>OU744357.1:237500-5584430 GCA_916610255.1 Lasioglossum lativentre | reverse complement strand
TTAGCAGACTTTTTTTTCAATTTTTGAACGTTACGATCAAGTAGTATAATTTTTGAGAAATGGGGGTCCACGAGGGCACGGCGTCGCGGCGCCATGCCGCTTCAGCGGTTCTCAAAATTCGAGTCCCTGGTGTGCCACTCTGGCCGAAAAATTTCATTAAAATTGTACGATATACGACCGTGGAAATTGCGAAATTAGGTCGAGGGAATTATGGGAACAACCCCCACAAGCTAACAACTCTAATAACGTCGTACTAACGTTCAAATAAAAAATTTTTCTTGGCAGACTTTTTTTTCAATTTTTGAACAATCCGATCAAGTAGTATACTTTTTGAGAAATGGGGGTCCACGAGGGCACGGCGTCGCGGCGCCAGCGTCGAGTAGAGGGTCGGCAGTCAACGTCCGCGTGCCGAAGAGCAGAACACGGTCGATAGAATGACGAAACGAGATTAACGGCTCTCGCCGAGTCTGGCCGAGCCCTCGCATTAGTTACAGCTTCTTAATTGCCGCCTTGAAGACCGACGCGCGAACCGAGGAGCCTCCCGGAGCGATCCCGCGCGCCCACGCATCGATTTCCATTCTCTTGGCTTCTGTTCTTCCTCCTCGTTTTTCACCCGTCGGACCGTACGTACCTACGTACCGTTCCCTCGATTTTTATGGGGAATACGCTGCCCGATAAATAAATACCCGCAAGATTCTCCAACCTCGGCCAATGGGAATTAGGGGAACGATGGATGTATGTTACGCTGACTCTTGCATCTGTCTTTTGAGGCGTTTCGCTAATGGAACTCCTTCGCAATCTGCCTCGAAATAAATCATTACATTACATGCGTGCAAAAACAAGTAATTTGTAAAATAAATGGTTCCGTATATTCTAATTTGTATGAAATATTCGGTTAGTTATAGAATATTTATTCGGTTTCAAATTGCGAGGCACATCTAGCAAAAATTGGTCATCTTTATGAATTTATTGCAGAAAATCTGGACGACATAAAAATAAAAATCTTTCCGCAGTATGTTCGGGCATGATTCAGCTATGCAGCGAAATTTTGTAGCACGCAAAAATGCGTTGGAATGGCCGAGTTTCCGATAAATCGATGAGAGGGTAGTTTTTAATCAGTAGGTTGAAAGGGCGATCGGTGAACTGAGAATCTTTATGCGAAATACAACTTTTTTCCAGCCCGGTTTATACAGTTTTTAATTGAACAGAAACTTGCTCTTTCCCTTAATGGTTTCCTGTTGATTTTATCCAGTTCACATGTTTATTCAATAAAAACGCCCCGAGATCCACCGGTTCTTCTTCAATAAATTTTCGTTAAACCCGTTGGAATTTTGAATCTGGTCGACTCCTAATTAAATATTATTTGGGAAACTAAATAATAGACGAACAAAGGTAAGAGTAGCGAGGCGGAAGAACAAGAGACGGTATTATGCGACGAAAATACGCGGAAGAGAGACGAGAGGGACAAAAGAAAAATTCAAATAAAAGGCTGACTGATGGAAACTAAACATAAAAGGGAAGATCCCGAACAGATGTGAATTACAATTCAAATTAAAACAAACAATGTAACCCAACTTTACATAATTGACGGTGAAAAATAACGATGGACCATAAAAAATTAATCAAAAGGTCGGCGAAACATTCCGAAATCTCAAACAAAACTTTTCAAAACTTTATCTTGCGTTCACTGTGAACCCTGGTCTCTGGTTTTCAATTTCAGGTGTATGGGGAACGCCATAAGTCAGTCTGAAGGCTTCAGATGAGCTTGTACCGTCTGTTGTATTGTTCTCGGTTGATTATGAGTCGATCTGAAAGCGTTAAAATTGCAATCTTTGGGAAATTGCGTGGGACCCTATGAGATAGAGTGTTAAGGGGATTCCGTCGAAGATCCGCCGTCGGTCGAAGGGTGTTCCAAGGAGAGGAGAAAACGCACGAGGTCAAACAGAACGTCGAAACTCGTAGCGGGAATAATTCATCAGCTGCGTGTTAGAGTAGCTCGGTGAAATTACGTGTGTAGAGTTAGGGGGGTGGGGGTACAGGCGGGGTAGGAAACAAACAGACAGATAAGATACAGAGAGAGAGAGAAAAAAATGGGTCGAGAATGAAACAGGAATGATTCTCGTTGCACCTTGATTGCTTCTCCCGGGGAAAATTGCCTCGAGTCCGCGTCGATGTCTCGAGCCATCATAGATCACGAGATCTAACCTCGGAGCCGCGAGATCCATTCATGATCACCTCGTCGATTTCATGCCGCTTTTTAAAAAAATATACAATTTTTGCTCTTCGAGGTCTTTTGCCTGGTTCGAGGTAGCTTTTCAGGGTATCATGAGGAACGATATACACCCTGAAGAGCGATTAGTTTTGCAGATTCGAGGGCAACTTTGTCCCCGGGAGATTTCGATTTCCTCAAGATCGAGGAACTCGATTGACAGTAAAACGGAACAGTACCCGAAGGGGCCGGGTCCGGCCTTGGCTCCACGATACGGCAATTGATCTCGTCGGAGCCGTCACGACAGTGCGGCCGGCCGTCGCAACGTCTCTTACTGTCGAGGCATAGTCCGTCGTTGCAGCGGAACATTCCAGCCGGACATTCGTCCACTACAATTTCATCCCGGAATTGGCTAGGTTGTTCTCCGTCACAGCATCGTGCGGTTCAGGGAATCGGGAATTTAGGGTGGGGGAAGAAAAATGGCCCTGGCGACATGGTTCTCTTATTCCCTTCAGCAATCCTCATGAATTATGCAATTGTAAATGATTATTTTGGAATGTTGTGGGGTTGAGGCCCTCGATCCTGAAGACCTTTGACGTTGAAGGTTCTTTTGGGCCTAGGAGAGGTTAGACAATTTTTTTAGTCTAGAAGATCTAAGTCTGGGTTCTTCTAGGACTAGAAAAGGACACGGTCTAGTAGACTTGTTCAAGTTTGGTCTCCCAAGCCAAATAGAGACCCCAGGACACCGCTTAGTAGGCTTCCTAAAATTACATCTGCTAGGCCCAGAAGAGTTTCCAGGCGTAGAAGACCTTGCAGGATCAGAAGAGTACTCGATAAACCCAGGTAGCTGTAGGATACGTGGAACCCCGTCGCCATCCTTGCCCCAGGCTATCTCGCGAGCACGTTTATCCTTCCGAGTCCCAGAACGTCGAGAAGTACTTACACATTCGGTCGAAGTTGTCGAAAGACCATGAAACATGCAACCTCTACAAGTACATGCACAGGAGACACACGAACGTGCAACACGACGAAACATTTAACACTACCGATTTGCTTGTTACACAGCAGCGAACTACGTCATACGACATACAACATGGACGATCGGCGAGGGAATGCGAGTGTTAATATCCGTTGATCATCGGGGATCGCTTGTTAGTGCATTCTGGGTAAATTCTTTCGAGGATTATTGGGGCAACCGAATTTACTTGATCAAACATGTTCAAACGTCGCGAGAAAATGATTTTAATTTCGGTAGCGGGGGTGGGATAGATGGGGTAGGTGGCCAATTTTCATCGTGGAGAGGATTCGGCAAGAAAGGGACGCATAGTTACCACATCGATCCTCGTCAGATCCGTCAATGCACTGCGTTATGCCGTCGCACCGCTCGTTTTCCGGCAAACATTCGCCGCTGGCGCATTTCCACTCGGCTGGGGTGCAGACACCTTGGCGGTACGAACACGTGTAAAGCACACGAATACAACGTTAGCGCGGCCATTTTTGCGGGTCAGGTGATTTAGTAAACACTGGGAGAGGAGGGTGTAACGTGCGGGTCACTCGGAGGTTCTCACTTATCATAATATTCAAGCTGTTTGTCTGGTCCAGGTCTAAGTAGAGGATTATAAGTGAAACAGGTCGGTCACTGGGTAAGCTGAAAGTAGCGTGAGTCGAGAATTAATCAGCCTTTAAATAGATTAAGTAGAAGAGGTATAGTCAAGTAGATTAGGTGAGCGCCTTGTCAGAAATTAAGTAGATTGGGTCGGTCATTGGTCGGGCGCTAAGTAGTTTGAACCTGTAATTGGTCAGGCATCGTGTAAATGAAGAGTGCAAGTAGTAGATCGGATCTTCCACTGGTCAGACTCGAAGTAAACCTGCAGAGGCTCAAAGTATGTTAGTTCTGTCACTGTATAGTATCAAACTAGCTTGTCAGACGTCATCAAATTGGAGTTCGAAGAGGATGGTGCAAAATCTAAACAGACGGGAACCGAGCGACCCAGCTGGGAGAGCGAACGAAGGGTCTTACCACAGCCGCGTTCGTCGCTGCCATCGAGGCAGTCGAAGATATTGTCGCATTTGCGCCGTAGCAGCACACACTTGCCGTCGTCGCAACGCATTTCTCTGCTCGGATCGCATTCCCTCGGTCTCGGATTGGTCCAGTCAGGCCAAGGCGGTTCTGAGCGTACATAGACACAGACAATGCGAAAAATTGCCGAAAAAAACTACTTCCGAAACGAAGCGGGTTCTAGCGGGCAAACACGAACGACGACGGGAACCACGACGCTGCTCTGTTGCGTTCTAGGTGGTTTCTGCGAGAGATGGACCCTTCGAGTAGGATCTCTCGCTAGAGCAAAGAAGCCGGATTCTTTAATCCAGCTAATTAATTAGAGCGGCGTGATCCCCGCGGGCGAGTGCTGGACAAACAACGAGAGTTTTTACCCGGGCAGACTATGGACTCGTGCGGAAAGCACAGCACAGAGGGAGAGGAGTCGAATTACAGTCCAAAGCAGACATCAAAACATATGACTGGTCTCCAGGAACGGTTCAGCCCGGATGAAAGTTCTGCCGTTTCGAGTGGTTCACGAAAGAATTCCTCAAACTTTTGCCATCCCACTTACTCAAACGTGGTGAAACATTCTCAAACACACGCGAACCAGTATTCGATCGAACCAGATCAATTCGGAGAACATTCATCAGGGCGTGACAGCTGCTGCAGATCAATTGATTGTCACTGCACGGAATCCTCGGAGCGATTTAATTAAAAATCATATTTTCTGCAGATTTTTTAAATTTATTTCTGCTTTGTAATATCCCGTCAAAGGATCCCGTACAATGAGCGCTATTGTACGTATAGACAAACGAAAAATGAAATAATAGAGGGGACGAAAGGCGTACTGGTAAGCTCGGTTATGTGTGTAATGTTCTTGTTCGCACAGTCTTCGTCGCTGTGATCAGGACAGTCCGGATGGCCGTCGCACCTGTAGACACCCTCGATGCATTTGTTCCCGGTCAGGCATTTGAACTGCATGGGCGTGCATTCCCGTGCTGTTTGTTTTGTGTGGGCGATCGTTTGTGACGCAGCGGGAATATATATGAGCAGAGAACACACATTTATGTACAAAGATGTAGACGATAAACTGGGAAGCGGCGCACTTATCGGGGACGAGAGGATCATCGGTTGATCGAGGACCCATTCCATTATCTCGAAACTTGAGTCAAGCTTTAAGCGAAGTTCCAAGTCGAGTGCCGAGTCAGGTTTGAAGTCATGTTTGAGTCGAGCTATAATTAAGTTTCAAATCAAGTTCGGGTTAAGTGTTAGTCAGATTTACAGTCAAGTTTCAGTCGAGCTTTAATTAAGTTTCAAGTCAAGTGTGTGACACGTTTCTAGTCAAGTTCGGGTCAAGTGTGAGTCAGGTTTACAGTCAAATTGGAGTCAAGTCCGAGTCAAGTTTCAAGTGAAATTTGAGTCACGTTTTACTCAAGATTTATTATCTGTAAATTAAGTTTGGGCCAGATTTGAGTCAAGCGTGAGTCAAGTTTGAGTTAGGTTTTGAGCCCTGTTCACGTCCAATTCTAGTCAAACTTGAGTCAGGTTTTCAGCAATTTTCTGAGCTTAATTTGACCCGTTTTTATTCATCCTAGCAAAACCACAAATTGACTTGTGACAAGACTGTTGCTCAAAGGATTGAATGTTTGTGCTGTTCCTCGGTCAAAAATGGTTCCCCCCGTCCACAGATAGGGGGCGATAGTTCCTCGACAAAAGGAGGGCTACTTCTGTGTACTACTCTTCTCAGGTTTTCGTTTCTATTATGACACCACGGAAGCTGGAAGCTCGAACAACGAAAGCGTTCGATCAACACTGGTACTAAAGCTGTTGCTTGTCAGACGAGTTAGGGGAGAGCTGTATCTGGAGGTACAACTTACAGGACTACGTTATGACGGTTAATTGATTGAGCAACCGGACACCGTTAGTTCTACGGCCGGGAACGGTAAAGTCAGTCGACCATCGTTCCCGGGGATCGCACTATGCATACAATTAATTACAAGATTTCCAAAGGGGTGGGGGGGGGGGGGGAGGTGGTGGTCACGTGAAGCTATTAATGCAGGATCAACACGAACGATGAACGTTTCAATGTTCGAAACGCGTTCCGGAAAATTCGGGCCGCGTATATCAGCTCGCGTGTTTTCAGCGGCGACCAATCTCGGACCTACAAAATAAATTCACTTTCGTGGTGACGCGCCACTTCATTAGCCCCTGATTGAAATTGGATAAGTGGCATTTGATCGGGGCGCGAGTGCCAACGATCCCTATAATCAATATACACTCCGCTGAGTGATTCCGGTCGACGATAAGTCAGACATCGAATCTCGCTTTGAGCCGCGCCGTATGAAAATTACCAATTAATTAACATCGTGACTAACATTGAGTACGTTCATCGTCGCGGCCCGGCCCGGCCTGTGTCTGACGCTGTCACAGAGCAGCCCCGAGAGGGCGAGGATTATTTTGGCAGAGGCGAAAGCGGGGACCGTTCCACGTCGGGATCCTTTCCCGATCGGTTCGATCAACGGATCGATGGATCGTCCGACGTCGAACGGTCCGATAGAGAACATAAGTGATTGTATACCGCAGTGAAGCTCGTCTTCTGCCATCGGGCAGTCGTCGAATCCGTCGCATACCGCGCCCTTCGATATGCAAGAGCCGTCGCTGCAGGTGAAGTCCATAGAAGGGCACGGGGCCAACCCTACAGGGCGCCACCGGCAAAAACAAATAGCCTGTTTCGTCAACACTGGTCACAGTCTGGTGTTACACGGCTCCGGGCTCTTCAGGACCTCGGGGTTCTCCTCGAGGATCGACCACCCGGCCGTGAAAAACCCGGAGTCCCATTTTTTGGGGATTCGGTTATGTACAAAAGCTGTCCACCCTGGGACACATTTAAAGCGACACGGGACGTCGACACACTGAAAGCTATTGTCACAGTGATCGTTACGGTACACTGTGGGCCTGCGATATATTCCTCGGTCCGCAAGCTCGCCGGCGACCTTGCCACGCTGATTTACTTCTTGGTTTCTAGTTGCTGTGGTTAGGGATTAAAAGCTTCATGGTTAGAGGTCGAGGATGTTGCAAAAGAAAGGGACCAGATACGGCTCCAAGTAGACTGAATCAATGACTGGTCAGACATTCGGTAGATCGAGTCACCGGACTCTTGTGTTGCAAGATGAAATTACGCGTTTCTATGTTCAAGGCCAATTCGCCTAATCGAGTCAGCGTGCCAAGGCCACCGGTTCTCGTGAAGCGACTTTTGCTCTGGATATCCGCAGCCCAGCAGAGCGACCGATTCCTCGACAGGGCTAAGATACGGTTGGGGACTTTTTACAGGGAAGTCCTTCGAAGCTGACTAACACTTAAAGCAATCTGAAGAAGCCCCTGGTGGACGGGTTAGAATAATATTCCGTGGGTTTATGTACAGTGTCGGGTATCGAGTGAACGTGTTGTGTCTGCTCGTGGCTAGCTACACCTCGACGTAGAAAGGAAACGGGAACTACGTGTCCGAGAAAATCCCCTAGGACTAGCTCGCCGGGTCTCGGCCGTGCACTAATAAACAGACCTCGTCGTACTCTCGTCGAACAGAGCCCCACTGTTCTCTAGCGGAGTTTTCTGGGGATTAAAAGGGGATTAAAACTGCTCTTCAGACGATTCCCTAGCGCATTCACGAGACGCATCGACTGTTCCCTAGAAAACTCTCTAGACCTGGAAAATTCCCAAGATCTGGAGAATTTCCTAGACCAACGATCGAGCCTACCTTGAATCGCCAAAAATCCTGTTTCCCCCAGTTCTAGCGTTTCGAGGATCGAGTGAATGCCCGGGGAATTGCCAGAGCGAAAAATCCCCTAGATAGTTCTCCCAAGGCGTTTGTACAGCACAGATGGACGTCACAAATAGTTCCCATAGAAGTTCGAACACAAAGAATTCCTCTTCAGGTAGCAGTTTTGTACAACATCGACAGGAAAATTCCCCAGAATCCGGTTGGCTGCATCTGGTGGTCCGGATGTCCCACGAAGCGAGATAGTTTGTGCAGGTTAGGAAGAGGACAGCTAGACCCGTTGTTTTCAACTACCTATATTGCCGCAGTCAGCCTCGTCGGTTCCGTCCCAGCAGTTCGAGACTCCGTCGCAGACGAAGATATTGCTGATGCAGGTGCTATTGCAGGGGAACTCGTTCTTTCCGCAGTTGGGTAGGTCGCCTCTGTTTTTATGTAAATGATCGAAGTCCTCGTAGTCACAGTCGACCTCGTCGGTGCCGTCTTTGCAGTCCGGTATCGTGTCGCACTTCATGCTGTTGAATATACAGAGGTCACCATCGCAGAGGAACTTGTCATCACCACACAAATGACCTTTGTTAGCGAATAATCCATTGGCTAGGACGTGCCCTTCGGTGCTAATGGTCCCAACTTCAGATCCGGTGGTGAAGCGTTCCCAACTGGCGGTGGAAGTCTCAGCAGACGTCACTTCAACGTCCTCGATGCTCGTCTGCGTCGAACTGTAATCTTCGCAGTCCTCTTCAGGGTTGACTTCGTTCGACAACCAAGACTTCGTTCTGCACCTCTTAGTTGGGGATGTTCTCTCAAGGAGTGTCGGTTTCGTGGGAACATGCTCTTCGCCAGGGTACGTCGTCTCTTCAGGGTTGTCTTCTGGAGACGTTGAAGAGATCCAACCGACACGCTGATCCCAGGTACCGACGGTCGTGCTGGAAGGATTCTTGCGTCGGCCCCTCCCCTTCTTCTTCTTGATCTTCTCCTCATCCTTCGGCTTCTTCCTCTTCTTCTCACCCCCCTTTCGCGTGCCCTTCGACCTTGGCTTGCTGGTGCTCGTCTCGGAGAATTTCTCAACCAGATCCGAGGACTCTGTTGTTTTAATTATATTGGAACTAGCTTCCCAGACTTGCCGTTGTTCCTTCGACTCTTCAGGGTTCAGGGTGTGATACCCTTCGGTGAACATCGTCGGTTCTCCAGACTCGATCAGGCCAGAGTCTACGTCCTCGGCGCTTCCAGAGCTCTGGTTGACCTTCAACGAGGGTTTCAGCTTGATTTTCTCCAAGATCAACTTCAAGTACTTCGCGCAATCCGAGGAACAGTTGTGGTACCAATCCTTAAAGATGTCGCCGCTGGGGTCCAAGTAATTTCTTAGAATCTTTTTCAGCAGCGCGCATTCCTGATGGACGGATGTCCCGTTGACCTTGGTATCATTCGATTCGGTGGAGAAATCCTCCACCTTGGCCACCGTTCTCATGGTTGAAGATCTTAAGATCCCCAGTATGTATTTACGGTAAAACTTGGCGACAGCGCCGTTCTTTTTAGCTTTGTAACCGCCTATGTCTTCCCTGCTGCTTGAATCGTCCTTGAAGGTGGTCTCTTCAGGGTCTGCTTCGGTGAATTGTTCGGGGACTATCGTCTCGGGGCTCTCGCCCAAGTATTCTTTAGAGGATCGTATCAATCTCGTCGTTAACCCAGCATCTTCTTCTGTATTTATGTCAGCGTCAGTAGACTCGGTGAACGTCGTTTCCTCTCTCAACTCCCACTCTGAGGTTTCTTCAGGTGTGGTGGTGCTCTTCAGGGTCTCTCCAGGATCATACTCCTCGGTTGAAGAAGTCGGATGTTGTTTCTCTTCTTCTCCCACTTCGTTTTTCATTTCCGTCTCGTTCCTCGAGCTGCCATTGCCTTCTTCAGGTTCTACCTCGTTCGACACGGGGAATCTGAATTCCCATAAATCGAAACTGTTCGATGGAAACTCTGTCGAAGTGGAGGTCTGCTGAAAATATTCCCGCAGTTGTTCGACCTCCGGTGTCTCGGTTTCCTCGTTAGCAACTGTCGACGCTGACCAAGTTGTCTCATCTACGATCAAACTACGCGTGGTAAACTCCTCTTCGCGAGGCGGGGTCGTCCACACATCGTTTATTTCATTCGTCAGAGTCTTTCGATTCGGATGCTTCCTCTTTCTCTTCCCCTTCTTCTTCTCTGACACTGTACTTTCTTCGACAACTGTTGTAGTCCAGGTGGCATCGCGTATCGAAACAGGCGTGGGTAACTCCTCGTAGTGAGCCAAGGTCGAAGACTCTGCATTCGTCTCGTTCTTCGGGGTCTTCCGTCTCGGATGCTTCCTGCTCCTCCCCTTCTTCTTCTTTGTCTTCTTCTTCTCTGGCACGATGATCTCTTCAACAATTTTTGTAGTCCAGTTGTCATCTTCGAGGATAGAAACAGTTTCCACGTCTGCATCATTCTTCAGGTTCTTTCGTTTCGAATGTCTCCTCTTCTTCTTCCTCTTCGGCTTCTGTGTGGTCTGATCAGTGTAGTCCTCAGATTTCTCCAACAAGCGTCGACCATTCTTGGCAGAGCGGAGCGAATGGTTATACGAATCGATCGTTGTTCCTCGATGAATCGAGGCCTTCTCTTTAGGGTGAATAAACGATTTTTTGCTCCAGATGTCCTCGTATTTGATTTTCTGCGACCATCCTCTAGGGATGATAAACTTTTGCAGGAACATCTGCTCGTCGTTGTACACGTTCCTCCATGGCAATTTCTCTAGGATGACGATGATCGCGATGAACGATCGAGGGAGGAAATAAACGAACGCGAAGGAACAATTAAGGTTACTAGACATTTCCCCTAGACTCTAAAAATACCTCCGTGGGGCTAGAAACGATTGGTCGCACAGGAGGTAAATTCTCCCCAGGATCCAGAAAATGTTTCCAGACTTCACAAATTGTTCTTAAAAAAATTCCCTAGAACTGGAAATTTCTCCCCAGAATTTTAGATCCTTGTCCACACACACTTCAACTTGTGCAGACCAAGGATGAAATGTGCTCCCGGTCTGATGGACAATTCTACGTCGTTTCCGTCGACAAACAAAATTCCCTAGCTAGTGTCAGCGCGTTAAAGTGTACGTGTGAGTGTAGAAGGTTAAAGTAGGTGGCGTGAAATTGTATAATTACCGCAATCCCTCTCATCGGAACCGTCCAGGCACTCCTCCATCCCGTTGCACTGCAACGCGTAGGCGATGCACAGGCCATCCGCGCATCGGAACTCGCCTTCTACGCAACCTGCTCCACACCACACAATCATGCACATTTAACCCTTCAAACCGACGCTCCCTAACCGTAAAAGGAGACATACACGGGTATCTCGTTTCGAGAAAGGATCACGCAGGTACCCCAAAAAGGAGAGCGCGCTGGCACATTTTCGCAGCGTGTTGGCACATGTTTGCACATGTATGCACATGTTTGCGCGTGTTGGACTCGGTTTGAAATCGATCACACGGCCCGAATTGAAAGCCGTGCAACCGGTGACCGCGGAAAGCTGGCCGTGCCACACGGATAGCATGATGTTTGCGCTTGTATGAGATGGTTTGAAGTGGCGTTGAAGGGTTAAAAGTGCAGGTAAAGCTGCTCGTTAGCTTCGTCTGGGTTTGCTACTACGTTGATAAATGATGACAGTACTCTCCGTCGTGTATGGTCAGTGAAAATGAACCGCGACTGCCATGGTAATGAACGAGGCTCAAGGTCGAACCGCTTCGAACACGTTCAAGGTTAAAATGCACCTAACCGTCTCGAGATTTTTGGTGAGCTTTTAAATTCGTAGCGGTTCGGAGCCCATTGACAAACGACACAGGGGAGGAACACGTGTGTAACTGATTGGGGGATGAATCCCGGGGGGCGGGTGAGGGTGGTGGAAAAATCTGACGGAGCGTGCCATGGCGGAAAATTGCACTTGGGGGGGGGGGTGGAGAAGCCACGTCCGGTCGGTGTTCGGTCAGCATCGAAAATCGTAAATCGAACGCCGACGAAAACCGGATCCTCCCGGAGGTGTATCCGAGCGTATCGCGAGCATCCGCGATATTATGGTTGATCTCCAGCGTTCATCGCGACGCCGTGGGATAGAACTAACGGACGAGAACAATATTTTTTCGCGATCGACGAATCGAACGAAACGCGGCCGACCAAAATTTCGTTGGTATTCCTGGGAATTCGGGGGGGAGGGTGGAGGATAAAATCCTTCGTAACAGTCACGAGAACGCTGGATCAACCCCCCCCCCCCCCGTCAACGGCTCGTCGTCGCTCGGAAAACAACTTGTTGCTCCCGTAATAAGGGGATTCAGACATTCGTCGTCGGCCCATTAAAGTATTACGGAGTTGTAGACGCGGCTGAGCCGCCCAGGGTGCTCCACCTGTTCCTTGGAGGCAATCGAGATGACGTTTGCTATGGCGGGAGGGGGTGAGAACATATACACTTACCGCACTGGCGCTCGTCTTCGCCGTTCCGACAGTCTTGCACCGTGTCGCACCTCTGGTTGATGTTCAGACAGGTGCCGTCGCTGCAACGGAACTGATCGCCGCTGCACGTGGTCACTGGAACGATAAATCGAGCGGACGTTACACCACGCACATCCAGCCGTAGTGCGTCGAATGTGAAAATTACTCACGTATCGATTCAGTAATCTCACGTGGTTTAATAGAAATTTAATCGACAGAGGTAGGAGAAAATAAAGAGAAACGAAAGAAAACAAAAAAAATACCAGTGCAATTGTGCTCGTCGGATCGGTCCAAACAGTCCGACCGACCGTCGCATCTCATACTCAGGCTGACGCAACTTCCGCTCGCGCACTGGAACTCGTCCTGTCGGCAACGCGCTGTTTGCCGTGAAAGAAAAAGGAAAAAAAAACAATGAATGATCAACACAAATCCCGGTAGAACGAATTACACAACTTAATTCGGAGGGAAGTACGAGCCGCAACGTTTTTCGAATCAATGAAAAACGGTAAACTAGGGAGTGGGGGGGGGGGGGGTACAGGGTTGGCATATTTTTGTAAAGAGCACCTCGGCGGTTCACGCGATTGAATTAAAATCCCGCGGATTTAATGAAAAACCGTGTCGAATTGTACAATTCGGTGCGCACTTCGGTCGTACACGGACTGTATTATATTAACACACGTTTTAAATAAATTCTATTAACGGGCCGAACAAACCTCGTTGTTCCGCTCGTTTCGTGAAAAACGCAATTCCGTTTTCGTAACAAGACGAACCGGTCGTAATTGCGAAGCCTTTGGGCTCGAGGGTGGGGAAAAGCATTATGGGAATCGCGAGCCGGACAATGGTAGAAAATCGCATGCAGCGAGCACTGTAAATAAGAAATTCCATACAGCGTGCACTACCCGATATCCGAAGCGTTCGAGCACTATCGGAAGAACCGCGAGCGCTATGGAAGGAACTATTGAGTCCCGAAGGGTGTCGAAACCCTCAGCTGGCGAAACCGGGAGGTCAGAGGAATTGGTTTGTCACTGTAAGGGAAACGGAGCGCGCGTACGGCGATAATTAGCCAGTCGAGCGATCTTAATGAATCGGATTAATCGCTCGCGCGGCGCGACGCGGCGTGTCAGCGCGCCTCGCGCTCCTTCGGCGCGGAATAAAGGAAAGGAAACGAGATTCTGGGCTGGCGGGGCATCGTGGCGTGGAATTAATCGCTCGAGAAACAACCGTCCGTTATCGGAGGCCGGCCGTTATATCCTTGGACGAACGATTACCCGGCCGAACGGCCACGCGACTAGCCTGCTTCGAATCCCGGCTCGTCGACCGTGATTTATCGGGAGAGCCGGATAATTCGGGATCCACGTGGTATGGTGTGTGGACGTGGGAATGAGAGCGAGTCTCGGAGGTGAAAGGGGAGGGGATGGTCTGGCCCGCCGATGCTGTTTAGGCGAATCCTGTTTAGCGAGTTAGGTGTGCGTATCCGTACTCGTGTCAGAACAATTCGCCTCATCCGCCCCGCCAATGCAATCCATGACACCGTCGCAGCGTCTACGCAGATCCACGCAAAACCCAGGTGTGCATTCGAACTGCTTGTCCGTGCAGCCTGGAAGAATCGTCACAACGTGTTTTCAGCACACGATTCGACACGCGTCAGTTGGAAAGCTCGAAATGTTGAAGCCACGGCACATTGATTCGGTACACTGATATAATAAACATGTGGTAGTCTTCTGACAGCACGACAGACACAATTATTGTACGAAGACAGCAGCGGTGCGTTGTGAATCCGATGAGAGAGAACGATCCGGACGTATTGCTTCGACGAGTCACAAGTATTAATCACCAGATACACGCTGACAGGTGCGATGAATGACGATGAAGGACTGCTGGTGAGCTTCAGAAAGCACAATTATATAGATTCGTATGGAAAAATGTTCGATACTACTGTCGAATTTGTGACGGAAACTGCCCGAGCGTATTGGTTCGACGACGTGTACATACGGATAATGGAAGGTACACACACACAATGATGATTGTAGACGACACAGGACATGTTATGATCTTCGGAATGTACTTGAATACTGATTCGTATGGAAAATATTCGGAATTATTGCAATCTTGTAAAGATATGTGGAGGAAACTGTCCGACCGTGTCGGTTAGACAGCAATCACGTACGAATAATGAAAGGTACATCGACAATTTCAATCGTAGAGGACACAGAACACACGATGACCTCCAAACGACACACAAATGTAGATTTACCAAGCAAGAATTCCAAATTGCACTCAAAATTGCCGAGGACTGTGGAAAAATTAGTCGGAGCGTATTGGTTCGACGATGTGTACATACGGATAATGGAAGATGCACACACAATGATGATTGTAGACGACACAGGACATGTTATGATCTTCGGAATGTACTTGAATACTGATTCGTATGGAAAATATTTGGAATTATTGCAATCTTGTAAAGAAATGTGGAGGAAACTGTCCGACCGTGTCGGTTCGACAGCAATCACGTACGAACAATGAGAGGTACATCGACAATGACGATCGCAGAGGACACAGAACACACGATGACCTCCAAACGACACACAAATATAGATTCACCAAGCAAGAATTCCAAATTGCAGTCAAAATTGCCGAGGAACGTGGAAAAATTAGTCGGAGCGTATTGGTTCGACGATGTGTACATACGGATAATGGAAGATACACACACAATGATGATTGTAGACGACACAGGACATGTTATGATCTTCGGAATGTACTTGAATACTGATTCGTATGGAAAATATTCGGAATTATTGCAATCGTGTAAAGAATTGTGGAGGAAACTGTCCGACCGTGTCGGTTAGACAGCAATCACGTACGAATAATGAATGGTACACCGACAATTTCGATCGTAGAGGACACAGGACACAAGATGACCTCCGAACGACACACAAATATATATTTACCAAGCAAGAATTCCAAATTGCAGTCAAAATTGCCGAGGACCGTGGAAAAATTGGTCGGAGCGTATTGGTTCGGAATCGGACCGGAGCTTCGGTATCGATAGTTTATACAGGGAAGGTCGATTTGGTAGCCAGCTGGTTGAGCTGTTGCTTCCTCTAAAAGGAAAACGGATCTCCAGGAAGCCGTGCGCAGATTTACGAGAGGAGCCATTCACTTCCGGTCGGAGGGAGGGAGGGGGGGGGTCAGGGAAGGTGGTTTCGCTATCGACAAGATGCTGGCCGGATGTCGGACGGTATCCCGACTCCACAGGGCGAAAAGATGAAACGGTAAGACACGCGGAGGGTTGTAAGAGGAGGGAGGGGGGGGGCAGAGGGGCGCGAGTCGACGGAAGGTTGAAAAGAAAGGCAGTCGTAGGGAATTAATTAGCGTGCGGACGGAGGAGAACGTGAACCTCGGGGGTCGGCCATTAATTAACACGCACCCGAGGAAATTTCGCGGAAGAGATTATAAATGAACAAGGAGTTACGGGGGCAACACGCGGCTCTAATTTACGGCGGCAATTAGCTAACGATCGAGGATGGACGACTCTTCGAACCGAGTGCACTCGAAAGAATGAGCTACGCGGCCGGGAAGCTCCTCGCCGATTCCGTGCCTGGAATTTCCACGAAACCCTACGGAACTTCTCCGGGAAATTAGGGGAAGACACTGAGAAATCAGCCGAACACGACCAACGAGTCCCGGACTCTCGAAAAACTCTGTATACGTGGTGCGAACTGACGATTTTTCGTTCTGAGGTTTACGTTATGTTTGTTGACCCGCGCGGTATACGAGTAGACACGAAAAAGCAGTCAAGGACAACCAGTGAATGGTGCACATAAAATCACAGAAAGCTGGATCAGTTTGGTTGTTAAGTGGCCCATAATTTTAGTACTTCCTGTATACATCGATTTCAAAAGACCTAATAACTATCTAAACCGATCGATATTTATTTTTAGCAGTCTATCGTTTTTGAAAAAAATATGCTGTACGAGCAGAAATGTTGCATTTAAAAAACAAGATGGTTCCCTATACGTTACTTTCCGGACACAGGGTACGTAGGGATTCCAATCGAACGAATTAAGCCGTTGTCTTAGCTTTGACCGGCCAGGTGTACGCGTAATCCAATCGCGTCGGGTAAAGTGTATTGTGTCAGTAGTTAATGATTGCCCTACTTTTGGGACACGGTGTATACAACGATGGAACCTGGCTAATGGAACCGGGACGGTTGTTTAAGAGACGACGACGACGGTAAAGCGGTTTACTCGTGTCCCGATCAACCGGATTAATTCGGATCGTCGACGGCGCGACGCGACGCGACGCGACGCGACGGTGCGTTCGATCGCGTGCCGCCATCTTTTTTTTTTCGCGTGTCAAGTCGAGAACGTTCAGACGAAACGAAAAGTGAGGGAAAACAATACGACAAGACCGTTTCGCGTAACCGATGCCGTTTAATGGAAACGCGTAGACACGGTCCGGTAATTATCGTGTATGCATAACGTGTCTCGCGTGTCGACAATACCGCGCCGCGTGTTCCTTTTTGAGCGGAAGGCGTGATCAGACAATTGAACTCGGCACTTTCATGCGCGCAAACTGCATCACGCCCCCTAATTGCTTGCCACTGTTCACGTATCCAACCTCTTCGAAGAATAATATTATCGCTTCCGCGAGGCTCGATTCGACGTTTTATTGCTCGCGTACTTTAAGGACACCTGGTATATACAGGTTCCCAGGCCTCTTCGGCTTTGAACTCGTTTATCTCGCGAACGGGGCGACCTACGGGAAAACTTCGTTGCACGATTTTCGTTCGCCTTGAAACGAGGAATCGATCGGCGTGCTTGATTTTTCGAATTGACGAAGGTTCAAGGGAGTTACGGACGTTCGAAGTTCAAGTGGAGCATTTCCCAACATCCGCTCGAGTTCTACGCTAACCTGCGACACGCTTCGAGTGATTAGATCGCGAAGGACGCGCACGTGCCGGGTTATCGTCGCGATAACATCAAGGTGAAACACGGCGGTAAGAAACAGGTCGGCGAACAACAACTGTAAAACAATGGCGTTCCATTCTTCGAGAGAGTCAATTGAAATCAATGGATACTTATTCAATGGATCTTATTCAAGTCGCCGGAATATCGATGACTGAACGCTTCAAGGATCGTGCATACAAGTGGCAAACAATTGGCAAACAATTGGCTAGTACCTGTCTAATGCGGAACACTTATGTACATTGCATAGAAATGAAAAATAGTTTGTCACCGTTTTCCCTGAACTAGTGGAACAATTGAAAATGTATTAACGTTCTGTCGAACGTTAGAAGGAGAATTCTAAAAGGAGAATCGAGAAGTACGCTCTTTTTTCCAGAGTCGAATCATCGCAGCGCGCGAGTCACGTGCCCCTCGGATGCCGGAACGAGATTAAAAGTCGAAATTAATTCGATCCGGACGCGCGTGAGTCCGCTCCGTGTAATCTGGTTACGATTTAACGCGATTCTGGCCGACGCGACGTGCCCCCTTTTTCCGCTCGATCGGCGAATATAAATCGCCGGGATCGCGACCTCGAAATTGGCAAACGTGCCCGGGGGGGGGGTGGGAGGGGGCGTGACGAGCCTCGCGGAACGGGACCCTCGAAGGAATTCCCCTGTTTTCTGACGCGCGTCCAACCGGGTTCAAGGCCCGCCTCGCCCATTCCTTTCGATCACGATCGACTGAATCTCGATCGTCCTTCTGCATCGCGATTCTGAGGCCCGCAACCTCCCAGCGTATTGATTCCACGAAGTAAAAACATTAATTTTTGCCGAAAACACGGAAGATGGATGAAACACAAGTGACAATGTTCGGGAAGCATAAAAACACAGATTCCCGAAGAAAAATTCCAAATTACAGTTAAAATACCCGAGGAATCTACGAAACTCGGTCCCGCCGTATTGGTTCGACAACCATAACCGCGCCGCGCCGCGGGTATTTTCAAGTAAGCCTACTGCGTCTGTTCATGGCCTACCGTTTCTACTTTGCGTTCAATGAACTTTCGATTATCTCAAAATTGAAGACCCGTACAAAACCCCCCCTCCCCCACGGTTTTTATAGTACTTTAACACGGTGAATTGGTTCCACGCATTCGAAGAAAGGTTTGAGTGATGGGTACGAGGCTTACCGGCCGCGTATTGGATTAAACCGGTGAAAACCGGCGAAATTCCAGGGCCGAGGCCGGGCGAAAGGCCCGCTGGAGATTAACGTCGGATTAAAATTGCATCCGGTTATTAGGGCGGCTTAATAAACGCGAGTAAATCTCGTCCGTCGACCCGCAGGACCGGCCCTAAATTCGGCGACGTCCGCGTCGTCGCTGCCGCGTCGATATTAATACCGCTAATGAAGTTTGTTGACGAATTAAAAAAAAGGAGAAGAGAAAAACAAATAAAACAGGGATGAACGCCCGCTGGAAATTGCTTTCCTCGGCAACTTTGTCGCACCCGTACGTCGATCTCATACTGTGAACCCTGTTTTACATTCCTCCTCTGTGAACCTGAATTTTACTTGAGAATTATTTTGGCAATCCAAACAATTCGAAAAATTTCTGTCAGATTATATACAGGATGCGTCAAAAGAAAATGTATACCATACTGATCAGCAGGTATATTATTTTTTGAGATACAAAAAATTTTATTTATGAAGAGGGTGAAACAGCCCATGTTGAAAAAAAATTGTCACCGAGGTGTGATGAAATTTTTTTATGGTGCATCGCGACGTTCCAGTTTGTTCGGATGATTCGAAATTCATTATCTACCCTCCGGAAGGGGGTGAGAAAGATTGCTGGAATTCTGTCTGGGTATTTTCCCTTTTTTATTTGGCGTCTGAAAATTGACCTTCTCCAACGGTGGCTCGCGACAATAAAAGAGCGAAAAGTGTCCCCACGAAACGCCGCGCCGGATGGAAATGATAGGGGTTGAGGGGGCGACGCAACGGGGGGTGCGAGGGGCTGACAAGTGCAACGGCCTGGAAACGCGAGGCCAACCCGCACGCTATTGTTATTGTCACAGCTATTAGAACTATTGAGCCCGTTCCTAACATCGTCGTGATCCGTTCCGTCCGATAGCCTGATGATACGCTGCCACCCCCGCAGACCCACCACCGCGATCAACCATTTCGAATTCTATAGCGCTGAAATTATTTCTCACCCCTTTTGTATCCTGTTCGACCGACAAAAAAATAAGCGACCGTGTCGATAGCCACTTCGCAAATCATCCGGCAAATTGAGCATTAGATTGTACAGGGTGACAAAGAATTGTTTACCCTCAAATGTGTACAGGGTCGTTCATAATATTTGAAAACAGGCAGGTTAAACCCATCGCTAGATGGATTTCAGTTAAACGATTGAAAAGTCTTTCAACCTGTTTCCACGGGCTAGTTTTTAGAATTTTGACTATAATTTGATATGTTACACGAGTTAGGATTTGTTCACACTCGTTCGCAGGTTAAACCCATTGCTGGATCACTTCCAATTGGATGATTAAAAAATGTTCCAACACCTTCCCTCAGGCCAAAGTTACAATTGTGGCGATGATTTGATGTGTTACACGAGTTAGAAATTGTTCGAGTTCGCTGGCAGGTTAGAGCCATCGCTAAATGGCGGGTTAAGATGGTCGGGGTTGCGGCGCGCGTAGTTCAAGAAGCTCGGGGATAAGTTCGGTAGCGAGACGAGGGCGGGCGGAATTATTTACAAAAAGTGAGACGCGTCGATCCTTTCCGCGAGGGTTAATTTTTAAAATGGTGGGACAGCTGACGCTTTCCCGGCGAAACATACGATCTTCGCTAGATGCATGCACATATTCCACGTTGATCTCAAGATCACCAACCGACCAACCAACCGACAAAAAAAAAACACAAAAAACAAGGAATGAAAACAAAAAAACATTGAGAAGGCGAAGCCTCTCTTTTAATGCGACGGTAACGATAAGCAACGCTTTTTTCTGTACTCACGGCAATTGCGTTCGTCGGATTCGTCGTAACAGTCCCTGAAACCGTTGCACTGTTTCTCGAGGTCGATGCACTGGCCATTTCTGCATTTGAACTGCGACGAACTGCAAGCTGCAAAAAAAAGAAAACATTCATCTTACTGCGGAGTCAAATTCTCAGAGAATAAATAAAATTGTTTATTGGCGACTGACGTGTGAGGAATTTCAAGAAGCTCGGAAGCTGTCGGGCACATTCGAGAAAGGATTCGAAGCCCACACGAGCAGTCGAAGGAGAGAATTCTGTCGTTGGTTTACAAAGTGCCCGGATCACTCTCGTGTCTCAAACGCACTGCAGACGATCCACCTTCGGATCCAATAATGTCGGACGTTTAATATAATCTCGCTAGATCGTCTGTTAGACGTGTGATCGACTTTCAAAGAAGCCAGACGATCAAAGACAAAAGTCTGCGATATTAACACAGTCCTTCGTCCTGTTAATAAATATAAACTATATACGTATGCAAACAATGTTTGGTAACATTCCTAGCTTCTCCCTTAAGACACCAAACGTGACGTTATGAAAAAATCAAATCAGTAAACAATTCTTCTCCGTGAAATTTCTCACCCGCTCAAATACTATGTAAACTAAACTGAAATTGCAATGTAGTAAAATGAAATTCTTGACATTACTTCTTACCCCCTACAACATAGAGGTATTCTTTATAGAAATGAATTACATTGAAATTTAATGGAATTAAAATCGTTAGTATTTTCCACTCCCAAAAGACAAAAGTAGAAATATTCCCATACGGAAAGAAATGGAAACATAATAATTTCCATCCCCATATTAAAGTGTTTTCTGCGTAAGAGAATTAAATTACGTTAAATTGTTTGTTTTTTTTTTTTGGTGCTTCCCAGTGGAATACAAAATGCCGAGCCTGCGGGAGGAGACTGTGTAACGAGAGGGGCGGCACGGTTCGACAACTGTGTGCCGGGAGTCGGTGCAGCGATTTGTCGATCGACACTCGAGACGGCTGTGAAAAACGTTTTCGCGTTGCGTTCCGCATAAACACCGGCTCAGTTTCAACGGACTCTCCGGGTCCGCTTCCATTCGACCGACGATACGAATCCGTCGGCCGCAGTGTTGTTTCAGCAATTGGATCGGCGCCGGCCCTACACTCCGGTTCGTTTTCACAATTATGTCATGTTCATTCCAGACAACCCGGTTGCCGTGCTTTGGATTACGTTACAATGACGCGCTAAGCGGCGCGGCAGCGTACTGCGTTGACGCCCGGAACCGTTCGTTCTCCCAAAATACCACCAAAAACAAATTCAAGATCTCTTTACACCCCAAAGGATACCACCTCTCACTAATCCTCATAAAACATCACAGGAAAGCCAAATCGGGAAAAAGACAGCTATAATACCTTGTACACACATACTAGGTAAAATTATCGAACGTCTCCTGTGTGCTGCTTTTTCCACTTGCAAGTGTTCCAGCAGGACCCCAGACGCTCGTGGGTGTTCGGTTTCGCTATCGGGGGGTGGTTTACATCGGAATCCTAATTCCCGAGTGGTTACCGAAGACACACTCGAACAGCTCGCTGTATTTTACGAAGTTGATAGTGGCGCGCGGCCAGCAGGGAGGCGAGAACCCACCCCTAACGCCCAGAAGCGGCGGGCCGAGGGTTAAGCTGCATTCCAGTTGCGGTAGGGGTGACTTTGATCAGCAACCAGCCTAGCATCAGTCTCCGGTGTCAAAGCACACTTGATTCCCGGTTTGTTCCTAGCCTGGCGCATTATTAGCAAAAGCGAGTGATATTCAGCAGATAAAATTGTTAAAACTATTTCCCGTCCACTTTATTCTACTAGGTCGTTAATGAAGGGAACGCGGAAGGGTCGAGCCACCTAAGTTGCTGTTGGAGAGGGCAGCTTAAAAAGTCACCCCTTTTAGGGTCTTCAGCGTCGGTACCCATCTGGCTGCTCGAAATTCTGGATAATCGAGTCGCATCGAAATTCGGCATTAACATTTTTATTGGGGGAGGTTCGGGGGCGAGTAAGACGAGGCTCGCGCGAGTGAATTATTGAGGGTGCAAGCGCGTCGCGAGAGCGCCCAGGCGGATGGAAAAGTTTCCCCACGGTTCGTTCCTCCTTTTTTACGGCGTCAAGATGCACGGAGAAAGCCCGCCCTTTACGACGCGCGCCTTTTTACACCCCGCGATTCTCTTATCAACCTCGCGGCCTCCCCCCCCCTCCCCCCCTCCATCCCTCCCAGCCCTCGACGATGCGCCATCTCTCGATCATAACTATTTAAGGCCCGACACAAGTTCCGGAAATTGCTGTTCCCCGTGTAACCACTTTGACGCGAAAGTTTGCCGCGCGCGCGGTTGCTTAACGCCTCGCCATTTTCTGTCCTTGAAACACGCCCTTAGACACCGGTAATGTCTCCTCTCTCTTCCCGGAGTGCCGCGACGGGAAAGTACACTTGGTCCTTTATCTACTTTTTGGACGTGGCGCGTTGACGTATGTACCTACGCTAGACGGATCGTCGAGATAAATTATTCTCTGTCTTTATTCTCGCCGTGCATTCCGCGGTTTTTCGGCTGACGGTAACGAGAACGTTAGTATCGCGCGCAGCGGCCCTTGCGAGTCCCTTCGGAGCAGCAGGCTGCATCATTTTTGGCTCGATTCTCTTCGAACAGAGTCCACGGCACAAGCCTGGATTAATTTCACTTCGGAACTAGAGAATATTTCAAGAATTTCTATTCTCAATACTACTAGGGAATTATTTTGTATTTCTCGAGTACTCGTACCACGTTGGACGCGCTTTTTCTTAGTTTTCTATGACCTTCGCGGATTTTGTTGCTCGAGGTTTCCGTTGAGACTTTTAAGTCGGAAGTACGCGTGTCTCGAAGGTTTGTCGGAGAAGGATAACTTCGCTACAGGACTAAATTTTTCCCCCGTTGGCAGTCCATTAGAAGCACACGGACGATTTAGCAGAGGGGCTGCTGCTGCTGCTTTTAGGTCCAGCAATTTGATGCTGCCGGTTTGCCTGTCATGCTAATATCGCCCAGCTTTTATATCGAGCCGCGTTTTTCTCCCCCCATCCCCCAGATGTATATGTTTTCGCGCGGAAGCGGTCTGAGGAGACGCATCGTTGAACACCCCTCCCCCCACCACCCCCCTCTTCCTTTTCCTGTCTTCATTTCCCCGGGAAATTCCCTCTCAGTCCACACGTTTCAGAGAGAGGAGAACACACCACTTTGTAGTAACATTGTTGGATGGATTTTCCGGTGGTCTTTTTAGAGGTTTTCACAGAAGGCCAGACACGCACACGCCGGTACATGTAAATATTATACCTTGTGCGGGGAGAAGTCCTTCAACTGTTGCTCCGGTTAATTTCCGCGGAAGAATTCTCTCCCTAGTACCGCGGGTGAAATATTGTTTCCCCTCGTGCCGGGAAACAATTTTTTTGGCGATTTTTCCACGCCATTTCCCGGATCCTAATCCATAGATAAATCTGGATCTATCCAACGTGTACGCGAAAAATTGAAAATCCTTTGGCAGGAAACGAATTTTTAACACCTGCCAAAGCGGTTACCCATCATTGTCGGGTACGCGGCGCGACGTCGCTTAACCTGTACGACCGGGAGTCACCGCGTCGCTTTCACGGAGACAGTTCCTTCTTCCACGGAAAATTACTAGGCCACGGGTGTATATCGTGCGGTCCCTCGTCGCGAGACACTAATCGGCCGCTTAGAAAAGCCGCGCCGATATTCAAAGCAACCCCCGGGAGGCAAAAAGGCGAGCGAGTCGGGGAAAAAGCACGCCGACCGAGAGAGCACTCGCGTGATTTAGGGGATAACGAGTTCGGGGCTCGGCCGTCCTAATGAGACACGGAAACAAAAAGGGCGTGATTTCCTTTCCGCCGGGCGAACGGTGAGCCGAAAGAAGCGACGAGACCGCGTCTTTTTCCAACGGGACATTTAAAAATCGTTTAACGAACTAATTTGCCGCGTGCGCGCGCGCGCGCGTCGCTCTCCCTGCCGATAATAACAACACGCGGCTCTCTCGTTGTCTTTAGAAGCGCAAAACGCGCGCGCTGCCGAATCCGCCAGGGACGTGCAGATAATCGTGGCCCGTTCCCCTCCTGCCCCCCACCCCCCGAAAAATTACCATCGATTCCGGGACCGCGGGGCCGATTTGCATGAAAAATCCCCGGTCGATAAGCGGGACGGGCGCGAGCAGTGCGGTAACGAGCGCGCGGATTCCAGATATACGCGTATAAAATATATTCCCGTCATACATCGTGTTTCGAGGGATGTAAAATTGCTCGCGTCCGCGCGCGCGCGCGCGCGCGCGCGTACTCCGTGACCGTCCAGGGATTCGACATATTTTAGTGGCCGATTTGCAATTTAAACGTTATAATTAATGACGTCCTGTCGCGGCGCCGTGCGAACGTGCCGCACAGACGCCGCGGAAAAAATAATTCCGCGGTCGCCAGCGAGGACGCGGAGAAGGGAGAGCGGATGCGATAATTGTCCAAATTCAATTGCCGGACCGAAGGGAACCGGTCCACTTTTTCGAAGATCCTCGCCTACGTTTTTTCACCGACTTTTTTTTTAATGGCTGATTAAATACCGTGCACGGAAATTCCGGAATGAATTTTTTTTCCCTGAATAGCTGATGAGGCGTTGCAACCGCGCGGATGGATAATGTCAATTTTTTTAGAAACTGCAGTTTTCACCGTCCGGGATTCGGGAGGAAAAATAAAATTGGAATATTTGGAACAATTGAAGTTTAGTTGAGAACCACTGGCTGGCCAAAGTATTTTCTAAAAAATTCCTTTTCACAATCAAGTCGCCTTCTTTTAATCGAAGGACGTTTCTATAGAACTATTTTATTCCGAGGGCGAACAGGGGGATTATGGGTTAGTCTGAGAACCGCTGGGGAGACTTAAAAGCGGAGAAGCGAGGCGGGTTCAAAGCGAGCGGCGCGGCTCGCGGAAAAGTATTCGTCATTCCGAGGGAAATTAATTGTAAACGAGTTATCGATTGCGGGACCCGGTGCATGGGGTTCATTGTGCACCGGACCGGTCCTCGACGATTTGTTTATCGATTTGCCGGTCGCGTCACCGTCGATTCCGACAATCTTTGCGCGCCGCGCTCCTCGTAAAATCCGCGATACCCCCGTTCAACTTTTAACTCTCCCGCGGTTAATAACACTTAACGCTCGACGTTCCAGTTCTCTTTTTTTCTCTCTCTCTCTCGCTCTCTCTCTCTCTCTTTCTCTCGAGGCGTTTCACAATCAGAGCGTTTTCGAGAGTCCCACGCAACCGAATTAATTACAATAACAGCGTCCCGCGGTGAGAACGTAATGCAAAACGGAGCACTCGGTTTTACCCAAACTTGCCGTGCTAATTATCTAATGGGGCTAATTACGGTCGACGGGTCTTCGCGATGCATCCTCGAAGCTCGACAGTTTATCGCAATCAATATGAAATCGATGCTCAGAATAGCAACCATTTTGTAAGTTAAAAGGAAATTTGGGAATTTTTTGTGACAAAAAACTAATGGAGATATTAATTTGAAATTTTGTGGCAAGATTTGTCTAGGTTTGCAGAGTGCGTAGGAATTTTTTCGTGCGGATATAACGATTATGTTGAAAGCTATAGAATTTTGCAAATTGACTAGTTTGCGAGGATGGTGGTTTGTAGTTTTCAAAAAGTAGCGCCAAGACAAAAAGTATTTCACGCAATTTGTGGGGCAGGGAACCGGTAGGAACAATGTACCGAGCAAATCGGCGACAGTCTGCTCGCGATAAACACGATTAAACGGCTTATCACGAGCCGCGGTTCTCGTTTCCACAGCCAGATCCGCATCTATCTCTTGAAATCCGACGCGCCGGATCGTACGGACCTCTTGAACGCGCGAAAAACCCGCGCAGCGTGCCTACTGGTACGAATAATATCAGCCAAGGCGACTCCAGAACTCGGCACATTATTTTAACTTTCGTCTATAATACAATTATTATTTGATTTTACAAACGAAAAGCATCTGTCAGTATAGTCTTTTCAAGATTTTCATAGTTGTTAATTTTTATTATAAGGGGTTAACAGCCACAAGATGAAGAATGAAGGAGTACAACTGTAATATAGTCTTTTCAAGATTTTCATAGTTGTTGTTATTTTGTATTATAAGGGGCTAACAGCCACAAGATGAAGAATGAAGGAGTACAACTGTAGGGGACAGTCCTCCAAGCTGGAAGTATGGAAAATTCGTCGACGGATAATTAAATAATTGTTTCGAATCTGCTAGATAGCCGACGTGTAACCTCTGCCAGGTGATAGAGAAGCGAACTGCAAAATATTAGGTGGTTCGAGCGAGAAACAGCCGAGCTGGAGGCTTCACCGTGTTTCGAAACCAGACACCGCGCGAGGCTACAAGCCCTACAGAGGGGCAGCGGTGCGCGCATACTTGATAGTCGGTTGCCGCGTTATCGCGCGATCCTCACGCGACATAATCCGCATTCCTACAAGCCCGCGACTCATCCCGGAGCACAACGGGACCATTCTGCGCTTAGGCCTCTTAGGCACCGCGCTAAATCGCCTAAAGACCTGCACACTTCAGATCTTTACCGGCGCCTGTTGTACGGCAAACCTAAAAATAAAACCCCTCAAACCCGTCCAACTGGAACGACTTTCAATGAATGAAGTATCAAATTGCATATAATCCAGCGTAACTTCGGAACACTATAAAATCGAAATTTCTATTCTCGTCGTTTTGTAAATAATTAATATACTCGACTGATATGTAAATGTACTCCACATTGACAGTTAACTGAGGCTACATGAATCAAGAATCAATTTCATTATGCACGGTGGATTCGAGGAGCGCATGTAGCGCGAATGCAGCATAATTCGACGCTTCGGTGCGAACTGCATCGTCGTGGAGGTCGGAGACCATGTCCAGATAAAAAGATATATCGCGCCTCTCGCACGAAATAAAAGAAGCGTGGACGGCGCGAAGCGAAGCGACCGGAAATGGAATCGCTCTGGCGAATTCTAATTGCGTCTAGGAGGGAGAGCAAACCGCACACGCGTCAGTTAACAAACGTTGGTGTCTGCGGGGGCGGGGAGGAAGGGTTTCTGGCTCGTTGGACGAACGATAGCGTGACCCGTGTATGAAATAACGATCCGAACGGCGGCGGTCCGGCTGCTGTCCGCCCACGTGTGACACGTATCCGCGGCTCCGCGGCATTTATTTATCGACGATTCGTTTTACCTGGACGTTATTTACGACACTCGAGGGCGGCAAGAGGTCGGGCCGGGCCGCGCCGGTTATCGGTGATCGCTTTTGGCCCGCCGCCGCCGCCGCCGGACCGATGACCGGCGTCATCGTCGCCATCTATCGATGACTCCGAGATGGCTGGACCCTCAACGAATGATAACGCGACGTCCTGGACCGGGTACGACTGGGAACGCTGCTTAAGGTTTCTCAATTGGATTTCCAAGACGGAACTCGGCTTAAGGGGATCGTCCGGTTTTCGAATTTTTAAGAATTTTTATTTACAAAATAGCGATATTTAAAGAAGACGGAATATTTTTGTTGAGCGAATGAACAATTCTTGAGTGTTGGTACGAATGAGTGAATAAATGTTTGGTTGGTACGAGTGAGCGGTTTGAGATTGTTTGAAGCGGTGCTTCATAGTAGTCCTGGAGCCCGCTTTTTGTGGCCAAAACTATCGTAGCGTTATTTCAAGGTTTAATGTTATATTATTATAGGTCGTTGGATTCGTCTTGATACCAGTTAGAATATTATGAAGTAAAAGATGTATGTTAATATTTTAAAAAATTGGGGTGATCTTCATTTCTTATAAAAAAAATTTTTTTTCTTTAATTTTTTATATTGAAATTTATAGAAAACTGATCAACTTTCGTTCGAAATATTTTTTTGTTAGATCGTAGGAAATGTTTTAGAAATCGTGTCAATAGTACTATTATGCCGTAGGAATAACACAAGTAACAATAACAACACAAATAAAACAAAAACATAAATATAATCAACGATATAAAAATAAGTAAAATATAAATACAAATGTTATTTATAAATATAAATAAACTATAAAAGTCCTATGAAACTCCCGGCAACTATTGGGTTGTCGGGAATGTCGTGACGTATTTTTCGTATCCATCTCTTGCAAAAATGCGTCATTACTTTTCCGACAACCCAATATTTATTAAAATCGATGTACAACTAAAACGGGCAGGATCGGGCAGCTTACATAAACTTTATACACTATATCCAAAAATGTCTCAAATTTCTTATGGAAAAGGTTTGACGCATGCCGATTGCAGCCGTTTTTTTAAAAACCTTCTCAAAGTTTACATTGTTTAAACTTGGCACTATTTATTCATTGATAAAAAAATGCTAACAACTGTATTACACACTTAAAATACACCTGCTGACATGTATGAAACTATCATTTAAACTTGTATTTTGATAGTCTATGATGACTACATATTTTAAACGTTTCATTTAATCTAAATTTTACGGATGTTGTCTTTAGAACGTTATATCTCAGCACAGAATAATCTGAAATGAATAATAATTTGGATTTGGAAGCTTTGAAGGGTTCTTACTCAGTTGCAAAAAAAATTTGTACAATATCTTAATCTTGAAAAATTGATTTTTGGCCACAAAAAGCGGGCTCTCGGACCACTGTGCGCTTGTTAGAGCAGATGCGTAGAGAACGGTGTAAAGAGTGCACGTTGTTTAGCGAGTCGTAATTAGAAGCAATATATATATATATTGTTCGTTTGCAATAATTTATTTAATAAAGTATTATATTCAGTTTACCTTCAAATATATATAAAGAGTGTTTAATTATAAATAACCTGAATAAGTATACAAGCAACAAATTTTAAATGAAAATCCGGCAATAAATATAATCGATCGACCCGGTGTCCCATGTGTAAACGGCTTAATCGTCGAGGCGATCGGCGAGCGATCGAAACTTCTTCTATCTCCCGATGGAGAATCCATCGGAAGTATTTCCAGGCGAGCGTAATTGGAGTTTCAATTTAGACTAGAAACCGAGCCATCTATCGGCGCTTTTGCATCCGACAAAGAAAGTACCGGTGTCGAGAATAGAAGACAAGCGTCCTCCCCGAAAGTCCCTCGAACTACATCTCTCGCTGCACGGGGTCGACAACCCCCGCGCGCAGGTGAAACTATGATTTGTACCGGGGATCAATTATGAGAGAGGATCGCCTTTATTTTTAGAGTCGCCACGGTTATCGTTGGATCGGCTGTTACGAACGTTCCATCGAACTTCTTCCCTTAAATAAACGATTCGAAACTGTGCTCTCCGGCCGAGGCGTCCTCTCGACCCCGCGTTGCGCGACCGATTCGTTTAAAGACTGCACGCGGAATATCGACATCCGTCAGCGCTCCTTCATTCAATGAAAAAATCGCTGCGGTGAATTATTCATCGATCTTTTGTCCGGCCGATCTCTCGCGAGACACTTTCTCCACGATTGTCAACGGGGATCGGGTTCCAATAATTATCGAGGCCGTGTCTCGTGCAAGGCCCGCCACGCCCCCGCCGAATATCGAGTTTCCCTGTTGCTTTCCGATCGGACAAAACTCGTTCAAACCCTTGCGAGCCTGCTCAAACCGGCTCAACAATGATGTTAATTATTTTTACGCTTTGCGAGGTACCTGGAAGCAATCGTTCGAGACGTAACCCGGAAGTATCGATGTGTTCGTGGTGAGTTTGTTAAATCATGTCTCAAACAGAGTTGGGCAAAATTTTCATCTAAATAAAACTTTCGAATAACGAATAAAAAATTTAAATATTTTTATTCATTATTCGATGGTTCGAATATGAAAAGTATCTTTATTCGACGAGCATCGAATTAATAATTATATTCGAATTTATCCGACGAATAAAGATAATTCATAAAGATGATCCACATATGGATTAATAAATCCTTTAAATCGCATTACTGCTAACTCTAACATTTTATATGGTAACATTAACTTTTTTAATGGTTCGTTACAATCATTTAAGAAAAAGTTGCGTGCGATTATATGATTATACAGGGTGCCCCAAAATGTGTTCAACTCCCGGAAATGGGAGGTTCCTGAGGTCATTTCAAGCGCCATTTTCCTTTTGCAAAATGTTGTCCGCGGCTTTGTTTAGGAGTTATTAACGAAATACACGGACCAATCAGAGCGCGACCTAGACGCTCGTTGGCATGTTCAGCCAACCGCCTGCCGGCTCTCCGCGCTGAACGTGCTAGCAAGCGTCTAGCCCGCGCTCTGATTGGTCCGTGTTTTTCGTTAATAACTCCCAAACGAAGCCTCGGACAACATTTTGCAAAAGGAAAATGGCGCTTGAAATGACCTCAGGAACCTCCCATTTCCGGGAGTTGAAGACATTTTGGGACACCCTGCATGTAATATAATGTATTCCTGAAACTTTCTGCATGTCCATTCCTGGGTAATTTTACGCTAAGACTTTCTTTCTCTTTTTGTGTTTTTTATTCCTTTATTTCCTATTCTAAACATTTGTATAAAAGGACTTCGGTCCGTAAATAATAAATATAATTAATAATAAATAATTCTTTGTATACGAAGTGGCTTTATTCGAACTTCGAATAATTTTTTCATCTGTATCTTTTATTCGGAGGTTTCGAATAAATCTTTCCACAACTACTGCCAACTCTAATAAACGCAAACCATCGAATAATGAATAAAAAGTTTCTCGTTACTCGAAATTTTTATTTAGATGAAAATTTTGCCCAACTCTGGTCTCAAAGCAGTACCGAATTTATAGCAGTGAAACAAAGTAATAGTTCGAATACGTCTGTATGATAGCGCGAATGTTCGAATGCATTCGTAAGCGTTTGATGCGTCCGTACGGGGGTCGGAAAAGCAACAGGGAAACTCGTAAGAGTGAAACAAGGCGTTGCGAATGTGCACCGAGCGTTCGTTTGAGCGAGTGCGATGCGGTCGAGCGTTTTTACGATGTCGCGACTGGCCGATAAACGGACCGAGGCGCGTGCATCGCGAGTTATGTCACGGAGCGAGAGAGTGTCGCACGCGATGAGTTCATCGGGAACTATCGAGACGTGTATCGCGCGGCAGAAACGATGATGTCACTTTTTTCTGCCCTACCGTTTATCGTTCGCCGATCGAATCGTCATCGTCGCATCCTCGACGCACTCTCGCTGCCAGCATAGATCGCGTGCCGCCTGATCCGCATAGATTAGTACCTCGCGGCTCGCGAATTCCAAGAAATCCCTGCGTGCCAGAATTTCGAAATTCTGTCTGAATTCTTTTTCGAGAACCGGGAGAAGTATTCGGTGCTTTGGAACTTTGCGATGATCAAGGATTAACCCTTTGCACTCGGAGCTATTTCAACTCGAAAATTAAACATTTCTTCCGACCTAGAATAATTCCATTCCATATGATTTCTTTTTATTTTGTGGATATGAAACTAATATAACACCTCGTACAATACTTAAATGTTCAGTAATTGATTAGCTACCAACTTGTTTAATAATGTAAACAATATTTTGAATAACAGCACAGCAATTTTTGCGGATACTCTGAGTCGCCACTCGAGTGCTAAACCTATTATTTAGACGATTAGAAACCAGAATTGCCATCTGATGTGACTCAGGTGGTGTGGTTTATGTCGATCTAAATCCCAGATGTAGATCATTAGTGCGTGCTATCATACGGCGCGCGCGCGTTCCTGGCATTCCTCGCACACCTTGATCTTTAGAAATTCCGCTATATTTATATTCCACGACACACACACACACTGTTGTTCGTCAACGCGTTTTCAATTGATTAAAAGGTTCTGCCTTCCGGGATTAAATGATGCATCATCTCCCCGATACATCCTGATGATTCTCGCAATCACGAATTCCATCGAGGTGTTCGAACAAGGAATGTTTATTGCCTTTTTAACTTCGAATTGAATAAAACATCGAACAACACCGGTTAATATACAACATTGTTAGCGAGAGATGTTACAACACCAAATGGCGCGTGTTTTTGAGCAGAAAAACTATACGGTGAAAAATTCGTCGACTTGAGACCTGTGGGGATTCGAACCCGGGACACTCTGATTACCGAGAACCCGAGCCCTAGCCGACTGCGCCGTTCGGTCAATCGATAAATTCTTTTCTTCGCGGGGTAATGTGCCGCGTCGATTTACGGGCGGTGTCGATAAATATTGAATGTCCCAGATTATTATTAACATTTTTGTACCGCTATTCCGGCGCGCTGGGTCGCGATATAAAATACATGCTAGATGTGTGAAAAATTAATACGCGGTTGCTATTTGCAGTGTGCGATTCCGGTTGCGTTATCTCCAATAGCGGAAGACCCACGGAGTATTGTCTCGAAACAGAACCGAGCCGGATCGATATTACCCGCGCAAATTAAATTTCCCGAACAAAAGGACGGTTCCCGGTGGCTCCCGAAGAATGGCGAACCTCCCACGCATATCATAGACGGTTCTCGCAAACTTCCATACCGTCCTCGCTTGGTATAGATCCAGACTCGAGAGAGAGGGAGAGAAAAATATAGAGAGGGAGCGAGAGAGTCTGCGGCTCCGGGCGCGGAGGCCTAATCGAATCGCGACGTTCAGCCACTTTGTAGGCTAATTGTTAATTAAGCCACGCGTTTCCTTGGAAATGATTTGTCATCTTTTTAATCGGCGGCGGCCGGATCGAGTTTCCGACCAAGAGAGATCTTGTCGCGACGGCGGCGCAGCGGCTACGTGGGAGAGACGACGACGCCGGCAACGATTCTGTGTCAATGTCGTTAAGGAAGAAGCCTCCGCCTTTCCCAGCCGGCCGAGACTCTGTTTGCTGTATTAATTCGACAATTGCCGCCACGGCGAATCTCACCCAACGCTCGAGATGCGTGTCGCTGGTTCATACGTGTGTGGCTAGATTTTCTAAGAGTTTAGTCACGCGCGGAGATCTACGATCTATGCCAGTCCTGTCAGTTCCAAATCAAGACAGAGTAGGGTCAGTTCAAGCACTGTACACGGGTGTGTTACTTAAGCTATTCTTGGGTCAGCTCTCCTGCATAAATTGAGCGTGAAATGGAGTCAACAGGACAGCGCTAACAGGACAGTTTCTGGTTAATTCAGACATTGTCTTGCCGTTCGGGGATAAAGTGTGGCGAATGCGAATCGGGCTCCTTGAAATTTTACTCGCAACCGGTCGCCTCCAGTTATTAGTAATTACCAGTCACCGTATTGTTCTGCGTTCTTTTCTTTTCCGGCGGTGTCGCGTCGCGGTGACATCACCGCCGACCGCCGATTCTTTTCGACGGCTGACAGTTCTAACGAACGTGGTTGACACCCACAGCCGCGATGAGATCAACCGACACTCGTGCGGCGTTTTAATTACCGTGAATCCGTGGGTGTTCCGCGCGGCTGAATGTATCCCGCGCGATTAAAGCGGCGCGGCGCGCGGGTACGAGGAAATCGTGCGCTCTTCCCGCTCTCCTGTTTAATTATTTATCACGCGTATTCTCCCCCCACCCCCTCGGGTTACTCAATCGGATCACGCCTTTTTTTTTTCCTGCCCCAGCTCCCATTAACCTTTTTCACGCATCGGCGAGAGCGCAATTGTTTTATCGCTGTGTGTGTGTGCACGCGGCACGCGGCCCGGAGAAAACGCGCGCGTATGGGCGTTGCTGGAGCATGACTCTTTTATGAACGCCACAAGTGGCCCGCGCGATGCTTAGATTCCGCCGACATGTTAATGACAGCAAACTGGAACAATTATTTTCCCATTTACCCTCCTCCTCCTCCTCCTCCTCTTTCCTCCTCGTCGAACTATCTGCAAATCTCCATCTTTCAACTCGGCGTTACAAATTTCTGAATAACTCTCTCTTTCTCTCCGAGAGCGGTTTTGTACTCTACGAGTTCGTTACACTCGTTGCTGACGGATATCTCTGGCTTGGGATCTCAGCCTTTGACTCTTGTTCCGGGTGTGTGGACTGGCCGGGCTGTTGGATCACCTAGATCCTTATCCACTACGTTTGCGAACACACTGAGGAGCTGTGTGTGCGTTTCACAACTGACCAGGAAGAGTTTCCAGAGATCTCTCGAGGGACTCAATTAATGGATTCTTGGATGACGATCCAATTTCTTACACGCTTTTTACTAGATCCCTTTGGGAATCGAACACCTAGTTTTTTTTGGATGCTCTGAAAACCTGTCTCCTTATTACTCTTCCTAGACTCTTTCTAGGAGCCATTTCAATTCTATCCAATGATGCACTGGCGTTTTTTTCTAGGGACACGTTCTCCTCGGGTCCTTGTATATTTTTTTTTAGATTTCCTGGACGTGGTTTTTCACTTATTTTTAGGACACTTTCAGATTCATTTAAGAGTGTTGCATCCGGTGACTCATCGCGGTCTACCGTAGAGGGGCCAACGTCCGCCAGATTTATTCAAATGCATTTCCACAATTGGAGTCAACAATGGGCACGAGGAGAAGCCCATGCAGCCGCTCGATTGCAAGGGGTCAAACCTTCCATTGAGCGTGGTCACGGCTCGAGCATACTGCCGGATTCTTTTCAATTATTATCAATCGAATCATCCGTCACGCATTCCCGCGCGAGTCACGCGCGGCTTTATATCGGAATCGAATTAGTACCTTGAGAGATCCGTAGAAAGGATTATTATAATACACGGGAGGGATGATGATGATTTCCTGACATTCTCCACACATCCTTACAAGATGATCACACACCTGCCCCCCTTTTCCCTCCGTCATAGAAATGATAATCCTCGGTTGGTTCAATCGGTAAACATCATCGCTGCTCTAACACTGAATAATTGATGCTTGTGAATTGCTTCAATCAACAGACATAAATGTTACGAACCTAAAGAAGCCATTTTTCTAACCGAAATGGAGAGGTGGAAGTCGAGAAAAACCTCGGAAAAATATTTTGGGGTATCCGGAGTCTCGAACCCGGGCCATCCTGATGCGAATCGAGCACTCTACTCTACGAGCCAAACTCAACACACAGATTTACCCACTTGTAACAAGTAGATTAGGCACACTCGACAGACGTTATCCGCTTCGAATCACTTCCTCTCTCAATCCCACTCCATCCGGGTCCTTGGTTATCCATTTTTAGCCTTCGGAGGATTTTTATTTTAACGTTCTAGATTTGTCGCAGTGATGAACCATTATTCACATCTAATTCCAGAACTTCAAACAAGAAAAGTGTTCGGTTTAAAAATATCTGTACAATCTGAGATTAAATATTTGCAGTTCTAGCGTTAGATGTATCCGTTAACAAGAAAATTCTTCTTATCTAGCACGCTGATGCGCACTTGTAATAATTACATTTCTAGATACAATAAATTCCTGGATCTACATTAATCTCGAAGGCGTCACGAGTCCGGTGTCTCGATCTCTCGCTTCGCACCGCACTTGAGATCGGCCTCCTCGATCAATTCTACCCGCCAATCCTCATCGATCCAATGATCTGCGACGGCCTTGGAGTCCCACTGATCTATCTCCTTCCACGTTTCCCATTTTTTTTCCCTCGATCCGCCAATGGCACGAACAATTTTGATTAATTCCACCTTCCGATCGCAACACGATCGTCCTCTGATCATCCCAGGAAAATATCCAGCATTGCCAAGAAGCACGTGGATCGATCAAGGCCATCGTCGATCCTCCGGACTTAGATCCCACCAGTTTTGTGCGCAATATATCATAGATAATCGATAATCGGGACGAACGTCGATAAACAACGTTAATTTAGTTGTCGACCGACCGTGGATCTTTGCGCAACGGGAAAAATTTTATTTATAAATTCAATCGGCGAGTTCCGTCTCAGTTTAACGAGATTTCGATAATGGAACCTGCCGGTGAGAAGACTCAATTACAGTTTCTAGGAGTTGTCGCTCTGATTTACAAACTTGACAGCGAACCCAGACAACGTTGTGAAACAAGAGTATGCTGATCTTTGCGCGTGGGAGATAAATCCGCTGCGTTATTGTTGATAACGCGATCACTACGGGGAACGGATTTACCCGGAATTTGTTTCTCAAGCGTGATGCACATTGTGTACGTACCGGGTCCAAGGTGAGATCGATCCGAGCGCGATTCTGTACGCGTTAGGTTGCATTGGGTTGGGTCTTAACTGTGACGAATATAGGTTAGGTAAGCAGGGGGCTAGATCAAATACAGTTAGGTCTGCGCGGATCCTAGTCGAGTTAGGTCGCTTTGATTCAGGTCTCAATCCCCTCAAAATTGGGTCCTGGCCTCCATCGATTAGAGCTTTCGTCAAAATTAGGCCTGGACCCTTTTTCCAGGCCGGGGTGAGTCCCACACTACCCCCCCCCCCCCCTAATTTTCATCTGAGAATTGGGCAAAATTTTCATCTAAATAAAAATTTCTTAAAACAATTTTTATTCATTATTCGATGATTCGAATATAAAAAGTATCTTTATTCGACGAGCATCGAATAAATAATTATATTCGACGAGAATTTATCCTACGAATAAAGATAATTTTTTTTTATACGAAGCGGCTTTATTCGAACTTCGAATAATTTTTTCATCTTTTATCTGTATCTTTTATTCGGAGGTATCGAATAAATCTTTCCACAACTAGGGTAACTGCACCAGTGAATGAACATTTAAGAAATGGTTCAGAAGGTTTTTTATTTAAAAAAAAAATGTGAATATGCCAAATGGCTCCCTATACTTCATTTGTCAAAAATAAATGAACACAAATAAAATGAAATTATTATTATTTGTCTTTATTAAACGTTAAATAAAAAATATAAAAAATACCAGTCCATGAACACTACATTCTAGTAATTGAACAATGATGAAAAAGCAAAAAATACAAAAGCGTTTATTCACTGGTGCCCGTTTATTCACTGGTGCAGTTACCCTACTGCCGACTCTAATAAACGCGAACCATCGAATAATGAATAAAAATTTTTTAATTTTTTATTCCTTATTCGAAATTTTTATTTAGATGAAAATTTTGCCCAACTCTGCACCGCCCTTAAACTAAAAGAGAACTGTATGATGACCTATTTACCTCCGACAAAAACTAGATTTCTTCATCTAAATCCAAATTGGATCAATCTGGTTCATTGTTGGGTCTCCAAGTGGATCGAGCTAGGTGTAGGAGAGTCTATAAAATTTGTTGAAACTGTTTTCTGGCCGCGAGAAGAACGCTAATGTCTCGCGAGTACTCTGAGGAAGGCTGGCGAGCGTTACAAGGACTAATTGCACAATCCGCCGCTGTCCGCGAGTCGCTGAAGGTTCACTTAAAGCGATTAAACTGCCGGTTTTCGCGACTTCCGGCCGGCTACGTCTTCCACGAGCGGGCTCGATGAAATATTCAGTGGAACCGGAGGAAGAAGCGAGGCATTCGTCGAGGAGGATAAACTGCAACGAGCAGATTCGGCGAACGTTAGCCCGGTTGTAACGACGACGACGACGACGCGACGAAACGCTGCTGTTAGGCTGTAGCGCGCGCTCGGATCGCCGTGAACTCTAATCTTCTGTCTGAAGAATGGGGCAACGCGGACGATTACTATGCGCGGCTCGTGTGACATTCGTTTCTAACGACGGAAATTCCGCCGTCTTCGGCCTGGATAATTTGAAAGCTTCTCTTACAAAAGAGTGTAATGAGGTTCGTCAGCAGATATTCCTCCAAGTCAGTTTCAGTCAAGATAAAATTCATTTTGAGTATGGATCTGGGCTTGATCTGGTTTGAGTCCATTTTTGTCTGAAAAGGGCCCCAGTCCAAATTTGGTTAGGTTTGAGTCCATATTTGTCTGAAAAGGGCCCCAGTCCAAATTGGGTTAGGTTTGAGTCCATATTTGTCTGAAAAGGGCCCCAGTCCAAATTGGGTTAGGTCTGAGTCCAATAGGGCTCATTTGTCCCTACCTGAACCATAGCCCTGAAGATCGTAGTCGAAAATTTTGTAACATTATTGGTTAGGTTTGACTCTAATCGGAGTCCATCTTGGACCTTATCGGACTGACCCGTATTTTAACTATACTCACACCTGAGTTACGTCAACCACAGAACGGTCCTATTTGCATAACATTTTTCCTGCGAAATGTTTGGAATGGATATCACGAGACACATATGAGTCAGATAACGAGTGCGGAAAAATATTCACAAGAACAGCCTTGTCGCATCAGCGGAACCCAGTTCGAATAGAACGGAAGCGTTGATGACCAATGAGATCTTCGACGAACAAGATAGTGATAACTGGTCACATTTAATTACGAAACGTCAACACGGTTACATCATGCGAACGATGCATTTTTAATGACCGAGTTACCTAGAGCGAAGGCGGTATTTTGAAATCGAGGTATTTAAGACGATGCCGGAACGAGGGGCTTAGATCAACTTTGCTTTACCTCGGTTGTCAGGATGGAAATAATTTTCGGATATGCATCCCGCAGTTGTGGAAATATATGGAACACGATCTAAGTGGAACGACTAAAGATAGCTGAACCGTGCACCAAAATTTGTTTATCTTTAGGAATTGATTCTTCAATTTATGGACGTCGAGAATACTTGTGTAACACCGAGGAACGCTGTAACAGCTTCGCGATTTTATGCTCTGGACCACAAACGCTGAAGATTTGGACTCTGACTCAAATTCCAAACAATGGAGCAGATTTTCGGTTACCTTAGACCCATTTCCCTTGCCGAATATGGTCACCATTGAGACACCTTCAAAAATGTTGACTCTCCATCAAATTTGGACTCTATTTAGACTCTAGTTGGACTTTGGACCCCATTACAAATTCAAATTCCTGAACCTCTTAATTAAACTTGGAACCTACTTGGACCCTTCTCTACTGGGCCTGTCTTCAAATTGGACTCTCCATGGACTCTTGCGTAAAGGACCAAGTTGGACTACTTTCATCCTCCTTAAAATATGAACTCTGTTTGGACTCTTCTAAGCTTGGACTATACTTGGACATTGGACCTCATTACAAATTCAAATTCCTGGACCCCTCGATTAAACCTGCAGCCTACTTGGACCCTTCTCTACTGGGCCTGTCTCCAAATTGGGCTCTCCATGGACTCTTGCATAAATTTGGACCTACTTGGACTCTCCATGGACTCTTGCATAAATTTGGACCAACTTGGACTCCTTTTATCCTCCATCAAATTTCGACTCTGTTTGACCTCTTCTAAGCTTCGACTATACTTGGACTTTGGACCTCATTACAAATTCAAATTCCTGGACCCCTCGATTAAACCTGCAGCCTACTTGGACCCTTCTCTACTGGGCCTGTCTCCAAATTGGACTCTCCATGGACTCGTGCATAAATTTGGACCTACTTGGACACCTTCTATTCTCCCTCAAAGGACTCTGTTTGGAATCCCATTACCAATTTGGATTCCTGGACTCCTTAATCGAACTTGGACCCTCCTCTACTCGAACTTTGTATCATATTTGGACTCCCTATGGATCGCTCGTCAAACTTGGACCGCATTTGAACTCTCTATGGATCTCCTCCACATTTTCTCTGAATTCCCCAGAGTCCATTTGAACCCCAAAATGAATTGGACTCCAGGTCCTCTATCTTTGGTCCCTCAGTCGATCGCTCAACTTGAAACCTCTCGAACGATCTACCCCGGCGATCTGCCATATTTATCGGGCCACTGTCTAACCGGAGATCGGCTGACAGTTCTGTGCGTCGAGCATGGAGAATGGGGATTCTTGGAACCTAGCCGAGGCTCGTACGCCGAAGGATCGAGCCGCGCTAAGATCTCCTACAAAGTAGATCGACTGCATCACGGGAGAAACATCTTAACCGTATCCGAAGCGCGTGCACACACACCCACGATAAAGCTGTTCCAATATGCATTAGAACGCCGTTACATGCCAAGGTGAACGCGGCCGAATAATTTATTGCACCGGCTCGAGCGCGATCCCCTCCGAGACCTACATTTACCATTTCCATCGCGGTGCGTGTCATTTTCACGCCGGTCCCTTCTCTTGCACGTCGATCGAACCACCGTGTGCACCATAAACCTAACGCATCACGGGAACCCAGACGATCCTCCGTGCGACGAGAATCCTCGAGGTTCAGGCACACAACGCGAGTTTCCGTGGAAATGGAAAAGAATTTTGCACCGTGGACGCTGTCATTGTGTTATAGCACGACGGTATTTATTCGAGAACGCTATTTATAGAACAACGTGGGATACGGTAGCTATGATTAATCGCAGTATTTCAGACTGATGAGCAATTCGAGCTCCGTCAGAGGATCTTCAATGATTCACCGGAAGATAAGGGTACGCTCAAGGTGCTTAAAGATGCTTAACAGCTCGCAATAGAACTCGAAGATTCCGCGAAGAGGAAATCCAAAAGGAGCAACGTGTCTGAAGGTTCTGAACGTCTCGAACAATGTCCGGACTCGATTGACTGCCGACGAGAAACTTGCCCCGTGCCGAATGCCAACCCTCCAGCTCCGCCGGGAGGGTGGCTGGCTGAAATCCGGATTATCGAGTTTCGCTCGATTCCGCTGATCTAATTCCGCGCGAAAATTCGGAAAAAATTCTGGCACGTCGCGGGCACCGAAATACAGATTGCAGAATTTTTTCAGATTTTTTTTTTTAAAACATCCTTGTTAAACAAAATGGAATTACATCATCCGTGGAATTTCGTGATATAATGATCGATTTTTCGGAAAGTAAAAAAGCAACAGTGCTCACATTTTTACGGTAATCGGCGAATATATCAAGCATCGTCTCCGAATTTTTTAGATTTTTTGGCAGTGTGCATTTCGGGTGAAACAAATTCGATTATATCAGCCGAGAGGGGGTTTTCAACTTTTTCAGGAAACTATATATCTATCAGTTGCTGAAAAAGTAGACAAGCTACAGCGCTAAATTTTTTACAGTAACGAGACAATATATCGAGCACTGTCTCTGAATTTTTTCAGACTTTTTGGCGAAGCGCATCTCGGGTAAAAAAAATTCGATAATCGATCGATGAGGGATTTCCGTTTGCAGAGACATTTATTGGATGTCTGAAGGCATTTCTAAGATGCTGATTCGACGGAGAACTTGTGGAACCTTGTCCGAGGCAGAATTCCAAGGGAAGAGACGATCATCCAAGGTACATGCGAGCGGCTCATGCAGATACATTGTCGTCCGAGGAAGAAGGAATCGAGAGTCGGCGGCCGGTCGCTCGTAAATATCGCGACTCAAACGATCGCGGATTCCATCGCGAGGAGGTCGACGATACCAGCTCGACAAGAGCCTGCGATGCTCACGCAGGCCTCTCTCTTTCTCTCTTCCTCTATCTGCATCGCTCTGTGTGTTGTCCTCTAGTGGCAATTTAAAATCGCTTAACGAGCGTATCTGCTGACAACATTCGGGTCAAACCGGCAGGAATTCGAGTACCACCGTTCAGCCGGCCGATCCGAGCATTCATCGCGCGGCCTTTTCAAACGATCGATCGATCGACCGGTCGATCAATCGATCCGCAACGCCGCGGAACTTCTGTATTGACAGAATGCGCGCCCGGTGACTGCATTCTCCGCTGCCTGCGATGTAATTCGAATTTGAAAAAAAAAGAGTCAAGAGAGCAGGCGCAGAGGAGACGGAAAAATTCGAAAACTAGATTTTTGTTGACCCCAGAGAATGGAGATCATTTTATTCTTTGAGCTTTGACAGACTATCGAGTACCGCGCAGCGAGCGCGCGTCGAGAGCCGTGCGTTTTGCCGCACCGCAACGGCTCGCGAGTATGCTCAGAAAGGGCAGCGAAGTGAGCTGATCGGACATATTGGAAAATCGCACACTGGGCCCCGCGAATCTATTTCCACAAACTTTGCTCCCCCGTCGTACCGAAATATTTTTTTCCAAAAATTCAATTCCTCGCGGACTGCCCCTTTTCTAATTAAATAAGCAAAGTATCCCCATTATTCAATATGGTTCGTTACTATCATTTAAGAAAAAGTTGCGTGCGATTATATGATTATATGTGATATAATGTATTCCTGTAACTGTCAGCATGTCCATTACTATGTAACTTTATGCTAAGACTTTCTTTTTCTTTTTTTATGAATATCTTCTATTGTAAACATTTGTATGAAAGGACTACGGTCCCAATAATAATAATAATAATATTTTATCACCGACTTGAGAAAATACCGAGTCTGCTGGAACGTCCCATCGTCTTCCACTAAAGTGGAAAAAAAAAGGATTTTTCAATTCCGTTTCAAGTTTGGCCCCGCAAATCTATTTCCACAAACTTTGCTCCCCCGTCGTACAAAAATATTTTTTTCCAAAAATTCAATTCCTCGCGGACTGCCCCTTTTCTAATTAAATAATGTATCCCCATTATCAATATTTTATCACCGACTTGAGAAAATACCGAGTCTGCTGGAATGTCCCATCGTCTTCCACTAAAGTTGAAAGAAAATGGATTTTTCAATTCCGTTTCAAGTTTGGCCCCCACTTGTCCCCCCCCCCCCCCCCCTTCGGCTATTTTGGTCCCCTGCAAACTGCTTTTCAGAATACGGAGCATTGTCTTCTGCCACTGACGTTTCGATGACTCATAGCAGCGAACCCCAAGCGAGAAATATCGGCTATCTAATATCGACTGATGAAATAATTCGCGATGGTCGGGACTTTGTGTTTCCTGGCTGGAGCGAGGCGGTTCCGAGGCGGACCGAATCTCGTCCCTGGAAATGAAATTCGACGACGAGGAGGAGCAGCATCTGCGGCCTGCGAAAAGTATGTTTACTCCGGGGGACGCCGAAAGCCAGCCACAAATCTAATAACACCGCAGATCAAATATCCCGGACGGAGGAAAACGCGGCTCCCTAGGGCTTGCTTGTTCCCGCCATTTTTTTCAAACCGGGGTTCAGAAACAATCTTGTTCCGAGCTGGAACACCCGACCGGGAGTTTCGTTACATGGAACATGATTTTTCAACTTGTTTCTTCGAGATCGAAACTTTGGACCCCTGCTTTCGAAAGTTCGAAAAATTTTTATTCGAGTCTAGTCTAGAAACAATTCGGAATTCAAGGATTCTAAATTAGTTTAAACTTGATCCCACAGCTCCAAACCCGTCTCAACAAGTCACACCGAGATCTCTCAGTCTCAAATGACATCTCGAGTCAGCAAATTGTGAAAATTTCATTTCCACAGATGAATCCATGATTTCTTTTATGAATTAGAAATTCATTGTCTTGAGGAGCAACTGTCCCAGACGTTATTCTTCATTCATTCCGGTGAAATTGTAATCGTATCTCTTCAAGAACGATTTCGCGCTGGGATCGGTGGAAGTTCTTCGCGGAGGCATCTATTTCTCGCATCCGATTTATGAATTATTATCGGGCGGTGGTTGTTCGAGGACGATCAAATATTAAATCCCAGTGAATATTAAAACCCAGTAAATCTTGTAATAAATGACACAACCTTTAAATTAGAATCAGTTTTTATAAATGTCAGTGTTTTTATTATTCAACGATTTTAATCGTTCATAACTTATAAACCAATATCGATGCAATTGTCAACATATACGAGTCTACAAAATACTGTGAAATTCCGATGTGAACATGCTCTCCATCGTGAATCCACGAGTGTACAAAATAGATTTTTTTCGTAAAAAATAAAAAAATTTGTTAAAAGCAACTTTCACTATTTTTTTTGTTCGTACTGAACGAATGTTTTCCAAAATGTTCATTGTCGGAACAGCTGAAGGCTCGTTTGGTCCATTTATAAAAAAGTAATTCTGATTTAAACTCCGTACCATAACATTATGAGAGTGACTGGCCATAATTCATGGCGGCGATCTATCCGCGAGGTGGCCGGCTAATTTAGAAGCCATCCGTGGACCCGCGGAGAGACAGGCGTGTCCCCCTCGGTTGTCAGCGGAAGATTGACACAATTAGCGGCTGGTATATCCCCGGTGTCCGTGGATATACCCACGGAAATTTCGATGTTTATTCGAAAAACAACCTGCCCGCACGCGCGCGAGGGCATAATATCTCGTCCCGTGACCCGGTTGTATTTTCGTGCCTCGGTTCCGGGCTCGGTTATTTCTGTGGCCGATACCCGATAGTTTTCGAGAGGAGAGAGAGTCAGTCGCGAGCACCACAGAATTCGACGCGGATCCCGGTGTCAATCCGCTAGCCCAGTTTCGAACTTGCATTATGAACAGCCGAGCGACCGAAACGAACCCCGATGAGCAAGCAGAGATCTACCGTCAAGACGTTTACCGTAGCCGAAGACCATTTAACTTACACGCGAACCGATCGACCAGCCCCGTCATCTGGCTGCCTTCCATGCCCCAGTATCGTAGATAACGACAAATTGTTTTGCGAACGCTATTCACACACTAGCTAACACCGCGGACTCTTTCCGGATAAACTTCGAATCGAGGACACGGGCTGTTCATTCTCAGCCCGATGGATCACGTTCTTCATTGATCCCGAGCCCCACGTACTGGGGCTTATAAATTCTGGGAGGCCCCAAATCGGTCCCAAGTGAGTCCAAAAGGGGTCAAAGAAGTCCTAATACGTAGGGCCGAGACTGGACCTGTAGGATCATGAATGGACCCCTCCAATCGATCCTGGATCCTCGGGATCTCAGGTTGGACTGATTAACTTTACGTTGGATCATGAATGGACCCCTCCAATCCATCCTGAATCCTCGGAATCTCAGGTTGGACTGATTGACTTTATGTTGGATCATGTTTGGACCCCTCCAATCCATCCTGGATATTCGGGATCTCAGGTTGGACTGATTGCCTTTATGTTGGATCATGAATGGACCCCTCTAATCCATCCTAGATCCTCGGGATCTCGGTTTGGACTCATTGACTTTACGTTGGATCATGAATGGAACCCCCAATCCATTCTGGATCCTCGGAATCTTGGATTGGATCATTGACTTTACGTTGGATCATGAATGGACCCCTCCAATCCATCCTGGATCCTCGGGATCTCCGGTTGGACTGATTGACTTTATGTTGGATCATGAATGGACCCCTCCAATCCATCCTGGATCCTCGGAATCTTGGATTGGACTCATTGACTTTACGTTGGATCATGAATGGACCCCTCCAATGTATCCTGGATATTCGGGATCTCAGGTTGAACTGATTGACTTTACGTTGAATCATGAATGAATCCCTCCAATCCATCCTGGATCCTCGGAATCTTGGATTGGACTCATTGCCTTTACGTTGGATCATGAATGGACCCCTCCAATCCATTTGGGATCCTCGGGATCTCCATTCGACTCATTGACTTTACGTTAGACTGAGTCTCAAATTTAGTTTGTATTGAACTCTAAGTTGGACCTCTCGGATTCAGACTGGACCCGCGTTGGACCTCATTGATCCACATCATGGATCCCCTATGGACCTCCCAGAGTGAATTTCAGCGGCATCTAATTGCGGCTAATTACTGGGAAGGCTCGAGGCGAAAATCCAAATGAATTTTCGCGTCGGATCCGTAAACGAAGGACCCGGGACGTGGCCTAGATCTCCGTTGGAGTGAGCATAAGGTGCGTGGGGGCGTGCCGGTCGACCACACCTGTCGCAAACGCATGCTGAATGGTGCTCGGTCCTCGAGAGGCGAACGAATAAACAGTCTTTCTTCCCGCGTCCCCAAGAACGCGTACAAAAGGGGTGCTTCTCATTACGGTCAAAGCAGGTCTCTCGTCGGGCTCAAAGGGGTCGAGCGCCGGAAAACAGGTAGAACCGAAAGAATTAAAAGAAAAATCTAAGAGTTGGAAACAACGCCGGGATATTTGAACAATACACAGCCCGTCGGGGGTTGATCTCGTGCGACCACCATCGTCGGCGTCGTCGCGTCTGCTGCCCTCGGTTAAATTAAGCGACCGGCGACAATCCTCGCCGCCCGAACGAAAGAATAATTCCGCGGGATCCACGAAATATTCAACGCGAGAAACCCACCCCTTGCACCGTCCCCCGGTCCCGACACGGGAACCCCTGTAATCGCGACTACGACGAAGTAATTAAATCCTCCGATTCCGCTCGACCCGTGCAATATGCATGAGCAGATTTTTCCCAGCCGAACAGGGGGTGAGAAAGGGGTAAGAAAAGACCGAGAAAAGAGTAAATCGCCGTTCCCCGCGAATAATCTCGGCCACGTCGCGATATTTAAAATGTAAACCCTGCGGCGGACCGGCCCGAGGAATTCCCAGCCCCTGTCCACCATCCCCCGGCACCCTTAACAAGCTAACTGGATGATTATTCGATCATGAACGTTGCTGGAACGCGAATCGCATTAATCCAGAGGAAATCGGACGGTTTTAAATGTCCCTGTTAATCGATTATAACCAGGCAGAACATTTAGAGGGTGGCAAAATTTAATTCGCTGTAAATAGTGCCTCCGATTTCTCCGGAATGAGCAGTTCAGCTCGTAATGGGTTTTTCGTTAGAAACACGGCGCGGTAAGAAGATATTGAATGGCTACCATGATTTCCCGGTGTTAAAGGTTAATAGGTCAGCAGGTTCATCATCCTTGGGAATGTTTTCGCGCCCGACGGGAAGTATTCCCACAGTTTGATTTAACCGGCACCCTTTCCGTTCGCATTTTAATTACTCCGGGTCAGCGTGAATCTTTTTTCCCTCCTCGGAGGGAAGTTTCCCTCGCTGGGAAACCATCCCCGCTAACGACCACGGCTAGCTATGCTAAACAGTATAAGAGACGATGGGATAACCGTTCCGCCGGGAAAGATGATCCGAGACGCCATCATTCTAATCGTTAAATCGACCACCGTTAACACAACCACCCCTTCCCCACCTTCCGTGGACGGGAGGGCGAGAACCGCCCCCTCTTTTTCAACAGGAATTTAAAAAATTTACGAGCTAATAAAAACGATCATTCTACCTTAATTATTCCAGTAACCTAGATTCCCTCATCCGCCCGCGGAGGAACAAGAAAGGATCGCCGTGGAAAGGGGTTGAGGGAAACGTCTGCGCGGGGGTGGAACGGCGAAAAACGGCTGGGGCAACGTTTTACCACGCGATTTTCGAATCGCCCGGTTTACCGGCCAGCTGCCACGAAACAAAGAGAAAAACAGTGTCCGGTTTTGCCGACTTAGAGGCAACTAACCACCCCCGACAATATTCACCGGTTTGAGCTTGGTACACAATTTTAGAATCAGTCAAACGACATTTAAAAGGTTATACAAATTTTTGGTATGGTCACAAGGTTCTCTGAATTGAACTGGTTTAAGTTTTGGGGGATGAAACCACCCCTCGCAGTTGCTACTGTTTAAATCAGAAGTCGATATAGTAAAGGTAGTTAAAATGAATTTTATTCTCTGCAAATTTTGAAAATTGTTTAATCGCTTGAAAGTAATTAAGAAGGGGTCCAAAAATAGGTAGTCGAATTACGTATTACTATTGGAAAGATAACTGCACAAACAGTCCAAACATACTCAAGTTTTAATGCCACGCGAAGGCTCGAAATAGAATCAAGAATACGTGCGACCGACAACAAACACCGTTGGATTATAAATGACAAGATGAATTACTGATCAACAAGGAAATCAGTGGATAACGAAAGGAAGAATTGAATAACTGACGTTTAACGGATCCGTCTCGGTGACGTAGACATCCAGGCTAATATTGATGAGTGTTGATTATCATTCCAAAGTTGGTATTGTCGATCCACAGCATTCGGACAGCTTCGCTAAATCGGGCCGTTAACGGCCGTCGTAAATTCTCCTCGATTCGCCATTCATCCCTTGGGCAGGGGTAGAAAACGGATGGGGGGGGGATGCAAAAGGAGATTGTCATCTGGAAATTCTTTACACCTTGGAAACCGTTTCTATTTCCAATCTGGAACTGAGAGGGGTAAAAGTTTTGGTTTCGAAGGAGGCCGAAGTAGGGCTTGCGATGGGTCCAAGTTTAGGTTTGAGATGGGTCCAAGTTAGGGCTTCGAGGTAAGATCGATCAATAATTGGGGTAGATTAATAAGTAGAACATGGTACAAGTGTGATAGAAAACGATCAAGGGTTGAATGAGATTGTCATCTGAGCGAAATGGAATTTTTCATCCCCTAAGACATGTGTTCAACCCCCATAAATAATTAAGCGAGACCTCGAACAGGGCCAGCTGACCAGCGCAAGGTACGAGACGGCGGTCGATCACGTAACAGAGAGAAATCGGTCGAGACAAATCGGATTAAAGAGGGCAGCAACCCTTACAAGAGTGGTGGGGGTGATTTCCCGCCAAGAAGGTAGGTGGAACGCGTAAACGCAGTCGGTCGTTAACGCCGGTTGTGAAAGTTCCCCGGCTCCCCGGCCATTAGGCACGTCGTTCCCGCGGCCGGAAACATCCAGAGCCTACTACTTTACCGCGCAATCGTAAACGTATTAATAAATAATAATGAACTCACCGTTCCGGCCGGTTATAAACCTATTTCAACCCCACGCGCGGCTCTTTCACTCGTTTCGTATCCACCACCGCTTTCCTCGCCGACGATCTCATCCCCTATTTCCCTGGTAACTTTCATCCCCTATTGGGTAACCCATCCCCGATGTCTCTCCCGTTTGTTCCCGGGGCCGGATGAATTTTTATTTATTTCTTGGGTGTCCGATTTCAAGGTTTTCACATTTTCATTCCCATCCACGACAGCTTGCCCTCCGCAGGCTTCTGTTTCGCCTACTTGGACCTCCTTTGCTATACACCCCTTGAGAACTCCCTTATGTCCCTATGCTGGCATTTGTTTTAATTTTGTACACCCCTGACAGTCTCACGTATCCTTCGAATTAATTTTTAATTTCTTTTCCACCTCCTAGAATGAATTTCGAACATTTACATCCCACTTAAACACGATCTTGGAGTACTTTCCTACATTCGGCCTATTCGCAAATACCTCTGCACCCCGCTGGAAGATTTCATCCCTAATAATCGACCCGGTAATCACCCTTTCACCTTTCAAATTAATTCTAACCGCGCCTTCGCCCCTTCCAATAATTCTCTGCAGACATTTCCACCCTTGAAACTATATTCGTACGTTCGTTTCGTAGATAATCCCACCCTTCTGTTGACTCCGCGCAGCCATTCTCACCCCTCTAATTTTTCTCTCACGGCCGTGTTCACCCCCAAGTTTATTATCAGCTCCTGTTCCTCCCGTTCTACCGGTTGTAACTTTGTCCCGCGCCTCCTTCGGTTGCTCTAACTCGGTTCCACCACCCTCCCGGCCACCGTTCATCCCGTTACAAGGGATGATTCCGCGCTACCCCTTCGCCGTTTCTCGAGGGTGGCTCGCCTCGAAACGCTTTTTCGGCTGCATACGCTCGCTACCCGCGAGCTCTTTTCGGGCCGTGGGTGGGGGTGGCGGGGTGGTAGGGAGATGGGTAAAAGGGGTTGAAACCCCGACCGCGGGCGGCCACTTTTATATTGCATGCATTTTACAGCCGACGGGAAAAGTCTGCGGGAGTAAGTGCAGCTTCCCGCAACTGCCTCCGCACGATGACAGAATCATGCGCCTGCCGAACGGTTCGATTATTTATAGTCAAGCTTCTGTCGTCTGACCGCCTCTATTTTCGGCCGCTCGTAAAGAATACACGGAAAGAAAGCTCCACCAACCGTGTGATCCGTGACTAATGGCCGCTATCTATCGCTCTCACTATTTTTTACTTAGTCTCCATTAGCGCAACGCTGGGATTAACCAAAATTAGAGGATGCACCGTGATGGGGATACACTCTGACGATCTTAAGAGGACTTGGGGACTGGGCGGAAATAACATAAGTTTAAGTGGATCTAGAAAAGGGTCGACTTTCACTCAGGGGAACGATACATAATTTTTTCTAGACGGTCTGCTTCGGGGTTAGCTCTCGATCGAGTCGAATTTGTTACTAGACAGAGCCGAAATTAGGGTTTAAAAATTACCAGACCTATCAGAATTGAAGAGGAGCGAAAGTGACATTCCGATTTCTCGATTAGAGGGAGCTTTATAAAGCTTTCAAGTCAGGTATGAGGTTGGATGTGCGATCCGTCCGTGCGGGAGAGGACAATCCTTAATTTAATCCAACGTTGTTTTTCGGCGCACGTATCTCGAATTTGTTTCGGTTAACGAGAATTTAGAGCGCGGACAATTGGTCTCCGGCTAGGAAGGCAAGCGCGGGCACGCAACGCAACGAAACTCGCCCCGTAAATAGACATAATGCATGACCTTTAAGCGGGAAGCAACGATTGTTTCATCCCTGAAAATGATATTCACGGGCCGCCAGACTAAAAGGACTCGGTGGCGTGCGCGCGTGCTCGCCTCCCCCTACCCCTCGCCCCCTACCATCCTTGTGCCCGCTTCCTCCTTCTCCTCCATCCTTTTCTGTCTCCTTTTTCCGCCTCTCACGCCGCTACGCTATGCTATTTTTTAGCAAGAGAAACAGCACCACGGTTTACCCTGAAAATACATCGCCGGCCCCGGCATCATGCAATTAAACGTGAGTATGCCGGTCGGACCCGCGAGAAAGGGCGGATGGAAAAAACGCGAAAACACGGAGAAAGGGACAAACCCCCAAACGCGCTCCGAGAAAACCAAGCCACGCACGGACACTGCAACTGAAAAATATACTCTGCGATCGATGACACTAAATACCCTAATTGAACCATCCAGGGGTAATTAGAACAGATTGATAATTTTCCAATAATTAGAACCCAATTAGGTCTAAATTAGGACCGACGTATGTCCAAGTTACTGGCTAAGACAAGTCCCAATTAGGGCTTCATATCAGTCAAAGTTAGGACCGACGTATGTCCAAGTTAGTGGCTAAGACAAGTCCCAATTAGAGCTTCAAATCAGTCAAAGTTAGGACCTGAGTGGGGTTCAAGTTAGGAACTGAAAGGTGTACATGGTTAGGGCTTGAAATGAGTCCAAGTTAGGAACATCATTTGATTCAATTTAGGACCCGAAGTTGGCCCAAATTAGGACCTGAGTGAGCCCAAATTAGGATCAAAATTGGTCCATAGTATTGCTCAAAACGGATCCAAGTTGGGGTCAACGTTTCATCCGGATTAGGTACTGATTTGGATCCGAAATTAGGTACCGAATGAGATCCAAATTAGGTAGCGAATGAGATCCAAATTAGGATCCGAATGAGATCCAAAGTAGGATCCGAATGTGATCCAAATTAGGATCCGAATGAGATCCAAATTAGGATCCAAATGAGATCCAAATTAGGACCTGAGTGAACCCAAAATTAGGACCCTCATGTGGTCCAAATTAGGATCCGAATGAGATCCAAATTAGGACCTGAGTAGGCTCAAAATTAGGATCCTCATGAGGTCCAAATTAGGGCCCGAATGAATCCAAGTTTAGTCCCGAGGGGGTCCAAAATGTGGCCTAAAATAGGTCGAGATTAGGACCTGCGTGTGGTCCCAATTAGGATCTGATTCGGGTGCATCGTTCCTATAAATGATCCTGCACCCTTCCCGACGAGTTGGGTCCATATAAGCTGCATCTGTCAGACCGATCGAATGTCCTCGAGATCGACTCGGAACAATGAGCGAATTCTCGCGAATGGGGATCCGCGACTCGACCGGATTCAAGGCGTTAATCTCCCCGCGGTGTTAACCTCGACGTGGAAACAATCGCCGGGCGAACAGAACGGGAAAATTTGACGCGCTGGCACGCGTGCACCGTGCGGGTAATTGTTTCGCCACCGACGTGACACCTCGGAGACTTACATTGAAATTCGCTTGAAAATGAACGCGGGCCGCACAGTTTTCCCGGCGGCTCTCTAGTCCGCGTCGAGTTAATCCGCGCGCTATTCCGCCCGCCCGCTACAGCAAAACCAGCGAGTCTCTTTTCAACCGTACCGAGTATTTACAATATTTAACTCTTCGGGGATGATCAAAGTCCTCGTTGATACCGGTTCAGAAAGTCGGATCGCTTTTCGCATTATTTAACGCGTCGCGAATATCTTCGTCAAACTTTGTCAAATTTCGTCGAACCACAATTACTAATTCTCAATAAAAAAAGAACAGTTGAAAAGAATTTTTTTTATATTTATTATTGATAAAAAAATATTTTCAGCCAGTCGTCGCGTAAGTAAATAATTAGTAGACAATTGTATATTATCGTTCATTTTTCACACCTATACTAAAATTGGTAAGAGGACATTCTCTATTCATGACAGCGTGCTAATTGAGAGTGGCCGATCTTCTATTCATGACGACGTGTTAATTAAGAGTGGGCGATGGATAATGAATAAATAACGTGATAGAAATGCTGGACATTTACCTCTGTTCTGCTGCCGATTTATTCTGCCGTCCCTCTGGGCAGGACACAACTGTGCCAACGCGAGCAGGAGCACAAGGATCACGAGGAATCTCCTCGCCGCCGGGTGTCCCATTTCACTTTCGAGGCCCGTTCACCGGCGTCGCATTTGTCGCGGTCGATTTCGTGCGAGCGAGCGAGCGAGAAAAAGTGACGGAGAGTCTCTCGTCTTTTTTTCGTGGGGTCTCGCAGCCTTCGATCCGGGTTCACAGGAACGCAGAACACGGAGGAAGGGTACCTCGACTGAATCACACCGATTAATCGATTGCCAACCTCGTGTTCGCGCAGCGATTTCCCCCCCGGAAAATAAGTACAGTACTGGTTCGATACTAGATCGACCCTAGAACTACTCGAAGAAATTTTCGGAACGCTGATTATGAGACTCTTTGAACAATTTTGGTGAAGGTTCGCTGTTCTTTAGAGTCGATTATCAAGTATCGAGGCTATACTGTACTACTTTCTGCAGGGATCCATGGATTACGTTATTTAATGTAGGAGATCGTACATTGCTTTAAGCGAACAAATTTTAAATCGTTCTAGTTGAGGGTGTAGCTTCGGACAAGTATCGAGGCAATACTGTGAACAGACTTTAACGATTCCCGACGGTTCGGAAACCTTAAAGTCTTAAACATTCATGACCCCCAGTAAGAAATCTGATCAAATCACTGAGAAATTTGCGATAGACAACCATCGAGGCAGTACCGTGGTGACGTTGAAGAGTCGGAGGGAGGTCGATCGGTTTTGTTCGACGCGTTGGCTACAACGGAGGGAGCGCCGACGTCTTTAAACGCGGCGATTCGGCTTTTGTCTCGTTGGATTACGAATTGCGGAGCACCAGAAAAAAAACGGTTCAAGAGAGGGGAGGGGGCAGCGTATAGAAGGGCAAGGAAATTGTGCAGCGGCGGGGTCACAATAGCCGGTGGCGGAGCGAGCCACGGCGACACGCTGTGTTTTTCAATTATTTTTAATTATTTTCTGAAAGCCGCGACCGCGTTTGATGCACACACCGCCGCGCGCGCGTTTTCCCTCTGTTTCCCGCCGCGCCACGCCGCGCCGCGCGCCGGGCCGTTTTTCCGTATCGATCTCTCTGTTCTTTCTACAGAGAACAGCAGAAGCGAGAGAGAGTCGCATGTGCACGCTACGTCGGCGTCCAATTTAAACGTCCGCACCGGTGTCACCGGCGACCAACAGACAAAGACCTCAGGACGCCGCGCCGAGCGGAACAGCAGGCCAAACGCGCTTTGAATCCGCTTCGCTCCGGCTCCTGTTCCGCTCCGCGCCGGGCCGGAAGCACTCGACCACCTTCGGAAACCGATCGTTCTCCCCTAGATCTCACCCGCGACTCGAGAAGCTTCCATTGACCCTCGAATCCTCCACACTGACGTTCCTCGACTTACACCATTAAATTAAATGTCGATGCTTGAGCTTCGAAGGTTTTTAAATCTCTGAAACTGAAATCAATGCTGCGAATTCTGAATAGTTGGGTCCTACATCATAAAGCTGGATTCTTAATTCTGAATTCTGGGGCTTTAATTCTGAATGCTGAGGCCTTAATTCTGAATGCTGGGGTCTTAATTCTGTATGCTGGGGCCTTAATTCTGAATGCTTGGGCCTTAATTCTGAATGCTGAGGCCTTAATTCTGAATTCTGGGGCCTAATTGTGAATGCTGGGGCCTTCATTCTAAATGCTGGGGCCTTAATTCTGAATGCTGGGGAATGAATTCTGAAAGCCAAGGTCGTAAATCTGAGTTGCAAAGCCTGTGGTGCGAATTGTGAAAGGTAAGGACCTAAGTCGTCTGCAATGTGGAGAGCTTTCGGACTCAATTCTGAACGTTGAGGTCCCGCTTCTGAATTGTAGAGCTTGCGAGCCAAATTCGGAACGCTGGATACTAAATCTGACTTGTGGATATTGTGATTTTAGCACTGATAGGTGAGGTCCCAAATCTCAATAATGGAGCTTGCAGTCTGAATTCGCAGAGATAAGGTCCTAAACCTGAATTATAGAGCTTGCAATCTGAATTGAAAAATACGGGGTTCTAAATCTGAGTTGTGAAGCTTGCAATTCAAACTCTCAAAGTTCAGGGACCTAAATCTGAATTATAGAGCTTGCGTTCTGAATTCTGTGAACCGAGGTCCTAAATTTGAGCCGCAGAGCTTCTCGATATATAAATTCTGAACGATCAAGAGCTTGCGATAAAGCTCTAGAAGCTATGATCCTAAACTTAAATATGGAAGTCACTCTTCCGAATTCTGAAAACCACGGTCTAACTACACAGAATGTGTTGATTAGAAAATGTGTAACTGGCTTGATTTAATCGCCAATGAGATTCCGACGAAAACAAGTTCGAACGACTCGGGGAACCTTCGAGCAACTAAAGCGAATTGCATGTCGCGATTACAAAGGAAACAGGCTAGAAATAATTGCGAGGTACTATGCTTATCTAAATTGCACGCATGACAATACAACCTCACCGGTGGCAAATGTTACATCATTCTTAAAATAGAAATGAATTCATATTAATCTGACGAGTGCGTAAACCGTTCAGATACCAACTGCAAGTTCTCGGTGTGATTCACGGCCACGCTAATCTGAATGAAATACCGTCACTGGGCCTGAAAAATCACTCGAAATCTGAACAAAATGCAAACTTCCTAAATCGAACACGTTCACTCTCAACTAAAACCTCGATACTATACTGTGCAAAATTTCTGTCACTTTCGTTCACAAAATCTACGTTGATCGAACACAAAAATCCGATTCGAAAAAACTCAATATGAAAGCTCGTTCGCAATACTTTTTAACAGATTCAAAAAACTACCACGATCACAATAGTTGAACAAAGCTCTCGGAAACGATCGGCAAACGAGGTTTGAAAGATCGGAGAAAATTGCAACACAGACTGGGATATTTTTCATGCCTTCGTATAGCGTTCTCCGCGCGTTCTCCATGGATCCCCGTCGCGATCGAGTCTGGGTAAAAATGGGGGAAATCACTCCGCGGACGTGTTAAAAAAAAATTTGGCAGATTTGCAGATTTTCGACGGATAATCGCGAGCGGAATCTGACCGACGAAGAGAGCACATGGGACCGCGTACCTGAAGAGATCGCGGAGATATGCGGAAGAAGTACACACCGCGAGAAAGAGAGCTCGAAGTAGATACCGCGTTGCCTGAGCCTGACAGACTGGCAATCTAGTAGTCACCATGAACCGAACGAAGAACGGGCCACCCCACCTCCGCTGTCAACAAGGGAAGCGTGGTAGGAGGCACTAAGCTGCTTTAGATTTTTTTCCTCCCCGGCTACGTCGACGCCGACACAGCCGCGACCCACCTTCCACGGTGGTTTTCTCGTTCAACTGGCATGCCGTGTCGACGCGATCGAGGATTTTCACCGAAGACCACCGGTTACTGACACCCTGGGAACAGCGACAGACTTGAGATCGCTAATCTACGGACAACAGCTGTCTAATCGATTTAGGACCGTGTACGATGACATTGGCTGTTGGCGGATTTAGGAGGCTGTGCTGATCACGATTTTTCTGGGACGTTGAAATCGTCCTACTGTTTTGTATATCATTATTAGACTCCGGATCTTTATGCAAAATTTTGCATCAATTGCAAGAAAATATTTTTTACTAATCATTTTAATATAGTGAAATTAATATATTAATACACTTAAAGTCTTCGAATTTTTTCACTGTTCTAAATTGCACGTACTCATTTTTCCCATAAATGCATAAAATCTGGAGTCTGATTATTTTTGGAGTTGCATTGGAGAGCATTTTTTTGGAGTATCAAAATTTTTGGGACGTTAAATCGACCTTAGATTGGTAATTATTTTCTTGGGGATTGTTTAGGAAAATTGTAATTTTTAGAGAGCCTTCTGTGAGCATCAAAATGACCATATTACGATCATTGTTAGGGCGATGATTTTTTGGAGGATCATAATTTTTAGGGAGCTTTTTCGAGTCATGATAATGACCCTTATTTATACCTCGAAAAAAGCTTATAAACTCCCTCAGGACTTCTTGAAATTGTTATAATGACAATAAAAGATTAAAAGATCCAAGAAAACAAAATTACAGAAACATATCCAGTAACCTTGATAAACAGAGGTACGCAGACTGTTATCAGAAAACGATTGTTTAATGCTAGCAATATTTCCCACGACCTCTATAAAAACGAGTTGCGCGCAGCGCGCCTCTCTAATCACGATATGCGATCGACAATAAAAATTGTCACGAAAACTGTCACGAAAATACTCAATAAAACTCGATACCTGGGCTACATATACATTTTATTCTATTCGCTACATTTCTATATTAACAAATACCCACGCGAAGTCCTCGGGAACAAACTTTTCTTCTCTTCGTTTTTCCATACGATTTGCGTAAGAAGAAATTGGTTAATTTTGTGAATTAATTTTTGGGGACATGTCGATGCAGGGATCTATGAACGATCCGGGGGGGATTACGCGGGAGTTCTCGAAACGCAACAGGCGTTCCTCGGTCTGGAAGCGGCGGGAAGGATTTGTGGACACACTGGCGGCAGCCTGGTGCCAAGGATTTTGCTCCGTGATCGGGCACCGGCCGTGGGGATTCACCGTTTTCGTTCGTATCACCCGAAACTTACGAATAAACGACGACGACGACAAGCCTTGTGGGAAATCTGGAGGGGAGGGGCGATTTAACATGCCACTTATCTCTATCGATCCTGAAATTCTACGACGTCCAAACTCTACGGTTTTTAACCAGTCGTCAGACCCAGAAGACACTTGGCCTTCCTAAACTTGGATTAAGTCTCGAGTCCGTAAAGGTGAGTCTAATATTGAGTCCATAACATTCAGTCTAACATTGAGTCCATAACATTAATACTGGTCTCGTAAAAGCTATGTAATGTATAACGAGTGATAAAGTGCAAATAAAACTTTTTTGTGGCCTGGTTAAGTTTCCGATTAAGTCTTGAGTCTTACTCAAGATTAGGTCTCGTGCGATTTAGACCTATCAATGGCAACTTAATAAGTCTTCGATGGACTACTGGTGAGTACTCAATAATTGAGTTAGTATTCAACAATTGAGTTAGTACTCAACACTCGTGCACACTAAATCTCATCGAAAAACGACCGCCCCATGAACCTCTGGCATGCAAAAATACCGGAAAAATCCTAAAAATCGCCAAACAATACCTACTTAAATTAAAAACTAAATGAGTCTACAATCGAACTTTTGTGCTGTATTAATTTTTGAAAAATCGCTCGGGGAATTAATAAAAAATCCGGCCAGTATGTTCCGCTCGCGGCCGGGATAAAAAATCACTGTACCAGACAGACGACCACGACGACGACTATAACGACGGAACGATAGTTCGCGACGTGGAAAATCAGTGAACTCGCGATCGAATCGGTATCGGATCAGCGGCCGAGAGCGGTCGACCGAACCGCGTTGTTTCGAGCGAGTAACTGTCGAGAGGAGCGTGGGAGGTGTTGCAGGTACCGCGGCTCTCCGTGGCGTAATGGGAATATCAGGCGTCGCGACGTCAGGCGTTTGCCGCGCTCCGGCTCGTCGGCGTCGCTCGGCTCCCGTCGGAGAACCGAACAGCGAGAGGGCCAAACCGCCAGGAAAATTGAAAACCCTTCGATTATTCCGAGTGGCCGGCAGGTTTTATCGCGGCCTAAATCCTCCACGGATTTCGTCCGTCCACCCCCTTCGCTATACCGCCCCCCCCCCCCTCCACCAACCCCCGTCTGCAATTTTCATGAAAACAAGATTCCCCGGACTGTGGACGATCATTCCCGGTGCTCTTCCGACACTTCTTGATATTATTTGACCCCTCTCTACCGGAGTTTGAAGTAGATTTGAAAAAGGGGTGGAGTCAGGGTGAGTTTAAACAGTTTTTATTTTTGAAATGGTAAAACTGTTCGGGACGAGTTTTGGCATAGTCGATGATCTCCGAATTGTTTAGGATTTTTGGGACGACTTCGGGGTGGTTTAAGGGTTGATCGAGGGGCTACCGGATTTTTTAAGAATATATTTTTGTGCATTGATCAAAGCAGATATCATTTTCTCAAGTCTATTCTGTGGTTAAGGAATGATTTTATTACACTGCTCGTTAGCAAAAATCAAAACCCACACCCCCCGCGCCCCCATTGTAAAAGTCCTACGAGCCCGTATCGCGTGCAAATCTTTTCAATATCCACGTCCCCGGGATCCCCGCAATTTCGAGGGAATAGGGGCCGAAGAATCGTCCGCAAGCCATCGTAAACCGTGACTGTGGGGGGATGGGCAGGGCAGGGGTTGGTCGGAAGGGTGCTTTCACGTTCGGTCGGGCGGATTATAAAACTTTAAATAAAATAAGTTCAGAATCGTGGTTCGTGCTGGGATATGACGGCTGTGCCAGACCGGCTGCCCGCGGAAAAAGCTGTTGCACGTCGTTCCCCGGAACGACAGGCGCGGCTGGAGGGGGTTGGGGTCGGTGCGTGGGGTGGCACCGGGTCGTATGTTTATTCAAACCTGTCTTATATCACATTTTCATACTAATGGACTTCTTCGGAAGTTCGTCTTCGGCCGTGGACACGCTGTAAGCTGTTAAACACGAGCCCGTGGGTCACCTTGCATTATCTTTTCGCCGCAAAACTTTGCATTACGAGGGTGGCAACCACACCGGCAAAAACCGATCGAATTTAAATTAGAGATCATGCTCCACGTCCGTCTCCAGCAACAGCTAATTATAATATCCCGCTGTTGAGGAATATTAATTTCCCATTTTGTTATTCGACGGGGGTGAAAATAGCACCGACAATTTCGCTATTTAAATCACAGAACAAATTTGTAGGGACAAATTATGTGTGCCTAAACAAATTCCAAGCATTTTAGAAGAAGTACCGCCCCTCACCTTTACACTACAGGTTTCCAGCCACCCCGTATAATTTTCCAATAGCATCCCCTCGGCGCGAACGCGACGCACCCTCGAAAACCGCAGGTTAGACTGCTCGGTGTCTGTTCCCTTGACCACAACCGAGGGAGAAAGTCGAGTAGGGGCTGTTAATCGCGGAACGAGCATCTAGGGGTAGCCGGAGGGGGTTGCGCGGGGGTTGGGGCGCGGATAAAAAAGGAGAGAGACCGGAAACGGGCCGTGGATTTATCGTCGGGGAGCGTGTCGCAATTACGATCCATCCGCGACTCGCCAGATTTACGATACCACGGGCAATCTGTTCGAAAACGCGGGGGTTGGGGGTGGGTTGTTGCTGGTGAACGGGGTGGAGTGGGGTGGGGGGTTGAACCGCGGGCCACCCTTTCATCAGCCGGGGCTTTTTAGAATTCATTTTTGGGTTTAAGCTTCATTTCTCGCCCGGTCGGAATTAAGCCGGTGTCGCGAGGGGTTGAACGGGGGGGTGCATCGGGGTTTGTCGAGGGGGCCAACGGGGGTGGAGACGGATGCAGGGGTGTTTGCTCGTTGCGGGGCAGATTGGTAGGCGTTACCGTTGCCCCGCTGCCACACTTAAGGGGTTCCCGGGATAACGAACGAACTACGCGACACACCAGACCAACCCCCGCGGCGGTTATGGTTGCGGTTGGGTGCATCACCGGGGCGAAACCCTCACGGTTATTCCGCGGGAACAATCCGTGCCGAGCTTTTTTGTAATTTACGACAATACGAACGCGAGCCCGCAGAATTACGATTCCAACCCCCTCGGTGCGACCCCCGTGCCTTCTGCCCACACCCCTAACCGAGTCTGCGCGAACTTCAATCCTGCGACGAAGGAGCACGTTGGGAAACGTGCACACTCCCATTTTCCAAATTTTCGGTGGGTTGGACTTCGAAACAGTGGAGGGGTTGAAGGGGGTGGGTTTTGCGATGGCACAGGTTGATTCGGAAAGCATCGATCAAGGTGGTATTTCTAATGCTTGTAGACTGAAAGTTTGGACGGACGTTGTTTGATTATGTATGGTCAAGTGTTTTTTATAGAGAAATTGAGAGATCTAATGGGAAAGTGGGGGTTGAAACGAAACAGGGGGTAAGTTTTGAAATAGACACGTGATGTCAGAGCCCGTGATATCAGAGGCAAAGCGAAGAAATATTTAAAGAGATGTTGACTATTCTGGTGGAAACCGGGTGAATTCTCTTACAATATTAAGTTCACAATGTGAGGGTGTATATCCAGATCAATTTCCAATTTGAAACTTCCCTTACATATTTGCCCTCGTCACTTATCCGAGAGGATATTCCAGAAATTTTTAAAACGGATCAATAACCACTAAAACAAACCGTGTCCTACGTTCCCTAACAACCCCTTGTCAATATTTACATTTATAACGATACACATATTTTAGGAGATGAAAATGTATACGTCCAAATTAAAAATTTGTATGATCTCCAGTTCCGTCGCAAAATAAAAATTCCATAAATGGCAGGATATATTAATAAATCTTCAAAAATCGAAAAACCACCCTTAAATAATTTCCCTGGTGATTTATTTTGGAATAAAAATTCTCACAAGGCAGTAGTATCAGTTATTAAGATTTCTCAACGTAATGCAAAAATTACGTAGGGTGAAGTTTAACCCTGAATTACCCCGTCAGGGGTTGAAACGATCAGTCGGTTGTCTACGGCAACAGTGTTGAAACTCAGGCGAATGTTTTACGAGGTTGCAATCTTTATGCAGAGCGGTGCATTTTCCGATTATACAGCCCTTGGGTACAAAGTGAAACGAAGGGGTGGCTACCCCCGTAGGAAGGCCCCTCGTCACGGGGGTTGCAGTTTGATAACGTTATCCGATGTCTGGGTGACCGCGGCCGCCGACCCATTATCCGCAATGTTAATTATTTACGAAACGAGAGCGCAAGGTGCGCGCGCGAGCCTACTCGCCCCCCGTGGAAACTTAGGTGTGGAAGTACGATGGCTAATTTCATGGAGTCTCGCCCGCGACCAATCGGGAATTATTCAACGGCGTTCTACTTCCCCGACCGAGCCTAAAAATACACCACAGTCGACCGAACCAGCTCCGACAATCTGAGAAACACCCCTCCTGATATTGATATTGACACTCGGGGCTTGAAAGACCGGTAAAAAAATGTCTTCGCGTTAAAAAAAAAACATGTTCTGACACAAATCACTCGAAGATACCTGTCCGTACCGGAAGTTGAATGAACCGACGATTAAGGATCACGCGACACACGAGCTCGTTTGATAGTGGAGGGGGTGAGTTTCATAAGCTAGGGGTGAGTTTCATAAGCTAGGGGTGAGTGTCATTGTTTTCGAATTTTGGGGCAATGTTGCTGGAAATTTAGCGGTTGTTTGTTAAATAAATTTCTGTTTGAAAGAGGTGGGAAAACATTGAAGTGCATAATAATTACGCAAACACTATAAAAATGTAGATTCTCCTTTATCTGTGCCTTTCACTAGGATATACATGTGCGAATCACTGTCAAAATTAAAACAATTTTTAATTCCTCAAAATTTATGTTAAATTTTTAATTTATTCAAGCAAATGCAATTCTCCCTGTTTAAAAATGCATAATTTTGTTACAATGTTCCGGCTGCTTTATTTTGCAAGATATTCTACGAGATAATTTTCCACCGTTAAACTTTAAGGGTTGTTTTCATCCGCCGATCGTGAAAAGAGGTTGGGAACAACTACTTATCATTTTCCAAGACCCAGTTAACTGGTGGCCAGCAATTAGGCGAAAATCACGCGACAGAGTCTCGCGTAACGAACGATGGATCGGAGGGGGTGGGTTTCGGAGCCGGGTGGCGACTTGCGACGGATTTGCATATGCTTATTTTGTCAATAGACAATGTTTTCGCTGCGGGGGTGGGCAAAAAATAATGATCGACTGCAGGGCTCCTGTATAAACAGCCGTGGAAATACACCCGATGAACCGGCGGACCGTGACACGGGGAATAAAAATTGCTGATGATCGCCGGAAGAAGAATCGCTGCGCGTCCTTTACAGCGGAGAAATTAGGGGCAACCTGTGAACCGCGGGCTTACGTGCTCGAATTTCAACCCGGCTGCGTCGTTCTGATATTTATCCCGGTTAAGCGGCCACCATATTGCGGAGGACGTTTAACCGAGGCTTGTATACGGGGTGGTTATCAAACACTGATCACGGAAACACAAAGAAATATTTATTCTTCATTCGTAGAGGGCGCAGAGGACTCCCAAGATGATCTAATTAATTTCTGACACCCCCAAAATATTTGTTATTATCATGTACAATTATTTAAACGTTGGGGATAATTTTGAATCTAACACTGGTCACGGAAACACAAAAAAATATTTATTCTTCATTCGTAGAGGGCGCAGAGGACAACCCAGACGATCTAATTAATTTCTGACACCCCCTAAATATTTGTTATTATCATGTACAATTATTTAAACGATGGGGATAATTTTGAGTCAACCAGTAGACCGTATACAAAATTCCCGCAGACAATAACCAGTCAAATAATTTTTTAATTCGTAGGTGACGTGGAGGATTCCTCGGGGGGGTGTAATTAATGTCCGACACCCTCAAATTTTATTATTACTTCATATCAATGACGGGGGTGATTTTTAACCACCCCGTAGACGGACTAAGAGGACGCACCTGAATAATGTTCCGGGACATTGGGGGTTGACGTTTGTCGTGGCGGTGCCTAGCGTGCCGCCGCCGACTACCCTAACGTAACTCACCCCCTACCCCTTGTTCCGTAGCCCTGTTCCTGCGGCCCCTCGGCCCGCCAGGACTCATAATTGTCCCCGTCCGAGCTGGCATATCGCGGAACCAGCCGAGGGACACGAAAGTGGTTATGCGCATTCCCTACCTGAAGAACTACCGGACGGGGTGTGTGCGGGGATGTAATGAGTAGCGATGGACTCAAGGCACCTGGAACATGCGGCGAAAGTAACCATCTCGGCCTAGTGGCCCTTGGAATTCTAGGACCGCGAAGGTTCTGGACGACTGGCAGCGTCTCCTAAACACCGAAGGTGCCTAGAGGTCTAGAGGTCTAAAGGCACCCCCTGGGGTAAAAATTAAACTGGGGGGTTGACCCCCCGAGGCCTCCAGGTCCTCGAAAATGAAACAACCGACGAAACCAACGCGCCCTCGGTGTTCCTCGGACCTCGGACGGGTCTGGAAGAACCAGGTCACCTGGAACCCCTGTCTGTCCGACCAACAATATCCTCGTTTACCCGAAGACGCGGTCCTCGAGCGTCTCCAGACACCCATTGCTTGAAAACTCGCAGCGGAGGGAATTGAATACCCATCGCTAGTGATGAGAGCTCGGTGGCTGAGGGCGGGTGTAGAGGGGAGTCAGGGGGGCACACCGTGGATCGTCCCCCTGTGCCTCGCTCGCGGCTGAATACTTGAATATTGATTAAGCATGCACATCGCGATTACTGGAAGCAGGTAAACGCGCTTTCCAGCCGGAGCTCTGCGTGTCTGCGGATATTTATACGGGACGTTCGCCTGTCCCTGCTCCACCCCTTCCTCCTCTCTAGCTTCCTGTTGCCGGTGCTAGGCGGAAAACCAGCGTAGGACACTGTGGATAAACCCTAAGGTGCAAGATTGGGGGGACCCAGGATTTTCTGTTAGAGTTTGGGCTAGATCTGAGGGATCTTCTAGGATTCTCTATCAGAGCCTAGGCTAAGTCGATGGATAGTCAAGAAGCTGCTTCGATGAGCGAAGACCAAGAAATTCGGATTCTTAGATCGCCAGGGGGGGAAAGAAGCGAAAGCCGTGAAGTGGCCGATGATCAAAGCTGAGGCATCACAGATCCCAGTGAATAGGTCAGCCTATTTGCGTCATCGATCTCTCGGAATGCGACGCCGGCAATCAAAGAACACCGACACCGACAAGCGTGCTGCTCGCGCGCCCGACGACGCGACGCGACACGACGCGGACATTACTGGTAGAAGCCACTTGTCACGTGTATTTTTCTCATTTGGTTCCGCGCCGATTAGTAGAACAATGGGCTCGTCAGCGATAAGTAGGTTAAAGAGAGAACCTGTGCCCGGCTCTACGGAATGAGCGAAAAATTCCTAGTGGCCGACGGTGATTGCCGATTGTCGAGGAATGCGAGGGGGGAATAGAGAAGGAAGGAGGCTGCGTCGCGGTTCGCGGAATCATTATCGCGGACGTATCCTCCGGGCCTCCAGAGGAAACACGCGTAATCTACATTCCTAATTCGCTACGTAGGTGGCTGGAATCGCGAAGTATCCAGATGGTTGGAAAAAATGCCCCACTGAAATCTGAATGACTAATGTCGCTGGTGGGTGGTCGACGATCCATTAAAATCACACGTGTGTCTATAGGGAAAAAATTGTCCGAATGGATGAGCGTGGAGACCGAGTGGATGGGCGTAGTGGAGACCGAGTCATAGGATGACCAAGCAGGCCCGAAAAAATCGTGTCTAGCTTGTAGGAGGACCCCCGACGTCTTCCAATCCGTCAGGCTGAAAGACGTGTGGGGGCGACGACGACGTTCGAACTTCCGTCGCCTCAACCTCCACTCGAGGCTGGATGGCGGCGTCTAGAGCGGAAAAAAAGTCTTGGCGAAACAGAAGGGCGAAGGGTGACGACGGCTCTCGAGGTTTGAATATTCACCAGGCACATCCTGGTCGACGTCCACCTGACCCTCTTTCTACCAGAAAAATCGGCACGTTCCCGCACGTCTTCGAGGCTGCTCGAAGCCCCTCCGACGAGACAACGACGGAACGGCTTTTAATTAGAGCGTCGAGCTTCGGGGACCGGAAGTTGGGGGTGGCAGCGTCGTCCGGTCATGCCTCTCCTCCACCGAACGGTAGAGGATCGATATCACGCGTTGGTAAAACAGCCGGTGTCTGTTTCACCAGTGGAATCTGTCTAGGGGAATATCTCGGTAGGTAACTCTACCAACAGAGGCGAGCTGTAATTACCGACTCTGTTTATCGACCGAGCGACGCTGTTGCCTAGGGACTTTCTCACTTTTATAGTAATTTTTCACACTTTCTAGTGACTTTCCGTGCTTACCGATCGAATGTCGACTCGCACGATCGGTAATACAGCTCCCGAGGCAGGTTTCTGCCATCTCAAACGACGGTAAACCATTTGTCTGACACAGTTTTGGCTGTCAAGGCTAATTTAATATCAAATTACAAGGGGCATCGCACTTACCTGGGTAGTTGCAGTCGTGTTCGTCGCTTCCGTCTCGACAGTCCTCGATGAAATTGCACCGATCCGATTCCAGGATGCATCTGGAGACGTCGCAGGCAAACTCGCCGGCGCCGCACCCTAGAAATCCAACGATCTTTTATTATCGTAACAATTTTCCGAACGATCTAATTAAAAAAAAAAAAAGCGTAGGAAAACAGAAAGCGTGTAAACGATGCAGAATGGGATGCGAGCTTCTATATACATATTTACAGAGTGCACGATCTACGAGGCACGTTTTAGCCGGGTCAGGGCGAGCCTATACCTGTTGAGCAACCAGTCTCGTCGGCGCCGTCGTTACAGTCCGGAACCCCGTCACATATCTGCACGGAGCAAATGTAATGACTCCCGTCGCTACAACGCACCGTATCGTCGGCGCGACACTTGTTCGTCGCCGTGCGTCCCGACGCATCGTCATCGAAATCATCGCCGGTACCTTCCTCCTCGTCCTCCCTGGCCGTGGTCTCCTCCTCAGGCTCCTCAGGCTCCTCGGTTACTAGGTGGGGAGCTATGCGGGGCTTGTTGATTATACTTATCGACCTTGGTCTGTTACCGACTGAGCACAGCGTGTGCGAATAGCGCAAAAAAATCAAAGTGTGTGCCTGTGATTGGATGATGGATCACGTGTCAGGGGCTGGGAGCTGGTTCCTAGGGACATTGAGCTTTCTCCGGACGCCGCGAGGGCGCGTCCAAATGCACTAAACTGGTCTATCATCGTTTCCCACCTGCGCCCCAGAAACCAGCTCTGCAGCTAGGTAGGTGGTAACCGTTTTGAGGTCTGATGTACGGTGTTGATCAGATATGTGGGTATTTTGTATGTACAGTGGCCATGTTCGTTACGATTCAGGGTACTCACTACTGTTCGTGGTAGCAGGACAGTCGAATTCATCGGAGGCGTCCTCGCATTGAGCAACCCCGTCGCACCTGGCCGACAATGGCACGCATGCACCGTCCTTACAGGTGAGCTCGGTGGACGGTTCGCATTCCTCATCGATTTCGTCACCGGCTGGAGTATCGACAGGGAGTAACATAAACGAAAGAAATAAAAAACGAACTGTGGACTTGAAAAAAATAAAATAATCGTGGTGGACAAAGGGACGAGACACGAAGGAAGCTGTCAATCTATTCGCTTGCTAACTATGACTACCGGAGCCGTTCAGCATTCCGCGTGCAACACCGAATTACCAGAACGATCCAGAGGACCGAATTCGCTCGTCGAGGGCTCCCGGATTCCATTCGGATTTCTGCCGACGCAACGCGACGGGAAGTTCATCGATCTTCCAGCATTTCAGTTTCCAAGTTTCGACACCCCCGACGGGGAATCGATCATCCTTACCTAACCGAGGCCCAGCGAGGAAGTTACCTTGGAGTATTCTGAAGGAGAACTCGGCGGGGTACAGTTGGAGGTTGTCCAAGGAATGCAGCCGCAGCTGTTCCTCGATGATGCTGCGCACCTCCGCCTCGTCGGTGAACGTCGAGCCGATGTCCAGAGTCACCAGTGACGTGAAGCTGTCCGACGCGGTTGGTCTGTGGGCCAGAAAGTCTCGTCATTCCTCGGACACCTGTCCGTTGAGTCACTAGGGGGACCCTCTCTATTTTCAATCTTTCTCTCTCTCTCTCTCTCTCCCTCTGCTAGACTGTCTGTCCCCGACGCAGAGAGAGAGAGATCGTAGTCTATCAGAAAGACTCACGATATCTTAACGACGTTGACGTGGTGTCTCTCGACGGGAAGGTGACGATTGAACAGCTCCTCGAAGGCCTGCGTCAGATTGCCGCTCAGCTCCTTGTACTCGCGACTATTTCTGTCCGCGTACTCGCGCAGATACGGCTCCCCGATTGTCAAGGTTATCCGGTAATACCCTGAAACCATCGATCGGAATTAAGGTTCTCGATCGAAATCAAGGTCTAGGTCCTAAAGCCGCAAAGTCCTTGGACTGACTCAACTCGTCAGAGTTATTAAGGTCTCTCAAGCATCTTAGATATAAGATCTATAACACTCTCTAGGTCCTGCGACCCTGAAGACCCTCTTCAAGTTCCCAGGACTCGTCTACACAGTCAACATCAGACGGTACTCACTTCGCTCAGGAATCTTCCCGAGATTAGGCCCGCCATTACCACCTTCACTCGTGGCGCTGCCTTCGATGTCTCCAGACCCTGCCAAGTCCTCGTCGTCAGTGTTCCCAATCTTCGCTGGGTCCCTACGAGCCGCCGCAGCATTACCAATTTCATTGTCCTGCTAAAAATGATACAATTATTTCTGACATTCAGAGTACACGTTGAGTTATGACCACCAACCTCTTCAGCTTCCTCGTTCTCTTCGCCACTCTCGCGGGTCTCTCTGACGAGGTTCGCTGGTGCCTTCGGCTTTTTGTCGTCGAACACCTCGACCGGGACATTGTCGAGCACTTCATTTCCTTCAGGTTCCTCTACCTCTGTAATTTTTTCAGCAATTAATTCAACTGATAAAAAGTGGATTTAGCTCTCTCTAATGAAATCTGAGGGAGTTTCGAGATAACTGCCCAGGATCTAATCAGATTCCAAAACCTGAGGATATTTCTACGATTCTTGAAAGAGGTTACCTGGAGGAGATTCGGTGGTGGTTGTGGTAGTGGTGGTGGTGGTTGTGGTGGTGCTAGTTTTTGCAGGGCCGAAAAAGTCGAAGAAACCCCTCTTTATCCTGTGGAGCAGAGAGTCGTGTTGCTGTGACTCGATTAGGGGTGTCTGATCGAAGGTCTGTTTGCCATCCTGGTCGAAGACTAGGTCATCGTTCTGCGAACAGAAAATGAAACTACATTAGCAATGATTGCGACGCAACCAAAGACAACACGATCAAATGCGGTCAAGCGGCGGATTTATTGATAAGAGACGGTGGTTGAAATAGCCGTCTACTAACCTCCCAACCATAAATCGATATCACTATTCGCCAGAAATAATCCCTTTCTCTGGCTGAGCTAATTCTGGTCCTATTTAACCGTGGAAAATAGTTCCGGCAGCGATCGAACCAATACGCCGGCGACGGTGAATCGATGTCTGAACTATTCAAAAAAATTTCCTACGAAAAAAATCGACTCCGCGGGGTAGACGACTTCGATACGCACACGTGGGTGCCGAAAAAATCTCGATAGCCCCGAGATTGCCGGAGATGCGCGAGAAAAACTATGCGGGGCGTATTGGTCCGACGGTAAAAATCGGTTTTCTCGCAAGCTCCGGGCTCCTACGGGGAAATAAAAGACTCGGGAGGATTCCCCGTCGATCCATCATCGAACTGGGACGCCGTGGCTCGTAACGAGGCGAACGGGAACGCGAACGCGAGCCTCGCATTCGCTCTGTCTCCTTTTATCTTCGGTCACGTAGCCGCTCGCGGGTAATATCCAGTTTGTTATTCGCGTCGCGGCCGAACCGTACCGTCGATGCTCTTTCTTGCATAACCTCGGCCGGTAACGATACTTTATTTCGTCTAGTTTCGGTCTCTCCCAAACCCCTACCCACCCCTCCCGCCCCCTAGCCACCCACGTAGTCTGTTCTGATCCTGGAAGGGAGGAGACGTCGTTGACCAACGAGAACGTTGAATCCTGGCCAGTTTCGGAATCACGAGGCAGCCGCGGGAATGGGCCGCCGATCCTGAATTTATATCGCGTGTTTAGGTGAGAATTGGTTCTTTATGAGCGACACGTGACCGCACTCGAAGACACACCCGCACACAATCGATACCCGACGTTCTGAGTTACATATGTACTGGGCTCTTCGCGCGTTAAAGAACACATTCGCTCTAAGTGGGCTGCGTTTCCCAAACGCCTAAACCGTACCCCGATAGTTGATCGCAACTGGGAACGGACCTTAAGCATATTCTCTTTTTCGGACCGATACGAAGGTCCACCATGGAAATTTTTTTCTACGAAACTGTATGAGCTATCGTTATGAAACTTCACACAGTTGTTTATAGATGTTTGAAGTATATTCCGAATTTTTTCCACGTTCATGTGTCTAAAACTGTGGATGTTATTCAACAGAAAACAACTTTTAAACATATCCCCTTCCTATGTGGATAACTACGATAATTGGCATGATAGGAAGCTGAAAAAATCACTGAACATAGTGTGATTATCTATGAACAACCTTGCAAAGTTTCATTACAATATGTTGTGTAGATATTCAAAAAAAAAATCAAATGATGTCATGAGAATAAATTGGTAGTACACAGAAATAAATTGGTGGTACACAGCTCCAAGGGTCTCACAGGCCCGAGGAAATGCTGAATTACAGTGACCATTGTCAAATCCCCGAAATTCTCTTGATAATACCATCTACGACTATGGTGGGGGGGAGGAGGGGGAGAAGCGTTAGGGTATCCATCAGCCGGTCCACGTGTTGATTCCCAAGCCGGGAGACAACGACAGCCGGGGATCATCTTATATGAACTCTTTCATATCCCGTCGGGCAACCGGGCGAAATGCCATAGCCGGGGAACGATGAAATTGCGGAAATCACGCCGGTTCGACTTCCCGACATAAACGCTGCCCGCCCCCGCACCGCGCGAGATCCGCCAGTCAGACGTCAACGGGGAAACTGCACGTCGCCGTTCGCAGGGAAAAAAGGAACGTTTCCGTTCGGAGCTGTCGAAAGAGAATTTCAACTGACCGGCAAGTGGCAGCCGCGAATTCGACGGAGCTCGATACTCCGGGTAATGTTCCAGGCTGCCGTTTGCAATTTTTAATGGTGTTCCGAAGTCCGGTCGGAACTGGGCTTAATTCCGAGCCTGGTCCAGAGTTTCAGGTACATTTTGACTTCGGCTCGTCAAACGAGCACGCGTAGATGTCCGAGGCCTGATCCTGTCGGGAATTGCCAGCGCCTCTAACCCGAAAACCGGGCAGTTAAAATGCAAAGGCTAGGACCCCGAGCCGAGGAAGATTCGGCATGCTCGGCGCCACTGTTTAGTATTCCGAGCGGCGCAGGACCTCTTTTCCGCGCCTAGCCGCCGCCGCTAGCCACCCCTGGCTCTCGGGCGAGCCTACTTGCCAGCATGTTCCTCGCATTAATATAGCCGGGCTTAAGACAAAGGACGAGCCCCGGGCAGGGGCTCCGCGCGCCATCTTACTCCTGCCACGACCTCCTACCGCCGAGACACTATATTTTCGTTAGCTCGAAGCTCCCGAGAAGTCCCTCAAATTGGGGGATTTCGGAGCACGAGGAGAGCTCCAAGGCAGACGTGCTGGATCTTGACCTTTGAGGACTCGATCGACCATGATCCTGAGGAGCCTTCTTCCTGCGGATGGTCTGAGACTCTCTTCGAACTCCTGGAAGGAGTGACGCGCATCTTCTTCTTTTGGTTTTGGTAGGTGTCAAGCCATCGCTACTTTATTACACGATGATGTAATTGGAAGCGACAGTGGACATTGCGAGACTCTGACTAATCTTTTAGAATAACCATGATCGGAAGATTCGAAATTTATCGTGAGCATTCATTTTGGACAGCTAGTGATGGCTTCGAGTCGCGCTCGAACTAGATTTCTAGAAAAGTCGCAGACATTTAGAACATCGTAAAATTTCAAAATTCCCGCTAGCGGTCAAGTGTGAGACGTTTCTGTAAGCATGATAGGGAATGAAAAGAGCAAAGAAGGGGTGAACGACCTGCGCGCAAAAATGAGTGCAGCCCCGATGAGTCATCACCGGCGAGCTGGTCCTGAAAAATGGGTCCCCGTGTGTCTGTGCATTGGCGGGTGCATCGTTATGCCGATGCACGCACGTGTTGGTTGCATAACACGTCGATCTTTCAGCCGGTTGAACGTCTTGCCGTGTCAAAAGCTGTCTCTCTCGATCTCTCTCCCTCTCTCTCCCTCTCTCTGTCCGGTTCACCGGCCGTGGCTCGAAAAGTTCCGAGGACGAATTTCCTTCTGGCCCACTTAGCCAGCCCCGACACGTCTTTCCCATGCATTTTAAGGATTTCGGACCACGCCGCGACTCGACTCCGCTCGGCTCGGCTCGGCTCGACTCGGCGCCGAGGCGGCCGGTGTTTTGCCGAAGTATGAGCACGTAGTTCCCGTGAAAGGATCATAGACTGGACTTAGCTGGGAAATCCCGTGTAAAACTTGCCCGGAATAGCAAAGTTTTGTCTCGGCGGCCCCCGCCCCTCGCCCTCCTCGACGCTCCGCGCTCGTTTTTTTTTTTTTTCTTCGCCGACGGCATTATCGTCACGATTTATGCCCGAGACCCGCGATCGCCGCATTTTTCCATGATTTTTTACTACCGTCGGTCGAGTCAGGACCTCCGAAAAGCATAATCGATCGACAAGTGCACGTGGAACGTGGTTCGAACTCCGAACCAATACGCTCGGAAGGTTTTTACCATTTTACTCATCAAATTTTGTGATTAATCGTTGAATATCTATCTAGAATCATAGTACAATACTAGGAAACTGTGACGCATGAAGATTTTCATTATAATTTCTTCATAACGGTTTCCCTTATTTCGATCGACAATGTTGAATAAATCGAATTAATGCTATTGGCGCACTGGTACGATCATTTGTTACTGTTAAGCACTTTTGCAAATTGTTACATCAACTAATTTTCGACGTTTCGATCTAAATTTAGATCATTTTCAAGAATAATTTTGTTGTGATTGCGTCTGTAAAAAATTTTTTTTAATTTTTTATGTATGGTTGACTAAAACAGTCAATCCAAATTGTAGGAACAGAAAAGAAAAAGAAAAAGAATGAAATAGAATAAACTTACTTGCTTAACTAATAAATTTTAATATATACTCATAAGAGTTGTTAAACCACATGTCGGTTCCATCACGGTCACAAGTGAACTGAGTAAACTGTGATGATTTGATACCACCAACGAATGAAAGAACATAGATCTATGTATTGGCCAATCGATAAAAGGCGGCAAATACGAACGTTTTGAACAGTCACACACCACTTTAGTTGTTCTTAGACCAATCAAAGATGTTGGTAATGAATTAATTGACATTCAATTTGCTTTTGTTGAGAAACTTCATAGGACTTATTTATTGGAAAGATGAAAATTTCTTCATTTCTATGATCAGTTTTTGAAAAATCCTGGATGAGAACGGATTCATTGCTCGCACCAATACGCTCGGACACCGATCACGCAATTTTCAGCTATCACCGTTGATTTCATATAATTTGCTTCGCAGCAATGTCACTATCTATCGCCATCTATCAAATTACATTAATTCAGCTATGATTAAGTGATTTGAAAAAAATTATTTAAACGATTTTTGAGTGAACAGAGTAATCAGTGATCGCGCGTCTGATCATGGTCGTCCCATACCACGTATCACGTGTTTACCCCGACCACGAGACCCCGTTTCGCAATTGTTGCGTCTACGTTGCCTGCATCGGACGCATGCTCCGTCGCGAAAACTTAATAATACGTCCCGTCTGAGCCGATTTAAGGTAAATTAACGCGGCCAGAAAACCTAGCGTTGGCTTCCGGCTGCGTGGTTCTACCGAACGGAACTCGCGTAAACTGTTTTGCCGCGAAACGCGACACCAAACGCTTCCGCCAATTAAAAACATCCATTAAGCGGCGCATCCTTAACCCTCTGCCTCCCAAAGTACTCGCTATTGTTCATACAATGCTTTATTTATGCGCATGATAATTTTTCCGGTCTTTCTAAAACAAAATTATCAAAGTAATCCCTCGGAGGTAAGAAAGTACAATTTCCACAATTTTCGAGATATGGACGTATAAAAAATCATGAACATAGATCATACATCTATAAACAACTGTGCAAAATTTCATAACGCTAGCTCATTCAATTCCGCAGAAAAAAATTCCTAAAGTGGGCCTCCGGCGACTGACCAATACAGTAAAGGCTAACAGCTGGTCTGGGTTAGGTCCGCCAATTAAAAACATCCATTAAGCGGCGCATCCTTAACCCTCTGCCTCCCAAAGTACTCGCTATTGTTCATACAATGCTTTATTTATGCGCATGATAATTTTTCCGGTCTTTCTAAAACAAAATTATCAATGTAATCCCTCGGAGGTAAGAAAGTACAATTTCCACAATTTTCGAGATATGGACGTATAAAAAATCATGAACATAGATCATACATCTATAAACAACTGTGCAAAATTTCATAACGCTAGCTCATTCAATTCCGCAGAAAAAAATTCCTAAAGTGGGCCTCCGGCGACTGACCAATACAGTAAAGGCTAACAGCTGGTCTGGGTTAGGTCCGCCAATTAAAAACATCCATTAAGCGGCGCATCCTTAACCCTCTGCCTCCCAAAGTACTCGCTATTGTTCATACAATGCTTTATTTATGCGCATGATAATTTTTCCGGTCTTTCTAAAACAAAATTATCAATGTAATCCCTCGGAGGTAAGAAAGTACAATTTCCACAATTTTCGAGATATGGACGTATAAAAAATCAGGAACATAGATCATACATCTATAAACAACTGTGCAAAATTTCATAACGCTAGCTCATTCAATTCCGCAGAAAAAAATTCCTAAAGTGGGCCTCCGGCGACTGACCAATACAGTAAAGGCTAACAGCTGGTCTGGGTTAGGTCCGCCAATTAAAAAGATCCATTAAGCGGGGCATCTTTAACCCTCTGCTTCCCAAAGTACTCGCTATTGTTCATAAAATGCTTTATTTATGCGCATGATAATTTTTCCGGTCTTTCTAAAACAAAATTGTCGAAGTAATCCCTCGGAGGTAAGAAAGTACAATTTCCACAATTTTGGAGACACGGGCGTATAAAAAATCAGGAACATAGATCATACATCTATAAACAACTGTGCAAAATTTCATAACGCTAGCTCATTCAATTCCGCAGAAAAAAATTCCTAAAGTGGGCCTCCGACGACTGACCAATACAGTTAACAGCTGGTCAGAAGTCTGGCCAGTGGGCAAAGCACTCGAAAAGGCGTTCAAAAGGGTGCCGCCGCTCGATCGTTGTCAGTTTATTCTCGCCACGAGGCACCGCGTCGCCTAAGTCCCTCGGTTAACTCTCGGTTCCACCCTCATTCTCAGCGTTCCCACCCCCGCGGGGGCGGTTTAGCCGTGAAACCCGAGGCGATGAGTGGCGGACAAGAGAAATTACGAAACTCTCTTACCCACTTAAGAAACCGAATCCCCCGGCGACTTCCGGTTTCCTTCGCGACCCTTAAATTCTTCCGAAATTGTGTGCAAATCTTTCGAAAGGATTCCTTTAAAAAACACACACTCTCCCTTAACAGAGAAAATAACTGGGGCTGTGAAAACTCGCGGAAGCAAACACTGAAAAGTGGACTCGAAACAGTCTTACGATCCTGGACAAGGAGCGTCCATCAGAACCAAAAGCTAAAGGTCCCCGTTGATATTTTTATTTTTCTAGAAATATCAGAAAAATTTTAAAGTTCAAAAGGGGAACATCAGTCTGTCTCCTTGAAAGTTGATCGATCCAATTAGTCAGAGAGCACCAGAATGATCTTAATCGGGACGCTATTGTCCCAGTATTGATTAATTAGAGAACCCAGATTCTTCGGTGGTTCACCGTTCCTTTCTGTGGAAGCAGAAAATAATTTCCTCCGTAATTGTTTTACTAAAAAAAATCACGCGGTCTCGAGGATCTATCGACCGACACCTCGGAACACTCCGATCTATTCTCGATCCGACGGAAATGGGCGGGCTCTGTTTGCTTTTCGCCAAACACACGCGCTCTCGTTTCCGCCTAACTGGCCCTTCTGGTCCATATCATCCAGTCCTAAATCCCTGCGTTTACTGCAAGTGTAAGTGGACTGGGAAATTTGAGGAGGCTTGTGGATCATCAGTGGATCTCAGTTGGATCCTCATTGGACCCTTATTTAGAGAAAAAATATTTTAGACGACCCGATCGACCCGTGAAAAATGAATTTCCCGAGCTGAAAATTTTTGTACGTGTTCTCCAAAATGTTCTTTGTATGTGGAAAAAGTTAAAAAAATTTACGTTCAGCCGTCTCCCGTGGAAAAATTTCTTGAGGAGTCTATTTTGCAGGGGGAAATACCCAACTGCTGAGAGGCGAACCACGAGCCCAAACGACGTCCGAGTCTCAGAGCAGGACCTTCATAACCGAGGATCGTCCAACCTTACAAAGACTGAACGACCCAGATCCTGATTTCGTGCGAGGAAGATTCCTCCGGGGATGTCTGTGCAGGTGATCGAACCTGGCGAACTTCCTGGGACAATGGGCGCGTCGGATGATCCTGATCGATCGGCCGACCGGTTCCAGACGCGCGGAAAAAAATTATCCAGGACAAGGTGAGGCACAAAGAGGAATTTCGACGACGGACCCTCGTCGCAACAAAGCGGCCGGGACTAGCAGCAGTTGTAGCAAGCAGCAAGGCGAATAAGCATGAGGAGGAGAAACGTGGTGAGGAATGGAGAGAAACGACGACTGGGAGGGGGGGGGGGGTGTGGGTGTGGGCCGAGCACTCTCGACGATCCTCTTCTTCTTCCCTTCAGCGAGCGCCGCCTTCTGTCTTCCACGCTGCTTCCGACACAAAGAGCTCTGCTGCACACACGAGCCGAGCCGGCTTACCGCGAAACTGCCCTAATAGTCCATTGTCTGACATCCGACCGACAAATCCTCGCGACACCCTCCCCCCCCCCCCCCCCCCCCGCCGCCCCCCGACGTCTCACTCGTCGCCTTACCTTACCTTGCCTTGCCGCGAAACACCGAGAAACTGTTCCTTCGGGTTCGATACGCGTGCCCTTCACACGTTAGACGTATTTCTGATTCTCTAACAGCGAAATTTGGGTTACCAGGGGTCGTCGATGGGAACGACCCCGCTCACTATTTTCGTCGACTACCAACGAGTCACTTGAAATGTCGCACAATTTCGGACTCTCGAAAATAATTCAGTGCCACGGGGATTTTTAGCTCGGTTGCAAATTTTTTAGGACTGATTATTTTCTAGTCAGGTCTGACCAATTATAATTGCACCTGCTCTGGGTTAGGTCTGATTATGCCCAGTGAGGTCTGACAAATTATAATTGCACCTGCTCTGGGTTAGGTCTGATTATGCCTAGTGAAGTTTTATTATGTCTAGTCAGATCTGATCAATTATAATTGCACCTGCTCTGGGTTGGGTCTGGTTATACCTAGTGAGGTCTGACCAATTATAATTGCACCTGCTCTGGGTTAGGTCTGATTATGCCTAGTGAAGTTTTATTATGTCTAGTCAGGTCTGACCAATTATAATTGCATCTGCTCTGGGTTAGGTCTGGTTATGCCTAGTGAGGTCTGACCAATTATAATTGCACCTGCTCTGGGTTAGGTCTGATTATGCCTAGTGAAGTTTTATTATGTCTAGTCAGGTCTGACCAATTGTAATTGCACCTGCTCTGGGTTAGGTCTGATTATGCCTAGTGAAGTTTTATTATGTCTAGTCAGGTCTGACCAATTATAATTGCACTTGCTCTGGGTTAGGTCTGGTTATGCCTAGCGAGGTCTGACCAATTATAATTGCACCTGCTCTGGGTTAGGTCTGGTTATGTCTCGCGAGGTCTGACCAATTATAATTGCACCTGCTCTGGGTTAGGTCTGATTATGCCTAGTGAAGTTTTATTATGTCTAGTCAGGTCTGACCAATTATAATTGCACTTGCTCTGGGTTAGGTCTGGTTATGCCTAGCGAGGTCTGACCAATTATAATTGCACCTGCTCTGGGTTAGGTCTGGTTATGTCTCGCGAGGTCTGACCAATTATAATTGCACCTGCTCTGGGTTAGGTCTGATTATGCCTAGTGAAGTTTTATTATGTCTAGTCAGGTCTGACCAATTATAATTGCACTTGCTCTGGGTTAGGTCTGGTTATGCCTAGCGAGGTCTGACCAATTATAATTGCACCTGCTCTGGGTTAGGTCTGGTTATGTCTCGCGAGGTCTGACCAATTATAATTGCACCTGCTCTGGGTTAGGTCTGATTATGCCTAGTGAAGTTTTATTATGTCTAGTCAGGTCTGACCAATTATAATTGCACCTGCTCTGGGTTAGGTCTGGTTATGTCTAGCGAGGTCTGACCAATTATAATTGCACCTGCTCTGGGTTAGGTCTGATCATACCCAGTGAAGTTTTATTATGTCTAGTCAGGTCTGACCAATTATAATTGCACCTGCTCTGGGTTAGGTCTGGTTATGCCTAGCGAGGGCTGATTAACTTTAATTACACTTTCTCTAGATTAAAATTGGTTAGATTGGTTAAAATTGTCAGCTTCTGTCGAAGCGTAAGTTGCGTCGAGCAAATGTCACGCAGAAGAAGCCGAATGGTCATTAAAATAAACCGGGCGCATAATTCATCGTATTTCCCAATTCTCCGGGCGTTAAAGTCGCGCCTAAATGGCATGCGTGTTTGAAGGACACCCTGTGTACCAGTCTCGCTCGACTGTCGTCTTTTGATTCGTGACTCAATGACGGAGAAAGCACGTGGCGGAGAAACGGTGTGTGAGTCATTCTCCAGAAATACACCGGTGTACAGAGATATCGGATGCACTGAATATATCGATCGCGTTTCGTTTCAACGTATCAATTATTGTGCAATCAGAACATCATCGTATAGGGAAATTCATCCGCACATCGTCGTAGCATTGTCGTAGAAAAATGTTGTATTAAAGAGATTCGATAATCGTAGCAGTCCGAACTCATCGATGTTGAAGTCACAGATCGATAGATCGAAGGGGGAACGGTGGATCGAAACGAGTCGAGGCACGGCCCCACGCAGAACCAGAATTCACCGATGACTCACTCGCCTGAAAAGACGCTCGCGAAAGTGTGTCGGGGTGCTCGGCAGACCTCGAGGAATAAAAAGGAGAACGATCGCTCCCCTTTTGCCAGCGGAGGCTGCGGCGCGTCGCGACGCATCACAATTAACGTCAATTGTGGTGCTTCCGTGACTAAGCGAACGCTCCCCCGCTCGTCCCTAGACCAATTTACAAGCAGACCCGCCGCCTGTAAATTACTTCACGCATTAAAAGAAAGAATAATGTCACGCGATACCAACATTCTATAACATATTTAACCGTGCACCGTCTTCGTTAAATCCGAACCGGATTTTAATTGGACGCCTTTTCATTCGTGGTTCTTCCTTGGACCTTCGGTAAGTCGTTCGATCACCTGGGTCTTCATTGGACTCTGGATCCTTAGCTGGATCTTCACGACCTTCCTTGAACCCTGGATTTTCCTTGGACTTTTCTTCAATCTCTCTTCGAATTTTCAAACCTCAATGGACCTCTATTGGACCCAGTCGGGATCCTTTTTGGACCCTTCGTGAATCCTAATCAAACCTCGGTTGGACCCCCACTGGATCCTCACTGGATCCCCATTGGGCTTTCAATCGGTGCCTCACTGGATCCTTATTCGATTCTTATAGGATGATCACTGGATCGTTCCTGGATCCATCCTGGATCTTTCCTGGATCCTTATTGGATCTTCATTGGATCCTCAATGTTTTCTCACTGGGTCCTCATTGGATGTTTACTGGATTATTATTTTTTGGACCCTCATTGGATCCTCCATGGATTCTTATTGAACCCTCACTAAATTCTTATTGGATCCGAAATTGGATCCTCCATGGATTCTTATTGGACCCTCGCTAAATTCTCATTGGATCCTCACTGGATCCTCATTGGATCCTCCATGGATTCTTATTGAACCCTCACTAAATTCTTATTGGATCCCCAATTGGATCCTCCATGGATTCTTATTGGACCCTCGCTAAATTCTCATTGGATCCTCACTGGATCCTCATTGGATCCCCACTGGATCCTCAGTGGTTCTCAGTTGGACTCTCCAAATAAATTCTTCAATGTACTTTAACTGGATCCCAGTTTGCATGATCGTTCTCTGACCCGTGGATATAAAATACATATACTTGGTATGATTGTGTATCCAATCTCAAACGCAGTTTGCAGAATGCAAAGGAAACATTTGCTCAATGAAAAGATCCATAATCCACTCGGATCACGCGCCACCGATTCCTGTGGCCTCCCCTCCCCTACGACACGACTTTATTTACCTGTGCCTCGATTAGGCGAGCCGACTGCACGCGCTGGAGACAATAGAATCGGCGTAACGAACCGTGGCGGTAGACAGACGCTCGATTGCTCTCGTTCCTGACTCTTCCGAGGCTGCGTGTCTGCGTTCCGGAAATCGAAAGGTGAAATTCCGTTCGGGCCACCATTGCGACACTCATTGTTTACTTTCGTCCTTATCGTTCTCCCTTAACAAAAATCGATTTCTACCAAGAACTCGAGGCTCCGAAAAGTTCTCTCTGTATAATTACGACAGCACACCGTGTGTACGCGAGATCGAAAACGTAATTTCACGGCCGTCTTCGTGCGCCGAACGTGATACTTTTCGAATTAATATGTTTTCACCGGATCCGTTCGGGGAGCTCTCGCTTTCCGAGCGGCTCGTGTTCCATTAATTTCGGAACAGATTTCTTGACACGGTGGATTTACGGGCGCGCATTTTCCCCGTAATCAATCGGTGATGAGCCCCGCTAATGACGATCGCCAGGAGAGCGGCAAGTGTTGCACAGAAAATATTCGGATAATTGCCGCTTAATTGGAAACCCGATAACCTTGGGATATTAGGTTCGTTTGCGTGGGGGTTCGCCAGCTATCATCGACGGCAGTTAGTAAATTATATGCGCGCGGCGAGGCGCAGCGCTTCGCTCTGCTCTGCTCTGCTCTGCTCTGCTCTGCTCATCTGCTCTTCTCAGACGAGCGATAAACGTTCCCTCCACCGACTCATTGTTCCACGATGCACGCAGGCGTATTATCATAACAGTCCTCGTGCTCATCGTCGGCTCGCGTTTCGATTAATTAATCCGGCGCCTTGTTTTTTCTTCGACGCGATTTGAAAAAGCGCAAACAGAATGCGGTTGTTGCACTTTCGGCGGATCCACTCCACGTACCATAACATCTTGGACTTCTTAGTGACCCTAAGTATCTTCATTGGATTTTACTTGGACTGGTTGTTGGATTCCAGATGGGACAATTTTGTAACTTGATTTGAATGCAAATGGATTCTCAATTGGACTCTTAATAGACCCCAATGAATTCCCAAGTCAATTGGATTTCTATTCAATTTCGAGTCAGCGTTAATTGAAATTCGATGGAGTCTCGATAGGACTCTAAATGGACTCCCAAAGGTTTCCCAAAGGTTTCCTAAAGGTTTCCCAAAGGTCTCCCAAAGGTCTCCCAAAGGTTTCCCAATGGACTACCAAAGGTTTCCCAATGGACTCCCAATGGACTACCCAAAGGTCTCCCAATGGACTTTTCCCGTGGCAAATTCAACGCAAACGTCATAATTGGTCCACGAAGGAATATCTCGAGGCGGTACGAGTTGACGCTAAAGGCAGATAAATATCCGACAGATCGTCGGAATCAAGGCGTAATGCCAGGGTCACGCGTGGTCGTTTCCTCGGTAGATTATCGCGCATCCGTTCACTCCGAGTCGACGCGTTTCCATTTGTTACTGCGCGCGAGCCTCGCCGACTCTGGCACGCAGATTTCAATCTGCATGCTCCTCTCGTTTGGTCAGAGTTCACTGATTCCTAGCGACGCGTGCCAGAACACTCCTTGAAGCGAGAGAGAGAGAGAGAGAGAGAGAGAGAGAGAGAGAGAGAGAGAGGGAGAGAGAGAGAGAGAGAGAGAGAGAGAGTGAGAAAGAGAGAGGAAACGTGAAAATCCCAGGAAGAACGATTTCCAGACGAAACGATCTCATGGCTGGCAAAAAGGCTGGGGCTTGCACAATTAAGCCTTTCATTTTCGACGACCTAATCTCTGGTAACACGCGAACCGTTTCCTTCCTGCGATTCTGGGTGTAACCCAGTTTTCTCTCGCGCGCGAGCCCCGAACTAGCAAGAGAGCTCTCGTTCTCTCGCTCGCCTCGTGTGGGAAACTTATCTGCGTCCGCGTTTGACAAGATATTACAGGCGAAATGAAAAATCATTGTTCCGTTTCCACCGCACCGGCAGAAAAATCAACGTCGAGCTGCTGCCTCGAGATCCATCGTCTCGTTCTCGGGCTAAATCCGTTCGCATACTCTCCCGGCGGCCACGATGCCGCGGCTTAATAGCTTCACCCTCGGGAATTACTCGCGCATGGATTCACAGCTTAGCCTCTCGAACTCTTTTCCTGGTAACAGCCCACGTATCTAACCCACATGGTTCCCCAAAATTATGAAATTTACTAATGGGACGTGCACCCGCACAGCCGAAATTAAACCTCGAAATATCTCGCGGTAATTTTAATGACCGGCAAAATTCCGCCAAGCCGTAGAATTACTAATGTGCTTCGTAATAAGTTACGTTCCATGAAAATCAGCCTTTTTCTGTTTTTTTGCTTTTCTGTTTGGTGGAGAATCACGTTTTGTTTTTTCCAAGGGAGTCTCGTTGTAAGCGTATCTTCCTGGAGAATGAATTTCCCGGGCTGAACATTTTTGTACGTGTTGTCCGAAATGTTGTTCGAACGTGGTGAAAATTTAAAAAATCCACATTCAGTACATTCAGAGAAGCCCCTCAGAAAAACAATTATATCTTTTCGAAAAGTCAGTTTTTCAAGCTGAAAATTTTTGTACATGTTCCTCAAAATCTTGTTCAAACACTGTAAAAATATTAAAAATCTACATTCAGTAGTTTCATTGTTAAAAATTTCCGAAGTAGAAACAATCAAAAAAAAAGCGAACCCTCAGGAAAAGAATTATACCTTTTCGAAAAATCAATTTTTCAAGCTGAAAATTTTTGTACATATTCCTCAAAATCTTGTTCAAACACAGTCAAAATTTTAAAAATCTACATTCAATAGTTTCATTGTTAAAAATTCCCAAAGAAGATCCTATCCGAAAATAGTAGGACCTCGGAAAAAGAGTTATATCTTTCCGAAAAACGAGTCTATCAAGGTGAACATTTTTATGTTAATTCTCTAAAGCACTATCGAAGTACAGAAAAGTTTCGCAGGCCTGCGTTCATCCGTTTGATTGTAAAAAAAACTCCTAGAAGGTAATTTGCAAACGAATGATTCGGTTAAATCTGACGATGAAGGAACGTTTTCGGATGACTCGCCGGATCACGTTTTTTTTCCGGGGACCCGCGTAGCACCGTAAATGGGCAGATTATGCATCGGCGGATTATGAAATGTGCGCGCGTGTGTGGCCGTGTCTCGCGACGCTTTCTCCGTGGCAGGCAAATCGGTATCGTCGTCGTCGTTGACGACGCAAGGCCGATTACACAACGGCGAGCATTACACAGCAAGCCGACAATCGGATGTCCCGTAGAGAGATCCGAGAGATCTCTCGATCTATCTATAGAGACGCCTCCAGCAGCCGCCTTCGGAAATTTTGTCCGATAATCCTCGCTGTGGATGCCGTTCAAGGTGAACACCGCGAGATTCTTAGCATCTTCAGATTTATCGCGTTCTACTCGCCCTTGTTTCTTTCAATTTTTGCTTTCCTTTCTTTCTCTTTTTAAAGAGATACGTCGCGGTCAGACCGAAAGCGGGTCAAGCCTCGATAAAACATGTTTTCTGCTGTCGCGCGCGCACCACGCCTCCGATAAAGCGTGCATTCGTTCCGACGCCGGATCCTTTACAATTGTCTCGGTGCATAATAGACAATGCATAATATAATAACTGTATCCCCAAACTCCTTCATTTCTGTATAAAACACTAAAGACTCTGTAGTAGACACATACTTCTAATAGAAGAGTCTCAAAAGAAGTGTTACACCTTTCCAAAAAGTGAATTTATCAAGTTCAAAATTATTGCACGTGTTCCTCAGAATATTGTTCAAACATAGTAAAAAATTAAAAAATCTACATTCAGTACATTGTTAGAAATTCCCAAAGAAGAACCTATCCAAAAATAGGCCCTCAGAAAAAGTGTTACACCGTTTCGAAAAGCCAATTTTTCAAGCTGAATATTTTTGCACATGTTCCTCAGAATGTTGTTCAAATACTGTAAAAATTTTAAAAATGTACATTCAGTAGTTTCATTGTTAAAAATTCCGGAAATAGAAACAATCAAAAAATAGTAAACCCTCAGAAAAAGAATTATACCTTTTCGAAAAATCAATTTTTCAAGCTGAATATTTTTGCACATGTTCCTCAGAATGTTGTTCAAATACTGTAAAAATATTAAAAATCTACATTGAGTAGTTTCATTGTTAAAAATTCCCAAAGTAGAACCTATCCAAAAATAGTAGGCCCTCAGAAAAAGTGTTACATCTTTTCAAAAAGTCAATTGTTCAAGCTGAATATTTTTGCACATGTCCCTCAAAATATTGCTCAAATACTGTAAAAATTTTAAAAATCTACATTCAGTAGTTTCATTGTTAAAAATTCCCTAAGTAGAAACAATCCAAAAATAGTAAACCCACAAAAAAAGAATTATGCCTTTTCGAAAAATCAATTTTTCAAGCTGAAAATTTTTATGCGTGTTCATCGAAATCTTGTTCAAACACTGTAAAAATTTAAAAAATCTACATTCAGTCGGCTGCTCTTTGAAAAATGGCAGATGTTATCTACTAGGGGGAGCATCGCTGTCAAGAGTAATAGAAATGGGAGACAATCAATTATCCAATTCGTCGAGAGTTCTCGCGATAAGTTATCTAAGGGGCAGGACCGTTGCGTGAACGAGTTTGTCAAAGATCGAGTTGTGAATAATCGAGGGAGTTCGCGTTGGTCAGAGGGCCGCTGACTAATTGACCGAGTGAGTTCACTCCCTGAACTGGAGCACCCAGCTCCCGTTGCATATTTTACTCGGCCCGTATCACCGTAAGTGCGTATTTATAGCGTCTCGCACGCATTCTCATTCTCACTACATTTCTCCCGTACACCGGGTCCTCAGTTTTTCGGCGGACCCGTGACGAAATTGCTGGAAATAGACGGCCTTTTGAATTTCCTGCGAAACCTCGTCTAAGATCATAATCTTTTACGAGATCGTTTGTTTCAATATACTTCTGAACCAATTCGAAATTATTCGGGAATAGAACGGCGGATCGAAACGGTGGTGTCAAGTTTTATCCTGTAACGATCGTTTTTCGAGTAAATTCGATCCCTCCGAAGAATGAGCGGAGCAAGTAGAAACCGACAGCCATGACCAGACACAGAGATGGAACATGCGATACTTAAAAATATATTGTCCAGAGTACAGGGTGTTTCATAAACAGGAATACCGCCTAAACAATAGAGTGATTCAGAATAAATTATAGTGTTCCAAAAATCAAACAAAAAATACCTTGACGCGATACTTAAAAATATATTGTCCAGAGTACAGGGTGTTTCATAAACAGGAATACAGCCTAAACAATAGAGTGATTCAGAATAAATTATAGTGTTCCAAAAATCAAACAAAAAATACCTTGACGCGATACTTAAAAATATATTGTCCAGAGTACAGGGTGTTTCATAAACAGGAATACAGCCTAAAATAGAGTGATTCAGAATAAATTATAGTGTTCCAAAAATCAACAAAAAATACCTTGACGCGATACTTAAAAATATATTGTCCAGAGTACAGGGTGTTTCATAAACAGGAATACAGCCTAAAATAGAGTGATTCAGAATAAATTATAGTGCTCCAAAAATCAAACAAAAAATACCTTGACGTTTCGAAAATCATAGTTCAAACTACAGGCTGTTTGAAAAATTGCACAAAACTCAAAGGGTACATTCCAAAAAAAATATACGGTAGTAACACCACGAAGCACAAAGCCATCCTTATTAGAAGCTTCGAAATATCATTTACAAAATGGAGAACGAATGCGAAGAAATGTCAAGTGTCCGCGGGATCAAGGCTCGGCAGCAACGAGGCCGGGTCAGAGTCTCGAACGAGCTACAAATCGTGCACGGTGTGCAACGCGACACGGTATTTTTTTCGGCGAAATGTTCGCGGATAATTGGAAATCCGTGAAAAGACGTGGGTCCGGGAGCGTTTCTTTTGTCGTCGGCCTGGAAAAAATCCGGTGTCGAGCACAGAACACCACCTCCGCCGCCTTTTTCTCTACCCTCCCGGCCGGGTCGTTGGGGTTGGTATTTGGGTCGCGCGTCCCACATTCCGTCCGCGTCAAAGTTAATTGCAGGTGTTAACGACGATTACCGTGTGCGCGTTGCTCGTCACCTCTCCACCCCGTTTCTCTCGTTTACGTACACCGCGCGCGCCGTCCCGTGTGTCTGGGCTTTTGTGTCGCGGGGGATGAATCAAATTTCATCCCCTTTGTTTCCTGCTCCAGGCGACTTCTTTCTCCCTCAGCACGCGACGCGTGTACACCCCCTCTCGACCCTCCGCGAGTCGTCGACCTAATATCTTCCCCGAGGGTCGGGGAAAACCACCCCCCTAACCATCCCCCCGTTACATCCTGAAAAGTTTGCGAGACTTTGCCAGGTGAGATGCTGCGCTTTTCGAATGCGAATCGACGACACGCGACACCCTTAGAATATTTTGAAAATCAGGGGATGAGAGGGTGAATCATCCCCCTCGAATTACTGGACAGTTGCATGCACTGTTTCGTTCTTTTTTCATTGGGATAGGCTATGGGTAATTTTTTAGGGTGATGGAAATTGGTGGGTAGGGGTAGTTTTAGGGGGTGGCAATAGGCTGATCAACCCCGTCAGATTTTCTTGCTGATTTTTTCATGGAAGAGATACATGGAAATGTATAATTGCCTTGTTCCAAAAAATCGCGGTTCACGAGTATATGCCCCAGCCACGGATTAGCGTAATCGTGGCTCGTCGTTAATCCGTGCCGCGTGAAATTGATTGGACCGTCACCGTCCGCGAAGTCGTCTTCTAAATAGTCGACAGGAATTACAGGCCGAGAGTCTGTTCGACCCATGGTGCCCGCTGTCCTTTCTATCTTTAGCGGCCGTTGTCTACAGGGTGACACGATTAATCCGGCAGTGTGTTTAGTTCCACTTAATCAATTAAAGAACCATTAGCCGAATCGATAGTTATAGAGTAAGATGATAGAGAGCATCACCGTGACATTTTATTCTTAGCAATCCGCGTCGATATAAATATTTAAACTGCTCCAAAATATTAATAATTTCGAGGGTATCAGCTAAAATGCTTTTAAGGGGCTGTGCGCACCCAACTACCACCACCACCCTTCCCACTCACACATCGATAGATCCGCATATACGTATACGAAATGCAAGGGTTTACGGCAAAAGAAACTGACGCCTCAATATTGCAATTACAAGTTCAGACCCGGTCGATTATGTTTCCTAAGAGTTCTGGCCAGGGTCGTTCAGAGCCCAAATTTCATATTTTTACGTTGTTAAAGAGTAATTTGCAATAATCGGCAGCGCTGACTGTGACAAAAAGTATTCTGCCGATTATTGCAAATTACTCTTTAACAACGTAAAAATATGAAATTTGGGCTCTGAACGACCCTGGCCAGAACTCTTAGGAAACATAATCGACCGGGTCTCAACTTGTAATTGCAATATTGAGGCGTCAGTTTCTTTTGCCGTAAACCCTTGCATTTCGTATACGTATATGCGGATCTATCGATGTGTGAGTGGGAAGGGTGGTGGTGGTAGTTGGGTACGCACAGCCCTTTAAGTTGTTTCATCGAGCTGAAAATGTTTGAAAAAAGTTGAAAATTCAAGGACAAAAAGTACCCAGGAAAGTTGTCGCATCTTTTCGAAAAGTGAATGTTTCGAGCTGAAAATTTTAGTACGCGTTCCTCAATATGTTGTTCAACCATGGAAAAATTTGGAAAAATCTACATTCGGCCGTTTCCCGTTGAAAAATCCCTAAAGAGGAGCCTGCTAAGCGGGGGAGTGATCGTCACTGTCTGGCTGGCCAAAAATCGTTATATCTTCTCAAAAAATTGGTCTTCCAAGCTGAAAATTTTTGTATGTGTTCCTCAATATGTTGTTCAACCATGGAAAAATTTGGAAAAATCAACATTCGGCCGTTTCCCGTTGAAAAATTCCTAAAGAGGAGCCTGTTAAGCGGGGGAATGATCGTCACTGTCCGGTTGGCCAAAAATCAATATATGTTCTAAAAAAATCGGTCTTCCAAGCTGCAAATTTTTGTGTACGTTCGGAGTAATTTTACCGATTCGACGAAGCGGTGGATCTGGACAGACGATTCGGAACGAATTCAGTCGCATTCGATGCGGTTTCTTTTTTGTAACCGTCGATGCACGTTGCATCGTGCACAGTCCGCCTCGTTTGAGGGCATCGCTCAGAGATAACGATATCGCGCGAGACACGCGGTTTTTCGATTCCATCGCGCGCGTTAATGAGCGCACGCACCGAGCCCATTGAAAAAAACACACAGCGCGGCGCGGCGGCGTGAGTCTCTCGGCGTGCACGCGCGCGCGCGCGCAACCGAGTCGAGAATGCGCTTTTTGAAAAAGCTCGACCGTGCAACGACCGTCGCGCGGATATCACCCTCCGCCGCACGGCGTTGAATGAGTCTCAAACGGTGTGTGCCCTGCCCCCCGCGCGTTCCCCCTCCACCGCGCCACTCGTTCCATACGCCCCTCCCCCTTCGCCCCTGTGTGTTCCCGTCATAATGACGTCTGCTCGCGACGGTAACTTTAACCGAACCGTTCGAGCAAACGAGCCGTGCGATTCGAGGAACGTTCAACAGGATTCACCGTCCCTTGTCCCCCGTCTAGGGATCTTTGTTGAGGCGCGACGCCCTTCTAATTCCCTCCCCCTACGTCTCGCGGACCCCCAAAGAATTCTCCTGGAGAATAAAACCGATGTACATCTCAGTGTCATTCGGTTCCAACAGAAATTAGTCTTGGTAACTTTCGATAATAGGGGGCGTGGCCTAGGGGAATTTTGAGGGGCCTAGTTACTTTTCTGTTCAGCGATTTTTCTGTAACGTAACCTAAAAACTGTCCTTCGATTCAAACAAAAATTAGTGCGATTCGAGGAACGTTCAAAAGGATTCACCGTCCCTTGTCCCGCGTATAGGGATCTTTGTCGAGGCGCGACGCCCTTCCAATTCCCTCCCCCTAGGGCTCGTGGAGAACCAAAGAATTCTCCTGGAGAATAAAACCGACGTACATCTCAGTGTCATTTGGTTCCAACAGAAATTAGTCCTGATAACGTTCGATAATAGGGGGCGTGGCCTAGGGGAATTTTGAGGGGCCTAGTTACTTTTCTGTTCAGCGATTTTTCTGTAACGTAACCTAAAAACTGTCCTTCGATTCAAACAAAAATTAGTTTGGTAACGTTCAATAATAGGGAGGATGGCCCTAGTTCCTTTTCTGATCAGCCATTTTTCTTCAGATGTACAGGAAGTTTCATAGAATGTACACTGGGGTACAGGATGTTTCAAAAAATGTATTCAGAGGTAGTAAATATAATTCAGTTTTGGAAAGTCTGCAATAAATTACAGGATGTTACAGAAAAAAATGTGTACAGGTGTACAGAGTGTTCCATAGAATGTACACTGGGGTACAGGGTGTTTCAAAAAATGTATTCAGAGGTAGTAAATATAATTCAGTTTCGGAAAGTCTGCAATAAATTACAGGATGTTACAGAAAAAAAATGTGTACAGGTGTACAGAGCGTTCCATAAAATGTGTTCCCACAATGGGGTACAACACATTGAAATGTAGGCTCTATTATGTGAGCTACACGGTATACGCACGGAAGAACATAAAGAACAGCTCCATGAGCAAAATCGACAACAAGGTAACGAGTGTTTACACGGTAAAAAGGTCGTGCATATGCAGCAAAAAGTCGAGCGAGCGTAGCGCCAGGGACAGTTTGCTAATTACGACTAGTTTCCAAGACGGGGAAACGATCGTATCATTGTGATTAAGAGCGTTGCATTCAGTCAGCCGGACGTGGGAAATATTAATGAATGCAGAAGGCGAGATCAAAGTCGGCCGAAGACGAGGCGATCCGAGCCGAGCCGGTGACGCAAGCTGGTCGCTCGTGTCTGTCGAACGGAATGCCGAGCGGAATCAGTTGCCGTACTCTGCAGGTTCCTATTTGCATATCTTGCGGGACGGACTGAATTGCGCAATCGTCGCAACAGTGCATCGATAGATCGACAGAACTCTCTTCAGATCCCTGCTCGAAACAGGACCCCCAAATTTTTCCCTCGATTTTCTCACGCTCGTCAAAAATTGCACCTTGGATTTGAATCAACCTGTAGTTCCAGACAGAAATCAAATTTGAGCCAAGATAGGGTCCAGTTTGAGTCATAAATTGAGCTATACATATATTGAGTCATATATTGACCGATATATTGAGCCAAGTTTGAGTACAGTTTGAGTCAAATATTGAACGATATATGAGTCATATGTTGAGGCAATTTTGAGTAAAGTTTGAGTCACAATGAGTATTTAGCCTCATTGGAACCATATACCAAGTGAAGTGCGAGCCATATATTGAGTCATATATTCACCGATATATTGAGCCAAGTTTGGGCGCAGTTTGAGTACAGTTTGAGTCAAATATTGAACGATATATTGAGCCATATGTTGAGACAAGTTTGGGGAAACTTTGAGCAGTGTGTTGAACCACATACCCAGTCAAGTTTGAGCAATATATTCAGATAAGTTCGAATTTGAGCCACATATAGGGTGTTCCGGAAGTACGACTGGACAGAAAATTAGCTAATTGAAGACTTGAGAAAGTACAGGGCAATTCAAAAGTAAGTTTCGATAAAACCGCGTTAATTATCGCTAATTGGTGATGACAGATAGCGAGCGCGTTCCAAGTAATTACCCGGGGAACCGTTAACGAGAGACGTCGGCCAGGGTTACGACCCCGTGTCGCCGCTGGATCAGCGTTTATCTTGGCCGGCGTCGAACCGGATCCACGATCCATCGATCTCTAAATTGGGTCGTCGCGTCACCAGTAGCCGATCGTATAAAAAGATGCCTAAGCAAGCAAGTACGTTACGAGCTGCATCGGGAATGAATGAAAATGCAGATGCACCGTCACGTTCGCAATCCGATGAATGCGAGACGAGACGCATTGTCGCGTCGCGTCGTACGCAGCTGTTTCAACGCACAGCAGAATCGTTCATTACACCCACGGTGCCCTAATTCCATGAGAAAAGATATTCGAAAGGGTCAACTGGTGCGTGCGTGCCTCGATTTTAGTAAAAATTTCAATTTCCGAGCCCTGCTTCGTTAGTTGTTCACTGCTGGACCCGAATATAGAGCTTGTAGCGAGGTATCGCGCATTTCAACTGCTCAGGCTTAATCTCAAGCGATCTAACTTCTGCTTCGGTACATGCTCACCCTGGAATCCATGCGCACAACATCTAGAGAGATATCAGCCGTGGTAAATTCAATGTATAAATCAGTGGAGCATTTTAAGTACATGAAACGCCCGGAATGCGTCTCCCAGCGGAAAATTGAGTTTTCACAAGCAAACATTTCAGTCAATTTACCCGTCTGTGATGTAATTCTATTTTCGAGGCTGACAGATAACCGAGGATTATTTGCGATCGCTGTTACCCGGTAATTCGCGTACACGCGTTTCATTATAATCTCGTTTACAGTTCGCCGTGAGTCATTTAAATACTTTGCCCCGCCGAATGACAAGTATTACCGTCAGTTCTGAGAATAGACACTGAAATCAGCATAAACAGCTTCTCCAATTCACGGTTTCTCCTCGGCTAAGTAAACGTCGACGTAACGCTCATGTACGGCGATCGAATGGCAGATAATGCTCTTCGCTCTTCCTCGGGCCGAACGTTCCGTTCGGTGACCTAACCGAATTTCGATTTGAAAAAAAAAAAACAAAAATGAGATGAAACAAGAAAATCACGTGCTCGAATCGCGAATTACTTTGATACGTCGCCGCTAATCGACGAGCAAATGCGCGCGAGCCAGACGCACCTAATTGGATGACCGCAAGGTTGATTTCTTGTTGGAACGCCTCGCGCGTTTCGCATATTTAAGCGGTAGCGACGGCTTCGAACGACACTCGAACTACGAACAACCGCCACATCACGAGAGCAAATGTAGGAAACCGGTTTGATTTATTGGATTAATTTCCATGAATAAATGGAACCAATGGATAATTGATTACAATGTGATTAGATTTCCTCTTCTACGAACAGACCCGATAATTTATCAATAGAACGGCAAGGTGAACGACGACCGGAAATTTACAGGAAAAAGACGAGAGACTGTTGTTCCGATGACAGAAAATTATCCATTTCGAAATTGCACGTGACTCAAGGTAACGATAATATATGAAACAAGTAGTCGAGCGAGCGGCGGGATTGGTGCGCGTTAATTAAACAAGAAAATGACAGTAATCGGATCGCAAGCAGTTGAACTAGGTCAGCTCGCGTGTTGGCCGTGCACTGCCAGAGGCGAAAAAAATTTCGCGATTCCGGGGAACAGGATAATTCTCATCCGTTGCGGATTAGTTTCGCACGCGCGAGCTACAATTGCGTAATTCGAGGCGGCTGGCGGTTGTTTGACAGCTCGTTCGCACATTCTCGACGCGGAATTCGAAAGCGACGCACCCGAGCAACAAACCGCGAGCTTTTCGATGACTAAAAAGATTTTTTCCACACTCTCCGAAAGTTGTTCAACACAGCCGCGATGTTTGCGATTGATACTCCTGGTAGTTTTGTTTAAAAAACATAGTATGTAAGTTAGTCCTCTTTCTTGGCTTCTGTATATGGTCCACGTTAGATTTTTTTTCTCAAGATCTAAATGTCGTGGCTTTCTGAAATTTTGCTGAATTGCGTAGATAGGTTTGAGCTACGTCTGTGATTTTTTGTAAGTTGCGAGGAAGAAAATTATGGTAGTTATTTACAGAGAAATTTCGAAGTGTCATAACGATCGATATTCAGTTTGCATATCGACGCCATTTTTCTTCGGGCATCGCTATTTTTATTTTCCACCATGCAGACATTTGCTACATCCATACTAATCGAGTAACGCTTGAATTTTTTAATTTCCGATGACGTCAGGAACTGTCACTGTGCGCATCATTCGAAATGAATGCTTTTAAAAACTTGTCTATCTTCCAACCCAAACAGTTGTTACAGTGCGAATGATAACAACGTGCAAAAATTACTGAACGTCGAACAGACATGCATAAACAAATTGGCAAATTTTCAAAAAATTACGTCCATCAGTTTTTATAAAAAAAATTCCTGACTCAGCCCTCCGTTCAGAATGATATTTTTAAACCTGCCCACGTTATTCTTTGAACAGTTACTATAATGCAAATGATACCGGCCTATAAAAATTTATGAACATACAACGGATATGCATAAATAAATCTGCAACGATTAAAAAATGTAGGTCTACTGGTTCTCTCAAAAAAAAATTCCTAAACGTCCAAGAGGCGAATGGAGAAAGGGGAAACGGCCCGTTGATGGGTTTTTCGAGATTCTTTTTTAGTTTTATGGGATTTTGGTGGTGAGCCCGTGTCTGGCTCGCCCACGCAGCTCACCATGCGGTTCCTGCACGGTTCATCGAGCCTCAAAGGTTGAATTTATGGGCGCCGATAAGCAAGAATTTATTGATACCGCGGTCTCGACTCGATACCAGCGCATTTCTGCGTTCGCGTACACACGGCCGTGCATCGGCCGGCTTATCTCACACAGCTATTGTCTCCCGAGATCGATCTAGACACCGATCGTCGCCCGGAGGACAGCTAGCGATGGCTTCGAGTCGCTCGCGAACTATACTTGAACTTATTCTGAAATAACATTGCTTTTACTGTCTCACATTTTATTTTTCCCTTCAATAATTGATAAATTACAAAATCGATTAAATATTTTCCAAATGTTTCAATGAATAAATTCCAAATAAATATATATGACTTGTTCTTGTTTTCGAGGGCTCAAGTGATTTTTAGCTGAATTTTTGGCGGTTCGTGTAAAGTACAAGGCCATTTTCGTGAAAAATTTTCCAGAAGGTGGATTTGAGAAGCTTATTAGCGATATCGATGTTTGACTATGGAACGTCCATAGCACGTGTAAACAAGGCGGAAATGGAGCAGCAGCCACTGATAAGTGCCGATAATTGACAATGTGTCGCACGCCTTTCGGATAGTGTTTCCACGATTATGTTTACGACAGCGGACCATTCAAGGAAACGCGCGTACAATTCCAAAGCGAACATTATTAAATACCTCGATCAATGCACTTTACAAAAGCTTGTATAATTAATTTTCAGCAATTTCGCCGAGCTCCTTTAAATAAATAAATGACTGTATCGAGTGTAGAGTTTCCGAGGCTGCTGGGCCGGCATTCAAAATTAGGCCAAAGCAGGACAAGAAGCTAGATCATGTCACTGAATCATCATCCTGGCAAGGACCGCTTCCTCAGGGTGTCTAAATAATTTTTTAGACCTTCGAGCGAAGTGTCTTCTTCGAGCCTAAGATCTCTGGTTCTCAAACTATGTGTTCGAAAGTAAAAGCGAAGCTCCTTTGATCGACGGATTTCGGCTTCACGAAGCGGTCTTCGGCCAATGGCTGCGATTGGTCGGCTTCCCAGGGCCTCAGAGACCATGAATGGCGACTGATTAGGAGCGCGGAGTGGCTGTTGTTCTGAAGTGCGGCTCTTATCGCGGGTACGCGTCACCGGCGACGGTTTAGCGTCGCTAAACGACTATGTTTTGATCGAACCTCGAAAGCGTCGATCCGTTCCTCGATTCTAAACAGCCTTAACCTCCAAAGATCAGAGAAACACTAGAGATGGTAACCCAGACCCCCTTGGAATTTTTTATATAACAATTTATAATTATATGTATGGGGAAGCAAATTTATTCTACATCTAAAGATTCCAGAATTAAAATTGATGAATCAGATTTTAGGAAGAAGTATAAAATCCAACATTTTATATCGTGATATTGACTTTTTTAATGGTTCGTTACTATCATTTAAGAAAAAGTTGCGTGCGATTATATGATTATATGTGATATAATGTATTCCTGTAACTGTCAACATGTCCATTACTATGTAACTTTCTTTTATAAAAGACTTTCTTTTCTTTTATGAATATCTTCTATTGTAAACATTTGTATAAAAGGATTTCGGTCCGTCAATAGTAATACATAATAATAAATAAAAACTTTCTCTGTCGATCTTGCGTCGAAAAATTTCAGAAAATTATTTACTGTCTCTGGTGCTTTCTCAAATAGAACAAATTTATTCTACATTTAAAGATTCCAGAATTTAAGTGGATGAATCAGATTTTAGGAAGAAATATAAAACTGTCTCTGTCGATCTTGCGTCGAAAAATTTCAGAAAATTATTTACTGTCTCTGATGCCTTCTCAAATAGAACACGCGTCACCTGGACCACGTTTTATGGAGTTCGCGGCAAAAATAAGCTTCCATGAATCACCCTAATCGGCACGGACCCCGGTCTCATAGTTATTGCTTGCTTTACGCCCGGTGGACAAATAGGCTACACTGCTCGGGAACACGATTTTCAGCGAGCATCGGGCTAGATCATCGCGTTCGATCGCCGCGATGAGTTACAGATCGTAGATCCTTGTTGACGACGATCGAAACGACACGGTTTATCTTTCCCGATGGTGGGATCCGGACGTTTATTAGCCGGGCAAGAGGCGTGGGTTTACGAGATCCATGCGGTTGAGCAACGTGCAAACGAGATCGTACAACTCGCCTTGGCGTGAAGAAGAAAAAAAACGAAAAAAAAAAAAAATTGTAGAAACTGGATCGTCGGTTCTTCCGCGAAACGCGGCCGGTTTCGCGGGGATTTACGGCCGGATCGGGTTTATGGGGATTCGCGTGTGTGAGCACACACGGCCCTCCCGTCGCGTCGTGTCGTCGCCTCGCATTTTTAGAAAGTCTTACGTCATGCCGCGCCGTCTCTTTCGACAAAGCGAACCGCGTCGATCCAGATGCGAGGAGCATGCCAAAATTCTGTAGAAACGGTACATCTCTCCGTCGTAAAACGGTCGTTTGAATTTTTACTGGGGCCTTCCGCGTGTGGGAAATCGAACTGGATCACGGGCTCCGGTAAGAGATTCTCGAAGACTCCATTTTGTTCGTACGGAGACTCAATTTAGACTCCTCTAAACACTTTAGGATCGACAATGCCCCCCCCCCCCATTGGGGGCTGTAGATTGGATACTGATCGATTTCCTGAATTTGAAATCCTGATTTATTGAACTGCCATGAATTACATATTAGAAGTAGATGTTGTTAGAGTTCGGTGAAGGTGAAAATTTAGACTTTCTGGACATGATTAGACCTTCCTGGATTTTCTGTGGACCCCAGTACAGTAAACGCTTGATTCTTGTCCAGAGCGTGGGCACGATTGGGCGAGGAATCGATTTTACAAATCTCTTAATTTTCATTATTTGTTTGTGGGACTTTCGCTACCTTATTTCTGGCATTTTTCTGATTAAAATGACACCAAACACGATATAGTTTCAATTGTATTTAGTGGTTTAATCGACGGTGAAAGTTTCGGTCGCAAGGAAGGACAGCGCATCGGAAAGAAAGAGACGCGGACAGTCACGCGAACCGTATTTCATTCTGTCCTTCTCTATGTTCGGCTCTCTGATTGAAGTCTCGCTCGGCGCGGTCGGCGCGATATCTAGACGCAGTCATAAATCAAAAAGCACTTCTGGGACACGATCCTTGTCCATGAAAAACACGGCTGTTGGACAAGAATCAAGCGTTTACTGTAAATCACTTTGAACCCTTCCCGGACCCATCCCGCACTTATTTGCGAGACACCCGTTACATACGCCACCGTGACGGAGAAACCGTAAGCTAATACCCGAGATACGAGAGGATAATCAGACGATTTCACGGTCAGCGAGTTGCTCTCTTCGTGCACCGGTCACGTGGTCTAGCAATCTAGCAAACGACGCGAATGCATCTCTTAATCCCATCAATTATTCCAAACATCTCTCCCGAGAGCGAACTATCCGAATATACTGTTTATTACTCTTAAGAGAATGGCCACTCAGACATTCACCAATTCAATCAAAATCACGTGAAATTCCCGACGAGTATAAGTGCACGGATCCCGTTAAAATCCATTTACCTTAGACCGATTGAAATCCCGAAAATAAAATAATGTTCGAAAAGGAGGCCAAGCAGAGACAACGAAAACTTCGACTTCAATTAACGTAATGATCTGCCGCGTCGCGCGCCGGCGAGAGACCGTCGAATATCCGGAAGAAAAATACATATATCCAGGACGTTGTCGTCGCTGCGATTAATAACGACCATTCGGATATCATCCGCGCTCATCGTGTCGGGTATAGTGCGCCTGCGACTCGTGTTTTAATTAAGATAAATCGAATCGCCGGGCGATGTTCGCGCGAAGCGAAACAGACGGGGATGGGATCGTTTAACTTTTACATCCGGCGAGTCTTGTTCGGGCACCGACAATGCTATTCACAGTTCCCGGAACCCGAGAGGCCCGTTTCTTTTATCGCGAAAAATATAACAACCGATTCGGACGCTGGTAAAAATTTATTTTTCGATAAATCAGTTCCGAAGACGATGCGTCATTGTCAACTTCGAGAATTTTTCCTGTTCGAACCGGGAAAGCTGGAGGAGTGATTTTTACGTGAAATTATTTTTCAGACTCTCCCGAATAGAACAGTATTTTTTTAAACATCGTGAATATTCGGACTCGTTCAAAAAATATTTAAAACGACCGAGACATTATAGATTGTGTAATATATTGCTGCTCTATTTTGAAATTTTTTAAACAATTTCAAACATTTCGAAAAAATGACACTGTGAAAAGAGGATCCGTCGCCACAGTTACAATAAAATCGCGGGAAGAGAATCGGACACCTAAGAGAGAGGGAGAGAGAGAGAGCTAGTTTAAGGGGCCGGGGCGTTTTCACGCTGCATTATTCAGGCCCTATGAATTCGAGATTCCCGGGGCGATCGAAAGTCGACGGTGCGCCTTAGCCCTTTCGAGATTACAGTGACAAAATGCGTGCGTGCAGAGGAAGAGAATCCACCCGGTACTGTGGCAACAATAAGCCACCGATCACGCCGGTGAATCCGGAACGGAGGGATCCCACTGGCGCACCTGATCTCCAATTTAGGATGCAACCGTCGCCTCCGGGTTTACTTCCTTGTCCAGGGTGCATGATACACGTTTTCGGAGACCACGAGCCAGTCGCTTGGTCTGTTCGCTGATTTTTTTGAATTCGAGAATACTTTCGGTCGTTCCGCGTGGAGACCCACCTTGAGATAGTTGAAAATCTATACAGGGTGTCCCAAAATTACTGCGTTAAATTGAAATGGGAGATTCCTTGGGTCATTTGAAGCGACATTTTCCTTAACAAAAATGGCGCCCGCGGCTTTGTTTAGGAGTTATTAACGAAAAACACGGACCAATCAGAGCGCGACCTACACGCGTGTTGGCATGTTCAGCCAACCTGATTGGTCCGTGTTTTTCGTTAATAACTCCTAAACAAAGCCACGGGCGCCATTTTTGTTAAGGAAAATGTCGCTTCAAATGACCCAAGGAACCTCCCATTTCCCGCTTACGCAGTCGTTTTGGGACACCCTGTATATAGGGAAGTGTTCGTGAATGTCTTGGGCTTGTGAGAAATTTTAGAGAAGTCTCCTCCCTAAAAGTCCCTATACGTGTTCAGAAGTCGCTAAGTGGAATTAGATACGGCAAACGATCGGATGCTGTCGATATCGAGCCGAACAACGGTCTGATTGACTCATTACCCGGTGAATTACTGGTGGCATTGGATGATAGGCGCACGTGTCCTAACCAGGGCAACGGCTAATTATCGTCTATTCGTCGGCGTACTCATTATCCCATCCTCGTTTCGATGAGAAACTCATCGGAACGTCACGATCATCCTCGAAAACCATGGACTTCTAGATGGTCTAAGGAGCAGCTGCGCACGATTGTAGGCAAAAGCGTGCACTCCGGTGTCGAGTGGTTGCCTATATTCGGGCGCCCCTTATGCTAGAACCCGCCCACGTGTAAATTAATCGTAATCATGGCGAATGAGTGCCAGTCACCGAATATCACAGAAAACTAGCACTAATATCGGTGACACTGATACGAATAAATAGAAATAATATTAACAGCGCAAGGAATTATGAAACACCCTGTATATATATATATTCCCTGTTTCTCTATTGTGCATCGAATGGTATTCTTTTATGCGGAGTCTTTGATAATTTTATTCTTTTTCGGTGGATTATCAGAGTTCGGTCAGAAAGGAAAGTGGACGCGGCGGGATGACCCTGATTTCTCGGAAGCACTGGCAACGCTGCTTTCGCGGAGATAACGCGCTCACGGACGCATACCAACATCCGGACACATAGGAACACATACCGAGACAAGTGGTTAAATAAAGAGGCGACGCGTAAGGTACGCTCTGTACGTGCAGATTCGACAAGTCTCGAGCTATTCCGTGCCGGGAATGGGTAATCTCATTGGTGGCGGATGCGAACGGCAGTGCTACACGTTTCCTAGGAACATTTCTTTCCTCTCGTCGTCGGTTGGCACGCTTCGCTAGTTATGAGCTAAGATTCTAGGCTAAATGTCCACCAGGATTCACTGGGATCCACTCGTTTTCAACTGGGCAACTTCTAGCTCAGAGCTAGAGTTGAGATAATTGTGAGCTGAGCGTGAGGTCCCAAGTTTGAGCTTAATTTGAGCAGTATCTAAGCGCGAGTCTAGTATCCGCGGGAGTTAGGTATAAGCTAAAGTCAAGTACAATACGGATCAAAACTACAATGAGCGTCGAGTCAGAGGTAGAGCTGCAGAATAAATTTGAGTCATATAAGAGCCAACTTTAGCATGAACTTCAGTTGGACTCGAGGCACATGTTCAAATCTATGAGTCACCTAACAGCAAGGCAAAATTGAAGCTATTACACACGAGCCAATTACAAGCCTGGTTTGAGCATACTTCGAGCCAAATTTTGAGCCAAGTTCAGATTCAAATCTGACTGAAAATTTCAAGAACCGGCTCCCCAATTTTGAACAACACCTAAATCTTGACCTACGTCTGACCGATTCTAGTGTGTTTGAACTTCTTCCTGGCCGTTCGAGAAAAAAAAATCGAAAGCAAACGTTGACGAGGCAAACGGACCCGAGAGATGACGCAGCCTCGAGGATTAGGTCCTCGCCCGTTTATTCCCGTCCCAGCATTCCGTGTCGCGGCGTGAAAGAAAGAAAAAGACAGCATCGCTTGGACAAAGAGGCCCGAAGGCTCAGCTGGATTAGAGCATTAAGATTCGATGTCGCGCGGCCACGGGGAAAAGAGAGAGAAAAGAGAAAACCCGGGGCGGAGGTGGAGGAGGTGGGAGGTACGGTCGGAATAGTCGCGTTGCTGAACGCGTGGGCGGGTGAAACTGGTTCCCAAGCGTGTCGGTGTCCCCCGTGAGCCGAAGGGAGGAGCAAAGGTGAGCAGACAGCGGCGCGAACCGCGTCGATCCGGCGTGTTACCGCGTCTGCCGACCATGGACTTCCGAAAAACCCCCTACACCTCAAAAATCGAATCCTTGATATCCCTAAATTTTTCCCAAAATTCCAAAGGGTACCCCAATTTTCCCCAAAAAATCCGCAGGGTCTGTCGATTTTCCCGAGAATTATCGAGAGTCCCTCGATTTCCCCATAAACTCGTGGGACCTAACCCAGACCTAACCCCCTAGACCTCAAAAATCGAATCCTTGATATCCCTAAATTTTCCCCAAAAAATCCGCAGGGTCTGTTGATGTTCCCGAGAATTATCGAGAGTCCCTCGATTTCCCCTAAACTTGTGGGACACCCCTCAACTTTCCCCAAAATTGTGGGACATCCGCCAAATTATTGTATTTAATACTTGAAGCAGATTTGTGCAACATTATAATGCTGTTTGGCAAGAAAGCAAACAATGTAACTGTTCATAATCACTGGCTTCAAGCAACATTGCTTATCTGCACTGACCTGAATTGCTAATTGCAGCCTTTGTCTACAAGGTAGCTAAACGTCGCAGATATAAATCGAAATTCCTGGTTATTCTTATCTCCGCTTATTGCGTATCTGTTCGACATCTTATCAATGTGTTTGGTAAATTACGATCAATTTGATACATCTGTCAATACTTCTTGTTATGAATTTACACAATTTTCGCTGATTTATTTTAAATTCGAAGCTGTTTAATTGCTAAGAAGATCACTCTTAAAATACAATAGAAATATTAAACAATCACTATCTAGTCTAATATTTAAAAAATTGGTCAAGGCGCCAAAGTATGTGGCAAAAACGGTCAAATGAAGTTTACGAAAGTTCGAGGGCACGGTGGGGCGCAACCAATGCGAAAACGGATCGATACGATGGGCCGGTGGGAAGGAGGCGAACGCGTTATTTACCAGTGCATGCGTACAGATGCACCAAAGGCGTCGGGGAGCACCCGACCTGTCCAGGCGTCGAAGTTACCTGGCTGCTCCCCAACCAAATCACTTCTTCGACGGGCAAACAACTCCCCAGATCATGCAGAACAAGTTAATTCGTCGTTCATACTCTCCGGGACCCCGTCAGAACATTTTCCATGATTTTTCCTCCCTTCGTTTCTTTGACTACTCTTTCCTCGTTCTACCTCTTCGCTTTTCTACGTAATAATTTGATCTCTTGTCCATTTGCTTTCATTATTGATTTTTTGTGGACGTGCTTGTACCTCGGAGAGGATTAAATGAACAAATCAATTAGATTCGTTAACGCGCCGATGAACGCCTCTATTAATTATTTACGGTCCGGTGATGCTGCAGACAGGGACTTTTATTACGAAAAAATGGGAGAAAATTCAGTGCAATTTTAAGCTGGAATTTTGTCAAACTTGAGTCAGGACTTAAGTTGAAACTTGGGACAAACTTAAGTTGAAACTTGGGACAAACTTAAGTTGAAACTTGAGGCAAACTTAAGTTGAAACTTGAGGCAAACTTAAGTTGAAACTTGAGGCAAACTTAAGTTGAAACTCGAGTCAAAGTTTAATCGAGACTTGAGACAAACTTTAGACGAAGTTGAATAAAAACTTGAGTCAAACTAGAGTCAAAACTTGGCTTGAACTGCAAGAAAAATTTAAAATAAATTCCAGTGCACATTCGACTCGAACTTAGACCCGAACGTTGTCAGTATTGCCGCGAGAATGCAATTGAGGTCCAGGTCAACTTCGCTAGATCGGAGCCTTCAGAATTCCGATTGCGCAAAGCTGTCATCTCCGAACGATAGGTAATAACTCAAGTATCGGTGAACTCATCATCCGCGAGAAACTATCAATTTTCCATGCCGAGACACAACTGTACAATCACAAGGGACTATGGTGTGATCGCCTTGGATCGTATGGAATAACAGAAACAACGCGTCACGCGACTACGTCAAACCTTCCACGAAACGATCCTGACCTTTTGGATTGGCTATCTGTTCCCTGGGCTCGTAAAATAAAAAGCTGCTTGACGCATAAATGCTGCCAGAAACCATGCAGATCGTCCTACGGTGTGTATTGTCTCACTCGAATGAAAAGCGAACCAAGGCTGCTAATTTGAATACTCGTTGATCGTATTTCCTTGTCGTTACCGACGGAACTCGGCGTTCACTTAATGCTCACTCGATGTGGAGTCCTTCTTTAACTTAACACTGACTCGTACTTAACTCAAACTAACTCAACATCAATTCCACGTTAGTACCAGTTTTAAGAGTTAAGATTTATTTAATATTCAACTCGATATTAACTCGTATTCACTGCACACTGATATAAAATTTCAACCCATATTTGACTGGATATTGAATTGAATATGGACTCAATATTAATTGAATATTCACTCAATATTAATTGAATATTGACTAATTATTTGACTCAATATTTGACTGAATATTGACTCAATATTTGATTGAATATTGACTGAATATTGACTCAATATTTGACTGAATATTGACTGAATATTGACTCAATATTGACTGAATATTGACTGAACATTTGACTGAATATTGACTCAACATTTGACTGAATATTGACTGAATATTTGACTGAATATTTGACTGTATATATTGACTGTATATTGACTCAATATTTCACCGAATATTTGACTGTATATTGACTCAATATTTCACCGAATATTTGACTAATACTTAATTGTATCTTGGCTCAATATTAACTCACTTCTGACTCAAAGATGAAATCAACATTGACACAATGACAACAGTATACAAGACCCGGATTCCCCAGTAACTGGACATCAAACGAATCGAATCAAGTCGCCGTAAACGGGTCAAACGATCGACGCAAACGAAAAATGGTCGGAACAGCAACACCCCAATCGTCACATTGCGTAACAAAGGAAGAAAGCGAATGAATTGAGAGGCGGCCCGGGATGAAAGAAAACGTCGCGGCGCCGGGACGTCGTACACTGAGGGCGGCCTATTTAATTATTTCATCGCAGCTGGACCGAATTAATTAAACCGTGAGCCAAATCGATCCTCCTTCCCCATTGACTCGAGTGGACGTTTCGGTGGCCGCGCTCTCTGCGCGAGATGTGTATTTATGAAACAGTAACAGCCGTTGTTTTTAGCGGCTCCCTCGCGACGCGCCGGCCACTTACGAACAACGTTCATCGACTCTCCTCACGGATTAACCCATTTTACCCTAACGGTTTGTTTGCCCGAGTCAATACCCATTGAATGGTCCCATTAACTCCACGAGACGCTGTGCTTCATTGTCGCGGACCGCTAAAGTGATTATTTCTACCACTCCAATCGTTCAAACATCTAAATACCAGCACAACAGAAACAGAAAATAGTTTGTTAGCTTGACAGAGGGCATTGCCAACTGAAAAACTAGATGCAGAGCTACCCCGGGATCTCAGACAACTGCTCCAAAATTGGATACCGACCATGTTTCGCCAAAAGAAAATTGGGTACAGACCTAATTCTGTATTTCAACAAAAAAAAGTTTAATGTAGACCTAACCAAGCATCCTAGACAACTAATCCCAAATTGAATCTAGATTTAACCCAGGATCCAGTTTGAGCTGCTGGCAGTTGATCCAAGAGCATTGCAAGAGGGCACGGAGTTAACCTACAAGTCCCTAATTTTTTTTTTTTTTTTTAGTAGAATCTGTTCAAAAGCGCCGGAACTGGAGGAAGACGGCGCGGCGGCTCGACGAAATTTCCCGGACAAAGCGGATGAAAAAATAGTATCCCGGAGAGGAGGAACGAGGAGTGGCACTCGCGGCGGGCCGTGTGAACGCGCCCGTTGAAAAATGGTCATCGCGAGACAGAACGAGAGAGAAAAAAAAGAGAGAGAGAAGGAGAGAGAGATCGTCGTCGCGGAATGAAGCCGGGTCCCTTCTGGCGATAAGGCACTCGAGAGGCCGCACTCGTCGGCACTCGAGCACCCGGCACTCGGGGACAAGCGGCACTTCGAACGCGAGAATCCCCGAGCGGTCTCCTCGAGAACCTGAAACGAGGCTGCTGGCCAATGCAATGTCAGATCGATCTCTCGCGCCACCCCCTTTTTACCCTGAGGGTAACACGATTTCCGTGACATTGCCAGCCACTCGTCGTTGGACCCATAGTTCTACACTATTTGTTGCTTGTTACATGAACAATTACGTACGATCTTATTGCAAAGTTGGTAAGCCTACACCATGGGACAGGTCCTTTGGGAATGATCCTTGGGATAGAGGGATAATGTTGGGGCTGTTTTCGTATAGTGGAGCACTAGATCAGGTGTGTATCCAATTTTTTATCTGTTCCCTAGGATCAGGACCTCATCCAATTATTTTGTGATGAACCACAGTGTTAGGTTTTCATCCAATTTTTTGTTATGAAACACTGGGATAGGTCTGCATCCAATTTTTGATGAAGCACTGTGCTAGATCTTCATCCAATTTTGTGGTGAAACACTGGGTTACGTCTGCATCCAATTTTTGGGTGAATCACTGGGTTAGGTCAGCATCCACTATGTTTTCAGTGAAGCAATGGGTTACGTCTGCATCCAATATACTTTTGGTGAAGCCCTGAGCTAGGTATCCATCCAATTTTTTTAGTTGAAACACTGGATTAGGTATCTATCCAATCTTTTGTTATGAAACACTGACCTAACTCCATCAAATTTTTGGTGAAGCACTGGGCTAGATCTTCATCAAATTTTGTGGTGAAACACTGGGTTACGTCTGCATCCAATACGCTTTTGGTGAAGCCCTGAGCTAGGTATCCATCCAATTTTTTTAGTTGAAACACTGGATTAGGTATCTATCCAAACTTTTGATATGAAACACTGGGATAGGTCTCCATCCAATTTTTGGTGAAGCACTGGGATAGATCTTCATCCAATTTTGTGGTGAAACACTGGGTTACGTCTGCATCCAATATGCTTTGGTGAAGACCCGAGACTACGTATCCATCCAATTTTTTTAGTTGAAACACTGGGTTAGGTATCTATCTAGTTTTTTTGACGAAACACAGGGTTAGGTCCGCATCCAATTTTTGGGTGAATCACTGGGTTAGGTCAGCATCCACTATTTTTTTATTGAAGCAATGGGTTCGGTCTGCATCGAATATTATGTTGATGAAGCAACGGGCAGGTAAATGGTATGTAAATGGTGATTTGTGGATCGTTTTTCGACGAGTATTCGTAGCGTTCACCGATCGTCAGCCCGTAATAATGCCACCATTATTACGTTAACGAGATCCAGGCGTATTAATCGCGACGCGGGCCGTTCTTATCAACGATCGTTCGATAAATACCGTTGCGAGATTATTTTTATCGTCGAGTCAGCATCGAAATTTCCGTGGCGAACTATTCGGGACGCATACGTCAAGGCCGGGCCATCTGAGCCGTTAAAAATATGTTCTACCTAGTAGCTGGAAACAAGGCCTCACCATAAATCCATCGTTTTGCAGAATCCATCAACCACTCCTCGCTTCTATTTTAACATAATAGACAATTTGCATCGTCGTCGTAGGGTAACTGTACCATTGAATAAACGGGCACCAGTAAATGAACGCTTTTGTATTTTTGTATTTTTTGCTTTTCCATCATTGTTCAATTACTAGAATGTAGTGTTCATTGACTGGTATTTTTTATATTTTTTATTTAACGTTTAATAAAGACAAATAATAATAATTTCATTTTATTTGTGTTCATTTATTTTTGACAAATGAAGTATAGCGAGCCATTTGGCATATATGAGATTCCTTTAATTCACATATTTTTTTTTAAATAAAATATCTTCCTGAACAATTTCTTAAATGTTCATTCACTGGTGCAGTTACCCTAATATTATGTTTGATTTATCAAAATGACAATTTTATTTGGGCTTTGTGTTAAAAGACGGAATTAATTCCTACCGAACACCTGTTCGTTGGAACTAACATTTTTTAAAAAAACGATTAGGTGATTAGAGACTTCAGGAGCAATTTACAATAGTTCCCGACGGGTCTGTACAAATTAACGCGGCGATCGACGAAGCGATCTAGGAGCCCGATTGTTTATCGAAAGGTCCGATAATAGGTCCGCGTGAAAGTTTAATCGCGCGCAACAAGTCGACCGCTCGCGAAATAGAATTAGCGGTAAAATCACGGAGGGGGGGGGGGGACTGTGTATGTGAATAGAGATCGATCGGTATAAGAATATCCCGAATATTTACCGACTCGTTAGCCGCGAGTCTCTTTAATTTTTCCGCTTGCCGGAAGCTGTGTCTTTCTCCCTCGCGGAAGTTCTTATAGCAGACATCGCGGGAGCGTGGAAAATGATGCATTTGTACGGCGTGCCCGGGTAACTTTTCAAATTACGCGTTTTCCTGGTTGCGGGGCCGGAGATTCTCTTCTTTCCCGTAGGAAGCCTCAAAATCGCCCGGGATCTCCCGTCGTTCCACGGGTCCTTTATGCCGGGGCATCCTTGTATATTCGCGTATAAATTCACGCGCGAAAGACGAGACCCGGGGTACGTGTATACCATAGAGCGGTATCGCGACCGAGCCGTGTGCATTACCATATTTTTCATAAGGTACAAATCTTTCGGGGCTTTTTCCCGGCCGAATCCCTCCCGAAGCTATTCGAGCCCGAGGAATGGTCAGCAGCAGCACGCGTGTCTCGCAGAGAGAAAACCGATCCGACCGTGGGATAGACGGTGGTTGGCTGTGATGAAGGTGTTCGTGGATGGACGTCCTCGAATTCTAGTGTTCCGCACTGTTATTCTACAGTAAAAACTTCCTAGAATTTATTCGAAGGAGAAAATTATACGCTACAATTTATTTACGGTTGCAGTAATTGCAACTTCTTTGTAGTTCATAATTTAATGGAGAAAGCACGTATACGTACAGTAACTATTCGATCTAAGAAAAACGAATATACCTTCCACCAAGCTCTGACACAACGTTATAGTACCAAACAAATGAAGAGTATCAACATATGTATTAATATTAATGGACCCACTTTCCTGGAGAAAGCACGTCTACGTACAGTAACTATTCGATCTAAGAAAAACGAATATACCTTCCACCAAGCTCTGACACAATGTTATAGTACAAACCAAATGAAGAGTATCAATATATTAATTTTGGACCCACTTTCCTGGAGAAAGCACGTCTACGTACAGTAACTATTCGATCTAAGAAAAACGAATATACCTTCCACCAAGCTCTGACACAACGTTATAGTACCAAACAAATGAAGAGTATCAATATATTAATTTTGGACCCACTTTCCTGGAGAAAGCACGTCTACGTACAGTAACTATTCGATCTAAGAAAAACGAATATACCTTCCACCAAGCTCTGACACAACGTTATAGTACCAAACAAATGAAGAGTATCAATATATTAATTTTGGACCCACTTTCCTGGAGAAAGCACGTCTACGTACAGTAACTATTCGATCTAAGAAAAACGAATATACCTTCCACCAAGCTCTGACACAACGTTATAGTACCAAACAAATGAAGAGTATCAATATATTAATTTTGGACCCACTTAAATTATTCAGCGAAGAAAACCATTTCCGAGTGGGTGCTGTTTCTTACAACAGACAATTTTTGCATACACCAAGTATTTTATCGTAAAAAACAATCGAAAATCGTTCGTTATTCCAAGATCACCGGAAGTCAGTTCGCAATGCGATCAGCGATTAATAATAGATCGTGATCGTTCATTTTTTTACATACATAGTTGCAGGAGATTCGTGATATGCATGCAAAAAACAGTGACCCGCCGCACTGATAGCGACTATTGAATGGATTGTTGCGTAATGAGTTCACCACGAGGTTCAGGTTCACGTGGAGACGTTGCTGAGGCCGGTCTTGACCCGTATGCAATCGATTCGATTCGTTTCATTGGTGATGCAATGGTTTTTCTCCGAATATTATAGGGGCAGAATCTCTCTGAAAGGTCAACGACAATGTTTCGACATTGTAGAATCGACAATAATTTCCTCCAGTAAATTCTGCATCTAGAAATTCCCCTAGAACGTTCAGCAATTGTTTCCCTAGTAAATTCACTAGACAGAACTTCCCTAGAGACCTCAGCAATCGTTTCCCCCGGCAGATAGTAAAATGTTCCTAGACAGTAATTCAACAATAAATTCCCCTAGAAAATTCTGTATGTAGAACTCCCCTAGAATGTTCAGAAATTGTTTCCCTAGTAAATTCACTAGACAGGACTTCCCTAGAGATCTCAGTAATCGATTCCCCCGGCAGATAGTAAAATGTTCCTAGACAGTAGAGAATTCAACAATAAATTTCCCTAGTAAATTCTGTATGTAGAACTCCCCTAGAATGTTCAGCAATTGTTTCCCTAGTAAATTCACTAGACAGGACTTCCCTAGAATGTTCAACAATTGTTGCCCTAGTAAATTCACTACACAGGACTTCCATAGAGACCTCAGCAATAATTTCTCCCATCAGATTCGCTAGAGTAGAATGTCCCTAGAGAGTTCAGCAATGATTTCAACTAGTAAAAAAATCGATAATAATTTCGTCTAATAAATTCACTAGACAGAACTTCCCCAGTTAGTTCAGTCACAATTGTTTCTGCCAATAAATTAATCGAGAACGTTTGGGTCTGGGAATTTCATCGATTTGGCAACAACTGTCTATGAACTTCCGACATTTGGCCGGGGTATTCCATTCCATAATCTAGAATAGGACTCGATCCGTGAGTTCCTAATTGATCAAGATACCGAGTGGATCTTGATCAATAGCTCGCGAACCGAATCGAGGCACTTTCGACTCGTTGAGATCGATATCCGACTCAAATATAGTTCCAGCTACCATATCTACTACTAGTACATTGACTCCGAATTTAAATTCACTGTTCCCTGTGAGAATGAAATTTTCCTCAAAATAATCACTCAATTATTGACCCAATCACAATAAATAAAACATTACCCGTTAACACGAACTCGATATTAAATCGTTCTCCCCGAATTAGATCGACAGCAACCAGACTAAACAGTTCGGGCACTGAGTCAACATTGACTCACTGTTAACTTAACATCGATTCATCATTGACAGAGCACCGTGAGACGATTAATAAGATCGCTGGTACTTCCGGTGATCGTCAGCCGGATCGTTGCTCCGACAATCGACGTCCTATCGAATTCTATCGCGCGATGATTCTCGACGAACGATTACGTTGTATAATAATATCAGTTCGCAGTATCAAACACTGTTTCGAAAACCAGAGACGGTCTCTCTCTTTGCTGAAAGCGATTCCCGAATTTTATCAGGCGCTATATTTGTACACACATCGTGCAGGAAAAGTAAACTTTACCAATCGTATATCGAACCGGCTCAAACATTCTTTCGACTCTGCCTGACAAGCCCCGGAATTTTTAAAATTATCAGATCGTATTTCATAGCGGATTGTTAATAAATTCATCGTATCGAGGAGCGAGCTTATTTTTAATGCTTAATCATCAAACAATGACCATCTTCCACGATTGTTCAAAGTTTAATGCCAAGTAATTGACGTGGCCGAAATCGATCCTCATTCTACTTTCCGCCATTTTTATTTTCCGTTTGACGTGTCGTCGATTCGACTGCCACTTTAAACCGATCGAACGGAATTAACAGTTGTTAACGAAGCTATTGCTGATACCTCTTCAATAAATTATGTATAAAAATATCGACACTCTCACGGTACAGTTTGCGTAGTTCGAACGTTAACTAAAATATGCTGTAGAATGTGGAGAACAAATTGTGATATGTGGAGAAATTCGCGGATATTGCGGAAATGATTTTTACTCGGGAATTCTTATTTTACAGTTTCTATGCAGATTTATTAAATTATTTTGATGTGGGTTCCCACAAATTATTCCATTCAAGATTATTAACAATTGTTGCAGAAATTATTCGCGTACTATTCTTGCTATTAGCTATAATCCCATAAATAATTTCTTTCATAATTTTCAAAGATGAGACACAAAAAAGTAAATTGCAGACAAATTTCTGGATATACATAGAAGCGATAAAATAATCAGTATTGAAAATTCATATTTATAGTCGCTACATTTTTATATCGTACATTCCGAAAATATGAATGGATGACCCAATTGTTTATTTAGCGCAAAAATACTTTCCCACCACATAAAGAATAATTAGAACAGTCTATCAATTATTCGATGAGAATCAGCCTTTCATTAAAATTATTCGCAAGTTAAAAATCTTTCGTAGGGTAACTGCACCATTGAATAAACGGGCACCAGTAAATGAACGCTTTTGTATTTTTGTATTTTTTGCTTTTCCATCATTGTTCAATTACTAGAATGTAGTGTTCATTGACTGGTATTTCTTATATTTTTTATTTAACGTTTAATAAAGACAAATAATAATAATTTCATTTTATTTGTGTTCATTTATTTTTGACAAATGAAGTATAGCGAGCCATTTGGCATATATGAGATTCCTTTAATTCACATATTTTTTTTTTAAATAAAATATCTTCCTGAACAATTTCTTAAATGTTCATTCACTGGTGCAGTTACCCTAATAGTGTCTCCAGTGGTAGTTTATGTTTCTAATTAATTTATCATTGCTAGATTGCAGATTTTGTGCATTTATGTGAAAAACGGGACATTTAAACAGTAGAAAGTGATATGCAATTTTCAATTTGTTTGTAATTGTTAAAAATTGTTTTAAATTGTTAAGTGAAAACATTCCCTGATGCTCGAAGAATGATTAGAACAGATGGATAAATCGTTCGATGGTGTAGTCGAGTAAGAACTGGATGGAAACAGCAGTGGTTTCCGCAGGCTGGCGAAAATTGAGCAACGGTGGATATGGCATTTCGACGGATCGGCAGTTTCGGTAGCAGACACGAGGACTGTCTTACTCTCGTCTACCGTGTTCTACGGTCTCCGGTTCGGCCAAGTTTTCCGATGTGATCGGAATATAATCGGCCCGGCAATTATTCGTGTATCGGCCACGCCGCCGCGACGCGATTCGTCGCGAATAATAATAATCCGAGGGGTCCTGACCGTGTTTCCCTTTCCGAACTGTGCTCGCATTGTTTGCAAACTCGTGACACGACGAATGGACCGATACAGCATCCCCGGGTAATGATCGATGCCGAAAGAAATATTCCAAAATCTTGTCGAGTCTAATTTACTGACCTTGAAAATAATTTTTATCAGCAAGCGATGATCGCAAATGATCGATGCCGAAAGAAATATTCCGAAATCTTGTAGAGTCTAACTTATAGTTGAAAATCTTAAATAATTTTTATCTGCGAACGATAATCACAAAAATGGATAGATCGAATACAAAATTAAAGAATTCAAAAATCGTATTAATTTCCTCTAATTATTCAGAAGAGAAATAAACGTCTTGATATTAATGAAGACAATTTGTACACAAATATCCGCGGTATCATCAATAATCGAATAAGCGTATACGTTTTATGCAGTCACGTTAAGCTACTTCGAAGTTTGTTAATTTGTGGTTTGGAATTAAGCACTGTTGTTCCATATTTATAGTATGACGGCTGGCAGAATGCTAGATACCCAGAAAATCTATACGAACGGTGAAAATGTTTTCGGTTCCGGAATAGAACCCGGAAAGTGGTGTAACTTTATTATCTACAACGAGCTATGAGAATTATCGATTTCGACGACTCATGTTTCAAATCCATGCGATTTTCAGCATACAGAAATTCCCATTTCAGATCAACCGACTCCATGCTCCTAAATTTAGCGCTGAGCTGTACGATTTTCCTGGGAACCCATAAAATTACCTGATAAGTGCTAGTATAGAATTACAGTAGCAAAGTTAGTAATAGAATTCCCCCAGAAAAGTCAGCCCAGAGGCGCCAGATGAGGGAAATTTACGCGAATCGAGAGCAAAAAATTACCCCCTCTCTGCCAGTTCCCGATTAGTCACGTGACACATGCGCGGTAGACACGGATCGCGTCACGTGACCGGGCGGAATGGTGGGGGAATGGCGTCGTAGAAGGGGAAGGTAGAGTGGGGGGACTCTGATTCAGCCATACAATCTCCCTCGGAAACCAAAAAGTCAATTTAGCGACTAATTTCTCTATGAAAAATCAGCAATAACATTCCCCTAGAAATTAAAAAATCCCCAGCAGATCCATCCATAGATTTCCCCTATCAATTCGATGTTAAGAGGGAACGGTAGTCACGTGACTTTCCCTAGAATACCCTAGAATACCCGAGAAATCTGGCCGAAATTTGGGTTTGCGGGATTAGATTTTTCGTCCTTATACGAGCAAATTTTGAGCTGCATAAAAGCTCGTTTGATAGAGGAAGATTTAGCGCATAGTGCCCTGCTTATGATAGCAGTCAAAAAAACTCTTTTTGTAACAGAAAAATACATTGGATTCTTCGGTTGTTTTCTCGACTTTTTTCCCTACTTTGCAGACTCATATTATTAGATGTCAACATAATCTCGTTACATCATAAGCAGGGCACTATGCGCTGAACCTTCCTCTTTAGATTGAGCCCTCACCCAGCCCAAAATCTGCTCGTATAAGGACAAAAAATCTAATCTCGCAAACCCAAGTTTCGGCCAAATTTCTAGGGTATTCTAGGGTATTCTAGGGAAAGTCACGTGACTATCGTTCCCTCTTAAGTATCTCAAATAAAAAGATCCCTAGTGAATAGATCGAGAAATTTTCCCAACGAAAAATTTCCAGAACAATACGACGACGATTCTTAACAAAAAAATAATGACTATACGGTAACAATCAGGCTGCGAATTTTATGCATTTAGGACAAAATTGGATATGTGCAATTTAAAAGTGAGCAACAATGAAAAAAATGTAGGTATGTCAATACATTATTTTAATTGATGGATTAATAAATCTTTTAAATCGCATCACAGCTAAATCTAACATTATATATCGTAATATTGACTTTTTTAATGGTTCGTTACTATCATTTAAGAAAAAGTTGCGTGCGATTATATGATTATATGTGATATAATGTATCCCTGTAACTTTCAGCATGTCCATTCCTATGTAACTTTATGCTAATACTTTCTTTTTCTTTTTTTTATGATTATTTTCTATTGCAAACATTTGTATAAAACGACTTCGGTCCGTAAATAATAATAAATAATAAAAAAAAAAATATTTTAAACCTAGAAAGACCCTTTTATTTGTCTCCCGACTATTGCAATTTGTACAGAAAATTTTTATTTTGCATAAAGATACGCAGTCGAGTAATCAGAATGCGATTCTCAGTATCCAACGACCATTCGAGTCACGACGAAGACGAGCACGATAAGCGGACAGAATTAGATATCAATTGATTTGTACAGAGGTAAGAGGATGTTTGCTCGCGACGAATCATCATCGCTCGCGAGCTAATCCTCTATCTAACAATATCAGAAATCATTTCTGAAAACGCCGCGCGCGCGCGGAAAGAGAGACGACAGTGACGATCGTGGGCGAAACAGGCCGTCGTGCAAAGAGTTAAAAAGAACCGTCACACGGTGGCGGTCTATCGTTTTTAAAATTACAGTTTAATTAAAATTCGAATAGCAGAAATATTGACGGCGTACCGTGAAAAACTCCGGTACCGTAACGAAACGTACCTCGCGGTCTTTTCGCTTCTCCCATTCTAATTTCCATTATATTCTCCGAGAGCCTGGCGCGAGACACACACGTGTTACATAAAAGTTATTACAAAACTCCATGTGTGTACGCTCGCTCGCTCGCTAGCTGGCGCGCGCGCGCGCGCACGCACGCACGCCTGCCTCAGCCTCGAGAGGGTAAACATTAACCTGGAAGAATTCAAACGTGAGAACTAAAAGAGGAAAAACGAAGGAACGGTTCCTTGGGAAAAGAACGTTCTGTGTTCGGGGTCTATCAATGTATCCCATTGAGGAAATTTCAAATCCGACACGCGCCCGCCGGCGACGTCAATGCGAATCCTGTGCGTTATTCTCACTGAACCGACTGTTTCCCCGTTTTATGCTCAAATTATTGTATAGTATTCTTGGACGGTTGTCGACGACCGCCGATGGACCATGGACTTTATGCTCGCGCCGCTCTCTACGGTTCGGTTATGCTCTTTTTTTATGAAAAAATGGCACGTGTTCTACAAAACACGACATTAATTTGTGCTGGAAAAATGTGCATTCTCAACACACGCAATTTCACTACACATAGCAGACTTAATGGTGAGTTTACATTCTCATTGTGTTAAAAAGTACTTGAATCTTTGAACGCGTTTTTCTCAAAACTGTACTTTTCATATTGGCGACCCAGATATCTCAAAAACTACTGACCGGATTTCGCTCAAATTTTTATGGTATAGTCAGCGCATCTATAGTTCTCGCCCGTACCAAAATATTTCTGATATCTGCTGTAGTTTTTTTTTTTAAGCTGAAAATGACGAAACTTGGAACTTAACGTTTAAAACCGTGCCGAAAATTCAATTTTCCATATTTTTATATTATTTTGGTACCGGCGATAGCCGCGGGTCTACAAATTAAAATGCCGTTTGATTTTTTGATTTCAGATGATCGAAACCTCCGGAATCATGGTCGCCATCAACCTACTTTTTTTACACACGAGTGTCTTCCGAACGGTGTAAAGTCGGTCGAATTCGTTATTTTGGTTTGAAAAAATTCTGTGAGACTGTTGAAATGTCAGTAAATGTGTGGTAAAAATTTCAAGATTGTATGTTGTAAGGGTCTCTCAAAAAAAATGCCTAAAAAAAGCAAGAAAAAATAGCTCTCACATGGGATGACCCCCTTCACAGAGCTCGAGTGGATTTTACGTATTTGATTAACAGAGAAATAAATCGATAAATCGTGTGCAAGAAAAATTTGCCGAAAATAGATACTTTTCTATTAGACCAGACCAATTGTAAATGTTTTAGTGGTAATTTAATCGTGCAAACGAAGCAAAATAGTAGAAGTAGGTGAAATGTAAATTATATAAGAAACGTGAAGTGTGTATATCGAGTGGAATGGAATTAAAAAATTTGGAATTGAGATATAGGGTAACTGCACCAGTGAATAAACGGACACCAGTAAATGAATGCTTTTGTATTTTTGTATTTTTTGCTTTTCATTGACTGGTATTTTTTATATTTTTTATTTAACGTTTAATAAAGACAAATAATAATAATTTCATTTTATTTGTGTTCATTTATTTTTGACAAATGAAGTATAGGGAGCCATTTGGCATATACGAGATTCCTTTAATTCACATATTTTTTTAAAAATAAAATTATCTTCCTGAACAATTTCTTAAATGTTCATTCACTGGTGCAGTTACCCTACTAATAATATTTTATAATATAGTTTACGATTAGTGTTCTCATGTCACTGTTAACTCTAAGCAATAATTTTGTAAACAATTTTTCGGAGCACCGTTGTTGCTGTTCTTGATTGTGCAAGGGGTAACGATTGAACGGAGGAGAGATTGACAGTGAAATTTCGCACGGTGGATGAGGAAATTCGCGAAAACCACGAGCGGAATCCGCAAATCCACCGGCGAAGCGTCGCACCGGTGTTCCGGAGCCGATTATTGAAATTATCCGAAGAAAACAATGGCTGTTAGAGGACGGTGTGTGTGCTCCCGCCGACACACCTATCGCGACCGGTCACGATAAGGGGATCCGGGACAAAAAAATCAACGCAAAGATTCTTATCGGTTCACGTAACAGCCGCGAATAATCCAGTCCCCTTCGGGTGAGCGAACTCTGGCCGCCTAGACGAAATTCGGGCACCGGGTCGTTCCGACGTCGTTCACCGGTGCCAAAAATTACTATACAATTCCCGAACACCTGCCCAAAAATTCCAGAAACCGAATTCAAGGTCAGCCTTGGTACCACTAGAGCCGCTTAGCAATCTTTTCCATTTTTGAGCAGTAATATTTTTATTCAATCAATTTGTATTTGATTTATATTCTTGACATTATATATATATTGTTATTATTGTTTTCTACTATAGTTTAAAATTCGAATTTCTTTACGAAAGAATATCAATTTTTAAAAAATAAAAGGGTTACTCCATTTTAAAATAGTCCAGTGTAATCATTGGATAATATTCAAAATTTACCACTAATAAAAAGCTGCCCATTTACTGTCAAGAACCCGATGCCTAATTGGAGTATATTTTTGAAAATTCTCCGAACTGTTTATTTAAATATACCGAATCGAAAAATGTCTCTCGCCCTTCGAATCGTCCAGATGATCAGCAGCGACCAGATATCGACTGCCAGAAAATGATGTTTACTGTTCGTGCACTCACCTCTGAGGCGATGGCGGTTCCCACGACGACGAGGAGCACCAGGAGGCAGCCCTTTAAGCCGGGTTCCCACATGTCCGGCGAAGAAGAGGACCGTGGTCCAGGCCGTGTTGGATATCGAAGTCTGAAGGTCCTCTCTCTGTTAGAATCTCACAAAGTCTACTGAACGAACGATATGCGACCGGTCAACGGGACCGTCGCATCACGGGTCGGCACACGGTTAGAACAACGATGGAACAATTCTCTCTCTCTATCTCTGTGTGTGTGTGTGTGTGTATGAAGTGCACTGTCGAAAACTGAAGCAAAGGGTCCAGGACGTTGCACGAAGGGCCACGGGGAAGGCACGCGCGCGACGCTGCCACCGTACAAGAGCGTACCGGCGTTCGGTAGCGTCTGAAAGGCCGAGCGCGCCGGCAAGATAAAACTTTTTCAAAAGCCCCGGTGCTTCCCCCTCTCCTCGCGAGCCTCGCGCTGCTCACGACTGCTCTCGCGCTCACTCTCGCGGCCCCGTCGCGTCGCTCCGTCTCGCGCCCTCGCTCTGCCCGAACCGCTTCCTCTTTCTCCGCCCCTCCGCCCCTCCCGCCAACATTCTCCACCCCTCCGTCTCGCTCGCCACGCAGTCCTTTCCCCCTCTCGCTCTCTCGCCCAACCCCCGTTCCCTCCCCGCACCCGATCTCCCACATCCCCGACGCAGTTGTTACTGTCTCCTTCGACGCGTCTTTCTCGATTTCATCCCGACCACTCTCCCTCTCTGTTCTCCTCGGCTTCGACCACGAGAAACCCGGTCGGTCCCCCACCCCCCCCCCCCCTCCTTCTTTCCTTCTTTCTTTCTTTTCTGGGGTTCGTTATAGCGGACGCATCTCTCGCATCTCCTTCGCAGGCGATATTTCGCGACCGTGCTTCGTCACCGTTCGCTCGCCTCGAAACCGGACCCAGCTCACAACCCCCCTCGTCGCAGAGGTCAAAGTCGCTGGTACAATGGGGACCAAGGTTCGCCCGGTGAACCCCCCCAAGGTGGGTTCCTCTCGGGTGAGTCAGAAAATTGGGGAGTGTCGTTCAGGGTGCTTGTCTCTTGCGAGAAGAGGCCCAGGGTGTAATTGCGTTTTGGTCTGTCGAGGGGGTACTCTGATTTTTGAGGCCCCGTTTCAACGAATTTTTAGCAATTTTTTTCTAGAGAACAATTGAACCTTTTGCGTTGGGATTTTACGCACGCGTTTATTGGTAGTTGGAGTATATGTGTGTTTTTTTCAAGTCGAAATAATCAAAATTACATCAGCTACACATTTTTGTTTAGAGTGTGTTCGTAGGTCTGGGTCGTCTCTTACGAGAACAGGCCTAGGGTATAATTGCGTTTTGGTGTTTTAAGGGGGTGCTTTTAGCAATTTTTTTCTGGAAAACTACTGAACCTTTTGCGTTGGGATTTTACACACACGTTTATTGGTAGTTGGAGTACATGTGTGGTTTTTTTCAAGTCGAAATAATCAAAATTGCATCAGCTACAAATTTTTGTTTAGAATGTGTTTGTAGGTCTGGGTCGTCTCTTGCGAGAAGAGGCCTAGGGTGTAATTACGTTTTGGTCTTACAAGGGGGTACTTTTAGCAATTTTTTTCTGGAAAAGTACTGAACCTTTTGCGTTGGGATTTTATGCACGCGTTTATTGGTAATTGGAGTACGTGTATGGTTTTTTTCAAGTCGAAATAATCAAAATTGCATGAGCTACGTATTTTTGTATAGAGTATGTTTGTATGTCATATGATGAAGAAAGTTTGTGTCAATACATAGTATGTCTGAAGATTATGTCCCCTTTTCCCATTACAATACCGCGATGATTCTTCGTTGCATGCGTTGATGACCCAAACACGTGCTCATGCTAGTGCGAAAATTTCTCTGGTGAGACGTTGCTTGTAGAAATCTTCGAAGCTGATCCGGAGAAATTTGCCTACCTTGAGTCATAGGTGACCTAATCTCGCGGTCTCCCATCGCGTTACGATAGACCCGTGTACCACGAAGGTCAGAGACCCTCGAAACGGTGGGACGCTGGTCGATTGAAGGCGTTCGAGGGTCAAAGTCCTTGTAAATCTTGCAATACACATGTTCCTTGGGGTCTCTCGATCATAAACCGTGCGATTATTTGCTCGTTCCATTTCGGTCCGCGTCGAACGCGTCGATCCAGAGACATCGAATGACACTGTACATACATATGTACACAATCTTTGCCGGTTCTAACTGAAATGCTCATAATCGCGCCATAAATCCGAAATCCATATAAAAATTTCAAACACTTTCCTCTGGACAGTGATTCTAAAATTATAAGAATTCTTTTAAATTAATTTTAAACTTGGCTGTTTCTCTCTCAACGGACCAAAAATTTTCAACTTTTCTGAACATAATATTATACAATATTGTTACAGTTATCGATCGTAATTTGTTTAAATCAGAGGAAAATCTTCATGCTATCGGCGCAAAGGTTCGATGATCGAACCTTTGCGCCGATAGCATGAAGATTTTCCTCTGATTTAAACAAATTACGATCGATAACTGTAACAATATTATAATGGATGGCGAAACATACACAACACATACAAGTTTTTTCAGGACAATGTCAAGATTGTTTGGCATTGAAACTGCGAAGCTATTGAAGGACTGGTCGTGATCGAACCTTTGCGCCGATAGCATGAAGATAATATTATACAATTCGACGAAAAAATGATGACTCAAAAAACTTGCTCTACCATTATCCACAATATTGTCTACTTTATTAAATATGGTGCTTTCTAATCAATTACTAAACATTTAAGTATTGTACGAGGTATTATACAGGGTGTCCCAAAATGTCTTCAACTCCCGGAAATGGGAGGTTCCTGAGGTAATTTCAAGCGCCATTTTCCTTTTGCAAAATGTTGTCCGAGGCTTTGTATAGGAGTTATTAACGAAAAACACGGACCAATCAGAGCGCGAGCTAGGCGCTCGCTGGCACGTTCAGCGCGGCGAGCCGACAGGCGGTTGGCTGAACATGCCAACGAGCGTCTAGCTTGCGCTCTGATTGGTCCGTGATTTTCGTTAATAACTCCTAAACAAAGCCGCGGGCGCCATTTTTGTTAAGGAAAATGTCGCTTCAAATGACCCAAGGAACCTCCCATTTCAATTTAACGCAGTAATTTTGGGACACCCTGTATATCAATTTCATATTCATAAAATGAAAAAAAAATCATATAGAATGGAACTATTCTAGGTCCGAATAATTTTTGAAATAAAATAGCTCCCAGTGCAAAGGGTTAATTTACTATTATAATTATTCTAAATTCCCATTTTTATAAATTATGGGAAGTCAATTGATCAGTAAATTGGCATCTTCTAAATTTTAACTGAAAGTAAATTGAGACTGGTCATATCACCGTACGATTACGCTTTACGAAATTATAACAGTTTAAAATATCAATGTACCTATTCAGACTATTTCAGTCTCATCGATCCCGGAGTCTGGATTCCAATGCTTTCGATTTCAGCATAGTTGTCCGGCGAACTGGGCCGTGGAAATCGTGGAAACGAAGAATCGAAGAACCACACGGGGACCATGCGTCGGTCCAGCGATAAGGACGATGAAAAATATATGCATGTGCATGTGCATTCAGCACGGTTGCACGCGTGCGTTCGCCGGCCCGGCCGTTATTCGTCTCCTTGTTCTTCGCCGTCCTCTTCGTCAGACCCGGGGATCTGTTGCGCTCAGCAACAGATGCGAGGGTGATCTTTTTTAAACGGGTCAACCGCGGCCTCCTCGCCGAGCCTCTGAGAAATGCATCCGCCTCTCGCAGAGACATCCTGCAAGGAGCCGTTCTAATTAGAACCATTATAATCGCGCCGAAAACCGTGAGATCGATAGCACATGAAAATTTCAAACGCTTGCTTTCTTCGAAACAGTGCCATCTGGCAGAAGTCTTCTCGCTTCTAAAGATCAATTGAATTTTTAGTGAAACGTCTGAAAAGGTAATAATTATTTTTGGTATTTTCACTTGCACGTTAATATTTCAAGATTTCAGAGCACATTCACTCTATTCGATTCTTGAAACCTCATTCTACCGGCTATATATATATTCGAGAATAGTTGATGAGGTATATCTTCTTCTTCTTCTTCTTCTTCTTCTTCTTCTTCTTCTTCCTATTCGACGAATAAAACCCGCTACAGCTGAAATATTTGGCGAATCTACACTATCCTTTCGCATGACCCGCAGCCCTCATTTCCTTATTTTAGAAGTATTTTAAGCGGTTCGAGATGATCGAAACTGGGTCAGGGAAATATGGCGAGTATATACTCCTTCGTTGCGTTGTTGGGAGAAAGTGAGGATCGGCTTTATTAATTAACATCTTCGCGAAAAAAAATCGAACTTTTTAATGCTCGAGGGCTTGAATTGGAGGATCGTACATTGTGATGAGGTAATTTAGGTTCGAAAGAAAAATCGATATCGCGTCCGTAAAAATTACAAGATTTGAGGGGTAACTTTTGGGTCAATTTTAGAATGTGTTACCGTAGGAATTTTTGAACATTCGTGGCCTGAAATTAACCCCTAACCACATAATTGATGGGTCAATTTGACCATATACATTATTAATATTTGAATTATGGTATAGGGTCACAGTGGTTACGGGTTAAATCTGAAAGACTGCAGTTTACTGCAATCATGTCAAAAAATCGGGAAATATCGGGACCTGAAAATAAGATTGAAAATAGTCGCAGAGTGTTTCGCAATTAAAAAAACATTTCGATAAAATAGCCCCGGCCCACCCGCGGTCATTCGCAAATACGTGGAAATGTGAGGAGTGTCCTCGCCGACGGTGCCTGCGTCCGCGAATATAAACGAACGTCCGCCGGTCCGTGGAAAAATGTCCAAATAAATTCCCTGAATACAAAGTAAACCGTTCGACGATTTATAGTCTGACAGCTGGATTCCTCGATCGCGCGTGCCCCTCGGCGGTTTTTACGTTTTTAGACTCGGAGCGGCTCCGGTCCTTTTTCATTTTCATCGGTGGACCGGCTATTTTCAGTTATAGCGTTAGTTACACGCGGTCTCTCTCGCCCACCGGAAAACCGGAATGGATCGTGCCACTCGTGCATAATTTCCGACCATAAGCTGTAATTACCCTCGGCCAGCAACAGGTTCCGCCGCGGATGTTTCTGTCGATTGATATCTGCAATAACTCGGCGTTCAGCTAATTAAATTAATCATTTTCTAGTTATATTGTATATTGCGCGTGCCTTAGCGCGCTTTCAATTTTCTTTGAGCATAGATTATATGGTAATAATTAATCGGAGAAATATATATATATGGTGTTCGTGAATTAGAATAATTGTTGTAGATTTGTCTAAGGGATGTATTAATCAGAGAAATATACAGGGTGTCCCAAAACGACTGCGTAAGCGGGAAATGGGAGGTTCCTTGGGTCATTTGAAGCGACATTTTCCTTAACAAAAATGGCGTCCGCGGCTTTGTTTAGGAGTTATTAACGAAAAACACGGACCAATCAGAGCGCGACCTAAACGCTCGCTGGCACGTTCAGCCAACCGCCTGCCGGCTCACCGCGCTAATTTCCTCCCATTTCCCGCTTACGCAGTTGTTTTGGGACACCCTGTATATGGTGTTCGTGAATTAGAATAATTGTTGTAGATTTGTCTAACGGATAGAGTGTATTTAATTGCATTGATTAGGGAGTTTGCATGTTTTAGCAGTGTCTGTACTCAACGTCCATTTCATTCTGAAGCGTCCTCACATTCAACCGCAAAGTTTCCCTCCAAAAAGCGTCGAATAAGGGAACTGGGACTCGGACGAGGCTCCTCGAGTACGCTACAACCGAAAAACTTTTACAAAGACGACACTTTATCGGAAGAATAATAGATACTCGTATAAACAGGCTGCACGTTTCTGCCTCTCGCTATATTTTCATATTTCCTGTGCGGATACATCCGGAACTTCCGGTTCCTAAACGGAAATATAACTTAGCAACTGCGTTGAATCGCCAAATGGCTGAGAATTTTTCTATTAAAGCATTTGAAGCTTTAATCAAAGCTTGTTTAACCAGACAGATGTTTAAAATTATATTACACACTTCGGTTGAATTTCGTTATTCTTTTTTAGTGTGGCATATAGGAGCTGCAGATTTTCTTGACAGTAATATTGAAAGTATACTTTTTACAAGACCTTGTTCCTTTATAAACAAATTCTTATGAGTTAAATCACGTTTTATTGTACAGTCTCCAAGAATCAATAAGTGAAAAAAATATAATTGAGTAAATAAACACTGCCTAACCATATTTTTCAGGCAAAGGGTATAAACAATGATGTTTTCAAAGTAAACAATCTTATTTGTCTTGTATCAACAAGCTTCGATTCGAATTTTGCATAAAAATCGACACTACTGCATCGTACTTGGGAAGATTCTCAAGTGACAGCTCGCGTGACCGTAGTTTCGGACATATTCGATAAGACAGATATCTAATTTATTACACAGTCCACATGATAGCAACCTAATTTATTACACAGCCAATAAAATAGACAACTGATTTATGGATCAACCTAATCACCACGATGGATAAAGAAGAAATCTGTACCCCTAGTGTCCTTACAGCTTCGCATTGTCACTGTCAGATGACAGCACTTCCAATTTGCGGTCCCACAGTCGGTAAAATTATTCCCTACGATAACTGCATTATAGTTCGTGACGTGTCAGCAATTTTTACGCTTTGACATCACATGTTACCAGAGAGTCTCTCACGTTACATAGTTACATACTTCCTGGCGGAACAATCAAACACCATTGGACAGTAATAAGATCGATTCTTCGGCAAAGAATCGATTCTCGCAAAAGATCAAAGTGTAATGAATCGATTGATTCATAGAATCGAAACGGAATACGTCTCTAATTTACACCTGTTTACGCATGTGTCCAATTTTGTATACATTGGTTGACATTGGTATACATTAGTATACATCAAAGTAAAAGACAGGTAAAGATGGATGAGGTATCGAAGCTCGAACACTTATCTTTAGTGTCTAAGATATGCACGGAATTGGAGAATCATTTAGGACTAAATGACAAGGATTTAGGTGAGCAATCAAATCACTCTATTATTATTCTGTTCGTTCCCGATTCCGAATTAAAATACTACAAGGTATCGGGCTCGCACAAAATTCCAACAATTATCCCATAATTTCACGACGTTTCTTTCGTGTTACAGCCGAGTACATTATTCATTTGGCAGAGAAGAACAACACCTTTGACAAATTCAAAAAAGTCCTGCTAGAAAATGGAGCAGAATTTTCAGTGAGTGATTCACATACTCAATATTTTCTACATTTTTATATACTCTAACGCACCATTGTCTCCTCAGGAATCGTTTATGGCTAATCTATTGAGAATAATACAGCACATGAAGCCGACTAAACCAACACAGGACAAGCCAGCACTGTCTGCGGCAAAACAAGACGAATTAGCACAAAAGTTCCCTGGCTTGGCTTTGCCGAACGAAGAGCAGAAGGCACCGGACCCTAAGGAGCTCAAAGATGACGATATTGTCAGCAACGCGATGGCAAGCTTGGAAGAGCTGGCTCCGTCGCACAAGAAATCTGGTGGTGACATTAAAAAAGAGGTCCAACCAGAAAAGCCAGTGGACACTGACAAAAAGATCAAGCACTCGAGAAGAAGTAGATCTAAAGACAGAAAAAGACACAGATCTCGTTCATCGAACCGCAAAGATAAAAGACATAGATCTAGATCACATTCGAGATCAAGAGCACGCTCGAAATCTAGAGACAGGAAGCGTCATAGGTCAAAGGATCGCAGAAGGTCCAGATCACGAGATAGGAAACCTCGGGATTACAAAGACAGACACTCTGGGAGGCACTCTGCCTTCAGGAATGGATCTAGATCGAGATCGAGATCCGTGGAGGAAATGTCCATGGATCCTGAAGTTGGGAAGATCTACTCTGGCAAGGTAGCCAATATTGTTCCTTTTGGCTGCTTTGTGCAGCTGGAGGGCTTGAAACGCAGATGGGAGGGACTTGTTCACATTTCTCAATTGCGTAGAGAAGGAAGGGTTGCTAGTGCTAGCGACGTGGTGTCCAGGGGCCAGAAGGTCCTTGTGAAGGTCCTCAATATTGGTGGACAGAAGGTAGTACATTATTATTGCAATAACTGGACCGAATCTTCGTTCAAAAGTCTAGTAATAACAATTCTTAATTAAAATGCAATACTTTCAGGTATCCTTGAGCATGAAGGACGTGGACCAGGAAACTGGCAGAGACTTGAATCCTGTGGTAGCTGTCGCTAAAACCGAAGAAGACGAAAAACATCTGCGCAATCCGGACAGACCAACATCATTATTGGAACTTCAGGGTAACTGGGATGAAGATGAGACTTGTTCCAGGAAGCGAGTGCAAAGACTATCGTCCCCAGAGAAGTGGGAGATAAAGCAGATGCTGGCAGCGTCCTGCATCGACAGGAGCGAGTTACCGGAGTTCGATATGGAGACTGGAATTCTCCCACGCGAGGATGACGAAGAAGAAGACGTAGAAATCGAGCTTGTCGAAGAAGAGCCACCATTCTTGCACGGCCACGGCCGAGCACTTGGAGATCTGAGCCCTGTGCGAATTGTCAAAAACCCTGACGGTTCCTTGGCGCAAGCTGCGATGATGCAGAGTGCTCTAGCAAAGGAGAGGAGAGAGCAGAAAATGCTACAAAGAGAACAGGAGATGGACTCCGTGCCTACTGGACTCAACAAGAACTGGATCGATCCTCTGCCGGAAGCAGAAAGCAGGACTCTGGTAGCAAACATGCGAGGCATTGGTCTGCAGACTCAAGACCTTCCTGAATGGAAGAAGCATGTTATAGGCGGCAAGAAATCATCCTTCGGGAAGAAAACGAACCTAACTCTGCTGGAGCAGCGTCAGAGTTTACCAATATACAAGCTACGGGACGATCTAGTAAAGGCCGTAACTGATAATCAAATTCTGATAGTAATTGGAGAAACTGGGTCAGGAAAAACCACTCAGATAACGCAGTATTTAGCCGAAGCTGGGTTCACGGCTCGTGGGAAAATCGGCTGCACTCAGCCCAGAAGAGTAGCAGCCATGTCAGTCGCCAAAAGAGTAGCTGAAGAGTTCGGTTGTCGATTAGGCCAAGAAGTAGGCTACACGATACGTTTCGAAGACTGCACCGGCCCAGAGACCAACATCAAGTACATGACTGACGGAATGCTGCTCCGAGAATGTCTCATGGATCTTGATCTGAAGACCTATTCGGTTATAATGTTGGACGAGGCGCACGAGCGTACGATTCACACTGACGTTCTTTTTGGCTTACTGAAGCAGGCAGTTGGGAGGAGACCAGATCTCAAACTTATCGTCACGAGCGCCACTTTGGACGCCGTGAAGTTTTCTCAGTACTTCTTCGAGGCTCCGATTTTCACTATACCCGGCAGAACGTTCGAAGTAGAGGTGATGTACACGAAGGAGCCGGAGACGGATTATTTGGATGCTGCGTTGATTACAGTGATGCAGATTCATCTGAGAGAGCCACCGGGAGATATATTGCTTTTCTTGACTGGTCAGGAGGAGATCGACACAGCCTGTGAGATTTTATACGAGAGAATGAAGTCCCTGGGCCCAGATGTCCCGGAGCTGATCATTCTGCCAGTGTACTCTGCGTTGCCTTCTGAGATGCAGACCAGAATATTCGAACCAGCTCCACCGGGTTCTAGGAAGGTAGTGATAGCTACAAACATTGCTGAGACCAGTTTGACCATCGATGGGATTTACTATGTTGTGGACCCAGGATTCGTTAAACAGAAGGTGTACAACTCGAAGACTGGCATGGACAGTCTCATTGTGACTCCAATCAGTCAGGCTGCTGCTAAGCAGAGGGCTGGGAGAGCTGGCAGAACTGGTCCAGGGAAATGTTACAGACTTTACACTGAGAGAGCTTATAGAGATGAGATGTTGCCCACTCCAGTTCCAGAGATCCAACGCACCAATTTAGCCACCACTGTATTGCAGCTGAAGACTATGGGCATCAACGATCTCTTACACTTTGATTTCATGGACGCACCACCTGTAGAATCCCTCATTATGGCCTTGGAGTCCTTGCACAGTCTCAGTGCGTTGGATAACGAGGGACTACTGACAAGATTGGGTAGGAGAATGGCGGAGTTCCCATTGGAGCCTAATTTGTCAAAGATGCTGATCATGAGTGTTCACCTGCAGGGTTCTGACGAGATACTAACCATTGTCAGTATGTTGTCTGTGCAGAATGTGTTCTACAGACCAAAGGATAAGCAGGCTCTTGCGGATCAGAAGAAGGCGAAGTTTAATCAGGCCGAAGGCGACCATTTGACTTTACTAGCGGTGTACAATTCCTGGAGGAATAATAAATTCAGTAATGCGTGGTGCTATGAGAATTTCGTGCAGATTAGGACACTGAAACGCGCACAGGACGTGCGTAAACAATTGCTGGGAATCATGGATAGGTGAGTTATTTTATTAGGTTGCTGCATATAAGATGTCTGATTTTTTATGGAGACATTAAACAAACATAATCTATATTCTGTTAACAAAATACTAGGCATAAGCTGGATGTTGTGTCTGCTGGGAAAAACACCGTCAGGATCCAGAAGGCTGTGTGCTCTGGATTCTTCAGGAATGCTGCAAAAAAGGATCCTCAAGAAGGATACAGAACGCTGGTGGACAGCCAGGTGGTTTACATTCATCCGAGCAGTGCGCTGTTCAACAGGCAACCTGAATGGGTCATTTATCACGAGCTGGTGCAGACCACCAAAGAATACATGAGAGAAGTGACCACCATCGATCCAAAATGGTTGGTGGAGTTTGCTCCGGCTTTCTTCAAGTTCAGTGACCCGACCAAGCTCAGCAAGTTCAAGAAGAATCAACGACTGGAGCCGCTCTACAATAAATACGAGGAACCGAACGCTTGGCGAATATCCAGAGTCCGTAGAAGACGTAATTAAGATATTTATTATACAAACTGTAAATAATTTTTGTACAGAATTTTTGTGTCACATGCAAATACAAACGATTGTAATTAACTTGTAAGTCCATCATTAAGAGAAAATGGATCATTCTTAGTTTACTATGCACGATACACAAAATTTAAATATCATAACACTAAAACGAAATCGGGAGATACATTTAACACGTTGAACATTATTCCATATTTCCATCGATTCTTTTTGGTAACACTTTTTCGTTCCTTATACAATAAAGTAAAGTATATAACGAGTTATATAGAATAATAATTTTTGCTTCGTATAAGTGTATGCTTTATATGTTTTTGTTAATTATTCTCCCCCGGGGTTATAACTCTATACCAATATGCTCCACAACTTTTTCCACTTCCTCTACTTGGACCTACAGTTTATTAAGATCAGTATAATGGACTTTTTTGTCTAGGCTTCGAGGGGCTGTAAAATCCCCCGTACCATTTCGGTGTCGCGCCCAATGTTATCGATAATTCGCGGATTTAGGCGTATTAGTAAGAACTGAATATTTCGTATACTTCATTTTTACTACAATTTCGAGTTGACTTCAACGATATATGCGGTAAAACTAAGTACATAGCTCCTGGACAAGGATAGATGGATCCTTGTCTCTTCTTCAGGGCTGTGACAGAGGGAGATATGTCACACGCAGGAAAACAAAGACGGAAAGATAAGCAAGCAGCTTGATTTTTCGATGAAGTTTCTGCAACTTCCTGAGGAGAAGAAGCAATATTTTCTCATGATTTTTATGTAGAAATATTCGTTGTATTATTACGCATATCGGTACAGAGCCCGTTTTTGGAAAAAGTGTACAGAAAAAAATTTCTTCTATAAAAACGTACACTTTCATTTTTTATAAAGTTTCAATAGCCAAATTGCAAAAAAAGGGCTCTGTACCGACATGCGGAATAGAACAAAGAATATTTTTAAAAAAGAATCGTGAGAAAATATTGCTTCTTCGCCTCAGGCAGTAGCGCAAACTTCATCGTTATGAAACTGAACAAATTGACTATCACTCTGTCTTTGTCTCTTCTGTGAATGACATATTTCCCCTGTCTGTCACAGCCCTGTTGGAGAGACAAGGATCTTTCTATCCTTGTCCTACTTCATTCGTAGTTCACCTCTACGCCGATAGAGGCACCACTTTGAAGCCTGTGAGAATCATAAATCATAAGCGACATGATCAGCATGGTTGGTTTATACCAGTGTGTACATTTCTCGCGTACAGCGGGGTCCGTTTATATGGTTTATATAAACACGGCTCCATGATGTGCCTGCAACGTTATAATACTGTTATACGACGTTTGGTTCTTTCAATGGATAAATATTTGTAGTTCGACACTGCACGCGACGCACAAAAAGTACCGAGCATTATCGAAAAATCATTGTTCCATCGAAATCGTTTCCGATGCAGCTCGAGTATTCGGTGAGTACCCAAAAAGAAACTTACACGCCAACACCTCTACGCCGATAGAGTAATAGACTTTCGAGCAACTTTCGTTCCTGCGCACCATTAAAGATGGATGAGGTTTCGAAGCTCGAACACTTATCTTTAGTGTCTAAGATATGCACGGAATTGGAGAATCATTTAGGACTAAATGACAAGGATTTAGGTGAGCAATCAAATCACTATTATTATTCTGTTCCTTCCCGATTTCGTATTAAAATACAACAAGGTATCGGGCTCGAACAAAATTCCATCAATTATCCCATAATTACACGATGTTTCGTTCGTGTTACAGCCGAGTACATTATCCATTTGGCAGAGAAGAACAGCACCTTTGAAAAATTCAAAAAAGTCCTGCTAGAAAATGGAGCAGAATTTTCAGTGAGTGATTCACATACTCAATATTTTCCACATTTTTATATACTCTAACGCATCATTGTCTCCCCAGGAATCGTTTATGGCTAATCTATTGAGGATAATACAGCACATGAAGCCGACTAAACCAACACAGGACAAGCCCGCACTGTCCGCGGCCAAACAAGACGAATTAGCACAAAAGTTCCCTGGCTTGGCTTTGCCGAACGAAGAGCTGAAGGCACCGGACCCTAAGGAGCTCAAAGATGACGATATTGTCAGCAACGCGATGGCAAGCTTGGAAGAGCTGGCTCCGTCGCACAAGAAGTCTGGTGGTGACACTAAAAAAGAGGTCCAACCAGAAAAGCCAGTGGAAACTGACAAAAAGATCAAGCACTCGAGAAGAAGTAGATCTAAAGACAGAAAAAGACACAGATCGCGTTCATCGAACCGCAAAGATAAACGACATAGATCTAGATCACATTCGAGATCAAGAGCACGCTCGAAATCTAGAGACAGGAAGCGTCATAGGTCAAAGGATCGCAGAAGATCCAGATCACGAGATAGGAAACCTCGGGATTACAAAGACAGACACTCTGGGAGGCACTCTGCCTTCAGGAATGGATCAGATCGATCGAGATCGAGATCCATGGAGGAAATGTCCATGGATCCTGAAGTTGGGAAGATCTACTCTGGCAAGGTAGCCAATATTGTTCCTTTTGGCTGCTTTGTGCAGCTGGAGGGCTTGAAACGCAGATGGGAGGGACTCGTTCACATTTCTCAATTGCGTAGAGAAGGAAGGGTTGCTAGTGCTAGCGACGTGGTGTCTAGGGGCCAGAAGGTCCTTGTGAAGGTCCTCAATATTGGTGGACAGAAGGTAGTGATTCATTATTATTGCAATAAGTGGACCGAACCTTCGTTCAAAAGTCTAGTAATAACAATTCTTAATTAAAATGCAATACTTTCAGGTATCCTTGAGCATGAAGGACGTGGACCAAGAAACTGGCAGAGACTTGAATCCTGTGGTAGCTGTCGCTAAAACCGAAGAAGACGAAAAGCATCTGCGCAATCCGGACAGACCAACATCATTATTGGAACTTCAGGGTAACTGGGATGAAGATGAGACTTGTTCCAGGAAGCGAGTGCAGAGACTATCGTCCCCAGAGAAGTGGGAGATAAAGCAGATGCTGGCAGCGTCCTGCATCGACAGGAGCGAGTTACCGGAGTTCGATATGGAGACTGGAATTCTCCCACGCGAGGATGACGAAGAAGAAGACGTAGAAATCGAGCTTGTCGAAGAAGAGCCACCATTCTTGCACGGCCACGGCCGAGCACTTGGAGATCTGAGCCCTGTGCGAATTGTCAAAAACCCTGACGGTTCCTTGGCGCAAGCTGCGATGATGCAGAGTGCTCTAGCAAAGGAGAGGAGAGAGCAGAAAATGCTACAAAGAGAACAGGAGATGGACTCCGTGCCTACTGGACTCAACAAGAACTGGATCGATCCTCTGCCGGAAGCAGAAAGCAGGACTCTGGTAGCAAACATGCGAGGCATTGGTCTGCAGACTCAGGACCTTCCTGAATGGAAGAAGCACGTTATAGGCGGCAAGAAATCATCCTTCGGGAAGAAAACGAACCTAACTTTGCTGGAGCAGCGTCAGAGTTTACCAATATACAAGCTAAGGGACGATCTAGTAAAGGCCGTAACTGATAATCAAATTCTGATAGTAATTGGTGAAACTGGTTCAGGAAAAACCACTCAGATCACGCAATATTTAGCCGAGGCTGGGTTCACGGCTCGTGGGAAAATCGGCTGCACTCAGCCCAGAAGAGTAGCAGCCATGTCAGTCGCCAAAAGAGTGGCTGAAGAGTTCGGTTGTCGATTAGGCCAAGAAGTAGGCTACACGATACGTTTCGAAGACTGCACCGGCCCAGAGACCAACATCAAGTACATGACTGACGGAATGCTGCTCCGAGAATGTCTCATGGATCTTGATCTGAAGACCTATTCGGTTATAATGTTGGACGAGGCGCACGAGCGTACGATTCACACTGACGTTCTCTTTGGCTTACTGAAGCAGGCAGTTGGGAGGAGACCAGACCTCAAACTCATCGTCACGAGCGCCACATTGGACGCCGTGAAGTTCTCGCAGTACTTCTTCGAGGCTCCGATTTTCACTATACCCGGCAGAACGTTCGAAGTAGAGGTGATGTACACGAAGGAGCCGGAGACGGATTATTTGGACGCTGCGTTGATTACAGTGATGCAGATTCATCTGAGAGAGCCACCGGGAGATATATTGCTTTTCTTGACTGGTCAGGAGGAGATCGACACAGCCTGTGAGATTTTATACGAGAGAATGAAGTCCCTAGGCCCAGATGTCCCGGAGCTGATCATTCTGCCAGTGTACTCTGCGTTGCCTTCTGAGATGCAGACCAGAATATTCGAGCCAGCTCCACCGGGTTCTAGGAAGGTAGTGATAGCTACAAACATTGCTGAGACTAGCTTGACCATCGATGGGATTTACTATGTTGTGGACCCAGGATTCGTTAAACAGAAGGTGTACAAATCGAAGACTGGCATGGACAGTCTCATTGTGACTCCGATCAGTCAGGCTGCTGCTAAACAAAGAGCTGGGAGAGCTGGCAGAACTGGTCCAGGGAAATGTTACAGACTTTACACTGAGAGAGCTTATAGAGATGAGATGTTGCCCACTCCAGTTCCAGAGATCCAACGCACCAATTTAGCCACCACTGTATTGCAGCTGAAGACTATGGGCATCAACGATCTCTTACACTTTGATTTCATGGACGCACCACCTGTAGAGTCCCTCATCATGGCCTTGGAGTCCTTGCACAGTCTCAGTGCGTTGGATAACGAGGGACTACTGACAAGATTGGGTAGGAGAATGGCGGAGTTTCCATTGGAGCCTAATTTGTCGAAGATGTTGATCATGAGCGTTCACCTTCAGTCTTCTGACGAGATACTGACCATTGTCAGTATGTTGTCTGTGCAGAATGTGTTCTACAGACCAAAGGATAAGCAGGCTCTTGCGGATCAGAAGAAGGCGAAGTTCAATCAGGCCGAAGGCGACCATTTGACTTTACTAGCGGTGTACAATTCCTGGAGGAATAATAAATTCAGTAATGCGTGGTGCTATGAAAATTTCGTGCAGATTAGGACACTGAAACGCGCGCAGGATGTACGCAAACAGTTGCTGGGAATCATGGATAGGCATACACTGGATGTTGTGTCCGCTGGGAAGAACACCGTCAGGATCCAGAAGGCTGTGTGCTCTGGATTCTTCAGGAATGCTGCAAAAAAGGATCCTCAAGAAGGATACAGAACGCTGGTGGACAGCCAGGTGGTTTACATTCATCCGAGCAGTGCGCTGTTCAACAGGCAACCTGAATGGGTCATCTATCACGAGCTGGTGCAGACCACCAAAGAATACATGAGAGAAGTGACCACCATCGATCCAAAATGGTTGGTGGAGTTTGCTCCGGCATTCTTCAAGTTCAGCGACCCGACCAAGCTCAGCAAGTTCAAGAAGAATCAACGACTGGAGCCGCTCTACAATAAATACGAGGAACCGAACGCTTGGCGAATATCCAGAGTCCGTAGAAGACGTAATTAAGATATTTATTATACAAACTGTAAATAATTTTTGTACAGAGTTTCGTGTCATTAGAGAATTAATAAAATTTCTAAAAATATATATGAGACGAACTGCGTTCTACACTATAACGCATCCCATTTTAACAAATGCGGTATCGATACTCGTTCGAAAGAATAGCAAAAGTATCCGTGTGCTTTGGCATCGTAATATTATTGTACGTACTATTCCTCTTTATGTTCGGAAGGTGAAACTCATATATTTAATCAGACGAACGATTACTGATTCGAAGTCAGTCTCACAGAACAGGAGAGTGTTCAATCATTGTGTCTTATCAGTCTTTTCCTCTTAATTAATTATTAAATTTATTAAATAAATACATTCTCCAGAAACATTTAATAATAGAATCATGTTTAAGAGCAATATTCCTCTTCACGTATAAAGTTTGATCACTCTTAATGCAATTATATATTTTCATTTTCTGTATAAGGTAATCCTTAAGAAATCTGTAATTTATTCATATGAAACGAGAGTCAGTTTCACGAGATATAAATTGAATACCATTTTTGGACTTGATTGTATGGACTACACACTTTTGTCAAAGGAACATCTTGTACATGGCAGGCTACTGAGTTTGTTGCTTTTTCTTCACTAACTCCACCAATTGCCTATACCTCACTTGGCACTCATCCTTTAACAAAAAACAAAACGAAAAATAGCAAGAAATTATATTTAAAAATTAATTATCTCATCAATTATTTCGTATTAAAATGTACAATTAAATCGGGCACGAACTTTTGCAGTTACCTAATATTATTTCAGTGGATGATGTACCTTTGTTTTCCCTTCGACGCAGTTCGCTATCTTTTCCCATCTATCTACGGACGTGCCCTTAGGATATTTGATGAGCGCCGCTTCGAACGCTTTCTGTTGGTCTTGACTCCAATCGCCAATGTTGTCCACGTTCTCGACGCGCGTTTTTACCTTTTTTGGACGTTCTTCTACCGCAGGCTCCTCCGACAGGGAGCTGGGCTTCAAGCCTTCGTCTTTCACCTAGTGAAAATATGTTTCAAATACGAGTCACAGTGTTTATCCCCCTTGAATTAATTAAGGGGGTATCCTGGTGTCTTTCATTTTCAAAACATCGATTTTTTGTATTTTCTTAAACCATAAGTGCTGTAGAAAGGAAAAATCACACACGTACTCCAAATACCAATAAATACGTGTGTAAAATTCCAACGCAAAAGGTTCAATAGTTTTCCTGATAAACATTCGTGCAAAAGCTGCCCCGAAAACTAGAATACCCCCATAAGCAATTAAGACATGCACCTTCTTCGCCATGTACGTTACATCCGCAACCGTGCGGTTCATGGCGTCCGCAATCTTATCCCATCGCTCTGGTGTACCGCTAGGGTACTTCTTCACGAGCTTTATTAACTCCAAAATATCATCGTCGACCCACAATCCTCCGCTAGGCGGAGCAGGCTTTTGAAAGACGTGATTAGTCTGCTCGCTAGGCTTCTTGGTGACTTCTTTGTAATTGTTACTGTTTCTTTCTTGCGGAGTGAAACCGGGTCTCCTTCTTCTAGTGCGAGGCACCGGCTCTGGTTCTTGTTGTTCGTTCTCTTGTGCTCTGAAATAGCAGGAAAATTGTTAGAACAAAAGGAGAATACATGTCGATATGTATTCAGCGATTGTTCGCTCACAGCGCCTCCTCTTCTTCCTTTTTCCTACGTTTCCGCTCTTCTATCATATTATACATTGCACGCACGATACTGGGTATGGACAACGTAAAATTTACAATCCACTTCGGAAACTGGAATGGAAGAGTATTCCAAATGCTCGGCGTGGGAATCTTCTCCAAAATATCTGCTAGATCCGGTACATCCATTTTACCCTTTTTGTTCTTCTTCTGCATCTTTTGGAGCTTACTGCCTAATACTTGCTCCTACAACAAAATTGTTAATTTGTTATCGATCGCAAAGGATTCTCTATGATTTTATAAATGCTTTACGTACATATGTATATCTCTTTTCAAAATATGCACCCCAGGCTACCAGATATTGTCCAACCGTAAACACTAAGAATAAAATTACACTTAATTCTAAGAGCCCCATCTTCCGCACATGGCGGTAATAATATACAGCTGACCGCCAATTCGGCAGGCCATTGACCAGCACGTTGTCATAGCGTTGCCTCTTTCCCGAGTCCTTCAGTACATCGTACACGGCAACTAGCTGTAAAAAATAGAATTCAAAGATTTGCTACAAGATTTTGCCGATTACTCGACTCTCACCTTCCTGAACTGCTGCTCCGCATCCTCGGCTGGATTCTTGTCGGGATGCAGCTGCAGGGACAGCCGCCTGAATGCCTTTTTAATCTCCGACGCATTTGCGGTCTGCAATGTGTTAATCGGTGACATAAAATAATTGAATCAAAGGGAAAAGCTTGCGGGGAAAACAACGATCTTCGACCAGGCTTAATAAATACATTTTTTAATTAAGTTTTAGAAAGATCTCAAGGTTACAGAGAAAACTTTTATTCTGCTTATAGATTTACAGGCTGGTGATCGCTGTGGTGAATTTTTTCTCTCATGAACTAAATTTAGAATGAAAAAATGTGGGCAACAGACCTGTGGGACGCCGAGGACCTCGTAAAAGTTTTGATTGACTTCTTCGACGACATCGAACACCTCAAGCTCGTCATTATCCCAGGCGTTCGTGAATTTGTACAGGTCGAGGAAAGAGAAAACACCGAGAAACAGTAATGACAATCTCATCTTTTTGTGTTCTCCGCTACGTATGTACAATCATATCCGTCGGCAAACGTTCACGTTCGACGATCTCTAATATTTCTCGACGACGGTCGTTCACGCCACGACCATTGCTTTTATCCCGACGGATACGTCGACCAACCAGCAAGGCAAAGAAATATGTTAAAACGGAAGGTGCCACATCGCAAGCACTCGAAGAGGTTACGTTGTTCAGGAAACGTAGGCCGTCTGTGAAGTGGTGGAGGACTATCGATGCTAATATCGATAATTATCGATGACAATGGTTATCGATAGTTCATTCACATTATCGATGATTATCGATAATTATTTCAAATTCTAATGGTGAAAAATTATCAAAGGGACACACCAAAATAAATGAATAACAGTTCAAAGAATTTAGAACAAGCAATGCGAATCCAGCGCGAATTCCTCCCACTTATTTTTACATTTCCAGCGTCTCGTCGTAATTATTTGCAAATTCCAATGCACTCATCTTAAAGCGTGTTCTTCCAGCTTTAATTTGAGCCCACAAACATTAACAAATCTCTACAGGAAAGGATAGAAAAATCATTTCTACGAAACCCATCTTTTTCAGTACTTGCATGCCCCTTATAGTATATGTTATCGTAACTATTTTAAAATTGGGCCATATTTATCTTAAAGTGCGTTCTTCCATCTTTAATTTGAGCCGTCGAACGTTAAAGAATTTTAATTAGGAGCGTCGCAATATCATTATTAATTGGAGCAAAATGATTTTTGCCGGTTTATGACTGTCAAATTTACTCGATAATTACAAAGCTGTTGATATAGTAAATTTCGAATGAGGGTAAAATATATTTTATCAATTAGTTTATGTATTATCCTCTAGATGTCACTGTAACAGATACGAAATTTCGCCACAAGTTGGCACCACTGTCTCCTTTATCCTCGCCTCCGTCGGTAAGTAGTTTAGCTAACAGTTTCAGCTGTTTGCCACTACGTCAATTGGCGCTGTACGGACCTTTGAAAGGAGCAGATTATTCTTGCCGGAATTTACGTCGTGTCTTGTACGAAATGCGGCAAGAATCATTGAACTTTAAATAAAAATTATTCGAATGACTTTCTGATGAGATTTTTTTAATCTTTTAGATGTATTCCATTTGAAAATCATCCTATCTAGTCTATAAAAGCAATTTTTTAACACAGCTCCTACCTTTCCTCATATTCCACACATTAACCAAATGCACCCCCATAGATAATTAAACGTGGGGGTTGCTTGCCCCCCATATGTTTCACGATCGTCGCCCTATAGTGGCTATAGTTGCCCAGGCGACCGTGAAACCGGCAATAAAATATATAAACCTTCGAAGTCTCTCCTCTTATAATGACTAAGGAAATGATAAATATCTGCCACCCAATGATCCATGGCAAACCGCCCGCGAAGAGATCCTTTACAGCGAAGGATGTCCACGTGGACGAAAAGGATATCCCCCACAAGAAAGAAGCAACAAGGATAGAAACGCAAAAAGCGGATCACAATCATAATGTCATCGAGTCTTCCAGCGTCTCCTTCGATCAGCTATGCGACATGATCACCGTGATCGAGAAGAACATCACCGGTGATGCACCGGAAGTCGAAGGACCTCAGGTTTGACATGAACATCCTTTGATCTGTTTCTTGAAGAAAACTTACCTGTGTCTTATCTTTAGCTGGAGCCTGAGAAGGATGACTCCAGGAGAAACGGATCCAGCAGGACCACTTATGAAGACATCATGTCTTTCTTGGCAAAGCTTGAAGAGGGTAGCTGAACAGTATAGTAATTTAATATAATAATTCAAATATTCCTAGAATCGTTTCACTTTGGACTGATTTATTCAACACTGTAGGTTCTCTGGACGAAACGAAGGCTAACGTACCGGAAGTAGACACTGAAATGCTGCAGGAAATCTTCGTGAAGTCGCAGGCTCTCAATTATGGCAATTGCAATGGGTAGGAATAGACATTCTCAATTAAGTCCTTGAAAAATAATTTAATTTAATCATCTTTCTTCAAGAGTAATTCCTATGGGAATTGCCAATCCTGCTTTTGAAGAAGACTTGGCCACAGCTCGATTGCAACTAGAAGAAAAAGATGCAACGATAAAATTGCTGAAGGAGCAGCTGAGGTCTGAGAGGAAGTTAGTCTACGAGAAGCTCGAGTCCCAGCGAAAAAGCACTGCTTCCAAGCTGCATGCTCAAGACGACAAGTATAAGACTATTGTCAAGCGGCACCAGAAGTTCATTGAACAGTTGATTGCTGAGAAGACTGAGCTGACTGAGAAATGTAACTCCCTGGCGCAGAGGGTGAAGGATGTCGAAGTCAAGATGCAAAGGGATCTGAAAACAGCAGCTGAAAGACACTCCGTGGAGCTGCAGAGAGCCAAGGAGCACTTCGCTGCCGCTGAGAAGATCAAGAGGGAGAGGTGGATCGAGGCTAGGACCACCAAGATCAAGGTATTAATTACGATTCCCTTCAATCCTATTCTAGAATGCTCTTCAGAATAGTTTGAATAGCTAATGACACTTTAAGGAGATGACAGTGAAGGGACTGGAGCCCGAGTTGAGGAGCATGATGGAGCAACATGCTGAGGAGGTCCAGGGGCTGAGAAATGCTCACATGAAGGAGCTGCAGGATGTGGAATTGCGTGTGATTCGTAGGTCCAATCAGCAATTAGAGCAGCTGCGGTTAGAACTGACTGCCAGCCACGAGAGGATGGTAGCTAACGAGAAGAATATCCTGTCGACCAGGTGCAGAAATGCAAACAGTGTATCCCGTTTACCTCGTTCAGGAAGGAAATCATATTAATTTTGTGCATGTCGTTATTTATAATTGTAATGCATAGCAATATCAATTCGGAGAATTTTTCTGTAATAATATGCTTTTCTTCGATGCTGACCACGAACGTGTTGAATGCAATTAGGTGTTGCATTGTCCTGCTTCTTCAGGTACAAGGACAAAATAGAAGAGCAAGAGAGCCAGTTCAAGGACCAGCAGGTGAAGCTGATGGATGAGCTGCAAGCAGAGAAGGAGAAGTTCAACAAGGATTTAGCTAAACAGGACGCTGAGCGGGAGGTCAAGTTGCAGAGGATGCATCAGCAGTACCAGGTGCAATTGCAGTTTAATATTCTCTCTAGTTTAAATCGTGAAATGGCATTTGAATTGTGGTGTTTCTTTAGGGAGAGTTGCAGGCTCAGAAACAACAGCATCTGAACGAGAAGAAGGCTCTTCGGGAGTCCTTGAAGTCAGAGTGGGAAGCTTGGATTGCTGACTATAAAAATCAGCAAACATTGAAGCTCCAGAGGGCTGAGAATAGCATAAGAGCCGAGTGCAACAGAGAAAGGGATCGACAAATCGAGCTAGCCATTGAACGTCTTGAGAAGAATTCCCGGGAGATGAAAGTGACTCTTCACCAACAGTTAGACTGCAAGCTCGGGTAAAATGAATGCGAAAATGACTGGAGAATCGTTCAACAATTTTGACGATTGATTCTAGGTCTTTGAAGGAGAAGTTCGACGCGGATTTGCAAGCTGCAGTTGACAACGAGCTATTGCATAAAGCACAACTGATGCAGGCTCAGGATAAGCTAGAGAGAACCGAGGTTCTGTTGCAGAAGACTGAGAGGAAGCTGCAGGAGTGTACGAATGAGCTGAAGAGAGCGAACGAGGTAGCCATGCAAATATTAATTACTGGAAAAATATCAGAATTGGAGAGTGATCTGAAATCGTTTGCATAAAATCCGTAGTCTAATAATAAATAATAAATACTTTGTAGAGAACGAAAAGATTGAGCACGGAGAGAGACGACGCGAAGAAATTGGTCAGACAGGAGATCGAGGGTGAGAAAAGAGATCTAGAAGGGAAGATCGCGTCGCTTTACCAAGAGATCGCTGTGATCAACGCGAACAGGGACGCTTCACTTGCTCAATTACACAGCAGGTATATTACTACAATATTTAAATAACTAAAGTAATATTTCTAGCTACATACAACTATTTTATATTTTTTAGGATCAAGCTGATAATGACTCAGAAGGTCCTAACGATAAAGAATCTCACCAGAGAGCTTGGAGACGTTAAATCAAAGTGCGAGCACTTGGAAAAGTTGCTGGATCAACAACGAAGAGAATACATTTTAAAAAGTGTATAAACGATCGAACTGTCAGTTAATTATGCGTTTTGTATTTTTTTTGTGCGCTCAGGAGCATTTCATATATGATACAGTATTCTTCAAACAGTTAACGCGAGTTGCGAGTAATTTTGTTTTATAGAAAACTAGTTTCTTAATTATTCTTATTGTAACTTTTAAATATATTTATAGTGAAAAAATTTGTTTGTATATAATATATATATTGGCGCACCTCATTCTGCGTTACAAGAAATCATATGACTTTGACAATCGCGATTATGTACTGTGAAGTCGCTGTAAATGTTCCGTTTATACTTTCTTCACGATTTGTACGACATCCTCGTCGCACAGCACGTGATCCTTTCCCACTTTTTGAGGCTGATGCTTCACGGACGAACCCCAGACAAGAGCGCTAAAAAGAATTGACAAATTATAAAATCGACGATTCTACAAATATTAGGTCAGTGCAAGTTCTAACATGTACATACTATTTGAATTCCTTTGCAATGGATCTGTGAAGCTTATTGCAAAAATCTTCGACCGCTCTCTTCTCTCTGTTTAGAACTACGGGAGAATTGTAATCCGGAAGTTGTCCTTTAGGTTTGGTGTAGCTGTAACCAAATAAAATGGTACAATTAAATTTATTCTTTACAGTTCGTAAAGAAAATAAACTAATGATTGCAAGGGCTCACATTCTAACTAGCTGCAGGTAATCCCACATTTTCTCTAGCAGATCATCAAAGTTCCATTTGTGGTGAGCAGAAATCGGCACACAGTGAGGTATTTTGTAAATGATATCTAACTCTTCGATACTGATTTGATCTGGAAGCAGGAATAATCAGTCGTTGCGTTAAAATTTGTTTGGCGAATAATGTTAGATCATTACCTATTTTATTGAGCAAATAAATGCACGGAACATAAACCCGGTTTCCCTCAATCACGTCGATCAAATCGTCCGAAGTGGCATCGTATCGCAGTGTGATATCTCCATTGTGTATTCTGTACTCTGAGAGAATGGTTTTCACCGTCTCCAAGTCCAGTTCAGATTGCGGGCACTATAAAAGAAAGAACAATTTAAAAAACTGCATAGCTTTCCCCCATTCTTCTGATATTAATTCAATTACCGTTGTCTGGAAATTGATGCCACCTTTGTCTTTCTTCCTGAAGGTAATGTTCGGTGGTTGCTTGTTCAATCTCAATCCAAAACCTTCCAGCTCGTGTTCGATCAACCTCTTGTGTCCGAGAGGTTTCAATACATCCAGGACTATGAATATTAAGCTGCAGGTTCTGGCAACTGCTATGACTTGTCTTCCACGTCCTTTGCCGTCTTTTGCACCCTCGATGATACCGGGCAGATCCAGCAACTAAAAACAGCAAGAAAATTGAACGGAAAGTTGATTCTATTGTTGATTGTTCTTAACCCTTCGGTGACGATCTCTCAGGGGTTAATCCTTTATTAGCAATTTGAATACCTGTATCTTCGCTCCTTTGTATTTTATGCAGCCCGGAACAGTAGTGAGAGTGGTGAATTCGTAAGCAGCAACTTCGGAGTACACGCCAGCCAGGGTGCTCAGCAATGTAGATTTTCCAACCGATGGAAAGCCTGCAACAATGAACAAGGTATTCGCTGGTATTATTTGCAAGGTATTTCACTCGTATATTGTGAAATCACAGACTGTCGTCAATGCTATTGCTAGCCATCGTCTGGTGTATGGATGGTATATAGAATTTGCATACGAACCAACAAAGCCTATTCTAGCATCACCGGTCTTGGCCACTTCGAAACCTTGTTCGCCGCCACCACCACCACCTTTGGGAGTGATTAGCTCTCTCCTTAGCTTGGCGAGCTTTGCCTTTAGTAAACCTAAATGACCAGACGTGGCTTTATTTTTTTGAGTCCGGGCCATCTATTAAAAAAGCAATTATATTAGATAATCTATGGTACAATGGACAGCTGGAAAAAATTTGATGATGAAAAATAGAGGTTACCTCGGCCTCGATCGAGGCGATCTTTTCCAGTATCGTACTCATCTTGGATAGCGTTTAGTACGCTCTTTTTAATTGGTATTTAAAATACACGTCCCGTTTAATATCTCTCAAGTTCTTCCATCACAAACCTCAGCGAGTGCTCTATACTGTTCTCTTAGCCTCGCACGTGCTGACAAGTTACACTGCGTTCAACTGTGAGTTACTAGTTACTAGTTACTACAGTTACATTACACGTTACACGAACGAACTGTGTCGCACACTGCACACTGTCGCACACAGTGGAAAATGGCCTAACACATGTACGTAAAGCGCGGAGTTGAAAGGACTTCGAATTATGAAGACTGTATTAAAAGGAGAAGTGTATTAAATTAGATAATATTCAATTTATCCTGAGTATTAATTTACAGGATTTAAACCTGCGAGAAACATTGGTGCATAGAGATTTTTTAATACATTTTCATTCGTGTACGCACGGATAATTGTTGCCGCACTTGCGGCAGGAATTATTCGCTCGTGAAATATTAAAATAGCGCCCGTAGTGGGAAAATGATTAAACTGGTAGACAAATTGACTGATAAAACAGACTTCAATAATGTGATAATAGTGTCAGCACCATATAATAATTAATTTCCAATTGTATCGTTTTAGAAAACAAGGATAGAAAATGTGGGTAAAACGAGGACAGAAAGACCGAGGCAATAACGCAAAATTAAATGTGTATAAAAAAATACTTTACAAATTGGTTTGCAAATACTAATGATCTTTCTATTTGCGTTTTAGTATAATTTAATATACGTGTGCTTTATTCGTCGATATACTTTTAATTGAAATTTCAGGTAGTAAAAATATCTGAAACAGCGTATACTCAAATCCATACATTTCATAAAAAATCTTACAAAAACACCTGCGTTCAAACATTTTTCAAAGATTTTCTATTCTACACACACAATCTTAAAATATTCTGCTATAAACAATCTTCTTACCACTAGGAATTTGCGTTCTATTTTACAATAACGTAAGAAGGACTTGCGGTTGTAAATACCATTACAAGCAACGCGAGTTAAATTAAATACATCTCATTAGGTGTATAAAATACAATACAATACATTGTAAAAGGTTACTCTAGTTAACGCTATACACACACACGATCCTTAAAATATTTAATTTCTGCTTGCTGGATTTTAATTTTAAAGAGACAACAGAGACAAGGAGAGAGAGAGAGAGAGAGAGAGAGAGAGAGAGAGAGAGAGAGAGAACAATACTGAGATCAAAGAAATTGGCAGAGACCTAACGTGAGGATCAAGATGCTGCTTACAGTTAGCAAAAGACAAAGGTATCGGCCTGTGACCGGTACTCTAAACAGTCTGGCACACATTTTCAGCGATGATGTGTACAGAAGTATAGTATCTAGATCCTCACCGGGCGTGCACTGATAAACAAATGGTCGAATCCGCACTTCGTGTCCAATGTTTTGGATTATCGAGCAGGCAGTAGTCAAACGGGCCGCCTAGAACAAAATTCACCAATTAATTAGTTAGTAATTATTTTTCGAATAAATTATTTATTCACACCTGAATAAACGGAGCCAGCGATATCAAAATCCACAAGACAACATTCAGTATACCGATCCAGGTGACGGGATTTTGTTGTGGGTCGCTCTTATCGTACTTTAACAACCACATTGTTCCTGCCGCAGCCCACGATAAATTTACAACCGTGTATATGCACACGGCTGGGCCGAGTTCGTCGTTAAAGTATTTCAACAGTTTCTTGAACTCGCAGATTTCCTGCACGAAAACTTAGCTTAGATCTTGATGATTTACTAAGGGGTTACCAACAATGTTTTCATCCACAAGATTTCGCCGCCGATTATATCACCGACATTATAACAATTAAAGTCAAGAGTCCTTAGACACTCTTATAAATCAAAAGACAATGTAGATGAAATAATTGTCGATAAAATCTATCAAAGAGAGGGGTTTAATAATCTTTCAAACGAGGGGGGCTTCCTGATTCATTAACAAAATGGCTAACCCGCATCCAATCGATGGCGGGTAAAGTATGATGAAGCAGCTTCCCGCGAAGGAAATACAGATGGGCCAGTAGAAGTTGTCCTTGCAAACAATAGCTAGTTATGATTGTTCCCTGGACCATATCGTGCCACAGCGTGCACACAATTAAAAGTACCTTCAGCGTTATCTTCACTTGATGCGGGCTGCGAAGAAAATGAAACGTCAACAGTACAATAAAGGAAACGTAAAAAAATGAAGAAAGCTCTTGAATTACCTATGATCCAGCCACTGGAACACAATGTTTCCCTGCGCCATTAAAACGTTCACCGTGACCAGTGCTGTAATTATCCAAACGACGCTCAACGCTATGAACAACCATAGTATTTGAACGAGCCTCCTCTGGTTCCCGCGATTCACGGGATTCGAGGACAGTAGGAACGCTCTCTCCATCAAGTTTTGGAGCTGCTCGTTCTCGCGAATTCGAAACAAATACACCGTGTACAGGTACGCCATCAGATGCAGTATACTGGGGACGAAGTAACTAAAGAAAACGTTTCCGAAACATTGAATATATTGTACTTGATTTTCGCCGGTGTCCGAAGATATTTCAACTTCTACCGGCGCTGACTTGTAACAAAATCCCCGGTCTCTTCTACAAATACAAACACGTTCGAATCAGAACCAAGAATATTTTATTTAAAAATAACGCACAGTTCGACACATTACCTGAAGCATGCCATGTACTGCAAAATATATCCAATACACATGAATATCGCGACCTGGAAGGTGTGAAAATTCACGAGGATACAGTAAGGCGAGCAACGATCGGAATCGTCGGTGCTCATCGGCCTCAGTCCCATCACTCCCAATAATCTCAGATACGGTCTCAGTATTTTGTGCTTGCAATAATGAAGCACCGCGGATGTACTCAGCATTTCGAAATCCGGCATCTCGGTGATCTCTCCCATCTACGATTCGTTCAAAAATTAGTCCCAATCACTTCACTGCGATAATTCATACCGAATACATGTGCACATGTTCGAAACAGTATAGGGGATATTATGTAAAAGTTCCGATAACGAAATAAAAATGCGACACGCGAATTTAAAACTAGGTGTATGTAGCACTAAAATTATACATCACTTTATAAAAATAACGAGAATATGTGTATTCACATTTTTAGCAATTTTTTAAAATAAAATATACCCAAAGAAATAAATTTTAAGAATAATTCCTCACGTATGCACCTTTACAATCTCAATAATAATAAATTAAAAATATTTTTGAACGGGTCCCGTAAATATCCCCTAATTGTTTTTCGCATTGTGCACTATAAATTGCGAAACGAATACGTCTCCTTACTTCTGTGCTTTGCATCTGCAAGTCTGATAACCCAGATGGTGTAGATGCTTGTGTTATCTCTTCGTGATTCTGTTGAGGTGGATCCTTTCCATTCTTCGACTCGTTTGAACTCTATGAAAAACAACACGATCCTTTAGCAAGCGGTTTTCCCCCGTTGCCTGGGAGCTTTTCCCCATTTTCCTCGGAACGGAATTTCTCGTTCACTCGTGTAAAAACCAGATGAAAGCGAGCCGTTGCGACAACGCCGAATTTTCGGAGTGATTCCAATGGCACGGATGGACCTTCGGAATCAAAATAAACAGTGACGGTTACGAATCGAAATTATCAGCTTAAAACTCGGCTTGCGTGTACGTGTGTGAACGATACAGGCCCAGGCAAATCAAAATTCGGAGCTGCGCAATCTCTTCCACGTAGGTGGAAAAAAGGGTTCGACGAACGGCGAGTAATGAAATAATCGTTGGACTCACCAATGTCATTTTTCCCGTCAGCTGAACGCAATGCTTTTGAACTTGAAAAGAAAACATTTGTATCGGCATCTTGTATGTGATTCACCCTAACGTATGAATTTAAATTATATCTGCCTTTTGAGATGACACTTCACCTCTGTCAAGATATGTATACCGCGTACACATACTCTCCGAAACGAATTATTTTATTTACGGTTGACGCGCGACTTCTAACACGGGACAACATCGGGAAAGTAGAGGAGAGACGGCTGGCTGCTACGTTTTGTCTCCTATGCTGGGAAATGGCCGAACAAAATAGAATCGTTTGGAAAAATAACATTGTTTACTGCTTCGAGAGAGATATATAAAAAAACAAACGGTTGGTACAACAATAAATATTAGCGTTTCTTTTTCCTGTTCAGATTCCCGGCCGGTCTCAAAAGGTGCTTGTATTCCTTCTCGTGCCGTTTCACTTGCAGTCTCGCGCGGCCGGTTGGTTTTTTCTGCCGGGAAAAGCACACGCGTTTGTACAAAGAAAAATCGAAAGTACGCGATAAAGATGTAGAATTAACCAGAAAGTTACCTTCTCTATTCGGAAAGTCATTTCTCTGTTACCGCGTGATCCAGAAACTTTAACGTCGTGGAAATCTTCGCTCCTTAGTCTCTCTCCGAGGGTAGCCCTGCAAAAATACACACGTGCATGAGAGCTACTCTGATGTAACTCTATATTTAATCCTCGTGCGGTCTTTTGGTCATGTCTGAAGAAACGTGCAAATTTTTCCCGAAATACGTATTGTTTTCAAAAATTCTCACGATTGCACTGTAATTAGGAAAAAAAACTAGAATAATGTAACATTTTATGAATTATTGCATCGTTTCACGCAATATAGAAGATGCAAGCGTTTGCAACTCACAGCAAAAAATTCTCGCGCACTCGCGTTAATTGTCATTAAACTGAGAAAAGTAAATTATCAGTGTTGTAATTATTTTTTTCACTTTCTGAATGTGCAAGTAGTCGAAAATGAAGACCGTGCGAGGTTCAATTAGCAACACGTACTTGATCCGCTTCTTCGTGATCGGTTTCGCGTCTTTGAATTGTACGTGATCCTTAATTTCGTAAAGCCGGGATTGATTCTCGGCGGTTTGCTCGTCGTCTTTCGCGTTTTCCTCCTCTTCCTCCTTCTCTTTCTCGTTTCTGCGTATCAACCGATAATTCCTCTTCACTTCTTTCGCCCACGGTTTCTCGTCGTCCGAGCTGCTATCGTCGTGTATGAAGCTCTCGTCTGAACTGTGCTTTTCGTCGTTGTCCGCTTCGCTTTCCATTTTCTGGCGAACCTCCTCCGCGGCCAATTGAGCCTTTAATTTCTTCTCTCTGGTCTTATCGAGCCGAGAGATAACAGGGTTCAACAGAGAATACTCTTCCGAGTTCGTATCCACTTGGAAGTCCGGATTGCTGAACAATGCTTTGAAACGATCGTCTTTCAGAATATTTCCAGCACTCTTCTTCTTCTTCTTCGCGTTCGAATCGTCGTCCATTAATTTCAGAGCGAGCTCCTTGTTCACGCTCGGCATCTTTTGTATCTGTAAATAAATGAAGAATTAATAATCGTGGGATACAACGAGATGATAAAACAATGTAGTACCTGCACTCTGCTGCCGCAAGTTTCCTGTATCTTCTGCTGAATCCTCTTCTTCTTGTATTCCTCGAATTCGAAAGGTCTCATCACGTCTCTGGCTTTCTTGTACAGTCGCATGTCGACGAAGTAGCCGTGCATGTAGGCCCGGAGTAGATTGGTACCCTTCAAGTGCAACAGTCCCAGCTCGTCCAGCTCCTTCTCGGTGACGAATTTATAGTCGTCGTAGATAGTCTCGTAATTCAATTCCTCCAACTCTTCCGTCAGATTGTCCAAGAAGCTGCACCAGTAAGGAGCTGGTCCGAGAGACGGGATATAGTACGTCTGCATCTTCGTGTCTTCGTTAGCCAGTAAAATCATTCCGGTGTTCGGCATCACGCACATGTCGTTGAAGTCGTGCTGCGCCTCGATCGATGAATACAATTTACCCTAATTACGGATGAAATTAATATCTTTTTACTTCTACCTTGTTCATCGTTAAACTCGATCTACTCACGTTATTTTTCTCCCATATTTTCACGATCGAACTGTCCATAGAATAAACCAAATCCATCGTCCGATGGAATTCTATGTTCTTGATCGGTAATCCGTACATATGATCCTTCGTTAAAAACGGCCTACTCGAGCGGACATCGTATAACAATATCTGTCCGGTCGATGTACCTACACCTAATGTCAACCCACCGTGGAATTTCATGCTAGTAACTGCAGGAACCGATGCCAATCTACAAACCGACAGAAAAACATTCTACTTGCGGATGCCTGTGTAAATGAAATTCGCCGATTAACAGAATTGACAAATTGGCCTACTTATTGTCCTGCCCGACACAGTGTAAAGCGCAATCTAAGGTGCCCACTTTGCTTCTCGTTCTTGGATCCCACGCCTCGACTTTTCCATCCTGAGTTCCGACAACGACAAGTTGATGCACCGGATTGATTTCACATTTGTTTATCGACGGTGCGTCTGTGAGGAAGGGTTGCAGGAATTGTCCTCTCTCCAGATTTATTCGGTAAATTTCATTGCTGCAACACGGAATCTGTATTAGTACGAGGAATATTTATGGAATAGTAATAAAAGGACAAACCTGTCTCCAACCACGAATAGATCGCACAGAGGATAATGGTACTTGATGTCTCTACCGAACCTCGGCACCCTCAGCCTGAAATACCTGCCATGGGCCACGTGAAATTCTATAGTTCGATCGTTGTGCAGGAACACCAACTAGAAATACACAATATCATATTGCAAGAGTGCCACATTATAGGAGGGTTGACTATAAAAGTGGAAATACGCGGTAGAATAAATATGACTACCTTGCTGTAATCGTCCGAAAGTATATCGAAGGTGACGACCTCCGAGTCAAAACATCTTTCAAATTTTAAAGATAGATTTTGAACGTCGAAACACTTAACGCGTGGCTTGTATATTCCTGTCGCTAAAATGTATTGTCCATCTTTCGAAACGTTGATGGACGTGCTAACTGCAGGCATATCAAAATCTTGGATAAGCTGGATCCTCCGTCGTATATCTGTTGAAACATCAATATTAGAAAATCGTTTCGTACATCATGTAAACAAATTGTCATGGGAGATTACTCACCAACATTTTTCTTTAACAAACTCCGCCTTTTCCGTTCTGACAACCACTGTCAAGATAACAAAAACAACAGGAATTAGAGAAAAAGATTAGAAAAATAGGAGAGAGATAATAGTAGAGAGAAAAATCATAGATAATGCGGTACCTCTGGCAGAGACTTTCCGGCGCTCAAATTGTAAATCTTCACATTGTTCGGACAGGAGACCTGCATCGTGGCGAAGCTCTTAAAAAAATATTAAATCCCAATGAAACCTCGCATCGCTCCAAACTGATCTGTTAACGACAAAGCACGTGGAACGTTATCATAATAAGAAACAATTGACACGTATCGCACGTGTGTGTGCGTGCACGTCCATGTACACAATTTTGTCCCTAGGGAAGATGTCGCTCGGGTCGCCATAAATTCACAAACACAAAAATCACTAGACGAAACGTTGAAACAAGAATAATTCAACGAAAATTGAAAATTCCGAACCGTTTCGTTAATTTGCGGCTAGGTATGCGTCGGAGATATCTTTCTAAGGGAAATATAATCAATGACAAATAAAATACAATTCGTTTATCAAGCAGAAATATACAAGTACCGCAGTTCATGTTGGAGAATGATCCTGCATTCGTAAAGTTAAACGAAAAACAGAGAATGCCGAGATAGAAACAGAAATGAGAAGAATAAAATAAGAATTCAAGAAAAGAAATCGTAGTATTGCATCGTATTGCATGCAATTGCAGATGAGGATTTTTATAGAGAAGAAACTCTGTTCATTTTTCGCGATTCAATTTCCAATGCGACCGCAGCGCCATCTCGAATATTTCCCTAGAACTCGGTACACCGTGAACATAGCTTCGCAATCGTTTCCATAGATAGTTCCGTAGAAACGCGTATAAAATTCATCTTGAATGTACTGGGAGTTTGACGACAACGTTCAGGAAAGAAATAATGTTGTATATTTCCTGAATATACGTATTTCAATTGTTGAGCGTTTAAAATATTCTAGCGCATTCTAACGTGTCTCCTCGCGTGCAGTAGTTTCCTCCTGTTTCACCTAGATGGCTAATGTAAAAGACGAATATATCAAAGGTAATATCAGGTAATATATATAGCTAGATAGCATTATATTAATACAAATTAATAGAAGAATTAATGCTGCTATCTGTTTACAGAAACGTTGAGAAAATTTCACTGAAATCTCATCGTGAATTTTCATTGAAAGAAGAGTTCCGACAGAAGTTTCGCATCTATATAGTGTATGGTCCGTGGCGAGTGTAACTCGGGGGCTGGTTCGAACACGTCGCAGCGGTTGGCAGCACTGCACGGCAGTCAATTACTGTAAGGTGGGGGGGACGCGATTGCTGGATACCGGGGTTTTCGGGGGAGGGGGGGCAGGCAGAGCGAAACTCCGTGGCGAGGAGGGGGGGCAAGAGGGGGGTCTGCGAATAACCACGAAGGGACAAGGAGGGGTGAAAGAGAAGTGTGACCGGCGTTGAACGCATATAGGTAGTCGTGAGAGGAGTCAGTCGGTGACGGGTTGTGTCTCTAGTGCTGTAGTGAACAGTTGAGTCGAATCGCTTGTGTTCAAAAATGAGCTGGCAGGATTACGTTGACAAGCAGCTGCTCGCGTCTAGGTGTGTTACCCAAGCAGCGATCGCGGGACACGATGGCAATCTTTGGGCGAAGTCCGAAGGTTTCGAAGTGAGTAAACCGCTCTCTCCTGGACCCGCTAACGCTACGGGAGGCTCCGGTTTTGCGGCCTATCGCGATACATATTATTGCTATATAACCGTCTTCGGTCGTGATCGTCGTCATCGGTTAGATTTGTGGTGGTGGTGATGATGGTGGATGATGGTGGTGGTCGTCGTCGGTCGCAGTCAGTCGTCGTTATCGCCGTGTCCAGAGGAACAAAAGGAAACCCACAGTAGAGGCCGAATAATCGTCCGAGAAAAAGCCTGAACGGCATCGTGTGCCTAGAGACTCTCTCTCTCTCGAGTACAGATATATATCTCGCCTCCTCTTCGGCTCGTATTGGTTCTTTGTTGTTCGGTGTGGCCGGCGAGAAATAACGTTTCGTTTTTCACGGCGGATATCTACATGTGCACATATATGTATCCTGCTACGTGTATAACCGTACACGGATATAATACCATACATACGCGCGTGTGCGTGCGTACGTGAGAGGGAGAGAGAGAGAGATACGCACACCCAAAAAATATTGGTTGATATTTCGAATCTCGTCTGGAAAGCGAAGTCGGCCGTAATAGGAACGCGTGGAACGAATATATAATATATGTATGCAGTTTGCGGCCTTAGTAGCTATCGACAGCGGCTCTCTCGATAATGTTTTTTTCACCGAGACCTCTCCTGTGCCACCCGCCGGTTTTTAATCGTGAAAAATCCTGCCACGTAGCCCATTCCAGACCCGCGTCCCGGCTTTCCCGAAATGCCCCCCGGGGATAAATCAAAGAAACCTTGGAAAGTTTCCGCGTGTCGAGCCCGAACCCGAACCCGAACCGGCGCACACACGATTCCGCCTCGTGCCGTGCCTAAGCCGGCTAGACGCAAATGCGAGAGAGGCACAGGCAGGTATCGGAAAGGCTAAACGGGTAGATATATTTTTGACTCGACACCGGCCGGCCGAGAGAGCTGGCTCTCTCTGTTCTTTCCCGATCGAAAATTCTCTTTCTCTCTCTCTCTCTCTCTCTCTCAGATACGGCAGACGTACAGAGGCAAGACCGGACTGGACCGGACCGGACCAGTAAATTCTCTGCTGGTTCGATCGACAAAAGCTTCTCGAGTTCTGGGACAGACCGGACGCGGCCCTCGTCCTTCGAATAATCCTCGGAAATCGAGCGATTTCGCCGCGAGCCGAGACGTCCGGGGGCGAAATTGGGTGTGGCAATTTGCTGCTCGGTCGCTGAAAAATTTTCGTCTAGTTCCGTGGTTGAACGGTTTTCGACAAAGTTGAACATGGCTGCCTGCCGGGCACGTTGTCGCCTCTCGCACACCGCTCGTCACCGCCAGGAAATGGTGGTGGTGGGCTCTCCTGTCTGTTTCTCTCTCGGTATTTTCTGCCGCGTTTCCACGATTACCGCTGTTGTTGTCTCGTTTCGTTTTTGCCAGGGGTGTGTGTGTGTATGTGCGTGTATGATCCCTGACACGCACACGCCCGGATACATATATAGGATCGGTTCGGAATATAATATCCGTTTTGCCACATTGGTATATTGGCGATTCTCGACCGAGGACGATGACTCATTTCTTCGGCACCGTTTTCCGTTATCGAAAGGGACGCGCGAAGACGCCTACGTATTTACCGTGCGTGCGTGCGTGCGTAGCCAACGCACCGTGCTTTTTTCGATCGTCGGGTTAATAAAAATTCTCTTTTAGAAACCTCTTCTCGGCAGCACGTATATCGTGTACGTTGGGAAAAAAATTGCGTTCGCGATAACTCGACCGGGGAGTATCGGGCCATTGTGTCCGGGGCTTTTTGATCGAGCTATACACCAATCGACTTTTTCCTCTTTCGTCACTTGGTTTTTCGCCGATCGGCGTGCACGGCAAATGTCGTTTAAAATTGCAAAACCGACAGTTCCAGAAAGGTTCGACGAGACCCAAGCGCCATCCATGTTCGACGCCGGAAGTTCTCGCAGAACGGGTCCTGTCCTGTCGCGTCGGTAAATGCCTCGGGGTCGGTAAAAATACGATTCCGGCCGAATACGATTATTTCGTTTACCGATCACGGGAACGATCGGATGGAAGGATCTCCTTTTAAATGGCCGACTCGATACCAACTTCGGTACCAACAAATTCCTCGATCTCCCTTATAGAAGCAAACAGCTACGTCAGAAATCCTGTCCGAACCTGCTATTTTCATGACGCGATCGAGTTCGATATCCCCGAACGAACGACGAAAACGGTGATAAATTTCGTGGCAATCGCGGGAGGAGCTCCATGTCGTGCTTTCCGTTCGCGAATGTCAAAATGGCGAAGCCGGCCGGCCGTGTGTCCCTCCCATCTGTTTTTCGCAACAATGCCGGCCGGCCGGCAGGCCTCGTGTGTGCGAAATCGGGAGACAGGGTTAGGCGTGTTAACGCGGTTCGTTTAGGCTCGCTCGGCCCCGTGGTTGATATGCGTGCACCGTGTGCGAATTCGTCGAGAGAGAGGGGCTCTCCTCTCTCGCTTCGCAAACGATTAGCTCTCTCGGCATCGGGCTGATTCATCGTCGTTCGTCGTCGTCGTTGCTCGTGTCCGTTTGGCTAGTCAGGGCCGTTTTCAAAGGCGGACACTCTTCTCTCTATCGCTCTCTCGTACTTGAATTTAGTGAGTCAGGGCTTCCGACGGCGGCCTTCGCCGGACCGAAATTGGCGTTTGCAGTTATTCGCTGTTGGTTTTTCGCGATTCCAGTCCGTAGGAAATCGTGGCGAGTTGTATCGCTTGTACGCAAGTACACATACGCTGTACGAAATTGGTGTCGGAATTCCGACCGCGAGGCAACAGTCTTTTTTTGTTTGTCCTTGGTCCGATCGGCGTGTCCCGCAACCCGTCTTACACCGGTGCAAAGAGGGTCGCCATTCGGGTTGTCTTCTAGGCGCGACTTATGGCATTTCAGTCCGTGTTTATATGTCGTTGAGGATTTTTTTATCAGTCTATCTCTGGAGAGTGTGCAGAGGTTGAATCTAATTGAAACTGTTCGACTTGTCATTGTTTCTGATAGCTCGGTGACAAATCAATATATACAGTGTACATTTTTTGATGTGCCTGAACAATGACGCTTTCAGGACAATCGTCGTATCTAATCGAAACGAGACTCGGTGAATAATAAACTATAGTTAACATTTTAATTTCTGAAAATGACACGTTTATTCATACTTTGCAATACGACTTTGATAATTTTGATAAATTAGGCGGTATGCAATATCCAAGAAATATCCCAGTTATACTTCTTTGTACGCAGTTTATACGCGAGGAGGGTTGCAGAAAATCTCACCCTCTGTACTCTCGGTTGTAAAATAAATCTATCAAGGGAATATATTGAACCTACACAAATTTTGATGAAATTAACTTGATGTTTACGAGCCACCATTCACATTGGAGGTATGAAAATATTCCTACTGAAAGATGGGGGTGGAAACATCCCCCAAATCTGAGGCTGGAAGTTTTACAAGATACAGTATTTTCGATTTGTTTCCGTTAATCTTTCCACGGTACTCGAAATGTTCTGTCCATTATTTTTGGGTGAAGTATTTTATTTTCGACAACAGACTACTTCACCCAAAAATAATGGACAGAACATTTCGAGTACCGTGGAAAAATTAACGGAACCAAATCGGAATGTCGATTGAATAATTTTGTAGCTATCCGGTTGCCTCTTAATAAAAGAATTTCATTAACCCGTTGCGAACGAATTAAAACGGAAATGTAAAATAAACATATCTATCGGAATTATATCATTTTTGGTATCAATTTCATTAGAAAAATATCAAGAATATGTTGGTGAAAGTTCCATAAAAAAATAATAAAAAATAAAGAAGTTTTGTTATTGGATTAGTAGTGGTCTCCTGGTCTCACACCGATATACCCAACCCGTGTCATGTTACACTTCTCGCCGTTGAGGCCTCTCGAGTTTTATAGCCCCTCACGGGGTATTCCCCGCAGGAGTGGGGATAGTTCAGGGACAATTATGTATAAGCAGTGTCGCCAGGTTGAGAAAATCGAGGGGAATACAGGTACCCCCTCTCTGATGGCCAGAGTCGTAATATGTGACACGTTGCGCGTGCGCGACGGGGATTGAGGGGGACGTGGTGCTGGAATGGGATAGTGGAAGGGGAAAAGTAGGGGAGTAAACGAGGCTCGATTCGGCCTCATCTGGCGACACTGGTATGACATTTGGGACATTTATCGATAAAATACTGTATCTCGAGAACTAGACGGGCTAGAACAGTAAATTTTTTTTTAAATTGTTTCTTTCCAAACGAGGAATCTAGCGCGATAGAAACGTTTCAGAAAAAACAATTTGTTTACGTTTTTTTACCCGCACCCACGAGTTCCAGCGTTACAGTGGAAAAATCCTGAAAGTGTTGGTCAGTGAATTGAGTCGAACAAACACTGCCTAGAATTTGTAATCCGAGACTGTGTGTATCAGCGTTAAACGGTGGATGGTTGTCTGTGTGTTTAGGTGAGTAAAGAGGAGCTGGCGAAATTGGTCCAGGGATTCGACGAGCAGGACATTCTGACGTCGTCGGGCGTTACCTTGGCCGGCAACAGGTACATTTATCTGTCGGGCACGGATCGGGTGATAAGGGCAAAACTCGGCAAGGTCGGCGTCCACTGCATGAAGACGACGCAAGCCGTGGTCGTCTCCCTCTACGAAGACCCCATACAGCCACAGCAAGCCGCGTCGGTCGTCGAAAAGCTTGGCGACTACCTCTTGGGCTGCGGCTATTAGGTTGGTATAAAATACTCTGTATACACAGTACCAACGATAACGCTCTCGCGATATTGAACAGCCTGCTTCTACCTCTATCTCACTCTCTCTCTCTCCCTTTATATAGCGCTAGAAGTTTTGCAACGATCGAAGCTGGTAGCGCATCGCGTATTCCTTATCGCGAGTGTGATTCACTCGCGCTTGGTAATATCGGTTGCCTCTCCTCGGAACTCGTGTATATATCGGCTCGCCGCGCGGTGACTAATCTGAAGTAATACGGCAGCGATCGACTCTGATCCTCGGTTACACTGCCACAAATGACAGCGCGATGTTGTCGAGAGCGCTGGGGAACTTCTCCTGACAACTAGGTTTCTCTCCAACCTTCTGCGGTCCGAAGCAGAGTCTACTTCATGACTTTTACCGTTTAGAACAGCAATATTCTACAATTTGTCCGTACCATGGAATTGTGGTTGAGGAATGCAATGCGAATCAATAAAGTTAGGAACTGTTGCCGTGGGAGACAGTGTTCTAGCGTAGGATCGCAGATGGTTAGGGTAATTTATTCCAGTGGTCAGTAATTTAAGGCCACTGTTTAAAGTCTATGATCCAAGGATTTTTTTTTTATTTAATTGAATTTCTATCGTGAACCAACGAGTCCTATATCGTGTAATAGTTTCGTTGGAATCTTTTCCTTGGTACAGCACAATTATTGTAAATTCTATTAAGTAAATTCATTGATCTCGAATGGCACCCAAACGGTTTGAATGTGCTTCGAATGTGCCATTCGTTGCAGGTGTATCTAATTATTCCAACAATGACACCAATCTCTATCATGCTCTGCAAGCAAATGCACGCGCAGCTGTTCCAGGACTGAGCTTGTTTAATCGTACTAATTTTCCTCGTTCTTCGAGGCTATTCATTTTGCAAATCGTTAGACGAAAGTGACCGGTTTCAGGCGAGTTCCCCTAAAATTTGAATCGGTAACGAGAATAGCTTTCAAGATACAGTTTTCGTTTTCCACATTTTCAAACTTTGGCACCGCGCGAATATCGTTTCTCAATGATATTCGAAAATACGTAACGTGTTATCTTTGGAGAGGATCCGCGCGTAATTTGGCACGGCTAACTCGGTCTCTTTGGGATTTTTCTGTTTCAGTAACCTCTGGGACCCAACACACAAAATATCTAATATTAATACTAAACGATACGATCGATTATTTTACTGAACAGCGAATGGAATGCGTCATGCCGCACGAGTCGCGCCGGAACTGCCGCAAGCTTGCCGCGCAACACTCTGTGAGAAGCAAAAACAACAGTAACAACAACAAACAACAACAACCACCATCATCACCCTCGACAACTGCAGAACAGCAATAACAGTAAAAAAAAAAGAAAGAAAAAAAATAACAGCAACTATCATTACTTGAGTCGTCGTTCTCTCCTTTCCGATTCGACGCGCGATACTCAGGAAGAAAAATCACGAAAAAAACGCGTGCGCGATCGCTAGATTCGGATCTCATAGGCCCGCGTGCGACGCGATCATGCGAGATCAACGAGCGCGATTCGGATCGACTTCGTTCGCGCGATCGTCGTCGATCGATCATTTGTCATCGATCGTCGCGTCTCGTCGTCCATTTCCCCCCTCTGTTCCCGTTCGAGATCGACGATTTTCAATGAAAGTGTCCCAGGACAAGATGAGAAACGAAAGCAGTAGAAGAAGAAGAAGAAGAAGGAGAGAGGGAGAAAGAACAAAGGATTGCCGATAACGGGAACAGAGAGAAACCGAGTCGCGCGCCCGCACAAATCCACGCGACCAACAAACACACACGCATATACGACTTTAAAACAGGTATACACACACTACAGGTAGAGATACATAGAGGTACACACACGGACCCCACGCACGCACACGCACACGCGCAAAAGGCGAGAAAGAATAAAAAAGAAAGAGGGGGGGGCTGTACGCGGTGTAACGAGGCAGAGAAAACGGTGTAGCGTCGTTGTTTTTCTATGTTATTTTTCTTGTCTTTTTACACGGGCGAACGTCGCGCGTTTGGGCTCACCGAAAACAGAAACAGAGAAACAGAACGAGGGACGAAGATCAAGCAAGCATGCATTAAACGTAAGACATAACAATAATAAGTAATAAACTATTGCGTTAGGTTTACAGTTTTTTTTTTCTTTTTTTGTAGCGAACGGATGTGAGAGAAAGAGAGCGCGAGTTTGACAGAATTTTGAGAGCGTATTTGAACGATGTTTGAGCGAGTTTGAGAGAGAGAGTTTGAGACAGATAAAAGAGAGTCATGGTTTGAGAAAATGGGCGCGAATGCTAGAGAAAGTGAGAGAGACGGCGGTGATGTTTGTAGAAGTGTGCGAGAGTGCGCGGTAGAGAGATGCAACGCCGACGACTACGAGGCACGACGATTAACGAGGCAGGCGAGCGTGCGGCAGTGGGTGAAACGGCACGGATTGGCCGCAGTCCTGGCCGCCTCCCCCCACCCCCCACCCCGAAAATCGATACGGTCCTTTTAGCTATTTACTGTCTTTATTACTGCTATATGTAAGAAGAATAAAAAAAAAACGGCGAACAATGTGTCATAATTGCTGAGACTTTTATCGATAATAGCGAAGAAGAAGAAGAGAGAAAGAAGGAGAAGAAGAAAATGAAGGTGTAGACGATGAAGAGGTAGGCGAAGAGGAGTTGAAGAAAGCGGGAAGGGCGTGATAATAGAGAGAAAGAAAGAGAGAGAGAGAGAAAGAGAGAGCGCGAGAGAGAATCGTACACAAGGAATGCTATGCGTATACGCGATTATACCTGTGCATTCGCGTATACTCGAATGCGCGCGTATTCGGACGCGCGTGATTGCGTGTGTTTGCGTGCAGTGCGTGTGCGTGCGTGTATGTGTGTATGTGTGTGTGTGTGTACGCGTTTGATAAGATATTTGAAGAAGAAACGCGTGCACGCGACCGCCGAAAAAATTTCAGCCGGGAAGCGTGTTTTTGTCGACGCTTTTTCTAGGCCATATTGTTTTTTGAAGCTTGTTCATCGGCGATTTGAAGAAGTTTGAATTAGTTTTGGGAACAAAATTGATGGAAACAGCAGATTCGAAAAAAAAATAACGTGGACGGTTTTCCCGTTCGACTCGTGTAGCTTCGATCATCTTGTACACATCGAGAGACACACGTACGTTTCATATGGTTGCAGACACACATACATACACACCCACCCACTCACACACATATATATGTATATATATACATGCAGAGCCAAACGCGTGCACACGCGTAGACGAACGCGTATATACATACATGCATATATATATACATATTACAGACACGATATACATTGATACGAACACACACACGAACAGAACAGACACACGCGAGACACACGACACGATGCCGCTACCACTTATTATTACTGTAATACTACTGCTACTACTATTACTATAACTGGTTGCCCGGGCGGTTCGTCTGACGCCGGGCAGCAACCTAAACTACTATGTAACGATTTTTATGGATAAAAGAAAGGAATAAACATTGAAATAATAATTGTAATCGAAGGTGACCTAATCACGCGTCATTCAAATACTCTCTGCATTCATCATTCTCGCTTTTTAGGTGTCTACTTACTTACTTACTTACTCCGCGTCACGGAGACCGTGCGTCAGACCGTTTTCCGTTCGTTGTTGCGTGTTTGCTTGGAAACAACGATATATCCCACCGACGCTGCTGTTGCGTTACGACCTGTGCGAGAACGAAAGTCGACGTCGTTTTTTATCCGATCCGAAATTTATTTAAACTATTTCGGGCACCAGCCGGTAAAATCGCTGCAGTGATCTTATCAAACCGTCGCGAATTTGGCAATGTTTTTTAAGATTACCACGGAAAAAAATTCGAATATACTCGCGATTTTGATATATAGCCGTGCGGTCGACTTTCTTTTCGCACATCGATTCTCTCGTTCCCACCCCAGACCGAAAACAGGAAACCGAACAAAAGGACGAGGAAAACCAGCGGACCCGAGATCGATAAATATCGGGAACTGGACTTGGGAATTGGGGAAACAATCGAACCTCTTATCCCTTGGACAGCCTGGGTCAATTGGGACCCAATAAATCGTTGTTCTTGACGATGCATTGAAATCAGTTGCATCGAGTGCAATCAAAAGATCATTCTGTCTATAATAAGTGCTTTCCGGAGAATGATCAACCCTTAAATGTACCCCCAAAGTCAACTATAAATAATCTATACTATTAATATTAACAATTTTGTATGGATCATAGCATTTGTGATCGAATTTGATACTCGCAATAGAAATCTTTCGATTGAAACTTTTCATTTATTTACTATCGTCGAATAAAAATGATCTTGTTTTAAAGATGCGTGGGACCACTTAAGGGTTGAAAAAATCATTTTGTTTATTGTCCAAGGGTTAAAGGCAGCGGTGGGACTAAAGATAGAGCGAGTGAATGCGACAGAACGCGAAAGTGGCAGTGAGAGTGACAGCAAAGATGCGGCCGGGGGTAGGGGGTGGAAACAGCATTTGTGTCGGTTGAGAATATTCGATGTAATATTGTAAGTGATCGTAAAAGAAGAACGGAACAAGAAAACACGTTTCTTTGAAGCTACTCTTTTGCATACGTCGACAGAAGTTTCGAATAATCGTACGAGCAGTAATGTTTAAGAGAATAATAAATTTGTATAAAGCGGTGCAACATTGGTCTTTTGCTTTCGTACGAGAAATTCCCGATGAAATTTGTTCTTTTCCTCGATGACAGGATGTCGTGGTCTCAGCTTCCTGATAAGGCCAGCCTCTTCCGTTCTGCGCGATTAACCCTCCTTTCATAGTAGACGTAAACATTCCTTATACTAATTGCTCAATCTTCCATCTTCTTGCATTTTACAGGTCAGCAGTAAATTCGTTATATTTTATTTATTCACACAATTAATCTTCCAATTCTATGTATGCAATTATTTTGTGTCACGGTGGTTCAGAATGAAAATCTTCAGGCTTTTGAATAAACAAAGAAATCCACAGTTTTCAAAAGATTTATTATCTTCCAATTGATAGAACATTAAAAATTTCATTAAAGTTTGCTATTTATTTAAATTCGATTAGTATCATATTTTACAAATTCAATCTTCCGGTTGATTTCAAAATTAAAAGTCTGTTTAATTAAAGGTAAGTCTGCTATTTATTTAAATTCGACTAGTACCATATTTTACAAATTCAATCTTCCGGTTGATTTCAAAATTAAAAATCTGTTTAATTAAAGATAAGTCTGCTATTTATTTAAATTCCACTAGTACCATATTTTACAATTACAGTCTTCCGGTTGATTTCAAAATTAAAAACCTGTTTAATTAAAGGTAAGTCTGCTATTTATTTAAACTCGACTTGTACCATATTTTACAATTACAATCTTCCGGTTGATTTCAAAATTAAAAATCTGTTTAATTAAAGGTAAGTTTGTTATTTATTTAAATTCGACTAGTAGCATATTTTACAATTACAATCTTCCGGTTGATTTCAAAATTAAAAATCTGTTTAATTAAAGGTAAGCTTGTTATTTATTTAAATTCGACTAGTACCATATTTTACAATTACAATCTTCCGGTTGATTTTAACATTAAACATCTATTTAATTAAAGGTAAGTTTATTTAAATTCGACTAGCACCATATTTTACGAATTCAGCAATCTTAATAAGTTGCTCCGATTTTTGAAACCCCCAAAAAAATCATGGGTTCAATTTTTATTAATTACTACACACAGTAATTCCAAGTTTCCAACGCAGAAGGATATTCTCCGCGGAAGAAACGAAAATGGACAGAAAATATTGAACAACTTTCTGAAACGCAGCTCGCCAGAAAGGTAAGCGATCGATTCGAAATTCCAAAGCGATTCCCACTTACCTTGATCGTTCTTGATCTCGATCGATCGGATCGCCGCGTCAGCCGGTGGAGAACGGTGTTGTCGCCTCTGTGTCGTGTACGCAATGTAAATTCTCATTTCGTTTATTGTTAGATTAAAACGTGAAATAAAATTCTTTACAAAATTATCGAGATAAGATTTACATAAAAATCGGTGTGTCTCACTTACTCGCGCTGAGCTCGCTCTAAGAAACGTTATCTCTAAGGTTACCGAACGAAATTGTCCTCTTGTCCCCGCGAATTTTTGTTCGCTGCTTCGCCCTCGGTTACGAACCACTTCCGGTCGCCGTTCGCCGCGAAAAACACTTCAGCGGAATTAGAAATGATCGACGGGACGCGGACGATGGTGCGTTGGGGTGCGTTTACGTTGAAGCTGCGATGGAAATATATATTTTTCTCAATAAAGAAATAAATATTAAAAGATAGAGAAACTTGTGCTGAACGGTGCAGACGAGAATATAATAAAGAATATCGTTTATAGAACTGTAATTGTTATAAATTTGATTTGTTTTCTCGATCGTAATTTTTTTGATAAATGAGTGATGCTTTCGGCGCACAGGTTCGATCAATAACGACTAAACAAAGCAATTTTGCAATTTAAATTTTTTAAAGACTCAACGTTTAAAAAATTTAAATTGCAAAATTGCTTTGTTTGGTCGTTATTGATCGAACCAGTGCGCCGAAAGCATCACTCATTTATGTAATTGTTATGTCAGGAATATTAAAAATAATGTCCACAAGAAATATGTAAAAAAAATTGATTAGAGAACATTATTTTATAGTGAAAAAGGTCCGTTCGAGGGTTAATGAACCACGTATGTAGAAAGGTACCGATACAAATGTGAATATGTCAGTCTGTAACCCTGTTCTTAATTGACTATTTCCAAGATACTCGCGCGATAAGAACGAAAATAACATCCTGGAACCTAAACGCTTATAATTGTGACGAATGCACAATTATAGAGAATACATTTTGGGGGTTTTTTTTTATAGCAGCAGCAGCGTAAACGCACGGTTAGGCACACGCCTGTCTCCGATCAAAGTGATGGCACACACCCGGCGACGAGCACGCTCGATTTCATTGCGAAAGTCTCGAGTTTCGTGCAGTCGATCGGTCGCAAATCGAGGAGAAACCTCGGTATATGTGCGTCGAGAGCTCCCAAATCCGATTTGTCGCGAACCAGTTTCGAACGAGATATCGCGCGTACACCGTGTTTTTTCACCGTTTGTCGGTGGTTCCGACCTTTTACCGTTCGTTCACTCGTTTCTCAGTCTCTCTCTGCTTCCTCCTCCTACTCCTCTTCTTCTTTATCATCGTTATCGTGTCTCCTCTTCATCTTCTTCATCGTTTAAAGTGTCCGTAAAGCTATCGATTTTGTACTAGAACCTCTCCGCCGGGCCGGGAGTTGTTCGCGTTTAAGTCGTTAAGTGTGATTATTACATATTCTTGTCCTCTACCCGTTTAAATCGTACAACTATACACTAATCGTGCAAGGCTACGAACATTAGACGTCACGTAGCGACGAGAACCGCTGTCGTCAGCTGTACCGTCGTCGATTAATGGCGGCGATCAAGTTCACGGTCGACTTTCAACAAGACTTTGTCAATGTCGGCGGTTGCGAAAATGATCGTCGGATACACAGTTTCGCTCCATCGCGATCTTCACCGCTCGAAACTGTCTGCTACTTCATGGTTACTATTTCGGCTTCCATGTCAGTCCGTCTTGTTTACTCTCTATCGGAAATAAATCTTTCCAAGTTCTACTCTGAGTCAAATTTTTTGAAATAATTCTACTTCCACGTTGCTCCTCCGCAATTATGATAAAACGGAATGCGTTATTTTTCTTTATAAGTTTTTTTAGGAAAATATTGAGAACGATAATCGGGGACCTAAGGGATCTCTATGGAAAATAAAAATGTTAAAGAATTTCTTTCTTTCTCTAGTGATTCCAATAAGTTGATAAAGGCAAATCAAGAGAGACTTCGAGTTCTTCGAGTTCTACTCTGAGACTTTTCAAATTTTTTCATATAATTCTACTTCTACGTTGCTCCTCCGCAATTATAATAAAACGGAATGCGTTATTTTTCTTTACAAGTTTTTTTAGGAAAATATTGAGAACTATAATCGGGGACCTAAGCTATAATCACTGCGGATCTCTATGGAAAATAGAAATGTTAAAGAATTTTTTTCTTTCTCTAGTGATTCCTATAAGTTGATAATACAAAAAGTTAATATTATCGAGGGATGGTATTGAATTTGTATGAAGAAATTAATTTTTGTATACTGTTGTCATAAATGAGATTCGTTCGCGAAGGCAAATTAAGAGAGACTTTAACTAATCAGATGGACAATAATTCAGATTATGATTTCAAAGTAAAAATTCCAAAGTTGATTCCAACCATCGAGAGACACTCCGAAACCTTCAATTTCGAGCTCGAATTCGAACATGCCTCGTTTCTCGTCGCCGCGCGACATCTAATTGGAACGTAGCCTAAAGCTATGTCCACATTTGTTACCGCACCTCGGCCTGTTAGCTTGACATGTTGCCTAGACAATAAGGAATCGAGACAGTGACATATTATGCACCGCAAATCATTGGAAAGTTTCCTGTTCCGATGCTAGAAAAGTAATAAAACTCAAGTTACAGTCGTTGGCAGTAGTTAAATTTCATTCAAAGACAATTCTCATCTCACTAAATCAAGCTCAATGTAGTAATATTGCTCATTCTATTGGAAAATGTTGTGCCATTTTTAATACTTGCAACATGATCGTTCTCTTGTAAAGAAGAACGATTTGAACAACTTTGGGCGTTTAAAAATTACCATTCGGATATGCCAGTTAATAATTAAGAATTAGATTTAATGAGATTACTGACGAGGTACGTTAACAAACCTGAACACAATTAAGGGATTCTTGTCGCACGCTGTTCTTCGCGTCGCTGCCTCCCGTTTGATTTTCGCTCGCGTCGCACTGTTTCCGGAACAGAACACGCTTCGATACCGGTCCCACGATACATCAGAGATTAGGCCAACGGCGTGAGCGACCGGTACAAGCATGCTCCACAAGTATGCTCGCGGATCGCAGCTTTCGACCGTCGCGATTAAAAAAATATGGGTTCTGTGACGAGAGCGTGCGTATCACGGACGTTCCCAAAAATTGCGCGCAGAAACATTCGCATGGTCACGCAGAAATGCGCGGATAAAGAATTCCACGTTGCGGGAAATGTTTGCAGAGACATGTGCAAAGACAGAATATTGCAAAGACGGAAAATTGTTCACGCAGAAAATCTCAGACAGTAAATTGCAAAAATAAAAAATTACCAAAGACAGAAAATAAAAAAATAGAAAATGGCTTACGCAGAAAATTGCAAAGATGGAAAATTGCCCATGCAGAAAATTTCCCACGCAGAAAATTACTTACGCAGAAAATCTCAGACAGTAAATTGCAAAAATTTAAAATTACCAAAGACAGAAAATCAAAAAACTAGAAAATGGCTAACGCAGAAAATTGCCTATGCAGAAAATTTCCCACGCAGAAAATTGCAAAGATGAAAAATTGCCTGTGCAGAAAATTTCCCACACAGAAAATTGCAAAGACGGAAAATTGGTCACGCAGAAAATTGCAAAGATAGAAAATTGCCTATGCAGAAAATTTCCCACGCAGAAAATTGCAAAGATGGAAAATTACCTGTGCAGAAAATTTCCCACACAGAAAATTGCAAAGACGGAAAATTGGTCACGCAGAAAATTACCTACGCAGAAAATCTCAGACAGAAAATTGCAAAAATTAAAAATTACTAAAGACAGAAAATCAAAAAAATAGAAAAATGGCTTACGCAGAAAATTGCAAAGATAGAAAATTGCCTATTCAGAAAATTTCCCACGCAGAAAATTGCAAAGATGAAAAATTTGGCGGGTAAATTTCGGTGCGCATTTTCTTTCTGCGATTCCAGGATTCTGCGCGCGTTTCTGTGCGCAACGAGGAAGGTATCGCCACGCGTTGTCTGCGATCACCAATAATCTGGTGCACGGGAGACCGTTCGGTCGGACACAGCGCGCTTCGTTTCGGTCGATTCTCGAGCCGTGCGATTCACCGTTGATTGTCGACAATATTCCCTTGCAAAAAAAAAAAAACGGCACGGTTGAAACGATTCTTCTCTTTCTCAAAAGGCATCCTTTCCTCCATCCTATCCACTCTTACTTATGCGATAAAGACAGGCGAAGCCGACGAGATAAGCTCGCGGCGACGATTCGATTTTTTCCTCCCGCGAACGTTCGATAAGGCATACGGTTTTGCAAACTTTCCGACTCGACTTTGCAAGCTCACTCTTTCTTTCTCTCTGTGCCGGTGTTGGATCCAGCCGTTTCGATCCATAGACCGCGGATCTCGCGATTCGAAAATGGCGTCGAATTATTATAACAACCGATTGTTTACAGACACTGTCGAATATTTCCTGCAGTTAATGGTTGAGACGCGCGAGATCCGCAGTCTACCAACCGCGGTCACGATCGTCGAACGATCTACGATCGAGGAGGAAGCGCGATCGTTCGATCCACCGTCGCACAGTGGGCTCCTCTCGCTTCCTTCCTGAAAATTTAAACAAACGACTCGGAGTTTCAGAAAATCGACGAACCTCTATTGTCACGGTATTGCCTCGATATATGCTCGTGAAAATTTCCGGACCGAACAGTCACTCGTATCGTGTAGGGACGCTGTTTCTTCATCTCTTACCTCTCAGCGTCGACCGTAGAAAATACAATTTTAGTTACACAATTGTTTTGTTTCGAGTAATTTTTCAACGAAACATTTACCGACATATCCCCGACACTTTCCCGATTAAAACGAGCCCAAGCACGATACGGTTCGGATCGCATTTACTCGTGTAATCCACGGTAATGTGGAACCTCGATTATCCGAACGCGCGAGATCCGAATTCTCTTATCGTTCGGTTACCGGTAGGAATTATATAAATCGGTCGTCTGTATATGCTTGCAGGTTGCGTAGACGGATACAGAGTATACGTTAAATAAATTTTGTCGGATTTGTTGACAATAATGTGTTGGCAGCAGAGAGAGAGCCCACTGCGCGTCGATACGACGCAGCTAGTTATTCTACGAAGGTGGTGCATTCAACTGGCATTGAGATTCAGTAGCATTAACCTTTATTGAACTACCTTTCACCTTTCACCTTTCACCGAGTTCGGTGTACCTTGTCAGGTCGGTGTGTATGTGTTTGTGTGTATCGTGTGTGTGTGTTACACGCACGACGTTTACGACAACGGTCGATCGTGTTCTGCGATCTTTCGGAGCCTAATCTCTCGCCCCACAAAAAATGCCCATTCGAGTCGTCCTTAGAATCATCAGACACGCGAGAAACACGCGTCTCTCCAACCCGTTATCTACCCTTTTATTTTTTTTTTTATTTGTTGGTTTTACGTATACGTTCACGTTTACGTGTTCTCGCACCCACCCCTCTCTCTCTCACTCTCTCTCACTCTCGTTCACTATGCCTATCGTTGCAAATTCGTTATTTACAGTCCTCGCACACAGCACAGCGATAGAGAAGTGCACCCATGTGTTTTCTTCTTCTTCTTCATCTTCTTCTTCTTCTTCTTCTTGCCTCTACGAAATCTTGGTTGAGAATAATTGTTGCGTTGCGCACGACGTGTATATCAAAATCTATGTATTTTTGCTTTTTCTTTCTTTCGTTTAATAATTCGCGGTCGTGTGGTCGTTATTTCTAGTTCTCGCTCGTTTCCGAGTCCTGTCGACGCGTCCTTCGAACTCGAAGGAGTGGGGACAGGCCAGGAGACCTGCTTTCCTTCCGTCTCACGCTCGACGATGCTTCGCAAAATTGCAAGCTCGGTTATTTATCGGCTGTTAACTGGGTACGGAAAAGTGATAAGCAGACTGCGGATGTTTATGCAATTTTCAATTTTTCTCGTCAAATTTTTAGAAAGTGGAACCAAATAGAATCCCAATTTTATGGGTAAATGGCCTTTTTAAGTCCAAACTAAATAAAAATCGTACTAAATTCTACCGAATTTGATATTCTAGCATCTTTTGATAATTTTCACAAAATATCTGATAAGTAGACTGCGGATGTTTATGCAATTTTCAATTTTTCTGGACAAATTTTTAAAAAGTGCAACCAAATAGAATTCCAATTTCAGGGGTAATGGCCTTTTTAGGTCCAAACTATATAAAAATCATACTAAATTCGAATTTAATATTCTAGCATCTTTTGAACATTTTCACAAAAATACATAAACATCCGCAGTATAGCGATAAGATATACTTTCTTTTCTACAGGATGTTTTTCTTTTGCACACCCCCAGATATCTTTTTTATTTTTGCCAGATACAGAACATTGTCTCAGAAGTTTAGAAAGTGAAAAATAGTTTGTACAGTGAGCTTGCAATTTTGTTCGGCGCCATGTTGTTTCCGTTTTGTCAATGTTTTCCTGCGATTAAGATCGAGAAGCAGGTCTCGGTTATTTTTTTGTCGTGTGATTCGCGAGAAGATCGAGAATAAACGATCCGACGAAATCGATTATTGTACTCCCCCCTGTACAGCGAATCACCACTGTATACTGTATACTGTATACGGTATACGGTATACCGGTATTACACTGTATTATACTGAACACACCTCGAGGCGGTCTTTGGCATTCAAGCGACTCTCCGTACGATCGACTTTCGTTTCGAGTATCCCGAGAAAAACCGTACTTATATATTATACATACGTAAATCGTATCGTGTTATCGCGCGGTATCGGATTCCGAATAATCGACGTGAAATTATTCTAAATATAACCGTTTGTAGTTTAGCGCCACCGTTCGTTTACATTACCAGCTATATAATCTCAATCATCTATATGTATGTATACTGTATTATTATACGTATTATTAATAATAATACCGATTATCAATAATAGTAAGTAATTCGTTAGTTAAATCGTAATAATAATTGTTACCATTTTCTCGTAATAATGTTTTCCCCTCTCTCTCTCTCTCTTACCTCTTTGTTCTTTCTTTTTTTATCCCCCCTCTTACTACTTTTTCTCCCTCCTCTCTCTTTTCTTTTGCCTTCCGTTTTTTTGTGCGCATACACTCATACAAACACATACGTACACGCAAGTACACGAAGTTACACACTCACACACACGGGGAACGCGTGCAAAAACGCGTTGGTATTATTCTCTTTCCTTTGTTCTTTTTTAGATCGCACGTGCGAATATTTTCGTGTAGCGGTGTGTTTTTTTAATCTTTTGTCCTCGAGATTGCCGAATCGAATAAAGAAATCATAATAATAAATGTTAACAACGCTAACGATAACAACAACATCAACGACGACGACGACGGCGACGACGACGACGACAACAACAACAACAACATTGTAGTAATAAATAATAATCCGAAATAATAATAATAATAATAAATAAATCGCAACAAATAACGACGATCACACACGCCGATCGTATGTACAGAAAAACTAATCATTCTCTCGCTGGTACCGCGCACCAGTGTTTCATCATTATAAGAGTAATAATAATATATATAGATAAACTCGGAAAGAATACAATAGAAGAAAGAAAGGAAATAATAGTAAGAATAATAATACTCGATTATCGTGCACACGGGAAAAGAAACAAAAAGAGCCAGAGAGACGTCCGACAGTTTCCAAGAAACGACAATCGTATCGACGATAACGAGACGATGCGCGCGTCTCTTCTCGTCCCGTCTTGTGACTCGTCTTGTCGCGTACTCGAAGAGCTCGTGGCTTCGGGTACAAGACGATTAATAACTTCGGCGCTCGCTATCGCGAACCTATATGTTCGCGCAGCGAGCCTCGAACGCGAAAGGAAGAGCAATGGAACGTGGTGCGGCTGGATGCGTCGGGAAAACAGGGGGGGAAAATCGATGCTAATTTACCGAATCGACCGAATTATTCATCGATCGTTCCTTCGTGTTCGATTTTTTCTTTTTCTTGAAGAGACCCTACAGACACGTAAATCATTTTTACTTTCTTCAAAGTACTCGACACGAATTAATTAAAGATATTCTTAAAATATTAATCAGATGTATCGTAGTTGTGTCGGAGATGAGAAATTTTACATTATTATCTGAAACACGAAATTCTCAGATAACATTACTATGGAGATAACTTGTTGGTTCGCAATTGAAATTGTTGTTATTGTTATTGGGATATTAAAAAGACTCTAGACCACTGGGTATTTAACACTAAACGTACCGAGCATTATAATGTTTGAGCTTATAAAAATGACAAGGCTATATTTATGTTGATTTTGTGCAATTTTTATTTCAATATATGTGCTTGGGTAAAAAAATTTCTATATGTATGTGCTTGGGTAAGTAACTTTATAATTTCAGTTTAGTGTCAGTTTAGTGTTAAAAATTATGACGACATAGTGTTAACAAGATTTTACTTGGAAAACGAAATACTGGAAAAATAATAATAATCAAATAATTATTGTTTCAAACGAGTCTTGGGGTCCCTTCTCTACAGAATCCATAGTACAATAATATACAAATGCCAGAAAATTGTGTAACCAGAACATTCAGCTTTTCAAGGCAGCGATCTCAGCGAGACGAATTTTGAGCGAGAAAAGTGTAAAATGTCAGGGAAATGTAAGAAAGCTGGCAAAGGTCGATTAGATCAGCTAGAGAACGGCCGAATCGAGCACCGATTATCGATTTCTGTGGAACGAACGAAAGGAAACGAGCGAATCGACGAGCAAGGTAGAGGAAACTGAGAGGATCGCTTCGAAGAGAAGACATATCGATCCGAGGGTCTGGGCTTTTTTTTTTGGAGAGGCTTGGGTGTCATTATTAGTGATTATGGTCGCCGTTATGCGAGTCGGGTCCGAGTCGAGTCGAGTCAAGGTCACAGTGTAAACAAAAGGTCGAATTTTCTTCTCGTTTTTGTTTTTGGAGATGGTAGTTTTCGGTGATCGGAATGGAAAACGCTGTTTTCTCCCGACGCTGTGGAGAGAATATGTTGAACGTTCTCGTGTTTGTTGACGAGATCGGGATGGTATACATATTCGAAAAGCTATTGGACGACGCAGCAGCAAGGACCGTTCGCCAGATTGGTGGTAGCGACGCGTTGCTGCCGATAAGAGTGCTGTTGTCTGGACGCGTGTCTGTGCCGTTGCTGGCACCTGGGCTATTGGTTCTCCAGCGAGTAGTGACGCGACCTCTTCCAGAAACCCTTGAAGAATCCTTTCTTCTTAGGCGCGTCCCCGCACTCGGCCGCTGAAACGCAAAAGGTCACAAGCACATTCTCCTACCTAGGCCTCCTCTCCTGCGCCTCCGTTCCACTTTCCGGCCCCGAACAATGTTCCTTTGAACCAGAGTTGGGCAAAATTTTGCATCTAAATAAAAATTTCGGATGAGGAATAAAAAAAAAAATATATCCAAATTATCGATCGTAAATGTTGAATATCTAATTTAAAGATGCTTTCGGTGCTACCGTTTCGATCAGTTAATAACAATAGCAATGTTGCAAAAAATTATTTAATTCTTTCCTAACGTTTCGGTTCTGTTTTGAACCTTTTTCAAAGGTAGAAATTTGCGTCTACCAAAAAATATATATATATATTTTTTTGTAGACGCAAATTTCTACCGACGAATAAAGATAATTTCTTTTATACGAAGTGGCTTTATTTAAACTTCGAATAATTTTTTCATCTTTTATCTGTATCTTTTATTGGGAGGCTTCGAACAAATCTTTCCACAACTACTGCCAACTCTAATAAACGCAAACCATCGAATAATGGATAAAAATTTTTTTTGTTTTTTATTTTTTTATTCGAAATTTTTATTTAGATATGAAAGTTTTGCCCAACTCTGCTTTGAACCGATTCCTCGAAACGATCCTAGACTCAACCGGAATCGCCGGATCAAGACTTGTCCCCCACTCTACCCTTCCACGACGCTATTCCCCTACGCGTACGTCACGAGCCGGTCACGTGCCGGTCACGTGACTAATGTACTGGCGCACAGTGGGGTATTTGGCCCGAAAAGTCGGAAAAACTATTTTAGCGTTATTTATGAGGTGGTGGTCATAATATAGCGGTCGTTGAATTCGTCTTAACGTCAGCTATAACATTATGAAATAAATAAGCATTTTAACATTTAAAATATCCAAATGATCCATTAAAAATGCTTCTGCAATGTAAGAATTTACACAATTTCCTTAAAAACCCTTGAAAATCGCTAAAGAATAGACGCTGTTTCGCAGACCTAACCCAGACTTTCAATGAAGTAGGGTACTTCACGGGAGTACAAATAGAAAACAACAATTTCGAAGTCTTATTCTTCAGACCTTTAACTACGTCGGACAGCAAAAATTTTTAGATCGACTTTTTTCCGACTATTCGGGCCAAATACCCCACTGTGTGGCGGAGAGTGGGGGTAACTTTTTCCCCTCGATTCGAGTCAGTTCCCCTGATCTGGCCACTCTGGTGGCGAGACGTCTAGAGACATAACACTTTATTTACAGGAAGTCTAAATCTTCTTTTACACAATAATCAAAATTATCAGATTACGTTATCGAGGTTGTTGGTTTTTGATCAAAGAAGAGTGACCATTTCCAGAAGTATCCTACGCGAGTTAGGGGAAACAGTGCCGGCGTAGCCGGCGCGACGCGGCGCGACGCATCGCGCCACGTAGCCCGTCACGTATTTCAGCCACGTTTTTACTCTCGCTATATGTTAATGGGGAATCGTTAGCAATTGTCTGCCAGCTGCATGACAATCGACCGTCTTTCCGGCTTCGCTCGATTATATTCGTCGGACTTTAAACGCGGCTCGAGTCGCCTTGCGATTCGTCGCGGCGCGGCGCGGCGCACACTGGTCCAAAAACGTTCTTTCGGGCAACAGTCTCGTTTCTCCACAGGGGAACAAACATCTCCATTCGTAAAAAATTTTCTACGTTGACCTCCAAAATAATAAATTGTGCATCAATTGCAGGGCACAGTGTTAACCCTTAGCACTCGAGCGGCGAATCAGAGTCGCCACTAAAAATTGCTCTACCATTATTCACAGTATTGTTTACATTATTAAATATGGTGCTATGTAATCAATTACATGGGTGTCCCAAAATGTCTTCAAATCCCGGAAATGGGAGGTTCCTGAGGTCATTTCAAGCGCCATTTTCCTTTTGCAAAATGTTGTCCGAGGCTTCGTTTGGGAGTTATTAACGAAAAACACGGACCAATCAGAGCGCGAGCTAGACGCTAGACACGTTCAGCGCAGCGAGCCGGCAGGCGGTTGGCTGAACATGCCAACGAGCGTCTAGCTCGCGCTCTGATTGGTCCGTGTTTTACGTTAATAACTCCTAAACAAAGCCGCGGTCAACATTTTGCAAAAGGAAAATGGCGCTTGAAATCACCTCAGGAACCTCCCATTTCCGGGAGTTGAAGACATTTTGGGACACCCTGTAGAATTATTCTAGGTCGGAAGAAATGTTTAATTTTCGAGTTAAAATAGCTCCGAGTGCAAAGGGTTAAAATAATCTCAGAAAGTGTTAATTCAATCCTGCGTTTTCCCGGTATCCAGTGCGCGTCGCCGCGAGATCTGTCCACCCTCGGCTATTGGGATCCGGAATGATCGATCTCGATCGCGTTTCCTGCTTCGTTCACGATCAATTCGAGTTCTAGAGGCAGGGTGTACACGCGGAGCGAAGAAGAGAGATGCGTGCGGATCGATAACGCCGATAGGCAAGCTAGACGGTTGGGCGTGTCCGATCCGCAGCATCCCACCGAATGCAAACCACTCTAAACCTCGCTAAACCGCGATCAACGATTCCGAAGACTCCTAGAAGCAACGCTCGCCTCTTCTTCCTCTTCTTTCGTAAGCGGTAGTCGCCGAAAATAGCCGGGCAATATTAATAGAGTTAGGTGGGAAACGCGAGTAAACACCCTCCGAGAGGGACTCCGGGTATTTCTGAACTATCCTAATCCGTGGACACGCTAGCGACTAGCTCGGCTATGTCTTCTTGATTTACGCGAGTGATCACGGATTTTCTGCGGTTATCGACGATAGATCGAATATTTCGAATAGTCTTCAGAAACAAGGTCGGAAAACGTAGATTTTCGCGGTTCCCCCCCAGGATCCCCGTTTATTTTGGTCCTGGCTCGACGATATTTCGACGAGCATTCGTTAAAGACGCGCCCAAGCGGTCCCGTGCGTCGTTATAAATAGCCACGCGGACGCCTAACTGAGCTACCTCCTCCTGGAACAGAGTCCTTGGAACACGACCGCACTCTGTTCTCTCTCGTTCTGTGTACTGCTCTGGCAACCCTTTCGACGCACTATGGTCTGGAAACCCGGTTTTTCTGGCCGAAAGTCAATTTTTCAAAATTAAGATAATGAAAAATTTTTTTTTGCTACTGAGTAAAAACTCCTCAGAGCTCCGAAATACAAATAATTATTCATTTCAGATTGTTTTGTGCTCAGAAGTCAATTTATCAAGATTAAGATATTGATACAATTTTTTTTGTTGCTACGGAGTAAGAACTCCGCAGAGCTTCGAAATACAAATTATTATTCATTTCCGATTATTCTGTGCTCAAAAGTCAATTTTTCAAGATTAAGATATTGGAAAATTTTTTTTTTTATACGGAGTAAGAAAACCCTCAGAGCTTCCAAATACAAATTATTATTCATTTCAGATAGTTCTGTGCATAGATATAAACGTTCTGAAGACAAAACTGTAAGACTCAGTTTAAATAAAATGTTTAAAATAGTCATCGTAAACTATCAAAATACAAGATTAAATGATAGTTTCATACGTGTCAGCAGGTGTATTTTGAGTGTGTTGTTGTCAGCGTCTTTTTATCCATGAACAAAATAGTGCCAAGTTTAAACAATGTGAACTCCGAGAAGGTTATTAAAATAATGGCTAATAACGCCTATGATCCGTCAAAAAAAATGTTTAACGCCTATGATCACTTTTCTACAATATACAAAAATTTAAGAAAAACATTTTTTCTTTAGAAAATGGGAATCCCTTTGATCTTTTAAATGTTGCTATATATTCCTGACTTCATAATATTGTAGCTGGTGTCGAAACAAATTCAACGACCTGGCATACTGTAACCTTTAACTTTGAAATAACGCTAAAATACTTTTGGCCACAAAAAGCGGAATTCCAGACTATAGTGCGACGCTGTTTGTCACCATAGTCGTTCATTGTTCCACACTCATCGTTAATTCCTTTTCTTAATAATTTTAGCACTAAACCTACCGAGCACTAAAAGCGATAAAAATGTTTTAGCTTACAAAAATGACTATTTCAGTGTTTCCCAACCTGTGCCATGCCACACCTAAGCCTTTCTAAAATTTGTATGCCCTCTGTGTAACATATACATAATTTTTAATATTCGAAAATTGAATTGTTCACTGAAGAAACCCCTTAGCACTCGGATGGTGACTCTGAGGCACCACTGAAAATTGCTATGCCATTCTTCAAAATATTGTTCACAATATTATTTTTGTTCGTATTTAATAAACTACTAGACATTTACATATTACATGAGATATTATATCAGTTTCATATGCAAAAAATGAAAAACAATTGTATAGAATGAAAATATTCTAGAATGGAAAAATCTTTCGTTTTTTAGTTAAAATAGCTCCGAGTGCAAAGGGTTAAATGATTTAAACTCTGGACGAGTCCATTTTCGAATTGCCCCCCTATGGGGCCCACGTTGGCAAACACTGCTCTATTTATTTAGATTTTGTGCAAATTTTCAACTTGCAATATGCGCTCGAATAAACAAATATTATCGAATCAATATCCACTGTAAGCAACTTCATATTATCAATAATTGTAAAATGAAAAATATAAATCTGGCAGTGGTAGGTTTAGTGTCAGTTACAGCGAAAGGGCACTTTAGGAGAATTCTGAGCCGATGACCGATTCGAAAGGGTTGAAAGGGAATTTCGATGGGAATGTCAAACTGTACTCACCGGCGTAAGGTCCTCCGCAGGGCGCCGCGGCGTCCTTCCCGCTCTTCCCGTCCTTGCTTCCGTTCCCTGAAACAGTCGAAGCAAAGGTCTCCTCTCGTGATCGAATGTCTCTATCTGGTTGTGGTTCTGGTTCTATCGGCGCAGCAGAAACGAGCCAGCAAGCTGAGATATATCGATAAATCGTTCGAGCAAAAGTGACACGACCTTAGACCATATATACCTATAGACACGGCGTAGATAATTTTCCGAAAGATGAAATCAGCTGAAAGACACTGTGACGTCACATTTGTACAAGCTATGCTCATCGACAGTGCCTACGCTTGGCTTACATGGGGAGAGGGGGTCAGCGGGTGCGCCATGTACACAGTACAGTAAACGCTTGATTCTCGTCCAGAGCGTGGGCACGATTGGGCGAGGAATCGATTTTACAAATCTCTTAATTTTCATTATTTGTTTATGGGACTTTCACTACCTTATTTCTGGCATTTTTCTGATTAAAATGACACCAAACACGATATAGTTTCAATTGTATTTAGTGGTTTAATCGACGGTGAAAGTTTCGGTCGCAAGGAAGGACAGCGCATCGGAAAGAAAGAGACGCGGACAGTCACGCGAACCGTATTTCATTCTGTCCTTCTCTATGTTCGGATTTCTATTGAAGTCTTGCTCGGCGCGGTCGGCGCGATATCTAAACACAGTCATAAATAAAAAAGCACTTCTGGGCACGTTTCTTGTCCATGAAAAACACGGCTGTTGGACAAGAATCAAGCGTTTACTGTACATGGAAAGAAATTATCTTAAGAAATTATCTGAATTCTCGGTTTTCCTATACACATACTATACCTATGCCGGGTCTATTAGTATAATATGGTCTAAGGACACGACTGCGACAACCGCGAAAACGATAAGGCTGCCTGGAGAACAAGCGAGAGCGACGCGACGCGACGCTTTGTAAACACACGCTGTAAACATGAATGTACACCGAACGCAAGGACAGTAGTTTGTTTTTCCATCGGACGTCTTTTCGACTCCGTGATCCACCGTTTCCAAACGTGTTGTTGCATCGGCCGTGGAATTATCCGAACCTGAGAGCGCGTTTCATCTTCGCGACTCTATTTCTAGAAAGATAATAATAAACCCCAACGCGCGCGGACTGACAGAGAGAGATAGAGTTCGTGCTCCCGTAGCGCGGAGGTCCCGAATCAGGATTCACCAGCTCGCTATCGATAAAACTCGAAATTTCCGAAGAAACTACGGTTCTTTAATAGCGCCTCCTAACACGTTCAAATTGTTTATTGATAACGTTGTCGGCCCGTGGTTCAACGTGGATCCGAAAAGACCCTAACTACTCGGTAGCGAAAGCTAGCTGTCCAAGTGTGTTGTCTAAATGTTGTCTAAATTTTTTTAAGTATGTACTTGCGATAATCTGACAAAAAATATTTTAAATAAAAGCTGATCAGTTTTTGATTGGCTATACATTCCAATAAAAAATATATTCGAAAATTTCTTTTTAATTATTGTCAAGGCCACCTTCATTTTTTTAAATGGCACTTCAAGGTCATCCGAAGGTCGTTGAATTCGTCTTGACACGGGCTGTAATACTGTTAAGTCAAAAATTGAAAGTGCCATTTAAAAAAATGAAGGTGATCTTGACAATACTATAAAAAAAATGTTTTTCGAACTTTTTTTTATTGCAATATATAGCCAATCGAAAACAGATCAACTTTTGTGGAAAATATTTTTGTCAAATTATCACAAGTACTTAAAAAATTGTGAAAACTGTTACGTGGAACACCCTGTATATGTTATTTTTGTAATATGTATATGCAGTGGCGAAACTACAAATTTTAGACACCCCCGCGAAATATAATTTTGGGCCTCCTTTTTTCTTTCAAGATTTTATAGGATTGAGATTTTTTAATGCTTTTTAGGAAGGAGAATTGTAAAAATTCAATAAAAGCAAAAAGTGTACTTTTAGTGACTTAATAAATGCAAAAATTTACGCCCCCTCCGATTACGTCCCCCCTCCTCGCGTTGCGGGGTCTTGCGGTATTGTAGTTCCGCCACTGTGTGTATGTTATTAGAATATGTAACAATTAATTTATTCAACAATTGATGGAACTAGTAGAAATATGGTTTCGGAGCGGTGCGAGTCTTTCGAACTCTCGCGCGTTTCCTTTCGAAAGGGACGTTACAGGGGACCGGAAATGTCATCGATCGCCGATATCGACGACATCGCGAGCTTCCGGGGGGCGGGGAGGGGGGCGGAGCCATTGCACTCGCAGAGGAAGCTTCTGTTGCTCGGAGATACAAACCGCGGCGAGCAGAAACGGCCGAGAACAATGACGCTGCTCAGTGCTTCGACGCTCGTCGTCGGGGGTGGTGATCGTGTGCTAGCCACCCCCGATAAATCAATAACCTCCGTTCTTTCCGTAGCGAGCGGAAAATCGCGGAATTTTCGCAAATATTAGCGGGAGAAAGTCGCTGTGCGATTATCGCCGGGTCACCGCTGACCCATCCTGTACATCTGGCATATATTCGTTAAACAAATAGACTGTTGGAAAAAGATTGCGTTCACGTCGAAGTACGATAAGTGTAGTACTCAACGTGTTAGAGTAATGCAATAATGATATATTGAAAATTGATAAACAATTTCCTAGATGGACCTACACCTCTCCAATTGATCAATACCTTCGCTACAGCAAATGTTCATCTCAAGCAACCATATAAAAGTGTAGAAAAATTGATAAACAAAGGACCCCAAATCATATGGAAAATCTATCCCGGTTAAATGAGTTGGATTTTTTATTTGTAGCTTATGATCTACCGAACAAAAGATGTAATGGGCACAAAGTTCGATAATGGACAGTTATCGAGTTATAATCAGTCAACATGACAAATTCGAGCTGCCTCGAATACTCAAATCTCGGGAAGTATTTATTTTTTGGAAAAATGTTTGAAACAAAAATAGTAGGGTTTCACAACAGCTGGTTGGTGGTGTCATTATTTTCAATGACCTTGAAAAGGTCTGTGAACAAAAATCTTTGCGCGTCACAGCAGAGATAAGGACCCCACGTTTCGTCACTCCCATAGTATTTTTTGAGTATTCTATAACTGTCCATTATTGAACTTTGTGCTCATTACATCTTTTGTTCGGTAGATCATAAGCTACCAGCTACAACATAATAACAAATTCAACTGATTTAACAGGGATAGATTTTCCATATGATTTGTGCGGTGTCCTTTCCTAGATGGACCCAGACCTTGCCAAGTGTGCAATCATCCGAACCATCCCCGGGGATTAATACCTAATTAATACCTCCCACTCAATGCTACGGGTGTACCTAAAATTTCCCAAACGTTATAATCGTTTTTCTCTGTTTTCCCGATGGAAAATCGTTTTCCTAGAACCGAGGGGCGTGCATTTCCCCTGCAGGATCGTTATCGAGAAACGTCCAAATCTCGTCGAACTATCCGAGCGGACCGGAAGTCCCAAGCTTCTCGAAGTTTCGGTTATCGGCCAGCAACTCTGAACGCGTGCACGAAGCGAAGAGCACAGTGTGTGCGCGGTAGGGCAAACAACATATTGAAACCAGCTGACGTTTTCGTTCGTCCAAATGTTCACGGTCTCTTGTTGCCCGGTGTGCCGTCTGCCCCCTGTTCTTCTCTCTCTCTCTCTCTCTCTCTCTCTCTCTCTCTCTCTCTCTCTCTCTCGCTCGCTCTCTCTTTCTCTCTCTGTGCTTGGGATGCGTCTAGGCTTTCCATTTCCATTTCCATGTTTCTCGCGATGGATCGAGCCTAGACCTCTCCCGGTCGTGACCGTGAAGAAGAACGGCCGACGAGGACTGTACAGACGGTACCGGCGATCGATACCTCGGCGTACATTCTCTCCTGGTTCGAGGTTCGAGATAAACGCGTGCAACTATGCCCGAGAGCTCGTCCGACACCCGCCGTAAACCGGTTGACAAAATCGATTTGCCTGCCCGCGAATCGGACGATGACATTCGATCGAGTCGGTTCACCCCGGTGAATGAACGGCGATTTCCAACGAAAAATTGACTTTTCTGCGTCGAACGGAAACATTTGAGCAATGAGAGGCGAATTTTCGAATTAGAAAAATTTATTACACTTTACCGGACACGCAGCGAGGTAGGGTAACTGCACCAGTGAATGAACATTTAAGAAATTGTTCAGGAAGATATTTTATTTTAAAAAAATATGAATTAAATGGTTCCAAATGGCTCCCTATACTTCATTTGTCAAAAATAAATGAACACAAATAAAATGAAATTATTATTATTTGTCTTTATTAACCCCTTGCCCTACAATAACGTGTCAGACTCGTGATGAAGATTCTGAACAAAGTCTAATAAATATGTATATTATTAATTTCCTTTAAATCGAGATGAATTTCTATTTTAGTTTTGTCAATGTACAGTTATTGGAGAGCATGTATAGGCATACAATAGATATAAATTTTCTCTTTTTTTAGGAAATTGCGAACTACAAAAAAGTTCTAATCACTGAAACCGTAAAATAAATCGTAGGGCAAGGGGTTAAACGTTAAATAAAAAATTTAAAAAATACCAGTCAATGAACACTACATTCTAGTAATTAAACAATGATGGAAAAGCAAAAAATACAAAAGCGTTCATTTACTGGTGCAAGTTACCCTAGTATTAAAGTTTGACGAACGTGTCTTGCATAGTTTCCGCGGACAAATATTGTTGAACCTGTTCTCGGACGGTCCAAACAGCTCGAAACGAGACGAGACGAGGATTGCAACAAAGCGTAACGTTAGATCGTTCTCTGCAGTTAGTTGGTCGTCGGACGATAAAGCATACCGTGGTGTAGCTTTACAGCGCTCGCTCGAATGAAAGCGAATCTTCTGTTGAAAACGAAACGAACGAAACGAAACGCGGTCGATCGTGGCGCGTAGGTTTGTTCGGGGGAGTATATTTAGAAGTACCTTGTGTCGGAGGATGTCGTGGTTTCTGCCGAAACGAAGGAAAACCGACGGGACACGTGGTACACGCAAAATCTCGATTCGCGAGCACGAGGACCGCTGTGCCGCCTCTGGATTCCATTATTATTATTAAACTATCTCAACAATTTCTTACCTATCGTCTCGTGAAATTGTAAAGCATAATTTTTGCATTTCATCTGAGGATATGTTGAATGCTAAATTAAGAAATTTATTCTATTTATACAGTTTCCTATGAATGATACGAATAGGTCTACAACCATTTGACCGGCGCTGATAGGTTTAGTATTAATGTTGCAACCACCACGACTCTTGCCAAAAACGAACTCTAGCAGAAATTCCACGAATTTCCTCGAAAACTGAAAGAAGATACCACGGATCTTTATGCAAAATGAAAATTGTCTGCGTCGATTGAAAGGAATGTTATTTCTTCCATTAATAATTTTAATAGATGAGAAATCATATATTGACATCTTTGATTTTCAAAATTGTTCTCAAATTTTGAATTTCATCAATTTTGCTGTAAATGCATAAAGATCTACTGATGATCAAGTCGATTCTGGGAAACGGGTGTTGAATAAAAGTGTATTTCCTCAACTAATAATTTTCATTCTTCCAATGTCTTTACAATGTTCTATTTGACCGTAAAAAAGGGTCCTAGTGCGAAATTATAAAAATGCAATATTACAGCCACCAAGGCCGAAAATTTGATCCTATCAATTCCTGCTGAAGCAAAAGAAGTCCCAAAAAAGGGGGTTGAATAAAAGTTTATTTCCATATCTAATAATTTTCATTCTTCCAATGTCTTTACAATTTTCTATTTGACCGTAAAAAAGGGTCCTAGTGCGAAATTATAAAAATGCAATATTACAGCCACCAAGACCGAAAATTTGATCCTATCAATTCCTGCTGAAGCAAAAGAAGTCCCAAAAAAAGGGGGTCGAATAAAAGTTTATTTCCATATCTAATAATTTTCATTCTTCTAATGTCTTTACAATTTTCTATTTGACCGAAAAAGGGCCCCAGTGCGAAATTATAAAAATGCAATATTACAGCCACTAAGACCGAAAACTCGATCCTATCGATTCCTCCTAAAGCAAAAGAAGTCTTCGTTTATGATAAAAGTTTGGTCGCCAGGCAAGAGACATAGGCATCGATATCAGTGAATTTAAGTTAAAGTATCTATCGAAAAATGGGGGTTGAGAAGAGAGATTCTGTGGAGGGGGTGGAAAGAACGGCACGAACTTTCTCTCGGATCAGGGAACACTTGTCGTCGAAGCGTCGCGGGTCGAAATACTCTGGCGGTGAACGATCGACCGTGATGCGACCGGCTTTGGCTTTGGTATGGCGGTTGGAGGGTCGCTAGTTCGCTAGACGGACTAGCAGACGGGAGTAACGATTGCCAACGTGCGCGCCACCACCCCCTCTTGCGTCTCGCGACGAGGAGCGACGCTACTGCTGAACCACCCCTTCCGTGCCATTTACAAGCCTCCTACTCTTCTGCATCCTCTCTCGCTCCGCTACGGAATCGAATCGAACCGAAACCGAGTCCAAGTCGCGAATCGGTTACCAACCGATACGAAAACATCCCCTGATTCATCCTCGGGAGCAAACGCTGCTCGTATACTAGAGCATACTAGAATATTCTAGCATGCGCCGGAATTGTACTAGAATAAACTTGAATATACTATAATCGACCTGTGGGTTTTATCACAAAAATTAGTGGATCTTGTATATCCTTCTATATTTATTTTTTCCCCATTAATGCATTTCACGTTCCAACGATTATTAAAACAAAGACTTCAATACTGATTCTAGAATTTTGTAGATTTTTTAAAAGACTAGAAAAATTAGTCGTCCACCTATTATTAATATTATTATGCCAGTATGCAGACAGCGGGTTAAAAAGTTTAAGTATGCTGTTGTGTTATTTTCAATTGATTAAAATTATTAAGCGAAAAATCCGCAGTATAATATAGAAGAACGTAGCAGAATATACTAGAATAAACTAGAATGTACTGTAGAATCTAGCACGATTCCCATGGAATACCGATTCCTGCGAAAAAGAACGCGAGGCCGTCGAATAATTTCGGGAACGCGGAAAGAGCGCGATTTTCCCGAGCTAAAAATAACGGGGACGCGATAAGACACGGTTTGCGGCAGTGTTGACGTTGACGCGTCGTCCTCTGACACGAACGTTGTCCGAATCGGTTCGCATATCGGTCGGAGTTCGAAGGAACGCAAGGGAACAGAGCACAGACGGGTCTGTACCTGTCCGCGCGGACGAGTATTGATCCGCACGAACCGCCCTTCGTCCGCGCCGGCGAACGCGACCGAATTCCCCGGCTCGGGTCCGAAACTGTTTTCCCGTTTATCGCCGGCCACCGAGAATCCGTCGCTTTCTCATCCGATACCGGTTCCAGGACCGGCTCCGACCGGCGCGACAAGTCCGCAGGAGAACAGCCGCTCTGTTATGGCTTTTTCAAGGTCGTCTCACAATCCGAGAACGATATACTGTACGTGTATGTATGTATATATATCGCTCGCGGATTTTCGACAGGTGGAGACACCGCTCGGACTGGTTAGGGTTTCATGGATGATCGAGGAAATTTTGAAAGCGTGTACAAAGACCCGTGTTGGCCGGTTCCGAAGTTTTTTCGAGCGTCCCGCTTTTGAATTAGGACTCGACGCGCCATCTGTGCGGACACGTCCGAACCTGTTCGCGAGCATCACACGCTTGGCCCCGTCGGTATTCGATTGAAATTCTCTTTGCAGATTTCTACAAGCTTGCGAAAAGCGCTGTGTACTCGACACCGTTAATTACTGGGAGCTTGTTAGAACGATTCTCGACGACTGCCTCTATGCGAAACGAATCTTGAACCCTTAATCAATAGACTGCGGAGTCTTCTTGCGAAGTAAAGATTGTTCAGGGACCGAATAGAAATTTATTAATGTTCTTTCCGCTGTGTGAAATTGCAATATTTTTGCTAGAAATGCATTGAATCCGCAGTCGACCGATCATGTCTGTGTTTTATTTGCAACTATTGTAGTAATTTTTAAGGCTCTGGTAGTCATTTATTCTAATTGACACAGAAGTTGTAAAATTAGTTATGCAAGCCTTTGAAATGTTTTAATGGCACCCAGTAAGTAACATGTTTAGCACCGATTGCGCAAAGATAATGAATTTGCTACTGGACGAACAGCGAGAGATAGTAGCACTGCGATTTTGCGATTGCATGGCGAAAGCTGCGAATTTTGTGGCTTGTTCAGAGCGATATCGATTGAAACTGGAATCTTAAAGCGTCGATTACTTTGGCTACCGGAAGTCCTCGGCGCTGAACCTGCCGGTCGAATAACAAGCTTCAATATTTCAAACTTGTTGCTGTTACAAAGTCATTCTAGTTTCAGAGTACATAAATAAATTCAATCTTGTTATTTCTACAACGCAACGTATGAATATGAGTTGCTTTTAATGCTCGACAGGTTCAGCGTTGAAGACTATTAATAGCTTCAAGATATTATTTTTAGAGACAATAGATTTTTTAACGGTTCGTGTATCTAATAAAATTGGGTCTGAAAAGTCCAGAGACGTAATCGACGCTCTAATACAGATCTACAGAAAACAATAACAATACCAATACCAATATCAATACCAAGAAAAGGAAACATACGACGTTGCGAGCACGTGCGGGCACGACCATAACGAGCTTGACCGCAACGAACAAACCGGAAAACAGTTTCTTCGTTACGATCGTTGGCGATTTAAAACATCGAAGAAGCTAACAGAAACCTTGTATATGAAGATACATATAGATATATAGAAAGAAAAATGGACACAGCTCCACTATTGGAAGAATAGAACAGCTAAAAAAGAGTAATATTGATGGGGCTCACTGCCACGAAAGGTCACGCAGGAGACAAAGTTCGTCGCGCGATCAAGGTTTCAGAAAGAAAGGTAGACACTGTCCGTGGAAAACTCGATGCGGAGGATCGTCCGCGGCCAATCCGCACAAAATAGCGTGGAATTCCCCTCGGAATCGCCAATTTTTCGCAAGCTGTGTTTTCCTTAGCTCTCTGAATTATGTACTCGGTTCGTTAGGGAGCTTCTGAAAGTCAATTATGTCTTTTTCAATTGGATCTGTGACTAAAAATAGCCCCAGGTTAAAATTGAAACACTTATCCTAATGCCTTAGCTTGAGGAAGACTATATTCACTCTTTTAAGAAGAAGTTTAAGTAGAAGAAAATACAATGAATTGTTAATGTTAATAAACTGAAATTATTTTACAGCGTGTCACAAAATAAAGATATGCTTTGCAACAATGAAAGTATACCAAACTATTACCAAAAGGTATCGCCAAAGGTCTGAGAAAAATTTAAATGATCAAGTTATGATTTCACACAATTCAATAGTGTGTTCTAGACACAAGTAACAAATTGTCCGAGTTTGCGAAAGATCGGCGATCCCGTTGGCGAATTCCGTGCGATTCGACGGGCGTATCAGTAGGGTCAGCGAACGACGGCGATTTGCGTGTTGCGGTTTTTGCGGGCTCTCTCTATTTCTCTCGCTCTCTTTCCCTGTTTTGTAATAGCGCAAATTCCAGCGCTTACCTTTCTTGATGAGCAAGCTAGTGACCCTCCGTAGCGCCTCGCGAGTGCTGGAGGCGGAGCTGTGCTTACTTTGGCCGAAGTATTTGTTCGGTGTGATGTTAGTCGGCAGAGTGAGAGGTTTCCGTTGGTCTCCGGGCCCGGTCAATCTAGCGTCGAACGCGTTATTCAGCCTCTCCAGGTGCTCGATCGACGCGGGTCGAGGTTGATTCGCCTTCCTCGTCGGGTACCAGCCGCGATTAGGTCCTCCGGCAAGCCGGAGCAGCTCCGTGCCGATTATCGCCTGCTCCAGACCCGGGTTGTTTCTTCGGTACCTGGATAAATAGCCATCAATGACTCTTCATTTATGCTTCTTTACATTTATCCAACGGTCCATCTCGATTTGTCCCCTTACCCGGTGGTGGCAGTGGTTGGAGCGTACCAACCAGGTTGTCGACGCGTCTGCGTAGGGTTGCCAGCGTGCTGAGGTGTCCTGGGGACATCGCTGCCTCTGGCAAACACCGGGGTCTCAGGCAGCGAGCAGGACGTCTGCATCCCAGAGCCTGCTGAGACGTTGCCAGCCATGGGACCGGTGTTACCAATGCTGCTTCCGATCCCGTTGGCCGCACCGCTGACGATTCCGTTCCCGTTTCCGTTGCTGCCGCTGCCCGAGGAGCTGGAGCATGGCTCCGTCGACGGAGAGTGTCGCTTCGTCAACGGACGTCGTCGAGACGGTCCCGGAAGGTCCGTTGGAAGGGTTCGTCGCTCTGCGGGTATCTGCTGCTGGAGGAAATTGTCATGATTCGATGCCAGTTCAAAATACAAAAATACTAGCTGCTAAAAATACGAAACTCACCTCGCGTCTGGAGGTGTTGGTGGTTCCAGGCGTGCGTCTGCCCCTGGAGAACCCGGCGTCCATGGACCTGGTGTTCAATGACGACTGATGGTCCTTGGAGTCGGAGGCGAGGCAGACTGTTGGTCCTCGATGAGGAGGCACCCTTGGTCTGTACTCCATCGTCCGGTTGCTGCTGTGAGCCTTCGGCTTCGGGGTCACGACTCCACTCTGACCCACGTCAGAGTTCTCCTCGTCCGCCTCCTCCACGGGAGAAGGTGGCAGCGGAGGGAATTCGAGGACTTCGACGCTCACCTGTGGATTGGAACACTCTTGAGAAATAGAATAAAGACAGGATTCGAACTGATAGGTCAGTTTTCTTAGTACTGTGTAAGCAGTTGCTATAAATCACCAGCACACAGTCTGAACAATACTCTCCAACGTTCGGTAGACTAGTACCTGAAACTCGGGGTTCTTCGAGTCCTCGAGTATAGCGTCTATCACGTTCTCGATCTGCTTCTGGTCGTTCTTATGGCTCTCCACGACTCCGTTCTGTCTGGATCTCCTCTCGGACCCGTAGACGACGTCCATCCCGTTGGTCCTGTTCCCATCGAAGTCGATCTCAGCGCTCTTCAAGTTCTCAGCCTCCATCTCCGAGTCGTGTCGTCTCCTGGGCCGAGCTTCCGGTAGACCCTCCAGAGCCTTTCTGTCACCGGGTTCGATCTCGAGAGAATTTCTCTTGATGTTGGTCGTAGAGGGCCTGGAGTCGCCGACAGTCTTCCAGCGCTTGTTCTCCGAGAACGACTCGCTGTTCTTCACGCTCTCGATCTCCTTGATGGCGTCGCTGACCTTCTCGAGCTGCCTGCGGTTCTCCTTCAGCGCTTTCTTCACGATCTGCTCCTCGATCAGCAGGTTCACCGGGATCTTGGAGGCTGGTCTGTGCTCCGTGCGGCTGCTGCTAGGCGATCTCCTCGCGTGCGAGGCTTCCTCCATCTTCGGGGCTGCTCGCTCGTTGTTCCCGCCCCAGCTGTTATTCGAGCAGCTTCTAGACGTGGAGATCGATACTCTGTTAGGCTCGTCCTCGTGCTTGGATCGCCGATGGGCCTCGATAGAAGGCGACAGCCGGCCGGCGAGCTGCGCTCTGTCTCGAGCCTTGTCCTTGTCAGAGACGTCCGACGTCTCCTCTTCCTCCACGGTGACCTCCAGCTGTCCCCGAGGTCCAATCTCGTCGTTGATCGCGGGTAGAGACACCACTCTGACCAGATCTGGAGGTACCACCGATGCGAAATCGACGGGGGCGCCGTTCGCTGGTTGAGGATCGGTTTTCGCCCCGTCTCTCAAGAGGCTACGGATGTTGTCGAAGGTGCTCGAGTAACGTTTCGCGTCCGACAACCGGGTTTCCTCGCCGTTCTCGAACGACAGGCTCCTGGTTTTAGTCGGAGCTCTCGGTAGACCTTTCCGTTCCCTTTTCCGGCCACGACGGATCACGTAGGTGCCGTTCTTGGTCAGGTCTCGGGGACGTATCTGGTCCAGCTCGTTCGTCGACGAGTCCGAGTACGGCGAGATCAGGTCGTCGTCCGTCGTCGACAGACGCTGGTCCGGCCAGTCGTCGAAGTCTCGCAGCTTCGACACCGAGCCCGCGCCTAGAACATTAATTTCTTATTAGCGGATTCGTTAAACCGAGTTTACCTTCCAGTGATTTGACTGGAGATTGGTCGGTGTCTACATACACAGTTATAGACGCAAAGAATAATTTACATTAATTTGGTAGATAGATGTAACTGGAAATAAATGCAAAAAGAACTTTTGCCAGAGGTTCGGCGACTTACTGGACATGTCGCTGCTCTTGCGTCGTCTCCTGCCGATGACCTTGGTGCTCCCAGGCGCATAGAGAGGATCATCCTCCAGCGAGACCTCCCACGCGATAGAATGCCTCTTGCCAATGGGCAGAGGAGGCGGCGGTGGTGGCGGAGGGAGCAGTTCCTCCAGCGAATCGTCCGAGAACCGTTCCTCCTCGGACTGCGTTCGAAAGTCCGTCGAGTTTCTCGTGGAAAAGTCGGAGTTCCTGGTGGAGAACATGTCGGAGTATCGTTCCTCGGAGCACCTGTCCGATGTGGGCGCGGAAAACCGTTCGCTGGAGTCCGCTCTATTAGGCAGGGAAAACGAGACGAAGTCAAGGTTTCGGATGGAGAACGGGTCGGAGGTGGGCACGGACACTCGATCGTTGGACCCGGCGCTGGCCACGGCTATCGAGAAGTCCGAGTGGAACCTCTCGTTCGAGTTCGAGGTGGAGTTCGCTCGTGAAAAATCGCTCGAGTCGCATATCGCTCGCATCGAGAACCTCTCGACGCTGACGGAGCTGGATCTGGGGATCGACGATCTCTCGGATTCCGAGTTCCTGGAGAATCTGCCCTCGCTGGAATCGGAATCCGTTCTTCTTCTGTCGCGTTGCTGGTCCCCACGGCGATCGTGATTCATCAGCAACCGATCCTCCACGCTGCTCGACTTCATCATCTCGTGCTGACGCTGCTTCCGAAGCAGCGACGGTCGATCCTTCTCGCCGTCGTTCCGATGATTCCTAGCCTCTTGCCTCTCGAACTGCTCCTCCTCCTCTTCGTCCTCTTCCTCTTCGACCTCTTCGTCGTCCTCCTCGTCGTCGTCTTCTTCTTCTTCTTCTTCGTCGTCCTCTTCGGAGGAACGACGACGCACCTCGCGATGCCTCTCGGTCACCATTGGGTTCGTCCGAGGAGGAATCCAGCCGAAAGACAGCTTCCCGTCGAATGGCAGACTAGCAAACTTGCTCGGAGGAGGACTCTGGCCGAAGCTGGTCAGCTTGAACGACTCCGTCGTGCCGTTCTTCCAACCGTACGGTCTCTGGTGTCGCGTCTTCGGCTGTGGGAAATCATTGCTGTTAGATAAGTTGGAGACCGCAGGTAGCTAGCTCGAGTCACTGTTCCGATCGAAAGTGTGATTCTAGCTCGATAGCATTGATAGTTTGAGTGCCACAGAAATGGCAGACGGAATTATTTGTAAGTCTGTGGTCATAGTGGAGCGGCGAGCAGCGATGATAGCGACGCAGTGAGCAGCGCGATGGAAACAAACCGATGTAATTAAATCTTAGACCATATATACTAATAGACCCGGCATAGGTATAGTATGTGTGTAAGAAAACCGAAAATTCAGTGTCCGAAAAATGATGGAACACTGTGACGTCACAAGATAAGTCTTGAGATAATTTCTTTCCATGTACTGTGTACATGGTGCACCCCCCTCTCCTCATGTAAGCCAAGCGTATATAGGCACTGTCGATGAGCATAGCTTGTACATCTTTTGAAAATGTGACGTCACAGTGTCTTTCAGCTGATATTATCTTTCGGACACGGAAAATTATCTACGCCGTGTCTATAGGTATACAGGGTGGTCCGTTTAAACAAGAACACCTAAATATCTCTTCAGGTTATTGTGATGCAAAAATTATTTGTTACGTAATGTGCATGGTGTCAATGGACCACATATTTGGCACGAATATTTTTTCCACCTAGGTAATTTTTTTCGGAGTTATCAAGGTCATCGGTGTTTTTTTGACACATAACTGCATTTGTTTTTTATTGCACCGTGTAGCTGAGCAAAAAATACAATCAGATATGTATAATAACGTGACCTTCAAATGACCTTAATCTTTGAAAATGAAAGTGAACGCTCCGGAAAAGATAATCTTGAGAAAAAAAAATATTTGCAAAAAATTCACCTTGTGATACCATTTATATTGCATTAAAAACACTTGTTATGTCATCACAAATAAAGGAGATATTTAGGTGGCTACATTTAGGTGTACACATTTAGGTGGACCACCCTGTATATGGTCTAAGAATTAAATGAAAAAGAAAAAGATAGAAAAAAGTAGTTTGTTTTTGTTTCCGCTGTCATCGCTGCTCGCAGCTCCACTATAACCGCACCATTAGATTTATAAACGAATTTTTCCGGGTAATGTATCGCGTGTATGTAAATTCGCTCTGCTGAAATTAGAATCGCACTGTCAATCATTCTGGGACAATACGCGGAAGGACGATCGGTAGGTCAGCGACACTCACAAGCGTGGTTTGCGTGGTGACCGCGCTTCCGTTTCCGTCTCTAACGTCCTCCATGGCGATCATCCACTGTTGTCTTCCGGTGCGACGGTCAGCTGACCGTCCGCTTCTCTTCGAGGAGTTTCCGGGCGATACCCTGGCGAAGGAAACGCATGCTATAATTGATGATGCTTTTATCTCTGAAATGGATAGGAACGGTTGCTGGATGGACACACTCACATCGGTAACAAGGTAGATATGATCCTCTCTGCCTCTTCCGGCGGCGGAGGAAACTCTTGCGCGGGCAACCCTGCCGTGGGATCCTGCGGCTCTGGACAATCGGGAACCGGACGCAGTGCTACCAGGGCCATTTTCGCTTTCCGGCCATTCATGCTCATGTAGCCGTCGTCCTCCGATTGGTGCCCTATCGACAGAACAACGTGGATCACTATTCGTATTTTCAGAAATACATATTAACCCTTAGCACTCGTATGGCGACTCTGGGGCACCATTGATAATTGCTATGGCATTCTTAAAATATTGTTCACGTTATTATTTTTGTTCGTATTTACTAAACTACTAGAGAATTACATGTTACATGACATTAAATTAATTCTTCATACAAATTCAATATTACCCCTCAATAATATTAAAATTTAATATAAAATGAATTCTTCATATACATTCAATATCACTAAATTTTACTGTAAAATTAATTCTTCATACAAATTCAATATTACCCCTCAATAATATTAAAATTTAATATAAAATTAATTCTTCATATAAATTCAATATCACTAAATTGTACTGTAAACGTAATTCTTCATACAAATTCAATATTACCCCTCAATAATATTAAAATTTATTATAAAATTAATTCTTCATATAAATTCAATATTACCCCTCAATAATATTAAAATTTATTATAAAATTAATTCTTCATATAAATTCAATGTCACTAAATTTTACTGTAAAATTAATTCTTCATACAAATTCAATATCACTCCTCAATATGTATATCAGTTTCATAGCACTCGGATGGCGACTCTGAGGCACCATTGAAAATTGCTATGGCATTCTTAAAATACTATTGAGATTATTATTTTTGTTCGTATTTACTAAACTACTAGAGATTTACATATTACATGACATATTAAATTAATTCTTCATACAAATTCAATATTACCCCTCAATAATATTAAAATTAATTCTTCATACAAATTCAATATCACTCCTCAATATATCAGTTTCATATGCAAAAAATGAAAAAAATTTGTATCGAATGGAAATATTGTAGAATGGAAATATCTTTTGATTTTCAGTTAAAATAGCTCCGAGTGCAAAGGGTTAATTAACTTCTGTCTCTGTTGCAATCTTAGACCATATATACTACTAGACCCGGCATAGGTATAGTATGTGTATAGGAAAACCGAGAATTCAGTGTCCGAAAGATGATGGGACACTGTGACGTCAGAAGATAAGTCTTAAGATAATTTAATTCCATGTACTGTGTACATGGCGCACCCGCTTGACCCCCCTCTCCCCATGTAAGACAAGCGTATATAGTATATAGGCACTGTCCATGAGCATAGCTTGTACATCTTTTGAAAATGTGACGTCACAGTGTCTTTCAACTGGTATCATCTTTCGGACACGGAAAATTATCTACGCCGTGTCTATAGGTATATATGGTCTAGGTTGCAATCTATACATTGTTTTAATCATTACGATCGTGTTAGTAAATAAATCTGGTGATACGAGCATTATTTATTATCGCATGAACAATTAGGGGACACCGAAGGGAACAACTATGGGACTCCTATTATCCGAACCAATCGTTCCGAATCGTCTAATTCCCGGTTAGGATAAACAGAGCCCCAGCGCATATAACGTTGCGATAATTGATTTACTTGTTACATTGTTTCTTTGTGCTTATTAGTTGTTGTTACACGTCTTGTGCATCGGCGAGTCTCCAGACCGGACCGATTTCAAAGAGGTGCAAGGGAACGACGGAGGAGAGGGAGCCAAACCGAGGATGAGGAGGACATTGAGGAGGACATGGAGGAGACGCAGGACGAAAAAATACCTAAGGACGGACTCTCGTCGTCGGGTGTGAGACCAATACTCGGTTCGGTGCTGCTTCCACAATCCCCGACGTCTCCGACGCCCCTGACTCCTCCTCCCCCGTCGTCTCCTCCTTCGTCTCCTCCGTCGTTTCCTCTTCCTCCTCCTCCGACGACGACGACGCCACCTCCTCCTCCTCCTCCTCCACCACCGCCTCCGACTTGGTCGACACCGTCTCCACCACCGGCGTCTTCACCCTCTGGCTCGTGCTCGTCGTACTCGGAGAGCACTTTGTCCAGCAGCTCGATCGATCGTTGCACATCGTCACCTCTGGAACAAACGGATCGGTCGATTCTATAGAGATTAGGAGTCAGATCCCGTTCGATCCGCCACCCGTAGACCCGCCACCAAGCCGCCTAACCGCCTACGCAATCTCGCGCTTTCGATCAACAGTCCGCGCTCCAAAAGCTTGCCATAACATATTCCATTTCATTCCATTTCATTCATTCAATCAATTTAATTTAATTTTTTCATTTAGATATGGATGACATTTTTCGAAGATCTATTTGATCTGTTTCGTTGGTTCGCTTTAACTCCAGTATGTAAATAGAAAGAATACGGAATATTCTAGTTACAGTAAATATTTATGCAATAAATGTTGCAATGTTTATCCTGCACAAAAGAGAAAATCCGCAGTTCAACATTTAAGAATCGTGCAGCTGGATTGAATTGTTGCAACGTTCGCGTGAAAAATTCCGTAGCATGGCTAGACCCGTGCTATTCATCGATTCGCAGTGCAATAAAGGAAAATGGTGGCTCCATTCTCGAAAACAGTAACGAGGGGGTTAATTAGTCGGGGTCTCGACGGATAGCGATCGAGCAGCACACGCAAGAGACGGAGCGTCGCGACGCCTTGTCGTCGTCGTCGTCGTCTGGAACGTATCCTCGACGAGCGAAGAAAGGATTCGCGAGAGAGAAGGGTATATACAGACCGACGTAACAGAGAGAGAGAGAGAGAGGGGGGTGGTAGTTGGAGCCGGCAACGAGTGGCGGGAGAGACGAAAGGGGGCAAAGAACCGAGAACTCGCAAAGGTCAGGGGAAACGCGAAGGGGTGGGTTCGGCTGGATAGGCGAAGATGGAAGCGAGAGAAACGGGGTTTTGCCAAGGGGTGGTTGGAAACGATGGTGGCGACGGAACCAAGGGGCCAAGGGGGGCGAATGCAGAGGGGGTGTGCGTCGGCGAAGCAAAGCTACGCGAGGAAAAGCTGCGAGCAGAGCCGCGAGCATAGCCTGCGAGCCGGCAAACCACCCCTGCGCGTGCTGGCGCAATGCGGTCTTTGCCGAAGCGAGACACGTAATCGGGTATGTTAATTCCTAAGAAAACGGGAAACGACCGCGACACAGGACCATGTCACGTTGAGATCTGTCCCCTCTGGTTCATCCACCCCTGCTATGTGAACGTCCGCGGACGTTGCAGGCTGCAGTCGTTGCCTGCCGATGCGGGTTTCCGGTCGGAGGTTCATTATTAGATAGCAGAGTTGGGCAAACTTGTCATCTAAATAAAAATTTTTTATTCATTATTCGACTGTTCGAATATAAATAGTATCTTTATTCGACGAGCATCGAATAAATAATTATATTTGACTTTTTAATTTTTTTTTATAGGAAGCGGCTTTATTCGAACTTTGATTAATTTTTTCAACTTTTATCTGTATCTTTTATTAGAAGGCTTCGAATAAATCTTTCCGTCACTACTGCCAACTCTAATGAACCATCGAATAATGAATAAAAATCGTTTTATTTTTTATTCGTTATTCGAAATTTTTATTTAGATGAAAATTTTGCCCAACTTTGTTAGACAGCGGATCTTTACGCAAAATAAAAATTTTCCACCTGCTTTGCAACAAACTGAAGTGAAATAGAAATTTATTTTATTTCTTTATAACAGTTTTTTCAAATTCTTCTAATGCTTTTACTGTTTTTTAAATAACACTAATTTCTGAAATAAGTGCAGAAAATCTGTTGTCTAATGATTAGTAGGGATCTTTGCAACAAAGTGGAGTAAAATAGAAATTTATTTAATTTCTTTAATATGTTTAATAGGTCGAAAATAATGTAACAGTATTTTCAAATTCTTCTAATGTTTTTACTGTTTTTTAAATTACACTAATTTTTGTCATAATTGCAGAAAATCCGCTGTCTAATGATTAGTAGGGATTGAGAAATAAAAATTTTTCTAGCCAATTGTAAGAAACAATTTGAAAAAGTCGGAAATAACAATTCTTATAGTCACTTTCAATTAATAGATGGCGGTTTCGAGTAGGTGAACAATAAAATAAAAAGAATATAATTTCAATACTTTGCAACTGACGCAGGACATTTTTATTTTCCATGAAGATTCTGATCTACTCGTTGCCGAACATTTACAGACATTTTGCGAGTCCACGTTCTTAACCATCGTTAGGTCCGATGAGCAGTTCGGACATCATAAAACGACGCACCGACCATAACCGCAGCCCGAACGCACATCAAAGCTGCAGTTTGTTACGTTTGTGACTCACTGGCGAATGCACCAGCACAAAAGTACGCTCGGATCATACTACTCTGCGTTATGTCTCGCATCGTCTGGACATACACAGACAGACACACAGAGAGTGATCTAGCTACGCGTCCTTTTATTTTTCACGTCGGGCGATCGTCATCAGGAACGTTCGTCGACGCCAGGTCGATTTCAAAGCAAACGAGATCGCTCTAACGAGAGACCAGAAAGAGAAATGTCCTAACGACCCGACTCGCCAATCAGCGAATCACCGAGAAAGCTCAGAGAGACAGAGGAAAACAGAGGGAACCGGACCGTTAAACTCTTGGATCAACGAATCGCGGATGATTAGCTTCGGAAGAATCCTAAGTTACGAGAGTCTGTCTGGCTGCGTCATACCTAATTGAACGCACGCTGTGACCAAATCTCGTTGTCGTTGGGCAATACCGGCGTCGCACGCGTCGCCGATTTCGAGAATCGATAGGAAAGCTAAGAAGGGGATTTATTCATTTGTTACACGCCTATTTTTATGAAACTTATGTGAGATATAGTTCTTCGAAAAATATTTGACACGTATTTTTTTTTATCGGCAACCATTCACTCTGAGGGGGTGAAAACAACCCTCGAAGTAAGAGGTCAAAACCACATTTTTTGAGATATCTGAGAAATTATAAGTCGAAAAATATTGATTTTTTTTAAATGTGTATTTTTTAATGGGAATTGTAGTAGCGCAAGAATTTTTTAACAAACTTTTTTTTTAAATGTGGTTTTAACCCCTTGAGTCGAGGGCTGTTTTCACCCCCACAGAGTGGATGGTTGCCGATAAAAAAATATACGTGTCAAATATTTTTCGAAGAACTATATCTCACATAAGTTTCATCAAAATCGGCGTGTATCAACTGAATATGTTCACTTGTGAGTGAAAAATAAAACTGTAAATATTAGAATAATGTTATTACTGCAGAACTTTATGGAAAATAAAACTTGTGTTATTCTTTTAATGGTATGCATTCGATCGAACGAATAAATCGATCGCATCATAGGACGGAAATACCAAAACGGACGAAAATGACTAACATACGCGATCGAAAGCACGGACGATCCCTCGATTGTCTCGAACCAATCAAAGCAGTGTTGTTCCAATCAACTGGGCAAGAGACAAACAACATTCTACAGTCCCGTCCAAATTAACACGCGACCACCGTTTCAATGCTTGTCTTCATGATTAAAATGTACCTACTTCGCGAAATATTAAAACAATTTAACAAAGGAAGCTCTCATAGCCTCCACGAATATTATGCTTGACGAATTTAACTAGTTTTCAATTTATTTTTAAAACTTTAATATTTCTGTGGACAAATAGAAAAATTATTGTAGATTTTTCTGATCGCAGATTAACACTAAACCTACCACTGCCGGTCAATTGACCAGTATTTTTTATTTTACAACTATTAAAATTATACAGCTACTTCCATGAGGAAATGTTTCAATAAATTTCTTTATTCCAGCACATACTATGTATATTAAAAATTGTACACGATCTAAGTAAATACAGTCTTGCCATTTTTGCAAGGTAAAACATCTTAAGGGAGGAGCCGTGTGTAAATGGCCTGTTTTTCATAAAAATTTTTTAAAAATGTAATGCGTGGATTGATTTGAAATTTCAGGTATCATTTATTCAAGTTATAGTATAACAAAAAATATTTTTTTAAAAGTTTAATCGTTAATAATAATCGTGGAATAACTGCTTGAAGATTGCATCCTGTATTTGCGCCGTGCAACGTACAGTGCACAAAAATGATCTTTAAAAAAAAATCCAAATGGAATCGTTAGGTCATGCAAAAACGCTCACCATGACGTTTTTATTTTTTTTTAAATTTGCCAAAAATGCAAAAATGGCAACGTTATGAAAAAAACGTGTTCTGATATTATAAAATTATAATGTCTAAATTATAAAAGTATAATGTAAAAATTATATCTTGTCGAATTTTCAAAAATGTTGTTGCGTTTTTATATACCTCCAGAACATCCTTGAGCGATTTTAGTGCTTGGCAGGTTCAGTATTAATTTACGGTTTTAAACATAAGTGGTACATTCGATAAAACATTTGACGTAACAGTGAAGGTAGGCAGCGATAAAATGGTGGCAGCGAACCGTGTTAACGAAGTGTCGCAATATCACAGCTTCGAATTGTGTCGCTATAGGAGGGTCAATTAGGAAAGACGGGGGCTCGGGGAGCGATGATAAACCTCGCAAGATAAATTGGACCCGTTCGGCTCCGAAAGCTGTGGGAGTGCGGACCTTGAGCTTTCGAAGGTGAATCGATCGGTCGACGTCGAAGCGATCGCCTGTGGCAAAGAAACCGCCTCGTAAAGACCGTGTACAGAGCGTATCGGAGGCACAGGTTGGGCACAATAGGTGGCGAGAGGCAGGCGTTGTGTATCGCCTAATTCAGCGAATCGGCCGGTATCGAACGGCGCAGTCGTTTCCGTATGTGGGTCAGTGGTCGATACGCGTGTCCGATGTGTCCGGCGTGCAGCATCAAGCGACGCAGCCTGCTGCTCTTTCGTCGACGGCCGACGCGACGCGGCGCGGCGCGGCGCGGCGCGGCGTTGGCGTGGCGAAACGAGGCGAGGCGTGCCATGGCGTGGCGCGCCCTGCTCCTGCGAGAATCGCGTACGCCGCGTGATTCATCGCGCCTATCCGCGATTGCCAATTCCCCGCTGCGACATGCATCGCTATACGTCGCTGTGTTTTGTTACGCATCGCTGTTACAATCGGACGCGTCGCGATACCTCGATACACTCGATTCCGACGGACGATCCTTAAAAGGAAGCTGTTTCTCGCGACACGTATCTTCGCTCCGAGAAACCGTTGTCTTGCAGCGCTGCGTTACAATCGGACAGAGTTGGGCAAAATTTTCATCTGAATAAAAATTTCGAATAACCAATAAAAACAATTTTATTCATTATTCGATGGTTCGCGTTTATTAGAGTTGGCAGTAGTTGTGGAAAGATTTATTCGAAGCCTTCGAATAAAAGGTACATATAAAAGATGAAAAAATTATTCAAAGTTCGAATAAAAAAAATTATCTTTATTCGTCGGATAAGTTCTTGTCGAATGCTCGTCGATGCTCGTCGAATAAAGATACTTTTTATATTCGAACCATCGAATAATGAATAAAATTTATTTTTATGTTTTATTCGTTATTCGAAATTTTTATTTACATGAAAATTTTGTCCAACTCTGCAATCGCATGACAAAGTTTTTTTCTAAATAGTTAGTATTTATATATTTAAGACGATTTCTGTGTCGTATTTGGAGAAATTAATTATTGTTACGAACGATCGAACAAAATATGCCCATTTGGGGATGGCGGTGCTTGGAATGTATTTAGTCCTATTTATGGTACTCGTTAGTGCAATCCATGCGCATGATCCCAAATGGGGATCGCGGTACTTAATGGGTTAAAAGGAAGCTGCTGCTTGCAAAACGTCTTTGCGATGAAATCGTTGTCTTCCCTGTGTTGTCCGAGACGGAACACATCGAATCGAGCAACGTATATGTATAAACAATGACAATCTTTGTTTGTTTTTTCAATTATTTCTTCGCAAAACCTTTACCAATGCATCCCTGGCATTTTTCTGATTAAAAAGAGTCCAAACACGATACTATTCTGATCACATTTACTCTCTTAATCCACGACATAGTAGGATATCCGAATTGGGGGCGCGCGGATGTTCGAATATCCGACGTTCTACCGTATCGCGGATTAAACGAGTAAACATGATCCGAATGGTGTCGTGTTTGGACTCATTTCAGTCGGAAAAATGTCAGGAATACGTCAAAAAATACGTTTCTTATCTAGCAACCAACTGCAAAGTTAAATAAATTATAGTATAATGAATAAAGATGCGAATTTCGACCAATTTCGCGTGCGTGCGGTATAATTTCCGTGAACGAGGTCCAACGATTGTACATCAGGGGTTTCGGAGTCTGGCATGTTGGAGGGTACGTGGAAGCAGGTTCGGCCGGTTAATCCTCGGTTGTAATAAGGTCGCAGCCCCTTCCGGCGACCGGAGCAAATCGCGTTAGAACGCCGGCTGACGACCTAATCATATCCAGAGAGGTACCCGGAGCAGCAGCAGCAGCAGTCCCTCGTAACTCTTTATCGAATTATCCTTCGGCTAGACTTCGGCAGACACGGACAAACCTTCGAACGGACGTGTTCCCGCGCACGCAAACTATCGTGAGAGCCGATACGATCCTGTCGAACGAGAACGAGCGATCGACCGACCGACCGACCGCAGGCTGGCCTGAATCGCGAAAATCCGAGCCGACGATCAACTTTTGCGTTTTCGCACCGACTAACCCAGAGGTGGTTCGTGTCCTGTTACATCTTTCTCTCTCTCTCTCTCTCTCTTCGGATGGAGATGGCTCGGTGGCTCGATGGAATTCACTCTGAAATCGCGCTCGCGCTTCGTTAACGTAATATCAACGACGACGAGGAGGAGCTCTCTCTATCTCGCTCACTCTCCCGAGAGTTAATGCAATTTCTAGCGTCTGTCGGGATTTTCAGCGCTGTCAATTATCGAACGGAGTGACATCGACTTTAGCGGAGGCAAGTAGAGCGAACCCGTAGCCTCTACTCTCTCTCTCTCGCTTCATAGGGTCGTTCAACTTGTTCGGAGGTGGAAGGGCGCGGAGCGATATTGCCATATTGCACGAAATTTCGACGTATCGGAACGATACGGACCATTCAACCTCGATGATCGACCGAGGAACAACCTCTTGAAACCGTATCGTGCGTGATCGGAACCATTCCCCGTCTCATCCTTTTTGCACTGAATCGCTGCCGCGGTCGAGCGAAATGAGCTTCGCCACTGTTACCCCGTATACAGGGTGTCCCAGTCGATTTTGACATCTTGATTTTCTCGCTATTGTTACTCGTAGCAAAATATGTTTCAGCTGATGTTATTAGTTTTTTCGTGAGTGGACGCGTGAAGGTCATGTAAAGGTCAACTTTGTTTTTTTTTTTAATGGAATGAGGTATTTTTTAATACATCAATCGATGCAGCTGGACATTCGTTATGAGAAAGTACTAACTTATGTACGTCGAAAAGTTAGTAGTTCAGGGGATATTTCAATTCAAATAATTGTAAAACACTACAGTAAACGCTTGATTCTTGTCCAAAGCCGTGCTTTTCATGGACAAGAATCGTGCCCAGAAGTGCTTTTTGATTTATGACTGCGTCTAGATGTCGCGCTGACCGCGCTGAGCGAGACTTCAATAGAGAGCCGAACATAAAGAAGGACAGAATGAAATACGGTTCGCGTGACTGTCCGCGTCTCTTTCTTTCCGATGCGCTGTCCTTCCTTGCGACCGAAACTTTCACCGTCGATTAAACCACTAACTACAATTGAAACTATATCGTGTTTGGTGTCATTTTAATCAGAAAAATGTCAGAAATAAGGTAGTGACAGTCCCATAAACAAATAATGAAAATTAAGAATACCTCATTCCATTAAAAAAAAAAAACACAAAGTCGATCTTTACATGACCTTTTCGCGTCCACTCACGAAAAAACTAATAACATCAGCATATGCTCCACTCGATACCATTCGAGCCTCCGCTGAAACATTTTTTGTTACGAGTAGCAATAGCTAGAAAATCAAAATGTCAAAATCCATCATTCTATAAAAACAGTAGTCACAGTACAGGCTGCAGTTTAATTTTACAACGGTGAACTGTCCCGCTCCCGCTAAAAATTACTATACTCTAATTGAAAGCAATTCCTACATCGGAGCGCCGAGGGTTAAGCCTTTGCCAAGATCTTTAGGGCTAAATAGTCCCGTTCAGAGGCTCGTCGTTACTTCTTTTTTCCCATTTTCCCAGCGCTGGAAAACATTTTCCGCGAGCTCCTCGACGCAAAGGATGGCTCCACGGTGGATAAGGGAGCAGGATAAGGGAGTATCAAGCAGGATAAGGGCGAGAGAGAGGAGGGGAGGGGGGGGGTTAGCGGACAACGGAGCCCGTGAAAAGGATCCGAGGAGCGGAAGCGAACGCGAACGTACCCATCTCGGTCGTAGGTTCTACGCAACGTGCAGCATCCTCGAATGGTACGCAGCCAGAAAGAGAAAGAGATAAAGGGAGAGAGAGAGAGAGAGAGAGAGAGAGAGAGAGAGAGAAAGAGCTCCGGCTAGAAAAGTTATTCACCCCGAATCGATCCGTCCGATTGTCGAGCCGATGAAAGCCGTCCTAAGTAGTTAATTGGTCTGCTGCCCGATACCGGCGCGTTACCCTACCCCCCTGCTCCTCTTATCCATATATATATATGTATATGTATATATCCTCTCATATACCCATATCCATACCCGGAACGCCGACCATACACACCTGTGTGTGCCCCGACCTATACCCAAGCTCTGCCATTCTCATTTCCATTCCCATTCTCCAGTTTTCTCGGGCCGAGGAGAGACCGGCAGCAACTGATAATTAATCCGTATCGCCGCCGTCTGGTCGGATCAAGGATCGCGAATCGCAGATCGCGACAGCAGCCTTTCTTTGCGATTCGATCGCGGTACGTATCGGGTTTCGCTTTCGACCGGCCACGGCTGCGTGCACGCTCGGTGCACCGCGTGCTGAAATCATACTATTGCGAGGCCGTTTTTATATGAATTTTTAGGTAATTTTTTTCCGGATAAACTGTCGCTTCCGCTTTGGGATTTTGCAAGTAAATGATTTTTATCATGTGAAAATTGTAGGGGCTGAACTTAAAAATTGGTTCACCAATGTTTTAGGAAGTTTTTTAAAAAAAATTATCGAACCTTGTCTATTGGGATTTTGCACACGTATTCTTCAAGTAAAAATTATCAAAATCGCACGATTTATAAATATTTTGTGAACGTCTTTTAACCCTTTGCACTCGGAGCTATTTTAACTCGAAAATTAAATATTTCTTCCGACCTAGAAGAATTCCATTCCATATGATTTCTTTTTATTTTATGGATATGAAATTGATATAACACCTCATACAATACTCAAATGTTCAGTAATTGATTAGCTACCAACTTATTTAATAATGTAAACAATATTTTGAACAATGCCACAGCAATTTTGTGTCGACTCTGAGTCGCCACTCGAGTGCTAAGGGTTAAACTCAAAAACGAAAGATTTTCCATTCTAGAATATTTCCATTCTATACAATTATTTTTCGTTTTTTGCAAATGAAATTGATATAATATCTAATGTAATATGTAAATGTCTAGTAGTTTATTAAATACGAACAAAAATAATGTGAACAATATTTTCAAGAATAGCATAGCAATTTTCAGTGGTGCCTCAGAGTCGCCATTCGAGTGCTAAGGGTTAATAAAGGAGAAATCATATATTGACAGCTTCAATTTAAAAAATTTTCCAACAATTTTGAATTTCATCTAGTTAATTTTGCTACAAATACATAAGCATCCGCAGTCTAATAATTATACAGTGAACCCATGCTGTTCAAAAAACTCGAAAATATTTTCAAGAATGTCATAGCAATTTTCAGTGGTGCCTCAGAGTGCCAAGGGTTAAAATCTGCAGCCCACCGATCAGCCAGATACTCGTTGAAAAATCCACGCAACAGCGCAACCAGCGTTTACGATTTTAGGTTCGCTCGCGACGACAGAGCGTCTGGGGGCGCCGATGCGATCATGCTTACCAGGCAGATTCTCTGAGAAACGCAGATTGCTGCTCGATTATTCATAATCAGAATATTCCGACCAATCGGTGGGGCATCCAATCGAGACCGTCTTTGATCGAAGATGCTGCCTGCCGCCCGAGGAAACCGAGAGGAGTTCTTGGCCTCTGATCGATCTAGAGGGGCTCAGAGACCTCTCCCCCTTCGACATATTCGCAATCTGCGAACCGGCAACCCCGCCTCCGGATTTTTCCGGGCCGTGGAACACAGCTCGCGAATCGGATAAAATCGGATCGGATCGAATGCCGGATCCGTGGGCTAACCGCAACGTATCTTGTGCGCCAAGAGACACGCCAAAAAGAACAGAAAACGAAGCCAGAAGCAGCAGCGCGCCTTGTTTTCCGGGTAATCGACTCGGGCCACCGAATACCAACACACATTTTCTGGTTTTATTGCTGTATCAGCGTATTATTGCAATATAATCATTCGGAAATCCGTTCCGATCTCCGTATTGCACGTAAAAACAGACTGCCGATGTTTAACAATGACGGAACTTTGTTGTTCGGAATTTATTTTATATGGAAACATCACCATCGTATTCCTCACATTTTTTCCGATTAAAACGAGTCCAAACACGACACTATTCGGATCATATTTACTCGTTTAATCCGCGATACAGTGGATAACCCCCTGTTATCCGAATTAGAGGCGCGTGGATGTTCGGACATCCGCCGTCCTACCGTATCGTGGATTAAACGAGTGTACGTGATGTAAATAGTAGCGTGTTTGGGCTCGTTTTAATCGGAAAAATGTCAGGAATACGATGGTAAACGTTTCAGAACGAATTACACGTTTTGAAATGTTTCATCCGGTACAGCACAAAACTCACGATATTTATTCCTAGCCATCCTGCAATTTCATCGAGATCACAGTGCGCTGGATCAGAAAGGTTGGCATTGTCGCCGGAGTTTCTCTTAGTTTTATACCTCCCACGGTGAGGAGACGTGCGTGGAAGAGGAAAAAGTCACCTGAATAAACCCGTGGCACGAGAAATGTATATCCTCGTGCCGGTCGAGACCGATTACAAACAAGCAGGAGCAGTTGGCCGAGGCAAAGTTCGACCAAACACCAACTAGAATAAGCTGCGATTAGGGCGGAATCGAGTTAGACAGGCCACACGCAGAAGCGCAAAGGGTTAAAACAAACACGATGTTAGCGTCGGGACCACGAAGCGCAATCGGGATTCGGTCTCCAAGCTCGGAATAGCGGTTCGATCTCTGAATCTACTTACTCTGGAGCAGGGTTTCTCCAGCGTTGCGTTCCAAACCACGCCATCAGGCATCGACCGCCCCTGGCCTGAAACATGCGAAGTGCTCTATGAGTCTTGCTTGGATCTCTCTCTCTCTCTCTCTCTCTCTCTCTCTCTCTCTCTCTCTCTCTCTCTCTCTCTCTCTCTCTCTTTCTCTCTCTGTGCACAGAAGAAGGTCGTGCGAATTTTTCGGCGCGCGATACGCAAGGTGTAAATCGAAAGTGCAACGGGTGTCGATATTCTCAAAAAAAATAAGGCGAAAAGAATAACATTTTCTCGTTCGACTCCTCGTTTCCGAGTAAATCGAGTTTAAAAATCGATTTTCTCGAGAACGAAGCGCCCGACCGAAAAATGTTGCTCCGCCTCTTTTCGACTTATTTTTCCCATGTAGAATCACCGTCGGGTAGTGACGCGATTCTCGGGGTGCAGCCTGTGCAAAAGTCAAAGTCGCGCGACGATCGCGAATGTCCGCCGGATTCGATCTTCGTCCCGGTGTCATCCTGTCTCTCTCTCTCTCTCTCTCTTTCTCTCTCGAGACCGACGTTTACACTTATTATGTAAGCAGCGTTCTATAGTACCCGCTAACTTCGGCTAGATCGTGCATATTTCAGCAAAGTGCTGCCACTCGAGACTCGCTCGCGTTTTTTCCCAGCAGAATCCCTTCAACTACGCTTACCCGATGCTCGAGAGGAACCCGACAGCTCCCTCATCCCCCGTTTCCCGCTACTTTCGCCTCTCTGCAGGGCGTTCAGCCTCTATTTCTCTGTCCCTGGCGTTCCCCTCTCCCGTCATCGTGTCCCTGTATCCCTGTCCCTGTCCCTATCCTCGCGCCGACTTGCTCAGCAGAAAACCGTAGTCGCCTTCTATGTACTTTTCATTTGTCGCCCGCTCGCGCGCCAAAGTTTTCCTCCGCGTTCCACGTCGCTCCGGTCGAACCCCGACGGATCATCGAGATATCTCGCGCGGCTCCTCCTCGAAAATCGTCGTAGAGATCGGTTATCGCGTCGCCAAAATTGCAGCTGATCCTTCTTTTTTAGATACAGCAATGCCTCGGTACACGTACGCGAAAGAGATGGGTACGATATTTATAAACAATTACAAAACTTTGTTTAATTATTTCCCAATTATACCATCGCATTCGTGGCCCGTTCCCGATTAAAATGAGTCCAAACACGACACCATCGGATCATGTTCGTTTCAGGATATTGGCGTTCGGATAACGGAGGTTCTACAATATCGTGGATTAAACGAGTAAATGTAATCCGAACGGTATCGTGTTTGGTATCGTTTTACTCGGAAAAATGTCGCGAACACGCCAGCGAAAGTTTCTTCGAGAAATTATGAAAAATAAAGAAAGTTATCCTGACACCGGATAAGTGTCCGTATCGAGACCGCTACCGTCCCGACTGAAGTATAGACTGAATTATCAGCAGAGTGGATGATCCGAGAAAGCTTTACCACCGGTAATGGTTCGTGGCAGATGTTTGGGTCCGATCACAGACCAATCACAGCGAGTGGCGAGCCGCGAGGAGACAGGTAGTTATGAAAATTTTTTTTCGCGAACGCAGCACGGGTATTACGGATGTTGCTGTTCGAAACGGCGCAAAGGGCACCGCTTTCTCCTTTTCCTTTTTGTAGTTTCCGGGAGGCCCCTCTTTCTCTTTTCAGTCGCGTCCTCTCCGCCAGCACCGCTATCCGACACGCTATCCGTCCATGTTCGCGCTTCTGCTTCTGCTCGAAACGTCGCTCTATCATCCTTCGCTCGGCATTCTTTCCAGCTCTCACCCCCCTTTTCTCTTTCTCTTTCCCTTTTTTACGTCTCTGCTCGTGCTATCTCCCTTTCTGTTTCCCCCGATGCCAGAACCTCTCCTTCTCCAACCTTGCATCCCCGTTTCTGACCTTTTCTATTCAAGGGACCGTGATTGCAGCCTGCATATTTTACGAGACCAGCCTCGAACCGCGCGCCCTCTCACTCTCTCACTTTTTTTTCCCATCCATCCATCCATCCACGATAGATTCGTCTGTCCGTAGACGACGCAACCTAACCTTGCACTTCTCGAACGATCCAATCCGTTTTCAACGTTTCTTCGACGCGAGCCGCTTAAAGAGACGCTCAAACCACTCGCCGCTTCGATTGTCACCCGTTCCTCTGTCCCTGATCGTTTGCGAAACCATGAATAACGTTTCTGCGCGTCCCTATCGTTCTAGATTCACGATAGCTATCTTGTTTACGATTTGCGAGATCAAGGAAATTTCCCTTGTTTACTCCCGAGATCCTTGTCGTCGAGTGGATAAAATTCCTTCCGATTTGAAAGAACTGAACAACGTTAAGCAGACCAGAAATTTATTTACTTTCGCATTGTGCAATTATATCTTCGTGAAACTCTCACCAACATGATGTTCGCATTTTTCTGATTAAAACGAGTCCAAACACGGCACAGTTCGGATCATGTTTGCTGTTGAACCTCCGTTATCCGAACGGCCACGTTTTGAAATTTATTTGCTCTGAATGGTGTCGTGTTTGGGCTCGTTTTAATCGGAAGAATGTCAGGAATGTGTTGGTAAAAGTTTCGTCTGAAAATAGTTAAGAACAATAAACAGCGTTAAGCAGACCAGAAGTTTATTTACTTTCGCATTGTTCAATTATATCTTCGTGAAACTCTCACCAACATGATGTTCGCATTTTTCTGATTAAAACGAGTCCAAACACGGCACAGTTCGGATCATGTTTGCTGTTGAACTTCCGTTATCCGAACGGCCATGTTTTGAAATTTATTTGCTCTGAATGGTGTCGTGTTTGGGCTCGTTTTAATCGGAAGAATGTCAGGAATGTGTTGGTAAAAGTTTCGTCTGAAAATAATTAAGAACAATAAACAGCGTTAAGCAGACCAGAAATTTATTTACTTTCGCATTGTTCAATTATATCTTCGTGAAACTCTCACCAACATGATGTTCGCATTTTTCTGATTAAAACGAGTCCAAACACGGCACAGTTCGGATCATGTTTGCTGTTGAACCTCTGTTATCCGAACGCGCATGTATTGAAATTTATTTGCTCTGAATGGTGTCGTGTTTGGGCTCGTTTTAATCGGAAGAATGTCAGGAATGTGTTGGTAAAAGTTCCGTCTGAAAATAATTAAGAACAATAAAGTTTTGTCAATTGTAAAATTGTATCAGATTATTTCCGACGATCGAACCCTTGAAACGCGGCGTTGAAACGTGCAAATATTTACTTACGCTACTTTGGAACAAACATTTAATAAAAATGTTATGGAAAGCTGTTATCGAGGCAAACACTCCGATTGCATGTTTCGCGGAACAATCGGTGAAAGAGCTCGTGGGAGCAAAGAGAGCTAGCTACGAGTGGAGTAACCGGTGACCTTTGCGGACTGGTTCGAAACGGTCCGAGGAATCACATCGATCGGATAACAACGAAAGGGATGAATGGACGGATGGACGCGCGGTCGGAGAAAAAGGCTTGCAGAGAGGCGTGTCGAGTTCTCTCGGCCCCGATGCAACGGTGCAACGATGCAACGATGCAGCGATGCAACGGCTAACGACAGCTAACGGAGGCGTGCAAACGAATAAATTCCCTCATCGTCCTATATCCGGCCGCGATCCAGTCCGTCGTCTCGTGCGCAAAAACCGACGGACCGAATAACCCAGAAGAGCTGCTTTCAAAATTCTTCTCTTTTTTTTTTTTTACTCCACAACCAGCGTGTTTTCTATTTCATAAAATTTTGTTGAATACCCCCGTTTCGCTGAAGATTAAATTCCGTGTTTTACGACGGATTAAATATGTACCGCATTTCGTAGATGACAGGCAACGTTCACGTTTGCCGCAGTTACTGCAATTAATGAAGTTTTGATTCGCTGGATATTGGATGATTTCCGTGATAAGAGTCGGATAATTGAATCGAATTATTGATATCGCGATGCGATCTCTGTATTACGAGCAAATTTCTCTATTAGAGAGGCCGTTTCATACTTGCACGTTGCTGTTTTAGATTTCTCTTCTAGATTTGATAACTATTTGGGTGTAATTTTAAACAGTGAACTCATTAGAGGAATTTAAAAATATTTTTGTACTATTTTCAGTGTTCTAAACATAGTAGAAAAGAAAATTTATCATTAAAATCTAATGATTAATGAGTTTACCAAATACGACAATATTTCAATATTGTTCCATTGGAGATATTCCAAAAATGGCCAAAAAGTTACCAAAAAAATGGTCCTTGAAAAAATAATCACTCAGAAGCATCATGATCTGTTCTTGCCAATCTATAGCCTGCAACGTTATTGACCAAAGAAAATTTACCAAAAAATTTACCTGCAAATATCCAACCTAACAATTGCACAGAAAATGGTGCAGAACTGCAACTTCGTTCAACTATTGTGCAACTATTTACCATTTACTCCTTTATCCGGCAAGGAACGGGGCTCCATAAATACGACAATATTTCAATATTGATCCATTGAAGATATTCCAAAAATGGCCAAAAAATGGCCCTTCATAAAATAATCACTGTTCTTGCCAATCTATAGCCTGCAACGTCATTGACCAAACAAAATTTACCAAAAAAACCTGCAAACATCCAACCTAACAATTGCACAAAAAAAGCTGGAGAACCGATTTTTGCTGCGACCGTGCAACTATTTACCATTTATGTACTCCCTTATCCGGCACGAAACGGGGCTCAATTAATGATTTCCCAAGAGGCTAATGATCCGTTCTCATCGATTTATAGTGACGAAAGCCAGCGGACTTGGCTAGTTCGAATTTTCGCGACTGCTTCGAGGTAATCGAATCCGCGGAGAAACGAAAACCAGACACGTTTCCAGGCGAGCTGACGACGGTTTCTTGTGTTAACCGTCGACGAATTTCCGCCCTAGATACCCGCGGATCCGAGATACACGATGCATACGTACTTACACACACACACTAGCAAGCTCGACTCTCTCACCGACGAAACCGTCGAGCCGTGACGTTATGTAAGAACAGAACCAAGCCGGAGAAAGTACGAGGAACGAAAACGAAGCTGCTCGATACGATGCGCGACCGTGGAAATCGGGATGAATCTCTGTCCGAGGACTCTAATCGCCGGCAAAACCACATCCCGTGATGCATCAACTCTGCACGCCTACGCAGGTCGTTGCACATAGATAACATTGCTAGTTCAACGACCATTTTCCATTACTTTGTAAAAATAACGGGAATGTGTCTCGACCACCATTTTTAGCCATTTTTTAAATTACATGTTCGTAATCAGAGTTGGGCAAAATTTTCATCTATATAAAAATTTCGAATAACGAATAAAAAATTTAAAAAATTTTATTCATTATTCGATGATTTGCGTTTATTAGAGTAGCCAGTAGTTGTGGAAAAAGATTTATTCGAAACCTCCGAATAAAAGATACAGATAAAAGATGAAAAAATTATTCGAAGTTCGAATAAAGCCACTTCGTATAAAAAAAATTATCTTTATTCGTCGCATAAATTCTCGTCGAATATAATTATTTATTCTATGCTCGTCGAATATAATTATTTATTCGATGCTCGCCGAATAAAGATACTCTTTATATTCGAACCATCGAATAATGAATAAAAAATTTTTTATCCGAAAGTTTTATTTAGATGAAAATTTTGTCCAACTCCGTTCGTATCTTTACAATCTCAATAATCGTAACGAGAAATAAACAAACCTAGTTTGTTAATGGAAGTAGATTTCCGTGATTTTTTAAGCCCTCTCGGCCCCTCGCTGGTTACGCCGTGGAGGGGGTACACGTTTTTCTTAGATCGTGCACTCGACTGTAGTCAACGTTCGAGGATCGAACTTACAGTCTGAGAAAATGAAAGACGCTGAAAATTTCTCTCGGTTCTGCATACATGTGGCGTAACAGCTCGTTACACGAATTCAATGGATCGTCGAGTAGCGGTTCTTTCACAAATTACGAAGCGTTACATCGGCGCGTTACATAGGTGCGAATTCCATCCCGATACATTCTCCTCATAAATAAATCACGGTATTAGATATGAACCCTTCGGTAACGACGTCTGTGCACTGTACCGACTCCGATCGGTTTCGAACAATTTTAAAATTCATTCCACGAGGTTTTTACTATCGGCCACGGTATACTTTCATCAATTGTTCGCAGTCGGCAATCACTCGCTTTCTCGAATTAATGATAGTTGTAGAGGAACTATCCGGAAAAACAAATTACTGCGGACACGGATAAATTGTATGAAATTGTGGACTCTTTTTCGACCCCAATTTCCGTGATTGCTAAGACGACAACGAAGGAGTTGGGAGGCCTACGATCATTAATCTACGATTCTCAAAGGACTGGTAACTCGGTGACGATAGATGAACAATCACGACGAGGAGTGATACACGATACAGATACGAATATTATACTTGATATTAATACTAAAATAATATTATACTCAATATTAATACTAAAATAATATTATATTCAATATTAATACTAAAATAATATTATACTAAATATTAATACTAAAATAATATTATACTCAATATTATACTCAATATTATACTCAATATTATACTCAATATTAATACTAAAATAATATTATACTCAATATTAATACTACAATAATATTACACTTAATATTATTCTGGATATTAATACTAAAATAATATTACACTAAATATTATATTGGATATTAATACTAAAATAATATTATACTCAATATTGTACTCAATATTAATACTAAAATAATATTATACTCAATATTAATACTAAAAGAATATTCTACTAAAACAATATTGTACTAAAAGAATATTGTACTAAAAGAATATTGTACTAAAACAATATTGTACTAAAACAATATTGCACTAAAAGAATATTGCACTAAAAAATGGATGAAAATTTCTAGATTAAAAAAATAAAATCGATATCTCATATAGCTGGCGTCTCCCCTATTCCGAGGAAAACAGAAGGAAAAGCAGCAGGTGCGAACTTTTCGCGCGAAACGAGAATGGTTGTTCGGCTGGTATCGAAACGAATTGAAACGAATCGACGGGAAGACGGACTATATCGAAAAGACCACGGGTATAATAATCGACGAGAATACAGGGCACGGCGTTCCCACATCGTTCGTTCCAGCGAACGAACAAGAGCGAGATCAAACGCGAGAGCAAGAGCAAGACCGTGCAACATCCGCGTTTCGCAATCCCGTTTTGCCTCCCCTTTTGCTCTGCCCGGCATCACGAACTCATCGGGACCGTTCGCGGGAAAATTCGGTCCATGCAATTTGTCCGAATTTCTAGCAGAACGCTGTTTCACTGTATAGACCCCGCTACTTCGATATTGGATACGCGAAGACGATGCGAATTTTTGCATTACGCTCTGTCAGTTTCGTGGAAGAAGCCTCGCCGACAGACAGAATAGCTTTCTTGTCAACCCGCAGTTCCTGTCGCTCACAATTCCCGTCAGTCGCGTGTTGCGAAACTAGGAGTGGACAGCCATTATAACGGACAACGCCACTTGGGTCTCTTTTTTTCGAAAGAACGGGACACTTCGGGTCGTAAATAATTTCTAGTATATTTGATACGTAAAATAGCTTCCTCGCTAATTAGAAGGGGTATATTTATTAGAGTGGCTTCCTGTTTATCACGGTTACGTTCGAAATGAATTGCAACTATTATAACGGACTTTGCTCTCTGCTTTTGAGAGGCGAGGCGTGTAGGGTGATAAATAAATAAATTTAGGTCTTCGTGTCTTTTCATTGTTAGTAGACTGCGGATTTTATTCATTTATGAGAAAAAAATGATTGAAATGAAAATGAATTTTTAAAAAATACCACGTTTTTAAAACGGACTAAAAAGTATAAAATATGTTTAATAAACATGTAAAAATACTTGTAAGATTTCAAACGAAAAACGTGAGGCGAAAGATAATATGTAGTAAGGAGTGTAGAGAGTAGCTGCTGTTGAGAAAACACACACAACAGTTCATGTCATTTGTAATGAAATAAAATTATTAGTGACTTAGGTGAACAATTCATGCATCAATTATCTATGTATTGCATGCGCCCCATGTTTTTCGTTTTAAATCTTACATGTATTTTAAACATATTTTTATACTTTTTAGACCGTTTTAAAAACGTGGTATTTTAAAAAAATTAATTTTTATTTAAATAATTTTTATAGTATATCCTAAACGCATAGGCTTTTTTAAAAAATTTCTGGAAGTTAGTTTAAAATCAATTGCAAAATTTGTACCGAACAGACAAACAGACAAACAAACAGACAGACAAGAAAGCGAGCTAATAAAAACGTGGTAAAAGAATAGAAGATATACATATAAAACTGTGAATACGTTTGTATTTAATTTTTATTTCTTATAATTAACTCGGACAATTTTTATTTTGCAGAAAGATCCGCAGTCATTTTATGCAAGAATTCTCTAAATTAATAATTATCAAGAATCTAGCGACGATTCGGATACTTTGGGTCAGAATAGACCCAGGCGCCATTGTGAAAGGATTAAAATTGAAATTACAGTGCAAATTAAAATGCTCGGATGTAGCGTGTTCGTATTTATAAAAATTTCGATTTTTAGTTTGTACGGACTGCCACGGTCGTGACCAGAGGCTGTACAAGAATGGCGGCCATAGTGGCTGTAATAGATATCTGGTGCGATAGCCAAGGGGTTACCGGATTCTTAAACCGAGGAGGTTTAAGCACGCGGATAACGAAAATAAAAGCGATAAGGGGAGCCCGGAGAGATAGAGACGGGTTCCGACAAAAGGTGGATTCCTTCTAAAATTAACCGATGCCACTAGCCTAAATCGTTTCCCGTCCTCCGGGGACGAGCTTCCTCGAGCCGACCCGGTGACCTAATCGCTTCGAACAACGCGATTCGCTCGGGTTCGCGTCCATGGTTGTTACCGTGCGTTATAGTGCGTGCGCCCACGCGCAATCATTCCTTACCTTAACTGATCCACAAGGCCCTGCTCGTAGGATCCATCGCGGCCTCGAAAGCTTTCCTCTGGAATCAAACGAAATCCCACGGATTAACCCTCGAGGACACTAATCATAGTCATTCCAGCAATCAGATGCGGTTCTTAGATTTTTTATTTTGACCAATCAACAATTTGATATGGAGTGCTTGCGACTCTGGGTCAAAATGGACCCGTGGACACCTTTTTTCGTCATTAACCCCTTGCACTATGATTTATTCTACGGTCATAGCAACTATAGGTCGTTTGAAACCACTTGGAAAGATTAAATATTTATTGTTATTCAATAGCTAAATATTACCTGTAACAAAATTCTATTTTGTTTGAATTTTAGTCTTGTAACAAAATTCTATTTTGTTTGAATTTTAGTGTTGTAACAAAAATTCTATTTTGGTTGAATTATAGTCTAACTCGATATTACAGTGGAAGGGGTTAAAATGTTTAATGCAATATGAGCTCTCAAGAGCAGTATTTATTAAATGTTAAATTGGCAGTAGAGCTGCCAATTTATAAGGCAACGTTCTACTCCAATTGATCATGCTCTTTTTATACAGTAACTAGAATTTGACGGAGTTACGATAAAATTGTGAAAGTGGGAAAAGTAGAAAGAATTTCGAAATGTACTTGTTATTTTTAACGAATTGATCCTATCAAGGATCAAGTTCTGTTTAACTCCTGTTTGTTGCAATTAACGGAGAAAACGTTTATATCTCGGACAGAGATCTGCCGTTGATACCATGTCGTTTGCAAAACGAATGCGAGGATTAGATATTAATTTTATTCTGTTAACGAGGGAGCTGTACACTTAAGCTGTTTTCACAGTTCGGTGCTTCAGCCACTGATTCTTGCCTCAAATCCACAGTCCAATGCATTTCTCATTTAAGACAACTCTGAGATAAAACAGTCCACAAAAATGCCAAAACAACTTAATATTTACCAAACTTGTTTGGTATATGCACACATGCTACATTCTCGACGAGATAAGAAATCTCTATCTTCAAGATGAGTGTACATATCACAGTATCGCAAACAAATTTAACAAATAAGACTACCAATTCCAACAGAAAATTGTGAACTCACTGAAAATTTCTTTTAGAAATTTGCTCTTTCCCGAGAAATGAAATTTGAATATTCAAAAATTTAATTTTAATGTTTAATTTTACTATTTAATATTTTATTTAATTTTACTATTTAACCTTTTGCACTCGGAGCTATTTTAACTCGAAAATTAAACATTTCATCCAACCTAGAATAATTCCATTCTACATGATTTTTTCCTTTTATGGGTATGAAATTGATATAATATCACATACAATACTTAAATGTTTAGTTATTGATTAGATACCAACTTATTTAATAAAGTAAACTGAGTCACCACTCGAGTGCTAAGGGTTAATATTTAATAAGATTGTTCTCAAAGAAAGGGGGTTTGAGAAATATTTTTTTTTAAACAACAGATCTAAGCATATTAAAAATAAATATATGAATTAAATTCATTTCTAAAAAACACTAGATATCTAAAAATTCCAATTACATTTCACTTTAAATTAAATGTTTATAATCTTTATGGCACAAAAACAATTTTATTTAATTAGCTCATTTATATTCGAGATTAATATAATTCATATTTTAATTTTAATAACCCCTGATAGGGTAACTGCACCAGTAAATGAACGCTTTTGTATTTTTTGCTTTTCCATCATTGTTCAATTACTAGAATGTAGTGTTCATTGACTGGTATTTTTTATTTAACGTTTAATAAAGACAAATAATAATAATTTCATTTTATTTTTGACAAATGAAGTATAGGGAGCCATTTGGCATATATGAGATTCCTTTAATTCACATATTTTTTTAAAAATAAAATATCTTCCCGAACAGTTTCTTAAATGTTCATTCACTGGTGCAGTTACCCTACAAAAGGTATAAAAATTAATTTTACTTTATAAAATTTAAATAATTATCTTTCACAATACTTTAATTATAAAAAATTAAATTTATTCTTATAGAACTACTAAAAATATTTTCTGGTCTGTGTAAGCAATGTGAATGGCCGCGAGAATCATCCGCAAGGGTTGAATCAGCCAAGATCGGATCGAGTGGGACCGAAAGAGACCGCGAGCCAAGAGAAAGTCGCATCGCTTAGACAAAAGAGAGAATTTGTTCCGAGCGACGAGAATCCATGAAAATGAAGCTCTCTCACAGTGGCTTCAGACCTCGAGCCAGAGGCCCTTCGATGGAGGATCGACTCGATTCGAGACTTGGTAAAGGGCCAGTTGCGAAACACCGTACCGGTGGGATGCGAGAGAAGAAAGAAGAAGAAAGAAGAAGAAAGAACGAGCGACTGCACCCGATACACCCGAGAATAGCTCGCCAGAGAGTAAAACGGGTCACGTTCAATGCCGACGCGATATTTTTCACCCGGACTTTGGTTTCGTTCGAGAACGTAGTTGCTCTCCTGCTATCTTTCTTCCTTTCTCTCTCTCTCTCTCTCACTCTCTTTCTCGTGGACAGTTCGGATTTATTCAAATGTGTCCGCGCGTATTATTAGTCGTGCTCCGGTTGTTCCTGTGGCGGGAAAACCGAATTCGGAAAACGAGGACACCGAGTCGTCGAATCTGGATCGCCCGACGAAAATAACGCGTTTTTTCCCATCAAAGCTCGAATTTCCACAATTGTAGCTTTTAATACGCGACCGACTTTTTCTCCAATTCGGGCTTTCAACGCGTGTTCGCTATTGGAGGAGCTGTCGTCCCGGAGTATCCGAAATCGAATCTCGAAGGATGCATTCGAGTTTTCCAGAATTAAATCAACCGGGCGTTCGAGTGTACTCCAGTGTACAGCGAGAAAGTGGAAATGGGTAAAAGTCTCGAGTGTTGTTTAAAAATTCGATGGCAATTTAATGAAAAATTTAAGAGAGCCTTTCACCGAGCCTGAAAGCTTACCTAGCGTGTTTGCACGTTTGTTGTTATTTTATTCGAGAGTCAACGTTCTCCCGTCCGCGGTATCATAATTGCATAATACGATTAAACACTTCAGCGACCGGAAGCCTTTCAGCGGCTGTGCCAGATTTAAAAGAAGCTTAATCGCCTTCTTTTGAACCATAATCTCAAAAGGGATTATGTACTACTGGATTACACGGCTTAAGATAGCTTACACCGGTGTACTGAAAATTCCTGCGCTCTGTGTATGTATTATCTTTGATTCACCAAACAGTTGTGTATGTATTAAGTAACAACAACCGGTAGTTCCAGTGTTCATTATTACTTTCTACGGCGCAACGCCGTCGCCCACGACTTCGCTTTGATGCATTAATAAAGCGCCACCCTGTACACATCTGTGCAAATATTTCTCTTTCCTCGCGTGTTGTTACATCAGTGATAAAAATAGAGCCGTAAAACGTTCATTGTACAATGTTCAAACATCTTTGCCGGGTCCAAACTGCGAATTTTTTCAAATTGTTTAAACCGTCCATTTGCACGACCTCGGAAAATAAGTAAAATGTTGTACGCTTATGTTTAAAAGTCCTCTCAACATTCGGTGGTCTTGAGCCTAATTATTAGGGGAATTTATTTTAATACGGAGAAAGCCTTATTGGGCCACTGATCGCCTCGAGTAACGATTATCGATTTAACGAACACTTGGACACACTTTTTAACCCTCGAACGACTTTACTAACAAAGCTTATGTAAAAGCGAAATATGGATTTAAAAAAATCAGTACTATGCAAAAAATGTTTAACTAGATTAACCCTTTGCACTCGGAGCTATTTTAACTACAAAACGAAAGATGTTTCCATTCCAGAATATTTTCATTGTATACAATTTCTTTTCAGTTTTTGCATATGAAACTGATATAATATCTCATGTAATATGTAAATGTCTAGTAATTTATTAAATACGAACAAAAATAATAATCTCAACAATATGTTTAAAAATGGCATAGCAATTTTCAATGGCGCCTCAGAGTCGCCATTCGAGTGCTAAGGGTTAATAAATTACCTTAGTTTTAATAAAAATGTTGCAACCAGAAAAATCTAATTTTTTTATAAGCATTCTTCATATTCGTTGGACACTTCCGTTACGTTGCATTTTTTTTACAACGTTCAAGTGTTAATTTCAATGTACCATTTAAGACTGCTCAAAATATTCCGACATTCGTCATCACTAGACTGCGGATGTTTATGCAATTTTCAATTTTTGTATTGACATTTTAAGAAAGTCGTAATTTTCAGCGGTAGTAACGTTTGTCGATCTGAAATAAATAAAAATCATGCTAAATTCCGTGGAATCGTATATTTAATCATTTCTCGAACATTTTCGTAAGCCCATAAACGCATAAAAATCCGCTGTCTAGTCATCGCCAATTAAAGCGATTACAAAGATAAATCCATTAAACTCGGGTACAAATTACGGCCAGCAGAAATGTCTGAAAGCTCGAATAAACAAGGCCTCGTTCTCCGAAGACAATAAGAACGAGCCACTTTCAGCGCTCGGCAGTTCCAGTAGGTAGGGTAAGGTATACGAAATGCAATATTCAAGTTGTTGCAACGCTGGCGCCCGTTCCGGAAGCCCACTCAGGAACTTAAAATTTGATGACATTCGTCCGAGTAGTTGTGACGTGATGCTGTGTCCCGGCGTTTAAATTTATAAATACAGTTTCTAAACTCATTCAGACCCGAAAACTAAAACAGGTGGGGGGCGGATGCCGGTGAAAATTTCCAAAAAACCCGGTTGCATAAGAACAAGCCACTTTTCGTCGACTGCATAATTCGAGTTGCGGCGGGGGCAGGGCCACGCTTGAAAGCCCACTTAACGATGAAAATTTCATGATATTCTGCCGAGTACATATAGTTTCGCTGTGACAGGGCTCTTTCCGGTGCTTTTAAAAGCAAAATGCTTCGGTGGGCTGCGAGGCGTGAGCCAGCCAGCCGCGTGTGTTTCTCCTCCACCCCACTGCCCCCGCACACCTCCGTGCGTCTGCTGGCATCGCGACCGCTCGTAAAAACGGTCGACTTTGCGAGGTTCGTTGGCGTCGCCCCGCCGCCGCCGAGAGAGACTTAGCGGGCCGCACGCGATCGATCGGGAAAACACGGGAACCGGAAGCGAATTCGTCGGAAGGTACCCCGCGCGATCGAACCCCCTCCGTAAAATATTCCAAGCGTCGGAACGCTGTAGCGCGCGTCATCGATAAAAGCCTCTTAGCGCGAAATATCAACGTTTCGCGTATCGCTACGCTAAAGCTTAGCCGACGCCAAGAGCAACGCTATCGCAGCAATCCGTCCCGCGATCACACGGACGCTTGTTCCGTCGTTTGCCCGCGACAGCCATTTCGCGACCGCGTATTCCGGGGCAACGGAACGAGATCCGGACCCCTTTGCGTGCTTTCCAATGTTTTCGGTATCGAATCGAATCGAACGCGAGGCCGAATCGCGGCGTCGCGTTCCCAGCATCGATCGGCCCGAACGAACTCGGATTTCCGAACGAGTTTTCACGATCCCTACACCGCGACTGAGAGGGGGAAGGGGGAGAGGAGATACGGAGGAGGGAGAGAGACGCTCGATGTGTACGCGACACAAGTATACCTTTTTTCAATGCGAAACTCGCGCTCCCGTAGCCCTTGAGGCACGATGAGATAATCCAATATGGCAGAACACACACATGTCAAAACAAATCACTGAACGAAACCGACGCGACGCCACCGCGCAGCTCTTCGCACTGACACGCGTCCCCGTCGATTCTACCGAGTACCGATGGATCGAGGGTCAACGAATCGCGGATCCGCGTCGAAAGGATTCGCGTGGTTCACCCGATATGTTCTCGCCCCCGCGATCGTGCTGTTCGTATACGCGAGAATGGCCAAGGTCGCGTAACGATTCCGCTCGCTTCCGGAACGATGCTCGCGCGACGATGCCTCGTCGGTAACTGACGCGAGAGCGCTGAGCGCGCCACTCATCGGCCACTCGCCGACGACGGGGCCGGCCGAACCTGGCCGAAGCAGCGCGAACGCGGCGCTGTACGCGACGCGCCTGACAAACGCAACCCGCTCGACGCGGTCGCTTGTGCCGGCTGCATTCAAAAGGCGCCGTGAATACTATCGCCAGCTGAAAAACGGCGAGAATGCATGTAACAATGTGTTTTAACGATGCGAAAGGTTCTTGACTGGCTGATTTACATCTCGAGCGTGCTGTGCTGCGATTATTGATCGTGTTTGTTCGTTTATAAGGTCGATTTTGTTAACACCGAGCATTAAAAGCGATTATAATGTTTTAGTTTATAGAAATCACAAGGCTCTATTTAATTAGATTTCGTGCAATTTTTATCACAATATGTTCTTGGATAAAAAAATTTGTTCGCTTATAAGGTCGATTTTGTTAACACCGAGCACTAAAAGCGATTAAAATGTTTTAACTTATAGAAATGACAAGGCTATTTATTTAGATTTTGTGCAATTATTATCACAATATGTGCTTGGACAAAAAAATTTGTCGAATTTAATTCCCATGTAATTAAGTTCATAATTTCAATAATTGCAAAATGTAAAATATAAAACATTTAACCGGCTATGATAGGTTTAGTGCTATATAAAATTCTAGCTGTTCGGTAAAAAAAATCGAGCCAGGCTTCAGAAAAATCGGTATATAACTAATACAGTGGAAGAAAGTCTGGTTTAGCTGTGCCAATCGATAGAACGAAGTTGACGGTGCACGTCTTGAAAAAAATTCAGTTCGGTGACTTTTGGGAGCGTGTAGTACACTAAGATAGAACAGAGACAAGCGAAAATTGGGAGAGACGACACACAGGATATTTGGCTCGAGTTCCGGGTGCACACACGACCGTCTGCGACCGTCTACGACCGTCTGGGAGCGTGTTCGACCGTCTGCGACCCTTGTCTATCCTCCGTCCTCGACTCCTTTCTCCTCTCGAGGAGCGCTCGCGTGTCCTCGAGGACTCGTACGTGACTCTAATTACGATGCGTCGACAGAATTTACCCTGCCCGAATCTCTACGATTCCGTGAGCGGAACGTGTCCTCTATCACGACACCCGATTCCCGGAAAATCGATCGAGCACGTTCCTCGATCGTCCCGCGATTTAAAACACCTCGGGGACAGCTTTGACGGGTCTACCGCGACACTACTACGGCCAGCGGAGAGTCGTAAATGAAAACTCTAAGAACCGGACGTGGATCGATACTGGGTTCTTTTCAGTGGCCCCGTGATTCCGATGATGGGGACAGTATACGTATATTAAAATACAGTATTCTCTCGATAATTGTCCCAACCACGGGTCCGGCCAGGGACAATTATCGTCCAGGGATACTATTCTTTGACTTGTGCCGAACGTAGAAATGGACTGGGAAGCTCGAGACCACTACTAATCCGATGGCAAAACTTCTTTATTTTTCATGATTTTTTATAGATCTTTCACCAACATATTCCTGGCATTTTTCTAATGAAATTTGATATGTACCAAATATGATATAATTCCGATTATGTGTGTAATGGACGACCCCGCGTAACTTCTCATTAAAATTATATGAACGGCAATTAATGTAAATATGATGCGAATTATATTGTGTTTAGTGTCATTTTAATCAGAAAAATGTCACAAATATATCGGCGAAAGTCTCATAAAAAAATTAGTAATAATAAAAAAGTTTTTTATTGGGATTACATTGTGAGGACCCGGCGGGCCTTTGAACTGTGCCGGCGACTGCGACTCTCCGCGTCTCTTTCTTTCCCATACGCTGACCTTCCTTGCGCACGAAACTTCCATCGTCCATTACACACGTAAATATCATCGGAATTATATCATATTTGGTATCATTTTCATTAGAAAAATGCCAGTAATATGTTGGTGAAAGTTCCATAAAAAAAATAAAGAAGTTTTGTCATCGGATTAGTAGTGGTCTCCTGGTCTCACACCGATATACCCGGTGTCATGTTACACTTCTCGGCGGCCGAGGCCTCTTGAGTTTTATGGCCCCTCACGGGGTATACCCCGCAGGAGTGGGGATAGTTCAGGGACAATAATCGTCCAGACATTTGGGACATTTATCGCGAGAATACTGTACACGCTTCGGGAGGAGGTTGCGTGTCACTGTTTCGCTAATTTCTATCGTTTGCAATAAAATCTGACAGTATTTATTGTTCATTAAAATTTCATTACCGATACATACATATTGGCCAGATTTACGAAGGATCTTCTTCTGTCCCTGAAGTGTGAAAACGTAGTTTCTGAAACGTGAACAGCAGGAGGCGGGAACAATCGTGGAAACAATGTCGCGTCCTGGCGGACTTCCTTATCCGACGACGATCTTTGCGTTTATGCAGGCGGCCTTGCAATATTCCTACGGCACGCGACTTTGGTTACACACAAAAGAGTATTGTCTACCGGTTTCGACTTTATATACTCGACTCTCGTCGTTGCATGGTTTAGCTACGGGAGGAGAAAGAGGGAATACACCAGTCAGCCAGCCAGCCAGCCAGCCAGCCAGCCAGCAAACCAACCAGACAGCCAACCAGCCGTTCGTTATCGAGTGTTTGCACGTATTTACCGGGGGAAAAAAAAGGATACAAAAGGCATAGAGAGACGGGAGAACCGGCGAACGCGTTGCCGAGAAGAGGAGCACGAGAGAGCGTCGATCGAGTTTCGAACAACCGCTATCTCTCTCACTCTCTCTCTTTCTCTCTCTAGCCGAGATTCGAGATTCAACGAGCATCGTAATATCTTTTCATTGGATAATACGCCGACGAGGGAGAAAGCAACGGGAAAGAAAAGACCAAGGAAACGAGGAAAAAAGCAGAGAGCGACGGCAACCCAGAGACAAACGAACCACCTCTGCGAATCGATGGGGGGCGCAAGCGCGAGCGCCCGCGCACATAATGCCAAACGGTCGAATAGAAGCCAGAGAGATACATATTTCGAACGCTGTACATATAGGAACCGAGCTGACACGCGCATTCGTTCAGAAACGAGCCCCGGTGCAAAATAAAGCAACCAGCTGTTTGTAAACATGCTTATTCCGCGTCAAAGGTACACAGGAATAATTTTCTCCTCCCCCCCCCCCCCCGGCCATTATGAATACGATAGAATGCTGTGATATTTAATTTTCAGAACCTGCGGTTATTTGTACTTTGAACGATCTACCAGGATGTTCGACTACAGGTGGGAGAAAGTTTAAAAGGTGGTTCTCGATGACAATATAAGTCGAAAATGAAGAATTAAAAAATTGCGATTTCGACTTCGTTATTTAGTTATGGGTTGCCGCATTTTAGGTGGATTTTTAATTGTTAACCCTCTGCATTCGGAGCTATTTTAATTTTCTAGGACGTCACCAGCTCGGCCACCAAAAAGAGATTCCTCGATCAGGCAGAAAGCTCTTGACTGTCTTAAGGCAGTGCGCCCTACCAAATACCATCAACCACCCTACCACTCACACATCGCCAGATCCGCATATACGTATACGCAAATGCAAGGGTTTACAAGAAAAGAAACTGACGCCTCAATATTGCAATGAGAAGTTCAGACCCGGTCGATTATGATTCCTAAGAGTCCTGCGCAGCGTCGTCCAGAGCCCAAATTTCAAATTTTTACGTTGTTGAAGAGTAATTTGCAATAATCGGCAGAATACTGCTTGTTTCGTGTCGCGAAAACGCAAATGCAAGGGTTTACGAGAAAAGAAACTGACGCCCCAATATTGCAATGAGAAGTTCAGACCCGGTCGATTATGTTTCCTAAGAGTCCTGCGCAGCGTCGTCCAGAGCCCAAATTTCATATTTTTACATTGTTGAAGAGTAATTTGCAATAATCGGCAGCAAACTGCCTGCCACGAGGCGCCTGAAGAATGCGCGGCGCGGCTTCTCGAGTCGCGAATACGCAAATGCAAGGGTCTACGAGAAAAGAAACTGACGCCTCAATATTGCAATGAGAAGTTCAGAATTGGTTGATTATGTTTCCTAAGAGTCCTCCGCAGCGTCGTCCAGAGCCCAAATTTCATATTTTTACGTTGTTGAAGAGTAATTTGCAATAATCGGCAGAATACTGCTTGTCTCGAGTCGCGAATACGCAAATGCAAGGGTCTACGAGAAAAGAAACTGACGCCTCAATATTGCAATGAGAAGTTCAGAATTGGTTGATTATGATTCCTAAGAGTCCTGCGCAGCGTCGTCCAGAGCCCAAATTTCATATTTTTACGTTGTTGAAGAGTAATTTTCAATAATCGGCAGAATACTGCTTGTCACGTAGCGGCTTCTGAAAAATCCTACCTAATTGTAGCTCGTCACAGAAAATTAGACCCACACCACCTATCGGGCGAAATTCTTACTAATCAGCTTCGTCTATCCCATCTATCGGTCGAAAATAGTACTACTGTATTAGTTATAATATTTAAAAGTTGGTTATTATTACAAAAAAAGAGGGGTTCTACAAACTCTCAGATGGACGCGTACCCTAAGAAAGCTGTCAGCACAAACGAGATATAGGAATCCTATTCGTATATCTCGTTTGTGCTGTCAGCCTATTTTAGTTCCAGCAATACCGACGAGACCCTGCCTGGGGCCCCAAAACCGGTTCGCAAATGGGGTACGTAACCCCAGCAATGATGGCCGCCAAAATACATTGGATGATAGGTCTATTCTATACCTAGTCGGTGGTACAAATTTAGCGTGACGATCAACTCCGTCAAGGTCAAATCTGGGCGCACCCCCTTAAGGTTCGCATCGCTCTCGAGGCGTCATCCGCCGCGACATAGTCCCATTGCTTTCTTGGTTTTTGTTAATGTTTTGTTATTCTTTTCTGTTATTGTTGATTTTGGTTATATCTCGTTTTTGTTTGTTATCTGTTATTGAATAAACGTTATTGTTATTTGTTATTCGTGAATTTGTGAACAACTCTGCTAGCGACGCGCGTGACTTGACACGGGTTTGGTGCTAGTGTAAGTGTTCGAAATGGCAAGCGACAACAGAGTTTCATTTACAATAAATCAACGAATGAATGTTTTAAAGGACTTGGAGACTTCTTCTGTTAAAGATGTAGCTAAGAAGTACAAAGTACATTTGTCGACAATTTATCGTATACAGCAAAACGCTAAGCCAATCAACAACCGTGCCAATAAAAGAAAACGGGACAAAAACCGTAAATCAATCAGGAAACCGTTGTGTGAAGATTTGGAACAACGTTTATATGAGTGGTTCATAGAAATGAGAACCATAGGATTTGCTATATCGGATGCAATACTTATACAGAGAGCAAAAGAATTGAAAGAAGAGTTTCCAGTATGCTCCAATTTTCAAGCCAGCATAGGATGGATTTCAAAATTTAAAAAACGTTATAACATTCGACTAGTTAATAAATATGACAAAAAAGCCAGTGCCGATGAAAATGGTGCTAATTCTTTTGTACATACTTTTGTAAAATACGACGAGGACGAAGAAAGGCCCGCAGACGATGGAAATGTGGAAAGGCCCGCAGACGATGGAAATGAGGAAAGGCCCGCAGACGATGGAAATGAGGAAAGGCCCGCAGACGATGGAAATGAGGAAAGGCCCGCAGACGATGGAAATGAGGAAAGGCCCGCAGACGATGGAAATGAGGAAAGGCCCGCGGATGAAGGGAATAAACAACATGGGATCGAACTGCCTCGAGATGTAAGGAAGAAATTAGAAGATGCATTTCAATCTATCGAGAGTTGTAATAATTACTTTCCCCGCTCGGTACATTGTTTATTAGAGGGACTAAAATTAACAATCTTAGGTAAGACAATTCAAATAGTTAATTATTAATTAATACGTCATACTATTCCAAGCATAACACAACATTCTCTTTTTAGGCGATACAACAACAAACAGCAATACACCGTCATTGGAAAAAAATTAAAATAAAAAGTTATCATCGCATTGGTATTTTAAACAATTTAAAACTTTTTAAACTTTTAATCTTTGCCTAGCGTAGAGATCGCAATTTCTCTTTCTTTTTCACTCGCTATACATATGTACTCTTATGTTCTAAAGTTACTCCATATGTATATACCGTCAATTAAACCACTAAATACAATTGAAATTATATCGTGTTTGGTATCATTTTAATCAGAAAAATCCCAGAAATAAACGAGTGAAAGTCCCATAAAAAAATAATTAAAAATAAACATTCTATCATTGCCATTTCATTGTGAGAACACGCGGGCCTTCGAAATGTGCCGGCGACTGCGACTCTCCGCGTCTCTTTCTTTTCATCGTCAATTAAACCACTGAAATTATATCGTGTTTGGTATCATTTTGCATTAGAATGAAAAATAAAGAAGATACCGAGCCGAGATCAGATAACTAAGTTGGAGGGGATATTTTTTTCGCATTTATCGTATAGAACTTTTCGCGTTTATCGAACATTTACTGTACAGCAATTTTTAGTGGCGCCTCAGAGCCGCCACTCGAGAGTGCTATGGGTTAATAACTAAATAACGAAGCCGGAATCGCAATTTTTTTATTCTTCATTTTCGACTTGTATTATCATGGAGAACCAACCCTTAAATTTTCTCCCACCCGAACACCCTGTATACGAGATTTCAGATTTTCGAGAACAACGCGATGTACGAGGCTTCGGTCCGAAGTCAGGAAATCGATTGTCGACGCGTATCTGCTGGCAAGTTTTGCTCCGTGCTTCTCTCTCCGAGTTGGAAGAATAGTTTTATTCAGAGCGAGGACGAAGAAAACTCTCGGTTCTTTCTCTTTCTTTAGGGTGACAATACACGGCTACGTCACACCCTACTCGCGGACTCGTCGCTCATGCTTCCACCCTTCATGGTTTCGCGACTCTTCAGCCCCTTTTGCACGACCTCTTGTTACACGGTTACCCCTGCCTCCTTCTTCACTGTTTAAGGCTTCGTTTAGGATGGGGTTACCGGTCGTTACGGCTAGTTTCGAGGGTACTTTTTTGCCTCCGAGCGCGCGTCACACGACGCCGGAACAGAGAGGAGCATCAAAAGAAGAAACCCTCTCCGGCGACCGTTCGTTTCTTCCCAGAGACTTGTTTCGCTCGTCTCGAGCCTCGAGAAACAAGCGACGATCGTTACGGAAATCCTGCGAGGTCCGATATCGTTTATCTCCCCGCGAATCGAACTGACTTTTTCCCGAAATTATGCCACTTAGGTGAAGTTGCTTCTTGGCAACTTCGGTTCTGGGCTCGGTCCGATCGAACAGCAATGTTCCATACGTGTCTCAGAATTTTTTCATATTTTTTTTAATACCTAGAACAGTAAAAAAAATCATAGAAATAAATAATCCTAATGAAGCGACAAGAAGATCAGGAACAACTCTCGATGGAGTGTTTGCAAGACATTTAAACAAAATTGAATCAATAATATTTATATTATATTTTAGCTATCACAAGCCAATTGTTTCAACGATAGAATCATAGAAAATCATAGAAAAAATAATGAACGATCAAAATTTGCGACGCAAAGAAGGAGAGTGTATGGGAAAGAAAGAGACATAGTTCATAGCATTTCCCTTACGCTTTCCTTCTTTGCGTCGCAAATGATCGTTCATTATTTTTTCTATGATTATCTATTATTCTATCATTATTGAAACAATTGGCTTGTGATAGCTAAAATATGATATAAATATTATTGATTCAATTTTGTCTAAATTTCTTGCAAACACTGCATCGAGAGTTGTTCCTGATCTTGTTGTCGCTTCATTAGGTTTATTTACCATTTCCAATCTTAATTTACTTCTAAACATTACTCGACTGCAAGAAGTTTCACTTCTGCCGCGCATGGTTTTCCACGCGTATGTTTTTTAAATGTAATTTTGTAATTTATATATGATACCTCTTCTTTTACTTACATACTTATTCTGTTCCACACACGGTAGGTTTTGAAAATCATAGATGTGTAAATTATGCTACGGTCCAGTGTTCTTCTCTCTGTAATATAATTAATTATATTGACTTTAATTAATGTAAACGTAGTTGCACGTGCTGTCATAACATAACCATGTATTTTTAACCTTTTCGTAAAATCCAATCGCTGCAGCATTTTCAAATTTTCTTGTGATGAATGCGAAATTGTCATAAATAATAATTTTAGAAAACCACGTTTTTAAAATGGACTAAAAAGTATAAAATAATTTTCGCGCCACTCTCGATTTCCGTAACGTCACTTCCGTAACATCAGAAAATTATTACCCTCAGCAAAGAAGTTTCACTTCAAAAATTAATCGTGTGCAATATGCTTGCCTTCTACCGAAATATTGCTGACTATTTTCCGAAGAAAACGAGCCCAAACACGATACAATTTACGTCGCATTTACTCGTGTAATGCACACGGTAAAGTACACCCTCGATTATCCGAACCGCTTCACAATTCTCCATTTTAAGCAGTTCAAATCGTACAATCGTACAAGCGAAGTACAAATCGGTAAAGATCCAATCCAGCGATTCCCCTAATCGTACCAATCGAAAGAATATTTCCAACTTTGATGTTCGACCTTTAAATGTCTGTACAAGCCTCCTCCTCCAGAAGAACTTCATCGAACTCTTGACGTTCGAATCGTTCTTTTTCGCGTCGAGTTAACTTTGTACATCGACGCTTCGGCTCTGTCGGGGGAGTTCGATTAATAAAAGTAGAAAGTCCGGTAAGTAAGTTCGATCTATAAGAGTCGACAGTTTCGTTCGACTCTCTGGCAGCAAAGGCTCGAGGAAGGCTCTCTATCTCTCTCTCTCTCTCTCTATCTCTCAGTGCGTGGTCGTTTCGATTTCGTCTGGAGTCGATCGCCGCTGACGCACTGCGACAATTCGAACGGAGCTGCGTCGGCCGCGTGTTTAACCTTGGTTAACCTTGTCGCTGTTAATATTTAAGGAACACTGTGCACATGTCTGTGCAGCGTGCTCTGACTCGGACAGATGCTCCAAAATCCGTTACAATAATGCTTTCGACGATTCGAACGATACTACGTGAAATATATCGAAAAGTCAAGACTACGGATTTTATGCATTTCTGACAAAATTGGGTACGTACAATTTAACACTAAACCTACCATTACAATGATTATACACGATTCTTTTTTTAAGCACACATTATATACACATTAAATAAATTCGATTGTGTCATATTTAAATGGCAACTCATAGTAGCCATTTCTAGTGCTCGGTAGGTTCAGTGTTAAAACAGAGGAACAATTCAAAAAATTTAGGGGTATCTCGATACCTTATTTTCAACTCCTTAGAATGATTAGAAAAAAAAAGACCCTTCTATATTTGGCTCCTGACGCTTGTAATTTATACAGGAAATTGTTATTTTGCATAAAGATCCGCTGTCTAGACATCGGCAATACAGGGTGTTCGACTACGGGTGGGAGAAAATTTAAGGGGTGGTTCTCCATGATAATATAAGTCGAAAATGAAGAATAATAGCACTCGAGTGGCGGCTCTGAGGCGCCACTAAAAATTGCTGTACCATTATTCAAAATATTGTTTACATTATTAAATATGTTAGTATCTAATCAATTACTAAACATCTAAGTATTCTATGAGGTATTATATCAATTTCATGTCCATCTAGGTCGGAATATCTAGGTCGGAAGAAATGTTTAACTTTTAAATTAAAATAGCTCCGAGTGCAAAGAGTTAACAATTAAAAATTCACCTAAAATGCAGCAATCCATAACTAAATAACGAAGTCGAAATCGCAATTTTTTTATTCTTCATTCTCGACTTATATTGTCATCGAGAACCACCCTTTAAATTTTCTCCCACCTGTAGTCGAACACCCTGTGTAATACAATATTGGTGATACAGAGATGACCCAAAGGATCGTCCCTAAAGATTATTAAATACTGTAACGTGGTGTAAAATGCAATGCGCTGCGTCACGGTGCGTTAATCTTGTTCCCGAAGTGTTCGGTCGGGCTTCTCGGACCGGGAACGTGTCCAGGTCCATGTTCCACGTTGTTCCCAGCTTAATTACCAACGGAGACACAGTCGAGCCGCGGAATCCGCGAGGAAAGTCGTTTACACTCTCTCATATGTGTGTGTGTGTGATCGTTCGCGGGTCTTTGACCCGAAACGCGCGCGGCTTGGCGCCCGAGCACTTAAATCACCGGTATTGGATTTGTGTCTGGCTGGGAAAATAGCACTCTTGGAAAATGAATATCTATTTTGGTTGTTGAAACGACGGCAGTCGCTCGTGTGCCGATCCGATGGGCAGAGTCGGACGTCAAGTGGATTTCAGGTTATTGAACCTGCTCATTGATCCTTTTCCTCGCATCGTTGCACACCTAGCTCCGCGGTGTTCGCGCGACCGGCACTTCTTTCTACCCCCGTGGTATATGGTTGCTGCCCGTCGATCACCAACACCTTCTCAACCCCTTTTCGCTGTCTACCGTACCGCTACCTTCTGTCTTGCCGGGGGCGGGAGGGGGGGTGTCGGTCCTGCGAACTCTGACGCGGCCAGACGAAACGAATCCCGATTCCGCTCTCACAAACCAGCGCACGATGCGCAGTAGGGTGCACCTTAGCTCTATCTTGTGACATTTTTTTTGCGAGATTTTTCTCACACCTCCCCCCAAAATTGTGCTATTGGGTGAGAAAATAATTCCTGCAAAACTGGAAATTTCATGAGGTACGCGCCTTCCCCTTGTCCAATCAACTTCATCTTTTGCAGGAATTATTTTCTTACGCAATACCACTACACTGACACCATGAATCGAATGTTCAAACTTCTTAATTTTCATTATTTTTTTATGGGACTTTCACTGGCATGTTTCTGGCATTTTTCTGATTAAAACAAGACCAAACACGATATAGTTTCAATTGTATTTGGTGGTTTAATCGACAATGAAAGTTTCGGTCGCAAGGAAGGACAGCACATCGGAAGGAAAGAGACGCGGACAGTCACGCGAACCGGCAGTCTCGCTAGGCGCGGTCGGCGCGATATCTAGACGCAGTCATAAATCAAAAAGCACTTCTGGGCCACGATTCTTGTCCATGAAAAACACGGCTGTTGAAGAATCAAGCGTTTACTGTAGCACAATTTTTGGGGGGAGGCGTGATTAAAATCTCGCAAAAACAATTTCACAAGATAGAGCTAAGGTCCACCCTAATGTGCTCGCCCGAATCCCCTGAACGTCGACGAATCCTGAAAAATGAATTTTTCCGCTGAAATCTTTTGAGGTACTCGGATAATGATTACGAAAAATGTAGCTTATAAATCTCGCTGTTATTTTCACTGTAGAACGGTGAATGTACTTTGAATTTAGAAGCCCCTGAAGCTTGCGAACAGCAGCCATCTTTCCCCACAATGCGACAAAGACGCGACTCCAATCAACGACAAGTTCAGCGCGCGACAGGTTCCTCGCAGCGATACAATCGAACAGCACCCGGATAACCTAGACAACAGAGATATAGGCATAGTGATCATGAATTGCCGGAGAAGGTGCCCCGGCTAATCCTCCAGTCTCGGAAAGATTACGTTCTTAGTGAAAATGTCGACGCAGCGAACGCAGGACCTCTCGAACGAGGACCTCTCGAACGAGGACCTCTCGAACGAGGACCTGACGCTTTGCCATCGGATGCCGTACATCCCCCCTGTGATTCGAAATATCCTGATGACAGAACCATTGTCGCAGTACCTGACCGATTTCATCACCTGGTCGACTTTGTTCTGGTGGGCCACCGTGATGATGCTGGCCTGCGTCACCTGGGCTGTCCTCTATTTTCTACTTGGCGAGATCATGCTGCCCCTCAACGATGGTTTCGGTATCTTCTCGATAGCCATCTTCTCGTACACGCTCGGATGGAGTCTGTCTTACGTGCCCTACCTTCACCTGCCACCTATATTCGGAATGCTCCTCGGTGGCCTGATCATCCGCACTGCAGGAATCTACAATGTTCATCACAATCTCGACGTAGCCACCACGTCAAAGCTCAGAACGTTCTGCTTGACCTTCATCATGATACGCGTTGGTCTTCAACTTTCGCTGACCAGATTGAAGACGTACTCGAGATTCCTGGTGATCCTGGCTCTGGTTCCATCAACCATCGAGCTGTTCGTCCTCAGCATCTGCTGCCGAACTATCCTCGGCTATCCCTGGGACTGGTCCTTGATGGTCGGGTAAAACAATTATAGAACTTTTTCATTATTTTTCTAGGATACTTCCAACAAGTTGCACATGTTCTCGTTGGAACTCCTCAGGGCCGGATTAAGCCCTGTGGCAGAAGTAGCAAATGCTATGGGCCCCGCGCCTTGACCAAAAAATGTTTAGCTTGTAAAAAACAATTTATTTATCAAAGAAAAATACATGTACCACTTTGATACATTCATGCTGTAAATTCTCACGAGGATATTGATCGATGGACAATGTTATTTGCAAAAAATCAAGAAACATTTATTCAAACGTGCATACACGTGCGTGCTCAACCATAAACACAGTCTATGGTCCACCGTTTTTCGGCACATCAAAGTTCAATAAATGGTTTATTTGTACAGTCATACGTGACCATTTATATTGTACTAGAATTACCGGATAAAACTGTTAAAAATCCTCGGGTAACATTTATTTGATAAAAAATATCGACGAACGTGCTGTCATTAAACCATTATGTAAACCATTTATTTTTCACACCACGTCAGATATATTTACTGGAAATGTATGTTTAATAGCGTTCGAGATTCAATATCTAATTAAAGTATGATATGACAATTTATTATATAGATTTGACTAACAATTCTTTTTTTTTTTTGTTAGCTTAGTTTTAGTATTCGAGTCAGATTTTAAAACAGGTTTAAATGAGATTCCAATCGGATTATTTGTTATTTATATTAGGTTTGGTAAAAAGATTGACTTATATTTAAGAAACGCATTCAAAACTATTTCCAGATATATTCATAAATAAAGGTCCAGCTAGAAAAGTCTCTGGTATTATCACAGCCCTTTTTTTAAAGGACAGCGCTCACGTGCATGTCGTCTGTGGTCACCGTGAACTGCGTCCTAGGCCTAGCTGAACAGGGCTACGGCGAGGACAAGAGCATGGCCAGCATCCTGTGCACAGCAGCCTGCATCGACGACGTGAACATCGTCGCCGTGTTCGTTGTCTGCTTCACGATCGTTTTCGGTGAAGGTAAACAGCAAAACTTCTTCGCATCGCTGAACTCATGACCAAGCACTTCCGAAGTTCCACGCGTTTCTTCCGAAACGATCTTTCTTCTTCCGACCATTAATTCTCGAAACTCCGAGAGTTCTTATCTAGTTCGTTCATTACTGGATCTGTATGCGAAATAAATATTGTCCGAATCAATTGTAAAAAAAAAAGGCTGGAGAGCTTTTGAGTGTGTTCGACAGCTTTTAGAACTTTCTACTTTGCTCAGTGCCGAAAGCACTAGGATATCCAGCAGCAGAGATACTGCATAGGTAGCACAAAAGTTTGATCTAAAGCCAAGGATTTTCAGGTGATCCCCGAAACCAATGGTGGCGATACTTACTCGTCGGTCTCCGAGATTTTGTGGTGGCTCTCGTCTCCGGAGTCGCCCTCGGATGTTGCGTTACCTTCTGCCCCCATCGGAGCCACGTGAGGACGCCATATTGTTTTAAACCTCTCGTTTTAATGTACTTATAAAAAATTATATGTCACGATTACCACGAAGGGTTTCTATACCTCTGGATCGGTGGAGATCTGTTTAAAAAATTGACCGCAAAATTGACTTGACCCATTCTTTCAAGGTCAAACATTTTTTGATCGCATCGTATAGTAGTCATCGCAAGGAACAAAAATCTCAAAGGAACAATGGGTCTCAAGTCAATCGTTCTCTTAAAAAACGACTTTGAAGTTTCGTAAACGATTTTCTTCCATATCTCTACAGGGTGTCCCAAAATAGTATAACCGTGGAGAAAATAAATTGAAAGTATAGAACACATTTTTTTCATTTGACGCCTCGTTTTCGAGAAAATTGGCTTTAAAAAGCCGTCAAGTTCGCGTGACTAATATTTTAAGAAGTAGAATCAGTAGGTCATGATCAGACGCATCAGACAATTCCTATTCAAGAGCACGTATGTTCGCTGAATTTTTAAAATCTAATTTTTCGAAATCGAGGCGTCAAATAAAAAAAATTTATTGCATATTTTCAATTTATTATCTCATGTAGAATCATTCCCTCCACGCTTATACCATTTTGGGACACCCTGTAGACATACGGAAGAAATTAGTTTACGTAAACTTCGAAGTCGTTTCTTAGGAGAACGGTTGACTTGAGAACCATTGTTCCTATGAGACTTTTGTTCCTTGCGATGAATACTGTACGATGCGATAAAAAATTTTTTGACCTTGAAAGAAAGGGTCAAGGTCAATTTTGCGGTCCATTTTTTTAACAATTCTCCACCGATCCATAAGTATAGGATTCCGCTATGGTAGTCGTGACATATAATTTTTATACACCCTGTACCTTCTCCGGTTTTCACTGGCCTCGACTGGTTTCCCAACGAACTAGAAATACGCGACTTGGCACCGCGTGATGGGCCTGATTCTTGGGTCCTTGATGTTAGCCACAGCCACGAGGAAAGTCGCGGTGTCCGCCGGAGGATATCTCGCTGTCGTTATCTTTTCTATCACCTCTATCACCGGATGGAAGATCTTATCCGCCAACTTCGAGGCGAGTATCTTAATTTTATTCGAAATAAAGGTTCTTCGCAACTGTTTTAATCAGAACATCTGTATAACAGTTTAGAGCAGTTTAATGATCTTTTTAATGATTTGTTCGTTGAATTTCGCAGTCAGAGCCGTATAGAAAAGCAGCGTACGTCCTCTGGCACCTGGCGCAGCCGATACTAGTCGCCGTGAGCGGTGAAAGTATCGACTTAAAATACTGGAATATGCCCAGATTCGGTCTTCACATTCTGTGCATCTTATTGGGACTTATGGTACGCACAATTTTTTTCTTTTTTCTTTTTGTTATTATGCGCAAATTATTTTGCTTGAAAACAGGCGCGAAGCATCGCCACCTACGTGACGACAAACTTGACGCCGTTCTCCTGGAAGGAAAAATTGTTCGTCGTGGTTTGTTGGATACCGAAAGGCACTCTGCAGGTACGTCATTGTTAATAGTGTTCCAGTATTCGTCGGATATCTAAAAAACAATGACTGGTATAAATTGAAAAGAGAATTTTGTTCGACTTTTAAGGCGGCCCTGGCACCAATGGCATTCGAACAACTGAAGACCGAACCGGACAACGAAAATCTCAAAATGGCCCTGGACGTGATGAAGATATCCGTGGTGGCAGTTTTCTTCTTGGCCCCGATCGGAGCCTTCATCATTAGCTTCAGTGGCCCTCTTCTGCTCAACCAGATCGCCGCCGAAGAAACCGAAATAAACTATTTAAGGAAGATCAGTCTCGAGCACAGCCTCCCGAGTATCACAAAGTCCAAATCCGACTCCAAATCCGACTCCAAACCCGTTTAAATTCATCGATTGTCAATCACAGATTATATTATAAGACCCCAAACAGCGTCCGCTTATCCGTTGTATTATTAAAAGACTCCGGAACTTTACGCAAAATAAAAAGTTTGCGCATCAATTGCAAGACACAGGAGCTAAATATAAACTTATATTTAATAACTAATAATTTTAAGTCTTCTAATGTTTCCACTGTTCTAAATTACCCGTACTCATTTTTGCCATAAATGCATAAGATCCGGAGTCTAATTATTAATAAGAAACGGTTAGGTCTGGGTCGCATCGTTTTAAATTTCCCGCCGAAAACTCATCGGAAATACCTAATGGTGCCGTCCACGACAAAACGGCCAAGTTTGTTGGCCGAAGTGCAATCCATGATCGATAGATGGCACAGAATTATGTTTATTTATTATCGCAGCTTGATCATTCTGCCGCGGATGATGCCCCGTGTGTTTTCTATTTTTTATTTACATTGTGCACCTGTGCAACTTGGATGGAATCAACAATTAATAGCGCACAAGATTAATCAGATTTGTTTCTAGAGCGTTATACCGTGTCCGAGTTTCGGTAAGAGAAAAGAGCACCGTGTAGATCATAAGTTATTAACATGTAATTCTTTATTCGTCTGAAAACGATTCGGTTACGATAATTAATTGACGTAATATTTAAGTCCCATTGTGTACGAAAGACTAGCGATCATGAACGTGCACAAGATGATGTCGATAACCACGAAAGATTCCGAAATGAGGGACAACGAAGGCAGAGGGACCATCAAAGTTATAGATCGTCCAACGTTCATTTTAAAAACCAGAGAAGGCGAAAGCAGGGCCGTTTCACCGAGCCAACGAAACGGTGGCAACAAGTAAGTGCATTTTTTTATTTTGTCCGAGAATCGACTCATTCGAACGACTTTATAATTCATTATTTATCTTGCAGGAAAGAGACCGAGTCTACCAATGTTTCCTCGAAGATTCCCGAACGTACGTCTTTGTTCCCTGTTTTTAACACTAAACCTACCACGACCGGTTCTAGATTTTTTATTTTACAATTATTGAAATTGTTGCTTTCATAAAGAATGATGTAATAAATATTGTTATTGGAGCACATATTACAATAACAACCGAGCAAAGTCTAAATAAATTAAATCTTGTCATTTTTATAAGGCAACATGTGCCTGTTACTTTTATAACTCGGTACGTTTAGTGTTAACATTCTACTTACTAGTCTTACAAAATTATAAATGCATACAGCCTGTCGTACCCTACTCTCGCCATGCGTGGAAATGACCACCAGCGTCAAGTTTATGGATGAGAATATGCAGCTGTGCGAAAACTCTCTGGAATACCTGTACGATCAGCAAGACTTCTTGGTGGTAGGATGTCTAGGAGCACAGGGTGTTGGAAAATCTACTATAATGTCTCTGTTAACATCGAATTACGCGTCTGTATTATATCTCATCGCGACAAGCGTTATTTTGCCATTAAAAATCGTGTGCCTTTAATTTTTCAATTGATTTTTCAGGTCAAACGTATTCCCGGTCCAGGATATGTCGCACCACGAAAGCGGCGCTAACTGTACTTCTGGTATCGATTTCTTCGTAACGAAAAATCGTGTGATATATCTGGATACCCAGCCAATACTTTCCGGATCGACGATAGACTATTCGATCTCTTACGATCAGAAGAAACCGACCACCGATTTCGCGAACATCGAGACCAACTTGGAGCTGCAGTCCTTGCAATTCGCAGCGTTCTTGTTCTCAGTTTGTCACGTTATTATCTTTGTACAGGACTGGATCATTGATCCGAATTTAGTTAGGCAAGTGTAGCATCGTTCCTAAGGTTCCTAAAACCTGTTCAATCGCCAATATGTTCGTTGTTCTTCCGAATGCAGGTTCTTACAAACTGCAGAAATGTTGAAGCCTTCGTCAACGAGTAACATGGATCAAGACTACGTCGAGTATTATCCTCACATCGTGTTCTTGCACAACAAGGCCGAGTTGCAGGACTTCACTCCAAATATTATGGAAAAGACCAAGGTGGGATTCAATTTTTTTCTGGAGTCAATGGTACGTCGATAATTCTATGGTATTAATAATTGCAGGACTTTTACAGCAAAGTATTCTCCGCCTCGAGGTTGCAGACTCACAGCGGTTTGGACATGACTCCTCAATCGACGGACGCTAGCTTGAATATATTTTTCATACCGGAGATTGTAAACGAAGGTACGGTACTATGTCGAATCGCGTGGATTCAATTTGATAACCAAGATCGTTTCGTTTAGAATCTCCAATGCGCCAGAATGAGAAGAAACTGATAGAACGATTGAAGACGAAGATACACGGTGTGAGCAGGAATCCCATGACGCCGAGCACTCTGACCGAGAAAAATTGGTAAGCGCAATGAGCACAGTCTTCTTAACTCTTTGCAGTCGAAGCCATTTTGACTTTCTACATTCTAGTCATTTTGACATTCTAGTTATAGGCACACAGTCTTTTTAATGGTGTCTCGGAGGGGACATTCGAGTGCAAAGAGTTAAATCATTGACTGCATGAACCTGTAAATTTTCATCAAATGATTCAGGTACCACTACGTGTCGAGGGTAATGGAAGCTATCAAGAAGAGTCACCTCTCCTCCGAGTACGGAAGATTGATGCCCTAAGTCTCTGCCGTTGATGGCAAAAGTATACAATACCTGCACTCGTCCTCGAGTGCGTGAATCAAGGACTGGTCTCCAGGTGCCGGATCACAGAAGCGGTACAAGTATTGGGGACTGAAAGCTCGCAGAAGACATGGAACATGATGGGAGAATAGTGACTTTTTCTTGTTGAAAATAATACACGGTACATGCACAAATAACATGTACGCATTTCAATAAATCGACAGAAGAAAAAAGAGAGGGAATTCATTTACTGAAGCGAAGACCGTCTGCACGTTGCCAACGACACGAATTCAAGACAATTTATGAGTAATCTTCTTGTTCGCTGTCGGCCTGCTGCATCGACGCCATCTGCGCGACAGCTTGTAGTTGCTGCCACTGTTGCTGTTCGGCGACCGCCTGTTCTTCGCGCGCCTTGGCGAACAATTCCTGTTGCTGTCTGAGCAGCTCCTCCTCGGGGATGCCCAGGTTCTCTAGCCTGGTGCTCTGTCGTCTTCGTTTCGCCGCGACGGCCTTGCAATCCCTTAGAACCGCTTCCGCTTCTGCGCTGTAATCGCCGAACCCGAGTTTCTCGAGCGCCTGTAGAACATGCTCCGCGTTTATGGTCTTCTTCTGCTGTTGGTTGCAGATCTCGTTCGCTTCTGACGAAAGCAGATGAATAAACTCCGTGCAGCAGTTCAGAATCAGCTCGCGAGACTCGTTGGCCACCCGCACGTGCGGCAAAATCTCTTTGATCATTTTATTGATGGACGCCCGTGGCAAGGTGAGCTCGTCATCCTCGGTCGGTGATATCGTAGCCGAGGCCATGCTCTTTTCTGCAACAGATATACCTCTGGTTACTACACGTCCGCCATTGATAATAGTCACGCCTTAGATAAAATGACACCGCATACTCCGTCATACTATTTGGTACGCACACGCTCGCACGATTGTTTGTCGTTTGAAAGTATCGACAGCTTATCGTCTTATCACCTACTCGAGCCGATCTTGCGTACTTTCGGGGCAAGATTATTAGATAAATCGTGGATCGATGGTAGCGGGTCGTATACCTGAGCAGTTCGTCGATCGAGCGCGGATCATAACACGAAAATGAAATGTTCGCGAGAAGTTCGTTGCTGAAAGCGTATTGTTACTGTGCACTCGTTGTCTCGTTGAATCTACAAGGTGAACAGCATGTCGCAGGTGCAATCGAATTTTTCGGCCCAGTAAAGAACTTGAGTGTGAACGTTCTGCTCGATGAGAGATACTCAGCGAGCGAAAATGCGTACAAGTCCCTTCAACTGAACGTGTCTTGGCTGCCTCCGAGCAGCGCGAGACAACCGTTGTCCTATAGGTAATGTCCGTCATCGAATAGACAAGAGGATCGTGTGATAAGGATGTAGAAATATTTTTAAATTGATATTAGACGCGTCGTCTCCTTTGTGTTCATTGCAGCATACATATCACGGACGCGCGAACCGAGGACGAAACGACGGGCGTCCCAGAATGTCCGGAAGCCTCAATTTTTAAGGTGTTGAACAACGGTAAGCAACGTAACGCGTTGCTGCCAGTGAACAGCATGTCGTCGATCGGTATCCTCGATTCGTACATCAGACCGAATTGTACCTACAAAGTACAAGTTATCGCGAATCCGAGAAAAAAATCTATGAGAAAACCCGCGGAAGTAAGTTGGCAGGTGTATACACTCGAACTATGTGGATAATTTAATTCTATTTCAATTCTTTAGCGCGCGTGCATTTTGTTACACTGACTCAAACATATTTGCAGGTTCTCTACACCGTTCCGGAATGCATCGGTCGTAAATGCAGCTGCGCCAACGCTAAATCAACATTACCTATTCCAAAATTAAATGTTACACGTCGAGAAAGCGAAGTGATTATGGACTGGAGCACCTCCTCGGATACATCAAAGGTCCATTATTATGTAATTAGGTAATCAGACGACAATGTTGTATACTGTACAAAGAAATCTATCTCTGTACCAAATTAAAGTGTACATTGTTAAGCGTATTAACTGTTACAGCGTCGGTGTGCCGCTGTTAACTTCGAAGAAAGGCCTGCTAGTTTACAATGTGACGGAAATAGGACGTGTAACCGAAAATACGACCAAATTCTCGTGGAACATAAAGTCCGACGATCAACGCATACAGCTAAAAGATGGCTACAAGTTGATGATCCGTGCCCTGAACGACCGGGGTTGTGCTGGAACAGATGGGACATTTATAATACGCTCTTTATTATCAGAGACCACCGAAACTATCGATAAGAACTTGGTAAAATATCGGCCTGTTTACTGAACGTTTTGTAAACAAGACGCTCACGAAATTTATGTATTTACTTTCCAGAAGTGGATGATATTCGTTGCAATAATGGGAGCCTGTTGCGTTCTGTTCGCTGTTTTCAGCTACTGCATACTGTTCCATAACACGTTTTACTGTACAACGTATTACAGAAAGAAAGCTAGGTAAATAGAATAGAAATATACAGGGTGTTTTAGCTAACTTACTTACCTCGAATAACCTACGCTTCATGAAAATTTTGAAACATGGAATTTGTATTGCTTTGAGGGACACTTAAGACATAGGCGCCAAATAAAAATTTCTTTCTTCTTTTAATTATTTTATTAAGCTGAAACTGATATTAAATCTTTGTAATATTTCCACTGCTTTAAATTGTATGTACCCATTTTTGTCATAAATGCTCAAAATCCGTGGTCTAGTAATGAGCCACCTTTTGTATCGAGAATCGATAGGGCATCAATTTCTGTGTAATTGAACAATCGAATGGAAAATAATACTGTTCGCTTTCAGGATACAGAGCATCCTCAAGTACAAAAACCAATGGGCAGAGACGCTTATTCGAAAGAGTAACATTCTGTATTTTCTACCAGAGACCGAGGTAAAACGAATCAATGAAAAGTAAATTGCTTATAAATTTCTCGCTGAGCAAGGATCCCCAAAAATTGAGGCCTGTTATAGGAGGAGCAGAAGGGAGAAACGGACGCGTTGGAAGCGCCGTTTAGAAGCGTAACGCTCCTGCGCGAGTTAGGCAACGGACACTTTGGTAAGGTGTATCTCGGTCAATTGGATGACACCACCGACACTATGGTGGCCGTGAAAATGTCCCAAAATGACCACGCTTCAATCGAGTCGGAGGTGCGTCGAGAATTCTTAGAGGAAATCGAGACGATGAAGAAGGCTGGGAACCATCCGCACTTGGTCAGTCTCGTTGGCTACTGCGTTCAACCGGACAAACCAATTTGCATTCTCCTAGAGTACATGCAAGGCGGAGATCTGCTCTCTTACTTACATCTCCAACGAAAGAACCGAGCCAAGAAACTCGTTCACAACCATGGAGACACGTTTGGATATGTGTCCGACTCAAGCATGTCCAAAAGTAAGTACGCATGTGAGGTTTAGCATTATTTGGTTCGTATAAACGAGGTTCTACTGTGCTGCTGAATGTAGCACAGCTTAATAAGCTTCGGTTTCAGTTCACATTCATTTTCAGCTGTATACACGAACATAAGCACTGCAGTCTCCAACAGAACTTATCTGAATATTTTGAATAGCCACTGGAAGGAAGGAAACCATGTAGACGAAATAGAAAAACTTCAATTCCTGAAGTACGCTGTAGATATTGCTACAGGCATGGAATATCTCGAAAGCAAACAGATCGTTCACAGAGATTTGGCAGCGAGGAATATTCTTGTCGGAGCAGATTCTACTTTGAAGGTATAGAAATTGTAATAATATTGTAGGATTCAATTCGGCACCTCTTAGAATATTGAATTTCTACGTCTAATGTTTAGATTTCTGACTTTGGGCTTTCGCGCAGCGGTATATACGTGATAAAGAGTTGCAAAGGTAAAACACATCACCTTCCCATAAGGTGGATGTCACCGGAAGCTTTGCGCGACCGCTTGTTCTCATCGAAAAGCGACGTGTGGTCTTTCGGAGTTGTACTGTGGGAAATTTGCACTTACGGTGCGTTCCCCTATTCGAACCTGGAGAATGATCGTTTATTGCGCTACATAGTTAAAGAGAATGGGCGTTTGGAGCAACCCGACAACATTTCAAATGATATTTACAGCATAATGCTTTCCTGCTGGATCACGGAGCCCGAGAACAGACCGAATTTCACGCACCTGCTGTTTGAGCTACATAACCTAATTAATTCGTGCATCGGCTCTCAACGAGCAGCGTCTAACCCTTGTTACGCATTGTCGCTTTAAACAGATAAAAGTTTGAAACAAAAAACATAATAAAGCCGAATATTATGTATTTATTTAGTTTTAAATTTGAGGTTAAATGATCACTTACAATTCGCTGTCACTGAACGACGACCAAACCGTTTTGATTTCGAGAAGTAACCGAATCGACCGAAGAACACCGTCGAATATCCGTCCGTTTTGAAAACTTTGTTGATACGATTCTTGAAAATAAAAATAGATTTTATTTACATTCGTCACTGTGAGTCATTGTTTGTGTATCTACCTGCGCCAATCGTCAAAACAGATCAACCTAAGTATGTACTTAAGTGGCAATACAAAATCTAGCAGGAATTATGTATTTACTTGGAAGATTCTGTGTTGGACTGGTGGCGGGTTTGCAAACTAATCTTTCCTATCTCTTCATTTATAAGACAAGGACAGAGAACGCCTTACTCGTGCCACCTATTTTTTAGCGGCACTTCGAGTCCCCTGGTAAGTATTAGGCGAACGTGATATACAAGTTGGTATCCAACAAGGACAAACATATGAATTTACTACAGAGAAAGAAGGACAGACCAGAGCATCCAAATACTATGCACACTCAAGTGAAAATTTATGAATAATGCACTTATTAGGAATGGTTTATAAATATTTGAAATAAGATAAATATGTCGAGTAATTATTGCCGTAACTTAACTTTCCTCGCCTCGTTTTTTTTCCTTCGACACAGCCTTTTGCTGTGTCGAACCTTGCTTGTATGTACCTGACCAGTTGGTACCGGTATTCGACGTAGATCCATTGAGAGTATGTGGTTGAGAGATAGTGTTCATTTCTGTATTCCACACTCTCTTTCCGTAATACCACCCACGTTCACCGAAGGTGGCAGGTGGTTGCTTGAGAAGTGGGATACGGTTTGAACACGTCTCTTGGCCATTGCTCTTGGTGAGGACACGTCGGGTATCGTTACTGATTGGAGTTGGGCTGCAAGCATTGTACGCGTCGCGTCACCCTCGAACGAGAGCCCTCTGCTCTGGTTCGCACTTGATTCTCTCTTTGAAAGAATCAGGGCCTTCTGCTCTGATTCGCCTTAAGTCCCCCGTGGATCGGAGACTTCTTCTCCGATTCACACCTTTTGCTCCGCAATAATTACTCGACTTATTGCGTTAATATAAGTTCCTCGTAGTTAGGAAAGGGAGCCAGAAGGAATATTGAATTCGTTCCGACTCCCTTTCCGGGTCTCTTGTGCAGCAACCTCCTCGTGGTGAGACCTGGGCAATCGGTATTATCCTCTATTTGTAAGAACTTCTAGCATCTTACAAATAGTGGATAATATCGAGCTAATAGCTGCACACTTAGAATTTGCGTTAATAATTGTATAGTAGAATGTAAGACGTGCTAGATGTAAGAACAAATGTATTGAAAGATTTTCAATAAAGATCTTGTAAATTAATATCCATGATTATTTCAAACCTATTCCCTTCTATAACATTTTGCAATGTCATCTTCCCTCAGAACAAACTATATTATTATTCTATAGAGCTACTATCGTTCTGCCATTTTGTCTTACTCTGACCTCTTAGACTTCACGGAAGGAGTAAATTCTTCATGATTTCGAACTTTCTTTTAAATCTTCATAGTCCTGTTTCGTAGTTGAAATATATTTTATCGAATCAATATTGTTCGATGATTTTCTACTTTCAATCTGACTTCTCAAACGTTGAGAAACTCCTACGGGAATACACTCTAAAATGGTCTCAGAAAGTCCTCCTAATATCGTGCGAATTTTGTCAAATTTGGAGGTAGTAGATAATACGATCATTGTAATATCATTTGAATGATTCTTCTCCCGTAAGACATAATGTAAATTCCGGTTCAAGAATAGAATAAACCGCCTTTCCCTACGGATCAATCGATTGAATCGATCCGATTCAAATAGTCCGCCAAACCGGTGACAATATGGCGGCCTCGCGGATCGGCGGCCATGTTCCCAGCGTGGTCGGCCAGATGGCGACAGTTGGTCGGTTTTCGTACAGTAGCATGGCAGCTTCCGTTCCGCAGAGTGTTTTCAAAGTGCGGTCGAGCGTTTGGTAGATCGTGTCGCAAGGAGGATCGTTGATTCCGGTGACCACGGTGACTCTCGACAAAATCACATCAAAGAAAAACATCGACGTCCTCTCGTGTCCTAAATGATTGAAGTGTGAATGCTAGGGGGTGTATGTGTGGTGAACAATAACGAACAACGAAACCGAACGACGAACCAGCCCACCGGATTGCCAGCGCGTTTTTACGTCCTGTGAGAATAACACTGACACCGAACCGGCGATATTTCTGTGAAATCTTCTGCTACTGGGAATGTTGAAGGACTCGCTTCTCGTTCGAGTATCCTGCCAAGAGGTGGGTAAGTTTTGTTCGTTCGTTAACCGTAGACGGTTTCGTCGCGTTGCGTTCCGTTGCAACCTAAAAAGTCGATCTAAATAGATCAAGGCCGTTCGGTCATAGTTTACTCGAATCTTAAAAGAATAATAATATCTCTCTCTCACTGTAATATCGGTTCGAAATTCCGAGGAGAGGCCGGCACTGCAGCCGAACCGCATCCGCATTGTGTGGTGTACGTGTCCGCGAATGGCGGTGCGATTATCGATCCCCTGGAATAGTCGGGCCGCGAGGCCGTCTTCGTTTCGAGGTCACGGGGACTCGAGCCCGCAACCCCTCACTCTCGATCTCGATAAATTTTCGATTTTCCCATCGAAACCGTCCACGCAACCTTGTTCGGCCACGCCACCACCCTAAACGAAACCGGAAGCCATCCGATGATCGTCCACTTCCGCGAATCTACGCCCCTAAATAGAGAGAGTAATCTAGTCGCTATCGAGACCGATCCACCCGCGGATCTAAGCGGCGATCCGAAGGGTTTGTTTCTCGAAACGCGAATCGACACTTCGTCGATTCGAACGAGTCGAGCATCAAATTATTGTTCTCACATATGGGTCGTACGTTTCGATTCGACGTAAAACGTGGAACACTCGAACGTACACCGCTTATATATATATGTGTTACACGTACGTACATGCGAGTACTTACGTGTGTTTGTATTCGAGCATCGGCGGTTCATAACGGTGAATCCGTGACCCGTTGCTCGAAGACACATTAAACGTTTAACCTTTCACCGGGGCGGTAATTAATTCGATTAAAGCGACCGCTTTTTTACCTTTATTGGTCGTCGCTGCTCGTCCATTTCATATTTTCACCGTTAGATGTCGTTTATATCCGCTAATTATAAACCTGGACTGCGGATCCTCGCGCATTTATAGATCCCGACCACTTGTACTACGTTTATAGATTTCGATGCACGGGTTAAACGAATCCGGGCATGAAGTCGCGACAAAATTGTGTCGCGTGTCCGGAATCGAGAAAGATAGAAGATTATCGGCGATAATAGCGTTTCGCTGCACAGGTTATATAAAATACACCGAAACAATGACCTAATTTCAGAGGCGCAGAGGTTCGAATCCACGCATACGTAAAGCCTCGTTTCCGGTCGCCTTGACCATGACGGTGAATCCTTTCGAAACCGACACCGTGATTCTGTCCAGCCGATTACCTAACCGTCTATCGTTAATGCCACCTCTGCTGCTTATCAATGATTTATTAAACAATGAAACCATCGCGCGAAGCATTATACAGTGATCCAAGGCGTTCGATACGCAACAATTTTTATTGTACAAATCAATACGGTTTCTCTCCGTAACTGTGAAAATTACAGGTCTGCAGAGTCGCAGTTATAGAAGAGTACGAGTCTCACCGATACTCGACACCTCGCTGGCCCCAGACCCTCCTGGTGTTAGGGATAAAATTTTAACAGTTACGGTAGAGACAGTGGCGGAACTACAATACCTCAAGACCCCGTAATCGGAGGGGGCCCAAAATTTTTACATTTATTATCTTGTAATTTTGCTAAAATTACTAATTCTAATTTCAATAAAATTAAAAGTACACTGATAAAAGAAACATACTTTTTGCATACATTGTATAAATCCTATAAAACATCGGAAGGAAAAAGGGGACCAAAAATTTGTAGCTCAGCCACTAGGTAGAGATGCTTTTCACAGTTACGGAGAGTAGTTACTGTTGTACTGTTCGAACGGTCCACATTTTGGTAAGGATAATCGAGGCTCCACTGTACATAGATTTTTCAAACTGAATCTAGGAGAACGTTAACGTTAACCATCGCGTAAACAATTTCCTGTAGCGGCTCCATTGGCAATGGACCTTAATGCGCTCTCCTATTATTCAATGCACCCGCCGCTGAATTGAAACGAATTGACGCTACCCTCGAACCGTGAAAACACCCACGTCGCTCCTCGCGTTCTGCAGTAATTCGCTGTTCCCTCCGTACCGTCGCGTTTCTTTCTTCGTGACATTTATCTTCTACTCGAGCAATTTTCACAGCGTGTACACACCTTCTCGAACGTGACCAGAGTCACGAGACGTTACGGAGGAAATCAGAATTTCGACGAGCGAACCGGATACATTTTCGAATTACCGGTATTTAATCTGTCGCCATTCGGATAAGAACTATCGATTAGTCGAGGTCGGGACTGAGAAATCTTCCACGACAAATATTTTGTCCTGTATATCTGTATAAGTGTGTAAACAATTTTTAATCGCTCGCGGGACAACAATACGCGCAAGCAAATCTGTTTGTCGGTTCAGTTTTGCCCGGTATGTCCCGTTCCGTCTTCATGATTTTTTTGCACATGTTTCAGCGTGTTACGACGGTTGTTATTCAACGACTCGCTCGTTATCAGCCACCGAAGAAACTGTTTTGCGATTTACGCGTATCGTGCGGTTTTGCAACTCTCTGGTTTGTTGCAGAAAATCACGCGGATCTCGAACTTGCGAGAGATATTTTTTTAAACATGTTTAATTGTGCAGCGAAGAGGATAGGAATTAATTTTATAATTTTTATTTAATTTATATTAATTTTAATTTTCGGATTGCTCGTATTGCTACCAATTTACGATTTCACCTTTTTTTTCTCTTATTGTACATCATAATTAAAACACTTGAAATAATTATTCCGGTGTAACTTACCGCTTTTGTTTCTCCGAGAATCACAAAAATGAACCACAGCGAATTCCACTTTTAGAAGCACGCGTGAAAACTTTCTGGCGCGGTCAACTCGTGAAACGCTTGTTAAAGAAAAGACCGATGTTTAGCAACACGGGTCGCACGGTGTACATTGTACGTATACAAACATTCTTAAAATCATCAATACATGGTGAAAACTTTGATGTGTCGAAGTAAACAATATTAGTTTTCGTCGTAAGCTTCTCGGTAATCGGCATCTATGTATAGGAATTACCTATTGATCATCGACACGCAAAATTGCTGTTGACCAGCGTAAATTGCAGAGGCTCGCGCGCATCGGATCCTCGCATCGGTTTACACAATGCTGTTGTTCTATCGCGGATAATCGCTGCGACGAACCGCGACGAGTCGAGTCGGCGTGACATCGCGAAAACGTTCTTCGGCCTCGGATCAATTATCGATCCTGCGGTAAAGAAAACACGTCAAGGCCACGTCTAGTGCAGTTCACCGCATTGCTGCAGTTGTCCGACCCGATGCGCGAGTCGAAATTCGCAAATCGGCATCTCTCGGTCTTCCTCCGCCAACAATTCCGATATAGAAATCGATTAATTTTATTTCCTGCTCTCTTTATCTTTACACTTGCGTGCGACCGCGACACGTTGTCTGAGCATTTTCCGTAATTGTGTAACGATGTCAAAGTAGCTCGCAAAATGGTTCGAACAGAGATAACGTTATCGGTTTGCTCGAAGCGATCTCACCTTGATCGTTTCAAGTACGAGGATCGTTTGAATCACGGCTCTATTTGCGACAAAGAGATACATACATACATCGACATTTTTCTCTCTGATCGCGCCGATTCACGGCTCTCGAATAATTCCGCGAGCAATCGATAACCCGCGGGGCAAGCCGATGAAATATGAAGACACGTTCGATCGCTGCTCGGATATAGCGCGCATGAATTATTAACGGTATCGATTGTATCTTTATAATAAAATTGGATGCTGTGCGAAACGCGTTACTGCTGGTAGCAATACTTTTGTTCCTTCGTCAGGATTCGAAATCTATGCTCAGTTCGGTCACAAACCGGCGCAGTCTCGCAACAATTCGGTAAGAAATCGCGAGGTGGGCGCGATAGATGGCGGCCATATTGGATCCTCGAGAGTCCTGATACATTCGTGACAAAAAATGGACAGGTACAATTTAAAATAAGGTTTTCACTTGGCTTCGATTTCGATGAAGGTTTCAATATATGCCGACATAAAAAACGTGTAAAAATCATTTAAAAAACATTTTCGCGTCGTATAGTAAACTAATTGTTCCAACTTCTAAATCGTCTCCAGAGTGTCCGAATATTGATGCCAATGATTGTACGTAGAAATAGCATTCGATAAATTAAATGATGATTTGCGAATGCTAATTTCAGTCAACCTAGATCGTCGGGGAATCGGTATACAATTTATACACTGCACTATATTTGTTATACTATAAATACACTTGCTCGCTGGTGGTATTCGCGCACGATACAACTGCGCTTTTACGTTATTACGTTTACGTTGGACACGTGCCGAAAGGCGCCACTTAATCGAGCCTCGGTTCGCGATTTTCTGCTCCAGTTTCGCTCTTTTTTCGACAGCAGAAGAAAAGTTCGCGAACCGTCGCGTCGCAGTCGGTTTCAAAAAATCTCTCGCGAAAATTCTCTCTCTCGCTCTCTCTCTCTCGTCTCGGCACGCGAATCGGTGACGCGTTCCGCGGCGTTTCCTTCTCTTCTCGCATCGACCTAATTCCTCTGGCATAGCGAGACCTGGATACCGAGGTATTATTATCTCGACGGCGGCATTATTTTCCGGTAAATCCGTGATCCCGGCCGGTGAAAAATTCCTCTCTGGAAGACGTCGATTTTACAACGATGCACATGCGTTATCGGTATCATACTAACGCGCACCTACACATTGATACTCGATTGCAACGCGATCCTCTTCGCGTGACAGCCTACGTGACTACATTACTACCGTACTCGGAAATATTATCGCGAAACATTCCCGTACTTGGACTATCTGTCCTACAGGAGGACTTCCCGGAATATTAGAAGACTAATTCCCTCGACAGTAATAATTAGACTACTGTATACAAAATAAAAATTGCTAACTGCAAAAACCGGTGGATATTTTATTCTTTACTGATTTGAATATGCTGATACTACCACAACCCAAAGATACTGCACCGACCCATTTTTTTTTTTAATGCATAAAATCCGCATTAATTATGTCGGTCGCATTTAGTCCAGAATGGTCGATGCACAAAATTCGAAACGGGCTATTCAACGTGCAGATTCATTCCGCGTTACAACGATGCACTCTGTGCACTCTGTTGCAGGAATAATAATTCCCTCGACAGCAATAATTAGACTACTGTATACAAAATAAAGATTGCTAACTGCAAAAACCGGTGGATATTTTATTCTTTACTGATTTGAATAAGCTGATACTACCACAACCCAAAGATATTGCACCGACCCATTTTTTTTTAATGCATAAAATCCGCATTAATTATGTCGGTCGCATTTAGTTCAGGATGATCGATGCACAAAATTGGAAACGGGTTATTCAACGTGGATTCATTCCGCGTTACAACGATGCACCATCGCACTCGGTGCACTCTATGCACTCTGTGCACTCTGTTGCTGGTAGACGCGTTCTCCTCGATGTTCCTGTCACAGTGCACGGTTTTGCACGGGTTCTCCTGTGGCAAAGGAAGGGTTCGGGGACCTCCTGTCAGCGTCCGCCACCTCCCTACTGGCTTCTGGTGCGTGAACTTGTACCAGTTGCGCGGAGTGCAGCCGACTGCAGCCTCGGAGAGAGTGCACCTCTCGCACAGCACAGAGCCAGTTACGCGCGGATCGTTCCCGCGTACGCTTCCCATGCTCGACTATTTCTGGGCATGATTCCGTGTTTCCGTTTCGAGCTAATCATGTCGACGAGGATCCAGTTGTACGCGTGAGAATAATCAGTGCCTCTCTGTGCGACAAGTCTTCATGAAATAGGATGAATCTCAACACGGCTTACGAGGAGGTCAGATTATTTTTCGAAAAATTTTACGCTCTGCGCCGCGCCGGTTACCTCGTTAGCGTCGCGTGCTGCGATTATAGTGCTTCGAGAACGTGCAACGTGGTTGTGCAGGGATCAATTTAGTTTCTTCTTAATTGAGGACAGCTTGAAACAGATTTTTTATTTCACAATTGTTCAAATTATAATTTTCAATTCTTTATTTGTTTGTGATCGGATTTAATTTTTCCCGATTTGTACCAATTTCGGGTTTTTTGAACAGCAGGGGTTCACTGTATAATTATTAGACTGCGGATGCTTATGCATTTGTAGCAAAATGAAGTAAATGAAATTTAAAATTGTTGGAAAATTTTTAAAATTAAAGCTGTCAATTTATGATTTCTCCTTTATTAACCCTTAGCACTCGAATGGCGACTCTGAGGCGTCATTGAAAATTGCTATGCCATTTTTAAACATATTGTTCAGATTATTATTTTTGTTCGTATTTAATAAATTTTATTATATTATATCAGTTTCATATGCAAAAAATGGAAAGAAATTGTATAGAATGAAAATATTCTGGAATGGAAAAATGTTTAGTTTTTTTAGTTAAAATAGCTCCGAGTGCAAAGGGTTAAAATCAATTTGGTTTCTATTTCTTGCAATCGATGCAAATAATTTATATTTTGCATAAAGATCCGCAGTCTAATAATTAAAAAAAAATTCAGTCGTGCCATTTTTATAAGCCAGCACACATCAGCACACTTGTAATGGTCGAAAGGTTTACTGTTAAAATGATCAGAGACGTCGAGATCAATTTTGATTCGATTCCTGCTTTATGCAATCGATGCACGTGCAGTCGAAATACCGTTTTGATTGATCATAAAACATCACTTGATTTTATCCTCTATCAAAGAGACTGAACTCTTAGTCGTGTCCACTCGATTTACGATTGTACATATCGCACTTCGGAGAAAAGAAAAATGATCTTTCAGTTTGGCAGCGCAGATAGCCTACAGTCTAGAGTCTAGATAAAGAATATCCGACTACACCGGATGTCCAACCATACACACGTACACACACTCCTTCTCATATCTAATTAACATTAATCGTCGCCTCCTTTGAGCACGCTGCGCAATTAACAATCTAGAATAAGAATTTCCATGTCGAACGTGGTCGATCTCGCGCGATGCTTCCGTTTATCAAAAACGAGAATCGCGATTACGTAAACTCGAGATCTCGTTGCTAAGACGATCCTGATCAAGCATAACAGCGAGATGACGTTCGTTAGACGGTATCGGAACGCTTTTTAACATTGTACTTGTCGAGCAGAAAAATTGGCTGGCATTTCACAAATTATCGACGTTATAACAATGGCTTCGTCAATAGATTTCTTTATTCAAGTTCATGATAAAAAATCACGCAAAGTCTAAATAAATCCAATATTGTTATAAAAAATAACAAAATTCAATAGATTTCTTTATTCAAGCTTATGATAAAAATCACACAGTCTAAATAAAGACAAAATTGTTATAAAAATAACAAAATTCAATAGATTCCTTTATTCAAGCTCATGATAAAAAAATCACGCAATGTCTAAATAAATCCAATATTGTTATAAAAAATAACAAAATTCAATAGATTTCTTTATTCAAGCTGATGATAAAAAACACGCAAAGTCTAAATAAATCCACTATTGTTATAAAAATAATAAAATTCAATAGATTTCTTTATTCAAGCTTATGATAAAAATCACGCAAAGTCTAAATAAATCCAATCTTGTTATTTTTACAACAATATCAGTTTAGAACAATAGTAATTTCCACAGTCTGGATTTATTTAGACTTTGCGTGATTTTTATCATGAGCTTGAATAAAGAAATCTATTTAATCCCCACGATGCCATTGTTGTGACTTTGATATTGTGGAATAAAAAAAAAGTGAAATCCTCCATTTTGTCGGGCTCGCTAGCGTTAAACTGGGTTAAGAAGAGTTCTGGATATTTTTTTAAAGAAAGTCAAAGGACAGATTATTTTAGAAATGGAAGTTTCGACGGCCACCTTGACTCGTTGCACTAGCATTTGCACTCGCGTTGCACTCGCATGATCCAATTCCGTGTTCCGTGTCACTCGAAGACACCTGTTGCTCGCTCGCCTCGGCTTACAATTCTTTTCGACCGCAACGAACACACCGTCGTCCAGCAACGTCGAACTGCCTCCAACTGCACCATTAATCGCGTTCGCCGTCGGGGATTGAACGGAACAATGGAAACGTCTCGTGCAGCGAGCTTCTAAAACTGTGAACGAGGAGCTTATTCCTCGTTCGAGTTCGCTCCGTAACAAAAGATTTGTTCAGCTCTCTGCAAAGACTATTGACGCTAAACCTACCGAGCACTAAAAACGTTTTAGCTTATAAAAATGATAAGGCTCTTTTTATTTAGATTTTGTGCAATTTGTATTTAATTGTGTGCTTGGATAAAAAAAATTTATCGAATCAATTTCCATGTAACTTCATAATTTCAATAAAATTTTAAAAAATATAAAATCGGTCATTTGACCGAGGTAGGTTTAGTGTTAAAGAGGTTTACGTTTATACAGCAAAATTCTAGAATTTCTACGTTTGATTTTTCCATTAATTCTGAGAATTTGTAGATTAAAAAATTAAATCGGTATGACTCCTTATACGAGCGATTATGTTCGGTAAATTTGCGTGTAGAACTAAATGGTCCTCCGTTGATTGACAGGTGTCCATGTTGCGTTGCAAGTTTACACGGTCTCTGATGCTCTGGCATCGGCACGGGCCGCGCGTTAATTAGCGCCGCGTCGATGCATACGTCATCTCACGAGCAGCGCCGTTAAATCAGCCGGCCACGTGTGTACGCACGTCCACGATCGGAACGGGCTGTGTGCACGTTGATTCGCCGATTACATAACGCGTTGCAAAATGAGCGTCGTGCATGCATGCAGGAAGCTATGCGCCGACGGACCGGTTCGCCAAGCACGCGCTCTAGTAAACACATAAAAATACCTGCTCTTGACAATGGAACATGACCGTTTCGCTCTCTCAGTGCAGAAGAAACTTCTCAATCAGTCGATTAACCTATCCGAGAACCGAGGACCCCTAGAACTCTACTATGAGAACTGTGTCGGAATATCTGAACCTATTTAAGGTACGTGTCCATCTGAGAGTTTCTGTCGATAGTTGCTCTCGAGAGTACTCTCGATTCGTGTGTCCATTTGAGAATACTTCAGACATTTTTTTTTTCTCTCTGAAATTGACGCGAGTGTCGACTCTCGGAAAGTCCTCTCATGTACAGTGACTCCCATTAATATTCGGACGCTCTTAAAAAAACGATAACTTTTTTGATATTGCACCATACGATTTGAACTTTTTCGAGAAGTTAGAGCAATTGGTCGGAATTGTATAGAAAATACTAAAAGTTGCATTTTACAACTTTTTTATGTGGGTCTGTATTGAAAATTTAAAAAATATGTTTTGTAGATCTGTGTCAGTTATATGCATTGTAAAAGTTTCATCGAAATCGGTGGATGTGGGAAAATTGTGAAAAATTGCAATTTTTACCATCTTTAAACGTTTGTCGCTCATCGCAACGTTGACCGATTTTAATGAAATTTTCAGAATATGTTTAATTGATACAGATCTATGAAACTTGTTTTCTACATTTTCTATATAAGCCCACATAAAAAAGTTGTAAGACATAACTTTTAGTATTTTCTCTGCGGTTCCGACCAATTGCAATTTTTTCAAAAATTCTTTTCACAAGTTGTATGGTTGAATATTAAAAAAGTTATCGTCTTTTTAAGAGTGTTCGAATATTAGTGGGAGTCACTGTATGTGGCCATTTGAATTTCATACGTGTAGCTCTCAGATGAATTTCGATAGTTGTAAGCATGAACAGAATGGATGTGCCAAAGTTTGTTGCTATTATTGGAATGTACTAAACAATGGATAGTGCTTGCGGTCGGTTCTAACTAATGAGTATATTGTACATACTCCTGGAGTCTAATTTCTATATATTTAACAATATAAAATAACAATAATTTGGTTGATTAATTGTTTAATAAAAATTGAAAAATCGGTGACGTTATACATATAAATATGTATTTTTAAATTGTGGACTCTCTGACTTCTGCGTCAGACTATACTTTCCCGCCCATTGTTCGATTTATGTATATGTATAAATATAAATCACAGAGAAAATTATCTAGAAGACTCTCAGCAATACGAACGGCGTTCCTTTACAACTGCGGATTTTTATTCTTAAATTACACGAAGGGGGAGTTAAAAATTTCTTTCTTTCAATAATTTTAATAAAATGATGCACCAGTAATATTGAATCCATCTCCTATTTTCTATCTAACCTTAATCATTTTTACTATAAATGGATGAAGGCAGAAAATTTCGTAATTTCATTGCCAAGGAAATGAACATTTTTATATGGATATTTTTTTGACTGGTTTAACTACCGAACGAGCCAAAGATCTTACAATTGTACTGCGGATTTTTATTTCTAAATTACCACGAAGTTACGTAAAAATTTATTTCTTTTAATAATTTCAATAAAATTATGTTCCATCCATCTGATCCCCCTCTTATTTCGTGTCTCGCATACTCATTTTTACTATAAATGCATCGGAAGTCTATTTGTAAGAAATAGGCAAAAAATTTTGTAATTTCGTTTCCAAGGAAATGAAAATTTTTGTAAGAACCATAACGACTGAACGGGCCAAAGATCGAGTTGTAGAGTTAGGAGAAGGGAGCAGAGGGGAAGATTACGTTCTCCATTCGTTTAGGCAGCCTAGGCCAATGGCAATCAGTCTGATAGTGAGTTTCGCGCGTGCAAGAACACTATAGTCGAGTTTGTCTCATAGTGTGGTCCTCGTCTCGAATCCTCTTTCGCGGTTTGATGACCGGCGTTCCGCGCATACTGCACGCATACTGCACGTTGCATTCTGCCATCTGCTGATCTTTTTCCGTGCCGTGACGGTGGCCCATTATTCGAAGCACGTGACCCCCGTCAGCATGCTAATTTCCGGCAGCACGTGACTCGTCCTTCTCGAATAAACTAAGAGCAGCCGCCGCCGCATTCCGACCCATTTCTTCGTCTTGCCGACGGCAAAGGGAGAGAATTCCGAGTCATGGTATGTTCCTGGACCCCGAACATGTTATTCTACGACGTTGCATCTCGATAACTAGCCTAACCCCTTATTTATTTTACGGTTAAAACAATTTATAATGTAACATTACATTCAAACATTTGGGTCAAGCATAGTGTAGATAGCTTAAGTCCCTTATTTATTTTACGGTTAAAACAATTTATGACGTAACATTTAATTCAAACATTTGGGTCAAACATAATGTAGATAGCTTAAGCGGATTATGTGGATTTGATAAGAGATAAGATTCCCGTGTTCGTCATCGTTACGAAAGGTTAGTTATCTACGTCTTGATCTAAGAAAACGGAAGCTCGGGTTCTAAAAAAAATGCGTACTCTCTCTCCAAGGTGCAGGGAAGCTTGAGCTTCCGCCGAGTAGTGTAAACTGTAAACATGCCGCGTAATACGATACGGGGTCGGGTATATCCGTGCGAACCACTACTAATCCAATTACAAAATTTCTTTACTTTTCATTATTTTTTTACGGGACTTCCGCCAACTTATCTGCCATTTTTCTGATTAAAATGACACTAAACACAATATCATTCCTACTGTATGTAGCGGTTTCATTGACGGTACGCAGTAAGGTTTCGGTCCGTGTTTACACGCGCAGCGAGCGAGGTCACAAACAAATGATAGACCTGTCCGATTTTAAGAAACAGTACGGAGGGTTTATCTTAGATCGAATCTTTACTTTAAGGATGTTCTGGAGGTATATAAAAACGCAACAAAATTTTTGAAAATTCGACAAGACATAATTCTTACTAAATTAATGCAATTACCATAGTTTGGGTTCGATTCACTGCACCGTTTAAGAATTACAGCAACTTAAAGTTTGCACATTTTAACACGTCTTCTTATGGAGAATTCATAAAATTCCAAACCCTATTTAAACCTTGAAAAAACGCAACTAGAAACTCCAGTTGTTTTTTATATATAGTAAAAATTATGTAATTAATTATGTTCAAAATTTATTAGGATTCACTAAACAGTTTTCAACAAGACTACTTCACCCAAAAATAATGGACAGAACATTTCGAGTACCGTGGAAAAAGTAACGGAAACAAATCGGATAGTCGATTGAATATTTTTGTAGCGATCCGGTTGCCTCTTAATAAAATGATTTCATTAACCCGTTGCGAAACTTACGTCGCACGTAAATATCATAGGAATTATATCATTTTTGGTATCAATTTCATTAGCAAAATATCAAGAATATGTTGGTGAAAGTTCCATAAAAAAAATAATAAAAAATAAAGAAGTTTTGTTATTGGATTTCCTCGAGCTGATACATTCGCGAATTTTGTCTGCGCCGCAATAAATGTTCTCGATCGCCGAATTTCGAGGCGTGGTACTTTTCGAGGCAGCCGTAAGAATAATTCCGACAGATAAGATTGTGGTACGGGCGTGCGCCGATGTTCTAGCTGGCAGGAATTTTATTTTGAGAAGCGACGGGCTGGGTTATCGGCTTCGTAAAGCTGGCATCATAAGTCTGTGTCTGTCTTTATACATATCTCTCTCTCTCTCTCTCTCTCTCTCTCTCTCTCTCTCTCTCTCTCTCGCTGTTGTCATTCCCGTATTATTTTCTGCGTCAAGTTCTCGAACGCCGAGCGACCGTGACAAAAACTGCATGTAACAGAACGCGTCGCACGTGACCGCCACGTGACGCAATCACATGCCGTGTGTATCTATTGTACCGGGGATGTCTCGGTTCACGACAATACGCAGAATTCGATTCGCACACCTTGTATACCGCCAAAAATTATTAAACCTTCGAGCAACAAGCATTTCGACAATAGTGGACAACGAGAGCAACAGTTAGTCACCCGTTTAAAGTTCATGCTCGAGCCAATTCGAATTGGGTCGTCGGTCTAGCTGCTTTAAAGCTCGCCCAATATCTTGAATTCGACCAGAAATACTCGAAATCAGGAAATTGCATTAACACACGTCGCTTTCCGTAAAGAAATTTTTAGATATATATATATATTAAATTTTACTGTAAAATTAATTTCTTCATATAAATTCAATGTCTCCTCAATAATATTAAATTTTACTGTAAAATTAATTTCTTCATATAAATTCAATGTTACCCCTCAATAATATTAAATTTTACTGTATATATATATTTATACATATATATCTGAAGATTTCTTTACGGAAAGCGACGATATGTATATACATATATATGCGAAGCTCGTTTCGAAGAGCCCTCGCTCGCCTCGGGGAATTAATTAACTTCTGATTCGATATTTCTCGAGGCGGTGCGATGTCGTTAACAAGATGTTAACTAACTGTATCAACGAGCGAACGTGTCAAACGATTCGGGACCTTTCGGCGATCAGCTACTACGTCCAATTAAATTGGTTGCTTTTGAACCTTGAACCATTTGCCACGGTGTCGGCGCTTATGGTTGGACATTTATCCGCTGGAACCTTAGACCATATATACCTATAGACACGGCGTAGATAATTTTCCGTGTCCGAAAGATGATATCAGCTGAAAGACACTGTGACGTCACATTTTCAAAAGATGTACAAGCTATGCTCATCGACAGTGCCTATATACGCTTGGCTTACATGGGGGGAGGGGGGTCAGCGGGTGCGTCATGTACACAGTACATGGAAAGAAATTATCTTAAGACTTATCTTGTGACGTCACAGTGTCCCATCATCTTTCGGACACTGAATTCTCGGTTTTCCTATACACATACTATACCTATGCCGGGTCTATTAGTATATATGGTCTAATGCTGGAACCAAGGGCCGCACAACGAACAGATACGCAAAATTCGCTCGCAATCGTAATAATTAGACAAACAAACGAACTGAAATGGAAATTTATACCGGCAAAATGGCGGATTTCAGATCTGTTCTTACCACGATTACTGAAACAATACAAATTTTTTAGTGTACCTATCCGAACAGACTCGGTCCTGTTATTATTGTAAATAAATATAAAATAATATATTCATGCCAAAAAATCAGGGGTTATTAAAATTAAAATACAATTTATATTAATCTCGAATATAAATGAACTGATTAATTAAAATTTTTTTTGGTAATATAAATGCTGGCATTTTGAAATTCTTCTAATGTTTTTCATAGTCCAGTTTGTCGCTGTTGTATAACACGAAACTGCGAGATTTTCCAAACGGATAAAGTCTTACGAGCCATTAGAACATTTATCGGTGCGATAATAGTCGGCATGTCACGTAATTCGATCTTGATATCTCGTTATCGCGACGGGCCGAAACTTTCTTTATCGCTTTGTTGCGTAACGAGATGTACATTATCGTGTTCGCGAGAGCCTGAACGCGCGATTATGCGATGGAAATGGGGAAAGTATGCTAAATAGATGTACCATAGTGATTCTACTCGAACGGCTGCATTAGTCCAGCTAATGTAACAATTGTTAGGTTTTTGCAGACGAAATGTCTTAACAGATATTTGTCGAAATAAATCTATGCATGAAAGTAAACAGCACGAATCTGAATTACAAGGTTTTATTTTAATTATGTCGAGTATTTTGCTCTTATCATGTTTACGTACGGTCCGAGAAATTTATAAACAGAGACGCGCGCGCGTGCGTAAACAATTGCAGCCCTCTTCGCAATCGCTTGCACGATAACCCGTTGATAACCCACGGTTACCAGGAATTAATGAAAATTTCGAGAAAAGGACAGAATTTCTCTATTAAAGTGATTTTCCAGACCTCGAGGAGATCGATGTACTGATCGTTTATGGTTTTCGGTTTCAGGGTTCCGGATATCTAAAGCGTGCGCACACTGAACGCCTCCATGAAATCTTCAATCAGGTAAGAGCTGTACAAAACTGGACAAAAGTTTCTTCCAGACGAAAGGGTCGACTCCGTAAAATTGTTTTCTTTTTGCGAATTCGTAGTACGCATCGCAGGAGAAGAATGGCGAGCGGTACATGACCCCGGCTGACTTCGTACGAAGCTACCTTGGCCTCTACACCGATCCAGATTACAACCCTGACTCCGTCAATTTGCTCGCCGGTATCGTCGACACCAGCAAAGATGGGTCAGTTCTTTTTTCTCGCATATACTGTCTTTCCTCATCAACTACTGGTTGCTCAATCTCCTCACAAATCAGTGAAAAAAACCTCTAAAGCTACGTTCACACTGAAACAAGACATCGAACAACTCTTCATTAACGCTAAACCTACCGAGCACTAAAAATGGCTACTATCACAGCCTATCTAGTGCTAGCCATGCTGAAGGATGTGGCAACACAGTGAGAGTCCTATCGGATCTATATCTATATATATAATATATTATATATATATAATACTCTAGCACTAGAGTAGGCTGTGCTACTATGCGTTGCCATATAGATATGACATAATCGATTTTATTTGGATTTCATACGATTTTTATTGCAATGTGTGCTTAAATATAGAATCGTGTATAATCATTGGATTTTATGCATTTATGACAAAAATTGAATAAGTTGTAATTCGAAACAGTAAAAAAATTAACCCCTTGCACTATGATTTATTTTACGGTTGCAGTGATTAGAACTTATTTGTCGTTTCCAATTTCTTAGAAAAAAGGAAGTTTCTCTCCAATGGTTCAACAACAAAAAAATTTAATTTTGTTTCAATTTAAAATTTGAAGGAAATTAATAGCATGAATATTTAGTATACTCTCTTCGAAATATTCGTCACGAGTCCGACTCGGTATTATAGTGCAAAGGGTTACATGAGTTTAACAGTGTCGACACACTATTTTTAGCATATAAAAATTATTTATGAGGAAAATAAATTTTAGCTTGTATACATCGTAATTGATGTGTAAACATTTTATTTTGCATAAAGATCCGCAGTCTAGTAATCATGTCCAATGGCAGCAAGCTCTATAAATTTAATAATTGTAAAATACAAAATCTAGAAACAGTCGTTTGACCGGTAATTTGTAGGTTTAGTGTTAAGATTAAATTGACCGGTTCTAGATTTTTTATTTTACAATTATTGAAATAATAAAAATGATTTTATAAGAAATTATTGTATAGATGTCTTTAGTAGAGCACCTATTATAATTGGAGTCGCACAAAGTCGAAATAAAATCAATCTTATCACATTTATAAGGGAGCATGTACAGGGTGTCACAAAATTATATGTCGCGGGCACCATACCTACGATTTAGTGGAAAATGACATAATTAACCCCCCACAAAATTGACCTTGAACGTGACAAACAAGGTCAAAGAAAACCAAAATTTTTAATCATCTTCTACAGAAAAAAAATTTTGGTTTTTTTTTACCTTGCGTTCCACGTTCAAGGCCAATTTTGCGGAGGTTCCTTATGTCATTTTCGACTAAATCGTGGGTATAGAATCGTGCTATGGTGTCCGCGACATATAATTTTGTGACACCCTGTACAGTTACTTTTAACGCTCGGTAGGTTTAGTTGTTGATAATAAAATTTAACGATGAGTTTTGGATACGTTTAAACATTTTCTACTTTTGTTGCAGGCTCATATCGTTCGCCGAATTCCAAGCGTTCGAGGGCTTGCTCTGCGTGCCGGACGCTCTCTACAAGACAGCCTTCCAGCTGTTCGACACTAATGGAAATGGAATGGTTGCGTTTGGTAAGTCGACCATGGGACACAGAAACAGGCTAACAGTAGATTATGGTCTGACAACAACGGTGTTCTTCTTGCAGAGGAGTTCGCTGAGGTGATGATGAAGACGGAGCTGCATCAGAGGATGCCGTTCAACATGGACAGCAGCTTCATAAAGCTCTACTTCGGGAAAGACAAACAGAGGTTGATCAGCTACGCGGAGTTCAGTCAGTTTTTACACGTACGTGTAAACCAACCCGTCTTCCCATATTTTTGTCTTTTGCGATTGTTTGTCTAATGTTCATTGTTATCAGGACTTTCACGAAGAGTACGCGACAGAGGCTTTCAAGAAGTTCGACAAGGAGGGACAGGGTTTTATCACGGCGATGGACTTTCAAGACATCATGCTCAGTATCAAGAGTCATCTCCTGACGCCAAACGTCAGGGACAACTTAGTCGCTGTAAGCTGCTTTCTGCCGAATACAGTATTTTATCAATAATTGCCCCAACCACGGGTCCGGCCAGGGACAATTATGTGTGAGCGATAGGGGTGTGCGGGTACCCGAGCCTCGGGTCGGGTCGGGCAATGATCGGGTCGGGGCGGGTCGGGATCCCGAAAGTTTACAAAGTTCGGGTACCCGAAATGGCAGTCGGGTCGGGTCGAGTCGAGGTCCCGAAGGTTTGCAATTTTCGGGTATCCGAAGTTAAAGTTGGGGCAAGCCTGCGGTCAAATCAGCGATAAATAACTCTGTGCATATTAATATCTTCTCAATAATATTAAATTTTACTATAAAATTAATTTCTTTATATAAATTCAATACCACCTCTCAATAATATTAAATTTTACTGAGAGAGGACCAGAAATTAACTAACAATGTAATTCTTCTTAAATTCTGTTAATATTGTCACAATTTTGTCACGACTCTTTATAAATGGACGTAACTGTGGTTCGAAACAAGCCACTCGCAGTTGGGACTGGTCTGGGTTAGGTATTATATTTATATTACATTAAGTTTGTTAAACAATACTACAATAACCGTATTCGTTTTCAGGCTGCGAGTATCGGTCAATCGGGAAGGAAAGTCAGTTTTCCATATTTCATGGCGTTCAGCTCGCTCCTGAACAATATGGAGCTGATAAAACGGATCTACCTGAACGCGACCAACGGCCACAGATTTGACGAAGTTACCAAAGGTAGTTAAGTCCGAATGAAAAAACTTATGAAAAGCAACTTTTCTATTTTTGTCATAATTCAGACTAAACGGAATTTTTCGAAAATTTTCATCACGTATCGTCTATTAACACTAAACCAACCACTGCCGATGAAGTATTTTATATTTTTCATTTTGCAATTATTTTCTTTATCCATGCACATATTGTTATAAAAATTGCACAAAATCCAAATAAACAGTGCCTTGTCATTTTTATAAGCTAAAACATTTTAATCGCTTTTAGTGCTCGGTAGGTTTACTGTTGAACTAATTCATCTAGCTTGGCAGAAAAACTGATGTCGTTTAGTCCATTTATAGAAAATTGATGTGTTTCGTTTTCAGAGAGGTTTCTCCATTCCGCGCAAATGATGTCGCAGATCACGCCGCTGGAGGTGGACATTCTGTTTCAACTTTGCGACCTGCTTCATCAGACTGGGTGAGTATCTCCGATCCGGAGAGCAAAGAGCGGTTCTCTTCAGCGTGGATCGATCGAACGGGCGTGAACCGCAAGAGCAGGATATATATACATATAAGAAAACAAAAAAGCGATACACACCGAGCTCTCACTCTCTGTTTCTCACTCTATGTTTCTCGTATCGGTATCATCGCGGGTGTCGAGGATGTGGGTTAGCCGACGATAAAAAACGATAAACGCGATAGAAAACAATAATTTCCTCTCGCTGACCTGGTCAACGAAAAGCAGAAGCAACAATGCGGAACGGTAGAACCGAACGGGATAAAAAAAAAGAAAGAAACAAAACACAAAAGCGAAAAAGCAATGTAGCCACCGTGTGAAATGCTATCCGTTGTACCAGCAAGCGCATCGTCATCATCCAAACGTGTCTCTCGTTCCTTGGCAAAGGAAGACAATGAACGACGATCCCTATCGAGCGACAGAACACTCCAGTACCATTTTTTCTAAATCGCCTTTCTCGAACAAGATAGAAAAAACAAACAAACAAACAGAAAACCTTTTGTTCCGAATGCAATTTACACTCTATTTTTCCGAAAATCTGTTCGGTGTGCGACGATCGTGGCTCTCATGATTCAATGTATTTGTTTACGTGTTTACGCTGCCTGGATATGATCAGATCTACGGAAGATGACGAGGCAGACTCGCGGCTTGGGTGCGTCTTTGTATATACAAGAATAATCACGTGCTATCAGTCTGTTCTAAGAAAGCATAATGTTGTTGGCCACGCGCGAAAGCAACGGGAATCTCTCTGAACCGCACGAAAACCACACGTAAAACGAGTCTCGATAGTTGAGTCCAAGAGAGATCGCTGGCTTTCGGAGACGAATATTCCCATTCCTTTTGCCACACGAATCTTTACCTCTACATGCATACGTATATTTGTACGTGCACGCGAAGATCGCACAACTCGAACATCTCGAATGTTTCCACAGGAATGCTCGAGTTAACTGCGTAATCGTTGCGTGTTGCGTACTCGTACACGTGTATACAGGATATGTAGCTTGTAAATGGAACCACTACAGTTACCATGTAAGCAACGATTTTGTCAGAGAATATTGCAGATAAGAATCGAATGATTTCCGGATAGATGTGGTTGTGTTTTCCTGCAAGTGGATGTATCGGTACGATGACCATTATTTAAACCTTAGCACTCGAGGGGCGACTCAGAGTCTCCACAAAAATTGCTGTGCTGTTATTCAAAATATTGGTTACATTATTAAACAAGTTGGTAGCTAATCAATTACTGAACTGATTATTTCTAGTTAAAATTTTCGAGTTAAAATAGCTCCGAGTGCAAAAGGTTAAGAGGATGGGTGACAAAATATGGTCACTGTATGCACATATAGAGTATTCACTTGCAGGATCAGCATTATATTTTCTTTGAAACCGTTCGATTTGCTTGTCTGGAACATTTTTCGAGAGAATGATCGTGTGTATGATGATTGAAGTGGTTTCAGGTGCAGCCGACACGTATCGTACACACCATATTTGTCTCACCTACTTTCTTCGGCATATACCTGTCTTTGGACGATGGTATTTGCAAACATTTGCACACCGTTGGCACTAACGATTCCAATTCTATACTCTATCTTCCCTATCTCTACTCTCTCTCTATCTTCCCTGTGTCTTCTCTCTCTCTATCTATCTCTCTCTCTCCCTCTCTCTCCCCAGCACTCCTGCAACCCAGATCAAAGCCCGTTTGTTGCCTTTCTCGTCAGACATTAAGGACCCGTTCGAGGATCTCCGTTTGCCAGGATTCTTAGTGTATTCGCTCGAACCAGTGCCATCGACGTTGCTATAATGATCATCCTAGACATATATACACGCACCATTCCCGGTTCTCGAAGGGGGACAAACACTAAGGGAACTATATAACGATAACGATCCGTTCACACACCCTTACCCTGTTTCTTTCATTCTTTTCATTATTTCTTTCTTTCTTTATTTACTCTTTTTCTATTATCTATTATCTATTTCTATCTAGAACAAAAATATCGCTTTCACGCCGCCCGGAAGCCACAACTCACCTATATTGAGCAGGCATTTTCTCGGGTTTCAGGAAAATTGTATACAATGATCTCGTGGCTATGACACCTGAGCAGTATTTCAAGCAAATTACAAAACGCCTAGCCGAGATCAAGGCGGTGTCGGTAAGTGTGCGACGGGAATTCTAGAAGCGCCCGTGTGTCGTTTTGTCACACGCCGGTCATGGATGCCAGTCGGTCAGTCAGTCTGTCTGTCTGTCTGTCTTTCAGTCAGTCAGTCAGTCAGATAATCATCCCCGGGAGAAAATGAGATCGTTGTAGAAAAAAATCGGCCGAGAACGTGTTAAACACCGGTCGCAGCGTTTAACAGCCACGGCGTTCTTCTATTTCAGAGCCCGGAAGAGCGGGGCGTGGTCGTGCAGATACTAGAGAGCGGATATCGTTTCGTCCTCGGCTCGATTGGAGGAGGTACGTCTATGAGAAAAAACTTGACCAACCAAATCTCGTAACCATTCTTACAGCCGTGAACCGCGCGTCTCCAGGATAACGCTCTGATTCGATTCGCCTAAACGCATCACAAACACTCGAGACTGGGACGCAAGATTCAGAAACAGCGATGTTCCTCCTTAGCGTGTCTCTGTTCATTCACAGATGCGAGGCTGGAACACTGTGCCTTTCTCTCAAGAATATCTTCTGTTCTACTCGACAAAAAATTCAGAAAAAATTCAAGTACGTTCTACCTAACAGCACGCACGACTGTAATTTTTTCCTGCATTTTTTGTTTCACTGAAAAAAATGTCAGTAAATTGTTAGCTCGGTAATCGAACACCCGATGGTTCAATTGTAAATGAAACGGAAATGGTTGCCCGATGAAAGAGAGCTTAGGCTGTGAGCTGTACAGTCAAGAGTCGGGAACGATTGTCCCAGTCTCGCGTGTCGAGTTGTAGCCGCGCGGGGGTGGTTTAGTAGCCGTAAAGAGCAGCTTCTCTTCTCGATGGCCACTCGATCGTCTCTCCGGTAACACGATAAAGAGAGAACTAGACGAAGGAATATTCTGTACAGCGGTGGGCGCGACAGCTGTGTACCCCATCGACCTGGTAAAGACGAGGTTGCAGAACCAGAGGACCGGCTCTCTGGTCGGCGAGCTGATGTACCGAAACAGCTTTGATTGCTTGAAAAAGGTTGGAATCGAAAAGTCTCGCTACGACACACCGCCTGCATTGTTAATCATGAAGCTGGTGTTTCGCGTTTGACAGGTAATCCGGCACGAGGGTTTCTTCGGGCTTTACAGAGGTCTGCTACCGCAGCTGGTTGGCGTTGCCCCTGAGAAGGCGATCAAGCTGACTGTCAACGACTTCGTCAGAGATAAGTTGATGGATAAGAATGGCAATCTGCCACTTTTGGGAGAGATTTTGTCCGGCGCCTGTGTAAGTGATCCACTCGAAGACTCGTGGTCCTTGTACCTGGTTGATCCTCTCTGAAAAAAATTATACAGGGTAATACGCTTGAAGGTAACCACTTAAATATAAACTATTCCAGGCCGGAGGATCTCAAGTGATATTCACCAATCCTTTGGAGATCGTTAAGATCCGACTTCAGGTGGCTGGGGAGATAGCCGGAGCGCAGAAAGTGAGAGCTTGGTCCGTCGTCAAGGAGCTGGGTCTGTTTGGATTGTACAAAGTAGGCTCGAACTTGTTGATTACTCGAGAAATATAAGTGTACGTTCTATCTCCTTAACGCGTGTCTCTTGATTTCAGGGTTCCAAAGCTTGTTTCCTCCGGGACATTCCGTTCAGTGCTATCTATTTCCCGATGTACGCCCACACGAAAACGAAATTGGCGGACGAGGGAGGCTACAACACACCCCTTTCACTTCTGTTTGCTGGTGCATTCGCCGGTGTGCCTGCTGCAGCTTTAGTCACACCTGCTGATGTGATCAAAACTAGATTACAAGTGGGTCTCGTCACGTTCGAATGCTCTACAGGGTGTCCCAAAATGACTGCGTAAGCGGGAAATGGGAGGTTCCTTGGGTCATTTGAAGCAACATTTTCCTTACCAAAAATGGCGTCCGCGGCTTTGTTTAGGAGTTATTAACGAAAAACACGGACCAATCAGAGCGCGACTTAGACGCTCGCTGGCACGTTCAGCCAACCGCCTGGTGGACGCCATTTTTGTTAAGGAAAATGTTGGTTCAAATGACCCAAGGAACCTCCCATTTCCCGCGTATCCAGTCGTTTTGGAACACCCTGTATATCTATCTATCTATTGTACGCGTAGTTTAAACGTTTTAATGGTTCGATAGGTGGTAGCCAGAGAGGGTCAGACAACGTACAACGGCCTGCTAGACTGTGCGCAGAAAATTTACAGGGAAGAAGGGGTTAGAGCGTTCTGGAAGGGAGCAACAGGTACTTAAATAAGCTATTTAGATCCCGCGTTCGACAATCGATCGATCTGGGTATCTCGGAGCGAGGGTAGCGAGCTAGAAATTCGGGAAAATTTTATTTGCCACTGTATGCGAAGACAGTTCGTAATATATTTTGATTTTGGTCGATTGCATGCGCGGGGATTGGCCCTGCTGCATCTTTCGACTATTCTTCCCTCTCCAATATGACCTGGCCACTTGCTTCTAAGTGAGTACTTACTTTTCTCTGTGCCTGCCAGCCTCTTCGTGGTCTTTTAGAGTTTTTTTTTTGTTATCTGTCCCCCTCATCCCACTCTTCGTTCAAGCTCTGTTCCATCTTTTCCGTTCTCTCACTCTCATTTTGTCCCACGTAACTTCTAACCCCCGATGAGTTTTTTGATCGTCGCACGATTCTGTTGATGTTCCTGTGAGTCGTCCCGATTGCGATTGAGACGAACATTGTGCCGCGTGTCGGAAGCCAACGTCCGACGCTTCTCGCGAGAACACGATCATCATTATAACATTCATCGAACACAGTTTTCTAATGATATACTTGTCGGATGTTTCTCCGCGACTAGTTCTAGATTCATCGCGTCTCTCTGTTTTACAGCACGAGTGTTCAGATCATCGCCTCAGTTTGGTGTCACCCTGTTCACGTATGAACTGCTGCAGAGGCTGTTCGTGGTCGACTTCGGAGGATCGTGAGTACACTAGAACATATTTATTGGGTCTATAACTTAAAAACCGGAATTTTTTTAGGAAATTTGAGCGTTTATTAAAGAAAATCTTGTACAATTCTGTTATTCAAAGTATTGTCCATCGGAAGTTACAACATTTCCCCATCTTTCTGGCAATTTGTGGATGCCATCCCAAAAAAAACTGGTCATCTTTTGAATCAAAGAACGAATCGAGCCAATTTTTGATGCCTTGGACTGAAGTGAAGCGTATTCCTGAAAGTGCATTCTGCATCGACTGAAACAAATGGTAGTCAGAAGGCGCCAAGTCTAGACTATATGGCGGGTGGGGCAGAACTTCCCATCCGCTATTTTCCAAATAGTTTTTAACGGGTTGAGCAACATGTGGCCGAGCATTGTCATGTTGGAAAATCAATGTCTTGTGTCTGGTCTCCCATTCTGGCCGTTTTTCCTTCAATAAAAAAATTAAAAAAATATGCGCACAAGCAAATCAAACACTGACTTGACGTGTATGTCAATGATTTGTTACAGCGCATACACAAGTGTTGACATCTAGTGTCAAATTCCGGTTATTAAGTTATAGACCCAATATTTAAGTCAATTGTAACTTGAAATATGTTCCCTCGTTCGAGTTACGGACCCGATTGCTCGGACAGTATACTAACAGACGTATTGGTTTTAGGCGACCGGCAGGATCTGAAACGAGGATCCCGACCACGGGAGTGGCACATGCGATCCGTTCGACTAATCCGGATCACATAGGCGGCTACCAGATCGCGTTGCCGATCTTCACGGGCATCGAGACCAAGTTCGGTCTTTGTCTGCCGAGGTTCCAGGTGGTTAACCAAGGGAAATAATTACAGGACTAAAGTCAGTAGGCGCGAGAATCGTCGTTGTTAGGGAAGCAATGCGTATACAGAGAGCTCCATAGAATCCACGAAAAACCGAAACGAATCGAGTCGATCCGAGTCTTGATCGATCCAAACGAGTCGCGCTTCAGTTTAGGCTCCTCGCTCCCGGCCCCGCGTCAGGAAACCCACGAGAGGAAGCGGATGATCACACATAACAACACACACACACGCGGGGAGATAGACGAAGGAACCCTAGAACCATGAGAGACCACACGAGGATATCACCCTCGATTCCGGATCAAGAAAACAAAGTAGCGACCGTTAGGATTCCATTAGCGGAAGCTGAACGCGCACAAGATCACCGGTGATCGTTGCCGAGGACGATCGTTACTCTGAACGAGGTCCAAACTTGAGGACGGTTTAGCCTAAAGACCATTATTGATCAAGATCGTTTTACGCTTACCGATCATTAAGCAGAACAAAAGAGGAAGCAGACACCATTGACTCTTATCTTTCGTTGAACTCCAGGGTCGGAATCGCATTGCGATCACCAGCATATCGTGGGACACCTTGCGTAGTTGCCCCTTGCTTGCATCATTCTCTACCATTTCAGCGTCGACGCGGCAATAACAATTTTTTCGCTTCTGACAACATTGCGTTTCTATAAACTGTTCAGTTCCGAATTGAAGAAACGATACCAAGAAGGCGCAAAGGGTGAGACACGACACTGTCCCTGCCGGATTCATAATCAAAATGAAGGCTGGAAAATATTTTTTGATCAGAGGGAGAACCGGCTCATGCTTCGCAAGCCCTCCCCCCTCCTTGCATCTTACTTTTTCTACTTTTTATATCTCGCCTTTGAATCTGCGACGGAACGATACACGCTTTTTATCCAAGAGCTCAACTATTTTTCTAGCACACCGTCGTTAAAGTTTTGCGAAAAATACTTTCTTCGGTCCCGGCACCGACAGAGATTGTACCGTGTTCCTAGAGCTCCGGCTGGACACTCGTAGCCTGCTCGTTTCCAAATTCTTCTTCTAGACGCGACTGCCATTCGTTTCGCCCGCTGTACAGTACACGATCTAGGTCCGCTGTCTCTTTACCAAACGTATTGTGTTCCATTTTGAAGTTAAACGATCAGTTAGCAGATAGAACACTGCACACGCTACTTGTGAACAATTGCGTACGCCTGCCTGCCAACGCTTAAACAATTAATTCTCTACTCTATGCAAATCTGTACACGTTTTGATCTGTTCGCGCGTCGAAAACGTTTTTCTTTCGTTACGCACCGTCATCAGCGAGAAGAAATTTTATCAGCGTCCAAATCGAGACCACGTATTATCTCACGATGATGACCTGACACGTTACCCATAGCCGGTTCAGATGGTCAATATATATTTTTGTAATAAGGGGAGCGACAGACAGGGATACCAGGGGAAGATGTACCGGTTGTATAGTCTCGCGATTAGGTTTTCTCTGGAGAACTGTTGATTGTGTATATAAATCAGAGAGAGAGAGAGAGAAAGAGAGAGGTATACCGGTAAAGACGAGCGAGTCTGTCCGAGGCATCAGGTTCGTTCCACTTGAATTTCCAAGGGGGTCCGGTCGCTTAAAACTCTGCTGATTCTCAACGATGAAACATTCGAGACATAGGCGTGTAGGTAAATTCAGAAGTACGGTTTTGTTTGGTCTGAAGAGTGGATCAAGGTCACCTGGGAGACCCTGAAGCCTCGCACACCGCCGATGGACAACGAGACGGGCGCGTTTATGGCCTGCGTCCTGACCGAAAATATCAATTCAACCATCCTAATCATAGTTTAATGTACATACATACGTTGTATATGTAATATAATTAGCTTGTGTGTATATATACGTGCACCATGGACAAAACGTGAACATTAGAGAAGGCTGTTATAGTCGACTGGACTTTGCGTTCTATCAGTCAGTGTACGCATAGGTGTTTATAGTCGATTATGAATAGTCTTCCATGGTGTTCATCGTCGCGTCGTCCGGGTGCATAGAAATTATGAGGAACATTCAGGAATCCGTCGTGGGCATTCGCAGCTCAATACACTTTGGTTTTGTTTTTTATAAACTACTCCTGCACCACAAGACTATCCTTATTGATTGTTGTCGTCACAGATTATTAATGTTGCTACGGATATATCTATCGAGTATCGATCTTGTTCTATACAGGCGGGAATTGTGGGAAAGAAGGGTGAGAAGGGGGAATAAAAAAATTCGAACAAGAAGAGTTTATAGAGAGTGCACACGGCTTAGCGAGTCTTTCGTTTTTGTTCGCGGGGATTCTTTTTTTTTTTTTAATCGTCCGGCCTAAGATCATGATCAGCTCGCGAGCACTCTTCCGTTTGAACACATTCCATGACCGTCTCCGATTTAGCAGCTACTGTCACAATCGCTATGCAATTCGTATACTTTCTCCGACCCCGAGGTCCTGAACGACATTTAACACGTTCACTATACCTTCGATCACGGAAGAACTATAATCCGACGAAAAAGAGACACGCAGCTCTTCGACTCTCGTTCGGCTGTCGTTAATAAGTTAGTAGTGAATGTGTTAAATATCAGGGTCTTTATTTTAGAAATAAAACGAGAAACGTCTGGAATTTCGACCTCTATTCACGGGTGGCTGTTTCCACCTGTTACGACCACTCGTTTGCGGCAAACTTAACCTGAGATGGTTACGTGATCGCACAAAAACCATACAGGAGAGAAACTAAGCGAATAATCTGTATTTGTAAATCTATATTTTACGAGTAACAATGGGGACCGCCTTAACACGTTCGTTGCGGTTTCGCTGGATGTTTATGAAAGTAAAACGAAACGTTTAGACACCGGCGGTATTAATTAACGTGTCCTATACCTTGACTTACGATACTTTACTTTTACGTTTATACAGGTTCTACGTGTTCATTTGAAAATTTTCCAGCCGAATATCTCGAAAAATATGAAAGATATTTAAAAAGTGTAAAACACGTGTCCAAGGATTTCGAGAGGGAAAGGGGGGGATAAAAAAATTGCGCTGATAAAAAAAAGTATCCTACGAAAATGATTGGTCTTTTTACGTACAATAAGATCCCATAATAAAAAATATAGGTTTCCATTTGAAAAAACAAAGTTGACCTTGAAAACGCCACCTAAATAAAAAACTGATACTGCCCCCCCTTTCCCCCTCGTAATCCTTGGACACGTGTTTTACACTTTTTTAATATCTTTCATATTTTTCGAGATATTCGGCTGGAAAGTTTTCAAATGAACACCCGGTATATATTTGTTGGAAAATTCGGAAGTAAATAGTCCGCTCGAAGCTTAAAAGGAAGACAACGGTGGAAAGGAAATCCGCATAGAACGTGTTAACGTTGTCGAATGTGAGAGCGATCGTTGAAGTATATTTGATTAGACGAAGGGACTAATAAGTTTCACTTCCGTGGATCGACCGTTTTAATATCGTCGTGTCTAGAAGAATCTACGAAATGTAATTTAAACGAAGGAAAAAAAGGATTACCGGTATAAATGATAAAGATAATAGATTAATTATAATTACGCTAGGTATTTCTCGCCCCTCATCTCCGCAGTTGAAGCAAATCAAATCGACGTTCTGCGATCTGTGATCTACTCGTGTTAACCGGAAGGCCGATTAGTTAGGCAATTTCGAATTCAATTCTTACGGACTTTCGTCAGTCGTAATATCTTTGATAATTTAGATTTACCTCATTGCGAATTGTATAGATATATACATATATACAGATACAAGATTCTGTCTAACATGATATAAACATGTATCTATATATATGTATATATCTATATGTCTTGTATTACATACTTGTAAATCAAACAAAAAGAAGTGAAAGGATGAGATACCTAATTGTGAATAACACCTAAGCTGTTGCGCATATATTTTAAAATAAGAATAAATATTATTTAAGAAAACTCTTGGTTGATTTACTGAAAATTTTGTAAGCCTTCCTATTGTTCTTCCTTTGATTTTAAAAAATGTATAATTATGATCTTACAATCTTCACGTTCCTTCTCGAGCATTACCGACAGAAAACTCCCCTTTGTCGGTAATGTTTGTCGTACAGTTTCAGCGTTTCACCACCGATGGCGCCACTGTGTCAAAATAGTGACGAATAATCCTTCCCGGTATTTACACTGTGAATTATCGTGGAAACGGCAAGAATCATTTAGTCCAGTCAGACCAGTGGCGGAACTACAAAATTTTCGGACCCCCCCGCAAAATATAACTTTGGGCCCCCTTATTTCTTTTGATATTTTTATAGGATTGAGGTTTTTTAATGCTTTTTAAGAAGGAGAATTGTAAAGATTCAATAAACGCAAAAAGTATGTTTTTTTTGTCGGAGTACTTTTAATTTCATTTAAATTAGGGATAATTTTAGTAAAATTACAAGATAATAAATACAGAAATTTTGGGTCCCCTCCGATTACGGGGTCTTGCGGTATTGTAGTTCCGCCACTGACTTAGGCCCTGGTACTTACGTATTTTATTTGAGGAAGGAAAAATTCAATAGAAAATCATATTGTAACAAGATAATACATTTAAACTAATCGGCCTTGACTTCTGATCGATTTCATAGCAATCATATATAATATATATCCATTCAAATCTCATTTGTGCATCAGTTTTCTTTTATACCTAACATAGCAGAAAATTTATGAAAAAAATTCGAATTCAAATGATACGTTTGAAACGTGGATGAAATGGCCAGTTGAGGTTTAAATTTCTCATCGTCTCATCTTTCTTTCGCCTAGTATGCTGTTAATTATTGAAGGAACTATAATATAGCTTATAGCCCGTTGCTCCATTTACCAAGATGTTAACGATCATAATACTGTTGCCACAGACATAACACATAACGAAGAAGTGGAAACTTATGCAAATTGAATTCTTATGCCTACAGTATATCTTTTGTACGCCCATATACATATAAATTCTTTGAGCAAATTGTACATTCAGTTGCAGTGAGGAGCTGCATTTCTAAAAGGGTCTCTACTATCCACTTGACTAACGTTCGGCGTGAGTACGTTCCCTTACTATGAGACGTACTACCTTTACTAGAATAACTACTACTATGACTACACATTGAACGCGGCGTATGAAGAGTGTTGGGTATAAACGAAAATTACAATGACCTAACGTACAAGTTTATAGGTATCGAACATTTTATTAATTCGTAGAATATTAACGGCGGTTATAACTGTGTCAGTAACGTACTTAGGCAGAGACACTTGAATGGTCAAAATTTTTTTTTCAGAACGTCAAACATCCTTCTAACAATCTTCATGTTTGTCGAAAAAGAAACCATTTAAAAATAATTAAAAAGAAATACAGCTCACGAGCGCGTGATAGGCAAAAAGACACAGACAGACATAAATAATCAGGTGCAACGTCAGCTTGTTCGCGAGTCGTTCGTACCCATCGCTACGTTTCAGAGAAACCTCTCGCATGAAAGATCGCGCGATTGTGTGCGCGCACACGCACACAGACGCGGTTCTATCACACGCTCGCTGAGAACGTTCCCCACGCACACTAGGAAAAGAGAAATGCACACCATCGGAGAGAATAGGACCAACACTCGCACAGAGTCTATTCACTGCGATTCAAGATGGAGAGAAAACAACGTATGTGTCTCGTAAGGTGGTTGTAAACAAGAAAGTCGGACGACTCGGAGCGGAGGATCCTTCGACGGAAGGAGCGACAATTGTGGATTCGAGATGGCGAAATCTGTGCTGAGCTCGGACTCTCTTCCCAAGGCTGGTCGAGTAAACGAAGGTAAGACGGCGCGGCTGTTCACGAATTATCCGCTGTCACTTCTGATTATAATCGCCGCGATTAGATCAGCGATTTAATGTAATTCCTGTTTCGATGTTATCGCAGTTTGTCGGGAGTGGTTGGTACACGAGGACGGGGCACTCGCGTACCGTTTGCAGGACGAAGAAAGTAGGTATTTAATCAAACATATTTGAAAGCTCTCCTTCTGCCAGAATGATCTCACCGTATTGTTGCTCGCAGTCAGGGAACACTACACCGGCAACAAAGTGCGCAATGCCCAAGTCAGAGAAGATCTACCGAAAGCGAAGGTGGAACAGGAATTAGAAGCGATGAGATATCACAGCTACGTTCAACAACAGTCCGTATCTAGCTCTCGTTACGCACTTGTAACGTAATAGTGGAAAATTTATACCGATTGTTTATTTACATAGATATATATATGATTTTTCAGAGAGGAAAGAGATGCTATGGTGGCGAAGCAGATTGCTCTGACCCTCGAGCGAGAAGAAAGGCAGAAAGAAAGAGAGTTGCAAGAGCAGATGAGATTGCAGTTGAGACTAGACGACGAAGTAACGCAATTGGAACTTGAGAAACATATTCAAGAGGAAAAAGACGAGGTAATTGTACAGCGTCGCTTATTTAAACGCATTAACGATATCTTCTATTAATATTATATTTATTGACGAAAGGAACTAGCAAGGAAATTGCAGCAAGAGGAAGAGGAGAACGCTATAGACACTCAAGATGGACCCATAGACGAACAATTTCTGTTGGATCAGAAGATCGCAATGGAAGCACAGGATGCAGAATTGGCCAAGATGTTGCAGCAGAAAGAGCGGGCGAAGGCTAGGAAGGCCAGGCAAAGAGCAAGACAGAGAAAGCTGGAGAAGCAACTTCAGAAGGATATGGACGAGGAGAGCGTTACCGAAAAGCCTCAGAGGCCGGACAAGCTGGACTTGAAAGTTACGCCTGGTAAAAGTAGAATGCAGCCGAATCTGAATTGTCCAGAATATCCGGACCCCGAGGAGATCCAGATACTGGACGATCCTGTCGAGAGTATACGAGAAGTACCAAACGTGGCTGCGATTATCGATCCCACCTACAATGGAAATGTGCATCGACACACTTCCAGTAGCTCGAGCAGTACTGTCAGTCCTACATACGCGTTACCTACACCGCCCCAGGAGCTTATGAACGAAGATATACCATGCTACATGCCTATACAAGGACAACGAAGAAATCAAATGCAGTCCCCGTCACAGGTCCACGAAGAGAAACAGAAACGTAGAGTGAAGGACGGCTGCAAACAGCAGTAAAACGATTTCAAGGTTCGAATATATCAAGTATTTTCGATGAAAATAAGTTTCGTTGCCATGAAAACATTAATCATTAGTATAATATATTGTAGAAACCTAGAGCTTCGCTTTGAAAAGAAGCTCGGAATCATAGAACGAGAATTGTCCCAGTAAAAGCAATACTTTGCATAGTATGAAGAGAAATGTGCCTTCGAGAAAAGGTTACGGTGTAAAATGAGATCAATGAATGTTTAAGGTCTAACATTTGAAATAACGAATTGCGCACCGTCCTAAATCGTAGATCTGCCTTTGAATCGTGTACATTTACACTCCGTTTAAATACGATGATATTTCTATTGTGCTGATAACAAAGATTTTTATGAGAAAGCAAAAAGGGCATAGTGAAATAGACAATCGGAGTTAAAGGCGACGTAATCAAATAAGCAAACAGAAATGTACAAAAGATTGACTATTTAGACTGAATTGTGAAACGATTAAATCGAGACAGGCTTTAATCGAATCTACATATATACACTCTCTATCCGAAGGAAATTTTGTTTAATAGATTTAATAACAAGATGTACTTGCTTTTTAGAGGGAATTTTCTCTTTTTAAGTGCTTGAAGTGCTGCGCGAGAAATAATTTACTGCCAAAGATGATGTTATTAGCGCTCACTTTGAACCCAAATGAGTTAATTATTGATGAGTTAACCAGATGAAAGAAAAATGAATTTTGAATGGTGTGCTTTAACAAAGTGCTTCTTGGCACTTGATAACTTAATAGCTTCTAATAAGTTGTTAAGACTCAAAGATGTAGTAAAGTATATATGTTAATAATCTCTGTAACAATTTCCCAATATTTAAGTTTGAGAAGCGTAATTTCTACATTGTTTCTACTAATCTACGAAACGATTTTTTTAAATATTTCGGAAGAAGTATCAGAACAGTTAATTTTTAGTATTATTTAAATACCAATTTAGTATTTAAAATATAAACAGTATATTATTTATGGTGTTTGGAAATGTGTATTCGATAGAAGTAGTATTATTTTTTACATTTATTGTATGAATACATCTATACATGGGTAATAAATTGTAATAAATGTAAAATTGTAATAAATTATTTACAAAGCTATAATACATGTTTTCATCGAAAACCCCATACACATGTTAATATACCATACAACAGTAATTCATTCCGTAAGCTTGTGTGTGTGAAAAGAGAGAGAGAGAGAGAACGAGAGAAAAAAAAGAGAATGAATAATATAATGTAACAAATATATTTGACGAATAGTATATAAAAGTAATTACTCCTTACGATATACAAATACTAAGATCAGATGCTCGTTCGATATAATACACTTTCATAATTCTTCTCAGTTGAAACGTTTTCGAAAGAGAAATCAACAATTTTGGTTTTACTTTCTGTACAGCTGTCTACACGATTCGAGATTCTACGGTAAGGGAAATAACAAAAATAAGTATAAAATGTTCGTTTAATGCAAGATGCATAAAATGATAGAAACAACTTGAACAAAAATTTATAGATTATATAAAATAATCTTTTCAACAAAGCACACCTTCCTCGAAAAATATGCTCTACACAAAATACACATTTAAGCTCAAAAATAATATAATGGGATCGTTCGCTGATAAACATATTCGATAACAAAACGAAACACTCGCTTCTTTCAGTGACAACGTTTCGTCTCTTATGGTCCCACGTATCAAATTCTGTTTCCTACTGTATAAAGAAATCAGCAAAAAAATAATCGACCTTTTAAAAAAATCATTATTATTTCAGAAAGAAATATTTGTAATCCTTAGTCATTAGAAAACTATGACGGTGTGTGGTTCAATCAAAATTGGAGAACCGGTTGAAAATGAAATTACTAACTGCATTTAATTCGACATGCTATTTGATCTTTTTAGGTAATACAAATTTTCTCCTACAATGATTTACAATAACCGGAACGTAATTACCCGTGTTTTTAAACTGTGACTTTCTCTGTACAATGTGCTGTGATTCTTCCTCTTCCAAGTCGTCCTTACTCAAAATGGGAATAACGCTGCTTAATTTCCTGCGTGAACAATAAAAGAAGAAATTAGTATTCGACGGTAATTCTTAATTGATGTGTTGGTAGTTTGCGCGACTGTGTGTCGCCAAGCTCCGAGTGTACGAGGAATGAAGGTTGTAGACAGAGCAGATAGGAAGCAGAACGAGAATCTAATTGAAAAGTAACCTACGATTATCAGGTGCCACGGTCTTCGACCTGGTATGAGGCGGGGAAAATACGAAGTTCGGCACTTCTTGAATAGCTGAAACATTCCAAACGGTATCGTCAACGTTCTACAAATAAAATAAAACCGCAGACTCTATATCGCAAGAAAACTACCTTTCTGATCCGATGGCGGATTGTTTGTTTCGTCCGGTTGAGAAAACGAAAACTGTTCGCTAGTATCATGCTTCGCGCTCGCTTTTCTTCCACCTTTCCTTGGTTTCGAGGCGGCCTCGGGGATCTCCTGAGCACCAGGGTCCACCGAGGTGTCCTTCCTTTTTGTAGCTTTTTTAACATTGCTAGGTTTCGAGTCCTCTTGAACCTCCACATCCGTCACCTCCTCTTCCACAATAGTCTCCTTGAGGATACCTTTCTTGCGGGTATTCCTAGTTCTCTTCAACGTGTCTGCTTGAGGAATCTCGACGCTCGCAGCTCTTCTTTGTCTAGGGAGTCTGGTCTGTCTCTTGTTACTCGTACCGGACATTCTCTCCTTCAATGGTACACTTAATATTTCCTCTAATTCTTCAGGTATCGACTGTATCGATGTCCTACGATTCCGGGTATTTCCAGTCGGACTGCTCATCGTTGCTACCACGTGTCTTCCTCTCGACGGAGGTTCAACGTCCTCCTTCGCAAAGCTGTTGGATCTCAGAGTCCTAACAGTGTCCACCGTTTCTTTAGGCACAGAACTACCGCGTCTCCTTCCGGTCGTCTTAACAGTACTCTTCTCTTCAGCTAACTCTTCGCTCGTCTTCGACTCTGCAGCTGCCCGCAACGACCTATTGCCCGGTCCCACGCCTCTAGTCTTCGAGCCCTTGGTCTCCAACTTCTCCTCCTCATTTTCAACCGCTATGCTCGAGGAGGACGAAGTCCTGCTGAACCTCGTCGACTCTGGTATTTCTTTCTGCACGGAGACAGACCGTCTCGTGTTCCTCCTCACCGGAGTCCTGACCTCCTCTTGCTCCTCCACAGGAGGAACATCCTTGGAGGATGCTTTCCTTCCTCTGGTTCTTCTCGACGGAGAAACGGCCAAGGAGTCCTCCTCGCCCTCTTCCTCCACAGGATGAACATCCTTCGCCACGGACGATGCTCTTTTGCCTCTGGTTTTTTTCGGAGTGGCAGACAACTGTTCCTCCCCTTCTTTTTCCACAGGATGAACGTCCTTCGCTACCGACGACGCTCTTCTACCTCTAGTCTTCTTCGACGAAGCAGACCCTGGGGACTCCTCTTCCCTCTCTTCTTCCCCGAGAGGAGTACTCTTTGCCACCAAAGATGTTCTTCTACCCCTCGTTTTCCTCGGAGTACTCGGCGAAACCTCTTCCCGCTGTTTTCCCACAGGAGAAACATCCTTCGCTATCGAAGACGCTCTCCTACCCCTCGTTTTCTTTGGCGTCGACATCCCCGCGTCCTCCTCCCCGCGATCCTCCACCAGGGAAACATCCTTCGATATCGAAGACGCTCTTCTACCCCTGGTCTTCTTCGGCGTAGAAACCATCGCGCCTTCTTCGGCTTGTTCCTCCACGACGGAAACATCCTTCGCGACCATCGAAGCTCTCCGACCTTTCGATTTACTCGGAGAAGAGGTAACGGACGAATCCTCCGACCCCGAAGATCCCGTACGCCTGACGCCTTCGTCCGCAGCAGCTATGGACGCGATCAGCACCTCTTTCATCAACGAGCTAGCTCTCCTCGATCTAGGGTTGGCCTTCGGGACGACCTTCGTGGGAGAACCGTACGATTTCATCTCTTTCGTTATCGAGGAGGCTCTTCTGGATCTAGTCATCCTCGATGCGATGCTGTCGTTCAATGGCGAGGCTTCGTCGTCGTCATTCTTGGACTCCACGCGCTTAAGCGGAGCTTTATCTGCTGTTTCGGACATGGAATTATTGTTGTCGAGGTGCTCTTCGGCGTTCTTCCTAGGGTCCGCTGCAACGCTCGCGTCCGACTCGTCGTCGGTGATGTTCGACGCGTCGTACTCGTTCCCTCTGCAAACGTGCGTCGTCCTAGACACCGTCTCGATCACCTCGGTAGTCTCTTCGAGGGCTAGAACCATGTCCTCGGCGTAGTTGGACTCGTCGTCGGTGATGTCGAAGTGGTCGCCGTTTTTCAGATCGTCTGTCCGCTGCTCGTCGTTGTCGACCTCGTCGCGCAACTTCGGCGACCAGGAGGGACGTTGTTCTCTGTTCTCCGACTTGGTGGAACTGTTCCCGAACGTGTTCGAGAAGCTCTCGAACTCGTCGTCGTTGTCCACGTCTTCCTTGTCCTCGGTGTAGCTGACGTTCATCATCTCCTCGTCCTGGTCCTTGGAGATGCCTCCGTTTTTGTATCGGCTCGACACGTTGCTGTCGTTGAACTTGAAGTGATTCGATTTCGGTATAGTCGGGGACATGCGTATGCTCGAAGACGCGTCCAGTACAGCCTCGGAATACCCCTCCACATCTTCTTCTTCTTCCTCCTCAACTACGTTCATCGCTTCCTCGCTATTCTGGCATGATTTCTCTTGCTCCGGACTCTCCGGTGACCTCGAGTTGGTGGTAGTATTATACATGGCAGCCAGTTGCGAGGGGAGTGCGCTGGATCTTCTCAGAGGAGGGCCTATATCGAAGCTGCTGTCCGGTGTTAGCACAGCAGGCGATTGAACCATGGAAGAGGAGAACCATGGGGTACACAGTTTGGACGTCTGCGGCGTACCTTTCGACGGGGTTCTACCGAAATCTCTCAGTATGCTCGACGCTTCCAAGTGGTCGTTTCCTAAGCTACTTCTGCCCGAGTTCCGGAACGAGGGAGTCTGCAGGTGAGATCTCCCGATGCTAGGCCTGGGACGAGCAGCGAATACGTTCTTGCAAGTGATGCTATCGTCCGACAAGACCGCGGTCTCCTCGTTTCTCTCCGAAGTGTGCATCCGAGTCGAACTCTCCCTGGAGCTGATCTCGTCGTTGGTAGCGTTCATCTTCGACTGGGAGATATTGAACCGTATCTGTCTGTTGATCTTCTTATCGATGGCTGCCGAGCTGCTGTCGGTGACTTCCGGTTGCACGAACCCGAGACTCGGGGACGTCGATTTCCTTATAAGCTGCCTGATCTTCAGGATAGAATGAGGCGTCTCGATGCGAGTGTCCCTGTGTGACACCTTTCGCATCACCAACGGAGTGTGGAACGCCGCGCTCAATGCCGCGTCCCCGTCGTCCACCAGTTTTCTGCGCTTCACCCTCTCCGGTGTCCTCTTGCCGCTGTCGTCCTCGGCCTGCACCTCGTCCAACGTCCGTTTCCTATGAGTCTGCATGACTTTCGGTGACATGACGCAGTTCATGTCGATCTGTTCGTCGTTCGACTTGAGCGTGGTGCACGGAGCAGTGATGAACGGGATCACAGCCTTCTCTTCCCTGTGGTAGGTCTCCTTGGCTTTCTTTATCACCGTCTCGTAGATGCTGGTTGCTCGTGGGCAATTCTTGTTGTACGTCATCGGTCTTGGATACCTAGGTTCCATCCCGGTCTCCGAGGCTGATTTGCTCATGCTCATCGAGAACTTCTTCATGATGTTGGGCAAAGTCGAGTTGTAAGCGTTCAGCATGTCCATGTGATCGTTTCTGGTGCCCGGGTTGAATCGGACGGCGGCGAAACTGCCACTGTTCGCTTCCATGTAGCGACAGCGTTGCAAATAGTACAACAATCTCACGTCCTCGGACTTGCTCTCCTCCAGGAACTTGTCGAACATCTCTTCCTCCTCGGTGTCCAGGGCCAGGTGCAAAACATCGGTCAGCCTGTCGTAAGATTTACACGACTGGAAGAAAGACATGAGCAGCTGCGCGTAATGCGTCTGCGGCCTGTGATTAAAGGCCGATTGGACCAAGCCGTGTTCCACCGACAAGCCGATCAACGTACTCTGATCCTGAACCGACGACAGAGGAGGCTTTCTTATGCGCAGGTACATCAGAGCCAGCTTGTGCTGATCGTTTTTAATGAGAGTTCTCAAGACAAGCTTGTGATGCCAGTCTTTCACGTCGGGGTCGGAGATCAGCTGGCCGGTCATCATGCCCAGGAATCCGCTATAGTCCTCGTGGTCCAGAAGCCAGAACGCTTGCGTCAACTTGATGATGCTGGAGCTTATCTTGAACGACGAGGGATACTCGATCAGCTGATCTACACCCGCGTAGGAGTCTGGCAGCACCAGATCCAGGTCCATCAGGAGGTAGATAGCAATCTGATGTTTGCACTCGAGCTTATCCGCTTCGCCTTGATCGCAATCCGTTAGGTAACTTCTGAGCAAAGACTGCAACGACGGAGGAGGGTAGTAACCATTCGCGGACACGTCTCCGGACTCCCTTTTCCATTGGGAACTCAGAGCAGGACACTCCCGTGCTACCAGCTCGTCTATGAAGAACACTTCTCCGATCTCGCTAGGTTGTTTACCGTTTGCGACAGACTCCCTCTTCTCCTTGTACAGGCGATGCAATTTCTCATAGGGGTAAGGTATTTTCACTGCGGCGGACATGGGTGCCTCCATGTCCTGGGATTCGGGCAGCAAGCCTGCGTCGTAGAACCAGAGAAGCACCTGGAAATATATCGATACGCGTTTCAGTGCTTTTCGTTGCTTGACCAGACCATTCGTTTCTAACGGCAACTTCGACACCACGTTCGACAGACACTCCAGCTGCTGGTAACAAAATCTCAAAGTCTTCAGCTCGGCCTCTCCGATGTTGCTGCCCGATTGGTCGAACAGCGGCACGCATAGATGATCGGCGATCCTTTTTATGGAAGCTGCCCGATGTATACCCCACTTCAAGAAGCTTGGATACATGTACGCTGCACTCCCGTCCGACCATTCCTTCGCGCACCTTATCAAGAAAGTTGCCCAGTGTTGCTCCAAGCAAAGAGACAACAGCATGTCCCGCTGGGCGTTATGGTCGCTCGAAAAGGACACCTCTGTGTTGAACGGTACCAAACCGACGGAAAGACACTTGTGGAACATCTCGGCGGGTTCTGTTAACAGGATCGGTCCGGCGATTGCCATTTCGTGAAGCAGTTCGGCTTGGACACCTCGACACAACCAGAACGTCAACTTCGACACGCTCAGTTCTATCCACTCGAGTGCCAACGAGTTCGGATAGAACAGTTCCTCCGATGAACTTAGTCTGTTATTTGGGAACTCTTGCAGAGTGCGAGGAACGTAAGTGCAGCTAACTATCTCGTTGCTCGCTACGTTAGTCGGCCGAGCATCGATGTCGTAACTGGCCAATATACTGTTGGGATTCTTGCATTCGCCGACGGTTCGAGGCATCTGCTCTTTGTACCATTGATTCAAGTCGAACAGCAACGTCCGACCGGTGCTGGAGATCAACAACAAGCTGTCCTCGCCTCGTTTCGACTCCGATTCAGTTTGATCTGGATTCATTTCTCGTTCGATGGCGGACAGATTCACCACTCTGTCGTCCGCGTCCAGTTCGAATTCGAATTTAAGGCTGGGCTCCGCTTCCAGATTGAAATACAAATTCGTCCCCCTGTCGGAGTACTTTCGCTCGAACAGTAACGCGTACATTCTCAGAAGTGGGGGCACCTTCGACGATTCGTCTTGGAAAACGACCCATAAATAATAGAACGGTCTAGGATCGTCGGCTGGCTCCAACAGCGCGAAATGCGTCACGATCATAGTCTCGTCCACCGGTAAACTTATCGACCCAACGGAACCATCGTTCTGCCATATTATCACTCTACCTAGACATCCGGATATCAAACAGCCGATTTTTGTCGAACTAACGATGGTATTTGTTAACCGTTCGTCCAAGAAACCGGTCGATTCGAATTCTTCCCGATTGAATCCAATGTGCTTTTCTATGCCTGTAAATATATACGAAATGTGGTTACGCGCATATCATTGGCAAAAGGATAAGCAAGACTATGGAGATTCTCTTACGTTGATTCATTAAATTGCAAACCATGTGTTTGCTCTTGTTTAACTGATTCCTATGGAGAGAATCTTTCGACGTTATAAACTCTATGTCGGCCGGATTAGTCTCGTCCATGATAAGAGACAAATCATCGGGCGCCTCCCAAGCGGATTTCTGAAGATCGATCATCAAATGATGAAGATTGCGTAATACTATGCAAGCTATCCCATCCATTTGCATTAAGAAATTATCCGGTCTCTTTTCGTTGAATTCCTCCCATTTCGCTCCACCGGATACGATACAAACCTGCTCAACTCCTACCGGCATCTGTCAAAATATAGACTGTCAGTAACAATTTCAAACGCTTCGCCAACATTTCTCAATGCGGAACCTTACTTTTACAGCTCGAAGGACGCGAGAGCTAGCGCAGTCGAAGACGCACACCATGCCTGTGGAATCTTTAATTCTAGTGGCGCCATTGTCTAAACCAATTAGAAGCAATGGTAATTCTCCAGGCTGTGCTGGAAATTGACACACGCAGGCGATCTTCCCACGAAAGGTCCACGAGCTGATACTTTCTCCGGTCCTTGCATTGAAAATTATTATATGGGAACCGTAGTTCAACCAAGCGTATCTAGTATCGCTTAGAAAGCCTCCACAATGGCTATCGATAGAACTAGATGGTTGCAAACCGTTAGACGATCCGCCTTCATTTCCATCACTGTTATTGGATCGAGACGAGAATGCATGTTGAATGTCTATAACGTTGTGTATCTGTGGACAAAATGAAGAGTAAATGCAAGACCGAAAATATTCATTAAACTGTGAATTTTACGCGATTTGTCTTTCAGTTTGTTCCACTTAGGGTCCTTAATATAAAATGCATGTTCCTGCTTCTGTGAGACAGTCTTGATAAATTTGAAAATGCATAAACATTCACAGTGCAATAAATAGCCCGTACAGATTTCGAAATATACAGAGGAGAAAGAAAAATTATTTGACAACAAGAATTACCTCACAGTTCACTTCTTCTAACTCTTTCATTTTTTAGAGCCAATATTAAAGCACAGTGGATGCGAAAAGATCATTTATACGTTCTTTCGCTAAGGTCACCATAAGGTTATGTTGCCGCCAAATTTCAACGATCCCGTCACGTTCCTACGAAGACGATTACCATCAACCTTTAGCCCGTATATTCACAATACCGTTCGACAGAGTACTTAGAACACCACGTAATTTAGAAACACGCGAGAAATCTTGGTATTACATTTAAATACGTTTCACCACTCGTGCATTCATTTTAAAACCTCAACTATACAACCGCGAAGTACGTTAGGAAACGCTACCAATCGCACACGTGCTGCCAACTATGTTTGAAAATTAGCGGGCACTTGAAATATTTCGTCCACTATGTCACCGTAATTATTTTCATACTTCGATCGATCTACAGTGCGTTCGTCTAGCTTTCAATTGAAATATTATTTTCATTCGATCGTGAATGATCTCAGCCACTGTTTCCATAAGACACAATGTAAATTTCGATACAAATCATATGCTCTCCTACTGAGTCCGTACAGCGCCACCTAGCGGCAAAACTTTCAACACGTTTCTGGTAAATTTACCGACAGTCGATTCTAGGCAGTGTTGGGATATTGCGCGGGTTACACGCGCATGCGCGAATAAATACAGGAACGTATCTACGTCTTAAATTTGTAGGCAAAGTAGTGGGGAATCATTACTGGTAGGATAGTGCCATAACTATGTATTATATATTATGTGTACATATGTATATATTAAATTTTAATATATATGTATATATTACACACACATACACACGTTATACATTCATTTTTCAAATCTAAATCATAACAAAATTTGCGTAATTATGCGGGGTGACGAAGGTACCCCATTTTGGCCAAAAGTTTTACGTTACTGACGCTAAAATCGTCGCGCATGCGCGTGTAACACGCGAAATATCCCAACACTGATTCTAGGTCGGTAACCGTGGTGTCGCGGATGCTAAATTCCCCAAGCGTGTTATCGGCGCCATCTTGCGGTGTATATTGGAACTGCTCCGTCGATAAATTTGGCTAGTAGTTCCAGCGTTTGCCACTGAGTCAATCGGCGCTGTACGGGCCCCTGAACGAGACAAATAATTCTTGCCGAAATGTACACTGCGTCTTATAGGAAAAGCGTCAAGAATTATTCGCGCTTGTAAAAACTCTAATAACGATTAATATTCCCGTTACGCAATAATTCGTCCTGTAAAATTAATAAAATTTCTATAATTTTGCGAATCAAGGATAGAGAGAGAGAGAGAGAGAGAAAGAGAAAGAAAGAGAGCGCCTCTACCATCCACACGCGGAATCAAGCAGACATGTCGCCAGACTTATTCGACTTACTAATGATACCCTGCAAACATGTAAATAAACTGTTGCCGTTCAGCTGACCAGCTCGTGTCGACGAACCGTGCACGAGACTCGCAATATGTGTGTAACTACATGCGTGGCTGTTTGTCCGAGAATTCAAAGGTGGGTGTGTAACGATGCGATTCATGACGTTCATGCAGCAGACGGCGCACGTACGCAGCATTGCACTTTGACACTTTCCCCTGGCCGTCGCTTTAAATCGTGCGCAAAATTTTAATGCTAACCGCGCACTCCATCGGCGTGCGAATCACATGATTTTATTGCGATCTTTCGCGTCAGCTCCGATTTCTTGTTGGTCTTGCCTTTTTCCGAATGATGTTTTGCAAGACACTTTGCAACCATCGTCGGTTTTCGGTCTATATGTCAGTCTGACAGTCGTCCGTGGATATTCTCGTTTCTATTTACTCCGCAAATATTGTTCGACGATGTATCACGGACTACTGATACGTACGCTTCACCATGATTAACAAATACCGTCGCGCACGAATTTTTCAGTAACATATCCTTCCTTGGCTGTCATGGAAAACCAATAGTCTGTTTATATATTTCTATTTATTTTCAACAGAATTTTCTGCCTTCTGATTTTTTAGAAACGGTTTGAATTTCTTGTAGATGAATGTTCCACTTTACGGACTTTTCGGAGTTGTGACAGCTCTGTTTGTATACCTGGTTGGGATCGGTACGATCGCTAAGCTGTTCATTTGCCTGCTAGCCTTAATTTTAGGGTGAGACACCTAATCCATTCGTATCTAATATTTAAAACCTGTTCTATCGCTTTGTATTCACGTACTTTGTGTTACAGAACCATCACATGCGTGTTTAGAACCTACGGCCCGAATCTCGATGAGGTGGTCGCTTCCGAAAGGGAAGATTTAAACAAGAAGACTGAAAAGTTACGGCAGGTAATGCAACCCACACGATAGACAATTTATGCTTTATCTAATAACTGTTACATGTTACAGTATATTGTAGAATTATCAAACAAGAAGTTGAATCTCACGTTAGATAAAAGAATCACCGGTAGCCGTATTATCGACGAATCCCTGCAAGTACATACTCGTTCACGAACAATTTCATTAGCATTATTTACTGTTTGTGTCGTAGTAACTTAGCGATTCGCAATCTTCTTTATACAGGAAATATTAGATTTCGTGATCAGAGATTACGTGGAACCATGGTACAGTATAGTCACAGACGACGAGGAGTTCATATATTCTGTCCGGGACACTGCTCAAAAGATAGCTATCAATATAGCCAATCGGTATGTAATACGGACAACGTTCAACGGAAAAATACCCTAACTGAGAATCTCTTTTAACGAACAGAGTGAAAGGTGTCGATTGGATACCTTACTTAACGACTCGCCTCGTCGACGATGCAGCCTCCCACGTGAGGCTGTATCGACAGGCAAGGGCGAGGATGAAGCAGCTACGAACCAGAAAACTGCAAAAAGGTAGTGCAAGCTCTAGCACGTCAGGCGGGACCCCGAAGAAAACACCGACGCACAGACGGAACAAAAGCGAGACGGACGTGTCCTGGTACTCGCAGTCAAAGTTCTACATTCCAAATTTATCCTCGCTGACCGAACCGATCGAGACCGAAGAAGACAAAGAGGACGAGTCGCTCGAAAAGATATTCTTCGATCTAGAAGTACAGATGGAGAATAATCTGATCTGCAGGGATCTCGTCTGCACCGACACCACTCAAGAGCTAGAGTTCCTAGGGGAGATATCTGAGATCCTTTTGTACTTGGTACTACCAAAGGGAGACTTCGATTGCCTCACCGTCAGATTCATATTAAGAGAATTGTTGGTAAACGTGATTATCAGACCGCTCTTGGATTTATTCTCTGACCCTGATTACATTAATCAGGCGTGTCTATGGCTGGTGAGTGGAGGCTGCAAGACCTTCGCTTCGGGTCACCAATTTTGGGGAAACAAGATAACGAAATCGATAAGTTCACGGTGTTTTGGTGACCCGAAAACGAAGGTCTCAAGTTCTCTTTTTCGAATACTGGAGGTGTGCGAAAACTCAAAAATGTCTGTTTGATTTTCAAGTTTTCGCACACCTTTGTCGAATACGTTCCTTGTCTAAGCGAAAATGGTTTTTCAGTGCGTTAAAGAGGCAGGCTTACCGAGCGACGTGTTTCTAACGGTGATCAGAGTGACTGACAGTTTGGACGAGCTGACGGCGACGAAGAACATAGTGTGCAAGGAGATCGCTCATTTGCGCTCGAAGGACTCCGGCGGCGAGGATGATTTGTCCGTGAAGCAACAGCTGAACAGTCTACTGTACGTAAAGAAGCTCTTGGAGACTAGGATCATCGGGATGCAAGAAGGTTTGGAGGCGGAGGGCGACGGAATGGGAGCTAGGCCCGAGTGGAACAGGCTGCTGATGCCAGGTCAAAAGCTGGTAAACCTGCCGTTGGACGAGTTGCTGAAGAACAACATAGCGCTGAGCTATTTCATCGACTACATGACCTCCATAAACGCAGAATCGTACTTGTACTTCTACCTGAACATCTACGGGTGGAGGGTGTCCGCCGAGCAACAGATATCCGACATAGAGTTGCAAAAGCTGCACGCAGCTCACCAGGCGGGTTCCAGTTTCACAGGGTCGACGAAGCGAAAGAACATGGACCTGGAGAACCTGAAGGAGGCAGCTACGAAGATTTTCCAGCAATACCTAAGCGACAAGGCGTCGCCGAGGTTACAGCTGGACGATGGATTGGTAAAGATGCTGGTGCACAGAATTCGAACCGAGTTCGTCAAGGAGACTTGGTTCGACGAGCTGAGGCTCTGCTGCTACGAGAAGCTGAAGAACGAGGACCGGTTTCTGCCGGGTTTCAAGAGATCGGTCGCCTACGTTCGTCTGCTCGCTGAACTAGATCTGTTGAAGGACCCAACTTCGGAGGAGGACTCCAAATCTCTCGATAGTATCAGTTTGTCGAGCACGAACAACGAGTTGGAGACTCTTGACGAGCTGTCGGAGATGTACAAATCCGAAGAACCGAAGCCGTCCGACTTCAGCGATAGCAAATTGAGGTCTGGCTCGTCGACCAGTCTAGCTAGCATGGCGGAGGCGAGCGAGGCGAAACCACTGGACGAGGTTGACGCGGAGATCGCCTTTAGAGCTGCGAAGAATATGAAGAGGGCAGCTAGCATCGACGCCGACCACCACGTGGTCGAGGGTAAGGACCTCTCATTCTTTTTCGAGTCGAACGCGGATCAGTTCGTCAAGCTCGACGAGAACACGTACGACCGGAACGCGATCAAGAAGCTACAGCAAGGTCGGTTCGAGATCACTGCCAGGATCATCGAGACCGGGATCGTGAACGACCGGGGGAAAACTTATGGCATCTACGCGGTGGCCGTGACCAAGAACTATGATTCGGGGTACCAGGAGAAGTGGCACATCTATAGGAGGTACTCGGACTTCCACGATTTGTACCAGAAGATCAAGGAGAAGTACTATGATCTAGCGAAGATACCTTTCCCGGCGAAGAAGACGTTTCTCAATATGGAGAGGAGCGTTTTGGAGAGAAGGATGCTGATGCTGAACGCCTGGCTGCACCAGCTGACCAAACCAGCGGTGGTCGACGGTCATATGGGTCTTCAGAATCTGTTGTTGAACTTCTTGGAGCAGGGGGATTATGATAAAGGGGTGACTGGCGGACAGATATCCAGAACGGTATGTACGGTGAACGAGGAATTGTTTTCATAAGAAGAGACAGGGTCCTCGATGTTTTCTTTACTGCAGATAGACAGTCTGATGAACCCTCTGAAGACGTCCATGAAGACTGTCACCCAGGCTGTGAAGACCATGCCGGATAACATGTTGAACACGGTGGACGGCGTGATGGACAACATCAGTAAATTCTTTGGGAACCCGAAGAAGCCCAGCGGCTTTTACGAGAACACCAAAGTCGGCGCCGGTCTTGACACAGAGGTAGGATTGGAACAAGTAGTTATACTTAGGGTACTTGTTCCTATTACAGAGTCCGTCTCTATTAATGTAATTTTATCATTTGAAGCGCACAATAATCGGGACAAGTACCTTAGCGTATCGGAAGCAAACTGTTCTATTAATGTCTCTATTTTGCTGTCCAGACCGACGACAATATTCCGTTGCGTATAATGTTGCTGCTAATGGACGAGATCTTCGACTTGAAGGTGAGGAATCAATGGCTCAGACGACGGATCGTCACCCTACTCAGGCAGATCATTCGAACTATGTTCGGGGACATAGTGAACCGTCGGATAGTGGAGTATGTCTCCCTGTTAACTAGTCCAGCCAAAGTTGCAGGGTACTTGAAACTGTTCAAGTGAGTAGTTTAAATATTTTGTTAAATGCAAGCCATTTCCATCAGGAAATCTTAAAACTATTTAGCAAAGGAAAGTCATGAATTTCCTGAATATTATGCTATATTTTATAACATTAATTCGATTGGTTTAATGTAGACTAGTGCACATGCGTGACACTGGTAGCGGACGTGTTAATGATTATTTCATGGTTTCCCTTGCTCGCAGGAACAGCTTCTGGCCCAACGGCGTGAAGGCAGAGAAGAAACCACCGCGTGACTCGGAGACGAAGGATAGGACTAGAGTGGCAGCGAAAGTCGCTTTACTGTCTTGCCTCTCCGACGAGTTGAAACATATCATAGGTAGCGACACGACCAGACGGGGTCTTCTGAGGGTGTTCGAATTGTTCCAGCGACCGGTACTGAACAGACGACTGTTGTACGTGTTGCTGGAAGGGATCGTCGAGACGCTGTTCCCGGAGAACAATCTGGTAGAGATTTTTCGGAAGCTGTACGCGGTTTCGCCGAGGGTGCAGAACAGGGTGCACGCGAAAAAGTCTTAACGTCGAGGCTGAGAGCTGCTCTTACGGATAGAGATTGTGCTCACGAACCTATTCTTACCACGGTCAAGAAATCTCGTAATCATCCCATACACACCTGTACACGTCGCACCTGTATATGTACCCCGTTAACCGGGCGAATGATTACGATTCAATAGCAACTAATACATAAACAAGTGGAGAAACTCAAAAAATACTGGTAAACGATGCACAGAGTCTACACACAAATACACACACATATATATATATACATGTACACGTGTCTTCCCCGGTTAACAGGTTAAGTTATGTCCACGAGAAAAATTGTAAAATACGCAACTTTGTTCTAAGTACATATTGTTACCTCCTTATAAGTTCACCGCTTCAGACTGGCGACGTGATTATAGAGAACAGTGCGGCGCCGTTTTGTTCCCACTGTTTCGCCATTGGCTAGACTGAAGCGAGTCCACGCCTACCGTAGGCCGTAGCCCCACCGATGGTGGGGGATGAAGCGTGTTTATAGGCAGGAAATACTATGTACTATATTTCTCTGTACAGTGTTCTCTCTTTCCCTTTCTATGTCATCGCGGAGAACGTTGACATACAAGGCGGCGAGACGAACGCATAATCTAACTGGGAACAAAATCGAAAGTCTTAGATTTTCGCGGCGACACATTATTACAATTTCTACACATATACATGTATATTCGATAATAAGTGGGAGAACATAGCACTATCAAGCGAACTTGAGGTCTGTAACTGTCCTGTGAACGTGGTTCGACATCGGGCCAGGATTCTAGAAGGCGGGCATTGATTTATTAATACAATCGGTGTCAATGATGTCTTCGTTCTTTTCGAAAGCGTTCGCAATTGACCATGGCAGCTAAGTCATTCATTATATCGGCGCGCAACTCCTCCCCTAAAGGTGCGAACACACTAGCAAGTAATTCCTGACATTTTTTTTGCGAGGGCGATTCTCGTGATTTATATCGTCGCATGTTAAACTTGCTAATGTGTTCGAACCCTGATAAGCTTCAAGTTTGCTCGGTGAGAAGCTATCAATTCAGTGGCCAAATAATTTTTCTCGATATTACGTAGGGCAACGTGATAAAATGACCTCTCGCGATTACCTCGTAGGGAACACACATTTTTAAGGACTAAGCATTCCATTCGCATTTCAATAATGTACTTGTTCATCCGACTACCGGGGCGAATACCTCGTTGTATGTACGCGCATTAGGAGGCGACAACACTTATATTCTCTATACTTAATTCGTCGTCGGGATACAATATTGTGCCATTCTCGCGCGGTGGCGATTATATTTATTTATTTGAAGCATTCTACGAATCTCGATATACATATGTATATATATGCGTATGCGCACGCGTGTGTGTACGCGCGTGGCTACACCGTATGTACACACACAAGCTCGTAAATCTATTAATTTATCTATGTCTCTGAACGGACAGTGTAAAATTGTTGTAAATGTACGACTTGTACATATTTAAAGTTGTTTCGATCGCGTTGAAGCGCCATATCTATCACGTTTACTTATTAAAGCAATTGTTTATAAAAATTCGTTGTGTCTATCGTCGTTGCAACCTTTACCACTCTTTTACTCTCTCTCTTTCTCTCTCTCTCTCTCTCTCTGTCCTTTCGGCTTTGTAGTTTGTACAATTAGAAGACAATAGTTCCTTCTGCTCGAGAAAAAGAAAGAATCATAAAGAATACATGTTCGACCGGGAACAAGAGCGGAAGTCCTCGAGTTCTTCAGGGGGTCCAGTGCCGACGGGGGCCCACGGGGTGCAAGACTTACAGCACCAATGGCCAGCGGCGGAGGAACGTTTAAAAATGAAAGAAAGAAGGAAAAAAAAACGATAATTGCTCTGAATCGGTCGAGCGCACCGCTCGCGCGCCACCGATAAAAAGCAACCCAAAAGAGGGGGAAGGGGGACACCATGGGCAAACGAGGAAGAGGGGACACGGGGACACGAACAGAGTGAACAGAGCGGGCAAAAACAAAAGGGGTTTATTACCGTGGTTGGCCGAAGAGTGGCGCAAAGATTAGGGGGGAGAGTACGGGACATTAAGTGAAAAGAAGCGAGGGGGGGGGGGCGCGAGACGGGGGGACGAGGGTACAAGAGCACACACGTCTCATCGCTGTTCCGCGTCTCGGGGAGACATTTTGCTTCGGCAAAAAGCCGTCGAACACGAGAAGAGGGGGTTCGATGGGGGCGGGGGATTTCTGAGGGCTTCATGGGAAGGGAGACGCGAAAGCAGATCCAAGCATTTTGGAGGCTCTTCGATCGGGGCTAGTTTAGAATGCTCCGGTAGGATCGAATTGCATCGAATTAATTGCCCGTGACAAGGAATCAATCACCAATATTGCTTGTAAATGATGCTGCGCCCCATCGACGCGCTCACAATTTTGTAATTCTACAGACAATAAATTCGCAACAATTTGGAGCACATATGGATCTGACGGTTTGCGTATCGTTGAAGCTCGCAAACGAGATTATTCTACCGCATTTGCACCGAATACTATGTGCTATTTGTTGCTTGCATTTTAGCTACATTCAATCGTTGACCCATGTTCTTCAAAACATGCTCTACAAAAAAATATATGACTCGCATAATTTTAATTATTTTTACTTGATAAAAATCACACATGTGCTCCGAATACCGATAAATACGCGTGAAAAATCCAAATGCAAGAGGTACGATAGTTTTTCTGAAAAAAATTCCGAGAAATGCAAAACAGAATACCACCGTTAACCGGGTCTCCGGAGCCCTCGCGCCGGCTGGCAATTAGCGCAGGTTACGGTAACCTTTTAAACGCAAAACTGAACTCAGGTTCGAATTCGGGCTGGGCAATCTACGAGAGATCGGGTACCGGGCAGCGAGTGTGCGCGTTTTGAAAAGGGGGTTCGCCGGTCTGCCCGGCCCCTGGGCTTTTCTGTGTTGGGGGACACAGTGGCAGCGGGCGTACGCGCGTCAGCGGCCAACTACCAAGCAGAATGAACGAGAGAGCGAGCAGCATACAGGCTGAACGAACGAACGAACGAACGAACAGCGTACTAAACGAAAGAAAATCGATATGCATGATTCACGCACGCTATAGAGAGACGCGAGGCGACGGGCGCGTTGTGTGGGGAACAGGGAACCGAGAGAGGGCTAAGGGTAGGGGTACGCGAAGGCTAGGGGTGGGTAGAGAGACCCGGTGAAAGGAGTGGCGAGGGGAGAAGGGACAAGAGCCAGAAACTGGGGGGGAAAGACGAAGAAGAGAGAGAAAAGATAAACGGATGGGAACGAGACGGGGTGACACCGTCGGAAGGGAGTCGAAGAGAGAGGGGAAGTAGCGAAGGTAGAGCAACCACTCTTCTCTCCCCTCGATTCTCTCCCTTTTGCCGCGAACCAAAAGGGGGACGGAGAGTTGTGCTCTGCTCTATGCGCGCGATGAGCGGGCACACACGTAATTCTATACAAGCGCACGTTGGAGGGGTATTCTTACAATGCTACCCCCTCGGTCACTCGATCAGTCGTGTCCGAAGTGCCATGCGGTTGGAAACCGATGCGATGCGATGAAATGCGTTGCGCCGGGCAGACCGATTCTCTCTCGCCGTCGTCCTTCGACTTCGAATCTATATTAACCGGCCGGCCGGCCGCGAAACCGAATAAAATTCGTGCACGCAGAAAACGGGGACAAGTTCGCGAGCCGGAAACATGTTCGCGACAGCTTAGAAGTCAGTGGAACACGCCGCGAGGGCAGAGAACCCACCCCTCCGGTTCTCGTCTACGGGATTTGAACGACGCGTTTTACCCGCGCCGAATCGACGCGTCGCGACTCCCAGTGCGCCGCTACTTTCGAACGAAGATTCCGGTGACGATGAGGATGATGAGGCTGCTACCACCGTTGCTGCTCCTGCCGGTGATCATGACGATGTTGATGATTAACACGATGATGAACGATCGGTGGTGTCTAAACGACGAGTGTTCTCTCTCTCGCGTTGCATTGTAGAGGAACACTTTACCCATGTGTGTTTCAGAGGAATGCTTGTAATCGTACAGGTAACATTCCGTATATCGAGGATAAGCTTGTCTTCGAGATCAGACAAGAGACTCGGTCTAGCTCCTGTAAAAATATCAATAGTGAACCGTCGCGGAATAATTACAGCATTAGAGATTGATAAGTAGACAGCAGATTTTATGCATTATTACAAAAATTAGTAGATCGTTGTATTATTCTCACTAAAGTTAGTTAAAAAAAGAAACGAATGTCTATGTGGGCTTTTGTATCTTGAAATTAATGCAGACAATTTTTATTTTGCATTAAAATCCGCAGTCTATTGGTAAGCAATTGAATAATTAGGTGAATCAGTGATTAGATAGGTAATTGGTTTCGCTCCGTTTCCCTTTGGGCTCACGGGGATTTCGATGCTAGGAACGCGAGACTAGGCGTCGCGACGCGAGCCGGTCCGCGTCTATTCGTGCTTTCTCTCTTCCTCCCTCTCACTTGCATCCAGATGTGTATTACGCTTGGCGTTTCTGAGAAAAGCAGTTACACTAAATTTTCAACGCGATTTTTTGTCAATTGATAAAGAGAAACTCACTGGAACAGAAAAAGAACCGAGAGTTCAACACAGAGACCAGTGCTGTAGCCGTGGAAAAAGCACGTTGACCACCGCGTGGATTTTTAGTGTTTTATCTTGCTTATTTCATTCGCATAAACGATCAAAATTGTTAACAATTATCATTAGTCACTTGATAATCAAATTTGCACCTTGCATTATAATCTAGTTCAGTCAGGTACGAATAAATTGATATTCGGTGCTACTAATGTTGCGACTGGACTTCGGATAGGTACTGGAAGCAAATACAAATTTGTTTCTTCCTTTAATAATTTCAATAAGTTGATGATGAAATCCGCTGTGTAGTTATGACAATCATTTTTAAGCAATTCAATAGCGCTGGTCAAAGCGTTAACCGGCCTTTCTTTAAAAATTTGATGGAAGTATGAATGCTCGCGAAGTATCTGATAATTTTAATCGCGGCGTCGCGGGACAGGAATTTTCAAAGCAAACCGAGAGCCACACGTTTATCGGCCGATTTTTCCGTGTACGTGGTCGCGCGCTGATCGACGCGTAACGCAAGCGGACGAAACGAGAAAACGATGCCGGGTTGCGGTCAGCTGGGTCTCGCTTCGAAACAGGATACGCCTGGGACTTAAAATGAAGAAACGCGGCAGATAGAAGCTAGGAGAGAGACGCGATCGAGCTGCGTGATCGTCGCCGATCGATTCGATACCGGGTGACGCGGCCAAATGATCTACATCGCGAGAAATCAGATCGTTGCTCCTGCGGGAGGTTGGGTCTTCTCTTAGCTGTCTCTTCCGTATGCTGATGATCTTGCCGATCCTTCAGTCGAAAATTTTCCACCTACGAATAAATAACTCCATTAGTATAATACGGTCACTATATAATACCACTTAATTCTGCAATTTAAATCGGAATTTTTCAGATTTTTCTGTGGGTTTTGATTTCTCACAACCAGAATTTTCGCATATGAATAAATAGGGAAAATAGACCAAAAACGAATTTTTCCATGTTACCCACCATCTCAGTCCAGACATGTTTTATTCTCGATAGCCTATCGACTAGTTTATGTGCCACAATTTGGTCCAAGGGCATTTTTGTTCATCTTTATACCGTTTGTAGCAGAGTGCTAATAGGAAAAGCAGCCGGAAGGGCGTCGTTGATGATGACCGATGGAAATGCGAGGTAATCGGTGGAAACACCTGCTTGCGGCGCAGGGAAACAGCATCTGCCTAGGTCGGCTGTTCTATTTCCAGCTGCGTTTCCCATCGGGTAGCCGATTTGAAATTACAATGTATCCTAGGGGATGATACCGATCTCAGCACGGTGTTAAGATGTGTCGGCGGTGCTCGACAGCTTCTGCTCTCGCATCTGTCGCGAGACTAACGTCGAAATCGACACCGGTGCTGCGTGCGCGTCGAGTCCGCGAAACGCGTCGTTCTCGCGAGGGCAACAGAGGTATCAGTATCGTTTAAAGGGACTCAAAAACATGATACACGCGGACGGATTAGCTTACTTCGCCGCGCTACCAAAGAGAGTCTCCTGTCGCGTCACGCAGAGACAAACTAGACTGGTTTATCCTAGTTCTTCTTGGTCCGCGAAGGTCGTTGCACCTCGGGGAGCACACCGCGTCGCGCTCTGCTCCCGTTTACCTGCAAAAGAAAACAGGTTGAAAAATAAGCGGGTGTCGAGTTTCTGCGCGAGAACTAGCGAAGTCGTTCTTGAGTCGTAGAAACATTTCATCAAATGTCGAACTTCTAAATATTTTCCTTGCTCAATCGTTTCAACTACTAAAGATCCTATTAACCCTTTGCACTCGGAGCTATTTTAACTCGAAAGTTAAACATTTCTTCCAACCTAGAATATTTTCACTCTGTCTGATTTTTTAAATTTGGTGGATGTGAAATTTATGTAATACTTCATAGAATATTTACATGTTTAGTAATTCATTAGATACCAACATATTTAATAATGTGAACAATATTTTTAATAATGCTATAGCAATTTGTAGTGGCGCCTCAGAGTCGCCACTCGAGTGCTAAGGGTTAATAGGATTTCGGTAGGTAAAGTGAGCTCTATAGGAAATCTTAGCTACTTAGTTTTAAAGATAGAAATAAATCAAGTTACATACCTGCTAATGTATTTTGAATAGAAGTTCCCGTTACGCAAGCATCGGTGATTCGGCGCGATCAGTGATTCGAATCCCGAAGAAAATTTCTTTTCTAGCCGATTGTCTCATTGCTGCGTTGAGCAATTAATTATTTGTACGTCTTCCTGTAAATTGCATGAAACGCAATATACGCCCTTCTGTTACACATTTAAATTAGGTTCAGTCATGGAAGATTATTGTATAGGAGAGTAATGCTTACTTCTAATTGCCTTCAGGAATAACTATGTGTGATGATTTCGGCGCACGGTTCGATCTAATATAAACTATCTAAAGCTATTTTGCAAGTTGTTTAAACTTTTTTCGACGTTTCAATCCATATTTGGTTCTTTTTCAAGAAAAAAAGGAAAAAACTGCGTCTGAAAAATTTTTAAAATTACAATATAGTAAAAAACAACAGATTCGATACACAATCAAATTACTGTATTATAATACTGTATTAGATTTCTCACTTGCTTTAGGAAGATGTTAAAACAAAATTGATATGTGCAAACCCTTCTGTGCCTTCAGGAATGTTCAGCACCCTATTTCTTGGCATATTGTGGTACCTGGAATGTTTGAACATATAACAACTTGTAACGATTAGAAAGAACAGATTGAGAAAGTGAAAAGGATTTACCAAAAGTAGGATTGTAGTTCAGAGTCCAGGAGCAATTATTTTTCTTCGCCAGCGTTCTCTCCTTGTTTGTATAATAGAAAATTCGGTAGAAAGTCCTGGAATTTATTATGGAAGAAATGGGCCAGAGACCACCTGTTGAAGTCCACACATTACATTGAAACATGATCATTTGTCACATAGAATAAAACAGATACCCAATGATTACTAGACCGCGGGTCTAGTTACCTGATAATTTCAAGGATAGACAATTTAAAAAATTTTCTAGCTTCAGACAGATCATTGGGCCATATTAGTCGCAGTAAATTAGGAGCTGATCAGCGAAAGAGGTGGTAGGGCAAGGGGTTAAAGCAGAGTTGAACAGATGGGTCCTTGCAGAGTCCTCATGTTTGGAGGACACAGAGGCTTACACAGGAAGAGTGACGGATGTGGTCTGCGAGGCGACGACGTGCAAGGAGAGAATAGAAAGAGAGGGAGAGACTTAAGCATAGGTGGTCGCAATTTGCACCTAGAACACAGAGAGCCACCGATATCTAGTATCCCGTCGTATTATTACGCTCGAGGGCGTTCGTAAGGGGGAACGGAGGTCCAGGGATGGCTGGCCGTCCGGTAGGCCGTCGCGGCGGGTAGGTGTAGGCTTACTTTGGACTCTGGTGTGGGATTACCGGTACTTATATTCAACTCTAATATTAAGTTACCATTTTGCTTTACGGCAAGTGAACAGGCTGCCTGCATATAGGAAGCCATCCGAGCGCTCCTGGGACAGTCTGGCTCGCCCGTCTGGGCCCACCTACGACACATAAAGCGTCCGGCCCGACCCGGCCCGGCTGTCTTCCGTGGCCATCGTGTGTCGTCCAACGTGTCCCCTAATAGTCCTCCCGAGTTCTTATCGGAAAATCGTTTCTGTTCGAAACGAATCGCGCCGGTGTCGTAGTTTCCGGTCGCGAGTGACGTCCAGCGGATGTGTACCGGAAATCGAAGGAATCCTGACGAGAGTGCACACCAAGGGCGCGAATACACTAGCGAGTAACTCGCGAGATCTTCTTGCAAGTGCAACTTGCATATTGGTCGAGCAAGTGAGTTCAACTTGACAAGTTCCGAAAATTGAGTTTTTTCTTTGGAGAGCAAATAATTGATAGATATTGACCGACGGTATGTAACGAGATGTGTATTGTATCGTATTCCGAGGAAAAATGTTGCGCAAGTTATTTGCTAGTGTATCGACGCCGTAATAATCGACTCCAAGGCATCCTCTCTCGGACTTGATTCGCGTAAACGGCTACCAAGTGGAACAGGTACGTCAGAAATGATTTACCGCATCCCTCGAAGACGATATTTTCGATTCACCTATGTTTCCGGTTCTACCAAATCAACAAAGAAGATAGCACCTTCGAGTCGGAATCTGCGAGGTTTCAAACAGTTCGAAACACAGAAGTTCAAAGTTCAGTGTATAAGTCAGACCGTTGACGACTGTTTTACAGAGTATCCGGGGGCACGGGTGGAGCGGGCTCGCAGATTGTTTGCACGCGCGTCAACCCCTACAACTTAAGCCTAATTTATTATAGAAACCAACAAGGGACGCGGCTACGAAACTTGGCGCACGTGTAGAGTATCGAAAAATATTCGACGCGCAGCCTTTGCAGCTGCTTTCGTGTTTCGGGGGGTGAGAATAGTTCCCCCGGGGAAAATATTTCATTAAACATCCTGAAAATATGACAGAAAAATACTCACAAAAATTGCTCGCCTTTTACAGATTCTGTCTTTAAAAATTGTGGTTCACGTCCCTTTTGTCAAAAGGCCAATTTTTGTGTTTCATATATTTTTCCGTCTCTGTTCGTTTCTGTTAATAAAATATGTTTCCGATTCGCAACTCTAGGGGCTGTTTTCACCCTCGGAAAAATGGGTTGCTGCAAAAATCACGTACAGAGTATTTTTCGATGCTCTCGCTACCCAGTTAGGTAATGTCCCTTATAAGGCGAGGAGCATTCGTCGGTTAGGCAATTTGAAGAGCGGAACCGGAAGTGGGAAGATCTCGTTGGTCGGAAACGAATAAGAAGGCAGAGGTACTGACTTCTGTGCGTGCTGGGGTATGCTGTCGACTTCCTAGCACCATTTGAAATCAGTACTACTCTTCTTAGCAATCCACGCAGGACACGAAGGATCCAGAGGAAGCTGAAGATCAAGGCGGGGTACGCGTGTGTTTAAAAGTGCGTGTGTGTGCGTGCGAGCGCGCGTGATTACTAGACTGCGGATACTTATGCATCGATCCCAAGAAATAGGAATCGAATAAAAATCTCCCATTAATAATTTTAATATGTTGTCATTCTTAATTCTTTGAATCTTCCTACTGTTTTAAATCCGCGGTCTAGCGATTACGCAACCACAAAATACACGCTGGACACTGGTTTGTCGGTATTAAAACTGTTACCAGTCGCTTTATGTATCCTCTTCTTTCTCTTTAGTACACAATGTTCTCTCGGGCGAGGCTCGCCCCGTGTGTTACAAAAGCGTTTTTGTGCGACGATATACACGGTGTCCGCGATCATTCTCCCGAATCTTCGATCGCCTCGAACACTCTCTCACGACTCGTATAATTACAATCGTACGTACATACGTAATACGTATAGATATTAGGTCGAGTCAGAAATAATTCTCCTTCTCTCCTGGTTACAGATCTACTCGTTTATCATTCCTAATGACTCATCGTGTTCTCGAGTCACCGCGATTATATAATTATTGTTTTGCTCGATCGAGAAATAAAGTCGCTAGAACGGAAATAATTCGTGACTCGATCTAATATATGAGCCCGTTCACTTGCCAAATCTTGTTCTAATATATATTCTACAAATGTTTTTTGGTCGAATTCAGATTTCGTCGATTTCCTCTGCTACCTTTAAATTTGGCAAACGCGTGTGGCTCATATACAGGGCACGTCAAATAAAGTGTTGCAAGCTTCTATGGAACGATTTTTCATCTGCACGGTAGAGAAAAGAATCTGACAAAGTGTAACACTCTATTTGAGCCATCCAGTACATGGTGCATGTGTCAGCCAAGAACCACTAAACGGTCGTACCGGGTAAAAGAGAAAAGAGTTCGTCAAAATGTGCGCCAATCCAAAAACGATTTTCCAGTCGATGTCTTGGACCAACAAAAAAATCTTTAGTGATTTCTTTGGCTGAACAACGAGGATATATAGTTGTATCTACATGTCTATCTATAGCTATTTTTATCTATATGTATACACGCTACCGTTCGAAAGCCTAGAATCACCACCTTCATATAAATTTCAATTTGGTGGACTCGTAACAACAGTCCGCCTCCAGAATGTTAGGCGAAAAATATTTTTTTCTGGCTCGCGAACGGCGGTGTATGTATAAACGTCAACATTTATGCGAATATAATCATTACATGAACAACGTTCGTTACGCTGCTCGTTCGCGATCCACCAAATTGCGCGCGTATTCTTATCGGTTCGCGATCTCGGAACAGGACGAACGGCGTGAGTGTAAACGAATCCGCTACTACAACTATTTAGCGAGGCTGTATGGGACAACATTGTAATAAATAATTCGGGCCGCGTAGGTCGCCGCGACAATGGCATAATAAAAGAATACGCCCGCGTCTATGTACAATGTATAAGCGCCGACACTGACAAGGAACGCAAGATGTCTGAAGTAAACGGGATCGCCTAAACGACCATTGCTTTAATCGATGTACGAATAATACCTTCGTGAAGTTATTTCAAGCGGCAACTTGAAATTTAGGTGATCCCATTTAGCCGGGACACCCTGCGTACATACGATGCTCCCTAGATCGCGTTGCAACACAGTTTTTCCTCGTTAGCGTCCCATTGTCCATCGCGCGACGCTAACGGGGAAGAACTGTGATTCGTCGTGCGAGGGTAAATCGAAAATATAGAATGAAATTTATCCGTACAAAACTCCGCTTTTTTGTTAAGATCTAGGTCTGCAGGCTTCTCTGACGAGCCGCGTGCATCCTCGTGCTCGCAGCAAGTAGAAAATGCGAGCTACGGAAACAGACGCGAATGTTCGGCTTGCTGGAGAACGTTTTCCATTATTCTACGTGTAAAATGTCTTTTTCCAGATTTCGCTTGATCTCTGTACGGCGCGGTGTCGTCACGCAATTCGTAGCACAGAACAAGTCTGCGAAGTAAATAAAATAAGACTTCCTTAATGTATCACGTTTCAACCAGTTTTTACGAGAACGAAGAGAAGCAGTTGCGTGCGACGTAATCGTGTCCAATAATATTTCTTAATTAAGCTTCGCGCGAAAAATCACATGGTTGTGCTACGAGCTACGCGGACACCTTGTTTACAGGTTTTCAGAGCAATATATTGTTGTTCCGGGCACGAGTCGTCGTCGTTTCCGGACCCAGGAACGGCTCGAGCTTCATAGCGTTCGAAGAGAGGTTAGCGTAGCTCGAGGCATCAGGTTTGTGGGCAACAATCACAAGAAACGACAACGGACGACCATCTCCGTCGAGGCGAGGAACCCTCCACCGAATTCCTCCCGCTTTAACGAGTTCCTTTTCGGTTTTTGGAACACTGGCCGCGCCTCCTGGAGGACGCCGAAGCACAACAACATCTCCGGATAGAACTCTGTTAACTGTCCGGCAGTTAGGTGGAGTCCTTGCGTCGGCTACCTGCCTGCAGCCTGGTCCAGGTCTCGCCCAGCGCCTTCGCAAAGTGGTCGTCCACTGGAAAAATACATCAATCGGTCAATTAATCAGCCGTGTCTTCCATAGAGGAATAGCAATCATTTCAACTTCAAAGAACAGACGAAGAGGGTAATATCTTTTATCTTTAACCCGTACGTCAAATAACCAAAATTTTCTACGATATTCAATGACGTTGCAATTTTTATGCGTCAAATGTAAATTAATCTGTGATCACTAGACTGCTAAATGCAAAATAAAAATTGTCTACGTCCATTGCAAGAAATTGGAACCAAGAAGAAATTGATTTCCTTCTTTAATAACTAGTCCGCGGATTTTATGCTTTTATGACAAAAATGAGAATTGTAATTTTTCTACAGTAATAGTAGACTTCGAGATAAGACAATATATATAATATATGTATATATGATTCGGATTAACCGGTCAATCGTTTATCGTTAGGAAGGAATCCACTGTAAATAATCTGGGACCGGTGCTGGTAGATTTTTTTTGTTAAAGCGAATATATTCTGTTTTGAGAGTGACAAAGTTAGCCGAGACACCCTCTACATTATAATATAGCTAATGGTGTACCGCTGAGGCCAGCTTCCTTGTCGGTGGTGGCTGCATTGAAGACTGCAGCGTACTCCTCCAGCCCCAGTGATCGTTTAAAGTGTTCATCTATCGCAGGATCGCTTACCCCTCCTACGGTTCTCAACCCGGTCCTCTGGCCTCCCGCCGCTGCGGAGGGTGTGAGGGTTGGAGTGGGTGTTCCCGCGGTGTCTTCAATCGTGGTCCCTGGTAAACAAAGATCTCATGATCTCCTGGGCCCTCAGCCGGCGTCTTATAAATATTAGAAACCGCGAAGCTCGTACATAGGCTCAGACTAAATTTTCCCCTGGTTTCCTTGGACAACAATGTAAGCAGACATTTATCCGAGACACTCTGCAGAGAGTGAGTGCAATGTTTCCAGGACTGAATTCATAATAGGGTAACTGAACCAGTGAATAAACGGGCACCAGTAAATGAACGCTTTTGTATTTTTTGCTTTTCCATCATTGTTCAATTACTAGAATGTAGTGTTCATTGACTGGTATTTTTTATATTTTTTATTTAACGTTTAATAAAGACAAATAATAATAATTTCATTTTATTTGTGTTCATTTATTTTTGACAAATGCAGTATAGGGAGCCATTTGGCATATATGAGATTCCTTTAATTCACATATTTTTTTAAAAATAAAATATCTTCCTGAACAATTTCTTAAATGTTCATTCACTGGTGTAGTTACCCTACAACCCCTACGATGACTCAATAAAGATTCTGTACAATAAAGGATCTGTACCAACTGTAATATTAAAACAATTCAACAAGAAAAAGTTATGGAGTCTCTCTGAATAGTGTGTACTACGACTTTAAATAGCCGAGTGTATAAAATGAATTTGACTATATTTAAATAAATGTTTTGTGTGACGCTGGTAGCGCACGTATTAATCTTGCTATCTATCGAAGTTGAGCCTATCATTTAAATTCGAGGATAAAAAGGGGGTGGAGAGCAGAGTCGGCGATAGAGGCGGCACGCTGGAGCAGCCGTTCTTTGCTGCTGAACAAACAAAAAGCGAGTCTGAAAGCCGAGGAATTCTAGGAAAACGGGAAATACATCCCGTTGAACGTCGAGGCCGGTGGGCAGTCTGTGCTGGGTGTTGCACGGCGCGCATCTGCCGACCGTGGATCGTGGTGCATTGTTCAAGGAGCCAGCCACCCCTTGCGGTGGACAATGGGGATGGCTGGGAGGCCCCCCTATGACCAAGAACAACGCGGCAACGTGCCTAACGAATTCGCGGCGAAAGCCTGGGGTCTCTCTCGCAGCCAGCCGTCTGTTTCTCCTCTCTCTCCTCTCTCTCCACCCCGTAGGGCACACGCTTACCAGGCTGCGGTGTGGTAGGCACGATCACGCTAGGCCTGGTGTGACGATGATGATGATGTACCCTGGCTGCCGACATGTCGAGAGCCTCGCTCTGGATGGGATCTCTCCTGCGGTCCTTGCGCCACGCGCTGCTCGGCTTCCGGTGCAGATTCGTCGCCTTTGGCCTTTCCTCTGCAGAAAAAGATTCCTCGTTAGTATCGTCGCAATTCATGTCCTATATAGTCTACGCGCATTTTTTAAAAATATTTTTTTATCGAAATCTTCCCGACTGTAACCTTTTCGGAGCACAGTTGCATTTTCTGCGATTTCTGAAAATGATGAAGGGAAGACATATTTTTTTTATGGAAATCCGAATCTTGCGTAAAGGTCCGCAATTATAAATGGTGACTGTTTAAGTAGATTGCATTTTTGGGTGGATTCTCTTCCGAGGTTTTTGTCCTGGGTTTTGGGAACCTTGCGGAAGAAAGTGGATCGATTTTCCGTTTCCTGGGACGTTTTACGGGTCGAGCATTTTTTTTAAAATATTTTTATCGAACTCTTCCTGAACCTTTTCGGAGCACAGTTGCATTTTCTACGATTTCTGAAAATGATCAAAGGAGGAAATATTTCTTTTTATGGAGATCCGAATCTTGCCTAAAGGTCCGCAGGCTAATTATAAATGGTGACTGTTTAAGTAGATTGGATTTTTGGGTGGATTCTCTCTTCCGCGGTTTTTGTCCTGGGTTTTGGGAACCTTGCGGAAGGAAGTGGATCGATTTTCCGTTTCCTGGGACGTTTCACGGGTCGAGTATCGATCGAGCCACCCTTCGAACGATCGAGAAGGGGTGCCTATAGAGTCCGGTTTCGCGGGATCGGGCCGGAAGCTCGTAATAGCCGTGAGAGGATCGCCAGGAAGACGCTCGGAACTGGTTTAATGACGGAGGACGAGCCGCGCAGACCGATGAAAAGATGAATGGATCCGGCCAGTTCGTTCTTCCTTGTTCGACCGATTCGCAAATCGAATCAGGAAATTCGGAATATCGTAAGATTTTCACCGCTGTTACATCCCTGACCTACGTCTACCTAAGATTTTCGACCCTTACTGTTTAAATGTACATTCAATACGAATAAAACAAGCCGATCATTAATTTAAGACTTATCTGAGCATTACGAAGAAAGCGACTAACACTAGATTGCCCAAGGAAGTCATTTTGACTGCTTCTTAATTTCAATTAGAAAAACAATTATGTATATAATGACACAATTTCTTAGAATTTTGTGACTTTTTGTACAACATATAAATGCGTTTATTAATAATTGTAGTTACCTCCTCCCCTCCTTCATTTCCGGTATATATATGTGTGTTATACCTATATTGCCCAAAAGCAATCTTTCTAGTGTTAAAAGGAGATCGATCTTGAATCTCAAGTTGAAGGTCAACGTTTGCGAAAAAACCTTTTTGCGTACATTCACCGATTAAAAAGGAAGTAGAAAGGGTTCCTCTGCATCCAAATTTTAGTGGTTTCAGAGTAAGAGAGACCGTTGAATGGGAATAATGCCCGGATAGATCGACGGGTCCACGTACCCGCGGTCCCGTAGACCGATCTGAGGCCGCCGTTGCTAAGCCACGGCTGCCAGAAGCAGCTTCTCCTGGACGAGACTTCCATTGATGGTCCGATCTAGCGAGGAAGCTAGCCTGCGGCGTCGCGAGTCCTGTTTCAGGCCACCACACACACATACACACGAGCAAACAGGTGTGCAGAAGAGTCTAGACTAACGCTACGATCAAAATTACCATTACTCTCCTCTGCAATAAATAATCGCGCGGGAGTACTTCCGAAACGATCGAACGAATTTCTCGATTCGTAGAAATCGCGGTTAACCTTCCTAGAACTTCTAGATCGGAGACTCGGGATCATCGGAACCGTTTCGACCCAGGTATTTTTCGCTCGCCGAAGAACGCCTCCATTGTGTCCCCGATCGAGCTAGATCCGATGGATAGATCGTCGATCGGGTCTCGCGATCACCGTGGAGCGAGATCGCGACTAGGGAAACGCGGGACAAAGAACATGCTCTCGAAGAACAATAGTCCAGGTTGCGCCGCACAACGTAGCTCGGTGAACACGCGACAACCGCACACGGAGGACAGAGAGAACACACGCTATTCGGAGGAGAGACACGCGTTCCTGAAAACAGGCCGCGCGGATTCATGAATGCCCCTCTTACGCGACTGTCTTAAGATTCATTCATTCATCCAGCTCGTCCCGGCCTATCTGTGCCCCCTCCATTCGAGAAGGTTGCCCCTTTTACACGCACGCACGCACCGCACACGAACACGCACGGGAACGCGCCACACGAGGGATCCTCGCCAACTCGACTCCTTTTCGCGAAAAAGAGAAATGTTTCAACATCGCGTAATATATTTATAGAATTAATCGTCTGCTAATCGTCTCAGCAAGTTTCGAAAAAGATTTAAGCTAGTAAATGTATTGCTCTTGATCATTTTCTGCGAAGATCTAAAAAGCATGAATAATTATACAGGGTGGTCCACCCAAACGTGTGCACCGTTATAACTACCAAAATATGCGAATTGCACGAAAGAATTTTATATACATCTCAGGGTACTTATGCGATGATTACGTGACAGTGTTTACTAACATGAGTGATCCAGTGGCTTAACGCAACTAATGTAAGTGTTCAAAGTGATATCCATTTGCATTAATGTTATTCACTCGATATTAAGTGAAGAAAATTTTCAAGTAATAAAGTGAAATTACTCGTTAGCTATTAGGTTTAGGACTGATAACGGTCAATACTTTTTTACTTACAATTCGATACTCTATCATATTTTGGTATAAAAAATATAGTATTCTATTTAAAAAAAACTGAGTTGACCTCCTCCACCTATAAAGAAAATTAACACACTACATAGTGTACCCTTTTAAACCATGTAATTTGTACTTTAACTGTAATTTAACTTTATAACGGTGCACACGTTGGGTGGACCACCCTGTATAATACACTTTTTGAACGAAGGATTATGTACCAGCTTGGAATAATTAGGGTCGTCTGGTAAAACATTGGCTAGTACATGTGGCCTGAACTTTCGAGCCGTAAGAAAGAACAATCCGCAGACACCCACGATTTCCCGGAGGCTGAACGCCAACCAACAAGCTATAAGACTAGTCCTTCTGCCTTGCAAAGGCAAGATCAAGGTGGTGCGTTATCCTCTCGCTGGATCGTGAGCCATCACCGAGGAATCCGTGGTATTTTAATAGCAGCGAACGCGCGCGCGCGCGAGCGCGTCCAGGTAATCGCGGCCAGTTATCGCGCGTTCGTTTAACTGTGAAGCCTTCGCTCGTGGCCGTGAATACGCGAGAACACCGCGGGGGACAGTACCGTGTGGACAGTTGTGCGGAATTCGAACCGAATGACTCCATCAATTATTAAGTCATTCGATTATATTGCATTTTAATTCGGAATTTAGACCTCTGCAATTATCGTGCAATCTGTAGACTGCGATTAAAGCGCAATTACGCGGCAAATTGCAATTCAGAATTATTCAGAAAAAGATGATCAGCAACGAGTATGGTATTATTTATGCGTTCTTCGTATCTGGACAAAAAAATTGCTCTATCAACGTAATTCTGTTAGGCGAAATGCACAAAATACAAATTTTCTGCATTTCTTATACCAAGTCGTGTCAAATAGCAATTCGCTCAGAATTATTCATACAGAAAAAGATGATCAGCAACGAGTATGGTATTATTTATGCATTCTTCGTATCTGGACAAAAAGAAAAATTGCTCTATTTATCAACGTAATTCTGTTACGCGAAATACAAATTTTCTGCATTTCTTATACCAAGTCGTGTCAAATAGCAATTACTCATTTTCGCCGTAAATGCATAAAGTCCGCAGTCTAGTGATTACAGTGTTTAGCAACTAAATCATATAATTGAATCGCCGTCTAATTGAATTGCCACGTAATTACGGTACAACGCGATTAAATCTGGTAATTAAATCGCCGCGTAATTCGCGCGACAGTGTCGATAAGTTACCGACCGCCGCTGAGAATTCGTATTTACCGACCGCGCACGCGCTCGGTCGATCATCGAGAATATCTCGCACGATAATACGGACAGTTTGCGAGCGCCATCGGTCGGTGCGAAGGGGAACTATGCCTGGTATTCGGAACAGGTTCGAAGCACGGAATTCCATCGGAACAAGAAACAGTACACCGGCGAGTGGACGCGTCGCGACGCAAAGCGCCGAATCGGAGTGCTCTCGTCACGGCCTGGTATTCCGTTCGATGATAGGACCCGATCATTTCCATTAATCTCGGGTCGGCGGCGTACGCGACCTCGTTCGTCGCACTCCAGACACGCCACTTCTTTTTTCCTTCCTCGAATGAAAACAATTAGGGAATCCGCTTCCAACACGCTCGCGCGGCCTCGTTCTCGTTAACCCTTTATGGGGCACAATCCCTGAGACGTGAAAAGAGATTCGTTTGTCAGGGGGGGGAGTCTGGGAAAGATTAACGCTTTCGGTCTTGAGCAATTTTTGCTGGTAGACGGACTGGTAAGCACATACCAGTATTACCCGTTTGTAAACGAATCGCTACCGTTAGAGCGTTTTCACCATTGCCCAGTTTTCGTTGTCTGACAAATGAATGTTGGCCTATTCATATCGTCTGTGTTTCCTACTTTGCCGTAATTACTTAGTCTATAATTGAGTAGCATTAAAGATGTAAAATGAATAACGGCGAAATCTAAAACCGGACGTTAACAGTATAATATTCATTTGTCAGACGGCGAGAACCGGACAATCTGAAAGCGCTGTTATCCAGGAAAAACAAATAAGATATTTCACCCTCGTGATATTGAAAGACGTATGAAAGAAAGGGGGGATGAAATCAGTGACGACGAAGAAGAGGAGAAGAGAGAAGGAAAAGAAAAGACAGCACGGATACAAACGACAGAGCATCTGCTCGCTGTTCGGTAGTCACGTGCGTATGGTTCACAGCAGCACTATGAGGACACGGGCGTCACAACAAGAGAAGAAGGAGGAAGAAGAAGAGAGGAAGAAAAAGAGAGAAACGCCTGGAGAAGGAGCCACAAGTGCGTGGCGGCTACGTGTTGCCAACAACACGGCACGAAGAAGCGGGAATCGAAAATAAACACTGCACAATGTTATCTAATTCAACATGAAATTGGCAATTGGTAGGAATGCGGTCTCTCGCGACTGGGGCGAAATATCACAGGAAGAGCTCCCTCCTCTGCCTCTCTTTTTCTCTCGCGTGTCTTACATAAATTCTCTCCCCGGTGCGGCACACGATATACGTTATACAATGAGGTCGGATCGTCCAAACAGAAATAACCGTCTCGGGGCCCGGGATTAATTGTCCTGCTACCAGAAACCCGTGGATTAGATAAGTAAAAAGACTACTCGACCCGACCTGACCCGACCCGACCCGACTCGCATCGCATCGCGTCGCATCGCATCGCACGCCAGACATTCCACGTGCACCAAGTTGCAACAGACTGACCTTGGACCATCGTGGCCGCCCTGGAGAGTACGTCCAAGGCGCTTTCGACAGCAGACATATCCGGTGATCCAGCCGATCTCGACGATCCTGCGTGGATCCTCTCGAAGACTGTGAGCAGCAACCAGAGAGATATATATCCAAACGTGGGGGCGACTGTCCCGGTGATTTCCTTATCTATCCGATTAACCTGTTAACCGGGAAAGGTGAATTATCTCGTCGTTCGTCCACATACTCCCAATCTCACTTTCTCCCTCCCCTCTTTCTCCGGGGCTTCCTACTATGACGAACTTGAAAAAATCGATTTTCTGCTTCTCATTACATCTCCGACAATCTCCTCGCGTTTGCCATCATAGTAGAACGCCCCCGTTAACTATTCGACCAGCGCGCCGGGTAAAATGCTATGCGAAACTTTCAAAATAAAATCTTTGTCGCTGACAACGGCAATTTTACGTTTCGATAACCAGTGGACGGTGGTCCTCAGGGATTATAAAATCGCAATATTGGCGTTGGTCAGTGTCATTGTTTTCATTGTTTCCACGTGGTACGCAGTTGTCGATAACCACGAAAACTGGGACAAAAATGAAAAAAGAATTATTTTAGAAATCGAAAATTCTTGTACAATTCCAATTTTAATATTTCTCTTCTGCCATACTGAAAATGATCCGAACCGTTAAAGAAACTGAAAGTATGGCTTTATAATTTCAATATTTGTACAGAACTTCTTTGGAACCTATTCTTTCTTATTGCGTAGCATTCGGTACTCATTGCTGCAATTGCAGAATCCAAAAGTAGCCGCGCGGCCTTTTGCGGTGTGTTGAGATTTATGGGCTGAAAGTCATGAAACGGTTCTAAATTCGATGAAATTTTCCTAAGTGGTACCGATTGTTGTCCCAGTTTTTCGAAAAATCGACCACTGCGCGGTGCGGTCGCTATTTCCCCATAACTTTACCCAGCCAAGGCTGGCGCTTCCTCCGTTACGTCATAGTATTTACATTAGTATATATAAATCGTGTGGTATTTACGTTTGTCTAAGGAACGCTATTTTATCTGGTGTTTAGTCGCGTCGTTTTACGTCTTCGTCGGCGTTTGTCATATCCTCGTAAATACTCGGCTAGGTGAACGAGTTAATTATCCTTGTTGGTGGAGCGGGAAGGTGTCTTCGTTCGGACGGGTTGTCCAGGAGAGACGATGCCCGTTGACGGTTACGAGGACAACGTCGTCGTCGTCGTCGTCAACGTCGTCAACAACGCGCACGTACACCAGAAAATTATGACGATTGTTGCAAGGCCCGGCGGCTAAGCGCAGCACCGTTCTCAGGAATCCGCTCTCTAAGGACAGAAGTCGAACTTAACTGTTTGGGGGCCTTCCTCGCGGCCGAAGCCAACACACAAATAAAGTAAAACGGGGATTAAAAAACGTGACATTGTCTGTGGAATGCGGACCCCTCACCAGAGGCTCGCTCTCGCCCCCCTCGCATCTTTCCTCGCTTCGTGTCCCACCCACCCTCCGCTGCTTCGCGTGCTCTCCCTCCCCTCGATGTTCTCTCCCTCCCGCCCTCCCTCCCTCCCCCCGCCCCTCTGCTTCCCCGCTCCGTCACTATACCAAGTCCATCGCAATATCCCACTCCACCCACCATACACATTGCCGCCTAGCGCGATAAACTCGGCGCACACATTTTCACAAAAATCGTCTATTCGAATCTTGAACTTGTTAACCCTCCATAACGACGCGTTACTTTCCAGTCGCGCGCGCACACACCGATGCACCGACGTTTTTCAGTCTAATTTCGGTTCGAGACACGGCGAAAGCATTTTTCCTCCCCGTTCCTCCTTCGCGGGCTACATTGTTACGCGTCAACTTCTTTTTTTTCCGAAAATTTTTTTTCGAAAATACGCATTTTTCTGTACCCCAAACATCCGAATGGTCTACGAACGGTTAGAGGGGTTGACGACGATAAACCAGGAAATTTTTCACACCTCGGTGTTGCAGGAGGGAAAATATTTCCTTTCGCTGCCTAATCAAATAGGGTCGGTTCCGAAAACTCGAATCACGCGCGCTTCGAATTCTTTTCATATTTCCGAACGAATTCTACCGTGAAACGTCTGCCCACGCTATCCTTTTTAAATGCTCGACAACCAGAATCGTTATGAAAACAACTTGGTATGCTACGCGTATAGGATACCGACAGAAAATAGCAACAAAATCAAAGAGAGACAACCGGTTGTACGAACGTTTATGACGAATACGTGATCCTGTTGCTAATTATTGGCATTGAAAATAAAACATGCGATAACGATTGCAAGAAATAATCGCTGCCAGAACAACAAGTGCTCTGGCGTGAGAAACAGAAACTACAGATTACAAACAAATTCCTTGTTCCATTTTTCTCGAAGCGGTAATAAAACAAACCGACTAAGTAAATAAATCGACTAAGCCTCGAGGAATGTAGATACATATATGGAAATATCACTGTCGGTGACGCGCGACGTTACGGAGGGGGTCAAGGGTGTCGGGATTTAAAAGAAAATTACTGTATTCGAATTCGAATAGAATGTCCCGCTCTTTCCATCTAGCGAGCGATCTCGAAATTTAGATCGAACACACGCCTCCGCCCGTTCGGTAACCGAAACTCGCGCCGCTCTTCGAGTTTCTCTCGATTTCTATCGGAATTCGATCGCAGGACATCCGTGTATCGATATCGATCGGATTCCATCGGCGATCGACGTTCTCCTTGAAAAAAGGCAGGATTTCGATATCGCCGGATCCCACGGTGAATCAGACGAGTTATCGAGTTATCGCTGTAAATGGGAATTCCTCGAAGGTGATGAATCGACGAAACGTCGGACCACGGCGAGAGAAGAGAGGAAAAAAAAAGAAAAATGAAGTAATGTGCTCGTACACACGACTGACTTTCGCTTCGATTCGAATCGTTAATAGATCTCTAATATCCCCCCCGGCTTGTGCACTCATAGTTCAAAATTATGCTATATCACAGACGTTTTAGCTTTCTATCGAGCTTGTAAATCGAATAAAAGACGCTGGCGATTATTAAATTGTTTTACCGGGGGAAAAAAATAAAAAAATGCACTGTAGCAAGTTATACCAGAATACTTTCTATACGTATATGTTCCATATACGTTCAATTACGGGGGGCACGCGGGACGAATACACGGGAGCGCAAATTGGTAAACGTTTCTCTCTCTCTCGCTCTCTTTCCGGAGCGGAAAGAAGCAACGGAGAGGAAAAAAAAATGCCACGGAGGGGGGGGAATTCCTCTATTTTTTTTTTTCAACAAACAAAATTTCGTCGTGGTTTCCGCGACGGTAGGTGTGTTTGTCCCCGAGCGAAGCTCGTGTCCGTCGGTCACAAGAATCGATAGAGGAATGCGGCGGCGTAGCATGGAGAAAAAAAAAGGAGGAATGAGGCGCACGCATTCCTCGACGTAAAATCGAACGAACGGTTTTTTCCGTTCACGAAAACTCCTCTACTTACCGAACGTTCCGCGATGACACCCGCGTGAACACACGATCAAACGTCCGCGGCGACGTCCCCTGGCATCCCGAGACCGCACCGAGCACGTATTTTCATTGAAAACGATGAAAATCTAATGGTATGCGGGCGGACACGCAGAACACGGACTGTTTGACACGAGAGGTAGCCTCGCTTCTCCTACCACTTCAACATTACACTGGAATGCATGGCATTCGGTTGTTCTCGGACCCGCCCTCTGCCGGCAAAACTGCCAACCGTCTGCCACGCTCCAAGCACTGCACTGTTTCGCGTGTATATGGCCGTTCCGAACAAAAATCATAACTCCGTATTCATTAGGGATGGGATCGAGTTCGATACCTGCTCGCGAGCATAAGACAAACTTCAATATTCTTCCGTTTCGACAGCACCGCGTGCCGCTAAACAAACCACTGGGGTTCCTAGCACACTCGCTAGGTACTCGGTTCGTAAATGTTGGTTCCGAACCCTGGAACCGTGTACCTACCGATTCTAAATGCTAACGAAGGACAGATATGCAAAATAAAAACGCATCAATTACAAGAAATGAAAGCGAAATAGAAATTTCCTTCTTCCTTTTTAATAAACTGAAACTAATACATTGATATCCTTACGATCTTTTTTATCTACGATTATACGTATATGTATAGGGGTTGAAAGCAGTCCTCACAGTTGGGGGTGAAAATCTATTTCTGCAAATATCTTACAAACTAGAGGGTGCAGGCTAATCAATTTTTTTTTTAAATTACTGGGACCGGAAGTAGTATTAATGAGATGGTCTGAGGATTGAAATAAAGATGGCGAGTTTCCTTGTATACTGGACAACCGAAACACATTTTATTTAACATGATTTACTTCTCCGTTCTTTCAGTGTTCCGTTGATAAAAACAAAATTGAAACTCCTACTATCGGGCAATTCATATAAAAGTTTTACGCAAAGGTCATGTCTGTGATAATGAATCACGATTCCAAGATGATACGTCACAATGACATGTACACTTATGTCAAATGTCAATTTTCTATAATGAACATTAAAATCCAGATGTACAAATATTCAACCGCACGGATTGGATATATAAATACTTGATACCGTCGAATGTGTAGCTCAGTTATATTCGATGTGTAAAATGTTCTCCAAACTTTCTGTAACAAAGGTACTTTTTTTTTTATTAGTGTTAAAAATATGTGAGTGCGCATGGTATGCGTTTTAAGGTGCATCTTTCAACTGATCGACGTCCTCGTCGTCGTCACAGTCGCTTAAGTTATCCAAAGTATAACAAAGCTGCAATTGAAAAGAGAACGTAATGATAAATGTTTGTGAATCTTAATAATACTCTTGTACTTATAATTGAACAACTACCTCGTCCAAATCAGGCCTTTTGAGTAATTGCTCTAGTCCCGACAATTTCTCTAAATAATTTGGAACGTTGCATGCGTCGAGTACAAACGATAAGCCGCGATTTTTATATTCTGTGACGATTGGTAGAGAACACGCTGTACAGGACGTAAATCTGTGCGTTATCGTCAGCTGCATATCATAATTCCATAGGGAACCACGTATCGTGTGAGGCACACCTCCCAGCAGACCAGCCAATTCTGCATCGCTGGAATTTATGGTTTCTCTGTTGTTACCCATCAACGCTCCTGCCTCGACACTGTTCAACATAGAGACAACAAATAATTTAATTGTAAAGCAATATATAGGGTCAGTCACTTAACTGTACCGTTAGGTGACAATTAAGTGGCTCACCCAGTAGAATAGTTCCTCAAACAAAATTTTCTGGTTTACCCTTTCGGGTGCTGCAGCAAAGCTACTAGCAACTCCACTGCCAACCCAGCAGCAATTTGAGACAAGCCAGGCCGACTCACGGTGCATTGTTGGTCTAGCGTTCTATCGGCTTGCGACTGCAAGATAAAACAGTGTCCATGAAAAATCTGGTAAACAGACACCGTTGATTAATTCCACTTATCTACGCACATTTCCTGGTTGCGTCACATCGTTGCAGAAGTAACAACCCAGATCTGGACCGCAAGGGTTTTTCACTTCCAAGTCTGGTGAGGATGGAACAGAGGAATTTCGTGTACCGTGCCTCTGTACAGTGAACGAATCGAATCCCAGAGCTGCGTTAATAGCTATTTTATCCGTAGCTGCGCATAAAACAGTGGGTAACCACCTAGCTTCTCTGGAATCCAGCAGGAAGAACACAACGTCGCTGTTGTTAATCAGTTCCTCCAACTTTGCTAGTGACTCTTGCGTAGTCTCCATCATGCTTTCACCCACAACATGGCCAGGCATCGGAATATGCAGGACCACCCCCTCTGCGTTCTATAAAAATCGAGCGATTATATAACTAACAAGAGAACATACCGGGAACATTTTGTTTAAATGCTCACCATGGTCGGCCGTATCTTCAGCAGCGCGTCTTTAGCCGCATGGGCCTTGAACTTCCGCTCCACGGCGTCCTGATGGCTGTACAAACTCTGTCTAACGGTGTTGCTATGAGAAACGTTAGAGTTATCCACAAAAGTTATATTGCTCACGCCCCATCCTAAAAGTACTCTAGCCACCGAACAGCCCAGTGTACCGGCGCCTAGCAGGAGGCATTTTAGACCACTTATTTTTTCTAGATCTAAATTCGGAACGAGCCGCCACTTCATTAACTTTAAGTTCAAGTTGATAGCTCTATCCGACAGCCTGGAAAAAATGACGAAAATAATTAGAGATTTTAAGAGAAATGTAAATATGTAATTTACGTTTGTAATAACAACCTAGTCGGATCCATAGCATCCGATAAATCAGCGATATTAGGACCCAATTTTCCATTTGTATTGCTTTCCCATCCAACCAAATGGCTATTGAATAAATTATCCCTCGTTTTCTTGGTGTCCTCGCATTGTTTAACTCTAAGTTTGTACACAATACTCTTCTGTGCCTTGTTCCCTCTTATAGATACAACTTTAATCACTTTTGTGAAACAATGCGTTGGACAATGCCAGAACAACAGGCTCAGGAGATTGCGTAAAGGCCACCCTGGTTCTATGCTTGTGCAAGGATCGTAAAAGGCAAAGTAAACTTCATTGTACTCCTAAAAAATTGTATGTGTTAAGTTGAGGATACATGATAGAATTACAGAAAAGTATATATCCAATACCTGTGGTTCTTTCTCATAAACTTCGAGCTTTTCAAGTGCATTTACACCTGTTGCTAAATCGGTAACAATCATATTATTCTCACAAGATATCAACACTGCAAAATAATTCTTCGATTTGCTGTTTAGTTGTAGGAAGCCATTACTTAGGTCTTCCAAATGACCGGCAGTGAATTCTTCATTGACTGGCCTCTGAGGTTTTTCATAGTACATTTCTGGCAACTTTAACGGAGTAGGATGAGCAACCCAGTAATAAAATTTATACTTCTTTAAATCCGAATAAGCCAGCAATAAAAACAACGACAATTTGCTCGGGTCTTTCAAGCTTGATCCGTCTTTAATACTTTCTATGATATCCCTTCCCAAGGATTCGATGAATGCTTCTGGATGGGTTTGTTTAAACGCTTCCAATGTGTTCTTATTGATCATCTTTCCGCAACAGAAGACCGACGAGGTATGGAGGATGGAGTCAACATCTCTAAAAATGACCTACGTGGAGTTGATTCCAACAACTGCTTACTTTACCTTATAAATAAATGAATACAAAGTAAATGCTTTCGTAATGTAAGGATAAACTTACTCGTTGAACGACGAGAAGTCCAACACCAGGGGCTTCATGTTGACCTCGTTCGAGGGCTGGAGATTATAACTTCCCCATATATTTATTACTGCCTTTTCATCCAATTTGAATTTGTCTATTTTCAATTCAGCAAATTTCGCCCAGAACGTTTGATCCGTAGAGGTCCTAAGTTTCGTGAATTTCACGAACTTAGACATTGTGCTGGTTTCGTCTCAGGTAAGGCAATATCTAGAAACAGAGATACGATACATCAAACGAAAGATCTATTATTGTTTTTCTTGTGCTCTATGCTATATGTCAGAGATACCAGAAAAAGCACAAGAATATAAAACGATCGATTCCGAACTGCAGTCAGCTCGTTTTAATCGAATATATAGATCGCTCGTGTTATATTTTGATAACGGTTGTGGATCGTTGATAACACGCGATACAACAATATTTATACGATCAGAAAGAAACTATACCATCGGACGTGCTTTGAATTGTGACGAATATTTGTCATGCATCGAAGAGCATACGCGCATGCGTCCGTTCAATGCAAATCAACAAAATTGCACGCTGTTTGCAGCTAAAGTGAAAGTATATACCCTCGAAATAAGTCCATCAACTCTTTCTCCCGTCTTCGTTTAACTTCCTCGACGATCGACTAACATTTCCGAACGGGTGCTGCCTCATCACACACACGCCGCACGCTTTTCATTGTTGTTAATGTAATTATAGCCATGTCCGAATAAAAATATAACCTTCTCTCGCAGGTATGGGCGCTAACGTGTATTGTTAATTATTAATACCCAAACGTTTCAAACACGCTAATATACACAGTCATGTCTCGATAAGTGTGAAAAAGATGTGCACGATATTTGTGAAAAATTTATCCCCACTACATACCACGGGTACACCCCCAAAAGTTCGATTGCCGCGAATAAGTGTATAATAAATAGAATTCGGAATCGAATCACAATACTAATTTACAATGACAAAACTTCTTTATCTTCGATTATCTTTTTGCGAAAATTTTATCAACATATATTTCAGACTTTTTAGTTTGGATTTTATTTACTTTAAAACTGACGATAACAGGTTTCGGACCCAGACAAAGACAGCGAATGAAAAAGAAAAAGACATCGCCAGTCGCGTAGCCGGCAACTATTTAAATAGTATAACATTTTTATTACAAGCTCGCACAAAGACGGTACATTTCTTCCTGCCGACAATATTTCCTCGCTGTTTCAACCAAATACAATTTTTTTTCTCGAGCTTCTCAAAAGACCTGAAGTCGTTTGGACCAATTTTAAGAACCGTCAAAACGACGGGTTCTAATATTTTTAATTTACGATTATCGGGATTGTAAAGATGCATCCATCAGGATTTATTTAAAATTTCTTTGGGTATATATTATAAAAAGAATGGCTAAAAATTTGAATAGATTCACCTATTGTTATTTTTATAAGTGTAAAATAGTCACTTTTAGTGTTCCGTAAACCTGGTTCTTCTAATTCATATGAAATTTTCTCGGCAGCATGAGTCATCATACAGTTCCAGGCGAAGAACAGTCTCCGGTTCGATACACTTTCGAGCAAGAAAAATTTCACAACGACATTGTTGGGAAACGGTGCCATCGGCGCGGCGCGGCGCGAGGACCGTGTTCATACGGCACTGACGATGACGTCACAAAGACAGTATGGCCGGACAGCATCGGCTGTCTGCATTGTAACTGTGGGTGAACGGTTCCCGGGGGTTCCGAGGGATATTTTTCAAGAAATATGTCGGATTATTTGAGATCCGCGCTGGGATACTTGAACGGAGCGAATACGAACGAGTACGTCGGACAAATACTCGAAATTAACAATGTGAAATTGCGCGTGACCAGGCTACTCGCCGAGGGTGAGTTTCTGTCAACCTTTTGATCATTCGATCGCTATACCGTTTCTTTGTAATGGAATGAGATTTTATCTCTGTCGACGACTATCCTTGATGATCTATGAAAAGTCGCCGTTTTTCGTGGTACTCTCTGCGAGAAGCGGCGCGGAACGATTGTGGACGATCAACGCTAGCACAGCGAACTAAAATCAAACTGTTTTGACATGTGTTGAGTGTGTAGTTTGACATTTGGCTGACAGCACACGCTAAGTGTTTTCTAACACGTTCTGCTGCCAGGAAAATTTTTGACAATCCCTAACCACGCGAACGTACAATATTTCATGTCTTCATTAAATTTTTTCTTTGTTTTGGAAAAATATTTGTTCGCTTAGGCACATGTTTATTATCACCGGTGTTTAAGCAATGTATGGCTAACACTCTGTCAACAGGTGGTTGGGCTCTGGTGTTTGCCGTGGAAGACGTTAACACAGGAAAAGAGTATGCACTTAAGGTAAATCACATTATATTTTCATTAATTGTGTTGCGATAACAATTTTCGTACAAACGTATGCTTCCTTGTTTGCAGAGGCTTATCGCAGTCGACGAAGAGGCGAACAAGACTATCGTGCAAGAGATAGAGACTCTGAAAAGGCTAACTGGACACCAGAATATCATTCAGTATTTATATGCTCAACGTTTGGAACGAGAGGACCGCAAAGGATACGAGTATTTATTGGTCACGGAATACTGTCCGGGTGGAACAGTAGCAGACATACTAAGAAACTTATCTTCGAATTCCTTGAGCGTAGCCCAAATTTGTAGAATAGCTTACCAGGCAACTAGGGCTGTACATCATATGCACAGTCAACAGGCCGAACCCATTGTACATCGAGACATAAAGCTAGAAAATTTCTTAATCGGAAGCGACGGTTTGGTGAAACTCTGTGATTTCGGAAGTGCTTCTACTCAGCAGATTCTACCGAATCCGTCATGGAATGCTCAGAAACGTGCCACGTTAGAAGACCAAATGGCGAAGTATACCACGCCGATGTATCGTGCGCCGGAAATGATGGACACATGGAATAACGAACCCATTGGTCCACCGGTGGACTGCTGGGCGCTCGGTTGTATTCTGTACACGCTGGTCACGTTGAAGCATCCGTTTCCCGAAGGTGTGTATTAAGATCGACACACACTATCGGTACGCTCGCTTCTATAAAGCCACCATATTCTTTGATAAATTCATATTCGTTCTGGAACTCTCTACTAGCTTCTGTGTAACAGTGATCTGATGACATTTCTTTTCCAGGTAACAAACTCGCAATAGTTAACGGAAAGTACCCGCCGCTTCCTCCTAATCCCCGCGTAAACTGTTTCCACGAGATAATCAAGGGATGTCTGGAAATCTCTCCGGTGAAGAGATTGACGACATCGATGGTCCTAGAACGCCTAGCAGCGGTAGCAGAGTCGAACAACTTTGATCCCAGAGAACCCCCGAATGTAGAGGTTGTGGCAAAGACTCCGCCACCACCACGACCCACTCCACCCCCTAGCACACCGACGCCGCCACCGAGGCCGTCGCCTCCGATGAACGTGCCACCCCCTAGACCCGCGCCAGCTCAAGTAGCCGTGGCAAAGATGCCGGTAGCTCAACCAACAACAGGCCTATTTAGTTCGTTAAAGGGAGGTGCTGGTAGTCTTCTACGAAATCTAAAGGACACCTCGAGCAAAATGATGCACACCGTGCAGCAGAGCATGGCCCGAACAGAGCTGGACGCGAGTTACTTAACGTCTCGAATACTGATCATGCCGTATCCAGCAGATGGTATAGAGTCTGCCTATCGGGCGAATCATATCGAAGATGTCAGAGCGTTTCTTCAAGCGAGACACCCACCCCCGGCTCGCATTCAATTGTACAACTTGTCTCGCGGACGGCCGAACGTGACCAAGCTACCCGGCAGGCATATTGATTGCTCGTTCGCCTATGCTTCGTCGGACTCGAATGCCCCTCTGTTATCGGCCCTGTATCAAATTTGCCAGGACATTTATCGGTACTTAAACGCGGACTTCAATCACGTGGTGGTGTTGTACTGTACTGTAAGTATATTCACATGAATGTGTGAAACCATACGTGAAACCATAACTTTCGTTTAAACCATTTTTTCGTATATCAAATAGTTTACCTGTAATTTGGTTGGCACACTTGTCTGAAGCACCCTGTATATGTATAGCATTGAAAATCTAAAAAGTTGACGTTGGACATTTATTTTCGCAGGACGGATACCGAGCGAGCGCCACAATCGCGTGCACATTACTGATTTACGCTAGAGCATTGGCAACCCCTGAGGAAGCGATAGCGCTGTTTACGACAAGACGCTGTCAGCCGCCCCAATTGCAACCTTCGGAACTACGTAGTATTAATTATATGAGCTTATTGAGTGGCGGCGTGCATCCGCATACCAAACCGCTGGCGCTACGTTCTTTAATTATACAGCCGGTGCCGTTGTTCACTAGAGCGAAAGACGGTTGCCGGCCGTACATCGACATCTATAGCAACGGCGCGCTAGTTTTCTCCACCCAGAGGCCGGAATACGAGGAGATGAGACTGTTCGGCATGATGGATGGGAAAGTACCATTAACGTTAGGGAACGCAACTGTCCGCGGGGACGTCACTATAGTCTTGTTCCATGCCCGGCAGCAACTTGGCCGCGTCATAGGAATTAAGATCGCGTCTTTGCACTTTCATACGGGCTACCTGCCGCTGAACGAAAACACTCTAATGTTCGAGAAGAAAGATCTGGACGACGCGCCCGATGTCGGCGGCAAGTTCCGCGTGGTCTTGAATATTATGGTAGCCGAGGAGAACTCGAAAATGGCCAGAGTGCCGGCACCCTGGGAGGCAGAGTTATCCACGTCGAAACCGGAACCGGATCCGTTGTTCGGCTCGACTCTGGAAATGGAGGAGACGCTGGAGAACTTCAGAACCGCTAAGCCTGCGGAAGAGGTAGATATCCGAATGAGAATTCAACCGCTTAAGGACGTATTATTATTTTCAAGGTCGTTTTTTTCACTAATTATTATTCACTCCGATGTCTTCCGATCTGTCTAATCAGGTTCGCAAGGAGCCGCCGTCTGCGCCCATAGAAATCGAAACGCCGAGCAACGTGAACGTGCCCGAAGAGGTGCCCTTGAATCAAGCGGAGGAAGCGGAAGAGGAAATGAGAGATGAGAGTGATTTGCAGGAGGCCGATTTACTGAATTTAGGAATGCCAGAAGCCAGTACCTTAAATACTCCGCGGCAGCCTGCCGCCACTGCTGCAACACCGGGATTAGATATCTTTTCGAATTCTAGTCAAAATGATAACGATCTCTTAGCAGGTTTTGGTGTTTTCTCGCAGCAGGAAACGAAAACCACCGTACCGACTATCAGCGATCCTGTCCAGAACGACTTCTTGTTCGGACAAGGTCAACAGCCTACTAGAAACGATAATACTAATAATAATATGAACGACTTGTTATTCAATCAGAGTCAGTCGACCGCTAAGCAGCAAGAAGTGAACGACTTCTTGTTCGATCCTCTAGCTGGGACGGCGAACAATTTTCTCAGTGGAGGCTTGCCGAACGCTAAAACGAATCCCGCAAGGTCACCGAATACCGAGGATAACTTTCCACGGAACTCGAGCGTGCCGAACTTCGCGGCGACGCAGAATAAGGATCCGTTCGCGAATCTTGCCAATTCTTTGGGGGCCGGTCTGACGTCCAGTTGGAACGGTACACCGAGAAATTCGAATACTCCTTTATCCGCTAGTCCCGCGCCAGCTAGCACGCCGATCCACTCGAGTCCTAACACGCACAAATCCAATGTAACCAGCGAAGCAAACGCCGGGGACAACAACGGCACCGCATCAGGCAATAAATCGTCGAAATCGGGCGGAGACGCGTTCGAGGACCTTCTCGGCAGTCAGGGATACAATTTCTTTAGCTCGAGGAAAGCCGAGAAGGATAGTCCGAAGACAATAAACCAGATGAGAAAGGTAGAGGCCGCGAAAACCATGGATCCAGATCGGATGAAAATCGCGGAGTGGACAGAAGGCAAAAAGGGGAACCTACGCGCTCTGCTCTGCTCGATGCATACCGTTTTGTGGCCGGAAGCTGACAGGTGGCAGCGTTGCGAGATGCATCAATTGGTCACAGCTGCGGACGTTAAAAAAGCGTACAGGAAAGCCTGCCTAGCAGTGCATCCGGACAAGGTACAGTTCATTAACACCTATGTAACCGCCCGATTTTAGAACTTTTTGGGGAACAGGGAGAATAATTAATAAAAAATTCATTTAGAGGTATTTGTTAGACATGTCTCGAAGTATACAACAGGGCGGTTATGTAGGTGTTACGCCTCAAACAACGGTGATTCTGTTGTTGTTGGAAGCGTTATCGAGAGGTGATTTGAATGAGAATGTATTGTGCTTTCAGCAAGCTGGTACGGCGAACGAGAACATAGCAAAATTGATTTTCATGGAACTGAACAATGCCTGGAGCGCGTTCGAAAACGATGCTTCGCAGCAGAATTTATTTAGTTAATTTCAATGACTGTTACATGTTAAAGAGAATTCAAATCTATGTCCACGATTAAGGTAGTTCCTAGCGGAAAAACCCGAGAACATTATATTTAATTGTAAGACAACTACTCCGTGTTACATTCCAGCTATGTTGTCTTAGCTGTAGTGACAGAGAAGAAGTAATGGATCATAGTAAACGGCGAACGTTCAATTTGAAGCTGCATTTGAATGGCTACTGTGTATATGCATCTTTATTATATAAAGCCTTGTAAGATCACTTATTCTGTTAAGCGTACTGCGGCATAAGCATATATGTATATATAAAGCATATGTAAATTAAGGAAGATTCCAAATATATGAACATATTTTCCGGCCAAACACCTTTTTGCATTCCAACGGCAATACGAAGTCCTCCAATCTCCTATTACAAATCAGTCGTAGTACTATTCGAATTGAAATTTTAAATTGTTCCCGCCAATGAGGAATATCTTTCAAATTCAAAACATACACATCAACGAACGATAATTGTGATTGACAATTAATTATAGAATTAATTCTATAGAATTAAGTATAAAAAAAATAATTTTTGATAGGTTTCGTTCGAGAGGTTCGTTCATTGTGTGTGGCTTTCGTTTCTCACACCAAAATACTTATTGCACGTTATAAAAGGGCAATTCTGGTAGTCAAGGTCAGACGAAGGTCATGATTTCTACAGTTACCGACTTGTTTTGTTTTATTCTTTGTATTACACGACAAAGTATCAAATCGGTCGCTCATCTGCTGAACCGATTAACTTTACAAGACGTAGAGAAGTAAAATAATATAGATTCTTTGTGAAAACACTTTCCAATTGTTTGTCTTTAATATGAACAGCTCTCTGGTATGAATAGCTTATCAAATGTTTTGAGCTCAAAAAGATCTTGACTTGTGAAATGCATTTGGATTGTGACAAACGTTTGGCATGATCGCGATTCGATTATTTGTGCTGAGGAAGCATACTGGCGAAAGACAGTCATGTCGAAAGGGTTGATGGCAACAGAGATACGTATCGTTTTGTAACAGAGTTACTGGGACACCCTGTATACATAGATGGTGTTCTGCGCGAGTGGTGTGGGTCGAAATTTTAAGGGAGGGGCTGCTCGGAAATGGCTGTTATACACGGGCACGGGGTAGGACGTCCAGAAGAGAGCGAGTGACGCGGTTCATCCCTGTCTTCCACACTGACCAATTGACATTATTTTGCAACAATTGATACGGTTACCTAATCGATAGGCTATTATGTGGCGGTTAAGAAGCAATCCTCGGATTTTCTTCACCCACCTCCGGATCTGCGCCATACGATTCGCTTCGATAAAAGGTAAATTACGCTTTTTTCTTTATCTACCAGCGCGTTCAAACGTCTTGACAGAACCGAAAAATTTATCGGCGTTCTGCGATCGTTTCTTGCGAATTTCAACGCGAAACTTGCGTAAAAATTCTACGTTCCTCGGCGAAACTCGACGGTGTTTTCTCGAGAAAAGGTGAAACAGTTCGAAAAGGAAGATCGCGCAACGTTACCAAGAGGAAGTACGTGATAAAAAGGGTCGTCTCCCTTCAGCTTTTAGACGATAAGATGTTTCATAATGGTGCCCCCGTCCCCAAGGAACCACTCGAAAAATATCGAATATTTTAACCCCTTGCACTATATAATTTCATCTGCATTTCCAACAATTCGAACTTTTTTCTTACTTATAATTCCCTAGCAGAAAAAGAAAATTTACATTGTCTGTGTTCTTATATTTTCACTAATGGACAGAGGAGTAGAATTTTATTCCAATATTTAGTTGATTTTCTTTGAAATCTTCAAGATTCAATATTATAGGGCAAGGGGTTAACGAGCTCAAACCATTACACTTATTTGTGTATGAAAAAAAACCAATTATGCACACATGAGTAGAATATACACATATACTGTACATTGTTACATGTAATACATGTATGTATACATATATGTATACATATTTGTCTTTTTTTTGTAAAGGTGAGGAAATACTAGCAGGTAACTTGTGACATTTTTTGTGAGAGTGGAACAGTATATTTATATTATTTTTGCAAACTTTATTTTAGCGAAGTTACTTATCAGTGTATTCTCACTTCTATAAATACACAGTATGTTTATTACATGTGCAACTTATTCCTAACTATTTTGCTTTTGGTAATTGCAGATTAGAGACCTATACAGACAATGAAAGTCAGAAAAGTTAAGTGAATCAAAAAGGAGGGGAAAGCTCGGAAGACTTGAAGATGTTCGGCTCTTCCTGGAAGAGAGCATTCCTCCTTTTACTGGGTGTTTCGTATTGCTCTATAGTCCTATGTAGCACGAACATCACCAGGGCTGCAAGAGCTTACAGAGGAAGGCTTCAATCGCCTCACTTGTCATGGCGTGTGGTACTGTGCGCGACACAGGCTCAGACCTCTTACAAAACAGATATCCAAAAGGCATGGGAGAAAGCAAAGCTACAATCGTCTCACGTGGACATAAATCTGTCTTATTTAGAAGATTCGCCAAAGGCAGAGTCGCCAACGTATCCTCTAGCGTTTCTGAACAAATTCTGCACCGACATCAAAGGTGGGAAGACTGTGCTAAGCCTTATCATCGGGGGAGGATCAGCAGCCAGGTTTCTTGTAACAGCAGCAGCCGCTTTAAATCTTCCAACGTTATGGCTGCCATTCACTCACGAGGATTACCTACAGCAGGTGGATTGACTTTTCCTTTTAGGTATTAGGTTGTCGCTGAAATGTCCGATTTTTAACAGTAACGTTGAACACACATAATCTTCTTCTAAATAAACTTGTGCATCGAAGCGAGCATCATTTTAGTCAACATATTCTGCCAATAAATTATGAGTCTCTTCATTGAATTTTTTTATCGTTCACGTTCTTCATTTACAATGACGACTATATTTTACGTTATTAAATTTGTTTACATTTGCATTCTAAAATCGGACATTTCATACGAAACTAATACAACGTTCACGCAGCTAATCCACGATCCTTTGCAGGGAAATCTGGCGCCGTTCGAGAGTCGCATAGGCTCGAGCACGAAGGAAGTAGGAGCAGCAGCTGCCGCGTTGATGCACAGGGCGAACTGGCACGCGTTTACCCTCCTCATCGATACCACCTTGCTCCCAGTCAGTCACCTTTTGCAATCTGATCAACCGACGTTAACACCTAGAACCATCATACACCTTCCTACGAACGATAAAACGTTGAGGATGAGATTGAGAAGAGTAGCAGAGGAAGGGGGCAGCGGAGGAGTAATAGTGATGGGATGCGACTTGAAAAACGCTCGAAAAATCCTCGCGGCCGCTGGCAAATTCGAAATGCTCGCCGGAAGATTTTTATGGCTTTGGCTGGACCTGAAAGTCGAATTGAGACCAAACGAACCGAACATCATCAGCTCGCATATTATACACAGCTCGAGATCCGCGATCGCAACGAACGAGAACCCCACGCCGCTAGAGAACACGAACAGGAACACGAATCTTGTCGCTGAAAACCAATTGCTAGGTAACCAGATGAACTCTCTGCCAAGTTTGGCCAACGATATACAGAAACTGCAGGAATACAGGTGGCAAAGCGATCAGAGTTCCGCATACAAACAAGAAGAGAAGGGTTTTGGTTTTGATGATATCGATGAGACCTTCGTAACGACGGACAAAGAATTGAACTCGAAAGATTTTATGCCTGTAGGTATGCTTGCGCTGAGACCGTCAAACTTGAAATTGATGGGCGGTGATACGATATTGTCTAGAATGATGAGAGAGACTTCTCAGGCCTTGGACGAGACGTTCTACGAGTTAAAATCGAAATTAGATACTGTGAGAGAGTCGATGCTAAACGAACACTTTATTCCAGAATGTTTCCCGGGGAACAGAGCAAAATTTTTAAACAGCGAAATAAGGAGGAACGTATCGAAGACTTTGACGCGTAAACTGAGGATGTCGGTGAACCAAATTTCCAAAGATAAAGCTAAATTTCATTTACTGAATCTGCAGGCCATAAGGTTTCCCGGGAATAAGACTCAACTAAGGTATGCCAGCTCTTTTCTCATCCTCTAACAATTTTTATTTCGTGAAAAAAAAACACACACGTTTTGGTGTCATTTTCCAGATGGACCAAAGTAGGAACTGTTAAAGGTGGAAAAGAAGTTTACCTCGACAGCATCATTTGGCCGGGGGGTGGAATCGTGCCAGCCTATCTGGAGCAAGGTGGTGAGAAGATAGGCATGCCTATGTACCGCATAGTAACAGCATTAGCGTCGCCGTTCACGATGGTGACGAGCTTGCAAGAGGGTATCTGCCTGAGAGGAATTTTCTGTCGCCACGGGAACACGGTGATGTGTTGCTACGGTTTAACCATGGACTTGATGTCCCTGGTGTCTCGCGAACTTGGATTCCGGTACGATTTGTACGTGGTGAAGGACGGTCTGTTTGGGAAGAGGAATGGCAGAAGCGGTGCATGGAATGGCATAATGGGAGAGTTGATCACCGGCAGGGCACAGCTGGCATTCGCTCCTTTGAGCGTGTCTGCTCACAGAGCCAAGGTGGTCGACTTCACCACACCTTACTACTTCAGCGGAGTGAGCTTCCTCACGGCGCCGAAGTTGCAGCCTGCGATATCGTTGTTCGCGTTTCTCTTTCCGTTCAGCACCGAGCTGTGGATCGCAGTCTTCACGTCCTTGAACTTTACTGCCATAGCAGTAGCACTGTACGAATGGTTCAGCCCGTTCGGCTTGAACCCATGGGGTAGACAACGAAGCAAGAACTTCTCCATCGCCTCCGCTTGGTGGGTGATGTGGGGTCTTTTGTGCGGGCACTTGCTCGCCTTCAAAGCGCCCAAGTCCTGGCCTAACAAGTTTCTCATCAACATCTGGGGCGGCTTCTCAGTCATATTCGTGGCCACGTACACAGCGAACATTGCTGCTCTGATCGCGGACTTGTTCTTCCACTCCGCAGTCAGCAGCAACTATCACGACAAAAGCGTGAGTAACGTACGAACCGAACTGCAAATACTGTCGCTGATGTTGGGTACTGTCAAGCCTCCTATATCGCGTTAACACAAACTTCCGAGTTACAGGAGGGTTTACTGTACTATAGGAACTATTTGTGCATTGCAGTTACTGCTGCAAAAGGTCGGCGCACCCAGAGCGTCCGCGGCCGAGTATTATGTTCAGAAAGCGAATCCGGAATTATGGTCGCACATGGCCCGGTATTCACTGTCGAACGTCGCCGAAGGCGTCGAGAGATTAAGGAATGGTAGTTTGGACATCCTCATAGCCGACACGCCCATTTTGGACTTTTATCGAGCGACGGACGACGGCTGCCGTTTGCAGAAAATAGGCGACACCATAAACGAGGATACGTACGCGATTGCCCTCACCAAGGGGCACCCTCTCAAAGAGAGTATATCGAAAGTTATAGCGAACTACACGAGCACCGGTTTGCTGGATATCTTGCAAGATAAATGGTAAATGCTTGCAAGAATTCCACCGAAAACTGATTAGGTCAGTGAAAACATTCGTGCCCGATTTCGTATTAAAATAGTACAAGGAATCGGGCACGAACTTTCGCACTGACCTAATACTTTGGTTTCACTTGATCTTTGAATTGAAGAATAATGTGTACTTTGTAGGTACGGTGGTCTACCTTGTATGAGAGGAAGAAAAAGCATAGACACGGGTCTGGAGCATAAGCTAGGAGGTCAAGCCAGGCCCCTAGGCGTGGCATCCGTGGCAGGTGTATTTTGTCTGCTCGGAATGGGTATGGTCCTGGGAACCGTTATACTAGCTGGAGAACATTTGTTCTACAAGTACACGTTGCCGAGATTAAGACACAAGCCGGAGTACTCTATATGGCGCAGTCGGAACGTGATGTTCTTCTCGCAGAAGTTGTACAGGTTCATCAACTGCGTGGAACTGGTGTCCCCTCACCATGCAGCGAGAGAGCTGGTGCACACTGTCAGACAGGGACAAATTGCCTCACTGTTCCAGAAGAGCGTCAAGCGAGTAAGTGCATTTTCGTTTCACACCTCGATCCCTTTTACCCGGCATATATCTACAAGGAAACCATGTTCTAGAAGGAACACGAACAGCGTCAGAGACGCAAGAGTAAAGCTCAGTTCTTCGAGATGATCCAGGAGATCCGAAGGTAATATATGAAAATCTACAATGGCGTGCAAAATCAAAGGACCGCTAAATTCTCGTTAAACAATCGTCCATATTCAAAGTGTTGTAACTTCATATACTCCGCAAAATTTCTTTTTCATGTCACACGTAGTAAACTAATTGTTCTAATTTCTCAAAAAAAAAAATTAAAAGTATGGCCTAATCTTTAAAAAGTTATCGTACATTTAAAAGTGCCCGAATATTACTGTGAGTGACTGAACATCGAATTCTTCCAAAATTGGATCTTACTCACTATCTTACACGTCATCCGACAGAGTGCAACAGGAAGAGAAGATAGAAACAGCCCCGGAGGAACAACAACAACAACAACAGAAGTCAGTATCGACGCTGAAGAAGGAGGACAAAGGTACGATAAAGGGTCGGGAAAGGAGTCGAAGCAAGAGTCCTCTGATGCCCCACAGCCCGAAGAGATCTGAGAAGAGCAGAAGCTCGACGAATCTGTCCAGCTCCAGACTGGGTCTGTCCCCGGTCAGTTTGGAGGCGCCGATGAAGCCCAGAGAGTTCACTCTGAGCAACACGAATCTCCGTGCGAGGAGTCCCTTGGAAACTGTTGGTCGTCGACTGAGCCACGGTGACGGTGGTTCACCACCCCCGCGTTTAGGCTCTCACTTTGGTGGCAGCGCGACATTACGGCCGCTGCCGCCGACTAGAAGCGACTCGGTTGGCACGGGTCCTTCTGTGCCCAAGGTCGAGCAACCTGTGGGAGGTGGTGCTCCGGCGACGACGCCGAGATACTCGCGCAGTCCGGCGAAGCGTGGACAATCGTTCCCAGTGTTCGCGACATTGAGGCTGCCGCCGAGTCACCACCCTTCGTCCAAGAGCCCTCCTCTCCCGTTGACGTCCGCTGTTGGCCGGAAGTTATCCCGGGATTGGGGTTCGGGCACCATAGACCTGACCAGGTCCTCGGAGACGGTGGCTGGTGGTGGAGGCGGTGGTGGCGGTGGTGGCGGGTCCACGTACACCTTGAACCAGGAGATGACGTTGTCACTGGAGCGTCCGTCGCACGAGAAGAAGATGACGTTGCACGATGTCGTCGCCAGTTTGCCGAAGAAGATGCCTGGCGAAGAGGTGACCACGTTGCCGAGCAAGAAGACGATCGACGAGGTCGGCCTGCCGATCAAGAAGCCGATACGCCGAGCCAGAAGCCACGAGAACCGGGACACCAGCGGTAAATTGATGGCGGACCTACCGTCACCACGTTTCACCGCCCAACCGGTCGTCGGTGGCCGATCGGTAAGCGAACGAACGAAAAAACAGTTAGAGTCCGAGCTGAAGGCGATCCTGACCGCCAGGCAACATCATCGCGACTTGCATCCTCCTTGATAGACAGTGACCGCCGGTTTGTCAGAGTTCTTGCAAGCACCGGGCGCTTCGGGGATGATCGTTGCCTCTGAGGGGCTTTGATTGATTTAAGCAATATCAGAGATTTATAGGTCAATTTGTAGAGGAAATCCGACAATTTAATGCAAAAGGCAAAAAACAACAAAAAAAGCGTTTAAAACCAAAAACAAAAAAGAAAACCATACGTACACACGCACACACACACACATACACATGCGCGCGTAGGCACTCTCCAGCAGCACTCTGGGGGTTTGGGGGGAGGGGGAAGGTTTGTATAACAAAGACAGCAATAAGAGATTCAACGGGGAAATCTCTTTGTCTGTTCAGCGTTGTTGCGTACATTAATAAACTATAAATTAGAATAAAGGAGGAGGGGTGGGGGGTGGGGGACATTAAGTAAGGGAAAGAGAAAAATTAACAGTGTGGGCTATAAACTTTTAGTAGAGATGTCTTAACGAGTAGCGGAAAATACTTGCGACCGAGTACTAAAATATTTTCTTGTTGGTATTTGAAACTCTACGGATTACACCCGTGTCAGCCTGGGCGAGTCTTTCCTCGTACAACACGATATGTATAAAAACGTAGACGACATTCTGCACTGCCGTGTGTTTCTCGACTTTCTTTCTATATCTACGTTGCGTAACGCAGGCTCAATTCCATTTTTCGAAATCATGATCACAGTCGTTCCGTTTACACACACGTTCCTCGATCATCATCCATCATGATCATTCCAACGAGGGGACGCCGAAGGGGGGAGGGGTGTGTGTGTGTGTGTGTGTTCGTGTGAGTGTGGTGTGTGTTATTATACACAGCTTGACCGAAATCATGATACAATCGAAAAAGGAGAACACGATTCAGCTTTTAGAACTTGTTCCGGACTTGAGTACTCGGATACCCACTCAATTTAGATTCGACACACATCCAAGTACTCGAGTGCTCGTTCAGCGTAGATATCCCAGTACTTGTTTCGGTTGTACCGAGATTTTTGCAAACGCATTTGTACATAGACATGGATAAGGTACACCAAATACAAAATTGTTAAAGCTAAGAATACCGGTCTGAGGTATGAGAATATTTTGCTGAATCGGATAATACTGCATCGCATACTGCCACTTTATCGTTAAATACGGTATCTCGAAAGGAGAGAGAGACTCGCTCAACGGACTCTCGCCACAAAATGACCATTGATTGACGAAACGGACGCTCATAATCTTGTCTAGAAATCCTTATGCTGACACGCTTTGCGAGGGGTATACATTAGTAGACTGTGGATTTTATGCATTTATTATAAACTACGTTTTATTTTACGGTTTCTGTGATTAGAACTTTTTTGTAGTTTATAATTTCCTAAAAGAAGAAGAAATATCTATTGTATGCCTTTATGTTCTGAAATACCTGTACATTAACAACAACAACTGACTCGATGTTATAGTACAAGGGGTTGAAAAATTTTATTTCACCCCTTGTTTGTTGCAACTCATATAGAAAGTTTTTATTTATGCCTAAAGTCCCGCAGTCTATACATTAGCGTTCCAAGCGAACGAGGAGAAATTTCAACATGTATCATTTTTGTACCGATCGTGGGGAATCCCTAATTAGCAAACACCAAATAAGCTTCGTTACGATGACTCATTTTATCCATGACATTTAAAATTCGTAAAAAGGTTATCGCGTGTTTGCTGTATCCGTAGATGAAGCGCGGTATGTATTACCCTTGATCGGTTCTTTAGACTGATAAGAGACGAGATTTGTCCCAGGAATTGCATGACACGTCGTTTTCGGGAATTGAAGAATAAACCAAGGGAAGAAAGAGAAACAGAGAGAACGAACAAAAAAAAAAGCAAACAACTGTTGTTTCACACTGTGCAATGAGAGGAAACATTCTTTCATTTGTTTACAATAGTGCACGAATAAGTGGCGCGAACGGCTGGGGTTGGATCGTGACAATTATCCTCTGCACAGAGTACAGAGTTTCGATGCCTCCGAGTAACTTTGGGAATAGAGTGGAAAGATCGAGGACTAATGACGTGCGTAGAAAGTTTATTTTGTATAGATAAGAGGCGCATGCTCTCCGAAAGTCCCGTCACGCATAAAGAGTGCTGGGGGTAGAAAGCGACAGTTATCCGTACACTACTGTACCCGTCTTCGAAACTAACTTATATGGACCGAGTACATTGCAAGTATATACTCGTTGAAACCTTATCGATTTTGAGCAACATTCGAGACTCATAAAAATGAGACACGACTATTGAACTTGACCTAATTCTCTCTTTCTCTCTCTCTCGTTTGCTCCTGCTATTCGATCGCTAGACTTTGTAGAGTGGATGTACGGGACTAAAAGAAAAAAAGTTATAATTTTAAATAATTGATGAGCGAGGCCTTAGGAGTAGTCGATCCGCCCAATTCTTTACTTGAATAGCATTATATCGTATTCCGAACAAACAACTCTCTCTAATATTACTATCGGAGGTGTAGAGGTATGTAGACGTCGTTTAGTTTCATAGTTTTCACGGTAGACCGTTGTATTTGGACTTATCTCGATGAACCTGTTAACCGGGGCGACATTTGTCGATCGTGAAAATCGTGCGAACACATAACATATAGTTTATACTAATATAGATTACTATCCCCACATAAGCAGAATGTAAGGATTCTTAGCGGTATAAATATAAATAAGGACGTGAAGCGTTCGTTGAACACGCTAGAACGAGTAAACTCGTACTCCCCGGCTAACAGGTTGCAGAGTCTTTAAAGTGTCGAAATGTAAGCTCTCCCAGTGAATGTAAGCCGTGTGAATCTTGTTCGACGCAGTAACTTTCATAGTGATCAAGTGTCTCCGATGAGTTCGATTTTGCTGTATGATTACACACATACGTACACGTGGGTGCGCGCGTGCGTGTCGCGTTCTTACACGTACAGTCGGCCAAAGAAGTTTCCATAAACGTGGAAAATTCCGAATATATCATACATACAGTGAAACGAAAAACTCTGAACACAATTTAGCAGCGTTTCATACGTAAAGCGAAACTCGGCAACTATGGTAGTACAACAACAGAATTGAAAATTGATAAGTTCATCAATGTCGATAAAGTATGCAAATTTTTGCAACAGACTGTTTATGTACGAGCGCGTGCGCGCGTACACATACGCACACACATACACACACAGGTGACTACTACCGATGAAAGTGTTCTGAATAATTGCATTACTCGTTCATTTCGATTTAATCGTCATTTGTACAGGATCGTGAACGCACCTTACAATATACACCATGTCCGAAGTGTAAACGCTTCTAATAGGACACCCTGTATACATAGGTTCACGCCAGTCGCTTTTATCTGACAACACGTTGATAAACGCGTAGTGTACTCGCCAATTAATAACACACAATGACACCGATATTTCTTTATCCTTTATCTTGTTTGGTCGAGGTACATTGTTTGGTTTCGATTCAACGTTGTATTGCAATTCATTCAGGAGATAATCAAAATACAAATATAGGGGGCCAGTTTAGAGTCACCCGAGCCTAAATAAATCAAAAATAGACTTATTATATTAACTGTAGCTATAATTTTTTGATAAGTGGGTTCTGCCAGTAATTTGGTTCAGTAGTGGTCATGTGTACATGTATACCTAGGCGTGCACGCAAAGGCGTGTGCTGTATACATGTATATGTGTATATATTATATATATTATATATTATATATATGTATATGTTGTGTTTGCGATTCGTTCAGGCATGTATAAAAGAAATCTATCTTCTGAAAGTCCTTGTACATACGTGTCTTCTACTAGATACCTGAAGAGACATTATTGCACTGAATTAAAGGTCGAGCCCCCTACTTCATTGTGCGCCAACAAGAACCTTGTACAGTTGGAAGAATGTACGGAAAGAATAGAGCAAATATTTTTGTTGGACCGTGTGTACTATTTTTGCTAATTTTTAGAGGAAAAGTAACACAGAGATTGCTGAGAAATACAAGTCGGCCTATATAAAATAAGGAGATTATTTTCTAGACGATTTGTTTCGGTTGAATTACATACTACTGTACGCCATTGAATTTACCATTGCTCTTTTCTTTCCACTTAAATTGATATTACAAAGTGCTGGCAGTAATTTCTAAGCGATACATTGGATGCGACCAGAAATTGAAACAACAGGTAAAAGATTGTCACAAGAGAGAAGGCTAGCTGTGCGTTGCTCGATAAGTCTAAAGTACATCTTTACCATTCGGTTTTTAGAAATGTAAATAGTACTTAAAACATTCTTATTAGCATCGTATTAGCCATAATATATTAATTCCATCTCTAATGGCAATAAGATTATTATACACTACAAAGCACTGCCATAATTTCAACTAATGTTATATTAATTTCTGAGTCCTGCCAAATAACGTTACAATCATACCAAATCAAAGAACGTCTCGTGAAATAACTCTTTCTTTCATGTATTCAACAAATGCATCGAGAACGATCAAACGTTGCATACGCATCTAATATATATACTACTCGACATTCAGTGGGAAAGAAAAATGTCTTGTTGTTTCGTCGAGAACAGGAATATAATGGAAAAAACGTGAAATACAAAGAGCATTCTAAATCATCGAATTCTATGCACGGAATCAAATTCCTGTATTTGCAAAATGTATATTTTCGGTGAATGTTACAACGGAATTTTGCGCATACGGGGAACGTATTCGTAAGCTTCTCGACTGCACAGAATTCAGGGCCGTCCTAAGATATTTGGCGCCTATGGGCTACTAACAATAATGCGCCCCTCTTCATAAGAATAAAATATACGGGAGCGGGGTAACCGGTGAGAAGTTTTACAAAAAAATTCAGAACTAGAAATAGTCAATATATTACCAATAAACAAATAAAAATAAAAATACAAAATTGCTAGCTGACGCCCCGTGGCTATAGCCCATTTAGCCCTGTGGTCAGGGTGGCCCTGATAAGAATTGAATGATCGAAGCCAGTCGTTGATTAAAAGATATATCAATTAAATTCTATCGTCATTGAATTTTCATATTGTATACGGTTTCTTTCTCATGTTTCGATATATATATATATATGTATATATATATATATTTGATTCGATTGATCGCACCCCCATTCAGTAGTCTGACTACACTAGACTGCGGATGTCGCGTGATGCATACATATATACGTATACATGGTGTCATCGATTTTTTTCTATTGCTCTGAATATATCGAAACTATCTCCGGAGAGAAAATAATGAATATGCTGCAATCATGCCACCAAATCGATCCGCAGTCTGTCGATTACATTAAAGTTGCAAAATCTGTGTCCGATCTATTTCGACTTCGCGGCGAACAGAACAAACGAGAAAACAAAGGAGAGAAAAAAAAGAGCACGGTGCACGCAACTTTAGTGAAATAGTAAACTATCCGTAGAGCATAATGTACTTAGGGAGAAAAACCTTCTGTAGCCATAAAACAATCACGAGTATTCTGTTAACGCGGTGACTTGTTGGCGTACGGTATTAGGTTAGGTTCCTCGTAACCTACCTCGTCTCTCTTGTTACGCCTACTATTACACTGTTATTGTTGAAAACTCCATATTAATAAGAAATAAATATATTGTCTCAAAATACGCGGCGTTCTTCATTCATCGAATACCACGTATATACGAATAACTTCGACAGAGAATGATCACCGATCGATAACGATCGATATTATGTGTACCGTCGTCGTCTATATAAGCTTTATCGAATAAAGAATTATCTGCAAGACAATGTCAAAATATTTTAATAAACTCGATAGAATATATAGAGTTCATTTTCTGCATGTGCGTATACTACGTTTACTAACAAGGTCGGCGCATTTATAAATAAACCGATTACAATTGTGTCTAAATCGTGCGTATCACGAGATTTCGCCTATATAGCTTATTTATTATCACAGGGGTCAAGAGAAAAATCGAAGTCCATTATATGTGACCTTAAAATTAAATTGGCGAACCTTCTGGTATAGGCTAACAATGAATATTCAACGTTCTACGTATTTTGTTGCTCCAAAAACGATATGTAACTCGTAAGTTACAGTGTAGTAAGTAAATAATAGTACAATATTTACAAAGGCGGACGGCTAACGGAGGAACTACACACCCTAAAAGTAGCATTTATGGTTGGAAAAATCATCTCCTTTACGGTTGTTTTTACAGTATATCATAAATAATATATAAACAATGTATTTCCACGGTAAAAATTGGGAAAAAAAACTTCATACCCGCATCGTACTTGAACCCGGACCGTCTGCGGAGTAAGCCGTACCCTAACGCCAAACCTACATTGTGTCTTGCGCGTAGATGCTATGATCTAGGCTATTAGATACGCCAACGAATTCAAATCAAAATATCTAAAAAACGAAGGCCCATTCTGAAGAAACCCAAAAGGGTTTTCTTATACTACACGAGCACTATCCCTTGCAAAACGGGAAAATTGAAGAAATAAATAAATTCCAAGGCTCCACACAATAAAACTTTAATGGGCCATGCGCGACAGTGAAAAATTGCATATATTATATACATAAATAAGAAAACAATAAGAATATAATAATGAACAACTATTTAGTTGCAGCAACGTTTCTAACGTCGTCTGTAAGACGCGTACGATATTTAAATGTTGGCAAACATTGGTTGGGCCAATGTGGTATTATCATCTTGTTAATTAACCAACTGTAATAGCATATTCGTTGGTAAAATTGTCATATTTCGTGGTAGGCCCTATGTGGGGATTCGTAGAAAAAACCACTTGTGGACAAAAACAACCGTTGGCCAACCATAAATGCTACCAGGGCAGCAGTTGATCGGGTACTCGGCGAGTGTCCGATGTAACTCAGGTGTCTAATGAATTATCGGATCTAGCACAAATCGAACCGTGATACGTGAAAAAGCCAGCGGAACTGGTGGTTCAAAGGTGCGGAGAAAATGAGTGGTCCGAAAAGTACAGAGTCAACGCGCGTGCGACGCGATGCGATAGCTAATACGTGGTTCATCGTTCATCGGGCAGAGCAAGTAAGCGCGCGAACCGAAGAATTTGCAAGTCATTCGCGTCATCTACGATCACGAGTGCTGTTTCACGGTCGAACTTTCGTTTGTGTCTGTTCCGACGGCGCGGTTCCTGTTGGTGCTGCTGCTGCTGCTCGGCTCGCAAAAATTTTCAATTTACCAAAGTGTGTGTTCGATGGTGTGATATGCTTGACGCGACACAATTGACAACCGCGAGTACCGGTTACGATAAGTGTTAATAATCACGTGTCCGCTCGGCGTCCGACAATTTTTCACCGTGTATACTGTACCGAGAAAAGTATTTCCCCCCTGGTACTTATTCGATTCCACAAACAGAATCTGTGTCGACTATGGCTGGTAGCGGACTTGGTTATCGACTTGTTTCGATGGTCTAACCCTATAGTACTATTTATTTAGACGCTGTTTTTGTTACGCGCATGACAATTTCTCAAAAAGAAAGGATACATACACGAGCGTGTCCGCAGGATTGTGCAGTGGCCGATAGAAAAAGAAAAAACACTGTTTTTAATGTTTGTCTACCGAGGCTCGGACAAAAGGAACACTGCAGGAACGTGTATGGTTTGTTGTAACGTCCCGTGAACGTTCTGTAGATTGAACGCGTGCGCGCACACTGTCTCTCCAGCAACCATAATCGCGCTCGCCGTGCCGAGCCGAGAGAACCTGCGAGAGAGTGCATTCGCCTAATTCTCGCCTAAGTAATAGAGGTACAGTGTGCATCATCGATGAATTAATCGTCGAATTATGACCGTTCGGATCCGTCCATTCCCCCCCTCTTGATCTCGACGGACGTCAAGAAAATTGACACGGCCAAAGCACACGGAGTTCCTTTAAATAAATATATTCGCATTTTTCTCGACCGTCCGAGGGCCTGTCTTTGGCTTCTTAGTCATTCGTGTAAGTGTTTGCGTTACAACGCGTGTTTTCACGCGATCGTTCGCCGAGATAAATGCAAGGCGACTATTCAGTGCGTTGATTGTCGCGTCTCACGAACGCGCATCGTGTTTGGTAACCGTTCTCGAGTGTCACAGGCCTTTACGAATAATCCAGATCGAAAAATGTTGGGACGGTGTGAAATGTCGAAATTTGTGACAGTACGGATTTCAGTTTTCGAACGATTCTCGTAAACGGTGCAAGTGAAAACACGCGCTGACATTGATCGAGAACTCTCGATCGCGCCGTTCCGGCACTCGAATAGTTAATCCCGTTCTATCGATCGTCGATAGGAATTCCTCGTTTGATTTTCCACAATTTTTGTTTTTTCAGTTTATTTTAATGGATGAAGTCAAGAGAGATTGTAACAACAGAAAGGAAGCTCGTAGCAGCTTCCAATATCAGAATCTTGGATCTAGCTTGCCGTTCATGGCATCCGATGATAAAGATCTGGAGGGTATGGATAGACATGAAGATCTCGGTGACATGACATTTCATATGACCAGCTACATCAAGGATGCCATGAAGATGATGTTCATTATGCGTACTCATCACATGCTCACCGACGTTGTGCTGGAAGTGGGCTCCGAACTGTTCCACGCGCATAAAGTTATTCTAGCAGCTGCCAGTCCGTATTTCAAGGTAATTTTGTAGAACGTTAACGCGGTTGTCATAGAACAACGAATAAATCAAAGTCATAAAACCATTCGTAATGTTATAGGCAATGTTTACAGGAGGCTTGAAAGAATCTGAAATGAACAGGGTGAAACTTCAGGGTGTCTGTCCAACCGCAATGGCGCGTCTAATGTTCTTTATGTATACCGGTCAAATAAGGGTTACAGAGATCACGGTGTGTTCACTTTTATCGGCAGCCACTATGTTCCAGGTAGATTAATATATTGAAGGGTTAACATTTTAGTAAGATCGCTGTGATCTTGCTTTGTACAAATATATTTATTGTCGTTTTCATCGCAGGTTAGTAATGTCATAGAGGCGTGTTGCACATTTCTGGAAAAACAGTTAGATCCGACGAACGCGATTGGAATCGCGAATTTCGCCGAGCAACATAATTGTCAAGGTTTACACCAGAAAGCGAATCAATTTATTGTTCAACATTTTAGTCAAATATGTCAGGAAGAGGAGTTTCTGCAATTATCGGCAATACAATTGGTAGCCCTTGTGAGAAGGGACGAGCTGAACGTGCAGGAAGAGAGAGAAGTGTACAATGCCGTGTTGAAATGGGTAAAGTACAATGAAGAGGCCCGAGGTGCGAAAATGGAGCACATACTGCACGCGGTCAGGTGCCAGTACCTCACCCCGAATTTTCTTAGGGATCAGATGAAGAACTGTGACGTATTAAAAAAGGTACCTGCATGCAAAGAGTACCTTGCGCAAATATTTAAAGACTTGACCCTGCACAAGAAGCCGGTCGTCAAAGAGAGAACACCGAACACTCGAAGAGTCATATACATTGCTGGCGGATTTCTGAAACATTCGCTGGACGTTTTGGAAGGGTATAACGCGGACGAGAAGAGCTGGACACAACACGCGAAACTGGTCGTTCCTAGATCCGGTTTAGGCGGAGCATTTTTGAAGGGCATGTTTTACGCTGTTGGCGGGAGGAACAACTCGCCGGAGAGTAGGTAAGCACATCGTGAGGGAAGAGCGGCGGAACAGACTAGAGTCGAAGTTAAAGACCTTTCATTTTGTACACAGATACGATAGTGATTGGGTTGATAGGTACAATCCAGTTACAGATCAATGGAGAGCGTGTAGCCCAATGTCTGTACCGCGAAACCGCGTAGGCGTAGCGGTGATGGACGGATTGTTGTACGCTGTGGGAGGTAGCGCTGGTGCAGAGTATCACAGTAGCGTTGAATGCTACGATCCCGATTTGGATGCGTGGAGCAACGTGAAATCGATGCACATCAAAAGATTGGGAGTTGGAGTAGCGGTGGTCAATAGGTAAATTATATTCGTTGACTGTGTGTTATCCCTCTTAATGTTACAAACCCGAAACAATGCTTATGCGAATTTTAACACCAACAGATTACTCTATGCGATCGGTGGCTTCGACGGGACGAATCGTTTGAACTCTGTAGAATGTTACCACCCTGAGAATGACGAATGGACAATGGTTTCGCCGATGAAGAGTAGTCGGTCAGGGGCTGGAGTAGCTAATCTCGGTCAATATATATACGTCGTAGGTGGATACGATGGAACTAGACAATTAAATTCTGTCGAAAGATACGACACAGAAAAAGACATGTGGGAATTTGTTAGTAGCGTTACTATTGCCCGTAGTGCACTCAGCGTCACGGTTCTAGACGGAAAGTTGTATGCAATGGGTAAGAACAATTGTACACCCAACCTGTTAAGCTGCACTCGTTGATATTCGAGTACTTGATTCCCTGATGATGCTATTTTAGGAGGATACGATGGAGAGAACTTTTTAAGAATTGTAGAAATTTATAATCCTGCGGAAGATGTGTGGGAGCAAGGAGAGCTTATGACTTCCGGAAGATCGGGTCACGCTAGCGCGGTGTCCTATCATCAATGTCCTATACACTGTGATCACTTGGATCACAATATGGCATTGGAGAAACCGCCGTCGTGATACATGTAATTATTGTAGAAAAGAAATTGTTAGCCAAGGATCATTCGCGCGAGGACACAAAGAAGGAATAAAAAAGAGGAGAAGAAGATCGGATCGAAATTTTTAAACTACTTCTTTGTTACCATAGACTGACTGTTTCTACAGAATCAAACGAGTCTAGTTTCCAAGATCGGAAACCGATATGGTCTCGTTGAATTTTTGTCAAATCTAATTGTTCATTGTTGAAACCGACGATTTCATGCTTCGAAGGACCAATGATTAACTTCCAGTAAAAATAGGATTTAGTAAAATGTTTTTTCATAGAAAAGAATGTAAAGACCTAAATGATGTAAATATATTTGTATAGCGTTGTTATTTTTGAGAAATTTTTATAGAATTTTCTTATTTGAATGTCACTGTATATTTGTAACATACTATGAAAATAATATTTGAAATATATACATGCCGAAGAACCTTTTAAAATACGTAAACGCTAATTTGTTTCTCAGTTGTTTTCCCCTTTCGAAGAAAAAATGCAAACAGATTACCGACCATGCACACGGTCACCGAATCAATGAAAATAGTACGTGGGTCCGTGGGTGTTCAAAACAGGTTCTGTTGTCAAGATGGAACACATCAATCGATATTTTCGAAAGTGGAAGAGTCCGGACGGTTCTACGGTGAAAATGTTCTTTTAAATCGCGATTAAAAGTAAATTTTCCATTAACCGAATGGATTTAACGTTGCCGTTCGTCGTTCGTGCATAATATTTATGCACATAACCATACGCAACAGCCTTCCACCTGTTAACATTGTTTCCCCGCGACGGTGAGAGGTTAGAAATGTACGTTTGAGTGTTCGGAACAACTGTGGAGAACGTCAAAATGCCAAGTTCTGCCACAGTGTTGTCCACCGATTGTTTATCAGCGAGAATTCGGTGGAGGATGTGAAATTTTTTTACGGTACAACGATGAAATCTTTGTACAAATTATTTTTCTTGTGCCTTATCTTCGTTGCGCTCATAATACTGCTTAACTTGACCAACTTTTCGAACAAAGTATACGATGCGCCAACCAAAGAGGCTGCCGTTGTTTCGACCACTGCCAAAAAGGGTGCATCGTCCCCTACGACAGGGGAAATGACAATATGCGTTGTAGTCTGCGGGGACAGACTGGATGAAGCATTGACTATGCTCAAATCGGCCCTGGTTTTCACCAGCAGACATCTACGGTTCATCATTCTAGCCGAAGACAATCTAATCCCTCCGTTCAAAGATAAACTGGACGAATGGAAGCTATTGTCCAACAAAAGCTTCAACTTCACGGTGAAGTCTATCACCTTTCCCAAGGGAAGCGATGCGGCTATGTGGAAAAAGCTGTTCAAGCCTTGTGCCGCACAAAGATTGTTTCTACCTGTAAGTGCATTAACACCTTAACCGTTTTAGTGCTAAAAAGCCATGTCTAATAGCGTTAAACAGCATAAACCCTCAAACATTCAAATTCCTCCCAATAATCAAAGATTTTTTTCTCTCACAGTTAGTTTTAAACGATACAGACGCCGTTCTGTACGTAGACACGGACACTCTGTTCTTGGCTCCACCGGAGAAGATCTGGGATGAATTTAAGAAGATGAATTCAAGTCAACTGGCAGCTCTGAGCCCTGAGCACGAAGATCCTAACACAGGATGGTACAACAGATTTGCGAAACACCCGTATTATGGAAAGTTGGGTGTGAATTCTGGAGTGATGTTGATGAACTTGACTAGAATGAGAGAGTTCAGATGGATAGACTACGTGATACCTATCCACAAGGAATACAAGCTGAAGATTACATGGGGGGATCAAGATATAATCAATATTATATTCCACTATCATCCTGAGAAACTTTACGTGTACTCTTGCAGATACAATTATAGACCGGACCATTGCATGTACATGCCTGTTTGTACCAAGGCGGAGAAAGAAGGTGCTTTGGTATTGCACGGATCTCGAGGAACGTTTCATTCGCTGAAACAGCCGCCGTTTAAAGCTATTTATAAGGCTATGCAAGAGTATCAGTTGAACGCAGACCCATACGATTATTTATTGGTGCCAATGAGAAACTACTTAGCTTTGGAGCACAGGTCGAACTGTGGCAAAGTGTGGAAAGTATTCATTATACAGCCGGAACTACATTTAGGACAACAGTAATACTTAATGTCTCTTCCGATGAAAGCAATAACGCGTAGAACATAGCTGTTCCCGATTAGTAATTCTTTTATCATCAGGTTATCAATTCTGTAGTAAATATTGAACGCAGTAACAGGCAAACATTAATGGAAACACCGTAGCGTAAACAGTTCTACACGTTAATGTGAATCCTCTCAACAGACTGATCGTATTTGATAGTGCATTCTCATTTTATTTGTTAACAAGTGCGCTGTGATTGTTACTGTTTAACACGATGTAACTTGAACCACGTGTCATTACAGTTTTATCTAAGATATTTCGACAATACTCGTCCGATAGATATAGAACAATGAATTTCAAAGTCTTCTTCTACTTAATGATAAGTATCGTTTTATACGCGATTTCGATTACTTTTTGAATATATACATATATTTACTACTGTTACGCGACGTATAACGCGTAGAATCTCAACAAAATTTTGAACAAATTTTGTGCGTGCACTTTAGACCTTTAGACTACTCATAAGTGCGTGTACCTTTAATTGTTAATTTTAAAGCGTACGACTTTCTATAGGGGAGGGGTTTTGAATTTTTATATATTTTCACAATATATTATTATTGTACAACGATTTGTAACGAACTGTTCATAAAGCGAAAATTGTTGGTGACATAATAAATAAACGAATTACCTATACGAAGTGTCAGTAAATTAATCAACATAATTATTAAATAAATGTTCGTACAGATAAAGTAGGAAACTAATATCTATAATGTAGATAAAACAGAACTCTATGTTGCCACATATTTTTCGAAGCACGTGGATAAAGGGGAACCTAACCCGTACAGGTGTATATACAAGCGGCTACAAAACAATATGAAAACAATAATGTATGAGCGACGAATATACTAATTATCTTCAAAAACAAATGGATGATATAATTCAATGAAATATTGTAATCAATCATGGGAAGAAACCGATACAACTCGAAAGCGAGACATAGCGCGGAAGTTGAAATTGACAACTCCGACACGAAGAAGGTATTTTTTTACAGTATCATTTTTTGACAATAATTTATGTAGAAAACAAAGATTAATTGTATTGCATTTCATATAGATTAATTTGGATATTAAACATCGTGAAGACGATTATGACAAGTGTAACGCGTTAGTTCTTCCGAACGAGAAGAGGAAAACAAAGAATAAAGTTAAGAAAGTCACTGTCACTCGGCTATTATCCAAAAAACGTAGAAAACTATTGGAAAAGGTTGTCGAAAAGAAAAAGAAAAAGCTGCAAGTAAGTTGTTTCACGTATAGCACACAATTTTGTTTCTGTTGTTTCACGCATATTTTCTTTGTGCACAGAGAACTACGCTCTTAGAAGAATTAGCGAAAGTTCAAGCAACACCGCAAGAGCTTCAGCAATACGTTTCGTTAACGTCCATTCAAACCAAAGGCTTGAAACGTCATTTTAGGGAAGCGGAGTTACCTGTCAGGGAATACAATAACAAAGTAGATAATGACAGCATAAACGAAGACAATGAGAAGCCAATAAATGCTATTAAAGGTGGAAAGAAAAGGAGACTGGCTATTCTAGAGGATGATAAAAAATCTGTGTCTGATCCAAATGTTGTTGGATTCGATGTAAGTTGATAACTAGATTATATTTTTATATGTATTAATGATTATACATTATAGGAATCCAGCGACAGTGAATCCAGTAATGCGGATGAAGAGCCTGAACAAGAAGAAAATACTTTGGAGACTCAAGATCAAACAGAAGTTGCAGAGGATGATGCAAAGGAAAATTCTGTGGAAAAAGAAAAGCCTGCAAATAATGCGCCAGAGCCTAGCCAAAAGGAAACAGAAACGTCCGATGTTCTTCCAAGCAAAGATCTTCAAAAGCTACAAAAACCAGTTGAAAAGAAGCCTGCAGTTTTTGTAATGCTACAGAGAAAGCCAGAGATGCAGGCAGCTCGATTAAAATTACCGGTGGTAGCAGAGGAGCAAGTTATCGTGGAAGCGATTAACGAGAACTCTGTTGTAATAATTACTGGCGAAACAGGGAGTGGAAAAACCACTCAAGTACCACAGTTTCTGTACGAAGCTGGTTATGCTAAAGACAAGATGATCGGAGTCACCGAACCCAGAAGGGTGGCTGCAATGTCTATGAGCAAACGTGTGGCAGAGGAAATGAATCTCACTGAGAAAGAGGTTTCATACCTGATTCGTTTCGAGGGAAACGTTACGCCGGAGACGAAGATCAAATTTATGACTGACGGTGTTTTATTGAAAGAAATACAAACTGTATGTTATTCGCGAGCCATTTAGCATAGTAAAAAATGTTAAAATATGTCTAATAGCAATGATATTTGCAGGATTTTCTACTAACAAAATACTCGGTGATTATCCTGGACGAGGCGCACGAACGGAGCGTGTACACTGATATTTTAATAGGTTTATTGTCACGAATAGTCCCTCTACGAAATAAGAAGAACAATCCTCTGAAGCTTATAGTGATGTCAGCCACCTTGAGGGTGGAAGAGTTTGTAGAGAATAAAAGATTGTTTAAAGTAAAACCACCGGTTATGACGGTGGAGTCTAGGCAGTTTCCAGTTACAATACATTTTAATAGAAGGACCAGCGCCAATTATGTCAGCGATGCTCTACGAAAGGCGATAAAGATTCATACTCGATTGCCTGATGGTGGTATCTTAATATTTCTAACAGGTACGCGTGACTTGTAAGGATTATGATTATCGCACTGATACTACAACTTATTTGTGTTTATGCTGACTAATTCAGGTCAACAAGAAGTTAATCTCATCGTTCGAAAATTGCGTAAAGCTTTCCCTATGAAGAAGAAGAGGAAAGCTGATAACAAGCTGAAGAAAAAGACTGTGAAAAAGACAGAAGATTTGATAGAGCAAGAAGAAGATGCTCAGAGCAAGAGCGATCGCGAAGATGACTCTGAAGAGGAGTTTTTTTCGAAGAAGGCCTTGCGTCAGAACAAATTGAGACGGAAGAAGCAAATTGAGTTGCCAAATATTAATCTGGACGAGTATGCAGACATATTTATTCTATACTAAATTAATGCGTAGTTACATTATATATTTCCAATTTACAGTTACGCTGTAATTCCTACCGACGACACACACGAAGATTTAATCGGAGATGACGAGGACATATATTTAGACGAGGATGAGGATGAGGACGACGATGTTATTGACTTAAATGCTTGTTCGAATGCACAGCCACTGTGGGTGCTACCTCTCTATTCTCTGTTACCGAGTTACAAGCAAGCCAGGGTAATTAAAAAAACTTTGCACACACGATTTCCAAGTAATCAGATTAAATTAAAACGTGTTCTTCGCTTCTAGGTGTTTGAACCACCTCCCGAGGGCTATCGTTTGTGCGTGGTAGCCACAAACGTGGCAGAGACTTCTTTAACTATCCCCAATGTTAAATATGTGATAGACTGTGGACGCTGCAAGACAAGAATGTACGATAAAGTTACAGGCGTAAGCACTTACAGAATCTGCTACACTAGCAAGGCATCTGCGAATCAGCGAGCAGGAAGAGCGGGTAGAACAGGTCCTGGTCATTGCTACAGGTATGCAACCAATTGCTGTAATTAATTTCATTCATATTAACATAAGAACATTTTTTTCGCAGATTATATTCTTCAGCAGTGTTCAACGATCAGTTCGAGCAGTTCGGTCAATCGGAAATTCAACGGAAGCCAGTGGACGATTTGTTGCTGCAAATGAAAGTGATGAGCATCGACAAAGTTGTAAATTTCCCTTTCCCAACGCCGCCGGACACCGTGCAGCTGCAAACAGCTGAAACGAGATTATTAATTCTTGGAGCACTGTTCCAACCTTTGCCAGGCAAGGAGGGTTCCTATAGCGCGAAAGTTACACCCCTCGGCCACAGTATCGCCGCATTTCCGGTTGCTCCTCGTTATGGGAAGATGTTGGCCCTGTCACATCAGCATGATCTCTTGCAGTACACTGTCTGCATGGTTGCTGCGTTCTCCGTTCAAGAATTATTGGTGGAGGCTCTTGGCTCTGACGGTAACGCGAAAACCAAATGGCTGCAGATGAGACGCTATTGGGCTGGAGCAGGGAACAGCCTACTCCTTGGTAGATCGATTGAAATACGTTCAACCCTGACTCGATATCATAGTGCAAGGAGTTGATCAATGTACAGAACGTCCACGCACCGTGCTTACTAATATATTTTAATTTCAGGCGATGCAATGGTCCTGATAAGAGCAGTGGGAGCAGCCGAATATGCTGGAACCAAAGGCAAGCTTCTCCCATTTTGCGATGAGCATGGTTTGAGACACAAAGCAGTGGTGGAGATCAGAAAGCTTCGGCAGCAGTTAACAAATGAGATCAACTTGAACATACAGGATCTGAACCTAACGATCGATCCGCAGATGAAACCGCCAAGCGACGTCGAAGCCAAATTACTCAGACAAATCATTCTGGCTGGGATGGCTGACCAGGTCGCTAAAAAAGTGATGCCCGACGAGATTAGCGAAGATCAGGACAAGAAACAATGGAAGTATGCGTACAAAACCTTGGACATGGAGGACCCAGTGTTCATGCTCTCATCCTGCGTTCTCCGCAAGACCTGTCCCGAGTGGGTGGTTTATCAGGAGGTATACGAGACTAATAAAATTTATATGCGCGGCGTCACTGCCATAGAGCCAGAATGGCTGCCTAAATTCGCTCCCTCGCTCTGCCAACTTGGAGAACCTTTATCCGAACCATCGCCATGGTACGATGAGGAAACTGGAAAAGTTATGTGCAGCATCACGGGTACGGTGGGAAGGGCCGGCTGGAAATTACCAGTGATGGACGTTGAACATCCTCTGTCCACAGAAGGAGTGAAACGATTCGCCTCCTTCTTTTTAGAAGGAAAAGTCTGTCCAAAGTTGAAACGGTTCGTTCCTTCGCTGCTCTCGACACCGCGGAGTATTAACAAGGCGTGGGCGAAATTGGTGCCGCGGACGCAGGAAATGTCTCAGCTTCTGCTGTCTCACGCGATCATGTCCAGGGACAAATTAATCGAGACGTGGGAGAACGATGGGACTTGTAAGTACACGGAACCAGGCGGAACCAGAGGAGAGCTCTATAATTAATATAAAATCTAATCAATTTCAGTTCTATTGTCGACCTATCAAAAATGGCTACCGGAATCAGCGCACGGGGAAGTTGCTGCCATCTGGCCACCTGTATAATTATTTTTATACGTAAATCACGATTGTATACATTGTATGTACAGGGTGAGTCAATAAGACTCTCCATTTCAATGACGCTACGTTTACGAATCATGCAAATTGACTATTTTATATTACTTAATAAAAATAACGTGTATGTATCTATCCAAGTTTTTAAACATTTTGTTTATGATATATACCCAAAGAAATTAGTTATTAGACGAACGTTCTTATCAATTGACCCTGTATGTACACCCGAATTTTGTAATATATGAAAATTTAATATGGCATACGATGTACAGTAAAGCTTTACAAAAGCGTACAATTCAACAATCGTTTATTCTCAATGAAAATCGCAACGAGTTGTTAAGACGAGTCTGTGTATGTAACGTAATTAAAAGCTATACGTTACTTCGGGTAAATGGAACGTGATAGATTATTCTCGCACGCGAATTGTACCGAACGTGTGCGATACTTTCGCAGCATTCGGTACTCGATCGGCACTTATCCGAGTATGCCCATCGTTTTCAATAAACCATCGGTCGTTCTTTATAATTAGACTAACATCCCGTTCTTTACTAATAGAACACAGCGGTGCATGAAATGCGAACGATGATAAAGAGAATACAATGAAATATTTACAGACACTCGTATTCTTGTATAAATTAAAATTTGCGCAAGACAGTGGTACGCTATATCTGTCTGTTCTACACCGTAGAAGATAATCTTCTATGGAGTCGGTAACACACGTTAACAAACATCTAGGGACTAGGATCCGATCACTCTGTTTTCACCGACTTCCTGTCCTTCTTCTTTAATGGATTCTTTTTGCAAGTTTCGTAAAGATTGTTCAGATCAAATGCTGCCTTTATATTGTCCTGTAAAGCGTTTCGTTTTTAATGCATAGCAAAATACAGCTCTTTCTACTTGATTACTTGAAGAAGTGTTGTAATTAGACTGCGGATTTTTATGCATTTATGATAAAGATGGATTGGTCAAACAATTGAATAATCTTGTGATTGAGTTAGACAATTTTCATTTTGCATAAAGATCCACAGTCTAGTTGTAATACACGCACCAACGAGAACAGGAATTTAACCAGTTTTCCTTTATGGTCAGCGTACGGGCGTCTTTCCACCTCTTTGCCCTCTTTGAACAGAATCAAGGTGGGAAGTTGTTTGCTGGTGCTAGCATCGCTAACATGATATTTTACACCTGCGTCTGGGTACCTACCGATGTCCATCTTTCCAAATTTCAAATTATCCATAGCATATCTGAAAGTAGTGCAATGTTATTGTCTCGATATTATGGGAATGCTCGTGTATAGACTAAAGTAAACGAACTCTGCAGAAAGTTCCGAGAATATTGGAGCAAAGTTGACGCAAGCTGGGTTCCAGGCAGTGTAGAACGCGACCAGCCACACAACTTTTGTGTCACGCTGCAGTTCTTCTTGCAATCCGTTCGCACTACGCAAGTATATCACATTTTCTGGGCCTTGATAAGTTGGTTCGGGGAACAACAAACCGCACACTGTAATTACAAATTGATGTAGCAAAATGGATATTTTATGGGAATACGTAGAGCAGATACGTACAAGTGAATATGATAGCGAATAGTATTCCCATGCGAATGTCAGCATAAAACCAAAGGATTAAATTGGCAACTTTGGTATACACAAAGCTGGACGAGAGGTAGTTTATCATGGTCACGCTTCCAGTTTTCCGTGACCTTATCATTATCACTATCATAAGAAAAAACAAGATCTCTGTTTCCCTCTGCAATAAGGAGAAACCATTTGTCAGTGAATTGTCTAGTGAAATATTACGAAGGAACGGAGTTTTCACTTACCCCATCGAGTTCGCATTCTGCTTGCGCGAACATATAATGACAAATGAACGGAATGCGTTTCGAGACGATGTACGAAAGACTGAATAAAATGTTTATTAAATAATAGGGCTTCAGCAGAAGCTGTAAATCTTTCTTAAAAGGCATCGTAAATAGTGCGACCAGCGCGTCTAGGTTACGAGCTGCGACGAACGGACGAGTGCTAATTGAACGATTCAGTCTCAACGAGTATCTAATTGTCAATGAAATTTATTTCGTGAAAACTGTCAAGTTTACAGGTCTCTATTGTTTATTTATTTTATGCTCGGAGACAGGTGGTGCGGATTCCTCCGCATCGATTCAAAATTGCTCGTGTCATCGAACTCGTCTAATGTTTACTCGATAAGTTCAAAATTGTTATCTGCGATTGCGGTCTGCGGTCATGTACTGTTCCGTGGGATATTTTATACAAAACGAATACAATGAGATTTCAAGCTCAATAGGAACTGTAACAGAATCGATCTGCGAGCCTAGTGACATCATCGCATTGTAATATTACATTCGTTCAATGATGGCATTTCATTGTTGTAATGCTTGCAGCGTGTCAGACGAGGAGACAATGATCGAACTCTTTTACAAATGCTGGAGCATCATTGGTATTGTAGTTAATATGAAATAAAAAAAATATTACGGACAATGTGTATTGTTTTCTTGGCTAGCTAGTATTTATATCATGCAGAAAACCCTGGCCAGTAAAGCGTAATAATTGTAATATTTAATAAATTAATGAATCGGCCGCCAAAAATGTAAATGATGTCATCTAACGGCGAAATATGGAACCATGAAAATAGGAAAATATTAATGATTCGAGAACCAACGACTCAAAATTAATGTTTTTGGTCTTGAAATGTTCCCAGTGTTCCTGCACGTCGAACTCCTATCACGGATTTCCATAATTGCAGCTATAGTTATGTTTTTTTTTTTAAACAAAAGTTACAATAATTGAAAAAATATATGTAGAAGTAGCTAAACTTTCATTCTATATTCTACGATTGCAAATATTTATAAATAATTCCTAACAAGTGCGTTATTAATAAATATTCGTCTGAGTGTGCACGCTATTCGGAAGCTCTATGTCTGTCCTTTTCTCTCTCCAGTGAATCCATATGTCTGTCCTTGTCGGATACCAACTGATATATCATGTTCGCCTAATACTTACCAGGGGATACGAAATCCCGCTCAAAAGAAGGTGGCACGAGAGAGGTTTTCTCTGTCCTTGTCGCACACTAGTTCTGTCCTTGTCTTACGCATGGGGGAGATAGGGAATATTAGTTCGCAAATCCGCCAATGAGATGGCGCCACTACGAGCTTCCCTTGACTCGCACATTGTAACATTGCGCCACCGAAGACTGTGATTGTGCATCTAATATTTAATATATTTTATACATTCTGCAAATCATTCGTGCACTTTTGCCATCAGAACAAATAATATGAACCTTTCTGCATATTCGTATAAATTGTCAAACCGTATTATAGACCAAATAATTAGTTATTAGCGATTTTCGAAAGGTTTGTTCGTTTTTCTAATGCTTCTAACGCGTGGTTTAGTACGGGCGTTCTACCGCTAGATGGTTATAGCGTTTGTATGGCCGTCTGTGGGTTCTTGTTAAAAAAAAAAAACAAATTATAGGAATCTGAGATACAAGTTCGATACGCAGGATCGTTAAAAACTTTTGGTTCGAAAGATATTAATTGCGAGCCATCGGTTATCGAGTAATTAACATTTTCCTATTTTTGTGTTTCCAGGTTTCACCGATAGATTGCATTGCCATTTGCATTATTGGATTATTGGTGTCGGGGTCCATTGTTTTATTATTTATTTACTTATCTCTGGCCGGATTGTTCAGCATGGCATGAATGCTAGATAGTCCAAAAAATCATAGAGATTGTTTACGATATATATTTTGAATGTTTTAATATTTATTTCATGTATAAATGATACTAATATCTTTCTTTCTTTATTAATTAAAATCGGCGTGATTATTGATGATGCTGGGTGGCGATCGAGAAAAAAATAATATGTAATAAAGTTACCATCTTACCTTCGCATCATTCTCCTGTATCAATAATACTGATCACGACGATAGTGCCCCTATAAAGGATAGAGAGTAATGTTTAAAAAGGAAAAAGGAAAAATTGCAAAGAAGGGAGTAGAGTATTCGGGGAATTAAGCGATCATAGTGAGCGAAATCTTTTCAATCGCACAGCCAATCTCCAAAGATCGCGAGTAATTATGACGGCAACTAACGATCGGTTTTTTTTTTAGAAAAACGCATACTAGAATCTGGTTTGATCAGAAAGCGATGGAAGAGGGGCTAGAACGGCGCGGCGCGGCGCCGAGAATACTCGCGTGTTTCGTAAAAAGAAAAGCGCGAAAGTTCGGCGGTTGTCTCGACGTAACAGGTGGTTAAACTGCTGTAAAACAGCTACAAGGTTTGAGAAGGTCAGACTTTGCCGTTGAGAGAAAGTAAAGTCGAAACTACTATTACCATTACTGTTACAACTACTACTACTACTGCCACCGATGCTACTACTGCTATTGTTACGTACCTTTCTTGCTGCATCAGTAAGTTAGTTAGGACGTAGACAATGTCACCTAAATATCTGATTCATTTGTCATCGCCTGACAGATCTTCCGAGTTCTCAAGCTTATATTTTTTTCAAGGTCATCGGTATATTTTTACACGATACCCTACATCTTTGCTTCGGTATTCTTATGGGACACAAAAAGACGAATCCAACGACTACAATGACCATACCTTTTCGATCATCCAATCTCGAGTTATTCGTGTCTGAAAGTATCGATTACTCAACCTTTCAGACACGAATATCTCGAGATCGGATGATCGAAATGGTATGGTCATGGTACTCGTTGGATTCGTCTTTTTGTGTTCTACAAGAACGTCGAAAGAAAAATCTAAGGTGACCTTGAAGAATCCTGTGAAGGGCATAGGGTGTAATCAAATGGACACACGTCGTTCGTTTCATACACTGTTGTTTCTAAGTCTTTGCCACAAGGACCTCTCGAGTATCGTACAACAAAGTGAAGAGTAATAAATTAATGGAACGTTCTGTTTTTTTTTCTTTACATTCGGAGCGCTTCTGAAACGCGAAACTATCCGGGACCGTGGGTATGGGATGAGTGAACGTAAAATCACAAGAATCAGAAGGTACACATAGCGATACACAACCGAGAAACGTGGGAAACAGGGGACTTGTTTGTGCGGTATACTTACACGATCGGTGTATGTATGTACACACATATCTATTTATATTACAGACGCCCGCGACGTATTATAAACATATGCGATACATTTATAATACACCCAATGCGAAGCCTAAGTACGTCGAACGAGGAAAATCCACGCGTCCCTCTTCTCTGCGGATCACCCACACACACACGATCTTGATCGTGTTCTGTTTGCAGCGTCTCGTGCGCGTATACACCTAGTTAACATCAAAATAAATCTATACTCATCGAGGGGGTCTATGTACACGGTAACACGTATCGTGCGCGGCCGTTTCTCTCGTTTCACATATACATTATAGTCGATCGTCAACGTTTTTCAAACGGGATGGCAACGCGTCCCTCTTTCGCGATCATACTTAATATGAGAAAAAACAGTTCACAAAGGTTGATCCTCTGAAAGTTCGAGGAGCACACTTTTTTTTATGGAATGAAACGTAGCCGAAAGAGGAGTCAACAACCGGGGTTATCACACTGTTCACGTTGTATACACAGTTCACCAGGGCCTCCACATGCCCTCTTCGTCTCTGATAGGCTGTTGCGGCAACGGTGACGGTGATCCTAAACCCGTGACGAAATCGCTGCTGCTCGCATGACTGGACGGTCTGTCTTCATGGGGAATCGTTCCCTCCGCGGACAACCGGATGGTGAACTGTTGCTGATGGAGGCTCTGATCCTGATTGGTCGCCAGCCTCGGGGATCCGCTGGAGGTTTTCAGCTTCTTGGAGGTGGTGGTGAAGTCGAGCGGCTGTTCCGCTGGCTGCTCGTGTCTCGGACTTTTGCTGGACTTGGGACCGGACTGGTTAGCGGAGGCGGCGGATACGGTAACCGCGGTAGCTGAAGAGGTGGTGGGATCCTGCTGCCAGTCCTGGACGTCCTCGTGCGACCGTTTCGCGAGCTTGTCGGTCGCTTTTAGCAGGGACATGTTGGTGGCGGCCCAGATCGCCGTGGGCGGGTTCGGCCCGATGCTGATCCCGTTCGCGGCCGCTGCCGCTGCCAATTGAACGTAATGGCTGGGCAGCAGAAAGACGACCTGGCCGTCGGGTAGCCGCGAGGGTATCACTTGCACGACCGACAGCATGTTCGAGTTCTGCTGCGAGCCGGGGGCCTGATCGATGATCGGTATGCCCGTCGGTGGTGCCGATGGCAATGGGGGTGGCGGCGGGGGAGGGGGCGGTGGTGGAGGAGGCGGTGGGGGATGATGATGAGGATCGAGACCGGAAGGATTCAGCTGGCCGAACGCAGACGACGGTCGTCCGTTGTTCACCCCGCCTCCGTTGCTGTTGTTGCTGTTGTTGTTATTGTTGTTCTCGTCCCCAGCTGTGGTGCTGCTGTCCGGCCTAGCCGGCTCCACGTCTGGGATCTCGGCTTTGATCAAACCCGTCGACGGATTCAAAGCTGTGCTGCAGTGCGCCGCGGTCGACGCCACGTGATGCTCCAACGGACCGGGACTTCCCGCGCCTGTCACTCGATCCGTCACGCTTCCGGGACTGCTGCCCAATCCGCTATCCGGCCTCGAACCCAGATCCAAGTCCAACTCCGACACGCAACTGTCCAAGTGACGCAGCAACCTCTGCTTCACCGCCGGGTCCATCGGCGTCGTGTTCCCCGTGATTATGTCCGGCGCGTCCAGGTATCGGCTTACCTAGGCCCGTCAAACAACAGGTCAGTCGATCTTTCGCAGAGATTCGTCTTTCTCGTTTCCGAGAGATATACATAACGGATACTCGAAGATGGGCTGCCCCAGCGATTACTAAATATACTATGGCTCGGAGGTGCTGCCCGTCGATATCGTTAAATGACCCGCTTACGGGGACAACCGATTAATCACCTTTTTGCTGGCGAAACGATATCGAACCGATGCTCAACTTTTTATAATGATCATCAATTTCTGAACGGCGAATTTTGGAAAAATCTGTACTACCGAATGTAAGTAAATTCTTTTTAATCTTATACTGTTTTAAATTGCACCAGCTTGTTTTGTAAATACCCCCCTTTACAGTTTAAGGATCGATACGGAACGATTGATAGAAAATCCTTATTCCTCGCTCAGTGACCAATAAGCGTTTCGCCAACGAGCGAGATAAAGATGGCATCTCTCTGTTAACTATTTATAATGATCATCAATTTCTGAACGGCGAATTTGGAAAAATGTGAACTACCGGATGTAAGTAAATTCTTTTTAATCTTATACTGTTTTAAATTGCACCAGCTTGTTTTGTAAATACCCCAACCCCCTTTAAGGACTGATACGGACCGATTTATAGAAAATCCTTAATCCTCGCTCAGTGACCAATAATCGTTTTGACGAGTGAGATAAAGACGGCATCTCTCTGTTAACTATTTATAATGATCATCAATTTCTGAACGGCGAATTTGGAAAAATGTGAACTACCGAATGTAAGTAAATTCTTTTTAATCTTATACCGTTTTAAATTGCACCAGCTTGTTTTGTAAACACCCCACCCCCCTTTACAGTTTAAGGATCGATGCGGACCGATTTATAGAAAATAAGCGTTTCGCCAACGAGTGAGATAAAGACGGCATCTCTCTGTTTAAGAAGACGTTCCCGACACGATGAATCAACCGAATTGCCAACTCCCCGGCTCCCGGCGATACATCGAAAGCGGCAAACCCGAAAGAGACTCGAAGCTCTCTCTCTCCCGAAGTCACCGGAGCAAACTCGTAGAGGTTCGAGTGTGTAGCAAGGTCCCTAGGTATACATCGTCCAGCGACTCGGAACGTACCTCCCTCGAGCAATCTTGATAGCCAGCCTTGTACCTCGACAGGCCGGGCTGCGCGAGGGATCGCTGCCTCTGCAAGTGGCGGACCGTCAACTCCAGAATGTCAGCCTTCTCTAGCTTGCTGTGCTTGGTGTTCTCCAGCCGGGCACTGTCGAGGATAAGCGCCTTTAGCGCCGCCAGCGACTGATTGATCCTTGCCCGCCGTCGCTTTTCCATTAGTGGTTTGTTAGCCTGGAAACAGCAAGGTGACCGACCGTCCAATCTATTATCAAACGCGGCCACGGCAGAAAAAAAAATAGGGGATGGGTACGACGACAGGTGATGATCGTGACGAAAGAAGGGATCTAGTGTTTATCTTTCGCGTTTCTGCCCCGGGGAACCACGGGAAACCGAGAAACTCGATAGAAAAAGAAAAACTTCGACGCGGGAATTTTTTCACCGCTGTTCGTTCACTGAACTTGCACTCTAGGGCTCTATATGTTGCACGCTATATCATCGCCAAGCGTTAACAATTAGCAAATCGATAATAAATTGCAAAATGGTTTCACATGGTCCGACAACAGAATTTTCAGCTCCGCGATCGTAAAAGACGGAGGTTGAGTATCGGAAGCAACATTTGCAATAAACTGTAAAACACAGAGTTGTTGTGATTTATCTCGAAATCTATATGATCCATCCCTGGTTGATGCGACGAAGAGAGTCGGGGGGTAAACCGGTGAGTTGTTGGACGATATTAAAGGAAACCACGGAAAGACCCGAACGAGAGATATCTTGAAGGGATGCCTCAAAACAATGATTAAAGCAGACGGAAACCCTATGAAAATATCAATCATAGTTCTGTTACAACTTCCGCTAATTTTTCTCGTTGCGAACTAGGTGCGGTCTCCTATCTTTGTCACGGCATTAGTTGGACTATTTTCGAAGGGAAAGGGAAAACAACTGGATGAAATGGTATGGCCTGAACCCTTAGCACGTTTGATCAACATCATGCCATCGACTTCAACTTTCAAAGCAAGTATCTCGAGATGTGCGTACGAAGCACGGCAACTGTGAAGACAATGACTTTAAGAACATTGTTGACAGAAATAGTTTCTTTATTAGAATTTCGTTTTAGGATCCCCAGATCTGTACATAAACATACTGTATTTAAATAGATTGTTTCGACGATGGCGGCAACGAGCGCAGAGGGTTCAAACAACAGTTACAGCGAATACGAAATGTTGAACAGCGGTTCTTCAGAGGCATATATGAAAGATGATGATTTGTTATGGTTGCGAGCGAGCATACTAGTTCTACTCACTCGACGACCGTCCGGATGTTTAGGGCTCGGGCTGAGACTGGGACTGGGGCTGGCTGCCGGACTGGGTCCCTGGTGTAGGCTCTGCTGCGACTGTTGGTGATGATGATGATGGTGCTGCCTGTGACTGTTACCGGCCGATTTCTTCTCCTGATGCCTCAACGATTGAAGACGAGCGGTCATCTTAGCAGGCCGCGCAGGCCTTCGGCTGTGGCGATGGATGTGGCGTAGACGATTCCGGTGAACAACAACACTCTGAGTAAACCGAGTACGACCGGTAGTGCGATCGGTTCTTCAACAACAACAACAACAAGTCGGCGGGGAACGATGTCGTCGGCGACGTCGACGTCGACGGCCGCGACGACGACGACGACGACGACGACGACGACGATGGCGGCGTCGACGACGACGACGACGGCGGCGACGGCGGCGGTAGAGGAAGCAGCAACAACGCCGGCGGCGACAGAGCGGATTTCGATGCCCAGAGTAACCGGCCCGACGCAGCCGAGGCACTCAGCATCTCGCGGTCCAGACAGCTGCTACGTCGCGCGTCGAATTTGCCGTCTGACTCGGGGTGTCCTATTCCACTAGAGCCGGTCGCTCGCGGTTGCCCGCCACACCATCGCTAGAACGCACACACAGATACACACACCGATATTAGCCCTAGCCACGCGTCCCTATCAGCTGAGAACTGCCTCCCCTGTCTTATTGTCTCAGGCGGCGCGCCCCACTCTTGTCCCACACTGTCCCACTCTGTTTCACTATGTCCCACTCTGTTTAGCTTAAAGAGAGTATGTGTATGAGAGAGTAACACCGATATCCACGCGGTCGTTTATGCACGCGACTTCTCCTCAGCCGACGAACTCGCGGCCGGAGAGTCTCCGAGCACGGACACCAAACGCGGGATCACGTGGCTCGTCACTGACGGTCCCACTCATAGTCACCGATTCGCGGCCGATAGCGCGCGCGATCCGACACTCGATAGCGGCCGATCCCGTTCGATCAGGAGACCGGGCGACCACTCGACGAGATCCCTGCCGATCCCGTTCGACGAGATCAAGGCGACAACAACTCGATGCGCGCGGGGTTACTCGGATTGCGAGCGGACGTCTAGCGACTCGTCTGTCGCGCCGCGACACGTGAAACGGACCTGGCACGTCATCGCGGAGACATGTGCACAGTTACGGAGGAGGAGGTCGATCCGGAGATCGAACCGGAGATCAATTTAGAGGCGGACGTAGAGGATCGATGCGCGAAGACATCGGAGATCGATGCCGATCGATCGACGTAGGAAATTGTTGTACGATCGATGTAGAGTCCGATGCGGATAGATCGACGTGCGGACGGGGTTTCGGAGGTTTGCGAAACCGGGTGCCGTTCGAAAAAACTTGTTTCTGCGGAGCGCGCGGTGCTCGCTGTTCGAGCGACGGTGATGGACTGCGAGTCGGCGAGCGCTCGCGGAACAGAGCGGAGCGGAGCGGAGCGGAGCAGCGGCTGTTCGCAGAGATTCGCGCTTGTGTGCGAGTCGTAGGCGAGAAGCCGGGGGCCGCGGTTGGTCGTGCGTGAGGCGGGGGTCGGTTCGTGTTCGTGGCTGCTTGCCAGAGCCGCTCTGCCGTTCTGCCACTGCCGTCAAGGGGCCTAGAGGGAGGATGAGGCTCGCTTGCCCGCTCACGCGCGCCCTTGCCTGCGGCTACGTGCGCTTTTCCCTCTTCTATACCCATTCTCTCTTCTCTCTTCTCTTCTCTCTACTCTTCTCTTCTCTTCTCTTCTCTGCTCTTCTTCGTTCTCGCTTTTTCTCTTCCGTTTCGTGCACGCGTGCATGCGACCGTGTACCTGTGCGCCTCGTCTCCACCTATTCTCGTTTTCCCCGGCGAGTAGCGACCAGCGAGTTTCACGCGACCTACCTTGATCTCTTTTTCCATGGTTTTTTCTTTTTGCCATCGGCCCTCCTTTCTCTCTCTCTCTCTCTCTATCTCCACTTGCCGGTCATCCTTTATCGCTTGACCAGCGATGCGTCGGTCCGACGACAATGGATTTTCCTGCCCGCAAGAATTGGACTATCCGTTAGGCGAGGCAAGCTCTAGTACGGACGCGATATGGGAGGACCTTTTCGGAGACCGCTGGGACGTTCACACCCTTTCTTGATCGAGCAATATCGACGAGGTTTCGGGATTTAGTGCGTCCAGGCGTAGGGCTCCGGCGAAATGGGTCGTTCTAGCGGATGTTGTTGATTGGAGGACCGGTTTTTGTCATCGAGTTTTTTCGATGGTCGTGTAGAAAATTGTCACGGAAAAACATTTATTAGTTGGGTATTTAATACATTCGCCATAATCGTCACACATATTTGTGAGAAGGGAAGAAATGTGGTAACGTGTTAAGAGGGAACGGTAGTCACGTGACTTTCCCTAGAATACCCTAGAAATCTGGCCGAAACTTGGATGTGCGGGAATACACTTGTCGTCCTTATACGAGCAAATTTTGAACTGTATAAAGGCTCATTTGATAGAGGATGTAACGAGATTATGTTGACATCTAATAATATGAGTCTGCAAAGTAGGGAAAAAAGTCGAGAAAACAACCGCAGAATCCAATATGTATTTTTCTGTCACAAAAAGAGTTTTTGACTAATATCATAAGCAGGGCACTATGCGCTGAACCTTCCTCTATCAAATGAGCCTTTATGCAGATCAAAATTTGCACGTATACGGACGAAAAATTGAATCCCGCAAACCCAAATGTCTAGGGTATTCTAGGGAAAGTCACGTGACTACCGTTCCCCCCTAAGAACTAGGCCCTGTATCTGTACGATGCAGTTTGATAATAATCGTAATCAAAATTTGCTCGTATGAGGTCGAAAAATCTAATCCCGCAAACCCAGATTTCTAGGGTATTCTAGGGTATTCTAGGGAGAGTCACGTGACTACCGTTCCCCCCCTAAGAACTAGGCCCTGTATCTGTACGATGCAGTTTGATAATAATCGTAGGACAGGACTCTCTCGGACAAGACTTAGCGTCTCGGAGACGCGCGTCCTATCTTCTCTAAGATCGTTTCAAGGTGGTCGAAGCATCTCCGGACTGATAGGTTGTCGGTATCAGTTAAAATACTTAGGCCGAGTGCGTGCGACGCTAGGCTGCCCCGAGGTGTGGCAGTCTAATTCCTGGAATGCACCCGCAAAAAGACCACGCGGCAGAGAGAGCGTCTCGCAAGGACGACACTCTAAATTACGATCAACCGTTCTCGCACGTGAAACTTTGTTGGTTTTTCTACATCGCGGTTTACATACCAGATGTAAAGCGTGTAGAAACACGATTACAACAGCGATCGCAATGTGACGAGATAGGTATCGAGATCGAATTGTTACACTGTGTGTGCACTCTCTTCGAAAATATGCAAAACGACGATCACAGGATAGTCTTAATTATATAATAAGTTTTACGATTTCAGCGCAAGGTTCGATCATTTATAGAAAAGCAGCAATTGTGCAATTAAATGTCTATAAATGATCGAACCTTGCACTGAAATCATAAAACTTATTTATTTAATCTTCGATCGAGAAGAATTCACCTTTATAGTTTTAATTGTTTGTAGATTCATTAGTAGACTGCGAATTTTATGCATTTATGACAAAAACGAGTAGGTGCAATTTAAAGATGATTTTCATCCTATTAAACATATTAAGATACATACATTTCTATTTCATTCTAGTTTGTTGAAATTCAGGTAGAAAATTTTCATTTTGCAATAAAGATCCGCTGTCTATTCGTTAGATACAATAATTGTTCAAAAATTTCAGATTTATTTCAGATCGGTACAGTTCTTACATTTCTCACTTTCTTGCTCGTATCACCGGTGACTATAAAAATGATCGCGTTCAGATAGTTTGTGGATTACGCGAACAGCTCAGCTGTTCGAGCTCGTCGTCGGAACCATGGGTGAACGACCCGAAATGTTTACAAAGCGCATCATACTTGTCGCGTGCCTGTGCCATCGTTCCGATAATCCATATATTTCGAATAGGTTGCCGAATTTCCTTTGTCGACAAAGAGACAGCTGAAGAAGGCCTTGGGTTGGACATTTTGGGAGAATTCAGAAGAATTTAACCCTTTGCACTCGGAGCTATTTTAACTCAAAAACGTAAAATTTTTCCATTCTAGAATATTTACATTCTATAGAATTTTTTTTAATTTTTTGCATATGAAACTGATACAATATCTCGTGTAATATGTAAATGTCTAGTAGTTTATTAAACACGAATAAAAAATATAATGTGTACAATATTTTTAGGAATGGCATAGCAGACTTTCCTGGCAAAACTACAACCGCATTCTCATTTTGGACCATTGCGCTAGGAATATTGGGACCGGATTCCCAGTTTTGTCTACAAGGGCTTGTCAACAAGGAAACAGTTGAAGAAGGCCTAGGGTTTGACATTTTAGAAAAATTCGGGAGAATTTAACAGAATTGGGAATAGAGGACTCCCCCATTTTTGAACCACTGTGCTAACAAAACTAGGACTGGATTCTTATTTTGGACCATTGCGCTACGAAAATTAGGACCGCATTCCCAATTTTTACTACAAGGACTTTGTCGACAAGGAGATAGATGAAGAAGGCCTAGGATTTGACATTTTGGGAGAATTCAGGAGAATTTAATAGAATTTGGGATAGTGGACTCCCCCATTTTTGCACCATTGTGCTATTAAAACTAGGACTGGATTCTCATTTTGGACCACTGCGCTGGTAAAACTAGGACCGAATTCTCGTTCTCGCGAGTATTACGACGCACCTAGTCGTCGAACTGACCGAAGTGCAAACCCGACCAATTTGTCGAAGAACGTAAAAACTAATCGGTCGCGAGCATTCCTCGGTCTCGGCGTTGATCAAACAGGGTCCGATTCGACGTGTCGCGTCGGTGTGCTATCCGGTGCATCTCGTCTATCGGTCTATCGTGGTATTCATCGTCCGTACGTCTATATTTCGCGGTGGTAGAGGTTGGCGTCTCACGCGACGAACGAAAAGGCGGCGATGGTGGTAACGGAACGGTGCGCGGCGCGGTGTGGCGGTGTGGCACTGACGGAGAGGGAACGACAAAGAGAAATAGAAAGAGTAAGAAAGAAAGAGGAGAGAGACGCGGGGAGAGCGAGTCGTGTGCGTGCGACTGGATATGGGTGAGGATAACGCCGCGCGATGCAGGGAGTTACGACGACTCGCCGAGGAAAGGTGGCGGAGGGGTGTGGGCTGATGATGGCTCGTTGTCGGTGCTGGCACGGCACGAGCCAGCACGGCGTGGTCGTAAAGTGGCGTGGCACGGGTCGACGCGACACGGTACAGCCCGGCGCGGCACGGCGCGGCGCGGCGCGGCGCGACGCGACGCGGCGTGGCTGAGCACGGCACGGCACCGAGCGGCGCGGCGCGGCGCGGCGCGGCGTGGCCCGAATCGACTCTCGCATCGCGGCGCGCGCGCTGGTCGAGAGTTCGAGGCAAGTACCGTCGCACACACAGGGGCAAGCTCGATCCGTGCTGTTCGGCTCGTCGAGGCGATGAGCCCTCGAGGCGGGTGGAGAGGAGGAGAGGAGAGTAGGAGGGTATGGTGAAGGGGTGGGGTGGTGGAAACGGGCGGCGTCGGGCGGCGTCGGGCGACGCCGGGTGCGGGTGGGTACCGAGAACCCGGGGTGGTCCGGGGGGCGGGCGGGCGCGACTGGCGGCGGCCAGCAAACGATAGGCGGTGAGCGGCAAGCGGCGAGAGACGGGCGGCGGCCGCTTTATAGTTGATGGCACGGGACAGAGACGCCAGAAACGAGCGAGAGGAAAGACGAGGGCGAAGCGAGGAGAGAGGAGAGTCGGCGGTGGCTGTGGCCAAGGGGCGGAGAGGCGAGGGGAAGGTGTCCGTCGGCACGCGCGGCGCGAAACGCTCTACCCACGCAACCTACTGACGTGCACGCCGACGAGCATGTATAGGTGAAAGAGCGTGCGTGTCAGGCTACCAGCCTGCCTGCCTGCCTGCCCCCTGTTCTCCCCCTGTTTCTCTCTCCTCCTGCCTGCTTGCTTGCCTGCCTGCCTGCCTGCCTGCCTCAGCGTGCCAACGTTCCGGCCTGTCGGCCGACCGCCGCGGCGTGTCAGAGTGCCGTTTCCTCCGCCTACGCGCGACACTGTCGTGCCTCCTCTGTGTCGTTCCGTGTATGTGTGTGTATGTGTGCGATCGTGAGCGCGACAAACTGACGTCGCGCCGCTCTCTGCACGCGCCGCGAATCCAGCCCCAGTCGAATCTTCCACCGCCGCGCCGCGCCGCGCCGTTTCCGGCCTCGAAATCCATCTTCGCCGGACTACGATCAACCCCGGTTCCCGCTCGCAATTTGCACGCCCTCCAAAGACCTGGATATTTAAGCTCGAGAATTACCGGCGCCGGGGAGGTCGACCGATAGGTTTCACCAATTTTCGGGGAAAAATGGGAATCTGATGTTACGCGAACTGCTGGACGCGCTGGGAACTATCCGGAGAATGCGTTGGAACTGCATCGTAGAGAATGCAGAGGATCACTTATGAGGTTGACAATATACCCTCGTTGATAATTAGGGAGGGCTCTAATTTGTCACACCTCGGGGAAATATTCTTTTAGTATTTCCTTGACAATTTTCATTATTATACCTACCAGTCCTTGCAGGAGCAATCACTATAAAGTGGATGTACTAAGTATTCGTACACCTTTTAAAAACGAATAACTTTTTCAAAATTCGACCCAATAGCTTGAGTTTTTTTTTTAGATTTTAGAAGGATTAGTTAACTAGTTTATGTATAAATAATTTCTTTTTAAAAATTGTTATTGGTCGCAATTGCGAAGGAAAAAGTAAAGATCACGATTTTTAAATGTTCATATATTTTGTAAATCTAAGTAAGTTACGTATCTGTACAAAGTTTCCTTGAAATCGATCAAGGTTGTTATGAAATATAAATGATTGAATTAGCAAAAATTTTAAGAATCTTACTTAGATTTACAAAATACATGTTTGAAATTTTCATTACAGGCAGAGATAAAAAATTAAAAAATCGTGACCTATACCTTTTCCTTTGTAATCGCAACCAATAACAATTAAAAAAAGTTATTTATACATTAGCTAGTAAACTAATCCTTCTAACATCTCAAAAAAGCTCAAGCTATTGGGTCGAATTTTGAAAAAGTTATTCGTTTTTAAAAGGTGTACGAATACTTTGTACTATATATTATTAACACTAAACCTACCGAGAAATAAAAGCAATAAAAAGGTTTTAGTGCTTGGACAAAGAAAATCGAATCTATTTCCATGTAAGCAACTTCATAATTTCAATAATTGTAAAATGAAAAATATAGAACCGGTCATTTGACCGTGATTAGTGTTAACCGAAATTTTAAAGACATTATTTTCTGACCCTTCATAAAACCCTACGGTAACGGAAGGGAAAAATGTATGTCTAGGTTCGAGGCCCCCGCAGTCTGGATCTTCTGAACTTGCGAGATCCAATTCGTCGCGGTTCAGTTCCAGCGAAACTTTCGAAAACGTCGCATGCACCGAGAGCTTTTTCCTTTAATCTCGTTCTACCGGCAAGATTCCCGAAATTAATTACTATAGAACATTTTCGAAAGTTCCGATCTCGCGTCGTATTTCGCGTGCGAACGTTAGAACCGAACGATGTCCCAAATACCTCGGGCATCCGAATAGAACAACGCGTGCTGCCTATCGCGGAGCAGCGGGTTCCAAAGTAGAAACGGATCGCGTTAACTCAGACCGGGTATACTTATTCGAGTGTACGGTCTGGTCGCGTCGCTCGAGCTGCAGCGCACCGTGTGGTATCGTGCAGTAGATGCGGTCTCTGCGGCCGCTTATGCACGGCAACACGCCGTCCGCAGAGATAACGAAAAGAGACTCGACGTCTGTGAGACTCGAACGACCGTCGATCGATGGAAAGCATTGCTCGCTGCACGAAGAAGAAGAAGAACACGAATAAAAAGAATAAGAAGAAGAAGAATAAGAAGAAGAGGATTCGTTAAGGCGGCCGCGTCTCGCTCTTTTAGCTCCTTTTCTTGCGATTTTCCTGGTTGCATCGAGACGTCTGCTCGAATCGAACCCGTAGACTGTAGACGTGGCCACTAGACGATCGATACGTTTTTGCTCCGGCCGTCCCTGACGATTCTGTGATTTCGACTAGGATCACATTTTTCACTAATACTTTCCCTATGAAACGAGACTATGGAATGAGCCGTTTAACGCAAAAGTGGCGCGAATCGAAACAGTCAATCATCGGATAACGAGGAATTAAGTGAAAGTTCTATAAAACACAATAAACGTGGACGCACGTTACATTTGTCTTATGGAAGCTCTGCTAAAATTACATTACAATTATTTTGTTTAATGACGAGCAAACAGACAAATATTAATTTACACCACGTTGGACGGCTCCAAATGTGGGAATTAAATGAAGGAAAGTCTTGTTCGATATAAATTTCTGCGATATTGTATATGAAAATAATCATTTTTCGGAGCCGGCATTCGAATAATGGTTGATCATCTGCCCAAGAAACTATTTTAACACCAAATCTACCAAATACTAATTAAAATGTTTTACCTTACGAAAATGACAAGACTGCATTTACTTGAATTGTGTCGGATTTATTGAAACATTTACCATGGAAGTAGCTGTATAATTTTTATAGTTGCGAAATAAAAAATATGAAACCGGTCGTTTAACAGTGGTAGGTTTAGTGTTAACATGTCGAACACGCCATGTGATCGGTGACCGGAATTATGAAAAATAATTGTCATAAAATTAGTGGCAGATCAATTCATTACTGCGGAAATGAACTTGTGCGATATTATATATGAAAATAATCATTTTTCGGAGCCGGCGTTCGAATAATGGTTGATCATCTGTCCTAGAAACTATTTTAACACTAAATCTACCAAATACTAATTAAAATGTTTTACCTTACAAAAATGACAAGACTGCATTTACTTGGATTGTGTCGGATTTATTGAAACATTTACCATTGAAGTAGCTGTATAATTTTTATATTTGCGAAATAAAAAATATGAAACAGTGGTAGGTTTAGTGTTAACATGTTGACCACGCCATGTGATCGGTGACCGGAATTATGAAAAATAATTGTCATAAAATTAGTGGCAGATCAATTCATTACTGCTGAAATGAACTAGATTATAAAGTGAGAACTTTGTTATTAACTGTAACAATAAAATTCAACGCGTTAAATTCAGAGTTGGACACTTATTTGTACCCTGCACGATCTTTCGCCGTACGAGATCGATATTATAGATCCAGTATAAGAAGTCTGCGAGGCTTTGGACTTTTGCGATGCGGTTTGGATCGAAAGTCGACCCGGCGTCGAGGGGACAAAGAACCGCTCGGATGGTCAATGATCGACGAAACGACGTAAGATTAGGGACCGAGGGTATCGCGTCGGTGTCGCCGCGTCTAAAATCGCGAGTATTCAGCGAGCAACTAGTTGTGCGGCGGCAAACGAAGCCGAGTTGACGGGATATCGCGCGGTGCCGTGGCACGATCGCTCCTGTTGAGCTGAAACGACGTCGGGTCTCGCTAATGAGGACGTCCTTTCTTGCATACCGGATAACGTTTCGCCGCCGGGCGACGCCGGGCGTCTCGAATTTCTCGTGTACGCCTCTTCTTCGTTTCTCTCGCCTCCTTCTCTCCTTCTGGGAACGATCAATGCCGAAGCCACCGGGCAAACTCGCTCTTTCCCTCCTCCTCCACCTCCTCCACCTCCTCCTCCTCCTCCTCCACGTCCTCTCCTCGTCCTCGTCCTCGTCCTCCTCCTCCTCGTCGCCCTCCCCCTCCCTCCCCGTATCTTCGTCCCGCCCTTGCTCCTCTGCTATCCTGCACCTTATCGTGAAAAGTACGCGGCACGTTGAGTTTGCCGTCGATCGATCGAGTGGTACCCGATGGAGACGACAGTTCCAAAGAGCGCGCCAACCCGAGCCGATGCGATGGAAGTCTCGGCGAAGTCTCTGCAGAATAGCTACCTACGCTATTCCGATGATTTTTGTTTACGTTATAAATCTCAACATTTCCAACAATTTTTCTCCGCCGGTTAGAGATATTCGCGGAAAACTATCGGTACCGACACATAATGAGATCTGTGACAGAATTACTTCTCCCATTTTCCTGGGCGATATACATACTACGTACATAGGTACACTTATGAGTAGATTACGGATTTTATGCATTTATGACAAAAATGGATAGTTGCAATTTAACCCTTAGCACTCGGATGGCGAGTCTGAGGCACCACTGAAAATTGCTATGCCATTCTTAGAAATATTCTTCACATTATTATTTTTATTCGCATTTAAGAAACTGCTAGACATATTACATGAGATATTATATCAGTTTTATATGCGAAAAATGAAAAAATTGTACAGAATGGAAATATTCTAGAATTTAAAAATCTTTCGTTTTTTTAAGTTAAAATAGCTCCGAGTGCAAAGGGTTAAAACAGTGGACAGATTAAAAAAATTTAAGAACATATATCAGTTGCAGTTTATGAATATTATTAAAGAATGAAAGAAATTATTAGTTAGCACTTGTTCGTTGCAGTTGATGCGAACAATTTCGTATTTTGCACAATGTTCCGCAGTCTACTTATGAGAAAAACGAGTAGGTGTAATTTGAAACAGCGATATCATTCTCAACCTGTTAAACGACAGGCTAGTATTTGCTAGACATATTACATGAGATATTATATCAGTTTCATATGGAAAAAAATGAAGAAAAACTGTACAGAATGGAAATATTCTAGAATGGAAAAATCTTTCGTTTTTTTAAAGTTAAAATAGCTCCGAGTGCAAAGGGTTGAAACAGTGGACAGATTAAAAAAAATTAAGAACATCAATGTGTCAGTTGCAGCTTATGTACAATATTAAAGAATGAAAGAAATTATTAGTTGGCACTTGTTCGTTGCAGTTGATGCGAACATTTTGCACAAAGTTCCGCAGTCTACTTATGAGAAAAACGAGTAGGTGAAATTTGAAACAGCGATGTCATTCCCGAACCTGTTAAACGTATCAAGAAATAAAATGTCTATTTCAATCCAGTTTGTGGACTTTTATTGTTCCGCAAGTTCACCGCCGTTCCTTTCCGTGTCCTTTCTACGTCTGGTGCCCTACCGCGCCTTCCACGCTAACGTTCAAGGTACAGAAGGGAGAGGACCTTCCCAGCGAAAACGGGTCTCTCGGGCCAATTAAACGTTCGCGCTGCATGCCTCCTCGTCGCCGTGCCAGAGCGCCGCGCCACCGTTTAATTCGGCGACTGCCGTTCGACGCGTCGCGTCAGGACCCGGAGCGACGCGACGCGACGCGACGCGACGCCACGCGGGCTTATTAATTGCCCGTAACACGCCGGATCGTTACGATTCTATCCGCTGCACGAAACTCGACCGTAGGGGGAGTTTTCCCCTAGCACCGGACACTTAGGGTTTACGGAGCACCAAAAGTGACTATTTTACTTATTTTAGGAAAATAACCGGGAACGTCTCTCTATCAACATTTACCGTATACCATATACTAAAAGAAATGAATTCCTCCACGGATCTTGCAATCTCGATAATTAAGGGGCTGTGCGCACCCAACTACCACCACCACCCTTACCACTCACACATCGATAGATCCGCATATACGTATACGAAATGCAAGAGTTTACGGCAAAAGAAACTGACGCCTCAATATTGCAATTAGAAGTTCAGACCCGGTCGATTATGTTTCCTAAGAGTCCTGGCCAGGGTGGTTCAGAGCCCAAATTTCATATTTTTACGTTGTTGAAGAGTAATTTGTAATAATCGGCAGAATACTTTTTGTCACAAGTCAGCGCTGCCGATTATTGCAAATTACTCTTCAACAACGTAAAAATATGAAATTTGGGCTCTGAACCACGCTGGCCAGGACTCTTAGGAAACATAATCGACCGGGTCTGAACTTCTAATTGCAATATTGAGGCGTCAGTTTCTTTTGCATTTCGTATATATATATGCGGATCTATCGATGTGTGAGTGGTAAGGGTGGTGGTGGTAGTTGGGTGCGCACAGCCCCTTAATGAAAGTGGAACTTTCGATCTGTACAAATTATTATTAAATTATTTAAACGGCTCTTGCAACTATTTTTATTTTGCACGAAGATGCGCAGTCTAACAATCAGTACCATCGAATGACAAAAATGGAGGAACTCGTATGTACCCGGGCCGGCAACTTTGACCGTCGTCCAGCTCGTTAAAAACGGAGTGCATATCCTGGTGATTTTTCTCGGTGCCTGGAAAAATTCCGAATATTCCTCGAGTTCGGAGATGGTTGCGAGGTATAATCGGACCTTTGCCAGTCGATCGGTAACGTTCGTTTCGGATGCGACGGGTCTCTCTCGCTTCTTCCCACGGGGTCGTAATCTTCTTTTAAATCCGAAGAGGAGAGCCCTGACGGCAGCTTTCCTCCAGTTTCCTCGTAGACGTTGTTGCGAGAGAGCCATGCATCTACGTGGCGAAAGAGAGAAAGAGAGACTCTCTGTGCTCTCTCGTTCTAGCGTACACGGACGTACATATGTACTAGTGCGTTCTATTAACGAGTCTCCTCGGTAAAGGTTGATCCCTAGTGCCGCGATGCCCGACCACCAAACTACGGCCTCGGGTTCGAGTTCGCCGTTAATCCGTTTATCGCGTTACCGCCACCACCGGCCTAGCAACCCCCGACCAGCCCTCTCTCAACCACCCCTCCTCTGCACAACCCCCCCCCCCGGCCTCACACTCTGTGCAACCCCCTGTTACCCCCTGTTACCCGTACCAACGACCACGAAGACGTATACCGTCGCGCTAACAGGCCGCCCTCCCGGTCTCGCGACGATATCGCAGCCTGCGACGATCTAGATGACAACCGAAGGTCCCACGCTGTCCCACTTTACCCTCGGACCGTTCCTTTTTTTTCTAGAATCGTAGCGTACAAGCTCCTACTGTGCAAAATATTGCCCCTGGATATGCTTGATAGTTTCGGAAATAGAGGACATGCCGTGCGAGTGGGAGTTTGGAAATTGCGCTCCGCGTTGCACTAGGCCATCTGGCAATCGGAGCTCCCCCATTTTGGATTTCCAAGATTTCTTTTTCCAGAATCATAGCTCACAAGCCCGTAATAACATGTGCTATACATATATTGCTCATAAATACCTGAAATTTGCGCTTTGCATTCCACTAATCCATCTGGCTATCGGAAGTCCCCCATTTTGGATTTCCAAGATTGATTTTTCTGAATCATAGCTCATATATTGCTCATAAATACCTGAAAATTGCTCTTTGCATTCCACTAATCCATCTGGCCATCGGAAGTCCCCCATTTTGGATTTCCAAGATTTCTTTTTTCTGAATCATAGCTCATATATTGCTCATAAATACCTGAAAATTGCTCTTTGCATTGCACTAATCCATCTGGCAATCGGAAGTACCCCATTTTAGATTTCCAAGATTTCTTTTTTCTGAATCATAGCTCACAAGCCCGTAATATCGTGTGCTATATATTGCTCATAAATACCTGAAAATTGCTGTTTGCGTTCGACTAAGTTCATCTGGCAATCGGAGGTCCCCCATTTTGGATTTCCCCAAGATTTCTTTTTCCTGAATCATAGCTCACAAGTCCGTAATAACGTGTGCTGTACAAGGTGTTCGACTACAAGTGGAAGAAAATTTATGGGGTGGTTCTCCATGACAATGTAAGTCGAAAATGAAGAATAAAAACATTGCGATATCGGCTTCGTTATTTAGTTATTAACTCTTAGCACTCGAGTGGCAACTCTGAGGCGCCACTAAAAATTGCTGTACCATTATTCAAAATATTGTTTACGTTATTAAATATATTGGTATCCAATCAATTACTACACATGTAAGTATTCTATGAGGTATTAGATCAAATTTCAAATATCAGAGAGAATGGAAATATATTCTAGGTCGGAAGAAATGTTTAACTTTCGAGTTAAAATAGCTCCGAGTGCAAAGGTTTAACAATTTAAAATCCGCCTAAAATGCGGTAACCAATAACTAAATAACGAAGCCGAATTCGCAATTATTTTATTCTTCATTTTCGACTTATATTGTCATGGAGAACCACCCCTTAAATTTTCTACCACCTGTAGTCGTACACCCTGTATATTGCCTATAAATACCTGAAAATCGCGCTTTGCGTTGCACTAATCCATCTGGCAATCGGAGGTCCCCCATTTTGGGTTTCCCCAAGCTTTCTTTTTCCAGAATCATAGCACACAAGCCCGTAATAACGTGTGCTATATGTATATTGCCCATAAATACCTGAAAATTGCGCTTTGCATTCCACTAATCCATCTGGCAATCGGAAGTCCCCCATTTTGGATTTCCAAGATTTCTTTTTCCTGAATCATAGCTCACAAGCCCGTAATAACGTGTGCTATATGTTGCTCATAAATACCTGAAAATTGCTCTTTGCGTTCCACTAATCCATCTGGCCATCGGAGGTCCCCCATTTTGGATTTCCCCAAGATTTCTTTTTTCTGAATCATAGCTCACAAGCCCGTAATAACGTGTGCTATATATTGCACAAAGACACCTGAAAGGATTGAAAAGACAGTGAGTATTTTGTTGTGTATTTTGCATAGAGGTCTAATTATTGAATAAAAGTTCAGCCAAAATTCCCTTATCTTTTCCACATTTTAAGGGCCTGTGTAAATGGCCTGTTCTTCAAGAATTTTTTTTACAAAATGTAGTCCGTGGATTGATTGAAATTTCAGGTATCATTTATTCATGTTATAGTATAACAAAAAATATTTTTTTTTAAGTTTAATTGTTAATAATAATCGTGGAATAACGGCTTGGAGATGGCATCTTGTATTTACGCCGTGCAACGTACAGTGCACAAAAATGATCTGATACAAAAAAATCCAAATGGAATCGTTAGTTTATGCAAAAACGCTCAGCATGACGTTTTTCTTTTTTTTAAATTTGCAAAATTGCAAAAATGGCAACGTTTTGGAAATAAAAGGGATTTCTGACATTAATAATTGACAAAAATTAAAAAATCGGAGCTCGTCATGCTGAGGCTAATTGTTTATAGAATATATATATATATATCAAGTTTCATAAAGATCGAGATCGAGAAAAATGCGTTTAAAGTTTGTGTAACAGAAAAATTTGTGAAAAAATCGTAATTGATTTTAACTTTAACCGCAGTTTTTTTGCTAATCTACGATTCCTTGGCCATAGAACAGATCTTCCTCTTTATCAATATATTGCAATTTCAACTGTTTTTTCTTCTTTTCGAGAAGCACGAGCCTCTTTAGTGCAATCAAGACTGCGTCGCTCCTGCTCAATACAACTGTTCTCTGATAGCTTTCTAACTTTTTTTATCGAATTCCTGCGGAAATTTTCTATCGATTGAAGCAAAAAAAAAATTGCTAAAAAATTTCATTTTACGTAGGGCTCCCCCGTTAACCCTCGCAGGGACACAGAGCGAATTCCCCATGCAGTCTCGACGTAGCAGGAAGAAAAATCCGATGGCGTCGAAAAAAGGGGGACCGATGGAAAGCATGGTGTACGCGTAAAGAATTAATCGGATCCAGCTCGTTACCGTTCGGAATCGTGTCGGGTTATGCGCGTCGCGGAGAAAGGAGGAAGGCACGAGAGCGTTACCAAGTCTAGACTCGCGACGCGAGGAAGATAGCCGTTCCTAGGCTAGCCCGTAATCGGTGTAGTCGCCACACCCCGAGACTGCCGTGTCCACCGCCACACCGGTTCTCTCTCTTCCCTCTCCTTCTATCGAGTCGAGTCCCCTCGGGAATCCGCAATCCACGATCGGCGTCCACGATCTCCGCGTCATCCGCTCCGGTTCATCTCGAGCCGTATCGATCCGGCGTACTAGAGATCTTTCGGATTTGAAGTTGGACAGACCAGCCACCGGAAGAATCCCACCGAGGATCGATGTCCTCCCGGCGAGTCGCGATTCGCCAGCGAAAACTGTCAACCGACGCGATTGATTTCCTTTTTCGCGAGAGCTTCTCCTACCCCGATTTGCATCGTTACCGCAGTTATTTCTAGTCTACCCGGGATATTTTCGGGCCATCGTTATCTGCCTTCGAAAGACCCTGCAACCCTAGCCGAACACGTTCCCGCAAACTTTCGTTTGAAGTGTGTAGCAACCTGAAATATATGTTGCTCTTCCTCGGTTACTTCGGTGTTTTCTATTTGCTGCGTTTTAGAAATTACCGAAGACATGGACGACGACGTTCTGCTGGCAATGTCCGGATTGTAGAGTTTAAACTTTTATGTGAAATATCGAGTAGAGAAGAATATTGTATCATTGTTTGACATTTATTCAAAACTATTAAACCAAGAAATATATTTACAACATTTTTATTTTGCATAAAAAGCCGCAATCCATTTATTAGTGTAAAGAATTCCATTGTCTGACGGCATTTATCTAAATTCTCGAATTAGAGGTGCCAATCAGAAGACCTAGAATTAATCGTTTGCACTAGGAGCTATATTTCAACTCGAAAATTAAACATTTCTTCCGACCTAAAATAATTTCATTCTGTATGATTTCTTTTTCTTTTTATGGATATGAAATTGATATAATAGCTCATACAATACTTAAATGTTTAGTAATTGATTAGATAGCAGCATATTTAATAATGTAAACAATATTGTGAATAATTGTAGAGCAATTTTTAGTGGCGATTCTGTATCGCCACTCGAATGCTAAGGGTTTGATTGTTGTTAAATCAAATAATTGTAATATTGTGTTTCATAGAAGTTTTACATAATTCCTCATTATCCAAGGTTTAACCGTTTTGAGATTTTTTTGATCAATCCAAAACCAGAGGGATTTACCACAGTGAATATTCTTCGAATTCTTTCTATATGACCTGTCTAATTCTGCCAGCCAATAGCGGTGTCCAAAAATTGCAGAACAGATAGCAGCATATTTAATAATGTAAACAATATTGTGAATAATTGTAGAGCAAATTTAGTGGCGACTCTGTGACGCCACTCGAGTGCTAAGGGTTTGATTGTCGTTAAATCAAATAATTGTAATATTGTGTTTCATAGAAGTTTTACATAATTCCTCATTATCCAAGGTTCACCGTTTTGAGATTTTTTTGATCAATCCAAAACCAGAAGGAGACTTTGTCTTATTGAAAAAGAGGAAAAAGTTTTTTGCCAGTAACTAGTAAAAATTGATCGAACCCGTGCGCCGAAAACATTAACACATTTCTTATAAACATCTTACGATCGATACAAAAATAAATATTTCTAAACGTCTTTTAAACACAGCTTCTCGAGCGCGACAGAGTTCGAATTTTCAGAATACGTATTATTAACTCGAATCTACGTATTATTAACCTGAATCTGTCCTTCGGTGTCAAATTGACACAGTGGTAAAAGATCGATGAATTAAACAAGGTAAAAAGTTATTTTTCAATGTTTTGTTTTATTCAAATTGATGAGTTAACATTTATATCTTAAGGATTTACCACAGTGAATCGAAATCTAAATTCTCCCTATATGAACTATGTCTAATTCTACCAGCCAATAGCGGTGTCCAAAAATTGCAAAGAAAAGTTCGATTGGAAGCGAGACATCCATGAACTTCTGGAGGATCTTCTCCGACGCCCACTGGGAGGAGCGGCTTGGTAGGCGACGTGGAATTTGAAACCGTATCGAATTAGAAACCGATTCCACCGCGAGAAGAGCTCTGCATAGTGTGAAAGAGAGGGAGAGAGAGGAACGAGGAAGAAAGAGCCGCATTAAAGCGAACGTACCGATATACCGAAGCGTCGCGCGGTTCTATTTGGTTTTCAGTTAACGTTCCGAAGGAAAATGTATGAACCGAGTTTAACGGCGCGGTGCGTTCGACTGGAACGATTACCAAGCCAACGCGGACACTTCTTCCACCGAGTGGAAAGCCAACGACGCGTCCTCTCCTCTCCTCTCGGCGAGTCGCGACTCTCGCGTAAACATACTAACGCTGCTGGTTTACGCCGCGGCCAGACGATCAGCTACGCTCCAACGGACGGCCTGCCATACCTGTTTTCGACTCTATTATATACTTGTACACTTTTTCGAACGTAATCGTCTTTATAAGAAAATGTGTTAATCTTAACGGCGCACGGGTTCGATCAATTTTTACTAAAGTAACTTCTAATATATAAATAAATTTGGTCTCTTTGCTGGTTTATCAAAACAACTAAATATTACCTTTTCACATACAATCTTAATTATATGTTAATTAGGTCGAATTCAATTTGTATGTTAAAATACAAAAATTTACCATAGTGCCATAAGATGGTATATAATATGTTAAAGTTGGTATGTAGAGTCTTGTCACGGTTCGAATTCACCGCCAAATATCGATTGGTCGATACATCGATCAATGAGACGTTGTTTCCTTCAAATGTTTTCCACATTTTTGTCTCAGTGTGCACTGACATGGAACTCACACACGTGTTTTTACTTTGTCTTATTGAAAAAGAGGAAAAAGTTTTTTGCCAGTAACTAGTAAAAATTGATCGAACCCGTACGCCGAAAACATTAACATATTTCTTATAAACATCTTACGATCGTTAGAAAAATAAATATTTCTAAACGTCTTTTAAACACAGCCGCTCGAGCGCGACAGAGTTCGAATTTTCAGAATACGTATTGTTAACTCGAATCTACGTATTATTAACCTGAATCTGTCCTTCGGTGTCAAATTGGCACAGTGGTAAAAGATCGATGAATTAAACAAGGTAAAAAGTTATTTTTCCATGTTTTGTTTTATTCAAATTGATGAGTTAACATTTATATCTTAGGTTTTTCGGTTATGTGTGTTCGCATAAAAAAAATAAAAGTTACGAAGTTTTGGGTAAATTTTCCTACAAATGACAGAACGGTATAACTTCTTTCGAGAAAACTGTGTTAAATTGACACGAGGGACGGATGAGGGTTAATACAGATCTAGAAAATGTATTTTTGAAATTTTCTCTGAACTTTCATTATTCTCTCTGCAATTCCTACCAATTTCAACTTTTTCCAAAATTCTTTTCCACGTGTGACGTAGCAAACCAATTGTTCCATCTTCTCAAAAAAAAACTCCAAATCGTATTTGGATGCTAATCAAGTTATCGCGTTAAATATTAAAGATATTAACCCTTTGCACTCGGAGCTAATTTCAATTCGAAAATTAAACATTTCTTCCGACCTAGTAATGATTTCTTTTTCAATTTATGGATATGAAATTGGTATATAATACCTCAATACAATACTTAAACGTTTAGTATTTGATTAGATAGCACCATATTTAATAATGTAAAGAATACTGTGAATTTTTAGTTTGAGTCGTCACTCGAGTGCTAAGAGTTAAAAAAGTTATCGTCTTTTCAAAAGTGTCCAAATATCAATGGGAGTGTTATTATCGACATGTTAGAACTAAGGAAATAAACGAATGCAGCTCCTGCATCCGGTAACGCGTACAATTACAATATTGCATAAAAATTCGCAGTCTACGAATCACATTACGAGCTAGAAATATTTATCCACGGGTCAAATTCACCACGATACCAGCGAAGCAACGTCACTCTCGATCTAAGAACGCCTATCGGAGTAAGTTTCGGTATAATCGTCCACGTGTCACTGGGGGGGGGCGGTTGTGATAAGTATTTAGACAGACAGCCAGACAGACAAAAGCAGAATCAGAAAAGCGTGCCGGCTGCTTAGCAGTGTACTTGGGTGGTGCGCGACCATGGAATATTGATATGTAAATATAGCAGCTCCGGTAGCATCGATGGTGGTAGCACGGCGGTGCAACGGCGGTTATAGGAGCGCTAGCAGGTTAACGAGCGGCTCGCACAGTGCCGTTTCTCACTCTCTCGCACACCGTACCAGCTCTCCACGCCGCTTCGTGCTCGCGACGGAGGGTAAAGAGCCGGAGAGCCGAGGGGTGCAAGAGTATAGAAAGAGCTAGCGGTAGAGAGAGAGAGAGAGCGAGAGAGAGAAAGAGAAAGAGAGAGAGAAAGAGAGTGAGAGAGAGGGAAACGGGAAAGGTGGGTTGGGGAAGCTCGCGCGAAGTCGTAGGTGGGTTGATGGAGGTCGAGGGTGAGACAGATAGATGGATGGATGGATGGATGGGTAGCTGGCGCGGCCGAGGGAGCGAGACAGGGTGTCAGAGAAGGAAAGGGAGAACCACCGGCAGAGTGGGCGAGAGAAATGGAGGGAGAGTGGAAAGGGGGATAGAAGCAGTGGCAGCGGTGGTAGAAGCGGTAGCTGGAGACCGATGTAGAGAGTGAGGCGGCAGTGGGAATAGCGGGATGGGTGAGCGAAGAGCCGGGGGAGGGTGAGTTGGGTCGCTGCCGGCAGTATAACAGAGACGGTCGGGCGTGCCGCGGAGCGTGCCACCAAAGGGGATGAGAATTTTCCGCAGCCGGGGAAATTATTGTCGCGAGCCACTCGACGGGAAATATTCGGCAAAAATCCATACCGTCGCCCATCGACCGGGTCGCTCATCGATCCGCTGCATCGATCCGTCCTGTAACTATCTAGAGATAAAGTTTTTTTTTCGGTGGACTGGAAACGGCCGAAAGAAGACGGCGTAGGACGCAGCTAGGGGACAATAGGAACTCGTCGGTGTACAGGGACATGCCCTGCGGGACACGGCATGGAACGGGGTGGTCGGAACGGGCCGCGGAAACACGGAGAGGGCGGGAACACGTCGGTCGAGCGAGGGTTGCCGAGCTCTGCGAGCTGTGCTGCGAGAGAGAGAGAGGGAGAGAGAGAGAGAGAACTGCGAGCTGTGCGAGCTACGAGCCGGAGGACGGGGATACAGGAGGGTGACTATGGCTCTCCGTATGTATGCCTTCCCACGGACGGACTTTTGCGATTGTGGGCAGAGGCACGCTCTCGCTCTTCTCTCTTTTCTCTTCTCTTCTCTTCTCGTCTCGTCTCGTCTCTTCTCTTCTCTTCTCTTCTCTTGCTCGTACGCTTCGTGCGAGAGCTAGGCTAGCGAGCGTAGACGAGAAGCGAGCGTCACTGAAACCGCCACCCGCCACCAGCACGATATCTACGACGCCGCCGAGAGACGAAGGCTATCTTCCACATAGACGAACACCTGGAACGACGCGGTGCGGCGCGGCTGGGTCGCACACTAGGCTGGAAACCCGTTTTTCCTTGGCCAAGACTCGATTTATCAAGTTTCATATTTTCAACAAAATTTTTCCCTGCGATCGATGACACTTCGAACCATCGAAATCCAAAATATGTATTATTTCAGATCATTATATCTCATAAAATTTTGAAATGACATCTGTTGAAACTAATGACATTTATAGTAACCCTTCGATGGCGGTGCCCGGATCCATTTTGACCCAGAGTATCTGACGATTTCATTGAATTCACAGCTGTTACATTAAGAACAATAGATAAGTGGGACTTGTTACATATAAAACGTAGACAATAATTTCCAAGAGCAACCACATAATTTCACGTGATACAACTTTCGAAGTTATTTTAAGAAAGAATGTCCGAAGTATCTGGGGGCTTTTACAATTTTCGTTAACCCTTTCGTTTCATTTTTTATTTCATTTGTGTTAGTTACATTAATAGCATTTTCTGTTGAAAATCATCGAATCAGAATCTCTGACAATTTCATTGAATTCACAGCTGTTATATTAAGAACAATAGATAAATACTGTGTGGGACTTGTTACATATAAAAGCGTGGACAATAATTTCGAAGAGCAACACATAATTTCTCGTGATACACTGCAACTTTCGAAGTTATTTTAAGAATGTCCGAAGTATTGGGGGCTTTTACAATTTTCGTTAACCCTTTCGTTTCGAATATTTTTTATTTCATTTGTGTTAGTTACATTAATGGCGTTTTTTGTTGAAAATAAATCGATACGAAAGCATTTTTAATTTCGGTAACAAAAAAGTCACTTTCCAGACCACTTGCCACTGTTACCACGGTTTTTCAAACATTTCCGATGATCTGGCAAAAAAAAAAATGTTTCCAATAAAACCCGATCGGTATTCACTTTTCTACAAATTTTAATATAAATGATTTCGAAACAAACTTTTTAATTTATAGAAAATCGATCTGACCTCTACATGTTATTTGACTTCGTAGTAGCTGGTGTCGAGACGAATTCGACGACCTACTATAACCTACCCTGAAATAACGCAAAAATAATGTTTCTTCGCCCTGTTATTCCAACCACCACCCTCCTACGCGACCACCATTTCCAGGATTCGAGCCTAGGAGAACAAATACGCTGCTTTTCTCAGAAATTTGGTTCTTCGTGGGAGATTAAGGAACGTCGATCGCTAGGTTCGTGGGGTTGTCGCGTGCTGCGACGAGATCTTTGCTCGGTTCCGATCAAGAACGAGGATCTACAAATTTCAGAACAAAGAACGAGTCTCGCTGGAACTGCGGCGAAACGAGCGAGGTGCCGGAGCGCGGGTCGCGTGCGATCGAAAATCGCGTCCGGTCTAACCGCACCCTAACGGGGAAAAAATCGCTGGAGAGCCCCGCGAGCGGACTCGCGGAGACAAAGGGCGGATAGTTGGCGGTTTCGAGGGAAAAGTAGTTCGCGCGTGTCGCGTATCCGTGCAGAGCCCGAGCCGCGGCGGAATGCCATTAGCTAAATTGCGAGGTGTCTGCTCGTTGCGTCGCTCTATTACCTCCGAGCCGCTTTTCACCGCTTTTCACCGGGTTTCCTACGCGAGACCTGCCCTATCCGTCGTCTTCGGATGCCTCCTCTTCTGCACAGGTGTTCTGTACAGGCTCCTTCGCGAAACGTGCCAAACCTCCCACGAACCGATCCCCGAAGTATACCGAATTACTGCAAAAATTCGTGAGGGACTCAACACTAAATCTACCGAGCACTAAAAGCTCGATTATAATGTTTTAGCCTTGTAAAAGTGACAAGGCTCCATTTATTTAGATTTTGTGCAATTTTTATTGCGATATGTGCTTGGATGAAAAAAATTAATTTTAAGTAAGCAACTTCATAATTTGTGAAAATTATAAAATTGGTCGTTTTTAACGTCACTAATCACAAAAACACAGGTAATAAAGAGTATAATATTTAACAGAAAGTAAATTACATACTTACCTAAAAAACATCTGTGAAGGTAAAAAGTTGGCATCATTTCTCCACGATATAGAAAAATCATTAATGAGTGAATAGTAATTCAGAGACTAGTTGAGAGAAAGAGTATTAGGAAAACTCTTCAACTTCAATAATGCATAACACTTCACGAGCGAACAAAATAAAAGAAAAGATATTGGAATATCATTTTCTATACAGGGTGTTCATTTGAAAACTTTCCAGCCGAATATCTCGAAAAATATGAAAGATATTAAAAAAGTGTAAGACACATGTCCAAGGATTTCGAGGGGGGAAGGGGGGAACAGTATCAGTTTTTTATTTGGGTGGCGTTTTCAAGGTCATTTGAAGGTCAACTTTGTTTTTTCAAATGGAAACCTATATTTTTTATTATGGGATCTTAGTGTACGTAAAAAGACGAATAATTTTCGTAGGATACGTTTTTTTATCCCCCCCCTTATCCCCCTCGAAATCCTTGGACACGTGTTTTACACTTTTTTAATATCTTTCATATTTTTCGAGATATTCGGCTGGAAAGTTTTCAAACGAACACCCTCTATATTCAACTATTTCAACAAAGCAAAAATTTTATATTTTAGACAAAATTTTTTAATCGACTTTTGACCAGCTTTTGCGGCCAAATACTACACTGTGGCGCGTTAAAAATATGACACGCAGCTGTTTCATTGACCTCTGCACTCAAACCACTAACAATAAGTAAAAATATTCAGAACATCCTCGTGTTGTGTTATTCTCAATTTATGAAAATTGTTCAAGACAAAAACCAATTTTTACGTTCAGTTGAATATTTTCGGAACTACCCCTTGGAAAGGTATGACACCTGTTTTGGGGCGGCCTGTATCTTCTCTCGCAGCATCTTTCCGACGACCCTCGGTAAAAATCGAGCGGCGCCCACGCGAACGAACGGCACCGGGAAGAGAAATTTGAAAAGCGCGTGGGCGTTCCGAGAGAGAGAGAGAGAGATTTCACGGTTCGCCGGTGGATTTTCGCGAATTCGAAGGATCTCCCTGGTGGACGCGAACGGCCGTGATCGTGCGGTTCTGCGGTCGTGTGGGCGTACGGCCGCACCACGCCGCGCCGGGCGCACGGTTTGAAAGTGAGCCGTTAAATTATTCGCGGCGCTTTCGAGCGACAAATGGACCAGCGAGACGTTTTAAACAGTCTCGAGAGTCGGCCGTCTATAAATAGGCGGGTTAAGGAGACGGTTAAAATTAGTATTCGGCGATACGTTATCCTTCCGCCACGGCCGATATTTGTTCGGTTTCGATCGCGGGGGCAACCGGGATCCACCAGCCGCCTCCGATGCTTCACGGCGATTTTCTCCGGGAAAATTCCCCCGAGATTCACGTGTTTCTGTTAGTCGAACGCGTCTCCTTATAATTAGGACAGTTCCGAGGATCTTCCGATCTGTGGAATTTTAGTTTGGCTACTTTTTTGCTCGCTGCGATCGGAAACTACCCTTATAAAACTAGTTTCACGCCAGGTGTTTCGCTTGAACCGACAGCGAACGCTTTTGACGATTTCATGGCGGACCATCTAGAATATTGTTAGTAGTTCAGCAGGTGATTTGGGATTGGATAGCTTCAACGTCAAATGACCGGTTTTATATTTTTCATAGCAACTTGCATGGAAATTGATTCGATAAAATTTTTAATAATTAATTATATTGACTTTAATTAATGTAAACGTAGTTGCACGTGCTGTCATAACGTAACCATGTATTTCTAACCTTTTCGGTTGATCCTACTACCGAGCGGCGGTAAAATCCTATCGCTGCAGCATTTTCAAATTTTCTTGTGATGAATGCGAAATTGTCATAATTCGAAGGAGTTGCAAGGATTGTAACCCCTAACGGAACACAATAAAGTATATATATAAAAAAAATAATTATTTAAAAAACCACGTTTTTAAAATGGACTAGAAAGTATAAAATAATTTGAAAATAAAATACTTGTATGATTTAAAACAAACCGTTTCAATTTTCGCGCCACCCTCGACTTCCGTAACGTCACTTCCGTAACATAACAAAATACGTTACCCTCGGCAAAGAAGTTTCACATCAAAAATCAAAATTGTACAAAATCTACATAAGTAGAGCCTCGTCATTTTTATAAGCTGAAACATTCTAATTGCTTTTAGTGCTCGGTAGGTTCGGTGTTGATTGACCACCGAGTGACGAAGACATCAAAAGTACCGGTGTCGAGTGAAGAATGACGAATGGCTTTATGGGGGATGAACGATTTAGGACATTGCGTCCACCCTCTTCTACCTTCTCTGCGTCAACGTCTGAGGTTCCGCCGCTGATGGACAGGTAGCACGTAGTCCACGTGTTTTAATCATGGGGAAATAATTGCTCTCGCCGCGAAGAAGTCTGGTATTGGAATTCGGTGGCGTGGCTGGTCGGAAAGGGACATAACCATAATTCGGCGCGGTGGTAACGGCGCGCGAAAGTAAGGCAGGGCAAGAAAAGGCAAGGCAAGGCAAGGCAAGGCAAGGCAAGGCAAGGCAAGGCAGGGCAAGGCAAGGTAAGGCAGAGGTGGAGAAGGGAAAGAAGGGCGAGGGGAGGTGAGGCAAGGCGATGCAAAGAAGGGCGAGCTAAGGTAAGAAAAGGCAAGGCTCTGGCGACCGCTTAGAAGGCTCCGCGAGACGCGGTAGCCTCGGTACTCGGTACCGAAGAGAAGACAGCTCGGCTCGGCGCGGCGCGACGCGGCGGTGCGACGAAGACGCCGAGGATCAGTCGAAACGGAGAAAGTAAAAGAAGGAGCAAGAAGAGAGGCGGCTAGGCGAGCATTAAATCGGAGAAAGACCTGGGGGTGGGGGGGTATGGGGTGGGTGGGTGGTTGGGTGGGTGGAGGTTGGGGGCGAAGCCGGGAAGGACAGACGAGTGGAAAACGTTACGAGGGATCGGGAGAGAACGCGGCGGGTGTTGGCAGGAGGAGGGAGACGAGCACGATAGCGGCGCTGCGGCGTAACGACGCTATAACGTGAGCCGCCGGGTGATTACCTACCACCTCCGTACCCCGTTTACCCTTGTGCGTCGAATACTGGTGCCGTCGCGCCACGCCATGCCACGCCAGGCCATCCCACGCCGCTGCGCTCCGCTCCGTGCCGTGCCACGCCACCGTCACGCCATGCCACGCCATGCCGCGTCGTGCCGCGTCGTGCCACGCGGAGCGCCGCTCTTCCTCGGCGCCAGCCGGCCACGCCGTGCCGCGCCACGCCACGGCCACGCCATGCCACGCCACGGCACGGCACGGCACGGCGCGCGGCGCCAGTTCTCCCACAGCCACGCCGAGCTATCGCGTTTGACCGTGCTACGCTACTACCACCCCACGCATCGGTAGCTCTGGATGCCACGCCATCGACCCGCCAGCATTACGCCCTACGAATTCTTCCCTGGCTCTCGCTATCCGTCTCTCTTTCTATCTCAGCTTCCCTCTCTCTAGCTTCACTCTCTGTCGGTTTGGCTCTCCCGTCCGTTCTTCTCAGCCAAGTCTGCGGGCAGACGATCGCGGACTCGGGTCTCCGTCGTTCTATCCGGGCAGTGGTATCGGTATTGGTACCCCGTATCGGTGTGTACCCGCGACACCCAGCTACCCGGTAACCCGCCCGCCAGCCGCCGCCACCCCCCTCGCCCACCCCCTGTAGCGGTAAGTTCGGCTATCGGAGAACGTCGACGCCGTAAACGCGACGCGATGCCACCCGAGAGCTAAGAGGAGAGACCAGTTTCAGAGCCGAGTAGCCCCCAGGCGAACGCACACACATACATGCACGATCTCTCTTCTCTCTCTCTCTCTCTCTCTCTCTCTACCTGCTCGTGTAACCCGACAGGGGTGGACCCGTTTCGTCGCTCCGCTCTCCTGTCGATCCGTTATCTAGTCGGTCAGCCTATGCCGCGTCAACTCCAGTCGATACTACACAACCACCCGGACTCTTATTCCTGGTGATCGCGAGCGCGTCGACACCGATACGCTTCCTGGCGACAGCAAAAACCTATAGCGAAGACCTACGGATTCATTTCTCGGTTAGTAATTGGGTTGGGCGATGGTCATCGTTGGTGTTGGTTGGTCTACGCTGGTGTACGATCGCCTGTGTTCGTCTCTATGTTGATCTATGTTGGTCCGCGTTGATCTATCTTGTATAACTGAGGTCTATTTTCACTTGGAACTGATAAAATGTCAAAAATCTCGGTCTCTTCGGTTCGAAGTAGAACGACCTGTCCGGTGAACGGCCACTCAAGCTGCATGTCTGTTCAGACTAGTACTCGCAAATTGTTATTTAACACTAAACCTACCATTACCGGTCAAATGACCGTTTCCAGATTTTGTATTTTACAATTATTGAATTTATAAAGATGCTGCCGTTGGAAATGATTATACACAATTCTATATTTAAGCACAGAATATTATAAAAATCGCATAAAATCCAAATAAATTCTGATCAGATGGCTACGCGTAGTAGCCATTTTTAGTGCTCGGTAGTTTTAGTGTTAATTTCCCGAGTGTTGATTTCTATAAAAATTTGTCACTATATGAAGACGTGTGCTACTACTAGGAACTTCTACAGTGGTCACTTGGAACAGTGTACACGTACGTCTGCCGTCAGTGTACGTTTCTTGGAACACTCGTATACGTTTCTGACAAGTAACACTACCCAACTGATACTCGCTGATTTGAATGAAATTCAACGTACTTATTAAACACCGAAAAATTTTAAATACGTGTTTTCTTGTTTCGGCTAAATACTCAACCTCTGGAGATGGAAACGTTTGTGGCTAATTATTTCTTAAAGTATACAGTTTCTGAAAAAAGTGCTAGATCCAGAGTTGTACAGTTCAGAGTGATGCACTTGATGGCGACCTTGAGGTCGATTTTTAAGGTCAATTAAATTTGGAAATAATAAGCCGGACTTGCCGGATTTAGCAGGAAAATCGACCTCAAGGTCGATTTCAAGGACGCCATCAAGCGAATCACTCTGAACTGTACAACTCTGGATCTAGCACTTTTTCAGAAACTGTATCCTTTAATAATTAGCCACAAACGTTTCCATCTCCAAAGGTTGAGGGGTGCTTTCTACCCCTAAAAAGCGTATTTAGCCGAAACAAAAGAACACGTATTTAATATTTTTCGGTGTTTAATAAGTACGTTAAATTTCATTCAAATCAGTGAGTATCAGCTGGGTAGTGTTACTTGTCAGTGTATTTCTTTCAGATCAACGTTGAGATCTTCATCTTGGAATGTAAGTATCCCATAATTCAAATTGACTAGTAGAAAATTCGAATTTAGACGGAAGGTTTTTAGTTTTTATCCCTCAACACTCGGATGGCAACTCTGAGGCACCACTGAAAGTTGCTATGCCATTCTTAAAAATATTGTTCACATTATTATTTTTGTTCGTTACCACTGCCGGTCAAATCACCGGTTTTATATTTTTCATCTTACAGTTATTGAAATTGTGAAGTTGTTTACAGTGGAAATTGATTCGATAAACTTTTGTATCCAAGCACATATTCGAATAAAAATTGCACAAAATGTACATAAATATAGAGCCTTGTCATTTTTATAAGCTAAAACATTTTAATCGCTTTTAGTGCTCGGTAGGTTTAGTGTTAATAAACTACTAGACATTTACATATTAAATGAGATATTAAAAAAAAATGAAATGTATAGAAATATTCTAGAATGGAAAAATCTTTCGTTTTTTAGTTAAAACAGCTCCGAGTGCAAATGGTTAATTGCAAAGCAACTCGGTTCTTCAAAGACACTTTCGTACTGCAGTTTCGTAGCAGATCCTAATTCGACGGAGCCCTTGTCCGATTCCGTTAATCGTCGGAAGACGGAGAGACAGTGAGTGAGTGAGAAAGAGAGAGAGAGAGAGAGAGACGCGTGCGATTGGTTCGCGTGGGTGCGTGTGTCAGCGTGTTATCCGCGGGCGGGTTTCGCTCGTCGAATTTCCTCTGGATCTCGGGGGTTTCTGGCGATCGGATCTGTCGGTGTTCTCTCGGTTTGAGGCGAGGCAAGTCGAGGCAAGGCGAGGCAAGGCGAGGCGCGAGAGTTCGCTCTACTTTTCGATCTCGGAGCATTTCACGGAGCGAGGACTGTGCCGTTCCGACGGTATTACGGAGCTATCTCCGTTAAGTTAGCGCCGCGTCGTCTCGCCTCACCTCGCCACGGTTCTGGCCGTATATACCCCCCCGACGATCCGCGATCCGCGATTCGCGGCACGACGGCACGAGGCCACGCCAGACCGCGTCTATCATGACCCAGGGTATGGCGTGGCGCGGTACGGGCGCGCGGTATGGCGTGGCATGGCATGGCATGGCGTGGCGCGGCATGGCGTGGCACGGTACGGCGCGCCGCGACGCGGCGTGGCGCGGTGAGGCTGGCCGAGGCGAACCCAGACGAGGCACGCCACGGTATCGTTTATCGCGCAGACCCAAACTCTTGGAACGGAGCTGCGCGACGCCGCACGTATCTGCCATCGAGCACGGCAGGAACGAGGCTATTACGCGAACGCGCATACATATCTACGCCAAACGAGCGACCGCGTACTCGCACGTGCGCCTCGCCTCGCCTCGCCTCGCCTCGCCTCGCACCACCTCGCCTCGGTTACTCCGTATGCGGCTCTCTCTGTGACTGCGAGCCTTTCGACAGACAAAGAGGGAGGGAAAAACCGTGGGAGGGAAAAACTGCGAGGGGGCGAAACGGCCGCGCCACGGCTACGAGCAGATAGGGGGTGGCGGTGACGATGCCGAGAGAGATTACTGCGGGGGTTTCGATTTCACCTTTCAACGATTCCGAAGAGTTCGCGCTTCGAACCGGGGGAACGTCTTCCACGAAACGTTTCTCCGTCGTCGTCGTCGTCGTCGTCGTAGTCGTAGTCGTCGTCCACCAGAGTTTTCAACCTCCGTGAAGCGAGTGGGTGCCTCCATCGAAACGTACGAGACGCGACTGGATCCGTTTGAATCGTTCCGCCATCGATTTTCTGTAGTTTCCGACGCGCTTCTTGGAGATCGACTACGATCTTGCTAGATGAAAGAAGCTAGTTTTAGTTGGCTTCGAGGAAGTTCGAGGGAACTTTGTGAATATGCCTCGATATGGACCTCGGTTGTTGTCCATTCGGAAATATTCCTCTGTCTCTTTGACATCCGCATCCTCTTGTTGTCCATAACTAAATTGGCTGCGGATATTTATTTATTTATTAATAACCTAAACCGTGTATGGTTTATATAGCATACATTAGTATAACACTTTACAATTGACAATCGACAATGAGGTGTATATCGTTGTACTAAGTTAAATTAACATAAATGGTAAACGCTAAATGCGAATCTTACATTTTTTGAGAAAATTGAAAATAAAAATTACCGCTGTAACGTCTCGCACGCTTAGAAAGAAATTAATAATATAGGAATATTTTCGATTGAGGAGCAGTTCGATTAAATGCCCTCGTTCTGAATCGTATTCTGGACATTGCCTGCATTTATGACAAATTCGAGTAGATGCACAACTACAAACACATTCAAAGAGTTTGAGAATGCAGGTAGATCAACTCCGGTTCATTAAAATTATTAAGCCAAGAAAACAATTTTTATTTTCCAGTGCAAGTCTAGTATTAGAAATAGATTAATTTCACTATCTTACAGTCCACTATCTAAAATAATCGAAAACCAATAAAATCATCAAGAAACGTTCCACTGAATGTCAACCCTGTGTCTCGTTAGCAACGGGCGAACCATGCACCAAAAAATGGCCCAATTCTGCAAATAATCGCGTGGGAAAATTCCGAAAAAAAACTCCGGCACGTGTCAGAGTCCCACCCACACATACCACAATGTGTTTCTACATGTATGTTTTCTCTCTCCGGCGGAGGTGTCGTTTCGAGGGCATTTTTGACGCCCTCGTCCGGAGCCTGTGCCCTTTAGAGGCCAGCATCTACTCGACGGCATTCGATCAAACGAAACTGGCAACGAGTTTCTTTCTGTCGGCGACGCGTGCCGTCACGCCTCCACCGCCTCCACCGCCTCCGCGAGCTTCTCCTCTTTTGTCCTCTTGTCTTGTCCTCTTCTCTCTGTCTCTCTCTCTCTCTCTCTCTCTCTCTCTCTCTCTCTCTCTCTCTCTCTCTCTCTCTCTCTCTCTGCGACACCGCGTCAGACTTTGCAAAGTGCCGTGGCTGCCGCGAGTAATCGAATTTCGGGGACTCGTGCGCCACGATTCGCAAGCCCACGCTTATCGTCCCCGGTTATCTCTCTCTTCTCTATCGTCTATCTCTTCTTTTCTACTTATCGCGACCGATCGATGGATCGTTTTCGCACCGTGCGCCATGCGCCATGGGATCGTCGCGTTTTCGCAGCTAGCCCCCAGGAGAATCGACTCGGACATCGAAAACCCATGGATATCGATGTTGACCCCCGTTAATTATACTCGGATCAGCGTAGATCGCTCGGAAACGCTATTGGCGAGAGAACGCCTCGCTCGCCTCGCCGCCAGTAGAAAACACCATAGCTCGAGGCGAGCTTCCGCTTCACGGGGGCGGGAAATTGCGGAAGAACGAGGCCAATCCGACGAGTGTCGCGGCTACCCTTCTCTCCCCGTCTCTCTTCCGATCACGTTTGCTCGGCTACGCGGAAAATCTACCCCATTTTTCCTGTCCAACCCGCGCCGCACCCGGCGAAGGATTAATCGAGATTTCGTGGACGGCGACTGACCGACAACCATTCTGCGGTTGGATCATCGGCGTGGCGATTAGTATAGATCTTGATCGGTACGTCGCTCCTATCTAGGAGCCTCGGTTCTTGAGAAATTCAATCTTGAAGGAACAAGACAGTCGAAGATCGAATTTGCAGGAATTTAGGAATTTTTCGTGCTTCGACAGGGGATGATTTTTACGTGGAATGGATGCTATAGACCAATGGTAGGCAAATTCATTAGTCAAAAGAGCCAAATAGCAGAAGTACAACGATTTAGATTCCTTTTGAGAGCCAAAAACAATCCTGTTTTTAGGTTCAAAATTTATAAAATGTATTAAAATACAGGGTGTCACCTAACGTTTGCACCTCGAATATCTTTGTTGTTTCTAAAGATACGTAAAATATAGTAGGGACAAAGTTGAATGGTACAATGGGGTTAACACGATGCCAAAATAAAATTTTGTTTTTATGACATTTTTTTAGAGATATCAAGGTCACCTTACTTTTTTTAAATGGAACCACCCTTTTTTAAACACCTACAATGATAGTCCCTTTCATTAGGAATTCAGTGACTATAATTATTCCAAGGTCATTCAATGTCAGACAGAGAAACCGTATAAAATTCAGAATATGAGCTCTAAATGTTTCGGTAAATACGCATCGTAGCGTTTTGTAACCTAATATTGATTATATTACAGTGATTTAACATTTAATATCATCTGAGAGTATGTTTACTAGTTACTTCAAGTCTCAACTGTGATAAACGTATTCTGCTTTGATATTCTAAATCTTATACGTTTTCTCTGTCTGTGACCTTGAATGACCTTGGAATAATTATAGTCACCGAATTCCTAATGAAAGGGACTATCATTGTAGGTGTTTGAAAAAGGTTGGTTCCATTAAAAAAAAGTAAGGTGACCTTGATATCTCTAGAAAAAATGAGATAAAAACAAAATGTTTTTTGGTATCGTGTATATTTAGAAACAACAAAGATATTTGATGAATAAGGTTCGATCATCTACTACATTTAAGCAATTAATTATTTCTCAACGTTTCGATCCCATTGTGGATCATTATCAAGGGAATTTTGCGTCTTTAAAGTGTTGTATAAGTTAATGTATGTTTGATAATCTGAATGGTACAATTTTTAATTTAACTTACTAGCTTTCTTTAAACTATTCTAAAAATTCATTGTTGATGAGTTTCAAAGATATTTGAGGTGCAAACGTTAGGTGACTCACCCTGTATACCATTAAATTAAAATAAAATAAATTAATTCTAAACACATCATTGGTGGAACAGCCACAGTTTGCCGACCACTGCTATATAGACCATTCCGAGTACAATGGTATAATTTTTATGAAATGAGAGAAAAAAGGTCATATACATAGAACGGAAATAATCTAGGTCGATATGTTTGGTTTCCGAGTGAAAATGATTCCGGAGTGCGAAGGGTTAATACACATTGCGTCCGATCGACGCGGCCGTCGCGTGGAGATCGGGAATCGATCTGGCAGGTCGATCGAGCTTCGCAAGACACACCCGTCGTCGTCGTCGTCGTCGCGTGGATGCCAGGGGTTTAGGGTAGGAATATTGGAAGAGTGGTGGCGGCGGCTGGGTGGCTAGGCGACTACTCGAGTCGCTCGTTCGAGTAGAACTAGGAGAGAGAGAGAGAGAGGGAGAGAAAAAGAGAGAGAGAGAGAGAGGGAGAGAAAAAGAGAGAGAGAGAGAGGATCGAGGATGAAGCGAGAAGGAGGGCTAGAAGGAACGGAAGAGGAAAAAGAAATAGGCGAGTGGCGACGGTATTGGACGGTGCGTCGTTAACGGTAACGACAGCCACCGATTGTCCCAACGATGCCGGTCTCCACCGTCGCGTTTCCCGTTTTCCACCCCGCCGTCCACCGTTTCCACCGCCATTCGCCATCCACCGCTATCCGCCATCCGCCCTCCGACCTCCGGCCACGCCGCGCACCGCACCACGCCAAGCCAAGCCAAGCCAAGCGAAGCCAAGCCACGCCGAGCCACGCCGCGCGACGACATTCGGCCTCGAGCCACCTTATTGCCGCGATAAATATAGAGCCTACTCCTTGAAACCGTCTACCCGCTCTCCACACTAACGCTCGCTTTCTTCCTTCTTCCAGCTCAACGTTCTACGTCCTTCTTCTCTTCCTCCTCCTCCTCTTCTTCGTCCTCTTCCTCTTGGGCTGTCTCGCCTCTCTTTTCTCACCTTTTCACCTTCTCACCTCAGGGACACGCGTGGCCACCACAGAAACACCGGAATCGCTGATTGAGCACCCGAGTTTGTCGAACCACGATCGACCGCTGCAAACGGTTCCACGTCCCGATGGATTTATCGTAGTTCAGCTGGGTGACCCTGGGTCGGTCCTGACCCGGCACAAAAGGTCAGCGTGATCTGTGAAATTCGTGCTGTTGAGAACAACTCGTTCGGGCCAGTTGCTCGAGAACAATTGATTCGCTGGTTCTCGGGCTTCTTGAGAATCGAATTCAAGCTACCGCCGCCTGGGTCGCTACTGACCCTGGCGAAAGTGTCGAGCGGTTCTGTTCGGTTGTCGATGTTTTACGGTTTATTTCGCGTGTTTATAATTTAATAAGCGAAAAGAGAAATTTATCGTAACATTGACTTTTTTAATGGTTCGTTACAATCATTTAAGAAAAAGTTGCGTGCGATTATATGTATTCCTGAAACTTTTTGCATGTTCATTCCTGGGTAATTTTACGCTGAGACTTTCTTTTTGTGCTTGTTATTTCTTTATTTTCTATTGTAAACATTTGTATAAAAGGACTTCGGTCCGTATATAATAAATATAATAATAATAATAATATTGCACACCCACGTATTCCCCGATGACTAAATATTGACTACAATAAAAAGAATTTCATTTGAATAGAATGGGAATGAAACATAGATACCCTAGAATTTGAATTTGAATCTAATGAATTTCCTAGAATTTGAATTTGAATCTAACGAATTTCCTAGAATATAAATTTCCTACAATATAAATTTCCTAGAATTTGAATTTTAATCTAATGAATTTTCTAGAATTTAAATTTCAACTCGAATCTCCTAGATATTAAATTTGAATTAGAATCTCCAGTCATCTATACTAAAAATTTGCAAAAAATTGTTTGAAGCGAAGTGAACGTTTCGAGAGGAAGATGGTCTTGTATCAGTTCTTGCAATCGGTCTTTCTAAGGTTAAGTCGAGCCAGGGCTTGTTCGATGATACCGTGAAAGCGGGAACCGGAGCGGGCTACAGGGATTAATCATTGAGCACGGTCTGGATGCAAAATGGCTGCGATCGATCCATCGCGCGGCGATGCGCTGGCGAAATGATTTCGTAACGAGGTTCTCCCGACGTTTCCCTCTCTTCGCCTAAACGTCTGTCCATTTATACATTCGTCTCTGCCGGCTATCTCTCTCTTTCTCTCTCTCTCTCTCTTTCTCTGGCTCTGTTCGATTGTGTCCTTGTTTCACTCTGTGGTTCGCGTTTCTCTGTTCCCTTCGCAACCCCCTCCGCCATACGAAACCAGACCTCCTGACTATTTCTCCTTCCCTCTGACGTTCGTCCGTCGGACGTCTGGTTCACGACCTCGTTCTATTCTTGCTGAAATTACGACGCTTCGTCGGGTCCGTTAGAGACCGGGCACACTTGCCGCTCGCGACTCGCTGAACGAGCCACGAAAACGCCGACAAAAAAAAAGAAAAAAAACACAACACACCGACACAACGCCATCACCAACACGCTCGGCAGCGAATTTACCATGCGCCAGGCTGACTCGATAATTACCTGAGACGTTATTAGAAAATTCGTTACGTTAATCTCATTTTTCAGACGTCTCCCTTCTTTCTCTCTTCGCTGGAGAAAAAAAGTGTTTCCTGATGAGGGACCCAAAGGCTTCTTCGGTTCTTTGGAAAATTAATGATCTGGGCTTTTTCCAGCACATTCGCAATTTCGCACGCGTGCGAACGAGCTTAATTTACTTAAAAATAATTTATTATTACAACTTATCGTTATTATATATATATATAGTCTACTTCTAATCGATATGATACGAAATTCCCCACAAAAGCACTGCAGACTCAACGAAAACTCGAGTTTATGACAGCCATCGCTCATCCGAATTTTAGCAATCGTTCCCAGTGTCAATTTGGCAGATTTCTCGTCGGTTTCGAGAAAGCAGTACTTCCTGCTCGTCGATTTATCGCTTTAATCTTGTCCTATCTCGCTACAGTTTCTCATTTTCAAAGAAGGATTTTCGGAACGCGATTGTTCGTCAGTTATTTACAAGAATTTACAACGTTATGCGAACGTACAATGTTCAACTATCCGTATGTCGAATATTATATTTGTGAAATTTTAGCAATCCTGAAACCACGATCTCTGACAGATAATTGTTTTGGAATGACAGAAACAGTGTTTGGTCGTTTTTAGTGGGTATGGGGGTTGATCAGTGGCGGAACTACGGGGCCCAAAAATTTTTTCATTTATTATCTTGCAATTTTACTAAAAATTATCTCTAATTTAGATTAAATTAAAAGTACACTGGCATGAAAAGCATACTTGTTGCGTTTATTGAATTTTTACATTTCTCCTTCCTAAAAAGCATTAAAAAATCTCGATAGACAAAAAGGGTGCCGAAAGTTTGTAGTTCCGCCACTGGGGTTGGTTTAAGGGTTAGCCCCCGTATCGTTATGGCTATCGTGCGTATCAACCGATTAGAACGATTCGAACGCTCCCTTTCTCCTAGTGTTCTCCTCTGTTTATTTCTATTTCGATATCTCGCGTGCCCCTCCTCTTCGTTATTCTGCTCGACGCGCTCCTCCTTGATCATCCGACACACAATAGGCACGCGAGCTGCTCCTCGCGCGCCGCCGTTTAAAGAAGATCGCGCGTTAAAGCAAACTTGCGGATTCGGACCGGAACACTGGGAATCTCCTTGTTTCGCAAAAATATCAGAATTTTTCCGAATTTTAACCAGAAACATTCTCACCGTGGAAAATTTCACCGATGTTTAATTCCATTTTTCGAGCTCCGAAGGATTTCTTTCTAAATTTTTCTGCATGTTGCACTTCTTTCGAGATTATGATCGTAAAGAAATATCTCGAAGCCCCCTTGGTCGAAGCACAATGACTCGGAAGCCTATTAATGGGTCATTCGCACACGCCGCGAACGCACGAGGATCCGCAATGTCCACTTGTCACCGTGCGTTCGAACGGTAAAACGCAGTTACTCGTTGCAAGAAGCAGGTGTTACACCTGTCCGAATTTCAACGGTCCGTCGAACGTCTCGTGGACACAGCTGTTTTATTTATCCCTTCCCTCCTGCCTTCGTTTCGTTCGCTCTTTTGCCAGAGCGAGTTTTCCCTTTTTCCGTGAACGCGCGCGAGCATCGATCGTTTCGCACGCGCTTCCTATATCCGCATAATTGCAACGATATACCGATAGAGAGACGGCGAGGGGTGAACAGCGGAGGGAAAAAGCCATAGTGCGGCGGTGGAGAGCAGAATATCGCGGAAATCAACGATGGAATAGATTGCTTCTGATACTGGCTGAACAAAGTCCAAATTGTTAGTCTCTTCGACGGTGCAATATTTTTATAATAACTCTTTTCTCGTGGTTTATTTAATTCGCTGTTCCCCTTCCAACGAGGCGGAACCTCTTTGTCCTATTTTAATTTCGATTTTGTCTTCTTGTGCATTTATTATTATTAGGATGTTTGTGCAATTTTTAAATTTTTGTAGACACATGTTGAGAAAGTATAAATAAATCTTGGTGATAGTAGCCTTTGTAGATTTAAAATAAATAAAAATCGTACAAAATTCTGTCGAGATTTATATTCTAACATTTTTGGAATATTTCTAGTCATATATATCCATAAGTCTAATTATTATAAACTTAGAGTGCCCAGATTATTAATTAAAGTCTTTCTGTTGCTATGCTTTATTATTAGCGTATCCTTATGCAAAATATAAATTTTCTACCTGTATTACAGCAAACCGAAGTGAAATCAAAATTTATTCTAACAGTGTTTTGAAATTCTTCTAATGTTTTTACTGTCTCAAATTACACTTACCCATTTTTGTCGTGAATACATAAAATCCGCTACTAATCTATCATTTTTCAGAAGGCTCGTGTATTATTTCGAATCATTTAAAAATCGATTGCGGTTATCTGTTCCCATGATACAGAAGGCTTGCAGGAATGAGGAAATATTGCGAAACGTGGCAGCAGCTCCGCAAGAGGACAAGGTTTATCGACGGAGTTGCGGAACGCGTGGGTGGGAACGATTGGGAATTGTCGCAGGCAGATGGACCATCCTTCCGAGTACCACAGGTTGGGTCGTTCTCGACGTTACCAATGAAATTAATTGCAACAAACGAAAATGAAAATTAATTTTTTTCTTAACCCTTTGCGTGACGACTCTGAGGCCACCAATTGTTACACCATTATTCAATATATCATTTACATTACGAAATTGGGTCAGTTTCGCAATTAAATTAATTGCAACAAACTGGAGGGAAATGAAAATTTATTTTTTTTCTTAACCCCTTGCACTCGAGTGGCGACTCTGAGGCCACCAATTGTTACACCATTATTCAATATATCATTTACATTATGAAATTAGAATATTTTCATAAAATGAAAATATTCTAGGTTGGAAGAAAAATTACTGAACAGGTGTAAAATAATATAACAGCGTTTTCAAATTCTTCTAATGTTTTTACTGTTACAAATTACAGCTATTTTGTCACAAATGCATCGAATCCGCTGTCTACCATTAACGCCGTAGGCTTGTTAATAAAAATCGAGTATCCCGTACACGAAGGCAACAAATCCATATATATAGTACATTTAAACAATGTTGCGTCTATTAAAAATCGCTTACAGCATCCTGTTGTATATTAAAAAAAAAAACAAATTTCCCCTTTCCCGGATCCCATCGACAAAGGAGAATCATCGTACAAGAAAAACGGCGATTGGTGGTTTTACGCTTTATTAGCTGAAAGTTTTGCAAAGGAAAAACCGTACACACTGCGAGACGACGTTAGGCAAAATCATGAAAATCATCCGACCAAAAAGACGCGTGTCGTGTTCCTCGAAGGGAAAACTGAATAGTCCTGTATGGCAGCGCGGGATCGTTGTGTCAAGCAAAATACACGCAGCGCAGCTTCGTTAGATCAAGGAGTTCAATTACTTTCGCTAATACATATTACGTATGGATGCGGGGTGTTGGTGGGGGGGAGGAGGGAGGAAGGGGTGGGATTTATTAAATATCAATCGACAGGGTTGTTTGTTCTGTTGTTTGTCTCGTCGTTGCGATTATCACCATGTATCATCATGTAAATAGGTACAACGTGGTTGTGCATTGCAGTTTCATAGAAAATGTTATGCATTTAGCTTACAATTACGATACGATACGATTACGGTTTTACGATTACGATTACAATTACGATACGATACGGTTACGGTTTACGATTACGTTATTTTTTTACGATTACGATACGACGACGCAGTGGCACACCACCGGTCGCCCCTCTCAATTAATCATTGCGTTTTTGTCAGTCCTCTTACACTCTTCGTAAAAGTATAGCGTTTCTTTTTTTTTTTTTTTATTTTTTTTGGTTTCCGTGATTTTTTTCTTATTTCAGCGGTTTATTCTCGCCGATCCGCGAGAAATGATCGGCGGTCTCTATCGTAGCAGAGTTCCAGAACTGTCACTGCCAGCTCTCTAAACGTCGCCCGTAACAAAGTTGACGCGTAACAAGGCTTCGTTCCTTACGGGAACTGTTCCTGAAAATACGTTGCTTAGCGATGGCAGTGAGTAGAACGAGCTTTTTTGTCGGTTTCTCGAGCAACTAGGAATACATCTCTCTATTCTCTGTTTATTACTCCTCGTTCGTTCGTTCGTTCGTTCCGTTCGCTTTTTTTTTCTTCCGTTTCTTTATTTCTCCACTATTAATAATGTACTTGAAAACTGTGTGCGTCCCGACGGAACGTCGAAACGTTTCGTTGCACTTTATAGTATCTTGTACCAGAACAGATAATGCTCGCCCTCGCTGATCTGCAGGTCGTCGACGCCTGAAATCGATCGATTTTAGTGCCAGTGGAACGGAATCAGGGTCGGTCGACAAGTGTGTTACAAACTCTATTTTCACTGTATCTGTGCCGGTCGATTGCGAACGAACGCTGCGGGAACTCGCGCCCTCCATTTTTACTATTGACATTTTTCAACCGAGAACTGACCACTGGACAATCGTCGAACGTTAGACAAATTAGTTACAATAAAAGATATCCCCAGGAATAAATGCATTGATACCAATGACCTCGATTCGATTTAAAATTATACTTCACTCTAAATGTGTGCTTTTGCACACCCAAAGCCCACTTAACACTTCGAGCACGACAGACAAAACAAAATTTAAAAGTTTCCAGATTTTAGATATTCTGCAGAATCTAGCTAAAAAGGAGAGGTCACAGTAATAAGGTCGTCGATTTTAATTAAACTTTTTCTGGCGAATCTAGAGCAAAAATAAGCAGACCCATGTTGGAGCGTTTTGGACAATACTCATTATTTATAACGATAATTTAAATTTCATTTCAGATGGAGTATAATAACCATATTTTCTGAACATCATAAAATTAAATGTTAATTATCTTTATAAATAATGAGTAATGATAATTAATATTTCCTTTCGAATGGAGTATATAAAGATATTTTCTGAATATTATAAAATTAAATGTTAATTATCTTTATAAATAATGAGCCACCACCACTGTGACCACTTCTTGTCAATCTCTGCTTGTACCAATAATTCCCATTTCTGTTAAAATGCACTGTAACATCATTTATAGCAAACAGACAATTCGGTCACGTGCTCCTTCCCTCTTTCGCGACCTGGTTTGTCCACTCACTTGTCGAGCAACCGAGTAGAATTTTCACCAAAATCCATCAACATACCTCCAGGTGCAACCAGTTGATTGCCCGGCGGCGTGGAAGGGTCTGGCGGCGAGGGGAGCCGATAAAGCAGCCAAAAGTGATAGGTCAGCGGCTCCTCTTTGTATCCAGCTATCGTGTGAACATAATGGCCATTAGGCCATTCCGAGGCGACGAACTGGAAGTGCGGCGACATGTCCGCGGCCAGGAGCATCACTTCGTAGAACGTTTCGTTCTTCGGTGCGGTCACTGTCAGGTTGTACGTCTCGTTGACATTGCTGCCGACCCACAAAGTGTACGAGACGTTGACCATAACTGGTGCCGTGGTGCCCACGATTGTACCACTGTCCGTGTTACTGGCGTTCAACGCGTTGTTCACCGCGGTGTTGTCCTTGACACTGCTGTTGTTGTTCTTACCGTTGTTGTTGTTGGTAGTGCTGGCGATGTTTCCGTTGCTTGTGTTGCTCGGGTAGGTGCTGTCGCTTGTACTGGAATTGTTTATGTTGTTCACTAGCGTCGGGGACGATACTGACTCGCTATGGTTGCTGGGTATCGTCGGCTCTGGGAGAAACAGACGTGTTAGGGTTCGAACATTTTTAAAGATGTGTCCCGAAGATATGTGGTACAATTGGTCTGTAGTCTGCGGATATTTTTTCTATTTTACATTTGATCTATCAGTCTAGTCATTTTTGATTGTTTAAGAATATTAACACTAAACCTACCGAATTTTAAAAATGGCGTGTTGCCTTATAAAAATGACATCATCGAATTTACATAGATTTTCAGTGAAAGCATCACTATAATTTCAATAATTATAAAATAAAAACCAGAAAAGATCGTTCGACCGACGGTGGTTTACTGTGGAAGAATTAAAAGACGAAAATTAATTTTACCATTGGTGTTCCCATTGCCGTTCACGTTGTTCCCGCTGCCATTGCCGTTCCCAATGGTAGTCAGTCTCGGTGGGGAAGTGTCAGCGAGTCCCTGTCCGCAATCGAGAGTCCTGATGCTGGACAGGCCCCTAGGAGTGACTCCAAGAAGTGCTTCGGCGGTTGCTCTAACATCGCCCGCGAAGGAGCCATCGGCTCTTTGCTGGCTACTCAGCCAGGCCAGGACAGCGGACCTGTTCCAATTGTCTGCAGGCTCGTTCTCAGCCTCCTCCAGAGCTTGCATCACCAAGGCTGTTGTCCTCAGGTCTCCGAAACTGCCATCTAGCCTCTGCTGTTGCGCTAAACCGATCGAAGGCTTGCGCACGAAGTGGTGGAGGTTCCTATGTCTGTGATCCTGCACGATGCACTTCAGTGCCAGGATCACCATCGCCACAGTATCTGCAAAAAAAGAACTGTTAGCGACATACGTCTTAGTTGGTAGTTTATTAGATTAACACAGGAGACGATGCTAACCGACGTTATGGTCCTGGGCAGCGTTGGCGATGTCCAGCAGCCGACGAATCTGCCTCTTCCGCACGTGAGCTTGCGCATTGCAAGCTGCCAGAGTGGTCAGAGCGAACTCGTAGTCGGTTGGAGGCTCGTGATGCTGCAACGTGCCGATCAGATCGTGTCCGTGAAATTGTCTTGGGTCCGTGCACATCGCGTTCAACGCGAGAGTGTAGCGCGCCAGTCGGACTGGCGACAGACCGATCTCCCGGTGCCTGAAATCAAGATCCGGTGCCGTCAATCGCTTTTCAGTAAATCGCACGCGTTGGAAATTGCACGCGTTCAAGTTCCAGGCGTCCAAATTGTACGCGTCCAAGTTCCACGCTTAGGGAATTGCACGCGTCCAAGTTCCACGCTTTGGGAATTGCACGCATCCAAGTTCCACCCGTTGCAAATTGCACGCTTTCAAGATCCAACCGTCCAAGTTCCACGCTTTGGGAATTGCACGCGTCCAAGTTCCACGCTTTGGGAATTGCACGCGTCCAAGTTCCACGCTTTGGGAATTGCACGCATCCAAGTTCCACCCGTTGCAAATTGCACGCGTTCAAGATCCAACCGTCCAAATTTCACGCGTCCAAGTTCCACGCTTTCGGAATTGCACGCGTCCAAGTTCCACGCTTTGGGAATTGCACGCATCCAAGTTCCACGCGTTGCAAATTGCACGCGTTCAAGTTCCAGGGGTCCAAGTTCAACGCTTTGGGAATTGCACGCATCCAAATTCCACCCTTTTGGAATTGCACGCATCCAAGTTCCAAGTGTTGAAAATTGCACGCATCCAAGTCCCACGTGTTGCAAATAGCACGCGTTCAAGTTCCACGCATCCAAGTCGCAAGCATCGAAACAGCACTTGTGAACGGACGCTCAGCTCGCTCCGGATTATTGTTAGCGGACAAATTGCAGCGCAAAGGGTTAATAACGGCGGGACGGTCCCCCGTTGAAAAATTGCCAGCATAGTTACCTCCAAAGCAACAGCACAATCTCCAGCTCCATTTGCTTGCTGCTCAGCTGGAGCTCGAGGGGCACCGGTGGAGCGACGTTGTCCTCCCTCGACAGGTTTCCAAGACGAACCACCAGCAAAACCCGATGAGTATCGTTTCCCCAGCCAGCATCCTTGTCTCTCTGACTCCATAGCCAGGCAGTGCCTCGCTCCAGAATGCTCTCCGCTTCCGCGTCGCTCGGCCCGACCTCCGCGACGCTTCCTATTAATCATAATCATTCGTTAACCTCATCAGGGACCACGAGCTTTCACACCCGGTCATCGCACAGTTTCTACTGTCTGTGCGTTTTCACATGCTGGCCGTACTTCTTTTCTTGAGAAGTACGGCTAGGAAGGAGAATGCTCGATCGGTGGACAGACGACGCGCCGGTGATCTATGTTGCGTTGAAAGATCATAGAAGAACGGAGACAATACCTTCGCATCGAGCCAGGTCGAGGACGCCCAGGCAGAGGAGCACCATCACGGCTGCCATGCTAGCTCTTCCCCACATTTTCACCCAGTTTTGGACGATGCACGTAGACTGCTGAACGCCTTCTGCAACCAGGCAAGGCGAGATCCTCGGTTTAGACACTTCCCAGCTCGATTTTAATGAATCCCGACGAGGTTCTCCCGATGTGTGTGACTTGAATGAACCTGGGGACGAGGTTTTTGTGCCCGAGGGTAGCACCGGTGAGTCAGACACGAGGGTACCTCGCCCGCTCACGGAAACACTACTGGGAACAACACGATATTGCGTGGGGGATCGATATCGTCGCAGCACCCGTCGTCCACCGAGCCAACGCACGGTATATACCCATATACTTCGGTCTCGCCAACTATACGTACACTCGTTGGTAACACCAGATAGGTACGTGTGCCCCGTTCTCTCTCTCTCTTTCTCTCTCCCTCTCTTTCTCTCTCTCTCTCTCTCTCTCTCTCTCTCTCTCTCTTTTCCCTCTCTATGCGCTCGGTGCATCCATCACACACGCCCCGATGCGCTTCCGGTGGCGGCTGCGGGCGGCAGCAGCAGCAAACCTATCCGCTGATTCACCCTCTGCGCATCGTCTTTAACCCGGGATTATCTGTCCGACTCGCCTAATTGATCAAACTGCATTTTTAAAATGGGAGGACTCCTCTCAAATTGGACCTCCAGCGAGCTCGGCCCCTTTGAGAGGACGGTAATCCAATTTGCTGCGGAGGGCGAATGAAAAGAATTTTCAGAAAATTGCAATTGCTCTGAATAGCGAAAAATCGCTTTTTAAGATTTGTTTCGCCTGGAGCAGAAATTTGAAATTTTAGGAAATATAATTTACAGTAATAACTGATAATACGTATGATTATATTAATAACTTTTTAAAAATTCTGTAATGCTTTTGTTATTATTTCTAGATTTTTGTTCTCTCGGGTGATCAGAGATTAATTTACATTCGAGAGCATCAAACTTATAAAGTGGAATTTTAGAAAACTTTGATTATTGTCACGAGGATAGAAAGGGGTAGGTGCTGGCAAAGGGTTACACGCTCCGATCCTAATTTTCGCGAAAGGTTAGTTTTATCCAGGGTTAAATCCTGCCGCGCTTTCTCCCTCGGCCGCATATACAGCTGTGCTCCAATCTATTCGTTTGCTATAGCGATTGATTATAGCGGATTGTCGAATATAATGCAGATCTAGGTGGATAAGAAACGACAGGCGACTGCGACGACACTATAACCAGCGAAGAACGAACGTCTAGGAAAATCGATGTACCCTATGCAGCTGGTAACACGATAGTCGCTCGATTGAACGAAAAAGTGCATTGTTCCTTAATCATTTCAATCTGGAGACGATGTATTAACTGTTCGTTTTTTTCTTAATTTTTTAATTCCTTGTACGGGGACTGATGTGCCACTAAAAATTGCCACGCTATTATTTAAAACAATGTTTACATCGCTATGTTTGTATCGAAGAAATTGATAAAAAACTTCAGTAATAGTGAAATAAAAATTTAAGTCAAATCATGTGGAATGGAAATATTCTAGGTCAGAAGATTTTTGGAGTTGAAACAGTTTTGAGTGCAGAGGGTTAAGTATCGGGGGTGGTAGAATGAGCGATTCTCAATAAACGTAACACATTTTGTTTAAATGTTGGTTGCTCTAAGGTGTTGGTGTGTGCGATGCACCGTGTATTCCACTTACCTTACCGTCTAGTAGTGTGCGGTAAAAATGGTCGCGATTCACGTCTAGTTCTCGCGAGCACAGCGGTGTTCGCAGGGGGTGGTTAACGGGTAGGAAAACCGTTGGAAACGCGTCGAGTCGAGTCCATCGTCGTCGGTGAAACTGACGCGAGAGAAGAAAAACCTTCGGAAAAACCGATGCAACGAGACGATACGGAACGGAACGGAACCGAACAAGGGATGCGAAGGGCTTCGAGGTCGCCCTCTTTCTCCCGTTAAAGAGGGTAAACTCGGCGCATCCCCTCTACGGTCCTTCTTCGCGAATCGAACGAATCCCTTCTCTGCGGCAACCACGACTCTCTTTCACGGTTGGTCTTGCCGCTCAGCTGGTCCCGACACATGCACCTTATGCGACAATTCGCCTAGGTCGAGCCATAAATCGCGTCCCTGGATTTCGCACATCGATTTTGCTCATCGATCCGACGGACGATTTTCTCTTTCCTTAACCCATTTGTTTCTCGTGACCGAGGATGCGGAATAATTTTATTTCAATTAATCCTGTTCGTGTAGAACAATTTTTAAAAGTAGACATTTATTTATCTTGTTGGTACATGCCGTAGTTATTGATAATACTGATCGTAGAGTAATTCTTTTTTGACAAATCACTGTGCCAATTCGTAGTGTTATCTAAAAAGGCAATGCACGGTATATGTGTATATTCACGATGCAAATGAGTTAATTAATTGTGCAACGATATTTTGCCATTTTCAAGATATGGATGATGGTGATGTGTAGACAGCGGATTTTTATGCAAAATAAACATTTTGAATTCCAACAAACTGAAGTGAAATAGAAATTTATTTTCTCTCATCTTAATATGTTTAATAAGTTGAAAATAATCTAACAATATTCTAAAATTCATCCAATATTTTTACTGTTTTATATTCCATCTACTCATTTTTGTCATAAATGTATTAAATCTGCTGTCTAATAATGAGTCATTAAGATGACACATGCGTTACTGTAATTTCTTCGTCGAAATGGAAATTTTTTATGACTATGATAGGATGAATCAGATCCTTTCCCTTTCATGTGTTCTCGTTGAGTATACTTTGACTAATTAGTTTGAGTGTATGATCCACGGAATGGATCTTGAAATTAGCGAAAATGATAGATAAAAGTCCAGTAGAAATGGTTATTCCGAAATTAACTCCGTTTCTTATTGAAATTCTGAGCATTTATATTTTTAATAATATTTGCTATATCGGCGCAAATGATTCTTGCCGCTGTTCCCATAAGAACCAATGTAAATTTCGGCAAGAATTATCTGCTGTGTATAAACGTCCGTACAGCGCCACAACATGCAGCGGCAAAACGCTGAAACTATTAGCCAAAATTACCGACAGAGAGATTTTCAACATGTACATAGATGGCGCTATTAGTAATTTCCAGGAATTTACTTAGAAAACCGACTGTTGGTAAAATTGTGTTTGGCTAACAGTTTCAACGTTTTGCCACTACGTCGATTGGCGCTGTACGGACACTTTGAGGAAGCAGATGATTCTTACCGGGATTTGTATTGAATCTTATGGCGAATGCGGCAAGAATCATTCGCGCTCGAATAAAAAATAATATTTTAACAGTTCTCGTAAAGATTTATGTATGATGGCTCAAATTGAAGAAGAAAGATCGTATTTCATGCTCGGTTTATTGCGATTCGAAAATAATTACGATCACATACAGAAAATCATAAAGAACAGAACTCTTCAAATGGAAGGGTTTCGCAAAAATAATTTCGGAGATTCGTCAATTTTTAATTGCTCAAATTAAACCTTATGAAACACACTTTATTTCGATCTGTTCAATAAATTACCAGTTTTATATTTTTCATTTTGCAATTATTGAAATTATGAGGTTACTTATTGATTCGATACATTTTTTCATAGAAGCATATATTGTAATTGCACGAAATCTAAATAAATAGAGCCTTGTCACTTTTACAAGCTAAAACATTTCAATCAATTTTAGTGCTCGTAGGTTTAGTGTTCAAAAAAAAACAAGGGAATTAAATCGCAACGGGGTGAAAGTATAAATTCGTTCGAAAACGTTGACCCGTTGGCGAGAGAAGACGTTGGCTCGCTGGTTGCGTCGACGATAATTTTCTGGCTGTACCAATTATACAACTTGCATAAATAAAGATCGGCGCGGTTGAATCTCGCGGGCTCTTCCAGCGAAGCGGTGTGTGATCGACGCGACTGCTCTCGGTCGCGAACGCGTGTGCGTGTGCGTCGACGTCGTTCGAAGCTCTGAATCGTTCTGCTCGAGTCGCTGAAAAATTCGTTTGAAACATAGTGATAGACTCGTGGACATGTAGAACGTTCGTTGACGAATGTCTTATAATTTGCATTCTAATTCGTGGCCGAGCGCGAAGTTGAATCTACGCGATCGATAAAGGAGCGGCGGTGTAAAACGGTGCTCTAGAAAAATCGGAGCGGCCGTCGGCCATCTTGAATCACGCGAACTTTGTTTGCGCCAACTTCACGCGACAGTCGCATTTCTCTACTTTTTCGCGAGATTGTCGCTTCTCGTCTGCACTGTGTCTGTTCTGGATCCGTAACGAAAACAACGATTCGCAGTTTTCCCGTGGAAAAGTAATTGTCGCCGAGTGTGTTTGGCGTGGACGCAGCAGGAGCCACTTTGTCGGTGAGTCTAGGAGACAATGGGTTTTTTGATCGGGAGAATTCGCAGGGGACTCTGCGAACGTCGATGGGAAACATCGTTCTCGGACGAGAGACTAACGTATCCCGTGGAACGGTTTTCGAGAATGACACCGTTCCCGTTCACGTCCGTGTTATCGTGCGATTAGACGCTTTTGTACGATCGCTACCGCGAACCTTTAGAACCTATGACAATGCGTTTTTCAACGCCCTCGACAACGTTCCACGCGAAACCAACTATACTCTCGACGAGCTTTCTGCAGAACCACTCGTGTCATTTCCACCATTCGTCAACCTCGTTTTTCCTAGATCAAAGATAAAACCTTGCAATTCTTATCAGAAATCGCTGTGACTCCGATACGTTGGCTTAACGCGGTTTAAATCAAACAGCTGAGGATTCCACTTGGAAGAGGTTGTCGCATTTACTACAGGATTCTTTATTTACAGACTAGCCACCGAAAATGCATTAATAACTGTGCTTCGTGGCCGAAAGAAGTCTGAGAATTTAAAAGAAAATAGTGTAGAGTGTGACTGCAGATAGCTCGCTAGGTTTCGAGACTGGCTCCGTTATGAATCAGTTTTCCTAGGAGCCAGTAATCGTTTTTAGAGAGCGTTAAGACATTGCTGGTAGATAAAGCGTTAAATATTGTACATATATACTGTCAGTCGGAGAATGAATCATTGTTTGTTTGGAGTCATTGTTCCAGATACAGTAATCTTTGATGACTTAGTTTGTAACCAGGATGTCCAATGATTGATCGCTTCGAATTGGATATCGAATACTACTATGTTTTGGAGCATGTTAACGCAGAATTTGTTTATAGTTCCGTAGGTGACAAGGCGATCGAGCTCTCTTTGATAATTTCTAAGTGGCGATAGTTTCTCGTTGATCCTTATAATCTTTGGATATTAATCCAGAATATGACTAAGTACCACCTTTTACTATTCTGCAATTTCTATGAATTTCTCTGTCGATACGTTACTATTTGTACTGCATTGCTGATTACAGGTGTCCTCTTTCAGAAACGATTCTGTGCCTAAGTTCCTTAGACTAAAGGCTGAGTTCTAAGAGTCGATCGTAGCCTCGTTTGCGGTGTATCATTTATTAACGCGGATGCGAATGCACAGAACGGATAGTCGTGTTGTTACTACGACACGAAAAATGCGGTGGCACAAGGACAAAAATCGCGTCGCAATTACAGTAATTTTTCTTGGTCGAACGCACCGGGTTCTCACGCTCGTGAGCTACTTTAGAATCAGCAGGCAAGATCGTCGACCGAAATTGTCGCGTTATTGCTATTCTTCTCTGTTAATTGCTCCCTTTTGCCGGGGAGCAATTACTTTCTGCTCGGATTTTTCCTTGGATCTCGGTGTCGTTGCATTTATTCGAGGTCTTTGGAATCGGCTCGCGGGACAGGTGGTCGCTGGTCCGTCTCCGAGAGTGGACTGCTGTGATTTCGTAATAGCGAGCGTTGTTTCATTATCAAACAATAATGACTCACTGGTACACACCGGTGGCCAATTACGCGTGCAACGGAAGGAGAAACAAAGAGCTGGTCTCTCGGGTTGATAATCGTCGTTGTTCACCGAGCGATTAACACCGTTCACCGGGAACGGTTCACTCTAACCGCCGCCGCGCCGGTGGTAAACTATAGCGTCGATATCGATCGGAGATTAGCCGACCGATTAGAGGAATTCAGAACGACAAGACGGGTGTCCTCCGAGACGGGTGTGCGGCAAGAGTTGACGAACTCCCCGATCAGAATTCTTTACCGTTAACCAACGGCGCTCTCGGGTTGCACCGGCTCTATTTCTGGCAGCATTGATTTCTCGGTGGACACAGAGGTAAATAGATTATCTAGCGTATCCGCTGGCATCGCGCAATATTGTGTAACACCGTCGGACAAACGGAAGAAGGGGCCTTTTACCCTTTTACAAACGGGGCGCTCGAACGGTTCATTGAAACCGAGTCGCGCCGTACAGCGGCCCGGAACCGCAAGATGCTGGACAAAATTCATGTTAATTATACAATATCAACCCTCCAGCAACGGAGCCTGGGTCTATTTTGACCCGCAAATATCAAAATCAACATGTATGGACAGTATTTAGAAACGAAAGGAATACTACCCAAATACTCAAATATTTTTTAGAAGTTGGTCGGTATTAACTTACGAATTATCTAATTTTAAACCGGTTTCATGATACGAACATTTTTCAATTAATTCCATCTATTTTATAGGAACGGCCCACTGCGCGTCGCGGAGCGCGTATCTTTAGGGGGACATTAACGCAACGCTCGTTGCGCTAGGTCGGGGCTAGAAAATGTCGGTTAAAAGGCCAATGAAAGGGTCTAGGACAGCCTCGGCGGCCGCGGCTAATTTTAGTCGCTTATCGCTGGCTGCCTAACCCAGCTCTTCGCGCCTCTCCTTCGACTTTTCTGTTCGTTTCGCCGATTCTTCCGGAGCTTCCACGAGAAATATAAACTTCTGAGAAATCGCAGAACAACGGACAAAGAGCAACGTACTCGGAACTGCTCGGGCAAGGATGCTGCGCTCTGTTGTCCTTCTGCCGGCGCGGGGACAAACACGCGAAATCCTTTTTCCTCGATACATCGCTCACTGCCCGAATATGTAAAACTGACGTCACTTCTTGGGAGAGCGCAAAAGGACGCCCACATTCTCCGTCTTTCTCTCTCACTCTCTCTCTCTCTCTCTCTCTCTCTCTCTCTCTCTCTCTCTCTCTCTCTCTCTCTCTCTCTTATTATTTCTTGTACCGTTTTCATGCAATCGATCGCTTTTTCCGCGGACGATCGATCCCGTCCGATCATTTCCTTGCTCTTTGATCGACGATCTTCGCCCTAGGTTCGTCGCAGTTCTACAAAAGCGAACTCGAAACGACGCAGCTTTTATGTAACGGTTTGCGACCTGGCATTGTCGCAACGATAACCGTGGACATAGTTGTCGTGGGCTCGATGAATATTAATCGTGCGATTAGAATTCGTCGCAACTTCGTTACCCGTCCATTGGGGAAGACGACGTCGACGATCGAAAGAATAATGAAATCGCGAAACAAGACTATAACCGGAGGATCTAATACGCTTGGGTCCGTTGCGTAGGTCGCCGGTTTCGCGAGTATGCTAGTTGTCCGAGGACTATATCCTCCGCCCACGCGCACTTCGATTTTCCTTGAAAAACTTCGCCTTCGATCCGCGAAGAATGGTAGAATTGAGCAGCTCGATTTTTTCTAGAATGCGGATTTTACGCATTTATGAAAATAATTAGTAGGTGAAAGTTAAGGTAGCGAAAGACTCACAGGTGACACGACAAATTTTTATCGGGTTAATTATCTACTAATTACGAAGAACTGAAAAGTGTTCAGGGATTTGTTGCTTGATTCGTTAACGATCTCGCGGAAGACCGCGCCCCTGCTCTCTCGCATCGAATCGAGCATTTCGACTAGGATAGACAGAAAATGGATACGAGAGAGAGAGAGAGAGAGAGAGAGAGAGAGAGAGAGAGAGAGAGAGAGAGAGAGAGAGAGAGAGAACGTTGCACAAGCAACTCGGTTTATCGGGGTTTGTTAAACGTCGCTTTGATAAAGGAGATAACGCGAGGACTGACTGCGTTACTCAGATCGATCGTCGCGGCCGGCTGGTAACGGCTTCGCAATCGCGTCGAGCCACGTGGTGGTATACATACATGTATATCCTCGATTGCCATTGCCGGCTCAGGGACCCCGTATTTGGAGGTTCCGTTTGATCGATACGAGCCGGACAACCTCGCGGTTTGCCACTCGTTTCCTTGTTTCCGCGTTTCCGCGTTTCGCGACGATCAGCCGAGCGAAACCGCCCGAGCTCGCCGGCGCGGCGGAAGCGTCGCGAAACCCGTTTCCTTTTCTGCTTGAACCCTTTGTCGACACATTAACAAGACACCAAAACTAATTCCCGAAGTTGCTAACGTATAGTAGGGTAACTGCACCAGTGAATAAACGGGCAACAGTAAATGAACGCTTTTGTATTTTTGTATTTTTTGCTTTTCCATCATTGTTCAATTACTAGAATGTAGTGTTCATTGACTGGTATTTTTAATATTTTTTCTTTAACGTTTAATAAAGACAAATATAATAATTTCATTTTATTTGTGTTCATTTATTTTTGACAAATGAAGTATAGGGAGCCATTTGGCATATATGAGATTCCTTTAATTCACATATTTTTTTTTTGAATAAAATATCTTCCTGAACAATTTCTGAAATGTTCATTCACTGATGCAGTTACGTATATTTGAACGCTAGTTAAGTATATTTGAACGCTACATTTCCGATTCTCGAAAAATTGTCGGTCCAGGGTCTAAGGACAATGGCACGACAGGGTCCTCGAGGCGAATCTGTTGTGAAAACGCCTACAACGACCCACGTTCCGATGACTGTTCGCTCCTCGTCTCTACCTGAGACGAGCAGATCGTGTAGGCAGGCCAAAATCACCTCCGAAAGCAAAGTGACTCACGGTTCCCGCGATTATCGCGTGAATACAAGACGATTTATTATAAGCTACGTTTCCTGATGCTCGCCGAGCTTCGATTTGGATTCACCGCGCTCATTGTTAAACAATGCGCACCTGTCCGCGAAACCGGACCATTTTCGTCGTTTACTATTTAGCGACTTGATGATCTATCGTTTTTAACGCTGCATTTGCAGTTCGCTCGCGTTTTTCTATTCCGCACAAAACGATAGAAGAGCACTTCTCTTGTTGAGAAGGCTGTCTCATGCTGAAGAATTCATCGAACTTCACGAATTTTTTCCAAATTTATGGTACGTCCTACGTTGAAATCTTTTTTTGTAATTAATTCGTCTACTCTTTGGTCATACAGAATGATTTTTTCATACAGTTTTAATTACTTATTTCTAGGTTCTATTAAAAATCGTGTCTTGCTAGACGATTCCAAATCTCAAGGTGGACTAGAACGGAAAAATCAAGATGATTCGTGAAAGATGAAAAATGGGGAACGATAGTTCGAGTACACTAATCTTTATGTAAATTGCCATTTTTTAACGACCGGTGAAGTTCAGAAATTTTTTCATTTACATTCTAATCTGAAACAAATTCTTAGATGAATACAATTGTAATTGTTGTTGCTGTTGAATAGCTTTGAATGAGCTTTTAAAAAGCATTAGATAATTACCAGTGGGTGGTGTGTTAATTTTATGGAAATCGAACGAAGGAAAATAACTCTTGTCCTCAAAGGGCTAGGATGCAGCAAACTCGAGCTGGATCGACATGTAATCAAGAGAGAGAGAGGGAGGAGATAGAAGAGCCAAAGCGGGATAACGTAATGACCTCCACCTCCGTGTTTCGAACTATTTTCGATACACGTCTCGGCTAACTTTAGCGTTTTCGTTGGTCCAGTCGTGTTTGACTTTGAGCCGCGCGTTTTCCGTTCGAGTAGTCTGCCGCGAGCCTCCGTCCTCGTGAAATCTTTCGCGTCTCCTCCGGATCTTCTTTCTTCTTCTCGGAAGCAACCGGTTTTCCGCGTGCTCAGCGTCGTGCTCCGTCTCGTTCGCGGTCTCTTCTCTTCTCTCCTCTCCTCTCCTCTCCTCTCTCTACTAGTGTCATAACACGAACCGTGCACTTTTGCGGGCCTGCTAACAACAGTGAGTTTTCGGTTGTTCGAGACGTGAACTGCGTTCGGAAACTCGTTCGCAAGGAATTCGCATAGATACCAGGGTGATTCAGTAACTATCCGCATTGCAGTTTCAAAGTTCGCTTCGATAAGATCGTTTCCAATGCAAGCCGTCGTTGCGCAAGCCTTTTCACACCCTTGGAAAAGCTCCTAGAAATGCTCGAACGTCGATTCTAAAGCATTGTGTACAGTGCAAATTGAGAGACTAGAAATAACATAACGAAAATGTTCGAATACATTTATTACGCTTTCAAGATGGTAATACGTTTCCCGATGCGATTGTGCATTCAAAACGTTTACAATTACGGAAGGATTACTTCAATCAAAACATATGCATAACAATCAAAATGATCGCACGCGAAACGTGTGGAAGACATGAATCAGCGTCTACAATGTAGTGAGAAAGTTATTCCGTTTTAAAGTGTACTTGACTAATTAGGTGAGTCACTGCATTTTAATAGAAGAGCGGCCACTCGAGCATCGACGCTCCTTCTTTTGCCATTTTCCTTCTTTCTAGTAGCGATGATTGCGTCGATGCTGATTTAATGAATCTTTATGGCAAAGTCTTGATAGTTTTAATATATTTAACGTACACAACGTTTTTGTATTATTCCAATGTCTTCGCTGCTCTGTGTCGCCATTTTTGTCATAATGCTTTAGAGCTTTATGAACGATTTTAAAGAATTTTGTGGCAACGACGAGAAACGATGTTATGGCAACAGATTTGACGATAGCGTCGCGGATAATTTACTTAATCAGCCCGGCAATTGCAGTGTGGTCATGGCAAGCCTCGAGGGAGATTTCCACGTCTTTGACTCGCGAGGACCACAATGGCGAAACTAACGAGGATGGTGCTGATCAGTGACCGGCACCAGGTACACTAATCTCAACGTTCACTCGCGAGCGAGTCGATTACGCGAGCATGGTGTGCAGCGGATTCACGAGTGTTTGCCCGAAAGCCATTTATATCCGACTATTTTGAAAACAGCGCGTAAAATTAACTCGACGCGAATACGTTTCCGCGGACTGGAATACTATGATACATAGTACTCGGCGGACTATTTCCGAGAGCTGACATCCTAGTTCTTTCTAGCACGGTGTCTCCTACTGAATGGAGTTCAGACCCCGAGGTTGAACCCTCGGTTTTGTCACATTTCCAACCGAGTCGACGCGTCCGACGTAATCAAAATTTTCCGCGATGACTCGACCGAATATTCGAGCTCGATTTTACGCAGAAGTCGCTAGAAATGGTCGCTTCCGCGATTCTACATAATTACTGGACAAAAGGATAACACGCGGTCGCTAATTAGCCTCGCGGGAATGCGCACGGATGAACACTGTTTCTCCGTAACAGAACACTTAATTGCTCGATCAAAGAAATTAGATGATCAAGAGTTCGGACGTTTAATTAATCGAGAAACCCGCAAGACTTTAAGTGGGCGAGCAGCAAAAGAGAATAAATCTTAAAAATTTGTCTTCTATTTTGCCCGCCCACTGAAGATTATGCTAATGAGAAGTAATATTTATATATAGACCGGAGGGTCTTCGTGCATTCAGGCTTCGGAAATAGTAATCTACAAGAAGCGGGACTAAGAAAGTAATCTACGAGAGTAGGAAATTGCATAAAGATCCACTCTGGAATTATTAGACTGCGGATCCTCGTGCAAAATAAAACTTGCGTCAAGTGCTTACGCAAATGCATAAAGAACCATAATCTAATTCTACGTATGTCTTCTGTGGTATAAACTGTTGCACAATTAATTTAGCAAAGTACACGGTTGAAACTGATAGAACTTTAGAAGTTTTGCGGAGGCTCGCCCAGCAGATTCGCGATCCGTTAATCGCTTTTCACCTTTTACTGGCGCACTTGAACCCTTGCCATCAGCCTTGAACCCATTACCGTCGCTTTCGCTGGTTTTATTCTGAAACGCGTCGCTTCTCGGTGTGTTTCTCTCTCTGTGTCGCAAAGAATGTCGCGCTCGCGCGAGCGCGTGCGTCCATCGAAAGCTTTTCGTGGAGAGGAGATATCTCTTTGGGCGATGGCAACAGGTGGCTGGTCGTAAGTTCCTTTGACACCACCCGGGACTTTCGGCCGATGAAAGTGCTCCGGAGGCTCGGACTCTAGAAAGTTGTGTGGCTGGCCACGATAGCAATCAACCGCGTTGCACCGTTCACCGGTGAATAACGCTGTCCAATTCTGCGTTTCAATGTTTGCATATTTCCTGAAACCAGCAGCGACTCTCGAAGCTCCGACTTTCTCTTCAAATTTTCATTTCTCGAGGGCGAACAGCGATTTTCTAAAAAAAAATATCAGCAATATTATAATCAAACGAAATTTCCCCTGCATCACGGTTCAACAACATTCTCAGCCAACTCGTGTGACGTAGTCGGTGACTCACGTACCCACATGGCAGATACAAAGGATTCACGGTAGAACTACCGAGTGCTCTAGCAGAAACTTTCAATCGACAACTTCCTAGAAACATGAAAAATCCTACCAGCGATGCGTCTATAAAAAGATTAAAGCTTCCTGTAGTTCTAGTATACATGCTGCCCCAGGCAAAAAGTATTCAATAGCAAAAGTATTTTATCGTTATTCAAAATATCTTTCACATTATTAATTTTGTTTTCATTTTTAATAAGTTACATACAAGTATTGTATAAATGTATGGTTAACGAATTAAATGTTGTTTATATCGCTTGCAGCAATTATTTTCTGCCAGGGGTTGTGGTCAACGTTCGGATATCCATACGGTTGGACATCCAACGTTGCCTTCTATCGGCTGTCGATATCGGTAGCCATTCCGCTTGCCAATTGGCCTGCTAATTACAATAACTGTTCTCGCATTGTTCGACAGGTGGTTGCCTAAGCTCTGACATCCCGGGCAAGAGCATACTAAACGATGGTAGACTACTACAAGGTACTCGAGGTGCAACGAACCGCCAGCAGCGGGGACATCAAGAAGGCGTGAGTATCATCTTGCTCGCCTGAAACAACAGAGACAGCAGAAGATTATTCGACGAAACTGTAGAACACCTACCTACCCTCGTATTCCGATGATTTTTGTATACGTTATAAATCTCGACATTTTTCCCCACTACTTTTTCCTTTGAGGGAATCGTAGGGTAGGTTATTCGTTTTCCCTTTTGTTCGCCGTGGAGAAAAATTGACAAAAAACCGATTCGACATGATACGATACGATACCGATCTGGAGCACTGGAAATAGGCCCTGTCTATTTATTTTCCAAGCTGTGGCCAGCGGAGATGCTGGTCTCGAAGAGAGATTGAATGAATGGCTTTTTAGCCCCCGCCTTTGAAACGCCTGGCACCGATCCAGGAATCGACTCTTCCATCGCCGCAGGCCACGATTCAAAAGAGGACCAACGGGTAGTCTTTTTAATCCTCGACCGTGCTCGGACGCGGCCCTTGTGTTTCTAACACCTTGCGTCGCTTTTTTTAAACCAAAGATAACACGCTTAAATTCATCAACGCGCCCGGGTCCCATCAAGGGGTAACACATTCACACGAGAATTATTGTCTCTAACCTAAAGGCGGAAGAATGGAAGAGTTGGTCAAAATAGTATCGATCGTTATCTCGAAAACAGAAAACTGGAATTGCACTTGCGCCTTAAAATGTACTTATTACTAGACTGCGGGCTATTATGGAACATCAAACTTTTTCTTAATTGTAGCTACTCGGTTTTGTCATAAATGCAATACTCTTCTGCTCGTCCACTTGGACAAGTAATTCCCCCAGCTAAATGTGGCTGACACAGTGAACGTGTTATACAACACATATATGAGTACACAACATACTAAGATGTACGGTTGGTTCGCAGGTACAGGAAATTGGCACTTAAGTGGCATCCAGACAAGAACCCGGAGAACCTCGAAGAAGCGAACAGAAGGTTCAAGGAAATCTCAGAGGCGTACGAAGTGCTCATCGACGGTAAGCTTCACCGAACTAACTAGCTAGCTACCTAGAAGCGAGTTTCCCTCTACGGTTCTCCCTCGACGAGGCTCTGTATACGTAAGAATCACTTCTCTGCGGCTTGAATTAATTGCCTGGCCAGGCAGAGCGTCGCGATGCCAACAGGAGACGAACCAAAGGGAGCCCCTGCTTGTCAGCAAAGCCGAATTTCGCATGAGCCTTTCTTTCAAGCGGCCTCTAAGTAGTACGACTTATTCTGGGAGCTAGCGATGCGACTCGATCGTCCACCACCACGCTCAGCGGATCTAGAACGGACTAAAGAACGATCTTTGTCAATGATCGTTTCATAGAGGAGCTACATCGGTTGTTTATCTGCTATCATGACGTTTCTCAGTTCTGACATTCTCTTGATGTTACTTTCTATCTGTCTATCTTCTGCTTGATATCGAAACTCTTGTTTTAAGGAGGTACATTCTGAGCTTCTGGAATTTAAAAAAAAATCGATTCTGGAGTCAAAAATTCTGAATGTAATTGTATGTACCTATAGACTGACGCTAGAAGAAGCTGTACCTCCTTAGAACAAGTTCTTGTTTACTCCGACGAAAGAGACACGATTAATGATACACTTTGTGCTAGTAGAATGACTCGCAGCTCCACCGTGTCCCGATTCTCGAGTTTCCTGTCGGAAAAATCTGTGTCGAAGACAAGTTACCGTACAGAGTGGTCTGTGACCCAGTGGTGCCGGCACAGGTTCTTGTAAAAACAGGAAACTGGAGAACCCAACCATGTTAAACGTTAGCCGAAGCATCGCTGTAATAACGACTAGCCGCTGCGTGCCGACGATTTCTCGGAATCCGAGGAAAAAGAGATATTCAATCAGAAATCTTTGTTTTTCCGGGGACGATCTGTCGTGTGACCCGTGTGTGCTCGGTGTGCAGATACGAAGAGACGAACCTACGACCAACGATTGTATCAGAAGGCGTCGTCGAGGCCCGGCCGTGGATTCACCAGCCGGAGTTACTTTGATTCTGCTTTCCAGCGATTTTTCGGTACCACTTGAGAGAAAAAAGACTTTGATAGAGAGAGAAAGAGTGGCCAAACGTTGTTTTCTTCCATCTACTATTTTTTTTGTTTTTGTTTTTGTTTTCTAGACCTCTTAGCTGCCTAACCCAATTGTCAAAGTGTGTACCTACTTTTTTTTATTTTGTTCTTGCCTACTGAAATGTCTGAAATTTTCTAGTAAATCGCAAATGTTCAGTATACTCTATTCTCGCGTGACAAGTACACTCGTCGTGATAAAAAAAAACAAACAATTGTTGATTTCAATACGACCAGTGTACTCGTCGCACGCAACTAAGAGGTTCATTTGTTTTCTTTTCTTCTGACTTAATCAGTAAAAATGCTTTCGACGAGCAGTCGTTCCCCGCTCGAGTCGTAGGATCAAGAAGATTTTTGATGGAGTTTCTCAATGGTCATTCGCATCGTTGCTCGTGGAAAAGAGACTTTTTTCTCTTTCACGGTGTACGAGGCGCCGTTGTTAATTGCAGTTAATATTGCCTGCACACCTTTCCGCGCTTCTAACAACCGCTTGACCGACCTAACGACAAAGAAACGACAATCTCGTTGCTTCGAGGAATTTTTTAACGAACAATTCTTGTTACCCTATCCGGATGTCCACGATTCTTCTCTCTGCTCCGGTTTTGTTGTTACGGTGATGTTCGTCGACCGACGGTAGAAAATATCTAAGCAGTACTGTACTAACACCGCAAGCCTTGCAGCATCCGCTTCTTGGAGTTTGGAGCATCTAAAACCAAAGCGAAAGCGTTTTTCATTATATGTTTGGGGATGATTGATAATAATCGTGGTGCTTTTGCATACATTTTACAGATAAGAAAAGGCGAGTTTACGACCAGTATGGAAAGGAAGGTCTTCAAATGCCAGGAGGCAAGAGGCGACACGAGGATGACTTCGACACACACTTCACCAACACGTTCGTCTTCAGAGATCCTGATGAAGTATTCAGAGAATTCTTCGGCGGCACTACTTTCACAGACCTGTACAAGATGGGTGGTAAGTTGGCGCATGTGTGTGCGTGAGAATGTCTATGTAAATGTACCTGGATCGAGCGAATGCCATACGAATAGACTGCGGATTTTCATCTTGTTAAAATTATTAAAGAAACAATGCAGTGCCTATCTGGCTGCTGTCCTTTGCAGTAGATACAATTTTTATTTTGCAGAAAGATCCGCCGTCTAGAGCTGACCATGTGTGTGCCCGTGATTAACCGAATAATAATGAAAAGATCGTTGAATTGTTTCCAACGTTGGGATAGTCGTGATTAAAACGATGTTATTAATTTTCCCAAAGTCCTCAACGGAGGGTTCCACAGGCATAGCCATCCAAGCAGTAACAGCATAAGTACATCCTTCTTCAGTCCGTTCGGCCTCGGTTTTTCACCAATCAACGTTTTCGAAGGTGCGTCAGGACCGATCAACTTTACATCATTCGACACGTTCACCAACTTCGATTCATCCCGTGGCGGCGGAGGTGGTGGAGGTGGTGGAGGCGGTGCTGTCAAGAAGACAAGCACATCCACTAGATTCATCAATGGCAAAAAGATTACCACGAAAAAGTGAGTGGCCGTTGCCTCCCTCGTATCAGATAAGTTGGGGAACTTTCGACCTTCCGTAGAAATATTTGAACTGCCTTGCAATGTCGACGCATTCGCAGCTAGGGATTTTTTGGGAGCGATATCTTCAGCCTACAGTGTTGAACAACTCTGTATACAGGGTGTTTTGAGGTAATCAAGTTACAGTATTTTATCGATAAATGTCCCAAATGTCTTACACATAATTGTCCCTGAACTATCCCCACTCCTGCGGGGTATACCCCGTGAGGGGCCGCAAAACTCGAGAGGCCTCGGCCGCCGAGAAGTGTAACATGATACGGGTCGGGTATATCGGTGTGAGACCAGGAGACCACTACTAATCCAATAACAAAACTTCTTTATTTTTTATTATTTTTTTATGGAACTTTCACCAACATATTCTTGATATTTTTCTTATGATTATCAAAGAATAGTATCCCTCACACATAATTGTCCCTGACCGGACCCGTGGTTGGGACAATTATCGATAAAATACTGTAGTTGAATTACACGGAAAATTTTTGCAAATGAAAACGAAGGTACAATAGTAAGACTCCATTGCCGGCTGCGAGTGCACACCTACTATACCGACCGATGTTAACCGATAACTGATGGTAATTGGTGTTTCCGCAGGGTGTCCGAGAACGGGAAGGAGACGATAATGTCCTACGAAAACGACGTGCTGAAGTCGAAAACGGTGAACGGCGTGCCACAATCAATAACGTACAGTTAAATCACAGATCTCTAGAAGAACACGCTCGCTCGATCTCTGCTCGACAATTGAGAAATTCCTGTCGTTGTTCACGTCTGCGAGTAATATCACTGCGACTCTGCCAAGACGTTGTTCCTGCTACTAACTACCTGACAGAGAGACAAACAGAGAATAGAGAATAAACGCATTATAATCGTTGGTTCGACGTGTTGCCGCGGCTATATATATATATACACACACACATATATCTTCCCTTCGGGTAGCGTCGAACCGGTTCTTCTCGTTTCCCCGTCTTGGAATTCTGTAACTTTACCAATTATCTTGTAAACACGGTGTAGGTACACCACCCGCAGGTCGAACCCTCTACCCCCATGCATCATATACACGAGATCATCGTTCATTGAGAGAGAGAGAGAGTGAAATAGAATAAACATGCACGAGTTTATCATGTCTAATGTGTGCAGCAAATGATATCGAAGCAGCGATTACTCCGCGGCAGTGTGCGCAACTCGATGACAGTGGATTTGGATCTCTTGGCTCGAGCGATCGCGATGCAGTTTCTATTTTAAAAAAAAATGCGAAATCAGAGAGAGAGAGAGAGAGAGAGAGAGAGAGAGAGAGAGAGAGAGAGACAGGCACTCTTTACAAGCACCTTAAGTTTCGAGAGAGCAAGCCGTGAGATATGCTCTAATACCATCGAGTTTTTTTGTTCCCGTCACCTTCTCTGTTTCACCAGGTTCGACGAGGCATCGACGAGTCGCCAGCTAACTGACATCGCCAGCAATATCGCCAGCAACATCGCGATGACTTGCCAGAACTTGAGAACACTCCACTCCTTCAATCGGCGAACTCCTGACAATCATGAAACAGACGCACCATCATCCATCCCCACTAAGAAGCACACAGACAAGAGTAAGAGAAAATAGAGCGCCGCAGTTGCAGTCTTTTTTCTCGGTTCATTTTTACCATCTTCTCTTCCGTTTACACTAGTACTACTATTTCTTCTTCTTCTTCTTCTTCTTCTTCTTCGTGTCTCTCCATTCTGTTCTTCTTTCATTGGTCTCTCTTCGTGTTTATCCTATTTCCCGATCAGACTCATCTACTCGCGGCAAACAGTGAGAGAACGAAAACAGTATTCGTATACGCTACCTGCTAACTTTTACTTAATCTCAACGCATTGCGAATTGCCGATTATTTAGTGCGCATATTCGCTGAACAAGAGAATGCTTTTTAACGATGAAAATAATTCTTCCTCAACTCTCTGCTCGGTTGAGACGCGTTCGAATTAGCATACGAATATTTTCTATCCTCCCCCACTGTACATGCATACGTACAAACATATACCGTATATATATATATACACACACACACACACACACACCTTACACACATATATCGTTGTGTGTGCGCCAATCTACGAGGTCGATGTAAATTTCCGTTTCTTTTCCTAATTAACGCTGCTTTCGCTGTCGTTCAGAATAAGGAAACGTGTGTTCGGTGTCGTGCGGTTCCTCGGGGAGAGAAGGCGAGCCTATGCGATGAAGCGAGATGCATATTTATTAATTTAGTATCGACTGGTCTCACCCAATCTCTGTTCGGTATTTTTCAATCAATAAAACACAGAAACAAATTCGTCGTCGAGTTGTACTTGCTTTTTTTTATAAAATTATTTACACAAGGTCATTTCTCTACGAGCGTCCATGTAGAGGCTGTCTCGCGTTCTTTCTTTCTTTCCGTTTTCCTTTTCTTTTGTCACCGTTATACGTTATACACGGTAAGTTTCGCTTTTCCCTAGTTTCTTAGACGATTAATCGATTCGTTATTTTATAAGTTGTATGTCCATAGGCTGCGAATAGTTTATGCGAGTATAATAGACCGTTCTCCGAGGTCGAATGGAATTGTAATAGATATCTCAAACTGATCCTATATAAAGAGTGTCTCCAATCGGAAACTCGATCGTAGTTTTTCACGTGTACTCGAACAAGAAAACACCAGTTACGCTGTAAATGCATCCGCAGTCCAGTTGCACGTAATATTTCCAAATCCGCAGAACTTGCAAACAAACTGGAACTGCACAGGACCTGCGGAACGAATACACAGACACACACACAGAGGCAGGCACATTCATAAAGACGAAAGAATTCTTCTCCGTACAATTCTTTCAATCGTAGCAGCCGTAACCAGTGCTCTTAAACGTTCATATGATTGTAACAATACCGATTATTGTAGATTTATGTATTTTAATGACACCGACCCTATCTACGCTGTGGACACTAATTTCTTCTTCGTTAGGATGAAATGTTCATGATGAATGAATGATGTTGATGATTATGATGACGTGTTCTTTTTTTAGTCGAACTACAAAAGAGGGATACAGAGAGGGCTTAGGACTTTTTCTGTTCCGTCGCGGTGTTTACCTAAAAAAACACTCAAGTGTCGTAAACTTATATTTTTTTCTCTTAGTTAGTTTCTTGCGTATGTGTATATAATGATAACAAAAAAATGTTAAACTTACGTGGAAAAATACATTATTAATACACGCTAGTATCTCTATTATTTTTTGTTCTTTTGCTTTCTTTCTTTCTTTCATCCACCTCTCGTTCCGATTATGTTTCAAGATGGAGAACGTTTTATTTTATTTAATTTATCGTAACAACATTTATATTTTTCGTTTTTTTTTATTGATATCTACTTCAATACGACTACACAAGTTAAGTAACAGATGTAAAAGATTCCTAAGAAAAGGGAGAACGTATCTCCGTGTAATACTTTCGCCATGATCAGCCTTAGCAAAGTATAAAAAATGTATTCCCAAGAATAGGGTCGAGCGAAACAAGTATAGACATTCGCTATCGGATCAACAATACTGAGTAACACATAGCCATAAAAATTTCATTGTCATGGTAAATGATCTCCGACTCGTTGATCGGATCATCTTTTCCGTACGTATAATCCAGTGTAAAAGCATGTTTCAATATGTTTGCAGCTGTTTCACTCTTGCTTATACAAAGAGTTGATTTGTTTTGGGATTCCGCGTTGTATATGCGCATTGATATATTCGTAAGAATATAGAAAACAGAATGTAGAAAAATGTTTGTGTATATGTGCAATACCCGAGCAACATGTGACAAGTTTTGTGCAGATTACTTTTTCCCAAGTTCAGCTATCAGTTCGTCCACCTTTTCAATGTACTTTTCCTTCGCGGTATCTTGATTCATGCCTTTCTTGCTGTCCCAAGAGTCCCATTTGGCCTTGCCCTTAAAGTCTAGCATGCCTGGTCTTGCTAAAAAAAGATCACAAGGCGAGAGTTTTACTATTCTACAAATTGGTCTTTGCCCTAAGCTTCATGGTCACTGGCGTTCATATTCTAATTAGCATTGCAAATGACGCAATGATCATTGGATTCTATGGTCCGACGATCAAAGGTCAACCACTTGAACATTGAATCCTTATCCGACTATACATCGACGTAATACATTTTCATGGTGTCCAAATTTTGCGCAAAGAAATCAATTGGAGCATGTTTATTGAACACGAGCTTATATTACATACTTGTATTGCAATCTCCCATGGTGGACTGTTTGAACAATGAGTATAGTTCCAGCATGTTGGCATCGGAAGGTTGAGAACTCAGTTCCTTGACTTCCTCCGCTGCCTTGTTGAATCTCTGAAAATGATACTGTTGTTAGAACCGACGAACATATTGAATATAAACAATACGCCGGATAATGTCGACTTTACAGAAGCAAAAACGATAAAAGAACAATGTAATAAAAACACACGAAACAAGGTCACGAACTAAAATATTTACTAAACACATATTTACATCGGTTAAAGACATATTCGTTCAGTGTCTATAGAGAAAATCGTTGAAAATCAGTGATCCACGTTGCGTCCAAGGTGCGGATTGCGAGACTGCGGAAATTTTGTTTGAGTGTCGTCATTTAAACGCCTCCCACTCCCGAACGTTCCACCATACTGTCCGCGATAACTGCTGATAACTTTTCGGTGAGAACGACCTTCAACAAACAACAAATCTACTTTATATGCGTTATCGCCGTGTACGTCGATAACGTTTGCTGAAATAAATCCGAGAATCCACGATACACTTAACAGAAGAAATCACGGAATCTTGCTTGCATCGAACGCGATAAGAAATAAAAAAAAAGAAAAAACATTTACAATTGCTTTCGTTTGAATTCGCTACCGCGTAATTTTCAAAAACTTGGCTATTCCTAAATTTATACGATCATTGTCACTCCGAATGAAGAGCCTTGACGATGACGTCACCAGAAGATCGCGTGAGGAATGTATATATATATTTCAAACTTACGGAATGTACTCGAACCATTTTCAAATATATTCTAATTACGATGGTCGAGGTTCAACTACATTCTATACAAATTTTTACGAATCATTATGATTACTTATGACTGTGGATCTTATTTATGCAAAATAAAAATGTTGTGCATCGTCCGCATGAAACGGAAAAGTTTCATTGACATTGGATATCCTCTCCGACATTGCGGTTTCTCTTTTTAATAATTCAAATGAATCACAAATAACAAATAAGAATGCTTAAAATCGTTTAATGCGTATTATTATAATATTCATCATTTAAATGTATAAATTCTGCATTGCGAGAATCAGCGACACTTATAGGAGTGTCACGTGATCCCGAGCGCATCTAGCAACAATGTACGATTGAATAGTACGAGGTCGAGAAATGTATGCAATAAAATTCTTTAATTCGTCTAATCTCTCGTTATTCAAATCCTCGATAATCGATCGATCATCAGCAGTGCGAGGTCGAACAACAAAGTTGCGAACCTCTGGCCGCACGAACCCGCCATTTTCTCGGGGTTTCGAAAAAACACAGGCAGATGACACTGGCGACGGCGTAATCACTTCCACGTAAAAAATGGCGGACTGCAAGGGTGCGTTTTGTGTTTCCTCTCCGACGAAATAATATACCAATCGATTCGAACTGTGCGTTAATTGTACGACCAGCTAGAACCGGAGGACTGTCGGTGTCGAGTTCTCCGGGAGGTGCTGGCGTCCTGTGAACCGTTTCGCACGATTATTTACTCACTCTCCATTTCGACAGATTGGCCGAGCAACATTGTTTGACAATCGTTCTAATCGTTTGATTCGTGTTTTATCTAGAGAGCAACGAAGAAACGAGCAGGCCAGCTTATGTTTTAAAGGTTGACCCGCCCCAGGACCCGTCCATGGACCCGTCTAAACACGCAACCACTGGTAAATACGCTCTGACGCTTTTTGTTTTCAACGTGTAATTGTTGTCTTCGTAGCCTCTCGTACAGTGTTCCTCGTTCACGTTCGACGCGTCATTCACTTTCTCCCATGCATTCCATCGATTCAAGCACAGAGCGTTTCACGTGCTAAAATATTTGTCCCTCGGTGCACAGGTTATGCATACTTGGATGTAGTACTTTAACAGCCACTGCGTTTAGTTCCAGAGAAAATGGATAGTCCACCTTCCGAGAATAACACAGAGGCCTCTGCGTCGAGTTCCAACAAGTCTCCGAGTAAACCACATTGTAAGTGAACATCGTCGAGATGCACGCGTCTATGACCATCGGAGTAATTTGTACGTGGTTCGCTTTCAGATCCGATACTAGCTGCCTCGAAATTTGGCAATCAGTTCGGGAGCAACAACTTCACCAAATCCTTCGCTAACAAGAGAAGAGCGTCTATACTGAGGCCGTCCCAGTTGGGAGCGGTGACTATCAGCCAACAGCCCATCAGTAAAACGTTTCTACAGCCAGCAAAGTTCCAAAATCCGTTCGCAAAAGTTACGGATGACACTGTAGAGGAGAAGAGCATCGAGAGCACGCATGAAAACAACAAGACCGAAGAAACGGAGGAGGACAAAGAAAAGGAGGAGCAAGAAACGGTGAAAGAAACGGAGGAAGAAAAGGAGAAAAAGGAAGAAGACAATGTAGAAACAGCAAAGGAGACAAAGAAGGATGAGAAACCATCGGAGGAGGCACAGTGCAGGTTCTTGCCTTTGGGTGCAGGCACCAAGGATAACGAAAGTAATAGTGTAGATAACCCGGTGGCGGCCAGTACCTCAGAACCAAGCTTCGTCTTCGGTCAGAATCTGAAAGAGCGTGTGATGGTGGCGAACGACTCGGAGGAGAGTACGGAGAACACGGACGACAAAGAGAAGAAAGAGGAGAGTACGAATGAGAACGGCTCCGCGGAGCTTTTGTTCTCGAATGCTCCAGTCGCGTGCCGTCCCACAACCAGACCAGGCCTGACCTTGACGCAAGCAGCACAGGAACTTGAAGAGGCGAACCGCGCGAACAAGAGAAAATATAATGAAGTGACGCCTTTGACTGGCGAGGAGGACGAGACGAACGTGCTGCATATCAATTGCAAACTGTTCGCCTTCGATAAAGCCAGCGGCAGCTGGCAGCAGAGAGGAAGAGGCACGTTGAGACTGAACGACTGGGACGACGAAGAATCCCGCCTGGTGGGTCGCACCGCCGGCACCCAAAGACTAATCCTGAACACGAAAGTCTGGCCAGGCATGACCGCGGAAAGAGCAGCGCCCAAGTCACTCAGATTAACAGCGATGGACGTCCAAGGCGCCATTCGCATCTTCATTGTTCAGGCCGCCCCCAAGGAGATCGAACAGCTGCACAATCTTCTGCAACAACGGCTGAAACGCGCCCAAGAACGCCAGCCGAAGAAGATCGCGACCGATCACTGACAATCGTTCAACCGCCGCTGTGAGACGTTTCAGTTCGGTTCGGGTACACTCTGGTATCCGGAGGTCATCCGCGCGAGAAGAGTCGAATGAGAGAACAACGTTTCTAAATATCAGGCCCTGTCTATAATAGTACACGCGTGCTTCACTTGGAAGTTTTAGATCTCGATCTCGATCCCCGTTGGGCACGCGCGCCTTCTCTCCGTGACCAAACCGGAAATCGATCAACGTGCGACAAACAAAAATTGTAGATCTCTCCCTCTAACCTCTACCCCATGTCATATAGCGCGCAGACTACTATACATTTTCGACAGTTTTGCTCGTTTTATAATTTTTGCGGTCACGGAACGCCTCTTCTGATCATTCCCAATCGATACGCGTTTCTTTCACGAGTGGAATCCGAGGCAAGGTTTATTATTATTTTCTTTTTTAAATGAATGCGTTGGCGTACAGACACACACATACACATAGAGAGAGAGACACCTACAGATACTTTTGATAATAGTTTATGATACATATAGTTGCGGAGGAGAATCGTGGAAAGAAAAAGCAACGAGGGGAATCGTTGGAGAAGGGAACGAGGAAGAGGAGCAGCGTGTCGTACTTTTAATTCGGATTGCTCTGCAGGGATAGGACTCTTTTATCATAGCGATACCTCTCGTATAATAGATTTCTATTTCCCGGTCGGCTGTAGTGATTTAAACCGCAAGAACGACTACTGCGGTTAGGTTTCTCTTTATTCAACGCGTAGTTTTGCCGTGAACGATCAAGGTACGGAAACGTTTCCGTTGTACATTACACACAGCGACCTACAGAGATACACAACACACGTTATATACAGACACACACACGCGTGTACGAATCTTGAACATTGTTGCGAGCACAAAAAAAGAAACAACAGCGGAAAAAAATGTCGACGCGTGTACGATCGAACCCCCTGTAACTAATTGTACTTTAATTTATAAATAGCGCCAGCAAGACCGTGTGAAGTTGTATGGCTGTGTTCGAGGCGGCTCCTCTCTAACATTTTGCTTAGCAATATATTTATCAATCATGCTTCGACCGGGTACGATACACACGTACGATCACACGCCCTCGAAAAGCTTACCCGGGCGAGAGCGTTTAATTCGTCAGGATCGTCTTTATTGTGACACGCGCTAGTAAACGAACAATGGAATTACTTAAAGCGTTATTCACCAGGTACGATCAACGAGTAACCACGTTTCTCTCTGTACTTTCTGCATACAGAACCAAGAAAATTCACTGTACACATTGTTAATTACATTTAACTAAATACAGACAGTTTCATCTTTACTCTGTATCAACCTTTTCCGTTCTATTCGATTCTCGTTTATACAGATATTTTTGATACATTAAACGCTATTGAGAAAAGAAAACCTACTAACGTTGATGCCGATAGAACCACGACGCACTGTGGGCCAGAATCGTGAAATGATGGACAAAATTCATGTCTCTGTTAATTATACATTATTGACACTCGGACGGCGGACCATTTTTACAATTTTATAATTTACAGTGTTTGGAGATAATTCTATGATATTTTCAGTCTATTTTGATCTACTATTAGCTTACGATTAATTACATGAATATTTTTGAAACAATTCCACCTATTTTATAGAAACGGCCCACTGCGCGACGATACGGAACAATCACCGAGACGCTACGGAGGGAATACCGCAAATATATCAAGTACTAATTGAAAGACACTAGCTAGAGTACTAGGCGAATTAAATATGGTCCGATTCATAAGCCAATTAATCATGAAAGGGGTATTTTGCGGAAGAAAAATCGTTCCAGGCTGGAGATCGCGTCGGATCCAAGGGATCTAGAATATTTTCCGCCTGCGGCGCTAGGAGGTCTGATGGCGGGCGGCATTCAACAGGCTGATATTTATAGATTCGAGAGTTTCGCGCAAACCTACAGCGTTTTAGGCGTCAAAATTCAGTTCCTGCGTTCTCGACAGCCCCGTACCGATGATCCATGGGCTTCGGGCCGCTGTGGTGACCGAGTCTCGCCGTATCTGCCGTGTCTTGTTCACCAAGAGGTCTCCGCGAGGATCGAAACCGTACCGGATCTAATTGGTTGTGCACCGAACGACAGATATGCCGCGTAGCTGACGTTTGAACGTCGCTGGCTGCCACTGGGTTTTGGTCGCCGGACAATGATCGTCCGTATCGACAGGAACGGGACCCTGAACGCAGCCCGGACACGGAGGGAAACACGTTTCTCTGCCGCCACGTTCCTTCCGGAGGCAGTTCTTCGACGTAACGTTGTTTCCACCCCCGCGCATTAGTCACCCTTCCAATTTGTCAGAACAGTGAACGCGCAACGGAGAGAGATCAAGAGAGGTCCGTTGTGGTGCGTCGAAGAGGAACGTCGCGGTTTTTTGATAGTCTACCTTTTTTTAGATTTGTCATCAAGGATAGGAACAGAGGCCCTCTGTTCGATTCTCCGCGAAGGCTGGTTGCCAACAACGCTGCCTAGCCGATGGTTGTCCATCGTCGTCGCTGCCAACTCGCGCTGTCGTCGTCGTCGTCTTCGTCTTCGTCGTTGCAAACGAATTTCAATCGTTATCTCAACGCTGGTTCCCTCGCTGTCTATCGTTGTTGAAAAGAATGGGAGAGCAACGAGTCTTCCAATCATTGTGAAAGCTTTCCGAGGAGGATGCGGCCGGGTGTCCGACAGAAACCGCCCTCGAGGAGCACACGTTCTTCACCGGGCCTCAGGGTATGTTCATGCTGGAGCTGAGATAAACGGCGAAAGCGACGATGAGACCGAAGCGCAGGAATACACTCTATTGTCTTCTGATGCAAGTGTTTGAGCAGCGAACTAGATGACCAGCGGTAACAGGCGTGGAGAAGTTACCCCTCTTCGCTGGTGTCGTATCATTGATTCCTAGAGAAATTTAATAAGCTGAAACTGCTTATACAATACTGCCTTCGCTGGAAGATTAATAGTAGCTGTTTACTAACATTAACGTACCCTCGGTGTTGACCGACGGTTCCAATTGAATCCCGCAAGATGATGTTCACCGGCGGATCACACGCCAAAAGGTGGAACACTGGAAGTAGCGCGTCCTCAAACCGGTCCAAGTCCTCCGCGGACCGCAAGAGCTCGCAAGTCCGCGGGCCCGCGGAAGGCTACATATACAGGTGAGCCGACCGGTACGTAAAGTCCTTAAGACAGCTGAAATGGTAGAACCTTGTCCTAGAATCCTGAAAAAATTAAAATAATAGAATTTTGTTCTGAGCTCCATTATGAAAAAAAATTGATATAGTAAAATATCATATAAACATATACAGGGTCCTCCAAAAGTCCCGGGACGATCGATTGTCTCGGAAAGAATGAATTTCGGAAGAAAAGTGTAAATTGCTCGAAACAGTAAACTAATCAGCGTGCAACGTTTCAGGACCCGAGTACCGATCCTGAACCCTGCGGACCTGCCCCCGTCGACGTCCACCGCGAAGACTTACGTGTACAAGACCAGGGTGCCACGAAGGGACATCGCAGCGTCGGTTGCAGGCGATCAGGGGATCCATGAAAAGGTCGGTGGGGCTATCACCAGGAGAAGAGGCGCCGTGAAACAGAACAAGGTGCACGTTGTTCGGGGTCACAAGCTGGTTGCAAAGTTCTTCAGGCAGCCGACCTTCTGCGCCTTCTGCAAGGACTTTCTCTGGTAACTGTTCACCGCAGTGCTACATTCGCGGAACTTTCTCAAATTTTGATTAGGTCTGCGCAAAAGCCCGATTCCATATTAACGCTAACGGTTTAGCGTTAAAATATAATAAGGAATCGGGCAGGAACTTTTGCACAGACCCAATACTTCTGGCAGATGTTCGATAAGTAGCCGCCTTCGAACAGAGCGACTACTTGTCGAAGGCATAGCGTTTACGGAAGAGGAAACGTGTTCCCGAAGTAAACACGCGTTCGTCAAAGTCCTCGCGCTCGGTTCTAACGCGTAGTTGGCTGCTAACAACACGGGGCGTGCCTCGATTTATCATAAAACAGCGGTTGCGGAACGCCGCACCGATACAGGCCCCTAAAAATAGAATAGCATTATTCAAGTATCGGCCACTTCGCGTTGGGAACGCGTTGGCTGATTAATCTAAAGCGCGTGTACTCTCCCTCTCTTTCTCTCTCTCTCTCTCTCTCTTTTTTTCTGTCGCAGGGGATTCGGCAAGCAGGGATACCAGTGCCAAGGTAAATAGCTCTTCGCCTCGTCGAACCGGAAGAGATCCTTGATCCTGTCCGAGCCCGATATCGTCGATCGCTAGGAAAGTTGTCCGCTTTAACCCCCGTGCACGCCGCTTCCAATTGTAATTTTTCTTCCTGAAATATATAAATGAATCTGACGTCAACAGTTTATATAGATTGCTATTTCAATTCTTAAAATATAGAGGATCTTTCCGAACGGTGCACAAGGGTTAAAAAACCATGTTCGTTACCTTCTTCGTAGCAAGCTTTTCATTCATGCCACGTGGATACCATGCATTTTATAATAAGTTTAAGACTGAAAAGCAAAGTTGACGATTTTCTAGCAATGATGATGATCACACGCGTGTTTCAGCTTGCCAGACTGCGGTGCACAAGAAGTGCCACGACAAATTGTTGACCAAGTGTCCGGAGAGCGGCAGGGAATCGGAGAACACGATAGTAAGTGTTTCATCAGTGGTGTGATCATGTTCTCCAAGAGCGAGCGCAGAAGATACGACGGAGACTGTTCCGGATCTCTCTCTCTCTCTCGCATTCCGCCATCGTGTTCCATCGAAAATCGAGCCGCCATTTTCCTCGAACGCAGTGAATCTTCGCTAAAGGAGAACGCGAATGCTGCGTGCACGCGATTGTTTGTTTACCCGTTGATGCAGCTACATCCTAGACTGGCTGATTTACGAAACGACCAGCTATTTTCACGCTCGATCTTCGAGGATCCGAATATTCGGTGGTCCCGCAAGCACGTGGCGATATTTTTCACTCGGGATTCATTCGGTGTTTGTCTACAAGATTATATGTACAGAGAGTTATCTTTTGATCCTTTCAAGATTTGTACACTCAAAAAAACGCATAAAACTGTGCAGACTTTACTGGCAGACAATTTTTCTAGCATTCGAGGTTTCGCTGCAAGAATTTTGTACACTACAAAAGCTTTTGCACTTTGCTAGCAGACGGGTAATGAAAACTGATCGATGCGAAAGTTACGAGTGCTTGTAAATTTTCTCAAGAGCTTATGGGACCACCTAACATTTGCTTCAGGTCTAGTTCCTATTTCGAATATTCTGCAACTTTATCGAAGATTGAGACTGGAAACTGTTCTCTGGCTGCTCAGGCATCTGGAAAAAATAGTAAATGTTTACAATTGTTGTATTCGGATCGATTGGCTGTTAGAACGTTGAATTGTCACCTATGATTAATCTTCGATCAGGTTGGTCCCCATTATCTCTCGGTTCAAGGTACGAAACGGTTCGAGATGTTAAGAGTCCAATGGATCATCATCCTTCCTATTTATACGATCTGCTCAGGCGAAAACTGAGATGGTTCTAATTCTGTTGATACTTGTTCAATGGCAGTACTTGAGGGAGCGTTTCAAGGTAGATGTGCCTCACAGGTTCCGCACCCACACTTTCATGTCGCCAACATTTTGCGACCACTGCGGATCCTTGTTGTACGGCCTGTTCCGGCAAGGCCTCAGGTGCGATGGTAAGTAAACCGGAAATGTCCTGATCAACGTCTCGGTTACCTCGGCGAGCCTCGAACCGATGCCAGAATGCGATGTTTCACCGATCTGGAAGAACAAACACGTAAACAATAAATGTTTTTCATACTTTTCCTTCAATGTTCAACAATCTTGTTCTACCTTGTTCTACGACGTTGTTTTTCGTAAAGTTACAACACTTTGAACACGAGCAATTTTTGTACAGGGTGTAAAGAAATGTTTGGTCTTGGCTGCCATAGACGTATTCTACATCGTCGGATCGATGAAGATCTGTAAAAAAAGTTGCCGCAAAATTGTCCTTGAACTTGAATTTTAAGATCAAATTTTTTTTATCGCATTGTATTCTATGCATCATGCAATTAAAAAAATATTTGACCTTGAGATTCAACTTTTTTTTAACAGATCTTCATCGATCCGAAGTTGTAGAATACGCCTATGGTAGCCAAGACCAAACATTTATTTACACCCTGTACAGTGATTCTTTAATTTTACACGTCGGTGTACCCGATTCTACAGGGTCTTCCATTAAGAAATGTTATTATAAATTATAATGGACCGATGAAATATCGCACTGTGCTTCTCGATTCTGCACAGGTGTAACGCGAACGCGAATATACTTGAGGAATATACGTCAGCTATGTGTCTGGGTCTTGAGTTTCAGTCCCGACCAGTCACCTGTCCATTTCTATATTAAATTGTCCGTAGAGCCGAGAATAGCCATCGCGGTTTGTCCGGCTGGCTATTTCCAAGTTTCGCGAGAGCGCGATCAACAATGGGCGTCAAGAGAACTTTTTGGCTCGTGTCGCGAAACAATCCGCGAAATCGCGTCCGCGATCCGTCAGTGCTTGTCTACGCGGTGCTTGCGTATTTCGTGTGCGTGTGTGCTCTCGCATAAACTCGCCGTGATTCGCGTGGAACGCGAGCCGGCTGGCATCTTGCAACTCGCTTTGCGTTTTACGGCGCTTTTCTGCATGATTGTCTCGAGCAAGCAACTGTTCGCTGATCGAACAAGGGGATCTGTACAGAGGAATTCCTAGATCGATAGATCATCTCGCATTCGAACACGTGCGGCGACAATAAAGCGATCGACCGCTATAGTTCGTCCACCGAAACGTTTTGCCAACAATCGGAATTTCAAAATACCTCTAATGACCGCTCCCTTCCACTTTAAACAAAAACAACACACATTCTTTTGCGCATCGATTTTATGCAACCCCGGTCGACTGCAATGCAAACTGCAACGTCTCTATTATTTCCTCTGGTAGGCGTCGATGACGATTCGTTGGACGTCGCGTACCTGGTCACTAGCAGAGTTGGGCAAAAAGTAATTTCAATTACAATTTCAATTACTTACATATGTTTTTTGTTTGTTCTTTTTAGACATTTCCATTGAGTAGATATATTTTTTTTTAGTGCCATTTTGGCGTTAAGTAATTGCAACTACGTTAAGTAATTGCATTACAATTACAATTACTTGTAATTGCGGACCACAATTACAATTACAGTAATTGTAAGGAGTAATTGCAATTACCAATTACAATTACAGTAATTGTTCTTTTAAACCACTATTTTGATGTTTTGGACCATTTTACTGTTTTCTTTTTAAATTGTGGTCCACTTTTGCTCATGTAATTGAAGATGTAATTAATTACTCATGTAATCAATTACTGCGCAACTCTGGTCACTAGGACTCTTTGTGCGAAATCTGTCCGCATCGGTTCCGAGAGACGAGAGCCAATGTTCTTTAACGATTTTACACTCGGACGGGCCACACTGTTGCATTTATCAATTTTTTTAAACATATTGTGGAAGGTACTTCTTGTAGAGACGTTAGCCTTTGCCTAATGTAACAACTATTTCTAATTCAATAGCCAGAAACTGAGCAATTAAAAATGATGCTTTTGATACTCTGGGTCAAAATAGACCCAGGTCCAGCCGTCGGAGGGCTAATAACTCGAAGATGCTCTCGAATTTTTTGTGCTGTTTTAAATGTCACGCGGCTATTCTCGGAGCGAACGCATAAAATCCGCAGTTCGGCGATTACGACCGAGCAACATAGTTTCATCGTGGAGATATACCTAACTTAGCGGGTTTCCCAAAGTTGAAACACACTTCTGGGTATTGGCCGACAACAGTGGTAAAAGAATAATGAATACAGAGTGCGCCAAAATAACAATACTACTTATTTCTAATCTTGTCGAGAGACAGAAAGAATTTTTATGCGAAATAAAAACAGCACAAATTGAAAATAATATATCGGCGTCCTTAATAACATTAAAAAATATATCATTGTATTCGGAAGAGTGTGCAGAATCGTTCCTTGCGAGAATAATTTGCGTAGCGTTTATGATTGAAGCGGAAAAAATTCGAACAGTGAGAATTCCATTAGTGATGCAACGAGTTGTTTAATAATTGTAATAATTTTAAGGGGTTAGATGTTTGCGAGAAGATTCATGTTGACCAGCGTTATTAGAGTCCAGCTAGTATAGTTAGGCGCTAGGAAAAGCCTCGTACACTAGACTTCTATTATTACACTGGGTCGCTGGCTTAGACTCAGTCGGTGTTGGCTGGCTGAACCGCGAGAACGTCGTCTCCGCGAACACCTGAGGAAATTCGCGAGTCTGCGATTCCGCGATTCTCACCGACGCGGTCTCAGTCGTCCCCGAGAGCGGCGAGGAACAGCTGCCACCGCGTTTTCACCCGGTGATCGATCCTAGCGGTTCTATATCTCGTTTAATCACGTGAACATCCATTGGATTCGCACGATGCCTTACTACGGGGAGGGTTTGCCCTACTACTATGGGGGTGCATTCGCCAACCACAGCTCGCTTATGACTGGAACGCCGCGGTAAGCCACACTTTTCGCAAACCCTGACACCCTAACCGCCCCATTGTTTCCATACTGTTTTATCCGCGAGGTTCTTCGCCCTAGAACCGCGATTTTCTACTCTGCGACGTTCGTACCTTTGTTTTCTCACAATTTTTCTATTTCTCGCGGGTTTTGCCTATCCTATTCCTACACAAGAAGCTCTCCGTACAATCTTTACAATATATTATAATAACCAGGCTGCGGATTTTTACACGAAATAATAATTGTCTGCATTCATTACATAGACACGTATTTTATTTCTTAACAATTTTAACGAGTTGGATATAGTGCAATAGTATTTTTAAATTCTTGGAATATTTTTACTAGTTTTGAAATTGATCTGCTCATTTCTGTCAGAAATGGATAAAATCCGCAGTCTAATAATTTTGTTGAAATTGATCCAAACGATTTAGGAATTTTTAAGAAGCTGGATGGTTCAGTTCACTGGACAAAGAAGGTTTGGCTGTGATAATTTTGGTGTTAAAGAGTGTACAGAGACTTTTTCTACCGCCTGTATACCACAGTGTTCTCGGATAACAAATTCTGTGAAGGAGTATAGTCTCGACGTCCACGAAATATTTTCCAAAGCATCCTCTTCGGCGTCTCCAGTTCTTCGGTATCTCCGATATAGTTTCTCCTGGAACAGAGGGCTTGGTTAAAATAAAAAGTAGATCATCGACATTTTATTTTTGTTGCCGAGCTATTTGCACAGCAGAATATATATTCGCACGAGTATAAATCTTTTTGCGTCCTCTCGTATCGTGATCGCCGACGGAATTTTCCTGGAAAAGCAACCGGAAAGCGATGGGATAATATTTGAATTAGAACTGGACGTTTACTCGATCGAGAGATAGAGATACTTGACAGGCATTTCGTTCGGTTTCACTTGAAAAGCGATGCCTCCGGCGCGGCGTGCTGTCATCTTAATTCGTTCTAGCATCATCTGCCAGACAATTCGGTTTGTTTTTCCTTCACCGAGGTACACTGGCAGGTTCCGAATATTTCTTGAACCGTTTCCAGTCTATCTAGAAATCACAGATCAATTTTATTCTTTCCGGTTCGAAATGATTCTTGAGCAAAGACGACTTGAAATTGCTACCGTTCGTCAGTTCCGCCGTTAATAAAGCATAGTGCTCGTTCCTCGGATGCAATCGCGACAGTCGGGTTCGAAAATAGAGATGTCTCTCGATCCTCTGAACGCTTCTTCCTCCACGGAGCCTCTATTTCCGTCCCTTTGTCCAATATCCGAAGCAATGCGAATAACGTTCCGAGAACAACGACAAACAAACCTCTTTCTCGACGCTTTCGAGTTCTTTGTGGAAGCTTCTCTCTCTCCCTCTTTCGCTCTCTTTATTCCGCGAACGGGACGCTGGGAAACCCGAGGAAAACTGTTAGCGCTCTTGCCAAAGAAAATCTCATTTCATAACATCCTTAAGAGAGCCGCCCGGAGGGTGATCATTAGACTGCGGATTTGACTATTTAAAATAGAAGAATTAAAATAATTGAAGAATTTCGAAGTACCATTTTCAACCTCTTAAAATGAATAAGGAAAGAATGAAATATTTGTCTCCTGCCACTTGCAATTAATGCAGAGGATTTTCGTGGTGCATAGAGTTCCTAGTGATCATGTATTTTTCCCAAAGGAGATGGATATAGTTTCTCTGTTTATCAACTTGTCGAATGACTTAGTGCTTGTTTGCGGCGGTCGAGACGATTTGCGGGACGTCTGGTCTGGTCGTTTTTGAAAATATTCCGAGGGCCAGTCTCTCAGCGTTTTCATCGGGCGTGTAACTTCCTCTCGGCCGCCGCTTCGGCCCCCGGTCTGCCAGTCTCTTGCAAACGTAACCATCAATCTTTCCGTCGGACTTGGAGCGTAATTGCGGCGCGGTGTTACCCGCGGCAATATTTTTTGGCAGTGGGAGGTTTGCGCGCGTCCCGAGCTTTTATCATGCGGAGATTTGCAGAGGTCCAGACCGAGAGCCGCTATTTTTACGCCGATACGTGTTTCCCGATACGCGATCCAATACCGCTGGTTCCTCTTAATCCGTGTGATTTATTCGCCGGCAGACCGACGGATTAATCGCCGCCGTTACATTCTGCTAATGAGTTACCGGGGTTTGACGGATCGTGTGTCATATCCGACGCTTGCCAAAACCTCCTCGAGCGATTCTCTCGCTATTCTAAAGGATAGTGTCTTCGTCGGTGAAACTAAAATCGCTCCCGGTTGCAAAATCTGTCAGCGTTTGGAAGAATGTCGCGTCAAATCTGTATGTTTGTGCATCCCACGTCGTAATCCAAAATGTTCGAAGATGTTTAACGACGATTTATTCATAATCATTAGACTTCAGAGTGTCCTTCATCTTCCAAGTCTATGTTTTTTCCCTCTTCTTTTCTATTTTCCCTGAAAAGCACAAATATGCAATTAGTATAGATCGATAGAAAAATAGGCTTCTACCCGGAGAAACCGAAAACTATCTCTGTACCATCGTTTGGACTTTAGGGAAAAACATAATCACTACACTGCAGATTTTAGGCATTTATGACAAAAAAAAGAATTCGATAATATGAACACATTGTTTACAACTTGATACGACTACAAATTGCAATTAATGCAAACAATTTTTATTCTCCATAAAAATCCGCAGTCTAGCAATCGGTACAGATCGAAAGGAGAATCAGTATGGGTTGCTGACTCATTGCGTGAGATGACAACGAGGGTAAAAGCATCGTTGCAATGGTTCCTCTGTGTCATCATCCGCGTGCCCATTAGTCTCTTCTGTGTCATCGCAGGCAGGCAGGCAGGCAGGGAGGCAGGCATACGATCGATTCATGAATCGAATCGTCTGTCAATCATCCGCGGCCATGGCCGGGCCAGAGATTTAGCGGCATCATTGAGCACAGTTAACAAGTGTTCTTTCGATTCTGCAACGTAATGCACCGCGAAAACAGAGCTCTGGCATTGAAACGATGCGACGGGAGGCTGAAGAGCTTATCAGCGGGAGTCCAAGTCGTTGCGTGTTACCGTTCTTGCACAACCTGATGACTTGCAACTACTTCTGCAAGCATCATCCTAGATCCCTGGCCCCTAAGCTCCTCTAAGTAGACCTCTAGATTTCCTGATGTTAAACAGACGTGGCCAAATCTTGTCTTGCCAGACATCAGACTAATGGTTCTTTCTGCAAGCTTTATCCTCTGAACTCGTCTAGTAGATCTCCACGTTTCCTGTTGTAAGATAGACATGGTCAAATTGTTGCTTGTAACAAAAATTGTTAGATGACAACGGTACTGTACCTTTAAATGACAACCTAAGATCCTCCAGCAAGTCCCTAGTCTAGCTCCCAGTACTTAAGGGGCTGTGCTCAACCAACTACCACCACCACCCTTACCACTCACACATCAATAGATCCGCATATACGTATACGAAATGCAAGGGTTTACGGCAAAAGAAACTGACGCCTCAATATTGCAATTAGAAGTTCAGACCCAGTCGATTATGTTTCCTAAGTGTCCTGGCCAGGGTGGTTCAGAGCCCAAATTTCATATTTTTACGTTGTTGAAGAGTAATTTGTAATAATCGGCAGAATACTTTTTGTCACAAGTCAGCGCTGCCGATTATTGCAAATTACTCTTCAACAACGTAAAAATATGAAATTTGGGCTCTGAACCACCCTGGCCAGGACACTTAGGAAACATAATCGACCGGGTCTGAACTTCTAATTGCAATATTGAGGCGTCAGTTTCTTTTGCCGTAAACCCTTGCATTTCGTATACGTATATGCGGATCTATCGATGTGTGAGTGGTAAGGGTGGTGGTGGTGGGTGCGCGCAGCCCCTTAAAAGCGTTCAAGTCTCCTCGTCTCCGTCGCGAAAAGCTTCCCCCTGATCGAAGTTAGACTACGCAAACTGACATCGATAAATCGCGCTAGATCGTTCCACACGCCGCTGTCGAGGTTTTCCCCGCACCTGTCGACGATCTCGGAGTCCCCTCTGAGCACCTTGCGGCGTTACTCTCCGGTGCCGGTTCCCAGCCGACCTAGACGCGTCATCGACACCGCGGACATCGACGTCTCGACACCCAGAGTCCTCTCTGGCGACGGTACGCACCAGAGGAGCCGTCTGCGTCGCGACCGACCTACGATCAAGATCCGGTCGCAAGCATTGAAGGACAATCCCGCGTTGCGGGAGCACAACGAACGACACGAGAAGACGGTGGGCGAGCTGCTGGTGGAGAAGTTTCTGATCAAGGACAAGAAATTGGACGATGCCGCGGAGAGGCGGCTGCAGCTGTTCCACCAGGTCAGTCTGGACAGAGAGGAGGAGGGGGATGAGCCGGAGGGGGAGGACAACTCTGGTGTCCAGCAGCAGGCAGCTAAGATCACCAGACGATTTACCAGAAGACGATCCTCCGCGGACATTCAGCTGGATCCCGAGCAGTTGGAGAAGGAGATCGCGTACGCGCAGGTGGAGGCGAAGGTCCTGGACTCTTTGGTAGCTGAAGAGCAGCTGGAGATAGAGAACGAGGTCCGTAGGGGGACGTTGATCAAAAAAGGCACCGTGGTAGGTCGCAAGTCCGGGTCGGGGTTTTTTCGGGCACTAGATAAAGACACAGCATCAGCGTCGGCTTCGGCTTCTCCAGGGGAGGAAGACTCCGCGACGCAGAAGATCAGGAAGAGCCTGAAGAAGGTGAAGAAAAAGAAGAGGAGCGAGAAGCCACCGGATGATGATAATGAAAGAGAACGTAGGAGTTCCTCCAGCGACGCGTCTGTCGATCTTCAGGCTGGCGAGAATAAAGAGAGGAAACTGTCCAGGCCGCAGGCCTTCAAGATCGAAGCTAGTAACAGTGTAGGAGATTTCTCAACTGTATGGGTGAACGCGGATTCCCAGCCCAGTGTCGTTCGTGAGCAATTTCGCGAGAGCGTCAAGATCCCGGTACCTAGAAGAAAAATGGGATTGCGTAAGAACGAGCCGGACAGCGTCGAGAAAGTTGAAGAGCTCGAGCCCGAGGTGGTGTTGTTACCTGTCAAGAAGCCTTACGTGAAGGACACGTCGAGGATTAGCGTGCATTGCACGGTGAAGACGCCGCCGGAGGCCTTGAAGAGCGATCCGATGGACCTGAAGAGTTTGACGAACGGAGTTAGTGTCCCGGAGAAAAAGGGGAAAGTAGAGAAGCCCGTAAATACCTTGAAGGAAGTGGAAACAGAGACGATTACCAAGGACGTTCCTGAAGATGTTGTTACACCGAAGAAGTTGACCAACGGCGTTACATTGAGGAAGATGGAGAAAGAGACTTTGAAGGACTCGGTGTACGTGGCAGAGTCCAAGAGTTCCAAAGAGGATAGTGTTCCGGGGCTGAAGAAGGAGCTGAAACAGAGCGAGAACTTGAAGAGCGATTCAACAAAGAACCAGATTGCAAACGAAGTTACCTTGAGCAAGAGGGAGAAATCAGAGACTTTGAAGGATTCTGCAAAGGTGGAGGAGTCCAAGATCTCCAAAGAAGACCAAGTCCAGGCATCGAAGAAGGAGGATGCGCTGAAGCAGGCCCCGAAGAGCGATTCTCCTAAGATCCAGAAGACGAACGGAGTTGCCTGGAGGAAAAGAGAGAAGTCAGAGAGCTTGGAGGACTCGGGGGTATCAAAGAGTCCCAAAGAGGATGGCATTCCGGACTTGAAGAAGGAGGATCCGTTAAAGCAGACCTTGAAGACCGACTCTCCGAAGACCCAGAAGACCAACGGAGTTGCCTGGAGGAAAAGGGAGAAGTCGGAATCCTTGGAGGACGCGGGGAAATCGAAGAGTCCCAAAGATGACGTTGTCCCGGAGCTGAAGAAAGAGGATGCGCTGAAGACCTTGAAGACCGACTCTCCGAAGACCCAGAAGACCAACGGTGTTGCCTTGAGGAAGAGGGAGAGGTCGGAGAGCTTGGAGGACTCGGCGGGATCCAAGAGTCCCAAGGAGGACGGCGTTCCAGACTTGAAGAAGGAGGATCTGCTAAAGCAGACCTTGAAGACGGACTCTCCGAAGACCCAGAAGCCGAACGCAGTTGCCTGGAGGAAGAGAGAGAAGTCGGAGAGCTTGGAGGACGCGGGGAAATCCAAGAGTCCCAAAGATGACGTTGTCCCGGAGCTGAAGAAAGAGGATGCGCTGAAGCAGACCTTGAAGACGGACTCTCCGAAGACCCAGAAGACGAACGCAGTTGCCTGGAGGAAAAGGGAGAAGTCGGAATCCTTGGAAGACTCGGGACAATCCAAGAGTCCCAAGGAGGACGGCGTCCTGAAGAAGAAGACGACGTTGAAACAGGAGAGTGAAGATGTCGAGAGCGTTCCAGGCTCGCCGAAGGAGGACAAAGAGACCTCGAAGGGAGAGCAGAAAAGCAAGGAGGGCCTGCGACCCAGAAACCGCGACCCGTCCGCCCCGAAGACGGGTTCTGTGGTCTCGTCGAGCGGTACGCTAGCTGTTGACCCGCTCGTCAGTGAAAACAGCGCCAGCGTAGCGCTCCCATCGGCCGCGGACGGGCTGCCAAAACCGTCTAAAATTACTACGGATGAAAATAATGCCGTAGAAGCGCCAAAGCCAGCGTTACGAGGACCGGAGCGGCTGGCGAAGGCGACGAAAACCAAGCGTGACGAAGACGTCGTGGATACGTTGCCGGGAAATAAGACTGGCGCAGCGGCGACCTTGAAAAACGCCCACACCCTCACCTCAGCCGTACAACCATCCGATCCAGAACATCCGGAGAATCGATCAGAAATCGCAGTGATCGATGACGCAACCGGCTTGACCGATATCGTAACGAAATCGACCTTCTCCGAGAAGACAGAGGACTCGAAGACTAGCTTGATAGAGGATGCTGCGGATAGCAACGTGAACACATCAGTTGCCGAGGAGAAGCCGAAAGGACCGTTCAGAGTTGTCAAGAGGCCCGCGAAGGTCGAGCCAGCGCAATTTGCTTGGAGGAAGAAGAAGGTCAACGAAATCCCACCTGAACCCAATGATCTAGTTACCAGTCCTGAACCAAAGTCTCCGAAGAAAACAGAGTGCAAAGAGAGTCTAACCAGCAAGATACCGGTGGACAATCAGCAAAAGGTGGTCGAGTGTTCGGAGGATCCACAGAAACCGGAGAATCGATCAAAAACTGCCTTGATCAATGACGCAACCGCCTCGACCGACATCGTAACAAAGACAGAGGACTCGAAGACGAGCTTGATCGAGGATGCAGCGGATAGCAAGGTGAACAGGTCTGGTGCCGACGAGGACCCTAAGGGCCCGTTCAAGGCTGCGAAAAGGCCGGCGAAGACCGAGCAAGTTCCCTGGAGGAAGAAGAAGGTCAACGAACCCAAGGATCTCGTTACCAGCCCTGAACCGAAGTCTCCGAAGAAGACAGTGTGCGAAGAGACTCCTCGGGCGATGCAAGTGGACAAGCAGAAGGTGTTCGAGTGTTTGAACGGTGAGACTGGTAACGCGTTGTCGAAGAGCACGTCGACCGAGTCGATCGACTTCTGGAGCGAGATAAAGGGCCCGGATAGTCCGCTGGTGACGAAGGTAGCGAAGGGGTTGAGTTTCCCAGGCGCGAGGAACGAGTTCGAGGACCCCGCGGAGAAAGAGGAACAACTGGACAAGAAAAAAGAGAGCGTTGCTAAAATAAGCGTCGCCGGCGTCGGCACGCAGCAGCTCAGTAACGTTCCCGTGATCGGCCAGGAACCCGAAGAACCGATGAAGTCCGCCGCGAATACCGGCCAAAAGGAGCCGAAGAAGCGGAAGAACCTGTCGATACAGATCGATCGAACCGTGGAGGCGTACTCGACGATCAAGAAGAATCCGCTGATGAGGGAGGACTCGGCGGCGTCTACGATCTCTGGTAGATCGGTCGGTAGTACGCCTGACACGTCGGTGCCTGGCTCCCAGGTGGGTACACCTGTGTACGACGTATCGGTACCATTGATAAACATTGTGGAGGTAGTTACACCGACGAACGCTGATCAGCTGTTGCATCCTGAAGACGATGACGAGGCTAGAACGCCGACGAACGAGTGGCCGGAGTCTAAAATGTCCAAGTGGGAGAATCATAGTGACCTGTCCAACGTTGATCAGATAGACAAAGACGCTACTCCGGTACCCTCCAAGGTCGGTAGTCTGGTTGGTACTCCGGACGACACGCCTCAAGGCACTCCTGAATCGTCTAAAAAGAAGAAACTGGTCAGAAAGAAGAAGGCTTCAACAACCAAAAAGAGCTCCGGTAAGGACTCTAAAAAGGAGTCGAAGAAGGAGGGCAAGGACTCGAAGAAGAGCTCAGCCAAGTCCCAAGAGAGCCTAAAGCCAGCCACGGAGTCCAAGTCCTTCTCCAAGACCAATCAGAAGCAAGCCAACCCCAGCCCCAAACCTCTCGATCTCATCAGGATGTTTTATACTACACCTTCGGCTCTGTTAACTGCTACACCCAGAGACCTGTCCAAAGTACGCCGAGCAAAGATCAAGAGGAGGAAGCATCATTCGAGGACACCGTCGGTTAGCAGCGACAGCACCGGAAGCACCACCAGCACAGCCACCACCGGAAGCACCGACGGAAGCAGGTCCACCTGCACGGAGCTCGACGACGACCCTGACAAGAGGATGAACTCCACCAGGAGCAATGACTCCGGATTCGATGGATCGCCGAGGATATCTAGTAGATACTTGCTCTTTGACAACCGTTGGGTCGTCCCCTACATCGTGTCGTCTTTTATCGGTAGACTGCGGATTTTTAAATTCCTCGAATATTTTCACGCATTCGATCTATTATCATTTTTATAATAAATACGTAAATCTATTTATCACACTTTGTAAATGTTCGTACTTTGGTTTCAACGATGCACAATGTTAAAGTTAAAAAACGACACGATTTATGGGACAAGCTAATATTTTTTATCCCCTCCCATCGTGACTCTCCCAAGACCCCCTCTGTGCAATTGTGATACAATCCATCGTTTGTTTAGTTTTCTAGCGCAGGCGTGGCCAACGAAGCCACGCCCCTTCGCGATACGGTTGCCCCCAGGAGCAAAGAGCGCTCGTTGCCCGCGCCTGCACTAGCGAGCGTCTATACGATTTATTGCTTGTGTGCTCTGTCGACTAAAAATGTTTTTCTGGAGCCTATGTGTAACTTGATACTCGAAAGAACATTCCTGTATTTTTTAACACGTGTGCTTCTCTTGATTGATCCTCTGTCGTTGGACCTGTATCCGATTTCCTTTTCTTGTTCCTCTACGGAATATTGTCACTAAAAAGATTAACTGTTACCAAATTGAATTTGCGACCATTAAAAAATGAATAGCTGTTTCTACTAACGTTTCCTCGCCTCGTTGAACCTGTTCGCTGCATGCCGGTGGCCCGGTGCTTCGTCTTTCTGCTTGCACACTTGCTCGAAGTTCGACTTTAAAAATACACGTTGGTCATAACTCGTCGTTCGACACGGCGTTTTTAAACGGCGAAGGGAGATTCGCGTTGGACGGCTGCCAAACACGCCTAACAGCTAATTGCACCGTGCGAACGTTCCTAAGAAATTGGAAAGGCGATCGGTTTCGTTCTCGCGCGGCTCTGGAAACAAAGAAATTTCCAAATTGAAAAATTCTAGCATTTTATCTCGTTCGAATTTTGCGATTTTCTTTGTGAGAAACTATGAAGCATTTCTCTTTGAAACTTTTACTTTATCTCGTGTTCAAAGAATATGTACTGATTTTTTCCTTGAAAAATACGACCAGTGCCTGATCACTGCTTACGACAAAAATGAGTAGATCAAGTGACAAGTAACAATTGAAAAATACTTTTGTGTTATTCTCAACTCATTAATATCGTTACGAATCTAAATAAATGTCTCGGCAGCCCATACGTCTTGCAACGAACGCAGACAATGTTTCATTCGCATAAAACTCCGCACGCGACCGTGTAGCTTAATCGGTAATCATTCGGTATTTCTTCGGAAGAGGCGAACCCGGCCGATTCGACGTTACATAAGGTCGATGCCACAGTGTCAACGACACTGTACGCCAATTTATTTACAACCGGAAGTGCGGCCGCACCAGCGGGAATTCAACGCGGATCCTTCCTGGTCTCCTCTCTTGGCTTCGATGCCCGAGGACAAGTGTCCTTGGGACAGCGCTTAGGCGTCTTCGAGCCTCGTTCCAAGTGCATATAACAATTACTATGTATCAGGAATGGTGAACCGTTCCGCGGAGTTGATCCGGGACTGGTCCAAGCATGGTTGAACAACGCGGCGTACAACTATTTATAAAACGCGGCGCAGTTTCATAACAATATTCAAGGCTTCCCGATGCAGCCGGGAGATGGTGCGAACGAGACTTTCGCGTTAAATTTAGCGGGACGTGCACAATAATTAGACAGCGCATCGCGAGAATCCGCAATGTGTTTTCGCGAACGGTCGCAAAGCGGGAAACGAAAATCTTCCGGCTCCGAAAGTTCGAAGTGAGACGCCGCGCCGAGAGAATTGATGAAATGGTATTACATTAATCCTAAGAAGCTCGTTCAATTTTTCACATTCTTTGCTATTAACGCGTCAACTATTCAATTATTTTTAAAACTCTCAAGCTCCACGAATTTTTCTATCGCACTCAGCAAGGATCAGTTGTTTTCTAAGCTTCTTCTGGGTGTAAAACATTCATCGAGAGTCCCATTAGATATTAAGGAAATTAATTTTAAAGATAGCTAGTTAATCGCATTGGCTCGTAAGCGGTTCAAATGCTCAGAGAATGTCCATAGAAATAAAAGTGCTTCTATGGAAACTTGGTCAGTACATGGGTTCATTTATGCACGAGCTTTGGCAAAAGTAAATTGAGGACTCCATAAAAGCATTTCTCCAATTTCTGGAATAAAATCTAGTGGTACAAATTTTCTTATCGTTTTGGAAAGTAGAAGAATTGCACAATTGAGAAATTTCGCAAAAGTCCTAGATTTTCGGAGATGGTAGGTGTCGATTCCGCCGACGCAGAGGCGTTCCATTTTGGTTAACAGTATGTACATTGTATCGCTAGAAACGAAACTGTATCCTCTCCAAATGATTCCGCGTTTTCGGCGTCAGTGTCCAAGAAGCACCGAGAGGCAACAGATATCCGTGTGCGTTTGTTCGAGGCGAAGAGGTAACCAGATCAGCTGATAATTAACGAATCAGTAAATCGAATCTCTAACGAAACCGTTGAAAAACAGATTGCGACATGGCGTGCCACAAGAAATGCGAAAAGCTCACCGGGAACCTTTGCGGGTTGAATCAAAAGCTCGTGGCGGAGGCTTTGCAGGCGGTGAAGAGGGGTGAGTGAGTGAGCGAGAAAGAGAGACCGTCAACACGCGATGCACCGAGTCGGTTCAAGTTCGAAAATTCTATTTAAAAGCGGCCGTCTAGTTGAAAGCTCGGACCGAATGACGCAGAACTGTCTTCGCGGAATTTCAGAGACCGCTCTTTGGATCCCGGATCCGTCTACATCTTTCGAAAATTCGTTTCGAAATGCTGAATCTTTTCCAGAGCATTTTTTGAGAATACATTTAGTCTACAAATTACCTCATTGGTACCTTATACTTTATCTTATCGGTAAACTGCGGATTTTATACATTTATGCAAAAAATGTGAATGTGAAATTTCAAACGGATATATTGTTTTCAGCTTTATAAAATTTTTATTTTCCACGAAGGTCCGTAGCCTTGTCAGTTAATATGAGAAATATGGAAAGCGTGTGAAAAGCGTGTGAATAGCGTGCGCTCGTGGCTTTCGCGAGATTTGGCCCGGTTGACATTTTTCGAAAATAGCGGTGACCGTGGCGGTGTGACGCTCTCTCTCGGTACCGACGCTCAGGTTGACGCGTGTGATCGATTAGGGGACAAGCATAGCTAGAGCGGCGTCGTCGTCGTCGTCGTCGTTCACCGAATTAACGGTGATGTAATTTTGATAACGGCCGCGAAAATTATTTATTGGCTGGCGTACGGATTTATGACATCTACGTGGAAGAGGAAGATCGGCGTAGTCGTGGATGAATGCACTTGCACTCGCAGCTAGCACCTTCGCCGTGCCAGCAAAGTCTGTTAGCGCGGCCAACAAGCGTCGACCACACCAAAATCGCTATGTTTTTCAGAGTATCGCTTTTAGAAAATCACGGTGAATCGTACACGGTGGTGTTCGACACGTGGTTCTAGATCAGCAGCGTTAACAATTGAACTTACTGCGAGGACATTTATCGATGAATCGCAGTTTCGTATTCGGCGCGAGGAAACGCATAAGAATCGGTTGTAAATGTTCTTTGTTGACCAGTGTTGTAAAATTCGCTTTTCCCTGTCCACGCAGATTTTTATGCAAAATCAAAATTTTCAACATCAATTGCAAGCAGAATTTTAATGTTTTCGGCGCATTGGTTCGATCAAATATTACTATACAACTATTTGCAAATTAGCACAATATCCTTTTAATTTTTAAATAAAAATTACCCTGCGACACTAAGCAAGTGAGTAAGGTTTTCTTTAATTTTCTTTTTTGGTTATTTTTCCGGTGTTTGGTGTCACAATATATATTGTATTTCTCATTGTTAATTTACAGACGCAATGTTTTTGTTATTCTCTTGAAAATGATCTAAATGAAGATCGAAACGTTGAGAAAGGATATTGTGCTAATTTGCAAATAGTTGTTTAGTAATATTTGATCGAACCAATGCGCCGAAAACATTAAAATTCTGCTTATAGCAACTTACGATCGACATTGTTTTAACATTTATCAATTGCAAGATACAGTTCGCTGTCCGAGGGTTAAATCTATCTTTGCATAAAAATCTGCGGTCCGACGCATTGCACCCCGATCTGTTTAACAAAATCTCTCGCTATCCAACAACAGCGTGTGTCTCCCAGTGTGACGCTCTATTAACATATAATGTCTACGGATTAACGAAGGATTTTCGCGACATTCGCAGCACCCTCGCAATCGTCGGACACCCAGAGAAACTCGGACTCGTCGGACCACTTCCCCAGCGGGCGTATCACGCCGCCAGCGACCAATCTGCCGAGATTCAAGAAGTACGCCGTCACGGACTTCAATTTCCGCAAAGTGAGTCGATTGTGTCTTCTCCGCGAAGAAAGAGGGCCGACGACGGTTCAATTTCCGTCGCCCGAACTCTCCGGGTGTAGAAATAGTCGCGCGCGTGTACACCGGTTACCGGGAAACCCGGAGGAAGAAAGTCGTCCGAGAGTCACGCGGTGCACGCCTAACTACCTGCAAATATAGTTTCCGGAAATTTACGAGCCGCTCGCTCGGTTGAACCACGCGTTTGGCTCGGCAGCTCGTGCCTCCGCGAAAGCTAATACGGATCACGTGTACAACGGGATCACGTGAACTCGCTTGACTCACGGGCTGCTATCCGCGGTATCGATTCGCGATCCTCCAAAGACTCGCAATCTTAGACCATATATACCTATAGACACGGCGTAGATAATTTTCCGTGTCCGAAAGATGATATCAGCTGAAAGACACTGTGACGTCACATTTTCAAAAGATGTACAAGCTATGCTCATCGACAGTGCCTATATACGCTTGGCTTACATGGGAGAGGGGGGGTCAGCGGGTGCGCGATGTACACAGTACATGGAAAGAAATTATCTTAAGACTTATCTTGTGACGTCACAGTGTCCCATCATCTTTCGGACACTGAATTCCCGGTTTTCCTATACACATACTATACCTATGCCGGGTCTATTTGTATATGGTCTAAGGTACTAACCGTGAGAGCCGCGCGAACATTCTTCAACTACCGAATCGAAAACAATGCAACGGTGTTTTCTTTTTTACTGTTTTACATTTGATATACCCGTTTTCTTCATAAATGCATAAAATCCTGCAAATTATATTGTAGTATCGAATGATTAAAACGAAATATGTTTATGAATATGACAGAGATCGTGTTCACGGTTGTGAAATATCAAATGAATGCGGGTTGGACATCATGCTCGGGATTATTCGGACGGGTCAGCGAGACTCGGAGCGCGACGAGGACGCCGTTTTCGCGTCCCTTTGTATATTCGCCAACCAGCGAATTTATTCGCGAGAATGTTTAAAACAGACACGATTTCACGGCGGGCCACCACGCAAATAGATCACCCGAATTAGCACCACGCAACGCATTATTTTTAACGGGCGGGAGCACTATCTCACGTGCGCCGGCACTCTCTCGCTTTAGCCGCATGAACTTTCCACCGTGTGCCGGTTCCTCGGCCCTTTACAGACCCGGATTATCCCTACTCCTGTCCATTGACGAAAGCTTCGATCATTTTGCGAGGATCTGCCACCTGAAACATCGGAAAAAGCTGTAGCCGATGATAATAATGATCTCTAAAAAGTAGACTGCGGATTTTATGCATTCATGAAAAAAATTAGAAAAAATTTAGGAATATCTATATACAGGGTGTTCATTTGAAAACTTTCCAGCCTAATATCTCGAAAAATATGAAAGATATTAAAAAAGTGTAAAACATGTGTCCAAGGATTTCGAGGGGGAAAGGGGTGGATAAAAAAAAGTGCGCGGATAAAAAGAAGTATCCTACGAAAATTATTGGTCTTTTTACGTACAATAAGATTCCATAATAAAAAATATAGGTTTCCATTTGAAAAAACAAAGTTGACCTTCAAATGACCTTGAAAACGCCACCCAAATAAAAAAACTGATACTGCCCCCCCTTTCCCCCTCGAAATCCTTGGACACGTGTTTTACACTTTTTTAATATCTTTCATATTTTTCAAGATATTCGGCTGGAAAGTTTTCAAATGAACACCCTGTATATATTATTCTCAACTTGTAAAAATTATTAGCCCCACATCATGTCAATTTGACGAACCCTGACACGTTTTGAATTCCAGGTCCTGGGTAAGGGCAGCTTCGGCAAGGTACTCTTGGCCGAGCTGAAGGGTACAGAGTGCGTCTACGCGGTGAAATGCCTGAAGAAGGACGTGGTGCTAGAGGATGACGACGTAGAGTGCACACTGATCGAGAGGAAGGTCCTGACCCTGGCGACCAGGCACCCGTACCTCTGTCACCTATTCTGCACTTTCCAAACGGAGTCTCATCTGTTTTTCGTAATGGAGTACCTGAACGGCGGCGACCTGATGTTCCACATCCAAAAGTCGGGCCGGTTCTCGGAGACAAGAGCCCGTTTCTATGCGGCGGAGATCTGGTCCGGCCTCAACTTCTTACACAAGAAAGGAATCGTCTATAGAGACCTGAAGCTGGACAATGTCCTCCTGGACTTTGAGGGACACATCAGAATCGCGGACTTTGGCATGTGCAAGCTGCAGATCTTCTTAGACAGGACGGCGGACACGTTCTGCGGGACGCCGGATTACATGGCTCCCGAGGTAACAAATTCTGCAAAATTCAAAACAAGTCAACTTGCATCTTTCTATTTTCTTAATTATGAGGCGCTCGTTTGCCAAACTAGAAAATTTATGAAATGGTGTACAATAATGTTTAAAAGTTCTTTCTACCTTTGGCACTCGATGGTACTCTAAGCCTAATTGTCAGCTACTCTGAGGGGCCACTAAAAATTCTTTTACCATTATTCAAAATATTTTTTTCGAATAACACTCGACATTGACTTTTGCACCGATAGTTCCATATTTTATTGATTTCTATTATATTCATCATTCCTAATCTCTTTAGAAATGAGTAGAATCACTCCTAAAATATTTCACTCACCACTATTTGTCCCTATATTTCACCTAACCCAGACATTGACTTTTGCACCGATAGTTCCATATTTTATTGATTTCTATTATATTCATCATTCCTAATCTCTTTAGAGATGAGTAGAATCAGCCCTAAAATATTTCACTCGGTCACCGATTTCTATCGCGAGGCAGTTAGTCGGAGCCTCGAAGAAAACAAAGAATGGCGATTCGAGAGAATTAACGAGGCCTAGAAAGAATCCTCTGTAACTGTTCAGTACAGGGGTCAAGATACCTAGATTCTAAATTTACACGGCCAGTTGGCCAGTGGTCTTGTGCAAGCAAGGGTTGAGTCAACAGTGTTTCAAATAACAACAATCCGTCAGTCTGGTCGAGTTATCCGGCGCTCGTTTCCGCATTGCAGATCATAAAGGGACTGAAATACAATCAGGCGGTGGACTGGTGGTCATACGGCGTGCTGCTCTACGAGATGCTGACGGGACAGTCGCCGTTCTCCGGCTGCGACGAGGACGAGCTATTTTGGAGTATATGCAACGAACGGCCGTTCATACCTAGGTACCTCAGCCAAGACTCCACGGACATGCTGCTCTGTCTTCTGGAGAAGGACTCCGGCAAGAGGCTGCCCGGACACGACATCGCCTATCACGCTTTCTTCCAGGTACCATCTGAAAATCGAAGCCTGTTAGAAGGGCACCATCGAACGGTTAAGATCGATAACTCTTTACAATTAACGCTATGTCTACCAGCAAAGACTCGATAGTCACTAAAACTTAACTTAAATATGTTCCCTTAACACTAGATTGCCCAAGGAAGTCATTTTGACTGCTTTTTAATTTCAATTAGAAAAACAATTATGTATATAATGACACAATTTCTTAGAATTTTGTGACTTTTTGTCAAACAACAACAACATATAAATGCGTTTATTAATAATTGTAGTTACCTCCCCTCCTCCTTCATTTCCGGTATATATATGTGTGTTATATACCTATATTGCCCAAAAGCAGTCAGTCTTTCTAGTGTTAAGTATGCGAGGTGGTCCACCTGAAAGCAGTTCAAGTCAAATTTAGCTGACCGCGGTAGTCCAGTAGCCCCATTAAAATTTTAATATACATACATATAGATAGAGTAGCTAAGAATGGGAAATGTTTCAGTCGTTACCATGGGACCGTCTGGAGAGGAGGCAGCTGGAGCCGCCATTCAAGCCAGCGCTGGAGCATACGTTGGACACCAAGTACTTCGACACAGCGTTCACAGCCGAAAGGCCGCGGCTGACACCTGTACCTGAACAGATCCTCACCTCGATGGACCAGGGTGTGTTCCGTGGGTTCTCCTACACGAACCCGAACGCAACAGACTGAGGGGCCGTACAGTTATATCAGGGGGACTCAAACGAAAACAAAAAAAAGAAGAACAAACTATGCTGTTTGCATCGACGACGAGTTGTGTTGTTTGTAACCTACACGGGTGGCAATGATCTGGTTCGCAGCCACCTGGACACAGATTCAGTCCCCTTTACAGGAGAAGCCACGGGATAACGGAGTTTCTCTCGGGACCGAAATTTGAACGTGCGGTTTTCACGGCAGGGGATTCCGACACGTAAAAAACACCGAGACGTCGTTCCTGAGCCGCTTGTACTCGCCGAGAGGTCAGGCGAACAGCGATCTATTGCTAGGTTTTGTATAACGTAGAGGCCGCGTTGCGTCGATAGAGAGCGGTTAGACTATGCAGAGGGGAGTCGAACGGTGTTCGAGCCTTCGGCAGAGTCCCAGTGTATGTACCTTATTTTCTACGCGAATCTCTGCCGAACGCCTCGGCTCCCCCTAGTGTTCCGTCTTTTATAAACCCTTGGCCAGACGTGGGACCTCGCGCGTCCCATCAGCTGGCCAAATAAATCGTCTGTTTCAAATAAAACATGTGGACAATCTCCGACGAGTTCATCATTCCCGATCTTAACACTAAATCAGTGCCAATCTACAAATAAATGCATCGAATCCGCAGTCTACTAATCATCCAGTAGTTTTCACTGTCGAAGCGTTTTAGCCCTGAGTCAGGAGGTTGAAGACACACTGATAGCTAGGAAAATAATTCCACTAGGACACGGCGTACACCCTCAACAGTGAAAACTGTTAGGCAACTCGCTCTACTCAATTATAGTGCTCGGCACGTTCAGTGTTAATAAAGCGTCCGCGGATCAAAGTGGAGGACGAGCCTAGGGACCGGAAGACGGCCGAATCGCGGCGTGTAAATTTCGAGGCAATTACCCATGCTACGCCGCGGTCAAGTTATTAATACTCGAACAGGATTATTATTTCCGTCGCCGATAGACAGTGCTTCGTCTTCCACCCTGTAAACGACCACTATTTCTTCTTTTTCTTCTTCTCCTTCGTCCTGCGTTTCCGGTGCTCCTGTCTCGCGGCTCTCTCCGATTTGCTCGATTTTCCCTCGTTGACCCTAAACTTTCCATTCGACTCCCACGTGTTTTCTGCTCTTTCTTCGTTTCCAAGCCTCCTCTCCCTTCTTCCCTCTTCTGCGCGACGTTTTCTTCTGCTCGTTGGCCGCGCACACTTGGCTCTTCGCGCTGACTGCACGCTAACTTTAGCACACCGAGGAATTGGCGAACCACCATGTTTGCTAACGGACAGACGAGAGCCTCTTTCGTGACGCTTCGGGCTGATAACGACCATCGACTGCCATAATCGAGTGCCACCTGAAACACGAACGAATCGTTACACACTTTTTCAGCGAAGCAGCTTCTTCTATCGAGTACTAACTCATAATCAGGCGCATTTTGATACAATCGCGTGACAACCGCTGCGGATACCTCGAGTCATTCATAATTGGACCACAGCTGCAGTGAAACGAAGAAACGCGTCGTTGAGAGCAAATTCAGACTTCTGTACGAAAATTTTGCAGATTCAAACGTTTGTACAGACGTTAAAAATATTGTTTAATGAACACAATTTTTGAACGAAAATTTAGGGATCCTTTAATTTTGCACGCCGGTGTAATTAGAGAACGTAGGTGCTTCTCTTGATCTAGAATATTTCAAGTGTCTAGAACAGAAATTGCGTGTCCAAATTTTCAGCAATTTATTCGCCAGAACAGATTTAGCAAGTTCATAGTCGCCGTTCGAGCGCAAAGGGTTAAAATAACTCCGGACAAGAGGACACCGGTGTACCTCTAGCGGTTAGAGTGGCAGCTAATGAGACAATTAACCGGGTAATTGATCCAATTGCTCCATTCCGACACGCTTGGGTCCCGGCCGCGAGATTAATTACCCGATAAGCGTTCGAGATCCGCTAAAGCTCTCGAAACCGAAATCGTTTAACTATCTTTAGGGATCTTTGTTTCGGCTGTTCAAAGGCTCGCTGTTAAACGGTTCCTGCAGGTTATCTCTCGTAAACGGAAGAGCAACCAAGTGAAAGGTCAAAGGAGGAACAACGATAAAAGGTGGGTTTCTGCGAAGCAGAGATCGGATCAGTAAAACCAACGGAATGGAGATGGAGAGAGAGAGAGAGAGAGGGGGAACGCGATGAAGCGAGCGGCTAAACAGCTCGGAATTGAAAGGAGGAGAGATTTAAAGAGACGCAGAACGCCGCAAAAACTGACGCGCTAAGAGGATCGGTCAATGGACCCTGAATCCGCTGAATCTTCTTGCTCTACTCGATGTATCGCCTCGCTATTGCCAACAGATTCCTCTCTGTCGATCCTCCACACGCCTTTCGCATCCTCTCAACGCTCAATTCAAATTTCTAAATTGAAACTGTTTTTCAATGCTAAAAAGAAATTGAAACTTTGCTAGTTTATTTCGAATGTGATTTTTAGCAATTAAGATATACTTTGAGAGACCTGAACTTGACTACTATTTATTTAACGAATGAGATCAGATATAAGTAAACTGCGAATTTCATGCATTAATGGCAAAAATGCATACAATAAAAAGATTACCAATACATTTCTTACAATTTAATAAAACCACTAAAGAGATGAATAAATTACTATTTCGTTCCCATGTCTTGAAATTAATGCATAAGATTTTTGTTTTGCATAAAGATCTCGGCAGTATAGATATATCAGTCTGGGTTAAGTTCAACCTATTTCGTGACATATTTTATAAAAACGTCGCAATATGTGTCGCTTTCCCCGTTGGAACGTTTACCAAGGCGACACAGAAAATCGTCGAGAGTTTTAACAAGAATCGCAGGCTTATTTGACGCGGTGCAGCGACTACGGGCGCCGCGCCGCGCAGGGCCGCATCTTCACAAGAAGATTGCGAGGGTGTCGCCGGTATAAATAGACATCCGCGTCCGCTTGAACGTGCGGCCCTACGTCGTCGAGCTATTTTCGAGAGGAATCGCCACGCTCGTCACAGTTCTCCGCGCTCAGTTTCAACGAGTTTCGTCCGGCAAGAAGCTGGCCGCTTCGTCGGCTCCGCGAACGAACAAACGTGCTGTTTACCTCGCGAGCAAAAAGACACGACGACCGGTCGATTGTCACGGTCCTCCGGCTGCTCTTCGTCTTCTCGTGGCGACCCTGCGGGAAACAACAGTTTTTAAATCGGTGCTAATTCGATAGAAATTGATTTTGCTACGCGGTTGGGTACATTTCGTGCTGCGATTGAAGTTTTGAAAGCGCCGATAAAAGATACAGAGATATTAAAAGCTGCTCTAGAATACCTTTATTTTGGTGTGCTATCGTGAAGCGGTAATACCAGTGCAGATTCGTTCGATCATTTCCACCGCTGTTTCACCATAAACGCTTCCATTATGAAATAGTAGTTTCATATTTCTACGTATGTATATCTACGCTCCGCTTTCATCATCGCTCCGATCGTTTATCGCAGCTTCAACACAGACGATACCCTTATGAATAAACCAACCACTCGTGCCGCGGAACCTCTTGAAATAAATCGTGGTCGAGAACTTATGTTCTTCCGAAAATAAATACCGATGAGCCAGCCGGCGTCGAACTGTAACAACGAGTATCGGTGAGCCTTTGTGTCTCTCTCTCTCTCTCCCTTCGAAGGATGCAAACTTTGTGGACCTAGATCTATCTGTAGGATCTTCGCCGGTGGTTCTTCTTCCAGCGATGCAAATCGTTCCCAGCGCGACGACCGTCCCTGGAAAACACAGACAAGGTACACTTCCGCTCGAAAAGATAGCACGCGGGTGCTATCATCGGGTTCTCAAAGGGAACATCTCGAAGCGACGGCTCCGGGTCCTAAGAAAGCTTCAGGACCAAAAGTAGTGTTTTTGAAAAATCGATTCCAACTAAAAATTTGTTCGTCGCAGTATGTTTAACATTTGTGCAAGAACCACGCGCTCTTGAAGTTTCGTCGAGACTTGGAAAAGCTCCGAGACGTTCCCCCCGAGAACCTGACGACAGTAGGCGCGCTGCCTTTTTGTCCAGGAGTGTAGACAGTCGAGGATGTTCAGCTCGCTGAGACTGGCGACCATGCGATCGCACAAGAGCCGCGCTAGGCCCGGAAGCGTGGCCACGTCCGCCAGTTCAGACTCGGCCAGGGCCGAGGATCTTTCTCCTCAGACCTACCATCCGTCCAGCTTCCTGCTCCTGGACGATCCCGACAGTCCTGTCTCGGTGCCATCCGGAGTGTCCTCCAAGGTCGCTCAGGTCAGGGTCGAAAGAGAAGGTGGTAGCCTCGGGGTCACCCTCAGAGGTGGAGTCTCGAGGGCGTTGGTGGTCACCGGGGTGAAATCCGACGGACCTGCGGCGAAAGAAGGCAGAGTCAGACCTGGGGACAGGCTTTTAGCCGTCGACGACACCGAGCTCAGAGGTTTGACACTAGCCGAGGCTCAGAGAGCGCTCAGGAGGAGCTCGGACGCGCCGGTCGCATCCCTCACCATCGAGTACGACGTCGCCAACATGGAGGAGGCGAGGGCTGCCACCTCAGGACCTCTCCTGGTACAGCTTGAACGCGGTCCTTCCGGTACACCTTCCACTTGCTATTACCACCCCTGCCGGAAAGTATTCGATCAACGAGTCAAGTCGAAATATCATTATTTGCGTGTATTTATTAAAAAAGTTACAGTGTGACGATCGAATACTTTCTGCCAGGGATGTACAAGGGAACCACTGACTTCCAGCACTTTGTGGAACCGGCTTTCCCCCAGTCAGGCATTTTCAGCCGATTTACAAACTAAATAAACCAGCGCGGCACTCGATAAAGCGCAAACAGTGTTCCCAACGGGTAATTATAGACTGTCGGGGTAACTAAATAAAGATTGCGGCCAGGACTTTGACTGTTTACATCGGTACACTTCCACGAACCGAATGCAAAGGGTCCGGGTTCTATTTCTGACCCCTAATTACCCCGGCTTGCGAGCTTGTTAGATCTTCCGATGCAGCCTCCGCGTAAACGCCACTCGCGGAACGGTTTCTAGAGACGGTTAACCCCTTCGCTGCCGTGATTGTCGCTCCTACGGCACCGTGGACGAGGAATCGTTCAACCTAACAGACAAACAGTGGTCTTTAATTTTGATCGGTAAACTGCGATATTTATGCATTTATGATAATTCATATACCGGGTGTTCATTTGAAAACTTTCCAACCGAATATCTCGAAAAATATGAAAGATATTAAAAAAGTGTAAAACACGTGACCACGGATTTCGAGGGGGAAAGGGGGTGCAGTATCAGTTTTTTATTTGGGTGGCGTTTTCAAGGTCATTTGAAGGTCAACTTTGTTTTTTCAAATGGAAACCTATATTTTTTATTATGGGATCTTATTGTACGTAAAAAGACCAATAATTTTCGTAGGATACTTTTTTTATCCGCGCAATTTTTTTATCCCCCCTTTCCCCCTCGAAATCCTTGGACACGTGTTTTACACTTTTTTAATATCTTTCATATTTTTCGAGATATTCGGCTGGAAAGTTTTCAAATGAACACCCGGTATATCTGACAATTAATGAAGATTATTTTGAATAAAAATTCGCATTCTATTGATCACCCACTATTATAGCGAGATGTCTCGTCGACGGTAGCTAAGAGACCGAACCTACGATGCATACAATTACAGGGGAGCTAGGATTGACGGTCCGAGAGACGACGAACGGGGTTTACATCGAGAGTCTGCGACCGGCTAGCACGGCGGACAGGTGCGGAGCTTTGCAGCCAGGTGACAAACTCCTGGCCGTCGACGAGACGCCGATCCAGGACGCTCTGACGGCAGCGAAGCTGCTCAGGAACAACTTCGACAACTCGAGGATCGCCAGGCTGCAGATCCTGCCGAGGCCGCCGAGCGCCTCTCAGAGGACAGTGAAGAGAAGAGCGCAACCGCAGGCGCAACAGTCCTCGAATCAGACCCTGCAGACCAAGGAGACCCTCACCGTTGTTTTGAGGCCCGATCACAAGGGTTTCGGTCTGGCCTTGAAGCCCGCGGAGGATCGCATCGGATACGTTGTCAGCCTCCTGGAGGCTGGCGGCCCGGCAGAACGCAGCGGAGTCTTGCTACCCAGTGACAAAGTGTTGGCAGTGAACCGGAGGTTCCTCAGGGATCTACAACCGGCCGAAGTCAACGCCATTCTGGAGACCTCGCAAGTTGTGAGCATATTTTAGGGGATCTTAACAGTTGAAAACAGAAAGATTATAACAAGCGCAGACATTTTAAATTCAAGTTACATAAGCCGATTTTAATGAAACTTTTGTGAGAGATAGTTCTTCGAGAAATATTTAACACATGTTTTTTTTTTATCGGCGAGTAACTTGAATATGTTCCCTTAGTTAGTTAAAGTGTTACAAGCAGATGCTGATGTGTCATTGCTTCTCCAACACTATACCTACCACGGTGAAATGACGTGTGTTTCTCACTTTACAATCGTTTAGAGTTATATGAACGCTTCCGCAGGACCCGACTAGGTTTAGTGTTGAAGTTATGAGCCACAGTTTGAAGAAGATTTATGCTTTCGCGTGTCTGGCGCTAGGAGAACTCTCTCTCCGGTTTATTGTAAGAGATAAAACGCGGCTATTTTCGGCAGATCGAGTTGGTGATCGAGTACAAGGTCGGCGGACCGGTGGTGCCTAGCTCAGGAGTGTTCACTGTGCGAGTAGCGAGGCCGGTCGGTGGTCAACCGGACGTCGGTCTAACGGTGAACGAGGATCTGATCATCACGGAGGTCCGCAAGGGTTCCCTGGCTTACAGAACGGGCAGCTTGGCCCCTGGCGATAGGCTGCTCGCGATAGACGGACAAAAACTGGACCCAGGTGACCTCAGACAAGCCGCGCAAATGTTGCACCGACCGGGTAGCTCGGTGATCGCGCTAACTGTCAGGAAACCGGACCCCGTTACGGAGAACAGGTAACCAAAGCTTTATGGCAAATTCTTCAAGAATTTCTTCAAACGTTCTGGACAGGGCTCTTTCAATCCCTGTGACAATTTCATGCTACTATAGATATAGTTATCTACAGACAGTAATGTTTAGACTGCGGATCTTTATGCAAAATAAAAATTGAAAATACTTTTAATCTTATCGCTGTCTCAAATTTCGGCTACTCAATGCTATCGTAAATGCATAAAATCCGCAGTCGAATAATGATAGAAGGATGCAGCACTATTGGACAGCTGATAGAGGATCTTTCCAGAGACTCCAGTATAGGGAGCGACACGACTCAACAGTACTCTAGCGGGCTTCTACGGCCAGCGAGGGGAAGTCTTCCTAGCGTGGACAGTGCGGTGGATTCTTGGGGAGAACTGGGAGAGAATAGCGGAGCAGGTCCAGAGATTTTGAGACTGTGGGACACTGCGTCCGTGGACAGCGGTCAGCTGGATCTGCCAATGCCGCCTTTCCCTGGGTAATACAAGCATATCACGTTGAAATAAGAAATTCTGTACATACAAGGAATAGTACTCGAATAAAATATTAACAACACTGTAATTTTTGTTACGGCTAGGCCGCAGGAACGCAACAGCTCGGACAGGCCGCAGCAGATAGTGCACGTGTCGTTACACAAGGATCCGGTGTACGAGGACTTTGGGTTTTCAGTGTCCGATGGATTGTATGAGCGGGGGGTTTATATAAATCGTCTGCGACCCGGTGGCCCCTGCGACGGCGTTCTCAGACCTTACGACAGGATTCTGAGAGTGAACGAGGCCAGCACCGAGGACTGCGACTGCTGCCTGGCTGTTCCGTTGATCGCCGCAGCCGGTTCACGGTTGGATCTGACTATCGCCAGACCGATGTCCCCTGTTAACATCATGAAAACGCTATAGGAATAAGAGGGATCAAGACAACAACTCGACAATTAGAGGCGAACCGAGCGACGTGACACGGCTGAGATGGTATCTGGTATATTTTTTTACACACCTGTATTTTATTTATAAAAATAAATGTATAGATTGCTTTTAGCTAGAACATCTTCTCCTGCACACAAGTCCACGCACACCTGAATCTCTTCAACCCTCCGACTATCGACTTCTCTAGTCCACTGACAAGTGATGTAAAATTAGCGGAACACGTTGCTTTTCATTTTCATTTTTCTTTTTCGTTTCTAAAGTCCGCTCGTGCTATAATTAATGATAATGACCAGAACGTTCAGAGTATGTTCAGAAGAGAATAGTCTTCGCCTATCGATTCTCGCAGAGGGTTAACGCGCATCGTGTTTCCTTTTGCGGCAATCTGGCTGAAGGAGAGCTCTCGCGAAATCGAATCCGCGACACCCGAGCGAAACAGCTCCTCCTCTCGGTAGCGTTATCAGGAATCGCATTCGCGTTTATCGTAGCCAGCCAACTAGCTATGAAAGTAAAATTCGACACGTAATCGATGCTACAATTGAATACCGCTGCGTTCTATTTCTCTCTCACTCTCCGTTTCGGTATCGAATATGCAACGCGCGTTTAAATAGATTCGATCGCTAAACCCGGACAGGAATGTTATCGGATCCAGCAAACTGAGCGGCCTCGATGCTAATTGACCCAGCAATTAGCCGTGAACGCAGACAATCACGAATTATACGATTTTCCCACCTTGCCAGCAGGTTCGTTCTCATCGGAGACAAGAACATTGTCAATTGTAATACTAGAAAATACAAAACGGAAACAGATTAACGGGCAAATTTACACCTTTGTGCAGCATCATTAATATTCATAAAATACGTGTGTATGTATGTATATATGCAGGGTGTCTTCCTTATTCATTGTTGCACGAATTTCTCGTGACGAAGCTACGCCATTTCAATGAGCGCGCGATGCTTTCTCATTCTTTCACGAGATTTCAAGATCATGGGTAGATCTTATAAAATACACGATTTTCATTGTAAAAAATACCAGCGTCTTTGGAATCTCTTCAAAAATAATGAGCCCTCTAAAACGGTGTAAGTCGCGAAAAATTCTTCCATGCAATAATAAGAAAAGTTTGTAGGTGATCCCATTCAGCTGGGGGACACCCTGTATGTATGTAGATTCAAATATATATATACATATACATTTTCGTTTGTACATCCCACGTAATGTATCGCGATGTTCTATACAAAGAAGCGTTACTCATCGACTTCTCTATACCGTTGAGAAAAATAAATAACCGATTACACATTATCGCGCCACGACCGGAACACCATGGCCTGGAGAAAGCTCGCGCGAGCTTTTATCAGTAGAAAAAAAACTGATCTAACAAATTCGGACTAGACAGAAAACGATTGCTGCTTCGTGCCAACCCATCCGTTCGCCATGAAGGAACTACTAGTGCCATTACGATTATCGTCGTAATATTTCGGAAGAGCCGTTTCACTTCCCTTCTCCCGCCGTTGGTCGTACTTCGCTTTGTTGTAGCATAGCACCCCGCAGATCGCGAGCGTCATACCCAATATATTTGTCCACGTGACCGGGTTGCCGAGCACGAACAGAGTCACGGCGATCACGAATATACGCTTGCTCGCGCTGGCCACTGCGTATGTCAAAGGAGTAACGATGGACATCACGGAGAACGCGATGATGTTCTGCAGCCAATTCAGCACGCCGTCTAGGAATAACAGGCCCAGTATGTAGTATCTTAGATCCGCGGATCCGTGAGCAACAGGGTCGTATATCAACCGCCTCAGGTCGTACATCAACCATATGGGCGAGAAGAGAATGAGGGCAAGACGCCCCAAAATCAACAGAAGCCTCAAATGATGTATCCCCGTATCCTGCAGCACCTGAAACAAATTAGACATGGTCGATAACACAGATCCAAAGTTACACGGTAGTTAGCAACATTATCGGCTGTAAGTACAATAATAGATACCTTCTTGGAATAAATATTTTGCAAGGAGAATGCCATCGTAGATGCTAAGGCACTCAAAAGACCGATCATGTTGAAACTCAGCTCGGTCAAGGTGGCGACAGCCACGCCGAACACGATGGGAACCAGGCTAAGGTACACCTTCCATGTCTGCTTCTCTCTTAGGATTATTCTTGACAGGAATACCGTGAAGAAGGGCATTGTAGCCTTCACTGGGACAGAGCCAAACTTCGGTTAACATATGAGATTGATAAGATAATACAGGAGTGTCTAAATTTCAAGCAATTGCTATCGCGTTATCAGTGACTGCTCTAATTGAGCGTCTTATCGCTGTTGCAAATTACAGGATTACTCCAATCGCTTTCGAACGCAAAATAATGTCACGCTCACGTGTCAACGATCATTCGCTGTGCGTAACAATGTGAAACGAAATCGAACAAGTTAACTGAGAATCGTTGTCGCGGGACTATTAAATGCTAGAGTCTATTAGCAGCTAGGTAGACTATTAAATGAATGGTCCGCGGTGAAGCGAAGGTCGGCTTGTTTTATTTTTGAACGCGTAAGCGCGGGGAAACGGTGCAACACGTGACCGTCGAAATAGCGTTGTTTCGTACCAGTATGGGCATACGAAACTGGGACCTTCCAGATGCTGACGTGGCTGAAGACGTTCGCCAAGAATTTTCCCAGCGCGAGGGGCACGATCAGCCGTAGATAATATCCCCAGGGGATCTCGGTCGTGTACTTTCGTACACCCCACATGTTGAAGAATGGGCCGGAGTAGACGGTGATCGAGGTTAACTGGACCATTGTCACTGTCAACGGATACGGGAACTCCGAGAGCAACATTTTCCCCACCACATTGCTGCTGCTCGAGATCACGTACCAGATCAGGCAGAGGAACAACACCGTGACCACTTCCCGGTTGTTCCGGCGATCGTTCATGACTGCCACGAACCGAACACCAGCCTCCAAAGAAACGCAGCGTGTCCTACCGTCGTTTTCTCACTCCATACGTGTCGACCACCAACCGCAACGACACTCGCAACACTGAGCAGTTTGAGTACCCGCTACGCTCGGTACTCGCTATTTTAACCAATCCACCTCGACAGATGGAATTCGAGTAATACCACCTCGTACATATTTCTTTCTCACTCTCCCACTCTCGACCACGGAACCACTTTTACATCGGCGAAATCTGTGACATCACCCGTCGAGAACTATCGATGACACCATCGATTACGATTGTTCGATTCCGATTCGATTGTTCAAGCGAAACGATCGATCTTTTAAATCGATCTTTTGTTTAGAATTTGTCTGAAAAAAGAATCAACTCTTTTTATTTTTAGCAGAATCTCTGTTTTTACTAAGAGCAGGCTGGCCAATACGATTTTACCGTCTATTCGATTATTTTCGAGAATCGATTCTTTGCGATAGAATCGAAAAATCCCTACTATCGATTATTATCGATTGTCATCATCATTGAAAACTATCGATGTCATAAACAGAGTCTATATGAGAGTGCTCGCGCTCGGGGTTTTGGTGTCCCCACTTTTTCCTGCATCATCTTTTAGCCTGGAACAGAACCTACATCATTTGTAGCACGCATCAGAATTAAACAGAGCTGCAAACAAGTTCGCAAATACGAGCCGAGTGCGAGTCGAGTACCCGCACGAAGCGAGCGGCTCGCATTTACGAGCTTGTCTACAGCAGTCTACAGCCCTAATTCTGACCCACGCTAAAAATGATGTAGGTTCTGTTCCAGGCTAAAAGATGATGCAGAAAAAAGTGGGATCACCAAAACTCCGGGTGTGAGCACTCTCATATACTCTGTGGTATAAATAAATATTTAAATAAACTGCGTCAACATTTGCGACGGATTTTCAAATCGGCCACGTTGACAATAACAACGAATAGATTTTCAACAAGTTGCAACAAGTGTAACATATTATTTTTAGTGCGTACCAGCTACCACGATAAAGGAACATCGTATGTACCAACTTCTTGAAGCACGATCGGACCAGTATTAGTTTACAAATATTGTATTAGTGAAAATTGGTATTGATACATATACGAAGTATTAGTAAATACTTCAGTTTAGTTTACTTCAGATGTTCCGGAAAACGTACACTTGCAAAACACGTTCGATGAAAGAAATGATGTATCTTTCGTCAGTGCTGCCAACATTATCGATATCCTGTTTAATGTCGCCTTAGGACTTATATAAATAGGATGCTGTATTATAAATTGCAAAACATATTTACACGATATCTACGGTATTTCATTTAAAAATAGTTAACCAAAAATATCACGCATCTATAATTACATTATAACTAATAATTTTAATTGCGATTTCGACACGATCGAAAGCTCGGTATTCATTGCTCAACTTTTCATATTTCGTTTAAAACCAACAAGTCAGAGATATTACATATCATACAAGACATTGAAATATTTACGCAAATATTTTTATTTACTTAAGATTGGCTACCGTGGTTACAAACAATTCCTGTCTTGCAATTTATTGGTGTCAGTGTATTCTCCAGATAGGGATGTCCCGTTTTGCTAAACCTTTTGTGATAGTTTCTAGTGAGTTTCTAAAACTGTATTAGATTCTCTGGTTTATGTTTACCAGATATTTACCTCGAACGGAGAGGTAACTTCAACGATTAAAAATATTTGGCAATTGTACATAGTAATGACAATTTAGACGTATAAAATTCTCGAGATGCGCAGACAAATGCTACAATATTTACCTGTTTATAGGTTATGTACATGATGCTCTGACTTGTAAGACATTGTTGGTTCTGTAATTCCCCTTCGTTCATTGACACTTCGGAAATTTTCTTGTGAATTGAACGTTTAAATTGCACGAGGAAGTTGTTGCTAAATGGAGTCAGTATCTTCGTCTGCATTTAGGAGGTCGAGGAAAGTATTAGAAGAGGACCTTGGCAAACCAATAATAGAATGCAAACGAGAATTTAAATTGACACGCCAATTTCCCAGTAGAATATACAAAAAGAAACCAGCTCAGACGCTGAATCAGAATTCAGCGTCATCACAGATTTCAAGTAAACTGTTGGACAAGGGAGAAATGACCATAAATAAGGTGAAAAAAATAAGATTACGAACGCATGATGGCAAAGATCTCGGAGAGTTCAAGTTAAAACTTTTGCCTCCAAAGCTGATCAATGAAACCATTGTCTCCAACAGTTTACATTCGGCGAATAACACCAATATGCCCGTTACTCTTTTATTTGATAATGCATCAAAATTAAAGAATGCACAGCAGACTCTAGAGGTAGCACCCACTGCTAACCAATTATTTTTGAACGTTAATAAAGAGAAATCCAACTCGAAGAAATTGGAAAAGATATTAGTCAACGATGTTCAATATATAAGTTGCAACAGCTTGGACAAAGGTCTAAACAATTTAATGTTGCCGAATGAAAATCAATGCAGCAAACTCTGTAATACTGAAGCAATAAATAGCAAAATTCCACATCATAAAATAACAATGAAAACCAACGAGGTATTAATTCCGCTGAATAAATTACCTAATACTCATAAAGTTACAAAAAGGAAAGCTAATTTCAATAATATAGTTAGAAACAAAAAGATTAGTTCTAGCAATATAGTTGTAGAAAGAAAGGCTACTTCTGACAATACAGTTACAAAAACAAAGTCAAACTCTGATAATATAATTGCAAAAGGAAGTGGTAGCATTGATAATGCAGTTGTAAAGAGAAAGTCTGGCTGGAAGAATACAGTTATACAAAAAATATCTAATTTAGATAACATAGAAGAATCTATTTTGAAAGAGAATGGAGTAGAAGCGCCTTTTATGAAAATTAATATATTAAGAAAACCTAAAATGAAAAATGACTTAGGAGAAAAATTAGTACCTATGATCTATGAACCACAAATGTCAATATCAAAGGTCTGCAGTTCAGAAAAATCAACATCTAAAGTCTGTATTCCAGAAAAATCAATATCTAAGGTTTGTGTACCAGAAAAACCGATATCGAAGGACTATGTATCAAAAAAATTAATATCCAAGGATTATGTTCCAAAAGAATCATTATCAGAAGTTACTGCATCTGAGAAATCGAAGTGTAACACATGGAAGAGACCCAAAATAGAAGCTACTGCTGCAGAAGAACCTTTAATAGTAGTTCATGCATCAGAAAACTCTACATCGAAATTGAAAGAGCACCAGTCTTTAATACAATCGAAATTTCCAGTAGTAGCATGTGAGAAGCTTGTTATACCTAAAACCAAGGTTGCCATTAATAGGATAGGTCAAGTAATTAGTAAAATAGATAGTAACAAATTGAATTCTTCTCTTGCACAAAATATATGTTTCATCAAAGAGAATGAAAGTGACCAATGTGCGAACATAGCAACTAACTGCGAGATGCAAACTGCAGAGAATGCAACTACTCAGAATAAGGCTCAAACTAGTTCAAATGTCAGAAGTACATTAATAGCAGAAACAGCTTGTAATGGTCGAGAAAAAAACTGTAATATTGCAGCTGCGTGTAATGATACCAACATTATAACACTTTATAGTTCGAATGATAACAAATGCAGTAGTCTGGAACCTAAGAGTAAAGATGTATGCTCTAAAAGCACCGGTAATAGTACAAATGATACCAAAGAAGCAGCTAGTGACAAAAAAGAACAGCAAAAACTATTAGAACATTGGGATATAATTAAAGAAGCACTGATTAGCGTGAAGGATGAAGAACTTCGTGCTAAAGCTTTGCAAGCTCTCATGGATTGTGGTATAGGTATAGCAAAACATGTACCAATTACTCCTCCCGAGAAGTTGAAAACAGTTCATGATTCTCAGATACAAACCGATGTGTTTGGGCTGCTCGAAGAAGAGAAGTTTATATTAGTAAAGGAGGATGTGCCCATGCTGGAAAGAATACAACAGAAGAAGCAGTCTGCAACAACCTCTACAATTGCTTCAAAAATGCAGTCTACTGTTACGCAGAGTGTTGATCTTAATAACGGAGAATGTCTGTCAAACTCAAGTTTACTGCTTCAAAAAGAGCTTGAAGAATTCGTCTTTAAGCAAGACAAGCATAATACTGCGAGAAAAGTAGAACAAATCTTAACTGAGCCGTCGCAATCAATGTGTTCAAAAGTTGGCATGCAATTAAAACATGACTTCAAGACACTGCAAGAGTGGGACGAAGAGGGATTGCTCTCCATACATAGAGCAGTAATAGATGATAAGCTGCAAGAAGTAAAGAGACTATTGGTTGTATTAAAAGCCTGTAGAATGAGCATAGATGTGTTAACAGAAAACTACGAGGTAACTTTGTTAATTTTATTCGACATAAAAGAAACTAAATGATGAGAACGTAATTTCTTTCTAGACCTGTTTGGAGTTAGCTATTCAGAAGAACGCATCAGAACCTATTGTGAAATTATTATTGGAAGCTGGAGCGGAACCAGTTTCATCGAAACTTCTACACGAATCTGCAATAATGATAGCTTGTAAAAAGTCCTCTCCCTTCTTATCGATTCTGCTGCAATATGTTAAGGACGAAGAATTATTGAATAAAGTAGATTCATCGGGTAAATATACAATACAGAATTAAAACACGAAATCTTGATTCAAATTCGAAATAAACTTTTTCATTTCTCTATGTAGGTTTTGCTCCATTACACTACTGTGCTTTGCACGGCAACTTGGAAGGAATCACTGTCTTATTAAAAACTAAGATAAATATAAATTTAAAGGATAATCGTTCCGGAAGAACTGCACTCTTCCATGCTATCGAAAATAATCACGTGTCGATTACACAGAAATTATTGACTCATGGAGCCATTGCGAATATACCGAATTTCGCGGGACAGTCTGTTATAACTTTGCTAGAAGGAACGACAAACTTGTCGTTGAAAACAGCGTTAAAGCAAATAGTAGCTTAGATTGCAATATTTAATATAGGTAAGTAAGAGGTCCAGCATAAAACATCACATCAACTAGTCTCGAAGGAATTAAAGCAAATTGGATGTCAATTATTTAATTGGACTATGGAATTAAATAAAAGCTTTTAGGTTAATTTATATGACAAATTTGGATAATGTTATACATAGGGCGAACAGAATGTTTTGCTTTGTTTTTCTTCATTACACCGAATATGTTTGTGTCCTATTGTAGAACACGGAGAGAATTTTTGTTCATAATTAGTTTTGTAACAATTTAATTTTTTAAACACTATTTTAATTGATGTTGTAAAGAATCATGATCAACTGAATTTTGGTTTCAAAAGCGTCGAAATCACCAATTTCTTGGAAGAAACGTATTTGTAAAGTATGGAATATGTATCTATATATGTATATGTATTCCTTGCTAATGTTCGCAAACTTGTGTCCACCATTTCTTAAAATTAAAGCCTTTGTAATACTGCCAGTGTGGTCCCAAATTTGCGTGTATTATGCGGGAACAATTGTAATTAGTAGCAAAATTAAGCAAATTTGTAAAATTAATTGTAATAATACTTTTTCATCATTCCGTGAATACACACATGTATATATTTAAATGAATAAGAAATATTTAAGATTGAAATAAACGTACTTAATCTTTCATGGTAATAAAGTTGCTTAAGATGCAGTTTTCATCTGTCATTTTTAATCCATTTCAGAGCGAAGAAATTCATAATTTTAATTTCAATCGAAATCGAAACTCCGTTTGAATAAAGATAATTTTGAACCATAAACAAGATAGAAAAGTAGATATAAAATCTAATGGGTTTTTCGACCCGATAAAACTGCCTTACCGACTGAAAATGTACAGTAATGATTCGAAAATTACATTTAAAAAAGACAACTGATTATACTGTTTATCGGTAATATTAATTTAATAAATTTGAATAAATTACATTCAACAAAACGATTCGTATACTATTCGAAATTAGTTGGTGCTGGTTGGTGTATCTGCTCATTCGTTGCACCGTGCTTGTACACCTGTTATATACAAGATGTCCGCCAGTTTTCTAGGGTGAATGCTCGTATGTTTGCAAAGGTTGCAAAGTTGATTTTGATTTCACTTATCGATGCTTGACAATTCCGCTCGGTTCACATGGATCTAGGAAGCAGACGGAAAAGTTCCGACAAGAGGTTAGTTATGATTAAACATTCATTAAATTCGACGAAATGTTCGTTTTGGTCGCGTTAACCCCTTCCTGTATTAACAATTTCCTAACTAGAAAAAATAAATTTATATTTATTATATGCCTGCATTTACAAAAGAATTAACATTTTATTTCGATTCAAATGAAAACAATTACATTTACATTTAGTAGATTCTGTTTAAAAGCTTCATTGTTATTTAGTACGAATGGTTATTATACGGAAAGAGGTTAAAATATATGTAAGTATCTAGATATTTGCTACCGATTAATCAACAACTTTCTGTCTGTTTTCTGCAGCTTTGACACTGACGACGACTCTGATTATGCCATGATAAAACGTATTAAGATGGAACCTGAAGCTATCTTGTCGCAGGAAGATGATATAATGGCTCAGTTGCAGCAGGAGAGCTCTGATTTAGAAGTGGAACCTAGTTTCGCATTAGAAGGAGCTACCAATGGGGATGATTGCAACGAAGGCGTTTTGATACAACATATGGACATAAGAGAGCCTCTATCCACACTACGAAATTTACTAGAACAAAGACTGGGGGTCGAATTGACCGATTACTCCTTTTGGCTGCAAGATGCGCAAATGGTAAACAACCCGACATAATTTTACTTTTGTTGGCAGTATTCTTCTACTTATGTACCTTTCATCAGTTAGAGAGTCACAAGAATCTGGTGGACCAATGCGTACAAGGAGAAGGACTGGTCCAAGTAAACGTTCAAATAAAAGCAACTCAGAGACGAATCAACATAGTGGATGTCCTCAAGCCCGCAGAAGATTACATAGAATTGGCAGAAAATACCAGTATGTATCAATACCCGTTCTACTCTGTAATCAAGTTTTCACAATGAAAATTGTTTTTTAGCAGCTACGCCAGTTAACGAAGACAAACGAAACGTTATAAGATGGATGGTCGATCCACAGTACAAAAAGGAACAGGTATAATATCCAACAAGAACAATCGTAGAATCATTCATTTTTTCAATTGAAACGTGCACGCTTTACAGGAACGTTTAAAAATTCCACCTGACCCAAAAGATTGGACGCAAACCCACGTGAAACATTGGCTTCAGTGGGCCGTCAGACAGTTCAATTTGGCCTCTGTAAGACTAGCCGACTGGAATATCACAGGACAGCAATTGTGCAACCTCACGCTCGAGGAGTTCCAGGCTAAAGTGCCGCTCGATCCGGGAGAGGTGTTTTGGACTCACTTAGAACTACTTCGGAAGTGTAAATTCGTCGGTACGTTGCGATTCATTGTAGCAGCCTGTCTAAGCTACTGTTCCTTTTAATAGTAATTCCGTTTTCGTAGCCGTCGTACAAAAGGATCCTCCGGAATCGCCCACGGAGAACAACATGGACAGGTCGATGAAGGTTCGGAATCAAAGGGCCGCGAAACCTAGGCAATTGGTGAACCAACAGGCGCGAGTGGTCAGCGTCCCCCTCGAGAACATCGACGCCACACCGATCACGATAGCAACATCCAGCCGCGCAGTGAACAGCGGTCAAATACAATTGTGGCAATTTTTGTTGGAGCTATTAACCGATCGGGAACACAGGGGAGCCATTCAATGGGTGGGAGCGGAGGGTGAATTCAAACTGAACCAACCGGAAGCGGTTGCGCAGCTCTGGGGAGCGCGAAAGAATAAACCTTCGATGAACTACGAAAAACTGAGCCGAGCGTTGCGTTATTATTACGACGGAGACATGATTTCCAAGGTCCACGGGAAAAGATTCGTCTACAAATTCGTGTGTGATCTTAAACAAGTGCTGGGCTACTCGGCAGCTGAGCTGGGCCGACTGGTGGACGAGGGCAGACGATACTTTTGATCGACTATTTTTCTATTACCACGATGATCTTTATCCCAGAGTATTTTGCATCGACCGTTGTATATACGCAGAGGAATTTGTTCAGTTATTGTTGAGACAATCAAATGTACATCGAAATATAGAGATTAATAAAAAAAGAAATGGTGAAAATATATATTTCTGTTAAAATTATTTATCCTTCGTAGACGTACCCTAGGTTTTCTACATTTTTTATAGTCCCGTCGGTAAGGAGGTCTTCGGTACGTAGTTCCCGAGTCTACTGTCAGAGGGATACCTGACAATTTCATCTCGCATCACAAAGGATCTCGTTCGAATAAATTTAATTTTTTAGTATGTTTTAATCGTCGCTTTGAACTTATGTGTATGGAAAACGCATTCACGAATAAAGTAACAGCGGTAATGTCAACTTCGAATGTCACTGTATTATTGACACAGTAATATAATCGTTTTCCAAGGTAAGGACACGTTCGAATATGTCTGTCGACTTCTCGGCGTTTTCCGATCGCTATATATTTATATATATTTTCTTTCGTATTTCTCTTTCGCTTTTTATCTCTGATGCTAGGACTGACTTTTGATCGGCAAAAGGCAGCACTGATCGCCAATACCAGAGAATCTAGCCTGTGAGATATCGGTCGCGACGTCACAAGTTAGGGTCTCAGGGGACCGGCGACGCGGCAGGCTTTACAATCAGCCCGCCCGCCATTGCCCTTTCTTTTTCTTTTCATTTCTCTTTTCTCTCATCTTTCACTTTCTCTCTTTCATTCGTTCGTAATCAGACACCACATTCTCTCATCCCGTTCCATTGCAAGTTTCAGGCAGGCATGGGCACGGGCACGGATTGCCCCGTGGGGCCACTGCCCTGGCCCTCTTAGAATCATACTCGTAGGTTCTCGCACACACATCAACCGTTGAGAGAAAGTGAGAGAGGGAGCAAGATAGATAGTCTTCCGTCGTCTTCTGTATCTACCGTTGCCCTCGGGGCCAACGCGGAGCGCTCTCAGGGCAAAGAGCGCGCCCGTTGCCCATGCCTGCTGCTTCACGGATTCGACGCAAATTGCATTTACTATACATACGTAGGGCAGAGGTGGGGAACCTGCGGCCTCCGTGAGATTCTTGTGAAAAATACCTACAGTGAAATATAAAAAATTATAGCTGCCTCCTTTATTACCGCCTAATCTAATGTGGCCTCTAATGGTAAAAAGGTTCCCCACCTCTGCTATAGGGTGTCCCAAAAATGTACTCACATGAAAAGGGAAGATTCCCAAGGTCATTTGAAGTAACTTTCTCCTTTGCGATAATGTTTTCTGCGGTTTTCTTAAGCAGTTATCAACGAAAAGCACGGACCAATCGGAGCGCGGTTAGAACGGACTTCGAATGACGTCAGGAATCGCCGCTTTCAAGTACAATATTTTTGGAACAGCCTGTATATCGTCGTAACCGGTCAGTATACTAAAAAATCAATGAGGACAAAGTTGTACTGTTTTTCTTTTTGTCTGCAGTATTTCATGGAAGAACGAAGGCCCAAGTACCCAGGATATTCTCGTCTTCTTCGCTCGTTCAGCTCAACCTTCCCAATCCGCGGTACAATTTGCCTCGAAGAAGACTTATGGCGGTGGATGATAACTATGTATAGCTTTTGCCTCACGCACGTACACGCACACACACCGTCTGGCGAGTTGAATAATAATCGTCTTCCTCCCCCAGGTTTTCTTCACGATGCGATCTCATCCTGGACGACGGAGTACGCTGCGGCGTCGACGACCGGGAAAGTTAGCAAGTTGTACAGTGGACTTCGTATCTCGCGAATTTCCATTCCCTACTATACAACCTACTACCTCACCCAGGCGTCGTCGCTAATCGTCCTCTTCTCCGGAACACGTTTCGGAATCCAGCCGACGTTTCTCTTATCAGAACCAACAACAGGGTGTTTCGCGCGACGTTGCAGGCTCTTTTATTTGGTTCAGTCGTTAAGCTCTCCGTTACTCGTTATTTAGAAACGTTACTAGACAAGATGAACTTAACGGAATTCACTGTCACGACTCGACCTAATAAACAACAGCGGAAAACTACGATTGAACCGATGTTGTCGAGGCAAGAGATAGACTGCGGATTTTATAAAGACATTAGAAGAATTTAATGATGTTGTTATATTAGTCTCAACTTATTAAAATTTCTCAAAGAGGAAATGCATTTTGACTTGAACAATTTTTATTTTTTGCATAAAGATCCGTAGTCTATTATTCTAATCGGCCCCGCGCGATTGCTTACTCTCCACTTAGGATGCGGTTACACTAGATGCGGTTTTCGATCCTTGAACATGCTCGAAGCTGCATGATGGCGCAAAAATGAGCCACTTGAACACGCTTAAAATCATCCAGTGTAACCGCACCCTTGCCAAGCGACGTCCTAATTGAAAGGGTGTTCGAAGCTGACTCTATGCCTCAAGTTCTGACAATTCGAACTGGTTGTCGCGTAGAGAGGGTAGATGTCTGTTCTTTTGATCCACCAGCCTATCCACGCACGGCTGAATGCCACGCGGTTTTTCGAGATCTGCTCTCTCTACGCGACACTACTCGGTTTCTCCGATTCGAGCAGTGGGTCCGGGACTCCCGTCTGGAGAACCGGAAGCGCGTCGGTATGCTTTCACGAGGGCAGAAGGGTGTTAAGGGGAGGGAGTAATTTCCGCCGAAAAGCTTAAATGCTGGCCTGACTACATGTACCGGTAGATAGGAGCTTGCGGTATACATATAAAAAAGCCCACAAGTTCGGATCTACGGGTTAGTATCATCAAGTATAGCTGATTACGGCTATCTCTGGCTAGCTTCTTCCCGCTTCTTCTCTCCGCCGCAGCATCTAAAACTGAACAAAACGCGCGCGATCAATCTTCATCAACTCTCCTACAATATTACTGTGTTTACACTCTACCCTGTTCCTCGCGTTGCTATTCGGACCTGAACGGCAGGATCAGTTTACAAGAACGTGTACGAGGATGCGCAACAGCTACCTTACGGCACGCGAGAAAAGTTGTTGAAAATTGTTAGATCTATAACGTATCCAGAAATCATCGTAATCGGAGATCAGGTAGCTGTTCTGCAGATTCACCTGTACGAGCATACTCGCCGATATTAGGCGACAGAACTAATCCACAGTGCCGTAACGAGGGCGTGGCGAAAGAGGCGCCTGCCACGGGCGCAACTGGGTTTGGGGCGCACATCAAAATTTTATATACAGGCAACTCATTTTGATGAGGTTAATAGTATTTAATATATTGCATTTAGTAAAATTTAACTTGTTACATTAAAATTTGTTATTTTTTTTGTCATTATTGGGTTACGGGGAGGCGCAAATTAGACACTTGCCACAGGCAATTCATACCCTCGTTACGGCACTGCTAATCCATTCACACGAGCATCGATTCGTTTATCTCACACAGCGTACCAACTCTCACCGTGTGTTAACTCTTTGCAGATGGAGATGGAAACAAAGTTTTTGATCTTGTAAGCGGCATAATTGCCAGCAATTTATTCATGTCTTCGCAAAAGAGGGACCGACAGACTAGATTCCAGCATGTCCCCTATAGCAAGGTACAGTCGAGTGCAAAGGGTTAAAAATCACACGGATCAAGATCCGGATTCGTTTACCGCACGCGTGCACGAAGTATTTGCATACATGAGACGACGGGGACGGCGGCTAGTCTCAACCGATAATCCAGCGAAAAGGGAATCTTGGCAGCAATCTGTGGCCGGCAGTCTCGACGCTTGATCCTGGGAGGGGCACATACGAGGCAGTCAACGAAATTAACGAAGTTGAGGGAGTCTTTCCTAACGAGCTAATCGGGTGGCATCGCAGCTGTCGCGCTCAACGAGGAGGAATCGTTGAAATCCGTTTCCACGAGCGGAACACAACTAGAGATGGGATCAAGTATATCACAAGTACGTTTTCGAATCTACAATAGGTACTCGTTCTAAAGTTTTAAACCAGCTTGTATACAAGTATACTCGTTGAAACTTTTTTGTTTTCGAGTAGCGTTCGAAACCCGCGAAACGAAACTTTGGTTAAATTGAAATTGAATTCATAAGTACATGTTGAACTTGATCCCATCTCTAAACACAACACACGCTGATACTCTCTTTCTCTCTCTCTCTCTCTCTCTCTCTCTCTCTCTCTCTCTCTCTCTCTCTCTCTCTCTCTCTTTCTCGGTTCGAGTGGCCTCATCGTGTTATCGATGAGAGAAATTTCGCGTGATCCGCCGCGAGTTTCTCACGCACGGGCCCTGGCTGGCCATGCCGCTGCCACGCCGCTGCCACGCCGGTTAGAGATCAGAAGGGCATAGAAAAAGAAGGCCGGGGATCCTACAAGAAACAAGACCAAGAGAAAGAACAACAAGAACAAGAGGAAGAAGAAGAAGAAGAAGAGCAAGAAGAATACAAGCGAGAGGGATAGAGAAAGACTGAGAGTAGGGAGTTGGTAGACTCCGACGTTGTAAAAATCCCCGGGCTGTTCCCTCGTAGACAGTTGAATGGCCTCTGCGAGAGCAGCTCTCCTTGCGCGGCCCTAAGGGATGTTAGGCACCGTTTCCAACTGACCGATTACGCTCCTCCGCTCGTTCCCCGGTTATTTCGCTTGACTTGCGGACCTCGGCGTCCCTAAAACATGCCATAAATTAGACGATAAGTCGGGAACCAGCCTGTTAAGCGGATCTCCTCTCCGGGCCGGTATCGATTGAGCCTGATTGAGCACGAGACTCGACGATCACGGCCACAGAGCACGCCGATAGACCGATACATTCTATCGCTTTTTTCTCTCTACTTTACAGATACATACATACAAACGGATCACCATCTCTCGCCTCCTGGAAACCGGCGAGAGCCTCGAGATAGGCGAATATCGCTAGTATTCGTCGCGCAGTGGGTCGTTTCTTAAAATAGGTGGAATTAGGTTGAAATGGAGGTTCAAACTAGATGTTTTCGTAATCTAATGCGAATATTTTCATGCCGATTAAGAATGGATTCTAATAGTACAGGTATTTCTAATTAACAGACACATCAATTTTGTCCAGCTTCTACGATTCTTGCCCACTGTGCGTCGACCATTGTGTTCGCCAACCGTTGTGAATGAATCTTTAGGATTGCAACGACCAGCCTGGACAGCAGCGGGAACTCTTCCTCGGCTTGATCGAGTCCACCGTCGTCCTCCATGGTTTCCACCTACGGCAAGAAACGAACGCTTTCAATTTAGGCGACGGACCATCTCAACGACGGATTCAGAATCAAAAACGCTTCTAAACAAATCATAAAACCACACCCTAACGGTTACAGACAGTAAAATGCGACTGTCAGGAAATCGGTGACTTAATCTTTACACGCTTGATTGTTACCTCTCGATGAAAGCATTTTTCTATTGTTTGAAATTTTTCGCAAGCTATTTTTGTCATAAATGCTTAAATCTACGCTCTACACCTTATAGTAGCTAAATTGAATAAAGTATTTCGAATTTCCAGGGTTTTCTGGCCAGAATTCTGAGAGCCTTGAAGAAGCTGCACCGGGGCACAGAGACCACTGATCTACGAGGTCGTTCTGGAGAACCGTGAAAGTAGAATAGATGAAAGGAGATCAGAAGCCCTCTTCTTCTCGCCGGGTTTTTCTTCGAGGGAGTAGAACGGAAAGCTGACACGGAGACGGAGAGGAAAGAAAACTGCAGATAGCAAGAGAAAGATGGGGAGAGCAAGGGACAAAGGAAGAAAAAAGACAGGAAGTTGAGCGAAGCGAGGAGAAAGGAAGAGAGAAGGGAAGCAGCCGTGAAGTGGAAGAAGAGGATGGAAAGCGGCTAACCCGGACAGGGACGCGGGGGTAGAGACGTAATCACAGGGGCGTTGAATTAGGGATGCATCTGAAGGGAGTGGGGAATCCGAGGGCTCGGGGAAGGGGGGCAGTCGACGGTGGAGGACCGGGGTCACCGCCATATTATATTTAGCGAGACGCAGCCGTGTGAATGAACTGCATATCCCAGGGACGAGCGTGAGCGAGCCCACTCTTATTTTCCAAATATTCCCACAAATTGATTGTCCGAGAGAGCCCACGCAGAAACGGCTCCTCTGCTCCCCTGGTTCAAACTATTCGGTGAAACTGCGGAACAGCTACCCACCCTACGATGATTTTTCGATACGTTGTAGAAATCGATATTTTTAACAACTTTGTCTTTTGCACATTAGCGGCGGTCTCGCTTACTATCAAAGATATTCGCGAGAAACTATCGACATGATTACCGTGAATTCTGCCTGTACTTGTGCGTCTCTGGCACCTCATGCGCTGGTATTGATGGCCAGTCGCCGAACACTAAGGATAGAGTGAGCTTGAAGCTCGTGTCTAAACAGAAGATAAGTGGCCACCGATACTAACGAGTGCGCTACCACAGAGGCGCCGGTACAGACAGCATGCAAATGGGAAAGGTTGTTGAAAATGTTGAGATTTATAACGTATCCAAAAATCATTGAGATCGGAGGGTAGATAGTTGTTCGGAAGGTTCATCAACTATTCTAATGTTGGAAGCACGCGAGTTGGCACGGAGACTCAAAATGCTATCAGAATAAGAGTACTAGTCCTGTGCACCAAACTGTCCCGGAAACGAAGCATTCGTTCGCTATCTTTGCCACTGGACAATCGTGTCTGGCTAATAAGACACCAAAATGGCGCCCAATAGACCTGGACTCCTAGAGTATAGATTGAAGATTTTAGCGTCCAAACGGTCAAAAATTCGATCGATTGAGTTTTTCACGATTCAAGCGGACCAACGCGCATTGTTTTCGAAGAAAATGCGATCGAATGTTCAGGTTTCGAGTTCCCGGGAGGCTGATTCACCGCCGCGTAATCCAGATTGGCAGTTATAACTGACGGAACGGCCGTAACGTCCGGTGGACGCAAGCTGCGACACATGTTCCGATAAATGTCCATTGTTCCCGTCGTCACCCTATAAACAATGCACGCTGCTGCCTGCTCTGGGAGGAACTGCGGTGCTGCGAGAAAGACCTCGCACCGCTAATTTGAAACGGGTCTGTTCGGCATAAGAATCTCCGGCGGCTATTGTAAAGATTGCCGGTAATGAAGCTTCGAATTAACTTCACAAAAACAAATAGAAGCAATTGACAAAGCGACACACATCGAAATTCAGTGACCTCTTAAGAATTCTCTCGTCGAGTTGGACAAGTAGTTAAGGAAAGTACGGTGAATTTTGATCGAATAGTTCGGTAAGAAAATTTAAAAAATCTAAAAGCTAGAGTCAATCGCATTGGCCACGATTAATCCACTGTCTACAAGAAAACTAATATGCTTGCACATGGTTTTATGTTTCAGAAAGGATCAAAAGCGGATTAACAAGACCAGCGTGTCAGTTCGTCGCTCACCTTTTCTAGGTAAAATCGCTTATTCAAAATCCTCACCAGAAGAAGAGACAAATTCTACTTAGAATACAATCTAGACCACCGTATGAACACCATTTGCTACCGCTTAGACTACCAGAGAATACATTATAGTATGTAGCCTTCATTGTTATCAAACAATGAGGTATAAATTAAAACAGTAGGAAAACGAGGAGAATATCAATACGCTATTTTCAACTTGTTCGAATGATTAACACTCTGCACTCGACTGTCTTCGTATGTAATTGCTAAAACGTTCAAGCGTGGTACGAATAAATTGCACTTTCAATTTTTACGTGGACAAAATGGAAATGGTCGAATGTAGACTGTGGATTGCATACGTATTATTGTCGATAAAGTAAAACGATTAAAGTCCAGTCGTATGTAACGAAAATACATGTTCTAGATCGTGTGCATGAAGATTCTTTAGTCCAACGATCACTTGCTCCCAACAAAGTGCACGGTCAGTGTCGTAAACGTGCAGCCAGCGAGAAGACAAGGCCGTCGACTGGTATATGATCGATTCCCGACCCGTTCGAAACGAATTGGACCGAGAGTGGTTCGCGGAACAGGTGGAAACGCCATTGCTGGCGTTGCAGCGACGGCTGACGCCACTGTGGCGTCATTCGGTGGTTGGATTCGACATTCTAAGATTAGATCTCTGCTATTAGACTCGCCAGATGGTACTTTTACCTTCGTACAGGCTCGTGACTCGATTAACCCCGGATTGCTGCGGATCTGGGTAACGTTGTTACCGGGCTGAGCACTTTCTGCGTTTCCTCAAGCAAAAATGAAATCCATCAATTTGCAATCTTGATTGCCGGCAATTATTCTATAATTTTTTATAACGACGTTCTCATTTGATGTAGTACAATTATTGAAAATCCGTTATAGTGTCAACTAGAAAGCTATAATTGAATGTATTCGATTGCAGAGAATTTCATGTTCTTCTGGAATTGATTCATTGAAACAATTTGAAGAATATGTGATCCACGGTACAAACACCGTCGTTCTCCGACGGTAAGGATGATTATCCAGGATTAAAGTAGGAAGTTTCCCGGATTTTTGACAGAAATTGTCGCACAGAGAGATCACTCTGAGCTTGGGGAGCCTGCGAGCAGGAAATTTCCGGTGACCGTAGGCTCTCGGCCGACTGTACGCTCTAATGCTCCAGACTGCACGGTTCTAATACCCTAATCTATCGACAAAGATAAGCCCCGAGGAGCGGAGAGGATGTTCCCGAGAGAGAGAAACAAAGGGAAACTACCTCGGGATAAAGCGGAGAAGATTGCGACGCGGAGAGACATTGCCATGGCGCATTTGAATATCCTGCGAGAGCTCGCATCGCGTCGTGTCGCATCGCGTCGCGTCGCGTCGCGTCGCCCGTGGAACTGGTCAATCCTGTCCTGCGGGGACGAGAATCACGGCCGGACCAAAAAGGACTAGCCTGGAATCGCGTCCTGAGAAGATAGACGGTTGCCTAGCTGTGTACAGTGCGTATCAAAGAGCGTAACATCGATATTTCAATACCTCGATGCATTCCGAAAGGATTATGATAACAACTCGTTTCAGACTTGAGCAATTAAGTAGGAGCCTCACGCCAACACCTCCATGCGAAAGTAAGAAAATTTCGATTTTCTACAGTTCTCAAAAGGCGGTATTATTTTTGACTTTGTGCGAATTTTTAGGAACTATTTGGAAAATTTCGAGTAAATTGGCTAGCATTGTTGTGTGTCTGCGAGCAAGTAAAAATGGTAAGAGTCTGAATTTTTCAGGATTTTTGTCCCGCGACTGAGACTTTCACTGTACGTAGCCGGTAGCTTCTAGAAAATCTAGCAACCGGATCGAGATCGTTCACACTGTACAGGAATTCGAGAGGCAACCATAGCATACTTGCTATCGCGGATATACTAATTTGCTGGCCGAGCAGGAGGAATCCTTCAACATTCTTGCGCCGCGGCATTCTTAACGAGACATATTTCCGTTTACAGAGCGTCCGAAGAAACATTTCTGCGGCAGGGCAAACTATTTTCAACTTCGCTCCGTTAGCAGGTTGATTTAGAGTTAGAGGATCATTCTGCCGGTGGCCGTCCGGGAAATTCTTGTCCCCGTTTACCGCGATGTTTAACGCGACTTTGTCACGCCAACGGAGCAAGAAACGTGGCTGTTGCAAATCCAGCGAAATGATTTTTAAACCTCGGTTAAGTTGGCTCGCGTGAAGCATTTTCTTGGAAACTATTACACCAGGTAACGACTAATTATTCTATATTAATAATTCCGTTTCGATAGTGCAAGAGGGCTGATTGAGATAGAACAGATTTTTCCAGGATGGCAAGAAAGAGTTTCGTTAGAAACTCGAATAATAACTGAACCTTTTTTATTTACGAAAGCATAGTTATTTAGGATTAACTGAAAATGGAGACCGTGAAAATACTGGGTTCCGGGGACACAGTAGCTATTCAACTACAAAGGGTCGAAGATAGAAAAATAGGAATGGGTCAATAACGACCCAGAATAAGAACGCAGCAAATTTCTCCGTTCTGTTGAAAAATTATATTTCTGAGAAATTGTAGAGAAATCGACGGAAACCTATGCGTTGGACAGTGTTCGTCGGGGAATCAAACGATTCCCAAATCAAACGAGTGAGCGATGCAACGAGAGAGGGGAAGGGCTGAATGAAACCTGGAGGGTGGGGAGCGAGCAAGAGAGAGGGGGCCGGGAGAAGAGGATAGAAAAAAAGGGACACCATAGCTCGATTTAGTACTCCCATACGCCTATCCCCGCCCACCACATAGAGCAAACCGACCAATCGCCGGCACGCGTTCTACTAGAGACCGGCTAGATCGAACGCACGTTGTGTGCACTCTCTCTCCCTCTCCTCTCGCCGCTCACGAATTGCAGGCCTGGATGGGACCTCGTCCTCGTCCGCGTCCTCGTCCGCGTCCTCGTCCTCGTTCTCATCCTCGGTGTGCACGGTAGCCGCAGCTCGCCTCCTAAACAGCCTAGGACGGTTCGATAGCCTCCCGCACCGATTTTTCAAACTGTCCTGGCTTCCCGCGCTTTCCTGATACCTCCTGCCACCTATCGAATCGTTAATCGTCCTCTAGACACAATTTTAGTCCTCTTTTCCATAACACCCTTTGCACCCTTGCGAAACTCACCCCCGCAATACCTTTTTACACACTCTAAAGCCCTTTTGCACTATTGGATGGTCACAAAACATTGCCTTCTTAGATGACTTTGTGAATTAACGCAAACAGTTCTTCATAAAAGTAATTATTCTATCATACACAGATTCAAGTCTATCTCAGTTTTCGCTGAAAAGAGCGGTGATCATTATTTTGCATTTTCTAACGGATTGTCGTTTATTAGATTTTTCCTGCCGGCATACACGTTTACACGGTTCGCGTGTCCGTTTCCGGAAGAAGCGTGTACTCGTGTGCTCTCTCAACGATGGCCGCCATTGTTCTCCAGCCCGACGCCATTTTTATTACCGGCGGATATACCGAGCCTAGGCTGGGTTTATTAAAAATAGTAATGGACCATTCTGAGAAATATTAAGCCGCCGAGCTGGCTAAAGTTTAATATAATGCAAACAGTCGACTTTTGTTTAACGAAAAAGAGTCGTTCGAATGACCGAGGGTCTTTGGAAGTCTTTGGCCATTAAATTGCTGGCCGTCCCGTAAGTTGCGTCGTCTCCCCGAGAAAATCAATTCCGTACTGTGAAAATAGTTTTTGATTGCCACAACAGGAGCTTTGTCGGTACATATGTGGCAGAAGATAAGTGGTTGCTTGGGTACATACAGCGTAGGAGGCATTCAGCTATTTATGCGCATGTGCGTATATAACATTATTAACCATTTGAACTTGACATTCGAACATTGTTGGACAATTGAATGTTTGCTTATCGTCCTCTTCGCGTAGCTTGCACAATGCTAAGAACAATTTTTCCACACTCGTTCCTCGACTTTTTCCAAAATGAAAAGTACCCTAAATGCTTCGAATACAAACAGTAGAGTGACGAGAGGGTTCTTGAAGACACATATATTTATTTCGGAAAGTACGATCTAAATAAAACGTTAACGTTCATACACACACGTGAAATGCAGTGAGAAATGACCTGAGATGACGTACTATAATTTTTTTACAATTTAGATAGGCAATTTATTAGGTCATGGGAATATAGTTCGTGCTCGATACCTTGTTGCGTTGACCTAATACTAACAATTATCGTTCAATTTACAGGTGGAGGAGCAGAATTGGATTAGCATAGCACGGGGTCGGAGAAAGCAAGGCAAAGTATAGTAGAAGAGGTAGAAATCGCGAGCGGAAGAACGGGCATGCAAGTCAGCCGGTTTTCGTCGATTCTATTAATGAAACTCGATGAACGACGGGCGTCGCGCGACGGTGACCCACGCCGCCCGATATTGAATTATCTCGCGAACGAAACGACCGACGGGGATCACACCGATAGACGGAAGTTTATCGCGGAAAGAGGACCGCGTACAGAGCGTTTCAGCTTGTTATCTTTGCTCGTTTATTTGTATCCTGTCGAACACGCCAGGCGTATCCAGAAAGTCAATCGACTCTGGAAAGAACGCGAAAAATATATTTTCCAAATATTCATTGGATATATTCTGCGTCTTAAACTATTTTTCTATAAAGTTTCACATAGAGATTAAAATTTTCAACGACATGTAAAGTAAAAAAGATCTTGCAAATAATAATTATTTTTTAAATTTAATTGAGTGTAATTTAAAATAGTAATTATTTTTTTAAATTAATTGTGTCCAGAGTTGCAAAAGTTCTATCTAAATTTTAAGTTTTTAGGAAGCAAATCAAATCATTAGCTATTCGTATTAAGTCCAATAAGGAGATTAATCCTAAAGACGTAGGTTCGAAAATATATTTGAAAAATTGATACGTATGGATTTCAATGTGCCATGAAATCTTAAAAAGTATCCGTCTAGCCATGGAATGATTACTTAAAAGAAAATTATACAATTTCTATGACGTACTAATAGGCTTCCGGTAGATAAAGTGTTAACGGAGAAGCGTTTTATTGCGAGAATCTCTAGGAAATGTTCGAAAGCAACAGATTGGTTCGCGTAGATAAAAACAGGAAGGAGCGTTCTCGATGGAACTATGCCCGCCCAATTACTCGTCAAAGCCTTGTTAATTGCAGCTGTCCTAGACATCGGCAGGTGTGTAACCGTGCAACGCTCACTGTCAATGTCGGGATCGGGTGACGGTCGTCGTCGTCGTCGTCGTCGTCGTACCAACGAAATTCTACGCGCGCGCGTGGTCTTTTATTCTATTTCCAAATCGAACTCTCTCGCCATCGTGTAACGCTCGTAAAAACATGCACACGCACACGCACACGCACACGCACGGCATCCTGCCGCGGAGGAGCGAGTGAAAAATCACAGTCTGAATTTTATAGCGACACACGCAGGTACCATTTTACGGCGGAGGCCGCGCGGCGCCGCGACGCGGATCGATTCCGGAACGCGTTTTCTTTTTCCTCCTGTATCCTCGATAAATTTATCAAACGCGCTCTTTGCTCCTCCAGGATATCGGCTTTTCGTCAGCTAAATACCTGACCTCCGATTTCGATGTCGGATCCGAAATTGGAGGGTAGATATAGCTGCCCTTGCAGGCTTCGCGTTGCGTCGCGACCTTGCTGTTCGCTATTATCCAATTTATAAATGAGAAATTTTGTCGATCGTAAAGTGTTTTGAACAACTTTCTAGAATAATAATCTCGGCGCTACTTCAGCAAACGTGGTCTTAGGACGCACAGATTCACATGCGAATCGAAACGTTTGAGTTTACTACATATTAGATATGTATATACATATAGGGTAGAATTTGATCGAACCGTAGCGCCGAGATTATTATTCCAGAAAGTTGTTCTATCCAATTTATCATTTGGAATTGAAGACTCTGGCGCGGAGGAAGGCTAAGTTCAGATTTTCGGAAGAAAAATTCGTGAAACTCGAATAGCGGGGGATTTCGTTAAAGTGGACTTGCCCGTTTTTTCCACGCCAAGGTCTTCCCCAAGATTGTCTGCGAAATTTGCGTAAACGAGATTAGCGTCCAGGTTGGCAGTCGCTATCGATGATACTGACCTGAGCCAATACGCGACTAGACGAGGGCTAGGCTGATACTTCCGTGTATGTGTGTGTGTGTGTGGTTGTCTGTATAAGAGAGAATGAGATATCGGGAGAGAGAGAGAGAGAGGACAGTGAGGGTTTGCCCGTGACGCGGGTTGGAAATCGTGGCATTGCACGTTGCACCGGTTTGCAGCGGGCGTTGCACGCGCACAGGCCACACGCAACGCACAAGGCTTGCGCCAGACAGTCTGTTGCACAACTTAGGTATTGATCTTGCCCGGAACTAGTTTCCGTTTCCGTGTTCAGCCCGTCTTCAGCAGTCTCTCTCCGCGCAAACAACCGTCGCACGATCCACGATCGATCTCAAGAATATCACCGATCGATTCGATCCATAATGCAAATACTTTGAATTTGAAAAGCTTTCAAGCTTCTACGAGAGAAGGTTGGACCGAAGCATTTTTTCCGGAGAAAATTTTTCATTAGACTTCGAATCGCAGGCCGAATCGATTAACTTTTCCAAGTTCTATTGCAATTTTAATATACTGCTCAATATAGATATACTGCTCAAATTACTATCTCTGATTTGTCCTATGTGGAATTGATCGGTAGATTTTGTGGGCAAAATTGACACAATTAGCAGGTTCCTGGTGGCCTGGTTATTCGGCCAACATTCTTGTTCTTCGACCGAGCGATGGTCAGCGATTCGAGCAGCACGCAGATGTTTTCAATGGCAATTGCCCGGCGCGGAAATAAATCAATAAGTGTTAAACAGCGTGATACCGTATCGTCGCGGTAATGAATCAATCGTCTACTGGGTCGCGAGCGCGTTCAACGATAATCAAAATCGCTGCTCACCGGAAAATGCGGTATTCGACAGAACAATACGACCAAGAATTATTTGCTAAGCGAAATTAGGTATAATTGTCTGTGCGTTTAGAGATAATTTGAAAAGAGGCGAAAAAGACCAATGAAAAATTTGATTAAGGGACTAATTGCTCGTCGTAGCGAGATTTTTTCCGCGGCTAATTCTGCATCGTGTACTACTGCATGTTCCAGGGCGAACTAGGAACTGTTTTCGAGCGGCGCGGCGCGGCGTGGCGACACACAGACACAGGGTTTAGCGGAGTGGTGCGGCGAACAATCGCGCTGCAACAAGGAGCGAGAGCGCGAGTGCATTGCACCGCTGAGGTATTGATCTCGGTCGCTCGTGTTTTTTTTCGGTCGGCTGTCCCTTCCTTGAACCTTCTCCCTTAAAGTTTCGCGGCGTCTAGCTTCTGTCCTTTCGTTCTTTTCTCGCGAGCCACCGTTTCCCTCCTGCTGCTCCCTGACCCTCTTCCAGGGACCATTCTCAACTACCCACTTCCGCTTCTCGAACTGCACCGTTTCCAGACGATTCCATTCCACAGCCTCCCGGAGATACCAAATAATCTTTCGCCAGAACGTGCGACTGATTTCATCTCATATTTCTATTTCATTCCTTCCGTACCACGCGACCTAGCATAATTGTTCCATTTAGTCAGCCATTTAACCGTTGCTATTGTCAGCATACTATTTTCGAAATCTTTTATACGAGGACATAAAGCTGTACATTAGATGTGAGGAATAGTATAGGCTGACCATCACATTTTTAAGTCATTTATTTTTGAAAATGCTGACTATACATTCACCCTATACATTACATTTTATTATGAAATTAATTTCTTCATATAAATTCAATTATTGAATTTATATAAAGAAATTAATTTTACAGTAAAATTTAATATTATTGAGGATGAGTATTGGTTATTCAGAGGAGGAAAAGATGAAAATAATATATTTTGATCAAAAGTTGTAGAGGGATCATTATTGTTCTGGTTCCATAACTTTTGGAGGAAGTAAGCTACACAATTGTTAACTAACAAAGTCAGTGCAATAGTTTTGATAATGATAGTTTTAATAATAATATTTTTCCTAATAATTTTCTTCTGTTTTAGGTGAACAGAAGTATGCGAGAGAAACGATGTTATTAGGAGAAGAACAGGGGAAAACAGCTCCTTTTAGTTTCTAAGAATGCGGCTCCTGATATGTTATCGCTCACCGAACGACAACGCTTGCCGCAGTGGCAAGAGCACGCCGATAAATCTTCAATTCCCGTGCATTTATCAGTCTTCCAGTGGAGCTTGATGTTTGTTCTGTCCTCTTTTCTTTGTTTATTTCACTCAGTTGGCGTGTTCGCGCTCGACTCGATCGTAACGGGGAAAAGAATGCAGGTTTTTCCTCGAGTGTCGAATGACGAGCCACTTTCCTGTCTGTCGTAGAAATTCGATGTTTAAACAATTAGAGAATTGGAAACATCGTCGAGTGTTTAAAGTTCAACTTTAACAGCATAGAACATTTCAGCTTCGAGTAGTACTTTGAGAATTTTCTGCGGTGACTCGAGCCGATCGTCTGTTATTATCGGCGACTGTAGAAGTATGTGTTTGCTAGCCGCAAACATATGCAATTGTTCAGAGAGCGGACTGTTTACAGAAACGAAACAGTGCCGGTAACATAATAAAGAGGCACACAATGGAATATCACGGGCTGTTCTCTCGGAATTCCATTTAATCGGAATAATCGCAACGAGTCCTCATCCGAAAAGACAGAAGCCATCAAACTACATAATTTTCTTTTCTGGATAAATTCCTAACATTCGAGTTCGAATATTAGATACGAAGGATGTTAAAAATGGCGGTGGCTGCTGGAGAACGAACCGACCAGAGGTTTCGAAATTCTTTACGACACAGGGTACAGTATTCGTCGGTACACCCTTGATTTATCGTCGATTTAAATATCAGCGATTATATATGTATTTTCCAGGGCTATTCTAACAAACTGGAATTAAATAACAATCCTCGTTGCGTTTCAGAGTTTCTGTTTTGACTTATTCGGTAACCGGAAGTGGGCATCTGGCGCGCAGGTAGCAGCGGCAACTAGTTACGAAGGATCTTTGTCCTGGAGGATCGCAGCAATTTTTTGCTACCAATTATCGGCGAGGGAAGAACAGGTATTATCAGCATATCTACAATGTGTATTATTTATTGCAAAGAGCCAACAATCTCGCAATAAATATGTATATCGACCTGGACAGCAGACCTCTAGATTGGACGTTAAGTCGATTTTCCTTTAAGACATTAAAGAGTTGTATTCGATTTAAAATTATAATGCAATAATTTCTTTACAATTTTAGGAAATAATATTTCCCTGGAAGGTTTGCCTACGAAAATGCCCGACACATGAATCGAGTTCTCCATGTTAGAGGTCGTTGCAACCTCCGGTCGAAGAAATAATTGCAATTAACGCGGAGAAATGGTATTTACCGGGTCAGGTCGTGGAATAGGAGAAATCGAAGTATATTATGCGTTTCGACGAGGGAGAGAGAGAGAGATAGAGAGGTAGAGAGAGAGAGAAACATCGTTGACTGTGCACGGACCTGTCAAAATCTGCGCATGCGCATCGCGAGGCGACGCGAGCGCGGGGGCAAGCGAAACAACAGGGAATGTCATTGACCCCAGCCGTATGTATCCAGCGCGAGAGGTTAAGGTTAATTTTATCGCTGGATGGCGAAAAATACTTCCTTCCTCTACTCGACAGCCGGGATTTCGCATGCGAAAATTCCCGCGAAGAGGACCGGGGAACGTATTCGTAAACGGGAAACGGCCCGATCCTGTTCTCCCGGTCCTAATCGCCGCCGTAAATAACGCGTAAATGCTGGCTGATAATTCGAGGCCATGTCGCGTCACCCGGTCCCGGTTCACGGAACGATACGAGAACACCACTCTGTTTCTGTTATGGCGATTCTTCTCCCATCGTCCCTTCTTTTTGCGCGCGAAACCAAAATATTTATTTGTCCATATTTTATGTGTCCTTAGGTTAGGATTCGAAACCTCTTTTGAGACTTTCAGCCCAATCAGCCATTTTACGATTCTAAGAACACTATCCCTTACAGAAACAGGGGAAGAGACATTATGCGCGATTAGGAAACTGCAGTGGTATCGATTTTCCGTGTTCCTACCTTGAAAGATGCGACATTACTATCGTAACGATACGATTCGAAGACGAACGTGGCCCCTTCGACCGCGTAGAATTAAAAACAGCTTATTAACCGAAGAAAGTGGTCAGGTGTGGCCAGGGCATTGGTTTCAGCAAGCCTGGAAAAGTATTTGCGGTCGATACCACGTGCTGTACGACGCCAGAACTGAGGGTAATGAAATTTACACCGATCGTTTATTATCGGAGCCGGAGCCCCGGGGAGCGTTTCCCGATGCCGCGACGACCGCAGGGAATGGAAAACGATATCGCGAAACATCGACCGCAGTGACTCTCGCGGCCAGGATGATTCGAGGCGACAGAAAAATGGGAAATGGATGCCTCGTTAATCCCGAATGATTCGTTTCCAGAGGCCCCCGGGTCGATAGCGACCACGAATCTAGTCCACCGTTACTATTGGGAGATTTCTAACTTGACCGTTTCCACCGGTATGCGCAACTCTCTGTGCGTTCGTTGGCTGGTTCAGCCGATTTCACAGATTTTTCCATTGTTCCATTGTCCAGCCTCCGACTGCACCAGGACAATAATAATCTTGCCTTCCGCGAGGAAAAATGGAAACGGAAGGACACACGCTACAGCCACCGAACGCCGAAGATAATTGGTGCAAAAGTTCCTGCCCGATTTCGTATTAACTCTTAACGGTCCATTTCAAGTTTACTTACCGGTGGCTCCAAGCTATTTTTGAAGATAAATTATGGTAGGTAAATATTATAGTATAGTAAAACTGCCATGCCGCATGTTTATTGTGGCATTCGAGCGTTAAAGGTACAAATACAACGAGGAATCAGGCAGAAACTTTTGCACCGACCTAACAGTTTTCCGATTTTCTTTAGGAAAATACTGCCGGGATGTGGACTTACCGCAAGGACGCCGAGACGAGGGTTCTGTGCGGCAGCGAACCGGCCGAGTAGAGCCGAGTCGAACCAGGTATCCGGTCTCCGGTGTATACACGGAGCTCCTGAAAACCACAGGACACTACGAGGACATGGCGCGCGGCACTGCACACACCCGATATCACAAATCGCGGCACCACGATGCACAGTAGCAGCAGCAGCAACGAGGGAGAAACAGCAAAACCCGTGCGGAGCCGTATGAATCCGGGGAGGCACTGCCACTTGGCCGTAGAGAGAGCGTCACTCGGCTGCGTGTATGGTAGTTCCCCGTTGGGCATCCTTGCGTATACAGGCCCGCGTCACGAGAGGGCAGACGACAGCCCAGAAAATTCACCGGTGTGCTTTCCGGGATAGCCTTGAGAAAAATGAGCCTGCTCGAGAGTGGAGAGGGTACGCGGGGGTACGGAGGGGGGATTGGAGGTAGAGAGAGAGAGAGCGAGGGAGAGAGAGAGAGAGAACAGAGGAGGGGGAGGGAACAGTTTCTTTTCGGGGGAGAATGCAGCGGAGAATTGATAGGTGGCGGAGGAGAGCTTGGGCGGGCAGCGATTGGATCGGAGGTGGGTCGAGGGGCAGGCCGGGGCTCTCGAAAGGGCAAAGAACTCGACCGGCTGGAGCGCGCTCGAGGCCCGAACAACACTCTAACTACTCGCTCTCTCGCTCTCTCTCTCTCTTGGATATAACCGCGCGCACGGCTCTGCACTGCTCTGCTCGGCTCGGCTCGGCTCGGCTCGACGCGGACGTGGAGCGGAACGGAACGGCGGGACAAGAATGGGCAAAACGCTACTCTTGCTCCCCGGGGCTGTACAGGGATGCTTCTGCCGATCCGAGGAAAGAAAAGTGAATCCGACCGAGGGTTGGGACACTCTCTGATTCTACTACCCTATGAAGCCGATGAGCGATTCCGCTCGGTGACAGGGACAGACTGGCCGCCCGTTGCCCGTGGGACGCCACGTTCGCAGGAGAGGAGAGCAGAGCGCAGCAGCACGGCAGAGCCGAACGGAACCGAGCAGCCAGCGAACGAACGGCAGACGAGAGGAGAATCACGAGAAGGAACGGAGCGAAACGGAGCTTGCACCTTCGCGGCGACAACGATCAACGGGGTGCGCTCGTAATCCGGTGGCAACAGCAACCGCATCCGACGAAACACTCCGTTCGACCTGGACAGAAAAATATTTCTTGGAAAACGCTAGACCAAATATGTCCACCCTGTACGCTCGAATCTCAACGTGTCCTTACCTCTGGAGATCTCCCAGATGTCCTCGATAGAACGTGGGGTACATGCTCGGGTGTGCCTGGACGGTTGCAAAGACGCCGGCCAAGTGATGTACTACGGGAAAGAAACGACAGATATCAAAAGGGTGAAGAAAGAAGCCTGCCTCCGGGTCCTCTCATTTTTACTTCCGGACGAGGTCGAGGCACCTCGTGCGGAAAAACCGACACGACGGGGTCAGACGGCCGGGTTCACTGACACGGAGAGAATTTGCTTTTCCGCGGGGGTGGAAAGTCGCTGGGGGAGAGAGAGAGAGAGAGAGAGAGAGAGAGAGAGAAACCTGGGGCGGGGATTCCGGAGAGGAGAGGGCGGCGGTGAAGCGGAGGGGGAAGCTATCGACGGGGTAAACGTACTTACACGCTAGCACGAATTCGGCGCGAAAGAGAACGAACCGAAACGTTCCTAGCCGTGGTAGAGAGACTGTCTCTCGGGCGCACATGGCTGCCTTCTCCGTCTCTCTTTCTCTGATTCGCTCGCATGCGCGCGTGCATCGTCCTACGGACACACCGATGCACGCTCTCACAGACGTCGCACCCCGTTCATCTCTCTCTCTCACCCCCTTCAGCCGGTGGTCCGTCGCGTTCCATCCGTCCCTGTTCGCACACAGCTCTACCCGTGCGAAATTCACAGCCAGTGGCGTAACCAGTAGGGGATCGCCGACCCCTGTATAGTCTCGATCTTGCCCCCCTACCTGCCCCCTTCCACCCGCCCTTCTACCGTCGAACAGCGTTGCCGCTTGCCAATGGCGTTGCCAGCTCGTTGCAACGAGTGGGAGGAAGAGATCCGTTAACCACCCTGTCCCTCCTCGCCACCCACAGTCATCTTATCAAAGGTCGTCTTAGAAAATCAGCCAACAGTCTTAGAAAATGCCTGTCAATCGCCTAACGTATCTGTTCAACTTTCAGTGTCCGCGAACGCAGTCACGGATCCTTGGATCCTCAGAGGAGAATGGTCCCACCGGACACGGCCGCCATTTGGAATTTTGAAGAACGCGTCGAGGACTATCGGATGCACGATGCACCTCTCCTGGACCAGTACGTTTTCTCGAGGATATCTCGGATGGATGCGTGAGTCCGATCACCGCGTGCACGCAGCGGAGAGGAGAGCCGCTCGAGCAGCTTGAAAAGTGCAACGGACAATATCTCGGTGGCCGGGCTGCATATAACGCGCGTTCCAGCGTTATGGTGGGGGCGGTGGAGGCCGGCATGGCTGCGGCCAGTTTTCTGGAACGTGCACCACCAGGTCTGCCATCCGGCAATTTTCTTTCTCTACCTCCGAATCTTTATCTCCTTGTTCCGTGTGCGCGGCGTCTCAGCCTCCCTCTCCCCGTTTGCCCCCTCCGCTCCTCCTCCTCCTCCTCCTCCTCATCACCCCTGGTTTCACGGCGCCGATCTTGAAACGGAAAGGGAACGACGACCGGTGAGCGCCGAGCTGAGCCGAGACGAGTCGAGACGCACCGAGCCTCGTAGAGGCGGTCTCGAGATCGAGAACCGAGGAATCGAAAGCGCGAGGAGATTACCGCCGGGATTCTCTATTGATTTCGAGAAGAGGAGTCCGAGTGACGTCGTCGTAGGACGACGACGACGCGAACTCGGTGTGAGCTCCGTCGTTGATTTATGCTCTTCCACCAAGAAAGTCGACCGACCGGGTACACGGGGTCTCGCGCGAAACTAATCGGCCGTGAACATCGGCAGGCGAAGGATCATAAAGCGTATCTCCGGCGAAGAGGCCGGCTACGTTAAATATTTGTCGTCACAGGCTTCATTACTCTCGAAAGGTTGATCAAGGGGCTGGCTGCGGGAGAACGCGCGGCCCCAGGAGTCAATAAGCACAAGGGCCGAATGTTGGCGAAGGTTTCGCGCTGATGAAACTTTGATTCGTACCGGGTGAACATCGCTCGATCGAACGTCTCGTCTCGGGGATGAACATCGTCCGAACCGTGAATACATACACATACCTAGTCGTTGCATGGTCGAACCGCCTAATTACAATGCCGTGTATCGGCCACGAAAATTAACCAAGTGAGATGAATCACGTTCGGAAATTACAAAGACCGTTTAGCACCTAAGAGGGCAAAGCGCACAAAATTCAGATAATAGATAGGGGAAAGAATCTAGAATTTCGTATGCAGCAACAACCCGTACTAATAATATTCATTCTTTCCCGCTGCATTGTTGCCCCCCGCTTCTCCCTCGATCACCGCTGTTCGACACTGTCACGGATAATCGAGGGTGAAAGAGCGAGCAGCAAAGGAGGGGATGAGGGGACGAGACGAGGGGGGGGAGGGAGGGAGGGAGAGCAACGAGCGAGCGAGTGCAGTTCTCGCGATCCAGCGTGCGTTGCACTCCACAAGAAAAAACATCGTCCAGGCGGGCCGAGGAAGGAGGAGGTGGGTCTTCGTGCATCTCCGGCCCGCGTCGCCGCTTATATTGATCACGAGAGAGTGCACGATATTCGAGAATACATTATACGCGGACTCTAGCCTAGCCGGACCGCCTATAGTCGCGCGGAGTATAGGCGGCCAGGCCGCTGCACTCTGGCTCTCCCCTGTCCCCGTGATCCCCTCTCGACCGTCTCTCGCCGCCATCTCGCTCCAATCTACCCGACGAAACCCTCTCGTCCCGCCGGTCGTCTCCCGTCCCGTCCCGTCTCTCCACCCTGCCTCGCTCGCTCCTTTGATTATCTATCCGTCCTTGTCCGCCCCGCGCGCGTTCTCATCCCCGTTCGTTCGTTCCTTCGTCTTCCTCCCTCAACCAAGACGGTCTCTGCAACTTTGTCTAGCGATGGGCGACGTCCGTTTTACCTCTCGCGAGTTTCCGAACAATTTCTACCCTCGGCGAAACGAAGGCAACCCCGAACAATCGAAATTCCAATCACTAGTGTAGTACAGTAAACTGTAGCAATTTACTCCTGCGATACCAAAGCTGCCCCATGGAGCATTGCCCTCGTTCCCGGCCCCCGCCGAGGGCACAGAAACCACGCCTTCTCGAGCAAGCTGTACTCTCGCTCCTGTCCTCTGTCGCGAGATCGTTGCCGTAACCTTGTGTACGAGCGGTTCGAAACCTGTCTTCATCGGGAACGTCTCGCACAGCGTTACCAAACGGTGTGTATTCCCCTCGAAATGCTTCCCCTTCTACCGCTAAATGTGGTTAGATTCCTCCTAGTAGTGGGAATAATGTGACGTCACGTGTCCCCTCTTGCCACTGATACGTGCCTCGTGCAGAGAGTCGCGAGAGGGGAATACTGATGGTGGAGAGGGAAGCGTATAGAGTTTTTCTGGCAACGCTGCTCTCGAACCCATCGCTACCTCTCTCCGCCTCACTCGATTCTCCCTCCGAAACACACAGAGTTAGACTGCTCGATCTCTTTCCGTTCCAGGCGTGTTCGCTCTTCTTTTTCTTCGTTCCGTATACTTGCACCAGCGTGTGTCTCCCTTCGTCCACCGCTGCACATTGTCTTCCCTCCAGCCCTCTCGCTCCTCTTTATCGTACACCTCCTATCTATCTCTCCGGCGCACAGTGGGAAAACAAGGCCCGATGCAGTGGCCAAAAGTCAATTTTTCGGTGTTTCCAGAAACAAAAAAATTAGTTGACTAATTGACAGATAAATGTCTTTCACTATAACCGTTACAACAGATTTTTTTTTTCTACTACGAAAACATTGCATTTGCTTAAAACAATTGCAAAATTATTAATGGTGAAAAAGAAAAAACAGTTTTCCAAATGACAATATTTTTAGTAGATACTCTTGTTTTCACTATAAGCTCCTAAAAACTCATTTGCATCGGTTTGTTAGTTCTAGTCTTATAATTTAACCCTTAGCACTCGAGTGGTGACTCTGAGGCACCACTAAACATTGCTGTACCATTATTCAAAAAATATTGTTTGCACTATTAAATATATTGGCATCTAATGAATTAGTAAACATTTATAAGTATTGTATGAGAAATTATATATCAATTTCATATCCAAAGAAATGTTTAATTTTCGAGTTAAAATAGCTCTGAGTGTAAAAGGTGATACTTTTTTTTTACACGTCTGTAAAATCGACAATTTTCAAGATATCGAAAAATCCTTTGAGATTCGATCATATGTCACTAAATACTACAATGTGTTCGTATTTGAACAAAATCCGAAACAGTACTCGAAAAAAGTGTCCGATTTCGCGTGGGATGACCCATATGATCAGTTAATGTAATTAGGCATTAATGTGAATAACGTACCTAATGTCATCTAAGTAATGCAGAACGCTTCAACTTTATCGAAGAAAAATGAAATATTACATCATCTTCGTCCGTTCGAAAGTTATAGATTTTCGGTCGCCGAGACGCCAGAATATTCCCACTGTGCGCCGGAGGGGCGATCGTCTCGCGAGAGCCGATCTTCCTTCGACAATGTCTGCGACGCGGACGGGAGCCTGTGGCTCTGCGTGAGGTTCTCTTCTTTCTTCGAAATTTATCGCTCGTCCCTCTCCCGGGACCCAAATCTCGCGAGATCTCGAACAGGGTGCGCGACGAGCTCTATGTATACTTCGTCCAACGGGACCAGACAGTAAACAATATGCACGTTGTAGCAACTCGAGTGCGAGAGAGTTCAAGTTACACTTCCCAGAGACATAGTTATCAAAAGACTATTAGTCCACTGACTCGTCTCGTTCGACGGACGTAGCAAGGACGTCTGATGAAAACATACAGTCCGACGAACGAGACGAGACAGTAAGGTACGAGTGTGCGTCCTTTGCCAACTGAGAAGGGTAACTTCAACGTACAGTCGTACAGCTATGTTTACGTTTACTGCCTCATCTCGTTGGACAGACTACATTGAGGGATTAATTTTAATAAAAATTCTAATAGTAAATTTAATTGAGTGTAATTTAAAATAGTAATTATTTTTGTATAGTTCCCCGCGTGCAGAGAAGAGCGATTCAGGACCGAAGACGTTATCCTGAATTAATTTTCCCGAATGTACCACGACTGATCTCGGGGTCCAATTGCATCGGTTGCAGCCAGCTAGGAGACAGCAAGAGAGAGAGAGAGAGAGAGAGAGAGAGAGAGAGAGAGAGAGAGAGAGAGAGAGGGGGAGGAAGACATCAGAAAGTTATCGCAGTAAGTTGGTTGTCTGAACAAGAGAGAGAGAGATATTCAAGGGACCATACTATCCCGAAACGCGCGGGTATTAATCCAGAAGGTTCTTCGTAACATCCCCCGGGAGTCTCCCCACTTGTCGAGAAGACGCAGACACGGAGGACGGAGATGGAGGGGGACGGGAGGGCGAGGGAAACGGGCTAGGCGCGGGGGGCAGGGGACTGTCGGGTATGCACGGTAGGGGCAGGAGAGGACCTTGGCCTTTTCGCGGAGCAAAAATAAAACCTGTTGACACCGAAGCCCCGCGGACGCAAAGGAACTTCTCCTTCTCTCTTTGCCTGTGTATCCCTCTCTGCTCCTCGCCCCTCGGTTGCTACTCATCGTCGTCTCCCCCTCTCGAAGCCTCTGTTTCCAACCTCTTCAGTGTATATCTCTTTTACAGACACGGGGTGCGATTTCAAAATTTCACCGTCAGTTCTTATCCTTTTATTCGACGGCGGCGCCTCTGTCCTCGAGAAACCGATTCGACGACGGTCGGAAATCACAGGGCCATTTGTAGTACCCCGGGTTCAGTGCAGCCAGATGACCGCCGAACGGCGGTCAATTTCTCGGAAATACTCTCCTCCTTTTCCCCTTCCACTATCTTATTCCATCGCCCTACCGTCCGTCCCCCACACTAAGACCGTAGACGCCGAGCTGTGTTGTCGCGCTTCGGTCATCAGAGAGGGGGTACGTCGTTTCACCGTGATTCCCCTCATCTGGCTGCACTGCCCGGGTTTGAATCGACGCTACATCGTCGTCGCAGTCGGTGCGCGTCAATTCAACGCCCCCGCATCATCGGGCTCTCTCCGTCGATGGACACCGGGGTCCCTTCAAACTCAAGGTTTTGTCTCCGACAAGCTTCCAGGTACTGTCGTGCGCGATAGACATTCGTTCAAACAGCCAGATTCGTGTCCTTAGCTTTCGTAATTAGAATTCGTAATTAGAAAAAGAACCAAACGGAACGTAACTCCGGAGCATTACCCTCTGATTCTGATCTCTGATTCCAGAGTCCCAGGCCCGCATCAGGAAGCTGAATAAACGATGAAAAATATACGAAGATCGTCATCCTTGATATTTAGGATCACAAGCGAAATCCTGAGCTCACAGAGATCGATGTGGATATCCTCTTAGAGATTCGGGTCCCTCCACCGACTACATTACGCAGAATACAAGCACGCGTTGCAGTAATACCGGTTGAATGCACGCCGTTCCGTCAATTTCCCCTCGAGGACTGTATTCGCTGGCCGCCAGGTTGCAACGAGCGCTCTCGCGTTCCCTTGTGTGCGCTTCATCCACGGTGCACGCTCGCCTAACGTATCCACCTTGGCCCGACCAGACGACCGAGGGACGACGAGAAACGGGCAACCTAGCCGCCTCGCGAGAATGGCCCGCGGTGGTCGATAAGTATGAAAAATGGGACAATAATTATTTGAAGAGTTGCGATTAATTTTGAGATTTGTATCCAAGTTCCTTTTTGCTCCCACTTCTTAGAGAATCGAACACTGTACGGCCGTCGTTGACCATGAATGCATGAACAGCCTCACGGATACAGGCCTGCGCTTCTTCTGATAAATCGACGCGATTTTACCGGAAGAGAAACGGAGGCGTGTGCGATGCACCGGGCATCTCCATTGCAAGGCGTTCCTCGGTGCATGGTATCGGGTAGGAGACACAGGGCCGCGTCCGGAAAATTCGGATTACGACCCCGACCAATAAGAGACCAGGTGGGCTACCGGTGAAAAACCCTGCCGCGGGGAAAGGGCCACGCCTGTTGCCGTCCCGGGGGAGCTTAAATGGGGCCCGTCCGCTCCACACGGGCCCTATTCCCGGTGCATCTGCATCCGGGAATTAAGACGCACTCGGCCAGACAATCGAAAACCGCCGAACTCCGATTCGCCTCGCAAACGCGTGTCCTTTTCGAACGATCCGATGAGACGCGTTAACTTCTGCCAGAGATGGCTGTCCATTGTCTTTTAGTCCTAGGACGAAGGATGAAAATGTGCCGGCTGCGAAAGTGGCAGGGTATAAAGAGAACACCGAAGACAAAGAGGAACTGAAAAGGAAGGAGATGGTATGTCGAGTAAAAAGAAAGGAGAGAGAGAGAGAGAGAGAGAGAGAGAGAACCTTGGCCCACAGGCCTACTGCAGCGCTAGCTGCAGCCTGCCTGGCTGCACACAACGCACCGTGCCTCTGCCATTCATGTTGGAAACTCCCTGCGTGTCCGTGGGGTTGGGCCAACAACCGCCGGAAAAATTTCCTCTCACTCTAGCGATGCAACTGGAAATGCCCCGCCCCGTCCCGTACCGGTACCGCACCGCAGGGCGGAAAAGTTGATCGGTTGCGCTGCAATGTCTACCGGCCTCGCCAGCTTTGGTAGCCAGGTAACAGCAGCCGAACACAGCCAGCCAGCCAACAACGATCCCTTTTTACAATTGGCCGATTCTTTCATCTCACCAGATGTGCGATTAATCGACGAGTTTGAACTGCTCGATTGGTAGGAAAATTAATACATATAATAGTAATGTCGAATACGGTAAGCGTTGAAACGATTTGTTTTAGTATGTACCACAGTACGTTTACCAAAGCGCATTTTTTTCAGACGAATTATTAAGATGCGTCGGATTCTAAGTACCGGAGCAGGAAGAGGAAAAACAAAACGGTTTCGGAACTGCGAGGAAACCGCGAGAAGTTAGTGGACAATCTAATAGTATATGTCAGGTCGCCGCTCCCTGAGAGATCACTGCCCTCGCACGCACACCCGGTGCTTGTGTGCCTTCTCTCGTTCCTACGGCCCGGCCGGCCGGCCGGCTCAACGCGACGTCGCGTCGTCGTTCGTCCCTCCATCGCGACCCGACGAGGGCCAGGGACGTAACGCGAGAATCGCGGCCCGGCGCGGCTGGCCACGAAACCGTTCCGTTTTCAAAGATTGTCACCGGCACACCTGGCGTACTACGCGCCGTGCATGGTCCCGCGGGAAACGATCGCGCACGGACCAATCTCGAGATAGCTAGACCGACGACCACCCGGTACAAAACTCGTCGATCAACTGTACAACATATTTTCTCGATCAGCGATTGACAGTCTATTCTCTAAGAGACATCGTGTAACGTTCGAGCCAACGTATACAACCAGTAAATGTCGATGCGATAGTTGTTCGAACAGTCAACGGCGAGACCATTGTAATTTTCAGAGGAATTACGTATCTGTCACGTATCTGTCAGCTGTGCAGGCCACGGCGGAATAAATACCTTATGGAGGATCGCTGATGTATCTGCTGGTCTGATCCCGAGACACCGAGAGGACGTCTCGACGAAATCACAGACGAGGAGAGCACCGGACAGACACGAGAGAACGATATCACTCGCGAAAACGTCGGATCGTTGTGCGGGCTCTCGCTCGAGCCGAGACCGGTCGATTGAGACGTGTTCTCGGCGCGTGTATTCGCGCAACAACTGTCCTCTACACGCGAGATCACAGTGTGCACGGGACTCGGGCTTAGGCGAACCCGACAGGTCCGCTGAAACCGTCGTCTTTTCGCGGGAGATCAGCCGAAGGGTTTCAGAGACCCCTCGGCTCTAGACACGTGCGCCTGTGTACGTACGTGCCAAGGTGTACGTACAATACTCTGTGTACACACGCACACAGCCAGCCCACCAGAGAACGAGATGTGCACGAGCCGGCGACGAGACGACGATTCCATTCGACCGACGGCACGCGTGGCACCGCAACACCACCAACCGGCGCAATGTCGCCATCTGTATCGCGAATTTTACAGCGAAATCCGGCCACAATTTGACCGACGATTATGCCAGCCCACGAGGCATGAGGGGGAATCTCGTGGCTCCGAACGTTGTTCCTCCTGGATGGAACTTGTGCGAAGAGGGCGGACCAATCGCGCTCGCCTTTTTCGGAACAATTGAATCTTGAAAATATCTTACAGCGATGGAAAGATGTCTAGGCATTTTCGTACGATATTTTTTCAGCGACGTTTCTTCTCGTTTCTGCATAATATAACTGAAAAACTCGAATCGTCTATATATGCTCTGCGAAATGTCTGCTGCAGATCCCCCGCCTTTCTCTTTCGTTCAGCCAGTAAACCCCGGAATGATGATCGCAGGCGTCATAGGATCCACCGACGATTGCGCGATCATTTTTTCCTCTGGGTTCAACGATTTGAAAGGATATTATAATGTCGGTAATTTTGGCAAGTAGATTCAGCATTTTGCCATTACGTCAATTGGCGCTGAACGGACCCCTGAAACAGAGCTTCTAGAATTCGCCACAGGAGGCGCCACTAGTGCTAGTCTGATTTTCTCTGTCGGTAACATTTGGCTAGCAATTTGCGCGTTTTCCCGTTGCATGTTTTTTGGCGCTGTATGGACGTTTATACACAGGTACAGCAGATGATGTTGTGTCGGGATTTACATTGCATCAGATTGCATCTTCTGGGAAAAGCGGCAAGAATCATTTGCACTCGAATGAAATTAATATTTCAACACTTTCCCTTTGAAATTTGTTAATTTTCGAGGGCTCAAATTAAAGCTAAAAGAATACACTCTTCGATAGGTGTACAGACATTTAAAAATAATTACATTTCATTTAGTTCTTGAATGATTTCCTGGTGGAATCAGCGAGCCGCACTAGAGCCCTCGTGAACTTATCATGAGATGATATATGTTTATTTAGGTCTCTAAACGAACGAGTAGATGTGACGTTTGAATTATATTTTTGTGCATTTACACGGAAGAATTCTCTTCTATTTGTTTATGTGTTCGTTATTCAATATTGTCCATGCGTATGAATTATTAAAGAATGCACATTAAATAAAAGATACACCTAAACTATTTAGCAGTTGCTAACTATATAACCTCTACCGAGAGCAACGTTTATTTAGGCATATATAGTCCTGTTTCCTTGAGTGAAATTGAAGAAATGATTATTTCGTTTTGAAATGTCGTATCAAGATTCACCGTTTTCGACCATGTATGGTCAGGACGATTATGATCTTGACGAAGACAACGAGGAGTATTTAGAAGACGATCGCGATGCAGAGGAACAAGATGAGAGTGACGAAGGTAATGATTGCCTAATAGACTATAAAACATCGATTCAACGTTTCTTCACGAATTATACATATTTGTAGATACTGAAGAGGCAAGCGAGACCGACTTGGGAAAGTCTGAAGAGTACACAGAGATAAAGGAGCAGTAAGTCGAACAATTGTAAAATCTCAATCCGATCATTCAACGATACATGTACTTTTTCAGAGTATATCAAGACAAATTGGCTAGTTTGAAGAAACAACTACAGCAATTGAAGGATGGTACTCATCCCGAGTACAATCGCAAGTTGAAACGCTTGGAGGCCCAGTACAAAGAAAGGTTGGAAGTTTACAGATACGAATGCAGTCGCAATTGGTTCGCACATGAATAGCATTGAATAAATTTCATTCGCAGATTAAGGTTGAATACAATTTACCGGGACTATCTGACCGAGTCGGTAGAACGAGATTACATATTGGAGAAGAGAGCGGCGGTGAAGGAATTCGAGGAAAAGAAAATAGACTTGAAGGAGAACTTGCTGACCGATATGGAAGAGAAGAGAAAGATGATAGAGAGCGACCGACACACTATGGAGCTCACAGGCGACTCGATGGAGGTGTAAATAATAACACAAGCATTTCTTGGTTATAACTCCACTCTAGCGTGTATGTACTGACTTAGCCGTCTTGTAGGTGAAGCCTGTAATGACGCGAAAATTGCGTAGACGGCCCAATGACCCTGTTCCAGAGAAGGTAGAAAAGCGAAGGAAACCTCCTCCGGCACAGTTGAATTATCTTTTAGACGAAAAAGATATCGAAAGCGATTTGAAAGCTATTAGCCGGGGTAAAGTACTGCCTACTGTTCGAAAACCAGGTACTGATTGGAAATTCCAAGTCATTATGCATGGTTTAACGACATTCCTTTAATTTTAGCGGTTTTTCCACATTATAATACAGTAAATATACCTTCGCAACATATTCCTCCAGCTTCCGAGACGCCACTAGTAGAGACTAGGATAGAAGACGGAAAACTTCTACACGAGAGGCGATGGTAATTTATTTTGTCGAAAATTTCGAGCCGATAATATATGTCGGATAATTACAGGTTTCACCGCGGCCAGCCGGTCTATGTGGAGGGGAAAGACTTGTCGAGATTCGCAGCGAACATTTCCGCTATCGGAACCGAGGCTGTAAGTAAATAATCGTGAGATTTAACAAATTTATCTTTTATTGTTGCATTAATCTTCTCGATCAATAGATCTGGGTGAAGAAAGTGTCGGACGGGAGCAAAGTGCGGATATACATATCCCAATTGAGTCGGGGGAAGATATCGATTAAAAGACGAGCATCCTAGTGGGGAACTGATCGCCGCTACGAGCGGGAAACTGTCCAGTAACTGTTCAACTTTGTGATACATTGTATTTATAGATTATTCGTCTATTTTCGAGATCGAATAGAATTTTTACTGTACTTGTCTTTTACCACCAATAAAAGCAGAGCTTTCCGTAATACCGGAACGCTAAATGCATTTGTACAGAAGGACAGGCATAAGTACGAAGGAAAGAAGTGAAGGAGTTGTACGGAATCGTTCCTTTCTTACGTGTATAAAAATTTGTATTATGTTACGAAGAATACAGTTAAGTTAGCCGAATGAGATAATATTAACGCAATACGTAATTATGTGCAATTTGTAATTAACCGCTAAACTATAAACGAATGTGTGTCACTCAGCCATCATATCTACGCTGAGACAATCTTCACCCATATTGCTGGGAGATGTTTCCAATTCTCCGATTTCGTTAGATTCGCTGTGAGCAAAATCTTATTAATACAGACATTTCGACGATTACAATTGTACTTTCAGGCAATTATTCACCTATCCAGGGACGGATCATTGCTAAACATCTCTGTCGGAACTGTAGGTGGTGCTTTCTCCGGTACTAGTTCCAAATATGTCTGACGAGACTCCAAGTGCCTTTCTACTTCTTCTGGCGTCATATGACCGTCCGACATTAAAGACATTGGTACTATATTATTGGACGATTGTACCTGGACAAGTACAGAAACATTATACAATTGTTATACACAATATCGTTACGCTACAACTTACTATAGGTGTACTGTTTGATTTTGTCACTTTAGGAGTGGGCTTTTTCTTTTTAGCGGCGTTGAATGATTTTGTTACTGTTGGCATGTGGTGTGAAGTGTGATTGCTAATGCCCATCTCCATCTTTTTCCTAGAAGAAAAGTATAATTTCATTGGTACAGGTTCGTTAAGAAAAAGGGTACCTTTTCTCCATATACCTTTTCGACGTATCCAGACGTGCAACTTCTTCATCGGATGATTCTGTTTCATCGCTTTCGCTGAACGAAGCGTCTACCTTTTCGTACTGCAATAAACGATCCAATAAAAAACTTTTATCTCTATTAACTTTAAGCAGCTTCCTTTGCGTGGACCTCAGAGCTTCTTGGAAACACTCGTTCTCCTAAAATTAAGCATTAAACAATGCTACAAGAGGCTACGATGGTTCGATATAGTTATCATCGTGGATGCACGTACATAAATTAGAAACTTCAATTTCCTCTTAAGATTCCGATACTGATCCTTGTAATTAGGCACTTCCTCCTCTGGACTGTCCTCGTCATCGTCTTCTGCATCCGCATTGTTGTTTGCGATTGAACGACAATACCATCCTTCCAACATTGATCATCTGCAATATATGAATGAAACGCCGTAAAGTTAGAGAGCGTGATTGTTTACCAACGCGTTAATTGTATTGGCGACACTTAACGAGTTCCCTCTTCGCTTTATAGTGATCGAAAACACTGTCGCGCGACCGTATCAGTACGTGTAACAAATAAAACGAAATGTTTTCTGTCAATATTATTCCAATACTAGTTGAGGTTAAGTCCTCGGCGATAGAAGATAAGTTGTGAACGACGAGACGAATGCCTGGAAAATCAGTGCGCACTCGACGACACCCGGCAAACTTGCAATTCAAATGGAATTTTCGGCAATACCTCCGCGACACTTCAGGATGATTTTTTCTGTGTCGTAAATAGCTGAGGCGAACGATTATTAGGAAGATAAATAAGCTGTTTATGACTGGCTTCCATTCTGAACTTCTTTATCGATTCTATAGTAACTTCGAAAACGCTACCGTTCAACCGGAAACGTTCGATTGCGTTTACACGCGTTTTCAATTTCAATCAAGTTCGCTTTTCCTCGTAAGAAAAAGATCGTTGTTTCGTTTAACATTTAGCATTTTAGCAATAAAATTGATCGAACGAAATCGACGCAAATTTCTGTCTCGTTGTTTTGCGTAACATGCCGTTAGAAATAATAATGGTAACAACGAATCCCTATGATAATTACGAAATAGATTTGCGCGCGGTATCGTTTCACCACCGACTTATGGGTGCGCAGGAGCCAAAGTGGTGGCTCTATCCAGCTCTATCGACGTATATATATAGAGCCCGTAGAGGTGAACTACGACTAAACTAGGACAAGGATAGAGAGATCCTTGTCTCTCCCACAGGGCTGTGACAGAGAAGGAGATATGTCACTCGCAGGAGAGACAAAGACAGAGAGTAATTACGCGCTTGATTTTTCGATGAACTTTGAACAACTTCCTGAGGCGAAAAAGCAATATTTTCTCACGATTTTTGTGTAGAAATATTCGTTGTATTATTACGCATCGTACTACAGAGCCCTTTTTTCAATTTGGCTCTTGAAACTTTATAAAAAATAAAAGTGTACGTTTTTATAGAAGAACTTTTTTTCTGTACACTTTTTCCAAAAAAGGGCTCTGTAGTACGATGCGTAATAATACAACGAATATTTCTACACAAAAATCGTGAGAAAATATTGCTTTTTCGCCTCAGGAAGTTGTTCAAAGTTCATCGAAAAATCAAGCGCGTAGTTACTCTCTGTCTTTGTCTCTCCTGCGAGTGACATATCTTCGTCTCTGTCACAGCCCTGTGAGAAAGACAAGGATAGAGGGAAGCTTCTTAATTTTTCCGCATGCGTCGCTGTAGTTACTGCACTGGCCTTAGACTATACAATTTTGGCTCTCCTGTGCACCCTTATCTCGTCGGTGTCAATCGGTGTGAATGTGTGAACTGTGAACGCGAGAGTTACCATTGTTCACCTTTCGAGCGCTGCGTTACCTGTACTTGACCGAAGTTTCCTTTCTATGTGAATACGATTTATGTACAAATACATTGAAGCAAAGTCGATAAAGTTAAAGTTAAGGACACAGTTTTTTAGTATTTGTAAAAAGTCTGTTGATAAGAAATCTTTAGTTTTCACAGTGCAAGTCGCACAGAATCTTGGAACTATTGAAAGAAGAACTTTGCGATTAAAATGGGGGTACCGAAGTTCTTTAGATACATAAGCGAAAGATATCCTTGTGTCTGCCAATTTTTAAAGGACTATCAGGTAATTAATGAAAAAGGAAACAAACAATGCGTGCCTTATGGTTTCTCGTGTGCGCACGATTTTTTTAAACGAATTTTTTATCGTTTTTAACGGGTCCTATCGTTGTTTATTCCTTCGTATGATGATCAATGTGTTATTAGACTGTTCCCCAATCGTTATTATCATTTTATTCGCCTGATAGTTAATCCCAACGAGTATAATGGCTGTTTCATTGTTCGCAGATACCGGTGTTCGATAATTTATATTTAGACGTGAACGGTATCATACATGGATGCTCACATCCCAACGATGTTGACATCACATTTCGTATCACCGAGGAGACTATATTCAAAAATATATTTCACTACATTGAAATTTTATTTAATATAATACAGCCACAAAAGTTGTTTTTCATATCGATCGATGGTGTGGCACCAAGAGCAAAAATTAATCAACAGAGGAGTAGACGTTTCAGAGTAGCAAAAGAATCTGAGGTGCTAGAAGCTAATGCGAAGGACCAAGATGGCGAAGTAAACATAAAAGACAGATTCGATTCAAATTGTATAACCCCAGGAACGTTGTTTATGGCCAAGTTGGACGAACAGTTGAAATATTTTATTTCGTACAAGATATCGACCGATGTGCTTTGGCAGAAGTGCAATGTTATACTTAGTGGATCTCGGGTATAAAGATATGCAAACTAGGAAAACTGATGGTTCGAGGAATACGCGAATACATGAATATTGTTCCAGGTCCCGGGAGAAGGAGAACATAAAATAATGGATTATATTCGTTATATGAAGGCCCAACCGGACTATAATCCAAATACTAAACATTGTTTATATGGTCTAGATGCAGACTTAATAATGTTGGGTCTATGCACTCACGAACCATATTTTACGTTACTAAGGGAGGAAGTGAAGTTTGGTAAAAAACAATCGAAAATTCAAACTCCGGAAGAGACAAAGTTCTGTCTCTTTCATTTATCTCTGTTAAGAGAGTATATAGACCACGAGTTCTCTGCGTTGAGAGAAAAACTGCCATTCCCTTACGATATCGAGAAGATTATCGACGATTGGGTTTTGATGGGTTTTCTAGTAGGGAATGACTTTGTTCCGCATTTGCCAAATTTACATATCGCGCACGGAGCACATTCCATATTGTATCAAGTGTATATGGACGTGTTGCCAACTTTAGAAGGTACATACGTGCTGTTTAGAAAAAAAAACGCGCGATGTTTAAGAAAATCAAACACCTTTCAGATGTTACCTAAAACTGCAGTTTTGTTGTAGGATACATAAACGATACGGGAACGCTAAGGTTAGACAGATTCGAGAAATTAATGGAAAGACTGAGTCATTTCGACCTTATACAGTTTTCGCTGCAACATGGTGATATAAAGGAGCTTGAAAATAAAATGGGGAAACATTTTACAGAATGCGATAAATCGATCTGTAAAATAATGGAAGAAGATGGCGACGTTGTTATTTCTCCCTCGGAAAGAGAACAAGATGAAGAGCTTGATCCTTTCTATGACCCTGTTGAGATGGCAGCTGGCGAGGTGGTATTTACTTAGAGATGTACTACATGATTACCCGCAGAACCTTTCGTTTAATACTTTTTAATATAGTGGCAAGGAAGGTCTGACGAAGACGATGACGACGACGAAGACGACGACGACGAAGTGTCCGATGACGAAATGTATAATCCGGAATTTATCCAACATAAAAAGGACTACTACATGCAAAAATTAGAATGTAACAATATAGATAAGTAAGTCTATAAAATTTTTATTTTTATTCGTTATTCGAAATAACTTCTACGCAAATCTGAATTACATGCAGAAAATGATTCCAGGAAGTTCCTACGGACACAAGCTGAAGCGTACGTCAGAGCTATACAGTGGAATTTAAACTATTACTATAACGGATGCTGCAGTTGGTCGTGGTATTATCCGTACCACTATGCGCCTTACATTTCAGACATAAGGGATTTCAAGGATTTGAAACTAGAGTTTGATTTTGGGAGACCATTTTTACCGTTTGAACAGCTACTGGCCGTATTGCCACCGTACAGTAGAAAGTTATTACCAGAGGTGTTTCAGTCGTTACTGACCGACGAGAAATCCCCCATAATCGAGTATTATCCGAAAGAGTTTTTCACGGATTTAAACGGTAAACAGCAAGAATGGGAGGCTGTTGTACTTCTTCCGTTTATAGACGAGGAACTTCTTGTGGGCGGTAAGTGGAACTAGCTTCACGGCCTTCGCCTCTCTGTGGAAAGAGCTAACCGTTCACTATATTTTGCAGCTATGGCACAACACTATTCGAAATTAACTCCTGAGGAACTCGCGAGGAACAAACATGGACCAATGTGTTCGTATTTTTACACAGATGAGGATAGAGGTGTTTATAAAGCACCAGAATATTTCCCTGATACTGCGCACAACCATGCGTCGGTGCGGTTAATGAATTCCGAAGATATTTTTGTTCCACGATCGAAATTAGTCAGAGGACTGCATCCAAATGTAAAATTAGATATATATTGTCCTGGTTTCCCTGTGTTGAAATTTATAAAGCATACTGCCAGTTTGGAGAAGGCCAAGGTGAAGTTTTTTATTTTACGTCAGTGTATATAGACTGAACATATAGCTAAATATATACAATATATATATTGTTGTACAGGTCAAAGTGTTCCAGTACCACTCGTACAAGGATAATATGATATTACATATTATTCCACCGTCGATGCCGGAGAAAGATTTAATGTCCTCGGTGTCCGAATTGGTAGGTAACACTGTATATGTGGAATGGCCTTTTCTAACAGAAGCGCAAGTGGTAGCTGTTTTAACGAACAAGACAAAGTTCACTTTAATCGATCCCCAAATGGGGTTTTCTCGTGAGAACACGAGGGAAGAGGAGCTAAATGGTGTGTACCACAAGCTATGGATTAGTCAGGCGAAACAGATCACGGAGGCGTAAGTTTGACGATTGGTATAATTACTGGCCGCTTGAAATTTTTAATAAAATCATAATACTCGTTAAATTTTTAGGTATAAAGGTCGTCTGGGTATAGACCTAGGCGAAATAAAAATGTTTATTCAAGCGCGACCGCTGATTGGGAGCAAATACGTGTTCGGCCCCCAAGGAAAATTGTTTTACGAGAAACAATGGGCGGTCACGCCGGTTACTTATGCCTACCAAACGATAGTGAAAGATATATCTGCCCATGAGTTTAGCAAACCAGTGTACAAGACTGTCGATGATATTTTCATGCCAGGAAATGTATGCTTCATGTTGGGACATCCCCACTATGGCGCAATGGGCACGGTACGCGGATCTGAACTCAATCTTCTGTCCATCGAGCGTGTTCATGTTAAGAAACAAATTCATTTTCTATAGGTGGTCGAGCCAGCGGTGTCGAAGAAGTCGGGTAGAATCAGAGTGTCCGTAAACGTGAGTCCGGAACCATCGCGGGAAGCGATAAAACCAACTAATCAAAAATTTCGGACTAAATACATGACAGGGTCCGCGGTTGCTAATAGATTAGGCATAAGTAGTCATATGTTCAACCGAGTGACAGGAACGATTTACGTGAAGCCAACCTTCGATGACATGAGTCAGAAAGAGATCAAGCATAATATCGGTTTAAACTTGAAGTTCAATAGGAAAAACGAGGAAGTAAGCGATCGACTATTAAACGTTCAGAGAAGCACGTATTCGGTATATTTCACATCACGCATCTCTCGTTATAGATAGTAGGCTATACTCGAAAACAGAATGGCCAATGGCTGTACAGCACCAAAGTAGTCAAATTGACTCGCGATTACATGACGAAGTATCCTGATTTGTTCGAACGACTTTCACAGAATAATGGGCACGTTATCCCGGAGAAAGAGTTATTCGACGGAGAGTGAGTGATCGATTCCATTCGGAGAATAATTGGAATTTCATTATAGAGTCTATTAATTCGTATTTCTGTGTTTCAGATCCGGAGCGTTGAACGATCTCATGGACTGGCTGAAAGAACAGCTCCAGGACCTGAAAAGCTGTCCGTGCGGCACGAACAACGTCGATTCAAACTTCGTGAAGGAAATCGAAGAGCATATCGACGAATTTCTTGCAGATCAGCCTAAAGAGAAGCTTGTGCCAATGCAGGTGAAGCCTCACCTGCTGTTCAAGCCTGGTTTGCATTTACGTAAAGCGCAACCCGATCCGAGCACACAAACCTATCTGTTGGACAGGGTGTGTTGCGTCAAAGACAATTTCAGTGTTCCCTTAGGTTACAAGGGTACTGTGATAGGTATTCAGACAGCGGAGAACCCGTTAGAGACGATGTACGATGTTGTTTTCGATAGAACCTTTACATGTAAATGAAGCATATAAATTTTCAAAGTAAAAGACTAACTACAGACGGTCCGACGGGCGTAATCGCGTTTACACGGGGATTTTGCTTCGATTGCTTTCAGGTGGTTTGTCGATAAACGGCTGCTCGGATTTCCGTGGGTACCGGCTGTCCGCGCTCGATTTCATCAACATCAGTCATGGGGAGAGAACGGGACACGGCCGAGCGAGGTCGGTAGCGGAGGTGAACGCAGAATCCATGGAATCCTGGAGAATCCCGTCCAATCAGACGTCTGCTGATTCGCGCGCAAACTCGAGCGCTTTCGCGTCCTACAGGAAGAAGCGTCAGCAGTTGCCAGGCCAGGAGCCAGAGGCTTGGCCGAATCCGCGGACCGTCCAGACCAGGAACAATGAAACGACCGACCAGGAGGTCCGTCTAGCGCCGTCGTCCTCGTTCAAATGGAAGCAGTGCGATCCTGGAGAGGACGCCGTCGCCAGGATCCCAGAGGCTAACAAAATGATCAAGAGCGGTGTCCAGCAAAATTCCGCGACCCCCGAGAACCCGCAGAACAGGCAATCCACGGCCAAACCAACGATGGAGTTCCAAGCCCTGTGGAACGAGCTGCACAAGCCGCAGCTCAACAGAATGGTATGTATGTATACACGGTCCAGCGGTTTTCAGTGCATTTCAATACAGATTGCAGCAAGGTTAGATGCACCGAGCTCGAAACCCGCACGCGCAAAACAAGCAAGAGCAGCACTGCATATACTTTATTCGTTACGGGGGAAGTTCGGTGCACGACTCTAAAAATAAATGTTTAACATTTTTTTCTCCTCGAAAACTATGGAAAAGTTCTTTTTGAAAATTTCAGAATATTATATCTCGTATAGATACAAATTTCTCCGAATTGGCTCAAATTTTGTAAATAGGTTTTTTTTTTACAAAAATGATTGTGAGGAGGATTTTCAGCGTTTCAATGCCATTTCCTACCAGCGCTCTTTCGGACCAATGCAAAAATTGGAATATAAAACATCCCCCAGGTGGCAGAAATTACAATAACCGAAGTTACAACCTTCGATTAAGTTTTACGAACATTTTATTCATTTGTAGAATATATATGTTTAATAAACCGCGGTTATAACTGTGTCGATAACACAGAGAGTGACACTCCGAGAAATCCTCGCAATCAGCATTTTTGTGAAAAAAAAACGAAAGAACCTATTTACAAAATTTCAGTCAATTCGGAGAACATTTCATTTTCGGAAGTACATACAACTAAATTTTATTATTGCACGTATATCCAATGAATACGTGTAAGTATGCATGCTCATGGAGATAAATCGCCGGATTAGCAAACCGGCGGGAATTTCGTGGATTTTAATTCATAACCAAAACAAAAAACCTCGCGTTCTCGACGAATCCAGAGAACTCGGGAAAAGTACAAAACTGACGTAGGACTTCAAAATGCATCTAACGATTTCAGTTGAATTATTTTACAATTACAGTAATCGGCAAAACACTTTGCTACAGAGACACTGCACGTTTATCCCCGCTACTGCACACTGCAACCAATCAGAGCGTAGAACGAATTCCCTACGACTTTCGTGTTGCGCAACTGCCATCTGTTAACCAATGGCAGAGGCTCGAATTCGCACAGATGTCCCTAGTAGTTCGAATGCTTCCTGCATTGCTCCTGTCAATTCAGCCTGAACCATTTCGGTGCATTTGCGTTTGTTCACGTTTCGTCCCGTAAACATGTACAAAGTGTACATGAATTATTAATACGCGGCACCGTTTGCGATTTTGAATACAAATCATTCGATACGCGTCGTTTTGATAGTGAAAATCGAGAAGTATGAACGTAACGACGAATTGAATCGTACACGAAGATTAATGAATCCCTAGGAACATGAAGATTCCAATATCAAAGATAACAATTCAGTAATACATAACGCGTAACGAAAACTATAGCCGCTATCGGTACACTTTGATATTTTTAATAACAATTAATCCTATTAGTAAGTTTCAGACTCGAGCTGCCCCTTGTATCAATTTTTGCAAAATTATATACTGTTTATCTTCAAATCATTTTATCATTTTATTCGATATAATTGTATAAAGAAAGAAGTATTCTCGATTCGAAGTCATCTTCGAGATGCGTATGGTCCATTGCACCTTTTCATAAGTTCTTGCTTTTCTTTGATAGTTCTGTAGATCATGCTAATAAGGTAGTCTGCGAGACAATTTTCCTTTGTTTCTGCTACGTTGAATGGCCCCCCCTGTATCTATTAGAATCAGACGATCGCAGCAGGCCAACTCCTCTGTTATTATAATCACTGCGATCATCATATTCTAATAGATATGGAGGAGACTGTTCAGTGCAATAGCAAAGAAGAAGAAGCGTCTACCGGGCCACCTTACCAGCATCCATGCTATAGATAATCAATGTTATACATTTACACCAGATACCTTCTAGATGACCCTGTCGTATAATTGAGTTGTATAGATAACCGTCTGCTTCTTCAATAGAAACCATCAGAGCCTGTAAAGACTGTGATCCAAGCACCGATGGATTCGAAGATGAACAAATGTTTCCCTGAAAGTACAGTAAGTATCATTCTACGGTGCCTTTAATTTTATTCACCATTCATTGAAGAGCTTTTGATCGTTATATTTCAGCCCCAAGATCCCAGTGCTTTCTTGAAGGCAGTATTGAAGATTTCCGATGAAAATACACAACAGACTGCGCAATCTGCGCCACCGAAGATTCTCTCCAACAACACAATTCCCCAAAAGGAAAATAAAGTATTGGACACACCGCCTTTGGTGCAACAGTTATTCGATGTAAACATTCAAGATAGAATCTTGCTGTTTGCAAATTGGAAAGAACTTGATTTTCATAAAGATCTGATTTATTGCAGCATGCTCGACAAAGCGAGAAAGTGAAGGACGAGAAGACGCCGATCTGGTACTGCACGCAGTTGATGCATTACTATCAACTCACCAGAATCGGAATGCCTCGCTACAGCTACTTCACCGATGGAGAAACTAATCTGATACGAGCACACATAGTTTTACCCGATAAGAGAGCGTTCGTCAGCGATCCGTGTGGGACTCACGAACAAGCTGCGGGAAGCGCGGCGAAGAAAGTGTACACGGTAATAGAGAGTTTGTCTTACGGTTTCTCGTTGCGTTGTTATTTTGAAAATTCATTGTTTCCGTTTCACGAATCAGGAATTGAATTTGTCCAACGTGCTACCAAGCATGAAGATTCCGCCTCCGTTGCACTGGTACGCAACTCGACAAAATAATTCCTGGTCGCCGAACCTGAGACCACCAGGACCGCCATTTTTCCCGCCGAAACCTCAACCTCCGCAACACTTTCCCCAGTGGACTCAAAAGGCGCAGCACAGCACCGGTTATCACCAGCCGTACAAACAGAATAATCAATACATGCATCTCGCTCAACCAAAATCGGCTCAATGCGAACAAAAGTCGGAGATAAAGAACAGCACCTCCTTTGTACCGCTGCAAGCGCAGAAGAAGAGCAGGAACATCGTAGCGAAACAGGTCGGCACGGTTAAGGAGACTAATCAAAGTGCCAAAGACAATCCTCAGCCGGCGGTTCAGCAGACGAAAAAAGAATTGCCTGCCAAGGTAACGCGTCGAGAAGTTTTATAAGAGAAACCTGCGTCAATCTGGACCGTTGTTTCGAAAGTTTATATTATTTTTCAGAAACCAGTGCCCATTACGGCAATTACGGAAAAACAGAAATCAACGCAAAGCAGCTCCAATCAACAAGTACAAAGCACGCAACCCATCGCAAAGCCTAAGAAGTCGCGGATCGCCGCGAAATTTTGCATACCTTCACAAACGGAGGAAACGAATCGCAGAAAAGATTCGGTTTAAAAAGGCATTGCCGGTGTAACGATGCACGTCGTAAACTGTTGATATATGTGTATATGTATGTACGTTTATATATATGCACACACACGTGTGTATACAGGGTGGGTCGATAACTACGTCCATCTTGAATATTTACGTTGTTGGCAATAATATGAAAAAATGTTATTATACAAAACTTATATAATTTTTGTCGTATTACTACAAATAACGAAAATATTCAAGGTGGACGTAGTTATTGCTCCGCTCTGTATATACATATACATATATATTATTTGTCTTTCACAGTTCTTTTTTATATTTTGTAATAAAAGATTCCAAATACGATATTGGTACACGTGTGTGTAAACGCGCGTAGCACGCGCGATATAATCACGACGAACTTCGATGAAGCTGAAGTCCTATGTATATAATACTCAGTTTGTAAGTAGCAATACTTTGGATTTCTTTTTTAAAAGCTCGTTCTACTGTATAAAAAAACACGACGACTAAAGATAGTAATCGTTGTAACAAAACGATTGACACTGATATCTAAAATAATTTGGATGGATTAATTTTTATACGTACGATTTGGAGTTGTGCGTGCGAGAACAGTACTGATTACTATAGCAAACGTAACGAAACTTGATATTGTACGTAGATGAGTGTTTAATTTAGTTAAAAAGAAAGAAAAAGGAATTATTTAAGTGTAATCGACTGCTATATACATAATCATTGTTTCTTCTTTTCAATATGACTCGTATGTCGTTGACCTTTTGACTATTTTTATTCAGGATTGTACGAATTTTTGTTTTCATTTACAAAAGAATGATGAATTTATGTATAAAAAGAAAGAGAAGGAGGGTGGAAACGTACACATTGTGTTTGTAAATTCTATTAAATGCACTGATCAATGAAAATCAATAAAGAACGATGCATTACTTAATTACTTAACATCACTTAACGTTACTCAATTATACTTCGCCTTGTTTTCTATTTCGTTACTCTCACCGTCGTCAGTAGTTATTCAAAATCATTCGTTACATAAAAAGATAAACGTTATTACACTGTGATTAATTCTAGTCGCGGCGAAACACATTTTACACAGTATGCAGCTTTTTATTACGCAGTATAGTTTCATGACCGAGTATTCGACTGATCGATACAACCGGTATTCTTTTTCATTACCAAATTCTGCAGACTGAACTCCTTCAGGATCTCACTCATCTGTTGCTTCTTTCTCTCTTTGACAACTTGACATACGAAAGCATTCTTTTGTACTTGAGGGACTAAAAACTGTCCCGAGAGTTTCTCGATCGCGTTTCGGAGCCAATTGCTCATCCACTTCACGTACTCTTTGTTCAACGCCACCAAGACTTCTGCGTGTGGGTCTAGACTATTCCGCGGCACTCTTCCACCTATCGTTATAATTTTATATGTAATCAAATATACGTAACTGGTTAGCAATTTACGAATTTCCTCGGGAAAACTACTCACCCACGCACTGCATCACTACGAAAACAAGTTCCTGCCCAACCGGTTGGACAAAGCTCTCCAATTGCGTGCTTTGCATAATGGCGTGGTTCAAGAAGGATCCAGCTGCCTTGACCGTCTCGTTTTCTGGTAACATTAGACAGTCCATTCCTGCAAAATACATTACGCAATATAAACAGATTTACCGATGTGTTAATTTTGCACTAACATTGGCAGTGTACAAAGGCTTACCGCACTGTAACATTTCCGGTATTTGATCCGGGACTTGCAGCAACATTTTCGGATTCTTCTTGCAAGTCTGCGCCAGTAATCTCAGATACGATTCCATCAGTTCCGCCCAGTCGGACAAGTTACCGGGCACGGATCGGCAGGCTCTGACACCGCTTAGAGTGACGGAGCTCAATTCCGCGAACACGCGACCTATCACGTTCTCGGGATCTCGGCCGAGCAAGAGCACCAGCTGTCGGAGAAGATCCAACGCGGCGGGGTGAGGCCAATTCTTGTACGACGTGGTCAAGATCGGGAGAAGCGGTCGCGTGTCGACTTCCGGGTGCAACAACGACAACAGAGACTTCTGCGCGCAGGCGTACATCTCCTCGAGTGTAGCATTGTCCTGGCTCCACTCGGGATGGCCGATAATCTGATTGAAGATCGGCAGAAGCCCGTCCAACACGGACTTCCCGATGGAGCCCTCCAGCGCGGAGAAGAACATCGTGGCCATCTTGAGTTGGCTGGTCACCGCGGTGCGGGCTACAAACAACGGTTGTTCCAATAACTGTTTGATCTTTAGTATGCATAGACCTAACGTGGCGTCCAGGTGGGCTAACTTTTCCTCGACCGTGGACAAAGTGTTCAATAGTTTGCCAGCTGCGGACATCAGACGCAAGCCTTCCGGGCATCCGGGCGTCACGGTCGGTAGTGTTCGCTCGATGATATTCAGGATAGACGGCGCGAAAGGCGTCAGGTGTTGCTCGCACTCCCTCACCAGGTCCTTGAGAGCCATGCTGGCGAGAGGCGCGGTCAATGAGCCCCTAGTCAAACCCATCGTTATAACTTGCAAAACTCTCTCGAGCCAGGGGTCCGGGTGCATGCCGATCCACTCGGCATACCTGCCCATTGTCGTACAAACACAGGCCAGTACCTACAAATAGAATCGGCCAGAATGGACACCGTTCGTCTTTCCATGCGCGAAAGAGAATCGGGATGGACCTGAAGAACAGCTATGTACCTTTTCCTCTTTAATCTTTTCAATATTTTAAACGGAGCTTACCCATTTTTGTATTAAATGCATAAAATCAGCAGTATATTTATAACATATCCAAATTGGAGGGTAGGTAGGTAGCTGTTCAGCAGGTTCACCAGAATGGAACCGGTTATACCTCTCCGGGATAGTGGTCGTATGGAATATGAGATAGGACTAAATCCATCAGAGCAGGAATGTAATGCGATTCTTGTATCTCGACGCTGTCGGCCAGCGCTTCGAAGGCATGCAACGTTGACTCTACTTCCGTCCATCGTTCCGTTCCGTCCAACGTTCGACTCAATTTCTGTCCGAGAAGTATCAGCAAGTCTTGTCCTAGTACCCTGTAGCAGTAATCTAGAGTGTCCGCAACGTCCTGTCTGTAGCATCTGAAAAGTTCTCGTTCGTTCGCGTCTCCAGCTTCGCTGGCAGATGAAGGGAGCGTGGATTTTCGCAACAATGCTTGCGCCAGCCTCGCGTAAACTGGTTTCAGAACTTGCAAAGCACGACTCTCGTATGGCTGGTCGAGGGTACCGATATCGTCTTGCAACGAGAACCAAAAACCAAACGGGATGCAACTACGCGTCTCGTCGGTGGGGTAGCGACCCTCTTGTTCCGAACACTGTAGGAGCAACTCGATCAACCCCTCCGACGTTGATTTCTGCATTTCGTTTCCTTCTTCCACTAGGGCGCGTAAAAAAGATCTGCTATGCGGCTCTCCTATAGCAGTTAGAATCTCGCAGAAGTACTTTCCATTGTATTGTCTCGCCATGGACACCAAGCTTTGAGCCCAGTCCCACAAGGTTTGTGGCCTGCTTAGGAGCCCGCAATGGTTCACAATCGTGTTCAAGCACTCGTGAACCACCTCCCAACCTTTGCTGTTTTCCTCTTCCGCGTTATCCCTTTTGTAGAAAAGGATTCTGTGTTATTTAGAATTTCGAGAACCTCCGAAGGTGCATTACGTTATTTGGATAGGTGTACCTGCATGGCGCGTAATAAGCGGCAGCGACTAACAAATGATGGTATATTTGCCCCGTTGCCTCCAGAGGCAGTTCGTTTCCCACTTTCAGCCAGAATAACGCGCATTCCATCGCCAGCAGGTGTAACGCGATGTCGCTGCCCGGAGAATTTGGATTGCACATGGCGAACACTTGCTGCAGGAACCATGTCGTTTTGTACCATCCGTTCACTAAATTTTCATGTAATTTGGTTCGTTTCGCTTCGTACTTCCTTCCAAACTGATCAAATTGATTGCAATTGTTAATACGATAAGACGCGGCGGCGGCGGTGGCGTCGTACAGACGTAAGAGGTGTACTTTACCTCTACAGGTAACAGAGAAAGCGTAAGCAATAACAATTCCAACATTGGAAGAGAATCGGAGGGCAACATGTCCATGAGCTCGACCACAACATTTTTACTCTCCTCCTCGCTCTCCATACCACTAACGTTCGCTAAGAATGCAGCTAACTAAAACCAAAGAAACACATACTTTATCATCCGTAGACCAAGCGTACGGTTTCATAAACGATTCCATAGAAAAGACATTACCGCCTGACATAGCTTCGATAGAATGAACTTTGGTATATTGGGTTGCTTTATACAATTGAGCAAACGATCTCGCAGCACAAAATACTCGTTCTTAGGCACTTCGTCCCAATGTCTGGAAATCTTGGTGTGCAACGTAGTGGCTGCAAAGAATTGTACCTCCCACGACTGAAAAGCGAAGAGAAATTGTTAACCACGGTCGAATAATACAAGAGAAGAATGAAACGCTAACGCACGCTTACCTTGGAAGGCTGTAGGAGCTCCCAGACAAAGTTCCATGCTTGCTGAGAAGTTTGTACCTGCAGGAGCCACAGATGTACGTCATTGTTCCCATCAGCGTAGAACTGTTTCACAGCCTGATCGACAACGGTTGTATAATCCATTCCAGATCAATCTTTGTCTCTCCGTGAAACCTTCTGCGACTAAACGTTTCAATATATTATTTATCTGGTTGTGTTTAGGAGGGTCTCATTGTCAGCGAGAGACCACCTCTGCCAGTGTTTGTACTCAGTTCGTTTCGTTGATAAGCGACGTGATTATCATCTTCCTCGAAAGTCATTTGAACAGTTCGCGGCCCTTCGAACTGTTCACGTGAGTGAACAACAATACGCCCTATGTTTACACGGTCCTTTCCAGCCACTTTGAAGACCTTACGAGTTGCGCAAATCACACTTCCCGGCCGTACTAGTCATCTGTGCAAATTTGATTTTCATCCTAACGTTTCAGACGTTTTCTATCGTGAGATATATCGGCTACTGGAATTAGACAAATTTCAATGAGAAACTGCGCCACGATATCAAACGAGCCCCGATGCTAGAAAACCACGGATATTCGAGCACGTTCTAGCCAGACTCGTATTTGGATGATTTCAAGGGTACGCGGAGGATTCGCATGTCTGAATAAGTCTATGCCAGTCTATGCGAACAGGGACTTAACAAAATAACCTCGAAAAGAATGTAACAGCTGATTAGATACATGTGTGCTCGTGTATACATGTAAATGCACACACATGTACATACGTACGTAAATGTAGAAGATTGGAACTTTCGAAAGTGTAAATAGTACAAATAAAAAATCTTTCCTGTTATCTACCCGCCACTATTTTGGTATTTTGAACCTAACCTAACACCTAGGACCTAACCTTTCCTGTTGTAAGCCCGCCACTATTTGTTGGGTTTTCATTTTCATTGGTATCGTAACATATGTACCATATAAATATATATATGTATGTATATATATACACACGCGTATTTGTTGTATATTTATTACTAATTAATATAACAGCTATATAACTCTGATAAGCGGCGTAGACAGATAACAAGGAAGATCCCAAATAAGATAAGTATTATCAGAGTATTATTTTATCTATTTATGGTATCGGACATTCACGCAAAACTGCCATTATATTTTACCAAAATACCTGGAGGTGCTTCGGACAATAACAAAAGACTGATAATTTTCAAAATTATTCAAGAAAAAGTTGCGTGCGATTATATGATTATATATGTGATATAATGTATTTATTCCTCTAACTGTCAGTATGTCCATTATACTAATATATGTAACTTTATGCTAAGACTTTCTTTTTCTTTTTTTTTTATGAATATCTTCTATTGTAAACATTTGTATAAAAGGACTTCGGTCCGTAAATAGTAATAAATAATAATAATAATAAAATTATTTTTCAGATGCTATACGTGACCACGTGCTGAGGAAGATTGAAACTATATTTTTCAAATAAAAGAAGACTGTAGGGTACGGGTTGAGGTTGAAGGTTTTGCAATCACAGGAATAAGAATTTCTAAATATGGACCAGGATATATTTTCGTGAATGGGTTACAAACATTGGATGTTTCGTGTATTTTTTTAATAAACCTTTGAAGATGGTTAGCAACGAATGGTTATAATAATTTGTTATTTAGTACGAGGCTCCACCATCGGGCCGGTTCATTTCAACCGTACTCTCTTCACTCTCTTTCTGGGGAATCGGCGACGACTCGGATTTACCCGGATTCTCCTGCCCGCTCGGCGGCCGGCCTTCACGGCCGTCCTCTCCGAGACGTACAGGGTGTAAAGAAATGTTTGGTCTTGGCTACCGTAGGCGTATTCTAAATCTTCGGATCGACAAAGATCTGTTAAAAAAAGTTGCCGCAAAATTGTCCTTGACCTTGAATGTCAAGGTCAAATATTTTTTTAACTGCATGATGCATAGAATACAATGCGATAAAAAAATTTGACCTTAAAATTGAAGATCAAGGACAATTTTGCAACTTCTTTTTACAGATCTTCATCGATCCGAAGATGTAGAATACGTCTATGGCGGCCAAGACCAAACATTTCTTTACACCCTGTACAGAGGAACCAGAGGATCCTATTCTCAGGCGGCCAGGAAGCTACCCTGTTTTTTCCTCTCAGCCGGCGGCCGGCTTTCATGGCCGACCTCTCGCATCCCATGTATCCAGAGACCAGAGAGGCGTCCAGGTGCAACCCCTATCCTCTCCTCGGCTGCTGGTCGTCCGATAACATTAATATTGCTTCATACTCTCCCAACCTATGGGCGGCCGTGGTCTTACCCTTACTGGGTCTTACCTCGTCCCTTCCCACGCCCACAGGACTCAGGACCAGGGTTGCCATATGCAGCCGCTGCCAGGCCCCTTACCTCTCCGTCTCTCGCCACGATGCTGCGTAAAGCCTGCCTTCGCTTCCCCCACTCTTACCACTACGGCTGCCGCGTGCCGCGTGGAGCATGCTACCGAGTGTCGCAGAAATAACCGTACGCTTATACAAGCTGATTTGCTTCGGTAAGGTAGACTATACTGCAATAACCAAATAAATTTATTCGTGTACTGTTAAATAAACACAAATTAAGGTTTGAAAAATGCATATATTTGCGACCTAGATAGTCTACCTTACCGAAGCAAATCAGCTTGTATAAGCGTACGGTTATTTCTGCGACACTCGGTAGCATGCTCCACGCGGCACGCGGCAGCCGTAGTGGTAAGAGTGGGGGAAGCGAAGGCAGGCTTTACGCAGCATCGTGGCGAGGGACGGAGAGGTAAGGGGCCTGGCAGCGGCTGCATATGGCAATCCTGCTCAGGACCGCTCCGCGATAGTCATTTATATTAATTCGTTGCTAAATAACGCGAGCTTCTCGAAGATTCGGCCACAGCGTGACTATTTTGTTGCTCAGGGTGGTGCCGAGACGCTCCTGTGGTTATCTTGTTCCTCGTCGCGTTACAAGACTATTTACTATTTAATATGGAAGCTTTCGTTATGACGGACAGATTTAAGGAAATGCGAGGTATAGACACTATTGAACTATGTAATAAATTTCAAATTTTTTAATTAGAATTTACTAAGAATTTACCATGTAATGAATACGTCTATTGTTTTAACAGCGGCTCTAGAAAGCCTGATTGTGCCACGAGGTATTTCATCGAATGATCCTGTTGCCCAGCCTCATCATCGAGATTTAATTTCGTTGGTCACTCAGATGGTCTGTACTTACTGTACCTTTATAAATATGGTGATAAAGACTAGGTCAAAACGTATGACATGGGCCGACAAATTAGGATCTATCCAAATGTCAGAGTATCTTAAGCAACAGGTGAAGCTCATCCGTATCCATTTCATAGCTTGTAATTTTACAAAACGGCCTGGACAAGTTTATCATGTCTATCGCAAACGGGACCAGACTTATTATCTCTCTATGCTTAGCCCAGAAGTATGAATATTTTAATCAGAATTATATGTATGTATTCTACTTTGAAATGTGTTCTCAACAGTAAATTTTGTTTTAGGAGTGGGGCTCTTCAGGATCTTTCCAGACTTACTGTGGTTCGTACAAATTAGAATCAAACTATTGCTGGACGCCTGTATAGACAGAATTTACTAGCTAGCCTTTTATCTGATGTGTCTCATACCAAGTTCGTTTTTAATCTTATCCTAACAATGTAAAAGAAAAACTTAGATGTAAGTGTGTAACAACGATATGTACAGAAATACAACATAACGTTTGTAATGAATAAATCTGTTCATTTCAATTATACATTTTCGAACTAGAATTCACGCTACATTTATGTTCTCATCGAGCTAAAATATGCGGACAGATGAACAACATGGTTGGAAGCTTAAATATGAGACAAATTTATATAATTTAGCACTGAAATGTAACATCGGGTTACTTGGAATTTGGCTGTACAGCTGGTTTGTGTTTTCGGTAAATGAAAAGAATTCTATGCACATACATGCTACTTTTGTCGGAAGAAACGTATACTAATAAACTACAGTATTTCCTCTGTAGTGTCACATTCTAGTTCCCCCTCGAGTCTCGTGACGGTACGGGGAAAATACATTACGATACGAAATACTTATGACACGAATCTATTAACAATCGGTGAACCGTTCGACGTAGTTGCTTCTTCGATATATTATAAGTAATATGCAAAATACTTCTATTAACTGCTCGCACCTAACAACATTCTTTTCTTTGTTTTCATTGAAATTTTTACCTGACTTCTACCTTGTTGCAGAATGATTCAATGTAACCGTCAAGATTAAGATTATACAGGTCTATCGGCAGTATTGAGAGTACTTTAGAAATAATTTTGTTGTAAACTTTGTGCAAAAACTTGACGTGTTAACATTTAATAAAACACTATACAGTTTATATTAGGAATTCCCCGGAAGTTGCTACCGAGCAACTATAGTTACGAGGACAACAAATCAGTCCTCTTAATCATTATATTCTGGTATTATCGAAAGTGAAACAATTATTATGAACAAGAACGATTATTCTGGGAACAACAAACTTATCGTATAAAATACAAATGATTCATGAACACTCAATTTCTTCGATACGTTATTTTCATTATTTTAATCTAAGAATGATTTTTAGAAAAAAACCTCAGCAGTGAAGAGCTGTATAATCTATCATTGCGTTTCACGATGACGTTCACTTTGCTTTCTTCTGATGTCACGTGCGTCATGTGGTGTTTACTTTGTGTGCTAAAAATAGAGACGATCGAAATTATTATTACAGTAGAATTCCACAAAGGTCCGAATAATATAATTCCGAAATTCATACATGGTAAAGGTATTCTGAGTGGCGCGTTGTCCTTGATAATGCATTCGTGCGTATGAGTGCGAAACAGGTATTGCACCAACAATTGCTTCTCTTCTCCGACGCATGGATCATAAAACCCAGGCAGTTGACTCTGTCGAACAACACATCGAGTTAACATAGCGAAGCAGAATTACAAAGATTACGAAATCTGATATGTGTACCTTCGACGCATTGTGGAGGACCAACTTCGAATTCTTCACTAAACACTGCAACGGGATGGTAACGTCTATGACCTCATCCCTATGCAGATGTTCTTCCGGGGGGGATGTACTCCGTTGGGGATACACGAACCGGCCGTACAAAGCTTTGGAGATGATCAGACCCCTCTTCGATTCCTCTTCCGCCCTTATCCTGCTGACGGTGGCCTTCATCAATTCAGTAGCGATCTTCGCTTCTTTCTGCTTCTCCGCCATCCTCGACTTATTCATCTCCTTCTGTTTCTCTTTCTCGCGTTCCTCCCGTTCTTTCACTACCGGGTCGATGATAATCTTTTTCACAACGGTCCAGGTCACTATGGGCACCACGGTCGCGTAGAACACAGGAGCGGGAAGTATTTCGTCGCTTAGCTGCATCGAGAAGGTGTACGACTGAGAGGCACGCCTCAATTTTATTCTTAAAGTGACGCCTGTCGGCACGCCGACCCGCACCGCTGCCGAGAGTCTACTGTGCCGCGAAACTTTCTTTTCCGCTCCATATTCCAGTAATACTCCAAAAGTACCAGCCCTGGGGACCGTGAAATGTCGACACGTTAAACCGACTAAAAACGGCGAACCGACAAACAAATTGTATAAGACATACTACATATGTAAGCGATATCTGACAATGTTTTCTTTGGAGGCTACTAACTTTAGACTTCCACGTAGTAACAGTTGCTTCTCCTCCATTTTATAGGTGTAATTAAGACTTACAAACGTCTGTAGAATACCTAAGTGAATCGTAAACGCGGTATAAGTTCTGGACGTGTCCCTCACGATCATCGTGCTCATATTGTTTTGTATTCCCGCTCTGTACGTGAGGTAGCCTACTGTGTGCTTGTCCAGTTGCATTGCAAGGGCTGCAACAATATTATATTTATAGTGAGTACGCCTTTTTTTCTCTTGGTGCTTCTTCTCTCGCTCTCATTTTACCAAGAAAACGTACTTCCTACAAGGCCGGGTCTAATTCCTCGTGCCGTAAATTGCAATATGGTTGCACCATCGCAGAATAATTTTCTTGTTAATGTACGAAAGCCTTTCAAAGACACCGTGGGTCCGTTCCCGGCACCCACGTCCAATTCTACCCACCCTTTCGACGATACCAATCGTCTGGTAGACACATTTATAGAACCAGTACCTGTCCCATTTTGCGTACTTAGTTGACCGTACATGGTTACTGTATCTCTTAATGTTAGAGGTGCTTCAATGGACTGTGTAAACGACATTCCACTGACTTCCAGGCACGAAAGTACACCCTTGCTGCATTTTAAGAAACGATTTAGCATTGTTCGATTAATTATAATCGAGTAAACCCATCCGATGTTTCGTAAGACTGTATATTACCCCTCCTCGTAATCTTCATCGTATTTGTTAAAAAGATCCGTGGCGTTGATGTTTACTGTAATGCTGCCTTTAGGATTTGTGTGCTGTTGTAGCCTCCTCTCTTCTCTTTCCCTCGCTAAACGTTCGTACTCTTCTCTAATCTCTTCCGGGGTCTTGGTGCGCTGTACAATCTCCCATCCTTCTGTTTCCAACCCTCGAACACCCACGGAATCATAGATAGCTCTTCTATGCGGATCGCTTAAAACTTGCATAAAAGAAATTTTATTTGTACGTAATTAAACATTAGAATGAGCGTACCGTGACTTGGACAAACCTTTATACGCTATTTTTGTACGATTAAATAGAACCTCTGCCTCTTTCTTGAGCGTAGGATCTGTATGCTTGTCCGGGTGATAAAGTCTGCTCTGCCTTCGATAGGCATTGCTAATTTCTTCGGGGGTTGCCTGAAAGCAATGATATATATTGTAAGCTTCGACGTAGAAGATTTATCACATAAAAATAGAATAATAAAACGATCTCATCTCCTGCTGTTTAGTTTTCTGTATGGCTCGTAACATTTTATTTATGAAAACAAGCAAATTACCGGCTTAAAGAAGGGGCACGAACACTTACATGTTAGAAGTGATCTGCGATTAAAACAGCAGATTAAAACAAGCAAATAAGGTCGCCGCGATTGGGGAACTTCTAACAACGGTTTGTCGCTTGCAAAAACAATTTCGTGCAAAGAATTATTCGCGAAACGTGTCGAAGCGAACAAGAGGAATGCGGGACACTCGACGATTTCGAAAATGATGGCAAAGGGCTCGATTACATCAGCCCCTAGGACGGGACATATCACGTGGAGGGCTGCGGATTGATCTCTACACTCGACCGGAAAGAAACAAGAAATTCCTGTAAGAAATCAATTTGTCAATGGTAACTCACATCTCTGGGAATATTTAGGAACGTGTAGTAGTCGTCCTCGATCGGGTTGTCTTGATCATTGTTGTCATCCATGTCAATTGCCGAAATTTCTTGGTCAACGATTCGCTCCGAACACGAGAGCCAATATTTTCCTTGACTTAGTCTCCTACTTCCATAGGTTACGAAAGACTCGGTCGAGAACCGGCATCCTTTAGTATCGCTGATTGTCGTTAGATAGCGCACCGTTATCCAAATTTCCGGCCTCGACGGCAGTTATCGTCTGCATCATTGACGCTCGCAATTTTTCAATTTCGCTTGGCGTCGCAAGATAACACATTTTAATTCGACACTGCGAACAATTACATTTATAATGTATTTTACATTGAACACGCCGAGAACCGTCATGCTCTTCTGCCACCACTTTTGTCAGTATAAACAGAGATAGAGTATAGCCAGGTTTAGCATGGAACAGAACCTATGCCCACTTTTAACATGCTAAATATATGGGTGTAGGTTCTGTTCCATGCTAAACCTGGCTATGCTCTGTCTCTGTCTATACTGACAGCGGTGGCAGAAAAGACCCCGGGTTGCGAGCACTCTCATTTCCATTCTGATTCAAAGTACTTACTGTCAAATCGAATAAACTAGAATTTATCACTGCAATGATGCTAACAATTCCGTTCGCTTTCACGGTTCATCGCCCAGCCGATCACTGAACAATTATTAAACAAAGATGCCAATGTGTTTTGCGGTTAAGCAGAAGACAGATACAGGAATACATTTTTGAATGCGCAAGGATACGAAAACAGAAAACTGCGTAGGGAGGTGCGCGAAAAAATTGCGCGGAGATCTGTGCGAGACAGTTGCGCGGAAATGAACGTTTAAATTGAAATAAAAAAAAAATAGAAAATTTAAATAAAAATCGATAAAAGTAACAGAACATCTACAATGATCCAGAGTATCGATTCGAGTATACTGTTCTTTAGTAATACAGATTTATTTCTTCTCTTTTATTAGTTTTATTCAACAAAGATGCCAATGTGTTTTGCGGTTGCGCGGAAATGAAGGTTTAAATTGAAATTAAAAAAAAAATAGAAAATTTAAATAAAAATCGATAAAAGTAACAGAACATCTACAATGATACTAATTGTTTAAAGATACTATCGGACTCTTACCAGAGTATCGATTCGAGTATACTATTCTTTAGTAATACGGATTTATTTCTTCTGTTTTATGAGTCGAAGTATGACACATAGCTCGCAATGCCTTGTCAGGGAACGTGACCGTGTGTTAGCCGGCTCTGTCTCGGTTGACCGCAACAAACCGACCACTATAAAAAGCCCATAAAACCCAGGGGGCTTTAGCCGAGGTGTGCTACGAAAGAAAGAGCACCTCAGTGCCCCTAACCGGAGGCCCGTTTTGCTTTGACATTCCCTAATCAAAACAACAACGGCCCCCTTCTTTTCTTTCTCTTTCTCGGAGCTCGTTCGTCGGCTCGTAACTTTTTTCTCCTTCGCAGGCCCCCCCTGAGTATTTTGTTTCGATCGCCCTTTAGGGTTACGCTGATTTATCGTTTTCACGTAAGTATGCATGACCCGCGCGGGAAATTTTGAAATTCGTCTTTGCAACAATTTTCTATATTCGAATGATCGAACACGTACGTACACGCATTAATAAGTATAATATACATCTGTTCCGGTGTTATCACGCGACCGATAACAATCGAAGAAGCAAAGCGCACGGTGTTTTAACAACGAACAAGCCGCGCATGCGACCGCTAATGGCAACGATAATGTTAACAGGCGAAGAAACAATCGACTGGATCGGCTCGCGGTATTGTTAAACACGCTCATTGTGCCGGCCTAACAATACACTGTTACAGTGACAACATCCAGGGCTGCGAGTCCGTTTGCTTTCGATCAACGATCTGTTATCACCCGTTGAAAAATATCCGGCCGCGTTGCGAATTTCAAACGGCAATTTAATCGTTTGATCGTCTTATTACCGGACAGTCGACTGTTCCTACACATTTATGCCTAGCAAATAAGAAAATTCAAAAAATTTCCGCATACATAAAAATACGTAAAATCTAGAAAAAGATTATGGGATCTATGAAAAAATTGTGGGGCCTAGTAAAAATCTTTCACAAATGAAAAACAAACAAAAAAGTTTTAAAGCTATTTCGAAACGGTTATCCGTGCGAACGCGGGCTTTCCACACAGCGGTCGAGAACCCGAGCAAAGGAATTAAGAAACGCAAGCCATACCACGGCGTTTGATACGTCTGATATCAGTATCCTGCCTAAATCACGTAGCCTCGTATTACGTAATCGTCGACACGTATCGCGGACCATTTCTCTGAATCGCTCCTATATCGCATACGAAGTATTTATATTGCTCACGATCAATGGCTCGGATGCCGGGCACTGTTTATTTGTCTCGGGATCTCGGTTCCGGTTACGATTCTTAAGCCGATCTATAATTTTCTCGCGAGTCCCACTGTACTACCTACGCTCTACAATATTTTCCTGGCTTCCACAACCTTCCTCTGGGTCCCAAAAATTATTTCCTGGTTCTACAATTTTTTCCTAGGACCCATTATTTGTTCCGTGGGTCCCAAAAATTTCTTTCTTCAGATTCCAAAATTTTTCCAAAATTCCACAATGTTTTTCTAGGTCTCATTCCATAAGTTCTACGAGTTTTCCTTGTGCTCCACAATTTTCTTCTAGCTCCTCAAATCATTCATACGAGTCCCAAACAATTCATAGGTCTCAGGTACGTCGAGGGCATCGTTCGCTGTGTTTTTTATCGCAGCAAGCGACAAATTGGAGCACAGCTATATTGACCTGCAATTAAAGGTTCACGGTATTATACATAGAACGTAAAATTTTTTTTGTGCGAATCGAACGGCAATAGGGCGATGTTGCAGTCTAATGTCGAAAGCATAGATTTTCCAGATATTGTGCAAGGTTCCAGCGGTAAACGGAGGATGTCGCGTTCCCAGGGCAACAGTTCCCAGCGAGCAAGGACTCGGGAAGGAAGCGTCGACTGGGCCGGCGCGCGGAGGGTATGCAAGTCGATGCACCAGGTCGGTCCTACGTCCAATCGACGAGCTTAATGTTCCGCAGTCTCCGCCCAGAGCATGGCGTCTACATTTCCTTCCCCTCTACTCTCCACCATGTGGAACACGTCTCTCCCTCTGCCGTTCTCGGACACGAATACATGCGATGGGTCAATTAGCCGAATACGCCCTCGTCGATCCTGAAAAACCGAATTCCGCTTTAAAACGACGAAAAAAGAAACCATAGCACGAAATTCCAAAGCTTTCGCGAAGCTTCTGCGACGAGAGATATCGCGAGCGGACCGATCCGATGGATAAATGAGGAAAACCATCGTTTCGATTGAAAATAAAAGGTAGTTTGAGTCGCAGAAGCTCTCGAGAGGGAATAAAGCTTGCAGTTGAACGTTTCATCACGGTCGTTTCGTTCACGATGATGGACTGCCCCGCAGTATTGATCCGGATGGACACGTGCGCGTCGATTAAAAGTCACGGTTGCGCGTTATAGGGGCAGCGCAGAGGAATCGGTCGACCTGTGGACAGACGGTCTGTAATTCAGGCCACTCGATGCGATGGCGAAACGGGGCTCACCTGGATTCGTCGATGTTCCTCGCCGCGTTTCGTGACCTTAATTACCGCTCGATCGTTCCAGTTAATGATTATCGCGCAGAATAATCGTTGCCTAACGTTACCGCGATTTCCCAATGGTCACCTGAGCTCGCTTACATAATCCCGATGCCTTGCGTCGCGTCGTTTTGCACCGGTGCGGTACCATACACGATCGACTGACCTACAAAACCATCCCTAGCTGTCCGAGTCGAGACCAGTCCCAGATTTTGCTGCTGTGTCCCAACACAGACCTTGCTCGACTTGCAAAACGTGCAGGTCCGAATTCGCAAGTACCTTATGCGAACTGAATCATATTTGTTGTAGGAATCTGGAAAAAGACCATAATCCCGCGATGTATCTGTTGTTAGTCATTGTTACAGTGGGTGTAAAAAGTATTCGTACACCTTTTAAAAACGAATAACTTTGTCAAAATTCGACCCAACAGCTTGAGTTTTTTTGTGACGTTAGAAGGATTAGTTTATGAGCTAATGTGTAAATAATTTTTTTTTTTATTGTTATTTGTCACAATTTCGAAGAAAAAAGTAAATGTCACGATTTTTAAATTTTTTATCTGTGCCTGGGTTAGGTACAAAAAAAAATTATTTACATATTAGCTAGTAAACTAATCTTTCTAACGTCACAAAAAAACACAAGCTGTTGGGTCGAATTTTGAAAAAGTTATTCGCTTTTAAAAGGTTTACGAATACTTTTTACACCCACTGTAGATGTTTTTATTATGTGACTTTTGTGATCATGCTAATGCGCGTTCGTTCTTTACTTCTTCTCTGACCGACCTCTGAGCGATACAAGACACGTGTGCGAGCTGCGTATTGTAAACAGAATGTATATTACTAATAAATATAATCCATATTACTAAACAACAATTTTTAATCAAAGATTTCTGTCTACGCTGTGAAGGAAGACTAACTCGATGCGAAGAAAAATTATTTGATTACTTGCTTCGCAAATATGGGGAGCTATTCTTTCAGTCCTCACAGTGTTTACCACAGCGAATGTAATATCTATGGAAAGAATGAGTGAGTTTAAATTAAATTGTAAAAACTGTAAACCAAGTCTATTTCTGGGCTGTGACGTCGAAGTAAATAAATAGAACAGTACGTGAAGCTACTTTTGCCGAGCCCCGGGTCCCAGTGGTAGGACCAGAGGGCCCGCAAAAACTCCGGAAGCCTGTATTCGTTCGGTTATGCGACATTTCCGCGGAAGGTGTTGCGAGAGCAGCTCGAAGTTGGTCGCCGGGGACACGATCGGAGGATTCGGTCGGACAGTTTTCGGTCGAGAGGCAGAGGAGGCGGAGAGCCAGCAGAGAGCCGCGAACCAGAAGAGTAGGAGGGCGTCGATAAGTTGGCCGGCTCTCTCGAGCAGCGTAACTCCGCCTCCGCGCGCCTCCACCCACTCCGAATCGCTCGCTAGCTGGCTCGGAACGGTCTCAATCAGTCTCAATCTTGGCTGGCTTTCCTCTACCGACGCGTGTTCCTCGAGGTCTCCGCTCGTTCCTCGCGATCATCGATCATCGGGTGTCCTGGAGTCGAAGACAAAGGCGTTACCGCGATATCTGGATGCCTAAGTGACCCTCACACTCTCTTTGTTCCTCGTGCTTGGAATTCTAAGCTGCTGGGGACTGCGAAGCTGCTTTGCCGAAGAGATTAAGACTTTCAGGACCAACGGTCCTCCGCGAGGATTCACTTTGCAAAGTGCTGTTCCATCAAGTGCTGAGACCGAGCTGAAATTCTCCAGGAACCATCAGCAACGTTGCACAGGTATTGCCTTCAGAGATTTTTTAAGCTAAAGATCCTCTTCTTGCGCTGGTTCTTTGTCTCTAAAAGAGAATAGCGTAATTAGTACTCAGCCACTAAATTAATTGGCCTGAACATATGTTTTTGTACGCAATAATAATATAATTCGTTTAATTTAATATTGTTTGTGTTCTTCGTCAATAATGGAATTCCATGGTTGAGAATGTTGCCTTCATTGTACTTAATTGTCTCACATTCGTACATTATTATAGGAAGCCAAATAAAATTATTGCGTATAAACACTTTTGTGTGTTTGAGTCACTCGGGAACCAACACTGTGCACTAATTCTTGATCCTCCTCTTGATTTCTCCTTGAGATTGATTTCGAGGTTTCTCGATCTAAAACAGAAGATTTTGTGTTAGTTCGAGGCAATTTTTGGAGCATTTTTCTTTAACACATTGTCCAGTTCCGTCGGCAGTGTGTCCCACGTTTCTTCGTAATATTTGTCTGTTGCAATCGGAATTAGAAGTTAGCTCTTCGAAAACATGCTTACGTTGAGAAAATAAGATATACGTATAGGGACGCGAACGAGTCTGTCTGTTCATGAATGAAGATGGTTTACTATATCGTAGCCGGAACAAAAATAAAAATAAAAAGAAGAGAGAGGCGCGCAGCGATTTTGTGTATTATTTAAATATCTAGAAGGCTGGGTCGCTGGCGAGTTTGTAAACTTCGTTCGGCGATTCTACGAACCCGAGACGCGGTGTTTAGTAAACAACGAGATAAATGGCTTCTTCCTCCTGCCGCGAACAAGATAACGAGTTTTCTTAATTACGTCAAAAGAACGGCCGGGTTGCCGATTCCAGTGGCAACGATTAATTAATTCCAGTATCTGCATCGGGACTGATAATTCATTCGAATCACTGGTTGCACAAAATTCTAATCGAAACTCTGTCTAATGTATGTACTTCACATTCTTTCCCTGATTCTAATTCTACAAAATGCTTATATGTATATAGTTTAAGCAATGAATTGTTAATTATTCTAATGATCTCTTAGACCAGCCGAACAACAGTCTTTCTTTATAATGAATAGAAAATTAGTTTAGCAATTCCCATAATTCTCAAGCAGCCTGCTTCATAGTTCAGGAGCCACGGTACCATTGCGAACGAATAACAAAACACGGGAGAAGGGTTGGCAGGGGGAAGAAGCTCCAGATCACGAAAGACTAAAAGGTACCTATTGAACCGAGGATCGTAGCCGGCATAAATAATTTCTCGTTAGAAGACCGGGCCCTGGATCGCTTAACATTAGTGGCAGCTAATGGGCAGAAGGCCCAAAAATAGCTGTGTTTGACGGGCCGTTTACGCGTGCTCACCCTCGCTCAATTGTCGAAATTTACGAGAGAGATATTCTCCGGAGGATTCTCTGTCGGCGGCCGCCGGAAGTCTCAACGACTCCGCCGGGATGGGTCCCTTTTCCCTCGTTCTCTCGCACGGCTAAAGTGTTCAGCTGTTGCTCGCTCGTCATCGATCCCTCACAGTGTCAAACTCGGTGATTCTTTCGCTCTCTTCAATCGCTCCGACAACCTCCGGGTCGAATCCTCTTCGGAAATGTATCCACTGATCTGGATCAGGGGTGGCTTTCTGGGCACGTTCTCGTTCTCGCAGCCCGGGGCCCTAAAAGTCAACGAAATTGTCATTTGACAGTCCCACGTGACTGAGCTTAAATTTTTTTTCGAACAAAGATTTCAACTACTTTCGCTAATTGAATCCGTTTTTCTATTACAGATCGTCCAGCGGGAGGGTACGGAAGCCGAGATCCCAGCGTTCCCGTTTGTTAATCGTTCCGACATTAAGCGTTTGTTTCTGTGCGACGATACAAGTTCCTGAAGACGTAAGACCAATCGTCGCAGCTGTGGGTTACTTGGCGACAGTGCTGAACAGTGAACCGGATCGATTCTAATCATCCTGGTAAAATCGCTAAAAAGTGTGAGTGTTCCGAAAGAGCTATTACCTGGATCGTCGGAGCCGAGGGAAGCCGAGGGATCGATCAGTGTTGTGTAAATGCCGCTTCGAGCGACGGTTTTATGAATCACGAAGGCCTGGAGAAGACGAGGATGGTGTCGCACGTTATTCCAGTTGCTGGGGTGAGTCTAAAACACTTGCAGACCGTGGACCTTCGATGATAAACCCCTTGCCATCGACCCATCTAACACGATGAACAGTTAAAAGAAATTAAATTGCGAAGGGTTCGGACAGTGTCGATCTTGCCACGTATCAACAGCGAAACTGAAGCAGCGCGTTGTTTGAATTTTCCCGGGTTTTCGTGTTTTTCGCGGCGAATCGCGTCCGTCGCTCGCCAAACGTCCGATAAAACGTGACTCGCGACGCTTATCGTCGCGGCGGAGCAAACCGGCCACGAAGAAAAAAAAAGAAAACGAGAAAAAGCGCGGGTCGCGACCTCGAAAATTTCGCAATAAATCCGATTCAGCGTCTTCTGCGTCACGGCCGATTCCGAGCGTGTTCTCATAGCGATCTCTCTGTCCGTGGTTTCGATCGATGCGGGTATCGGTGACTTGTTCGGCTTATGAATGAACGAACCAGAGATTCAGTGTCGAAGGTGTTCGGTTGCTCGCCGAAAAATCGATAGGATCTCGCGTTACGTTCATGCACCACCAGCTGAACCTGCATCGTCGCTGGTTCGTGGCTTGTCTAGCTTCGAGTGGAACAAGTTCGCCATAAAATCGCTTTGGTCTCTCTACATTGACCGTGGTATCTTTTACGGTGTAACTATAGTTTGCTATAAAGTTGCCACGGTCGCTGAAAAGTGGCTAAACTAGCTCTAGACGGAATAAGCTTGCTATAAAATTATTTTGACTGCTGTACATTAACTGCGTCCTCATTTACAGTGTAGCTCATTTGCTATAAAGTCGCTATGGTCGTTGCAAAGTGGTTATACTAGCTTCAGATAGAACAAGTTCGCCATAAAATCGCTTTGGTTTCTCTACATTGACCGTGGTACCTTGTACGGTGTAGCTATAGTTTGCTATAAAGTTGCCATTGTCGCTGTAGAGTGGCTAAACTTGCTCTAGCCGGAATAAGCTCGCTATAAAATTATTTTGACTACTCTACATTAACTGCGTTCTCATTTACAATGTAGCTCATTTGTTATAAAGTCGCTATGGTCGTTGCAAAGTGGTTACACTAGCTTCAGATAGAACAAGTTCGCCACAAAATCGCTTTGGTCGGCCTACATTGACCGAGCTATCTCTCAAGGTGCTAATCCGCCATAAAATTACTTTAGAACCAAGTGTTCATTAAGAAGTCGATAAGACACGCGTCGTCAATCCGTCCTAGCTGTTGCACGTCGGTGTGTCTGCACCGTCGAATACACTCTAAAGTACTTCGTCGTCGACTTCTTTTTCTTCTTCTTCGTCTCCTTGTTTTTCTTGTTCATTCTCGTTGAGAGTTCAAAGCTAGCGTTGAGATAGGATCGGGCTTAATTTAATGGCTGTCCTGTTGAATTAACGAGCCGGCCACGTGTTCCCGAAAGCTCCTTCGAGGACGTTCTTCAGTGTCAGCCTGTTGATGCAGTTCAGCGTTCGTGCGAACGGCGCGGTGGTCCGAGCTTGTTGCACTCTCTGCCGCGCTTCTGGAATTCAGATTTAGGGTGAATTTCGGATTTGGATGCTTCAGCGGTTGGTCACTGACACGCCCCCTTCAGCTTTTCTGTCTTTTCTTCGACTTGTCCTGCTACCTTCGAACACTGAAGGATTCTTTGAAATATTTCGAAGTCCTCTGAATATCCCATTCGAAGTTCTTCGATCTCTACAAGAAAAATCGTTCCATTAACACCTTTTCTTGCCAGCTTAGCAGCCTCAAAATTGTCATAAAATAAAATTTTATCGACAGCAATCTCTCAACCTCCTTGCATTATGCAAATCCTAAATTCGCTACGCTCTATTACAATAACATTAAAATTTATTCATAAACGTGGACAAATAATTCCGTCTGCCATTTCGTGGCTGTCAAGGCACTCAAAGTATCAAATTGAATTGAACGGAAGGCTTCTGCCGAAATTATTTACAAATCTGTTTTATGGATAATTTTTAAGTACCGCGTCGGACAATTGGTCCCCGAAAGTTCCTCAGCGTCTTCGAGATGATTGAAATTTCAGAGATATCGTTTGATGAAGAGAAGGTGTCGCAGAGAGGGCGAAACGGATTTCTCCGGTTGACCGGTTGTTCCGCGTGAAGTACACAGACGAAAACTAGACGTCGTAAAGCCGGATCGCGAATTAACGATCTAGAGAGATCGTAAGTTTCGCCTGGCATAATACGATGTCACAACACCGGCCCGGTGTTTGTAAGCTTCCGGCGACGGCACTTCAAACATCGCGAGCTCCGAGCCAGAAGACTCTTTGGCTTGGTCCACCAACCACTTCGGATGGTGTCTCTGGTTCGTTCACCTTTCTTCGTCAACCTCGGTATTCCTCCTGCGACATTGGTCAGGTATCGCCTAAATAAATAGAAATCGATTAGAACTGGTTTTTGATAAGGAAACGTGTGCACTTGTAGGAATTAGCTTATCAGGTCGTCTTCAGCATCCACCGCGTTCCGCAACAAGTTTTATTCGAGTACACAGAATATTCATGCGATCTATACTACAGAATAGTAAAACCATCAGAAAATATTCACAGTACCGTTCCTGTCATTCCATCGTCGTCGATGTATCAAACTCGGTGAAAGTTGAAGTACACTCGAATTTTAAAGCTCTGGTTCATTATTAGCCCTTTACACTCGAAGATGACTCTGATAGGCGCCACTAAAAACTGCTATGGCACTATTCAAAATATTTTCTAGATTGTGAAATTTGTTTGTATTTAATAAATCATGAATACTTCATAATTCTTCATAATTATATTAATAATTCATATGCATACAATGAAAAAAATCGGATAGAATGAAAATATTCTGAATCTGCAGAAATGTTTGATTTCGGAGCTAAAATATAACTTTGAGTGCAAAAGGTGAGTAGATTGCTGATTGATCATGGGAATTCTTTCAGGAGCTGCAGCAGGGTAATAGTGGCTTGGAAGTGATGGGTCTGTGCGGCATGCGTGACTCTCTTCATGCCCTGAAGATCAAGCAGGAGCCTTTCCAGGTGTCGCCGCCGTCTCCTCTGCCCTCTCTTCATCAAGGTAAGCACCTGTTCTCTTTCCTTCTTATCTGCGAACAGAGCAGAACAGAGACCGCCGGTTAAATCTCGTCGAAAAGAACGACAGCTCCGAAAATTCGTTTGACGTCACGCGATCAGGATCTCCGCCACCACCGTCACGACACGGACCAATGATTCCTTGGTGTTTTCGTGGTGGCCGAATACATACCCGCGTGTTCTAATAATACAAAACTGTTCTCGCGGCCGACAGGCCGGAGGGGAACGCGGGCAGAACAGATGAAAAGAGAGACTGTCAAACGCGCGCGCGAGGGATGGCGGGGGCGGGTTGTCGCCAGAGAAAAACGAAGCTGAAGAACGGGGAAAGAAAGTGGCGTCGAACGGGGAAGAGAGAGAGAGAGAGAGAGAGAGAGAGAGAGAGAGAGAGAGAGAGAGGCAGCCAGGGAATGATATACCGCGGGAGGCTGCGTCCTGATCTTTCCACGCGTCGTTTAGTTACATTCGCTGCCGCGATTACGCTCCACCAGGGGTTGTCACTGACTCGTCTTCGACGGCGAGCCTCGCTCCCGATGAAAACCACCCGGATCGGGTGTCCCTCGACTCCCGTAAACCCCCGGGACCGAACCGATCGACTCCGATTTTTCTTGTAATTATAACGTTACAGTCTAACACTTTTCACTTAGCTAAAAAATTTTGCTTCCCGGTAACGATAACAGGAAACATGGTCCACCGATCGGAGATTCATCGAAGAGATTGATACCGAACAGGAGAGAGCGTTATCGTGTATACACCAACCCACAGGGTAACATTCACAGAGCAGAGATAGCAACCCGACGAAAGGGAAGCGTCGCCCGCTCGTTTGCACGTTCTCCTATTACCAGATTTTCTTATTCGCTAATCGCTGAACGGCCGCTGAATCGTAGATATCACCGGCACCGGACACAATTAATCCGGCCGGCCGGTGCGTAACCCTAGAAGCCTCTATCGATATCTGTGTACCCCCCTCCCTCTAAAAAATCTGGCGACACTGTCCCCCCCGACGAAATGCTAACGGACATCAGTACCCGAGCAACTTCAACTTCAGTGCTTACATTCGATTCTAACTTATAATCTTAATAATACTGATCTCAGCATTATGTAATCCTTTACAGTCTATTTTCCAAAGAAACAATTTGAGTTAATACAGAAAGACCAATTCGCGCTTCACGCGATTCGACTTTTAGCCAACAATGTAGCGATTGGAGGAGAAATAGACAGCAGTGGAAACTGAAGGGCTAGAGCTCTGCTTTCTAAAGACAGGCTACAGCGAATTTCCATCTGGTATTCTAGCGAAACGCTGTTTCCAAAAGGAAATTCGCACGATAGGAGGCAGGGTCGGCGCGGCGGTCCGGAATTCTTTGCAGGAGCAACAAGAGAGCACGGAGTCTCGTGTTTTCGAAATCGGCGGTTCGGAGTGCTCTCCGGGCGAGAGTTATGGTCGCTAATCCGGGAAGGCTCGCCCGGGATTCAACCAACCGTGTCTCTGATATATCGGCCAAACGACAACGCCATCCTCCACGGTTAGGAGGATTCTCCTCCTTTTAAAAACGAGAGAGAGAGCCCACCGAATCGTATTTATACGTTCGCGTGCCTCGGTCCCCGGGGACTTTAAAGGCTTCGCCCCGATGGCTCTCGGGAGTGTGTATATGGCGGTTCGCGGTTCGCGGTCCACATTCGCGTCATAGTTCGCACAGCCGCTTAGCCGCCGGCCGCGATTTATCGGCCGAATAAACCGCCTCGCGATAAGCCTAACGCGAAACACAACCGGGCACGTCTAATTATAGATCCCGGGGATTATCGAGCGAAATGCTGCCCTAATCGCATCTATTGCACGGCGACATCTAATCTGCCTGATTCAGCCTCTTTGACGTCCCGCGTCGGTCCTCTTCGGCTTCCGACGTTTGAACTAGTTCTTTCCAATTGATTGTAGGTTCTGAAAGAATCATGATTAAATACGATTAAAATGGTGTTCTCAATATTCTCAATAATCAAGTGATTTGTAGTAGTAGTTAGCAATTCAGTAGTTTCAATCCAAAACTGGAATCCGCAGTCTAGTCATTAGCAACCTCTTAGATCTTGAACAAGAAGCCGACTTTCCTGAAGAGGTAGAGAATCCAACCATGTTCCGCGTTAGTCGAGTCCTGGGGTGTTAGTTTAGGTGCTCGCAGAGGGACGGACCGTAGCTTCGAAAATCGTTCGAGGGTGTCGGGAATGGTCCCGCGAGAAGAGGATGACGGAGCGAGTCGCGCGTCACTCTCCAAGATATCGTGACCCTGCTTATTTATGCTGAAATCAGGCCGTGGATGTAATCGTCGCGTTAAAATAGATTTCTAGTAAACAAGGGCACCGCTTCGGACTAATCTCTAGCTGGTGAGATAAAGCAATCGTTGAGCGGAATCATTGAGGACGTGCCGCGAGCCGCTGGTCCCCTGAACGGTCCGCAACCGTTACAACTCGGAGAACAGGAGGATCGATTCCCTGACCTAACGCTAGACGGTCTTCAGGGGTCTTAAGACATGTCTACTGCACGGGCTCCTGTCGAGTCAGATTATACATAGGACCGGTATCCTTATTAATAAGTAATCCTTATTAATGGTCCCCCGAGTGTTTTGCGCATTTCCATATAAATTTTTCGATGGGGGGCGAGGATGAAAATATTTTTGGAAAGCAGACTTTCTCGACCCGGGCCCCTACGACTAATTGCGTTGCAGTGGCCCCGATAAACACGACGATAACAATACCGACGGGCTCTTCGCTGCGAAACGAGAGGCGGGAACAGAGAAGATTCGCGATAAAGCGGATGGCGACGAACCAACTGTCGAGGAAACGGTCGGGCCCCCTGCTCTAATTATCGCCTATCGTTCCTCGTTAGGTAATTCCCGCGATTTCTGTTTTTGGATCGTTCTTCTCGTTTGCAAAACATCGCCCCGGGTATTGTAAACACGATAACGCACCCGTCGCGATAAGGAGCAAACACGGTGAGAGGCATTTCTTGCACGGGGTGCTTCGACGAATCTGTTACGGGCCTATGCTTCACGCTAGAACCACCGTACATAAATCTATTCATGCTCATATTACGTAGAAAAAAAACAGTTACTGGATCTCCGGGATCTCGTAATTTTTATAAATAATTTTAGAGATAGTTCTGGCGATTCTACTACGGATCCTCTATCGAGGATTAGTAGCGTTCAACCCTCGTGTTAATAACCAAAATTTTTCTACGATATTCAATGATGCTGCAGTTTATGTTAAGTTTTAAAAAGAAATTGAAAGTGGACATCCGGTTATTGAAATAAGGGCTAAAACGGCAATTTTAGGTGAATAATTTTGTCGAAACACTCTGTGGATCTGGACGAATTCGATAGACGAGTTCGGGAACACTGTCCTGTCGGTGTAGAAGCGCAATTGCATCCGCACTTCCGGTGTCGGTGAAGAACGAGGAGCAGCGAGACGACGCGATGGCGACGTTGACGAGAGAGGTCGAGATACCAGCCGACGATTGGCTCACAACGAAGATACCGATGCGCTATCGTCGCTCGGATGACCCTCTGTGCCCCTTGCCTCGAGTTTCTCTTTTATCCTCGTACCTTCCCCCTCGTTTCTCCCCCTCGTCATCTTACTCCTCGCGTGTTCTAGGGACGCGATTCGCTTCTTTTTTTCTTCTTCTTCTTCTTCTCCTCGTCCTGATACGCAGTATCTTTCGCTTCTCCGGTCGAGAGCTGCGTACGAGCTTGTTTCTTCGGACAGTTTCACCTACGGTCCACAAAAAGAAACAACAACTAAATGATTCTTTCGAAACAAAAGCAAAGATGTATCGGTATAATCTTTCCTCGCTTCTAATACTCACGGTACTCTCCGTGGAATTTGATCCCTCGACCTGCGGAGCCTCGTTGCAACGTTAACGATGCGATCGCGAACATGCTACAAGGGAAACAGTATACAGGGGTGGCACGTGTTCTCTCCCCCAATTGGAGTCGCTGATCAGCCCATGGATCATTAGCTCCACGCGTGCCCCGACCTTCTGACCTATCCTACGTAACAGTTAATTAGAAGTGCCCTTTTACACACGCTATACCTTTTATAGAAAACTTGTAATTGAACTGATGATTTTATGCATCTACGATGAAAACTAGCTGCTGCAATTGAAGGGGTAACACGCCCAATTTTTAAACCTACAAATATACACCATGCACACCAGTCGAGTATATGTGTACGTATGTTTTGGCGATGTGCGTACGGTACTGTGGTCGTCCATTGTTAAAACATCGACGACGCACCTCGTACAATGTCGAACAGTTTATAAACATGTACGGGGTGTTTCGCGTTTAGTAGACCAGCCGGGGCTCCGTTCTGGAGGAAACAAAATTTGCGGATTCGCAGGTGGACGCTTCGACCGTCTGTCTCTTGCTCGGTGATTCTATTTCGCGACAGGCTTACACAGTAAGCTGCGTTATCAGCGAAGGGACTATTGTATGGCTAAAAATCGCCGCGGCAAAGTCGATCCCCTAGCCGAAGGCCATTGTCTTCGTGGTCGTTGTCGTGACGCACTAAGAAACCGTGGCATTCGCATTCCTGAAATGCTGCGAGTGCCGCGGGGAATCCATCCGGCGCCGATCAGCGAAATCCTATACGTCAATGAGATCACGGCTGCGAATCGCAGACTACCCCTGCGTCCTGGTGCAAACGCGCTCTTTTCTTTGACTTGACCTCTCGACAATGCACTTTGCAGATATCCGTGACCCTAAAACCCAAGAAATTGTACGTTAGCGCGATGCAACCGGTTTCCAATTTCTCCTAAATAGACGCAGTTCATTCGACACTGAACAGTTTTCAACCTACTGACCCTATTGGCTACTCAATTCTCCGTATTTCAAATTTGCAAGACTCGCGAAACGTTCGCGGAATATCGACAACGGTCATCGCAATCCTTGCGAACGACGAAGGCCAACTTTCGCAAGTCTAATTATGTCACTGTTTCTCGCATCAGCCGATCGCTGCATTTTTTAGACTGTTACGAAACGCTGTTACAGCTTCGAAACAAGGGCGCGATACATCTTGGAATTTTCAGCGACTGCAATTCTTTGCAGATACGTATAACTCATTTGTTCCACTTTTTCAACATTTTTTATAGGTTCTAGAATCCATTTATAGGCCCTACAATTCGTCTCGTGGGCTCTATAATTTTTTAATAGGCTATACAGCATTTTTATAGGCTCTAGAATTGTTTTGTAGAACCTCTATAATTTTTTCCCTAGACTCTGGAACTTCTTGACAGGTTTAACATTCATATTTTACAACTTCGAACTCGTCATTGCTCTACGTTGTAAATGGAGATCTATTAAGAAGTTCCAGAACTCTTTCGATCTCTGCTCCCCGGGTGATCGATAGTGGACATTCTATATCTGCGCGAGCGTCCCCGGGAATTTTCCTCAAACGATAAGTGTTTTCCATCAGCCGATCGTCGATCGAATCGAAACAAGGGATCCCGTGACGAGAGCAGATGCGGTCTCGTAGGTGTCGCATAGCAAGGATCTCCGGTTGCAGTCAGGTGTGTTGGCGAGGCGCGACGTTTGACGTTATCGCGATCTCGCGTTGCTTGTTTTAGCACCGTGGATCCACGTAGCGACGACGTGCATGTACGACACACTGGACTAGCTGGTCTATCATCGTTCTCTTCATCTTCACATCGGTCGATACCGCTTGTTCGAACGAGGACTCGTCTAATCTGCCAACGTAGCCATCCAACAGTGATTAATTGCAAACGATTCTCCAGCAACAATTCTAAGAGAATTCTTGTTTTTAGAAATGTGCATGGGTAACTGCACCAGTGAATAAACGGGCACCAGTAAATGAACGCTTTTGTATTTTTGTATTTTCCATCATTGTTCAATTACTAGAATGTAGTGTGTATTGACTGGTATTTTTTATATTTTTTATTTAACGTTTAATAAAGACAAATAATAATAATTTCATTTTATTTGTGTTCATTTATTTTTGACAAATGAAGTATAGGGAGCCATTTGGCACATATGAGATTCCTTTAATTCACATATTTTTTTTTAAACAAAATTCCTGAACAATTTCTTAAATGTTCATTCACTGGTGCAGTTACCCTACTATAAATGCGAGTCGATTTTGCGAACGGAATAAGTTTCTGTTTTTGTTCCTTTCTTTTCTTCGCGGGCAAAACATGTTCAAAACAGGTTCTCCATTATCTTCAGCGAGGAAGAGAGAAGTGTCTCTGCACAGCAGCAACGATTTACCCGTAATATCGTGTTTCCGTTTTGGAAACGGTTCCTCCGTTCTTCCAACTGTGAAACCATACATAGCCTGGAGGTTTCCCGTGGCGCGGTACATATTATGCCTCAAATATAATGTTCTCGAATTTGTGTTCGATGCATCGGACCTGCAAGAAACAGGATCCGCTCGGGTCGAAAAAATCTGGAAGAATTCGAGGTGAAATGATTTTTCTGAAAATAGTTCGATAGACGTCTACGCCGCGTAGAAAAGCTCTCTAAATCTCTGATAAATACACACGTCTGTCCGCTTCCCTTTTGTTCCGCCCTCGCCCCGTTTCGCAGAGTTTCTCCACCCTCTGTTCCGCGCGCGCGCGCGCGCTCGCGAGTGTTATCGGTGTCCGATTACGTTCAGTTCCAGTTACACGTGCCGTGGGGCACACTCGGAGTCATGCACGCACGCATGATACTCCTTTCCGAGTACGTGCCTCCTTGTTTCACGGCGATTCCAAACGCGTTCACCGAGAGCTGCTAATCAGAACCTGCCGGCGTACACTGGAAACCTGAAAATAAATCAAGCTAATCATTCCATATTTGGGAATAATCGTCTGAAGACTGGTAAAAAATCTACAACTAGCCTGATACAAGTGAAGAACCTCCATAGATTATTTCATTATCGTGTAAAAGATTTTTGAGCTTCCTTCTGGTACAGGAATAGAGACTCTTAGGCGCAACCGGTTAATAGATGAAGTATATAGACCGTAATTGCTAATCATCAAGGCTTATCATGTTAGGACTCATCGAATAGAGTGTTCATTTGCTGCTGATTCGTACCCCTATCTAGGAGTCCTAGAGCAACCTGCAGAATGATTTCATCTTGCACTACGATTCCTCCAAGCTTATTCCTCCAAGCTTATCGCGTCTCGGGTATCCTATGGGGAGGGGGGTGAGGGAGGGTGTCGTCGGGGGGTCTGGATTCCTTTCAAAGATCCGATTGTTTCACGGTGCCGGGGTTTCTCGGAACCTGGTGTGCGGTGGTGTCGATCGAGCAGCCATTGTCCACGTTCCCGGAGCTTGCGTTGAACTCGAATCACCTTGCGTGTCGCGTAGATAGGTCCTCCATAGCGCGTACAGTCTGGTATGTTGAGGAGAGACTTTTGCACGTGCATTTCAGTGAGCAGCTTCGTGTCGGAGATGCAGAATGGTTGCGTGGGTCCGTCGGCGAAGGATCTGGACACCACGGTGAGCCTGGAGCGGTGTCTGGCGTCCCATCACGGCTCATTGAGCCATCATCACTCCCATCATAGCCTGCACAGTCCCTCCTCGACCTTGTCGAAACACTCCACTGGCTCTGCTCATCATCATCTGGACGAGAAGGGCTCCTCGCCGACCGGAACCCTGCACAGCACCAGCAACAGCAATCCCTCGACCCCATCGGCACCATCCAGCAACGGTGCACCCACTACCGTGGCCAATGGGAACGCTACGGGGTCCGCCAGCAGGACCGAGAGCGGCAGCAACGATTCCACGAGCAAGAAACCGCCGTTCAGCTACGTGGCTCTAATCGCGATGGCGATACAGGAGAGCCCGGAGAAAAGGGCGACCCTAAAACAGATCTACGAGTACATCACCACCAGATTCCCCTACTACCAGCAGAACAAGAAGGGCTGGCAGAACTCCATCAGGCACAACCTGTCCCTCAACCAGTGCTTCGTCAAGATCGCCCGCGACAGCGGCACCGACGGCAAGGGCAACTTCTGGGTCGTAGGTCAGTCCCTGCGCGGACCCTTTGATCGTTTACAATGGGCCATTACAAAAGACTATACACAAATTAACACGTCAGCGACCAGCATTTGTTTCAACAAAATTAAAGGATCACTTCGTTTGAAAATTACCCTATTCAAGTTATTGAACATTGAATGAAAAGTGTGCCGCCGGCATTGTGATATACAAAATTGTGATCGTCGCACGTATGTGGCGCTGGTCGCGAACGTGTTAAATGGTTGATAAATATGGCCCTATCGAGTAACGATGGCGGATCCTTTTTACGCAGACCCCCAGTATTCGGACATGTTCGAGAACGGTAACTACAGACGGCGTAGACGCATGAAGCGGCCCTACAGGAACACTCCTTATCACAAGCCGCCCTTCTACGGCGAGCCCTTCTCGACCACGCACGTCCACCTCGGACCCAGAAGCCTGTTCGGTCACTCGCCACCTTCGTACGCACCGTCCACCTACACGAGATACGACACTGGGTATGGCGTTACGGTTGATTCACGGTTAATTTTTCATTGGTATACTTACTGCCCCGTTGCTTCGCCAGACCCAACTTGTTCCTTAACTTGTCCGAAATCGTTCCAGCGCCTGGAGCCTGCAACAGTCCCAGCTCTCCTACGGTCATTGCCAAACGGTAAGTTTCTGAGCAATCTTCATCTGCGATCATCTGTCGTCAAGCGTAGAAATTCAAATTCGCCCGGGAGCAGAGTTGGGCATTAATCGATTAAAATTTTAATCATGATTGATTGATTAATGTATACGATTAAAAAAAGAAATCGTCGAAAAATCGGCGATTGATTCAATCGATTGATGAAGTTAATCGTCAATCGTTCATTAAATGAAGAAATCGTCGAAAAATCGAGTTTACATTTTTTTCAGTATTCATACAGTTCTGATTACGTATTTCATTTCGAAATTTCAGCAATAATCATTAATCAATTATCCGATTGACGATGAATAATCGTTAATCGCAACTAACGACTAAAGTAGAAAAATCGTTAACCGCAATTAACGACTAAACCAGGAGATTAATTGTTAATTGCGATTAACGATTGAAGTAGAAATTTAGTCGTCAATCGTTGATTAAGTTTTTGCCCAACACTGCCTGGGAGCAGTTCGTTAACGATAGAAACTTATTGGTAATTGCAGCTGCAGCCGCAATTGCAACCGATGCAGTCGATGCAGATACCAACGATGAACGGCTACGGTCAACTTGGCACCTCCCTAAGTGAGTCTCTCCTCCAGCCAGCACCCAATCCCGCTCCTTGTCCCCGTCGAAAAGCTGGACGACCAAGCAAAGCGTTTCAAGGCAATTACCTGGATGTTCCAGGTGGGACAGCCAGTTCACCAGGATCTATGGGCGGCAGCTCTTTCGGCAGCGGCTTCACCACCTGCGCCAGAAGACACGAGGCTGCACTCTCCTCCGAGACTATGTCCGCCCGGTGTTATTGGCCTGAAAGTAGTTATTATCTTAATTCTAATAACTCTTACAATTCATTTTCGGCTTACAAAGGAACCTATTCAGTTGATACAATCCGATTTTGAAGAAACTTATATGAGATATAGTTCTTCGAAAAATATTTGACACGTATTTTTCATTGTCGGCAACCATCTACTCTGAGGGGGTGAAAACAGCCCTCGAAGTCAGGGGTCAAAACCACATTTTTTGAGAAAAAAAAGTTTGTTAAACAATTCTTGCGCGACTACATTTCCCATTGAAAAACACACAATTTAAAAAAACATTGAAATTTTTTCGACCTCTGGTTTCCGAGATATCTCAAAAAATATGGTTTTGACTCTCAACTTTGAGGGCTGTTTTCACCCCTTCGAAGTGGATGGTTGCCGATAAAAAAAATACGTGTCAAATCTTTTTCGAAGAACTGTAGCTTACATCAGTTTCATCAAAATCGGCCATTCTCATCTAAATATGTTCCCTTGTTAGCATAACTTCCAGTTACGATTGTCGTTGAATCTCTAGAAAGGCTAACTACCCTCGGATTTCGATGATTTTTGGATACGTTGTAGAAGTCGATATTTTGACAATTTTTTCGTTTGCACATTAGCGGCAGTTTGCTTAGTTTCCTAATAATTTCGTGACTGACAAATCTTTCTGTTTGTTCGTTCCAGTGGTGAACGTGAAGGAGGAGCCAGGTAGCGTCGCTGTGTCGACCTCAGGCGTGACTGGCGTCGGCGTGCCCTCGGCAATGATGGGGTCCAGCCCGACAACCGGGGTCTCAACGACAGGCTTCGCTCCCATGGAGTTCCAGACGCGGTCCAAGTGCTTCATGTGAACGGATCACGGCTCAGAGTCCTGTCCAGGTCGCGAGGACTCGATCCAAGGCCAACCGATAACCGAAGGACTTTAAACGGAGAACAGCCTCCGGAGAAAGAGAGAGAGAGAGAGAGTCCGTTTGAAATTCGCCGATGGTTCCGCGAGAGACACCGGGGAAGAAAGCCGATGCTGAAGAGACCAAGGAGAAATGTGACGCGGTCCCTGCCACTACATAGACCTCTGTCTTCAGTGTTTCCGACTGCTACACAGTATTCGATATTTAATGGACAATGTTCGTTCGTTCAGCGAGAACCACAGCTATGCGTTAATTGTTAGCGATTGTAGTCTAAGCGCGGCAAACATTTCTACATTGTACACTGCCGTTCGTAAGTCAGGGGACACGGGCTTTCGCTCTGAAGAGAGTCTTGACTATGTTTAAACTGTAGATTTTTATGTAAAGTGAAAATTATCTGCATCATCTGCAAGAAACAGAAGCCAAATAAAAATTTATTTCTTCCTGTAGTAATTCTGATATGTTGATAATAATGTACCTACATATGTTGTTAAATTCTTAGACGTAGACTTAGAAATTGGAGACATCGATCGTACAAAAATGATTGGAAGCACCGTAAATTTAAGACTGAATCGCTGTAAAGAATTACGAGAAGTTTAACGAAACAAGTTCATCGATGTCCCGTGATTCATGTACGAGGGTGTATGTCTACATATTAAGTACGTAGAAGCCAACAGTGGCCGACAGACTGCGCGCGTCTTTGCCGCGTTCATTTGTGCTGATTTCTACGTTTCCCTTTGCACAAAGTCTCGCGCAGTCGGTTCGATCGTTGTGTCTGTCACTCGAAATAATATGCTATAGAAGTGTCGAGAACTCGATGTACATAATCTATCCGATCTTGAGTGTATACACGATGCGGGTTCCATTTCCAAGACGTGTGATTGGCCCCCGATTCCTTCAGATTGTAAGAATCCGAGAACAATCCGGCAGCTAACGATCCTGTAATTACAACAGAACAAGGAAATAAATCGGAATTATTTATCGTCTATTGTAAGATGAACGTTGATCATTTATACCTTGATTTTCAGTGTGTATTCTCATCCCGTTAATTGTAAAGCCGTGTGCACACTGAAGCATCATCGAGCAACCTCTTCCTGCCTTCTACTTTTTCCTATAACATTTTATTAAATAAAATTATTGCAAAGAATATGATCGCATAAAAATTGAAAATTTTTCTCGATGTTGTATCGGTGCGGACATACGGTAGTTTTAGAATAACTTTTCCCAAGATCTCTTCGGTTAGCGCGAAAGGGAAGTGGTTTCGACCCAGTTCCTGCATCGGAAAGGGGTTCCTGCACTCACTCAGAGTATCCGGTGCGTAAGAATGAAAAGTAGCCATTGGTCCCGCGGACGGTAAGCAAAACGGTGGATGTTTGCGCAAACCTGGATGTTTTGCAAACACGGGCCCGGCAGTAGCGGGCTTTAATATTCCCCGGTGAAAGAGAGGCGGCTGGCCGTGCGCGCCGCGTCAACACCGTGCGTGCATCAGAGCGCAGGAATAGCACGTGCACTTTATTTTTCGTTCTGGAAATCGATCGGGGGACACGTCGCTCGCTCAAAATAAATCTTGCGTGCTCGATGGGCCTCGAAACGACGGATACTCGATGGACGGCGCAGTTTTACGGAAATCAACGAACCAGCCAATCCACGTTCGATTTCCATTTTTGCAAATTCAGAGGATCACTAAAATTTCCTACGTTCCATGTAATTTCGTGAAAAATCGTCGTAGGATATTCGTTCTGGTCTCATTTTAAAGCCTGAACCTTCTAGTATACAGGGTGTTCGTTTGAAAACTTTTCAGCCTAATATCTCGAAAAATATGAAAGATATTAAAAAAGTGTAAAACACGTGTTCAAGGATTTCGGGGGGGGGGGATAAAAAAAGTGCGCGGATAAAAAAAAGTATCCTACGAAAATTATTGGTCTTTTTACGTACAATAAGATCCCATAATAAAAAATATAGGTTTCCATTTGAAAAAACAAAGTTGACCTTCAAATGACCTTGAAAACGCCACCCAAATAAAAAACTGATACTGCCCCCCCTTTTCCCCCTCGAAATCCTTGGACCCGTGTTTTACACTTTTTTAATATCTTTCATATTTTTCGAGATATTCGGCTGGAAAGTTTTCAAATGAACACCCTGTATGTACATGTACATGTACATCATCGAGGCTTTCCGCGCAACTTGGCCCAATAATTCGAAAAAAGGAGCCATGTTTGTTCAAAACGTAGGTGTCCAGAGACCTAATCTAAAAGGGAGTGTCCGGAGACGAGCAGATCATTGGCTGGAGTGGAGACAGGTGAAAACGATGGTGTCCCCTTCAAGATGAGCGTCCACAGGGAGAGACAGCGCAGGCGGGTCGCGATTGGTCGAGCCAGCCAGGTGAGAGACTGTCAGTCGAGAAGGGAGGATCCATCTGTCCAATAGGACAGTCCTCGCAAACCCTTTTTGCTCCTGTTGGTGCCATTAGCTGTAGGTCGTGGCGAACCTTTTTCTATCAGCTCCGCCGGACCTGCAAAAGGATTGTCATGAGTGTTTGATGACGGAAAACATTGTAGTCTGAGCGGATCAATAAATGAATCGAGCGAAAGGAGGGGTTGACGATGGCGGTACCCTGTTAATTACAGTGTCCAACGAATTCGCGTGTCGGTAACTAGTGGGCGGTTCTTACAGACTTTGATGCACACTCAACGCAATATTCAATAATTGTTTTTCTCTATCGCTCTCAGTATTCGAGATATTTAAATTTGTAGAGCAGTCAGATTTTCAACTTTAAGGGTTTTTCACAAAATGAAATAGTTCCTGGCTGTTTGATTATTAGTTGGGGCAATTTAAAACAGTAAAAATATTAACCCGTAACCACTGTTGATGGGTCAATTTGACCATATACATTATATTAATATTTCTAAAACTAAAATAGGGTCACAGTGGTTACGGGTTAACAAAATTTAAGAATGTCGACATATTCGACTTATCAAGATTGTTAACGAAGAAAAGAAAGGTCTACCATGGTTACTGTTTCTCGCAATCGATGCCAACAATTTTGATTTTCCATAAAAATCCGCAGTCTATGGATTATTTTCTTCGGGGATCCGTTCCGCCGATACTCGACGCATAAATGTCAGATGCCGATCGGTTTGCGCAAACAGGCCTGATAATAAGCAAACAAGGACGTTAATCATCGGCCGCGGGCTCCTCCTTGCGGAACGAATCCACTGAAAGTCAGGTAAATCATTCGGCGTGTTTCAGCCGGCGCGGCGTTCCCTAGCTCGAGTTACAAAGATGTCGGTGCAATATTTTATAGCGCAACGTGACCGCCATTCAGCTATTACTGCCACGGCTCCCTCGGTAAATAAACTAGTCGTAGCTCAAACCGGAGGACAATCCACCATTCTCCCGATGATCGGTGACACGAACAGTTTGTCCACACCTAAAAAGACACACAAACATGTTAGCTCCATCCTCTTGGATTCTGTCAAGGAGTCTCTCTCTGGTTTGACAAAATGGTTCAAAAAAATTTGAATACGTTCTTGGAATAGTGGTCAATAATTACAGCAAGTTTGGAATTATAGTACTCGATAGGTTCCCTTGAAAAAATTCTCGGAATTGGGCGTCAGACTATAGAGAGAACTCCAGATAAGAGCCTCATGCTCTCGTTTATAACAATGATAACTTAATGTACAGAAATTGGGACCGCCACGTGACACAGTGTGATCGGTCAATCGCGTTTTCCAAACTCCCGAGGTGAAAGCAAAGGCTGAAGGCTGAACGCAGAGGCCGAAGACGCCGGGGGAATTCCTCAGCTTCCGTCGCGACGGGATTCTCATGCACGTGCATCGTGGCGTGTAAATAGAGGGCGGAGGTGACATATAGCGACAGCCAGGGCAAGCGTGTCGACCGTTTAGGCGACTATTAGCAGCTTCACAGGCTCTTCCTAGCGCGCGCGCGTGTCTTGGTGCGCCTCGTTGGCTCCTGAGAGCACGCATAACGGGTCCTCTACTTTATCCACAATTTTTTCAGATATAGTAGATTATTTAAACGTTCGCACGTACGTCGTATTTGAATAAAATATTTCAACACTGATGTTAAGCAGCGGAAACAAATAACGGTAGTATTAAACAATGTAAAAATGGACGATTGAAACAATTTGAACACATTCTCCGGATGTTAGGTAGCAAGCGTACAGAGTTTCGAAATGCAACGATCGGCGGTTTTCTTTGAAGAAAATGTGGAAGATCGTTTTATAGTCAGAACGTGTAGAGGCCTTAAATTTGGCCACCTCAAAAATTACTCGGCTCGTTTACGCGGTCGTTAGAGTGGATTTAACTGGACGAGACAGGGGAGAGTGTGTCAGATATCGTTCGACCGAGTTCTGGTAATCCCCGCGCGCGGAACAGACGGCAATAAATTCTCCCGGACGACGACGCCGTGCCGAGAGGAACCGATGTTACGCTATCCCGGCCCGGTCCATTTACTCTCCGGGACGCGTCACCTAAAATCAGTTAATTATATTCCACGGCCGACCTAGCCGAGGCCTATTACAAAAAATAGTAGGCGATACCCGCGGCTACGTTTTCCGTCGTCGCGACGGACGCCGTGAAGATTCTCTCTCTTTGCGATTCATTTACAGTTTCGAAAATTCATTAATGTGCTAAACAAAGTTACAAGCCGTTTCCTTAATCTTTGAGCTGCGAGCTCGATTTTATAAGTGGCTGCTAAGTATTTTGTAAATACTTTATTGATCGCTAGACTGCAGATTTTTATGTAATGTTTGTATTATAAAGAACACATGTATATAAAGAACAAGACAATTTTTATTTTGCATAAAAAACCGCAGTCTATTGATACAACTATTTTTCTTTGAATTCTCCGTAGATGAAACGGGGCTTGAAACAGTATTACGCCTAATATCCTGCAAGAGGCTCAACACGGTTCGCAATGCGAAAAATGGCGAAGAATTCACGGCGGTCCACGAAAGAACGCTGGCTTTTACAAAGAGCATAACGACACGGACAATTTGTAGCGGAGTGTCAACGAAGCCGTTTCTATTTTCGAGGCGAGTCGCGCACGGCTATCTTTTCGTCTCTCCCTGCTCTCTCCTCCACCTACTCCTCCGTCGTTTTTCAGTCGAGTGACGGTTGCACCGATTCATCCCCTCCGCCCAGGTTCCAGCGTAAATTTACACGCGATTAATCCGTCCTCGTCCCCCGTGTCTCTTGTTATCGTGACACGAGCGATTCCTCAATCTGTTCTGAACACCTTCCCCTCTCCCGCCCTGGCTCGCTCACGATGAAAATAACGAAATACAGACACAGTCCCGTCCATAAGTATCCGGACACCTAGCGGACTCGCATCCCTATGCGAACCCTCACGTGTCTCGCTATCTTTTCCAGTCGCACACTCCAATACCGGCACACCACGTGACCATAATTTACTATTTAAGGGTGTATCGATCCCTGTCAGCTTCAAATTTTTCGTTCAAACATTTGCGCATGTAGAATATTACAACCAGTGGCGCACCCAGGGGGGAGCCAGGAGGCCAAGTCCCCCCCCCCCCCCCCCCCCAAGAAAAAGGAAACGAAACACTGGAAAATTAGCTAAACCGTAGAATAGTTACTTCTAAAACTAAACATTTTGAACAACTTTTCTCTATACAAATAAGGCATACACTCACTTAGGTTCTGACGTATTTGCAAAAACTGCCGATACTAGCACACTGAATTCTGCCTATTGTTGTGCGTTTATGGCTGTGTACGTGTCAGTATTGGTATCCATGGTCTCCATGCAAAAATGCCATTGATGCGATTTTGAAATGTGATAAAACGATATATCTTAATATTTATAATTTATTAAAAATATTTGCAACGCTTCCGGTAACGACGTGCGTCAATGAAAGATCATTTTCTACATTAAGAATTTTGAAAACATATTTAAGATCCACAATGACAACCACGACTGAATGGGTTGGCTTTGTTATACATACACAGAGACATTCATGTAATTATAGCCGAAGTAATTGAAGAGCTATGTAAAAAGAAAAGAAAACTAGATTTTATTCTATGAATAAATTTATGTTTAAAAAAATTTAAAACAGGTCATTTTGATCAACTCGTCCCCCTCTAAGATGAAATCCTGGGTGCGCCACTGCTTAATTTACTATTTAAGGGTGTATCGACCCTGTCAGCTTCGAATTTTTCGTTCAAACATTTGCGCATGTAGAATATTACAACGAAAGGATTTTTTGGAATTCAGATAAATGACCGAGTAGAATGAATGCTGACGTTTAGGATCGGCGACGGGTTGTTCGCGTACCACGGCTCGTTATTGAAAACAGAGATGGAATTCGATAGTTCGTACCGATCACGTACCCCACGTGTGCAGAATGCACGTCTCACTTTTCTCGTGTAAGGTCACGTAGTACGTGTGCAGGAAAATCGAGGACTATTTCAGCGAGACAGGAGAAGAAAAAGTGTTCGCAGCTGATTATGCGTTTGGATTATTTTTGGACTCCTCGTAGGAAAACTTGCTGCGTTTCGGAGGATGATTTTCTGCGACTGATGAAGATGACGTGGAGACGCAAGAGATTGGATGTGGCTAGTCGGTAAACGTTCAGCTTATATTAAACACTTGCACAGAAGATTTAGTATGGAGCATAGTAAATGATCATACCTGTACGCGTGAAGAAGGATAGGATAGCATGGAACAGTGTAAAGAGAAAGATAGACGAAGATGATCGGCTGAAAAATAAAATTTTACAGATTAAGAACATGCGTGGACGGGAATTCTGTTATACAAATAGTATATTTAATACGGACTGTACAATGTTGTTTAACGTAAAGAGTCTCCTCGCAGGAGACGGCATACCTACAACTAAATGTTTAACATTCGATAGGGATCGGACAAGTGCCGGTGTCCGATCCTTTTACATTCCTAGATGTCGCTGGGCTCTATCGTGCACGCGTTCGGAGGTCCTCCAGCGAAGGATGCGACAGACAACGGAGAAAGTAGATAGTGGCTAAAGTTTTGAACGCATCGTTTGTTCTCTTATCCTAAACAATCTATCGGACGACTTCCGGCTAGTACATTAGTCGTTCCGTGCACACGGTTCTCCATTTACCTTCCTCGAGGAGTAGTGTCGGTGGTGTGTGTTGGGGGGGATTATTTTCTGAGACGTCGTGTTCACCAAGGGATATCGGGGGGGGGCTGCGAAAAGGAAAGTGACAAGAGAAAGAGATTAATAAACGTGCCGCAGGCGGTTTTTTGTTTTTTTTCTTCTGTGTTATATTAATAATATATTTAATCTTCGGCACACGGGGACAAACTCCGCGTGTGCAGACTGCGTTATATATTCTGAATCGGATGATGCGTTGATAAAAACACTCGCGCACAACAAATGTCCTCCAACAGTAATACTTGATTTTCTAAACGACTCTGGTCGGCGACGACGCGGGGAATGACTGACGGAAGGAGAATGGAAATCGCGCGACAATCGCGCTGCTCGCCTTCCAACCGAACGGCTAATCTTCGTTGAGGAGGTCGTCGTCGAGAGTCACACCCTGGAACAACAAACATTTCCATAATTAACAACAAATCGGAAAGATCGGTTCTCCTTACGTGGGAACATGTTCGAGTTACACAACTAGTTCTTAGAAAAATATTCGACACTTGTTTTTAACTTAACTACTACTATTTGTAACTTGAATATGATCACTAGTCCCTAGTTAGCTAGAATCGCGTATCTACAGTGGTCTGGAAAGCGACACCTTTTTAAATGACGAACACAGCGACTCGCTTGCCAGGATTATTAACAAATTACCGCTTCCCAAGCCATGCCGTTGCGCACACAGTTGACTACGCTACGGTGATCGTTGCGCTACCATGAAGAGAGAGTGTTCGTGGTCTGAGGAGGGAAAGCAAGAGGCGAAGTGCAGTGGTGGGTCTCTCTGTGTCGGGAGTGTTATGGCAATAAGGCCGTAAAGAAAATGAACCGTGACCAGGGCGAGAAGTCAACAAGCCTTAATGGTCCTCTGTCTTCCGTTCCAGCTGCGTTTATTGCAACGGATTGTTCTCCTCGAGGCCCGAATGGCTTTCGAAACACGACAAAGCGAACTCCGAGAACAAAATTCTGAAATTCTTCCACCATTTATAAAACTCTCGATCGCGTTTGTTTCGCTTCCCCTCGGGTTTCTCCGGTTTACCTAACGTATTCGCGAACATTAACCCTTCGAGAACGACGAGCACCTGTCGTAATTTTTTGGTAATTTAGACTTTTTCTATTTCTCATAGCTACGTTAAAATTTTAGGAAGTAAATGATAAAACATGAAAGTATATCCAATAATTTGACTATGTGTAATTAATTTTTAAATATACGTCAGAGTCACTATGGTGTACCAATGACGTCCCTGAAGGTTTAACCAGGATCGATAATCGCGTGTGCCTGATACAGTCCGCCTCAAACTGTTTCGGTAATGTAATACCCGTCTAGAGTTACCCGTTCGCATTCGAAGAGCCCCTCAGCTACGCAGTTGTAATTGCCCCCCTCTGCTCCTGTCCCACCCCTATTTGACCCCGATTCACCTATCTCGCGACGTCGATGCTACCCTAACCGTGCCACCCTCGGACCTTGGAACATACTCTTCATCTTCCTCTGGGTTACCTCCGGGGTACCAAACAGAAAAAGAAAAAGCCTAGCGGATAACTAAACACAGTCGATTACATCGGTCGGCGATTCCTCGACTCGCGAACCCTAGAAGAATGAAACACCACTGTGGTTGAGTGGCCGTGCCGTTACACTTACTTTGTCTTTCAGAAGCACTTAGGTGTCAGCATGCACAGTAAAAATGGTTGCGTTAAAACCGGGAAACAGTCGGAGAATACGGGCCAGAGAGTTACGCGTGTAAAGCTCGATGAACATAGAGACGAGGACCGCGATTAACAAGTATGTATGCTGGTGTAACAGGCTTACAGTCGTGTCGATGCTATCATCGATCTCGAGATCAAGGTCCAGATCATCTTCGTCCACTGTCAGCGGCCTCGAGCTGCTGGTAGTTCTTGTCTTCTCGGGAACGGCTGGCATCTCGGTGGACGGAGTCGCTACCTTACCGATATCCAGATCCTGTAACCTGTCGGTCAATGCTTCTGGCGATGGCACTTCCGATTCGCTGGGGCCGCTGTTGCCGGACTTGAAGGCGAATCGATTCGTTTGCTCCGCCGCTAACATCTCGTCCAGCGGTTTCCGCTCCACGTTCGACTACAATAATTAATAAATAAACAGGATGAATCCGGTATCGCATCCGGTTGATCATCACCTCGAGCGAGAATTGCTTGCTTACTTGCATCATGGGGAACGCGGACGCTGGGATTTTCTGTCGACTCTCCTCCCTCAGAAATTGTTCTACCTTGAGCGCTTCGCTGTACCCGGGGAACAGGTTCTCGTACTGTTCCGGATCGGCCAGACTCTGTCCAGCCTTCTCGCTGACCGCCGACAACTTCTCCTTCCACAGTTTCACGATGGAGGAGATCTTGCTGGGCACGTACGTTCTCGCGAAGAACGCGGCCTCCGGTATTCTGTCCGTCTTGATGAGAATTTCCAAGCATTTGTCCAGTTCACCTAAAATAAAGTACGAGAGGAACGAGATGTTGTTCTTCCCCGTGTCGTCCGCGTCGTTGCCGAGCTTTTGTATCATGTCCGCGTTCCCGGTACTGGTCGCCAGCAACAGAAGACCGCCGAAGTCCTGCGCCTGATGCAGGCACTCCTGCGCCAAGCACAGTTTGCCTTTCTGAGTCGCCAGGGACGCCAGCTGCCGCCACTTTTGCTGACTGTTCGCTTCTTTGGCGAGCGTGTGGGCTGTCGAGAGATCACCTAACGCCAGAGCCAGCTCGAACCTATGTTCAGGGTCTGTCGATACGGCCAACGCTTGCTCCTTGAATCCTTGCTTCTCCAGGAAGTGCGCCACCCTGGTCCGGTGCTCTCTGGGGACAGTCGGCAACACTCTGTCCGCGGTCTCGAAGTCTTTTCGCATCACCGCCGTTTGGTACTCGAGCACCGACAGCAGCAAAGAATATGAGACCACAGAGAGCTCTTTGTCGCACAAGTATAACCTGTTGTCTCTGGGCACGTAACCGAGCAGATACATCGGCCGGTCTAAATGCGAGACGGTCACTACTTCTCCGCCAACGAAGTAGTTCACACGGTTCACGCTGTTCGTGTAAATAAAGCAATCGCCGACCCAGAGACCCGTCTTCACCACCTCGCTCATCTCGGCGACCATCTGAAAGACGACGTAATGATCGATACAAGTGCTACAATGCGCATCAATATTGGTTGCCCGCAGAAACATACAACTGTGGCTTACCTCGAACGCGTCCTCGATGTCCTCCGCATTTTCTGGTGCGTTTGCCACGGCATCGGCGTGATATTTCAGGATAAAATATTGATCGGACGTCGCCAGTGCTACGAGCGAAGCGTTCTCTGCCCAATAAACGTGCGTCGGTTGAATGTCTATACGGCGAATCAGCTTCAGCGTGTCCCAGTCGAAGAAAGATAGGCCCGATCCGGAAGATACTCCCAACAGAAAGCCACCGAAGATGCCTGCGAGAAAAATGCGACGTAAAATCGATCGAAAGAAAAAGATTCGAATTATTAGCAATTATTATGCGCGTACCATCAGCCCCGAAGTCGGGCTTGAAGCTTTTCTTCTCTTTGAAGGTCTTGAAGACTTTCACGGTGGTGTTGCTCTCTCTGACAGCGTACTGACTCGAATCAGCAGCCCATACGAACTCGGATGCCTGACCGAACGCTTTATTTCTTAGTGCCATGGACGTGTAAATAATGTATTCCCCATCTCCGCACACCACCAGAAATCTTCCGTTAGGATTGTGTTGAATGGTCTGCGGATAGATTTCGCAAGCACCCATGTCCTTCACCGCCAACGGTAGTCGCTCTCCGTCTTGCGCTTCCTCCCCTAAGGCCTTCAGATTAACTTGCTGGATCTCGCTGTGCTTGGCCCACACGATTTTACCACCCAACGAGTCCATCGAAACCGCTGGCTCCTCCCTGCCAACTTTTACCATAACGCTACCCTCGTCGTAACCGATCGCTACATTGTTGGAGCTTTTCATGCAAGCTATCGTCCACACTCGTTCGAACCCGTAATTCAGGGAGGACTCTAATCTGTAGGTTCCCGCGTGCCATATCCTCACCGTTCCATCCTCTGAACCGGTGAGAATGATCGGCAACTCTGGATGGAAACATACGGCCGAAATGTTCTGTGTGTGTCCTTCCAGCGTCTGTACGCAGGTCTTGTTCTGATAATCCCAAATCTTAACGAATTTGTCGTCGGCTCCTGATATTAAGTACGGTTTGTCCCCGCCGTGGTAATAATCCACGCAGTTAATACCCTTGTCATGACCCTCTAATGTAAAATTCGCTGTGGAGGAACCTAGTTGCCATACTTTCACCGTCCTGTCCAAAGACGCGCTGGCAAACGTATTGTTGTCTTTCGGATTGAACACAATTTGCATTACGTAGTGGGTGTGACCCTCGAAAACTTGTTGCCCTATCCAAGCCTTCTCCCAGTTCCATAATTTGATCAACATGTCATCTAAAAAGTAAACACAAGGTCGCTGTAGTTTGTTCGAACAACGATCCGCAGATACATCTATGCAATACGTACCGCTACTGGTTAATATAAACGGTTGTGTCGGATGCACCGCTATGCACCTAATGTAGTCGCTGTGCGCTTCGAAGGAGTGTACCCTCTCCAACGTGTTGTAATTGAAGACTTTGATCAACATGTCGTCCGCTCCTGTAACAACCCAGTTCTTCCTGGGCACGAATTTGGCTGTCCTGACCGGGACCTCGCATACTTCGAAAGTTTTAACCAGCATCTGGGTCTCATGGTTCCAGATATTAACGTTTCCTTGGTACAAGGAACAAAGCATCCAAGGCTCCGTCGGGTGAAGATCTAAGCTCTTCACTCTGTCCGAGCGGGCAGTGAGCTTCCGCTTGATATCTAACCTGAGCGGCTGAGGAAAGAAACAAGAGTTCACGGTCATATCGAGTACCATTACATGAACATTTCAACGCGAGAAAAGCGTGTCTATCGAGTCGTCTGGACAAACGTGTGAAACTGTATCGCTGTCTCGCTCTACGAGGCTGGCATGACGAAAAATTGAATAGATTTTTCGGAAGTGAATATTGGACTGGGATTTCGAGGGAAGCGAAAGCGAAGTTGCGTGTGTCGATCGAGGGGAATGGTTGTCACGTTGCGGGAACTGTTTTTTCTTCATGAACCGGAGTGGATATTTTGACGTGTCAAACGAGGCAGGCTAAGCTGCGGTGTCAATATACAAGACTGTCCACAGGTGTTTACCGGCGCGAATACAGATTTTCCGGGCGTGTTAAATGAATTTCTCGACTACGTACCATGTTTAAATATGCGAGACTCGCTTTTTATGCGCAGAAGATTCAACAACACGGTCCTCGACGATGGAAACACGAATCCGAATCTCCTGCCATCAAGTTAGGACGTGGCCGATGCTCGCAGCGAAAATGGCGTCCGTTTGCGCGACAAATTCCCGTCGCCACGAGTATTTCATTCAATACGACGAAATACCTCTCCTACGGTTCACCGTTGATAGTATTCCAGACCTCGTTCTAGCACGATCGTAATTTCCAACACACCTTTATCAGAAAATTCGGAAATGTCTACGTGGATGGAAAATTGGTTAGAATTGGTTCTGTCGGTAATATCGTGTGGCACAGAAAACACGGTGGCCCTTTCGAACTACAAATTACATAATTTAACCGACCAGTGTTTTCGATGGTACAGTAGATTTCCGATAAGGTAACTGCACCGACGAGATAGCAGCAATGTGATATTTCAGATCACTGTAAGTTCCACTTATCTTTGCGCTCACCTAGTGCCCACTTTTAGTTAATAGTATCTCGTCGGTGGCCTCATTTTGCACAAAAAACATGTTTCCCAAAGGGATTTTTGCCATTTTTTGCCGACACGAAATAAAATTTCTTATCTTAGTGCCACTTTCTACCTTATCGAAATTACCTTTTCTATCTTACCTACATAACGCGGTATAAACGCGCAATTCTTTCAAATGAAATAACTTTTAAAATACGAACTATCCCACAACTAATCCAGACCACCGTCTGTGCCCAGACCATCGATTATACCTAAAATCGAATTTCCTTCTTGCAAAAGGGTAGAAAATTTTATGTCGGTAAGATAGAAAATGACACTAAACTGATTAAAATTTTTTTCGAGTCGGCTAAAATCCCTTTGGGAAACATGTTTTTAATGCAAAATGAACCTATGAAGTTTTCCCAAAAATAGATATTTGTTTTTGAATTTGTAACCTGGAATTCATTTATTTTCTTAATAATGGATGTAGAATGGACAGTTGTCGTATTACGAATTGTTACGAAAAACAGCCGATACAGCTGATCGACTTTTTAATCCTTTCAAATACTCGGATAATGATACATGAAACTTCACGATTTCATGGCATTCTAAGAGCTACTGACCATCGTTGTTTACTGCAAGAAAGAGTTCTCAGATTCTTTATGAAATCGTTGTCCTCGCATCCGGGGCCCAGTTGGGTCTCTAAAATTACATATTTTTGTATCGACAAGTCATTCCGCGCGAGCCATCAATTTCGCGTGACTTATCAAAATGGTTATTAATTTCGAGGATTCCGGCGGTCATTACGACTGCATCGAAGCATCCGTGATAGCGCAATAGTGGATGCGCGGTTGCAGGAATACTTATGTAAAATCCTAATGGCGGCTCTTCGTTACCGCACACGGTTCGTTCTACAACTTTCGAGCGACCATGCACGTGATCCAACGTTGCGCAAGCAACAAAATCGCTTGTTCGGGAAGAAAGCGACTTTCGTGTACCGCAAGTCCTTTCTACAGGCTCTACAATATTTCCACTTTAGCTCTGCGAGTTTTTCGCAGCCCTAGGGGCTTTCTATTGCATCATGATGGATACCGGTCGCCTAATTCGGAAACCCTTTACAGTTTTCACGGTCCGCGGACCGACGGGCAGGTGTTAACGCGATTGTATTGAAGCGTGGAGTCCAATTGTCGGAAGTGCATCGTCTATTAGCCTGTTGTTCGCGCCTCGTTGACTTCGACAACTCTACCGTGCGCTTCTATCTTTGACCGAGGCTCTGGCCAGCTTCTGACGGTCTTTGTGCCCTTCCCCGCATTGCAAAATTGTTCCGAAGTTGGCCGATTCTTGGAGCATCGCATTATAGAGAATACAATCGGTATAGAGTTGTTAGCCTCCCGCGTTATCAATTAGGAATCAGACATTGACTGACAGCATGGTCGTTCGCCAGAGGCTAGAGAGGATTCCCACGCGATTCAATTCGTCTCTTCAAGCCAGGTTTCGGCCCTCGTCCGACGTCATCGCGGACAAATCGTGTCCTTGAGAAAAGAATTCCGCTTCCTCCCGCGGATTCATCGCCTTTTGCTTTTTGTTTTCTTTTAGGTTTGTTCTTTTTCAGCAACACGCCGAAGGATAAAACAGCCAACGATGGAGCACACGATTTTTTTGCGAATATCCCCGATAGGCCGGAGCGACTCTCATCGACGACTTTGATAAACGATAGCCGCGTACGGTCACTCGTCCGATCCTAATATTTCATTCTTCGTGGTCGGTCTCGCGCTCGTTGCCATTTTCACTTCGTCCCGCTTTTCTCTGTCCTTTTGCGTCCGCGGACTCGCGCGGCGACGACCGTGAATTTTCAAATGAATTATGCGAGAACCGGATAACAGAGAGAGATCAAGACGGTGACAAAGACTATTTCAAACAGTGACGTAGCGTTTCACGGGAAAAGAAAAGTCGAGCGTGAAAATGTATTTAATAGCTTAGATCAGCACTGTCACTCGAATGCTAACGAAGAAATCGCATCTGTCGGGAAAACAGACTGGCAGCTGGCGTGCCGTCGAGAAAAAGAATGCAGGAACGAGGGAAAACGGGTCAAGATCGGCGGAAAAGCGAGCTGTCACCGTAAAACTCCTAATAAAGTCAGTCGGATCAGCCGGCCGATTAATTGCTTGGCGCGTTAATCGACCGACCCGGGAAAGGGCAGCTGGTGATAATTCGATGCGGACAATCCAGATTCGTAGATTAATCTCGGAGGATACGGTCCGGGTAATTATCGTGTCAGCGGCCGCCGTCACGACGTCGTTAATCCATCAGGAATCCGTCCTCCGTGGAAAGATAATCCGCTCGGCAGATAGTCGAGGCCTCGTTGATAGTCGCGCGCGAACTTCATCTGGAAATCCGCAAAATCATTTTTAGTGTCGGAAGAGAGACCATTCGAACTGCGCGTTGGTAAACGCTATGTTTAAATCTGCACAAAAATTGTTTGGACACGTAGAACATATTTTAGAGGGTTCAACGTTCATTGTATGACCCCGAAAAAAATTCTAGGGTTTACAAAAAAATCCTTAGGCCTCGTAAAAACATTGTAGGGCTCGCACAACAATTCTTAGGACTTGTGAAAAAACTGTAGGGCCTCTAGAAAAATTGTAGGGCATACAGAGTACATTGTACTACCTCTAGAACAACTGCAGGGTCTATAAAAAAATTATAGAGCTTAGAAAAAAAAATTGTAGGGCATACAGAGTAGATTGTACTACCTCTAGAACAACTGCAGGGTCTATAGAAAAATTATAGAGCGTAGAAAAAAAAATTGTAGGGCATACAGAGTAGATTGAAACTACCTCTAGAACAACTGCAGGGTCTATAGAAAAATTATAGAGCTTAGAAAAAAAAAATTGTAGGGCCAGCAGAGAGATTGTACGAGTCTCTAGAACCAGCCTCGAGTCGAAAGCGTAGCGGACTGTATAGTCCTTGTCGCGATCCAGCGCATCCTTCTGATTAAGGCATCCAGAGCCGAAAAGGGCGAAGCCGAAAGAGGAATAGATCGCGATTGTGTTTTCAAGATTGAAAGAGGATTCTGGAGCGACCTGGTTCTCCTCCTGTCGGCGGCCTCGAGGCAGCCGTTCGCGCATTGTGCGGTCGTTCCGTAATTTTCGCAAAAAGGAAGACGCCTTTAAAGAGAAAGGAGGCGGGGATCGATTTGCGGACTGCGGGTTGCGGATAATAACGGCAGGAAGCGAAAGAGACGATGGAATAAATGGAAACGGGATTGGCGGGCGACGTTTTGCAACGAGGCCTGCAACGACCCTAGAACCGCGAAAGGAGATAGATAATCAAGTAAGAAGATGGCACGTGCTAGACGAATTTTCATATCTTCAACAACGACGTAACAGTTCTGGGGATTCCACCGGAAGTGCAGCGCAAGAGATATATTCTATCAATGCCTATTAATCGGCAGTAAAACAATGTCTTACGACTGCATTTAATCGGTTGCATCGAACAAAGTTGCACGTGCAAATTCAGCGAAACAATTCCACTGCGCTGTATCCGTATGGAAATTTACTATGGTTCTCTATGACGTTCCGTTTCTCGGAGGATCGGTCTCTCCCGTGGTGGGCAAGTGGAGCGAGTCGATCATTCATCCGGCGCGCGTTCACGCTCGATTAAGACGATTCCGCGTTCGCGTTCGCGTAAACAAATCTCGCATTTTACGATCTCGCTTCACGCCCGGTAGCTAATTAGCCGAGCGATAAAGACACAGCCGCGTAATCTATGATTGCAACTTTGAAACGACCGGGCTGCGCATCTCCGAGGAACAATCTTGCAAAGATCTGTTGTTGAAAAACCGGAGGAAAAAACGTGGCAATTATAGGATCGCCGAGACGACACAGATCTACGTCTCTCAGGAGGTCAAGGCTTGTCTGCTCCATCATTCGGCTCTAATAACGAGAAAAACGCATATCCACGGATCGGGCCTGACCTACTGCTCCTTTCGCGGCGAACTCTATCGAGTCATTTTGCTTCTACGCTCTCCGCTTTTCCCTTATGCGATTTTCCTTTGGATCCTTCGAGAGCTTCGGAATCTCACACTGAAAAAGAATCAGAATTAATTATACAGTCAGCGCCTCTAAAAAAATTCTAGAGCTTATAGAATAATTGTTTGTACAAAATAAAAATATTTGTCTATTGAAAAATATATCGGTGAAGTTGTCAGGGCATATAACGCATATCCACGGATCGGGCCTGACCTACTGCTCCTTTCGCGGCGAACTCTATCGTCCATAGAGTCATTTTGCTTCTACGCTCTCCGATTTTCCCTTATGCGATTTTCCTTTGGATCCTTCGAGAGCTTCGGAATCTAGCACTGAAAAAGAATCAGAATTAATTATACAGTGAGCACCTCTAAAAAAATTCTGGAGCTTATAGAATAATTGTTTGTACAAAATAAAAATATTTGTCTATTGAAAAATATATCGGTGAAATTTTCAGGGATCAGGTTACCAAGGACTAAATCGTTTTACCATTACTATGTCTCCGACTTTCGTACCGCAGTCTAGCACGCGAGCTTTTTCCACCAGTTATCCTTCCCTAGCGTTATCGTCCACTTTTATTCCCGGGCTCCATCGATCACAGGATTCTTTTTCTTCCACAGTATGGAACAAAGAGGCCGGGGACCGGGCATCGATCACGGATGCCGGCTTGATCGATCGATCAGCGCCGGCTGTCGTCGATCGCTTCCTGCTCCTCGTGCAGGAACTCCCATCGAGCTTCAAGTTACTTCCGACTATGAGTCCTGCGAATCGGCATTATGTCGATGATAAAGATCCACCGCGGGATCGCAGTCATCGGAAAAATTGTTGGATAAAACCTGGAGCTTCGAACATCTGGAGTTCTGGAGGCATTCTTCGAACGGGGTCGTCTGAAAAAGTGACAATCGTTAAAATCAATCAACAATGAGACCGGATAAAAGGAAGTCTACCGCGATATAATTGTGTACAGGGTGTTAAAATAAGTGTACGAGATCTGTTAAAATAAGTTGTCGCAAAATTGTCCTTGATCGTGAATTTCAAGGTCAAATTTTTCTATTACATTGCATTCTACGCATCGTGCATTACAAAAAATATTTGACCTTGACATTCAAGGTCAAGAACAATTTTGCAGCAACTTTTTTTTACAGATCTTCATTCGATCCGAAGATGTAGAATACGCATATGGTATCCAAGACCAAACATTTCTTTACACCCTGTAAATCTTATTCGATTTGTCCAGAGGGCGAAAACGGACGTCGCGTCGGCGTGTTTGATTGGTTAATTCGAATCGGTTTCGATTAGATTTCGGTAGAAAGATAGCGAGGAAACGAGGCCCGCCCGAATTAACCCGGTATCGCCGGCAGACACAGCCGCCGGTAAACACGGTCGCGATTGTCGGTGACAGAGAGAGGCGCGCTGCTGACAGATCCCCCGACGCGGACGATTAGGCTAATCGGCCGGGCAAATATGTGCGATGGCATTAGCGTGGGCGGCCGCGATAAAGTCGAGGAAATTGCCGCGACGCGATCCGATGGATCATTTTCCATCTGGCACGTTCGGGAATCCGGGATTTCGGGGATCATGCCACCTCTGTGGTGCGCCCAGCGGCGTTTCAAACGAAAGAAAGGAACGCAACGAGGAGATAGAGTAGACAAAGAGGAGAACAATTGAAACGAACGGTGGCACAATCCTTGTCACGCAACGTCGTCGCTTTTAATCGCTTCCTCCTGGAACGCGGCGAAACTAACTTCGACATGGTTGCCCAATCGTTTCTGCAACGCCGCCGGCGGCGCGGCGCGGTCGTTACAATTTCGCGAACGCAGCTATTATATGTATTAGCCGGCATAAGTAATTAACCGTTCCCCTAACTCATTGGAATTTTCTTCTCGCGCCTCGTTGCCTCCCGCAAGCCTCGTCTCTTCTTCTTCTTCGAGTCTGCAAGACCACGCGGAACTTGCAAAACATCTGCAGTCGCATAATTGCGCCGACTATTTATGCACGCGTTGTCAACCGTCGGTGTAGAACGTGCTTGATACCGTCAAGCAGCCACTCCGTGTCGTTATCTAAACGATACTCGAAAATATCCGATGAACATCCGATACCGATCGCTAGCGGTTTCGCAATTTTGCGGGCCTCTCGGGCCGGGACGGGGCACAGGCAAAATGTTAGGCTTTTCTACGAGGCAATTCGCATCGAAAACGTGGGAAAACGTTACCGCGTACGTTGCCTCGCTTATGAGATGATACAGCTCGAAAATTGAATAATTAGCGGCTGTTACCACTTGTCGCTGCAATTTTTGCGCACGCCATTACGCAATATGCTGCTCTAACACTGTTCTATATTTCCTATTTTTTGTATGTGTGACAGTGTCAACAACGAGTGACAAGCGAATTTTATAAATAATTCAATTCAAATAAAAAACAAATACTCTACTTCAAGGTTCGAGCAGGACGACCTTATAGAATATTCATCCTCATAGTGAAGAGACTTAATACATGTTCTGACAGGTCGAACACAAAAATGGCTCATTTGCGTTTCTCTGGTTCATCGAAGAATAAACACCGAGCCCGATAAAATCTAATGAATAGGTTATTGGCGCAGTTAAGTGTTCGGCTTAGGTTGGGAGAACGAGAGCGTCATTAACGGAGGATCACTCGACAGCCGAAGTGGCGTTATCGCCTGCACGAAGATGCTACTGTCCCACTGATAACGATTCGATCGAATCGGGTCCGGCACTCGAGGGAAAGGCAATTCCTGTCGCCGGCGGAATAATTATGTAACGCTTCTCGAAATAAAATTTCAAACTATTTGCCAAAGGGGAATCCTATTTTCGCTCGTGTCTACGCATCGTTTCTATTTCGGAAATGCGTTCGGATACAGTGTCATGTCACGTCGCGTCGCGCAGGGTCAAGTGCGCTGCGGAATAACAACTATCGGACAACAACAGTGACGGTGGAAAGTTAATAAACAACTTCATTGTTTCGTTTCCGTTCAGTAAAAATGGCGACTCTACAAAAATATATCTAACTCTAATTTTCATCATTTTTACTTGAAAAAATCACACGTGTACTTTGTGTACTGTAACAAATCTCAATGCAAAATGTTCAATCGGTAGGTTTAGAATTAACCCTTTGCACTCGGAGCTATTTTAACTCAAAAACGAAAGATTTTTCCATTCGAAAATATTTTCATTCTATACAATTTCTTTTCATTTTTTGCATATGAAACTGATATAATATCTCATGTAATATGTGAATGTCTAGTAATTTATTAGATACGAACAAAAATAATAATCTGAACAATATGTTTAAAAATGGCATTGCAATTTTCAATGGCGCCTCAGAGTCGCCATTCGAATGCTAAGGGTTAACACTAGAACTACCGAGCCAGTCACAATGACTAGTTTCCGGTTTTTTCTTTTACAATTCGTGAAGTTACAGACGTATTTTCTTGAGAAATTTTTAAGTATGCTTCTGTATTCAAGTACATGTTACCATAAAAATCCTACGAAATCTAAATAAACTCAATTCTGTTATTATAAAAGAATATACATCACTCTCGTTTAGGGCTCGGTCTAGTGTTAATTTGAAATTTTGCCTTTTTGCTGACCAACCGCGAAACGTAGCCATCATCGAGTGTCATCCACAGGTTTCGATGACTCGCGAGACGCAGTGGGATGATCAGCGAGGGTGTAGCCCGTCGCCAGCCATGTGGTTCTGATCGATTCGGAGCTAGAGAACGGCGTCGGATCGGCTGTGGCGAGGAAGAATTTGGCAGAACCGGCGCCGTTCACAGAGCGTTGTCATATAACGGGAGCCCGATAGTCTACCAGAGGAGGAGCGTGTCTACATATAGAGGTTGCCGCGGCTCGCGAAGCGATTCAGTCTCGTCGAAGCCACGCGACGAGAAATTCGACGAGAGAAGATCGCACACGATAACGCGTCCGTCCGATCCTCCGTGCAGGAAACAACTTCGGATCCTATTCGGGTGACCTTGTGACACCTCCTCTGTGCTACCTCTCACCCCTCGTTTCCTCGAAAAAAAAGTCTCACGGCGAAACGCTGTTCACGGTGAGTTGAACTCTGCTCTTCCGATGATACAATTAATTCTCTACAGACACCGAAACCGTTTCGGACCCTCCATGACAAAACCAAAAATTCACGTGCAATCGAAACACATAATAGATAATAGATAATAGATAATTCTGTTACTCCAGAATATAGCGATAAACTATTTTCGACAATACGTTTTTGTTTATTATCGAGCGATATGTTCGGAATCGGAGCACGTGACCGGGCGATCTTTGGACGCTGATTAAATAGAATTATCGTCGCGGGCTACCGTGTACATGGCTGGCTTTAGACAACAATCTTATAATACTGCGATTAATCGTTTTATGAGAATTGTTTCCGTTCGAAAGGACAATGCGGAAATGAACGGGTGTTAATTTCGCTTCGCGACTGACGTAGAGGACTGATAAGCTGGTTCCACGGTATCAGAGAAATCCCTCAGGATCAGCGAGGCTGAGTGAATCGGAACGACTCGCGGCGACGATTTACGACCGGCCCGACTCGATTTACGATCGTTTCTTGCTAGACGGGCCCTCGAATCCGCGATCCGTCGTGTTTGCGAACTGTAATTCACCGGTGTTTGCGATCGCGCCGTCGTATTTTATCGGCCTCTAAGGCGACTGTCGTCGAACCGAAGATATGCGCTCCGTTTGCTCAGGACGAGCATCGGTAGAATTTGACAGAAATCAATCCGGAAACTCGGACACTGATTTTTTCCACGGATAACCGCCTCGCTGTCATAATCGAGCGTTTGTTCTATCTAGACTGCGGGTCTTTATGCAAAATCATAGAAACAGGAGTTAAATACGAGCGTCTTTCTTCGTTTAATAATTTTAATAAATTGACTTTTATTAATTTTCAAAATCTTTTAATGCCTGAACTGTTTTGAATTTTGCCCGCTCATTTTTGCCATACATGCATGTATCTAGAAATTTCTCTAAATTGTTATGACTTGTTCGTAATTATACAATTTTTGGTGATTTTCTGCGGGAATTAGTTTGCGTAAAGACCCGCAGTCTACTCGTGAAACTTTTCTACGCTAGATTCGACCATCAGACCGCAGATGTTTGTGCAATGGCGGAGTTTAATAGCAGTTTTAGCGTAAATTATGGGCACGCGCACTCTAATGGTTTCAGCACGATTATCGGATCGATCGAACGGTGGCATTCTAATTTTTCCACGATTGCGCTCGATGCTAAGTATTACGGCGTAAATTTTCAGCGGACAGGCAGACTCGTTCGATAAATCACAGGCAGATATGGAGCAAGGTGGCGTCTCGATAATAACGCCGACCGGGATCACGGAAAATTCTGTCGGCAAATCGAAGACCATCGGGATCACGTTCAGCTCCAGACCCAGCCTGCAGGCCGCCAAGGAGAAGCTCAAGACTCCATGTGAGTACACCTGAAACGATTCATTCGAATCAAATATCTACAACATTAACGACTGGGGATTTTTATGCTAAATTAAAATGTTCTGTGCATCGATTGCAACAGACAGGAGGTCGATAATTCGAGGGGCGGATATTTTCGTATTCTAGAGAGATCGACACCGCGAGGATCGCAACGATCATGTGGATCGGGAGCGTAACAGGTTGCCGGTGAAATGCTGGCGAGCGGGGAATGCAAAAGCAAACGGCGCGAAGCGAAACAATGTCCCTCGTGGCCTGGAAAGAGTGATTCCGTTCGCCTCGTGATATCGAACGGGACGGGTACGGGACAGACAACCACGTGATCCACGTTTCTCTCGTTTTCCACGTTCTAGATACTTTCGCGGAGAACTTTCTTTCCGCCGCGCGCTACGCGGGAAACGTTCTCTTCGAGCGAGAGAGTCCGATCGTTGTTGGTCAATTTTCGTGCCGAGCTCCGATTAGGATTCGGAATCGCCCCGAGGATCGCCTTCTCGCGATTACGAGACGCACGAGAGCGACCTACGATCCACGATCTACGGTTGCCACACCGGCGCAGCGCTGCGCGGCATTCCGGATCGCGAGCTCTTTCTCCCTCGAGATCGTTGACCCCACGGATTCTTTATCGTTTCTGCAAACTGCCTCCGAAAACGTACTGTACAACAATTTTGCCGATTAATTCTGATCAAATTGAAATTGATTTTCGTAGACTATAGATTTTTAGAAATTATGAAATTATCGCCGGTGGTTAATGTGTCAATTTTCACGATAAATTGAAAATTATCAATATAGAGTAAGAGCTACAGGTGTGACTATTGATTACGGATATCATATTTACATCTTACGGATATTTAATGATACATCGATAATATCGTTAAAGCAATTAACAGAAAAGTTCACGTCAACTAATTTGTTTACCGCTGTTTTCACAACAAATTTTCAACACAGATATTTTCAGGAAGAAGTGGCAGATTACAGGCAAAACTTACAAGCATACTATCTGTAATCGGCCCAAACAAAAATAAATAGATTTAAATTATAAATCATTACGCCTTACACTTTACTTCGACTCTTGCCTTTAATCGCCTTAACAATATCACCGATACATCAAAGTATTGGTAAGGTAACAGTATCAATAGTCACACCTCTAGTAAGAGCGCGGTATGTTGGCCGACAATCGCCTAATCATGTTAATTACCTTGCCCGTATTATCGGTCGACTAATTGGGGAATCGGAAACGTACACTGCGGTTGCTCTTGAACCAGACACAAAACGACACGCGTACAATTTTGTTGTTGTTGCAAAGGATTCACCTCGAAAACAAGATCTACGATTAGAATATTACGTGGAAATTCGATCGAGGCACTCGAAGTTGATAATTCTTTATCGCGAAGATGGATCAGCGATCCGGTATCGTGGAAAGTTCGCTTCATGTGTGAAATCAATATACCGATCTTGGATCTGTTCATCGATCCCGTGTTGTTCTTCTCGTGCGTGAGCAATATTGTTATCGCACCAGATAATTAATTTGGACTTTAATCCTTTAAAAAATTTCACCTGTTCATTCTTGCCATGAGCACACGAAATCTAGTGCACAGGCTTGATCATGAGGCGTAGTATGCCTGTGTAAAAGTTGTCGATGAACCTGTGCCGGGGTTCTCACTGTTTACAACGCAAAGTGGATCAGCTACAGAAGCCTGTCAGCTCCGGATAAACGGAACACGTATTTACACGAACGGTAACGGTGGCAAGTGAGACAGTGGGTCAAGTTCTCGGCGAGCGGTCTGGGTCAACGAATCCTCTCAAGGTTCCACCTTTACCGTGTCATCATCTCGTTGACGACCCTAACGGTGTCTCTGCTCTGCCAAGTATTTCCTGTTACCTGTCGTTCGACTTTCCTACTAGAAAAACAGCCGAATCATCCGCGTTTCCCCGATGAACTGTCAGACGAATTTTCTTCTGAATTCTTTGGTGCAGCCTCGATGCAACGTTGCATTGCTTGCATCCACTTCGGGAACATCGGTCTCCCGGAATCTAGGTAGAAATTGGTTTGAATTAATTTTATATCAAAGATTAGTGTATTCAATTTTTTAAATTTACTCACTGCTCATATAAAAATTAATTATTGTTACACTGAAATAGTTCCTGGATGCACGCTCCGCGCTGAAAGAAAAACATTAAATGAAACAAGTAAATTGACACACCGTGAGTTGAACTATACACCAATAAATTTTAATTGGACGCTAGAAAGCTAGAGCATAATTTCCATTCGAATTTCTTCTTCTATAAATCAAAGTGTCATGTAAAAACAAATTCTTCCTTATCGATCGAGGGTAACGAAGAAAGAGAGAGAGAGAGAGAGGAAAGAAAAAAAAGTTGATCTTTTAATGAAGAGATGGCGCTCGAATGGCCGTGAGAGGATCGTTAATTAAGAACGACATCGCTGGTGGGCTTTCCAAGCCCGAGACCTTTCACTATTTTCTAAATCCAGCCGGGCGTTACTTTCTCGATCCACAATTACGAGTAACTTTCATTGTAATTACAGGCAACACCCAGCTGCCTCCGCTGCTCCGCAATACCATGTAGAATTTACAATTAAGATGGAGAAAGATATTCATTTCCTCTTGAAGGGAAAACTGCATCTTTTTGCCCGGCCGGTTCCTCCTTTCTGAAAAATGATACGAGACACTAATGAGATTTACGCTTTTAGAAATGGAATATGACTGGAAAAGACAATGGCTCGAGAAAGATATATGTTAAAAAACGAAAAAAAAACTAGCTGCAGTTTCTTGTATTAGTTTATAAAGAAAAAATTGTTAATTCTTCTACATTTGATAGAAAGAAGATTAATCCACAGCTAACTTTTAACAAAAACGCGAGCGTCAGAGGAAAACCAAGTGCCCCAGACGGTTGCTCTCATTTTTAATAATAAATAAAAAAAAAAGACAAGCGTTGCGCGATAGATAAAAGCGTTCGGTAACAATTTCTCTGCTCGATGTTATCAGACCGATTTGCGTCATGGTTTTATATAATCGTTGAAGTAATTCGTTGCATATGGATAGCGGTGTGGAAAATGAAAATTCGGTGCGCGCCTTTTCCTGCGCGATTTCATCGAAAACAAAAAGGAAGAATGACGCTACAGCAACCGCGTTCCTAATGACTCTATTTAGCAGATCGCTGAACCGGTTACGTAGAATAGAAATCGATAAAGATTTCTCGTAGTATTTGACCCACCTTGATCTCTCAGCAAAACGGTGGCTCATTACGAAAACGTTTACTTTTAAGAGGTCAGGCGAGTTAGAATCCCGGCCACCGGAAGCGGTTTGACCCAATGATAATCAAACACCGAGCGGACGGTATTGTCGACGTTACTTTTCGTCAAAAACAAAACAACTGCAATAAAATATTCCCGCATGAATATTCATCATTTTCATACAAGACAGTGTTTCCAAGTATGAGTTCGTTCGACAGATAGCGGCGATATTTTAGCACCGTGTTTGAATAATTTTGAGAGATTAGATATGTCTATGTCAATGCGCTGGCCAATGTGCGACCAATACAATACAAATTTCGCGAGTGCTCGAGCTTCATCTTCGGAAGTCTCTATTTTCAAAGAAAACACTGACAAACAGTATTTATTATTTTGGGAACGTTCGCAGTTCAATTATACCGTGTTGTTTGTAACACGTTGTATAGAATGCAAACGATCGAATCTGAAATCAGCAGAGATTCGCACGATAGAAAAGCAACGAACTGGAGGAAGCTTCAGTGATTCGGGAAGCCGATTCAATCATCGCGGATGATCGCTGTCGCTCCAGAGACGCCGAATTCGCCTAATGGAAATTGCTTGTGACACGTGCTGCGGCCAAGTTTGCCGAATGATCTATCATAAAGTTCGGGGAGTTTTCGCGGACGATGGTGCGCAGCAATCCGACGATCCGACACCGGTCTCCTTACGCGTTACGACGAATTCCGGTAGAATCTTCGAAGCTCGATATCTCTGCGCTTTCGTGCTTTTCCGGTGGAACCCGAGTCTGCTCTGTGGGAAACACTGCTTGCTTTAATCGAGTCCACGTCTGAAAGATAACACTCTTAATTCTGGACGATTCTGCTTAATCGAGGGGAACGCGAATATTTTACATAAACTGCGATTGTTGAAAGTCTTGTTCGGCCGAAGAATTTCAATTAAACGACCTCTTCGTTGAAAAACAGCCCATGTGCAAGGTGTTGTTACTTTATGAAAACAACGTCGTAGAGTGTTCGTTCTGGACTCATTCTAAAGTTTGAACCTTCTACATTCGAAATGCATTGTTCCTTTTTCTCAACAAAATTTTTCACGCTATGTTACGGGTGATAAAGTGAACATACTTTTCTGTTTCGAAAATGTTTGATATTCAAGCGTGCGTACAGAAGTTGAAAAATTTTATCAATGAATAAAACTAGTGTAGATTTTAAGATCGGAGTCTTGCCTTTAAAATGAGCCCACGATGGTCGCAGTACGATTTTTGTTGGCCGAGTAATATCTGACCGTAGTTTACCCGAATAAATAACAGTAAAAGAGTTCGTTTAGCCGGCAGAAATGTTGAGATATTTCAGGCTGTTTAAGATTAGAACTAAGCAGTTGGTGCAAAATGAGAAATAATTATGCTGGAGGGTTACGTAACGCAGTCTCGGTTTCCTGTCGAGGGAGGCGAGGACCCGAGGCAGTCAGGAACCCTGGAACTTCCACGCAGATTCTCGCTTGACCCTTAACACCGTTAGTTTACGGGGTAATCACGTTCCAGCAAGTTCCCCGGGCCGAAAGTTCAAAAGTGCGGCTGCTTCGACTCGCAGGCTCGCTCGCCGTGCTCTCTCTCTCTCTCTCTCTCTCTCTCTCTCTCTCTCTCTCTCTCTCTCTCTCTCTCTCTCTCTTTCTCCTTTTCACCCCGCAAACCGGAAACCTGGCTCGAGACACTTGTTATTATCATCGTGTCGCCTTCGCTAGTCCTTCATTTACATAATCGTTTCCACTTTTTGTCGGCCCTACACAAATTTAATTACCCCGAAAACGATTTCCATTAAATTCTCTACGAACATAACATCTGAGACAAATTGTCAATTATTCACCTATACGACAAAGTATTCTGTGAAATTTCTTTAGAAGAATCGATAGACTAGATCTACATAGAGCGCCACGCCTTGCAAGGGTAGATGATAGTTTTCATTTTCTAGAGGGTGACTTGCGCGAGACTGGGAGCTAAAATCATATTGAAAAGTTATTGGACATATTGAAGAGTGTTTCTAACATGAATTAAGTATATATGTATGCAGACCGAGATTTACAGATATGGCTACCTGTTTGATCCACAGGGCTGACCAACCTGCTAAAAGAAGATGCCACCGGCTGGGAGATCCTGATGTCAACTGCTGCCGAGATAGTCGGCACTGCTCTTTTGGTCTTCATCGGATGCACCGGATGCATCGGCAGCCTTGGTGTCGCGCCGAGTATCCTGCAGCTCTCTTTGACCTTCGGCCTCGCTGTTATGACCGCTATACAGGTGACGAAACGCTCCGCGAACCCTAGCGATACTTGTCCTTCGACTTGCCTCTAAGTCTTCTAGTAGTTCTTACAGAATAAGAGGGATGTAACCATGGTTTTGGCACGTTCTGTGAATATCTTGTGTTTCAGTGTGTAGGGCACATCAGCGGTGCGCACATCAACCCTTGCATCACAGTGGCCGCGATGGTATTGGGCACGAAATCGCTTCCGATGACGGCAGTGTACATCCTGGCGCAGTGCATAGGGGCTCTGATCGGTTATGGTTTCCTCATGGTACGCAAACCTCTTCTTACAAAATTGTGAATCGGGACAAGTTTCAAGGATTAATTTTTTGTTCCCGATGACAGGTGATCACCCCCCAGGAGCTGATCTACTCTTCAACGCCTGACTCAGGAGCCTCGTTCTGCATGACCGACGTCAACACGAACCTGTCGACGCTGCAGGGTTTCACCGCAGAGGCCCTAGCAACAGGGATACTCGTGTTGTTCGCTTGCGGAATCTGGGACCACAGGAACTCGAGGAACACGGACTCGGCGCCGATCAGATTCGGCCTCTGCGTCACTGTTCTCTGCATCGTCTTCATCCCTTACACCGGATGCAGCATGAACCCTGCGAGGACTCTGGGCCCGGCTGTCTGGAACGGATACTGGAGCCATCATTGGATGTTTTGGCTGGGACCCATCACTGGAGCTTTGGTAGCCTCGCTGATGTACCGGCTAATCTTCCTGGACAACAGGAACAAGTTCGATGGGAATGGAAGCCTTCAGCCTGTCGAGACATAAGGAGGTAAGTCGAGACCTTGATAAAACCATTTTCACATTTTTCAAAAATTAAAAAACGATTTTTCTTTACTTTTCCGTAGCATTCCGGTGGTTCATGGTTCGCAACTCGGACGAGAAATCCTGATCGCGCTCTCTTCTCTCTCCGTTTCCCTCTCTCGGATCGGAAAGCCGGAAGCGGAGCTGGCTCTCCGGTTGGTGGCGATTTCGAAGAAAGATGCGGGGGACAGCCTTCTCTTGATCTCTCTTGGGGGAAGCTGAAGAATGCGTCGCGCGAGGAGGACTTCTCTGACTGACCCGCTCGTGTACAAACTGTTCAACATGTTAATTTATCTCGCGAGATTGTGAGCTGAACAGGAGGCGGCGCTTCGAACGTCATGGAAACCATATGTATCGCGACGTTGTTTTGTGGAGACGATGGTTTTACTTGAGTTCGACTAGATATGTGTATAAGTTATTTCGAAAATTTTTTTATATTGAGAAGGCCTGGCACTTTTACCGTGGGCGTGGCTTGTTAACGTTTCAGAATATTTGATGGATTGGAATAATATTTCCCAAAGACGCTGAACTTCCTTGATACATTAGATTCTGCTAGCAGAGTAACCTGAGGATCTCCGATGAGTAACATGAGTAAGTCCGAGGATCATTGTTATCAGCATATAGGCTACGCCCACGGCGAGCCAAGACAACGCCCACTTTGAAACTGATCCAAGTGCATTCATATTAGCGAAATCGATTCATAAGCTTCTTCAGAAGCATTTTAATACTGAACATAGGGCGTGGCGTCCACAGTGGTGGGAGGATCGTGGGCATGGTTTGTAAACGTTCACCTCCACAATTATGTAACCGATTGGAATTCACGCTAGATTCTGTTAGCTGTAGCAAACCATCAGAAACAGAACTTTCAAGTCAGTTTTGCGAGACAGTGCCCACGAGCTCTCAGAAACCGATCCCAGCGGATCCGGAACAGTGCTAGCCGGGATAGGTGAAAAATATTCGCGGGGAAACAGTATCTCTGGCCGTAGTCGCCGGTTTTTTCAGCGTAACGCCGCGCCGGCTCGCCGGACCACGAATTCGGCGCTCGTTAGGTCGGTTGTCCTTTCCGGGAGACAACGGCGATCCCTCTATCCGGCGCTCCGCCTCGCGGAACCAGCATTGAAGCAGCGGATTCCGCGTGGAAATTCGAAATAACGGAATTAGTGGCGCGCGTCCCGGAAATTACCCGCGGCGGTGTCGCTCGCGGAAACTTTTAATTGTGCCCCGGCTTGTGTGCCGCGAGCATGCTCTCGCCGTTTCCAGCTGCATCGACCCCTTGTTCGACCGCGGCCGGCCTGTAGTCGCTGGCTTTTCGAGTGAGTAACAGAGGCGGCAAAAGCTTCCAGACTGTGGACACGCCGAGCTGTACGAATAAATTTGATACGTTTTACCAAACCTCTTCTTTTCTTCTCTTCGTCTCCGTCCTCTTGCTCGATCCTGTCACCTACAACAGAATACCCGTTAATTCATATCAACAACTGGAGTACACTATTATCAAGACGATTACCACCAAATCTGCAAGCGCCGATCATAATCGACCGGTTCCAGATTATTTATTTTGGTATTGTTGAAATTAGAAGGACCCTTTACAATCGATCTTAGAAAATCATGGAACTACCGCGGATTTAGAACTGTATTCCTTCACGGTGCTGGGATAAGTCCTGAGCGTAAGTGCTCCTCCCAGAAGGCACCCTGATCTTCCCCACTCCGTGGCCAGGCACTCTTAGACCAATGTCCCACTTCTTTAGAATAATGCAACCTCAGCCCTTGACTTTGCTTAAAACACGTTCGCGCTAACATACATAATTGGATTACCAGCAACACGGAAAATACATAATCAATGAAGACGCGATCTTATTCAATCATGCCGTTTCAATATTTATAACCGTGTATATTTTACCGTGCTATTCTTAAATTATGTAAATGCCTGTTCAACGTATTAATGAGATTCCGAGCGTGAAGCGCCGGGTATCCCATCATTGCTTCGACCTTTAGAATACAATTTCTCTCGTTCGTCTGGATCCGTCATCGTCGCGGTACTTTAATTAATCGCTAGGTATTGAGTCCCAGCAATTAATCACTCAGCTCTCATTTCTGATTGTCGTTCCTCGAATTTCTGAGCCACGCGACGAGTCATTGCAACTGTTCGTTAAACATCAAATAGTTATTAGCTTTACAATACGATTGTTTAATATAAAAAATCAAGAAATATCTCGATCAATTTTTGATTTTACATATATAATGTATTATATAATAATAATATACATATATGTATTTATTATTATATATATATATATATATAATTATTATTATATACATATATTTATTCTATTGTGGAATTTTCGAGACATTGGAAACTGTAAAGTGCCCAAAGCAAGTAGCTGAATATTGTGGATGCATGTTTAGAGGATCCTGGCACCGGCGAGAGTCACAATGCGCCTATATCCCTTTTTGTTGTTTATCGGAAGGCATCGTTTGGCGAAAATAAATACGCGACTCGGTTAGAGAGAATCGGAAATAGACTCGCGTTGGTAAACGGGTAGCAGAAGGGGCTTGTTGGTGGAAGATGAGGAGAAAAGAGGAGGAAGCGTCGCTAGGTGGTGGTTCACGTTGAATCGACGCCGAGCCACGTGCCATCGCGATAAATTGCGTACGCTCGTCCCCGGCGTACAGAGACGTGTTCAGTCTCGCGCGCTGCCTTCGTCACGATCTATACCCTCGATCCTCCTCGATCCCCAGTCGAGTAACGACACATCGGTGGCGGGTTAGTGTTGTGAGTGCCTTCGACAAAACGTCAGTCATGTCCTCGAACGATCTACGATCAGGTAAGCCGACTGATCAATCATAAAGAATCATATAATCCTCGCTGATCTCTGAATCCTGTAAACATACTGTGTTAATTATCTGCGGTTGGAATCCGGGTTAATGAGCTACGCTATATTTACCGTTCGGGAATCTGTGATTGCAAGAATGTAGAAAACGAGACTTAGTTTAACTGGAACAATTACTTAACTCGTGCGAGGAATAAGAAAATTGTCTAGGACAAATGTTGTTGTCAGTGGACAGATTAATGTGTCGTTCAGTTTGGTAAAAATAGCCGTGGCAATGCTACTGTCCTTGCAATTATGAAATGTTGATCTCTTGCATCATGGAATTTTAAGCTGATATCTGCAACGGCTGTATCTGATTTCAGAGAAAATAGCTTGCGACTTATAACTATAATTATGCAAAATAAAAATTTGCATCGATTGCAAGAAACTGCATAGGTACTTATTTCTTCACAGAATAATTCCAATGAATTATAAGTCATAAATTAATATTCTTCCAAACGTTTGATAGTGCCACTATTGTGTGTTTCGCCTACTCATCTTTGTCATAAATGCATAAAATCCACAGTCTATACTAGGCAACATTAGCATGTTAACAATAAAATCTTGATATATGGTAGAATGACTTGAAGAGGTCGCACTAGAATAAAGTGAAACGATTGAAGGGGTGATCCTGATCCAAGGAGGTGTCCCGGGACTCGTTGAGCCGATATCGGCAATTAGAGCGACGCGGGCGAAGTTCTTGGCGGGAAACCGGTCGCGGAGTCAGAGGTTCTTCGTGGACGATGAATATTTCAAAAGGAGCAGACCTCGCGGATGCCTGTTTCCTGTGCAGGTTTAATTATTCATCGGCGGAGGCGCGTGGTTCTCTTCTTATCGTCACTCGGCCCAGCTTTTCTCCGCTTGTTTAGGCCCTTGGTCGCTTTCCTCGGTCCACGATAACGCTTCGATAGTAGACATCAAAGTTTCTGGGTCGGCGAGGACCGCACTAGCTCGCCTTGGTTCCTAAAAGCAGGTGGAAACTTGCCTTAAACTGATTGCAATATTTGGGAGGTGGACTAGCATCGAATCACTACTGTGCTATAATCTTTAGAACAACGTGCTTGATCTCTGCATGGAAAATGGAGATTGAACGTGGTATTTTCTTCTACGATTGATTTTCTCCAATGTACGGTAAGACCTCGGTAATAGATCATGCTTTTTTGGATCGGTGACGACGAACACGGCTTCAGTCCTAAAACGATACGAAAACCGGTAATAAGGTGTTTAACACGTGTAATGATCGGTCATATATGAGTGATACTACTCTTTGAACAAATCTAATAAATTATTTTTTTTTGTGGTCGAGTAGATTAAATTGGTTTAGGATATGAAAGATGTAGAATTAAAAGTAGCCAGTATGATAAATGTTGTCTCTCCAGTTTTGGATCAATTAATTAAATTAGTTTGATTTTCTGGAAGAATTATAGGGTTATCATCCGGCAGCGAACGAGTTAAGATGCTCGAAACAATTAGTATCAAACCGCTACTTATCTCGACAGTGATTCAGTATGCAGCCAGAAGCGCCGCAGACGATGACTCTCGCTATAAGCTCGCCTTTGGACCTGATCGGCAGACTCGTCGAGAGACGCAAAATCCCTGAAACGAATGCTATTAAAATACGTCCTTGTGCTAACGAACGATCATTCCTTTGTATTTTAAAGAGGCGATTATTATGACGTCGATCCACTCATTTGCATATCGACGTCGAAGCGGTAAACGCGTATGTGTTTTGGTTCTCATGACCGCGGCTCATCCAGTTGTACCAAGTGTTAACACACTTTTAACACGTGTAATGGTACTTAATAATGAGTGGCCAAGTGATAAACGTTCTGTCCCAAATAATAAGAGCGTCGTAGCGATGACCAAGAGACGTCGATGGAAGATAGTAGTGGCGCTTAGGCGATCGCGCGGGTCCCGCGATAAATCGGATCAGCTCAATCCGAGTTTACGAAATCGTCGGGTTTAGAGAGCAAATGTTATCGTTTTAACCCCGGGCGTCTGACGACGCGACTTTTCGTCGTGTTTGTCGCGCTCCTCGTGTTTGTACAACGCCGGCCCCGATAATAGCTGGCAAGCTGGCATAGTTTGTTCCATTCGCCTCTCAAAATCTCGTCATTCCGCGTCGCTTTTATCATACCGCTCGTATTTCATCGCGGATGCGTCGCGGATCACGGGGTGTTTCGCGGCGCATCTGGTGATTAAACCATCTGCACTCTCATAACTTGGGGCCTCTCGCGCAACATACAATTATGCAAATTCCCTGTAAGAATTTATGTCGGAAAAATCGGTGAACGTCTCTTGCGATATTATCGGATGTTTGTTAACGTTGTAATTTTTCTACGCAGAAACTCGGTACTGCTTCGTGCATGCCTGGACCATGTCTGTGAATTTTTTGACCCTCGTGGAATTGCAGGTGCAGTTAAATGTAGTTAGGCATGAATGGGAAACTGGTTCGCCGCACGCGTCGCGACAGTCTGCGTGACGTTCGCAGTATATTTTGTGGAAACACGCTTTATCAACGACGATGACACAGCTGTGAGAAGATACTGCTAAACGGACTTGCGTGGCAGCGACCGCCCCACCGCGAGAGCGAAAGATGTCACGTTCCAGACAAGATTTTACGCGGAACCGATCGCATTATGTTTATCTGAACGTTGCTCTAATCTCGAGTCCAATAGGAGAAGGCAAATTACGGGGAGGCGGAAGCAACAGTCGGTACAGGGTGACTCAAAATTGGTGCTACAGGCTGTTTAAAAAGTGGCCAACCAAGGTCTCGCCGAAACACTTGTCATTGTTCGAAGGAAAAAGCTAGAAAATAAGAGAGAAATAGTACAGGGTGTTTCAGGATACTAGAATTACGACCCCCGTTTTTTGAGCGTCCTGTATCAATCAGCCAGGATGACCGAGAACAATTATTTCTCCATTAATTCCTGTCCGTGAGAATCTCGGCCACCTCGGGGACGGTCGCCGACTGTTCGAAGTAGACTATACAGCTCATTGTCATGATTCCTCAACAAATAGGAAATCGAATGGAATCTCGAGACGGTCAATATTGACCCTTACCAGCGGATCGTTAGCGTACCATTACGATTCAAAAATATACACATGTATTTTCGCTGCCGTTGTCGTCTGCGCGCGGTTTATAGTTAGCCTGTCGCGTTCCGGAAATATTCGATCGTTCGAACAACGAACTTGACACGCATCGCGTGGGGTTGGGATCGATACGCATTTCACGCGTATCGATTCGATGCACGACGAGACACGGTTCTCCTCCGATTTTTCAAAAATCGGTTTTTCTAATCAAGAAACAAACGAAACACAATTCAATTGTGTACTTCGCTGGATACAGGAGGAAACGGAGTAATGGATAAAAACGATAAGATCTCGAAAAGAGGCGTTAACACAGAGATGTCTGCATCGTCCTCCGTCACTTTATCTCCGCTAATTCCATTCCTTTTGATTAGTAATGCTCAAGGACCTTCCACGCGCGTGTGCAAATGTCCGTTCACGCGTTCTAATTTCTTGCAACCGAAGTCCAGCAGCCAAAAATCGGGAAAAATTCAAGGTCGTGAATGAAGGTGTCCAGAATGTGTAGGAATTTTTTCAGAATTTTTCCACGGACCGTCAGTCGTTGAGCGACCTGTAGAGGAGTAGCTCCCACATCAACGTCCATTTTCGTGTTCTAATTTCGTGCAGCCAAAGTCCACCATTCAAAAATCTAAAAAAAATTCAAATCGTGGATTAAGGTGTCAAGAATATGTCGGAATTTTTTAAGAATTTTTCCACGGACCGTCAGTCGTTGAGCGGCCTGTATGGAAGCAGCACCCGCGTTACATCAGATCGATCCGAAGGATTAATCGGTTCCCGTTATCAGCGGCAACAAATGGCCCACTTAGATACGCGCGAATACCAGATCTATTCCTTTATTTTCGCTGGTAGCTGTTTATTTTCTTTCGCGATCCGGATCACCCATCGTAATGAGAAACGTTGTTGCGCAACGGATCCTGTTATAGTTGTAGAGAATGGATCGTGACCGATCGAACGATCGCCGGGAGCACAAATTTTCCACGCGCCAATAATTAGAAAACGAATGCGGCAACGGGCGTCCGATTTAGCGCTTCTCTCTTCGTCTCTCGCGATTTTTCTCTCGCGGCGGTTTTATGGCTTCGCCAATAATTTTATGCCGCCCGGCACAATTATGGTAATCGTAGCCGCCTCTCGCCGCGGATCTGTTACCCCCTTTGTTTATTTGCATCCTGATTGCGTTTTTCTATCCTCGAACGAGGAATAGCATTTTATGCGATCTAGACGCACTCACAGTCTCTTTGTACGCCGCGCGTTCAGCGCACGCTGTCTGCAACGTCGCCCGCGTCTTCTGGTGCACAATCGTCGCAGAAAAGTTAGTGTTTTCCCAAACCTTGAGACAGCTGGTTCATTCGAGGGTTAATATTACGTGGGAGCGAGAATTACAATGTCCATTGTCGCCGGAGCGTTTGGAAAATTTTTACTGCACTCTCATCGTCATTAAAATCTGATATCAATAGACCACGGATTTGTAAGTTTTTGCAAAAACGAGTACATAAAATTTGAAACAGTGGAACGAACTCGCAAAAATTATTGAAAGAAGAAAGACATTTTTATTTAGTTCTCAGTGCTGCAATCAACGAACTAAATTTTTATTTTGTAATCTATTTCGTTCGGAACACCCAGTGCGTGGAGCGACGAAGTTACAATTAGGAAAATGATCGAGTAATTAATAGGAGAATCCGGGATTTGTCGTCCGTGACGGTAAACAGTGATTTCCAGTTAATTTCCTCCGTGTACAGGTACGCGTGGCCGATATTTAATTGAATTTTAATTCGCGTTGCATGAGTCCCGGCCGTCTCTGTGCGCGTACTATACCGACCCGGAATCACCGTTTATCATCGTAATTATATAAAAAGGCAAAAACGTGCAGTCCCATCATCACCACCATCGCCAACGTTGCTTATCTTTTTTCCCAGTGCAGCGATTCGTCGACGCGACATAAACGCTGCGTGTTGCGCCGCAAATTGCAGCTTCATTGTTGCGATCAAGATCGAGATCGTCTCACTGTGCACAGAAATTCGCGATTAACGAGTTGAAATTCGCGCCGGTCACGTTGCCGATTTTTATTTCCCGGAAATTACGGGCGTTTTACTGCTTGCAACGCTTCCGGAAACGCCTTGATAATCCTAATTAATGTTATAACTTGCTCAAATTAACACGTTCACTGCCGTTGAATTGTTACGTTATTCTTGACTTGTTGCAATCATTCGAAGAGGAAATACGTTTCCATTTAACTTCCGGTTCTGGCAATTCTAATGTTTTTAGTTTGTAACAAACTATTATGCAGTCTTCGAAATGAATAGTTTTACTTCAGATAGACCCAGCTCGATTCAAACTAAAGTTCTCCATTCCGTATCTACTCTATCTGGATCAAAATTCAAGTATCCAGGTGGGATTAGACAGATCCTAGCTTAGACTAGATCTAATCTACAGGATTCCACACTGGGAATCAAGCTTAAGCTACTTCGAAACTTGACCTGGCCTAGCTCGATTCGCGATTCCGCAGTCTCCACCCATTCTGGATCAAAATCCAGGAGGTACTGGAGTTAATCAGAATTGGCCTGGAAAGTGTGCTAGACAAATCAATCGGTGATTGGCCGGTAGATTCATCGATCGATTATCCACTGAACTTGACTACAAACTTGTCAGGATTCGCGATAGCTGGAGAAGGTATCCAAGGCGCTGGGTATCCGTGTCAAGGCAGTCGATATTCATCGAGTCTCGTTGAAATGCTCGGATATCGTTGCCGTAGCCGGTTGTAAATTAGTTTAACGGTGTAGCTTCTGGCTGGAATATCGATGCAGGAATTCCTAGTCGCCCTCTTCTGCATTCGCCGACAATACTACACGGACCCTGTACAGCGAAGTCGATCGTAAATCACGATCTTCCTTTCTTCTCCGCTTCGCTCTTTGAGACCTCTTTGCCTGACCAATACTTGAACAAGTGGTTGATGAAATAAAATATCATCAAAGTGTACTATAACAACTCTAGTTGTAGAAATTGAGACGGGACAGATTGATTTTGCATAAAAATTCGCAGTCCACTTATCATCGTGGAACGAACTAACATCGGGCTAGAGCATCGTTCACTTTTGGCAAGGCCTGTAGCTTGCGAGTGCTAGTCCATTCGAAGAATGCTCGACTATCTCATGACCCTACATTTGGACTGGACTTGTTTGACATTGTTAAAAAATTCTTTCAAATGTTATCGACATAATTGGTCAATTGGAAAACTACCGTGGAACGAAAAGGAGAGCAACCACAGACGGCTCTCTCTGCGGAGTCGACTGGTGTCAACGGTAGTGGTATGTACTTGTCCTTCGCGTGGCCGTCCTCGTCGAGCGCCACGCGCCAGCGCGAGGCTCGCCACGCTTCTAACTTGCAATTTTACTCGGTCGGTGGAAGTGGTTCCGAGTGCACGCGATATTCGTTCGACATCACGCCGTAGGATGCCTGTAGATTTCGGTAAGGATATTCTTCCGTGACCAACCAGAACGAACTTTTTCCTCGAAAGGAGAGCGAGCCGGTTGCTGGTCGTCTGCTACGCTGATGATGGCCCCAACGAGGATTCGCGGAGTCTGCGTCGCGGGTTCCCAGCGATCTTCGATCTCCCGTTCCGCCGATATAGGGCAAGGCTACAGGCTCGCACAAAACTGATGCGCGGAGTCACGCGAACTCGCAATCGTTTGCTACAGCGCTCCACAATTTTGATTCATTGATTTTTAATCAACCTGTAGGGTCCATCGAGGATGATGCAGAAGTTGTTACTTTGTTCAGGAACAAGTAAAGGGAAAGGTTGGAATCTCGAGGTCATTGAGTCTTCGCGCATCTCGATGATTTTGAATCAGCCTGTAGAATTTGGTGAACCATTCTTCTTTGGGTCTCTGAAAGGGAAATCAGAACATTTAGAATTTTGGTGAATGTTCAAATGAGTGCTTGGAATTTTTTAAGGCTTCGTACGTCTCGTCGGTTTTAATCAACCTGTAGAGTCCACTGCACCCTTCTAGAGTCTAGAGTTCGGCGTCTTCTTCTTCCTAGGGTCCCTGAAAAGAAAGCCAGAGCGTTAAGAATCTTGCGCACCTGCTCACCGATTTTGAATCGCCCTGTAGAGTACTCCACGAGATCCAACGAGTTTCTCCAAAAAAAAGAGGCAACAAGAGGGACCAGAGAATTGTTGAATTTACATCTTCGCGTGTCTCATTAATTTTGAATAGGCCTGTAGAATGCATCGAGAGCAACCCAATAATGACTCTTTTTCTTGAGGTTTCCGAGAGGCGAAGTTGATTCGGGTCGAATCGTCGAGGAGGTTTTTTGGTTTATTAATTTCTTTGTTCTTCTCACGGCACGGTTCTGCTTCCTCTTCCTGGCCTTGTTCAAACCCCTGTCTATTTTCCGAGGTCGATCATGTCCCCTGTCCGCGTTGCAACCGTTCGCGAGCGTTGCATTCGGGTCAGGCAGACCAGACACTTGAGAGACTTAGGCTTTCGAAGCTCTGTATACACGGCGACTCGCGTAATTGATCAAACAGTATTAAAGTAGAACGACCTTTCCGAAACTTAACCAAGCGAGTTCAGCTTCTCTGGGAAACTGGATAGATCAGCTTATTGGATAAAGCATAAAATTACAGGCCCAGATGAAAACTCTGATTTGGACCTGATGATGATACACGTGTTCTTTTGTTGCAGGCTTCAAGAAGCTGGTGGAGGGTGGCGGGAGCGTGAAGAGCACAATGTTGGTAGCGTTTTCGGAGGTTTTGGGTACGGCGATCCTGGTGTTCGTGGGTTGCATGGGCTGCGTGTCTACCCTCGGCGTGGTCCCGTCGCACCTGCAGGTCGCGTTGACGTTCGGCCTGGCGGTTATGCTCGTTATCCAGGTCAGTAGGGGCAATGATATAATATTACGTAGCTCCGTATTGATTCCGACTTAAAAACCATCGTGGGCCTTGAGAAGATATCGCGGCGATCTTGACGCGGTGGTTTATCGGTCCGCTTTACCGCGGGATTAAATTTAATCGTCTTCGAGTGCGATAGATAAGGTCGAGGTTCGTTGGGGCGAATTGCTAATTAAATATCTGATTCGGCTCTGCGCGCGAACGATATAGTGTTCACGCATCGATCGTTGTCTTCTTACGTTTTCGACGTCTTTTCACGATAACGAGGCGACTGGTTAAGTATCCTAAAGCCGTTGAGAGATTACCGATGATCGATTGCCACACGGTATATTACTCAACCCGATGTAATCCAACTGTTCCTGCTGTTTGCAGAGCCTCGGACACATCAGCCAAGCTCACATTAATCCGGCCATCACCGTGGGGGCCATCGTGCTCGGCAAGAAGACTATCTCCGAGGGTGCTATCTACCTTGTGTCGCAGCTGATCGGAGCCGTCATCGGCTACGGGATGCTGAAGGTGGGTTACGAGGTCTCCGAAGGTGTCCCATTCTGAAGTCCATCAAAGCATTTGCAGGACTCCCAACAGTATCTTTCCGTCTCGAAAGCTAGCGGTCTCTGTATCCAATACCTGAACCATACATTTAACCATGTTATTCAATGAACAATAAGTATTAAAATTGCAAAGAAACGTTTCAAACGATCAAGTACATGCTACCAAGAGAGACACATCGTGATGATGATTATTTGACCTTGCCACGCCCTTCGAGAGTCATCCGAACGTCATATTTAAAGTTGCAAATGTATCATTACAATGTTTTCCTTGGTACCGTACATCATTCGCCTGGAGCATTTCTTTCGGAAATGATCGCGAGTGAAACCGGACATACTGTATAGAAAAATCGATGACGGATGAAGCAGCAGCGGGTGAGGTATCATCGTAGCAGTGGTCGGAACAAAGAGTGCCGGCAGATGTCTCTAGGCTGTTCTCGATCGAGTCACCCGCGGAGCGGATTGTTTTTTTCAAAAAAATGGGTGACGCAGTGCAGTGGTGCTCGATGATCACGAAAGTCGGACAGAATAAGGGGTAGGGAACAATTAGGTGATAAAGCACCACTGAGTTCAGCTCTTTGCCTCCCAGGGAATCGAAAGTTAGCGAGACGGAAGAGTCGGTCACGGACGGTCAAGTTGGCCAACTGTTTATCTATTGAATGCCAGTCCCGCAGGAATTTTCTCATCCCATTATCTCGGATACGGAGCGTAATTTTTCCGTACCCGAAGGATAATACTATCCGGGCGATGTCGGTACGAAACGGAAATAGTTATTGGCTCCGATAAGCCGGTCTTAACTTAATCGGAACTTTGCCCTCGCGACATTTTATTGTAGTTCGAGACCCCGGATCGCCTAATCGCTGTTTCGGTAGCGTTATGCGCGTTCGTTGTCGTCACTCAAGGAGAGCTTATGCAACGTTGATCCCTTTGTACACACAAAGACACGTGCTAGTTCACTCGAAAATTAACCAATTTTAACTCGCACGTTTCGTTAAACATTCCGCGATTCGAAGATTGTTAAGCTCTTATCTGATGTAGCGCAGTCATTGCGTTAATGTTCAGGCGAAACGCGCAGGAGTCTAAAGTTGATAGAATGCGGTTCTCCGTAGTAACGAGGAGAGTCTATGCAGCACAATGATCCCTTTGCAAGCATGTAGTTCGATAAATCAGTTCACCTGGAAATAGACAACTATTACTATGTGGATCTTCATGCGAAATAAAAAATATATTATTACAAATTATGGTTGCAGATGGTGAGTCCGGCGAATCATCTGATAAGCCTGGGGCCCGATGACGCGAACACATTCTGCGTCACCCTTTTGCACGGGGAAGTGTCGGTGATTCAGGGTCTTTTGCTGGAAGGAATCTCGACCGGTATACTGATGCTGGTGGCGTGCGCCGTCTGGGACTCTAGGAACGCTCAGAACACGGACTCGGTGCCGATCAGATTCGGTCTGACCGTGAGCGGGTTGGCGTTGGCTTTCGGGCCGTACACTGGCTGCAGCATGAACCCGGCTAGGTCGTTCGCCCCAGCCCTCTGGAACAATTATTGGTCCCATCATTGGGTGTACTGGTTCGGGCCGATCGGCGGCGCCCTGCTGTCTTCCTTCATCTACAAGCTCACGTTCGGGAACAAGGACAAGCCGCAGAAAGATAACCTGCCCGAGACTGTGGCGCTCAACGCCGTCAACTCCCACAAGTAACCGGCCCCGGGTAAGTGGAACCCCGAACTGGAACGCTGAGCTACAATTTATTTTACGGTTGCAATTAGAGATGCGATGAACTGCTCATTCCGAATCACTTGTGATTGATGATCACGTTCGTTCTAAATCACGGTGTTTTTTCACAGTGATTCGTGATTTTTCGTGATCGCTTCTGATTGGTGGAGAGCATAGGAACATAACTGTTCTTGGTCACTCTATATAGAAGTCTATGTTCTCGGGACATGTTACATAACAAAAAATAAAAACAAAAATATCAGTTATATCGCATAAAGGCAAAAAGTATATTAAACAATGAAGAATATTGAATAAATTAATAATTAGTAATAACTAATGACTATAAATTGTAAAATTATATTAAGTAACATATTGTCTGGTATTGGTATTTAAATAAGAAATTGTCTATACCTTTCTACTAACTACGTAAATAATACCATTTTTTAACTCAAAGATGAAGAAGTACTATGACTCGAGGTAAAAAAGTTAGGATCACAGTCGTGATCGTGATTCTGCGATCACTGTGATAAATCACCGTGAGTGATTTTGAACGCCATCTCTAGTTGCAATGATTAAAATCACTTTGACGTTCATAATTGTCCTATAAGAAAAAGAAAATGTATGTTATTCATATAAGACATGGATTTTTCTAACATTCGACGTAAGTCGGTTTACAGTGAAGTCGACGGAGATTGCGTGAATCTTGCGTCGGTTATCGGCTAGTTCCTAGTAGGTTTGAGTTGATTTACCGTCGGTTCGTGATGGCTGGTCGCGCACGTAGGCCACGGGTGTATGCAAAATCGGGTTTCCCGTCGCGCCGTCTGCTCCGACCCCATAAAAATCAGGATCGTCGCGAGTAGGCGAGTACAACGCGTCGCGGGCGCAGCGGGTAGGAGCGTGCGCGGCACAAATTGGAGCCGGTGCTGCAATTTCGCGGGACGACGACGTTCCCCGTTAACGGGCGTCCCCGTTCGACTTTAAACGAGGCTCTAAAGCAAACGGGCGCCATGTAAACGTCGTGCATCAAGGCTTTTCGCATGACGCGGGATTATCTTGTAAGGGCGGCCGGGGCCGTAAAGGTCGCCGATAAATCGTTCGTCTGGAAAGAAAGTTCGGCGCGAAACCGGTTTTACGGTGGTCCGGGGTTTAAACCGACGACGACGATCGGAGCAACCCTAACTCTCGAGGATCAAAGCCTGGATATCCCATAAATTCCCCCCCCCCCCCGCGGCATGGATTCTCGTCGAATGAAAAATGAAAAACCGATCGTGGGGAGAAATTCGCTGTTCCAATTAACGGAATTCGAGCATTTCGCGTGCGTGGCTATCCAGGCCGCAGACCTTCGAACCTAACAATAAACTCCGACGCGCGGCTCGTTGCGGCTCCCTGTTGTATCGATCCTGTTAAAAGGCACGACCCATTTATCGCAAACAATTATCCGGGAATCGCATTACACCCCGTTGCGTCCTGGATAATCAGCTGAAAGGACTCCGGCAACGCTTCGTTAATTGTTACATATCTATACGCGACGCGACGGATCGCGGAAGTGCTCCTCTAATTATCGAATCTACTGCAACATTAATCACGGAATCGCTTCGATACGGGAACCACGATGCTGCCTCGATACTCGGTGACGTTAATTATTCAAATGAACGCGCCCACGATTCGTTCTGTGGACCCTACTATTTTTCTTACGGACTCTTGAATTGTTCTATGGGCTCTAGAATTTTTCGAAAATTTGTCATTTTGGGGAAGCGAAGAAATGGTACCGTGCTTTGGCAAGGATCCAGTACACCGTACGTTCATTTAACAAAGTGGTCAGGAACGAACGAAGCACGTGTCGTAAAGAACGAAATTAAATGGACAAGTAGCGAGGTAGTACCGTATTTCCTTGAGAATCCAGCACATCTTACGTTTAACAAAGAGATTAGTAACGAACGTAGCACGTGTCTTAAAGAATTAAACGGGCAGACAAGCGAGGAAGCAGTACCGTGCTTTGGCAAGGATCTAGTACATCCTACGTTCATTTAACAAAGAGATCAGGGATGAATTTAATCCTCCGCGGCGGAGGAAGGTAATGGACGGAGCATTAGCGTACTATATCTGGTTCTCCGGTTGTGTTTCAGGTTCGTGGCGAGCAGAAGCGGCCGAGGTGCAGCTCGATCGACGTTTCCTTCGAGAAACCACGGGAGATTAAGCAATTAATGGGTGGAACAGCGAAGGCGGCCGCTTTCGAAGCCCGCGGAATATCCGACGATAGTACGTAGTCGCACGGAGTTGAAGAGCTCGAAGCTTCGGAAAATGAAATGCCGACGACACACAGATTGACATCAGATTGCGATTTTCGCAAGACGGAGTCGTTCTCACCTCGAACGTGCGAAAAACGCGCTCCTTGACGAGCACGCGGTCGAGCCACGAGCACTAACACGCACCCAGTGCTTCGCAAACCGAGCCGCAAGATGGTCGCGAACACTGTTACATTTTATATTTTGCGAACCGGACGCGTGTCGCAGAAAATTTCGATCGACCGGCTTGCGGCTCGGTTTTACGGCGCCGGAAACACCGGCGTCACTCGTCCCGGATTAGCGCGAGGGTCAAGAAGATGGCGCCTGGATCCTCCGTTGAACGTTCGGTGAACCTGCGGAACAGCTACCTATCCTCCGATGATTTTTGGATATGTTGTAAACAGACAGCGGATTTAATGGATTTGTGACAAAAATTAGTGTGAGTAACTATTTTGAAAATTTTTGTTTTACATAAAGAGCCGCAGTCTGGTTATAAATCCGAACATTTTGCACAAATTTGCACAACACAATGGAGGATAGTTCTGCAGGTGCATCGAACACGTTCCCGGATGATCTTTGATTCTCGATGATCTTCGTCCCGCTATACAGGGGGTCCCCATCTTCGCCTGTAATATACAGAGTCTGCGACAAGCGGTGTCTGACTCGCACGCTGTACAGAATAATTGTTACGTTTTTACCGACCCGTCGAATCGCGACGACATAAAGCACAGTCACACCAAATCTCACGGTTGTCCATTCACTTGTCCATTCACACACAGTTCTGCTCTCATTCTCCAGTTGTCGGAGCCGTGCGCGATCACCCGCGGCGAAAGCAAGAAAAAGGAGACGGTACAGAGAGTAATTTGCGCGCGCCGATCGAACAATTGGAACGCTGCGTTTTCGTTAACAATTACCGCGAGGGAGAGAGGGAAACAGAGTATGCGTGTCTGTGTGTGTGAGAGAGAGAGAGAGAGAAGGCAACAGAATTAATTTCCCAGCAGGAGATCGATCCGGCGAGATAGTCCGATACACCGTTTTTCATCACGAGCTGAAAATCTCGGCCCGGAACGATCCTGTTTAGCTATAAATAAATAAAAGGGAACGACGCGCGGATCGATTGCGCCGATACACACCCGATGAAATATTTAGTAAGGGATCGTTCGATGGTTAAACAAACCGAAAGACACAGATCTCCAAAGAATTTGCTCGCAAATGTTTACACAGTGCAAGAAAATGAAACGAGAGATGATTTTTTTGCGGCTCTGTAGATTAGCGAGATTTGCCAAGTTTCCCCGGTTTCAGAATGAAAACTCGGGGCTCTAGATTAATTTCCATCTGCGAGACTATTAACAGGATGTTGTTACATCTAATGCCTTCATCCTCCTAGCACAGCGTCTTTCTTGCTCGGTGGTTTAACGTGTTTCGCGCTGAAACTGCGAGTTCGCCGGCGTGTAAAACAACGTGTACGAAATTTTTGCACGCGGCATTGGTTTCGAAAAACACAGGGATCCAGGAGCGGATTAAACGACGAAATTTTTAAAGGCGATACCCCGGTGTTTGCGCGAGCACACAGCTGCGCCGGGTTGTTATCGTTTCGAAAATTGGTGTTCCCCAGGCCGGCTGCAATTGTTTTCGCCTTTCCGGGAACCGGGAATGGATAGGAATAAGAAACGCCGGAAAACAGCGTATAGAGAGGGAGAGAGAATCGAGCGAGCATTAAGACCAGATTGAAAATTGAATTATTAACGAGCTGACTGGCGCTCGGCATGTAAATCACACGGAAATATTACTTTTCTTTCCCGTCGGAAAAATTCAAGCTGCGACAATCCTTTCCTTTCCATCCTTTCCTACCCGTCCCCTCTTGGAACTATGCGCAAAGTATTTCTATGAAATGTTAAGGTGGACAACGCACGCGACACCCTGTACATTAGGCAATTTTTTTACGGCGAAACTGCACGCTGCATTCTTTCGAAACTTCGATGTGGTAGATTTGTTATATTAATAACCGGACCGCGAATATTTGTATGCAAATAAATTATTATCAACCGGTGCGCTCGATGCACCCTTTTGTTACCGGTCTCATTATAATGGTAAATTTCGGCGAAAATTCTGTACATTGTCGGACCGGGGATAAGAACATGTTTATAAAAATGCATGGATATTCGCGGTCCATTAGACCAGCTTCGCTCCGCATTGGTTCCGAATTCATCGTGGATCGATTTACGTTGATCTTGAGCCACATGTTGCATCCATGATGGTACACGAAATTTACTATACCGTTTTCGAGCAGTCCCGTCACGCCCGATCGAAGCCCGAGTTGTTATTATGGTGTTTGAAAAGGTATAAAACGGAATCCTCGTGTGCTCGGAGTTCTGTAGAGCGACGGGCGATTCGAAATTGGAAGAAACATCGTGATTTGCCTCGGATCGCTTAGAAAGCGTGTCGAACGACCCGCCATGCCATCGAGCCCCGTCTACGCCAATTCCACGGAAAATCTCGCGATGCGTTCTTGAGCCCGCTCGCTCGATCCACTTTTCCTTCGAGGTCTCATAATTGAGTCGCTGAAAACACACACGAAAAAATAACAGGAAAAATACCGAAAAAAACAAACAGAGCGCAGAAAATAAAAGCAGCCGCCGCCGCCGCCGCACCACCGCCCGACGCCCGTGTTTACTGTGTCGAGAATTTTATTTGCCCGCGTGACTTCCGTTGTAAACGGGCTATTTATTTTACGGGGGAATATTTTTTCCCGGTTCCGCGCGCGCGCGCGCGTCCGGTTCGGACGTTTAATATTCATTCGGCCGAATGTTTTATTTTTCAACGGGTTGAAACATCGCCGTTTTTTCGGGGGCGAAAAATATTTATAGAGACTGCCTCTCCATCCCCCTGCCCCTCGCTCGCCCACATCACCCCCGCCGCCCTGTTCATTTACATATCGAGTTCCTTCGTTATTTATACGCGATTCGATTAAAATACTCGCACGGCTGTTTTAGAACATGTGATAGTAAGTTAATTTAGGAATAATTGGCGAGTAGACGCTGGACGGTGCAGCTGATATTTCATCCGCGTTCACAGGCCAAAACGATTGACACGTATCAAGCTTTTTATAGTTCACCGGCGGAGAGCCTGATCGATGCTCATTTTCATTTTCCATGAGAATCCGCAGTCTGATTAGGCTTGATACTGTACAGAGTAAAAAAAAGAATAGAACTTTGAAAATTGAATGTACATGGTTCCACAAATATTCCGTAGTTTTTACTCTCTGGAATTAATCGATTTGGCAAATGAGAGACGATATTTTGTTAATAATTTTCTAGATTTGTATAGAGACGTTTTACTCGAAACCTGTAGATCTGTAGGTGCCTTCTTACGCCAGACCAAAGGGATGATTGTTTCTAGAAAATAATATTCCAACCCCATGTAAATGCATTTTCCGACCTGTACAGCAAAAAACAATGTAAAAAATTCGATATAATAAATATTCATAAAACAAAACGATGCGATCATAGCCCATTAAAATAACCGACTAATTAAAAATGACCAAATTGAAACTTACAAACAGGCATCGACAACTGCGTCCGTTCTGCACGATGCGCGACGTAACGTCCTTCACCAGTTGAACACGCAACGTTTGGCGCTCAGTCAATTACGGTCTTATAGTGTAAACAAACGAGTAGGGGAATTCAACAGACAGTCCGTAAATAATTGCGACCTGCGCGAGGAGAAACTTGTTATTCCAACACCTTCTTTTCGTTGCGCATTTATTTCGTTCGGCACGACCTTCAGATTTCGTTCCCTCCATTTCTCCAGATTGCGAATTCCTAGCCTATACGATTTTTCTGCGGGCACTGCAACGTTTCCTGCTGCCCCGAAATGTTCTCTTTAATGTCAAAAATGTTTGGGATTTGTAATTATTTCGGATACTTACTCAACTAACAAATCATTTATTACGTGCATAATAATGTGACGTTGTTGGACTGCAAAAACTCGCGGGAAGAGTTCGTACTGCGGTTAGCTTGTTGTTAGATTCGAACTGCGCAGACTCGACCGGTCCGTTCGACGTGGTGGTCGTTCCCCCTCTACTTTCCTCCGCGCCGCGCCGTTCCCTTTCCCGAACTCTAACCTGACCGTGAACAACAGACGCCAACAGACGCTAACGTATTGCAAAGAAGAAACGACGCAGTCTGTCCGAATTTGATGTCATACATTAATTAATCATTTGTCCGATATCGATGCTACCGCGAAACCCTTGAATCGATAACGCGAGAGACTATTACGGCACGCCGGACAAATTTAATCTATAAACCGCAGGACCACAGTAGTCAATAGATAACCTCAAACGACAAACACGCGTGCCTAATTTAGGTTCCCGAGAACGTTTCCTCTCCTGGTAATACGTAGTCGCTAACGACATTATTCTCCTGTCACATTAGACAAATGACAGTGAAAGCTGAATCGATTTTGATGGACATACATAGGTGCGAAGCGATTATCACCGAACACGAGTACAGTCCGCGAAAACGGTTCGAAAACGTCTGCTGTATATGCTTTCACGCTTGTTTATCCGATAAATAAATCATGGAATTGCGTTATAAAATTTTGTGTATTTTACATCTACGACAGCATTCTACAGGTTTTTTTATATTTTTCATTAATTTGTATTTTCTAACAAAAAAGATGTTACTTTTCCAGTACCTGTTTAATAGCGAAACGATAGCCGGTATATGTTCAAAATGTTTGTTGCTATTGTTATTTTTAAATAGGAATAGATAATCGATATGGACCTGTTACCTGCTTCCGGTTCTCCGATCCTTCCGTCAGTAACTGTACAGCTCAATTGACGGTGTAATCCGAATGAATATTGACAGCTATTGACGTAGTCACTTCCGGTTATTGCCATCTTGGAAATCTACAGTTTGCAGGTAGGTAGTTGAGGAGACAGAAACATGAACAAGAAAGCGAACTAATAAAAACGTGGTAAAATAGAAGCTATGGTACCGATCATAAAAGAACAATAACGCTATACTTCCTAGGGAAGCTTTCATTCGTGCTAGGCAAAGTTTAAACAATGAAAATGATCGATTAGTTTTCCGCGAGTTTAAACAGCTTTCGGCTCCAGAAACGACGCGAACTATTTCGAGAATTGTTCACCGTCAGCATTCATTCTCTATAAAACCACAAATTGTACAAGAAACTGTAGTCTACACTTTCTCATATTACTTAGTACATGTGGTACTAGGTTGCAAAACTGCCGATTCACAATCTAATAAAATCGATTTCTTAGTTCGCTTTCACTAGTTTGCCGATTCGTTTACGCTTTTTGCCAATTCCACTTTTGCAAGGTATGTACTTCAATTCTGTATTTTTCAATTTAGAATGTTCGAAGATATTACATATGAATTTTTTCAAATTTTTTTAAGAACTAAAAAACCTATACGGTTCGAGGGTATCGTAAAAACGTTTACAATCGAAGGGTTCAGAGCTTTGTTTGCAGTGTTTCCCAACCTAAGCCTTTCTAAAATTCTTATGCCCCCTATGTAACATACACATAATTTTTAAAATTCAACAATTGAATTGTTCACTGAAGAAACATAAATAATAGGTTAAACTCTGGACGGGTCCATGTTCGAATTGCCCCCTTAACAATCAAATTGCCTCATGGGGCATAGGCCCCACGTTGGAAAACAATAATCGAAGTGTTCAGAGCTTTGTTAAATCAGTGTTTTCCAACCTAATCCTTTCTAAAATTCTTATGCCCCCTATGTAACATATACATAATTTTAAAAATTCAATTTTTAAATATTAGAAATTATGTATATGTTACATAGGGGGCATAAGAATTTTAGAAAGGTTTAGGTTGGGAAACACTGATTTAAATAATCAAAGCTCTGAACACTTCGATTATTGTTTCCTAACGTGGGGCCTATGCTCCATGAGGCAATTTGATTGTTAACAATCAAATTGCCCCATAGGGCGTGGGGCCCACGTTGGGAATAATTATAAAAATGTCCACGGATGCGCCCCTGAAGGGGCCGAGAGCGTCCCGCGTAGTGACGGCCCTGCGCGAACCATCCCTCTCGCTTCCCCCACCACAGGTCCCCGGCAGCGGCGCCTATCTCGCGTCTCAGTCTTGCGCATGCGTTTCCCTGTCATGCCTCTCTCTGTTCCATGGTGTTCCCCCACTCCGGCGCTTGGCGATGCGCGGGTGAACGCGGCCGGTACGACAGTCCTTCCGCGGATTGCGGATATTGTGTCGCGAAGGCTCGTGTGTCTACGGTGTCCTTCGTCTTCGTCCGCTTCGAGGAAGGATTCAAAGCGTCCCCGGGTTCGGTGTCCGAGTGCAGCTAACCTGTCCATTGTTCTCGGGATCGTCGTCGTCCTCGTCAGGATTGTACTCGACTCGTTCTCAGGGTCGTGTTTCGCGTTTGCTCGTGCAGTGGTGCGCCAGTGCTCCCCTGTCCGCCGCTCGAGGCAGCGTTCCTCGCTGCTGCCGAACTTCTTCGACACCGTACCGGTTTGTTTGCAAGGTTAGGTTCCGGCCGCGTCTCTCTCGCCGCGTGCATCCTGCGACAGACTCTAAACGTGTGTTTCTTCTCCCTTCTACATACCAGTGAGACTACTCCACAACCACCTCGACGACCTGTTTGTGTGTGTTCAACCCTGATAAGGATACCCGACGACACCAGCCAAGGATGACACGCCTGGCGATGCTGCACCAGGACCACAACCACGCCTGAGTCCCTCTGCGTGAGTACAGTGAACCTTGAATTTCAAATATCAGAGGGGACGCTTCCTCGTGGCGAACGAGGCCGCCGTGACCGTACTGTAACCTGCGGTTCTGCCTGAGAAAAATTAGCTTTGTTCTTCGGAAATTGTTGTAGACGCTCGCAATAATAGCTTGGGAATACAAGTAGACGCTAGATTACTTTATAAAACTAATGAGGAGGTGTGTATCCAAATTATTGATTGATAATCGTAAATTAAAAATATTGAACCGTAAACCTAATGTTACATGTATTTCGCGTGGCATTGACACTGTACGAGGCTGTTGGTTTATTTATTTGTCAATTGACAATAGATTGACAGCAGTCGGGAGGTTATTCGGTGTAAATACGGTGTTTGAGATTTTTAGTTTTGCCCAGCCAGAAAACTGTCCTCGTTCACTGGTTGTTTGTTTGTGTGTTTGTTTTCTTTTCGAGGTAGGCCCGGCCAAGCTATGAACAGATGCTCCCTGTCCCTGGTACGTTTCTTAGTATCTGCGCCGACCCGACGGGAGGTCCTTTGTCAGGCTCGCTGGCAGTGCCAGGCGACTCTAGCTGAAAAAAATTATTTTTATTTCTATTCTTTATTCATATAATAATTTTTCACAAGCTAAACAAATTCCACATAAACAAGTCAATTTTCCAAGCCTTTCAATTTTGTTTTATTAATTCTGTTGACATATTTCTCAAAGCATCATAATAATTAAATATTACAAATGCTTAATTTTGTAATTCTTGCTCGGCTATCATTTTAAACCCAGTGTCGACGGCCACTTGATGCCCTGCTCAGTTCGCATCGCCTTGGAACTTGGAACGTTGATTGCAACGGTTGCTCGTTTTCGCGATTCTGAATTCCTATCGTGTTTCGAGAGTATGTATGTAGTAATGCTAGAACGCGGATCCTAGTTTTCGTTAAGATAATCAACGTGCTACGTTGTACTTTCAACGCGAATACAAATAACCGTGAATAATCGAGAAGCCAGGGATCATCTGAATCCAGCAGACTCTCGATCCTGATCGTTAGTCCGTGGATTTTACGCTTTTATAATCGTTTCTCTAATTGTGGACGCGGGTAACAATTCAATGAATTTTAACCAGCTTTCTACGTAATTCCGAGCACAATTGTGTAGGAATTAATATTTGCATACGGATCTATGGTCTATTAATTAGCCACAGTTGCCATATAATTATCTCAGCAGTTGAAATAGATTTCTTTGTCCTGAATAACTTCTTTAAAGAAAGGAAATTATGCTTAATGGAAACTAAGAACAGAATTTGATGGGGACTAGAATTTTTCTGAAGGCCCTAGAATTCTTTCTGCGGGCCCTACTATTTCTTTGGGGATTTTAGGATTTTTCTAGAGGCACCACAATTCTTTCTGTGAATCTCAATATTTTTCTGTGTGCTCTAAAATTTTACTAAATGCTCTACTATTTTTCTGGGGAGTAGAATATAATAGAATTTTGTGTTTGAAGAGAGATAGAAAGGTGTTGGATTTAACTTGGATCTAATAGACTGTGGTGTCCAGCATGTAGTCAGCGTTGGTCAACCCCCAGCTACATAGCTAGTATAGCAAGCGTTGATAAGAATGGCTGGCGGAAACCGGTTCTAAAGAAGTTGGGTCGTCGAATCGTTGACAAAAGGGCCAGGAAGTTCATCTCCGGTCCAACGGAGGAAACGCGTAACGAAGTCAATCATCTTTGCTTGCTCGTTCGCTCTCGCCCCTCTCGGACTCGGTATTAATTAACTTTTCTGACAAGTTATTAGCGCGACGAGATCAAAGGGGCGGCGCGCACCGTATTCCTCTCGTTCGTTCATTTTCTTTTTCTTTCTTTCTTTCTCCCTTCTCGTCCGTTTTTCTTTCCGACCAACGCAACGGGGCTAGATCGCCGAACCGTTACCGCGTGTAATTAAGACGACCATCGCGTGCCACGGTATCCCCCGTTAATTACCTTATTTACAAACCTGCGTCGTGGAACGTGTCACGAAAGAGACCAAGCCCGGAAGCTGGCTATTAAACATCACCGTGCGTCGCCGCGCGGAATCACTGATCCGTTTAGACGAAAAAATTCGGTTTCCGTTCGAACAGGAATGCTCTCGAGACGAACCCGACTCCGACTCCGCAGGTAACGGTCCAAGAAGTTCTTTTGTCCCAGGCTCTTTTGTTGATGATTTCCCTCCCACACGCCGCCGGGCTGTTTCGGTTCTTCTGGCATCTGTTCGGGCCTCTCAATTGTGTTCCTGGACACTCCACGATTCCTCGGCGGGCACTGCGATATTTTTTCTTTTGTCTCAAAATTGGCCACAATTTTTCTAAAGACTCTACTATTTTTCCGGCGACTCTGGAATTTTTTGAGGACCCGAGAATTTGTCTAGGGGTCTTACAATTTTTTCAGTGGACTTTAGAATTTTTCTAAGGGCTCTACTATTTTTCCGGCAACTGGAATTTTTTGGGGGACCAGAGAATTTTTCTTAGGGTCTTACAATTTTTTCAGTGGATTCTAGAATTTTTCTATGGGTGCTAGAATTTTTTGGGAGGTCCTCAAATTTTTTGGAGACCCCTACGATTCTTTCTGTCGACCCTACTAGTTTTCTATAGACTCTACAATTTTTCTATGGGTGCTAGAAATTTTTGGGAGACCTTCGAATTTTTATGAGGGCCCCTACAATTCGTTCTGTCAACCCTACCAATTTTCTGAGAACTCTAGAATTTTTCTGTGGATTCTAAAATTTTTCTGCAGTCTTTGTAGACATTCTGAAACTTCGTCTGGGTCCCTTCTTCTCGGCTTCGGCCCTCGTCGAATTTCTCTCGCTGCATTTGACAAAAGGGTACGGTTACTCTGGGATCCATTGTGGTCTCGGTCTCGCAAACACCTGTCCCCTGGTTTGGAGGTGTCCCATGGCATGAAACAGGGTCCGAGGTCCGAGAGACTCAAACTTGTCGACAGTAGAGAGAGAGAGAGTTGTGCAACAGTTCGGTCCAGTCGTTGACGGCCAGCGGAAAGTTCCAGAGGAAAAGAGGAGACAAGTTTGTCTGGAGTCTCCTTCGTTTCGTGGCCGTAGCCGCCGATGCCATTTGTTTTGAAACGGGCAAGAAGGCACCACGTGGCTTCGTATCTCGCGCGCGCGCGCGCACGCGGTTTAGAAACCGGATTCCCCGTCTGTGTCGAAGAGAAAGAGAACCGGAGGGACTGGTCGCCAGACGAGAGAGAAAGGATCTCGCCCGGGGATCGAGATCGAGATCGTGATCGTCTTTGGCGGGGCAATTTTTCTGACCTCGTTCCACGGCTCTCTGCGCCTTCTCTTTTTCTGTCCCGACTCCGCGCTTTCCGCAAATAATGCACCGATGCCTCGGACACCTCGTATGTATGTACCATCATTTATTTATTATGTAATAGTCAATTTTTGAAAGCCAGTCTATTATTTCCACAACTCTTTTATCTTGCAATAATGGTTAGTGTATTCTGCGAATTTTCAGGCGAAATAAAAATTACCTCTATCAAGCCAAATAGGAACTTCCTTGTTCCTCGAATAATTCCGAGAAGTTGCAAATGACATACTCATATCCTCCAATTCTTCTCGTCTCTCTACTGCGTCAAGTCTCTCAGGCTTACGGTTAAATGTTTCATATATTTATGTGGCGCATCAACAATTTCTTGGAACAGCGTGTTGTTTACGAGCGGAACGCCAATTTACGTGATTATAATTGGCTTACGTCTGATTGGTAGTTTTTAACAGGGCCGGCCCGATGCTCGCCCACTTACATGGTTAACGAAGTTTTCAGCTAGTCATCTAATTAACCCGGCATAGGGACGGGTTGCGCAACAAAACGGTAGACGAGCGCACGTAGCCGCCTCCCGTTCTTTCAATGGGTGTTGTTAGTTGTTCATGAGATTGTTTAATCCGACCCACCTCGCACTCCGTGCTATCTTGTTCCTCTTTGTTTCGTATCTTATCCTTTAAAAATTCATTCGAACCAGATAAAACTGCAATAAAACGGTGTTTCGAGTAATTCTCGATCGCGATCAATCGGATCGCATTAAATTTTGACGATCATCGTCCGAAAACCGAATTACGGGGGCGGAGTAGCGCCGGAGGGTCTGATTGAAAATAAAATATAGAAAACAGACACTCGATCGCCAAATGGCACTCTGCATTCGACGATCGCGTAAACAACAACGGTATCGGCGATCGAGTTTGTTCCCGGCGAATTGTAATTGACAATTATTGAAAGTAGCTTTCAATCGAATCGACATCGGTTCCTACCGCCGGTTTAATTGCGATTATTAATATGCGATCGGATTACGCGTTGCCGTGTTTGTCTCTCTGTTGTGTCTCGAGGACCCCGAACGTTTTTTTCCATCGGCGGTTATTAGACAATTAGGCGGACGTCGCGGGAACGGGCCGACCGTGAATAGATAATTACACGCACACAGAGGCGGTTCATTAAATTGGATTACCGCACGACGTCGTCTACGCTTTCAGACTGGACGTGCGCGGACTGCGTTCTTATCTCACTTCCTTGATCGCTGCTACCTTCTGGCAAACCATTCTTCATAGTGATCTCAACCGATTTCCCTAGCCTAATCGATAGCGAAAAGCGCCCTTTGTATTCTCGTACGGTTCAATCCCGAACTCTTCGTCCGCGACCTCATTTTATGCAATCCTTGGGGAGATTACGATTTCCGTGTTCCCTTGTTTATAGGTTCAATTTGTGTACTTGGGATTATTTTAAGAAAAAAATGTATATGTCACAGGTATCGAATGGGCCTGGTTTAGCCGGTATAGTATATTTCCTGTTTTTTATAAATCTGCAAATATCTCGGTAACTATGCGAAATATGTGCAAAATATCAAGAGACCTTTTTTGTAGAAAATTAAATTTCCAACAATTTACGTGATGACATTTTTTTATCAGCTGCGCAGTTTCCGAGTATATTTATATTTCGATGAACGTAAAGGCTCCGTTCACAACTGCTTATACGAGACTTAAGAAATGTCTATGTATTAAAACTCCAGTGAATATTTTTCCAGTTAGGTCTCCAGTGAATATTTTTCGTGAAAACCGGAATTTTAACATCATTTTAATGTTTTGTTATAGGAAATTCAATTTCCTACAAAAAAGGTCTGTATATATTTTGCCATATCTCGCATAGTTTCCGAGATATTTGCAGGTTTATAAAAAACAGGATATCTACTTTACCGGCTAAACCAGGCCGATTTGGTACCTATAACATATACAGTTTTTTTCTTAAAATTACCCCAAGGACACAAATTTAACCTTCAAAGTAGGGGCCACGGAAATCGTAATCGTGCCCAAACCTTCTCTAAGCTTTCCTGGCTTTAAAAAATTCCAAAAAATTCTCGAGTACTACGACATGTTCCTAGAAGCTCGTCCAATAATTTTTATCGCTACCTGAATTTTGTTGAGCAGAGCAAAGTGTCCAAAACGAGGCAGAAAATCGGTAGTCGTGTCGAAGAAATTCTGAAAAATCGTCTCGAGTCCGTGTGGATGAATGGATGGCCCTCTTAAGAATTCCTCGGCCTCGATTCGATGCCGAAGGTCGATTAAACCCTGTCGTCCTTGCTGAAGTGGACCGTGATTTGAGGCAGCGGCCGGCTGTGAAACCCGGTTGTTTTTCCCGGCTAGCTTGAAAATTCGATTTCCCGGCGACGATTACTTCTCTCCTCCCCCCCCCCACCTTCTCTCTCTCTCGTTTTCTCTCCATCCGGAGAGCTCTGGACCAGGCTCCAGACAGTCGTCGACGGGGGAGTCTGGTTATCGGCGGACCGTAAAATAAATTCTCCCGGTGGCTGACGCGCGACAGATAACCGAAGGCGCGTTGCACTCGCGGTTCCGCCGACCAGTCTACGAGAAAAATGGTTCTTCCTATCCGTCGCCGATACTCTCCGGATATCGTCGAGATATCGCGTAGCAACGAAACCTGATAGCTCCTCCCCGGTCGAGAATCGATAGACGACGACGACGTAATGCGATGCATTCGGTATCGCGGGCCTCTTGTATCCTGACCGATTAAGAAAGACTGCGACGAACGCGATGCTAGGACATGTCGCAATCTGGATACAGTATTCTTGCGATAAATGTCCCAAATGTCTGGACAATAATTGTCCCTCAAGTATCCCCACTCCTGCGGTGTATACCCCGTGAGGGGCCCTAGAACTTTCACCAACATATTCTTGACATTTTTCTAATGAAATTTATACCAAAAATGATATAATTCCGATGATATTTACACGTGTAATGGAAGATGGAAGTTTCGTGCGCAAGGAAGGTCAGCGTATGGGAAAGAAAGAGACGCGAAGAGTCGCAGTCGCCGGCACAGTTCAAAGGCCCGCCGGGTCCTCACAATGTAATCCCAATAAAAAACTTTTTTATTATTACTAATTTTTGAATGAGACTTTCACCGATATATTTGTGACATTTTTTTTTTATTAAAATGATACTAAACACGATATAATTCGCATCATATTTACATTAATTGCCGTCCATATAATTTTATTTAGAAGTTACGCGGGGTCCATTACACACGTAAATATGAGAGAATAGTGTATTAGGACAATTATGCAAATTCGTCATTGTGAACACCGGAAAATTTTTTCTGCGACCGAGTCCACTACAGATTTGAAGATTGAACATTTAGCCGCTGCATATTGTATAGGATTTATTGTCGATCTAGGCGCGACCGGTATTTTTTCGCCGGTATCTGCGAGAATTTCTGGTTGTTAGGAAGGCGAGACGAATGGCCGTAATCCGGGAAATAAACCGGCGCCGCGGTCACCGAGCGTTCCGCAGATTTATTCTTGCGGGGGCGTTCGGAAACGGTTTCGCGGATTCTTATCCGATTCCTGGTTTCCTCGGTGTCCCGGTGCCGATTACAGGGGACACCTCGAGGCAATCTCAGCCCGGCTTCGAAACAGTGCGCTGGGGGAGCCGGTTTTTCGAAATAAAAGAACACCCGGGAGCCGCGCGACGGTTTATGGCCGCGTATAAATCGCCGGAGCGGCTTCTGCTCTCTCTCTCTCACTCGCGCGCCATTGGACTCGCGTTTTCGAGAAATAATATTCGGGGAAAGGAACGTGCGCTTCGATCCCGAACACACGGCCCGGCCGGTCCGAGGCTCCCCGGAATATCGCTGGCGATTCTATCGCGCCGACGAGAAACGCTTAGGTCACTACTCTCTCGAGTCTTGTGTTGTATATCGGAATCGGAATCGGTCGCCGTGAAAGCGACTTCTCGTCCCGGCGACGACGACAACGACCGCTTTTGAGGCGTTGTCTCGAAACCGCGTGGGAAATTGCGCGTTCTATCGAGGCCAGGCGCGCGTTTCCAGGCCGCTCAAGACCCCGAAAGGAATTCCTTACGTCGTTGAATATTTATCGCCCCCCCCCCCTCTCCCGCCACGGTGAAATTTAATTAAAATCTGGCCGAGCCCGGCGTCTCTCGTCTCTCGCACGGATCCGCGCCGTTCAACCGAGGAATTTTATTGTGGATCTCGCGGACGCTGCGTTCGGATCCGATGCCGATCGTAATTAGGCTCGTCAGCGGCTTTTTAACTCGCAATCGACTGCCTCTTTTGAGGCAGCACTAAAAATTACTATACAGGGTGAGGCAGTAACTATTGTCACCTCCAATAACTCCGAAAGTATGATAATAGTAGGAAAAAAGGTTTCGAAACAAAAGATGCATGGGACAACAGGGGCAATATGGTGTTATTCTATTTTTTTCTAGGTGGAGTCGCTACAGAGATGTGAAGGTCACCTTTGTTTTTTTAAATAGAATTCTATGTTTTGGTACCTGTTTTCTGATAGCGGCTATTGAGACGAATCCAGCGAGGTGCAACATTAAGGTCTTTGAAGGTCAGCGTTGAACGGTTATGCTCGTCACCGGTGACCGCTGTATTCCTTAAGAATGATTCTCATCGAATTAATGGCATTGAATTATCCAGTAACTAACAATTTTTCTTAACCCTTAGCACTCGGATGGCGATTCTGAGGCACCACTGAAAATTGCTATGCCATTCTTAAAAATATTGTTCACATTCTACTTTTGTTCGTATTTAAAAAACTAATAGATATTTAATACATATTACATGAGATATTATATCAGTTTCATATGCAAATTGTATAGAATGGAAATATTCTAGAATGGAAAAATCTTTCGTTTTCGAGTTAAAATAGCTCCGAGTGCAAAGGGTCAATAAATGAAACTTGTTCAAACTGCAGAAAATTCACGCGGCATTCGACGCGTCTAAAAATAACTGGATGCAACGTTCGCCAACGTCGTGTTCCCCGTTTGAGAGTGTACGTGTCGATCGGGCGAGATTGTTTGTTGCCTGTGCCCTTCGTTTCCCCGGATAAATCGTTTTCCTTTCTCCGCGGTTTGCGAAGGACACGGCCGGTAATCGTTCGTTAACGATCCGAATTCTTTCGGCCGGGATCGTTCGCGGCGTGTCCGAGGCCGTTTGAGCATGTAACGCGTACGTTCTGGACGGTTTGATGAAGCCAACGACCTACACCGTGCGCCGTATATGGCTCTCCCGAGGCTCTCGTTCGGGCTTCTTTCGTCGCGTTCCTCTCCTCGAGCGTGTAACCGCTTATTAGGAGATCCTTCCTCTTTCCTCCTTCCTCGAGGCTCGTTCCCCCCAAGCTGAGAGAAAACCGTCAACCTTCTCGCCAACCTAGGAAAAAGGAAAACCTCTCTCGGTGATCCACCGGTGAAATCGGTTTTCCCGCGACAAGGCTCCAAAGGCTCCCCTTGCACGACTTCCATTGTACTGGGAATCTATCCGCAGTTTGACGACGCTGAAAAAATACTAGAACAGAGGTCGACACTTGTCTAATGCAGAAAACGGCGTGTGAAAATTTCTCGAAAAACAATCCAAGAGGTCCCTAAGATAAGACCAGAGTTGTTCCAAATTTTCATCTAAATAAAAATTTCGAATTTTTTCCCGGAAAAACTACTCAATCTCTTACGTTGGGATTTTACATACATATTTGTTGGTACGTGGAGTACAGAGTTGGGCAAAATTTTCATCTAAATACAAATTTCGAATAACGAATAAAAAATAAAAACTATTTTATTGATTATTCGATGGTTCGCGTTTGTTACAGTTGGCAGTAGTTGTGGAAAGATTTATTCAAAGCCCCCAAATAAAAGATACAGATAAAAGATGAAAAAATTATTCGAAGTTCGAATTAAGCCACTTCGTATAAAATAAATTATCTTCATTCGTCTTATAAATTCTCGTCGAATATAATTATTTATTCGATGCTCGTCGAATAAAGATACCTTTTATATTCGAACCATTGAATAATGAATGAAAATTTTTTTATTTTTTATTCGTTATCCGAAATTTTTATTTAGATGAAAATTTTGCCCAACTCTGGATAAGACCATCCGATCTAGCGCTTCACTAGAAGCCAATCTAATCTATTTCACCAGAATCGAATCCAGACTCGCTGGTTTACATTTTACTGGACCCTGCCTTGGACTCCAGACAGTTTCTATCCACCGCGGTATATTATATTCGATTTTCCTGAAACCGCGAACGCGGCGCGACGCGGCGGTACGCCTCGTGGAAACTCGAGTCGGTCTCTCGCCTCTCGCGTTCTCGAGTTGTCCTCCTCGAGGCGGCGAACGTGTCTTCTTTCGGTCTCGAGTTTTCGCGCGGAAACGGGATATCGTCCGTGCGTCGCATCGGTGGTGCCGCGTCTAAAAACCGATTCCCCATTAGCCGGTGTGTCTGTTGGCGAGTTGTCCGTAAAGCGAGGCAGAGATTCCGTATAATACGATTAAAAATGTCGCGCGCCAGTTTTCCCGCGGAAATATTCCCAAGAGCGAGGTAATATCCGATTACCTTTTCTGGCGTCTCTCAATGTCCAATCTTCATATTTCTCGTCTTGGAGACCTCGTTTTTTCCTAGTTTGGTACGAAAGAGATTGTCGAATGCGGTTTTCAGGGTTGCATCGCGCGAGGTTCCACCTGTGTTCGAATATTTTTTTTTTGTGTTTTCAAGCTGCGGATATCCTGATGGATAACTAGATGGAATCCCATTGGATCTCGGTGGACTCTGGGGTCCTCGGTTCCAAGGGCAATCCGGCCTCGGGATTCAATTTCGGGAGGCAAACAAAGAGTTTCTCGATTCTCTCGCGTTAAGGGGAGAGCCCTGTGTAAATGGCCTGTTTTTCAAGAATTTAAAAAAAAAATGTAATGCGTGGATTGATTTGAAATTTCAGGTATCAATTATTCATGTTATGGTATAACAAAAAATATTTTTTTTAAGTTTAATTGTTAATGTGCGTCGCTCCTGCACAATACAACTCTTCACTTTATTTTGAAAATAACGTACAAGAATATCTCTGATAGCTTTATATCTTTTTTATCGTATTCGTAAAGAAATTTTCTATCGATTTAAGCAAAAATTTGAGATGGAAGGCGCGGCGTAGTGGGTCCAGCTCTCTTTCTCTCTCTCTCTCTCTCTCTCTCTGAAAGCTCCGTGGTTGGAACGCCCTTTAGAATTTTTGTCGGCGCCCCGCCCCGCCCTGGCTCGTCTCGTCCATTATTCCCCGTAACGCGTTACTTTAACGTTAAAGCGGGGCCGTTCATTATATTAATTACGCACGAAACGCGCGCGTCGGCGGGGCGCTCGTTAACCCTGCCGCGCGCTCATTTGATAATACGGAATCGCGATACCAGCAGCCGGAGGAACAAAAATACGAAAAAGAGAGAGAGGGAGTGAGAGAGAGACGAAGACAAAACGGGGACGAGATGTGAAGGAGCAGTGAAAAGGACGAGAGGACCGGGCTTATCTTTTTCCCGAGTGCCATTAGTCGAGCGCCGTTCGACCAAGAGATCGCTCGTGGAAACGCGGAATCCTTTATTTCGCGAACCTTTCCAATTACCCGACACCATCCACCCGATTATTTCGTACGTTTCTAGCACGTTCGTTTCTAATTCCTGCGATTCCATTATATGACCAATCTACGGTCGCAAAGAATGCTGGAGTCCTTTCGTCGTGCTGGAAATCTATCCGCAGTTTCAGCCAGGGCTGGGTTATTTTTAAAACTGTTATTTTGAATAATTTGAAATATCTATTTATTTTTGTATTAGTGGAAATACTGTTTGAAATATTAATTTAATTTCCCAAGTACAATATGAAATATGTATTTCAATTATGTGTTTCTCAACACGAACTTAAAATAGTTACTTGAAATAAATATTTCTGCCATTATTAGTGGAATCAAACTTCAGCACTACCTTTCAGCGAAATAAGCTATCGCAGAACTAAGAAATAATATAAATGCTGAAATACATACTACTTGATTTGAATAAAAGTATTGTAATTACTATTTCCAATACTTTTTATTTGAATTGTACCCAGCACTGGTTTCAGCACCCTCAAAAAATTCTGAAATACAGATAGAACCTTGTCTAATGTAACGCCGAAAATCGCATATGAAAATCTCTTTCGTATCTCCTACAAGAAAATTCGAAACAGGTCACTGAGAAGTGAGGAGGTCCAAAATTCGAAGATTACGGCGCTTCGGGTGGAGAAAAATGGGATAAAATGAAATGCGATGAATAACGATGGAATGTCGAGTCGCAGAGAGTTTATGGATGACTCTGATTGAGAGTTCCTAGTTGCTGCGATCCCATAGTGATCCTGTAGACCTTGTTCAAGCGATCGGAGGAGAGTAAGACTCGACGAGACGTGAAAAAGCGATACTTTGGCGGAGTTGCGGTCGATAACGAGGGTTGCTGATAACTGGTCCTGTGCTGAGGTTGTAGACGGATAAGATCACCGTCTCCTCCCTCGGGATCCAGATCTTGGACTCGGTTTTTACGAGATTTTGCGTGGGAAACCAGGGAAATCCGGCGATTGTTGGCGGAAAATGCGATGGTTTCACGAGAGTATCCTCCCCCACCCGGCGGGGGGTGTTGGGGTGGGGTGGGGGGAGGCGCAGAAGGGGAGGGAAGAGGAGAGAGGAGTGGGCGGAGATATAACGGGGTTGCGGAGGAGAGGGCTCGCATTAAAATTCAAATATCACAGCCGAGGAAGAGCCCTCGCTTTGAGGTCCGTGGAGCACGCCGGGCCAATATGAATACATTACAACGTGTTTGCATCCAAGCCTCGGGCCGGTAATGCCTTCTATTAGAATCATGCTGGCGCATTTTAATACGGGCGAAAAGGGGGACGCCACGGGGCGGGGCGGGAGCGCTCGAGGGGGCGGGGCCAGTGAACCGTGAATCGTGAACCCCGCTTTGCTCCTGCTGCCTCGCTAGAGAGAGACACAGCCCACCGGCTTTTCTCGCGTTGCAAATTACCGGCTTGTTCTTGCCAAATATCGACGACAGCCGCCGCCGACTCTGCCAGGATTCCTGCGAAAACGGACACTTTGGCGAGACTGTAGAGCCGTTTCGAACACGTTAACCCTTCACGGTCCAACGTGCTTGGCGCTCTTTTATTTTCGGAACTTGCTACAAAGTGATACAGTTTTATTGTACGTATTCCGTAGTTCCGTTAACATATTTGGAACCTACGCTAGACTCGCCATTGTCATTTTTCTACTTCGACACAAAAAAATCTGTAATATATTTGTAAAGAAAATGTATTTCTTTGGTTTGAATTTGGCGGCATGACGCACGTGGAAGATTCGAGAAGGCGACCACGTGTGCAGAAGAAGAAAATCAAAGAGATAGTTTAGAAGATTTCTAAAAGCGAAATTGACGGTTAGGAATAACTTAAATGTCGTTTCTTTTTTGACAGGTGAACAGGATTGAGTGTAAATGTTGTAAATAGCTTTATTGTAATAAAATTTGAATCTTTTTTGACAGGGCAACAAACTGGTTTATTTCTGGATCCAATTTCCCACGGGATTTAATAAGATCTTATATATTTATATATTATTATATTACATCTATGTATATATTTCTTATTTCGTTTTAAACTTATATTGGATCCAAGAAAAGTATTTTAACACTAATTACCCGATTCTCGATTAACTTCGTGATTAACCGGTCAGAGATTCGGACTCATACGGGCCGAGTTTACTATACTATATTTACAAAGATCATCAATTTCACAATTCGTTTATAAAATTCTCCGAATCGAGAAATTGCTTCAAACACAACAATTTGATCGGTACCAGAGATTCGGAATACCTTCGTTGAACCGTCCTGTAGGATTCCGGTCTCGGACAGCGCTCGGAACGCGATCGATCGGGATCGAAAGCGATCGAGCTGGGTCGTCGACCCGTGTAGCAGCGTCAACCTTGTGCCCAGTTGGTATCGGCCGTGTTTTCGCCTCCTCTCGCTCGGTTAGCGATTGTCGGGGCCCGTTTCTCACGGTCCCGCTCCCACCTTAGCGAGAGGCACGATCGCGCGAACGAGTGGAGCGTACGAAACAGCAAAACATAGCGAAACGTGGTCGTGAAATATCACGCGCCGCGCCAGGCCACGCCACGCCACGCCACGTTTCTGCTGCTGCGGGTTAACGTGTTCCAGGCCTGGAAACGGTCTCTCCGTCCGCTAATCCGGCTCTCTCTTTCTCTGGATCTCCTCCGATCCTCTAGGCTGATTAGGTTCGCCCCGAAGCGGCGAACAAGTTCGAAGAAGAGCTGGATTAGATTCGGCGAGGGGCGCGAACCTTAATCCGACTCGCCGAGCTGGAACTACGCTGCGAATCTGCATAAGAGACTCTCCTGGAATGGAAACGGCCCGACTGGATCGGGCAGAGTCTGTGTTTAACCCTTTCGCGGAAACTGAACGCAATAATCGATCGGTGGTGCAGCAACCGCTATGATACGCGCGATAACCAGCCGTTTTTAGGGGTGTTCTGGAGGTATATGAAAACGCAACAGAATTTTTGAAAATTCGACAAGATATAAGCCTTACTAAATTAATGCAATTACCAAAGTTTGGGTTCGATTCACTGCACCGTTTCAGAATTATAGCAACTTAAAGTTTGCAAATTTACTCAGTCTTATTATTCCCAATCTCTAACACTATTAAAGATATTAAAATTAATTTCTATTTCACTCCCATTTGTTGCAATTCGTGTAGACCATTTTTATTTTGCACAAAGATCCGCTGTCTATGACAAATATTAACCCTTTGCACTCGGAGCTATTTTAACTCGAAAATTAAACATTTCTTCCGACCTAGAATAATTACATTCCATATGATTTCTTTTTATTTTATGGATATGAAATTAATATAACACCTCATACAATACTTAAATGTTCATTAATTGATTAGCTACCAACTTGTTTAATAATGTAAACAATATTTTGAATAACAGTACAGCAATTTTTGGTGGAGACTCTGAGTCGCCACTCGAGTGCTAAGAGTTAAGTTACACCATTTCCATTAAACGGCTCGAGTGAAACAATATTACAGAAAATACATGATTGGGAGCAAGAGTTTGTAAACGACAGGCAGATGGACTTAGTAATGCGTATGGTCACCGAATTATTTGTTTACGGCTAAACGAGTGTCTCTACGCACTGAGAGAGAGCTTGTACGCAGTCAAAGGGTTAATTGAATGTAGGCAGAGGTCCATCGTGGAGATCGGGAGAGTTCCTGGTGAGTTATCGGCGTCCGGATCCGGTTGAGAGCGCCGCGCTGTTCCGTTTCTCTCTGTTCCTCGGTCGAAGAAACGAGCAGCTCGGAAAGAAATAACGAGACCCCTTACTCATTATTTTCCGGGTAAATACGTCGTAAAAAAGGGGGCCAGCGGCGCAGCGCGGAGCGGCGCAACGGGTGAAATTAGCTGGCGGAAACTTGAAAAGGGACAGGCGAAAGGAGCCGCTAATTGGGTTCGTTCGAGGGAAAAGCCCTTCTTCGGCCGACCGAACTCTGCTCTTCCAAGCTTCTCTCCCTTCTTCCTCACGTTTGTACCCGTGCCGTTCCGTTCCGTTCCGTCCGACGATCCATTCTTTCCATTAATCCTAACTGCTGGTTCTCCCGGACGTTTCGACGCTCGAAACCGATCGTAAATCCCGGAGGAAGCATCGATTCGACGTATACGCGCGCTCTCGCTGGGAGAAACCCAATTCCAGGAGTCCCGGACAATGGGATATAATCGATCCCGGTCCGGACGAGGCCAGTCAGCGCGATGGATCGCGGTATTCAAAGATCGAAGAGTCCAATAGGAGTGCGAAGGAGCGTGGTTCGATCGAGTCTAATAGATCTGTGGGGAAAGGATCAGGGCCCGATAGGGTTCAATAAATTTACAAGAAAAGGATTAGGGTATAATTCAGCAGATCCATGAGGAAAGGACCAAGGAGTCTAAATCTAAAAAAAAAACGAGGATGTTGACTATCTCTTAGACCATATATACTAATAGACCCGGCATATGTATAGTATGTGTATAGGAAAACCGAGAATTCAGTGTCCGAAAGATGATGGGACACTGTGACGTCACAAGATAAGTCTTAAGATAATTTCTTTCCACATACTGTGTACATGGCGCACCCGCTGACCCCCCTCTCCCCATGTAAGCCAAGCGTATATAGGCACTGTCGATGAGCATAGCTTGTACATCTTTTGAAAATGTGACGTCACAGTGTCTTTCAGCTGATTTCATCTTTCGGACACGGAAAAATATCTACGTCGTGTCTATAGGCCTATATGGTCTAAGGACTATCTCGTCAAATTTGCCACTGTTGACTCCATCGATGTCCCATTTTCCGATACATTTTGCCTGACCAAAACAAAGGCATTCCACCGAACCGACACTACAATCACCGATCAGGGCTCGTTTAAAGGCAAACACTTCTTTGAACGCTTTTTTATTTTGTAATCGAAACCTGTGGTTCGCCTTTAACTTTAAGAGGGAATTTATTACCACTGTTAATCGCATCAGAGCCAATCGCTACAACCTGGCCTCCACATTGTTCCGTGTAGGCATCGTTGATCATACCAACTGCAAGTGTGGCTACGAACTGGAGGACCTGGATCGTGTCTTGTGGCAATGCTGCTTATACGACACACACAGAACTAGACTAACTGATGATTTACGCAGGATGAGGTTCTTTCTGCCCCTCAGGGCCGATATGTTTTTTGCCAGACCCAACATTCGAGTGTGTTAGCGTATTTTTACTTTCTTGAAAGAATGCAACCTGCAAATAATATTAAATTTTGTTATGAAATTAATTTTTCATATAAAATCAATACTATAACCTGATATACTATTCTATATTCTAGATTGTATTCTGTAACACAATGTAAATAATGTCCAGCTGTACAGACCCCGCTTAGATGTCTGGGTAAGCTTAAATAAACAAAAATAAAAAAAGATCCTCGCGGAATGGATCAGAGATTCAAAAGGGAGTTCGATGCATTCTAACAGAGATCGTGGAGTCCAACGATGTTCATCAGAGACTACCCAGAATCCATGGAGGACCAATGTCAAAATTGCCAGTGCGGTGTAGACTCACCCCCAAAAGGGTCAAAGCCTCCGGTTGAATGGAGAACAGGTCGAATGGCTACTAGACTGAAAGAGTCTGGAAAATTAGGTGGTTCCTTGCGTGGATTTTCGTTTTGCGGTTGTCCGTCGCAATTACCGAGTAACTCATTTGGGTGGCGGCCGACGACGAGAAGACCTCAAAAAATAGAGGAACCAATGTTTTTTCAGCCTTTCCTTAATTAACGAGACAACGAAAAGCGACCGAGTCAGGTCGGGTCGGGTCGAGTCGGGTCGGTTCACAAAGGCTGTCGCTGCGAGAGAGAGAGAGGGCAACACGGGAAAAGCATTGTCGCGATCATAATTACGCCGACGAGCGCCAGCAACGATACACAGAGTCCGTGCGTTGTTAGCAGACGTTAAGCGTTCCTTAGGCCGGCGGTCGTGATTAAATTGCGCGCGCCACTCTTAATTGAACCGTGAATCCCGCGGCCCCGCCCCTCGAACTCGACGCAACCCGACGGGTCGCGCAATTTATTCGGAACATTCGGTCTAATTAGGTTTAATCGGGTCCGAGTTGCTTTCGGGCCGGGGTGGCTAGCCCGCACGATCTGTCGGGCCAGAGACCGTGTCCTTTGAAAAATCGACAAAGACGCGTACATATGTGGTTCTGTGCGAAACTATGGTTTAAATCGATATATGAAAATTAAGGGGGGAACCCTGTGTAAATGGCCTGTTTTTCAAAAAATTTTTTTTTAAATGTAATGCGCGGATTGATTGGAAATTTCAGGTATCGTTTATTCATGTTATAGTATAACAAAAAATATTTTTTAAAAAGTTTAATTGTTAACAATAATCGTGGAATAACGGCTTGAATATGGCATCCTGTATATGCCCCGTGCAACGTACAGTGCACAAAAATGATTTAAAAAAACAATCCAAATGGAATCGTTAGTTTATGCAAAAACGCTCAGCATGGCGTTTTTCTCTATTTAAAATTTGCTATCAGAAAACACGTTTTTTGTTTCATAACGTCGCCATTTTTGCAATTTAGCAAATTTTAAATAGAGAAAAACGCCATGCTGAGCGTTTTTGCATAAACTAACGATTCCATTTGGATTGTTTTTTTAAATCATTTTTTATATATATATTTTATATATTTATATAAATTTAATAAATATTTATATAAATAAAAAATTTATATAAATATATATTTATATATATATTTTATATATTTTATATATATATATATATATATATATATATGAAGTTTCATAAAGATCGGGTAATTAGTTTACGAGCTACGTTGCACGGCGTTCGAAATTTTGCGTTTCGAGAAAAACGCGTTTAAAGTTTGTGTAACAGAAAAATTGTGAAAAAATCGTAATTCATTTTAACATAGACCGCAGTGTTTTTTACTAATCTGCGATTCCGGGGCCATAGAACAGATCTTCCTCTTTATCAAAATATTGCATTTCAGCCGTTTTTTCTTCTTTTCGAGAAGCACGAGCCTCGTTAGTGCAATCAAGACTGCGGCGCTCCTGCTCAATACAACTCTTCACTTTATTTTGAAAATACCGTACAAGAACATCTCTGATAGCTTTCTAACTTTTTTTATCGTACTCATAAAGAAATTTTCTATCGATTTAAGCAAAAAAAAAAATGCTAAAAAATTTCATTTTACACAGGGCTCCCCCCTTAATCTGGTTTTTAAGGAATCGAATATTTCCTCGAACGAGTCGAATCGTCGCACTCGATTCGGCCTCGATTCGGCTCTCGCAGTTTCGTTTCGACACCGGTTTCGATCTTGTCGCAGACGAGCAAGAGGGGTCCACGCCGGCTCCGTGACCCAGTTCGCGAAACACGGCAACAAACACGTCCCGAGGCGATTAATTTACTTGAAAAGTTTCGTAATCAGACCGCGAGCGGCGTCCCTGGTCTCGCTCGCTCGCTTGCTCGCGCACGCGGATAGGGCACGATGCTTTTAATATAATTTATGCATGCCGTAGAATCTGAGCCTCGACGACGCGCTAACTGCTCCTCGGGATCGATACCTAGGCTCGAATCCGCCGTGATCGAGTCAATCCCTTGCGATCATTCCATCGAAGCCGACGAACCGCCTAATTAATCGCACGGTGGGTCTCGAAGATCGCCACTGTATCAATCGACGCTTGCGAATCATTTAGGGACTTTTTGGATTACGGAAGTTTCAGCTTTCCAATTTTTTAACGTGCGAGGCGTTGACAAACAGTTATTTACGATTTTCGAGACATGGACACATTCGTGAAAAATTCCGGTGATTATGGTTGCGATTGCGGTCGAAGAAGAAAAACGAGTATACATCCCCATCTTTGATAGATGCGCTTGGCAGAAAGAAAATCCGGGTCGAAGCTTTCTTCGGGGATCAGCGAGATAGGAGGACTCCGAATCACGGACAAATTTCAGTGGATCAAGCCGGCTGAGCTTGATAACGGGCTTAATGGCAGCCGGAACCGGAAGCTGAGCCTTTGTCCCGGCGCGGGCGATCGGTCACGCTCGATCGTGTTCGTTCGGCCGTTCATTCGTTCGCATTCGTTTGGTCGTGTAGACAACTAGGTGTTCGAACAACCAGCGGATCGGAACAAACAGGCTCTTAAAATCGAAATTGAAAGGCCATCGGACGCTTAAGCGAATTATCCGGTTGCTTTGCTCTGCGAGGCATACAAACGCGAACGAACTCTATGTTGTCAACTGTTGCAGACTGGAAGACTCCGTTAAGGATGTTCTGGAGGTACAATGGGAGACAAAAGTACAAGAAAAAAAAGAGTTTTTTGACTGCTATCATAACCAGAGCACCATGCGCTGAACCTTCCTCTATCAAACGAGCCTTTATGCAGCTCAAAATTTGCTCATATAAGGGCGAAAAATCTAATTTCGCAAACCCAAGTTTCGGCCAGATTTCTAGGGTATTCTAGGGTATTCTGGGAGTCACGTGCCTATTTCGTTACGCGTTAGTGGTCATATTTGAAGAGGAGAATCGCATCTCGAAGACATGGTCTCGGCGTTCCTCGGTTCGAATTTTCCAGCAATCGTTCGTGGAAGCGGTGGCGCCGGGAAGAAGGCGGAGAAAACGGGTTCGGGGCTGATTCGGGATGGGCGTGGACCCGCGCAACAGGCTCGCAGAGAGCTCGCAAATTCCACGCAAAGAGTTCGCGAGCGTGCGAGCGTGGCCTGCGGTTCTTAGTCGCGCATCCTGCCGCACGAGAGACAATGAATGGCGACGGCGCGGCGCGGTGCAGCCGGTCATTAAGGAGCGGTTTTACCAGGCTGCTTACCGTCAGTCGGGTCGGTCGGGTCTGGAACCGCCGCCGACAGTATGCTCATAATCCGGCCCGGGAAAATAGAATCCGTGCGCGCGCGCTCGTCTACCGACGAGTGGAGTTCAGGGAAATTAATTCGCAAATTGCGCTCGACTCGCTAGCGCAACGGAGAGAATCAGAGAGATAGAGAGGGAGGGAGGGAGGGAGGACATGGAGAGTACAGAGAGACACACGCCGTGACGCTAACGGTTCACTAACGACCGTGACCAATTGCTCGTTTCCGACCGCACGATCGCGCCCCACCGACTATTTTCATTATTCGGTCGCCGACAGGTAAACGACCGTCTCTCCACGGCTCCTCCCACTACCGGACGGCTCTTTGATCGCACGGTGATGGAAACTGTCCAGACGTTTCACGCCCCAACCCTTTTCTCCGCCCTCCATGCCACCCTCGTAGTCGTTGCTTCGGGGACACCCGGTGTGCACCGGGACTTTTCTGCTTCGGGGCTCCCTTGGGCTTGGAACCGTTCTACCGAGCTCAATCTCGTTGGAAATATGACAATTTTGTGGGAGCACAGTTTTTGTGACTGTTCTTCGAGGACACCCGGTATGCGAGCACAAAGATTTTGCTGTTCAGTGATTCTTTGGTCTTGGAACGTTCGTTACGACGGTTCTGCCGAGCTCGGTTTCAATGGGGAAGCAGAGTTTCGTTTTGTAGAAACTTTCAACAAATGTACAGGGTGTTCCATTCCACTGGAGCCGGCAGAAATTTCTGTATTAAAACCGGTGAATTATTTTCAGCTCTCTCTCGTTGAAGAGCAACTCGACGAGGTACAAAATCCCAGCGAAATTGGTGACCTGTTCAATCAGAAAATTTTATTGCGTTAATTGCTATAACCTTAACTTGAAGGTTACCGAAGCAAAATATCAGATTCATTAGCCAGACCTAACCGAAACGGAAAGCTTCGGGCGATTCGATCGAGTAAAAATCTGGCTGGTATAGTGAACGAGGGCAACCGGCAAAGTAGTTTCGTGGCGCTCGGTTTTCCGCAGGAGCGGATATTGCCGTCGTAAAATCTGCGCGGCGGCGATCAGTTTCGAAAGTTTGCGCGGGAAAAACAGAGTCTAAATTAAAAATTACACGAGCTTTCCACCGCGGGGCAGATGCGGAACTTTCTTTTCAGCAACTTCGGCATCTTTCATGAGCCGGGGGCGGAAAAAAAAACAAGGGGCTCGCCGCCATGTCCGCTCTGAGGAAACTTGTTCCAACAATTTGCGGTGCCTTTGTTCCCCGAGAGGCTGGTGTCTCGGAATCGCTAACTGGTCGACCGCTTTGCCTCGATCTTCTCTCTCGTAACATCGGCTGTTATTTGATTTCTGGTTCAGTCGTTGCAAAGAAATTAGTCGGAGGAACCGTCGGAATAATTGTTCAGCGCAGTTGCAGATCTTCTGACTCTTCATATTATTTTCACATCAAACTGTAAACCAGGTAGTTGAGATCATAAACAACCCCATCTGCCTTGCACATTTTAAGAAAACGTAGCATCAAAACAAGCATAGCAGCAATCTCTCCGAAAAACCATCACTCCTCGTCCGAATTTAGCGTTTTATACAGGGTGAGGCAATAACTATTACCACCTCAGATATCTTCGAAACTATAAGTTTCACAGAAATATTTGCTGAAATAAAATTGCACAGTACGAATGGGGCCATCCGATGGCGATAATGGTTTTTTTTGCAGGTGGAGGTACTTCACCGGTGACCCCCGTGGCGATGGAGTGCGATTTCGCGTCACTTCTAAAAATAAGTGATCAAAAATGCAATCGGAAATCATCACGACTGACTGATTTTTAGAAGTCGCGCGAAATCGCACACCAGCGCACTCATATTGTTTTTTCTGAAGACTGTGGTGGGTCACCATTTCTTTGTTTGAAACGTTTTAATACCATACATCGTAATATGCGCGGATAATAAATGTATATTTCATGTGTAAATCAAACTTTTTTTTAGATGTTTTATACTGCATTCATTTCTTCACACTATTGCATTAACGATGGTAATAACAAAAATTTATAAGTATTGACATTGCTTAAATTATAAATATTTTTATGAATCTGGGCGCCCCGGTCACCGGTGGCATTCAACGTGTTAATAAACTACTAGACATTTACATATTACATGAGAATAGTATGAGTTTCATATGCAGAAAATGAAAAAAAAATGTATAGATTGGAAAATATTCCAGAATGGAAAAATCTTTAGTTTTTGAGTTAAAATAGCTCCGAGTGCAAACGGTTAATACGATCGTGCGTTGCGACTAACTCTCTTTTCGGATCCCTGGGGTCATCGTGCCGGGATCCTCGATCCATCTACGACACAATTTTCGTATAAACTCATAGAAGAGTTTGGAGAAATGACTCTATCGAAGCCGTAGAAGCTTGCAGAGGTAAATTATCATCTAGATCCATTTAGTCTTTTCGGACCCCTAAATTAGTGAGGGACAAAGGTCCTGTCTGGTTATTAGTCGAGGGGTCAGTAAACCGACGAAGGGTCACCGTAGGACTCTGAAAACGAAGCAGAAAGAGCAAACAGGTCAGCTAATGGCCGCCTCGACCCCGTAGAAGCTGGCTCGGGTAGATTACTCGGATTTATGGTGGGTCACGTGGTGGTTCTACACGGGCGACTTGGAACCATGTCGCGAGAGAGGCGATTTTCCGGTGTCGGTTCGGTCGTGTTCGCCCCAGAAACTGATCGATGAGTCCGATGATCCGGAGGACGACGCAACGACGCGACGCGACGCGACGCAGGGTTCAAAGACCAAGCCCGGGAAGTTAATGACTCTATCGGGGTACCAGGGAGAGAGAGGGACTAGGATATAGGGTCGCGTGATTTGCGGCGCGAGAACGGAAGAAAAATCGTCGCAGATAACGGTGTATTTACGGTGACGGTGCTCTGTGGCCCTGGTCTCGAGGAAGAGTCGCTAACGTTATTCCGGTGTCGTGACTGCCGCTGCTAAATCAGTATACACACCCTTCCGCGACGTAACAGGCGTCGCGACGACCCCCTGCCAGAGCCTACGTCACCGCCACTCGATACAGCACAGGCCAGACCCACCTTGTCAACACCTGCACACCTGCACACACCCCTTAGACCATCCCTCCGTTAGAAGTCTCGTGGGGTCGCAGCCCTTCGAGCAGTCGAACCATTCAGACTCGATTCATCCACGGTTCTGCAGTCTAACTTGGTACTCTTACCTGGAGACACCTGTACAGATCTGGTCGTGAATTATTTGCGAAAGGTTTGGCGAGAGTCGACCATTCCGAGTCGGGGGTAGCTCGACGGTGGCGGTCGTCTGGCAAACGAACCTACGAACAGAAGCGTCCCCGTAAATATTTAGATAGGTCTCAGCACGCAAAAGACGGAGCAAAAGGGCGCGCTGCGATAAACCCTCGATTCCCTGGACACGTACACGTGTTCCAGGACCTTTGCCAGGTTGTTAAAGATGCAAGAAAAACCGACAGAGAGCTAGAGGGAGAGGAATCTACCTAGAGCTAGAATGGAACAAGATTCACCCGCTCAACCTGTGTAGAACAGCTCCTAGAGTCCACGGGACGATCGATGCGCGGCTGAAGACAGGCCCGACGGGTTTGTTATTGTACCAGGGATCTGTGTGCTCAACACGAATCCAGCTGTTACGGCAGAAGCTAAGGATCGAATGTTAAGACCAATAGATCTAGGGCCAAAATTTCAAAGAATTTATGATAGAAGATGGAAGCTTCTATCATTGATACAAGGCACATCTTCTAATACGGTAATCAAATTATTAAGGGGTTACACCACCCTGGCGCTAGGAAAAATAGGTATAAAAATAAACTTTTTTTTTACGCTGCCATTAAGTATATAAAATGATCTTTATTTTACACATATATATAGTAGTTTTATGAACAATTTGCAATATTAACGATTAAAAAAAAATAAAAAATGGCGGAGATATAAGACGATAAGTAGGACCCTCTTTTGCAAATCCTTGCTGATGGTGTACCTGATTTCTCTGTTAGGCATCGTCTAAAAAATAATAAATAAATTTTTTCTCATTTGTAAGGGTAATAGCTACAATGTGACGACTAGTGTGTGCTACAATGCTCTAGTGGATCTAGACTTCACAAAACAAAACCTCGGGCTATCACCACTAACAAACTGAGGACTCAACAGCACTTTAAAGAAATTCGCGCTCCGGCTTCTCTAAGTGCAGGTTGACGGGGTCCGACTCGGCGAGCAAGTTTCGAGGTATCGTATCGAGGCATCTGGACCGCGGAACGGAGAACTTTCGGCCGCGTTTCGAGTCGGTTTTCGTCTGGAGGCATTAGAACGGGGCTTACGGAGCTGAGAGAGAGAGAGAGAGAGAGAGCGAGCGAGAGAGCCCGTCGCGGGCCGATCCTCGAAACTCTCCGTAGTCTCTGTTCGACGTGTGTCGTCTTTCGTAACGAACGGCGTCGCGACTTTGTTAATGCCGTTAGTTACGGGGACTAATCCCATCGACATGCAGAAATTAGATTCGGCCGGATGCCGTTAGGGTGTTCCGGGATGCTGAACCAGCGCCAGCCGCAGAACTTTCCGAAATCTCGCGCGATCAGCCGCTCCGGTTATGTTCGTTTCGATCCCCCACGATTTTCGGACCAAAATTAGGTTTTTCGTTGCCGTATAGACGATTCTTCGTTTCTTTAATAATGTTAACGAGTTGAACATTATTTTATTTTTTCAAAAATTGCACCGGCTCGTTTTCTGTCATCGATACATAAAATCTGTAGGTTCTACTAATCATTGAGTATTCGCGTCGACTAGAAACACGACTACAGCCGAATTTCTTTGACTCGACACGTGTTGAAAACTCTAGCTTCAATGGAGAAGCTGAAAGTAGTGTTGGTATAGTAGATAAAGAAAATGACATATATTTTGAAGAAAATGATACAGGAGATGAAATGAATACGATGTACAGTGGGTGTAAAAAGTATTCGTACACCTTTTAAAAAGGAATAACTATTTCAAAATTCGACCCAACAGCTTGAGTTTTTTTAGACGTTAGAAGGATTAGTTTACTAGCTAATGTGTAAATAATTTTTTTTTTAAATTGTTATTGGTCGTAATTGCGAAGGAAAAAGTAAAGGTCACGATTTTTAAATTTTTTATCTGTGCCTGTAATGAAAATTTCAAACATGTATTTCGTAAATCTAAGTAAGTTATATACATGTACAAAGTTTCATCGAAATCAATCAAGGTTCTTATGCAATATAAATGATTGGCAATATTAAAAATTGTATCCCTAAATGCAAAGATTTTTACATGTTACAATGCCCATAGGCTTTTTATGCGTCAACCGATTTCAATGAAACACGAAAAATATTTCATCTTCTAGAGAGACAGTATTTTTTTTTAGAGCAAGTGTGACCCACGGTGCAAGAGTAGCGTCCAAAGATGGAGTTGTTCTATCATTCGACGAACGGTTGGTTATCCAGGGGATATTAAAGAACGCGGGAGATACGAGGCTCGGGACGAACTAATTATTAACAGCGGAACTTGTTCCTCGAGAAAATAATTTCCTCCTCGAAGCAACCCACGCGAGAAATTTCGAGGCGCGGCAGACGAGCTGCCGGAAGTAACGAGGTTCGAGAGACGGTGTCTCGAAATCTTGGCGAATTCGCGTAATATCGCATGCGTGTATGGAAAACGGAAGAGAGAGCGAGAGAGAGAGAGAGAGAGAGAGAAAGCGAGAGAGAGAGGGATGTGCGTGCGCTCGCTCCGTTACGGAAGGAGAAGCTCTGTCACCACGGGATCCAGTTTCCATGGATATTGGTTATCGATCGCGGCACCCCGTGGTGCCGTCTTTATCGCGCCCATCCCATTCCGACCTCCCCATACACCTATACCCCGTTCCTCGTTGCGCATCATAAACTTCGAACGGGAAAAGAAAACTTTATGCATGGCATTATAATACCTTTGTCTCCCGGGCCCGCGCAAGTCGAATTTCGCGGAGCGGTTTATCGCGTGTTCGTACGGAATCACGTGACTTGAATCCCCTATCACCACGTTCGCGGATTCGCGAAATTTCCGAAAATCGGGCCCACCTTCGACGCCGTCGCGTGCTGGGCACCGATCGCGACAGTTATCCGCTGCCTCGTAAAAACTGGATCGAATTCGAGTGTTCCGGAGAATTGAATGTTGGGACAATTTCGCTTGTGTTTATTATTTATTTTTTTTTAACCCCTTGCACTACGATTTATTTTACGGTTGCAGTGATTAGAACTTATTTGTCGTTTCTAATTTCTTAGAAAAAAGGAAGTTTGTATGCAATTTATACCTATGCAGTCTCCAATGGTTTCAACAACAAAAAAATATAATTTTGTTTCAATTTAAAGTTTGAAGGAAATTAATAGCATGAATATTTAGTAGACTCTGTTCGAAATCTTCGTCACGAGTCCGACCCGGTATTATAGTGCAAGGGGTTAATTATTTAGGTCACGCGACTCTTGGATTGTTTGCGACCACAATGGTCAAAATCCATGTTTCCCGGTTTTTCTCTGGAATTTTCACCGGGAAATTTCGACAGGAGGAAGATTTAGAAGGATCGCGGTTAAAGTTAGCCCGCAGGAATTCGTTGCAGCCACAGCCACCGAGATTAATGCGTCATCGGTGTTCTCTCTCGGGTCCGAAAACAGGCTCGACCCGATTCCGGGACGACTTCGCGGCTCGTAGACTCGATTAGGCGCTAGTCTCACAGAAATAGTGTGTTCCTCGACCGAAATAACGCGCGCAGCCGACGCCTGGTCGGGTCTGCTCGAGCCCCATGAATGACTGACTGGCCAGGTGATCATCTACTTGTTGGTTGCGTAATCTTTACTCTCTCACCCTGTGCTCCGGTTCCTGGCGGAACGGACCGGCGTATTTTATTGTTGTCTTTTCCAAATTTTTTGGGGATCTTGGCCAGTGAAAAACTAGGCAGCGAAACCTTTTGTTGCTCAACATCGTACAGAGCTTTATGAATTTTTTGAAACAGATTTTTGTAACATTTTTATTCGTTCAATTTAATCGTAATTAGATGGTGATTTTAATTCATAGGGCAATAATAAAGACAATCGCGTAATCTAAACATCTATGCAAAATTTGAAAACATTTAATCACAAGGCACCACTGAAAATTGCTATGCCATTCTTAAAAATATTGTTCGCATTATTATGTTTGTACGTATTTATTAAAATAAATTACTAGACATTTACATATTTCATGAATATTATTATATCAGTTTCATATGCAAAAATGAAAAAAATTTTTCGTTTTTGAGTTAAAATAGCTCCGAGTGCAAAGGGTTAAAATATCTAGCTGGGTCCATGTTTATTCAGTATGAAGATAAAGATCGTTTATCTACTTTCGTCGTCCCGAAATAGGAAATAGTCAGCTGCCACGGACGGCGCGACAAAATAATTTGTTACTATTTCCGAGAGTGATAAAGTGAAGATATTTGCGATTGTCGAGGCAGAAGGTTCGAAGTTCGCGCCACCTGTTACCGGACGCGCGGTGCTTGCGAATTGCGCGAGTTAGGCGAAAGTCGAGCAGCTGGTCAGTCATTCACGCTGTCCGGCCTATAACGTGTGGGACGTTAATTTACGCGGCGGAGACGTAAACGAGCGAGCTTCCACGTTATTTCGGTCGTTAAAGCTCTCCCCCGCGCTCGCATCCAGCATCCCCGACGACAACCGGTCATAGTTTATAGTTCACCCTGAAACTGTGACGAGATCGTTGACGGGGCCTACGATCGCTCGCGAAACACTAAATCTCTATTCTCACACGATGCATACGACCGTGCAGCAACAACTGCTGGTTTAACCTAGATTAGGGTAACCTAACGTTTGCGTACGAAGGTAATCACTTCAGAAAAATCTGACTATCATTCAGACCATAATCATACAGACTTCATTTTCTCGTTTTCCGATCAGTAGAAAGCATGGGGGAAAAAATATGTAACACCTGTAATTCTTATTATTTTCCATTGAAAAAAATCACACATGTACTCCACCAGAGTTGGGCAAAATTTTCATCTAAATAAAAATTTCGGATAACGAAAAAAAAATTTTTATTCGTTATTCGATGGTTCGAATATAAAAAGTATCTTTATTCGACGAGAATTTATCCGACGAATAAAGATGATTTTTTTTTATACGAAGTGGCTTTAATCGAACTTTGAATAATTTTTTTGTCTTTTATCTGTATCTTTTATTCGGAGGCTTCGAAAAAATCTTTCCACACCTACTGCCAACTCTAATAAACGCGAACGATCGAATAATGAATAAAATATTTTTTATTTTTTATTCGAAATTTTTATTTAGATGAAAATTTTGCCCAACTCTGTACTCCACGTACCAACAAATATGTATGTAAAATCCCAACGTAAGAGATTGAATAGTTTTTCCGAGAAAAAAATTCAAAAACGGCCTAAAAAATAAGAATGGCCCCTTAAAGAAGATTCTCCAGGCTTCGTGGAAGCAATTGCACCTTGATCCCACCTGTTGACCAACGGACGATGGCGCGTTGCAATTTGGGAGCGACCGTAGTAGCTGAAACTCGGCGAGGACGTTGGATCGTCTATGGCTGGTCGGAAGGAGCGGATCCGTTGGTTCGATTAAAAGCAGCTCATCGAATCTCGGCGTGCGTCATCGTGTCGAGAGTCGTTGCCAGAGTGCCAGAGCGTTATAGAGCTCTCTCTAGCCAGAGCGAGAGGACGCGACCACGATCTAGGGGAGAGAAGACGCGCGGCGAGCGAGTTGACGCTTGTCCACGCTTGTGCGCGCGAACTACACGCAGTCTGGCTGTGCGAGTCGGTGTCCGTAGCTCGGTGTTAGTTGGCCAGATTCGTAGCTAGGTTGTCTGGCCGATGGCCTTTCGACCCGAGCGCAGTTTTGCTCGCGAGGACCGGCTGGTTCGTTGCACGCCGTGTCCACGGACGCTCCTCTTGTTCTGTGTGATCGGACGGACACCTTGTTGCACGCTTCAGAAAGGAACAACCTCTTCAGGGAATATCTTTCCGACCGCCACGAGAACACTGTCGACAAGGTAGCATTTCTCTCGATTTTACCCCTGAACACAGTTGGGACATTATATCAATCACTCTAGATCGAGGACACCCAAGTCCGAGGGTACCTAGTACAGTAAACGCCTCGATTCTTGTCCAACAGCCGTGTTTGTCACCGGCAACTGTCGTGCCCGGACATGCTTTTTGATTTATGACTGCGTCTAGATATCGCGCCGAGCGAGACTTCAATAGAGAGCCGAACAGAGAGAAGGACGGAATGAAATACGGTTCGCGTGACTCTTCGCGTCTCTTTCTTTCCGATGCGCTGTCCTTCCTTGCGACCGAAACTTTCACCGTCGATTAAACCACCAAATACAATTGAAACTATATCGTGTTTGGTCTTGTTTTAATCAGAAAAATGCCAGAAACAAGCCAGTGAAAGTCCCATAAAAAAATAATGAAAATTAAGAAGTTTGAACATTCGATTCATGGTGTCAATGTAGTGGTGTTCACACCAATACACCCGAGCCTACAGTGGAGTGGGTAGGCACTGGACAGGGATCGTGCCCACGACCACGGACAAGAATCGAGCATTTACTGTATCTCTAGAGTGAAGATAGTTCTAACGTACACCTGGAAGTCTAGCTCGATTGTGTCTCGACAAAGCTCGAATTTGTCGCCGTAACAGGGTAAATCAGAGGTAAAAGTGTACGAACCTCGCGCTTTCCTACAACAAGACGTTCGCATGGGCAGCTCAAGCTTCCCTCGTCAAACTAAGGACGCCTAAACGGCACTCCAAACGTATTTTGAAACAGTTACGATCTCCTCGTGCGCTCTCTCTATCTTACTCCCTTGCAAGCTTTACGGTTCCATTATCGTTCGGCTTCACGCTGAAATCTCGCGAACGTTTCGTTTTACGATCCCCTCACGTCTACTCTCTGGTGCATCTTCCTCGAACGCGACACGTCCCCGCGATTCAATCTCGATTTCAACGAAAATCTCCTGTTGCGAGGTACAGTAGCGCACGCTTAAATTTACACAAGACTTCTCTCGCCATTTAAGGGGGGAGCCCTGTATAAATGGCCTGCTTTTCAAGAATTTAAAAAAAAAATGTAATGCGTGGATTGATTTGAAATTTCAGGTATCATTTATTCATGTTATAGTATAACAAAAAATATTTTTTTGAAAGTTTAATTGTTAATAATAATCGTGGAATAACGGCTTGAAGATGGCATCCTGTATTTGCACCATGCAACGTACAGTGCACAAAAATGATCTTAAAAACAAAAATCCAAATGGAATCGTTAGTTTATGCATAAAAGCTCAGCATGACGTTTTTCCTTTTTAAAAATTTGCCAAAATGCACAAATGGCGACGTTATGAAACAAAAAACGTGTTTTCTGATATAAATAATTGATAATAACTTTATTTTAAAATTTATATATGTATACAGGGTGTCCCACGTAACAGTTTTCACGATTTTTTAAGTACTTGCGATAATCTGACAAAAAATATTTTCAACAAAACTTGATCAGTTTTCGATTGGCTATATATTGCAATAAAAAGAAAGTTCGAAAAACATTTTTTTCACAGTATTGTCAAGGTCACCTTCATTTTTTTAAATGGCACTTTGTATTTTTGACTTAACAGTATTACAGCCCGTGTCAAGACGAATTCAACGATCTGGTATACCATGACCTTGGGATGATCTTGAAGTGTCATTTAAAAAAAGGAAGGTGGCCTTGACAATAATAAAAAATAAATTTTCGAACATTTCTTTTATTGGAACGTATAGCCAATCGAAAACTGATCAGCTTTTGTTGAAAATATTTTTTGTCAGATTATCGCAAGCACATACTTAAAAAATCATGAAAACTGTTACGCGGGACACCCTGTATATGAAATCTAGATACAATAATATATAAATATGTTGTGGATTGTCTCACGTGGAAGTCCATTATTACTGCTGAAAAATGACAATCGACCCCGATTGCGTCGATCGGGTCAAGAGGGAGTCTCTGCAACATTGTTCTGTTCGGCGAAACACGTTCGCGGTTTCCGTAGATTGGCGAAAAACGCGTCCCCGGCGGCCGCTTCAAAGACGAGCGTCCCCCGGAGCGATTTTTCCGGGGCTATATCAGATTTAGTCGGTTTTATCGAGGAAGTTTATGCGCCGGTCATTAGTCCGGACGCGCAGGGGGACCATTAATTCGCGGGGAAAATAATTTCTCGTGCAGTCGCGCCGTCGCTTCGTTGGTTCGACGCGGAGAGAACGGTTCGCAACGGAGACAAAACGCGCGCAGTTTTACCGGGAATGGCCGATCGGGGACGCCATTTGTCGCCCGCGCAAGAATGGTTCGGGCAGCTGCTGAAAAACGACGTGTAATCTCACCAAAAAATATACACTCGTTCCGCTGGCCCTGTATTAGTCCGCGCGAGCGCGCTTATGTTTCTCTTTCCCTATCCCTCTCTCTCCTCTCCCTCCCCCTCTCCCTCTCCCTCTGGCCGTTCTTTTCTTCCTTTCTGTTCGCGTTCGACGTAACAACCGATAAAAGTCGCGTTTCCCCGAGGTTCCTCTCCCGTAGTCCCGGAGAATTATTCCACGCTTTTTCCGCCGGTCGACGACGGCTTATCGAACCTCTCGCTTGTCCTCCCGGCTCGATAAAATCGAGTTTAATGGCGCGCGCGACTCGCCCCGCGGAAAGATAATCGATAACAGAACGCTCTGCGTCGCGCCGCTTTGCTCCGCGCCGCGCCGGGAAAAATTGGCGCGTGTAGCAATTTTGCTCGGGGGCTAACTGCGAGAGAGCACCGCGAAACACCCGGAAAATAACCGAGTCGCCGATTCCGGAGACAGAGGGATACTGAAACGCGAGAACAGCTGCGTCCGACGCGCATAATTGAAGCGCTAATGGACACGCCGCGCCGTGAAAAACAGTCCAGCAATATCGTCGCCGGAAGTACGTTTTAATCGGCTTCAGGATTTCTTGCAAGCCCGTCGCGTACCCATCGTGTCAGAATCTCTAAAGCCAGATTTTCTAAATTGCACAATCTCTCTCTCTCGATTCAAGCGATTCAACAATGTGATTTGTAGAATTTCGCTACGGTAGGATTTGAATAGGAAATGCTCAATGTTCGAAGCAACCTCTCCAATTGGTGTTCCTTCCTTCGAGTTAGGGTCCGGCGCGGCGCAGACAACGTTAAGAACTCCGTAGCGAGAAGGGACAGGCCATAATCAGCCTGTAACGAAGACAACAAGGACTTCCTGCATGCTTACGAAGTACACGGGTCGCCGGTAGTGCCGCTCTTACGGTGCATATACACGGTGTCCAGGAAAAGGGAAGAGGGCTCGATTAGCCTCGAGGCATCTGCCGCGGACTTCCTGCCTCGTTAACAGTCCCTTCTCAGTCAGAAATTCCTGTTGCTTCATTGTCTTTTGCGATGGCTTCCGCGGCGGCCTAATCTCGGCTACTCGAGACGTTTTCGGGACGGCTTTTTAGAACGCTTCACCGTCGATTCACTTTTAGAAAAACCCAATACATTCAGGAAAACCTGAAATTGCAGAAATTCAGCCTCCAAAGCTTCATAATCTTACCATCGGGTTTACGTAGACTTAACCAGCATGATCGTTTCGGGACAAGTCCCTTCAGACCCAACTGGGACCTTTCATACCTCACCAAGGTCTTTTAGACCCAACTGGGACCTTTCACACCTAACCAAGGTCTTTCAGACCCAACTGGGACCTTTTTCACAGCTAACCAAGGTCTTTCAGACCCAACTGGGACCTTTTTCACAGCTAACCAAGGTCTTTCAGACCCAACTGGGACCTTTTTCACAGCTAACCAAGGTCTTTCAGACCCAACTGGGACCTTTTTCACAGCTAACCAAGGTCTTTCAGACCCAACTGGGACCTTTTTCACAGCTAACCAAGGTCTTTCAGACCCAACTGGGACCTTTTTCACAGCTAACCAAGGTCTTTCAGACCCAACTGGGACCTTTTTCACAGCTAACCAAGGTCTTTCAGACCCAACTGGGATCTTTTTCACAGCTAACCAAGGTCTTTCAGACCCAACTGGGAGCTTTCACACCTAACCAAGGTCTTTCAGAACCAATTGGGACCTTCCACACCTAACCAAGGCCTTTCAGACCCAGCTGGGACCTTTTTCACAGCTAACCAAGGTCTTTCAGACCCAACTGGGACCTCCCACACCTAACTAAGGTCTTCCAGACTTAGTCCGGACTCTTAAGAGAACCCAACCAGGTCCACCAAGCAAGCCTACCCAAGCCGGGATCGCATAAGCTTGCGGAGAGCAGGGTCAGTTTTCCAATTGACGGCACAGAAAGAAAAGTCGAGGTGTCTAGCCGTCGTCGACCGGATATTAGCTCCGCGGGGCGTCGCGACGCTTCTAACGGCGCGTTGTTCGCGTTGGTGTTAGGCGTCGGGAAAGCTAAAAAAAAAAAAAAACGTCGGTTCAGCAAACACCGGTCGAACTTCAAACGATTCTGTGCTGGCTGGTCCGCGACTCGACTCGATTCGACGGGACGCGACGCGACGCGAGCGAAAAGCAAATCAGAGTCACTGCCCCTTCGATGTTCCGAAGCCTATACACCGGGTGTCCGCGAAGTACGTTGTAGCCGGGAAAATTGCACCACAGCGTAGTCCACCTGTGTTCCATATTCAACGCACAGGATTCCTCTGTACTGGCCGTGTTCGATTCCATTTCCATAACTTTCCATGGGCGAGCGCGTGCGCGCCCACGATTTTCGACCTTAAATGCAAACTCGATTCTGTCTGTGCGAGTCTGGCGCAGAGAAAATGGAGAGGGCAAGGGGGGGGGGGGAGGCGTAGAGAAAAGCTTCGGTCCACCCTTCATTTGCAAAAGAAACGAGGATTCTAATAAAAAGGCTGGGCTCATAACGGCGGCTCGCGGCAGGAAAAGCGGCGGCGGGTTTTATATTCAGCCCCGTGCGCGCGCGCGCGCGTGCGCCGGGGAAAGTCCGTAAACTCGTAATTAGAATCGGCTGGCTAATTCGATTCAGCCTGGAGGAGTGGGGAGAGGACGCGGGGCAGCGGCAGGTTCTCAAAGCGCCGTACTGCCTCGCAACGAATACACGCCGATGCACGAAATTCAGAATAAATTTATTAGCCCGCGCGCCGAGGGCTCGCGCTCTCTTTCAAGCGCTCGTCGCTCTCCTGCACACCGGGTGTCCCGCTGTTACCAAAATCGTTTTTCCGAAAAGAACTAGGCGTTCAGCTCTAAGAAAAATTGCTCTGTACGCGTTAGGTTTTGTTGAAAGGGTTAGGTCATCCGAATTAACTAGATTTTCTGAAAGTGTTTGGCCATCCGAATTAGCTAGATTTTCTGAAAGTGTTAGGCTTTCTGCAAGACTCGAGTTAGGATTTCTGAATGGCGTCGATTAAATTCTCCCAAGAGGTCGAGCCAGTAGCAATCGTGTCTGCTAAATTATTTCGGGTCGGTGCATACTAGGGTGGACCTTAGCTATACTTGGTGAAATTTTTTTCACTCCTGCCGCCAAAATTGTGCTATTGGGTAAGAAAATAATTCCTGCAAAAGTTGAAGTTGATCGGATAAGGGGAAGGCGTGCCTCATTGACGTTGAAATTGCGAAAAACATGAAATATTGTGGGAATGGGAATATTTGAAGGAAATACTTTTTATTATGACTAAATGTTCTTCTTGTGTCAAAATATTGATTATATTAGTACCAAAATGTAATATTTTCGATATAACAATTAACTAATTATCATATTTTTATAAATATTTATGCTAAATTTTATGTATTTTATTGAAAGTACCAATTCTTTTACTTGTATTCTTATACTAATTTAAAATGGAGATCAATTAACGTTCGACATAAATATGTTATATTTAATCAGAGCATAATATTCTTAACAGGCTAATTAATGTGAAATAATCTTAATTCGTACAAAGTACACTTGTACTTGAGTGCATGTAAGGAATTATAATATTTTTGGAGGTTTAAAATATTTAACTTGATGTCCCGATGTCCGATTGATCTAAAACTTTGGATATATCATTTTCTCATGACATGGAACAATATTGGGGGGGGGGGGGGGTGCCCAAAATTTTTTGATCGAAAAATAACGTCCACCCTAGTGCACACCCCGCCACGGTGAATCTCGGCTGTTTTGTCTTGGCCCTGTCTGTCTCCTCGCGAGAGATCCTCGACTTGCCGGATCGATCTTCCCGTTGAGATTGATCTCGAAGAACGGGGAGGGGTCCGTTGGTCTGCGGACGAAGCCCCGAGGAACTCGGTGGCCGGGTTCCCACGCTCCCGTTGCCCTTTCAATCAACCTAATTGCCGTTCGATCGAGTTCAGGCCCACGGCGACGTCTCCCGTTGTTCTCGCGACGACAACGACGACGACGACGAATCTTCCACTGTATAGAGGATCGCGAGATCACGCGGATCCATGGGGTGTTCGATTTCGGTGATAACGGTCTGCGAAACAAGCTGCATTTAATTCGCACGGGACGATGGCGTCCCCTGAATATCCGAGCAGGCACGTAGCGAAAGGTTCGACTCCCACGTGCACCTCTCTCCTACCCTTCGATACTCTCCCATGGATATCGATGTACCATCTCTCTCTCCCTCTCCTCCCGCAAACCCGGGAAAGGATATCGTTTCTATTCCGGTGCCTATTAACGCTTCAGCGGGCTTGCGCGCACGGTTCGCTGGGAAAATTTGTCGTGTCTATCGGCGCGACGTTACCTACGGAAACAAACGTACTTGTTGCTTGCGCGGAGTGTACGCCGATCTAGCCAGCGATTTTTAACAGTTTTCAGTCCGACGGCCGCGAAAATCGACTCGACGTTTTCATTTACCCCGCGAACCGCGAAATATTCCCCACGGAGACTGGTTTCCCAGTCCAAGCTGAGTCTCTCTCGGAAAAATCTAACCGGATCTCAGTCCTATAGCCAACCTAACCCGAACATTCAGAACGGTGACCATACAACTTACTTGTGAGAAGCTTCTTCTTTCTGTTACTTGACAGCAACAAACTAGCTTTACACGTATTTTTCTTCTTCGATGTAAGCTATTTCCTACAACATAATTGTTTAGACTGCAAACTGTAATCGTATATTAGAAGATTTAGTCGCATTTTTACATGTATGAGCTTTTCCGTACACGCGCCGACTTCCCGTTCGCTCCCGTCACTAGCCACCGCAAGGGGATTCGGTCGCTGCACCGTTACTGATCAAACCGAGCGTTCGCCGGCATACTTTATTTTTTTTTACACTGTGCCACCCAATGGACACTTCTGAGATTTTTTTATAAAATAGGTTAGCATCGTAGCGATATTTTAGAATTTTTTGGTAGATGTCAACCCAGGGGAAGATAGTTAAAAAAATTCCCAAAAGAATAATTAATTATTTTCAACTATAAACAATTAGCAAAAAATTCTGAAAAAAATCTGAAATATAGAGTGTATCAATATCTTTTGTTTGCCGTTTATCCCATGTTGATATCTTTTCTCGTTGTAGAGCAAATTGCATTTAAGTGCAGGGGAATTTACCCCAATATCACCCCTATCGGTGGGGGTAGATATTTGAAATTTTACACAATGTTTTTTAGACATAAAACGATGTTTTAAGACAGGAATCAGGAAAATCGGAGCGGGGGCCGCTGGCCAATGCTTATCCGGCTATACCCTTTGTTGGTTCTCATCGTGGCTCTTGCAAATGCAGGAGATATTTATTTTCCATAAACATCCTTAGTCTAATTGGCGAGAGAGTTATTCGGCTGTGTTTTTTAAGGAGTGACGGAAACCTCGACAGCAATTAGAATTAGGGTGCAGCGAGACAAACGCGTACAGGGGTTCGCGGGAATCACGGGCCGAGAAACGGGTTCGTTTTCACGCTGCCGAATCGACAGAGGCTCGGTTCCCACTTGTTCGGTCTACAGGCACCAACCCCTTGATCGATCATCCCCTGGTTCACGCCGTCCCTCGTACTGGCTCGCGTCCCCTGTCATCGTCGTCCCGTTGCGGATGAGATAGATTCTCGAAGAAACTAGGGTCGAGAGCGGACGGACAACGGAGCAGCTCCTCGTTCCACTCCTCTTCTGCCTCGCCTCGCCTTGCCTCGCCTCGCCTAGTCTCGTCTCGAGCGAGTCAAAACACCCTCGGGCCACAGAACCCGTCAACCCCTTTCTCCCTATTTTTCCCCCTCTGCCTCTCGCACCCCCTGGTACCCTGTGGCACCCTCTGGCACCCTGTGGCACCCAGTGGCCCCCGTCTCTCTCGCCCCTCCCGTGCCCTCGACCGTCGTCCTCTCTTTCATCGTTTCCACGTGTGAGTCGCGTGCATGGACGGGTCGGAGCGTGGATTATATCGGCACATGCGCTCTGAACGACGGTCGCGCGTCGCCGGAAAAGCGGATATAGCCGGCGGCCGTGTCAAAACTATTCCGCTCGAGCCGACAGTTTAGTACGGCGTGGTTCTCCCTCGCGGACGCTCCGGCTCTCGAGGTTGCTCCTCTTGGTCGTCTACGGTTCTCGCGACGCGGTTAACCCGGCTCTCGACCACGTCCAGTTCACTTGTTCTTCTTTTTCTTCTTCGACGACGACGACCAAGTTCTTCCGTGCTTTCGCGAAAGTCAGCAGCCGACAGACCCGGCGAACAAGTCCGATACAACTAGGATACCTAAGACACCGCACTAGCCAGGCTCGCCGATCGCGCCCCAAACTTCTCCAGAAACAAGGTAAACGCGCTCCGTATAGTCTAGCTGGAAACATCGCGCCGGAAAACCTGAACCGAACTCTGTGGAGACACAGGTGGTGCTGCCTTTCTTACTCCAAAGGTCCGTGTAGAATCTCGAGACAAATTTCAGTTGGCCCGGACGATAACTCGTGAAATCTAGCTTGAACTTCGCGGAAAACGTACATCGGATATTTCAGGAAAAATTAGACCGGAACTTTTTGGAATAGTCTGAAAGAGCTTTCAGGAAAACCTAACCCTGTCGAAGACTTTCAGACAAACGAGATCAAACGCTTTCAGAAAACAACCTAACCCAAAGAGAATTCATCAGAGAATCCAGACGAAGTCTTACACTCAAACCAAATCAGACTCTTCAAAGGAAAGCCTAACCCAGTCAGGGTCTTTCAGAGAAACCTAATCCAAGCAGAGCCTTGCAGAGGGAAGCCTAACCCAGCTTTCAGAGGAAAGCTTATCCGCCAATCAGAGCCACTCCAGAAAAGAACCTAGACTCTTTCAGAGTGGAACAGACTCTTTCAGAGTGGAACCTAACCCATTCAGACTCTTTCAGAGTGGAACCTAACCCATTCAGACTCTTTCAGAGTGGAACCTAACACAGTCGGACTCTTTCAGAGTGGAACCTAACACAGTCAGACTCTTTCAGAGTGGAACCTAATCCAGTCAGACTCTTTCAGAGTGAAACCTAACCCTGTCAGAAAGGCCCGGACCGGCTCTAATCTTTCGGAAAGTCGAAACTCAAACTGAACCTTACAGATACAGCAACTATACCGTCTTAGAAGCGTCGACTTTGATCAAAATTTGACGGAGCAGCTGTAGCAAAGTTTTGACGGGTGCTCTCTCTCGTTGGTAGAATTTTGAGCGTGAGCCGCGCGCGTTGTTTACGGATTAGTCTGCGAGCGTCGGCGCGTCGAATCGATATTCGGAACTGTCATTAACATACGAGTAATTGGTATTGCTCGATAAAACCGCGCGGCTCTGTTCGACGGATCGAATCGAACTGAATCGGCAATACGGTTATTTTCGACGTATAAATCCGTCGAGCTCTCCTCTCCTCTCCCTCCGCGGTGGTGTCCGCTTGCCGGCCACGGTGATTGTGTTTCGGCGTAACGCTCTCGTTCGTCCCCGGCCAGGTTTTGTACGTGATTTTCTTCGGCCGTGATAAGCCGATCTGCCCCCGCCACTCGTTTATTAGCATACGATAATTGCCAGGCTGTCCGTTCCCCCGGTTTTCCGCGCTTTTCCGGCTTTTCCAGGCTTTCCATTTCCCGTGGACACACGCGCACGCTGAGATTGAGAGAGAGAGAGAGAGAGAGAGAGAGAGAGAGAGAGAGAGAGAGAGAGAGAGAGGAAAATCGGCGCGTAACCCGAGCCGTTTCTCTCACAGCAGATTTCCGTTCGGCGGTTTTCCATATTTTCCACCGGTTCCAGTCGGCCGGTTTTCATTTCCACCGGTGCTCTCTCGCTTTCTCTTTCCGTGCTTTCTGCTCTCCGTGCTTTTCCTACTGCTACTCTTCGTTCGCTCTGCAACCTGCAACTGTAAAGAGTAATCCGAGTTCTCTCGCGAAGCGTTGCAACAATTAAACCGACACACGGTGCACCCGGAGATAGCAGCTTGCTGTTCAAAACTATATTTTCGTGTTTATTGACTGCAAATTGAATTCAAGAGAATTGGTACGACTCTTTCCAACGGGCTCTCCATATTTGCCCCAACAGAGGAACACAGTTCTAACAAACAGTGGATTATTTCTAGATCATATTGCGAACCGTTGGATCCTCGAAAATTGAAAGGGAAAGAATAATGGGTGTACAGAAAATGTGTTTGAAAAATTAAATAACATTAATGTTATAGTTTTGTGAAAAAGGTCCGCTGTTCGAGGGTTCATCAACGTCTCCATTGTAAAATATTTTTGTACGTTTCGAATTTTTTTCTTTACACGTGGCGGATGTTCCGAGCGAGGGGAGGTTAGAAATCGAGCGTCGTGTCGCGAATGGGGAATTAACATCCGCGCGTTCGACGGGTCCGTTGACTGTGTCCCCGTTCAATCTGAATACGATTTCGCCAGGGCGAAAAGACCAGTTCGAAAACGCCGCACCGCCGAGCGCCGGACAACGGGACGGTTGAATGATATTCACGATTGAAAGGAGTTCCGGTGTGTCCCCGTGTAACCGAGCAGCGTCGAACTCGCGAAAACGAATCGCGAAAACGAATCGCGAATATAAACGAACGGCGCGGCGGCACGGCGCACAGAAAGCTCTCCACTCGAATCGCGCGCCACGAGCAAAGAGAGTCGCGCTCTTTGAGACCCCGTTCCACACCTACTCGAAAGCCTCGAAGGCTTTGCACAGTCCGTGCTGTATGAAACTCTTGCTCGACGCTCGGTTTCCCGCGCTTTCCTCCTCTGTCGCGCCGTTCGTTTCTATTCCGCGGCTTTTCCTCGCGACAAGCGCTTTCGCTTTCGCCTAATCGTATTTCCGAAAGCTCTGCCATTAATTTCCAACCTCAGACCCGTCTCTGTCGGGCTCCGTGAGAAAATCTAACGAGGAACATCGTTTAAAGTATTAGAGAACCATTCTAGTTGCACTGCGCGTGCGTGATATCCAACATGGCGGCACGTCGAACTAGATTCGCTCACCTCGGGACTTCGATTGCAATTTGTAGACGGACGAGTGGCCCTATCCTCTCAAACATGATAGATTCTGCTTCTCCTCGAGTGAACAATTATAGATACAACCGAATCTTTATTAAACATATTTTGAAATGTTTATTTCCAACGGTACAGTGTTTCTGCGTATTGCGTATCGATTTAGGACACGTAGCGTTGGTTTATAGTAGAAATTACACGGTTTTCCTCGGTCGTAAATTGAAAGTGCTCACCGGGACAGTCTCCTCGAAGTGTCCAGAGGAAATTCTCGAAACGGCGCCGAGGAGGTAAATCGAATTAAGACGCGGAGGAGGCTTGTCCAGACGAATTTCTGCCGGTCGGGTTCGTTCCATGGTACTCGTTTTGCAACCGGGAGAGGCCTTGTCCTCGGTCTCCCCGGCAGTTTCGCCCGAGAGCATGTCGGGCGAATCGCGATAAAGCACCCTCGACACGTCTCGTCGCCGGACAAAAGGGTTGCTGCCGGAACCGTTCTCTCTCCCCCCCCCCCCCCCGCATTCACCGGCATTTTTCCGTCTTCCGCTTCTGTTTCTCCCCGCGGTTGACTCTTTGTCACCCCGGAAAACCGAAATCGAAGGTCAACTGGTTCTCGGTCGCTCGCTCGTTAAATCGACGGGTCTCGAGTACCCTTCACGTCCTGCGTTTCACGAGGAAGATACTACTTTATCGGCTATTATTTTGTATTTTGATTCTGGAGGATTATAGAGGACTCTGGATGATTCTAGAGGATTTTTAAAAAATTCTAGGAGATTCTATAAGATCCTAGAGGAGTCTACATAAATATTCGAGATGATTCTACACGATTCTAGAAAATTGTACACGATTCTAGAAAATTGTACACGATTCTAGAAAATTGTACACGATTCTAGAAAATTGTACACGATTCTAGAAAATTGTACACGATTCTAGAAAATTGTACACGATTCTAGAAAATTGTACACGATTCTAGAAAATTTTGGCGGATCGTACACGGTTGTCTAGAATAAAAATGGTGGCTCGAGCAGCGCAACACCCGGTCCAGACGAGTTTTAATTTGGCAGCCGGATCTGTCAGCTATCTGGACGAGCTGCCACGCTCTCTTGTTAAATATTTAAAGGGCACACGCTGGTTTGATCGAGACAAGAATTGCAGGGGTTCGCTAGTGTATCTATCTACCGTATAGTGGTCGACTGGCGCGGCCGAGGTCGCGGTGACTGTCGCGATCGATTATCGCGTGCGAACCGACCTTACATCGGGACAGAAGGTTTCTCGGAAACCGTGTCTCTGGTTCACCAGGTCGTATTTATTGTTCCCGGCGGAATTGGATTGCGGCAAATTGCTGTTCTCGAGCGAGCGAACGCCTTCGAGAACGCTTCTGCACGGTTTCTCTTTAACCCCTTTCCGAGCGAATTACAAGCCCCGGCGTGTCACGGCCGAAAACAGACCCGACGAGTCCCCTTTAACACGGTTTGGCTCTCTCTCTCTCTCTCTCGGTAACATAGAAAAGATCCCTTCCGTCGCTTGCTTTCAATCCTCACGGTCCTTCAGACAAGAACCGGCATTTACACCGCCTCGGCGCGGCGCCTAGAATCACGGGAAAGAAAAATTATTCTAGTTTAATTGCAGCTTGTTATAGTTTAACCCTAGATAACTAACCTCTCGTACAAATGACGATAGGAACATCCGAATCTTGCGATATATATATGTATACAACTGTGTGTGATGCATCCCATGTCTTTATCAAGTATTTCTATAAAAATATTTTCCCTCGTAATAAGCCTGCACAATATCTTACCAGACATAACGAGACTCGATCGACTGTGAATTCGAAATAAGAACCAATCTGAACTGCAGCTTAAATTCGTTTGATCTCTTCGATCCACGAAAAAGATACAACGAAAATTCCGAGCTTGAGAAAAGCACTGAGAGGATAAACCGTGTGCATGGAGCGAGACAGTACTGCGGAATCGGTTGAAAGAATTTCCTGGTTCCGTTGAAATTCGCTTTCAAATGAAACTTGACCGCTCTTTCTGGTTTTTCCGGAGAGAGCAGGGCCATTGGGGAGAGTCCAGTGGATTTATTAGAGTTCGGAATCTCCGTGAGATCGTTCTTGAAGATCGAAACGCGGTTTTCCAGGTGCACCGTGCTCGCATCGATCGCGGGCCCGACCAATTTCCCGTCGAAAACAGTCAGTCATAATTTTCGCGGACGTTTAATCAACCCGTGTTTCCGCGCTCTCTTTCTCTCCAACCCGCTCGTAATTCATCGTCGAGGCTATTTACTTTTGCTCTTCCCGTTGTTCGCCGCTCGTCCCGCTCCTTTTCATCCGTGACACTCGTTCCGATTTCCCCGGAACGATATCCGAGGCAATAATATACACCGAGAGAACGAAAGAGATGGAGAGAGAGCGTACCCGAGTACTCGATAAATCGTCATGGCGCCGCGTTGCTCTGGGAAAGACAAAATTGCCAAAGCGTTTTCACATTCTCGGTCAATGGCCCGGCTATGAAGGATTCACGCGACTCGCCCATGTCGTTCCATTTTCACCGGCTTTTCCAGAATACTGACCTCTGCTTTAGCTCGTTACGGAGCTGTTCAAACTGTTTCCGGAACTATCGCCAAGCTTGTGCGGTCTCTAAATGACTCTGAGCTTGGGAAGCTCTGCGTCGCCTAAACATAAAATTACCAGGCTTCAACTTGACTCGAGTCAAGTTTGACTCGTTTCAGCCTGACTCAAGTCTAGTCTGGCTAGTTTCAACTTGACTCGAGTCAAGTATTGCTGGTTTCAACTTAACTCAAGTCAAGCTTGACTTGTTTCGACTTGACTCAAGTCAAGCTTGACTTGTTTCGACTTGACTCAAGTCAAGCGTGACTTTTTTCAACTTGACTCAAGTCGAGCTTGACTTGTTTCAACTTGACTCAAGTCGAGCTTGACTTGTTTCAACTTGACTCAACTGAAGCTTGACTTGTTTCAACTTGACTCAACTGAAGCTTGACTTGTTTCAACTTGACTCGCGTCAAGTTCAATCTATTTCAACTTGATTCCCCTGAAGCTTACCGTGTCCGCTAGGGTAGCTAGGTCTGGGCAACATTATTCAGTTTAAGTTTAGCCTACTCCAACTTGAGTCGAATGAAGTGCAGTTCCAGCTTGACTAACCATCGTTGTCCGTTTGTTTCAGACCGAGTCACCGTCCACGTGTCCCATGAAGTCGACGGACGTGACTAGGCGCGGGGAGCGATCGTCGACAGTGATCACCGACTCTCGATCAGCCGACCACAGTTTCAGCTGGTGGTCGAGGTGAATCGAGACCGGAATAGACTGCCGCCAGAATCGAGAGCCAAGCTGCTCGTCCAGCCGCCGGACAATGTACAAGATCTTGAGACGCGGCTCGAGCCGCGTCTTCGTCGTCTGCGCCGTTCTTTTGACGCTTCTGCTCTGCCTGTACTACGTCAGCCAGGCGCAGACACCGTCCCAAGGCCCGTCCGCGGCGATCATCAACGAGGAGCTCAGGTACGATCGCGGGCCGACCTCGATCACACCTGACTACGTCGAGTCCCCAGACTCCAAGGTCTCTCTGGACACCTGTCCCATCATCGTGCCCAGGAACGTCGACATCGACACCCAGCAGGAGTTCGAGACCTTCGACTTCCAGGTGAGTCAATCCTCATTTCATTTCTTTTTGCTGGGACAACATTTGATAGTGCAATGCTTGGCCTTAAACTTAAAGAATGATCGGAAAGTATGGTCTTCGATTGGTGTTAGGGACTCCTGGAGCAAGGGTAGTCGATGTCCTTGACGGAGGATTCTGGGAAATCAGGTCAAATCGGTGGAACCAAGACGTTCGCGATTGAAATTGTGGTACGGGGACGCACGGCCAGCAATTATCGGCGAATCCCGGCCTCTCGACTAATTCCCATGCATAATCGATTGGAATATTTATGCCGGCGATGCTTTGAGCGTCGGACCGGCGCGGAAATAGCTCAAAGACATAGCTCGTTCCGGCAGCGTCGCGTCATTAGCCGGCAAACTTTCCTTTCTTCGATCCCCCGGGAGTCTGCGGACTTTGTCGATTTAATGGACGCGCTCTTCCCTCCTACCCTCGTTTAATAAGGGATTTTTCTCTCGTGGCGGCGTCGCTCGGTCGAAAATAATTTACCAGTTTGTCCTCGAGCCTCGAAACTTGTCCAACTATCCCGAGACAGGGGACTTATGGCGGCGGAGAGTGGCTCTCGAACGAAAGAGACTCTCCTGGTCGATCGAATAAATTCAATCTTCCATTCTCACTCAGGTCAACTTCACTTCGTGTCAACTTGACTCGGGCCAACATTACTTCGTTTCAACTTGATTCGGGTCAAGATTACTTAGTTTCAACTTGATTCGGTTCAAAATTACTTAGTTTCAACTTTAGCTCATATCAATTTTGACTCGGATCAAATTTAGCCTATTCGAGCTTGACTCGGATCAAGTTTACTTGTTGTAAACTTGACTCGGACCAAATTCAGCCTATTCGGGCTTGACTCGGATCAAGTTTATCCCCTTCTAGCTGGACCGAGATGAAGTTTAACCATTCCGAACTGGTCTGAAAGCCCCGAAATCGTTGGCACAGTAATACCGACCGTCGCCAGCGACAGCTAATGGATTCCTCGTTACAGACGAAGCTGGTCGAGCGTAACCTCCCCCCCCCCCGCCCCGGAATTAGGTGGACGAGTGTTTGCATTGGCGTGCTAAATAATTTTCGAGGCCGTGTCTGGGGGAAAGTGCAGAGACAGCGGTTCGCCGAGGCGACTCAATTAAACGGCCGACCTCCGGCGAGCCTGTAATTCGTTTTAATTGCAATTGCTGCCGGCCGAGTGCACGCGACCCGCGGACGTCGTTTGGCTCGCGATCGATCAAGGGGGGCACACGTTCTATGGGGGAGGGGGGCAGACAAGAGGGTAAAGGGAGAGAAAAGGAAGTGACGTCGACACGGCCTCTCTGTCTGCGCGGTCCTCTTTTCCATGTTTGCCGAACAGAAAAGTAAAATATTCTTGGCGACGAAGATGGTCCACACGTAGCTCCGGAGTCACGTACGAACAAGAGGGAACACGAGAACAGTATCGATTTTCCGCGGGGAATCGAGGGTACTCGAGCTCCGTCCCCCGGGGGGGCAGAACGAAAGTCGAAAGTCGCGGCCGAACGATCACGGAATCCGAAACGAGTCGCGAGGACTACCTCAAGTCGATAATTACCGTAAGCTCGAATAGAACAGACTTGATCTCGATCAAGCTCGTATTTTGGGGATCCTCGATTTTGAAACGCTCTGTAGGTTGGCTGAAACAGTGCTGCAGTGTCCTGGTTGTAAAGCCTTTCTCTCCCAAATTTTGAAACTGTGATTGTTCTAGGGATCACTATTTTTGAATCGCCCTGTAGATTGGAAGAAATATTCCGACGTTCTCGAGAACGGAGTATGGAGGCCATAAACCCTTTTTCTCATCTGCTAAAGTTCAATACTAGATTGTACGTCGATAGTTGGAGGGACCAATGTTCTGAATCGGCCTGTAGCATCGCGGACCCGTCGTCAGGCAGTATTTCACGGGCAAATTCGTTGTTTCCCGTCGTGAAGCGTCGGGTCGTCGAGGTTTCGAGCGCGTCGCGTGTCGCCGAGGGTGGCTTCGAAGGGGTTCGAGGGGGTTGAAGGGGCTCCCGGTGTCTGCGAGGCTCACGACCTAGCAATCTAGACCCCCTCGCCACCCTGTTCCCCCTCTCTGCTCGACGGGAGAGACCACGTTTCGCAATTTGCTTAAGCAAACCTTTCTGGAAATTCATATCCGTCGTCGGCTCGTCTGGTCGTCGTCGTCGTCTTCTTCTTCTTCTACTTCTTCTTCCTCTTCTTACTCGGGCACCCTCGAAACCGTTCCCGTGTTCGTTCCCTTCACCCTTCACCCTTCACCGTGCAGATAGAGCTCTGGCCATCGTAAGCCCCCCTTCAGACCCCTTTTGGCGGCGAGCCAATTACTTTTGGATTTTCCCGGCTGCCAAATCTCCCGCTTTTTAATCCCCCCACCCCCTCCTCTCTGTTTAACTGCGAAGGGCTCGGATCAGGGAAATCGCCGGGTCACGACGACTCTAATCTTGATACCTCCTACAGGCCGATTCAAAAATAGTCAAGTATAGCAAACTACAGTAAACGCCTCGATTCTTGTCCAACAGCCGTGTTTTTCACGGACAACTATCGTGCCCGGACATGCTTTTTGACATGCGCCGAGCGAGACTTCAATAGAGAGCCGAACATAGAGCAGGACAGAATGAAATACGGTTCGCGTGACTGTCCGCGTCTCTTTCTTTCCGTTGCGCTGTCCTTCCTTGCGATCGAAACTTTCACCGTCGATTAAACCACCAAATACAATTGAAACTATATCGTGTTTGGTCTTGTTTTAATCAGAAAAATGCCAGAAACAAGCCAGTGAAAGTCCCATAAAAAAATAATGAAAATTAAGACCCGGACAAGAATCGAGCATTTACTGTACCTACGAAATATCGCATTTCCTTCTCGGAAAAGAAGAAAGATGGTGTACGTTGTCGAATCGCGAATCGATGCAGAGTACTTTGAACCACCCTGTACCATTCGAATCCTCGAAGAACTCGGCTGTCTTTTTCTGAAATGTCGCCCTGCTCCTTCGAGCTTTCAAATACAGATTCCCGTACGGATTTCTCATTAGCTCGATTAGTATATCGGTCGGCGAGAGTCTGACCAGTGGCACGCCAATGCAGGTTTCCACGGTTATTCGCGCGTTATATTGTAATCCGCTCGGACCCCGCAGGAATGCTCCTGCGGAGTTCAATTAGAGGGTTTCGCGTCGTTACGCGCGGACACGGCCGGAAACCAATGCTACGAATTAGAGACCGGCCGCACTGTGGCCGGCACCGAAGTTACAGGGCCTTGTCTTGGATCCTGCTGCATTCCCCCGGAATAATAGCGTTCGGACATTTCTCGAGAATTTTGTAACGAAGACCCTCGGCGAATCCATCTTTCGCTGCTGCATTCGCACAAGGAAAAAGGAAAGACAAGATGGCGCGTGTTCAGATATTTTTTGCCGAGTTGTTTTTTGCGGCGAGTAGTCTATCGTTTCTGCGGGAGCCTGTACGTCGTTCGAATTCAACACGCAGCCGCCCACCCGCCCCGTTCGTTCTTTCTCGCGACGCTCCTCGACGTTATTTCTCTCTCCTCGAGGCGCGAACTGTAATCACCGCTCCGCGATCGATTCGACTCTCAGAATCCGAAGGTACAGGCCGTTCCAGAAGCTCTCTATCATTTTCTCTCGGCTTTCCCCACAGCTCTCTTTCTCCCGGCGTAGATTCGATTCTCGGTAAATAAGGATTCGCTGGCGCCGGCGTCGGCAAAGCAGCCCGAGATATACGATCGCGAATTCGATTTTCTCGCGACTCCGACTCTGTATCGAATTTCTAATCCGATCCAAGCTCTCGTCGTTCGCTCTTTATTTTTTTTTCTTTCTTTTCTCAGACTATTTCCAATAGGAGAGAGAGAAGACCGGCTCCATATGCCGATGAAATTGAACCAACGCCACCACCGGGTCCCCTGAAATATTAATAACGCCGCGACGTGTATCGAATCTCGCGGAATTAAACATTGATCGTAGAAAACTACCCGGTGGTAGATCGATCCCGGACACGTTCCTCGACCCGGAGGAACGCAAAACTCGCGATATTTTATTCACCTCGGCGCGGCGCGACGCGTTCGTAAAATTCGTCTAGAAATCCTAATTTTGACGTCCGGAGATTGAAAATTGAAAATATTTGAGAAAGTGTACTATCAAATTTTTTCGGAACGCTAAATAGCGGACCCTTGAATTTGAAACCTGCTGTACAGCCGATTTGTCGACATGTCATTTTCTGGCTGAGAATGAAAAATCTGGGCGATGAACATAATTTACAGCTAAATCTAACATTTTATATCGTGATATTGACTTTTTTAATGGTTCGTTACTATCATTTAAGAAAAAGTTGCGTGCGATTATATGATTATATGTGATATAATGTATTCCTGTAACTGTCAGCATGTCCATTACTATGTAACTTTATGCTAAGACTTTCTTTTTCTTTTTTTTTATGAATATCTTCTATTGTAAACATTTGTATAAAAGGCTTTTGGTCCCTAAAGAATAATAATAATAATTTAGTAAGATTATTGTGCCGTGTAATTTCGACCACTAGGACGATCTATATCAACTATACACACGAACCGTGGTAACGTCGAACGAACGGAATTTCAGCTGAATGGTACACAGCGTTACGTCATCTGCAAGACATCGTCGCAACAATCGCTTTTGGCGAGCAGGACTACGGAAAATTGTTTGACTCGATAGAGCATGGATCGTTGGATCGCATGGATCGCGGGAAGCCTCGAACTTGAAATAGCTCGCGGAGATATCCTCGAGGGAGCCGCGTCGCGTAGCGTCGGTGGGTGCTCTGATTAATTATGTAATCCCAGTTCGTTAGCCCGCTGGCTGCTTTCGTTCCGCAGCAAACACGCCCCGAGCTGTTTCGCGTCCCTTTGTCCGGTCCCCGTTCGTTTATCCGGCGGAATACCCCGTACGACTACCTGCCACAGGTCCGGTCGTTCCGTTTCGACGATCGATTCGCGGACATGGTTCCGTTCTTTTCAAAGGATCTAGAGAGAGAGAGAGAGAGAGGGAGAGAGAGAACCGCACACGTTGTTGCTGCGTCGGATCTCTATATCTCGGAGGGATAATTACGCGATTCGATCGATCCGCGTGCGGCAGGTCCATCGGGCGTGTATCGATCGACATGGCGCTCGGAATCGGGAGTAGTCGACCCGTAATCCTTTGCGCCGCGAATCAATTCCATTCTATCCCGGTTTTATTTCCCGCGGAGAAATTCCGAGCTGAAAAAGCGGAAAACAGACTGGACCTCGTGTTCCGTCGGTTCCGGCAATTATTTTCAAAAAAGACGGTCCAATAAAATTTCGAACCTGCTCTCTCCGGGCACGGCTTTGTTCCTCGCCTCGAGCTCGCCGGTGCGAGGATTTCCTCGCGAAATTTGCGGCAACTGCGAAATAACAGGCAAAAGGTCTCCCCGGCGCGAAGTGGTTGTAGGGAGAGCGTGTATTCGGACCGATGAAAGTAGAAAGGTCGGGAAAGGGTAGAGACAGTAGTAGAAATCGATAAATTGTCGAACTAATGAAATTTAGTGGAAAGAGTCGAAGTATACTCGGGACAAGACGCTAACCAGTGGCGCGGGTCGGCTATGTATCGAACAGGGGGGGTTGGTAGAAACTGGGGATAGTGGTAGAAGTCGATGATTAATGGGACATGGTAGCGCTGGGGATCAGCAGCAAGGTAGCAAGTAGTAAGAGTCGAAACATTTTCTTCGTCGTACGTCAAGGGGAAATAAGTGGAGCGAGTCGAAGATTAGTCGGACGGCATTCGCCGCGATGATAGACGAGACTGTGAGATAGAATTAAGCAGTGTACATCTGTGAATGATGAACCATCAAGTGGTACAGACTTGAAATGATCAGACGTTAAATAATGTAGATGTTGTACCGATCAGATTCTAAGTAGTACAAATGTAACATTACTCGGGCGTATGTTTATCTGATGAAGCAACAAGCGGTATAGATATAAAATAGATCAGACATCAAGTAGTACAGGTCTTAAACCGACGAAACATCGAGCAGTGTATGCATTAAACTAATCAGACATCAAGTTGTACGGGCAGTAAATTAATCAGACATCAAGTAGTACAGGCAGTAAATTAATCAGACATCAAGTAGTACAGGTCTTTAACCTCTACGCAACATCGAGTAGTGTACGCATTAAACTAATCAGACATCGAGTAGTACAACTGTTGACTCGATCGAACCTCGACTGCTTCAGCTTTTAAAGCGATCAGGCGTCCAGTAGCGTATACATTAAATTAATTCGACATCGAGTGGTGCGGCTGTTAAATCGATCAGACATCAATACAAACGTTGCGCGTTCCATCGATCATCCTGCATGCAGTTTAAGTTATAAACAGGTCGGACACCGAGGTTCGAAACTAATCGGTACGGGGGCCTGGTCGGACATTCCGGGCTGCGAAAAGCTCGGTAATTGGATTTCCCGAGCCGAGAGATACAAACGACCGGGTTTGGAAAAATCTGCGAGCCGGAAGTATTGTTCGCCCCGATGGTTTCCCTTCGGCCTCGGATTTTCCGGGAGAAGCATAGGTTTTCCCGAGGGCGTGAGCGCCGCGAGACGGGGCCCAGATCAAAGAAACATTAGCGAGGATCCTCTTTTCACGCCGGCGTTCTTTGTAACTTTATAATGACGATCCTTTTATCAGTCTCGCGCGCGCGTGCACGTAACGAGAAGGACAGAGAGAGAGAAAGAGAGGGATTCGCGATACCTTCGAAAGAAGCCTTTCCCACGCTCCATTCTTTTTCGCGCTAGACTCCAAAGCGTCCTCTCTCTCTCTCCGCCACCTGCACGCCCGTGTCGCTCGCACAATCCGGAAACCCTTGGCTCGGGTTCAAAGGGACAGAGAGCCCGACCCGGCGAGAACCCATTACTCCGGAACGGTTTCGCAGGTTCGCGGGTTTATCGCGGTCCGAGCTCGCGCGGCTCGATTAATCGGCGGCGGCGGCCTTTAATTATCGGCTGGCCGATATAATCGCTTAATAAGCAGCAATGCGTTTTAGTAAACTGCCGCGATAACGGGCCGGACGCACAGTCGGTTTGCCACGGTCCCTTTTACCGGAGTGTCCCGATAAACTGGAATTTTGAATAGCTCGATACTCTAGGTACGATATACTATTTTCGAGAAATTATTATCTAAACCTTTGTTATTTCATCGAATGGAATCGACTTTGGTATGAATAATATTTTTCGAGATTGTCCGAGTCCATCTAATCAAGGCCTCCAGAACGATTCCGAATAATGAGCGGCAGAGGGAGGGGGGACAGGTGAAATGTCGGAAAATACCGGGGGATGATTGCGCGAGATAGATGGGGTGGACGAGAGGAAAAGTGGATATCGAGCTCGCGCGGAATTTCACGAGCGAGCGATCGAGCAGCTGACGTGAGAAGTGGCGAAGAACTATGCGAAATTCCAGGGAATTCCTGCAGGTCCCGAGGGGGGTTGGGGGTCTCGAAACGGAGACCAGAAATATGCTGCAGTCGCAGCGACCAGGAGAAAATGGCCGGACTGGAACGACGCGCCTCGACGGCGGGCGTCTTCGACGCGGCTTTTATTGGGAAATTCATGGTGTACACGTACGACGGCCACTGTACCGCGCGCGCGCGCGTGACACGGAGGATCAACGATTCGTTTATGAATTCTGAATTCTCACCCCCCTCTCGCACTCTCGACACTCCTCTCTCTGGTCGTTCTTGTTTCCGGGAACAAAAAACGACCAGACGAGTCCTCAATTAGAGACGGATTCGAAGACGACCATTCTTAATTGAATCGAGTTGGGGGGTGGTCGGTCGGACGCAACCCCCCTGGTCGACGGAAAATTACGCATTCAAAAGTTTCCGGCGACGGTGGATTCCCGGGGGAATTAAATTGTCGCCTCGGCGAGAGAACGGATTATGAATTTTTCCTCTCGAGAACACCCACTCCTTTCGCGAGGAAGGGGTTGCTGGCAAATAGGGGTTGTTTTGTAAAAATAAAGACCGCCCCGTCGCGTCGGACGAAGAGCAGATATCGAAGGAATAGAAACGCGTTCAGGTCGGTCAAGTTTCCATCGAACGTGCACCGAGTGTGCGAACTGGTGCGCGAAACTCACCCTCCTCCTCTACCCTCCCCCGGTTCGCACTCCCGGTTGGCGTACGATACGATTTCCATTTGCGCGTGTTTCACTTTGCCGTCCGTGGTCGACGTGTGCGACGGTGTCACGCTCGATGGAGCGGTCCCTTCGGTGCGTACACGATAATGGAATGCCGGGCGACGACCAGGTGTCACGTACCTGGACGGCTAATTCCAGGTCAGACGGCGAAATTTCGATACCGTCCGAGCGTGCGTGTGTGCTCGAGCATGCTCGGCCGTGCTGCCGCCGTGACGGGAATAAGGGAAACGGACAATGCGAGGGTAACGAGACGGCGAAGAAACGTTTTTCTGGATGGACGGTCCAGGCTCGATTCGATCTCGCACGCCCTGCGGCCGAATAGATCGAAAATCAGTAGTACGGGTCCGTGGAAAGACGTACGCGAGCACCGCGAACGCTGTCGAACCTATTTTCCATTTTGAAACGTGTTTCAACATACTAATACTGTCGATTTATATTGATGAGCTCGAGGGCTTGCTTTGTGGTCAACAAATATGAGCAATATCATTATTGAAACGAAATTGGACGCTTGAGACGCTGTAATATGAATCTGCGTCGTACAGCGAGGCGCTAGGATTCAGTGATATAAGCCACGCATTGATCAGACACAACTGTACTTACGTAGTAAGGAACAATTTATACTCTGACGGGAACAAAGAGAGCTCACCGGGAAATTGAATTACACAGTAGTCTACGGACAGTCGGACTGCAGGATTCAGTGGCGCGAGTCGTGCATTGATCAGACACGGACGACAGCCGTGTTTAAGTAGCATGGAACAATTTATACGCGGGACGAAAACAAGGAGAGACAATCGAGAAATGAAATTACACAGCGGTATGAATCTGCGTACAGCGAGACGCTAGGATTCAGTAGCGCGGATCGTGCATTAATCAGACGCGAAGTCAACTGTGCTCAAGTGGTAAGAACCAATTTATGCTTCAACGGAGGCGAGGAGAAATAGTCGACGGAGTATGAGCAGGTAGTGGTGCGAGTCCGCGAACGGTCGGACGTGGGAATTCAGTGGTACGAGCCGAGCGTTGGTCAGGCAAGGGGATTCGGTGGTAGGAGCGGTGCGTTGGTCAGACGGCGGAATAAATTAGGCAGAAACTGTGCAGAATTTAACGTACAGGGTTGCCCAAAAATCACTGGCCCATTCTTTTAAAATTCATATTTATTCTTTTATAAACTCTGAATTTTCCACCGACTTTCGGTACACCCTATATCTGCTACATTTTCCATTGACTTTCTTCCGCTTCTCTCTGAACGTGCAAGGGACATATACAGGGTGACCAATATATTCCGTTTCTGAATTAAACAACTCCGACGTGATTTTGCGAGTTCTCCGACGAGACCGAGCTGCCGCAACGTTCGTTATAAATAATCGAGGGAAGAAAATTCCGCGAAAGTTGAGAGAATTGTGAGGGTAGAATGGCGGATGTACGGCTTCGCCGTCGAGTTGGTCGTTTTTCGCGCGATGAACTTCTGACATAGAATGGTGAAACGAAGCATGGAAAGAGGCCGAAGGTTGGAAGGTTGCGAAGGGACGGAAGGACGGCCGGAGACGCGGCACAGACAAGTCGAGGGAGAAAAAAGCGTTCGCAGAAGTGGTACTCGATGAATCAAAGCCCCACCCCCCGCCCCCGTCGGTTCTTTTCACCAGCAGGATGTACTTATCGCGCGTTTTATATGGGGTGCGCCTGGAAAAAACCGCTCGCGGAGCACGTACCGGACTTCCTTTCTCGCGATCGTTCGCTTTCGGGACCAATAATTCCGCTCGAAGGGCTCTTCCTCTCGACCGGGGACACGCTCGACGTCATCCCCGAGGACACCCTAAATCCTCCGTCGAGAGAATCAATTATCGGAATCAATTTTTCCCTGGCGCACTGCGAGCGGAATCGCGAAATATATTCGTGAGATTCGAAAATCTTCCTTCGAACGATTTCCAGGAGAAACATAATTTCACTGTACCAGGCTTTTCGATAAACTTTGATCAAAGAGATGAGGATGGTAAGGGATGTGGGACGTTAAGAGATGACGTCAGAGGACTTTACTCCTGGAGCCACAGGACACATAGCAAATCGATTTTCGCGGGTGGAGGCGGAGGAGAATGTAAAGACGGGCGTCGTAAATAATCGAGGGGTGGTTCTCGGGTGTCCGGGGATATTCGCTAATTTATTTGGAGCCCCGGCTGTCGGTGGACGCCGGATCGGGTTTCACTTTCGCCCTGGAATCTTCCCGGGGCTCTAACGTTCGACAAATGCTCGCCGCTCGAATAAATCTCGCAGACCTCTCCCGCCCTCGAACGTCTCGCGTGCAAATGTTCCGAGTATCGATCACGGAACCGGCAGCCGGGGGAAGGCCGCAGATCGGCGGAGAAATAATGACAAAAATTAGAGGGCGTGACAGCTACAGGTTGATCCAACTCCGTCGAGCCATAACGTTGAATTTCATTGCTCTGCTCGAAATCAGTTTCTCAAGTAAAAATAAATACAGAATAAATGGACTGATTCGAAGAATGAACGATTCTCGCAACCGGAGAATCGAACCACAGGTAGTTGAAGAGTCAGGCGATCCGGAAAATAATTCCTGGTAGTTGGAAGTACGGTTCCGGCATTTTATTTGTCGCCGCGCGGCGTTGTGGGACGCGGGGTCGAAAGCGAATCAAGGGGGCGGCCCGAAGACGTGTTCCGCTCGTAAAAAGTTGGACCGCGTTTGTCCGAAGATAGCAGCCGGCCCGGGCCAGCCTTATTGTGCAGCGAAGCGGCGACGATGCCCGGAGATTGTGTAGCAACTTCCAGCGGACTCGCTTTTGTCGTGGAAACTGCTGGAAGAGAGCCCCGCTCCGGATCCGAGCGAACGAGCTTTATCGCGTCGCAGAATGTAATCCGGGACTCGCGCTCGAATCTACGGAACGGAATTCAACGGAGGAACAACTGTCGAGGGAGAGAGAGAGAGCATGTCGTCGTCCCTTTGATCCTGGATCGATACTCTCGAGCCAGGGCCCGGAGGAATCTCGAGTCCGCGAAATAACACGATCAAGGAGACAGAGGGACAGTGGGACAGAGAGAGATCGCCAGCGAATCAATCTCTGGGATTCTGTATTGCATAGACACACGAAAGAGTTAGTTAACTGCTGGCGTGATTCTAAGGACGAATGGATCCCGAGATAACTATCGTCTAGTCGGAGGATTAAGTAGTACTAATCGGGGATTCCGTCGGACGACCGGATTCAGTGGTCGACCTGTAATCGCGCCGGGAGATTAGGCGATGAATCACCGCGCGAGAAAACTCGGAGATATCAAGTGGTGCGAGTCGGTGTTCGAGCGAACTTGGAGATCGAGTGATTCGAGTCGGTGCGTAGAGAGACTTTGTAGTAGAATGAGTCGACCGCTCGACAATCCTTGATTAAGGGGATAGAAGTAGGCCAAAGTAGGCATCTATTTTGGCCTACTTCTAACACTTATATTACAAAATATCTGCATAAACGAGCGAACAATGAACCTTCCTCTTTCGAATGAGCACTTGCCCAGCGAAAAATATGCTCATATAACGAAGAATAGTTACCTGGCGCAAAACCATGTTTCGCCCAGATTTCTAGGGAAATTCTAGTGTGGGTTCTATCCCCTTAAGTGATGTTGGTGAACGTATAGAGGATTTAAGTAGTACAGCTCAACGCGAATACATATGGCGAAGATTGGAGCTCTGATGGTGCAGACCAGAGTATACAGGGACCGAGAAATTCTGTATAAATCGACGCGGGACAAGGGTGGAATTAAGTAGCGCCAGTCAACACGCTACGAAACCGGCGGATTATAGCACCGTCGAACGATGACGCGATCGACGGGTTCGACGGTATATTAAACACAAAAGGAACGGTGGCAAGCAGGAGGGATTTGTTGCGAGGAAGGAAGAGAAAGACGCATCCGGCTCGATGCGCGGCTCTATTCGCGGGAGCTTGGTTCGCGTGACACCGTGACAATGAGGTAAATGCACGCTAGGCTCCTTTGATCCTGGCCCCCGCGACCCATTGTTCCAGGGCGTCTCATTGTTCCCCGAGAGAACTTTCGAGTGTACCAACAATAAGAAGCGTGTGCTGGTGGCGCGGAGCCTCGCAAGACTACGTTTGCGTATTAATTCCCGACGTGGTGCCGGCTGTGTGCTGGCCGAGAGGAGCTAATACCCAGACGCCCCCGCATCCGGTTACGTTCGCACGGCTGATGCGAGTGTACTCTCTCGGTTTGAAGAACACGAGAGGAAACGCATCGCGACAGCCTCCCGCGCGCGCGGATTCCCTCGGAAGAGTGTTTCCAGTCGGCTCTTGGAACGTAGAGGATGACTGATGCTTCAGGATTCGAGAGTACAGGGTGGATCCAGAAGTCTGTGAGAACTGTTAGGGCCACCTGGTCGTTTTGGACCTGAAAAGGCCAGGGTTTGGTGATGAAATTCGCCGCTGTTTTTAATCGAGCTTTGGCCATTCGATAGTGTACCCAAAAAGACCCCTCTCTGCCAAGTTACAGCCCCATATCTCATCTGTAAGGGTAGTTATTAAGGAAAATCGACAAATCAGGTTTTGGCCCATTTTCCCCATTTATTGACAATTCAAAATTCTGAAAAAATTCTGACATATTTCGGACACCAAGCCACATGTTAAGTATCATTTTCAGATTTTTCTGTTGCAAACTCTGGTTGTAAAACACGAAAAAAATCGAATAAATTGAGATTTCATAGAGTAATCGAAAGAGCACACCTACAGATTTAATTAACAATGGCATAAAAATGGCTTGGATTAAATTTTGGCTTACTTCTAACACTTATATTACAAAACAAAGGGGCTAAGTTCATTTAACCTTCCTCTATCGAATGAGCCCTTGTCCAGCGAAAAATATGCTCATATAAGGATGAAAAAGTTTCGGCCAGATTTCTAGGGAATTCTAAGGGAATTCTAGTGCGGGTTCAACCCTCTTAAATGTTGGTTATCGGAATACGATGCTCAGCGTGATACTTGAGGATTCGAATGCAGGACGAAGCAAAGCTAACTAGCAGGGCCAAGCAGAAAACGCGTTCCTTTTGTCGAAGAATTAATGATCGACGAGCAAGAAGGGTTGGCTCTCCTCGGGGGGACCAGTTTGCTGGAGAGCCCTTATCTATTTTATATCCGTTCGCATAAAGGGCAGCAGTAGTTCCGGCGCACGGAAAGGTTGCTCAAAGGACCTTCCCCGGCCGTTCTTTTTATTCTCGTTCGCCGGGAGGAGCTTCCTCCTCGAAGAGAGTCGAGACACCTCGGGGGTTGGAACCGAAAGAGGGAGAAAGAGGGAGGGGAAAGTGGATGGTTGTTTGAGCCGACAGAAATAAGAGGCGCGCTCCCGCTCTGATTTGCAAAGGCATTTCCGGGATTACTCTCCTTCGGCTGGCTCAACTATTTTTATTTCTCTTCCCTCGTCTCTCGTCGCAGCTCTCCCTTCCTCTTCCGGTGTGCTCTTCGCGAACGTTTCCCTCCGCTGGGAACTCTGTCCTCTGATCGAGCAATGTTTAAATAAATTCCTCCCTGCCTCGGGAAAAACCGGGCTCGATTCTCCCCGGCTGGCTTCCCCCCGACGAATTGTCCGCCACGCGTCCTCGATGGAGGAACCGAGGGATAGAACAACCGCCGGAGGAAAAAAATCTCCTGACGAAAGTAGGGTAAACGTACCGAATACTGCGGGTGTACCTATTATTGCGGTTTTTTTCCCAATGAGATTAAAATACGTAAAAATAAATATTTTGACCCAAATAACTTTGCACAATTCAATGAGAACGTATTCTCGTTGGCTAGGCAAACAAAATTGTCGATCGTTCTTATATTTTTATAATCTCGGGATATGAAAAAATATTCTTCAGATAAGGTAAAAATAAGACGATTTTTCTACTATCTCGATCACCAAAGGACTGTTGTTCACATGACTGAACATTCTTTATATTGCTTTAAATTGCATAGGGGAAAATTATTTAGATACGTACTTCGATACAATAAAAATATAAAAAAAAAAGCTTCTCTTGCCTTCTTAATAAAGAAATTACGCCCTCAGCATTACGTACATTAAAACTAAACTGTCGATGGTGACAAACCAGGCACAGGCCTGCGTCGTCTCATTTTGTCCCTCGCTCTACCTGACTCAAAAGGCCCTACCATAAACAGAGACCACTTGGGTCCTACGGCGTGCACTCGCAATCCCACAAAGAGAATAGAATTTATTTTGGAGAATGAAATGAGATCATCGCTGCAGCCATATGCTGTACGGCGCGCGGGTTAATTGCCAGCGATAATTGGAAAGATTGCCAGGAAAGACGGCCACGGTGACGACGGAATTACGCTGGCCTCTGTTTGCCGGTGAGGCCGCGCTTGTCCGCGAAATTAACCTTAATCAGCCTCTAACCCCGTCATCGTTTCGCTGGTGGATAAACCGATTATTACCGACACGAGCGGCTCTCGTGACATCGGCTTCGAACTTGACCCTGTGCATGCCCTCGTTCGGAAACCTGACACGACTCTGTCTCGTCGCATTTTACCGCGCCAGTTTGCCTCGTCGCGTCTGCGAAATTTCAATTCCAAACTCCCTCTTCAACTGACCCGTGCAGAGGACCTATGGCCAGATCATTTTTGTTATCTAGAAAAAATATCAGATTTCGCTTGGAATGTAATTTGGAGCGGTTCGAAAGTTTCTCGTACACGGCGGTTCCGTTTGGTGCGGTTGTGGGTCTCCTTCGGGATTAGCCCGCGAGAGCGCAATAAAAAGAAAGTGTGCCGTCAGCGCGCGGCGTTTTCGACGTCCACTCGAGGAAGAATAGCAGATTAGAGCCGCGGCATTACGAGTCGTAATATCCGGTCGTGCGGGCCCATGAATGGAGGGGATTACAGAAATTCATTTGCCTCTGAATAACCAGGATACGTGTCTCGTTTCTCCAGAATAAACACCGAGAATTCGAGGCCCGAGATTCAACTCGAAGGAGAGAGAGAAAGAGAGAGAGAGAGAGAGAGAGAGAGAGAGAGAGAGAGAGAGAGAGCGATCAGCTCCGGTGAGTCGGCCTCGCAGCCGACGACGCGACGGTTCGTTCTCTGAATGAACAGATCAGACCGGATACTCCCGTGGACTAGCGTATATCCATTCCACGGATTTCACTGTCTTTTTTATCGTCCCGGCCACCCAAGTAACCATACCATTTGACAAACGGACGAAATGCTCGAGTCTTTATGCAAAATAATCTGAAATTCTTTCAATCTTTTCGCTATTTTCGCTCGTCTTTGGCACTGTTGAAGGATATGATAGGAGTGGAGTTCCTTTCTAGTCAAAAGACATGAAATAAGTCCCTTCTAAAACTTTATTATAAAACAACGATTAGAAACTATACCAGGTATGTCCTTCCTATACCGGTTCTTCCGTCGAACTGAACCCTGGGGCGACGTACAATCCGCGTCCTATCCACTCGCGTCTCATGTCCATCGTCGTTTCTCTGCCGATCGTTATTTCGATACATTATATCAGCAGATACAACACCGCAACATTTCCTGGATCCTGAGTTTTTTTTCAGAAATGTTTTACTTTAAAGATGTTCTGGAGGTACAATGGGAGACAAAAGGACAAGAAATTCGAAATCCACCAATATATTGGCAATGAAAGCCATTCATGAGTATATTTTGCATTAAAAAAATAGATTTATTTAAAAAACTTTCGTTTAATTAGTGAATTTGATGTTATATTTATTTTTTAATCAAATTGTCTTCATATTATAAAAAATTGTAAGTGACTTTTGCGAATAATTGTACCCTCTGATTTGAACTTCAAGATAATAAATTTGTGATATTTAATATATATAATTACGCAATAAAAAGTTAAAAATAAATATTTAATTAATTATATTATGGAGTATGGAGAATGGGTCATGGTTATTATGGAGATGACAACACGATAAATTTGACGTTTTGTAATTATAATTAATTTTTGAACATAATTAATTACATAATTTTTACTATATTTTATATATATATAAAAAAAACTGGAGTTTTTAGTTGCGTTTGTTCAATGTTTAAATAGGGTTTGAAGTGGAATTTTATGAATACTCCATAACAAGACGTGTTAAAATGTGCAAACTTTAAGTTGCTATAATTCTCAAACGGTGCAGTGAATCGAACCCAAACTTTGGTAATTGCATTAATTTCGTAAGAATTATATCTTGTCAAATTTTCAAAAATTTTGTTGCTTTTTTATATACCTCCAGAACATCCTTAACAGCCACGAATGCAACAAAAATAGTCCACTGATCAGAATCCTTGTTGGACCAAGGTTATGCCCCGTTCACAGTCCTCCTTGGCCTCAAATTTACTTCCTAATTAGACTCGCGTGAATTTGATTTAAATCCTCATTAGAATTTTATGCGCGTACCACATTTGGCTGGTTTGCCATCGATCCAGAGCGATGCGGAGCTCGGATAGCGTGGAATCTACTTAAAAATTGTGGGCCAGCAGCCGGGGGCGTTGATGTTGATACCGGCTTCGAAGTCAAGGGTCCGAAAGCATTTTCGACCGGCACGGCGCCGCGCGGCCGCTGGACGAATCGATAGTCCAGCATCGCGATAAGCGGACCGTCGGTTATCGGTGTCGGCGATCATGCCAGAATCACGCGAGCTTTCAACGCTGCTACTGTGCTCGCCAGGCTACGGGACGCGACGGGGCAAATTGAAATTAAGCCGGCCATTTTTCAAGCCGGCACGAACGGCCAGCTGTGTCCCGGCCACCGAGAATCTCGACAGAGAGTTCTCTCTTTTCCTCGGTTATCGAATATCTCGATACACAGGGGCCATCTCGCCAGGCTAGTCGACTGTTGTCGAATACATCGCCAAATAAACGTCCGAGAATCAAAATGCCATTTTCCAGGTCCACGAAGCTAATTGTTCACTATATGTTCACTGCATTTGTTTCTCTTGCTCTATCAACTATTACATCTATCCAGAGTTGGGCAAAATTTTCAGCTAAATACAAATTTCGAATAACGAATAAAAAATTTTTATTCACGATTCGATGGTTCGCGTTTATTACAGTTGGCTGTAGTTGTGGATAGATTTATTCGAAGCCTCCTAATAAAAGATACAGATAAAAGATGAAAAAATTATTCGAAGTTCGAATAAAAGCCACTTCGTATAAAAAAAATCATCTTTATTCGTCGGATAAATTCTCGTCGAATATAATTATTTATTCGATGCTCGTCGAATAAAGATACTTTTTATATTCGAACCATCGAATAATGCATAAAAAATTTTATTTAGATGAAAATTTTGTCCAACTCTGTATCTATCCTTTACGCTCGAATCTGTTTCAGCTCGAAAACCAAGACTTTTTTCCGACCTAGATCATTCACATGTACTGCCATTCATGCGTACAAAGTTTATCACTGGACCGCGGATTTTTCTGCAAAATAAAAATACTCGGTTACAATTAATATTAACCATATTTTAAAATAAAATTTTTATATCCACAATCTATTTAGCAATATTACTCGTACTTGCAACGCTGAGATTTTTTGAGCTGTCCGATAAACGCAGTTTCACTGGAATGTAAAAATATGAAATGATACGGCAAATTTTTGATGGACCCTTAGAGCGTGAAACTTTTGCTGTCCGGTGGAGCCGAACCGATATTCCGGTTGCATGAATCGCTATCGATGGAGATAGCGGTAGAAACGGTGGCGGTTCGCAAATTTTCCTTCCGTCCAGGCTCCGGGGAAAAAGCAGCCCCGACACTCTGTTCACAGTGGGATAAACCGGTCGAGAAGTGTACCGATTGTCAGCCGTCACCGATGAAACGCACGCATCCAATTGACATGGCACACGGGTAATCCGTACATCTGCATCCTCCTGTTTCTCTCGCTCTCTTCTTCTCTGTTTCGTTGGACGTTGCGCTGAATTTTATCGCGTAGCTTTTCTCCGGCGAGGCCGTGTTCTCGGCCGATTAACCACCATTCGGTTTAAGGGGGTCATCCCATGTGAGAGATACTTTTTCTTGCTTTTTTAGGAATTTTTTTTGAAGGACCCTTAAAACATACAATCTTGAAATTTTTACCACACATTTACTGACATTTTAACAGTCTCTCAGAATTTTTTCAAACCAAAATATCGAGCTGGATCGACTGTACACCGTTCGGAAGACACTCATGTGTAAAAAAAAGTAGGTTGGTGCTCACTATGATTCTGATATCAAAAAATCAAACAGCATTTTAATTTGTAGACCTGCGGCTATCGCTGGTACCAAAATAATATAAAAATATCGAAAATTCAATTTTTGGCAGGGTTTTAAACGTTAAGTTCCAAGTTTTGTCATTTTATTTCGTGTTTTTCAGCTTTAAAATAAAAACTATAGCAGATATCAGAAATATTTTGGTACGGGCGAGAACTATAGATGTGCTGACTACCATATACCATAAAAATTTAGTAATGAGGCAAACATATACTCCGTTCTACGTTCATAACAGTCGAACGACTTCGAATATCGAATTATGCTTTTACTTGCATATTCTAGGAATGTTATAAAAGCAATTTGTGCAAAAAATTTTTTTTCGATTTTTTGGATCTTCCACATGGGATGACCCCTTAAGGGGTTAGGAATTCTCTTCGTGTACAAAATTGTGTCTAAAAAAAAATGTATATCTTGTTACTAGGTGTACAAATTAATTCGCGTTGTTCACAATCGGTTGATAAAGCAACTTCATTTCTAGTCGAAATCTTTCATTCCCCAAATTAGAGATTTTTCCAACTGTTTATTAAGGTCGAGTAAATACATAAAATCGGCAGAACGAATTAATTTGCGCGTATGATATTTTCGTGGTATTTTCTCTTCGAAGAACGGTGGAATCATATGGTTTGCAATTTTCCGGGGAAGGCCGTAATGCGTTCAGAGAGCCGGTGTTTCAGGCTCGTGGATCGCGGGGGGTGGATAATCTAACCCCTGCGTTAAAAGCCATCCCTCCCTCCCCCGCCGGTGCAGGTACTTCGCCCTTTCATTCTTCCCTTCGGCGTTTTTCCGCGCCGGAAGGGTCTCGCTTTCGACGTCGAGGTCCCTTCTCTTTCTCGTTCAGGAAACGACAAAAATGTCTCCCTTTGACTTCCCTCCGATCCTCCGCGGCGTAAAGTGCAATTCGCCGTGTTAAACGTGCCGAAGTGTCGTGTCGGCTGACGGTGGAACAGCCAACCGGACTCTCTCTCTCGTCTCTCTCTCGTCTCTCTCATCTCTCGCGTCTCTCTCTCGTCTCTCTCGTCTGGTCTGGTCTCTGCGTGGCTTTTTATTCTCGCGAGAGAGCCTGCCGCGTCTTCCGGCCGATGAACCGGGTTTGATAAGTGGGGAAAAGAATGGCGGTCTGCCGGAGACACTTTGTTTCAGAGAGAGTTGAACGCTGTTTAGAGGCTTGCGCGCACCGCTGCGCTGTGTTTCGCGTGCTTCTTTTCTGCTCGATTGCTCTTCGCCGGGAGTTCGAGCTTGTAGTGGTGTGCCGTTGAGTGTGTCTCTGGCGGATAGAGAAGTCTGTGGGGTTAGGTGGGTTTTAACGCGTGCATAGTCGAGCACGGTGCGAGCCAAACTTCCAGGGACTTCGAGAATCAGATCGGATTGGAACCCGACTCCTCGAGCGTTGTCGCGAGTAGTCGTGCACGGTATAACGAGCGGCAGTAGTGTGTATCCCTAATTGGGTTCTGTCGGCGGAGCCTTATAAATAAATTGATCGAGAGGCGTTTCGCCGGCCCTCGTCTCGATGAAAGATAAACGCGAGGGGCGTGATGGGGGTCGGGAGAGAGAGAGAGAGAGAGAGAGAGAAAAAAAAAAGTTCTCTCTGTTCTCAGGGCGGCCGAGCACGCGTCGATACTTCGATAGCTTCGAGAGAACTTTCCAACCGGGGTAATAGAAAAAGTTTCCGACCCGATCGTATTATAGCTGCGCGAGGGCCGAGCAGCCTCCGTGACGACGCTTCGCTTTCGATCCCATTGTTTCGCCTACGGACCTGCCATCGGCCAGAAAGAGAGAGAGAGATAGTGGATAACGCGTCTCCCTTTTTCTCGAGGGCAAATCGACGAGCAAAAAGCACCACTCTCGCCGCCGACCGATAAAAAGGACAGTAACCATCCAGCGAGAGCGTAATAATAAAAATCGGACGGGAGTAATCTTCTTCTCCCGGCGTCCGTGAAACGTCCGACGCGGCCACCTTTCCTCCCAACGAGGATAATTACGATCCTCGAGATTGCGGATCGCTATACTGACCACCGATCCCTACCGCCCACTATACGCTCACTCCCACGCAACCGGCAGACTATTTTCTGCGACGCTCGACGACTTCCCGTGGGATACTGCCTTTCGGAATTTCCTGCGACGATATCGAAGGACGTGTCGATTCCAAACTATGTACGGCTATTCGTCAATGCTCGAAGAATATCTGGACAATTTTTACCGGCACGATTTTGCAATACTTTCGACACAAATCAATTGTTCAACACAGAGAACGTTCACCCGATCAAAGAGCTTTTTCATGATCTTAGGAAATTTTTTCAAATGAAACTGCTAGACACATCAATTTCAAACTTAATGGAAATGTTTACTAATATGTAAAAATTATGTGGACATATTTTACCGCGGCAGTTTTGCAATACTTTTGCCAGGACACAAATTCGCAGTTCAGCACAGAGAACGTTCACCCGATCAAAGAGCTTTTTCATGATCTTAGGAAATTTTTTCAAATGAAACTGCTAGACACATCAATTTCAAACTTAATGGACATATTTACCAATATGTAAAAAATATGTGGACACATTTTACCGCGGCAGTTTTGCAATACTTTTGCCAGGACACAAATTCGCAGTTCAGCACAGAGAACGTTCACCCGATCAAAGAGCTTTCTCATGATATTTGGAAATTTTTGTTAATGAAACTGCTAGACACATCAATTTCAAACTTAATGGACATATTTATTAATATATAAACTATATGTGGACATTTTTTACCGCTGCAGTTTTGCAATACTTTCGCGAGAACGACGAATGGCAGCGATCGCTGGCGCAGATAGCCGTGCGATATTGAAATCCACAGACCCTCTGTTTTCGGATGCGCCGCGGCCCCGTTGTGTCGCTGGCCGCAGGAAATCGAGCCCGCTAATTAATCACCGTGCCGCATAATAAGCGACCCGATAACGATACCATCGCCGCTTCTAAATTCGTAACACGCCGCCGCTGTCCGCTTACGTGGCCCCCGATAAACAACAGGGGTTGAAACAACTGATCCCCCGGACGCATTAAATTATTGTTAAGGAAACAGAGGGTGCGGCCCGAGAGCGCGCGGCCAGCAAACTTTCTGTTTACCCTGTTACGAGCGTGACAACTGGACGGATTGCGTGCTCCGCTGTCCCAGAAACGAACCCTTTGGGTAATTGCGCGAGACAGGGTAAACCCCCGGTGTCGTCGGACTCTTCGGGGTGGCATCCGTCGATGCCGTGCTACCGATCGATTCCAATTTTAACGCTCGTCGAGTAAAAATACGCGGACGCAGGAGATTCGGAAAAATGCGACCGAGATGCGAGACATCATTTTCTTCCCGAGACGTTTCTTCCTAGAGCAATAAACAACCGGAGAAATTTGATCATTTTAAGTGGACCTCGCTATACCTAAGAAATAGTAAATCTTTCGGGGTAAAAATGGTGGCGACGTCAGCAGGGATTTTGTTCGTGCGATCGGAGAAGTAAAGCAACGTAGGTCGCGATCCGGACGACGATGGGTGACCGAGCGTGTAAAACTCCTCGATTTTTCTCGAATTCTGATCGACTCCTAAAAATCCGACGAGTCCATGAAAATCGAGGAAAAAGATATATCTCGAAGTAAAATCTTCGAGAAAAATCACCCAAGGAAAAATGAAAATTCGGAAAACGAGAGGTCACGTAAAAGGGAGGGGGCGTCGTCGTCGTCTACCAGAGAAAAATATATTCTATTTTCCGGTGAGTATAATAATTTCCTTCGGGGCTGACTCTCTCTCTGTGTTTCCTTGGCAAGTTAAAGTGCAGGTTAGACACGGGAGAGAGAGAGAAGAGAGAAGGACGGAGCCTCGGGGAAAACGCGCGTTGGCTGTATGCAGGAGAGCAAACCGCGAGTCGGAAGTCCGCGGTAGCCGCAAGTTAAACAGCTTTCCGTTACCGTTCGCATTACCCGGCGACGTGGTGAAACGTGCCCTGTGCCCGACTCTGACTCCACTACTCTCTCTCTCGCTCGCTCTTTCTGGCATCCCTGGTTCACTGGTCGAATGAATAATGTGGTCGACGTGTACGGCGACCCATAACCGGTTTGCGCGGCCTGCCGCCGCGACCGGTTGGAAACCTCTGCGTCGAGCTGTCGCCGGGTTTCGGGTTATTTAAGGAAGAAAACCCATGCGCAACGGAGAGAGCCCAACCAGCCGAAGGGAGAAAAGGGATATATCCCCGATACGGATCTCTCCGTACGAAGCGCGCACGGGGGCCAGATTAGCCGGGGCGGAATCGTTGAAATGGAAACGAGAGGAGAGAGAGAGAGAGGATGATCCTGGAAATAGACCCTGGAAATTAGAGACGGAAAACGCGCAACGAAGAGTTTGAAAAGCGCACACACACGTTAAAGGCTTCGTTTGCGCCGGATGCGATAAATAATACGACTCGCTCTCGCGCGCCTCTCGGGTTTTATCGCGGTATCGACGAGCGAATATAAATTACAAACTGTGTTGATCTCGCGTTCCCATGGAGCACTGCGCCGCTACTCGAAACGAAACTGGGTGTATCCTCGAGAATAATACCGCTCGTACGAGAGGATTGCGCCTGTCGTAAAAAAACGCAACAATATCGTTATCGTAAAACATTTATGGATCGGAGCCGGTGCCCGTAACAGTTTCATATCTTTTTCACGACGTCTGGTCGGAACGGCCGCGCCGCGATTTGCTCGCGAGTCTCTTCTCTGATAATTAAACGAGGGCAAGGGCTCCCCGGAAAGAAAGAATCGGGGCTCATGAAAGATTCAACGTTCAATTCAGAAGCAATAAGCAACCGCCGCCGCCGCCGGAAAGATGGCTACGGAGGTTCGAGGCCGCGGCTTTGACGCCGGAAGAGAGGCCGCCGACCGGCAACCGTGATTATCTCTCTCTCTCTCTCTCTCAGCCTCTCGTATTTTCGATTTCCATTAGGTTGTATTCCCAGAGCGGGCCGCCGCGCCGACAGCTGTACAAGCGCGTTGCACGTGACCCAATTGAAAAGTCGATACCTTAGAATTCAGGGGAAGCCAGCCTGGTGGCCCAGGTCTGTCGTTCGTCTTCTTTTCGCGCGCGCCGGGACGCTTCTTTGTCGCCCGGCTCTCGAGTCCTCTGAAAGAAGCCGCCGCCGCCGCCCGCCCCCTTGATCAACGGATCCAATTCCCCAGGCCTTCTTCTTCCTTCTTGCTCTCTCGCACTCTGCATATCCCATGCGAAATCGATACGCGCGCTCCATCATGCCGCCTCCAAGTGACCTAACCGCGGGAACCAGATGGTCTCGGAAATTCGAGAGGTTCCTCCGGGCAAAAGGGTTTCCGGATGAGGCCGGGCCTAGTTTTTCAGGTTTCTGGGCTGGTGTCGGCGCGAGAACAGAGGGAACGGAACACACGCTTCTCCGTAGGGTTTCCTCGATTAGGCGATCGATCTCTCCGCGACAGTGGAGGTTAGGGCAACGGGCCACCAGCCGTAATCCCACCAACAGAGAGAACGGGGACGAAAGCAAGCCGCTTAGACCGCTTCAAGTGTGTCTCGACCCGCAAACCTTGACCGAATCTCTCGCTCTCTCGGCCTCAACCGACTCCCAACGCCGCGACGCGACGCGACGCGACGCGCGTCGTGCTTTTTTCCACAGGCACGGAACACGCTCTATATCCTCCGGTCGCCATCAACCGAGCACACCCCGGCTATCAGTCGTTTCTTCTCCATTGATCCGGCGACCTACCGTATCTCGCAGCGCGCCGCCGTTAATGTTTTATGCGACGCCGATTTTTAGTGCCCCGAGACTGCCAGCGACAGCGGATCTCTATAAAGGCAAGAACTGCTACGAGCCGCGCCGTTGATCGCTTTTCGATTTTTCTATCTCCGAAACGGCCGCGCGAACCGCCTCGCCGCGTTCACTCTCTGTCATCTTCGTCCACCTTTATCGGTAACCTTTCATTAGGACTTCCAATATATCCGGGAGCATCAAAAGTGTTATCGCTGCGATCAAAATTTACCTCTCCCATTCGCGGACATTTAATTACTATTGTTTTCTCGCGTAGCGAGGCTGATTGGGATAGCGGTGCTATCCTGACAAGGATATACAGCGGTATTTGGGTTTTAAAGAATTTTCACTTGTTTGGTCACGAAAGAATCCCTTTTTTATTTCTATGATACCAGACGTTCACTCCGGAGACGATAATCCCGCGATAGGCACGGTGTTGATCGTTCGCTGTCTGGATCACGAATACGAAGGACAACGGCAGGATCGTTTGTAATCGTAACGTGGCGCTCTCGATCGAAGCGCGTGATCGATACGTAAACTCGCGCCCGATTACCCGGAAATTTTAAACGTAGTCCTGAACAACTATGAATAGATTTATTACATTAAATAGAAGTCATTTAAAGACATCAATGTTTCCAGTAAAATGTTTAAATCGCCTTGGCAAAATTTTTATTTCCCCATAAAGATCCGCGGTCTAATTATAACTATTTTCCGTTCACCAGATCTATTCTTGAATTCCACGGTGTCGGAAGAACGTGTTCCGATATAGACGTGACCCGCCATAAGCGAACAGTCGCCCGCCGAACCGGACGACTCGATCGTATATCCACCAGGCGTTTCCGGGTCGCTTTTTTTTTATTTGCGACGGCACCTCGGCGAGCAACTAACTCGATTCAGTTAGCCACTCGTCGAACACGTCCGCCGCGCATCGACCCAATTATTCACGCCTGGCTCGGTTGGGGAAAAAAAGGGTGTGCGGGTTCTGTTCTCTTTTTAGAGTCGCCGGGGAAGACGAATCGGGGTGTGAAGTCGACGATTAATAATATTTTCCGGTTGACTCGACGATACACGACGCAGAACCGTGTTACCTAAACGATCGGCATCGTTGTTTCTCTGGCCACTCTCTCCTTACCACCACTTTCAGTCCCGGCCATTCATTGACTCGTACTACTTGGAGTTCATTCAATCAATTTTCCCACTCACACTACTTGAAACCATTATTGGCCGACCGACTCTGGACTCGTACTACTAGTAAAGATCCTCGTCCGACGTGTTCTTTACTCGTACTACTAGTAACGATCCTCGTCCGACGTATTATTGTCTCGTACTACTTGGAAGAATCATCGTCCGACCGATTCACGACTCGTACTACTAGTAATGATCCTCGTCCGACCGATTCTTGACTCGTACTACTTGGAAGGATCCTCTACCGATGAATGCTTGACTCGTACTACTTGGAAGGATCCTCGCACGATCATTTCTTGACTCGTACTATTTGAAAGGATCCTCGTCCGACCTATTCTTGAATAGTACTACTTATAAGGATCCTCGTCCGACAGATTCTTGATTTGTACTTCTTGGAAGGATCCTCTACCGATGAATACTTGACTCGTACTATTTGGAAGGATCCTCGTACGACCATTTCTTGACTCGTACTACTTGAAACCATCATTGGCCGACGGATTCTTGACTCGTTCTACTTGAAAGGATCCTCTACCAATCACTTCTTCACTCATACTATTTGAAAGGATCCTCGTCTTACCTATTCTTGAATAGTACTACTTGAAACCATTATTGGCCGACCGATTCTCGACTTGTTTTACTTGAACGTACTACTCGAAAAATCGTCCGATGAGTCTCTCAGTTGTCATGTGACAAAAATAGGATTCGCACGTACGCGTCCGTACAAGCGTGAGCGAAACTCCAATCGACCGAGCGTACGTGAAACTCGTCGGGTATCGGTCGGGAACGACGGCAGAATGGCCGGATTAAAGATAATCACGTATCGAGCACGGTTACGTCCGCGTAATGCGTCCTAATGGGCCGGCTGGGCCCATGTAAATTACTTTATCCGAAAATACGGACGAAATTGCGGGGACGCATTATCGTACGATGCGTCATCGTAGCCGCGATCCATACATCGCCGGACCGGAATGAAATTTACAACGGCCGTTATAATGCGTATTTCGGCGACACGCCGAGAGAGACAGAGAGATGAATGTACGGTGTGCGTGAACGCGTTCGTTCGTAGTTCGTTCGTTCGTGGGCGTGCTCACGAAGCTGGAAACAGAGACGCGCTTGCGTTTCGCCCTACGCGACGCCGGGACGAATAAATCGCGTTTCCAGCGTATCCGCCGACGCTCCGTCGCCAACGTAATTGCTTGTCCCGTGGCGCCTGGAAATTCACCGAAAAGATCGACTAGCTTCGTCGTTATTATTCCCCTCGTTCCCCCTCCCGTTTCGCGACTCTTCTCTCGTCAGATTTGAACGAGGAGTCCTGAATTCACCAGTACAAAAATTAGGATTTCCTCGGCTAAGGTCTACAAGATTAGCGTGGTAAAGAATCGTGAGTTATACTCGTTGGCTGACCGGTTCGTTCACTCGTACTACTTGCACCACGACGACCCACGTTCTTGTACTACTTTCGTCTGACCATGTGCTTGTACTACTTCGGTATAACTATCCATCGCCTTGCACCACTTTAGTGTGATCTCTCGTTGACTTATACTACTTAAGTGTGACCACTCATGTTGTTGTATCACTTAAGTCTGACCATTCGTGTACTTGTGCTACTTGTAGTTTGATCTTTCGTCGACCAGTACACTTTAGTCTGACCATTCGTACACTCGTATTACTCGGATTCATTCGGACCATTCATTTACGGCATTTTCCTTAAGTCTGTTCGCCGTCAGACAAATCCTCGACTTTTACTACTAGAGACACCGGTGTGTCTCCGGCTAGATGAAATTCGTTCGGAGGTGCTCGTCGGAGTTCAAGCCGGATTCCGTGCGGATAAATGGGAAAATACATAACCGTAGAAATAAGAGAAGAGACCGGGCTATATTCCCGAGGGGAGGTGTAACGTTCTAATTTCGTTAAAGGCGCGTAAAGGCGAGGAGTAAGATCGAGCGGACCGGGTAAGGAAAGAATCTCTCCCGTCGAATAATCCGCAGTGAAAGACGACCTGGCTCGATGGATTAGGATCCACCGACTCCGCGCTGTTTAATTAACGTTCGCCGGATTAAGTCTGTTGCTGGGAAAACTCGGCTGATTACGGAATAATCGATCGATTCCCGTAAGAAAAGGGAATTATCCGAATCCGAGAGTGAGAAAGAAAGAAAGAAAGGAAGAAAGAAGAGGAAGGGATAGGTAGAATGAAATGCTCGGTGAATTTTCAAAGCCGTGAACCGATATCGATAAGAAATTTGTCGGAGGGGCCGACGGGAATCCGGGAATGTGCTCGGCTTTGCCCGAGAGAAGAACAATGGACAGTCCGTGGGGCGGATCTTCTTTTAATTAAAGCGAGTTTATTCGTTTATCTCCGGGGCTCCTTTTAATTAAAGGAGCCGACGCGACGGGACGGCGAGACTCGACGCGGCGTTTTAAAAAATATTACGGCGCTCGGGGAGGATCGCGCAAATATTTCCCTGCGAGAAATGTGTCCACCCGCTGCTCGTTTGGCACGTAGCCCGAGAGTACACTAACCGACCGAGGAAACGAAGAATCGTATTTTCCGCGGCCATAATTATTTGCGCGAAACCGCTCGAATATATGAATGCCAAGAACCCCCCCGCCCCTTCCTGCCCAGAAACTCTCCGGTGAACGGATGGGATTTCCGTGCGGTTGTTCCAGTGTTTTTTTCCAGAGACTCCTAGGCTATCAAGGGTATCAAGGGTATCAGAAGCGCACTCGATCCATCAGGATCCTCGCGTTGATTGATAACAGACCGAGGCTCGACGGTTTGTTCCCATCCCCTCTCTGTCCGTGTCGTCTAATAGCACGTCAAAGGAGACGCTGAAGCGTCAGGAGCATCTACGACAGGGAGGCAAATGGGTGCATCCAGTGCACTAAGCATTCCTTTGTTCCTGACGCGTGATTGACGCGGAATGCAGCGCTCTCTCTCTCTCTCTCCAGCCACTTCCCGCTGCGAGATCCTCCAGGCCGTGTCAAACTGCGTAGCCGATGGACGCTACCCCAGTATCCTGGAAGCACGAACCATCGTTTCCACTTTAACAATGAATCCAAAAAGTATTGAAAAATTTTTCTCGCGATTATAACCACCGTAGATTTAATTATAGCTTCCTCTTTACGAAAAATGTTTAAAATTTGATCTACGATTTTTTCTGGTCCATTTATTGTGCTTCGAGCGAAAGATGTACCTCCAAAATTCTAATAACAATTTAACGCAATCGTTTCGCAAGGAGGCGTGTATTCGGTGACCATCGATTTTTTCGCACCCTGTATCCGTACATTTTTCACAGCACCGGTCCTTCCACTCCTCTCGCAGCCTATAATGGTTTTTGTTCGGCACCCGCGCTCTCCGCCTTTGAAGCCTCGATTGTCCCTCTGTTCTCGATCCTTTTCCCTTTCGCCGACCCGTTCGTGCCTTCGTCCCGAGGGACCAAAGATCCTCCTTTCTCCCCTCGCCCCACCGTCCGTCGTTGGGCTAATGGCGATCGAGTTGATAATCCGTTTCCCCGCGATTCCGGTATCGGAATCGAGAGCTTTGCCGCATCTGTGCCCGGGAGAAGACCAATCTCCGAGTCGATTTACACGCCTCGTTTTCGTATTTCGTCCGTCTCCCTGGCCAGCGCGTCGCGTCGTCGACTACTTTCCGGTGGTTTCGTCCGGCTAATAATCGATTTTCGGTACTCGTTCGTCGCCCGTCGACCTGTACCACTTGTGGGTCGCTGCTCGTTGACCTGCGCTACTTGTAGTCTCATCTTTTGTCGATCTGCGCCACTCGTGGGCCCACTGTTCTTCGACTTGCTCTACTTGTAGTACGACCATTCACTGACTTTTACTACTTGGTTTCTGACCATTCACTGATTTCTACTACTTGGCTTCTGACCATTCACTGAATTCTACTACTTGGCTTCTGACCATTCGCTGACTCGTTCTACTCGTGGCTGAATGTTCGTCGACTTGCTCTACTTGTAGTTTGAACATTCACTGGCTTCTACTACTTGGTTTCTGACCATTTACTGACTTCTACTGCTTGGCTTCTGACCATTCACTGACTTCTACTGCTTGGCTTCTGACCATTCACTGACTTGTACTACTTGGATTCTGACCATTCACTGACTTGTACTATTTGGCTTCTGACCATTCACTGACTTGTTCTACTCGTGGCTGAATGTTCGTTGACTTGCACTACTTGCAGTCCGACCATTCACTGACTTGGTCTACCTGTGGGCTGACTCTTCGTTGACTAGTACTGCTTGTACGCTGAGCATTCACCGATGTGTACCACTTTGATCTGGACCCTTTGTACTACCTGTGGTTCGACCATCCGTTGACTCGTACCGCTTGAAGTCCGATTAATCCTCGACTTCTTCGTTCCAGATAATAATCAGAACTATAAGTAATCTGAAGATGGAACGATAATGTAATAGGTATATAAACAAATGGTCTGATGTACACAGGTGGCAGTATAAATAGTAGAACAACAGTAGAATGACATCACTCATTTCTCTCCAGCGATTAATCTCGTGACGTTACACGTCCGTCAGAGGGACCGATAAAAAATCTCTCGAGATCCATGCATAATGCTCGCGAGGCTGAATTACCGTGGGCGCGATGTGTTCCGTTCTCACCCCCGATGGTTTCACGACCCGCCCTTAATAATCGTTCTCTTATCGCGCACACGTCCGTGAATTCTATTACGCGTTCCATCGAACTGGTGTACCGTCGCGTCATACTGACGGCTCCGGGTCGCGCCTCGAAACTCGGCACGGCTGTCGGACATTCCAGCACGGCCGCTTATCCGACCCAGTGATTAATTATTAATTAAAAACCGCACGGTAACGCGCGACGGCGTGTTCGCATGGAAATTGCTGGGGACGCGCGAGCAAGAGAGTGAGAGAGAGAGAAAGAGCGAGCGAGCAGGGTTTTTGCGCTTCGGCGTCTCGTCGCATTTGCATACCGCGACAGTTTTTCACCTTAGATACGCGTCGCGCTCTGTCCGTGTCCGAACGAGCGTAATTAATGACAGCGACAGGCTCCTGCGACGCGTCCACGAGGACTGGCTTGTTTGTCTTGCGCTGTCACGAGTCGGCCGCCGCTCTTAACCCTGGATAACCGAGAGCTATACCGTGCGTGCGAAATTAAGCCGAATAAAAACGGGAAACCGGTGATCCGACTCTTTTTATTCGACAATGAAAATTTGTTCCTCGTAGACAGGAACATGCGCGGAAAAAGTTAAATTGTCCAGCGTGTAGCAGACCATTGTAACGATCGGACCTGCGACTAACGATTTTTTTTCTCTGTTGTTGCAGCCGTCCTGGATGAGAAGCAGGGAGTACTGGGACGACAGTTTCGAGGCACGGTACGCCGAGCTCAGGAAGGATCCGACGAGGCCGCCTCTGAAGGTAAGTTACAATGTAATGCTTCGTCCCCACGGCTTCGAGCAACGGCAGGGAAATTTTACGGAGATTCTCTATTAGCGAACGTTCCCGAGATGCACCTCGACCGATGCGACGTGGCCCGGCGATGCACTCGTTATCGAAAGCTTAAGCGTTGAAAAGCCTCGGGTTCGACACGGTCGAGTAAATCAACGAGCGACGACCGACCAAATATTGAGCACGAAAGCGGCGCGGGCGGGACGACGAAAGAGGCCGCTGTGCAGCCGCTTTCGGGCAGCTTTGATGAAGCATTCCCATTAGTGGCCCTGTGAAGGGCCAGGGGACGTGCACGAACTGCTGGTTAAGGGACGGGCTCTGCGGCTAACAGCGTACAAAGGTTCGCAGAGGAAACCGCGGCACGCGGCGGCAACCGGCTGCTGTGCTCTGAAATACGCCGAAATGCGCCGCATACGCCAGAGATTTTCGACCGCTGGATGTCCAAGGGGCTTCCCGCGATTCCGAACTACACGACTGCAAAATTATCCGCCGTTGCGAAACGTTCTTCCAGCCGGGTTACGCTCGAACGTTGACGTACGAGTGTGCCCTGCCTATCGTTGACCTCTACTACTCGTTTCCGGACCGTTCGTTGATGTCACTACTCCTGGTCCGACCGTTCTTCTATCTGTACTACTCGTGGACCGACCATTTTTCTGTTTGTACTACTCGTAGCCTGACTATTTATCTATTTAAGCTACTTGTAGTCTGATCGTTTGTTTATTATCATTACTTATAGCCTGACCTTCCATCGACTTGGAGTACTTGGATTCACATTATACGCTGCCCTAGGATTCGTTTACTTTCACCGCTTTCATTATGACCTTCCATCGACTTTTACTACTTGGATTCACGTTATACGCTACCCTAGGATTCGTTTACTTTCACTACTTACCGTCTGACCTTCCATCGACTTGTACTACTTTGATTCACACTATACGCTACCCTTGGATTCGTTTACTTTTACTACTTACAGTCTGACCTTCCATCGACTTGTACTACTTGGTCTATACACTGCCTTAGGATTCGTTTACTTTCACTACTTACAGTCTGACCTTCCATCGACTTGTACCACGTGCAGTCTGAGCACTGTTCAACACGTTCCGTCCGAACATTCGTCGACTTGTGCTACTAAACACATCCACGCCTCGCGACTCTTAAAACTCGATCCGCTGGTAATAAAAAAAAATTGCAGAATTTTTCGGAAGAATATCGTGGCGTTCTCTGGTCTCGGATTCGGTAGGCCGACGAAAGAGTACGAAGTTCGAGGCGGGAAGCTCGATCGCGTAATAATCGGATCTGCGTAATGAAGCGGCACGATGCTGACGTGCACGACGGATGGAAGGGTCCGTTTACAACGCCAACGGCAACCAAGGGAACACAGAGAAAGAGAGAGAGAGAGAGAGAGAGAGACAGAGATAGAGAACCGAGTAGTGCAGCTTACCGAGCGTGCAGCCGTGTACGTGCTTCCTGAAGCCTCAAGGCGGGTTCCGCGCGTCGAGCAGACGGGGACGAAACTTCGTTAACGAATCTCTGAAATGCCTCGGATGCGTCGGCTTAATTAGCTCGCGAACGTGAATGCTGGGCTGCCGTTGCCAGGCTCCGCCGCGACTACACGCGACTACGCGACGACTGTAAACGCGACTACACAGTCCGCAGACCCCGGCCCCGGTCGATTCCCTCGAATTTATGGCCTGACCTCCGTGTGCAAGTTCGACAATATCGAAAACTACGAACCCCCGACCCGACCCGACCCGTTCCCGAGAACTCGCGCAACACGTCTCTTTCATTCCACGGTACTCTCTCTGTGCTGATCCACGACTTTCCTCGCTCTCCAAGGTAATCATACCTGTCCCCCGTAAGGAGAGTCCTGTCTAGAAAATAAGTTCGAGTGCTACCTCGAGGAGAGTCGCGAGACATGTAGCGAGGCAGTACTGTGAAGTATCGTAGATCCGTTTTAGTTATTCTCTAGATTAATTCCATTTGAATCGAAATTATTTCACTGCGGTTTCTTTTGGCTTATAGTTGTAGTATAATTTAGTATAATATAGTATAATCTTACGTAATATCTTTAATTTGATTAATAACAATATTGATTGTCCCTCTCTCCTGAGGCAAATAAAATTTCTTTGTACCCGAACGCGTTTTGAGAACTAGGGCAGGATTTCAAACATTTAAATCCAAATCCACATATGGATTAATAAATTCTTTAAATCGCATTGACTTTTTTAATGGTTCGTTACAATCATTTAAGAAAAAGTTGCGTGCGATTATATGATTATATGTAATATAATGTATTCCTGAAACTTTCTGCATGTCCATTCCTGGGTAATTTTACGCTAAGACTTTCTTTTTCTTTTCGTGTTTTTTGATTTCTTTTTTTATTTCTTCGGTCCGTAAATAATGAATATAATAATAATAATAATATAATATAATATAGTATAGTATAGTAAGTCGTTGAATTCGTCTCGACACCAGCTAGAATATCACGTAGTCGAAAATATGTATTAACATTTAAGAAATCGCGGTCCATCGTTTGTCCTCGGTCAACGTCGTACGTCCCTAGGAGAGGGTGATCTTCGCGGGTCAATCACGCCTAGGGGAAAACTGGCGCCTCGTCTGAAATTCATCGAGGTCGATGGCGCGCGGAAGCTTCTTCGATGAAAATTCATAAGCGTCCAATTTCCCTAGACCACCGGTTCCGCCGGGACTCTTTTTCCCCGCAGCTTCTCGCGGCATCAGCGAATATTTAACGCGATACCCATCTCTCTCTCTCTCTCTCTCTCTGATCTTTGAAGCGACGACGGAGGAAAAGAGAAAGACACAAAGCAAGAACCGATGCGCTGTGGGGCAAAGGATTACAATAAACCGATACGCCCGTGATCATCGTTGGAAGCTGCGGCATGTTGAACCCCCGAGCATAGTTCACCGACGAATCCCTATTATGCATCCCCGTTTATTACTGGACCGCGCGATGCAACCCCCCGTGTTCCGAACGTTCCGACGCGTTGCACGGCGGTGCACCGGGTTGCATCGCGTTGCACCGTTGTCCGATCGATGGCGCCCGGCTACAGATTGTTTGGGGGGAAGCCTATTCAGCTGCGAAAGGGGGAGAAGGGGAGGGGGGAGAGCTCATGAACTTCTACGTGGCCGGAATAGCCCGCGAGCGATTCGAAGAATTTCATTTTGTACGGTGCTGCCCCGATAGTTGATCACGGGTCCGTTCGGATTTCCCCTCGGATCGATTCCCCACCGCCGCGTCGCGTCGTCTAATATCGTCGGAATTGCCGGGCATTTCCCGTCGTCGACAATCCGGCACAACGGAGGACAAGCAGAGAGGCAGTACCGCACAATGCGAACGACCGATCCAGCATGCGAGTCACGCGATCCAATTCGCAAGCTCCAAAGACCGGCGTTAATTACGCGACCGAACCGAATGCCATGGAACCGAACGGTCATCTCTCGCGTTTAATAATCCAGCTGCTGCTGCTGTTGCTGCTGCAGCTGCTGCTGGCAAAACCAGTCCAGCGATATACTGATTCGTATGCATGAGACCGTCCTCGGCTCAGCTCGCCTGCGATCAGAAGACCCTCCGACACACGCCCCTTAGCCCTTCGTTCCCTTCACAGATTCCAACACCCTGATCAGTTCCGACGTAGTTTCGCCGACAACTTCGTCAGCTACTTCCGGGAATCACGATCGCACGACAATCGCCTTGAGAGAGAGTTCGATGGGGAATTTAGCTCCCCGAGGACCATCTTGTTCCTTAAACCCCTGATAACCGAGCCGTCGTGCAGGGGAATAAAAACGTGAATGTCCAGTGGGCAGCACGATTCCACTGAGATTCGACTATTGCTTTTTTCAGAAATTATTTTTCAGAAGGAATTTTTCATCAAATCGATTAACCATTCTTTGATTTTCTGTCAAACCACTGCTTTGATGCAGAGATTATTGCCTCAATGACCCTGGGAAGGACTCTACTTCTACTGTACACCTAAATTATTGCTTATTTTAATAAAATTATCACCAAAAATACAAAATTATATTTTTGTCCTACGTTATTGTCGCAATTTCTCTTTAACTTTCTCGTCCAGTCTTCTTATTTATTCTATTACCATTTCAAATCTATTATGCATACACGTAGCCCTTAAATGAGTGATAAAAATTTGAAAAATTTGTATGTACACGGTGGTCCACGCAACTTGTTCACCTTGAATATCACGCTTAGTGTTAGTAATAGAAAAAAACGTTATGGGACAATTATTAACCTAAGAGCCAGAGAATCATTTATCTTCCGTACACAACAATGTATTGCAAACAATGGTCATCATTTCGAACATTTATTGAAATAAAGTAGCTCCACCAATTAGTACAGTAAATTAATCACTGATAATACCTGTAATGCTTTTTGGATATTTCATACCCAAGGTCACACGAAGGTCATTGTATAATATGTCATTGAAAAAGTCTTCGCCCCTACTATTACATCGCGATAAAAAAAAATATATAGTTCCATTAAAAAAAAAATTGATGATCTAGAAAAAAATGACCTTGAAAAAAGTTTTTTCCGAATCATTATATTGCCCTTTCGGTTAGGTTACTAAGCGAGATATTCAAGGTGGTCAAGTTAGCTGGGACACCCTGTATATACGAATGCATTTCGTCCATTTTCTCTACGTTTTACTTTGAGGAATTAATGGAAAATGATCGAATCGCATAATGTTCGTGTCCCTCGCAGCCGTATGCAACGTCGCGCCGTTTTCGAGTCCTCCAGGGTACGTCACGCATATTTCGCACGGTGCGCGTTTAAACTTTTATTGGCGAGCGTTCGAATACTTTCGCGAACCACTGTACGCCCTCGTAAAAACCAGTCTGGCTTGTAAAAATGTCGGTCCTCGGTCTCTTTTCCCCTAGATAAACGTAATGGAACGGTCGCGGAGCCCGACCACCCAGGGTCTACTTACCCCACGGACAGCTCTCTCCCTCTCTCACAGAGCCCCTGTCTCTCGCACTCGCGACCTCCATTCCTGGAACGACCCGAGGCCACTTGCTTATTGATGTTTATTTATTAAACGAGATTGCATATTTCCGCGCTCGCCGTGGATTGGATCGGTTCCGGGTAGAGGGGCCCTGAAAATGTCCCTAGACGACGACGGATAGTTCTCTCGAACTTCGGTATTCTGGTTGGAGAGTTCGAGCCTTCCGCGATACACACCCTCTCTTTCACGCGTTCCTCCCGCATGGCTGCTTTATTGAACGAGATTCCTCGGGGAGAAGAGTTTGAAAAATTCCCTAGATGCGCCGACAGTTTCTGCAATGAAAATCTCCCTGGGGTCCTCCACGGAAACGCCCTGCATCGGTCTCTCGTCGTAATTCTCTGCGACTCGGCGGTTGTGCGCGTCGAACCTTGGATAACTATCCTTTAGTAAACGCCTCGACTCGTCAAATTCGCAAGAATTTCAGATCGCAGACTTTACGCAAAGGGTATAGATAAGATGGTCAAAAAGCCCTTGAGCCGAATAATATCGGGGTTGGGCCATTCGATAGAGCATAAAAAAAACATACTGTGAAAAATTTTAACCCTCTATCCCGATCAGGAGGGTAGTTATGGGGTAAAATCGAAAAATCAGTTTTTGGCATATTTTCCCTAGTTAACGATGTTTAGAAATTCTGAACAAAAACAAGGTTGGGAACAAGATTAATATTTTCAGATGTTAGTACACAAATTAATTCCATTTTCTAATTATTTCTGCGAAATGTTCAAGGTTTATCAGTATCTAATAGGCTTACGGAATAAACAAAATGAATCAATTTGAAGGTTAGCTTAGCTTTTCACGGAAAAAACGACGAAAAAATCGGTTTTTATTTTTTTTAACAACGGCGCACCTCTCTTAAAAATCTGAAAAGATTCATGAACGATTCTTATAATAATATGTCGGTACTGTAAAAAAAATGGAGATTGTCAATGTATAACTTCCATGTGAAATCTGCATTTTTTCGAGGTTTTTCATTATTTACAAGCAGGATTTTTAATTTAAAAATCTGAAACGAATTGCAGAGTATGTATTTGGGTACTTGACATGTCTCAGATTGGATTCAGAATTTCTAAACATCGTTAACTAGGAAAAATATGCCAAAAACTGATTTTTCGATTTTACCCCATGACTACCCTCCCGATCGAGATAGAGGGTTAAAATTTTATACAGTATGTTTTTTTCCGATGCCCTATCGAATGGCCCATCCCCGATATTATTCGGCTCAAGGGCATTTTTGACCATCTTATCCGGCTATACCCTTTACGCCAATTGTAACAGGGATTTCTGCTGCCGCTACAGGCGCCATTTTATTCTAGGGACACGAGGGATACGTTCGCTGGCCCTTTTAATCGCGATAAGAAACTTCTGTCCACGCCGGGAATCAAAAGCTTCGAATATTCCCGCGGCAGCCTCGGATAATGATATCGCAGGAGGGGGGTAGGGGAGGGGGGATGGCGGGATAGAATCGTCCGCGTTAGGGCATTGTTGTGCGCGTTTTCAAGAAGGACACCCCCGGCCTTGTCGCTCCATTGTGACCCGGCCGACAATGGCCTGATGAGCCGGCATTGTCGAACTTGTCGAAGTCAGCCGCGACCAGAGCCGCGAGATGAAAGGCCCTGGACCGAGGCAGGGGGAGGAGCCCAACGGAGCTCGATGGAATCGCTCTCGTCCGGGAATCCGTCTAAACATTTGTCCCGGTGAATCGACGGGATCCCGATCAAAGCTGGCCACCTCCACCCCCCACCCCCTGCTCTCTATCTCTCTTTTCCCTTTGGACATTCGCAGCGAAAACCCCTCGTGCCGGAAACGCGATTCATCGACGCCCGGGGGGAGACCAGGAGCCGGCCATTTTCTCGCCAAGCTCGATTAAAATCAGCCCTTCGACCACCGGGGGTCCTTTGTCGAGACTTTTCTTGAACGGACTGACATTTGCGCGTCCCTTTTAAACACATGCTTTTTGTTTATTACATATTTTTGTGTTGGTTGTTTTCAGGTGATCCTGGTGCCTCACAGCCACACGGACCCAGGATGGCTGAAGACGTACGAGCAGTACTTCCACAGTTCAACGAGGAGCATCCTGAACAACATGGTCTCGAAGCTGCAGCAGTGGCCTAACATGACCTTCATCTGGAGCGAAGTGTCCTTCCTGTCGCTGTGGTGGGAGAGGTGAGAGAACGTGTTAGTCGTAAAAAATTGAAGTACAACCCCTGGTTGTCTCGTAAGCTCGTTACCGGCACCGAACGGTGTACTTTCGTTTCGCCATCGAAAGCTGACGTCCGGTCATCCTGCAAGAAGCACTTACTTTCGACTGACACGACACTTGGCTTGTCTTTCTATTCTCGACAATTGTAAATTAGTTTGCGTGTAATGTCTACGATTAAAATGTGATAGAAAACGAAATTTTTAGAATCTACCAAGGAGGGTTAATGAAAATTACTGAAAGGAGGGAGAGAATGTGGGAGGATTCGGGACATTCTCCTGCGAACAAACACGGAATAGTCTGGCCGACGGAGCCAGGTTTTTACGTCGGCGTTAGGGCCTTCCTTGCACGGCATCCCTCGAACGACGACAGTCGTAAAACGGACCATTAGGACCGGCAGATAGCGACCGGAATGGCACTACCCCGAGAGAGCAGTTAAGACGTCCCCTGGAACAGAGAATATTCCCCAGGCTTTCTCTTTTAACGATCGAAAGAACGCGCCGGGATAAAGATGAGGGAGTATCGCCGGCATAAAGGCATCCCCGTGGAGAGGGTGGACCCTGAGACACAGCTTCCCCTTTTTTCCCCTAGGAACGACGGTAGAGGGTTCTGACCGTTTCGTCAAAGACGAGCGGAATTCGAATATCGCTCGATAAGAGGATAACGAGAAGGAGAAACGAACTCTGTTTTGCGTGGGACGCCATATTGGAAGCGTAGGGCTTGGAAATGGTCTGTTATCAGGGGAATAACGACACGGTTTCGTCGAGATAACATCGATTGTCGCTTGCTCCTTCCCGGGGATGGAAAAGTGATATTTTCTTCGAGAGAGCCTAACATTAAGAATCTCGTTCAAGCCGGGAAACGGAGCTTGTTACCTGCAAACAGACCGAGAAGTGCTGCGAGAAGCACTGCTCGGTTCGATTAGAAAACCGAGCAACTTCGTTGAAACCTTGTTACAAAATCTCGAGGTGGATGCTCACAGATGGTGGCCATCTTGGAACCAGCCTGCCGTTAAACAAATACTTCAGAACGGTAAACAGAGCTCGTTACCTGCGAAGAGACCGAGAAATACTCTCGTTCCTGCTGCAGGATTTCAAATCTCTGCTCGGTTCGATCAGAAAACCGAGCAATTTCGCTGAGAACCTTGTTTGAAATCTTGAGGTGGCGGCCATCTTGGAACGAGCCTGCCGTTAAACAGATGCTTCAGGACGGGGGAAACAGAGCTCGTTACCTACGAAGAGACCGAGAAATACTTTCGTTCCTCCTACAGGATTTGGAATCTGTGCTCGGTTTGCTCAGAAGATGGAGCAGTTTTGCAAAAATTACAATAGAAATCTCGAGGTGGACTGCCGCACGCAGCAGCGGCCATCTTGGATCCCCGATTCGATCGAGACCGAGCTGGAAAACGTTGCGAGATCCCAGCGATTGTTAAGAAGGAACCCGCGGTCTTAGCTGGAGGTATAATTCACTCGGCCAAAGGGGGTTAGACGCGAATACGCTCGGCCGCGGCCTACGCGACGGTGATATACAGGCCTTGTAATTGTGAGTTACATCGCAGATAGCCGCCGGCGAACGTGTAACGGTGGGCGACTTGTAATTTCCAGCGATACAATCCCCGATACAAATCATATTTATTGCCGGCTGCATTCCAGCCGGACCGAACCGGACCGGACCGAACCGGACCGGGATTTACGCGATCCGAGGTGTGCCGCGTCGCGTTTCCGCGTTCCCGTTGCTCGTAAACCACCAATGAATTCCGGTTTACTTCTGTTTCCGGTTTTCGACCGCGGGAGACCAGCCCCTGCGACCACTGGATTACCTGTGCTTTGCGGCCATTTTGCGCGATCGCGGGCGGTCTCCGAGAGGCTTAGAAATTCGAGAGCGAACATTCCTACAAGATCTTGGTGGCTCGAATTATCCTGAAAGTGCTTCCACGATCAATTACACTCGCAATTACACTAGGCTTGAAATAATTCAATTAAAACGTCGTTTCAACAAGGACGTCTTACATTTATTCAAATGGGAGTCCATAGCTTTGTACAGGTTGTATGCCGGTGTTTCAAGGCCATCCATTGTCATCTATTTTTGCCAGCGGTGGTTGAAAATAAGATCTCAAGATTGAACAACTCCCATCCCATTCGAGTTGGAATTCAGGACCAGCATTCGGAGCTAGCATTTCTGGCTCGGTCTCGATTGTTAGCGGATCGTCAGGCCACAGGCATTTCGGTGTGGGGTGGTTGGAGGTTTTGAAGCCGTTTAACCTTGAGGACGGGGATCGAACGTCTTGACTACCAGTAGTGGAGAGGAATTCGTCTTCGCGGCCTCCGCTCCGGTTATTACGCGGAAACCGCCCCCGGGGCTCCGTTTGTTCCCGGGGTTGCGGTCTCGGGGAATTGTTTCGATGGGAACGTCGGCGAACTCTGGGGGAACTTCGTGGGGAGAGAAAGTAGACTTTATTATAATCGCCGGACCCGGCAGACGTTACGGTGTGCGCCTACGACGGGGAACAAAAACCGACCTGCGGAGCGTAAGTGGCGGCCGCCATTTTCGTGAATATAGTCGATTCTGTAGACCCTATCGGTATACAAGACCTGGAACAATTAAAAACAATGCTCATTGAATCCATCATAAAAAAACAATCGTGTTCAAACTTTTGCCGATAAGATATTTATACTTTTCAATTTTTCTAATGATAATATTGTTCGTTTGCAGCGCTCATCCCACGAAGAAGATGGTGGTGAAAAGGCTGGTGAAGGATGGCAGGCTGGAGATGACCACCGGAGGATGGGTGATGACCGACGAGGCGACCTCGCACATCTACGCCATGCTGGATCAACTGATCGAAGGTATTTCTTAGCTATTCGAACCATTTTTTTTGTAACAAATGGAAGCTGAAAATTCTTCTTTTACAGAGTAATCGAAGCTGTAAAAATTACCCTAACGCCTGTTCCTCATTTATTTGTCAGTTGTTCGGTCACTGAAAATAAAAATTGGGGGGTGGTTTTGGTACCAAGAATGTTTTCTGCCTCGAATATCGAGCAAAAGCGAGGAGAGCCGGTTGCGGGAAAAAGTTGGAAGGAAGATGGCGGAGGATGTAGGGTCCAGGGGGTTAATATCCAAGCGGGGAAGCGGGACCGGAAGTGGAGGATGCTCCGGACGTTTCGCCTCGGAGGAGAGGAGAGGCGCAATAACCGCGGAGGCACCGCGTCTTCTCGAGGAAGGGATTTCTCGTCGATCCAGGGACGTGCTCGAGTGCTCGACGGCTGCTCGCAATAAAGAGGGGCGACCGAGGCACTCTCCTCTCATCCCCGGCCCTGCAGCACACCCCACTTCGGTCTGGTCTCGAGAAAATTGCTCTCGTTCTCCCCTAACGCCCTCTGATTACGGCTCCCGACGAAAGGAAAAGGATCCGAGGACGGTTTAATGCCGCGAGAGATTTTATTCTGCCGTGGAATTCCACCGATTACCCGGGGGGTGGGGCTCAGGGAGGGGGGTGGAAGCTAGTACACGGATCCCGAGACCGCCATCTTCCGCGATAATAATTACCGCGACCGCGAGAGCTTTTTCCGGCGAGACAGATTTTTCCCTTCATCTCCGCCGACGGAGCTTTAACCGTGTTGCTTTATTAAGGAGCTACGTGTACACCCCGAAGCGTGGAAAAGAGGGTGGAAATAAAAGAATTTTTGTTTCCTGAAATATCATTTCTACTATGAAACGTGTACGTACCGTATTGTCGTTGCGTACGATGCACGCGTCGCGCAAAATGATCCGTCGAACCGAGCAGCGATTTCAAGATGGCCAACAACGGAACAATACCGGCCAGCTGTATTAACTTGCAATTATTAGGCTTCTGAATATGTATGCCAGGTTCGCGCTTGTCCAGAACGTTAAATTCCCGGGCAGACGCGGTCAATACGTGTGTGTCGCCATTTACACGCCGACGTATCGGCAAATATTCGCCGCGTGAATATGTAACGACCGGGGGACGCAACACGTTATACGACCCCGCCATAGCTATTTCTCCATAGCAATCCACCGGACAAACTATAAAAGGAAATTAAAAAGGAAATTAAAAAGGACGGAACTAAAAAGAAAAAAATAATTGACGATCCTGTTGTACTCCAACAGAGTTGAGACGGAATAAGGAATAAGAAATAAGGGAAGGTTCCTCCGGAGAGTACGAAGGTCGAATTCTTGGAGCAGAGCCGGTGCACGGGACTGCGCTAACAAGCAAACGATAGCGGAGCTAGATAGAGGCGAACGGTCGCAATTAAAGCGACATCGAGGAGCGGACTCGGTGGATTAACCCGCTCGGAGCCCGAACCTGAACCCGAACCCGAACCCGGGATCCTGTCCGCCGGTAGATAAGCGAGCGAGCGAGAGCGCTCGCGCTAGGAGGGCCGTTGATATCGACAATTGCAGAAATCGAGATAACCGCGATCCACCTAGGAGCCCCGGTGCTCCCGCAGGAAGCACGATAATAACCGGAAGTGCACCGGGACGAGTCCATTACCGAGAGACCGCCTCGCTCGTTTCGGCGAGCCGATGGAAATTAGCGGCGGCTAACGAGCGGCCGCGTTATCTCCTGACCGATTCGATCTTCCGAAAACCCTGCACCCCCGCACGGGGCACTTCCTGTTCCTCCGAAGACCTAGACACACGACCCAGAAACCCTCGACACCTTCGACGTCTTCGCAGTCGGTACTTCGCGAAGACACCCGGTATAAGTCGAGCTCGCAAACGAACTCCTAGATCAGTATGTAAGAATCGTTTGCGAGTCGTTCAGGCAATTTTAGACACCCGGTATATCGAGGTAGGTTCATGTTGAAATGTCCTCCCACTGAACGGTTCGAGGTCGTTACTTTTCGTTCACCGAGTACCCTTTCTTATCGACGAGCCCACCGGAGCCACAGGGGTAATATAAATTAAAGTACCGCGGCCAAAAAGACGAGCAACTCCGCCCGGGGCTGGGCAAAATATAAACTACTCGTCGAGGATCTCGTTTCGAGAGCAAATTAACGAGAACGCTTTTTAATTAACAGCCTAGACACGATTATTCTAACGCTGCTGGGAATGGTCCCCGGGAGACGTGGAAAGTATATTTGTGTCGCATCCGGGATTATGTCGAACAATTATTTTTCCTGTCTAGGGGAAATTTGGATGTCCTAGGGATTCTTGAACGGAAGAAAATACATATACATCCCGTAAGTTCGGAGAGACTGTTTGAAAATGCATTAGAGTTCTTGTTGTCGCCGTCTACGGCAAACAGAGATCATTCCAAGGAATCGTCTTCGATATCCCCGCGAAATAAAAGCAACAAGTGGGGCGCGGAGTATTTATTATCCGGCGCGGCGTTTGCTCTTCCGGCTGACTAATGCGACAGCTCGCCACTAGACGAGTCTGTCAGTGGTCGAGGTCGACGCTCTATCGAACCGAACCGAGCCGAACCTGTCACACTGACAGTCGATGGCACATGCCGCACCGGTGATCGTCGAAGGTCGGACAGCCTGAGAATTTCATCGACGCTCCATTTTTGCTCCGGACGACATTCTTTCGACCCTCTAAATGATTGATTCGCAGCTAATCCCATCCCCGTTCTCTCCTTTCAATGTTTCACGTTTATCGCCCCCATTGTGAATCGCGTCGCTCTTTCACCGACAGTCGTCTATAGGTCACACTGCTGTTCCTGACCATGCTTCGATCAAACATTTACGACCGGTCCGACCCAAAAATTCACCCTTAAGCAGATCTTCCGAAAAATCCACGACCTTATACAGTAGACTCCAACTATACCACCCTTACAGATATGTGACGTCCATGATCTCCCACGATTAGAGCAACATGGGTTTGCATATATTAATCTTGTTTTAATATCTTCATAAAGCAAGTGAGAAATTTAATACAGTATTATAATACAGTAATTTGATAGTGTATTGAATCCGTTGTTTTTTACTATATTGTAATTAAAATTTAAAATTTTTTAGACGCAGTTTTTTCCTTTTTTTCTTGAAAAAGATCCAAATATGGATCGAAACGTCAAAAAAAGTTTAAACAAACTTGCAAAATAGCTTTAGATAGTTTATATTAGATCGAACCGTGCGCCGAAAACATCACACATCGTTATTTCAACAATTATACGATCGAAAACCTCAATAACATTCACTTATAGATTGTTAAATTAATTTTATACACTTTGTTATTTAAAGTCATATTATACAGCGTAATTATTCGCATAATGTACCTCGACATCAGATAGTGTTTTAATCAAATACCAGAGGTTTGTTAATGTCGACCCAGTTTTCAAACCCAAGGGATTTTCGACCCCTGAGATTTTCTACTTCTTCTCGAATAAATATAAACCGACGGATGTGCTAAAAGCGTCGGCGATTAAACTCGATGAACGTTTCTTCGGCTTTCGCGGGTTCTCGTCCACGGATTCACCCCCTCGATGGGGGTCTGTATACGCGCGCGATAACTCCCTTAATGCACACATGTCGTGTCTAATGAGTTATAATCAGTCGAGCACCGGCTGAGTGTAGTTTAATGGTTTGTTCGCTCGTATTAGACCAAGCCACACCCTTCGTCGCTGGCACCCCCGTTCCCGATAATCCCCCACCCTCTTCACCCAGCCTGTTTCTCGCCCTTTTCATCCCTTCCGTTCATCTCGAACCGTCGAAATCCGAGGATTTTCGATCGCAACCTTTTTTTTCCAACCCTTGCACGCAACCCTTGGAATATACTCGAGGCTCATCAATAGCAATCTCTCTCTCTCTCTCTCTCTCTCTCGTCTGAAGGGTGGTTCTTTGTCCGGGAAACTCGCCGACAAACGGCAGAAATGATTTTCGAATCTTTGTTCGTCTTTTCAATTTCCATCCCCCTCCCCCGTCGAATCCACATTTTTCACGGGGAATTTAAAAAACTTTTTAATGAATGCCGAAGACAAACCCTCAAGATATTATTTCAGAATTTCTCCCCCCATGCTGTTTTCAATTTCGAGGCTCCTTTCAACCCCCATACTTCTGGGACTATTATCTCAGGAACTCACCCTTCTAAGGGAAAAATTCTTTTCAGCTTTACGATAGATTCTGAGATGCAGAATCGAGTAGGATCCCGGTATTTCGATCCAGATCCAGCCGGCACTAATAACGCTCGCTGAAGCCAGCCATGGAAACGCGCAATTTGCGACTCCGTCATCGCCGAATAATTAACGCAATTTCGAGCGCAGCGACGCCGATGACTCCGCGATTGCAAAGAGCGAACGTTCGAGAGAGCGTGCTCGAGCTATTCCGAGCACGACGGACCCGCGAATGCCGGCCACACTTGGCCAGGCACAATTAGGGATAGGGATAAAACGCGAGGCCCTTCGAGCGGCCATCATCATAATTGCTGTCACCGGACATCGACCTCTCGACGACCACCTGCACAACTTCGAATACACAGGAATCAAAGTAAACGCTTGATTCTTGTCCAACAGCCGTGTTTTTCATGGACAAGAATCGTGCCCCAGAAGTGCTTTTTGATTTATGACTGCGTCTAGATATCGCGCCGACCGCGCCGAGCGAGACTTCAACAGAGAGCCGAACATAGAGAAGGACAGAATGAAATACGGTTCGCGTGACTGTCCGCGTCTCTTTCTTTCCGATGCGCTGTCCTTCCTGGCGACCGAAACTTTCACCGTGGATTAAACCACTAAATACAATTGAAACTATATCGTGTTTAGTGTCATTTTAATCAGAAAAATGCCAGAAATAAGGTAGTGAAAGTCTCATAAACAAATAATGAAAATTAAGAGATTTGTAAAATCGATTCCTCGAGTCAATGTTGTGGTGTTGACAGGCAGTGGAGTGGGTAGGCACTAGACAAGAATCGTGCCCTCGCTCCGGACAAGAATCAAGCGTTTACTGTACCAAGAAAAAGATGATGTTTCGGATTCACTCGTGTTTCGGAGGAATTCTGCGAATCTGACCGAGCGGAGGCGACCGACTTTCGTTTCGGTTGAAAAAGCAGAGAGAGCGACGAGCGCGATTTCGCGGGCACAGCTGAAATTTATGGCTCGTAAATTCCGCTCGGGGACGCTAAGCGACGAAGCGGGGCTTCGGGACGAGTCTTATCGGAGTCCCGCGGGATCCACGGGGAACCGGGTCACCCAAATGTTCGCGTGACGGCCTAATTTCGCCGTGGAGAGCCTCCCCCAGGACGCCTGTTTGCGCTGTTCATCCTTTTTCGGGTCTCTCCTCGTCGGAATTTCATGAGGAGCAGCTTCGACGCAAGAAAATCTTTGGCAGTCGAAAACCCCGGGATGGGAGGTGGGGACGCGCGTCCCCTTATGCCGTCGCAAATCCGAGGAACACAGGCGGGCGCATCCGCGACAATCGCGTTAACATGAGCGCTCGACGCGCTCGTTGTTCCGTGCACGAAACTCGGCGAATTTCGGGCACGCTGAGCCACGATCGCGTTAATGGCTCCGGGAATTACGGGGATGGTCCTGCTCAGCACCCCCTGGCCCCTCATTCATTTGTTTGTTCGGTCGGTTGCAAAACGACGGGCTGCAAATTAATCAAAATAATTTTCGTGTCATAGATTTGATTCTAGAATGTCTATTCACGTAGACAATCTTTATTTTCCATGAAGATCTTCGGTCTAGTAGTTGCTACTGTATAATTACTTTTTTAACTTTTTTAAACACCTACAATGCTAGTCCCTTTCATTGGGAATTCAGTGACTATAATTATTCCAAGGTCATTCAATGTCACAGACAGAGAAAACGTATAAGATTTAGAGTATGAGCACTAAATGTTTCGGTAAATACGCATCGTAGCGTTTTGTAACTTGATATTGATTGTTAATATTGTTTATATTCCAGTGATCTAACATTTAAAATCATCTGAGAGTATGTTTACTATTTACTACAAGTCTTAACCGTGATAAACGTATTCTGCTTTCATATTCTAAATCTTATACGTTTTCTCTGCTGTGACCTTGAATGATGTTGGAATAATTATAGTCACTGAATTCCTAATGAAAGGGACTATCATTGTAGGTGTTTAAAAAAAGGTGGTTCCATTTAAAAAAGTCAAAGTGACCTTGATATCTCTAAAAAATTACATAAAAACAAAATTTTCGTTTGGAATCGTGTCAGCCCCATTGTACTATTCAACTTTGTCCTTACCATATTTTACGAATCTTTAGAAATGACAAAGATATTTGAGGTGGAAACGTTAGGTGACTCACCCTGTATAGGAAAAAGTTATTCAGAATGATGACCTTGACAACATATTTGAAGGTTGTCAAAATCGGTATACCCTTTTCTGTATAATTACCAAATAATTTCACTGCTGAAGCAGAAGTTAGTCCGACTCTGTATCGATGCATATTTTCTATAGGTATATAAATTAAAATTTTTGAAGTTTCCGCATTCTCGTGAGGGATGGCAGGCTCGGAATAGGGCGCGGGTGGTTCGTAATCGATGCCTATTTATCAGCCCCCTCTCTCTGCCGCAGCCCTCGCATTCCTAGCCGACCAGACAATCCTGTCTGACCCCGTACAACAGCCGGGAGTTAATCCAGATTCGTTGCCACGGGGGATAGAGACTACGTTTCGGGTTCTACGTTGACGATTTATCGCACCTGTAACTACACAATGTGCAGCAAGCCACGTGGATATTCCGCTCGACGCAGCATCGCAGACACTCTCGCACGGAATTGATATTTGCCACTGCACCGGTGCCGTTTCGAAACACGTACCACACCAACAATCACTGCAATTCCTCAGCGAGCTCGAACAAGTTTCGCGCCGATCCCAAAGCTTGCTCTCGGACGCTCAAAAATATTTTACACGCGTCCGACAATTTTTTTACCCGCTCCGCAATTTTCTTCAGGGCCCCCGCTATATCTTCCGGCTCTCGAAATTTTTTAACGATCCTACAATTTGTTTACGGCCCACCCGCATCAGCTCCTGTAATTTTTGACGAGCCTGCAATTTTTCTGCAAGCTCGGAAAATTCTTGTGGATTCTCTCCGTTCCGCGATTCGATCCTCCGCCGTTTTCCACCGAACAAATATTTATTTGTCTCGATGAGATAGATCTTGACACACAGAATCCCCCGGTTGGTAAACGGCGTGCACGTATTTCCGCGAGGGATCCGTTGTTCCCCGAGCCGTGTCTGTTTAAATGAACATCCGTAGAATATTTACTCGGCTCGCGATAAATATTCCGCGATCGCGACGACGACGACGACGAGCCGACGCTCAAAGAGGGGTATTCCGGCTTCAAATTTAACGAGAACCTTCATCGTTTCGCGCGAGAACCAACCACCCTCCACGCCTCGTTCTCTCTTTCTCTCCTCGCGTACGCTGTAGCTTTCAGTGTCTTAATGGAGACCGCTCAAAAGACTCATCCGAGCGTGTTCCCTCAACGCTAAACACTCTGAAAAGAAACGCGATTCCGTGGAACAATGCCGCCGAAGACGATTTACTAAATAACACTCGATTAAAAGGAATGTAGAACGAACCCTTCCTCCGTGTTATATTACACTCCCGCAGCAATAATAACTGAGGATTTCAACAAAAAAGCGCCGGAGAGAAATATAATCTAGAAACGCGGAGAGAAGAAATGTTTTCGAACCCTTAAAAATAATTGGTAAAAATAAATCTCCCTCGAGTCAGTGTTCTCGTCATTGTATCTCTTAATTGGTTGGCAAGGGGTTGTTTATCTGGTATTAACGAAATTCCATTTCAGGTCACCAGTGGCTGAAGACGAACCTGGACGTGGTTCCCGAGTCCGGTTGGTCCGTGGACCCGTTCGGTCACGGCGGGACCATCCCCTACTTCCTGAAGGCGTCCGGAGCTTCCGGTACCGTGATCCAGAGGATCCACTATGCGTGGAAGCAATGGTTCGCCAAGAAACAGTACGGCGACTTCGTGTGGATGCAGCCTTGGGACCAGACAGGCGAGGCGGACATGCTCACCCACAATCAGCCTTTCGACATCTACAACATCAAGCACTCGTGCGGTCCGCATCCTCACGTTTGCCTCAACTTCGACTTCCGGAAGATCCGTGGCGAGTACACCGAGTACTCCGTCAGAGCCGTCGAGATCACGCCGGTCAACGTGAAACAGATGGCGGAGCTGCTCCTCGAACAGTATTCTCGTACCGGATCGTTGTTTTCTCATAATGTGGTGCTGATGCCTCTTGGCGATGACTTCCGGTGAGCACCGTCCCTCCCTGGATCCTCAAACGTTCTCGAAACTAGTAGACTCCGGTGAAAAAAGGTTTTAAACAAAGCAGAGTGGAGTCATTGTTCCCGGTACGCTGCCAATTGAGGGATGTAGCAGTGGCGGAACTACAAATTTTCGGCCACCCACGCAAAATATAATTTTCGGCCCCCTTTTTCATTTTAATATTTTTTTGATATAGGATTAAGACTTTTTAATGCTTTTTAGGAAGGGGTCATTCCATGCCGAATCGATCACTTTTTCCGGTCACTATCTTCGATTTTGTTCAAATTGAAATATATTATAGTCCATGTTATATTAGAGGGGGTTTAAGTCATCATTTTACCGAATTCGAATTTTTTTAGAAATGGCAGGCCTTCAAAGTGCGATTTTTGCCCATTTTGGAGAAAATAGGCCTCGCTTACGAATTTTTATCTAAGGAACTGTTTGTCCAATTGGGCTACATTTTTTTTGTTTTATTCGGAAAGGATTGGGCTATTATGAAATAATTTTTTCAACCTCGGAAATCAACTTTATAATGTCGAAAAATTTAAACAAATTCTTTTTTTACGTTTTTTTCGATGAGGGGCCAGAGTGATTTAGATTTTGAAAAAAATATGGTTATATTCCTTGAAGTTTCCCCTTTAAAATGATTCCTTGAAAAAGATGGAGCCATAAAAATTGGCGTCACAATGAGCTGGTAAAGCCACTGGGCAGACTGCCGAATCAAAATCCTAAAAATCTTTTTGTAGTTCATTCTGGTACATTATACTACAGTTTCGAGAACAATCCAGAGTAATCGTACATCTCTAACGGGGTTCTCACTTTCAGGTACGACCACGCAGTGGAGTGGGACCAGCAATACACCAATTACAAGATTCTGATGGATTATATAAACAGTCGCCGAGAAGAGTACAACGCGGAGATAGTGTTCGGCACGCCGAGGGACTACTTCCGTGAGATCAGAAAGCGGGTGGAATCGTTCCCCACCCTGCAAGGTGACTTCTTCGTCTATTCGGACATCTTCAGCGAAGGCAGACCAGCTTATTGGAGCGGTTACTTCACCACGAGACCGTACATGAAGATTTTGGACCGGGAGTTAGAGGCGAACCTCAGATCGGCCGAGATTTTGTACACGATAGCGTTGAACGTGGCGAAACAGTCCGGCAAGGACTTCAAGCTGTACGAGACGTATTTCGAGAAACTGGTCAAGGCCAGGCGGAATCTGGGTTTATTCCAGCATCACGACGCCATCACGGGCACCTCGAAGTCGTTCGTCATGAAGGACTACGCTCTGAAGCTGTTCGAATCGATCTCTGACACCACCAGTTTGCAGAGCTTCGTGATCCAGTCGCTGGCCGGGACCACCACCAAACAGAACTCCGTCTACGTGCTGGCGGAGTCGGACAGGGACAGTTACGAGAAGCTGCCGAAGAAGATACCGATCGGAGTGAACGGCCAGGAGACCAAGAAGATCGTCCTGTTCAACCCTCTGGCCCAGCCGAGACAGGAGGTGATCAGTCTGAAAGTAACCTCCTACAAGATCCGCGTACTGGACCCGCAAAAGAATCCGATTCCCTACCAGATAGCTCCGGTGATGAACGCCACGAGCATCACCCACGACGTCTACGTCCTGTTGTTCGTGGTAGAGCTGAAACCTCTGTCGATAGTCACCTACCATCTGCAGCAGATCGACAAGGTACCCGTAGAAGCGATTTCGACGGTCTACTGCAGCCGATGCGGCAAGGACAACGTGTTCCCCATCAAGCCGATGCAGGTGGGCGACGTGCAGCTCGAGAACCAGAAGATGAAACTGCTGTTCGACGGTCAGACCGGGTTCCTGAAACGAGTCACGAAGAAAGCGACCGGAAAGATCATGCAGTGCGCGATACAGTTCGCCGCGTACACGTCAGCGCAATTCCATAGCGGCGCGTACCTCTTCATGCCTGACCCGAACCTCAGGGACACGGACAAGGACGTCCTGGAGGCTTACACGCCACACCAGAAGATCTACATCGTCAGCGGCACGCTGAGCTCCCGTTTAACCGTCGAATATGGGAAACTGTTGACTCATCATGTAGCCATTTACCATAAAGAAGGTGGTTTAGCCGAGGCGATCTACCTGAGGAACATCGTGGACTTCGAGACGCCGCCGAAGAACCGAGAGACGGAGATGTTCATGCGCTTGCAGACCGACATACTGAACGGAGACCCGTCAGAATTCTACACCGATTTGAACGGCCACCAGATGATCAGGAGGACGAAGATAGAGAGGATCGGAATAGAGGGAAATTACTTCCCCATCACCACGATGGCCTACATCGAGGACACCAACCACAGACTCACTCTGCTGGTGAATCACTGCCAAGGGGCCGCCAGCTATCAGCCAGGCTGGCTCGAGGTGATGCTGGACAGGAGGACTCTGTACGACGACTCGCGAGGGATGGGCGAGGGTCTGCTCGACAATCGCAGGACCGTGATCAAGCACTGGCTGCTGCTCGAGGACATCACCACCGGCGAGAAGGAGAAGCACTCGAAGCCGTCCTTGTTCGCCAATCATTTGAGCAACGCGCTCAACTATCCGGTGAACATGTTTGTGGTGGACGGGACCGAAGCCGAGATCAGCATGGCACCGGAGGTCCGCTTGCTCAGCCAGAGTTTCCCCTGTGACCTTCACCTGCTCAACCTGAGGACCAATCATGATCAGAAATTGCCAAACTTCCCGGTGAACAGCGCGTTGATGGTGCTGCACCGGCAGGGATACAGCTGCTCTGTCGGCGTCGACGTGGCATTGAAACACTGCCCCCTGGCCGACCGGATCACGCAGGGGACCTCGTTCTTCAAGCTGGCTAACCTGAACGTCACGCAGACCTCGCTCACCGGAACCAAAACCCTGCAGAGACTGAAGGACGGTCTGCAGGACGTCGGACTCAAAGCCATGGAAGTGGGCACATTCAACGTCAACTTCGTCCAATGATCTTAAGCCTGATTCTCGGAGCGATAAGCGCCGGGAAACATTGCACCTTCGTCAGAGAGCTGACGGCGCCAAGTGCACGCTGCTACGAGGACACTGCCTCTTCCTGTCTCCACCACCTGGCAGAACGATTCTTTCTTTTTTAGCCAACTTCAGACTGCGAGTCTCTGCGCCGAAATACACCAACACATGTTTCTCGTTAATCGTTTCTACCGGGCAGTGAAAGATTTCCAACGTTGAGGATCTAGCGAAAACACCATTATGCATTTATGATGAACGCGCGGAGATCCGCGGTACACCGATCGTATTGTACTACGCCTGGTAATGAGCTTGGAACCGAACGCGCAAACATGCGAAACTAAAGACAAACGTCGAAGCTTATTGCCAGGAATAGCACCAACTCTTTTCTATTATCGCGGTCGGGTCCTTCCCCCGGTTGCGAGGACGAAGGGCCCGTGTAAATAGCGTACAGGACACTGTATATACATACAACAGGCTACCGTACTCTACGCCCTCGTTTTTCGGTTCGGTTTTACCCTAGGTTGAGGACAACGTTAGAGTGCTTTTGGGAGGGGGGAGAGAGAGTCCCGTAGAGAAGAGGAAACCGTGCTCGCTGTCCTCTAACTTGATGTGTGCTGTTCTGTCTCTTGCGTGCCTCCTCTGGGAAATCGTCGGAACGTTTCTGTCCAACTGCCCGAGGCTCGCGACCTCTACCATCACATTTTAGCTCTGTCCGTCGACTTTTCAGATTGTCAATTATCATTCATAGACACCTCTGTGACACCGCCGTTGTGGAAGTCGGGCGTCGAAGGACCCAACGTTTGCATAGACCGAGATGAATCAAACGATCCAAGTGCATTTAGAGGCCCTTGAAACCTGTACAAAGCCGTTAAGGTGTCTGTCCCCGGGTGACGGGCGAGAACGGCAAACGGGATTTGCTGGGAATGGATCATTTAACTTGATGTCAGAGCGCGAAGAGTATAGATAGAGTCGATGCTGATTTATGCTCTGTTTCTTTTTTGTAGGAATAACGCTGAGAATAAGAATTGTCAAGACCTCCAGGAAGTTTGCAAACCCCAGATCAAGTAAAATGGCCCATCCTGCAGATTATATATATGCGCAGGCTGGCTCGGCTAAATCTGGGATCATCTGAACAATTGCTTTATTTATTGCTTCGTGAAAACACATCTCTTGACAAAGCTGGAAAGCACAACTTTGTCTCGGAAAGTTACTTTACAGAACGATAACTCGAGCAGATGTTTAGAGGGTACCATTCGTTTGATACACCCTGCGCGTACACTTATATATGAATATATTGTACATATCAAGCCACAACCTTTATCTTAGACAGTATATTGTGATAGGGGGATATAAAATGTAAATGGTATACACCTATTTTCATATGTGAAACGTTTTACTCGGGGACTCTCTCTCTCTCTCTCTCTCTCTATCTCTTCCCGCCCCTGACAAGTCGGTGGAAACCGCCATCTTCGAGGATGGAGGGTCTTAAAGCTCTTCCAATTCTAGCGGGGACACAGTTGTTTAGTTAAAGTCAGGGCTGGCTGCACCAGCCAGTCGGAAAGTACCTATTTTTTACTTCTGCCGACGAGAGCGGTCGCCACAGCGGGTGGTTCTTCTGTCAACGCCTTGTCAACGGATAATAAAAACAATGTATTATGTTAAATTCAATTGATACATGTTATATTGTTGTTTGTATGCTGTGTCGTGGTTCCTGTGGATAAGGTGTTAACGAGATCATTTGCTTGTGGATCTATCTTTGGATCTATGCCCACTGTCGCGACCCTCTTCTCTTGATAAGCGTTTCCGGTTGACGAGATGGGTTCGATGAAGCGTACGACTGACTCTTGTAAATAATAGATTAATTAGGGGCAAAACAGTCGTACGGTATTCGCGCGCGCGAGCTCAGTCATGTTGTTAGGACAATGGAGAAGGAACTGTAAAGTGTAATCGTTTATTTTTGTGAGTTTTAGCGAATGTGTGTATTTCCAGCAAGACGTTTTTAATTGTAACAGACAACATTATTTGAAATACTTTGTTTTGTCGGTTTCAACGTCGTCAGGTTTTTTGTCGGCTTCAACGTCGTCAAAGAGCATGAGAGATAATTAACAATAGGGAGACTCCCTTAATTACATGGCTTCAGAAAGGAACCACTTGGAACGTCAAGGGGATCGCCGGAAATTCGTAACTGTCCTTGTAACGATATTGTACCATACTACGTGTTTTGTGCTGTCTCTAGAGAAGAAAGATCTATATTAAAGATTATATATGTATACACATCTGCACACACACACGGTTGTACGCGTGCGTGTTAAATGTGTGTACATAGAGATATATTTGCAGAATCACACACCATCACACCAGGATATATTCCTTATGTTACAATGTAATATTATATTTATTGAATAAAGATAGTAACTGACATATTTTAATTAAGCGCGTTCATTTCCATGTTATCTGGGTTAGGTCTGGGTAGTTCGGACGTCTGCCGTTAGATGGTTATAGTATTTCTGTTACCCTGGTCAGATTATTCCAAAAAATCTAAACAATTATGAAAGAATCACTAAATATTGAGAAACATTTTGAGACTAAGAAGATTCATTTTGACCCACTGGTTATTAAATTATTCATGTTTTTCTGTTTCAATGTTTCCATTTCCAGATTTCATAGAGATAGACAGCGCCCTCATTTGCATTTTTGACGCCGGGTTTGTTATTTTTATTAAATATTTACTTATTTAGAGATTCGGTCAGAGTTTTTTTTTTTGATTATAAGTACTTCAAAGCTCAGAAAATAATGCACGTTTTTATATTTTACATTTCGTAACTACATTATCAATGATCTTCTAGTGTCTGTACCAGACCTATGTTCATCCTTGTCGCGCCGATCATACTCTCCTTGCCTGAAACATTTGTTATTTTCCAAATTAGATGGTATAATTAATGCCTCTCATTTCTAAATAGATAAATCAGTCGATTCGAGCCTCTAAACTGCGTAAATTATTAGGTCTACTCTGATACTTTGTTTGTGCTGAAACATTCTGTGCAGTTGTTATCACTTTAAACTTTTCCACGAACTAAATAGATAAGATATCATTAATATTAACGTAAAATATAATTTAATTACTTCAGTAGATATCCCAATCGATCTGTTTGATTAATCTATATCATTAATTCCATGCTGATGTCCAGCAATCATGTTTCACCTGTGATATGCAATGAAAATAATATCCATGTCTTGATTAAATAAGACACGATGATAGGAGGTTCTTGACAGTCTACCGACAACTGCAGATCAAATAAGAAGACTGTGTGACCAACAAATACATATAATCGAACATAACAGGAGATATATATCCCCACCTAGTCTATGAACAAAGACTATTTATTCCACACTCAATACCAATCAATAGTCTTAGAACAGAGCTGCCAGCATGAAGATTTCATTAGCTGCTTGCCTCGCTACAATTATCTGCCTATCAATTTCTGGCTCAACATTTGCCACTAATACTAGCGTACCTCTGGTTGTAATTACCTGGGACTACGAGGATGCTACGCAAAAAGGTTCACCTTTATAAATAATTTCAAGGAAGTACTGTACAAGCTCATCAAATCTGAAATTATTTTCAGCATGGGATGTCCTACAAAATCAAAAAAGAAGCGCTCTGGATGCAATAGAAGAAAGTTGCTCTCTCTGCGAGAAACAGAGATGCAGAAAGACTGTGGGATATGGAGGTAGTCCGGATGAGTCCGGAGAAACCACATTGGATGCATTAATCATGGATGGGTATAACATTTGTTTCCTCGCTGTAGCACATATCAAGATATATAAAGCGAAGACTTACTGTTATCGAATTGTTCTTGTATTAACAGAGTCACAATGGACGTGGGTGGCGTGGGACTTCTCAGAAATGTGAAGAATGCTATTTCTGTGGCTCGAAAAGTTCTCGACAATACTAAACATTCCCTGCTTGGTGGAGAACTGGCAAAGAATTTTGCTTTAGAAATGGGCTTCAAAGAGGAGTCTCTGCAGACACAGGAGTCTAAGAAGATGTGGCTGGATTGGAAAGCTAATAATTGTCAACCTAATTTCTGGAAGGTATAAATACTCGAGACAATCCGAAATCAAGTCATCGAAAACAGTGCTTTTACAGAATGTAAATCCAGACCCAAAGAAAAGTTGTGGTCCGTATCGTTCCGTAAACAAACTGGAAAACACAGTAGAGGAATATGGATCGTACGTGGACGAGGGCAACCATGACACGATCGGAGTACTTGCAATAGATTCAAATGGACATATAGCTGCAGGTACCTCGACCAACGGAGCCAGAAACAAAATTCCTGGTCGCATCGGGGATTCTCCGATTGCAGGTGCAGGTGCATACGCTGACCAAAAAGTTGGTGCAGCCGCTGGCACAGGTGACGGCGATGTAATGATGCGCTTTTTGCCCAGGTAAAGAATCGAGAAATCCTGAGACTATCTGAATTTGCAATTTCTAAATGATAAATGTTTGTACAGTTTTCTAGCCGTGGAGGAGATGCGACGAGGTGCGAGTCCATCTGCGGCTGCAACCACAGCAGTTCAAAGAATCGCCGAGCATTATCCAACCTTCAGGGGTGCAGTAATTGCATTGAACAAAGATGGAGAGTACGGAGCCGCTTGCAACGGCCTCACCAGTTTCGACCATTATGTTGCTAATCCTCAATTAGGAGGAGCAACAATGAAGAATGTAGATTGCATAGATGCACATTTCAATGTCGTGCAGAGTAGAAAATGAAAGTCTGATTGCATGTATATATTTCCCGATTCATTGTGATGTATTGTTTAAAAGAATTATCAAATAAATCTCATGTCTATAACCACCACAAACGTGATATTTTATTTACAAACAAATCCTTAAAAAATTATTCAAATTCCGCTCAATTCTGCTATTAGCCGAATTTTAGTTCGACGTATTCGTCCAGGTGGCGCAACATTCCATTTCCACTAAAATCACAAAATAGCGCCACTGTTCGTAGTGGCAAAACGCTCAAACTGTTAACCGAATTTTAGTTCGACTCATTCGTCCAGGTGGCGCAACGTGTCATCAATGCCGCTCTATCGATAACGTTTCGGCTACCAGTTTCAGCATTTTGCCACTACACCCAGTGGCGCTATTTTGAGATTTTAGTGGAAATGGTATTTGGCGCCACCTGGGTGAGGAAGTCGAATTACAATTTGGCTAACAGTTTGAGCGTTTTGCCACTACGTCCTCTGGCGCTGTACGGAAGCTCTTACGAAGCAGATGAATCTTGCCGGCATTAGCATTGTGTCTTATGGGGAGAGCGGCAAGAATCATCTGCGGTAGTAATTCTTTAACAATAAATAAACTTCCGTGTATGATGTAGATGTAGAAAGTTCGTGTCAGTCTATCATTTTTGATTGGGTTCCTGTACTGATTTGGAATTGCAAAAATAACGAAAATTCGTGCCACCTCTTTCGCTATACTATTCTCCTAATACAAAAATCGATTTTCGAGGTTTCCGAAAAAATTTTCGTGCGTCTGACCTGTCTTTGAATTGCACTACTGAATTTTCGAAAATTTTCGGTCGTCTGGCTTGTCGTTGAGTTGTACTACTGTATTTTGTGCCACCTCTTTCGCTATCATATTCTCCTAATACAAAATCTCATTTTTCGAGGTTTTCGAAAAATTTTCGTCCGTCTGACCAGTCTTTGAGTTGCACTACTGAATTTTCGAAAATTTTCGGTCATCTGGCTTGTCGTTGAGTTGTACTACTATATTTTGTGCCACCTCTTTCGCTATCATATTCTCCTAATACAAAAACTCATTTTCGAGGTTTTCAAAAAATTTTCGTCCGTCTGACCAGTCTTTGAGTTGCACTACTGAATTTTCGAAAATTTTCGGTCGTCTGGCTTGTCGTTGAGTTGTACTACTGTATTTTGTGCCACCTCTTTCGCTTTCATATTTTCCTAATACAAAATTCAATTTTCAATATTTTCGAAAATTTCCTGTTTTCGACTAGGAGAATATGATGGAGAAAGAGGTGGCACCAAATTTTACTGCCACCTCTTTTACTATTATATTCTCCTAATACAAAATTTAATTTTTTTGCATAATTTGAAAAATTTTTCTCTATCCAAAATTTTCGAAAATGTTAATCTAATTCTATTATCGAATATTCATGTGCAGGGTGGGGAAAAAAGAACACATTAACTGTTGTAACTAATATTTTTTATTTTTCACTAAACAAATTACAATATATCTGCACTCGAGAATCTATATTACCAACGACGAGTCAGAAGTAACTGTCGTTCAAGCAGTTACCGATAGATGGCCAGCGGTCATTTCATCGTGTTGACAAATTTGACATTTTCTTCCGTGGTCTGAATCAGTGGGTCTGGTATTGATGTGTTGATGTTAAACAATTCAATGATTTATATTAACCACTCTACCGAGGATCTTCCGTTAATTTGACAATACTAATCGTGAGTAGCATATTCTAATTTAATTGGAATTCAGAAAAGAAATGTTACCCATTTGTCCAACTGGTTGTTCAGTTTCTCAGTAAGCATAACCTCAATTCTATTAAAGGGATCTAACAACAAACACAAAAATGCCGGACACAACGGAGGAGGACATGGGGATGTCCGTTCGTTTAACGAACGATGACTTCCGCAAGTTGCTGATGACTCCCCGAGCATCGGTCCCATCAGCAACCCCTGCATCTGTACCTGGGACTGCGAGAGATGCTAGTGCCAAGACTGCACAGACTCCAAATGTTAGCGGTGGTAGTCGAGCAGAGCTCAGGAGAAAGAAGAAGAGCTTCTACGCCAAGTTGAAAAAGCAGGAAGAAGATAAGATGGCAGAGCTGGCAGAAAAATACAGAGACAGAGCCAGGGAGCGTAGGGACGGTACAAATCAGGATTATCAAACAGAGGATCCGATGAACAGTGCCAGCGCGTATAGAGCTGTAGCGCCAGATTTGAAGTCGGGTATGGATGCAGCTGAACGCAGGAGACAAATGATCCAACAGTCGAAATTCTTGGGTGGTGATATGGAGCACACTCACTTGGTGAAAGGGTTGGATTATGCTCTTCTACAGAAGGTACGAATCCAAATTATAAAATACACAACCCATAATATTTCTGTTGCACTGAAGTAAGTCTTGTTTGACAGGTACGCAGCGAGATTGAGGCGAAAGAGCATGAACAGGAGCAGGAGATGGAGAAGCTTGTGAAGCCGAAGGACAAAGTGAAAGAGAAGAAGGAGCCGGAAAAGAAAGATGACGAGATGCAGTTCAAGACCAAAATCGGTCGCAACGTTTACAAAACCGTGATGACGATGAAGTCGAAAGTGATAGAGAGGAACGAGTTGTTCACGCCGGGTCGCATGGCCTACATAATAGAGCTGGACGACGAGAACGCAGACGTGGACATACCGACTACCCTGATCAGAAGCAAAGCAGACGTGCCAACGGTCGATAACACTCCCACCTTGACGACCAACGACATAGTGATCAACAAACTGGCGCAGATATTGTCTTACTTGCGGCAAGGCAACCGCCACGGGAAGAAGGGGAAAAAGAATAAGGATGGTAGATCCAGGCCGGACGACATGAACGACATGGACATCGCGCCGAGGCCGCAGGACGAAAGCATCTACGGGGATATCGGGGACTACGTTCCTGCGATTGGCAAGAAGGAGTTGAATCAGTCCAGGGGGGAGAAGAAGAAGGGATCGTACTTCGACAAACCGGAGAACAGTCTAGACACGGATGACACTGCGAATGCTCCTCAGTTGCCGAGCGTTGCACCACCCATCGTGGACAACAATGCTCCTAAAAAAGGAGCCTTGCTGAACAAGTTGGCAGCGGAGCCTGAAGGATACGCAGAGTGTTACCCCGGTTTGGACGAGATGCAGGACGCAATAGACGACTCGGATGACGAGGTCGATTACACGAAAATGGACCTCGGCAACAAGAAAGGTCCTATTGGAAGATGGGACTTCGACACACCGGAAGAGTACAGCGAGTACATGAACAACAAAGAGGCCCTGCCGAAAGCAGCGTTCCAGTACGGCGTGAAAATGGCTGACGGCCGAAGGACGAGGAAATATAACAAGGAGAAGAATGAGAAGGCAGAGTTGGACAGGGAATGGCAGAAAATTCAAAATATCATGAACAAAAGGAAACCGAGTACCGTGATGGACGGTGGATCGGAATTCAAAGTGCCGAGATATTAGAGCAATCTGGACCACGCTCCGTTCCGTCGCTCTGATTTTTAATGTTAATCTCGATTAATGTAATTTAATGTATATGCTATAGTTTAATAGTGTAAATAATCGTTCTTTTTGTCATCTCTGTGCTTATGTAAACTGACAATAAGATAAAAACTACACTTTTTGTCGTATCGTATTCTTATCAATATTTTTCCAGAAATTATACCACCGTCACCAAGGATGTTTGGGTTCGAGGTCCGAAACCGACTCGAACCGGTTACAAGACTGGTGCAGTAAACAGCTTATCAATGACCAATGACCCACGATAGGTCGAATCTTTCACAGAATCCTGTTCGCACTGGTCCGAACTTGAATGGTACATGCAAAAATTTATCGCCAACTATATAGTTACATTACAACATGTAAACAAGAATTATGCGCAACGTGGTTCAATATTGCACCATGTCGTTCGTTTTTTCGCTTTAGTTCCTGGTATTTCGATCATTTTGCGATCACGGCGTTTCATTATTGTAAAGAATAAAAAAATATGAATATTTAATCCACGATTCTTCGTTTTTATCTCCTATACTATGCTATACATTATTATTACTGCTCTAATCGCAATGATATTTTTACAAAATGGTTTTAAATCTTTATTCAACACTATGTTTGCGGGACGCGTTCTAATATTTCTAATATACAATTATTCAGATCGTAAAGATGCTTCCAAACAAATTTATTTCTTTGAGTATGTATTATAGAAAAAATGGCTTTTGGATAGATATATATTCCCGTTATTTTGATAAAGTAATGTAAAATAGTCAGGTTTAGTGCTCCGTACACCTACTGTTAAAAGATGGTCCGACGTAATGTCCTGAACAAGAGTACAATGTTCTAATAAAAAAAAGTGTAACAAAATTTAACACGAAAAAAAAAAGACATCCTAGACAATGTTCCGAAGAAGGATGTAAATTGACGTTTAAATAAAGACGTGCCCATATGGTAGACTTTCGGGATTATGCAATATAATCGAAATTGCAAAATTTGCCGAATTTGCTGGGGGGGAATCACCGTAAATCGCGCGTGCCGATTCACATTAGCTTATTCTCAGCGCCCGAAGATAAGTGAGAATCGCAATTTCTCAGCGACTTTTTGACCCCCGGCCGCGCGATACAGTTAGCTTATATAAACGCACTGCATGGAGCCCGGTTCAGTCGATACGCCCGAGCACGTTGAGGTGTTACAATAATCAAGTGTTCAAGTGAACGGTCCACAAACAAGCACGGTAGACGAGAAAGTGAACGTGGAACTATCTCTTGATGCTGCAGCTGAAGAACTTTCTCTCCTGGCGCACGTACGTCGTGAGTTCCGTATGTAACTCTATTCCAAATTACATTCTAATCCGCTAACGCAAACGGTGTTTGTAAATATCTCGGTAACAACTCGGGCCACCGGATACGGCATGCCAGAAATATAACAACAGTATAGTCTCGGTGAAAGATAGCATACGGTAAAGGTGACAGTCTGGAATCGCATGATTTAGAGGCACCGTTCGCATACACCACCCCGGTTCTCCTCCTTATCGTATCTTTTCTTTGCAGCTTGCTTAACAAACACAGCACAAGCAAAATTTGACAACAATCTCACCAATTAGCTAGAATTTGGAGGTATGTATAAATACGAAATGCACACTATACAAACTAACAGGCCAAATGTTAGGAACCATTGAACATTCTCTGTGACAACTAGACTGCAGATATTATATACATAATATCTTATAAATATCTTATAAATACTTATGAGAAAAATAGACGAGTATAATTTTACACAAAAATCAAAACACTTCTTACGACTTAATGACACCGCTAAAAAGAAAAGTAAATTCCTATTTGGTTTCCACGTCTTGTAATTAATGCAAAAAAATTTTATCTCGCATAAAAATCCGCAGTCTAGTGATAATATGTTGTTCAATGTGGAAGTTGGTTTATTTTTTCAAATGGCCAACGAGATTCCCGGTCTTTAATTGAATCAAAAGAATTATTTATACTTGTTCGAGTCGTTTAAGTGGACTATAGGGGTACTAATGTTTCTGCCGGTGGTGTAGCCGCCGCGATAAAAATCGGCGTTAATTGGTTTCATTGAATCGCAGACGGCGATGGCGCAGCTTAAAGTGGCCATTATCGGGCAGAGCCCGTTCGCGGCGGAGGTTTACAAGCTGCTGAGACAAAATGGTCACCAGGTCACCGGTATCTTCACGATTCCCGACAAGGGGAGCCGAGAGGATCCGTTAGGTGGAGTAAATTAATATTATACGGCGATTCACGACAAGGCTCGTCGATAACCGGTGACCATCTTTTACATTTCCATTAACAGCTATCACAGCCAAAGCGGACAATACACCGGTGTTCAAGATCAAATCTTGGCGGAGCAAAGGCGTGATGTTGTCGGAGGTCTGGAACCTGTACAAGAGCATCGAAGTTGACCTGAACGTGTTGCCATTCTGCAGCCAATTCATCCCTATGGAGGTGATCAACCATCCTCGCCACAAGACCATATGCTATCATCCTTCCATACTACCCAGGCATCGTGGAGCGAGTGCTATAAGCTGGTTGGTATACCCAGAAATTTCAATCCTTCTAATGAAAGAGCTCGAGAGAGTTCAGTGGACATTGTGCCACTGTGATTATATGCTAGCATAACAGTCAGATAAGTGGGCAAGGCGAGCGTGAATCAATCGGTTGCGTGTGTGTGCGGTCAAAGAACCGGTTACGGATCCGTTTCTCGAGCTATCGAGTTTCTGCATTCCGAATGAACTCCGATAACCGATAACAGGAATCGAAGTCGGATTAAAAAGTGTCGCGGCACGATAACATGTAGCTAATCTAATAATACCTTGAGATTAATTTGGGCGCAGTTTCGATTCTTTGAATGAATTCTTGCACTGTCCTTGCTTGTCACCTGCAATTGATTATTCAAGCGTTAATAATTCCGTGAGACTTGGACTTGAGAGAGAGAGAGAGAGAGAGAGAGAGAGAGAGAATAGTGAGTCGCGGCCGCCCTCTGTCCAAAAGCGCGGACTTTAAGCGAACCAATGCGACTAATGCAATAATTCCTGTGACACGTTTAGGACCCTGATAGAGGGAGACGACACCGCTGGTTTTTCTGTATTCTGGGCCGACGACGGCTTGGACACTGGACCAATCTTGCTGCAGAAGTCCTGCAAGCTAGAGGCTGACGACACTCTGGATAGTGTGTACAACAACTTCCTCTACCCCGAAGGGATCAAAGCGATGGGGGAGGCGGTGGACCTCGTGGCGAAGGGAACTGCGCCGATGATCGTCCAGACAGAAGAAGGGGCCACTTACGACCCCATGTTGAACAAGAAGGATCTTCAGAAAATAAACTGGGCTAAGTCAGCGAAGCAGGTTCACGATTTTATCCGTGGCCTGGACAGTACTCCAGGTGCCTGGACGACGATCGACGGGGAGGAAGTCCGCCTGTTCGGTTCCAGTCTGTGGGGCACTGACAAGCTGCCGCAGGAACTGTCCCAGGTGACCGTGGGGGATCGTGTAGGTATTCTCCACGAAGGAGGACTACTGATTCGTGCCGTCGATGGCAACCTCGTGAACGTGAAGAGGATCAAAATCGGAACCAGAACGATCCCAGCGCAGAAATTCGGCCAACAGAGCGAGGAGATGGCGTTGGATTTCACGGAGGATGAGCTGAAGTCCGTCGAGATCTTGAAGACGATCTGGAAAGGCATCCTGAACTTGGACGTCGAGAGTGACACCGACTTCTTCGCCTGCGGTAAGAGTCTAGACTGGGTACTTGAAAGATCAACGAGATTAGAATTCTATGGGGTTATCGGTCGTAGGTGGTGCAAGCATGGACGTGGTAAGGATGATAGAGGAGGTGAAGGACAACCTGGGTGTCACGTTGCAGAACGTGGACGTCTTCATGGCCCCGGTGTTCAGTCAGTTCACCTGTACGGTAATCATGGCAGCGCGCGGTGTGTCCGCTTCTAAAGATGTCAAGTACGACGCGGTGGAGATCCAGGCGAACAACAGGCAGCTCAAGTTCCCCAAGCAACTGTTCATCAATGGTGAATTCGTAAATGGTCAGGGTAAACCAATAGACACCACCAACCCTCACGACGAGAGCGTCATATGCTCGGTGGAGTGCGGGTCTGTAGAGGACGTGGACCGAGCGGTCAAGGCTGCCAAGAAGGCCTTCGAGGAGGGCGAGTGGAGCAAGATCAGCGCCAGAGAGCGCGCAGCTATTCTCTTCAAGTAAGCTATTACTTATCAAACACTGACCGGTATAATGTAATCAATAGACTGCGGATTTTGTGCATTGATGACAACAATGAATATATTACTTTCGACGTAGTAAAAATTATTAAAGAAAGGAATACCGTGTTCATATATAATTTACTAAACAAATTCTTTGAAATGTTCAGACTGGCGGACCTGATGGAGGAGCACAAAGAAGAGCTGGCTACGATAGAGACCTTAGACTCCGGCGCAGTCTACACTCTAGCCCTGAAGACTCACATAGGCATGTCCATAGAGACCTGGCGGTACTTTGCTGGCTGGTGCGACAAGATCCAAGGTTCCACGATACCCATCACCCATGCCAGGCCTAATCGCAACCTGACCATCACCCGTAAAGAACCAATTGGTGTCTGTGGTCTGGTCACACCCTGGAACTATCCCCTGATGATGCTCTCCTGGAAGATGGCGGCCTGTTTAGCAGCAGGGAACACCGTGGTGATGAAGCCCGCTCAAGCCTCGCCTCTGACAGCTTTAAAATTCGCCGAGCTCACCGTCAAGGCTGGATTCCCGCCTGGTGTCGTGAATATAGTACCAGGAAATGGCACGGTGACCGGAAACGCGATCTGCGAGCACCCGCTCATCAGGAAACTCGGATTTACTGGGTCTACGGAGATCGGACAGTCGATCATGAAGTCCTGCGCGGTCAGCAATCTGAAGAAAGTCTCGCTGGAGCTCGGGGGCAAGAGTCCTCTGGTCATTTTCGAGGACGTTGACATCCAGCACGCGGTCAGGGTCGGGATGAACAGCGTGTTCTTCAACAAGGGAGAGAACTGCATTGCTGCCGGTATGTGTGAACTGTTGTAGTTAACTTTTTGTTCTAATTACGCTGTCCAACAAATTTAAATACTGTCAGTCCTTCTATAACGCGATTAATTCGGATCGCGTTATAAGCAACTCAAAATTAGTACAGATCGGAATTTTTGTTGCGCATTATAGGAGGGTTTACTGTATCCCATTACGAAGCTAATATACCCTGTATACTAGCTCTTGCTCTAACGTTTCAATGCTTCGAAACAGGTCGCTTGTTCGTGGAGGAGTCGATACACGACGAGTTCCTGAGGAGAGTAGTGGAGGAGACGAAGAAGATTTCAGTAGGTAATCCTCTGGACAGGAGCACGAGCCACGGTCCCCAGAACCACAAGGCCCATCTGAACAAGCTTTTGGACTTCGTCCGTAGCGGGGTTCGAGATGGAGCGACCTTGGTCCACGGAGGCAATAGGGTGAACCGTCCAGGATGGTACTTCGAGCCGACGATATTCACGGACGTGAAGGATGACATGTACATAGCCAAGGAGGAGTCATTTGGTCCGGTGATGGTGATCTCGAAATTCAGCTCGAAGAATGTAGACGAAGTGATCAGAAGAGCGAACAATACCGAATACGGACTGGCATCCGGTGTCTTGACCAAGGACATTAGCAGAGCATTGAGGTTCGCCGAGAAGATCGAAGCTGGCACGGTGTTCATCAACACGTACAACAAAACCGATGTCGCGGCGCCGTTCGGCGGCTTCAAGATGTCCGGTTTCGGCAAGGACCTCGGCCAGGACGCTCTGAACGAATACTTGAAGACGAAGACCATCACCATCGAGTACTAAAAATTAGTCCCGAATGTATTACTCATGTCACTGGCGAGACTCGTACGAATCCATGCATGCCCAACAGAGAATTCTACCTAAAAATGTTGTGTATGCATGAGGTTAGCACGAGATCTCCAGTCATCTCATACTGCATGTATCTGTATCTACTCATCTGTGTTACATCTATGTACGTCGTTCTATTTATATAAATAAATTGGAAAGCTTTTTTACAATACACACTGCGCGTTCACCGTTGCGCGGATGGACGCAAGAGATGCTCCCACGCGTATACACGCTACACAAACGGTTTTTTTTCCATGGGGCCACCGTAGGATCGTTTCGAAGCTCCAGATGTTTCTACCGTGGTTTTTGTCCGGAGACAAGTGTGCGCTCCGTTTTTCTCAGCTCGGTCGCCGGGCCGTTACGCCATTCAGCTTTCCTACTGAAACTCTCTACTCCCTCTCTATTCCCGTGCCCGGCTATTTTCTTAGAGGATCGACTCAGGCTCCACTCTTCGTAGAAGCGTCCTTGAAAAGAAATTACTCCGTGTCAGTTGCTGCTCCGTTTGATCGGACACTTTAATAGATTATTTGATACTCACCAATTAAGCGACAGAATTTTTAATTGATCAACAATTAGACAACTGGGTCTAACTGGGAGCTCCAGATTAGGTTGATGCGATAGGTTATATTGATATTATCACAGTGTTTCATTATCTCTAGCGCTTCCGCCGCTCCGTATTTTCTAGGAAAATATTCTCTGGGTTTAGTTATGAGTTTAAGGGGTTACGCCACCCTGGCGCTCGGAAAAATAGGTATAAAAATAAACTTTTTTTTTACGTTGCCATTAAGTATATAAAATGATCATTATTTTACACATGTATATATGTAGTAGTTTTATGAACAATTTGCAATATTAACGATTAAAAAAAAATAAAAAAATGCCGGAGATATAAGCCGATAAGTATGAACTTCTTTTGAAAATCCTTGCTGATGGTGTACACGATTTCTCTGTTAGGCATCGTCTAAAAAATAATAAATAAATTTTTTCTCATTTATAAGGGTAATAGCTACAATGTGACGTAGGGAAAAATTTTTAAACATTTTTTTGTAGAAATGACAGCTGTTTGAAACAAAAAACTGCAATTTTCATCGAAATTTTGCGTTTAAAAAATTTATAACTTTCGAACATGGCACTCGATCACAAAAATCCTACGTCACATTATAGCTATTACTCTTATAAATAAGAAAAAATTTATTTACTATTTTTCCGAGCGCCAGGGTGGTATAACCCCTTAAAACAGTGAGAGCTGAAACATTTTCTACAGTTTACATAAGCTCGCAAATGCAGAGATCTACATTGTAGCGATACCAAACGAAAAAATACAGATTGTGGTTGAACTGAATTCAAATTAATTCCGGCCGCCTGTTGATACGCAACGCCATGACCGAACGAGAAGCGGAAAGATCTTCCCCCATGGAAGTCGGTCACGTGTTAAATATACCTGGGGTCAGGGGAGACCCCGTAAAGACTCCCGAGTAGAAGTAGGTGTGCATGGTCAACAACCCCGAGAGAGGAACAGCTGTTCCCATAAACATCTCCTCTCCCTTCTCTTCTTTCTTCGCTGGAAACCCTTCGAAGCCACCCCTAGCTATGTAGACACGCATATAGGAGAAGCTGCGCTCCCCTGTTGGCTCCTGGGAAGGATCATAAAAAAATCCATGGTGGCTTTCTGAAAGTCAGGAAGACCATTAAAAAATATTAAAACGAATACTATATACCGATGAATATACATTTCTTTCTTTGCATTTCTAAAAAATTAGTATGCGAAAAGTCTAATAATGAATAAAAGAAGTCCAGATAGTTGCTAAACATTTAGATGTTCTATTTCATTTTGGAAGCATGCATCTATGTGCTTAACCCTTTGCACCCGGAGCTATTTTAACACGAAAATTAAACATTTCTTCCGACTTAGAATAATTCCATTTTATAATGATTTTTTTTCATTTTATGGATATGAAATTGATATAATACCACATACAGTACTGAAATGTTCGGTAATTGATTACATAGCACCATATATAATAATGTGTAACAATACTGTGAATAATGGTAGAGCAATTTTTAGTGGCGACTCTGAGTCGCCGCTCGAGTGCTAAGGGTTAATTTAGACAAAAATAGAATAAATGCACTTGCACTTGCTGCATAATTCAAATAAATTTATGTAGCAACAGAGTTCCGATAGTAGATCGATTTTGAAGCACATCTGGAGTGAAAAGACGAAGCGTAGGCTGATAAAAGAGGTGTTTCCTTGTTTGTCCAGGAGTCAGGCTCGCGCGTGACCATTTGCCACAGTGTCAAGAGGAAATTCCGGGGATCGGACCGGGCTGATTCGACGACGGCCGGCATTATTCATCGTGAACAGGAAATGCAAATTTTTCTGTGGCCCTGGCTGTGGCCCCTTGCCTCGGGACACTGCCCTCTGACCCTTTCCCATTCCCCCGATCCTCCTGCCCGCCCTTCTCCCTCCAGTCCGACCCAACCCGAGCTACACGTTGAATTTATCTGGCCGCCTTCTTTTTTCCATCGTCGCCTTTCTTTCCGAATGGACCTCTGTAGTAGATCAGATAACGCGTTCCCGATTACAAGAGAAACGAGTGGCTCGAGGACGCCTTCGACAGTTCTCTATTCCTCTTCCACGTATTTCCGCCTCCTACAAATGAAAATAACCGTTCAAATTGCATAATGTTATATTAGGTCGAGTCATAAATAATTCTCTGGGAACAAACTTGTTATCCAAACGATTCATCGTTAGACTGCCGATCTTTATGTAAATTCCCATTGTTCTATGTTACTAAATCTAATTAATGCTATTGGCGTACTGGTACGATCATTTGTTACTGTTAAGCACTTTTGCAAATTGTTACATCAACTAATTTTCGACGTTTCGATCTAAATTTAGATCATTTTCAAGAAATAATTTAGTTGTAATTGCGTCTGTAAAAAATTTTTTTTTTTTATTACCCATTGATTAATAGATGGTTGACTAAAACAGTCACGCCAAATTGTAGGAACAGAAAACAAAAAGAAAAAGAAAGAAAAAGAATAAACTTACTTGCTTAACTAATAAATTTTAATATATACTCATAAGAGTTGTTAAACCACATGTTGGTTCCATTCCGGTGACAAGTGAACTGAGTAAACTGTGATGATTTGAAACGACCAACGAATCAAATAACATAGATCTATGTATTAGCCAATCGATAAAAGGCGGCAAATTTTATGTTACTTTATGAAAATCAGAGCGTGGTAGATATCTGTCTTGCTCGGCAGAAGATTTATCAATAGGATCTTTACAAAAAACTTTTCTAATCGTAACAAACTGGAGTGAAATAGTAATTGTGATTCAGGCTGAAAATAATACGACAGTATTTTTAAATTCTTCTACCGTTTAATCGAAAACATCCTACTAATTTTTCTCATAAACGCGTAGAAAAATAATTTGCTAGTCCCGTGGGTATCGATGCTCCCAGGACAGTGATAATCGTTGCAGCGTGTTCAGCGTGTCGAAGGTGCCGAAAGCATGATTTCTGTGCCCTTCGGCGACTGATTGGTCGCTGGCGCATCACGTCGCAGCGATTCAGCAGTCCAGAGAGCGAGAGCAGGGTCCCCTCTTTCACGGAGTGTCGCACCACGTGTTCCTCTCTTTCTCTCGGAATCCTCCCTTCTTCTCAGGCTGTTCCGCAAATCAAGTTCAGCGATGTGTTCAGTCGCCCTCGGGATCTCGCATGGGGTGCCATGCGCTCATCTTCGCGCGCGCGCCCGCGCGACAGATAAAATCTCGAGGTCGAACACAGAAAACCGTGAGAAAGTGTGGGTGTGTATCGGCGATTAAAAATCCATTCCTCTACGAGTGTTCGACCCTCTACGCTGCGGTGTGGTCGATCAAGCTTGATTGTATTCGAAGAGATTCCGGGGCCGTTTCTACCGGATATACACGCGAGTATCGTTAACAGTGTCTCGAGAGAGGAAAACGCAGCGGGTTATCGAGCACAAAGAGCCGCATGATTTTCCTGGGTTCCGGTTGATATCGCGCTGGGCGGAAACAAGTATCTTTCTGTAGACCACGCGAGTTCGGTAAGCCGATCTATCGGGTGTGCCACGACAAATGAATGTGTGTTGCGGTCCGCGTTATCTACCACAGCCAACTGTTGCTTGTTGTTCCTTCTCTGCGTTCAGACTCGCCGCCCTTGCTGCACCTACAACATAACGATCTAATTAACACATACTCTATCGGCGATTATTTCGTAGTATTGAAAAATCTATATGGTTCTCGGCTGAGGATTTCTTAACCCTCATCCACACGGGTAATTTTTTATACGATTCTACATGAAGAGGTACCCGGGTACCCATATAGGTTGCTGCATACTGTTGTAGCGTCATCGTCACTACCAGGCCCCGGTGAACTCGGCAAACAATTTTACGGAAAACGAATTGCAGAGTTTTTACGTTTTACCTGGAAAGATGATGGACATATCAATTGAAAAATATTGAATATTATGTAAATGAATTTGAAATAGGTACCCGGGTACCACGTCGTGTGGATGAGGGTTAATAAATCCTTCGACACGTGTTTCTATGTGGCCTGTAACGGTGATGACTCCAGCCGGTGTAATATTCAGAGCGGTCAGTTCGACGGCCAGCAGGCGGTTCAATTATATCATTGGAAACGGTTCCGGACACGGCAGCTGTCTTGGTATTTTAATTGCGGCGCGAATTAAGTTCCTAGACGGGTCAAGGCTCGGTACGCGACTCGATTTCAGCCGAGTGTGTCGTTTCGGATCGCGTGTACTGATCATCAACAGAGACTCGGCTAATCGAGCGGGTACGGAACTTTCGCTGGAAAAAAATGAACCGAAATGCAACGACGCTGGCTCGTTGCGAGAAAACATCAACTGACCCGGCGTGACTCATCCCGGGTCACAACAATGACATCAGGAGAGATTACTCACTCCCGTGAGGAATCCTCGTTTCCTTCATTTCGGCTTCTTTTTTTCGAGTCGACAAAATCTAAAAAATATTGCTAATCAATTTAAAGATAAAAAATTATCAGTGAAAGGGTGAAAGATTGAAAATAAATTTGGTATTCAGTCGCCGGAGCAGCTGCGAGTGTTATCAGAGTAGGAAAACGGGCCAGGTGGTGCCTCCGAATACGTTTCAAGGATCCTGCAATCACAACGTTTGCTTTGTGAACGCTGAGCAGCGAATGATGCTGGCGATCACAATCTCCTCTTGTTTACCGATAATAGAGGGTTCTCTGTGGCCGCTCGAGAGACTGCTTATACTACTCGGATCCCATTAATTGCATATCACTGCGCGCGGAAAACCGCCGGATCCTTTGTTCCTCTTCCTGAGCTAACGCATTTTTTCTGGCACGGAAAATGTATTGCTACTGCGATCTTATGCTTCCGAGATGGTCTCTGCGAGCTTCGGTGATGTGTATCTTCTAAACTGTCTTCTGAATATCTCCTAAGAATGTCTACGAGGTAGTAGTTAGATTTTTCCCGAGACGTCCAATTTTTTAAATAAATTCATGGGGTTCAAGAAAATTGGCGATAGGTACCTCGTCCTGTTCAAATATCGTTTAAGGGATTACACCACCCTGGCGCTCGGAAAAATAGGTATAAAAATAAACTTTTTTTTTACGCTGCCATTAAGTATATAAAATGTACTTTATTTTACACATATATATAGTAGTTTTATGAACAATTCGCAATATTAACGATTAAAAAAAAATAAAAAATGCCGGAGATGTAAGCCGATAAGTAGGACCCTCTTTTGAAAATCCTTGCTGATGGTGTACATGATTTCTCTGTTAGGCATCGTCTAAAATATAATAAATAAATTTTTTCTTATTTATAAGGGTAATCGCTACAATGTGACGTAGGAAAAAATTTTTTAAATTTTTTTTGTAGAAATGACAGCTGTTTGAAATAAAAAACTCGAATTTTCATCGAAATTTTGCGTTTAAAAAATTTATAACTTTTTAACATGCCACCCAATCACAAAAATCCTACGTCACATTGTAGCTATTACTCTTATAAATAAGAAAAAATTTATTTATTATTTTTTAGACGATGCCTAACAGAGAAATCATGTACACCATCAGCAAGGATTTTCAAAAGAGGGTCCTAAAACTACTATATATATGTGTAAAATACAGATCATTTTCTATACTTAATGGCAGCGTAAAAACAAAAGTTTATTTTTATACCTATTGTTCCGAGCGCCAGGGTGGTGTAACCCCTTAACGTACTTAAATGTTTATAATGATATTTAAAAAAAAAATACTACTGTATTCGGGAGTGTTGAATTATTCTACGTAAGAATCGTTCGCGTGGCTATCACGGTAGAGGCAGGAAAAATTCTCAAAATTGTGCTTCTTCGAAACAAGGTCTTCAAAGTGGACGGCTCTCGGGGTCCGGTATCCGGCAAGCTTTCTCGAAGCAGATTTATGCGAGCTGGTCCAGAGGTCCTTGGTCGGCGTCTGGCGACCCTCTCGGGGCAGCTGAAACACTGTGAAGCCCGAGTACATGTTTGTCGTCGCACGATGTGCAGCAGATGTTCGCGTTTCACTTGACGTCAGAAAACGAAACGCTGGCTGCGTTTCTGAAGGGAACTTCGACGGTAACTTTCCAACGGGAGCTCGCTCGAGGTGGTCCGGACCGAGCGAGGGGAGGGAAAACATCAAGGGATGAAAGCGGTGGCAACTAACGTACCAGAAAGACGCTGCATCGACGGTGATCGATAGCATCTCAATCCATCTTGCAATATTAAAAACCACAAGGTTACTTGACAAATCAAAAAAACAGGGTCGAAAAATTTAAAAGATAGCAATATTGTTTGTTTCTCAACGGATGAGTGGTTCATAGGCCGTTCAATGTGGTCCGATGGCATTTTTGGTAGGGGTGTGCGGGTACCCGAAATTTCGGGTTCGGGTCGGGTCGGGAAATTTGTTCGGGTCGGGATCCCGAAAGTTTATAAACTTCGGGTACCCGAAATGGCAGTCGGGTCGGGTCGAGGTCCCAAAAGTTTGCAATTTTCGGGTACCCGAAGTTAAAGTTGGGGCAAGCCTGCGGTCAAATTAGCGATAAATAACTCTGTGCATATTTTAATTTGACAGTAAAATTTAATATTATTGAGAGGTGGTATTTAATTTATATGAAGAAATTAATTTTATAGTAAAATTTAATATTATTGAGAAGATATTTATATGCACAGAGTTATTTATCGCTGATTTGACCGCAGGCTTGCCCCAACTTTAACTTCGGGTACCCGAAAATTGCAAACTTTCGGAACCTCGACTCGACCCGACCCGACTGCCATTTCGGGTACCCGAACTTTGTAAACTTTCGGGATCCCGACCCGACCCGACCCGACCCGAGGCTCGGGTACCCGCACACCCCTAATTTTTGGCCATCGTATCCGGGTATACTGTTTTCAAAGAATGATTGACTTTAAATCAGGCTATTCTCTATCTCGAAGGACCTCTTTGGACATTCTTGATTTCCGCAAAGACAAGACTATGCATGGCCCCGCGGGTCAATCTAAGCCCGCCACCGGTTTCCCAGTTGGCTCTTAGCGTTAAAGCCAAATCTGCCAAAGGTAATATCTCGGTTGGTGTACCAGCTATCCGCCCCTTCCTGTTTCCTCTTCGCGAGTTCCCCGGCTAATCTGTACACCGCAGAGTTTCCTGTGGGTGGAGATGCGGAGCCAGTTATAAAGTTTGAGCAAGGCTCAAGGAGCCTCAGACGAGAAGCGTAGTTCGTGGAATCCGCACCGGTCCTGGACAAGGGAAAAAAGCAGCAGCAGAAGAAGAAGAAATAAGTACAGTTTCGAGTGTAACTGGAAGACAGATTTAGGAGAGTGTACCAACCAGATGACTATAGAACTCGGAGGGACTGTGTGCTGCGAAGGACACGAATTTGAATACTCGGGACACGTTGCGGCTCATCATCGGGCAACTTTGCTTTCGTTTAAATGCAAGCTGCCCTCTGAAGGGCAACATCGTGCTCGGTTGAACGCATCGGCAGTGCATCAGTAGTGCGCGTTTAGTTTTCCACAAGCGGTTGCATTTCTGTGTGTGTGGATTTGTAGATGTGTGTCGGCTGTGAATGAAACTGTTTATACAGGCGGAGAGAGGGTGAATCGTGCTACTGGAATAAATCATTCACGCAAAACTCTTCTGTCTCTTCTTTTCTCACATTCTCTCGCCACACTGTCTGCCTAACACCCTCGCCGTCCTATTTCCATACTGTTAACAAGTGTTCTGCCAATGACCTACTGTCTCTTCAACTTCTACTTTGAATTCGCAAACTAGATTCTATTCGGACTCGTTTCTATTAGATTTTTTATCTATTTTCACAATTTATAATATATGAAAATTATTCGGGAGACGGCGAGCGTGTCGCATGATCGATGCTCACGAACAAAAGCAATACGCGGCTCGGTTTGCAGATATTTATTTCGTCTTAAACAATTAAGATCTTACGAACTAGAATTATCTGTCGGGAGCGTGTGACCGTGCAAACGATGTTGCGTCAAACGAACAAGAGAAAAGAAACGTCGAACGGAACGAAAGAATTCATTATAAATACGGCGCATGCACATGACTATCTTCTTCTTCTTCTTCTTCTTGTCATCGCAATTTTGCGGTATTCATTGTTTGCCTCATATGTTTCATTTCCTGGATCCGTCACTGTCGGTGCGATCGGAAACGCCTGTGTGTTATATACTTTTTTCCACGCCTGTCGAGCTATGAATTTCGCCAACGATCATTCCATTTACAAATACGAAACGCTCGGAGCTTGCAGCTTATCGTGAATACAATATTCATATTGTTATGCGGGGTGGAGAGGGTGCAGTTGGAACCACCTCGATTGTCGCAAATATCGATTTCAATGAAAAATATTTCGGATAAAAGTTGCACTCGTAGATGCACTCTCATTCAACTTTTATTATTTTTACTAGATTGCATTGTTTGCGCAGTAATCGCAATGGTTCGAGTTACATGTTTTCCACCCTATAAATATGTATATATATATTTTATATAATATATATATACACATATATATATACGCGCGTGTGTGTGTGTGTGTGTGTTTAATATAATAAGGCAATTTCGATATTAATTCTTGTTTCCGCTTGAAAAAGTACCATAAATACGACTCAGAAAATCAAGAAACACGGAGCTCGCGTGACAAATTTAACCCCTATAAAAAGTCAGTCTCATTTTTTCATCCTTAGACGTACCTAGACGGGACGACAGCGTGTTCCCGCTTGCGATCTATGTACAATAAATGCGGCGTGTCCCGGACCCCGACGGTACGCATGTTATTCGCACACTTCACGGTGACGATCATCGTTGTCCAAGCTCAGGTCAAAACTTTGATAATTCGCATCCAGACTACTAACATGTCTTTAAGTTTACAGCCGTATAAATAGTCGCATAATACGTTCCTGGACGCGTCGCACAACTTTCTTTTCCTGCAAACCTATCCTGAACAAATTCCGGTGGATTTTAGCTGAACGTGGAAGCTACAGTGACACAGCAAACCCAGGACCATCTTCGGAATTTTAACACTTTACCTACCGAATGCGTATTAAGATTGTCTGCCCCAAGTGTAAGAGACAAACTAAAATAGAAATGTCTTCCTCCTTTTAATAATTTTTAATAGACTGTATATAATGAATATTTTTAATCCTATTAGTATTTTAAATTTAACCTACTCGATTTCGTTATAAATGCATAAAATCCGCAGTCTATTAAATCACTGTACGATTCAAAATTTTTGTTCCGAATAAAAGAGATTCAACAAGAAATTAGTCTGTGTTACTGATTAAAGCTGTCTACACCTTAATTATTTCAGAATTGCAGCACAGGAATGATCTTTGATTTTCAAACGACTCTGTCATCCCCAGTAGGTAAAATATTAAAATGAAATTGGTCTAAATAGAAAATGAATTTGAGAGAAAGAGAGCGCCATTTTTCCTGTTTTCACAAGCCTAGTGAGTTCGCTATCTCACCGCATCGTCACTCGCAGTGTGCAATCCTCCGTTTTAAGTACACGCGATCGTCTACAATGAACGGTTCCCGACCGACGCGCAAAATAAAATTCGCTCGACGGAGAGCAATTATATATGCCACATTGTTTTCCCGTTTCGCTGTCGATTTTCTTCCTTTCTTTCCCTAGACCATCGGTGCCGGGTGCCGGCATGGGAAACACGGTCTCTCTCTCCGTGTGTACGCTGACTCCGATAAAATTCTTTTTTCTCTCTCTTCTCTTTTTCTTTTTATACATACGAGATCTCGTACCGACATTCACACGTACATACACGCAGGCACGCACACACATTCTCTCTTAACGTTAAACATTCGATAAAGTTTCAAGTTAGAACCATTAAAAAGGAAATGTACAACAACGTGTAGAACTCTTCAGCTTCCGACATGAACGCACCTCTACTGCTTCACCGAATTATCCTCGAAACCACCGATTCGAAAAGGAAATCGTGTGTCTCCATATTCCAATTTTATACACGAGCTCGAAAATACAACCCTCGGAACACGTGCCGATTATTAAATCTACTATAAATAACCGACGAGTTGTCTGAGAAATTGGACGAGTCAAAACAGACCCAGGCACCGCCCAAGGGTCGATAGATATTTTACAAAAGATTGTACGCTCGATTTAGAAGACGAAGACAACGTTTCCCTCGCGAAGTGAATGCAGAACGTACTTCCACCTAAATAGCTCGGTGGCCAACATCGTTTTCTACCTTAACTTTAACCTTTTCTATCCGCCGATACCGGGTCGTGAGCCCCTCTATTCAACGACAACGAATGTGTAAAATACAAGAGTATATACATTTATTCACGTTCGCTTTTCTTCGAATTACGGTACTGTATCGACTGGCTTGTTAATTCCCAATTAAACAATTCCAGCTATTTGAATAAATATTGATTTGATATTTGAATAGATATCAAAAACACAAAGAGGCAATCAATTTGACTCACTCGTCGAAGCTTCACGCGTCTGTTACTTCGATTTACAAAAAAACATAGAGTTCTACCCGCGGAATAAATTCAATCAAATTATCTAGATAAATAAAAACAACGAACGAGTTCATTTCTAGAATAAACATCCTTCCCTCTGTCCACCGGAAACCGAGCGGTTCGGGACCCGATCTCGCGGTGTACACGACTAAAATTTGATTACGGGTCACGAGTGACCCGGTGTCGGCCATTCACAAGCCTAATCGAACGGCACAGTATTAAAGCTACGACGAAAGAGAATCGGGCTCGTTAACGATAAAAAGAAGCGATGCGCACGAAATACGGCAGGCATGGGCACGGATTGTCCCGGGGGACACTGTCCGAGCTCTTGGAGCTACGAGACCACGCCCACTGGGGCCACGAGCGAATTAGACACTCCTCTCTACATACTATTCTTTCCGAGACGTCTTTTGCCCCGGAGTATTGCCCCTGGGAGCAATCCGCAGCACTCGCAGAGTAAAGAGCGCTTGTCGCCCTCGCCTGGTACTCAATCACGAGCTCAAGACGCGCTTCGAACCTTCCCATAATCCCTAATCGCACGCTGAAAGCCTTGAAGTACCTTAGGGTTACATTAACGTGTGTGAGCAGAGGTGACTAAACGACAGAAAGAGAAAGAGAAACATTAGAAGAAAGAGAAGTACAATAACTTACGGATAAAGACAATGGTTAAAGTCTGAAGAATAGGTGAATATTAATATCGCACGACTATTATCTCCTAACAATTTCAAGGCTTTCGGTGCAGCTTGTCAGAGGAATTGCAACTGTTCCGAGGGCTCCCGAGAGCCTGACGGATGTTGATCGAATCGATCAACATTTCTGAAAGGCTCTCGAGGCTCCGGCTCTCTTCAATAACGTTCGAAGCGCTCGACGCTCTCTAGGGAGGGAATCTGCCCATCGCTGGACGTACAATACTAGGTGTTGCGAGCTTTGGTACAGGCACGTAGAAACATATTAAATACTAGTACGCGCAGAATAATTTACACACGTGGTGGTCAGTCAGTCCCCGGTCGTTCGTAATTGGCTATACGCGGTGTGTAAACCGTTTTGAACAGTTCATCGACGCGGTCCGACCTCCTCTGGAGGCGGGCGGAGACCTTGGACCAGGCATGGGCGTGGCGACCACGCCTACTCGGAGCTGGATATGTGTATTATTGCGAGCGTAAAAGATTTGACTTGCCGACTGAGAGACCTCCTTGTCCCTGCGGTGCCGTCGCAGCAAGTGAAATCTTCTCAGCTGGCAATACAGGTTTTACACTCGAAATTAATCCTCTTGTAGATCATATTCACCTTTTTTCCACTTGAAATAGTGAATTTAGTTTGCAAAAAGCTGAATACGATCTGCAAAAGGGTCAACTTGGAATGCAAAACTTCTTCTCTGACGTATCCTAGCGAATCCAGGTCGCCCATGCCCGTCCTCGGATCAACGGATTGCCGCGGCGATCCCGGCAGCTCGATCAACGATTACGAACGACAGCCGTCGCTGCGGTTTGCCTCCGTTGGAACGGAGAAAGGTACGTGGTGGCCGATGGTGTCTTGATCGCCGGCTGCTCGACGCTAGGTCACCAGAAGTGGGATTGCACGTAGCCGCCCCCCATGCCGATGGGGTTGAAGCGATGCGGATGGATCTTCTCCATCCTCATGGCACCTGGACCGCCGCTGCCGCCGATGAATCCACCGTGGGGGCCGCCACGGGGCCCGAATCCTCCCGCTCTGCCAAGCATCCCAGGCCCGGCTCCGCCTCCTATACCCATCCCGCCCATCCCGCCCGGGCCGTTGATGCCCCTGCCTCTTCCTCCTCCTCCTCCTCCTCCTCCGCCACCTCCTCCTCCTCCTCCTCCCCCGCCAAGGCCGCCGCCGCTACCTGAAACATTCCGGGAGAATCAGTGGAATAATTCTCAACACGATTTGTTTTTCACGATTCTTTTTCCTCTAGAGACCGATTCTCATCGATCTCATTTTCTCGTTAAGGGGGTGGTGGTGCGGGCCGGTAGAGAGAAAGGTGTTGAATAAAATGGAGATAGGCTCTTTGTTTCAGTTTCTAGTGTTTTAATCAAATTTAACGAGCGACTACAGCATCACGCGGACCCGTAGCAACGAGGATAAGAAAGGTATAAGATACTTATGTGATAGGAGGGCTGAAAGAACGAGTGTCGAATAGTGCACGCCGGTTTAACTCTCTCTCTCTCTCTTTCTCGGACTGGCGTTGTTTTGTCCTGATGATTCTTCGGACGGTGGTCAAAAGTCGAGTCTAGTCGAGTCGAGTCTCGAGAGACGTATTATTTTGTTATGTTTGCTGTCGGTGGATCGACCGGCTCTGGCGTTCTCAAATTGTTCTTCGAAGAGGACTTTTTTCCACGGCTTTTCAATCGTGTTTCTTCTTTCGTGAACCGGAGAGCCAGGGCTTTCTCTGGTTTTCGTTGGAAGCTCCGAGGGTTTTTATTTTTTTTTTGTTTGTTGGCGTGTCGGAAGATGATGGCGTTCAGTAGAGTTTGTTGAGTCTCGTGAGAGATCATCAGTACAAAAAGTAGTACAGCGGCTCGGGTGGATCGCGCTCGGATGTACAACACATTCAATAAATGTATATATTCGCACAACAAGTTACGCGTCTGCCGTTCACTCTAGCTATCATAGTCTTCTAATATCGATGTAAATGGCGATACGTGTTCTTGGCTATTTACGTGTCTGTGTAGCGTGTGTACGTGTACGTGTGTGTAATTTACAACTATGTATACGGGGATGTCGGAAGCTGTGGAATGGTCATCTCGAAGTCTGAACGATTCGGAAATTTATTTACAAATTTACCCTATCGGATATTGTAAAAAACCGTAAATGAATCTACAAGAGGCTCTGAAATTTGTGAACGGAAATATTCGTAAATTCCTGGATCTATTATTGATGTGGAAAATAATTTTAGTTTTAAGGATATAAAAATGTCTCCGAATAATTATGCTGGTTCAGAGTACTGGATGATCGGGAAATAAATATTCCACGGCTTCCGCCTCACGCTACACTCGGATTCGACTTTAAAAGTAAAACGTGAATCGTAGGATTTGTTTTCGTATCCTTTTCGTTCTCCCTCCTCTGCACGAGCTACGTAATTAGCGACCTCTTCCTCGAGGAGGAGGAAAGTACGATGAATGTTATTATTGGGAATGTCGCAGGCATTTTCGAGCGAGATTTCCGTTCGGGATATAATATCGTGTCTAATACCTCTTAATTTCGTCGCTCTCGTCGGCAATAGTTATCGCGGGACAATCACGCAAGGAACACTGGGTTACGACACGACACGACACACTTTTTAAATCCCCGAGTCTGTTCAATGCTACTTTTTTTTTTATCGAGAAACACCGCGAGAGGGGAGGAGAAAAGCGGGAGGAGAGCGAGGAAGAGAGAGCGCCGCAAGTTTTCCTAATTTTCTTTTTTCTGTTCTTTTTTCTCGTCTTTTTTCCGAAACACCCGTGTGACACGCGAACTCTCCGAATTCGCACGCAATTTTTTCTCGTGTGTGTATGTGTGTGTGTGTGTGTATAATTCTTTGTTTTCTTTTTTTCCGGTTTCCTCTTTCGTTGGACCGTTTTTTGTTTTTTTTTTCGTTCTCTCGTTTGACGATATTTGCTTTTTTTTCCTTATCCGTATCACAGCCATCGTTAGCACTACTGGACTTCAGAATTAACCATTTCGCACGATCCGTTTTTTAAAAACTTCACGGTTCTTTTACTACTTAACACGTTTTTTTAAAATTAGAGAACTCTTCGGGCGTATTTACAATGCGTGTCTTCTCGACGTCGTTGCAACGACTCGCGTCGTTCCTCCGGGAGCAAAGAGAGTAACATGAGTCGTTTATTAATTATGCCCGTTTTTGGTTTTGGGTTTTCTCAAGTGAGCTGTGCAATTTCCGGAAAGTACTGATATATAAAGAATATATCATTGTAAATGCACATTTATACTTTTCTATTTTGAATAATATATAGTTTTCTCTATAGAAGAAGAACGATGCGAGCTCGCTTCCGCAGCACGAATATAATAATTATATTCTGACGAAATATACTCGAAAAACCTTACTCATTAAGTCGTGTCTAACTTAACTGCTAAATAAATTCTCAAATATTCAATAATCATATTCATTTTTAAATATCCAGCCTCGCCTATTTTTATCATCCCCCTTTTTTTATACTCATCCCTAAACCGCATAACACACGCTTCCATTTTTTATATCTTTTCTGAATGGAGATGATTTATTTTCTCTCTCTCTCTCTTTGTGTGTATGTGAGGATATAGGAAGAACTTCACAACAGACGCGCAAATTTTCTTTTTTTAAGAGTATTTTCTTCTTTCGTGAAACACTGCTCAAATACCGGCGCATTCGCAATATTAAATTCCTAAGAAAGATTTTTTTTCTGCGTTATTTCCTAAGATTTTTCAATCGATAATATATTAATACTTTTCGATCGGGGATGCACAACCACCAATTGCTTCATTGACTTTTTTTACCTTTCAGATATATTATTATATTGCATTAAATATATTCAATGTTAAGTAATTAATTAATAATATACGCGCGATCGTAAGAAAAACTGGCAAATTTTACTGAAAAATGGTTTTCCATCCATATTCACCGGGGGATTCGAACACCGACCGTACCTACTGGCAGTCGAGGACTCGGGCCGCTTCGCCACAGTGGCCTCGACGATATAGCACTTTTAAATTCGTTAATATTGCTCTCGTACATACTCTGTGTTCTCGAAACCGCTTATTGCTGGACGGTGCGTGTCCCACGTGGCGATAATCATTACAACAACAACAACAATAACAACAACACGTCTCTCTTCTAAAAATGCAACAATTCGCGAATACTCTACCGATGAAAAATGCAACTCCGAACGAATGCGTAAGGGTTGTACATGCCCGTTCTCGATCAAGCGCATTTCAACGCGATTCTATACTGATTAGTCGAGCAAGGTCTCGACAACAAGTCGTGGCCACCTACGTCGCAACGTCTGAACGGAATCATAGTGATCGAACTACGATATAATACGAGAGATAAATATACGCGCAATAGTCGCGAAAATTCGATCAAAAAAAAGGAACGATTGTCAGGGTGTGTTTCGTGGGAGAGAGATACGATTTCTTTATCACTATCTAATCAGAACATAAACCTCTCCTGCACGCGAAAACGTTTCGACCGATTTTCGTATATATATAATATAGTAGGATTAAAAGGACGAAAGTTTAGTAACAGCGAAGATCGTTTAACATCTCACAAGAATAATCGCGATCGTGCTAATTATACTTCGCCACCAGACGATCGCGATTGTTCATTCGATTCGAAGCCGACGTACGAAGCTTCAAACGTCGACAGAAATCTTTTTTTTCTTTTCTTTTCTTTTTTTTTCGTTTAATACTTTCGCTCTAGCTACGCGTCCGTTTTCGGCGGACTCTCGACAAAACTGACCGTCGCGTCGATGGTCGATAAAAATTGTGCAACGTGTTTCGACTATTGAAAATCACTGTCAAAACCGGGGGGAACATCTTATAAGTCTATCTCCTAAAAAAACAGACTTCCTCGTGTGTCCACAGGATCAGTCTCTGAACACGTCCGAGCGTTCTCTCATTGCACAGAGGTTCAACGCATGGACTCGTGGAGCGATGAAACACATGAACTCAAGAAGACAAAAAAAATAACCGCGAGAACATTGAGCTTCGATAATACATCTCTGGTTCATTAGAATAGATTTTTCATGTAGTTGCTGTGTATTTTCTCTGCTTCCGGGTCTACGCGTTCAACCACCACAGACAGACTGGTCTTTCTCGGTTTGTTAGGTAGGTTTCGTTTTACAATCGTTGAGCAAATTTGTGTCATCGTTATTCTCGAGTTACAGACAGGAATAATAATATATATATATGTATATATATATACTCACTCTTTCTCACTCTTTCTCTCTCTCTCTCTCTCTCTCTCTTTCTCTCTTGCATATCCGGCTAATATCATCGTAAAAAGAAAATTTTAAGCCTTTAGGAACCCGTACGACTTTTATCGCGCTTCAACCAACGCCCCCGGAGGACACACTTCCGGTAGACGTCGCGCACGCCAACGCTGCTGCTCTTTTCTCTTATCATACAAAACATAGAACGAACGAGCGAACGAACAAACGAGCGAGAGAACGAACAAACGAGCGTTCGTTCGCTCGAACGAACGAACGAACGAGCGCGAATGTCTCCGTTCGGAAAATGAAATTTTGTTTTCGCCTCGAATCTAAACGCTAAGAATTCATTCGCATTACAATATGATAAACAAACACCCGTGGCTGGTGTTAAGCGCACTTAAATCATGCCAATATTCATCGTTACACCAGTGGGAGAGACTCGTAATCATAAATTGCAAGGTTAACAACGTACGATACAACCGAACTAATAGAAAAGCATTTTCTCTCTGTTTAATAAAGATAATGGACATAACGCTGGTATTTAATCCTGGTCGTATACAGACGTTCTCCTTCGTGGATTGGCGAGCATAGAAATGAAAATGGCATGTTAAAGAATTATTTCGAGACATTTAAGAAGTATGTATTGGCAAACAGTATTGGACAAAATTGTTCGGCCTCGCTCCGAATATGCATACGCGCGCGAGTTTGTTAACTATCGTGTATAAGCTTTGCATTAATCGAATTTACAGGAAACTTCGAGTATGTTCGATAGTTTAGTCGCGGACACGCGTCCAAACAATTTTGTCCATCGCTGCAGCAATAATTGCTTGATACTGGACACAGCCATGCATGGAACAAATTTTCCATTAAAGCCACACGTTTCTGCAAATGCAATCTGTCCAGAGCTAACCACGGATTAGCAACGACGCTCGCTAAAGAGTAATTATTCGCAGGCATACAACAAGTTGGTGTGTCAGGCAAACTGCGGGTTCTATGTATTGCTGAAACCAATCAGAAGATCACATTTAAGTTACATACTTTTCGAGAACAACGCCACCGGAGATGATACGTTTACAGCAGGTGATCTGCTGATTACTTTGAGCAATGGATACGTGTGTACAGAAATATGAACGTACATTTATTGTACATATGTATACACATAAGCATGTTTTTTATTTCTATACACATGTATGCAATAAGTACAATAATAAACAATTCGCAAAATGTTGTGTTACACAGAATCCTACTGAGAGCACATAAAGAGAAGATACGATTTTCTTAAAACATAAACACTACAGGCGTTAATCAGTCGTAATCCAATTACATAATTAGACGAGGAAAAAAAAATACATAAACAAATGAACATGAAGAGAGACCCTAAGTGTTTACATTCATTCGAGGATGATGAAAAGAGCATTATAACAGTGTTTCTTCTCTTAACAGAAAATGTATTTCCAATGTTTCAAATGATATGTAACAAAACACATACATAATACATTATGAGATACCCTTACAGACAAAAAATGTATGAAAAAAAAAAGAAAAAATACATACAGATATGAGGTATATAAGTAAGTATACATAATTTGCCGACGCGGAAAAAGAGAACTATAGGATGATGTTCCCGGTTGTAGCTTGAACAAAGTCGAGAAACGATTAGGCAAAATCAATAATAACAGCAGTGGCGCGGCAACTAGAACAACAGAGTTGCAAGTTCACTGACCCAGGCAATGTCCAAAAAACACAAACTTCTAACCAGCAGCCTTTTGTGTGTGCAAAATACATCTTAGCAAGTGTCTCGTTTTTTTTTTTGTCTTTTTTGTTTTCTGTTCTTTTCAACTCAAGCTGCCACTCTGAATAGCCACGAGATACATTTTTTTTTTTCGTTTGGTTGCTGCTTGTCCGTCAAAGGTATATATCATTGCACACGAAACAACACATATTTTTTTTCTATCACAGTAGCACTACACATTTGCTTTCATTCGGGTGTCCTTCTGCGAAGGAGGAACTGTGGCCGAATATCACTGGCAAAAAATCTTCCGTCACACACATGTGATGTAATATCTCAACCTCATGCGCACAACTTTGACAAAACTCGTCGACAAAACTCGTCAACAAAACAGAAAACACAGGAGTGGTGTGTGGGAGGAGGGAGACAAACAATAGTAGCGAAAAGAAACTTGTGTTCTCCACAATATTCACAGAACATTACTGTACTGTACTGTATAACGTTGCGCGCGTTTTTTTAGAAACACGCAAACAGCATTTTCAATCTTCGCTGTACATTGATTTAGATGCAGCCATATCTGGCAAATAATTCAAATGTTAGAAACAGTGTTTTCAAATTTTCGGCGCGCCGTCAACGATGCGCGCTCGATCTTTCCCGGCGAAGCCAGCAAAGATCGATACTGCATCATTAACGGTGCGCCACCAGAAACAGCATAATCAATTAATAATACGTGCGCGCGTGTTTACACCTTGCAACTACGTTTAAACACAATTTATCCAAAAAAAGAATGATCGCGTTATATGTTTGCACATGTGTCGTCATGAGAAAAGAAAAGAACGAAGATATTAATACACGACAAGAGATTTCAAAATGATCAGCTAACGAGAGAGAGAGAGAGAGAGAGAGAGAGAGAAAAAGAAGAAGATGAAGAGAGAAAATAGATAGGATGCGCTCTATTGATAAAAAAATTCCTTAAATATTGGTGCTTCTACAATTCCAACAATGGCAATAATGAAACGAACGCACTGATTTACTGCGACTCCGGTAAGAAAGATTTAGAAAAGAAGCCAAAATGCAAGTTTCACCTGACAGTAAAAATCTATCGTAGTTCCTTGCTATAATTAGTAAACTGCGGATTTGATGCGGTTATCACACAAATGAATAAGCGAAATAACGAAAAAATGAGCACATTAAATGATTTTAAAGCATGTTATTACATTATAGATATATGAAAGGAAGGAATACAATTTTCATTTACCCCCTGTTCCCCACAATGGACTTGGAAAGTTTCCATTTTGCACAAAGATCCGCAGTCTAATTATAAGTTATGGAAAGATTTTAAATGTAATTCTACAGTAGCGAAACCCCACGGATCTACAACGACTGTAAGCGATAATTTTTAATGTCAGGCTGCAGAATAAAGAGGTACGGGCAAGGCAAATAGTCTATGGGAGAGTGTGGACCACTTACCTCGACTTTGATTGTACCCGGCTTGCCATCCCGCGTAATACGCAGCCTTTTGTTTCCCATGTTCCTCCGCGATTTTTACGCTAAGCGGCTCCGATCCACCCTCTGGTATCGTGCCGTGTAGTCTCGCGATTGCTTCTTGCGCCTCCTCTCGCTTATCGAATCTAAAAGACGTAAAAGAGGATTGAAGAAAACCTGATACTCGTAAACAGATCCGTTGGCAGAGGAATAACCGATCCTCTGCCAGGTCTCTGGGATCTAATACAAGATTTATCAAGAGCGATCTAGAGCGTGCTATAAAAGTGGTCCCGTTACGGATCCCTAAAATCTGCCAAAATTAATAGAAATTGTCAAACTAGTTTCGCTGCTATTTCCAGCCGGCTGACACAGTTTTCATACTATTTCCTACAACAAACCAGTGTGCCGTCGCACGCACAATCTGTGCTTTAACGCGGCTAAGTAGGTTGGTGGGTCGTTGGAGCGGGGTAAAATCGAAAATTATGCAAGTGAAACACGCGCGTCAGGAGAGACCGTGTAAAAATAATTTGGCAGCAATGTTATACACGCGGGGGAAATAAATACGCGTATGACATTATATACGCGTGGCGCGAGAAATCATTGCATAATGACGAAGCATTTTCTAACACCGAGGTAACAACTACTTCGTCACCTCGAGGCGCGTTCGTTCCAATTTTCTAAAGACCAAGGCGCCGACCAACGTAAACATTTAATGCTTTAATAATCGTCTATCTCTCATATGTTACTGCCACAGTGTCATATTATATTACCAATTATGACAACAATGGCACACTGCCAACAACCATTAATTTATATCTCCTACTGGCACGCCGGCTAATGCTAACTACTCTGATAAGCCTAAGTGTTCTGTGCTATTACCTGACGAACGCCACACCCCTCGGCAGTCCAGTGAGTTTATCCTTTAATATATTCTTTTGTACGATGTTCCCATATTTGCTAAATATGTCATCGATCTGACTCTCCGTTATATTTCTATGGAAGAAAGGAGCAAAAGTTAACATCCGTAGAAGTCGAATTTAGTGTACTGTGTGCGTGTTGCAATACCTTGGTAAATTTGTGACATAAAGATTAGTCTCTTTGATCTCCTCCCCCGACGGTCGTGCGAAAGATACCTTTAGCCTTTTGTTCTGGACTTGGAGGCCATTTAAGGTATTTATGGCTGTGGCTGCATCTTCAGCTTTCGCGTAATTGACAAATCCAAAGCCATAGCTGTAGCCGGACTGTATAAGAAAAACAAGGTATATTGATTTATCCATAAATATTTCGGTAGGATGTGCGTTACAGATTTGACTTACTTTGTAGTCCCTCATTACACGACAGGACTCCACAGGCCCAATCGTTACAAACAAGCTGTACAGATCTTTCTCGGTCATGCTCTGTGGAAGATAATTAATAATCAAATTTGTCCTCGGCTCATCAAGGCTTTTGCTTTGCTGTTGCTGTGGTTGTAACTGTTGCTGCTGTTGTTGGGGCTGAAGCTGCTGTTCTCGCTGATCCGTCATGTTTGAAGACTCCGCAGAATTTTGTTCGACTTGCTGATTCGCAAGTTGATTCTGCTGGTGAACGGTGTCGACCGGTCGAGAGTTCTGTCGCTGTGGCTGCTGCGTACTCCAACTGATACATCCCAGCAAAACCATGGATGGGGTCAGCAAATACAAAAAATATAAACAAAATCATTACTACGTCTTCCCCGTACGACGCCATGATCGTTGGTTGGTCTGCGCGCTTTTCAAATACTCTCGCTTTCTTTAAGCAATTGAAAATAAATAGAAAATAAATCTGCATATATACATATATGTATATGATGCCAGACCTGTGTGTCAGAAACAAACAAACAAAGGCAAGTAAGGACAAAACAGAACCAGCGAACAGCCACGAATAAAGCAAAACTAAAAAATACAAACCAATACAAATGGCACTATATTCGCAAAAGTATGGTCAAGATTCAAACAAAAGGTTACAAAAGCAGAGTGGAACTGAACGGCAAACAATAATCATACGAATAAATAATACGTGCGCCAGACAATACGCGAGAACAACGACTCTCAATTACATTTCTCTATATAAAAGAGTAAACTCCACGCGAGGTGGCACGTATCCGAATCTACAACGCCTGCATCATAACCTGTTAACGTACAAATCCGACAACGTGAAATTGCTAAACAAACAGCGAGCACGGAAACACTGTTACACGACTGAGAACCCGAAGCGAATTCAGTATCGCCCGAACCACGACGGAAATTTGTTTAAGTGAGAAAAGGAAAAAATACAAATAAAAACAAAGCTACGTACGCGGCTTCATTCACGAGAAATTCCACGTACCGGAACAACACGGGGCCCGTTTGTTTATTGTTTACGAGAGAGAGCACCGTGATTTTTACCGGGGATGTAACACACACACACACACACATACACTCGCACACACACACACACGCAAACACCACGCTCAGATTCGCCACGAAATTAATAACCCCCTCGACGATTCCCCCGTTTCCCGATCAACCATTTCGAAAGAGCAACGCTCGCTCGATGGGGAACCGAGGAGTACCAAAAAGATAGAAAGAAAGAATGAAATTGTCACTTTTCGCGGGGGGGACACAGAAACGAGAGTGTGGAGCCGAGTGGCCTTATTTTGAAGAGGCCCGGGGAAAAGCGAATGGCCCGGCGGATTCGTGAATCGACCAAGCTGTCAGACTACGGAGGGAGCGAGAGGAAAAGAGGCCACGGGGACGCGTGCGAGCGAGACAGAGGCGGACGGAGAGTCAGGGGGTACCCGAGAGAACCAGCGGGAACGAGAATGGGGGACGGAGGAGGGAGAGGGAACGAGATATACGTACCGAAGCAGGAGGGAGCGTCACGGTCAAAGAAACACAGCGAAGGAAGATCGGTGAAAAGAGCAGCAGCACTCGCAGTTGTTCCGTGTGTCACGCGCGTATGCGACGCTTCACTCTATGCTGACAATTATGTAAGCCAGCCACGGCTGCATCGTGGGAATTCACCGAGTCTTGTTATCACCGAAGAACGTTCGTCTCCACGGTTACGTTGATACCCAAAGGAGGGAGTGTTTCGATGCACGAGGGACCGAAGAACGCAGCGAGAAAAGACTCGCGGAGGAACTGCACCGAGGACCACACGATCCAAACGACGTACGCAAACGTACTGAGCCCCAGCCCTGACCTGCCTCTCGCGCGCGGCACCCTCTCGCGGTACACACTACCCCCCACCACCTGCCGTTTTCACCGCGGAAATGTGTGACGAGCCTGCGCACAACACCCTCGACCCGTCCCGCCTAAATTTTAGACCCGGCCATTATTTAGCCCCTCGCAGCTCCGACGACACCTGGGTCCCCTGGGACCCACAGTTTTTTCACCCTGTCACGCCGCCCTCGCATCCCCCGTGACCCCGGACAATCTGCTCGCACACGATTTATTCCCTGCTCCATTGTCAAAATAATCGCCAAACATCGTGTTTAACTCTTGGCACTCGAATGGGCCACTCTAAGGCACCACTAAAAATTGTCACACTGACAATGAGAATTACCTATGAAATTTCAGTGTTGTAAATACGAGTAATAAACTTCATACAATAATGTAATCTGTAAAATGTGGCTTGGTTTCGGAGTTAAAACAGCTATGAGTGAAAAGGGTGAACTTGTTTTAGGATCAATAGACAAAATAAATATTGTTGAATTGAATCGTATCGAAACCACCCTCGATATCGTAACGTAAAATAATCTTCTCCGGGATTATTATTCGAAAAGATTTTTCCAGTCGATTTTCAATACGGCATAGTCATTGAGCCTATTAATAGACATCCGGTGTTAAATGCTCACAAATCGAGCAGTGTACGTGGACACCGATCTATTGAATTTCAGATTGTATTAGACACGGAATTTGTTGTTTTAAAATCGGCGAAAGAAATATTCGAATTAGCTTTCGGTCGTTTTTCGTACAAGAAACTCTAGTTGGAAGCACACGTAACGGTTCGATACCTGGATCCACGAAATTTCTGGCGCGTGTTTATGCCAATTAAGAGTCCATGCCAATTTCTCCTCTATTATTCTCCCTGTTCCCCGGACTTGTGATTTTTAAATAGACCTTAATTCAAAAGAAAAATTCCATACGGCGACCAGATAACCTTGCACACTTTATATGTAAACACGATAGAGATCCACAAAGAGACCCGTGCAGCAGGGGAGGGAGGGGGCGGCGAGAGGGGAGGGAGGAACTCAATGAAGCGCGCGCCCTATATATTTTCAAAATCGATTTTCTCAGAAGCGGAAACTCGCACAAAAAATTTTGCCACGCCGGTTTCTTTTCGTTGTTGTGCCACATACGCCATATGCAGTATTTTTTTTGTTTTTAGATACAGCGACGGTAATGAGGCGTACCTTGGCAACATCTCCCAGTAGGGTACTACGAGCATCATAAATTAGTCCGACGGCGAAATCTCGCGTAACATAGAGAACGGAGTGTTTAAATTTAAATTAGAAATCAGTCGCTGAAAGGAAAAACAATGATTCCTCTATTCTGCTGCTTGCGTCGATGCATGCATCACACACGCTTGTCATTTCTTATGCTCTATTTTGTTTCGCGAAATGAGGTTACTCTATCAATCGTTGACATCGCTCCGAATCCCGAAAAAATATAGAACACACGCGAAACGCGTGGACTCAGTTTCCGATGTATTATCTATGCTAAAAGAATAAAAGGTTGCAGGAAAAAAGGATCGAAGAACATTATCCTATTTCCATTCGGAGCTCCTTTTTCACCTTTTATCCGGGAATTTAATTTCCCTCGGATTCTATAGACTATCCGACACACTGCAATGCGCTATTACGCAGCCGCTACCGGTGGCCAGTCTGCGGTCCAAACTGTCACAGTTTCGATAGAAAATCCGATGCGCAATAGAGAGCAGTATAACAACAATAACTCCAAACACGAAATTCTCTGGAGAGTTTGTTTGGATCGGTTCTAACCTCACGATTCGAATGCACAATATTTACAATATACATTGTCATTGGAAAATTGTTGCTGCGCTGCACCACACGCGAAATATAAACACGCAGGAGAAATGTCCTTTTTTTTCTCAAAAATACAACACTCACCCTGTTTTCAAGTTCGAGGCATCCTGCACAACTGTTCGCTCTTGAACGTCCATCCCGCTCACTCGTCAAGCATACCACTGACTGTCAACGCTTTTCCCGCTTCCGACTATTTTTCATTTCTGCATGTTAATCCTGTCGCGTCCGAGACGCTGCCTCTTCGAGCCGGTGACGCATTTTTGTCGCACACTTTCCTTTGCACGGAGGCGACAATAATGCGAGCACTCGCCCGTCGATTTTCGATGACGATATGCCTTCGCGAATCTGGATCTGTCAAAGATTAATTAATTAGCTTGCCGATGACGGATACGTGGATGCGTGAAAAATAAACCGCGAAAACTCATCGAACCTAAGGCGGTTGCTTGGTTATGCGGCGAATCGAAAGCAATTGACACTCAATTTTCCAAACGTTACAAACGAATAACAAATAATAAAAGCCGGTCGTTTCCTATCTTTTCACTGTTTTTTTTCCCCGATCAATGTGTATGCATACACACGCGTATCGTCCTCGAATTAAACGAACAAAACGCTACATGCACGAACGTAGGTCGGGTTGCATCGAAGTTTACACTAAAGGTTAGGTTTGTGCAGAAACATGTCCTCCCTTTTGGCGCCATGTTTAACGGTATTCGAAATTTTTTACGATTTTTAATAAAAGTCGAATTCCTCCTCCGAACTGAAATATGCATTTTATTTTTTTTATTCTCGTACGTTTCTTTCGCATCGCTGCATATAATACATAAAATCCGCAAGTTAAATATTAAATATTCTAAACGATAAAAATTTTATAAATATCCACAATTTAATCATGCATCTGAATTACCGTAAAAGCAGAGAATAGAAAGAATGAAGATCGAAAGAATAAAAAACGAGAGAGAATACTGATATTTAATATTAAACGTTAATTGTTTTTATATTCATTCGATATCCTTGTTCTGCATGTTTATTTGATATTGCATCGGTAATAATTATCAATATAAATACGTATAAAAAGGTATAAATTATACATTATACATTGCATGTACATTTGAAAGCAGCTCAATATCATAGGTAATAAGTCGCGATAACTGTGTTAGGTAGAAATTGCTACCTCAATGAGAATCCAATAAATAATTCAATTATAAGTTGCACAAGGCACGCAATTCCGAATGCGTTGCTAGGAAGTGAAGAGATCATTGTGGAAACCTTATTAAAGAATCGGGGGGCAATTTTATCTCAGCATGGAGAACCCTTTTCTCGTGAAACGGAACGGTCTGCACTGTATGTAATGCGTGTTTGATCCCGAGGATGCGTGCACTGGTGTTTCATTGTTTTCCTTGTCCCATGCGTGCCTAGGGGACTCTATGCCGAAAGGACTGTACAGCTTTGTCGGAGTTCGTCCTAACAACTGACGGGAACGAGTCTGGGGTGTCTGCAGTTTGCAGATGCTGTTCGGTGATTGTTGCTCTTCCAATCTTTGCCGTCTGCGCGTTGAGCTTTTGAATTTCTGAAAGAAAAACAAGATGTTAGAAATATGCAAAATGATTGAGCAAGTTGTGCGACTATAGAGTTCACTTAAAATTGACTTAGACCTGAGAAATAGTCCCGAAGGTTGTGCGTACGGAAGATATCGTTTTGGATAGTTTCTCGGCTCCGCTCCGCAGAGCCCTTCGCGAGTCCGCTGACATATTTCCGAGCGTCAAGTTGTTCCAGCTTCGATCGCTCGTCTGCTTGTCTTTCGGCGTTTTCTCCTTGCACGAATCGCTGGACTTGTCCTTCTCGAAACGATCCTGAAGCCGCCGCCTCAAGTTCTTCGAATTCTTAGTGATCTCCGGCGAGTTTCTCATACTCAGAACTTCCCGGTGGAATGTAAACGAGACGCTTCGTGAATCCGGTCTCATGGTATCGACTTCTTTCTTCGTTTTCCTCTGGATTCGTAGACCAGCCACAATCCCTCGGACTCCTTCACCGTATATTGGAATTGTACTGCGAATAAATAACGTGAACACCGAACGAAATCGTCTTCATCCCTCGGAATCGGAGTACGTTGGATGAGGCGTCCGTTGCCAACCGTCAGTGCCCAGAAAACAAGAATGGCCGCGTTGCAGCCGATCAATTAATCGCAGCTTCCAATTAAACATTTAATGAAAATGAACGCGCATCACCCGTTAACCGCGTTCAGAAATGAAAAAGAATGTCGAATTTATTATTCAACGACAATATTGCGTAAATGCAAATTAAAAACAGCGTTCCTCAACCTACGCGCTCTGCTGGATTAATTAATGGACCAAGAAATAAAGCGAGGAAAAGAATTGATTGATATTGTCTTGAATGTTTTTGTATTATTTCAGAGATTTTTTTAACTGAATAGGTACTTTTTACACGTGAGAGTTAATTGTGAAAAAAATTATGTTAGATGGTACGGCAAAATGGTTGAGAAGCTCTGTCGTTGAATATCGATTTTTCAGGAAAAATTTAATCCGTAAAGTATTCAAATTTAAACGTCAGTTACATTCAAAATGCTACATTGTTATCGGTCTGAATGAGAAATCTCCGGAAAACAATTTAAATTTGAAACAATTTTGAAAAAATTCAAATAAACGTGCAGCAAGTGGTTTGTAATTTCCGAGCACCAATAATTTCGAGAGCATCCTTCTAGATGGCGTTCGAAAACTGTCAAATCAAGAAGACACCGTTGAAACTATGATATTGTTTATTATTATTGACAAATTTTATTCCATTGTTTATCGTGAGCTTGTTATTAGATAAGCATCCAAAGTGGCGTTTGACTCGCTTGATCTCGTGCAAGGGAAATATCCAACAGAGGCAATGCATGAACTATACTGATTTAACCTCTACGTTCGATAAACAGGAGTTTTCCGAGTAAAAGACCAGAGGGAAATTATCAATACCTAATCGCTTCGATCTATATAATGACGCTACAGATTTCTTGATAACGAAAGCATCTTTTTTAATTCATCGCAACACGTATACACTCTGATTCGGCTGCGGTAACCTCAAACATGAGTTACAACAAAAAGGTATCGTACTTTTATAATCCTGACGTCGGAAACTTTCACTATGGCCCCGGGCATCCGATGAAGCCTCACAGGCTCTCTGTAATCCACAGTCTGGTGCTTAATTATGGCCTGCACAAAAAGATGCAAATCTACCGTCCCTACAGAGCCAGCACTCACGACATGTGTCGTTTTCATTCAGACGAGTACGTAGAGTTCCTACAAAGAGTAACGCCACAGAATTTACAAGGATATACTAAGTACCTTAGCCACTTCAATGTGGGGGATGACTGTCCAGTGTTCGAAGGGTTGTTCGACTTCTGCTCCATGTACACAGGTGCCTCGTTGGAAGGGGCTACTAAGCTGAACAACAACTGCTGCGACATAGCCATCAACTGGAGCGGAGGGTTGCACCACGCAAAGAAGTTCGAAGCATCTGGCTTCTGCTACATCAACGACATTGTGATAGCAATCCTGGAGCTGTTGAAGTATCATGCCAGAGTTCTTTACATAGACATAGATGTTCACCATGGGGATGGAGTTCAGGAGGCATTCTACCTCACGGACAGAGTGATGACCGTATCATTCCACAAGTATGGGAACTACTTTTTTCCTGGGACCGGGGACATGTACGAAATCGGTGCAGAAAGCGGGAGATACTACTCTGTTAATGTACCATTAAAGGAGGGCATTGACGATACTTCGTACGTGCAGGTTTTCAAGCCTGTGATATCTCATGTGATGGAGTTCTTCCAACCTACGGCAATCGTGCTACAATGTGGCGCAGACTCGCTGGCTAATGATCGTCTAGGTTGTTTCAGCCTGAGCACGAAAGGACATGGAGAGTGTGTAAAGTTTGTCAGAGACCTGAATGTTCCTCTGCTCACCGTTGGCGGGGGTGGATACACCCTGCGCAATGTTGCTCGCTGTTGGACCTATGAGACCTCTCTATTGGTGGACGAACAGATAAGCAACGAGTTGCCTTATACAGAGTACTTGGAGTACTTTGCACCAGACTTCACTCTGCATCCTGATGTTGTCACCAGGCAGGACAACGCGAACAGCAAACAATACTTAGAAGCGATCACGAGACACGTGTACGATAATTTGAAGATGATACAACACTCTCCCAGTGTTCAAATGCAAGACGTTCCCTGCGATGCTCTGCCTCCGGAAGAGGAGAGACAACCGGAGCCGGATCCGGACTCTAGACAGAATGTACAGGACACTGACAAAATGGTCGAACCAGCCAATGAGTATTATTCGGGAGAGAAAGATCAGGATAAGATGGACGTGAGCGAATCGTGATAAAGGAACGAATGAACTGCCGATGTGACTGACAATGGTGATTGCTCTAGAATGTTATGATAGAGGATTGAAGCATTAGAAACGACGTTTATTGCCGAGCTGGTAATTGTAAATACTTTGTAAATACCTTGGAGATCATTAAAACTATTTCTTACTTCGATTCGACTGTTTTTTAAAACAAAATCCTGTCCTTTGTTAGAGAGTTGAATCGTCCGGGAATTTTTAAATAGTATTAGGCAAGTTTATTGTTTTATGTCAGACAGCATATTGTCTACAATGGTACAACAATGACGATGAGGATGATATTAATAGTAGTAGTAATAATCATAATAATAATCGTAATAATAATAATAAGAGCAATAACGATAACGTTTCTTTTATCTCTGTTTTGGGGCTATTTCTCGCTATATCACAGAGAACTTAATCCTCGTTCGTTCGTTCCTTACTATATATCTCGATGAGAATGAGTGTATATAGAAACATAAACGATGCTCTCTAATAAAATTTGCTGCTCCGGCTTCTCGTAGTCTACTAAACCTGACTAATATAATAAATTAGGTCGCTTTTCTTTTAAATTAAGGCGCTTCGTTCTGTACATTGGTTTTTTAAACTTTACAAAAAAGTTTCTCGAAAAATAATACAAGTACAAAAATACTCACGGTACGAGGAACGGAAATACTCGACACACTCGTTTGCTTTTGTTTTTTTTTTCTTTTCGTTTAGAAAGCATGCAAAAGACCACGCGGCGTAGAAAAATCCTTTTGCACACAATACGGTAGCATGTAATCAATATAGTTGGCTCTGCCAAGGAGGCACTGAAGCATGCATTTTCACGCGCAGAAGACATCGGTAAAGCTTAGATTCTCATCTGTTTCCTCGTTACCCCGCCGGTCGGCGGGTATCTACAAAATCCCTGCCTCTAATTCTTTGTCCTTGTTCTCGCCCCACAGTATACCGTATCATACGTAGTACCGTATATACTACCGAACAAGTATACTGTACAGCGAATATACTATATATATAAATATTTATATATATATATGCGTGTGTATATAAATGCTCAGTCTCATAGTAAAAGAATGAAAAGCAATTCCATTTGGTGTTTAGTCTTCCAACGAGTACTCTGCTTCGAATCGCTCGCCGATCGCGATTAAAAACAGCAATCGGGATGTAGGCAGTGCTGCTGTGATCCAGCGATCCTTGGAAAGATCCATTAAAAAATAGTCGTCGCGAAATTTTGCCCTATAGAAAATTTGTCTTCTTCCTTTTTGGTTGACTAGATGATCTTGTTCTTATTGAATGGAGAGGAGGACCCGCCTCGGTGACACGGAACACCGACCACACACACCATCAACAATTTACGTCTCAAAGTGTTTGTAAATACTGGTCACGTATGTCATGACTTGTTGCCAATCGGGTCGCTCCAATTGACACATTTCACCTATGTTCTATGAAAGGGAACAGATTTTCATTAATGAATTCGACGATACACACGCTGTATACCTCTGCCCATTCCCGTCGAACTTACCAAAGTGGTGGGTATACCGACGCTCTCCGCGGCAGAGAAAGCGATGGAGAAGTTTCGTCCTTTCTCTACCGGCGTCAACGTATCGTAGGGTACCTTGTGTGGTAGGTAAGAGTGTAGGATGGCGCACAACGCCAGGCCATCGTTCCACGAGCTACTGAAATTCGTGATATCGATATTCCGGTAGCCTAACGTTTTGTTCTGACACCATTTGAGCAATGCGTTTCGTTTCGAGCCTCCGTTCTTAATCAGTCCGCAAAGTGGGTCTTTGCGCTCCGACAAGTCTGTCACGCTGTTCCGACGCACAAAGTCGATCGCCTTGGCGTTCAAAGCGGCCGAGTCCAGCAGCTCACCAGGGCTTAACACCACAGGTGTTGACTTGGTCTCTGCGTTTGGAATCATTGGAAGAAAACGTGGCTGAGTTGTTGTTATCGTACACGTATGTTTTTGTCAAATCAAGCTTGGACAGCGTGCGAGAGCGTGTGTTTTTATGTGTCACAGGAATATGCACTTGATTCAATATACAATGAGTTATACAGTCCAACGATATATGTAAGCCCACTCGTGTATACACGCGTAACAAAATTGTTTATCTGGTGACTAAGCAGCGATAGCTTCAAGAACGCAGCGACTGTGTGTCTACTTAATGATTCAAGTTACCTGACAACGGCTTTCTCGTTATCACCGCTTGAGTTTTATTGTTATTCGTCAAGTTCGCCGTGCAGATTAAGTTATTGATCTGCTGTTGATCCCTGAGCGGTGCCTTCAACGTCATTATGTCGTTCGTTCCGATCGAGTTCAGGGATGACGTAGAACTGCTGCGACTTCCCGGTCCTAATTACAAAATCGTATATTAGTTACTGAACAGTCGATTGTTATGCGAAATAAAAATTTATTGCATCAATTGCAACGAACAGGAGTCAAATAAAATTTTCTTTCTGTCTTTAATAAATTGTAATTACACGTTCAAAATAAAATATTTACTGTACCTGCTTTAGCCTGTTTGGTGGCGTTCTCGATGCTCTCGATCAAACACTTCACCGACAGCCTCGAGTCCTGTCTGGAAATGTTCGCTTTTCGTCGAGCAGCTATTTCCTGTTGCACGCTGGTCAACACGCACTGTTGAGTCTCGGTCGGAGTGCTGGCAGGCCTCTGCGGCGGCTGTTGTATCACCTTCTGATTAGCTGGAAACATTGCCAGAATGTTGACACCGTCTACTGGACCCGACCGTCGATCGAGAAAACGAAAAGAAAAGCAATAAGCACTATGTATTACATATAATCAAAAGATAAGCACAAATATAACGAAATAAAAAAAAGAATAAAGGAAAAAACAGAAAATAGAAACGCTAGAAACAAAACTCATTCGAGTCTTCGGATTCTCAACGTAGAGTTTTTATACGTATATACCAGTTCTGTATTTACACACGACTTGTATACCAATACACGGTACGACCAGGGACAAAAACATAAAGCAAATGGATAAGAAGACAACACTAGAGAACATGTGTGGTGGTGGTGGTTACTGATTTGAAACAACGTGAGGTGGTAAGAGGTAGGACCTAGAAGAGTTGTTGAGGCTAGAAACGAGAAGGGTGTACTTCGGTGGTGTGTCATTTGCTAGAGTATAAGAAACCAGGACAGACAATATGGGATCGAATTCTGCGATGCAAGCAACCACGTTTTTCATACTACTGGCCGACTTACGGTCGCGTTTTGTACCTATTTGCCGGCCTGGTCTCAGTTCCACGTCCTCAATGATCGTCTCAAATTTTTCTCTTAAAGACGACGTCCTCCCTATCAGAGTCTTATCCTTGCCGTTGAACAAGGAATCGTTCTGACCGCCTTTGCCATTCGGGCTTACGTCTGTGTCGCTCTCGAGCGACTGTTTCTCATCGGTAATCGCGGAGCCACTTACAATTTGTTCCACAGTCGATTCGGCGGACTCGGATAGATTAGTGTTCAAAAACTGTAAACGTTTCAACCTATTCGTTTCGCACAGACTCAAGCTCCTTGCCCTCTGCGACTCACTCGATATTTTTTGAGTCGGAGATGGCGAGTCCGAGCCTCGAGTATTCTCCTTCGAGTACAAATTAATTTCTTTCGGAGTCGTTGGCGAGTCGAGCGGAGATCTAGGCAAATTTTCCAAGGAAGATAGAATAGCTACAGTTTTCTCTTTCCGAGCGACTTCTGTGTTAGTCTTTTTCGTATCCGAATTCCTATATAAATAAGATTCGACTGGCACACTCTTCGGCCTCAAATACGATTGGTCTGTCCTATTCCTGTAATGTATGGCACTTCTCTTAACATTATCATAATCGTTGAGCAGCAATTCTTCATCGCTTTTCGATTTCTCACGGAGGTCGATGTTCTCCAGAGAAACAGAGTAATTTTTATTCCACAATTTAGTCATAGAGATATTGCTTTTTGGAACGGTGTCCAAAATTAAGATTTCACCGCCCGTATTGGACTCAGTCTTGTTCGGAAGCAACTTGCGCTTTTTATTCAGGAAACCGTCGTTGTTGAACTTCTCCTCCGATTTGGAAGTCGCGTCGAAATTTTCGGAGAAGTTCTCCTTGTCCCTTTCCAGCTCTGGGTTACTCAACGTCCGAGATTCTTGTTCCGCGATACTGTTGGTCCTTCGAGTACACTCTTGCAACACCTTCCTCATCTCCGGGTCCACCTCGAACTTCAAATCGTCCATCGCGTTCTCCACGCCGGAGAAAACATAATTCATAGGAACGTAAAATTTGCTATTCGAGATACTAATGCCGTAGGAGTCCTTCCCCACGTTCTCAATACCTTTTATAACATTCAGCAAGGATGATTTCGCAGCTGCGCTAGTCACGTTCGATTTCGGATGATCCTCCGAACTCTTCAACGATTCGTCGGACCTCTTACTATCGTCCGTGCGATTCTGCAAGACGCGTGAATCCTCCGAACCGCTCAGGACCGTGTCCACATCGAAGGCAGGACAGAATTCGATTTCTTTGCCAGATATTAGCTTCTCGTCCAATTGAACGGGCTCCTTGGAACCCGTTAATCGAGCGTGCAAATGATCCTGCGATTCCGTGCTTAAACGAATTACTTCGGGAGCGACCGAGTCCTCGGGCTCCTCGTGCTCTGAGTTTTTATCCGTGTGACACCGATCCAGGTCGTTCGACGTGTTAATACTCAACGCACCCTTCTTAGAGTCGTGCCGCTTCTTAACGATAGTGCGGCCTCGTTTCAATATATTGCTCGCAGGCTTGCGACTATTTTTGATCGTGCTACCACCGTATGTCTTACATTGGGGGACTGGAGTGCTGGCTGTCATCCGAATGAAAGTTGGAAAAAAAAACAGACAACAGATATTGCATTAATTAATACTCCGGCTCGTCGGCGACGAACAAAAAGAAAATTATAAACTGGAATACGCCGTACGCTTCCCTAAGAGCATGATCATAAAAAAAAAGTAAACGTCTGTCCGTCGGGAACAAAGTGTCGGTACGGGACCGTGCGGACTATGCCTCACTTACCTTTGTTGAGCTTGTCGAGCTGAGCCTCCAGTGCTCTGAGCTTGTCCCGCTGCGCCTTGTTCTCCATCACGACACGCTCCAGCTCGCTCTGAGCCTCGGTCTTGAAGTCGTTCGCGACTCTCACGGTCATCAACAGGTCCGTTTGGAACTGCTCCCACTCGACGACCTCCTCCTGCCTCAGCTTCCGCTCCTCGGCCAAGGCTCTTTCCAACTCGTACTGTCTCGATTGAGCCTCGCGCTCCCTTCGTTGCGCCTCATTCAATGCAGCTTTCAGCTCCCTTTTATCCTCTAAATGCCTCTGACATTGCGCCTGTAATTCCGCCAGGGAATCCCTAACCAGCTGCAACTCGGTGCTCACGGACAACCGTTCGTCCTTCAGTTGGTCCAGTCGGTACTCTAAGTCGTCGATGGCCGATTTCGCGTTGTTGCGGGCTACCTACAACATACATTCGACATCAGTATCTCCGCGCGAAGAATCTACGAATTGTTACAATTATGATTTGTACTTTGTGTTCCTCTTGGAGCTGCGAATATTGATCCTTAAGCCGATCGTGATCGCAATGCGAGCGAGCCAGTTGCTCTTGAAGAGCCGCTGCCTGCGTCTCTAATGTGTCTTTCTCCCTCCTCGCAGCGTCCAACAGCTCGTCAGCCTCACTCTTGTTCTCCACCTGTCTGGACTGCTCCAACTCCTCGATCTTCGCCCGAGCGTTCTCCAGCAAGGTAGCTAGCCTACTGATCTCTATGCTCCTGTTCGCTCCCTCCTGCCTAGCCTCCGCCAACTCCATGTCCAATTGCTTTCGTTCATTGCTAGCTACCTCTACGGTCGACTCCAACAGGTGAACGCACTTCGTCAGACGCTCCGTTTCCGTGGCACTAACCTCCGCGGCGGCTCGAAGAACCTTCAGCTCCGTCGTCAACTCTTCCTGTTTCTGCAGCAGCGACTCCCGTTCTTCTTGAGCGCTCTGTGATCAATGAATCTGGTTAGTACGTTCCTGTACGCGTCGCGGTAACGCAACGTTAGCTGTTAACACGCGTACCTTTAAAAGATCTACTAGCTTCTGCTCCCTCTCCGTGTTATACCCTTTAGAAGGCTCTTGAGGCTGTTCCTCCCTTAAAAGCAGGCCCTGCAACGTGTCTACCTTCGATCGCGAGTCTTCCAGCTTCTCTGTTTGCCTGCACAACGATTCCAGAAGCACATCCTTCTCTTCCGTCAACCTTTCGTTGTCGGCTTGCAGCTCCGTAAGCTGTGCCTACAAGATGAAACCAAAAAATGATTGTTTATGTATTATTACCAGACGCATCGATATTTGCGTGCCCTAAAGTCGTACTTGTAAGTCGCTCAATTCTTGTATCGTTGCTTGCAGCTCCTCGTTGGTCGAATAATGTGTCTCCTCCATTTGCAATATCCTATCCTGCAGACATGCGACAGAAACCTCTGATACAGAACTGGAAGAGTGTTTGTCCCAATCCGGGGTGGTACACTGAGCGCTGTCGTGAGGCATGGACATAATAGGGGTAGAAGCTTCATCTTGAGGTATAGCTATGGACGCCGGCGCAGAGTTGTGTAGTCTAGACGCATCCAACAGCAGCTGTTGCTTCTCCGAATCGGACAATGGGGAGTGAGCTACGTCTCTGAGCCTCGCACGAAGAGTCTCGTTCTCCTCTGTCAGACGGTCTAACTCCAAGCTATGCTGCTCCTATGCGTTGCAGCGGTAAACAATTACTTTGTGAATTCAATTCCTTACTAGCTATGTATTATTATTTTTGTTTGAAAAATATATTCTTGTTGGGGAGAAAAAAAGAGCACAGGATGCCTGGAGAACCGCTTATGTAAAAGAGAACATGGAGGCCGACTAGACTCTAATTACTCGGGCCAAACGATACAGGGAAACACGATATGTTCAGCTGCACGGTGTACCGTGACAATACCGAGAAATCGTTCGCCGATTCAAGGCGAGCGATTTTTCCACGATCCCGACCAGAAACGCGGGCGATAAGTGTCACTGATCGAGGTTAGGTCTGTAAACCGTTACCGCGACCGTTTCGCTAAACGTTCGAGAGGCTAGGCAAACAGCCGTGCACTCACGATACCCCGTGCGAACGTAAACAATTTCGAAAGTAAGGTGACCCTTGTCGTTTACCGTGGACGAAGAGAGACAACGTTTTTTCATAGCGTTCGCGGTCGTTTCGCTTCACAAGCTTTCCCTTCCTTCGTAAACATCCCCACGCTTCACGCCCTCTGTCTCAAGTTCGAGTACGCGGGACTTCAATCAACGTTAACCTTTCTAGGGCCGGCATTTTTCCATGTAAAATACATTGCGTTTTACTTTGAAAAATATGTGTTGCACGAACACGTTCGAAATCTTCGTCGCTAGTCCGATTCGATAACACACGATAAGGGAATAAACGCGTGCACTCTGAAGCTTAACAATTGATCCGAATCAAATAAGGAATCGATAAAAAAATCAAAACACAGAATTCTCATATCTCGTATTCCACGGAACGATTACGGAGAGTTTGTATTTTCTTTCGTGAGAGACCACAATAAAAAGCCTGTTTACAAACGTTTTTTTTTATTTCCTGTCTGAGCTGCGAGTCGATAAGCGAGATTACGAAGGCGACGATGACAAAAACAGAGGAAAGGAAGAGTTCTCGGATACGCCGGTCACGGAGCGTGAAAAAGATCGTTCCCGCCAATAGAATGACTCGGTATCACGGACCGGAGTCGATGAGATTACAGCCTCCGATTACGTAATGTCCGCTTTTCGTAATATCGTGCGCTCGGCTCCGGAGGAAATAAAGAAAAAGAACACGGGGATCACCCACGTTCGCCTTGGATCTCGCAGTCGCTCGATGGCGGCACGAAACCGCCCTCGATCGACGCTGTCTCCCCCGTGTTTGTTTTCCTTGTAAGGTCGACGATATTACGCGACATCGGGGATAGAGGATTCAGGTGGGTGGATCGAGTCTGAACCACGCGCGGACACCAAACAGAGGGGGGAGAGCTAAACGCGGAGCAAACGGGCATTGAAGTCTCTCTGTCGTAATTTCTCCGATCAATTACGATCACTATAATGTAAAAGAAAAATTGTCGGCATCAGTTGCAATAAACAGTAATCATATAGACTATTTTTTTAACCCCTTGCAGTATAATTATATCTAGTTGGAATCGTGATGAAGACTTCGAACAGCATCTGCTAAATATTATGTTGTTAATTCCCAAAGTTTGGTTTCGGGGTTAAAATAACATTCTTAAATTATTTGAATATCCTTAGGCGGTTTTAACCCGTAACCACTGTGACCCTATACCGTAATTCAAATATTAATAATGTATATGGTCAAATTGACCCATCAACGGTGGTTACGGGTTAACACTAAACCTACCACCACCGGTCAGAATGATCCAGATTTTTCATTTTACAATTATTGAAATGATAAAAATGATTTAATAAGAAATTATTTTACAGATATATCTTGTCATTTTTCTAAGGAAACATGTACGGTAGGTTTAGTGTTAAATTGCACAAAGTCATTTTCGTCACGAATGCCTAAAATCCGCAGTCAGAAAATGCGGTGCAGCAGTTTAACACTAAACCTACCGAGCTGTAAAAATGGCTGGCGTGTTGCTTTATAAAAATGACATAGTGAAAATAGATTTTCTGTGATTTTTATTATGATATGTGCTCGGATACAAAAATGTGTACAATCATTTCCAGTGAAAGCATCGCTATAATTTCAATAATTGTAAAATAAAAAATCAGAAACCGGTCATTTGATCATGATAGGTTTATTGTTACAGCATCCGACCGTCGATCATAGACAGATACGCTTCAGACGATTTTATGGCCGTCTCATGGCCAGGGTGACGTTTCCATCTAGGTTAGGGCAAGATTCGTTCGTGATCGAGGACGGCAGATTCGCCAGGCAACCCTTCGGGTTCTTTCACGGGGGATTTACCTTGATCGAAGCAAGTTCGGCTTGCAGCTCGCGTAGATTCTGAGCGTCGCAGGACGCCTCTCTCAGATTTGACTCGAGTCGACCTCGTTCCTTGCGCAACACCTCGATCTCGCGCTCAAGCTCCTGCATCCTGGACCCCTTGGCGGGTCCCTTCGAGTTGTAGTTCCCCTTCGGGTTCCCTTTCGAGCCTTCCTTACCGAGGGAGCCCCAGTTCCCCACGGGAGGGTTCTCGTTCTTTGCTTCGAGCGAGGAGGCGCTGGCAGCCTGCCGCAGCGGGACGTGCTGTTGCTCCTGTTGTTGTTGTTGCGGCTGCGTCGGTTGCTGCTGCTGCTGCTGTTGCTGCGCCGGTTGGTTTTGTTGTCCTCTGCGAAACAGCGATTTGAACTTCATCATGGTCGACCGTCACCGTTTCACTGGGCACTCAATCGTAAATTCATTATTCCGTTACACACGCGGGGGGGAGGGGGGGGGGGGGGTTAGATTACGAGGGTGATCGACTTTGGTGACACGGAGAGTCTATCGCTCTCGGTCACGCTCGTTCGATGAACATTATTCGGGAGGACGTAGCAGGACACGTCCCGGGGAACTGTTCGATCGCGTTCGATCCTCGGGGACGTGGGGAGGACGCGGGGAACGCGATCCCGATCGATAAGAGACTCATCTCAGAATCCACCCTGGGCTCGGCCGATAACTGTCAGGACGAGTCTCCTGCAGACGACGATCGCTATCATTCGTTTTAATTCTCGCGCAAGATCCTTTATGTCTACAGAGGAGAGAAAAAAGAGAGTCACACGGGCCACTTTCACGAGAAAGGATACACCGAAGAAAAAATATCTTTCTGAAGCCGGAGTCGCATTCGGGTGGGGCGAGAGGAGACACGATCGGTCACCGAAGAATCCGAAGAAGATACGCGCGAGACGCCGCGCCGCGACCTCGAGCCACTTTCGTCCCGGCTTCGAGGATCCTCTCGGAATCACTGAACCGACGATGAAGAACCTGGTCCATTCGGATCCATCGTGAACGAACGATTAACCAGCCGCGTTTCCATTTCAGCATCTGACACACACACACACACACACACACCCCGACCACTTGTTGCACTCGCCGCGGCGGATCTACGGCCGCGCGGCCGCCTCTCGCGCTCGTCACGTAGTCGTCGCCCGTTCGGGAAACGTTCTCGCACTCTCCTGACCGAGTCCCGACGCGGTCATGTCACGGGGAAACGACACTCGCTCGAAGAAACCGATCCGGCCACAGGAATCACTCGAACGTGTCGAACGATCGAGACAGGCTCGCGATCGACCGCGCTCTGCCACAAGAACCACTCATTTTCGACGTGCCACGGGGAACGTCACTGCACGGCACCGATAAGTATTGTTTCACTTTCGGAGGATCGAGCGAACCAACTGCGACAGAAACGAACGAACGAGGACAATGCTCAACCCCCGAGGATGCATCGGTAACTGAACGCGAAACGACGAAACTCGAGAGACTACCCCCCACTATGCACGCTACCCCCACCACGCTGTCGTGACAGTAGGCGCAGGGCTGTACGACGGTGAGGCCCGCTTCGGGTGCCCTGAACGGGTAAATTTGGGAAATGTGACATCTCTCACAATCTATCGCGTAAACGCTCTATTTGTTTACAATCGTGTCAGAAAATTGACTGGAGACTCTCTCGTAGCCGTGGAACACATACGTTTATGCATGAAAGTCTTGATCTCGTTTTGTGTTAAATAGATACTTGACAGTAGTAAGTAATTTCATATGTAAACATAACGAGAAGATGTCTATCCAAATTTTTAGCCATTTTTTTTTTATAATATATACACCCAAAGAAAGAAATTTAATAATTGTGAATTAAAAATATTAGAACGCATCCCGTAAACCTACCACTGCCGGTCACATGACCGGTTTTATATTTTTCATTTTACAATTATTGAAATTATGAAGTTACATACATGGATATGGCATTTATCCAAGCACATATTGTGTTAAAAATACATAAAATCTAAATAAATAGAGCTAAAACATTTTTATTGCTTTTAGTGCTCGGAACGAAAAATAATAAAATGTCCACGTTGTGGAATGCTTGGTGATCGAAATGGGGGATGAGGGTAAGTCCCAGCGGTTCCCAGAACAGCGGGGGTAGTTCACGGCTGAACATTTTTTAACGCACGACGAATGAACGTCAACGCAAAACTACGTTGATATGGTAACGACGACGGCGAGACTCAGCCCGGTCCATTTGGGAGGAGATGGGTTTCCGGCATTCCAACGGGCCTCGTGGATCGTTATCGACCTACGAGGAAAGATGGGGGCCAATCGGGGGAGGCTAGTTTTCATCCGATCAAGGAAGTGAAATTTCTCTTACGCAAGATTCTGCCGGGTTTCTCCAATCGGAGCAAACACTCTTTCCGTTCTCTTCGATAAGAGGACGCGAGGGATATCTCGGCGAAAATTCAGAACAGAATAATAGTTTGTCAGCTGGAAGCGTACGAACGTAGAAAGTGGTGCAGTTTTTACGGCCATAAAAATCTGCTTGGTATTCTTGTTAACGATGGAAAGCATCTCAGAAGAGTGTACTTTCGTAGAAGACTAAATGCCCACGAAGTAGCCGATTCACCGCCTAGCCTTTCGATGTGTTGACAGAGAGTCCCACGGTGGTCCCAAATCCCTAAAACGTGGTCAAAAACCTGAAGACGCTCACGGATTTGACTAAAAATTTGTGATGTATGGTTTTCAAGGTCGCTGATTACGAAACTGGACTCGAAATCTTTAAAAACAAGATGGCCGGGATTGAAACGGGATTCAACGAAAAATTTATTTTTGCACCAAGGGGCCAGAGAGCCAGCGTTTGGCGAAGTCTCGGTGGGCATTCGATTGGGCCGGTGATGCGGCTCGATCGTTCGTCTCGTTGGTCGATTTTTCAGCCGACCGAGCAGAGCAGCAGAGAGAGAAGAAACGCGGAGGACGAAGAGAAAGAGGGATAATTGCCGCGGGAGAGCTGGTGGGGCTTTAAGACAGCCTGTGTTCCCCGGCCCCTGCCCCTGGTCCCGAGTCTCGGCACTCTGGGAACGAGTACATACTCCGCGGAGGATGGAGGATGGTCAGACAAGCGCCGAGGCTGGGGAAGGGAAGTAGAAGCTGCTTAAGGAGGCCACGGAATCTGCAGACGTCTCACCGTCGACCAGTTTTCTCATACGGTCGACATATGGTATGTACCCGGTGGCCAGAACTTCTCCGGGACACTGGACTACCTGCTACGAGCCGAGTCTCACTCTTTCAGGGACGATACACGACCGATCCGACCCCCTACAAAACACATTCTCTTAGCTACTTTTCTCCTGTCTCGTTAACTTCGCATTCCTGACTAGCAGCGACACATTCCTCAGCTGTAAGGGTGGTAGACCTTGGTCCCGAGCTTTAGAAGGCTTTCTACTTCGAGCCACAGCATTAGGGAACCTTATGCTTCGATCCTAAGTCCTGACTCTTAGGAGCAACGTTTCCAGACGGTGTATATTCCCGTCACATTATTCCCACTACGAGGAGAATCGAGTCATATTTAGTGGTAGAGGGGGAACATTTCGAGAGGAATACACATTGGTAACGCTGCTCATGAATTGGAGCCAAACGGTGCTAACTGAAGCTTGACTGTGGATATCAACATTCCATCTTCGCTACACACCCATTGAGAACGCGATAAGATAAGCTTCAGTGTTTACAAGTCTCGCCGGCCTGTAAATCTGTGAATAGAGCATTTCAGAGAACGTTGCTTTATCAGAAATTCTTCATTGATGATGCTCGATACCATTTAAGTAGACCTGGCTACATAGGGGCAAGATGAAGTTGCCGTTGGGACTCTAGAAGAGACCAGTGTCACACTGACTGCATCGACTATCCGATCTGCCAGAGATATAAGAATCTGGAATCATTGGAAGGCTGTTAGATAATTTGTCACCTGAATATACTGTTTATTATGCACCACTTGTGGTAGGAAAAGAACTTTGAACGATCTTGATACAAATCCCAAGTACTTTGAAATTGGATCTTAATTGTAATTTTTCCAGCGAGCCAGTGGGTTCTACGAACGGCCGAGTATACCGGGTGACCCGGGATACGACGATCACCGAAGATCAGCAGGGGGGATAGTCGAGGAATCGACGGATAGGCAAAATCCGATTCCCGGTGGTTGCAACGCGACACCATAGGCCATAGGCGATTCCACGAGGAGGGAAACGACACCGGCACTAACTTGCAGGCGCGAATGGCTGCCGATACACCTGATCGCGTCGCGTCATAATCTAACAGGCTCGTAAAGCCGGCTTGTTCGCCGTAATGGGTCCCGTGTCCGCGGCACTATCGCTGCAGTTGCAGTCGCGGCGTGCACACAGGGACGCTGTGCTGCACGTGTCCGCTCGCGGAACCGGTATGCAGCGTCGCGCTTTTTCCACGGGATTAGCGGAAATATGAGTCTGCCCGTTGCACTGTGGGCCGGAATCGCGAATAGTTGGAGAAAATTCATGTCTCTGGTAATTATACATTGGTAATAATGTAATTTAAGAACCGGTTCAGAGGTTTTGCGGTCGTAAAATCTAATTCTGGTATTACTTATTTGCTAGAATGAGAATTGCCTTTATAATACTACCCTTAAATGAACAGAGACTTAATTAGCTTCCGAAAAGATCTTGTTTGAACCCATTTTGAGGTATGAACATTTTGGAATAATTCCACTTATTTTATAGAAACGGCCTACTCTGCGACGTTCCTCGTCATTCGGCAGTATCTTTGGACCGGAGGCTGGCGCGGCTCAACGTCTGTGAAAAAATAAGACCGCGGTCTAAATGCGCGCTCCGGCGGATAACGAGTCCGAAATATCGTCGAAACCGACCCGCTCGGGACAAGACCCGGGATCATAGGGCTCTCTGTTCATAATGGAGTCATTGTACTGGGTGTTGCGAAAGTCCCCGGCGCGGCCGCGGCGTGCTCCTCTTTTTCTCGTTGTTCGATGATTCATCGCGGTCAGCCTAAAAACGAGAACTGTTAGAATAGCGTCTCTCTGTTCCAGCCCGAAGACCGATGGAGATTAGGTGGACGAGGAAGAGGGTTACCTTTGTGACCGGCTGGGGTCATGGACCCGGGGTCTAACTGGACAAGGTCGCCACTATCTGACGAGAGAGTTTGTAAGCTCAGATCAGTCGAAGCTGATTAGCCGTATTATGGGATTCGCTGAACAGCTTCCCGGTTTACAAATTAAATTATCAGCAGTAAGAGATTTGAAAGAAGAAAGATCTTGAACTAGAAGACGACTGCAACTTGCACACACAGCACACTCATTCCCGAGTCTTCTGGTCACGAGTCCGAGTGTATTCTTGGTTCGGTAATCAGTATTCAAGGCGGGCCGTCTCGCTGTCCCATCAAATCACTCTACTACAGATCCCCTAATTGTCCGGGGCAGCGTATGATTACGTTAGTATTTTCTGTGTGCGCGCGCTCGCTCGCGGCTCGAACGCCAGATAAATATCAATGGCGGTGTAGACGCGTAGACTGATCGATGCATGCAACTATTTATGTCTGACCAGCGTTATTCATACCTCGATTAATATTCCACGCGGCCATCGATGCAATAGTCGTGCGCGAGCCTGCTGCTGGCGTTCTTACATTCGTTTCAAACCGTTCCTCCTCTAAAGAAGCCATCCTAGCTTCATCAATGATCACAATTATCAGAGGAGAATCGATAGCTAAATATCTAGGCAGCTAACTAGGTAGCTAATACTTATTGGCAGCATTCTGGACAACGAACGTTCACTGCCCGGTACACTCGGAAAGCAGATGTACCAGCGGTGAAAATCAAAGACATAGTTTAGTGGACAGTGGGAGCTTCTCTATTGGCAGGGCTCCAACCGAGCCACTCAGGGATCACCGTCCCCGAATGAATGAAAGCACGTTAAGAAGTCAGACGAGCATCGTGTCGAGCATTGGTCGGAGTCCGGGCTGGAAGGCCTTTGAATAAGGGCAAAGTCAATTGAGTGTTGGTCGCGAGCACCGGAGAAAATAGGGATTAAAAGAACGGGGCAAAGCATGACGTCAGACGCGTCGTTCGAGCGCATGCGACTCACGGTCTCTCGTCTGATTAACGCTGCTTTATTAATGTATCTAGCCTCTCCGGAACGCGACGAAAACTCCGCCACGAGCCTCCTTCCGCGGTTTATTTGCGCAAACGATCACCGTTTGCACTGTGACAAACGTCCGAGGCAAACACCGATTAGAGAGACCTCCTCTGAAACAGAAGTTAGGATAGCTTAGTTGAATTTCCGTGAAACGCTGTCGAAGTCCATCGAGACTTCGTCGATCAGGCATTATTTAGGTTCGAATTCCTCGACGGACTCCTTCGCAGAAATTCTTTATCTGAGTCCGCGCACGACACACCTGGCGATAACCGTATCTTCTTCTCATTCGCAGATAATGGCGGCCGTGTGCAACACTTCCAGAGAGTTTCCCGAGGTCTCTAAGACCCGGATAAGTCGGCCCGAATGTTCGACGGTCACGACACCGCGGCGAAAGTGTATTCTGGCGTCAGCCTTGATCCCATTCACAGCCTCTTCGCACTCTATTTTAATAACTCCTCTTCCCCCTGTCCTCACCCCTCCGTCCCGATATTTCTGTGGGACGATACCGTGCGCTTTTCGCACGGTTTCATCGGTGCCGGCTATTAGGCTCACGAACGCTTAGTCGCTAATAGTCCATTAAACCTGACGATACGATATTCAATTTACCAAGCGCAGATAAATTTTCTCACAGTTAGAAGACCTCCGCAATAAAAAAATTTTTAAAAAATTTTTTTCCATAATCGCACCAACGCGGTCTTATAGCGAGAAGTCTATCCCAACAAAAACATTCTGTAAACAGGAGCCAAGTTCTCTATGGCCGTAAAAAGTTATGAGATCAAACAAAATACGGCCAAGTTCGTTAGCTTAGAAATACCAGTTGCAATACTGGAAAAAGCGTTTGTAAAAATTAGCATAAAAGAACGTTATTTAATTTTTAAAGAGTTACTGGAATGGTTTAAAAAGTAACGGCCAAGTTTGAATAATTTAGCCTTCCATGTAACTCTTTAAAAATTAAATAGCGTTCTTTTATACTAATTTTTACAAACGCTTTTTTCAGTATTGCAACTGGTATTTCTAAGCTAACAAACTTGGCCGTATTTTGTTTGATCTCATAACTTTTTACGGCCATAGAGAACTTGGCTCCTGTTTACAGGATGTTTTTGTTGGGATTTCATCTATTTTTGTTTAAATTTCATAATTTATCAAGTAGGTATTACTCTTATCCCTGATTCATTAATTCGTAAACATTTTTTATCTTTAAGGTGAACATTAAGTAAATAAATAAATGCATCCCACCACTTAGGTTACGCTTTTTTTAAGGTGTAAAATTGCATTCAAACTTCGTTTTTACAAGTTCTAATTCGTACAAGAGTCAATGGTTGAATTCAATTTAAAAAGAAAAAAATTTTTTTAAAAATTAAAAAAAGTAAAATTTCAAACTATGTACCAAATTTCAAGCTTGTAGGTCAATGGGAAGTACCCAAAAGGTTTTGATGATCTGTCAGTGAGTGAGTGAGTCAGTGACAAATTTAGCGATTTTTGTGGTCTCTATATCTCGGAACCTACTAATGTTGGAAGATTAATGTTTTGCCAATATTGAGACATGATAGCACTTAACAAGTGTACGAAATTACATCTCTCCATCTGCCTCCAGTTCCGAGTTACAAGCCTCTAAAAAACGGCCAAGTTGTTTCGTGTAAAAGGAGGTAGTGCGAGAACTTGGCTGGTGCACTACCGTGCACCTAGATCCTTCGCAATGACTATTCAAAAATTGATCTACGATTTTTTCATACAAAGTTACAGCAGGTGAAAAATCGACAATTTTTCGGTATCAGATGCGACTATTCAGATCCTCGGAGCAGTGTATTGTTGAAGACAAGAAGCTCGAAGATGATGGCGTCAGTCAACGGGGAGTCGTGTACCATAAGGATCGTGACAGCTTGAGCGACGGGATGGCACGGATCAAATTCGGTAGCTGCTCGCCGTCGCCCGTGGAGCCGTTCCAAAACAGTTCCAAACGGAGTTAGCGCGGCGCGTCGGGTCGCTCATTGACTTCTGATTCACTGGGTATGTAGGTCGTTCGACGCCGCGCCGCGGCCGAGTGCCGGTCTCATTGTCAGAGTGGGTCGTCGGTCTACTCGGTCTGCCGAGAGAGCGGTCGCCAACACTCCGGGCTCCGCGAGAACCGGCGTGCTCGACCTCTAATTAAGTAACAAGAAGAGCAGACGTCGTTAAGCCGGGGAGACACGTGCGCGCTATGCGGACACAGAAACGCGTAGTTGCCGAGTCCCCGAGACAACTTGCATCCTATCTGATCCTGATCATCTTTGGTCCCGGGCTCACGCCAGGAAGCTAAACGTTCAACGACGGAAAGTCTTGTGTGCTACTTCGAAGGGTTGAACCTGCGGAACAGCTACCTAACCTCCGATTTCGATGATCTTTGGATATAAACCTCGACATTTTAATCGATATAATTACTCGACATTAACTTTTACACCAATAGTTAGTGTATTTTTCTGATTTACAGTCCATTCCATGAAAGATCACAGAGTCCTCACTGTTTGGAACCAGTCACAGACTCTGCTATCTTCCAAGCTCCGAAGAAGAGCTTCTCTGGGTCCCTAAAACAGGAGAGGTCGACCAAGCTGAAAGATCAGAACGATGTAGGTGAAGTAGATGGTGGTAGCTAGATCAGGTAGCATTCGCGTGAAGATCATTCCGCGTTTATCAATGAAGCGTTACATCAGCTCGAGGTAATATAGCCTTAGCTCGGTGCGTTGGTTAGATTAACGAGCAACGAATCGGTGGATGAAGTCACCGGGACATATCTCTCCCCGCCGACCAATTGACGTCGTTTAATCCATCTGGTCGTTGGTTCGCGACGGTTAGGTGGTTTTTCGAGGAGACTGGCCCGCTCGAAAGGGAGACGTCACGTGTTCGCGACGGAACTCGTGGAAGAACTCCCCGATAGAATCGACTGTGGACGCTACTCTGGGGAGAAAGTGGTTGGTGCACGAGGCTTCGAAACGCGCTACTAGACTTCCACTTTTCTAGGTCGAGCGAATCTAGAAAATGCAACGGATGACCGGCGCGAGAGAGCTTGTAATTAACGGTGGCAGTAATTGGGAACGGTTGCGACTGGTCGAGCATCTTCCTCGGAGAAAAAGTCTCTCGGCGCGGTGAGAATTTGGTTCTTTTTTCTTCTGCAAGCTATTCATAAGGATCGAACTGGTGTACATTTTCCTGGAAAAACGTGATCGTGTCATTCGGCCAAATACGCGCAACGTCCAACTCACCTTATTAGCGGGTCCCCTATCCTCGGCAGGTGTCCGTCGCTAGCATGCTTCGCTTTCCTGTTCGCTGGCCTTTTCGGGCTGAAAAGCGACGTGATCGCGTCCCTTTTTCTTCCAGCACCGGACGCCGGCCTTGATTCCGACTTGGATCTGAAATCCACAGAGAGACAGATCACCGTTAGCTGCCGTTCGATAGAAATCTTGGGACTCGTGGCCGGCTCAAGGCCACGCCACGCTTTGCTCTGGTATGCGCACCTGAGCTACTATAATACGCGATCGTCGAATAGTCGCCGCGACATGCCTCGGTGCCGCTGCAACTATTTATACAATTGCCGTAACGCGATTAATACTGCAGGCGCAGTTGAAATAATAAAACGATGAATTGTTATTATTACAGTAGGCATGGATGAATCATTAGGTATAATTGAATTATAGAGACCGTTAGACAGTGATCGCAATAAGGATAGCGTGCTAATATTCGTACGAATGCTACGATGGATTGCATGGGCAGTATAGTAGGCGCGGTATAGTATCGCATTGCGTAACATCTCCGACGAAGACGTAACGCGGAAGATAAAATGGTTGTAAATAACGTAACACCGCAGCTAACATAGTAGCTGGAGCGACGGGTTTGAAATCTTTCAACAAAGAAAACGATTAGCATTATTAGTCAGCTGTTTACCGGCTGTCTCGCCGGCCATTGTGAAAAATCATCGTACGAGTAACACATAGTAAGAGGCTGCGTTGAATATTCATGAGCCTCGGAGAACAACGTCGTTAGATTCTTGAAGAAAAACGGCGACGCGAATAACCCGACTCTGCGCAAGATTCGTTCGCCGCGTAGGCGGATCAACGTTTTTACTCACGCGTCGAGCCGGTTGCATAAGTCAAGGGGTGCTTGGTAACGCACCGTTCCTTATGTACATACATATATCGAATTCGACGGGTTCTCTCGTTCTCTGACAAAATTAGCGGCGATAAAACCGGTGACGATAGTTGCTGGTTGTATTGGATTCACGACGAACGTTCGTAAACGTGGAACACAAGTTTTAACGGTTTTATCGCAGCGAACGATTGCGATATCAATCGAGAAGCTGCGTGTTGATGAGGTCAGCGTAACAGCTGACCGCTGGTCAATGCCCTCTGTCACTCGATCCGTCTACTACCGACGATCTCGTAAATCGGATCGATTTCACGTCGTAAATAGCGTAGATAATATTCTCAATATTCTACAAATGTACTGCTACTTACTAAAAAAGAAAGAAGAAATTAAAATTTTGTTATGTCCAATTAATCACCCACTTTAATTCCACTGTTCCCGTAGCAAGCAAAAAGAACGTGCAACAATTTACATTTGTATTTTTCTGACGATGATCATGCGAATTTCATATAGAAAAATGTAGGAAAAAAAATTAGGGGACACCCGGGTTTGAACCGGGGACCTCTCGATCTGCAGTCGAATGCTCTACCACTGAGCTATATCCCCGATGTTCGACTCGTCCCTCAATTCCCATAGCATTCGACCAATTATTATTCGACCGAATATTTACTTCGCCGGCAGTCGTTCAAATTTAAATCGTGCATTCATTGAAATCGAAGTTCGCGTTGGTACAGGTTACAACGGGAAAGTCAACGACCGTTTCGCGCCGAGAAAGCGACGCCAATGGCACTGACAAGGCGATAACGGAATTTCTGGAAAAATAATTGCGCGACCGGTTTCTCGGTACGTGACAGACGAGGCGAACCTTGCTCGAGTAAGCCAATTACGATTGCAATCCCCATCCCGTCTACGATCTCTGGGAAATTCAAACGTTTCATCGATAAATGTTGTCGTAACCAAGTAGTAACATCAAAAAGTGTGGGGACTCGGTTCCCCCACCCCCGGACGGTCCAGAGTGGGGATCGGCGCACGCGCTTCTGCGCGGTGAACCCCCGAGCCCGTTCTCTCTCCGTACTCCGTACTCCGTGCTCAAGTCAGCGTGGAGATATTGGGCGCTTTTCACGCGCATGCGCGAAAATTTTGGCGTCAGTAACGTAAGACGTTTGGCTAAAATGGGGTACCTTAGTACCCGCATAATTTCGCAACATTTGTTATGCTTTAAATTTGAAAAATGAATGTATAACATATGTATGTGTATATATATATATCTATTAAAATTTAATATATACGTATGTACACGTAGTACGCTCGTCTCGCGTCTCGTCCTAGTCTCTCATGACACTTTCCCGCCAATAATAGTTCCCCACTATTTTCCTCACACACTTACGACGTAGATACGCTCCTGTTTTTGGTCGCGCATGCGCATGAAAAGCGCCCAATATCTCCACGCTGGCTCAAATGCTCAACGCTCAACCGTCGACGAAACGGATGGTTGTTCTCAACTCTCTCCGTGCTCAACCGTCGAGTTAGAACGTTGTGTAAAAACGCAAGTAGCTGAGTGTTCATTTATTTGATACCTCAATCTACCTATATACATAAACGGGCAGTTTTACCATAAAACTGTGATAGTGGCGCCATCTACCGCAAGCTGGCAGCCCACGGTAACATGGAAGTTCTACTTTATCATGCGAGGGTAAAACAGAAACCTGCACCACGAACGCTCATCGGACAGGAATGTCTGGATATCAAAGTAAATTTTCTTGCCTTCTCTGAATTATACAAAATAATTCATTTCTCTTTCTTAAACAAAGATAATTTCATTATTATGTTGGTTCTGATCCATGCTAAGGAATGAGTTCATCATACGAGATAATATATTATTGGCAGTGACAAATTGATTTACGAAACGATCTTGCACGTGTTATTACACAAAAGTGAAATCATGATTGCGATTATAAGATACGTAAAAAATATATCCGAACAAATTGAGAAGTGTTAGACTCGAATTGTTAGACATCGTTAGCCAACCAAAACAAACAGATATAAGATAAGCCGTAGATTCCGATTCATACGGTTTCGCAACGCATAGGCATCGGAGCGGGAAACAAACAAGAGCGAATAGTCAAGGTACTCTATTTCTCTGTTTACGGGGTAAACGAATAACTTACCGAGTTTTAACGGACTTGCTCGAGATCGGTACTGATCCTGTCGTCCGTTTAGGAGATGTCCGCCCGCCCGATTCCGCGGGCATTCCGCTTCGAGCCTGAAACAGACAAATTCCCGTTGTTAAAAACTGATGTTAACGAAAGAGTGCGATTATCCTAACGATCTCGCCGATTTCGCTCGATGGATAAAGAAGGATCTGCGCAAACTGTATACATATAGGAGAAGCGACGAAACCGCAACCGTGACATCCTTGAAAGGGTATCTTCTTTTACTAGAGCATAATTCGATCTGTTTTTGCGGCTAGAAACGAAACATGCGGCAAATAATTATAGAAACGAAGGACGTCACTCGGAAACGCGAGACCGCGACCGGTGCGTTGCAACGTAGGTGGAGGTGTGCACCAATGCCGGAATCACGGGAATAGACGGATCGACTAGAAATATATCGTGCACAAGGACAGGGTCCCGTCTTTCGGCTGTACGGCCGTACCGTGTATCCTCCTAAAGCGTCCAGTAATTGCCGGATCATTTTAGCGGTGACGGCACACACTGATGATTCACGAGAATTGAGGAACCGCTCTAAATCTCTCGGCTGCACTCAACACATCCGACCATATTATCCTAGCACTCGTACCACGTCTCGTTCAGGCTTGGAATCGTTCGCGGACGCGGTCTAACTAATACTGCGCGAGTGTACACAAAGATGATGGAATTTCAGGTGGCGCGTGATAAGAAACGAATCGGTCGCGATAAGTCCAATATATATATATATATAAATAGATACACGCCTGAGAACATGTCATTCGCAGAGAAGACAGATAACAGTTCTCGCCGAGGTTTTCGGGTGCAACCGATGCCCTTTACGAATGATTTTCTCATCGTTAGGATTGTAGTCGTCGACTGATTGCAGATTGATCCGAAACTATTCGAGTCCCAGTGCAATTGATTAAACGACATATTCATACAATTTCGTAATGTTCCCTGGCGAGGGCGCGAGCAACATTGTTGGACCAGCGTTTGAATAATTCCAGGCACGAAAAGTGCGGCTATCGTGCTGCAGCAATGCTGAACGAGCGATTTTTAGCGAGGCTCGATCAGAAGGGTACGCGACCCGTATACGTAGTTGTAAAGGTTCATCGAACCCTAGCCCCGCTCGTACGGGTTCTCGGCCAATAATAAAGATGCATGCCCAGTACGTAACTACGTTCTGTACATACGTACGTAAGTACCACCCTGCACTCGTGCCCCGCTCAAACACAGCGCACGCTAAACCACTATACACAAGGTGATACAGAACTCCGTGATGGAAATCAGAATACCATGGGAGTCTGTAATTCCGTCTCGGGGCACTGCCCGACCAAATTACACATTTTAAATGATACACTACCGCAAGCCCCTTGCGGAAGGCAATCCTACGGGCATTGATACAATTTTACTTAAACGAGACAGTCAATCCTTTAACTCATTTGCATCATTAGCGCATATATATAATTTTATCTCGTCATTAACACGTTCGCTACCGCATCATAAACAATAAAAGAGAAAATTCTAATCGTGTAGTTGTAAAGAAAGTGCAAGGTGTTAAGGACGGAGAAACTTGAAGTGGATCAAAGCCGTTCCCCGTGCGTGCGTAAAGTGGTTTCGAAAATGATTCTAACGATAGAAAATTCCGTTAACGGTGTGCGCGCGGCGAGGCGTCGTTATGCTTGACGAACGTCTCTGTTTTCCGGCAGCAGAGGTGAACGGTTTCCAGCGCACGGTGCGGTGTGCAGGCCATGGAAGCGTCGAAGGCAACGGTAATTCATAATCAAACGGGTAAACGAACCGTGCGCTCGCAGAAGAATTAATAAACGTGCGCGTAGAACCGCTTGCGCCTTCATGCTGCTGCCGTGATACATAACGATACAAGATACATCCACTCCGCAAGGATCTGTGCACGCAGAGCCTGTGCACACCGCGTGCACACACGACCGGTTACTCACGGCTGATTGTGAGCCGCGCGCTCGCAATGGGAACTGGAATTCCTCCTGGCGCGGATCGTTCCTCGAATCGCGTGCTCTCTTACATAATTGGCGAACTGACAAATTCCCCGATTCCCGAGCACGTGAATTTCGAATGCGACAACAGTTCGCTTGCACGTTCGTTACGGAGCAATGCGCACTGCAGGCTCGTTGACACGCTGACTCCCGAACAATCATCCCCCAAAAATCTCAGGAAATTAAACAAAAATCGTTGTATTGAAAATTGCAGAATTAAAACTTATCACGGGGATTACTCCTTGTACTCTTTTACATGGTACAAATCGCAATGACGTTCGGTTCGTGCAATTGTATTACGAACAAAATTATTTTTTAAAGATGCACGAAGAATTGTTGCAACTGTACATATATGATCGGCGCGCGGCAATCAACGTGTCTCTGCAGTAATCGAGTCACCTCCAACGCATGATCCGTCTAGTTGTCCGCCGGGCAAGCAGAGGTATTAATTTTTTTGTCTCCGTCGTAAATAGACCTTGGAGAGAATGGATATCGCCAGCTGCATTAATTAAGCACCGTTCCAGCGATCAGCAGACGAAATTCAAAACGTGTTCTCGTTCTCGGGTGAATCGGCTCGCAGACCAGACGGAGACCGCGTAGACGGAATTACAATCGCCGTTAGACGCTTTTCGTTTCTTGCCGCAGGGTGTGGCGGTGATAGACTTTTTTCCTTGGCCTACACTTTGTGCCAGGAACACCAATCGGCCTACGTGCTCTTGCGCCGTCTCGCTAGGCTAGTCTCTGAACCCTGACAATTTTCTGCGAGACCTCTTAGGGCGAACAAGAACCTAGAGATTCTTGTTGGCTATCTATTAGTGCAAAAATTTGTCGCCGATTTCTTGTTGTATTTTAATACGAAATCGGCCACGAACTTTTGCACCGACATAATAAAATGCTCGCGGAGAGGACAGAACCGTAAAGTGGTCCTCTAGATCTTCTAATTGATCGCGTCAGATGAATTTCGAACAAACACACGTATTTCTCCGCGAGCATAGTTCCTCCGTGCTACACAGAACGGGCTCTAACGATCGAATCGTTGGTCGCACCTGCACATAGGTATCCAATGTTAGTCTCCACTGGTCCCCGGTTGGCGAACCGTAAAACGCCTGCACCGCTTTGACCGGACAGCCTCGGTAACGGGCGAAACAGCGAGAACAGACTAGCTAACGCAAACGAGTGAGCGGAGTTGTCCCGATCCGACTCGACTCGACGCGACTCGATCCGATCCGCGCGATTCGGCAGTTCAATGCGAACTGGCTACGTTCGTGCCATTCCATGGCACATTATCCCGTGAGTGACCTCTCCTGGCCGTCATTCCTTTCTTCCCTCCACCGTCTCGAGCGCTCGCTGTTTCGTCGCGTTTAACCCTCTCCACGCTGCTGCCGCGAGAACAGTTTGAAAAACGCATCGCACCCCGCTGCATTTTCGCGTTTTCTCAAGCTTGGCTGTTGTCAGACGTTCTGCCTATCCCGTTAATGCCCGCGAGTGCACCGTCTGATTTTTAATACGATGGCTGCCACGGCGGTCATCGGTGACCGTCGTTATTGATTTGTTTAAAAATGTATTGTCATAAGTGAAGGAGAAACTATTGATTCTAAAAAGCCAATAATTTTGTAATCTTCGAAAGAAATTTTATGACGAAGTATTATCGCAATAATGTTTTTCAATTGACGTTTACAATAGCAGACAGGGTAGGCCGTAAAAAAAGAGGAATCGCGACACGCAGGTAGGAGACTTTGCAATCCGCCTTTCGATCCGCGGCGACCTTGCTCCGCGGCCAACCTTCCGACCTAATCGTCGCTAATTTGATTTGCTGTTCGCGTTCCATTAGGTAACGAGGGAATCCTCGCAGAGTACGCCGCAGAACGTCCAGCCGGCGTTCACAGAGCACTGTTGCGCTCCAAATACTTGTTGGTGTCTGCCCACCTGGCGTGATTATGGCTCTCGGCGTCCCACGTAGATCCAACCGTGGACCACTGTCGGTGGACTTTGATTTTCCGTCGTGGGAATCCATGGTTCTGACACCTGTTGTATCTTTGGTCCCCTTCCCGACGCGATTTCTGCAAAATAAATACCTGACATTAGGTAAACTCTTTACGTTGACCCTCAATGACCTTCAAATGAGCTCAAAACTGACTGTTTTCATGTACGAAGAGATATATTGCAATGTGCATCGTAGTTGATCAAATAAAAAATCGATTTTTTTCGATATTTCTTTACGTTTCAATGCAAACGATGAAAAATTCAATTGGAAATCATCGCAGAGACGTTCGAGAGTTCACGATGACGGGAAGAACGAGCCCCGGACAGGAACAAGCGATGCAGTCAAGATTAACGGTATAAACACCTGCGGAGCGTGATTTCTAGAATGCGGCTAGAAACAGCTGGTAATCGGCGGGACGATTCGCGTGGCCAATCAAAGGAACCACGGATAACGTTCTACGGTTACTTACAAAGCGGCGGACCACTCGGCCGGTGCAACGGCACGCGTGCGTGATTTAGCATGAAGAGGAGCCGAACGGTGTTTTTGGAGCTGCTGTCACCATTCGTAGGGAAGACGCGGCGGCGCGGACGAAAGCCTCTGAGCGGGCGCTGCGAACGACAGCCGGCGCGAGACTGCCGAAGAACGAACGCTTCGTCTTCGACTTGGATGGGCAAAATGGATGGATGGATGGATGGATGGATGGTCGGCGTGGCGAACAGCTATATAATCCATGAGGGACGGCCCCGCGCTCGCGCGACGTGTAATCTGAAAATGTAATTTACTGTCACGTTTCGACCTTCGCCTGGCTCGTCGTCCGTACACTCTGATCAAAAAGAAAGGGTCGTTTCTTACCTGTCCAGCGAGGACAGGCTCTACCAATAAACCCCGATGCACTATCGCTGATTATTTTCGACCCTGTCCGACTAGACTATGTCGGTCAGCATATGGCATTCGGATAGATAAGATACCCCGAACAATAGCGCATCGACCGAATTATCCCGCGAAATTGAACCGCAGCATTAACACCATGGCGTATCGGTGGCGTAATTCATCGTGAGCGAAATATGCGTTCTAATAATAATGCAACCACTCACGGACACTCACGAATACAATCATGCCATTGTTGAATCTAGAAGTTCATATGTATCGAATTTCCAGTTTCACGTGTTTCAAGTGACACGTGTTTTCATTGGTTTTCTTGCGACGGAACTGCTTCTGTAGGGGGCTGATTATTATGAATTTTTTGTCGAACTTACGGTACGTTCTACTTTAAAATTTGTTTTGTAACCGATTCAGCTACTCTTCCAAAGAACTTTGAAAGAAATGGCAGAATGTCGATACACGCATACTACGCAGATTCGTGTGTGCCGTGGGTGGAAGCGGAGGTCCGTCGGGAAACGACAGGCCTTTTCATTCATGCCTGCAGCTTCGAGACGGGGCGAGGGTTTTCCATCAACTGGCCCAGACCTTCCGGTCACTATTTTCTCTGTTCGCGGATGCAGGTGTGCGTGTGGTAGCAGAAACTAGCCAGCGCATCTCGACTAATTCGCTAGTCGGTTTTCCTGGCAAACTAGAGCGGCGCGTGCTAAAGATAGGTCGCGGGGATCGGCGGTGTGTGCACGTAGTACCGGCGCGGTGCACAAGGGCGACCTTGGCCTTAGAAGTTTATATAACGAGGAAGCGAGCGAATCGCCAGCTCAGTCGGAGTCGTCGTTTCGTTTCGATCCACCGATGCGAGACTCGGGCCACGACAGCTCGCTGAAACAGTGAGACGCTTCCCAGTGCCCCGATTGGATGATTTTTTCATGTTCTCGTTCCTCGTTCGATGTCCATAGTACACACCGGCGTGACGCGTAGGCGACGACGATGAGGATCGCGCCAGGTGTCCTGTGAACATAGACACGGTGTGCACCGCTGTAACCTGGTATCGTTTCCCGACCCTGAAGAGTGATACCTTGGTATTGAACGTGAGATAGGTGCCTCGCGAGAAGGATCAACAAGACCGTGTTCCGCTTCATCGCGACCATGGTGAGTGACTGCGAGCGTCGTTCTTGGCGCGCCAAGCACAAAACCATGCTGTTGCACCGCTGCAAATTTTAATGACATTTAACGCTGCCGTTACGCATAATTTTCACCGACCCGTACCGAACTAAAATACCTAATCTAAAAATATGAAGGATAAAGTCCACGCGATAACATTCATTGGGAACGCTAGAAGCTAGTACACATGAAAACATATAGAGCTCTACGTATACCTATGTATGCCCCCTGCGAGTTCCAAACATGGCACTAACAAGAAGCCAATCGACGCGAGCTGTTTATTAACAAGACTACGCGGCCACAACAGCGTTGCCCGCGCGCCTCTCGTTCCATGGTGTTTCATCTCGCGGATCGAGAAGAGACTAGATGAGCATTCGTCGCGCGCCTGCCTCCAGGTAACACGGCGGACCTAGAAGAGACAAAAAAACACGATGATGCTGCATCTGATTCTGCTCTGGGCGTTGGTCGGCCTAATTGGCCAAGTGCACTGCAAATGCAGCATAGCGGCGATCGCGGACGACGAACGGTCGATCGCCTACGCATGCATGCACGGCGACCTGAACGACCTCGACGAGATCTCCAGCGACGCGGAATGGATAGAGTTCACGGTGTCGCGGCTCCATTCCATACCGGACAACGCGTTCTGGCGGTTCAAGAATCTCCGGAGGTTGTCCTTTTACAACTGCCACGTGGACTTCATCGCCCCCGACGCGTTCGCCGGCCTGAACCGCTTGGAATGGTTGATATTCCATGGGACCAAGATCAACGTGGCGAGGTCCGCGTGGTTCCGTCACCTGACCAACCTTAGGAAGCTGGTCCTGGACAGGTACGCTAATCATTCGCAGCTATTTCGTGTCGTTATTGTACAACCTTAAGAAAAACACAAATCGGTCGCGTTTACGAAGATTTCTCGGAAGAATCCCGTGGGCCGGAATTTGCATCGCGGATGCGGAAGAGGCGCAGCGTTTCCTTGTTTGTAGAACCACGGCGGCGCCGAGCGGCGTCGTTGGATCCATAGAAAGTCATAGATTACGTAAAGCTGCATAATCGTTCAAGGGAACGCTGTCTGCAATCAGAACACCGTTTAAAAATGTTCATAACATCGTCGTGCAATGTATCATAACCTCGCATATATACGAATATAAATATTTTAGATGCGGTTTGGTGCACATCGAAACCGATGTCTTCCGGATGTTGCCGCGCCTTGAAACTTTGGGACTGCGCGACAATGATCTAGATTGCTTGGCGACGGAGGATCTAGCCTATTTGAGATCGTTGAGGAGCGTCCGCATCGACGGGAACCCTTGGCTATGCGAGTGCCGGCAGAGGTTCGACAAATACTTCCGGGAGAGGTCGATTAGCTTGGAGACGGACTGCTCTATAGAGGTTCACCTGTGCAAGCGATACCAATGCATGACTCAAATTGGGTTCCCCATACTGCCCACCACCTTCACCACTCACAACCTGAATAGTTACAATAGGGTAAGTGTCCATTCGCGATAGGCCCCGGGTTATCCATAATATGGTAGTGTTTACGTACTGTAGCCCCCTAATGGCGGCAACCATGCTTGCAGGAATGGACGTCGGTGCGCCGCAACGAGTTCCAGACAAGCGTATTCACGTCGCTGGACCGTCTTCCGGATAAGACCAGTTGGATCGAGATTTCCGGTCTGACGATCGACAAGCTGCCTCGTTACGGTTTCTTCCGGTTCGGAAATAGCTTGAGGAGCCTGGACCTAAACGACTGTCACATCCGCGAGATCGAGGACGGAGCATTCGCAGGGTTGCACAGGCTGCAACGGCTCTCGCTGGTCGGCAACCATTTCCGAGTGGTTGGCGTTGGGTGGTTCCGCGATCTCCTCAACCTGCAACAATTGATCCTTCAAAGTAACGAGATCGAGCGGATCGATAGGACCGCGCTATGGCGCGTGGGCAACAGCTTGAGACACCTCGATTTCCGAAACAACAGGTTACGTTGCATAGCCATCGAGGAGCTGACCGAATTGAAGAAACTCGAACGTTTCGACGCAACCGGGAATCCGTGGCTGTGCAGCTGCCGCAGGAACCTCCAAAGTTACCTCACACAACGGACTGTCGGATTCGAGATCGACGCGGGTCGATGCTACCAGAACGAGAGCGATATTCCGGTGGCTGCCGGGGGATGGCGCCAGCACCAGGTATAAATCGAATCCGAAGCCTGTTTTCAATAAGAAAACAAAAAGAATAAATTAACAGATTTGAAAATGGTTAATTAAAAAATTGTTTTTTCAAACAGGTCACATCGAATACTTCAATTACAAACGGAAGAGTTCACTGGACTTCCTTCGAAGATAGTGTTAGGCACTCTAATCTGACGATCGTCAGGCCCCGTCCGCCGCCCCCGTCCACACAAGTCCCCGTGGCTACACCCCCATCGGTGGTCTATACCGGACAATGCTACCCCGAGAAAGGCCAGGACCGATCCAGAGCGATCTACACCTGTCGAGCGATCACCTCGATGGAAGAGCTGAACGTTATACCGGTTACGGTCCACTCGATCCGAGTGATCTTGTCGAAAATCAAAAAGGTTCCAGGGGATGCTTTCAGCCGGTTCGACGGTTACCTATCGAAGCTCGAGCTGCGCGACTGTGGCATCGAGGAGATCGACTCTCGGGCCTTCCTCAAGCTCTACAATCTCGAGTATCTGTCGCTGAGGAACAACCAGCTGGATGCCGTCAACGAAAACACGCTACGGGGCCTGGCGAATCTCAGACACCTCGATCTCTCGCACAACAACATCTACAGGATAGCGAACGGCGCGTTCGACAACGTGCCGTACCTTAGCACCCTTGACGTCTCCGATAACTCGATGAACTGCATCGGCGTCGAATATATGGCTGAACGGTTGCGATACCTGTCCTCGTTGAACGTTGCCAATAATCCCTGGAGCTGTCTATGCGGGAGCAAATTGACTGAATTCCTGGACGCACGCGGAATCCGTTACGACAAACATTCGTTGCTCTTGAGAGAGGACTGTTACGCAACGGATATTCCCGCCATAACCAGCGCACCGCCGACGACGTCCGTTCCCGCACCCGTCTGGAACGAGACCGTGGAAGGAACCTGTGTTACCGTCGATGATACAGCAGGTATCCGTTACCGATGTATCGGCGCTAACTTACTGATGCTACAGTCCTTACCGGCGGAGGTCGCTGCGATAGAATTCCATGAGGGACACCTGCCGCGTTTACCGGCAGGATGTTTCGCGAAATTCCAAAATCTTCGGGAGCTCGTAATTACGAATTCAGGTCTGACCACCATCGAACAAGGCGCGTTCGATGGTATGAACAGCCTGCAGAATCTGACGATTCAGGACAATCCGCTGGAAATGATCGGATCCTCCTGGTTCTCGCTCGAGAATCTCCAGAGGCTGGATCTGCGCGGCAATTCGATTAAATATGTCGCCCCGGGCGCGTTCCGCAGGTTGACCAGACTCGAATATTTGAATTTGGAGGGAAACGACCTGAAATGCATATTCACCAGCGATTTGAACGAGATGCCGGAAGTGTACATTGTCGAGTTCTCTGGGAACCCTCTGAAGTGGAGGTGCAGGGTGGAGTTGGAACAGTTTCTGGAGGCTCGGAAGATACGTTTCGTACGAATCGAGAATTCTTGCGAGGGAAAGAAGCTTGTGAGAAATCTCCTGCTTCAGAACAAGACCGACGGCTCGTTCGATTGCCCGTCCGATTGTTCGCCATCCGATCAGCCACGGTTTCATGGTTTTCTCGTTCCGTTTTTAGCTTTACCATTGATAGCGGCCCGGTTCTATTGACCATAATCACCGTTACTTAATCACAAGTACAATAATATACAATAATGTGTTCATTGATATTTTTTTATATTTATTGAATACTTACGTAAACCAGCGTGACATTAGGGCGGAGCTTGACGTAACGCACATAACACGTAGTCGCTGATTCGACGGGGACAAGTCTGGAACTTGTTCTAAAAAAATGAAATTTTGTATTAATATTCGTTCTACGTGTACGCCATACTTGTACAATAAACTAATTTATCCTTCCAGGAATAATAGTGTTAACATTCGGTTGTGTAATTATCTCGAATCGCGCTTGAATATAACTGTGATTGATAGAAGCTGTGCAAATAAAGAAATAGCATAACTATAAAAAGCGACTTTCATTTGTACGTGGACATTGTGCGTGGGAAAGAGAGGGTTTTTGGACGCGGCCCAGATAACCAGGCCTGGCGTGAGCAGCGAGCCTGGCGAGGGCAGAGAACGGGCAGAATCCTGTCGAGGCTACGCTTATAAGGACGAGTGCTGTATATTTGGTCCAATAGAAATTTATTCGACCGTGCTGCCCTCTTAAACAAAGGCAGATTCAGGGTCCATCTGCCAGCAGTCTGCCTTCGTTCTGCCGCGCACAGATGCTCGTCAGAAATGAAATTTTTGGTTGGCTGGGGGAATTCCATATTTCTAAAGTGCGTACCGTAGGTAGGCGGTTGGGTTCGAGGACTGGTCATAAAAGTGACGATTCCCAGAACCTTGGCTCGGCCATTACAAAGTCCTTGACAGTGATGTTACCAGATGCGTTTTTTTGGGGAAGAAACTTTCTCTATGCCCTTGCAAGTTAGGAGAATTTCTCACCCTGCATAAGGAACAAAAGGTTCCTTAGTCAGGCGACCGGCATGGCAGAAACATAGCAGCGTTCATTGTGAACGCATCATTCTCCGTGCGGACTAACGAGAGTGACGTCGGCTTCTCGTTTCGATTATTGTTTAGCGTTCTCTCATCGGACATTTTATTAATCAGTTTTAATACAGCACGCGGGATATTAATCATTTATTTATCCTATAACCTAAACAGTTCTCTCTGATTTATCGGAGGAATTGGTATTTGATTACGTTTCTAATTTATTCGATAAAACTCGTTCCATTCGACCGAAACGTATCCTGTTTTGAGGGAGATTACGATTTACGTGGCCCCTCGTTTTGAGGTTATATTTGTGTTCTTGGGGTTATTTTAAGAAAAAAATTTATATATAACCATATAACATGGTGTCAAATCAGCCTGGTTTAGCCGGTAAAGTAGATTTCTTGTTTTTTATAAATTTGCAAATATCTCTGTAACTATGCAAAATATGGCAAAATATCAAGAGACCTTTTTTGCAGAAAATTAAATTTTCAATCATTTATGTCCTATGGCATTTTTCTATCAGCTGCGCAGTTTCCAAGTATATTTATATTTCGATGAATTTGTAGAACAACTGCCTCTCCCCCGAAATAATGGTCGGGGGAACGTAAAGGCTACGTTCTGAAAAGATAAAATTCTGGAAGACTTCTACAATGGGAAGATTATCTGAACAGAATGAGTTATGGTTAGAAGCCAGGGGTAGTCTAGTCGTAATTTCAAAAAAATTATTTTATTTTTAGTATATTTTTCGTGAAAAATGGAATTTTAACATCATTTCAACGTTTTTTATAGGAAATTCAATTTCCTACAAAAAGGTCTCGTGATATTTTGCCATGTTTCTACCATGAAATCTACTTTACCGGCTAAACCAAGCCGATTTGACACCATGTTATATATACATTTTTTTCTTGAATTAACCCCAAAAACACAAATATAACTTCAAAACGAGGGGCCACGGAAATTGTAATCGTGCCCTGCTTTGAGAGACGACGAAAATCATACCACGTATGCCCGGCTAGCTCAGTCGGTAGAGCATGAGACTCTTAATCTCAGGGTCGTGGGTTCGAGCCCCACGTTGGGCGAATTTTTTTTTATTTGCTTTGTCGAAAGATAACATTTTACTGTGGTACCGTAGCAAACAAGATTACATGTTCAATAAGTAATAGACTTTTGTTGTCCTTAAGTAAAAACAATTGAGAGTTTTGTAGATACTTCCGAAGTATATAATCAATTACATTCATAAATAATTTCACTAACTTTCAAATTTTAGGATGACGGTTGAAGCGTTCGATTTCGCAAGTCCGATGTACCGAACTTCGCGGTGTCGTAAATTCCGCTCGTTTGCTCGCGACGATAATCAGGTGCTTTGACGAGGTTAAACTCAACAACGCCTATTTGAAATGAAACTCGATTTTTAAAACGTATTTACAACGTTATACATCTGATTGGACGAGATGTTGCGATGTTCGAGATTTAGTTGTATCGGTTCGAGAGTTAGTTTGAATCTGTTCGATAGTATCGTGTCGCGTATTACGTCTGCTCGGATCTTTTTCTATTGGTTGGCTGTAAACTGTATGGGGGTCACTAAATGGTTTCTAATTGGTGGATGGATGATTTTTTTAGGTCGTCGGAGTAGGGATATGCAAAAGTAATCTGTATTTTTGTTAAGAGAAATTAAGTGTGAAGGATATTTGAAACTATAAATACTGTTTTGGTTTCAATCGCCCTATCAGCTATCAATGGGTTCGTTGACGTAGGTCTCGAAGTGGTGTCCGATCAAGTCCGATGACACCCAAAACTATAGGACCGTCGCGTCGCGTCGAGTGTCTCGAAATCTCACGTTCAGTCTGATTCAGTCTGATTGTGACCGAACAAATCTTTATTTAGCAACAATAAATAACGGAAACAAAAACGAGATATAACAACAACTAACAATAACGGAAAGCGTAACAAATATCGACAACAAAAATCGGGCGAGCCTGTGCCGGGGTGCACGGCCGTTGATTTAACGTGAAACGTCTAAATAATCTATGTCATCGAGTTGGTTTTAGCTGGTTTTAGCGTATTGGATTGAAATGAAAAGGAGATACATATTGACTGCGTACACTGCGTACCCTCTGCGTGCCCCCTCCCTGCCAACCCACTCGCCCGCGCCGTGAACTCAAGGTTGTATGACCTTGCTTATATGACACTGCACTTACGTCTCTGAGACAGATTTTTAGGGAGTTACTAAGGCAGGACGATATAACCTTTTCGTTACGGTATTTTCTGTTTTCGTACCCGTATAATTCGGTGTGATTTTAAAGACGTTTAACGTCAAAACCACGACAACTATAATCTCAAACCAAAATATTGTAAAGAGACTATGTCGCGGAAGATGACGAATCGAGAACGATCTAAATTAATTCGATATAATAAATGTATTTCAATAGAAGTTAAAAGGTATCTATTTATTTAATTATTATACATTTATGTATATATATATATATATATATATATATATATATATATATTAATATATAAATATTTATTTTACACTCGATGAGTGCTAGAAACTGTCTGGCTGGTCGGGAGATCTCTTTTTGGTGGCCGAGTTGGGAAAATCCCTTGCCCTTCAAGGACACGGAGGAAGTTTATTCCCTAAATTAACGCATTTGGTAATCGTCACTGCCAAGGACTTTTTAGTGAACTGGCCATGCTCCTAGCCATCGTTACTCGTCTGACAATCCTTCAACCCGGCCACCAACGCACGGTGCGTTTTTCGGAAAGAAAGAGTTTCCGCGTCCGGAAGTACACTTTCTTTCCACGTTCCGCTATAAAATCATTTGTATAGTTTTCTTCAATGTATGTAACATGCTGTACATAATAAAAGCTCAGACATTAAAAAAAAAAGAAATCGAGAAATTGGATAATTCCTCAACTTAGCAGAGCGTGGTTTCGATCCACGGACCTCTGGGTTATGGGCCCAGCACGCTTCCACTGCGCCACTCTGCTACTTGTGTTTTCTCTAGTAATAAATTTGTCTTTTCTCTATTGTAAATAAAAAAAATGATTTACCATATACGTACTTGAGAAATTATTGGAACATCGTTGTAGGAAAAATGTGTAGACTAAGCAAAGTAAAGCGCCGCTGCGTGCGAACTGATTCGCTTGCCATGTTGCAACCGCATTTCGGAGCTGCAATGCTGCGAATCCAGCAAAATAAAAAATGCGGCTAGTTGTGAAAGCCATCTTAACAATGAATTAAAAAAATGTCTTTCTCTGCATACATTATGCAATTTGATAAACCGTATCTACACTAATTATTCTGCTAATTTATTCAGGCAAATTTTAGTTAACGGCTATCTATTTTTTAATAAATTATTCTAAACACTGTTATATTAAGTCGGTGCAAACGTTCGTGCTCGATTCCTTACTGTATTTTAATACGATATCGGGCACGAATTTTTACACCGACATAATACAATAATGAACATTTACTCAAATGATAAATAGAATTAAATTAATCACATGTAGAAAGGATAAAATTGTTCGGGGAACTTTTCTAAATCGATGTAATAAATGTACAAGGTACATGTAATAAATAACAATGTTTAATGATGTTATATTTCTTCGTAAACAATAATATCAAAGTGTACATTGGCCCATGTATAACAAGAATGTCGCAGCAACAACGCAGCAGTTACGAAATGCCTGATCAGCATTGACCACGATGCCAGGTAACACGATGTTCACGCACCGAATTGCAAAACCGCCCGAGAACCAGGGGGAGTTCATATACAGGTGATTCCCTATAAAACGCAGAATTGAATTAGCCGATCATCAATTCGATCCTAAAAGTGACAGAGTATACACGGTCAACGATGCGTCTCAGCGTGTGCTTTTCAATCTTGGTTCTGGTGGTGGCTTTGGCCAAGGCAAGTCCAGCAGCCAACCCAGCAGAGAAGAAGTCATTGGTGGAAGATTCAAAGCTCGAATCCAAGAAGGAAGATCTGGAGATCGAAGACACTGGCTCAGACAAGGACAGGGCCAAGAAGTCAACTTCTTTCTGCGTAGACATCAAACCAGGTTCCTACCAATCGTCCCAAGCTCCCTGTAAAGATAACCAACAGGTTGATCAGAATGCCAACATTGCTATTCAGAGCGAACCTGTTGCTCAGTCGGTTCAGGGTTACAATTTCGTTCAACCTTCTTACCTTCAAGCTCCCTACATTCAGTCTTACATTCAATCAATGCCTCAGGGGAGTACAGCCCTGCCTCAGAAAGTGGTAGCACCTTACCTATCCTTCCAAGTGGTTCAATCGCCTTCCCAGCCTTCTGTTCAATCGGTTCCATCAGTTCCTCAGATAGAGATTGTTCCGCAAGCTTCCGTAGAGAGACCAAACTCCAAACCAGATCCGGAAGAGGCACCCATGGAGCAACTGAAACCTCAGCATAGCGAAGATGCGTCAGAACCGCTGCCAGTACCGCAAGAAACTTTGACAATGTTACCAGTCGCTCCTTCCTACCATGAACATTTATTCGCTCTTCCATCAAGCTCAATGATGGTGTATCCTGAGCTAGAACAAGTGCCATTGGCCAGTTTTCTTCAAGATTCATCGACGCCTCATCAATGCCCGTGCCAGAACAACATGGCTAGGTTCAGCGAAGCCGCTATGGAACCCATGGCTGTTGGAATGTTGCCCTACTCGTCGGCAGTTGCAGGATCTCCAGTCATAATGCCATACAACACCAAAATGCATACTGTAACACATGTAAGAAATAATAATTGTGCTTTTTCTGCTCAACTCTGGAATTTGTTGCTCACAGATCTCTCCTTACAGGAACACGGATTGAACCCAAGACATCGTCACGGCCACTCTCACACCTACGCTCACATCAATGTGAATGCTGGTATTCCCCAGACTTTCGCTATGCCAGTCAATGCATACAGCACCAAAGGTTTGGTGGACACTAGCTTTGCCTCAGGAATCTCCTTCAGGAACCACCCAGCGACCTACGGGACATCCACTCCATTACTTGCTAGTACCCTCAGGAACGCGGAGAATGCTAACAACAGTCCACTGGCGTTCGAAGCGAACGATCTTGTGGCGTCCAATAAGATGCCGAGAGATATCGACTCATCAGCGAAGATAGAAGAGATCAAGCAGCAATCAGACGACAACAGAAAGAGTATCGAGGAAGAAACTAAACAGAACTAAAGTTGATGATGAATCGTAGTATACTCGAATATAGAATACGAGAGATGATTCGTTTTTTATTTTTGTATTTGATGAAGGATCAACCAATAAAACGATAATATAGAACAATTATGCACTTTATTTACCTTTTAAACAAATTCATGTATTTTTACAAACTACTTGCGCTACTTTCCGAAACACAGAAGTCATTGTTGGATCCCTTGTACACGTTTCTTAATATAGAATCGCTTCTAGGTATGATCAGAACGTTCTTGGATGAAGTCTCCTTCAAGTACTTCTGCAAGTCTGATATGCTGAATCGAGCCCATGAGCAAGTACACGAATCCTTGGACGACTCTTCGTCAGTTTCGCTTGGACCTTTAATTTCAAAAATTCATGTTACTATCTTTGATCCAGATACATGGTTCTGCTGGCTCTAACCGGCAATAGCTTTCAAATCTTCCTCCAATATATCCTCGTCAATGTTTATCCATCGTGTGATGTTTCTTCCAGTTTCAGAACTCACGCGCTTTAAAATATATTCGATTTTCTCCATGAGATCTGGTGGATATTTGACTCGGTTCAAAATTTCTTTGTCCACGGACCAGTCGCTGCTTTCATCTCCCTTGCACTTGCAACAAGTGCAAGAATCTGGATGATCAGAATTTCTGCACCCATCGTCATAATGCGGTGCTGAAAGATTGAATGTCAAATGAATAAATAAACGAAGATTAAGTGCACAATAAATCTGCTATTACCTTCGCACTTCAAGCAGTAGCAACATCTACAGTCTGGTTGGTGGTCCATGATCATCATGCTCGACATAATTCTGACGGCTGACTAAAACAAGCCTTTTCTTAATAACCTTTTAATCATGGAGAATTTTAATAACGTACGTGCTGCACTTTCACTTCATCTATCCTATTGTACACGTATTTGTAAAATGTTCGTTTCGGGGAGGTCTGTTTCATAGGAGGAACCGATCCTTGCGAGTAAAGAGCATAAGAAATATCACGGTATTTTTTCTTGCAGCGGTCACCTTCGAATCTTGCAAGGTACCATCTATGATCAACTCTGTACGGTCTGACGTCTGTGTCTTCTTGGTTTAATACCTCCGAGATCAACATTCGTTTGATGATCTACAAGAAAATAATAGGGTGGATGCTCTTCTTTATGTTACATTCGCGTGAATACCTTGCCAACCGGATGACCGATAGTGTTGCCAAATATTTTCAACTGTCGCAAAAGCGGAGTCTTCTTCAGCGTGTATAAAAGTTCCACCATGCCAGTATCTGTGATCTTGTTGTAGGAAATATCCAAGGATAGTAGCTTCGAGAATGGAAGGGCGTAACTGAGTGATCTGAAAATATTGTTTCTCAATCATTCGCTATCCTATATTATACTATCATATAGACTATCATAAATGAAAATAGGGTCACACTTCAAAATGTATGTCCGATACCTTGCTCCGTGATCAGTTATGATGTTCCTACACAGTATAAGAATTCTCAGTTGCGGCCTTCTTGCAAGCCACTTGGCGAGATGGTCCACACCATGATCGCCTATGTTGTTGCAGCCAAGATTCAACGAGTACAAAGTATTGTTGTCGATTGCATTGGACATCATGGCTTCGATATCGTGGCAACTAAAACTGTATTTTTGCAGATGCAACACCAAGAGAGTAGTATTGTGCTGAAAATGTATGAGTGTAATGATATGAATAAAGAAATGCATGGTGCAACGTTACTTTGAGCATGTGGCCAATGACACTGGCAAAATGAAGAGAATCGAAGTGGTACATGCATCCTGGATTCGGTCGGCTTATGTCTAAGCATTTCAGAGTCTTGTTACAGACTTTCTGATCCTGGCTTAATACCATGATAAAGTATATTAAACTGGAGGCAGTCTGATCTATTTCTGCGACATTCAACCGGTGGAGATGCTGGTTTTGTAGTAAAAATTCGGCCACATTTATCGATGCCTGGAAAAATTGTATAGCATAACTTTAATTAGAGAAAATGAAAAGTAAATGGATCACTTACATCGACGCCGAATTTATTGGCTTTTAAATTCAGGCTCTTAATCTCTAGGCGATTTTCTACATTCAACAAATATCGCGTTCCTGATTCGGTGATGTTATTGTTCTGCAGATCAAGTTCCTCTATTTGCTTGTACGTCTGATATAAAAGAAATGCTAAAAAGTAATCGAATCAAAGTGACACATAGCGTAGAAATTTTGTCACTTACAAGAGCATGGTCGATTAAATTTACAAAGCCATTGTCCGAAATGTTATTGCTCGCTAAATTAATGTAACAAATATCCTGATATTTTTTCAAGAAAATCATCAAAGCTGGGATATCCGTATCTTCGAGCACCCTCCTGCAATTATTCCCAAAGGACTATACAATTTCAAAGATTGTAACATGTTTGCTGACTTGATTTTTTCATGTACAGTAGCTCCACGCATGTCCACTCTTCTTTTCATGTTACAAGTTTCTTTGCAGAAGCATTTGAAGAACTCTTGATTGGCCAGTTGCGAGAAGTACGGCGGTTTTAATCGTTCAACAGCCCTAATCAAGCCCTCCTGGTCGCAACTTTGGCTGCAGAGGCCGTTTTTATCTAAACATTCGCCTTCACCAAACTGCATGATTTTCTTATTTCGTTAAACGTTCATGCGAATTTCACCGAATACCATTCTGTCCAGAATGGAGGCACTCAAGGCGTACCAAAGGAAATCGGTAACCCCCGAAGATAAAGTGATCCCGTTGGAACAGATTTTCCAGGGTAAATTGAACATAAACAAATAACGAGCACTATAGTAACGCTGATCGAATTTTCCAATTGCACAGCGTACTGCGAGATGGATCCAATTTCCTACGAGGAGGGCTTGGCGCTTCTACCGTTAACGCAAAGCGACAAATGGTTGATTTCCGCACGCATACTCGACATGGTGACGCTAACAACAACCAAAACAGGACTCGCGTTCTTCAAGTTTCGCAAAAGAGCCATATCGTTCGACGAGTACTTGATATATCTGAAAGACCTCGCGGAAATCGGCGACATGAACTTCGAGGATATGAAACAGAAACTGCAGGCGTCCGGGATGCCCAGGACCGCTTAACGTATAGTTCAGTTAACGCTATTGTCTACAAACTTTATTCTTGAACAAGACTTGTACAGTGCTTGCGCGCACCTTCCTTTGGTAATATTTACATTTGTCGCGAAGTAAACCTCGAAAATAAGAACAAATTGATGATTTTGGTAAAACAACCGAGATTAGTAGCCGACGATCACCAGCTGATCGATACACGCTGTATCGCACGGTAATGTCCAAAACGAACGTTCATCGACACGAAAGAAACACGTTCTTCAACGCATGCTGAAGATCGTTTTTCGTGTATGTATTGTAAAATAATAAATAGACTGCGGATTTGATGCATTTAAAATGGTAAAATGATTAAACAAATTTAAGAACGCCTATATATAATTTCCGATCTATTAAAAAAAGAACGAACTTTCTGTTTGATTCCCATTTCTTGCGATCGGCGCAGAACAATTTTATCTTGCATATAAACCCGCAGTTCAATAATAAATTACCAAGCGAATATTGTAGCTAAATGAAATAAAATTGCTGAGACAAATATGCTCACAGTGATGTTTTACAAATCGCGTGTAAAGCATAACAGAAATCATATCAAGCTGATTGGTAGCTGCACCTCTAAGACTACGGTAAGTCATAGTTGGAAGGATGACTTCTCTGTGTGTTTCTCACAGTATCAAAAATAAATTAATCAAAAATCAACTCGGGAAACGTTAACGATAACACGGTTAAACCGGGTGTACAAAAATAATGTAACATCCTCTTCGGTTCGAGTCGAATGATGGACCACAGAATAAATTTGTTTCTTTAGTGAGCAAAAGAGAAATATTTTTTTCTTCTCGTTGTCACTTTGAGAAACATGTAAAACATTTACTAGAAAATTATATATTTTTCTGTATCCATTTCAGGGCGCTTCTAATATTCCCAAGCGTGACTCTACCGAGGAAACTCGCTATTAATTGATATTCGGGCATAGTACGTCTCCCGCAAGATCTAGTCGAGATAGATCTACGGTAGGAATTCGTCTGGATCACTGTCTCCGCTTCGTCCCCGTCGAGAACATTGGACATCAATAGCACGGAGTTGCGTCCCTCGCAAAGTACTTTCGTCGTTAAGCACAGAAGCCATTGCATCACCTATGTAGTACAATAGTCGATGAAAAATATTCAATCGCACTAACCTAAGATCTTTCATAATGTTTCGGTTGCTCACCTCATTGCTGGACGGCAATTTTCCTTCGCTTCTGAACCATGCGCTCGGTGCCCACAAGTACAGTTGCATGACAGTCGCTGCAGTTTCCGTATCGAGTCTCTGAAATCGTATACATAGTCGCTTAGAATCCAGAGAGTATAGCTAACAGCCTATGTTAACAATGGTATACCTTGTACAAGCTCCTGGACAATATATTTTTGATTAACGCAGATACCAGTGTTGGCACATTGTTTGGTAAAGCGGGAAGGTCCGCCTCGTTGTAGCTATGGTTCTTCAGAGATGTTTTTTCCCTGGCGTTGCCATGGAACGGATTCTTTAAACCGAATAGCTCATACGCGATGGTACCAATGGTCCACAGATCAGCTTTTGTGTAATTGATATGGGTAAACGGACCAGGCTCGGCTGTGATCACTTCCGGTGCCATCAGCGCAGCATTTCCACCCTTGTCGATGTCGTGGGTGTTGTAAGGTAAGTACAATCTATGGCTTTTGTCGGCAAGACAACACCCAAAATCCGTTATCACCAGGGACGGACAGTTGTCGGTTTCTTCGGACAGGTCTAGCAGAATGTTGTCGCTCTTCAAGTCGCTATGATAAAAAAAATATATAATGTCCTGAATACTTGATACTACGGTGTACTTTCCGATATCGACTTACCGATGTGCAATGCCGTGAGCGTTCATGTGAGCAACACCCTCCAACAACTGTGCTAACAACAGTATCGATTCCCTGGTATTCATGTTGCGATCGACTAGATATTGCTTTAGCGTAATGTCATACCTACAACAGAGAATTCCTATTGTCCGATTTGTTCTCAAAACATATACCTCTTGGTAAGTGCGCCATACCTTTTCATTAGCAGGAACAAGCTCATGTTTCTCCCGGAACCTTGGGGATTGATACGCGCAGGCAACGCGTCCGGATACATTCTAAAGGAACCAGGCAATGCTGGTACTCTATCGGCGAAAGCGTAGTACACTGCTACAATATTCGGATGCGGCGGAAGCTCTGCTTTCCTCTCTGCCATCTTAGTTTCCCACTCGGCTAATTCCTCGTTATTTAAATGTTTTCTAGCCGGTACAGTTTCCCTGTACATGGCTCTCAAAATAGAGAGTGCATTGGATTCAGTGTCGTAATTAAACATCATTTTTAATGCCAATGGAAATGCAGTTACATCTGTGGTTTTGTTATCGATATTCGGTTCATCTTTGTTCTCATTCGAGTCCTTGAATCTCGTCGCATAGACAACAGCAGAGCATCCTTTAGCAATAGCAGGGCCAATTACGAAGTCCTCCAATGATACAACTTTTTCTTCATCCCTAATCACCTCGTAATTTCTATCGTTTTGAGGAGTATTCCATTGTAATTTTGATACTGCTTCCTGCAATTACAAGTTTAAGATAGAACTATATTTCTTTCACAGCACTGTTCGAGGTGAATCAAAGCAAATACCCTAATTTCCCAGCAGACACCTTCCAATTCGTCATCCTTTGTTAATATGCCAGTTCCGGATGCCAGGGATACTCCAACCAAAGCGAAGAAGGGTGCAGAGTCACCATAGACAAGTCTTTTAGCAGCTCGTCTTCTTAAGTCCGCTGCCAAACTGTTGGTGACTCTTTTCAGGATGTTATCGACGAAGAGTCGTCTAGCATGGGCTCCCAAGTAACCAAGGTGTCTTCCTGTGGTCGACGCATTGTTGTTACCCTGGGGCAGGCAGCCCTGGGATTTGCCTATTTTTAATAAAACGATAATAAACAATTAATAACCCTTCAACGAAACTTCTTGGGCTCGGTAACCTCGTCAAAGCACAAAAACACCAAGAACTTCTAGAAAGATCGCGACGTCAATACCGACAACTTTTTCTGGTCTCTACGAACGATACCGATTCGGGTCGTGAAAAAATTTGAAAAATGCGTTTAAAAAAACTCCTCGCACGACTGGTCGTAAAAACCGATTATTGGGTCAGCCGTGACCCGCACGCTAGCAACAACATTTACGTAAATCTACATTGTTATAGTCAAATTTAACCTCTGCATAACTGATCGGAAAAACCGACGGTCGGGTCATTCGTGACCCAGACACTAGCATCAACATTTCTGTAAATTTAAATTGTTACAAACGAATTTAGCCTCTGCATAACTAACCGCGAGGACTGATACTTGGGTCAGTCGTGACCCACAATAGATGTCACAGCACGGAAATTCACATATTCTTCCAAATATGTTCAAACGGTATACCCTAACTAAGGTCTTGGTTAACTGTTTCAAGGTCCCCGACAGAGTGACCACACGGGACATGGGACGAATACATGTCAGCATCGATCGACTCACCTACTTGCACAACGTGTATCTTGCCGTGGTTGATCCTTGGATAACAATTAGCGTACAAAAAGTCGGTATTCCGGACGGAGTGCAAGAAGGCCCGACCATTTTGAAAGAGACGGTGGGCTACCGTCCGTATCGACATCTCTACGGGGTTCCGGGCCGAGAAAGCCCAACGGGCCACTCCCCCAGGAAGGAACGCCTTCGCCGCCGAAGGCAAGCCCTTCACCAACGTGAGAATCGTTTTTCCTGCTGTTTTCCTCTTCTTGACAACTGCGTAGACGACCCCGCGGAGGACTCGTATTGTCGCACTCGCTGTGTTTTACTACCACTAGCGCCCTGAACTCTGTCAGACTTCTACCAAACCGAGTAACGAGAAAGTTGCGCATGCGCGTCCAAAATGTCCGCTCGCAGTACCGTATCTATATATTCATTTTTCACAATATTATGCAGGGTACCCCATTTATCCAAAGACTTACATTATCAATGCTAAATTAGCCGTGCATACAACGAAAAAACTAGTTCGATATCTGACCACCGAACTAATCGCCAATGCACGCCATTCGTCTATTTATACTAACCGCCGCATATAAATCGGTGTTATGACAAATTGTCTGCCATTGCAAAATAAACGGGGAAAATCGCTGGGAAGGGAGAAAAAAACGATACCGGTTCTGAAGTACTTAGATACGTATACCTTTTACGTTTCGGAATCGAGCGTTCAAGGTATGTATCATTGTATGTATTGGGTACCGTCAAGGTTGCGTGGGATATCGGTGTAGCCCCACGGGAATGCAACCGTTCTTACACTGAAGTATTAAGGCGCTTTTATTTCGTTAGCTCGATGACGAACGCGATAACTTGTAAATGAGGAGACGCTGTATACAAACCATTCCGCATACGTAATCGCAAAAATTAGTACGCGTACGCGACGCAAAACCCGTTAAGGATTAATCGTAAGAGCACTTATCTCGTGGCGACCGAGATAAGACGTTGCTGCGTACATCGCGATTTCATTTATTAAATATAAACTCTTGACAGAAGCAACGATAAGCGTACGAAGTTTAGTATAATGTATATAATCTGATACATTGTTTTCCCAGTTGACTAGTAACGACTCGACTGCGGATTTTATACATTTATGGGAAGAACGAGTAGATCGAATGCAAAGCAACGAGGGCGTTTAAAGAATTTAAAAATGCTGTACGATTTTTTTCAGCTCGTTACAATTATTCCGGAAAGATATAAGTGTCTATGTAACTGCGCTGCATAAAAATCTGCGGTCTAGTAATGACGGTATCTGTACTGTCGACCGTAGTTGTAGAAAGATCTGCTGTCTATGGGGTTGCAGGTGTAGAGTGCGTCTCCCCGTGTGCCGCTCGGGCAGGTGCACACGGCGATGTGGCGTCGAGGAGTGCAGGATGCAGTCGGTCCGCACTCCTTGCCGGTGCAAGGATTCTGACAAGTGAAGTCGATGCATGCTTTACTGTCGGGACACTCGCTGTCCGTGAAGCACTCTCCCCTTTGGCAGCTAACCAACGCGTTGCCGATGTAACCGGTGGGACATGTGCACACGGGTCTCTCCTTTCCCGTGTTGTCGTGCCCCGGCGTGCAAATAGCGTTCGCCCCACATGGATTCGGCTCGCATAAGTCTCCTGTTGGTATTAATAACACGTTCGCGAATAAGCGCCAGAAATATTCGACGTCGTGTTCGTCGCGCAACGAAACTTACTCGCTTCGAATAGCCTGCAGCTAACGAATGGGTTGCCAGTCATGTGTTTCGGACAGCTGCAGACCGGAGTGATGCCCCTTAGATTGCAATCAGCGTTCACGCCGCATACTCCGTCGCAGGGGTTCATGCACCGTTGATAGAGACAGGCGGGTTTGTTCGTCGGACACTCTGAATGCGACGTGCATTCCGGGTGACACGACAGCAGAGGGTTGCCCAGCCAATTCTACAAAATAATAATCATTGTAATTGTCAGCTCTGCAGGTGTCCTGAATTTTGAAACATTATGTACAGCGATTTACCTTCGGACAGCTACACACCGCCTGATGATTAACCACCTTGCACTCGGCATTCGCGCCGCACTTGCACGGACTTTCGCACCGGAAGTTCGCCGAGCAAGCAAGGTGACTCGAACACTCGCTGTCGCTCTCGCATTCGTGACGGCAACCGGTCAAAGGGGAGCCTGTATACCCTGGCAAACAGCTGCAGACAGTCACCTCGTTGACCACCTCGCATTTTGTGTTCAGTCCACACGGATTCGGCTTGCAGGCGGCTTCTGCAAGGAGTCGGTTTACGGATTCTATGAATTGCAGACCTCGAACTTTTCTGCAGGTATATACGTACGAGGATCAGCTACACGGCAAGAGCTGAAAGGATCTCCGGTCTGTCCCGGTGGACAGTAACACGTTGGCATGTGGTCCCTCGTCTCGCAGACGGCGTTCGCGCCGCAAAGAGTATCGCAAGGGTTCACGCATCTGTTGTTCGTGCAGACCTTGCTGTCGCTGCAGTCTTCATTTACTGGGAGCGCGATATACAATGATTTTAATGAACTATTAATTCATGAAATAATGGGATACTCACTCTGACACTCGACTCTGACGCAACGCGACAGAGGATCCCCCATGTGCAGGTTCATGCAGGAGCAAACTGGCCGGCCTTCGCTGAAAGTGCATCTTGCGTTCACTCCACAGGTGTAAGCCTCGCAGGTGCCTAAAAAATGTTCAAACATATGTATATATACACGAAGAATACCAGGATCATTTTAAACAATCGTTTACTCACTCACGCTACCAGGTGTCAATATTCTTCCCTGGTAATATCCGCCATTAACGATGGCGACGGACGCGAAAACTAGCAGAACTGCAGCCTGCAAGCGATCCATGGTTCTCTGGGTGACCTACGAGAACACGATTGAAGACCAACGAGCGTTGAGCAATATTTTGGATCAATTTACCTCGGTGGAAGCCTGGCTGTGCTCCGCAACGAGACTAAGCGGACTGAGTCCTCGGCGAACGCGGAGATGATCATGATCAGAATACAAGGAGGGCCCCACCTTTCTCAGCCTTCGACCCCACTTCAAATTTTGCCTACGCGTGCCCCTGACTATCCTTCGATGGGCCTCGCCCACGCGTGCCGACGATCACTGGTACATTTAAATGACTGTCCGGCGTATCCTCCGAACGGAACAGATCCTACTACAAGAACGCACGAGCGAGTTTTCAAGTTCATCCGAGCGATCGCGAGAACGAAGGATAATTTATTCCTGTTGATACCGGTGCGATAAATTGGAAATTCTTCCGGACTATGCCCTAATTAGAGCACGCCTCCCTCTCTTCGGAAGAGAAACCTGCACGCTGACATTTAGGAGTATGTATATCTTTATGGATCAGTTTTCGTCGATTTGAAAGTGAAGCTTGGTGACTAAGCTTGCCGCAGCTCCACAATCGCCGTCGGGCAGACAATCGTTCCGCATACCCTTTCGCGCCAAAAATGGACCTGCTGCTGACACAACGATACCGAGTGCACAGTACGATCATCGACGGAATAGTCATCTCGAGCGTAATCGCGCCGCCAAGATCACGTAAACCATGTTACACACATCCGGGGAAAACCGAGCAAGACCGAAATTCGAGAACTTAACTTAGAGAACACGTGTAGCAATGAGAACGCTGAACGACTTTTACCTAATACCTTCATATGATTTATTATAATAATTTAAATAACTTAATAGTTATTATGCGTTGTATAACAAAGAAATCGCTCTTCCATCGTCCTAGGAATAAATTTCGAGACATTTTTCTCCCTAGCTTTATAAAATTACACGGTAAAAAAGGAGCGGTTACATGATTTAAAAAAAAGAGAGAGAGAAAAAAGGAAAGCGGAAGTGTTTTAACTACACCAGTTGTTTTTTTGTTTTTTTTTGTATCGTAAAGAATCTCTAAGAGACGGACAGATCTTCCTTACTCCGTTTTATAGGTGGGTATAAGAAATCTCTCGCTAGACAATAATCACTCGTATAAATGTATATGGTCGCGGAAAAATTGTCCCGTTTCCCGTGTATTGTTGTGTTTGATTATCTTCAGTAAACGGTGCGTGTTGTCAAGAACTAAAAATTGAAATTTCACAAGTGGGCTCATAGCTTCCAACTATGAGGTTTTGTGGGCCTTGAGCTTTAATGCGGTAGCTGCAATATAGTACGAAAGAGGCCGTGTTGTCGCGTCCCCGATTATTCCGAGATTTGATTTTTTATTTGATTCGGTATGATCTTCAAGAATTCCTCGTACGCCGCATCCATCTCATCGTCCTCCGGCGTCGTCCACGCCACCTCGTCGTCGAAGCGGTCGTCGAGCATTCTAAACGAACAGGAAATAATCGTGATCATTCGTCTGACCATTGGTCTGGCGTTTTTCCAACGACGACAGTATACGTACAGATAATCCCCGAAAATTGTTGTACAATCCGCGACGTCTTCCAAGAATTTATTCTCCTCCGGGGTCAACACCTTGCCGTCGGGCCCGTAGAACACAGGCTCATCGAGGGATTCGTTCGCCTCTGTGGTTTCCGTGTTTTCGACTGTCGAATCTACGGTAGGACTATGACCCCAATTGCCGTTTCGTAACTGGCTAACACTGTGCACCATACGTCCCACGTGTGTGTCCACTCTACCGGTTGTTACGAGCTCTGTTAGCGCTCGCATCATATTCTCCATCTCTTTCCGGCTACCTCCCTTACCCTTCTCCAAGGTGTGACCTGCCAACTGCATATTAACGTGCATTCGATTGTTCTATAACGTTATACAGGGTGTCGCAAAAATGTTTCGGCTTGGCTAATGCCAACGCCATCCATTTACTCTGGCCTTTTGCAAAGGAAAAAGTTACTTTCAATGATCTCAGGAATTAAGGAAGCACAACATTTTTGGGACACGCTGTATAATTGAATGGGTGTCTAGTAGAAGAACGTATGTTAAATTTTGTAATACAAGAAGACGTAAAAACAATTTGTTGCTCCATGCAGCAACGAAAGTTAGTATAATATTATATAATACAGAACCTCTAGCGCCATTATCGAGTACTAACTTCACATTGGTACTCATTGCATGGGAAAGATCAGTTCAGAAAATTTGTACAATACGCCTTTCTTGCAGACATTCATTCAAGTATATGAATATCTTTAGAACGAAGTTGTGTACTTTAAGGGCTTGACAGATGTTCTTCACGGAGTTCGGTGCCGGTTTCTTCAATATATTAACGATTAGTTGGATCAATAAGTCTCCCAAACCGAACGCGGTCGTGTGTTCCATCTGGATAACCAGCTCGGCTAGGAACAATATCAATCCGTGGCATTTCTTTTGTTCCTCTTCCGTGTGATCATCCTTTTCTTTCCAACCAGAGGAGTGGCTCTCTGTTTCAGCTTTGCACCTGTTACCCAGTTAAACTTTAGAACGGAGAAATCTGAAAGAAACGTTGCAGATGCTAAATTTAGACGCGACAACTTACAAGGTATACAAAGTCTCTCGGAATAACGTCTGTTGTGTAGGCGTTACCGCGGCGTCCAAAGACGCGCACAGTCGAGCTCCGCTGTATCGAAAGTTGCCCTCATTTATAGACTGAAAATCATACGAAATATAAATAAATACGAAATGTTCTAATATTCATCCGAGGTGAATGAACAAAGACTATACTCACCTGCTGAATGATCAGTTTCATAATTTCTTGAAAATCGCCAGGTGATTTTAGATAATAACTAATATCGTTTATGAGAGACGGCACGATCGATGTAAAACGACCTGGATTCAAGATCAAGGAGTGTATAACGCTCATTAATCTGTCTTTCGTGGATGCCAGTGTATAGTATAAATAATTATCTTGCTCTGGAGTCATCTGCAACAGAAAACCGATTAATCTCGTGTTCATTTACGTATGCGTGTGTACCTTTTCTTCAGACCTCCCATATATTTCTATTCACCTCGAACATTTGCACGTGATTATATCCTCCTGTATCTTCCTCGAACAGTCTATAGTTCTGAGTATTAGCGTTCTGTTTTGCTCTCTGCTGTTGCGAGAAATTATCGCCTTGCTGCCCCTGATTAGCTTGCTGATAATGTTGCGGAGTATCGTAGTGGCATCCAGGAATTTGTGCTTGTCTCTGAAACGTCTGATTCTCCCGTGCAACTTGTATTCTATTTTGGGCCGAATATTTGGGTGCATATCTGTCAGACGACTGCTGTTGCTATACAATAGAAAAATTAGTTGTCGAGCGGAACAAAGATACGCCGGCGGAGGAGCTTCTTCGATGTCAACGGATACTAACCAATGACGGTTTGGCAGGAAACGATTTGGGAACAAATATTTTAGCGTGCACAGACAACGTCGAGTTCTGTATGATATCAGTGAATTGGTCGGGATTCTCCGACTTCGTTTGATCCATGTCTTTCGTCTCCCCGGAAGCTGCAATGGAAGCGATCAATGTCAAAGGGGAAATTGGCAATGATGAAATACGGAAGGTTCTCGCTCATTGCATTTCGTTTTGCGTAAGGTGGGGAATGTAACTTGGTGTTGTAACTGTTTCTTTATATTGTTATATGTACACATTGATCGCGGCATTGATTCGATAGTGGGGAGTGATATAGGTGGGAAATGTTGTTTGCGATTGATCGGGAGCTCGTTCGTTGCCTCGAACTTCGGATCTTGCCTGAAATTCCGATCCCGTTTTTTTGCGACGAGCGAGTACCTTACTGTGTAACAGAGAATTCCGGAGACCTGTTGTTTGCGTTCCGGGACCTGCACGGGGTCGCCTAAGCGCGGAGACCTCGTGCTGGGCGGAAGTCCATGGTCCACGACCTCGACCACGTCCCGCGCCCCGTTGATCCATATCTCTGTCAACAGTACCGTCTGGCCTGGGAGGATCCATCCTCTCCGCGACAGAAACGGAGTTCCGAATTCGACGACCGCCGGAGGTTAGGCTGAAACGAGACCGGCGCGAGACTGTCACCCGCGAGCGAATCTATGACGCACCGTTCGCAAAGGTGCGTACAACACCGGCATAAGTTCGACGATTTCGTCGGTGCCAATCCGTTAGGTCCGTTAACCAGGATAAAACGCGTGCGCTGCTTTGTAAACAGAATATTGAAGACCAATCGCAATCGGTTCACACCAGTTCCCTGTTGGATCGACTACGATCGATACTCAAACACGAGAAGTTAGTTGACAGCAAGCCTGGCCAATTTCACTGATCAACACCTAGATGTACTTTGCGCCACTTCGCATAGCTGGCCACTGTTCGATAAAATGCTCGTCCTAACGGACAGTGTTTCCAATACTGTAAAATTAAAAATGTTAATAACATAGCGTGCCAGGTTCTGCTCTGTAGATTTTATGAATTATTCCAGTAGCAGATCCGGAATCGAATGCTTCCTGTACCTTCGGAATAAACGATTCAAATTGTCCGCCATAATTGCGAAATACTACATATTTTTCAATTTGTAGGATATCACCGATTCATATTCAAAGTATATTACATCCATCATAAAGTGCGTTATTCCAGCTTTAATTTCAGCCCTGGAATGTTGACGAATTTAAACGGGAAAACATTGAAATATGATTTTTTCATCGAAAATTAATGATTCTTACCGTTTTTCTCTTAATACTCAATGTAAATTCCGGCAGGAATTATCTGCGCCGTCCAAGGGTCTATAGTCTGTACAGTACGCCAATTGGCGTCGCGGCAAAACGCTGAAACCAATAGACAAATTTACCGACATGGTAATTTCAATTTCCATTCGCTATTGGCTACCCCTATATGGTGCTGCTATCACCGACGATCAGTGCTGCTATCACCAACAGTATCACCGACGAAATACTGTTATCTCGTCGGTGGTGTTGCTATTGTCAAGTACTTTATCATCAGCGACACCGTGGTTACCGACTGTCGGTAAATTTGGCTAATAGTTTGAGCGTTTTGCCGCTGCATGAAATGGCGCTGTATGCACCTTCGAACAGAGCAGATGATTCTTGCCGGAATTTACATTGTGCCTTACGAGAAAACTGGCCGGAATTATTGGCAGTCGAATGAAAGATTGCGTCCTTCGAGAAAGGTTATGTACCGTCGTACCGTGGTTGTGCTTGGCGTTTAGTTTAACTTCAGCGTGATTTCATCGGAATTGTCGGTGTTTCGAAAGAAGGTTAATGGAGCGAAATGAAGAAGAATGGTCTGTGGATTGTTCGGACGACGAAAAATACGAAACCGACGGGAAAGTAAGTCGCACATCGCAGACACATCGTTTGTATTTTTAAATTTAATCGTGACGTTACAATTTCTTCTCGCGCGTAGAATGAATGGAGCTTAAAGCCCGACGATATATTAACACTGATCGAGGCTTTGGAAGCGAATAACAGGGTGTTGGAGCTCGAATGGAAATGTCCTGGCCGGAGGGGCCCGTCCCCTATTCTCTCGAACAATCGTCAACAGGACAGCGGCTCGCAAGAGTACAAGTATAGAACAGCACTTTTCTACCGCAGTGTATCTAAATGTATCTTGTTATTCTAATGTTCCATTCCGTTCCAGAACGGAAGAAAAGTCGGATTTCGATTTCATGGACGAGATGTCGTCGCCGAGACTACCGGTTAGAAGAATCGGCGAGATCACGCCGAAGGGAAGCGCCAAGAAAAAGACTGCCAGCTTCAACGGGGTCCTCTCGACGATGCTGCGGCATCGTAGATTGGAACAGCAAGAAATTAATTTGAGTCCAAAGAAAATTGAGTCTCCTCCGATGCCAAAGACCTAACAAATTTAATCTCTCTTTCGTACGAAAGAACAGGACCAGGAAATAATAAAACTGTTGACGAACGGTTATGTGGGTGGTTGGTTGAATAAAATAGAATCAAGCAAAAGATGCAAAAGAATTAGTGTCAGTTTAAATCATCGTCTCCGCGGGGGGTGCTTTAACCTCTTCAGCCCAGGCTGGGAACTCTTGGGCATTATAGATCCAGCTGCTCCAAGCAAGGAAACAAATACATTGAACGATGAGGGCATAGATAGAGGGAGCGCATCCTCCGAGTAACAGCACTTTTGATGGCAACTTGCCTACCGTAGATACGAGAGCGTTCGGTGGTGTTCCGACTGGTAACCGGAATGAATAGGAGCACATTAAGGTCGTCGGTATCATCAAGTACAATGGGTGAATCTTCATCGCCACACACTACAAGGAAACGGAAGTCGATGAATCGCGGTGGCTGCTGAAACTGCGGAGATCGATTCAACGTACCATTTGAGAGACAATGGGAAGGGTAATGTTTGCTACACCGACATTCGAGGTGAATTCCGTGAGAGTACCGACGAACATGCATATTATTACGAGGATCACCGGGACTGGCAGTGCTTCTAATGGCACGAGAGCGTTCCCGATAGTTTTGGCCAGTTGTGAAGCTATGCTGCCTTTGGATATCGCGAAACCACCTCCCAACAGGAACATCAGACTCCACGGCATTTTCGATTGGATCACTGGCCAAGTAATCAAACCTTCCGACGACTGTTGTGGTCTTTTAGCAGCTGAGGGATTCAAGGCAGACGTAATTAAGGCCCTAACAGGGTGAATCTTAATACTCACGATCGCTGTTGTAACTGCGAATGAAGGCGGGATCTTTCGGGATGAAGAACATCAGGATGGAAATCAGTATAACAGGAGTGGAATCCTTTATCTCTCTATTAACAGAGTTCACTGTTCGTTAGGATAGGAAATAGGGTAGCGACAGAGCAAGGAAACTAAAACAGATGTCTAACATATTTGTGATCAGTTCGGACCATCCAATGACAAAGCCAGGTTTTCGGAATAACCACAGCACTATGCAGGAGGCGAAGAGGACGGCGACACCGGTTTCGTGGAAAGTAATGGGGCCTAGTTCTTTGTACCTTTCCTCCATCACCTGCGGCGCGATAACAATAATAATGATGGTACACTAGGTAGAAAACTAAAGAGGAAATGGGTAGTTACTGAAGCCCTACTCGATTAGTGATTGCTTCTCCTTCCGCTCCGATGGTCGCTATTTGCGCATCATTACTGTTCGGTCTTAGAAATCCCATGAACGCTATGCGCAGATAGAGCCACGTCAGGGTCGAATTGATCACCATTTGAGGAATATTGGCTACCATCCATTGCGTGAAGTTGATGCCCTCGGCTTGCGGGAAAGTGCTCTCGTATATTCCTTTCAAAGTAAGATTGGTTCCTGTACCCACGATCGTTCCGGTGCCTCCGAACGTCGAACAGTATGCCGCAGCCATCAAATAAGCTTTGGTCAGGTTCGTCGGTATCAATAACCTACGAGAGTTCCGACCTTCTGATTCCTAATCTCGAGATTCGAATACTTTCTGTAATTGCTTGCTGCATACTTACGGTTCTTCGTTCGGGTTCTCCGTATCAGACACCGTGTCGTATACTTTACAGAGTCCAGCCTAAACACGTAGATGGTAAAATGAAGAGAAGCTAGTGTAATTACAGGCTAGTTAGGGAGACTGAGAGGAGATAAGCCTGAAACCTGTTCCAACTCGTTCAGAAGCGCGAAGATGATCGGTAACATCATGGCGGTAGCCGCGGTGTTTGACACCCACATGGATATGAACGTGGTGACGGCGCAGATACCGGCCAGCAACTTGGCATGACTACAGCCGATCAGCTTCATCCCTCCGAGGGCTATCCTCAGGTGGAGTCTGCTGTGCTCGATGGCCAACGCTAGAACCAAGCCTCCTATAAAGACCATGATGGTGTCGTTCATGTAACAGCTGCAAGTGTCCGCCGTGCTCAGCACCCCCAACATTGGGAACAACACTATGGGGATGAGCGACGTGACTGCCATCGGAAAACACTCTAAGATCCAATAGGCAGCCATCAAGAGAATGGTGTACGCGCATCCAACTTGCTAAATACAACAGTGAGAAATTGTAATAGAGTGTCTGTTTCCAGTTTGATCTTTTCTGTATTCCATTATGCATGTACGTACCGGATCGGAGTGAATCAAAACGAACGGTACCAGAATAATCGGCCACAACACGGCGAACACTATTCTCCAATATATTCTGAGAAATTGTAACGTTAATTGTAATTTAGATTCCGGCTGTGTCTCGCCTGGCGTCTGGCCTTGTGCTCTACCAGCCATATTTATTCACGATTTCCAAATTAGATAGTATTTAAACCAATTTGTACATTAATTACACTCTTATTTGTTCACCATTTTAGTAAAAAATGACTACTACGATTAGTCGCATGCGATTTCCCTACATCATTTGTGTTTGTGTACTTACATATAGAGAGATATTCATGTGCGTTATGTGTGTAATATAAAATATAAAATTTTATAACTTTTTTATTATTTATTCGAGGCGCTCTTGGCATTTGTATTATTTAAAAAAGTAAACACGAATAATTCTTGCCGCTTTCCCTAAAAGATACAATCCTCGGAAGATAATGTCAGCAGCATCTGTCGGTAAACGCTGAAGGTAATTATTAATGAGCTTCAGAATTTTGTTACAAGAGGTGCCACCGTCGCTATCTGGCTTACTCTGTCGGTATCGTTTGGCTAAAAGTTTGAGCGTTTTTGGACGGACGTTTATACACAGCCGATGATTGTTGCCGGGATTTATATAACATATTACGGGAAGAGCGGCAAGAATCATTTGCAATGTAACTAAAAATAATGTAATCAGAAATAATACTATTTCGGTGGTTCCGATCGAAATTTCTTAATATTTGACAGCTAGAATTAAAGCTAGAAGAAGACTCTTTATGATAGAATGATTTGAGCTTGCAGGAAAATTCGAAATCATTCCGAAAAATCGATAAATTCCAACCGACTTTTCCGAGGAAAATGTCCGGAGATTAAGGGTCACTTCCGATCGATATTAAAACGCTTTCTGGTGAAGATATTTAATGTTCGAGGGCTTAAATTGATGCTGGAAGAATGCACTTTACGATAGATGATTGTGATTTAGAAATAATTGCAATGGCGAACGGGAAATATAAAAAGAACAGCCGAATGTCCCGCAAAGGGGATTCTCAGACGGAAGGGTTTCTTTCGAACGATTTTTTCAAGCTTTCCGGTGGAGGTTTCCCAACTTCTGAGGGCTCGAACTAAAACTCAAAGAACAAGCTGGAACAAGCTTCGAGATAGGTCAAACGCCAATTTATAAAAAGCAGACAAATACTGACGCATCCTGTGGGGTATTGAGTAGGGACGAAAGCGTTAAGAAAGAGAATGCAAGGAGTAAGAAAGAATGATCTGCAAGATCCTGCAGGGTTCCTCGAAATTGCGGAAGTTCGGCAGGGTGTCGGAGAAGGGGCCTTCGCACAGGGGGCAGGTGGGACAACCGAGAAGAGGGTGATGTATCGTCAGAGGGTAACGACGAAGGCAGGACACAGAGCGCGAGTGTGCAGAGGGTTTGCAGCGGAAGGGGATTAGCGGAGTCTGGCAGCAGCAGCAGCAGTAGCACTGTCTGGGGGGTGGCAGGAGCAAACAGGGTGGCTGGAAGAGATCGTGGGGGCTACGTTGGAGGCAGTGGTCGTCAGTCGGAAGAGAGAGGCGGTTGTGGGGCGAGGTTGTGTTGCGGGTGAACTCGTGGGGGAGAAGGTGGAGGAGGCGCGGCGGTGGAGAGGGAGAGAGAGAGAGAGGGCGAGGGTGAGGGCGAGGGTGTCTGTACGTACACCGAGAGAGAATCGATCTAAAACTAGGAGTCGCCGCAGTAACCGCTGGGAGGAAGCCACTGTTACAATTTGCCCCCATATGCGCTAGTGAAATCTTAGATCGGGTAATTGTACGCCGAGGCTGGCTAGAATGAGGTGTTCCCGCGAGGAGGTAGTGGCTCGCGTTCGGTCCGCGCGTTGATCACGCGAACGAATCGCCAGCTCTCTTCCGGTGGTGTGTTTTTGCTCGGACACGTAACAATTCGCACGGGGACGGCCCAGAGGCCGAGGAACACGGCCAGACGAGGGACAAGGTCGGATGAAGATAGAGAGAACTGTAGGTAGAGAACGCACAGTGACGGATACAGACGGACAGAAAAAACAGGCACGTACACACACACGCATACACACGTACACGTTCACACAGAGACGATGCAGGATAGTAGATCAGCGAGAGGGATGACTGGCCACCCCACCCTCAATTAGAAAAAACAACTCGGAAAAAAAGAGGAACCAAGGGAAAATCGGAAAGTGTATTTTTCGTCGAGGTTCCAGGAGAGAAGCAACGGCCGCGAGAACGTTGAGAAACAAGGGGAACACAGGCCGTAGGAGAAGGGTGGAGAAGGAGGGAGTGAGACCGAGCAAAGGGTGGGCGGACAGTAGTGCACGAGAGCATCCCGTCGCCACGATAATGCGACGTGCAGCTTCTTTGCTCGTTCCTTTTAAATAAGTGCTTGCTGGGACGGTCCCTTACCTGCAGGGATATGACGTAATGGCAAGAGAGGTACGCACAAAATTCTTTGCTTTCTCGTAATCCGCGAACGATTAAACTCTGCCCGCGCGAGCCTGTCCTGTCGGCCACCGCTGCTGCCTGTGAAAACCTTTCTTCGCACGACAAAATCCATATAGTCCTGCATAGTATTTCGATTTTCCACGGTGAACTGGTGCATTGTCCCCTTCGTTATGATCACGCATCCTCCGCCTCCGGGTCCACGCATCGACGCGCACCCTCGCTCAGACTTTGTCGCATACAAGTAGACCGGTGCTAGACCTAGGCCCGTCTCGATCTCTGGATCACGGTGCTCGATCCTGGATCCCGGAGCAGTCCTGGATCCAGGCCGCGACCCGGACCACGCAGCCACCCTTTTAGGTTATGCTCTGGTTGCTGACCTCGATCCCGACTCTCGACTTTAGACCCGCGATCAGCATTGTTTATCAAGAGTTCTCCGGAGACGATGTTGCGCGTCGTCTACGCGAATCGTGCACCCAGTTCGCTCCCCCTGTGCGCTTTCTTTGCTCCGCGTATCATCGGTCTTGGACAATCGTCCAGCATCCCCGAGATTCATCCCCCGGCATCGTCCTACCCCGCGATGTCCCGTGTGCGACCGTTCTCGCCGTCCTTTCATCCGATCGGTTACCCGAAAATGATTGAATCAGGTCAGTGTTTTCGACCATAAGTTGCGCCCGCGTCTGCGCCCTGCCCGCCCGCTCTGCGCCTCCCTGTTGAAAACTAGGAACAACCCAAACATAATACTCTGCTGGCTCTCGGTGTGTCGTCGGGGTCTGCACTCTCTGTCGTCGCCGTTATTCTAAGCATCGGCGGCATGCTGGCCCGCGAGCCCGATCCACAGACCCGTTAACCTCGATAATCGACCGATCGGTGTGCCCTACCTCGACCCTGGGCCGCTACCCGTGGCCCCGTTCCCTGTTTTCGGCTCTCGAACCTCTCCTCGAACAACCCCTCACCCCCCCCCCCCTCCCCTCCGAACCGTCGAGAAACAAAACACGATCCAAAACCTCGGACTCGGGATATTGTTTTTGGTCCTGCACGTCCCACTTTCGCGGACCCTCCGGCTCGGTCTCCACCCCTTTCGCGAAGGGGCTCGAAAAAGAATTCCTCGCAAGATTTCACCCCCTTCCTTCCTTCCTTCCTTCCTTCCTTCCTTCCTTCCTTCTTCCTTCCTTCCTTCCTTGACACCCCTGTGTCTCCGCCCCTCTCCCGTGGCGTACGCTGGCCTGACGTCATTCGCGTGCACACACACGATTGTTGAAAAATAGCCTCGCGAACGCGTTTTATATATATACATATCTCTATATATATATAAAAAAAAAAGGGAAAAGGCAAAACACAACAACAACAAACTGGCGCAAGGATGTATGGGTATTCGATAATAATTTCTCTACCACCCCTCGGCCCCCCTTCGCCACCGCCCCCGGGGGGTGGTGCGGCGCGCGCTTTGTTTATAGTTCGTTCTACTTGGTTATCGCGTATAAAACACCACCGTCCGCGGTACAGAGAGAGGGTGCGGGACGTCGGCCAGAGGGGGCGGGAACAGGGGAGTAAATTACTTGCCTGTTGACCCGGCGCAGACACTTCGGTTCGCTTAACATCTAGGCGATAAGCATTCTCCACCGGCGGGCTCGACGGTTTTACGGTTTCTTTACACGCAATTACGTCTCGTTTCAACCTATCCACCCATTGATAGACTCTTCTCTCCTTCTCTTTCGCTCGGTTTGCTTTTTTTTTTTTTTTTATTCTCTCTACACTCCCTCGAGGCCTCCTAGGCGTCCGCAACGGGGCTTCTTCCCGCGATACACACCTTTCCGCCGCCGCCGCCTCCGCGCGCGCCTCTCTCTCTCTTTTTACCTTTTCTCCTTTCCCTCTGCGCTTTCTTTTTCTGGAACACACTCGCGCGTGTGTCGCAAATACTATCTCCGGAGGAACGGGGGTGCGCGCGCGGGCTCGCCCTCGCGGATACACACGTATTCTCTCTCTACAGCTTGTTGCATACTGTGCTTTTCAGATGATTGTACACGGCGTAATCTTCCCGTTAACGTGTCCATGAGACTCGCCCCTCGTGCTCCCGAATCGATGCTTAGTTTGTCCAAGTTGCAGTGCGTTTGCTGAAAATAAAGTTGCCAGTTATTCTATGCCTCCTTTCTATGGTTTGTTCTTTTTTTTTTTACTAAATACATCACGGCTTTTTGTTGTACCGGTGACTCGCACACGTTTGTTCACATACACACACACACAGGAACACACGCACAGGCGCACACACACACCGAGTTCCGGAGAAGAAATAGAGTGCGAGAAATGTTAAACCGTGTCCACACCGAAGCGACGTCGAGCAAACTTTTATTCGGTGAAAGAAGAGGAAGGAAATAAGGATGCGAGAGAAAAAAGTTGCTCGATGTTGTTTATTCTGTGCGGACGTAGCTACACACGCGTCTCTTCTATTTCTGTCGTTATTTAACATTTGATATTTTATCTTCATCGGAAATTAACGCTTTCTGTGAACAAACGCGCGAGTCCTCGCAGCTTCTGCTCGGCCTAAGTGGATAACAGGTGATTTCTGTGCAGGAGTTACGGAGCAAGAGACCTTTTAAGATATGGGACAGCTGGCGTAACGTTAGGAAGGGACTGGTCGTTAGCAATTTCGAGGAACTGATACACAGGGGTAAGTTCGCATGATCCCGAACGCCGTTGTTCGATCGAGAATTGTAAAGCTATGCCCACGGCGATGCAACATCGAGCAAGTTTCTCGAAGAGGATGGCAATCAGGACAGAAAGTTGCTCGATATTGTATCCGTGTGGACGCAGCTTGAGAGGCGATTTTGATAACACGACGTTTCTGTCTTAGGCAAGGAGAAACTAGGCGTTCCGCAGAACGAGAATGTGTCACTGGTGCTAGAGTCAGACGGGACGCAGGTCGAGGACGGCGAGTACTTCAAGACCTTAGCGAACAACACGATACTGCTGTTGCTGAGGCATGGTGAACGCTGGTGTCCGACTGGTGTTGACATCATACGCGCCGGTATCTATCCAGAGAATTACAACAACGAGATTTAGTATCTATATATGTATACAGGGTGTCCCAAAAATACTGCGTTAAATTGAAATGGGAGGTTCCTTGGGTCATTTGAAGCGACATTTTCCTTAACAAAAGTGTTGTCCGCGGCTTTGTTTTGGAGTTATTAACGAAAAACACGGACCAATCAGAGCGCGACCTAGACGCACGTTGGCACGTTCAGCCAACCGCCTGCCGGCTCACCGCGCTGTACGTGCCAACGTGCGTCTAGGTCGCGCTCTGATTGGTCCGTGTTTTTCGTTAATAACTCCTAAACAAAGCCGTGGACGCCATTTTTGTTAAGGAAAATGTCGCTTCAAATGACCCAAGGAACCTCCCATTTCAATTTAACGCAGTAGTTTTGGGACACCCTGTATATGTATATGTAGTTGTCGAGTGAGACTTGACCGGGACACGTCGTGAACCGTTAGGAGATTAGAGGGTTAGAGGATCGGGGCGACGGTCTCCGCTGAAAATTGCAACGAACGAAAATAGAAGATTTGTCAGGGCACGAGTAGGGTAGGAGCGCGGCAAGAGAGAGAGCGAGAGAGAGAGAGCGAGAGAGAGAGAGCGAGAGAGAGAGCGGCAGTCGAAAGTAGGCAAACAGGCCGTTTCGGTTCGGTTCGGTTCGGTTCGGATCGTCGAAAAGCTAATCAAATATTCGAACAGCTTTCGTCGCTTGCACAAGAGAGGATCATATTCCCTTTGTGCTCTCTTCGACGCATTGTCGGGCTTATTGTCGTGTCTCGGTGTCGATTCTAGGCTATGTAGTTTCCTATTTACTATAGCGGCCCGTCCCTTAGATCGTACCTTGCCTCAAAGTAAATAGCCTAAATCGAAAAAGCGAACGATGAAATTGCTCTTCCGTGAAATTTATTCGGTGAAAAATTAATCGAGCGAGAGCCATATCTTCAAACGTGGCGACTTGTAATTCCTCGTTCACATTATGGTTTCCTGGTACGTGCGCACATGCGAGAAAAAAAGTATCAGGTATCTTTCGTTAGTCTAATACACTTGGAACGCGTGGTTGGTTGCGAGGCCCGCGATAATAGAGACGCCGGGCTCGTTCGGGTTCGTCCTCCATGAATAGAAGACAATATCGATTCATAAGTACAATAAGACAAAAGTGCAGATTCGTTCGAGGGGGCGATCAGATAACGATCTGTTCAACGGGCATCGGTGTACGTCAGCCAGCGGTGCTACAAAAAGATCGATACGCGTTCACGTGCACCTAGAATTTTGATAACGTACCGACCACGGCTTCGATTTTCTGACCAGGCTATATTGCATGTCACTTTTCGGTCGTTACTCACCTTGAATCGCTATTATACGGTATGATAGTCTCCTTAGAGACATCAAAACGTCTCTAGGTCCTTTGATGCAGGCAATCCGACGTGGTCCCCTAGATATAGATCCTAGAGTAGCCTCCTTGATATAGGCCACCGAAGGTAGGCCCCCGAAGTAGGCAAGGAGAAGCATTCCCCTCGGTATAGGCAACCGTAATGTAGGCAGCCAACGCTGGGCCCCTTGGATAGGCAATTTATAGTAGGGACCTCGAGATGACAACCCTAAATAGGCCCCCTTGGTGTAGGCAACCGAATGTAGGCCCCCGAATTAGGCAAGGAGAAGCGTTCTCCTGGATATAGGCAACCGTAATGTAGGCAGCCAACGCTGGGCCCCTTGGATAGGCAATCTAGAGTAGGGACCTCGAGTTGGCAACCCTAAATAGGCCCCCTTGGTGTAGGCAACCGGAGGTAGGTCCCGCGTCTCTATATTCGCGACTACCCCTGCGATTCTTGGGCCCATCCGAGCCCTTAGTTTCGGTTTCCCCCACCCTCAACCACGCAAGGGAAGGGAGAACCGAACCATCGGCGAGGCTCACTCTGAGCTTTGAGAATTAGAATTAGCAAACACGTAGTACTATTTAGTAACATCGATCTCCTTGTTAGCCTAGAAGCAGGCAGAGCAGCTAATTTTCATCCGTTTGTAACTTTTGTACTTTGTCACGAAACTGCCTTATAGTTTCAAGTTTGAAATATAGTTTGTTTTATGAAAACTTTTGATTAGTCCTTCTGACCCTGAAGGTGGTCCTTCGAGTAACTTTAGCGGGCACCTCGCAGTGCGAAAACATCAGAGGTCCGAACGATCAACCATTGATCAACCGCGGACAATTAACAAGAAGCGTTCCCTTGATGTAGGCAACCGAAAGTAGCCCCTGAAGTAGGCAAGGAGAAGCGTTCCCATTGATATAGGCAGCCAACGCTGGGCCCCTTGGATAGGCAATCTAGAGTAGACACCTTGGGTTGGCAACCCTAAATAGGCCCCCTTGGTATAGGCAACCAAAGGTAGGCACCTGAGGTAGGCAAGTGTCCCCCTTGATATATGCAACCGTATACCAACTCCTAGAGTAGGCAATCCGCACGGCGCCCGTGAATATAAAAGATTGCTGACAGGGTGTGCCCCGTTTTACAGCAATTTCAGCGATTCCGAAAATAGTCTGCGAAACGATCCACGCCCTGGAGCTGCACGATGAGACGCCGTCGTGGAAGATCATGGACAATAAGGGACGGGTCACCGTCGTGCTGCAGTGGGACCCGCGTTCGTCCACGTCGTCCCAGGTGCAGCAACAGCAGAAAGGGCCGGATGCCGCCAGCTCCAAGTATTCACCGACAAAGAAGACGGATCTGAGCAGTTCGCAGCGGCCGTCGCTGGTGATCCAGACAAGCCTGGACAAGCTCAACTACAGCGTGAAGCCGGGACACTTGGCGGGCGAGATCGGTCCCAGCCGTTACACCAGCCCTCAAATTACTGTGATAAATCATGATGACATGGTACGCTAACAACTATCCCTGCTGTCTATCTAGTCCCACCACGCGTCGGGTATTATGCACTATGTTTCACCGCAAACGCGAGGCTTCCGGGTACTGTAACCAAGATCGTGATTGTAAAAGCAAAAAACAAGTCAACCGCTACTTTTCTCTGGGAAAGGTTCGCGTAGGACGTTTCTGTGGGTACCCGGAAGCTTCGACGTCGTTGCCTCATCGCGTTGTAGCCTCGCGTAGCGCAAATGGCACAGTTAGTAAAATAGTCGCGGTGGTCGCCGACAGCAGCAGCAGCCGCAACCGCAGTCCCACGGGATCCCCGGCCGCCTGGTGAAGCAGGGTACGAACTCGTTCGACAGCACCACCATCCATATCCACACGCCAGAGTGTTCGAACCACATCCACCAGCCGGTGGTGAGGAACGGGAGTCCCGTGAACGGCGCAGACAGCGGCGCTAGCGGGGAGTGCGACTTTCACTGTTGCGCGTTGCACGAGGAGGGCCGTAGGATCGCTGTGCACAAGTCGGTGGCAACGTCGCCGATCCAGGACGCCCAGCATCAGCAGTACCAGCAGCAACACCATCATCCCCATCAGCAGCAGCAACAACAGCAACAGACGCAGACGCAAACCCCGTCGCCGCAGCCGCCGTCGTCGTTGTCCGTCGGGACAAGGCGGGTCGGCCTTGCCAAAGGGCACGTAAGGTTCTGCGACACCGCGGACGACGACTCCGGCGGCTCCCGATTGGCCACGGGGAACTCTGAGGGCGGGGCCGGGTTCCACATGCGCCACCATCATAATCATCATCACCAGGAGCACGACAGCTCCGAGTCCGAGACCGAGAACACGATCATGGAGGACGAGATCGTGACCTCGGAGAAGTTTTTACTGCTCATCGATCAGCTCACCGTAGACCAGAAACACCTAAGCATCAAGGACATCGGTATCATACTAGAGCGGCTCAGCTCGAAGATCGTGGACGTCGAGCGGCTCGACCGTGAGAGCGAGAGCGAGGAGTGTTACAACTGGACGATCAAGGCGATCATCAAGGGAGATGTGTTGAGGGAGCTCGGGGTGATTTACAACGGGAACTACTACGCGATCTCCGAGCATCCCGGCTACAAGGAAGAGTCCGAGGAGAATAACGAGGATAACGAGGAGGAGGAGGAGGATAGACTTTAATATGATGCTGTTTTACTAGATAGATAGATAGATAGATAGTTAGATAGATAGATAGATAGATTATACACCTATTAATGGTTATTATTAAATCTAGTTATGTATCAAGCTGCGGGGATTTCGCGAAAACGATGCTCGCGAGGATGGCCGCGATATATGCGGGACAGAAAACGGTGACGGGGGAGCGTGGGGATTGGGGGGCGGGGGTGGGTTCAGGACCGCGATAACAGGCGTGACGCAGCGACACGTGATTTTTTTCAAAATGTTTTCATAATAAAACGCGAACGGGACACGTCGTACAGAGGCGAAGAAAAGGAAAGAGCAAAAAAAAAAAAAACACGATAACAGAACGATATGAAATCATACGATACCTTATAAACTTAGCCCTAAAGACGGTTGTTGAAGTATGTACTTATTAAATAGTATGTATACTTGTAGGAAACGTTTTTTGGATTACGGACATTGATTCCGTAACCGTCCACAACACTGCCCTATCTAAAAAAAAAAAAGAAAAAAGAAATTGAACAGAGATGAGGACACGTTACGAAGATGTTGAAAAGACACAGAGGGCGAGAGAGAAACGAAATGATCATTTCGTAATCGAACGAAAGAGCTATCTTTCGATCGAAGATCGAGCAAAAGGCGGGAAATAGAGAGAGAGAGAGAAATGTTTCTTGAAAAAACAAACGACTAGCCAGAGACGCGAGACAACGGAGGCTGAACGAAGTGAAGAGGAGAAAAGAAAACCACGATTCAATCATCGCCGACGTAAATTCTCCTAAGATTCTCGTCAGAGATCGCGTGATCGATGGGTCGGGCATCGTTCGATCGCAAAGCAAAATATTCCCTAACGAACCTGCCCGACCCGAATCGCATAGCAAGCTATCAGCAGCGATGCTAGCGTGAACCGCTCGTTTGATTCGCCTCGAACGCGCGTATTCTCGCCGAAAAATTAACGACGAGGGTTGTCTATCGTAGGGGCCATTGCGTCTGAGACTCTCCGGACGCGCGGCTGGTCGAGATTGCTCTGTCGGTAATGCAGTGTCTCGCTCCATACTCGCACCGATTTTTAGCATCCGCAAGAAGAACGCTCTGTTTCCGCAAAGACGATCGCATTCGTAAAACGGGTGTCACACTGTGCCAATTAAAAGAAACGGGTATTACTAGACCGTGGATGTCGCGCGCTCACAATTATCGACAGCTTGATACGGTTTAAACGTGGTCTCCATTTCGCTTAGAGCATTTACAGAACCTCGCGCAACAACGACTGGACAAACGCCAGTCTATATTCGCGTATATAGATTTCGGTGGATCATACTCGTCGGTAAATTAATATTATGTCATTACCGACCGAGCGACCTACTTATCGATCCCTGCTTTTATCGACTGATCAGCCGCGCGCATTACGCGAATCCAAGAGCGGGAAATTCGAACGAACCTGAAAAAGAAACGAGGAAATCGATCGAGCCGGTTATGCTAGCCCGATACACACACACACACACACACATGCGCTCTTGTGCACACAAACAGGCAACACACACATATTACATGCGATTGCACGCGATTACGGTAGACGCATGGTAGAGAGGAGATCTCGGTTCGGATTTACGTTAGCGGATCTTCGCTATGTTAAGTGATATACCGATGATACATACGTATATAAGGGAATCGAGAAGGCGGACGGACCTGCCGGGTTCGCGAAACTTTGCAATTTTAATATATTTCTATTGTAAGTATATTTGACACTGCGAGGACACACGACGGGGAAACTAATTCGACGAAACGCGCCAGGCGATTCGACCGATACACGTCGTCGTTGTCATCGTCGTCGTGCGAGCGCGACACACTTTATACATAACGATATTAAATAAACATATAAATATATAATTAAATATATATATATATATATATATATATATACATGTATATATTTATGTATATCATATATGCTCTCAATGTATATGCTATGTATAAATATATAAGTATATATAGGTATAGATAAAAGTATAAACCACGCTCTGTAGAGGACTCGGTGCTCGAGTGACGGAGGAGAGAGAGCCACCGAGGGAAGGGGGATGTACGGTTTCTTCGGTCCGTTTCATTTCCGGTTGGTAAACGGGATGAAGGTGGGTCCGGGGGATACGAGGATAATCTCGAGCGTGAATTTCATGAACGCGTGGCCGCGTGTTTGTGCGTGCATGTGTGCGTGCGAGGCCGAGTGGAAGAGAGCGAGAGAGAGAGAGAGAGAGAAGGGGAAAGCCTTCTGTTTCGCCGAGATCGTCGCTTTCTCTTCTTTTTCGAAAAATAAAAATGATCTTCCTACCTTTTCTTTCGGTTTTTTTCCTGAGTTTCATTTTGTTTTCTTCATTCTCTTCCGCGAACGAAAATGCACGTGGAGACTTCGTTCCCGAAGAGGACGTTCTCCAGACGTTCACCAAACAGATATATCCCGTTTCCTCGTAATCGTAGGCGCCACTCGAACCGCTGACAAAAAAAAAACCTGACAATTGGATAATCGAGATAACTGACTAATAAATAACAGATACTAATAATAATAATAATACTAATAATAATAATAATAATAATAATAATAATAATAATGATGATGATGATGATGACGAAGGTGATGGTGATGAGGATAAAAAATAATAAATAATAAAAAAGGAATAAAAGGATTGTTATAAGTTGTAACTGTTGTTTTTTGGTACACGCAGATATTACATTCGATCACCCAAAAAAAAAAAACAAACATGGCCACCGCCGTTGATTATTTACGCAGCCCCCTCCCAACGATCCCTTTTCACTTTTTTTCTCCCGCGATCGACTCGATCGTCGATCCAGCCGATCTACAGGCTGCTCGTGGAATATTGTGCCACATTTCAAAAATACTTTGCCGAAGCGAGGCGTTCCGAAAAAAACGTCGACGCAACGATGTATCTCCAACTTTCCTTTTTTGAAACGCCGTGTAGGTTTACGAATATTTTGAGAAGGTAGGGAAGGGGGGGGGGGGGGGCACCGAGAGACACAGAATATGTAACCTCGCATTACGATTACCTCTGTGTATCTGAATGGTCACGCGAGGATAAGCCTCGAGGTTGCGACAGTAAAGAGGGAGAGAGAGAGAGAGAGAGAGAGAGAGAGAGAGAGAGAGCGAATCAGAGAGCGGGAAATGTGTAAATGATCGAAATCTGTATACACTGTTCACACAGCGTGTTCTTGATCCTATCGACTCACGACTCGACGAGAGTCCCAAATGAAAATGGTCAAAGGATTATTTTTTTCGATTTTGTTTTCGTGACTCGTCCGGCACACTCATTCACACTAACACTGCCGAGACTATGCGAGTCAATTTGTCGAATCGATATGGGGGCGGACGAGAAATCACATGTTCATCAATTTTCAGCGAAATAAACAATGTTGTACGCTCCTCGTGGGGGGGAAGGTTCACCCATTTCAGATATTTGTTCGACCGTGTTAATTTTTCTCTGTAATTTCATGTGTATGTATTTGTTTAAGATTTACGAATAAACTGCAATTGAAAATGGGTGGAGGCTAAAGGGAGGATCTTTCGCGTACTGTTGAGGAGCGTATGGGGGGTGACTTTGTCGGTCGATCGTGACTCGATAGGCGTTCCCGTTTCCGGCCCCGGCCCCCGCGAGCTACCGAAGCACGTCATAGCCCGGGGAGCGAGCGAAAAACGAGTCGAAAGAATTTTCCTCGGAAAGAGGAACAACACAGCAGGGGAAAAGAATATGTAGAACGTGAGAGTCTTCCCTCGCGCGCGAGACACGATGGATTCCGTACGAAGATAATATATAATATAATATAAATATATAAATATAAAGCTATACATACAAATAAATATAATCACGATTTGCAATCCTACTGTGCACTGTCAAAACGAAACATAACGAGCAAAAATGAAATAGCCTGCGAGTTAAGGGTTTTTTAACATGCATTATGAACAATGTACTGACTTTTTTAATGACGTTTTATCACGTTACGGAGTACTATATAAATATACATATATAAATAATATACATACGGAAAAGTATTATGCAGATATATATATATACACACACACACACACATATATATATAAATGAATATATACATACATACACACACACGTATTTAAACATACACATTAACACGATACACCGAAGACACGAGCGAATGTTTGACGACACTATTTGATGAATGATACGCCAATAAAAGGAAGAATGTACATAATAAAGAACGGTATATAAACAATGCTACGTTCTCGAGACCCTATGACCCACAAATAGAAACGCAATTGAACGGATCGCGGGCGCCTTAAGATCTACTATGCATCCGCGTGCGCACACTCGAGCGACCCGTGTTGCCTACGTCGGGGGTTGGGATGGCTTGACGTATGCGCGATGACGTCACCTCACGATGCCGAGTCGGTCGATAAAACGATCGAAGAGATTGATGTCGGTAACTACGTGACGGTCGGTAATGCAGCTGGGGAGGAGACTGCTCGAATCCGCCTGGGGAATCTCATTTTCAGAGAGGAATCGATCGCGGGAAATCTCGTTGATTGTTTTAAGGATATTCAGAGAAATTTGACGAACGACGGTGGACGGTTCTCGCGGCCTCGATTTTCGCTCGCGTTTCACGAAAATGAATTCGCCCCGGTTTCATATTATCTGTTCCTCTTATTTTTCCGGCAATTTTCCGGCGGTTTTAATCGGCGGCCGGACAACGGAAAGGAAGAAATTAAGAACGGAGCGGCACACGGAGTCCGCTTCGTCGCGAAAAAGTTATTAGCAAAAAGCTCGCGCGAGCACTTGTTCCGCTTCCTCGCTCTCCGCGTCGCGGGGGGCGGCGGCGGCGGCGTGGAGTCCAGAATATTTTTATCTGACCGCTCCGACGCTCGTAAAATACAGAAAGCAAAAGGTATAATCTCGCAACAGGCGACGGGACAGGAGCGGGGGCGGTGTGTATTGATCCACGGTGTTCCATGGCAACGTACTCTCTCTTTCCTCGAGGACATTTGTTTATCGAACCGATACCGCCAATCGTTTTTTCGTACCATTGATCCTGTTCGATTCCTCGAGAATCTCCCGGCTGCGAAACGGGGGTTCGATTCTTTTCCACCCCCGATAAGCTATCCGATAACGCTCTCTCGTGTTTATTGAACCGATCTCCATCGATCTCGTGATATCGTATATAGTAATCTCTCGATCGATTTTCTTCGTTGTTTGAGCTTTTGAATTTTCGGGTAAACCGGGGTTTGCTTGATTTCGTGATCCATTGACTGGAAATCCTGGATGGCCGTTTGGTTTCATATATAGCGATTCGGAGGGGGGCAGGGCGTGAGGCGAGATAAGCGAAAAAAATGAGTATTCCCGGTATGCCATTCCCACGGCAACCTCGATTCACCGAAATGTATTTTAATTACGGAATGATTTGCTGGAGTGCGAGCGCAATCCGAGCGAATTCCTTGCCTCTGACGTCATCGATGCGCGCACACACACACACACGCGTGCACACGTACACACGTACACCACCAGCATCGATTATTCGATACACCGTGCTCGAGAAAATCCACCCCCTGCTTCGACCACCCCCGCACCACCTATCTCAACCAGCAGCTTAATTCTCCGTCGCTAATTTATGACAATTACTGACCAGTTTATCAAACAATTATCCGATCTACACGAGGGATATTCAACCGGGGACAAAAACGATTGAAACGGAACGTAACGGAAAAGTATCCACGACAGGATCAGACTAGCACACGCACAGTTGAGAGAGATTATGGCCGGGGTGGTTCGCAACTTTGTTACCCTTCGAGCGTTTTCCAACATCCCTCCGGCGCGCGGTGCCCCCATTTTTCTCGTGAAACTGTTAGAATTCCGAACGAGAAATTAACTGGTAAAACGACGGGTGTTTCGACGCTGGTTTTAACCATTAAACAAGTGAACTCGATACGAATTTCGTTGACGCTCGTTCATTGCAAAAAATGCATTCTTCGTTTTAGACACTTCTTATGTTGATTTGCCACTGCCATTGGTCTAATGCCGTTAACGAAAGGAAAACTGATTTGTCGAATGACCTAGTAGTGCGAGTCAACGAATGTTCGGCCGGCATGGATCGAGGATGGGAAAACAGCCTTTGCCGGATGGAAAGTTTGATTTCCGTGGCGGTGTCTGTGACGTCGAAATGATCCATTTACCAGGCTGAGAAACGGCTGTTCTCGGTTTGATCTGTGCCCCGCAGTGGCGTAGGTCAATTAATGATCAGACGTAGCTCGGAGTGAAGCTCGACTAGAGCATCACAGAGGCCTCTCGGCTGTGGGATGTATATTTCGTCGGATCGGCGGAAACGACGTTGAGGAGGGTTCGAGGAGAGAGAGAGAGAGAGAGAGAGAGAGAGAGAGAGAGAAAGAGAGAGAGAGGGAGAGAGAGGGGGGAGAGAGGCGTTTCTGCGTGGCACGGCCTCCCGGTCGTAATTAACAACGTTAGAAGCTCGAGCTGGCAGAAGTTAGTGCCTGTTGTCGGTACGTCTACGGCGCGGCGCGGCGGCGACGGCGGCGGCCGCACCGCGGAAACCGTCTCTCTCTCGAATGCGAAACGCGAACAGAGGAGCGAAGCTCTGGTAATCGGGAATTGGAACTCGAGCGTAGACTAGCATTTACACGTTCCCCCTCTCCCCTTCACCCTTTCCCCTCCCCGCCCTTAGAGCTCCCTTCGTCGAATCACCCCCGTAGAACGTTAACACGGTTATGACCGCGACGGTAATTATAATGCGGCAGTTTCGAGGGGCCTGCCAACGCGAAAGGCTGAAGGTTCGGTTTGATTGGCACCCTTCGGCCTGACCTACATCGCGGCGGCAAACTTTCTTCCTCCCTTTGACTCTCGGTGGAAACACTCGGAGAGGAGAGAGAGCTCAGCGCGCGGCTGGCCCTCTTTTCTTCCGTGAAGAGACGTTTAATTTTAACCTCGTGCCTTTTTGCCGGCCGTTAAACGTTAACGCCGACCTCCGCGACGAAGAGGAGCTGGTCCGTTGTGCCGGTGGCCTCCGGCTGTCCAGTCGGCGTCCAGAGATACACGGACCTCCATTTTGCCTCCCCAAAGCTCCGTCTCGACCCTGTGAAATTTTCAAATCGATTTATTTATTGGCTGTTGAATAAAAACATCAGGTTGACGGCGACGCAGCCGGAGCGGCGGCGGGCTGCTCAGAAATTTTATTCATTGCAGCCAAGCAACAACGATCCTCTCTCTCCCTCTCTCTCTCACGTGGTGTCCCTTCGCGATTCCCGATTCTCCAGGTCCATCGCGTTAAGCACGCGGGATACCTCCGAGGAGTATTCCCCATCGCGGCGAAGTAGTAGGGTAACTGCACCAGTGAATAAACGGGCACCAGTAAATGAACGCTTTTGTATTTTTGTATTTTTCGCTTTTCCATCATTGTTCAATTACTAGAATGTAGTGTTCATTGACTGGTATTTTTTATATTTTTTATTTAACGTTTAATAAAGACAAATAATAATAATTTCATTTTATTTGTGTTCATTTATTTTTGACAAATGAAGTATAGGGAGCCATTTGGCATATATGAGATTCCTTTAATTCACATATTTTTTTAAAATAAAATATCTTCCTGAACAATTTCTTAAATGTTCATTCACTGGTGCAGTTACCCTATAGGATTTCTTCCTGTAATGATTTTAGGAAGCTCAAGCTAGTACATTGATACTGGCGCTTTATTCTGTCTTGCGATTTAAATTGCATGCATTCCACTGATCAGTTGTCGAAGACACCCACTCGGCAAATTCGAATCACCCGAGAACACTGCACTTTCCTAATCCCCGGTTGTTATTGTATGAGGAATCCTGATCCGACAGTAGTAAAGGCTTGTTACTGGCCAGACACGCTCCCTTCGCGCCCCACCGTTGGAACTCGCCACCGGTTGAATGTTCCCTTCCTGCTAGGACGGAACTTTTCCTCCTCCCCCCCCCCCTCTCTCTCTCTCTCTCTCTCTCTCTCTGTTGCTGTAGTTTTCAAATTTATTCACTTGCTAACTGCTAAATAGGGTCTCGGGAATATTCCGCAGCGGTGCCGGTCCTGTTATCGGTCGAACAGAACTTTCCTGTCGGCCAAAGAGTTTTTCCTATCCGCGTCCCTGATTTTCGAATCAATCGAGCCGGGAACACGGTTTTTCTACCTCCGCCCGGTAGCAGGCAGCGCCAACAAAGTCGGTTATTGTTCGGACATTGTTCTTTTGCGATCAAGAAAAACAACGAAGTTGGAGAGAGAGAGAGAGAGAGAGAGAGAGAGGGTGGGTGGGTGGCTGGCTGGTAGATGGAAAAGCGACTTGTTCGACGCTGTTCCACACGCAAAACCGACCCCAAAGGCTGTGCGGAGAGTTCGCGAAATCCCAGAAACGGTCCCATTAAGCGAGGCACCCCACCCCCGCAAACTCGTTCAGCCCTTTAACTAAACTCGCGCGGCGGCGTTGGCTACGTGTTCGGCAAATACGAATTTGCCGTTAGTAAACTATGGATTTCGGTTTCGGTAAACTTCGTCTCAATTTCGAGCGAGTTCGTCGCGGCCGTTTGCCCACCGGCTGGCCGGCTTTAATTGCATCGGCCGGTCGCGCGATTATCTTCCCACCGTGACGACGCGACGTTACGCTGTTTCGTCACCCTGTACTACCCTAATTCGATCGCGACCCGATACCTCGCTCGATAACGAATTCTGACGATCTACGCTTTCGTCCGGGTCGGCCCAGCAAGCGTAAACAAATATATATATATATGTATAGTAGCCACTGGAGCGCGACAGAGTTGAAGTTGCATTTCTCAAATACATATGTGTAATTACAGGCCGTGCAGTTGGCAGCGAGGCGGCAGAAAAAGCTAGTCTCAAATTGTCAGTGCCGAGGCATTCGCTGTCTTTGTCACTCCGTAATCAATAGACTGCGGATTTCATGAATTTTTGACCAGCAACTTTTTCGTTGCTCAGCTTGATCGTTAAAATATTATAATCATTCCTTCTTTATAAAATATTAAAACATTTTAGCAGAATATAGTCAAAACAATATTATGCTATGCGCTATGATTTTGAATATACAGGGTATCCCACGTAACAGTTTTCACGATTTTTTAAGTACTTGCGAGAATCTGACAAAAAATATTTTCAACAAAAGTTGATCAGTTTTCTATTGGCTATACAGGGTGTCCGAAAATGTGTTCAACTACCGGAAATGGGAGGTGAAGACATTTTGGGACACCCTGTATATTGCAATAAGAAAAAAGTTCGAAAAACATTTTTTTTTATAGTATCGTCAAGGTCACCTTCATGTTTTTAAATGGCACTTTGTATTTTTGACCTAACAGTATTACAGCCCGTGTCAAGACGAATTCAACGATCTAGTATACCATGACCTTCGGATGACCTTGAAGTGCCATTTAAAAAAATGAAAGTGCCTTGAAATTTTCGAAAATTTTTTTTATTGGAACGTATAGCCAATTGAAAACTGATCATCTTTTGTTTAAAATAGTTTTTGTCAGATTATCGCAAGTACATATTTAAAAAATCATGAAAACTGTTACGTGGGACACCCTGTATATACAGTGACTCCCATTAATATTCGGACGCTCTTAAAAAAACGATAACTTTTTTGCTATTGAACCACACGATTTGAACTTTTGTGAGAAGTTAGAGCAATTAGTTTACTACGTGATGTGAAATGAAATTTTTTTAAAAATTGCAATTGGTCGGAATTGTAGAGAAAATACTAAAAGTTTCATTTTACAACTTTTTTCTTCGAGTCTAAATTGAATTTTAAAAAATATGTTTTGTAGATCTGTATCAATTATATGCATAGTAAAAGTTAGAGGTCGAAAATCGTGAAAAATGGCAATTTTTACCAAATTTAAACGTTTGTATCTCATTGCAATGTTGACCGATTTTAATGAAATTTTCAGAATATGTTTAATTGATACTGATCTACGAAACGTATTTCCTACATTTTCAATATGAGCCCACAAAAAAAAGTTGTAAAATATAACTTTTAGTATTTTCTCTGCAATTCCGACCACTTGCAATTTTTTCAAAAATTCTTTTCACATTACGTAACAAAACCGATTGTTCTAACTTCTCAAAACAATCCAAGTTGTATGGTCGAATAATAAAAAAGTTATCGTCTTTTTAAGAGTGTCCGAACATTAGTGGGAGTCACTGTATAAGTGGATAAAATTAACTTGACTATTTTTGAGTAAGCTGCAGGATTGTCGCGTATCTGTCACACTGGATGATTTGGACTGGAAAATGCGAGAGGCTGATTTCTGCTTCTCTCCGTGTATCATACGGAATTGTAGGAAAATCGTCCTTGACGTTCAGTACCGATCGCGCTCGATCTTCCACGCTGGCAACGATGGCTGTTTCTAGTGTTTTTTGGAGAGACCGCTTTATAAATAGCGGAGGCAACTATCGCGGCCGGCGCATCGTTCGAAGAATAAGCGGACCGCGACAATCTAAATACGCGGAGACACACGCGTGAATGACTCTTTCACGAGGTCTTGAATGTGATCCGCGTACCCGGCGCGCGGCGATCCACAGCCTCGGGCGAGCGTCCCTCTTTCGCGACGTTTCTGCAAATACCGGGCCGGGACGAGCCAGGCGCTGCCCTCTGGCCAGATGTGCCTCTCTTCCCATCGATATCGTTGAAACATTCCCTGCATCCCAACCTTCGCTGGCTCCGAGAGCCTCTGCTTCTTCTCGCCGCGGCGACCTTCTGCTTCATCCGAAAATAGCTCTGCTACTATTTGTTCGATCCGCGGAATCTTGGCCCGACGCGACGCGACGCGACGGACAGAGGACAGCTCGTATTTTACTTCCTTGAACGTTCACAGGCCCCCGTGCCCCGTCCACCCGACTAGGCTATCTTGTCTGAGACTGTGTTGACCTGTTCCACTTCGTCCGTCACTTTTCTGCATTCGTACCTGCGCATCGATCAGTTGTCACTTCTCTATGACTACGTATTTAATCCTTCGCAAAGTGGAATCTTCTAACTTTCATTCAAGTCCTCGAACATTCGAAAAGTCCTACAAAATAAAAATTCTCTGTATCAATTGTAAGAAACAACTCTGTAAGTTGAAAATAATGACGTTCCCAAATTTTTCAAATACCTCGATCATCTTTTCTATAATTTTTCTTTTATAATGCATAAAATCCGCAGTCTACCAATTACAGAGATGGTGCCCATAGTATTCCAAATTCTCCCAGCGACGCAGCGTTGTACCGTCGCGTCGCGTCGCGGAGAAACATTTCTCGGTTTCCCGCGACGAATTTACGTCTTTTGATCCGGGGCACGAGGAGAGGGGTTGTGCGGGCGAGGGGGCGGGCCGAATGCACGTGTCACGGTATAATCATATTTTTTCCATTTCCCCGTTCCACGGCGACGTCGAGCGGTTTCCCGGCCGATCCATTCAGAAAGTCGCGGGTACCTTCACGGAAGACGTGTTCCGAGTGTCCGAGGCGGCTGTCGATGTTCCCGAGATGTCCCGAAGAAAATTCGAGCGATTTCCGTGGAGGGAAAGTCGGCCGCGGCTGCCGTCGCACGCCGGTGACTAATGGAAACCGGAGGAAATAACAAAATCAGATATATCGGGGGCGAACGGCGGGAACGGTTGCCCTGAATTACGGTCTCGCAAGTAACGCGCATCGCCACGCCGCGCCGTTCCGCGGCGTATATTTACCCGAGATTATGTAACTGCCGAGTTACAAGTTATTTCCAGCGAAACGGAACGCGCGATGCGACGTCATTTTCCTCTCGGTGCGCCACGCCGCGTCGCGCCGCGGTGTGCGCTCGATAGCCGAGAATTTATCGATACGCGGGCGCGATTCCGTTCTCGTACAGCCACCCCCGAGCCGAAATTCTCCACCGGAAGTTGACTCAGGTGCGAGGGGTTGGAGCTTGTTCGCCGCGTCGCGCCGCGTCGTCTTCGGTGTCGTCTTCGGTGTCGTCTTCTTCTACCCTGAAACCATACCGATCGGTTCAACAAATTTTTAAGCATCCGCACTGCGTCAGAAAACCGTTGACCGCGAAGATGCAACTAGGCTGTCCGCGGTTTGCATCCGCCCTCGCATCGGCCCTCCGTTACCATAATTCATAATAACTAACGGACGAGCCTTGACGTCGAACCACAACCACGCCGAGTTTTCTCTTTGATTTACACCAACTCATTTTTACCTGGCCCCACTAATGACCAACCGAGGTCCGCCTCTGTGACCCGCTAGGGCCTCGTAATACTTCGTCCGAACCTAACCCCCATCCCCGATCAATCACCGATCCGTACCAGTTTACCTAACAATAAAGAAATCTTGACTTGTACCACTTTGTCCGATCGTTCAAAAATCATGCGGCTGTGTCCGAAGATACACCGACTCGTGGTATTTTGACCAGAGTTGGGCAAAATTTTCATCTAAATAAAAATATCGACTAATGAATAAAAATGTTTTTTACGTTTTATTCGTTATTCGAAATTTGTATTTAGATGATAATTTTGCCCAACTCCGATTTTGACTAATCACCGATCCGTAGTATTACTTTTTCTGAGAATCCATTGATCTGTACTACTTCGTTCGATCGATCTGCGATGTCTACTACTCTCTACCGAACGCGTATCGTCGCGTACCACATCGTCTGATTAATCACAAGACCGAGGATTTTATGCTTTTACGAGACAAAAGTTTGAAAAATAATTAAAAACGTGTTTAATAGCTCGAGTTGATTGAAATCATTAAAGAAAGACTGACATTTACATTTCACTCGTATTGTGTACGATACATAGAATTTTTATATTAGCTGGTCTGAGAATACATTGACCCGTACTACTTCGGCTGATCGCACGGCAATCTCTACCGCCTTGTCTAAACAAAAACGGATTCGTGCCACTTCGTCGGGCCAATTACCAATCCATACTATTATTTTAGACTGCATTGCTGTCGTTTGTCCGAGCAATTGCTGACCAACGCTCCTTTTCCAGGCGACTCCTGCCACCGAAGAAACAAACGAAGCGAATCGCCGCGCCGTTGTTCGGAGATGATTGCCGCGGACAAGACAACTGCGCCAGCATGCCGCGAGCATCCTGAATTCATAATCGAGAATAGTGGATAGAAGACTTTTTCAGTCGGTCGTGTTCGTAGATTTTCCTGAATTTCGCGGAGGGTCTACGGTAACTGGACGGCAGACGAAGCGACGCGACGCGACGGTACACGAAGCAGAACGCCGACGTGTCTTAATAATTTACGAGGGAACTCACGGGGCGATCTGATAATCCGGCGTCAGTCATTTTCAGAAAACTTAGCCTGGAAGCCTCGCCCCCCTCCCCCCTTCTTCTTCCGCGTCCAGGAGATCCCCGGAGAAAGCGGCTCGGTCGGCCCGCTCTACAGAGAGAGGGATTGAGAGAGGAAGAAGCGGCTTGCGACGGACGGCGTCGGCGTCGACGTCGACGTCGGCGGCGCCCAGTTATCTCGGTGAATCGCGCACGTAGACCAGTTTCAAGTAAATTGATTGCAGCCTAAGATTTCGCCGGGGCGAAACGAGCCCATTATCGTCCGCGGGAAAGTGGCTGGATAAGGCTGAACGAGCTTTCCTGCCCTTTCCGCTTCGGCGTGTCGTGGCTGACGCGCGCGTACCCGCCAACCCAAACCGAGCCAAACCAAGCCAAGCCGACGCCGTGCACCCTCTCTGTCTCTCTCTATCTCTCTCTCTCTCATTCTCTCTCGACCCGGCGAACCGTAAATATTTATTACGTGTCACACCGGGCCGATCCGAGCCTCAATAATTCCATCGAATGCGAGCGGCTGACACGCGGCTAAACTGCCGATAATTGAGACGGAATAGAAACCGTGTTTCCAACTATGAATCTCCACGTTCTCCATGATCCTCGTTCTGTCCTGCGACACACCAGGCCAGGGTCAGGCACAATATCAACCTCCCGCACAGTGGTCCTGTAATTTTAAATTAGTTTATTACATTTATGAGAAAAATGCCTGCACAGAACTGTGATAATATTTAAAGAATCTAACAATCTTACTGTATTATTTCCTGCTTGCAAGAATTATTGTAAAAAGTACCCTGTTTTTACAATTATTGCGAAGAATTTTTATTTCGCATTAAAATCCTAATCGTTAGTTGCAACGTTTTCGAAAGCGATGTACAGGGTCTAAAGAAATGTTTGATATTGAATTTCAAGGTCAAATTTTTTTATTGCATTGTATTCCACGCATCATACAATTATAAAAATATTTTACCTTGAAATTCAATATCAAGGACAATTTTCCGGCAACTTTTTTTAACAGATCTTTATCGATCCGAAGATGTAGAATACGCCTATGGCAGCCAAGACCAAACAATACTGTACACCCTGTACACATGCGAAAATTGATTCTTCAGCGAAGGAACGGTTAATTCTTCGATCCGGGGCACTGTGTGCGACGTCTCGTTCTACCCTAATTCTGCTTGGCTGACCAGGCGCTGACTCGCTCCACCGCGAGAGACACGTTCGAGAGATAAAAAAGATCAGGATTCTCCGTTGTTCCGGGTCGCTCTCCGGAGGTCCTCGGCCGTTGCGGACGAGGCGCGATCAAGATCTTGATCCTTTCCACTGGTCCACGGTTCCAGCGACGCGCGGCGTGGCGTACGGAGGAGAAACTTTGTGTAGGAATCTTCGCGGCACTTCGTCATCCGTTCCGCGCCATTTCCTTTATTTGTTCTCTCGCGCGCTGCGGGCCGCAGCGTCGCGTCGCAACGAAATCCGCCGGCAACTTTCGACGATTAACTTTTTTCAGCCGAATAAACAGAGAGAAGGACGGGCTCTGGCCCGCGTATCGATGGCTCGGGCTCGCAAAATAAACTGCGCGTTATTAGGCCAGCTGTGCCAAACACGACGCGCCGGACTTAACGCTCCGTCGCGTGCCTTCTTTCGCGGAACTTTCCTCGAATGTCGCCAGCTCCTCGCTTCCGGTTGCGACAATAAAACCGGTCGGACAGGATGACGAAGAGGATCGCCGTCCTCCCGGTGCAAACACCTCTATACTACGTTCGCGTTCTCCCTTTGAACTCGTCGCTTTGGGTTACCTACGAATTATTAAGGATCTTCTGGAGGTACAATGGGAGGCAAAAGTACAAGAAATTCGAAATCCATCAACATATTGGCAATGAAAGCCATTCATGAGTATATTTTGCATTCAAAAAATAGATTAATTTAAAAAGCTTTTGTTTAATTAGTGAATTTCATGTTATATTTATTTTTTAATCAAATTGTCTTGATATTATAAAAAATTGTAAGTGGCTTTTGCGAATAATTGTACACTCTGATTACGCAATAAAAAGTTAAAAATAAATATTTAAATAAATTAAAAATACTTCAGAAAGCAATATTCATGGTTATTATTGAGATGAGAACACGATAAATTTTACGTTTTGTAATAGTTTATAATTTTTTGCTCTATAACTGTTTAGTGAATCCTAATTTTTGAACATAATTAATTACATCATTTTTACTATATATATAAAAAAAACTGAAGTTTCTAGTTGCGTTTTTTCAAGGTTTAAATAGGGTTTGAAGTGGAATTTTATGAATTCTCCATAAGAAGACGTGTTAAAATGTGCAAACTTTAAGTTGCTAGAATTATATCTTGTCAAATTGTCAAAAATTTTGTTGCGTTTTTATATACCTGCAGAACATCCTTAACACATTTCCCCTTGCCATTTTCGACACACGCCGAAACTCATTTCTACGCCGATTGTCATAAATAGACGGATTTAGCTACAATGTGAAACAACAGAAAAATTAACTGTTCCCCGCAGCCAGAGTTGGGCAAAATTGTCATCTAAATAAAAGTTTCGAATAACGAATAAAAAATAAAAAAATGTTTATTCATTATTCGATGGTTCGCGTTTATTAGAGTTAATCCGAATAAAAGATACAGATAAAAGATGAAAAAATTATTCGAATAAAACCACTTCATATAAAAAAAATTATCTTTATTCGTGGGATAAATTCTCGTCAAATATAATTATTTATTCGATGCTCGTCGAATAAAAATACTTTTTACATTCGAACCATTGAATAATGAATAAAAATGTTTTTACGTTTTATTCGTTATCCGAAATTTTTATTTAGATGACAATTTTGCCCAACTCTGCCCGCAGCAAATGCAAACAATATTTATTCTGCATACAGACGCGCAGTCCAATAATTATTAATAATACATCCAGTCGTGTATACGAATAAAATAGACAAGACTTGTACGAAACGCACAGAAGTCACGCGACCGGGACCGTGTTAACTCTGTAGAGAAATCGTAGATCCGTAGATCCGTCGACAATGTCGGAATCTCGATCGATAATTAAATCGGAACACGCGACGTTCACGATCACGTTTCGATCGCCGATCTAACCTCGATCCAGCGGGACGAGTGAGTGCGTCCTTTGTTAACTATATCTGAGAAATGTAACATCAACTCTGTCCTACTCAACGTGGCGTCGACGAGGATCGAGACGCGTGGATCAGCGTGTAACAAGCCCGGAAATCCCGAGACGGAATGGACCGCGTCGCGCGTCGATCGGACGGTTTTCGCTAGGCGATTGACGCTGATTTACACGCTGACCTCGATTCACCGGGAACGCGAGCCCGGCACACACGCCTATCAGATTTTCCGGAGCCTGAATTTTCAACTTAGCCCAGTTTCAGGGGCCACGTCGCGAGCTCGCCGCATCGGCCTGGCGTGCGACGTTGACGGCAAAAAATAAACGTTTCAAACAGTGGCCTCGCGGCGTGGCGAGTTTCGCAACATTCTGACGAAACGCTGTTCAAAGAGCAATTCCCCGAAAACGCTCGGTTGTTCGCCGGGGTCGCCCGTCGATAATTTCAAGAGCGCGGAGCCAATTACGGCCACGCACTCTTCTCGCCCAGTTCGACTATCGGGCCGAGCGCGGGTCCGTTTAACCCTTTGAGTGCTACGCCTTCCAAATATAGGTGATAAATATAAACTATAAATTAGTTTGTTAGGATCTGCAGGTTTGTTTGCGTGTTAGGACCTGCATCTAATTTTTGAGACTGCTATGCTGCCACTCAAAGTGTTAAGGGGGAACGGCCGCCTGGAGACTCCCTAGAATTTCCCTAGAATACCCCAGAAATCTGGCCGAAACTTGGGTTTGCGGGAATACATTTGACGTCCTTATACGAGCAAATTTTGAACTGTATAAAGGCTCATTTGATAGAGGAAGGTTCAGCGAATAGTGCCCTGCTTATGATGTAACGAGATTATGTTGACATCTAATTGAGTCTGCAAAGTAGGGAAAAAAGTCGAAAAACCAACCGCAGAATCCAATGTATTTTTCTGTCACAAAAAGAGTTTTTTGACTGCTATCATAAGCAGGGCACTATGCGCTGAACCTTCCTCTATCAAACGAGCCTTTATGCAGCTCAAAATTTGCTCGTATAAGTACGTCAAATATATTCCCGCAAACCTAAGTTTCGGCCAAATTTCTAGGGTATTCTAGGGAAATTCTAGGGAAAGTCACGTGACTACCGTTCCCTCTTAATGGTCCCCGGTCCTGTTCGAACGCCGTCGCTAGCACGTTGGCTTTGAAGATCTTATCGTGCCGAGAATAGTTCACAGCCCAATGTGACAAAAGTATAGCGACGGATCGAGGAAAAACCGATAAATCGTAAGGAAGGACAGCAGCGGGCGTGTTTCGCAACGGCGATCGCGCGGCGGCCGGATAAATTTAGAGGCGAGATGTCACGCGCCGAGGTAGCTAAGGAGCTGCGAAATTTCGTTAGCCGGAGCTCGGCTGAATAGCCTCTCGATCTTGTATGCCGGCCGTGTGTGCGCGCGCCTAAAAAGCATGAATAAGCCGCTCCCTTCATCCCCCAGAGGAGGAACACGGTACTTTCTTGCGGCGATCTTTTGTCCGTCGAGAGCTCGTTTTTCCCTTCTTTTTTGCGATCGACGTATTACTACCCTCGTCCCCGCATGCTCCCTCTAGCCGTCGTCCTCTTCTCTATTTCGCTCTCTTTCTGTCCCATCTGATCGCGTGTAGCTGCGTCTCTGCCTTCCAGAAGTCGAGTTACCGTTGGGACAAGCTGCGAAACCGATGCATCTTGTCGGCCGAGTGAATTGGCGTCTGCCTACGATCCGCTGGGATAAGTAGATTCAGACGTCTGCGTAGCCGGACAAGTGGCGGGAGATCTCCACCTGCGAAAACAGAATTGTTTCAGTATCGAAACGGCCTAAGTAAGTGTCTTACAATCTTAGACCATATATACCTACAGACACGGCGTAGATAAATTTCCGTGTCCGAAAGATGAAATCAGCTGAAAGACACTGTGACGTCACATTTTCAAAAGATGTACAAGCTATGCTCATCGACAGTGCCTACGCTTGGCTTACATGGGGAGAGGGGGGTCAGCGGGTGCGCCATGTACACACTGATAATATCAGTGCATGTACACAGTACATGGAAAGAAATTATCTTACGACTTATCTTGTGACGTCACAGTGTCCCATCATCTTTCGGACACTGAATTCTCGGTTTTCCTATACACATACTATACCTATGCCGGGTCTATTAGTATATATGGTCTAAGCTTACAATTAGTGATACCATTTTAATGTTTCAGCTGTTTTAACTATACAGCGACGGATTTTTTCATTTTGTACATTCACTACTATAACGGATCAAGGAAGTAGTATAAGCCCACGTATGGTCAGACAAATGATACTTCGTGTTCGACGATCCACAGCTGACATCAGCCAAGTGTTTAGTCAGACGAGTGGTCACGGTGTTTGATAGAACAAGTGAAAGAGGTCTACGACTAATCGGACGACACAGGGTCCGGTGGTCGATCGGACAAGTCTCGTGTCGTGATCGGTGTCCGACAGGGACAAACAGACCGGTTACAATCAAAACAGCATCAATCGACGGGCGGATCACTGTCAAACAAGTGGCATAAAACCGAAATACCATATAGAAGCATCCTCGACACGGGAGAAGAGTACGGCACACGGACACGTGGCACGAGGGCCGTGTGCGCGATTCGTCGCTATCAAACCGAGGGTGACATTAATCTATCCGAGGGCTATCTATCACCGATATTGCCGAGACTCGAGGGCCGGCTGGTATCTTAAAAAATCCTCCCCCGGAGCATACCGACGATGCTGAAGACGTCACTATTATTATTATTATTATTATTATTATTCTCACGTGGAGGGTGCCTCGAGTCGGTCCAGCGTAACGCTGCCATCGGGAGCGAGACAGAAACAAAAAGGAGGGAGAGGGGAACACAGAGGCCGGGAGCTACAGCTCGCCGGGGGTTAGAGTAGGAGGATCGTCAGCGGGTGCGAGCGAGAGCGAGATCGAGGGGCAACGTCCGGGCGACGAGGTCCAGCGGAGGTAACCAGGGATGCAGGGATGCAGGTGAGGCGGCCAGTGTCCCATCTTTCGGGCAGGCGGTGGTTCGTGATCGTGTGGCATGGCGTCGCCCGGTGGAAAATGGTGCACCGGCTGCCAGAGAACACCGGGCAACACCAGCAGCACCAGAGCTCTCTCCCCCGCTCTCGAGAAAGAGACCATGAAGGAGGTGTAGGAGGTTAGAGGAGGAGGAGGAGGATGAACGAGCAGAAGAGTAGGGGAGAGCTGTTCGGGGGTTGGGGTGGGGGGAAGAGGGGAACCGGGGAAAACATAGAGAGGAGAAGAGAGGAGCAGAGAAGCAGAGGCACACGGTTGGCGCTCTCTCCGGCTAGGGGATTTCGCATCTCTGTATCGGCGCCTGATCCGTGGCGAAGAAGGAGCCACGGTGGCCGCCGTCACCGCCACCGCCGCGCGTTATTGATTTGACAGGAATGACGGGAAATGGCGCAGGAATCGATAAGAGGTGGTACCAAGCCGCCGCGCCGCGCCGCCGGTAGCATTGCTGCTCGCTGCTGCTGCTGGTGGTGGTGGTGGCGGCGGTGGTGGTGGTGGTGGGTTGCTGCGCGGGTGTGCTGTGCTCTAGAACCGTACGGGGGTGGAACAGAGAAAGAGAGAAACCGGGGATGGGCCAGAGGGGTAGGAACGCCGAACACAGTGTGAGAGAGAGGTAGGGGGCAGAGAGCGGAGAATATTTTCATACTCCAGACTCCCGGCGTAGGTAGAAGATGGCAGCCGAGGCGTGATTCGAGGCCGGGATCTTCACTCTCTCTCCGGACGCGCGCGCGCGAGCAGGGGGTCGATCCTTTGACGTACGGACCAGAGATCGCGGGAGTAGTGCGCTAGCGTGGTGCATTATCGCGTGTCGTCCAGTGCAACCAGGGACCCGGATAGCCGCGATGTTCTAGGAGGACACCGTGTTCGCTCCTCTAGTAATATCGTCGCGTCGGGTGACCGGTTCGTTCGTCCTCCACTCGCCGCACGTTCTCAGTCCTCCTCTTTCTACAATCAGCCTCTGTATCTATCGCTGTGCTCTCCTCTCCCACGGCCGAACCCGCGCGTAACCCAGTCACAGTTCAGTCGTGTACTCATGATCCGACCGGCGACCAGGTAGTACCGCTGAATTATGCGCGACATGAGCACCAACGCCATCGTAGTAGTGTTTCACGAGCGTCACGTAAAATGGAATTAAACAATGTTGTTAAGACGTAAACATGTTTTGGCAACAGTGTGGACTCTTTGTTCTCGTGATTGCCGTACCTGGATTTATTAACACCGCCGACAGCACGTCCAAGCGAGGTAACGCCTGCCTGCCTGCCTGCCTGTGTCTACCTTGCCTGCCTGTCTGTCTACCATTGCCTGACCCGAGAACTATACTTGCATGCGTCTATCTGTCTGCCGTCTGTTCGCCTCCTGACGCCCGTAATTTGCCTGTCCGTCTGTTTGCCGATCCAAGAGACGATCGCCCGTATGTCCCCCCTGCCACGCAGCACCTGTGCAAACCAGAATCGATCACCCGTCAACAATTTTCTCGATCCTTCCTTCTCTCCCCTGTGCCCCTTGTGCTCTCCGGTAATCGTAAAATTCCTCGATTCTCCAATTCCCCGCCCCAACACATGCTAAAACATCCTCCATCGCGAAGGGAGATCCCGTGATTCTCGTACGCGAAACAACGCGATTCCCACGGTTTTCCCAGGCTGGAGAGAGCGAGCTGCAGGCATGCTCGATCATAGGCGTGCCGGGGGATGTTGTCGTCCGGAAACACGGCCAGCTTAGGGTACAAGCTCTCGCCTCTTAGGCTCCTTCTTCCTGATTTAGCATTCGCCGTCACGCGATCCCGTAATTCCGTGCATTGCTCGCGTCGCAGGCCCGTTCCAGCCGCCTCCCTCGCTATAGCTCGTCTCCTATCGTCCGCTACCCCTCTCTCCTTCTCTCTCTGTTCGCGGTCGTTAATCGTCGTTCGCAGCCTGGCATGGCGTGTTCCGGTTACACACGATTGCCTGTTGCGGACCCCGCAAGCCAAGAATTTTCCCTCGATTGTTATCCTTCCCCTCGAGATTGAAACGTTCCCACCTAACCTGGCTCCTGCCTCTCCTCCGCCATCCTCCCCTTCTCTCGCTACCTCCTCATTGTGTTGCAGCCGCTGTTCGATCGCCAACCTGTGATTTCAATTCCTTTCATCTGGGTGCATTCGTTTTGCTGTCCCAGCGTCTGTTTATTTTGGGCATGAGGCATTACCGGATTGCTCGTACAAAGCGTTTACGCTCGCGGATTCCCGATGCGGAATGCTTCGGTCCGCCCGCGGAGACACGGCGGATCCCGGATCAGACTTGAACGGACACGCGAGAGCCGCTGTTTTCGCCGCGGAACAGATATTATTGGCCGGCGTACCGCGCGCGCTATCGATCCCCGCGTATCCCCGTCGATGATGCATGCTCGCCTCCGCCTCACCTCCGCTTCGTTCCGTTCCAGCTCGCTCCGAGCGAGAACGCACGCACGCACGCAAACCGTCCGCGTCCCCGGTAAATAAACGACGACGATGATTTCGATCGTTCACCGCCGCGCGCCGGCTTTCCCGTTCATCGTACACACATACATACACGCACACACATGCACAGACACAGACACGCGCGTACACGACTCGCGTGCCGGGCCCGGGGAGCCCGACCGCGAACGGAACTGCTGGCGAGCCTCGTTAGCGGTCCAACTCGATTTCGAATCGTTTCGTGCTCGATGACGATCGACAGAGAAGGAAAGAACCTTCGCCTGGTGAAGCAGCTAGCTACCCTACGATTTATAAACCGCGTTATATAGCTCAACATTTACAACAACATTTTCGGTGTAAACCTGTCGGTGCCATCAAAGTGAATTCTGTCTGTACTCGTGCGTCTGTGATAATACTAACTGCGGTGCCAAACGGTTCCAAAAATCATCGAAATCGGAGAGTAGATGGCTGTTCGCGAGAGCTCGCCTAGTACTGGACTGCTTCGTTACTTGTCCGTTCGTTGATGATTCGTAGCCGTTCCTCGATCGTTGTACGTTTTTAGAAAGTCGCGTCGACTACGGTAGTGCTTCGTTAATTGTCCACCGATTCAATCTTCGTCCTATAGTCCTTCTATCGGAATCCGTGAACGCAACTACGGTAAAATCGCCAATTCAGTCCCAATTTCCTTGAATACTCCGTTACTTGTGCGCTCGCTACACTCTGCTATCCATTTCTGAGCATCTGAAAGGAAAACTGTTTTATAGTGTGTCCGATAAGGAGTTGTACATCTGAGCAACATCACGGTAGTGCATCCATTAATGTATAGTATTGTGACCTACCATCGACGCGTTGAATGAATGTTGTTTCTCCGAACAAGACCACGGTGGTGCCTTGATGGCAGGCCATCATCGTTGGCATGTCCAAGCATTTTGCAAGTACGACAAATAGGACCTCGTTCTCCCTTCCCGGGGGGTGGTCTATCGTCGAGGCACTACCGTATTAACGGGCCATTAATAATTGCCAATTAAGGCTCTTTTATGTACAATTAAGCGCTATTATGTAGAATCGCGTGTAATTAAGTTTCCGTCGGTGCGCGCGCGAGCGTGCGCGACCATCGCGTCGCAAACACGCCACGCCGCGATCTATACATTCGCGCGGACTGAATCGAGATTCGATTGATTAATCGTCCTGATTAATTGCTTGGCTGCTCGGCCCTCCACGTCCTAACCCATCCCGGCCGTTCGCACGCTCTACCTGTCGACCGTCGCAGGGGTGTCTACGCCGAAATTCGGAAATTATGTTGCCCCGACTAATCGAGTCCGCAAAAATACGGGTCCTCAGAAGGAAATGGACCACCGGACCGTCCAGGAAATAGGAAACATCCCACAGCCGCCTATGCGAATTCTTGCACCGTGCCTTAAACGCGACGATCATCGTTAAATATTATCGACAGAAATTTGCAGAAAAATCTTACGGCTACAATGCTGTAATAATAAATCACTGTTGCTTTACTTTCCACCCTGTTGCAGTGAAACACGGGTTACCATCGGCCGATAAACGAAAATAATAATTGTCTACTCTCAGAATAAATATAATCTTTATGCAGAATAAAGATTGTGAGAAACAGAAATCGCACAAAAATGAAATTTTCCTTTTAGTCGTTTTAGTAAGTCGAGAACAATGCAATCATATTCTCGGATACTTTTATTTAATGCATTCACCGTTCTCTGTCTCATTTGTTCATTTTCGTAATAAACGCATAAAATCCGATTTCTAAAAGCAACAGGGCAGTCTGAATTGCTGAGAAATTAGAGCACAGAGAAGATGGACATCTTTTCTCTGAATTTCCATTTTCTTAATCCTCGTACGTTCCTCAGGTTGGAACTCCACCCCTGTTCTGTTTCTAATCTTCGTTTGCTTTCTGCTCGCGTCGCATGATGTGTTTCTCGTCGAATCGTGTGGACCTACGAATAATATAAATGATTGATGGGAAGTGTGAAGCGAAAGTGGGTGAATTATTATCCAAGAATGTTTCGTGCAATTTCGGAGGAGCGCACCAGAGTTAATAAATTACTGCCAGAACGATAATAATAATGACGAATGTATTTCCTTTTCTTCGAGATTATTATCGTAGCTGCGCTGTGTTATGGGAATGAACTTTACCTCGGAAGAAAGATTACTTTTTCCACCCTGGACGAGTTGGAGATTTTCTCTTCCATGAGAAAAAGCTCTTGCTATTGTTTCTCGTTGTTTCGGCTCTTTCTCTTCTATTTATTCCGTTTATTCCGCGGACATGCTATGTACCAGAACTCGCTAAAGACATAGCAAGCTTTTCCAAGGAATACTGTCACCGGTGTTCGATCGCAGTTACCTGGGAGCAGAGGTTTTATCGGTTAATGCCCATCGACACGCGGCCGCGTTCCTCGCGACGGTTCTCACGTGTGCTTGCACCACCGAACCAGCCTGATATACAGGTTGAGTCAGCTAAGTGTGCCACCGAAACTGTTTAGTATACGAAAAAATGATTGAAACGAAAGTTGTATGGTCTCAAGAGCATCGCCCATCGAGAAACACTTGAAACTGTATCATTTGCAGTTATCGATCGAATACGCGAATGTATTAATCGTAATGGAGAACATTTTGAGCATTACTTGCATTCAAAGTAATTTATACAGAATATCTCAGCGAATATTTTTTCACCGCGTATACGATTATAGTTTTTTTTATTCAGGATTCAACTCTCTCTTCAACCACAAGATTGAAACTTAATTGTTTGTAAAAAAGAAATTATTACATTGTATGCCACTTTTGAAAATAGGCAACTTTCGTTTCAACGGTTCGTTCACATAACAAATAATTCACGTGTAATTTAGGTGGCACACTTAGCTGAATCACCCTGTATACATATTGTATCGTCGGCAATAAAACCGGGCCGACGCCGCGAGATTACAGAAATTACCGAAAGGGACTGCCTGTCGTTAGAACTTTGCAAATGGTGGGTCTCGCGAGCAACGACACGGGCGTCAGACTGACATTAACACGCTTCGCGACTTTCGAAAACGCTCGAAATATTTTCCTTAACCCTTCGGGGACGATGATAGATTGTCAGACGTGATATGACGTTACAATAATGGCTCGATGATTCAGACTTTCTGATATTTTCCCTAGCTATCTTCAAATTCTGGAAATGTTAATAATCTTCTGTAATGAATTTTGAAATATTCCTCGGTGTCAGTTAAAGAACTAGATCGCCTATCGACAAAAAGAGAAATTTATCTCGTTTCATAAGTCAAAATTTCAGACGATACAGACCACCAATAGAGAATACATTCCTATCGGCTGTCTTTGATCGTTAACAATTTGAAAACAACGCCGCTACAAAGCTGTGTTCGACGAGAACACAGGGGAGATCGAAAATGTGGAATAAAGTTCTTCGATCGGGCGCTTCGTTTTCGAGAGAATTTCGCAAATTCTGCGCGAATTCGGTGGAAAAGGCGAACGATGGTCAGACATCCATATCGAGCTGCACGCGTGATCTGGTCGGGTCGGTAAAGCGGGCTTTCACCGACGAGTGATCGTGTTATCTTTACTTTTTTCCTCTCATATCTATGTATTTTTCACTTGTACTATCATTTATAGTGTTCGCGTTCGTTCGTTGTTCGGTTCAACGTCCTGTCACGCTAATGATTTTTATATTTATCCGAGCCGTTTTCTTTACGATGCTAATGATAAAAAAACCAACGTTTTTGTTTTTTACGACGATTTAAGACACAAATTGATAAGCTAGAACCGAAGCCAGCATTTGTACGCTCGGAAACATAACAGTTGCTCGTCTATAGGGCGACGTGTTACAATTCTCTCGGTACAGGAAGGACGCAGGTGGTAAAGTTACAACTGTTTTCCGATTGGTCGACGAATTCACCAGTCTATTCCCGGTTCCCGCAGGTTCCATCGTTAGCAAACATTCGGAAACTGCGGTAGCGCTTAGGGGATACACGCGGGAAACGTTGAACCGTGAATAACAGAAAGATAAACGATTTTTAGAAACCGGACCCCTTAAGGGTCCCCGTAATCCCCGAAAATCGTTCGCCGTTGTGAATAGCCGAGAGAAAAAAAAGGGAAAGGGGATGGAAAATAAACGGGAGCGGGGTGTTCAGGGGTTGTTGGAAGACGAGAGGCGGGACGTTACAGGGTCGGGGGAGGGGGAGGGGGAGAGGAGATCGAAATCCCCGGGGACACGCCGTTTGAAATTCGGTCGTTTAAGGGTTGAAGGATCCGTGCCACTCCCGTGCCCTCCGCCCCTTGCCCCGGGCCACCCTCTCTGGTTGCCACCCTGGAGCCACCCCCGCGTCGCCCAGGGCGCCATATTCGTCACACGTTTACGGCAGAGCGGAGGAATGACGTCATCGAAGAACGAGATGGGTCACGAGTGCACTGACACGCATACCTACGTGCCGCGAGACCCGATTTCATCGTATCAACGGAAACGCGAATCGAAATCGATCGAGTGCCGGCCGGAGAGGGCTGCGGCCGGGGGTGGCACAGCACCACCGCCGGTGGCGGGGATGTAAAAGAAACAGTCCGCGTGTCCCCGCCTCTCTATCGTTATAATTAAATTGAAATTGCGTGACGGCCGGAACACGCCCGTAGGAATCGCCTCTCCTCGATATTAATATTTTAATCATCGGCCGCTATTTACGCCGCTACTTCGAGTCCGAGATACTCAACATCGAGAGAACCGTTGTGAGCACACTGGGCTACAAAGAATGTCTTATGGACATATCTAATACAATCGACATAGAAAGCCTGGCTGACATCTACATGTCTTCAAGAGACTTGAACTTGATTATTGTCTATTTAACAAAATGAGATACGACATTAGTAAGTCTGTGTCATTTTCAGTCTGGATCGAATATTAGCTTACCAAAAGACCTAATTTGTACCTATTTCGTAAGATGAACATTTTTAAATTGATTCCACCTATTTCATGGAAACGGCCCACTGTGCGACGGGACCTTTGATATTTCGTAGGGACTGCATCGTGTCTCGCTGCCAAAAAGGTGACGAGAGGGTGGCTCTGCTAGATTGCGGATCCTCTTGCGAATTCCACTTTTCATAGATGGCTCCTTCTAGAAAGGAAAATAATCATAAATGCATTGAAATCGATATTGCTCTTGATGGATCTATTACAGAATCCTTAGCCATGAATATATATAATGTGTTAAACGTGAACAGAGTGGAATGAAGTCGATTCGAATAAATTGATTGATCTGTTCGTTTCTCACCTCTGACGCGACCTTGCTAATCTGCCGGAACTTTCTCCTACATTCGGCCAGCCAAATTAACTGCTCTAATTAATACCCCCGCCGCCCATCTCGCGCGAGGAGCAAAAAAATAAAGGGAAAGAGTGAAGTTTGTGAAAAGTTCGTTTCGCAGATTCGTATCGGGCTGCTCGGAAAAGTCTACAGAACCACTCGGTCGGTTATCGGAACAGAAAATACGTGTCGGTGTCACCGTCAATGAATGGCGGTGCTCCGTTTCCGCGAACGTTTCCCCATAACGCGCCACGGAGGAATAAAAGAACGTGAGTTCTTAGGGAGGGATGGAACACACGAGTGTGTATGTGTGTATGTCTATGTGTTTGTTTGTGCGCGTGTAACGGGGTCAATTCATGGGAAGCCGGGGGATATCTAGTCCATCATCGTCGTCGACCCCGAAGAATCGCGCGATTCGTATCGTCGCGTCGCGGGGAAAAACACCGGAATCGCGAGCGATCACGATAACGATAACGATCCGAGGGGAAAAGGGAAGCGCACGGTGTCAGCGCACGGTGTCCGCACACGGTGTATGCTAGCTGGACAAAATTCGAAATTCTTACCGCAAAGTGTCTGAAAAATTATTCAGCTGACGTTCCTTCGGTTGATAGACAAATAATTGGAGAACAAATTAACGCACAATTACTTCGACATAAGTCAAAGGAAACAGTGAAAACATTTGATGAATTTAAAAAAATACTGTTGCATTGTTTTCAACTCGCAAACAGGTGTCAACGCAGCTCTTATTCTGTATCGCAACTAATGCAGACAAGTTTTATTTTCCATAACAAGTGGCCTCCGCCCACGCCCCCCACTTTCCTTCAATTTTGAATCGTCCTGTACGTCTTAGAAACGGCTCTGAAGTGGAAGGGAGGTTAAAGGGCGAGCCTTTTGTCCCGGTTTCGTTCGTGCAGCACGCCGCACCGTGAATTGCACGTATTAGGTAAGTGTGGCGCGTTGCACAACCGCTCCCTGGTTGCGTTCCTCGCAAAATTGCCGACCTCTCTCTCTCCCTCTGTTCCTTTCAGTTCTCTTCTACCCTTAGCAACCTCCCTTCAACCCCTCCCGAGAAAGGTAGGACGGCAAGGACGTCACCGGTCGGGGGAAGGGTTCGTTCGGTGTCCACTTGAAATTACACCAGCCGTTCTCCTATTCTCGTCACACGCCGAGCCACCCCCGTCGAACCCCCAACCCCCAACCCCCTGTAGAAACAATCTCGGCCTCGACAGACCTCCGCGGATGCTGCGTCACCTGAACATACGATTTCCCATTCGAGTTCGACAATGTTTTCAATGAATGTCATCAACGTAGACTTAAAGATTGTAATCTCGTCTTTAAAATGATCACCGATGGAATATAATAGTGATCGTTTAATGTTGCATGGCGGGGTATTACAATTTCATAAAAAAGGAATCGCACAACAATAAACTTGGACTCATTGTAAAGCTTCAAGCATCTACTTTGACAAGCCATTATTTATTTTTTAGAAAGCTACTAGAAACAGGTTTGGTCGTACGTTTCGTCCAAAGCTAAACGATAGGCTCTTATGGGACTGCAGCGTGCGAGTAGGGTTCCATGCAACCGAAATATTGATTTTCCCGTTGCTCGGTTCTTCCCGGTCCCTGCGGATGATTTACAAGATCGGGAAACACCTTTCGGACGCATCTGTCGATCCCCAGGAACGCGGATAGAGCGGCGTGTGTCCCGGGAAATCCGGCCGCGAGAATGTTTCTGCTTTTTCCTCTTTTTCCACGGCATCACAGCCTCTCTGCTCCCCTATTTTCGCCCTCCCCTCCCCCATTTTTTTTCTCTTCCCCCCCGGAGGAATCAATCGATCGCGGCGCAATTAATCAACTCGGCCCTGCCTCGACCGAATGATGGCTCGCGGAGCAAAGTTTCCGGCGTTCTTGTCTCGAGCAAGATCCGCGAGATTGAAATGGCAGCGCGCCAGTTCTAATTCATTGGCCTTGTACGACGGCCGCTTTTAATACGTGAACTTTTGGCCGATTTCGAGGAGCCCGGGGTCCACACCGGTGTCTCTCCCCCTAGAGGACACGCTGCGACGATCCCACCATGTTCACCGAAAAAAAATACTATCGGATCCGAATGCTTCGGCCACTGGAAGCTACCGGTTCGATGACTCTGCGCTCTCTGGCTCTGATTATCTCCCCTTAGTTCTGCCCATCGGATTTCCTTTGATAAACATTTACCGATTCTTCTAGATATTGAACACGCCTACCGAAATCAATCTAAAACATTACCTTCAGTTTTCGAAAAATTCAATTCTGAAGAGAAAAGACAAGTTATCAACTTTAAACACTTTCTCTGACGCTTCTGAACACGACGGTATTTTTCTTATAAGCATTTGGACAAGTTTGAGAAATGGTTAAAGAGAGACGTCTCCAACGCCATGATCCTTGAAATTCTCTGTGACCCCCAAGGAATCTGAATCGAGCCCGTGAACCAGGGGAGCAGAAACGGGAACAGCAGCGATCGGTAACTGGGAATCGATTTGTACGGGTCGGTGAAACGTTATTTGCGCGATTAGAGTCCTAGAGGCGAGCAAGGGGTCGCGGGATTGCAAGGGACAACCAAGGGTGAATTCTGAAATCCTGGCTGTTCCTCCACCCGCGCAGGATAAATGTGCTTATTCTGCTCGAAAGGGGCGAGCAGCGGGGGACGGGGGGTGTTCCTAGGCGTGGAAATAAATCCAACGGAGTCGAAGCGACGATAATATCTGTCTGGGAGAGCACGACCATCCAGTCGTCGCCCCATTAACCGAAATATCCTTCCCACACCCCCTTGCCATCGGGAGAAACTTATTTCTTCCTTCCGGCGTTTGTCTTCCGCGTGATCAGCGATCGACGCATTCTCTCTCTCACCTCCTCCAACGGAATCGGTTCCTGGGACACTGTGGCCATCTTGAAAACGGTTTCGTCCACTTCATCCGTCGTCCTCGGAACTTTATTATCTCGTCTATTGCAGGATCGTATCCGTGGGACTACAGTGGTAGCTACAAACAATTTTTCTGTATCAGTGTTTAATATTTTTTTTTTGTTGACTACGATGCACTTTATAAAACAATTTGAAAGAAATTTGTAACATTACTTTCGACAGTGTCATACCACTGAATTATTATAAACCTGGTATCTGTGAAACTTTTATAAGAAATATGCATGTTTCGGATTTTTGGAAATGTTCAATTTTTGGTTGTGGTAATACTTTGTTGAACAGAAGAAATACAGCATAATTCATTAAAACCGTGTGCACCCTAGGGGTACCGACTTGAAACTTGCCCCACAGGCTTTTTCCTTTGGGCCCTATCGAATGGTACCTTTGATTCTTTAATTTTGTTGTAGTGCAGGTAGATTCGTGACGCGGTTTAACTTTCGGAAAATTGATACGGCGCGGCGGGGAATAACGCGCGATGAGAGACCGGGTTCGATCGATCGACAGGCGGAAGAGAGTGAGAAGGGGTGATAGGGGGGGTGAACGTGACGAGTTAACCGGCCATCAAAGTTTCGTAATTGCGATCGTTCCGAAGGGCTCGAGACGTTTCGTGACGTGAACGAAAGCTTCTGCTGCTTCCTTCCGTCTTAATCGTTCCCGAACGGGAAGAATCGACGGAACGATCAAATTCAGTGACGGGCCGAGCCATCCTCGCTCCGAGGAGCATTTAAATCTGCCACCGGCTGACGCGACGCGTGTTTCCGGTTACGGAACGTGCTCCGCGATCGATAAAATAGGAAACGCAATTCTCATCGTTGACAATCGCCTTACCGACCAACTTTTTCCCGGATCACCTTGCGAGATAACGGGACCTGCAGATTTTTATCGACCGTGAAACGTTCGAAAACGGTACGGAAATTATTACCTGCGCCGCTGTTGGTTGATTTCCCAGCGGGCAGCAGTTCTTCTCTGCAGAGTTCTGAAAGATAACAAATTCTGTAATGACGGGAATTTCGTTTTTGAATTCCTACCTATAATTCGAGTCTCCTCCATTAAGTCACGCCCATCAGTTTGATGAGAATGATGTATAGACCAAAGCTTGCGAATAATAATTGATCTTCTAGAGCGATAGCCGGTCTTGTGTAACGGCGTCGCATGTTGCCCCTAGTTGCTGCAACCCAGTGTAGCCGCATAGGCGCGAGGCGAACGAAAATCTGGCTGCGGATGTCCAAAGAAACTTGTGCACCGCCCGTTAATTCAAATGCCGGGCGTTAACGCGCGCCGTGCCGCGTCGAAAACAGGGGTGCACGGCTCTGTTATTCGTCACCGTCGTCCCCGGCGAACACCGTTGCATGACTGAAAACGCAATATCGAGTTAACGTTCGCGCCGGCAAGCCCCCAACAAATGGAAACGAATGAGGGATCAAAGAAAGAGTTATTGCGAGCGGCGTCGCGCTCCACACGCGCGCGAAAACCCGCCGTTTAGCTACCGCCTCGAGGCTCGAGCACGCAATTTCCATCGGCGGAGAGCGGGGCGGGACGGGGGTCGGTTTCAATTCCACGCGACGAAATTCCAGTCGTCGATAAGCGATGCTCTTTCCTATTTTCTGAACGGTTGGCTTCTCCTCATAATTCACAGACTCTCGTGCGCGCACGTCCCTCCCCGAAAACCAACTGCCGCTGATTTTTCTTGTTAGTGCTCTTCTCTTGTTAGTGCTTCGACGGCCGCTGTCACGTACGCATGAAATCGTTAGCCTTTTGTTATCGACCGGCATTCAACCTATTGAAATTATTAATGCAAATATAGTGTATTTCTATTCGATCTGTATTTGTTGTAACTAATGCGGACAATTTTGATTTTGCATAAAAATCCGCAGTCTACTCTTGACAAGTATAGGTGAAAGGTGAAGACGTCAGAGGGATTTGAGAATATTATTACACTATATGTGAGAATGGTTTTTCTATAAAAATCCGCAGTCTACTAATTAGCAAGTACGGCTAAAAACGACCGTGCAAAATTCCGCCGGAGCGGCAGGAGGCAATAAAACCTGCGCGACATGCAACAAACGAAAATCGACGGGAAAACGGTGAAGCCGTGAAAGTATTAACCGGCAAATAAGTGAAACGCGCACAGAGAATTTCGGTGTTTCCGCAAACCGTGGTTCTCTACGGTCCCTTTCGGCTGTCGAACGCGAGCAACGCTGGTGGAAAGGGGACAAGTGCGGGGGCGCGTCTGGGGCGCACATGTTCGAGCATATAATGAGCCTCGAGACGCCTCAAAGGGGCCACGGTTAAAGTTTCGATCCGTCCGGCGAAATTAATGAGTTCCCATCGGCTAACAAGGCGGCACTCGTTTGTAATTGAACGTCGTATCGGAGGAAGCATCGTGTCTGAAGCACGCGCGCGCGCGCGCGCTTGCAACCGTCGAAGCGAGCAGTCTGAGAGAGAATCGACTGCATTACTCTCCGGCACACCTTTCCGCCCCCCGCGTGTCACCTGTCCACCGAACTTTTAACGAACTGTACGCGGCGCCGATGACGTGTACGCGCGACAGTAAAGAGCCTGCTCTTTAATTCCGCGGCGAATCGGGTCAGGGCTGCGCGAGCCGCCGCCTCGGTTAGGCTATTATTAGTCCCAGCCGATTTTCCCATCGAATCACGGAGCAGCCTCGTTACATGTCGGTGCCCACGACGACAGTCCTCGCGAGAACCTGCGATTTAATAATTCCACAGACACGACAAGATCAAAGGCTGCAGTTTTCTCCGCGAACGGAATTTCCAAATGCCTGCTGCCTCTGACGCAGTCACCCGTGACACCGACCAGATATCTAAATTAAATTCCGTCATGGAGACCGTGAAAAGTCTCGCCGTTACACGGACATGTTCGAAATTACGCCGGTGAATCTTACCTGGAACTATGACGTCTTTTGACGCCACAATTCCCTTCGTAGGCCGCCAATTTCTTCGACGTCGTGCGCATCTTCCAGAAAATCGGTAATCTCGTTACGTTGCGCGGGCCGAAATGAGATTTCCTGTATCGAGCACTATCTCTCGCTCCGGGAAGAACTTTCTCTAATTTTCGTGAAAACCGTGCACCATCTTCCTACCATCGCTTTCGAGTCTCCTTCGATTTAAAGCTGTCCTGAAAGCTTGAGAATTGTTAGAGATGTTCGATCGACGCTTTTACTCAGTTTATACTTACTCGCTCCGGTAAACTCTTCGTTAGGGTCTATTTTGTTCCATCTGTCGCAGTAGTGTATGTATCTATACGGTTGAAAAGGTCAAGGAATATTAGAAGGAACACGAGGGAGGAAGCCCTATGCAAACAGCAACGAGCAAGTCGAAAAAATACCGACACTCATCAGTCCAAGCCCTGCTCCCGACTAGCTTGCAAACACGGTTGACAATGGTCCGGGGGGCGGTGTCGTCGCGAGGGTTACAGAAAAATTACTTTCACGGTGGACCGCGCGCGCGAAGGGTTCGCTTCAGCGCGGCCCTTTGTTGACACCCGTCCGATATGTGCCGGGGTTGAGGAAACAGCTACCGGAAAAGCATAATTTCCCTCTTCTCTCCCGTGTGTTTGGGCGTCCAGGAGTGAAGAACACGCAGACGACAACGCCTGCAGCCCGGACCCTAACACGGATCTTCCATTCCGGGGACGAGTTTCATCGATACTCGGCCGGGAACGCGAGACTTCCGGCAGCGCGACGTTCTTTTCTTCTTCGCCCGGACGTATCAGCACGGCGAACGAATCATTTCTAATTGGTTCTCCATTTACGACAAGCCCCGACGGTGGACGACGTAGTCCGACACTCTTTCTCCCCGAGTTTGCGATCTCCTTCAACCTGGGAATAATTAATAAATCAGTCTCCGACCCTAGTTTCCCTTTTGGTCGCCTCTTAAGCTGCGAATACACCGGCAAGTAACTTGCAACATTTTCTTGCGACAGCAACTTGCAGAAGAGACTTGTACACTTGTTCGCAAATATTATCAGAGGTGTTTACACGTTACACGCTCTCGTAAAAAACGTCACGGGTTACTTGCCAGTGTATTCTCGCCTTGGCGACAAGCAGGGATTATTGTAGGGTTATGGGGTCGATCTCGACGACAACGTCTGAACGGGGGAGAGGCAACGGGGAGCCGGTTTGCCAATCGCTTTTGTTTAACGAACAGAACAAGTGCAAACAATGAGAGACGGGCGCGGAGATTCGCGGCGGTTCGCGGAACGAGATCATGCAGTGTCCCCGTTGTTAAAAGGAATTACCATTTCGCCCGTGTCCTCTGTGTCACCTGGGCGACTCCGGTACATGTCCAGGATAACGGGCCGGGATCGGGACGGGCTCAGCCAGACCAGCTCGAGGAATAAACGGGGTCGTCGGGGCTCGAATAACGTTTCCCGGAACGGTCGAATCACTTTTGACCGGATGCCAAGCGAGTTAAGCGATGGGACGGTAGCCAATAAATACCGCGCGGCCGCTCTGTATTCCATCCGCCCGCGACGCGACCAGGATCCCGGGGACAGGCTCGAATTGCCGGCGTGGCCGGGCTGCTCATCGCGGAAATATTCCTTTTCGGCTTATCGGCCGAACAGGAACCAACTTTTACCGTTTCGAAAAGTTTCGCGAAACGAACGCCGGAATTAACGCCGGGAACGGCCGGCCGTAAACCCGCCCGCCGTTCAGCGTGAGGGTTAGCTACCCCAACTAACGACCCTTATCGAAAAACGATCCCCGGGGCCAGTATCGAATGCGATTGTGTCCCCCGAACCGAAGTTTTTCAATGGGGCCGAAAGAAAGGGGAGCGCGGTCTTGGAAAAAAAGCGCGACGTAACGAGCACGCCTCTCCGCTGGAATATCGAAAGAGGACGAAGAAAGAAGGCCAGGCGAACCGACCAGCAACCGTGGGCGACCAAGCGACCGAAAGCGTGGTATTTGTTTTAGAATTCCTACGCTTTACCGATGTTCGAAGTGGCAAAGCGTTTGAAATCTGAAACGAATGCGCATAAACCTTCATCGCAGGCGACGGGAGGAACCTCCAGGAAACCCCACCGTTCGGCTGGCCTGGACCCCAACCCGGTCGAATCCGGCCCCGCCTGGGAATCCAGTTGTCAACCTCCGGTTCCGGAAAACACCGCGACGAAAATATCCCTCGATGAGACCCGAGCCGCGCGCGTCTTCCCCGGAACTCATCCAGATATTTCACTGGCCGGGGGAAATATTTCCTCGCTCGGAATTGAATCCGAGAGACGAACGCAGCGACATTTTTCCTCCATTCGCTTCTCTTTCCCGTGACAACGTTCTCTACCCTTTTCCAACCACCCGCCGCGCCGGGCGGGTTCGATCTGAACCGGATTACCCTGCGAAAAGTTGTAACGTCTCGAAGGATTGCCTACTTCGATCGAAAAATATCGCGCGCGTTTGCCGTGTGCCCGAGGAAAATCCCGCGCTGGTCGTCGACGAATCCGATGTTCGATTAAACTCTTTAGCAATTTTTACGAGTCTCGGATATCTACCTCCGCGGGATCTCATCTCGACCGACTTGTCTTAATCCCTTGACAAGTAACGCGCGGCTGAGCTGGACATCTTGTGTGCTGCTGAAACGAAAAAAGGTTTCGCTGACTTCGCGTGTTACGATCGTAGGAAAGTTCTAGTTGGGACAAGAAATATTGCTGCGTTAAGCTGGAACCCAAACCGGGTGGCTTACCCTCTGACCACGATCGGTCGATAAGTGGTTGCTCCGTCGGTAATCGAAATGAAATTGAAATTATTCATTTAAAAGGTACGGTAGAAATAGGTTAGGAATAGAGATCTCGCCTCTGAACAGCAACCCGGCGTACAACGATGCAAGCATGGCTGCGCAACGTAACGAAACAATGTATGCACCGCTGTGCGCGGGGAAGTCTAGCCACAGGCGTATTAAGTACACGACAACGTCAGACGAGGATTAGAGAACCGAAAGAATTGTGTTGCCCGGGCTTGATTGTGTCGCGCGTCGGTGTAGACACAAAAATATTTGGTAGGACGGTTGAATTCCATTTCACGGCGAGAGAAAGCCGATAATTCGGACAGTTGGGATGAGACTGGAGAGAGAGAGGTAGCGTAGGAGAGAGGGTCGCCAGGCGCTGGGAAAAAGCATCCGAGCATCTCTCGAGCAGAGATTAGTTAACGAGATTACTTACGACTGTCAGCGCTCTGTAAGCAAGTTCTGAATAGAAGCGCATGGCGGCCCGACTCGACCCGGCTCGGCTCGGCCTGGCCTGGCCCGGCCCGTGCCGCACATGATCTACTATGCAGTCAGCCGGCCATGTCGACGATATACATTCAGCTCTCCCGGCCCGGCTGTGGAAGTAGGCTGCACTGTCTGCGAAACGGTAATGGAACGGCAAACGAGCTGGGATGTACCCTTGGAACGACCCACCAAACAAAGCTCCTCCTCCCCCGTCCGAGCACCAGGAAATTCCCTGAAAAATGTCCATGCTATTTCGCCTTCCGTGGTGTAATCGCGTTTTCTATTGCTCACCGCGAGACACCGTGTATTTGATCGTGATTAAACCGCGCCCGCGCCCGAGGATCCAAGAGACACGCGGTAGCCTGGTCTCGTCTGGGCTTCTCGCGATAACACGGTTCCAATTTCTTCTTGAGATACCGAGCCGACGGGAAGATGAAGACGAGAGATCGGACAGGAGCGATCCTGGAACAAATTGGGAAACTAATTACCGCGCAAAGGTTGGTCTATAGCGGACTCTGACTCCGTGATAGCCCGAGAAACTTGAATTTTCTTTGTCGAGTGAACGAATATTTCATAAACGAAAGCTAAAGATAAATAGCAGCGGGATGCAAATATTGGAGGTAACGTCCCCCACCCAAAGTTTCTCATTGTATATTTATTTGACCGTCTCCCCGAGCGAATGCAGCCCTGTTGACAAGCAGTTTACCCTATTTGCCTCGCGCGTTCAACGGCAGCGAAGCCTAGCCCCCGGACCCAGAAAGCGAAGGCTGATACGAAGGAACGTGTCCCCGCGATACAGTACCTCGTAAAATCCTCCTCCGCTCTCTCCTCCCAGTTTCATCGCCGGCCGTAAAAAGATAACGAGGACTCTGCGAGAGGAGACACGACGTCTCAACCGTCGAGACCGACGTCGCTAGACGATATATAATCCCTTCGGATAATCGTGAAAAAGTTCGCAGGCTATCCGTAAGGCTTAACTGCCTTCCACCCTCGCCTCGAGACCTCTTAGCTTTATTGCCCGCGAAAACGGCAGCTGTCGATTCCTTCGTGTCTCGAACTCTCCCGGTTATTGATTTTGTTTTCGTTTCCCGATGCGCGACCAGAAAGAGAGCAAGAGAAAGCACAACAGAGAAACCGGGGTTAAATATTGAGAATTCGATTCGGTTTGAGCCGCGCGTTCGCAACTGAACGCACAGTTGCACTTTATAGTAGGGTGCCCGAGGAAAAAGTTAGGTTATGGCCGACTGAGCCTCCAGAGGCACGAGCAAGACGCTCGAATAACTCGTAAATATTCGTTCTCCGAACAGCATCGAACGTTTCGAAACGGAAAATGGATGAATAACGAAGCGAATGTTGATTTTTAACGTCTCGTAACCCCGCCTGGCATGGTTCCTACGAAGAGTGGGAGTTATGAGCTTGTAAAGTTAGAGATATACGATCGGCAATACTGTAACAATCATAGGAAGACTACTATTTGAAATATCTTACCTTACACAGGCCGGTGGCGAGATAAATGTCACATCAACTTGAATCGATTCGACTTCCTCGAGCGAGTAAGGTTATGATCGGTATTCGAGATCACCTGTGTTCGTTTAGAGTTTAGAGTCTCTTGGATATCCCTAAAAGTGAAAGAAATTTAGCCAGAATATAAACCGAACTATAACTGATAAGAATATAATGGGCACCTGTCCTGTTTCTTGGTGCACCACAGGCAGTGCCGTAACGGGGGAATGAATCGCCTGTGGCAAGTGTCTAATTTGCGCCTCCCCGTACCCCAATAATGACAAAAAAAATAAAATTTTCATGTAACAAGTTAAATTTTACTAAATGCAATATATTAAATACTATTAACCTCATCAAAATGAGTCGCCTGTATATAAAATTTTGATGTGAGCCCCAAACCCAGTTGCGCCCGTGGCGGGCGCCTCTTTCGCCACGCCCTTGTTACGGCACTGACCACAGGTTTCTATATTTGCAAGGGGGAGTGCAAACGAACAGGAACCGGCAACGAAATCGGCGATGGTAAATAGCGAAGACAGCTCGGTGAGGCGCAGCTATTGGTTGACCTTAAACCCGGAGACGTAGCCGGGCGGAGATCCGAGCACTCACGAGCGAAATAAACGGCCGTACGTGGAAGTTTAAACTTCGATTTGGAAGTTGCGCCGGGTAATTGGAAACCCGGAGGGATTATTCTACCCGCCGCGGCGGGAGTAGCATTTTAACGGCGGGTACACGATGGCGGCCGGCGCGGCCCGGTGCACGTAAGCCCGAAGCAACACGGACGGTAGCCTTTCGCAGATTGAAAGAGTCCTCCCCCTTCTCTTTCTCTCTATCTCTTTCTCTCTCGCGCTGCTATCTCTGGCCCTTAATGGAGCCGCGTAACGTTCGAGATAAATTGCCGCGCGGCGGAAGACCTTTTTCCCTGGCGCGCACAAACTATTTATCCTGAAACCGTAGGCGAATGCCGTTGCGCGCTGGAACCGTTCTCCTAATGGAACAACGAGAGTCCCGAGAAACCTGTGCGCGAGCGCGCGCGCGCGTTTCAATCGTAATCTCTTATCACGGACGATACCGTTATTCGTATCGCGATCATTTAGCCGTTAGCCCATTCATTAATATCTCCCGCCCCTCGCGGGTCCTTTCGAATAATTCGTTTTTTTTTTTAATTTCGTTTACTCATTTTCTTCCCGCGACATTTCAAAGTTCCTGTTAACCGCGCGCCATTTTCGCCGTCCATTTCGGAGATAACCGGGCGCACACGATGGACGACGACGCGGCCCCGGAATTCTCTCGTGGAAACGAGACCGGGTTTCTCGAAATTCGAGCAATTTCCCGTGTGCTCCGCGGAACGCTCATTTTTCCAGACGCGAAACCCGAGGAGGAGAGCGCTAAGGTTACATCGGCCGCTTTTTAATCAAGCATCGCGGAATTTCACTGACCCTGCGCCGCACTGGCTCCGTTTCCTGCAATTGAACGATACGTCCTAGATGGAGCCACCACCGCCCAAGGAAACCTTAAAACATTCGGAGAAACGTAATTTCAAAAAATTGTTCAGGCAATCTGTGATCCTGAAACGAGGTCTAATGTATGCCAACATATTAAAAAAATACAATTCTACCTCGGACCCTGCGACACGCCTGCGGACGGCAACCCGTTGCACACGGTGTCACAAAATTATGTGTCGCGGACACCATAGCGCAATTCTACAGCCGAAAATGACATAAGGAATCCCCCGCAAAATTGACCTTGAACGTAAAAAACAAGGTAAAAGAAAACAAAAGTTTTTTCAGTAGAACACGATTAGAAAAAATTTTGGTTTTTTTTTACCTTGTTTTTCAGGTTCAAGGTCAATTTTGCGCTCCTTACGTCATTTTCGACTAAATCGGGGGTGTAGAATCGCGCTATGGTGTCCGCGACATATAATTTCAGTGCCGTAACGAGGGTATGAATCGCCTGTGGCAAGTGTCTAATTTGCGCCTCCCCGTAACCCAATAATGACAAAAAAAATAACAAATTTTAATGTAACAAGTTAAATTTTACTAAATGCAATATATTAAATACTATCAACCTCATCAAAATGAGTTGCCTGTATACAAAATTTTGATGTACGCCCCAAACCCAGTTGCGCCCGTGGCAGGCGCCTCTTTCGCCACGCCCTCGTTACGGCACTGTCTATAATTTTGTAACAACCAGTAGAGCGATGCAATTATGTACACGGGTAAATCAGCCATCAGGGGGCGTAGAATCCAACAGGTTAGAAATTGGAGAAAATACGAGCAATAGTCTGCGATCCACCGCTAATAGCGAGAAAGTTCATAGAACTATGCAAGGGAAGTAGGGTTTCGAACTAATTGTGACGCGCCTATGAGCGGCACCCCCGCGTGCAGCGGTGCGATTGTATGGCAAACAGCTGAGGCTAGGAACGATCAGATTAACGTGTGTAGGGTTGGATCTAGTCGCTGGGGCAACAGAAAGGTTATCCTACGCGGAAACGTCCACGGTAGAAAAGATAATAATTCCGTTGGCTGGAGTACCGACCCATCGTCTCCACCTCTGAATAACAGAGAGCCGGGTAGCTGGCCGGGACACGCCTGCAGGACAACGTCAGCGTTATCTGTGAGGACGGCTGGCTCTTTCATTCGAGCCGGCCGCGGCGATACGTTCACGCAGCCCGGCCTCATCGAGCCTCTGTATCAGCCCAACCGAGAACAAAACACGGACAGACGTGAGCCCTTTCGCAAAATATCAGAGCCCGAGAGCAACGTAATTTCGTCTGTAGAGAGACAGAGAAAGGGAGAGCGCAACCAGCAGCGAGGCAACCGTCCTGGAAAAAACAAAGGGAGCATCGGGCTCTGTCAATTAGGAGGACGATGGGAAACGCTCGGTTAAGACCGTCCGTTGGTCATCAACGCGCACCATTTTTTTTAAACATCGCCAATGGGAAAGTATCGGAGAAAAATGTTCTCTCGTTTTATTTTTCCCCTGCTCGTTTTCCTTTCTCTCCGGCTGTTTATTCAATCTTTTTTTCTTCATCCGACTATCAGCCTCTCAGGCGCACGATTATTTTCCAGCTAGCTTAACCCTTTGCATTCCGTCCACCAGTCGTGAGAATAATGGCGGAATAGGGTCCTGGGTAGGATTATTTCGTTGAATTATTTTACCCGGAGCTTTTCAGTTTGCCTCTTGTAATCTGATTGTTGGTTTTGTTCTTCTCGCGTCTGTCCTCTTTCTCTCTCTCTGTCTTCCGACAAAAGCTGCGCTGGTCCTCTTCCAGTGATTTCGGCTGCTCCGGTAATAATTTTCTCTCTCTCTCTCTCTCTCTCTCTCTACCGCCGCCCCTCTCTAGTCGCCATTCATCGTGAATTTTCTTCTGTTTCCACTGGCCTCGCACCAGCAGATCGTTTCTTACTTTTTGTTGCTTTCTGCATGAAATTCTTCCACTTCCGACGCCGCGGCGTTCGTTTCTCGATCTCGCTGGAACAAAGGATCGAGAAATTAATTCTCCTATAAATACGCGGTTAGTCTCGCAGGCTTCTCGGACACTGGAGCCGATCTCGCCGCGTCGGAACAGCGCGCGGAAACCTAAATTCCTTGAAGCCAGCCGGCCGTTGCAACGCGCGCGTTGTTTCGAACTGCGGCCAAGGGATAACAAGGCGGACCTCTATATCCGAGTAAAAATTTAATAACGAGCGTGCTCGATCCTATCTAGTTGGGGAACTACGTGCGCGCATTTTTCCCCAAAGGTTAATTGTTCGCTGCAACCCATTTCCGTGGCAGCGACACTAACTGGAAGACATGGGCAAGGGTGGGAGGAGAGAACGTGCTGTTTGTGCCCCGGCCCGGCGACAGCAATTAAAGTTACTCTAATTGCGATGCCTGTAAACAGCAACGCGCTTCACCGTTCGTCCCCTCCCTACCTACCTACCTGTCCCATAAAATTTCGTACAAATCTTTGTCCCGTGTAAACAACCCTCTGAGGAACGACTAACCCCGTTATTAAACTAAGCCGACGCGGAATCGACCCATCCAACCCAGACCCAACAAACAATTGATGGGCTGAACCTCCTGAGACCGAATCCACTGGGACCCCAACGCGGAAATGACCTAACTAACCTGGCCGCTGGTCCCAGATTGAACTATGCCGTGCACGGATCCGCCTGAAAGCAAATATCGTTCGTTATTACTCGACCAGAAATAAAAATTAATTCTCTATGGTACGCCCACCGGTTGATCTCTCCGTACAGGGAAACGCACCGATGTGAATATGGTTGCAGTTCGTAGGCGCTCCGCGAAAATAACTCGCTTTCGCCGCTCCAACGAATGTTTGCACGGACATCCTTGCTGCTTGTCCTGGATGACAGATTGTTTCTATGTTTTCCCGAATTTCTTACGGTCCCAGTTGATTCTGAGCCACCCCGATGGTTGATTTCCCTGTACAAACGAACGCACCGATGTAAGGTGTATTGCAAAAATGTCCAATTCCTGCCTTCGGAGTGAGATCAGATGGTCGAATGGTAGATCTCTGTTCGAATTTGGCTCGTTTATTCGGTTGGAACGACGATGGTCGCGATATGGAATGTCGAAGAGCGCATCTGGGGTAGACCCGGGGGGGGGGGCGACAGTATAATACAGCCGTGAGGCGGGTACGTTTCTGTCAGAGGCACAGGACCCATTGATTCTCGTTCGGTGGTGGTTCGATTAATAATTCTACGGGGGCGCGCGCGCAGTTCAATTACACCGGGGCCGAGTTTCACTCGTTGATCATAGAATAATATCGACCGGATGCAAATGCGCGACTATTAATTACACGACCGCGGAAACTGCGGCTATATACTGGCTCTGCACTCGTGTCCAACTTTTACTCGGGATCATCCATCATCCGGCCAGCGGGTGAATACAGGGGAGCATAGTTCGCGTACAGCGGCACGGATTTCGCGATCCGTGCTGGAAGAACCGAACACGCCCGGCCCCTACACGTCCGCAACACAATCTCGCTCGTTCCTTCGCTGATTTACCCTCGTTACCAGTCAGTTCTCTTGAATCCTAAAACACATATAGACCGCGTCGAGTAAAAACGCTGCAAAGATTGTTTCCGCTCGCATAGTAAAAATCTGTGTCACCGTCGCTGGACAGCTCCGAGTCCTCTCGCCTGCCAATAACACGCCGAACCGATCCGAACTTTGTCGATTGATCGTCGCGAGCCTCTTTTTCCACCCCGAGACACGCCAGCCGCCGAAACTCGAAGAAAAATGACCGCACGCTGTCCCGAGATATCAAGAAGCCGTTCCTCAGACCGGCTGTAATTTATCGTTCGCAGGCATCCACGCAGTTACGATTAAGTGGTGAAAACACGCTCGAAAATCGGGGTCAACGCGTTGCGCTCCCCACGGAAAGAGAACTTTACCCACAGCGGGTCACTGGATTTTTTAAATGAAAATTTAAAAAGCTCTCGCCGATATTTTCGAGTAGCAGCGAGAGAACAACTCCCCTTCTCGCATGATCGATCGAAATTCCATGTTGACGGATCTTGGGTTCGAGTGGGGAACCTTAACGAACAAGCATCGACTAATTATTGCCTCCTGTACTTTCCGCGGCACATATTTATCTCGCCGATATCCGTCTACCAATAGATCGACTCCGCGCAACGGTATGAACACGATCGGTTGATACGTCCCAAAGGGTTAATAATGTAATAAATAATTTGAGTGACGATATAGCAATTTTCAGTGGCCTTAGTTGTCACTTGACTTTTAAGCGAACGGTGAAAATTACTTTGAAAATTCAATTACGCATCCACCCCCAAAATCAATAGCCCCCTTTTCCCGGCAAGTCGCTTAAATATTTGTGGAGATCTCTGGTCGCGGAAGCGGTTGCGCCTTGTTCGCAGGTTTCCGGGTTTTCTGATTAAAAACCAGCGTTCGTGTCTCGGACGGGAACGGGGAACGGGAAATCGTCGCTGGTTCCCTGCTCGTCCGTGGCTTACAATTACTAATGCGATATCTGCGGCCTCCCTGTCACCCCCCCTCTTTGCGGCCCCGCGCGATTGCTACGACCACGGACGAGATTACGTACGAATTAACCCCCGTGTTGGACGACCTCGACTCTTTTTAATATCGCGGCTCCGCGAGTTAGTGGGTCGTCGGCGTGTTCGCGTGAAACGCCTTTGTCGTGTGGGAATTCGGTAGTTTCGAAGCAATCAGGAGGCGTTGAAAGGCGCGCCGCGATTTTCAGATTAAAATCCTCGAACGCGCGAACGCCGCGCCGCGCGCCGCGCCGTTGGAATTAAACGGGATTTCGAACCCGTCGACGACTCCGGCCGAGCGCGGTGGGCTGGGTGAGGGGGCGGAGCATCGATCCTCTTGCGTAACACGCCCCGGTAACGTAACCGTCTTTCGTAATCCTCGTGGATTTCCGCGTAACGAAACTTTAAGAAACTGCCACCGCCGACGTCGCTGCAAAGCTATCCACCGGGATGGATTTAATAGGCTAAGGATCGCGAGACCGTTGAATCAACGATGGTTGCGTAACGAACAACCCCCCTAGACCGGTGGCACACCACTGCCCCGCCCACCAGCCTCCCACCGGTCGGATAAAGTTCAATGAAACACGGAGAAGCAGCGGCGCGCGGTTGCTTGTTCCCCGATTGCACGAGGCTAGACAGAGGGAATGACCATTCCCGAGGAGCCACGATCAAAGAGATAGATAGCATAGAGACGAGGGCATCGTAGAAACGAGTGGCACTCGTCCGTCCTCGGTTCACGGACTTTCCAAAGGGGGAAGGATCCAAAGATCCGGGCTTGTGAGTAAATTCAAGCGGTATCCAGAAGAAGCGAGAGTGGGTAGCCCCGAGTGGCGATAAAAATGCTGGGTCGAGTATCGACTCGGACTGGCGGGGCAAGGGGGGCCGCCGCCGGGGTGAGGCTATGACGACGGTGGGGAGTGAAAGGAAGAATGAAAGAAATAATGGGAGCGAAGAGCAGCCGCAGCGACGAACGGGGCGGGGCGGGGAACCTCCGAGAGGAACTCACGTCTGGTGGCTCTGGCTAGAGCTGACGGAGTCGACGTCCTGTTTCTGGAGTTGTTCTTCGGCGGGAGGCGGGGGCGGAGATGAGGTGAAAACCGTTAAGCTCCTTTATGTGTGTGGAGAGGGAGAAAAAGCTGCGGCGGGTTGCGAGGGGTAGGGGATTGAAGGTCAGAGACTGTGGACCAGAGACGAGAGCGCACCATCAAAGCGGCTCCATAGCCCCGGGAGCCGGCAACCCGTTCCTCTTCCCGAGTACGGGTCATGTTTCCGTCGAAGACGAGAGATTGCTCTCGGTTAGGGGTGCCGTTTCTCCATCGCTCGAAGACGCGTGGATCCTGCCGGGGATATCCTCCTGCAAAAAAAGAACCCGTGTATGGCACCGAGCCGAGAGAAAACAGTGGGGGGCAGGGGGCAAATGGAGTGCGAACTCGCAGACACGACACGTAAATTCGTGCGCGTGTGGCGAGGATAGAGGAAGCGGACTCCGGCCGCTAGAGGGAAAAGCAATCAATCTTTGAGAGGCAGATGAGTGCAGGAACCTAAAATATAGGGCAACACAAATTTAGTCTGGCTGCCGGTCCACGTCCACGTGTCGACGTGAATGCGCAACCGCCCGGGTTTGTAATCGATATTGCCGACAAGGCACCACGCCCTGCACCTGCGAGATGTGCGGGATATGCAATGGTACCGAACGCTCCGGGATCCGCGTCCCACTCACCCTCTCTAGCTCCCTCTCATACCCTCCACCGCCACCCGGAGCACTCTATCTCTCTTCCTCGTCGACGTTTCAACTCCTCCCTCTTCGAGTCCGCTTCTCTTTACTTCCCCACCTCTCTCACCCCGTTTTCTTTCCTCCGACCCTCTAACTCCACCCCCACCCTCGTCTGTCTCCTCTTCTTTCTCGGTTCCCTCTCGGCCTAGTTATTCGTCTCTCCGTCCCTGCCTCCGTCCATCTACTTATCTATTTATCTATCTTTGTCGCGGACCGACTACGATTATTCGGCCGGTTCTGCGCGAAACCGAGAACCACGCCGGTGTGTCAGGGGTAGCGATGCTGCTGGCGGTGAGGACGCACGACTGGACCACCACGCCGTCGAATTCACTGTACACAAGTTGTGTAGGTGTCGTCCGGTTGTCCCCCGTTTCGCCTCGGATTCAATTCAAACATCCCCCCTCGCAGATTTCCGGCCGGTTGTTCGAACATTTACCAGCACCATGTAACGGTCTGTAGATTGCCCGGCATGCCTTTCACGCTCGAAAATCCGTGGGACGCGCTCGCAGGCCGCCTAAGCAGCTTGAAACTGGTAACGGTACAAAGAGGAGCAAGAAAAGCGGCGAGCAAAGCTCCGCGATTGAAACGAGTACGGGGAGGGGGGCAGAAAGGCGTTCTTTGGTCGTGCGATTCGACTACGAAGAAACGCCCCTGTTTCCCCTGCTCTACCTTCCTCGTGATCGTTGCCACGCGTTCAACGTTTTCGTTTGCCTTTTCTCTTTCTTCGGCTCTGTCTACCACCAATGTTTTTACTTCGAGCGTTCAAAATTGTTAAGCCGTGGCAGGATGGAAGTAGCTAGTCGAGACAACGGAGGGATAAAATTATGTTAAAACGACTCGTAAGAATTTGTACCAGATCGCAATTCCAACTGACCGGAGAATGACGAGAGCCAAAGAGGGGCGATGCGGCACCGTTGATCCGTGACTGATCCCGCCGCGGGACCATTCCTCCGCGACTTGAATGTGACGGTGATGAGGGTGCAATTAGCGTTCGCGCAGCGAACTTGGTAATTTCCACTTTTGCCCAGCCGCATTCGGTCAAAGGGTATCCGACTAATTACGAGATACTTCGGAACGGTCGGGCATCATCGGTGGAGGCATGCCCTTACACGGGAGAAATCCTCTCCCTTCTCCCGTGTTCGTAGAAACACTGAAAAGTTCAATCGCGTATTATATTAATAGGATCGTACGTGCCAACGCTATAAATGAAATTGAATCGAAGATAAAAATCTAAGCGCATCGCGCGACCGGTAGAACGGTGTGCTTTCGAGAGCCTCTAGGACATAAACGGTTAACGACCCGTCTCGGCGAGATAAGAATCGCAGTCGCCGCGATAATGGCACTCGTTGATCGACCCAACAGATCGCGCACGGTGAATTGCTGTAGCGTGAGAATTTCGGTCGCGATTGTTGCATGGGGATGCCGGTTGGAGGAGCAGAGAGCGAGACAGAGAGAGAAAGAGAGAGAGAGAGAGAGAGAGAGAGAGAGAGAGAGAGAGGGAGGGAAAGTGGCACGAAATTGTTAAAAGGCCGGCGGCTGTGAGGAAAACGAGCGGAGTTCATCGGCTGCGAGGAAAGCTTCTCGGCATTCTCGAGCGGCGAGGCCAATTTTTTCGCGAGTTAATCGCACACGGTTGTTTTCGAGAACCGTTTGCTGATTTATATACTCGAAAAAGCGGAAAACAAAACAGTTTCTCCTGACGGAGACAAAGTACCATGCAATACACTCTGGTTGCTTGGTCGTAGGGGCCATTCGGTCTCAGACACCCCGAATCACCGACGAGATACTCTCGAATGAACATGGCGTCGATCGATCGATAAATAGATCCACCAAATCTACCCTGTCGGTAATTTCGGGACTAATCACATTACCGACGACACGCAAATTTACCGCCGATCGATCCGATAATCAGCCAACAACAATCAACTACGAAGGAAAAACTGTACCGTGTCATGATCCCGGGACACGATGCGAACGAATCGATAAAAACTAATTAAATTTCTGCCGCGTTAACAACCGGCCTACTCCCGTCTATCCGACGCTGCTCGGTGACTTGTTCTGACCGAGGCTACAAACCGAATTCACTTCCATCCCCGTAAATCTTGCCACCCCACGTACCCATTAACTCCGTCGCGTCGTCGCCACTGCCACCCGTCGACGGTTTACCCGACAGATTATAGGAGTTTCTGAACCGTTTAATTTCATCGTGCGAACATTATGTTCTGCGACGCTGTTACACCGCGAGACCCGGGGACAGATCTTCAAGGAGAGCACATTGCGCGAAACACTCCTGGGAACGTTTAAGGAAAACTCCTCTCTCTCTGTCTCTGTACCTCTCTCTCTCCTTAGTCAACGGGGTCGCGCTAAAATTAATTACAAACTTGCCGCCGACTGCGTCTCGCGTATAGTGACTGTGACGCAAAGCATTCGATCAAGAATGAACCCTTTGTATTACGCGCACTCGGCGAACACAGAAAATTTTCGCGTTACCTTAAAGGTCGCCTTCCCGTCGCTGTTACGGTTTAACCGTGACTGTGTTATTCGTTCGGGTCGCATTACCCCGTCAATGGGTGCGATCCAAGTCGAACTTCTGGGCCAAGTGTTCCTTTCCAACGACGTTGATTGCTCGGCATATTGGTGAACCCAACTTTCCGGAGTTCGCGTGTCCGACTATTACCCGACGTTTCCACTTCGCGCCGGTGGCTGCAATTATCAGCTCGTTAACATTGACTCTCGCAGTATTTCGTACTCTGCTCTCTGCGGTAGTGCCTGTGCGACAGGGGGGAATCACGATACAGAAACCACGCACTCGCTATTCCTCGGCAATACAAACAGTCTCCAGGACTCGTAAGAGGAACGCGAAAGTCGGCTCGAGGACTGATAGAAATCGCCTCGGAGAGGATCGTTCCGTGAAAAGATCGGAAGGAGGGCAATATCCTTTGCTAAAGACACGCTGGCGGTTCGAACGGAGTCGGGAAACAGCCGGTCCGCCGACCTAAATCTCGATAGGATTGGAAAGGGACGCTGCATCTCCGACTATTCGAGGACGACCCGCGCTTCCACAGTAAACCGTCACGTCTCGTTGCACCTACCAATCAGTGACCGTCACGGATCGTCGATTTCCTCCCAGGGAACGCGTTCAGCGCATTCGGCTCGTTGTCGGGGAACTTGCAATGTCTGCGAAACCTCCTCCCCGCAACTCGCATTCGTTCCTCTATCCAACCGCTGTTTCCCTACGTCCTTGTAGCGCCTCTGAAACGATTTTTCGTATGATTCGAACAAAAGCCAACATTCTGTTTACTTATCTCCAATTTACCACCAAACCCCTGTGAAACGGACAGACTCGTCAGCAGGACTGAGTCTCCGGTTGCCAGTTTGGAGGGGTCCCGATAGATAGGTAGGTGCCTCCTCTGTCGATAACGTCTGTCGATAAGTAATAACATTACCGACAGAGTAAATCTCCCTCGCCGATTATCCGATTATCGATAACCCCGTAGAAATTCAATTTTTATACCGTCCGGTGGACCTGAAAAATGTAATAATTCAATGATTGTGTTAGCGTTTTATGAAATTTACGAGAAAACATGAAAACAATTCTGTACCGACAAAAATTGCTGTTACCCGACATTGTTGAAACATCGTTTTAAAGAAAGGCGAAGCGTGCGTTACACCGGATGCTTGTAGAATTGTTTTCACGGAAATTGGAATAAGGCCACGAAAATGTACTCGAGAAAGTTCGCATAAGGGCAAAGCGAAAGATAAACGCAAAGAGCGGACTTACAGATGTATCCATCGGATCGAATCCATGGACAGCAGCAGCGTGACGACGAGGGAATGGTTGAGGGCGAACAAGTTTTCCTCGGTGAAGTTTCATTGATGCCTGGCTCTGAAACTTTTTCATCTCGGTACAAACCATCTGTCCAAGGGGACGGGTTTCATAAAATTCATAAAATGGACGAGCCGCGGGTAAAAAGAACTCGGTTTCTAGTGGCCTAGTTTCCGCGGGGTGGAATACGAAAAACAAGCCCCGGGCGATGAGGGCCTCGAATGGATGATAGTCAATGACGCCCCGGCTGTTTCTTTAGGCCCCCTCTGGGGGCAGAGACTTTCACGGGCGTAGAGAAATTTCGCCGGGGGTAATCGACGCCCGCCTCGAAATTACTTCTGCCCGACCCTCCGGTTTTCTCAGGCCCTCTTTAATAAATCATCGACCAGTTATCGTGCGTTACTCCCGAACGAACCGGCGAGGCCTTTCCACGAGGTGGGTCGGCGAACCGATCCACCGGTAACAGAGCCGGCAACGGTACCGAGACGACATTCAAATTACCATTATCAGAATCAGTCATGAGCTACTGATGGGCTCCGTTGAATTCCGGGTCTTTGTCGGCTCTGGTTTTCAGTTTTCCACTATCCTGAACAGGCAAACATTTTAACGGCCGAGTCGCCGAAGGGCTGAAATTCATCCGTTTCAGAGTTCTGGTTTCATTACTGGAAACGGAAAAGTGTTTCTGTGAGAATTTCTTCGGTGTGAATCGCTTCTCAGCCCTTTGCACTCGAATGGCGACTTTAAGACACCACTAATAATTGTCGTGTGAATATTTACAATTTTTACATTACCATGATTGTATATAAAATACTCCTAACGTTTGCGAGTTCATTTAGTTTGTTCTATGCTGATCGAGTGTGAAGGGTCAATGAATCGATTTTTGTGCAATAATTCGCGTATTAAAGTAAAATCCAGTTACCTTGATCGCTCGGTAGTTCTAGCATTAATATGAGTTTCAACAACCGTGCCGAATTATCTCGAACAATCCTCTTACCGCAAATTTGCTGTGGTTACGGCTATGTCCATAAAGCTGAGCCCGCTTGCTCGCCAGCCATCCCTTTATACGTACAATCTGCCAGCTGGTCCGCCGTGTTCTGTAACGCAAATATTTTAATATTATTTTCAACAACTATGCCGAATTACCTCGCGAACAATCCTTTTACCGTGGCAACGGAGGCGGAGTCAGGGCAACGCTGCCAAATCACCGTCCCTATCATCTATCTCTGCAGCCCCGTGGAATTCAGTTCCACGAATATCAAAATTCACGTGTTTTAAAATTAAAGGCAACGGGTTGGAGGGTTAGGTTAACGAAGTCGCTGACCGTTTTTCGATAACACGGATCGTGCCCAAAGTTTCGGGTGAAGTTCTAGCCCGTACGACGAGAATTCCCAGGTAACCCATCCGAAATTCCTTGGGGTACGGAAGTTGGTTTCGCGGCGAAACGACGACGAGTGCCTCCCGTAGGAATTTTCCTCGTAAACTCGAGAAATTTTCCGACGCCGGGGTGGAACGACCGGAATCTCTGGTTCCCGGTGGACTGTTCCAGCAGAACCACCCCCGTGCCCCCGACCCCCAAATCCAGCCCCCCCCCCCGTGAATCGTTGCATGTATACGGGGGGAGAGACGCGATCGCGTCCTCTATATTAATCGAATTATATGTTTCTCTCTTGTTCTGATTGCAGAAGCCGACTACACCATAGATGACTCCTTCTGGAACGAGGAAACTCCTGTTGGTGAGTATCCCAGCGCAAACCTAACTGCTTCGAAACGTAACTCATTCTTACGAGAAGAACCTAACCCAGACATTGTCGAGGGCAATGATTATGACTTTTTCAGATTTTTTTACAAAGTGCATCGTAGTTAAGTTAAACAATAGATTTCGACAACAGTTTGAAAAGGTTATTTTCAGAATCGTTTCATACCGTTGCCGGCAGTGTCCGAGAAATTCATTACCCTTCTTCAATTTCTTTTTTCTCTGCTCGCTCTCGTTCCTTTCCTTTCTTTCGGCCGCGAAACCGTTCGTACGCGCGCGGAGAGAATCTCGCCTCTAATTGCAGAGGAACGTCGACGACGACGACGTCGACGACGATGACGACGAAGAAGGAGACGATGACGCCGTCAACGACGACGACGCCGACGAGTGTCCCGACAGAAGCCGCCTTTGACGCGGGGACAAAGAGCACGGGACGCGAACGCAAAGTTACGAAACGATCGCGTAAATAGACAATGCGTAACTGAGAGAAGTTCCCCGTCAAAGTCCGCGGTGTTCCTCTTTGATGCTCGCCGGCGTGCGCGAACAACTGCAACAGCAACTGCAACGCGAGCCCTACCAACCACCCTCGAGAGTAAGACACCGGTCGAACACACGGACACGACCGCTTTTTCACCCAATCCCATTGAAATTCGTATTTTACAGTCGCCGTCTCAAAATCTCGATTACTTGCTCGCGATCCGGTTTCGATTCCAGCCGGATTCGAATATTCCAGCTGCTAGGTGAAGCGGTTAGGTGTTCACTGTCGTTCAGGAGAGTCAGCATACCAAGACTGCTTTTCGGATATCTGGAACGTAGAGACAAACATTAAAAAAAAAATGTTTCCGCGCCGATCGGTCAGATTTCATGGCAATTTGTCGTTTCATAAATCGCAGTGAAATTTTTCGTTTTCGTAGGGAATTCCCGTCCGGCTAATTGCCCAATGGCGTGGGTGGGGCGTGATTGTTAATTCGCGAGGGGGTGGCGACAGTTTTGCAATTCAAATGCGACAACGACCGACGACGGGGTACACGCAGTCGTGCGCGTTTCAGCCGCAGGTCCTTCGGCAAACGAAAGAAGATCGCGGGTAGAGAAACGATTTTCACGGTTGTCCGTCACGGATCGAACGTTTCCGCTTTTCAACGGCCGCCTCCTCGGCGACAGGGGTTGGTCCTCCGCGAACGCACTGTCCCTCGAACCTTCTGAAATTTAACTCAATTTAAGTTTCGCGTTTCCAGCCAATCACCGTCGGTGTTGACTTAACAATAAACCATTCTCCGCGTCCGGGAGAACTAGATGTAACCACAGATCGAGTTTCCGAGAGGGAAGTGCTGCAATGCGGTCCCACCCCTCCGTCACCACCCCCCACCGTAGTTTCCTTTGCGTACATTTCACCGGGACATCACAAGAAACCCGATGCGTCTCTTCCTCGACCCGGGTCGAGCCGACCGTTCACCCTGTTTCACCCCCTGTCGCCGTGACAAATCGCTTTAGACGCTACCCTAACTCAAACAGTCGCCTTTTCAGTTATAAACAAGCTGGAAATATCATCCTTTAACACCAAACCTACCGGCGATCATTTAATACCTATGATACACAGCTAACGCATCTCTTAACAAGTTTTCGATTTACAATTTCAATAATTGCGAAAAATGAAAATGTGAAACCGGTGATTTTTACCGGAAGCGCTTGAAGAAACTGTTGCGCTAGTCGCACGAACTTTTTGTATGGAAATCGTTAACGACAAAGAAGTTTCGCTGTGAGAAAGTGTAGGGCATGGGGTGTTAACAGGCCGCAAACGGATCGCGCGACGCGTGCCTGAAAAACATCGGTGAATAATGATCCGTGCACTTGATTCTGTGCACGTGCACCACCGCACCGGTCTCGGTTAAATCGAGGCGTTCGCCCGGACAGTCGATAAGAGGATGGAACTGGAGGGTTCATGGTTCGAGCAGGCCCTCCACCGATTATCTCGAGTCAATCGTAGCTCGTCGCGCGAGCTGGCAACAGTTTACGCGATGAGAACTCCGCCCCCCCCCCCGCCCACCCCCGCTAATTACCCTGCTTTGACAAGTTCGAGGAACCTGGCTCGAGCGACGCAGGTTTCTCTATCTAACGGCTGTATCTTCGTTTGAAAAACACACTTCCCGCATTCACCATTTAGATAAAATTCGAAAATGTGATAGAGCAGACTCTGAGAGTCGATTTTCGTACCGACAAGCGTGCATGCGTGCACACGTGCTCCTCTAGAAGATGGAGCCTGGAGATACACAGATGGACAGACAGACAGACAGGTAGACAGGTAGACAGGTAGACAGGTAGACAGACAGAAGGGTGAATTGGCTGGACGTTCGATTCACAGGGCGGGAAATTGATTTCAGGTGAGGTCGAACGACTACTGCGCGAGTATCGACAAAACCAAGAGCTAGTACGAAATATCGGGGCCCATTACTATCAGATCATCTATCCGGTACAGTTACGGCATCACGAGAAAATGGGGATATCCACGAGAGAAGTCAGCATGCCGAAGGTAATCACTTTAACCTCGGGAACCAAGAACAGGTGGAGGGGCCGTCACCGTCGTCGTTCGAGGAACCGAGACAAACACCGAAGGAAAAACTTAATGTCTCTGCCTCTCGAACGTCTTGCCCTGCCCCTGCCCCTGGAGATCGGCTTTCCCCACGACACCGGTTCATGTGTTGCACCCCTTTCAATTTCTTAACCCGAAAATTTTATTCCGTTCACAGTTTCCTCAAAGAGGATATGCTGAGGGTGGATATCCAAATTATCGAGGCAGAACGAGAAGTGTAAGTATAACGGAGGAATAATAACGGACAGTGCGTGTTCAGCAAAAATAGGCGCGATTCTATCGGTCCCTACGTTAACCACCGTCGCATGGGTAAAACAGAGAGAACCCCGTTCTTCCGCAGAAGCGCAGACGAGATACCCGAGTAGACCGTACATCCAATGTAAAATGAACACGAATGTTAAATGTATAACAGAAAATGAAGCTATTTGCAAAATTTCAACTCAATCAGAGAAGTTTCGCACTATGTATTTTCTTGTCACACACTGGAATCTTGAGCCCATTACTATTATCGTGTCGCATTCGACGTTACAGATAACTGGTGAATTTAAGCACAGATTCTATAGCTCGCTCGTGACAGAACTATGAACACATATCATTGAATCACGATCACAAAACCAAGATATTGTGCTTGGTCTGCTTCCATACCTCGTCTGTGGCAGAAGGGCGTCTCCGGCCCCTGATCGACTGCTTTCAGCGAAGCAGCTGCACTACGGTGCGGTGTTTTAACAGTCGAACAGGGTGGAATTATTGCATCGACGAAATCTATTATTTGTATGTAGTTGCAAAGTTCTAAAACGTTACGAAAACAATGTTTGAAAACGGAGGCTTCTTTTTAAGTAATGTTTGGATATTCTACTACCGGTTATAATTTTGTCCCACGTGGATCGCTGAAAAGAAAGACAGTCGCGCCTATTTTTGCATTCCCAGACAGTCGTGTAAAATCTCAGTCTAAACGACCCTTCGATTTTCAGACAGGGAGACACTATCATCGGACGTCCCTCTTGATCAAGGCCTTTAATCACAAATTTCGCCTAGACTTAGAAATAAATGCGTAAGTGGAGTTTCCGCAGAAGCCTGGAGACGTCGTATCCGCTCGGTTTCTCTCTTTCTCTCGCTCTCAATCCCTCTCTTTCTATATTTCTCGCCCTCTATTCCTTTTCGATGTTCCCCCGACAAAGCGCGGAAGCAACAATGGAAAAGCAATTTACGAGAAACCGAATCGATACCAGTTTCCCCGGGAAAATATGTTCCCTCGCTCGCGCCTCCCTTTTCCCGTGACACCGGTCGGTCACGAGAAATGCATTTCACGGCGACGTTTCTCTCTCTGTTCCAGGCAACTTTTAGCACCGAATCTTATGCAAAAAGACTTTTTAGTCGGCGGCGCGGAACAAAGTTCTAAACAGGTAAGACGGAGACCAAAGGCGAACTACGAGCGGACGTAGTTCCTGTTCTCATATCCCTCGGAGCGTGTGTTACCCCAATACCGGGAATCTGTTTCCAGGAGGTAGAGCACTGCTACTATCACGGCACCATCAGGGATTATCCGGGGGCCACCGCTGCCTTTCACACGTGTAACGGTCTCAGCGGCGTCATTCATTTAGGCAACGAGACCTTCGTCGTTCATCCATTCTACGGCGGCGATCTGTCGGTCAGTTTCACCATTGTCGCACGCCGAGCACACTAGGGTGGTCCTTAGCTGTAAGGATTAAAAGTGTTTTTTTAATTCTATTTTTAACCGTAAGAGCTATAGTTCTCTTGAAAAATGAACGAATTTAAGGCACACATCTTTTTCTCACCAAATGTTACAATTTAGGAGGGTAACAACTAAACAAATCAAAAGTTTAAAAATAAGGCCCACCCTAGAGCACACTCTTCGCGCCATCATCTGCGAACGAGTAATCGTCTCTGTTAATCTCCGTGTCTCCATCGTGTGTAAATGGGATGACGATACTTTACCGAACAGTTTAGTTCCGACCGATGACGATGCGGCGACGTAGCTTGACATTGACACCGAGAGTAATGAAAAGATGATTGCTCGATCAATAGATTCCCTGTTAATTTCGAAACCACCGCACAAGTTCGTTCGTTGCTCTGCTACTTGACCATTTGAGGATGAATGTCGACGTACTGGCGCCATCAGGCTCGTGCGTCGAGTCCCTGGATTGCAAACAAATCATTCAGTTCTCTACTTTTAGTTTTAACAAATTATCTTTCAAATAGTCTTTTCTTTAAACGCATAACCTAGTACGTGTGTCTGAAAAGATTGTCGTTATCTGTACGATTACAATTACCGTGGAAATAAAGAGGAAACTACGCGAGAAGAAGCATAAATTGCATTTACTGCAAGAAAATGCGGTCTCGGCAGTATTTTCTTTTTTAAATCAACGTGACGGAAGCTCGAGCAGAGCAAACCGTTGTTCTTCTATGCATGAGGCTTCGTTATTATTCATAAAGACATCTCGAAGTAACAACGTGACGAAACAAGGAAGAGAAAAGCAGATACACAATTTCGTGACCGTGTTCGAGCGTGCAAGCCCACCCTGTCCCTCTTCGTTTCTCGCTCTCGCACTCTATTTCTCTGTCTCCCTCTTTCTGTTTCTCTCTGACGGCGTAAAATTTCACAAGGTAGTAGGGGGGCCGATGATCGATGGCTCCACGAAATCAGGGACTGTTCGAACTATTACAATTATCAATTAATTAGAAACTCGGAACTGGGTCAAACAACCTATGCCCTGTGCTAACTTCCTTTCACTGGTTCTCTGTTCACGCCACACCCACTGCTGAGTAATCGGGGTAGTCCACGTGTTACGAAACACTGTTTACACACTGCAAAACTATATTTTCCAAAATTCTTTTTGCTAAACTAAGCTCCACGATGATCGGTGACTTTTACAGTTCCTTGTTTATCCGATATCCGGAGAGAACGCTGTCTATAAACAAGATGCGTTTTAACAACCGTACGCTCGATTTGTTGTTGGACAGTGTAATCAGTCGACTGCGGTTTTTAGACATTCAAAAATGGATTGGTCAAATACAAAACTTAGACTTGTTCAAATTCTTAGAAAAGGAAGTACACTTTGATTTAACTACTGTTTCCGACAATCGACTTGGACAATGTTTATTTCGCATCAAGATCCGCGGTCTAGTAATTAGCGCGTAGAGATGTACAGAGAAAGAGAGAATAATAATACTGTTCTCGAACACGAATAAGAGAGCAGCCAGCATCGAATCTAAACTATATACAGACCTCTCTTTTAGCAGAAACATCCTCATGTTATATTTGAGGCTCGATCAAAGGCTAACAAAGGCTGCGCTAACACGGGGAATATTGAGTGGCATGCAAAGAACCGTCGGCAGAAGCATGTTCTGGGCCTATCGGAGACCGTTTCCGATCGATACAAGAGAGACGTCCGTGAGCAAACCAAATACATCGAAACTGCCATCATTATCGATAAGGCTATGGTACGATCGCCTTTCTTTCGCCTTCGGAACCGAGAACTACGTCCCTGGAACAAACACAACAATGAATTATTTTTCTGTTCAACTCGCAAATAGCGCGATAATAACAGTCAAATCTGCCCTGGCCGATGATCGTCGAGTAAAGTCAAAAATCCGCTGGCCAAATGGAATCAGGTCGCCCCGACACGTTTTCCCCGTCGAGTCTGTCGTTGTCACCAGGAAATATGTTAATGTCTGTATAGGTTTTGGCAAGCGATGACCCAGTTGCAAGAATTTGCGACCTGGCAGACCGTTTACCATCTTCAGCGTACGGATCCAGGGTGTGCACACCCTTGCACAGATACTTCGACACCGGACCGCGATCAATCGGAAGTAATTAATACAATATCGTCGAGAAATTAAAAGATGACCGATGAGAAATACAAGACGATAGTTGGCTGCTTTACAGAGATACCTTATAGAAAATCGGTGTCTATAAACTCGACGAGAAAACGTTTGAGCAACGCGACGTAGTTTTCAACGTGTAAAGTATAAAGATTCTAGTTGTGGGAGGGACGGGGGACAGAATATAACGTCGAAGAAGGCAGTAAAGGATCCCTTGTGTAAGAGTGTCGGCCATCATCGGCTCGAGGCAGTCGAAACGGAGGCCGGGTCCGGTTTTCGAGGACGTAGTTCACCGGTAATCGTTATCGTCGAAACGAATCACGACGCAGGATCGCAGGTTTTATTGGCGGATCCGGCCGTGAAATAAACCGTGGTAAAATCGAATCTTTCTCTGCCCAGTTCGAGAAGAGGAACGGTAGCACTAGAGCGGAGGTTGTCCACGATGCCATCCAAGTCGTCAATATCGCTGATTTGGTGGGTATCATCATCATCTTCTTCTTCTCCTTCTTCCTCTTCTTAATGAATAACTCACATGTTGTTTGGTTACAGTATTTCCGTACATTGAACACTAGAGTCTCCGTGACATACATCGAAACCTGGCAGGGCGTGAACAAGGCGAATATCAGTGAAGGCATGGACATCAATCAAGCTTTGAGGAACTTGAATGATTACAAGATACGAAATATATTCCGTGTCCCGCACGACACCACCCAGTTGCTCACGTGAGTACTTACACATATACGAGTAGCCTTGTTGCGTGCGTGCTCGAGAGCAACGCGGGTTTGCGGAGATTAGGGGAGTCTAATCACGCGTCGCACTACCGATGATACTATGATACCAAGGATCAGATTGAATAAGATCGAACTCCTGCGCCCCCTTTTATGATTACTTATTCTCCTGTACTTGCTGAAGCGCGTACCTTTCCATCTATACAGTTTCTGTTATTTATAATTGTTGACATGCCAACTTCCATTTGCAGAGGCGAAACATTTTCGGGCGGCGAATCGGGGGTGGCGGTGCCGTCGTCCATCTGTAAATCAACAGCCATAGGAATTAGCGTTGATGTGAATTCGTACGAACCCCATTTACTAGCGGGCACCATGGCCCACATGATCGGCCATAACATTGGCATGACCCACGACGATGAAAGTTAGTATCTGTTCGAGAGAGAAAGACTCATTAAAACTGTGTTTCAACAAATCCCATTCAACACGTTCGCTACCAACGTCACGGATATGTGACATCCACGATCTTGCAATTTACTAAGAAATAAATTTTATTCTAGTAGCGAACGTGTTAAACGGGTAGAAATAAGATAAATCTCTGGTAGTTAGGGGCTTGAGAATCGGATACGGTTGCTATTGAAACACTATACATACTTGACTTTGTCGCGTTGACTCGAATCGTAGGGAAAAACTGCGTGTGCCAGGACTGGCACGGTTGCATTATGGCTCAATCAATCGTCGGCTCGGACAACGTGCAACCGTACAAGTTCTCCGACTGCAGTAAAAACGACTACACGGAGACGTTGCGTAGCGGCGAGGGTCTGTGTCTTCTGAATAAACCGAACGAGGTAAGTCCGCCTAACAGAAACTCGAATCCTTCTATCTCGTCGTGGCTCAATTCTTGACGACGTTAAACACGAACGTTCTTTTTTTCCTCTTTCTTTTTCCTTCTTTGTGTTCCTGATGGCGAACGAAAAGCAGTTGGTGGGAATGAGGACCTGCGGAAACAGGAAACTAGACGAAGGGGAACAATGCGATTGCGGATCGATCGACGAGTGCAAAGAGCTCGATCCATGCTGCGATCCGATCACCTGCAACCTCACCAGGGAGGCGGAATGCGCGGCAGGACCATGCTGTAGCAAGTGCAAGGTACAATATTTTGGACACTCGACGACGCACACACACACACACACACCTTCGTCGTTTATCGCTTCACTGGGATCTTCAGTCAGTCGTTGAACATATTCCACACGGTCTCCTCTCGCCAGGAGCAAGATCTACGTGACGATAAGTGACAGTCTGATAAACGCGTTCGCAATTCGACGAGGCGAACGAACTCGAGGCGCACGCCGGCTGCTGTCGGTGGTCTTCAAACTCTGCCGGCTCGCGAGACCCTTCGCGAGGTTTTTGCGACTCTTTTTAACAAAACTACGAAGCGGTTTCTCTATGAACAGAGTTTGAAGACGACTGGTCTACAGTCAACGAAGAGAAATTAATTGTGTAACGCGGTGGCATTGTGCAGTTGTTGGCCGCCGGAGTGGTCTGCCGGGAGTCGACGAACGAGTGCGACCTGCCGGAAGTCTGCACGGGCAAGACAGGCCAGTGTCCGGTCGACGTTTACAGAAGAAACGGCAGTCCGTGCGCGGAGAACACCGGATTCTGTTTCAAGGGGTTCTGTCCAGCCCTGGACGTGCAGTGCGAGCAGATCTGGGGCTTCGGAGGCATAGCAGCGGACAAACACTGCTTCGAGCACTACAACTCGAAGGGCTCCTTGAGCGGACACTGTGGCACCGACTCGTCCGGCCACTACATCAAGTGCGAGCCGGAGTAAGTACCTTTTCTCGATCGCTTGCTTATCCTTCTTTGATTAAACATTTTCCATGCTACGAATTTTATATATTTTGTCATCAGAAACGTCCGCTGCGGATCGCTGCAATGCCAGCAGGGCAGCAAGAAGCCGGTAATCCCGGGGTTCGATCACTCGCACATCGTGATGTCGATCAGGGGCGAGGAATATCAGTGCAAGTAAGTAAATATGATGCATGGATCTCCTTGCCCGAACGGACGCGTGTAATCCCGCTTCGTGTGGTTCTTCTTGGTCGTATAGGTCGACCACCGGGAAAGTTGACGGCTCTGAAGTGCCCGGCATGGGGTTGGTTCGCGACGGTACAGCCTGCGGAAATAATTCGGTAAGTTGTTAGGCTGACATAAACAGATTATGCAAAGCCGATGCGAGACCGAAGCTGTTTGCTTTCGATCTGGCCGACAACGTCAGCGACAACAGCCAATACATGTAATCGCTACAACAACAGGACGCCATTTCTGATTCGTTTCAGGTGTGCGTGAACCAGACTTGTACGAACGTTTTTCCGCTCATTAAGAAAGAGAGGTGTCCCAGTAATCACAACAACAACGAGTGCTCGGGCAACGGCGTAAGTACAAGAACTTCAACTTCAATGCTCGAAGAAAGCGAGACGGAAGGGTCCAAGTGAGGCAACATTTAATTAACGTAAATTCTTCTCGATCGAAAATGCAATATAAAATGAGTTTAATGATTTCGGCGCAAGGTTCGATCGTTTGATCGTTTGAATTTTCAAGGATTGGTCGCACACAATCTGTCTATAAAAAAAAAACGATCGAACCTTGCGACGAAATCATTAAACTCATGTTACATTTAATTAAGTTTGTAACAGAGCTCGTTCGAGGCGTCTCGCTTCCTTTGGACACATTGTTTAAACTATAACACTTTGAGTGCGAACTCGGTAACCTCCAATGTTCTCAATGTTCAATATTTCTGGAAGAGGCGGCACTCAAAATGTTAAACGCGTTGCACGATGATTTAACTTGACCGAATGATTTCAGTACTGCACGAACATAAACACGTGCTACTGTTACGAGGGATGGGGCGGGTCAGACTGCTCCATACACGAAGAGATCCCCACACTCCCACCCAGCAACGGATCAGTTGGTAAAAGTAATACAAGTGCTAAAATGGGGCCGAAAGAGACCCCCTACGGTAAGTTGCGATTCGAACAACTCTTTCTCAAGCGAACCATCGACTTTAGAATAAACGTCCGCGGAAAAGAAACTGAGAGCTGAGAACGACCGTTTCACGCGATCCGGTAGACGCGAGACGGGTCGTTCCAGTTCTTCTGATTTTAGAATAAGAGACCGGATTGCTATGATTACGATACGTAAAATCTTGCTCGATTTCATAAATACAGTCTGTTGTTTGGCAACAAGAGAATTTAGAAATACAGTGACTCGCTCGAGTACACTTCAAGTCGGAATAACACCGAAAGATTTTGCGAAACGTGGCAAAACGATCCGGTCGTACGAACTCGATTTAATATTCACGATAATAACACCAAGAGACTCGTACCCCTCCAATTTCTCGTCGGGAAACCCATTAGCCGCCTGATTATTTGGGGCCATACCATCAGCTGTGCACATAACATTCGATGCGTTCCTCCGTACATGTGTGTAACACGAGCCGATGCGCTCTATCACTCGATATCACACACCTCTCCACGATAATACCCGATGAGATACATCACGTGTGCCCCGCGACCCGCCGAGACAGAGGAACGATCGCATATTACAGGTGAACACGGCTCGCTCTTGCCCGCTGCGGCTTCTTCAGCTCTTTCGATACTACTTATGGCTTACGTCCCTTATGGCTCTAATACGCTTTCGCTCTATGCCTCGGGCCGAACCCGATCAACCTCGAATTTTTTGAGATTTTCAAGCCAAAGCATTTAAATAGGCGAATCAATTTCCTCGATGATTAACCCTTTGCACCGATGACTCTGCGACGCTGGTAAAAATTGCCATACCATTAATCAAAACAATTCGTTTTGCTTCGAGTGCAAAGGGTTAATACCACGATAATAATTAAACAGAACACACGTGTATTGTTCTATCAATATAAGTTCTAAAAATTCAAGAGGGTGACTGTAGTCGCCTGTAGAATGTAGCGAGCGTGGAGCGATGGGTGACTATAGTCACTGGTAGTATCGAAAGGATTAAGTCAAATTTTTCCCATGATGGTAGGAAGCTTCGTCAGGATGTCTCCGGCTGGTCCTCGGGCCGTTTACAAGTCGAACCGTACAGCTGCCTGGACGAGATTGGAAAGATCCCTGGGTAGAGTCCATATACATATAGTCAACGCCTGATCAACGAACTATATCTGAATAGACAGTTTCCTTCTGTAGATAGCATGACCAATGTCTCAGGGAGAATTCCAGGTTCGCCGGTGCGCTGTACGTTCAATATTTTTTAAGCCTCGAAGCACCTGGAAGTAAAAGAAATATAGGGAAATTAGCGAAAAACGATTTATTAAAATCAGGAGAAAATCAAGAATTTTTCAATGTGTTCCCAATGGTATTTTTAAAACTTTCGAGGCCTTAAATTGAAGGTAGAAGATTGCAGTTTGTGTTGGACACGCTAAGAACCGTAGGGGATCGCAAGAACATACTTTCCAAAATTGTTCAAATCGTGTTTCGAATATGTTCCATCGGGATAGATGAGAATTTACGGCAAAAAGAGAGCAGTACGAAAAATGTAAACGTTGCGAATTCCAGGTGTTGGGGGGACTTAAAGAGTGTTGCCGCCACACTGGTAACTAACTAAAACGAAACAACCGAGCGCTGAATCTTCCTCGTCCAAGCTCGCGCATCTCAGGGACCAATCGGTGTGGATCGAGAGCCGCGCGGGTTTGGTCGGGAAGCGTTTCAGGGACAACGGGCTACGGTTTCGCCTCTGTAGGAGCTTGTTGAATGGTTCAACTCTTCAGGGATTAGCGCGAACTTGGATCCTCGGCCGAAGCGAGCCCGACATTCGCTCCGGTAGTGAACAAACCTAGACGATTTGCTTATTACGTCAAATACTGAATACTGAACGTAGAGAAGTATAGCGCGTGGAAAAGTATGCGTAACCAATTACTAGACTCTCGAAGTATGCGGTGATGTCTCGATCTTCTGATTCGCGGAGCTTACAACGGCGGAGGATCCATAGTTACACGCGCCGTTCGAAAGACGCGATATTGTCGGGCGCAAGTGTAGGATCCGAAGTGATTGGTCGTTTCAGAGGGCACTAACAACACCCTTAGCACCGTGTGGATGGTTGTAATCATGGTGGGTGTGGTCAAAGGAGTCTTCATTACTTTTGCACTAATGGCTGCTTGCTACAGGTACAGTAGCAAAAACATCAACAGAGTGATTGGAAACTGAGAGCTCACTCATTGCGCGTGGGTTCGAGGTCAACATGTCCTCTCTGTCTTCTCGTTGTCAAAGTATCATATCGTGGCTAGCTGGATGATCAGGCATCGCACGCGGCCGTCAATGCTCTATAATGATATATTGGATTCGTCTTAGCCTACTTATTCGGTGTTCATTTATCTCTATATACATATATATACCATGTGTATACATACCAGTACATATACGTACGCGTATGTATATACGTCAATATGCGTGCGTCTCGTGGATATATATATATACATACATATAAACTATATTCTCTACAGGCAGAAAGTCTCGAAGCGACAGGGGATTCGCACGATGGTCCTAATTCGTTGAATTTAAAGCGTTATATTCGAAATATTTATTTAAGGGAGGGTAGCTCGTGCCATCCGTTAAAAAATCTACCCAAAATCTGGATCGTTTCAAAGAGCTAAGCAGCACAGGTATTCGAAAAGAAATTTGGAAAGTGGTCGCATTCTCGGATGAGCTGCGTGCCCTCCCTTAAGTAGTTCAAAACTGAATTGACATAACTAAAGTTCCGCCTCGAAACGTTTTGCCGACGGTGTGTTACGTGTACTACTGTCTCCTCGATGGTGTGCTCTGAATGTGCTCGTGCTCGCATAGTGCATCCGAATGATCACGATCGTCGTGACTATGCTGCACGAGCTGCGCGGTCTATGTACGTCTCCACTTCCGCCGCGTTCCAGGGGATTCACAGCTCGACGTCCAACTAGCGCCGATGAAAATTTACAGATAAAAATCGATTTCTCCAATTTTCAATCCGGTAGTTTAATTGCGATAGGGTTCGATATAGTTGGATCTGAAAGCGAATCAAGACATCTTACCAAAAACGTATAACGCGGCTTTATTGCTAGGATACGTGTCCAGAATTCGTCCTCTGTGCACGCACAGCTTGAATCCCTGAACAAGCGAATCCCCTGGAGCGTGTAACTCAAATACACGATCCATCACGAACGAAACGCCAATGTGCCAGCTGCTTGTATGCCCTATAAAAGCATGACCGAGGCTGATTAGCAAACAACCGAAACCTCGTCGTCCCGTGATAAAGGATCGGAGACGGCGCAACGCGAGAGCCGTCTGTCTCGCATTGTTGAACGAAAAAATCTCCATTTGACAATAGAAATATTCGATAGTAGTAGCCGTGTATATTTATCAAACTCGGACAAATTAACGCCCGACAGATGTACTCGATTACCCACCGGCCTCGACAACCTCGAGGCTTCCACAAAAGACACATCAAAGATTTCGAAAGAAGGATGGCCCACGCACGCGACCGACGCACACCTCGGCGAGCTCGAACCCCGCTTCGTAGACCTGGGAAAATGATTCGTTGTTAATTACTTATCTTATCATTCTTATTTTCATGTACAGTTCCCGAGGAAGGAACACGCAAACTTTCAACTCTGGTACTGTGTAACACCATTTTACGCAGTTGAATCGTGAGACGTCTTCGGAGCCGAAAATTTACGTTTTCTTTCTCATCGTTTCGTCAAAGTTCGAACCCGAATGAAACGATCAATCTTTACCTTTGCGAATCTAATGTGAAAATCCGGAGCTTGCGGAGTCGCGCGAGGATCGCTGGCGTGCACCATCGTCAAACGATTACCGTCCAGGGATGGGCAAAATCGTTCCCTGTGAACAGGATGCAACAATCAAAATTTCAGCAAAAAAGATAGTGATCGGCAACAATACTACTATGTTTATAACGCACCGAACGCTTCAAACGTCTTACGCAGACGAGTTGACAGTGTATTTCGGTGAGTGGCGGGGGTGACAATTCTGCCCATCTCTGTCCAATGTCGAACGACGTATATATGTATATGTGCTGATTCTGGCTTCTCTGTTTCTTGTCTGTTTCTGTCTGTCACTGGTATCTCTGTCTGTCTGCATGCTGTGGGACGCTCGGATTACGAAAAAATACAAAATAATCCCGGGTATCGATCTCGATCAATAACGCGCGTGGGTTGGGCTGATGATGATGATCATCCGACGATCATTGACACCGTGGCAACACGCTGGCACGATGCGACACTGACTGACTGACCGCGTGCGTCCGATCGTCACAGAGAACTACCACGGCTCTAACACTGTATATTTAGTTCTTGTGCTCATGTCGGTGGTAGGGGGTGTTTTCGTAGTATTTACTCTGATGGCTCTCTGCTACAGGTCAGTCGTAGTACATAAAAACTACTCCCTCTGTCTCAGGTTAGTGTGCAGAAACATACACGTAGAAACTTTTTTGTATGCGTATCTATCTATCTATATCTATACATCTCTCTATATATATTTATACGGAAGGCTTGGCGACAGATAGGCGAACGTCTCGGGGTCTCGATTCATCCCGCAATAAACCGGTCTAACATGAGTCTCATACTATTCGTTCGGGTCTACAGATACCCGAATATGTACTTGGAAGCAATCAAACGATCCCTATCTTTTTATATTTCAAATCAAGTCACTCTAACAAAGCTTAATCTGCCAGCGATTATTCTATAATTTTTGAGAATCTACGGCCCATCGTTAAGGATCTTTTAATAGATCCTCCAACAGCAAACTTCAATCCCAACAACTCGTCCTCAGTAACGTAATCAAATAATTTCGCTTCAGATTTATTGTGTAATTTGTTATTTTTAATATGTACTGTGTTATTTTTTAAAGCAATTGTAGGAAAGCTTATTAACACGTTGAGTACCACGCCAATGCCCACGAAAGTCAGACAAAATCAAAAAAACATATTCAATAATACAAGAATAGAAAAGATAAAGTTTATCATAACAATAATTTTTGTAACATTCTCACACCTTATACATAATAATAAAATTTGATTTACTTAATAGATTGTAGTAAAAATTGATTTTCAAGTATGGTAAAAAAATTGTGTCGATCATATATGACCGACGCGAGATTCTAAGTGTTAATAGGCTTCCGATAGATAAAGTGTTAAGACCACCGAGCACTCCGATACCCTAACCAGTTAGTAAAAGTTTTAATATACCAGGCGATGATCGAGAGTAGAAAGATCGCGCAGTTCGTCTTTCCAGCCTGCCGACGGCAACCCGGTCGACAGACCCGCCTAAAAGCGGCAACCAGATCGACGAGCCGCCTAACGACGGCAACCAGATCGACATGTTTGAAAACTCGGTTGCCATTGTTCAGGAGACTCGTCGAAATCACGAAAAACCACAAAACGCAGAGCTGTAACCGTGCAGCACGATCTTTTCGCTCTCGATTTTCGTCTCGTATATCCGGTCACGAGGAGAATCATCCCCGAGATTTTTTCCCGCGCCGTCGCTGAGGGAACTGTGTACGTATATATGCACAGAGAACAATGATACATATTTACATGTATGCCTCTCTTTCTTTTTCTCCCTCTCTCTTGACTGACAACTCACACAGAAACACACACACACACACACGACTACACGCCTACACACAGTGCATATATATACATATATATATATATATATTTACCTGTATATCTTTAGAGTCCGTAACTGTTATTGTCTTTCTCTTTTTCGCTTCCTGTCCTTCAGTTTTGGTATCGATCTTTGTGTTGAACTCTTCTGTTCCTTTGGTTTTTCTACTTCACTGTGTGTGTGTTCTGTATCAGTCCACCGATTTAAAAAAGAAAAACTACCCACACGCTCTGTGCCAATGATTTCTCCCGCAAAACGGACAATGGCTTTTCAAGCATCGCCGCAGCCGGACACAATACGCGCCGATACTCGTCGCAACGCACACAATCAACGAAACCTCGAGAATAATTCGCCGAGATGGGAGACAAGAGATATCTCACTCTCTTTCTCTTTCGTCCCAGTACGACGATCAAGCTTTCCATCCATATTCCCCAGTATCGCTGTTTGATCTTTTTGCTACGACTATATGCCCTCACATCCCCAAAAAAACAGCGCTTGTGCAGCAAAACGCCGCGCCGGCAAACTTGGATGTATCAAAGTACACAGTTGACACGATCGCTTTCGCAGAACCGCCTACACACAGAAGCTTCGCTCCTTAACCGATGGCCATTCACTATCGTGTTCATCGTATACAGTTGCAACAGGCTGATCGGACATACCAAAGAAAAAAAAAAGAGAAAATACGACAACCATTCGCACCTCGATGGATGGGCGAATGCACAGCTGGCAACAAGGGTCAGAGGCTCCCCCTTCTCCCCAGCGTTGCCGCAAAAATTCCCTTCGAGGTATACACGGCGTCACGTATTGAGATTTATCCCACCAACGTACCAATAGTGGGGGTAAGTAGCACGAATCGCAACCTCCGACTCTCATCCCCACTACTCAACATTTTCCCCACCCCTAAAAAATCGCTGGATCTTGGGATTCCCCAAATTCCCTCAATCCGGCAACGCTGGTCACAGAACAAGGAGAAGGGTGCACCCTGCATTGCCAACTGAACATTTTCCAAAATCTTGCTCCAGCCTGCGAATGCTATAGAGGTGCTGAGCAATTAATTGATGGTGCTGATAATTAATCTGTGGCCCGATAGTTAATCAGATTTAACTGTCTTTAGTATTCGATGAGCCAGTTGCATCTCTGTGCAAGCGAACGACAGGGGCGACGTCGACGCAGAAGCAAGTGTGTATTATTGAGGACTCGCATACTCCCATACTCTGGTCCGGTGAGAAACGATAGAAGAGCGGCGAAGCCTACTGCTCTTTCGTCAACTGTACAACTGACAGACTCACTCTCCTTTCTTTCTCTCTATATCTATCTCTATCTCTATCTATGAATTCGGTTGATGAGTACTGCAGCGAAGGACGGTTGGTCCCAGGGTGGCTGAAAAGGCCAGCTGCGGACGCACACCACTCAACTGGTTATCTGTTTTCGTTCTTATGCATGCTACCACCACCCCCATGGATCCCCCATAGATCAGCGGCAAACGCTTCGCTAGATCAGACAACATTGGAGCAATCACGCAAGCAGAACGTTCGGTTCCTTCTGGTGTGCGAATCCGGTGATCATTCTCATGATCCGTCCTCGGCCACCTGTAACACAACGCACTAGAATTAGCTGATCTTTGTTATAATTATATAGCAAAACAACCTACTTGACACTGTCTCCTTTAAAAAGGCAGAAGCTCGAACCGAACGGGTTGCGCTTATTTATGATAGAATACAGCGCACGTTAAACTTATAATTTCTCAAAGGACTCGTGGACAGTATACGTGACCCGGTGAATCGGTTCTGAGACAGACAGAGCTAAAGGCGGGCCGGGTAATGGTACGGGATTGTTTGCTGGGAATAGGTCACGTATGCTGTCTATCTAAAGATTTCACGCTAAAAGGAACGCAGAATTTCCCCAGCCCGTAGTCTGCATGCGCTTCTTAAACGATGTGTCTTCTATACGGTGTGTGTCGCCGATCACGGGAATCCGACAGCCTCGTAATCCGGCATTTTCTCACAGAAGGAAGAGCACCGTCCAGAAATACGAACACCCGTACGCGAAGAAACCGCCGGCGAAAAACTACACCAGCGTCACGAAGAACCACCATCCGGAACACGCGGTGCTGGACAGCGTCAACACCAACATCCTCAACTTCAACACAATGCCTAAGTTCGACAGGTACGAGATAACAAGAAGTCGAACGGCTCGCGTGAAACCTTTTTGCATCGGTCGATCCGCCGATATATCTAGAATGACAACACTCGTAGGCCGCGGCATTATCTAGATCCATCAGCGACGACTCGTAGTATCGAGAAAAGGCTCCCGAACGGCTCTGGGTATAGTTCATCTGAACCTCTCCTCCGTGGTTGTTGGAGAGTTTCGGTCTCTACGCGAGAGAGAGAGAGAGCCTTCTCTACATTTCTCTACCGTTTGTCTGTTCAATGTGCGCCGCGATCACTGATAAAAATTCTTCTAACAAGGCATCCGCTTTCGTCGCGTTTAGCTCTAGTCATACAGTGAGCAGACAAAATAGATCTCTACATATACTGGGTGAGTTACTTAACACCTAAATTTTCTCGCAACCTACTTCATACAAAAATACTTGAAACAAAAGTTATGTATGCCTGAATACCTGTTTGCTCGGCATTCGATACTCTTTCGAATCAAATATTTACATATCATGTAATACAAAAACTCAAGGTCACCCTTGTATCTCTGATAAAATATATGAAGACATTAAAGAACTAATGATCACATTACGTGTGTTGTTTGATATAAAGGAACTTTTGTTTGAAACTTTTTGTTATAAGTTCATGTATGGTACAGTTGAGTGACTCGCCCAGTATATTGTATACAATACGTAACGCTTCTCAGAGGCAGACTAGGGAAGACCCCTGCTACAGACTAGTGTTGAAAAATGATCCATCAACGATCGCCAAAGACACACATCTCGCTTCTACTTTATCTATTGGTTCTCCATTAATGTTCTGCGTCACACGAATTCACGTTCACACGACATTCATACGACGTCAACAGAGTCTCGTTTGCAAGTCGTCGATTCTTCTCTACCGCGACACAGAGAGGAAAACAAGACGGTAAAGAGATAATGAACGGTTCTTGCTTGAGGGTGTCGCGAGAACCTGCAACAAACTGAATCAGCAGAAAGTTCCAATGAGTCTAATATTAGGTTAGGGCATATGATATGTCCGATTTCAAAATGCAAATATAAGCCTTTCGATCTAGAAATACCATTATAGTCTACAACCATCTCCAGTTTTTATATAGATATTTAATTTTTATTTATTTCAATGTTAATCAATGCGATTGTTATGTATTCTTTTTATATAAGTAAAGAGTTGAACATCGGACAGTTCGTATGCAACAACCTAATAATTTTCAAAGAGGGATCAAAGACGGCTCGCCGCCAGAGTTGGGCAGTAATTGATTACATGAGTAATTCATTACATCTTCAATTACATGAGCAAAAGTGGCCTACATTTTCAATAAGAAAACAGTAAAATGGTCCAAAAGTTCAAAATAGTGGTTTAAAAGAACAATTGTTAGACGCAATTACATTACATGTAATTGTAATTGGTAATTGCAATTACTCCTTGCAATTACTGTAATTGTAATTGTGGTCCACAATTACAATTACTGGTTGAGCCAAAGTAATTGCAATTACAATTACAATTACATGTAATTGTACTTTTATTTCTGCAATTACAAATTACAGGAATTGGTAAGTAATTGTAATTGTAATTGAAACTACTTTTTGCCCAACTCTGCTCGCCGCGTCTCTCGAGGCACGACTCAGCTAAAGACACCGTCCGCGCGCGCGCGCGTGTCCCGTCTTCTACACAGCTTTGAACAACCCTTTGCGGTCGACGATCGGAAAAGGTGGAATCCCCGCCTGGTTGCTTGTCCACGTCGACGAGCAGCAGCATGCTCTCTAGTGGAACCCGACCGCAAAGGGTTTCTAGAATCGTGGAATACCCGCGGCATGCCTATATTAGTATATTTCTAGCCGCACCGACAACCAGCGCGTGCTGTTTCTACCCCCGAATAACCTCAACACCGCAGACGGGCCAAGACTCAAGTAAGTCTCATGTGTCTCGCCGTTATGTCACCATAGTTGATCGATGATCTCTGACTCGAACACGCCCCCCTTTGGCTCCCCCATGTCTCCCCATAGGAATGAGCCAGGACTCGACACGAGGAGTCCTGGCTTGTACCATTCTCGTCCACCAAAAAAAAGGGACCACACGAAAACAGTATAAGAGGAACTGGGCCTTTCGAGGCAGAGAGAGACACACTCGCTCGCACACGACTTGGATCAAAGACACACGCGATCACGGAGGATCGACGCGACCGACCGAATATATGTGTTCTCGCGATTATCACCGACAAAAACATGCAAACTGTAGCTCTGAGACTTGACACTGCGAGGACGGTCTTATTCGTTCGCTTTTCCTTCTGGGAGCCTGACACGCGCTTACGATTAGCCCATTTTACAAGTCGATTACGCTGCGGCACAGTTAACCCTTCAACAATAAATGTTTTTTATATGTAGACTTCGGATCTTTATGGAAAATAAAAATTGTCTGGGTTCATTGCAAGGAACAAATAACCCTCTAATAATTCTGACAAGTTTAAAATAATGAATCGATGGTTTTGAATTCTTTTAATCTTTTTATCGTCTTAAACTTGACCTATACTTATTTTCGTCAGAAATGCATAAAATCCGCAGTCTATTTATACGTATCACTTTGAAAGCGTGCACCCGCGTGCTTAATTGTTCTTAAGCGACGAGAGTATACCCTCCTGATTAAACAAGAAATCGCCGTTTCTTCGTGACGAGTATATTCGCCGTAAATATCGGAAGGGTTAAGTGAGGCTGACACTTACGATGAGTATCCGGCTCGATTCGAAGTAACGAGGGTCGAGGTGTTGGTTCTGTTAGTGTACCACATAACGGCACGATACATCCGGACAGAGTTTCGAGACGCCACGAGGACATTTCTCCATGCGTGGATCGTCATAGAGTATCATCTCATTCCCGGGATATTAGCCATGTTTCCAACGCATCGATCTACACACAGACCATAGTAGAAATTATATTACTTTCCGCTCTGTAACCGTGTAGCTCCGACTGCCCGTTCTCTCGTTTCTGTTTCCGTTCAGCATCGGCCAGCATTGTACATACATTCCACTGCACACCGCACAGTGTATTTCCTCTCTCTCGAGTAGCATTTCTATCCCCGTCGGAAAGAACTTACTCGCTGTTCCCTCTGTTGAATCGCGCGCGACGCTACGGAGGAAATACTCTGTGTTTTTTCTCGCGTGAAAACGATACGGTACAGAATGGTGCGACACGATCGAATTCTATCGTAACGATGTCGAACTAGTCTGAACGGTACAGTACACACACGCATACATACACGTATACATTTGCTGTGATCTCAGTCCACGGTAGAAACGAAGAAAGTGCATGCGTAGAATTGCTGCTTGGTACTCTATCTCTCTCGAACCCCGACACAAGCATGATTTTTCTTTTGAATGCGACGCACTCATCGGAATCGAAGTCTATGTATAATTACTCGCACAAAAATGTATGTGGCACATCCCAAGCATGCATCGTTATACTTTCTCTCGCCTCCTCGGACCGTTACAAGAGAAGAACGTATTCGTTTTACATTGTACGAGACCTTGAGACGCTGTTCGCTTGTTAGTTGCACTCGCTCTGAACCCAACCAAATTGAAACCAATATAATTATTATTCTTGTACCGCAGAGATTGTTGCCCGTGGAACGGTCAACTTCTTCCGAAAGTCTATTCTTCTGTTCTTAAAGAACTGTCCGAACGCGTAGCTCAATCTCCGTCATCCACGTGCAACAACGTAACTAGACTGCAGATCTTTATGCAAAATAAAAATTATCTGCATCGGTTCCAGGACACGGTGGTCATTTAGAAATTTCTTTCATTCGTTAATAATCGTAACAAGTTGAAAAATATGTAGTAAATCGACATTCTTGAATTCGTTTAATCCTACTATCGTTTTAAATTGCACCAACCCGTTTTTCGCACAAAATCTGCAGTCTAAACATAACACAGCGGCTAGAGGATGATTCAGAGACGCGCCTACTCTCGAGAATGAGAAAAGTGTGCTGTCAGCCTGAAGGGATTGAAATAAGTGTTTCTTGGAACGCACAGTTTTCGTTATAGCGATCTCAGTATCGTCTTGTAGATCCCTCGTGGTGTCCACAGACCACCGCGCTTTGACGTGGCTCGTGTTGAATTTTAACACTTCGCACGAGCGAGCGTGAATGCCAGGGAGGTACACTAACGTCTCGCACTATACTTTTCGCATATATCGAGGCATTACTGTACACGTCGCTACATGATCGCGACCGAAGAAGAAAGGGGTGGGTGCTGTGTGACACCCGTGGGCGGAGAAACGAGTTTCTCACGTTCGCGGAAACATTCGTTCAAAAATGAACAGTTCGCTGAATAAATTCCAGTTAGTTAAGTTTATGAGAAGTTTATGAAAACCAGTGGATCCGTCGGTAATCTCTTATTCTCTCTTCTGGCCTCTTTGTTCGATCTGTATTTTCACGATCACCTCGCAGAGAGTAAGAATCGTGTTAGATTTGTGATGAACAAGTAAACTCGTTTTTCTTAATCATCGCGATGCACTCGCAACTACGCCGGGAAAATCGGTTGTTGGACAGAAGAAAATTCATCAGACCAATCGGCGAACGCGCGAGACACCAATTGTTCGTTTGCCTGACCATTTTCAGGGAGACTAAGATGAGAAGGACCGTCATAAACGATGACGACGGCAGCCCGGGAGGAGAGGAAGCTGTCTCTTTCATTGATCTCCGACCGAGCAATCACTCGCATGGAACGTCTCAGAAGGGAATCTTAAAGAAACCCACTGTTTCCGGTATTGTAATAGTTGATAGTCCCGACGATGTTTCACGCGAGCCCATGGAGGGAAGGTAACCCTTGAAAAGAAATAGCTATCGTAGATACATTCAAATGAATTCGTTCGGTTATACAGGATGTTCCATTTGCAAAATTTGTATACATACATATATCTATTCTAGATTGTACAGTAGACTCCCTCTTATCCAGTCTCGCTTTAACCGGTCAACACAGTCGTTGTCGGTTGTCATTATTATAGAGTAATAATGGACTTCGATATGAGACACTCGACAGTATTTTACTATATTATATCTAGATTTTCTGATTGCATTCGGAATTTCCATACAGTGGATCCAAGAAGTATTTGAACACTCTTAATACCAGATTCACGAAAATGGAAATAATGGAGCTTCAGTTTCCCACCTGTTACAGCATATAAAAATATCTTTGAGGAAAATGAACGCTGCTCTGCGAAAGTAGAAGCTTTAAGCTTTAAAATGGGTCCATGCTTACGGTTGTACTATTTGTTTTTACGACATGATCACAATTTCAATATCGACAATTTTTCGAAAATCGGAAATGTAGCGTTTAAATACTTTTTGTATCCATTGTATGTGTTACGATTCCCATATGGACCGATTAAGAGGATGTCTACTATACATATATATGTGTAAGTATATACCAACCCTCCATGTCCGATAGATTTCGTACATCAAAAACTGAGAGAAGATTGTAATCGGTATTGTAATACGAGTACAGAAGGAGGCACTGCGATGAACTTGGAACGCACTCTGGACCGGTTGAACGACTACCACGAGAACATCATGGAGGCGTTAAGGAACGCGAAGACCCGGCACGAGCTATCCGAAACAAGTGCCACCAGCAGGAACCTGGTGAACGACGAGGTCTCGCACAAACCTCTGGCGCAATGCGTGTACCCGGATCACAAGGACATAGACGGCCACGACATCGACAACCAGGACGAAGACGACGAGGCCGAGGAGGAAGGGACCTGCGGCATACTACGCATCCGCAACATAGAGGATCTAATCAAGCAGCTGGAGCGTCACTCGTCCCGTCACATCAGTCACCTGAGCCCCTGTGGCTCCGAGGAGATGCGGATATCCGAGAGCGAGGCTGATCGTCATTATAGGATAGATTCGTCCGTTTGTAGCGAATCCTCCCAAGGGTAAGAACTGACAAGCGAAAGATCGAAAAGCTTCATCCGCCACGCTTACATTCTTTCTTCTCCACGTTCTCTCTCTCTCTCTTTCTCTCTGTCTATTTCTCGTCGTTTCCACGTCGTTTTCGATCGGCGGCTGTTCTTTGCTTCGCGATAATTCCTTTCTTAGCTGGTCTTCGGAGAGACCCCGAGGTTCAGACCCTGAACAGTATACACGAGAACAATCGTTGTTGAGCTATAGAAGCCCCACACATTTAGTAATGCTCAGAGCATACCTATTGTATACATATCTCAATTTATATTCGAACGCGAGGATATCGGCTGTTCGGATCTTCGCACCGGCTGGCGCAGCTCATTATTGTTGCGTTTCTTGTATACTTGCCACCGATGCGCGTAATTGCTTACATTTTTCTATTCTCTGGCCAGTTTGTCTTTTTATATCTCCTCGCTTCTTGAATTACGCATATATATTATTCCTGGCGGAAAGTATTCGAGATTTTCACTCTTTAAAGCGGAAGACAGGCGTATAAATTATTTTGAAGCTCTTTTACTAGACAGCCGCTCTCGATTGTAGTAGACGAGGCCGATGTGTTCGATCGAATACTTTTCGTCACGAGTGTGTAGTAACGCGGTACCATCTCGTTGGGTAAACTTGCCTCGTTGATCCTGCAAAATCGAAGACAAAGTATTCTCTTCGGTAGTTCTGAATCTGAATCAGAAATCTGAAATCAGAATATTAATGTTGAAGTACATCGTGAAGAACACCTTCGACAGGCAACGAGATAATACCGTACCATCAGACAAGCTACGCGTCTGGATACAAGTAGCGTTAGCGTAGTGACGATACGTAAATTACACGGAGCCGTCAGAAACACCTCGGCAAGGAATTCGCTTGCACGATACTCGATGATGCAGAGTCTGTTTATACCGTATACGTGTGGGTGGATCATGCCACGCCGAATCGATCAGCGTTTACGCGATCTCTGAGAAGGATATTCGCCGTGCACTTATCTTTCTTGGATCCTCGGCAGAGGCAGAGAAAGGGAGACTTTATGCGAGATAGTTAGGGACTCGCGAACCGGGGACGTTGTAACGATTAATCGATATATAAATCGTCCGTATCGGCTAGAGGTGAACCTTCCGAACAGTTGTCTACCCTCAAATTTCGATGATTTATGGATACGTTGTAGAAATCGATATTTTGAACTTTTTCCTTTGCACAGTGCCGTTACGGTGAATTCTGTCTATACTTGTGTGTCCGTAGCACCGCATGCGTTTTCGACAGTTTTTCGCGAATATCTCAGAAACTAAGCAAACAAAAATGTGGCTCGAAATGTTGAGATTTATATAACGCATCCGAAAATCATCAAAATCGAAGGGTAGGTAGTTGTTCTGCAGTTTGACTTTCGGCTAGACTTCTAAAGAAGTTTCTGATTCGATTTCCCACGTAGAAGCAGAAGGTGTAGCCGCGCCCGCGACGATACCTACGGTCGGTGCCGTCAGCCGTCTTCTCGAAGTCCTTACGGCACCCACCAGCACACTCAACACTCCCACCAAATGCAAGTGGAGGAGGGTATCTATGAAACTGCCGACCCTGACAGAGGCTCAAATGCTAGGGGTGAAACGCCCGATAGTGAAAGGTATCTCCGCAGATTCTTTCAATTAGAAACGGGCTTGTCCTCTCTCGTAGATAGACAGAGAAACACCCACACCGAGTCGAACCGTAGTTAAACTCCAACCCGTGATCGTTAAAGATCTCTCTGTGCATACACGATCCCCTCAGCAAGCCTCCTCTCAGCGAACCACTTCCAGCCAATTAGCGTTGGGCACCGAGATATCACGTGTATAGATCATCCATTGATTGCAATCCACGTTTCTCTCTAATTCACGCGACGCGAATAGAGTAGCGAGCGGTCCTGTTCTGCTTCTTCAAGGTCTGTGCTGTTCCTTCCTCGTCGGAAACTGTGAAAGTAGGGTCATTTTATTATTATTATTATTCTTATTCTTATTATTATTAATAGTATTATTATTATCATAGAAGACACTGTTCAATTACCGCGTAAGGGTACGTTTATGTTGGAAGTACGATAAGCGATCGAGGCAAATGATCAGTAGACTGCGAATTTTATGGATTCATAACAAGAACGCATTCTAATGATATCAGCTTTCGTCGTCGCAACCCTAACATAAAGGTACACGAAGGAAGAGGAACGTTGGGACCTTGAACAGGCGAAAAACGCATTGCTCGTCCACTGTCATTCCCATCACTGCTATCCCTTCAGATAAGGATTGGTGCATGAGGCTAGGGAAACAACGACGGCTACCTCGAAGAACATTGTCCCAAATGTGAATAAAGTACGAGACGGGATATAAATAGACTCGGCATACTCCTCCGTCTTTTCTTGTTCGATGAAATCCGCAAGTTTAGCCGGAGTCGAATTTCGCATTGATCAAAAAAGCGGGATCGAACACACCAACTTTCTCGCATGCTACTACTCTACCGCTTTAGCTGCTTGTGCAATGCGCTGTGAATGTGCTGAGAAGTCGTCTCGGGACTCATTAGAACACTATGGGCCTCCTTTTTAACGCTAAAGCAAGCGTTCGTAGAGCGTGTTCATCCGATATACCGATATGTCCGAGTACCGAACACAGTGCCAGTCGCAAACGACTGAGACTCTGGACTAAGATTGTCTGCGGTTTACGACGCGCTAGAACGATCCGGCACTTATCCTTATCTGAAGCTTTCTTTCCTCGACGATCGTATCGAAGATCGTTTACAATTGCATCGAGCTTCGCACGCGCACAAGGCTATAGACAGCTTTCTGTATATTTAACGACGAGCATACACGTAAGTATATGTACACGTCTCATCTTTCTCTTTGGTTACCGAGTGTCTTTTGTTATACAGTACATTCTGTACAGAAGATGACCATGTACATATACATGCGTGATATAGTAGCCGGTGAATCACGCAGAGGGTTTCTCTTTGGACAGCGAAACCCTTACAAATAGAGCAGCTCTGTCCAAGTGTACAGGGTATGTCAAGGCTTCCACGACCTACCATTAAACGAGCAGATCCTCTCCCCTCGATTGCATTTCTTTCACGGAACGGAACACCTGTGAAAGGATGACACAGGTTTCGTAATTAGAATTTCTCCAATGTGTACGATAGATTTTGAAAGGTAAACCATTCTTCTCACCCTGTACGCAGCTTGGAAAGGGTTGCAGTTCTAAGTAGAGAGCGTGCACACACGTGGTACCGGTCCTTGGTGAGGTAAGAGGCCGAGTCCAATGATTAGGAGCTTGCTGAAGGCGAGTATATCCGCGTGTCCGCGGCCTAGACGCGCGTATGCAGCATTAGTGGTCGTGGAATAGATCCAATGGGCTCGTGTAATCTTGTTATTTTCTAGTGATGCATTTATTCAAGCTCAACAACAACTAGCCCGATGGACTAGTGAGGACGGAGTGCAGCACCGGCCACCGCAGCAGCCACCGCCACCTGCAATGACCGGTGGTGGCACGATGCAGTTGTTGCAGCAACACCAGCAAGGCCAATGCGAACACCACCAACAGTTGCAGCAGCAACAACATCACCACCATCATCACCATGCTCAGCCATTGCAGCAGCAACAGCAGCAGCAGTCGTCACTACAGCATCCATGTCAACAACAACACCAACTGCCGGTGGAACAACTGCCAATACAGCAGCGTGGCTATTATCCATCCCCACCCCACACCGACAACAATGGTCTCGACAACGACGAGACTGAAAATGCTCAATCCCATCAACAACAAAAGCTCCTCCCCGACGTTCGTGGAATCGATGTTAATCACTTGCCTAATATTAACAAATGCCCACTAGACGATACATTTAGTCTAGATTGTAACATAAATAATGGTTCCCCTAAAGAATTAAATACCAACAACACTAGTGATAACGAAAATACTGCCCTACTGCCCCCTTCGCATTTTCCCGAGTACAAGCATTGATAATTATTAATCGATGACAGATAGTGTCCATAAAACATAGTGGTGTGATTTAATCTTGAACTCGCATTTTATACTGAATAGTGTAAATATAACGATAAACTTATTCGATCGCGACAGCGCAAGAGCAACAACAAGAAAACAACAACAGCAGACAGGTATTAAATTATAATGAATTAAAATAATCTATATGAAATGTTTATTAATAAACATTAGTAAAGCGATTTACTCAAAGATATGCGTCGCTGTAACTTCATTGCACGTACCTTCCCATGCTATTCATTTTAATCGAGTTTCCAAACGAGTCCAATGTTGTTAAAAATGATTTTAAAATCCATCTGAACTCACAATCTTCGCGAATGAGGAGCCAAGTAGAAATTCAAATTTCCGTTCGAGAATCGATAGAATCACGCGTTCGAGAATCGCAATAGATTTATCCGATAATCGAAAGAATCGCGAGCACCGCGCGGCTAACTTCACGCGCCGCCAATTTCAATCGAATTATCCATCTATCGATTGTGTCGCAAATGAAAATCGTAAAAGAAACATCCTATATAAATATAAATAATAAAAATAACTTTCGATCATACGTTTTGTGTATGCGTTCTGCGGCTATATTCTTGATAGATCCACTTGCGGACGCATGCGCGCTGGAAATCGTTCTTCGTAGAACGTCGTACGTAGTTTCGCCTCTATAAAAATCCTTTTTGGTATCGTGTTCAATGGTGCAGTGAACACTGAGGATGGTTCAGGGTGTTGGTTTGTTAACGGAGCGCTGGTTGACGGACTTTCTCGCTTCGTGCCTATAGCAAGAGACACAGAATTTGATTAGGAAACACGGTGAAGAATCCTCGTTTGCTTGGACCGTGGATCGGGTTCCGAGGACGGTGTTGAACGAAACAGGAAAGAACGACGAAGATCGATCCGATTGACGTTCCCATCGTTTCTCAGAGCCTCTCTCGGAAACATGCTTTCGACACATTCTTGAATCGTGCCGCACGATTCACGGTGATCGTTGTCTAGTTGGTAAAGATGTGCGACATGCGAGTTTGAGCCTTACCGTACGATGCAGTCCATTTATTGGACCGGGAGGCTGCTGTCTCGGGCGATATGGAACGGTATATCAAATTATACAGCTTGCGCTGACCCTAACGTGAGCAAACGTCACGAGGCATCATTTATATCAGCGGTATGTGGTTTTCCTAAAGACTTCTCGCGGGGACGTATACGCAAGGGTCAGTTCGGTGACGACGCTTGGTTCAGTGCCAAATTCAAGGCTGTCGAAGTAATAGGTAATGCTCATCGATCACCCTACTCTTCCTCGTTGTTTACATAGTGTCCACCACCTACTTAACCCTTTGATAGGTAATGTCAATTGGTCACATTAATCCTCCATATAATTTTTTTTTTTTATAGAATCCTCCACCTAGTTAGCCCTTTGACCATGTACAGCCTATAAGCACCTAATGAGGGGTGCTCTCTTGGTGCAAACGTAACACCCGATATATGTTTCTTTCAACTTTGCAGGTGTAGCTGACGGCGTAGGGGGATGGAGGCATTACGGAATCGATCCAGGAGAGTTTTCTAGCTTTTTAATGAGAACTTGCGAAAGACTGGTTTCCATGGGCAGGTTCACGCCTTCAGAACCAGCTGGTTTATTAGCACGTAGTTACTATGAATTACTAGAAAATAAACAACCCATATTAGGTATGAAAAGTGTTCATTTCTCTTAACTAGAAACTCTTGGACATTTCATTGCGATGTCTGTAATGTCGAAGAACGTTGTTTTAGGTAGCAGCACCGCATGCGTTATAGTTCTTAATAAAGAGACGAGCAGCATTTACGCGGCCAATATCGGCGACAGCGGTTTTGTAGTTGTAAGGAAAGGGGAAGTAGTTCATCGTTCTTCCGAACAACAACACTACTTTAATACTCCGTTTCAATTGTCTCTTCCACCTCCAGGACATTCTGGTCTAGTACTTAGCGACAGGTATATTATTTTCCATACAAACAGAAACTTTGAATGCCACATCTCCCAGAAATGTGATACGAAAATATTTGTCTGAATATTAATATTAATATTCAATCAATATTAGCTTTATTTTTAGCAAATGGTTAGTATTTAGAAATTGCAAGAAGGTTGAGAAAGTAATTTCAGAATCATGCAATTTTTGAGGCTGCTAGTTGGGCATTCAAAGTGTTAAGATTATCGAGAGAGTTATCTCGTATACGTACAGTAAATCTCCATAGATGGACGCATTGATATATGTACATATGCGTGATCCAACGTTCCTATTTGTGCTTCAGTCCAGAGTCTGCAGATACATCGAGTTTTGGGGTCGAAGACGGCGATGTAATTCTCCTGGCGACCGACGGGGTCTTTGACAACGTGCCTGACCAACTGCTTATCACGGAGATGCGTAAAATTCAAGGGGAAAGAGATCCTACCAAAATACAAGGTGTTGCCAATTCAATAGCTTGGATGGCTCGTAGCTTAGCTTTCGACGGCGCATTTATGTCTCCATTCGCCCAAAGTGCTAGAGAGAATGGAATTGACACTATAGGTATGTAATGGCTATTAATATGCTGAACGCACCACAGAAAGAATGCATCGGTTTCGATCGATAATCATTTACCAGTCCATTGAGAATCGATGCATTGCACATCACACACGCTCTCCTCGATCGCTTACAATACAAATGACTTTTCAATAAAAAATACATACAATTTATTCATAGCATACATTTCACAATTTCTTATATCTTACGTTATGTATCTATCTCTTATACTTTGGTGATGACTTTGCATTAACTTTATCCTTCTATATAGTACCTTAAATATTGTTCAATTCTTCCACTTAAAACGAACAGCTTACGCATTGTTCGATAAAATAATTATTAACATATTACCAACAAAGAAAAGCCAATGAACTTGAAAATAGATTTGAAAAAATAAGATATTATTCCAAACGAGAGACTTAATGGTGATAGTTTACTTTTTAGAGATAACTCGAGTGAATCGATAAGCGTGCATATCCACAATGTATTTTCCTTTTTATATTTTTCAGGTGGTAAGCCAGACGACATTACAGTGCTTTTAGCAACGGTGGCAATATAATAAAATATGTACAATAGAATCTTGATCATTGTATTATAGTCCATGTCATTGTGTATATGTACCTAGTTATACATCATTATATCCTGTTATGATAATCATTTATTATTTAAATCGAAATAAATGGTTTTGTAAATCAGTTTTTCTATTTTATCGATTTCATTCGTAATCGTGAAAAGAAGCGAGCAATAAATGCACCGAATGGTCAATAGTTTTGTGTATCGTCTACCAAACGATATGGTAACAATATATTGTATAGCACAATAACATAATTACGTGACACTGTAATGCGTTATGGATAGAATGTTTAAAAGATAATGATAAACTGTAAGATATAGTATATAAAAATTAATCGTAAGAGGTAAATGCATTGAATCTTTTTGCAAACAGACTCAACACGTGTGTGTATATTATGTATGTATGTATGTGTGTTCGTGTGCGTGTGTGTAAATATATATACTATTACATACATATTAATGATATACAATGTGTACATACAGTAATATGCCAAACTAAGTTGAACCATTTTATTTAATTGCGATAGCCATATAAATAACAATTTTACCTAGTATTTACAAAATGACTATTATTTGGTAAGTCATGAATAATTATCCGGGTGGAAAGTCATTGCAATGAATTTGGCTTCTCTCGCTGACATACATTTTAGTCGCAAAAGGTTCGACCAATGTATTTCTCTAGTACACATTACGGATGCATTCATTTGATTGGCAATTTACGAATACATCACAGCTTTCGCCACCGAACGAAAAGAGAAATAAATCAATTCCCATTAGTAACTATACATTGTGTGTAACGCAATGTTCCTAACCGCGTGTATTCGCTTAGAATACATGTCTGTATATATATATAATATATAGTTATATTACAACTTATTAGACTTTGTTTCCCATTCATACGTACAAGCCACAAACACCAGCAGAAAAAGCAATGCTATATTACAGTTTATTGAACATTTACTGGTTTTTATGAAATTATAACGCGCAAGTACCTTGTATTATTTCGTTTATCAAATGCCCATAGAAAAGAAAAGAAACTGTGATGTATTCTATCATCATTAGCAAGTATCATGCATTCTGCTGACCGAATACGTTATCAAATATCAACCGAGGTAAAAACCCAATAACCTGTCTAAGGTAGCTGAATAAATAAAGAATATTTACATCGCTTGATAGGAAAAGGTTTTTACACTAGAATGTTTTGTTTTTTGTTTTTTTTTTGGAATCAGGGGTTTCAATTTCATAATTCTGGAAAAAAATAAAAAATTAATGCATACCTTGTAACACGAACAATTCGTTTTCAACCGAAGGTATTACAGATTAAGGACATAAGGGTTGCAACTTTCTATGTTTAGTTAAAATTGTATATTATTCAGGCACAATAGTGTAGCAAAAATTTATACTGTGCACAATATTTGTAACAATTACCAAAACAGCAATTGAACAAAATTTATCGAAACGAAATACATTTCTCTTAATTAATTAATAAGAATAAAGAAAAGTGAGAAATAAGACAGCCGAAATCATTTTTACAAGTATACTTGAAATTTTGTACTTTGTAGGTGTTTTGTAAATTAATATATCTATTACAATCACCACAAATAAGTGCAAAGATACAGAACACGGAAATATGCTTTCTTTTTTTCCCTTTTCATGCGTTCAATTCTGAAAACCGTCAGTATTATAAATGTATCACAATAGTCGATTATCTGAGAAATACTGTTTCCATTTCTAATTATATCAGCGTGTATTACACTTAATACCGAAGTTTCTTGCGTGAAAAATTGTAACCCCTGTAAAAAATTGGAAGTCTTATCGTCGTTATATGTTCTCTATACTTCGCATAGTGTCGTAGACAATGGTAATTACTTAGTAGTTTTTGTTAGTAATTGGGAAAAATCAAGGAACAATGTTTTATATCTAATAATAGAAAAGTTTACTTGATATGCCAATCGGTAAGAGATGGTTTGGAAGCAGGACCTTGAATTTCAAATCACTGCACATTGGCTTCTTGTCCCCAATTGAATCTCTCGGGACGGTCTTCGGGTGGTGGTGTATAATCTGGATCCTCTGGATGTGCGTCGAACAAAGTCTTACTGCCGGCAAATCACAACACTGTTGTTAATCATTCGAATATGTATTTTCTTTCTTATCGGATAGTGGAACTTACAGTATTTGTGGAGTTTTAAGAACTCGGAAACCTCCTCTTAAACGTGGAAATACATCTTCTGCAAAATAATACATGTGTCCTACAGCCATTCCAACTAGATCTACCCATATCGTATTGCCAAGAATTACAGTGAACCCGAGAAGTACACAAGGCAAATACGGAGCCTAAAATAAACAAGGAAAAATTACTTTTCTCCGAGATAAATAAAAACATGTTCGTACTTACTTGAAAGTTTATCAGTCCAAAAAAGTTGAGCCTGACAAACGGGTTTCGTCTCGACCACACGTAGACCAACATAATTGTGAAGGCGTGACCCAGAAACAATAAATTAACAAAAAATGCGAACACCTATCGTTCTAGTTCAGGAAATGTACATTTCTCTAAAGAAAAAGAGTATTTAACTAGACTGATATTAAAGGATACAATCATGCATATGCCGCCGAAAATGAACATCATCACAAAGTCTGCTGTTCTGCTGCGAAACGAGCCTTCCTCCAGCATTCGACAATACCGGTACGTAAAGACCATGTTGAAGAAGAAATTGAAACCCATGTTCCCGAAGAACAAAAATGTTGTTATTAATCTCCATACCTGAAACGTTCAACAGTGTATGAACGAGCTGTTCAAGGGAATGCTTATACAAGGTGTTCAGGAAATTTGTTGCGGCTGATTTTTCAGTTATATTGTGGTAAAGAAACGTCTCTGAAATTTTCCCCTATCTGTTACCGAACACCGTGTAGTATTCTGTAACGTTTTCTTACCTGATATTGTTCTATTATCAGCGTAGGATTAAAATATAGTCGAAACGGGGATACCAAGTCTAGTTGCTGTAACCAGAAAGAGCCCGATTAGGATATGGTTATTTCACGGTCACCGGTGTGTTTGGTACACGCGGCAGAATTTCTCTGGTAGATTTGTTTTTACTAACCACTGCGAGAGTCGTGATGACACAAGCTGTTGTATAAGCTCGTGTCACCACAGGCATTTGCATGTACTCTTCCCGAAACGTTTGATAGGCCATCGGTGTGATAATTCAGATCTTCCGTACACCCAAAGACCAATATTCTTTCCAGGCTTCTCGTCTCTTCCGCTCGGATTAATCGTCACATGTTGCTCGTCACTGTGCGTTATCTAAATGTAATCGTTACCCACATCACGACAAATTTGTTATGCTCGTTAGTTTCGTACACGTAATACGTGAAACTCGTCCCAATCGAATGACGTGAATCTCTCGAATTCACCGCCGTCGCGTTATCGATAATGCCCTCGTCTCGGTCTCGGTCTTCTTCTTTTGTTTCGCCAGAAGCTCTCTTCGAACTAATACACTGTCAACGACTGTTAAAAAATCTACGAGTCATCGCGCGATTAGGTATCTAAACTGCAAACAAACACGGCGGTATCGTCGTAGCGTCGTTAACTGTTATTTAATTCAAATTGTTGCGTACGCGTTCCGAACAAAGTTCACGGAGTTAGCATAGAAATGAGAAGCATATTTAGCGATTAGACCGTGTGTCCGCAACTTTGACGCGACGGAATCTATCCGAAATGTACATATTTTCTTGTGAATCATTCGCTTTTTGTGTTTGAAAAAACTCGATGAAAAGAAAATCCCGATGCCCATTGATGGTCACTGTTGACCAGCAGAGGGGTTAATGTACTGTTTAGGGGACCACAAATTTTCGACTTTTTTTTATATAATCCCATAGATTGTGACGAAAAAATGCGGAAAATCCATGTTTCAATCCAAGGAATTTAGTAGTTCAAAAGTTATACGTGTTTAAAGTTGGCCGATATCAAGAGTTTTTGCAAATTTGCAATGCATTTTTCTATCTAAGGTTCTGAATTACCGACTCTGTAGAACCAACACCGATCTTGTTGGTGCAGGTACCTACCTAGCCACCACCGTGTGCTTGTGCTGCCATCTAGCGACGCTCACCACATACCAACATGGCGACGCCCGTACCTGTCAAAAACGGTGAAAATCAACACGTATAACTTTTAAACTACTGTATCCCTAGGATTGAAACTTGGGTTTTCAGCATTTTCTCGTTAAAATCTACGGAATTATATAAAAAAAAGTCCAAAATTTGTGGACCCCTAAATCGAACAGTAACCAGCAGAGAAACTTTTCTTTTTTTATGAAAAATATTCGTTGTATGGCGATTTCGGATTTCGGTACTCAAACGAATAGAACGTGTACTTCTAGTTTTTGTGTTTTTCAGTGCAGTGAAATTTTGAATTGGTCATTCGATGCACACATTTTCCCGCGCAAAGTTAAAGAACGTGTGCCGCCATCTAAACGTTTGTCAACATATCTGACAATAATTTATCGGACTGTATGGAGGCGAGGAGGTTATTCCCTTGATTCGTCGTTTGAAATGTTAACGAGAGACTGAAGTATACTAGAAGCTCCGTTGATTAGACGATCACTGCACCCGTGGCTTTTTAAATATTCGAATATTTCTCGGTAACAACGGAATAGCGGTGTGCCGTTGCATTCTGTTTGCCTGTCAAAATGACATCGAAGACCGAAGCTACTCTGGAACATTTTTATATATTTAATGGAACCTACGCCAAAAAAGAGGGGGAGGCAAGTACATTGAATTCGGACTGTAAAAAATGATTTTTCGAAACTGTGATACCTTCGATCCACGTATTTAGGTTTGTGTAATGTGTAAACGAGTCACTCTGTATCCTCTGTGCAGGAAGAGAAAAAGATACTTTACTACCATCCAGAAAGGGATTTAGATGTACAGATTAAAAATATAGGGCTCAGCGAAGCGATAATCAAATTTGCAGAGTATGTATCTTTTACAGAAACCTCGAAGCTTTTTGTTGATCCAATTAACAAGTTGTTTCTTCTTTAACGTACTCAGATCCTTCAATCCTGGACAGTCCTGCGATTATTGTCACACGCATAAAACTCGACAAATATACTATCAGCCAGAAACAAACTTTTGGATGGTAATGGTAAGTTTTGGACAATAATTTCATAAGAAAAATGTACTTTGGAAGATATTAAATATGTACAATAAATTTTCAGATTGTTGGGCTGCCATATGTGTGTAAAGAAAAAGATGGAAACACATATATAGAATATCAGCATGACGAAGTATCCAGCAGTGTTTGTCAATCCATATTAAAACAAGCGTATGTTATGTTTAGACTATTCATGGGTTCGTTCGATACAATCATTAATGAACCAGAGTGCGGCTCTATAACATTACTAAAGCATAAACTTGAACACTTTTATTCTAGGGTAAATATGTAAATATTGATTCACAGGATTTCGAGTTTATTATCAAAAACATTACAATAAATTTCGTTTACAGTATCTGATGTCCTTGAAAATACATAACAGCGACATTCTAGATGTATTCCAAGGTCTACAATTTTTACCTCTTGATAAGATAACATTTTTACGGGTACAATGCTTTATGAATCTTATAGAAGCTATGTTCTCACAAGTGAAGTACACAGCATTCCTGTACAATGATCAAGTTGTCTGGTCAGTAATAATTAACCTTAATTATTATAATTATAATCCATTGCGATCGTTAACAATAATACTATTATCGTCTTACAGGAGTGGCTTGGACCCTGAAGATATGCAAGTGGTCTATAATTATTTGGTAGGGACACTTTTACAGGCTCATCTTGAAAAAGAATTGCATGGTGGTTCGATGCCTAGAAATTCCCCTTCCCCATTCACTAGTTCACACTATGGAAAGTTAGTATACTCGTGTAAAAACTTATTCTTTGATGGGTAAGGCTTAATCATCGAAATATTAACTTTGCAGGTTTGTTACTGGTCCATCCAATATCAACGAACCAAATTTAATTGGAAAATCACCGACAGTGTTTATAAATTATTCCACGAAACCAATCTCTTTGTATTTGGTAGTTTATAGGGCGTTGAGTGCGACGATATGTCTTTTCGTAGATAGTGAGTATTTCGAAAATGATTAACAATGTCGGTATTACCAAGTACACGAGAAATGATTACACGCTTCGTTCACAGGTAAAACTAGTTTGTTGATAGATTTCTTTAAAAGTCTCGACAGTTTTCTTGGTCCACAATTAACTACTCTCGTTAGCTCAGTTGCGGAACAATGTGCTAAACACGTAGTAGTTACACCAGAGTCTTGTACAAAGTACCTCTATTTTAATAAACTCAACTTAGCGTATAAAAGCACGATACATTTGGATAATAGACGATGTTCTAACGTACTCACAACACCTGAAGTATTGAGGGTTATCACTGATATATACAATGACACGAATAAGTTGGTATATTTTGTTGGATTAAAAGTGTAATCTAATGTTTACATTGGAATATATACACGTATACATATATTTTGTCTCGTTGCAGACTGAAAGAAGCTGGCGAAATTGTAATAAAAACCATGAGCGGTTATTGGGTTGTAGGCAAACTATCTAACTTGAGGGAATTTTTTGTAGTTATTCAACAAAAGAGTGCAAACTTCATTGAGATAGAAGGTACGTACAGAATTTTCTGATCATTTACCAATGCACCGAAGACTAATGCAATTATATCTCTTTTAGATGAGGTGAAAAGACTGTGCGACAAACAACTGAAAAGTATATTTTTCCATTAACATCCGAAATATCGTGTAGCTCCGTAAACCTTCACACGATTGTTAAACTATTTCAATCGTGCACAAACAGTACTATATATACATACATATATACAGCGCGCTCCGAAAATGTTGTACTTCCTTGACGAAGGAGGAAGTAAAACATTTTGCGGACACGCTGTATATACACGTACATATATATTCCAACATGTATCACTGTAATAATATGAAGCTACATAATTTATACATAAAATTTATTGTAAAATATAAATTCTGTACATACATTATATACATTTTTAATATATTCAAACTGTTTGATCAGTGGGTGTTCTTCGAATATTTCAGTGATTGCTATAAAAATATTTATTAAACTTCGATCTATCTCGCTAACGTTAATCAAGCGATTCTTCTTCCTCCGTGTCTTTCTTTTTCTGAACAATGTTCGAGAATTTTTTGAATTTCGCGACAAAGAAACCGTCCATATTATGTACATGTGGATAAAATCTTTTTGTCAACTTCAACGAGGGATGAAACCTGTGTTGTCTGTAACTGGTGAAACCCTCCGTACCAAATTCCAAGCCAGTAGGCACCAGTCGAACGTCACGTTTCCTGAGAGCATAATCCACGACCCACTCGTTCTCCTCCGGAAGGATCGAACATGTCGAATAAACGATAATTCCGCCCGACTCTGAACGAGCATTCGCACAGTCGATAGCTGATAAAAGCAACTCTCTCTGCAACGTGCAACAACGTTGTATGTCCACCTCGTCCTTGTTCGTCTTAACGCTAGGGTCTTTGGAAACAACACCAGTTCCAGTACACGGTGCGTCCAAAAGAACTCTATCGAAACCTTTGATCACCTAAAGACAATTGAATATGTACATATCGTATATATATATATGGTTCAAAGTGTTGTAATTTAGTATGTACATATAAGTCAATTATTACTCACCGAAGGCATTTTCCGGCCATCGTAAGTACAAATAACAGAATTCACGATGCCGAGCCTGTGGAAATTACCAACTACAGCCTTTATTCTGTCCTCGTTCGCGTCATTTGAGAAAAGTACACCTGTATTCTTCATGAGGGCTGCTATATGCGAAGACTTTCCACCAGGTGCGGCACACATGTCCAGGATTCTTTCGTTCTCCTTTGGTTCCAAAGCCATAACCGGTAGGAAGCTAGACGCACCTTGTAAAATATAATGACCTGCCAGATATTCTGGCGTTGCACCCATCGGGACTTGAGAAGAGTACACTACCAATCCGACTTTAGTCCACTTTCCTATCGGGTCCAGATTGACTCCTCTATTGATCAAAGCCTGAAAAATTCGATTGTTGATAGAAAACTGGCTAAGTACATAGAAGAAAAGATTTAACGGGTCGAAAATACTTCTGCTAAGTCGCGACGACGCGTCTTCAACGTATTCGCTCGTAGCGTCATGGGCCTCTGAACTTCGCTCGCCTCTAAAAATTCGAGCAGTTCGTCCAGCGGGAATATTTGCATCAGTTTCTCCATTAAAAAGATATTATAACTGTAGTACATGCACAAATCCTTCCTAAGCAACTCTGTGTACTCCGAACGAGACCTACGAAATGAAAGACAGAGACATGAAGACATTCGTGAAACTGGCAGCTAATTAGACATACCTATTCGCATCGCGTAATCTTTTGAAGTCTGACAAGATCATAACGACATCCTTTATACGCTGTTGGATATCCTTAAGATTAGTTGCATTCGCAAGCTCTTCCTCGGTAGGAAAGACAAAGTCACTTTGCTGTGTCATCATATCATTCATTTCCTCTTCTGCCATTTTTCTAAAATTGTAAAGAGTCAGCAAGAATGAAACATTTAGCTGGTTCGATCTACAAGCAATATTTACTGCTCTTCTGCTTTCTCCTGCTTTAATGTCTTATTCGCCTCTTCTATAGGTAGCAGATCCTCTTCGTCACTATCGTCATTATCGTCTAATAATTTCATTTTTGCACTTTCGTGCTGTGCATTCTCCATGACTTCTTCATCCTCGATGACTTCTTCATCCCCTGATTCATCCTCGATGACTTCTTCATCCCCTGATTCATCCTCGATAACTTCTTCATCCCCTGATTCATCCTGGTACTGCTTCTTCTTTTTCTTTAGCCGTGTGGATACATCATTCATGATCTAACGATACAACAAAACACATACAATCAATATTTTTTGTAACACAGAAACTTGAAATACTAGATAATAAATTTACTTACATTTGTGGCATTTTCTACTTTCTCTTGCTTTTTCTTTTTTAATATCTTTGCGTGTTCCTTTAATTTCTGTTGTTTCAATAGTCTCTTTTTCGCCCGTTGCCTTTGCCGATGACTCAAGCGTGTTTCTTCTTTAACTACAAAGCAAAGTGAGATATTTTTATTTACGTTATAATGTCGATTAGCTTTTATACTGTATAACATCCAGCAAAAAGTTTATAGTTTATATCAAATGTGTAATATATTATGCTAAAAGTTTATATTAAAGAGATCTAACAGAGAACACTAAATACGTACCCAGGACTCCTTTTGGGAATGTTGGATCACCCTGCTTTTTTGCTTTCCTCCCTCGACCGGTAGGAACCGCTGCTTCGTCGAATTTTGCTTTTCGTCCCATTTTTTCTCAGATTTTCTAATTGGAACTCATTCAAAGCGAACACGCGTCATACATAACCTATTACTTGTATTTACTGGCTCGTAGGTCGGAACGTCGGAACAAGAAGAACAAGAAGCGCGTGGCGTCGCGCGCGCCACGACGAAACGACGTTATCCCCACTCCTTGGGGTATTGCCAGGTATTGCCAACTGTGGCTAATTCCCCTAGCGCAGGAGTGCCAACTGGGGCAAATCCTCATCTTCATCGGCTGTTCATCGGCGCACGTGGTGCTTTGTAGCTATTCATAGCACAATGTTCGGTGTTGTATTTTGACACGTTTCCGAATAAATCGTTAGAAATGGCAATAGGGAAGCAAGAAACGCATCGACCAGGTGCATTTAAGCAGACGAACAAGGCCCACAAAACTGGAAGACATCGTAGCAAAGGCTCGATAAGTAGCGATGTTAAAGGTAATGTTATTTATAAATATGTCGATTTCAGGTTATGCTTTACGAACGTTTCCTGTGGTCAATTATATATGTACGCTATTCGACAGGCAAAGTCGGTGTAAAAAGTTTGTCGAAACGTGTGCGCAAGAACCTCGGGAAAGAAGCTCGAAGACACCAATCGTCTCAAATTCGAAAAAAGAAGAGAGAAGATGTCCTGCAACAGAAAAGAGATCTGGGAGGATCTCATTCCGCTCCGATACTTGCATGTGTCATTCCACTGCAGGAGAGCTTAGACGTTCAGAACATGTTGTCTGTACTAACGAATGCTGACGAGACTGTAAACGTAACTACTAGTCCTTGCGGCACAATGCATATAAGGTATGCCACTTAAAATTCTAAATTGTACTGCTAAAAATACAAGGTAATCGATCGTTAAATTATTTGTGACAGTGTACCCAGATTCAAGCAACGGTTCTCCATTATTATACCACCTGTTGGTAATGTATTTGCTACATTGGATGCAGCAAAGATAGCCACGAACGTTCTTTTCGTTGTTTCTACTCTAAATGGTCAAGGAGATGAAATTATTGATGATTGGGGGCAAGAAATCATCATGTCTTGTGTTGCTCAAGGATTGACTACTCCCATAGTTGCATTGACAAATCTTGAGAATCTTCACATAAAGGTATTATACTGAATGTGATTCCACCAGTTGGTGTAAAGTGTAATATTAATTCTTTACATGAATTTGTCCGTAGAAACGTCAAGATTATAAGAACCGTGTACAGGCAGCGATCGAGAAGTGGCTTCCAGAAGAGAAGATTTTTCAGTTGGATACAGCTACGGATGCCTTGAACGTTCTAAAACGAATCGGCTCTCAGAAACAGAGAACCGTAGCCTACAGGAACAAAAGGCCACATTTATTGGCCGAAGAAATAAAGTTCAACTCTGACAAGGTGAGCTGGAGATTAATTATTTCATGCGAGAACAAAACTGTAACTGTGAACGATAAGCGATTTTTCATGTTATTTAGGTCTCTACCGACGTGGGCACCCTCATGGTGTCAGGATATCTTAGAGGGATACCCCTATCGGTCAATGGATTAATACACATACCTGGACTTGGAGATTTTCAAATGTCACAGATCGATTCTCCTACAGATCCATATCCGCTGGTAACGAAGCAGAGAAAACGCGGCGACGCGATGGACGAAGAACCAGAATGTATTAGGTTCCTTGATCGCGCGGATCCAAAGAAACAAGTAATTACACAAACAAGAACGACAGAATCACGTGATGCCGATAAAGTTAAACATACAGTTTTGCTTGTCTAGGAATCTCTAGACAGTGAGAATACTCCTGATCCCATGGACGCTGAACAAACGTGGCCCACGGAAGAAGAAATGGCACAGGCTGAAGCCTCTAAAAAGAAGAAAATTGTGAAGAAAGTGCCCAAGGGAACGTCCGAATATCAGGCAGCTTGGATCCCCGACGAAGATGGAGGTACCTCTTCGATTAAACAATGTTTAGTAAATTTTTAATGAATATATGATATTTCAGAGGAATTGGACGATGAATATTCGGATGAGGGATCGGAGGATGGTATGTCTGTGGACGAAGCAAAATCTCAAGAAGACAGTGACGAAGAAGCAGGAGAAAACGAGGAGGAATACGAGACGATTACGGTCTCTGAAGCTGCTCCAGACGAGCAAAAATATGATCAGGATATGGACATGATAGAGGAAAAGGCGGCCATAGAAAAACTGAAATGTATGTTTGTCGCATTGGCAGATACATCGTTTGTTTGAATTTGTGCAATTAAGCGAAACTATGTTCCGAATGCAGTGGCAAAACTGGATGCACAATTCCCCGACGAGGTGGACACACCGCAGGACATGCTAGCAAAAGTTCGATTCCAAAAGTATCGTGGATTGGAATCGTTCAGGATAAGTCCGTGGGATCCAAAGGAAAATCTCCCCCTTGATTACGCTCGAATCTTCCAGTTCGCAAACTTTGATAGGACAAGGAAACGTGTATTCAAAGAATCACAGGAAGTAGAAGGGGCTATGGTAAATTGATCTATAACACTGTACAATAAATTTTAATGTGCATAAATGTACATATGTGTATATTGTTTATTACAGCCTGGCTGGTACATCACGATCCACGTTGCGAATGTTAGACGGGACCTTTTCACTGCATTCTGTGCCCTGGAAAATCGTCCATTGATAGTCTTCGGTTTACTGCCCAATGAACATAAGATGTCTCTTCTAAACGTTGTGCTAAAACATACGAACCTTAGCATGCAACCAATGAAATCTAAAGAGCAATTAATATTTCAATGCGGGTTCAGAAGATTCACCGCGAGTCCGATATTTAGTCAGCACACAAATGGGAACAAGCATAAGGTGGGTTTCTTCGAGGTCTACGTGCATTTTCGCTATCCCTAAAGTTTAAAATTTGTTTCAGTATGAGCGATACTTTCGGCCAGAGATGACTCTTGTGGCAAGCATGTATGCGCCGATCACTTTCCCACCGTGTCCAGTTTTATGCTATCTTGAAAGATTAAATGGATCGTTGGTAAGGATCGATGACGGTCATCTCTAATCATTCGTCGAATTAACTAATAAAATGTGTAATGTATGATATGCGAACAGGAACTGATAGCAACTGGCAGCGTGTTGTCTACGAATCCAGACAGAATCATCGTAAAGAGGGTTGTTCTCAGCGGTCACCCCTTTAAAGTGCATAAACGATCAGCTGTTGTCAGATTTATGTTCTTTCACCGAGAAGACATAAATTGGTTCAAGCCGGTCGAATTACGGACAAAATATGGCCGCAGAGGACACATCAAAGACCCACTAGGTAAATTGCAACATGTTACGAACATATATTTTATACTCAACACTTTTGCATCAAGTCAAACACGAGTGCTAATTAAATATGATTTATTGTAAATTACTTCCCATGTTTAGGTACGCACGGTCACATGAAATGCGTGTTTAACGGCCAGCTGAAATCGCAGGACACAATTTTGATGAATTTGTACAAACGAGTCTTTCCAAAATGGACGTACGAACCGTTGTTATTAACACGTTCGTCCGATAAAGAAGAAAGCGACATGAATGTGGATTAAAATTGATGTTATCTAGTATTTCAATGTACACTCGAACATCCGTACAGAGAATATTGTGAAATAAAATGTTTTCGTAATTCTAGAAATTGTAGTGACTAATGTATTCGTTCGTGTGTGTCTTTACTATAATCGATGATAGGTCGCGTCACGTGTCACGATTGACTCAAAAACATTTTTTTCTATCGTTCGAAAGATTACTATTTAGAACAATATTTAGACAATGGACTTCGACTCTGCCTACATCGGTAATTATCAAAATATACATAAAGGACGAATTAGATATTTTTGTAAGAATTCTGAAACAAATATGTATTTTCATTGTGTAGAACCTCTGCTCGATGACTGGTTAGAGGATCTTCGAACGGTCATTAAACAGGAAGAGAGTCTCGTTAGAAATAACGATAAATTTTACATGCCTTTTGTAGGTAATTATTAATGACTATTCCATATGCAACAAATGGATGGAACGTTTCGTTATGTTATAAATTTAATAATTATTTGTGCAGCGATACCGGCTCCGATAATCAGCGCAATTTTTCAAATAACAGAGCATTTAGATTTGGGTCCAGATGCCAGATACATTACCATTCATTTGTATGATAGATTCATGTGCAATTATTTTTGGGAAGTGTATAAAGCTGAGACTACTGACCATACAGACAGTTCTTGGGCAGAAGTCTGCAAAAGGATCTCCAGCCAATCGAAATTGTATCTCATATCTTGCCTGCAGTTGGCTAGCAAAATGGATTCATATTCTAAGAACTTGGGGGTTTCTCAAGTATGTGTATACTTTTTTATACGAATACATTGGGTGGCTATAAATGTTATAAAGCATACATATTTCCTTTAGGTACATCATATTTTACGGTGGATAGATAAAAAGTCCGATTATAGTCAGAGCATTATTTTTTCATCAGAATTTAAAGTATTTCAAATGGTAGGATTCAAAGTACCATTTTGTACTCCATTAAACTGTATAGAAGTGCTTCTAGCTACAACAGGTTTGAGAAACACCCCTAACATGCAGGAATTAAGTATAAGTTTATTGGATTTAGTTTATCTGCAGGTACAAATTAATTATTGTTTCCTATATGTATATCGTTATCGCGTAATTAAATAAATAACAGAAGGATGGATCTGGTTTGTAGAGAGAAAAGTTATATTCCCATCTACAGTGCTTGATTCAAGGGCAAATAGCGAAGACTGACCAGGAGAAGAGGAATCTCATGACTTTAAAAGCAAATGCATTATTTCTAGGAGCTTCGATTGTCCTCTGTGCAACATTTTTCACCTACATAGAAGCTCAAACAGCGAAAATCATCGCTTCGAAGTTATCCGAGATGGTGGACATAGAATCGGATAATCTATGGGACATGGCCAATATTCTTCTTGTATTGGCAATTCAAGAATAAATATATTTTATTGTAAAAATGTGTTCAATCTATAAACAATCTTGTTTACTCCTACAAATACACGTTCACTCTTTCTTGCGCGAGAAATTCTGGCCAGAATTGACAGACTAACAACCATAAGCGAGCTCTGTATAAATAGAAAATAACTCCCATTACTAAACGCTTCCGTCTCCTGCAGAACTAACAATGCACATCATCCACTGCAATTGTGGACTCTTTTCCGTTTTCAAATAGCAATACATCGTAAAGCGAAAACATTTCAACCTGGAAATATTGAAATATTATTTTTTATTCGGACGCGAATAATTCTTGCTAAGCCAGAAGACACAATGCAAGTCCCGGCGTGTTGGGGTTGGGATATTGCGCGGGTTACACGCGCATGCGCGAACAAATATTACTGGTGGGATCATGGGGTGGGATAGTGCCATAACTATGTATTATATATAATGTGTACATATGTATATATTAAATTTTAATATATATGTATATATATACACACACATACACATGTTATACATTTATTTTTCAAAAATAAATCATAACAAAATTTTGGCCAAAAGTTTTACGTTACTGACGCTAAAATCGTCGCGCATGCGCGTGTAACCCGCGCAATATCCCGTCCCGGCAAGAATCATTCGCTCTCCCTTATAGGATCTGTACAGCAGCAAAAACCTCAAACTGGTAGAAAAACTTACCGACAGAAAACGACCGTCGCTAGATGGCACTGGTATCAGCATCGCTGATGTTACCATCGGGGATAACACGGTTACTGACTGTCGGTAAACTTGCAAATTACATTGTGTCTTACAATGAAAATAACAGGAATTGTTAACAATCATGTACAGGTAAAATCAAATTACACACCACTATAAAGCTGACTTCCATTAAAAGAAAATTTATTTGAAAAACAAAAAATTTCCGCATGATTTGGAATGATCTGTACAAAGGGAGAAAATGGTGCGCAATGGGCCCCACCCATAGACATCCCTGGCCTATGTGATCGATTTTGCGAATATTATATCGTACAAATACCAAGTGTGACAGCGTGTTTCGCATCAACTTTAACTTTACACGAACACGTTCAATTCCTTATCTTCGATGCTTTCCATGAATAATCGAACCAAAATAATTATCTGTCGCCATTTAAAATGTATAAGCGAAGACCTCGAAATGGCCACCAGGTGACCTTAAAAATTGGACAAGAAGCTTTCTCCATGGAAATTTAGGTTATCACGACGAAAAATCCGGTACATTTTGAAGTACCAAAAATGTATGTTCATTATTCGTTATATGATATTTATGTAGTAGCCAAGCACCCTATGTGTGTGTGTGTGTGCCTGTGTGTATATATATATATATATATAACATATGTATAAATATATATATCGCAGAGCATTCACACTTATTTATGTATATGTATATTTACGCTTTCGACTATGGTGCGGAGAATGATTCTGATTCATCGAAAAAAGTATTGCACGGCGAGAACGTGGAGGACGTAAACGGAAAAATCGAGTTCGAGGAAAAAGTGTTTTCTTTTGGTTGAACTCGGCTGAGGTCGAAGATCTCCAGAGATCTCGTACTCGCTTGGATCGTGCATGTGAATAGTTTACACACCTTAGGTATGTGTAGGAGAGAGGACAGTGTGCACGATTTACCAGAAATCCGCTGTCCGGGACAGAGGGAACGATACACGTAATTTGATACTTGTTCCACGTTCTACCGAGGAACGTAAACGCACGAAAACATTTCCACCGAGAAGAAAACATACGGCGTCCTCCAGTTTCCATTAGCTCGGCCATCGCTCGAAAGAGGCGCCTTCGACGAGCGTTGACACGGACACAGAATCCCATCAGGATGAACCACCGTAATCCTTACTAACGATGTCGTTTAATTGCCATGCATGTTCACCGGTATTTCTATTGATGCACGTTCGAACAGTACCGTTTGTCGTTTCGAAAGGATGTTCGCAGAACTACGTGAAAAATCGCACGAGCGCATATGATTCATAAGAAATCCCATGCCAAAGTCGACCGTTTCAGGTACGTCATCGCCGCCTAATCGAAAACAAGATACAAACAGAAAGAAAACATCGTAAATCTCCGCGTACCGATCCATATATTCTATCGTTTTGTTATTTGTCCGATCGTTAACAAACTTATTCTACTAATTCTGTGAACAATAGGCGTCCTATACCCGAGATAAACATTCTTATTCAAATTGAATTGTTGAAGGGTCACATACGGAATTCAGTGTACTCTGAGATGTTAGAAGTTGGTCTGAGGGTGGTCCGTGGACGAGATTGGAATTGGGACGACCAAGACGGAGGAGAGGGCCATGCCGGTACCGTTGTAGAAATTGGCAAACCGCCCTCTTCGGGGAATTCGGCTTCCAGTCCCAATCCCTTGGAGAGAACTCCGGACAAAACGGTCATAGTCGAGTGGGACCATGGCTCCAGAAGTAATTACAGAATCGGATACCAAGGTGCTTACGATCTACTGGTGTTCGACAATGCAGCCACCGGTGTTAAACACGCCAACATTATCTGTGATGGATGTAAAAGACACGGGATAATCGGTATCAGATGGAAGTGTGCCCAGTGCCCCGATTACGACCTGTGCACTCAGTGTTACATGGCCGATGTGCACGACTTGAGTCACACGTTCCAAAGATTTCAGACGGCTAACTCCGTCGGGTTGGTCCTTTAGATATTATTCAAACTATTTTGTAATGAATAGCAGGATTAATTTATAATGGATTTCATAGGGTCCAACTAACTCAGAGAAAAGGCTGTACTAAAATACCTTTGAAGGGGATATTTATGGGGGCTAAGGTTGTTCGTGGTCCAGACTGGGAGTGGGGAAACCAAGACGGCGGAGCAGGTACTATAAGCTTTCTAGTGGACCAGAAAGTTCCATGATTCAACCGATTTGCTCGATATTCCAGGAAAAACTGGTAGAGTCATGGAAATACGTGGCTGGGACAACGAAAGCAGTCGATCTGTGGCAACTGTGACTTGGACCACGGGAAGCACAAACGTGTACAGACTCGGGTACAAGGGTTGCGTGGATTTGAGTTACGTAGAGGAAGCCACGAGCGGCATGTACTACAAAGAGCATCTTCCAATCCTTGGCCAACCTGTAATAACCGTGTCCGAGAACGGGAGCAGCTCGACACCAACCAGGAATACTATTCCTTGCATCATGTCTAGTCCGTGTCAGTCGACGTTCAACGTTGGGGATAAAATCAAAGTATTGGTCGACGTGGAAACACTGAAAGAGATGCAGGAAGGCCATGGCGGTTGGAACCCACGTATGGCTGAGTACATAGGGAAGGTATAGAACCGACGAAAACATATACCGCGTTTAGAGTTCGATTCGACCGCCTAATTTCTACGATTGCACGCTCAGGTTGGCAAGGTACACCGGATCACAGACAAAGGAGACGTTCGCGTGCAGTTCGAGGAATGCAACAATAGATGGACTTTCCATCCGGCAGCGCTGACAAAGGTCACGTGTAAAGACAACTTCTCCCTAGGCGATATAGTTCGAGTGAAAACCGATTTGTCCGCTGTGAAGCTTTACCAACGAGGTCACGGCGAATGGATAGACGTTATGAAGAACGCCCTTGGGAAAACGGGGAAAGTGATCAAGATATACTCCGACGGGGATTTGCGAGTAGCCTTGGATGGTCACACGTGGACATACAATCCGCTGAGCGTCACTCTCGTTCCTCCGGGAACCGAGACTGCATCCGTTTCGGATGAAGCGGGCAGGAGCAGAGACTGGTCGAGTATGTCTAACTCTACGATCGCTTTCGATTATGGCCCTTGCTAATTTTAATCGATTGGCTTTCTGATTGATGATTTCTTCAGGCGAGGGTGTGGACACAGAGGTTGAGAAATTATTGAGAGACGCGGTTAGGGGAGAAGCTGCCGTCTCCGCTGTTCAGGAGTTCCTGAAGAAATACCCTGGCAGAGTGGACGCGAGAGCCGGCGGTCCTGGTGGCGGAAAGAAGACCTGTCTGCAGGTCGCGGCGCATCAAGGACAACGGGATCTCTGTATCCTTCTCCTGGATGCTTGTGCATCGTTGCGTGCAGTGGATGAGGACGGAGACACGCCTCTTCATTACGCTGCATTCGGGTTTGTGGGGAACGCAACGATCGAACTAACAACGTCCACGCGACGAACACCTATTGAAAAACCATGTGTTTTCATTGCGCAGCAATCAGCCAGAGATCATGGAGTTGCTGTTGTCGCGCGGTGCACCGATCAACGCCGTGAACAACGGCAAGTGCAGCGCGCTGCACGTCGCCGTCAACAAGAAACACGCGCAGTGCGTAAAAGTCCTGTTACGCCACCACTGTGACGTTAATCTGCAAGATTCGTACGGGGACACCGCGTTGCACGACGCCGTCGGCAAGGACGCTATAGGGAAAGACGCTCTGGATATCATCGACGCGCTCTGCTCCTGCGAAACGGTGGACTTCACCTTGAAGAACAAGCGAGGCTTCAACGTGGTGCATCACGCTGCCTTGAAGGGCAATGCTCAGTACGTATACGTAGCTGTATGTAATGCTTTTGTGAAGCACAAGCACTTACTTCTTTATTTGTACAGTGCGACCGAAAAATTGGTGACGCGAGCGAGGCACCTGGTAGACGTGAAGAAAGACGATGGCTTCGCGGCGCTGCACCTAGCGGCCCTGAACGGCCACAGAGATGTTGCGGCAATACTTCTTTCCTCGAATGGCGGTAACGCGAAAGTCGATTTGCGTAACAATCGTCGCCAGACGCCGTTGCACTTGGCCACGTCACAGGGTCACTGGGCTCTGGTGGAGCTGCTGGTGCAACACAACGCCGACATCTCTTGCACGGACACCAGCGGCGACACAGTCCTGCATATCGCTGTGGTGAAGAGTCCGAATCAAACGAACGTTGTCCCTACGCCGGAGAGTTGTCGAGACTCACCGCTCATTTATGCTGTGAGCTTTTACTACCGTGCTTTTCGCGCGTTCGTGTCCCTCTGTTTTACTTCACCGCGTTGGTTCGTTTCAGATATGGCAGAACTTGGCTAGACAGGGTATCAAGACGGAGCTGGCGTTGGCTTGTTTACTAGTGAGCGTCGACAACGTCAGCTCCCTTCTGGAGCATGCTAGGAACTCGAAAAACAAAACGCCTCTGGATCTTCTCGAGATGGATCCTCAACTCGCACCGTACGCCGATCTATTGCGCTGCTATCAATGCCAAAGCCACAGAACCCAGTTAGAGTACGTAAAGGCTGCCTTCGTAGAGCTGCAGTCAAAGCGCGGCAGATTTTAATATTTACTTTTAAGGGAGGTTAAACGATATACTGTTTGTGCACCGCAGAATAGAGAATCCTCCCGCGTCGCAGTCTTCTACGTACCAGATAGAGCCAGCGGCGCAGACCGAGACAGTACGCGAGCCTAGGAAAGGCGGGATTTCCGGTTCCAGTGAAATCGCCGAGTGCCACGGTTGTTTAGGTATAGTAACGAATGCTACTGATGATGGGAACGGGTTTAATCCTAGTAGTAGCATCGCGATCATTAACTGTGCCCATTGCGGCCATGGAATTGCCAAGACGCAGGCGATTCCAGGTAATACGGTGGTACCTTTTTCAATGTTGATGATCAAATCTTAAATAATCATTGACGATGCGTCGCCTAGGTGTGGATGGTCAATCGGCGGCTGGCGAGGACCCCCTGGCGAAGTCAGAGGAGAAGGTAAAGGACCCTGAGCTAGAAGATAAGAAGAAAGAAGAGAATCAAGAAAAGGAGAGAGAAAAAGATAAGGATCTGGAGCGACTGCGTTACTTGGAGACCAGGGTAGCCGATCTAGAGGAAGCCAACATGTGCAGCATCTGCATGGAGCGTCGACGCAATGTCGCCTTCCTCTGCGGCCATGGAGCCTGCGAACATTGCGCGACTCCGTTGAAAACTTGCCACATGTGTCGAAAAGTAATCACAAAGAAAATCAACTTGTACTAGAGACAATCAATTGACACGTCCAGGGAGAGGATCGGATCTTTCCTTGGCGGCTAAAGCAAATTGTTTAGAAGTGTAAAAAGATTAAATACCCAAAACTTCAACTGCCAAAATACACAGGTTTCCTCGATTTCTTTTCTTTTTGTTTTTTGTTAGTGTGTAAAATATTTGCAAAAGAGTCTTCTTATCGCACCAGCGTCGTGCCATAAAACATAAACGAACGGTATCCATGAACATATCACGAGGCCAATGTAAACGCGAGACGCAAGCTGAGCTTTATTTTCACGTGTTCCGTTTCCACCTTTAACCTTTGTGTACGAGACAAGTGTTCAGGTATACACAGACACACGGCAACGCGTTTTTCTTTATCGCGAGCGATGCTTCGCCTGTTGCAATCCCGTCCATTTTTTATCATAATTTTTGAGAATACAAGTATCGTGTAAGAATCTTCCTTCGTGTACCTACCGAAACTTACGGAACCTGTTCTTCTGGATGGGTGAGCATATGCTTACGGTAGAATTTGCGCGTCGACTATCAAAGGCTTTTCGTACATATCGTACATACCTTTTCACGATACATAATGTATATTGTTAAAGATTGTAGAGTACGTGACCGATTTCTATTGTTTTATATGAATTATCAATGTGACATTAGCGATACCGTAATTCTAACGATACTAAGAGAAATATATACGTACGTCGTAAAGGATATCGACAAGGATATCGTCCGTAGCCAAAAGTATGTATAGGTATCGAAAAGGAACTTTACATTTACCGAGTAATTTATAGTCTGTTTGTGATCGAACAATGAAAATAAAAAAGGGTCGTCGAGTACCATTTAAGGTTACTCTTTTTTTTATTGTATGTGCCACGATGAAACGAATAGTTTCCAGTACAAATTTGTAACGAACGAACAAATTTTGTTGTCAACGGAAAGAGCAATGACCAAGCTTTCCCCCATTAAAAATCCATTGCGATCGAAGCAAGAACGCGAGGCTTGCGCGTTATGGTTTCTTTCAAATTAATTGCACAATTCTTCTCGCCTGTTTCATCTGTTAACATTTGTGACGATTACCAACTCGTTGAAAGGACAATGATAGTTTCTTTCGTAATATAATGGTTGTATTGTCGCGAAGTCTGTGTTTGCGTGTAACTACAACAGATTTCTACAGTTTCGCGTGATTCGAGACGCAACTTAAATAAACAACGCCAAAAAAAAGAAAAGAAAAACAACCGGAACTTCGTATAACGTTCAACCGCCTTAAATCATAACACCTCCTTACAAATTATGAGAAAAAACGAACATATACAGTTTGTGAAATGTACAAAATCTCAGTTCATTCTTTTCGTTTTTGTTCAAATATTTTAAATTCATTATTCTTTTTACGCAGATGTTCGTGAATGACTGTACTCCAAACTTGTTGTGCACAACCAAAACATGATTATCTCGTCTTGTGTCCTTATTTAGAACAACATACCCCTTCTCTCATTGAAAAGGCAAATTCGGAAACAGCAAATAACAATGTAACAGAGACGCTGAACGGACTACGTCGCGCTTCAAACGATACTAAACAGTGTGATTCTTTTTTTCCGTACCTTAGCTTAGCAAGCAATCTTATTTATTTTGGTACTCGATAAAATTCAATAATCATATGTTACAATATTGAGCCAGTTTGCAAAACTGTAGCGGTAGTAATGATGATGATAATAATAATAATATAATAATAATAATAATAATAGTAATAATATTTTTTTTCTCCTAAGTAACCTAACGCAATATACTATTCATTAGTCGATATTATATTATTTAGTACCCTAGTAAAACTTAAATGAATTTTCGGCGTTGAAGCCATGCGATAGGAGATTATCTAATTCTAACTATAGGACCATTTTATCCGCGTGCTTTGTGTTTATTCTTCATTTCCTTGTCGAAGGGCGAGACGCGGCATTGGCCGACCTCGGGACACAGGACGACCAAGCCATTTTATCGTTTCTTTTTTTAAGACTCAATTAGTCCATGTGAAAAATCCAGTCTGTTCTAAAATCTTTCTTCTTTTCTTTTTCTTTACATATACCAAAAACTGATATGAGATTGTTGGCACTGGAACCGACCGACCCGTCTCTCACGAGCTCCACTGTATCGATACGCAAAAGCACAATTTTATCATTTCATTTCTCATCCTTCCTTTGCTCAAAACACGAAGCGCACTTCATTGTATGTACAATAAACGTGACGAGAGTCGATCGATTCCGGGCGACAGCCGCGGAAACGACGAAAGCGAACGCGTTTTACTCGGCAAAAAGGAAACCCATTCTCCACCCGGAAGAAGAGAATTCAAATCCTGTCGATCGTCGGATCGTTTAAACGTTTGTGTTAACATTGCTTTTCTTTCCGTTTCGTAACAGTCTTTCCTGCGATTCGTAAAGTAGTTTTTTTTTGTGATCGTTTAAAGTTCTACTCGCGTCTACTAAATCTGATTATACACGCCGATAAGTCACCGAGACGGGATCGCGGTCCGCTGACCGAACCAACGATCCTCTTTTTTTCTTTTCTTAATCCTTTTCCCATGTAATCTCCTCCGCTATCGAGGCATCTATAAGACAGACCGATTCATCTACGATCACGCCGTGCGCGATTTTCCTTTCGCTCAATTCAGAATTTCTGCCGTTTGTTCTACGATCGAATAGAATGGACGCGCGGCGCGTGTGCTGTAGTCGCGCCGGGTGTGTCCGTTCGTCGAGTGCAATTATTGTCAGCTACGATCGAGTCCTGAGTATAGTCGAACACTGTTCTCGCGAATAGGGTTCAATCACTTTTACATAACGACCTCGCACTCTCCGCTATTATAGTTGACCGCAAACGGTGCGGCCTCGGGCGAGAATCTCGCTTCCGCTAATATTACAATTTCTATAATTATAATCGTGCCTAGGCATGCACGGATCCCGTCGCGTTAATATTGCTAAATTTCGTCGGTTTCGTGAGTCTGGAGGTGCCGTTTGCGAACTATACAATCTAACGTGGCCAAGCGTATGCGTCCGCTTGGACCATCCGAAGATGCATCAATCTCGTCGTCGTCAGGATGACGTACAATATCATGATGTATGTCTCTCCCCTCTCAACATCTTCGGCGTTTCTCTACGGTAAAATACTCGAATTTGACGAGCGAGTCACCTTTCACGAATTCCATTTCCATCGCGTGTAATCCAAACTATAAAACGACTATATAACAAACTACCGTGGGCAACATGCGTGAAACCAACCCCCGGAAAGTTAACATACAATTATCATCAGCGAGAAAAATCAAAATGCTAACACGAACGCACGCGCGCGAACCACTGTACACAGTAAACAACACCGCTATACGTTCCTGAATAATCTCGACTTCTACAAAAATATAAATTTGTACAAACTTCCAGAGTACCCGAAGTATCGCCGAATACCAATTCGCGTCTCGAGTCGAATGGTTTCACGCGTGCCGTACATGGTGTGTAAACAAGATAATGGAACAGCTCTCGACTCTCGAGGTACTCTCGGTGCGCGTGTCCGATGCGAAAACAAAACAGGCGCGAAAGCGATCAAGTCTGGGTCTCATCGATTATTAAATAAATCGGTGCGCGCGATTATTTAACAAATAAAAACGAACGAACAAACGAACGATAAACAAATAAACAAACCGATTGCATTTACGACGAAGAAAAACTAGCGTTGCCGATGATTCGGCGGATTCAAGCGACAACCGGCTCTGGGCTGCACGGCTGCAGCTCTGGCTCGTTCTGCGGCTCTGCCGTGTTCGTGGTTGCGGTGCTCGACGTGTTTGGATCGTGGTTTGGATCTGGATCTGGCGTCACAGCCGCCCACTGGGTCGTGTACGGCGCTGCTTTCGCCTGACGTCTGGCTTTCTTCCTGGCCCGTATTTCTTCCATCACCAAGCGCAGGCGTCTCATCTTCCCCTTCATTACCTCGTTCTCTTTCGACAGCTCCTCTGTTGGAGAAATCAATCCGGTTGCAATAAACGAAGAGCACAATATCTCGAAGAGGACCGTACTCCAAGTGATCTCTGATCGTGTGATCAGAGACGCTTATGGCTTACGATTCTCTCTGATATCACCCCCGGGGAAATGTGTTTAATGCTAGAAATAGTGTCTTCCGATTCTTACAATTAATCCAAACAATGTTTATTTTGCATAAAGATCCGCTAGTCTACTTATGTCCTACAATTTTCTTTAAGAATTTAATAAATATATATGTTGTTAATGCTGATCAACTTGAAATGAAATTCTGTTTTATAGTAGTCAATATTTAGCCATCGAATTAGCCGTAGAATACAGAACGGTAATAATTTCGGTTCAGTTACTGTCTGCCAGGGGGTGGTATCCTGCGAGATACAATACCGGTGGAGTATCCGGATGTGGATGAGTCGTGACACCCGATAGGTGTCGAAGTACCGTTCACAGTGGTTGTCGTTCCAGTGGAGGACGGAGATGTCGAGGACTGTTGACGGCCACTGGAATGCCTGTGGTGATGCCTGTAATAGCCCGCGGTGGCGGCTGGTTTCGCGCACAGCAAGTCATTCAGAATGTGAATGATGGTGCTTATGTCTCGTTTCGGGCGTCCATGCCCGTCCTGGAGCGCCGGATTCAAAGTCCCGCTGAACGTACCCGAGTACACGCTCTTGCCATGGTGGTGCATACTCTCGATTATTGCCCCTTGCCTGCGTCTCGCATTCTCCTGTGGTCAAACAACAACGTTTTTGTTAGCTATCTGACAAAGAGGACTACCGTCACGATTTAAAGCAACTGATCATTAAAGATAATCCAATCGCACGACCATGCTCCAATCGGATATCAATCGTGAAATAAACAAGATATATATGTTGCGTTTAAGGACCTAAGAGACTCTCGATGTACGCAGAGTGTTTCATAAAATCATCTCAACAGTTACGTCACGCTATATAACAACATTCTGAAAATTCTGGGGAACATTGGAGTCTCTTAGGACCCCGACGCAGACCGTTGCTCTAAATAAATACGAGATAGTGGTATACACAGGGGGAACTGGCATCGGTAACAGTGTATACCTCTGCGAGGTCGACCCGCGAGGTGAGTACCTCAGAGGAGAGCTGCTTCAGTTTCTGCGTTAGGTTGCGGGAGGCTTCGGCGAGCGCCCTGGTGTCGAGGACCGCGGCTTTCGTGCTCTGCTTCGGTAAGGAGGTAGGGCTTTGTGGGCTGGTGTCCCCGTTGTCGACACCGCCGTTACTCCTCGACGAGGAGTCGCCGGTGGTGTTGGTGGACTGTTGACTATGGTGGTGAGCGGTGCAGAGCTTTTTCCTCGGCGGTGAGATTTCGTAGGGCACCATGTCCGGACATCCGTGACCGGTGGAGGTAGATTGTTGCGTGTGGTCCACAGTGGCGGACGATTGTGAGGTGGTCAGGCTGGTCGCGGCTGGCTTGTTTCTGTTGTGATGATGATGGTGATGATGGTGATGGTGATGGTGGTGACTGTGGTGGTGGTGATTGTGGTGGTGGTGATGGTAGAGAAGACAGGACTGACACGCTACGGTGTTCCCGTTGGTCGACGCGGGGCTGTGATTGCTACCGGTGCGAGTTGCACTGGCGACTTGCGTCTGCCCGCCGCAGAACGACGAATGCGTGGGACTAACCGAGGACTGTGTCGAGTAGGAGGGCGAGGACGAAGAGACCGAGGAGGCGGTGGTCGCCCGACTGGAGCAAACCGGACTGGTAGTCGTGGTAGCTGTCGCCAGGCTGGCGGCCGCTTGCATCGCTGACACCAGGCTGCTGATCAGAGACGACGTCCTCCTGGCCGAGGTACCGTTCTGCAGCTTCGTCGAGGCGCTGCTGGCCGACCGACTCGCCAGAACCGTTGACCGTCTACTCTGTAGCGATGTTGAAACGTGGCTCGAGGGTAGATTCGACCCGTTCGAACTGCCAATCGTCAGACCGGTACTGTTCCCGGTGGACTGATTAGCGGTTGGTGATGCCGGCGTCACCGTCGACAATTGCAGCTGTATCAGCATCATGTCGTCTCCTAGCCGCATCGTCAGGTTCAGGGGTGCTTTTCCGGACAGGAAGTCGTTCACCTGGGAATCGTTCAAGCTCTCCAATGCTTGCATCACGCTCTGCTCCGGCCGTTGCGCCTGGAAAGATTTATGCTAATTAATCCCGACACGTCCATAATCGACTTTTCCCTGTCGTACATAATATAATATCCATATACGCGGCATTCGATGATTCATTCGATATTCCTATACCTCGATATCCCTGTACCACAGTTACGACAAACACACACGCTATCGAATGTTAAGAAGAAGAAACCCTATACTATATTCGTACAGCATACGAACGAAGACCGGATTAATTGCTCCTTTTAAAAAGATTCTTTTCTAGCACGCAGCCGGGGTATTGGAAGGGGCTATTGATGAATCGTGGACAGAGTTGAAAGAGCCTTGTCTCTGGTTCGGAAAAGGTTCGAACGCCGCGCCGATAACGGTCCTTTTTCTCCGGGGCTCGGCCTCTATTCATCCACCGGGCAAGATGATGAGCTCGGGCAATCGATCAGCCTACAACCAGAGATGGAAACGCGAGAAGACCTGCAGAAGAGAGGAAACCTCGCGGAACCACGGCTCAGACCCTCGCCGCGCCGCGCCTAGCCACGGCTAGCCTATCCCTCGGTACACCTAACGGACTTCCTTTCGCTCCTGACGGTCATCAGTATATTCGGTAATTCGATTTGGCCGCACACGCGTCCGTTTCGCCTCGCCTCGCCTCGCCTTGCCTCGCCTCGCGTCGCGCGTCGGGGAATCTGGGCTTCGGTGAATGGACCTGCGACAACGGTTGACCCGCTTCGGCCATGTAATGCTTCCTTAACCCTCTCGAACCCGAACATCGCCCGTACATGCCTTCAAAGAGTCGACGCCCAGGGCCCAGATATCCACGAAAATATTTCTACGCAAGGATCCATTATTCTATCCGATTCGAATTTACCGGTGGACCACTGTGTATCTTCCACTCTACCTTCTTGGGCACATTTCGTTTGGAACATAATCAAACAATTTGAATTAACAAACGCTTGTCTTAAAGATTGTTCATGCTTTAACCCTTTCCTTGTTTACTCCGAATATACTGGTCATGGAAACATGGCGATTTTTTGTTTAACCCCTTTGCACTCCGCCAATTTCTACATTCCTTAATGTCTTTGCATTCAATAGACCGCTAAACGTTTACGTGTGGCGCAAGTAAATACACTCGATATTCTACGAACAGAATGAAAAGGGTCATATGTAACGAAAATACTCTAGATTAGATGAAACGTCCTAATTTTGGAGTCACAGTAGCTTCGAGTGGTTGATACTCGCTTTGGTTATTTATATATGGTAAAATTTAGGTAAAACAAGAGACAAGTAATGAACGTATTCTTCAAAATAACATTTATCCAAACAAGACAACTTCGTTTGAATAATGCCCGAGTGTGGTTTTTCCTTCTCACGTACATTGTCGCTCAAAAGTATGTGGATACTTTTGTCTCAGTCGTGATAGCGAATATTCAACGAACATCCCTGCATTACATCCCTTTGAATAAATTTGAAGAATAATACGCGAGTAGGTGTATCTCGATATATGTATACGAAAACGATACGGCCGTGGTAATTACTACCGCCGTTGTTATTCAACGGTTCGATCGTCCTGCGCGGGGACACCCTCTATAATACTAAAACGTCGCAACAACGGCGAATCGAATAATCATTGAGCTACTTTCGGGACACGCTTCCCACACGTCCTCCCCCAGAGATAATGCGAAGGCGCGAGGTGCGCTGCTTGTTCCTGCCTGCAGAATTTCCATAGGAGGATCGATAAACCTTTCCGCCGAAAAAAAAGCGTTTTCGAGTGGACGTCTTGCTCTGCCTATCAAAGTTTCAACCTATTTAGCGACCTAATGCCGCGCCGCCTCGGCTACGTCACCTTCGTCTTCCATCCGCATACCGATCGATTTTCTTCCGAACCCTTTAACCAGAAAAATATAGGTATAATAAATCGCCTGCTAACGGATCTTTCAAACGCATATCATTTTCACCGATTCAAATCGAACACGGTTAGATGTCCGCGTATAATCCGTTGAGTCCATTCGTGGGCTGTACATCCGAAAACCCTCATGTAGGGGGAATGCCGAAGAACGCCGAAGAACGCCGAAGGCGCTGCGATTATTTGTTTTGGAAGGTTTGCCATTTTTAAACTACGCCTGTCGGTAAGGTAGGAAACGACATTGAAATGGTAAAATGTTTTCATTTTCTGTAAAAAAAAAACTTTTACCAAATTTTAGCCAATTCGGAGCATGTGCGTTTTCGAAAGTTTAGCCCATCCCTCTTGTGAAATTTTCGAGAAAAGTCGTACACGAATGAATTAGTAACCCCGCCAAATGTTTTATTAACCCTTAGCACTCGTATGGCAACTCTGAGGCACCACTGAAAATTGCTATGCCATTCTTAAAAATATATTTCACATTATTATTATATTTTCGTATTTAATAAACTACTAGATATTTACATATTACATGAGATATTATATCAGTTTCATATACAAAAAATGAAAAAAAAAAATTGTATAGAATGGAAATATTCTAGAATCTTTCGTGTTTTAGTTAAAATAGCTCCGAGTGCAAAGGGTTAAAGTTCCCATTTTGTCTGGTGGTCGGTAACGCGCAGTTTCGGTTTCGACAGCCCACCGAGTGAGAGCGGTGGCGCACGCGAACGACACCATTTTTCTTTTCAGTAAAATTGAATTTCACTGTCGAGGATCTCTCGGTTTCCGTCGATAGAATGCGTCATAACATGGAAATATTGATGCATCATAATATCCAAGTATTAATGCGTCATAATTATTCAAGTTAAAATATATCCTGTTTCGAGCAGCGTTCTTCCGGCAATTACTCATTGCGGGGGTTGATCGTCCCGGGTTGATCGGGAATCGCGTAATAATCGGGCACGCGCGTCGAATCGTAGCTCCGCCGCCCGTTGCGTGATGGACAAAGAAAAAATCTGACGTAACATAGTACCGGAAACTAAAGCAGCCGAGACGATACGGTGGCCGAGAAACCAAGTGACCCGATGATACACGAACAGCCAACCGGAGTTAACGGCGCTCGCCCGGATCACCATTCTTGTGAGAATTCCTGTTCCGAGCGTCCTCCTCGACGGCGAACGGTTTTCTTTGACAACCGCAACCGGGTTGCGATCGCGGACACGAGACAAACGAAATAAACACAATCTGGAACATGCGACGCTTGCTCCCGCTCTTTCGACGCGTTCGTTCGAACAACCCAAGCTTCTCGATAAACAAAACATAGAAAATCGATGAAAACATGATTGTCGATGGCTTCAGCATTTATTAAAAATGGAATTGCAAGTGCGCACAGTTTACGAATAATCACTAGACTGTGGATCTTTATGCATTTATGGGAAAAGTGAGTAGCTGTAATTTAAAACAGTAAAAACATTAGAAGAATTTAGAAATGCTGTTATATTATTTTCATCCTGTTAAACATGTTAAGAGAGAAAATAAATTGTTAGTTCACTCGAATTTTTATTTTGCATAAAGATCCGCAGTCTAATAATTACAACGATATACAATCGAATACTTTTTTTCCGCAGAGAATGAAAATGCAACGTACCAACAGGCCGGTTTCCACGTTCGGCAATAACGTGAGTCGACTGCCATCTTGCAAGCGATTTTCCTTGAGAGTTCCCTCTTGCAGTAGCCTGAAACAGATATCGAACAGGTTTCGTTGTATGTTTATGCTGGTAAAATTGACGATGTTTAATAGCAACACAGTGGTGGAACTACAAAATTTTCGCCCTCCTCCCAAAATATAATTTTGGGCCCCCTTTTATCTTTCGATATTTTTATAGGATTGAGATTTTGTAATGCTTTTTAGGAAGGAGTATTGTAAAAATTCAATAAACGCAAAAAGTATGTGTACTTTTAATTTAACTTAAATTAGGGGTAATTTTAGTAAATGTACAAGATAATAAATGCAAAAATTTTGGGTCTCCCTCCGAATGCGGGGTCTTGCGGTATTGTAGTTCCGCCACTGTAGCAAGAGCTTCTTCTCGCGTTCGTGACAATGAGCAGATAAGACCGGTTCGCACGAGGCGTCGCCCCTTATCGTTCATAATGTTTCAGGAATTTTCCTCGCAACTACCGCTCATCGAATGGGACGTGATTCGTAAAATGATTGTGAACCATTTAAAAAGTCGAAACGTCATGCGTGACGAGCGTCGAAGTAAAGTGGATGCATCACGATGACATTGACGCGTCCGATGGTAAGCTCGCGGAAAACAAAAGGAGGAACAATGATAACGGAGACGGCATGGCACGATCATCGAGATTAGACCAGCCCGATAAAGCGGTACTGTCGCCCGTAGTGAACGGTACGTGGGGGCACGAAGCCGCAAACAGCTCGCGAGAAATTGATATTGACTTAGCGTGAACCGGAAGTTGTGCAACTTCCTTCCCAAGAAATTTCACCTTCCATTCCGGTAAGCTCTCGCAAAATATTTGTAATTGAACACGATCACCGTGTCCTCCACTGCGAGATCCCTTTGTTCGTTGCTACAGGTGTATGTTTTTGCAGATGCGAGAGAGAGAGAGAGAGAGAGAAGAGAGAAGAGAGAGAAGAGTGTCTCCGCGCACCGTTAACTTTTACTTTCGATCGTCGACATACGCTGTTTTCAGCGTAATGCCCATTAAAAATTCCGCGCGTCGAATTATTTCGTAAGAATTCTCCCATGAAAGCGACAGTACACACAAGCAAAGGACAGAGGAGACGAATTTACGGGTGTTCGACGCAGACGGCAATAGATGGCCGTAGATCGTGTTCACCATCTTGGTTGCGTTCGCGAAGACAGCGATAAAGTAGGGAAGCTGTTTTTCTCGCGAGTAAAGCGAACGGATCGCCGCTCGTCGAATGAAAAACACGCGTTATGCCAGTTCGCTTTGTCAGCCCGAGATGTCTTCTATGGAGAATACAGAGACGACGACGACGACGACGCGTACTTACACGAGCGCCAGTGACAAAGCCCCAGATAAGGAACACTTGTCGACACCTATTCGACGCGCAGATCCGATCAGCGTCACGCTATCGTTATAGCGTGTGCGACGGAGAGATAGTCCGGATTATACAACCACGGGGTAACGGCCGATTCAAATTTATTTACGATGCTTCGTTACCGGTAAAAATAGCACCGATTACCTGCCCACCACACCTTTTCTCGGATCATTACACGAACGGTTCCCGTCAAAGCGTTGGCACACGTTCGAAAGTATCGGGGGAGCTAGTCGCCGAAACGATTGTGAAATTCTCGGCATTCCGTCATCAATGTTTGTATGAATCGAGCTTCGATTCCGTGGAATATTCATCCCGTCCGACCTCGTATCAAAATAAACGAAGAGGTCGAGTAGGGCGAACATAACCCTGAAAAAGGGCGCGGATGTTGATCAGAGTTGGACAAAAGTTATTTCGAATAACGAATAAACCCATCTGTTCGTAAGTATTCGTAATAAATAGACAGCGGGTAATTTAAAACAATACAAACATTGGAAAAATTTAAAAATAGTGCTACGTTATCTTCAACCTACGAAATACATTAAGAAAGAGAATAAATTTCCATTTCACTCGAGTTTGTCGCAATTCAGAGAGAAAATTTTTATTTTGCATAAAGATCCGCTGTCTAGTATTGAAACAGTTTATTCGTTACATTATCATTCGTATAGACAGTTATTCGTGATTCGCGAATTTTATTCGAAACAAATGAGATATAGAAATTGTTTGTAGTATCACCGCCTGTGGTAGTATCGGAACCGGAAATGCGAGGGTGGCGGATCTTCGAAGCATTCGATATGTCGAACCTGGCGCCACTTGAACCGACTCAAACGGGCCTAACGGTATTTGTGAAGATTCCGGCGTACAGAATGCAGATGCACGGCTTTTGTGCTCGTCCAAAAGTGAAACGACCGTTTCGTTCAACTCCCGACATTGCAGGCCCACCTATCGATCTTTATTTCCTCGCCAATTGAATGAACAATCGAATGTTTGCCTGTATTTTTTGCAACGAGCACTCGGTAGGTTACCGTCGTAGTCTTGCCAATTCTCGGAAGCTTATCTCGTTCGAATGAGTCGTTGAAAAACAAGCATTTTGTTCGAACAAACGAATGGTTTCGTTTTCCGTGTGATCTTCGGACCCTGGCATTAGAACGAGGAAAAAAAAACGAGCACGGCGCATATGTATCTATATGTATATTTTAGACGGCGAGTTGATATGAATGAGAACGGCGGAGGGGGAAGAGGAAGAGAACACAGTCGCTAAGAATAAGCAAAGTCTAAAAACGGATAAATATAAATACATAAAGTAAGATAGGACAGGGACACTCATGGTTAGCCCTGCTATAAATATTGTTCTCTGCTTGCTATCGTTCTCGAGGTCAAACCGCCGTCGAGTCCGCTTGTTTACTTCAAATTCCGCTGCACTGTCCCGTTTTGTTCGCAATGTCCGAGTCCTCGGCTACTGAAAACATGTTCTCTTTTGTTTTTTAAACTTTGCGATCAACGGTAGTTTTGAATTTGGCCGGTCAAAGACTCCAAATTCGAAGAATGTAAAACGTAAAACATAAACCACGCAAACATGAGTGCTAGCTAATGTTGTCGTTTACGAACGAAAAACGTACTGGATCAACGAAACTCGACGACAATGGTGACAAATATTTACGAAACGTTCTTACACAGTTATTCAAACTGAACAAATGGGATTGGACTAACATTTATCGTGTGTTTCGTAGAGACCTCGGTTCGTCGAGACGTACTTGAACCGCCCAAAGGATTCGAACGAGTCCCTGACGGAGATGACCCTCGGCAACAAAAATGCACAAGAGGAAAAAAAACAGCATTCCTTGTACGTGCAACGAGGATGACTAAGTGGCATAAGATCTGCGATGACACACGCTAAATAGCGGCACGAAACTGTTACGGTAAGGTTGCCGCGTGACCAAAGGCAGGCTTCTTTTTCTTTTTGAAGGACACGGAAAGCCCAACCCGTTGTACGGGTGATTTTTCGAATATGACAACTACTGTAAACGCAATTGCAGTGCAATTTATACCAATAGAGATGTTACAATGCGCGCAGAAATATTTCGGTGTGCAAGGGATATAATTTCGAAATGGCGATTTAACTCGTCTACTCCAAGTTAACGGATTAAAAACGGTGAAGAGATCCAGGTGTTGTTTCGCCAGAAGCTTGGCAAATGCAGAAATGTCCATAGTCGGCGGAGCGACCGGTCGGATTTCGTTTAATCAGCGAGTAAAACGATAAGAAGAATAGCGCGAATCCCTCTACGAGCACGAAACCCGAAGGATAATTCGAAGGTAGGCGTAGTATGGCAGCGCTGATAAAATGTGGCAATTTTTCTATATATCGAAGCGACACTAACACAATCTTGCCCTTTAGGTTGCGTCTCTCACACGATACGCATGCGTGTCCGAAGAAACCATGGAATGAAACGGGCAGACAGGAGAGAAGAGGAGATGAGAAGAGAAGAGAAGAGAAGCGAGACAAAACGCACACCAGCGAAAGATCCGTCACACGCACGTGCCGCTTACGCATCGTCCAAGCTAAGAGACGAGTGCACGCATAGGACGGACACGCACATCTACAAGCACGAAATACGCGCTAAGGAACCGGCGCGGCGTGTGCTACCTGCGCCTGAAACTGGCCCGGCAAGCACCGCGAAGGAGTAAGCGGTGATAGGTCGAGAGTATTCGCTTCTCTTCATTACAAATTTTAGGAGCAATACCAATCGTGCGACGATGCAGCGGTTCTCAAGCGGACCGATTCGGTTGTATCTCGATATCGTCCACGAGGACAGGTTAGTGAAATATAATTTAAGAAACCGCCAGTAACAGGTAAATACTCGCACCGAACGTTCGTACGCTCGGTGTAGAATCAAAACAAAAATGCCCTCAGATATGCTTAGGGCACGAGTTCATTGTGGCGTTGTGATACTAGCGAAAAGAGCGTCGATCAGAGCAGCGCTATTGACGGTCAACTGATAAGCGTAGCTCTACTCGCCGCTTCACTGTGAACGCTTCCACTATATAAATATACATTTTATTTCGACTCTTCGCTAAATAGTATCGTAGTTCCAATGTACTCGCACCCTTAGCTAACGTAGAATAATCCGAAAAACCAACCTCGTAGAGCACTTTGCGGCCATCGCTACTCGAGATACACGACCGAGGAACCGAGAACAGAGAAGGACGAGGAGGAGGAGGAGACACGAAGAGAAAGAGAGAAAATTCCAGGGATGTATTGCGTACGGGAATAGCCGGCCCCGACGCGACGACGTCGTCTTTTCCATCCAACTGTTTCTGTTTCTTCTTCTACCTCTCACCGCAGAGGGCTGTCACCGTTCCACTTCACGGGAACGCGATTCCCGAGATATTCTACCTACTACACCACCTCCACCACATCCTACTCCCAAGAGTATGGTATGCCAACCTTCCTCTCCACCATGTTTCTCTCGCGTGCTCGCACGAAGGAGGAGGATCACAGTCCGTGCGGTGGCCCCCACGACGCCTACGAATATTATGCCCACTCTCTCTCTCTTTCTCTCTCTTGCTCTTTTCATCGTCTCTGTGCACGATGCTGTGGTGTTCGGTTCTTTCTCTCGCATCTTTCCGACTCTCGGTCGGTACACACCAGTATGTACAGCAACGATCGTACACACGTTCACCTCTACCCAGTCCTTCCGTTTTTTTTCTTCTTCTTTCTTTACAGAGATACGCAAGCGTGGGGCGAGGTCTGCGCCTAATTCTCCCCTACGCGACGACCGGTTCGTGAGAAAAATCCGAGCACGAAAAGCCAGCCCCCCGGATTCATCCGCATGGACGAGCCAAAGCGTCTCGGCATCGATTCGAGGAGAAGATTTTAGAGAACACCGCTCCCCTTGGAATCTCGTTTAATTGCGAGAAAAACAAGCAATGACGATCGCGGGAGGAGGGAATGGCTCGGCTATTCCAAACAGGCAAGGGACGCACGATGACGAGATATACATACACACATAGAGGTGTCTTTCGAGGTGGTGGAGGAGGAGGAGAAGGAGGAGCGGTATCGATATGCATGCGTGCACATATATACGCGGTATACATATGTGTGTACATAGATTGTACCAACCTTTCACGATGTAGTAAACACATGCGTTCTTTGCCGACCTTCAGTCTCTTCGAGATGATTTTCTTAAGATTTTCGATAGTGTCGGTACGGTCAACGGTAAGATCGAACTGGCCGCCGGTGGTCGGCGTGATGCTGATGGTAATTTCGTCGGGCTCGAGGACGGTGGTGGCAACGCGGCCACACCCCGGCTGCGGCGGTGACGACGACAAGGAGGAGGAGGTGGAGGAAGAGGAGGAGGAAGAAGAGGAGAAGGAGGCGGAGGACAACGACGACGACGACAACGATGACGACGAAGACGAGGAGGTCGTAGGTAGCGTAGGTGAAGCGGAGGAGGCTCTTATCAAACGCTGGCAACAATATTCCGGTTGCGATGTAGAATAGGACGTCGAGGTGGTCGCAGAGGCGGTCGTGTTCGGCGATGCACCAGAGGAGGCAGAAACACTCGAGTCGTTGTTGTCTACCCGTACCTTTGATCCCTCGTCGTTCTCGGTTCCCATCGCCGTCGTCACGTCCGACGGCGGACCTGAGCTACCGTCCATTCTGCCACGACAACTGTTACCGACACCTTCACCGTCGACTCCTCGCACAGCCCGTACTTCTTCCTTTTCCTTTTCGTGTTACAGGGTCTCGCGCGTCTTCAGCTCACCTACTACTAGAAACGCGTACAACCGCGTACAACTGTGCAACACGCACCCGCACCTGCACCTGTACTCGGTCGCTCGCTTGCTTCCCGGCGTCCTAGGTTGTCCGAGACGCGCTCGTCTGCGATGCACGAGCACAGTGTCGGGGAAGGTCCAATCACGGTGCCTTCAGGAACGCGCACACCACGAGGAACGACACGAGAGGGGAGGGGGGCGAGAGGGAGGAAGAAAGAGTAAGAGAAAGACAAGTGATTAATCGAGAATTATTATTCAGATTCGAGGAGCGTATCTATTGCGCGGGTTTAATGCGTCTCGACGTCGCGAACCTAGAGTATCGAACACTCGAAGGGGAACACCACTTTCTTTATTCGGATCGATCCCACGAGAAATTATCCAAGCTGTAGCAAGAGCTCCGACGTGGTTGTGTCGCACTGCCACCCGTTTTCTTAGTCACTCTCTACAGGCACACGCGCAGCGCACGCACACACCGACGCTCGACTCTCCCTGTTTCTTTCTTTCTTTTTCCTTCTGGCCAGAGTTTGTCCGTGTCTGTCTCGTCTTCTTTTATTCTTATCTCGCTTACACGCCCGCGCACCGCAAACAGGGCCCAGCTCCTCTCTCGTCCGTTCGAACCCTGGCGACCTGCGACCGGCAACTGAATACTCGATAGCCCCGGACTTCTCTGCTAGGTTCCCAGACCCGGCCGAGCTTCCTCCGATCGATCAACGGTCAACGAACATGGCGGATCGAAGGCGACCGAGCGAGCACCGAGCACCGAGCGCTCTATTCGTGGCCGAGCGACACGCGCGCAGCCCAACGGCACCCGGCAGATATTTCGAAAACAAACAGACAAGCCGCGGAACACGCTGTCTCCATCGTTGTGCATTGTACATATTGTAATATTGTAGACTACGCTACCACATTTTTCTGCAACGAACGAGGTGTTCAATCAATCGCATAAGATTTTCAATGTGTATATGTATACAGAGTGTCTCATTTAACTCTGCCACTCCTAATAACTTTGTTATTTATACAGTATAGAAAAAATCGTATTTGGAAGGGGACATCAGTCAGTGTGGGTGAAGGTCACCCGCAGGGTCATATTTTCCGAAATCTTACGAACAGCAATGTTTTTTTTTTTTTAAATGGAACGATATGGTTTTTTATTTACATTTTGATAGAGTGTCTCGGGACGAATACAATGACCTATTATGAAGGTCATTCAAGGTCACTCAAGGGCAGAACATGCGCAAAACGTGCATTTGATCGGGAGTGCAATGAACGAGCACCTATGATTCTAGGATTCTAGGAAGCATGTCTGTTGAATGTAATGTAGCCACGTAGAACGCGCAAGAAATAATATGAGATTGTATTTGTTTCAGTCGGAGCGCGCCACCAACGTGAAATGTACTTTATTGTATTATACTATAACGTGTTGTATGTATATTCTTGTTTGGTACGTTCAGAATGGAAACCGAAAGATCACTTGAATTTTTCGTCTTTCGTTTATTTTCATTACATATTTTCTTATTGTCCAGCAATCCAATATATGATCTCTGACCGCGTTTGCTCAATGTGATCTACACATAACAAATCACAATTGCACTCTTATAATAGAACATCGTTTCAACTACAAATTCTAGTTCTTTCGTATACATGTATGTATACACATATCATATACATATACATGTCGGTATGAAATTGCTGCGTGTACGTGATGTACATTTAACATTCACTAATCTCGCGCGAGAGTTCGTGTACTGGTACCCGAACTGTGTGAAAAATCTTTCAAGTATCAAAAATATGTTGGTCGAATTGAATGGTAGCTTAAACTTCCACCCAAAAGAATTATAATCCTATATTTCCCTTGTTGACAGCATTGGAAGAACATATATTTTTATACAATTAACATTTAAGGTTCACTAACGGATTAACACGTTGACCGCCGAAACCGGCAATCAAAAGTGATTCCGCAATGATTTCGAGGTAACTGATCATTTACAAAACGAAAATAAAACCGAGACAATCAAACTTAGCGTGGCGATCACTTTCCGTATCCCCTTGTATAAAATTTGAAATCAAATAAATTTTGTAATCCGACGAAAGAATCACAGCAGTCAGCGTGTTAAGGCCTATGTCGCGTCTCGCGGTATCGTTTACATACTATCGTCTAAAAAACATTGATATAAAAAATATACAGGTATTATGCGCTACATTTTAAATAGTGATATACACAATATTCGTAAGTCTGTGCAGGTCGACAACGCGCATGCGCGCGCGTGTAAACTGTATCCGTTTGTTATTTGAATATTTTCCGTTTTTTCAACTATTCGATTACAAACGTAGCGTCCCCTGCATGTTGGCAAGCGTTATCAGATGCAAGGGACACGAAGATTCACGATCCAAACTCCTCGGTGTCCGGCTCGATCGGTTTGAACTCGTAGCCTCCTCTTCCATCCATTTGCAAGTAATACTGAAACGGGAACCACTCGGCAATTAGAACTCTGTTACTTTGATTTAATCGTATCAATTGATTCGTACCTCGTGATGCTTCCAGAGCGACCGTCTGTGCGATACTGTGAACAAAGTAATATTCGCCTGCCTGCAATACGAGTACATCGAGTCCTCGACGTCGACGCTGACTGCGCTCGTGCACTCATCCAGAATCGCGAACTGTGGTTTGTGATAGAAGAGTCGAGCCATCTATGGAATCAACGAATCCAGGTCAATGATCGTTCACAGAAAAAGAATAGCTTAGGCAAAGAGAATACGAGGTCTAATACCGCTATACGTTGTTTCTCGCCACCGGAAAGAACGTCCATCCAATCGGCGACAACGTTCCACCCCTGGCCCTCGGAATTCGTCAAATTTTCTCTTTCCAACAGGTGGCCTAGCTGAACCAGATCCAACAGTTTCCTGAGGTCGTCGTCCGTCATCTTGCCACGCCGTATCATCTCCTCCTTCGTATGAGGATAGATGATTTGATCTCTGAGCGTGCCCAGAGTCATGTAAGGACGTTGCGGTATGTAGAATAATTTTCCTCGTGGTGGTTTGGTCACCGTTCCGCCCCAAACTGGCCACAACTGTTCCGACAAACAGTTTCAAACCGGTCAGACATTGCCGCATGAAAATTTTGATAAAGCGATAAGGATCGATGACGTACCTCTCCGAGAATTCTGAAGAGGGAGCTTTTCCCGCAGCCGTTCGGCCCGCACACCAGCACGTTCATTCCCGAGCTTACCTCGAACGTTAACTCTCTGATAAGAATGTCGCCGTTCGGCGTTATCAGTGGCACACGGTCGAAACGTATAATGTTATCTTTGGTCAGAATCTTTCCCGCGCCCGGACTACCAATCGGCTCATCCTTCGAGTCGGAGAGCATCGTTCTGGTGTATTTTCCGGCGTTCAGGTCGTCCAGAACGACTTTGATCTCCGTGACCCTGGCCGTGAACCCTGCTAGCCGTGTCAACTCTCTTCCGGCCAAGACTAATCTGCCTATTGCTTCGGCCAGTTTCACTAGCATCCGGCCATACGTGTAGTAACTCTTGAACCGGTGATCGGACGTTCCCGACAGGATCGGATGGTTCTTTTTAAAGAACGGAAGGCTGACCGCGTAGAACCCTACGATCGTTGCCATGTCTAACAAAAAAATATATATTTTTTCAATATTTTGTTTTGTTAAGTCACTGCTGATAAGCGAACGTATTTATGGAATTTTTTGTTTTACATTTTCCGACGAAGTTGTCGATAGTTCCTATGAACGTCTTGAATTCTAAACATTTCCGAAGGTGCGTCACCTGTAAAACAAGACACCAGTGTTATATTATTTATACATAATAAAAATTAGCATATAGCATGTTACTTACTAGTTTATAGAAGCTAGCTAATATCGTTAGTTTCTCTCGATTATTTCCTTGATAGAACGCGATCTCTTCGGAGTTCGTGATCAATCGGGAATTGATGTGACGGTACTCTCCCTCGAGTCGCTGTTCTTTCACTGTCATCGATCCGATCGGTTTACGAAGATGCGTGATCATAGTACCAGCAAAGACAAGGTACAAAAGCATTAATATCGGTGTCTATAATAATGCAACAGATATGTTAGAAAGCGTAAACGGATGCGCGCGAACGAATGCATGAATTAACATACTTGACCACCGAGATTGCTGGTCAATCTGTAGACGTAAATAAATATGTCCAATAAAGGTTTCGCGACGTTGCTATAGAGATCCGTACAACTCTCGCAGAATTTGTCGACATCGGTAGATAAAAGCTGATCCGGATTCGCTATTCGACTGTCCAGGTTACTCATTTTATAGTACGTAAAGCCCCTGCAAAGACAAGTAGAACACGTTCGTATTTGAAACGCTTCGCGAAGCAAATCCATAATTCATAATTGTTCTTGGATGGTTCGGCTCACTTCAGGTACTGATCCAGTAGATTTCGTGTGATATTTGTGCGTAGCCTCAGCTTCATTTCGTATATTCCGTATTTCAGTACGTTGTTCACAATAGAGATCTAAATAAATATAGTCATGGAAGACGATATCAGTAATTTCTTCCGATCGATTGGAAAAATATAGCTGCTCGAAAGCCTGAACGAAAGGATTTCGTTGGCAGTCTACAAATGCAACGAACGGCATGTTTTATTCATTGTATACATTCTACTTACCACAGGCAAAAGAGACATGAATTTAAACAATCGCTTCTTAAATAAGGGTTTATCCATATTAACAATTGACCTGAAGCACAAGAAAGTCGATGTAGCTCATGAATCGAGAATGGCATTGTCCGTATTAGCAGATAATTGTACGCACGATTCGATCAAAGTTCCAACATTTATCATCCATAGGTCGCAGAGAGATCTCGCAACCAAGGATCCGGCAACCAGAAGTACGAATCCCATTTCTGGAGATATGACAGATGGTATACCGATTCGGAGGAGTTGGCGTAGTTGCTTGAAGAATCTGGCATTGACATAAGCTTTTGGGCTCTTTGGCTTTTCCTGAAAAACGGTTTGCACTCTTACAGTTACGGAACAGGAACCGATTTAACGATCGCAGACGGTTCACGCACTCACCTCTTTGATAACATACTGTATGTCATTAGCGGGCCACGCGTTCCTGTAAAAACAAACAATCGTGAGTGTTTTCACCAGTTGCGTGCAGGTTGGTTCGCGTGGACACACACGGCTGTCTTGTCTGCTTACTTGTTTCTCGTGGCTTGTTCCTTCGTGGAGTACCCTTTCCTTTGTAAGATTGATAACCACGCGGAGAGAACGCCAGCCTTTCGTTTCGCTGTGGGTTCCGTGTCGAATTTACTAAGCGTCGGCGCCATTCCCAACCGATCAGCCTCGAGAGCACGACTGTAAATTCACACCGTCTTCTACGACGGTCTTGGCTGTTCTGCGTCCAGTTTCGGAGCTTGTTAAGGTGAACAGGTGGTGGGGCAACACTCACCAGCAGCAGTGAATCAGCTAAACAGCAGCGAAACGACGTTCCGCAAGCATTTCGCTCCGAGCGAGCCAGTCCCTGGTTCTCGCGCTGCTTTCACCTACTCTAACCTGATCATCGGATTGTCTTATATCGTCCGCGCCTCTGCTATACGTGCACAATCATCAGCGTCCCGCCAATTACCGATCAAAGTACAAAAACTACCAAACCTGTTTTGTTTATGTAATCCTACACCAATGAACTTTGATACGGCGGCGCCCAAATCAATAAATATGTATATATGTACACACGCGCTCAAGGGTACATTCGTTACAAATAGCAGAACCCGAATTTCGAAAGCCACAGCTGTTACCCTACCGGAACAGTTCTCATTGATACACCGATGTTATGTAGATATGTTTAAATGTCCGACTGTCTTTTGCACATTTTCCCACCAATTCACGACATTAATGCATTCTTGAAATGATAACAAACCTCAATAACGAAGGAAGCAAAGTACTACAAAAACCACTGCATTACTATATATATACACGCTTTAGGCAGTCTGGTGGTATTCAACTTTGTACTGACGGTTTATCGATTTTCTTGGACTTGAATGTTCGAATTGATATGTATACATATAGCATATAGCTGTGACGTAAGCGTTATATTGTAATAACTACGATAAATTCTAGACGCTGCGTAATGTTTATGTACTGGCACGGAAACTGATTATTACATATTATTATAGTTATCTATAGTCACGACTTTCATTGATTATTTCATCCTTCCGGAGATAACAGACTCCGGACGAATATATGCATATATATGTATATCTATATTCCTATTTTTTGTACGCACTTTTCAACCACGATATCTTGGCCTCTTAAGATATCGTACAAAGTAAATAGTGGTCGTAAATTCCACAATAACAGATGGGTTCATTTACACAACAAAAAAATACGAAATGACGGTAACAATAACGAGATAACGATAATCAATTGAAAACGTGACAATATTCGTAACTATACGGCCATAACAGATCTTGAGAAATATTACGAAGAATATATCGCAGTGATATCGTTTCAAGAAATACACGCGTTCTGTATCTCTGGTAAGGGACCTTTTGCGGACAAGCCGGGAACGTCCGAAAAACTAAGGAGGGGCATGGGGAAAATTTCTTCCCAAAATAGCGATTTGAAAATTCGTCGCTATCGACGACTCTTTAGCGATCGGGTCAGAGTTCTGACAGTCGTCAGGCTACCTACGGTACGCACGTGCGAAAGAGAATTTCCGTGTCCGAAAATTCCTTCTTTATCAAGCTCGGAATCCGCCACAACTCTATTTATTTTCAATGAATTTCTACAAATTGGTTCTCCACGAATCGAAGCACGCTCGGTTTATCTCTGATCGAACGAGACTTCAAGAGCGGACTGATTAGCTCGTTAAATCGCGTCGAGTTATAAACATACATATGGTAAATAAAACAATCAAACGTTTCCGACAAATCGTTAAATTTTTTTTTATTGAATTAGGTATTCGATCGGGTATAAAGTCATACAAAAATGCTTACAAGCGAATAAATTGTCTCGTCACTTATTTTAATTTACCTAGCTTCTTATCGTTATCACCATTACCCAGAACATGGTTCGATTTACCTGCAAATTAAGGAAATTGTGCTATGCAAATGTGGATTTGGTTTTTTGCTTTCATGAATACTATGCGAATAGAGACTAACAAGTTTACATTTATACAAACTGAATATTCACCGATTCTCGTGGTCTCTGTCAACTCGTATAGTTCTTTTTTGTATATAAATTCTACTGATTTTCTTTTTTTTGTTAGTCAACGCTACACTCGTCGAGCAGCGGGCACTTCAATCATTTGAAGAGGGCAGAGCTCTTACGGTATAATTAATATGGTAATATGTAGTTCGATAGCATTTCAATAAAATATATGCAAATATATGATTAAAGTATCATTGCCCGTTGTCATCGAAATAATTCATTTTCGCCTGACATTTATTTTTAGATGATGTATAATTTGAAAGTTAACGACGCCAGACAGATGGGTAACACGGCTCTTATCGCTACATCACGAAATGGTAGATTACACAAGTTGTTATCTCATTTACTAGAACCTATACTTATTCCCTGAAGTCGTACGAGCCTACGGGCAGGCATATGTATATTTATTGTTGTAGACTGTTTTTACATTCCAGAAGATTTTTCATACTTGCACAGCTCCGCAAGAATATCTCCTTTTGTAATTCTTTATTATTTTGTTGGTAGATTTCGCACCGAAGAAGCCAACGCCAATATCAAAGACAACCTAATCTAATGCACCTTTGACACACACCCAGTATCAATTGAAGATTAGTATTTCCTCATGTTATCGTTAGGTAAGCAACACATTGGAAATGCGATGAGGTTTCGGAATTCTTCATGGTCAAATTATTTGTTGTTGCCAGGGACAGGTGACGCCGATTTACCCGATACCGCAGCGAGAATTAGCTGAAAATAACAAAATACTAACGAATTAAATTCGTCGATTACACGGAATAAATGTATGAACAACAAAAGTAAGTGTATCAGAAAAATGGAAATTCTCAAACCACCTGTTCATACTTTTCATGAACTTTCCGCGTTTCATCCGTTTTTATCGTCCTTTAAAACTTCTTGTCCCTGTTAGTAAACTTCTTGTCCCGCAGATCCGCAGTTAATCTTTGTTCCGGTCACCTGGCTGTTAATCGGAGCTAGTCGCATACGAATAATCCATGCGAGTTCGCAGACTGCATTTCAGTCAACTGAGCTGTCGAACAGAATCGTATGCGTAATTAATGTACATCGATAGGCACGCTCCGGGGAAATGTAATTATTTTAATGCAGAAAGGAAACCGATATACAGTAAAGTCGCGATCTACCTCCCCAACGCCTGTTCCGGGCAGTGTCAGAGGATCGTGTAGGTAAACTATTTTTTTATGAGTGCGTCGACCGCGCCGGCCGCGTCGAAAGTACAAAGGATGCCAGACGTAGAAAAGGACAGCATGTAAACACGGACCGCGCGGCCGAAGGCGCAACAACAGAAAACGTATCGGTGAGACAATACAAGTGCAATAATGAAACTTCTTTATTTTTTATTTATTTTTAATGAAATTTTACCAATATATTTGCGACATTTTTCTGATTAAAATGACACCAAACAAGATACAATTTGGTCCACTCGCTATCCTCTTCTATGTCCTAAAGTTATATCGTCAATTAAACCACTAAATACAATTGAAATCACATCGTGTTTAGTGTCATTTTAATCAGAAAAATGCCAGATATAAGTTGGTGAAAGTCCCATAAAAAAATAAAGAAATTTTGTAATTGGACTAGTAGTGGTTCACACCGATATACCCCACCCGGTGTCGGATTACGCCGCAGGTTTTTACTGCTCGGCGACCAAGGCAGTAAAAACCCTCAGTTTGCCCCTCAGTGGAATGGGTAGGCGAAGGGACAGAGATCGTGAAAATTCTCAGGGACCTAGATTGACTTTACTGTATAACGATAGCGAATGGTTTTTTTCTTGCGGACGTTTTTTTCCGATCCTATCGCAGAAATGATAGTCTACTTCATCTGGTTTTGCGTTAACTTGCTAATCAAATTGCGCGCAACTTAAGAGTTCGAAAGTACACTTCGCTCGAAGAATTATGCAATCGTTCGGATTGTACAAGAAAAATTGTATGTACATACTACTTTACTAGCGTAGCGGCACCACGTGTTTCCATTAAAATCGATTGAATAATACTTCAAAGAGATATCGTTAGAAGCGATATTAACATTTTGGTTAATAGCGGATGGATGAACAATTAATAAGTTAGAATTATTTTATCAACTCGACGACCGAGAGAACAATATCTTCTATCAACCGACGAAGTAACTGGTTTACTTTTTTTTTCTCTCTTTTCTTTTTTGTTCTGGTACTCCAGTACTGACGAGGATCTAAAGAAATTAGGCAACGCTCGGATATGTTTGAGAAATAGCGGGACCATTAGATTATGAGAAGCTGCGAATGTCGTGTATGACCTTGCGTGAGTGTGTTTGGATTTCGATGACGCAAAACCCATACTATTGTAAGTAATTTCAGTTCGTAATCACCTGTTTCGAAGATTCAGTAGACGCTTCCATGCCTCTCCTCTACTTCCAGTCATCATCATAATCATCATAATCATCACCATCTCATCTCATCTCATCTCATCTCATCTCATCTCATCATCATCATCATAATCATCATCCGCATCCGCATCCGCATCATCACCATCATCCGCATCCTCATCCTCATCCTCATCATCAAACTCATCACCATTATTCATCATCAACATCATCAACATCCTCATCACCATCATATAATCGTCACCACTATCACTGCCACCACTACCATATATCATAAGCATCATCATCATCATAAAGCACCATCATTATCATCATCATCATCATCATCATCATCATCATCATCATCATCATCATCATCATCATCATCATTATTATCATCATTATCATCATCATCACCTTCATTCACCGAATGAATGGCAACCTGTAGTATGTAACTCACAAATACTTCCTTCCACTCTGTGCGATTCTAGATGTAGAACCACTCACACATTCTCCCTTCTCTTAACTAACAAATTAACTACCACGATCGGTGTAAAAAGCTGTTTTCCAACCACGTGCATAGCACACAACTATTCGCCCCAGCTATCTGTTGCAGTTGTCACGATAATCAGAGTCGTTAATTCCAACGTTTTTTCCACGGTCTAGATCTAGACAATGGTCCTAAACAACTACTGAAAATGCAAAATCATTCTGGCCGCCGGCAACAGTGAAAAAAAATTGCAACTACATTACAAGTTGTATGCGCCATGTGGAAACGTTCAGAAAGTACACAACTACAGGAATCTTTATGTTTTGAAAGAAGAAGACGAAGAAGAATAAGAAGAAGAAGAATGTTTGTTTGTTCGTGAAACTTTGAAAACTGCAATAAATAGCGCAAACTCTCACTGGAATAAATGAACCCGATGCGTGTGGTTCCATTTAATCGAACCACCCTGCAACAAGTCGCAGAACTCTTGAGATTGTGTAAGACGTATGTGAGTGGTTGTTACAACACGTGAAAGAAAGTTGCTTGACCGTGAATGTTGTAGATACCAAGTGAAATATTTGTTTGTAACGCATTCATCCAACACAGATGAAACACTAGCTAGAAGAAAACAGGAGTAAATAAACTGTTTTGTTCATGACTCGACCAATATCATGATTGATGTTGAGAGCGCGTGTAACTTAGAGAGACGGAAGGTGAAACCACAGTATGTATGAATAATGAACCAATGCTTTGTTTGGAAGGTTTCCGTTTTGGTGTTTCTCACTCTGATATCGGTCGAGCCTAGAATATTTTACGGGTGGCCAACAAAGCAACCCGATGGAGGAGTTCAAAAAGTGTAAATAAACTAATTTCCAGTGTATCAGTTTTTAATCATTCTTGTAATGAACTTACGGTAATAAGAATCAATCTCTGCCACCTATCAAAATTAACATTCTCACAATGACAAAAAGAATCGTGTACGTTTTTTTTATCGGTCGTGATCACTCGGTATATCTTATTTAAAACGCAATCTCGATTTCTTTAAATTTACAAATACAAACTGTCTACACAACAGAAACTCATGTTTTCATTTGAACGTTCACGAACGACATTAATGCACCTTACGTATATATGTACACACTTCGCGGATCGTATTCAAATCGTTTCGCAAGGCATTTTTTGAGCAACAATCATCTCTGAATCGCACGCGCGCTAAATCAATTGTCCCCGTGCAGAAGTATTCCATTTGCAAAAACTCTACACACATATACATATACAATTTGCTTCCATTTTGCTTCAATCGGACAGAAAATGCAATCGCACAAGAAACGAATAATATATATATATAGAAATATATATCGTTATTATCATTGTTTTAACCGATACGTATGGAAATCTACGTATCGATTAAAAGTGATTACAGATTAGTCGACATCGGCGAACGATTTGAAATGGATCAACCAGGCTATAATAATGAGCTAGAAACGGTTCTAATGTCTGTTAAAAGTTGTCTTAAACTACAGTCTTTGTATATCGGTTATCATTTACAGCAGGACGTCAATAAATAAACTCGACGCACTCTTCCCATCAATGTTCTCTTTACAGTATGTATAAACATTCTGAATCAATAAAGACATATATTTATATATCTATATATATATATCTATATATATATATATATACATATAGATATATGTATATCATATTATATATATATATATATACATATATATATATCTCAAGCATTCACTAAACGACTGTGTCCCATCCATAAAATATTACTTTTTTTTTCACAATTAATTATCGCTCGGTTCACAATTATTATACTCGCTCATCATATTTTTATATGTATATATATATATATATATTTATATGTATATATAAATATTATCAACGCGTTGGTTTTCTGCTGCTCTTCACTTTTTGCAATCAGATACATACATGCCCAAGTACATACACACCGTTCATACACTCGCATGTGTGTATATATATATAAATATATATATATATATTATTAATAAATGTTCCCTACCATTTAAACAGCGAATCACTTCTCGATTAGGACATTCATGCCTGTAGTTCTGAGACGACCATTAACAAATACATTCAACCGTCATACACGCATACATACACACGCACAAAGAGAAACAGAAAAAGAGAGAGGGGGGTGAGACTCGTGTGGTAAAACAATCCAATCTATAAAGACTACAATACGATGCCTGTACAAGTTACATGAAAGTAAGAAAACAATTTTCCTGGGTCAAGAGAATTGAACGTTTCTAAAACTGGTGGATGGGTGAATGGAGGTTTTGGGATGGTCCTTGAATATTCAAACTACTAATTATTTCCCGTCTCTTTTTCGTTTCCAGTGATAACCACTGGTGACAAAGTCCTCGGTTGGAATATCCAAGAATCGCCCGGTTGTGCATAGTTTTCCAACAGTTAAAATGATAGTCTCGCTGATTACAAGTTGTGAAATGATAAGTATCATCGAATAGAAATTACCAATGAGATTTCTATGTAATAATGGAAAATGCGCAGAACGTGTGACTGGATGCGTCTCTTCTGGTAAGATTTCGTTTCCCATTTCTTCCTCGGTTTTTTTTTTAAGCAACACGTCAAACACGGAGAGTTTATAGTTTGAAATATTTTTCACCTAGAGTGCGCTGCGCTTTCGATTTTTTTTTCTCAGCTGCAACTATACAAGAGATTGTGATCATCGACAAACCATGACCCTTGGAGAATGAACAATATGGTACCACTATCCTTCGTCGTGGAAGAAATTTGTCTCGTTAACATTTAGATATCGGAGTCATCGAAAAATGGACTAAAAGAAGAATGTCAAACTGCGAAATGCCACGATTCACATTCAACCGATCAATATAAGATCCCTGGACGCATCGTCTCAAATTGCAATTATATCATACTCAATTGCAAAACGCATCTACATGTACTCGTATATACATACATATATTTATATATATGTAGAATATATATATACGTATATATATATTTATATATATTTATATATAAATATATATTTATATATACTTTTATAGAAAAGCACACGTATGCTTTTCTCGTTACCATTCGAACGCGAGATTTCTCTAGTGTCAATGACATTTTAAATTTCGGGTAGCTGCGATCAGTCTGTACACACCTGCGTTCTCGTTCATACACTCGCGTCTTCACCCCATACATTCTGCAACTGTAACTGACTCTCTGCCCATGCTCCCTACCCATGTAAAACGACCGTGTCGAATTTGGAATTTGAACAAATATCGGACAGCAAAGGTAGATAGAGATTCCACCAGTTTGTAACAGTAATCGGATGACGTTGAGGCAAGAAGAAAGGACGAATGCAAACGATCGCTACTCTCACTGTTGTGATCTTAAAATTTGGGGGCTACTGGCAGAGCCGGCTTGATTAAAATGAACACGGAACGGCGCGGAGCGCTGCTTTTAAAACAAAGAAAAGAAGAAGAAGAAGAGGAAAAAGTGATCTCACGCACGACGACTCGAAGAAACGAATGAACCGGATCGGTGAATTTCTCAATTACACATTAAACACACGGCACGTAACTTTAAATAAAACTCGTTGCTACACATAACTCGTTCTTATTCTTCATTGACACATACACATTCATCATCATCATCATCATCATCATCATCACCATCATCATCATCATCATTATAATCTATCTATCTATATATCTGTGTCTATATATATATTCCGTACATACATAGACGTATATATAAATATATAAATTATACATTCATATAATCATCAAGCATCATCCACATCCTCATCATAATTATCATCACCACCAACATAAACATCTCAGTACATAATTTATTATCTCTTGAGTTGGTTAGACCGCACGCTTGAAAATGAGATCATACAATTCTAGTATGCACAGAGCTCAGATGATCGAAGCTATCCGTTCCCTAAACACGCGCGTCCGCATCTATGATTCCTCACAGCGAGAAGAAAGGGTATCGTGTGTGTCTGTGTGTGTGTGTGTGTGTAATGTTAACATCTGTTTTTCTTTTTGCACAGGTGAAGCCCAGTATCTTCAGAGAGGTGAACAAGACAGATATATATATATATATATATATAAGAAGAAAAATACATACAGTGTGTTTGTGCATGTATATGTGTTTCTGTGGTATACGAAAGATAAAAATGAAAGGGTAATCAGTCCTATCTAATTAATCGTAAACGTGATCTGGTATGAAATATTGTATATCGGATATGAACAAAAAGAACAAGTATTCTAATCGATCTCCTTCTTGTAGATGTATACACGTATATGTAACAGTGCCAGTCACGAGAAACGGAACAGCTAAGCGATTCTGTCGGAATCTGGAGTATGGAGTACATTCGAGACAAACGCTATAGGGTGAACGAATATTCTCAAGGTTATTCGAAGGTCATGAAACACAATGTTCCAGCTCCAATTTGGACAGAGGTAAAATTAGATGTTCGGTTTGCCGCGACTCGGAGGCACTGTAGATACAGGTTTTGTATTCAAAGTTCACCCTTTTGCAGACCAATTTCACCCTGTTGCAAATAAAGTTTTTCTACACATTTGTTTCCTCAAATTATTCTAATCAAATAAAATTGATTGTTCCTTAATTCCGAAATTTTGATTGCGTGTAACACCGAACACAAAATATTTAATCATTCTGTTGTAACTATCACTCCTACAGATTCCTACTTATTCTAATTTTATGTGATTTTGTTATTTTATATTTAACTATTATTACATATATGCAATCAATTGTTTCCCTCGGGAAGATAACGTTACATCGGAAATTTGTTAAAGTAATTTGAGAAAACAAATTTGTAGAAAAACTTGAGTTGTAAAAGTGTGAATAAGATCCGCAAAAGAGTTAATTTGAAGTACGAAACCTGTATAACTGAACCAGTGCCTCCGTTGACAGAGGGTTGGGGGAAAGGGCAGGATATATCGTCGTGTGTTCGTGGTCGCCGTCATAGTCGCATAGTTGCGTGTTGTCGTTGTCCGGTTTACAAATCATGTAATTTGTACCTACTAGAAAATGTAAAAGAGGCGTGCGACAGACAGACAGATCCTCTACTCTCCCGAGGCGGCCTAAAGGCGGGTGTGTAGTAGTAGTAGTAGTAGCAGTAAACGCGTGTCAGGATCAAAGGAACGGATTCGCCGGTTTCTTCCTGCTGGCCGTGAGTGGGAGAAGGGGGGCCCGATGGCATCGTGATCGACACACGCGCACCAGCATCGTCATCATCATCGCGTCATCGTGTCATCATTGTGTCATCGTCGTGTCGCGGCGCAGGCTTCTTACTCGTACTTGAGAAAGTTATTCGACTTCTGCTCGCGCTGCCCGGGATGATTCTGCCAAGCACCTTGGGACGCGTTCGGGTTATTCGGGCCTGGACCACCTGTTCCGGGATTGCCTGTATTACCATCACCGCCACCCTGATTCATCCAACTGAGAAAGCCAGAGTTGCCACTGTTACCAATGCTGTTGTTGCCGGAGGGCTGTTGACCAGGTGGGCCAGGCTGGTTCGAATATCCCTGATCGTTCCCGGGCGTCTGCAGGTTACCGATCAAGCCCCAAGATGCTTGGTTCAGCGCGGCGACCAGGGCTGGATTCACCGGCAACGCGGACAGATTCAGCCCGGCCATCGCCAACGAATTGGACATACTGCCACCACCGCCGCCACCATTGTTCTGCCCGGTGATGCCCAACGCCTGGAGGTTCGGCATGTCCAGGTTACCGCGGTTCCCTGGATTGTTCCATCCGTTCGGGCCCATATTGTTACCTGAGTGGCCGACGTATCTCGCCACCTGGTAGTTACCCTGCACGTTATTCTCGGCGGGGCCGGGCGCGCCTCGGCGCATGTTCGAGTTCACTTGATTATTGAAATTCTTATTGTTCCCCTCGGACTTTGGCGCGGCGTTCGACACGTGCACCGACACCCCCTTTATTATGTGATCCTCGCCGCACAGGGACTGCGCTACCTCCGGATCTAAGAAAGTAACAAACGAAAATGCACGGAATGGTTTCGGGATGAACACGTCCGTCACTTCGCCGTATTTGGAGAAATAGTCGCGCAGATCGTCAGCGGTTAGGTCTTCTGTACAGCGTCCCACGAATACCTTGCAGGGTACTTGCTGAATCATTCCCTCCTACGCACAAACGCACAATCAATCAATCATGTACAACAGATTTTCACATTGAGGTTTTTTTTTGAGTTTTTACTTTTGCTTTTTTTTTGTTTTTTTCTTTTTTTTTTAATTTGTTCAGTAAAACTTGCGTACAGTGCACATTATATTCTTGTTACGTGTACGATCGTTTGCGAGGCTACCGATTCACTTTGAAAAAAAAACGAAAAAGGAGACCAGTCTTGTTCTTTGTCCAGCCTGTTAACCGGTAAATGATAGTGACATCGAGTTTGTAGCTTATCTTCACCTTCTGACAGATTTTTTTGAACGTTTGCTCGACAACGCACAACGACTTACGTAATTATTCACGACGCGTTCGTAAAAAGAATAATTTCCCGGTCAACAGGCTAATTGCTAGTTATGTATTCGTAAGTATTGTTAAAAGCGTCAATTGTTCGGTCATTGGCTTAAATAGATTCTACCGTGGGAAACAGAGAAGGACTGTAATCTGCACTAACGTCAAGTTTTATAGAAAATTCTTGAATACGCATTGATTTAGTTAATCGATCACGGAAAAAAGGTTTCTCGGCTGGTCAATTTACACTTGAACTCAGTGAATGCATATGTATGCATATGAGAGACTCATATGTATACATATGAAACAACACTTAAGCACTATGGCCTCTTTAAATCCATGCACAAAATCTGTACAATATCCTTTCTCTTTATATTCGATGTAATCTCATGCTATATATTACATTATCTTAAATTGAATAAGCACAATAGTTGATAAAATGTAGACAGTTATTCGAGGCTATCTATAAGGTCAGACATTACTTGGTTTCTTTTTTTATATGCATAATATGCTATATTTTATAACAGAGATATATCACGAGTCAATGGGAATATACTTCTTCTACCTCTCTAGTCCGAATCAACCCGTAAATATGTATACATTTATATTAATATCGAACGTAACAATATTTCCAATCAAGAAGTACCGAAAGAGAGAGTATGAATGGACCAAGGGTTTGGTCTATGGGCGCAGGCAGCAATATAATACAATTCGTTTTGCCGTTACGGCAATTTCAAGCTTAACAGTTGGTTACCATCTAAGAACCGTGACTATCAATTTTTTCGCATAGCGTATATTCAGCAAGACTCGAATTTCCCGTCGACCGTATTTCCGCGTTTATGTACAAATTGTTGCACGCTCTGGGAGTGATGGGGGGGGGGGGGGGGGCCGAAAACGTAGAAAAATCTAGAAAAATTCAGATAAAAAATATCGGGCAGTCTATTCCCATCGAGCCGTGACACGTTTATTTACGGATAGTAACAAGACTCATCAGTATCTTGACGTGTCCGAGACGTGGTGATCCCTCGACGGACGGTGTTTGTAATAACGATCGTAATAGTTCTCTTTAGCCGGGTATCTTGCAGTGTCCGCGAACCTGGCCTCCACTTCCTTACCGTCCGGCGGGTATCTGGCTTCCACTTCTCGGTTATCGACCGCATATCTACCGTCCGGTTCCCTACCATCGACCGCGTATCTTCTGTCGATTTCGCGATTGTCCACAGGATATCTACAATCGGCCTCTCTACCGTCAGTCGGTATCCGATTGTCGGCGTGCCTGGTGTCCGGGTATCGTACGTCCAACGGATATCGACAGTCTGCGGCCACGTAACGACCGTCCCCCTCGTAATAATTACGATCGTAACCATAATTGTATCTAGCCTTCTCGGTATAGTCAGGGTTCTCCATAACCGGGTAGACGGCGGCACGTCCTTCGTAGTTCGGGTATCTTGGGTATTCGGCGTCGGACGGGTAACTTGGCGGCGGGTTCGCCGGCGCACCACCTGCCGCGTGCGGCTGCGGTTGCGGTGGCGGCTGCTGCTGTTGTTGTTGCTGTTGTTGTTGTTGTTGTTGTTGCTGCTGCTGCTGCTGCTGCTGTTGCTGCTGCACCATGTAATTCCGTGTGTCGTACCCGGGATCCTCGTACGACGGGTAACTCGGTTTCTCGTACGCGTTGTAATTCTGCCCCTCGTACTTGTACTTATTGTTATCGTCGTATGGATAGTTGGCCGGGTACGACGGGTAGTGAGTCGTTTTATAATCATACTCCGAGTCATACCTAGGTGGGTTAGCCGGCTCGGACGTATTTAAGTTGATATACGGTTTCGCCACAGGTACCCGTCGACTATTCGGCGTATGAACCGGTATAGGCCGGTAGCATTCATTGTGTTTGCTCGTATCATACTGACGAGCCATCATTAAGCCATCAATATTCTGCAACCAGATACACCAGCCCTCGACAATCACATACAATTTTTATATCTATATATATCATTTGGTATTTTTTTTTTATTTTTGATACACACATATACGCACGCACTCTCGCACATCGTAGACATACTTCTCCAGGATTTTCCTGGTTTTTCTTTCTCATTGTGTCATTCCACATACCAGACATATACGCGCGGTGGAACAATGAATCGCCTTCATTGTTTCCGTTACTTTCGGACACGACGAAAAGTTTACGCGCAAAAGTTTTACATTGTCGCGAGTTGAACACTGTTCGATCGTCGGTACCGTGTAATTTCTGCGCGAAAAGTTTCCCCTCGTACCTCCAACGAATAATGGAAACGATCAAGACGATCGGTGTTAATTGTCCCATCCTGTATACACAAGACTGTTCAACTGCACATGGTAAATATTTCAAAGGATAATTCTACAAGACAAAATAAAACGATCGTCGGGTTCGTTAAAAAATTTTAAACGTTTAAAAATCCCGCCGATAGTTTCTTCAGGGTCAGGACTTCGAACCCGCTGAAAATTTGAAAACGATTTTATTTTACGTTGCAGAAACGTCTCTTGAGATGTTTACCGTGCGCGCTTGTGCAGCCTGTATATCTCTTTTTTTTAAATAATATTATAAGTTTCCTTTCTTCTGTTGACATATCACTCTAACCGACAACGTGTGAGCCTAACACCTCGTTCGAATTACCCGAGTGAGAGACACGGCACATTTTTGTTCATTCACGGACCCGTACACTATTTCATCTCATACTTGACGCTACAAGAGGTAAGCTTTCGTTCGTGGAACCGATATATTCATTGCCCGCGAGAGACTTTACGTGTTTGTAAACGTTACTCATTTCTTCTCCGACCGGTACGTTCTAAATTGTCGTGCACGAAAAATCCAATCACGAATTCTTATTACCCGTTCCGATTTTCGCAAAATTCAGAGCTCGCTTCTCGACTAATGACAATTCGTATACTGCGCGCGTTTCACACCGTTTTTTCGTTTCTCTGTTCTTTCTTTCTTTCTTCGAAATTGCACACACCGTCACGCAAACCATACCCATTACAATGTTCGTCGTCCCGGAATGAAGGATACACATTTAGCAGTATACTCGAAATATGTTTGCTGGCCTCGAAACTCGCTCCCATTATTAGTTACATGCTGTTTTTTTCTCTTTTTTTTGGATAACAAGAAATTGCTCTGATCTCCCTAAATCTGTTTCAGAGTTAGTGGCGCGACGATATATATGTTCGGCTGGACATCTCAAGCAAGCTAACACTTTGATACGTAACTCATATGCATGTATATGTATATTATATTCATATTACATTAAATTTCCACGGAAATTCGCACCGTAACCGGGACCCGAATCTATTCAACACCTCGTTGCTCGTTTCTCGAGTTGCCATTGAAGCTCTCTCACGTGTGAACTGGGTATGTATTCCATAAATCATTCGTTTCCTATTTTCAAATCTGACAGTGGTACTCTCATAGCATACTTAAAAAATTCCACACAATTTAATGACACAACCACACCATGTTATTTACAAGATCACGCAGACACACTTTCTTTTGAAATACCTGTTCTTTCTGCATCATACAAAACACTCATATAAAACATTCATGCACATTTATATCACTTGTTCATTATAAATTTACCACTTAAGAGTGACTACACATTCATCTATTTATACCACAATATATACGTTCTCAAGAAATATTTAAAATGATGTTTCAGAGATTATAAGCGGAAATTAATTGTCGTCTCGTCTTGTGCAATGATTCAAAATCGTAAAAGAATTTTTAAAGCAAAGTATTATTCACGTTTGTGCCATAGTCAGACTTCTCGATTGTTCTTTTTTCTTTCTTATAATTCGCGCTATAGTTTATAATTCGACTAGTATCCTATCGCATGCACTCTTAGATCTGTACACAACCGTGAAATAAATCTATGGAAGCAACAACCTTAAATAATTAATAATTCGATAGAAAAAACTATAACGGTAACAATAAAATGAGCAGATTATATTTACAAGGTTTCAAATGTGCAGAACACTTTTTTACATAGCATATATTAGTTTGATTGCAAGTCCATTCAATTGATCGAAGATGAAATAAATTATTGTTTGCTAAAGGTGTATAATAGTTGTGTAATCGATTTATCCTAGTAGAAGCAGTTGTGTACAGGTCTATGATTTGCATATACATGCATATATAGATATGTATATATTTTAATACACACATATATATATATACATATATCTCAGTATTATTAAAACGATTGTTAAGTACTTAAGCACTTTGAAACTACTTCTAGATATCCGAAGAAACAACGAACGTTTGATATTGAACATATCGATGCTCTTACCTTACTGTTGGGAACCTTGACGTCACACCATCTACCATCGATCATATGTCGTTGTGCGAGACATCTCAATTGGGACTCATAACTTCCGAATCTAATAAATCCAAATCCTTTGCTTTGTCCAGATTTTGCATCTTTTTTTACCTAAATTAATATTTGGAAATAATTAGTGATATATGTATACATATATATGTATATACACATATATATACATATATATATATGTACAAAGACGAATGTTTTTATGATTTTAAAAGAAAGACTTGCCTGGGCCATGAGTACTTCTCCAAACGTTTCGAAATATTCACGCAAGTTCTGCTCGGTAGTTTTCCATGGTAAACCAAGTACGATCAAGTCTGTGCAACGCAACTTTGTTTCCATTCTTTTAGTCTTAGCTGTGGAATTTTCCAAATTGTCATCAGATTTACGTTTGTTCTCTGAAAAGATATAAGTGTTCATGTCTACTAACTTTTTTTTTTCATTTACTAGAACCTCTTCCAAAATTTGAGTCTTACACGAAATTCTCTATGTATATATATATTTGATATACAGAAACGAAACGTAACTGCGATATATAAAAATAATAATAATAAAAAAAGAGAGGAATACGGAAATCCAGTACAAATAATTATTACTCGAAAAGTATAATTAAAAAAAAAATTAATTTGTGTATCAGAGTGTAAGTGTACGCGCGTGTGTGTATGTGTGTGTGTGCGTGTGTATCTGCAGCATATTCATATACGTATATAACATATAGATTGATTTAGTCGTATTAATCATTCAAGTTCACAGCTATTTATACGTATGTAAGTTTGCATAGATGCGGATAAGCTTCATTCGGTATTAATAGACATTTATACAAAACATATACATATATATATATATATATATATATTTATTGTATATATACATACGTATACATATATATACGTATTATATATATATATTTAGATATATGTATTGTATATATAAATACATACGTATGTATACATATATATACGTATTACATATGTATATATATACATACTACATACATATATATATATATATATATATATATATATCATTTTAGCTGAACCGAAAGCATTATTACACAAACTTATTTGTAACCTGTGTCTATTTATTATTGGTGTTAATATATTTGATGTAACATTAACATGTGCTTATGTTAATATCATTTACTCGGAAAAAAAATATTCTCGAACAATAGCAAAATCGTATTCCAATGGAAACAAAATTTTGCATCTCAAACGGAACAAATAGACAAAAATTATTCGCAAGACAATACACCAAAAGATTAATTGTTATGAACACAAACACATGTACTGGACTTCTAAAAGATAGTCACTAGATCATTTAAGACCAATTATCCGTACTGACGAAAACAAGATATTCCGATAAAAAAAATCTAGAATCTCTCCAACATCCTGTTTAGAGTCTGCATCGATTGTTATAACCGAAAGCCGTTTCTCTGACTGAATTTAATACGCTATAAATTTTAATGCATTCTTCGAACACCCACCTTACACAAACATCAAATCTAAGATTTGGATAGAACTACTGGCAAGTGAGCATCCGTTGTAGCTATTTCAGCGACTGCGACTTTTATGTAAAACAATAAAATTTTCTACGCACAATTTCAGAAAAAAAATTTTTTCAAATTGAATCGCTTGAGAACAGAATGATGGAAAGAGGAAAATCTACGAGAGACGCCAGTTGGTTATCAAAATTCCCCAAAAAAAAAAAAATTAGAATTCTTCAACGTTATCGGAACTGTAAAAAAGAAATTCAAATTTGTCGAGCAGTGCAATTATGCTCGAACGCATTTGACCAGATGTAGTAAAAAAAAAAACACGGTAGTTGGTCTTATCGTAGCGTTAGTATTTGGGGGTCGAGAATGAGAGCAAGAGTGAGCTAGCGAGAGAAGGGGGGTGAGCAATAGAGAGAGAGAGAGAGAGAGAGAGAGAGAGAGACAGACAGAGAGAGAGAGAGAGAGAGAGAGAGAGAGAGAAAGAGACAGAGATAGCGAATGAGGATAGTATGGATTTGTCGTGAAATAAGCACCTTTTGGAAAGACACAAAAGTAAACCGCCTTGCCCCATCCATTTTCAGGCGGATGAAGACGTCCGTCAACGAGACGGATGCCACGCATCGTCCGGGATTCGGGATTGCGGTATTTCAGTCCGCACGTTCCGGGAAACTGGGCGGTCACGGTGGTCAATAAGAGCGTGCTATCATCCTCGGTCGGTAGTTCTATCGGCTCGTCGCCCTCGTCCTCGGCAACCTGGATGTACGACGACATTTTCTCTTCGAAGCGCACGGTCTGGTTCGTTTCCCGATGAAAGAAGAATTAAAAATCTCTACAACACAACAAACACACACGCTCTCTCGATCTTCTCGCAGCCAGTCACGCAACACCGCACCTCTTTCTCTTCGGCTAGCGAGCAGTGCTGCCAATCGCACGCGTTCCCAAACCACTTTTCAACCTCTTCCAATGCGTCTCTCTCCCAGGAAAATCACGACGCTACTTCCGCCCGGGAAATCATTTTATCGAAACCGACGTCAATTCAATTGGTTCTCGACTCGAACGAGTTACGATTAAATTCAAAATTTTTTTTTAAACAAATTCAACGACTCGCACCGTCAGTACGCCACGTTTCGTTATTATTTGCCGGAGAAAAACGGCTAATACTATGCTCAAACGAACCACTCGTTGCTAAGATTAAGGGACTTTTCCAGTCGATTATCTTGCAGAAATGTCTTCGATATTGTTCGAAGAAATTAAAAAGTACTTTTTCACGGAATTATTTGGCCGATTTTGAGTCGAATTGATCGACAAGCGTGGAGGCAACCGGTGAATTATAAGAACGCAAAAAGCGATAGATTAATTTAGTAAGTAAAATCGCTTTTAGGTTCAAATTATTATTTTACGTGTGTTAATAATATGTTGTTTAATGTAAATATATATCGAAATGTAAATCAATATTTCGTTCCAGCGCTAGAGGATTTTTTAAATCTACGTAAAAGTCCCTAGCGCCTGTCGGAGCGCCGCGTTACAGTAAAATTTCGAACTGCTTTGGCGCTAAAAAGAATCGATTTGAATACAAAAACCAGTATTTTTGTCAAAAATATATTTCATCATTAAAGTAGAATTTGTGTTACATTTACATCCAGTGAGAGGTTCGAAAATAAAAATTGCTGTCATATTAGATGTTCTGTTGAGATTTGATCGTTCCTATAGATTACGAAAAAACAAAGTTGGAACGCGGATAATAGACAGCCTAAAAAGTTTGGGATTTGTATAAAACGATCATCGAGAAGGCAACCATATGCAAACCATTGGGAAGAGACTACCAACGAAGCCATGATAATGGGAAACGGTAAACTTTCTGTGCTCTTCATCCTTATTACGTGTGCCTGAAAAACATTTTATTAAATTACCCGTCATGGATTGTTACAGCGATAGAATGATAATCACCGATAAACTTACCATCATCATCAAAGGGGATGCGAAGAATAATACTGTCACCGTGCAGCTCAGAAATCCAACGTACTTAGCAGCTAGCAACTTGTCTTGCTCGTAAAAACTATAAAAATACACAACTCCGAGGAAACAAGTCGCCATTACCATTTCTTTAACAATTTTCAATTTCTTTACACTATACAACATGTACACATACACGTATGATGCTTGAAGCAGAACCCCAAAAATATTTACTAACAATATGAAATTGTCTTCGATAAGCATGCCGTACCTCATCCATAAGAAACATCTGAAACATATTGTATGGTATAATATTAATTCATGGAACAGGTCAATATGCCTGTAAAAGTTCACACTTACGACGTGTAACATGTTATGAACGCCAAAGGCGAACTATTTCCCGTTGAACCGTTTCTAATGATCTTCCTACACACCAAGCTAAAACATCGAAAATTATACAGCTGTGCATTGGAAAATAGTGTCCACCTAATTGTAATAATCCTTTACGAGCAATTAATTTATTCATTGGGCAGCTAGTGTTGTAACGTAGTCAATGTAAATAAACCACGTAGCGAATGCCGGAACAATTATCTGTCTGACAGATGAAATATGGTAAACAAGTTATTTTTTTGACTTACACGCCGGCTAAAAATTGTAAAATTGTGCAAATCGAGGCTGTCGTAGCCAATGCGTCTTTAATCCAATTCAAATCGTACATATCAGTAGGTACCACGTATTAACATCCGTGATCCAGATCCACAAACTTGTTATCAAGCTCATACGTCCAAATCTAGTTTTATAATGAAAGACGAAATCCGTGGTCGATAATATTATTCTCACATAAATCGAAAGCGAACACGAAATTATCGTCCACCCACGCTATTCGATCGGCGTTCGATTCCACGCCAATTTTGGCTCGGTTTTTCAACATGATTTTCATAATAAAAGACATGATTTTTTACTGTATTTGACTCGGTTTCAAAGAATAATTACTAAATACGTCAGGACTGTCAGGAGTGTATCTATCAATTTCAGCCCTTCGTTACAAACGTTTCTATTTATATATTTAGTGTATTTATTTTTGCTTGCCAATTCTTCGAAATAAATAATATATGTATTGGAAATGTATAAATAAGAAACGAACTGATGCACGTGAATCGTTTATTGCGTTAGTATTTATTTTTTAGCAACTCAATTTGGGTTTGTCGTGCTTGCAGAGTTTATAACCTCTTCTGGAGAAAGGATCGATATCAAGGAGCCGACATGAGACTCAAAATTCATCTATTCACCGGTTCCCTGAACAGGACTCTTAATTTTTGTAATTTAAAGTATTATTCGCGAACAACCAACTCGAGCAATAAGGCCGATCAAGATTTAGAGAATTGGAAAGAACAGCTTCATAGTACAATGCAAATTATTCCGAATTTCATCTCTGTGACCGAAGAACAGTCTTTGATCGACGAAGTTGATCCCTACATGAAAAAACTTCGATACGAGGAATCACATTGGGACGATGTTGGTATATTACATTCTCGTTAAGATTCGATAATAATATTTTATTCGAGCGTCGTTTCATTGTAGGCGATACATGCTTACAGAGAAACAGAGAGGAAGAACTGGAACGAGAATAACACAAAAATAATAAACAGGATTCGTGAGATAGCTTTTCCCAAAGAATTGAGTCAGCTTTCTTTGATACATGTTCTGGATTTAGCAGCCAAAGGATGGATAAAGCCTCACGTCGACAGTGTTAGGGTATGTAATTTATGTGTATGCAATTTAATGTATTAGCAACGTTCAATTATTTTTCTTATTTTTTAGTTTTGCGGAGAAATTATTGCTGGTTTAAGTTTGTTAAGCGACAGCGTGATGAGATTAACAATGGTTGGGCACGAGACAACACATAAGGATGAATTCTTGTTACCGCAAAGATCTCTGTATATAATGAGGTATAACAACTTGTTTGTTAAGTAAATATATAATTTCTTTGTATTAAAAATTATTATTTTATAGCGGTGTAGCCAGGTACAACTACAACCATGAGATCCTAAAAAATGAAGAATCCTATTTCGAAGGACAGCTTATACCAAAAGATAGACGTATTTCGATAATATGCAGATGTCAACCGAACGGCAACAGATAATGCCGCATTTAGTGTACATAGTTTCTAATTTTCGCTGTACATATTGAATGCAATAGGAGTAAATTATTCGTGGGAAATTGCTATAGTTTTATTGTAATGGCAAACATTTAGGCAAACACCTCCCACAAAATTCTCTAGGAGAGAGGAATACAAATTAGATATCAGCAGTTATCGCTAGATGGCGCTGCTAATAAATTCTAGGATTTTACCATCAACGGCACCACGGTTACCAACATAGGATGGACTGTCGGCAAATTTGGCTAGTAGTTTGAGCGTTTTGCCGCTACGTGAAATGGCGCTGTACGGACATTTGAAAGGCGCAGATGATTCTTGCCGGAATTCATATTGTGTCTTATGGGAAAAGCGGTAAGAATTATTTGCGATTGAATAAAAATAATATTTCAATCCTTTCCCGATGGCATTTCTTAATTTCTAACGGGTCAAATCAAAGCTGTAAAAATGCATTTTTTTTATACTTTCCCATAGAAGTTGTTCAACGTTTGAGTGCTTAATTGGAATAGTTTAAATGAAATAAAATAGTAGATGTGCTGTTAGTACTGTTACTATTCCTCTACGATGTATTACTGTACTCTCACTGTGACTAGCATAACATGTATTTTTTGTCCAGGTTGCTCTAAGAACGCATGTCGCAACACAGGCAAGGATGGTGTTCGAGGGGACGCGACGCGACAGTTCTGCGGCGTTCTGACGCCGATTGACAACGTAATGATGATATTCGGTGTATTTGCAGAGGTGCGAACCGAGTTTCTTGGACCCGCGGGAACCGTAACCACCAGGTGCATCCGTGGATTCTACATGCGCCGGCGTACGACGGTGTCCTGACGTAACGACATTACGTCAGAACGTGGCTCCGGCACGCAAGAGGGATAGTACGCGTGGGTGTGTTGGCAAAGGACGAGGAAGAGGGGTGCAGAGGGTGCCGAAGAGAGGGTAGAACGTCAATAGGAGAACCTTTTACGCGCGAGGTGGGAGAATCGGTGGAAAAGAGGGGCGGGCGTAGGGGTTGCTCGTGGACGAAGGTGGGCTGGAATCAGGGCTGTAACAAGGGTTTGCGCTCTAAACCGATCAGCCGCAGTGCCACCAACAACTGTTGAATGTTAAATGGCTGGTTTTCCCCGCGAGTTACCCAGAAATTTTCCTCCTCGATCGATTTTCGGAACAGCCGATAGTGTTTCCCGGAGGTAGAGTGACAAAAGCCTGGCTCTCGCAACCCGAGTACCACGCAGCTAGGAATCTGTATACTTTCCTGAGAATCGAACGAAAACAAATTCGCTGCCTTCCGTTCGGATTCGCTCGTCAGGGACTTACGTTCCCATGAAACCTCCCCTTTGCCGGGGAGAACTTTCCAAATCCTCGGTTCTCGTGCTTTCAGTTCAAGGGGTAGGATACAACGGCCTGTACACCGTAACGACCCTTGTCTCGTTTTTATGAGGCCGTGGCCTCTTATCAGCCAAGGTTCTACCTTCGGTTTTCCATCCCCTCGTCCTCTTTACGACTACAGTACTGTCGGGAACGACGGTTACGGCGCGCCGCGCCGCGCCGGGGGGCAAAAGTGGTCAGGACAGGGCGTAGGACGTGTTCCATTCCGTTCGCATAGTTCTAGGAGCGCTAAACTCGCGAGTCTCCGGAATCAAATAATTCAATGCGTTCGCTACAATTATCATGCTGAAATCTATCGATCGACGATTCCCGGACAACGCTTCCTGGCTCACTCTTTCTCTCCCTCTCTCTCTCTCTCTCTCTCTAGAATCAACAGCCCCACCAAAGTTATTCCGTTAGCCGGAGGAATCGAAGACCTTCGCAGGGAACTTTAGCTAATAGCTTTAGGCTTACGGAGCCTAATCTCCGGAATACTTAGCAGAGGACACTCGATCGGTCGTTGGAATCTATCGAAAGTTATCGTTTCGAGATGCATGGTATCGGCGGTGTCGGTAGATACAGGCTCTTTTGAATATCAATCCCCCGGAAAGCGGAGGCTCTAATCCCCGCTTATGCGACCCTGTCTATCATTGTTCCCATTCCGTGTGATCTCGTCGCATCCTCTTCGGGTCCGCGGAATGGCGCAGGAGCTGTTCCCGGTGTATTCGGTATCTGGTATTTGTTATCTGGCTGGAGCCGTGGGCTCGCGACTTCCGAGCTTACGGGCCGGATCAAAACAAGTCCTGTCCATTCAACCAACCCAGAAAGCTCGACACGGTCTAGATAGACACGTATCTAGATAGCACGTCTCCGTACACCATTGAGCCGTGAGGCCGAGGGGGTGGTCTCGAAGTCACGATGCGGCAGGGGTGGCTCTTTCAGCTGGGGATAAGCTGTCCTTGTTGCGGGGGCGGCGCTCAGGGCCGTATCTTTCTCAGGCTCCACGGGAGACGGGGAAATTTCAAGGATCCTCCGGACTATCTCTCCGACAGACCCTTCCTCGAGATACTAGAAGAGACGAGATGCCTCGAGATAGAAGAGACATTGCTGCGATACAAGACTGAAGCAGGCTGCGATCGATAGCCGCGGATTTGAACGGGATTGAATTAACGGATGGACGAGAGAGGATCGATCGGTACGGGCGTCGATGCTGCGGAAAACGAACGATCACCGCGAACCGCAACTGGTGGCTACGTCGCGCGTCCTCTTCTACATGTATTTTCCATCGGAGCGAGCCTAACGTCCAAGGCCGGTGTATTTTAAAGCTCGTCGATTATCCGCTAAACCGGATCCTTACGTAAGCGTACACGGACGACGACGGTCAACCCTGAAGATTCGAGACGACCGCCCGATGGCGGAGCATCGGCGAGGTCGAAGAGCGGACGCTGCCGGAGTCAGCTGGCATCGGCCTCAACGACCGACGCGAACCGAACGGTCCCGTTTTGCGTCACCGTTACAGTACGTTCGACGAATTTTCTCGGGGAACCGGGTACCTTTTCGCATCGTACACCACCAAGTTTTATTGGCCTAGCGAGGGGAAGCGTGGCGCGGGATCAGCGCCGTATCATCTGGAGGGGCTGTGACGGGGGTGCCAGCGATGGGATCGATCGGACCACCCCGGAGCGTCCAAGGCAGGGCCCGCTAGATAGCCTCGTCGACGAGTACTCTAACAGGCCTAGGACAAAATGCTCCCTTTCCTTTTCCTTCTCTCTCGCGCAACTTCGCCAAGAGAAACAACATTGAAACATAATTGAAACTCTGTGGCGGTGGTTGAATAGTTAGTCCAGTTGCCATTATGTCATCTAGTTTTTCTAGGAACTCGGCAACTCACGATTTCCGAACAGTTCTGATTCGCGGGTTTATTTGTTTGCACAAGAAGGGTGAACAGGAGGTCGGTTCGAAGCCATCGGCGTCTCGCGTTCGCAGCGTGTCGGTGGGGGTCGGAGCGGCAGCGGGAGGGGTTGGTTCCGGTGGTAGGGGGGCGGGGTTGATGGTGGGGTTGCCGCTAGGGGTGGATAAGGCGGATAGAGTAGGAAAGAGAGAGGCGAGACAGCGTAACCCCACGGCACCCGTGTGTGTCGCACTAAAATGTGACTCTGGCCAGCAGCACCGGGAGCCGTGTGTGTCGAGCGAATGAGCGAGAGAGCGAGCGCGCGCGCGAGGTAGAGAGAGAGAATAGTGTGTGTCGGAATTTTCGTTAGTTTCGAACGCGGCTACGAGCTGGTCCGGGCGCGTAGAACGACGGTGAAACAAAAGGCGAGACAGCCGGCTTGGAGTGTCTGAAGAAGAAGAAGAAGAAGAAGAAGAAGAAGAAGAAGAAGAAGAAGAAGAAGAAGAAGAAGAAGAAGAAGAGGCAGAAGTAAAAGAAGGAAGAAGCTTTGGCCTGGGGGTTGGGGAGCTAGAGGGGCGCGGACAGCGGGCAGCGGATCGTGGTACCGAGACTAGGAAACAGAGTGAAACGGCCAGCTCGTGAACGGGCTGCGTACTACCCTAACCGGTGGTCGGGGACTGTCGTCGTTGCAGCCTAACCAGGTCCCAGGGACGCCTAGCCAGCCAGCCAGAACCCGCTGGATAACGGAGGATTATACACTGTACCTCGGGCGCAGGGAGCGCGGAGAGCAGCGTGGAGATGTCATGCGAATCTAGAATTTAATCGGGAGACACCTACGGTGGATATAGGTGGACTAACCGGTGCACGCGTTGTTCTGTGTCCTCCGTCTTCGTCGTCGTCATCATCATCATCATCATCCTTTGCCTGGGAGGAGGACGAGCCTGGTCGGCTCGATGACCGGCCGGGAGTAGTTTAGTAACGTTTCGCACCGTGAACTGTGATTCTTTGTGGGAGCCGGGATACGGAGGAGGATCCGCGAGAACACCACCGGCTGCTAAACAGGTAAGTTCCTCTCGTTGCCATCTTACCTCGGGGCTGAGGCTTCTCGCGGTCTCCGGCCCGGGGCCATAGTACTTTCGTCGGCGCGGCGATCCCCTGTTTGCGTATCGATGTTCCGGAGGGAACGTATCGTCCGGAATCCTTCGGACGCCTACGCGTCACCGAAATATCCTACAAACAGGACCTATCCGTACGTCCGTAAGTCTGTTCCATACTAATCGAAGCGCTGTTACTAAAAGTATACATTTTATCGAACGATCTTTACCGAATGTCCAGGTTCCTAGCGAGAGCTAAACGAACGAGGCGAATGAACGTATCCGTTCGTACATCCGTGTCCATAGTCTGCGAACCAACTCCGACGAACGAGTACGTGCTAGGTGTCTACATTCTTCTGGATAAATGTTCGGTATCTGACACGACTACATACCCTCTTTTGAAATTTTTTCTAAAACAGTCGGACCCAGATCCAACAAGATCTTTTCCATCGATTCTGGACACCGGTTGATGCTTCGAACGCCAGCTGACGTCGCAGCTGGTAGTCGAAGAACCAGGGATAGAACGAACGACCAGATCACGTTGGATTAGATCGTCCGATCGTTTCGATCGCCGCTTTTGTCTCGATTGTTCGTTACGCTCCTCTAACGAGAGGATGTGCCCGGAGCAAAAAATGAATTCTCTGTGAAATGAGGCTAACCGTCGCGAAAAGGGTCGAAGCTCGGTCACCGCGCCGGAGAAATTGCCGTTGCCAGGTAGATTCTGAAAAACTGTAATAGAAGTTTCACTTCTCGCCGCTCTTTCCGCGGACTGGCTCTCTCTCTTCAAATGAATTCGGCGAGATGAAAGCCGTGCGCTCTCCTTCTCCGACGTCGCGACGTCACCGTCGCTTGGAAGTCCATTTCGCGGGACTGTCCGACTCGTTGGATGGCCATTTCAAGCGAAACCGGAGATTGTCGTCTCTGTTATTGTTTTTCAAGCAACCTTTGTAAAAACTATAAAATCTATACGCCGAAAATATTAATTTCAAGACGTGCGTTGATTAACCCGTAACCACTGTTGATGGGTCAATTTGACCATATACATTATTAATATTTGAATTACGGTATAGGGTCACAGTGGTTACGGGTTAAGCATGTTTCGCATCTCCCAGTGAGGACTGTAAGCCAGAGAAATTGCAAAAAAAAAGTAAACTAACAAAATGTTTTTGTATTCGAAGAAAGGCAACATTCGTCGGGGAACGATTGATAATAGGCGAAGGAGAAAATCGATCTGCTCATCCGTAAAAATCCCCCATAATGTGGTTGTCCAGGGGTGAAGGTGGCACATCCGAAACCATTCGATCCCCGAGGCTTCTTCCCATTATCTCCTTTGCCTTTTCCGAAGAAAAGTTTCGGCCCCCGTTGCAATATGTTCGGCGTTACCTCGCAACGCGTAATAGCTGTTGTTGGGGTGATTTATGTCGGCCAGTATGGTCGCACGAAACCGTTGTTCCAGCGTACCCATGGTCGACCGGTTTCCGATCTCTGTCGAGTCCCTGCAAATTGCTCGCCCCTGGCTCGCGGGAATCTCGACGACTCGAGAAAATCGACAAGAAGACGCGCCGAGATAAAAACGGTTTCTCGAGGAACCGTTCGCGAGGGATGTCTGTTTTTCTCCGGTCGACGGCGGGAGTAGGAAAACTTTCGGAATCAGAACTTATCCGCTTTCAAGGTATTATTCGAAACAGGCGAAGGGATTAACGAACAACGTCCGATCATTGGCGTCTTGTTCTACTCGGAAGCAGTAGCAGGCTTCTCTACGATAATCTTCTGACTTCGATCGAACGACAAACTGTTTATTTCGTGGTTTTGCGGGAACACGTGTACTCGAATATTTGTTATATAATTTCTCTCCTCACGGTGTTATTAACGTTCTCGTAGTTCACTATAGTCTGTAATGCGAGGAGATTTCCTGATAAAAAAAAATGGAGTCGAAAAGAACGAGGAATAGATATTCCTATCACAGTTTCTACTATAGAAAATAATCTGCAGTATAGAAATCGGGTTCCACGCTGTGACATTATGTACAGTGATTTCTATTAATATTCGAACGCTCTTAACAAAACGATAACTTTTTTGATATTGCACCATATGACTTGAATTTTTTTTTGAGAAGTTAGAGCAATTAATTTACTACATGATGTGAAAATATTAAAAGTTGTATTTTACAACTTTTTTATGTGGGTCTATTTTGAAAATTTAAAATATTTGTTTTGTAGATCTTTGCCAATTATATGACACTGAAAGATATATGCATCCTTAGATTTATTGCAGTTAGAGGCCGAAAATCGTGAAAAATTGCAATTTTTACCATATTTAAACGTTTGTAGCTCATTGCGACGTCCACCGATTTTAATGAAATTTTCAGAATATGTTTAATTGATACAGATCTACGAAACGTGTTTTCTACACTTTCAATATCAGCCCACATAAAAAAGTTGTGAAACATAACTTTTAGTATTTTCTCTGCGATTTCGAGCAATTGTAATTTTTTCAAAAATTCTTTTCACGTTACATAACAAAACCGAATATTAAAAATGTTTTATCGTCTTTTTAAGTGTGTCCAAATATTCGTGGGAGTCACTGTATATGTACGTTTCTCCATCGCGTTCAAGAGAATTATCGGAATCTTGACCGCGACGTGGTGGATTGTCTTGGGAAATTCTACTCGCGACGAGCGGAGACGCAATCGCATATCGCGGGTTTCGTGGGATCCGGTAAACAGAGCATTTCTGACGTAAGGCTGTTCTCGACGCGGCCCTAAACGAAGTCGGATCTCTCGAAGGCGGATGGGTTGATTCGATTAGACCGTGGATCCGAGCGATTCCCGACTAGCGACTCCTGACAGTGACATTAAATGGCCTACGAGCATCGAGGCCGCGCATCGTATCGTATTTCCGTGACCGATCGACCAAACGGTTCAGCTACTCGTCGTAAACACGAAGGAAAGGCCGCTCGGAACGACGATCGCGAACAGACACGATAAAACCTGCCCGGGACACGCGACAATCGCAATATTTCCCTCGGATCCACGCGATCCGAAGCGTTACGACTTTCTCGTCTCTCCCGTTTCATCGAGATTTACGCTCGTCCTCCTCTTCGCTCTACAGCCAACCGGTCAACAAATTAGGAGCACTCACGACGTCCAATATTCTCCGTTTCTAATCATTTTATATTTCAGTCGATATACAGGGTGTCCCATTTAAGTTGAGGTTGTAAAAAATCTCGAAAAAAACAAACTGACACATGTCAGTATAAAGCCATATATTTTAACAAAAAAATGTTTCAAACAAAAGTGCTGCATTTTTTTTTACGTTGAATCCGATTCCGAAATAAAAAATATGGGTTCATGATGAAAAAAGACAAAATGACCTTGAAATAACCTTGAATACGCCCACGCATTAAAACACTAGTAGTGCCATCTGACTTCCCACTCGAAACACTAAAGGGCACGTTTGAGTTTGTTTTTTTTTAAATCACACGTGTTCGAGATTTTTTACAATCCCAACCTAAATGGGACACCCTGTATATTGTCACTTTCCTTGCAGAAGACGTTCTCTCGAATTTTTGGATATTATGTTGCGAGTATGTTATTCGATTAGTAAATTCCTTTTCTTCAATTCCATTTCCCGGTAGGAAATCACCGGGTCGACTAATGAGAGGCGATTAATCGGATCCTGTCGATTCGGTTTGAAAACACGAGGGTCGATCGCGCGTCCCATGCCGAGCGACAAGCTGGTTCTCGCAGCTGGTTGCGTATTTATGGAAAAAAAATTAACGAGATTCCCGTTGATACGCGCGTTATGGATCCCCGAGCGTTTTCTCGTTAAACATCCTGCCGTGCCACCTCCCCCCCCCCCTGTCGGGTAAACTGCCGGCCAAAAGTATTTCGCCGGATTATCCGAGGATTATCGTTGTTTCATAAACGCCGAGAATCAGCGTCGAATGGAGCACCGTTTCGATGATAAATAAATCTGTTTCCGAGCAGAAATCGTTTTCCACGAGAATCTTATATTATCGACACTCGTGCATACTTTACTTCGGTAACAAATAATTATTGCTGTACCGATTTTGAAGTATTTATTTGGTTAATTAGCAACTTATTGAGCGTGTTACTTTCGACTCGGATGAAATCCTGCAGGAGGAATCCGATTCCAAACGCATACCAAGCATACCCCAAGCCCTGGTTCATCGATCCCACGCATAATCTACGACTAGGGCTGGATCCTACAGGGGAAATCACATTTTAAGGGGGTTATCCCATGTGAAAGCTACTTTTTCTTGCTTTTTTAGGAATTTTTTTTTAAGGACCCTTAAAACATACAATCTTCAAATTTTTACCACACATTTACTGATATTTGAACAGTCTCTCAGAATTTTTTCATACCAAATTAACGAGCTGGATCGACTTTACACCGTTCGGAAGACACTCATGTGTAAAAAAAGTAGGTTGATGGGGACCATGATTCCGGAGGTTTCGATCATCTGATATCAAAAAATCAATCGGCATTTTAATTTGTAGACCTGCGGCTATCGACGGTACCAAAATAATATGAAAATATCGAAATTGAATTTTTGGCACGGTTTTAAACGTTAAGTTCCAAGTTGCGTCATTTTTTTTCGTCTTTATCAGCTTAAAAAATAAACTATAGCAGATATCAGAAATACTTTGGTGCGGGTAATACTATAGATGTGCTGACTATGCCATAAAAATTTGAGCGAAATCCGTTCAGTAGTTTTTAAGATAACATGGTCGCCAATATGAAAAACGCGTTTAAAGATTCAAGTACGATTTACACAAAGAAAATGTAAACTCAACATCAGTCTGCTATGTGTTGAGAAATTGTCTTGGCTCGATACTCCGAAGTGCACGTTGATTCGAATGCACTTTTTTCCAGCACAAATTAATGTGCAGCTTATTGATATTTCACTGGTTATTTATTAATACTTTAATCGTAATGAGGCAAACAGATGCTCCGTTCTACATTTATAACAGTCGAACGACTTCGAATATCGAAATATGCTTTCACCTGCATATTCTAGGAATGTTATAGAAGCAATTTGTGCAACAAAAAATTTTTTCAATTTTTTTTATCTGCCACATGGGATGACCCCCTTAAACGTGTCCAGAGTCGGTGATCAAAGATCTGCAGGACGAACGATGCTCGAGGAGTATTCCGTGATCATGGATGTTGCGCGACTCTGTGCCATTATCGAGATGATCAGGCCCGGCGAGCCATCCTGAACGGTGAATGGTGCCCCAGGAGTCACCGCAAAGACGGCTTCATCCTCTTTTGTGAGTTAGGTTCGCGGACCGTTCGTTTCCCTTTATCCCCGTATACTTTTGGCTGGTAGTGTATGCGGTGATTGTGCCGGCTGCCCGCCGCGCCATTGATATTCATGCCGAGCAGAGCCGAGCAGAGCAGATCAGTGCACAGGGTCGTTTTGCTATTTTTCCGGCATTTTTGTTTTTTTTGCTCTCCACCCTATTGAACGCCGTCCCGATTATATTACGAAGGAGACATCGCAGCGCCGCCGGGGAAACCGTTGTCCCGTGGGAGCGGAGGGTTTCGAGTGGCTCGAAAATGGCCCCGCTTCGAACTCGATGGTCGATTGAAAAATTCAACGCGAGAGACAAAACCGAGGTCGACGCGACGCGACGTGCGCGCGTCAGGTGCCGCTTTCGATCCCGCGCGGCCCGGCCGGTCGCCGTTAATTAATTCGCTTAACGAGCACGATTTGGACACCGCGCGGCGCTCGCGAGACACAGCCTCGTTAGAACTTTCGAATCTCGCAAAAAGCTCGGCCAGACCGTGGCCCGGTAACGAGACCATCAATTCCACCGGTCTCTCTCGACCGTTCTCGTCTCCCCTCCAACCTACTTTGTCCATTCTCGGTCGAAAGGAGGACAGAGCCGGGTGACGTTGCCGAGAGGGTTCTCGAGATTTTCGTGAAATGCCGGGCTCGATTTTTCCAGAGGACCATATCGAACGCCCTCGCAGATACGGATGGGATCAAGTTCGAGTACGAATTCCAGCGAGTTTCAATCACGATAACTATTCTCAGGTTGACTCGAACATACTTGCAGAGTCGCTTAAGACTTGTTCCCACCCCCCACTCTACCTTCCCCTTCCTCGACGCTATTCCCCCACGTTTCCGCCCGGTCACGTGACGCGTTCCGTCACTGTGGTACACAGGGTCGGATTAAGCGCCGTGGCAGAAGTAGCAAATGCTACGGGCCCCGCTCCTTGAGCAAAAAATTTATTATCTTGAAGTTCAAATCAGATGGTGCAATTATTCGCAAAAGTCACTTACAATTTTTTATAATATGAAGACGACTTGATTAAAAAATAAATATAACATGAAATTCACTAATTAAACGGAAGCTTTTTAAATTAATCTATTTTTTTAATACAAAATATACTCGTGAATGGCTTTCATTGCCAATAAATTGATGTATTTCGAATTTCTTGTCCTTCTGTCTCTCATTGTACCTCCAAAACATTCTTAATCCGGCACTGGTGGTGCATGTGTCACACTGTCACGTGACTAATCCGATACTGGCAGAGAGGGGGCATTTCCCCTCCGTTCGAGTAAACTCCCCTCACCCGGCGACTCTGCCTACTTGTAATATACTCGATCCCATCTCTGCTCACATACTGTTGTACATTCTCGCGCAATAAGCAAGCAGGCAAGCAGGCAAGCAACCAGGCAAACAGACGACCGAGTGAGCAAGCAAACAAGCCAGTTGGTCGGATGTTTAATTCAGCCTCTCGCGGTGGAAGAGGCGCGCGGGGGTGGTCAGACGCATGAATTCGTACTTGACCCGATTCCACGCTGGTTTTTCAAGAAGCGAAACCAAGGAACGTTGTTAAACTCGCGCTAGGGCTCGCTAGCAACAATTCACAGAAGGCCGCGTTCAGTTGATCCTAATTTTTACCTGGTTGATTTTTTTCGGCCAGCGCAGACTCTGCTCGCACAATTGATCACGATCAAGTTCCCCTGTCCGACTAACGATGTGCCTTATCTCCTCTGGGCTACGGATCCGACCGAATCGGCCACGTGCCTTATCTCCTGGACTCGTTTCCCGAAAAACTCTGCATTCCGACCTTTTAATTAGCCGCCGCGCGACAAAGATTCGCGTGGCTTCTTCGTTTCGAAAACGCTTAGCCGCTTCGAATTTTAACATCGAATCTATTATTCGAGCCTGTGCAAGCGTCGTCTGACCAACCGTGTACCGCATCCCCTCTAGCAAACCCTGATATTCCTCTGTTCAGCAAAATGTTGTACAACCCCTAATCTCACCGGTAGAGTACACACCTGAAATTCAGAGCACGTCTGGATCAGTGGTGGTCCCAATTTACTTAATTAATCCTCGCCCATTTATCGGCTCCGAGTTCCTCAAATTGAGATCTCTCTGTCCGACCAGTGCTAGACCCGATCTACTTATTCGAACAAGATTCTCCCCTGAGGAATCGTCGAAGAAATTATTTAATGAGAAAGTTAACCGAGAATTTAAATATGTTAACAATTTGTGTAGGGACACTGGTTTCGTAAAGGATCGTCTTTGAACTCCTGTAATTAGGATTCTTTTTCGACCAGGACTGCGACACCGTATGAAAATGACTTGCTCGTACCAGAGTTATCGCATCAAGACTTGTCCCCCCACTCTACCTTCCCCCTCTATGACGCTATATCCCCACGCATCCCCCGGTCACGTGACGCGCTTCGTCTTTGTCGTGCACGTGCCCGGTCCTGACAGAGAGGGCGTAACTTTTTCCCCTCTATTCGTGCTCCCTCCCCTCATTCGGTTCGTACCGTGCTTATCAGTGTCGTTATCGCGGATCGTTTATCACCGGTCCGTACCGAGTTCGCGTTAATTGCCCGGCCTCACGGGTTCGCGCAATTATCCGCGCCCGTTGCAAAACATTTGAGTGCAGCAGTCCTTTACGGCTCCTCGGATTCGTTGGGATCGCGCGTTTGTTAATTAATTACTGGCCCCGTCGAAACACGCCGAACAGATTTTCAACACGAAGAAACCTCGATACTTGTTCGTTAGGGTTCCCGTGAGAATTTCACGAACGGCCGTTTTTCAATTTCGGAATTAGTTTCGCGAATGTCCTGGTGCTTCGCGCGCACTCGCTTTTCATAGCCCGGTTTATTTATCGGAGTGGACTCGCGTAGGTTTTCGCGTGGGAACGGAAGGCAGTTTGTCTAGCAGTTTGAAAAGTAATTCCCCGGGAGGACATTATTCCCAGCGGTCTACGCACTGCGAGGCCAATACCGAAGAAGTATCGTCGTCTCCTCTCCTCTCCGAGGAAACTTTCCTCAAAAATTGAATTTAACTTGCATCTGAAGGGATGGCCCATTAAAACGCAGTAACAGCTTCGCTGTAGTTTCAAGTTTGAACGAGTTCACCGTGCCCCTAAGACAACGAGGAAGATGGGGACCGGAACAGCTGATGTCACCTTCCGGTTTTAATCGCCACGACGAAACCATCGACCAATCGACTTTTCGGTCTCGAGGGCCACAGTGTCCTCACTAGGGTGGGACCTTAGCTATACTTGTTGAAATTTTTTTTGCGAGATTGTTTTCACGCCCCCCCCCCCAAATTGTACTATTGAGTAAGAAAATAATTTCTGCAAAAGTTGAAGTTTATCGGATAAGGGAAAGGCGTCATTGACGTTGAAGTTGCGAAAAACATGAAATATTGTAGGAATGGGAATATTTGAAGTAAAGACTTTTTATTATGACTAAATGTTCTTGTGTCAAAATATTGATTATAATAGTACCAAAACGTAATATTTTCAATATAACAATTAACTAATTATCATATTTTTATAAATATTTATGCTAAATTTTATGTGTTTTATTGAAAGTACCAATTCTTTTACTTGTATTCTTATACTAATTTAAAAAGTAGAGAAATTATCGTTCGACATAAATATGTTATATTTAATCAGAGCAGGTGGCGGACAGAAATTAGACAGAGTGCATGTACAGAAATTAGATAGAGTGCATGTAAGGAATTATAATATTTTTGGAGGTTTAAAATATTTAACTTGAATTTTCAGTATACTCATCACATTGAGCGCGCAGTTACTTCTTTTTTTTTAGACACGCTTTCCCGACGTCCGATTAATCTAAAATTTTGGATATATAATTTTTTCATGACATGGAACAATATTGGGGGGGGGGGGCCCAAAATTTTTTGGTCGAAAAATAAGGTCCACCCTAGTCCCCACTTTACCTTCCCCTTCTACGGCGCTATTCCCCACTCTTCCGCCGGGCCCGGTCACGTGACGCGTTCCGTCACTGTTCTGTATGTGTTACGATGTCACGCGATGCTCCCTCCCCTCATCTGGCGCTCGAGGGCGGACCATACGAAAAATCACTCTTTTTACAGGAGCGTCTAGTCTCCTTGAAAAACAACGGCTCCGTCGATGTTGCGCGTCGATCGTGCCTTTTAAATCACCCTATAAAAATTCCACTCGGTATCGCAATTTCTCCGGCCTCTTTTTTCCCCCCAACAACATCAACTCGTAAATGACTTTACGGTCTACCAAACACCCTCGCCGCCTAATGGCCGCGGTGATTACTTTAAAACTTCCCTCAAACTTCTGATCAATATTTTCAATTTCTTCGCTGGCGGCACGCTTTTCCATAGCAATCGATCTCGCCGTTCTCCTCGAACCGGTACGATATGCGATAGCGGCGCATGGAGCGTTGATTATTCCGAGTCGAAATGAAAAATTTTACGAACCGGGCGATTCGAGGCCTGAAAAATTTCGTGTTTCGAAGGGGCAATACACGGGGGCCGTTTGTTACCACCGGAAAATGGGAAAAGTTTTTCGCGCGAGATTCCTCCGAGAGGAGGAGGACTCTCTCCCCAGTTTTCTTGGGGGTCGTTCCGGGGAGGCTTCCCAGCCGCTGTTTCAGCTCGTTGCATTGCGGTAGATCGATGTACCGGAGTTCAGGGTTACGTTGTAAGGCCTCCTCGTCGCCGATGGAATCTGCAGTTGCACGTGCTGCGCGTTCATCGTGGCTCCGACGCACAGCGTATGAAAAACATCATTTCTCAGAAGTGTCTCGAAATCAACTAAAAACCCTCCGTTATTCCCATTTGACGTTCCGACGATTTACAGCGACTCCCATTAATATTCGAACGCTCTTAAAGAAACGAAAACTTTTTTGATTTTGCACCATACGATTTGAACTTTTTTTGAGAAGTGAGAACAATTAGTTTACTACATGATGTGAAAAGAAATGTTTTCAAACATTACAATTGGTTGGAATTGCAGAGAAAATACTAAAAGTTGCATTTTACAAATTTTTATGTGGGTCTATATTGTAAATTTAAAATATATGTTTTGTAGATATGTGTCGATTATATGCATTGTAAAAGTTTCATCGAAATCGGTTGATATGGGAAAAAACGACAGGCATTGAAAGATATATGAATCCTTAGATTTATTGCAGTTAGGACCGAAAATCGTAAAAATTTGCAATTTCCACCATCTTTAAATTTTCAGAATATGTTTCATTGATACAGATCTACGAAACGTGTTTTCTACATTTTCAATATGAGCTCATATAAAAAAGTTGTGAAATATAACTTTTAGTATTTTCTCTGCAAATTCCCACCCATTGCAATTTTTTCAAAAATTCTTTTCACGTTACGTAACAGAACCTATTGTTCTAATATCTCAAAAAAATTAAAGTTGTACGGTCGAATATTAAAAAAGTTATCGTCTTTTTAAGAGTGTCCGAATATTAGTGGGAGTCACTGTATATTAAAATAAGGACTTTCTTCTTTTTTTTTAGCAGATGGAGGGTTAGTACACAATTTGAACATTTGGGCCACGATGTGGTGTAATCTGTTTTCTGGCTTTGATGAAGTCAACCTCAAAATTTGTCGCATGTCGTTGGGACATTCAGATTCGAATGGCATGGAAAAATGTAATCACGGAAGTTCGAAGTGTTTTCTTCTGAAAGCTCGGAACTAGGTTCGTTAAACGGGGAGGCGAGAAGAAAAATGATCGATGTCGTTGGAATTCAATTAAATCGGTCGGAGGAAGCCCGCTAGCGTTCGTGTGCTCGTGCTCGTGTCAGAAACAGCTGAACGGGCCCGTGAATTTATTCCACGGCGAAGATGGCTTGCATGCTGATCGCTTGGCATCCGGCCAACTCTCTTCCACGGGTCGACCTTCGTTCCACGGCATGGAGAACGGAGAACGGGCTGTAAACAGCCCCGAAAAATCGAGCGCGACCGGTGTGTGACCCGAGTCCAAGCGAATCTTGCAAGGGTACATATTCAAGTTACACAAGCCGATTTTGATGAAACTTATGTAACACATACGGTGACGCCCATTAATATTCGGACGCTCTTAACAAAACGATAACTTTTTTTAGTTAGGGCAATTAATTTACTACATGATCTGGAAAGAAATTTTTTCAAAAATTACAATTGGTCGGAATAACTTTTTTGATATTGCACCATACGATTTGAACTTTTTTGAGAAGTTAGAGCAATTAATTTACTACATGATGTGGAAAGAAATTTTTTCAAAAATTACAATTGGTCGGAATTGTACAGAAAATACTAAAAGTTGCATTTTACGACTCTTTTTTATGTGGGTCTATATTGAAAATTTAAAATATATGTTTTGTAGATCTGTGTCAATTATATGCATTGTGAAAGGTTCATCGAAATCGGTTGATGTGGGAAAAAACTACAGGCATTGAAGGATATATGAATTCTTAGATTTATTGCAGTTAGGACCGAAAATCGTGAAAAATTGCAATTTTTACCATCTTTAAACGTTTGTAGCTCATTGTAACGTTGACCGATTTTAATGAAATTTTCAGAATATGTTAATACAGAATTTATTCAGAATAAATTATTACAGATCTACGAAACGTGTTTTCTACATTTTCAATATGAGCCCACATAAAAAAGTTGTGAAACATAACTTTTAGTATTTTCTCTGGAATTTCAACCAATTGCAATGTTTTCAAAAATTCTTTTCACATTACGTAACAGAACCGATTGTTCTAACATCTCAAAAAGAATTCAAGTTGCATGGTAGAATATTAAAAAAGTTGTCGTCTTTTTAAGGATGTCCGAATATTAGTGGGAGTTACTGTAGTTCTTCGAAAAATATTTCACACGTGTTCTTTTTTTATCGGCACACCATCCACATTGAAGGGGCGAAACCAACCCTCAAAGTTGGGAGTCGTAACCACATTTTTTGAGATATCTCGGAAACCAGAGGTCGAGAAAATCTAATTTCTTTTGTGACTTGTGTGGTTTCGAACGGGAAATTCAGTAGCGCAAGAAAATTGTAACAAAATATGGTTTTGACCTCCTTTGAGGGCTGTTTTCAACGCGGATGGTTGCCGATAAAAAAATACACGTGTCAAATATTTTCTGGAGAACTGTGCCTCGCATAAGTTTCATTAAAATCGGCTTGTGTAACTTGAATATGTCCTCTTGTTAGTAGTTCCCGTGAAATATTTACGGGGTGAAAACATCTAAAGATAGCGATCGCGATTAATTCGTAGCTTTCGGTGGCAATCGAAAGTGTTCTTATTAATAGCCACGGAATTTATTTATCGCATCGCGGGGACAGTCGCGTGTCGAAATACCGCGGCGAGTTGCAAAGTGTCTGGGGACGGGGGTGGTACGAGAGGGCACGAGACGATTCTTCGTGCGACAATAAGTCAAGAAGGACGAGCAGAATTTTTTTCAGTTGACACTTCGGAACTTTGGAAATTCGACGGATTCGTAAGTAGTATAGGTCGGTCATGGTCGGACGTAATCATGGACTATTTAGATTGAATTTTCTTCAAATATGTATTCGTTGTTTCTTACTTATTTTTTCTTGGAAAATTTTTGTTTGGAAACTCGATGGATCCGTAAGTAGTATAGGTCGGTCATGGTCGGACGTAATCATCCAACGTTTGGATTGAATTTTCTTAAAATATGTATTCGTTGTTTCTTACTTATCTTTTCTTGGAAAATTTTTGTTTGGAAATTCGATGCATTCGTAAGTAGTATAGGTCGGCCATGGTCGGACGTAATCAACGTTTGGATTGAATTTTTTAAAAATATGTATTCGTTGTTTCTTACTTATTTTTTCTTGGAAAATTTTTGTTTGGAAATTCGACGGATTCGCAAGTAGTCGGTGGGACGTAATCAACGAACGTTTTCTCAAACCGTGTATTCGTTGTTTCTTACTTATTTTTCCACGTAGTATCATCTCGTGCCCGGAGCGTATAGATCCGCGCTTGGGAAATGTTAAATTCCCTGGTCTGTATTCGCGAGGAAGGGTGCCAAGCTCGGATGTTAACGGATCGCCGGGTTTCCATGAAAATCCGCCGCGTGCCCGGTGACTTTTGACCCGGAAACTACACGGCGAAACTGAATGCGAGCAACGGCGGGCCGGAAGCCCGAGAGTTCTTGCCAGCCGAATCTCCTGTACAACACTATACTATGCTCCGTTATATCATACTGCCGCGCGCATACCTTTAAAATGATTCCGAGCCGCGGTTCGCTGTCGCGCATAAAAAATGGAATTTAAGGGATTAAGGGACTCCGTGTTACACCATAGATGGACGGGCGAGCAGGGAACGTCGAGGATGTTGGACGTCCGAACTGGATGAAATATAGTAATTCTAGCAGATGTGTAAATTTTTCTTCTGTAGAGTCCTCTACAGGGTGTTCCAAAATTCCTTCAATTCCCTGAAATGGACGGTTCCTGAGATCATTCAACCTTTTCCAAAATGTCCGCCGCGACTTTGTTTAGGAGTTATTAACGAAATACAGTAATTCTAGCAGATGTGTAAATTTTTCTTCCGTAGAGTCCTCTACAGGGTGTTCCAAAATTCCTTCAATTCCCTGAAATGGACGGTTCCTGAGATCATTCAAAATTTTCCTTTTCCAAAATGTCCGCCGCGGCTTTGTTTAGGAGTTATTAACGAAAAACACGGACCAATCAGAGCGCGACCTACACGCGTGTTGGCAAATATGGTCCGGCGCGCTAGCAGAGCCGAAATACAACGAAAGCCGTCCCGACCCATCGCGGTATGTCGAAAATTTCTGTACTGTTTACGCTAGTGTTTTTGTGACAGATACGTCACGATGCGTGGATCAACGCGGACGGTTTCCGCGTATCTGCGATGACGAAAGATGGAGGACTCGTATCAAGGACTTACAGACCCAAACGACTGCTGGCGCGCCGGACCATCTTTATTAACACGCGTCTAGGTCGCGCTCTGATTGGTCCGTGTTTTTCGTTAATAACTCCTAAACAAAGCCGCGGCGGACATTTTGGAAAAGGAAAATTTTGCTTCGAATGATCTCAGGAACCGTCCATTTCAGGGAATTGAAGGAATTTTGGAAGAGCGATCGTAATCGTGCAGGAACAGTCATATTGGAAATAATTGCACGCCTAACGAGTACAAATAGAACGATCTCGTGCAATTAGCATCGATCGATCGGTGCACGGTCATCGAGTCCATTACACATTTTACTCTGTTATTAATGATCTGTTTCTGTTTATTCGCGCAACGCTACTGTACACAAACGAATCCCAAAGCATTATTAATTAATTACCAATTAGAGTGATGCGTTCCGAAGCCGTGCATTAGTCGGCGCGAACCAACGTTCGTTGGAGCAGTGACCATGGAGCCATGACTTTCAAACGTGTAATCGAACTGTTTTTATCCGACCACGAAATGCTTTTGTGATATCGAATATCTTAACTCGATTTCGATATCTGGTTCGCACGGGGGTGTCGAGTTGTTTGGGAGATTCTGTTTCGATCAGCACAGCATTCGGAGCTGGGAACGAGAGATCGAATGCGATTTTCCCACCTGCGGCCGAGCGTTCTCGCCGAACTAGGCTCGAACCAGCCGGTCTAATTCCGTCGCGTCGGTGAGGCGCATCGGCCCTCTTTTGACCCGGTTTCGTACGGTTTCAGCGCACCTGATTCACCTCCTCGTCGAGGACATGCCCCGCCTTCGAGCCCCGAGAATTCGATACTCGGCTCGCGCGGTATCAAAAGAGCCCCGAGGCGCCTCGCCGAATCTCTTCCCGCTTGCGATTCAACTCGCGAAATTCCTTTCGCGTCGTACGGCCACAATGGAACCGCGACTAATCGCTCCTCCGCTCTGCTCCGCTCTGTTTCGTCACGACCGTTAGCATCTTACAATTAGTTTCCGAAATAGTAAATCGCTTCACCTGATTTCCACGGGTTGCGGATGATCAACGCGGTAAAAACAATTATCGCGCGACTCATTACAAAGTTGAACGAGCCTCGAACTTTACGACAACAATGTTTGGCGGGCAAACGTGCCGCGATAATTGCTCGCGTCTTCCCCTCGGCGAATCCCAACCCCCGCGTACGACGAAACACCAGCGGAAAATAGGGGAACAGTTGTGCGAGACGCGAATGTACAATAGAACGCGGGGCTTAGTGTCTTCGCGGAACGCAATTACACACGGTCATGTTTCACCGGTGACAGCGTCAAAAACATTGCGTTTCCCCGGTTTTAATTGGAAAGCACGCTCGTTTTGCTTCGGCTTGGCTCGGCTCTGTTCGGCTCGGACCGCATCGTTTTTCCCGTCCGGTCGTTCCGATGGGACGAGACGAGAAAATTTATGCGGTTTCCGTTATCCATTGCCCGGTCCAATTGCAACGAGCAACCGACGCACAGAGTGGTATTTGTGCTAAAAACCTGGCCATAAATATTTTTTTTATTTTTCCTACGTTATACAGTTAGTTTATGAATAAAAAAGCCATTTCGAACTACATACCAGTGATAGTAAGTTTTATTTATGGGGTGTTCATATGTAAAACTAAGGGACTAATTATTCTTGTAAATCTTTCAGTTTTTCATCAAACAGTCGCTTTGTGCTTTCTCTTATTAGCTCGTGCAGTTGCTCTCGAGTCATAGACTTGATGGAATCCACAGAAACTGGACCAAACGAAGAAGAAAATTAACGAAATAACAAAAGAAGGATATTTGGAGCTTTATTTTTCGTTAATGTGAAAACTTGTGAAAGCTTTTTTGCGGTATAATAATTCTAGATATCCCGAAGTTTAACAACACGTAACTTTTATGCTGTATGTATGTTACGATGAATTGCATATGTTTAAAAACACTAATATATGCAAGAAAAGTAATGAAAATCCAAGAGCTTCTAATCAGGCACGTATAAAAAGATTTTAAAATTGGTAAAAATATGATTAATATAATGTACATACCTTGTGCAACAATATTCATCATAAGTTTCGCTACAAAAATCACTTCCAACATGAAAATTATCACACTAAAAAGATGTTTTCGAACGGAATGCTACGAAGAAAGACCTGCGTATCGAACAAGTGCTAGGTTCTAAGTGCTGGCACCTGTGACTGGTTGGGTTACCACAGATAAGGAGTCCACCACGAGACGGCATGTTTATCTATCTATTTTGTATATGTCTATCTATCTCTATATGTAAATATTTATAATTTCGATTTTTGGCCAGGTGTTTAGCACAAATACCACTCTGTGCGACGCTACGGCGAAATAAATAGCGTGACTCGGTCTCAGAATTAGCGCCGACCGCCGCGCCGCGCCGATCCCGAGTAATCGGTCGTCATCGATCGTCCCTTTCGAGGCACGAATGAATATTACTATAGTATAATTCGAAACAGTCCCCGCGTTACTAAATGTGATTAATAAATTGATTAACGCTCGTGGTACAAGTACATATACTCGATCCCGTATTTAACGGAAAAGGTCATGTCGTATACATACAGGGTGTTTCCTACTTTTCCGGCAAGATTGTAGGAGCATCATCTACAAGTGAAAATACGAAAAAAATGTTATATGAAGTTTATTTATAAACTGAATAGGTGCGGAACAGCAGATTTAAAGCTGAATAATACGGAAGGTCGATTGTGTTTACTTTGCCTGTAATTCGTGGAAATTTTTAACGATCCTCGTACGTTAAGGAATATATCGTAAGAACAAGCAAAGTAAACACAATCGACCTTCCGTATTATTCAGCTTTTGCTGTTCCGCACCTATTCAGGCTACATTCAATATTTGCCTATAATATTGTAATAAAGCGTTTATAAATAAACTTCATATAACATTTTTTTCGTATTTTCACTTGTAGATCACGCTCCTATAATCTTGCCAGAAAAGTAGGAAACGCCCTGTATAATATTCGAGTACCCCGAGTGCTAAATAGTTTCTTCGAATCTGAAATCTTGTGATATTCGACTCGTTCTACTCGTCTGGGTAATGGTCGACCCGTACTACTAGCCAAAGAAGATGGAGCAAAGAAGTGCCGCAACTTCTAGCACACCCGTGCCACAGTGGACGCGTGCGTTTGCTTGTCCACCGATCGATACACGGCGAAACTTTCTCACCCCTCTTCCTCACTATTCGTTTCTTCTTTCCTTTTCTCTCGTTCCTCTTTGCGCCACGATTCCCGTTTTCCGGCAAACCTCCCGGTCGAAGGATAATCGAATTCTTTTTTCCACAATACGAATACAGACCCACGTCACTCTTGTCCCTTTTGTCAAACCCTCGCGTCGCACGACAGGTGTGACCCATTATAACCAGCCGTCGGATCATTGTGCAACATTATGGAAATAACCTATCCGGAAAATGTTTTACTTGTAAGGGCTGATTCACGAGGTCATTTCAAGTAACTTTTCCCTTTGCGAAAACGTTCTCCGCGGTTTCGTTAAGGAGTTATTAAGCAAAAACATGGGCCAATTAAAGCGCGGCTACCGCGGACGGGTTCCGGCTCGACCAATGCCGACGTCATGCTCAGCGCGACCTGAGCTCTGATTGGTCTGTGTTTTTCGTTAATAACTCCTTAACCAAGCGACGGAGAACATTCTTGCAAAGGAAAAAGTTACTTGAAATGACCTCGGGAATCAGCCCTTGCAATTGCAACATTTTTGGAAAACCCTGTATTAATTTGAACTTATTGAAGTTATCAAGGGAACGAAAATCTTTATTATGTTTCTCATAAATACAGACCCACGTCACTCTTGTCCCTTTTGTCAAACCCTCGCGTCGCACGACAGGTGTGACCCATTATAACCAGCCGTGGGATTATTGTGCAACATTATGGAAATAACCTATCCGGAAAATGTTTTACTTGTAAGGACTGATTCACGAGGTCATTTCAAGTAACTTTTCCCTTTGCGAAAACGTTCTCCGCGGTTTCGTTAAGGAGTTATTAAGCAAAAACATGGGCCAATTAAAGCGCGGCTACCGCGGACGGGTTCCGGCTCGACCAATGCCGACGTCATGCTCAGCGCGACCTGAGCTCTGATTGGTCTGTGTTTTTCGTTAATAACTCCTTAACCAAGCGGCGGAGAACATTCTTGCAAAGGAAAAAGTTACTTGAAATGACCTCGGGAATCAGCCCTTAGAAGTACAACATTTTTGGAAAACCCTGTATTAATTTGAACTTATTGAAGTTATCGAGGGAACGAAAATCTTTATTATTTTCCTCACAAATGCATAATATCCGCGGTCTAGTGGTCACTATTTTTCGAAATTTTGATTCTATGTTTGAACGGATCTCCGGCTGTCTCTGTAGTCTGTCGTCGAATCTCTCGGTCTATCTTGGAATGTATGAATCTCCCTCAGCCAGATGCCTGATAGACGCCGGGGTGTCTCGCCTCGCCTGTTGCTTTATGTACCGGCGCTGTTTCGGTCGACTAGGCGAAACATTTTATCAGATATCGAGAATCGCTTAGGCAGACCGAGATATCGTCTCCGGCTCCGGAACGCCCCGCCCACCTACATCCTCTCGCCATTCTCGAGACCGACGCGACGAGGCGCGAAGCGGCAACGATGTTTCGCTCGTTTATCGGCATCGTGTTCGCTAATTACCCGTCGACGACACCGTTTTCGCGAGCTACCAACCAACCGTTCCGCTCGAATCGACTCGTTCCTGCACGGGAGATACGGTCGATCGCCTCGCGAGAACCACTCGCAATTTCATTCGAATCAGCCTCCCGAAGCGTTCACTTTCCTGTGATCGCGTCGCTGAATTTCTCCGGTGGAAGTCCATCGAGTCGACGACGTAACAATCGAATCAAACTCGATTATTCTCGAACGCGAGAACCTCCGGATGAACGGAACGTTAATAAATTTGTTTCTCACTTTTTCAATGTTGAATCACCTCCTAGAAGAGTTTAAGAACAACAATATATTGTCTCGAGCCTATAAAAAATATTGAAAAGTGAAACACATTTTTATCTTGAGCCTTTCATCGGACAAGTAGACGGGATAGATATCCGATCGGACAGAAATCGTATGATACGAGATTCGATCCGTGATAGTATACAGGATGTCTAAAAAATGTTGCACTTGTAAGGGATGATTCCTGACGTCATTTCAACTAACTTTTTCCTTTACGAAAATGTCCTCCGCGTCTCCGTTCAGGAGTTATCAACGAAAATCACGAACCAATCAGACGTCAGGTCCCGCTGAGAGTGACGTTGGCATTGGTCGAGTAGGAACTCGTTCACAGTAGCCGTGCTCCGATTGGTCCGCGTTTTTCGTTGATAACTCCTTAACGAAGCCGCGGAGAACATTATCGTAAAGTAAGAAGTTACTTGAAATTGTCTCGGGAACCCCCTTGTTTCAAGGTTTTCATTTTTGGGACACCCTGTATATCGTGTACCGGTGCAGACGAGACGCGGAAACAAGGTGGAATAAAGGTCGCCGAGCGGAGGATATCGGACGGAAAATGACTGGGAAGCCGGGTAGGTAAACTATCCAGGGCAGACCGTCTGCCCACGGTCCGAGCCCGTAATCGTTGATTACAATGATTACGTAACACCAGCGTGGCGGATGGTTTTACGTGGCGGTATAGTTCCCGCTATTGCGTGGAATTACGGCGTCCCGCGGATTCTCCACGGTGGCCAGATGCTCCGGGGGGGATGATCTGTTTGGAACGTGTCCAAAGTCGGGCCAGGAATTGGATCGCGAGCGCGCGAAACCCGAGATCATTTCCGAGAACGTTTGATCGTCGCCCCGCGTGGCGTTAGGAATAATCCTCTGTTTGTTCATCCGTCGGGGCGGTCCGGCGGCGCGGCGGAGCAACTTTTAATGGCAGACTTGGCTCGGTGAAATTGTCCCCGGTGAACTTCGGTGAAAGTTTGCCGCAGAGGCCAGCTGGTCCGGGAGCAATCGTTATCGAGGACACGCGTAGACGTGTGTATGCGTTCCGGTAGAGTGTAGCGGGAGGAGGAGGAGGCATCTCCATTGAAAACACGGCCACGATAATAGCGGGGGCGTATGAAACTCATAAGCCCCCGTAATTGGAGGCTGAAAAGAGATTCGAGGGACAATGCGGGGCCCGAGACAATGAGGAGGAAGCTTGTAATTCAACCGGAACTACACGGGGCAACGCGATAGCTTCTGCCTCCGACCACGATCCGGGCCAGATTACGTTTTGATACCGCCGCGGAAACGAGAGCTTATACCCCTCGCAAATGATAGTCTGCCGCGACTAAACTGTCTCTCCTCGGATCCCAATGGAATCGTGTAGTGGAATCGCGGGGAAACCGGTTTGTTCATCCGATAAGTTGTCGCTGAAATGTCTCCAGTAACAGGTTGCCTATTACTGTTAAGTCTATTCGCGACACGAAAATGTGTAACGGAAGTGGTGGGGATGGTGAGTAAGGCCAGCGCGTTACCAACACCATCTAGGTGGTGTTGGCGTTACTCGCTTTCGTGTCGCTGGCAGCTGTCCTGCATACCCCCACTACTCACTGCTGAGGTTGGGGAGCAAGGTCAGCTCGTGCTATGGCGAAAACACGTAAATACGATGGTTCAACAATTACACAGAGACATTAACATTGATCATTGCGTTAATGTCCATATTAAGAAAAAAAACATACGCGTGGAAAACCACCCGTGGCAGAAGTGAAACTTCTTGCAGTCTAGTAATGTTTAGAAGTAAATTAAGATTGGAAATGGTAAATAATCCTAATGAAACGACAACAAGATCAGGAACACCTAATACAAAAAAAAAAAAATAATAAAGAAACAAAATCAGGAACAACTAATATAAAAAAAAAAATAATGAAGCGACAACAAGATCAGGAACAACTAATACAAACAAAAATCATGAAAAAATCGTAGAAAAAATCGTAGAAATAGTTTCATTTAAAAAATAATGAACGATCAAAATTTGCGACGCAAAGAAGGAGAGCGTATAGGAAAGAAAGAGACATATAGCATTTTCCATACGCTCTCCTTCTTTGCGTCGCAAATTTTGATCGTTCATTATTTTTGAAATGAAACTATTTCTATGATTTTTTAATTATTTTTTTTTGTATTAGTTGTTCCTGATCTTGTTGTCGCTTCATTAGGATTATTTACCATTTCCAATCTTAATTAACTTCTAAACATTACTAGACTGCAAGAAGTTTCACTTCTGCCGCACGTGGTTTTCCACGCGTCTCGATAAACGATTCATCGTTCGTCATGAAATTCGCAGCGGACTAATAAGCGACGGAGAAAATCGTTAACAAAATCGCGACTTTTCCAGAAGGACTCGCGAAGCACCGAGATGGCGTGGCGCTGCTCGCGGCGTGGGGAGGAAAACTGGGGAGGAAAAAAGTTGGACGGTTGCCGGCGCTCGGACGTGTGCTGTAAATAAATCCATAGCAGTGCAATATCGTTTCTTGCAGCGGCGACCTCGTTAAACGCGTAATGGATAACCGATAGCAGTCGGTGGATTAGAGGGCACACCGGGCCCCCGCTAGAATCGAAATTGCGATCGTCGATCAGGTTAACGAGCCGCGACATGCAAGAGATATCCTCGGACAGAGCCGGGGACTCCCCCTCCCCCCCCCCTTTGAATTAGAAAACACGACGCGATGAAAGAGTCTCCCTTTTCTGCGAGCGGAATGGCCTCTGCGTATCGCAGTACACAGTACTTGTATACGGTACACAATTTACAGGCTGTTCCCTGTTGTTTCGCGATCAATTCCCTTCCGTTGCTCGGCTGGAGATTCATTCCGTCGAGATGGAGATTTAGCACGCCTCGATGCCGGATCAGAGAACAGGGTTAATCACGGCTAGACATTGATCCACGAACGCTACCCGAGAACCTTTCTTGGTATCCGGACGTTTTTCCGACGATGCCGCTTCTGTTTGCTTGATCAAATACGGGCTAATCTTGCCCTTGGTTCACGTGGTCCGTTACCGTGAATTTTTGGGCGAAGATCCTTTTAGCACCCACCTCCGATTGCCTCCCAACTTATCCGAAATATTGCAGAGGTGGGCATTATTTGGCGAAACAGATATTTCAAATACTATTTTAGATTTTATTTTGCTTAAAGAAATTAGTATTTTATTTGAACAATCTGAACCTCAAAATAAAATATTTCTATTTCAACAATTTGATTCAGAAAATAAAATATTTCTATTTCAACAATCTGATCCAGAAAATAAAATATTTCTATTTCAACAATTTGATCCAGAAAATAAAATATTTCTTCTTTAACAATCTGAAACACTTTTGGATTGTTATAATACTCTGAGAAACCGCACAAACACTGCATCTTATCGTTAAGAAACGATTTACACTCATAAATGTATTGAATTCGAACCACTATTTTCAGCAATAATATTTATAATTGAAATTGAAAATAAAGAGAGAGACAAAATACAAATATTATCAATATTATTCAAATAAAATACTATTTCCAAAAATTACTGCATCAAATAAAATATTTTATTTTTAAAATTGTGCACATACTCTAAGATAAATAGGATTATTTTATATGTACTATTTCAAATACTATTTTCCCCAGCTCTGAAATATTGCCCATGCCCAGTAAAGTCATGTGGGTTGGTCACGTGATGCGGTAATGCTCTGCGCATGCGCAACAAACTGTTTACGTTAATGACTATTATCTGCCATTTTCAGTTATTTAGACACCGTAAACTGTCGTGTCTTGTCTTTAATAAGTTTACTAAGTTACAATGAGTGACAGTTCCGATGAATCGAATCAAAATGATCCCGAGTGGAAGCTGCAAGAAGTAACCCAACATGTTGCGCGTGTTTTAGTGAGACCAATGGCATGGAATTGGAAAAGAAATACACTGATCACATTTCAGGTCAATATTAAACTAGTTATATTACTTCATTTGATTAGGTTAGGTTAGATATAGACTAGTTATATTACTTCAATTGGTTAGGTTAGGTTATATATAGACTAGTTATATTACTTCATTTGGTTAGGTTAGGTTACATATAGACTAGTTATATTACTTCATTTGGTTAGGTTAGGTTACATATAGACTAGTTACATTACTTCATTTGGTTAGGTCAGGTTAGGTCTGGGTTAGTGAGTTTGCTTAATAATTCTGATTTGTACTTTAATACCTCAATTCGGCATTAAAATTGTGTTTCGCCAGCAAAAGTTTGATTTCCGCGCCACCTTCATTTTGTCAAACACCTCTTGGGACGTCTACAAGTTTGAAGGCAATCGGAAGTGGGTGCTAGAAGGAACTCTTACCGAATTTTTACTATTTTCAGTCGCGCAATATATTCTCCTTCCCGTATGTAGACGACCGGCTGGTCGCGGCAAGCAGAATGTCGCAAATCCGTCCTCGCAGCGTCCTCTTCCTCGGAGAAACAGGGAATCTCCTCGCGTCGGGGTGTTGTTATACGAGTTGTCCGGCAGCCTTATCGCCACGTCGCGTCTCCGCGCTTAATCCTTTAATCTCGCCGTCACGTCGCCGCTATGAATGCCGAAACTTGCCGACGGAGCAGCGTAAACTGGATAACGCTCTTTCAGTTTCGAGCCTCGCTTTATCGCTCCGCCATTTCATTTTGCGAAACTAGAACTTTTTAGCAGTTAGGTTCGAATCGATTCGAACGATGTTGTTCTCCGTCCCCCAACGGCTTGTAGGAATGCTACGGGTCGGGGGCCTAGGGAAATTCATTCTGCTCGAGCGGAAATGGCGGTCTGCCGGCGTGAAAACGACGCCAGAGGAGGACAAAAATTACGGGACACGGCCCGGGGCGAAAGGGGACGGGAAATCTGCATTGTTCCCGGTTATGGGCGCCGCCGCGAGGAAGATCAAATGCCGTCCGGGAAACGGGAGAGAGTCCTTTGTGAGTCGGAGAGCAGAGAAAGAGAGAGAGAGAGGGAAAAAGCGGAAGAAGAGCCGCGATTGGTCGGTCAGGCAAGTACCTCTCGAAGAAAAATCGAAGAACCCGTTTAATTGTCCTCCGACTTTTCCGTGTCAGCGACTCGGGATCGAGATATTCGTTCGATCTCGATCGATCCGGCGCGACGCGGAGCGGCGGAGCGCGCGAGTCGTTTATTAACATTGACGAAACTCGTCCCATAAATCAAGCTGTCCAACTACGACGACGTCGATCGCGATAAATCGTACGAGCCGTTGGAAATCCGCGCGCTGAAAGCTGTCGCGAGGCGTTCTACCTGTCCGCCTTAATAAACGACTGTTCCGCTACCCCGGGTTAATGGGCAGAATTCTTTGAAATCCTTCCTCGACGAGCTACCGGCGCTACCGGCTCGACTCCTGTTTCATTTGCCCGACCGAAGGAGGCCGAAGGAGACCGAAGGATACCGAAGGAGACCGAAAGAGGTCGCGGTCTCCCCTGTGCCTGTCTCTTCGAAGCCTCTGCCCTCGTTCTACTTCCACTCGCACCGTGTTCAAGGTGTCATGTCCTCGTCTCGCGTGTCCGACTGACAATATTCACGAGAAAAAATGTTTCGCTGTCATTCTCGTGGGACTTTAAGGGGGTCATCCTATGTGAGAGCTACTTTTTCTTGCTTTTTTTAGGAATTTTTTTCGAAGGACCCTTAAAACATACAATCTTGAAATTTTTACCACGCATTTACTGACATTTTAACAGTCTCTCAGAATTTTTTCAAACCAAAATAACGAGTTGGATCGTATTTACACCGTTCGGAAGACATGTGTAAAATAAAGTAGGTTGATTGCGATCATGATTCCGGAGGTTTCGATCATCTTATATCAAAAACATGGGATGATCCCCTTAATTATGAGCCGTTTCAATCTGGCTGGACAATTACCGCAGATTACTACCGGAAACAATTGACGAATGTACGCGATGAATTGGAGAGAAAATTGCGACCTGTTCAAAATTGTATCTACAGAAATTTAGGCGAGTACAATTAACCCGTTGCACTCGAAGCTATTTTTAACTAAAAAATTAAACATTTCTTAGGACCTCAAATAATGCCAGTCCAGATTATTCTTTTCATTTTATGGATATGACATTGATATAATATCTCATACAGTACTTAACCCTTAGCACTCGGATGGCGACTCTGAGGCATCATTAAAAACTGCTATGCCATTCTTAAAAATATTGTACACATTATTATTTTTGTTCGTATTTAACAAACTACTAGACACTTACATATTACACGAGATATTGTATCAGTTTCATATGCAAAAAATTTAAAAAAATTGTACACAATGCAAATATTCTAGAATGGAAAAATCTTTCGTTTTTGAGTTAAAATAGCTCCGAGTGCAAAGGATTAAGTGTTTAATAATTGATTAGATAGCAACATATTTAATAATGTAAACAATATTTCGAAAAATGGTACAGCAATTTTTAATGGTGACTCTGAGTCACCACTCGAGTGCTAAGGGTTAATAATTCCTGCGATTAAATCCGGCTGAACTTTCACTCGGGGGACCAAAAATTTCCAACTTTTTAATATTATACAATTCGACGAAAAAATGACAAAACTTATATTCTATTGCGCGGAATTATGCATTTAGAATTTATGTAAGTACAAAAGAAAAACCTCCTCTGCTGCTGTAGCGACAATTCTAAATAAGTGGAAGTGTTAAAGTATGCATTACAGAATTTATGTAAGTACGAAAGAAAAGTCTTCTCCGCCGGTGTCCCTTATACCTAGTTGTATACTGGCCCACTTGTTTATGACCGTCAGTAAAGACGGCATTTTTCCGAGGACAGACTTCGGACACAGTTGGTTGAATTGAAGCTCTTGTTTTCACACTTGAATAAACTCTATGTATATTCTGTTTTTTATTTCACATACTACGGACTTTTGGCATTAGCTTATTTCATAATCTGTGATATATGGCAATTCCCGAATTACAATAATAATACAGAGGATCTGATCCAGAAACTTTGCAGCATGGGTTACTCTCCACCCTACACAATAGATGCCCTTCTGTGTGGACCCTCTCTCTGCCCTTTATTTTATATTTTTAACTTCCTTAGGTCTCATTGTATCCACCTTTAGTTCAACATTCAGAAATGTTCCAATTTATTGTTAATCCTAGTTTATAAGGTATTCATGTAATGTTAACATGCACAATCATGCTGTTAATAATCCCATATGGGGTTTTATAGCGTAATAAAAAAAAACCTACTGGATTTCAACATAGTTATACACGAATAAAGTTGCTCGATTTCAAGCGCGTTTGGGAGGTTAGAACGCTGCCATATTGGTTTCCAGACATACGAGCTGGTATGATGTAGTGAGCGGATTCGCTAGGTCCGGGTTAGGTCTGCGTTAGATCTCGATTAGATCTTGGTTCCGTGCACTAGAATTTAAAGTTTTATCATTGTTTCGTCGAATTGTTGAAAACTTTTGGTCTGCTGAGTAAAAATTTAACCTTAAATCCCGTATTAAATCCGAGTGGGTGATCGATGACGGTGAAGTCGGCAGAAGGACTCCCGAGCTCGAAAATGTCAGGCTCCAGGAGAGGCTGGCTGGCTCTCAGCTCGTCCAGGTAAGTCGCTGAGGCGCTAAAAATACGCGGACCCGAGGCCGCACGGTCGCGTAGATTTTCTGCGAGATCGATATATCCCCGAATGGCATCAGGCCAGACGTATTACGGAACTCGCGATCGCTCGGCCGGAGGCGAAATAAATGTCAATCGACGAAAATACCACCGGCGATTCTCGCCTCGCGGTAATTACCACGATTACAGGGGGGCCATGATTGCCAAGTTTGCTTCCGCTTCCCGAGGACCAGCGTGGTTATAAACCGCGAAATAATTCAGCGGTCCGACTATTTTTAAAAACAATAGATACCGCCCGACGTCAAGGAGGCTCGCCGCGACGCGACGCGACGTTCGGCCGATCAATTTTTCACGAGGCGAGGGGGTGGATTCGCAACAGGAACAGGTGTCCGCGAAGACGACGCTCGAACAGTGTTCGAACAGGAACTGGAGAGACGCGAGCGAGCGAAAAGCTGAAAGCAGGAGCAATAATTGGTTGGGCGAAACAACGGCGTCGAGCCTGTTTGTCGAGGACATTACGCGTTCCAGTTCTCGATTAATTATGGCATCGTTTCTGTCCGCGATCCCATTTTCCAGCCGCCAACCTCCCCGCTCTGTGGCAACAGAGAGAGAGGGAGAGAGAGAGAGAGAGAGGAATTATTGCGCGCGCGGCCGAAGGGCGAACCGTGTCAACGCGCGGTAATTCGCGGGCTAGAGTTACTCGGAATGCTCGTTAGCTATGGAACTGCCTCCCCGCCGCCTAACGGCAGCATAAACTATAGGTGACGCGCTTTGTCATCGGCCGCGCCGTCACCGCCATCGCTAAATCACGACAGCTCGTGAGCCATTTCGCGGTCGCCTAACGCGAAAACTTGTCCCTGCTCCACGGGAAACCTGTTCCTCGAACCTCCGACGCTCTCGAATTGCTCGGCCGAGTAGTACGAGTCGACCAATGGGGCGGCAAGTATGCTGATGGTATCGGTGCGTGGCCAGTTAAGCGTAAGAACATGCTAATATTATTTAGAACTAGTTGCCAGGATTTATGGTACCTTGCAACTTCTCTTCTCGCATACAGTTGTCATTTTACTTCTACAGCGTTTGTATATGTTACACTTCAGCAAGAATGCTGAAATTGTAATCGACGCAGATGTATAAGCGACCAAAGAATTAAGCGAATAAAATAACAAAAGGAAGAATGCTTTTATGCACAATATTCCGTAATTCATCAACGTCACAGTAAATAACAATATACAGGCGCACGACATCTCAATACGAAACTGAGAAATCTTCAACAGGGTCGTCTACATAACTGTAACCACCTAAATATCTCCTTTATTCGTCATGACATAATAAATGTTTTTTTAATGCAATATAAATGGTATCACAAGGTGAATTCTTTGCAAATGTTATTCTATTCTCAAGGTTATTTCCGGATTATTATACATACTCCAATGTATTTCTTGCTCAGCTACACGATGCAATAAAAACAAATGCAATTATGTATCAAAACACCTACCGATGACCTTGATAATTTCGAAAAATATTATCTTGGGGGAAAAAATGTTCTTGCCAGATATTGGTCTATTGACACCGTGCACACTTTAATGGACCACATGGTATAACCTCGCCATTCTCGAGTCTCCGGGAAAATAATCTCCAAGCTCGATCTACTTTTACAATGGTTACAAATTATTAATCAAAGTGTCCAACTTTCGTTAGTATTTATTCGAAAAACGGTGACTCGGTGGGGCTCGGCGGGCAGCAAATGGTGCAGAAGATAGCGGCAACTGCGAAAGGCGCAGAGGTGAAAATGTCGAACGCGATAGGACGCCCTTCTGCTAAGCATTGATAAGCGACGGGGCGGCGCGCAGGCCGTCGAGATTTATGACGCGGCACACATTTGTTTATTTATAGCGCTCCGGTGTTGTTTCGCGTCCGCCGATAAACGGCGGCCGGAGGCCACTAAATTCGCTTCTGCGCGAACAAACTTCGGATATAACTTGCCCTCGAGTCACCGGAAAATTCGTTTTCGAGGCCTCGCAAGGACCGAAAGAACCTCCTTGTTCTCTGCCGTTGTCGGCGAGGCGATTGTTCGCTCGGATGATCCACGATCGACTCGTACTACTTGGCCGAGCACCGGTCTACTTGTACTACCTCGGTCTGCTAGTACTCGCGCCGTCCGATCGATCGTCGATTTGTACTACTTGGACAAGCAGCAATTTACTCGTACCACTCGGCCAATCTTTCGGTCGATTTACGTTGCTTGTCCGAGCATTCTCCGAGTGGCATTTCGTGACTCCGGATCGTCGATCAGCAACTTCGTTGGCCACCCTGTAGGTTCGATTGTGCCGCCTCTTTCCGACTGTTTTGTTTCACCTGTTTCTTCCGACCCTTTTGCTTTTTCCGGCAGGATTATTACGAGACGAAGAGGGTTGCGATGAAAAATAAAAATTATAATTATACAGGGAATATTCGTAGGAGGCCCAGCAATTTTACAGGTGACCGGACACCGTTGGTTTATGCATGGTCACGAGCACGAGTCAAGACGTAATCACGATTCCGGTTTTTTCCCGAGGCTCACGCACCCCCTGTATGGGGTTGAACGTGATTTTCTGGTTAAGCGGTAACGAGCCACGAAAATGGCTCGTCAGTATGCGCCGTCGCGTTTTTCCCTCGCGCCGTGCGCCGGCTGCGAATCCGGGATTCGCGAGGGGATGTTTTCAAATATTTCCCGAAACGGACGAATCTCCCGAAACCCCTCGGAGAGCCGCCTCTGAATTTTTCATGTTTCCCCCTGCCGGGCCGAGCCGGATCCTCGATACGTTCAAGGGCGCGGCAGCCCTTTCGCAGTTTTTCCCGGCTCACAGTGTGTCGTCCAATGGAAAAAGTCCAAAAATCAAAGTGCAAGATTTGCAACTTTATGTATCTTAAAATGTTCCTAATAAGACGTAGTTTCTAAAACTGCCTTCAATTTTAACTGAATAAATCAATTTGTTGTTAAAATTGAGGCTGAAACTTTACTGTCAATTTCCGTGCATTTTTTAAAACATGCGTCCCTCGCAATGTATTAGGTTTTTTAATTTGATTTTTATAGGGTGTGTTAGGGTGAAAGACCTTCAATCTTCCCAAAAATCTTTTTTAAATAATCGCAATTTGTCCTAATTTTTTATGTTTATCATTTATCAAATATGATTCGAGTTTTAAAAAAAGTACACCGAGGTAACTCCATGAATTTTTTCACAGTAATTGGTGGCATATTAAACTTTAATTTCCCGTTGGTTTAAATCTGCTCACATTTGCTCGCGTGGAGAAAATAATAAAAATCCATATTAAGACGCTCGTGCTCGGCAGCTTTCTGCGTAGCGGCTTTCGAAGTTGCAATTATTTTTAAGCGCATGCCATTTGATAAATATTTATGTGTTCAATTTTATTCTTATAAATTATATATTTAGTTTTAAAATTGTTTAAATATTTACAATCTTTCAATTGAGTATTAAAGAAAGTACCGAAAGGTTTCTTTGACATTTTGTATTATATTAATTTGGAGCACATTAGATTTGAAATTACTGTCGACCTTAAGTGCATAAATATACACAAATGTTAAAAATAGTAGAAATTTATTTTGACATTGATATATCATTTTTCATGACAGGGAACTATATTGGGAAGGGGGGGGGGGGGGGGAGGCGTGCCCAAAATTTTTTGGTCGAAAAATAAGGTCCGCCCTACTCGACACACTGTGCGGCTGTTGGCTGAAGTATGTAACGCAGGGGATAATGTTCATTATAATTTATCAAATTATAATTCTATACTACGCCAATGCCGTCACTGTGGACGCTCGACCCCCCAAAGCATACCTACATGTATCCAGCGGAGTTTGAAAAAAATACGAGCCACCGCAAAGTTGGAAACTGTTCTCGTTGAATTCGAAAAGCTTGCGGGAATAATTCGCGGAAGTTCCCGGCGTTTCCGAGAAATCTCATTACCTTTGGAAACGGGAATTCTTCCAGGAAGCTTGGGCGCGTATGTGTGGGCGGCGTCGACTCTTTCGCGAAGCAAGGTTAACAAAGGTTAAACAGAGACAGCGCAGCGAGGAGAAGCCCCGGGAGCTTTCGGTGCGAGATTTTTCAAAGGACGGGCACAGAACTGTGGGCCTGTCACGTCGCGCGAGAGGTTAGGCGACGTTTGTGAATGATAATTAGGGGGCATCCACCCCCCGGCGCGGCGCTAGTCGGCAGAATGCTATCCGAATTGCCGGGACGGCGCGGCGAGACGCACAGAAGCTTTCGGCTTCAGCTTTCAGAAGCCAGAGGATGAGCTTCCAAGCACGCGATTGTTCTCCCACCCAGTCGTATTGTCCCTGCGAGAGCCGGCAATTGCAAAGCGGCCCGTTAATTACGTTACCCTTTACCTTCGCCCCTCGGGCTAATTACGTAATCACAAAGGAAAGATTTTTGCCAGCGCGCGCGCGCTCGCCCGCACGTTGATTCGAATTATGTATCGCGCCACGTTCGAAACTCTATCTTTTACCGAACGGTGTTTCCATTCGCACGAGCTAATTTCTCAACGGGGGTGGCCTTCGGATCAACGTCGTTTACGCGAACGCTCTATCTCGTTGCCTTCATGAATTTAAAGGGGTTCCGGATGCTTTTTCAGGGCTCAGGCCGGCGCGAACGTTCGCGGAGGCGATCGGACAATATTCAGGAATTCCATTAGCCCGGCAGGACATAAGCGTCATTCTCGCTCGGGCCATCTCTCGCCGAGTGTAACCTGCATTATTCATTCGAACCTACGTACCGGCCCGCGACTATGCTTGCTTCGCGACTGATTATCCCCGATGTCTTTGCATAATCCCCGATCGTCTCGTCTCATTCTTGGACCCTCGTTCGCCCTTAAGAGGGTAGAACTCGCACTAGAATTCACCTAGAATACCCTAGAAATCTGGTCGAAACATGATTTTGCGCCAGGTAACTATTCTTCGTTATATGAGCATATTTTTCGCTGGGCAAGGGCTCATTCGAAAGAGGAAGGTTCAATATTGTTGTCTCGGGATATGATGAGATTATGCAGATGTTTTGTAATATAAGTGTTAGAAATAGGCCAAAATTGATGCCTACTTTGGCCTACTTTTAACACTTATATTATAAAATATAAGAGCAAACAATATTGATCCTTCCTCTTTCGAATGAGCCCTTGTCCAGCCAAAAGTATGCTCATACAAGGAAGAATAATTAGATTTCTAGGGTGTTCTAGGGGAATTCTAGGGAAAGTCACGTGAGTACCCTTCCGCCTTAACGGAGACTCTAATCTCTTGTTTTCTAGTTGGAAAAATCACAAGCCGTGTCGATGGGTTTATTGGATGAGCCCTAATGATCATTCATAAAATTGAAAAATCGGCTGTGGTTATGTCGGGGCGCACGGCCGTTGGTTTAACGTGAAACACTTAAATCGATCGATATCTACAAACTCTATACACCGCTAGGTGATTCGTGTGTTTGTAGATATCGATCGATTTAAGTAATAATAAGTGTATTCACCGTTTTCATGCGTACAGTCCGCTAACTTCATGCGTTGCAGGTTTGCCTAATGGTCTGAACGTAGCATTTTGAGTACTGGTAACCGACGTTTCACGTCAAAAATTTGATACCGATTACGTCTCTACTTTTACGTAGACTACACACTAATTAACAATTTTTTGGCTGATAAATTCTGTCGTGCTCCGGTTCCATGATTTTTTCTATTAGATTAATTCCACAGGCGTTCAAAATTCCATTACTCGATAATTGAGCCTATAGTTATGAAAGTGGTCTAAATCGTATATTTCTTGTTTCGAGATATTTAAAGGATTACATTCGAAACTACTAAATGAATTCCATATAATGTTGAAATAACAAGCACTATCTAACGGTTCACTTTTGACAATATCGTAAAAATCACATTGAGTTAATTTAGTTTAAAATAATATGATGTGATCAAAGCTTTTCACAATACTTCCATAAAAAACCAAGGGTTGTACAAAGGTAAATTCTACTTCCTTCATTTCTTTCGGGGTAACCGTTATCCTTGGTTCAAACATAAACAACTAGGATATAAATTTGATTAGTTTTATCGATCGTAATTTTTCAAAATAAATAGAGCGATGCTATCGGCGCACGGGTTCGATCATTAACAAAAATAGTGCAATTTTGCAATTATTTAAATTTTTAGAGACTCAACGTTTATAAGGTACAATCTAATAAGTTGTGTTTTGAGAAAGACAGATTTATTGAATATAGAAATTTAAATATCCCGCCGATTATTGACCTGCTGCTCTATGAATCAGTTGGCGTTGATCGGTCGATTTTGAACACTGTCTGTTTCTGTTATGTTTATGTCTACGCTGTTAACCTTTATAAGAATTCAGTTTAGTTGCTGCCGGCATCGAGTCAGCATATACTAAATTCAAAATTATGTAAATTTCTTCTTTGGTTTTTTTTTTTTTTTAGCAAGTACGTAACAAATTCTGTTTATTTCAAATTACCTCTTCATAATCAATAGGAAATAATTTTCTTAATACAACTTATTTACAGACGCAATAAAATTTGGTACTCTTGAAAATGACCCACATCTGGGTCGAAACGTTGAGTCTCTAAAAATTTAAATAATTGCAAAATTGCACTATTTTTGTTAATGATCGAACCCGTGCGCCGATAGCATCGCTCTATTTATTTTATAAACAACTAGCCCGCCTCTTTATTGTCACATTAAACAAAAGCAGAGCTAATCACTACCATCTCGCTGGCTCTCTCGCTCGTATCGGTATTATTGACAACCCTAGGTGGTTTCGAGTGTGAAACTCTAAATCACGTCCTTTGGCAGTGTAATCTTTACGATACTCAACGACCATTGCTATTGAAAAATCTCTTTAAGTTAAGATTTCAGCTGCCTTTGAACGTTTCTATGTTTCCGGCTGGCCCAATGTCGTGGGCAGCCTTCATATATTGTCATTTTTAAAAGACTGTAATCTGCGCGTCCGTCCCTCGTGTCAATTTGACACAGTTTTCCCGAATATAAGTTATACTGTCCTGTTATTTGTAGGTAAATTTGCCCGAAACTTCGTGACTTTTAGTTTTTTAATGCGAAACTCATAACCGAAAACCATAGATGTGAATGTTAACTCATCAATTTGGATTTTAAAAAATCGAAAAATAACTGTTTACCTTGTTATTTAATTGATCTTTTACCTATGTGTCAATTTAACACCGAGGGACAGATCCAATTCGTGAAATGAGGGACAGATCATGGTTAAGAACAAACAAGTAGGGAAAAAGAACTGATATACCCTCACTTTTGTTTGTATAGGTTTCTTGTTCTGTATATTTTGTTTTGTACCTAAAGTTGTAATAAATCTCTTATGAGATTTCCTCAATAAAAAATAACTGATAAACTCTTCTTTTTTTTTTTAAATTTTACTTTCACCACTTTCATAATTACGGGCTCAATTGTAGGTGATACGAACAATTATAGTAGTAACGTTCTCCCCCGTTATGCTTCCAGGAAAAATGAAGCTGGAACTGATGGACCGGGAGAGGGGCCTGGAGCTCTTCGGGAAGTTCATCCGCACGAAGAACGTGGAAAGTCTCCAGGGCGACCAGAGCAAGTCTGGGCCCGAGCCACTGCACCCGACCGACTCCAAACAGAAACTACAGGTAAGAAAGGGAGGGAGAATTTAATCAACCGAGACCCGGCCTCTCACGGTTATAGTCTCAGCCCGTTATCGGGCGAGCTCTATTCGCGGATAGATTCGAGGATCCGCGGGGCGGCGGAGAAGGGCCGTCTAAAAATAGCCGGGTTGAAATCACGTCGCCGGTAAATTCAAACCGCCCCCGCAACCCCGTCACGATCCCCATATATCCTCGTCGCCGCGTTCAACCCGGAGCCCGTCTATTCTCGCCTCTCCCGTCCGAATCCTCCGAGGAAAGGAACCTCTCTCCCAGCCACCGCCTCCTCCGCCTCCTTCGCCGCTGCCGCCGCCGTGGATTCCGCCTTCTTCCCGTATCGATCCCGGCTATTTTTAACGGGATTTTTCAACAGCCTCTACACGCCCGCGAAAAACTCGCGAACGCTCCGGGCTTTAGCCGATCAATCTTCGCGGCGCGGCGGTCTAATGGAAAATAGATTTTCCTCGCCCTGTCTCGAATTCCCACCCCTTCGCGTACCCCTGAATATTTCTCGACTCTGTTCTATTATTTTCATTTCGATAACAAAAAGAACCCCGCACTAATCATATGGAAAATCTATCCCGGTAAAGTCAGTTGGATTTTTCATATGTTGTAGCTTATGATCTACCGAACAAAAGATATAATGGGCACAAAGCTGAATAATGAACAGTTATCAGTCGAACATGACAAATTCGAGCTGCCGAATACTCAAATCTCGGGAAGTATATTTACTTTACACGCTTGCCGCACCCCCACTCCCGTCACCCCACTCCTGCGATTTTCACATGGACCTACTACAGTAAACGCTTGATTCTTGTCCAACAGCTGTGTTTTTCATGGACAAGAATCGTGCCCAAAAGTGCTTTTTGATTTATGACTGCGTCTAGATATCGCGCCGACCGCGCCGAGCGAGACTTCAATAGAGAGCCGAACATGGAGAAGGACTTCTGTCCGCGTCTCTTTCTTTCCGATGCGTTGTCCTTCCTTGCGACCGAAACTTTCACCGCCGATTAAACCACTAAATACAATTGAAACTATATCGTGTTTGGTGTCATTTTAATGAGAAAAATGCCAGAAATAAGGTAGTGAAAGTCCCATAAACAAATAATGAAAATTAAGGGACTTTCATTATTTATGGGACTTTCACTACCTTATTTCTGGCATTTTTCTGATTAAAATGACTCCAAACACGATATAATTTGAACTGTATTAAGTGGTTTTATCGACCATTAAAGTTTCGAACGCAACGAAGTACAGCGCATTGGAAAGAAAGAGACGCGGACAGTCACGCGAAACGTATTTCATTCTTTCCTTTTCTGTGTTCGGCTTTCTATTGAAGTCTCGCTTGGCGCGGTCGGCGCGATATCTAGACGCAGTCATAAATCAAAAAGCATATCGAGGCACGCTCGTTGACCCCCGGGCTTTGGACAACGAACGAGCGTTTACTGTACTTCCCGAGATTTGAGTATTCGGCAACTCGAATTTGTCATGTTTCACTGATTATAGCTCGATAACTGTCCATTATTGAGCTTTGTGCCCATTACATCTTTTGTTCAGTAGATCATAAGCAACATGAAAAATCCAACTGATTTTACCGGGATAGATTTTCCCATATGATTAGTGCGGGGTTCTTTCGATGGATACCGTCGTGACTCTCGAAACTTCCGTGCGATCGAGGGCGGTTTTTCCGTTCGGTAACTCTCGGGAACAAGCGTCGCGGAACCGAGCTCCGTTTATTGGGAAAGTTTCGCGGTTGTTTAGGCAAGACCGCGGGGGACCGGGGCTTCCGGAATCGGTAAACTCGAGTCGCGAATACGGGGAAACGCTCCCCCGGGCGACCCTCGGCCATTGTTTCGCCAAGCCGCTGCAACTTCCCCCGGAATTTTGCGCAAGTATCGGCCGGATATCGACGCTTATGGAGAATGCCGCGGCGCGGTTCTTCGCGATTGAAACAAGAACGCCGCCGGGCTCTTTGTTGCCGAGAACTGGGCCACCAGACCGCCGCATACCGATTTCATTTTTAGCGACAAAGGTTGACGATGGTCGCACCGTTCCGGCTCGACTCTCGGACTGTTTTCGAAGGTCTCGGGTAGCTGCACTCTCGATTCGATCCTTTTTTTTAAATAACGTCGGACCTTTGTTCGCCGCCCGACGATCCTCCGATATTCCATCTCGTACGTGGAAACACGGCTCACTTTCTCGGATATGTTCGTGCCGGTGTATGTACAGTCGGTCGCATGATTGATGGCACACGCCTCGACACCCTGAGTGCCGCGTCGCTCGTACATCAACGACACCTTTTTGACGAAACTTGGAATACAATTTTAAACTGCAATCTATTAAGCGACCTAAATTATGATCAACTAGGTGCGAGAATGTTGCAAATATTATTCTCACGATAAATTTTGTATTTAATTTTTTATAATGCCTGATACAACACTTGAATGATTTATGAAATACAATCAGAATGGCTTTTTTTATATAAATGGACAGTTTTTTTGTGACCGAGGTGTTGTTGGATTCTGGGTTTGGAAATCGAGTACAACAGTTTATTATAAAATCGAGAAGAGTTTTATTTAAGTATGTACACGGTGGCGAGTTTAAGGTACAACGACGTAACCTTCTGCACTGGAATATGCAAGAAGAACACAGGGTGAAGAATACAGGGTGTGCCACGTAACAGTTTTCACGAATTTTTAAGTACTTGCGATAACCTGACAATAAATATTTTCAACAAAAGGTCAAGGTCAAGGTCAAGGTCACCTTAATTTTTTTAAATGGCCCTTTGTATTTAACTTTGTATGTACTTAACAGTATTACAGCCCGTGTCAAGACGAATTCAACGACCTATTATACCATGACTTTCGTATGACCTTGAAGGCGAAGAAATGAAAATTTTAACAAAAAATGACAATCTGCTTGAATGGGTGATAATAACTTGTGTTTATTATTAAGACTCGAAATTACATTCAATTCAGAAATCTTGACTAAATGAACGCAAACGATTTCGTAAAAGTCACATCAAATGTTCGAATTGAAATCCGTTTTGTTGTAGGCACAATTCCGTTCTTCGTAGTAAGCAACCAGTGCAAATTTACTTGAAACACAAGTTATTATCACCCATTCAAGCAGATTGTCATGTTTTGTTGCAATTTTTATTTCTTCCCCTTCAAGGTCATCCCAAGGTCATGGTATACTAGGTCCTTGAATTCGTCTTGACACAAACTGTAATACTGTTAAGTCAAAAATACAAAGTGCCATTTAAAAAATGAAGGTGACCTTGACAATACTATTAAAAAATATTTTTCGAACTTTTCTTTATTGCAATATATAGCCAATTAAAAACTGATCAACTTTTGCTGAAAATATTTTTTTTCAGTAGTTTTTGAGAGGAAAATATCTAAGGGAGTAGAAAAGGTTTGTTGTGGAAAGGATGACGTGGAAGAGACAAAGTCTAAGGGTCTGTTTGATGATTCCTGATGATTCAAGGGTTTTGGCTGACGTGTCTATGGCATGATTACCGTGATCCGTTGGCGTTTAACTAGGGCCTAGGGTTATCGGGTATAGAACAGTGTTCCTGGTATGCAGAGAAGGTGACGATGTTTTTCTCGTGTTGCAGAAGTGCCTGACGACTCTGGACCTGACGTCTTTGGGAGTTGGCTCCTGCGTGGGTACAGGGATGTACCTGGTCGCGGGGATGGTGGCGCGTAGCGTCGCCGGGCCAGGCGTCGTCTTCTCATTCATTATCGCGGCCATTGCTTCCATTTTTTCCGGTAAGTCTGCAGGAATCAATTAGAGCCGTCGAGAGAGCTATGTTTCAACGACGCGGCGTGGCGTTCAAACAACGTTGTTTCCATTCTGCCAGCGACAGGAGTTCTCGCGACGGAATTTACCGGGTGCGGCGTGGGGTAACGCTGTCGAATTAGATTTACGGGAGTCGCATGGCGGGAGCGCCGGACAGGCTGTCAGGAACGGCTCCGGGTCGGGGAAATCCAATTCTTTTCCACTTACAGAAGTGTTTAAACTCGCTCGCAACTAGCTACGGCACAGCACCATTAAATGGAACCGTATCGCCGGAAAATTTTCTGCGAGAAATCAATTATCATCGACGAGGGGCGAGATTACAAACGGATCTTGCTTCTGTCTTTCTAAGCCCCGCTTCCCGGACGGGGAGAGCTCTTCCCGTGGAAAAATAAATATTGCAACGGCACACCGCCTCGGACGTCCGACCAAATATAGACTCGTTCTACCGACACACGGGAGCCTCTCCTCCCGTATATACAGGGTGTCCCACCCGATTTTGACATCTTGACTTTCTCGCTATTGTTACTCGTAGCAAAACTGTTTCAGCGGTGAATGGTATTGAGTGGAGCATATTCTGATATTATTAGTTTTTTCGTGAGTGGACGCGTTAAGGTCATATAAAAAAAAGCACCAACGTATGTACGTCAAAAAGTTAGTAGTTCAGGGGATATTTCAATTGAAATAATTCTAAAACACCATTTCTGTCGACCAAATTAAATTAAATTTTTTCAAACCATTAAAGTCTTAGTACGACAGTAATGGCGTTTTAGAATTATTTAAATTAAAATATCTCCTGAACTACTAACTTTTCGACATATATAGGTTAGTACTTTTTTGTAACAAATGTCTATCTTCATCGATTGATGTATTAAAAAATACCTTATTCAAAAAACCAAGTTGACCGTTATATGACCTTTGCGCGTCTACTCTTTTGCTACGAGTAACAATAGCGAGACAATCAAGATGTTAAAATCGGGTGGGACACCCTGTATATGTACATTCTACGCTCGTTGGCTTACCGAGTTGGCTCTCCCGACCGACCGTGTACCCGCCCGCGCGTTTAATCCTGTTTGTCCGTATGGGTCCTCGAGTTTCGTTCTACCTTGAGCTATTCGATTTCCACGCCGGGTCTGATTTATCTTGCTGACGTCCGGATCGGCCACGATCCTGCTCCACTTACGTCCGCCCGTGCAATATTGTTATGTTTAGCCCCCTGTCCGACCACGTACCGTCTCGAGTTACTTCGATACACCAGCCCGGGCAGCTCTACCCGGAACACGCGATCGCCTCTCATTTTCTTATACCGAGACTCACCACCCACGCTCGCCACAACCCTACTCTCGACCACCGTATTATTTTTACACCGTAAACGAGCTCGTTAGTGGCTTGTCTCAACATTCCGAGTCCGGAGGAGCCAGCTCGGTACTGAATTACGAGCACACCTCTATCGTCCTCGTTACCTTCATTGTACAGACCGATCGAAGCTCCTGCGAGTCCGCTCGTTTCCTAGTTTAAGGATACTTTAACTCCCTCGATCGGTCCGACCACCGTCGATCTCTCGCCACTGCAACCTGTCCGACCACGTACCAGCACATTCCACTTAACGCTCAGAGTGCCAGCTTAGCTGTCTCATAGCTTCCGCGGAATAAAAGTAATGGTACTTGACGGAATAAAAGTTCGAAAGTTACGAGATGTCATGCTGAAAGCAGATCTACGGGGACCGGCGCAATAACAAGAAAATTCATTTATGTATCATTGTGATTGTCTCTCATTTATTTTGGATAAATAGCCCAATGTCAATATTTGATCATGATTACTCCACAATATCAAACACAGTCCACTTAGAAACATTGTCAGCTCGAAGAACAGTATCCGACCAGAGCTTTGACTTTAATTTGATTAATAACAATATTGATCGTCCCTCTCTCCTGAGGCAAATCAATTTCTATGTACCGCGTTTTGAGAACTGGGGCAGGATTCCAAACATTTAAATCCAAATCCACATATATGAATTAATAAATCCTTTAAATCGCATTACTGCTAACACTAACATTTTATATCGTAACATTGACTTTTTTAATGGTTCGTTAAGATGCGTGCGATTATATGATTATATGTAATATAATGTATTCCCGAAACTTTCTGCATGTCCATTCCTGGGTAATTTTACGTTAAGACTTTCTTTTTCTTTTCGTGTTTTTCATTTCTTTATTTTCTATTGTAAACATTTGTGTAAAAGGACTTCGGTCCGTAAATAATAAATATAATAATAATTTATGGGAGACGTGGCCCAAATGCTGTTCGTTTCTATTGTCCGATCGAACGCGGACTCTTTCCACTGCAACCACCGACCCCATGCCACGGAATCTCTGCTGCTGGTAAAGGGTTGGCCGTGCGATACTTCTCTGTCACTGTAGAACGAACCGACACGGTTTCTCGGTGGAGAAGCTTCCTGTTCGAAGCGAGGCACGCGATGCTGCTCGCCAGGTCGGACAGATATATACAGGGTGTCCCAAAATGTCTTCAATTCCCGGAAATGGGAGGTTCCTGAGGTCATTTCAAGCGCCATTTTCCTTTTGCAAAATGTTGTCCGCGGCTTTGTTTAGGAGTTATTAACGAAAATCACGGACCAATCAGAGCGCGAGCTAGACGCTCGTTGCCATGTTCAGCCAATCGCCTGCCGGCTCGCCGCGCTGATTGTGCCAGCGAGCGTCTAGGTCGTTCTCTGATTGGTCCGTGTTTTTCGTTAATAACTCCTAAACAAAGCCGCGGACAACATTTTGCAAAAGGAAAATGGCGCTTGAAATGACCTCAGGAACCTCCCATTTCCGGGAGTTGAAGACATTTTGGGACACCCTGTATATATATCGGCGGAACTCGATCGAGGCCCTAGGGGGCTCCGGTGAAGAGCAAAGAGCATACAGGAGCCGTGTTACAAACGCGTTGATATCGAACGCGCGGCGCCTTTGTTCCCCCAGTTTCGGATCCGTGCGGCGCGGCGCTCAGGTAAATAATGGAGCCGGATTAGGGGCTGGAATCATTCCGGGAAAGCTCCAGGGACAATGGGGGATCTCTCTCGCTCCTTCCACGGCTCGTCCCCCCGGCAAATTCCGTTCGATCATTCTCGAGATCGATCTTGACCATTTTGCCCATCGAATCGGCTAATTGATCGAGCAACCTTTCCCCGGGTAATAACGAAAAATGTTTCGGCAAGTTCCGGTAGAATTTCCGCGAATATTCACGCGCTGAATATCATCGTTCGAAGTGGAGTTTTTATCCCGGTGTTGACGTTACCGAATTTATGTGTGTTCGCAGGAGCATGTTACGCCGAGTTCGGTGTACGAGTGCCTCACACCACGGGCAGCGCGTACATGTACAGTTACGTGACGGTGGGCGAGTTAATAGCATTCATTATTGGATGGAACATGGTGCTGGAGTACCTTATAGGTACGAGCGCGTGTGCCTGCGCCCTTAGCGCCTGCCTGGATGCCCTGTCGGAAGGCGCTGTTTCCGATGCGATAGCAAGCAGCGTGGGAACCATATTTGGTGAGTCGAAACATTACATTTTTAATTAAGCTAATCAACGAAGAACTCGGTCCTGCGCGATCACACTTTCGCCGATAGTTTCGACGGAATTCATTCGACGGTGAACGGTTCTCAACTGTTAGCAAAAAACGTCATTTCGTTGACCCTTTGCGGTCCTATATCGACCAATAGGTTCTTTATCGATTCCCAGTACGCTCGTCGATAAGGTCTTAATTAAATGGTAATTAACATTGAACCTACTGTGGTATCGAGAATATTCTGTCACCCGGTATATAGTTTTAAGACATAGACTTTAGGTATACTTTAGGACGTTTACGCGGCGAGGAACGAAAAAGGGCCATAAAAAGGGAAAGCGGCATTGACCAGCGTGGGGGTGCGAGCGACGACGGGTCTTCCGCTCGGATGTTCATGCCCATATTTGGGCATGGCGAAAAGTACGGATGGGACAAGCGTAGGGAGAACCGAGTTTTGGTTACGAGAGGGATGAGTCGGGAAGTCAGTTGTTGTCGGAGAGTCGTAGAGTGACGAGTAGAGAGTTGTTCAGGGTTGGAAAGTAGTATAATATAGTCGTTGTTAGTTTAGGAATTAGTATTTTAGTTAACAGTTTGGTTTTAACCGCGCAATTATTATATAAGCTGAGTTTTGTATTTCATTTTTTCTACAAACAAATAATTAATTATATGTGTTACCACACTACCGATCACTAAAAACGATTAAATTGTTTTAACTTGTAAAAATGAGAAGACTCTATTTGTTTAGATTTCGTGCAATTTTTATGTCAATATATGCTTGAATAAAATAATTTATCCAATCAATTTCCATGTAAGTAGCTTTATAATTTCGATAATTGTAAAATGAAAAATATAAAACCGGTCATTTGACCGGCAGTGGTAGGTTTAGTTCTAAGTAAAATTCGAATGTCCCTTATTTTTTATAAGTATATCAATACAGCTACCAATGGGAATATATTTGAACTATATCGTTTTGTAACACGTTGGACCGCAAAGTTCGGCGCGAGTAGTCAAAGTCGACGGCTGGTCCGACACAGGACGCAGAAGAACATTAGGGAGACTCTGGTTTGCCGCGTGACAGCCGTTCGGGTCGCGCTGCGCCGTTTTTCAAACATGATGTACGGGGCTCTGTTCCTCCGGGGTCCGACATACAGAGGGTTTTTGTACCCGGCCGTCTGACTACGCAGGGGATTATTCTACTGCGTCAGCTGTGCGCGCGGACCGACCGCGACCGGCCGATCGATACGAAACGACGCTCGATGGGCTGGAAACCCGCGTTTCGTGGCCAAAATTCAATTTTTCAGTTCTTGAAGTTATTTTGAAAACTGTTGGATTATTAGCAGTAATAATGTAACTGCCAGAGAACAAAAATGAATTTGGTTCTCATGGGAAACACTGCAGTTTCTTTAACGTAGAATAACAGACCGGATGTCGTTGGACCCATAGGCTTTGTCATACCCAAGGGCCAGGGCAATAAACAACTCAGCCCTGGGTTTTTCCTTATTTCAAGTGGGCGACTGATTTTCTCTTTCGCCCCTGCCACATTTCTTTCCTTCTCTTTCACTTCGAGTCTGCTAGCCGATCTGCGGGGATCGTCCTACCGAGCTGTTCATTAAAACAGTTTATAAAAGATATTCGGTGTTTTCAGTCATTTACTTACCAATTTCCAACGAAAACATTTTTCGAAGCTTCGAAATGCAAAATATTAGCCATTTCAGATAATCATTTATAACCATCAACCTAGGAACAACGCCGAAAGATATTTCAGTATATTCTGGTACATTCGCGAAACCATTTTTGCGACAAAATACAGGTACGAGCCCACTTCATTGCTGTTTGCTCCGCTCCGAGCGGAAATTCATCGAATTGCCCTACCGAACCTAACCGCTCTCCGAATTTGACCATCGACACAGTATTTCCACCGAATCGAACAAGAGAGAGAGAGGGAGAGAGAGAGAAAGAGCAGAGTATCCGAGAGGCCGTGATCGCGAGAGATAACTGCACCGTGCTAGCCGGAAAGTAGAACGTCGTTCTATTTGCAGCGGATCGATTCCGAGACGCGAGAGAGTTCATTCTACCTCGGCGACGATCATTCTATCCTCGCGGTTCATTCTACTCCCGAAAAATCAGACGCGTCGAACGCGTCACGTGACGGTTTGCTTAATGGAAACGTTCAACCGCCTCGCCTCGCCTCGCCTCGCCTCGCCTTGCCTCGCGTGCTCGGTTCGCGAAAGGTCATTTCGCGAGGCACGAACTCGTTCTTCCGTGGAAAAGTGTCCGGTCTATTTCAGGCGGTTCTATTCGGCCAGGTAGCCTCGGAAACTGCGAACCAGTTCCCCTTGGAATTCGGCTGTCCTGCCCTCGGAAAATACGACACTGCAGCCGAGAAAACTGGCCGACTACGTGCTCGCCCGTTCTACTTACTCCGCGCCTGACCGCGCTCACGTTCGTTCTACTCGGACCAAGGCTGACCGGTGCGGTGCTATTCTACTCGCTCTTGAGCGTGTTTCGTTCAGCGAGCCCGTTCCTTTCATTCTACCGACGAACGTCCCCGCTTTGTGTCCGACCGCGTACCGAACCATTCCATCTCCTTCCACTTTGTTTCTCAATCTTCGCAGTGAGAATCGTTCCTTTGTTTCCCGGCTCCTTTTCTCAGCGGAAAATGTTTCCGTAACACCAAACCTACCGAGCCTTGAAAGTAAGTGGTACATGTTCCCTTAGAAAAATAACAAGATTGATTTTATTCAGACTTTGCTTTGTCATATCTGTACAATCATTTTTATTGTTTACAGTAATTGTAAAATAAAACATCTGGAAACGATCATTTCCAACGGTAGATTTAGTGTTAGGGCTCAGGGGTTTTTCGGGTCGCTGATTATGAATCTGATTTCAAAATGAATAATTATAATAACTTAAATCAAATTTTTTATTTTTGCGTTTTAAAAAAGTTATTATAATTTTTAATTTATTATAATTATTCATTTTGAAATCAGATTCATAATCAGCAACCCCAAAAATATGGGAATACTAAATTTGAAGGAAATCCGACAATTTCTTGAGTAACTCATCTGCCATATTGATTCCGCCATTTTGTTTTTTGAAATCAAATTCATAATCAGCAATCCGTAAACCCACGGAATACCAATTTTCAACTAAATTGAAGAATGTCTTCGATTTTTGGTCACGTTTTGGCGATTTCAAATCACTGTGCGCCAGTACGTACCTTATTCATACCTTAAGGGAGGACGGCATACTATAAAACTGAAGGGGAGTCAGGTATTTCCCAATATTTCTGGGATGTGGGGTTTTCCACAAAGTACAATAATATTTTACTTTGACAGTTAATCCATACGGTCGCATTATGCGATTTTATGAAATTAATTTCGCCGGGCGCAACAGGAACCGCTCCGTGATCATGGAAACAACGGCTTTGTGTCTCTTCAAACTCCGTAATCCGTGCGCCCTCTACGGGCCCGAATGAAAAACGTTCCCGAATTTTGAAGGTTCAAAACTGCGTTGTTGTCATCCGTCGCATCCGGATTTTTCTCGATGTTTTTCTTGTTGCCGCGGAGATTTTCCGGTTATTTATATACCGGATATTTCGTTGGACATTTTCCACGGAACAGCTCCGTAGATTTTGTTAGATCGCAGCGATACCGATCGATTTCGAATCTCGACATCCCCGAGGAATAGTCTCGATCGATACATTAAATCCTCGTCGTGTCTTTCCGCCGGGCGCTTAAAAGCTCTTCGCACGGCCCTGCGCTTTTAATTCGAGGGGAATCGGCGAACGTTCCCCTCTTCCTCTTCTCCGCGCGGCCGCGAGCGCGCGCGGTATGGTAATTTTTCTAATATTTATGCATCGAAACTGTCATCCTTCCATCAGGATATTTTCCATTCGTACTCGCCGCGGAATTCGCGTTTTCCTGTCCCGCGATTCCAGCAAAACACGGTTGATACGCGCCACGACACGTAAAACACGGAAGATGGGCATTTGGTCTGACTGTCCGTGCACCCTGTTCCACTTGCCGGACCAGTGGTCGACACGTACCGCTCGCGCGATCGATATATTTACCTGTACTACTGCTGTTTGATTAGCGGTAGACTCGTGCTGCTTGTACGATCGATGGTTTACCGGCACCATTACTGTCTGATTAGCGGTCGACTTATACTACTTTACGTACGTACTGTACCGTTAACCCCTCAACTACGGGATACGTACGCGATACAGACACACGATTCTCCACACGGTGCCGGGATACGTACGCGGTACGGACCCTAGTAATCTTCACACGTCGCACAGTGGTTGGAAATTACCAAAACGTGGCCAAAAATCGAAGACATTCTTCAATTTTGTTGAAAATTAGTATTCCGTGGATTTTCGGATTGCTGATTATGAATTTGATTTCAAAAAACAAAATGGCGGATTCAATATGGCAGATGAGTTACTCAAGAAATTGTCGGATTTCCTTCTTTAGTATTCCCATATTTTTGAGGTTGCTGATTATGAATCTGATTTCAAAATGAATAATTACAATAAATTAAAAATTATAATAACTTTTTTAAAACGCAAAAATAAAAAATTTGATTCAAGTTATTATAATTTGTAATTTCTTATAATTATTCATTTTGAAATCAGATCCATAATCAGCGACCCGAAAAAAACCCTGAGTATTAATTTTTAACTAAATTGGAGTACTGCTTGTGTTTTGGCGATTTGGGTCGTTACCTATTTATTGTTGTAACTTTTCATCGCGCAAGTTCGCGCAAGATATTTTTATGTAGCGATCTTAAGAAGGCTTCAGCAAATAGGCTATGCAAAATTCATCGTGACCTGGCGTGACCTCTGCTTTGGACTTGTCGTTTGTACTTTGCAAACAATATAACAGTATTTCTAAATTCTTCTACTGTTTTTATTGTGTTAAATTACACATGTATGGTTATCAATGGGAACTTAGCGCAAGAAAATTTTAACAAAAGTTATTTGTTTAAACAAAATGTGGTTTTGACCTCAATTTTGAGTGCTGTGTTTACCCCTTCAATGTGAATGGTTGCCGATAAAAAAAGAACACGTGTCAAATATTTTTCGAAGAACTATGTCTCACATAAGTTTCATCAAAATCGGCTTGTGTAATTTGAATATGTTCCCTTGTAAGTAATGATCGACTCGTATTACTTGCACGATTAATGGTTTACCTGTACTACTTGTTGGACCATGATAGAAGCGTACGACAAACGATTGATCTATTACACTTGTCGGACCACAAGCGAGGGTATACTACTGATCCAGACCTGTACAGGCTCGTTCCGCCAGTCCTTCGAAATGCGACAGAGACTTCTCCGAAGGAAGAGACCGCGGAAGCGCGCGGAGAACAATGGAGAATTGATTTCCGTCGGAGGGCCGAAGGGGGTGCACTCGAGTTTGTCGCATCGGATTCTGCTTCTGTCGGGTGTTTAAACTCGCAGAAAAAAATGTCCGCGCGGCGGTGCTCTCGAGAGGGCCGTGCAGCGTTGAAAAACGGTGTCGACGAGGCGACCCTCGCCCCTCTCACCCCTCGGGAACCCCGCCGCGAAAATAATTCACGAAAGCGCTACACACCACCCCCGCAATTATCAAGTTCACCCTCTCGAGCACAACGGGCCGGAGAAATTTTCGCTCGAACAACAAGAAACTTGCATCTCGATCCGCGCTGCGAACAGCTTAACGAGTCACGGCAACGCGCGATTCCCTGATAAGACACGCCTCGCCTCGGCTCGCCTAGCCTTGCCGTATCTAACGGGTGATTCGTTGGCAACATACGAATTCGACTGCGGGGACCATAGTGCTGACCAGTTGATAGTTCGCCTCCACATTCGAAATACGGCGAAAGGCGGTCCCGGGCCGTGGCCTTATTTCGGAATAAAGCTGTGTTAGTGAAATATTGGTGCGAGGCGTAAAACTCGCAGGACTCCGAGGATTAAATGAGTTACAGGGGGTCCACTTGGACCCCCTACCCGGGGATGGCATTTGTGGGAGGGGGAGTGCCCATCGCGACCGAATCGTGTACCAGGCACTTCCCCTATTAGGCTACGGCAGGTCATCAGGGTGGAATTAGTGGGTATATCCAGCCCCCCGTGAGGGGGTGGCCGAGGATCCAGGGGAGCCCCACATATCCCCGTCTTCCTCCCTAGAGGAGGCGTGGATTCTGTAAACAGGATTACCACCTCGTCAAAAAAAAAAGAGGGGGTCCGCCGGGTCAGACCAGATGAGTATCGGGATTCGTGGCCCCCTCCCATTAGCCTAGTTGGGTCACCGGGGTGGAATTAGTGGGTATAACCGGGGGAGCCCATATATCCCCCCCCAGGGAAGGCGTGGAATCTGTAAACAGGATTACAACTTCGTAAAAAAAGAGGGGGTCCGCCGGGTCAGTTCAGATGCGCATCGGGATTCCTGGCCCCCTCTTATTAGCCTAGTTGGGTCACCGGGATGGAATTAGTGGGTATAACCGGGGGAGCCCCCTCCCCAGGCAAGGCGAGGAATCTGTAAACAGGATTACCACTTCGTAAAAAAAAAGAGGGGGCCCGCCGGGTCAGGGGTTGTCCCACATAACCCCGCCTCCCTTCAGAGGGAGGGATTTAGTAATTGAGATTAGCTGCATGAAAAATTTTGGGTGCTTGCGAGCAACGCCGGCAGGAATTTCTTGCGCAACAACTACGGCGGTTTTCGACAGAATGATCGCTCGATCGCGCAGCAGAATTACCTGGAACAGATTTCCGCGGTGTTTTCTGCGCCGGAAGTCGTCTTGCGGTCCGTGGGCTGAAAGCAGCGCCGGCAAACAAAGTAAATTTCCAGAGGAAGCAGCGGGTCGGGCAGGAAGTGACGTCTCGCGAACGAGCTGAAAGGGTTGCCATACTTTCCTGGCTGACTCGGCAAAGGGTCCTCTCTTCCCTCCCCTCCCCTCCCCACCCACGCTCCCACGCCCGGAGACTCTTCAAAGTGTTTCTTTAACGTCCTTACCTTCCCTCTCTCACCCTCTCTCGTTTCCGAGTCTATTGTCCTGTTACGCTCGTACAGGATCGTAACGATTCACCCTTCACGACTTCCTTATCCTCCAGCATTTTTCCACCGGCAAGGCGTGTTTCTGCCATTATTCGGATGCGCCACGCATACCTCGCTTCCCGTACATACTGCCAAGGCAGAGTGCCAGCCTATCTCTCCCGAGGGACCGACTTTGAGACAAAGGGAAGCCGACTTATTTTCCCTCGTCTCTCTTTGCTAGCGCTTGGATTCGTCCCTGCTTACAGGGTGCTCAGAAATCTCACGATTGCTACTGTCGGATTACCTGCCTCCAGTGTCAGATAGGGGATGAAAGTCCCCCCGATAGAGGATCATCGGTCCCCTGGGCCTGCCTAGACCTATAGTGCTTCTTTCCAGATCAAGGGGTTCCCAACGGGGTCAAGGTGGACCCTTTGGAAGTCGATGATCAAAGTTTCCGTTTTAATATTTTATTTTATTTTGCAAGGAACGTAATTATTAGATAATAATATCCGTTTTAACGTGTATATATATAATACAGATTTGTTTATGTCTGTAAAATTAATAATGAAAATAGCACAAAAATAACAAAACATAAATCTAATAAACCACTTTTTTCTAATTCTTTGTTCATATTCTTAGTAAAATTGTTATCTTTAAGTTTTTTATGTGCAATCATTAGTATTACGATTGTGTTGCATATAGTGTATAATATAAAGATATATGTAAGGGGGTCGATGAAGAAAATAATTCTTTTAAAAGGGTTCGGTGCAGGAAAAAGGTTGGGAACACCTGTTCTAGATGAACCTCGTCCAGCTCCAAGGTCGTTACAATTACTCCCCGGGCCAGTGACTCTGATAGAGTTCCGATTCTTATGGTGATTTACTGTCAGCTTTAGACTCGCTGTACTGGGTAGGATTAACGGAGACTTCAGGTTCCTCTTGATCCCAAAGTTAGAATTATTGTCCAGTTGCTCCGAGAGACTTCCCAACTCAAGGTACAGTGGGTGTACAAAGTATTCGTACACCTTTTAAAAACGAATAACTTTTTCAAAATTCGACCCAACAGCTTGAGTTTTATTGAGACGTTAGAAGGATTAGTTTACTAGCTAATGTGTAAATAATTTTTTTTTTTATTGTTATTGGTCGTAATTGCGAAGGAAAAAGTAAAGATCACTCGGACGTCGGGAAGGAGTGCCTAATCGAGCGCGAAGTTTTGAAATAGAAGTAACCGCGCGCTCAATGTGAAGAGTATACTGCAGTATACTGTATTCGCGCTCGATTAGGCACGCCTTCCCGACGTCCGATTAATCTAAACTTTTGGATATATCATTTTTTCGTGACATGGAACAATATTGGGGGGAGGCGTGCCCAAAATTTTTTGATTGAAAAATAAGGTCCACCCTATTGTACACCCACTGTAACTTGGCCGGAATTCGAGCGATCTGGTGCGGATCGTTGGATCACCCTGTACACGGAATACGGGCTAGGAAATAAGGAGAACGAGGGGAAGAAGCCGCGGAAGGGCGCAACGGTTGGATTCTGGGGATAACAAAAGGCCGAAGGGGGTGCAAGAGGATCAAGGGGCGCTCGCGCGGATCAAGCCTAGCACCTGTGGACCTGATCGATCCGGAACGGTTTGCGAAGCCGCATACTTCGATGCTCTTTAACCTGTCCACCTGAGCACCGCATCTCTCGTCCTTGTTTCCTTTTCGGACCAATCCGGTACCGTTCCTTCGATCAACCCTTCACAACGGAGCCTCTGTTCAGCGTCTTACCGTTGTTCCGTCGTCCGGCGTGCACCATTCGTGGAAGCCATTGTTCCAGTTTCGTTCTCGAACGAACATCTACTCGACACCTGGACACTTTTGTTCCTTTCCTACGACACTTCTTCAACCACCGCACTGTGGGGTATTTGGCCGATCTAGCTGGCCAAAAGTCGATTTTGTCAAACTCATCCCAGGTAAAAATGAGTTGTTACCTGGAAAAAGTTGAATAGTGGGGGGTCAATAAACCGTCGGTGTTTTCCCGATTTGGCTTTTCCGTACAGAGGTATGGTCACTTCAAGTTTAGTCTTTCGGTACAGTGTTTCTGCCTTTCGCCATGTCGGTCGTAGTAGTAACGTTTGAAGTGTTATATTTTTAACCACTGTAAAGCGGAAGGTTTCAGCTTTATTTTCGTGTAAAATACGATTGCAGAAGCGTGCAGATGCAAAAGTTATCGTGAAAATAAGATTAAGTCAAAATCCGACCCAGAACGCGCGGGTTTTCTCCCCCAATAAAGGAACACGGGTTTTCCCTTAATAAAGAACCATCATAGACACGGAAAACATGATTGCCAGCAAAATTTATTTATGCAGCGAAACTTTGTTGTATTTTATTAGTATTAGTTGTATTATTAGTTATTATATTTATTTTATGTATTATATACCATATATTATATTATATTTTACATTATGTTATATCACATTATATTATATATTATATCATTATTATTATATATAGTGCAATATATAGAAAATTTATATTATTTTATTATTTATATTATAGTAATTCGCACGTACTTTTAAATTAGTCAAAAATAATACTTTCAATAAAAATTGTTAATTTTTATTTGTTTATAATTATTTTTTTAAGATAAAATACTATAAATAAGTTAGTAGGTACATTTTAAACGCGTTAAGCAAAAAAAATAATTTTGGCCAGCTAGATCGATCAAATACCCCACTGTGCACCGTATCCTTTGATTTCCGATCGATGGATCAAAGATGATCGTTTTTCCGTCTAAACAGTCCGGTTGGCCGAACGGTTTCGAGATTGATTGCCAGTGAATGGACCACTTTAGCGGCGGGGCTACGCGGATTAACAAAACCCCGAGTCCCACTTTGCTTTCAGTGGTTATCAATGGACCTTGATGAAGCTGCGGACCGAGCGGACGCGACGCGACGCGAGAATAATATTCGTCCTGTAGCCGGCTCGCAGTCCGGACGCTTTCCGGACCCGGGAAATCGGACTGTTCGATCGGAGATTCAAGGCTTTCATAGCGTCGTGCGATTTCAATGGTTACATCGTTCGGGAAACCACTTGCGATATTGTACTCTCGAAAGGCGGTACACTCGAGGATCCCACGATAAAAATTGAGGATGTTTCGTCGATCAGCCGTGTCCTCGGGCGGATCATGCTCCGGGACGATACGAAGCTGTTTGGTCGAGCGATAACACCGCACAATCATCTCGCGTATACAAGGTGTTCGACTACAGGAAGGGGGTCATCCCATGTGAGAGCTACTTTTTCTTGCTTTTTGTAGGAATTTTTTTTGAAGTAACCTTAAAACATACAATCTTGAAATTTTTACCACACATTTACTGACATTTTAACAGTCTCTCAGAATTTTTTCAAACCAAAATAACGAGTTGGATCGACTTTACACCGTTCGGAAGACACTCGTGTGTAAAAAAAGTAGGTTGATGGCGACCATGATTCCGGAGGTTTCGATCATCTGATATAAAAAAATTAAACGGCATTTTAATTTGTAGACCCGCGGCTATCGCCGGTACCAAAATAATAGAAAAATATCGAAAATTGAATTTTTGGCACGGTTTTAAACGTTAAGTTCCAAGTTTCGTCATTTTTTTTCGTCTTTTTCAGCTTAAAAAAAAACTATAGCAGATATCAGAAATACTTTGGTCATGATCGCCAATATGAAAAATACAGTTTTGAGAATAACGCGTTTAAAGATTCAAGTACGATGCTCCGAAGTGCACGTTGATTCGAATGCACTTTTTTTCAGCACAAATTAATGTCCAGCTGACTGATGCTCCGTTCTACGTTTATAACAATCGAACGACTTCGAATATCGAAATATCCTTTTACCTGCATATTCAGGGAATGTTATTGAAGCAATTTCTGTAAAAAAAATTTTTCGATTTTTTCGATCTGCCACATGGAATGATCCCCTTAAGGGGTGGTTTTCCATGACAATATAAGTCGAAAATGAAGAATAAAAAAATTGCGATTTCTTCAGATGCATTTTTAATTGTTAACCCTTTGCATATGAGCTATTTTATTTCGAAAGTGAAACATTTCTTCCGACCTAGATATCCCCTCTGATGTTTTAAATTTGATGGATATGAAATTGATATAATACCTCGTAGAATACTTATATGTTTAGTAATTGATTATATACCAACATATTTAATAATGTAAACAATGTTTTAAATAATGGTACAGCAATTTTTACTATGGATACTAGCAATTTGTGCTATGGGTTAATAGCTAAATAACGAAGCCGGAATCGCAATTTTTTTATTCTTCATTTTCGACTTATATTGTCATGGAGAACCACCCCTTAAATTTTCTCCCATCCGTAGTCGAACACACCCTGTATTTCATTAGACACAGAAGATCGCGCTGTCGAAGAGAGCTGGGCACAGGAACGAACGAAATCAATTTCTCTCAAGATGTTTCCGCCCTCGACCGTTGACCGTCTTTGCCGTCAACGTTTTATTTATCTTGTGTTCCGGCCTCGAGAGGTCGACTTCATGCTCGACGGTGCGGTTTCGTATTCGTTCGCCGCACATAGATTTTATTGCCTGTTCAATCTCGCGTTCGTTCCGCGTTCGTTTCATCGGCTGCCGCGAGCAGTCGACCCTCTTTTTCCCGTTTTTTCCCTTTTTCTTGTTCGCGTGAAGCCGGTACGCGTCAAGTGTTTGTTCCGCGGCGAACTTTATTCGACGTTTCACCGGAGCGGCACACGGTTTTAAGAGGCTGTGCGCACCCAACTACCACCACCACCCTTACCACTCACACATCGATAGTTCCGCATATACGTATACGAAATGCAAGGGTTTAAGGCAAAAGAAACTGACGCCTCAATATTGCAATTAGAAGTTCAGACCCGGTCGATTATGTTTCCTAAGAGTCCTGGCCAGGGTGGTTCAGAGCCCAAATTTCATATTTTTACGCTGTTGAAGAGTAATTTGCAATAATCGGCAGCGCTGACTTGTGACAAAAAGTATTCTGCCGATTATTACAAATAACTCTTCAACAACGTGAAAATATGAAATTTGGGCTCTGAACCACCCTGGCCAGGACTCTTAGGAAACATAATCGACCGGGTCTGAACTTCTAATTGCAATATTGAGGCGTCAGTTTCTTTTGCCGTAAATCCTTGCATTTCGTATACGTACATGCGGATCTATCGATGTGTGAGTGGTAAGGGTGATGGTGGTAGTTGGGTGCGCACAGCCCCTTAAATCCGCGGGAATTGTCGAGTCGCCTGAAAGGAACAGCTTTCCGTTTCCAAGACCGCGTTCCGTTCAAACAGAAATTACAATCGATGCACCCCCAAACGCTTTCCAATTGTCCCATCACACGGATCCTCTGATGGAAGATGTTCCCCGCTGATTGTCGTCCATTCGATCTAGAATAAATCGAAGCGTCCGATCGAACACGGACCTCTACTACTTGCCCGCTCGAATCTGTCCTGTGCCACCTGTGGCGTTAACTATCGACCTGTTCTACTTGCCCGACCAACCGTACGCTCCATGCAAATCGTACACCACTTGCCCGACTAATCGCTAACCAACGCTACTCGCATCGCCGACACTCGCGCTACTTTCCCGAACGCGATCGCGTCAATGAAACGCCTAAGCAAATACGGCCCTGGGCCACTTCGTCCGACCATAATTCGACGTCCACGATTATTCGGATATCGAATGTGTTCGCGACCAGGTTGCTTATGCAAAATACAAAACTGCGAAGATAGATCACTGGAAGAAAAGGTGCATTTTCAATAAATTCCAATTCGTAGGAGAAAATCTCGTATCAGGGAAGATTGACTATAGCAAGGGTTCCCAACCTTCTTCCTACATCGACCCCTTTTAAAAGAATGATTTTCTTCATCCTTACATATTTCTCTATATTATACATTATACACTATAGAACGTAATATAATACTAATAATTGCATATAAAAAATCTTAACCCTCATCCGTCCCTCATTTCACGAACTGAATCTGTCCTTCGGTGTCAAATTGACACAGTGGTAAAAGATCTATGAAATAGGTAAAAAGTTATTTTTATTCAAATTGATGAGTTAACATTTATATCTTAGGTTTTTCGGTTATCTCTGTTCGCATTAAACAAATAAAAGTTACGAAATTTTAGGCATATTTACCTACAAATAACAGAACAGTATAACTTATTTCGGGAAAACTGTGTCAAATTGACAGGAGTTTAGGGTGAGGGTTAATGATAACAATTTGACTAAGAATATGAACAAAAAATTAGAAAAGAGTGTTGTTATTTTTCTGCTATTTTGATTATTAATTTTACAGATACAAACTATATTATATTTATACATGTTAAAAGCATATCTAATAATTACATTCCTTGAAAATGAAATAAAATTTTAAAACAGAATCATTTATCATCGACCCCCAATAGACCCCTGGCATACTATAGACCCTTTTCAAACTTCCATTGATCCACAAGGGGTCCACCTGGACCCCGTTGGGAACCCTTGGACTATAGAGTAGACTATTCTGAATTAGCCCGTACGGGCATAAAAGGGATATAAAACACAGTGGCGGAAGTACAAATTTTCGGCCCCCCTGCAACATATAATTTTGTGCCCCCTTTTTTCTTTCGATATTTTTATACAATTGAGATTTGTTAATTCTTTTTTGGAAGGAAAAAGTATGTTTCTTTGTCAGTGTATTTTTACTAAATTTACAAGATAATAAATGCAAAAATTTTGGGCCCCTTCCGATTACGGGCCCCCCGCGTTGAGGGTCTTGCGGTATTGCAGTTCCCCCACTGGTGAAACAAATAAAAAGTCCGATGACGGTCGCCTAATCGTCGCGCGCGCCGCCGGAAGCGAAAAATTGGATTCCTGGTGGAGAAACTGGATCCGGTTCCCTTCCCATCCGGCAATCGTCGGCCTTCCTGCACGTAGCCGATCGGCGAAAGGAGCACGTGAAGGAAATAATGTCGCATTAACCGTTAGGCTGTCCGAGGGAAATTGAGGTCGCATTCACGGAATGCATTCGGCGAACGAGTTCGCGTCGTCGGCCCTGAGAACTTCTTAATAACCTCTTGCCCTACGATTTATTTTACGGTTTCAGTGATTAAAAATTTTTTGCAGTTCGAAATTTCCTAAAAAAAGAGAAAATTTATGTCAATCGTATGCCTATACATGCTGTCCAATAACTGTACATTAACAAAACCAAAATAGAATTTCATCTCGATTTGAAGGAAATTAAGGCTGAACTTTTCCTTCCGAACCCACAGATTTTCGATTGTTACAAATCTTATCCTGTACATTTCGTCGAGAAAATACTAAATACAATTTCCCAGAACGCGGACACCACTCGTTTATGAGTTATGAGCACGTAAAGTTGAGTAATTTAACATTAATTTTCATTGTTACGGTACTACTCTCTTTCCCAATTCTATAATTCACTGAGTCACTACAAATAAGGAGCTCCCTACTTACCAATATGGCGGCGCCCATATCTGTCACTTTCCGACGTGAAACAATGAAAATTAATGTTAAATTAGTCAACTTTACGTGTTAATAACTCAAAAACGAGTGGTGTCCGCGGTCTGGGACATCGTATTTAGTATTTTCTCGACGAAATGTACAGGATAAGATATGTAACAATCGAAAATCTGTGGGTTCGGGAGGAAAAGTTTACCCGAAATTAATAACATACATATTTATTAAACTCTGTTCAGAATCTTCATCACGAGTCTGACACGTTATTGTAGGGGTTAAGCACGGAGTTGTTCGCTTCTCGAATTGTCCCACTCACGATTCGAATTCGAGACGCGAGATAGATGCCCACGAAAAATTGAAAATTAAATTTTATTATTTTCGTCGACGCGTTCCAATTCGCGTGCAAATTGAAAACCGGCCATGCCCGCGATCGAAAATCATCGAAAGCGGCGGCGTTAATTAAGGACGCCCAATTTTTGCTTTAACGAGATCACGTGGCCCCCACTTCTGACTGCGAGGAGCCGACGAAATTGGTCTCGCCGTTGGCTCTATGATTTTTCGTTTGCATAAAACAGACTGGCCGCGCGGCAAGACGCTCGCCGTCGGCGACGTCGGTAGGTATATTTGACTTTCTGATTTGCCTATTAAAATTCCGTCGGGCGAGGCACGGACGTTAATGGTCTCCGGTGTGTGCGATTTACATTTATCTGTGGCACACGCGTTGGCCTCGAAAATGTGTGTCGTTGTTTCTCGACATAGTCAGCCACGTTTATGCTCGCGCGTATGCATTAGGGTGGACCTTATTTTTCGACCAAAAAATTTTGAGCACGCTCCCCCCCCAATATTGTTCCATGAAAAAATGATATATCCAAAGTTTTAGATCAATCGGACGTCGGAAAGGCGTGCCTAATCGAGCGCGAAATTTTGAAATAGAAGGAACTGCGCGCTAAATGTGATGAGTATACTGAAAATGCAAGTTAAATATTTTAAACCTCCAAAAATATTATAATTCTTTAAATCGCATCGCAACTAAATCTAACATTTTATATCGTGATATTGACTTTTTTAATGGTTCGTTACTATCATTTACGAAAAAGTTGCGTGCTATTATATGATTATAAGTGATATAATGTATTCCTGTAACTGACAGCATGTCCATTACTCTGTAACTTTATGCTAGGACTTTCTTTTTCTTTTTTCTTTATGAATATCTTCTATTGTAAACATTTGTATAAAAGGACTTCGGTCCGTAAATAATAATAAATAATAATTCCTTACATGCACTCAAGTACAAGTGTACTTTGTACGAATTAAGATTATTTCACATTAATTAGCCTGTCTAATTTCTGTCCGCCATCTTCCCGCTAACAAGTCCGTTTCCGTCCGGTTAAAAATATTATGCTCTGATTAAATATAACATATTTATGTCGAACGTTAATTTCTGTACTTTTTAAATTAGTATAAGAATACAAGTAAAAGAATTGGTACTATCAATAAAATACATAAAATTTTAGATAATTAGTTAATTGTTATATTGAAAATATTACATTTTGGTAGTATTATAAACAATATTTTGACACAAAAAGAACATTAAGTCATAATAAAAAGTCTTGTCGTGTCACGTGATGTTCCAGGTCGACCGCCCGATTTCCTCGCGTTCGTCATCACCATACTGATGATGCTGCTGATGGCCGCGGGCGTCAAGAAATCCCTGGTGTTCAATAACGTGTTAAACGCCATCAATCTCGCCGTCTGGGTGTTCGTGATGTCGGCGGGCATGTTCTACGTGAACGGCGACTACTGGGCCAAGCGAGCGGACTTCCTCCCGTACGGATGGAGCGGCGTAAGTACCACGAACACCATAGAAAATCTCACAACACCTACCGTACAGTTCCGCGGATACAAGTACAGAATTATCTGCGCCAAAAGACACTCCTTAACTCTGACGAACAGAGGTCCTCTACAATTTCTAAAGATGACAGATCAAAAAAACAATTATATAAGAAATCTCATATAGATGCCACTATCGATGTTAAAGCAACGTTTAGAATATACAGGGTGTCCCACGTAACAGTTTTCATGATTTTTTAAGTATGTACTTGCGATAATCTGACAAAAAATATTTTAAACAAAAGCTCAGTTTTCGATTGGCTATACATTCCGATAAAAAAAATGTTCGAAAATTTCTTTTTTATTATTGTCAAGGCCACCTTCATTTTTTTAAATGGCACTTCAAGGTCATCCGAAGGTCATGGTATACTACATCGTTGAATTCGTGTTGACACGGGCTGTAATACTGTTAAGTCAAAAATACAAAGTGCCATTTAAAAAAATGAAGGTGACCTTGAAATACTGTATAAAAAAATGTCTTTCGAACTTTTTTTCAGTTCAACTTTTTTTACAGTTTCTTATAAGATACAGTGTACTTTTATGCGGTTACTTAGAGTATTGTAACAATCCAAAAGTGTTTCAGATTGTTAAAGTAGAAATATTTAATTTTCTGGATCAAATTGTTGAAATAGAAATATTTAATTTTCTGGATCAGATCGTTTAAATAGAAATGTTTTATTTGCTGAATCAAATTATTGAAATAGAAATATTTTGAGGTTCAGATTGTTCAAATAAAATACTATTTTCTTTAAGCAAAATAAAATCTAAAATATCTGTTTCGCCAAATAATGCCCACCTCTGCGTGAAATCCACGATGCTCGGGTCGCTGAAATTTTCGGTAGCCCGCACGCTATTTCGCTATTGAGACTGTTTCCACGGAATGCGCAAGAGGAAACCAGCCTCTGGCAACGAGGAAGAGTTTCGCCGGTCTCCGCGAGCTGTGGTACGAACGAGAAGTAACAACCGGTGTAAAGTCGGCGGGCCGCAAAAGGGAAAAGGGGCCGACAGACGGGTTTCGGATAGAGGACGTCTGTCTCGTCGCGCGTCGGTCAGACGGTTTTCTCAATCTCCGTTTCCCGAGCACACCCCGTGGCGCGGCTTTTTGCTCGCGGTTTGCGGCGAACTCGCGGAACAATGGCAAACTTGTTGCACCAGATGGGCTCCAACACCGAAACCGAGTGCATCAGGTGGACAGTCGACGCGACGCGACACGATGCGACGCGACGGGCGAAAGGGAATTCGAATTCACGCTCCGCAGGAATCCGTGTGGAACGGACAGCCTGGAATTAGAACGGAACCCGGGCTACCCAGGCTCGGGCAGCAGGACCGTGAATTTTTCGAGCTCTGTTGGATATACCGACAATTTCAAAATTGCCTCGACTTTCTAAAATGTCACAAATATATCGTTGAAAATCTCATAAAAAAATTAGTAATAATAAAAAAGTTTTTTTATTGGGATTAGAGAGGACTTATTAGTGAGGACCCGGCGGGCCTTTGAACTGTGCCGGCGACCGCGACTCTCCGCGTCTCTTTCTTTCCTATACGCTGTCCTTCCATGCGCACGAAAATTGTATCGTCCATTACACACGTAAATATCATCGGAATTATATCATATTTAGTATTATTTTCATTAGAAAAATGCCAGGAATATGTTGGTGAAAGTTCCATAAAAAAATAATGAAAAATAAAGAAGTTTTGTTATCGGATTAGTAGTGGTCTCCTGACCCGTATCATGTTACACTTCTCGGCGGCCGAGGCCTCTCGAGTTTTATGGCCCCTCACGGGGTATACCTCGCAGGAGTGGGCATAGTTCAGGGACAATTATCGTCCAGAAATTTGGGACATTTATCGCGAGAATACTGTACTAGGACCCCGTTTCCTTTTTCGAGTGTCTAGTATCGTTCAGGTCAGTTTTCCGTTAGTTCACTGCAGATCCTCTTCAAGGAAAGACGTTCTTTCTGTCGCCGTCAAATCAAGTCACTTTGAAACGTTAAACTGTATTCAAGTTGATTTCAATTTCCCATTAAAATCCAATAGACTCGATCTCGAAATTGTCAGCTGCAATCTCCACGGAACTCCTCGACCGTGAATAAATAAATAATTACAGTCAAGTACAACAGTCCCTAGATCCCGAATTTGTTAATCCTGCTTTCTCGGCCAGTTTCATCAACGATTATCAATTTTGCAGCCGGCCGGTTAATTGTTGATGAAAGAATTCGTCGCAGCCGCTGCTTTCATCCCCCGCGTTTCCAGCCGATGAATATTTCCGCGAGAACTCGGACGCGTTCTCCGCCCTATGAATTTTTAATCCCGCGCTTTCATAGCGCGTTGGCTTTTTGCGACACACGCGGGGGACACTTTGCTCGCGGTCTCGAGACCACCGCACCGGTGCCGTGGTCTCGGTTGACCCGATTCCCGAAAGTCGTCTCCTACGAATATGAACGGGGTAGTTACCCTTTTAAGTTCACCCTCGGATAAAAAAAAAGAGATAAAATAGTCCAGGCGCGTGACGTTTTCGCTCGGTTGCAAAAGCGATATCCAGCCAGCCCACACGGTCTCCCAGGCCCGTTATGAATGGGTTAATTCTTGCGTTTGATGCGACCTTACGTGTCCGCCCGTGTGTTTCCAGGGGTTGGTTTTCAATGCTTCCCACCCCTATGTCGTACCGCCCACACGCGCGTTAGAAATGCCGTAACGGCGACGAGTTTACCGACGGACCAGCACTTATGCTAATGTTCTGATTAACGTTAATGCACGTCGCGCGGCTTGGCCCGACCCGACCCGACCCGACCCGTCCCGGTCCGGTCCGGCCTCGCTTCGACCAAGAGGGCTTCAATTACAAGCCGTGCAACCTCCAATAATAACTCGAGGAATAATGAATTTTTCTCGACATAGCGATGACACAATCGTTTATTTCTTTCTGTATCCGATAAGCAGAGGGAATTCGATATTCGGGGTGTGGGGAGGGGGGTTACGGGCCTATCTATTAGAAGCTAACGAGCAGCCCGCTTCACAAGGGTTTCCATTAACCCGAATAACGATCGAGACAAATAACAAAGAACGTCTCTTTCCGAACCGACACCCTTCGACCGCGGGTCAAGTAATGAACAGAAGTGATAGAGGGGTTGAAGGTGGTTCTCGCTAAGAAAGACGACGCTTTGTAGCCGGCCTTCCACTCGCGTTCTTGAGATCCGGCCTCTTTGAGAGCGGCCACCCCTTGTTCCCACCCTCGAAAAATTAACAAACCCTGTTCCGGTTTTTTTTCATCGAGGAGAAACGACGAGGTCGCGTTAATATTTCTCGCTGCCAGTACGGTCCCGACGCACAGTGGTTCGGAATTACCAAAACGTGGCCAAAAATCGAAGACATTCTTCAATTTTGTTGAAAATTGGTATTCCGTGGATTTTCAATATGGCAGATGAGTTACTCAAGAAATTGTCGGATTTCCTTCTTTAGTATTCCCATATTTTTGAGGTTGCTGATTATGAATCTGATTTCAAAATTTCAAAATTAAAATGGCGGATTCAATATGGCAGATGAGTTACTCAAGAAATTGTCGGATTTCCTGCTTTAGTATTCCCATATTTTTGGGGTTGCTGATTATGAATCTGATTTCAAAATGAATAATTACAATAAATTAAAAATTATAATAACTTTTTTAAAACGCAAAAATAAAAAATTTGATTTAAGTTATTATAATTTTTAATTTATTATATTTATTCATTTTGAAATCAGATTCTTAATCAGCGACCCGAAAAAACCCCTGAGTATTAATTTTTAACTAAATTGGAGTACTGCTTGTGTTTTGGCGATTTGGGTCGTTGCCTATTTATTGTTGTAACTTTTCATCGCGCAAGTTCGCGGAAGATATTTTTATGTAGCAATCTTAAGAAGGCTTCAGCAAATAGGTTATGCAAAATTCATCGTGACCTGGCGTGACCTCTGCTTCGCACTTGTCATTAAAGAAAAACAAAGACTGGAATGTAGTTGTTTAGGAAGAGACAATTTTCAAAGTGATTAAATATGTATATATATTGTTAAAAGTTACACATACGCGTAGCTGAAAGAACGCTCTTTAGGGCGACTTTCAGCAATTCATATTTATGCTTGTTGGGATGACGAGGTTGGGAGATTAAACAAAACTTGTTATTTAACTAATTTATTTAAACTCCACCGCACATGAAAAACTATAGTCAGGTTGTGAATTAATGTTGTTAGCATATAACACGATATGTTACTTTATTTGAAACAATTAACACGAAAGATAAAATGTGTGGGAGCTGCGACTTGCTCGGTAGGCTAGCTTAGACGGACTGAATACCTTGTCTTCCTTCTTGGGCCATTTAGCCCGGAAAAATGGCGACGCTGCAAAAGCCATAAACTGCAGGTAAAAAGACCTTTCCTCCTCCGAATGTCCCGTGCATTACGGTGTATACTCCAACAATGATACAAGTTAGTTGAACATTTAAGAAGCCATTGGCATAAATTTCATTCATTGTGGACGAAGTTGAAAAATGTATTTTTGGCTACGTTTTGGCGATTTCGAACCACTCCCTAAATCGAGGATTCTCTCCACCCTGTTCCACAGCCTAACGCCACTCAGCTCGGGGTATACGGTTGGTTTACTGGCGGATTCATTCTGTCTTGGTTGCACCAGGAGCTGCGTGGGCGGCGTGGGCGTCGAGTACGGGGGCGTTCATGAACCGCGGAGGCGAAATACTACGGGGTCACGCGCGGCAACCTCTAACATTCACGAGCTTTTTCCCCTCGAAAAGGACCCCTTTCAAACCCATTAAAATTTCACCGGAGACTCTCGGGACTCCGCGCCGCGCCATACTGCTCCGGCAGACAGGTGCAACCGCAATTGCTCTACTCATTGATCATCTCGGAACGCTTTATCCCCATTCTTGCCACTCCGCGATTACTATTCGCGAGCGAAACGTCCTTATTGACCCGCAACCGCCGAAATGTGCAAATTCGGTTCACCAGTCTGACCCGTCGCAGGCCTATTCCACTTGCTCGGGCTGTACCTCCTAACGTAGGTTGTAATTTTAGAACTTGCTTCATTTAATTATAGCCCCGTATATAACTTTACTAGCCTATGTATAGAATAATTTGAGGATGTTCTGGAGGTTATAAAAACGCAACAAAATTTTTGAAAATTTTACTAGATATAATTCTTGCTAAATTAATGCAATTACCAAAGTTTGGGTTCGATTCACTGCACCGTTTGAGAATTATAGCAACTTAAAGTTTGCACATTTTAACACGTCTTCTTATGGAGAATTCGTAAAATTCCACTTGAAACCCTATTTAAACCTTGAAAAAACGCAACTAGAAACTCCAGTTTTTTTATATATAGTAAAAATTATAAATTGTTACAAAACGTCAAAATCGTGTTGTAATAATTCATAACCATGAATATTGCTTTCTGAAGTATTTTTAATTCATTTAAATATTTATTTTTAACTTTTTATTGCGTAATTATATATATTGAATATCACAAATTTATTATCTTGAAGTTCAAATCAGAGGGTACAATTATTCGCAAAAGTCACTTACAATTTTTTATAATATGAAGACGATTTGATTAAAAAATAAATATAACATGAAATTCACTAATTAAACGAAAGCTTTTTAAATTAATCTATTTTTTTTATTTCCTGAAAACCCATTTTTTTCCCTTGATTATCGACTTCTACCGTTCACTTATAGAAGACTTGTAGAACTATTCTATTCTACGCCAGCTTCTCAGAACGGCGAGAAATTGATTCGCTCGAACTGTGATTTACGATAAAACCGTGCCACATACTAGAATTATTGTGTGGACGTCGGATGTTGGATTCTCTTCTCCGAATTCTTCGACTCGTGCCAGACGTATTCTACTTCTTAGCCGTACCATTCTACTTTGACCACGAAACACGTTCTTGCGCCAGATTTCGTAACGAGTTATCGACATGTACTACTTAATTCACTGTTGCAGCTCGTGCTACTCTTTGTAAGCGAGATTTTCGTGCAACAAGTTATCGACCCGTTACCACTTAATTTTCTACTAATGTCGGACTAATGGCAGGCCGGTTCTACTTACCGGGAATTCTTTCCTCGGGCGAGCCCAGAGGTTCCCGCGACCACAAAGACCGTAATTTCCGGTATTTGCAGAGCCTTCTGCCGCCTAATCGAGGATTCGTAACCGCGCGAAAGACCGCTGAAAAATTAATCGACTCGAGTCGAGACATTCGAGAAGGGAATTTACCATTTTAAGGTAGAAAGCTGGTCTTTAAGATCCTATCGGTAACATTATGCTTGTTATGCATATTGTGAGCATATGTTGAGTTTAATTAGAGTGCTGATTTTATACAATTCTAACAAATATGTGTAAATCAAATGCAAAACAGTAAAAACAATATAATACGAGTTTCGCATTCTTTTTGACTGTATAAAATTATTTAAAAAAGAAATAAATGTGTACAATCATTATTTTATATCATAGAATTTATATAGATTTTCTGTAATTTTTATTATAATATGTGCTTGGATACAAAATGTGTCTAATCATTAGGCTGCGGATCTTTATGCAAAATAACAATTTCTTACCTGAATTGCAACAAACTGGAGTGAAATAAAAATTTATTTTCTTCCCTATTATGTTTAGTAGGTTGAAAATAATATAATAGTATGTTCAAATCTTTCTAATATTTTTTCTATTTTCAATTACACACACTCATTTTTGTTACAAATGCATAAAATCCGCAGTCTAATAATCATTTCCAGTGAAAGAGAGCATCATTATAATTTCAATAATTACAAAATAAGAAACCGGTCATTTGACCAGCGGTGGTAGGTTTACTGTTAAATGTAAATTGAGGGAAAATTCAAGTTTAAAATTAATTCAAAGGAGTTCTTAGAATAAGTTTAATTTAGGTCTCGCTCAATAGGCTTACAAATTAGAGATTTCAATGCGCCATCTTAATATTCCTGAACCTGTTTCGGAATCGAAACGATGGAAACAATTAAAGCGATCGACGAGAAACATAAGCCTGTTGATGTTCGCAGGTGTTCACCGGTGCGGCGACGTGCTTCTACGCGTTCATCGGCTTCGACATCATAGCGACCACCGGCGAAGAGGCGACCAACCCGAAGAGGAGCATCCCTCTCGCGATCATCTCGTCGTTGATCATAATTCTGGTCGCCTACGTCACCAGCAGCATGGTGCTGACATTGATCGGTGAGCGGTCCTTTCGGGCTTGTAGCCTTCAACGGCAGGCGACGCGCGACGCGCGACGCTCGAGTAGCTAAACGCGAACCGTCCCGTCGCTATGTCATCCTAACCGAACACCTCCAAGGTCGAAGTCAATCCTGATCCATAGAGCAGTAGGCTCTCCTCCTTAACGAAACTTAGGGGATAGTTCCTACCTTCCGCAAACCTAAATACAGCAGCCACGAAGAAATAGAGGAAATATCGGTTTTAACACAAATCCAAATTATAACGTACCATGTGGTCCATTTAAGTAAGGCCACCTAACTATCTCTTCAAGTTATGGTCAATGGACCAATATCTGGCAAGAACATTTTTCCCCCCAAGGTAATTGTTTTTATCAAGGTCATCGGTGGTTTTTGATACATAACTACATTTTTTTTTTTATTGCATCGTGTAGCTGATCGAAAGATGCATTCAGATATATCTAATAACGTGACCTTCAAATGACCTTGATCTTTGAAAATTAAAGTGAACACTCCGGAAAAAATAACCTTGAGAAAAGAATAACATTTGCAAAGAATTCACCTTGTGATACCATTTATATTGCTTTAAAAAACAGTGGTTATGTCATCACTAGAATGCGGATTTTTATGCAAAATAAAAATATTCTGCATCGATTGTGGAAAACAGTATAGTTAGGTAAAAATTCATTTCACCCCTTAATAGTCTTTTTACGTTGAAAACAACATAACAATACTCTTAGATTTTTTATATTCTTCACTGATTTATATTTGACACAGTTAATTTCTTCATAAATGCATAAAAATCCGCAGTCTAGTCATCACGAATAAAGGAGATATTTAGGTGGTTACATTTAGATGGGCCACCCTGAAAGCCAAAGAAATTTTGTCGAATAATTCCTCATGGATCTTTACAATCTCAATAATGGTAAATGAAAAATAATATTTAATATTGAGTAAACTTGATCTCGTTTTTTCCCTGTCGTAACCGATTTCGAGAATTGAGAATCTGATCCGATCGATTTTTCCAGTCCCGTACAATCAAGTGGACCAGGACTCGGCGTTGGTGGAGATGTTCGGCCAAGTGGGCGCTTACAAGTGCAAGTACATCGTCGCCGTGGGTGCACTGGCTGGTCTCACGGTCTCCATGTTCGGTACCATGTTCCCCATGCCGAGGATAGTCTACGCCATGGCGCAGGACGGCCTTATATTCAGGTAACGCCGAGTGCGGAGATCCGCTAAATCGTCGAACAAGTTTACGGCGCGTCGGTTCTCCGGGGACGTTTATAGAAGAGGCGGGTAGTCCCTTGTACCGCTTGTCCGTTCACTGACTGACTCGTACCACTGATCTACTAGTGTACTGGTCTACGGTTGACTCGTATCACTTGACTGCGGATTCTCGTGCGTTTATGGCTTCTAAACATTTTCGACAATTGCTAAAATATAAAATTCCACAAAAAATACGATTTTCATTTATTTCAGATTAACGCTAGGTAAAATTCAAATAAAAATATTGGAAATAGTAATTACAATACTTTTATTCATTTTATTTCTTAGTTCTACATAGAAGAATAGTTGAAAATATCTATTTATTACACATGTATATAAGCTATTGTTCAAACAGTGAATATATGTATAAATATATATTTAATATAATTAACGATTACAAGTGATGTTTACTCTTTGACATATTAACGACGACTGGCAAATCTTTTAAACAAAATATATTCTTCTTTTATCCATTGCACACTCATTCATGCACACTCATTTCCGTAATTCACTTTATACATTTTGTCTCTCACTCATTATGTTTCATGTTTCTTTCTCATTCTCACACAGCTGTTAATTGAAGTAATATTTGCTGTGCGATGTTTTAGAAATAATTATTTGAAATAATAGTTTTCGTAGAACGTATTAGGAATAAATATTTGAAATAATATTGTTTTAAGGATATATAAAAATTAATTATTTCAACTAGTATTTCATAGTATTTTACTTACAATAGTCATCTGAAATATTAAATTTTTTTATAATTATTAAAGGAAGTCGGGACTGACCGCGGCAGTCGGGTGATAGCACACACAAATGATTTCTGAGAAATGGTTCTGTTGTGGATTTTAACCACTTATTTACTCTATAATGTATGAGCATAGTTATGATAGCTTATTTCGGTGAAAGGTAGTACTGAAGTTTCATTCCACTAATAATGGCAGAAATATTTATTTCAAGTAACTATTTTAAGTTCGTGTTGAGAAACACATAATTGAAATACATATTTCATATACTTGGCAAATTAAATATTTCAAATAGTATTTTCACTAATACAAAAATAAATATATATTTAAAATTATTCAAAATAACATAGTTTTGGAAATAATCTCTGAAAATATTTTTTATTTGAAATACTATTTTACCCAGCCCTGTTTCAGATCTACGAAGGCTACTACCACTGAAAATGACCACTTTCTTAAAATTTGCATGAACATCCGCAGTCTACATATCAATTATGCGATTTATAACAGCAACTTGGAGACTCTAAGACTAGCTTGTTGAAATGTTTTCTTAAACATTCGATTGTTCCATATGAAATGTCCGATTTCAGCAAACGTTCTAAAGCGCTTAGATCGAGAAGCGTGCTATTTTTCTGTGAGAAGTTTGTCCGACAAACCACTTGTTCTCGCATGTTTCCAGGAGTCTGAGCCAGGTGTGGCCAGCCACAGGCACCCCAGCGCTGGCTACGCTGACATCGGGGTTGGCAGCGGCGATGGCAGCCCTCTTGATTCAGCTGGAGGTCCTGGTGGAGATGATGTCGATCGGTGAGAGCAAGTTGTCGTCGGCAGACCGCGTACACTCTCGACGCGAACGATTAAAGACCGAAAGAGATGTCTGTCTGGTTCTATCTGGCTAATCTAGTTGTTCTCGCAACCCACAGGTACCCTGCTAGCCTACACGTTGGTGTCCACCTGCGTGCTGATCCTCCGCTACCAGCCTCACTCGACGAACCTGGTCGAGCTGCTGCCTCAGAGCCTGAGAACGCCTTGTCGATCGCCGACGAAGGAGACTCAGGTGAACGGGCAGGTGTCATATGGGAAAGAACTGAGACCGGACCAGCTGACCACGGCTCTGAATACCGTTCAGACCACGCAGCCCGAACTGACCACAACGAACAACGGCCAGCGTATCATGGTAGGACGCTCCACATCTTCGACAGACCTTCCTTCCTAACAGAGTTGGGCAAAATTTTTATTTAAATACAAAATTTTTTTTTCTTTTATTTGTTATTCGAAGGTACGAACAAAAAAATTATCTTTATATATACTGGGTATTTCACCTAACTTGACCACCTTAAATATCTTTGCTGTTTTGAAAGATACGTCAAATGTCTGAAGGACAACGATGCCAAAAAACTTTTGTTTTTATGTCATTTTTTAAAAAATAGGACATTTCATTAAAAAAAGTCAAGGTGACCTTGATATCTCTAAAAAAATTTACATAAAAACAAACATTTTTTAGTATCGTATGAGTCCCATTTTACCATTCACCTTTTTCCTTCAGACATTTTACGTATCTTTCAAAACAACAAAGATATTTAAAGTGGTCAAGTTAGGTGAAATACCCGATATATAAAAATAATTTATTTATTATTATGTTTAATTTGAATAAAGATAATTCTTTTTATTCGAACTTCGAATAATTTTTTCATCTTTTATTCGAAGCATTATCCTCGTCGAATAAATATACTATTTTTACTCGAACCTTAGAATAACGAATAAAAATTTTTTTATTTTTTATCCCAATCGTTATTTAAATAATTTTTTATCTAAATAATGCCCAACTCTGCTTCCTAACCGAGACCTGGAACAAAAAAATGTTAGTTAGAAAATTGTTCGGTTCGGGCACCTTCGTCGATGTTCGTAGTTCGTAGCACTGGGATAACGCCGCGCCCACTTAAAGAGAATTCGATTGTTTTGAAGATGAAAAACCAGAATACCCACTTAACAACGGGTGCTGTTCAGGTGAGACGGGTGAGACGGTGCAATAGCTCTTCGCCGGACTCGGACGACACCTACGGGGCCGAGGAGGACGAGGTGGGTCTGGGCAAGGACGACCAGTATCTGGTCAGCGATAGGACCGAGAACAAATTCTACGGGAGCGTGCACGCGGCCGCGGCTGCCTCGACATGCGGCAGCGCGCACCAGTACCCCGGAAACACGCCGATCATAGGGCCGCCGTTGACTTATCTTCAGCGTCGTCTGCAGGTAATGTTCCCTAGCCGTACGACCCTTAGACCATATATACTAACAGACCCGGCATAGGTATAGTATGTGTATAGGAAAACCGAGAATTCAGTGTCCGAAAGATAATGGGACACTGTGACGTCACAAGATAAGTCTTAAGATAATTTCTTTCCATGTATTGTGTACATGGCGCACCCGCTGACCCCCCTCTCCCCATGTAAGCCAAGCGTAGATGGCGCACCCGCTGCAGTGGAGCCAGATGGCCACCAAACGGTGGCCAATTTCTCGGAAATACTCTCCTCCTTTTCCCCCTCCACTATCCCACTCAATCCCCGTCACGCTCTGGTCATCAGAGAGGGGGTACGTCATTTCACCGTGATTCCCCTCATCTGGCTCCACTGACCCGCTGCCCCCCTCTCCCCATGTAAGCCAAGCGTAGGCACTGTCGATGAGCACAGCTTGTACAAATGTGACGTCACAGTGTCTTTCAGCTGATTTCATCTTTCGGACACGGAAAATTATCTACGCCGTGTCTATAGGCATATATGGTCTAAGGTACGGCCGAGTAATTACACGGTTCGCACGGCCCTGCTAATGCCGATGCTAATGCTTACGGAGACCAGTCCTGCCCGTTGGATATCGCGGTAATTGTTCCGCGGTGTAATTACAGGCGGCGCAGTGGCTCTGCCCAGCTATATTCCCGTGGGTGGACCGAGGCCCTGCCACCGAGGCGTCCGGCCGGTACGTGATGAAGCTGGTCGGGATACTCTATCTGCTGATAGTCATCTTCGATCTGATCATCGTCTGCGGCATGGGTAAGACAGCTTCGATAACGTTTCTTCCAGCTTTTCATCCCCCCGCGCGATCGTTTCTCGTGTTTCTAAAGACGTGTGTTATTCCCGGTGCGGTCTCTCCAGGAAACATGGGAACGTTCACCACGATAATCATGTTCATCTTCCTGTTCGCCATCATCGGCGTGTTGCTCGCAATCAGCAGAAAACCGCAAAACAGGTACGGCGAATCTCGTCTTCACCCTCTCTATCTATTTAACAAGAAGACAGAGGGGTCATTCCATGCCGAATCGATCACTTTTTGCGGTCACCATCTTCGATTTTGTTCTAATTGAAATATCTTGTAGTCCATGTGAAATTATGGGGGGGGGGGGGGTTAAGTCATCATTTTGCCGATTTCGAATTTTTTTAGAAATGGCAAGCCTTCAGAGTTTGCGATCTTTACCCATTTTGGCGAAAATAGGCCTCACTTATGAATTTTTATCTCGGGAACTATTTGTCCGATTGAGCTATACTTTTTTTTGTTTTATTCTGAAGGAATTGGGCTATTACGAAATAATTTTTTCATCCTCGATAATTAACTTTATAATGTCAAAAAATTTAGTTGGCCAAGAGTGGTTACTAATATTGTTCTCGAGGTATAAATAGGGTTATTTGACATTATAAAGTTAATTATCGAGGATGAAAAAATTATTTTATAATAGCCCAATTCCTTCAGAATAAAACAAAAAAAAGTATAGCTCAATCGGACAAATAGTTCCCGAGATAAAAATTCATAAGTGAGGCCTATTTTCGCCAAAATGGGTAAAGATCGCTAACTTTGAAGGCCTGCCATTTCTAAAAAAATTCGAAATCGGCAAAATGATGACTTAACCCCCCCCCCCCCCTCTAATTTCACATGGCCTACAACATATTTCAATTAGAACAAAATCGAAGATGGTGACCGCAAAAAGTGATCGATTCGGCATGGAAGTATGTGTATGTATCTACTCTGAGTATGTATCTGTTCGTTGTCCTTTCAGGAACAGCATGATGTTCATGACTCCGGGGCTGCCGTTCGTTCCTGCGATCGCCGTCACCGTGAACATTTATCTCATCTTCAAGCTGAGCATCCTGACGCTCGTCAGATTCACCGTGTGGATGATACTCGGTAAGAATTCACATTCGTGTTCAAACGTCCTACGATGTTGAACCGGCTGTTCCCAAACCTGGATGCCCAATCTTCCCCGAATTTAGGTCCGATCCATACTCAATCCGTGCTACTGATTATGATTTAGGGCAGTGATGGGCATGGTAGGGGCCCCTGAGTTGCTTGCTTCTCCCACCAACCTCGTCAGCTACGGAGGGACGTGTGAGGGGGGAAACGGAGGCACTGGAAGGCACGAGGCACCGATGCGCAGCGAAGGTGCGCGCTGTATAAAAGAGTAGTTGGTGGGGGAAGCTCCGCGGATCCTTCTTGACTGCGACCTTAGACCATATATACCAATATACCCGGCATAGGTATAGTATGTGTATAGGAAAACCGAGAATTCAGTGTCCGAAAGATGATGGAACATTGTGACGTCATAAGATAAGTCTTAAGATAATTTCTTTCCATGTACTGTGTACCCCCCTCTGACCCCCCTCTCCCCATGTAAGCCAAGCGTATATAGGCACTGTCGATGAGCATAGCTTATACATTTTTTGAAAATGTGACGTCACAGTGTCTTTCAGCTGATTTCATCTTTCGGACACGGAAAATTATCTACGCCGTCTCTATAGGTATATATGGTCTGCGACAGTCAAAAATGCCCGTCACTGATTTAGAGTCTCGACATCTTTGACCTCCAATTATCCCCTAAGGAACCTTGATGAATTTCCGAACTCATTCGTACCAGATTCAAGCCGCCAATTCAATCCCGTAATTTAGGGCCTCTATCCGTCCAACTTGGAGGCTTGCCCACGTCGATAGCCCTCGATTATCCCCTAATCTAAGAGCTTGACATTTTCAGGGTTCATCATGTACTTCTACTACGGTATCAAGCACAGCAGCCTGGAGGAGGCGAGCAGGTCCGAGAACCTCGAGGAGAACACCGCGGCGGGTAACATCGAGCTGACGGTGACGGACACGCACCGACAACAGCAACAGCAACAGCACCAGCAACAACAACAGCAACACCATACGTCGCCGTATTCGGCGTCCGATCGCAGCATCTACGAGGGCCAGCAGCTGGACGCGTTCGGCCAGCCCGTGTTCGGCAGTACGAACTTCGGTGGCACACCTAGCCATAGGCAGGAGCAGACGACAGCCGGCGGCCAATCGTTGTTCGTCACCCAGGACAGCTTCCCGACTTGGGACGACTGAGCGCCGAATGGAACCGACGCGAACCTATATACATAAATATATACTGTACACTGTGTACACGGTGGCTCAACCGATCTCGACCAACTGCCCTTCCGAGCGGAACAACAACTCTCCGAAGTGGTCCGGGATCGTTCGAAGCTCTCCGAGAAGCCGAAGAGGTCCGCTAAATTCTCTGCGACTTCGACGACATTTCCAGATCAATAGAATCGACGTCCAGTTTTAGCATCACAGGAAAGAAAGACGTCGTCCGGTAGAACACACAGCTTCTCGGAAGGGCTCGAGTCCTTTGGTCCCTGGGAACTGTTGGTTCCTCTCGAAAAGGTCTTTCGGCTCGATTCCGCGTGTCACCGTGTACACGCGTATACATATGTATATGTGTGTATATATCCGACGACGCGAAGTTCAACCACTGACGCAAGCCTGACCGGCACCGAACGTTCACCGACGAAAAAAGAGAGAGAGAGCGAGAGAGAATAACTACGACCCTGTGGGAGCTCGCAGTGGATCTCCGGATCATCGAGCAACGTTCACGAGTAACCTTCGACCTTTCGGTCTCACAGCAACAGCAACAATCGAGACACCACTATGTACATATTATTTCCGGAGGTCCGCTTCCGCTCGCTTCAACGAGGGTTCCCTTCTTCGTAGCTTAGTCGTTCCTTCAAGGTAGAGTCCAGTTAGATTGTTCTTTGGCGAACCGTCATCGGGAACCGTCGAAGCGGACCTCCTCCTCGGGGTCCAGGTGGATCGAGACCCGCCGGCGACGTTGATTAACATTTAAGCGTCCACGCGATGTCCCCGAACAGGGAACAGAGATCCGTGGACGTGTGCACTTCATGGTTACTGCTTGGCACCGCCGATCACAGAGTCTCTTGGCTTCGGATAGTTAGCTCTTGGAGCGATCATCCACCTCGGAACGATTTTACAGGATTAACATGCGTTAGGGTACGCTAGCGAGTATTTCCTAAACGCTAGGACGAATAGCAGGGCAATAGTAGGGCACACCGGGGCGAGTTAATAGATTTTTCATCTGAAATATTCTCTGATACCGTAAAAATATGTCATTGATACGTATAAGATTGTTTTTAATTCAATTTTCTTTGTTTTATTAACACGTTTTCTGCCACTATCTCACGGTTCACTCAAGAATAGTGAAATTAATTTTCTACATTTTGTTGTTTCATTTAAATTGCTGAATCTTGTATTTTCGTTTGAAAGAGCACCAGTGCGTAAAACAGGCTTGTTCCATTTGATCGGATCGCCAGGAGTCTCTGCGTGGCGTCGGCCAGCTCCATCGATAACTCTTGACATATCTGTCCATATCCACAAAAAGCGGTTGCAGAAGGTACGGACGGTCGACGGTAGTATCTCCTGCTTCGTAATTCCGAGCTTCCTTTGAATTAGTTCCACTTCTCCGCAAAGAAGAACGTCAATTGCCCTATGAAACTCTGTCCGATCGTCCCTCCTTCCGCAGCCGTTGAAACGAGCCATATCATAATATCGAGAAAGAAACAGATGGATGAAGCGATGGAAGCAGCTCGTAGATAGATCACGGCGGATTATTAGCGAGCCTCCCAGGGGTGATGAAAACTTGTTGACTACTGTTTTTTCGGGACGAATGTAGCAAATAATTTTCCGCGGCAATATTTATTATATCCTAGTTGTATAAAAGAGACGGAAGCGCGAACCAAACGGTGGAAGGGCTGTCGCAGACCCGGGGATTAGGTGACGAGACCATTATCATTCCTAGCGTGTAAAGCGAAACTTGTGTTTTCCAAGAGAGCATTTGAGAGAAAAAAGAAAAGAAAAAATAAGAAACTGCTACACACGGATAATTTTAAACGTACCGCTCTAGAGAGTGCGTGTGTGCGTGCGCGGCATCGGTGCGTGAACGTGCGGAAGAATATTAAAAGAAAAAAAAAAAGAAAATCAATTCGTTCCTGAATCGAAGGATGAAAGAGGGAGAGAGGTAGATGAGAGCAAAGTTGTCTCTCGGTGGGAAACGAAGCAGAAAATCGTGGAAAAAAAAGACATATCAATGAGAGAGAGAAAAAAAGTTGCAAAAAAATAATTGATCTTGCCTAAATCTAGTCTTTCCCGTAAGAAGGAAGCTTAGCTATAACGTATTGTAATCCTACTACCTAAGCTTAACTTGTAAACTTGCGTACACGTCTTACCTCGACTTAAACGACGACGAATCATCATTTTTTTCCATTGGTCGTTAACGTCGTGCCGTTCCCGTCGATCCCCGTAGATCTATCAGGAGGTCTTTGGATCGGGTCATCGGTTTGGACGAGGTTGTCGGGGAAACGGCCGGCTCTTTTCATGTACAAATTCTTGATGTTCCAAGACTATCCTCTCTTTGTACTCTTCTTGAACATTAACTGTATTCCTGCGGCCATCGGTGCTTTAGGGGATGATCCATGGATCCGTGGATCGCCGGAGAAAAACTGCTCGACCACAAGCTTCCTCCTCCCCATACGCGTCGTAGAACGGATAGTTGATAGAACACACACACGTTTCCCAAAAACATATCGCTGCTGTCGAGTTATGTCTAATCTACACGGTGTACCGTTTGACATAGAGGTCTCGAATCGAGACTCTCGATGAGGGATGACTTTTTTGTTTCGAGAGAGGATGCTGCTGGGGGGGGGGGGATGATTTTCATTCGGTGGAGAGTCGGAAGATTGCAATCGGGCCGGTCTAGCTAGAGAAATCTGTTTCTTCTTCCCTCTCTTTCCACGAACCCTGACAACCCCGAAACAACCCTTAAACTACCCTGCTGCACCCTCTCGATGTTCATTTATTCTCGGCGATCGGAAGGACGCGGTGAAAGCGTACGCAATGGGGCTTCGGTGCAAAAGTTCTCCTTGCCTGCTCCGAACAACCATGTTTCTCGAAATAATCTTATCGTTCCGAACTCCCGTAGATTTCCTCGACGATATTTTTTTATAGCGCAAATAGGTGAATTGATCGTAGCGTCTAATCTTTCTCGTCGAAATTTTTGCACCGATCCGCTCGATCAAAATATATTCGAGAAAAAAAAAGGAAGCAAAGAGCCCAGAATCGTATAACGACGGTTTTCGATAACGGCGCTTGTTTGTCGACACCCTCTCGACGGTGGTGGTTTTTTTTTTCTAGGGGTTGGAGGAAAATACATAACGAGAGAAAACCGAAACGACACGACAGCTTACAGGGGGCGGACCCGGCTAATTTTACGTCTCTCCGTTTATTCTTATTCTCGGATCAACATATCGATCGGTGATCTATTTCACATATCAGTGTCCGCCGCCTCCCGATCGCGCACGGAGGCGGGGGCGGGGGTGGCAGAATCCGTGAGATCGAGACTGAGCGCGAGAGAGGGAGAGAATGTGCGTCGATAGATAGATGATAGAATGCGTCGAGATTGATCTAAAGATTTATCTTTAAGTATTAACGCGTCTGTTAAAATTTTCTAATATATATATATTATATATTATATATACATATATGTATTATACATATGAAACGGGATACTTTCTAATGGGGATCGATCGCGAGCCCGATCGATCAGCGATCGAAGCCGCCGTCTATTAGAGTTTTTCAGTTCTGAATCCCAACCCCTGTAACGTCGCCATGTTTGGGGGCGCTGGAACGGGAGGGGATGATGATCGGCGATTTAATAAAAAGTTCTCCGTTGAGTTTTGATCGACGGTAGCGCGTGAAGAGATTCGTGATTTCGTTGGTATGTTTTTTGGGGTAGTTTCGTGTCATGGGGGGATCCCCGTTGCTGGAGATAGTCTTGGCAACTCCTTCCCCCGTTCCAGCGTCTCCTTAATTTCAAAGTGTGTACGGTGGTCGCCGTTCCGGAGTCCGGTTAATCGATAAATTAATGACGAGCTTCGACATTTCTCCTCGAGCCTCGAAGCGATCTTCTGTACTTGTAGATCATTCCGAGAGGAATGCGGAATAATTTGAGGTTGACATGTCGTATTATACATATACATGTTCGACTATAGATGGGAGAAAATTTTAGGGGTGGTTCTCTATGATAACATAAGACGAAAATGAAGAATAAAAAAATTGCGATTTCGGTTTCGTCTTTTAGTTATTAATAGACTGCAGATCTTTATGTAGAATAAAAAAGCATCGATTGCGGGAAGCAGGAATAAAAGAAAAATTTATTTCATCCCTTAACGACTTTGTTAAATTGAAAACAACATTACAATATTCTTAAATTTTTCTAATCTTTAATGTTTCATATTTCACTCAACAAATTTCTTCATAAATGCATAAAGATCCACACTCTAGTTATTAACAACTAAAAATTCGCCTAAAGTGCGGCAACCCGACCAACAGAGGTGTACTTGATGCGCGCAAAGACGATGACGTCGCGCGCCTCTATGACGTACGCAACGTACACCTCTGTTGGTCGGTTTGCCGCATTTTAGGCGAACTTTTAACCCCTTGCACTATCACTTATTTTACGGATGGAGTGATTAGAACTTATTTGTCGTTTCTAATTTCTTCGAAAAAAGGAAGTTTGTATGTAATTTATACGTATGCAGTTTCCAATGGTTTGAAGGAAATTAATAGCATGAATATTTAGTAGAGTCTCTTCGAAATCTTCGTTACGAGTCCAACTCGGTATTATAGTGCAAGGAGTTAATCGTTGATAACTAAACGGCGAAGCTGAAATCGCAATATTTTATTCTTCATTTTCGTCTTATATTGTAATGGAGAACCGCCCCTTAAATTGTCACACGCCTGTAGTCGAACACCTTATGTACATCGGAGAATAGATGATAAATGATGAAGAAAGTCGGAGGATGTTTCTTCGAGGCTCGAGAGACGATCGACGATCAGAACGGACACGATGTTCGAAGCACCGTCGCATCGCGAGAAAGACGAGGACTAGAGAACACGCATATGTATATCTGTATTCTGTGAAAGAGCAGTGCCTGTACATTCACCTTGTAAAAGTCCCTGAGAAAATGTAGACACGATCTGCAGGAGAAAGACTTCCCTTCGAACTCGATGCACGGCAACACTTGATACCGATAAATACCGGAAATAGAGCGGCGGAAGCGGAATACTCGACGCGGCACTTCTGCTCTTCGCTTTTTTTAGTTAGTCTTTCAAATTCTTAGATAGGAGGAAATGGCCTATTGTAATGCTCGGCTGCTGGGTGAACCGTGGACACGAGGGTCGATGATAGAAATTGCCATAAACCCGCCGGACGGCTAGTTTTCGTTTACATTCACCGAATCGTTTCGTTTCTACTGGACTTGAACCTTGAATCGGTGGCGGAACTACAAAGTTTCGATTTTTTTATAGGATTGAGATTTTTTAATGATTTTCAGGAAGGAGAATTGTAAAAATTCTCCATTTTTTTGTCAGTGTAGGGTAACTGCACCAGTGAATAAACGGGCACCAGTAAATGAACGCTTTTGTATTTTTGTATTTTTTGCTTTTCCATCATTGTTCAATTACTAGAATGTAGTGTTCATTGACTGGTATTTTTTATATTTTTTATTTAACGTTTAATAAAGACAAATAATAATAATTTCACTTTATTTGTCTTCATTTATTTTTGACAAATGAAGTATAGGGAGCCATTTGGCATATATGAGATTCCTTTAATTCACATATTTTTTTTTTAAATAAAATATCTTCCTGAACAATTTCTTAAATGTTCATTCACTGGTGCAGTTACCCTACTTTCAATTTAATTTAAATTAGGGATAATTTTAATAAAATTGCAAGATAATAAATGCAAAAATTTTGGGCCCCTCCGATTACGGGCCTCCCTCGTTGCGGGGTCTTGCGGTATTATTATTTATTATTATTTACGGACCGAAGTCCTTTTATACAAATGTTTACAATAGAAGATATTCATAAAAAGAAAAAGAAAGTCATCTTAGCATAAAGTTACATAGTAATGGACATGCTAACAGTTACAGGAATAGATTATATCACATATAATCATATAATCGCAACTGTTTCTTAAATGATAGTAACGAACCATTAAAAAAGTCAATATCACGATATAAAATGTTGGATTTAGCTGTGATGCGATTTAAAGGATTCATTAATCCATATGTGGATTTGGATTTAAATGTATTGTAGTTCCGCCACTGCCTTGAATTGAAATCTTCGATCCGTGATTGTCAGTATTGAATTTCTGTAAATCTGAATTGTTCGAGTCTCTGAAAAATTCTGTAGCGTCAGTCTGTGAACTCCGAGCCCAGCCTCGTCGCCATAATCTGGAGGTTCATCCAGCGTCGCGTTCCAAACATTACTTCGAAGTCGCTGTAACTTGCGCGCCTGGACAAAGTGTTCCACCGAGTGTGACCGAGTTTGACCGAGTTTGACCGAGTTCTTTGCTTGGCGCAAATTACAGCGGGAACAATCTTCCAACGAGAGTGACGAGCAAGGGTACTTGAAGAAAGAGATACGGTACTATTGTTTGAGGAACGCGTGCGACTTTGTCTCGTTTGGTATGGGCGCGAGAACGCCATGCCATCGCACAGTGGTCGGAATCGCGAATCCAGCGGGTCAAAACTATTTTAACATTAGTTTAAGACTGGAAGCCATAGTAAATTAGGTAATTGGATTCGTCTTGACTCCAACTACGACAGTATGTAATAAAAAACACGTAGTGGCATTTAAAACATTGAGGTAACCATGATATTTTATTGATAAAAAGAAATGTTTTGTAATTTTTTTCTATTAGGATTTATTGTTCGAAACATTTTTTTGTCAGATTATCAGAAATGCCCGAAAAATCGTGGTGACAATTGGGTAATTGCACCGAGAAGCTGACGAAACTATTTTAGTATTATTTTACGACTTAAAGCTATAGTATAGTACGTCTATAGTAGTCTAATTAATACGACGATTCTGATACGAATATATAATATTATTGTTGCAATTGTTTCTTCCTCAACTGGAAGGACATCTAACGACAAATTATATATTAAAACTTACCTTCTCGATTATCATGCATATTCGCTTAAAAAAATGTTTACACCACAACTCAAATCCGAGAATTATTAGAGCAGCACACAGATAAAAAGTACATATACTGACTTACCTCAGAGTGCTCTTTTATTTCTGGTGTCCATTTATACCTTAATTTGTTTACCTCTGATATTCATATATATATTTAGTTTTTGACTTTTGACTCGCTAGATTCGCGATTCCGAGCACTGTGCATCGTGGCGCGATGACCTCGTCGCCAGGAAGAAACGTTTCGCTTCGTTCTTCGATCAGTTTCTTCCTTCGGCCGATCAGAATTCCATCCAGATCCCGTTGTCGATAGTTTTCCCAGTGAAAAAATCGCCCGATGATATTAGCCGGCTGTCGAGTCGCCTCGAAGGATCGTTCGAACGAAGGGATCGCGATGGGAATTCGTTCTTCAGCTTCTGATCACCAAACTTCCGCCGGAAGTGGGATATGCTCTTAATTGGTACACTGTCAGACAGAGTTGGGCAGTAATTGATTACATGAGTAATTAATTACATCTTCAATTACATGAGTAATTAATTACATCTTCAATTACATGAGTAATTAATTACATCTTCAATTACATGAGCAAAAGTGGACTACATTTTCAATAAGAAAACAGTAAAATGGTCCAAAACATCAAAATAGTGGTTTAAAAGAACAATTACATGTAATTGTAATTGGTAGTTGCAATTACTTAACGCCAAAATGGCACTAAAAAAAAATTAGATATCTACTCAATGGAAATGTCTAAAAAGAACAAACAAAAAACATATGTTAGGAAATATTTATTATTTATTAAACTTCAACTCTTTTGGCGTTAAGTAATTGCAACTACCAATTACAATTACTTGTAATTATAATTTTATTTCTACAATTACAAATTACAGTAATTGGTAAGTAATTGTAATTGTAATTGAAATTACTTTTTGCCCAACTCTGCTGACAGAGCCGTGTGGTGGCTTGACCTTGACCCTTCGGGACCCTTATAGTGTCGGCTAAACCCGTTTTATCGCCTCGTCGAATCGGGAAATTCGTGTAACACACTTGGAAAACAATTCGAAGCGAATCGAAAAGTATGTATATCTGCGTTCGAGTTAATGAATTCTATTTTGTAATTGTCGAGGCTCGAAATTGCAATGTTGGAAATTCGAAAATTATGCGAATATGATTATTTTCAGGTGTACGGATTTTACGGATCCGAAAGTGGTTTCGTTTGTTTTCGGATAAATTGATTTTCTAAGCAAGGGGTGAAGGGGAAGGAAGAAAATGAGAGAGAAAGATAGAATCAGAGTGAAAGGGAGAACAAGGGAGAGCGTGAGAGTGAGAAAGAGAGTGTGTGAGTGGTCGATGTACTTTTTCTTTTTTTCGTTTTCTTCCCTCGGGAAAATCGCGTGTTGGGAAGATATATGCGCACCAGAAGGACAGAATTTTCCATGTAATATATATACCCTTACGTAACTACGTTGTTTAATATTGATAAGGATCAAAAATAAAAGTGATTATTCAGAAACTAACTCGATTTTTCATGATCATTTCGAAGCTTTACAAATCCGATAAGAATCATTTGTGCGTCTGTTCTGTTCGGCAATTAGTCGTTATTATTTTTCCAAAATAATGCAAAATGCTCAAATTGTTAGGGTGCGGTTATAGCGGAGCGGCGAGCATCGACTATAGCGGCGCGGTGAGCAGATCGGTGAAAACAAACCAATGTAATTAAATGAAAAAGAAAGAAAAAGTAAAAGTGCTTTTGTTCACCGCACAGCTCACCTCGCCACTCCTCTATAACGACGCACTTAGCCAAATTTTAGTTCGACCTCCTCACGCAGGTGGCGCCACATGCCATTTTATTTTTTTTTTTTTTTTTTTATTAAAGCATGGGGCTTTATCGGGCCCATAAGCTGGTTTGAATGAGTACATTATATTACAGTAACTATGTCATATAGTACATTGCACTTCAAACTTATAAACTATAACCTAATTCTAATATATGTTTATATATATAACCAGAGAGTAATGAGAGTGCTCACGCCCGGGGTTTGGCCGTGCCCATTATAGTGCTGCCCCCTACTCTAGTGTTTAGCCTGGATCAGCTCCTATCTCCACACTCAGTCCGGATAAGAACCATTCTCCACACTCAGTTCGGACAAGAACCATTCTCCACGAGTGATGCCCGTTTGGACTCCGATCGATTGGACACGTCCCGATTGGACGCGTTCCTTTTCGAGTCCGTGCCGATTGGACTCGTGCCGTTTGGACGCCGTGCCGATTGCACGCCGTGGCGGCTGAATTCATGACGATTGGACGCCGTAAATTTTATAATCATTAAATTTCGAAGTCTACATATGATGATATTGTATTCTGAAATATATGGTTAACAACGCCCGATTAACAACAACTTCAGTTATCTAGCCAAACCTAACCCAGACTAATGTTATTTCCACTCGCTCTTAAAATAAACTTTCCGGAGCAAGACTTCGGAATCACCCCCCTCCGAAGCTTTACATAATTATTTTTCATTAATAGATTTTTAATCATAATTTAATGGTTAACAACGCCCGATTAACAACAACTTCAGTTATCTAGCCAAACCTAACCCAGAATAATGTCATTTCCGCTCGCTCTTAAAATAAACTTTCCGGAGTAAGACTTAGGAATCACCCCCCTCCGAAGCTGTACATCATTATTTTTCATTAATAGATTCTTAATCATAATTTAAAATTTAATAGATTCCAAATCATATTTAATCATATATTTCACAATACAATATCACCATATGTAGACTTCAAAAAGCAATGATTATAAAATTTACGGCGTCCAAAGGTCATGAATCCAACCGCCACGGCGTCCAATCGGCACGGCGTCCAAATGGCACGAGTCTCAAGAAACACATAAAAATTAAAATTCAGATCCAAATTTAATAGGTTCCCATATATTTCACAATACAATATCACCGTATGTAGACTTCGAAAAGCAATGATTATAAAATTTACGGCGTCCAAACGGCACGAGTCCAATCGGCACGGAGTCGAAAAGGAACGCGTCCAATCGGGACGTGTCCAATCGGTTGGACCACAAGTGGGACACCCCCGCCTAAAACAGAACCGGTTTCGCCTTCAGCCTGGGACTGAACCGGTATCGTCTTTGGCCTGGACACAGATTTCAGTTGAAGGTGGGCCAAGGGTAATCAACAAAAGCATTGTAAAACCCTGTGGTCACCCCATGGTCAAGTGGTCAAGTGGTCAAGTGGTCAAGTGGTCAAGTGGTCAATTGGTCAGTGGTCAAGTGGTCAAGTGGTCAAGTGGTCAAGTGGTCAAGTGGTCAAGTGGTCAGTGGTCAAGTGGTCAAGTGGTCAAGTGGTCAAGTGGTCAGTGGTCAGGTGGTCAAGTGGTCAAGTGGTCAGTGGTCAAGTGGTCAAGTGGTCAAGTGGTCAAGTGGTCAAGTGGTCAAGTGGTCAAGTGGTCAAGTGGTCAAGTGGTCAATTGGTCAGTGGTCAAGTGGTCAAGTGGTCAAGTGGTCAAGTGGTCAAGTGGTCAGTGTTCAGTAGTGATGGGCGGGGGTGTCCCACGTGGACTCTGACCGATTGGACACGTCCCGATTGAAGTCGAAACACTAAGTCGAAACCGGTTCTGTTACAGGCTAAGTCGAAACAGGTTCTGTTACAGGCTAAGTCGAAATAGGTTCTGTTCTTGGCTAAGTCGAAACGAAACGAAAAGTGGCACGGCCAAAACCCGAGCGTGAGCACTCTCATCTACTCTCTGATATAACCCTTTGTTACATTGTCCTTATTGCCTATTTTTTAAAATCTCAAAATAGCGCCACTTGGTGTAGCGGCAAAACGCTCAAACCGTTAGCCAAATTTTAGTTCGACTTATTCGCCCAGGTGGCGCCACGGTCAATGCTATGTCGATAACGTTTGGCTACCAGTTTCAGCATTTCGCCACTATGCCCAGTGGCGCTATTTTGAGATTTTAGTGGGAATGGCATGTGGCGCCACCTGGGTGAGGAGGTCGAACTAAAATTTGGCTAACAGTTTCAGCATTTTGCCGCTACACCCAGTGGCGCTATTTTGAGATTTTAGTGGGAAATGGTATGTGGCGCCACCTGAGTAAGAAGGTCGAACTAAAATTTGGCAAACAGCTTCAGCATTTTACCATTACGTCAATTGGCGCTGTACGGAGGCCTTTGCGAAGCAGATGATTCTTGCCGGAATTATCATTGAATCTTACCAGCTAAAGCGGAACGAATCATTTGAGGCTATAATTAACGCAACTGGGAAACATGGACAAACGCGAATATTTGTTTAGATCGGCTGCCGACGCGCGCAACTACACGTGCTTGTAAACACGTACCACACTGAAAGCCGCGCAACGCGATTATACGGCTTTAGGTATGATCGCATAACATATCACGGTTGTAGATTCATCTTCTAAAAGGCGGTTCTAAGGGTTCGGTGACGACAAACAGTCCCGACAATATGCCAGGAGAGCGGTAAAGGCGATGTGCGAATCGCGCGAGACGTTAATCGATAAGTTTTACAAGTGTGTGGGTGTGGGTATGGAGGCGCGCGCGTGCAGCGTGTGTTACACACGCGTCGAGAACACTATGTGGCTCCATCGCACGGTTAAGATCTTTCTGCGCGGCCCTTCCACCACCTTCCATGAGGGAAAACGATGCATTCCTTCTCGAACAAATTTTCTCCGCGTCCAGCGCTAAGGCCAACAATGGAGTTTGCGGGAGCCTGTCAGCGCGTGAGACTCCGCGATTTTGTTTAGAGAGCGAACTGTTTACCGACACGCCGGAACGGTTGGTCCCCGTCGACACCGTTCTCGGACAATACGTAAACCGGGAGGCGGCGAGGCAGTGGGATCGTATCGCGAGCCAATTATCGCTTACGTGTGCGAGAATGCAGGTCGTCCTCGTGTAGCGACAATCGAGGAGCGATTACGTGGATATCATAATGGTAGGTAATAAGGGTAACGTGACAAACGGTACAGATTTCGTGTCCACTCGAAACAAGACGAAGAAAAATAGGGGAGAGTCGTGCAGTACCGACCGGCGTACTGTACCGACCAAAATTAGTTATGACTTTCCGGATCATATGGCTACACTTTCTTTAAGAAAACAAATGAATATAACTATTGTGAGTAATATGTTTCGTTGCTATATTGCTCATTCGATTGTTTTCGCAGTTCTGACACATTTAGCGTGACTTAGAGCGGTCGGTACTGCACGACTCTCCCCTACGAACAAGCCAACAAAATAATATTTTCGTTTGATCGACGATCCAAACGGAAAATAGCTTTTAAGACAGAACCAGCGACGCGTTTTCCGTGCTCTCTTATCTCTCACAGATAACAACCGCAAAGTGCCTTCAACTTGAACCATTTGTTTGCTTTTTTCTTCGTTTTTGTTAGCGTTGATTGTAAAAATTTTATAGCCATGACACAGTTCAGCGTGTACACGCTAAGCGAATACCGAAACTGTTGAGATACAATGCATGTTTGCTTTCGCCTGTTACAGATGAGGTGACACTGGTTCTGCCATGCGGAACAGGTCAGTCAGCATTATTTTTGGCTCTCTTGTCCTATGGGGTTTGATTACATACTTTCTAATCTCTGATCAGCCGGTGAACAAGGAAAGAGATACAGTAAGCTCTTTGAAATAGTAAGCGGATCTTGTTGCGGGATGTTATATGTGGTCGGAGAGTCGGCGGATGCCGACAGATTAAAGGACTATCCTCCTTCGAATAGTTGATGCGAACTCCACTTTGCCAACGCGCATGCCTTCTTAGTAATTACACGCGAAAATTTCATATGCGATTTGCCAGCGTTTTTACGGATGTCTTGGTTCCAGGCTAGAGTATCCAAACAAATTAGTAAATTGGAAAAGAGAGTGAAGCAAGAGATAGTGCTGAATCAGGAGCTTCTTCAGGACATCAAAGAAGATAAGCAACGTAAAAGTATGTTTCTGTCTTAAGATGGCGGTTGTTAGGACGACACGAGGAACGCTTTAAATGTTAATTTTTTTTTTTCTATGAGAAGAAAAGCTAGATGCGATAACTGCAGATACAAATACCAATGAGAAACAGAAGGACAAGAATGATATTGCCCAGGACAAGGTTTTACTTGAAGAGGAAAAGAAAGACACGGGAAACAACGATAAAGATGCGCAAACTTTGCAAGAAACAATAAACCGTTCGGTAAGGTATCTCGATTCGGACCAAGTTACACGGCATTACAGATTCTATATTTTGTTGTTTCGAACAGAGCAAAATTTCTTATGATGTTCCTAATAATGGAAAACTACCAGATGGATCTCCGATAATACCAGTCTTGGTGTTTTCTTGCAATCGTATCACAGTACAAAGATGTCTCGATCAACTGATCAAGCACAGGCCCAGCATGGAACAGTTCCCAATTATTGTCTCCGAAGACTGTCAACACCATCAGACCGCCGAAGTTATTGCTAAATACGGAGAACAAATAATGCACATACAAGTACGACATCATCGTCGTCTGTTTTTTAAACCCATCATTATCGATTCTAAGAGATTACTGAAGTTAACAAACGTGTTGCAGCAACCCGATCAATCGGATATCGAAGTGCCACCGAAGGAAAAGAAGTTCAAGGGGTATTTCAAAATTGCACGTCACTACGGATGGGCTCTCAATCATGTATTCTTTCAACTTGGATACAACACTGTGATAATAGTTGAAGGTAGATTCCCCATTACTGTAATTTCTTATTGACCGTTAAATCGTTCTTTGTGTAAAAAGAAATAATTTTTTCGTTGCTCCATAGATGATTTGGATATAGCCCCAGATTTTTTTGAATACTTCCTGGGTACGTATCCCTTGTTAGTGTCCGATAATTCTCTGTGGTGTGTGTCGGCGTGGAACGACAATGGAAAAGCCGGTTTGGTCGACGACAACGCATCCGACGCGTTATACAGGACAGACTTTTTCCCTGGACTGGGTTGGATGCTGACTCGTCAACTGTGGACCGAACTATCACCGAAATGGCCGAAATCGTAGGTAGACAATGTGTTTTCGCTGTTCAAAATGATCCCTTCGATCCTCTCGTTACACGAACGATCCGTTACGATAGATATTGGGACGACTGGATAAGACAACCGGAACAACGTCGAAACAGAGCATGCATTCGACCAGAGATATCCAGGACAAGAACGTTCGGTAAAACCGGCGTGAGCAAGTACGTATCGAAAATATACAATATACCATCGATGTAGGTTTCAAGATATTCTTGTAGCTAACCGACTGCTTGCTTGCTTGGTTGCTAGCGGAATGTTTTACGAGAGGCATTTAAAGTATATCAAGCTAAATACCGAATACGTGCATTTCACCAGGATGAACTTGACTTACCTGTTGAAGGTAACAACGCGTTGCTGATGTTCTAATTGTTCGGTTCCACCGAAACACAATCGACTCTAACAAAATATATGTTTCAGGACAATTACGATATAGGTTTCGTCAACAAAGTGTATCGTTCAACGGTGGTCAGTTTCTCGGAATTAAAAAATGGAAGAGTAGTCGCGCCGGGCGCGGTGCGAATACCTTATTACAGTCGTCAAGCGTATAAAATCACTGCCAAGCAGTTCGGATTGATGGACGACTTTAGGGTAACTATTAGCGGCGTTTTATCGTCTATTCGGTCTGATCCGATTCGATTCACATTTTCTTTGTTTATCGACAGAGCGGCGTACCTAGAACCGGGTACCGTGGAGTAGTCACATTTTTCTACAAGGGGAGGAGGGTACACCTAGCACCCAGTCCGAACTGGAATGGTTACGACATTACCTGGAGCTAACAGAGAATCCGGTGCAGCAGAGGGATTTGTTAAACCGTACGAGTTTATTGCTTCCATGACACGTTCGTCGAGAACCGAGTGAATATTTTCATTGAACAAACACTCGCCACACGAACGTTCGTCTGCTTGTAATTTTTCTTGCAGAAAACTTGTGACCGAAAAAAAAAATTGAAACCGCGCGTACCGTTAAGTGATATGTGAGAGATTTGCATAGTGCCTCACTGTTTGTACTTGGCAGTGCTATGCAGAGAAGCCGGGGTCTCCGGGTTTATATGCATTCGGATGATTCGATGGAAATACATCTGGAAAAGATGCTCGCTTTTTCTACCGGTGGAACATTGTACTCGCATAGCACTGAGCATTAAGATGTAAAAGGACTGATAAAGAAGAATTTCAATTGTTCGTGCAACCGTACAAGCAACAAAGCTACTCTGTGTATTTCTAGTTGTTTCTTCTTCCATTCCGGTGAACGCATCTCTTCCAAAAACGCGTTGAAAGACTGTTCGAATATCTTACTTCTATAAAGATCGACCGCGTGAGGTTCATTTTTTCTTCTTCTAACAAACGGTGATATATCTAACGGTTGCACGAATAATTTAGACTCTAACCATGATGTACATAATGTTTATATTGTATATCACACGTGCATAGTTCGACAGCAAACGCAATTTTTGGACTAATTTTATTCTTCGGCTTACTTTCGTTCGCGTCCGTTGGAACTGACGAATAGGAAATACGAAGGAAGGTAGACGCGTTAGTCCAGAAATGATGTTTCCGATTGAATCTGCATTTCGTGTGTGTTGCTCACGGGTAATTACCGAAAACAAAAAAGAAAACTTGAAGGATTTCGATGTGGCGATTTGGTCACGAATTGTTGTTTCGACTTACACGGCAAGGCAGAGAAGAATGTCGATCGAAGTCGTCTTCTGCTTTCTTTGCCCAGCAACGGTGAAGGAATGTTCTACTAATAAAGAACATACAAAAGTGCTGATATTAAACGATGCCATTCATTTACGAGCAATCGAGAATTCCCAAAATGTTTCATATACACATACACAAATACTTACATTTTTCTCAAAAAGATACTCTTATTTGTGGACGATCGTCTAACCGACTGAACAATATTGTTTTCGTAAATACAATCCTTTGTCCTTTCGTTCGACCAGTAAAGTCAATCTTATTCTCGATAAATATTTCTTTTTATTTCTTCTTAGCAATCTATAGCTTTCGAAGAATAAATCGCTTGCATTCATTTCTGATCATGCGAGAAACAAGTACAAATATTTTGAGAACTTCAGTTCCCCCGGTACGTACAGCGTCGACTACAAACATGGACTCGCAATGGTACTAACAAAGAGTGTTTAAAACATATAATTTCGGAAGGGGTATTTCGCTGCGGGATATGGAGGCTGCGCCGCTTCTGGAACAGCATCAGGAAACTCTAGTTTTGGCTCCTCTGGCTTTGGTCTTGGCGAATTGTGAACTTTAGCTTCGCAGAAGTAACCGAATGGAGGTCGCTCTATGTTCAGATTCTTCAGAACACAATCGTCTATCACTGCCTGAGTTTTCCGACAGCTAATCATATTTGAATAGTTAGAATAAAAAATTTGCTTTCGAACTGAACAATTGCTGACGATAAAGAGAACTTACTGAGATAATTCCATGGTACCGGAGGATTGTTCGATACAATTCACATACTGGTTAAACTCCTTCTGGCAATGTTTCTTGATGCCTCGAAATACCTCTAATGCACAGGCAGTTACATTTTTCCCTTCGTTAATACATTTCCGCGGATCCTTCGTTTCTTGTTTACATAGCGTAAATTCCTAAAAGTAGAGGAACACTATTCTAAACTGTTCAGAGCGTTATATAATCTTTCGGTAATTAATGAAACTCGAGAATGAAGTCTGAGCCGAAGGGAAGAGAAAAATGTTTATACTGCTTACGTTGTTGGACCATTCGCATTTCTTTCCGATGTAAAAAGATGCTGCTTGCAGAAGCGGATAGCTTACAGTTATTTCTTGCACGGTTAGCTCCTCGTCTGATGGGAGCGTAAAGCTTTTCGTCACGACCATGGCAGTTAACTTAATCGCTGGTAACCGATCACGATTCAAAGAGTCGATCCGTCGCTTGGATCTACGATCTTTGATTCACAACGATCTCAATAATCGAGATCGGAGCTCCTTTACGATTGATACAATTATAATTCTTCGGTGACATTAACCTTACTGCTGTTTTATAATCTATGACAATCTATGTAGTCTGCAATCCATAGATTACACAAGAGTGGGCTCGTCTGGTTTCGATTACACTCCAACCATAGAGGTTACAATTTCCAGTGCGCCTGCGCGCACAAGTGTCAACGCTGTGAACATAGCTGCAGAGGTATTCACATAAAAATCACTGGCAATGTTTTACGCAAATATTCATGTTTTTTTTATTGCATTTCGATACATTCACATTGTAACAAAATAAATAAACACGAATAACAAAACGAATTAATTATGAAATACAAACAGTAGTTTTTACAGTTTTTTATATACTGTTTTCCCGTCCTTCTTGTATTCGTTTGTTCTATGACAGAATAGATGCATATATAGATGCTCGAATGCGAATTGATTTTGCGAATGTCTCCTACACGTTGATTAATTATAGTCTTTGATTCAGTCTTCGATGTGAAGAAATAATAATTATTTCGCGCGTTATTGTATAAAATAATGATGTCGAATTTTTTCAATGATAAAACAGTGATCCCCCGCAGTACGGCTGAAAATGGCTGCGGATCGCTTCGTTGTGTTCGACTGAGAAACAGAAGTTACAAATTGTGAGACGTAACCAGGCCTTTTTGAGTGGTGAATTTCCGAAAAATTTGACAAAAACGGATAACATAAAATCATGGCTGACAAGAGACAACAGAATTTGTCGGTAAGTGATTTGTCTGTAAATATTGCTTGTTATTGATGCAGTAGATTTTTTGTGTTTTGAATACCATTGTTATAAACGAGCCTACTGCATAGTAGATATTGAACGTGTAATGAAACTGTTACAGAAAGAGGAGATAGCTAAACAGTTTATGTTGCCCGAGAGGAAGAGCAAAATTGCTACTTTATTGAAACAAGATGGTCAAGCATATTGTATCTGCAGAAGTTCGGACAGTTCCCGTTTCATGATGTACGCAACGTCTCCTCGCTAGATCTTCGCCTGGTAATATCGATTAATGAATTTATTTTAATTCCAGAGGATGCGACGCGTGCGAAGAATGGTACCACGGCGATTGCATAAATATCACAGAAAAGGATGCCAAGCATATAAAACAATTTTTTTGCATTGTATGGAATTTTCTGATATCGTAGAAAACATTTTTGTTAAAGACTGTCTATTGATACTGTACACTTGCAGCGGTGCAGAGAAGAAGATCCCACTTTGGTGACCCGTTACAAGCCACGAAGGACAGAACAAGAAGATCGTAAGTACAAAGAGAAGAAGCACAAAGAGAAAGAACGGGCTCATAGGTACGAGTACGATGCGTCTTGGGACCAGACTTTGGTGAAAAAATCGTCGAAACGTTGCGGAGAATGCACGGGATGCTTGAGAACCGAGAACTGCGGGAAATGCGACGCGTGCAGGTAGAGTTTCAATGTTCGAAATTGATCGCGATCAACCGTATTAGCATTGATCGCATTTTCGTTTGTTAGACATTTGAAGAAGTTCGGACCGTCGGTGCGACTAAAGCTTAGATGCGTGCAGAGAACCTGTCGAGTGGTAGGCGATCCGTTGAAGCCCTCGAAAAGCTTCAACAAGAGCTCCAAGTTCATCAAGAAGCGAAAACGGGATTCGAGCAACGAAAGGAACGAACACTTGGAAGTGCCCAGACACTGTTACGGGCCGGCTTGCATGAAACACTCACGATCCGGTAGCAAGTATTGTTCGGACGAGTGTGGCTTGAAGCTGGCGACCAACCGAATTTATCAGGTGTTGCCGCAACGGATACAGGAATGGTCGTTGACACCTTGCATCGCGGAGCAGAATAACAGAAGAGCGCTAGAATCCGTGAGGAAACAGCAACAAGACGTTAGAAAGATACTCCAGGAACTGGACAAAAGGCACACCGAGCTGGACAGGATCGTAGAACGGGCGAGACACGCGACTATAGATCCGTTGGCGGAAGTGGACGAGAACGATGACGCTGAGATGAGCATGTATTGTATCACTTGCGGCCACGAGATCCATTCGAGAACCGCCATCAAGCACATGGAAAAATGTTTCAACAAGGTAACGCAACAACGACACACAATGCCTGGCAGGTAATTAGCAGATCAATTAGCTATTGTTTTATTTCATTTGTATTTACAGTACGAGTCTCAAGCGTCGTTCGGGTCGATTTTCAAGACTCGCATCGAGGGACAAGTGATGTTCTGCGACTTCTACAACCCTGCGAATCGGACCTACTGCAAAAGGCTGCGCGTCTTATGTCCAGAACACTGCAAGGACCCGAAGATCAGCGAGACGGAGGTCTGCGGTTGTCCCCTGGTCACGAACGTGTTCGACACTACCGGAGAGTTCTGCCGCGCTCCGAAAAAGAGCTGCGTGAAGCATTACGTCTGGGAGAAACTGCGGAGAGCCGAAATCGATATGGAGAGAGTCAGACAATGGTTGAAGATAGACGAGTTGGTGGAACAGGAGAGACAGATCCGAGCGAACATGGCATCCCGCGCCGGCGTGCTCGCTCTGATGCTGCACTCGACTTACAACCATGAATTGATGGAGCAGATGACGCAGGAACAGAACAGAGAACAGCTGGAGGCGATGGAGGAAGAACTGCAACGTAGGTACGGTATCTTGCAGAAAGAACAATCCGTGGTGCAATGATCGTTCCTGTCTTCTGTCCTGGCGCGGCACTCGGAACTGTTCAAACATATCTCCGCGAGCGACGCGTGATCGGTATAGCGTATATGTTGTACATAATTGTTTCCTCGCCCTCCAACGAATTTGTACGCTGACTTCGAACACTTGGATGAATTGTAGAAAATTGTTGAATCGTTGTATCGTCGAATGAAATGAAATTGAACAATTGTTGTGGATTAGAGAAGACAAAGAGTGTATGTTCGCGGTGAAAATTGAACCGATTTGCGTCGCGAAAAAGGGGTCTCCTATTCGAAATTGCGCTCAGGCCGACTGACTCTGTATAATTGTGTATTTCTCTTTATTTATAACGTTCAATTAAACTTTTGTAAATTCAAATTCATAATATAATTTGTCCATTACCTATTTTTAGTGTTCACAATATATCATTTCACATTATATGATTGCACATGTGAATCGAAAATCAATTAACTCGTTATATGAAACATAATTCCAACGTTTCTAAAATTTACCACACTTTTAACTTCAATAAATATATTACTTGCTTAATTTTAACCGGTTAAGTTCCGACTCGTCGCTAGAAAGGATATTCTCTCAAAATACTTTTGAATTACAACAGTTTTCCAATCGTAACACAGGATATTACACATATTCTGGCACAGTACAACTTTTTCGGTTTGTCCACGCGCGTACACGCGCGCGTGCACGTACTTCCCTTTGTCCTTGGTTTACACACGCGTGCACGCGCGCACCAAATACACGTGTGTCATACCTTTCCTCTTGCTGTTTGTTTGTTTGTTTGTTTTCTTTTTGTTTTTTTTTGGTATGTCTTTGATGCAAACTGTGAGAATTAAAACGCACGCTCTCGCTTTCTCTCGGCATCTCGGTACTGGCATAGCCCCAATGGACAATGGAATTAGCCTCGAATACCCACCCCTCCCCCAAAACGTTCGGATCAAACTTTCTCTATAAATAACTACCTTAATATATTAGTGTTTTGCCAAGTGTTGCGCACAATACGTTCTGCAAAAAACAATCTGCATAACTCTAGCGTACGTGTTTTTTTTTGCAGTTTTCTTTCTTTCGCTCGTAGTCTCTATTTTGGAAACGAAGGCTCGGGCGTACAGAGCTATATATAATATCGATCCACATGTCCCTCGTCCCGGTTTAGTCTCAACGACGCACACATATAGAAAGTCAAAATGTTCCATCGTCTTCGCATCCGTTTTTCATCCCGATTCATTTTCCTCCAGTTTTTCCTCCTCCTCGGCTTCTACCCCCGACAGAAACGGGTGTTCTCGTGGCTCGCGCGATACGCACGCTTATCGGGAGCCGGGCTGGATACAATGCGATGCGCGACATGTTCGACGCACATTGACACACCGGATTGCGATTTCGCGGGGCAGGGTGGAAAAAAAAAAAAAAAAGAAAAATGTCGACCGACGTCCCGGAAATCCGAACGGACGATTACATCCGCGGTGACCTCGTGAGCTTTTGCGCGCCCGCGCGCGCGGTTTCCTGATTTTTTTTTTTTACTTGTGTCTTACATATTTACGGGAATGGAGGGCGAGGATTTCTGATTCGATCGGTGATCACATGAGGTGAATTCTCGAGGCCACCTGGCACCGTTGGCGGGAAAATCCGCGCGCACTCACGAGACAAGCCCTCGAGGTGTGAGTTAGCTTATGCGATTTATTTATGTATTCATTAGAGACACGACTAAGCTCGCGCTAAGAAATGCCACCTCTCCCCTTGCTCCTTTTTTATATTTATTCTTATCAGTTATTTTTTGGTTTCCTTTGTTTTTTTTTTGCTCTCGTAAAGGAATCGTTTTTTCCTCGTTCTATAATCATTTATACTTGTAACGATCGTCGAGACTTGGTCCCAACCGCGAATGGTGAGTTTTTTTTTTTCTCGTGTGTGTATGTATCTGGATCCGCTAATCGATAGAGAAGAGATATATCGATCGTCCCGAAATCTAGATCTTGCTTCTATACGGTTCATCCTCCGATTTACCGACGGTTACCGACACAACGTACCGACAGCGAATGAGCGCGAAAACGACTGGAAAAGGATCCACAGAATATATGGTAAGGTTTCCGAGGCCGAGATGGGCGAACGTCTCTCGATCGAACAGAGAACGGAAACCGAAGAAAAAGAAAAAACAGGCAGTCGTTCGTTTCGGTGTCTATGAACGCGAGCGTGCCTCAGGATCTACTGGCCAATGGCGTGGCACAACGCGTACGCAACGGAAAAAAATCATAAAATCCGTTTTTTTTCCCGCCGCGCGGCACCGATATTAAAAAGTTATAACAAAAGATCGTGTGAAGTACGAAGGAAACGACAATGAAAAGAACGGAGAGAGAGAGAGAGAGAGAGAGAGTGAGAAAAAAAATAGTGATCGATTAAAAAAAAAAAAAAGAACCTTCCAGATCGATATAGTTTCCTGCACACTCGATGTTTTTATTAGAACTTTTTAATACAGTTTTCATTATATAACTCTTCTCTCGTCTCGGTTTCGTTCATAGAGCAGACAGGGTTCAGTTTGGCCGGAAATCCTGGGACACCCTGTACATACTGCACTCTGTTCGCCTATAGATCGCGAACATTAGACGTTGCTCTCGGCGTTACATTTATCGAAAACTTTAACAAACCTTAATAAATTTCTTCTGTTTTATTTTTCTCGATTTAATAAAATACTTGATAAAGGAAACGAATGTCTGTTTAAACCCTCGTCATGCTAAAAACGTGAATTCGCACAAACGTTGTTTATTATTATCATTATTATTATTATTAATATTAATATTATTATTATTAATATTATCGGTATTACTATTATTATCGTTATGCTATTCGAGGAAAATGTAGCCCATCTCTGCCGACTCGATTAACAACGAAGACACGACAGTGTCGGCGATAGGGACCTCGGCGTATTTTTTCTTCTTTCTTTCTTTTTTTTTCTTTTTTTACAGAAAACTGTCCACCATTCTATAACATCCTGAATCGTACTTTTGTGACCTTGCACTTTACTAAAATAAATGACGAGAATCTAACAACGGGGGGTGGGGTGGGGTGGGGGGGGGGGCGGTTGGTGGAACGGAGGACGCTAGGTGTCTGTGTGTACGTGAACGTGTACGTGTACGAGAGTATCATGCAGCGATCGTAAGAAGCCGTCGAAAATCATATTACCTACACCGCCACGAGTCACGTGTCGCACCTATTGTCGCTATTGGTTGAATCGATCGGATCCAAAAATCTATCGCGAGACAGAGAGATCGCCGAAGAGAAGCATCGAAGCAAAGGTTGAGACGAAGCGATAGAGAACGAAGACTAGAACGTATTAGTATATAGCTTATTCATCGGAATATTAACTATATTATCCAATGTGAATTTTGCAAATGTCGTTTCTCTCGATCGGCCATGGTTTTCGAGAAATTTTAGTTGTATAGCGATTCGAGAATCTACACTGGTATGCAGCGTGGCCTCTAGCATCAAAGGATGGGAGGAGGCGGAGCTAAGCGAGTTTGGCCCCGCCCCCTTGCTCCCGTGCCGTTGGGCAACTTGCAATCTCTACATGATACGTGTACGTGTGTGTAAAATAGAACTTTCTCGATAGATTCGCGTGAATACGAGTGGAACCGAACGCGTCTACGGAAAGGTATCTTTTTTTTCACAAGGTTTCCCAACCCTACTCGTGGTAGGGCAGTCTCGTTTTACTCATGCGTAATCCATCGTGGTTGCGGTTACAGGCGGACAAATGGAAAATAGATTTTTTGGCAGAACGTCGCACGACACGCTAAATTCATCGGATACAGTTTTCTCTCGTTAGCGACTCGCGCTAGCCGTCGTCAGTCACGCGGCGACATGCCAACGGGGGAAAATTGCGAGCGCATATATCGAAAAGCTAATGAAACGGCATTTCGAATTCTCGTTCCAGCGTCCATACCCTCACCGACGATTAGAAAAATCATCGCTGATCACCGAATTGTCTCGCGCGTGAATATCGTTTCCCCCTCTCTCTCAACGTTTTCGTCTCGTTTCTTTCCTCTGCGTTTTTTTCTTTCTCTTATTGCTTATGGTACAAGGACGCGAGGGTCGATCTGACGCGCATCGATATTCTCCTGAGACTCGATAACTATGTATATGTGTATATACGCTATAGTGGCTGCTGTTTCTCGGTTTTTTGGAAGGATACAGAGAACAAGAGAGTGAGCCGGAGAGAGGCGGAGAAGAAAGCTCAGAGAACATCGAGGCACGCGAAGTACGATTATCGAACAATGGCGGAACGCGAAACCAAGACAAACTGCAGGCGTACGCTAAATGCCAGTACGAGGAAAAGTGTCAACATCCGGCGTCTCGGTACCGCAGGCAGTGGCACGTTTCGGTTTTCTACGATAGAGGTCGGTGATGCCAGATCGGAGGCGGGACCCATTTCCGTCGAATCGCACCGCCTACTCGGCGAAACCACGCCCATTCCGAGCAGAGAACAGAAAAACCTTTCTTCCCGCGAGCATGCGCGCGTTCAAAATCGGTCGAACGAATCTCCCGATCTGGGAACACCGACGAATGGTTCCGATATGGCGGCGGGGGGCGTGGTCTCGGGTTCGCGACCCCGCCTCCTCACGCCATTTCTTCCCCTATTTCTTCAACTTTCTGGTACAGCGATGAGGTTTACTTTACAAGGATATACAATGTGTCGTCGCGGCTATTCGAGTTCCATTAGTTCTTTTTCTCTTTCGTTCGATAAAAAAAGAAACAGAAAGAAAAGCATCGGATAGCACGGTCGATCGGTGAAATCCCTTCTATACTTTGCAGCTGAACCAATCTCGATCGCGAAGCATCAGAGATCTTTTCCGATTTGCCAAGAATGTGGAATTTTCATCGGTACGTTTTTCTCGCGCGAAAGGATTCCAACGATCGCTAATCGATTAAAGGCTAGAGGCTTCTACGCGTGCGTACGTGTACACACGTGAACGCGTGTGTGCACGTACGTACGCGCATATACGTATGTAGTATATGTACAATTTTTTAGGTGAAAACGGTTCTCGATCTCGTAAGTATTAGGATCGTCGATCAGTTCGAAGCACGAGACGTTGAACGGCGTTCACGGATCGAAGCGATATACATACATACAAGGAATATATATGTATATATCCGGTACTGCTGAACGAGAACGGTACTTTTTATCACTGTTTTGTGGATTGATTTCCGGCCGCTGTCTCTCTTATCCACCATTGTCACCGTCACGTCTCGTCTCGTCTTGTTCCATCTTCGTTTCTCTCGGCTTCGTTCTTGCTCGTAGTAACGTCGAAGGTAAACGAAGAAGGTGCCGGATTACACAGATGTCCCCCGGTAGATATATCATCGGATTTTCACAGGATTCACAGGATTCTCGTACCGGAGACGATTTTCGCGAGGTATATACAAGAGGACAGTATTTTTACTTATATACTCCTCCGAGGCCGACTACCTATCCAGCCAGCTCGGTGGGGGAGCGTGCGCCACCTCTCTCTACGTATCTAACCGTGTAACCACCGATCGCAGGAGGCGTGGCAACATCCACGGGTGGGGGGCGTGGCCGCACCTGCCGCCGAGGGCGCAACGGCGTTTCCCTCCCCTCTACTTGCACTCGATACTCTCGCGCGCAAGCAACAACACGCTCTATACTCGCCCAAAAAACATATCGGGCACCCGCCGTTCTCTCTCATCGGTATTTTATTTTTTTTTTTTGCTTTGCTTTCGTTTCGATTGCGTCACGTTTCAATTCCTTAAACTCCCCGCGGTTTCCGTCGTTACGATTATATTCTCTGATACTGTTGTTTTTGTCGGTTTGTTCTTCCTCGCTTTTTCTTTTTCTTTTTTGTCGCGCGCGGATTAATCTACACAATTCTTAAATAGTAGCGAGTCGCGTTTAAATACAGAGTACAGAGTAAGAACAACCGGAGCGTAAAAAGTTTGGATGATTAATTAACGCGAGTTAGGGACGGGACGTGTGTATGAGACGAGTCGATTATATTACGATTCTCTTTTGTTATCATATGCTTTTTTCTTTTTTTTAAACTTTTCTGCTTCCTTTTTTTCTTTGCTAGACCATATTTTTTGTTTCTTCTCGTCGTGTAGCGCGCGCGCGCGCGGTTTGCTCTCGCGGATGATAATAACGTAGAGCGCGATTATCTCTCATCTCAGACGGCGGGCAATAAACGAGAACGCAAACGGATATATTACAATGATGGCGGGGTGAAAAATATAATAACGACAATAACGGTAACGGTGAGATATCGAGCATGCAAAGATTTCGATAACAGCAAGATATCGTTAACACGTATCGTATATTGTTTGTATATGTATATGTATATATGTATGTATGTATGTTCGTGTGTATGTGCATACCATGGTTCGATCGACCGGGACCGGGACCAACCAGAGGAGTTCGTTGAACCGGGCCGAAAAACAACAACAACAACAACGTAAGTAGAAGAAATTGTTCGGAGCGTAATTTCTCGGCCGATAATTCGGAGTAACGTATAACAAGAAAAAATCCCGCGAACCCTCTGATCGGTCGCATGACTAGTCGCGGCGTACGCGTTTACGATACCGATCACGGTCGGTCGGAACCCTGTGCGTTTCTCGATAGATCGTGTCCCCCATTTTCTTCGCACGATCACTCCCATTTTAAGTCCACCTTCTCGAATCGCTACTGCACGCGAGACGCGCAAACCGTGTCTATCGAAGCCTGCGTGAAATTAGTAGCGGTCGTTTTATTCGTCGCGTATCACGCGAATCTATATCCCCCCCTCGTCCTAGATTTTTTTCTTTTTGTGCAGATTTCTAAGTCCCGACTAGAAAGACAAACGGAGATCGTCGGTTTAGGTAAAACGAAAATTGAGCGAGCGAAAGAAACAAAGTAGAGAAAAAGAGAGGGGGGAGAGAAAGAGAGGGTACACGTGTATACGCGAGACGTTATGAACAACAATTAGCAAAAAAAAACCACCACCCCTCGTCGTCCGGCTCGAAGTCGTTGGAGGGGTAATGGGATCTACAAGTGACCTTGGAGATTATACCGAGTGTGTGCGACACGTCGGAGGATTGTTCCGGAGAGAATTGAAGTTGAAATGAGATTATCGCGACGCGGGCGTCGTTGCGTGAAGTATGCGGGTTGAAACGCATTATAGTAAACGCGTGCGCTGGTACACGCGTAATACCGCGAAGGTAACCGTAAGAACAGCGCGTCTTTATAACTGGCAGTGTAAGGCATATAGAGTGCTTAAGACTAGAGTATGGTGCAGTAAATAGGCCTCGTAAAAAGCCTGTTCGAACTAAGTCCTATACAATGTTTTGACGGACCTACGAAAAAATCGTGTCCGTGTAACGCGACCGTATTACGCGAGCTACCGTGACAACGAGTCGAAGAGTGAGATGTGCCGATGTGATCCTATCTCACCCGTTTTCTTATTTCGATTTAGTTTTGTTTTCTTTTTTTCGTTTTTCTGTCCCCCTTCTTTCGTTCGATTTCGAAACAGAAACCGCAATACGAACGAATACAACGTATATGTATGTGTCTATATATGTACGTCGCAAAGCTACACGACGCACGACCTCGCGTATTATTATAATCGGCTACCGACTTCACGAAGACTCCATAGGTTCCCGCCCAGAGACCGAGCAGAAATTCGTTAACAATCGTACAATGTTTAAAACGGACCAAATGTTTTTAACCGACGCGACATCGACCAACAAAAATCGTGCGGTACACACACCGGAGAAACTTTCGAGAATAACTCTGCTCGTCTCTGTTTGTTCGACCACGCCCACCGAGTGGGCGTGTCCTCGCAGCGCGCTGTATTCTCGATCTATGTCGTCCCTGTGTGTGTGTGTGTTTTCGTGTGTATGTGTATGCGTGCGTGTATCTGTGGTGTGGATTACACTCATTCGAATATTCCGCGGAAATCGCGAACGCATCGCGCGATCGAACAGCATCGGAGCGAGGAGACAATATTCTCGATTTGGATTCGTTACACCGACTTCGTTCCCGATTATTGAAATCGATAGGTCCTGAGAATAATTACAGAATAGCCACGCGGACAGGAGAGACAAACGTACGTTTTTCTCTGTTCCGTTCTCTTTTTTCGTTATGCACGGGGGGGGGGGGGGGTTGAGAAAAGGAAACGAATCAGGACAAGAAAGAGAGAGAGAGAGAGAGTGAGAGAGAGAGAGTGTGAGATAAAAAAAAAATGTAAAAGAAAACAGCGATACACAGTATTCACTGCGTATAATCGCGCCTCGTCAACCACGTTACACTCGCGTCGTCATCCCCGGCACGCGCAATGAGGTTGGCCGAAACAGTGGACGGGGCCCTGCTTTAGTCTTGCTGGCGCGACGGTTCGTCAGAGTTAGAGAAGGAGTGGGCGGGGCTAGGCATGGCGGGGCGGGGCGGGGCGCGGCGTGGCAAGGCAGAGGGCGGAGAAACGAGATAGAAAGGGGCGGCGCGAGCCGTCGCGGGACCGCGACCACTGCTCTCCGTGGTCGAGCGGTGCGATTATAGGGAGGGAATACTGTGCGTAGGATGTCTCGTCGAAAGAACGTTGCGTCTCTCATTCATTTGGGTAGATCGTAGCTATATATTTATTACTAAAAGTACATGCGAGTGTTTCGTACCGTGGCGTGATTACGTCTTTACTATCAGGATCTTCGTATCGATTTAAGCGTAATTAATGGCAATGTCGTGGCATCCGTTTTTCCCTTTCGTTCGAATCGATGCCCTTTTCACGGGGACACGCGTGTGCCCGGAGACATACGTAACATATGCTCTACCGTTTGTCCGTGTTTCACCGTACCTCGAAACAACAACAACAACAACAACAACAACACACCCGTGCCGAAAATATGTTCACGCGCAGTTCAGAATCGGTGAGAATCGGCGCGAACGTTCCCGTGTGTCCCGCGTTCACTTAATAAATCCCCGTTTCCTTACTTTTTTTTTTCCTTGGTTCGTTTCGTTTCGTTTCGTTTCCCCATCCATGGTTTTTTTCGTCCATCATAATAACCTCGTTCAACACGCGAAGTAAGGCTAAAAAACAATGCGCACTCGTATCGTTAGTTTTTTTTGTTTCTTCATTAGACTTTGTTTTCGGTAAGGCACCCCCAGGGCTGAGTATATTCACGGAAGTATTTAGCGATACAAACTAGTGACTAGATCATCCTTAAGTCACGCGAGAAAGAGCGGGGACAAGAAAAAGAGAGAGAAGTTGTTGGTGGTAGCAGTAGTAGTAGTAGGAGGAGTAATAGTAGGAGGAGGAGGGGTAGGAGGAGGAGGAGGTGAGAAAGTACAGAGAGATAGAGGATAGAAGCGGAAGAAGTAGAATTGTGCGAGGTAACGAGAACGACAGAAGAATATAGGGGGTGATTCTTTTCGTTTCAAAGAGGCTATAACGATGGTTTTGAGATGAGAAGCTACAACACAGTGCAGTCCAACATAACCTCCGAAGATTCAAGGAACTTCGCGCACTCTGTGCCTACAAACACAGTACTGCGTGTGCGTGTTCTACAGGGTGCAACACTTTGAATATTTTTCACTGGATACAAATGGTCTCCCGATTGTTCGGTTACAAGAGGGCCAACGTCAGACGGCATTCCTCTTCGTTTCGCGCGCAAAAGATTCTGCCGACATTTTTATTGTATCGTGGATGGGCGGTGCAACACTACAGTGGGCGGTGCCCGACGCGGTCGTTCGAATCCGATCGAACAAGTCAACAACGGTCGTCGCTTCGTGTCGCTTTCGGCGCGGTTTCACGACGCAGAACAAACAGACATCAAAACGACAAAAAGAATAAATAAATAAATAAATAAGTAAGTAAATAAATAAATAAGCGAACGCGAACCAACATATAGAAAAGTCTCGGCGCCACGGATCGGTTTGTTTTGTCGAAGGGACTCTTCTCTCTGGCACCATTGTATCTCGCTAACACACGTTACACCTTGTACGCAAACAGAACGCGGTGAATGTGTCCACCGGTGGACAGCACTGGTCTAGGACACCTACATACGTCCATCGATTGTAAGGTAGAAAAGATCTTCCCCCGCTCTCCCCTCCGATAAATTCCATGCGGTTTAACATTACATTAAAAAATGAAATGAAAAGAACGAAGAGAATCGAAAAAAGGATCCACTCGTGCAGCGTAGACTGTAAAGACTATTCATAGAGGAAGAAGGAAAGTTACGCGAACAACTGTATATATTCGAAAAAAGAAATTAGACGAATAGAAACACGATGGGCTGAGGTGGACTGGGGTGGGGGGAAGAGAAACAAAGAGTCTGAAATAGATAGATGGATAGATAGAAAGATATAGATCGATAGATAGATAGACAGAGGAAAGAAGAAACGTAAGTAACAACTGAACAGAGGGAAGGCAGTGGTGCGTTATTTTGGTATTTTATGCTACGCGTCCACTCGACGGTTCCGGGCTCTCGCGTCCGCGAGAGGGTGGAGCCATCCACGGTTCCGCCCCCTCGCGGGAGGAGGTGGAGTAATCCATCGGACACGGACGGTCCTCCGGTTTTGTCTGCCGGCGAGGCGGAGCGGGAGGCGGAGCGAAACCCGTTCGGTGCTCCCGAGTTGACACGCAGCATTGTAATTGGTGTTTCCGCACGGATCGACTGAGGTCCACGAGACGATGTTCTCGTGGGCAAGAAGGTCATCGTCATCGTCGGATTCCAATATCCCGTCTCGTCGTCCGTCGAGTTTTGAACACGACCGTCGATGACCGACTACTATACTCGTAACACATTACTATTATTTATTATCGTCAATGTCGTCTCTGTCGTCGTCATTTTCATTAGTCGTTGTCGTCACCACGGTCGTGTTCGAATGACGAGGACCTAAACTCGCGTCACGATCGTTCGCTTGACTAGGTTAGGAATGATCCTGTTCGTTCTCGAGAATCGAAGAGGCTAAAGGTTCTTCTCAACGATCAACGCGCACGCGCAGCAGCGGTTCTCATTTGTCGAACACGCCGGCCACGAGAGAACAAGAATCAAGGAGAGAGAGATTATTGATTAACATCGGTCGAAGGTGATCGAATAAAGTTAACACTCAACGATTGACCGTCGTGTTTTTGTTTTGTTTTGTTTTTCGCGGCTTGTTTCTTGCCGCGAAATTGCTGCTGCTATTCGGTTGCTGTTGCTTTGCTGCTTCTGCTGCGACTGCGGCTGCGGCTGCGGCTGCTGGACGATCCTCGTGTGTTCAGTTTGTTTCTTTTATACTTTTTTTTGCCCATCCGTCCCATTCTAAACGGCAGTCTCGGTGTGACTGTGACTCGAGAGCCTTTCGACGTCGATCTCGGGTATGGTCAGCTCGTCCGGGTTGTTGTCGGCGTATTCGATGCTGCTCGTCTGCGAGAGCCGCTTGTTCAACGACGACTGCTTCCTCAGTACTTCCGCCAAGGGAGTGCTGCTGTGCTCGCTCGTGTAGCGCGCGTCTAGGCCCTGCCGAAATGCGTTCACTACGCGGATCTGCAAACGGAAACCTTACTGTCAGCGGACCGGGTACACATCGGACGACTAGCATTCGTTGCTTGCTAGCACACCTTTTGGGAGAAGATACACCAGGTATCGACAGGTCCATTTATCGGATCCAGGTTGATCCTCCCATCCTCCTCCCCGCATTAATTACCTTTACCGCGAATCAATTGAACTCCTTCCAAACAATCACACATTTTTAATTTGCTTCCGGGGGAGGGGGGATTGCGAGGATCATCCTGCGAACGTATCAGGGGACAATCATGTAAATACATACATGTATATATTATATATAATATATATATATAAATAATATATACATATACATGTTGATATATGTAATTACATACATACATACGTACATATGTATATGTATATGTAATTATGTGTATGTATGAAGAGACAGAAAGCAGCGGCCACACGAATTACTAGAAGAACTAGCGGGGCATCGTCACCCTGCACAGCGAGGCAATAGTTAGACATTGAACTCGGGGAGCAACGTCGATCGCTGAATCTCGATCGTCAATTCTTTCATTTCACTCGCTCGTTTAACCCTCGATCTTTTCCACCGGGTCGCTCTTGTAAATGGTTCTTTCGTATTTGAATCTGGAATCGGAAACGATGGTAAACGATAGATGAAGAAGACGGTTGACCGAAAAGCGTCCCGGTCCGTCGAACGAGGGTTAAACGGGCCGTTTCTAATCGGCGTTCTTCAAGGTGATTCCGTGTGATCTGTTTTTGTACTATACCTTACTCCTGGTTCTCGTTATGCTTTCATTTGATCGATCGATCGACGTCACCGCCTCGAATTATATCGATGCGATGTCACGCAACACCACATGCACCGGTTGACTACCGGAAACTGGAACCGAAACAACGATTTCCGATTTCCAGTTTCCGGAATCGTTCGTCTCGATACGGCAAGCGGATATGCGAGGCTTTGCTGAGAAGCTTCTCGGAATATTTTTGAATGATCGTATCCCCACCGCTGCGCCAAAAAATAGGGGAAGCGGCGAGAATGTACTCGAACAAATTGGATTTTCTCCATTGGCGGAGAAGCTTCTCGAATTTCCTGAGACTGCTTCAAGCGCAACTCGTCGGTCCGTTCGACAAACATGTTCCAAACAAGCTAACGAGCATCTTCGACAACGTTGCCAAGTCTGATCGCACTGGAAAGGCACAGGCTTCGGAAATTTCGATTTCTCGAATATACTGTACACATGTAGAGTAAAATAAAAAATTTGCAATTGCTGCCTGTGTCTCTCGAGTGCTGGGTATATACAGGTTGTCTCGCAACAAAAGGTGGCAACTCTTCCTGGGTTGTCCAGGAAGCGAGCCTGAGAACCCGGTACACGGGAAATGAAAAAACGGGGTACGGGGGGTAATAGAAAACAGGAAAAATTCCACGCATATACACTTATGCATCGGTAAGGTGAGCTGTAATAGAGCGTGACAGACTGTTGCAAACTGCGAACTGGCATGCAATTGGCGATTCACGTACTCGACGAACATTGCTATCGGTACCAGCCAAGATATATATGTACTCCCGATGGCAAGAAAATAAACAAACAAAAATAATATATATATATATAATAATATACAGAGAGACCCCCGGCGGCAAGAAACAAAAAAAGAAGACGATAAACACCATTTCATAATAAAAAAATAAAATCCAGTTACTCTTTTTCCTCGAGGTTTCTCGGTACAACTATAGTTAGCTTTACACATCGATTATATAATTATCAACGAAACATAATGTCTCTCTCTTGTTTTTCTTCCTTCCTTTCTTGCATTTCTCACACGAAAGTGCCAGAAATATAATTATATGTATATGTCGCGATCGTTTCCTTTCTTTCGTTCTCGTGTGTGTTTTTCGAAATCCTTTTTTTTTTGCTGGATTTGCTTTTATTAATATATTTTTTTTAAGATTTCGATCGGTCGACAGCAAACATTTAGGGAATACTTACACGATGAGTTGTCGGAGAGGTCCCCTAACCAGGCTGACGGTCAGACTCTTTAACATGGCCGAATATCCGGTTTAAATGCGTGGTCGCGCTGGTACGATTAACATGCACGCTACACCGCGCAATGCGCTCTGCTGATTTGCAAGAAAATACTGTTTTTTTCCCCCAGACCGGGCTGGCCGACAAACACAACACTTCGGCCCTTCGCTCGGACACGCTTTCGCATATATATTTCTTTTCTTTCCATTAGCTTTTCTGCGGTTTTATTCCGGAAATAAATCGTTTCTTTTTCTCTCTTTTCGTTGGATCTTTACTGTTCGAGCAGCCCATCACAGGTCGACACACAGGTCAACACCCTCTTTCAAAACGCTTTCGAAAAGTAGCACGTTCTACCGTGTCGCTTCAGGATCCGTAGAAGCCCTGTAGATCGTTCGCCGACACGCGAGAACGTTCCTTCTCGAAAGCGCGTCGATCGTAACAACATTGATCTATATTTTCGTTCGAACATACGACAGACGAATTGTAGGTTAATTTTCGAGCTCGATCGATCGATTGTCGCGCCACCGCTTGAAAGAGAGGTTAGACCAGCCGTGTTCGAATCGTCTGCGCGCGCGGCGTCGGGAATCGGCCGGAAGTAGACTCGGTCGAGTGAACATAGTCCAGAGAGAAAGAAAATTGGAGAGTGATAGAACCATAGATAGTATAGAGAGTACATAGACAAAAATAGGAGGAGAAGTATAGAAGAAAAGGGTGAGAGAGCGATAGAGGGCTGAGGCGAAGGGTGAAGAAAGGCCTTCGTGTACTCGTCAGGATGATCGGAGAAGCTCTCACCCGATATTATATACATGCGCGTTATACATACGCGTTGTTCGTCACATCTCGACTCGACGAGGTATCGAACGTCGATCGACCCGTTCGTTCGATCGATCGAACCGGCTGCGATTCAGGAAAGCCGTGTAACAGGAGGTTAGGATCGGAGAGGAACGAACAATCGTGTGGAATCCATTCAAACGATCGATTTCGAGCAGCGAACTCCTGTCCTATCGATACATCGATTTGGATTTGCCGGTTCTCGTGAATAATGGCAATAATGCGCGGCGGGGAGCAAACGAATTGCAATCGATCGTGTGGTTTACTTGCGTGTAAGCGTAATCAGCGCGGTATTCGAGGATCGACTTTCGAGAAAGCGATTCGATGTGCTAGGCGATTATTTTTTTTCCCTGTCTTCCAGAGACAATTCGAAACATTTGGAAGACAAATGATAATCGCACGAGAATCAAAGTTTGAACAGAGCGCGCGAGTGCAGCGTGCCACCGCGGTTAGAAAGACTCGCAAACAGTTTCGAGTTTCGAGAATATTATCGATCGATACGGCGCGGCGCGGCGCGGCGGCTGTCGCGCGTTCTCAACCCTGATCATCGAGCGAGTCGTCCGATTCCTAGGGAACCCCGTAGAATCGCATCTAGGAGAATCTACAATTTTTTATAAGCTATCGAACATATTCTACGTTCTACGTTATATCGATAGATCGACTCGCATCGAATGTCAAACGAGCGCCGCGTGGCACAACACAGCATGAAAACAGAAACGAAGAACAACCGAGACGTATTAAAAGCGAACAAAGATAAGCGAGCGCGCGATTGTGACAGGTGTGTGTATTATATATCGCTGTGTGGATGTGCGTGTCTCCGTATCGTGTCGTGGCGTGTAGTACAGAACCAGAGAGATGATGTACAGCTCCTTTCGTAGTTTTCTAGATAGTCGAGAAGAGACACAGAAGACGCGGAGGACGCCTTCAGTGATCGGGGAACGGGGATGCGAGATCGCGCGGCAACAAGTAAAAGAACAACCGGAAGTCTCTAGGTCTTTTCAGACGATAGATTAAATCTTCACTTCAAGGGACCAAAATTTTTGTCAATTTTTTAATATAATTCTGTAGATTTTGACGAGAAAATGCCAAAAATCCAAGTTTTAACGTTAGGAATTCAGTGGTTCAAAAGTTACGCGTGTTTGCAGTTGAATAATTTTAAGCATTTCTGACAGGTATGTACTGAGCGTCGTCTAATGACCGGAGCCGCCAGGTGGCACCACAAGGACGTGTGTGCGGCGGATGTCGATAATGTAGATTCCTATATTGTGAAGATGTCGTTAATGTAAATTTGTATTTTATAAATGTATGTTATACATTTTATCGACAACATTAACATCGACTAATTGTAAATTTTGTTAAATAGTTTTCGACACATTGTAAATATTCATTCGTTTGTTCGTCGTTTCTAATATACGAATTTCTTTTGTTAAATCAGATCTAAATAAACTTTTAACGAAATGACATGGTAAATTTATTTAGAGGTCTAAATATTGCATTTGTGAATATACAAATTATTCAAATTCATAATGGTTAAACAATTGAATTTAACGGAGCTATAAATGTGAAGATAGATATTATTACACATGTGATGTCGATAACATAGATTTGCAATCGCTCAACTTTACACACGCATAACTTTTTTACCAGTGAATTCCTAACGTTGAAACTTGGATTTTTGGCATTTTCTCGTAAAAATCTATTGGACTATATTAATAAAATAAAATATTTTTGGTCCCCTGAAGTGAAGTTCAGCCTGGCGAAAACTTACAGATTACTTTTCTAGCGATTCAACGTCGATGCAGCAACCCATCGAGCTCGGTCGTTGTCAGATACGTTCCCCATCGGTTGACGGAACTGTCTTGAAGCACTGAACACTAACCAAACAATCGTCGCCAACTTTTCAACCCGACACGATCACTTTTCCACGAAGAGACGGACCACGGAACCTCGCGAGGCGCAGGTCGTTCGCCCCACTGCTCCTCCCCCAGACACCGATCACGTGGGATACGCGTCACGGTGAGGGAGCGCGGGAACAACGCGCGCCAATATTCGAAAAGCGAACGGTAGTACACTGTTCACAGCGATTCGATCGAGAAACAATTAACAAATAATTGGCAGTTTTATAAACGAGCGAAACCTTTATGCTTCTCCCCTGTATGACACGAGATCTGTACACTTTCCCGAGCCCGACGGATTAAACTAGGCGTGATAGCAGGGATGGGATCGAGTTCGCGAATTGAATCGAACATACTTGACTGTATCCCATCTCTGCTGGCCAGTGATTCGAACGGTGCAGGCAGAAAATAAAAAAATTAAAAGGCTAGAGCGAGAATAATACTGCAGGCCCAAAAGGCAGAGAGAAATCAGAAGAGGGAGGAGTACAGAAACAGAGAGAAAGAAAGAAATAGAGAAATGGGAAGCGTGTCGAAGCGTAGAGGTCGTATAACAGCAGCGAACAGACGGTATCACATAAAGAGCGAGTAATAAACAGCCCCAGTAAGCAATCTGCTCTGGAGTTGCCACCAAACTTTGCAAGCAAATACCGACCAATCTGATTCCGCATTAGGCTCGGTGTTTGGAGGAAAAGTTTCGTGCGAAAATTCCATGCCAAATGGAGGCCCAATGGAGGCCCAATCGAAACCAAACCTTGGCTTATAGGGGGCAGGTCGGTCCCAGTAAGAGCGGACCTAACCTTGCTTTCAGAGTAAATATCGAGCAAAATCATTATTGTCATTATTTTAAGATTTGTAAATATTCAAATGATTGAGAGAGAGAGAGAGAAAATGCATGATTATATAAATTAATTATATAATATAAAAATTTAAATAAAATTTTATTTCCCCTCCTACAGCAAGGTTTACTCCGATTTTCATTCTCAGAGCAAGATTAAGTCCGCTCTCAGTGCGACCGACCTGCCCTCTATAACGATGCCAAGGTTTGGTGTCGATTTGGCACCAAACGTTGCAGTCAAAATACCGAACCATCTGTTTCCGCATTAGGCTCGGTATCTGCCGACAGGATTTGGTCGGCAGATTCAGAGCAGATAAGGACCAAATCCTGCTCGAAGCGTGGGTTTGGCAAAATGACCGCGAGTTGCTCGCAAAGTACGATTGCAGACATTTGGTCGTAATCTGCTCGAGCAGATTTTTCTGACTGGGAGTGTGAATCGTCAACAGTGACAGGTAAACAGGTAGAAAAGAGAAAGATTAAAACATAGAGAACGTGTGTATGTGTGTATCTGTATGGTGCGAGAGCGTGTGTGTTTCTGTGTCCTCTTTGGCATTGGCGCGTGGATATAATTGTGTGTGTATGTGTGTGTGTGTGTTATACATAGAACTGAAGACAGATAGACAGACAGACAGACAGAAAAAAAGAGTTAGCGAAAGTGAGAAAGATAGAGCAGAGAGGAGCGCTTACAGCTTGGTCTGTCGAACTCTTGCTGTAGGGTACTGGTATCAAACGTTCCTGCAACTCGCCACCTATTACCTTCAAGAGCAAAGGATAATAATATGGTTATAACAGGATGCAACGAGCAATACGCACTTAGCAAATTACACCACCTCGAACATCGCTTCAAGAGACAAATAGAAAAAAAAATAATAATATTCATATATATATAAATAAATCAGATAGACCGTGTTTAAATCGTATCTTTGTTCCAAACGTTTCTGGCTATTCGACACGGTTCGAACAACCCACCGTTCCGCTTTCAGGCACCTTTCGACTTGTCGAGTGATGAATCCCACTCGTATGAAATATATACTTTTCGATCGATTTGCCTGGGGTCCAAGCCGAAAAGTAGCCGCGGTGGCGGTACGGTACAAAAAATTTGATCGGATGAAAGAAGACGAGAAATGTTAACGTACGACACGCGCGATCCGACGGAATAAATAACCGAAATGATAAAAAGTGAAACAGAGAGATCGATAAAGCAGAAATAACCGAGGATTGCTCGTGACATGCAACGCAAGGTATATATATGAACGCCGTCGAGAGGTTTTCACCGGTGTAGAGAGTATCGTCATTCAGCCACGTTTCCGGAACGAGAACCACTGCGCGTTCGACGGCGAGAGAGAGAGGCTACCGAGAGTTATTCCGTCGTTGGACTGTAAGATACGATTGATCGTGATCATCGAACAACAACAGTTTACAAGGACGAAACACAGGGTGAATCGTGAGACATATCGAATCGCGTCCGCTACCACCAGAGAGATATTCTCGCTGGCACCCGGGGTGTATTTAGGTAGCAGGGAACGCTATACTGCGAGAGTAACCGTTTCTGTAAGGAGCCCTCGCCGAGACCAAGCGGACAAGTAGCGTAATCCGCGACCGGTCGGACACGCGCGCAGTGAGCAGTGACACGGCTCCGTACAAGCTCGGTCGCGGCCAAGTAGTCAGAGTCCAAGCACGGTCGGACCTCTACAAGTAGAATTAGCCTGCGTACGCTCGGACACCACCGAGTAGAACGAGGCCACGCGTAGTCGGACGCTTCGATGCTGTATGCTAGCGGTGGCGTCTCTTGATAATCGTGGACGATTTCACACGGATTGATCGATCGACTCACGAGCGAGAGCGGCGAGTTACACACGAGTTTACGCTCCGGAACGAATTGGGAACGACATGGGATATATGAGAGGAGTATAGTAACACGATAGAGAACGGAGAAGCGACGTGCCGTTGTTTCGACTGTTTTCAACCGGAAACCGATATATATAAGAGGCCCTGTCTCGAGTCCCGAGAGAGATCTACGTAAAGACGTCGATATCGCAGTGACGCACAGGTAAAGAACGGTGTGTTCTGCCGGTCGCGGAGGAACACGAGCGAAGGAAGTTTTGTGCAGACAGAGAGAGGAGTGTCAGACTCAAGCGAAAAGCGGATATAGAGACCACAGATATATATGTTATATATGTCTATAATATATATACAACATATATAATATATAAACGGTGTGTTCGCATGGCGTGTCTCTGTGTGGATTGTGTGTATGTGCGCGCACACAGATCCATAGGCGATCGTGCTCGATCTCGGTCAAGATAGATCTCTCGACCCTTCTTAGGATCCCGAGACCACCGTCCGGGAGGAGTTGACGAGAGAAACACGGAGGAGTAGGCGACTGCCGTTAAAAGTCAGCGATTTCGTTTATTATTTTTTTTGCTTTGTTTTTTTTTTTTTGACCGAGCGATCGTGCAGATGTCCATAGCAAGGACGGATCACGAATCGAGAAAAAACACGGGGATGCTTGTTCGCGACGCGCGCCTTCCTATATCGTTCAGTAGAGGGCGCCGATCGAGATCGCCGACAGAGACACACGATTAATCCTCTGCAATCACGGGCGGGGAATCGTATAACATTTTACATCCACACACACCATAAGACGACCGTGGGGAACACGTATCGTTCCGTGTCGTGCCGTGCGAGCACGCTTCGTGTCGCGAAGCGCCTAGACAATAATTAATACTAATAATATCTCTCGACGCGAAAGCGTCTCGACTCTCGTTTTTCTAGTTCACCGAACCATTTCGCTTTTCGAAACGTAGACACGTATACGGGGTGCATCGGAACGTCTGAAACGTGGCTTCAACGACGGATTTAATGCAACCAGATCCGCCGGTGAAATCGTGTTCGCGCGTTCCGCTACACTCCGCATACATTTTCTTTCTCTCTCTATAAGGCTGATTCCGCGAAGGATGACACCTAAATTACATTTAAACTATTTCGTGTATAATTTAGGTGGCACGCTTAGCCGATCACCCTGTATACTGTATAATATATATATATATATATTAACAATCGTGTGGTTCAGGCACGAGTTGCAATTGTACTTGTAAGTGTCTGTTTCCATCCGAACGATTTGTCGCGCGACAAATCGTCGCGATTCTCGTTTCTCTCGCAATGTATGTATGTTTGTGTGTGAGAGAGAGAGAGAGAACCCAAACCCCGATTATCGGTGCCGAAAAGCGATTAAATTAATACGACCTACGGATTAAGTGTTTTACAAGCTACGAGAAATCGATAGAAAACTCTGCGGCGAAATAGTATTTACAATGTTATTATTATTACTCTCTTCTCTTCTCTTCCGTCAACAACGACCTGTTGCTCGTCACCATCCCTAGTCGCGGCGGGAAAAAAAGAAAACGCAGCGGCGCTAATAGTGCAGAGGATTAACGGGCGACGGTTCAACACGCACGCTTTTTTTTTTCTTGCCAGTATTAAACAACGCTCAAAACGGAAAACGGTAAAACACGACCGGGTACATAATACAATCGCAAAGTAAAACAAACAAACAAACGAACGTACGAACAAACTTTAAAAAGAAAAACACGAGACGACGAAACAAGGAATGTTGACGCGCCCTCTGCTGATCGGCCTGGATCAATTAACATTCGGATAACGTGTCTTAAACTTTATTTTATATAATAACAATAATAATAATCGCTAATAAGAATTAATGAAAAATTAATAATATATGTTCATATATTATACTCCCTACGTGATCGTTATTATCGTTAGTCAAATATCGTTCAGTTTTTTTTTTCACTGCATCTGCTTTTTTTTCCTATATATATAATATACTTTTCTGCTTTTCTCATTCTCTTCGTTTGAAAACGCGGTTTCAAAACAAAAATGCTTTTTCTTTCTTATTTTCTCTTCAGAATACGTCACACGTTTATACGAAAGAAATCGAACGTCTTCTCTCGATCGCAACGCTGCTGGTCGCCGGTGTGTGAATTGTACATAGTGTGTATTGTGTATATGTGTGCTCGTTCGAGTGTGTTCCAATAACGACACCATTCTCTCCTTCCCTCCCTTTTGTTCTCATTCTCATTCGCTCTTTTCGACGCGCGCGCGCGCACGCTTTTCGCGTTATCGAAGCAGCATGATCTCTACGCGGACGAACGCTTTTCCGTGGATCGCTGAGATCCGGGGACGCGGTTAGCACCGTCGAGGATGGAAAGCTCCTATCGATATCCGCGATCGCTTCACTCGTTTAGGGTGAAACTATCGGGGAATGATAGTCGTCAAAATAAAAGCCATTTTCCGGTGGAAACCCTGAGCGGACAGGAACGAGACGAGTCGGAGAAGAATACGATCAGAATCACACGCAAATCCTGCACAAATCTGCCACCTTGAAGATCCCTGTGGTGGCGGATCGCACAGATCATTTTCTCGAGATCCTTGGAGAAAGCATCTTGCTCGAGAGAAAACTAACGTTCGACGGCTACTCGGGGGCAGCTGCTCTCTCTGCCCCCAGCCGATGCACACAAATTTATCTCTCTCTACGTGTGTATGTGTGCGTGTCTTTTCTTTCGGTATCTCTGGCCCGCGAAGCTGGCAGTGGACGCGGCTAAGCGCGGTGGTTTTTAAGTCGACGTTTTAAGTGATCGAAACGGAACAGAAACGACGATTGTTTACGACTGACTCCGTCCGGTTAAAAGGTAGAATAAGTGACGCGTTTCTCGTTCGCCGTCCCTGCTGGTGGTCTTATCAGGGAAATTCGATTAGGAATTCGTATCGCCGAGGAACGAGCATCGAACGAAACCTTGATCGCGCTAGAACGAACAAATAAATCATCGTTCTGTTCGAATAAAATTATTTACAAATCAACGTGTCGCGTAGATCCTCCGATTACGAATGCTGATATAAAAAAAAACAGACCGTGCTCCGCGAACATGATTGTTGGAAAGCTACGCTGTGGATCGCGCGCGGCCGTGAATGTACAATCGTGCACGATAAAATATAATAAATACCATACAAACAGATTAATAAAATTATTTAGCCTAATTTAGTCTACGTGCTTAATAAATAAAATAAATAGGTTCTCGATTCCGGTTACCGTAAAAGTAATCTAAAAGATATTTCCGTTCACGTCCACAGCGTCTCAGTGGTACGAGACCACGCATGGTCAGACGGCTAACAACTTTAACGTTCGCTCCCAGCATTCGTTTCGCTGCAAAGCGTCTTATTAGCCACTTATGTCAATAACCCATTTTCAAATTCTTTTCACAAATTTTGTTTAATATTTTCATTGCTGAATAAGCAAAGTTATCGTAGACGTTCTCGGATGGTTATAAGAATTAATTTAACATTCGAAGTATAAAAATATTATCGTTTAAACTATAATGTGCAACATCATCGAATAATATCATAGAAAATTTCGCTTATCGACATAAGGGTTAACCGCGACGCATGAACATTGTGCCGTGCACTTTGAATAGCCAAAGTGTGTAAAATGAATTTGATTGTCTTTAAGTAAATCGCGAGATGGTAGCGAACGTGTAGAACGTAAACAGCTGTTGTCTGAGATAACCGAGGTTTCCCGCGATAGCAATTTGTACAACGCGGCGACGATACACAACAATCGATAGATCATCGGCGAGATCAAGATTCCGTCGCGCGGTTTCCTTTGAAGAAAATTCGGATCGGGTTAAAGGAGAGTGGGACAGCGACGAGACTCGATCCGACGATTAAGTACGTCCTTTGCCACGGTCGTTCCCAGAATTGTCTTCCGAACGAGCGTTAAGTACTTGTACCTTTCTCTCTTGCTCTCCCAAATCGAGTAAACGAGCTAAAGAACGAAACCGAAACGGAAACACGATTCCCTCAGAAGATCGGAGTGCGATCGTGGGCGGTTTTAGTCGTTCGAGTAAAAACAGAGTACGCTCTTCTTCGGATTGAGGAACGTAAGGGAACGCACGTATATCACACCGTACGAAGCCGAGAGAGATTGCGGATTGCGGGCCAGTATCGGAGGCCTGTTCGAAGAAACGCGCCCGTCAAGAAAAATCGGCGGAGGCGTATGTATATAGACGATCATCGAGAGAAAAAAGAAGGGTCCAGCTATATCATAATCATTATCGTCATCGAGTGTACGAGAATTAAAAAGAAAGATCACGGCGGCCGACTACTCCGAGAGCTCGGACCACCGAGAGAGAAGCTCGCGAAACGCCAGCTGAGTATCATAATAACGTGTGTGTACTGACAATGAGTATAACCGGGCTGAGTCGCGCGCGACCGGTTTCCGCGTTTAATCTCGATTTAACAACGGTTTGCGCGAGTCACCCGGTATACGGCTCTCCAAGTAACAAAACGCTACGCGCGCGCCCGGAACGATCCAAGAAAAACAGTTTTCATCGAAAGGATAACTTTAGAACGGAGCATGATCATCGGAGAGGATCGGTCCGCGCGCGCGCGCGCGCGACGAGAGACAGAAGTCGTTTTTTTTCTCCGGCAACGATGAAGGAGGAAACTATCGACAGACGAACACGCGAGTCAGAGGTTCGAGGCTTTCGTGGTCCAGCATCGTACACGGTTCGAGCCGATCGTGTTCTCGGCCCGCGCTATTCGACGAAAGCCGTCTCTCGACTAGGACATCGTGCCGAATAGACGATCATCGATCAGAGATTTCTTCGTCTACCGTCGGCTAGCACCTTTCGCTTTGAATCTCCGGTCGAGGATCGTCGATCCGGGCCACACCCCCTTTGCGAATTTACCTCCAGCTTTTGTTCGTAAAAGCAACTCTCAATCAGAACCGCAAAGAGCTATGGTCCTAGGGTAGCCGAGACGACGATCGTTCGAAATCGTCGCAGGCGACGCGCGAGAGCACGAGCAGCAGCTATCGGTATACTGTAACAGACAAACAAAACTGAAACACGGAGATAGAAGAACGGTGTAGAAAAAGCTGATATATCGAAGATATTCGCTGGTCACGCTAGACAGAGACGCAGAGATACGGGGGGGGGGGGGGGATAATAGAAAGAGCGGGGATTCTTTCTCTAGATTCCGCGAAAAACAGAGTGTGGTATATAGAGATAAAACGATAGGGGGTGGTGGTGGTGGTGGTGGTAGTTTTTTTTTCGAGGGGTGAGGGAGAAAGAGTTTGGGGTTGTGTAGAGTGGCGACACGCAAAGCTGCCTTTAAATGCTGGTCTCATGCACGAGCTTCGTCAATTCCGGGAGGGCCAGATTATTGGAGCTGAGAAGCGGGGAGTTTCCGGTGATGGTGGTGGTGTTGTCTCTGCTGTTGCTACTCTGCATCTGCGTATGGTTGGTTTGGCTCGGGTTGGCGCTATTGGATGAGGATCTATTGTCATTGGTGGTGGTGGTGGTTGCAGTGGTGGTAGTGGTAGTGTTGTGAATGGTATTATGATGGTTGTAAGCGTTGTTGCCGGGTCCGGAGACGGTGAGCAACAGCGGCGACGTGGAAACGGCGCTGTTGCTGTTGATCCTGGCCGCAGCGTGGTCCGCAACCGTGTTGGCAATCGCCGTGGCTGTGTTAGCGGTGTCGGCCCCCTTGGCCGACAACCTGCCGATGCCGATCACCGCGGTGTTTGTCGGGTCTTCGTCAATGTATGTGAAGTCAGAGAATGGTCGGGGTCCGGTGTGGCTGCGTGAGCTGCGCATACTGTGTAAGCTGTGTAAACTATGGACAGAGCGACGCTCCTCCAAATCTTCCAGAGTCGACTTGAACGCTCTGATTACTCGAAGCTGCAAAAGACAGGGAACAAGGACGTTCTAATCAGGAGAGCGAGGAGCTAAGCTAGCGACACACAAGCACGCCCATCTTTTTGTTTCTTTTCTTTTTTTTTTTCTTTTCGCCCGAGACTGTGTGTGTGATATTTGTTTGTTGGCGAGTTCTCCGCTCGGGTCTCGCGATTGTGTTACGTGGCTGGCTCAAGATTTTCTTTTTCCCGTGTACAAATATATACAGGCTCTCCCATAGAACTCGATCGCCTTAAATACCATGCTTAACGTTAACAATCGGAACAAATTTCAGAGGGAAACGCGATTGGATTCAGAAAGGCAAACCCTATGGCTGAGTTGTTATATGTCATTCGTGGTTGCATTTTTTTTTTTTGAGATATTGAGGCCATCGATCTTTCTTTAAATGGGACCATAGATGTTATAAATTTTATAAATTAGATTTTTGGCAATTTTTTAGATACGAATATATGTAATATTTGAGTGCAAAAGGTTAATTTTCTTCGTAGATTTCTCTCAGTCTCGTTATAAAATGTCGACGGTCTCGAAAATTGTTTACCCATCACAATATTTACCGCTTCAAACCTAGTCGCGGTTTCCTCTGACATTTCTTTTCATTGTCAATAATAAGCGAGGCATTTAAAGAGCTCGAATTAGATGAGACACCCTGTATACATATAATCAGGGTGTCCTCGAGACCAGGTGAATTTATACGATGACACAAGCGTGGACTATACTTAGGCAGAGAATGCCCCGCGGGACACTGTCCGGACTTCGACAAAATTAATAATTACACCACGAGTCTTACGCTTGTTCATTTGCATAGATTCGCCTCTTCTGAAGGTGTACAGTTCGAGGACACCCTGTATATACATATTCGTAAGGTGAGCCACAAAAATAGGAACGCCTAAACCTCAATAAAAATGCAGATTTCCGGAATGTTTCCTTTCATGGAAAATAAAAATTGTCTGCACTCATTTCAAGGTACAAAAGCTACATAGATATCTTTTCTCAATGATTTCACTAGGAATAATGCAACTTAAATTCTTCGAATATATTCATACGATCAACTCATATTTGTAACAAATGCTTAAAATTCGCAATCTACGTATCGTTCGATAGAAAAATTTAGGCGTTCCGTGTCGCGTGACTCACCCTGTATACGACGCATTTATGGCACGGTCCGGATTAGTGCAACAAGTCCGAAAAGAAACAAAACACCACCGAGTCCATTGGTCGCGTTTAAGGCACAAGAGTCTCTCGCTAAACCGGTGAATCTATACTGTAAAATATTAAACAAATAATTGCACTAATCCGGTCTGTGGGTGGTTATGATTGTTTCGGTGCTGACAATCCGGATGACGGTGATCGGTGCACGCTGTTCTAGTCGTTGGTTCTTTCGGTGCGTTTTCCTTGTACTTCCCGGTTCTCTTGCGGGGATTTGCTTCTCGTATCGAAGACATTTTCTTTGTGTACGTGTCTGTATATATGTATATATATGTATATTCGTGTCTGTGTTTCCATTCCCTCCGGAACGAGTATACGGTTGTATGTGTGTCTGGGGTGTATGTATGTTGCACGCGCGTGTGTCTCTGGTGCACACGTTGTTGGATCGTTCTCTCTTGGTCGTCGTTGGACTTGGTTGCATTTCACCCGAGTTCACAGGTTTGCGTTTGTCAGGTATTTCACGGAGGGCGGGTGGTGGTGTGTTCGCTACTACGTCGCCTAGCAATAGGCCGAGAACAACGTTCACTGTGGCGGTACAACATGCGCGCATCTACCTTTTACTGTGCGTACCTATCTAGATAACTGTATTGGGAAAGCCGCAGGGATCGTTCGCAGGGGAGGCAAACAAACGGGAGCCCGAGAGATCGTTCAACAACCGAGGAGACATCGGGCTGAGAAACATCTTCAGCAACGACACGAGCAACCTTCAAACTCGCATCATCCGGTGGACCGAGAAAGCTGAACAAAACTCGTATCTTTGTTAATCGTACGTCATTAATTACAGATATCACCCTTTTGGGGAATCGTCGAGCTTTAGATGTTGATTCCGGTCCTACAGCGAGTCACTTCGATATTCGGATACTATATAATTTTTCCTTCCTCATCGCAGATAAAGTGAGAGCCTGAAAAAATAAAAATTGTACAGGGTGTAAAGAAATGTTTGGTCTTGGCTGCCAAAGGCGTATTCTACATCTTCGGATCGATGAAGATCTGTAAAAAAAAGTTGCCGCAAAATTGTCCTTGACCTTGAATTTCAAGGTTTTTATTGCATTATATTCTACGCATCAGGACCTTGAAATTCAAGATCAAGGACAATTTTGCGGCAACTTTTTTTTACAGATCTTCATCGATCCGAAGATGTAGAGTACGCCTATGGCTGCCAAGACCAAACATTTCTTTACACCCTGTACAGTGTCCGAATATTAAAGAGCCTCGCTGCATTTGCTAGGATGACCCTTGTAGGGGACGTTTCACGCGTTCAGCTATTTTATAGGAGCGGTCCACCGTGCGAATCGTAGTCCTCGGCTCAACGTCTCCTCGCGAGTCTGACGGGTTCGGCATCAGCATCTTCTTTTTCCAGAGGAGGACCCAAGGCAGCTGCATCGTCGTGCCGTAGCACTCGATGCTTCCGCGAACCCTTCAGGTCGCGGTTTACGAAGGCAAAAGTGACTCAGCCTCGTTGGATGCTAATTGGCGGTGTCACGTTTGAGTGACGTTTAAACGAGGTATAATCAGCCTGAAAGCCTTGGCGCAACAGCGTTAAATCAAAACGGGAGTGAGGAGATTCTAGACTGAAGGGTCAGAACCTTGTTCGGGATAGTCTAGAAACGAGGTGGGACTGAAATCGACCCGCCTCCTCGTTGGATCGCACAGCCTAACCTGTCCCCGAAGGGACACGTAAAAATCTGTCCGAAACGGTCCTATTGGACACCTAGACCGGAGGAGAGGATTGTCCTCTTGGACCGAGTGAGTCTTCTCGGAGGACTTCTAGATATTCTAGACGACTGCTCGGGTACCGAATTTCCCATTAGGCTAATTCCAATTAGGAATGGTCCGCGACAGTCCTGAACCGAACATACTTTCTTTTTTTTTTTTGATGAAGCACACGCTTGACCAGCGACCCGTCGATCACGACGAGCACAGAGGGGACAGAGAGTATTCAGCGTGATATCATTGGCGACAGAGTGAAGCAAGTAGAGTAGTCAGTGAAGAGGGGACTGTGTTGTGTATATTCTGAAAAGAGAAAGTGATAGACGACAGACAGAGACAGAGTTAGACAGAGTAAGACACAGATATACAACATATATGTACATATGTATATATATGTATATATATATATACACATATATACATATATATGAAGAGAGAGAGAGAGAGAGAGAGAGAGAATATTAGTGACATTATAAATAGAATTTGGTGGTCATGCTACTCAACAATTCAATATCGTTGATAAATCGCTTTCCCATTCAGGGAATGTTTCTGTTCGCCGGTTCTCATTGATATATCCCAGTACTTACACACACGGTGTACTCGAGAAACAATGCGTCCCGGACTCTTCTCATTTCCGGTGTGAATCTCATCTAAAGTGAATCTTTCGCTTGTGCTCCTCCGATTATTATCATTCTCCCCGATCATTCCGTCGATCCCGGATCGAGGCACGGGCATCGGGAAAATCGATCGCGATATTTCGTCGATCGTTCGTAGACAAGCCAACTATGGATGCTTTCCGCTCGACGCGATCCTCGTCGGTTTGTTTTAGGAGACACACACACACGCACACGCACTCGCACACACTCGCACGCCAACAAAACACAGACAACCCACTGCAAGTCAACCACCCTTATCTATAGACGCGGCGTGTTAATGGTAATACGCACACGCAATGCGCACACGGAACACTCGTGCACACGCACACTCGCACACCGAACCACGAGAGAGGGTTTTAGTCTGAGGGAGGGGCGACTCTCGATTCCCCTGGGCGGACACGCCTCCTCGGGGCACTGTGGGCGGAGCCAGAGTAACTGGCACGCCCACAGGGCCAACGGAGTCCGTCCGTCCAGGAACGCTTCAGGATCGTGCTAATCGCACGGTGTTTTCGAATGCGGTTCTAGCTGAGCAAAGATGATGGATACACACAGTCGGATTCGTTTCTTGCAAATACATAAACGAATAGCAGAGCTAGCACTGACCTAATGCTATAATACTGGAAATAATAATACTGAAATAAAGATAACATTGCTCAGCGATCATCGCGCGTTAAATCACCGTGGACCTTGAAGCTCGAGTGAGCCCACTGATGGAAGTTAGGTGACAGAAGCTGATGAGGATCGACACGCTTGCGGATGGGAGAGAGTTCGACTGGTCTTCGACAAGAATGCGGGCGAAACAAACGCAAAGCAAGATACAAGAAACACGAAACAAGAAAAGAAGCAGCGCGACGGGGCGTATGGATAAAAGAAAGAACGTTCTCGAGATTTCTCTGTAGACGCTTTTCTTTTAACCATCGCAGCGACGGCGGTTGTGGTGGTAGTAGTATCCATGAAGACACAACGCGTGAAACGACACAGTAGTGGGCGCGGGAATACACGTAGCACACAATCATGTCAGACAGAGCTAGGCTACTGAATAAGGAGCGAGGGGGGTCGGTGGCACCGACAACCAGCCAGCAGCAGGAACCAGCCGAAAAGCCCCCCTGGCCAGACACAAAAACACAGTGCTGTCATGAAGCATCCGTCGCCGTCGACCTGGTCCGATCTATGCGCACCAAAGAAAAATCAAATAGCAGAAACACCACACTGGAGTCTTCCTAACGTGGCACCTGGAGCACGTCCGCTGTCTATCCTCTAGACACCAACAAGGTATATTCTGGTTTCTCATTTCTTAAAAAATCGATTTTTCACATATGTGCTTCAAATACCAACAAATGCGTGTGAAAAATCCCAAAAGAGATGGTACAATAGTTTTTTCTGAAAAAATCCCCAAAAATAACCTTGAAGACCAGAACACCCTCTTAAAGCCTTCGCAGCCAGGTATCGATTTGGAATTATTCTCTCAACGTTCCGCAAGCACTCTAGCTAGCTCCATCAGGAGTTTACTATACGTTGGTATATATACATATATTATAAAAAGAAATTGCTAAAAATCGAGATTATTATTAATAGTATTATGAAAATAGTCAGCTTCAGTGCTCCGTAAAATGTATTCCCTTTCATAACAGCATTTTTATATCCTTATAGTCTTTACTCTTCTGTGCTTGCTATATTCCACAGCCTGCAAAGCTATATTCCTGCAATGAGCAGTCTCTGTTTTTCGAATGAAGCTAGCGATTGCAACGCTTGTGGAATTGTTGGAGAAATAATTATAAAAGGACACAGTTTACAACTGAAGGCCTTAATCCATGATAGCGATTACCTGGCAGAGAACGCTTTTACGAGGACTCCCAGGTGCACGTCAACGTTTGGAGAGAAAAGGAACGATCCTTGGAGAATCCTTGAGGATGCAATAGTTGGAGGTAGATTGGAGAGTGTCAGAGAGGCCATGTCCGACGGCGACGTTTTCCGATCGCCGCGAATCACGTACGTCGAGGATATCCTGTCCTGTGTGTATGCGTACGTGACGGCGAGGTCGACGGTACAACGGTATCTTAAACGGCAGGCGATGCGATCTACTATGAGCTACGTACTTGTTTGTACTCCGACAGGATAAGTGTGGCGGCGGGCAAGACTGCCGCCCCGTTATACCTCAGTCTCCCGAATGGGTTCCGCTGGCTAACAAACACCATAAATCATACCATCAGTCTTAATTATATCTATCCTCTCCTTAGCGTCGATACGTTTTTTTTTACAGCGTGTTTTCTTGTATTTTTTCTTTTGGATTTCTTTTTAGTCTGTTTCTGAGTTAGGCGTTCTGAGTCATCCGTTGCACGCTGGGCGTAGTAAGTGTGTGTCCCAGGTCTTTTTAGTATTTTTTTTCTTTTTTTTTTTGTTCTATACCTTTGAAAAGCTTCACGGGGCCTGCTGAACAGGAGTTCCGCGGGTGTGCGTGTCTGTGCGAAGGGCTCTCTGCTTTTGCTTCAGGTTCTGAAGGCTCTGAACAGTTTTCATCAACTCACTCTACGTTAATCGTTAGTCTTGAAGCAGTCCTGCTAGAAATTTCAAGCTTCGCATCGAGATAAGGACGCCATTGGGCATTTTGAAGTTTCTCGAGCCTCCAGTTCCCGTCAGAGAGCCCAAGAAGAAGTGTTTCCAGCGTGAACCAATGCAAATCATGTAATATATATATATATATATATATATATATATATATATATATATATATATATATATATATATATATACACACATGTGTATATATATATAGAAACTGACTGCCAATTCGTACAAATATGCCCCTATGTGAAGAGTTTCGCTGAGCTTCGTCGTGTACACAACAGTCACAAACAGACGGACAAACAGACACAGACTGACACGTACACAAACGGACACGGACAGACAAACGTTACAGACAGACAGACGGACAAACAGACTGTGTGTTGCACATACATCACAGACGCACGCACATCGAGAGACACACGATGCGTTTGGCGATGCATACACCACTGCATAACAAGGTTAATGGTAAACCACAGCAAACGGCACACTGCAACGATTAAAAAATAGAAATGAAAATAGCAACAGAGAGAACAGGGGTTCTCAGCTTTCTCAGGACTAAGGGAATATAGCTGCAGGAAACTCGGTGATAAGTGGGCTTCGGAAGGATTAGCTTCGTTTCCGGCCCTTTGGTTTCGATCACCGATCACACGTATTTTTTGTTGTTTGTTTTTCTGTGTTGGCGATGGCACGATTGGAACGTGTTCCGTCCGCATGCAGAGCTTTCACACGCATTACACACGCACAAGGTACTCTGGGGGAGCGGGCTTTGCTGGTGCGGGGCGGTATGCTTTTGTCGCAGGTGCATCGTATCTCCGGATTTGTTCATAATATTCACCGCACGAACTCGTACCGCGGCCGCTCGATAGGCGCGAGCCCTTATCGAGCGGACGCTCTACTACCTCCTGTACAAGACGAACCAATAGAAATTGCCATTTTATGATTCGAAGGTAACTTCAATTGGCTCGTCTCGCACCGGCGTTCCTGTCGTCGGTTACCCGCTGGCTTCGACGGAGATGCGAACAAACAAGTAGAACCTCTGACAGTGTTTAGGTGTCTTGGTAATATTTGCGCAGGAATCCCGGCGCGATCCTCAGCGCTAACAAACAACTCTGAACGCGGTGATCACAGACTTTCTTTCTTTTTCGTTTCTGACTGGCACGCGCCGTGCCGGGGAACCGGTTGTGGCAACCACCGAGATTATCCGTTTGCGTTATCCGTTCGTAGAAAAGTATCCCAACTCGACGAAGGTTTTGTACAATGACATACAGCTGGCATATGTGCTGTCTGCTGCCATTGTACAAAAGCTAGTTACAAAAGGAAGGAAGACCGTCAAGTCCTTTTCCAGTTAGTCGTCTTGAGACGAGTTCAGAGATGCGTTCGAACGAGGGATAACGCGAGAACGGATAGCAAACTCGTTTCTAGATTCGGCTGTCCTCCGAGGATCTTTCGGCAGCTCCCCAGCACAGTGCTTGTCCAGTTAAGAGTCTCCGGAAAATGGAAAGGAAGCCATGTCGTAGCTCGATGATTCTTGTCGTCAAACAGAATCCTCCCCTGAAACTGAAACTGACGTGTGATTGACCGGTAGAGAGAAAGAAAAAGAGAGAGACAGACAGACGGACAGAGTAGAGGAATCGAAAATAATTCTAGGCCGGTTGTATATCCTGAGTAGAGAAGAGAGGGGGGTTCAGAGAAGGGAGAAAAACTGAACACGTCGATACGCGATCGCCGTAAAATCATCATTTGCAGGGGGTTCGAAGAGAACGAAAAATTGAAATAATAGTGTGTTCAATTAATTAATCGTAGGGGGGGTGTCAGGGGGAGAGAATAATCATAATAATAAATAGTACCTTGTCGCGCGTGTATGTGTGTCCTGCACACATATATACCCATACACATACATATACGCGTACACATACGCGCATGCATGTCACATACACGTGTGTATATATACATATATCTACGTATATAGACGTATATACGGGCAAATTGTATACGTACATACAGACGCACAGACGTGCATGCAACACCTCAGAATTCAACGTAAACGGGTGTCGGAGAACGAAACAAAATCAGGTGGAGAACTGGGGTCGAGAAGATTCATGGATTTTGGTAGAGGGTTGCCCCTTCGAACGGGGAAGGGTCTATTGTATGCCACCCCTACCTACAATTTTTTTTAAAAGAATAAATTAAATGATCAGACCTCTCCGCCTATGATTGCGTCTGACTTCAGATGGAAATAATTGTTGTACTTTAGACGATATAGAGATGCATAAAAATGACCGGTAGATAGTCTGAACATGTTAGAACAAACCCGCACAGTTTCAAAGAAGCAGGTTCTCCGGTTCATTATAAATGAAATCGTTTTTCTGCGCGGGTGGCATACAGTGCACCAACACGTTCAACTCGAGTCCTCGAGTGAGTTTGCGACGGCCCTCGAACAGTTTTCGCCTAGAACAGTTTATTACTCGACGAGCCACCGCGATCGCTGCAAATATAAATTGTCCTTACGAATAATTTGTCACACCGAAAGCAAAAAACAGGAGCGGCTATAACGCTTGGCGTGGCGCCGTGTGGTATACTGTACAGTCAGCGAAGAGTACCAAAAATCATCGGCAAGTTGAACGTGTCGTTTCCAAAGGAGACAAAGCAGTATCGAAGGAGAGTGCCTGTTGGCGCCGATCAAACAGAGTTAGTACAATTTATTGTCCAATGAAATATTCGAAGCCAACAGGTCGAGTAGAAGAGGTAGCGAATTTTGGGATGAAACTTTCCACGATTTTCTCCAAAAACAACTGTACACTTATGTGACGAGGTTCCTGGCTTCAACGTACAATAAATGAGCCACTTGTTTGTCAGATAATCGATTAACTCCACAATGTAAAAAGAAAATTAATAAAACAGTGTACTGTTCTTTTATAAAACTTCTTTTGCCACTTTTGCCATTCAGTGGTATTGGGCTCAGTTGAAGTGCTTAGACACTTAAAAAATGTGAGGAAACTAGTAGTTAATCGAATTGTCCTGTGAATGGCTCGAATCTAAAATACAGAGAACAGAAGTTAACAGATTTTATATACCAGAAGCCTGTTGATAGATTTGTCAATAATTTTACAGTGCCAAAAGAAAGCTTAAAATTCATCTTTTATGTAACAATCTCAACTGAAATTATTATATTGTATTATCGGGGGGTGAGTTGTTGGTTACGCGATTGAGAAAAATTGTTTGAACTGATTGCGAGTAAAATTTGTCAGTGGTTTTGAGAAAATCGTGAAGTTCGATTTCGGATTTTGTTGGGTGGTTGTGACGGTGCGAAACCAATTGGTGGATATATCTCTTCGCTGTGTGAACCCGGCGCGGCGTACCAAACAAACAAACAAAAATTAAGCGAGTAGAAGCAACTCGCGATTCGCAAGCAAAACTGCGACGTGAACGGAACAGCGAAAGACAGGCGCGCGAGAGATATATAACGTCGGAGAGAGGCAGACAACCAACCAGAATAGAAAAACTGAAAACGGGTACAGGACGGCTGTAAAGGTGCAAGAGTACACTAGCAACTGACTCGTGACATTTTTTTCTCGAGAGCGACTCGAAGATAACGATCGGCAAAAGTTGAACTAGCTTGCGGCAATTGCTCTCAGAGAGTAAAACAATATATTTATAATATTTCCAACCGAGTGTACTTCTGCAAGTTGCTCTCGCGAAAAATGTCGCTGGTTACATGCTCGTGTATTCGCGCCTTAACAGAGACGGGAGAACAGGTTGTTAGAGGATGAACAAAGAAACGAATCAAGCGGAGAGAAAACGGAGTAGTCGAGAAAGAATAAAGAACTTTTGTGTAAGGAAGTGAAATTAGAAGCGAGAGAAACAGAACGGTTAGACAACGGAAGTGAAATCGGGAAACCAAGTACGTCAAACTGGAAAGCAAAATGGTGAGAAGAAAAAGAAAAAGTAAAAGAAAAAGAAAGGTACAGTGGATCGAGAAAGGAACAATCAAACAGAGTGTGTCGGTAAAGAGGCGAAAAACTGGTTAATGGAAAATCAAACATATAGATAGAGACAGACAGACAGATAGTATAGATAGATAGATAGATAGATAGATAGATAGAAAAAAATCAATAATTAATATTTAAGAACGGTCAAACAGTGCGGAGATTGGAGTTGCGGACTAACCATATAGTAATCCTGAGAGGGGGATCTGCCTTTCACAGATACATTCTGCACCAGAGTTCTATTGCTCGTCTGAAAGTAGGTTACACATTCAATTTACATCATTAGCTTAACCGTGTCGTTGGTGATTAATTGCTTGTTGTTTGTTTGTTCTTATTAGATAACGTGTTTTCGCAGAGAACGATTTACACCGGGTAAACGTTCTCTCTTCCTTACTTTTTTCGTATGGTTTTGTTCCCATTATGTTCGAGAGAACAAAAAAAAGACCAACAGTTATAGTATGTATACAGTAGAGCGTTATATCAGAGTAAGAAGAAAGGAAATTTTAGAGTAAGAGAAAAGTGAAGTACGAGTCGTTACGGAATAAAGAATGTGGTGATATAGTATTCGATTCGTCGCGTCCACATCCGCGGTTCGAACGTGCGACATCTCAACAATTTCCACCAAAAATTATACCGCCGACAGCATGATCGCACGAGCGAACGTGGGATCTTCGGACGAATCAGGATCGACCGCGATCTCGCGATAACGAGGATCGAGATCCCGCACGATCGCGAGAGCAACGGTTCGGTCAAGTATGCGCTAGCTTCATCAGGTGTAACCCGTGTTCCCTCGAAAGAAAACAACCGGAAAAATCAAAGTCAAACGGAAAACTGTAGACACGGTCGCCGTCGACGAGAAAAGGCTGCTGCTGTTCGTTCTTTCCGACTCTCGCTCGAGTGTCGATTCCTAAGTCGTCCTCGTTCCATGTCGAAACTCGATTCAACACATACGGAGCGGAACTTTGTCTCGGAGGGAATCGATCACGAAGATTCAACGTCCGACAGATGCTCGACGTTTCTACTTGCACCGCTCGAGTGGAAACCGCTGACATCAAAAGCGACACCTGTTACAGGTGATTGGACGAAAGCACACAATTGTTTATGCAGAAAAATGTCCAAGTGGACAATTGGGATAGATAGAATCTCAACTGATCGCTTTATCCTTGCCGTAAAATATTCTCGGGTCAAACAAAATCTACCCAATATGCAATAACTTTACACAAAATGCAAAATACAAAATTGTCGCGTGACGCTGGTAGCAAACGCGTTGAAATCAAGGTCCATGTGACCGATGCTTAACTATTGAGAGTGTAGGAATGCGATATTGCTATCGAGCAAGTAGAAACGGTCGCCAACAGGTCGAACATCAGCGTTCGAGGATTCCCTGAGAAACGAGTGTTCGTAGAACAGATTTTCAATTATCAGAATCCTGGCAGAGCAGGGGATCAGAGATCGCTTTGGGATGGACCGAGGACTGCGTGGACCAGTGCTAACTTGACGCTAAATCGACGACTAGCGGTCTAAAGGGCCTAGGGTCCTAGGGACTCGGATGGGTTAGGGAATCCGGGGTACTTGCTGCTCGAAGCATTGCGAGCCTTCTTCGGAGAATCTCGTTGGGAGACCCTTGGCCGTCCCCGTAACAAATTCTACAGAGTCCACAACCGGACCCGGTAGACCTCGACAAGCTAGAAGGATTTTTAGATTAAATTCCAGAGACGGCCAAGGATCGTGTCATACCTCGAGATCGGTTCGTCGCGACTCGATGGACCCGGTTCGAACCGCCATATTGATCGTGGGAGCGAGTTCTCTCGACGGAGAAACCAGCCTGCGGAGATTATCGAGGAAGTTTTCTTGGAAGGCCTAGCCGGAGGAAAGTCCCTGGAGGATTCGACCCTGGGTCGAGAAACTGATTAGCTTTCGGCTTGATCTGCCTCTGCGCCTCGTCTACGCGACGCAGTCTCCTCTCTTGTCTCCTGATCGTTCGACTCGCAAAGGAGGAACCTTTTCGTTGAGGAACCGAACGAATGATGGGACCGGGGTCGGGTGGCGTGACCCATTCGAGAAGGGGGGCGTGGCTCTCTCCACTGGATGGAGACGCGGTTGGGCGGTTCGCTGGGTCGACTTTCTTCGAAGGTTCATCGGGAGGACGCGAACTCGCGGCTACGATCGCTTTTACGCACGGCTAAGAACTCAACTGAAAATGCAAACCAAGGTAAAGAACGTGTTGAACGTAAACGAGTAAAACGGAAACGAAAGAAAACGCATGGAACAGAGTGTACGGGTCGGGTCACAGGAAATCGAACGCCCCGAACTTCTAAGATCGATTCGACCAACGAAGGAGCAGCCGATTCTACCGCCTTCATTTTCGAATGGATCGAAGATGCTTCGAGCGTTCCTTTTCTCGTGATATCACGCGGTATATGGCGCGTACTTGTCGCAGAATGCTCGCACAGGGTGTACTCCGATGATGCAAACAGCTGCCAGCTGTCCAGCATTTCGAGTATAAGCGGAGTCCTTTTGGAACGATTATCCCAACGTCCTGCAAAATACTACAAAGAATCAGAGTGTGTGTTGCAACCCCTGACGGAGCTATACTTGCCAAAAGTTGGGAAAATAATTCCTAAGGTTATTCGCTGCTCTCTATAATCGGGAGTACAACCTGCACAAGCAACGGTGGTCAAAAATCAAGAACAGTTTTTTGATGAGATATGGTAGAGTGGTAATGGTCGAAAGACCGGTGAACCATGACCCAGCCTTGCCCCGAATATCGATGGGGCATGGCTAGGGCGTGGCGGCTGCGATAAGGGGCGTCGACAACGACGACGACGACGACGACGATGGACGACGACGACGACGACGACGAAGACGACAACAACGACAACAACGACGACGACGAGCACGACGACGAGAATTGTCGGAGCGTCGCGCGCAGCTGTACTCTATACGTTTCTATTATCACCGTCCTTCTCTTTATCGTGTTCTCGACGATACGATCGAGTTTTTCGGTATCTTTAACCAGGGGACGGGGTGGGCGGGGTTAGACGGGGCGGGGGGCGGGGCCCGAGAGAACGCTGACTTCGAGTGATGGCATGAGAGTGAGAGATAGGGATAGTTACCTGTGTCTGTAGTCGTGTTAGACCACGGAGCCATAGAATTTGTCCTTTGCGCGGCTTTTTATCCGAGTCAGGGTCGAATTTCTCATCTCCGAGATTGATCGCACCGATATCATCCGGCTGGCCGCGGCCCCATCTGTTTTTGAAAAACATGAAACCAATTCTTCATCACTCGATCCCTGTTACACATATTGGTCTATAATCAAAGTAGATTTTTTTTTGTTTTGTTTGATTGGACTTTTGGCAGATTATTAACTTTTTTTGGACGCTTTAACTTTATGGTTTGTTTGCTTTTGTTTGTTTTTTTCGTTTGCTTGTCTCGCTTTTACGCGACGCCGTTGGATTTTCGTCAAAAGCTCTCGCTGAGCCGGCTCCTCGACGCACTGCACCCCGATTACGGTTTCTGTATTTTTTTTTTGGGTCTGTTCTTATCGATTTTTGGCTTTCACTTTTAATAATTTATTTAATCGTATTTACGTGTAAGTGTATACTTTTTTGGTTGACTCGTTCGATGTTTTATACGTTTCCCCTCGCTCCTTAGCTTGGACACCTAATGACCACGCTCTTTCTATACGTACACGGTGTGTCGACGATGCTGCGCTGGCATAATCGATCTTTCAGTGTTTTTTTTTTTTGTTAGTTTCTTCCCGGTTAGTTCCGTTTGTTAGCGAGTTATTCGATTATCGGCGGCGGCGCAACGGTGATCGGAAGTGGCCGAGAAAGGAAAGCAGACGGACAGAGAAATGCGTACAGGCTGTCTCAATGGCATGACTGATCGCTGGTTTTTCCCTCCCGCATGTACACTGCTCTCTTAATCCCACTCTACCAATTAGAAAAACGAAAGGTTATCTGGCAGAGATCCGTTCAGAGAATAAAAAGAGTTAGCGAGAACAGTGTGCGCGCGGAGAGGCAAAGGCAAGTATTTGTTGACCTCGTGTAGCAACAAGCTCTATCTTCAGCATGCTCGCCACCGAATTAGCCTTCTTCCTCCATCCTTGAAACAGCCGGTACACAAACATACACATATAGAAGAAAATAATGTTTTACGGCGTGAAAAGAATGAGCCAACGAACGAGGGGATGCGATGAGGTGCAATGCAGACAGAGTGAGCGATAAATGCGTATTCTGCTGATGAAACGGAAACGAATGAACACTTGTAGAAAAGCGTGTACGCGTGGAGATTCTGTGTGCGTGTGTGTATGGTTAATATGTATACATATACGCGTATACAGAGCGTGTCGTAACACGCGCGGGCACACGAGCGATGGGAGGAGCCAAGAAGAATCGACCAAGTGGGAGGGGCGAATTCGGCCTTCTCGGAAAGAAGTGGGCGGTACCCTCGCTGAAACGGGTGCCGCGTTGTACGGTACACTCTGTATGAAAATCCAATTTCTTTGTTTCTGTGTGTTCAAGACACTTGGTACATGGGTCGTGTGATGGGCGGAGATGATGAGATACTTTTGTACTTGTCGAGTAAGAGGGGCAATAGCGATGAACGGGAGACGAAACAAGACAAAGAAAACACAGTAAAAGGAAAAGAAATGAAGATGAAGAAAAACTGGGCGTGGCTGGAGGAGGGTTGTGGGCGTGACATGGGCCAGACCGAGGCCGAACGAATATAGAGACAGTGACGGAGAGGAGGGTGGGACGGACGGGACATCGGTTCCGATCGATTCCGATTCCCGATTAATCGAAGGACGCGACCGCGTTAACGTTTTTCCCGGGCCGTTTCTCGATGGATCGTCGGGCGTTGATCGATCGGCCAGCGATGCTCTGCGGCGCGTCATCTCCTCCCCTTACCTGTCGGAGGGACGGGTTACGTAACGCGTGTCCTACACACACGACACAAAGTGGCTTGTGAAGCTTGAACAAAGCGAATGCAGAAGATTAAGAATAAACCCCCGACACCGTGCGTGTCTCTGTGTGCGTGTGTCGGTGTGGAGACTCGCGGGTCATAGGATCGTGTTAGTGTACGTATGAGCGTGTTGCGTATACACGGCGATGAATAGGGGGTGGGGCTGGGGTTACCGGTGGGCGGGGCGAGAGCACAGAAGCGAGGCCCGTTCCTTGTGGTCCGGATGGCCCACGGATTCGGCGTGATACGGGGTTTGTTACAGAGCGTTGTCCGTAGTGTTAGTTTGCGATTCCTCGATCGCTTTCTGGGGATTCGCAAGCGGATCTCGAACCGGATCGCCATTGTATCCTTGTTGCGAGATGAGAGAGGGAGAAGGAGGTGGTGTGAAGGTTGTTACCTAAGAGCACATAGACGGACTGAAAGTGAAAGAGCGAAAGAAAAAGAAGGACGAATCCAGGGTTAGACCGGTGTCGAACGGGGGAAAGTATTATTGTCTCTTTTTGGCTCCGTGTATGTGTGTGATGCGAAGGACGAATGTAGGGGGTGGGGGCAGGGTGAGAGGGACGGTCTCGAGAGAAAACAAGAGCATAGAAACACAAGAGTGAAAAGATAGACACAGACAGAAAGAAAGCAAGAAAGAAAAGTAGACAAACAGACGGACGGACAGACAGACAGAAAGAAATACGGTCAAATATAGCACCAGCGATAGAATGATACAGACAAGTGCTAAGCGCAGGTACCACTTGGTATGTATATCGTCTATACACGAGGATCGTTTTTTGCACCGGCTTCGAACCGAGACACCGATAGATCGAGACTAGTTCTATGCGCCACTGAAATCCCTTGCACCAAAATCGAACGACACGAAAGTGGACAGTCGGGACGCCGTTCGTTCGTTCGTTCGTTCGTTCGTTCGTTCGTTCGTTCGATCGTTCAGTTACAACAAACAAGTACGTAGGCAGGGTGGTGGTAGTTGTTAGTGCATGCAACGGCTAAGTCTGCTATATCGGCAAGTCCGAGTCTCACGGATCGCAGTGATTCAGTGTCCAAAAGCGATTAGGAAGCGATACCTTGTCGGGACTACAGAGCGTTCCCGTGGAAATTTCACAAAGTTCTAGCGAACTTTCAAAGATGGAAACTACGTTGTCTCAATTAACCAACAGTAGTTCAATGCATAGCGATTTAGCTTCGGGAATACCCCTGTGTCCATTCAAAATCTACCGGTGTAAGGGCCACGCCTCCAAGATGGTTCGGACACGCCCACCGTTTCGACACTGACGCACTCGGTCCGTCGACCGATGGGAGATTCCAGCTGTCCCGAGAAATAGGAGCCGGGCTGGAACCTCCCAGAGGCCGTGTCAGGCTACCGGTGACGTATAATCATCGAGAAGGGGTGGGGGGAGCGAGGGAGGAGCCGAGCATCATTCTGTCGCGACTATAGCGTCCAATTCGTTTCACGATTGGGCTGAATCGGACTGTCGGGCGTCTAGGGAGCATGCTACGTAAAGCGATACACGCTGATAGACTCTCTCTCGGTATAGAGAGCGGAGGTAACAGGTGAAAAAGACACGACAAAGCGATATATAAAGGGGGCGGGGTGGTGGTGGGAGAGGGCTCATTTAGAAGCGAGATATATGTATATATATAAATAATATATATATACATATAAAATATACATAACGTAAACAAACGGAAGCACTACGCTATTACAGCTACCAGTTAATAGTATATAATAATATATATGTAATAAAACTTTCTTTCCACGATGCATGCCTCCCTTCTATTACACGTTCACACGATATACCGATACACGATGATACTTATCTTCTCGCGTCGTATATCTCGTAACACCGGTCATGGTTATACGTATTTTGCGCACAAGTCGCTCGTGTCACGGCTTGCTGCCTTTCACAAGCAAAATTCGGGTGGGAGAGCTGGTACGTTGGTCGAGTACCGCGAGATAATTAACATCGCGACAACGTTCCCCGTGCCCGACCAACGACCAACGACTAACGATCAACGACTGTCGACAAAATCTACGGGGAACAAACGATGACGACGGGACATCGGTTCGTCGGGGGCGTTCACCGAGCGAGATCGCGGGCGGAGCTGGACCCGCCCACTTTCCCCCTCACGGTCGAGCTCGTTCGGCGAAGGCGCGACGCAACCGAGTGTCCCTCGCGATGGATCGATACCGAGTGCGGTCGATACGCGTTAGTCGGTACTTCTCCGAGGTTCATGCAAAGGTAGCTCTCTATACTGGGTGAGTCACTTCACTGTACCACCTAAATTTACTCATAACCTACTTGTTGCACCAAAATATCTTTCAAACAAAAGTGATCAGCGATTAACCGGTACATGCAATGTAATAATCAGTCTTTTAGATACGAAAGTAACCTTGAGTTTTTGTTTCATAATGTGTAATATTTAAATATGCAATTTGAAAGAATATCATGATACTTTTTCACTCAGAATTCAATACTTTTCCGAATCACAGATTTAAACATCACACATTACAATAAAAAACTCAACGTCACCTTTATATCTCGATAAAATATCAAGACATCAAAACACTAATTATCACATTGCATATCTTGTTCGATATAAAGGAACTTTTGCTTGAATTTTTTTTGTTATGCATCGAGTAGGTTACGAGTAGATTCAGGTGGTATAGTTGAACGACTAACCCTGTATACTGAGTACCAGAAGAAGGGTCTCTTTGGAAACTCGGTGTACGCTACGTGTACGATTCGAACCCGAACAACAGGTTGCTCCGAACAGAGAGTATGGAGGGGTTGGAGGCGTGGGCGGTTTTACGTTAGTAACCAACGAGCAACGAAAAAAGAAAGAGAAGAAACGGGGAGGTTAATGTCGGCGACATCGTTCCGTGTCGGGATAGAAGCTCGCGTGGTACATCACTGGCACGTGTGCGGAGCGTGGCGATTCGCATGATCGCACGTCGCACCGATGCAAGAAAGCAAGAAATCATCCATATCTCTCGATGCGCGTTAGCATTTCTCGAGAACACGTACACGGTCTCTCACGGCCCGGTTTTTCCTCGGTCACACGCTTCTTTTTTTTCAGCTGCGACACGTTAACCAGCATCCGAGAAACTCAAAACGAGGCATAGACGAAATATAGCAAAAGAAACCAAACAAAACGGAAAGAGAATACGTGGAAAGAAAGAAAAAAGAAGAGAGAGCATATACAGAGTGGCCGAGACCGGTTGCTTCCGCTGTTCTCCGACTGTCAACCACGCGTTTGTCTTTTATAAAATCACGCACGAAAATCACGTGATCTTATAAACGATAAAGGAGATGGTCTGGAGACCGCGGTTGCGCCGTCTGAGACACCCTCTATATGTACACAGGTGGGACGTGTAGATATAATACATCGGAGGTCCTCGAAAGTAATTTGAATAGCGGGCGAGCAAATGAACGCCCATTGAATCGAACAGAAGTATCTCTCATCATCTATAGACACAACTATATATACATACAATTATATATAGAGAGAGACAATTTCTTAAATATTGCTTTGCTTTTTCTTTTTTTTTTTTTTTTTGGTATAGGTGAATGTATCACTTACGAAAGGATTTTAGGAATCTTGCGCGTAGGAATAGTCGTAACTACTTGGCCCCACAATAGAGTACCGACTCCGAAGAACAGGCACCACATCCATTGTTCTAAAGTGAGAGCTTTCGTGCTGAACGCCATTTTACCATACTGTATGATAACTACCTAGAAAAGAGACATATGGGTCTATTAACGGGGATAGGCAGAACAGAATCGTTTCACAGTCACCGTGTATCAGAGATTAACCACAGGTTGGCCGCAGAGAGCTTAGCTTGCTTGCGTTTCTCTGTTTTTCCATCCGGAAAGCTGCAGCTCGCCTCGCCTCGCCTCTCTCTTCTTGCTCGGTCAACCTATCTGCCTGCGATCGAGCTACAAATTCGCCGATTCTTTATCTTCCTACAGCCTCGTTCTCACTATTTAGAAATACCTTGGTGAATTTCCATGAGAATAGGCTGATTAACGAGCGTCTCTGGCCGCGCGAACGTTCAGCACCGAATTTCCGAAAATTTTCACAAACGAATCTGCTGATTCTTTAAACGACATTCGTTCCATTTTGAAGGTCTGAACGTTGCGCCGCGCAGCCAGAGATGAAACGATAGCGGTAGAGCAAAGAACATTAAAACCGCTGAAAGTCCTTGGAGGAAACTGACCAGCGAACTCAGATTGTCCAACTTTTATCCGAACGAGCTTTCTATACGGTTATAGTTGAACTAAATGCTGTATACGAGATACTAGCAATGATTACTTGGCAGTTTGAAAAGTCTGAATAATTCGAGTTACATGGTTCCAAGGTCTTTCTGAAGCTGTCAGTTTCCTGGCTGGGCCAGCATGGTATAATCTAGTATACATATACTATGTAGCGACGACACGGTTGCTAATGGACACGGTAATCTGCTGGATATTTACCTGCGATAGACACGTGAGAATCCAGATAGAATAAAAGATGGGGTTGGTGAATATTCCTTGGAAGACATTACGCTGACCATGGATTTTCCTGGCGTTGAATTCGTTGAACAAAGTCATCATGACGAACGTGTTGAAGATGACGGTGAAGTGTTGCGTTGGACCACCGCCAGCCTGCGCCACCCCTCGGCCAGTATCGATGTCTAGCATCTTATCACCTATCGATCGGAGACAGAGATTCGTGGTTAGACTCGGAAAGATGCATTCTAGTATTAGGCTCGTTTCGGAATCCACAGAAAAATCTATGCAATTGCTCGATTTAAACAGGTATTGTTTCCCCCAAGTATTAAACACAGGGATTCAAAGAATCAAGGGGGTAGCAGCTACAGGACCTTCACCCGATGATCCCATTGATATCTCGAATCTTCATTTTGGATAGTTGGGGAACAATCGCATGTGTAGATTCAGAGGACGAGCCAGGCAGCGCACAGCGGGCCGTTTCTATAACATTGGTGGAATTAATTAAAAAAATTTTCGTTAAGACTGGATCCTTTCGTAAGCTAATACTTGATCGATTCCGGCCCACTGTGCGGCATAGATACGAGTAAGTAAATGGAGAAGAATTGACAATCACCAACGAAAAGAAGCATAAAAATAACGGTCAGCTGATAGACGGCTTGACCAAGGATGTTCTTCATCATTGTCCTGGAGATGAGCGGTTTCGTGCGACCGTACGGTCTGCGAAGAAGGAGATCGTTCGTAGGCATTTCGGTGGCGAGTGCGAGGGACGCTAACGTGTCCATGATTAGGTTCACCCACAACATCTGCACCGCTTTAAGGGGGGAATCTTGCACGGCACACGCCCCGATAAAAGCAACTATAACAGCGACGACGTTCACCGTCAGCTGAAACTGCAAGAACTTGGCTATACTATCGTAGACGTTTCTACCCCACATAACCGCCTTCACGATCGAGGAGAAATTATCGTCCGTTAGAATGATATCGGAAGCCTCCTTGGCAACGTCGGTACCGGCGATGCCCATCGCGAACCCGACGTCCGCCTTCTTCAACGCGGGACCGTCGTTTGTTCCGTCGCCGGTCACAGCCACCACCTCGCGGCTCACGCTCGATGTGCTGTCGATGATACCCTTGACAAGAGTGTACTTGTCCGTGGGCGAGGACCTGGCCAGTACCCTCAGCTTCGGCCACACCTTGTCCAACAGGTGTTGCTGCACCTCGCCGTTCGTGTCACGGATCCTCCTGTTGAACTCCTTACCCTCGAGGATTAGGAAGTCTTCGTTCGGCTTCAAGATTCCGCATTTCAGTGCTATCGATCGCGCCGTGTTTATATTGTCGCCCGTCACCATACGGACGGTGATGCCGGCCTTCTGACACTTCCGGATCGCGTCGGGCACCTCCGGCCTCACCGGATCCTCGATACCGACGACGCACAGACACGTCAGATTGTTCACTATGTTCTCCTCGTCCTCCCAATTCGGCTCGTTGTCCACGTGAACCTGATTGATCTCTGCCTTGCCAGGAACGAAGTCGCGATAAGCAATGGAGATGGTACGAAGCCCGTCGCACGCCATTGGTTCGATTACGTTCTTTGTCAGACGTTCCTGCATCTCTTTGGTAAATTTCTCCAAATGACCTTCGCGACCATATATAAAGGCACATCTGCAACAAACCAACCCAGACCATCATCAGCATCGTACATACACACAAGCGTCTCATACACACCCGATTATCTCGCTTGGCATTCATCACAGAAGACCATTTTCAAAAACAGCAATCGAGACATTCGGGTAATACAGCTCTACTTATTGAACATTATAAACTACGAGAGCAATACGTACTTCTTCATGATCATCTCGGAAGCGCCCTTGGTGAAGAGCCTGTATCCACCACCTTTCCTCGGTACGACGGTGGACATGCTCTTCCTAACGCTATTGAACGTGTAGACCCGCGTGAAGGTTTCCTCCGGTTGATCGTCCCGTATCGTTTGATAGTTCATGCCCAGGGCTACTACGAATCCAAGTAAGGCACATTCGGTTTTATTGCCGACCTGAAGCGGCAACTCTGTAGGGTCTTGCGAGGGCATTATTCTGGATGTGTACGCTGAATTTATGGAGATCGCCTGAACGATTAGGTTGCCGACGTGGTTCGGAATGTCCGAGAACTTGGGGGCCGACTTGGCCATCTTCTCGCATATGTACGAGTGAACGACGGTCATCCGGTTGGTTGTCAGGGTACCAGTCTTGTCCGAACAGATTGCCGTTGCGTTGCCCATCGTTTCGCAAGCGTCCAAGTGACGTACCAGGTTGTTGTCTTTCATCATTTTCTGTCAACGATTAGAAACGAAACACGCTATTGCCATAACTCTGTACAGTTTTTCTCGACGACTCTGAAGCATCGGAGACATATAATAAAGATGGATTCTCTTACCTTAACGGAATAAGCGAGAGACAACGTGACTGCTAGAGGAAGACCTTCGGGAACGGCGACTACCAGTACCGTTACACCGATGATCAAATGCCGCACCAGATCACCGGCGTACGTATTCTTCCAAGGTTTCCCCTCTATAACGAACGTCGTTACGCAGAACTGAATGACTAGAATGAGAACGGTAAGCACTGCTATGGTCGAGCCGGCGTAACCGATTTGTATGGCGAGTTTAGTTAGCTTGGCTTGGAGAACACTCTTCTCTTTCTTCCCTTCTACAGCACCGCCGCCGCCACCACCGCCGTCACCTTGATGCTCTCCGGACTCCGCTTTACCTCCTCCGCTTACATGGCTGTTTCCAGTGATCTCACCAGCTTCGTCCCCTTCATTTGCAACATAGGAAACGGTCTAGTAAATCGTCCCTCGACGGACGCGTTGGCCTCGAAAGCTCGATGCCTGCTTCCTCGCAAACAAATTGTCGCAGGTGTCACTCTCATATCGACCGACACCACGATTGTTTCAAAAATCGGTTCAATGCGAAACGGTCACGAGTCATCGCAAAACGAGCAGGCATCGAACCCCCTTGTAACACTTAGAGCTATAGTACGCTTACACCTTCTAATCGTGTCTACTTAGGCAGCGATACAGGTGATTACTTAGATCAGTATCCTTAGAAGGGTGAGAAGATTCGTGAACGATACACAACATGTACATAAGCGAAAATAGAATAATAATAATAATAATAATAAGGAGGAGGTGATTGAAAGGGGCCGTGACAATTATACGTAAAGAACATATACGTGGAGGAAAACAAGGACGTAATAGAAGACCATTTTTGCTGTAATGCTACAGAACAGAAGCTCGTACGGTAATCAAGTAGCCGGTGAGTATTCTAAATGCAGAAGAAATCATTGCTGTTAAGAAACATTCAGAAAGATATGTATAATATAAACGTGGTAGAAGAAGGTACAGAGAAGCACGGACGAAACAATCAATGTCTACCATCGGTCACACGGATCTTCCGTTTACGGAAGATCGTTGGCAAAATTAAAAAATTGACTGACCCGAATCAACGCAAACAACTCTCAAAGATCTATAGGCGAAAACAGAGTGTGTGTGCAGTAAGAAAAATGAGACAGAGTGAAAAGTCATAGATATAAAATGAAAATTATAGTGTAAACTAAATACGCGGGCGTGCTCGTTGAATATACAAGTAGTACACGCTCAACACCGAAAAATGATTGACAGTAATAATTTATGATAGTGCTTTTTATTCACCTGTTAATGACTTCTTCTTCCGCTGCTTCTTAGCCTCTAGATAAAAAAACGCATGCAAAATAAAATCGATTAGCAATCTATCTAAAAATGTAATATGCCAGGAATAAGTTACGCCATAATCGTAATTTAATATTCTAAGTATCTTGGTATCAGGTCTTTGTGGGACTCGGCTTAATTTCTAAAGTGGACAGGCCAGAAGGTTCTCGACTCTAAACCATTCTCGGAAGCGAGACGCATCGACTCTAGTCGCAATGCCGATAGCTGTCTCGAAACAGCGTTGTCTTTAGCTAGGTGTGTGCGTGTCAAACAAGACCAGCCTTCCAGGTTGTGCGACGACAACAACAACAAAAATATGAAAAAAAAGACATACACGACAACACAAGTCACAAGAAAGCAATTCTAAGTCTTCGACTATTTCGATAATTTGTTGTGTACAAAGATCGATCTTCGCCGTTCGACCGGAGCCTCTTATCCTGTTCAATCGAAGGCGAGAATCGACCGTGGTAAACTAACGAAAACTAAAAGCTAGTCTTCTTTTCGATTTGTTCGATAAAAAAAAATGTACAGAACCTATACAGGACAGGAAACCAAACATTTACAACAAAATGCAAACTAACGTGATCGTAAGCATGCCAGACAAGTGAGAGACATAATACTTAACCATTCTTTAACGGCAAACTCCACGTGATCGAATTCGTGATAAACGTGTGAGATTACAAGAAATAATTTTGCTCCTCCTCGATCAATCGCTTTTCTTTTTTTTTCCTCGTTTTCGAATAGCAATTAGTAAACAGTAAATCATTTAAAGAGTGACACTAAAGCATGCCAAGGAAACTAAAGGGTAATATAAGTAGAACTAAATTCATAGAGAAATGTGTTCACACCAATTATAAAATAAATACCATGCTTTCATTGTTCTTTCTCTACGATTGCACTTACGGCTAAGTCATGCGTGCGAAAACTTTTTGCATATCGGTTGCTACTACTGTTTAGAAACCGTTTCGAATAATTCTCTAATAATCGACTGGCTCGATATAATTTTACGATAGGGAAGTGACGAAAGATATCTTTTCGTAGTCAGCATTGTCATTCTCAAAAGAAACTCTACGGAAATGGAAATAAATACGTGTGTATGCACTATGCTATGCTATTCTACTCGGAAACTAATCCCAAAAATTTCAGAGACCATCGAGAGGCAGCGATTTTCTGTCCACCGCGAACCACGCGTGTTTACGTACCTTTCTTCATTTTCTTGATTTCTTGCTCTTGGTGATCAACGGCAGCACCCAACAACGTAAAGATAATACCAGCCTGCGAGTTAACGCCTACCGCGGTTACTAACATTTTTCCGGAGCCCTCCATCACGTGAGTACCTGTGGCAAAAGAGACAATCGTTAACGAAAACGAGCGGATTTCTCGAGCCATCGATTTTTAGTCAAATTGTAATACTCACCCGAGAGTACCATGGGATCGAACGCTTCCCCTTTCTTTACATGGTCTGACTCTCCGGTTAAACTGGACTCGTCCACTTTCAGATCGTTGCTCTGTATAAGGATACCGTCCGCTGGCAGCAGGTCTCCATACTTTATCTGAATCGAGCAGAATAAATTTTTCCTCTGTATCATAATATTTTCTACATCTTCGATCCCGGCGTGTTTCCTTGATAAAAAAATCTATCTTGGCAGTGGTTACCATTGCACCTACCTGACATATGTCGCCGACAACAATGTCTGACACAGCAATCTGTTTGACCTCCCCTTGTCGAATAACAGAGAATTTGTGTTCCCCTTCTATTCGACTTTGGAGGCCTCTAAATTGTCTTTCCTTAGAATAATCATTGAAAGCTGTTACTATTACCACCACGATCACAGAAATCAATATAGCGAGTCCTTCGATCCAGCCATACTTCGCCTCGTCTTCTTCCATCGAAACTGCAAAATTCCCAAACAAGACGGATTCTCGAGATTATCCTCTCGACGATGGTTTCCTCGAAACTTGTTACATGCAAATTTTCCATTACAACCGAGCCACGTGACTGCTCAACGTCCTGACACATGCCGCCACAGAATTCGCCTCTTATCAAACCATTATGTAATGCTATGTTATGAAATGTGTGAAAAGTATCTTTTATCAGGTATATTATCGATGCTACTCTTATAACTGTACGAGATCTGAGCATGGTGTGTCCATTATCCAATGATTAAAGAATATCAGCGAAAGATATAGATTGTATGTACAGAATGTCTCGGTTAAGTGGAATCGGCCGAGTATTCGCGTTATTTGTTGCTGTACGAGGGAATTTCTTAGCACAAAATTATGCTATTTCGAGAAGCACGTGCGACGCTGGGAAGAAGTGTTCAAGGTCACTTTTTCACGAGATTTCAAGGTCACGCGCTTCTCGAACGCCGTGTAATTTTGTTTCGAGAATAATTTTCGTATAGCGTTAAATAAGACGGATACTCGGGTGATTCCGTTTAACCGAGACACGCGGTATCATGGAATTGATTCTTACCTCCCCCCCCTTCCTCTTCATCTGCTGGGTGATAAAAGCTAAGACCTAACGAAACCAATGCTGCTACTTCCAAGATGATTAACGTAACATCTTGCAAAGCCTCCCACACTAGTTGTAGAAACGTTTTTGGTGGTTTTGGAGGTATTAGATTCGAACCAAATGTGTCTCGTCTATGTTGGGTATCCGCCGCTGATCCACTGAGACCTATCGATGCAACAAACACATGGTTTTTTTAAAGCGAACCGTAGGAACACTGTTTCCGCAAAAATTATTTTTCAAATAACACCAATAGAGCACAAAGAAAAACACAGCTGTGCGACCTTACCTTCACTGGGTGAAGTATATAGCTTTTTACAAATCTCCTGCACACCACCGTAGCTATTGATTTTATTGACACCTTCGCGTCCCCGGAGCTCCATGAGCTCGCGAAGTTGCTTGAGAGTGACACCATATTGGGCCGGTCGGCCGTCTATTGTTGCCATTTTGCCTCGTTCACCAAGGTTGGCCTAAGCCAACTCTACTGCGCTTCGTAAAGTTAGCAGCTCCTATTATTCTCTGGTGTCACTGACACCACTGGCCTCCAGTAAATTGGAGGACCAACAGCTGAAACAGAAAAACAAACAGCTTCGTGAATACTTTGCCAACCGCGTTGTATCTCTTACGCGAATACCAAACAAAGAGCACAGGTCATTAGCGTATAATACAAATGATCCGAATCACAGTTATATATAAGCCTATGGTCGCATAAATGCAAATAGGTGTGTCATTCTCCGATAATGATATTCGAAGGCCTTCGCTAGATACATCCTTCCTGTTGTATAGACAACAGACATAAATCCCTGATGACTAGACCGCTATCGACAGATATGGGTGAATGGTACAAACACTCGGAAGAATATTTAAGGGGAGAGGAATATCCCAGCATCCGCTGTTAATCGAAGACTCAACACATACGATCACAGCGAAGAAGTCTGAAGAACCGTGAAGGTTACAGATAGCTCGAGCGCGTCACCGACAATAGATATTTTAAGCCCAGCTGTCTACACTCTGGAAACGAGAGAATTCGGCGGCCAAGAGACAGAGAGAGAGAGAATTTCCGGGAGACACAACAGGGAAAATCGGTGTCGATGAACCCGACACACGTTTATCGACTGGTCTCAGCGGCGAGGAACGCGTAGGAGGGCCACGAGATAGTGTAAGATCGCACACGGTATGTCTCCGGGTGTCTGGGAACGCGGCGAGCCACTCGGCTGTCACCGAACGCCGACACGGTTTTGAGGTTATGTGCGCCTGGCCGTCGCAGTCCGGAGCTGCTCGTTACCGAAGATCCTGACGACGACGGTCGCAGAACCGGACGGTCACTTCCGAAATTCTGTCACGACGAGGAAGAATAACGGGACCGAGCGATTGAACGGGCGGCATCATCGATACTCTGTTCTAAAAATAACACTGACCGCGGGGACAGAGACGGACCAACCAACCACACACACACACGCGCGCACACACACACACACACAAAGGTAGAGAGCGAAAAAGAGGGAGAAACTGTGATCCGTTTACCTTCTGGTGACAGTGTACGCGTTAACGTGGAGAGCGGATCGCGAATTCGCATGCAAACCGATCTCTTTCGTCACTTGCACGGACCCTCGAGCTTCATTCTTCCCTGACGATCTCGCGGAACGTGGAAAACCCGATTCGCCGACCACACAAAATCCAGTAGCAGTGAACCTGTGGTCGCCACGGAAAGGCGTGTTAAGTGAAATAAGCCATTAGCAAAGCGGTAATCGATTCGTGTTGCCCTCTAGCCGCTCGCACGCGTACTGCGCCAAGTTCACTATTTTCCACGGGACTCAGGATTCTCGGGATCGCTCGCACTCGAATATAACCCAGTGCTGGATCAAACAACGTGGCCACACACAGTCGGCGAATCAGTATCCCATCTCGAGCACACAATCGAAACTTATACACATAACGCTGCTCTATTATTACCGGACACGATTTCCTATTAATCACGAGATTTTATAATACAGTCGATTCACAATTGATCCGAACTCGTACGATATTCTTTACAGCCGCGACCATTAAAATTCTATCGAACGGTTAAATATAACAGAGACATAGAAAATTCGATGTTCCGGCCAGTGGCGGAACTACAAATTTGCGTCCCCCATCCCGCAAAATATAATTTTGGCCCCCCCCTTTTTCTTTAGGATTGAGATATTTCAAGAGAATTGTACAAATTCGATAAACGCAAAAAGTATGTTATCTTTGTCGGTGAACTTTGAATTTAGTTTAAATTAGGGATAATTCTAGTAAAATTACGAGGTAATAATTGCTAAAATTTTAGTCTCGCGGTATTGTAGTTCCACCGCTGGTTCCGGGATACAAACCTTTGGCAGACAAGTGATTTCGTTTCGAATCCCGGAGGCCATAGAACACGGTCGCGGAAAACACACAGGGGTGGTGTGAAACGGGTGTTCCGAGTGTACCCGAGACTATAGTAGTTCGATTCGACGCGCGTGCGATCGAATCGATCGCTGAGAGGAGAAGATTGAACTCGATCGGGAAGATCCGGCTCTCTCTCTCTCTCGGCGCGGGCTTGTCGCGGAACGAGTGTGTCCTGTCACCGGAACAATGCTTGTTTCGCATTGGCTGATCTACGAGACCGTGGAACGTGGAACACGGGAGCGCGATAGGAGTCGCGACGCATCGCACGTCGTGTCTCGCGATCGACTGAGCCGCCGACCGCGGCTCCCCGCGCATATTTTCACTTGGAAAGTTCAACCTGATTCATTCATCGCGTTTACGTAATTTTTACTCACAACTCTATTTTCATCCCATTACAAGGCGGCCGCCCGAGCCGCGCCGGTTTAACACAACTGGTTTTCTCGCGGCGCGCTGCGGGCATACATATTCCTTTTGCAACGAGAGTCAACGGCGACGCGAACGGTGATGTAATGGCCGGGGTGACGATCGCGCGCTCGCTTGTCTTTCAATTAATTCATCATCGCCGGCTCGACAAATTCGTCGGGATAATTGCATCACACAATTGTTCCTGTTCGGGGCGAGAGGTTTTCTATGAAGACGCGCGCGTACGCGTAGATAATGTACAGGTTATGGCCGGATTTATACTTCTGCCGTCTAGGGGCTGCCTCTACACCCCCACCCCTGAAAAAGCCGATTTCTGCCTCGCTCCTCCTGTGCTCCCTTTTAGGTTCATCAATAGCATGCAACCGCAAAATCATTACTCTAATTTTGTTCAACAGTGGGTTCGGATAAATTAAATATCAGATCGACGTGTAACATTGTTTATTTTAACATATATTTGAAAACAACTTGGAATAGAATTTGAAATTTTGTATGCATCGACAATGTTATTCATTTAGCTCTTATTTAACTCTCATCAATTTATGTTCAATAACACAGAGATCTATTCAGAAAATACTGTACACGTTCTCAAATAAATTAACACTGAACCTACTGAGCACTAAAAGCGATTAAAATGTGATAGCTTATAAAAGTGACAAAGCTCTATTCATTTAGATTTTGTGCAATTTTTATTTCAATATGTGCATGGAGAAAAAAAAATCTGACGAATCAGTTTCCATGTAAGTAACTTGATACATTCAATAATTGTAAAATGACAAATATTTTTATTTCAATATGTGCATGGAGAAAAAAAAAATCTAACGAGTCAGTTTCCAAGTAACTTGATACTTTCAATAATTGTAAAATGACAAATATAAAACCGGTCGTTTGACCGGATCCTTAATTTTTTGCTGCACTTTAATTTTTTGTAATTCTTGTAAATTCATACAACGTCATTCAAACGTGTTATTTTTAAATTTGTTAACATTTTTATTTATATGTTTTCGTTTTGTATTTTTCCGAAAATTTGCCGTTCCCCTAAATCCGCCACTGGCTGTGGGGACGAGTGCGTGCGCAGATTGGCGGGTCCAGAAACCGTCGATCGGATCGATACGAGAGATCGAACGAACCGAGCGGCGTAAGTACAAGGGATTGATGGAACGTGAATTTTTCGTTAACGGGAGAGAGAGGGAGAGAGAGAGCGGCGGTGTGTCGCTTTTAATAATCGACGTTCCCTTTCCTTGTTGTGCTCCCTCTCGGTCGATAGCCCTCCAGTGTTTCGAGAGCGTCGTTTAACTGAAAGGAATTGTTTCGAAAGCGGTCAGAGGCCATTTCCTTGGCCGCGTGGAGGCGAGAGATATTTTCTGTTCTATATTTCGGTACACGGAGAGCAGAGCAGAGAGAGAGAGAGAGAGAGAGAGAGAGAGATGTATAGGTGCAGGACGAGCGCGCGTTCGATATCGTTGATTGAGCTGAAAAGCCGCAGGGAGAGAGAGAGACGGTCAGAGAGTCGATACGGGACAAACAGAGCGGCAAAGTAAGAGGAGGAGGACAAGGAATCCTTTTGCCGTCCAATTCCAACTATTTTCGTATTTTCACGCGGACTGCCTCTCTCCCACCCCCCATTGTTTACCGTGGTTCGAGCTCTCGAACAGCCGTTGACGGGATCGAGGAAAATTCTCGTTATCGACTACTCTCGTCGCACTCTCGCGGCACGGCCCCCCTCCGCCCCCCGCCCCCCGTCCAGCCATTTTAATCGTTAAACACTCGACTAGAGCCGGGACTTGTCGGGACGTGTAACGGACATCAAATTGAAATCGAACGCGATATCTCGAGATCGATGTCCCCGTCGAAATCACATTCTCGGTCGACCGCTGCGACGCGAGACTGTTTTACCGGCTGTTACCCTCCGTTGAATTACAAACTATTATTATTATTATTAGACGGCGTAATTTAACGCGAAACCTACCACTGCCGGTCAAATGACCGGTTTTATATTTTTCATTTTACGATTATTGAAATTATCAAGTTACTTACATGGAAACTGATTCGTCAGATTTTTTTTTCTCCATGCACATATTGAAATCAAAATTGCACGAAATCTGAATAAATAGAGCCTTATCATTTTTATAAGCTAAAACATTTTAAACGCTTTGAGTTCTCGGTAGATTTAAAAATATTGTTATACTATTTTCAACCTATTAAACAGATTAAATTTTCTTTTTCACTCCGGTTTTTTGCAATTCAGGTAGAAAACTTTTATTCTGCATAAAGATCCGCTGTATAATTATTATACATACATATATCCTCGAGAAACAATATTGTTCTTTTCAATGAAGAAAATATATTAAGTTAAAATATAATAAACAATATTTGGTTAAAATGAACGGGACGAACAGTACATAATCTCACGTCAATCAGATTTCAAATACAAATAAATTATTTAACGCGATCGATGCAAGTATTAAGGGATTTAGATAAACGTTCATTATGACGCTGTAGGAATTACCGACATGTTAATCGAGCTGTCAAATTTTCCAAATCCATTTCGAAAGTCTAGATAAGGGTCAACCTGTTTTATCCGGCGGTGTCATCTTCGAAATTAGCAATTTTCTTAACGATTTTACAACAGAAAATAACAGAGAAGGAGAAGCAACAAGAATGTTAACCCCTTGCACTACGATTCATTTTACGGTTGCAGTGATTAGAACTTATTTGTCGTTTCTAATTTCTTAGAAAAAAAGAAGTTTGTATGTAATTTATACCTATGCAGTCTCCAATGGTTTCAACAACAAAAAAATATAATTTTGTTTCAATTTAAAGTTTGAAGGAAATTAGTAGCATGAATATTTAGATCTATCTTCGAAATCTTCGTCACGAGTCCGACACGGTATTATAGTGCAAGGGGTTAAGGGGTGAAGATTTTCGCGTAGCGAGTATTGACCCCGGTTCGATTGATCGCAAGGTGTTAATCGCGAAGGGGTGTGAGTGTGGGCGTGGGTGTGCAGGGAAAGGGGAAGAAATCGAGTAATCCCCCACCCTGAGAGACGGTATAGGTTCGATATGCGTGCGGAGTTGTTGACCAGGGGAGGGCTTCCTTAATTAGAAGCTGATTCGATGGGAAGACTAACTACTGCCTTACTAAGCGCAAAGGTGGTAACTGCCCTTATTTTACATTTCATTCAACCGTGAGGCGACACGCGATCGTTGTCGTCGTCGTCGTCGTCGTTCGACGTAGACGAAAGCAAAGTCGCGCGCAACAGAAACACAACGAAAACGATTGTATCGGAAGTTCTCCATCGAGACGGGTGCTCCTCGTCCGGCGGCGATAACTTATCGAGCGTCTAATTATAATGGCACTCGGGATCGACTCTCCCATTGAATCGGATAAAATCGACCTATCTCGACAAGCGGTCCGGGCCGGTGCGCCCGACTCGTGTATAATTAGTGTAGGAACATGCTCGAGACGCGATAAGGGAGCCACAGCCGCTGCTGTACACACCGTGCACACCTTATTTCTGGACCCCTTCGGAATTCAACCTGCCGGGTTCCCTATTAGGTGTCTCTATTGGTCGTGTATCGGCACGGGTAAAACCACAGGCGCGCACGTGTCTCTCTCTCTCTCTCTCTCTCTCTCTCTCTCTATCTCTCTCTCTTGCTCCCAGCATGTATATTTATATTGGTACCGTCCCCGGTGTCTATTTCTGTGATTTTAAAGCGATAGCGCAGACTTAAAGCGAAGTAACAACCTCAGCCCTTTGGGCATCCTCGATCGCTCCTCCCTTCAGGAAAGTAGGCGGGGTCAGCGCGGACCTCGGAGCCAGGCTAGTGCCCCGTGGGGCAACCGTTGCGCGCCCGCGTGCGTTTGTGCTGGTTTTCGTCGTCTTTTAGAGAATCGATCGCGTGTTAACGTCCTTGTTAAAACGACACACCCGGTCCCGGCGCGGATCGAGTCGAGGGGAAGGAATTTAATCTCCCTAATTCCATTAGTTTTCGTGTAATTTGCTCGGATCCCCGGCGCAGCTGATTCGTGCGGCGATTTCGACGACGACGCCTCCATCTAGGAACGCCCATGGTAAAAAACAGTCTAGACGAGAGCGAGATCTCGCGATCCGATCGAACACGTCGAGTGGATACAAATCGATCGAAAACCGGTGCCTCTTGTCGCGATCCGCTATCGATCACGCATCTCGATAGATTACGATCTTTTCCATTAGACTAGCCGTTAATTATATCGCGCGGTGGCTCGATTAGTTAGAGCGCGTTAACGATCTATTATCGGCGATCGATCGCCGATCGATAACGCCTCCGCGGTCGTTATACCAGCTTTAACGAGATCGAACGAACTCGTCAGTCCGGCTACCATAATAATAATAATAATAATATTAATAACGATAAGCGATAGCGATAAATCGAGGATGGTAAAAAGACACCGCGTGTAAATATTGGTCCACTGGGTGGCGTGTAAGCAACTACTCGCGCGCTAGTAATTGTGGGTAAAAGAGAACCCGGGGATTGAATTAAACCGTTGCACGTAGTTTACTGTTGAAGAAATAGTGTTCACTGTTTGCGGTCTTTTTTATGTCAGAATTTGCTGAAACATTGTCGTAACTAGACTAGAGGATTTTTATGCATTTATGAAGACATTGGCTAGGTGAAATATAAAACAGTGAAAAATGAAAAACATCTAAGAATAGTGTTATGTTGTTTTCAGTGTAAAAAAAACTATTAGGGGATGAAATGAACAAAGTTTAAATTTAAAAAATTAAAAATTAATATTAAGGGGATATTATATATCGATGAATAGTTTAATAATAATGGATAGGAAGAAGTATTATTTAACTCCTGCTTCACTTAATCGCTGTTGAAAATTTTGATTTTGCATAAAGATCCGCAGTCTAGTAATAAATTGTTGTTGTATTCCGGATGAGGGTTAATAAACGTTAAAGTGTTTATGGTAATAAATACTAATTTATTAATAAAACTCCTCAACTATAATATATATGAAGCGCGTTAACAATCCTGACAATTCAGGATAGATAAATATTCGACAGAGCGAGAGCTTAACTGCGCTGAAGATTTCTACTAAAAATGAACGTGGTTCAGTCTTTTGCGTGAACTTAAATAGAAGTCCCTTAACCCCTTGCCCTACAATAACGTGTCAGACTCGTGATGAATATTCTGAACAGAGTCTAATAAATATGTATGTTATTAATTTCCTTTAAATCGAGATGAAATTCTATTTTGGTTTTGTTAATGTATTGTTATTGGACAGCATGTGTAGGCATGCAATTCATATAAATTTTCTCTTTTTTTAGGAAATTGCGAACTACGAAAAAGTTTGAATCACTGAAACCGTAAAATAAATCGTAGGGCAAGGGGTTAAAGGGAGAGGTAGATAATATGTACAATGATGTGTCAGTGTTGATTTCTGCATGACTAAAGGTAGTGACCGGTCGAGGTTCATTGTCGAAAACACCTATCTTACGATTAGTCACTATTTATCATGGAATAAATAGTTAGTCATACAACATTGTATTCCCATATGTAGCGTTTGCCAGTCTATGTAAGAACAGCTGAGAGATACTGAAATTTGTTTCTTTTATAATTTTATGTCGCATCAACTGTTATTGTTACTGCAAATTATGGCATTATCAACGAATCTAATGTAAATCAGTCAAACAAGTAAATAAATATTGAGACTATAGGACCGGAAAAGGGTTGAAGAAGTTGATTAGTCACTATTTATCATGGAATAAATAGTTAGTCATACAACATCGTATTCCCATATGTAGTGTTTGCCAGCCTATGTAAGAACAGCTGATAGACACTGAAATTTTTTTCTTTTATAGTTTTATGTCGCATCAACTGCTATTGTTACTGCAAATTATGGCATTATCAACGAATCTAATGTAAATCAGTCGAACAAGTAAATAAATATTGAGACTATAGTCGAGACTATAGGACCGGAAAAGGGTTGAAGAAGTTGAGGAACGTTTCGATCACTGGAGCGAAACGAAAATAGAACCGGAGAATAGAGTGCGAATAGAAGGCCTGTACGCGCGGTGCGTTTACGCGTAATTTGTCGCTCGGTGAAGCAAGGATTCGCGAGGAGGATCAAAGGAACTGTGGCGCGTCGCGTCGTTTTATTCGATTTGCCAGACGGCGGCCGTGGGCCGGGCCGGGCTGTGCTTGACTATGCCCGAGTGTGCTTGTACGTATGTGCATGCTTGAGTATGCGCGAGTAATGAGAACGTGAACAGTGAATGGATTGTAAGGCCCTCGGTGAGGCGCGACCGCGTACTGCGCGAGTAATTGCATACGAATGCAGGAACGCACGCGAATGCCTCGGCGCGTTGTAAATCTCGCGTGTTCCGCAGCTTAATTGTCGTCGGTCGTGTCTCGTCCGGTGAGCTCTCGTTTCTCGTCTCTTCTCGTCTCGTCTCGTCTCGTCTCGTCTCATCTCTTCTCGTCTCGTTTCGTTTTGCCCGTACAACAAAAAACTTCCAGCCTCCGGACCAAACTGGCACACACGATCGCTACGATAACGATGCTCGTTTCGCCCAACACCGATGACGCAACGCCGAATTCGTCGGTTTTTTTTTTATAATACCCAGTAATCGCCGCGCGAGCGCGAACAACTCGAGGTCAAACATTACGCTATCTCGCAGCTCCAGAAAAATTCTCTGCCCGGCCCGGCCCGGCCCGGCCCGACCATCTTTGGCCGCGGCACTATGATAATTAGACGAATTGAAGACCTTGGCCAAGTCCACTTTTTAGCGAAACCGTTTCGCTGATTTTTAGACGGGAACGATTCGGGCCTACTCATTTTTGTCTGCAACTCCTTTAATGCTAAATCCACCACGATCGCCGGTTTTCTATTTTTCGTTCTACAATTATTGAAATTTTACGATGTTGTGTACACGGAAATTGATTCGATAAATTTCTTCGTCCAAGCACAATATTGTAATAAATATTGCACAAGATCTGCATAAATTGACCTTCTCGTTTTTATCAGCTGATACATTTTAATCGCTTTTAGTGCTCGGCAAATGGCCGGTTTTCTATGTCACAATCTTGTCACTTCCATGCGGCGTGTTTCGCTAATTTATATGTTTTGTGCTCGGTAGGTTCAGTGTTAAATATATGTATAGCAATTGAATTTTGATCAGAGCCTAGGTTGGAACCAGTGGCGAAACAACAAATTTTGGATTCAGATTTTTTAATGCTTTTCAGGATAAACGCAATAAGTATGTTTTCTTTGTCAGTGTACATTTAATTTAATTTAAATTCGGGATAATTTTAGTAAAATTACAAAATAATAAATGCAAACATTTTGGGTCCCCTCCGATTAGGCCCCCCAGCATTGCGGGGTCTTGTAGTTTCGCCACTGGTTGGAACTAATTTACACACCACAGTTAATTCGCATTGCCGGCAACACAGCTATCCTTTGTCTTTCATAAGTAAGTGGACCGCGAGAACTCTGTGCATTTATTGTCAAACTAAACTAAAAATATTTTCCTTCGTCAGACTTCACGGCGGTCCAAGATGCTGATCGAATTACGCTACTCTCTCGATTTCTCCGAAAGATCGGTATTTCGTTAAAATTTCGGTATCATACTAATACGTACGTTCGAGAAAAACGAAACAGAAGAAAGCGGTAGCCCGTTTCGTAAACAAGATAACGCCGTTCAAAAATGTTTCTCGGGCTTCTCCGGTGACCCGCGATTTTTCACAATTGACGCTAGGCTCGCGGTAAATCGCCGATCAAGGTCAGAAAGAACGTTTCTCGACTGGCTCGAAGAAGGAAACCAAGATTTCGGGTAGTTCGAGGCCTGGGCTCCGGTGGATCTCGGCCGATCAATGGCGCCAGCGCCGAAGGATCTGATTTTACGAGGTCTAGTCCAGATATACTACGGTTTTACGAGTGCTCCCTCCAGATACTAGGATTTTACGAGTCCGCGGTGTATCTTGTCGAGGGACCATGCCGAGAAGGAATTCTTTTGAATTTCGTCTGGCTCGGATATCGCGGCTCTCGATCCTCCGGGCGGCTCAATCCGTCGGAGGCTCGGGATTAGGATCTTATTTTTCGACCAAAAAATTTTGGGCACGCCCCCGTTCAATATTGTTCCATGTCATGAAAAAATGATATATCCAAAATTTTTGATCAATCGGACGTCGAGAAGGTCAAGAGTAAACCTTGTTTTTCGACCAAAAAATTTTGGGCACGCCCCCGTCCAATATTGTTGCATGTCATGAAAAAATGATATATCCAAAATTTTAGATCAATCGGACGTCGGGTAAAATTTATATACATCAATTGCACTCTTTAGGAGCCGAGTAAAAATTTATTTTGCTCATGAAATGGTAAAACTATTACACCAACATTGTTAAACTATTTTAATCTTTTTATTGTTTTGAATTACACCTACTCATTTTTGTCATAAATGCATAAAATCCGCAGTCTAGTGATGAGTATACTGAAAATTCAAGTTAAATATTTTAAACCTCCAAAAATATTATAATTGCTTACATGCACTCAAGTACAAGTGTACTCTGTACGAATTAAAGATTATTTCACATTAATTAGCCTGTCTAATTTCTGTCCGCCACCGTCCCGCTAACAAGTCCGTTTTCGCGAAGCACATCCGGTTAGAAATATTATGCTCTGATTAAATATAACACATTTATGTCGAACGTTAATTTCTTTACTTTTTAAATTAGTATAAGAATACAAGTAAAAGAATTGGTGCTTTCAATAAAATACATAAAATTTAGCATAAATATTTAGAAAATTATGATAATTAGTTAATTGTTATATTGAAAATATTACATTTTGGTACTATTATAATCAATATTTTGACACAAGAAGAACATTAATTTAGTCATAATAAAAAGTCTTTCCTTCAAATATTCCCGTTCCTACAAAATTTCATGTCTGATCAACTTCAACATTTGCAGGAATTATTTTCTTACCCAATAGCACAATTTTGGGTGGGTGCATGAAAAAAATCTCACAAAAAAAATTTCACCAAGTATAGCTAAGGTCCACCCTACTCGTGATGCACGGAAAATATGTCAGCTGGTTCCAATGCCGCCGAACAGTTCGAGCTGTCTTTGGGGAACCTTCCTCCCGTCCTTGTCTAGTCGACTGCCAATCGGTCTTCGGAATGTTTCGGAACCGAACCGATCCCGCTTTTGGACTCGACCGACGAGACACCGTGTCCTCGCTATTATTGCTACGCGCCTAAGCTGTATTAGATCTAAGCGCTGTGCTGTCGTCAGCTTCGCGGCGTATTTAGAGCGTCAATTAGGGAATCGCTATCGTGCGCAATACGGAATTTCTCGGTGTGATTTGCAATGGACCCGAATATTTCGAACTTATGCGTTCAGGTCGGCTGGGGATAGTTTCTCGGAGAGAAAGAGAACGGCGCGGAGCGTTCTCTGGTCGACTGTAGACCCGCGAAGCGAAGAACCCTCGCCCGGCTATTTCTATTCGAAGTACAGCAAAGAACCTACTTACGGTGGCGAGGTCTATCGCGTTTTCAAAATCTGCAGCTCTCGCGGTTCCCGGCCCTCTGTGCTCTCTCTCTCTTTCTCTCGGATCTTGCGGCTCGCAGACAGACGAATATTTATAAACTCAAGGTCCCGAGGGGACACGGACGGTGGTGCCGGGAGACTTGGACACGGCTACTCTTCCGCAAAAACTCATTTATTGGATAGCCACGATGAGAAAGAGAGATGGATATACGCGCACGAGATATCGCCGATAATAACACGCTGACAGATCTCAAGATACCGCCGCCGCGCCGCGCCGCGCCGCGCCGAGCCTAGTGAGTTACAAAGCAAACCGATTGATAACGTGCCGAAGTAAAGTATTGTGTAAACCCGCTCGTGACGCTAATGCGTTCCGCGGTCTCTCGTCGTATTATGACGTCAATCGGGATCTCACGAAACCGAAGAACGAGGCGGATGTGTCTCCGCGAGACGGGAGAGGCGGAAAGAGGAGGACTAACTAACAATGAAGCCGACATGACATATGACGTCGCGGGATCGCGCGGGCAAACGACCGGTAGGTAGCTGGGTCAGTTTCGCTAGCAGACCAACTCTATCGACGCGTATCGACGATCCGTTTCGTCCGGTGCTACGAAAATACTTCCAGCGGAGCTTCGGACACTTCCGACCTAGACCGCGGATCTTTGCGTAATAAGCATCGTCTGTCTCGATCGCGAGACGTAATAGTCATTCCGTAGCTGTTTTCCATTTTTAATAATCCTAACGAGCTGAAATTCTAGGAATTCTTCTATTGCTTTAAATTGCACCAACTCGTCTTTTCCCGTGATCGCATAAAATTCGCAGTCTGCCCGTGACTTGCATCGCTTCAAGGTTCAGGGAGGACCATAAACGAAGCCTCGTGTCCCGAACCGATACTCCCATTCATAAATTTTTTACATCTGTCGACCTAGATAGACGGATTTGCTATGCGAAATAAGAATTATCTAATTCGACTGCAAGCGAATTAATAATTCTAAGAAATTGCAGACAATTTAATGGCACTCCTAGATCCAGCGTCTTCATTAGTAAAATTGCATTTTCGCTTGTCCGAATGTGTTACGAATGCATAAAATCCGCTGTCTGACCATGACTTGCATCGCTCCAAGACACAGGAAGCATCATAAACGAAGCCTTGTACCCCAAACCGATACTCCCATTCGTGAATTTTTTTTATCACACGTTTTACTCCGCACACGTGTCGACCTAGATAGACGTTCGGATTTGCTATGCGAAGTAAGAATTATCTAAATTCGATTCCATCGAAATTAATAATTTTCATTTAGAGATAATTAAATGGCACTCCTAGATCCAGGGTCTTCATTAGTAAAATTGCATTCTCACTTGTCCGAATGCGTTATGAATACATAAAATCCGCGGTGTTTGGTAAAATAGGGCACATTCCGAGACGTTCTAACAGAGCATTTTTTTTTTCCGCTGACGCTCGAACGTGCGAAAGCGGTGACTAACTCGCGGCGATCGTAAAAATCGTAAAATCGTCGTCGACGTTCAACGCGGTTCTTTAATAGAAAGAAACGAGTCGAGTGATCCGCGAAATCAGAGTTTTTTGCGATATTCTGCCTCGCGGTATCGTAATCGCGCGAACCTCGGAATCCTATTTTGAATCGCGCGCACGTCAAACCGAGCGCAAACAGAATCGCATGGTTCCGCAGTCACGGTTCGAAGTAAAAATATTTTATTGACTTGCCCGTAAAATGCCTACTCCGGATTTATGTGTTTGTCCGCGGGATCTCGACTCGCGATTCTCTTCCCCACCCCTGCGACGTTCGATTCCGACATTTTCGTCTTTCGCCTGGCAGAAGCATACACGCGGACACGTGTGCGCCCGCGCGCGCGCGCGCTCCAGCGTGGGTGCGCGGGTGTAGGTGTGTGTCTGTTTTCTTTGCTCTTCGATCGTCAGCCGTCGTCGTTTATCTGTTACACGGCCCGCGGAGCATTTGCATTACACGATAACCGGAGACACACTACCCTCCTTTTCCTTTTATCTCTCGGCGTTCGCGCATGGGAACAAGAAAAACCCGGTATGTATTGTAATCTGTAACGTTAATTGATTGAACGTTGATAAGAGAGATAACGGGCCGAGCCGAGCAATTTACCGACCGATGGAACCATCCACGGGCCGATAAACAGGAACCTACGATATCGAGACTATTTCGTCGAAAATAACCACTCCCGATTTTTCGCGAAATTCCATTATTTCCATTTTATTCTCTTTCAAACGAGATACGGATAAACGATGTTCTAATAGATTCCAAGATCGAAGTCCCTTTGCAGCGAAACAACGACGCAGCTCCGAGGGGCGTGGCTTTCGTTCCCACAGGGGCGTGGTTTCGAGAGATCTCGTGCCCAGAGACCGCCCTCGGGAGCACGACGATACCGAGCGTATTTCAAAATCGAGCAGAACATTCGAAAAATATCGCATTGGTACGTCGTCGCTGTGCCATTGGGCGTGGCATCGCTTTCCACAGGGGGATGGTTTCGAGAAATCTCGTGTCCCGAGACTGCCCTCGCGAGCACGATAATACCGAGCGTGTTTCAAAACCGAGCATAACATTCGAAAAATATCGCATTCGTTTGATAGCAAAAGAACGTCGTATCTGTGACAATGGGCGTGGCATGCCTCCCACGAGGGCGTGGTTTCGAGAAATTTCGTGCCCCGAGACCGCCCTCGGGAGCACGACGATACCGAGCGTGTTTCAAAACCGAGCAGAACATTCGAAAAATGTCGCATTCGTTTGATAGCGAAAGAACGTCGTGGCTGTGCCAATGGGCGTGGCATCGCTTCCCACAGGGGCGTGGTTTCCACCTAGTGCTTCGAGACAGGGGGCGCAATGAATGCTATCGTTTTCAAAGCCGAACGAACGGTTTCTGTTCGAGAGGGGCGTGGCTTCGGGCCTATCGAAAAGCTCCGCTTCCAAAACGCATCGTACAGTAGAGAAGAATGTTTCGCGTGGCACGATTGACGTATTACCATGGAAAGACAAACGGAGAGATAAAGTTATCGCGGTTGAAACGTGGCGTGTCTCGATATATTCAACGCGCGATTCCCAGCGATTCCACGAACCCGCATCGAACGCACGCGCCGCGCAACGAATACCGATTAGCAGGTTCGATGACGGTCTGTTGTTGTGAATCGGCTGTCGCCTGGCGCGAGCTCCGTTCCATTCGGGATTCCTCTCTCCTTTCAATTATGACGCCTCGCGCAAAGAATCTATCGCGTTTATTCTCGTACACGGTGAATCACTGCGACGATTCTCTCGCGTCTCCACCGATTCGACGATCTATTTGTCACGATTTACACGCGAAGCGCAACGATAACCGCCGATCTATTTGTCACGATGCACGCGAAGCGCAACGATAACCGCCGATCGTTAACGGGAAAAGAGCGCGGCTCGACGGGACCGAAGTTAGTTGCGATTCCAATCGAGTTCCGCGAAAGCCTCATTTCGCCGATCCCGTTTGCTTTCTTCTTCACGGATCGAATTGTAACTCGGCTCGAGCCAGCTGTCCGATACTTGTCGAGGCAATAAACCTTTCCATCCGCTTTTCCGCTCGTCCGCATGATGCCGAGCGTGTGTTCGCGATTCCTCCTACGCCGACTGCGAGCCGCTTCGACGAGTCTGATCGCGACAGACCTTTTCTACTCGAAACTTCAACTACCGTCGAACTGTGCTCAAAATTCTGTACCCGTCCTCGTTGACCACTGGCAACATTCCTACCGATCTCTACTCGCTCGAACAATTATTAATCAATTTACATTCGTGACATAAACATACACTCCCGTCCATAAATCACCGGACACTTACATATGCTCAACAAAATGGTAATTGATACAAGAATAAAAGTTTTGAGCTTGATTTTATTGTTTTATTTTGATTAGAGGTATACGATATATGCAACCAACATTGTACGATAAATTTTTAGGTAAATGCAAAATTAAATATATACAATTTGAATAAATGTTGAAAAAGGAGATTCAAAAATTGCGAAACGATTAGATATAATTATAGACAGCTCTAGAAGCCGAATTGGAAAACAATCAGCCGACTTGATTTTAAAAATTTATAAAATATTAGATATTTTGGTCAGATATTTGACATACAATTTGATTTACATGTTCTCTACATTAGAAAAAATTAGCAAGTACCATTTTTATGTCATAATATAGATCCTTTAATAATAAAAAATTGTCTAATGGAAGTATGTCCGAATAGTGTCCGGTGACTTATGGACGGGAGTGTACACGTTAAAATGAAATTATGAAGACATGAAATCTAATGACGAGACTAAAGACGATTTTGATGAAACTTACGTGAGATATAGTTCTTCGAAAAATATTTGACACGTATTTTTTTTATCGGCAACCATCCACTCTGAGGGGATGAAAATAGCCCTCGAACTCAGGGGTCAAAACCACATTTTTTCAGAAACAAACAAGTTTATTAAAATATTCTTGCGCGACTACATTTCCCATTAAAACTTACACATTTAAAAAAAAAATCAATGTTTTTCGACTTCTAGTTTCGCAGATATCTCAATAAATGTGGTTTTGACCCCTGACTTCGAGGGCTGTTTTCACCCCCTCCGAGTGGATTATTGCAGATAAAAAAAAATACGTGTCAAATATTTTTCGAAGAACTATATCTCACGTAAGTTTCATCAAATTCGGGCGTGTATCAACTAAATATGTTCCCTTGTAAGTCACATACGAGTGAAATACCTACTGTCCTCTAAAAATTTAATAAAGCCGAAAATAATATATTGAAATCGTTAAATTATTTTCAGCTGCGCCTGCTAATATTTTCCGTGAACGTAGAAAAGTTTGCATTTTCCGCGTTCCACTAACGATCGCTATCTGCGTGTTTCGCAGAGATCCTGGCCGGATCGTGGATCTCAGACCGATCTGTCTGGCACGTCGGCGACGCTCCGAGAATTTCGATAGTATTCGATAGAGCCTGTTTATTTTTACCCGATTGCTCTAACGTCTGGGCGGTCGCCCACCACGTAGTTGCGTGGTCCACGCCCAAAATCGCGCCATCGCTTGTTCCCGCGAGAAACAGAGGATTCCCGGTCCAGGCTGGTCCGGGACACGTTCCTGTTCTCGGAAGTCGCGCGATAAACCATCGAGAACAGCCTCGAAGAACGAACGAACTGTTTGAAAATCGACTTTCCGAGAATTCCTGTCGAGGGTGGTCGAGCGCGCGCGGAGTCGATTTTTCTTTGGGATTCGTTGGACCGTTCGCGATTCGTGGACGGTTCAGGAGCTGTGATTGGTCCGTTTAGTGCTTGCTCCGGGAGGAACTGGAGCAGAGCTTCGGCCCGAGGAGAGGATCGCTTTCGCGCGATTCGGTTTCTCGCTGGGAAGCTCGGCCAGGATATCTCTCGTGTTCCTGAACCGTGACGCATACAGTGTTATTACGTCACGAATCTTGGCCGGATGGTCGATCGATACGCGGCTCGTATTATCATCCAACGACAAAAAGCCCGACCAACTCGCTCTCTCTCTCTCTCTCTCTCTCTCGCTCTCTCTCTCTCTCCTCCTCCTTCTCCTCCTCCTCCTCTCCCTTTCGAGTCCAGCGGAATCGAACCGTGCCCGTCTCGCCTATTCCCCGAAGAAATTCACCGCGGACCTCTGTACGTATATTTAGAAATTTCCCCGACAACTCCGAAAATAATGATCGTGTGGTTTATCGTGAGGGGCGCGATCAATTAACCCTTTGCAGTCGGAGCTATTTTATTTCGAAAATAAAACATTTTTTCCGACCTCGAATAATTCCATTGTAGGGTGGATGCACCAATGAATAAACACTTAAGGAATTTGTTGACTATCTTGGTTAAATTTTAAAGGTTAATAATATTAATATGCATCGGGATGATTAAAATTAGATTCTTTAATGTCTAATCTTTCATATGTAACATATGTAGAAACAGAAACTTTAACAAAAAATAAGTAGTTTAAGAAACAGTTATAGAAAAAGGCTAATTTCACTAGTGATCGAACGATATTCGATATTTTCGATTTCTCTATGATAAGTGGTCGAAAAACGTAAGAAATCTAATAAACCTTATGTCAAACCAATTGTTATATTGTTCATACACATATTTGTAACGTATTACGATCAATTTTAAAAGGATATTTATGACTGACTTTATAGCAAGTATTGCACAAACCACGCTCGACACGTGCACTGAACTTATAAATAATATTTAGGTTATTTTAGTTAAATGATCGACCACGGGTGACGTGGAAATTGTTCGAATCTGAAATAAGGAATCAGAAAAAATCGATATTTAATCATTAATTTCTTTAATTAATTTATTTCGCTTGTTTTTATATAGAATGTGCATTCATTGGTGCGTGTTTATTCACTGGTACATCTACCCTATACGATTTTTTTTCATTTTATGGATATAAAATTGATACGATACCTCATACTGTTGGAAACGTCTTTTATATGGGTATGTTATTTAAGTAACTACACTTTACACTGTATACTTTATTAGTATTATAAAGATGTTTATTCAAATAACGCTACTGTGTTTTCCGCGTGTGCTGTATTTAGTCTATATGTTAATAATGAAAACACTGTACAAGGTTGCGATCTGTTCATGCTAACTGCTTCTACCGGACTGACGACGGTCCCAACTTTATGCCCTCGCCTGGGCCCTTCCGTCCTTGAGTTAAACCGCCCCTTACGTCTTATACCTAAGTCCTAAGTCCTAAGATATACCCTTATACCTAACACTCTATGGTATCGTTGTATTCCAACACATACAATACTTAAATGTTTAGTATTTGATTAGATATCAATATATTTAATAATGTGAACAATATTGTGCATAATGGTAAGGGACGTGGTTGGGTTGTGAGACGGGTTTTGTTTTTGAGCTGTAAAATGATTTTGAGTAAAAGTTTTAATGTATTATCCGTTTCTAATATAAGCAACACGTATATACACCTCGGTGCTAGCACAAAAACTAACAGACGTAAAAACAAAAATTTGACAGCTGACAGATTGGAATTATCGCGATTACGCGATGGATAAAAACACGACTGTCTCACAACCCTAACCGTCTCACAACCCAACCACCTCCCCTACAGCAATTTTTAATGGAGGTCTCCGAGTCGCCATTCGAGTGTTAAGGGTTAAAATAATCGACGAAACGGTAGAAAATTAATCGTTTCGCGGAAAGAGCATCGTCGTCGAGGCGCGACCAGGAAAATTTGACGGATGGCTCGACCGATCGAACGAGTCGTAGACACTCACTTTCTCCAGTTAACAAACTTGGCCGCGGCTAAAAATAAACGGAAAACTCCGCGAAAAGTTCGCCGAGGCGCAGAGAGGATCGACTGGTTTCCCACGGTTCTGGAAATTATAAATAAAATGCCCAGTCGGACACAAGGCAAACTTCCCCGGTCAGATTGTCTAGCAACTTTTAAGCCCGAAGAACTTTCGACCATCCCAGGAATCGGAGATCTTCCGGCAGAACGATTCAACGAATTCCAGACTTCTGAACCCTCTTTTCCACGATAGAAGTCTGACTTCCAGAGTACTCGAAGACAGTGAAACGACGTTTTTCCGTCAACAATATTTAGCAAAACTGGAGAAGATATAGGTGAAGAAGCGAACATTTCTTTTGCGTTGTGTATAATTCTCTTGGACATCGGTCGATGCGAAGAAAATGGCAGCGGTAGGGATTCGGGGCCGCGTACACCTTGCTGGAATTTAAGGATGTTCTGGAGGTACAATGGGAGACAAAAAGCTTTCGTTTAATTAGTGAATTTCATGTTGTATTTATTTTTTAATCAAATTGTCTTCATATTATAAAAAATTGTACGTGACTTTTGCGAATAATTGTACCCTCCGATTTGAACTTCAAGATAATAAATTTGTGATATTCAATATATATAATTACGCAATAAAAAGTTAAATATAAATATTTAAATAAATTAAAAATACTTCAGAAAGCAATATTCATGGTTATTATTGAGATGACAACACGATAAAGACGTTTTGTAACAGTTTATAATTTTCTGCTCTGTAACTGTTTAGTGAATCCTAATAAATTTTGAACATAATTAATTACATAATTTTTACTATATATAAAAAACAACTGGAGTTTCTAGTTGCGTTTTTTCAAGGTTTAAATAGAGTTTGAAGTGGAATTTTATGAATTCTCCATAAGAAGACGTGTTAAAACGTGCAAACTTTAAGTTGCTATAATTCTTAAACGATGCAGTGTATCGAACCCAAACTTTGATAATTGCATTAATTTAGTAAGAATTATATCTTGTCAAATTTTCAAAAATTTTGTTGCGTTTTTATATGCCTCCAGGACATCCTTAAATGGTTGCCACTTTCTGAAAAATCAACATTTCAAAAAACGGCTCTGGTAAAAATTTTCTTTTCGCGTGTACTACAAGAGATTTTTTATGTCTCTGATTATAAAAGCTATAGAAATTACAAAGGTTGCGAGGCCGCGTCTACAGGACTCATTTGTTGATATTTTGTTTTTTAAATTGCTGGAAGTTATGTACACACATGGTTGGATAAAAATTCCTTTATTTGACCCTATTGTTCACGCTTCAAGGTGCGCGAAGCCCCTTAATAATATTTCCGCGAGACAAGGATAGCAGCGATAGGAGCGACGATCGAATGGATCCGGGGGATTTCTGGGTAGTTTCGCGGCGTGCTCCGGTTGGTTGTTAATATTAATTTGATATCGGACGCGTGCCGGCCCGCTCCAGGCTTGGTCGCCGTATAAATACAAATAGGGTACTCTCGTCAAGTGTGTTATATGTATACAACATCAGGGCCCGGGCGCGGCGTCTCCTCTCTTCGCATAAGTATTCGCATGTTCTGCTGGCTGGCGAAAGTGTTACGGCCGAGCGTAACAATCGTGACACCATTACGCGCGATTTACTGCGCCGGTTAAGATTAGACCGGAATGCTAAATAAACCGTTAAACGCAGCGACAATAAGGTTAATTCACATCAGACGTCGATGAAGAGGAAATTAAAAGCGTCGGACGCAACGCGCCCCGACCGACGCCCCGACGCCCCGACGCCGCCCCGACGCTTCTTTGTTCTTTTTAAACTGCTATCGATCCGGGCGTTACCTCGCTACTCGCTACTGGCGCGGGCCTGGTCGGGAACTAACAACGAGGCTGCCCTCTGTTCTTCTTCCCGCGTCCTTAACCGGACATCTACCGAGGCGATACCGTGATCTATGATATATTTTCAGAGATTATTTCCAAAAACTATGTTATTTTGAATAATTTGAAATATCTATTTATTTTTGTATCAGTGAAAATACTATTTCAAATATTTATTTAATCTCCCAAGTATATGAAATATGTATTTGAATTATGTGTTTCTCAACACGAACTTAAAATAGTTACTTGAAATAAATATTTCTGCCATTATTAGTGGAATGAAACTTCAGCACTACCTTTCACCGAAATAAGCTATGGATATATCTAGACATTCATAACTATGCTTACACGTTATGGAGTAAGTAAGTGGTTAAAATCCATAACAGAACCATTTCTCTGTCTTCCATTAATAATTATAAAAAAAATTAATATTTCTGATGACTATTGTAAGTAAAACACTACGAAATACTAGTTGAAATAATTAATTTTTATATATCCTTAAAACAATATTATTTCAAATATTTATTCCTAATACATTCTACGAAAACTATTATTTCAAATAATTATTTCTAATTATAAATAGATATTTTCAACTATTAGTCTATGTAGAACTAAGAAATAAAATAAATGCTGAAATACTACTTTATTTGAATAAAAGTATTGTAATAACTATATCCAATACTTTTTATTTGAATTGTACCCAGCACTGTACAAAAGGTATTAGACCAGTGTTTCCCAACCTCTTTTGTACCATGCCCCACCTAAGCGTTTCTAAAATTCGTATGTCCCCCTATGTAACATATACATAATCTTTAATATTTAATAATTCAACTATTCACTGAAGAAACTCAAATGATAGGTTAAACTCTATGCGAGTTCATTTTCGAATTGCCCCCCACGTTGGGAATCACTGCATTAGACCTTTAGTGCACTGGTCAAAAGTCTCCGTAAATTGTTGTTGACACCTGTTCGAAAAAAAACTCGGAGCATTTCTTACGTAACACTTCAACATCGAAAGAAACATTGTCCGTGTTCTCAACTTCTTAAAAGCTACCGATTTATGTAACAAAATCTAACCTTACTACCACACATGTCAACCGATAAATAGGAAAATTAAGCCTTTCGTTGCTATAAATATTATCAGCTCTCCCGTGGTCGCTAATGATCTAGTAGTTGACGCGATCTTAATAAACACAAAAAAAAAAAAGAAAAAACCTATCGTTTCTGCATTGCATAAAGCTAGTTCCAGCGAGACAAGAATTCCACGAGGAATTCAAAGATAATTTATGTTGAGCAAATAACCGTTCGAACGATCAAATTGCAAATTACTTGAAACCGGACAGTTCGCGTTGCACGGCTTGATATAATTGCTGCACGAGGATTCAGCGGAAAAGCTGAATCAATGGAATGATTCAACCAGGCGTGTCACACCAGTGCTCCGAAACAATAATTATACATTTCGAGATGGTTCAATGGTGGTCGTACAAATTCGACCATTTTGTTTGTTTAACTCTACGGGCGGGCAGGTTTGCGATGCTACCGTCAAATATTGCTGGGAACCGTGTGCTGGAATGCAAGATACGATGGCCTTCTTACAGAAACCGTCGCTCGGGAAATTAAACAACGAATACTAATTTCAACAGAGACGCGCAGCTGAAGCGTTCCCGCTGTTCGCCTCGAAAGAGAAACTCGGAGAGGGAAAGGAGGAGAAGGAGGAGGAGTGGTGGTCGGAGAGTAAAATCGCGAGAGCAGACGAATGTTATACGGCACTGGATTATACGGTATTGATCGGTATCGAAGCCCTTAGTAATAATAAGCGGCGTCCTTGATTTCGCGTTGTTGGTCTTCCATAACGGGTTACGGATGGATCGGACCGCGAGCGATAAAACGACCGAGACGAGCGAAAATCGAACCGGTGAAAGGGACAGGACCAAGTTTTTTCGCGCGAAGGGCGTTGCGTTTCGCGATAGGGACGAGAGGGGGTGGTCGGTGGGGAATTAGCGTGAATGGCGAAGAGCGTCGCGACGCTAGGCGGGGCGGGGCGGGGCGGGGCGAGGCGAGGCGAGGCGAGGCGAGGTGGGACGTCGAGCGGTGAAAAATGGGTCACGAAAGACAGCGCAAAAATAATTCCCGTTATCGATCCCTATCAACTATGTGCGCATTAAGGACACTAGTGCAGCCAAAGAGGCCTCGAGATGTATTGGAAATTGCACTCTAAAGCGCGGTCGTCTCTCGACACCCTCCACGCCTCTCGCCATCTCGCTCCGCGCGTCGCGTCGCGTCGCGTCGCTCGGTGTCGCGACGAGCTGCTCCTAAACGTAAACCACGCCAGTGTTTCTCAAGCTTCTTTGTTCCCTGGATCGTTTAAAGTCGAGACGACTTTACGCGAAAACTTTCCTCCCCCTCGACGACCCTGAACCGATCAAATACTTGATCGAATCGTTGAGGCTCTCCGGCCCGATCGCAAAAATTACCCCTTTAACAGTATCAGGCGTCGTGTGTGTGTGTGTTCTGTGGCGACCTAACTTCCTACTCGCGCCACAAGAGGGACAGGTAGTTAAAAGAAAGACCTTTCCCGCTGGTACTCGATTCCTCAATGATTTGTGTATACAGTATTCTCTCGATAATTGTCCGAACCACGGGTCAGGCCTGGGACAATTATCGTTCAGGGATACTATTCTTTGATTTGTGCCGAACGTAGAAATGGACTGGGAAGCTCGAGAGGCCTCGGTCGCCGAGAAATTGAAAACATAATACGGGGTCGGGTATATCGGTGCGAGACCACTACTAATCCAACATATTCCTGGCATTTTTCTAATGGAAATGATACCAAATATTATATAATTGTGATTATATTTACGTGTGTAATGGACGACCCCGTGTAACTTCTCATTAATATTATATGAACGGCAATTAATGTAAATACGATGCGAATTATATCGTGTTGAGTATCATTTTAATTAGAAAAATGTCACAAATATATCGGTCAAAGTCTCATAAAAAAATTAGTAATAATAAAAAAGTTTTTTATTGGGATTACATTGCGAGGACCCGGCGGGCCTTTGAACTGTGCCGGCGACCGCGACTCTCCGCGTCTCTTTCTTTCCCATACGCTGTCCTTCCATGCGTACGAAAATTGTATCGTCCATTACACACGTAAATATCATCGGAATTATATCATATTTGGTATCATTTTCATTAGAAAAATTCCAGGAATATGTTGGTGAAAGTTGCATAAAAAAATTATGAAAAATGAAGAAGTTTTGTAATCGGATTAGCGGTGGTCTCACACCGATATACCCGACCCGTATCATGTTACACTTCTCGGCGGCCGAGGCCTCTCGAGTTTTAGAGCCCCTAACGGGGTATACCCGGCAGGAGTGGGTATAGTTCAGGGACAATTATCGTTCAGACATTTGGGAGATTTATCGCGTGAATACTGTATACCGTCCTCAAACGTCTTCCAACGTCCCAACCGTCCAGGGCCTGCTAGATAGCCTTACCAATGAGTCCTCTAGCGGGTCTACGACGCGAAACGCTCCTTCCTTTTCCCTAATCTCTTTCATTTATTTCATGCTCCCACAGTTCGTACGGATTTATGAATGAATTCGTGACTCTTCTACCGAGTCACGAAAGTTTGCTTAGGATCTGAAACATGCGAGAAGGCTCGAAGAGCATTCTCAGTGTCATACATCTTAACTGGATAGGGCTTCTTGAATAGGTATTGCTAAGCGGGTCAAGCTATGATTCAGAATGCGGTGATTCAAACGCCAGCGGTGGGTTCAAGGGCCGGGACGCGTAATTATGTGCAGAAGATATAGGCCAGCTAGGGGGAAGTTCACAGCTGATCCCGAAACCAAACTGTACCAAAAAATATTTACAATACTATAGATACTGGCCGTACAACCCATTGTTCCTCGTTATCTTTGTGTTCTCGAATTTTACAATTTTCACGGCATTATCTGGCCGTACGAATTCCGATCGGTCCCAGTGACCCTGATCGTTCGTTTCGGTGATCGAGCAGATGATCCGAGTTTCTGGGAAGCTGCGGTTTCGCGTGGAAATTTGCGGAGTTCAATCGAGCGGTTTTTCCACGGAACGGACACGAACGGACGCGATGCCACGGACGTCACCGGAGGTGAGAGGAGAGGAGAGGAGAGGAGATGAGAGGCGATTATCGTGGGCGGAGCAAACGCGATTTTCCGAAGTAATTCACGGAACTCGGTATATGATCCGTGCGCGGCCTTTTCCAGCGAGCCACGAACCAGGGAAACCTTGAAAACATACGCGTCAGGTAATTACACGGCTTCCTATCCCCGAGCATATTATAAAAGCGGTAGCTCCTCCTCCTCCTCTTCCTCCTCCTCCTCTTGCTTCACTCCACCTCGTGCTGTTGTTCAGCGCGTCGATTATAATCGCTGATATTTCCCTTTCTTACCGATAATTGATCGACTCCAGCGGCGGCTCCTCTTCGCACCGCTCCGCTCGGCTCGGAGCGGAGAGCCGCGTTTCAAATGTCTTTCCGTAATAAGCAAATGGAATAACGAAGGTCGGCTATATGTGGGCCGTCCCACCGGCGAAACTGGGTCAGACTGTGCCATTCAAACAGTTTCAGATAAACGCCGGGGGAGAGAGAGAGAAAGAGAGGGAGAGAGAGAGAGAGAGGGAGAGAGAGAGAGAGAGAGCATTGTATCGCTAATCGATGCTAGTTTTTAATTAAAGTTTCGACGCGACCGGCCCGAGCCTCTCGTTAACGAACACCTTTGATCGCTATTCTCGCCGAGAATAACCGAACGACGTCGCGACATGCTCGAGAACTACCAGGATTCCCCAGGAATCGTCTGGGATTACACCTTTCACATCGCCCTGGAATCGCTGCTGCAACTAAAGAGAACCAGACTACTATTCGAGCCGGCACTGATTTTCCAATCGATTTCAACGGAAAGGCTTCTGAAAATTTTACGCGGATTCGAACGAATTTTCAACCCTTCACGGACGCCGATTATCAGTCTGCTTGTATGTACGACGTGACTCGTAATATTACCTTAAGGGGGTCATGTGAGAGCTACTTTTTCTCGCTTTTTTAGGAATTTTTTTTAAGGACTCTTAAAACATACAATCTTAAAATTTTTACCACACATTTACTGACATTTTGACTGTCTCTCAGAATTTTTTCAAACCAAAATAACGAATTCGATCGACTTTACACCGTTCGGAAGACAGTCATGTGTAAAAAAAGTAGGTTGATTGGCGACCATGATTCCGGAGAAAATCAAACGGCATTTTAATTTGTAGAATATAAAAATATCGAAAATTGAATTTTTTGCACGGTTTTAAACGTTAAGTTCCAGTTTCGTCATTTTTTTTCGTCTTTTTTAGCTTTAAAAAAAAGTATAGCAGATATCAGAAATATTTTGGTACGGGCGAGAACTATAGATGTGCTGACTATACCATAAAAATTTGAGCAAAAGAAAAACAGCAAATGTGCAACTAATAAAGCATGATTTGCACGGCTGTGTTGCAATGTTTGTTCTAATTATATTTACATATATTATAAAAAATTTATTCTTCAGACGCAAAATATGTCTCTCTGAGAATGATCAACATTGTGATCGAAACGTCGAGAAACATGCTTTATTAGTTGCACATTTGCTGTTTTTCTTTGAATGATCGAACCTTGCTCCGAAATCATTAAACTCATTTTATATTTTATTTTCGATCGAGAAGAATTCACGTATATTCTAGGAATGCTACAGAAGCAATTTGTGCAAAAAAAATTTTTCGATTTTTTCGATTTGCCACATGGGATGACCCCCTTAAAAAGAAGATTTCAAATTTTCATTAGAGGAGAGTTCTTTAGATCGATTTCGAAATATTCTGTAATCGAGTCACTGTGCACCACGAGTTCGATCGAGGTCCGATCGTTTTCACGGCGAGAAGCGGGAGGAGTTCCAGTAGTACGAGCCTAGGAATCGCGAGCCTAGGCGACGCATAGTGCTCACTCGGACGTAGCAACAAGCTGGGCAGAGATTGATTTTAGGGATTTCCGGGGTCGTAGAATTTGATTCTGGGCTGCAATTCTTGCATTCGAGGGCTGTTTTGAGGACATTTTTAGACTCAAAAAAATTTCCAATGTACGTGATTTACTTCTTCTCTTGCAAATGAAGTTCATTACTCGTGTATATTAATTTTTAGCAATTTCTTAGAGACAAACATAGCGATCATTGTGTTAATTTGCTCATTGGCTGTTTGAGTGCGGCTCTTTCACGAAAGACGTGTTTAAAATTAATTTATTTTATTTTAATTTAATGGCATTTTCATACAATTTTCAATTAGTCTTATATAATTATATAATTTAAGATTACTATAAAGTATGATATCAAGCTTTATTAAGTGTACTTACAAGGGAACATATTCAGTTGATACACGCCGATTTTGATGAAACTTATGTAAGATATAGTTCTTCGAAAAATATTTGACACGTATTCTTTTTTATCGGCAACCATCCACTCCGAGGGGGTGAAAACAGCCCTCGAAGTCAGGGGTCAAAACCACATTTTTTGCGAAAAACAAAAAGTTTGTTAAAAAAATTCTTGCGCAACTACATTTCCCATTAAAAATTCCGAAAAAATCAATTTTTTTCGACTTCTAGTTTCCCAGATATCTCAAAAAATGTGGTTTTGACCCCTGACTTCGAGGGCTGTTTTCACCCCCTCGGGGTGGATGGTTGCCGATAAAAAAGAATACGTGTCAAATATTTTTCGAAGAACTATATCTCACATAAGTATCCCTTGTTAGTTTTAACCGACTTCTAAAAACAGGATTCTTCTAAAGAAAGCCTCCGAAAGAAACCTAAATCGTTGTAGTGCCGATATATTTAGCTCTTTTGACCAATGAGTTTGCCGACCGGCTTAGACTCGCACAGACAAAGTCACATATAATGAAATGCACATGTTGATGCAATTTCGAAAATCAAAGAGATGAAACAGAGTCCGACACCACAAAGGGTTAAGAGCCGTCGAACCGAGGTCGGCGGATCGGAGCAGCGCGAAGGGAGTCGAAGGAACCGGGAGGACTCTGTGCTCTCGAGGTCTCGGGACACTCGAAGATTACGAGATGAGCCGCGCCAATCAAGAAAGTTGGCAGACGGTGTCGCGGGCCGGGCCGGGCCGGGCCGAGTCGGGCCGAGCCGAGTGTGTCTGGAAGAGACCGCTGCCAAAGTATCAACCGACGACACGACGAGACAGTGAGTCGACTCGCCCCGTCTCGTCTCGTCTCGTCTCGTCTCGAGTCGACGTGAGCCTTTTCGGTTCCGCACGCCCCCGCATTCGCGATCAATATTTTCTGGCCGGCCGATCTCTCCGCCGCCGCGCCGCGCCGGGGAAAAAGAAACCCGTTGGCCGGGGGATTGGGAGCGCGATACCACGCACATGGACACACACACAGATACACACGGAAACGCAGAAAGAGACACACACGACTCTTCCCCGATATCGTATCGGTTTCCATCCAATTATTCCGAGACCGTGGACGCGCGCGCGACATTATCAAACCGGCACCGGGAGCGGAAAGCTTTGTCTCGTCTGAACGTCGACCTTTCCCCCGGAACGATCCTTGATCACGAACGTTTCGTGGCCGTGAATCATCCTGTTTGCCGAGACTAATTGCCCCGTCGCCCACCTCTCTCTCTCTCTCTCTCTCTTCCACGATCTGCGAAACTATACCTAGAATCGCTAAGGTCGCGCGAGCGTCTAGTTTTCCGAAAATCCTTCGTCACGTGACTCTCGCTGACCTATTTTCGCCAGGCGAACTTCCGTCGGATTTCGGAGGAAAGAACTATGAGAAATAGGAACGGGCAACGCGACCATAACTGTCGGCGCGCGACGCGCGAATTTACGAATAGAAAAGTTTCGAATAAGAAGCACGGAGCAAAGTGGCTCGCGGCCAGACGAGAACCGATATTTCATCCGGCCAAGGAATATCGCCAGGGCCGCGTTTCGCAGGGCCCCTAGATGCTCCAAGATGCTTAGATGAAAAGTTTCAATGATCGATATTTCAGCGACGGATTCGGATCTTTAGGGGCCCTACCGGATTTCGATCCTTCGACGCACGGTGTAGGTATACTGTGCACCTGTACGATTAGGCATTAATACAAGGGAATATTTTAAAAATAAAATTTTAATCCTATAGAATTTAAGGGCCAGGTTTCTTCTGTGTACAGGGTGAGTCTCCTAACATAACCTCAAATAACTCGTAATATGAATTGGCACATTTAATGACGCTATGCACATTTTTCCATAATGGCCCTTTGAAGGTCAGATGAAGGGCAACTTCATTTTTTCAAATGGAAACCGATATTTTTTATTTCATATTCTTATTCTACATCGAAAAATAATAATAGTTCGTATGAAACATTTTTTTCCTGAACCATGATAAATGTTGCTTATTGCCGCCTACTAGATGAAGATTCACAATACATGTTGTATGCCATTATGCAAGCTTTGCAACGTTTATCATGGTACCGTTAATAAATGGTAAGTTCAGGAAAAAAATGTTTTATACGATATATTATTATTTTTCTATGTAGAATAAGAATTTGAAATAAAAAATATAGGTTGCCCTTCATCTGACCCTTAAAGGGCCATTATGGAAAAATGTGCATAGCGACATTAAATGTGCCCCTTCGTATGAAGAATATTTTATATAAAACATTTTTTCAATTCCTCCTTTACTATTCTCGCTGTAATTCCATCTAATCTTATTCTCCTTTCTCCCTCTATCGGGTAATACCGTCACTACTTTACCTGCGGCCAAATCCAAGTCTAAAGAAATATTATTTTCTTTACGTATACAGGGTGATTCTCCTAACATGACGACCTCAAATAACTCGTAAGGTGTTCGTTGTATGAAAACATGTTTCAAACAAAAGTTGCATGGTATCTAGGGGGACATACAGTGCTCTAATCTGTTTTTTATTATCTTACGTTTTTATTATTATATTAGGGTCACCTTCAGTTTGTTAAATAGAATGCCCAATATTTTTTCTCGAACTCAGATAAAACAGAAATTCTGCGTAAAAAAGTATTGACGTTCATATATGCTAAATCTAATAGTTAACGAGATTATCGAATTAATTTTCCATATTAGTCAATGCTTGAACTGATATTCCTCAACTGGAATATGCTAAGTATGTACATATGGAAAATTCTACATAGATTCTATGCACTATATATAAATTTGAAAATTTATCGAGTACACGTGTACATGATTTAGCTTCAGTTCGACAGATTTCATTGTAGATCACCTCCATTCTTGTTCGTAAACGTTGTCAATGGATCGATGGACAGATTTCCAGAATTCGTCTAATTTATGAACTGTTGGAAGCAATGTCCACGGTGTTGCAAACATAACTGTGCTCTCCTTATTAAATTGCATCGAACGTTTACGTTCAAACTTATTTGTTTCGAAAATAAAGCGTCATATGAAAAAATGTTATTCTACATTATCGATTCAATTTTTTAACACAAGTTTCACACATGCACATAAGTAGATACTCAGCAATATTATTACTAGACAGCGAATTTTATGGATTCTATGATTTTCAACCTATTAAACATATTAGAACAAATTTCTATTTCACTCCAGTTTGTTGAAATTCGGATAGAAAATTGTCATTTTTGCATAAAGATCCGCTGTCTAATTATAACAAAAGATCTGAAACTCCGACAAATTTCTATGGTGTCCCTCTTGCTGCCTCGATCCTTAATCCAGCACTGTGTCGATACAGTAAATTGGAGAAACATCGATTTTTAATTCAATGAACAATTTAACGAAATAATTTGAGAACATTGCTTTCGACAACGCCTTGTTATTGAATTTTTATAAAACTGGTGTCTTTCCGAGAGTTCTGTGAGAGATGTGCATTTTTCCTGATTTTCGGTGATTTTTAATTGTTGGGACGTAGAAGACAGAAGTGGCAGCGAGGTGGAAGATGGGAGGCGGAAGGAAGGGAAGCTTCGGTTGTCCGACAAAACGAGTTTCCAGGCCGAGCCGGGCTAGGCGAGCGTTAAAATAAGCTCGCGGTCCTGTTAACAGGAAGACGACGATATATCCGTCGGTGCGGATAGCTGACGCCCGGTGAAAAACCGTCGGGGGCTTCAACGATGCATCGCGCGCTCTCTCCCTCTCTCTCTCTCTCTCTCTCTCTCTCTCTCTCTTGGTTCGGGATACTGGCAGCCGACAATACACGGTTGTGCACACGCATCCGTCTCGAAGGCACGCGCTAGCACTAACACGAGAACGCGGCAAGGAAAACCGACAGTTTCGCCGTGGAAAAAGTTAATCGGCTCGGCGCGGCGGGCCGCTCTGCTTTATTTCTGGAGGCGGCGCACGCTCCACCAGTCTCCCACACGTGTCTAGTTATTTTTAAGCCACCATGACACGTACCAGCCACACACGGGAACTAGATACGCTTCCTGGTAAAAGGGTAGAGCCGGATAAGGGGGTCGAAATCGCCCTTGAACCAAATTACACCGGCCCGATGGATCATTCGATGGATCCCCATCGAGGAACAATATAATGTACTTCCACATCTAGGCGTCTTCTGGTACACACCAAGGATGTTCGACTACAGGCGGGAGATAATTTAAGGGGTGGTTCTCCATGACAATATCAGTCGAAAATGAAGAATAAAGAAATTGCGATTTCGACTTCGTTATTTAGTTATTAACCCTCGAGTGGCGACTCTGCGGCGTCACTAAAAATTGCTGTACCATTATTCAACATATTGTTTACATTATTTAATATGTTGGTATCTAATCAATTACTAAACATCTAAGTATTGTGGTATTATATCAATTTTATATGCATCAAATTTAAAAAATCAGAGGGAATATCTAGGTGGGAAGAAATGTTTTTCGAATTAAAATAGCCCCGAGTGCAAAGGGTTAACAATTAAAAATCCACCTAAAATGCGGCAATCCATAACTAAATAACGAAGTCGAGATCACAATTTTTTTATTCTTTATTTTCGACTTATATTGACATGGAGAACCACCCCTTAAATTTAAAAAATCAGAGGAAATATCTGGGTCGGAAGAAATGTTTAAATTTCGAATAAAAATAGCTCAGAGTGCAAAGGGTTATCAATTAAAAATCCAGCTAAAATGCGGCAACCCATAACTAAATAACGAAGTCGAGATCGCAATTTTTGTATTCTTCATTTTCGACTTATATTGTCATGGAGAACCACCTAAACCAGAACCACCCCTTAAATTTTCTTGCACCCGTAGTCGAACACCCTGTATACGTATAGAGAGACCAGTGCCAGAAAATTATCTCAGAGTTTCCGAGTCGAAAATCCAACAGTGAAAAATCGACAGAGGCTAACGAGTTCGGAACGGGCTTCCCCGGGGCTACCTTGTCTCACGGGAACGGGGCACGGGGAATCGCGGGACATCGCGATCGAAGCAGCCTTGAACCACGGACTCGAATCGAAGTTGCGCACGGTGGTACACCTGCCGAGCGGTTCGAACGTCGCGCCACGGTGCTTCCAATTCCCACAAAAATCCGAACGAGAATTCCCCATCGTGCGGGAATCTTGGACCCAGCAAATAAATATGTCTTACACGCATCTTGACGCATTATCTACCGGCGATTATTTAATAATTTTTGTCAAAGTCCATCGCTGACGATTTTTCAACAACCCCTTCGACAGCTGGCAATTTCAATCGCGAGTTATAAATAGGAAGCGGATATGTATAATGCACTTATGACAAAATTGAGTACATGTATTTTCAATCGTTATGTTAATTTCAATCTATTAAACATATTAAGACAGAAAATACATTCGCGTTTCATTCCAGTTTGTTGCAAATCAAGTAGAAAATTTTTATTTTGCTTTATTTCGCTGTCTTGTTATGAAATTTTTAAGCTTCCTTTTGGCACAGTATCATTGAAAATCCCATCTACCAGCGATTATTCCCTAATTTTTGTCAAAGTCCATCGCTGACGATTTTTCAACAACCCCTTCGACAGCTGGCAATTTCAATCGCGAGTTATAAATAGGATTTCATGCACTTATGACAAAATTGAGTAGGTGTAATTTATAACAGTAAAAACATTAGAAGAATTTAAACATACCGTCATGTTATTTTCAATCTATTAAACATATTAAGACAGAAAATACATTCGCGTTTCATTCTAGTTTGTTGCAAATCAAGCAGAAAATTTATATTTTGCATAAAGATCCGCTGTCTAGTTATGACATTTTTAAGCTTCCCTCTGGCACAGTATCATTGAAAATCCCATCGCACTACGATTTATTTTACCCAATAAACAATGATTCGAACACCTCTTCGACGTTTATAATTCACCAGGATACAATTTATAACATATTTCTTATATTCGTATTCTCCAACTACCTTCTATTCTCTAACACCTCTTCGACGTTTATAATTCACCAGGATACAATTTATAACATATTTCTTACATGCGTATTCTCCAACTACTAAATATTGACTAAAAATAAAATAGAATTCTTCATGATACCACTCGATATTGTAGTACAAGGGGTTAATAGGCTTCCGGTAGATAAAGCGTTGTAATCGCCAAGGACATTGACGATCTACGGCCGACGCGAAGGAATGGCTCGATTCGTTTAAGAACGAAGTCAGGCTTCCCGACCGCGAATCTCCTCGGAATCGATCCCCGTGATTACTTGCACGGAATCGCAAACAACCGGGGCACCTGTTATACAAAAGCGCGTCAGCTGCTAGGAAGAAGGCACGGCACGCCCGCGAGCCCTACCTCTTCGGAACCCGATTCAACATCGCCGCTTCAACAGCAAGATAATAAAATAGCAAACAAGATATAACTAGACTGCGGATTTGATGCATTTATACAGGGTGGTCCATTTATCTTGAGACAGTCAATTATTACGGAAACCAGCAGGAATATAAAAAAATGTTTTATGTAAAATATTCTTCATACGAAGGGGCAGATTTAATGGCGCTATGAACATTTTTCCATAATGGCCCTTTAAGGGTCCGATGAATGGCAACTTCATTTCTTCAAATGGAAACCCTTATTTTTTATTTCATATTCTTATTCTACATCGAAAAATAATAATAGTTCGTATAAAACATTTTTTTCCTGAACTTACTTTAGTATTGTGAATCTTCATCTAGTAGGCGGCAATGAGCAATATTTGTCATGGTTCAGGAAAAAAATGTTTCATACGAACTATTATTATTTTTCGATGTATAATAAGAATATGAAATAAAAGATATGGGTTTCCATTTGAAAAAATGAAGTTGCCCTTCATCTGACCCTTAAAGGGCCATTATGGAAAAATGTGCATAGCGCCATTAAATGTGGCCCTTCGCATGAAGAATATTTTACATAAAACATTTTTTCATATTCCTGCCGATTTCCGTAATAATCGACTGTCTCAAGATAAATGGACCATCCTGTATAACGAAAATTTTTGTATTACAAAAATGGTCGAATATAAAACTCTGATGACATTAGGAAAATAGAATAAGATTGTCACGTGTAATTTCGATTAGCTGTAATTATTCAAAGAGAATCATTTATCTTCTATTTCGGGATTCGGTAGCCCGTCGGATCGGTGTTCTTTCTAACGATCTCCCGATCCCCGGTTTCTATCGATCGTCCATTGTCCGATTTTCGTCCAAGCCGCTCGCGCGAGCACGGTTCCCGGTGTTCGCGGAACGGGTGACGTGCGACAACAGGGGCTTCGGATCGATAAATTCGCGGCACGTGCACCCCTCTCGATCGATTCCCTCGCGAGACTGTCGATTACATCCTAAAATAAGACCACGGGAACCGGCGGGCGACACCGGCATGGCACTGCGGAATATTATTGCGCACGCGTGCGACCCCGTGGTGTTTTCAATTATTTCGCGTGTGCTCGTCGAACGCTTACGGCTTACGCTTACAGGCTCTGCCCGATTTCCACGGCGAGTTTAAAGGGAACCAACGGTAATTTCCCACGCGGTGATTGGTCCATCGGAGTTACCGGTGGACGGACGTGAAAGAAAAAATATCGAATCTAGTAACCTACTCTTCGAAGTCGATTCGAAAAGGTTTTTCTCGATGCAACGATCCAACGATCTAGAGTAGATCTTCTATGTTGAGAGTTTTCTGTTGGTCGTGACGCGCAGACCAATTCCTCGGAAACCGGCTACGTAATTCTTTCCGTGGCCGCACCGTCCGCCGATATAGGTCGATAGGTCGATATACTCATGGCTACGGTTTAACTTTTCATCGGAGAAGCATACAAAACGTAACGTCGCGCGTCTCTTAGGCTAGGCGTCCTAAGAGTAGCACACACCCAATATCGCCTAATCGCGACGCCCGATTGTAAACATTCTGATGTAGTCGCATGGCAGCCTATTCGGGATCGAAACAGAGATCATCGATCGACTCCACGACGATTATAGCAATTTCATGGTAAACAATGTCGAGTTGAATGGATCCAAGATGCAAAAAGATTTGTGACAATTATGAGATTATCCAGGCTGTAAAGGGTCAACCTTTTCCGGTCCTATTTAGAGCCAGACTCAATTGACTGACGATGATAATAATGATGCGCATCTTTATGCATAGGCTTTATCTTTATAGTAGGCTTGTAAAAATTTTTTAAAAATACTGGAATATCAAATTCGCTAGAATTTATTAAAATTTTTATGTACTTTGGATCCGCAAAGACTATTACCACTGACAGTGAGATTTTAGTTGATTTCAATTTCCTGGAAATTAGTCTACAAAAATTGAAAATTGCATAAACTAGTCTAATGATGACTAGACAAGCGGATCTTTATGCAGAATGAAAATGTTCTATCTGAATTTCAACAAACTGGAGTGAAAAAGAAATTTATTCTAGTATGTTTAATAGGGTGGAAATCATAGAACAGAATTTTTAAATTCTTCTAATATATTTTTACATAAATGCGTAAAATCCGCTGTCTAATGACGACACTCATTTCACTGATTTACTGTACGTGATTATCAGTGCCGGATTAAGCCAGCGCGGGGCCCGTAGCAAATGTTATGACAGGGCCCCACGCATACACAGACGCAATGAATGACCATATTTTTGTTATAGCAAAATATATCTGCACCCTGACATCGTCGGGCGCCCTTGCACGTTCATGTATCGGCGCCTCTTCGATGAAGCGAATTTTTCATCATTTTTTCAGATCTACTTTATTAATCTATTCTATACAGTAATTATGAATTCAAGGTATGATTTCTCACCGCGGAAGAATGCTTTTTATCGAGAAATAAACATCGAAACAAAATATTAAATAAAATCGTCAAGGTTCTTAGAAGAAGAAAGGCAATTTTATCGGAGCAAAACCATCATTTCTAAAATGCTCGACTTTCAGATTCGTCTTCTCTAAAACATTTTCTTCAATTTCATAAATATTTTATTTTTGAGATATATGGACATTTAGAAAGAAGAATCCGTTCAGTAGAAGTCGATATCTAAAAATTAATTTTTGCCAAATGTTACAAAATCTTACAAGCTGAACATTTTTTGCTCAAGACGCGGGGCCCGTAGCATTTGCTAACTTCTGCTACGGGGCTTAATCCGGCCCTGGTGATTATAACAAGTTGGGTTCATTTTGCACGGGGTAGCAAAGCTACGCATGGGAATATAATTATATATTGAAGCAAGTACTGAAATAAAGGAGCAAAAGGACAGCATTTGGAGTAACCACCGGTCCTGTCCGGTAGCTTTTGCTCGTCCTGTAGATCGTCGCGTAGATCGAACACGGAGCGGGGCGTCGCGTCGCGTCGCGTCGCGTCGCGGCGGCCGCCTCCGCTCTCGCGTCTGGACGCCAAAAAGCTTCGGTTCGGCTCGGCTCTCGCTGAAACCGAGCCAACCGATGGGGATTATCGGGGGCAGGGTGACGACCAGCACACAGAGAGCCGTGCACAGACCGTGCACCTCATCGGGATGCAGTAGAGAGAGCGAGAGAGAGAGAAAGAGAGAGAGAGAGAGATCGGGCCAGGCCGATTTCCACGTGCGTAATTAGTTTTGACTGGGATATCGATCGATCGGTTGGTCGTTCGGTAGCGGGAGGTCGGTTTCGTCAGCGCGCACGAGTAAGTGTCAAAGGTTGAGTACACTTCCTTGCAAGTGAGTCTAGGTCAACCGTATTGGGTCGATACTATGAAAGCAGGACAAAGAGGAGGACGGAGACCGAACGTGCGACGGGGAAAGAGATCGACTGATGGTGGGGCTCGGACGAAGGGAGAGGGATCGAGGGAGAGAGAGAGAGAGAGAGAGAGAGAGAGAGAGCGAGAGAGAGAGAGAGAGGGAGAGAGGGAGGCAGCCATCGATGTATTTCAGGACAAAGCGAATCGGGGAGCGACGGCGTGTGCCCGCTGACGCGGTGGCGGGGATAGACGCCACACGGATGGGGAGAGGAATTTCATGCACGATTATTAGGTGAGCGCAGAAGGTTCGTCGTCTTTATTTCCGAACAAAACGATCGTTATTATTAGTAGTCGCGAACCGCCGAAATTCCCTCGCGTTTCACCGTGCGAGTCTCGTCAACAGAGTGACAACACACCGTCTGGGCGAGCATTCCGATCATAGATGTACATTCGATGTACTCGCTCGAGACCGAAATTTCAAGATCCGAGGTTTTCGCAATGAACGAGGTGTGTCCGGATCAATCGTCTAACATTTCCCACATATAATTCCCCCTGGAACCGGCGTGTACACGTGGAACGATAATAAAGAAACACCGTTGAGTTTCGCGCATAGAACCGGGCATTTTGATCGGCAGTGCAATCAACGAGGACCTCTACTGTATTGTGCTCTGGTCGCGAGAGAACAGGGTGGGGAAAGCGGCTGGAAATGTCCTTTGGATCGAACCGAAACGAGAACAAGAGAACGAAGGAAAAGGATCGAGGTCTCGTCGTCTTATCCTCTTGAAATCCAGACGCGGAGACGTCAGAGCCGAGTTGTTTCTCGTTGGAAAACAATAAGGGATATTTGCAGGAATCGTAACGCCAAGGACTCGTGCGCGGATATTTTGAAACCGCGAAAAGCGAGCACCACGACGGACTCTCTCTCCGTGGAGAAGCTTGCACAGCGCAAACATCGACAACATCCGAAGCGACCCACATTTCATGGTGGAAAGACTATCGCAAAGGCCGGCAAAGGGACCGGGACTGCTCGGGTCTGACTAATCGCGACCCTTTCTACTGTGGCGAACCGAGTACATATATGTATCTACACGGCCGGACCCGACTCCGGCTCTCTCACTCTCTCTATCTCTCTCTCTCCAGCGATGCGAGCCGGCCTCCGCTACGATCGGATTTTTCCGAGACCTGGCATCGGCCACTGGACCGCTCTTTGCCCCGGGAGCGCTCTGGATTGCTCCTCGGAGTAACTCAAAGCGGAAGCGACGATTCCTTTTTTTCTTTTTCGCTGCAAAAAACCACCTGGGTGCATAGAGTGGAAGATTCGCTCCTACGGAGCCAGAGCAGAGCCCTACGGAGCCAGAGCAGTGCCCCACGGAGCAACCGATGGGTGCAACCGCTTTTAGCATCGCATCTTCTATACATTTAGCTTTGACTATTACCTACTGTCGATCTACGGAGAACCCCGGGTAGGCGTGGCTTTATTCCCCTTGACTCCGAAGGAACCAGAACAGTGCCCCATGGAGCAACCGATGGGTGCAACCGCTTTTAGCATCGCATCTTCTATACATTTAGCTTTGACTATTTCCTACTGTCGATCTACGGAGTACCCCGGGTAGGCGTGGCTTTATTCCCCTTGACTCCGAAGGAACCAGAACAGTGCCCCATGGAGCAACCGATAGGTGCAACCGCTTTTAGCATCATATCTTCTATAAATTTAGCTTTGACTATTTCCTTCTGTCGATCTACGGTGAACCCCGGGTAGGCGTGGCTTTATTCTCCTTGACTCCGAAGGAACCAGAACAGTGCCCCACGGAGCAACCGATAGGTGCAACCGCTTTTAGCATCGCATCTTGCTTTAACTATTTCCTTCTGTCGATCTACGGAGAACCCCGGGTAGGCGTGGCTTTGTTCACCTTGACTCCGACAGAACCAGAACAGTGCCCCACGGGGCAACTCCAATTTAATTCGACCCCTATGTCCTCTAACAATTTTGCTCCGCCCGTCTACGCAAGGCCCCGAGTAGGCGTGGCTTCGCCGCTCCGGCGTTTCAGGGGAGTACGGTGTCTTAGGGGGTAATCGGCGTGCACGGGAGGCCCAGGGGACTCCGTGGAGGAAATCTCGGCGCAGGAGGTGGTACACCAACGGACGATTCCGTCGGTGGTGTTCCTGGTAACTCGAGATCGCACTGTCCGAGAAAATAAATATTCTCCGGCGCGGAAAACGTGCACGTTTCCGAGCAGAAGAGAACAGCATAGGCGAGGCGAGGAGGCAAGGAGAGAGAGAGAGATAGAGAGAGAGAAGCGAACGAGAGGCCCGCGGCCACGGCGAGTTCCGTTTAATTTCGGTTTCCCCGCGTTGCTGTAACCCGAGCCTGTCTGGCTTCCGTTTACCACCGAATCATCGGTGGATCCCGTTGTAACAACATTTCCTCTCGGCTCCTTCCGCTGCCACCAACCCCCTCTCCTCTACCTCCTACTTCTCCTCGGCCTCGTCCTGCTCTTCCTCTTCTGCGGCGCGGGTTTTACGTAACCCGTGACACAGACGTTTGAAATTCGACGAACCAGACGAGAGACCAACTACCCGTATGATCGAGGACAAAAAAAAGATTGATAGATTTCGACATCTACTCGGAAAAGCATCCGCCCTTTTGGAAAATAACGCTAAAATAGTTTTGCTCGTGAAAAACACCGATTTCCCAGGCCACTGTGCGTCGCTCGGATGCCGCGCGGCCTCTAATCTAATGTCAAGCTTATTATCCGCTCGCGAATCTTCGATCCATCCTTCTTTTTTATCGCTCCAGTTTCTGTATCTTCTGCGTTCGCTTCGACTCGGGCCGATTGTCAGCCCGCCGCGTCGCGATGCATTCAGGTCAGGCTTCGCTGCGGACGAGGCGAGGCAAGGCGAGCCAAGCCTCGCCTCTACAGCGTCGTCGTCGTCGTCGTGGTCGTCGTCGTTGTCTATCTATACGCGTGTGCGTGCGTACCTTTCGCGCAGATAAACACGTTATTATTACGATCCTCTGATTTTCGGCTCCCGTACACTGTTCTCTCGCGCGGAATTCCTAGATTCCGAGAATTCGCGAGAATCGCGCACCGGGTCGTGAACGTTCCCCGAACGAAAATATTGATTTTTCGACCTAGACCACGTTCATTTTTTCCTTGTAACCGGTTATCCCGAAGGAAACGGCGGATTTTCGTGGTTCGTCCAGATTCATCTCGAGTATCTCGAATTCGCGAAGGTCGAGAGAGTCTCGACGGTGTCGTCAACGTTTGATTTTCCTGGGAATTTTCGTGGCTGCTGGCACTTAAAGTGTCAAACGGACATCGGAAGCGGTGGACGCGGAAGCGACGATCCAGAAGAATACATCCCCCCGCGCGCTGGCGGAGTCATCGAAGAGAGATTCGATCGACGCGCTTTCTCCTCCAAGGGTACGCGAAATGAGGGAACGAATAAAAGAGAGAGAGAGAGAGAGAGAGGGTGAGAGGAAAATATATACATATATACACATATATATATATATATATATATACATACATAGTGGGGAGCTATAAGAGAAAGAGAGTACGCGCGCGCGTTCGGTACGGAAAAGCTGCGCGCGGGCCGGTGCGATAATGCGCCTGCTCGATCCCGGGACACACGAGGTGAGTCGAGCGAGAGTAGGGGAGGGTTGCGAGGATGACGAGGACGAGGAGAGAACAAGGAGGACGAGGAGAAAGAGAGGAGATTCATAGGTGGTGGAGGAGAAGCGGAGAGAGGGTGTACAAGGAGACATAGCGTGTCTTTGTCGGGCTGGTTCGGGCTGGTTATCCGGCGTCTTCGTCGGTCTCGGCTGTGTCGGGATCTGGCAGGCTGGCTGGCACTCCCGAAATAATGTTCAACCGCGAAGCAGAAGTGGTACAATCTAGGGTGGGCGGGGGGTGGGGGTAGAAGGGGGCCGCGAGAGGAGCGGCGCAGGGGAGGCCGCTGCGTGGCCGGCGATGGTGGTGGGCCAGGTCGAGGAAGAGAAGAGGAACCACAGGAAGAGGAGAGGAACCAGCCCGAAGGACGGGAGATCGCGGCGGCCGAACGGCCGTGCGCGCCCGTGCCGACGATGGTTACATAATTTTCGTAATGTCTCTCGGGGTATCGTGTGCCTCCGGGGCGAGGGACCGGGCTCGAGGGTGCCATAGGGGACCCGGAGGGACCAACAGACGCGAACAGCGCAGAACCGCGTGGACATAGCACATACACACACACACCGTGTCTTCTAACCCTGGGAAATGGCGATCCGAGAAGGCGAGGGCTCTCGATCGGCAACAAGACGACACGTGTCGCGCACCGCCGATACCGAGTCGCGATCGAAACCATCCCTCCCGCGACCACTATGTTACATAGACACCTCTGCTCTCTTTCCAGCTCCACCTAGAGCAACACTCTAGGCGTGTACGAACAATTTCGTTTACCTCGATCCCCCTAAAATCGGGTGTTCTTTCTGAAAGAGACTGGCGAGCGTCTGTCGCGTCCAAGAATACTCTTCGGGGGATAACGAGGGAGGCGACGCAGACTTTTCGGCAAGTGGAAATCGAAGATTCTCACGCGTGTATATGTAAAGCGAGGGAGAGAAAGCTAGATGGGTGGTTACGTGGGGAGGGAGACTTGGGCAAGATCGGTGAGGTCGCAGGGGGGGTGGGAGCGAGCGAGAGAGAAAGAGAAAGAGAGAGAGAGAGAGAGAACATGTGTGTACGTGTGCGTGTGGGGAACGGAATGGCGAATCAATCGGCGGAAGGTTAGAGAGAGCAGGTGCTCTGTTGTGGGGCCGATCTACTCACCGCGGATGGTCAGCAAGAAGATGTCTCGGTGTCGTTTCCCGGTGGCAAGAGAGAGAAATTTGATGTCACATACGCCGCTTCATCAGGCCACTGCGCGCCGTTTATACCACTCTGGTTAGCGATTCGCGCTTGCCACTAAAAATATACTCACTTGCCGTGGTATGCCCCCGCTTCACGTCTTGTACCGTGACCGACACATTTATCCGCGGTTTCGGTGGCACTCGTACTCGCAACCACGAACGAACGCGAGCCGTACGTACGTACGTACGTTGTTGGAGAAACACGGGGTAGAGCGAGAACTAGAGGGGGGGAGAAACACGGAGATCGTGCGAGATACAGATAGAAACCAATCTCGCGCACCAACGAGGAGAGAGAGAGAGAGAGAGAGAGAACCGACCGGAACCAATCAACGGAACGGAACGGAACGGAACGTAACGTGCGAACTAATCAACGATTAAACGAACGAACGTGTACAAACGTACAAAACGTACGAAGGTACGAACGAACGAACGAACGAACGACCAACCCGCGCCCGGCTGTTCTCTCGTTCTCGGTGTGTTGCCGGCAGTTGCCGCTTGTCGCCGCTGCTGCCTGGACACGGCCGCGAGAACAGGACTGCCGAAAAAAAAAAACGAAAGGAAAGAAAGAAACAGAAGGAAAAGGAAGCGCGAACGAGAAGAACGTACGGCGTGTACGTGTGGCCGATCCTCTCGCTCTCGACACGATCTCTCGGACACGATCCCTCGGCGATCTCTCTCGATCTCGAGACACGGGTTTCGGCCTGGTGTCTGCCCCCGTCGCGTCTATTCGTCCCGCTCCGTTACCGAGATACGGACGGACAGAGACGAGGACAACGCGCTCTCTCGCCTCGGGATCGAAAACGATGCCTCTCGAGAGCGAGCGAGCGAGAAAATCAACCAACCAGCCAGCCAGCCAGATCGACGGAGATAACGGGAGCGACGCACAACCCCCCCTCTCCCTTCTTCGTTTCGTTTCCAGGTTTCGGATCACCCAGCGCGCGCCAGATACACGTACACCGCGCGACGAACGTCTTCCGTCCGTCGACGTCGTCGTCGTCCCACCGCAACCGAAAACCGAAATCAAACTGACCGACGAACCAACGGAACCAACGAAAAGAACCCGAGGGAGAGAGGCCCGCACCGCACGAAAATACACGCGGCCCCCCGGAACACGGAGGAGCTTTCGTTCGACACCCGACCAGAGTTCCCGACCAGCCAGTGTAACCGACGGTAGTATTATGTGTGTAAAACACCGACGGTCGGGTATGGGGGAAGGGCGGCCGGAGAAGGGGAGGGGCGAACGGCGACCAGACCGACGGGTGGGAGAGGAGAGAAGGGGAACCACCTCCTTCTCTCCTTCTCCAGGGGTAGGGGGTCGAAAAAGAAAAAGGAAGAAAACCGTCAACAGGATTTGATCCTCTCTTACTGTTTCCTCGCGAGGCGCCGCGCATGCACTGCGCTACACCGACCGACGTTGGAAATTCCCCTTTACCCCCCCCCCCCCCCCCCACGCCGCTCTCTCTTGCTCCACGACCGTTTTCCCAACACCCTTCTTTCCTCCTCCTCCTCCTCCTGGTGCTGCTGCCACCCCCTCCGCCCCCAGCTACATCGGCGGAACACCTATACCCCCAGGCACACTCGGTTTATCGCGTCCCTACGGTACGGGTATGTTGGGTATCTTTAGAAGCGGCGAGGACGCGTTCCGCGACCACGATCCTCCGCGCGCGCTCTCCGTTCTCTTCTCTCTGTGCGCGCACCGCCCAGAGATATGCGCCCGATCGTGCGCTTTCTTCCTTCCTTTCTTTCTTTCCTCCCGTCTCGGAATTAGCGCCGAGAGAACCGACAGACGAGAGTGATATCGTTCCAATTGACCTGAGATATCTCTCTCTCTCTCTCTCTATCTCTCTCTCGATTCGGCGTTTTCGAACGAGTGCGCACCGTGGATCCTCGAGTCCGAGTCGAGGACGTTCGAGTCGAGGGGTCGCGTCGAACAGCCCTGTCTCGCCGACTGATCTTTCCGCTCATAAATATTTAACCGGGGCGCGAGCGTGCGCGCGCGCGCGCTTGATCAGAGGCGAAACAAAACGGTTCAAAGTGATATCGAATCTAGATATATGTACAAGGTCAGATCGAGAACCGAATTATCATAACGCGATGTCTCCTTTTTCATGGTCCTCGATCATCGGAGTTCCGAGGCCCGAGCCGATGAGTCGACCATCGGAGAGAACTAGCAAACGAAAATGCTATTATCGAGATAACCCGCCTATGAACCAGTACTTTATCGTATAAGCGTTGACTCGTGACGTCAAGACCGACCGGGACCCCCACGGTTATCGGTGCGACCGGTGGTGTCCCCGCGAGCGGCAATAAGTTTCGATGAATCACCGCCGACAAACAACGCGAGTCATCGTCGTCGTGGTCGGCGGTCGCGCGTGCATCCTGTCATCCTGTGTAAATACGCGCGACCTACGCGAACGATGTAGACCGCGGTTGTACGAGCCGATGGAGCTGGACCAGCAGTGTACCTGGTGTCGCGTGGGCTCGAGTCTCTTCTTCTTTTCGGTGCGTGGATGTACGTGTGCCTGATCGCTTCGATTGGTCGAGCGAATAAGAAGAAGAGACAGGGAGGTGCGGGAGGTGAAGGTGGAAGAAAAGCGACACGGTATATAAGAGTGCGCGCGAGACCACCAAAGGGTCCTTCGTGCGCACGAATTCGGTGCGGACCACTGCACGGTCCGTACGATACTGCGGTCTCCGTTCGACTGTCGTGCCGTCGTGTCTAAACTATTCGAAGCATTCGTAGTCGGCGCGCACGCGCACCCGCCACGCGCCCCGTTCGGCCTCGGCTCTCTCTCCCTATCCCTCTCTCTCGCTCTCTCTCTCTCTCTCTCTCTCCCGTCCAACCCTCTAACACACTACCCCCATTTCCCACCCGTGATGTCCTCTTCGTTTCGCTCAGCATTTCTCACATATCCCATTCATCTCACACCCTTAACGCGTTTATCCCGATCGTCGCATGAAAATTATCCGACAATTTCATTCACGTATTCGACCACCGAGAGCTTCGAACATAGAGAACCTCAAGAACGATTCTAGGCACTCCCTCCTTCTCTCTTTCCGTTCGGTTCCGTTCCGTTCTGTTCCGTGCGTTCCGTGTTTATGCGCGCTCTGTCCAGGATCGCCGAGGCTATACCCCCACCCCTTCTCCATCGTCACCCGCCCCGCCCCACCTATCGAACACCACGCGCGCACACTCGAGGGAAATGTCAAAAACCTCGAATGCCTTCCGGTGCGAAAAGATCGCGCACGATCCGACGATTCTCGGTTATTTCTTAATAACTCGGGATGCTCACGGGGACGTACCGGTCAGTTCCGCGGAATCCCGACTGGCGGCCGTCGTCGTCGTCGTCGTCGCCACTCCGTCGCTCGCTTGAGAGAAAATGCCAGCGGAATTATGCACCGCGGGACGTCCCTGACCCGTATACAAGATCTCGAATACGGGTTACGATTTCTCTGCTTCGTTCTCTCTGTTCGAATACCTCTCTCGCGTGTCCCTCCCTCTACCCCGCTCTTCACCAAACGGATCGCATCTCGCTGCGAACGCGACGACCCCTTCGACCGACACCGTGCTCTTTCCGGTTTCGGTTACAAGGATTTTTCCAGGTTTTTCGGGAAACGTCGTTTCGGTCCGCGGAATCGAGACGATCTTTGATCGGGTCTCTCTCTGCGGAACGGGCGCCGGCGGTGCGCACGCGTTTCACCTCTTACGGGCCAACACCGTTCCGGAACCTCGAGACACTTTCTGCCAAGAAAAATCATCCGTGTCCCATTCCTTGACCATATTTTCTGGCGTGGTCGCATGCGCGCTCGCACGCTCTGTCCGCCGACTGTATGTGGGTTGAGGTTTTTTAACGATCGAACACCGGAGCTCGCAAACGCGTTTATCTGGAGAAAGAAAAATTTTGTCATCATTGTCGTCGTTGTTCGAATCGTAACGAGAAGCGCCGTTCGCCCGGCCTCGCGGGCACAACAGGCAGACGGAAGAAAAAAATTATGATACGCTTATCGGCTGTGTTCCGGTTCGAACGAGTTCCCAACGAAACGAAACTGGTGGAATTCTGACGTCACCGCGCGTATTAAAAACGCCGACGCCGCCGCCGTTAATTTCGACGCGCGCTCGCGTATGTACATCCACGGGCGAAATTAATTTCATTGCCGCGAATTAATGCGATCTATTTCACTTGATTATTATCGTGTAGTAGACGCTGCCGTGACGTCAAGCCGCGCGAACGTCACCGGCCGCCGGACGGTGCCCGTTCCCAACCAGAAAGGAAACGCCAGTTTTTATGAAACTCGTCTCTCATCGCGCTCTCCCTCGTATCCTCGCTAATAATCGGACAGTCACGAGGCATTCTTCGTGGGACATAACCTACTTAGCGAATCAGCATTTCACGTTCGAAGGTAAATGTGGCCGAGTTGCCATATTTACGAAGTACCGACAGCGCCATCTTGTGGCGTACGGAAGAACCGTTGCTCTATCGGTCGGTAAATGAACCTGTCGGTAAGGTCGGTAACTGTACCGGTCGGTACATGCGCGCCCCTGCTGCCCGCGCTCGAGCAACTCGTACGCATTTGAATTTGCCGCCATTACGACCACCCCTGATTTCTGTGTTCTAATAAGAAGAATATTTACACAGTTCTCTACGCCAATTTTTTTTCTCACCTTTCGACGCAACCTGCGATGTCGGCGGATATGTTTGCGACACAATTCCAGCTGACAGGATTCTGTCATTCCGTTTTATTAGAACGATTTAAAGAATAATGCGAGATTAACAAAATCCGATTGTCGTTTTGCTATTTTTAGAACGCGTACCCCGCGTACTCCTGATAAAAACGATATTCCGAACCTGCCGACGACTCGAACGATGCTTCGTTTTGTAGTTCGACGGGGAAATTTCAGTGAAATTTGCATGGTTCAAAAGTTTCAACCGCCAAATGCTCGGCGGGACAAGATGGTCACCGTGTGCCATTTCGAATGCGTACCAGCACTAACGAAAGATCGTACTTCTCCGAGTTGATGCACGATTTATGGCATTGGTCTCGGGAAATTTGAAGACAAGACGCCATTTCGGTTTATGGTGGAGGTGTAGGACGGTAGCGAACATTCCGATCGAATCGGGTAAATGTGTAGTGACATGTTCGGTGAGCGTCACTCACCGACATTGATTTTTGATGATTTCCATGGCCACAACATGCACCCAGCTTGTTTCCGTGTGTCGTGGAGGCGTGCTGGCTTCGTGTCGAGGTCGATTCTTGACGTTTCACACAGGTTCGATCACTAAAAACGACATTAATCGTTAACACTGTACGGGAGAAGAATTTTAACAATCCTCGCTCGACCACTGCTACGCGCGAACTGTCCTCTCATTCGTGAGTCCTGCGCACCGATCGTGAAATCGCCTAACGCGCAACTCCGATTCAGGAATGTATAAATAGTTGGTACATTTGAATCGTGAAATGTACGAAATGAAATTTCGTCAACCGCGATCACTTCGGCCAATATGCTGACGGTAATATTTGTTTTCGTAATTGTGGATCGTTTGAAATCATTTTAGCAATTGCACAGAATTATATTTATGTTTTTTCAACTTCCGAGTTCGAACGTGGCCCGTTTAATCGGGCTCGGGTATTGTACACGTTGCATAGGACCATGGGTAATTTACTGTTAGTTAAATCCGGCGGTATACTATAATAATTTTGAACTTTGAACTAAGAAGATTTTTACGAAGATTGGTAGAAGTGATTAAGAAATGAACTCGTAAGTAACAGCAGCTTATTATTCGAGAGGCGGAGGACGATAGGACTATGATTTCAGGATACAAATCTCGAATAACAATGTCATACTTTATTTAAGAAAACCTCAACTTTTTTTCGGTTTAAAGCACCATTTCCTCCTTCCTAGTTAAACTGTTCAACAGAATCTTCTCCGTGGTTACAGGACCATCTGAAAAAGATCGACGATGGCAATCGTGAAGTGGACAAACCTGCAAGACAACAAAACTTGAAAGTAAAATAATATTAACTCACCCAACCGGTACCACGCGTCGGTATTTCCAGCGTCTTTTCTTGCCGAATCCAATGCATGGCGAATTGCGATTGGAACTGCGACACTCATAATGAGAGGTGGTTCCCCAATTGCTGTAATATTTATGTTATTAGCGTGATGCATAATCTCGACGTAATTGCCTCGTAATTAGTACTACCTTTCGAACGAAGAACGCTCAATGGATTAGTTGCGTTTCGACGGAAATATACACGAAAATCGACGGGAATGTCTTTCGCTCCAGGCGGTTTGTAATTCTACAAAAACGAAATATCATGCGTAAAATTATCCCTGCAAAGAATAGTCCCAATGCTGCCCAAGTACAAATACAAACCCATGTCCTGTAATTCGTTAACGCGCCATTTTTGGTATCGTAAATTAAATCTTCCGATGTCCAGTATCCGAGTCCCATAACGAAAGCACCTTCTATCTGGCCTACGTCTATATCCGGATTCATGCTAACACCAACATCCTCCATTATATCCACCCTGTTTACGATGTGTTGTCCGGTCAGAATATCGACTTCGACTTCCGCTATCGTGACGCCAAATATTTCATAAGATTTTATGTCCTCGTCGTTTGTCGTATACCTGAAGATAATGCGATAAATATTAGCATGCTGGATGAAGAGATATTACTCGTAAATTACGCTAATATATTGTTTCGTGCATACAAGTAATGCTCGAATAGATCAACGTTCTTCAGGTGCGCTTGTAATACCAATTCCTGCCAAGTGGGATTCTTCAGTTCCTGTCTGATGGGTTCCAGCCGTTTCATGAGTTCTTGGCAACACTTCAGCGTCGCCTAAAAATACACAAACGATGTTAAACGGTGTTGCGATAGTACGAACTCTCAGTTAGCAGGACTTACGTATGCGCAGCTTTCGCTGGTAATACTGCCGCCGGTGACGAAATTATTCGGAGATGTTAAACTGTTGCTCGGCTTGACAGTCACCATCGACAATTCGATTCCCAAGGTGTGCGCCGCTATTTGAGCCACCTTCGTATTAATGCCCTGGCCACACTCGATGCCACCGTGTGTAACGGAAACGGTACCGTCGCGAGCATAAATGGCAACGAGCGCGTTGAACTGCCCCCAAACAGTGAGAGGGTACATCATCGGTAACAACGCCAATCCCTTTTTCTTCCATCGATTGTCCTAAACAATCGTCAACAAGTCGTTCAACACTCTGTTTCCATGAAACTAGAAAACACGAATAAAATTGCGTCTCACATTGTTGAACGTTTCTACGGCTCTCTTTCTCATTTCATAATCCGCGTTCTTGCACATCTCGTCCACCATAGGCTCCAATGTGTCCTTGCACTCCGAGCTCATGTTCACCATCCTTACCTCCAGAGAATCTTTCTGAACAACCCTTGCAATGTGCTCCATCAAGACCTCTGTCATACCGTATCCTTCCGTGGAGCCTGTGAACAAATTAGAAAGGTAACAACCGACAAACAGAGGAGGCGGGAGAAACAAGCGATTGCTATACTTGGTGCTCGACAGTATGTGTTGTTTGGTAGATCGGTCTTTGCTTCGTAACCGTCGCAGGTCCAAGTGCTGGCGTCGTAGCAGCTACAAAGTTCCACGGAGAAAATAAACTATTGCACCTAATTAAGTGTTGTTCGTAGAATCTGTTGCAACGCTTACTTCTTCATGTGCTCCACCGTGAAGTACTCGTGAGGCTCGTTGAAACTGCAGCCAGCGTTGCCCCAAACCTTCGCGTTTAAGTACTGTATGAGTCCGTTGTCGTCCACGCCGACCTCGTACTCCTGACGAGTGTCGAATCGCTTGCCTATCGCCTGCATATTGCTCTCTATCGTCATTATGAAACGAGCCGGTCGATTCAGCTTGTAACTGACCAACGCGCACGCACAGGCTATCTGGGAAGCTCGGGATATCTTCGCACCATAACCACCACCCAATCGCCTCACGTTGATGTTTATACTGCGATTCAAAGCCTCGGTTAATCGGGGCAGGAGCGTTTAGGCGACTGAAATATTTTATCCCGGCCTCTGCGAACGTTTTACCTGTTGTTCGGTAGGTTTAGAAGCAGCGATATGCCCACTTGAACCAGATCCATATGCTGCGACGACGGATAAACGTCCAAACCATCCTCGATCGGGACGCAAACGCATGTTTGCGGTTCCATGGTGTAATGGTACTGACTGCCGCAACGGAACGCGCCCTTTACCACGTGCTTCGTGTCATTCCCTGTACATTGATATTTTGATTAAATACATTTTTCTATTCGCAACATTTTTACCGAACTAAACGCGAATCACCTTTGCTTTTGGCATCATAATGCCCCGACTTGTACAGTCTGCTTTCATCGTTCGAAGCGATCACTTGTTCTATGGTGAACACCCCTTTGTCTTCCTTCACGTCGGCATAGGAAACCTTCACCTTCTCCACTGCCTCATTGGCGATCGCATGGCTAATAGCGGCGACCACACCAATCGGCTGACCATTGAATTCGATTTTATCGTCGGCGAACAACTGCAAAGTGCAACGAACAATTTGAGTGCGGTGCACACGTCGCAGCGACTGTTGTCGAGGAATGAACTTGCTGCGTTTACCACTTCATCGTAAGGCAACATCATCTCGTGATAGGCCCCATGAATGAAGAGGTTCTTGCCAGGGATATCCTTGGCTGAGAAGAATGCTACAACTCCTTTCATTTTCTGGAATAATAGTTCGTCAAAATTTAGTGATACGATCGTCGAAGAACAGCAGACTGATTGCGAGCGAGTCCGATTAAAATCACGTACCAGCGCCTCGGATGCGTCGATGCTTGCGACTTTCCCATTGGGCACGGTGGTGAGAACAAACGCGCAGAAAACTTCATCGTGGAGGGGCGGCAGGTCGTTGACATACTGCGCTTCGCCGGAAGTTTGATGCGCGGCTTCAATCTTCGGAATCGGTTGATTCAAAGGCCACAAATTCTTGTCCGTGTCGTACTGTTGTCTTCCCGAAGACAATTCACGCTCCAACAGAGTCCCTCCGCTACGTATCTTTGGGTCCACGTTCTCCGGTTTTAAATTGACGACAAACTACAAAAATGCAACGTTTAAAAAATTCTTTTGTACCTCGTATTCTATACGATCTATAGAGGAGCTAGAAAAGTACCTTGTAAAAGAGCCCTTCGGCAAGGGTCTTCCTAAATTCTGGAGAATAATCGGGCAACACGTGATCCGGTTTCAATTCGGTGTCCAAAGTTTGCAAGGCTTGCTTGACAACGTCCTTGTTGAAGACGGACTTGCCAACCAAGTAATTCTCAGTTTTCGTCGCGTGGAGCTGAAATCGAACGATATCGAAATTCCTGAAGGTAGATGTCCGGATTTACAACGTTTTAAAGAATGTCACTCACGAAATCTGGGCGTATGCCACCGAATATAATGTTCGGTTTCTCCAGGACTTTCCCAGTCCCGTCCAACTTCAGCAGGAAACCGGCGTTCACGTGGGCATGGGCATTCTGAGCCCTCGGCATGATCTGCTCAATCATTCTACGTGTTATCCATCGTATTTTAATATCATAATATATGTATAATTATAGTTAATTATTTCATAATGCGTAAAGTATACCTTGAAAGTTCTGTACGAGTACTCGCTGCCGAGCGCCGGCAACACTATGCTGTATATAAGTTTGTGTTTCATATTGTAATCGAGGAACTCCAGCAAATTCATGCTCTTCTTGCTACTGGCGTCCACTATTTACAGAGGGGTCCAGCAATTAATGGAAAACGGCAATTAAAACAGAAATTAAACGGATCTACTCACGGACGTGTATTTGAGCACCAGCTGTTTCCAGCATTAAAAAGAGGTCGGAGGGAAATTCGCGATGTTGGTGCTTGATCATCAAGTTCCCGGCTACAGAACCGATCTGCAATCAACAGGCAATGTACGTAGGTCGACGTTGCACCGATTATCCGAGAATCACATTGTCAGTACATACATTTCGGACGGGCACGCTCGCGATTAGGTCAATGTGACTGGCCAAGTGTCGCAAGTATTCGAAATTTGATTCTTTCGAGTATTTATTGAAGGTTTCCATGGCCACCGTGAGGGAGACGTTGCCGCCAATGGTCAAGGAATCCTTCTCCTTGGTAATGCGACGGAGATCGGGAATATCGTTGATGTCGATGTACATGTCGGGTTTCTTTAAGCGGTATACACCTGCGGATGGACGTTACAATGAGCAAGACACGTACGCGTACAAATCATTCTCAAATGCGATCGGTTTACCGTGAGCGGTGTTGCCACCGTTAAGAACATAACTAGCGTCAGAATTGTTCTCGAACACCTCGAACAAAGTGTCCACCGAGAGAACTTTCATGAACTCTGCTCCATCTAATTTGATGTCGATCTTGGTGTTTGTATTTAGATCGGCTGTGGCGCACCCGTTGTGACCGTTCTGACATGGTTCGCCGGTTCTCTTGCAAATCTTCATCTTGTACAACTCCTGCCAAGAAGAAAGTCGTCAGCAGAGCAGTTGATTATGCGGTATCCTTTCAATTCGTTCGACTCACTTCGATGTCGTGTATCTCTTTGACGAGCTCCTTGGGTGCGTCGGAAGCGAAGCTCTTGAACGTGTCCAGAATAGGTCTGTAGCCGGTGCACCGGCAGATATTACTGCCGAACGAGTTCTCTATCTCTTTCATGGTCAGCTTCTTGTCTTGATGAAGACTGCACAGGTCGAGTCGATATGAATTGATTTTTTGAAATACGATGCGATATACAGGGTGGGACAATAACTACACTTGAGATCAATGAAATCGCACACCCACAAACATTTTTTGATTACTTTATCAAAATTCGACCCAACAGCTTGAGATTTTTGAGACGTTGGAAGGATTAGTTTCCTAGCTAATGTGTAAATAATTATTTTAAAAATTATTATTGGTCGCAAGTAAAGGTCACGATTTTTTAATTTTTTATCTGTGCATGCAATGAAAATTTCAAACATGTATTTAAAAAACATTATTTACGCATTAGCTGGGAAAGTAATCCTTCCAACGTCTCAAAAAAACTCAAGCTGTTGGGTCGAATTTTGAAAAAGTTATTAAAATGTTGTGGGTGTGCGATTTCATTGTTCTCAAGTGTATGTCCACCTTGAATATCTCCGTTATTTGTAATAATATGAAAAAATGTTATATATACGAAACTTGCACGATACAGAGGGGGACATATTGCGATACCAACATTTTTCGTGTGGGTGTAAGCATAGAGGAGATTTCAAGGTCATCTTCATTTTTTTTAATGGAATGCTATATTTTTTTTATTGCAATGTGATAGCGGGTGTTGAGACCACTTCATCAAGCTATCCTTGAAGATCATACAAGGTCAAATGTAAGAGGTAGTAAAATGGACTTTCTTAGATTACAGATATTCGAAATGGTGACCGTTTGCGTTATTGCAAAGTTGCAATCTTCGTATCGCTGCATCACGTGCCTGTATTATCGTCTCTGAACTTGGATTTTTTTCTCTGGGGAGCATTGACAGATGTTGTTTACCAAGAAGTACCCATTACATCAGAAAATATGAAACAATGCATAATTGCACCATGTGCTAGTCTAGCATGGAGTTAAATATGAAATACATTGAAATACAGCATATGGTAGAACAAATTCAGAGGTGATAAGATAGGCAACGAAAACGAACACTGCAATTTTGCATTGACGCAAACGGTTACCATTTGAAACATCTGTAATCTAAGGCTTCGTACAGACCTAAACGTTTTGGCGAACCGTTTGCCGAAACCTTTCGACGAACGTTTCGACGAACAAACATTCAAGTCATGTACTCTCGAATCTGATGTCTTTAATGCTTCGTCCTGACCTGAACATTTCATTTATAAACTTTAATTCACTGAATAAACTACCAACATTTTCTGTATTTCTTTGTGCAGTTTATGCCGCTGCAGTTTCCATAGTTGTTCGCAAGAAATTCTGAAAATAGCACAAATCCGTTCCGTTCGCTGTTAGCCGATGCGCGCCGTTCGGCGCGGCGAAATGTTTGGCGAAATGCGCGGTTCGTCAAATGGTTTGGCGAACGGTTCGGCGAACGGTTCGGCAAACCGTTTAGGTCTGTACGAAACCTAAGAAAGCCTATTTTACTACCACATTTGACCTTGTATGATTTTCAAGGATAGCTTGATGAAGTGCTCTCAACACCCGCTATCACATCGCTATAAAAAAAAACATTCCATTTAAAAAAATGAAGATGACCTTGAAATCTCCTCTATGCCTCCACCCACACGAAAAATGTATGTAGCGCAATATGTCCCCCTCTGTACCGTGGAGGTTCCGTATATACAGGGTGTTTGCGAAATCGTGGTATAACCGAGTGATTCTACATAGAAAAGTAAGAACAAAATTTGGTAATTGTTTTTTGCATCCGAAGCTTCGTTTTCGAGAAAATCGAATTTGATAATGCAGCGAATACGCGTGCTATTAGATAGGAATCTAAAAAAAAAGTATATTCTTTATTTTCGACTAGATTTGATGCGAGGAATCATCCCCTTACCGGTTGTACCACGATTTCGCAAACACCCTGTATAACATTTTTTCATATTCTTACAAATAACGAAGATATTCAAGGTGGGCATAGTTATTGCCCCAACCTGTATATGTGGAAGGAAGAGGATAGTACAGCGTACCTGTACATGTTCATCACCATGCCTGGAGAACAGTAACCGCACTGGGAGCCATTCTTCTGAGCCAGGGCTGCCTGCAACACGTGGTAACCTTCTCTTTGATTACCTAGCCCTTCGATCGTTTTGATCGCCCAGCTGTAACGACAAGAAACATGCTATTTAGTTGTAAGAAATTAGCAAAGCGAAGAAATAGAAGGCTCCACTCACCCTTGACAAATCAGAACTGGTACCAAACAGGAATTTACAGACATCGTCACCCCCTTCACCGTTGCGGATACGATGCAAGCACCGCAGCCACCCTCGTGGCACATGGCCTTGGTGCCTCGCAGCTTCGCATGATCCCTGATGAACACGTTCAAGGATGTTCCAGGCAGTACGCTCTTATCAACTGCAATGAAAATCCAAGTAAATGTTTCTGCCTGTTTCTACGACGCAAGGTGCGGCATGTAAATGGACATTCGGGACAAAAATTATAACTTCTAAACTAATCAATTTTTGACCTAAGTACCTTAATAATTTTTTAAATACAAAGATACATCGATTAATGCACCAAAAATATAAGGTTCCATTACTAAAAAAGTTTATCCTAATTTTTTTTTTAATGAAAAGTTTTTTATGATTAGTTGTTATTGCAATTTCTTGTCAACTGTATACTATACAACTTTTCGTCGAAATATGTTTTAATTATATCGTTAAATTTAATTATATTTACTATAATGCTTAAATAGGTAACGCCGATTTCGGTAACTGTCTCTCCACTTTGTTGCAAGTGCCACATAAAAAGCTTTTATTCCCTTTTCCACTTCATCTGATATAACGTTCACATTTAATAAAGAACAAAGTTTTTGTCTAACTTTTGATAGTTTCTTGGAATAATCTCCATATTTAAGTTGTAACAAACAGTTTAAAACAAAAACCAGTCTAAAAGAGCAATTAGGGCACGAGTAATCTAACTTTTCAGCATTTAAACTACAATAACATTTAGCTTTTATACACACTAGTATTTATTACATACTATATATAGTATTTATAACATACTAGCATTTGGATACTAGTTGTTACATGTACATTCCATAGTTACCGACTGATGATTTTATTGGATAATTAGATTAGAATCGCATCATGATTATTTTGATTTTTGTCCATTGCATGCCGCACTGTGCGACGGTGTAAATACACGCACCGGTGTAAGGGGTTCCATTGATGGTGAATTCAACGGTGGATTTGGCGTCCCTGAAACAAATATTTAGCATACTCAGAGTCGCAATACGTACACAAGCAAGATGATAAACGTTTTCAATATATTCCTTCTTTCCACTCGACGATGTGAAAACAGTATTCACAATTCACGCTACGTAATTGCACGTCTTGCAGCGATGACGCAGTCCGTTGGTACACGTTTCGCTTGTATATCAACATATCCATCGGTAAAACATAGCCATTATCTTTTGTAGCATTTTAGAAATGACCGTTCGTGTCCCTCAGAATTTGGTAATATTCATTAGCTGATAGCGGTAGGAAATCGCAATGGTATATCATATAAGAAACGAGAAAATCAGTTCCATTTTTACCCGACTGTTTGTAGATACTCGTAGGATTATACAGCAGAAAATTACTGAACGCGTTACTATCTACTGAACTAAATTTCTTGAAAAAAAATCACGATACGCTGACTGTTCCTGTACAAGACCGACCTGCGTATCTGCGTTTTTAATGATAATATAATAAGATAATAAATGTTAAACAATGTCGATCGTAAGATGTTAAATCAAATTTTAAATGTTTTCGGCGCAAAGGTTCGATCAATTAATAACAAGACAGCTATTTGCAAATTTTCATAATATTTCTTCTCAACGTTTCGATCTTAATTTAGATCATTCTCAAGAGAAAAGCTCTTGTTATTAATTGATCGAACCTTTGCGCCGACAACATTTAAAATTTGATATAATAAGATAATATAATATATTAATGATAAGATAATATAATGCGTATCTAATGATAATATTATGTTAATCAGCAATTATCAAATCGCTATTCAACTCATTGATAATGTCCTATATTAGAATCGAATCAGTTTTGTTCGACTGCAGGCCTCGTAAACCAAGTTAATGGAGACTCTTGAGAATAACGAACTTCCTATTCTCCCTAAGCAACTTATCCAGACATAATCACACGGTTCTTTCTAATGCCGTGTCATTCTGTTGGTTCTCGGCAACTCGGAAAATTAAACTCATTCCTAGTCAACATCTTTCATATATAATTTTACTCGTTTGCATTTTAGTCTTAAATGCATTGCTATGTATAATCAACAGTTACATTGTCTTATACGTAATTCGTTGGAATATTCCACAGATTAAAGCATGGTAATGCTCGGTATTATATAACATTCTATAAAGGACAATAGCAAGAAGCGTCTCGGAAGAGTGTAAGTACCTAACGACGCACTCATGCAACCGATCTAAAGACAATACAGGGTTAAGCTAAAGATAAACAGTGATTAGTAGACCGCGGATTTTATGAATTTAGAGTGGTAGGCAAGAAGAATTTAGGGACGTCTATACATCATTTTCAACTAGCAGGAATAATTATTTAAAGAAAGAAATATCTGACTTCTCTACTTGTCGCAATCGATGAAGACAAGTTTTATTTTTCATACAGATCCGTAGTCTATTATCAAGTGGCTCGAGGATAATTTCTTGCGTTGAGGATTAATTTTCGTTTGTTCCTCTGAGCAACTATAGTGTGCTCCGATTGTTTGGGTACCGCACGTGCTCGCCAGATGCACTTTCACTATTTGTGAAAGGATGTATCAACGGCAGCACGAGGACGTTCACTTCTTTGTCCAGTTTACAAACAATTGGTGCAGGGTTGCAGAATTGCATTCCACTTTCTCTCGAACCGCCGTGTCGCGAACCATTCCTTTTTTCGGTGACTCGAATCTAGAGCGTGCCTCGCAAAGTATACCAATTATCTAGCGAGTACAACATTAAAAACATTCCCTTGCCGATTGAACCCATGGATAATGCACCGGCGAACCAGTTCGCTTCCAAAAATGGATTTCGAATTTTTTACAAATCCTAGATACACTTTTCTACTCTGAGATTTAAACATTAGGAGTTTGTGTCTGGACGAGAAACTCACCCAACGTTTTTCTTGATGCAGTGCATGATCGCGTCGGAGATGCGTCGAGCGAACAAATTTATGTGATCAAGTGGCAAAAACAAAGTATAAGCGTAAAACGTCAATCACTAAACAACGATGAATCGACAACGGCGCGTTGAAAGCAACTAGTTTGACCGATGTTACGGCTGCAACTCGTCGAAAGTGGTCGCTATAGTATTCCTATACTTCTGCATCGCGACCTCCCACTACTGCATCTACAACAAGAACGGTTGCATAAGCGGTATATCATCTGTGGACCCTTATAAGATATGGTCTAGCGGAGAGCTCTGTCCTCTCTCGACGACCGTGTTTAATAGGCATTACGTTCATTACTTTGCTACCGTGTCATTTCATCTTCATTGCTAATCACGTATCCAGTGTTACCTTCTCTGTAGACTTTCAGCGTTTCGTACACGTTCTTTCGAGTATTCGCTACTGGATTCTAAAAATTCTCATTCTGTACAGCGTGTACCTAATGAAAGAAAGTGGAATAAATGTAGTAATGATATTATACCGTGGCTTTCAATATGGAATTTAAAATGAAAAAAAGTGAACCTACGAGCAGTTCTCGGTAAGATCCGTTCCGAGCATTTCCAAATTTCCAATTTGCTTGTGCCATTATTCTTCCAATGCTGGATGGTCCAGGACGTGTTTCTAACAATTTCGTTTTCCTGCTGACCTCTGACCCCTGGAAAAATGTTCGAACGAAAGGGTGGAAGATCAAAGTCTGCTGAGAACAGTTCTGACCGACGCGGCGTTTCTGAGTGTGTGAGAATAGAAGATGATAATCTACCTGCCCCTTCCTCCTCTAGCTCATGATCCCTGCGGAATAAGTTCAATTAGAAGCAGTTGTGCCTATCAGTCGGCAAACCGTGACCGAAGACAGATTTCAGTTTCGCGCGCGAGCGTTTGTCGCGCGATCTCGCCGCGAGAATTAAAGAACAAAGAATTAATTTCAATAAATACTCTATTAAACGCCATTCATGTTTACATAATAATCGTTACAACATATCCGTAGCGCATAATGACGTTCAATGACAATTAATGCAAAGTAAAATGGTAAATAATAGCGTCTCAACTAATATTACAAGACTTTTACACAGTGTATATGTATATCGCGTCCCCAATGAAATCGATAAGAGCTTCCGCGCGCGCGCGCGCTCGCTTATCGCTATCGTTCAAGAGAGAGACGTCCTTGACAGAAAGGAAGGAAGAACGGAAAAACGAGATAACGCAGCATGGTTAGAGGTCTGGTACCGGACACGTTTCTATCGTAGTCCAAAAAAATAGCAGCTTCTCCGTCCTCTATTCGATTCCTAGGCTACCGATATAGATTCGATAGGGCTCGTCCATTCTCTTGGTAAGGCTATAGCCGGTAAAGGTGGTCAAATGCGCCCCCAAAACTCTCTGTACCGAGTTTCAAGTCGGTTGCCTTACCGCAATGGTAATTATAGGATGAACACGGTTTTAATTAACTATACTCTATTTCTTCCGGTTCTGCTTAACAAAAAATTACTAAACAATTCATGAACATTCTGCCTAATAGACGACTGTGAATTTTTCCCGAATTTTTGACTGCAAAATCGATTTTCAAAAAATCCCAGAAACATTGACCACTGCCATTTATTATTAATTGATTGATTATGAAGTTTGCACTTCATTTCAGAACAAATAAATTAATATTCGGCGCTACTATGTATTATGACAATTATTTTAATTGATTTTTTTATGGGGGGCCTCGCCGAATGACACGATGAAAGATCAATTTGGTGTGGGGGCAAATTTGACCACCTTATCCGGCTATACCCTTTGTTCGTTAAACAAAATATGTCCGCTAAGTGCTAGCGACTTTACACGTTCTTCTAGGCTGGCGCTCTCAACGCGTTCAGCGGCATCGCTACCATCTCCCTCGACCCCGCCTCTAATCCTACAATTATAATTACAAATGTCCTTAAGTATGTAGTTTCACAATGATAAATGCCAAGCAACGATAAGATCGGTTATAGTACAAGAGGCAGAACGCTTACGAGCGCCTAGCGCAGGCACGGACAGAGATTGCCCCGTGGGGCACCGGCCTGGTCTCCGCGGAGCAAAATTGAAGATTGCCCCGTTTGAGGTGGACTCGGAGCTCTGGCTCGCGTGCCTGTTCTAGCGTAATCTAGCAAACGAAACAAAACGAAACGATTGCTCGCAATTGACTAATCGGCGTGGACATGAAAATTACGGTCACCCTAGGCGAGGCACTGAACGCGTTAATGGCGAGATCGACGAAAGATTTGTGATATAGCGTGTTTCCTTACTTTGTCTCCGCTTTGAACTTCGCGTTTTCTTCCGCTAACTTACAAGGGAGAGATACGTAGATCGCTACTGCTCTATGATTCTCGATAAAATATGCGTTTATACATGTACATGTAATATTGTCCTGTTACATTCGATCACCAGTAAGTTTACACCGTTTCGTACGGGCGTGCGTCGTGTGCTCGGCTTTCGAATTTTCCTTTTTTAGCGTTTCCTGTCTCAAACTAAATTCATCTCTGCTATTCGTTCGTTGATATAACTGGTCTGGTCCGAACTAACGAGGTTGTATATATATATATATATAATACATACATATATACAAACACCGTTGCTACGATTCTACAGATATTTTCCCTAGTTGCGACGAGAACTTCACTTCAGTCCACGACTTCTTTACTTGCTACCATGAGTGCATCGAGTTCTTCGAAACTTATTGGTGACCAGTTTTTCTCGCGTGATCCATAGACATTAATTGAACGTATGTGATTTATGATCTAGTCTCCTATGGCCGTTGTTCTCGCCAAATCCTGGAACCGTATTCGTATCGTACAAGGACGCCTAAGCTAAGCAAGTCGCAGACTTGGACCTGGTGGGGGGTCAGGGGTGCAAATCGTCGAGGGACGACGCCTGAAAAATGTACACGACCGTTCTCGTACACATACATATAGACAGTCGTTTATTCGACAGAGAGGTTCGCTTGGATGGTAATAAATAGACCATATACACGTTTTACTGATCAAAAGTTACCATTTTAATCGGTTCCTTGTTCTTCGGAGCAGGCCCTCACAAAACTGATCTAGACTCGAGATCCTGTCACGATCTCTGACACAATCCAACGAAACGTGCCTGCGCACCCCTGGCTTCTCACGTTTAAGGTCCAACGTTTTCCGCCCGACGTCGCTGTCTCTTTCATTCCCATCGAGACGTCGCTCCCGACAACCAGCGTCGCGATATCGACGAACACGTTCCGATCGATTAATTAAATTAGCGTTACGCCTCACGTTTGCTGGCTTTGTTCATACGATTATCCTTAACGCTTTAGCTACCGGAATAACAACTCCGAGCTACGTCCGAAAGAAGCTTAACAATTTTACTCAATATAATTGTTAGTAGTTTACAAACTGAACTGTTACCGCTACCGAACGAAATACACTCCATTTCGTACACGAACAAAATTAAATATACCCGAATTTTTACTAAACTATCGACACCATTGATATGTTAAGTAACCTACTAAGTAGGTAGGTAAAGCGTTAATTCCATCGCTCGTCGATTAGAGAAGAAAGATTTTTTTTTTCGGAAGCAAGGGTTCATGGGAGCCAAGATATAGAACTCTTTTGAATCGACCATTTTTAATTCGCCAAGCAAACGAACTCAGACTTCGGTTAACAAAAACGAGAATCGAAAAAACAATTTCGACGTCTGATCGGGCGCAGAGCAGTGGTCACAGAGGTACGCAACAGCGTTCCCGCGCTTCCGTTGAACTCTAGACTCTCTCTTTCTTTCTCTCTCTCTCTCTCTCTCTCTCTCTCTCTCTTTCTCTCTCTCTCTCTCATCTGTACACGAGCCACTCCCACGGACAGCCCGTGGAAAAACAAAAACAAAGGTACAACGCGTCGGTACAACGCGCGACTGAATCGTCGCCCCCCTTAGGATCCCTGCGGCCTACGTTTTTGTCGACGGCGGAAACAACGATTGTTCGCGATTCGGAACCGATAACGTATCGCGCGCGCACGCATGATTCGCAACGCGGGGGAGGGGCGAGAACGAATCCCGAATTAGACCTTCGAACGGGAATTATTGACTATATTAATAGTACCATACTGAATTGTAGACTCGCGATATTACATTCATAATAATCATATGAGTATCATAAACCTTAACTTGCGTAGATAGTTCGTTCGAATACCTAATTAAGACAGTTCGGAACGGTATACGGTTAAAGAACATTAGTGAGACCAACTAATATTCCACATTCTTCGCTCATTCACGTTTTCATACACTCGTCGTCCAGGCGCACACGCACATATACACACACTCTCTCCCCCTCTCTATATGTATACCTATTTATATATGTATATATATATGTATATTTATATATATACTTCTCATTTAGTATTTAATACTTTTTAACAAAGGATACGTCGTTAACTGCTTCAGCGCCCTGAGTCGAAATCAAAGATACATGGTAAAGAGTACGAAAATGAAACGTGGAGAGCGACACGGGTGCGCTAGATTAGTATTACGCCATATACATATACAGTTATTTGTATATACATATATATGTAAATATAAATAAATATATACACATACATATTATTATGTCAGCGCAAAAGTTCGTACCCGATTTCGTGTTAAAATACAACAAAGGCACAAACTATTGCACTGACCTAATCTATATATTTACTATGTATGTATATATATGTATTTATTTATTTGTTTTTATTTCATTTAGATATATTTATATCTTCAACGTTGTATTTCGCGCGCGAATTCGATCGCGTGTGTACGGCCACACGCTCATGCGGTACGCAAAATTTTACAATAATGTAGATGCATGCATATCGGCCAAGTATAATCGAGTGTCCCAGAATTCTCCCGTTGAACTGCGCCAGCACGTTCGATGAACAACAACCGGAGAGGAGAACTGGACGCCCGATAAATGTGATTCGCAGCGATTCGGCTCCGAATAGAATGCTATACACTAAATCGTATCTGGACGAGCGCGGAACGTGCTCGTGCAATCTAGCCGGAGAACGACCTGGCTCACCCTATACTATATATGTATATATATTTAAATATATATAAATATATATATATATACACATATATATATATATAGAATTTTCCCGAGACGTATGTACGTTTAGAATCATGACGAACCACCGATCTACGGGCTCCCTTGCGTCAAGGAATGCTCGTTTACTCGACACCATCTCCAGTATGTGTATAAAGTTTGCGGAGCTCCTATTCAAACCCCCTATTTCGTCTACGAAAAAAGGTTCTTCTCGCGGCCGCTGTTTTCGTTGACTCTCGCTTTCTCTCCCTCTTCTCTCGAGCACAAAAACGCGCACACACACACGCACACGCACGCACGCTAGCAAACACGCGTACCCCATTCAGAATCTTCCCCTGGCTAAATTACTGGAAAACGCTACAATGTCGATGCAGTACTATCACAGTCAACTCTTTTTTACGGAATAGTCGCATCCACACGCTCATGAAATTCTAAACGTAATACGGTTCGTTCTCTCTGCAACGTGTTCTCTAATTTCGCTCTTTCTCACTCTCCCTCGCTTTAGTTGCCTTGTACATAAATTGTTCGTTCGTTAGTTTTCTGTTGTGTGTGTTTGTGTGTGTGTGTGTGTATGTGTATGTGTACAATTTGTTGTAAGCGTGTTTACAATTCTCTGAGACTACACATATATTTCTCGTGTTAAGGCAACACCGCCGTAAACCGAATAAACCCGTATATGCGATTATACTCAATCAGCATGTAGAAATGTTAACGTGGGGGTTGTTGGGCGTCGTTCGCGTTCTCCCGCCGATCGATGACGATGATCCACATCATGCAGCAGACACTTGCGTTTCGAGGGGTGGGGGGTGAGGGACGGGGAGCCTGGTCGTCACGGATATTACGTAGAATAACGAGAGCAAGCAGGGCACATTTCCTAGGCATATTACACAGTATGTACAGAATTGGTGCTTCGTCCGCTCGGTTCTAACCCGAACTCCTGAAAACAGACAGACCACGTGTTAGCCGGGAGCATGTTCGACGAAACTAACAAATACGATAGAAACCTAACGTTACGGTATTTCCAGGCGGTTTTCTACTATGATAATAGCATTGCTCCGACACTGTGTGTCGAATACCTGTCAGCGAGCTGTCGAAGCCTCTAATTATTCCGAGCATGTACAAGACTCGACTGCGAGAGAGAAGAAGTTAGTGGATCAATCTACTTCGGAGAGATCGGTGTTGGGAGCGAACTCTGGCTTTTGTTAATCACAACGGAAGCGTTAATTACAGTTAATCGGAAATATATATATGTACACGGTCTTTTGGTCGTGTCGCAAATCGAGTCGCTCGAGTTGCTTGTTGTGTCGCTGGAGCGGAATCTCTACCGGTGAGTTGGGATGATAGATACCTAATCGCTTCACAGAGCACCGAACGGATCGAGTTGGACCGCGTTATTTTGCGGTGGTTGCGCAGCTGTCTGAGGTTGTTGCTGTTGCGGTTGCGGTTGCTGTTGCGGTTGCTGTTGTAGATTAGCACCCATCATGGGATTCGCATTGGGCATCATCATTGGCGCGGCTCCTCCTGCAACCATCATGCCACCGGGACCACCGCCAGGCATTGCGTTCATCATCGGCCTCATGCCCTGCATGCCCATTGGGACACCTTGCATTCCCTAGGGACACCAGAAAGCCGCCCAATCAGATCCAACCTGTACTTTTCTGGAATTTTTACCATTTTCACGTCCACCTGTTTCCATGTAATCTTCTTTTTTGGTATTTTTTTTTATATCGTTCGGAGGACCCAACCGTTCTCGGGTCGCAATGTTTATAAGTGTACAGTGTTGTCTAGAGTTGTTAGTGTGTCTAATAGGTCTTTTGAGACAGTGGTTTCAGATGGGATACAGATACAGATGGTACAGTGGCTTTAGACTCGTTTGGATGCGTGTAAAAGGGGACCCGCTGCAACCATAGTGTATTTACAAAGTATCTCTATGTACAATGGAAACTGTGTTGCATCGCTGCTGATAGTTCGTTATGTACACTATATAGAATATACAGGATGAATCGCTTAATCGCAAAAATGTATAGTAGACAAATATACTAGTAAAAGTTTCATAAAGAAATAATTAAATATAAACAAAAGGTTTGGTGATTGTACTTCCACGAAAGTTTAATCAAAGAATGTCTCGTTTGGATTTAAATGTTAATGTAGTTTGCACATCTAAATGTTACACATTATAAAACTCGTCGCCGCCATCGTATCACGATAAAACAGTGGAATATCAAAAGACTAAATATTACATTATATGTACCGGTTAATATTTAACAACTGTCGTTCGAAGGATTTTTGTGCACAACAAAAATTGGTTACGAGTGAATTCAGGCGATTAAACGACTCGCCCTGTATGTACATCGGTGATCGATAAAGTATCATATCGCGTGCGACTAACACAGAGAAAAGATACAAGAATTCTAACTAGAGAGACTAGTCTCCGAACTAATAACACACGTGTGCATATCAACTGTACAACAGAGAGTAAATATAGAAGCAGAGATAGAGAGTAGCAAGATGCAGCATAACATAGTAGGGAGAGAAAAACTCGTAGACAGACAATGTTCAAAATCAATCGTTTCATCCGCCGTTCGGTTGCCGCTCGTATATATACTTTGTCTCTATATGCAGAGTTAGTAACGACACTTGTTACACGGCAGCACCACGTGAAACAGATAGGACTTCTTTTTCTCGCAGAGTGTGGAATACTAACTTACCAACGCTCCGGCGTGGCTAGGGAAGCCCAGGGTAGTTGGAGGAAGCTGCGCCATTCCTTGACCCTGCAACAGCCATGTGGCATGCCATACGCCATGCATGCATTGTACTAAGTGCGCCGATCAACAATCACCTTCTCGTCGTCTATAATCCTAACTAAGAATCTTTATGCTATCCCAGCGTTGCTTTAATCCATAGCTTCCCAAACCGTTTCCGTAAACTACATCCGCAAAAGAACATGTCGCTAGTTACTTGCGAGCTTAGACCATATACAGGGTGGTCCACCTAAATGTGTACACCTAAATGTAGCCACCTAAATATCTCCTTTATTTGTGATGGCATAACAAGTGTTTTTAATGCAATATAAATGGTATCACAAGGTGAATTTTTTGCAAATATTTTTTTTTCTCAAGATTATCTTTTCCGGAGTGTTCACTTTCATTTTCAAAGATTAAGGTCATTTGAAGGTCACGTTATTATACATATCTAATTGTATTTTTTGCTCAGCTACACGGTGCAATAAAAAACAAATGCAGTTATGTGTCAAAAAAACACCGATGACCTTGATAACTCCGAAAAAAATTACCTAGGTGGAAAAAATATTCGTGCCAAATATTTGGTCCATTGACACCATGCACATTACGTAACAAATAATTTTTGCATCACAATAACCTGAAGAGATATTTAGGTGTTCTTATTTAAACGGACCACCCTGTATACCTATAGACACGGCGTCGATAATTTTCCGTGTTCGAAAGATGAAATGAGCTGAAAGACACTGTGACGTCACATTTTCAAAAGATGTACAAGCTATGCCTACGCTTCGCTTACATGGGGAGAGGGGGGTGAGCGGGTGCGCCATGTACACTGATAATATCAGTGCATGTACACAGTACATGGAAAGAAATTATCTTAAGACTTATCTTGTGACGTCACAGTGTCCCATCATCTTTCGGGCACTGAATTCTCGGTTTTCCTATACACATACTATACCTATGCCGGGTCTATTAGTATATATGGTCTAAGCTTACGAGCATATTCGCGCTTCTGCTACGAGCATCTCCAAATAGTCGGATTGGGAAGCTATGCTCCGATGCGAACAATTCTTCCGAGGAATTCGCCGCGATCGACGGTCGAATGGACCATCGATCGTCGGATTCCTCGACGAAAAGAACAGGAAAAAATCAATGTGTTGACAGTGATATATCTGTGCGAAAGCTTGTCGAGCGATAAAGCAAGCGTGCCAACGCAGTGTGTCGCGTACACCGCGTGTACCGGTTCACGAGGGTGACCCGGGGTCAGCAAAGTACAAATTCTCCGCGGAACTTTCTATTTTCTGTCGTTGACCTCGCTCCCCTCGTTTATCTACTGTCGTCGTCTACCAACGTATAATCCGGTTGCGTCCCGTTCGATCGCGTTCCGCATCGTCGAGAACGAGAATAGAAAAAGCGTAAACGTTTATAGCATCGTGACTCTGCGAAAATAACACTGACTATGTTCATCGTAATAATCATAATATGGCAATCATCGATGATCCTGATAACGAGAAAAGAACTGCATGCGGATAACGGTTCAATGTCAAATGGTCGGAGCACAGATAATTTGTCAGCTGCTTATCGGCTCGTATTGACACGGAGAATTCGTGCGATTGGTAAACAACACAGACTGAACGCGATACAACGATATGTAACTAAGGGCAGACAGTTCGGTAACGATCAAGAACAACGTGCCGGTATAACAAAAATCGAGACTGGAAAAACGGATCGGGCTGGGCGATCCAGATCCGCTTACCATTGGACGGTAACCAGCGCCCGTGGTCGCTGCCATTGGCTGAGGTGTCCATCCGCCGACCGGGCCACCGGTCTTCGCAGCGTTCTTAGGCGAGTTCCACTGCATTCCCCTGAAAGTTTATTCGATCGTTAAACAAAAACGGTCCAAAAGCAAAGGCGATGCAGGTCTCAACTCACTTGACCTGCTGCTGCGCGCTCTTGTTGATAGTCAGATTCTGGGCAAGGCTGGCGAGACTGCTGTCAAGGTCACCGGTCAGTACTTTGCCGGTGGACGCCGCGTTCGGCTGCTGTCCTGCTGCTGAAATTTGATTATCTCCAGCTACAGCGGTCGGCATTATCACCGAGCCCATACTGTCAAAACCTAAGCAACATCTACATCAGCCAAAAGCCCCGGAAACGAAGAACCGAAAACGGAACAAAAGTTTGCTGGTTACAGAAGTGACAAAATAATGATTCTGTACCTTAAACAAAAGCATGGATCTCGAACGGAGAATAAAACTACTGCCTCTCTTGCTAACGATTAAATAATAACATAACTGTGCCACAGAGTCTAGAACTGGAAAGAAAAGAAATAAACGGTTCTAAACACAATTCCAACGTGCTATCCTCTCCGAGATTTACGTAAGAGTCTACTACCGATTTCTATGTATGCACCGTTAACACGCCAAAGATGCCATGCTTCTTTTCGAGCAAACCAAACCGTGATAGAAGTAATCTTTGATCTACTGGTGATAGTGTACACGGTGTTAGATCGTGGATCAATTGTTACAGTTCTAATGAGATGAGACGTTCAAGCAAAGCGGTCTAGAATTCGATCGGCGCAGAACAAGGAGGAGTCGGTGACGCTCCGCTTCTCGCAGCACGTACTTCGTGTTTCTGAGAGAAAAATGTTCCCAACAAAAGTTTATCGTTATTCACTTTTCTACCGACCTAAAGAATTTCAAAAAAATGACTTTCAATACAAGTCACCTCGATTTTTTAAACGATACACGCGTAAAAGTCTCGAACAGAGTACGGTAGCCGGTGATCCACGCGAAGCATCGACGATTCTCCTCGGGCATGCAGAGAACAGAGAGCATAGAGATAAAGAAAGAAAGAAAGAGACAAAAGAAAGAAAGAAAGAAAAAAAGAAAGAAGGAAAGAAAGTCAGAGAGAAAGAAAGAAAGAGTGTGTGTGAGGAAACATCCATACATTTCCCGTCACCTGAGATCGGCTGTTTTGCCGGGGAACCGTATCCAGCCGGGACTTGGCTAGAGATACCGTAGCCGATCATCGGTCCACCAGGCATAACAGGCTGCCCGGTGGCTGGTATATTAGCGGCCATATCGAACATGCCGAAACCCTGTTGCAGAGGTTGCTGTGCTTGTTGCGCGGTCGGGATTTGTTGAGCGACAGAGGGTGCCGATCGCGACGGAGACCCGCCCAGTGCCATGCGAATGCTATCGTTTAGATCGTCGAAAGCGCTCTTGCTGGAGTTAGAGGCTGCGCCTGGTTTGCCGGGACCAGCACTACCGTGACCCGCTGGCGGAGTGCTGCTACCGGTTGTCGCGGGAGGTGGCGGTCTCGAAGGCGGGGTTGCGCTCGACTTGCCGGTCGCGAGGTTCGCCGGGGACGCTGTCTCCGGGTCCCTGGCGACCCCGTCCCCAGCCTTCGAGTCGCCTCCAAAGAGGTCCGCCTGTCCGCCAGCACCGAACAGATCTCCGGTCTGCGACGTTTGTTGACCGTCGCCGCCAATCGCACCGCTCCCGTCTGCTCCACCAGCAGCTTGCTGCTGTTGCTGCTGTTGCTGATCGAACAGACCGAAAGCAGGAGCGTTCGACTGCGGTGGTTGACCACCGAGGGAGGGGAAATCGGACATGAATGGGTTCGGTACGGATCCGGACGTTCCTGGAGCACCAGCTTGCGCAAAAATCAAGGTGTGCATTGATTAGCTTCGGCATTCACGCCTTGGGTTAATTTTGCGTCTTTTGAGAGTGATTAGAAGAATGATTTTCGATTTCCTCGATGAGACCATGAGAGTGTTATTGCGTGCACGCTCTTCATTTGGAATGATGATTAGGATGATGACGATGACGATGATGATGATGATCGTGGTGGTGGTGATGGTGGTGGTGGTGGTGGATGATGATGATGATGATGATCGGATGATGTGTGGATGATCACGTGGGTAAGAAACATCGTTGTTCTTCGGGCTAACGCGCTGGAACATTATTCGCATTTAGTACAAGTTCGAAAGACTCTGATCTTTGGATTCGACTCTCTTTGCGTGGCTTTCTATGGAGAGGACACTGCCTGGACTAGCATCTTGGATCGAGACAGCGTCCTCTCCTTGGCAGAACACTCGGTTAGAACATCGATACTTCTTCCTACGCTGGCATAGGTGTCCCGAGATTGCTTGAGATTCGCTAGACCCCATACTACGAAGCACATTTACGTTTACAGTTCGACAGATAACCCTTTGGGAACGACGATGGATTGTCAGTTTGCTTCTACATATATATGGTATACGTTATACGATGATGTTACAATAATCTCTTGATAATTTAGACTATTTTTTATATTTTGTTCTGATTATCTTCAAATTCTAGAATGCGAACAATAACGCGTGAAAACACATCGTTTCTAATAATCTGACCATCTGTGATCAATTTTAAAATATTCCTCGGAGACAGTACGGCGTACTGATGTCGGATCCGAAGGGTTAAATCGCTATCGAGTATGTCAACTATGGGAGCGTGTTGTCCTTGTGTGTTGCTGGACAGGAATGTCCCAGGGGCATTCCCGTCGAAAATCTTAAACGAGGATTAACTTGCACAGGCATCGTCACCTATGAATCTAGGCAATTTAGTCAGATGCAATGATACGAGAAAAAAAAATAGTTAAGCGATAAAAAACTGTTTGCAGTATAGAAAACGGGGGTATGTATATATGTACAATGTGAACGAGGACAGAAATAGAGATAGATAGAAAGATAGAGAGAAACGGTGCAGAATAAAATCATGTTATAACTGAGATAGAAGGAAAGAGTGAGATAAAGAATACGACGGATTTGATACTTACCAGACTGAGAGTCTTGATTACCGAATACCGAAGAGAAGCTATTATCTGTAACAAAGTTATTATTTGCCGGTGGTACTGCCGCGAAACCTACAAATCAAAAATAAAAAAGCAAATGAGACAAACGCAAAATGATCGAGCGAGAGAATACAGTGACTCCTACATTTGTTCGTGACAAAGTTTCCCGTATTTAAATAAAACTAATGAAAATTAATCTAATCGTGTCAATCGTTCTCGATTTGTTCGATGGTATGAACAAATGCGTGAATCACTAATCTACACACGAATTAAACAAACAAACAAACAAACAAACGAACGAACGAACGAACGAAACAAAAAGAAAAAAACCAAAAAACAAACTTGTATTTACCGTTACCATTAGTCATCCACATGTTGTTCTGTGGCTGCGCTGTTTGGGCGGGTGCAGTCTGAGGTGCACCAAACATGTCCGCGAACGGATTTCCTGCCAACTGGAGCAGATCGTCCGAAGCTTTCTGCGGCTCAAACCAATAAAATGAATTTCTAAACGTTTCAACGTTCATCTAGAACAAGCATGGACAGCGAGCGCTCTTTCCCCTTGGGATTAGGCGTGTCGCCCGAGGGTAACGCCTACCCGAGTGGGCGTGGCTTATTGGCTTTCGAGTCGCCCGGAGTAGAAGCGGTAAACTCTGCTCATGCCTGATCTAGAGGACCATCGAGAGGAGGGCCTAAATCGCGCTACCTGAGATTCGTTGATCGCTCCTGCTGCCGGAGCGCCAAACAAATCCACGATCGGCTGATCGGCATTGTTTGTCGGTGAACTGAGGAATGGGTTTGTGCTGGGCCCACCAGACGGAGACTGCACCTTCGCCTGAAATTCAGAGACACCGTGAATTGCTTTGAGATAGACTAGAGTATGTTCTACCACGAAGTAGGCGATTTTCTCTCTATAATAGAGTGAACCTGCAGAATTCACTGTACTGATAGCTTTTTTTTGCGAATATCTTGGTAAAAGTCGTTCGAAATATCAATTTCTACAACATATCCAATAATCATTAAAATTGGAGTCTGGACTCTGCCTTAAAACCACCTACTCTGCGAGACAATGGCGGACGCTGGTACCTTGTACTGGTTCATCGCGGCCTCCTCTTCGGCGAGGGCCTGCTGCCTGAGTGCTTCGTCGATGTGTCCATTTCCGGTGTGGTCGAGACGGTTATTACTGGCTGCTGTTCCAAACGCAGTACTGGTGGAAGACAGGGCGGACACTCCCGACTTTACATTCGTTCTATTGCTGCTTGGAGAATGATAGGGGCGGGGGTTGTGGGCGGGGTGAAGGGCGGGGGTGAAGGGGGGGCGGGGCAATGGACGTGTCTCGATGGAGAGCGTCGTGGATTCGCACCGGGATGGGAACAGAGAAGCCGTTTTCAACGTAGACGACGAGTGTGGCCGAGAAGGAGCGAAAAGGAACGTTGATCATTGAAAACAAAGGAGAAGACAAACAAAAAAACAAAGAAACGGTGTAATATGTATAAAGATACAACGATGTGTAAAAAAGTTTCAACTAGTCAGTGCTCCCATACGCGCACGCATTCTCACCAAAGGCACTCTCTCTCTCTCTCTCTCTCTCTCTCTCTTTTTATACATATCTCTTTCGCTAGACCATATTTAGCTATGCTACTTTTCCTGTCTCTTGTTAACCCGTTAACCGTAGACGATAATTAAAAGCTACCTTCGCTTCGATTGATTTTATATAATTTAAGAAACTATCTTGCAGATACTATTATTCACAAAGATAGAAGAAAATGATTCACAGGCGAGTAGAACCGACGCGTAGACCCGTTCTACTCCGGTTAACAGGTTAAACGGAAGCACACGCAAGCGGTTACTTTGAACTCGTTCCACCTAGTGACAATGTGTGTTACAACGAACTAATAAAACAACAGAAAAAAGACGCTCCTTCTTTTGTCTTTGCAACTGACTACAGCGTACTGTACTCTTATCCACACACACGCGCGCGCGCGTACACGCACAGACACGCTCTCGCTGGCACGCGTACACTTATATACAGATTTAATTGTGTGCAACAAAGTATCGCCTAGCTTCTAGCTTTCCTGAATGGGAGAATTCGAGGAAAAGAGAGTTGTTGTGCAACATGTTCGAACGCTTTGGCTCATCTGTAGCAAAACGAATCAATTCCGTTGCTCGCCAACAGAATTTTCATTGCGAAGGTGAAGATTTTCAGAGAGAAGCTACTTCTACTAGGAAGAAACACGTTTTCTCGTAGAATTTCGGTATCGAACCGGTACAGAACCGATACTGATAAATAACGAGTCGTTTTTCGCGACTCGGTGCACTTTGACAATGTGCTGTTTCCGAAATACTGTACAGAACTAAGAACTGAGAACCGAAGAGAAGGAAAACCTTGGACATGTGCGAGACGATCAACGGAAAAATACAGAAAACATAGTTTGCGCACAAAAAGAAACGGAAAGGTACGAATTTTGCAAGCTAAGTGAAAATTCAGCGAAAATTATATCAATATATATGCATATATATATATTACACATACACGATTGTGCGTGCGTGCGTGTATACATGTATCCATATATATGTACCATCGCTCAAAAGTTTCGGATCACTTGGATCGTTGGAACGAGAGAGAAAAAGAAATGTGCCATACATACAAGCGTCGTCGACTAAATGATCCACAACTTTTGAGCAGCAGTGTACACGGTACGCAGCTCAAACAAGAAAACTGGAAATGCTTCACCAATATCTAAAAAGTCAGAAAGCAAACACAATTCAGATAGAAACATATATAGAAAATATCGAGAAACTGCAACTATGTAGACCGCAACGTAAAAGACTAATCAACCAAATATAAGAACTGAAGGGGGCGGGGGGAGGGTCGTGTAGGGTGGTTGAAAAGAATCGTTTGAACTTAAAAGCGCATCTTTGCAAGCAATAAAAAACAAATGACCACATTACCTTTCACCCTACAAACTGACAAAACATTTTGCGAGGAGAATAGAATATGATTATCGGTCGGATGATCAATAAGGATTTGTATTTTTGTGTTTGTAGAATTTGTAGAAACGGTAGAAAACGTGGGAAAAAGTCTGTTTGGGATATTTTCAATGCCTATTCTTTGTTTGATCGATGCGTCTGCGCTCTTTTTGATCTTTTCTTTTCTTTTCGGTCAATGAACAGATCTTGTTGGTTTTTGCAACAACAATGATACCTTTGACTTTGACAAACGGGAATATACGTTCAGATATCGCAAAATATTCTTCAAAGTTAGTTTCTGTTTACTCATACTCTGAACGTTAACATAAACTCGAATCGTATAGGGAGATTCTGTTCGACATACCTTGCGGATTGCGTGGGCGTGTTCGCCGCAGAGCCCTTCTTCCCTTCCAGGGAGGCAAGATGTTGCTCCAACGCGTCCAGTAAACTACTTGGGGCCTGACAAATGTCTAGTTTTAATATCTCGACGGCTAGAGAATATCGCTTCGATTATCAAAATAAATTTACTCTGATATTTCCTGAATCATCTTTCTGAAAATTAAATAGTGTCCTTAATGTCTCATTACCTTTGTTAGATCAGGTATGTCTCCCTTATCGATTCCGACGTTCTGCGAACCAACAAAAAAAATTAGTTTCACACACGGTGATCGTCAATTAATGCCGGTTAGGATAAGTTTCGCGTGAGAAAAAGATGAATAGGACTTACCTCGGCTACTTTCAAAAATTCACCGACCCGATCCATTCTTATAAGAAATTTCTTGTACAAGTCCAGGGCTTCGCGGCATTGCTTTTTATTCATATCAAAATACTTTTCTGAAATACCAAGATGCGACGATCAGCGATCCTATCGGACATCGCCGAACGATTCCAATTACAGTAAACGCTTGATTCTTGTCCAACAGCCGTGTTTTTCATGGACAAGAATCGTGCCCTCGCTCCGGACAAGAATCAAGCGTTTACTGTAGATAAGCTTGGAGAACGTTTTACCTAATAGATTAATAATGCCGTCGTTGTAGCAGGCGAACAGTCGAATCAGGTCCCGAAAAAGAAGCATGAAAGCCATGTTTATAACGCCGTTCGTGAGATCGTTCGCTGTGCAATCGAACTCCAAGAGAGCGTCCAGCTGCGACTGCAACACCGGCAGAGTCTTCAATAATTTCTCAGCATTCATTGTGCGCAGGGTGCCCACCTCCTTCCTGAAATCGGAACGGCAAAATATTTACACGTTTCGAACGGTGAGAGACGATCATTGCCCCCCAAACAAGATAAGATTCCTTACCCCCTTTTCATTTTACAGAAGTCGAACGCCACGGTCCTATAGGAGAGGGCCTTCTCGTTGAGGTACTTCGCGTATCGCCTGATAAATGGTGACATATCATAGCCTGACGAACAAGAGACACGTTCATTCATTAAATGTCAAAGCTACGGGTGAAGGGAAACCTTTCCAAGACATTTACAACATAACTGTTGTTAATCGCGGGGTTTAAAAACAAGAGGCAATCACCCATACGAAACAGTATTTCTCGTGGGTGCCGATGATCCTTTGAAAATTCAATCGTTTCTATTCGGATCATTTGTCACAGAAAATTTCCAAGCAATTTTTAGTCATCACGCCGGTCATTGAGAATAACATTGGACAGGCAGTTCCGGGTAGATAAAGCGTCGATGATTGGCATGGCGTTTTCCATGAAGTTGTATGTACATTGATATTCATCGTTGGTCGGGACCGGTCAATCGATTGGATAACTTTCACTGGATCATCAGCCCCAGTGACGGCGTTATTTGTTCCGCGTGTAGGGGAGACCGAGAGGAATTAGTGCCGGTGGAAACACATCCGAGTGCGACTGCAGCACAGGTGGAAGCGCGAGGGCGTTATTAAAACTATCGATCCTGACACGCTTTCAGTCTCTGAACACGGGAAGAGCGCGTCACGCAACTACGATGAATAGAATCGTCTCGGTCTCCCCTGTGAAACAGAAAGAAAAAGAACGCCGTCAATTTAATTAGAAACTCAGACAGATATCCCCAAACGCGCTGTTGGTCCTCGATACACCGCGGCTGTTTCTCTACACCCCCCAGTAAAATTCCCAGTAAAGGGCGGACTAACGTTTTCCAATGGGAAATCAAGTACCAACACCCTTCTGTACACTTTGCCGACCCCGTAGGGACCCCATGCTTATTGTTAGGCTTACGGTTAGTATACGACTAAGGAGGGAGATAATTAAGTGTCCGTAAAAGGAGAATAATACGGCTAAATAGAAAAACTCACCGATGCGTGCTCCAGCTGTTGCCAAATATAGAGAGAAAATTAGTTCCAGGTTAGTAAATCATAGACATAGGCCAGATAGAGATAGCTGCAGAATGCTAACTAGTTAGCCGGGAAGAGTTTATAGTAAAAAGTTTCTTATGTAACGAGAGATTAAACACGGACATGCATTACAAAACAAACAAAAAAAAATTGATAAGATATCGATATGCGAGATCCATAGAAAAGGATTAGAGTACGCGGCTATTGACAATTTGCGGTGACTGTGCTCGCGTGCGTGCATCAACATTCAATGTAACGTTCGCGAATCGTCGAAATTGAACAAACGGTTCAACGAGGGAGAGATAGTGCAGCCAATTTCTCATGTTTCTCGGGGTGGTTCAATTATTGTATGGATATATTTTTCCTCGGTGACAAACACAGTTCGTTCAAAGACGACGCGTGTCCCCTAGGATTTCGAGCAGCTTAACGAGGAAACTGCGCGGCAGAACGATCGGACGTTTAATTGAACCACCCGACAGAGAGTGGACCGACCGAACGGATCGTCGGTGTAGTCCTTTAAACAATGCCAAGTTACCTTGCACGCCGCTCTTATCGAGAAAATTACTAAGCTGAAACGTGCTGTTGCTGGATGCCAGGTACTGTGTAAACCTCTGCAACAGAAAGGTCAATGCACCGTTAATACGATATACGCGACCACTGTCGAATTGGCTGCGATAATCACTGCCCTCGAGTCTCGAGGTACTTGAAACGTTCACGTTCACGTTCACGATTATGATCAAGACTCGAATTCTTGGCAAATTAGTAAGGTTGCGGCGTGCGCGCACACGTAACACGCGGGTCCTGAACCCGCAGATCGTGCTCGAATCGGCGGTCATCGCGGGCGCCGGACTTCGATCCCGTGAGCACCGTTCTCTCGCGCGGGAGCAAGGGCGACGACACTTCCCCTCTTCAACTCATTACTGAACCTGAAATGAGTTGGACGACCTCTGTACCAATGTAAATAATACCCCCGGCTCGAGATTCGTTACGATTCAGCAGCCGCGAACCGACAGAAACAAGTTCCACACAATGGTGTTGTTAACGGGCTCATCACGGGCTGAAGGAGCTCCCTCGAAACAGAGTAGCTAGACCTCTTTGCTACTCGGGTGTCCCGAGTGCTCGAGTTCGGATACTCCGTAGACCTGAACAATAGCAACTATGTATCCTCTTTCGCGATCTTTCCTAGAAAGGGTATAGTCGGATAAAGGTATATTTATACCGAAAAAAAGCACGGTGGGACCCCGGATTCGGGCGAAGTTTGGTTACCCTGGTTTTGTATCTAGCACTTACTGTTCGTACGCCACAAGAAGTCTCCTGGCAGGAATTCGACAACAAATCGCCCGATTGGGTCATTCCACACGAACTTTCGGTGCTAGCCGAATTATTGGCTAAAGTGTGTGACGTCAAAGATAACCATTGGCTGCGAGCAAGGACCCCCTTTGCCCCTTAGCCGTCTCGAGGGACTTCTTGTGGCGTACGGACAGTATATCCGTCCGTGCCGTCCCCGTATAAGTGCTAGATACAAAACCAGGGTAACCAAACTTTTCTCGGATCCGGGGTCCCACTATATTTTCGGTATAAATATACCTTTAGGCGGTCGAACATGCCCCCAAACCAAATTGACCTTTCATCGTACAATTAGGAGCGCCGATTTGAAACTTGCCACACAGGGAATGGCATGTACGGTGAAAGGTCAATTTCACCCATTGGGGGCACATTTGACCATCATATCCGGCTACACCCTCTTTCCAGTGTCCTTTTCCAATTGAAAGTTTCCGGGTTCCGCGAGTTCGGAATTCTTTCGATTCTCGGATCCAGAGCGATCAGAGTACAGAAGAAAGGTGGAGCCGAGAAAACCAATTATACGTATCGGAGTAGTACCGTCGCCGTTGCATTTCCTCCTAATTGAATTCTTTTGCGCGCCTTTTGTCCTACACCGAAGGAAGTTCGCGGCCGTTCCGGCTTCAAGAGGACCTCGCTCGACGGCGCAGCATTTCGTAGAGATTCCTGTTTTGCGTTGCAGATCGGACGAACAATTTTTACCTCATTGCCGTAACAGAGCATATGGTGCACCGTGATTAGAGCCTTGAAAACCACCGTCCAATTTGTGTTTTGCGACCGTTCGATCAAGAGGTTCGCCAGCTGTGGTATCGACACGTTCGGTTCGTTCGTGCAGTGAAGTAAATCTGAAACGAGAGAGAACACGGTTTCCATTATTATTACCGTCGGCACACTGTTCCCCATCAGGAATCAATAACAGTCAGAATTATAGCGATTAATCCGTCCATACAGACTCCCGCGTCCGGACCAAGCGAATTGATCTCATTGGAAAAGCCCGATGAATAAAACTCGCTCACGATTCAGACACAAAACAATTCAATCGCGCGCTTCTTACTCTGCTATTATTCCCGCTAGAAAATTACGCCAACGGATTACTCGTTGTCTCGACCAGCCCCCCTCTATCCCCCTCTATCAGGGAATCATCAGCGGACGAGATGAAGAAAATCGCAATAACCACTAATTGAAAGAGCAAAGTGGCAACCGATTCTGTCCGACCGGAACGTGAATCGCTCTCGAGTCGGAACGACGAACAAGCGCCGACCAGGATTTATAATAATCCACGATAAATATAAGCCAGGAGCTTTCAAGCCATTTGGATTAAAACTCGGAGACCTCTTTCACGAGGTTCCTCTGCTCGACGTACCATAACCAGAGACCCATTCAGAGTAATAAAACAAATTTCGATGCAAGATTAAAGATGACAACGAGGAAGAGAGCCGTTCAACGAAGGGCTAAATATCGCCAAGTGATTTCGCAATCGGTCTCTAATAATATCAACGGCCGACGCGTACGTCTCGCGGTTCTGAACCGCGTAGAACGATCATGAACCACGTGTCGGCTCTGTTTACAAGAGTGCTGTCAGCAAATCTCATTCTCATTCTCATTCCCATTCTCATTGTCGTTTCTTGCGCGTATGTGTCGCCGGCGGGAGACCTCCTCTCGATCTTGCACAATTTGTCGTCGCGCGGTTGTGCAATCTAAAAAAACAAAACAAAAGCCGATGGTGATTCCTCCGTAGCCGAGAGGGGGCGGGGGGCGACGCAACCGTTTATTTAAAGAGAAGAAAGTGCATCGCGTGCGTGCGTGCAACCGCGATGTGCCAAAACACACAGGAGAGCGGCACGCTCGACCTTGTCGCGCTTCCTCTTCTAATAATGCGCCTCCTGAACGCGAACGGAGGCTGTCGATGTCCCAACTCATTCAACCGCTGCTGCCCGGCCCTATATTCGCGACGTTCAACCGAACCACCTAGACTCCTCCATCGTAGACCGCTTTTTCCACCGGTTCGGATCGATTCGGAGTAACAAGTGGAACCGAAGACCTGCACACCTAATCCACAGAAAAACCAGGGGAGAAAAACTATCCTAGCATTATTTATAGATTCAAGGCCACGGTACGGTAGGTCGTTGGATTTGTCCGAACGTCAGCCACAACATCCTGAGATCAAGAATGAATGTTTAAAACCCTTGCACTACGATTCATTTTACGGTTGCAGTGATTAGAACTTATTTGTCGTTTCTAATATCTTAGAAAAAAAGAAGTTTGTATGTAATTTATAGATATGCAGTCTCCAATGGTTTCAACAACAAGAAAATATAATTTTGTTTCAATATAAAGTTTAAAGGTAATTAGTAGCATGAATATTTAGTAGACTATCTTCGAAATCTTCGTCACGAGTCCGACTCGGTATTATAGTGCAAGGGGTTAAGAAATCAATGTGACCTTGACGTTTTTTTTAGGAAAAATTGTTTTATCGAAAGTTGCCATATTAAAGTTTGTCAATGTCTAAACATTGTGTTGCAAGATTATATCGGAAGTGACTGACAAATCGTGGCGAAGATTGGGTATTTCCCAAACAGCTGACTCGCACGTGCATTTCGATGAAATTCGGTCGAACGCACGCCGACAATTCTTTTCTCCCATATTGCGTTCACTCGTGAATTTGTTACGTCTCGTTTAACACGCTGACTACCGACTCGACTAGCGAGCTAGCCTTAAGCAGAAAGTGTGTATCGAGACTCGAAATTCCCCAACAATAGTCAATGTATCAATCTGTTCTGGATTTTCCGATAGCATTTCCATCCAATACGTTCAAGCGAAATTCTTGGTCGACATCGTTCGAAGATTTCGTCGCAATGGGATCATTACGAAACCAATGGCGTTACGTTGAATGCGTCGCGACCGTCATAACCTAAAATTGATTCGCATCCGCGAGGGTTTGGCAGCAGCAGTGACCTTGCAAGGATATCATGCGAAGTACTGGAAAAAAAAGAGAGGGGAACGAGTGTGTTAGTGAAGCGGTAGCCAGAGAGAATAAGAAGAAAATAGAAGAATAAAAAGAATACCGGAGAAGTGGAGGGGGGTGAGAGCCCGACGTCAGTGACCTTGAACCAGTAATGTTTTCCGATTCGACTGTAGAACGGGGATTTTCTACAGGAACTAATTTTCCAAGGCTGCGGCTCGCTAAATCGATCGAGTCTCGAGGCTGATTTGGTCCCCTTTGTTTTCATCGTCGCCGTTATAAATAAAGAAACGATAACGATGACGGTAATTAACGACGTGTTTATAGCGGCGCGACGATAACATTGTGGAATATTCATCCAAGGAATAAATCGAAGGAAACTTACGGCCTGGGAACACGAGCTAGCCGTGGATCATCATCGTGCAAAACCGTTATCAAACTTATCTCGGAGCTGAAGGGGTGTGTACGCGGAGATGTTCCTACAGAGTGCCAGCTTGACCGGGGGCGTCACCGATAACGTGTTTTGGTAAGACGATAATGACACTAACGAGAACCAGATGATCGGGAACCGAGCAAAACCCGACCAGTCCCCCCGCCATTGCGCGCTCTCGCGGCGGGAACACGTTTGAACCTGTCCCCGCGGAACCTGTGGACCCTACCGGAACTATTCGTCACTGGTGCACCGGCCAAAATCGCTCCGCCGCGAAATTCAAATTGAAAGGAACATTATCTAATATAATTACTAGACTGCATATCTTTATGCATTTACGGCTTCTAAAAATTTTCAAATAATGCTAGTATTCTATTAAAATATATTTCTACTAAAAATTTTCAAAGAAAATAGGATTCTATTTGTTCCCACTTTCTTGAAACTTGCCTACAAAAATTAAAAATTCCATACACATGGTAATTACAACTAAATGAGAAATTTTGTCGATCGTAAAGTGTTTTGAACAACTTTTTGGAATAATAATCTCGGCGCTACGGTTCGATCAAATTCTACCCTATACATAGCTAATATGTAGTAAACTCAAACGTTTCGATTCGGATATGAATCTGTGCGTCCTAAGACCACGTTTGCTATAGAAGTATTCTGTTAGAGGAAAAGAAAGGTGCTGTTTCGTCCTGGACCCGCTAGAGGACTCATCAGTAAGGCTATCTAGCGGGCCCTTGGTGACAGTTTAGTAACTTGCGAGAAAGTTATTTATTCGACGATGTGTCCATCTTGTAATTACAACTGTTTTACTGATTTTTCGCAATGGTATTGGAACAAATGCTATGGGTCGTACGGCAAAAGGGTCGAGGGTTGTTGCTCTAGATTCGTCCTAGAAATAAGTAGCTTCTTCTAGTAGAGTTCCGCGAACCGTGCGGTATGTATCTGGCCTGTCAGTTATTCGAAATAATTGGCATGCTACGCGACGGTCGTTCGAAAAATATGGAAATGCTCGGACCAGAACGACCGAGTCGATTACGATTCGCAACGATTACGAGATTCGAAATGGAAAATGGAACAGGCCGAAGGACAGTCGATGGCCGTTCCAACTGCGAGAGATAAAAACCGTGAGAGGATCGAGACACCGATCTGTGCCGGTGCAACAACATCATTCAATGGACAAGGCTACTACACGCGTCTATTGTAAAAATCTTCGGCGTGATTCACCGGCGTGTAATACCCGCGACTCGCAATTACATAGGCGATTAAATTGCACGGATCTTGGAACGGGTAATTGCGGGTGCTTCCAGTGGCAATGGCGGTTACTTATTGAACTCGGTGGGAGTTACATAAATACCGGTCGATAATGAATGAATCGACCAACGAGTCGTTGAACGAGTCGGAAAGGCTATCTCCCGATCGACGGACGCGAGGCTCGAGGGTCACGCGAAAACTGACGAATAAACAATAAATTAAATATTAATAATTCTGTGCGAACAATATTTATTATCTGACCGTCGCGGAAAATCGAAGTGTAAGGTCTGTAAATTTGTCTATCCTAAAATGTTCATGACATAACGTAGTTTCTAATACTTTCTTCAAACTGAATAAATCAATTTTAATAAAAAATTGAGACTGTAACTTTACTGCCAAATTCCGTGCATTTTTTCAAACGAGTCCCTCGCAAGCTATTTGGTACTTTAATTTGATTTTTACATGGTGTGTTAGTATTATAAGACCTTTCAATTACAAAACAATTTTTTTTAAATAATCGCAACTTGTCCTAATTTTTTATGCTTAGCAACTTTGATTAGAGTTTTAAAAAAAGCACCAAAAAGTTCTCCCGTGAATTTTTGTACATTAATTGATAATTTGCACATATTTGCACAAAATGCAGACTTCTGCGTAGTCTTTCGAAGAAATTTGTTGCAATTATTTTTCAACGCATGCCATTTGATAAGTATTTATGTGTTCAATTTTATTCTTACAAATTGTATATTTAGAATTAAAATTGTTTAAACATTTACAATCTTTCTTAAAGAAAGTACCAAAAGATACCTTTGAGATTTTGTATTATATTAATTTAGAGCACATTAGATTAGATATTACGGTCGACCTTAAGTGTATAAATATACACAGTTTATGAATAAATTAATTTCATTTATTTTCAGGTAAACAAAAGGAATTCTTACGGATAGTATAGTAGTTTTTTTTCGTTAAAATTATAAACCACATTTTATTCAATAAAAAAACCTTAAAAAAACAAGGTCATCGCAAATTAACACTAAACCTACCGGTCAAATGACCGGTTTCATATTTTTCATTTTACAATTATTGAAATTATAAAGTTACATACATGAAAATTGATTCGATAATTGATTGATAATTTAATCGATTTAGTACTCGGTAGGTTTAGTGTTAAAAAAAAATTTTTTTTATTTACCCATCGAAAATGACTTACAATTAGTGTAAGCGTTACGTCTTCCCCCCCCCCCCCCCCCCCCCCCATATACTAAACACACTGTCCGTCGTCGGTACCGTAGCACGCGAGGTAAAGTTCAAAGTTGACCGTTCGTTGGAAAGGGAATGTTTGTGGAAAGCCTGGACCACGATGAATTTCGTTCACAGAGGATCCGTTGCGCGGTGGATTTTCGAGAGGCGAGGTCGCGCATCAACGTGGCCTCCGAGAGAAAGAGCACGAGGAAACGAGGAACGATCGCGAGGTCATCGTCTGAGAATCAAGTGTACGGTCGTCGATCGATACGCAGACAGAATCTCGGACGAAACAGTACACCTAGGCAGTAGGCAGGCAGGCAGGTAGAGCGTTGCCAGTGAGCATGTGCGAAAGAGAACGCGGCCGATGCGCGATGCCTGTCTATTGCGCGATCGATGCGATCCTTTCGAGATCTCGCGACCCGACTTCCACCGCGAAACTTTTCCCATTCGTAACGAACAACGGGGCAGTGGTTAAAAATTCCAACTGTTATTTCAATACAGAGCCGACTGGTCATATAAGAAATTTACTCAATTCAATAATAAGTCGTTTGATTATTTAAAATTTCCCAAGCAGTCAAGATGACTGCTTTTGGGCAATATAGGTATAACACACATATATATACCGGAAATGAAGTAGAGGGGAGGTAACTACAATTATTAATAAACGCATTTATATGTAGTACAAAAAGTCACAAAATTCTAAGAAATTGTGTCATTATATGCATAATTATTTTTCTAATTGAAATTAAAAAGCAGTCAAAATGACTTCCTTGGGCAATGTAGTGTTAAAGCGGCTAGACTGACAGCGTTTCGCCGCAATCGGAAATAATTGCAGGATCTTTTTTCAGGCTGATCGGTCTTCGCGTTGCGTCACGCTTTATGCAATCTGTTAATGGTACTTTCTCATGGCGGAGACACCGCGCCTTGGAAACAAAAAAACAAAGGAAAAAGTAGGAGGACGTTCTCTCGTCGGAGATAGCAGCAGCTATGTACCAGGAATTCTAGAACAGCGTATCGGTTATCGGTAACCTAATCGCACACGAGAAACAAGAAGTCACGGTGATCCGTAGACGACACTTTGGCTCCGTCGAACCGGCAGACAGTGAGGCTAGATTCCCAGGAAGAATCGGTATACATACACGCTTACAATTAGATAGAGAAATGCGAATTGCGAGCCGATGCCAATTCCGATAAGAGGATCGACCATACACGGACAGATAACGGAATGATTCATTTCGGAGAGCAAAGAGAGCGTCCGAGGATGACGAAAGCATCATCGACGGGAATTCATTTCGCTATCTAAATTAGCAGACCGGAAGAAAGACCGCAAGTTCCGTTTCGCTGAAAAGGAAACGAAGCGCGTGCGCGTGCGTTTGCACACGTGTAAATATTCTATGGAAAAAAAATTGTTTCTACTAACGGAAGGAATTTCAAATTTAAGGAGCATCCCAGTGGTAGAACTGCAAATTTTCAGCCCCCTTTTTTGATTCGATATTTTTATAAGATTGAGAATTGTAAAAATTCAATAAACGCAAAAAGTATGCTTTTAATTACATTTAAATTAGGGATAATTTTAGTAAAATTACAAGATAATAAATGCAATAATTATGGGCCCCCTCCGATTGCGGGGTCTTGTGGTATTGTAGTTCCGCCGCTGGAGCATTGTAGCAATCCTCGAACACGCAAATTAACGGTAAAATTAAATTCTTGATATTATAGATTATTAATCGAAGTTTGCGGGACGCGGAGTGTCCGAGGTTTGGAAGATATTCTACAGATTCGGTCAGTGGCGGCGAAGCACGTCCGTCGATTCGTCATGATTTTCGAGCGACAGGGTTCAAACGGGGCAATTGGAAACAATTCATAGCGACGACTGTAAGGTGCAAAGACCTGACGTGTCGCGCTCTTCGACAGGGGTGGACTTTTTCAATTGGAACGGATACAGGTCACCTACGCGAGTATCCTATAAACCTTGATGCAACCCATGCTACGATGGAATCGATAATCGCGAAGAACTCGTGCGGTTTCCTGGTCTTCGGTTTAAATAGACGTTCTCTTCTATCGATAATTGCGACCGAAAATCGATATACGTATCGGGAATTAGATGTATATCTCCATTGTTCGGATCGCGAGCATACGCCGATCGTTACGATTATTTACGGTCGAGCGAGCACCGATATTCTATCTCCGGATCGATTGTACGCTGTTTACTAACAATCTGAGATAGAAAAAAAAATGTTGCTCGACGCGTTTGAGACAATACGGCCAAACAAATATATATATATATATAATATGTATATACAACGCTCTGTAACTATAGCAGTTAGAACTGGTAACTGATCTTCCCCATAGCGTACTTACAATTATGCCTAGATATTAAGATTTCAACTATGTAATTACCAGGGGTTAGGTCCACGAAATTTTTTCAGGATCGGGACGGGTACCCGAAAATTTCGAGATTCTCAAATTTATCGGGATTCCCGAAAAAAATAGAGATTCTCGAAAGAATCGAGATTTCCGAAAATTCCGAGAACCCACTAAGCATTTATATTCGTTTTAATGAATACATTCATGGTTTCCGATTTTATATTCTAGGTGTTTTCGGCAGATTATCTTATTTTACTTTTTACTTGTTTAATTTATTATCCATCACGAATTCTTTTCAAGAGCGTCCTACGTAATATTCTCGAAATTTTCGGGAAACCCGATTCTTTCGGGAACCCGATCCGACCCGACTCGTCCCGACCATCAGGTTCTCGCACACCCCTAGAAATTACATGTATAAATTCTAGTGGTCGCTAATGACCTAGATGTTAATGCGACCGGTATAAATAAATAATTTAAAAACAATACGGCCGAGCGTCGTGTTCATAACTTCAACGATGGGCATGCTAACCGGAACAAATGTACGATAACCCTGATATCTGTCAGCGACAATTTCGAAGCGACGATTTCGAGGCCCGGTGGCTTCTGAACAGTTTTTCCCTGGCGTTATGTCACACGAACGACAACATTTGTAAACCCCATTACATTAAACATACATTGTTAGCAGACGACTCGGCAGCGGTATCCCGCGGGGTATGCTATTTACTTTCGCGCGAGACATCTGTTATCAATAAGGATCCGGCCGTGCAAAAACTTTCACCGTTGCTCAACTAGGAACGACGATACGATTCGAACCGAACCGAGTCGAATACGAGTATCGACGAGCAGTAATTATTCGCGAATCCGATACCGATGATGCAACCGTACCTCTTGCGATATATGTACAACGTCGTCGTTCAGCAACTCTGCAGTTGCTTGAACCTTAAGTTAGGATAGCGTGTTTCGCAATTTGGCGAAATGTTTGTAAAATCGGACATTGGAAGGAACCAATTGGTTTATAATGAACACAGGTCGTTATCAACGCCCACGTACACACGTTAACGTAATCGCGGTGACGGGCATGTAACGTGACGGCAGGTGCTTTGCAACGGAACCGTGCTGGAATCGATACGAACACCTCTCTCGCATGCAGTTCTGTGCCCGTGTGTCCAAGCGAAAAAAATTAGACTTTTCTTGTCTTCTCCGTAGCGGGCTTCGCTCGGGATTTCGGCTCGATTCGCGAAAGCGTTCTCGTCAGCGAAAAACGGTGAACGGGGAAACCGTGGCTGCGACGACGACCGCCGTGTTCTCGAATCTCGATGACGCATGCTGATTTTTCTCATTGGCCCCGTTGGGTTACAACGAGTCGGGTCGGGTCGGGTCGGGCCGGGCCGAGTCGCGGTTTTCGAATCGATGTGTCAAAGTGTGAACACCACCCGGTCGGTAACCGGGAGAGACGAGACGAGACCAGACGATTCTCGGCTGGTTCCCACGGAAAATCCACGATTAACGAGAGTTAACCACTTTCCTCCGTGGTACGCCTCGAAATGGAAAGTAACCCGTGCACGGGGGTCCGGGGTGGGGGTAGTAGGGATGCATGAAAGGTGATTCCCGTGCATCAGACGTGACTAATACAGTAATGTCAACACCTCCTCGCGAAGTTCGTGCACATTTCGAAAATTTTCTAGTTGCACCTAAGGAAACAGAAAAAAAGCCTGTTGGATGTTTGAAAAATTCCTCGATCGGTAAACCAGCCGAATCTCGTTTGACTTATCCGTTGTGGAAAAAACGTCGAACGATATAGTAGTCCCTGCAGCGAGATCAATTCGCCACCTCGGAAACGAATCCAAGACACGGTTCTCTCCGTCTCGCTCTCTCTCTCTCTCTCTCCCTCTCTCTCTCTCTCTCTCTCTCTCTCTCTCTCTCGCCCGTTCGATCGTGCCAAGATCAAGGGACACAGAGGATAAGAAGAAAGCGAAATACTTACAGTCAAGATGTTTCTTCTTGGGACCTATCATCTCCTCGGTGGTAGCCTTGCAGACAGATTTCGCGAGGCCCTGCCCGGCGATGCTGTGTCTCGCTGCCAGCAGCCTGTCGTTTATCGTCTGTCCCGCCATACTGTCGTCGTCGACGCCGCTGTCACGCTCGAACTTTTATCCAACGTTACGCACACCGCTCTTACCGATGACCGGAGTAACGTGTTCGCACCGAGAGAGGCTGTTTCTCCGGGTTCGACGACAGCCGTCGAACAACGTGTTACACACACAACGGTAGACGACGAAGACGGAGAGGACACACAAGGCGCGCACACCACCAATACCCGTAACCAGCAAGAGCGCGAGAGAGACCAGCAATGGTGAAGAGAGAAAAAAGATACGCCGAGCCGCCGCGCGCCGGTCCCGTCCCGATCCGGTTCCCTTCTGATAGATCGGTTTTGTAAGAACCGGTGGCTGCCCTCGAAATCGCGTTTCGATCGAGCCGAGAGAATCTGGCTCGCTCGCTCTCTCTCTCTCTCTCTCTTTCTCTCTCTCTCTCTCTCTCTCTCCCACTCTTTCTCGTTCGCTCTCCTTGTCTATCTTTTGGTAGCCGTCGCGCGCGTTAACAACTCAGCTGGGCAGACGACAGCTCTCGGCTCTCACCGCGAACGACAGAAGGCTCGCTCGACCAACCAATATGGCGACCCGGACCTCCTACTCCTTCGCCGGACCGGACACTCCTGACAGCCAATCCTCGTCCTCCGTCCGCAAACACGGCCTACTGCCTTTGACGTCATACCGCGCTAGTCAAAACAACCAGTGACGGATCAACGCGCACGCGCTCTAACAGCCTCGGAATTTTAGGCATCTTGAACATTTTATTAACCTGCTCGGCATTATCAGGCAATACTGGGCAATAACGAATCTCGCTCATGGCAATATCGGTTGCATGTTCTTATTGTTTAGAAAGAAGTTATTGCTGGCTAAACGATTTGAAACATTTTTCGAGCGATACTGATTTGTAATGCCACCGACGGAGGGGCCCTTAGAATTATAGCACCCTTGAACGCGAGGTTTTCGAACGTGCGTTTGCAAAAGATTATTGAAATTTTGGCTATTCGTTATTTGTATGGTTACGATCAATTGTAATTTCCTAGAAGTTATTTTTCGTTATTTTTCTTAGAAGTTATTTATGTGCTCGTTCTTCGCAGATTCTATGTCCGAGCACGTTAAGGCGAACTTAACGTGTTCCGAAGACACGTTGCGTAATGTTGTAGACATAATTAGTTCGAGAGAAGTACGAAGAAAGCGAGAGTTCGCGGTGAAAAAATCGATCGAGGAGGGTGTCACCGTGACGAGGTCCAAATCGATAATGGTAGTCCAATTTGTGCGCATGCATATTTCCTGCCGGCTACTCCATCTACCGTATCATTTTACCAATGATCGAACGGAATCACGAATTTTCGAAATTTTTTACAATTAATTTACATTTCATAAGAGATTTTTGCGACGCTTCTTGACAGAGAGTATGCAATTATATATTATATTAGATAGAAATTATATATATATATATTTATTGTAGCCAAAATTGAAATAAATAGATTCGAACGTTAGAATTGAAAAATCATCTGCTTTAAATTATCGATGAAAGGAATTTTTCTATCGCCTGTTTAAACGTGCACGTACTACGCGTTTCTAATTAATTTCCTATCAGCCAATCGATGCCGACACGAAATCAAGGAACATTTCTATTTGCACAAATGCAGGCAATTACCAATGTTGGTACGAACACCAGCCACCGTGGAAATTGAAAGATCCACGAATCAATTCAAAACACGAAGACGATAAACGAGCTTTTCTGTCAAAATGTGTACGTACGATCACTGGTTTATAAAATAAAACGGTTCAACGAGCCAGAACAGCGCCAAATGTTGTTAAACCGGTAGAAAATAGATCTGGAACAACGTACCAGATCTCTTTTTTGATAACACGTGACATAACCACAATAATACGATCGTATACGTCGATGTTAATTTGAATTTTTTTTCCAGCTGTTAGCAGCGGAGTATCGTTCGCATTATCGTCGATTTTGACGGTTCTTGTGTTCTCCGGAATGCAAATATACAAATCTTCACTGGCATCTTCGCAACTGTACACCATACTTGGAGGATACATTGGCTCCATATTGTTTATATGTATATTAACTGCTATAGGAAATTTAGAAGCTACGATATTTGGAAAATCTTTCCAACAGAAATTATTCCCCGAAGGTATACACGCGCATCGCTTTACACAGTCTCCCCTCATCCGTTCGTACACGCAAGGAAGCAAAGTAATCAAAGTATTTTTCTTTTTACAGTTGTGTTCTCGCTAATGATGAGTTTAATCGCATCCGGACTGGTGCATCGTGTTGCAATTACCACCTGCTTCTTATTTTCTATGATCGCATTGTATTATATCAACCGAATCTCTCAGGAGACATACTCTGTACCGATGCCTGTACCGGTATCTGTGCATACAAAGAAAAGGAAATGAGAGAATTGTATTAATTTAATGCAACTTTTCCACTACAACCACGTGCTCAATCGAAAATTCGACTATTTAAGTATCTCGTTATCAAAGGCTTCTAATTCATTTATTCTTCTTCCTGTGTCCGATGAAACATACGTCATTATCTTTTTGTATTAACATACTTATACTGCTACAAGTGTAGGTAGACAAGTAAAGTTTAAATAAAATGCATTGTATACAAATATTTTATAAGATTTAGGGATTTCGTTTTCCACTCTTTCTGTGTTTTTCCGCTTCCTCCTTATCACTGAAATATTCAAACGTTTCATCTGAATCGTTCACATGCACATGAGAGCTGTCTGTTAATTTCGGCTGATCGTCGCTAAAATTCGGCTGAGCTACAACTTGTTTGTAAATCGTCATTGCCTGAAAACATCGCATACAGTAAAGTAGCTTGTAGATGATTTGTTTTTTTTTTTTAAATTCCTAACTTACCTGCGCTACTAAGGAAGACACGTCGGATACATTGCTGGGTAAAATTAGAGTATTATTGTGTTTCGCCATTTGCTTAAACGCCTTGACGTACTGCTCTGCTATACTAAGCGCTGCTGCGTTCTTCGCATCTGTTACCGTGAGAGCACCCGCTACCATCTTTAAACTTTTTACACGTGCTTCGGCAACGGTGACCATCGCTTTCGCTGCGCCATCCGCTTTATTTATCTCTTCTTGCTTCGCGGCCTCTGTAAAGTTCAATTCATATGAATGGACTCTTAATTTTCAATCGAAAAAGGAAACCTGTGGTAATAACCTGACGCTAAAATCTGTGCCAAACGTTTTCCTTCCGCGATATTTATTTCTGCTTCCCTTTGACCTTCCGACTCCAGAACTGCAGCTCGTTTCTTGCGTTCTGCTTCCACTTGCATCTGCATCGCTTCTTGTACTCGTTGCGGCAATCTTATGTCACCTAATGAATAAAATGATTTAGTAGTTTAACTCCGCTTAACAAAATTTACAACATTATTCTCTCTCGACTCACGTATTTCATATCGAAGGCAGGTAATACCCCAAACTTTACTCGCTTTATTAATACTATCGACGATACAAACGTTGAGGCCCTCCCTCTCCATGAATACTTTGTCTAAAGAAATTTTTCCCAATTCCGATCTCATTGTGGTCTGAGCTAATTGGATTATAGCAAACTCTGGATCCTCGACGCCGTAAGACGCCAAGTATGGATCGTCTACTCTTAAATATAATACTCCATCGATGTTTAACGTAACATTATCTACAAGCGAGAATCTTATAGTTAATTTGCAATATTCTTTTCACGCATACGGTTCCTGACATGTACCTGAAGTCACTGCGGATTGCTGTGGAATTTCTATAGCTATTTCTTTGAGACATTGAACGTACTTGACCCGATCGATTATTGGTACCAGTAGATTCAATCCTGGCTCTAGGATTTTATGAAATTTTCCCATTCTTTCAATGATCCATGCCTGGAAAAGTATTGCACTTGTTAGCGTATCATTTGCTAGAACTTGTTTACAAATATGACAAACCTACCTCTTGTTGCGGGACAAACATTACAATAGTATTCAGAGGTCCGCTGGTTTTATGTCTGACTTGTGTTACAGTTACTTGAGGCGCAGGATGTCCGAGGACAAAAGACGGCTGATCATTTGAAAGAAATAATTATAATGTTATAGACTCATGCTCGTGATATTATAGGTTAAGGTTCGCTGTATTTTTCTATGTAAGCATAATTACCTGAAAAACCCCGAAATTACGAGCGAGCAATTTGAATCGGCTATTTGTCACGCATTTATATTTTTGCAACAACATTATGCCGATTGATAAAAATTCCTCTTACAAATGGAACACGTTTTCTCAGCCTGTTTGAACTGCAGTCAAAATCACGTTCTTACTGTGAAGAAACAACGTCCGAGAAACATATTTATTTTAGCAACCGGTTAAAAAATGATACCTGTCCGACGGTGAAAACATGCGCAAAATTAAACGAAACACTTTTATCGAGGTAACGTCGGTCCTTTCTCCGCTGAAATAGAAAATGTGTGTGGACAAAATGTTTGAAAACGATTTCGCGCGCAAACCGATAACTATCCGCGGGAGAACGGTACGCTTCCGAATTATCATCTGACTGATACGATTGTTTCAAACAATTCTTCTCGATAGAAAACATTTACCTCTGCGAAGAGTACATTTAAATTGTTTAGCATATTGTTTGTTTATCATCCTAGTTCAGAATTGTTAATCCTAGGGACAGAAACATTGCATCGCATTGCATGCCCTGATACCCGGTCGGTAATACAGATCGCACTTCCCTCGCTCGATTCAAAATACAAATCCTTCTTGTTCAATTACGCAACAGAGTAATAAAAATATCATTAAACTTGTTCGTACGGTATCCGTGAACATTTGCATATATGTATTCTGTTGGTTTTCCTGTAAACAAAGCCTTACACGAATAATAATATTCTTACTCGCCGTTGACCGACTTTCAGGAGGAATGGTAATTTATTAAATCGTTATATAAGCGAATGTCCGTCGAATTGTCGCACGGATTTTCGAAAAGGTTGTTAATTAACGTAGAGAAGCGCATAAATTTTTACGTCAAAACAAAAGAGATTCGCGCTCATTGGTCGACGTCGGTAATTACCGACGGGCCGGCCAATGGGATGCAGCGTCGTTCGCGAACGCGAGGGAGAAATAATGCAGTCGTCGGGGGAGCAGCCTGCTGTGATAATTGTATAGTATAGCAATTGACAGTCCAGCGGAAAATATCGTGGATGCGAGAGTGCGTGACATTTTATCCACTGGGAATATTAATCGGTCTCGTCGAAAATGTCATCGCCTACGCAAGTGGTGAGCGTCATTTTTTTCTCATTGATCGGGACCCGTTCACGTCATTCCCTTCGATTACCCCCCGATGCATTTATATGTTTTCATTAATATTCGCCTTCGTCTTGACACCTCTGCCGCACAATCTCTATCCGTTCTCTTTGTTTCCACGTTCGATCCTCCATCGGACAAGTCATGCCTTTGTTTACATCGCTTCGAAAAACAAGACACGCAAACGTCAAAAACAAACTTCCTGTCGAACAGCTGTTCCCATTGTTTTGAACGACGGCTGTCATCATGTTTTTTTTCCGCGCAGCATTGCTCACTTTCCTATCCGTTCTCTGGACTTATTTTAAATAACTAACGTTGGTACTATTGCGAATTTTCACGCGTTTGTTTGTTTTCATGAAAAGAACGAATCAACGAGAAAAATGAAAGAAAAATAAAATGATTATTCCTTTGGTGCCCCGTTCGCTATTGTCGATGCATTTTATGATGCTGCTGCTTTTTCTGCGAAAAATTAGAAGTCCTAGATTTATTGGATCAATAAATTACCGAACGTCACTGTATCGTATTAACTTCGAATCAATTCAACGACCAATTGGATGTCCACCTTGACTAATTTGCTGCAATCTTCTAATAATTGTTTAATTCGCTGTTCAGCTATGCTTCTGTACAGAATTTTGCTGAAATCAGTGTTCCCCTGACGTGAGAACTGAAATCGTACATATGCTTTCTTTCATTGTGCCAAATATAGCCTTATACACGTTCCCCTGTTGAGAACAAAGGGTACCTATCCGGAGAGTTAAAAGAGGTCTCGTGCAGTTGCTCGTAAATTATTCAGTGTTTTTTTATTATCGGTACAATCGAACGAAGTCCAATGGTACATATACGGTATTTATAAACAGCCAGCCGATTGCACGATGCAGCTCGATCGTAATTTGTTTTCACTCGATGGGAAAAATGCGTGTTTAATCGCTTCCTCCATTCATGCAGTTCAACTTCAAACAAATATTGTGATTGCAGAATGATACAAAGAAACGATCGAGATAATGCATCGTGTGCTCTCGACTCATAACGATACACGGTCCCACTATCTTATCTCTTGTGTTTGTTTACACTATTCTCCCTTAAATCATTGTCTTCTGCCTCCGGCGTGGAATCATAATTCATGCGCATAAATAAAACGGTGTTAACTCGAAATAACATTGACAAACGTTCTCGTACATTCACCGAAAGATAACATCGCATTGGTATACATATGTATATATATATATATATCCTTAACATCAACGTGTTACTAATGGAAAATCGTGTTAATGTGTTTGTTTGATTATGAGTCACCATGAACAATAACCGGGACTCGAACGTCCCTGTTTTGTCTGTTGCAGTTAAAAAGCGTTGGTCCAAAGCTAGTCCCGTTCTTTAAAAGTGTGTCCGTGTATTTTATATTGCTAGCCGAGCAGCCGTCCCTACTCACGGCATGCTTCAAGTGTTTGCCAATTATAAGTCTTATCGTCTTTGTTCTCCTTCACGGAATTAGTTTATCGCAGGAGTAAGTGCAACTGATTTTCGCATGAGCTGATCTCCCTCTAGTGTGTGCTCGCCTTGAAAACATCCAAAATTAATCCTCATCCGCTCGTGGTACACGGCTCTCTCGGCGGACAAACGAGAGGGCATAACAACATACAACAATTAACGCTACAGATAATCAATTAACTTGCGAGCGTATGGCTTCTTCCGCGGCTTTTATTACAAGTGCAAAATACGTTGCGTCGCGGTGCAACCGTTCACAGGCAACACCTCTAACGAGCAAACGTTTAGCGGAGCCGGAAGTAACGAGTTAATCGAGGCTGCGCGTTACATTTCCTAGACCCACTATAGGTGCTGGAGACCAGCCGCAGCGTTTCCACGTACGATCTTGCTTACACGCTTGTTTTCAGGTCGCTTCTTTTTTATTTCTCTAATAGGTCACTCACGCGCGCACACACACGTTTCAGAGTTCCCTTGCTATTTAACGACGAATACGTATTTTCGAATAGTAATTACGGCACGAGCAAGTTTCTCCTCGGGAAACGGAAAAAGAAACGCGATCGAAATTCTTGATCACGATGATTGCCCAAGGCCGTTGATCTCGTTCCCCTCACGTGTCCCGGGCGAACACCTACAGCAGAGAATGAACAAGAGAAATCAAATTGTTAATTGATCTGTGAAACTTGTTCGGATATAGAGTGTCGATAGAAAAAAAAGCGTCACTTGAAAATGTAAATGTAAGTGTAAGCTAGACTTCCTCTTCGCCGCTTCTCTCCGCTAAACTATTATTCGCTAGAAGTCTCTCTCTCTCTCTCTCGTACGCGTCTCGTTGAACCGCATTGTGTCCGCTTCTCTCTTGCGTAAATCCGACCAACAAGCAGAAACAGATGCTCGCAAAGAATTGTCTGCTCCTTTCAGATACACGTTCTCCAGGCGCATACTAACCGGGCTGATATTCAGTTGCATAGGGGATGCGTTACTGGTCTGGCCGAGTTGTTTTATAGGTGGGATGTGCATGTTTGCCCTCGCTCAGATCATGTACATCAGCGCGTTCGGTTTTATACCGCTTAACATAGTACTGGGCACGGTTCTGTACGCGATGTGTTCCATAGGTAAGTACTCTCTGTCACTCTCTCCTGCGTCCTCTTTTCCTTCTAACGAAATACACCTGAAAAGGAAAATTAACTCTGTACTTTTGCAGTTATATACACACTGATGCCGGGTCTGAACGGAGTCCTGGTCATTGGAGTCCCTGTGTACACGGTGCTACTGACCACCATGGCGTGGAGAGCGATCTCAAGAGTGCAGTTTTACAGGGTATGCGCGGACGACAATATTTTTTATATCTTACAGAACCTTCCCGAGCAGCTTCTTACACGAAAATACGATCCACCAAGGCGAACAAACGCGAAACCGTGTTCTAGTGCAGTATTAACCATTTGCTCTCGAATAGCCTCGAAGCTATTTTAACTCCGGAACCCATTTTTTTTTCCATAAACATTTCTTCAAATTGAACAGTTACTCATACTACAATTAATTTTTTAGGAATTTATTAAACGCAAACTAATCTAGTAATGTTAAAAATGCTGCCCTTTGAAATCACGATTTAGGGCGACTTTTCGGCGAGTTAAAGGGAATCTGCAACATAGAACCGATTAATATATTATTTAGGCAGTAAGATGATATTGGAAAGTGCTGACCTAGAAATACAACGGGCCATTCAATTTCTTGTAATCGGCCGACACGATGTATTCAATAAATGATTTCCCCCGGCAGGAGTTATGGACGTGGACTAAATTATGCAGTTGCATCGGCAGTATATGTTTCTTGATATCGGATACGTTGCTCGGTTTCCACTACTTCCACACTCCATTGCCATATTCCCAGGTACGGTAACAGCAGGGATGCATTATGTAAATCGTTGATACAATGTTGGCGTTTAATCCATTGGTTTTCCAGGTCTCTATCATGCTGACGTACTACGCGGCCCAGTTGGGAATCGCTCTGAGCGCCGTCGGATCTAAAAATAACAATAACATTAGCAACAACAGAAACGAGCCGGTTGACCCGATGCCAGTCAAGGGTTGAGAGGCGTGTATCTTCTTATAGGTTGTACATATTTAATTGAATTATCCACCCCCTATCCTCTTGCCGCTCAAAATAATTAGAAGCTCCACCGGACGAGCCACGTACATTAAGTAAAAAAATACTATATATTAAGTAGTTTGATTATTTTGAGCTGTGCATGGAGACGAAGACCATGCGGATCGCTGTACTGTAGTATATAACTGATCGTTCGATGTAGGTACCAATGCACGATCAGTTAAAGTTAAACGATGTTGTACGATGACTGTAAAACACTGAACTTGTAACACTGCCGCCATCCCGAGGCAACAGGTTTTACCCCGTGACTATTTCACGATAAATAGCACTGTACCTTATGTATGTACGAATCGTTTCACCGGGGCGGTATTCGTTTCCTCCTTCAATTGAGACACAATTAGATACCGTAAAAAGCTGTGAACAACTAGAAATACTTCTGTAGGTGTTTAGCGACCGTAGGATCGTTTTTCCCCGAGTTAATTATCGCCGCGGACTGCGCGATGTTCCTATCGGTAATTCGTCGCTCTCGTTCAGCGGATTCCACCGATTAAACGAGAACGTGTTCCATAAAATGAAAACTATCGTACGAAAATAGTTATTCGTTATTAACAATAGGAACACCGTGCACGCGCGTTATGTGTGTTGGCTCACTGTGTATACTACGAACCAAATCACATTTTTGTACAGTAGAAGGAATACATTGATAGGTGAAATTGAATGGTAGTCGATTATATGTAAATAGAGAGACGCATCCGATAAAATAGAGTTATAGATGTTCCGACATTGTTCTTTCGCATTGAACAATACTGTGAGAGAAAACGATTTTATAACTATTCTCGGTTTATTTAGGTCGTATAGATATCCTTTTATTTTACTACTGCATTTATTGATGAATAAGTATTATAAACGGTAGCGATGCATTTATCTTTGACAACATGCACCTAAACGGAACACCCAGTCAGAGAACATCAAAACTGATTATTTTTTCAATAAAAATATTTTTTCTATATATATCCAAGGAAACCGTAGAGTTCTGACACGAGGAATGTATTTTGTATCTTAGACTATAGCAATCTCGGCAATTGACTCAGTAGATTATTATAGTGCAGTGATAGATTTCAATGACATATCATTCAATTGAATTAATTGTCTTGGAAGCGCAAGAACTGCTATGACTCCGGCAGCAACAATAATGCGAGCTAGATGACAATGAACATAGAACTGAGATTACCGAAACGCGAACGCGTTTCCTGGTTTAAAAATAAATCTGTCGTAGTCTGAATCTTCGTTTTATTCGGCTCTATCGTTCACGTATATGGGTACAAGTTATAGCATAATAGTCAAATATGTTTATAGTGTGTGTATTCGAAAAGTAAAATACTCGACAACGTACGATACAAAGATAATTCGGTACACGCTCTCCGAATATGTCTTTTTCTCTCAATCAATAAAATTACTAGTTTCTAAGAAACTTCCAAAAATTCTACTACTTAGACGTTATTTCTTGATCTACTATTTTTATATGTAATTCACTGACGAGACACTGTAAATCGTCCGAGAAACGTTGATATAATTGTAGATGACACGTATCGATATCTATACACACACGTCCTCCTGTACTCTGATTCTAAAATTATGATTAAAGTGATCAACTACATCTGTATATTGAGACTGTATTTTATAGATAATTAAAAGTTTGTTAAGGCGAACGCGCAAGCGACATTGTAATTCTACTTCGAACGTTTTGAAAACTAAGACGACAACCATTACTGTAGAACCAAGGTTTCTGCACCTCCTCGCCGCACTACGATACCATTCGACTGTTTGCTTTCCTCCGCGCATTTCACTTTACATTTAAAGATCCTAGAACGAGGAATATAATTGCGATACCTTTTCCAGACGAATTCTATATTCGAATACAGCTAACAATAAGAATCTACTTACGAAACAATATCGTTCCACATTTGAACTTGATTCTCCTGTACCGCGCTAGTTTTCATTAATTCTTCCTTTTCCAACGTAGAACTTTTAATTCTGCTTTCCTCGGCCCGAATAACGGCGTTCAATTCCTCTCTTATTTTCTCGCTGGGATCGGAGCTAGTGGGATTCTATAGGAAACATTGATATTCGCATATATTAATAAAGAACATTTTTCACTCGTGAACATTTCCAAATCAAATTGAACAACCTCTGTTTCGCGCATTATTCTCTCCTCTGTGCTTTTTATGTGAGCCACGAGTTTCTCCAACTTGTTCCTCTCTTCGATGGCCTCCGTTACATCTGTTTTGATCGCCTCTATCTCGGACTGCAAACTATTAATCGAAACGTTCATGCTCGATTCGACGTCGTTGTGAGCCTTCTCAGCCTTCTCGTGTTGCTGCTCGAATTCCCGCGACTTCTCCCGCAAATTTTGCACCGCTGAAATGCATTTAAATCACTAAGCGCGCATCGATCGCGATGCCTCGAGCAAGCATACCGTTTATCAGCGGAACCAGCTTCGCTCGACGCGAGGAGATGTCCCTCGACAACTGATGATTTATCGAGGACGCATTCTCCTCCGTGAAATCGGTCGGCGTGCTTTTCTCGACCGTTTCCAACATCTCTTTCGTCTGGTTACACTGGCTGAGCTGGAGAGCAACGAACGATTACAGTCGGTCTAGTTATCCTAAAGAATTCTCTACAAGCGAGAGCTACCTGATTCTCCAAAATAGCGGCCGTTCGATAAAGCACACTGTTTTCCGCATTAAGCCAGGCCAGCTCGCCTTTGCAATGCTTATAGAGAGTACTCCTGGTTTTCAGCCGGTTAATATACTGTTTCAATTCCTCTCCTTTGGGCGCGACGTCTTCAATCATCATCCTGGACAATTCCCGTTTCTCTTCCAGCTTCTGCTGCAGCTCTTGTAAAGAATTGTCCGTTTTCTCCAATCGTTCGAGAACGTTCCTCTTGATATTCGCAACGGCGGCCGCTTGTTGTCGGAAAGGCTCCATTTTATCGATATTGCTCTTCGAGATCTAAACGAATTCCGTCTCGTCATTTTATTCGGAGGACGGGATTAACGCGTCTTCGTGGTTTACCTTGATCTCCACAAGGTCTTGAATCTCCTTCGCCATCGCGTCCAATTTATTTCGCATCGCGGTGATCTGATCCGGACCCAGATACGAGAGCTGCTTCACGGTTGTCAACGCTTTCATGCGATTCCTCTTCGCGTTCAACTCGGCCGGTAGCTTCTCGTTGACGACCATCGATTGCACGGTCACCATTTCGGACAGCTGTTGCAACAATGTCTGCGCTGTAACTTCGTTCTCGTCCTTTCTCAGCGTTTCCAGCTCTCTCTCTAATCTTTGAAGAGCGGTCTAAAACGACAGCACCGAAATGTATTGAAATTTGTCTGAAGAGCGCGATTTGACGATAGATCATAGACACGGTTCTACCTGTAGTCTAGACGTAATCTCCTTCTCCTGCTCTTCCTGCAACGCTAGATCCCGTTCCTTGTCCCTTTCGACGCGCAACGATCTAGCCGCATCCAACAAATGAATACCCGTTTCCGCTTTCGCCTTCATTTTCTCGATGCGTATGGTGACCGCCTAATCAAATCAATCACGGGTGTTAGTTGTACGCGTAACGGGCTACGCTCTCTTTTCTTACTTCTTTCTCTTTCTCCATCGTTTTGAGGTCCGCGGTGAGCTCGCTGGCATTCTCAAAGTTCTACGTTCAACAACAACGAACGATTTTAACAACTGTACAGCAAGGATCGCGACGACGGCCGCGATACATATAAACACGCTTGGTTTCTTTATCGTTTTACCCGTTTTCCTATCTCTCTCTCCTTGTGGACCGCTTTAAATTGATCGATCAACATCGTGTACTGTTCGTGCAAAGCGGCGACCTCAGGATCGCCCAAATACTCGTCGGGAACCTCTACCTAATTAGTAATAATTAAGTTACTCGGTGCGAATCGGTTTAAGGAACACTACAAGGTATCTAGGATTTTCATTCGTTCGAAAAGTATAACTGTGAAGTCAACGATAGAAATTCGTAGACGCCTCGCACAAATGCGTAGGTATACAGAGTGGTCCGTTTAAATAAGAACACCTAAATATCTCTTCAGGTTATTGTGATGCAAAAATTATTTGTTACGTAATGTGCATGGTGTCGATGGACCAAATATTTGGCACGAATATTTTTTCCACCTAGGTAATTTTTTTCGGAGTTATCAAGGTCGTCGGTGTTTTTTTGACACATAACTGCATTTGTTTTTTATTGCACCGTGTAGCTGAGCAAAAAATACAATCAGATATGTATAATAACGTGACCTTCAAATGACCTTAATTTTTGAAAATGAAAGTGAACACTCCGGAAAAGATAATCTTGAGAAAAAAAAATATTTGCAAAAAATTCACCTTGTCATACCATTTATATTGCATTAAAGACACTTGTTATGTTATCACAAATAAAGGAGATATTTAGATGGCTACATTTAGGTGTACACATTTAGGTGGACCACCCTGTATATATATGTATGTATACCTTCACTAGAAAACGAGACAAATATGCTCTTTTTCGAGCAATGTCCACGTGAGATAGAAGCCACGTCAGGATAGGATGAATCGTTTCAGGATCACCTCGAATCAGGCCTTGTCTAACAAACGATAGTGAACAGAAATTAATATGAGAATCGATATGCATCAGCGCCGCGGATTTTCAAACCGGGACGGATCTCTCGTGTGATTTTTAATAAATATGGATCTATACCTAAAGGTAACAGGATCTGTCTGCGGCTGATAATTAAACACGCGCAACACATTTAAAATGTAAATAGCGATCTCCTCGGGGCTCTCGATTCTTGGATCAGCGTTCGGGGCATTCTGATCTTGTATCTTGATCAATACCTCTCTCAATACCTGGAAAGAACAGCGGATGAGTGGACGGTTCTCGTGAATCGGAGAAAACAGTTTAGATTTTGAAACTGGGACACGCTTACTTGCAACAGTTCCTCGGGGCTCAGAGAATTGAAGTAAATAATGTTATAATTCCGACCGAGCAACCTGTTCACCTCCGACACAATGAACTTCATGTTTTCCTTCATGATTGTAAGAGTCGTTGTACGCTAGACTTTTTCTCACCGGGATACGATAATAACTCGGCTAGAAATGGAAGTAATCTAGGCGTTTGTTGCCATAATGCGTCGTCCTGACAACGACAACGTCGTGTCTCGGTCGGCCCCTTTAAAATCTAACGCGTGCACACAATATGCAGAGCCCCCGGTGCGGTGCGCGCCACGTAATCACACGGCAGGAGTATTTGGAGTCTGCACACGATGACCTTTCAGGGAAAATTAGTGCGCTAATTAAGTTACAGCCCTGTACAGGAGCGAGAGAGAGAGAGACTCCTGAAAGGTCATTTAATTTTCAACTACGCGTAACTTGTTTGATGCAGCTCGCGTGCACACCGTATCGGTATCGATTGCCGGAGCCGAGCAATTTGTACTCGAGTAATTTGCGATGCAACCGCATAATAATTAACCGTGCGAAAAAATAAAGAGCGGTTGACGTTTATGTCGCCGCATATACTCCTAAGAACGGTGGGGATGTAGTCGAAATCGTACATTAAATTTTTCTCTATTGCACAATCATTGAACGGCCGTTATACACGGAGTCGAAAGTTCAAATCATATTCTTTCCTTCTTTCTTTTCTCATTCCAGTGAAAGGATAAACGAAATTTTGCTGTGACTCGAACATTGTCGCCTCTTAAAAACTATATTGTTGGTCTTCCACAAATAAAGTTATATATGGATTTGATTCGGAAATAATCATTCGTTTTATTTAAAAGAAACTATTAGTTAGACAATCAATGCGGTAGCCCTTTCGTACTTTTTTTTATTTTCATATATATATGCATATATATATCCTTCAAACTTAACGTACGATTTAATCGTTATAAAACTGCAAGTCTCCATGTATGCTCGAACATGAAAGTTTTTATTCCACACATGAAAATTGTGTTGTTCTTTTTCTCTTCTTTTTTATATATCGTCATCACATATATATCGTCGTCATCATCATCATCACCATCACCATCATCATCACCATCATCGTAATCATCATCATCATCATCATTATCATTATCATTATCATCATCATCATCACATATTTCAATACGCAATTTCGATATGAAAATTGAGACTCGTTCGAGATGAACTGGCTCTCTTCGATACAATATAACACAGTGATATTTAAATGTATGTATTTAAATCTTGCGGGAATTTCTATATATATATATATATATGTATGTATATTCATATATCAGCGGTGTGTCGACTTTCTGAGCATAGTTTATCTTGTAATACTATACTGAATCTTAATTTTATTATTTAACAAACCTCGACTCTAAACAGTATCAGTTTTCCCATTTACTTTTTCTTCTCTTTTATCGTATTTTTTTTTTGTTTGTATTCATTATATATATATATAATAATAGATGCCGCTAGAACAACATTTCTCTACTCGCTTATGTGCGTTAACAGATGAAAGAGAGAGAGTACACCGAAGTTACCGTCGACTGAAAAATATGTTGCTGGAGAATCGGCTCGAGCATGACTTTTTGAAAATCCCGTTTAACACATAGTTCACGCGTTGTTCTCCTTTTCCCTCTGTTCTGCTGTTCTCTAGGTATACATACTTCACGCGTGATCGGCGAACCTCTTTTCCCAGCTTATTTTTTCTTTCTTTGTTAACTCTTAGAATATCCGTGTTATGCAAATGGCTTGTGAAATCTTACATAAAAGAACCATGCAAGTCATATATATTTTGTGATGTTTAATAATCAGTCTAAAATTTGAACAATACAGCAACGTTGTGATAATCAAATACTGCATGAAAAAAACCATTTGAAGAATGCACTATATATAAATAGTATAATATATATGTATAATCTATGTTTATCATATATATATATAAGTACCGTAGGTATTGAGTATTAGATGTTACATAAAGGATAGAGAATTCAAGTGGTCGGCTCGAATACATAGAAATTTTTTAAAATTTTCCAATATGTTAGAAAGAAACAAAATAAAAGACAAAAAAGAGAAGATTAAAATAAACTAAAAAAATTTCTTTCTATGTGTATATCGCCTTAAGGTGTAATACATTTTTGCAAAGGTTCTGTGCGTAATGTAAAAAACTGCAAAACTATGACTATGACTCGATTATCGATATTATGCGGCATCGTGTACAGGCATTTATATTAATTTAAATAGAGTTATTATGCTCGAATGCGGAGTAACACGACGCGCTGTATACAATAATTAATTAAACGTCCCCTCAGCTCTCCGGTCTTCATTAAATTCGCGAGCGAGTTATGTCAGAAATATATTATGAATTCGAGACAGAGTTAACAAATTTCTTGTACAGCATCACAGAACAAAAGGATAATTTATACAAATTCACGTTTAAATAACGAATTGTAGGCAATCCATCGGGTGCGGCTTACATTCATTATTGACGACTATCGGGTACACAGTTTTTTTTATCTCTTTGCTTTTTTCCCTCTGTTCTTCCAAGCATCATAAAACAATAAAAACCATACATTAATTTGTATAAAACAAGTTACGCATACTCGGATGTACATTTCATAGTGCGTGAACACTAAAAATTTATTTAAATTTTTCATAATCGCCAGTATTGAACTCAACCTCGCATCGTTTCTATATATATATACCTAATATAAAACAAGAACACAACAAACTTTCTGGCATACATGATACATCTTAGCACGTAAGATCGTATGTCAAATCGGTTTTTTTTACCCCTTCATTTACGTTCGGCTAATTACCTCTCCTGTCTCTCTTTGTATTTCTCTACACAATTTTTCGCCATTGTCTTATCTCCCGTGATAAGTAAAACAGCAAGACAATAGTACCAATGAGTGTTAGTGTGTGTATATATATACTTTTACTCTTTTACTGGGAGCGGCAGTTTCGCTTGTAAAACAAATTTCCATTGTATACAAAATGTAATTTCTCTTACAGACGGCGACGTGATTTTAAGGTATTCCATGTAGCGTGTGTGAAGGGAGGAAGAAAGGATGGTAGAACATAGAATAAGAATTCAGTTTATCCGCTCTTGAAGAGGAGGATGGCTACCTGACCCAGGTAGAAATAGATAAAATGTCTTGTTTCATGCGTCACGTAGCTGCCGAAGTTACGTCCTACGATGCAGTGCCACGTTGGGTTGTACTTTTTATCGAATTCTTTTTTGATAAAGGCTGCGATGTCCTGCAAACAAACAGAATTCTATGTTGCGATTGTTCTAGCATTATGATTTCATCTTAATTTTAGATTCAACCAATATAAAGCTTTGTATGTATACAATAGAGTAATGGGTTCTCGTCAATCATATACATCCGCAGCTCTAATCGATAGGAGTCGGCGACGTACCTTTTCAATATTATATTTTTCGAGCGCTTGGGTCGCACAATCAACGGCATCCTGCTGCATCTCCTCTGACATGTCTGCATTCTTGATCACGGCCTTTCGGTCAGACATTTTAGCGGTTCTAGAAGTCACAGAAGAACAGACAAATACTTTCAGAATTCCTGATGTTCGGTTACCAAGCAGAGCTGGCTGAATTTATACACGTATCCATCGAGACTTAAAATCTGTATTAATGGACAAAATACCAGATATTTTGCCTGTTCGTACAGACTACGCAGCAGGTAAGAGAAACGCTGCTCTTGTTAAAGCGCGCACAGTTAAAATGTTCCTCGAGCTATCTTTCTTTGCCCAGCTTCTCTCAAAGAGTCTATCTATTCATTATCAGCTGTGCTCGGCAGACCAAACAGGTCTTGAACATTTGTCTGGGAAGCGTGAAAACTTTACGGGACATAAAGTTTTTCTAAAGAAGAAACAAAAGGTTCATCGGTCATAATAGCTGTCCAGCCTACTTTGGGCATGTAATGCATGGATTATATGCGTACGATGGACATCTATTAGGACTGGTTAAACTTCTTCTTCGGAGAAACAGATTTTAGCAACAGGAATAATACTGTTGGCAGGAGAGGCAGAAGAGAGCAAAAAAGAAGGGGGGGAATGAGAGACGAAGAGAACAGATTTTGAACCTGGACAGAGAAACACGGGCGATTCTGACAGTAGCGTAAACGTCATGTGCCGGCATGACGATTGGCGAATACACGGGAAAGCATAAATCGGTGTTCAGGTGAATGAACGAGCGCGATATTTCGATGGGAGATCGGTTGAACGGCAGCGGAGGCGAAACGCGGGAGGATAATGTTTTGTCGATACGGGGCGACGATAAGAATAATAATCGGGCCGCACGCGATCATCGTGATATCGTGCAGAGGACCGAGAGATAGATCCGCGAACTCACAGCTTCCGGTAAGAAAATCCTGTGTCGAGAGGCGAGCTTGACAAGACTTTAAGCTGCCTGTTTGCCCGGTCGACAAGGGAAAGAGGAATACCGTTTCGAATGGAATAACAACTGGACATACCTGGATTGACACTCTCACCAACGAACACACAGCGAAAACGACAGCTCTGTTCGACCACGGACGGTCACGGGTGCCTCCTTCTGTTTATTATACGACGTGAACTTGATTTTTCCACACTGAGAATTTTGTTTGCTCGAACCGGCAGCCCGACTATTGCTCGATCGAGTTCAAGACTGAAGTGGCTCGTGCTGCGATCCCCGGCCTGTGATTGGCTCGCGATTAGGGTCTTCTATCACGGTCTTCTATCAACCCAGCATGCACCGGTGCTAGCAACCCGCGTAAACATGAATTTCGAGAAATCGATAAGGAACGTTTTCGAACTGTTCCGCCTACGTTTCTTATGCGATGCTTTATTAGAATTTCGAATCGTTCGACTTCGGAACCCTATAAATAGACTTTTTAATGACTATGCAGTATCTTAAAGAAGCCTAATCGTTTCCTTTTAAATAATAATCTCGAAACGTGTCGCTGGATTACCTCATTCGTGATAACTTGCTGGTTTACGGATCAGATTTCTGTAGCAAATTGTATTAAAAAGAATCTTTGCAAATATCCCTTTCCGAAATAAATGCACCCTTACAATTTGCATTATTACAATCTTTTAATAATTAAATGATTACGCAACGCGACGTCTTTTTCCTGTACGTGAACGAACTTATACATGCACCTATATGTCACATTATTATTATTATTGTTATTATGAAAATTCGTGTCCTCTGTCAAGGAATTTATTAAGGTCGAAACAATGCTAAGAATCGAAAATACTACGTGACACGCAAAAATGCGATTTATATGGAAGTATAAATGTAAATTAGGCCAATCTCAGAGTCAATATTTGCAATGGCAATGTCAATGAATAATTTTGTGAGCGAATGGAATTGCTGTTCGTGACACCTAGCCCCATAAAGAAAAGCCAAATATACTTATATCGATGCGAATGTATCGTTTTATCTATTATTTCGATTCTTCCCGAAATAACACGGTAGTTTTAGTTATATTTTTTTAAAAACGTTATCTGTTCGATGGTTCATTCTATTTTACCGATATCACAGACGTTTCAATTAAATCATCGTTTCTTCGTGCGATAGCGCCACTATGACATTTCTGTGCTGACTTACCGATCGCAGAATTCACATATCGACATACACGTTTGTGGCGTGGCGCATTTAAAACTCTGTGTGTGTTTACGCATATATATTTTATCAGATGATCGTTTTTATCAAATTCAACGACAGTATTATATAAAATCATCTCGATGTTCTATTTATTGTTTATAGTACAAACTTTGTACTAGAGAGGAACTTTCGTCTCTGACCCTATCGTTTTGATAAAAATTCATTGCAATTCGTATCAGTTTCGGTGCCCATATTTTAACTCGATAGAGAGGTAGCGAAGCAGTGATATTAGCAGGAAAGCACCGGAACAATCTGTACAATTATTATGTATTTATTTTTCACAATGAAATCATGATAATTTTTAATGGTTGGTTGGTTTTTTCTTTACTCCACAAGTACTGTCAAGTACGTAGAGATGGCGTTGATGAGAGCCGGAGCTCTATTTGCCCAGATAATTTTTAATAAAATTGTGGAGTGATCAAGGTACCCTATTTTATCCAGATGTTACTTTCCTGATGCCAAAAGCGCCGCGCATGCGCGAGAAAATCTGCCCAATATCTCACCACCGGACATCACGCATGCGCGATGAATCTCAAAGATATAGAGAGGCTTTATTAAAGCGAGCATTATCGGCGAATTCGTCAGTAATTGGACTGAATAGGACGGCGTAGAAAAGGAATTCTCCGAAATAAGAGTTAATTTTAAAAGAAGTGTTTGTTTAGAATGTACTAAAGTTTTCACTTCAAAAGGAATTTCTAAGTACGTTAAAAATGTTCCGCTTTCTTGCCTGCCTGTGCGCTGTGTCAGCGCTGGTTAATGCAGATTTTGTCAGGTGAGTGCAATAACACTCGAACAAAGAAAATGACATTCCGCTATAACTCTTGAAAATTTTTTCTATCATTAATATACGGTTCCAATTGTTACGGATGTATCCCATAATACCTATTTTTCTTCAAGGATTCCATTGCATAAAATGGAAACTGTCCGCAGTCAGATGAAAGAATACGATACAGAGTTATCACAAGTACATCTCATACAAAGTTCTACCCCTGTACCAGAGCCTCTTTCAAACTACCTCGATGCTCAATATTATGGAGTCATTAGCATCGGTACCCCAAAACAGGACTTCAAAGTTGTTTTCGATACAGGCTCCTCGAACCTGTGGGTGCCCTCTAAGAAGTGTAATCTGATCAACATTGCTTGTAGTAAGTATATTTCAAAATTATGCAAACGTACCAACATAAAGATCTCACAATAAAAGAGAAAGTGTCTAAAAGGTTCAACAAACAATGCTTTCAAGTTGTAAGATATAGATGTCTGTTTGTAATGTCTGATTTTTTAAATTAAAAAATCAATGACCTTTGCCTGGATGATACATCATTATTGATAGTTTACGAACCGATAACTATAATACACACATATATGTGTGATACACAATGTGTATGTATGTGCTGATTCTATTATTGCACAATCTAATTCACCGAAACCACAGACAGGAAATAATCACTGTCGCATTAAAACTATAAATTCTTTCTGTGATTGCAGAGTATATATTTCTGTACAATCATCTATTGTTTCACTGCTCGTGATTTTATCATATGTATTATTACCACATATAATGTGAGAATAATATACTATGAACAATACATTTGATCATTATAATAGGTATTATAATGTCTCTTATCTTTTTAATTTTCAGAATTACATCATAAATACGATAGCACGAAGTCGTCCACATACAAGAAAAATGGTACTGAATTTGCCATTCATTATGGCTCTGGAAGCCTTTCTGGTTACTTGTCCACCGACGTTGTAGATGTAAGACAATGCATATTTCTTTTAACTTTCTAATCCTACGATACGTCTATCCCATACACTAGTTCGCATTTGACATAACCATTATTCATTTCAGATTGCTGGACTGAAAATTAGGGATCAAACGTTCGCAGAGGCATTGAAAGAACCTGGTTTAGCTTTCGTAGCTGCCAAGTTCGATGGTATTATGGGAATGGCATACTCTACCATTTCTGTGGACGGTGTAACACCAGTCTTCTATAACATGGTTAAACAACAATTAGTACCTCAGCCTATTTTCAGTTTCTATTTGAACAGGTGTGTATATGTTTCTCTTGAAGTTTTCTTTGTAAGAATAAAATTCATCGAATCACACGTCTACGTAGAAAAATTAATCAAATTACGCATTTACGAATTTGTTAATTCAGAGACCCTAAAGCGCCTACGGGTGGAGAGATGCTCTTGGGTGGTTCAGATCCAAACCATTATGTGGGTGACCTTATCTACGTTCCTGTAGACCGTAAAGGTTACTGGCAATTCAAAATGGACAAGTACGTTGTTCACACACATTACTTTACTTTATGTAAATCGCAAGAAAATCATCTTATAATTGAAAATTTGAATTACAGAATTCAAGTGGGCAACGATGTTACCATATGTAATGGCGGTTGCGAAGCTATTGCCGATACGGGTACCTCTCTGATCGCCGGGCCTGTCGAGGAAGTTAGCGCTCTCAATAAGAGAATTGGAGCAACACCGATCGTAGCTGGAGAAGCCATGGTAAATAGAAAATCTTACGTAGAATATTGTCGTCTATCCTAAGAAGTTACACGATTATTTCTGAATTTCCGCAGATCGACTGTAACTTAATCCCCAACTTGCCTACAATTACGTTCACATTGGGCGGTCACGAGTTCGCATTGAAAGGAGAAGACTACGTCTTGAAGGTAAAATCTCGAACGCGTTACAAATATAATAATAGATCGATGTAAACAAAATTTTTTACAAAAAAAATGACATTGATTTACTTGTTCTTATTTTTGCAAAAGGTCACGCAACTTGGAAAGACAGTCTGTCTGAGTGGATTCATGGGAATGGACATTCCCCCACCAAATGGCCCACTGTGGATCTTAGGAGATGTATTCATCGGCCGTTACTACACCGAATTCGATATGGGCAACAACCGCATTGGTTTCGCCGAAGCTAAATAGATATAATATTTGGAATTGCTTGTACATTGTATATTCTTTCCGCGGTACATCCGTTTGGACGCGTCTAGCAATTACTTTTGTTTTATATATTTGATCAACTTGTAGTTTCTTGTTCTTTACGAGCATAGTGAACTCATTGGCAAGCGCGCTAGGTAAGCGGAAGAACATATACATAATTGTAAAGAGCGTAAAATGATTTCCTGTAACATAGAAACAATTTATAAGGAACAACACAATAAATCATTCTTTTCGTTGTATGTATTTTTTTTATATAATGTATTTCAGGAGAAATAAAAGAAAAAAATGTTCTTAACAAACGATGACACTATCTTTATTATCTGCTGCCTTTTTTGTTACTGTATCTCTTATCTAATAAAAAAAAGTTATGAACTGCAATAAAAATTCTCTTATTTGTACAATACTTGTATACAAACCTTGTACAATAGAAAAAAATGTTCTTAACAAACGATAACACTATCTTTATTATCTGCTGCCTTTTTTGTTACTGTATCTCTTATCTAATAAAAAAGAATTATGAACTGCAATAAAAATTCTCTTATTTGTAATTTGTATTTGCGATCACAGCCTTGTACAATATTATCAAATAAACTCAGTTCACAAATACAGTTGAAGCATCATAAGAAATTCATTTATAACTAATACAAAAAATACATGCCTTGCTACTATTCTCGTTTTTTCACTGCGTGAACTGCATAGTTTATTGCTGTAGACGACGTCCAAAACCATTCGTTTTTTAATGGATTGTAAAACATTCCATGAATCAACTTGGTTTTGCAACCACCTATAAAAAGCGTAATGTTCAACAATTATCAACGCGAGTAGAAATCGTTATTAGTAACAATTACTATACATGTCTCTAGTAAACGTTGAATCTCAGTTGGAGTAATAAATTTGTTCCAATCGTGAGTCCCAGTTGGTACTAATTTCAACACGTGTTCAGCAGCTATGATACCGCCGAGCCAAGCCGGTAAACTTTTGTTCAATGTTGTGAGAAATATTGAACCTCCAGGCATTAATGTATTTACGCAGCACTGTGGAAATTGAGTATATGTATGCTTGAATGAAACCAAATTAGCGTGTTGCCAACTAATTCTTATACAGAAGAATAAACTACCTTCAAAAATAGTTCTTTGTCGTTTACATGCTCTAAGACTTCGGAGGCAACTACAGCATCGTAGGTTTCTTTATTTTCCATAGAAAAATCCTCTATAACGGTCTGAATATAGTTCAATTTTCCAGTTAAATTTGCATCTAACGTCGCGTGCTGTTTAGCAGTTGCTATCAACTCTGAAGATGCGTCAATTCCAGTTATGTCTGCTCCTATTCTGGCTAACGGTTCCGACAGCAACCCTCCGCCACATCCGACATCTAAGATTTTAGTCCCCTCTAAGGGTAAATAATGAGTGTCGACTTTTGTGCCTGTATTAGCTAAACCATCCCTAACAAACTGTACTCTAAGAGGGTTCAATGTGTGCAGAGCACGCATCTCGCCGCTTACATCCCACCATCTATTGCTTAATTTAGCATGATGCTCTACTGTAGCAAGATCAACGGTTGATCTCTTAATTGTTGTAGGATTGCCTAATCGTTCCTCGGTTAATCTAAAACAACGAATCGAAGGATAATATTATACAGTTTCGTACCTATATCATCTCAATTACGGCGTAAATACTACTAAAAATAAGAAATTTGTAGGTTAGGTACCTATTCCGTAAAAGGGTTCCTGTGCACATAGATCGGGACGGGAGAAATTTCAGGATCCTCATGATTTTTCAGTATTAAATTATCATTAAAAAATTTAGCAAATGTATGTTGCGACGGTGCCGTCCAGCGTTAAACAAAAGACAGTACCACTGATACTGATTTTAATTACGCGGGAAGCGATCATATTGATTACTGTCACTGTCACCGCCAAGTTCATGTCGATGGTAATTAATAGATCACAGATACATATGTATTTGCCGAAATCAATTGTAGATAGAATCAACGTCGATCAACGAATAGATAAATAGTCGAGGTCATAGTTCGAGAAGCCTTTATCGATCATGCGCTAATTAATTTAAATTTTTCACTTACTTTTATCTGAACCACTCGAAACCGGTCAAGTATCTACCTAAATATATACATATACACATGAAAAAAGAGAAAAGTGATCATACACTGCTATCGTGCTATCTCTTTATTTCAAATTAATTTGTTCTGCTCATTAAATTATTGAATTTAAAAATAATAGAATCTGTTATCTTATCATTTTCTGCAGTACACGTCTGGAGTAATTTGCGTCCAACAATAACAATTATTCGAAAGTTATCTCATATTCAGATAAGAGAATTAAAATTTTCTGAAGTGGTCAATCTATATAATTGTTAATGTTTTAAAAATATGAAATGACAAGACGATTGATGTTATCAAAAAGTAGATAGTTATATTTTCATCTGTACAGAAAGTTTAAGTATTGTATAAAATCATTTTCAATTATAAACTGGCAATACATTCAGCTGTGTAACATTCCAATTGATGCAATACAATCAAAAGACTATGCAATAAATATAATACTATTATAACAGTTGGGAGACCAAGCTTTCCCATGAAAAATCATTCTGTCCATCGCATAAATCTACTATATTTTCTGTCTCGACCAAGCTAAACAGTTTTTTGAATACTGAGTAATTCGACAGAGTGTATTTATCCGCGACGACGATCAGTTTATGCTTTGCTCTCGTTACGGCTACAGTTAATCTTCTATGATCTCCAAGTATCTCAAGATCCTACACTCAAAAAAATAAAAAATTAATTTTCGTAATTCAGATATATTCGCACAGACACGGTTTCAATTCAAGTACCTCTCTTATGTCACTGTTATCTGTGATGCTCTTCGAGCAGGAATATATTATAACATCTTTGTCGCGTCCTTGATACTGATCTACAGTGTTCACTTCGACATCTTTCGGAACAATTCCTTTCAATAAATTAACGTGCGCTTTGTACGGCGCAATAATCCCTATATTCTGGGCTTTTATTCCCACCTACGAGCAAACCAGTGTCAAAAATACAAACTTCATTAACGTAACGATGATGTATCATACGGAAATAAGTTTTACCTCTTGTAATGTCTCTAACAGTTTGAAGATTATGGCGGCTTCCCAAATATTACTTATTTTTTGATCGACTTTCGAATATTTCTCGCTAACTTGTGCGGATTGTTTCAAGTCGCTGGTACAACCCGTGTTTAAAATAATTACAGAATCGTCTATGTTTTGCGAGAGTGCCTTTTGCATCCATTTTTCGCGTTTCGATAGATTCTATAACAGAGAAACGTTTTCCTAGACTGTAACACGTATAGATGCTATGCGCTCATGTACGATGGAACTTACGTCGGCGTGTGCGGCACTCAATACAGCATTTTCAATTAATGTACTTCCAGCTTCTAGCATGCCGTTGTACGTTAACTTGTTCGCTAAGCGCATAATATTTTTATTCATTCTGTACTGCTTTGTTAAGTTCACGGTATTATTGGTACTGTCCAGTCGAGCAAACAGGGACTCGTCTGCGCCCAATTTCCTACGGAAGCAACACCACAAATATTTATCGCGTAATATATTCTTGAATGAAATTGATCGTTGCTATACGATGATACTGTACCTAGCCACTTTACTTCTGATGACAGGCGGAAGTTGGTCAGGATCTCCTACGAGAATGAATTTACGTGCACTATACAGAGGTCTTAGCACGATCGGTTGCAACGCCTGAGTACTTTCATCGACAAGACACACGTCGAACGTTCGTCTACCAAGAAGTGCATGGTGAGCACTGTAACAAGTCACCCCTATAACATTCTAAAACGAACCAGATCATAATCTTTTCTTACGACGAAAAAAAAAAGTGACGCTTTCTGAAATGATATCGTACTTTGCTGGAGTACATTTTGTCCAAACTCTCGGGCGAGCAACAGTTGGCAGTCGCGTACGTTTCAGTTTTATGTTTCAGTGAAGGATGAATGGACGAGGAGCCTAATCGCAGAAAGTCAATGTTCTTGTCCAACAGTCTCAGCAGGACATTGTCGACAGCGCTGTTCGTGTGCGCCGTGATTAAAACAGAGTGTCCTGTTTCGTGTAATAGTTGTATCAAAGCCACCAGCGTTTGCGTTTTGCCCGTGCCAGGCATTCCTTTGATCAAGACGTAGTCGTTGGCAGTCATTGCCTTCAGAACCGCTCTCTGTTGATTCTCGTTTAATCCCTGAACTATGCGAGCGCTTTTACTAATCACAGAACGCGATAATCCCGATGCGAATGTTGCCGGTTTCCTGATGAAAGCATCGAGACAATAACAACAGGAAATAGTACTTTTTCTCTTTGTCGGAAAAGTGACTATACGTATACTAACTTGTCCACCACAATTTCTCGTAATTTTTCACAAATTTCATTGTCACCCATCAATCCACCTACACTGGCGAGATTATAAGAAATTAGATTGGACGATGAATATTTATCTATATGCAAGAGTCCGTCGACATTATACTTAGTGATATCCCTGAAATCACATAATCGATGTTTGTATATTAAAGAAAAAGAAATCTAGTCTACAGTCGCGTCCTTCTGTATACCTGTCTAACAAAACAATTACAGAATCCTCCTTTATGTTGACTATAACTCCTGCGGATATGTTTATCCTTTCGTCTGTACTCACTAAGATGTATTCGTTTTCGTGGAATTCAGAGTATGGAATATTAACGTTAGAGCAATTTTGATTGCGATTTGCACGAATGAATGTGTGTTGATACTTCGAATCGTATTCAACGACTTTTCCTATTACTTTTAGATCGCTGATGCAAAGCTTCTTTAACTCTCTGCAAATACGGAACAATTAGTCGTTCGATACCCGCGAATTGTACGTCGAATTTTTACCTTTTTTCTGGACTCAACGTCCACAAATATCTCAATGTGTTATCAGAAAATTGAGCACTCTCCTCTACTTGTAACAATGAGATCCATTTGACGACATAGTCTATATGGGCAGTCGTAATTTTGCCAAGAATCTCTTTACCGAGTTTCGTTAGCGGATGCGACTCGGATAATCGTGTTTCTGTGTCCTTGCTCAAATACGCGCAGCATAACGCGTTGTAAGAGCACTTGGAACACGCGCTGTGATGGTTAATCGGCGGCGGTAACTCTAACGTTTGCCAATTCGACTCGGAAATCAAGCTCTCCACCGACTTCGGAGAAAAGTAATGAGCCAAAGTGTTTCTCAACAATATCAAATCTCTTTTCTCAGGGTGTACAGCCTTAATTTCTTGCATACTATTTTCTCGAAGATACAGTAGTAGTCCTGTATCTGTATCTTGACCCGTGAGAGCCATCATCATAATATACAAAATAATTTGGCCCCTGTGTTCCAAAGAAAACGAAGGCCTACCAGTCTTTATTTCGAGTGGCATAATTTTTCTCCTCGAGTGCAGATTAACTTCCGCCGTGACGTCCACTTTGCCTTTCACGCCAAGCTCGGGAAGCCAAATATTTTCTTCTATGTCGCACACACGAGTGATTTTTCCTTTAAAATTGTCTTTTTTCATACTTATGCCCTGATGCTTTTTATCTGCAGGCGTTATTAACGTTTAACAAAGGGACATGGGGAAACATTCGGAATATTTTGAATTACCTTTTAAATAATGTTGAATGAATTCGTATATACGCGGTAAAAGTTCAAGCATCCGTGTCTTACAAGAGTCTAACGAAATTTCCGCCGCGTAAAGCGTCCTAGCTGTTTCCTTACACTGCAATAGAGTGTCCAATAATTTTCTGATGTCCGACATTCCATGAATATCCTCGCGCATTGCCTATACAATCAGTCACGTGTTTGAATATCGGAAGAATTACGTCAAATATGAAACGAATTTTGCTTGGTACCTGTTGTAGCATTTGATGAGCTAAGCTACCTATAACCATAGCTGTTTGATCACCTACGAAATACGGCAAAGACTCTAGTTTCCTAAACTTTTCTGCTAGTACTGCTTTCCTACTGCAAAATAAGGCACCCACTACTGTTGTACCAGATATCAATGTATCTGGATGAACAACGAGAAAACCACTGGTATTGTCTACCACCCAATGGGGAGTTTCTTTCCTTGCTTGAACAGCTACAATGTCCTCTGCTTCCACTTTTGCGTCTTTCCTAAATTTAAATCGGTATAAAGTGTTTTGTTCTATAATAACTACTTTGAACTCTTCATTTTTTCTCTTACCAAAAACCTGAACACAAAACAGTTCCGCTAGATGCTGAACTCTCTTGCTCCACAGTTAACAGTAGACTATTACATTCTCTTTTTACATGCACAACCTTACACCTCTGCAAAGAATTAAAGTTTATTCGATTATTTGGAGACCATGCTTCTTCGAAGCAATCAAAATCATCTATAATATATGATTCATCCATAATACATTCGTCGTATTCATTGGATTCTTTTACATTATCGCATACTCCAACAGTTTTTACAGATTCCTTAATATCCTCTGTTACAGAAGAATTCATAAAGTTACTGTCGTGTAGTACACTGTCATGTCTCGATTGTGTTCTTTCTTCATTTAGTTTTTCATGAGATGCATCCTTAGATTCATCTATGCCATCGCTTTTCTTATATTCTCCTGTAACGATATATTCTTTAGAGAATTCGTTAATGCTGTCATGGAGCACTTTGCGAATTACATTGGACTTGTTTAATGATTCTTGCATTTTCTTCGAGTTGATCATGTCAAGTGCACTGTCGTACTTGGTAATTTTTGATGGGCTTCCTGCCAAATCCTCTAACAATTTCCTTTTTGAACATGGTATGTTTTCTGCATCACCTTTTTCTTTAAATTTAGCGGTCATTGAGGTGTCCTTACTAATAGAAGCCTGATCTTTCGATGTTTTTGTGAAATATAATGATATTTTCTTTTGAGATTTTTTTGCACCGCTAACAGGACTATTCTGTAACGATATACAATAAACAATCAAACGTCAAAGTGAGTTAACAATATTAGTAACTACATAGACGGTGAAATAAGTACAATACCTTTTTCACAGGCGATTTATTTTTCTTCATCCTTAGCCGGATCATTTGCTATATTCAATATTCGAAAATTTTATGGACTTTCGATAACGTCCACTTCGCGCGCAAATTCTTCCAAAGGTCAAACACAAGAACAAGAAATTGTTTTTCACAGAAAAACAATTCTTATAATGTTGACACTCATGCAGGGCAGGCAATAATTATTTTCAGATCGCAATCCATTCATCATTTTCTTTCAGCTTTCAATTAAGCTCTCAAGAATTAGAAAGTCTCAACGGTAAAGCACTGAAACTTAATAGGACTGCAAATAATTCTTTACGGTCCCTTCCGTAACACGTAATGCAAATTCCGGCAGGAATCATTTTAAATCATTTACTCAGTCCGCACAGCGCCAAATCACGTAGTGGCAAAACCACAAACGAGGTATGTGGCAAAAAACTAAAACTGATAGCCAAATCACTAACTCGATTTTTCACGATCATTTCGAAGCTTTACGAATCCAATAAGAATCATTTGTACATCTGTGTTGTTTGGCAGTCAGTCGTCATTATTTCTCCAAAATAATGCAAAATGCTCAAACTGTTAGCCAAATTTTAGTTTGACCTCCTCACCCAGCCGGCGCCACATACCATTTCCACTAAAATCTCCAAATAGCGCCACTGGGTATACTGGCGAAATGCTGAAACTGGTAGCCAAACGTTATCGACAGAGCATTGACACGTGGCGCCACCTAGGTGAATGAGTCGAACTAAAATTTGACCACCGACGAGATACTGTTAAAGACTGCCAGCCTTACGGGACATCGTGTCGTCAAACAAATTTTGCTGTTCTCTTACACTAGGATATATTGTCGTCGGAGTAAGAAACAGAAAGCCACCGACGGCATCTCGTCGGTGTAGAAGACCACTGAGGAGATTCTTGTCGGTGAAAAGGTAAATCATCACGGAACCATATCGGTTATCATGAAATGTTACATTCTCCGACGAACGCGTATTCAAATATTTCAGACAATATTTTGGTGTTGATTTCTAAAATATTAAAATCAAAACTAATATCAAGGACAAAAAATTCCAAGAAATATTGTACGTAATACTTCAAATTTCATATGAGATAACTCAATTTTTAATATAAAAATATTTCATAAACGAGCATTATTTCCTTCACTTGTTTTTATACATAATTGTTCCAAAAATCGATCTGTGGGAACAGAAGTATGTTGAAAAACAGAGTAAGATCAAGAGTTAGATCAAGACTTTACTGTAAAAAATTACATGGAAAAAATGTGAATAAGGGAGTGCTTGTCGACATCGTTGGTAAAAGGAATTCGAAATAATAAATTTATCAGTGTATTGTGTTCAATAAATTAATGCGTGCGAATATTCATGGTTTAAAAGTTATTCTGTACCTCGAGTTCTATTACCTACTTTTACTAAAAAATTAGATGACAAGGTGGTCAAGAGGGTACTTGTCGACATCGTTGGCAAAAGGAATTGTTATAAACATTAAACACCCAGAAATAATAAATTTATCAGTGTATTGTGTTCAATAAATTAATGCGTGCGAATATTCATGGATTAAAAGTTATTCTGTACATCGAATTCTATTACCTACTTTTACTAAAAAATTAGATGGCAAGGTGGTCAAGGGAGTGGTTGTCGACATCGTTGGCAAAAGGAATTGTTATAAACATTAAACAGACAGAAATAATAAATTTATCAATAATTACTATCACGACGATCGAAATCGATCGATATTAGATGGAGCGGGGGGAGTTGCGCATCGCTACCAAGGTGCGCGCGCCTGAACTCGGCGAGCGCGCTCAGTCAGTCAGACGGGCCAGGGATTCCGGCAGGAGCGCTCGGGAGCCAGGACCAGGAGAGGACCTGGGGAGGACCAGAGCCTGACCAGAGACCGCCCTGGGAGTGACCAGTGACTGATCAGAGATTTACCAGTGCTTGATTTCCAAGTGAATTCCAAGTGAATTACAAGTGAATTCCAAGTGAATTCCAAGTGAATTCCAAGTGAATTCCAAGTGAATTACAAGTGAATTACAAGTGAATTACAAGTGAATTCCAAGTGAATTCCAAGTGAATTACAAGTGAATTACAAGTGAATTACAAGTGAATTACAAGTGAATTACAAGTGAATTCCAAGTGAATTACAAGTGAATTACAAGTGAATTACAAGTGAATTACAAGTGAATTACAAGTGAATTACATGTGAATTACATGTGAATTACGAGTGTTTTACGAGTGATTTACGATGGATATACGAGTGATTTACGAGTGATTTACGAGTGATTTGCGAGTGATTTGCGAGTGACTGACCACCTAGCTGACCCGTGATTTACCAGTGACTGACCACCTGGCTGACCAGTGACTAACCAGAGGCTGCCAAGTGTTTATTCGCCTTGCTAACTAGTCTACTCCACCTGCACCACTTTCAACAATGGTAAGTCTCAACAATGTTATTTTTATTTGTGAGTGTTATGTGCTTTACAGCACAGGGTGGGTTAAGGGTTCTAACATGCTTCTGTTGATTACCCTTGGCCCACCTTCAACAATTTCCTCCGTCAACTGTCAATTCAACGAACACCGCCGATTATTATATCTCATAACCTAATTGAAATTTCCACCGGAACTTTCAATCTTCCAAAAATGTATATTACGGATTTAAAATTGGTATTCCTTCGAATGGATATCCCTCAGGGGCTCACTCGCGGATAGTGAAACCGTGAGTGAGTACGGGGTGTCGCGTCCCCGGGGTCCCGAAGCGCCTATAGGCCGCACTCGTGTGCGGGGTTAGTTTGGCTCTCATGAGCTGGCTTTAGGTTGGCTCTCGTGAGCTGGTTAGATTCGCACTCGTGTGCGAGGTATGTAGGCCGTACTCGTGTACGGGGTTTATAGTTGCTTCTCATCGAATCTTCATTATCGTCATTTTTGTTACTCGATTTCTACTTGAAATTTGGTTCTGAACTTTTACAAGTTCCTCTTGGTATGCGGGGTTAATTTGGCTCTTGAGAGCTGGTTAGATTTGCACTCGTGTGCGAGGTGTGTAGGCCGTACTCGTGTACGGGGTTCATAGTTTCATCCCGTCGCATCTTCATCATCGTCATTTTTATTTCTAACGTCGACAAACATACATCGAACGAAGAGGATACATCGATCGAAGAACATACATCGAACGAAGAGGATACATCGATCGAAGAACATACATCGAACGAAGAGGATACATCGAATGAAGAGGACACACCAACGAAGACTGCGGCGTATTTTTAAGTTAATTATATTTGCTGAGCAATTATTGTCTTAGCGTCACCCCCTAACCAGAGCCTTCTGCTCTGGTTCATGTTTCTTCTTTGCGAATCAAAGCCTTCTGCTTTGATTCTTCCCTCTTGTGCGACTTACAGTTTATTTGCCGACAATAATTGCTCGCTTTGCGTGCGTGCGTTAATTGTTAAGATTGTATGTCGTCGTTGTAAATATGTCGAGTAATTATTGCCGTAACTTCACTTTGCTCGGCTCGTTTTTTTGACTCCGACACAGCCTTCTGCTGTGTCGGACCTTGCTTGTATGTACCAGACCAGTTGGTGCCGGTATTCGGCGTGGATACATTGAGAGTGGGTGGTTGAGAGGCAGTGTTCATCGTGTTACACTGTTAAGTGAAAAATCCTCTCTTTTGTAATACCACCCGAGCCACCTCAACGTTTCGTTGTTTGGTGGCAGGTGGTTTTAGGAGTAAATGGGATATCGTTTGAACACGTCTCTTGGCCATCGCTCTTGGTGGGGACACGTCGGGTATCGGTGCTGGCTGGAGTTGGGCTGCAAGCATTGTACGCGTCGCGTCGCCCTCGAACCAGAGCCCTCTGCTCTGGTTCGCTCTTGTTTCTCTCTTTGAAAGAATCAGAGCCTTCTGCCTGATTCGCCTTTTGCCCCCCGTGGATCGAAGACTTCTTCTCCGATTCTCACCTTTTGCTCCGCAATAATTACTCGACATACTGCGTTAATATAAGTTCGCCGTTGTTAGGAAAGGGAGCCAGAAGGAATATTGAATTCGTTCTGACTTCCTTTCCGGGTCTCTTGTGCAGCAACCTCCTCGTGGTGAGACCTGGGCAATCGGTATTATCCTTTATTTGTAAGAACTTCTAGTATCTTACAAATAGTGGATAATATCGAGCTAATAGCTGCACATTTAGAATGTCCGATAACATTGTATTGTAAAATTTAAGATTTGCTAAATATAATAACTTGTGCATTTAATTGAATTGTGTGTGAATTTACTGTAAGCTAGCTCGAGGTGGGTCAAGGGTACTTCAATGCTTTCTCTGTGTCCCTTGGCCCATCTTGAACAATTTTCTCCGTCAACTTTTAATTCAACGAACACCGTCGTTTATTATTTGTCATATGTTAATTGAAATTTCCCTCAGGGGCTCACTCACGGATGGGGAAACCGTGAGTGAGTACGGGGTGTCGCGTCCCCGGGGCAACCTGAAGCGCCTATAGGCCGCACTCGTGTGCGGGGTTAGTTTGGCTCTTGTGAGCTGGCGATAGGTTGGCTCTCGTGAGCTGGTTAGATTTGCACTCGTGTGCGAGGTATGTAGGCCATACTCGTGTACGGGGTTTATAGTTGCTTCTCATCGAATCTTCATTATCGTCATTTTTGTTACTCGATTTCTACTTGAAATTTGGTTCTGAACTTTTACAAGTTCCTCTTGGTATGCGGGGTTAATTTGGCTCTTGAGAGCTGGTTAGATTTGCACTTGTGTACGAGGTGTGTAGGCCGTACTCGTGTACGGGGTTCATAGTTTCATCCCGTCGCATCTTCATCATCGTCATTTTTATTTCTAACGTCGACAAACATACATCGAACGAAGAGGATACATCGATCGAAGAACATACATCGAACGAAGAGGATTCATCGATCGAAGAACATACATCGAACGAAGAGGATTCATCGATCGAAGAACATACAACGAACGAAGAGGATACATCGAATGAAGAGGACACACCAACGAAGACTGCGGCGTATTTTTAAGTTAATTATATTTGCTGAGCAATTATTGTCTTAGCGTCACCCCCTAACCAGAGCCTTCTGCTCTGGTTCATGTTTCTTCTTTGCGAATCAAAGCCTTCTGCTTTGATTCTTCCCTCTTGTGCGACTTACAGTTTATTTGCCGACAATAATTGCTCGCTTTGCGTGCGTGCGTTAATTGTTAAGATTGTATGTCGTCGTTGTAAATATGTCGAGTAATTATTGCCGTAACTTCACTTTGCTCGGCTCGTTTTTTTGACTCCGACACAGCCTTCTGCTGTGTCGGACCTTGCTTGTATGTACCAGACCAGTTGGTGCCGGTATTCGGCGTGGATACATTGAGAGTGGGTGGTTGAGAGGCAGTGTTCATCGTGTTACACTGTTAAGTGAAAAATCCTCTCTTTTGTAATACCACCCGAGCCACCTCAACGTTTCGTTGTTTGGTGGCAGGTGGTTTTAGGAGTAAATGGGATATCGTTTGAACACGTCTCTTGGCCATCGCTCTTGGTGGGGACACGTCGGGTATCGGTGCTGGCTGGAGTTGGGCTGCAAGCATTGTACGCGTCGCGTCACCCTCGAACCAGAGCCCTCTGCTCTGGTTCGCTCTTGTTTCTCTCTTTGAAAGAATCAGAGCCTTCTGCCTGATTCGCCTTTTGTCCCCCGTGGATCGGAGACTTCTTCTCCGATTCACAGCTTTTGTTCCGCAATAATTACACGACATACTGCGTTATAATAAGTTCTTCGTTGTTAGGAAAGGGAGCCAGAAGGAATATTGAATTCGTTCTGACTCCCTTTCCGGGTCTCTTGTGCAGCAACCTCCTCGTGGTGAGACCTGGGCAATCGGTATTATCCTCTATTTGTCAGAACTTCTAGTATCTTACAAATAGTGGATAATATCGAGCTAATAGCTGCACATTTAGAATTTCCGATAACTTTGTATTGTAGAATTTAAGACTTGCTAAATATAAAAACGTGTATATTGAAATATTTTCAATAAAGATCTTGAAAATCAATTTCAATGACTATTTCAAATATATTTCCATTTTGCAGTATCACCTTCCCTCAAAACAAAATATATTATTCAAGCTGGTTCATTTGATTTTTGAATTAACGCGAATAAGATTACTTCGAGCTACTATTGTTCTGTTACTTTTCACAAGTGCTCCTATACAAAGTACCACCGGTCTAGTTTTATTGAATATTAGCGGGTCTAAATCCATTTACCTACGCTACTGACGCAGTTTTACGTAGTTTTTTGAGCAAACGTTCTATTTAGGTAGAGAGCGCGTAACCACCGACGAGTATCTCGTCGGTGTGGAACTTTTAGTGACGTGGTATTTCAGATCACTGTAAGTTCCACTTATCCCCGCGCCCACCTGTGCCCAGTATTCGCGTCGCTCAATAGCACAGGGGCTGGCGGCAGTCTTTAATAGTATCTCGTCGGTGATTTGGCTAATGAAGTACCTAGTCTGTGATAACACGTTCCACGCTGAAAGCCGCACAACGCAATTATACGGCTAGATATACTCTCTGATACGGCTTTAGGTATCATCGCATAACATTTCACTAGGTTGCGCTGGTATTAAATTCCACTTTACCATCGTCACCGACTTGAAATCGACTGTCGGTACCACCGTCTGTGTCGGTACGTTTGGCTACCAATAATCGCGTGTAGCTTTTCTCCAGGCAGCGGTAGCTAATTTTTATATGAACCAGCGTAATCTTTGTGAAATTTTACATAAGAAACGAGTATAACTTAGGATAAGTAAATAACTTAGTAAGATAAAAACACAATTAGCACACGATGGCTAAATAGATGCTGACCCATCTCCTATTGTCGCGTGTATGCAGTATTTTAAAAAAGAACTAATGTATATCAAATATAATGTAAAAATAATTAGGATAGCGATACAATATAATTCATTCAAATTTCACGGTACTTGAACAGCACGTTCGATTTCATCTTGTTGTCTTTCAACTGCTCGAATCATTGCATTTAAAAATTCAGTTGTAGTGGACTGTTTGGTTCGCAAGTAAAATGCGTGGGCTAGAAATGGAATTTTTCTCAAAACACGTCCGCTCAGACCGAGGCTTTTGTAACTTAGACGCTCTAACTCTATACGTAAATCTAGATCGTCTATCTTCTCTTCCGGTTCAATGAGTTTTGCCTAAAATAAAGATACTTGTATAAGTCGTATACCTCTTAAACTATTACAGGAAATTGTATTCGTTTACCCTCATTAATTCTTTGAGGCACGACGTATATATTTTATATATGGCTTCCTCGTTAGGATTTCCAATATATTGTTTTATGTCTGCTCTATCGACAAAAGCCAAATCAATAGCTTCCGAGAGATTGCTGGTCGTCAGGATTAAAACGTTCGGGTAACTTTTTATTTGATCCAATTGCGTTAGCAACGCGTTCACTACTCTTATGGAGTCGGTTGGTTCCGTTCCATTATTGCACGATTTACGAGCGTGTGCCAAAGATTCTATTTCATCGATCAGAATGCATATTAACGTGTCCGAATTTTCAAGCATGCTCTTTATTTCATTGAATAGCTTCATAACCAGTTTTCCGCTCTGGAAACGACGAAAATTTACTCCTGCTTTATTTAATCCTGCTAGAATATTACCTCTGAGAACCATTTTGAGAAAAGACTATGACTATTGATTTCAATCAATTCGCTATGAGTAAATCGATGTCCTAAGCGAATAGCTATTTTTTGAGCAAGGGCTTTGCACAGGCTAGTTTTACCAGTGCCTGGCGGCCCATGTAACAGTACCACTTTGTTCCAGCTTATAATATTGGAATTAATGCTATGATCTGCAAATATCATTGCTGTTTCCACAAATTGTAACAACTGAGAGAAAATAAAACATTTTAGTATGGCCGAAGACAATAAAGACAGTTACAGAAATTGAAAGCATCTTCAACTAACGTCTTCTTTTATAGTCGAATCAAAGTAAAGAGTTTCCCATAAGAAATAGAATTCTTTTGCAGGTAGAATCCAATGAGAAGACGCTACTAATTCTTCAGAATCGTTTTGCATTGTCTCTATAGCCGCGATCTCTTGATTTAATCTGTATACATGAAACTTCAGAGTGGCATCTCGTACTTTCATATGAGTACTCTGCAATAATTAAATTTGTTTCGATAAAATGTTTCAGGACATCCAACTCATTCAATAATTACCTCCGTGTTATTCGTAGAACATATAATAGAATCCACATGAAGTCTTAGAATACTGATCTTAAGATCTGCTCCATATATAGTTGTTTCTAGTGGAATATCCTCCAATGCAGCTATTTCTGCGGAAGCTAATGTCTCAATTGAGCAATGCGACATGGCACTAAAATTAAAAACTCAGGTAAAATCTATGGGAAAACAGTCTCGAGAACTCCTAGGAGATCAAAATGTACTCCAAATCAAAATATTCACGTTGGTACAGATTCTACCTGTTGATATTTTGACAGATTTCCACGTGCAACACGTTCGGACCTTTCATTTTATTCATTATTATCGTAAAATTCAATACAAATTTCCTCTATTTTCCGTGGAACACTCCACTAACATTTGAAGAAACCGAATGAGTGTTCAAATAACATTTGAAATTTAGCAGAGAGAAGGTAAAGTAAGAAAGACGAAAAGTTCATGCTCGATTCTCATAGTCAGTCTAGCGGTTGACGGTTGACGGAAGTTTGTCCAATTTCCATTTGAAATTCGTATCGTTTCAGAGTTTGTATTTGACCAGAGAGGAAATACTCTCTGTTCCTGCTAATAAAAGTATCAAAATAATCGTGAATCGTTTCCAACACGCGTTTCCTTGGCTGTAACAGTTTTTTGCCAGTTTCACCGGTTTCTATATACCAGTATTACATTTTGAATATTACTGCGCTCTTTTCGACGCCATGCGATCATTCATCTTCTTTCTGATCCATAAGTATATATACTTACATGTGTATACATGTGTATGTATATTCATATTGTTTGTAAGTAATATGTTTTTAGTGTATGCTATGATAATTTATTTGTAACATTTTTGTAATATCTTCGTAATGGATATTCTCTATAGTTATCATTTCATTATATTTCTTCTTTTTTAACTTTTCAATCTTGCAACATTAACGTGAATACTTCGAAAACCAATATTAATAAATATTACAATATTGTTACAGTTATCGATCGTAATTTGTTTAAATCAGAGGAAAATCTTCATGCTCTCGGCGCAAAGGTTCGATCAATTAAATTAACTTTAATTGATCGAACCTTTGCGCCGAGAGCATGACGATTTTCCTCTGATTTTAATAAATATTACATTCTAAATGAAAATAAATAGATTTATAATTATTAGATATTGACGCGAACTAAGAATATTAAATCCAGTTGATTTAAATTTCCCGCGTGCCCATGCAACCGTCGATTGACCGACATCAAAGGTACCGCCCGTAGTGTCGCCTCTTGTTGTATGCCTACTCTATGTTCTTGTTTCACACAGCAGGCCAAAGCAAAGAAAGAGATGGAAATATCAACCATAGATGATTCTTAAAGATACGAAACCTCCACAGTGTTTTTGTAAGTTGACCGCAAGAATACTCCGCGGCGTCGATAATTTTGTTCCGACCAATGACGAGACCGAGTGCAATTTCCTTGGGATGCAATAATACCGTGAATTGGAAATGGTTCTGAAGGATCGAACGATGAAAACGCGGAATGATCTGTACACACGTAAGTGCATACTGCATACATACATGCATACGTACTTACATATTATAGGACTAAATAATCTGTCAATGTAACTTTCGCATCAGACAGAAAGTGTATCTTCGATAAAATTTAATTGGAAGTTGAAATACTTGGTGATATCGACGTCTCGGAGGAAGAGTGTACCGACATGAACGTTTGTTTTGGTTGATGGAGATCTTGCGCCACAATGCAAGCCATTTTTCTGAACCACCGTAACGAAAAGTAATTGTGTTTGAATCGAATTCGCGTGAGATTAGTATAGGGTGTCGTTTATCCCGTAAGCTGTTCGCGTTCGTAATAAAGTATCTGAAAGGTTTACGTGCTATTTACGCGGGACTGAGAAATCAACGACATTGTCGCGTCTCTTTACGGGGAAATGCTCTCTGTACAGAGTAATGTTCTTATTCTGGCTCGCGTGTAAACGACTGTCTATGGATTTTGTATGAGGTATCGAAACGGCCATCGGATATCGTCCATCGCAGAGAAATTTTCCAATCCAAGGTAAGACGGTGTGTCGCAGCTGTAAACTCTGGTCGACTCTCTCCCTGATATTGTCTCTGTCGAGGAAAAATCCCCGTGAATATGTTTGAACGTGAATCGTGGCGCGTTACTTGGATTCTCCCTTCTTGCTTTACAATCCCTTTTAATTGTGTCGCCTAACGAAACAACAGCGACTGCGTATGCATCAACATTTGTAAATTTGAAAATGTTCTACCGATGCGGGAACAGTTGAAATTCCTATTCGCCTGCTGTCTCTCACCTGCTGAATAATATTACTTGGTCAGGTGAAACTGAGCTATACATATGTTATTCGTTTCTCGTTGCAAGTGTGTCAGTTGCCCGAACGTTGTTGTCCGTATCGAAAAATTTGACCTTTCCGATGCTATTTTTCTACGTGGTAACTCGGTTTTCGCGACGATACGACGCGAATCGATAAGCGGTAACAACTTATCGTGACGTTTACCTGTTGTCTCTCCTCGACAATGCGTCGATGACAACGTCCGTGCTTGTACAGTCATATTTTCAAAATGTCTGAGGTTTCGAAATATTTTCTGCCGTTGTAATTCGTTTTGTAGCTGTATATCTCGTGTTTGTAAACAACGCGACAATCGATTATAGGGTTCGCGATTCGTTGTTTACCAACAATGTTGAAACGCTACGATACAACATTTTTTACACAAGAAGTAAACCAAACTTATTGTTACATTGTTTCACAGAACAAAGATGGAGAGTTCTGAGGAGCCGACGAGTCTACAATCCATTTGTCATTTACACGCTTCCGAATTATTCCCCAAGTACACACACATGGAATGCGAAGATGAATCCTTGGCGATTCCGTTTACTCCTTTAAGCGGAGAGTCCATCGTGGCACTCGGTCGTACAACGGATGGGGTGTTGGCTCTTTCTAACTACAGATTGTATTTACAATTAAATCAGGCGTGTTACAGCATCCCGTTAGGTTTAATAGAACAGCTGGAAGTCAGAGAGATTTTCTTTTTACACATCGGATGCAAGGACGCTCGTTCTCTGAGGTATGTCTTTATCATTTCTGCGTCGGATACAACATATTTCAACGATACATATTATGTTTCCAACTAACGTTTCAGCTGTGCTTTCTCCACGAACGAACATTGTTTCGAATGGTTCAAACGTCTACACAAAGTGATGTACCCGAAGAAGAGTATAGAGGACATATTCGCGTTCGCGTATTACGCTTGGTCCGTCGAGGAGGGGAAAGAATTCGCCAAGATCGGGAAAGACACTACTTCTTACGAGACTACTTTCAACTTTGAGGTGTGTAACAGGTGACATAAATTCAAGCCGAACCGGAATGCGCAATCGTTTGATTCGATCTATTTGCTATTGATGCAGGTGGAACGATTGAAGTTCAATTTACACGGTACCTGGCGCAGTAGCCAGATCAATAAAGATTACCGAATGTGTCCGTCGTATCCGCCGTTGATTTTGGTCCCTTCCTGCATCACCGATGACATTCTGAAACGCGTGGCCACGTATCGTAGTTCTAGTCGAATTCCTGCTGTTGTTTGGAGGTATTGTTACCATCGTATCAACGTCTTCTTTCCTTCAATCGCGTTAATTCGATTTGCTTTGCAGACACGTGAAAAATGGTGCGGTGATAGCACGGAGTAGTCAGCCGGAACTCGGTTGGTTCGGACGGCGGAGTGCGGAGGACGAGAGTCTACTGAAAGCACTGTCGGATGCGTGTTCCTATGACAAAGGTGAATCTACAATGGTGGATTCTTCCACCGACACCTGTGACGACGCTGGAGCCACAGTGGACAATACCAAAGTGAGTAAACCAAAGAACCCCGGGGTGTAAGAGCTCTAATATGTATTAGGTCGGTGCAAAAATTCGTATCTGAATCGTTGTCCTCTTTTTAATACGAAATCGGGTGTGAACTTTTGCACTGACCTGATACAAACTGATAAGATGAACGAATAACAGAAAATTTTGTGGTTGCAGAAAGTTCTGATTGTGGACGCCAGGTCGTACACGATTGCTGTGGCTAACAGAGCACGCGGAGGCGGCTGCGAATGCCAACAGTATTACCCGAACTGCGACATACAGTTTATGAATTTACCAAACATTCACTCTATACGTAGAAGCTTTCACGCGATGAGACAGCTCTGCGCAACGGAGGCGGATCAGGCCAAGTAAACGGTTCTTCAATTGCTCCCTCCGTCCCCTATTATGGTCTACATTTGGTTTCCATTTTTTTTTTTAATTACTTGTTTTGCAAGGTCACGTGCACCTATTAAGGTTATTGGTAGACTGCGGATTTTATGCATTTATGACAAAATTGGGTATGTGCGATTTAAAACAGAGGAACAATTAAAAAGATGTATGTATATGAATACATTATTTTCAACTTCTTAGAATAATTAAAAAAAGGAATACCCTTCTATTTGGCTTCTGACTCTTGTAATTTATTCACAAAATTTGTATTTTGCATAAAGATCCGCAGTCTAGTTATTAGTGATCACTGTGGGAATATTCAATGGCCGGGACTGAGGGTGTGCTTGGACGTGTGTTTATAATTTCTATAATCGATCGGTGTGTCTCATCGATGATTTTGCGTTGCACAGTTGGCTCAGCCTTTTGGAAGGGACTCAGTGGTTGCAACACATGTCTGGACTACTGCGTGCAGCGGTGACCGTGGCATCCGCGATCGAAAGAGATGCTCGACCGGTATTAGTGCATTGCAGCGACGGCTGGGACAGGACGCCTCAGATCGTTGCGCTAGCACAGATTCTTCTTGATCCTTATTATCGAACTATGGAGGTACGATGAAGGTACTCTCATTTTCTGGGTGCGTTCGCCGACGAATCGTCGTTTCGTTATTCTGTTTTCTCACCGACAGGGATTCCAAATCTTATGCGAGAGAGAATGGTTAGACTTTGGACACAAATTCGCGGATCGATGTGGACTGACCGTCGGCTGCGAGGATCCGAACGAACGATGTCCAGTATTTCTCCAATGGCTGGACTGTGTACACCAGTTGACTGACCAATTTAAATGTAGTTTTCAGATGTCGCCAGCGTATCTGGTAAGCACAACGAGTCCAATGTCGACTACTTCTACAGGTTTCGTCTTCCTTTGTTACATATTTCTTCTCGAGATATACATATATGCATGTACACATGTGTTCGCGCGAGAACGCCAGGCACCGTTATCAATTGGATCGATTTCAGGAGAAGCTGGCGCAGCATACGTATTCGCAACTTTTCGGCACATTTCTCTGCAACACGATACAGGAAAGGCTACAGTTGAGAATAAAGGAGCGTACATTTTCGGTTTGGCGGTTCCTCAATTCCAGTTCGTTCGTAAATCACTTGTACTCGCCTTTAGAGAAACAAGTAGGATATTTTCCCTCTGGTATATTTATGTGTTTAGTGTATATAAATATTTTAACGTAGCACCGAATCGTGATCCCGTGATCTTAGAAATGTTAATGCGGGCTGTTTGTTGTGTCAGGTGTTGTGGCCGAACTGTAGCGTGCGTAAGCTTGTCTTATGGTCCGAGGTCTACTCGGGCTCCATGGAGTCCCATGTGACGAGGGACGACAAACAGAACGTGACGATGATAGACATCGAGCGTAGCGAAAACGAAGAACCTCAACGGCAAATGACCAAAACTCGTTCGTACGATGATCTCATGCATGCTCCCGATCACACGGCCTATCCTCATCGTAGACTCAGCGATCCAAGTATCTCGGTAGAGAAGTAATTATCGTACTTTTTACCAGTGCTTCCTCGCCGCTCGAGTAATTCGAGTATTCGAGTCTGCGAAATCGTTTTACAGGAAAATGGATTCTTTGTCGCTCGAAGCGAAAACTGTAGAGAAAGATGCGGACTACGCGGACGAGTACAGCGTCGACGTGTGCGTGCGGAGCAGTAGGTCGGAAGACGACGAGACCTCGGACTCGGACTCGGAAGATAGAGCGGACAAGTACAGCGCCGCCGTGTGTACACAGAGCAGTAGGTCAGAGGACGACAAGAGCTCGGACTTGGACAAGGAAGACAGAACGGACAAGGATCTCGACTCGGACAAGTCGAAGCAACAGAACCCGGCGACTACTCAATCCTTGAACGACTCACCGGCGAATCCTTCGGTGGACAGTTCAACAGACACGCTGATACCTAGTAACTGCTCGTTGCTCGACACAATCGACTCCGACAAAGAAACGTAAGTGTCCTTACCGGAGGATATTAGTACGCGAGCGTATGCTGAAAGCTTCAAATCTGTAAGAAGGGTTTCTATTTCGAGCAGCAGACCCCAGGAGAGTTCGCCGCAGGACATCGTTTCCTCGTGGGTCGAGACAAACTCGATCGGCGAGACTGTCTGCTCTTGCGCTCGCAACTGCAATTCGAATCACAGTCAGACTCAGAACCATACCGAGGGCAGCGATCTGAGCGATATCACCGCGCCGTTGATGTCCAGAACGCCCAGCAGCGGAGTTTGTCCGGCTTCGCCGATTCATCGGAACACGGCTCCGGACGAACTTAACAAATTGGACGACATCGACGGTCTTTCCATCATACACTGCGACGTACAGATGCGCGTGCAACAAATTATAGTGGAGGAAAAGGTATTTCGCGTCGAGCACGCCCCGAAAGGGAAAAATCACTGAACAGAGAGAAAGGTTTCTGTTGTTTTCAGCTAAAACAGGAAGCGTTGAGGAAGGAGCTGCACACAACGAGGCTGGCTCTGATCAAACAAGTTTGTAACCATAACGCGGAAACCGATCGCATCGACGATATCGTGAGTGATATATGTAATTAGACTTCCGAAAACCCCCATGCTTCGAATTGGCTGGAATTTTGTAAATAGATTTTTCATTTAGAAAAATGATTGCGAAAAGGATTTTTGGCGTCACGAAAAAAATCGTTTGCCATTTCAATGTCATTTCCTACTTTACCGACATCGCGTAGTGTATTCCGGCAAACCCATGGAATGCAAAAGTGGAATATAAAATGTCTCTTAGGTGGCAGAAACTACAATGACCGAAGTTACAAGCTTGCATTAGGTTTTTAGGAACATCTTATTAATTTTGTAGAAATAAACCGTGGTTATGTGTCGGTAGCATAGGGAGTAGTAAACACTCCAATAGTACAAAATTTGTTTTCGAGATGCCAAAAATCCTTCTCGCAATCATCATGTCTGTCAAAACAGAAGCTATTTACAAAATTTCAGTCAATTCGGATCATGGGAATTTTCGGAAGTACAGCCCCGCAGTCTATACATGAGCTTGCCGAATTCTATCGGGGAAGAACATCGGCCGGACAGATAAGCAAGGAGCGCGTGTTTCAGGGATCGTTACCCGATTCGGTCGGCAGCACCGGCGATCATGGAGAATCGTTGCCATCTGACATGTCTTGGGAGGCGGTCGAGGAACTGGGGCCAGCTCCTACTTTGTGGGTACCTGATCACGCGGTGACTCGGTGCATGGGCTGCGACACAGAATTTTGGCTGGGAAGACGCAAACATCATTGCAGGTAGGATGATCTACACACGATAATAAAACGTTTGCTGGAAGTAACGGAAGCATACGTTTAATTAACTGCTTCTCTCCGACAGATGCTGCGGCAAGATCTTCTGCGCGGATTGTTCAGAGAATTCAACACCGCTGCCGAGCGAACAGCTATACGATCCTGTGAGAGTGTGCAGTGATTGTTTTTCAAGGATCCATCGACACACCAGCCCCTGCCAGTGCAACGCTCGTCACCGGAACAAAGGAGAGAGCGACGAGGAGCTGCTCTCGAACAATTCAGAAAACATGCTCGCTTGTCCACGACCAAAGAGCTTGAACATCGTGAAGGACAGTTGCTGCGAGAACCTGTTACAGGGCACGCAACAGAAAGCCCAACCGCCGGTCGCGGCGGCCACGGTCAACTGAGCAAACTCGCGACCAGGATCCGTTACGATCAAGGCGCGCAGCTTTCGGATTTCGGTTTGGCTAGAAACAGCTAGGGACGGTTAGGGACGGAGCGTGACAGAGTTTTCGCGTCTCGTTTGGTTCCGTAAATACATAAACACATACACACACACACACAACGTACACTAACCACGTACACACCGGCCATCCAATTGAATTTGAGCGCGACCGCGAACATGTTGTATATTGATACGTGGTACAGAAAAAACACGAGAGAGCATTGTGTGCTAGCGTACGAGCGAGAGAGAGAGAGGGAGAGGGTGCGCTAGATTCTTTTCGGACGATCCAATATTTATTGCTAGAGTAATGATAATTTGTACGAACAAGTGTATAGTGTCGCAGAGAAAACGAGTCAGTATACGAGAGGTTGTATATACCTTAGTAGTAATTCGATCCAACGAGACACACGCCTGGGCTTCTTCGAACGGCGAGACTATTCGAGTTTCTCCATTTTGTTGGACAACACGTTACCTGTACTAAGAGACAGCGAGATAGGGGTAGGGGGGAGAGGAGGAACGCTTTGGATAGGCTGTGACTGACGTCTAATTGGAAGACATCGTATGAAGCACGCTCTCGGTCAATCGTCGATCAGAACGACTCGTTGACGATAAATAGTTGGATTGCGAAACGAGTAAACTGTATTTGTATATTGCCGCTGTTTATGAGAATTGGAACAATTAAATACGTCATTATCATACACGACTGTGTGTTTCTCTGCGTCGTCCGCTCTCTTCGTATTTTTTCTCGGGCCTCAGAGAACCATCTTCAAGCCGGTCAGGTTTTGAAAGGACGGCGCGTTTTTCAGAATTTGAGTCGCGTTCTTCAGGCTGTCCACTTGACCTTTCGTATCGTCCGCGTTTTGGAACTGTATCAGTATAACGAGGTACGTGGTCACCGCCCCGGCTATCTAAAAAATCACCAGCAATTCAACCAAATTCGAATATACAGGGTGTACCCATTAACTCTCTGTTGCGACGCGATATCTCCGCTATTTTTTATGCTACGCGAAATATGTCGAAAGGACAAATTATTTGGTTCGAGGGGACACGTGTCATAGTAATAAAAAATTCATAGTAATAAAGGCCGATGACCTTGAAGTCACGAAAGAAATGACCTGGAGGAAAAACATAGCGTAGATGAAGTCGCGTGTAACAGAGAGTTAGCGGGACACCGTGTATTTGACTGGTTCATGTTGTTCTGTCTTACTGATGTTATCAACGTTCTGTCTAAGGAGAAGAGCCCGCAGACCGAGAACTCGAGAGGTCGATGCAACAGCTGAAGAGAAAATACCTCCAACTGGTGGCGCGCGGTCGCATCGAAACTGGAGGACAGTAGCTGGCTAACAAGCGCCGCGGTCTTCTTCCCCTGTAAGAAGAAAACGTATCCGTGAAGCGTCGTCCGAAACCTTATCTGCTTTTTTCCGCTGGTTGCTCACCTCGACTACGGTCCAGTAGCTCGGCTGAACGATTATCAGCATCCTAGCCACATGGAAGATACACCACATGCCCTGCACCGCTAGAAATATCCACTCGTGTTCCTCGGCCGCTTGTAGAATCAGAAAGTAAGGTGCGATCACAAGGTGTAGCAGGCAACTCGTGGTCACCGCCAGTATCATCACGCCGAATGCACTGTTGATCAGGCTCACTGTGTCGCAAAGCGTTGCGTGTACTAGTACCAATTCGGATATGTTGGTCTCTGCAATCAACGACGAGAGACAGAGAATGCATACCAAGTCGAATTACAGCGGCCCACGAAAGTATTCGAACGCCCTTTAAATTAGAGTAATTGCAGTTGCAGTAAGAATTAACTTTCGTGGGTCACTGTACGTTCTGTCTCACCAGTTGAGTTTTTCAGGATTCGATGGTTACCCAACTCTAACTGTCTACGCGACACGGTGTTCAATCCTCTGTCGTGAACAGTCCCCACTGCTGCTTCCAAGCGGCGATTTTTTAAAGTTTCGTTTTGCTTTGGGACAACGAAGATTATGGTTTTGTTCTTACCTGTCTCGACAGGATTTCCTAACGAGTAGGAAACGGACGATAAAACACTGCTGTCCAGTAGACTTCGGAGGCTGTTGTTCATTCTGACGAATCTCTGGCTCAAGTTGTACGTGGCAACGCTGTATTGTAGCTCCGTCGAGATAATTACCGTGTACATGAAATACAGGGGCGCGTAATTGATGGGCCCCTTGTCGGGCAACTGTCTACTCGAATTTGTTTGCCGGGTCCATGCACAAAAATCAACGATCGAGCTGAACCACAGATAAGTCAGGCTACTGACCGTTAAATAGATGGTATACATCCGAGTTTTTCTTTCAGCGGTTTCCCCCTGTCTCTCGTCTACCTGCACGATCGGTATTAATTTTTGGTGACGACGACGACGAAAATGATCAAGCGCATTCTGACCTCCACTAATTTGTTGATTGCGGCTTCCAGATATTTCCAACGGAACGGCGAGCCAACGATGCAGACCACCGTCAGACTTATCACACCGAAGACGTCGCTGCACGTCGCTATCACCGCCGTTTGAGACTTCAGTCTGGTGCTATGCCCCCATCCGTCTTTCAAGTCTCGCCACAGACCCCACATTTCCATACTCAGCAGCAATGCTAACACACCGAAGCTACGAAAGAAAGGATTGACGTGTTATTATTGAAACGCTCGTTGCGAGTAGCGAAAGCTTGAAATCTTCAGCACTGTTACCTGTAAATGAGATCGGGGATACTCGAGCGAACGTGATATCTTCCGGATGCGCGAGAAACGAATCTAACGGGGATCAAACCGCACACTTTGCCGAGATAATAGATCGGAGAGATTGCTTGGCAGAGATCGCTTTGCGCGCCACGTTCGTCTCTTCTTCTATTCGGTTTGGTCTCTTTATTCCAGACTGCTCGTTTCTCTGAAACCATTCGGAACGAATTGTATTGTTGTTGACGAAGGTAAAGCAAGAGAGAGCAGAAAACGTTACTCGATCTGCTCGTCGCGTTTCGCCCGTCGATTTCGTTCCATCGAACGTGCATCCTGATCGTCTCACTACTCTTCCAGGATGTTCTTGAAGAAATAAGACCCTACGTTCAACCTCGCAAACAAAGAAAGGCGAAAACTATGTTGCGCTCGTGGTCGTGTTCGTATACCTAGTTTTCATTGGTATAACAAATGCTACTCTCGACTGACAAGATAAATACATTCGTCCTTGTCAGATCGTCGATAGATAATTATCATCGATTGCTGAGCTTCCGACACGTTGTTGTTTATCTTCTCGAAAAACAATACGAGCACAGGTCGGGTGCGTGCTTCAAGCTCATCGTTCTCGAATGGAAGCTTTTCACGATCGTCAGATGCATATATTAAACGCGTACGCGTGTATCCGTGGCATTTCGAAAGGAACCGAGTTTAATCGTCGAAAACAACGGTCGCGAATCAACAAGGTCGTTTCAATTTATAGGGAAAGATTGATTGAGGCGAGAAGTAATGGGGAAGACTGAAATGTCGTGATAATCCACTCATAGTGCATTTATCATGGGCGTAGGTCACGATCAGATTCAACTGGTCGTAAGAGAAAAAAGAATGGTAATTTTCTTTCGAAGGGATGTGCACATATATGATTATGTTGATCGATCGTTCTATTCTGTGTCATCAACGTTTGCTATTCTATCTTCAGTATAATGAAGTTAATGCGCTCGACACACCTGTCCTTGGAGGGGTTAAACCTCGGTGAAGTTTTGTACGCTGCAATTTTGTAGTGTATCCTTCCAATTTTTTTTATCTTCCCCTTCGTCTTGAATAATAAAATACGCGCGTCATTTTGAATATTTCGTTTGACCTCTTGTGCGAAGACCGGTACTTCCCTGAACTTGAGAAAATAAAAAATGTTTGTACAGCAATTATTTAGATTATACATTTACCCTGTTCTCTGATACGATTTTAAACATTACAATAATATTTACATTATTATTGTTATTATTAGATCAGAAATTATTAAATTTTAGTTACCGACAGGGGTCCGAACAGCGCCAATTGACATAGCGGCAAACCGCTGAAACTGGTAGCCAAACTTTGCTACCGACTAGTTTCAAAACGTACCGCTAGGTGGTGCTGACAGTGAATTCCTTGAATTTACCACTGGCGACATCTGGGTTATCTAACTGTAATTGAATGTCGGTATCGTTTGGCTAGCAGTTTGAGCGTTTTGCCACTACGTCAATTGGCGCTGTACGGACCCCTGGACAGAGTTTCAAGATTTTTCCGCTAGGGGGCGCCACTATCGCCTAATAAAACTTGAACAAAACACAACATTTCAATACTTTCCCGTTGTTACTTTTTAATTTCAAAGGGTTCAAATTAATTTAAAAAGGATGCGCTTCATAGATGGATTGTGAGTCGATTTGAAAATGCTTTCCTAATGAATGTTTTTAATTTTCGTGGACTGAAGTGGAAGCTGGAAGAGCAAAATGCGAAATCGTACTAACTGCTTTGGCGTTGTACGCATCCTCTTAGGGAGCAGTCTTATAGGGAGAACGGCAAGAATCATTCGCGATCGAACAAAAAATATTCTGTAATAATTATCGAATAAAAAAGAATAATAAATACAATCTACAACTAATGACAAAATTAAATCGTTCTTATTGAGGTCCGCCCTAGTAGGAAACAGAAAATACATTTTTCTGTTTATTTATCCGATAATACCACTTCTAATGCTCAACAGTAATTTTCACCTTACAAAGGTGAAAACCTTAATTAAACCGTATTCACGCGACTCGACGATACCAGCCAGAAAGTTTCGCTCGTGCGCGCTTTCCCGCAAAAAAATTAACAAAAAAAAACCGAGCGCTTCGCCGCCGCCGCAAAGAAATGCACACGGTAGATTTTTAACGAGAATGAAGACGGCGCGGCGGCGGAGGCCGTGTAATTACGTCGACCGCAACGGTGAGCCGGTGGAATAAAAATCCGATGCGGCATCCTTGGCTTTTTTCCTCGCGAGAGCATTTCCATTTCGCGAAAGAGAAGGAGACACGGCCGGGTGTCTAAGATCAATGAGCAGCGCTCGTCGTGATGTTACTCCTCTGGCATTTAGATGGAACTCCTCCGACGCTCGCTGACTTCATCGAAAGGTTGTGCACTCAAGGATCATCGACGCCGATGCATCGCTCGAGGATCAACTGAATGAAAACCGAACAAACATTCAGCCATCGCTGAGTACCATTCGAACGCGTTCCCAAGACCCCGTTCAGTGTCGCGGGTAACGATCTTGTCCATTCCGCGTTCCATTATCATTTTTGAGACTGGGGATTCCAAGTTTCGTAATGTGGGTGAAGATAAATGGCCTAGATCGCTGGAGGTCCGGCCCAGATAGCACGCGACGTCTTAATAACGTCTTTTTTCCGTACATTTTAGGTCTGAACGTCTTAAGTCTCGAATAGACGTCTTTCTGGAGATGTCTTACTGCAGGAAAAAATAGGGTGGTGACACCAAAAATAGAAAAAATAAAAATCCTTCATATTTTTGACACTCCGTCTGTTTCAAGAGGTTTTAAAGACGTCTCGAATGTGTTCCAAACGGCTCCCGAACGTCTCCTGAACGCCCCTGACGTCTTGTGTTACAAATCGGTAAGTCTAAGTGACGCCTTTAATACGTCCGAATGATGTCTTCTACGTTTTGTAACAAAAGATGCTCAGGAGACGTTCGGAAGACATGTCAGACGTCTGTAAGACGTATAAATGTCCAACAACAGACGTCTTCAAAACGTCTTTGTGCTCCCTGGGGGAGGTGGTCCTAGTCCGGACAGTACATCCATAGGACGTCCTTGTCAGATTAATGTCCGAACATCCTATAAGATGGGGTGACTCCAGGAGCGCAGAATGTAAGAATGTGTTTGCAGTGAAGGTGAAGGAATCATGCGAGAGATAAAATGTAAAGTAGGAAATATAGGAATGCGTGAACGCAGAAACGTACATACATCCATAGCAGTACGTATAATAGACATAGAAGAGGTCCAGGTGCCGCGGTCGCGTAATTGATTCACCGTCCTGTGCTACGATTATTGCAACCGGGCCGCGATGCAACGAGATTCCATCGTGGAAAAATGATCCTCCCGCAAACCTCTGACCTTCCCAGCTTTCTCCGGCCCCGGGAGCCTCGGGGGCCCGGTTGAATGGTCGCCGAACCATGTCATATTCTTTCTATCTCTTTCTCTCGCTCTCGCGAGATTTCCCAGAGGTATCGCTATTTATAAACGTAGGTGTTCGAGCCGGAAGGCGAGGACATTATGCAAGGCGGAGAATCCACTTTTCGTTCTCTCCGTTGAAAAGAGAGATCGCGAGACGAGTCAGCCAGCCAGCCAGCCTGCGAACAACCGAACGAAGAGGAGGAATCGGTACAACAAGACTCCTCTCTGCTAAAATGCTCAATTAGGAGCACGCGTTTCTCAACGATCGAAATTACGGCACGTCGATCCAGTGGCGCACCCAGGGGGGGAGCCAGGGGCCCAAGTCCCCCCCCCCCCCCCCAAGAAAAAGGAAACGAAAAACTGGAAAATTAGCTAAACCGTAGAATAGTTACTTCTAGCTAAACATTTTGAACAACTTTTCTCTATACAAATAAGGCATAGGTTCCTCAGGTATTTGCAAAAACTGCCGATACTAGAACACTGAATTCTGCCTATTGTTTTGCGTCTGTGGCTGTGTACGTGTCAGTATTGGTGTCCATGGTCTCCATGCAAAAATGCCATTGATGCGATTTTGAAATGTGATCAAACAATATATCCTAATATTTAGAATTTATTAAAAACATTTGCAACGCTTCCGGTAACGACGTGCGTCAGTGAAAGATCATTTTCTACATTAAGAATTTTGAAAACATATTTAAGATCTACAATGACACAACCACGACTGAATGGGTTGGCTTTCTTATACATACACAGAGACATTCGTGTAACTATAACCGAAGTAATTGACGAGCTATGTAAAAAGAAAAGAAAACTAGATTTTATTCTATAAATAAATTTATGTTTAAAAAAATCTAAAATAGGTTATTTTCTTCAACTCGTCCCCCTCTAAGATGAAATCCTGGTTGCGCCACTGCGTCGATATACCCTAAAGCGATTCCCAACTCCTTACACGTACAACTATGACCACCGGATCACCCGAACATGATGCGACACCGGGATATTATACTAAACGGAGAAAACCGCCCAGCATGCCTCCCTCGCATACCGCAATGCCATAATGAAAATGGTGGTAAAATCGTGACTCGATCGTCGAGATACGACCTCGATCTTCGCGGTATAGTTGATGCCGCGCGCAACTCGTTGCGTTTCCATCTCGAGTGCATCGTCGTTTCGTCGACGAATTTCTCGGCGCGATGTTCCAGTAGTTGCGCGGAGGATTCTACGGTCGAATAGGTTCGCTTCGGAGTCTATGTCTATTGGAATGCGACCCAGCACACCCAGGATGCACCTTTCGGAGCGCAAAGGCCACGCGACGCGACGCTGCGACCGGCGACCGGTCACGCTGAACTTCGGTTTTACAAGCTCGCAACCCGAGGTCTCTGTTCCGCGTCGTTGTCTCTGGCCCAGAAATTCTCCGTTCGCGTTTTTCGAAGCGTCCAGAACTGCTACCCCTTGGACGATGCTCGACTCTTCATTCTGGAATAAATAATATATTAATAGTATTTTCTTAGTAATTTTCTTAACACTAAACCTACCGGTCAAATGACCGGTGTCGTATTTTTTATTTTACAACTATTAAAATTCTACAGCTACTTCCATGGGAAATGTTTCAATTTTCTTTATTCCAGCACACACTGTAATAAAAATTGTACGCGATCTAAGTAAATACAGTCTCGTCATTTTCGTAAGGTAAAAAATTTTAATCGATTTTAGTGCTCGGTAGGTTTAGTGCTAATTATTTCAAATTAACTACTTACAATAGTCTTTATTCCAGCACACACGATAATAAAAATTGTACACGATCTAAGTAAATACAGTCTTGTCATTTTCGTAAGGTAAACAATTTTAATCGATTTTAGTGCTCGGTAGGTTTAGCGTTAATTATTTCAAATTAACTACTTACAATAGTGTTTATTCCAGCACACACTATAATAAAAATTGTACACGATCTAAGTAAATACAGTCTTGTCATTTTCGTAAGGTAAAAAATTTTTATCGATTTTAGTGCTTGGTAGGTTTAGTGTTAATTATTTCAAATTAACTACTTACAATAGTCTTTATTCCAGCACACACGATAATAAAAATTGTACACGATCTAAGTAAATACAGTCTTGACATTTTCGTAAGGTAAATAATTTTAATAGATTTTAGTGCTTGGTAGGTTTAGTCATAATTATTTCAAATTAACTACTTACAATAGTCTTTATTCCAGCACATACTATAACAAAAATTGTACACGATCTAAGTAAATACAGTCTTGTCATTTTCGTAAGGTAAATAATTTTAATAGATTTTAGTGCTTGGTAGGTTTAGTCATAATTATTTCAAATTAACTACTTACAATAGTCTTTATTCCAGCACACACTATAATAAAATTGTACACGATCTAAGTAAATACAGTCTTGTCATTTTCGTAAAGTAAAAAATTTTAATAGATTTTAGTGCTTGGTAGATTTAGTGTTAACTATATCAAATTAACTACTTACAATAGTCTTTGTGTTATTCGGGAGACGATGTTCCTCGAAGGAGGTACCTAAGGGTTTTCAGGGGTTCGAATACCTCTGGTTCCCCTTATCCTCTTGGCCTCGAAGATCCCAGGTTCGAAAGCGCTTCCCATTGTGCAACCAGGGCCGCTTCCTGGTCTCGAATCCGCGGCACGGCGGAAGACACCACTAAAAAAACGCGCGCGGGTTACGCGAGACGTTACGGGGGGAAAGAGGAGAATGGAGAACGGAGAGTCGCTTTACCAACAATTACGGGATCCGACGATGTACCCATAACAAAATGATTGCGCTCCCAGTGTGAGATCCCCGGCAGCCTCCCACGAAAAACGTGTACACGACTTCGTCAGCATCGGTTCTCGATCCGTCGCTTCTTCCTGGCGGCGCGGCGCGGCGCGGTGCAGCGCTCAAGGTTCCGATACGAAAGTTCGTTAAGAGCCGGTGCGTGACCGACGATCGCGAGGAAAAGCCTCGCGGACGCGCGCGGACACGCAGCCCGATCTCCGAACAAGGTAAATCCGTTTCGAAAGAACCGCAGATCATCCTCCGGATAGCCGTGTCCTCTCTCCTCTCCTCTCCTCTCCACTCCTCTCCTCTTGCGATCCGCTCGTCCAGCTTACAATTAGCGGCGCGAATCGTCGGCTCGGCCAGAAAGGGCTCGTCGCTTTGGCGACCTTTGAGCAAACAGCACTTGGCCAATCAGTCTCCCGGTGACCTTTGCGTTCCCGACATTTCTCGAGCGAGATCTCTCGGTAAAATCTCCCTTTTTCTACATTCAAAGAAATTCGATCGTTTGCGCAATCGACGCATCCACTCGCTTTTTTTTTTTAAACCCGTCAGATCTGTTTCTGAGATATTACTACCAGGGGGGTGGTCGGCAATCACTGCACCGACTCCCGACACGTTCAATGTGCCGCGTATCTACGTTTTCTATTTCTTTGATTAACCCCTTGCACTACGATTCATTTTACGGTTGCAGTGAATGGAACTTATTTGTCGTTTCTAATTTCTTAGAAAAAAAGAAGTTTGTATGTAATTTATACCTATGCAGTCTCCAATGGTTTCAACAACAAGAAAATATAATTTTGTTTCAATTTAAGGTTTAAAGGAAATTAATAGCATGAATATTTAGTAGACTATCTTCGAAATCTTCGTCACGAGTCCGGCTCGGTATTAATAGTGCAAGGGGTTAAGGGGGTCATCCCATGTGGCAGATCTAAAAAATCGAAAAATTTTGTTTTTGCACAAATTGCTTCTATAACATTCCTAGAATATGCAGGTACAAGTATATTTCGATATTCGAAGTCGTTCGACTGTTATAAACGTAGAACGGAGCATCTGTTTGCCTCATTACGATTAGAGTTTTAATAAATAACCAGTGAAATATCAGTCAGCTGGACATTAATTTGTGCTGGAAAAAAATGCATTCTAATCAACGTGTCTAACCCATGGCGAGCACAGTCGTTCGCCAATTCGTAGACGTCGCGGTATTAAATATGACATCGCAATAGTAATAATTAAATAAAAATGAAATAAATAATTTAATAAATAAGTAAATAAATATAACAGGACTGGTGGCACATGAACGAATCCAGGTATCATTTGTCACAGGTTAGTTTACGAAAGGAACAAGTTCCCAACGTTCGCCTTGAGAACGAGGAGATTGTTGCCGGAGGATCTTGCTCTCGAAAATGTCCAGTAGATGCGATCGGTAAGACTGCGGATCTTTATGCAAAATAAAATTCTTCGATAGCGATTGTGGGAAGTCGGAGTTGAATAAAAATTCATTTCATCCCCGTAATATTTTTTTTTTACACTGATAAAACAACAAATAACACTATTCTTAGATTTTTCTAATTTCTCACTGTTTTATTGTTTCACAGAAGTTTTATTATTTGACAGAAATGTTTCTCCGAAGAATTCGATCGGACAATTTTTCTTATTAATAATTTGCTAATTTTTTCTAATGTGGAGAACATGTAAATCAAATTGCACGTCAAATATATCTGACCAAAATATCTTATATTTTCTAAATTTAAAAATTTAAGGGGGGTGATTGTTCTCCAATTCGGCTTCTAGAGCTATTCATATGCGCTGTTTTGATGTAGGGTACACTTCTCTTATTATATCTAATCGTTCCACAATTTCTCAATCTCTTTTTTCAACATTTATTCAAATTATATAATATTTAATTTTGCACTTACTTACCTACAAATTTATCGTACAATAGCTACATCTAATCAAAATAAAACAATAAAATCAAGCTGGAAACTTTTATTCTTACCATTTTGAATCGTGACCAGTAGAGATTACTTTGTTATTAGCAGTCCGATCGAAAATGTTTTTATCAGGTATAGCATGGTTTCGAGAGAGCTTTAGCGTGATTATATCAAATTTTTTCATGATTTTTCAAGGTCACTTTCAATTCTTTGCAAATACACCTATAATTTTTGTACGCCTATCTGTTAGAGGATTTCAACACGAATTCGGTAAGTATCATAATATTTTATGTTAAAATTGCAGATGACCTTGAAAAATCATGAAAAAAGTAGTTGACAAAAAATTTGCTATAATCGCTTGAAAGCTCTCTTGAAACCATGCTATATCTGATACAAACATTTTAGATCGGACTGCTAATAACAGAGTAACCTCTACAGGTCACGATTCGTGGTTCATCCTGTACACATATGGTCTCCTGGTGATCCCGGGAAGCGACGCAAAGGGAGCACACGCAGCGTATTACGAGCCGGGTATTGCGTAAACGCGTATTACAAACGGTGCCCGGGAATCGAGCTCGAATATGTGCGCAACTCTCGTGAGAGATTTTTCGCGGCGGGTCCACCGGTACAGGTGCGAGGGGCCCGCTAATTAGTCGTCGCTCCCGGTAACAATGCACCAGGAAAAACCGACCGATTCTCGATCGCGGAGGGTTGTGGGTCAGGTTGTGGTTCAGTTAGTTAGTTATATTATGTTTTTACGTCGCATCGACTACTTTAGTCATTAGCGACGACTTATATATAGCTTATAACTATAGCTTATAACTATAGCTTATAACTAACTTATAACTAAAGGACCTACAGTTTATTAAGGTGGGTTCCGAACCTCCTGGGCGGCTACAGTATGAATCACTTGAAAAAAGGTTGTGGTTCAGGTTGTAGTTTTCTAAACGGAGCGGAACGTTTTTCCAGGCCCGATTCAGCTCGGGCCCTCGAGATCGAGAGTTTCTCCTCGAGGCTATCGACGGGAGTCATCTGTGTGTCCGATTCGATTCGATCCGATCCGATGCTCGGTAACCGGTAACACGTCGATAGAACCACTGCTCCAGTTCGTGCTGCTTTCGCGGATCAGCGCCCCCATAAATCGCGGGCTCGTGAGGAGGACGAGGCGCTCGACTACTATGGATCGCGTATCGCGGATCGTGGATCGTGGATCGCGGCCGATTCTCCGCAGAGGACGTGCACGAGGATGCGGCACGCTTTCACCAAAGATAAGCTCGATTCGTCGCCCATCTCCGACGCGGAAACCGAGAGGAAAACACGATCGACTCTTGTACCGCGTATTCGACGCTTCGCTGGCCAATAGACTGCGGCTTCTTGTACGAAATCGTCTGAATTAATTGCCGGATATAGCGACACTATATCGGAATTTACGTAAATTATATAAATTATGTACAGGGTGGTCCATGCAACTTGCACACCTATAATAACTTCCAAAGTATGCGTTGCACGAAAAAGTTTCGTATATAGAAGTTGCATGATTTGAAGGGGTACATTATGTAGTGTATTTATTTTTTTTACAGGTGGAAGCGTTTCGGAAATTTGAAGGTCGACTTTGTTTTTTTAAACGGAATACTATATTTTCTATACCAAAATATGGAAGAATGTCGAATTCTGAGTAAAAAAGTATTGACCTTCATTAGCTCTAAACCTAATAATTAACGAGTGATTGCACTTTATTTCCTGAAAATTTTCTTCGCGTAATATCAAGTTAGAAATTCAACCTTATACTTTTTTACTCAGAATTCGACATTCTTCCTTATTTTGGTATAAAAAATACAGTATTCCATTTAAAAAACAAAGTCGACCTTCAAATCTCCGAAACGCTTCCACCTGTGAAAAAAATAAATACACTACATAATGTACCCCTTCAAACCATGCAACTTCTATATGCGAAACTTTTTCGTGCAACGCATACTTTGGAAGTTATTATAGGTGTGCAAGTTGCATGGACCACCCTGTATATACAGGGTGGTCCACGCAATTTGTTCACACTCAATAACTTATAGTCAAATTCATTTTGTACACCTTGTCGTTTAAAGTAGTAGTATACATAGTACACGGAAGGATATTCGTCTAGCCAGTGGGAATAAAGCAATTTCGAGAGATCGAAGCTGGAAACGGGGCAAAAGGATACAAAACGATCCAGCCGACAGATAAGGGGGCTTGCGCACGCGAGGAAAACACGAACGGCATTGTGTAGGGGACATTGAGAGAACAGGCGTTACACGATGCCGAAATTGCGGCGTTTCCGGCTCGGAAGTCGTGTCGTGTTGTGAGAAATCCCGGAGGCGTTTGTTTCGCAGCTGCGCGGAGATCATCGAACGGGATTATACATGTATCATTACCATTTGCTCGGGGCGTCGATCAGCCGGCGGCATTTTTTTTTTTCGAAAGCGTCGACCGATGTTTGCCTCGTTGGCAAAGTTCAAAACAAGAAAGCGCGTTCGAGGAAATACGGCGTAACGACGATATTTCGAACGATGCAGAAACGGGTTCTAAACAAATGGGCTTTCCCCTGCGGACGCGAGCTTACGCAATAGGCGCGCCGTGGTCGTGGGTCGTGGGTCATAACTAGATTGCGGATCTTTATGCAAAATAAAAGTTGTCTACGTCGATTGCAACGAATAGAAACTAAATAGAATGTTATTTCTTCCCTTAATCATTTTAATAGATGAAAAATCATATATTGACGTCTTCAATTTTCAAAATTCTCCTACAATTTTGCTATAAATGCATAAAGATCCGCAGTCTAGTCATAACAGTCATAAGGCATCGCTCTTCCCCGTGAATTTTTCTCGATCGTTTCCCGATTGTTCTCTTCTTGCGATCCGGAGCTCCCGAACCAGGGTCTCCACTGGTCTCCGCCGCTAGTACGTTCGTACTAGACCTTTTATAAATTTTTAGTGTTCTAGTACGTTCACCAACAGATCTAGTACTTTCGCGTTGCTTCCGAATAATAATGGGTCCGTTCCGTTTCTTTTATCTTGAAGTAGATGTTTACAAAAACTAAGAAGAGAAAATGAAAAAAAAACAGAAAAGGTAGATAAAACAGCAAATTCTGCCAAAAATAACAATTACAGTAAATGTCTATATAGAACCTTGCTGGACTTGTTTTCTCTTCCTTCCTCCTTTGCCCCCTCTACTTCACGAACTCGTTTTTCCTGGTAATAGAATAAAATAGAATTTAGCAGTTTTATATTGAATTTATCTGTAATATTAAGGTACATAGGCATATATGCGGTATATATAGTATATACAATGCCCCTAATTAGAATGAAACGTAAGGAATTCAAAATCTAGTACTTTTTTTCAAAACTAGTACCTTTTTCTTGTATATTCTAGTACGAAATACTTTTGCTCGGTGGAGACCCTGTCCCGAACCAACTCTTCCGAATTGTTTCCGATCGGTTTTCAAGCGTCGAACATGAACGCTGAATTCTGCTCTTTCCCTTTCATAGTAGAAATTAGGTTGCTTTCGGAATCGAGTAGCGATTATTTCATAATACACGTCGCTTGGATCGAAGTTCGTTCGTATCTTATGTACGTGCGACTGCCATTGCACGGTTGGGAGAAAAATCAGTCTGCTCTGAGCAACGCACGCGTAAAAGCTAGATCGTTAGAGACCGATTCGTGGGAATCGGTCAAATGCGGACGGAGCGTCACTTATGTAAAACCGTTCGCCGATTTCTTCACCACCGATCTGTTCATCCTGTCCGTCCGCGATGATCTAGATCACCTTCTGCGGAGAGCCTAAATTCGCCTTGATCGTTTCGCAATCGATAGGATAGACCAATGGTCGGCAAACTGCTGCTCTTTGGCTACGGGAGTGCGGCTCGAATTAATTTTATTTTAATTTAATAGGGTAACTGCACCAGTGAATAAACGGGCACCAGTAAATGAACGCTTTTGTATTTTTTGCTTTTCCATCATTGTTCAATTAGTAGAATGTAGTGTTCATTGACTGGTATTTTTTATATTTTTTATAATTATTTATTTCATTTATTTCATTTTATTTGTGTTCATTTATTTTTGACGAATGAAGTATAGGGAGCCATTTGGCATATATGAGATTCGTTTAATTCACATATTTTTTTTTTAAATAAAATATCTTCCTGAACAATTTCTTAAATGTTCATTCACTGGTGCAGTTATCCTACTCATTTTTGTCATAAATTCATAAAATCCGCTATTGAGTTTTCCAACCATTGGAATAGAGCATCGCGCGTTTTCGACAGGAACGAGCCATAAGAGCATCGCCTAGTGGCACACGGGCACAGGTGCGTTGGCAGGTGTCGCAACACCGGAGCCGAGAGATCGAGAGATCGCTGGATCGGTTCCGTGGTACAAATATGTGTCGTCGCGGACGAGAATCTGGCACAAGGATGTGTTTTCCGGTCAGCTGGATTATGTTCGTCGTCCACTCGCCTCCTCCTAACGAACCGAACCAAAAATTACTTTTTCCGGACGAAATTGCACGATCTCCCTCGATCGTTCTTCTATACCATGCTGAACGCGTAACATCGGTTACGTACGAGAAAGGGAAGAATCACCGGTCTATTCGATCGGAAATGGCGATGGACGTTCGAATCTTGTTTTGTACAAATTATCCGCTCGGGATATATTTGTACAGAGCAGAGCGAAGTCACGGACGATCACTGCATCGTGATCTCGATCATCTATACGGAGAACCGTTTACGAAATCGGCGATTCGAACGAGTAAGAGCGACGAAACGTTGAAAGGGAGTAGAGTAGGACGGTTCCTCGACACCAGAAGCAAAATCTCTGCTAGTGGAGGGGGAAGGATCGTGGATCGCAGACGGAGGGGGGTGAATGGTCTATGGCGTGATCACCTATTAGAGGAGGATGAGAAGCGGAGCGATCTCGATCCCGAACTCGATTTAACTCGATCTCCCGAACACTTTTCATCGGGTACCCTGTACCCTGTGCTCTCTGTACATGCATACCGTGCTGGTACACGCGCCGCGCGATTCATGCAACAACCAACACGCAACAATCGCGTTTCCCAATATTGTTCGCGGTCTGAACAATCGATACGGTTCCCAACGCTGCGCCGCCGCGCCGGAACGAGGACCACCGAGAGAGCATTCCGTCGAGCGAGTTTCCGTTTAATCGCGACCTGGATGCTTCGCGAGTCGCTGCTTCCCAGGATCGTCTTGGGAGAACGTGGAAATTTTCGATCGTCAACCTTCCACCGCTAGGTCGACAAGTCCGTTAATCATAATACATGTATTGATTGTACTGTAAACATGGTGGCTTTCGCTGCTGGCACGTTTCGATCGTTACCAATTACACCGCGAACCACTGCGGAAGAAGCGTCGGCGGGCGATCCAGTGTCTACGACAGAGAAATTGTTGGATTATTAGAAATAATATTGTAACTGCCAAAGAACAAAAATGAATTTGGTTCTTCTGGGAAACACTGCAGTTTCTCTAAACATAGCATAACAGACCGGATGTCATCGGACCCATAGGCCTGGCCTTTGTCATACCCAAGGGCAATAAACAACTCAGCCTTGGGTTTTTCCGTACTTCAAGTGGGCGACTGATTTTCTCAGTCGACTCTGCCACATTTTTCTGTGTTGATCCTCACTTCGAGTCAACTAGCTGAACAGAAAGGATCGTCCTTCCGAGCTGTTCAATAAAGCAGCTTTAGTAAAATGTGTTATTTAATCATTGAGTTTCCAAATCCCAACAGAAATGTTCCGACTCCATATGCGTCTACCTGTAATTTGAAATTGATTAAGAGATTTTTATTGAAATTTAAAAATTAAAATTATTCCATGTATACTCATCTTCAGTTGGATACAGCTACCTCGCGTTGAACCACGAGCGCCAACATTCTATTCGTTCCGGTCGAGTTTGGAAAATTCGCAGCGTAATAATGATAATAATAATGACGATTGCGCGAGGAGGATGCCGCGCGAAGCGACTCTCGGTCGCTGGTTGGCATAACTTTCACTCGGGACGCGACGTCGCGTCGCTCTGGTCGATGAACAGTATACATATGAACACGCACGGCACGGCACGGCACGGGATAGGGGATAGGGGATAGGGGATAGGGGATAAAGGATACGGGACACGGGCATAGCGATCGCACGGATCGCACGGTGCGTACCGCGGGGATCCTCGAGCAATGTTGCATAAACTAACATGGTGGAGGCGCTCGACCTGAAACGTGGAAGCCTGTCGGCGATTATACAAGCGGAAAGCCGGTTCCACGTCTCCGCTCCCCTCTGAGTCGACCCCGCGGGTTCGCACTCTCGATTTCTATCGATATCGACCCCCTCGTTCCTTGCCGGAGGACTCTACCCACCAACGTCGCTGGCCGAAGAGGTTAAGGACAGGGACTCGAGTCTTCAGCGATTTCAGCGATCTCTGATCGAAGGCTGGGGAGCTATATCCAGGCGCTCGAGGATCGGGGACACCGCCTTCCGATACGGCCACGCGTCTCATTGTTCTCGCTTCTCTTTTCCAGTCGATTACATTCGCAATCGCTTCCCGTGTTAGGACTTCAAGGATCAGCTGGTTTCGTTCCGACTCTGCTAGTAGATGCAGATTCTTGCTCCGATCAAGAAGAACGTTCCAAGGGGGCGTGGTCTCGTTGCTCTCGGCTGGCGAACGGAGCCAGAGAACGATGGGCCCTCCAGCTGTCCTAGACTCTACTTCGTGAATGAGAAATTTATTTTTGTCGATCGTAAACTGTTTTGAATAACCTTAGAATAATGATATCGGCGCTACGGTTCGATCAAATTCTACCCTATACATATAGCTAATTTGTAGTAAACTCAAACGTTTCGATTCGAACGTGGTCTTATGACGCACAGATTCAAATCCGAATCGAAACGTTTGAGTTTACTACAAATTAGCTATATGTATAGGGTAGAATTTGATCGAACCGTAGCACCGATATTATTATTCTAAGGTTATTCTACTTCGTGAATACTCGACAGTTTCCATAGGGAAGCGTGACTAGGGTCCGCCAGCTGAATCGGTTTCGAGTAGCCAAGTACCGATTAGACCTCCGCGGATGGTACGGTCTCGATAAATTCGCTCGTGACGAGGACGATTCCGTCGGGACGGGAGGAATCTCGGTATGATCATTCGCTGCGAGGGGCCGAGAGGGAGAGGAGGCTCTTCGCTCGTCTTCATCCACGTGAGAAAGTGAAAGCAAAAGGCGAGCGGGCAAAGGCATCGAGAGGAATCGTCTTCCATGAGTGCGAGAGCACCGGTCTGGGTCTCGCCTCTTGACCGACGGGACGCGATGCGATGCCGGCGATCCCGGGGAAGCCCGGGGCATCGTCGACGAAAGCCCGTGGAAATTCGGGATGGTGCGCGCGGTGGCGCAAACGCGTAATTTATTACAGTGTTCCGACGCCGACGCGACGCCGACGCCGTTATGAATATAATTAACGGCGCAGAACGCCGGCACACGGAGAACCCTGCGTCTTAATTACACGCGCGACTCGCTAGCTCGCCTCTAGCTCGCTCGTTATTGTGACACCGGGCTCGCTCGAGCAATTCCGTGCGAAAAACGGAATTATCCGCTCATCAACGCGATGCAAACCGTCGGTTGCTCTCTCTTATGTAATCCGAGCGCGGAGCACCGCGAGCACGGAACGCGTCCGATGCGTCTTCGGATCTCTCGCTTAGCTCCCGAGCAAATCAATTTCTATCCTTGCGAGGGAAGATGCGAGCGGATGACGTGGTTGCGCAATCGCTTTTACTCGGACCCTCGCCTCGCATCGCCTCGCATCGCCTCGCACAGTCTCGAGAGAACTCAATATTCCCGAGGCGTCATTGCTTGATCTCGATCCCCGTGAACATGGTTACCTCGAAACGTTTCCCCGAGGGTCTTCCAACGGGAACGGGCCCACCGGATGGGACCTATCGGTCGCGAGCTTGTGCAAGGAGGCCGTGATCGAGGTTGGTCTTGGACGTCCAGCGGAATCGTCTCGCGTCGCGGTTTCATCAGCGGTATACGCTCCTCGGTAACGGTTAATTAACGGGGCCCATTCTATTTTTCAATAGCCGTCGGTGTCTCTGGTCTCTATTACGCGGGATGGGAGATGCGCCATCGCAGCGCTGCCACGGCAGAGAGCTCCAGCGACCAGGAATCTTCTCAGCCTTGGAGGGCGAAAGTTGTCTTCGGCTCCGTTCCTAGATGGTACGATATTTGCACCTACGAGAGAGTCTCGCGTTCCTACGACCTCCTCCTCGAGTCTCCTCCGATAGTCATCGGCTCCTTTTAGAGGATCGCTTTGCGCTCACTGGAGACGATCAGCCGAATCGGACTCTCCCTTTGCCAGCGAAACACACGGTTGCACAAGCATCAGACACGAGGCGACATTCTTCGGCTGAAGTAGATTCCGTGTTCCGTGGACGATAAGCGAGAATGGCCGTGGCCCGTGAACAATCTTCGATTATCGTTCCTATCCTGGAAAAAACAGAGTCGACGCTGTTATTCGGTTCCCAAAAACGAAGGGGACACTAAGGGTGCGGTTATAGTGGAGCTGCGAGCGGCGATGATAGCGGAAACAAAAACATACTACTTTTTCTAACTTTTTCTTTTTCATTTAATTACATCGGTTTGTTTCCAGCGCACTGCTCACCGCGCCGCTATCATCGCTGCTAGCCGCTCCACTATAACCGCAGGGTAAGAGGACTTCGACAAGATCCTGTAGAGGAGGGGGGTTCTAGATACAATTTTTTCCGAATAGGAGACTGACAACGAAACGATGGCAGGTGCAGAATTTCAATGCTTCAGAATACAAGAATTTCTACCGTGTATAATCAATCGGGATCAAGAAGATACCGGGTGCGCGATTCAGCGAAATGCAAAGAAAGAGGCCGCAAGGATTCTGCGAGGTACTAACGACGAGATGGACTAGGAGGATTGCAAGCTCGAGGCACGTTTCTTGCACGGAGAAGGGACCCGACACGTCATTCGTGATCCGGCTGGTAGTTGGCGCACGATCCACAGCCAGCGAGAATGTGACGTAACGAAGCGTTACGTCCTCTACCCCCATCCCCATCACACGTGTACCTTCTCCCGAGAGGAGCACCGGTGGGGCCCCTACCGGGGCCCGGGGCCCGGGGCGCAGAGCCATCCTCCCAGAGACCGTTTTCCCCGACGAACGCCGGGCATCATCCTCTTCTCGGCCGAGACGTTCTCCTCCGAGCCGCAGTCGCCTCCGAGAATCCCTTCGCGAAGGTAACAACACGCGCGGGAGTGATATATCCGATCCAACCCAATCCGATCCATCTTGAGGATTAACCACGAAGCCAAGGGACACGATTCCGAAGATAGAGAGAGACAGAGAAAGAAACCATGCAACGCATAGGACTACGCTTCATCCTGATCTGGGGTACGTTCACCCGGCGCTCTAGCGATTTCTCTCCAAATCGGGCCTCGAAAGAGGAGGCTCGAAAGGGAGAGTTACGTGTTTTCTCGATTGCATCGCGGCGCGAGAGATTCTCGACCGAGAACCGGAAATACCGATATACCCTTCCGAGGGGATCGAGAAGAGCAACTCGCGAACCGTGACCAACGGATATACAGATTCCGACTTCCGGGGGAACGATGAGGTCCAAGCTGTTCTGGCGTCGTCAATTCTTTTGTTCTAATTCTATTATTCTACAGGCAGACCGAAATGTCTGTCCGGATTCCGATCGTGGAGGAAAGAAACGTCCGCGGCGTGATCGGTGGTGTTGATTGATTACGGGTTGTAGATTAACATTTAGATCGCGGGTCCCGATTCAGACCCGGCATTTTAAAGGTGTCGCATTCATTTCTTGGTGAACAGCTGTCCAAATGGAATGAAAGATTTCCGTCTGTAACAATCGTCGAAAGTGTTAAAATTGGAAAATGTTTGAGGGCACAGCAGGATGATTTCTCGGTTGCAGCGACCGTGCTCGGGGCCTGCGTTCTCGGGCTTCAACGGCCACCGCCCAGATACTCCCAGCAGTACATGCCGGAAACATCGTTCACCTGTCGCAACAAGATCGTAGGAAGCTACTACGCCGACCCTGAGACCGACTGCCAGGTGTTCCACGTCTGCGTGTCCGTCGCGGGCACCGTTCAGGACTACAAGTAAGCTGTCGCCTATTGTTAGACATTAAGAGTATTAGTTTGCCCCGCGACCGGAACGAGTCGATCCCCCGAGTGCGGGATCAAAGTCGAAGAAGAATCTAATCTATCTCTCCTTCGAAAGGTTCCTGTGCCCCAACGACACGGCGTTCGACCAGGAGAGTCAGACCTGCGCGGATTGGTACGATGTGGACTGCGAGGCAGCCACCCTCTACTATGCGAGCGACAACTTCGACCTGTACAGAATCGGTTCCGGACTGGAGTCGCCGCACTACGACAACTACCGTAGCGACGCGGAGCCCCAGGATCACCTGCAGCGCAGCGAGACCAGCGACCCTGTCCGTTCCTCGGCCAACAATCTGAACAGAATATCCTCCAACAACTACAACGCCAACACCAACACCAACAATAATAATAATCGAGATTTGCGAGGTAGCAGTAGCGGCAGTTTCTACAACAACAGGAACGGCAAGGAGGAGGATTATGAGAGCGAAAAGAGCTACAAAGAGGAGGACACCGGCAGGAAGGCGCAGAAGCCCGGGGTGAGGAAGGTCAGCAGGAAACAGCAGTTCAGCGAGAACAACGGCGGCTACGCCTCGAGCACGGCCGCACCGAGTTCGCCTAATGTGAACAACCAGAACACGTACACCGGGTTCTACAGCGGAAACAATTACCACCAACGGACCAACGGGTACGCGACGTCGACCAGTGCGAAGCCACAGGAGGCCGCGCCATCCAATAGGAACCAGAACCAGGGCCAGAACGCGCAAAGGTACAACCCGACGCCCTCCTCGACCTATCGACCCGCCTATCAGGACAACTACAGCTTCCAATCGGCCAGCACCACCGCCAGGACCACCGTCTACAACGCGTACGGCAACGTCAACCAGAATTACAATCAGAACTACAACCAGAACGGCGCCACCGGTGGTAGCTTCAGTCAGAGCACCACCGCGAAGCCGACCAGCTACAACAAGAACTACCAGACCTACAGCAACGGCGGCCAGTACACCCAATCCACTACCATCCAACCTAGCACCAACTACCAGTCGGCCGACTACAACACCAACTACCAGAGGAGCTACAACAACATCCAGAGGACTGGCGGGAACACCTACCAGTCGACCACGCCTTCCGCCACTGTCTACGACAATTACAACGGCAATAATAACAATAACAACAACAACAACGGCCCGTACAGGAGCACCACCAGACAGGACGCTTCCCAGGCCACCACGAAATACTTCCCCAGCTACGCCAGCAGCAGCTTCGCGCCCACCACCTACAGCCCTGCCACCAACAAGTATGTACCCAACGAGAGTCAGTCCGGAACCAGGAACAACGACAACGGACAGTACTATGAAAAAAACAGCCAGCCCGCCAAGAGCTCGTCGCAGTATTACGAGAGCACCAAGGCCCCCAAGAAGGCCACACAGTATAACAACTACGAGGCCACCAACGGCAAATACTACACCGAGACCAGCACCAACAACTACGACATAGCAAGGTCCTCCGTAGGCATCGGGTTCAGCCCTGCGAGCATCAACCACCTGGCCGAGACTCCCAGGTCCACCACTCCGGTGCCAAGGTAAAGGCTCGACGATATCTCTCGAGAGCTGCAAATTCGGCTGGGATCTGAAAAATGCAAGACGGTTGGAAGAGTACTCTGAGCATCATAAATCTGAACGTTTCAATTTCTATTTCATTCGATATATTACTTTGATTTTATGGAAGCCTGTTAAAGTTGCGTCACTGAAAATGTTAACGAAGTCAAGCAAGTCGACGCGCACCTGAAAGGAACTCGTTATCTTCTTCTGTTCGTTCTAGGAGGGCGTCTTCGGCAACCACTTACAACCCGAGCAACGCGAACGCATTCAACTCGAACACACAGCGACCCCCGGCGAGTCCCACGACTGCCAGAGGCAGCAGCTACGTTAGCGGATCCGCGAGACCGTTCTCGTCGACGACCAGACTTCCACCGACCACCACACCAAGACCGAAGTCCGGCAAGAAATCCGATTACGATTACGCTTATTACGATCACGAAAACCCGGCGGGTCTCGAGTACGACAACTTCGACCCGGATCACGTCATCGGGAACAAGGAGTCCACGAAGATCGCGAGGAATTGATCACGATGTTCGCGCGACTAAACTTCCCTGACGGGTTTCCTTATTTGTTCTTTATATTTTTTTTCTCGATTATCGACGAACGACAGTGGCCACCGTGTCAAAATCGGCTTTCGACGACTGCTTTCGCGCGAACCCTCGATTGAAAACCGATTTTGTTGCAAAGAGTAGCTTGCCCTTGAGCGTACCGATCCCTAGTAGCGTTTATGGTTGGCCAACGGTGGCCAACGGTTGGGAGTTGGTTGGGATCTGGTTGGAGGTTTTGCCTACAAATCCCCAACATAGGGCCTATGACAAAAAATTATGACAATTTGCCAACGAACATCCAACGACGGGCCTGCAATTATTATAGTTGGTTAATTAACAAGAAATTTACGTATGATAATAATACAGTGGTCCAACCAATGTTTGCCAACATTTAAATATCGTACGTCTTACAGTACCCTTTTGCGTTTCTTCTTCTTTTTGACGTACCGAATAGCCCAGATCATAGCATCTACGCGCAAGACATCTCTGTAGATTCAGCGTTAGGGCGTCAGCTTACTACGCCAGCGGTCCGGGTTCAAGTCCCACGTGGGCATGAAGTTTTTTACCAAATTATTACCGTGGAAATATATTATTTTTGATATACTGTAAAAACAAACGTAAAAGAGAAGATCAGAATAATATGTTTAAAGGTCCACTTGGACCTTCGTTGGCCCACCTCCATAAAAAGGTGACATTTCTAATTCTCAATATTGCAACGAAGGCCCAACAAAATGCCAACCATAAATGCTGCTAGGGGAGTCTTCATGGTCATATACATATTAGTTTTCTTCTTCGATAGAAATCGACGCGGACTGCGGATGTACGATCTAGAGAGCAATTTCTCTAGTTTGTTCTACTGGTCGAGAATCGTCAAAATTTCCCTGGTTTTTTCGAGTTTCGTCGATCTCTTAAATTTTTTTTTAGCCGCGATTCAAATGTTCCATTTGTACGAACGCGAACAACGTCCGCAGTCCGGTCGTACGCTAATTACACGCAACACGTAAAAAGTACACCGTTTTATACAGTATTGTAGGATAATGGACTGTTGCGAGTAAGACGAGACACGACTTTCCACCGTCGAATCGGTTGCAAAATCCCATATGTTTTTGTACATACATGTATCTGTAACGCAAGAGGTGCTTCAGTTCACCGTCTCTGTGTCCGGAAATTATGCGAACCGACATCGAGTGTATTGTAGTGTATATACTATATAAGTATTTTAATTTACGAAAGAGCACTAAAAAAAAGAAAAAACCATCGACCGATCAATCCACTTCGTTTCTCCGTCGCATGCCGAGCACACGTCTCGATTTTTTGTTAGACGGCGACCACCGTTCTTCTCCAAGATCCTGACATTTTTCCGCAGCTTTCGAAAGGCTATCGTAGGTCATGCTATTTTTTTCCTGGGTTCTAACATTTTTCCACAGCCTCGGAAATGTTCTTGCCGGCTCCGCAATGTTTTCAAAGTCTCGAGAAATTTGTTATTTCACATTTTGCAAAAATTTGTCGATCGTCGAGCATAGAGCGGTGCTGGGATGTTGCTGGATGTTGCCAATGCTGCGCGGTTTTTACGCGCATGCGCGTTCAAATGCAGGATCGTATCCACGTCCTAAATTTGTGGGGAAAGTAGTGGGGAACTGTTACTGGCGGGAAAGTACCGGAAGAGTTCAGGAGTTTATATATTATATGTACATACATATTAAATTTTAATATAACATACACATGTTACACATTCATTTTTCAAAATCGAATAAAAACAAATTCTGCGAAATTATGCGGGGTGACCAAGGTACACCTTTTTAGCCAAACCTTTTACTTTACCGATGTTAAAAATCGTCGCACATGCGCGAAATAACCGTGCAATATCCCAGCACTGGTACATAGAGTATATAGCGACGTAAGATGGGCAACTCTGTTCCGAGCGATGATCCGTTGGTGGTCAGTGGAGGGGATAACTATTTCAAGCACGATCACGATATCAGTTGTATGTTGTATCGTATTGTATCGTAATGATCGTAATCGTATGTCGTCAGTAGCAGTCAGTAGTCACATGCATAGAAGAATTCGGGATTGAGGTGTTCCAATTCTTCAAAATGCATTGTATAAATTTTTGACAATCCTTATCTATCATCACTGCAAAATACTTAGATACTGGAAAAGAGCAATAAATTAAACGATACCGACGAAACAAATCGTTCTGACAACACCACATTTGACACGTTAATTGCATGTAAGTATTACACTTTCGATACTATGGTTTGCGAAAACCTATAATCTTAGTTTATAACTTTACGTTTATTATGTTGTCATTAAAATAATTCTATCGATTTTTGCTGTAAAACGTGTAGTCTATTGCATAATCCATATAGGTTATTGCAACATCAGTTCCTCCAATTTTCTTGAATGAAAGCTGCAATCTTAAAAGTAGCAGTAACTTTGTTGTCACCCTGACGTATCTTCTGGTTCCTCCGTACATTGTTATTTACATCTATATCCTTTCATTGTTCACAACTGCTCTAGCTCCATTTAACGTGCCTGCTCAATAATCTTTGCTTTGGAAACCCTATTACAGAAGCTTAAAGAATGGGTAACGTATTGGCCTCTTCTGCATCGGCAGCTAACAAACTTATACCAGAGCCTCAACCGCCAATGCCGGACGATTTGCACCATCATGGCGCAAGCAAACTGAAGGGAGAGCCACCGCCAGAGTGTCCGATGCATAAATCTGTGCCAAAGACACCTCCTCAAAGCACCAACGAATGTCCAGTGAAACATTCGGGCCAGGAAGAAATTAACCCTCTTAATATGGTACATTTGAATACAGACTTTTTCCTTTTATAACAGGAAAACCATTGCCTGAAACAAACATTTACAGATGCCTGCCGCTAATCAACAACCAGCACCTGATCAGCCTTTCCCATTGCCTACGGAGAGACAAGTTTCCTCAATACCAAAAGCAACGGAAGAGACCGAGTTCTGGGTGTACCCGTCTCAACAAATGTTTTGGAACGCCATGTTAAGGAAAGGCTGGCGGTGGAAGAAGGAGGACATCTCGCCCAAAGACATGGACCACATAATAAAGATTCATAACGCCAACAATGAACAAGCGTGGCTAGAAGTACTGAAATGGGAGGCGTTGCACGCCAGAGAATGCAATAATCCGAGGCTGCGTAGCTTCGGAGGCAAAGCTACAAAGTACTCGCCACGTGCTCGTATCCGACATTGGATGGGGTATGCATGCTAATACTAAGTTGGAGGCATAGTCTGATATAGTAGTGGATAATAAAGTAAATTCATAAAAAATCCTATAATTTCAGATATGAGTTGCCATTTGACCGTCACGACTGGATCATCGACAGATGTGGGAAGGATGTCAGATACGTCATAGATTACTATGATGGTGCACAAATAAATGAAAAATACGTGTTCGCACTGCTCGACGTAAGGCCTGCTATGGACTCATTTGAGAATATCTGGGATCGTATGAGGGTAACGTGGATGCGTTGGAAATACTGCAATGAGTCAGGGGAATCGGAATGTGGCCAGCAAGCGCAATAAACAAGACAATTAGATATTATTCGGTAGACTGGAGAAACGTTAGCTTTCCAAATGTTCGAACAATGTTTGATCTTCAAAGGGCGAAGACAGATTGTACAGTTTGTATTGTAATCATACGGAGAACCAAAGTTATATAGACATACACACAAACGCGAACGTTCTGGTATCGTTTAAAAAAAACATGTGTTAAAAATTGACTGCCAACAAACGATTTCACTTATTTGAAATTTCATTTCGCCTTTCGTTGTTTCGTGGTCAGTGTTAGAATGACAATGAACGCGCGTCTACGTTGTTGTTCGTCGAGAAGCAATTCACGATTTTTAAAGGAACGTTGTACGTTGATGGAAATAATTGAAAATAAAATTGTTGAAAAAATGGTAACGTTAAAAATCGTTTCCTTGAATATCAATAAACGGTTGGAATTAAGACATATACACCAAACTGGACTGTACATACGTTTTTGTATGCGTTACGTATTACTTCGAATCGATAGGTTAATAGAAGTCGAGTACTCAAAGTATTTGTAACGTCATCAAGTAAAATTTATATTCTTTTAAGCATACAAACAAAACCGCAACCGCTTCGAGCTGGTACTTATTGTTACAATAATCTTAACTTATTTTTCTAACAACCGTTCCGGTACTTTATTCAATTGGAAGATTGAAATACAAAGTGCTTTTACATTATGTTATTAAATAATCTGTATTAAAAAGTGAGAAATTTGGACTCTCTTAAAAGTTTTTCGTTGTAAATAATAATATTAAATGCATAGAAAACACTTTGCATTGAACAGTACCCTCCCAAATCATTATTGATCTGTATACAACTATATAGATATATATAGATATATGTTACAATTATAAAGTTGGTGTGTGTATGTACGTATATTACATATGTATATTTATACAAATATGTGTACACTGTATCATTATATAATGCATAACTTATATAATACATCGATTACAAAAGCATGTATAGAGTGTAGAACATGACGTTCCGTTTACGGGGATAGTTGCAATTTTTTAAATTCGATTCATTAGAGAACTGTGGCTTGAACGATTTTCTCTATGTTTAACAACATATTGCATTGCTATTTGAAGCATCTTGTTCATTCTCTTTTCAACGAGAAACATAATTTCTCAGTTATGAATTGTAGTCACAAACGTGTAATAGGCACGTTTTTTATCGATGAATTAACGCCAACACTAAAAGCAGCAATTGAAGTGTAAATATAATATTTTTCCTCTGTATCCTCCATTCCGTACGAATTGTCAATCAATGGAAATTTCTCTAAACAATTGGCACATGAATTTTTTACGTTCTATGATACAAGTGAAACTAAATTTAATTTACAATTTATTTAACTATTAAAATTAAAGCGTTATACACAAGATAAGTTAAGGAGAACTATTATTTAACACTAGGTTTACGGGACGCGTTCTGATATTTTTAATTTACGAAAGTAAAGTAATGTAAAACAGTCAGTTTTAGTGCTCCGTAAAATTTAGTGTTTAAATAACTGGTTCCCTGTCGGTTCTATCAGAAATGATTGTTTTCTTCTTGATACAACTAACATGAAACAAGTAATTTTGGATGGCAGTTCTCTTGGGCACCCTGTATACATATATGTATAAATAAACAAGGATACAACTAATTGTACTGCGTGTTCATACGGCATTGAACAAGAACGATCTACTAGCGAGTAGCGAGCAGCGAGCTAGCCGACAGTCCTGTAATAATAACGGCTCTTACTTTCAATAGCTACTTTCGATTAGCTTTAAATAGAATTATGAGGCAGATAGCCGAGACAATTATTAGAACCGCAAAGGCAGGGTGTGTGGCTGAATTCATGGACAGGATTAGGAACTCCGCCTGCGTAGTTGAACGTAATTTCGTCCCCGATAGCTATGTCTCTGGATGCGAACAAACATAATCGAGGCACTACCGTTTCAACTCTGACGGGTACAAGATTGGCATTCGGTTCGCAGCTATGGTTACAGTATCGTCCAATATTACCAAAATACTTCGGGTCTATACAGGTTACGATAGTCCGATCTCCGACGTGTTCCGAAACTACCAGAACGTAATTCATGCTGTTCTTGTTCGCCTCTACTCTTCTTCTTGCTTCATCGATGCCTATCACCTCGCCAGCGTACTCGCAAACAAACTGTCCTTTCCGAATGAATTTCGTGGTAACCAAGCCAAGTCCTTTTCCACTGATCTCAGACACGATCAAACCGTCTATCGGACCACGCTGTACCACTCTGTTGCCACACGTTTCCCTGCAGGCGCAATTAGGATTGCACTCGACGACGGGTCCTTCCATTTTCTCGTCGAATAGTCGGTGATCGATGTAATTCGGAGGACCATGTATACACAAACAACTATCCGAGCATTTCTCTATACACGAACAACCTAGCGAGTATTCTGATTCAAAGTCATCTAAATCTATACCCGGGCCCGGTATGTTATTCACTATGTACATAACACTTTGAATACTATGCTCGTATTCGTCAGCGCGACCAATCGCCTCCATACTCACCGTGATACAGTGAGTCAACGAAAGCCCCCGATAAACTTAACAAACTCCTTCGAAAATATACGGCAGCACAAGAATAACAAAGAGGAAAATACTTCTTTTGAGAATGATGCGTTGTCGGAGCATCGACTCAAATGTCTTAGAAATCAAATTCCCAGGTGTGCTTTATTTTTGTACACTGACCTTTAACACTCCCTCGCCGAATGATCGGATAGACCTTAGCGTGATGCCGACAGGCACTGGTAAAATTTTATACCCTACATAAATTACAGCGCTTAAGAACAAAAACTTAACACTGATCTTTAACATTTTACTCGACAATGGTTGAGGAGGCACACTGTAAACAGAGCAAGAAAATAATCAATTTCTCTATCCGCTAAACTTCCAGCTGGCAATTTCATGATATATACAATACATTTAGTCGAGACAGCCTGTATAAATATGTACCTCATAATCTGTGGTATGTCAGAACACATCACTTTCCCCCAGTTTTCCAGAATACCCGAGGTATGCCCTATGCCGACGATTCCCACGACTCTGGGCAGAAACACTCCGTTTGAAGAATCGTTGCATTGAAGCATACACGCTGCTTGAAGCGAGTATGCAAGATACATGTCTCTTTCTTTCACAAACACTTTCTCTATTGGTGGAAACTCTTCTTTCAGCTGATGGACCATATCATCCAACAAACTCTTCTGTTTACAAACTTCTACGTATTCCTTGCTAATGTCAGCTTTCAAAGTAACCAAGGACCATCCAAGCTTGAAAGTTTGCCACCAAGTTAACGATCTCATAGCTCGTTGAATTGTTATGGTGAACGGTCTATCCGCCAATTGAATAATACAATTCGGTACTTTCTTTGCCTACGATAATGCAACATTATTCAGAAATATTTCTAATTAGTACTTAACCTTCAAGTTATCTATTCTACTCATAGTATACTTCTTTGAATGCTCTGCGAAATTCACCACCAGGTGCCACTCCAAGTTGCTTAGTAATTTGGGCTACCATTCTCAATAACAAGACATGGAACAATCCGTGAAAAACACCATATTCTTTTACCAATTGCATAACAGACTCTACAGAATGAATTTGAATAAATGTCAGGTAAAACGAAATCTAAGTAATTGTAGGAACTTACGGAATGTAAGATTCTTCGAATACTCGTATAGAACTTCTTCGGTAAGTTGCATTATCTGAACTCTATCTTTGCATAATTCAACTGCAATTATATGAGGCTGCACAGCTTGAATTATCTTAAATTGTGCAAAAATATATTTAGAAATATTATCATATTTAGAGAGACCAAGATAATAGACAGTCGAAAGACTATTTACCATGGATACATCATTTTGACTTTCAATGCTAAAGTGTGCTGTTCCCACTAAATACAACTTTGCTCCATTGGGTGTAGTCAGCAACTTCACCGTTTCTGGTAATCTTTCGTCTATGCTAGCATCGTATTCGTGTCGATTCGATACGGTGGTATCGTGATTTTTATGGTCGTTTTTTAACTGAGTGTTCGAACTCGCCCAAGACCCAACATTGTCTACAATCAGAAGAATCTCCTTTCAAGCACAAGAGTTATCAATACTTTATAATACGTGTAACTACAAACTAATTATTCTGTAACTGATAACGGTACCTTGGTGCTTCGCTAATTTTCTCCTATTTCTGTATTGCACTGGCATTTTGTAAGCACTAAAGTGTTATCTTAGTAAATTCATTCTATTATTCAAACAATGGCTTCTACATTGATCTCATTATTGCATTAAAGACAGACGAGTGAGAAAGAAAGGTGGAGAGAGAGGGAAGGAAGACTTTATACACATGAAACCTTAAAACACTAGCTGTTTCAAAGTGTCTGTCAAAGTAATCAACGAAACTATGTTAACTATGTTAACAGAATAAATTAGAAGAAAATACAGAGGTACGTGTGTTAAACAAATAATCCTGAAATGTGTTTTCTTATTAATACCTTCTGCTTTTTCTTCGTTTATGACCATCGAAGGTTCCATTATTGAAGATTCATCTTCAGACTCATAAATTGGATCATAAGGAATTTCTGACTCGCTGGCAATTAATTTCTCACTGGTATCTTGCCCATCGAATTTGATATTTGCATCGTAATCATCCTTTTGATTCAGTACAAAATACTGACTGTATTCCACTGCATTTTGATGTTGCGACACATTCAAATTTGAACTATCCAGATCCTTCATTTCCGACGACATATTAAAGCTATTTAACAATTAGAGTATAAGCTGTAGGAACTGCAATATTTTACCACAAATACTACGTGTAAAAAAACAATTTTTTACTTTTCCATATGGTAACAGATTAAACAATTTAATTGGTTTTTCCTAGCACTGTAAACGTAAAACCAATAAGAGACTACTTAATCTAACAGGCTTTCTCGAAATAATAAACAAAATTAAACTCAGTTTGTAAAAACATTAGTTTCCTCGGTCACTGTATTGTATACGTGAGATTTCATACACCATCAAATATTTGAATAACCTCAATAAAAATGAGCAATATGGTGTGCTAAAGATGATTTCGATAATCTAGATAAACACTGTAATTTCTTATAAAATATCACGACAATAGAAATCCTATAATGTATGTACTAAATATACACTATTGTTACGGACTTACAAGTAAAACCTTTAGATAAGAAATAGTGACGTTACTATCAAATATCATCTTTTCATATTATTTTTTTAGTGAAAACAAAAATTACATGCACTACAATATATCAAAGAACTAAACCAATTTGTTTATCAAATTGATCCATCCATCGAGCGTTATCGAACAGAAATGAAATTTCGCATATTTTTCAAATTTCAAGGTATGAACAGGTATGAATAGCCGACAATCACATAAGTATGGCGAATCCACTGACTATGACTATAGCAATCGCCAATGGCGTATGGTCTCCTCAATTATTATCAACTTTCTGATGTTTATTATATTTACTAATTCTACAGGTTTGCAGCATCGCAATTCCAAATATATAAAATCTATATTTATATATATATATATATATATATATATATATATATATATATTAGAAAATAATACCAATGAAAAATACACAACTTTTATAGGGGTCACTATTGTTCACGGTTAAAAAGCGCGCCTTTTTATAATAGAAAATTACGTACAGTTATTTAGCAAAAAATGTTCAATTTGATATTACATATAGAAAATATACTTGAATATTTGTTCCACCATTGAATGTTAAATATAATAATAACGTGAACGAACGATTTACGTCTCCGATAGAGCCTCCGAATCTTTTTCAGTACTATTTATACGATTTTTCGAAATTGGTCATACTTTTATGAATTTTTCATTGCTTATACTAGCAATAATAATTAATAATCATAATTAACTACTTAGTGAGGAAGCTTTTTTTTAATTTCCAAAAATGTTATTGTTGTAGCGGTTGATTTGAAATGCGAGAACTAATGAAAATAATTAAACTATCTTAAGGTTTCTACAACAAACACAACTTTACAAGTTTTAAACATATATTTATTAATTGTTTTTGTGATTCGCACATTCACACAGTTCTTAGAGCTTCTTAATCTCGTGTAATTTTTATATACGTTGTTACCGTTTTGAGCTGCATTCAGTAAAAATAATCTTATTTAAGCAGTAATGAATGACACTCGATTTGTGCAAATCTGGAGGTATCAAAATATTTTTTATACGTCATAAGGAAAACGATACTCTTTTTTCTCTTTCTCTCTCTCTCTCTCAATCTTTCCTCGCGCGACAGTATCTTTAAGTTTTCTTCGTCTTTTTTTTATTTATTTATTATTATTATTATTATTTTCATTTGTGTTACCAGTGTTCACTCTTAACAACATAGTAAATCTTTTTGTTTTCGTGTGTTTGTGTTTACAAGTGGAAATATTTTAAGGCCTTCTTCCGCAACATAGGAAACCATGGTAAGTTTGATTTTTCATTTGTCAACAACAAGACTACAATCGCTTGCACCTTGTGATAATTGTGAAACTTACAAACAGCGATCCTACTTAAAAATACAAACAAGTATAGAAGAATATAGAATCGTCTACTGTCATTGGATTGATTTATCTTCGCTAGTAGGACACAATATCTTTCTATTTTTGATTCTTAAATCTCTCATACGTTCTAGAATCAAGCCATTCCGATGCAGGTTTTTCTATATTCGACTATTCTCCTTAACATTGCACGACTTCTCAAGTCGACAAGAAAAGAAAAACGTAGAAATTTCTCAGAAAGCCATCCTTATGCTAAGTACACATAGTTATCGTTAATTTTTACATGTATAAGCTCATTATAGTTATGGAAATATTCTATCCTTTCTGTTCGCACAAATAATACATGCGCAACCAATGGTCGATGTACTGTGTGATATACTCAATCCCTGTTTTTTTGGCTTAAGTCTATCAAGTTTGACTAGTATGCGATAGTTTTATACAATAAATAAACATTTATCCTATCTTTTTGTTAAAACTATTTGCGAATATCGCAATGCAATAAATTTGACCAGTGTTTAGTACCCTTTATCGTGACCTTCGATATAGCAAACTATACAGTTCGGAAGAATTTTTTATTGAAAAAGATCTAAGAAAATACAAAAACAAGCAATACCCCTGGACACAATATATTTCTAAGGTACAACGCATACATTTCCTTCCAAACTTTCATTGGTTTTCTTTTTCACGTTTTTGTTTTGCAATTTCGAGGTCCTCGAATACTTGTTCTTTTTCTTTTCTTTCTTAAACTAAAACGCCATAAAAATTGAATAGCTTTGCAAAGAAGCCCTAAAGGAAGAGCAATTTATTTTCTTTCGTTAATTCATTTTGGTCGTTTGGCGTTGGAAGCTTCTTATTCGTTCTTTGTATAATTAAAGTACAGTAAAAAAATGTCCATTTTTTTTCTGCTCTTGTATGAAATAAAAGGCACCAAGTTTTGCCAAACATTCTAGTTTGTTCGTAGGAGTTTATCATCTTTCGAGTTACAATCTTCTTCATATTTTCATTGTTTCTCTGTTGCAAGATACGTTTAGCATCTAGAATAATTTCTTGTCGTTTTAGGCAATTTGTATTTTTGCTTACTAAACTTCAGTTATCTTTGAATCACGCGTGTCATATATATATTCGCAAAGTTTGAAAAATGGTGTATATAGCGGTGCTTTGCAATAGAAAATATGTTTGTAACACATCGAATGCTCTGTATCTGAAAGAACTCGCACGCAATTCGTAACAATTTCAAACGATATTTTCTTGCAAAATATGCAGCAGTAATCCTCGTGAATTTAAAGTAATCAATTAATTGTATGTATTTACATATATTGCATTTTAGAAAACATACAATTTTCTCTAAGACCACTTGAGAGTTTAAGCGTTTAAATAAATCTTTTTCAATTGTTGTTAGAAAATATTTCAATTAATTACACACCAACTAACTTCATTGAAACTTTGTACTCATTTAGGGAGAGAACGAGAGCATGCGAATATATTCGAATGAATTTAAATAATGCATATACATATACGTGTATGTAAAAATATAAATATAGAAAATATAAAAGATTTAGAGACTAAAGAAACTCTCGGCTGAACAGAAAGTAATATATACAAAGTTTTAATGAACCTGCAATACGCACGACAGATTATATTCCCTCTCGATAGATTTCAATCAGCACATTGATGTCTTTCGGTGTGATCGTGAAATTTGTTTGCCTTCGAACATAGCCAAACAAATATCTATAATCTATATATGATTACAATTCAATTTAATTCGAAAATAAATTACTAAATATCTGACGAAACAAGAAACAGCTTAAATACACGGGCATATTGTTTGCCATGTTACGTAGTATATATAACAAAAAAGGAATAATAACGTTTAAGTTGACAATGCACCCTTAGACCTAGAATTTTGTTACACCAAAGAGAGTTACGCGAGAGTCTACGAATATAAAACATATATGTATACCGACACAGACTCTTTTTATCGTAAATATATTAATTAAAATTATTGAAACGCGAAGCATGTTTGCAAACACTCAGCTTCTACCGTTGCAATTTGCAGTGTCTTTTCTTTGTTTCTTCTCTCTTTTTTCGTTAAATTTCAACAACTGTGCATTCTCGTTTATCAGCCACGTTATTTTGTATATGTACATTTCACGATGCAAGAACCATAGCGTATATTCTATCAGTAAATTAAAACGATTACACTTATATATCGTTACACCCATACTTTTCCCAGTGCTGTTTTGTACTATTCGTTTAAAAATACTGAAAGAATATATATGGAGTGTAACAGACGGTTCGCAACACAATCGTTTTCTTTTCTTTTTTTTTTCTTTATGTAGCTCGATGTACAATCAATAAGTCGTGTTAAAAAATATGAATGTCAGAAATATCTAAAACTCGTACAAGTATATAATAATTATAGTAATTCTAATTCGCATCTGCTCGTAGGAATATTCTTTTATTATTTGACAATACCGTCGGCAGGGCGGATTTCATTAAACGTTACTCAAGTATTTGTGCAAAATAGAATCCGTCGATATGAATGCATCTTTTTTTTCTTTCTTCTTGGATAGACTGATGTTCGCTACTTCAAGCTTACTCGACTTTGTTTTCTCTCTCGGGTTAAGATGTTATCGAAATAAAACGTTCTGTTGCGAGATGCAGCATTTTAATAAATCCGATCTTTAAATTCATCTTCCCACAACCAAAGAGCAAAGCTCCTGGACATTCAATTTTGCTGAAGCAATATTGCGCCGGAAATTGCTAAATTCCGATAAAATTCTAAAAGAGATGTTGATCACCGAGTACAAGCAATAAATATATCTTCTTTTGAAAAAATCCGCAGGAAGGGTCGAAATGCAATTTATTCTTCCTCTTTCTTTATATTGTCTTTGTTCAGCCTTATTTGCGACTCGTAACGCACTCTCTCTTCTATAAATATTGATCTGCGTACGTTTCAATGGCGAATAAACGTAAGTAATCGCGGGAATCGCGTCCAAACGATTAAATAAATTATTAATTTGATTTACTATTCAATTCACTAATGGAGAAACAAATAAATAAATAAATACTATGTATTTTATTAAATTCATTGAGAGACGTCGATTATGCCGCGAAACGTTACAGAAATAAGAAACTAAATCGAGTAAGCTTTTGATATTGTATGCTATAAGGGCATGACATATTCATGGTCCCATATATTTTTAAAAAATGTCTCGACTAGAAGATACATTAACATACTAAACATCGTGCCAGCGATACCTTACGCTCGAATCATATACTTGCTTGTACCTAACAAGACTGCAGTACACATTCGTACATGTTATATCACACAGACTTACCTAGATCGTAGATATATATATATATATATATACCTATGTATGTATATATATATCCTGGGCATTATGCAAAAATCTTCTTTGTTAAGTCATTGTTCGACAAGATCTCATCTTATACAAAATTATAATTTATGGGACTAGTGTGTATCGGTAGGCCTGCATGCTCTTGTGCTAATATTTCATTTTCAAGTGCTACTGGTTTACTTGCAAACTAAGGCATGTAGGCACGCAGTTAGCTTAGTTTCACGCGCTTTGGTTGGTTCGTGTTCAAAGTATCTGGAAAAGAAAAATATTTTTGCTTCAAAGCAACTTGCTCTTTTCGTAGGGTTCGTTAATACAATAAGGTGATAAGGAAACGAACAAATGTCTAACCTCCGTTAGAAGTCACGCCAAATGCACTGAGCAAAGAACAATTTTGACTTTTCTAAAAGGAGACACAATCGTGAAAAACAAAATGTAGAGATTTATCATTTAAACGGATTCAAACAGGAATACGTACATCTCCCATTACAGCTATCGGAGTTGTCCCCGTAGCGATTGCCACTTGATGTTCGATCAAGTAAAACATGTACTCGTCATATAGTAACCGAATCAAGTGGAAAGATCCAAAGCTAGCTGCGCTTCTTAAAGTGAGATCACGAATCACCATGGAACTGTCGAATAAATAGCAATTAATATCATTGTCAAGTCAAAGAATAATAGGTTAAATTATCTGTAAGATCATGTAATGTTGATAGATGTAACTGGAAATTATCCTACGTCGAAAGGCAAGGATTACAATAAATAATAATAATAACTATAATAATAATGTCATTGCTATGGTAATATGTATGGATTTAGTAACGAACCTATAGAAGGACCACTTGAGCAAAAATTGACGTGCAGCCTTCGCAAACGTAGGTTTCTCCTCGAACGGTTTCAGAACCTGTGTGACGACGCTTTTCAACCAAATCGCCCAATCTTCCAATGAGTTTTGTTGCTGTAGCGTCACTTTGAAATCCGCTTCTAATTGCTGGACCATCCGATAATCGCATTGACAAACCCAAGAGGCCTGTGAAAACACGACTTGTTCGTGTATTCTTTATACACATACACACAAAAACACGCTCGTATTCGTTTAGTTAAACGTGTAAATACCTGTTCTTGTACATTATGAAAATCAACGCGATTCAAATCCGCCAACATTTGATTGATTTGACTCGAATTTTGAAGCACTGCGCGCGCTGCTTGAGCAAGGTGGTTCAGAGACGTGTAACGCCTTAGTGTCTGAGCAAATGCAGACACAGCTGTCAACTGAAATTAAATACGTTTACATTAACAAAAACACTGTCCAAGAGGTCTGTTCTATCCCTGTGATGTAATTAGTACCTTTATCCGAGTCATTTCTTCCGGACAGTCAGCCATCGCCGATGTTAACCACGACTCTAAACCTTTTGCAAAGTTTCGGATGGATTGTGTCAGTGAGCCTGAGAAATATTCATTGTTATAACAACATATTAGGGTCCTGGTACAAAAGATCGACATAACTTACTCGGTATAGGTCGCAATACGTTAGGCATTAATACTTCGACCAAGTTCTGATAAAATGTGTAGTCAACTTTTTGAATGAAATCTTGAACTTCCGAACACTTGCATATCTGATACAGTTTAGTTCTGTACAGACAATAGATTCTATTAGAATAACGTTCATTTTGAATAAATTATACGCACACATATTAGGCTTGAATCGTCTTACTTTGACAAATATTTCTCTTCCTCGCACTCATCCCCATTATTATTGTCCTGACTACGCCAAAATTCTCTCCAAAGACTCTCCACGGTGGCAAATTCAAAATTGAGAACGGCATCCAGAAATGCCTCGCAATGTTCCCTGTATATACTTCGAAACGTGTCGATGTCTTCTAAGGTACAGTCCTCGGGAAGAGAGGACCCATGGCTGACTATTATTTCCGGAAACTCTGGAATCGCGCCACTCGCTTCGCCAAGATATTGATGGAACTGCGGCGGCGAAGTGTTCGAAGAAATGTTCGTGTTCGAATGAGTGTTATTCTCGTACGTGGTCTCCTGTTTTTGATTTACAAATTTGAATCGTTTCGTTTGAGAGTTTGCGCTCTGCTGTTGGCGAGGCGTTCCATCTTCGTTCAACATTACCAAAGGAGAGTTAGGCTTCACTCGAATCCCATAGTAATGATACTTTGAATTTCCTCTACAAAAGAATTCAATTTTGAAAAAACATTTGAAAATGACAACATTTCGATGGGAAAACTTTTTACCTGGTGCCTAATCGTCTGGTTCTCAAGCCCAAAAAAACCGAACGAATTAATTTTCCAAAGCTTGCCGCGTTCACGGGGTCCAACTTGTTTTCAGAACAATGGCGTAGATAGTGATTGTAAAGCGTAGATCTTGGAAGGGAGACACCATCCGCTGTTTCATAATTTTCAAGCAACCAGTGAACCTAATTAAGAGGACAATCGATATGATTTCTGAATAATTGTAGAATAACTTTTTCCCTATCTATGATATGATATACTAAAATGCAAAAAGAGTATTCGATACAACGCTACAAAACTACTTGCAACATTCATAATTACTGTTATTTACTCAATCATATTAGGAAAGATATTCTATGTTATTTTGAGAGTGAATGAAATCCCTAAGGAAAGTGCACGTTAACAATCAGAATTAAGCCGTGCGATCCACGGTGATTTGAAAAAAGAAATCCGTTCACAGTAATCTTTTTAATTCTGATCGTTGACGGTAGACACTGCTGACGAGCATGCTGCAACGAATTAGTAGTTGATAAAGCCTGTAAATAGGGATGATCGTGTATTAGCTTACTGTTGCTTGAGAAACTCTAGTAGCATGCGTCATGTTTGCTGCCGCAGCTGCAGCATCTTCCACGGTGACTGTAGTACCTCCTGAATTACCGCTGATCAAGTATGCCCCTCCACCCCCGCTAACCACAGTTTCCTATCGAACAACCCAAGACACCAATAGCTCATTAAACCCCGATTAGATGCACTCTGTGTTCTTCTCTTCTTAGAAATGTTCATCCGGCCAAAAATACAATATAGTTTTCTACCAGGAATTACTTTAGAGATTATCATTCGTGTCTCGGTCGGAAAAATTTAGCATCAAACGAATACTCCGCCCTTTCCGTCCCTTTATGATCATGCAGGGCTCCCATGCCTGCGATCTCGAAACGTTTACTCGCAAAAAAACGTCAATCGAACGAAAGCAATCGAGAGTGAAAAATCTAAGAGGATCCATGCATTGTTATCTTACCGCATTTTCCGTCTGTGGACTGGCACGTGCAGCAGCTGCAGATATTAACGCGTGCGCGGTTGGATCGCCATCCACGACGCTCTGTTGGATCAAATACGTGCCATTGCCCTGAGATAATAACTGTCCAGTCGTCGAATTCGAACCTTGCCCAGTCACCTAAATTTGTACAATATTATTGATAATAACAAATCCATGAATACTCCCTGAAATATTTACTTGATACTTTACCTGTGCATAGGTCACAGGTGTGGATGCTGGTGTATAGTATTGGCTCGAAGCAGGAGTGTACATTGCCCCTGCTTCCCCAACAGCGTATACAGGATATGTCCTACAAAAGTTTACAAGTTGAAGAAGAGTCAAAACGTTACCGAATACATAAAACGCTTCTATACTTACATCTGTCCATTCGTCGGTATATACGTGGAACCATCCCCCTCAACATATTGAACATAGGTGGGATGAGACACTGACTCGGACCCCACTGCCTCTGGTTCGCCCGATACTGAAACAGATACAACATGCTTTAATATATTCGTAGAAAATAATCCTTGGATCTGAATGTGAAGCCTGGCAAAATGCACATAATACTCAAGCACAAGACTGCACCTTATCGAAAGAGTTACTAAAGCAGACTCTTCCGACCTTAACAGAAAGTCTGGTATTCGTTTGTTTTTACTTAGTCTGCCTTACGGTATCGAATCGTACTCATACGATTGTACATGTGTAAATAATACATTGGTCCATGCAAAATCAAGTGTTCACCAATAAAAAATTATAGTTCTGTATAGATATGCTGAATTATTAGAAACGGATAATACATGCTGATTATATTCTGCCCTCACCTACTGCCGTTGTGAGGGATGCGTAGGATGGTGAATCACCGGTGCCTAGTGTAGTCAGAGTAGAAGAACAGAGGTGCATGTTTTTCAGCAGCATGGAAAGGGCCAAATCTCTACTCAAACACTATAATTTTTCAAACTGATTCTGATACTCACCCTTAACATAAACGACTTAGAGGAAGTCTTTCAATGACTTATAATCTCAATATTTTCCGCAAATATATTTATAGTAGTGATCTTTGCAAGACTCTTGAATTCGGTGGATATTTGTACGAATAATTTGACATCCAACACAGATGAAACGAGAATCTAATAGAATTGCTTCATCGAGAACTCACCTGTGACAGTAATAAAATGTGGAGAGCCGCTGACGATTGTGCCTGCCGATGTAGACGCAGCGTCCGAATCAACGAGAGTGTGTTGACCCGAATGAGTAGTGTTCACTACAACTTGCGCTGTAACATGTGCTGGGGTACCTGTTGAGCCGTTGGAAGAATCTGCAGCTGTTTCAAGCGGATCCTGAACGAATAACTAAATTATTGTTTATAGTAGGCATGTCCTTAGAATCAACAGTAATGTTCTATATAACAATATAAAGGTATAATCACAGAAACACAAGTTCTAGCATTCTCTAATTAGTAAAGAAAGTTAAATTTCTCCGTAATTATGACACAAGTATACACAAGATATTATTGATAACACTGTATTTTAGTAGAATGTAATGCAACAAACCTGAATAGGTTGCAGATTGTTCGGACTGGAAGGATCGGGACTAGTAACGACAGTGATAAGTTGCTGACCCCTTGTTGATTGACTCTGTGCTGCACTACCACTGCCACTGGAACTGGAAGTAGTCACGACAACGACGCTTGGCTTAGATTCCACCCCCACTGTCGCAGAGTTACCCCCACTATTATTAGCTCTGGTGGATGCTGCGAGGGCATACTGGGCTCCTGTCGTAGTCATGGCAATCACTCCTTCACCTCTCTCTGCTCCCAAGATCTCACTACCACCGCTACCTGTCCGTTTCTGGAGGGAAGGGTCTGCAACGTAGATGTACAACCCACACGTATGTAGCAAATATCAATAATGTCTTCCGACAGGCTTGATACGCGAACTGCTGCTCTAATATCCTCTTATATGTTTAATCACCTTACACATTATAAGATACAATTGTCAAAATATGAAAATTGAATGGTCATTTATGAAAATAAAATAATAAAATGTTAAAAAAAGCTTGACCAATACAAAGGCTCTGTTCTATTAGGTATAAAAATGATTTGTGTTTTCTGTGGAGGTACAATAGTCTGTAAATGTACATTCATGTTGTACATACTATAACCAGGGAATAAAAGAATGAAAAAAACAATAATAAATATGTTTTAAATTTTATTACTATTATCGCTACGATCGAGTGGTTAAATAATACATATATACATGTATTATGGAGTAAATAAGACCGAAAATTGACGACGCCCGAACTGGACGTTTGATGCACCGTGCGATAGTGTTTAATAAGCACCCTAACCTACATAAAAAAAAATCGGCCACGTAATTTCTTGCAGGTGGGTAGCATTGGGTAGCATTCGATAATCTAGAGATCAAAGAGAAGCCCCGAGGAGAGCTTCCAATAGAAATGAAACACGGCATTGTAGCCGGGAACATGTAATATATCGAGGCGTGTGTTGGGGCATCCTGTACCTGTTAGGGTGGCAGGTACCAAACAATGTATTTCAAGGGGATGAAAACGAAAGGGAGAGGGGTATATCGCTAAAACGCGGTGTACGGGCGACTGGACGTGTGGGGACTCTTATTTTAGAGGGGTTCAAAGTATCTATCTGTAGAAAAGGTCAGATTATAGATGCAATTAGAGAACATCAAACCCCTATCCCCTTGACAACAATACATTTTCTAATTAGCACAAATCTTAGTCCCTGAGAAGGATTAAGTTCCAGTATAATAATTGTTTAGTGCATTACTATTTAGTAGTAGATACTGTTGTAAAGATTGGTTCATTTCAAATTTTGCTTTGCATAATGTAAATTATTTTTTATCGTTAAATATACAATAAAAGAGGGAAGAGTATTTTGCATGAATCTGAATATAAAGCATTGTGTTATCATACACAAAATAATTATACTGGAAAACATACTGTGTGCGTGTGTATGTTTGTGTGTGAGAGAGAGCACCTGGCCTCTGTTACGCTTGGCTGATGCTTGGGACTGTTCTATACACCTTATCTATTATCCTACATTGCATATGCTCTGTTCTTTGCTATATTTTTTGTCTTTAACATATTATAGGACTAACACTTTGTGTAGGATTTCACAGTATACTTGGAAAACTAGACCAAAGATTTTATTAATAGTTGAATGCTCTGATCCGGAGTGTCTACCTTTTTCACGGCTCAAGAAACACATTGATGTAATTCATAAGCTGGATTTAATTAAAATCTGCAAAGGCTTCCAAATATTAGATGCCCCATGGCTAGGGGGTCATAATAAAATCGCTAAAGCATGATGAGGGGAGTACAGAATGAAGAAATCCACAACGGTTTCCTATGGTCAGGGAAGTAGTGCAAAAAAGAATTGATTATTCTTCCGATACAGAGATTTCTAGGGGAACGAAGCTCTATATATACAACGTTCCCTCGGAATGTTCTATACGAATGCAAAGAAATATAAAAGATGATAATATGAAATTATACAGGATAAATTAGAAAACCAACAATACATACAGAGACGCAGGATACTGAAAGCAGGGAAAATATGGAACCTTAGCACATTAACAGTTGACAATAATAGGTTTGGATGAATGTGAAAATAAAACTGAGCAATGAATAATCGGTACACGATATTAAACCTCGAACTATTGTCAGTGAACGAGTAAATGACAAAATATCGGGACGTCGAGGACGTGCTGTAACATCGAGGTTCTAAAGTTCGCGCACGATATTTCCTCGAAGTTGGCCATGCAAGAGAAATAATCTAAGGAAAATGTTGTCGGAAGAAAATGATAATCGCGATCGCAAACCGAACGCGATTTCCATAGGTCTCTCTTTCTACTCACCTGTATTCATGAATGGCGTGTACTCTGAACACGACGCCCGGGCGCACTTGCGCGGCCGAACGTTTCCCCCCTTGTATCCCGGTCGGGCTTTTCCCGTTCAAGGAACAGCCGAGCCTGTACCGGTGCCGGCGCCGGTGCTTGTGCCTGTGCCTGTGTCACCCGGGAAACCACGCGGACAGCCAAGCCACCGTGCAACCGAAAAACCGGAGCAGTACACTCCGACGAACCTGTATATTTTGTTGTCGACGGCTGGTCGGAGTGTTGGTTGTCTGCTGCTGCGGTCGCCTTGACTACGGCATCACTGCCCGCGTCACGACCAGTACCGTACCAAGTACACCGTGTACAGTGTACAGTGGGGCCCCCTAGAACCGCGGGAGATATTGAACTTTATCCAGCTTCGAGATTCTTATACATGGTGTGCTCCACGAAACGCTGATATTTCAGCTGTTTGATCATTATTTTTTAAATATCATCTCTCTCGTAGAAAGAAATAGAATCTACATCTATCGACAAATGTACTTACTTATAACATTGCAGTACATCGTCAGGATGTTCCCACATATTTTTTCATACGATACACCGTTTGACAGGTACAATTTCAAACGATAGAAATTTATAGACACCGTGTATATACGTACAATTATGTAATAACATATATGTTTCTACTGGTACATATTATTTCTATTATCGCGTTATACGGGATCCTACTGTATTTACTATATTTACTGATATTCAGGGTGCATCTCGAGTAATCGAAAATAACCATAGTCCAATAAATTTCGTACAAGTAGCCAGAAAATTAAATGGTAGTACATATATATATATATATATATATATGTTACGACTACTTGGACTCGAATCTTATCGAGATACGATTAAGTATAAGTGTGTTTAATATTTTTAGGGTAGAATCAAAAGAGTGTTCGAAAGATGAAAAGCTTGAACGCATCTGTTTATGTAGCTGGTTCACAAAACTCTGTGTACAGCACTGAATAACGCCGCGCGTCACCCTAGTCTTGCTTTGACGGTCAGCTAAACACGCTTGATTAAATAGTTGCGATCGGTATTCCAAAGTTAGACGAACATTCAATATAATTTTTGATAATGGTACCTATCGCCCAAAAAGCATCGAATGCTATAAATTTCGACGATTTATATCACTCGCTGAACATTTCCTCGCGTGCATGCGCAATCGCGTATATTAATGCGCCCACCACACCAGCCGCATTATGACGATTGCTTTACTTCGACAAATATAATCCGTTTTCTTTCTTATCGGTTAGGTACTTACCTATCTGTTCCCCACCGAATTAATCCGTGCGAGATACGAAAGCGCGTATTTCCTAATCGATTCATAACCGTTCGTTCGAAACCGCGCTTTCGTCAGTTCAGCGCGCTATTCGAAAGTATCGGGACGGTCAGGTAAGTATATAAGTATACTTAAATGAAATTTTCGAATTACATTTTCCGTGTGATGATTGATTATATTAGCACTTCGGAAGCGACGAATAAAACCGATCTACGTTCGTCGGTCGAACGCATAATATTATATAGGTAGATCGAAAAATTGAAAAATGTTTGAAAAAGATCGAAATTGATATTTTTAGAAAATAAGAACACTTACTCGTAAACGGATTTTGCGACCGATAATAAATAACTGGCAGCGAGGATTCCTCCGCCATCATTATGGAATATCTCTTGGATAAAATGGGACCGTAATAGTCGTCATTTTTCGGCCAGTCCATCACTGGAGCAAGCACACGGTTCGAATACTTAATCGCGGGAAAAAATTCGTCGAGTGTATCCCAGAGATACGGTTTCCACGGGCGCGAAATATTTGCTTTTTATAGGTTTGCGAAAATAGGTAAATAATTTTCCCGAGCACGCTTCGCAACAATTGCGAGTCGAATAATTGCCGTTCAACTGCGAGTGGAACAAGAGCATGCGATAGTTATCCCTCTGATAGAAAAAGGGCGGGTAAATTATGGTATTTAATCGTGTGTAACATTGACTGATTAATCGTATCGTTATCAATCGGCAAACAGATTTCTATTGACGTAACGCGACTCAAGTTTTCCCCAATTATTTTCCTGAAGTATGATCGATGCGCGTATATGTACATTGTACATATACATATATCGTGTTCGTGCTTTCCGTAATGCTACGCATTGTGACGCAGTATCGTCGAGGTTCTGTTACTTGACACTTGACAGTTCGAAGATATGATGTCCTCGTCGGAAAACGATGCAGAAAATTCCGGTGAAAGGGCCGCGGAGGATTCCGCGATTTTGGAAGTGAGCACGATGGCAGTCGGCGGTGTTATCAAACAAGAAAGCCGCGACGCGGACTTCCTTTCGAATTGCAGCACTTCTATAGAAGGCTCTGTGGTCAGTGTATAACCTGAAATATTTCTTTGACAAGTCATTTCGATTGTCAAACGATCGATGCCGCTCGATTTCAACACTAAACCTAACACCACCGGTCGAAATCACCGGTTCCAGATTTTTCATTTTACAATTATTGAAATAATAAATTGATTTAATGAGAAATTATTGTATAAATAGATATCTTTAGTAAAGCACGTATTACAATTGGAGCCGCGCAAAGTCTAAATGAAATCAATCTTGTCATTTTTATAAGGGAACATGTACTTGTTACTTTTAAGGCTCTATAGGTTTAGCGTTAAGCGCTGTTCAATGTTTGGGTAGCACTCTTTGAACGCTTAACGTTGATTAAACGCGGCTCAATTTCCAGATAGCATCTCCTTCTCTCGACAGCTTCTCCACATTGCCGGAGCAAGAGATATCAGACTTTCAAACAGACTCGAGAGATCTGCAAGTCAGAGTGGACAATCCTCAAAAGCACCTTGAAACGCTAGAAACTTACATCACCTTCCGCATAACGACAAAGGTAAGTCTTCTTTCTAGTTGGTTTTTCCAGATGGATATTTTCAAGGTATATTTGATTTCAGTCGACAAGACCAGAATTCGCAGATGGAGGATTCGAATACGTTGTTCAAAGACGATACAATGATTTCATTTGGTTGCGACAGAAGTTGGTGGACTCGTATCCTACGCATATCATTCCGGTGAGTGATTATATGCTTCTTGAACTTCTAGGGTAATATTGCGATATTTGTGTAAAAGATCATGTGTTAACTTTACCGTTGTAGCCGATGCCTGGGAAACACACGTTACTGGCACAGTTAGACCGTTATTCCAAAGAATTTATTATAGCTCGTATGAAACTGTTGCATATATTTCTTAACAGAGTGGTTAATCATCCTATTCTTAGTTGTGACAAGAATTTGTACATCTTTTTAACTACTAAACCTGCGGTAAGTATATCGTTTGGGAGGATGTTTTTGCAATATTTGCGAGTATTATTTGTTTTTCGCTTGTTCTAGGAATTTCTTGTGCATCGTAAAAATCGTGCAAACGTTCTCGTCAAAATGACCGATTCCTTACAAAATATAGCAAGCACATACACCATGAAACAACATCATCCCGAATTTGAACAAGTTCGAGATTATTGTACAGCCCTTAGTGAAAAATTAGTAACCATAGATAAAATAAATCACCGCATACATAAGGAGAGACAAGGTATTGTAAGAAATACCTGGTTTTCGTACGACATCGATGCACATGATTAACGTACCGAATACTTTTGTTATGTTGCATCAGACTATTTGCTGGAATTGCATCAATTGCATCCGATATTCACATTATGGGCAATTTCTGAACCAGAACTTGCCCCTATTCTATTAGCGATTGCGAAAGCTATAGAATGCAATACCGAAGCTCACCAAAAATTGCTCGAAAATGTTTCGCACGAAGAGCGAGAATACATCTCGTATATAGATGCAGTCAAGAGTGCTCTATCTCGCCGGGATTCGATGCAAATCGAATACGAAATAACTGTCGACGAGCTGACGAAGAAACGATCCGAAAAAGATCAGGTAGGTGTGTAAAATACTAAAATTGAATAGAGATTACGATGGTCTGTAATGTCGATTGTTCAAACAGCTAATGGGGCTCTCGAGTGGTACAGTCGCAACACAAAATTGGGGCGGATCGTTGTGGAAAGCAGAATCTCGTGACGAAAAATTCGAGAGACTCGGACAGACGATTCCACGATTGGCAAAGCAAGTGGAAGTTCTGCAGGATCGTGTAGAATGTGCCAACGAAAATTTGCGCAGCGACTTGCAAAGATGGAACGTGGAGAAACAGATAGATCTGAAAAATATGTTGATCTCTATGGCGGATCGACAAATACGTCATTATCAGCAATGCATGAACGCATGGGAAGAAATTCTGACCGGTTTAAAATTAGACTGAGTAGGATCCGATGTTACCGTAGGACCACCTATTAAAATTCCCGTTTGAACATCGCAACAAAATTCTATTTTCTCATATGGACACACGTATACACACACAGCTTAAACATCTCGTGCATATATACATATATAAGGTAAAGAACACACAGAACATAGCATTCGCTATTACCGATGAAACGTTTATTGCAATTAAGAAACTGACCTCACCAGCTTTAATGTCATCTCGCTTCAGCAATTAAATAACTTCGTCTCTTAAGTTTTAAATGTTCTTTGTCGAAAGTCCGATCGGTACTTACATAAATTACAAGTGCATCCGTTAGATGTGTACGCTGCACATTTGTATAATGTATTCATAGTTTCGATATATAAAAAAGTTTATGGTAAAATGGCTTTATGATACAATAAGGTGATGAAACATGGACATGAAACAAAAATTAAATTAAAACACGTTCAATTCTATAAATATTAGCTAGAGCAAATTTCGGCATAGAATCGACTACGATCTTAAGATACATATATAGTTTCTTTTAGATCACCAATTAAGTTTGGGACCAAGTAGTACATGGGTTTTCTCGCTAGTTTTCTCTCTCTCTCTCTCTCTCTCTCTCTCTCTCTCTCTCTCTCTCTCTCTCGCTCTTTCTCTCTTACTTTTGAACCACATACAATACATTTATTGACAATCAGTTTTTAGTCACCTGTATCCGACGATAGATACCAAAGTCATCTATGTATCATAGATAGTCAATATATAATTCTAGAATACAATTTACAAATTCGAGCAAACGCTTACAATGTTCGTTGTATCGTTAATCAGTACTCTTACTCTATATTATTAAGTTTTTTGGACAATCTATATACGGCAGCACTTAACAATCAACTTATTCGGCGGTAGTCTTATGAAAAAAAGACAGACCACTGAATCTATACAACGTGTCGTATCTGTTGTTATCCACGCTTGGGACTAACAATTCTTGAAATAGTTATTATATACGGTCTCAAGACATTCATTACATTGTACACGTTACCTTGTTAATGATGAAACTCTTAGATTTGTATCAATAAATAAATTATTGTTTGCAACATATTCTCGAGCTGACAGTGATCTTACTCGATCGAAGGATCGTTTGGCATCGGTGTTATGAAAAACTCCACCAAATTGTCCAGATCGTATAATCTAGTTATAGATTCACCTGTAAAATACATTTTGTATACTTTCATTGTTGCTCTAGTCAATAGAATGAAATACACTATCCAACAAATTTGAAGGAAACACATTCTTAAAGTTGAAAATTTGATTGTTTTTTTTTTAAATTGAAATTCCTCAGAGACTGTGATGAAGGCTGACGGAGAAAAACGATTGGTTTGAAAAAAATACGTACCGGCTAGAGTCATTTCGTTATGCAAGAACCGTACCGTGTGCGCATACGGTTGTTGTATCTTCTCTCTCAATTTTGGCGCTAGACGTCGAGTCGGATTCCATAACGGACTCCGAAAATTTGGAACGTTTATGCAGTTCGGTTTACAGGATTCCGGTTTCGCTTCTTCCATCGGCAATATGTCCGTTATTCTGTACTGGCTTGTGTCGATGTTCCACGTGAATTTACACCCTACCTCGTATTGTTTTCTTTCTTGGGAACTATACACATTTTACATTTTCAGTAAAAAACCCGAACAAAGTATTTGTATCGTAGGAGACCTCTAAATACTCAAATGTCCATACTGACCACTGTGTTTGATTGTTAATCTCGCTAGCTTGGATCTTCATAATCAACAAACAAATTATGTCGCCGCTCAACGCGCATATATCTATGATCTCGATATCGTAATCGCTACAGTGCCAATATCTCTTCTTGAATCTCATGCAAATCCAGTCGGCGATATGATGAGAAAATGTTTCTATGTCGAAACTCAGCTGGCTTATCGACACGCAAGGTACTATCTGAAAATACAACGATGCTGTCATCGAAACTTATCAGAACCAAAATGTTAACATCATGGTAGAATTAATAGATGAAATATTCGTTGATAAATAGAGTACCATTTTCTCAGCTTTGCTGTTGCTGATCATTTGCATTTGTACGTATCCAGATCCATGGACAAGCATAGGAAGTACACACTGATAACTCACGTAACCTCCGGTCTCTTCGTCTGTGAAACAAATGTGAATGCTTAAGCTATGTCCATGCCGAAGCAACATCGAGCAACTTTTTATCGCCTCTTGTTGCCTCCTTCATTTTTTACCGAATAAAAGAAGAAGAAGAGAAAAGAGGCAACAAGAGACGATAAAAAGTTGCTCGATGTTGCTTCATTCTGGACATAGTTACTTTCCTTATGTTACATACATATCATTCATTTCTAATTGTTCGTTCGAAAGATTCGTATAATTCGTACCCTCGACATCGGTGATGACCGATATCATTTCGTCGTCCATCTCTATGTAGCTTCTCTTGAAATGGGCAGTACATTTTATGATGGGATACTGTAAATTGATTTTCGGAACGAGGGGAGAGGAGGTTACAGCAGAATGTTTGGCCAAGCGATCCCTGCCTATGCCTCCGTTGGGAAGCTGATTTTGGTTCAGCGGGCGCAACACGTTCTTCTCGGCTATCGGGTGAAAAATAGAAGAAGACACCCAATGAGTCGAAGAGCAGCAAGGATCTTGAAACGGACTTGAATATCGATTTACCTGGATCACCAGTTACATCGTTCGACGCTCCAACGTCTTGGCTGATGCTAAAATCGTCCGGTTCGCTTTGATCGGAATCCACCCAGTGCTTTTTCCCGTTCGGTAGCGCGGGCGACATGGTCGGCGACGAGGGTATCTGATGTATGGAACAACCACGGTGTCTGAACTGATCTCTGATGTGCTTGAAAGGAACTATATTCTCGGCGTCCTCGGTCTCGTCGCAGAACTCGTACTTCTTGTCGGCGAGTCTTCGTTTCCGGAAGGAGCTGAGCTTCTCGCATGTTTCCTGCGCCTCGTCCGTGAACTCATACGCCTTCTCTGCTTCGAGGATCAGCTTGTGCGTTGCTCTGGTTGTCCTGGACTGCGAGGAATTCACGATCGGCGGCGGAGAGTGTAGATTCGACCGTTTCCGTGGACTCGGCTGCCGAAAGGACCTCGACACCGGCGGAGACATCAGACGCGAGGAACAAGAAGGATTTATGGAGTGGAACGAAGAATTCACGTTGTTGGAAGCCACGACGTTTTTCCCCTCTTCCGAGGCGCCCGGCTGAGGAGAGTTTGAGCGTTGACTGCGGCTGCTGCTTCTATGACTAGATTCCGAATTACGGGTTTTAAGTATATCCGATGGCGGCGTGAGAATCGGCGAGGACCAGCAGCTGGTCATCTTGAGATCGGAGGGAAGCCTCTGCGGGGTAGATCGAGGAGAACACGAGGGGTGCTTCACTAAGGTAATCAGATCACTACCGATATTTAGTTCCTGAGACATGTCCTCGCAGAAGTCCTGCAAGATCTTGTCTCTGACCGATATCGCTGTTGCTTGCTGCGACCTCGCGTTCAGGCATTTACAGTCGGTGGGATCCGCGCACTCGCACGACTTAACACTACTATCAGAGACAGGCTTACTTCTATCACAGACACAATCGCTTTGATTACTGTTCGAGGTATTCGACGTCAATGGGTCGTGGTGAGCTAACTTATCGTTATAAGCTAAGCGATCTAGTCTAATTGGTTCCTCCGGAAAGTCCTGTTCTATACTGGAGTCGCATCTGGGCGACCGGTCGACCACGCACTCCGGCGTGCCTAATTTCTCGTCGGAACTCTCGTATCGTTCCACCTTCGTGTAATCTAATTCCTCCACGTCGCTCATGTCCAATGGCACCGTGTCCGATATCACAGTGTCCTGTTTATCACAAGTCTTCTGATTCTTTGACTTTGGAATGTCCAAGTCCACCCTGAGCACATGTAAAAAGTTTCCCGTGTTAACCACCACATGATTCCAATAGTTCAAGCAGACGGTTGCTCGGAACCTCGGATATGGGGAAATCACTTCGTAGATGGTGTGGACCGTGAGCCCGTGCAGAAGACAATTGCATCGCACGCAACCGTCCCAGTTCGCAGCCAACTCTGTAGACACGCGAATATGGCTCTTACTAACGTTAGCTTAGCGTGTCTTAACAGTTGAACGTATCGTGTTACCTTCGCCTTCCTCTTCGTAAGACGCGGCAACTTTCAAGCAATCCTTACAATTCTCCAGAGATGGAACTGTAGTTATCGTTAAGTATGCTCTATCTGTCGGCTGCAAGTGTAGCCAGTTTGTACTAAAAATTGTTAATCAATCGTTAACTTCGAAGGTGGTTCAGCGATCAAAGTAAATATCAGGACAAAGTATATTACGCTTGGACCCGCGAGTACACATCGAACTCGTCTTCGTCCTTAACTTCCTACCGTGTTAATGCTTACCAAAGGCCATGTATCACTAGCTTATTCCGTTCCATTGGCCATTGAGATATGACGATGCTAAGTTCTCTATAGATAGTGTAATTACCAAAAAGCGTAACCTCCGCGACTTTACGAGCAACATGATTCGGCGTGAAAGCCCACCAATGTAACAAGTATTTGTATAAAGAAGTGTTGCCGCTCATGTCCATTGTGTACGTGTACGTAAGTAGAAACTGACCGCATTGCGTCAATCCCATTACAATGTGCCTTGAAAAGTAAAAGCAATCGTGAAACAACGATCTCGTTCGTTCGAAATTAAACGTTGTACACGTACCCTGCTTCTAATGCAGATTTTGGGATTACGTGTAGAAGCGGCAAGTGTCTCCACGAAGGTACAGTAGCGAACAGTCTTTCCTCCGATGCATAATTGTGCGCCGATAGACAACCTCTGATCTATAATCGAATGAAAAAAAATAAATGTTCTACATTGTACCCAAAGAGGTGAATTATATCAAATTTTTCCCAATGTCTGCAACAATATTTTTCATTCTCGTTTCGCTTCGAGACATCATGCAATCGCTATTCCATCGGTATAGTAATGGAAAAAGGAAAACACACACAAACACATATAAACGAATGGGCAAGAACAAAAACATATTTTTTCTTGCAGCCATTAGATATACTTGACCGCGGTGAACGGTCCGTTAACGAGCATGCGAGCGTTCATCGAGAAACAATGAAATAGCTTTTCTCTCGAGAATAATCGTGATACGGTGGTTCCCCTACTCTTTCTCGTTGTTTCGATCGAAAACGCATTTTGACAGATATACATTGTGATGCGTTGCTTGGTGTCTCTGTCAGTTTCACGAATAGCACCGCGAGTTGAAGGTTAAGCAGCCGTACCTCTCTTAAAAATAGCTTCTGTAAGAAATGTCTTTTACTGCGACGGTGGGAAAGACACGGTTTCTGACCCACTATAACGTATTCCGATCTTTCGGAGGTAATATCAGAGAACCATTCATTGCAACAGTCTGAGGTAGTGTCGGAAGACGATGCGTCCGCCATTTTTAAATAACCCTACTGAAAGATACAGCGTGTGGCGTGAGTGAGGCGTGAGGTGAGGAGCAGTGAGGAGCGTCCAGATCCAGAAGATCAGGGAATACGATTCACCGTGTTGTACAATTCGCCGAGGTTTGCCACATGAGCGCACCAATCGAATTGTTTTCACACCTTACTCTTATTGTATAGGTATTTACCTACTTTATACCAGAGAGCTCTGTTTATACATATACCGATATATACCTATGTAGCGTTACAGCGAAGCGAACGTATTTATCCTTATTCTACGAGACTTCATGACCGCTTCGCGAAATACGGTAGAATTATATCAAAGAATTAACATCGACCGCGTTCGAACGAGCGAGCTGATAAACTAAACGAGATATATACATAAGAATTGCACGCACGCTGTATATTTAGTTTTGTGTTGTATTCATATGTTGGTCAATATAAAAAATACAACATTTTTCTAACCCCGGAGGGGTTAAAGAACTTCGTCGTTCGTTCGCTACAAGGCAAATTCTCTTCCGAATTCGAAAGTAACGTTTGAACACGAAATCATATGTCTCGGCCTTCCTTTTTTAGGCAATAACTCTTTTGTAACATTAAAAAACATGGATATCACGCTGGACGATAGATTGAACGTGTTGCAGCAGATCAGCCAACAAAGGCTGGTCGAAATATTGGATGCGATTCCTGGGATCAAAGACCTAGTGATAGAACAGAAACTTATGAAAAGTTTGGACAATTTCATTGGAGTTTCTGTGTTCAAGTAAATTTTCTTTTCTCACAGTTCTCGCTTGAAATCTAAACAAAATCTAAAATATTATGTTTCATTCAGGCGCTACGGAGTGGATAAAATCTATAAAATGGAGCAATTGGACGGCTTCAAGCTGTCCAACTCTCAACGTGTCTTTCTGGTCTCGAGCGATTTGATCTCTTGCAAAAAAGTATTGGATCAGATTCAGTCGGAAATTTCGCCGAACGTCAAACAGCATATACAGCCGTGTCATCATGTGCTGGTCACTCCGTTTGTGCCAGCTGTTCTGAACGCTATTATCGAAGAAGAGGGTAATCGTTTGCGTATCGTCGTCTCCGATCGAACGATAAAACTTTCATTCGTAATCAGAATGTCGTTTGCACAGGCTTGTCGGAGCTGATGACCATACAATCACTGTCCTGGGAATTCATAAGATTAGACGGCAACGTTTTATCTCTAGAAACTCCCATGTTTACCGATCTTTATTATCACAAAGATACCGCTTTGTTACCGGCATTGGCACGCGGCCTGTGGTCACTGCAGCTGATACTCGGCTCTCCCAAATTCACCCTCTCGTTCGGCAAACACAGCGCACAGATGCTGAGGATTATAGACTCGCTGAAACAATGCTTAGGCTCGTCAAACGCATCGAACGAAATCGGAGCTTTGATTCTGATGGACAGAAATTACGATTCGGTCACGCCGCTTCTAACGCCTGTAACGTACGCTAGCTTGTTGCACGAAGTCGTCGAAATAAACACCGGCGTAGGAACCTTGGGCAACTCCCAAACCAAATTGGATCCGAACAAGGACCAGATTTACGGAGAAGTAAGAGACAAACTATGCAGCGACGTTTTTCCCATTTTACATGGAAAAGCTAAATCTTTAAAATGTACATAAATATACTTAATATGTACACGTATATCTCACCGTTGATACCGCCCGAACAGTAGTTGGTATAATAATATCCGATATTTTCTATTAGCCGAACAGGTCGCTGTAAAAACGATGCAATTGTCTGAAATGGAGCGATACGTAGCGATAAGATTGCAGAAGACCAAAGACATGACACGACAATTAGCTTTTCATATTTCTGCCTGTCAACTTATCGCGGACACGCTAGGATCTGACTTTCAGACTATACAGAGGATAGAGAAGTCCATAATAGAATGCAAAGATAGAAAAGAATGTTTAAGTTACATTGAAAGATACATCGGTACGCAGATTTTTGGCCGGCGTAAAACGATTCTATTAAAAACTGCATGATTGATTCTTTTCAGACGATCATCCGCTGAGGACTTTACGTTTGCTGTGTTTATTGTCTATCGCAAGCGATGGACTCACGCAAAATGAGTTATCCTCCGTTCAGAAGCTGCACCTTCACGCGCACGGTTACAAATATATTCCGTTATTTTACAAATTGCAAAGCGTGGGTTTGCTGAGATGCAGGCCCGAAAATCTTCTGCATAAATTACCGAATTGGACCAGCGAATGGAATAACGGCGCGCAGAGGATGAAACTCTTGCCCAGCTATTTTAAACAAAACGAGCAAAAAGGACGCGCATGTCCTAGTTACGTGTTCAATAACGCTTATGTACCTGTGATTGTTAGTACGGCAATTCGCGCGATTATTCGGTTAATGTTTTACCGAAACTAACAGCGTCAATTTATTTTCCGCAGGCTCAAGCATTGAACGCTGTTGTAAATCAAGAAAACGATCGTCGGAGTCTCGATGAACTATCTAGTTTACCGAATTGCGTTGTAAGCGGACAACACGGTACATTACACCCGAAGACAGTGGTAATTTGCGTAATAGGTGGTATCACTTACGCTGAAATATCTGCGTGCAGACGTATAGAAAAATCATCGGGAATCCGACTTGTTCTTGCATCCGATAGTATTGTAACAGGTAATAAAATCCTCGAGAAGATACAAGAGATCTAAGAACTTTTCGACTGTTATAGAAACACTGAAAATATACAGGGTCTCCCGAGACTTTGAGATGGTCAAATATACTGTTAGTTTATATACTGTTATTTTCAATATTATTTACATGAGCGTGTACACAGTATAATTACGATCCATTGTCGAACGAACACCCAAGTAAATAACATTCAATGGTTTTAATTTAATAATTTCGATTCTCCTCGCGATTACGATCCCTGTCACGATCGCGTCTCTGACGACCCCAATCCTGTCCCTGCCGGTTGTAATTTTGCCTATCGCGGAAGTTTCCTTGATTTCCTCTTGAGAAGAAATTTCCTGCAACAAAAAACGTTGTTATCGTACTCTTCCGAGCGCCGAGCAAACAATTCGAAAAATCGGTCGACCCACCTTGCTTCATTTCGAAGATACGTTCGTTGGAGTCGACAAAGTTGTTCACTTTATCGGTGAGCTGCAAAGCTAGTGACTGAAGTCGGCTTGGTTCGCTGCGATGCATGACAACGGTCTCTGTGGGATCATCCAGCGACGCCATCAGCTCTTCGTTGATAATCATTTTACTGATAATGGAATGAACAACGGGTCGCTTCAATTGGAACATCTCCGCCAGTTTCGGCATAGAGATGGAATCGTAGACGTGCGAGTACGTGAACAAATACGTTCTCAAAGCTTCCTCTTTGATCAATCTTGTAAGCATGTCCCGAACTTTATCCGCTTGATAAAATAGATCCCAAACTTTTGCATTCATCTTCTCGTTGATTATAAAATTATTGCATGCTGACCAATTTCCGTTGCGCATCGCTTTCGCCGCGGCCACTACGTGTTCCCTCATCGATTCCGGAGGACCGACCAACGATTGACGTTCGCTCGATCGCAACTGTTGGTAAAATGTTTTTGAGATCATCCTCCTTCTCGCGTCGAACTCGTGGGCAGCCATGTACGGAATTTCAATGAGCATCGCGGAAACTAGATAAACGCATTCCAACAGCTCCAAGTTAATGTGCATGTGGAACGGCATTTGCCTTTGTTTCTCGATCTTCTCTTGTTCCTTGCTACGCTCGTGTTGCCTCTGAGGAAGAAGACCTTGCGCCAACAGCTCTTTCACCTTTCCCGTCACCATCAAGTCGACCAGGCAATTGTGCGCGTCTTTAATATTCGCGTGACGGAATGCGCACAACCCCAAGTGAGCTATAGTTCTGTTGTACAAAATCTACAAACGAACGAGAATTTAGGTATATCTTACATATAGGATTACAGAAAATACGACGAGTTTCAGAAAACACAGACCTGTGTAGCTGGATCGGAATGCTGAATAGTTTCTTGTAAATGGGACATTAAAATTAGGTCGCGTGCTTGGAACCAGTTGTCGTGAAGCGCATGATGATAAATATGAGATAGGATCGCGCGAGTCCTGAGCCTGTCCGTTCCATCGTGAGCGTAAACGTATTTACACAGCTTTTCCATTACTTGGACGGACGTTACAACGTCTGACGCGAGTTCTCCCTGAAACGATTCATCTCCGTGTCGATCATTAAACGGTCTCTTTGCATTTGCATTTCTAATAGCTACCTGTATATGCTTACCTCTTTCTGTTTAAGGACGTTCGGATCGAATTTGTAATATAAATGCTCGATTTTACGTAGATACACGCGGCAAAGTTCGGACACGGTTCTTTGCCTCTCCAAATACTCTTGAACCTTGTCGATTATCGTGGACACTTGTTTCTCGTCTTTCAATCGCTCTACGTACTCGTTGCTATGCGGATCACATTCCTTCAACAGTTTCGTGAACTCTTCGTCTAAACGTTCCACTAACGTTAACACGCATCCGTGTATTTTATACGGAACGGCTTCGAACTCTTCCGAATCCTCGGACACGTTCTCAGCGATTATCATGTCCTTGGTACTCAGCAGCATGTCCAGCATCTCTGTTATACGCTCCAAGATCTTGGACCAGTATTCGGGCTTCATCGCGTCTGACACTTTCGGATTGTAATCGAAAATGGAAGATACGATCGAAAACTTGATCTTTACAGCCACCGCTGGTCCAAGATTATGAGCATCGGCGATCGATTGCAACTCATGCAGGAGCTCTATCTGTTCCCGTCTGTCCGTACGCTTTTTACCGCGAGCTGCAATGATCTCCGACAGCTTTTTCAAAACAGCAGCCACGTTGATCTCGGCATCCTTGGCAAACATTTTCGGCTTCTCGGATGGGATGGCCACACCGCCTTTCACAGTCTCCCATTCGCCCTCTCCATCGTCCTCGTCCTTCCTCTTTTTCCTTTCTTTGTCTTTACGTTCCTTTCGCTGCTCTTTCCGCTTCGCCTTGTCCTCTTCTTCTTCCTTATCGGCTGCCCTGCTGGAAACAGGGGTCAGAAGTCAGAAGCTGGTATCGATTCTATTGAAAATATAATATATTCGTTATAATCGTCCGCATGTATATTATTTTCTGATCTACTTTTTGATGAATCGTTCGCGAATATTCTGATATTGTCCATCGTCTTCGCTGCTCGTGCTTTCACTGTCCGAGGAGCTGCCCCAATCGGACTCGCTTTCACTACCGTCTTCACCATCGGTCGCGCTTTTCTGTAAAGTTATAGATCGTTTATAAACCTATTGAATAAGGACTTTGAATGTTGTCTAGTATTAGCTATCATATTACAAACTTTGAATTTCGATATGTCTGGTTCGCTCGCTTCGGAACCAGCTTTCTTGAAAGCTACAGCGCTGTCGTCCTCTTCTTCGGATTCTACAACTTCTTCGGCTGAAACGTGAAGTATCAATTAATTTCTCTTTGTAACGATACACGTATATCGTACACGCGATTCGAAATTCTACGTATTTACATACGTTTTTCTTCTTCTTCGTCGTCGTCTTGATCCGGATTCTCTCTGAACTTGACTATATCGTCTTCAAAGTCTTTGTTATATTTACGAAGTTTCTGACGCAACGAAGTCAAAGACTTTGAATTATTTTTCGACATATTTTTACGGCCTTCGCGATCCTCCCACACTTCGTTAATAAAATCTTCCATTTCTACCAAACACCTGACATAAAACCGAGGTGTTTGACCAGCTTCCTCTTTCGCGATTACAGGCAATGCCTTTTGATAGGCTCGCATCAGATCCTCGAAACCTATAATTACACAATGAACAGTCATTGACCGTATTCATTCGATTGTACATGCTCGTTATGTTGAACACTCACTGGACAGCATACTGCTCATGTCTTTGATCTTTTTATAATTTCGTATCAGCTTAATGAGATTTGCAATTTCTTCGTATCTCTTCTCCTTCGTCGAACGGACGACGCGTTTTGTTTCTTCTTCTTCATCGCTGAACTGTACGCAGAGCAAATACAAGAAATTAGTAACTCGAAAAGAAGCACTTTAGAAGCAACAGTTGTACTTACCGTGAAAGCCGCAGTTGGTCCCCTTGGTATTTGCTCTTCCTCCGATGCACTTTCAGTCTCAGAGTCTGAGCCAGTTGCGAAAAAACGACTCATATTGTACAAAAATACTGTAACGAAAATGCAGAGTACATGTAAAAGGAAGTAGTAGAAATTTTTCGTGTGCAATTCGTTGCAGACGTAAATGACTAGAACACATGACCGAGTAAGATTTTATAATAATATTTCTACAACATTGGAAACTTGTTGTACATGTGTAATTTGACAAACTTTTATGTATAAGCGGCAACCATCAGTATCGTCAAACACATGGCACAGTATTTTCATAAATAATGACCGAAACAATAGGCGTGCTGATAGTAAACGCAAGTTCTTTAAGAAACACGAGTACTACTTGTTACAGAACACTTACAGAGTATAAAGTTATTGTTTCGATTTCCTTATGAACGGCAGAACTACTGTAGGTTAGAATGACACCGACATTAAAGGCGGACACACGCTATTAAACGTAGCGTGATCATGTGACTACAGTGGCGCCTCTGGTGGTTAACTCTTCTCAATTGGCGTTGTACGGATCCTTGAATGGAGGTCCAAGATTTCGCCACAAGAGGCGCTACTATCGCCAGTCTGCCGATATATATGAATTTATACATTTTTCGACACGATTCCGAACTTTCCTACAATTCTAGGTATATAGATCCCGACACTATCCCCTATTTAGGGGTGTACGTAAATGTATTTGCTCCTCATTCTAAAAAAAAAAAAAAAAAAGAAAGGTAGATCTATCATGAAGTCTTTTTCAGCTGTCATTCGAGATAGGAAAGCATCGAAATAGTATATTTTACTCGGGTGTAAATGATTCTTGCCACTTCTGTTATAAAACCAAATACGAGTTCCGGCAAGATCATCTGTTCCGTGTAAGTGTACCTACAGCGCCACTCTATACTACGTGTACTCTGTGTATATAGCAAATGTATTATCTGGTATTATATCACAATTTTGACAGATTTGAGATTTGATTAGAAACTTGTGTATAAACACTCCTAATCCATTTAATGGTAAAAGTTGATTTTATTTCGAACGGGTTTGTTACCTTTGACCTTTAAATTATTGAAAAAACCTATATTATGACTAATAAGGCTAGTAACGCAGGTAAAATATGAGATGATTTTTCTCTCTTACAGTTTCATACTTACTTTAGTTAACACTAAACCTACCACGATCAGTCAAATGACAGATTCTACATTTTTTAATATACAATTATTGAAATTATAAAGATTTAATAAATATCTTCATCAGAGCACATATTACAATAAGAACCATGCAAAGTCTGTATAAATTAAATCCTGTCATTTTTATAAGGCAATATGTGCCTGTTATTGTTATAGCTCGGTACGTTTAGTGTTAAGTATTACATCTTCCACTGATTTAGGAGAAATAGACCCTGTACAGGAAGAGCTGGCTGGTCGTGTACGGGAAGTCGGAAACCATGCGATCTGGAGTTTGTCCAGCTGTAAACCTGGTTTTGGTGTTGATCAATTGCGAGACGATGTTACAGAAACGTATTGGCAATCCGATGGTCAGCTTCCACACTTGGTAAATATTCAGTTCAAAAGGAAAACAACGATAAGAGACATATGTATCTATACAGATTATAAGCTGGATGAAAGTTATACTCCCAGCAGGTGAGACAATTACGACCGTAGACTGTAGACTAAAATTGACAAGCGCACAGCTTCGGTCTCTTCTCGTTAACACAATAAGTTGCTCTTTCTAGGATAAGTATTAGAGCAGGCACAAATTTTAATGATCTCCAAGAAGTAGAAGTCATGGACTTGAACGAACCCAGTGGTTGGGTTGTGATTCCGATAAAAGATATAAACGACAGACCTATCAGGACATTTATGATACAGATAGCTGTGATAAGTAATCATCAAAATGGACGTGACACTCACATGAGGCAAATTAAAGTTCACAGTCCTACGCAGGACGTTCTTGGACCACCAGCTCCCTATATTCCAGGCCAGTTTCTGACCAATGAATTTTTACGTTATGCAACAGTTAGATAAAATTTATAGCAATCCGCGTTTCCTTAGCATTAAATAAAAATTCTTTACAATAAAAACCCCTACGTGTTTGTTTTGTACCTTCATAATTAAATGTTCACAGATATATAATTGACTACAGCTGCCATTTTCAAATATCAGATGTGTATACTTACACAGCAGTGTGTATTCGAATTCTGAGAATTTCTATTATGGATTCTAAGGAAAAAAAAATATAAACACATTGTATACTAGCTTCCTTTTCATCTATGATACATCTTTCCTTACAAAGTAGTGCTTCGAGTAACGATCCAAGTGTCTATGTGCAAACATGATATTAAATACCGTATTAATTTTACTGTTAATTAACATAGCAAGTTGTCGGGTAAATCGACAAAAAAGTTACACTTTGAATACTGCGCTCGATGAAACAACGAAATTTTTTGAAAAATTACGATTAGACCATGGTATACAGTTTTTCATCGATTATACACTAATTACACACTTTCTTTTTGTTAAATATTATGCATTGTGATATTGTGTTTAGAAATAAAAAGTTTGGATGCTAATGCATTAACTAAAATTGACGAGAAAATTGAGGAACATATCGTAAATATGTCGAAAACGAACTTCGGTCGTCACAAGAGAGAAGCACTAAGAGTGTTCAACAGGAGTACGTATTTATTAAAAATAGTATTAAAAATAAATATAATTTCTGAACAATATATCTTTTATAAGCTCACAAATCTGAGATCTGGCTAAATTTGCCTTCAAGCCCAAATAGATCTTTGAACGCGTGTTGTAAATTAAGGTCTGTTAAATATTTTAACAGTTGTCCCAAATCGTTATGTCGTTCGGAAGTGGGGAAAGCTATTTCTTCAATATCGTTAAACTGACGCATACTATCTATATTCGGACAATCCTCATGTTTTTCCAATAACCGTATCACTATTCTGTGCCAGTTCATAGACTTGATCTGGAATCGTTGACAATAGTTACAATTATGGTTAGATTAGTTATCATTAATACTTATTACATACTTTTTGCCAATAGTATTCACAGTCTTCGTAGGCACCTTCTACGCAAATAACACCTGGCTTTCCAGCCATAGAGAAACCTGTAAGAGAATTTTCTTTGGCTAAATTAACTATCTCCTTCCTTTTAAATTTACTGTATATATGGTGACTGTATATCCAATATCGGGCAAAAGTTGTAGATTTTTGTTGGTCATTGCTGCATCTACCATTCGATTCTTTCCCCTGAATCGTATTAGAAGCTGCGATGTGATCTTCTCCGTTATCTTGTAACCACGATATCAATATATAAATGCATGGTTCATTTTTCTCTTGACGTTCCACAATTTCGCTCAGAGCTTTATTTAAAAGAAGCTGTTGAGTTCTATGTAACAAGGAACTCCTCGCGTATACCTCTGGCTTCTCTCTGGGATAATTAATAGACAGACTAACTAACAATTCAATATTTCCCTGTAGAAGACACAGGAGTTTTAAACGAATATTACAGTAGAGAAAGTGGATTAGAACAGAATCGAGACTTACACCATTCACCGAAAGGTCGATCGAGTACTCCAATTGTTGAGGAAGTTCTTCTGTTGGATTTTCAATAAATCCGTTAATGTCAGCAAGTATTCCATGATCAGCGATATGCAATTCTTTCGGATAAACAGATTGCAGAGCTTCCAGTTCGCAGATTTGCGCCGTCAGATTTTCCCGTATTTCCTCGTATGTGGTCATAATCGTGGTTTTTGTACATTCGAACACGGATTTTTTTATATAATACTGGACAAAAATCACGGTCACCGTTAAGGTTATGAAGACAGCAACCGATATTTATATACAGTATATCTCCATGCCCACGTGCGTTCTGACAGATCCTATCGAACCGCGAAATCGATTATTCAAATTTGAATTTGAATTCGAACGATTTATATATAATGTTTCGCGATCCACTTTTTAGGTATCAATATACTGCGCGGATTTCGAAATCATAATCAATTGAACTTCACTAATGTGTATGATATTGATTTCTTTTCTCTGAAAAACGATCACCAAGTGATTTGGTTTGCAGTAGTTCTGGATGCTTCACAATTAACTGTATACAAAGTATTAGACGTACGTATCACATTCCTTATTTTGCCACTATTGTACTTATACATGTATAATATTATATTATATTATATGCATATACATATATATATCCAATTGGAGTTTATAAAAATTTATTTTTAGAATTACGATTTCTATTCTGTGGCCAATTATACCCTAACAGGAAGAAAAATAATAGTAAACTGTTGGAAGTTTGAAGCTCTTTTGATAATCCAAAACCAGAACAGCTCGATCCTGGTTCTGCACTTTACCAAAGAGTATGATCTGCTTTTTGTTCAGGATTTTGAGCCCAGTAACATGACCGATCTAGCAGTCTGGCATGGAGTGAATCAATTACACTTGGGCATTGCTTCAGATTTTAACATTTCAATCTACACCTGGTTCGGTGGTTACTTCGATTTGGTACAGGTGATAGATCACAGTGCCGAAAAGTTAATTCCCTTCTACAGCAAGGAGATTATGTGCCTCGCTGCTACCGGGCCTACTACTTTTATCTTCAAGTATTTCTACAGATACAGCAAGTTTGTTATAACGCAAATACTGCCGTCAAGTCGAGATGTTTCTTCCCTTCGGATAGAAGAAAGCCACTTCGTGGAACAGTTCCTGTGTCTTTCCACAGAATCCTCTACAATTCTGTACAAAGAAATTCACGATCGTTTTGTTACCTTCCAACAAATTCCGTTCGGAGGATCTACTGTGCCAATATTTTCGAATAGAGCAATATTGTTTCTGCTTTTGCACGAAGATGGAATATTGTCTTATCAGTACAATGGTTGGAGGTTTACAGACTCGATTATAAATCTGCTCGGGGTTGAACGAATTCAACAAGTTCTGTTGCACGGAAAAGAATTACTGCTGGTTAAGTACAAAAACGGCACATGGATGGTAAAGGAGCCAACATGGATCAAACAAAAATCCTACAAGGATATGCAAGAAGAAATCAGGACATGGATTATTAATGCGAAGAAGACAGCTCAGAGAACACTAACGGACAATTCAGTTTCCAAGAATCCTATTAGAATTCTAAATAGCCACATCGACCAACTTTTTGTTTACAATGTAAGATTCAATTTGAGTTCACACCGTTTCGAGATCGATTACGTAAATTAATTATTTACTACTTTTGCAGATAAATGACCATAATTCTTATGCATTGAGGGATGCAACGAAACGATGCAAGAAACTGATCTCGAAGTTGAAAGACCAAACGAATAGTTTAAACAGTAAATTGCATTTCAATGTTTCGTTGATTAATTTCTCGAAGGCACGAAAGCTTCGTATTAAGTGCAAAGCAAAGTGTAAAATTAATAGTTTGTACGTCAAAGAAAATTCTCATCTTCTATCCAAATTGACAAAGGCATCCAACGAAGACCAAGCACAAAGCTTTAAAGCTTTAAAGGTAATGGAAATCGAGAATTGGAAATGCCCCGTTTTTAGTCTCCCTATAAAGAAAATTCAAACCGATAAGTTGGTGAATGGAATATTGCTAAATGATTTAGAGAAGAATGTCTTAAAAATAGTCGGCGACCAGAAAGTTTCAGGTAAAATTAAAAATTGCCATTTCTTTATAGCATAGAGTGACTGTATAAAAAATTATATATGATATATTATTGTAGGAAAACATACTTTCTTTAGTATGAGCGTGACGGATGCTTTCATGACACTGGATGTTGCTTTAAACGTAACGAAACAGCAATTGCGAATACAACTGATTAAAACCACAGAACTTCACTTAACGGGAAACGGATTTTTATTACCATTGCAAGGACTTCCCACGACAATGACCGGTTCCATTCAGGCAGCAAGAATCAGAATGAACGGTACTGTTGATGTACAAGGATCAATACGAGGAACAGGAACAACGCGCTTGACACCTTCAATGATGATTTCCGAGTTCATAAACGTGGATCATGTTGTAACTCTGGAAAATGCTAAGATCGAGAATTTGAGATCGCAAGACTTGATCGACTACAAGACAGGATCTGTTAAAAAGATTTTGTCGAATGCAATACCATTGAATGGAACTGTACCAACGACTCTGGTACTTTCAAACGAAAAAATGGTGAGAAACTTGTCGTTGTTACATCTTGCTTCAATAGCTAAATAACATGAATGAACTCTTATTTAGAAATGGAACAACGTCACGTTACATAGACTACAAAACTGGATTACCATTAACTCTCAGGACAAAGTTACTGTATCAGGATGTAAACGTTTTCTTCATAGTTTGAAACTAACAACATCTTCTTACGATAACTTTAAATTACCAGTGTAAGATCTTTTAACATTTATTATAGTTATGGATCTTAGCATAGTCAGATAAAGAATATCTCTTTACATTTAAGGATTAAGGCACCACTATGCGGTAGTACTATAATTGTTCCTGAGATCAAGACAACAATTTTAACTATTGATAATATTACCGTAACAGACCTGAATAGTTTGCACATTTTTGGAAATTTTGGTGAAAGACATCTGAATGAGAATTTAATGTATACATTTGAACCGCTGAATCTGACTACCAAAACTGACTACTACCATAATGTCATTGTAAAAAATCTAATTGCAACCCATCTAAATAATGTGAATTTAAAAGGTAAGACGACATTATTCTAGAATTAAGCACGATGTCATTTAATAGTTTACATTTATTTAAATAGAATTTAAAAGACTTGCAAATTCATGGACCACGTCTAACATTCTTCGAGGTCCAATTGAGGCAACAGATTTAATAGTTGGTAGTCTTCAGTCTCCTATTCAGTTTCGAATAGATTTGCCAAGGGTAATAGGCAACATGATTTCAGAAAAAGACACGTACATAGGAGTCATTAATAATGTCAATCTTACCAACTTTTTGACCGATGCTATCAAACTCGAAAGCATGGTGTCCTTAGGAAATATAACATTCGGTGAGCAATTATTCGTTTCTTTAATTAACGTGTTGCGTTTATTAAAAAAAAAACTGTTTTTAACATTCCCATTGCAGACAGTGGATTTACAGCGAATGATTTACACACCAATTACTTCCCATTCGATAGTTCACAGTTGGAAGAAAATGTTAATCTGTATAAAAAACGAATATCTGGGAGTATAATAACAAACGTAATATATTTGCCATATTCCTTCACTTCGTTTATAGAAAACGACTTTCCACTTAACATTCTTGTTAAAAACTCAGTAACATTTCGAACTGAACCAGAAATACAAACTATAAATGATGTCAAGTTGAAAGAATTGTTCGAACAGATATGGCTGACTACGAACGCTACAGTTTTTCAAGGAAAATATTTGCAGATTGAAAATGCGTCTATGGAAGGGAATATCATTCAGAATGTAAGGATTTTGCTTTTACCCCAATTAATTTATTATATAATAATTCCATTTATTTTTTTTTTATAATCGCACATACAATACGATATTCTTTCAGAGCATTTCAAATACATTAAATCTTGAAACATGGAAGAACATTTCCAAACGTGTTTTGAGTAAGACAAAACCACAGGAGATACAAGTTCTTGCCTCGATAAATAACGTTGAAACACCTGGCATCATTGGTTCAAATTTTTCTACTATAAAGTCTTCGGTTTCGGACTTTAACGATATGTTTGATAATGCTCTGATGCGTGGTAATAAAGACCAAGTAATTACTGCAAAATGGATATTTAATAAATTAAAGATCACAGGTATCTACTATGATCCGTTGTCAAATATTTCTTCGTTAGCGACCAATTCATTTTTTATTTTTACCAATTCACAGATAAATTACATGCAAGAAACAAAATTAATAATATCAATCTGAAAACCGATGTTATGAGATTCGATTCTGAAAAGATTCTAGTAGCTGGGAAAACAATAGTGACGACTCTGCTTGCAGAAAATTTGAATGGTTTGAATTTTAATGAATGGGCAAGAAATTCTCTGACAAGGAAACAGAAATTCCCAATCATTAAGGGACAGAAGACCTTTAACGCTATCACTGCTAATAATATAAAGTAATGTACTAATGTCGGTGTACGAAGTACAATTCTCATTTACTTGGAATATTTCTGTAGACACGAACCAATGTTTATTTTACAGTGTATCTGGTACTGTAATGGGACACGTTCTGACGGAAACATTATCAAAATCTACGGATCAAATAATCAATGGTCAAATAAAAATTCAAGGAACGATCAACGCGTCAACGCTTGTTATCGATGGTTTGGTAAATGATGTTAACTTGACCGATTTGATAAGTAGTCAGTTAAGAAAGCAGATGCCTTTGCAAAGGATCAAAACGGATGTAGAGTTACAAAACTCTTTAAGAATTTTTGGGAATTTAGCAATTAATCATTCCTATGGAAATATAAAGTTAAAAAATTTTTCGAAAAATTATTCAAGCATGGAGCCTGTTGCTGAAAAAATGAAGAATTATTCGAAAGCAACTGGAACAATTAAAGCGGCATTAGAAAGTTAGTAAAGTAAAATACGTATTTCTTATGAAAGAGGAAGATATACTCTCCCTTTTCACAGTCTTGATTGGTTAAACGTTTAACAATCATTGCAGATCGCGCCATTTACTTGAACAAATTGGAAGTGGTGGAAGAAGAGAATATTGTTGTTACTGTTAACAAAAATATAACCGATCGCAGAAAACAATGTCAATTACTTGAATCGAAATCACGCGACTTTATGTTAGTAAAGATAATGAAATTGGAGGAAAACGAATATACAGTCAAGATAGAGTTAGACTCTGTTTCGATACATTCGTATAATAAAGCGAAAGAACTTCATCAATCGAAAGGTTTGTTTTAGTCTTGTCGTATAGTCAGCGATAATCCGAATATTAAGAAAATGTGATTATATGTTCTATAGCCCTGCATATTCAAAATATAATCGGTGCGTTCGTGGAGTCGCTATCAGAATCATTGTGGATCGCTTTACGACTGACATCGCAAACTTTGCTTTTGCACTATCAGCCATGGAGGAACGGTGATCTACAAGAATATATTTTGCCAGCTACGGACGTGTTTCGAATGAGCAAGCTACCGAACGATCAGCTTTTGCTATTGCTATCGAATGGTATTTGGAACCTAGAAGGACTCGCCAGTCCTCATAATATCATTAACATTCCCCTTAAAGAAGTAGAAACGTTTATCGATGGATTCGATTACTATGTACAGTGCAGATCACCAAATGATACAACCCTGATGAAAGCGCAATACATGTGGAACTAAAAACGATATATATATATATATATATATATATATATATCGCATTTCGTGCAATGAATTTGATACATTCAAAAATTCTGTTCCTTGTTACTTTAATGTTAAGTAGTATCTTTACCAAGAAGAATATGCATGGTTGACGATTGTAGTATGTACACCAAGTGTCAATAAATTAGTATATTACTGTTAGCGATAGAATAATGACCGTTCATCGTACATTGTTTAAGAAAGGTCCGCCCGCTATCGAAGACAGTACCATCTGAAAAGCAAGAGAAAGAAAAGAGACGGAAGAATAGCAATCACAATGACAGGAAACATCGATATTGATAGACAGAGATACAAACGTTTGCAGCTTTCTTTATAACGGTGACATCTTGTTTCCCTTTATACTGCATTTGCGAACCCATCTTGCTCTTCTCCTCGACTTTGAACATTTTCTGCAAAGTAAACATTCAAATCTGTAATTTATTGTTTTCTGTTTTAATTGAATCGTTTTCTAACAGGATCTTTCTTGGAGAACTTTTCCTCCATTTTCTTTCTTTCCTCCTGCGCGTTGGCTAAAGCAGTCTGTTCGGCAGGAGTGAGCGTCGTGAGTCGAGGATCCATGGCGATCCACTCGCCGGTGATGATCTGATCCAGTCTCAAACGTTTCACCGGATCAGGCTCCAGAATATTGATGATCAGCTTCTTCACCTGCTCGCTCAACAGCGACACGACTTTCGTGCGGAATTTCCATTTGCGATTCCTCTGTTGCACGTACAGCCGTTTGATATCGGTGTCGTCGAACGGCATCGCTTTGTTCAGCAAGATGTACAAAATAATGCCCAGTGACCAGATATCGGACATCTTAGGACTGTACGGAGAACCTCGAAGAATCTCTGGTGCGATATAGGATAGAGAACCGCAATAAGTGTCGCTGAGGACTTGTTTTCCCCGGTCGTCGATCACGTAACGTGCGAACCCAAAGTCGGCGAGCTTCACATTGTAATTCGCCGTAAGAAGAACATTCTCGCACTTGACGTCGCGGTGTGCTATCTCCATTTCATGCAGATACTGCAGAGCTAATTGTAAGAGAAACAACATTATCTATAGGCAGATTTTTCTCGGAACATTCCCTAGAAACCGTGTGTAACTACTCCACAACAAAAGCCTCCATAGCTTCTTACTACATACTCAAAGCGGTTGGGAAAAGTTTAGCGACGACGAGTCCTGTGCAGTTTGTAGCGAGTCGAAGATGTTGCAAACAATCGTAGATTTTGTAAGAAAGAATGTTAATGTAGAGTTTAGAGTTTGAAGATAGTTTCGCTATACTCTACCCACTCGCTCTGCTCATCAATAATATCATCAAATTGATAGTAATGCTACCGAGTGCGAGCTGTCTACACCACACGCGAGCTTGGCCTTCCTGAACCGAGCCATTCTTCAGTATGAATTCGAGGAGATCCCCGTTCTCAGCGTATCGCATAAACATAAAGTATTTGGCTCGCCGTTGGAATATACTGTGCACATGCACCACATGGGGATGATTCACTTTCACCAGAATATCGAGCTCACGAGGCAGAAACTTCCTGACAAAATCTTTCGGCGCTTTGTTAGTGTCTATCACCTTGCAAGCCAGTTTCTTATTCTTGTCTGATTCCGTATCTGACTTATACTCCGACAAATATACCTAGAACGAAAAGAACCGAATAAATACATTATTAGAATGGATCGAATGCAATTGTTGTACAAGTTACATGCCCTAGAATTTATACCTTTGCGTAAGAACCTTCACCCAGCTTTTTCACGAACTTGTAACCGCGTTGGAATAGAACAGCCTCCTCTGATACAGTTTGACTCAAATCCGTCATGAGATCTGATGATCCTCCAATGACATCCTACCATACCTCTGTCGTGAAGATTAAGAGTGAATCAAACACAATGATACTCCCCGTAAGAAACTGGCCAGAGAACGAGTCACCACCTTCGTAAATCGTTGATATTCTAAATGAAAAAACCGCTCCGCGACGACTTCATGTTTAAATTGTTTCTATAGATGCATGCCTTGATTCGCATTTTCAAAAATGGGATCCGATAAAACGATGTGTGTTTTGACAACCTGTTTCTACTTAACCATTTTGACCAGTTAATATTCCGCTGGAAATAGAACATGACAGAAGAACTCGTGGCCTGCTATCGATCTCGCAACATCAAAAAAATAAACGAGTTTAGGTACCTGTATCATGTACTACGTGTACCTATCATGTAAGGTACACACAATGTATACTTTCGTTTGTTTTCGCGGTAAAACTTTTTAAATTCGAATTCCGGAAGTAACACTAGCGCCATGCCTCGAATATCGAGAATGTCGGTCTCTAAGTAAATCTAGTGATATCTACGTCGCGATACATCGATACACGTTCGATTGTCGCGACTAGTCGATATCTCGAGTATCGTTTGGTCTTTCTTCCGTAACCGTACCCAGAAGAAAGAAGGAACGTAAGTACGCTCCGACAAATTTATTTAATTTCGTTCTGATAATCGCCGATTTCAACATTTTCGAGATATTATTTCGAACGTGAACGCTTCGCGAGATTCGAGAGAACCTGTTGAAGAAAGAATTTGTCGTGGGATCATCGAAATAAACATTATTGTTGACAGAACCACGTGTTTAGGGGTTACGCGGCAACAGTGACGATCACTTTCCATAACTGTCGTGATCGTGATTCACACTTCGGTTACCGAAACTATTTTTCAAGTCATAGTTATTGTTTATTTTTTTCTTCTTTCTTTCTCTCTCTCGATCAACTCAAAAAAGCGGTGACAATAATATCCATAAAATTTTTTAGAATGGCGGACGCTGCTCCAGCCGCGCGTGGAGGATTCCGTGGAGGTTTTGGCTCTCGTGGAGGTGGTGGTGATCGTGGTGGATCTCGAGGTAGAGGTCGTGGAGGCAGAGGAAGAGGCCGTGGTCGTGGACGCGGCAAGGAAGACAGCAAGGAATGGGTTCCAGTGACCAAGCTAGGTCGTTTGGTCAGGGATGGCAAGATCGAAACCCTGGAGCACATCTATCTCTTCTCGTTGCCTATCAAAGAATATGAAATCATCGACAAATTTCTTGGAGTCGATTTAAAGGACGAAGTCTTAAAAATCATGCCTGTACAAAAGCAGACCAGAGCCGGTCAACGTACCCGTTTCAAGGTGAATTTGCAACGTTGAACGTATGTACTTACAGTGACCCGTACAATCGACAGAATACTATTTAAAGCAGGATAACTTTCTTACAATTAGACCAAAAAATATCATAGAGTAATAAAGGTTAATTCTTCATCAAATAGTTTGGTCAAATTGGAAGAAAGTGATACGATTGATTAAGCGAGTCACTGTATGGTCTGTTCAACGAAACGACTCTGTCGCACTTGAGTGACTATGTTTACGTTTGCTACCTTGTCTCGTTGGACACACTGTGGTCGATTAATTTCGATTCCTCTAATAGCTATTTCTGTATTCCAGGCGTTCGTAGCCATAGGCGACTACAAGGGCCACATCGGTCTAGGGGTGAAGTGCTCCAAAGAAGTAGCCACTGCCATTCGTGGTGCTATCATCTTGGCCAAGCTCTCGGTTGTGCCGGTGCGTCGTGGTTACTGGGGTAACAAGATTGGTGACCCCCACACCGTGCCATGCAAAGTCACTGGTAAATGTGGATCGGTTCAGGTGCGTTTGATCCCAGCACCCAGAGGTACAGGCATTGTCTCCGCACCCGTGCCCAAGAAATTGCTCCAGATGGCAGGTATCGAAGACTGTTACACGTCCGCGAGAGGGTCGACGTGTACTCTTGGTAACTTTGCCAAGGCTACTTATGCAGCCATCGCCAAAACGTACGCGTACCTGACACCAGACCTCTGGCACAACCAGGCACTGAGAAAAGCACCTTACCAGGAATTCGCAGACTTCCTGTTCAAGAACCACAAAGGTGTTGGTGGACAAAGACCTGCTGAGGTTGTTTAAACAATAAATCTCCATGTGAAAAATTCTACCAAAGCGTTGTGTACTTTCTTCCTCTTACATTTGATCACACTGTCCGACACCAATTCTCATACTCAACTCTAATTTTTTCATTCTTTTCATGAAAAGAAATTACTTAATGCTAAGTAGATTGGGATATGTTATATATTTTCATAACAAATTATTTTATTCTTGAAATTTCTTTATTATTATGCAGTGTAAAACAAATAGGATAATTATAATAATACATGACAGTTATCCTAAAGGAAATCACGTAGTATCCATGTTTTTGGAACTTTTGAACTGACCATAGGCAGTATTAAAAGTTTTCAAAGTATGGTCGCAAATCTTTTCGAAGTCTTGCAATCCTTTCCTTAAAATGTCTATCGCCTTTCCTTTCTTTGCTTGTATCCTTAGGTAAATATTTCCCTCCGCTGGATGATTGACAAAGCAAGCACAGAATTCCACATCAGGGCTGTGTAAAAACATATATAAATAAATAAAAGCGGAAAAGAATGCTGATGATTCGGAAATCTGTTAGAAATAAATCTCTAAATAGTTGTACTTCTGAGTGATCACTGTTACCAAAGCATTTCCGAGAGTATAACCTTCATTCATGAATACGAATGTTTTGTTCTTATCGGACGATTGTTCGCCATTTACCTGCAAACCAAGTTTTAATTATATAAAACATGTGTATGTACCGTAGCTGAATATTTCTACCGAAAAAATATTCCTTTGGAATATAAAAATTTTCTATCAAATATCGTACCTCTGCTAGTCTACCCATCTTTATTATATATTGTTGTTTGTTTGTTGTTTACAATGTTGTTGTTTAATTGATGTGCAATATTTTTATACTCTTTTGATGTTCAATAGACGACACTGTCCCTAACCATAACAATACCATGTGATCGTAATCATGTGAACACCGCTGAATAATATTGCTATAAATCGGAGAAAGTAAAACACAAACATTTGAATCTTTTAATACATAGTAATTGAAAATTATGTTCTGTACTTGACTTACTGTCGTATTTTCGAAAATTTACACTGAAATATATACACTGGACAAAAAGTGATGTGCAACCGTCAACACACTGTAATTTAAAGGTAACAATGAACCTAACCCCACTTCGAATTCTCAATTGTGTATTTATATGCGACACGATTATTATGTAGATTAAATATTACAAAATGTACAGTGCATTCTATAGATTTTGTTTAAATATCATAACTTGATTAATTAAAGAAACAAGGTAAATGTATTAATATCATTGTTAGAGACAGACTTGGGAAATGTTTAATGGAATGAGTAATGTCATTAGGGACTATTTATTTAGGTAAATAGTTGATCAATCAAAATGATTGACTCTAGTTATAATTGTTGTTTTGCAGGATAAAAAACAAAGTCGATTCAACATACAAAATGTCTCTAAGAAATGTAATTGCCAATGTACAGCTAATGGTAAGGTTCCAAAGTGTCGTGGGGAGAAGATACTTTGCATCGAATTCAAAAAATGAAATTCTCGAATCTGTGGAAGAAGAACCAGTGTTTCTGAGCGAAACAAACAATATGGAAACCAAAAGAAATAAATCGAGATTGAGCACCGAACATAGAAATATTCTGAAAGGCCAGAAACCATACAAGGAATCCATAAATTGGTATCATAACACGGTGAAGTATAAAAGAAAAATGTTAGGTAGGTACGGTATGGAGGCCTTAGGAGTACCTGCTGGGTTAGCTTGGCCAACACCTGAAGAAGTGGAGGATGCTAAGGAACACGAAAGAATCGGTTATCCACTAACCATTCAAGAAACATGGAAGAAAATTGCTGAAGAAAAAAAGAGAAATGAGGAGGCTATTATGGTTAGGTATGCGAAGTTAGTCGAAACACTTTTGATAGAGTTGAACTGAATGTACATGGCATGTTGCGTTATTTGCAGGCAAAATAAGATCGCGGCTAAGATGGCTACCATGGAAAAACTGATAGCCACTGTGAAAGAAAGAGTTGCGAGAAAACAAATGGAAGCGGAAGAAGCGAGACTAAAGAAACAACGTCGGTTAGATGAGATTAGAAAACAATTGCGTGTTATGGGTACTGTGACTAACGAGAAAATGAACGAAATGTTAGAAAAATATGAAAAGGAAGATAAAAAGAAGAAGAAGGAAGCCAGGAAACAACGACAGCTTGAGAGGCAGAAGCAATATTTCGCGACAAATATGCCAATAGAAAAGCCTGCAGTAGAAACATCTTCGGAAAGCAGGGAAGGATCGCCGGCTACTGAAACAACGCCGAAAGCATAAATATTTCCATCGAAGCGTACCGTGTATCTACTTGAAAATCATTTCTATATAGAAACACACGTTTGGAAGAAAATAGAATTAAACTGAAAATATTCTAGAACCCTTGGAAGAACGTTATTTACACATCATAGTAAATATTATATATTTTTGTTTGTTTTGCTAATACAAAAAAACGTTACATGTTACTCTGTAAGAGCTAGAAGAAACTATACTATAATGTGTAGTATTAAATGACTCGATAAAACATGTATTCAGGCACAATCAAGGCAATAGAGCATGCTCCATTCTGGTCGAACTGTTTCACATGGATTTCAAGTATTCCCAGAGAAATCTGTTTTACAACCGTCCGCGAACAAGTTCTTTAGGTTTTCTGTATAAATCTTGTGATAGCGGCAGCATCGTTGCTAGAGAAGTCAGCTCTCGACCGTTGAACATACGTCAGAGTTTTCAACATGATTCTGTACGATCGACGATGGTTTTCCATTAGCTAGAATGTCTTGAGACAATTCGTTTCCTTTAGTGGCACTGTGAAGATCGGGACCAGCAGTGGTCTCCGTTTGATCGCAACTTTGTATATTTTGTACGTGCAACTCGTCGATCACTATCAAACGCAACTTGTTTCTCTCCGTATGTCAGGCAGACTGAAGCTGCGACGGAGACGACAATTCATAAAACTGAAAGTTCAACTCTTCGCCAAAGAGATTGTCCGGCGTGATGATTTCTGGCGTGATGATTTCTGGTTCGACCATGTTCAAGCCTAAGGTTGTCGGATTCAAATCCGTGACTAGATAACCCTCGCTTATGAGCCCACACTCCTCCGCCACTACTTCTTTCGACACGGGATTAAGGAAATCTATAAAATTGTAACAATTGTAATTTGTTTTCAGTTTCAAGATTATCAGGAAACCGATAGAATCCTTACCACTTTCCTTCACAGGATAATGGAGTTCTTGCGTCTGCTGAGCCGTCTGCGTCGAATCGTGTTCGTTGCTGGACATCATCATAGGGATCAAATACTGTACTTCCACTTCCTTCTTAATACCACTAAGTATTTGCTCTGCACAGTGCTCCAATGTGACAGAGCTCACTATGCTCTCCGTTTCCTCTTCCGAAGCTGGTTGAGCGATGCTAGCAGTCGCTGCTTCCACTTCGTCTATGGGACTTATGTGACTGCAAAGAATTTCAATAAATTATTATGATATATGTATATATCCCCCCAAACAGCCCCCAAAGCTTACAGATAGGGTGACTATCATATTCGATCGAATATCTTGAAAACTATTCAATCTAGAGGAATGGTTTAAATGGCAAATTTGAGTACTTTTTATTCAGGAATTCAGCTACGCAAACCAATGTTAGATATCTTTATTTGTTTAAAAATGCATTAGCAAATAGTAATTTTTTTTCATTAATTCTTCCATCATAATGTTCATCCATATTTCTGAATATTTGTGTACTAGAAGTATATGTATATTGATTAGTAATTATATAAATCGTATCACCTAATACTTCTCCGAGAATTCTCAGGTTCCACAGGTAACTTGGCAACTTGCTTCGTCGACGGATTGATGATTTGCCTAGGTCTAGAGTCCATAGATCTGTTCGCGATGGCCCATAGGTGACCAGCCCCATGGGGTGCCTTTGATCCCTTACGAAAGTGAGGGTTTATAGAGAGATTGTGCCGCACGGAATTCTTCCAACGATCATCGTTGCTTTTGTAATATGGGAAACGTTCGCTACGAAAAGAAAAGGAACCCATGAATAATACGAAAAGATTAATGTATAATCTAATAGAACTGGCTATGTTTCAAGGAAATAATCGTGTTCTACATCCCAAGGGTCCTCATTTGCATAATGACAAACGATTAGGACCTATATCCCTACGATTCGTGTAAGCATCGATAAGCTTGCACCCCACATAGACCAATTTTCTTCACCTGTTCACGGCGATGTCACGGCGAGTTACAAGCCCCTATAATTAAGAGGCCTCCCTGGTATGACGGTCCGATTATAAGGCGATGTTTCGAAATTTCACAAAGCTAAGGTTTCTAGTATTATAATTCTATACTCGATAAGCTAACTAAACCAACGTTCGAAGAACGCGTACAAATCGTTTTATGCAATAATAATCATTTTGAGTTACAGCGGTTGTAGTAAGAGTACCTACATATTAGTAATTTAAATTAGTAATTAGTATCAACTCTTCAAATTACTACTAATCGGTTTTTCAGATATCACTAGATTTAATAAAGAAAAAACGAAACTACTTTTACAACCCGTCAAACCGGGGAGATCCTGTAATTATCAATTATCTGCAACAATGCTAGTGTGGTTTTACGAACGATCCTGTCTTGTTAACAGAATCATTTAGCAAACGTTCGGTAATAGGAAATTGGACGGGAAGGAGTTCAGGGGCTCGATTATCTATAGCGTAGTTTTTCATGAGTCCACGATCGAACAGGTGAAAGCACATAGAGCCCAGTAAATTGTGCGCATTCGTGTTGGAGGGGTTGCAACGTCGAGGAGAGTTGTCGGTACCAGGTGGTACCATGTTCGAGGGCAGCGGTACCAAGGGGTACCATCTAAGAACCTTCCTCTGACCCTCCCCTACAAGCCACCTCGCATCGACGCAGACCACACACACACACACGCGCGTTCGCAAATTTGTAGGAACCTGTTCCCTACATTTACCTCTGAAGTTTTAGTTATACAGGGTGGACAGAACCACTTTCACCGATAAACATTATTTTCAAATGCTCTTACCACCACCGCTGTAAATTTCGAAACAATTATTATTATGACTTGAAAATATTCGAGGCTAATAAATGTGCCAAGTTGAAATCATAATATTCGATGCTTATGGTTTAAAAAATTTCCGAAGATTTTCAAACTGGAACTTTTTTTTCTTTTTTTCACGTTTCTACTAGCTCGAGACTAAATATTTTTTATCGAGAATACATTGTCAAAAAAAGTACATACATTTTTCGAAAAACACTTACGAGATCCATTGGTAAATAGCCGATACTGTCAGCTCTCCTCTTTCTCTAAGGGCATGTTCGATAAGTTCTGTGTAAGTGAACGGTGGCTTTTTGGGTCCATTACACGAGTAAGTCCGTGTCGCGTCCTGATAAGCTGTACCGCTCTCGTTATAGCTCCTTTTGACGTCGTTCACGTAGGTGGAACTGTAAGTGCGTCCGTTTACTTTTGTCTTACTCCCTATAAAAAAAAAGAAAAACGTTCAAACATGAACGGAGGTCGGAACAACACCAGAATTATCGAAAAGTGACTCGGACTTCTAATTAGGCAATTGTTCGAGGTTTTTTTTACACTGGAAACTTGAAATAATATTTCTGTTCCCATAAAAGTTGTACGTGGGCTAAAAAATTCTATGCACACCATTATGGTTGTCCCTGTACGTCGGTACATTGGATTTCTCATCTGCAGCCTCGATGAACGAATCCAATTTGAAGTCCAATAACCAGGACAGGTTTCCAGTTTCCTGATCGTCAAACTGTTGATGACGTTGCTGATGCTGATGTTGATGCTGTTGTTGTTGTTGCTGCTGCTGCTGCTGCTGCTGCTGGTGATGGTGATTACTGAAAGGCGGGCCAAGTTTGTTCTCTTGCAGATTCGTCGAAGGTAACGTCACCACTGGTTCCCAGTAGCTCGAGTCCACCTGGTAGCTGGTTTCCTCGACTTGGACGTTCTGAATCGCTTGTTCCAGTCTGTGCACCGATGGCGAGGAAGTCGGGGAAGACGCAGCGATCTCACCAACATTCTGCTGTGATTCCGATTCAGAGACAGTAGTCCAAGTGCAATTGGTCCCATCTACCAGGAGGACCTCCAAGCGTGCCATAGGACACTCTTCGACGGCTTCCTGGGCCGATAACGGGGAAAATAGCGCGGCGGTGTTGTCGCCGATCACCTGGTTAGAGGCCACCAGCTCCATCGGAGTCTCAATTTCTTCAAGGTGATACCGTTTCCTGCTGTTCTGGACTTCCTCGCACAAACTCTCTATATCCAGATCGTCGAAGATCCGCTTCTTCGCCGTTCGCGACTGGTTATTCGACACCTCGTGGTCCGGGATCCCTCCGGTACCCGAAGACGGTCCGATCATGCTCTGTTTAAAGTCAATTTTCACTGGATTTTCTCTATCCAACGTTTGCTGTTGCGTATACATATATTAACACTACGTTTACGGGACCCGCAAAAACATTTTCTAGTAATTTTCATTTACAATTACAGCAGACTCCCTCTTATCCGGCCTCGCTTCGTTCATTTTATTCTACGAATCTTTAAAACAATGGTGGTCTCAATCACGAAAAAAATTTTCGAAAGTTTTTGGAGACGTTCGAGTTTTCAATATCTTTAACCCCTTGCACTATAATACCGAGTTGGACTCGTGACGAAGATTTCGAAGAGAGTCTACTAAATATTCATGCTATTAATTTCCTTCAAACTTTAAATTGAAACAAAATTATATTTTTTTGTTGTTGAAACCATTGGAAACTGCATACGTATAAATTACATACAAACTTCCTTTTTTTTCGAAGAAATTAGAAACGTCAAATAAGTTCTAATCACTGCAACCGTAAAATAAGTGATAGTGCAAGGGGTTAAAAGTATCTTGGAGGAAAACGAACACTATATTTGCGAAAGTAGAGGCTCCAAACTATAAAATGAGTCCAGGCTTATGGTTGTACTATTTGTTTTTACGAAATGATCACGATTTAAATATCGACAATTTTTCGAGAATCGGGTATGTAGTTGTCCAAATCCTTTTTATATCGACTATATGTATAATTCGGATTAATCGGCCAATTGTTTATCCGGCCCGAGGTCCAGTCCCGCATGGGCCGGTTAAGAGGGATTCTACTGTATTCAGATTGTAAACATGCGTCCATGAGGATATTATTGAAGGAATTTCTTTCTTTCGGTGTATATGTGATAAATTTATTTGTGCAGTAATGTAAAATAGTCTCGTTTAGTGCACCGTAAACCTAGTGCTAACTCTTTGTACTCGAAGCTATTTCTACTCGAAAATTCGGACCAAACCGGACAACTTCGATTATTATTGGCAACGAAAAATAAAACAAAACATAAATTGCAACGTACGCCAATCGCTAATAGCGTTGGGAAGCATTGGAAAGCTTTGGAGTGCAACATGAAATAATGAAAAACGTGCAGTGTAACTTCCAAGGCCATTCCAAAGGTGTACCCTAAAATCAAAATAAATGTTAAAATAAATAATACAACAATGATAATTTGTCGTGACACTTAAATGGGCTTTCGAAGTAGAATTGTAAAAATACAACAATTTCTTTTTATCATTATATATATAGTATATAGGAACTCCACTTTGCTTTTGAGTATTACAGTATTTTGAGTATTAATCGAAATTTTCAGAGTTACATCGAGACCCATTTAATAATGATCAGCGGGTATCTGAATAAGGCCGCAACAATTCGAATGATCCACTTAAGAATTCAAAAAAAAAAATAAAAGAAAAAACAATAAAAATCACTTGACTCGTCGAAGAGTAATCAATTACCTCGACTCTCCTGTTCTCGATATCGTTGAGTCGATGCGCGGTGCCGATTACTTCAGGCGATCGTCGAAATTATGGTTAAACTGGTCATCACGAGGTCCTATTGTCAGCGAAAAGACGACCATTCAGAAAATTCGAGTGTCTCATCGATGCCGGTGTGTACTCCAAATTGTCACACGGGAAGCACGAAGAAAACAGTTGTTTCGATTTCGGCTGGAAGCGTTCGCGATCGACGGGACCAACTGGAGAACAGCGAAACTTATTACCGATATCTCATCGTCACACTGCACACGATCACTGTTCGCCGATCAACAATGATTGATGATTTCGTATACGACTGCGAGTTTCCACCTTGTAAACGGTATATCACCTTGCGTTCGGACGTTTTTCGAATATCTGCATGATCAACTACCGCGACCACGACTGTCTTCTTGCCTTTTGTATTTCAACTGTTACGCGGCGCTGTGCGCGCGCATCTCCTAGCCATGATCACTATGGAGGGGATGTCGCGTCGGCGCGATACGCGACGCGCGCGCACATGGAACCTCGTACAGTGCAAACTTTGCCATTATTCGAATATACCTAGGGAGAACAATGAAAAAATATTTTAAACATTCAAGTAATCCGCACCTACGATATTAATTGGACACAAACAGGGATGTGTAACAAAATTTTTCAGTAACATTATTTTTAAATTACTTTTTAAAGTTATTTCAGAAATAATCTATTTTTCAAATAACAAAACTTTATCGTTAAGTATTTCATAGGAAAATTAAATTAATTTATTTCCAATTAAATTATTTATTTATTGTTTCTCGAAATAAATTATTTGTTATTTTTATTTTCACTGATTATTCTCTTCTTCTTGTTTATATATTTGATATTATTTACACATGTATCCATTTATACAGATATTATTGATATTATTTATACATCTAATACATCTAATATACATTTATACAGATGTTATTGATATTATTTAATTATGCATATATATACATTTATACAGATTTTATTTATATAATTATACATATATACATTTATATACAGATATTATTGATATTATTTATAAATGTACAGACAGTATTTCGATTTCAATGACATTTATTTTAAATGTTATTTCAGAGACAATTTCTCGATAAACAATTAAACACGCTATTCTTTCAAATAATCGGTTCTACAATTTATTATTTATCCAATTATTTGCATAGCTTCAAATTCCTTCGATTATTCAAATGGGATACAATATCATCAATTGAAATACATTATTTGTCACATACAATAAAGAGCATTATTTCTAGAATTTATTTACAAATTTTTAATCGATATTTTCGAAAAGTTATAAAAAGAGACGTATAATATGAATATATATAATATATGGTTTCGGATGAATGGATCATCTGCAACGGGTAGCAAAATCATTTTCATCGTAAAGAATATGATTTGATCGTTCCCTTGTATAAAACATATTTATTTATTTTCTCGAAAGTCTACTCTCTAGAAATTAGGAGCGATTTTGTACGAAGTTTTCGGTGTGTACGGATCGCGATGAACAAGTTGATCGCTGCCTGGACGAGAAAACTCGAGAAATCGTTTCTTCGGAGGTTTCCAAGGTGCCTAACCTTAACCCCTTAAATCATTGGACCAGTAACGCATTCGATGTAGTCGGGGGTTGGGGGTGGGAAGTGCTCGCGACCCCCCACACGCATGCAATTTGAGATACATTGGCGCAGATCGGCGGTGGGGCAGCGCAGCCCAGCGCAGCGCAGCGCAGCGTTGCGGACGAGTCGATTTCGCGAGTGTTCTCCGCATGACGTTTCCCGCGGCGGCGGCGGCGGGTACATATCTTTATTTATCAGCTGCACATACGTTTGTATCCGAGCAGACCAAGGTCAAGGTGACACTACATGAAAACGAGTATTCATAATAGTCGCTGGTTGTCGCCTCTTTCCTCATGGCGGCACGTGGCTGTCATAACACGCCGACACGGCCGATACCTGTCCCGTACTAAAAAGGTGTCGGTAGTCGGACAAACGCAGACTCGGCGGGGGTGAAGATACACGAGTGTGTAGAAATTCAAAAGTACTGTTGTCGCGAGTCAACTTTGAAAATTGATTGGTACAGTGTTGGAAGTGAAAGATATATACGTGCGTGCTGGATTATCTAACTTCGTTCGAAGTTAATTCGAGTGAGAGTGTCTGCGAAAGAAAAGATAAAAAAAACAACACGGAATAGTGGAGCGTCTAGAACTGTTGTAAAATGTACAGATCGGGTAGACGTAAATATCAAAATTTATTGCTACACACGTCGCAAAGGGAACGAAGAAAACGGGAGCGCGGATTCGCCTCGATTTAACAGACTGTACCGTGAAAGCGATTATACATATATATATATATATATATATATATATTTATATACATACATATACATATATATATATATATATACATACAACACATGTATACATATATATACTGTGCGTCGCGACTCGCGTGATTCTCGCGCGGAGTGTACCATCGGAGTGTGTAGTGCAGTGTAGTGTGTAGTGTAGATGCATGCACTCACTGCTCGTTGCTCCGCACGGCGCACGGTGATCACACAACGTCACGGCGAATGACATTTAAATTTTCCAGTTGAAGATTCCGCTACCGCAGAAACGGGGAAAATAGGGTTACGACGCGTTTACGGAAACCGTGTTCGCGTACGCGTTCGCGTTCGCGTTCTTCGACACGTTACATTACGTCAGCGTAGAGGATCGAAACAGTCAAAGTCAAAAGGAAGCGCATCATGAACGTAGACAACGACTTGGACCATCATTTGTTGCGCCAGTTCAGCTGTCTAAGCACCACCGATAAGGACGATCTGGTGGAACAGCTGCAGAGCATGCTCGCTGGCAACCAAATAAACGAGACAGCCGCCAGGTTCTTCCTCGATATGAATAACTGGTGAGAGACACTATATCCTTCCCGCCTGACGTTCTTACCGACGATCGAGTAACGTCTTGTTTCTCGTGACCTAACCCTAACGTCGCCATGTTTATGTTGAGAGTTCACGTCTCTCTTGTATCTGTTATCTTCTGACCTCTGTGTTGACAGTTCGCGTTCACCGAACCGATGCATTCGATGCGCATACGAATCCTCCCTTAGCGTTCTAACGATTCCGAACAAATAACAACTAAGAATTTTCATCTGGTCGAACACGACCAGCCCGCGAGTTGTTTAGATTTAGGACGATTTATATTTTTATTCTTAAAAGCAATAGGAATCTCAATTTCGAACGGTTCTCTTCGAAGAGATAAGCTTTTATCGGAGATAAGCGATAATAAACAAAAAAACACCGGCCCTCCAAGCACGTCGATAATACCATTGTTCTCTGATCATTGTTAAGCAATAATTACCATGTAATTGCAGGAACCTACAGGCAGCTATATGTAGTTTTTTCGACTGTGAATCGCCGTTTCAGTCCCCCTGTATGACACTGATATGCGACAGTACGATTGGTAATGGGGAATCTGTGCCACCGGATACTAAATTTCGAAAATCATGGCACGTGCAAAACAGTGGTACAGAACCATGGCCAGACGGAGTTTGTCTACAACACACCGAAGGTGTAATAATGGGATGTACGAGGGTACCTGTTCTATCTCTAGGTCCTAAAGAAACGATGGAGGTGAGCGTCGAGCTCGTAAGTCCTCCGATTCCTAATATCACCTACGAAAGTAAATGGAGGATGAAAACTTCTACAGGTTCTTATTTTGGTGGTAAGTTCTTTTTTTCTTTCTTTTCGATATCGAGATATCCTTATGCAATTGTTGCGATAACGATCATTATTTGTTGCTTTCCCTTCTGTGTTTAGACATTATTTGGGTGATTATTACGGTGAGCGAGTGCGGTACCTTAGCGGTTACTCAACAGCTACATCAATTGAGTACTTCACAGTCGAATGATGTACAAATGTGTTAGCCCTTGATATCCGGAGACTTCCCTTAAATTTTATCCTTTTTTCTCTCTTTTCTTTTTGAAAAACATCTCGAATTATTTGAAATCAAGAGAGTAAACACAATCTACACACATGTTTGGAAGATGCTACTTTAAACAATAGGAGTACATATTTTCTGCTACAGACAATGCAATAAACGTTATCCCAGCAGACGTTTACACATGATTTAAGGAAGTACTGGATTCAAAAACTGTATAGATGTAATTGTAATTTTTGTTAGATTCGAGAGCTGTTTACATAAGGCCTTTTAACGTCCATGCTTGTCAGTTACGTCTATGAAATGTGCTCTTTCTTTTTTCTTTCTTTGTACATGCGACACGCATTGCAATGAATCAATTGTGATTTTCACTCTATGAAAACGAGTGTAACTGGAAGTTGTGTAACAGACACGTATGGACCATATTAAAGACCGGTACTGACAATGAGAGAAATTGGTATATATATATATAAATATAAATAAACATACATACATACATACACATATATATATATATATATATATATGTACAATTATTAAGATACGAGTTTATTAAAAGTATAATTTTATTAGGAAATAAAGCATAGATATAGTTAAAAATTGTACAATAACTTGGATTATATTCATTTTACAATTGGAAACTTAATCAGAATGCTTACTTTTTCGATGATCCTGTTCTCCAGAAAATTGTAAGAAGTAGTTGTTCGTGTAAACGATTAAACAGCCATCTCCATAGCGATTTTCGGGTGTGGAGCGTATCCGGTCAATTCGAAATCTTCCGGTAGAAAATCGTCAATATCTTGAACGTTCCTAACTATTTTTAAACGTGGGAACGGTTTCGGTTTGCGCTCTATTTGTTTCTCAAGCGCAGGCACATGATTGAGGTACACGTGACAGTCGCCCATCGTATGTACAAATTCACCCGGCTAAAAATAAACAAGAAAATAGAAGTTTCATCTAAAGGATTCTGCAATTTGTTTCTGTAGAAATTTAGAAAAAGACAAGCCCAAACATAATAGCAGAAAGAGAAAATAAGTATGCTTCAGCCAAAAAATATTCAGTAGAGAGAGACTGGACAGTGCATTATTTCCTATTTAATAAATGCACAAGAGCAACTATCGTTTTAGCAATGCATACATGTGTAACAATTATATTTGCAATTTTGATTAAATATTTTCTGCCCGAGGTAATGTTCAATTGTAAAGGACATATCAAACCTTTAAATTTGTGATATGAGCTAGCATATAAGTCAACAAAGAATAGGATGCTATATTAAAAGGTACACCGAGACCCATGTCGGCGCTTCTCTGATAAAGTTGACAGGATAATTCCCCGTTGGCAACATAAAACTGAACAAGACAATGGCAAGGAGGTAGTGCCATCTGTGGAATATCGTTTGTATTCCATGCTGTCATAATTATTCTTCTGTCATCGGGAGAATTCTTTATCTTATCTATAACTTCCTTCAATTGATCAATGCCTGTTCACCAAGGAAAATAATTTCATTTTGATTTGCATACGCAGCAGTTTGATTACCAGCATATTAAATATCATTACCTTGACCCGTGTAATCTGTGTGCATATCTTGATATTTTGCTCCGTAGTGCCTCCATTGAAATCCGTAAACAGGTCCTAAGTCTCCTTCTTCTCTATTGATAAATCCATGCGAATCTAGAAATTCCCGTGAGCTGTTTGCATCCCAAATATGAATCCCTTTGGTCGATAGTTCTTTAGCGTTCGTTGATCCTTTTATAAACCATAGCAGCTCCTCGACTACTCCTTTCCAAAACACCCGTTTTGTGGTCAGTAGTGGAAATACACCTATAACAGGTAAGTCATTTTTAATATTTTTATATCGCACTTAACTCAAGTTTTAAATTAAAATATATGTATGTATATATATTTGTACCGTCTTTTAAACTATATCTCATATGAGTTCCGAAAAGCGATAATGTGCCGACGCCTGTACGATCGGACTTCTTGGATCCCTTTTTAATTATTTTATGGATTAAATGTAAATACTGATATTCCTCGTGTTCATTGTCATTTTCTGAGTACTTAGTTTCATTCTGGTTAATCGATGAAACTGTCGGAGTCTCGCTCATTATTTTTTGATGCGAACTTTTCACCAACAATGTAAATGTAACCGATCTTCAAAAATAACCTCTTTTTCTTCTTTTCTGCATTTCCCGCCTATTTCGTACTAAATATATATTTATATACCTATCTTTTGCTAACTATAACTATTCGATACAGACAAGAACAAGCAAGAAGAGAACCTGCCTGAACCTGCCTGAACCTGCCTGCTTATAATCTGATACCAGAGAGGAATTCCCCTCTGATGATTCGTACAATAAATTAAAAGTCGGAAAAAAGATATATTTTTCTTTTGTAATAACTTCATTTTTCCCATTATTTCATCTTATTAAATTCTCTATATTTTATTTTATTTCCATAGAGTATCCCAGAAAAAATGTAGGGAAAAGAAAGGGGTGATTCTTGAGGTGATTTTTCCTTTGTTAATTCGCGCCAAAACGCTTTGTTTTCAAATTATTAACAAAAAACACGGACCAATCAGAACGCGGCTAAGGCGTTCGAATTTCGATTCGGCAAAAGGTCCCGCGCAGTGGTCCCGCGTTCTGATTGGTCCGTGTTTTTCATTAATAACTCGAAAACAAAAAACGTGCTTACTATTTATATATGTTACTATAAATATGTATATAAACATGTATAAATCACCTGAAGTATCATCCCTTTTTTTTCCTTACATTCTTTCTGGGACACTCTCTATAAATAATGTATAAATGGATAAAAAAGAACGAAAAAAATAATTGATTAGAAAACATTAGATACACAAATGTATCTCAACAAGTGTATGCCCGTCGCTGTACCTAAAGAAGGCAGTCGTAAAGAATGTGAATCTGATTGGTTATTATTTAATTAATAGTTACACAGAATGTTGCTATTGGTCGAAGTGACAATGTCAGCGAATCAAATTATGAAGAGGTAAGCTCTCCTCTTGCCACAGCCAGTGTCGTTCTGGCTGCCTTCTGTATTTACAGCCGTAAATGCCGTAATTTTAATACAAATCCAAGGAAAATGCAATTTCACGTTGAGTGATTGCACGTTCTATCGGAACGAGCCAATGGTGTTCATTTCTGGGAATGGAGGAAATATATAGAGACGTTTTTACACGTTGACGACTCGAGAACAATCAAAATTGAATATTGATGAGGGTTTCATTAAATTTTTAAGGAGAGCAACAATGGTGTTTGATAAAGTAAACTCTTCCATACTAAAAATCATCGAACCCTACAGAAAATGGGTTATCGAAAATCCGAAGTTACTGGCAGATTTGGAAGAAACAATACAATGTTTATCTTACTTCACAGCTGGTTCGAAAAAAAATTGTTCTTTCCTTAACAAGATATAACGTCTTCGTTTTGATATATTCTCGAAATTAATTATTTCCAGGTCGTTTCAATAATTCTACATTGACCTCAGAGCTCATTTACTCTCTATCGAATCTGATAGTACTTTTTAATGATTTGTTAATGTGCAGTGGAAGGCATTTACATCTTAAGTTCCCCCAATTCAAATCGAAAATCAAAATCTGGTTGACCGTCATCGAATATACGGAAACTCTGTTTGAGATCTCTGTTAGAAAACAGTGGGGACACACTGGTAAATGGTTTATAATTATTACGATACAAATATTCAAGTAAGTTGTTGGTATTTCCAAGTTCTTGTACTTTTAACGGTTGGAGAGAGAGACACTAAAAAAATTCATGTATGAAAATCGTTTTCAGAGCTGTGTTAAGACTTTTGTTGGTACATGTATACAAAGAACGGGTAGTAAAGAGTCCTCCATTGAAACCGCTTAATAGAAACAAGTTGTACGAGTCGGAGGAGGAGAAAATAAAAGAAGGATTCAAGTTGAAACGATCCGGCACTGTTGTCAGGAGTATAAGGGGCACAAATTCAATGCATATGCGTACATGGGAGCCTCTATCTCCTAGTATTAATGATGATTTAAACAATCCCTCTAAATTAGAAAGAAATATAACTTTAGCAGAGGTAAACGATTACATGGTACTTTACCTATTATTGCAGAGTTATTAATTATTATTAATTATGTCTAATACGGTTTCTTCTTTTTTAGAGTTTGTATATTATGAAACCACTGTTCCATCTAGGTTGCATATCTGTAACTGGCGAAAAACAATGGCCACCATGGTTACTGTCATTAATCATTGATTTGCTTAGGTAAATAACTTTTCATCAACAATATAAAAGAAACTATAAAAACTATAAAAACTATACGTTGTTTCTTCTAGTTTACGAATATTCAATAAGGAAGTAAAGGCAGCTGCATTTAGTAAAGAGGACAGAGGAGAGTTACGTAGACGAAGAGCCGCTCTATTGCTTTATATTCTAAGATCTCCATTTTATGATAAATGTAGTAGACTTCGGATATATGCTTTCCTTACCGCATTATCCAAGAATGTGCCTTTGGCTAGGTTAATCGCAGAACCGATAAAAAGATATCTTCCACACTGGCAGAACACATATTTTTATGTGTGGTCCGTCTAGTTCATAAAATCATTGCATATCTTTGATATTTGGGAATGGTTGTACACGAAATACTAAGGGATACCTAATAGAAAATATTAAGAAATAATTTTAATGCAAAGGACTAATTCATTGGAGATGGTGATGTAAATAGAACAATTCAGAAATTTGTATCTATGGAATATGAGGCATAGATGAAGTCAAGGGAATCGTATATAATTTAATATATCATTTATAAATTTCTACATATTTTAATTACTGAAGAAGTTACAAACATTTCTATAACTTGGTAACGGAAACAGCGGAGAATAGCATATGGAATATTGTTTTAATTAGGATTACTATTTAAAATAGTAAGTTCATGCAGGTTTGAACATTCGTTTGTAATTTTCAACGTAAAACGTCAGGAATATATGCCGCGCTTACTTTTTATACTATCGTACAGTAGTAGAAAATAAAATCTCAATAAGATTTTTTAAATTGAGATCAGAACTACATCTTTCAATTTTTCTCTTTCAAATGTAAATCGCTGCTTAAACGATACACGCGTTTATAATAAACCGGGGAAGGAGGGAGGGTGAGAGAGAAAGAAAGAGAAATAAAGGATCAATAAATATGGGAAACATTATGAATGGTACTTTCATAGAAAATATATTTCCCTGCCCAAAAAGTCTCATGAATCTCCTTACGAAACTTCCTAATCGTTGAAACCATAATACGCATGGCAATAAATCGCACATATATTACATTCTGAAAGTAATACAGCGTAGCAGAAAATACAAATATGGCCTTTGGAATTAAATAAAGTAATTTCCATAAAAAAAAGCTACTTATTCACACATCTGAAGCAATGAATTTATAGTTATATCCTTCTTCCCTTGATTCACATCATAAACCGACTTAATTACTTCCTTGTCGACGTTCGGAAACATTTCGAAGATCTGCAATCAATATACTCGATTGGCGATTCTCATAAAAATAAAAATAATGTTACATCTTCGATAATTAAAATATAGGAGTAATTATACTCTTTAGTCTATGCACTACCTGTTTCAACTCGACCTCGGCATTTGGCATAGAACTGGGTGGAACGGGAGGTGCAGCAGCTGCAGGTGGTGTCGTGTAAACGTTTACCGTGTTTGCATATCGTTTCATACCGAACATTGTCGAAGAAGGGACCGTCACAACTGATGGTGTTGCGTTCATGTACGGATGGCCCTTGGTCTATTGAAATTCGATAAAATAATTAAACGATCGATACTAATTTCTTTACGATATTAATAACGATCATTTACCATGTTAGCTACCAAGCTAAAAACTAGATTTATCATTCCCTCTTGATTGTCTCCTTGCTTTCCGCTAAGCATATACCAAGCCTCGCGTGTCTCACCCTTTTGGAGGACTTGCGGTGGAATGTCTATGTGGCCCCATGCTATCAACTCATCCATTACAAAAGAACATTCATCGTAAATTTCTACGTATATTTGTGTAACTCCAGATGGCAAGAAACTATAATAATAGGAAAAGAATATGTACACAATACTTAGATGTACCTGAAAATACACACATATGCATTCTTTAAAATGCGTATACCATCGAATAACTTTGTTCCAATGTGGATTTTTTGCTCCATTGGAGCATGTGTGTGTCTCGTAGACGGCATGGCCTACTCTCAGTCTTACGTAAGGGTCCATTCTGCTCATCCCATAGTTTTTAACTAGTTTAGCCTACAGGAAGTATCTTTTTGAAATTACGAATAAAATGTTATTACAAAATATATGCGTATCGATTATGGAGAGTAAATTTAAATCTCTACGATGTCAAAACCAATAGCTATCCGATTACCTGAGCAATCGTTATGCTAAGCGTACCAACGTGCGGTTCATGCATTGTAGGCATACTTTGGAGCTGCAGCTGATGAAGTGCAAGCGCAGCTTGTTCATCGGCAGCTTCTTGTTTTTCCTGGATACTGTGTTCCTCTACTCTAAGAAATCCCTGAGGTAAAGGACCCAGAAAGGCCTAGAAAATTCCATATCACTTACATATTTATATTTTAGCTTAATGTTACTTATTCTCTAACATCGCTATCGCTCGATCGAAAAAGAAATTGCATCGTACTCGAAAAAAATTAGTCACTGCGACATTTGTCAACGAATGAATATGCAATATTTACCCGTTTTTTCCATTCTTCGTATAAATCCGATCGCCTCTCGGTTTCCATTACAAAATAATGCGAAAGCTTATACTCAACAGTGTTCAAAATAACTTGATCGTTTAATGTAGAAGAATCGCTGTCACAATGCAAAGGAAACCTGTCAAACTACCTACGCGAAAACGTTTTGTTGCATCGAAATGTAATCATAACACGCATATGATACGGTGACAGCACGCCATCTTAGAGAAATCTTAGAAAAAGAGGTCGCGCGGATGGTAACGAGCGCTTTTTGAACTTAATTTTCTGATCTTTTGCATCAAGTACTCACGTGAATCTATCGCAAAACATTAAAGTAGCATATTTTTAATGGAACGCTGTTTTGATATCTTGTCTATCGATTCCTATTAAATTATATGTAATAAGAAATATATATAATTATAAGTAGAATCCAAATCTCATTGAAACAAATAAATTTTCTTAAAAATTTACAACGTATGGACAAAAGTTTGTATATTCCACTATAATAATCAATTAAACGTAGATAAGTTTATCTACTAAACTCAAGGTCGTGTGAAGGACGCGACCATTCATCCCACGTCTATTATCAACATATGAAACGTGTTCGCGATTATCTAGAACACTAATAATATCATATTTTAAACGATATCTTTCTAATGAAGTATAGTCGAAAGAATATTTTACAATGACGTTTACTCGAGAATTTTTCAAACGCTTGAGTACATTTTTTTGCACGTATTCGACCTGTAATATATTACAACGGAAGTTGTAAACATAGTAAAACTAAAATTAATTTGACGGATCCCGTGTCAAAAGTATAAAAGCGTGGGTGTACGTATATATGTATAAGAACGTTGCGTTCGAAATTCATGATAAATTATTGTATAATTTTTCTATAAAAACGGCTCGGAAGCCATTTTGAAATTCAGATGCAATTATCTCGCTCCCTTTCTCTCTTTCTGTTTCTCGGTTTGCCTGTCTGTTGATTTCTCTTTCTGTTTTATTGAAGAAAATCATAGACAGAGTTGTGAACTGTGAACTGTGAAGTGCATTCGGATTCGGAGCATTCATGACAAGTCGTTGGTCTGCGTTCGCTGGCGTGACATCCGGATTCTTTCGAACCGGGAGGCCAAAGTCTCTCGACAATATTTGCCTGAAAGATCTGAAAGCCGGTTTTTAGTTTCTCTTTGATTTCGATTTCGTTCGATTTTTTTTTTCCTCACATTCGATTCATTTACACGGTCTGCTTGCGACCACTTGCGACGGTGTTGGTGGTGGACAGTGGTGGATCTCCTCCCACAATAGCACTCGAGAACGGTTACGCGTTCTACCATATTTTCGGCGAAAGAAGATATCGACAAATCATCCTTGCAAACATGTCGCATCAGACAGGAATCAAAGGTACATATCTATCGTCGCTCTTTGTTATTTGCATTGAAACTTTTTTAAATCTCATTGAAGCTCGGTTAACCCCAATTTGATAACAATCGTTGCATAGTGGTCCGGATCCTTAAAAATGCGAGTTAAACTGGTATCGCCGTTACTTACGTGTTGCGTATCGAATAGAGAATGTATCTAGGTACTGACAATGTTTTTGTTTATTACAGCGAACGATGCTCTCAAGAAGTTGTTTGCCAAGTGTCGTGATGGAAAGATACGGGTCTTGAAAGTTTCCATAGAAAACGGTAAGTTAATGTAGATACCTAGAAAGAAAGATCTTATACATAGGTATACTATGTTTATTATATTGCAGAGGAATTAACAGCTGCTGCTTCGTCGAAGCCTATAAACAAGTGGCAAGACGACTACGACAAACTAATTAAGCCCCTGATAATTGAAAATCAGCCTGCATACATTCTTTATCGACTGGATACTAAATCTCCGGATTCTGGTTACGATTGGTTGTTTATATCCTGGTCTCCTGATACCGCACCGGTTAGGCAAAAGATGCTTTACGCGTCGACTAAAGCTACCTTGAAACAAGAGTTTGGTACAGCTTCCATAAAAGAGGAGTTGCATGGTACCTTGCCTGAGGATATAACTCTGGACGGCTACTATAAATACAAAAGAAATGATGCAGCTCCGGCACCGCTAACCATTGCTGAAGAAGAATTAGCAGAGCTCAAGAAAAACACAGTCAGTACGGATTATAGTGTAGAAACGAGACACCAAACGTTAAGTGGAGTAGCTTTTCCTGTAACGGACGAAGCGAAGCAAGCAATCACGGAGTTAGGTAAAGGAGTACACGAATATGTTCAGTTGAAGATTGATTTGGAGGAAGAGAAAATACACCTGGTTACAGCCTGTGATGTTTCAATGGATAAATTGCCGACAAAAGTTCCATCGGACTCTGCTAGATATCATCTTTATAATTTTAAGCACACTCACGAAGGAGATTACATGGAATGTATTGGTACGTGGAATGGAAAGAAATACTATGATGATTTCGTTGACTAATGTCTCGCGTATATGTTGCAGTTTTTATATATAGTATGCCCGGATACAGCTGTAGCATTAAAGAAAGAATGTTGTACTCGTCGTGTAAAGCGCCGCTCCTAGAACTTATTCAATCGCTTGGGGTGATTATAACGAAGAAAGTAAGTACAAAGAGCTACTTCACAATTTAATTATATATTTTCCAGCTTCCCTCATTTTCATTAATTTTCTTGTAATAGAAATGATTCAATGCTATCGATTCTAGGTATCTGTACTGTACTTGAATAATTTGATTTATCGTTTAGAACTCTACTGTATTTCCTCCAAAGCTAGAAAAAACGAACGCGCATTTTTTACTTTCTTTTACTATACTGTGTGGTATCTCTTTCTTTTCTAGCTTCTACTCTTTTTAATATCGGAAAGTAAAGTATGATTTTTTTTGTAAAATTTTGACAAATCCTAGTTGGAAGTAAATAGTGGCGAAGAGTTGGCAGACATGTTGGAAGCTCCTCCAACCATAAAAGAAACAGCTGCTATAACTCCTGCAACTCCGTCAACGCCCTATGCCCCTACTCAATCTATACCTGAAAAGAAATCAAAGCAGAAGCGATCTTGTGTCTTGAGTTAACCGATTCTATGTACTTTAATCGCCATTATTTTTTACTATTCGTCAGTGTTGAAATATTTGTGATGATGTTTTACAACACATTCGATATAGCTTCTTCCATGAATTCGAAATTTGTGATAGTACATTATATGAATATGTAGTTTAAAAATGATACGATGGGTTTCAGATAGTGTTCTCGTTGGCGTAAATATAGTTGTGCTCGTCGTGAAAACAATTCAAATAAGAAATCTGCTGCGTCTTACAGAGAGATACGAATTCTTTTTAATTAGCAGTATTTATTAATATTTAATATTAATTGGTTAAAGTGATACATACATATACATACATAGATTTATATAGCGAGTCAGAGTAGACCGAGCAGTGTATTTTTCTAAATTTTAGAAACAAAATTCTCGCGATAAGGTCTTCTTGAATCGCTTATCGATAACTACAGACACATATTCTGGATAAACACGATTGTCATAGGATGCAGGTTTTTGCTGATTCTCGAGGATACAGTAACGAATGATTCTTCGTTCGTGCTGGGTACAGTACTGCTGAAATTCGATGAGATTCAGTTGCTTGATATTGAAAGTGAAGCCTTCCACTGGATTTTGCAATTTTAATTCTATCTTTCAATAACTAACGCCAATAGAATCTAACTTTATAAAAGTTTTCGTAAGAGTATTACTTTTGTAATTACCAGTTCCTTTATTTTATCTTATTTTATTCTATTCTATTTTATTCCATACATTTAACGTTTGTCGCTCGAATATACGAAGAAAAGAAATCCAGTGAACTTGACTGTGAGAATTAGTTCCTAGTCCAATGGAAAGTGATATGTATTATAAGTCTCGTTTCTCGTATTAGTGATTTCGTTAGGTGAAACTCGAAGGCTTGATTTTCAAATTCATTCGAACACTTGTATAGGAATTAGCAATATAGATTAGATCGTTTCAGATTAAAATATCTGTGGTAACTTGCATACCTTATGTGATTTTTAGAGAATTAGGGAAAATTCCATGTGCCCTAGCTAACTGACGTCACTCACGTAACTTCTCTACATAATTTAAGTAGAGAATAATATAGCAGACAAGTGATAAGTGTGCAGATACCATACTGATGTGTGGATATATTTTCTTGCACTCGATTATCGTTTTTGAACACAAGCTAGTGATAATGCTAGTTACTTTATATACATATTAAATATATATTCATATATATACATATATATATGTATATATATATAAAAATATATAAATATACATACTATACAACATGATATATACATACATAAATGTATATATCATGTTTTATACTATTGTAAATGATACAGAATACTAGACTTCACAAATATATATATATACGAAGACTGATCTTGGTATGTCCCATTGGCTGTATAGTCAAGAAAACGCACAAAGTGTTCAGATTCGTGTAGGTGAAAACAAGCACACTTGAAATTATTTATTTTCTATTTATTATTTAAATTTACAAACGATACGTATTTACATGAGAACTAAGACGAAGAAGTTTCTGATTAACTTGTGTTCCTAATGAATTAAAAGAACCGAAAAATGTTTGTACAACGAAGTTGGGAATCAGATTGTGATATATATGTTATCAGTATTTCTTTTGAAAAGAAATTGTATTTTTTGAAATTTCTTGAAACAAGACATTCCTTCTCTGAAACTTATAGCAAATGGGACTATATAATCTAATTACCAGCGACAAAATATTCGAGAGGCATTCTATTTTTTCTGATCTGTATTTTTTTAACTCTCGTAGCTTTTTATAAACTTTTTAAAAGTTTTCGTCCAATACACATAAACGAACACAAAAACGAACAAATTACTGGAATGAGAGTTTGGCCTAATTTGAATTAGTATAACGATAGCGCGAGGTGTCACATCCTTAGCATTTATTTGAATCGAAGATATTCGAAAGAAGCAATACACAGCGTGTTTTGCAATAACATACTCAAGAAGAAAGTTAAGTTATGCTTATGCTTCAAGACATATACATATGCTGACATAAAAGTTGAGCTCGACATAAGAGATTTTTTACGATATATAGAAAATTCATTTATGGTTGGAATCGCAACATAACATACTCATTGTTTGTTAGCTTAGTTTCGTATAGAAGAATTTATTCCATTTTATGTTCCTTTGCACTGCTCTACTATACACGTATTTATGTATATAGAAAAACATATAAAATTTGGCAAACACTCTTATGTAGTAGTTTCAAATATAAAACAATATACAAGGGAAAGAATGCTTTGCAAAATGCTCAAAAACCGTTAACAAAAATGTGTTCCATGTTATGTAACAACGCACATTATAGCCTGGACACTTTTTATATTCTTGTCCCAGGCCTATTCTGTAAGTTTCTAGTATAATTTTATTTTCATTCTGTTAATATGTAATTATAGGTTTATTACGATTAAAGAAATTGTATATCTTGCCAATACTAAAATCGCTACAAACAATAAAGCATTATGTAATTTAATCTAACAGGTTGTTGTTGTTTTAATTTTCAACAAATTGATATCAGATGAAATATATACATATATATTCTACTTTTCTTTTTCTCGGATTATCATCGATTATGGTTGATCCAAATAGAATAGGTCTGTAAGGAGCACATGGTGAGTCAATCCTTGGATGGGTATGTAATTACAATTAAGATTTCCAAATACGTTTCATTCACCTTACAGAATAGGCCTGTGCATTTACAAAATTTTATTGTCAATTTCCTTTTTTCTTTAACAAAATTATTCAATTTGTTTTTTGTATTTACAAATAATGCAACATGTTCCTGCTTTTGTCTGTATTATAATAATTATTCTTTTAAAATGTGTTGATTGCATAGCTTGAAATAGATGATGGAAGAGAACTATCTGAGGGATTTTTACAAGAGGAATTACATCCAAAAGTCAGTTTGCATCAGCCAAAATTCGCAAAGCCTAAGGGTCCACCAGGCAGAGGTGCGAAACGTTTAACCAAGGTTCAAGATTTAGGAACTTCGGATCAAGATAGTTAAATAGATACTTTGAGAACTTGTTGATCTATATGCTCATCAGATGTATATGCATAGATATATACCAAACACACACACACCCATATGTATATATATACATATATGTATGCATATATATGTAATGTTCCTTCTTTGTTGAGCGATGAGTGTGTCATCTTTTACCTCTCTCCATTTATCAACCCAGAAGTATTATTTTATCTATGCAAAAAACGATTTTTTTTGTGTAATCTTGAATTAGAATTTATGGGTTTTACTTGAGCATCAGGCCTATTTTGTAACCGTGATTTTGAAACTGTATTACACGATTATTTATATTATATATTCATTTCAATGCACAGAGTATTATAAAGATGTAAATAAGGTCCGTTTGTATAATAACAATGATATACATTATATGTGTTTACAGGATAGGATATAATGGGATTATTTTTTATACATAAACGGGAAGAATTATTAAAAATTTCCCTTGTTTATAGATACATGGAAAAACAGTTTAAGGCAAAGTGAAACTGTTAAAAAAATGTGGGAAAATTTTATTTTAATCCCAGGTTCACTCGGATCGATTAAAGTTTCAAATATCTTAGCTTCTTCATATATCTATAAACTATAAACACTAAAGCCATTTAGATATTCCCATTTGCATACCCATCATTCTGTTTATTCAATTCATATGTCAGTAATGAATTTTCAATAAAACAAGATACGACTTAGAAGAACCCAAATTGAGTGATACATTTAAAGATTGCAATTAAATTTTTGATATTCAATATATATTATATTTTATTATACATATAATCTGTATTATTCGAGAGTTATTAAATAAATAAGGAATGATACAGATTTATTCACATTCTAAGTACAGTTTTTTTTTTAAATATGTTAGCTACTTTTATTTTGAGAATTTGCTGTTTCTTGAAGTATTTTATTTTCGACATACATGTCTCTAAATGTTTTTGCTTCGTCATCTAGGTAACTTCCTGCCACTTGATTTATATTACTAAAACATAAATGTTAATTTCAGAAAAGTTACAAGTCGTTACCAACTTGTTGATTCGGAAGACCATGAAAACTTACTCTCGTCTCTTTTGCATAAGTTTGAAATGTATTTCATACAAGTCATTCATCTCGACTCCAGCAATGTACAATATTAGCTTTGTCATGGAGCCGTAAACAGTGCCTAACATACTACCAGCAACCGTACCGGCTATCATTCCTTTAAGTCCCATGTTCAATTTGAACAAACTTCCCGTTACAGCGCCAGCAATTGTAGAATTGAATAACTCGAATTTGCCTCTATATACGTACAGCATAATCGATGTGCTCCTGGTACAGAACTTGAAATGAAGTTGCATTTATACGCTTTCTTAATTACGATCGATGACCATACAAAATTCTCTTACTGAAATAAAAAGCAGAAAGCTCCCATTTTCCAGGCAAGACCCATACCCCCTTTAATGAATTCCAAGGCAAACTTATTATTTAATGTTCTCTTCGCATGAAAAGTATTGTCCCATTTTGTAGCTTGATGCTCGCTTTTAAACTTTTGTGGTAAATCTATAGTTTTTGATATTCCACCAAAACAAAACCCTCCTAGGGTACCTGTAGTTGTCGCGCTTATGATAGATTGAAGCTCTTTGGTAATACGCCCTTCTCTGCGTCAACAGTGAAACTTAAATTAATAATGCTAAAACGGAGTAGTTGATTCTACTAGTCGGGAAGTGTACTTACGAATCGTAAAACATGTTTTTTAATCTGTCTATACCAATTTCACCTGGAGATAAAGATTCTATTTCAGCTATTTCAGGTAGTTTCATATCTTTGCTGACATTGTCGTTTGATCCGTCAACATTGGTAAATGGAAAGAAAAGTCCATACACCAGTGATCTATTTATCCGTAAGCGTAACATTATGCTTTTCCTTCTAAATATCTAACTTCACAGAATTAGGTTATGTTGCAACACTAATTACAGTAAGATTGAAACACTATTCATCTCATTCGCTGAATGTATAATTCACGAACTTTGCGAGGGCCGATCAAATAGATATTATTTGATTTTCCATTCATAAATAAAACAATGTTTATTCCGGCGAGATTTTTCAAATGATTCGTGGCGCCCCGTGCGGCGGACTCTCCAAGCGTCAAATGACATAGTGTCCAACAGTTGTCAACAGATGGCGCTGGCATTAAATTCCAGGATTTTATCATCAGCTACACCGTGATTATCGAACAATTATCGAACTGCAATTGGCTGTCAGTAAATTTGGCGAGTAAATAGTTTGAGCGTTGCCTAATCTGATTCATTGACATTGTCGCTTTGTTCAACATGAAAATTATATAATCAATTATTATGAATAATTTTTTTTCAACTGTACAGAGTAGTTGTCTAGCTATAATAGTACCATTAAAATGTTGACTGTACATATTGTAATAGTTGAATAGGAAGCGTTGAAAATTGATTATTTACAGTCTACGGCGTATGTCATAAACTATAGATACTCGAAGTCTGGAATCAGTCAAGACGGGAAGTCATAAATTCTCAGTCAAGGACCTCTTGGAACTCCCTCGGACCTCTCTCTCGTTCGGTAGTTCGGTCCCACATCTCTCGTTTTGGCGGGCCTTCACCCTCGCGTGTACCCCACTCTCAAGCGCGCGCTAATGAAGCTCCTCCACTCCCAATTACTATCTAAACTGCAACCCGAAGACGAGTCACCCGACGAATCAACGCCTAGCTAGAAGATCCAAATTTTTCTATTGGCTAAGGAAAAGAAGACAGGAATGAAGAGGCTGGAAGTTGGAAGAAGATTCATAACTCCAGGCTCCAGGACGAGTCAGATTTTATTCTGGAATCGTAGAGTGAAGAGCTCAGTTGAGAGCTCAGTCAATAAAGTCAGTAAAGCCAATATTCATTTTTCGCTATATTTCTTTGTTGAGAGTTTATTTCTCGCAAGCCTTTCACGAGCAGAGCGCTTCAGCGCTCGATGAGCACCCGAACCAAAGAGGAATACTATTCCTCAGTGCCGTAACGAGGGTATGAATCGCCTGTGGCAAGTGTCTAATTTGCGCCTCCCCGTAACCCAATAATGACAAAAAAATAACAAATTTTAATGTAACAAGTTAAATTTTACTAAATGCAATATATTAAATACTATTAACCTCATCAAAATGAGTTGCCTGTATATAAAATTTTGATGTGCGCCCCAAACCCAGTTGCGACCGTGGCAGGCGCCTCTTTCGCCACGCCCTCGTTACGGCACTGCTATTCCTCTCTGCCCGAACATACCGAAATCAAAGAGGATTAGATAGAGGCGAAGGTCCCGTAAGAGCCCTTCGTTTTGCAGCGCTCCTAACGTGTCAGAAACCGAACTATTCAGTTATCCCCTTGCTCCGCACCCCGAAAACAGTCCCCTCCTCAATATGTACCTCATTTTACGGTTCGCGACTAAATTTTTTTCTGACTATACAATTTAAAAAATTTTAAAACATTAATTCATATACATACATGTTATATAGCTAGGAAGGAGGAATATAAAATACAATTGAAAAGTACATTTACATTTATTTTCAAAAGAAATGTACGTATATATACATACATATTTATAGCAACTTATAGATATTTACATATTATATTATACAGCAATTTATACATATTTACATATTATTTATACATTTACAAAAACTTTTTATATTTATACTTACATATGTGGCTCTTTGGGTATATTAAACAGACTACGAACGTTCTTAACTCCTTTACGCTTGCAAATACAGCAAAGTATAGGCATTTTGATCTACTTTCAAAAATACCAAACGAAAAATACAAGGAAATATTGCAATGATCCACTCACAGCGATTTGATCAGAAATGGCGTGGCGCAGAATGGCGTGGGGACTGGGGACGCGAAGATTTCAGTTGGCGTGTACAAGAAAAATATAAGAAGGGAAACAGACTGAATAGAACTCAAACGTATAGTTCGGTTTCTGACATACTAGATAGCGCTGTAAAAGAGAGCACAGCACCTTCGCCTCTATCTAAGCCTCTTTGACCGAAATCTCTAAATTCCACCAGAAAGGAATTGTTTGTATCGCTTCTATATACATATAGATAAATAGTATAGATAAATAGTATAACAATAACCATAGAGCATATATTTGAGTGTAAAATAAAAAAAAGTTTGCTGAAAACTTCCTCTTCTATTTAGCTCTATATCCTTTTTAGCGAAGATTCTCATTAACTTTCCTCTTTTCCCTTCGTATATAGGACAACTCCATATGATATGATCTATATCTTTACCAATCTTTATACTTTCGTGTCCATATTCACATATTGTATAAAAGTTTATATAATTTTTCTTAGCTAGGGAACTAGCTAACTGTTAAGTTGTAGCAGAGAGTAGATTTCCTCGCTGGTTGCAAAGATCTACTCTCTGCTGGTTGTACTAGTTTATTTTTCTCTTTATATACTGTACATAAAGATGGCGTTGTAGAGCCTGAGCTCTATTTGCCCAATACAAACCGGTCCTTACGCTGCTGACTGTAGTGGTTGGCTCAGACAGAGAGTAGATTTCCTCTGATTTCCTCTCTGGCTCAGAATATTCCTCCTGCTGTTGGTTTACGTGGATAGTTGGCACAACTGTATCATAAGTCTAGGGAAGTTCTATGAGCACCGTAGACGTTCTATAAGTGCACCCATCATTGCATTAATTGTTTGTGCAGGGCTCCTGCATTGGGGTCAACTCTTCTCGATTCGAATGATTTATTCCTCCGCTCTACATATGAGAGAGCTTGAAATATTGGCGGTCGAGGCGTTGATAACAATTGAAATTGAAACAATCGCCGTGTACAATCACGAACGAGTCGGTGATAGTCGTGTGATCGATAATAATGTTTGCTAGTACCACGGACACGAAGCGAGCCCAAACGTTGGTCGTGTTCAAAACGAAGATTTAATACGAGCTCTCCTACCCCCTCTCCCTTTGGTAAGCATAAGAGACACCAACGAAAAAAGTGTCGCATAATACAATATATAAAAAGAACCGACGAGGCGTCGGGAACACGAGGCAGAGTAAAATTCATTTCGATCGGACGTGTAGACACCATTCGCCTAGGCAAGGGTAGAGAAAGAGTGAGAGAGCGAGCGAGAGAGAAAAAAACATCTAGCGTGGCGAGACCTCGAAGAGTCAAAAGCTTGTTGCTGGACCATCTCGCGCGTTAATTCAATTTTTTTTTGTAACGCGCGCCGTAACATTTCGAAACGTCCGTTATTTTCCAGTACGTAGGTAAATAGGTTGAAAGAATTTCCTTCCCGAAGGAAATTCTATCGTGATACAGTGTTTTGTTTTTATGGTTGCAATTGATGATGATGCTACGATGTCTCGATCCTCGTATCTCGTTCTTTGAAACAAGCATTTCGCGAGTGATTCTTCTACTTTTCATTCGTCGCTACATTTTTTCGTTTTTCTTTTCTTAATAGGTATTCTCACCTTCCCGTTCGTTAGAGCGGAACACCGTTGGACAGCGGAAATTCCACTACGAGAAGATACACCTCGCGTTATCGGTGTCAGCGGGAGCTATTTCGTAACGGGAAAGAAATCACTACCACACAAACAGGAAGAGAAATCACGGTATGGCATCATCCATGGTGGCTGTTCCATCTGGAACAGCTTCGGTCCCAGCTGGAACTAGTATCTCGCAGAGCGAAGAGGTCGAGAACAGAGACGTTTTCAGCGAACATAATATTAACTCGGTTACCGGCTGCAACGAAAACTCTAGTCCCGGAGATGCTCTGGAGGAGATCAATTGCGGTACAGATGAGAATGGCGATCAAGAGTGCGCCATATGCATGGGCAAACTGTGCTCGCCGCGAGTGCTCTCTTGTCTTCATGTGTTTTGCGAGGCTTGCCTGGACAAGCTTTTGATGGACGAGGCGGGTGACCCAAAGATCGGCTCGGTCCTTGTCTGTCCTATCTGTCAACAAGAAACTTCCATTAGTTCTAAGGGTGCTGCATCGCTCACTTGCGACTATGTTCTAACTAATATACTCGATATGTCTGCAATCGAAAACATGGCTGTACTGTGTACCTCGTGCAAAGCCAAAGAAAGCGCCATCGCGCGGTGTTCGGACTGTGCCAATTTCTTGTGCCCGAGTTGTAACTTCGCTCACCAGTTTATGCGCTGTTTCGAAAGTCACAAGGTGGTCGCCTTCGAAGATTTAAAGAAATCCAATGAAGCTATACCGATACACAAACCAATTTTTTGCGAGTGTCATCCTACCGAAAATATGAAGTTTTATTGTTACACTTGCCAGGTAATTCTTTATGTTTTTTTTATGCTACAAATACGTAACTCCGAAAATTATCTGGGCCCATACGTAGTATGGATTACTTTGGAGTACATTGTAAAGTAATTAAAACTTTTTAAAGACTATTTATTTTGACTAGGAACCAATATGCAATGAGTGTTTACTTATCGAACATAAAGCCCCGGACCATCAATACGAACGATTAGTAGACGCAGAACCACGCCAAAAAGAAGAATTAATCAAACTAGTGAACGAAAGTAAAGCAAGAATTGCCGATTGTGATCAGGTGTCTGCTCAATTGGACAATGCTCTCAGAGAACTTCAAGCTCAACACGATCAGGCCAAAGATCTGATTATCGAAACATTTCAGAGTTACAAAGCCGTATTAGAGAAATGTCGCGATAGCGCATTAGTTGAGCTTGAGAAGCTGCATTCTAACAGAGAACTGGAAATAATGGACACGTTTCATAGGTCAGACAGGGTTATTTCTCGAACGCGTGATTACATCGTTCCATCAATTGATTTGTATCAATTCATTCTCGTTTCTTTTTTCTTTGCAAACAGTGTCGAAAAAACAGTCGAGAAAATAGAGAATGCTTGTCGTTTCACCTCCAGACTTTTGGAACATGGCGATGCTGTGGAGATTCTTGCGCTTCGCCGGATCGTAGGAACTCAGTTAATGAATTTAATCAAGAATACACCGAAACCAAATATTTCTTTTTCGATTGAGTTTCAGACTGATTATGATCAATTTGAAAGAACAGTAAAAGTAAGTCTCGTCTTCTAAAAATTTTGTACGCTTGCGGAAAGACAAGCGAAAAAAAATAAAAAAATTTCAAGGTAAAACGAATAATGTTGCAGGATGTATTTGGGAAATTTCGTACTGAGGCTACTCCAGTGATAAAGAGCGAGCCGATCACCACGGTCCAGGGAGTGAGTACAAATCAACAAGTTGTTCACACTTCGATGGGCTGTCCACGTTCCATTAGCACAAGGTCTCCCATTTCTCTTCCTGCGTCAATGCAATCTTCGTTCGAAGGTGAACCTTCGTTTGTTATACCCACGACATCCAGTCCACAGAATATTCCACCTCCCCAAGCACCCGTATCCCTTCCTCCAGGTCCCATGCATGGCCTCACCAGTATTCAAGAGTACAATCTGCAGCAACTAGCCAGTTTAGCGGAAAAGGTTGAAATGGTTGGAGACACGAACGTGGTCGGGCCCAGCTCAAATCCCAGCCCATCTCCACCTTTCACTTTGGCTGACCTATTCGCCGGTGATCTGAGTTCCACGAGCCACGCGATCAATAATCTCCAGGCTTTAGCTAAATTAGGGAATTCGCTTGGCAACCAAGGTAAGTAGAGACCTTCGTTTACTCTCTGAAACATTTCAAATTATAATTCTGTTGTTTATCATATTCTCGTAGACCTTGGTAACACAGCAATGAATGGTGGCAGGGGTCCGTCACCAGCAATTGTAGATACGCCAAATTTAAGTTTAGCTGCCAACACTCTTCTAAATGGGGGATTTCAGTCTTTATCGTCCTCCACTTCACCGATACTTTCACAGGGTGCTGGTAATATATTATATTATATATTATATAATATGTGTTGTAACAATTGCCACCCGAGTTATTATACGAATACATATTTGTTCTTGTAGATGATTTAATGGGAGATTCGATACACAACATGCCTGTGGTAGTGGGAAACAGTGTTGGCAACGTAACTGGTTCCGGATCCGGAAATTATGCCCATCCACGTTCGAACAATGCGAAGTTGACGCCCATGCATATCCGCTGTAAATTTGGGCAATTAGGTCCCAGTAAAGGTCAATTCAGCTCACCCCATGGATTCTGCTTAAGCGCCGACGAAGACATTATCGTCGCCGACACGAATAATCACAGAATTCAAGTACGCGTTCGTCTCAAAACGAAATTATTCTATTTCTTCTAGATCCTCGTCTCGACGCGATCGTGTTAGACTATAGTCCGTTCGTAATTTCTCTTCCCTTTCTTTTTCCTTAGATATTTGATAAGACTGGCGTTTTCAAATTCCAATTTGGTGTTCCTGGCAAAGAGGAAGGACAACTGTGGTATCCGAGGAAAGTTGCCGTTATGAGAAACACCGGGAAATTTGTTGTCTGTGACCGTGGAAACGAACGTTCTAGAATGCAGATATTTACAAAGAACGGTCATTTTATTAAGAAGATAGCGATTCGTTACATCGATATTGTAGCTGGCCTAGCTGTTACTAGCGAGGGCCACATTTTGGCTGTTGATAGTGTGTCGCCAACGGTGTTTGTGATCAGCGACACAGGGAACTTGTTAAGATGGTTCGACTGCAGTGAATACATGAGAGAACCAAGTGATATTGCAATTAGTGGTGAGGAATTCATAATCACATTACCTTAGACTCAGATACTCAAGGGTCCAGCGAATGGATTGAACAAAAAATTTATTTATTTCACGATTTTCTAATTACGATTGTTCGTGGCTATATTACATTGTATAATTTTCAGGTAAAGAATATTTTGTGTGCGACTTCAAGGGACATTGCGTTGTAGTGTTCAACGAGGAAGGCAAGTTTTTGCGTCGCATTGGCTGTGACAATGTAACAAACTTCCCAAACGGGATAGATATTAGCGATGCAGGTGACATATTGATAGGAGACTCGCACGGCAATCGTTTTCACGTGGCTGTTTTCTCCAGAGACGGTTCCTTGATTTCCGAGTTTGAATGTCCATACGTGAAGGTAAGGTTCTGCCTCGTATTATGATATTATTGTTCGAGATTGTAGTATACATATAATAGATAATACAGAGGCAGTAGAATTGATGACGATAAATGTTGTATTTCCAAGTCAACCAATCCGAATGCAATTCTCGCAGGTTTCTCGATGTTGCGGCTTGAAAATAACTTCCGAGGGATATATCGTAACGCTGGCTAAAAATAATCATCACGTCCTCGTACTGAACACTCTTTACATATCATGAAGCGAGGAGGCAGACCAAGCAAGTATGTCACGATTATCTCCCGCGAGTGGAACTTCCTTGTGAGACGAAACAAAATCTGCTCTGCTTCTCAACGAAGGACAAATCGGCAAGAAAACAAAGACAAGAAATATATATATATATGCCTGGTTTGGGCGAAGTTCGAAGTTCTTTTGAGATTTGAGATTTGGGCCTATCAAAGCAATAGTAAAAGCAAGCGCAGCATGCAGCCTTAATAGTCTGTAACAAAAAAGGAACAAAAACCTTTAAAAAAAAACCAAAAAAAAAAGAGAAAGAACGAAAGAAGAAGTTTAAATGCGTCCCTGTTTTATGAAAGTAACACACAACGTCGAAACGATGAATACTACAAACAAACAAAAAAAAAAAAATAATAATGGTGAACGTAACATCTCCGACCAAAAGTGAAACAAAGAAGAAAAAAAATAGTATAAATAGTGATTTAGCAAGTTGCATTTGATAAACTGCCAAGATAAATTTAAAAACGTCAAGATTAAAGAAGCGGAGGATAGGGAAAGGAAACTGGGGAAGAAGAAGCGACGAGCGCAAGGGATATAGAGAAAAAGAGTGGCGATTTGTTCGGTAGAAGGGGCAACGAAAACGAGAAGAAAAAAAGGGGGAATGGAACTTCAGTGACAACACGCAGTAGCTTTTCTCATCGAAATCATCGGTTGCATCTTCATCTTCGACTCGTCAGTATTTTAGGTATGTTTACAAATCAAATTATTCTAGTCTTCAACGAGCACTGTTTACACGCTGGTTTCGATCTGTGCTCTCGAAGCAACAATTTTTGTCGTGTATTTTTAAACCGGGTTCTCCGTGTTATGAAACCGCTTATGGCGGACACATATTACACGTATATATGTATATACATACACACGCATGTAAACACACATACACACACACACAGACAGAGAGAGAGAGAGAGAGAGAGAGAGAGAGAGAGACACACACACACTTGAGAGAGGAGGAAAGAGTACACGGTATATACGGTTCTTTCTTCCGACCGTTACTTCGAGACCTATTTCGTAGGCACGCTAAGTTTTCTAAAGGTTTCCGTTAAGCTTAGGCTACTATATCCGGTATAGAAGTGAAAAAAAAAGAAAACGCGCGTACAGAAAAATCGTAAAAGAACTTGTGCTTAAACATTTCTGAGAGAAAATGTGTTGCATGCTGCGACACACGGTAGTACTTCCTGCTCTAATGTCATATCATATCTCTAACAAATTGAGATGAGTGTGAAAGAAAACACTAAACAAAATAACCAGTAACTCCTTGTTATGGCAGGCATATGAAGCTTAGTGAACTTAAAATGATTAAAAAATTATTAAAAAAAAAAAGAAGGAATGGGAGAAAGAGAGAAAATATACGAGAGCTATATGTTCCTGATAACATTTCTCTGTACATTTGAGAATTAATAGATCATCGAAAAGGGTGGGAAAGAGAAAGAGCGAAAGAGGCAATTATATTGAGACAGCGTTAACTAGAATGGAAAATAATTATGACATGTTGAAAATCAAACATTTAATGTCTTGAGGAATGAATCGGCACACGTCGTATATATATATATATATATTTCATGGACAAATCGAAACGATTTATTGTAGATTTGCCATTGACGACGATAGATCCCACTTGTGCATTGTTAAAAGAAACAAAAAAAAATAATAGGCAAGACACACAATGGTTACAATATTTACTCAGGATGCTTTATTATGGTCCACCATATAAATACAATATACTATATATATATATATACATGTATTATATATGTATAAATATATATATATATATATATATATATATATATATATATGTATATATATATATACATATATATGCGTGTGTGAATTATTGGTTCGTGGTGCTAGCGAATTATAATAATATATCCATACCAAGTAAATGTATTTGTTATAAAAATTACAGAATCGTTCCAACGTTTTACAATGCCGTGGAATGATCTTGTAATATATTATACAAGGTTCATAAGTAAATTATACCACCGGTATCATAGGAACAATACTTTATCTATGTAAAAAAGCAAAAGGGATATAAAAACAAATAACGTACAGTTTGCTAAACAACTTCTATTTATGTATATACTAAAAAAGAAATTAATAATAACGATAACATGATCCGTAAAGAAAAGAAAAAAGAAATCCATGTAAAACACATACATATATAGAAATACACATATTTTTTAGGGTTGTTTACATGATCAGCCTTAAGATTTGATTGAAATTAAAATGCAATGTGTATACAACATATATGGATATATATATACATATATAATATAATGTACACACATATATATATATATTTATATATATATGCCTCAGGCAGATCGCTATATACTGTGTTATATGATTACCTACAATAACAATTGAATGTGAATAACTATCTTGCCATACCAAATGTTAGAAAGCACATCCATATATATATATTTCTACTTGGATAGCTTCAAATTTGTTTCACATAATGAATACAATTGACTATGCGGAGAGCAGAATGCGATTAGAGTATTATAGATGGGAAACGAAATCGAAAAAGAGGGAGGGCGGGTGTGAGCACGCGTGCGCGCGCGCGCGTGTGTGTGTGTGTGAAAGAGAGAGAGAGAGAGAGAGAGAGAGAGAGAGAGAGAGAGAGAGAGAGAGAGAGAGAGAGAGAGAGAGAGAGAGAGAGAGAGAGAGAAGAACAAGAGATGTAGGAGAAGGGTCTCAAATACAGGATCGATAAATATATAGGGGGCTACTCGGAAATTTGCGCATAACATTTGTAGTAAATTGCACGAAGCCTACGTACGTACACCTAAGCTAATCAGTCGTAATCATCTTTTATTATTAGAAGTTTTAATTTTATATATATTAAAAGGAAAAAAAGAAGTAATTCTGAAGTATTTAATAGTCATGGTTAGCAGAGTTATATAAATAATGCCTGTGATAATAGTATCGTCAGGATAAGTTGTGTCCTTACAGAGTCTCTGATGTTGTTGCTAGGTAAATATAAATTAGAGGTACCAAAACGAGATGCTGTTAGCGACGCCTTGTGGAAGGTGTGTTTATGTTCGATGCACAATAACACCATACACAATGCCATCGATGGTCTCTAATGGTACATTGAATACAAGAAGAAAACAAAGAAAAAGATATTGAGTATCCAAAAAAAAAAAAAAAAGAAGAACTTTAAAGAAGTAAAAATAACAAGAATGTGTTGCAAAATTTTTGCCAGTCGTATTTAATAAATGAAAAAAAAAAACTAAACTCATAGTGTAACGAATGGATGACCATTAATGAGAGGGTCTTTTACCTCACAAAATTATTATATTACGCTCACCTTATATATACTTGAATATTTTAGTATAGATTTACTCTATTTACATATTTTTATCTGTGGAAGACTACTTGGCTAATTTAGGCCACTGTTGAAATTCACCCCTTATTTGCCTTGATGTTTAAATTACAATAATAATATAAAAGAAAAAAAAAAGAAACGAGAATTACTTGTTACGTAAATGGTAATTGTGATAGATTTTTTGATGATTTTTACAATCTCAAAAGTCTTATTATCCTAATATGTATAGAATTATAATAGTCACTCTACATAAACTACATAAAGAAAAACTCTGCTTACATTGTTGAAACTACTTATTAAACAACAACAACAACAACAACAACAACAAAAAGAATGTCTGAATAATAGGATATATATGTACATATAAGTACATATGTATACATATATGTATACCCTATCCGTAAGCAGTTCACAAAGAGAAGGGAGAAAAGAAAGATACTGTCTATTGTATAATGTATTTCAGGATATGTTCTACCTATTATTTTTTAACGGATACAATGTTTTTAATCGCTGATACACAGTTTCCAAGGCCTTTTTTAGGTGCCACCTAAGAACTTTTTCGACACGATTTCGGTTTTTCTGATCGTTCTTTGTGTTCGTTTATGATGACGTGCTATATGTGTGCAGCTTAAACAACAAAAAACGAAACACACACACACACACACACACACACACACAAACATACAAAAAGAACAAGGAAAAAGACCAAAAAAAAATTCGAATTCGAGGATTTCTCTGCGGTGGTGCAATAATCGGCTGGTTGATTAACGAATCAAATGTTCTCTAATCTGCAACCTGTCGTAGAGGAATTTGCGAGGTTCGAGCCGTTCATTCTTCACAATTAAATAAAGTTATTTGTCCATAAAATCATTGATTCGACCTTCAAATGGGAATGACTTTATCGATTCCCGGATCGTAGATGTCAGCTTTATCGACACGTACCTCTACCCACGTACGCGCGCGAATTTCGAAAAATCGCGCGCGGGATCTCGAATATACATGAGACGTGAATACATACATACCGTGTTTACGAATATTATCCGTTTATTTTTGCTGGAGCTCTGTGACTATGTGCTACAAAAATCTGTCAGGCCGGCCGTAAAAGACAATGAAGTACAGAACAATTGTATCGCATATTTCGACGGTAAATTTGTGGGTGAAACGTATAAAAATATTCAAATGAATGTTCCTGACTTCGAACGATCGCATCACAATAGACGATATATATATATATATATATATATATATATATATATATATATATATATATATATATAAATACATATATATATACATAATAAAATAAGGTGACCCTGTATTTGATTTTTTTTTCTATTTGCGAGTGACTACGAGGGAGCCACCTGTGCATAACAATTGCATATACATATATATATAAATTTATTTATTTATATATATATATATTTATATACATGTGTATTTATATATGTATGTATGTATGTATGAACTATAATAATATAAACAGATAGGATTTAAAGGTGAAGAACAAAAAAGAAACAGATGAAAATAAAACACACACACAAACATACACGCATGTACACACGACGCAACTTTAAACTGAATTCTAGCCTACGGTTAATCATAGTCTTCCTAGTGTCCTGGATAAACGATAAATGAAAGGGAAAAAAAAGAAACGTATGTCTTTTGCGATTACTAACTTTTTTAGGTCACGGCAATCACGCTAGAAGCCGTGCCGCGGCCGATCACTATATTATATATTTAAACTGAAACGAAAAGCAAGAGAAGCATAATCGAATGAAAGTTTAAATCCCCAACACGGTGATGTTATACTTTAACGAGAATTGTCGGGCGAGAATTCGATTTGCCGAGGATCTTTTATTGAACATGACTTTTATGCATTGCGAAAATCAACCAAAATAACAAAAAAAAAAAAAATAAATAATAATAATACATAAATAAATAAAAAGGAAATGATTTGTGGACGAGGTGTGTAGGGACGATAAAGGAGAACAATATTATTATTCCTTCAATCGTTATTCGGCATATATTTGTACAAAGATTTAGGATGAGTGAAGTATAAGAGGTTCGGTAAAGAGCAGAGAGAAGATATATATCTATATTATAAAAACATATGTAGGAGCAGGTTCGAGTAGGAACCAAATTTTACGTGTTTTACTACGTCGACAAGTGTTTCTTCGTTGCTTTTTTTCTCGACTTTGTAAACGGCATTTTTTCCATTCCCTTTTACTCTGGTGTTTTTTTTTTGTTCGTTCTTTCTCGTAGGACATTATTAAGTGTAAAACGTTTGTTTTTTAATCTCTTCGTCGAGGCATTATTACTATTATAATTATAATAATAATTATTGTTATTAATAATATTATTATACCTTGTGTGTGTTCCATGTGTCGAGGTGTCGTTCGGGTTCCGTTCCTCTTCGGACGTTCTTTTACCATTCTTGACGATTGTTGTGTTCGACGATAACCGTTTGTTTTATATTATTTACGTATCTCTCGTGGTGTTTTTTCTTTTATTGTTTTCTTTAATTTTTCATCTTCTTTATCGCATGACCTATTTTCGAATTTCGATTTTCGAGTTAGGCCTAACCCGGGCCTAACCTAGTTAGTTAGTTTTTTTTAAAAAAAAATGGGTAACCCAGACCTAGCCAGGACCTATTTTTGATTGTCTTTTTAGTATTTCCAGTCCTCGTTTTTTCCCCAGCCCCAACCGTTTTCGTCTCATCTCGCAAGCTCGTCGATTCTGATAATTGTTTTACGTTCATATTTGTATTATTAACTATTATTATTTTTATTATTATTATTATTATGATTTTACATTGTTCCAGATCGTTCGACTTTTCTGTTTTCGTTCTTGTTTTCATGAATACTCATATCGAAGCGACAATGAAAGGCGCGGGAAAAAGAATTTTCTCGTTTCGTAGCCTCTCGATCCCCCTTCCCCTTATTCCCCATTTCCCCAATTGATCGGTTTTTTGAATTTTATTTTTGTTGAACGACTTAAACAACGTTTTTAAGAATTATTATTATTATTATTAATACGATATATTATTATATAATTAATATTACGATTAGTACTATTACTTCTACATTTATTTCGTATCTCTTAAACGATAGACATTAATTTAAGGCGTAGCTTAAGCAAAGACTTTGCATTTCTCTTTTTCATTTGCTCTTTCGTTTTTCTTTTTTTTTAATTCGTGAAAGGCAGTGCAAGGCAGAGATCTCAACATCTACGTTTTTTCCCCCATTGGAGCCTGATTGTTTACAAAATTCAATCGATGATCGTTGCCTATTGGTCGTAATCGTATGTGCCAAACGGCTAGTACTCTTTGTCCTATCTCTATCCCATTCCCTATTCCCGTTTGACCGGCAAATACTTTCTCTTTTTGATCGTCTCCTGTTTTCTCGTTAGATGGAGAGGACCCACGCGCTTCGCGGTAATTTCGAATCTCCCACGAATGGGCCCTTTTTGAATCGGTCTCCAAGCCTTTCTTAAAGTTCTTTTTCCTTTCGTCGAGTCGTTGTTTCGTAAATTAAATTCTTTAGTGCCAAAAAAACAAAAATAAGAAGAAGAAGAAGAAGAGAAACAAAGGGAAGAAAACTGAAATACGAACAACTGAGACTGTTCTCTTTATACATTGTAGGAATTATAACGAAACGGAACGTGGAGGGATATAAAGCGCTTAGCTCGCTCGCTATACACTATTTTTACGTTTTATTTTTCTCGTTGATTATTTATTTACCAGCGATTTGAGTTGAGTTGAGTGTTCCATTTGCCGCGTATCAACGGGGTGTCGATGATTCTACATTTTTAATAGACACGACGAATAAGCAGAATAAGAGTGGAGGATGTCAGAAATGGAGGGAAAAAAACAAAAAATATGTATATTATATATATATATATATATACATATTTTATATATATATATGTAATATTTGTATATATATATATTTTATATATATATATATATGAAATATTTGTATATATATATATTTTATATATATATATATGAAATATTTGTATATATATATATAATATTTATATATATATATATGTATACACACACACATACATTATAAAACGGATAAAGGAAAGCAAAAAAAAAAAGATAAGAATGAATATTAAATGATTATTGAAAAATCCTTGCTTAGTCAGTTAAAGTACAAATGTTTAAATGTATTCTATGATTCTAGGTGATAAGTGAGATAAGAGGGAGAGAAAGATAGAGGAATGTATGGGAGAGAGAGAGAGAGAGAGAGAGAGAGAGAGAGAGCGAGAGCGAGAGAGAGAAAAGAAGAAGAGGCGTAGCAGCATATAAAAAACTTTGTTTCATTCCTTAATAAGCCTCTGATAGCTTTATTTATATTCGCATTAGTTACTTGACGTTTAATAATACTTAAACCAACAAACGAGAAATATATACGATATTTGGGCTGAGAGAAGACAACATAAAACCAAGGGAAGAGAACAATTTTTGTTTTTTCTCTTACGATATATACGATATATATACATATATATATATATTGTATATATATATATATAATATACACACACATATATGTATACAAAACCGCGAATTACTTTGATATTGACACGTTCCTTTGTTTTTTTTTTTTTGTTTTTTTTTCGGAGATGTTTTCTTTGACATATCAAATTGACCACAAATGGACATACTAAGGAAACCGTTGCATTCCATTGGCGTCATCGGTGCACGCCCTTCAATGTTCCCCATGATCTCTCTGTTTTTTCATACTTTTCCAACGACTAACTCGTTGTTGAACCTTGGCAAGAAAGAAGCCAAAAGCCCCCTGCACTCCTGCCCCCCGTTGTCCATGGTAATACTCCACATTTGGGACTAGAGACAATTGAACGTCTTCGAAACTAATTAGAGACGGTTCTTCTATAGGAGAGTTTATCCTGTTCTACCCGATGATGTATGTAAGCAAAAGATCTACCTGGGCAAAAGCATTTCTGGACTTGGTGTCTGGCTCGGCGTTCCATTTGGAAAGAGCTGGAAGGGGAAATGAAGAAAATTTTTCTTCTCTTATGATCGTCGTTTAATTCTTCTCTGAATAGACAGACACACAGGGTAAAAAGCTTTAGGTGAAATCGTTTCTTGTGAAGGAATTGGTTTTGATAATATATTTTGTTCCATCAGGCGAGACACTGCAATAATATGTTATTTATAGTTTGTAATTTCTTGTAATATAAGTTACACACACACCGTATATCCCAGTGGAGATCGAATAATATTTTTCCATTAGTTGCTCCAAAGTCCATGCAAATAGCATACGCAGATATTTTTTGACTGTTAATTTCTGTAATACAGAAATTTAGTATCGCCTGATTTTCACTTTTTTTTTTAGTTTAGATTTCTTTGGTCGGAAGGATGCATCGATTCCCAAATCTTTGTGTAGTCTATAGGGTTGTTCGATGATCGCAAAGTCTTGCACCTGGAAGCTCTTGATACAATCTAGTCATAAAGGGTTCAAAAGAGTTCACGGCCTCGAACTTTGTATTCAAACTGCAACAGGTTTGACAGGATTGGTCGAGAAAGAGAGAGTTGGCTTACTCCCAAAGCAGTAATCAATATATCTAATATACCAGACCTGAGGACACAGATCTGAATCGTTCATGAGCTTTTCTAGACAATGTGGTAAAAATAAAATGTCTTCTAATTATCCTATCCATTGGATAATAAAATCAAAACCTTTCTTGGAAAAGGAGAGTCAATGCGAGACGTACACAGGGTGATCTTTCGAGAACATTGTCCCGGTTTGAATTTGTTTACAGCAGAAAGAGAGAATGAACGCCGAGCCATATGTTAAGGAGAACTTCTTATATATACCAGAGAACGTGAATGAGTTGTAACATTTAAACGATGTATGTATAGAATGTAACTTATATATATACATATAAACATGCACATATATATATATATATATATATATATATATATATATGTATGTATATATGTAGTAGGTATTTGTGCGTACGTCTCAAACAGGATGAAAAGAGGAAATAAATAAGGTACGCGTAGAGAGGCGAGGGACAACCAAATGGAAGGAACGAAATCCACTGTTCAGTATGTGTGTAGAGTAAACCATGTATTCCTGAGACCTCCATTGGTATTTTTTATTAAATGAGACAATTCGTGAAATATGGGATGGATTTTTAAATGTTCCGACAAGTCGCTTATACTTCAAAAAAAAGAGTGGAGAGAGGATATTATATAAAAGGATAGTACAAGACAAGAAAAAACGGTAAATCGTAAATGCAATATGGAGAAAGCGTGTATTCCAAATATATTTTTTATATATGCTAATGGGATGCCAAGGAGCATGGTCGCGCGTTATAAACGTAAATGTTGTATTATTTATTGTTACACGTACGGTAATATGTAATGTGCACACACATATATACATTATATCGGACCGTGTAATCAATTGTCAGTCCCCCTAAGACTACTCAGCCTTTAGACATAAAATATATAATATGTGTATATACATATATATATATTTATAGCCGCGAATTTTCATTTCCGAGATATTTCAATATTTACAATAAATATATATATATTTATATACATGGTACGCGTACGTACATATATATGTATATCCATTTCTCGAATAAGTCCTTTAAACAAACAAACATACAAACAAACATACAAACAAACAAACAAACAAACAAACAAACACAAAAAAAGTAAGAAGAATGCGATACCTTTGACGATTCTAATTTTAATTCCTTCTACGCCCCCCCACGAATTTCCCCAAAGTTTGTTAAACCTAGTCTTATATAACGCATACGTATACACACATAAATACAAAAAAGAAGACTGTAAGTATATATGCGTGTATATCTGTGTTAGGTATATACATACATATATGTGTATTCAACCCGGGGTCTCTCCTTTCGTTTAACGCGGGTTTTTCGCTTATTATTAACTACTACTACTATTACTACTATTATTATTATTATTATTATTACATTTTTCCTTTTTTTTTCTTTTTTCTTCTACATCGTACCTACTAAATTTTAGTTTCATTTTTATATGGAATATTCAAATTTATGGTATTATACGTATACACATCTATATACACTTTTACAAGCAACAATAAAAAGAAAAAAAACAAATGAATAAATATTTTAATCTACATAACTATATTATTACGTAATTAAAGATATATGGAGACATTTGCTACTTATACATATATTTGTCAAATGTATCGCGTGTGTGCGTTTGGAAAGGTTTTTTCGCGGGACGGGCGAAAAAAGGCATTTTGGGACACGCAGTGTCTGGTTGTTGTTGATAAGGGCGTGCGGTTGCTATAACCCCGCGACCACGAAGGGTGATATAAGTGTACAGTTGTTCCGTGAACTTTAAACGATTTTTCTCGCCATTTTACCTGTCAATTCGCCTTTCGCCTCAGCGTTCCGCGGTGACATGTTTCCAAAGCCGGTTATATATTCAAAAACTATCGCAGTTCTTTGAAACATTGTAGAAACATACGTTCTTGTCTTTTGCGCATACGCTGCAAAAATGCAATAATAATATATTGTGATGCTCACGAAAGCACATAACATAATTTACCAAAATTGTAATGTTTAAAATATTTCATGTGATTTTGGAAACTGTTATATTTTTTATTTTCCTGCCAATTGTTTAATTTGTAATGTTGTTCTTTGTTCTTTTTTCAATAAAGTAAGCAAACGGATCAGACTGAGTTTGTTCATTCCCTTCCCACGTTAACGTATAGCTCTAATTTGCATCGAGGATCATCTAAAGACGATACAAAAGGTGTAGAAAGGTATAGAAAGAAACACACTCTCGTTATTCCTTCGAACAAGCAGAGTGCCTGTATTTCATAAATAGTTGTTAATTATAATAAATATGTTTCTCTTCTTTTAGCGCGTTCAATCGGAGTCGTCGGAGTCGCGACGGTATTGTTGTTTCGGCAGTTGTTCGTGTAACTCTAGAATATGTTCAATGGGCTTCGGTTTCCCATCTTCCCCGATCCGACAGGGTGCCACCAATCCTTCCCTGAAACGATAATGCCCTTATTAGACAAGCTATTATGCGTGCTAACAATACCAACCCGAGAATCTTGAGTTACCGGTCATTCTGGTCAGCCGACTACTATACTGACCTCGTTAATTTGTCTACAAGTCCTACAAGCTGCATGGCTTCGTATTCCTTTTGCTCCTCCGACATCCCTTCCAAAGGATTAGGCTTCGGAGGCTCGAAGCAACCGGTCACAGGGTTAATCCTTAAATCGCAATCGAATATTAAAAAAGGAGAAGCTTTTCAAATCACCTATACAGGGTGAGTCACTTAACTGTACCACATGAATTTACTCATAACCTACTCGTTGCATATAAACAAACTAATTAATACATTTTATGTACCAGTTAATGTTTAACATGGTACAACTTAACTAACCGAGTTACCCAGTATATCTGCCATATTGTATGTATTTATCGTTGTATGAACAAACTTTTTCGGAACAAAGTTACTTATTTCTAGGGAAATCGTGCAATTATTTGTCCACGGAAAATCTTTTTTCGTTTATACTCACTGTTCTTTGTGCCTCAGGTATTCCTCGGTATCGCTGTCCTCCGATTCTGAAGAATAATCTGCTTGTACCCTCTTCGAACCCAGTAATCCCTTGTTCGCGAACATGCCTGCTGCGTTCCCATATCCTGTGTACTTCACCATGCGACTAACTGAAAGTAACATTCTGTAGAATTTCTATTCGCTATCCCGCTGATCCATATTACATTACACGCACATGATAACTCGTACCATTTTGTTTGCAGAGTACGAATAGAAACTCGGCGACTAGATCTCGTAAATCTGTCATAGGAGAAGTTAACAATTTACACAGGTTTGCCCTCAGAGTCGTTCCCTCTTCAGGACGGTGCATTACGTCTTTCAACGGAGGTAAGATCTGAAAAAGACAGGAAACTTGTTAGACACCACCGGAAATGGTTGAACAAGGGAAAAGAAAGGAATGCAAAGAAATTTCTTGTACCTGTAATCTAATATATTTCCGTATTAATCTTTCGGTTTCGGTCATTCTGATCATCGTGATGACGATTGGATTGAGTTTGAAATAGACAGTGGAATCGTCTATATTGGTCAGTCGTTTGTCAAGAAATTTCAGTAGAACAGACACGGCTGCCATGTTCACACCTTGAAACACGTGCTTTCCTTTTTCCTTTGTCGGAGGTATGAGTATCGAGTAACAGTTGTACGGTACCACTGTCAGTAAATTGACTATGTCACTGTGACAAAATTTACCGCCGAGTAAGAAGAACGTAATATCAACGGTACAATCACGATAGCGCGCAGAGTCTACCTTTGAATATCATCATCCTGCTCGCATTTCAACAGCAACTTGTAAAGAGTTGACATTAAGTTCTTATTCTGCTCTTCTTCCTCCAAGTCTACCAGGCGTGCAGAGTCATCGGAGTGCATGTACAAATTGAACAATACTTTCAACACATTGCACGCCAATATCGCAGACTCCGTCTGTAAAATAAATATTCAAATGATTTTTTTCTGGACTTTGATTTACTCGTAGCTGCTATATAGTACCTTGATGGTACCGTTCTTCTCGTTTTCACTTTGTTCTTCTAGGTTCTCCACCATTTTAACAAGACTCGCGTCACCTCTCAAGTCTCTTTTAACTGTCTCTCTTGTGGAACAGTTTGTCGCAGTGATTAGAAACAGGACTCTTGTATCGAAGAGTACCACATCGTAAGGAGTGTCGCTGTCGTACTGTCTCATGCGCTCGACCACGCATGACAGGCAAGGCGTTGATGGTAATACTTGCTGTACATTTGTACTATTAAATATGAGATTGCACAGTAATTTTAAAGCTTCGATAGTAACTGTAAATAGAAGGATGTCAGAGCGACAGTTTGTACACGTTGTACCATGTTATATGTATATGGAAGAGTCTTACCGTCTGTAAAAGTGGTCTGCTTCTCTACGCCAGGATTCTTTAAAGCTGCCATCTCTAATATCAGATCTAGTCTATCGTCTGTGACTAATTCGTTTAAATTTGTTTTGTCGCGACTATGTTAAACGGAGAAAAACAATATATGCTGAATATATGGCGACATAACTAATCAATTGTAATTCGCATATCTTGTACAACAGCGATACCTGAGAATCCGTAAAACGGCTAGGCAGCGTTCCTGAAGGGATGGTGAATCATTGGACAAAGAATTGAATAGGGCTTCCCATAGCTTCTCCCGTAACTGGTGTTTGTTTAATTCGTCGAAGCTGGTTCTGGTTTCGTACTAAAACATACAAAACATGGGACTGTCAGTCAATAATTACATAGAAGTGCCCCTGGAAATATTGAAATCACAGTACTCACCTTTTCCTGAAAGGTAGTGATGTCTTGCGAGAATTCCTCGATCGAGTCGGAGATTATTTTTTCTGCCAACGCATACATATCGATGCAAGTGTATTATTCTTCCGGAAAAAATTCAAAACAAACACGATCCCACGGGAGATTGACAGTCCAGAACGTTTACGAACGTTTCTGCCATGCGATTTAACCCAATGGCCAATAATGGTTGACACTAGGGTTCATCGGTTTCACGTTAGATGGCGGTACCGTGTTCTTGAAAATTTCGACACGCGGAAGCCATGTTTGCTCATTCGAATTCGACGCGACGATGTGTCTCTTTCTGTTCCGCAAAATTTCAACCTGAAAATCAAGATAATTAGAGGAATTGAAACACGAAGAATCCTCGTTTTGTTGTTTACGCAACACTGAGAAGATCTTCCAGAAAAAGTATAAGAAACTACAATCTTCGTCTTTGTTCTAAACTCTCTGCAAAAAGTAGAATCAGAGAGGATATATACAGGGTGTTCATTTGAAAACTTTCCAGCCGAATATCTCGAAAAATATGAAAGATATTAAAAAAGTGTAAAACACGTGTCCAAGGATTTCGGGGGGGAAAGGGGGGGATAAAAAAAAGTGCGCGGATAAAAAAAAGTATCCTACGAAAATTATTGGTCTTTTTACGTACAATAAGATCCCATAATAAAAAATATAGGTTTCCATTTGAAAAAACAAAGTTGACCTTCAAATGACCTTGAAAACGCCACCCAAATAAAAAACTGATACTGCCCCCCCCCCCTTTTCCCCCTCGAAATCCTTGGACACGTGTTTTACACTTTTTTAATATCTTTCATATTTTTCGAGATATTCGGCTGGAAAGTTTTCAAATGAACACCCTGTATGACTTTTATCAGTATAGACAGGGACAGAGTACACCCAGGTTTAGCATGGAACAGAACCTATACCCATATTTAGATATAAGTTTTTTAAGTAAAATAAATAAATTTAATTTAGAATAATTTTAATAGTAAATGTTCCATCCGGGGTATGCCCTGTCTCTGTCTATACTGACAAAAGTAGTGGCAGAAAAGACCCCGGGCGTGAGCACCCTTATTTCCTCTCTGGTAGAAAATCCCGCTAGGGGCAACATCAAATATTTCTAAGGAGAAACACGCGAATAAAATAATTTTTTAATGAATCCTTTTGCATGTATGTTTACATATCCCTGAAAAGGGGAAAATTGTTTCTCACATTTACAATTTACGTGTGATCCCTTCAGGTGGCGAACCAGGCCCTTATTAACCCAAACGCTTCCGTAATGCAACATTTCACCATGAATTGACCCTGTAACACACATAGGGTGTCCCTAAGGAACGGGAAGCCCACAGAAAGGACGTGGAACTCGCAATCGACATGAAACAGGTTTTCCTCTATTCGCGGGACCCTTTTCCCTCTCTCCCACTCTTTCTATCTATCTACCTCTGTCTATCTATCTATCTATAGCCTAACCTATTTATGCAAAGTCATTCTACAATTTACAGAAACCTAGAATAGATAAGAACTTTATATTTCGTCGTTACGAAAACAATGTTAATAATTGGATAATATTTATTCGTTGCCTGCCGGTAATAATTTAATTGGAATTTGAATAATCTTTTTTGTAATTGTTTGCAGGGAAATTTTTCAAATAAATCAGAAAAAAATACGATGGATAAATCGATAACGAACAATATCAACGAAACAAGCATTGTTCAACAATTATTTCTGTATATATGGCGTGAACGAACAAGACGAACTCTATACATACTGCAGTAGACCGTTGATGGGGAAAAGTTTTGGGTAATCAAACGTTTTTTGTTTTTTTTTGCCAGAGGCGCAGCATAGTCCGCGGCCGTCGACTCTTGGTCGATGCTCCGGGCGGCAATCTGGTTCAACGACTTTCTTCCAAGCATTTCTTCGACCTTCCAGCGCGGATTACATCATGTCCCCGTAATCGTTCAGGCTTCGGCCGACTTTGTTCGTTTTTTCTTCTACTTTTTTTTTGCCCGGTGGAGAAATTACGATGCTCGGAATCGGAAGAAACGCCCGGAGTTCGGGAATACTGTGCAGCGGCGTAAGATTTGTTAATTGCTATTCGCCCCAGGCCACGTTGCCATTTCGTTCCTGGTTCTGCACATTAGATTTTGAAAAACCCGTGAAAGTACACCAGAAATAACTTGGTAGGTATCGGCCTGAGAAAAGTAATTTTCGTTTTTTCAATCATTAATTTTCTAATCATTATAATCATCAAATAAATCGTAATGCAAGGGGTTGATGCAAACCATTCTCATTTCGCATAATGATCCGTAGTCTACACGTATCAACCATAAAAATTTTTCCGGCGAGTTTCGATTTTCAGTTATTTGCTATATGTATCTCTTGCTATGTTGTAGATAGCGGGGCATAGGCGTAGGACGATGAACCGCGACTACTCCGCGACAGTTTCCTGCTTCTGTTGTGAAATCGCGCAACCTTGAACCCAGGGAAGATCTCACTCGAGGAGCTGTTGGAACGAACTCGATGTTTGAACAAAAGGGCTGCCTCCTCGCCCTTCTCCGGGACGCATGTGTGCTATTCTTATCGTCTGCATTTGCACGTTACAAAGGTTCTCCTCTCTTTCTCCCCCACGTTAGACTATTTTCGTCCGTTGCAGAGGGATCGGCGGGGGAGTGAAGTAGGCCCAACGTGGTGTGTGTGTATGCGTGAGAGAGTGGGAGAAGAGGGGAAGGGGAACGAGGAATAGGAAAAATGCGGCTCGCCTCGTCGATCGCGCGGTTGTGTCGGATGTGCACATTAGGGAAAGAGCAACGATACAACAGGTGCCTCACAGGAAACACGCAGCCATTGTCGGGCTCGACAAGGACATGCTATGTATAAAAACTCCTTCCATCCCGTTCGGGCAGGCATAAAAAGGACGCGCGTTGGAGAATAGAAAAAGGATGACCTTGGAGGGTAGGGTTGTCCAATCGCCGACGGGAACGTCGCTCTCACAGATGCGTAAATTATGTGGCACTTTCTAGTTTGACCTGGCGTAGAAATCGAGTCCTGCCGGTTTTCTTCTGCCGCGCCGTGCTGTGCTGCGCTGTTAGAGAGACCCTAACGATATGTTAGCTTGTTGCAGACAAGAAGTTCGTTCCATAAGCAGAGGATAGAGATAGACGGCAAACGGCAACGAAAATGTTCGAATGCCGGACTATTTTCTCAAACACTACGGTCGTTTAGAACGTTACGCCATTGGGCTTGGATAACGGTAGCATCAATTTTTGATACCCTCGACCGACTGCGTGCCGTCCGTAAGATTATTTCATTTACAATTGTAATTTCTTGTTTTTCCACTTGCCTCTGTCCGGTCGAGAGATCAATTTTGAAACGTAAAATGAAATAATATGTTCAGCGTGCATTGTTTTCCGGCGTTACAACATGTAACACTGTAACGGGATATCGTGTATCGCCAATCGATTTTATCATTTGAAATTGCCATTTTACGATAAACAACTTTCACAATGATAGTGCAATATCTCCAATGACTTATTGTTAATCAGAAAAAATAGAGAGAAGATCATTTGGATAATTCTCGGAGGAAAATGTCGCAGGTTATACCGTGGCACACGTGGCCACGAGTGAAGGTCACCGGAAAGCAAGGTCTGAATATTATTTCAGCGGCTGGTTGGTGAAACTCCGGGCCCCGGAGTCACGGTTTTTCTCGAAATCGTACGAACGACGCGACGGGGGGAGAGCGCATCAGTGTGTGTGTGCGGGCCATGCGTGCGCGCGCGCGCGCCCTCGCGCGATTAACAGGCCTGCTGGATGCACTTTTGGGAAATCATGCATATATGTGGCAACATCGCACCGCAGGCTAGCATTCCACGTGATCAGGACCGGTTTGCGGGTGTCGACCCACTGACACTCGCCTAGCACAGATAAACCGAGGGCCCCTATGCGTAGGGACAAGGCCTATCCGATACACCTTGCTTGCCTTTTTTCTCTTATTGCAACGAAATGTTGTTGCCGCCGATTCGTGGACTCCCCACTCCGTGGTATACTGCCACGGAACAACAATCCGATGTCCCGTTGCTTGTTGCGCCACCGGCTCTTCCCCGATTTACAAAATATGTAACAATCTCTATGCAAACACGATTCTCTATTTGCATAATTTATCGTTACGGGCTTTCCATTCTCTTTGCTCTAAAATTAGGAATAAGTCTCGGGGAATGTATCGGTATTTTTGTAACTTTCTGACCAATATAATGAATTTAATGATTTCGGCGCAAGGTTCGATCATTTTGAAACGATAATTTTAAACAATTGTAAATTTAAATTGTAAACTGTTAAACTTTAAACAAGGTTCGATCGTTTCAAAATGATCGAACCTTGTTTAAAGTTTAACAGTTTACAATTTAAATTTACAATTGTTTAAAATGATCGAACCTTGCGCCGAAATCATTAAATTCATTATATATTATAATTTCGATCGAGAAAAATTCACGTTTTCTGACCAATGTTGGAGCATACAGTTTTCATACCTGCTTCCACATTTTCTTGATACAGTCTGAACCCTCCTAAAAAGCGATTAATTCGTTCTGCGTTATAAAGAAAAATTACATTAAATACAAATCAAATCACAATTTTTGCTCCGCATTATAGAAGGGTTTACTGTACTCACACGAAGGTTACGATGTCTAAGGTCAGTGGTCGCGGTGTATCTTTCTATCGCAAGAATACTTTTTTAAGTAACTGAAAGTAACGGAAAGAGGGGGAGGATTGTCCGATTTTTATTAACACCTTGTACGTCGGGCCCCATGAAAAGGGGCGTCGTTTGGTTGGTGGTATATTGCAAGGCCATTGACCGAGGGGATTCCGATCGATGATCAGCTACCTGCTGATACATTGTTCGCCTTACAATGGCGAAAGTATTTCTGGTCTGGTGGGAACCCTTGGGCGTCAAGTGCAATTATTCTCTGTAACCGAATGCACTTCGTTCTGCTGTTTAAGATCAACCTTCGCCGGGGGCCATTCATTGCAGCCGCCTCTCTATACTCTCTACGCAGGGCCGCGCCGGGTTGAGTCGGGTGCAATGCCCCATTCACCTGCGCCGAACCGCCGCGCCGCGACACGTAATACCCCTCTTCCTTCTTTCATTTTTCTTTCTTTCTCTTTCTTTCTCTTTCTTTCTCTTTCGCGCACTGGGTTACCAATGTCGATTACTTTGCAATTCCGCGCCATCCGGCACACGTTGTGTGAATTGGAATTTTGAAAATAGTACATACATACTTTCCTTCTTTGTTACAGATTTTCTATTTTGTTCTTTCGTGGAGTTGAATCTCGAAGAGAGCGAAGAACCGAGAAGGAATTTCAGAGCGATTTTTCCTTCTTTGCTACAGATTTTCAAGGCTGTTCGTTCGTGGAGTTGAATCTCGAACAGAGCGAAGAACCGAGAAGGAATTTCAGAGCGATTTTTCCTTCTTTGCTACAGATTTTCAAGGCTGTTCATTCGTGGAGTTGAATCTCGAAGAGAGCGAAGAACCGAGAAGGAATTTCAGAGCGATTTTTCCTTCTTTGCTATAGATTTTCAAGGCTGTTCTTTCGTGGAGTTGAATCTCGAATAGAGCGAAGAACCGAGAAGGAATTTCAGAGCGATTTTCCCGGGACATGCGGTAGGAATCAGAATTTCCGTGGGACTTTCACGGAACCGCGGGGACAACAGGGAGAGCGAACATAGAGGGAAAACAGGTTCCTGCCGAGGGATCGAAAAACTGCTCGCATCTACCTTTACAGCTGAAACTAGGCCCCCAGACCGGGGACCCCGGGACCCGTGTAAAAATGGGTTCCCCATAAAAGATTTTACACCCACACACATGCAGCTGTCTATGCAATGTGCAGTGTGCAGCATGTGGGTACCGTGGCCGCGTAGGTATAACGGCCCACCAATTGTTTTTCTGAATTTCCAGCGAGATACACGCGTGCAATGTTCTCGATCGTTTCGATGAATTTTTCTTATCTTTCCAGCACGCCTCGAGCGGAACGAAGATTTCGACAAAAATACGCGAGAATACGGAATCAAGACTGCCGTGCTATCTGTAGACCCGATAAGCAAACAGTCAGTATCCCTCTATCATCGCTTTGCTCATAGATAATGTGCAACGCAGTATGTAACTATCTATCAACTGATACATCCCCGGGATGCATTGCGTTCCTTTCCGAAAATTTACTTTTCCTGTCTCCACAACGCGTCGCCTCGCGTCCCACCGATGAAACACATTTGGCAATGGGTGTCCTCGTGGCGTCACGTCACGTCGTCGGTGAGACCGTTACGCACTCTGGCACATGGACGGTGTATTTGTTTACCACGGTCTCGCGAAGTGTCAGCGGCTAGAGTACCAAAAGTATCTACACGCCTCCGACTCCCCATTCGCCTTATCTCGACGAGTTCGTACGGCGAAAGAAGAGGACACAATAAACAGAAATGATAGCGTGTTACGACCGAAAAGAGAATCGTCTGCGCGCGTTTCTACGCGTTCGCTAGCCAGCCATATGTTAGATGGACTAAAAAAAAATTCGAGACTTAATGTTAATATTGCAAAAGAAGCGCTAATGGCGTTTTCTCGTAAATAAGCAATTGGAAACGGTTTTCTATGCACCTGGGATTCGTTTCGGAGACGAAAAAAACATCAAAGTACAGTTTTGCCTAGCTATAGCTTCTGTCGCTTGGAATACTGCACGTGCATGTATGCGTTCGCGAGAGTGTGGAGGGTTCGAGTCAAACGACGACGGTAAAGGGGGAAGGCGAAGCTGCTAAGGTGAATCCTTGTACCCCTGCGCCCTACGTCATCCGAAAAAATTCCATACACGACGTTGCGTTAGAACGTGTTGTGCCAAGCATACACCAGGCCGAGCCAACTTGAAAAAAAACGGACGAAAACGTTGATCCATCGCCCGGCGATCGATGCCTTGTTATTGCATACTTCTGTGGCGCCTTTTTATCATTGGAACCTGGAAATTAGGCTTCGATTACTATCATGCTCGCTGCGTTCCATCGTTGCGTAACACATATTTGTCGAAGACCCTCGAATGCTTTGATTTCAGAGTTTGCCACATTTCAATAACATTCCAAAATCTGACATCTTTTCTGCCACACGGCGGAGTCTTTTATTTTTCATAGTAGCTATTAATAGAATCGGGTTAATGAAAAATCAAAATATTTTTAGACGTACACACGGGACATCTCCATATCAGAAATTGGTGTGCTCCGATATGCGCGGGTCTGCGCTAGATAAAACATGCAGCGTTGGTATTCCGGATTTAGCAGCAGGCTGCAGAGCAGCACCCTCTTGTCATGGGACGACCGGATTTTCGTGAAAAAAAAGAAGCCAGAACCGGCGAAAATTGTTCGGCGGCGGGGGCTGCGGTGCGCGGGGCGCGGGACTCTGGAAATGAGAAACGAAACAAGAGAACAGGAGAGAGAAAACTATCGAGCGGAAACCGACGTGACGCGATGCTACGAAACGATAGCGTTTCAACGTCGTTTCCTTGTGTTTGCGAAATTTTCGTAGCCACCGATTTGTATGTCGAAAAATTATTCATACCTCGCTGAGAATTGTTGAGACTGTTAAAAAGATTGTTGAGAAATTTTTTCTATCGTAACAGAAACAATCTAGAATCGAGGAGAGTGTGAATAGTTTTTCCTACCGCTATATTTGCCTGATCTTACTAGTTGGTTCTTCTTCTAGGGGGTGGAGAATCGAGGCAGCCACCATAAGTCACATATTTGATTTGCGTGGACACGGAGGGTCCCGCAACCCTGGGAAAACTCGTAGGATTTTATAAGGAGACGCAGGCGCAATCAGCGGTCGCATCGCAAGAGACTGGGCGTGGTGGCAATTTTCGGGGACGCTTACAGACACGCGGGTTTTTCGTCCTCGATGCCTGAACACTGAACACGAATGCATTAGCGATGGCCTCGAGACTAGCTCGATAAATTGCGATCGATGAATTCTTTAAAGAAAATTATTCGAGCTAAACATTTGAGGATAGATAACTTTGGAATAATAATATTGGCGCTCTGGTTCTAGTTTACAACAAATTAGCTATATATAGGGTAGAATTTGATCGAACCAGAGCGCCAATATTATTATTCCAAAGTTATTAAAAACACTTTACGATCGACAAAAATTTCTCATTTGAGGATAGAATTAGCAATCGAGGCTCGTGGACGGCTGCAGGTACATTAATTTTGTTCTAAAACATTACGGCTTTTATTTATCCAGGACCTTTCTGTTTTTGATCGTATATCATGTTATATTTGTTTCGTAGTGTTTATAAGGTCGAAGAATTATATTTACAAGTACGGAAAAATTATCAAGACGGCAAGAGAGAGAGAGAGAGAGAGAGAGAAATTGTTCGAAAGCTCGCGAGTTTAAAAAACTAGGAGCCATCGCTAGCGATGATATCCGGGTAAAAGACGTGGGTGTACGCATACAACGACGCATCGGTGTCTACGCACGCATACAGCTGCATGTATGCACTGGTTGCGTATGTATGCGTCGTATCCCGCAGGATATTGGCCTAGACGCTGTGTGATTGGCCGATCGTGCAACCAGGGTCGACGATGCCTGTGCAAGTCTCTCCTAGTGTGTGCTATTCAGTGGCGTAACCCCGAAGCTTCGCATTTTTTAGCCTCATTTTAACAAAAATTAATCGCTTTAACGCATCCTCTTACAATGACTTCAATAAATCCATGCAACGCGGTTTGGCAATGGCATAATGGCCCTTTCACCTTGGGCTCAAGGTCATTACTGTCACGAATACTGCTGTGTAATGACGATTATTATCGAAATTCTAATTAGCAAACCGTTGGTCGTTTAAGCAACTTTCCATTTTCCTAGCCTGAAATCATTTACAAACTTCCTGGCAAAAATTGCCCTCTCGCAAAACATCCAGCAAATCTTTGAAAGAAAACGCGTTATTTTTCATAAGATTTGCCCGAATATTACGAAAGAGAAACGGCGTTCGCATCTTATTCGCAATCGGTCGTTAAAAATTGTCCTAATCGTGGTATAAAATGTATAACAAGTAGCCCCTACTTGTCGAGCGGTACTCCATTCAACAATTCAGGAAGAATCAGTTATAAAGGTCCTCTAGAAATATTTCGCATGAAAAGCGCGCCGGTTACGCCACTGCCAGTGCGACGCCACTCACGCTCTCCTAGCGCATACATACATACAGACAACGGTCGTGTGGATAGAGAGACGGCGAAGATGAGAGAGAGCGACGCACTAACACATGTTGGCGCGGCCACCCCTATGCGAGTCGAGCCATGACCAGCTCTCGGCCGAGTGCGTCTTCTAAACGCACGGGCTCATTGGTGCTCAGTGGTCGCCGAGTAGGTCGTAGGAGAGGGTTTCCGTTCGCGCATCGACTTCGTCCTGCTGCTGCGGGTGTGCACTCGTATCGCAACGACCGACGAGACGCTGTTGCCCAACATAGAACAAAATAGAAGAGTTTCGCCGGGCAACGGACCTGGAGAAAGAGAAGCGGCCAAAGAGCGCGCGCGCGCGCACACACAAACACGGGGAATAGAGAAAACTAAAAAGAACCCTGAACGATGAACGTAGCAGAGCCTTCTCGAGGCTGCTCTTGAGAGACCAGAAATCGCAAGTGGACCCAACAGAGACAGAAAATAGAAAATCTGTTTTTCTCGGCTGGAGCCTTGTGTGCGCGCGCGCGCTCTACAGTGCATCCGACGACCAGTGTTGATCCACGTTGGTGTGCCATGGGTGTCAGACCACGCGCAGTTCAGCGAGAATGAAGTCACGAGGTTTGTTTTGATCGGTCCGTTCGCAACAAATCCAGTTTCGCGCGCTACTCGCGCACGCGCTTCCACGATCGCCATGCAAAACAACAGCTGAGGGGTGGGAAACGTGGTTCGGTCGGTCGGCAGAGGATTGCTGCTTGGCTGCAAAAAAACATCCGAGAAACATCGAGAGAGAGCTGTGTGGATGCGAGTGCACACGCACGCGGATTCGTGCGCGTCTCCTAAGCATACATCTCGGCGGCCATTTGAACGTTCACGGCGCGGCGACATCGTATAGGGGAGAAAGGACACCGCCTCGCAGAGTAAGTTCTTGCTATGTGTCGCGTCGTATAATGATCGATAGATCATTCTTCCGGAAATATTCGAGGAATGCAATTCTAGTCTTTAGTTAATTTTGCTAGTTCGTAGAGCGGCGATTGTCGCGTTTAGTTGGAGGTTGCTAACGCGATTTGTATCTTTATGTGGGTCATTGGCACAGTAAGAGCGCGGGGAAACAAGACATCGTTGTAATCGCGTGTTCGTGCCCCCGTCGCGCGAGAGAATCGATTCGTATCGTGTTCGCGATCGCACAACTTCCTCTCGTATGCGTTGGCCACACGGCATGCTCGTGTTCCGCACATGCGCGCTGCTCGCACGGTTGTTTTACTCATTTTCTCGGCATTAGGCGAAACTGGTAAATTTGGGGGGGACTATAGTTCCACGTGAGTGAGTCACACGGCGTAGGTAATTACCGAATTCGGTTAACGACTTTTCACTCTCCCCGAGACTGCGTGTCGACGTGCTGCCGTCCTCGAAACGCGCGTGGTTTAACATTTTCAAAAACTTTAGACTTACGATCAGATTGCGTAACGCGTTTCACGAGACGACAGGTCAAAGCGCGCGACAAGAGTTTTCTTATATTAGAAATAATGTCGTATAGGTGCCTCCTCCAACCATAGGAGTCCAAAGTTATCGTCGCGTAAATTCGTTTCGTATACGCGCGACAGTCGATTAAAATAAAAATTTTCATAGACAAAATCTTTAATCGAAAATTGCAAACAAGCAGTTTTGCTCTATAGTCCTGCTTGGCTGGCAAGTGCACCGTATCGTGGTAAGGGCCGAAGAGTTCTGGAAATAGGGAACACATTCCGCCCGAAAAAGAACCGAATCCCGGGGTCTCTCGATTTCTCTTTCGTCCGTTCTAATCGCGCATCCTTTTTCCAGGTATCGCCGCAGGCAGGCAGGCAGCGATAAGATCGGTCCCCACGATGGCGAGCACGTCGCAACAATATTGCCTGCGTTGGAACAACCACCGTTCGAATCTGCTGACGGTGTTCGACGAACTGCTGCAGAACGAGGCGTTCACCGACGTGACCCTGGCGGTGGACGGCGGTGCTTCGGTCAAGTGTCACAAGATGGTGTTGGCCGCCTGTTCCTCTTACTTTCAAAGGTTGTTCATCGACCTGCCGTGCAAGCATCCGATCGTCGTCCTGAAGGACGTGAAATACTCTGAGATCAAGGCGATCCTCGGGTACATGTACCGGGGCGAGGTGAACGTAGCGCAGGAGCAACTGGCTGGTCTTCTCAAGGTCGCCGAGGTGCTCAAGGTCAAGGGTCTCGTGGAGGAGAAAAAAGGTTCCTCCTCGCAAGGGCGATGCGAGGAGGTCGAGACCTCGATGTCTCCTCCGCCGGCGATCAGCACGAGCACGCCCAGCAGCGCGGCTCACAGCAGCGGCCACACGTCGCCGCCGCACTCCACCGGCTCCTCGTACACCGTCTACGGGAAATCGTTTATAGAAAGGGGCCCGAATCGACTCCCTTTGCACATGTGGCCCCTCGCGGGGATTCCCATTTCCTCTCACGCCGTCTCGAACCACCAGGTAGCGCAGCCGCATCTTTCCCAAAGCTCGATTCTGACCGGCTCATACGATAACGGCTTCGAAACCTCCCCGCTCAAACGGAAAAAGCTTTCGAACATGCTGATGAACAGGGACACACCGATCCTCAGGACGGTGCTCGGCCAGGGACACGCGGACAGCTCGCAAGGCGTACCTTTGTTACATCCGGACAGTCGTGAGAACAATCACTTCAGGAACACTAGCAGCAACGGCTCGTCCCACGAAAACGACAGGCGCAACAGTCAAGACATCTCGACTCAGGGGGAGCCCGCGCATAGCCCTTACACGGACGCGTCCATGATGGACGAGGACGATAAGCAGCAATCCTCGCCGCAGTCCTATCCCGAGGACGTTAAATCAGGTAAGGGAGAGGCGAACCAGCCAGTCAGCATACCGGAAACTTCTCGGAACGCTAACGGGCTGTACCGTTAGATTTTTTTTTTGCAACCAGTTCTTTGCTCGGATCGAACTACCGAGGATCCTTCTTCACCCTTGTAGCATTAAAAACGAGACGACTCTGATCGAAATCATTTTCAGTCATTCTTAATATCAGCGCCTCTTAGGATGCGGTTATAGTGGAGCTGCGAGCAGCGATGATAGCGGAAACAAAAACATACTACTTTTTCTATCTTTTTCTTTTTCATTTAATTACATCGGTTTGTTTCCATCGCACTGCTCACTGCGCCGCTATCATCGCTGCTCGCCGCTCCACTATAACCGCACCCTAAGTCATTTTATCACGCTGCCCCGACTCTGTGTAGGAGAAGAATGATATCATTTTTCTCAAAACGAAAACGAGAATGTTTTGCAATTGTTGTTATAGTTGTTCGTTCGTTTGTTTGTATTAGGAATCGTGAATTGCGTTCCAACGGTGAAGCCCGAGTGGAAACGGTACAAGCAGTACACGCGGAACGACATCATGTCCGCGATCGAGGCGGTGCGCTCGGGATTGAGCGCGTTGCAGGCGGCACGTAAGTATGGCGTGCCTTCCCGAACCCTTTACGACAAGGTGAAGAAACTCGGGATCACAACGTCGCGGCCGTTCAAACGCGTCTCGAACGGCAGCGGCGCCTGCTTCCCGTACGGGATCGGCGGAAATGTGAACGGCAGCATATACGGCGGCGGGTTGTCCGAGAACGAGAACAGGAACGCGGTGCTCGAGAATCCAGGTTCGATCCTGGACGCGTACGAAGCCAGTGAGAGTCCCGTCGATCGTGAGCTGTCAGATATCACCCGGTGTAGTGCCAGCCCGGTTATACACTCCGCGAAACAGCAACAGGAAACCAGCGAAGATCAGGTCGAGGATCTTTCCGTGGGTCGTAAGAACGTGTCGGATGTTCGCGTGATAGTCCCCCCACCCACATTGCACATCAAAGAGGAAGCTAACGTTGGCTTCGATTCCTGTAACCATAACTAAACGCGGTGTTCTCGTTTCTTCCACCGGTTGTAGGAGAGATGTCTCCGTACCGCAACTAGACGTACTTGTAATCTTGGTTGTAACAGAGGATCTCGTTGGCCATTATATAATTAATGTAACAATTTTTAGGGGAGACAGGGAACGCGCATACGACACGTATACGACACCCGTAGAAACGGAACAAGAGAAAGATAAAGCGCCTAGATGTCTCCGTACCGCAACTAGACGTACTGTAATCTTGGTTGTAACAGAGGATCTCGTTGGCCATGATATCCATGAATTAATGTAACAATTTTTAGGGGAGACAGGGAACGCGCATACGACACGTATACGACACCCGTAGAAACGGAACAAGAGAAAGATAAAGCGAAAAGCCGATCGAATCAGCATTTTGATAAATCTCTCAGGGAATTAGTAGTATGTTGCCGTTTTTAATGGTATGCCGTAGAACGTTCAGCGACGACGCAAAGATTTACCATGAACTGATATAATAAACGCCGAGAACAGACGGAGGCTCGTAGAATCCTCCTCTCGGATTAACTTTTACGGAAGACTGATTAAGCGCGTCGCGGACTCGAGAGACTGAAATGTAATCAGAGTTAGCGTTCCAAAGTTTGTTAAAGCCTAATGCTAATTACCAACGAACCGTGTGCCTTGGTTTCGCGTCGAAATCGAAATCTTTCATAGGATTGTACCGTAAGCAGAATGTATATCGGTAATCCTTGCTCGAGAAACGACAAACGACGGGTATATTCTATATACATGTTGTGCCCATACATCTATATGTATACATCATTGATTCTACCGTGTTTAGCGCAAAAGTGCAAAAACGTTCGCCGTTGATCTACTCGATCGAACGTACTTCTACTATTCGAATCGCATTGAGCTTTAATCAATTTCGGACCAGTGAATACGCATACGTAGAATTTTTATTATTTGTACTATTTGTGATTCGATATTTTCATTTTGTTCTTTTTGTTTTCTCTGCAATCGAGGTAGCAGTACTATTAGAGCCTTATCGATTTTTAATTAGCTCGTATACGTATACATATATAAGAGACGGAAGAAATTTGTATATTATTTTAGCAATATTGTTTTATTTTTCTTCGAAGAGAAATATTCCTATCTTTTAAGCATTAAATGCTCTGTTCCGTAGGATACGATTATATATACGCAAGTTATATAATCCGTACGGGAGAAGCGATAGGAGAGGGAGACGGATAGAATTTGATTGATTTCGTAAATGACTGAGATATTCCTGTTAATTTGTTGGTAATTATAAGATTACATTATCGTTACTGATCATGGCCCTGGGATACAGCTGCAATATTGCTCAATATTACGCATTATAACATACAGTACACATAGAACGAACTACCTCATATCGTACAATGAACAGTTTGTTGTTCGCTTATACGCTAAGACTGATGAACCGAACCTGCGTTACCAGCACGACGGAACCGCGGTTTCTTATTATATTTTTTTTTTGTAATTTTATTTTACAAACACTGATGTATGTATACAAAGCGAAGAGAAGAGTATGCATATATACATACATATATTATACATATAAGTTATGAGAGGTATATTATATTATGAGATTTAAATTTTAATTACGACCTAGTTGTAAGCCAACGCGTATTTCATCGCCGTTCAATGGCTGGGATACAACAATTCGCCGATCACGAGGCTGCTAGGTATTCCTCTTTGTAGGTATTCCAGTTACACACGTTGTCCGAAATGCAACGGGCAGATTTTACAATTAGTCAGAGTCCATCCGATTGCATAGATCTCAGGATTGTACGTATATATTTAGGTACAGTGATGCTCTCGCCGCTCGAGAAAGCAAACACATACTGTCTTCACGATGAATTGTTGTCGCGTTTAGTTATAGATCTCAGATTTTATAGTACAAGTTGACAGTTTATACAATAACGATAAGAGTCCGGTCTATGCCAAGCAAAAAGCTTCATGTTCTTCAGACAATTGTGGAGTTCACCACAGGCTAACCGACACCGATAAGTACAAACCAAAGCTGCCTTTGAAACGTTTACACCTCAGCATTCCGTAGCCTCCTTAAAATAGTAATAAATATATGCAGTGCCGTGACAAGGGCGTGGCGAAAGAGGCGCCCGCCACGGGCGCAACTGGGTTCGGAGCGCACATCAAAATTTTATATACAGGCGACTCATTTTGATGAGGTTAATAGTATTTAATATATTGCATTTAGTAAAATTTAACTTGTTACATTAAAATTTTTTATTTTTTTTTGTCATTATTGGGTTACGAGAAGGCGCAAATTAGACACTTGCCACAGGCGATTCATACCCTCGTTACGGCACTGAATATATGTAGTGTGGAATGTACGGCTCAAATCTTCGTCTGTCGCCACGCATGTGTATCTTCGATCAAAATCTGAATTCGACAATGTTTTTTCTCTATGAAAAGAAATTTGTTATATATCAATCGTTCGAGGGATGTGCGATCAGAACGAGATTTGAGCTTTGTTAATTTAATAATAGAACATATGTGTGTGTAACACAGTACCTGGTCACTAATCGCGATGCGATTGCGAAATAGAATGATATTTATACAAACAAATTATTGACTGTAGACGTTGCAGTTCGTCCAATCGCCATATATAGCAATAAAAAGAAATATATTTATGACAATAGTTGAACGAGAAACGTGAGGGCGAGACATATAGTTGAAGCCATAAGTGCCTAAACATAGAGATTCTAGTTCAAATGATATAGTAATATTTAAAGCATATAATATACCTAGAAGTCTGATTGTTATAATTAAAGAATCGTACAGAGTGTGTTCAAAGCAGAGAAAAACATTGCGTAGGACCAATTTAGTAAAACTGAGGTGCTAAGGCAAAAAAAAATGATGAATTTTTTAAATCCGGGATTCTCCTTTTTAATTTCGTAAAATAATGTTTAGAATGGAGAGTAATCGTTCACTCGGTTGGAATATATGTGTGAATATATACAAACGAAATTTCAAATGTTTATACTCGTGTAGCGTAACTTTTAATTAATGCATAAAACGCAATTTTCGATGCCTTACGTTCTCAGAACGTTTAATATACGTTAGATATATATATCAATTACTGAATTAAGATTGTACATAATCAGGAGCAGAAGGGAGAGAATGAAAATTGCATTTTATTTGTATATCTATTACTTAGCGTTGTATTATTTTTTAAGACTGATTTTTCCTACGGTCCTAGGTGAAGATTCGCATGTACGATCACGCAACTAAATACACAAAATCGCACATTCAACCAATCGTACGTTCCTACGTTTTATATAATAACACTTACCACTGGGAATGACGAGAAAGAATTACCGGTACCGATTCCCATTTCCACTATTTGGACATATGTTGCTAGAAGTGTACAAGTTTGTTATCAAAAATATATATTATCCTTTGAAAACATGAACAACTTGTTTTATTATTAAACAGCGGATCTTTATAGCAAAATAAAAATGTTGTACCTGAATTGCAACAAACTGGAATGAAATAGAAATTTATTTTATGAAAATAATGTAACAGTATTTTTAAATTCTTCTAATGTTTTTACTGTTTTTTAATTACACCCAATGCCGGATTAAGCCAGCGCGGGGCCCGTAGCTAATGTTATGACGGGGCCCCACGCTTACAGAGACACACCTTTTCTTTCTTTTTTTGTTATAGCAAAAAAACATCTGTGCCCCCTGGCATCGTCGGGCGCCCTTGCACGTTCATGTATCGGCGCCTCTTCGATGAAGCGCCCGTGGGACACAATCTGCCCAAAAAACATCATTTCTAAAATGCTTGTAGCGGCCACGGTTGGCGACCGCAATATAACCATTAAAACTATCCCCTTGCAGATGTCAAGGAATAGGCTATAAAACCTTTCCTGACATTTGCAAGGCCCGAAAAATGACTTTATTCTTTTATCACTTTCACGTGCATACCTTACCGCCAGATGCACCGCCAGCCGTGTACTGTTACGGGAATACCCGATCGCGGGGTTCCCACCCCCCGCCGAACAGGGGGTGGACTAGGGTGGTTCTTATTTTTCAACTTTCGAATTTTTTTGGCCTTACCCTCCTAAAATATGACACTTGGTGAAAAAATGATATGTGCAAAATTTCAGCTCGATCGGACGTCGGGAAGGCGTGCCGCATCGAGGTCAAAGGTCAAGAGTAAAACTTATTTTTCGACCAAAAAATTTTGGGAACCCCCCACCCCAATATTGTTCCATGTCATGAAAAAATAATATATCCAAAAGTTTAGATCAATCGGACGTCGGGAAGGCGTGCCTAATCGAGCGCGAATACAGTATACTGTAGTATACTCTTCACATTGAGCGCGCAGTTACTTCTATTTCAAAACTTCGCGCTCGATTAAGCACGCTTTCCCGACGTCCGATTGATCTAAAATTTTGGATATATCATTTTTTCAGGACATGGAACAATATTGGGAGGGGGCGTGCCCAACATTTTTTGGTCGAAAAATAAGGTTTACTCTTGACCTTTACGCTCGATGCGGCACGCCTTCCCGACGTCCGATCGAGCTGAAATTTTGCACATATCATTTTTTCACCAAGTGTCATATTTTAGGAGGGTAAGGCCAAAAAAATGTCGCAAAAAAAATTTCACCAAGTATAGCTAAGGTCCACCCTAGGGTGGACTTTGAACCTATCGAAGCTCAACTCTGACTTTGTCAAAGGAACAAGGTCCACCCCCGTGCAACGCCTTTTTCCGTTGCATAATATAAATACGAGGCATTACATCAGGGCCTCTTCAGTCTTTTCCGATATCTGTATACACTGCATTGTCATCAGGACGAATAAAATATAAAAAAAAAAAATTCCCCTTCCTCTCTTCTCCTTCCTTTTTTCCTTCTTTTTTTCATTAACAATTCCAATTAACACAGCGGCGAAATGCTCAAAACTGCTAGCCAAATTTACCACATTTCAGTGTGTTACCATCAGTGACACCATGTCGACCATGGTTATCGACTGCCGATAAATGTAGCCAGCAGTTTGAGCGTTCTGCCGCTGTATGATTTGGCGCTGTACGAACCCTGTACAACCCTCTACAAGCGAATGATGTTTGCCGGGTGATGCATTGCGTCTTATGGGAAAAGCGGCGAGATCATTCGCGTTCCAATAAAAAATAATATTTCAACGCTTTCCTACGTATTTTTGATTTTTGGCAGGATCAAATTCAAGCTAAAAAAACGACACTCTACGATAAGTGTACTGCCATATGGAAATCATTTGGATGGCATACTGGAAATCTGAACATTACTGGTTCTCGCAAAATTTGAATGTTTTCGGCGCATTGGTTCGATCAATTAATACTAAAACACTATTTGCAAATTAACACAACATAATTCCTCAACGTTTCGATCTTCATTTAGATCATTATCAAGAGAATAATAAAATTATTGCGTCTGTAAAATAACAATGAATAAAGTAATATATATATTGTGAAAACACATAGTGTTTTAGTATTAATTGATCGAACCAATGCGCCGAAAACATTCAAATTTTGCGTTAGCAACTTATGATCGACATTGATTTAACAATTACTTGTTCTGTTCCACAGAACATATAGATACTGCTATGGAACTGTAATGGAGTATTAAAAATATTGGAATGATCGTAATCTAAAAATTTCAAGCGGTAATGGAGAATCGCATTAGTTTCTGATTAATTATTTTTTAATTAGAAATAGATACAATGATGACATTTGATACGATGCAATTAATATAAATGAATAGATGCGAAATCCAAAGAATGAGTATATGTGCCTTTGCGTATCGTAAGTAGAAACTGCGTTGATTAATCTAGTGATCAAGCCTAGCTTAGGCGTTGCCTACACCATATTTTATTTAAAAAAAATTGTTTTCATGGCTAACCGTTTTTCTAAATCCAGTGGCAATTATCCGAAAATTCCCACCGATGTCCGACGGTTCTGGAACCGCCCTGGAAAAAAAGAGAGAAGAATGAGGTGAACGGGGGTGAGAGCAGTATATGGAGTCGTATCAGCATGATCAACGACAACGACCAACCATGGCGATCAAATCCCACGGACTACGGCTTCGACGCGCATTATCCCAGGTCAGTACGCTTCGGTCTGGTCATCCTCTGTTCTATAGTTCAGCCCCTCTAATAAGTCTCATTCCAGGCTACGCGCACTGAGAGAATAATTATGGGCTTGCGCAGATCGCTCGACGGGGGTGGAGGTGGGCGACTAAGGAGAAATAAAGCCCCGAGCCCAGCCGGTGAATGCGGTCACGGATAGCGAGAAATTTCTCTCTCGGGTTGTTTCGTTCTTCCGGAAGCCAAGGAATACCTCGTTCGTCCCGGTGGCGTTGCAAGCAATTCGCCTCTCGCTATTTCGGTAAGCCCGGTCGCGTCGTTTTGTTTCGTCGTCGACAGTGTTGGTGTTCCATTTCCGAATTGAAAGAGAAAAATAGGGGGATTGTCGTTGGATCGTCGAGCGTGCCCGCGCCGAACAGAATTTTTCCTTAGCAGATATCCGCTTTTTTTTCCAGACACGCTGGACCATCGGCAGCCGCTCGTGACGTCTTCCTGGATGCTGAGGCATGCGCCCTAAAAACTTCTGGATTGATGTATTGCAGAGCGCAGGTACAAATCAGATCGTTTCGCGTGTGTGCAAGCAAACGTTACGCTGTCATAACTCGTAACATCGATGCATCATCCATTTGCATGCCGAGAATCGCTTTTGTTGTTCCCCTACTTCCAGGTGTATGTCATCCGGTACAGGATTCTTGCTTGTCAATCTCGATGTATATCGCCCTTTAGTCCAGAACACGCATTTTGATCTCATTTTTAATGAAATCAATGTACTTCCTGTTCGCAAATCCGAATGGTCGCATTCTCTTAGTTTTTCTTGAAATTTCTAAGTTCGAGGCAACGCCGACGGTTTCCCTGCAAAAACGCAAGCGTTGTCGTGCGAATGGTACTCGCTTCTCCGTAAATCTTTGAAAACGGAATTTGATTGTTCGATCAAAGAGAAATCGCCCGGAACGATCGGGTAGCCGAGCAAATTGGTTTGGGCTACCGAGCGATCGTCCGTGTAATCGCTTAATCGATAGAATTAATTCACCGACGGAAAATGGGTGCGAATTCGTTCGAAAGTCGTGCGGAATTCCCGAATAAATTATTTCATTTTATCTCGAGAGCCGAAGGACCTAGTACCGGGACCTTGAAAATTACAATAGCACAACGTTATTTTTACTGAAATCTTTATTTCACCTTCTACCGTTTAAATTGTAGATCTGCATTTATTACCTGCTGTGGACAGTGACGCTGAGTCCAAGACTTACCTTGCAACAGGAACTCACCACTGCAAAAAGATGGGACTGTCCTGCAGAATGCAATTGCCTTTCTCCAGAACAGGTATCTATCGTTTCCATAAAATGTACAGCCACTGACAACTTCTTTAAAAATTTTCGATAAATTTCATTTCAATATCTCTCTCTCTAACTTTAATCGAAATACACGCAGACAACTCCTTACTACAACATTCTATCTGTGCATATTACAGCACAATCACCAAGGACTAGAAAGCAAAACATGGAGAGACATTGTACACAGAAAGAAGCACACTCCAATCGAAATTCCATCAGATTAGACGGCTGCACAGTAGATCACGCATGCCAGAAGACTTAACATACACACAACCGATTCAGGGAGTTACACCATATAAACGAATCACAACTTCTTAACGACAACGAACAACATATAATATCTTGGTTACTTTCTATAATTTCTATACGATCAGTCTAGAAACATACCTATAGCCACAGCCTACTCTAGTGCTAGCCATGCTGAAGGATGTGGCAACACAGTGAGACTCCTATTGTATCTATATATATATAATATATATATAGATATAGAATATATATTAATAAATAAATAAATATATTACTAAATATATATTATATATATATATAGATACAATAGGACTCTCACTGTGTTGCCACATTCTTCAGCATGGCTAGCACTAGAGTAGGCTGTGCTATAGCTAATCGAGCGTGTTTGTAAGAAAACGGTGTTGATAAAATGCTCGTTGACGCTGCAGGTACTCTGCAACACAGGTGGGCTAAAAGAAATTCCCACGCAGCAGTTGCCACCGACGGTAGAGGAGCTCTCTCTGACGAAGAACAGCTTCCCAGTGATAAAAGCCGAGGCGTTCGCCGGGTTAAAGGTTCTGCGAAAGCTGACCATGGATGGTAACAACATCTCGACGATAAAGCCGTTCGCGTTCCGCGGGCTTAGCAAGCTGCGCGAGCTCTCGATCCATCACACGCCTCTGCCGTGCATACAGGAATTCTCGTTCGCCGCTCTGCAGAACGTGTCGATGTTGCTGCTGGCGAACAATAAGATTCGTTACATAGAGGGTTACGCGTTCGCTGGAACATCGAACATCGAGCTGATCTTGTTGAGCAACAATCCTCTGCTGAGAATCCACAGCCACGCGTTCTCCGGGCTGACGAACGTCGACCACCTGATCTTCCCGTCTGGGATCAGGATCATCGAGAAAGATGCGTTCGACGGTCTCCAGCACGTCGGCGTCCTGAAACTGGCCTACATGGACCTGACCTCCCTCCAATCGTACACGTTCCGCGCTCTGTCGTACGTGAACTCGTTGAACATCCAAGAGAGCGACCTCGGCGTCGTCGAGAAGGACGCGTTCACCGGGTTGACCAACGTCGGCCAGCTGAACGTGCTGAACAACAAGATCGATCTGATCGAGAGACTGTACCTGAAGTACGAGAGCAGCATCAACGTCTTGAGATTCCACGGGAATCACGTGCTCGAGGCGCCCCGACACCCCAAAGACATCAGCCTCGAGGTCGGCTCGATCAGCGCCATCGATAATCATTTCCCCTGCGACTGTCAAGCCCACAATGTACTCGAGAGCGACTTCGTCAACGGCACCGCGATCGAGTTTCAGAAGAGAAACTACTGTATCTCCCCGCTCGAGTACAACAGCAAACCCATGAATTTCGTCGACTTCGACCTGATCGCCAGGTGCCACGACAACGTTGTACAAGATAACCTGGGCTCGGGAGTCGTCGGAATCTTCACGCTACCGACCACTCTCTCCTTCGTTGTTTTCTTCTCCATGAATCTCTTCCAATGAGTCCGAGGCGGTGTTCTTGTTCTTCTTCTTCTTCTTCCGTGGCGTATTGGTCGGTTACCAAGACTGTCTTCAAGGTGCAGATACGCTAGCAAGTTACTTGCTAGTGTATCTGCGCCTTAAACAATTTCCTAACACAATTTTTCCTCTGTAACGTCGCGTACGACTATGAGAGACAGTTGGAACTTATTTTCTTTGCTCTCATTCACTGGATACGCGTGGATAAACAAGCACTTAGACTTCTATCATCTCGCGACTGAACCAAGTACGAAGCAACAGTTAAAATAATCAGTTTCACCGTATCCTCCCATAGTCCAGTCAATGAATGCTTAAAAGGGGTTGTAGAGGGAAATGGAAGAAACACAATTTTTGACTTTGGGACTTTGTTTGGACTAGTTAGCAGATAAACATACTACAAGTCCCCACTCCTCGGAGGTGAGCGGTGAGCAGGGGGGCGCGTAGAAGGTCCCGTTTTTCGGTTTTTCGCTTATATCGCGGAAACTAGGTGTCCTAGCGATAAGACCATTCTATACAAAATTAATACTGACAAAATGTGCCATAAGATTGATCCAATTCAGTTTTTCGCTATCTCGCATAGTTTCCGAGATATTCGCGGTCAAAGTTCACTAATTTTGAAAAAAAACATTTTTGCCTCACGTTTTTTGCCTTATTTGACTAGCTAACCCTTCAGCCCTTCGTACTACGAAAAAGTCATGCGAAAGGAAGTTGTTAAACATTAAATTTCCTTCAAGAAAATATGATATTTACTATTTTATCTTTAAAAAATTGTTTATATAAATAAAAATGATTAATTAACTTTATGTGTAAATTCTACCACATTCTCAATGGATGAGGAAGAAAACGAAGCAGAACCCATCCCAGGACCAAGTACCCATGGCAAACCACGACCCTTCCGCTCCAAGAGAGCCAGGAATTGATAACAATTATTATTGTTGAACTAACGTTTGAACGGTTGAAGATAAAATAGTAAATATAATATTTTCTTGAAGGAAATTTAATGTTTAACAACTTCCTTTTGCATGACTTTTTCGTAGGACGAAGGGCTGAAGGGTTAGCTAGTCAAATAAGGCAAAAAACGTGAGGCAAAAATGTTTCGTTTTTTCAAAATTAGTGAACTTTGAGCGAAAATATCTCGGAAACTATGCGAGATAGCGAAAAACTAAATGGGATCAATCTTATGGAACATTTGGTCAGTATTAATTTTGTATACAATGGTCTTATCGCTAGGACGCCTTGTTTCCGAGATATAAGCGAAAAACCGAAAAACGGGACCTTCTACGTGCCCCCCTGCACCCCGCTCACCTCCTAGGAGTGGGGACTTTTAGTATGTTTATCTCCTAACTAGTCCAAACAAAGTCCCAAAGTCAAAAATTGTGTTCCTTCCATTTCCCTCTACAACTTTTCGTTGACTGGACTACCAGTAGCACGATATTATGAAAGAAATACCATGTATTCCCAGTTCTTCCGTTAACCCGCGTAGAACACATTAGGTTGTCCAATAGACGATTCTGATTTCGACTCGAGCGTGTACAAAGTCACTTATGTTAAAAGAGGTTTGAAATCGCCTAACCGAAGTCCTTTCCACTTGGCCGACGCTTGAAAGTATATCGAAGCCTCTACGGCTATCGTTTCATTTTGAAAACAGCGACTGCATAAATAATCAATCGCAGAACCGCACTTCTTGAATAAAACGACTCACCGATCATGCTCATGCTCATCCTAAAAATTCGAAGAAGTTAGCTAAAACGTGGGTGATTATTGTTGCAGCTCTGCTTTACACACGAAACAATTATGAAGTACTTTTTCAAGACATTCACTGTAATCGAATTATATTGTAACTCGCACAATTTTAAGCATGCGACTATGAGCTTTAAAACTGACCTGCATAAATTGGGCCAGTAAAATCGCATCCAGTTTGGATTTACTCTGTGAAATAGGAACGTTTGCAAACGAGTATTTGCTCACATTTGCCACATTCATGTTACGTTAACCCTCTGTTTCGTTCATATCAAAGCTATTTCTGTTAATTGATTGAATTCATCGAATACCTTACTTGTCAATACCTTAGATTTAGAATATATATTTTTCTTAAATGTTTCATAGACACTCCTAGCTTTGCATATATATGTGTATGTTATCGTGTGGACAATTACAAATATCACTTAAAATGGTTGTATTACGATGCATGAAACAGGGGGTTGACAGCAAGACTCGAGCAAATAAATCTCGTCGACGATGAAAGTATATAGGAACTAAGGGTATAATAAGTTAAACTTATATATATTATAAGAAATATTCGTCGAAGGAACGATGAAAGTCGCGTGATTTGGAGGAATACACGAATAACGATAACTTATGCTTGATCTTAGGAAGAGTTAGCATCTCATGATAATACATACGTACCTACGTACAGGATTAATTCAGTTCAAAACTTATACCTAACACTTTCCATCGAAATTTTGGGACAAGAAATAATAAGGTGTTCGCTATACTTAAACAAACACGATTCTACTATAAATACAAGATTTAATCGTTTTCTAATCGTATTATTTTAGTAAAATAAATAAATTATAGAAATTTCGTTCTGTTGAGAGTTAATTCATCCTAAGATGGCTTTTACGTACACGTAGTCTTCCTTGCATAAAAGAACCATTATAATACAGTCAGATTTGTAGCGCGTACAGTGCACCTGACCTAAATAGTAGATACTTCGAAAAATTTACTTTGCGGATCGGAAGCGCAGTTGCTTGGATTCCGGGAACAATACTACTAATCTTCCTTTCAAATATTAACTATACTTTTGCAACGATTCGTTTCTCGGCCTAAATGTACAATATCACATTATTCTTAATATTGGTCGCATCTAAACATTTTGCGAGCGGCAACGACAAGAACTTTTTAAGTTCAAATTTCGAAGCTGTCGATTCATGATACAGAGCAAAATTCCAGATTATGTTCTTTCGAGCGGCAAAATAAAAACCAATAATGTGCTTTTAATTATATAAAAAAGAAACAAAAGAAAGCACGAAAGGGAAACAATTTTCTCCCTTGCCATTTAAAATATAGGTAAATATTTACTTTAGGGGAGGCATCTCCGATGACCTTGACCTTCACATATGTTGTCGATGACAACATTCTGAACAACTTTTGTCATTATAACTACCCGGCGCTCGGTCTTAGTTTTCGAGATAATTGCAAAAAACTTCGTTAGAATTTTCCGGATTTTCATTGATATATTTTCAAATAGATATTTAACAAATTTAAATATGTTATAGATTTCGACATTTCGAACAACTTTTTCCTTTTCCAATATAGGGAGGTCGCTTTTAGTTTTCGAGATATCCATCCCAATGAAACCTACTCCAAAAGTTGTTCAGAATGTTGTCCTTGACAACATACGTCAAGGTCAAGGTCATCGGAGATGCCTCCCCTAAAGTAAATATTTACCAAAATATAAAATCTGCGTGGCCTTCGGTCAGCATAGTAACCGAGGACCAAACTAGCTTATATTTTTTACCAACATCTAACATGTAACGTATAACGAAAAACAATAATTAGAAAAACTGTAACCTTTTATTGTAGTTAGAACGGTCTGTCATTTAATAAACATTAAAGAACGAGCAACGGGTATCATCGATGAGAACAGATAATCGTGTTTACTTCCGGTAACAAAGTATGAAGAAATAATACGATTATACATCTATAATTATGTATACTCCGTTTATTGAGTTCAGAGCACACTTCGTTTTCTTACTAATTTCAATAGATTATGTACGAACGTTAACGTATGGGAATTGTTTTTGGTGGTGGCGGTGTCACGAATTCTCCCAAAGCTTGTTGATATTTATTTACAAATTTGAATGGCTTGATTTCCCAAGGTACTTTCGATTCCATGTTCGTTGGCGTAATACCTAAATCCTCTAGCGTAGGTACACCTGGCAGTACTTTATCGGAAGTGTGTTCCTATAAAACAAATCACAGATTACATTTCTCTTCTCTTTCGCAACGCGATACAGAAAAATTACTTTGTTCGCTAGACAAATTTCATGCGTAGACGAACCTTTTCCAGAATTTCCCAAGACAAGGGTACAATTGGATATACACCTTGAATAATTTCATTTAGGGCAATTTTCATATGAAAAGGATAATGATGTTTAATAGGATGTATTGCATAGAATGGATCTTCCTCTCCTTGAGTTGCTAACTCATAAAACCACTTGACTATTTCGTGCAGTGTGTATCTTTTCGGGCTAGAAGAAGATTTTTACATTCCTACATTCCTCGCCTTAACAATGGCGTATATACCGTGAACAACGTCTTACACTTAAATGCAAATTCTACTATACATACCCAACGAACTGGTAAGTTTGACCAGCAGTGCGAGGATTAGTTGCGATGGCAGTAATTCCGGCAGCTACATCGGAAACATGTACTGGTTGCTTTTCAGAATTTTTACCTTGCTCCCATAACGGTATAGACCTGTAAGTAATCGAACCAATCAATGGAATGATGAAGTAATAAGCATCGAACAATTAGAACTACGTCTATTACTTGTAAAGTCGTCTCATCGGATGCATATAATGGTGTATAAAGCTGTCTCCTTGTCCATACACAGACGCGGGTCGAACGATAGTTGCAGTAGGAAATTCTTCTCTTACAGCGCATTCCCCTTGCCATTTCGATTTAAGTATCTGCGATCCCTCGTGCAACATGAGCGGCTAACAACGAGAAAATAATAGGATTGGTAAAATCAATTTTATTACCTTCACGCGTATAAATATCAATTTGATTAATTACTTTGGGATCAGGATCGGCGTTCAGGCACGACACATGAACAAAATGTTCTACACCGCATTCTTTAGCAAGTCTGGCTATAGTTCTAGCTCCGTACACGTTCACATCGTGCAAACTGAAGTTACTGGTAGTAGCGTTGCTGCCTATTAAGTTAATTACAACGTTGGAATACTTGATGGACTTGATTATAGACTCCTCATCCTTTAAACTGAAAGGTTGAAACAGAATTTGTCCCAGGTCGCCGCACAACTTAAGCGGCAGCACATTGTACGGGTCGCTTCTGTGCGGAACTATTACCTGTGAAAAAAGGCCGGTTAATGTGATTCTGACTACTTTCGTAGAAACGAAATCCAATACATATACATATAGAAGAAACATAGCAAGTTACTTGCCTGCGTACCGATTTTCCCAAGACGGTTGCACACAGATGCTCCAATAAAACCATTTGCCCCGAACACTGTACATACTACTCCACTGAAAGAACTACGCCCTCCGGTACCTCTTTTCAAGCTGGCTGTAGTTGGATTTTTAATGATCCTCGGCTGATTTGTACAGTCGCGGCTTTGTATCGCTTGACACGCAGTGTACGCATTTTGGTTTTCTGAAACATACGATCATTAATATTTCTAATCAATCATTAAGACTAATAATCGGTGACCGATAACTAACTTCGTGAACTCGATTAAATCAATCGCAATTTTTTCTGATTAACATTCTTCTATTTCGGAGCATTACGATTAATGTTCAACTCTTCGTTATATAGTTATATAATTGTAATTCGTTGTCAACAAAGTGCACGGGATCGCAACGATGTATTGCAAAAACGTAGTAAACATATAGTGAATTACGAATGATGGCTAGACATCAAATTAAAACGAGATATAAACAGGATAAATCAACTTACTAGCGGCTCGTACCACCGTTTTTGGAATCCAAGCCGCCATGTCTACGGCTATGGCATTCGGCCGAAAACTGACAGGAAGTCAGCAGTAGAGAATACAGTGTGGTATACTGTGAAGGCAAGCGAATCACATTGCTTCCTGCGAGCGCGAAATTTGAAACTGTCTTTCATTTACACATTCATTTCGGTCAAAGAGCTTTTTTAAATTATCGGTAATTTGATAGTTGTAAAACACACGCAATATCACAAGCGTTTGGTCGAATCGTTGAATAGTCATCATCAGGAAAAATGACACGCGAATGATTTAAAAGTAGGTGGTTAAAGAAGAGATGGTTAAAACGAAATCAAATCATTGTTATTCTTTCTTTTTCTTTTGATCGTTCGTGTTCTCGTCGTACCGCAAGAACATGTAATAGTACAACAGCCAACAATAACTCACTCCTACCGCACAATATATCGAGGTGATTGCCTGGGGCAGGAATGGCAATGCATTGCCAAATATCGATTTATGCAATACAGTTTGGTACACCGTCAAGAATGGTAGAAGAACAACATACATTGTTTCGTGATAGCGAAGCAAACGTTGCTTAAACTTTCGCGACATGGCCAAGAAAGTCGCGACCATAGACGTTAAGAGCATCAATATTTTTAACGGAGTCAAGTTGTTTGGATGAAGTAGCGGCAGAAGAGCAGTGTGTCCAGTGCTGCTTAAAATTAAGAATATTCTCGCATCGTTTTTGTCTATCACAGCCAGAACGCTGAAACACACCGGAAAACCAGAGAAATTAGTTACGAATTCTTCGTTTCCCAAGATGTAATAACTACGAGCCTCTTACCACAGTGGAATGATAGCAGTTAAAATAGCTTTTTCGTGTACATGCCAACCAAACATGAACGAACACAAAGCGCAAATCACCAGGCATCTTACGAACTGATTTGGATTTTTGTCGCAGTTTTTCTTGAAGAATAGCCAGTACAATGCAGGCTGCAATTCACATTATTATTATCAAATTCCGCCACAATGTATGTATTGTTGCTCGAATTTTCTTCAATTTACCGATATCGAGATAAGTGTTAGTAGTAACGTTACAACTGGAGTCGGCGTTGGTAATACAATTAACGACTGTTCTTGTACCAAACCACCGGTCATTACAGCCGTCTTTGTGGCTTTTATCCAACCTAATCGTTTCAAAATAATTGCTGCTACTTTATCCAAGCCTATGTACAATGCCCATGCATTCGCAGCCCAATACGCGTGTACCAGGCCTCTTTTAAATGGGAATAATCTCGACAGTACCTAAAATAATCACGATTAATTGTACGAATGACAAACATTGTTTCATTATTCTATTTACCTGTGGCAATTGAGATGCAAATGGGCCAAATGAAATGAATAAAGTAGTCAATACTATGCCTGCCAGCGCGCACAAACGTTTAAGAAAACGATCGCTGTTCACACAGTAAGATTTCAACAACCAAATTGCAAAAACTGGTGCTACATACAGATAAATATGTTTCAAATTTAATAACAGAGCAAACCAAAGAGTTCCTTGCAGGATCGAAATCTAAAACAGAGCTTGTTAGTTTTAACATGAGAATAGAATAATATTTTAGCGTATAAATACCTGATCATTTTTTTTGGATACATTCGCTACAGCTAATAGTAAGATTCCAAGTAGAAATCCATTATATTGGAAGTGTATATGATCCACTACCAGCAATCCCATATTACACAATGATAAAACTACAAAAATTGCATAGCTATCAAAGGAGTTGCAAAACACTTTTCCAACTCTGAAATACACAAATAAACATATTAAAATAGGTCTTATAATAGATATACGACACAGTGTCCAGAATGTTTCGAGAACGTACTCTCTTACTCCATAAGCGAATAGTACATCCATAAATATCACAGAGCCTCTTTGCAAGAAAATGGTACCGGAGGATGCATAATTTAGGTTGTCCACTTGAAGCATCTCAGAATCAACCAGTTTCGCCAAATGACTGAGGAAGTATTCGAACCATGCGAACAATGGAGGATAATCTAGCGTCCATTGGGATTTGGAGTTCACATACCATTCTTGAATGGGTAAGCTGTGCGTTATGGCTAACCAGTTACGGTGCACCTCGAAATCTGTAGAACGACTAGAAGTCAAATGAATTATCAAAAATATAGTACAACATATATAATCTGTGATCAATTAGAAAATAATAATAATACATTCAATACATGTGATGAGAGAAACGTACTATAATGGAATCAAGAGTATCTTGAGACATGTGATAAGGATGAAAACTTGCAAGAGAACTTTGTTTGGGCTCCATTTCGCCGGCGTAACATAACCTTTTTTCGTCCTCTTCGATTTTGGAGCATCTTTACTATTCGTTACAGTCATCACGATGAATATTAAACTTCGCGGAACATCTTTCAACACGTTCGAAAAACAGAGCGGTTACCTGGTGCTGCCAACGTGCCAACGCGGCTCTCATTGACTTCTCTCCCCCCCCAATTATTTTCTTTCTATCTTACTTTATCATATATAATTTCGCTTTTCCTTCTGTTCGATACAGCACACAACACTATCCGGAACAGGAGGGTACTAGACGAAAGGATTATTTATCAAATAGACTTTCTAGAAAAAATAATTTTATTGTTATTTAACTTATATAACATCAGCATGTTATTAAACATCGGTTCTCCTTAATTCTTTTATTTTACAATGTAACATACAAAAAGAAAACTTCGCACATCTTTCGTTCGAAGATGTTTCTGATCTTTCCAGCGCCAAACTGTGACAAAACAAAACCAAGCATGGACAAACACTAATAACTTGGAAAACCGATCGCGTGACCACTAGAAAAATGATTCGCTACAAAATTATCTGGCAGAAATCAACCCGTATTTACAATATAAATACACATCAGTGGGGAACAAATGCTATTTAAAGTATAAAATTGGCACTGGAAGGATTCAGGAAATAATACGTCCTAACGCCTGAATCATCTTTGTCTACCGTAGAGCTCGTGGGTTTCGACCAAATATTACCACAATACATATATACAAATCAGTCACATGCAGTTATTAAAGACTGCGCGTCCAGCAGACTCTCTGTAGCCAACATCGAACTGTTTATTATGGGAGTGCTGACCGTGTTTCCAGTTTTCTTATTCGAGAACGGATAAAAACTGTCGATGTTCATTTGAACTGTATAGCTGTTCGTCTTTACAACGGACGAATCACAGTTCTCGTTTATGCTTATTTTCAACTGGTTCACGCTGTTTCGAAGTAATCTCGCATACAGTTCTATGTGGTTTTGTCCGCCATTGCGGATCTCCAAAGGTGGTATCCACCGGAAGTAACACTGAGCCCACAATTCGAGGCTCACCACATTGTGCTGGGGCTTTATTATGCTTCTTTCTGTTACGTTTGTTTCGCGAGAGCTGTACAGTGGGTTATAAAATAACAATATGTCCTGTTCACTGAACTGTTCTCTCCAATCCCAGACACTTCGAAGAATCAAAGGATTACTTGGCTCCTAAAAGAAAAACTCGTATTCAGCACTAAATAGCGCGGATGTAGGTACTTATGTATATTTCGAATGTTTACCATAGCTGCCGTCACCCGATCTTTCTCGCAATTAAAAATAAATGTATCAAAAATTGAAACGTGAGCAGCGTCCCACAATGTTGTCAGGTACGTTTCCGTGAATTCGAATTCTGCGGGAAATTGTTGACACAGTTGCCAGACACAATCAAGGTATAAAAGGAACACTGGAGACTTTTGAAATAGAAAGGTTTGTACATTTTTAACATAATCGCATTTAATTTAAGAGATTGAAAATGTTTCGTGTATATATGTACCTTCTCGGATTTCCTTTTGGCAACATGACCTAATCTATCACAAAACGGATGCCCACCGGCAATCCATTCTTTCTGCAAAAGCGACTGAAACCCGTTTACGGTTCGGAAGTGCGGGTCCAGTAATAATTGAACTAAGCTCGATATAATGCAACAAATATCCGCGCCAGCACCTTCTGAAAGATCGGACCATCTCAAATCAGTGGAACAGATAGGACGGCAGCGATTCGAGATGCTCACCTTGTAAAATTACGGAGGATCCTAAATGAAGATGCTCGCAGGCTTCGACAGCTTTTTGCAAACAATACGATATATGCTTCAACCATTTCGTGCTTTCTACCAATGAGTAGAAATTGTTGTCTTGAAGCCAAAACTGCCTGATGTTCTCTGAACAGAACAGAATTTATTAAAATACAATAAATTTCAACGATGCGTGGAGGTATGCAGAAGAAATAGGTAGAAAAACGCTTACCCGGGGAACATAGATTAGCAAATTTGGAAAAAGACCCGGCTATCAACTTTATATTAATCTCTTTATTTAATTCTAAAACGAACGGTGCCTTTTTTTGGGGATGACTCTTGCGGACGTTCTCGAACAGAATATTTTCTTGCATTCTGTTGGTGATCAAAGGCGAGAGCTCGGACATTTTGACCAACGCCGCACCATGCGCGCTTGACCAAGACCAAACCGGTGGATGGTTGCCTTGAAAGTGTTTAACCGCATCCATTAGTTGACTGTCGGTGATGGACGCTGGTACAATTATGTATCGCGACAAGCTGCAAACGAATCGGTCATTCTTTTGTATTCCATTCGACATACGTTTTATTACAAATGGCATTTACCTACGACAAAGCTTGAAATCCACGTTAACCGTAGACAGCCTCCAAAATTTTCGAAGCTTCTCGTTACTTATAGTTCTCTCTAATTCATTATGCCAATCCGATATATCTCGAAACAAGCGTACAGCTTTATCAAGACTACTATAATAAGCTTCCTCGTAATCGTAAGCGAATAACAAGTAATGTCTGCTCGGAAAAGCATGGTGTAACAATGCTGTCAACAGAGTTTTCCCGTGTCCTCTGGGTGAAAATTTAAAGGAAAACGACCATGTTCGTAGATTCTGAAATCCGTAATAACTTATGTACCATGGACTCTCGTCGATATTACATTCGCATTACCGGTAATAGACAAATATAAATGTTTACTTTGCAAATAATAAATATCCCTTTTACTTTAGATGGTACGGTATTGCCAGGTACCAGTCTTCTTTTCTTATCATTTACAGTTATATAAATATCTTCTATGTTCGTTAAACACGTATCCATGTAGCCATAAAGATGATTCTGTTGGCGCACCATGTCCTGCAAACAAGATGCAATTACAGCCCGCCGATCGTTGGAAGAGGAGGTGCTTCGCCAGTCTACTCACGTCCTCGTTCGTGTCGTCTGTTGTGACAAAACTGAGCTTGAAATTCGTAACAGATAGATTGCCGGAGGTCCCTTGCTTCAGGTCGCTGACAGGTGAAAACATAAGAACGCTCTGCGCGCTGGTGACCAGAATCTCGCCGGGAAGTAATTTTACACTGTTTTCGGATAGCGAATTACGTCGACTGGAACCTAGTGGCTGGGCACAACGTGATAACGTTCGATCAACGGTATTGCACCATAGTCGGAAAGCTCTCCGTTGAGGTTATGTTTGAATGTTTACATGAGAGATCACCGACAAACAATTACCTGCATTTCGTGTTCCTCGAGGCCCACGTAGCTTATGAAATTGTTGCAGCTTTTGCTTTCCATCGTGAACGCGTGTGTGATCGGCATCGACCGTGTGAAAATAAAACCATAGAAACCAGAATATATCCCTCGACATAAGCTGCGGTTCTTTTTAGTTTCCACTTAATTTTCCATTGTCGCACGATCGCTGATGATTATTCAATCGTCTGTCGATGCTCAAGGCATTTTTTACGAGTGTCACGAGGAAGATTCTCACTTCTCGGGCCCAAACCAGGCCGCGGTATAACCCTCCGTACAAATCATCCTGAACAACTCCTCTATGCCGTTCTGCTCCTCGTCCGTCGTTTTCGTGCTTTATTCATATCGCTAGGTCGCTAGCTAGACCTTGAGGCTATGTTCGCCTGTTCGCCGCGGCCACAATGTGTCACGAGAACTTGGCATCGTGTAACGTGACCTTTTCATGATTTCTATACTGTTTCTAGTTTTCTATAGAGCTATATCAAATATACATAGCAGAGACTGTACATAGCGACTATTTAAATAGGACTGTCATCAATCTGCATTGCAAATCTACTCATTCTATATTGAAATTCGAGTATCCAAATTACATATTACCTATCCAGATACTTAAGTACTTGGATTTATTCAAGTCCAGACAATTCAGAGAATATATACTTGAATACCCGGTTAGAAAAAGTTTAACCAAGAAACGATGTACAATAAATTTGAGAGTTAAAAATATTAAATATTTATTCATCGATGACCAATGTACAAAATCATAAACAAACAAGAAGTGGACTTCTTCTTATTTCAGTACAATACACTCAGATCCTGACCCTTCTTTCTATGTTCGAAATGCGCCTGCGCGATTTCCAAAAATTGCGGTCTTTGCAAAAGATTATACGCGAGAGAAAGCATGTGCAATGCCTTATTTTGTACATGAGAGACGCCACTGTAAAAAAGATCATGTCCCAGTTCTAAGCAAGTGCCGAAATCGCATTCATCCGCTGCAATCGTCGCCAATCTTAGAACTTCTTCGAGTTTTAAAAATGGTGCTTTTCTTTCTTCCGGCGTCTGAGCATCTTCTATTTGTTTTAATATCTTCTTTAATTCATCTGAAATGAAGACAAGAACTAAAGTTCAAGTTTTATAGCTCTAATTAATAATTTTCTATATTTTCTGGTAACTCACTATCCGTTACTGCCAGTTCCCTGTACCCTAGCTCAGTTTTCTTATTGTACGGTACCACGATTCCTGCTTTGTGAAAAGTTCTCGCGACAACTTTCTTTTCTCTATCTTTCATTCTACTCGACGTTTGGTCCAATACTATTTTTTTCTCTTGAGCATAGCTTTTCAATTTCTGTTGTAACTGCGTTATTCCGGTCTTTTCAAACACATTAGCCAGTTTTATTTTTTCTCCTAGGTATATACTGAAATATAAATTACAACTAACTATTCGGAAGTCTTTGAAAATCGAAAAAACACCACGATTGTCATGATTTAATCATTTTCTTACTAAAGCGCGCCAAATACATTTTCAGCTACCGGTTCAATCACGGAACTTGCAATTGCTTTGTTCTTCGCCACAAATACAGGCCTTTCCGATACATCATCCCTCCAGTAACCAATGTGCAAATTTTCTTTACCATCGATTTTCATGATAGTCTGTAAAAAATATTATATTAATATCAATCGTTTCTCAAATCATAAAAAGAAAATATTTAAACTTCTTACTTGGAATTCTGGTGGATCATAATAGTACCTCCAGTGCCTGAGTAGAGACTTTTCACCATCGACTTCGGAACTTAGAAATTTCTCATTAAATACATCGTAAGGACCAACGAGTTGTAATTGTACACGTTTAAAGGCGTTTAAAGGATCTTTCTCAGAAATGGTCTTACAGAACTCGTATAATTGAAAGAAATCTTCAGGCATTTCTGTTAAGAACAAACGAGAAATAATTGTCTGTGCCTCGTTTGGAAATACTTTGTCGTCTTTGAGACTAACATTAGAATCTTTGAATAAAGATGTAATGGTAACTCGAGTGTTTAGATCCTTTATATGTTTTTCGTTATCCGAATCTGATTCTTGTTTCGTAGGTTCAATACATTCTTCGGTTTTTTCTAAATTCCGATTGTTGTCAGTTTGCGAGGAGCCGTTGTCCATCTCTGTATCATCTTTCCTTTGTGCTTTCTTCTTCGGAGAGTCATCCGATTCCTTGTCGCTCTCAGGTTTCTTCCTTTTCATACTAGTAGCTTTACGTTTGCCTTTCTGTTTCTTCTATAAATACAAGAATACAATGCAATACTTTTTCCCTTGTTTACGTGAGTTTATACGGCAAAAAAGTATCAGAATATAAATAAATTAAGGTGAGATTATTAATAGTTGCGTAAAACGTACAAAATATATAATTACATAAATGGGTGCAGAATGACAATGTCGTACCGTGTCTTTTGAAGGTGGATGTTTAAATTTCTCGTGATGTACCGCATTCTTCTGATAACATTTTGCTCCATATCGGCAAGGAATCCGTGTGTCTTCCTTGTACACTTTAAATTGTTCCTCCTCATTGTCGGACATGTTTAATACTTATTTAAAATGTATTCGAGTGAGAGTTTCCCGCGAAAAATAAGGCTATATTTGCTCACTAAAAAAACATATAGAGAAACGAATTTCTTTTTAATTTATGTATAATATCGTATGGACAATAATTATGAGTTCCTTTATAATTAATTGTAATTATACATATCTTCGGGTTGTCGTCAATACATATTTATATATATCTAATACAATTTATACCTTAAAAAATATTCTTCTGGTTTCAATTTGCTTTTGGAGAAGTTAAAAAATGGCATTTCGTCGGAGTCGTTGCAGCATATTTTTCTTCAAACGATCGATCAAACTCTTCTAATTTTTCGAATGAAAAGTACAGTTTTGAAGTGAAACTTCTTTGCGGAGGGTAACGTATTTGACGTTACGGAAGTCGAGAGTGGCGCGAAAATTTAAACGGAGAATAAACGGAGAAAAAAACCCCAACGGGATTCGAACCCCGGTCTACAGCTTGGACAACATAAATATCTAATTAAAAGAAGAGGTAAATATATATCTAAATTACAAAATTACATTTAAAAATCTAAAATCAAAATGAATACATATACAGGGTTGTGCAAACGTAACTTTAATGAAAACTTATTTCTTACAAAATAAATCAAGTTACATCAGATGTTGGAACTGCGATCCATTTTTCTAAATACAGAGCTCCACTCTTTGTATTAGATTTCTCGTTGTTGCGAAAAGGTTAGAAAAAAAACATACGCGTGGGAAACCACGCGCGGCCACGTGCGGCCACGGCACTGATATAGTATATATATCAGTGGGCCACGGACTTCGCGCGGCAGAAGTGAAACTTCTTGCAGTTTAGTAATGTTTAGAAGTAAATTAAGATTGGAAATGGTAAAAAATAATGAAGCGACAACCAGATCAGGAACAACTAATACAAAAAAAAATAATGAAACGACAGCAAGATCAGGAACAACTAATACAAAAAAAAAATGAAGCGACAATAAGATCAGGAACAAGTAATACAAAAAAAAAATAATGAAGCGACAACAAGATCAGGAACAAGTAATACAAAAAAAATCATAGAAAAATTCATAGAAAAAGTTTAATTTCAAAAATAATGAACGATCAAAATTTGCGACTCAAATAAAGAAGGAGAGCGTATGGGAAATGCTATGAACTATATGTCTCTTTCTTTCCCATACGCTCTCCTTCGAGTCTCACATTTTGATCGTTCATTATTTTTGAAATTAAACTTTTTCTATGATTTTTTAATGATTTTTTTTGTATTAGTTGTTCCTGATCTTGTTGTCGTCTTCATTTTTTTTTGTATTAGTTGTTCCTGATCTTGTTGTCGCTTCATTATTTTTTACCATTTCCAATCTTAATTTACTTCTAAACATTACTAAACTGCAAGAAGTTTTTTTATCCTCCCGAATGAGGTTCCTGCATTTGGACGCGCATGTCAGCGCATGTGCGAAGAAACTTGCAATAACCCAGCACTGAGGCAACTGAGGTCGTTGTGCGTAGAAAGTAGCGAGAACAAATATAGATGGCGCCACAATGTTCGAGATCAGTGGTACTTAACCAATTATCTCTCTCTTTCTCTCTTGAGTGAGTATAAAGTTTGGCAAAAAATATATGTGTACAATTATCGATCAACGCATAGTTCGAAGGTTTTATTTGAAACTACCTAACTTATTTACTCAGGAATCGATTGTGCGAATACTTTTTGGTAATTGTTTTCTATGTATCATTCGTGCGTATTCCGCGTTAGTCCGTGGACAATTCCTCGCCGTACCCGACTGAGAATCACTGGCGATTGAGTTTTATGGGAACACGGGAGGGAACGATGTTCAGGGAAAACGGTGTATGCGTAGCGTTACATGCATATCACACGTCAGAATAAACGAACGGACGAAATTCGTTCGAGGCTCGATAGTAATTTCTTTTCCTCTACTGGGAGGTATATATATATATATCGTTGTCGACAGAGGATCGACATTAAAATCGGTACCCGTAGCGAACCGACCCGAGGCTCGAACGGGGAGCCCTTCAACTCCAGTAACTCGATTAATTGAATTACAATTATAAGTGGAACACACACGGTTTTCCCGTGTGCTTCCCGTGAAGCTCGCCCCCTGTTTCCGGCATTCTCGCTACTTTTTGGAACGCACGCCTGCAAAGACACTCCATTTACGCGTAATTCAATTACTGTTATTACTTAATTGAATAAATAAACCGCGACTAGGTCGAGCCAGAGACGTAGCTTTCTCATTGGATGCGATATTTGTTCGGGAATCGATGCTCCGCGACTGAACTCCCACGAATTCGGTAAGAAAGCATTTCATTAATAACTATGGTGGCTCTTACATATAGGGTGTTATACGTAACAGTTGCCACGGAACCTTAGTTAGCTTAGCTGGCTTGGATCGTAAAAAAAATCGGATTTCTGAGTAAAGTACGCGACTGTATATACATGCGAGTATTATAGCAAAACCGGCACTTTTTGTCTATCTGTTTTTTTTTCTTTTTTCTAAAGATACTGATGTAACTTCCTGTTTTTACAAGTGGAATTTTTAACGATTTTTTAAACCATTTTTTCATTATAGGATCAATAAAAAATCTCTGACGATATGCACACACAGCCTGCAGAACTCGTTGTCAATTTTTCTGTGAAAATGTGTCTATGTATTTTGTTCTGCGGTTTCAGGAATGTGAGATGGCCAGACTCATAGCGAACGGAATCATTTATTTGTGCGTATTGTGTACTATCATCGGAGCTAATGAAAGCAACGACAACGACGCTCAGGATGTAGTAGTATCGGAAGTAGTATACAAAACTCCAGAGGTATCAGGTTTCGCGTATTTAGTGGAAACCTTTGATGATCTTGAGAAATTCAAGGAGACATGGGTGTTGTCGGAGGCAAAGAAAGACTCTGTAGATGAAGACATAGCAAAATACGATGGTATCTTTTTCTTTGTTACGTATCTCTTAAGCGCTGTTACCCGGATTCTGAATGTTAATCATTTTTGTAGGAATCTGGTCTATAGAAGAACCTAAGAGACACGCGCAAGAAGGTGATCTAGGATTAGTGCTAAAGAGTAAAGCTAGGCATGCCGCTGTGTCTAGGGCGTTGTCTAAACCATTCCATTTTGAAGACAAACCGTTAGTGGTACAATACGAAGTGAATTTCCAAGCTGGTCAAGAATGCGGAGGAGCCTATGTGAAGCTCATCACATTGGACCCGGAACACGCGGATTTGAAGAATTTCCACGACAAAACTCCCTACACTATAATGTTCGGACCCGATAAGTGTGGAAATGATCACAAGGTATACAAAGGCAAAAAGTCTACTTATCTTGTAGTCATTCTGTACACTAATCTCTGTTTATGTTTATTCAGTTGCGCTTTATATTCCGGCATAAAAATCCTCTGAACAATTCAGTAGAGGAGAAACATTGTAAAAAACCAAGGGAGAGGTTGGAAGACTTTTTCAAAGATAAACAATCTCACCTTTACACCTTGATCATTCGTCCCGACAACAGTTTCGAGATCAAAGTGGACAATAAGATTGTGAATTCTGGTTCGCTGTTGGACGACTTCACACCACCTGTGAACCCACCTTTAGAAATCGAAGATCCCACCGATGTTCAGCCTGAAGACTGGGACGACAGGGAGAAAATCCCAGATCTGTCGGTTGTTAAACCAGACGATTGGGACGAAGATGCTCCGGCACAAATCGTAGATGAAGACGACGTTATGCCTGATGGATGGCTCGAAGATGAACCACCGATGATACCTAACCCTGATTCTGTTAAACCTGAAGATTGGGACGTTGAAATGGATGGGGAATGGGAACCTCCCGACATACCAAATCCAAAGTGTGCCGACGCACCAGGATGCGGTCCGTACAAACAAAAGATGAAGAAGAATCCACGGTACAAGGGAAAATGGTCACCGCCACTAATCAACAACCCCAATTACAAAGGGAAATGGAAGCCTAGACTGATACACAATCCTAATTACTTCAACGATGAGCAGCCATTCCGAATGACGTCTATTGTATGTTATACCTTTCGTGTAATAATACTGTTCAGCAAATTTAACCTCTTGTTTTTTCCGTATCTCAAATCTATAAGAATTTTTTAAACTGATTATCGAAACGCAAAATTGGTATTGGACAGTGCAATTATTTTGATGGTCGCCTGGTGTAAATATCGCATAGAATGTGTTCTATGTTCACAGTATGCTGTTGGTTTCGAACTCTGGTCTATGTCCGCGGATACAATGTTCGACAATATGTTAATTACCGACGATGAAGAAGTAGGAAAGAAGTGGGCCGACGATACTTTTGAAGTGCGTCGCGCTAGAATCGCAGAGGAGAGTGTAAGTAATGTTCTATTTGCTGTTTAATGGTATCACATGTGATCCAGTGATCTTCGCGTATACTGTTTGAGAGGGATAGAAACGAAGAATAGGAGAACAATACTTGAGCGTGCATGTAAATTTGATGAATATGTGTACACTGTGCCATACAGGTAACACTGTGGGGTCGCATTTTAATAGCTACGAATTATAGACCAGGCTGGTGGGCACTGTATGTCTTGTACTGCGCGGTACCAGTCGTATTATACGTCTGGTACTTACTGAAACGAATCCGTAAGGTACAACTGCCGGTTATTTTCAATTACTTGCTAAACAATATAGTATTTGACAAAAGTATCGTTATTGGCCAGAGCTAAGTGGTTTGATATTGTAAGGATGTTTGTATCACCATGTGAATGACTGAATGTGAGTGTGCATGCGGAAACACGAATGTGTGTTGATTTTCGGAAATTAAATAAGATTACGCTACGCGATAATTTCCCGTCACCTTTAATTGAGGACCAGCTCGATTTGTTAGGAGGGAAAAAGTATTTTACGTCTTTGGATCTAAAAGATGGGTTTTTCCATATTAAAATGGACGAAGAGTCAATAAAGTATACATCGTTTGTAACTCCATTAGGGCAATATTAGGGCGCTCCACTTAAATTTCAAAGATATGTAACACAAATTTTTAAGAAACTCATTGATTCTGACGAAATTTCTGGCGACCGAAACTATGGAACAACACTTACAAATATTAGAAAAAGTTTTTAAGTTGCTCGTCTCTAACAGATTAGAATTACGATTAGATAAATGTAGATTCGAGCAAACGAAATTAATTTATTTAAGCTATACTGTGACCAATGAGGGTATTCATCCAACGGATAAAGGTTTAGAAGCAATTAAAAATTTTCCAGTACCGCGAAATGTACGTGATGTACAAAGTTTCATGGGAATGTGCTCGTATTTTAGAAACATTTGTTAAGAATTTTTCGATTATTGCGAAACCATTGTATGATCTGACTCGCAAAAACGTAAATTTCGAATTCAACGAAAAGGAAGAAAAAACATTTCATGAACTTAAGGGCCGTTTAATTGAAGCACCCACATTAAGTATATATTCACAATTGTAAGGATGTTTGTGTCACCGTGTGAATGACTGAATGTGAGTGTGCATGCAGTGGTCATGTCATATGTTTAAATGTTATATATGTTTTTATTGATTTATGCGTTGCGTTAACGTTCTGTTAACAAATGTACGTTACGATATGATTTTGAAAACGTCATTAATCAGTTTCCCGCGAGCGAGCAACCGATTGACAACGATCACGTCGTTATCAGGCCTCCTTACAATATTGACATACCTGCGTATTAGCACAAAAGTCTACTCATAGATCATGTACATACGTATCGATCAACTGTATTTATATGTATAGTAGAACGAAAGTACCCTCCGGAAGTTTGATCGTATACACTATCGTTATTGTGTTTTATAATTTGACAATTATTTTACATAGTGGAGCGTATGGCGTCAGATTGGCACATTTACCGCGGAACATCCATGGATATGGGCTGTATATATAATAGCTGCTGCTATACCCATAATGCTAGTAATATATTGTTGCTGCTTTGCTTCCCAGGTATAAAGAATCCGTCAACTATGTTCCAAATTGCTAATTATACAGTTCTCGCTCCTATTAAATGTAGAGCATGCTTATGGAAAAATAATCGAATTATAGAGTAGGTACAGAACTGATTAGCTCGTTTTGTAGGATAAGTACGACTTGAAAGATGAAGATAAATCACCTCTGCTTATAAATGAGGAAGTGACTGAGCAACAAGAAGAGAATGAGATCCAAACGGCTAGTATCGAACCTGAGGAGAAACCTGAGGAAAAACTAGAGACAGAGGAGGACGAAACTGAGAAATCGGTGGACGAACCCGATAAAAATGAGGAGACCGAAGAGTTGATAGAAAGCGAAGACAACGTTAGTAAAAAATCGTGTCAAAGCTTCAATATTTTTATTAATTGTAAAATATTCAATTGAATGAAAATTTTTGGTTGCAGGACAAGCCAGCGATGGGTGGCGACGGACCACGACGAAGAAAACCAAATAAAGAATAGAGCTTATTCGAATTGAAACGGAGGGAAAGAGTTCGTATTACTAAGATATTTATGCAAATCTTTCACATTCCACGCAACACTCGCCATTGTGTATGTTAGGGTTTTTCAGTGCCCGATAGAATGCATTGCGAAAACACTAGGAACCAGTTTTTTGCCCCCAAAATCAAAATTTGCCCCAATCATACTCTAAGGCGAATGATTTTTCACGGTTGAGCATGTTTCACGTATGAATGATAATACATAAAACATACAGAAAGATTAAAAAAAAAAAAAAGAAATTTGTAATGAATGATGTTTGGTGTAACTATTTATGCCTTGATAATATGTAGTCAATGAACTTTTGTTATTGTATATTGAACGTGAATAATACAATAGATTTTATTCACGACTTATGTATAAGAACGAAACAAAACAAAAAAAAGAGAGGAAAAAAAAATAACGTACAATTAAACGAACGATTTTCAGTTATCGTTGCCGTCGCAGACGTTTATGTTATTCGATGTAACTAATTTTTCTTAAATAATATGTTTAATTACTTTTGCCATTACATTAATAAAGTGTACACTGTGAACGAGATAATTTTATGTATCATATAATGTTATATATCATTTATAACTGTTAAGTTTGGAATTGTTTAAGAATAATTAAAGAATACATTACAAAAATCTTTTGTTCTCTACGATAGATCGCGAACAGATTCGAATCTTTCAAACTGTGAAAAGTTTGTTTTCTAGAGAGCGAAGCTTTAATCGATTGTTGTGTTAGAAAATGATTTAATTTAACACATTACAAGGATCCTTAGAAAAGTAACAACATTATAACACAATTGACAATTAAAATAAAATTGTATTTTTATTCTTAATACTTTCTCGTATCTTTTTTCTTTTTATTCGATCTTGAACGTGCTTCGGTTTCAGCATGCTCGAAAAGGGAGAAACAATGCGATACACGTATCTATGTACATACAATTTCAAGATGAAACATTTATTTAAAAAGGTAATCTTTCGATTTTCGTCCGTTCGATTTACTTCAACGACACGTTGCTTAATTAATATACATACATCTTAGGTGTAGATCACAAAAATAATGTGTTTAGAGAGAATGTTGACTTAGGGACTAGTAGACTGAATACTGGAATTCTGAGTACACGACTTGCAAGTGGGTACCGCGCGTTGCGAAAGATGCCCAGGGAGAACTGTGTGTGCACCCATGCATTTGGTGCACTGTACCTCGCCGCATGACCAGCAATGGTGCTGAAATTTTGCGGTTGAATTATTCGACGAATCAGTGAAGCACTCTAATCGAATGATCGAAATTGGGAACGCGATTGCACACCTTTCTGTCGAACGCATCGAACGTGGTGGAACACGAACACTCTTCCATGCTTCCCGCTGGTTTCCAATCTAAAGCGACTGTCTTCAATTCGTGTTCCAACCGACTAATCTGTATTTTAGTTTTATTCTTCTCCTCATGGTTGTTCGCTGTATTTTCTATGATCGGTTCGGACAAAGGATCTTTCGTATATTTATTATCGTACTTGTGTTTTCCTTGTGTACCTTTGCTCTGAACATTGTTTATGTTCAGCATCGAGTTCAAGACACCTACTCTCTGGAAAATAAGTAATTACATTAAATATAATATACAATGAGCAAGAAGAAATCAGATAAAAATCAGACGAGTTTGTACTTTTACGAGAAGCTTAACGTGATCTTCCAGGCAACTGGTGTGATCGTGCATGGTGAGCAAGTAATCTTCATACGTTTCCCTAGGGTGAATACCATTCTCGAATCGGAAATACATCCCTCGCCACAAACTGCAATGTTATCAGTGTATTTAATATACAATTCTTTCTCTTCGCTCGGTACGAATAATAATTCCGTATATATATTACATGATGCTCTGCGCAGCTAACTTTGGTTGAAGAACGCTGCTAGATTCGTCGTTGAGACGACTACATTTGAAGAGCGGATTCATGTACTCGTGCATATTGTTCGCCATATATCCCCATAGGGAATACGTTCTCTCCGATACTCTGTAACAATCAAAATTCCACTCCTTGATATGTACAGGGTATCTCAACTAACTTACGTGTTTCAAATATCTTTTGTTCATCAGGACCTCACGAACTGCTGTATAATAAACGAATCATTTTTATACCTGAGCATCTGTCTCTCCTTTTCAGAATTCCCTATGAAAGTACCATATTGACAGCTGTGCACATGATCGTGAAGAGTCAACAGGAAATACTCATTGAACTGAAACTTATGCGGATACTGTTGCAACAACTGATATGTCGCGTCAATGAACTGTGTAAAAATTGGTGCTAATTCTTTACTATCACAGCTGATGTGGCTGCAACGGTTACTGAACTTATGTCCGAACGACAGCCAGTCTTTTTCGATCAACGCCTATGTGAAAAGAATATAGCATGCTTTACACAAGCCAATGGAAAATTTGGAAATTTGTGATAATAGTTGATTAGCGAAATATTATACCTGGAAACCTTGGATCGTTCTGTAAAATGGATCTAATAAGAGCGCGCTCAGCGAACATACTTGAGCAGTACGATCCCAACCATCGCTACAGTGCACCACCACGCTAACTCCGTTTGACACTGCTCGAGCAATGAACCATGCGGCCTCCAATATAGATTTTATATGCTTGAGCCATCCACTGCTTTCCAAACCACTTAGAAACGCGCTCATCGAAGTTGTTCTTTGCACTAAACATGAATGGGGTACACTAGTAACAGCGAGTAATGTTTATCGTTCAACGAATTAAACGGTGGACTCACGCTCTATCAATTTGTTCAGACTGGTCCTCATTACATGTATGTTTTCAATACCGAAGAAATGAAACTTGATATTATCGTAAAAATTCTCGTTCTCGTATCCCTTTCCTGCAGCTTTGTTGGCAAAGGCGTTGATCTATACAAATGACACGAACGTTGATTTTTCACTGATAACATTTGAGATCACAACATTGGCAACAGTTACGAAAATACCTTGGCTCATGTTTAATAGACTTACGCGCGGTCGTGTATCTACAACATACATGTACTTGGAATTAGGATTCGTACACAATATATTGTACATCATCTGTTCGTCTTCGGGACATCGGGCACTGAATCCTGATAAAGGTTGACTACACCGACAAATGGCTGCCTATGGAACAATTGTACTTGATTATGTAAGCCGTTAGTACTTATTCATCACACAAACCTTGTTAGAATGTAAATATGTTAAAACCGGTAACCGTCCTCTGCTCCTAAACTTTGCGCTACCTATCAAAGTACCATTGCTACTTGTACTGGGCACATATAAATACTTGGGATAAGTATCGCAAAGCTGAAATCATAAATAAATATTGTACGTATTCGTTAAGATGTTTTACAAGTTGTAAATTTTACAGTTAAGTTTTACTACATTTGTACCTCATAATTTGTATTTATATAGCTCAGAGACCATTCGTCATTGGGAAGGCCTTGTCTCTGAAATTCGCTTTGTAGATTAAAAAAATTCCATCCTGCGTGCTGTGGTAGCGTGTCTTCAGTTGGTTGGTAATAGAAACAATAGAGGTCCTCTAAATTCACTGAAAATAAATAAAAGTGAAGTCTCGAAATGACTGTTCCAAGGATCTTATATGATCAATTTACCCAGGCAAGACAGCTTGGATAACGTTTGATATATATTATGGCAGTCTCGTTCTTTCGGAATGATAAATGTCACGGTGAAAAAGTGTTTACACTTAATACACAGCGGCGAGCCTGTTGTAGTCAACGGTTGCTTCTCTATACTTGAAATATGAGTACATAGAACCTGAAATACAATATATCGTTGAAATTTGTTACGAGTATACCTGAAATAAATTAGAAGCTTACGCATAGCAGAGATACACGTTACCCAAATTTTCTTCTTTCCGTTTCGTTCGGTGAATATAAGATGAGGTACAGTCAAATAAAGAGTTCCGATAGAGTGATTGTTACTGTATTTGTCTAGAATCCTAACATTTTCCACCTGGAAAGACGAGAAAGAAATAACATCTAGAAGGAATAACACTGCTAGGTACGTTCCAAGTTTGGGTCCACAGATTTACTTTGACCGCAAAATAAATATAAAGCAGCTCAGCACTTTGGAGTACACAGAGTGCATAACTCCAACAGAAAATCTTTTTTCTTTCTTTCACGGTTAACAAAACACAGCGCATAAACGAGAATGGTGGAATACAACATATTTGACAGGTGCCGAGAATCGCGTGGAAACATCCATTCGAAACAGCCCCGCGCGTAAACGAGGAAATGTTACATCGGAATACCTTTGGAATCGTTATTTTATCCAGTTTGTTCTTTCCGTTCGCCATTGTTTACACTCGACGGACCATCTGACAAATTGAAAATTGTGGCTACCACCACTGACCAATCTTCCGGGACAGTGGTGGTCAACTCGCGATTTCATTCGTAATTCAACAAATTTTCGTCGCTGACGATACCACGGTTATCGACCTACAATTACCTCTGTCGGTAAACTCGGCTGGTAGTTTGAGCGTTTCACCGCTACGCGAAATGGCGCTGTACAGATATTTGAACGGAGCATACGATTCGTACCGGAATTTACATTATCTTTTACGGGGAGTACGGCAAGTATCATTCGCGTTCGAATAAAAAATACCATTTCAATACTTTCCCGTTGAAATTTTCTCGCTTTTGATATCTGAAATTAAGGCTGGGACTGCTGTTTGATTTAGGGGACCACAAATTTTCGACTGAAACATCTGTAAGAATGCTTTGCGTGTAGCGCTTCATGTGAAATGCGTTCCGAAAATGAACAATGCGATACGCGTTTAAAGCTTGCCTTATTGACACCATAGATTGATACTTCGATTACGTATCTGAATTACTAAAATTCAAATTAGATTCCTTACTCTCTCGATTGAACATATTGAACTTTTGCTACTTATTTTATAATTTAACGATAACGATATAATCTGATATATGTAGATGTATATATAGATGCTGTACATTAGTTTCTATACTTACCTGCATTTTTGAGGATTTCTATTGAAAGATTATAAAAAATAATTAATCAATACTTATTTGTTGTTTCCATTAATCCGGTTACGATGTATGCATTCTTTAAGTATAAGTATACTTACTATATATTTATTTATGTGCAATGAATCTTTTAATAAATCGGTTGAAATGCGTTTCGGAACACATGGAAAACCGAGGATTGGCGAGGATCCCCAAGCCCAAGATCATTATTACAAACCAGGCCCCTTCGATTGGCACTGTTCAAGAAGTAAAGCAGGGCGAAGGCGAAGGAACTCTCGCACTCGCACGAAGGGCAGCGGAACGCTTCAAACTTCGTGCGTCCCATTTCAACGGGATCGTGATTGCGACAATTAAACCGTGAACGGTTTACACGCGTTGACGCTAACTCGATAAACAAAAATGGCTAGTAACACGAACTGGGAAAAACCTGCCAAGGAGTAAGTACGCGAATTATTGGAGTATGCAACAAGATATTTCATGCAACGCTTCAATGTATACAAGTAGTACTTGAATTCTTTAATACGATCGATCTATCATCTCGCAATGACACGACACATTTCACAAATGAAATTCTAAGATTCCTTGAAAAAGTATTATGTCGACTTGTAAGCAGTGAGCCATTTTTTTTATATACACTTAGGAAAAGAGCGTAAACAACGTTAACGCTAATCGCACTTTGTGTATTCAATTTGTCATTGAAACTTATCCGGATGTTATATATTGTCAAGATTTAATTTCAGATTGTTGGAACAGAAAAACGAAACTGCCAAGAAATATTATTTAGCAAAAGAGTATAAAGAAGCATTAAAGGAATACAACGATCTCATCGGTGAGCATTCTCTCTGATTTAAAATCTATTATGGCAATAGTTAATTAATTAGCGGCTCGATTAATTTTGTAGAGTTAAGCCCAAATGATTTCCGTTATTATGGAAATAGAGCTGCCTGTTATATAATGACTAACAAATATTCCGATGCTTTGAATGACTCGCAAAAGTGTCTGGAGTTGAACCCGACCTTTCACAAAGTATGTAGTATAACGTGTTCAATACACGATATGTACAAATTAAACAAATACATGTTTCATGTATTTACTTTTACAGAGTTATATTAGAATGGCTAGGTGCCATTTAATCTTGGGAGCACTTGAGGCAGCCCGAAGTATTACAACCTTATTGAAATGCTTGGAACCCAACAACACAAAAACTCATGTGCTGCTAAACGACTTGACGCATTTACAAAATTATATTAAGGAAGGAGATGCTGCATATGCCAATAAGGATTTTCGTAAGGTAAAAGATTACTTCTTATATAAAACGAAATACGTGTGCGACATTACTATGGGCTCAACAAATAATTAATCTTTCACATTTTTCAAAGGTTGTGTATTGTATGGACCGTTGCTGCGACGTCGCTACTTATTGTCCAAAGTTCAAATTGATGAAAGCAGAGTGTTTAGTATTTCTGGGAAGATACCAAGAAGCACAAGAAATCGCAAAGTACTTACCGTTATATATTATTATTTTAGTATATATTATTAATATGACTACGAACTCGTAGTCCCGGGTTCGAATCCCGCCGTCACCTCTGAGATTTTTCTCAAGTGATTCATGCTGTAGCCGCCCAGGTGGTTCGGAACCCACCTTAATAAACTGTAGGTCCTATAGCTATAAGTTAGTTATAGATTATAGTTATAAGCTATATATAAGTCGTCGCTAATGACCAAAGTAGTCGATGCGACGTAAAAACACAATATAACTAACTAACTATATTATTAATATGTTATCGCGTGTTATTTCCGCATTATTTTCCGTTTCAGTAATATTCTACACATCGACAAACAAAATCTGGATGCTATATACGTCCGCGCTATGTGTTTGTATTATCAGGGGAACATTGAGAAAGCGTTCGCGCATTTTCAACAAGTGCTTAGATTGGCACCGGATCATACCAAAGCAATGGAGATATACAAGGTAGAGACCATTGGGATAAAAAATATTTATAGTAGTTACTATTATTGTTCTGCAATTTTATAGCGAGCTAAAAACCTGAAGAAAAAGAAAGAAGAAGGAAACACAGCGTACAAAAACAATCAATTTCATATGGCGTACTCGTTGTACACGGAAGCATTGATGATAGATCCCCAGAATATTGTAATGAATGCGAAACTCCATTTCAATAAAGCAACAGCTGCCGTGAAGGTATGTGGTAATACTCTTTTCTTTCATTTGATCATTTGTTTTTTGCCAATGGCAAATTTTTCAGGAGAAATCGTTAATTCTCAATTGAATACGTTTTAGTGTGGTCTTTTACAAGAAACGGTCGCAGAGTGTACGGAAGCATTGAAGTTAGATGAAAATTACTTGAAAGCTCTTTTAAGGAGAGCATCGACGTACATGACACTCACAGATTACGAAAAAGCCGTTCGTGATCTGGAGAAAGTATGCAGAATGTGCAACATCCGGGGTATAAAAAAATATTCTAAAGATTCTACTACTTTATGAAAATGGTTACACTGTTCGCATCGTACAGAGTTACCTTTAATATCGATTTACATTACAGAACACAAACGGTTGCTCATGGAAGCGCAATTTGCGTTGAACAGGTCGAAGAGGAAAGACTATTATAAGATTTTAGGTATCAATAAAACCGCGTCGACCGATGACATTAAGAAAGCGTATAGGAAAAGAGTAATGGTGCATCACCCGGGTATGTTTACAAAGGAAACTGTTTAGTCCTGTAATGCATTTACATCGCCAGGTACATATTTTTCTGATAATATTGATTTGTAGATCGACACGTGAATGCAACGGAGGGGGAAAGGAAAGAACAAGAGAAAATGTTTAAAGAAGTTGGAGAAGCCTATGGAATTCTATCCGACCCGAAGAAGCGATCGCGTTACGACAATGAGCATGATATAAATGAGTACAATAGATATGACAAAGATAACGACACCATGGTATTCAGATATCAAGATGCACCGTTTTGGTGATCTTAATAAATTTTTAAGTGCGTTACATATTTTACACAGTATTTTATTCGATACGACTCGTGTATGTTTTTATAAACGTTGGTTTTGATAGAGTATTTGGTTATACTGGGAGAGTAGTATAACCAGACTCTTTGATTATTTCAATAATCGTGCTCATCCTTACATAGCACGTCACTGTCCCTCTATTTTTCCACATTGGAAAAATAGACAGATCGTTACGTTAAGATACAATGAATTCTTTAAAAAAAAAAGTACTGAACCATATTTGCGGTACTCGATTGAATCAAAGAATGTGATAGACGATTAGGAATAATATAAAAATACGATGTTTGGAAAGTATAATGATAGAATATATTATTTAATTAAGTATACCTTTGTTGTGTGTATAGTTATCGTAATGGGATATCTAGAAGAATAAGGAAATCATTTGTTAAGTATCTTATTCATTTCTCCAACTTGAAAAGCACCATTTTCGCGATGCTTATTCATCAAAATAAAATCGAGATCTTTTCATATTTCTATTGTCTATGTAAATACAAATCTTGTGTTTAGCATAAGTTATTATTAAACATTGGTAATTTTATAAAAGATAAAACCAATGTCAAGGGCACAAATGACAAGACTCGAAAACGTATTAATAATAGCTTCAACGTTCGTTCGGGGCGCGTATCAATACTAACATTTGAAGACTCTCGTTTATAGCAATATGTACATAAGGCATGCGGTAATCTTTGCAACTTGAACAATGTAAGAATATGCAAATACGTAGATATTATGCGCATTCTTCGAAATTGTGTTGGAACAACACGGGACGTAAGGCACGCAGTAGCCGCATGTACATATTTGCAAAGACACATGGAAATACCTATATGTAACAGCACCCACATATTCGCTGAGATTTTACTCCAGCGAGTATATTTAAATTTCAGTCTACATGACGGTTCGTTCACTCGGAAATACGCGAAACGTTTAACAAACCGTTCAATTGCCTCTTACTTTTTCCGTTTGTGTGCATGTGTCGTAAATATTAAATCGTCGTCGCACAAAATGGCATACTTTCGTTCGTAATCGTTTAAGTATTTCACTCGTGTATCTTTTACAACTACCTAATGTTATTGAGCATAAAAATATGATTTTCAAATACATTTAAAAGATACTGCATTTAGGTCTTTTCAGTAAGTACTTGGACTTGAATCTCAAGTCATCCTTCGATAAAATAATAAGTTAATAAAATACCTCTTCCAGTTATCGTGCAGCTTCACATAATTCTTCGCTAGTGCTTATTTTCTCTTGTGAAATGACACGACGCGACGCATCGAATGTTTCTATCACAAGTACGTTGACGTTAGAAAAAATCAAGATGCGTAAAATCGTGTAACATAATTCAAGCAAAATTGCAAAATACAAACTTGCACTCGTTGCGCATTCGTATATAAGTACATACGCTTAAAATAAAATATTCCTCAAGATCAAACATAAATGTCCGCAATCTTACGCAAACGACATAAGTACCACGTGTTGATACAATAGTATGTTTAGTAATATATACATATATACAAACAATTTACTATTATCTCCGCAATTCATTTTACGCTATCGTACATCCGTGCCGTCACGATTATTTATTCGTTTCGTTATTATAAGATGCTCTACCCGCCAATTCCAGCAAGTAGCGATCAGGATGATCTATCCAATCGCTGGCACTCAATTTGACAATCCTTTGTTTCTCGGCTTCCTTCACTTGCCACTTTTTGATTTCTAATTGACGCTCCCTAAAATGCATACGTATTAGCTTACCATCAAAGTGGACTTGATTTAAATGATTTTAACAAAATATTTTGGTTACCTCAATTGCGTATGTCCACAGCCCCAAACTTCCAAGCTGGCAATTGGATAAGGCGCACCTGCGATACTAACCGATTGAAACGATTCGTCTATGCTGATGTACGGTGAACGCGGATTGCTGCCAAATCGTAATCCGTGAGGATAGCCCCTGATGTTAGTGTTTAAGTACAATACTTTAGCTCCCTTCTCTATAACTCTGTAAGATGGGAACAACTCGATGCCCACGGAATTCTCGTCACCCCAGTAGAGGTGACTCTCGCGCCATTCTAGAGAAGTGCATATGCAGTATGTAGGACGTACCGTGTCCTTGTCTGGACTATGGGCTCTTATAAATAACAAGGTAGGACCTCTGTATCCTAACACATGATGTAGAAAACGGTTCGCTCCTGTGCCATGCTCCGAGCTGTTATACAGCAACGTCCAATGTTTTGGACACACGCTGCCTAATCTTTTCGCTATCAAAGCATGAGGAACATCCTTCGGAGACTCCTCTGCCTAGAAACACATTTATTATTTTACTGTTTAACGACATGTTAAAAATAGAGTAACAAAGATCAGAGATTTACCTGGAGATAACATTCTGGTAGCGTACTCGATAGCAACCACACATAGCTCACAGGTAGTAAAACTTGTGGGAAATCTATAGAATCTGGTTGTTCCAATATGGGTGTTGGTATCTCCAAATGCGGTTGCGGTTGCTCTTTGGACAACAGAGCTGCACCGCTTCGGTATGCAGTTGTTAATACGTGTACTACATAATGATGGGGACCATGTATCATACGTGGGCAGTGCTGTCCGATCCAGTTACTCACGTAACATACGGACAAGATACATTTCCCATGAAACTGTAATGTACATTATCTAATATGAAACTGTACAAGCTCGGAAATGATGTCTTAATAGGTAGGTTAATTGTATACTAACGCAGGAGAGAACAACTGTATTCATTATTTGCTCTGCAAAAATGCAAGAAGGAGTCGCGCTGCTGTCCATGGCAATCTTATAGGAAATATTTAATAAACCTTTTAAACCTTCGGGCGTAACGTTCCCATCTCCTTTCAGATTAGAGTACATTTTTACATAATTTTCTAATACAGTTTGGTCGCTCATCACAGAAAGAAACTTCTCGGCTTGTTGTTTAAAAGAATTCGTGCTCATGTGAGCGGTGCTAACGTTGGCAGCATGGTGCAGGTAATTGAATAAATTCTCACCTAACTCTGGATAATTAGGGAAAAGGTATCGTTGAAATACAGATTTGGTGATGCCACTTATACGTTGCTCGTCGTGCGTCAAATGAGATAAAGTCTGGAAAATATACATATACGGTTGTCAGATACGTGTTAAGATTCGTTGCGTTATACATTAACATTACAAAACCACTAATAGCTATGCATCACATAGGGACTATATAATATGTATATAGCATTATGTGTAACAGTATCTGTAAAGAACCGATTACATCAGGAACACGATTGTAGGTTATGTACATTATAGTCAATATACGATGACATTTCAAGAATGAATGTCGACAAATGACCTGCAAATCATTAATTCGCGAACCGAACGAGAGAGTTGGAATTGTTCGAAACGCGAAGGTTCTTTTCGCAATGATCGATGGATCCTTCCTCCATGAGTCATAGAGAATCGATCTTCTCTCGCAAACTAATCTACAATAAACATATGATAGGACTGTGCAATTATACGGCAACATCCTCATACCTTCGCCAGATTCTCGATCGGAAAGAATTGCATGTGCGAATGATTTTCTAATTCGGTTCCCGAGGAACTTTTCGATAGATTAGCTGCATTGGTGGTGGTGTTGTCGCCGGTATGTACAACGGATTCAGTTTTCTTGGAGGATGCGTGTCCAGCACGTGCCACTTGATTACCCATTTCTCTCCAGCTAGCGTGTATTAAAGTAATAGTAAATTCACTGTCTTATCATCTAGACATAACATTGCCCACGACAACAAAGCATGCATATAACCGTATGCAACTTTCAGGAAGATCGTCACGAATGATAGAAAGGTAGGTAAGTGGTGCGTGCGTGCATTCGTACGACGTACGACGACGACGTCCATACGACACGTTGCATACATGTTTATCGAATATACAACTCCTATACTATACATATATGTAATTGTATAATATAAACTATACCAGCTGACTATACCTATCCGATACGGAACTATGATACAAAAATTCTACATAAACATTCAAATAATTTAAATACGAAATGCATCACCGAAAGAACATCTCGTATTTCTTTCGCACGTGTGTAAGTATGTACTAGTATCTATATACTACAAAAGCTACTATATTACAGCTGTATTTATATCGAAACACCCTATATAATGTGTTAGATGCTTTAAATTATGATTTTGTCTCGTCATGTATTCCAATTAATGTTATTTGCTCGATGTATTTGTTGTGTAAATGGATATAACATCTCTCGGTAAGATCACTCGTTCGATTCATGCGAGATCGAGCGAATAGATCTTAATTAAAATTACGGAGGCTCGAGTGCGTTCGAATGGTCCTCGAGTGGGACGCCATGTTGCGTATAGGAAGCGCGCGCAGCTATAATTCTCGTAAACGCGTGAGACATCGGGGGGTGGGGAGACTTCTTTTCCAAAAGCGTGCATCGTCTGTCATCGGGAAAAAATTCGATCGGTAAGATACATTCGGCCGAGTGTGCTCCTTACATGAAAAAGAAAAATCTTTCGACAAACACGCGCGTGTTCCCTGTAATAATCGCCGAATGAATACCGCGTTCGACTACGATCGTGGCGTATGCAACAATTCCGTCTCGTGCGTGCAAAGTGTTATCGGGGGAATACAGGAATAAGACGAGAGCGAGAGAGAGAGAAAGAGGTGACGTGCGATCGATAGGATCGTTCTACAGGTAGAGAGAACATGTTCGGAAGTGATAATAACGTGAGAAAATCGGTAGCTTCGGGGGGTAGGTATTCGCGGGAGCAGGTGCTTCCAAATAAGGTGCTCTCAAATGATCCAGCCAGTTCATGTCGATAGCGCCGCTATGTGATCGTCGGCTGAATTACGACGCGAAACGTTACGGTTTTGCCTCCCGAACGTCTTGCGACCGTGGGAGGCGAAACGCGACGCCGGGGAGGTCCGAGAAAAATTTTCTTCGCGAATCAATTGGCCGGCGCGCGTCCACTCGTTTCAAAACTGCTCCCCTTGCGCTGCAACAGAAAAAGAAGCATTCTCGATAGAAATTTAGATAAATATATTAGAAGTCATAATAAAAGTAGACCCGAAGCTATGGTTAGTTTTAGTACAATAGGAGAGATATAGTTTATTCGAACCCTACCACTGCCGGTCAAATGATCGGTTTTTTTCATTTTACAATTATTCTAATTATAAAGTTACATAGAAATTGAATCGATAAATATTTAAAACATATTGAAATAAAAATTGCACGAAATCTAAATAAATAGAGCCTTGTCATTTTTATAAGCTAAAACATTTTAATCGCTTTTAGTGCTTGGTAGGTTTAGGTCAAATGATCGGTTGTATATTTTTCACTTTACAATTATTGTAATTGTAATAAAGTTACATAGAAATTGATTCGATAAATATTTTAAAACATATTGAAATAAAAATTGCACAAAATCTAAATAAATAGAGCCTTGTCATTTTTATAAGCTAAAACATTTTAATCGCTTTTAGTGTTAAGTATATACAGGGCCGTGCTAAGATATTTGGCGCCCTAACAATAATGCACCCCTCTTCGTAAGAAAATACACGGGAGCGGGCTGACCGGTGATGTTTTGCAAAAGATTCAGAACTAGAGAATGTCGATATATTACCAATAAACAAATAAAAATATAAAACAAAAATACAAAATTGCCCTGTGGTTTGATATATGTATACATCTGATAAGATATGTTACCTAGATAATGAATTTATTAATTATTCATTATATTTGCCAGTAGTATTAGTATTAAGAAATAATATTTGGTTGACAACAAATGTTCATAGAACCTATGGTAGTTCTATCCCCGTTGCTTTTCGTTATTTCGCTCTTTCCTTCTCCGAAAGAGCTGCGCGCGAACGGCTGCGCAGTGGTACGAGCGACCGTGAGCGACGTTAGGGTAGGGATGAGAAATGCGACGACGGAGAGGTCGCGAAGCGCGACACTCGGGAAGAAATTCTGTATTACTCGCCGGCGCGGCGGGAACGTTGAAATTCCGAAGTGCTGGCTTTCAAAAGTATTCACGTAGTCACGGATGCAGCCTTGCATTCTTATCAACAGTACGCTGGTGTAATGTTCGATCGTGAGCCATACATCCGTGCATACGTTTAAAACATTTTTCTGTGCGCGTATGCATCCTGCGTTCAAAGTGTGGTATAATATCTTGTGGCATAACGTGAGTCGAAAGGTGATTTCACGATTAAAATTTCTAAATTTCATAAGCTTTCCCTCGTCGAACTTTCTTCTTTTTCGGATAGAAATCGGATTTCGAATAAATCATCATCATTTTTTTTATCGCGAGCTTTGCCTCTGCCGGATACCGTCGCTTCGTCGGAATATATATTTTCGACTTCGTTCAAAATTATTTCGGCGTAGGTATTCGACGTTACAACGCTGGTAAGATCGAACGTGCGCGTACTCCGCCGAGTGCTATCTATTCTGCTTAGATTACACGTACGTTTTTTCTATCGAGAAACGGAAAATAACCGAGTTTAAAAAGGATATTCCGTAATTGTGAGTCACGAATCGGGAAACGAGTCGGGACTTCACGAAAAAGAATAGTGGACAGCATTGACATAAATGCGGTTTGGTATAGATTAGATACAGTTAGCACAAAAGAATAACAGTCAGCGTCAATCTGTCGACGATAGCAGAACGGGGCGCAGAACTTATTCCGTTACTCAGCTTTCTAAAGAAGCGTGTGATTCATACGTTGAATAACTGCGTTCCCGTATTTTTTAAAAAAATCATCCATCGGTGAGATTCCAATTATTCTTCTCGGTGCCGTCCATTCCGAAATTAAGGAAATGCGTGTGTTGTCGAGGGGGATGGTGTGGTATTGGTCGTAGGTATAGAGAGATGTTCGGTAATTTTTCTCGGCGAACACGCGCATAAGTATACGCGCTTTCATCCGTTCGCGTACGGGGAATCGACTCGAATGAATTTCACCGTGAAAGATATTAAATCGAATGCGGTTGACCTATAAACGCGTTCTTCGGTAAAGCGATTAAAATTTCGATACGCCCCCTAACCGAAACCGCCTTTCGATCGACACGGAACCTCGATGTGCGATAATCCTCGCCGAATAGTCCGGCGAAATATTAATATCAAATTAATAATAATAATAATAATATCTATATTTTCTATACGCCGGATACATATCGTCGAATTCGCTCGTGAATCGGATTCGATAGAGGCAAAATCAAGGAGCGACATTTAACGCTATTTTGAAAGCCAGTAATGCAAATTCAGGAACGCTATAACGATCGAGCTGGTGTGAATCATCGTCATATAAAAGCCGCGGCTGGTTTATTTTCGGGTGGATCCGATCTATTTCTCGATTCGCCAAGTATGGCTTATACGAGATTTTCCGGTGATATTCGAGATAATTGGCAACACTGTAGTGTAGAATAGTGCTGCGCTTCGAAACCGGACAAGAGTTAAACTCTGTAAATCCGTAAAAGTCTCGGGATTCGAAAATATTCTTATTCCGAGTCGCGCTCGTTTCAACGCCGAGGGTGGGGAATCTATTTATAAAACGGGGATGGTCCACGCGACACCCACGCCGACAGTGGGCACGTAATAATAATAATAATAATAATAATAATAATAATAATAATAACAACAACAACAACAATAAGAATAATAATTTATTAAACAAAAAGAGTATCGTTTTAATAACCGGCGAACGGAGGTACACCAAGGAAACCCCCTCTCTTTAGGTTAATCTCTGTCACTCTCGTTCCTGATTCATCTTTTCTGTTTGTTTGTTCGTTCGAATACGTTTTCGTCGAACGAAAATAGGTGCAGATATGTCTTTCCGTGTTGTGCGCAGCAGCAAGTTCCGCCACGTGTACGGAACACCTTTGAAACGCGAACAATGCTATGACAACATAAGAGTATCCAAGTCCTCCTGGGACTCGACCTTCTGCGCTGTGAACCCAAAATTTCTGGCCATCATCGTCGAGTCCGCGGGTGGTGGCGCTTTCATAGTTCTGCCCCATAACAAGGTAAGTTTCATCCCTGTCTTTGTCAACCAGCGAATCAAACTGTTTGACGAATCGCTAGAGAAAGGGTATTGCGTCGGTATAGGAGAAATTGAATTTAATATTGAATTTATTATAGATTGGTCGAATACCGGCAGATTATCCTCTCGTAGGTGGACACAAAGGTCCGGTGCTAGATATCGCGTGGTGTCCTCACAACGACAATGTCATAGCATCGGGCTCGGAGGATTGCGTAGTCAAAGTATGGCAAATACCTGACGGCGGGATCTCCAGGACGTTAACAGAGTCGGTGGTAGACCTTCAATTGCATCAACGCAGAGTAGGTCTTGTCCTATGGCATCCGACCGCCTCTAACGTGTTGCTCACAGCTGGGTCTGACAATCTCGTTTTAATTTGGAACGTCGGTACTGGAGAAGCGATAGTACAAATAGATTGTCACCCAGACATGATCTATTCGGCGTGTTGGAATTGGGACGGATCCAGATTGGTAACTACGTGCAAAGATAAAAAGATTCGGATTTTGGATCCACGCTCGGGAGAAATATTGGAAGAGGCTATCGCGCACGAAGGCAGCAAAGCTACCCGCGCTATCTTTCTCAGGTGCGTACAAACGATATTTCCAAGCATGATTAACTAATCTTCGCTTGCTTATACCAATTGGCAAATGTTTTTTTTTTCTTTTGTTTTTTGTTTACATTAAAAAAGAATTACGATTGCCACTAGATGCTACTAATTGGTGCGAGCAACTGTGAAAATTGTATAGAAAACTATTTGATGCGTCTATTTCACAGGTGCGCGATTGGTACCTTTACAGAGTTGCACATACATACATGCTTAATATTTCTCTATGATTCAAATCGATTATGGAGAAATATTTTTATTGGCATCTTTCTAGCGATAACAACTATTTCTACTATGCGATACACTATCAACATACCTTTCACATTGAATAATCATCAAACAGTATACATCCGCCTTTTTACACGATAAGCGTATCAGAATTAAACTCAAAGAATTAAAGTAGAAGAATAATATTTCTATCGATATATTTATTAGAATTAGAAGCGTACTAGTAATCTAGATTCTCTAGAAGAAGCATTCATAAAAAGATCCTATAAACGATATACTCTCACTCGCGCGTTAAGGATACCTTTATTTTTTATTATCACATGGTCTTTCCAATTTGTGTAGCGCGAGGTGTGGTATTTTTTAATGGAATACCGCAAGATTGAAAATACAACATCGGGAGGATGTCAGCTTAATAAATACAAATATCAAGATGTCCACTGTGTAACATCTTCATAAAAAGTTACAGTAAGTATCGTATCTCAAGTTATTACCTTAAAGCATAACATCTTGTACACGTCGATCGATGAACATGTGTAATAAATACGATGGACAGTGATGTAACTGCACTAATACGAAACGTATCGTAACAACGAGATGTGATTTTCTGTATTTTGGAGTAATACGATTTACGGGCACAGTGTCCAAGCCGGTACACTGATATTTTTCATTGAAATATGATTTACGATGGCCTTGAGACAAACAACAAACGAACAAGTTTTTTTTTTTTAAATCGTCACTGTATTTTCTTCGTGTTACTTTATACTGTTTATATGTGTGTACTTAATACCAGCCTAGAAGTTGTAACAAGGTGGATGTTATTCGGTTTTGATGATTAACTTGAGAGAACTCGGAAAACGATATTATACGAAGGATTACAATATAGTGTAAGCATACCATACTTAGAAATAAGTTGTAGGCCGTTTGTATAGTATGTACGAGTGTATGTTTTAAGAGTATCGGTAGTACCCACATAATGTATATTCGATTCGAACGAAGCTTCGTATCCACGTAAGGTTTACTATGTTTTCAGGGGAGGCTTGATTTTTACTACAGGTTTCAGCAAAATGTCCGAGAGGCAGTATTCATTGCGTGCCCCCGATATGTTAGGCGAACCCATAGTTATGGTAGAATTGGATACGAGCAACGGAGTGATGTTCCCTTTGTACGATCCCGACACAAATCTGGTGTATTTGTGCGGGAAAGGGGATTCTGTGATTCGCTATTTTGAAATTACTCCCGAACCTCCTTTCGTTCATTATATCAATACATTTCAAACCCCTGATCCACAAAGGGGCATAGGAATGATGCCAAAACGAGGCTCTGATGTTAAGAGCTGTGAAATATCTAGATTCTATCGGCTCAATAACTCGGGCTTCTGCCAGGTCATCTCTATGACAGTACCGAGAAGGGTAGAGTTCAAACAAATTACCAATATTAACGCGTTGACTATTTACTGACTCATATGCGAATCATATTAATTATATCGTAATTATTTGTCTACTATGGGAAAAGTCATTTTTCTGTCTCCCTAATATTATACCACAGTAAAAGATATCTTGTGACTCTTTGGTTTTCTTTTCATTAAATCTGGTAAATTACTATGATTACCGATACTAGTATTTTTCTATTATGTAGCTGGCCAGTACGTTATAGTCAACGTCAACGTTTGGAAATGTTGATCATCGATCGATGTTAATTTTCATCAATTTTTAGTCTGACCTATTCCAAGAAGATTTGTATCCAGATACTTCCGGCGACACCGCTGCGATTTCCGCGGAGGAATGGGCAAGCGGAACAGACGCAGAACCTATATTAATTTCAATGCGAGACGGCTATCAACCAACGGTAGCTAAGAACGACCTCAAAGTGAATAAGAAATCGAACATACTCGGCAAAGGAGCGAAGGTTGCGTCCAATGCACAAAATGCTACGCAGTCCGCAGGAATTACGGTACGTATTTGAAAGTTTATCGGTAGTGGAGTTTTTTAAAATTTTTATTTGAAATCGCTGCTCTCTCTTGAATTCTCTTAAACGATGCTATGACGACGTTTCTTCGATAGGAGGAGTTGCTGAAAGAATTCACCGAGGAAATAAGAAAATTGAAAGCGGTGATCGTGAAGCACGAGGGAAGGATACGAGTACTCGAATCAGCCGTTGCTCTTCAAATGAAAGAAGAGGAAAGAAAAGAAAAGGCTGCTTCGCCTGCCACGACCGAGGTGCTTGCATCCGACGAGGTTTAACTTTTTAAATCTATTTTTGAGCTCACAAACGACAAATATTACGAAAAGATAAACTAATTATGTAATAAAAACAAAAAAAATTATCATATATTTTGATATAACAATTTGTGTAAATAGTAGGTTTTAGCTACATCGTGTGTCTTGATTCTTTGGAACGATCTTTGCTATTTATTGTACATCCATTCATCATACATCGCTTGCATTTGTACCATGTTTTACATCTTCTATTTCTATTAGACTGTATCTAACACGTGACAGTGCTTTGTTTATTAGCATTAAGATATCGGCTGTTGTAACATCCAGTACTCGAGACTTCTATGTATATTTCTCTATGAGGATAAACGAGTGCCTAATTTGTACAGACATACCACTGTAATATAACGAAAAATTACTTTTATCGTAGTATAGCGTCAGTGTGCACACACATAAATATCTTCTGGAAGGACGCATAATTTTGTTTTGTATATAAATTATGCGATTCAAAAAGTAATAAACAAAGATTGCTATTTTACTATTATAATGAGTATAACAACATGTATGGTATTAATTATATTTAACTAACTTGTTTTTCAACATTGTGAAAAGAATACATTTTGTACAAAAAATGTGAATACATAATATATAACTGATTGAAAATAAATCTCTATTTTCTTGTATAAATAGTTATAACATTAATATAATATAATGTACGTATCTATGACGTTTACGTTTATGTTTACGTAAATGTTAATATTCTATTCAATAAAAGGTTACTTGTGTCAGTCCGCAAATGGTTGATAGTGGGTTCAGGGCTCTGTGGAGAGTGGATCGAGATACAGACCACAGACGAGATATACTAACAATAAGATATAGGATACGGATCCTATATCTCGTTTGTGAGGGAATTTAGGCGTATTAGCGAGAACTGAATGTTCTAGTCTATATACTTCATTTTTACTATGGGTGCTCAGTTAACAAAAATAAACAAACTATCGGATAACTTGCGACTTCTTTTCTTACGCTCTCGTCGATACAAATTGATACAAATATTACATTGATACAATAAAATAATAAGTATGGCAGCAAGTGGGTTATACTGATTAGAGTATTAGAGTATGCGTATTCAATTTCGTAAAAATATTTTAGATTATGCGATTTAATGATTTATAAATAAAATAAATAATAAGTTAATTATATGATATCTACCTGAAAATGTATTAAATATTCAACAGCTTTTCGTCCTCTTTGGAAAATATAAATTAAAAAGGTACAATTGTACCTTTAAAGGACCAGTATCAATTTGTTTAAAGTTCTATCGTATAATAAAATTTATAACAGTTATAGAACGGAAATAATATCGGTTCTCGAGAACCGTAACCGTAACCGATATAAGCCAGAACCGATATTCTCGTAACAGTTATAACATCATTTCGGTTCTTCATAACTGTTTCAATCAGAACCGATATATAACAGTTTGAAACAGTTATTTTCAAAACCGTTTCAGTCCCTGGTATGAAGTATGAACTGAATAAATTCAAATGTTTGGAGTGACAGAAAAATGTACTTATGTAGTTTGCTTATTTATACATTCATTATAAAGATTTTTATGGTACGGAAACACAAATTGTTGATCAATGTCTCTTCTTGGTTATTTTTTTTATAAAATGTAATTGATTTTTATTCAAGCCAAGCTATGCATTGAAGTTTTTAATTGAATCAGCTCTGATTGAATTAATAAAGTACTAGGAAGAGCTCTTTACAGCTTGACGCATTGACGGTACGCGGTACGTGAAGAACAGTGAAGAAGTAAGTGCCATAGTTAGTGCCATCGAATCTTCTCTTTCAACTCTCTGCTCCCAGGCGTGGAAGCAGGGGAACCAATTCACTGAATGCGCTTTCCCTAGGTACCAGTGAGAAACTCCCTACAATGGAATTTCAAAATGCGCCATCTATGAGTTGAGAATAGCAGGGCTGGTGACGGATCATTATTTGCTGATCTATAAGTTTCACTTACTCGGAAAGTGTGCAGACATGATTTCTCAGCGTGTCGGTCTTTTCCGGTTATCCCGTTGCGTGTGCGAGGTAAAGGATTTATTAAAGAGAAGGAATACCTTGTGAAATCCGAAACAATCCAGCAATGCAATAAACGCTATGACATATTAATTGGATTATTTTACGTAATATACCATATTTTTGCAAGGCTGAGTATTATTTTCGAGAAAAGTGTTCATTTTGCAGATAGTGAAATATAACCTTTCTTTTTCCATTTGTGTCAACATTCCATAATGGGAAAAAATTCTTGTCTCTCTTACTTTTAGCTGCAGTGTTCATGAATATGTTGTTAAAATAGAAAACTGTACAGATTACATTTGCTGTTCTCTGTATCACTTCTAAAAATTTTATAAACCCTCGCCTTGATGTTATGAGTTATACATAACCTATAAAAACATTCAGTTGAAAATCGAAAATAAAGAACTAAATATACATTTGATAATCAATTATGCCTTATATACTTGTGTTCCGTGTGCAAAGTAATTTAAGTTGTAAAATTCGCGTTGGATTTCGTTTCGAACATAAGGATATCACATTAACTATTTTAGATTACAGGTTTTTGGATTTTATCGCATACTAATGCTTTGTTATTTTATTTCAGGATGAAGCAAATTGTGACAAGTCAGACCGTGAAAATACCTAAGGACTTGACCGTGACGGTCAAGTCCCGTCTAGTAACTGTCAAAGGACCGAGGGGTGTTCTTAAACGCTCTTTTAAGCACCTCGCACTTGACATTCGTGTAAGTAATTATATTATTCCCACAAATAGTTCATACTTATATTTGTAGTTAGATCACTATATGATGATAATGTGGATTCCCCTTCATTTGTTATAAATGATAAATCCTTTCCTGATCAATTCTAAGTTAAGCCTGTACTTAACAAAACGGTTTATCACCGTTTCACTAATGTTACCATTATTTCTGTTTAGATGATCAGTCAAAGGTTACTGAAAGTAGAAAAATGGTTTGGCACAAAGAAAGAATTAGCAGCTGTACGCACAGTTTGCTCGCACATAGAAAACATGCTTAAAGGTGTGACTAAGGGTTATCAGTACAAAATGAGAGCCGTATATGCTCACTTCCCCATCAATTGTGTTACGACGGAAAATAATTCGGTCATCGAAATCCGTAACTTCTTGGGAGAGAAGTTTATTCGTCGTGTAAAGATGGCACCAGGTGTTACCGTCACAAATTCAGCTAAACAAAAGGACGAACTGATCATCGAAGGAAATTCGTTAGAAGATGTCTCCCGTTCCGGTAAATACTCGATCAGACTAACTTGTGCTTGAAACTTTCCTTCGAGTACCAAACATAATAAACCCTTTGCTATCTGTGTTTCAGCTGCCCTAATACAGCAGTCTACAACTGTAAAGAACAAGGATATCAGAAAGTTCTTGGATGGTCTGTATGTCTCTGAGAAAACAACAGTTGTACAAGAAGAATAAATGTTATATACAATTTGACCACGATGGTTATTCATTCACACTTTGTTATTGACCTATGTATTACTTTCGCGATTATAAGGGGATTTTTTATTTATTGCAGGCGAAAGATCGCACTATAAGATTAAACGATAAAACTATGTAGATATAAAAGAAAGTTCGAAATAATGTTGAAGAATTGACTAATTCCGAAAATTATAAGACAAAGTGACAGAACGATAATAGCTCGAAGTAATATCAAATGACCAAATTTGAATAACATGTATATTTTGTTCGGAAGCAAGATGGCATAGCATTGCAAAATTTTATGGAAGGGAAAGGGGGTTTGATGTATTCAGAGATATTTATATAGAAATTCTTTATTGAAAATTTTTCAATACATTTGTTCTTACATCTAGCATGTAATATCTTCTACTAGTATACCATATTAACACAAATTCGAAGTGTGCGGCTATTAGCTTGATATTATCCTCTATTTGTAAGAACTTCTAGTATCTTACAAGTTGCCCAGATCTCACCGCGAGGAGGTTGCTGCACAAGAGACCCGGAAAGGGAGTCCGAACGAATTCAATATTCCTTTTTGCTCCTTTTCTTACAACGGCAGACTTATACTAAATTTCGCAGAAATTCACAAAAGTTGTGAATCGGAGAAGAAGTCTCCGATCCACGGGGGACCAGAAGCGAATCAGGCAGAAGGCTCTGTCTCTGTCTGATACACTCTGAAACTCTGGTTCTTTCAAAGAGAGAAACATCTTTGATCGAGACAAAGCACGTAGCGGCAAAACGTACAAGTTGCTAGCCAAATTACCGACAGCCGATTCTAGGTCGATAACCAAGGTTTCTATATTATCAAAATGCCGATAATGTGAATTCCTAATTATACGTTTTTTCGTCGTTTCTAATGAATGAATTTCTTTTTTGTATAAATCAGATCTAAATAAACCTTCGAGGAAATTAAGTGATAAATTTATTGAGAGCTCTAAATATTGCATTTGTAAATATACAAATTATTCGAATTCATAATAGTAATGATTCATAAGAATTAAACAATATAATAATGTTAAAATTCATGTGCATAATGCCGTTGCAGTATCATGCAACAAAATAAATCTAATTAGATCGATTTTTAACCACAAATCTTTATTATTAAGACCAATAAGTTGACTAATTACGTTTTAGGAGACTTTTTATTGAATTAATCACGAGAAGTAATTTAACGGGGCTAATGTCCTCTCGACGTACGTCCGATGCGATTTGCATTAATATTAGCATCGATACTATATATTTTCCAATCGGGGAAGGAAAACATAACGTAGACATAATAATTTCGTTAAAGCTATGGAAAAAATGAGAAGGACATATATATATATTTGCTCCGTTTGTTGTTCTTTTCCTCTTAATCTCTGTTACTTTTATTGGTATGTGGTACGTATAATAATTTATATTATATATATATATATAATATATATATATTTGTCGATATCGAATATATTAATATTTTATCAGATTTCTCTTTTCATAAATTAAATAAATAACTCTTGACTGTGATATATTATTAAACAAAATATTTTACAAAAGTAAATTAGCTGTAGATTGCCAGGTGAAGTGCGAGGATACATGTTATTACTATATCGTCTATTCAAAAGTAACTAGACATCCGAAGCGTATTACTCCGTATATACGTGTGATCTTTGGCGAACTCATGATTATTCTTTAGTTTGTTCATCGAATACCAAAGTACATGCATACATATATATACATGCATATACACAAGATATCTATGTGTATGTATACATTGGTTTGTCGCGTTTGTCGAATCTCTCTCTAGAACGCGCGATTCGCGATTGCCCGATTCAGTGTATATCATGTATATTCCATAGCAAAAACAAAAGATAAATAAAATTGAAATTAAAATATGCGCGACAATTAGGAGAGTACACCTTGGGTCAACACACAGTTTTACCAGCTCTCGACGTTCGCCAAGTGTCGATACATGATACATTTCTATATACCACATCGAAGGTTTCCTTTCCATATTTCTCTCTTTCTCTCGCACGCGCGCTTACACACACACACGCACACACATATTTTCCTTCTCCTAACATACACACGAAAGCGTCTTGTGTTATTTTGCTTCTAAAAAAAAAAAAGACATCGAATGATAGATGAAGAAGACGGGTAGAACCTGAAGGGTATGGGATCCGCAGATAAAGGCAAATCGGCTCGAGGTAGGGTGATGGGGGGCTGAAGGAGGTCATGATTATCGCCAATGTCTCACCATACGCGCACGCAATCCCCGACGTGTTGTGCTCGACACAATGCGGAAAACGACCTGGTTCGCCGTCGTGTTTCAGTGTTTAGTCGCTTTTCAATACCGCACGATAAAGTAGTATTTCGTTTAGACCAGGGATAACGAACTAACTGGCCCGTGAGTCGCACGAGGCTCTCTCCTGCCGGCTCTACTTTCGCTTTCCTGTACCGCCGAGTAAGTTAAGCCCTCTTCGTCGCTATACGACTACGACTACGCTGACCTAACCGGGGTCCGTATCTGGCCTTGCCATCAGGGATTCTGAAATCCGCAAACCGAATAGAACTCGGTTCTCGGTGGTTAATTGTAACCCGTGCAGCTTCAGAGGGTAGCGGTCGTCGGTCCACTTACAAATTAGACGCATGACCTGAGACGGATGACAAAGAATAAGCTTCACCCATTTTGTATGACTCCGCGCGCTAACGACGGTTCAAATATAACGGCCAGACAGGCAAGCAGGCAGGCAGGCAGGCAGGCAGACAGACAGACAAACAGACATACAGACAGGCAGGCACGCAGCATACAGACTACCGATGGAGGAATCTGTTCAATTGATAATAGGTCGCGTGCGATTCCAAGCTTCGAACAAGTTCGCCACCCCTGCATTACGCTATGCTGGACTGAGGTATCGAGAGGCAAGATGGTCGTTTAACTCTAGGCAATGGCGTAAGGTTACAAGTGAGAACTATGAGGCTGCTGTTCGTAAAACAGTACGTAGGCTTCGCTGGTGACCACCGACCGCGCCGGAACCACGGATACCCTACTGTCGTTGTACTCGTGCCATTCGCCTGAGTATGGATGCTTGCAGTACGCGGTGTAATGACCGGAGTACGTGGTACCCGAATGGTTCGCGACGCCGTACAAATTGTAAGTGCAGCCCGGAACCCTGGGGGCGGCGAAGGCACTGAGATCCAATCCGGTCAATGGAAAGTCCACCGTCACGTTCAGCTTGCCGCGGAATCGTTCCATCGGGGAGAAACGTTTCAAATCTACAAAATTCATTCGGTTAAGGAAAACGTCCGACGCCCGAAAAACCACATTCTACGACGTCTAGGTACGCTCAAGATCTTTAACGGCAAGAGCATACCGTCGTTTTTTTTTAACGGTCATTTGAAAAGGATACGAATAACAAGAATCTTCGGGAACTTGTGTATGCTGAAGCTTTTAGTGCACTTTCTCCTCATCTGACACTTGGAACAGGTCGGCTTTTCGTCACCGTCGAGTACCTCTTCTCGGGTAAAGTGTTCCAGACACTGGCTCAACTTGACCGTACCGCTTCTGGCCGGTATCGGCAGACTCAAGTCCCAGAAAGGATCCAACGTTACCGATACATGGTCGCAGGCTGTACAGTGCAACGACGAGCGTAACTGACCGACGAACACGTCCACTATCATACTGTCCTCGCTACGCAGGTAACGTTTCCAGCTCTCCACGGCTTTCTGGCTGTCTCTGTACGATCGGAAAAATTCGAAACGTTTCAGCATACCGTATAAATAGACAAAACGACGCACAGTGGTCCCAAATCGCTAAAACGTGGTCAAAACCTCATAACATATTAAAAAATTATCGGTACTGCTTGAAAATTGGTATTAAGCCGTTGTTGGGGACGCTGATCACGAATCTGAACTTGAAATTAGAAAAAACAAAATGGCGGATCCAATATGGAGGACATATACATTAAAAAATTATCGGTTCTGCTTGAAAATTGGTATTAAGCCGTTTTTCAGGTTTAAAAATGCGACCTTCTTGCTGTTTACACCCATTTAGAAACACTCTTAGAGTAACCAACCCAATAATTAAAACTTACCTAGCTAAAAGTTCATTTTTAGGATTTTGGCCACGTTTTCGCGCTTTGGGACCACTGTGCGATGCGAGCTCCTATCGATACGGTGCAACGATTTCTTACGTGTACATATCAGGGATATCCGTGTGGATCGGCGGCGGCTTGATCGTCACTCTGTTCACGTCCTCGTGGAGTCCCTCCAACAGGTATCTGAGAAACTCTTGGGCGTCCTGCTGACTGTAGCCCATGAATCTCGGCGCGAATCTCTGTATCTGTGACTTGAGCGCGGTCGTGTTCACCACATGATCACCGCCCACCTCCCACAATTCGTGTATCACCTGACTGAACGCCTTGATCAGGGCACCCTTCATGCTGGACGTGGTCACGTTGATGTCCGCCAGATATTGTTCGTTCAGCAGGTACTCGAGCAACGGTCTCGTGTTGCTCAAGGATTGGATCACGCTGTTCATGAAACACTGAAAGAAAAAGAAGTGAATGAACATTTAAGAAATTGTTCAGGAAGATATTTTATTTTTAAAAAAATATATGAATTAAAGGAATCTCATATATGCCAAATGGCTCCCTATACTCCATTTATCAAAAATAAATGAACACAAATAAAATGAAATTATTATTTGTCTTTATTAAACGTTAAATAAAAAATATAAAAAATACCAGTCAACGAACACTACATTCTAGTAACTGAACAATGATGGAGAAGCAAAAAATACAAAAATACAAAAGCGTTCATTTACTGGTGTCCGTTTATTCACTGGTGCAGTTACCCTCTATACTACTTACTGTGTTTCCAATATTCCTCAATCCGTTCAGTCCACATCGCTCGTCGCGATGCGCTTGGAGCCGATTACGCGTCGCTTTGTTTGTCGGGCTTCCGTCCTGTAAAAGTAAATCACGGTCAGCACTCGCCTAATCCGTCACGCGCGCTCTAAAGGGAATAGTTGGACGGACTGTTTTTCTACGGGGGGCTGAAGATCGTCGTGTGTCGTCGTGTTTCTTTGGTAAAAGCACGACAAAAAATGTTAGGCTCTTAAGCGCGCTGAGGAGGTAAAGCTTGCTAGAGTAACAAAGTAACACTCTACTTTCTCTTGCAAAACAAAGAACTAACACTCCGAGGGACAGATACTGGACAGTGAAGGCGGCGAGTTAACGTCGGAGTGAAAAATCAAAGGGATCCGGTGCGGTATAAACAGTATGTTCAATCTCGAATCCATTGCCACGACGGATAATTATTTCTCCGACCAGCATGAAATCCAGCAAAATAAAAATAATACTCAAGGACTGAAAGCTGAAAAGTTCTACGGTCTTGTGACAACGCACGGCTTGTGCACCGTAGGGGAGTATTAAAGTAAAATACCGAAGCTAGTTAAAAATAGAAGAAATAAAATAGTCGAGTACGCCTATAATCGAACATTATAAACCTGCTAATCCGCACCGGACCTTAGGGTATCGGTTAGCCACTTGATTCAACTCGATAGTAGCGTTAGTACGCGTTTACCGTCTTGATCGGAGGCGCTCGATCGATATCACAACGATCCACTGGCACTCGCACCAGCACAAAAACACACGCGCACACGGGTACGTACGTTTCTCGTTGCGTTCGACCTCAGCGTGTGGATAGTTCCGAACAGAAAGTACACCCAACACAATATATTGATAAAAGGGACAACGGTGTAAATATCGAGGGCATCGAGCAGCCCTGATAAAGAAGCGGCGCATAACGTGGACGTCATTATTGTTCGGTTCGTTCGGCCGGTCTCCGCTGCAAAGAGGAGTCTCGCAAAACTCCTCCTCGAGCACTCACCTTTGCGCGACTGCTAGCCGGAGGCTGAAGAGCGGCGTGTACGGACACGACGGATCCGCAGAACCGCGTGGAAGCTAAACCGAGCGAGACGGGATGCTTCCGGGGTGTCAGAGGCGCCGAAACACCCAACGCGAACGCGTAAACGAGGAGCAGAGCGATCGCTACCCACAAACACCACAACCCCCAGCCAACGTACTGGGTGTAAGCCAGTTTACACGCAGTTTACAAGAAAGTTGCCCGTTTCGCTAACCCGCGCGACGGAAGTCACTCAATCGGGACGAAGATTAGTATAAACAACGCACCGCGAACGTTAGGAGGGAAATATGATAGACTAGGTTAGCGACGGTTAGGAACAGGTCCCGGCTCTAATAGCAACCGGACTGCGTATTTGGCGCACTTACGGTGTACACAATGTGGTCGAATAGTCAAAATCGAACCACGAGAATGATTTCGAGAACGACCTCTATATTGTACTATGTAACGTTTCTATCAGCATTTGCGTAATAGATGCGACGATGACGCGCAGGAAAAGATCATTAACGCGGCAAAAAGACTTTTTTTTATTGTCTTTGGCATCGATAAATTGATTCGCACGAGGATACGCTGCTTTAGCGACACCACGACGACGGGAAAATGATTTCTTAAAGAGACACACCGAGTTTCCCCCGGCGTATTGACTCCTCCCGAAAGTCACCTTTGCCAAACTGCACGAGTCTGCAGTCCCCCCACTCTCTGGCAACGAGATACACTAATAAACTGACACGCGCGGAGCCGAACCTCCTCGGAACGGTCAGTCGTCGTAAGGCTACGCCAGCGGGAAAAAGCGATCGCGACGATCACTAGAAACGGTGACGATACGCGCTTCTACACATTACAGTACGAGCTCTGCGCATGGAGGCAGCTCATGCACTCGGCGTGGTAACGCGTGAGCACGGGTACGAGCGTGAGCGGGAACACGCACGTTTGTTGCCGTTACACGGGGTACCGTTATGTTATGAGAGGTCCCGTGTTAGCCGCCGCGTCTCTCACTCTCCCGGTGAGAGAGCTTTGGTCTATTAATAAAAAGCAGTCGGCGCGTCGTGCGAAACTAGTCGAAGAAAACGTTCGTGGGACGAAAACGCGTGCACGAGGCGGCTCGATAAACTGAGTTTCGTAACGGATGGAACCACGAGCGAACGAGCGAGCGAACGAGCGGGCGGGCGGGCCGGGCGGGCTGGCGGTCGGTCGAGCGGGTAACTAAACCAGACACCTCCCGACGCGTATCGTTTTCCCGCGGATACAAGTTCACCTTTCCGAGAATTCGAAAAACTTTGCAACAACATTTGACACGTTTCTTTTCCCCCCGTTTCGATACAAACAAATCTGTGCCAAATATTTTTGTAAGATCTGTTATCGCGCGCGCGTGCACCTCGAGGACATAACGGTCTCGTTCCGACGTGGTTTTTTTGGCGCTACACCGAAAGCTACGCAGCTGTTGCTACATAGCCGAAGACGTTGCGCGACTACTAGCAAAGCCGCACGACAGATATATTTGCTGCGAATAAAACGCGTGCAGAATTCCCGCTTTTGTTTTGATCCTTTGATCCGTGCGCTACCACGGTCTTGAACGAGCGGGATGTTTTTCGTTACAAACAAATTGTTTATCGATCGTTATCCGATCGGTAGCTCAATGATCGGACAAATTCGTTATAACAGGGATGTTCGATCATAGTCCGAAGCGACCCCTAGTAGGACGGGCACCGTGTCAGCGAAAGCGTATCAGGTTTCTGGAATCTGTTGAATTAGGATCATCGCACTGGTCGAACATCCCTGCCCTAGAATAAGAATAATAATAATAAGAAGCGATAAACGCTGTCGACTAGATCGGAACCGATGCCAAATGCATCGAGGACGCAACCGTTGAGATTCGATAGCCCTGCTCCTGTTCGCGTGCTCGTTATCCTAGCCGCGTAGCTACCTTGGATGAATTGGCACCGGACGGGTTGGGACACTCACAAACTGATCGGCTACGCCGCGGTAGAGACTCTGGTGCGCCGTGGATGGTGCGGTAGAAGACGGGGTCAGATTACTGGCAGTGTTCGTGTTCCCTGAAAAATGACTGTCCGGTCTTCTGGAGGTGGAAGGTACGGCTGGATCGTCTCCGTGGGTACCCGAGGGCCGTCCGGCCACGCCGTTCCGCATGACGGGCGGCGGTGTGGCACCGCCCCCGAATCTGATGTGATCGATATCATAGGACGCGGAGGATGGGTGGTTGTTTCGAGACTGTTCGGCGTCTTCCAAGATCTCCGGATCCTCGGCGCGTCCGCCCTGCAGGAACGAGATGGCATCCTCTATGCCGCGCATTACCTCGTTATTGTCCTCGATCTCGATCCGGTCGTTGATAGAATGCTGCTGCGTCTGTCGAACGTCGGCCGGCTTCTTTTGGCCGTTGTTATTAATCAGCGGTTCCGTGTTATTCGGATTAGTGGCAAGGTTAGTGAGCAGATCGAGCTTAACACCGATCAAACCGGCACCGCCAACACCACCGGGTACAGACGACGACAGGAGGTTACGCTTAGGTGAGACCTCGTCGGCGGTTCGATGAGCACCGGCGCGTTGTTGGCGGTGATGGCGGTTGTTCAGATTGCTGTCGCCGTCTTCGTCGTTATCGTCGGGGTCGTTGTTGTTCACGCCGTATCCGCTGCATGCGTCCTCGGCGGCGTTGCTGATGGTGCGATCGTTGCTGTTGTTGTTGTTGTTGTGCCGATCGTCGTCCGCGTCCTCGTCTTCGTCCTCGTGGTCATCGTCGTCCTCGTCCTCGTCGTCGTCGCCGTCGTCCTCGTCCCCGTCACCGTCATCGTCTTTGTCGTCGTTGTTTTCGTCACGATCTAGGTCGCGGATGGTGCCGCGCTCGTCAATCGTTACCTCGCCAGGGGACGCGGCGGCATTGTCCGCGCGAGCATGCCCGCTGGTCAACACCGTGCTGCTGGCCAGTGACCCTCCTCTCTTCGACCTTGACCAGAGCGTCGCGCCGCTACCACCGGTACCGGCAGCCGTCGAAGACGACGACGAAGAGGAGGAGAGGGAGGACTCGGGCCGTAGGTCCCTGGTCCGTTCGACTATCTCCCTCTCGTCGCCGCCGAACAGCTCGGTCAACGAGGAACCGGTCGCGTGATGCTTCCAATGATGATGATGTCCTCCAGTGCCGCTGCTGCTACCGGATGATCCGGTGATGTTCGTCGTCTGCCGGATGTTCGGCACGTAACCGGACGGCGAATACCTGCTGATGATCTCCGCTGTGGTGGGTGACGTCGACTCCAATTGTCTGGAGGACTCCTGCGCCGATCCCCTCTCCCTCGACGTAGAACCGGCGATCGAGATGCTCGAGGAAGACGAAGACGCCGACAATCCGTATCTACCGCCTCCAGTAGTACCGTTCGTTGTTACATTTGAGCCCGCGCCGCAGCTGCCACTGCTGCCCGTGTTGTTGTACGCCGACGACGAAACTGACCTGCAAACGTTTGTCCAATGTGAATATCGCGAGCATCGTTTCGTTCTGTTGGGCCCGCGGCCAAGGGCTACCCTCCGCACACCATCCTCTCTCTCTCTCTCTCTCTTTCTCTCCCTCGCCCCTCCTCCACCGCTTCTCTAATTTTTTTTCGAGTTATGCAATGATTGCGAGCATACACGCAACCCGCTCGGCATATAAACACACGCACGCGCACAAACTCGTGTCACCTGAATATGTAAGCAGCGCCATCCTGGTGGCTATATGTGTTAGTAACGGCACAGATCGTCGCTCTGGACCAGACGCGAAACTCGTGCCCGTCACAATTTAGGGTTCCATCTCTGTCTCTCCCTATCTCTCTTTCTCTTTCTCTCTCTGTCTGTCTCACGCGGTAAAATATTCTGGGACACTTTACGACAATCTTCTCCTCCGACCGGGAGACCGAAAGGAGTTTCGTCTCTGATCCAAATTATTCGAAGGACACAGCCGGAACACCGGAATCAACTAAGAATCTCGGCGGTTTTCCGGTCTCAGGTTTCATAAGTCGGATCAACTGAAACGCGATTCGATCATCAATAGCAAAAACAAGAAAAAAAGAACAAACAAAATGAAAACGAAAAGGCAATATTGTTCCAAGAGAAATCTGTTTTACCAACGCTCGGATGGACAGCCGCGAGAAGGCATCGCGAGGAACTTTTCACTCGGACAGATAGATGGCGCTGGCGTACACCCCGACTAGAACCATCCCCTTTCGGGTTTGGATCCGTCAGGGTTACTGAATCCTGAATCAGGCGCGCAACATCGTTCGCGCGTATAACCGTGTATAGGGCGATATACTCTCGACGCGTTTGCCCACCATTTTCTCCTCTTTCAGATGGATCCACCATTTTGGAATCGCAAAAATAAGTACAATAAACGCGCCGAGCAAAACGTAGGTATACGTATGCACATAGTATACGTATATCATGACTGAACGCTATCAGAGAAAATGCGAACTTGACGCGTCTAGTTCAGGTTATCGGCCCTGGGTCACTACCATCGCGCACCCGATATGCATAACTTTTCTTGACCTCGACCTTTTAGGGTATAGGGCAGTGTCGGACTATAGAGTTCCGGAAGTTAATAGCAACCGATTGGGATCGGGAACAGTTGATCCGTTCATAGGTGTTCGAAACTCGCCGAGCCAACGTTTTTGTCACTCTAGCTCGTTCGCTCTAGCCCTCTCTAACGTTAACCCCTCAACGACGGGGACTCCCGAACGAAAAGCTGCTTGCCGTGCCGGGGGACTTCCCCGAGAAACCGCATCAAGACGATTCGGCGCGCGCGTGCATCGGGGTGCGCGGGCTGAGGCGCTCGGGCAATACTTGTCGTATCGGTTAGAATTCGTTAGGGTGGACTTAAGCTATACTTGGATACAAATTTTTATCGAGATACAATGCACGACGCCCCCTCAGAATTGTTCCTTTAGGTGAGAAAATGATTTGTGCAAAGTTTGAAATCGATCGGATAAAAGGATCACGTGGCGCATTTAAATTAAACATTTTGAAATTGACCTTAACTATGGAGTGTGGCATATCGTTGGATTTGTCTTTTTTTTCTACATAGGAATATGGAAAAATTATATGACCTTCTTTAAATAAAAATAACGATAACCCTGAAATTTCGAAAATTATAAATTGTAAAGGATTACCGCCAGCAATATCCTGACGTAAAGAAAGCTATTTTTTTGCGAAAAATTTGTAAATATTAAATATAAGTTCTTTAGAAAATAAGAAATAGATCGAATAGAAATAGACTTCATTATAAAACTACAACTGCTAATATGTACTTATACAGGATAATACATACAGTGAGTGTAAAAAGTATTCGTACACCTTTCAAAAACGAATAACTTTTTCAAAATTTGACCCACAGCTTGAGTTTTTTTGAGACGTTAATTACACTATGACTAGTAAACTAATCCTTCTAACGTATCAAAAAAATTCAAGCTGTGGGTCAAATTTTGAAAAAGTTATTCGTTTTTAAAAGGTGTACGAATACTTTTTACACCCACTGTATGTCCACCCATTAATTAAAATTTGCTACATTTTAATGTAGGTATTTCAATATCTCTGTTATTTGTGGTTATACGAAAAAATGACAGAGGAGAAAATTGCACTGCTCAATAAGGTAAACGTAATGGCAAAAACATTTTTTTTAAATCAAATTTTCGAAATATCAGGGTTATCGTTATTTTTATTCAAAGGTCATATCATGTTTCCATATTCCTATTTCGTACGTATTTCGTACGGAGCCCGGCGACGTGTGAAAAAGTTATGGTCCGTATCGCATTAGTATCCCGTCGTTGAGGGGTTAAACCGCGTTTCGGGTGTTACATACTTGCATTAGCCAAGTGTCGGGTTGTAGACTGTTATTAGTTTATGGATAGGTCACCGACCACGGTGAACGGGATTATGGGAATTTTTAATGAAAGAGACTGAAAAATGAAACTGTCGAGACTTATCGGGACGACGTCGCGTGTCGCGGACACCGTTGACTCTCGTAGCCGTCGAGACGCCCGCATCTTAACACACGCCCACGTGTATCAGGGATTGCTCTCACCTTGCGGGTGAGTAACGAGAACGGCCGTAGTCCGACAAGTAGTTCCTGCGGATGCTCGAACCCGTCGACGTTAACGAGTAGTAACTGTAGGGCCGATCGAGTACGAGCTATTTAACATTGCATATTCGCCAGTTGAACGAGGCTCGGGATCGGCAGCCTCCGCGAAAAGAAACGAGCCCCGGATGAAATGCGGCGACAGAATTTCAAGCGAACAGATCGGCTGCCGATCAGTGATGCCAGAATCGTGGGTTTTTTCCCCTCCGTTCGCTGAGCCGACCGACCCCCCACACTGACGCACCGTCGTCGCGTGTAGCGCGCGTGCAATCGAACAGGCACTCACACGGACAGACTAGAGCAGCGATGGGCACGGTAGGGGCCCCTGAGGTGCTGGCTTCCCCCACCAACTACTCTTTCGTGCAGCGCGCACCTTCACCGCGGAGCGGTGCCCCGCGCTCTTCGTTTCCCCCTCGTACGAATGAGTAGTTGGTGGGGGAAGCTTCTTGACTGCCGCAGTCATAGCCAGTGTCGCCAGTTGAGTCCGAATCCGGACTCATTTACTCCCCTACTTTTCCCCTTCCACTATCCCATTCCAGTACCACGTCCCACTCAATCCCCGTCGCGCATGCGCAACGTGTCACATATTACGACTCTGGCCCAGTGTCGCCAGAAACGCGCCGAAACGGGCACAGTAGGGGAGTACAGCTACCCTCTCTCCGATGACCGTGGCACGTTGCGCGTGCGCGACTCTCCCAGTCGCCCCACTAAATCCCCGTCGCGCACGCGCAACGTGCCACGGTTATCGGAGAGAGGGTACCTGCACTCCCCTGAGCTCACAAAATCTGGCGACACTGCTCTGGCCATCAGAGAGGGGGTACCTGTATTCCCCTCGATTTTCTCGACCTGGCGACACTGGTCATAGCTGCCCATCACTGGACTAGAGATACGTTCGTGTGTAGGGCGTGCGCAGTAGAAGCAACGTGGCGACGACGGTGCGTCAGAGTGGGGGGTCGAGTCAGCTCAGCGAGCGGAGGGGAAAAACCCACGGCCCACGATTCTGGCATCACTGCTGCCGATCCCGAGAATATCCATAAGAGCAAAAGAGGAAAAAGAAATAAAATAAGAAGAAGAATGCTCCCGATGAAGAGACTTGTAGAACTCACCTGCTGGATGGGCAGTAGGGTCGTCTGTACTCGGACGTATAGCTCGAACGATAGCTCGAGCTGGTGGAGGATGTGTAAAACGAGCCGGTTGGTCGATAGGTGTTCAGCTTGGCGGAAGAGCTGCCGATCGCGGAGCTACCGGTTCCGCTGCTACCGCTGGAACATCGCCTGCTAGGAGAATGCGGTGTCATTGGGCTGCTGCTGTACGAGACTGCTACGGCGCCCGCCTGGCCCCCACGGTGATATGACATTGCACCCTGGGCTCACCAGTCTCTCAATCTCTCTTTCTCACTCTTTCTATTTCTCTATCTTCCCTTAGAGAACCTGAATCTTCCTGAATCCCAACAATTTCGGAGAGAGAACGGTGAGTAAACATAATATATACACATATCGTTTATCGTATATCGGTATTGCTCATATATAGCTGCTGATTATGGCCTATCTTAACCGCAGCCTGACCTTACAGCGTCGCTTAGTCGCGATCTGCTTCTCAAAATCCGAAAATCGGTTACAACCCGATCAATAATAATCTAGTCTCGCTGTTCTATCCGGTTAACCCTTAGCACTCGGATGGCCACTCTGAGGCACCACTGAAAATTGCTATGACATTCTTAAAATTATTGTTCACATTATTAGTTTTGTTCCTATTTAATAAACTGCTGGACATTTACATATTACAGTAAACGCTTGATTCTTGTCCGGAGCGTGGGCACGATTCCTGTCCAGTGCCTACCCACTCCACTGCCTGTCAATGCCGAGTCGCTCCGCAGGACTAATATTAATTTTCATTATTTGTTTTTGGGACTTTCACTACCTTATTTCTGGCATTTTTCTGATTAAAATGACACCAAACACGATATAGTTTCAATTGTATTTAGTGGTTTAATCAACGGTGAAAGTTTCGGTGCGCAAGGAAGGACAGCGTATCGGAAAGAAAGAGACGCGGACAGTCACGCGAACCGTATTTCATTCTGTCTCTATTGAAGTCTCGCTCGGCGCGGTCGGCGCGATATCTAGACGCAGTCATAAATCAAAAAGCACTTCTGGGGCACGATTCTTGTCCATGAAAAACACGGCTGTTGGACAAGAATCAAGCGTTTACTGTACATGAGATATCAGTTTCATATGCAAAAAATGAACAGAAATTGTATAGAATGGAAATATTCTAGAATCGAAAAATCTTTCGTTTTTTGAGTTAAAATAGCTCCGAGTGCAAAGGGTTAAGAATCTTCGAGCTTACAACGCGAGCGAATTACACCGTATCAAGGACACTACGAGCCTCCGGGGTCAGCCCCTTCGTCTATGTTCGGGATGTTGAACGTTCGCTTCATAAGGTCCCGTAAGACCGTCCTCGATCGGTCCGATCGATAGCCCTCCCTAAGCGTTCGTTTTCGGGCAAGTTCCGGAGAAGAAGAGGAGAAAGGAAACACGCGCGACGCGAAGCCATCGCATCGCATCGGCTGGAACCTTCGCTCAAAAGTCGCGTTCCAGCTTTAGTTCCCGAGGTCGACCTTGCGCGAGTAGGCCGCGCCACTTCACCTTGTCCCCTTTTCCCCTTTTCTCGCGCGAAAAACCTAGCCGCGGTACGATTCTCAGCCCCGATCACGTTTTCCTCCATTGTTAAGAGGTAACGGTAGTCACGTGACTCCCTAGAATTTCCCTAGAATACCCTAGAAATTTGGCCGAAACTTGGGTTTGCGGGAATACATTTGACGTCCTTATACGAGCAAATTTTGAGCTGCATAAAGGCTCGTTTCATAGAGGAAGGTTCAGCGCATAGTGCCCTGCTTATGATGTAACGAGATTATGTTGACATCTAATAATATGAGTCTACAAAGTAGGGAAAAAAGTCGAGAAAACAACCGCAGAATCCAATGTTTTTTTCTGTCACAAAAAGAGTTTTTTGACTGCTATCATAAGCAGGGCACTATGCGCTGAATCTTCCTCTATCAAATGAGCCTTTATGCAGCTCAAAATTTGCTCGTATGAGGACGTCAAATGTATTCCCGCAAACCCAAATTTCGACCAAATTTCTAGGGTATTCTAGGGAAATTCTAGGGAGTCTCGAGGCGGTCGATCCCCCTTAAGGGGGAAGGGTACCCTAACACTGTCCCTAGAATTTCCCTAGAATACCCTAGAAATCTGGTCGAAACTTGGGTTTGCGGGAATACGTTTGACGTCGTTATACGAGCATATTTTGGGCTGGGTGAGGGCTCAATCGAAAGAGGAAGGTTCAGCGCATGGTGCGCTGGTCATGACGTAACGAGATTATGTTGATATCTAATAATATGAGTGTCCAAAGTAGGGAAAAAAGTCGAGAAATCACCCGCAGAATCCCAATGTATTTTTCTGTTACAAAAAGAGTTTTTGACTGCTGTCATAACCAGCGCACCATGCGCTGAACCTTCCTCTTTCTATCGAGCCCTCACCTAGCCCAAAATATGCTCGTATAAGGACGTCAAACGTATTCCCGCAAACCCAAGTTTCGGCCAGATTTCTAGGGTATTCTAGGGAAATTCTAGGGACAAATCCTGAAAAGTCACGTGACTACCCTTCCCTCTTAAGTTACTAGGGGAAACCGGGAAACATAATGCGGTACTCGGACTCGAGCCATGAAATTACTATATTCTGTATATGTATAGCGTGTTCAATTGCTTTTCGATTTTAACCGGTCTCCTCTAATGTTGGCAGGAGTTTCGCGAGTGTTCTGTTCCAATCGTGAACCGGAAGTATCGATCCGCTGCGCTTGTCCGTTCTCGATTGCCGTTGGCCAACAAATAAAAGGAAAGATGGTAAGAAAATTGGTGGACTCGGTACGCGTTTACCATTTACCGCGACCACCGTGTCCGATTCTCGCGCGAACGTGAACACAAAACGACGAAATGCCAAAGGTCACTGGGTCGGGCTAAAAAAAGAAACGGGCCAACCTTGAGCCAGGAAAAATGTAGAACGTTCGGGAGTTACGCGCCCAGTTGAATGGATACACCCTGTACACAGAGCACCAACGCCATGACTTTTAACCGTTGCACGCGCGACCGATAACGATCGGGCGGAACCATTTTTCGAAAGGTTCCGAATTAAGAGGACTGATAACAGTAATCACTAGACTGCGGATGTTTATGCAATTTTCAATTTTTTCGACGAATTTTAATGGAATCACATGAAATCTTATTTTCAGTGGAAATAGCGTTTGCAGATCCAAAATACATAAAAATCGTACTAAACTGTATCGAATTTTACATTTACAGATTTTTTGAAAATTTTTAGAAACCATAAATGTATAAAAATCCGCACTCTAGTAATCGTTATCGTGTCGATTATCCAGAGACCTTAATAATAATTAAGAGGACGGATAACAGTAATCATTAGACTGCGGATGTTTATGAAATTTTCAATTTTTCCGACGAATTTTAAGGGCATGGAATCACATGAAATCTTATTTTCAGTGGGAATAACCTTTGTAGATCCAAAATACATAAAAATCGTACTAAACTGTATCGAATTTTACATTTACACGTTTTTGAAAATTTTTAGAAGCATTATAAATGCATAAAGATCCGCAGTCTAGTAATCGTAATCGTGTCGATTATCCAGAGACCTCTGGAGAGATTCCAAACGCGCGAGAAATAGAAGCGCCGCCAGGAGTGATCTTATCTTCTCCCACAGAATCGGAGACACAACGGTGTGGACGGATATTTAAATACGTATTGGGGTCATTGGACGCGAAAAATATTCTATTCAGATAACGCAATCGTGTAACGACCTCCAATCGACGTTCTACCTACGCGAATCGAAGAACGGACCAAAAGAAAAGAGAAAAAAAAATGAAGATAGCCAGAGATATCCGCGGTTCTAAATTTAGAGGAATTACTACGGCTCTACACTATCAAACAACACACACCCATTGCGTAACGGAGCGCGAATTCAATTCGACATTACCGTTCCCAGACACAATTAACTTCATTCATGAATAGACAGCGGATCTTTATGCAAAATAAAAATTTTCAATCTGAATTGCAACAAACTGTGGTGAAATAGAAATTTATTCTCTGTTTTAATATGTTTAATAGGTTGAAAATAACATAACAGTATGTTCGAATTCTTCTAATGTTTTTCACTGTTTTTAATCACACCTAAACCCTCAATTAATTTTAAAAAATAATTACTATTTTAAATTGTATTCAATTAAATTTACTAGGCCATTAGAAGTATAGATATGAGTTAATTACGTATATAATTAGATCGATTGCATGTAGATTAAACATTTTTGTAAGAAATGCATAAAATCGTATTCGACGAGGGTGTGTATGTGAGTACACTCGAGCGAAAGTATACGTTTCACATACTTTTCCCAATCTAGTATTAAATACAGAAGTGTAGAAAAACCGAAAAATTTCTGATGCGACAATGTTGTAGTGGTGTACCTGATAACACCTATTTGCTAAATAACGAGATATCTGTGTGTGCTTCGTAACCAGATTACGTCGTCTGGGTCGAGAAATGGCGTCGCGTTCGGCAAAAAGTTTCCTAAATGATTTCGAAAAATCACGAAAGCTTCGTGGCTTCACGGCGACACGAGGCGTCGCGTCGGGTCGCGTCGCGTCGCGCGGTACGTTTAACAGGAAAATCGTCGGTCTTGCCAAATAGCTGGCGTCAAGAAAGCAGCCGCGATTCGCATTTTTCCACGAGTTTGGCAAACGGCCCAGTTTTCACCGGAATCGGACGCGCAGAACAAATACACGAAACGGTTCGATTTCACCGAAGATCGCCCAACAACGTAGAAACGAACACGATTTACCGATCGAGCATTTGTGTTGCGCGCCCATATGGTTCCTTTGTTCCGCCGCGGCGGCTGCCATCGCGATTTCGAATTGTTCGAAATAACGCGATTAGTAATGCCGACGGATGACCGCATTAATTAAAACGTCAAATCGTTCGTAAGAATTTAGACGCGTTTCAGCTTCGGGGAAAAAGAAAACCGATCTCACCGTCTCTCATGCTGGATCGAAACGATCGAGTCACGCCGAGTTTTCAACCTAATTATGGTAAGACGCCGCGCGCGTGGGTTATCTCTTACGTTTCGCGTTATAGGCGAAGTCAATAACGAGGTTATGTAATAACGTAAAGAGCACAATTGAAATTATGTAACCAATCCTTGTGACGCGAACCTACGATAAATTGCGGGTCAACCCGTTCCATTTAATCTTAACCGGTAACGAAAGTTTCAGTTCGGACGATCTGATTTCTGGGCTCCGCTATTTGCAAAAGGGGAAACCCCGGCGGGAAGATACTTGGAACGCACACTTTACCGATGATCAAACAGATTTTATGTATTTATGACGAAAATTAGTGTAATTTAAAACAGTAAATACATTAGCAGAATTTAAAAATACTGTTACACTATTTTTAACCTGTTAAACATATTAGGGAAAAAAAAACAAATTTCTATTTCGCTCCGGTTTCTTGCAATTCAGGTAAAAAATTTTACAGTTATTTCTACTAACACTAAACCTACCGAGCACTAAGAGCGATTAAAAAATGTTTTAGCTTATGAAAATGGCAAGGCTCTATTTATTTAGATTTTGTGTAATTTTTATTCCGATATTAAATATAAAATATAATAATAATAATGATATCGGCGCAAGGTTCGATCCTTTTAAAACCAACAGCAAATGTGCAATTAATATATCAAATTTCTCGACGTTTCGATCATAATGCTGATCATTATCTAAGAGACATATTTTGCGTCTGAAAAATAAATTTTAGTGTATATAAGTAAACATAGTTAGAAAGAAACATTAGCGACACAGCCGTGTAAATCCAAACTGGAAAAAAGAAAATAAAAAATAACACATACTTGCTGTGACAACAATTAACCACATTGTAGAAAAATTTTGTTTGAGTTACAAATTATGGTCTTTATTCCATGGTGGCAGATATGTAACTGAAACAAGTTTTAAATATAAAACCGATCGTTTGACCGGCAGTGGTAGGTTTAGTGCTTACAATTGTGACCCCATCTCAATTTTCATTTTTTTTCAAAATATAGACAGACCGTTTCTAAATACCCGAGAGCAGAGAGATACGAATGAATCACGTCTATTGCATCAGGAAGATTAGTGCATGCATATACGTGGATTACCTGGAAAGCCGGTTACGTATTTGCACAATGAAAGTAATACCGCGCTTTTCCTTTTGAATCTATGGCGTGTTCTCAATAAATTCAAACGAAACCGTTGCCAGTGACGTGCAACCAACTGACAACGGAAATTCGGTATATTTTATTCTCGCTGGTTCTCGCTGAATCACGATGAAAAATGTACGAGGGAGTAACTTTCGATATACTATTCTCATCGTCGGACTCATTCTTGAGTTGAGAATGTAGTCTAAAAATTCCGGGCTAACGAGCACTGCAAAGAAGTAATCGCCGCAACACTGAATGGGTGCACGTGGACGAGAAATACTATGGGTACCGTTTCTCGCGTGCAACTGCACTCGTAACGCGATTAATAAAATCGATTCGAATTCAGTCTATACAGCGGAACGAGTGTCTGTTTCGACCAACCAAATGCGTGAGTAGGTGAGTACCGTATCGTATTACATAATATAAGGACACGCTCGATCATGTCTAATTTTATGGCGACACTACTCTTTACTGGAACGAAATAACACCGACGAATCTAACGAAATTGTAATTCGATCTGGCCCGGAGAGAAACGAGACGCGGAATTACGAGTTTACTACGCGATAATTGTGAAAATTCGGTGGACGACGAAAAAAAACGAAATACCGACGGAGAAAGTCGCTTGGCGCTAGGACATTGTTTGTTACTAGCTCCGCAAATGTTCGTTGGCACGATATTTCGATAACGCACTTTTTTTGGAAAATTATCTAATATATCGATAAGGAGTTCGTGTACAAGTATGTACATCGATAGGACGATTCAACTGGATCGGTTAATTACGTCAGTCACGTGATCGAAATCCCCTATTTTTCCACCAGAAACCGTTTTAAAAAAAAAACGAAAATAGAATCGCTTATGCGTTCGAAAGACTTCACTGGCACTCGATTATCGTCGTACCGGAGCATGATTGATAACACGTTTAAACATAATTCCCAAACGTAACGGTTGTTCGTGCGAACAACCGGATTGAACATTGTTCGTTATTGTCTGGATCGGGGATGTTCGCAGACGCGACCGACATCCTTCGAATTCCTCGTACCTAAAATGAATTTGCAACGCGAAAGCGTTTCTCACTTCGAATATTTTTATCGAGCTGTTCCGATTCGTAACCTAACCCCGTGCTCACGAGGCCAGGGAGAAAAAGACAGATGCGGCGAGAGCGGAGGGAGAGGAACGAGGAAGAAAGGAGTGGGGCGGACAAGTAAAAAGAGAAAGAGAAGACCAGGGAGAGAAAGGAGAGATAGAAGGAGAAAGATTCGACGATTCGAGGCGGCCTTTGGCATTTCTCGCGTTTCAAAAGTTATTTCTCGCAAGAATCCGAGGGAAATCGTGATTCAGCTCGCTCGCTCGCTCGCCCGCTCGCGTACACCGAGAGTCGTTAATAGAAAATACAGAGGTATAATGGGATACTCACGAAAAGAGGAAGCGACTTGGTTTCTCGCTCGAGAAGACCGTCGTGTCGGGAGTTTACTAACACGCGACGATTCTTGCAAAAGGTAGCGACGAACGAGTTACCACCACGGTCATCGTGTTATCGTGCACGCGAGCGAGAAATTTACGATGGCTCGTTTACAAGGACGAAAAAAATAGAGGAGAGGCATAGGCCATCCCTTATAGCTCGTAGCTTTCGGCGTGACGTCACTGCGACCAATACTCGAGAGACTTTCGATGCAGCCGAGCCGAGGTGAGGAGATAGTCGCGGGACGAGAACCTCGAAGGGCACGATCGATTTACGGGCACGTTTATGTCGATCACGCTAGAGCCCGAGGTATCCTGTACGATCCTGTACCCCCGTACCAGCCGACACCGTACTGACACCGTGCCGCGGATACCCGTGTCCGTACACGCCTGCATGCAGCCTTCGTGCCTCTTCGTACTTCCCTTAAAACTTAACGAAGTGTAAACCGAGTATTGAATTACCTTTCCTTCTTGACACTTGCGCACGCTCTATCTCTCTTTCTCCGTTTCTTTTTTTGATATAACACCCCGTCAACAACACTTACTGCACACCACTCGAGAGATTTAACACCACTCCGACGATTTCGCTAACGCAACGTGCGTGCAAACAATATGGCGATTACAAGGTTACCGATTTCCGCGTTGACAGTCATCGCTTCCGCGACTACCGCATTCTGCGCTAGCGCAGATCAAAATGCCGTTTTGGGATCCCCCTGGTGGTGGAGCCGCCGCGGCGCGACCCGTCACCGATGTCATCTGCGCAGCTACTGCGCGCGCGCCTTTCGAATTGACAATCACTAGCCCGCCAAGCGGTTGCCGCGGAAAATTCAATTCGAATCGTTCGGCTTCGGAATCGGTCGACTGTTATCACCGACCAGGTATAAGGGTAGACCTATCATCTTACGGGATTTTGCAGCCCACATTTGTGGGGTCACGTAAACCCCCATTACTATTACGCTAGCTATTGATGGGCATTATGTGCCAGTACAGAAAATATGCAACCACGCGTCAAATGTCCTAAGAATGCGTGAATCGCGTGGTTGCATATTTTTTGTACTACCAGATAATGCCCATCAATAGTTAGCGTAATGGTGATGACCCCCACAACAGTGGGCCGCAAAAATACATTGGATGATACTTATGTCTATCCTTATACCCAGTCGGTGTTAACGGTATCGAACCAGTTCTTTCAAATGAATTTCGCTATTTTTCCGGTAATCATTCACAGGTGCATATGTAAAAAGAATTTATTTTTATGACGCCCACGTTATTCAGAATGATTCCGAATCTTTGTTACATTGTTTCTCTACATATTCGGCAGCCATTTGTTGAACGCGTTCAACGTTCTGCTGCGTGCCATACTGTTCCTCGAAGCTGATGAACTTCTTGAATAGAGTCTTCATCTTCCTCGGTGGCAACGTCTGGACAACCGCTCGCTCCAGTACTTTCCTACGATCACGAAAACAGTATTGTCAAAATGTTCCTTTGCATTGTACATAGATTGTGAATGAATTCAATTGAAAATTTACCTTGCAATATCGACATCGTTGGATTTGGTCAACGAATCCACATAACACGACCATATGTCGACGCGCTTGGGATAAGAACACAAGATTTGCTCGAACAACGTCTGGGACCTTTGTTTATCTCCAAATTTGTTCTCCAGGAAGGCGAACTTCGTCATCAAATTGACATCTGTACATAAAAAATTAGATTTATAATAGAACCGTTTATTTGACTGTATCGTACACCTCGTCCATGCGTACTCACGTTCCGACGGTGGCAAAGATTGCAATGCTCTTTGCATAATATGTCTTGATTTTTCCTTCAAACCTATCTTTAACAATACCGCGCCACAGTCGATCCATACTTGAGGATCGTGCTTGAACTTGCCAAGCATAGTATTGATTAGCTTTTCTAATTCTGCCTGTCTATCAGCTTCAAAGTGTACCGTTAACATGTGAGTGTACACTTTTAACGCGTCGTTAATTCGCACTGCCTCCTGGAAAACGTCGTTTAACGATTCCGAAGTTCCAAATTTCGATTCAAAATTCAGCCAAGCATTCCACATGTTTAATCTTTCATTCTCCTCTCTGAAACTGATCGTTTTCACAGCTTTTCTGGCGACCGCTCTTGCTTTCTCAATCTCTGTTGTCTGTAGATGATACGCCATGTATTGTAACCAGATTATCGAACTGTCTGGGCTTGCTAACACCAATCTATCAAATTGATCGACAGAATTCGGTAATTGATTACTGGCATTCGCTTCTTCCCTCTGACGAATTTCACGTTCCTTTAGTCTCTCTTGTTCCCTGCGTTCACCAGCACTTAACTTTTTGTTCTTACGCTTTGGTTGTTGCTCCGCTTCATCCTCGGTGTCACTGGATGATTCTTTGTTTTCAAGAAGGCTCATATCTGGTTTTTCGTCCCAGAAGAAACCACATTCTGGTATCGCTGGTTTTTTAGATACCTGTGCGATGCTGCAAGACTCTTCCTTAACTTCTTTCAATTTTCTTCTATTTTCCTTTCTAATTTGCCGTTTACTTAAAGTTTCTCTATTCGAATCTTCTGTCGAGCATTGAACATCTTCAACTTTTGTCTGAGTTTCTTCGGTCTTTATCTTCTTAGCAGATCTTCCTTTATCCTCCTTTGGCACTTTCTTTCTCTTTACGGTTGCGTTGCTCGGTTTCGTATCTGTAATGTATTTTGATTCGAATGCAGATTTCACCATACAAATAGGTACAACATCAGATTCACCGGAATGTAATATCGCGTAACACCTGATTTTTGCATGAACAACGTAGGGCGACAGGTCCGGTTGTACATCATTGATGTGACGTCGAACGGGCATTGCCGCCAACGAGCCTGTACCATGACCTTTTAAGTGGATTATGAGAAACCAATCTGTTACCATTAAAATTTTACCGCGGATCACTTTTCCTTCAGGGATCTGCAGGCATGTATTTTGTTTCTCATTTATACCTTTCATTACAGAACGTAACATTGTCATTTCAACAACTTCGAGCACATAATCTTTCCATATAATTGTTCCAGAAATTGTATCTCCCACCTTTGGATTTCGAAAACAATGATCTTTTCGTATCATTCCCAACAAATTGTTTTCCAATTGAACTACAACACCGCTGTCCGTTGTTTGTGCAACCTTTCCTGTTACTTTTTGCCCTAAAGCAACCAATGAGATTGGCCTGCCTTCGTAATAAGAATTTCTGGATAATTCTGCTAATTTGTTAAAGTGTAAATTTAATGTATCCACTGCTATCATCATTCTACTCGTAGGATCAGTTAACCCCTCGTATATTCTCTTCAGTGTTAACGATAAAATCAATTGTTTATTTCGTCGGTTAATGGAAATGATTTTTGCAAATAGAATTTGATGCTTGTATAAAACCTGAAAATGACTAACATTGCTGTAAGAGACATACGAGAATGGCGATGAACAGCCTGCGATAGGTAACAGAACTCTCACACCATCCGGCTCTATGTCTCTGACCGAACAAGGTATACTATCGCCTATTTTCAATTGGTCAAACTCTCTGTATTTCTCTTCTGACAAGAAAGTTCTGGACAAAATCAAACTAGGTGCTGTAGCAAACACTAGGGCAGAAAGAGTATCACCAGGAATACATTTTAATGCTAGCATAGCAGCAACTTCTATACATGGCGACATATGTCCTGCAGGTAAAAATCCTGTGCTAACAGTTTGTCCATTATTTTTACTTATCCTCAAATATACTCCTTCCTTAGATGACTCTGTAATTGTTCCTTCCACATGTTCTCCAATAACAAACACAGATTCTTCTATCGCTTTATCCTCGGTTGCTATAGTCAACAGTATTCTCCCTGAATTTTTATCAACGGATTCGATCTTTACCATAACTGTTTGGCCAATGGAATAATTCCAGTTTTCGGTGGATGCTCCTTTATCCAATACAGACTGCGGAATCCAACCTTTAACATCGCCAAAAAATTTCACCAACATACCATTCTTATTAATTTGGATTACAGTGCCATGGTGTTTGGATCCTGGATTCGTTGCTTGAACATCGCATAAAACAGGTAGATCGCTCGATAAGAGCGATTTCTTCAAAGTGAAGTATACTTTGTTTCGTGCATTGTCAATGGCTAATACCCTCGCTTCTGCTTCCTGATCGACTTTCAATTTTTTCAGTGCGCTTATTCCAGCATCTGATATATGTTCCGATGCGACGTGTCCATGCAGTTTGCCAGCTTGAACATTGATGAAACCATTTTCTGTACTGATACTTGTAATCTTGACTTTAGCCAAGTCACCTGGTTTCAAATCAAAAAGCGAAAAATATCTTTCTCGCATCAACGAATGTTGCATCGTACAAACATAAATTCCATCCAACCAGCAATACGATAATACTCTACACTTATGTGTACTACCGGGTATAAATTTTTCAATAATCTTGTCAAAGTTCACGTTTGTCCTTTTCAAAGGTATAAACCCTCTGATTCCACTCTTTGTTAACCGTAGCACAATTCCTCCAGACTCCCTAAATAAAACTGTAGCATCTTCTATCGTACTTCCCGGCTTTATAGAATTATCTTTAGGTTTATTCGACAATAAACTAAAGTATCCAAATTTCACTGTTGGTAAAATATAAAGCAATTTGCAAGTAATTTTTGTTCCCTTTGAGTATTTGAACAAAGGTTCGCTCAAATACAGTTGATTTATGTAGCCTGTATTATTATTGCCAAAGGAAACGTGTAATCCATTGGAAAGAACCTTTTTTATCTGCAAATTACAGTTAGTTCCTGGACTCAAGCTGTCCAACGATTTGATTTCAATATTGCTTACTGCTTGAACTAACCCCAGTTTCGAAGATAACTTTAGAGTCGATATATTCTCGCTTGTCTTAATTTCTTTTACATGACACAGGAGCTGCCTACCCGGGGACGAATACTTATCGTTAATATGATCTTTCGTCTGTATGAATCCTCTCACATTCGTTAAGCCTGTGTCCACAACGCAACCATGGTCCTCTATGCTACTAATGGTACATGTTATTTTTGAACCGTTGCTCAGATAGTCGACATTCAAATTCTGATTTATCAGTTTAGGTTCGAGGGACAGCACAATTCGCCATTTTTCTTGAGGCTGTATGTTCTTCACATAACACACAACTTGATCTCCACGGGAATACAGTTCAGGTAACGGCTTGTATTCGCTTGGTAGATCATCCTTATTTTTTATTAAATTTACCAATAAATTCGTGTAAGATTCGCTAATGTCTGTAACTCGAACTTGACCCAACAGTCCGCCAGGTAGGGATACGATCAGATCGTACTCCGTTATTTCACAAATGCATCCCAGTACCACTAATCCTTCGCATATCGTAGCGTACGATAAACGTTCTGCTGTATTCGCAACAAAATTGGGTTCCTCTTCCTCATCTTTTCTTGTGTTTCCCCTCTCGCGTTTCTTTTTATTGACTTTGTCATGTTTCTTGCCTACCTGTTGGGATAAAAGTAATATTGTATAATTTAAACGATTAACACGCTTAATAAACAATTAAACTTATAAATAGTTCAATAATTTCACTCACTAAATTCGTTATCGGCTTTTTCTCTTGCAGTTTCTTTCCTCCTCTGGGAAAGCTCTTTAACGTCATCTAAAATAGTATTTAATATTTTACAAGATGTGGAAACTTTATTTGCATTTATTTGAATTTTATAGATAATTTACCTTTCTAGTTTAAAAAACAGTTTGAAACGCAAAATGATTTCAAAACGTGTCACATTCGCACATGTTCCCTGTGTCACATTTATTAGCAATAGGTTATGTAAGCATTCGTCAGCGCCATACGCGAGTGCGCGACTAGTTGAGTAATTAAATACTTACACTTACGTACTCGTTCGAATGATAAAACAGATTACATTTGCAATATTTATTTAAATTGTAGATTCAATTTGTCATCATAAATTAATATTATTTATTTTTAATATTTGTATATACAGTAGGGCCATATTTACAATTCATCCTTTTAACAATGCTCTCTTTTTACTACTTTTTTCTATACTCTCTTTGAGCAGTTTAGCTTGGAAGGTTTCTTCTGGTAATGGTGGTATTAAACCTGCTGCAACATATCTACCCTCTTCGCATAAGAAATTATAGATACCGCATGCTCGTTCTACAGGAAGTATCTCCACTTTGATGCCTCTATCTATTAGTATCTTTTTCATTTCTTGAATTCTCTTGTACTCGTAATTCTTTTCCAGACCTAAAATTAATAGATCTAGTTTCGGTTCGATGGCAAGAAATAAGGATAACGTTTGTTCATTGATATCCTTTCCAGACCCAATATTCCAACACAACGCAGTTTTTGGGAAAAGTGCGAGAGGGCCGATCAATCCAGAATTATTGTTGAATACAAATCCCACCTGTAAAATGTACAATATAGACAGAAACAATACAGACTTAAACAAAATAGATTTAGACAGAAATTTGCTTACTATATCAATGATTCCATTTGATTCTAAATAAAGTAAACATAATCCTAACATTCTTCTATATAACGAGTTTTAAACAATCTTCGTGATTACGTACCGGTAAACATTTGTTTATTAAAATTTTAGAGGTAACTTCATTGTTAAGAATCGTAGCCGTTGTTCTACCAGGCCCTTCGTATGCTCGATTTTTCACGTGTGAACAATGCAACTGCCTGTAAACAATGAGATTTTCTAATTGTTTATCAATCGAGAGGTGCACAGAAGATTTTTACTACTCGCCTGAAATTTTGCAGTAATCGCGTCAGAGCGAGTACATTTCTGTTCGACCCCATTGTCATGATTTATTTAATTAACATTTAAATGCTAAAAAAAATGTAAACTTCATTGATAAAACACGAAATAGCAGAAGCAAAAGTTTCCTGTACGCGTGCGTCTAAAGTCTAAATAGAAGTCCGCCCATGAAGTACACAGTAGGTATATAGTAGCTCTGACACCTTGTACAATTCAAATTCAAGTATTTATGTGCGCATGCGTACCCAGATGTATGTGCCTCACAAGAAGTCACCTCAGAAGGCGTGTTATGGGTGTGCGAACAGCAAGCCATCTGACAATGAGTGGCCCGAGCGGCCGTGACGTAACTCGTCTCACACGCATTCTCGGTTCTGGCGAGCTATTAGCTAAGCGCTCACACACACTAGTCGGACCGAGTGACGAAGAGAGTGAATAGACTCTTCGAAACCGAATGAGACAATGCGAAGCGAGCGACGCAGTGGCGTAGGGATAGACTCGAATGTATCCTGCGACGGCTGCAACGCATGACTATGACTATGATTTCCCTTCTCGCGGGAAACACAACTCAACACAGATCGTTTCAGTAATTCGAACTTTTTGTATATGTTCTCTAATAACTGTACTTACATTAACAAAACCCAAATAGAACTTTATTTTAATTTAAAGGAAATTATTAACATACATATATTTATTAAAGTCTATTCAGAATTTTCATCACGTGTCTCACTCGTTATTGCAGGGCAAGGGGTTAATTAATCTTTGGAATCTAACGAGAATAAAGAAACATATTATAGTTTATTAATAGCTGAATGCATATAGATTAATTCAGTACAAAAATATTTAATTGATATTTAAAATATACATACATAAAATATCAATATTTGTTTTATCTCGTAGCGAGGCTGATTGGGATAGTGGTACTATCCTGACAAGGATATACAGCGGTAGTTGGGATTTAAAGAATTTGCACTTGTTTGGTCACAAAAGAATCCCCTTTTTTATTGTAACGACACCAGACGTTCACTCCGGAGACGATAATCCCGCGATAGGTACGGTATAGCGATCAGCGTCGAAACCGGAAAGTTTTACGTTAGATACAATAATGCGATAGTTGATCGTTCGCTTTCTCGAGCACGAAGACGAAGGACAACGGCAGGATCGTTTGAAATCATAACGTGGCGCTATCGATCGAGGCGCGTGATCGATACGTACAGGGCCGCCGCGTGGGTAAGAGGCGCCCGTGTGCAAAGAGAAATCTGGCGCCCCCCTTTCCCAGGAGCACAATAAATGACCTTTTTTTTTTAATTAATTTCAGTTCGAAAAATTTTTATTTTGATACTTCGGTGCCCTATCGGCGGCAAAGACAATAAATGACCTTTTTTTTTTTTTAATTAATTTCAGTTCAAAAAATTTTTATTTTGATACCTCGGCGCCCCCTGGGCGATGCGCCCGTGTGCGGCGCACAACCTGCACAACCGCACGCAGCGGCCCTGGATACGTAAACTAGCGCCCGATTAGCGGAAATTTTAAACGTTGTAGTCCTGAACAATATTCAACATATTTATATAATTTTAATGTTTAACTTATTTACATGAATGTTTTGTTATTTATAATGTTAAATTATGCTCCGCTGCTCCGCTGCTCCGTGTTTTTGTTATTTATATATTCTATTTAGCTCTGCTGCTTTGTGATTTATCCTGCAAAAAATGATTTTTATTAATATAAATATTTTTAATTAATTTTTATTAATATAAAGATAGTAAGTTACATTTTCTTTACCTTCATCGGAAGTGCTGACTGGATTGTTTGAGTCTTCATTGTCAGAATCACTCTCTGTGTCGTCACTCTGAATATCATAATTTTCTAATGCTTCCTCCACTAATCCATCTCTTATCCAATATTCTTGTTCCAATTTCTTGATATGGTCACAATAATTCTGCCAATTGGTTTGTGTTACTCCATTAATGGCGTCCATTGTAAAATGCTTTAATTCATTAATGGTTAAAGTTGAAGTATTTCTTCCCCTTATCGATCTTTTAATTTGCGACCACACAAATTCAATGGGATTTAGTTCGTACATGTAGGGCGGCAATCTTAAAACATTATGCCCACACAGTCGAAGTGTTACATCTACCTTGAAACGCTTCTCCGTTTGTTTATTTCTTTCAATTAGGCCATATAATTGATATTTTCTCATTTCTGGGGTATGAGGAATGTTGTTTTCAAGCAACCACGCTATCATGGCTTCTTTTTTTGAATATTTCGTGGGTGGTTTATTCAGTTCTACCGTATGATACGGTGCGTTGTCCATTACCACCACCGAATTCGGCGGAATATTCGGTATTAATTTTTCATTTATCCATGTCTCGAAATTGTCGGAGTTCATCTCGCCGGTTGTTGTTCTTGATTGGAATATCAATTCTGCACCCTTTATAAAACCAGCTTCTCCTCCGGCGTGCACAAGAATAACTCCTCCTAACACTTCTTGGGACTGCCATCATTTGCTGAAACTTAAGGTGTTATTAACCCACGTTTCGTCAATATATATAATATTTCTTCCCAGTGATCTATATCGCCTCACTGCTTCCAGATATTTGCCTCTCCGGGCTACAATATTTGGCCTTTCAATCAAAACTTTTCTTACTTGAATAGATCTTTTCCATTGGAAGCCCATGCGATTTAATAATCTATACAGGCTTCTCGACTTCCATGGAAAATCAATTTTTTCCCTAATCGCTGGCAATAATTTTGGTACTGTGGGCACTACCTTTTGCCGAACGTAAAAATCATAGATAACTTCTTTGATTATTGCTTGGTCCTCTAGCGAACAATGAAATTTCTTTTCTTCACATTTTGGCCGCTGCATGCCTGGCGATGATAATAATTTATCATCCCCGGATGTTGAATCCTCCTTCCGGATTCGAATTATTGTTCTGGTGGATACACCAACGTAATCCGCAGCGCGTTTTGTTGATTGCGCAACTGCCAAAAGAGGCTCACTGTCAATCAATTCATCGCACTTTGCAATTAAGCGGCGGATTATGTTTCGAGCCTCACTGTGTATTGTTTGTCCTTGTTTCCGATTCATAATAATTTTATTACTTAATTTAATACTTTGAAACTACAATACACTAAACAAACTACAAAACTATTAAAATTTTAAATTAATAATACAGATCACAACAAATGAGAAATATTTTCGAACTAGAGGTTTCAATTTTGTCCATTTTATGTTCCCTAGTACCAAAATGATTAATTTCTTGAATATAAATTATCTATCATTTAACACATTTCCATCACATAAAAGAATAAAAAATAATGCTCACATCTCCCATATTTTCATTAAATTGAATTAGAAAAATTTCAGAAGTAAAAGAAAATATGCTATTTAAGTAATGTATACATATTTATTATACATATTATAAGATAATTTTTGGAAAACCTTCACAGTTTGGTAGGGGTTCGACTTGTAACATTTGTAGAAATTATATGAATTTTATGTAATTTTTGTTGTAACTTACTGAAAGAAGCGTCAATCACGAATTATGTGTTAGATTAAATATAAGTATAACCAGAGAATAGATGAGAGTGCTCACGCTCGGGTTTTGGCCGTGCCACTTTTCGTTTCGTTTCGACTTAGCCAAGAACAGAACCTATTTCGACTTAGCCTGTAACAGAACCTGTTTCGACTTAGCCTGTAACAGAACCGGTTTCGACTTAGTGTTTCGACTTCAATCGGGACGTGTCCAATCGGTCGGAGTCCACGTGGGACACCCCCGCCCATCACTACTGACCACTGACCACTTGATCACTCACCACTTGACCACTTGACCACTTGACCACTGACCACTAGACCACTTGACCACTTGACCACTTGACCATTGACCACTTGACCACTGACCACTTGACCACTTGACCACTGACCACTTGACCACTTGACCACTTGACCACTGACCACTTGACCACTTGACCACTTGACCACTGACCACTTGACCACTTGACCACTGACCACTTGACCACTTGACCACTTGACCACTTGACCACTTGACCACTTGACCACTGACCACTTGACCACTTGACCACTTGACCACTGACCACTTGACCACTGACCACTTGACCACTGACCACTTGACCATTGACCACTTGACCACTGACCACTTGACCACTTGACCACTGACCACTTGACCACTTGACCACTGACCACTTGACCACTTGACCACTGACCACTTGACCACTTGACCACTGACCACTTGACCACTTGACCATTGACCACTGACCACTTGACCTCTGACCACTTGACCACTTGACCACTTGACCATTGACCACTTGACCACTGACCACTTGACCACTTGACCACTTGACCATTGACCACTTGACCACTGACCACTTGACCACTTGACCACTGACCACTTGACCACTTGACCACTTGACCACTTGACCACTGACCACTTGACCACTTGACCACTTGACCACTGACCACTTGACCACTGACCACTTGACCACTGACCACTTGACCACTGACCACTTGACCACTTGACCACTTGACCACTGACCACTTGACCACTTGACCACTTGACCATTGACCACTTGACCACTTGACCACTGACCACTTGTCCACTGACCACTTGACCACTGACCACTTGACCACTTGACCACTGACCACTTGACCATTGACCACTGACCACTTGACCACTTGACCACTGACCACTTGACCACTTGACCACTGACCACTTGACCACTTGACCACTGACCACTTGACCACTTGACCACTTGACCACTTGACCACTTGACCACTTGACCACTGACCACTTGACCACTTGACCACTGACCACTGACCACTTGACCACTTGACCACTTGACCACTTGACCACTTGACCACTTGACCACTGACCACTTGACCACTTGACCACTTGACCACTGACCACTTGACCACTGACCACTGACCACTTGACCACTTGACCACTTGACCACTTGACCACTGACCACTGACCACTTGACCACTGACCACTTGACCACTGACCACTTGAACACTGACCACTTGACCATTGACCACTTGACATCTTGACCACTGACCACTTGACCACTTGACCACTTGACCACTTGACCACTGACCACTTGACCACTGTCCTCTTGACCACTTGACCACTTGACCACTTGACCACTTGACCACTTGACCACTTGACCACTTGACCACTTGACCACTGACCACTGACCACTTGACCACTTGACCACTTGACCATTGACCACTTGACCACTGACCACTTGACCTCTGACCACTTGACCACTTGACCACTTGACCACTTGACCACTTGACCACTTGACCACTTGACCACTTGACCACTTGACCACTTGACCACTGACCACTTGACCACTTGACCACTGACCACTTGACCACTTGACCACTGACCACTTGACCACTTGACCACTTGACCACTTGACCACTTGACCACTTGACCACTGACCACTGACCACTTGACCACTTGACCACTTGACCATTGACCACTTGACCACTGACCACTTGACCTCTGACCACTTGACCACTTGACCACTTGACCACTTGACCACTTGACCACTTGACCACTTGACCACTTGACCACTTGACCACTGACCACTTGACCACTTGACCACTGACCACTTGACCACTGACCACTGACCACTTGACCACTTGACCACTTGACCACTTGACCACTTGACCACTGACCACTTGACCACTTGACCACTTGACCACTTGACCACTGACCACTTGACCACTTGACCACTGACCACTTGACCACTTGACCACTTGACCACTTGACCACTTGACCACTTGACCACTGACCACTTGACCACTTGACCACTGACCACTTGACCACTTGACCACTTGACCACTTGACCATGGGGTGACCACAGGGTTTTACAATGCTTTTGTTGATTACCCTTGGCCCACTTTCAACTGAAATCTGTGTCCAGGCCAAAGACGATACCGGTTCAGTCCCAGGCTGAAGGCGAAACCGGTTCTGTTTTAGGCGGGAGTGTCCCACTTGGGGTCCAACCGATTGGACACGTCCCGATTGGACGCGTTCCTTTTCGACTCCGTGCCGATTGGACTCGTGCCGTTTGGACGCCGTGCCGATTGGACGCCCTGGCGGCTGTATTAATGACGTTTGGACGCCGTAAATTTTATAATCATTGCTTTTCGAAGTCTACATACGGTGATATTGTATTGTGAAATATATGGGAACCTATTAAATTTGGATCTTAATTTTAATTTTTATGTGTTTCTTGAGACTCGTGCCATTTGGACGCCGTGCCGATTGGACGCCGTGGCGGTTGGATTCATGACGTTTGGACGCCGTAAATTTTATAATCATTGCTTTTTGAAGTCTACATATGGTGATATTGTATTGTGAAATATATGATTAAATATGATTTGGAATCTATTAAATTTTAAATTATGATTAAGAATCTATTAATGAAAAATAATGATGTACAGCTTCGGAGGGGGGTGATTCCTAAGTCTTGCTCCGGAAAGTTTATTTTAAGAGCGAGTGGAAATAACATTAGTCTGGGTTAGGTTTGGCTAGATAACTGAAGTTGTTGTTAATCGGGCGTTGTTAACCATATATTTCAGAATACAATATCATCATATGTAGACTTCGAAATTTAATGATTATAAAATTTACGGCGTCCAATCGTCATGAATTCAGCCGCCACGGCGTGCAATCGGCACGGCGTCCAAACGGCACGAGTCCAATCGGCACGGAGTCGAAAAGGAACGCGTCCAATCGGGACGTGTCCAATCGATCGGAGTCCAAACGGGCATCACTCGTGGAGAATGGTTCTTGTCCGAACTGAGTGTGGAGAATGGTTCTTGTCCGGACTGAGTGTGGAGATAGGAGCTGATCCAGGCTAAACACTAGAGTAGGGGGCAGCACTATAATGGGCACGGCCAAACCCCGGGCGTGAGCACTCTCATTACTCTCTGGTATAACATTCAATGTAATAGCGTGTGACGTCAGACGCTTGAGTTTGAGTCTCCTTGCCCCTCAGGCGTCGCAAGTGACATCTTGTGAGGCACGAAGAGTATGTACCTATCTATAATCTATATACAACAGGGTTGTATCCCTACTCTTTGGTTGAACCATGGTTGAACGCGGTGTTCACATTCGGTGTTTCTCGTAATCTGTGATCATTATTGATGACATTTGATTGGCTGATTCAAATAGCATCAGAAATTCGCCGGCACGAAAATATAAAGTTCACGGCGGCAAATTGAATCTAAGATCTAAGAATATCCCGTTGCGGGCTGCATCATGGAGTTGTTCGATCAGTTGCGACGTCCCCTTCCTATTTTAATGTATTTTTAGAAATATCGCATAGAAAATAGTTTATCACGGGCGCACAGTTATTGTATTTTGACAAGATATCGACGACAGTTCGCTACGAAAATGAGCAAGGGCTGTTGGAAGTTCGACAACGAGGACAGAGGTAAGCAGGTGAACCGTTATAGGTTAGAAAACGATAAGTGTCAAATATAATAAAAATTTTCGATACGCGTTTTTTCTTAGTTACATTTCATACGTTACCGGCGTACATACCGGTAAAAGACTAGTACACTACGTTAGAGAACGGTGTATGTGTACCGAACAAGTATCCTATATCGTGTGTTTTAATAGAAACTTCTCATGTAGCGTTGTACATAGACCTCGACGACGAAGAGACCGAAGAAGATAAAGAAACGAGAGTATACAGCCACTGGGATCAAACTCCTGATATACTTCTAGAGGAAATTTTCTCCTATTTAACTATTCGTGAACGTTATTATGCATCGTTGGTGTGCAGATCGTGGTATCGTGCCTTTAAATTACAAAACGTTTGGTCCACTTTCACTTTGGAGGATACCACGCTTACTCGGGGCAAATTTAATTATTATAGCGGTTGGCAATATGTCTTGGATCACATGAGAACCTCCGCATGTTTGAATAAAGTTGGACGATATTTTCGAACGTTGGTCTTCGAACCCATGTTAAATTTTTATAATCTTTTCGAATTCATGAATATGGTATCTTGGTATACCGAAAGACAAGGATCCGATAATACATCGGTGGCAGGAGTTGGTAAATACATTAGACGACTGAAATTTACATTTCCTTGTAATATGGCGAATAGAGATGATCATGATCATGTCAGGCTCTTTGGAACCGGTGGGAAATTATTGGAGGAACTGAAAAGACTTATGCGCAATTTATGTAACATACGGTGTTTAGAATTAATAGATCTTATGTTGGATAGTAAAGAAGCTCTACACTTAATGGATGACATTTGCGCGAATTCTACGCAAACGTTATCCAAATTGGTACTGATCAATACCACAAGGTATTATTGCCCCCTTCTTCATGTGGGAGTATTCCTTAATCTGAATGTAAGTTCTGTACATAAATTCCAAGACCTTTTTGGTAAAATAGATGTGAACTCTTTAAATTGAAGTATTCACTTCGCTTGCAAAGGTGTTGATCATTAGTCCACAAAATCTTCATGAGGATGTAATAGACTTAATTGGCTACACTAAATTGGAACATCTTCATATTGTTCAAAATCGATATAGTCCAAAGGATACCACAATGAGATTGGTAATTGTTGTGTTCCATTAGCTTAGAATATGCTTTCTGAAGTTTGTGAGAACTTTTATTTTCAAACTTTCTTTGATTCAGCCTAAGAGAGCATGTTGGATAAAAATGAGAAAGAACAATCCCTATCTTAAAGTTCATTTTGAAGTGGAAAGTTTTAAGCCCACCGATATACTTCTGCCTATCGATTTGTTGGAACATGGAGCTATTCCATGTCATAGTATTGTTCTGGATAATCCGAATACACAGGTCAGTGTATACGATTATGTATAATACTATTTGTTCTTCATCTAATAATTAAATAAATATTACAGATTTCATCCGCTACTATTTTAACTCATGGAACATTTTTTGAAAAAACGATAGAAGTATACGCGTTCAAGGGGTTGACAAGATACTTTTTACATAGGAACTTCTCACAAAGATTGGACGAAGCATTAGTGCAATTTTGCAGAATGTGTCCAAATCTTCACACACTGGTAGCATTTTGTGTTTGATCAAACTTCCAATGTAATCTATGACAGCTTTCCTAAAATGCTAAGATCCTAACAGCCTTTTTACGGTGTGATGGCATGCATTCAGATTCTTGTTGTACAAAAGACTTTCGGTGTTTGCGTAAGTTCCATCTAACTAAACTGTAACCCATTCTTTCAAAATATGTCTGTATAAATAAGTACATGTAGAAAACGTAAACAGTGCATCTCAAACCTTTTAGAGATCTATTTATGTGCATATGTTGTGTGGCAATATCGATGATCTGTGAATAGTGTACAAGGCAACAGATTTATATAGAGACCGATTATTGTATCAATGACTTGGAAGCCAGTCAGTGGGAGGCAAATACTTCACCATGACACATTTAATAACTTGGCTGAGGATTGTATTATCGATGTCAAACTAACAAAGCCAAATATCCCTGATGTTTTGTACTTTCTCTCTTATCATGGTTAATGCAATTACGATATACAAATGTAGAAGTAACTAACTACTGAATTTTAGAGAGATGTTTGCAATAGTTGAAATACGAATATATGATTCGATCGAGTTTCACAGTTGAAAACTATTTTTTCTACAGATGATCCGTGATAAGATATCAACAGCCACAATTCTAGAAATCGTCGTCACCGCTAAGGCCTTGCGCTGCTTCTATGTTCGACGAAACGCAGTGTTGAAAAGATGCGACAGGGATTGGTTAAGAATAATGAATTGGTCCCCGTCTCATTACAAATGGATTAAAACGTATAGTCGCAGCTACGAGAGTACAGAAAGAGCGGTATCGAAAATATTGAATTACAGGTGGCACATGCTGTCCGAAAAGGAATTTAAGAATCAAACGTTGAAATTACATGTGTAATAACTGCTGCATGTAATTGCAGCTTTTCTCTTTACGTCAAACTTGATCAGCATCGCGAACCCTCTTTTTATATATATACACATACATACATACAAATATAAACAACTGTGTGCCTCTATACAGTACATGGATATGGATATAAACGATATTGTGTGCATAGTTATTTGATATAATTACTGTAATAATTTACACCCATTTGACCCAGCTGTGATCTAAATATAAATATATGAGAACCGAGTTATTTACAAGTACATGTGGATTGTTATATAAGAAAAGTACAAGAAATGCAAGTATTTCACTGTATTTTATTATGTAATAAAATGAAGAATCCTATGCTTTGTTATAACTTATGTAATTATGTACAATGCCATTATAAATTTTGAATGAAACAACTTACTCAGAGATTACATCGAATTAATAATCAAATGTAGCATACGATTTCAAATAAAAATGTTACTTATTCGAAATAAAACAGGTAAAGTTAACAATTTCCTGCATCGCAAACATCCGTTCGCACTCGTTAAACTTTACACAATCATTGATATTAATCATTTTTCTACTACTATATATGTATATAGGAAATAATAAGTTGCTATTGTACGAAGTATTTAGTTGTAAGTATATACATACAATACATTTCAGTTTCGTACATACAAAACGTAAGTAACATAAAATATCGGATGATAGCATTGTTTTCAACTAATCAAAAACAGGCTAAAACAAATTTTCAATTGCTTCGAATAAACAAAATTCACGTATTATCTTCTTGTCCATGATTATTTCTATTTACAATTTTTTCTAGTTGGTTATGGAAAACCCAACACATTTAATGAATTCTTATTACCAAACGGTGGTTATAATAAATTAAAAAGTATATTCGACTTTTCATTATCCTAAATCAAATTATCTAATGTATAAAAGCAGAAAGTTGAAGAATTACGGTGCCAAGGCTGCTGATCGTTTATCTCTGTTCTTATTGCGTAAAATAGTGCGAGCCTTAAATGCAGCTGCATTCATTAATGTCTGTAAATGTAATTTCGATATATCATTAGCATCGTAAAGTATGTGCGAGTATTAATCACGTATTGTTATGGAACTGGACTTACCCTCTCCAATTTGGTAGTTTTTTGATTCAATTTAACAGGTAAAACTTTATTACCAAGATGGAAAATTTCGCGTAACAGTTGATTTTCTGCAAGATGAATATTAATACCTGGGCCTAATAATCTACAGCATGCATTATACTGAGTTCGTGCACACCATCCTTCTAAATATAGAACTTCTTGGCCGAATTTTACGTGCATTTCTGATACTGTGTCTTCCTGATAATCGGTAAAGCGATAACGATTAATATCAACATTGTAAGCGATCAAATGTAATTCATTTCTGTAGCTATTTTCTATCTTACTTCTATATAACGAAGTATGTCTCTGAAATTTGCTCTTTGTTGTTTACGATCCTTTTTTGCTCTGTATTTGTTCGAGTCTGTTGCTAATTCTTTCAATACTTCGATTAAATCCAATGACCAATTTTGTTCATAATCACAGCAGAAGCCCCTACCAAGTTCAAATATCACAGCAAGAGCTTCTCCAGCCGATAACCTTACATCCAAATGCGGTGAATCCAATAATTCACGCAATCTGTTCAAAGATCTAAAATACATACGATTGTAGTTATTATTCTATACTAACATTTCCACGTGTTTGTTGTATAATACATACACTATATAATAAATACACCTATGTATTTATAGAAAAATTAAGTACGCACGGCATGTAACTGTTGGACCTATTGCTCGCAACAAAATTATATACGTCGGCTGGAGACATAATTGTTAACAGAAGAGTCCACGCAGAAATAGCTGCTGCATGCAATGCTGCCATTTCCGTTGAAATAATCGGTACAGCTCCATTTCCCTTCAAATAGGAACCAGCAAAAATACCAGACAGTAATTGTACAATTTCAAAAGTGTCCGCAGCATCGTCGCTCGATAAGAAATGATTCATACTCAAAGCCCAACAACACTGTAAAACAGAAGAATCATTGTACACATATTTCATGCATGTGTTTACTCGCGAAATAAATTAAGAATTATTGTTTACCTCGGAGCGAGCTTGAGTCGACGCAGATGTATCGTTAATTATGAAAATCAAAGTACTTTTCAGATCTCTGCATACCGTTTCCGCGCTCTCAAATGCTCCCAATTGAACGCAAAGCAAAGTACTCAATCTGGCTGCTGTCGACTGCTCTTCCCCACGACCCTTCTTCAGACCTCGTTCTATGGAATCGGTGATAGTCATTTTTCTGTCTTCCACGAAGTCCGGAACATATTTCAGGGCAAATATCCTTTCTATTCCGCTGAAGCAAACCGTTCTGCCCTTTGCGCTTCGTTGAGTTAAACCATCTATCGCTTCTTTAAGTTTTTCTTCAAATGCTTCTTGCTGCGTGAACTCGTCTACTTCGTTATCGTTCACATCGTCCAACATGCTACGATTATCGGATTGACTGCTGGTAACGCTGCATGCATCGTTGTTAACTGAATCTTCATCGGATGTTAGTTCAGCTCTTTTTCCGCTGTGACCTATTTCAGGAATATTTTCTTTGTCAAACTTCTTACTATATGTATATACTTTTTCTATAAAAGTCTTTTCAATTGAAATCTTTAAAACTAAATCATGATTATTCATGAAATTTAAACAGATAGCACTAATACCAATAAATTAATACTCTTGTGTAATTGGCACATCCAGCGAAAGGAAAAGGTAACAGCTGTTATAAAAACGAATGTCGTATTACATAGTCTAAACAGCTGCCACTCTTTATATCTAATGTACCATATGTGACTGTTATTGTATAAGGTGAGATTATCAAACAGGATAGAGTATGAATTCCATTGATCAACAATTTTATCCTGCAGTTTGGTAATTCATGAGGAAAGGGAGTTAATTACTTGTTTGCAACATTAATTGTCATAAAACATCATAAAACATTTCGTTTCAAACGACAGATCGTTATCATCACTGCGTATACAGCAGGAAAGTAACGATTACTTTTGCAAACGAGTACTTAGCGGTGAGAAATTATTTAAACATTTCTCGCGATGATTCATTGAACGGTGAAGTTTCGATTTCATGCTATGTGAGACAGCACAATCTAAATTTAGAAGAAAACGAACGATTGGTTGTCGCGAAAAGAACAATTCAGCCGTCTAACCTTTGTTGCGTTTAAGCAACGTGGAAAAAGAAACGAAGGTATAATACGAAATCTTATAAATTTCTTTGTGCCCCGCCAAGATTATCGAAAACCTCTATTTTTAATGGAATCTAAGAAGAAAATATCAGCCGAAGCAGCATGGATCATCGTGTACATCGAATACATCGAATTTTCCCGAACGTCTTTGCTCCGTTTAACACAGAGATCCATGTGAGAAAAGCATGAAAGTCACATGGGGTAGGTGGTACTGGTACTGCTACCGATATAACGTTGGCTCGCTTTAATATATTTAAAGATACTCTCGGTAAATCGATAGACGATTTCTTGTCCACGTTATAAACGAGAAACATCGTATCGGTGGAAATGTTTAAACGCAAATGTTACGGTCGAGCAAACGTACTTAGCAGTGACGTAAGACGAAATAAGCAAAATTTATAATACACAGGATGACTCATTTGTCGCGAAGGTTGATAAATTTAACGGGCCATGTGGCCGATATTTCAAGATACCAAAGATTAATTTCGTTTGCGAACGATTAAGTACGCGACAGAAAACGTGAAAATGATGAAATACAGTTTTTACCGGATTTTCCTCTTCTACCCCCTTTGCCTGGCATCGTTCTTCACCTTCCTTATTGCACAATTGATACTAACGAAAATACTCGATCAAGAGGGTAAATGTCTTGCACTAGTAGCTTTCCTTCGTATACTGAACGCACCACATGAACTTTTAATAAAAACTTGATAGAAACTCATTAACATGGTGCGAAACTGTTCAAAACATACACGTCGAGACAGCCTTCGACGGGCTTTCTCAAGTGCACTGTCTTCCACGAAATCGCGAATGTACCCGAACGTGGACGAAACTCCCTGAAACGTTTACAGCGCATGCGCCGCGTCGATCGTGTCGTTGCGAATCGACCAATCGGCCTCTTCCTATCTTGCCCTCGACAGAACTCTGTTGGAAATTTGCGCGGGAAACTGAATTTCCAAGAAGCTCGTGCAGAAAATCGACCAATCGGTGTTCGGTCACGTGATCACACCGCCGCCATCGTTATTTTGTTCTGCTTTAATCTTAATCATATCAAGTCGCATCAAGTTGGACCTGGTTGGACCACCTTGAACCAATGGAACGATTGAAACAGATGAAAATGATCGATGCGTTTTTAATCAAGATTAATTTCATTTAGAAAGGATAATGTGTGTTAGGTAAGTACAAGGAGAAGATCAAACACAATTATTTAAACAATCGACTATTATTTTGTACTCTTGAAATATAAAAACAACATTTATGAAAATATAAACAACCATTCTTCAAGTTCTTCACAAGAACGACGCACTTTTGGTATGGTGTCAACGTAAGAATAACAATGAATGATATTTCGTTATCTCGTGTATACGATTTAATAATTAATGCTGTGCTTTTAAATATTTCAAAGAAACAGGATTTTAAATACGTATCAAATGATAAAATTAAGGATGAATGCGAATACAAACATATACATACATTATAATATCTATATTACAAGATTGTATCAATCTGTTCGAATACATTGCTATGGTACAAAATTTAACATATTCAAAGTGTAGTAAAAGTTAAAAAGAATTAGGTTTTACCGTAATTCTTATTTATGTATACATACAGATGGACACTTATGAATATGTCAGTCTATTCCGAAGCACCTGGAACATTATTACAGCAAAGGCAATCAAATGTAGCGATTACATTTCAATTTTACGGTACATCCAAAACAAAAGAAAAGTTTTACTATGTTTTGAATATGTTATACAATATTTTTTCAGTGATTTTGTACAACTTTCAAATATTTTACATTAAAAGAGGATGCTGTTGCATCATACGATGCACCTTGTAGAATCGTAAGGTAAGAAAAGAAAAAAGGTAATATAAAGAACGATCGACCATGCACAATTGTCGACATCAGAGAGAACAGTGCAAAATTTTAAATAGTTTGTTCAAACGAGTCTCAGCGACAAGAGTACCAGACTCAGAGTCAATAATAAACTAATCGTGGACATAGCAGCACCACCAGTCACCATACTTTTACAAGGTGTTGTTCGTAAAATGAAGTTGAATATAGAGTCCACAATGTTGGCAGGTGTGGGATCTGAACAGTTTTCCAATTCTTTAACGATGCAGGCTTGGACGGTAGTAATGTCCCTACGTATACATTGGAAGAAACGGCTCGGTTGAAATATTAATAATTCTGTTTTATTCTACTATTTGAACGTTTACTTACCCGCATTCTTTATTATCAAGTACAAAAAGATGTTCAATGCGATCCAATCCTATCAACGATCCATTGTTCGCATCCATAGGAGGGATGTATTTGCCAAAAGTAGCATTGATACAGTTTTCAATTTCATGTTGTTTCGACTGCAAACATTCTGGTCCATTAGCGGATATAAAAACTAGAAACAATAAAAGATCTGTTTAGCTAGAGTTTCAACAGAGAGTTTCCTGAGAATAGAAATATTTGAATGTTCGTATACGTACGAGCAATACGATCTCCTTCTTTGAAACAAACAAAATTTAAGAGAGAATCGGTAATGTTCAGAAGTATTTTCTTAGTCTCTTTCTCCGATTCTTCCAAACAGGGTTCTGTCGCATCTGTGAAATCGCTCACACACTTTTTAAGCTTCGGAGTCTTGTTGCAATATCTTCTGAACACTATGTCCAAGTCTCCGGTAGGCTTATACTTTTCCATCTCGGCTTCGAGCTGTGTCACGTTTACAAACGATTTAATGCATTCTTCCACTTTATCTTTAGCTTTGCTGGCGGTCTCGTATGCACCTTCGCCCCCGTTCTTGTCGCATTTTTGTTTAAACATATTCTTCGCCTCGTTGAGTACCGGTATCGCCGATGCGTTTATAGCGGAAAAATCGATCTCGGATGCGTTCAGACTTCCTCGATCTCCTATGATATTGGAAACTTTGTTTATCACGTCGTCGACATTTTCTTGAGAATTAGTGTGCCCGACGAGACCTGAAAGCAAAACAGAGAAAAGGCCGACTATAATTCATCTTGTTAAAAGTAATCCAATACAGAACGTTATCGTTCCTCGTTAGGGGAGGACGAACCCCTGTACGGGGTGTTTAGCCGACTTTCGACGGCTTCGATTTTAACTGCCGAAGTTACAAAGCTTCGTTTTAAAATAATGTTTGTTTCTCGCAACGAAGGCGGAAATAAACGTATCGGCTACCTATATGTAGCGCTTTAGTTACGAAACACTGAAATCAGTGGCGGAACTACAGTACCGCAAGACCCCGCATCCGGAGGGACCCAAAATTTTTGCATTCGTTATCTTGTAATTTTACTAAAATTATCCCTAATTTAAACTAAATTAAAAGTACACTGACAAACAAAAACATACTTTATTGAATTTTTACAAATCTTCCTAAAAAGCATTAAAAATCTCAATCCTATAAAAATATCGAAAGAAAAAAGGGGGCCCAGAATTTGTAGTTCCGCCATTGACTGAAATCGAGAGTCCGTGGTGGCAAGGATACAAATTACGAATTAATTTCTATTAATTCCACGGTGTATATATCTACTTTCGGTATCGTTATTATTTTGTCGTACGGTTGCATTCCGTGAAATATAATACAACCAAGCAAATCAGAATACATCTAAAGGGGGTACAAAGTACGGAAACAGGACAGATATGTATGTAAGTATTCGTCATTCGTTACACGTGCATCGCGACGTAAAGACACTGCACATTGCACACACCCGGCAACGAAGCAGATTCGATCAAATGGATCGTGACAATACGATTATCATTTATTATTAAATTATTAAAACATTTTTATTAGCTCGCTTTCTTGTCTGTCTGTTTGGTACAAATTTTGCAATTGATTTTTAACTAACTTTCCGATGAGCTGAATAGAGACTTGAAACTTTAAACATGTAGCTCAGAACTGGATGACAATACAATATTTAAAAAAAAAAATGTTTTTAAATACGTTTTTAAGACGGACTAAAAAGTATAAAATAATTTTTCTTATTTAAATAGCCCCATACAGATTCCTATTTAACCCCATACAGATAGTCCTGAAAATTTGTGATTCTGAATTTTTAATAGCTATGAAAATACTTATTACATGCATTAATTATCTATTACAATTACAAGTATTTTCATAGCTATTAACAATTCAGAATTACAAATTTTCAATCTGTATGGGGTTAGGAAAAATTATTTTATACTTTTTAGTCCGTCTTAAAAACGTTGTATTTTAAAAAGTTTTCTTTATTTAAAAAATTTCTTTTTACAGATATTTCGGATGCTTGTTGTGCTGAAAATGAAACAACAAACAATCGAAAATTGAAAGTAAATATCGAATATATTCGATTCTATCTTGTCGGATTCTATCATTCCAATCACTTTCTTATCGATTATGCGAATGCGATCGAAGGTCGGTCTATCGTTCCTTTAATCGTGAATCGACTATGATTCAAGTTTACCGTACCGTTCTTGTCGAAACAATACCGCGATAGATGGACAGCTCGTAACAATAAATGGAGCCGCTTACAGCAACAGAAATATCAGTCGTATTTCAAAATGAATCTGACGGAGCCGAGCGTAAACGAGAAGTCCCTAATCCAGCAACGAGTGAACGAGTGAACGGGTAAAAAGTAAAAAACGGTACAGTATATTCTCTCTCGAGGCACCTATATGATTTTGTGCATGCGATCGTTTTACACGCATCGAATTCTCGCTATCGATACAACTGTCTCTGTCGATCGCGTGTCTCTTTCCTTTGTTGTTTATCGCGATACGTTGCGTGTCGTGAATCATTCCAGCTTGAACTCTGTCAACGTGGATGGAAAACAAAAACGCGCAACATCTTACGTTTACCCAGTTCTCGTCGACAAAGACGGAGACAGTTTGCCGAGGACACGAACTTACCGCAGAGTAGCAGCACAGCAGTGATTGTTGTGTACTTGGTCATTGCAGGTCCTCTTGATTTTCTTTTCACTTAGGAGCACACGTCTCGATTATCTTGCGAAACGCCGTGAGGTGAGACGGCGTTTACTCGCGACGGCGATAGAATACGCTGTGTGCCGCTGTACTATAGCAAGATGGATATATGTACACCGATCAGATGCGCATCACTGTGTTACGAGCGTGTCGCCCTGGCTCGACGGGTCCAAGTTCCCGCTCCTGTTTCCGTACCCGTGCTCGCTTTTCCTCTGTTATTACGAACGGTCTATGACGAACTGACTCGTGTGACGCGGACGCACGGAAACCCAGCGAAAGACAGAGTGGGGCAAAGGTGAAAGAGCAAGAGAATTGGGAAGCGGAGTACGCGACGACACGACTTCGGAGGATCGCAGTAACGCTATTTACTCCGATCAACTGAACCGCTGAGCGCGTGCGCTCCGCTTATATAAATTCGATGGGATTCCTCCTACCCTTCCCACTAGAGCGCGCGCGCGCGCATGTAAGTATGTACTTATGCGTACGCACACGCGAAATCTCAGCACCTTTCAATTTCACGATTAAATATTTCAAAGTTCTTTTCCATTTCACAGGTTCCCGCCAGACGTCTGCAAGCGGTGATTCGCTAGAATGAATACTACCGCATATTTTGTTGAGACGCAACTGTAAAGCGAGGCCCACGAATGTCTCTCTAGAATTTGAATCCCGAAGACGTCGAACACTCGACTAGAGGCAATAAATCAGAGTCTCGAAGGCTCTTGAGCCCGAAGCGACACGCACGGGACTCGCCTGATTTTTTTTTCTGCGACTTACCGGCGCCGTAACACTAACAATTTAAGACAGCGTCGTCTGGACCACTTCTACAGCTCACCCCCAATTTTCTCCCATTATGCTCTACCACCTCCACCACAAATTTCACATCCCTTAACAAGCATCTTTCCGTTCTAGTTAGTCTTCGGGCAGCTCTCGCATAGAGCCACAACTTTGTACAGTCATCTTAGCTAAAATACACAGGTGGTCCGTTTAAATAAGAATACCTAAATATCTCTTCAGGTTATTGTGATGCAAAAATTATTTGTTACGTAATGTGCATGGTGTCAATGGACCAAATATTTGGCACGAATATTTTTTCCACCTAGGTAATTTTTTTCGGAGTTACCAAGGTCATCGGTGTTTTTTTGACACATAACTGCATTTGTTTTTTATTACACCGTGTAGCTGAGCAAAAAATGCAATTAGATATGTATAATAACGTGACCTTCAAATGACCTTAATCTTTGAAAATGAAAGTGAACACTCCGGGAAAGATAATCTTGAGAAAAAAAAATATTTGCACAAAAATTCACCTTGTGATACCATTTATATTGCATTAAAAACACTTGTTATGTCATCACAAATAAAGGAGATATTTAGGTGGCTACATTTAGGTGTACACATTTAGGTGGACCACCCTGTATACGGATGAGAAATATACGGAGAGAAATCACGCACGTACAATATCAATGATTCGATAAGTGATCAAAAATGCAAAGATTTTGCAAACAAATGATTGACTGGTTTTCAAACGAATTCTGATTAGTTGTGGAACGGCGGACACCGAAAATTTTACTGTATGCAGCGATCGGTCGACGAGCGAACGGGAAGAATCTATTTTTGCAAGATTGCAATATGAAAAACCTGCAAAGTTTTGATAAAAAGACAACGAGTTCATTGTCCTTGCGTTTGAACCGACGACGCGACGCAACGCGACGGCAAAACGTCCTCGTGGGTCATATGCTTTTTATTACACGCTTACGATGACTCGAAAGATTTTATGGACGGAATTTATAAAGCGTGTAATCGGCTTCCACTTATATTGCACTCGAAATCAGTTTAATAGGTTGTAGGCTTTTAAAATGCTTGAAAAGGCACGGCGCTGGGTTCGAAAACTTTCGCTGCATTTCACACTGGCTTGTTCATGTAAGAACACTTGTGTATATTACGCTGATTGATTTGTATACGGTAGAAGTAATAGGTAATCAACAATTCAGCTGATTTAAATAATTTTGTCGTGATGAATATCATTGTTGTTACGTTGATTTATATACTCCGTTAAATGTCGTACAACAAGCATCGGTGGTTCAGTGGTAGAATGCTCGCCTGCCACGCGGGCGGCCCGGGTTCGATTCCCGGCCGATGCAATTTATTTTTTATCCGATTTTCAGTTATTTTTTTCTGATCCGATTAAAAACAGATAAAGAAACGTATATTTAAGTAGGAGGTACTCCACAGAGACTTTGTTTATGCACAGTCTGTGTTCATGCACAGTCTGTGTTCATTTCATCCAATCACCGTTGGAAATATATGCTATACTTTGACAGATGCAAGTTATAAATATTACGTAAACGAGATTAACGTCGAGGACACCCGAGAGTTTCCTCTAAAAAAAGTATTTTGCGTATTGATTTAGATGCAAACGCGGGACAAGTACATTAAATGTAAAAAGATCGTTAAAGTCTCCAACAGTTATTGGTATACATATGTACATATGTATGTATATGCTCAGTGCCTTTATCCTATTTCGAAGAGATTGATTGCGTCTAATTATATCATCTACATAATTTTCTCTACGTGTATAGTATAAACTTTAAGTATATCCTGACTAGGTAGTCAATAGAAACATTCTGTTTCGATAACCTTTTTAGATAGAATTTAGCTGGATATTTGATTCCTTATCTTTCACGATAAGATTGTTCTCTGATATCGCAAGATGGCTAATAAATATTGAATAACTGCAATAAACTGTTGGATGGTGCATCGACGCGATAATATTCAACCGCACGCGCAGCGGTAAAAACTATATATTGCAAGCTGGTAATAAAAATACCGATAATAAGTTGTCGTTAGGCAAATTATTAGTGATATTAATATGGTCGGTACGTAATATGATTGGTAGGCGTAATAGGATTGAGTATAAACTTTTATTAGAATATTTTTGATGTTATAATATCGGAATGATAATAAATTGTATTTTATGTAAAGCAGTACATTTGACGTTTCCACGTTTTTGTTCTTTCAGTGTAAAGTGTAACGTTGAACTTGATAAAACACAGGCTGAAGTAGCGATCAAACTTTAACAAGAGTATAATCGATCGTGATTCTCTAGGATCTCGCCGTTTCCAGTAAGTATAAGCAAGTAAAAATGTACGATGTAGATTGTAGATACATGTTTACACTGTATTGGACCCTATAACCAACTTCTGTTTCTTATACATTATGCACACATACGATTCATATAATTGTGTAATGGGATAATAATTGAATTGCAGAGGTTCCCAACACGATCAACACAGTGCAGCCGGCTTCCCGGTGTAATTTTATTTTGCGGATTGCTGACGAACGTTCGTTTAGTTCGTGGACCCGATTGAGAACCGCTGTCGAACGTCTATGAAGAACAATGGAGCTTATTTTGCAAGATTATTTGCTCGGTGCCCTCATTATCGAATAGCTGAGTCACCGATCAACTGCACCCGAGAAAACCGGCGGGTTGCATTTAACCTTTTTTAAATCATTAATTATTACATAAAGGAGGCCTTACAACATTCGAAAGACAGAAATATAAAGAGAGAGAGAAAGAGCCGAGCATGTTTACCGTTCGGCTCGTAAATAATGAACACAAGTGTGCTGCGCGGATAACCAAGCTGCATAGGTTTGCTGTCGGCATTGACCGTGAAAGCTTAACGTCCTTGATAAAGCCGATAATTCCGAGTAGGCTATAGCTGCGTACAAAGTTCAGAGCTTGTAAGCATTCCGCATCATTAAATCGAAGTACGCGTCATGGTCGATGCTCGCGCTGATCGCGCTGTAATAGTTCATGAACTCCTCCTCGGTGACCTGCAATTAATGTGGAATTACGTTTCAGGTGATCAAAATCGACATTCCGTCGTTACGGGATGCTGCCTATAGCATGCAGCTATACATAATACGTATCGAGAATGTATGGAAAATATATATATGTAAAACAGTCCTCACGGTGCCGTCTCTGGTATTGTTTTGCTCGAAATTGCCCAGGAACTTGTTCAGAATACTCTCCTCGCTCTCCTCCCCGCTTATATAACGAGGATGACATTTCACGTTATAGATTCCTTTCAGATCGTCGATCGTGATCACACCGTCGCCAGTTTTGTCCAGCTTCTTGAATGCCTGATCCACCACGTTCCTGCGGCTCTGCGGCAACGGAGGCTGCGAAACAAATAACGCATCGTCATCGTCGTTGCGATCGCAATTCGATACCTTGAGAACCGCGGCTATCGCGAGATCGAGAACTTCCGGTACCCGTATGGCAACGATGAATTCGTCGACGCTGACGTTCCCGTCGCCGTCGGTGTCGAATTTCTCAAAGATCTCCTTCACCTCGTCCTCAGAAATGTCCAGACCGGTCTCCTCCAGACCTTTCAGGAACTCCTCGAGGTTCAGCTTCTTGTTGCCATCGTCGTCCATACGACGAAAAGCTCTGTTAATGAAAATGTCGCGCGTTATGCGAGTCGGCTGTCTTTTGCTTTCGCGTGGGAAGTTCATTATCGAATCGGTTTGTCAACTCACCTACCCAAACCGAGAATACCATTGGCACCTCTGGCCAGGCAGAGCAAACGCAGCTTCTCTATGGAGTCCGTGGCTGTGTGTATGGCCCGTTGGGCCTTATTGATCATCTCAGTCTCTTGTCTGGTCGTCGCGCTCTGCGGTCTGTTAAAGAACATCCCTGCAAGAGGGAAACCCGTTCTCTTCACCGGTTGCGACGTGACACGTTGACTCACGCGACAAGAATGACTTCGAATCACCAGGAAAGAGATATCTAATTGCGCTACGTAGTTTAGTCTATTTACTCTACGAACATTACATGGCACGATACACGCAATATCGAACGCACCTATAAAGTTATACCATTGACCGTTCCTTTTAGCCGTGCAAAATGCTTTTCAATATTTGCAGTCTTTTTTAACCGGCAGAGAAAGATAACGGGAGTGGAACTGGGTGGGATTTCCACGAAGAGTGGGAGTTGCGGTATCGGTCTGGTTTGGTCTGATGTAAACACGCTAATCCAGGAATACTGCACCTATGTCGCTTCGACTTTGCTAATTTTTTATTTTCAAATCACCGGGAGATATGCTGTACCCTGTTACCGAGCTCTTGCGAAATAATGTAAAACAATCATTTCATTATTCTCGTTTTCAGAGTGCGGCTGATGGTCTAGTTTCATTAAATACCCGGCTCATTTTAATTAATTAAATGTCGACGAAGGACGAAACTACGAGGAAAGTATCGATTCGATTCTAATGTAATTTGTCGTGGTCCGATCGATTAGCATAATTTGCGTACTGTGCGCGCCTTAGCAGACCAAAATTGCTTTTGTTAATTATATTTGTACTGTTTTAGAACGTTACGGATACCCGTTGCCCAAAATATCGTAAAACGTTAGTTACGAGGTACATATACGTATTCGCGTGTAACTGTTTTGCTTAGTCTCGTTTTAATTTTCTACATTTACTTATTTGTACTTACCTCGATTCTAAGAAGAGGAAGTGGGAATCATATGCGCGCCAATTTTGTCAAGAAGATTCTTGAAGAACCCCGATAGTCGTCGAGGATCAGGATAAGGAGCACGAAAAATTCGTGACCACTCCGAAGAAGACCGGAAGCCGAATGACGGTAGATGGTCCCTTTAACGCGGCTGGTCGCATTCAATAGGACGACATACAGTGGATCACACCACACGTATGTATACGTACGTTGATCGACACCACGCTCACATACGGAAACAAGGTGTGCTGTCGTGTACAATGTCCATACAATAGTCTGTAGAACGTATCCATAACGACCAAACAGTCACAACACATGTGTATCGGCAAAAATTTCACGCGTGATCAATTACCAATACCGATTTTCTATCGGTGGTTTACTATATATACATATGTTGTACATGTTCGTATGTACATATCGAACGATCCCTAGTATGTACAGTGCAAAACTCTATGCATTACTCTATCTCTTCGGAAGAATCATTCTACGTCCTGTGCGAACGACGTGACCTTTTCTTTCTCTTTTCATAGACAATTATTTAAACAATTTCATGAACGTTCGACCTCCTTTGGACTCGCGATAACTACTCTAAACAGGACCTTCTAGCGTATTCGAGTGTTTAGCAATGATATGACATGGGTGTTATCCAAGTGTTTCGGTCTATAAACTCTACATCTATAATACATGTATACTTGTACATATGTGCATACATGTAGAATATAAATTATGATTTCAATATCCTTGGTGTCATGTCGTAGCGCGCAATAGTAATATCCGGTCTTTGTTTTTTTAAATGATCTGCTTCCGATATGTTTCTATCGTTGCCGGTGATCGTTGATCTGTAACATTAGATCGATCGTATACCAATTTGTTCTTATCAAAGGACATTTAATATTCACGTGTTTTCAGATGCGAATGAACGTGGGAACATAAGGAACGATAAATTCGTATTCGAATATGAATCCTATTGGCGGGAAAAGGTTACCGACGGTCGTTACAGTAATCTGCGTTACCGACGGCGCAGTTGTCGCTAACTTACCATTCGACGTGCAATCGATAATAATCTAATCGTCTTTCTTGTAAGAGCAAGATAGGATAATTATAATTTACATCCGATATATTTATGCGCGAACAGATACAATGAAAATTAACGGGACGCGTGTATTAACATGAATTTTATTTTAAATTTAAACGAATTAGAATAGAAACTTCTGGAACTGCCGAATGCCATGTGTTACGTTTATCCGCCAATGGGATAAGGACATTTGGACCGAGCTGTAGCCGGCTTATCTTTGATTGGTTATTCTGCATTGCGTGGGTCCATCCGATTGGTGGATCTTCCCGGATTCTTCTTGCTATAACTGGCTATAACACAGCGTCGTGGCTGAATTGTATGACAGTCGGTGTTGAAACAACGAAGTGTGAAGTGTTTGTCTCGGACCCGTGTACATTTCCGCTATTTTTCCTGCGACTATTCGTGAACGTTTCACGACAGCAATGAAAAAAGCGTTAGTACTGGTGTCGGTCCTGTTTCTTCTGGCAGGTACGTTACACAGTAAAACGATAATTATCGAGGAGAAACGTGTTCAGACTTACACGTTAACCGTATAGCAATAAAAATTTTCCTGTTCGTTGTTTAGGATTCGCCAGAGCAGAAGATCAAGTCGACGAAGATGTCGGAACCGTCGAAAATGATTTGGGCGTCAGTCGGGAAGCATCTCGAACAGGTTATACAGAGTTTCTGTTTTCTTTTTCAATTTTCCATCTTCTTTTGTTCGCCAACTTTTGATTGATACACAGTTACTCGTAGGAGGTATAGGAATACGCCCCCTTCCCTCGTTTATACTAGTCAAATTTATATGGACCACTCGACTCGTGTTTACGCTGTTTACGAACAGTTAAATCTTTAGTTAGTTTGAAACTAACTTGTTGCATCGATAATAATTGCTCGTGTGTTTCGTAGATGATCAAGCCGTTCAGAGAGAAGAGGAAGCGATAAAGTTGGATGGCTTAAATGTAGCGCAAATGAAGGAGCTGAGAGAAAAGGCTGAAAAATTTGTGTTCCAGACCGAGGTCAATCGTATAATGAAACTTATTATTAATTCGCTATACCGCAACAAAGATATATTCCTTAGAGAACTGATATCCAATGCTTCCGATGCTTTGGATAAGATCAGATTATTGTCTCTAACGGAGAAGAATGTCCTGGACAATAATCCCGAGTTGGTGATCAGGATCAAATCTGACAAAGAAAACAAGATATTGAGTCTAACTGACTCTGGTATCGGTATGACAAAGAAGGAACTGATTAATAATCTGGGAACGATCGCAAAGTCTGGTACAGCTGAATTCTTGGGCAAAATGCAAGAGACTTCGAACACTCAGGATCTGAACGATATGATTGGTCAGTTTGGAGTAGGTTTCTACTCTGCTTTCCTAGTGTCTAACACCGTGGTTGTCACGTCCAAGCACAACGACGACAAACAATATATTTGGGAATCGGATAGCTCCAGCTACAGTATCGTCGAGGATCCGAGAGGGGATTCTTTGAAGAGAGGAACAACAGTCAGGTAAAGAAAATAACATTTGCTAATACGGTATGTCCGTTTTAGTTCGACTCGTCGAACAGAAACATATTTTCTATATTTTCGACTCGAGTTAACACGGATACGAATACCAATGTATGTATACCAATTTAATGAACTTGATTGATTTGTGGTTGCAGCCTTCATCTGAAGGAGGAAGCATTGGATTTCCTAGAAGAAGATACTATCAGAAATTTGGTGAAGAAGTACTCGCAATTCATCAACTTCCCCATATATCTGTGGAGCAGCAAAGTTATTCAAGTCGATGAAGAAGAAGATGACGATGAGAAACCCATAAAGGAAGAAGAAAGCAAGAAAGAAGAGTCGGATGAGGAGAAAGTAACGGACGAAGAAGACGACACGAAGGTGGAGGATGCCGAAGAAGAAAAGAAGACAAAGAAGGTCGACAAAACTGTCTGGGATTGGGAATTGCTAAACGATTCGAAACCTATATGGACCATGAAACCATCGGAAGTCGAGGAGAAGGATTACAGTGACTTTTACAAAGCATTGACGAAAGATACACAAGAACCTTTGGGGAAGATTCACTTTGTAGCAGAAGGCGAAGTCACCTTCAAATCGCTTCTTTTTATTCCGAAAGTTCAACCCGGGGATAGCTTCAATCGTTACGGCACCAAGTCCGATAACATTAAGTTGTACGTTAGGAGAGTGTTTATCACCGACAAATTCACCGACATGATGCCCAACTATTTGTCCTTCATTCGCGGTATTGTCGACAGCGATGATTTGCCGTTGAACGTGTCTCGTGAAAACTTGCAACAACACAAGCTGATCAAGGTAATCAAAAAGAAACTGATCAGGAAAGTGCTAGACATGATCAAGAAGGTTCCCAGAGAAGAGTACGAGAAGTTCTGGAAAGAATACAGCACAAACATTAAACTGGGCGTGATCGAAGACGCTCAGAACAGGGCTAGACTGTCGAAATTGTTGCTCTTCAACTCCTCTACTCAGAAAGGCACCACTTCTCTGGCAGATTACGTCTCCCGCATGAAGTCCAGTCAGCAATACATCTATTACATCGCAGGTTCTTCCCAGGAAGAGGTGAAAAAATCTCCGTTTGTCGAAAGACTGGACAAGAAGGGATACGAGGTCCTATATTTGACCGAAGCCGTCGACGAATACGCGATTTCAGCTCTTCCCGAATTCGATGGCAAGAAATTCCAGAACGTGGCGAAAGAAGGTTTCTCTCTTGACGAGAGTGACAAAGCCAAGGAGAAAATGGAATATCTGAAGACAACGTTCGAGCCGTTGACCAAATGGTTGAACGACATTTTGAAGGATCATATCAGCAAAGCTCAAGTCTCCGAGCGTTTAACGGACTCTCCGTGCGCGTTGATCGCCAGTATGTTTGGCTGGACCGGAAACATGGAAAGACTCGCGATTTCGAACGCTCATCAGAAAAGCGACGACCCACAGAAAACTTATTACTTGAATCAAAAGAAGACGCTGGAGATCAATCCGAGGCATCCATTGATCAGGGAACTGTTGCGACGCGTGCACGCGGATGCTGCCGATGAAACAGCAAAAGACATTGCTCTGATGATGTTCAGAACGGCTACTCTTCGGTCTGGATATATGCTCAGGGAAACTGCAACCTTTGCTCAAAGCGTCGAAGAACTCATGAGGAGAACATTGGATATTCCACTGGACGAACTACCGGAAGAAGAAGCAGAAGAAGAAAACGACATGCAAGACGAGGAATCTGCCTCGATGGATAACGAGGAGGAAGACGAGTCGGAGAAAATTATAGATATGGACGCGAGCGAGGAGGAGAGAGACGAGAGAAAGCACGAGGAACTGTAACCTATGAAAACTATATCGCATAAAGTCTAACTTTGTCACTGTATAAATAACTGTACAATGTATGGTTACACAGTGTTCGATTGCGTCGTAAAAAATCTTGACTATTGTCGTGACGCGTCGCAATCGAAAACGAACTCTTATAATTGTACAGAAAGGGACAGAAGTGTTCGTCGATGCTTCTTTTGCAGCATTTAAAGTGTCTTGCAATTGTAATGGCGTTATTACAAAGACACAAATTCAAAGGGTACAATATTCCGCGTTTCAAGTTCATCCATCGTAATGCGTGTACAATATTGTAGACACATCGTAGGCTACACCTTTGATAACGAATTATAGTTGTTATTATTATTATTATTATTGTAATTTATTTCATTTAACTTTCTCACTTTTTTTTTATAGCGACCTAAATGAAGGATCATTCATCGAATATAATAAAAGATAGCATGTTTGTGCTGCGAATGAATGTGTTTGTATAAAAAGACATATTAAAAGATTGCCGAAATGTCAAACTATAGTTATGGTTTTATACTTCACCATATAGCCGATTACTTTGCGCAATAAACGTTATCGCCGCATAATTTATTCTCTGAATTTGTTCGTATAGAAATTTCTTTCGTACCAAAGTTTATCGGACGTACGTGCGTAGTTAAAAGTTTAAATAAAGCGCGCGTAGTATGTGTATCAACAACAACGATCGTGTAAGATGGAAAAAATTTTGTTTTTTTTTTTGCACGGTTCGTTCTTCGTATAAAAAATTTCTTAAGACTCGATGCCGCGCATTCGAAAGTATATTTTATGCTCGACCTCGGTGAAATCTCTATAATAATTCTGTTATATTTTGCATTTCTGTAGTCGGTAATTTTAAAACAATGTAAAATTATTCGTTTCCGGCATGGCTGTCGGTGTCGGGTATGAACCAATGGGAACGCTCGATTCCGTTGGAACCGGGACAAATGGCGTAGATATCCGAGCGCGGCCGAGCGCTCATTTCCGTTTTCGAATCCGACGTCACCTACTCTGAAAACCCGTGTGTTTTGTGTTTCTTTGGGGCCACGATGATTATCGCTAATTTAACGTAAGTATCATCACGTTTCCCGGATGAAATCGCGTAGATCGGATTCAGTGGGATTCGCGCGGTGTCGTTTGTAAAGGGAGACTGGTCACGAAACCGTGCGAATTCCTTTGTGCAAGTTTCCCACTGAACAGCGAACAGCTTACTCGCCATGCCGGTCTATAAAGCAGTCCTTCTTTTTCGGGCACGTTCAATTCGTCGAGAAACATTGGGATTAATCGAAACCGATTGTCTTTGTTCCATTCGCGTGTCATCCACAGCCTTGACAAGATCGAATCTTCCGTCGAGAGATAAAGAACTCACCGACGATATACAAATGACCACATATAAACAAAATAAATGGCGTCGGCATAGTTCGACTCCGAATATGACAAATTTTCGATCATTGAGTATTTTTCTCACCCGTTTTCGACTCGTCCAAGCGACGTTCTACGTTAACGGAACTGTATTACTTTACACGCGATAGAAATCATCTACATAGTTGCCCGGAATTTATATTATTTTACACGTCGTGTAAATTTTTTCGTTTTTTTTTCCTTTTCTCACGTATTTGTTAACGAGCGGCTCTCTTTTACCATAGTTTCTAATGCTCGGAGCACGCTATATAACTATACTAAATAGTTTAATGTATTTTGAACGTTGTACTTTGTATCGGCTGTATTTCAAACACACCTGTTAATGAACAAAATTTAGGAGATGTATATACAAAAATTATTATTAAATTTTCTCCAAAATCAATTTTTGTTTTTTAAATTAAATGAAACTTGAAAGTTTCCCTAAAATATAATTACGTATATATATTTTTTTGTTATTGACGAATGATATTTATTTCAGGTTGAAATTATTGAAATTGAAATCAGATTTCTTCAAGTTGTAAAAGTATTTAAAGCAAAACATTAAACAAACACTCTCATTCGTAGTTAATAAATAAGCAAAAAAAGAGTGATAACACCGTACGTAAGACTTAAGCATTTAAGTAGTAACTTTACGTCGTAAACTGAATCGTGATCAAAATGGGCATCCAAGATTTGCAAGTCTTTCTGGATAGCAACTACGTACAAGGAGGATCCGTACCAGTTGATCTGTTGAAAATCGCACGCACCATTACGCAAAGGCAGCACAATCGTATTGGTAAAGCGCAGCAACTGCATTCTGGTAAATTGAAGTTGGTTCTTGACGGAGAATGCTGTTTAGATAGATTATACGGCGGCTATTTCTCAGGTACATGTTTCCTCCTGTTCGCATTATTGTTTTCATCCGAACGAGTATTAACCGACGATCTTTTGCCCTTCAGATTGGACTTGCGGAGGACAATGGAACCGAATGCTGCAGTTTCTGGCAGTCCTCATACAGAAAACAGAAATGTCAGGTTTGGAACTGGCTGTATTCTTCAATGGATGTTTCGAATCTCCCCGACGCGCGGATTGGATACAGAATCAACTACAAGTCAGGATTAAAGTGAACAATGTAAGTTATTTTTTTATTTGTGCACGATACAACTCCTGGAATGTCTACTTAATCTGAGATAATCATTTGTACAGGTCTTGAAACACATTTCGATAAAAGGTACTCCACCGCCAAAAATTTGGTGGACTCCGCCTGTTTGTTTAAGAACCAGTCTGCGAATGGCTCTGAGACATTTAAACGTTACAGTTGTAAGTAAAACTGTTTGAAGTATCTCATAATATTATGTGTCTTGGCACTGCATTGTTTACCGTGTTGTTGAAACAGTTATGCAGTATGGATGACCACCATCAAGAAGTAATTGCTTATTGTCGAGAAAATAATTTCAACGGCTTGATTGCCGATGACGCGGAGTACGCGGCATTCGATCCTCCACGATATTTTTCGTCGGAACAGCTGAAGCTGACGTACAAGGTATAGGCACGGTTCTTTAGATAATCGTTAATCGCGTATTTAGCGGAACGATTAAGCGAGATTATATGTTTCTTCAAGGACTCTCTCGACACGAAGGAATACATACTCCCCGAACTTCTAAAAGCATTAAACATACCATCCGATAGATTGTGCTTGTTGGCCGCACTACTTGGAAATTATATCTTGACCGAGCAGGATTTGGCTGATTTTTATAAAAAACTGAACGTGAACGCTAACTTGAACAAAGCGAACACAGACAAAAATGAACTTACGATAAAAGCGATTGCCAATTTCGTCAAAGACCTTCCATCCGTTGAACTGGATGTGGTGGCGCAAAAAGTGTTTGGCACTTTGACGGATTCAAGGTGTTCGAAACTGCGACAATCCGTTCAGTATTACATCAATGGAACCAAAGAAGGGTTCTTGCATTACAAACCGGTGAAACAGAACAGAGGTAAGAGAGTTTCGCTCTGATTCCACGAGGTCGCTTCTATCGTCAGTCAGTCTCTTCCATCTCTCTCTTCAGTTAAATTCCCTAAGGTGAAGCAAACGAACGTATGTTTCAGTGCATAAATTGGACTCGAAGCAAAACGCGGTACAAACGCCAACGTCGAATTCCACTGAAACCCCGGCAACTTCGGATGCCGATTCGAATTTAGAGACGTCGAGGTTCGCATCAGAAACTGTGGAGAGCGAACGCGAGAGTTTAAACGCGTACAAGCAAGCTACAGTGAACGCAAAGTCTGCTCCACAAATTGTGATAGACCCGCCCGGTATTCAGGGTCATGGGGATGCCGATAATATTAGAGCGGAAGAAACGGAACAAAGTAAGAGAGAGGATGCGAACGCGGTTGTGAACGATCGAACAACCGTGGTTAGCGTTTATCCGTGTTTTTTTTTGTTTTTCTAATCCGGCGAAAACGTTGTTTAGGTAATGGACACGCTATAAACGGTACCCACAACCTTTTAATTAGTTCGTCGAGTTCGAGTAGCAGTTCTTCCGCCACTTCGCCATCCCACGCAACGGCCGATTCTGCTAGACAAGCCGAGAAGACGACCAGTATTCCTACCACTGTGCCAGAAGTGATGCGCACCGCGTCCGAGAGACACCAGAAAGGATTAATGTCTCCCCATATCTACCAGATTCTAATCGCCGGCGAGATTAAACTACCGGTCCTCCTGGAGGACGAGAATCATCGTGAATTCCCATCTATTCATCTGATTTACAGACCCGTTAGGCAGATGGTGTACGCGATATTGTTCAATCTGCATCATCGAATGTATTTAGCAGCTAAAAGTAAAGAGAAAGGTGGTAAGTAATTGTAGAACGATTGTTCCTCGATGTCGTTGAAGTCGTTGCTACGCTCTCTTGGTGTGTCTCCCGCAGACAGCGAAAAGATCGAAGTCCCGGACGTTCTGATAAAAGAGTGGGTATGGTCCAAATCAAATCCGTATCAGGTCCCAGAATTGGTCAAGGCGGAACAAATCGGTTGGGGCGTTCCTACGATTCAACGTTTATGGTTTGGGTGAGAAACTTTTATCTTGGTTGCATCTCGACATTATTCTTACAATTGCATTTTGATGATTACCGTACGTCGTACGACATTAAATCAACCGAACACGCAGAAAAATGATGCGTTGCATCCTTTAGCACAGGTATAGATGATAAACGCCGCCGTCTAAGAGGATTCTTGACCTGCATGAGGTCCGACACTCCTCTCATGTTAAATACGACCTACGTACCCCAACACTTGCTGGTTATGGCTTGTGTCTTAAGGTAATTAACACGATTAAATGTTTCGCTTGCAAAGATTCGTGTGTTACTTTAACGCTGTCTATTTCTCTTCCAGATATATCATGTCATTCTCAGATATAATCAAGATACTGCGTCGCCAGGAGCTAGACGCTTTCATCGCGCAAGCATTTTCACCCGAACTCATGAACGCTCAGTATTTACAAGATCTTCAGGTAACGAGGCTACAACACATGATCGCATGCACGTCAATTCCATCCGATTGCTGATCAACCTTATTTCTGTAGCTTCCTTTAGTGACATCCCGCGGAGTACAGCTAGCTACATTGTTTATGGCTGGCGTCGAAACTGCTCTCTTGGCTAACGATGCTTGTGGAGCACCGATTCCATGGTTAATGTGTTGCCCGTGGTTATATTTCGACGGTAAATTATTCCACCATACGTTAGCCCGTGCTACGATAGCGAAAAATCTATTGGAACTCTGCAGTGGCCATATAGAACGTGTTGTGAAAGTAGAACGGATGAGGAAAGCTGTACTGGAGGGTATCAATGTTGTTTTTGCACGGCCCCCGATGCCTGTTGCCCCAGGTAATTGTCGATCAATTTTTCTTTTCTTGTGTTACAGCTTTTCCGATTCTTTCCTAAACAATTTCCATTTCCGTAAAAGAGCTCGATTTTTTCTTCCAAACAATTTGACATGTTGCTTCTTCGTGATCGTCACAAGGTACATGCGTACACAGAACATACAGCGAATCGAAAAAGCTATGGCAATTTTGAACACAAGTTCCCAAGGGTGTTTCCAAGGGAAATATACAAGTTGCCGTTTTGCGGTATGTTTACGTAACCGTAGATCCGTTTCCCCAGGTATTCGTGTGTCGGTGCCGCAAAATATTTTAGCAGCCAGTTGCACGATCAACGACAGTTTGATGCGTGGGCGTGGAAACGCAACGATGCCTCAACGCGGATTGATGCGTCGACCTATACCGTCGCGCGGTGGCCAATTGGAGATTGCTGGAGTCGTGGTTGGTCAATGGGGTGCCAATTACGGACAACCTGGTCGTTTGCCTCAACCGCTGCAAGGACATCCTCGTGGACGACTTCCACCGCAGGTAGATCAAAAAAATGTTAAACTTTGGTGTTTCAGGGGATGATTGTTCGGTAGAGAACGTGTTGAGTTACGCCATACGTGTTCTCGTTTTAGGTAACGTCGATCGGCGGTCTGAAATACGGTCTTCCACGTGGGTTCGCTCCCATGGGTCGATCAACGTTCCCGACACGTGGAAGCAATCGCACGCAAATTGCGGGACGCGGGAAAAAGACTCAAATGAAGGTAAACGATAGCTGAGCTATTACTATATGTATGTATATGGAAAACATCAGAACACAGAAGCACGTTTCTGTCTCGGCTCCACTGATTTTTCTATTCTCCATCAAAATGATCAGTGGCAAAACGCTATTAGTTTCACCGAATTGAATTTTCAGGCGACCGGGAAGAAGAAGACCACCGTGAAGAAGAGCAAAGAGTGCGAGAAGAAAGACAGCAGGGGACGAGGTAACGGTGTCGATGGGATCACCGATTACAAGTAAGTGATTGTAATTGTAATTGCTTCGATCTGTGTCAACGAGCCAACTGTTCTCACGAGCATTGTCGTTGTTGTTGTGAACAGCGACACGATTCCGAGCACGAACGCGACAAAGGACGTGGTGCCGCTGCCGGTGTCGGTGCCAGTGCCAGGCCAATTCGAAGACGCCGTCGAGAATTGCAAAGGGATAGAGAAAGGCCAGGGTGATGCGTCTCTCGTCGCTCCGGTCGGTTCGGTTCCTCCGGTGCCTCCGGTAGCTCCGGTTGCTCCCGTTGCTCCGGTTGCTCCGGTCGGTGCAGTCGCCGCCAAGAATTAGGTATTTACATATATATATATAAACATATATATACATGACTTTTTATCGACTTTTAGACACTCCCGGATACGACTTAAGACTGCAATCAAAAATCTTATTATACGTGTAACGAGGTGATTGTGCGGCACACGACATTTGAACGCAATGTTTACAAAGCTCGATCCATATGTACATTGTTTGTTCTCCCTTTTACCCCGTAAACGTTACCGAGTAATTGGGAGAGGGGAGAGAGATTTTCGTTGTTTCTCGCGAGTGTGTTCGAGACGCAGAGACGATACGTTTTCGTCGAATCGCCTTAACCGTAAGTCGCTATAATGCACAACACAGTGCCGGAGAGACTCTTCAAATGTCCGCGCGCAGAATCACTCGATAATGTCTAAAGCTCTGATGGGGCCAAACTAATTAAACTAATATAGGAGACAAGGCATTGGTTTAACGATGTCGAGAGACTATTGAACACACACATTACACAGGATAGTGACCCGTTTCCGACGTACACAATACGATGTCCTCACTGCCAAAACGTACCATTCAAATGCGTAAGATACAAACAAGCGAAACAAAGAAACAACAACAACTACAACAACAACAAGATTAAAAGAAAACGCGAAAGAAAAAAAAAACAGTAAAAAGAATAAGGGGGAAAACGGTTAGAAATAACGAATGAAAAAAAAAATAATGAAGGATGCAAGATAAAATCGTGCTTGTGCTAGACGAGCGTCGTTTCAACCTAAACACCGCGCTCGAAAATCACCAATGGAATGAGAACTCGACTGATTAGTGTATGCGTGCGCTAATTTTACTAAATGAGAACAAGTCGTCGTCAGCTGCTAATAAGTATTTAATTCTTAAGAAGTGTGATTATTTTTTTTACAATGAAAATATATATTTTCCGGTATTATATGAAATGCTCGCATTGACGGTCTCAGTACTCTGATCAACCGCTAAACCGGATGGAGACACGAAAACGACGAAGTTTCACGAACATTGTTGTTTTACAATGACGGACAGAATGGATATGGGTGGTTTTCTCGTTCTCCGTGCGGACAACGAGAACACGCGGGATAGAATACTGAGACGTTCATTAGCAAATGGAGACTGATGCTTTTCATATAGGTAAAATATATATTTATATATGATTTAGATTAGAGGTTTCCGATATATAGCATAATATATCTGTGTAAGTTGTGAATGCTCGGCGAACGAGTGCGCGCGCCTGACAAATATTCTACGAGAGAGAGCGTGTGCTTGAACGGATTTTGAGTGATTGTTTACTTGCGAATCGCTGTGCGGTTAGAGAGAATGATATATGAGAGAGAGAGAGAGAGTGAGTGAGAGCGTGCATGCGTGCGAGCGAAAGCACTACGAGTGAAATTTATATAGGAGAAAAAGTAACCACAAAAATGTATATAGAAGCGTGGGGATGTTGAAGAATGTTGGTACTGCGTGAACGTGCGGATCCGCGAAAATACAAACAAGGAGAGAGGAAGAGGTGTGTGATATTTTGCGCGCGCGCGCGCGTGCACGCAGTCCCTACGAAATATATTTATTTGCTGTTGCGTCGAGGAGGCGAGAGGAATGCGTTGCGTTTGTTCGACTTCGGAACGAATTACCAATTTGTGCACGATAATTGTAATCGTGGTTTTTCGGGGCTTACCGCGAGAACGTTGGAAATCTAATCTAGTAGACGATAAAGAATGGGCGTCAAAGTTCTCTGAAAGAGTTTGTTCTCACGGTACGCCCCGGTTTTGCTTCGAAAATATGCTACAGTGCCGTCGCAAATTCGAAATTCTATTATCTGGGCCGTGTTTTCGAAATTCTAAATTTTGTTAACCCGAAGAAGATTGGGCGGGGGGCGGGGCGAAAAGTTGGACTTTTTTTTTGTAAAAATATTTTTAGAACGAGATCGTCGTTTCGTTTTTCTTTTTTGCTTTTTGCACGTTGACGTTCGAATAAAAGAAAGTGAAACTTTTAAAAGTTGTTTGCGCCCTCGTGTAGCATATTTTAAGAAATGTATATCCCTCGTTTAATTGTACATACGAATAGTTACTTTAGAAGTGACACACACAGTGTGATTGGTGTACATAAAAAGCGCACCTGTGTTGCGCGCTTGCCGCGAGAACGGGAATAGGGAATGATTATGTTGAAACATAAACAAAACAAGAAATACTATTTATAGCGTAGAATAGTCGGAGAGACTTTCTACCAAAAAGATCATTGGTGAATGGATTTTATCCGTCAAGTATGATTAGCGGAAAACGTGTAAAAACAGAAAAGAAACAAGACATCACGACAGAACACGATTATTAAAGAGGAAGGGAGGGAGAGAGAGAGAGAGAGCAAGGTTTCGAGGCAAATAGAATGTGTCTTGAGCGAGCATAAATAATTGAAAGGCGAGCAAGAGAGAACGAGCGAACGAGAGAAAACCATTTATTGAGATAATATAACGAGAGATAAGAATAAAAAATGTTATATTTTTGTAGATTTGTTATTGCGTAAAATGCATTAAGACAATGAGAAACTTTATATAATTTGAGTGATGGTTAAACGAGCCTGAGAGAGAGGGAGGGTTAGAAGAATGAAAGTGCTTTAGACGATGATGATGGTATGTTGAACATGTTTGACATCCGTGATTGATAAACGAGAAGCAAAGGAAACAAACGAAAATCTTATTAATTCTTCTGTGTCTCCGGAACTCTCGGAGGCTCCGAGTTGCTTGGCGCATCAAAACGTTTAATCGAAACAAAACAACAGTTAACGAATGCGAATTTGAAACCTGCAAAAAAAAGAAGAAAATCAAGAAGAATAGGAAGAACGACACGTGGACAATCGTGTCAGCTTCGATATGAGAGCGTATGCATATGATAAACAGTTTTCCCGAATGTAATTCGAAAAAAAAAATGGAAGATTGCTTCGAATACGATTTCCGATTACACAGAATGCAAGAAAACGAGGTTCCGCGAACGAACAGAGCCGTGTTTGTTCACAGATAAATCATTCGCTATTGTTCCACGATTTTAAATTGAACAAAAACGATACACACACACACACACACGCATCCACTCATCTACATACACACACACATACACGCGTTGTTTTCTTACGTGACTGCGTATGCGTGAGCAAAAATAGAATAATAAATCAAATGCAAAGATTCGAGAAACAGAGGTCATCGTGTGGATCTTGTTCGAATTGTTTAATAGAGAAAAATAAGAAGAATAAAATTAACCAACGGCATAAATCGTACATCTAGAAGACATACCGTTTTCAGATCGAATTGAACGAACGAACGAACGTAAAACATATTCGAGAGTAAACGTAGAACGTAAAAACGCCCACTGTACGCTTTCGTGTAAAGCTAGAAGATTTTCTTTCCGAAGAGCAAAGCAAAACCGACGAAGCAAGTCCAACAAAAATGTGTGTATATATATATAAAAGTCAAAACGGCAGAGACGAATGATATATGAAATGGCAAAAAAAATGTATGACACAAAACACATGAGAACACGATCAACGCGATCAAAACGTGTGTGCAAACAAGGAATAATTTAATAATGATAATAATAATAAATAATAATAATAACGATAAAATAATATTGATAATAAGTAAAAATGAAGCGAACAAGCAATACATGAACATAATATAAAGGAAAACTGAAGAAATGCGATGAATATGGAAGCAATGAAAAAAATGCTGCGTCTCAGATCACGAAATCCGCATTGAATAACAACAACAGAAAAGTATCGTAGAAAAAGAAACCAAGGCAAAACGGTAGCGTATGGCGTGCGAAAAATAAGAATTAACATTATATAAAAAAAAAACAGTTGTGTGTAACACGATCAAGAAAAGGAAGAAAAGGCAAACTATGCTTACCTTGCCTGTCTGCCTGCTTGCCTGTCTGCCTGACCTGCCTGCCTGCCTGCCTTTCGTTGTAATAAGTTTGGTGGACGATCAAAAAACGTGCGAGACAAACGGAAAAATGGATTAAACGAGGAAGCGTAATGGGTAAAACTAAATGAATAATGGAAAAAAATAGGGGCCCACGGAAATCACCTAACCCGAAGAATAAACTCTCTTGTGTACATTTAGAAGGTAAAGCCATTTTGCAAAACGATCCGATATTGCGTAGTCGCTGTAAACGAACGATCAGAAAAAAACGTGAATTATTGTACTTGGAAGTTTTGCCGTTGAAAAACACTTTTTCGTGATGTGAACGATAGGAAACGCTTGTACAGATGAGAGAATCCGAATTTTCTATTTCTTTTCTTACTTTTGCGATTCTATTTTTCCAAAGGACCGTTCTCTCTCGTTGCTCTTTACACACATTCAGTTTGTATTATTTCTTCCGCCGACGTTGTTTGGTCGCTGTTATTCGTTCGAAGCGATCCTATAAGGGAAACGCGAATGTAAAACCGCGTCGTTGCTTCGCCGTTCAGTTCCGTCCTTTATTATTATTTACCTATTCGTTTCTTTCATTTTATACTATTATTGTTAGTCGACTATTTTTTTTTTTTTGTTCACCATTTCACGAGTTTTCGAATCGCATTTGTGGCTAGAGTTCTGGGTATTTTTCGCGACGAAATCACACAACTATAATATGTACATATTACATAGAAGGAATATATCTATAAAAATCGAGCGGATCGTTTAATTTCAATGATTTCTTTCGAATGGTATTGCTGCTGCACTACTGCACTGCTGCGAACAGACAAAAACCTGAAAAAAAGAAAAGCAAGATCGAAAGAAAGAACGAAGAAGCGAAGGGATAGGAACAAGTATTGACGACTTGACCGAGACGGTGCGTAAACGTGTTCACGATTATATTGTTTCGCCCGTAAACCTCCGTAGAAGCAAGCAACTAATGGGCATTAAAGAAAAACATTCGATGTTTCTTCTGACTTCTCTTCTGAAAAAAAACGACGGGATGCGCGTATAGCTTCGCGATCAGCGGACGAGGACGATAAAAAAGGGAGAATGAGAGTCGTTTACGTAATGCTCGAACGCGAATACATTTTAAGTTTCTCATTTACCATAGTTTCTTCGCTTGCATACCTATTAACGAGATATATTCAAAGTACGGTAGCAAAGACAGTAAATAAGGAAAAATAAATAACTAAATAATAACAAAAACGAAAAAAAAATAAATAATAACTATCCAAATAAAGTGAATGAAAAAAAAACCAAAAAAAAAAACAACGTAACGAATTAAATGAGAAATAAAAACGAGATTCATAAACACTTATCGACGTAGCTGCAAACGTATGTGGGCCCCGTTCTTATATATTCTCTTATTAAAATATTACTAATAACACACGTGCATAGTCTGCTATATTATTTTTCACAGCTAAACGAGAAAGGGAATGCGACTCGAATTATTAAACGTTACAAAAGTCCGTACAGAGGATGTTGACCATTGTAATTGTATATCCGTTACAATCGTTATAATCGTGGTACGTTTTATTCGTTTTCAGTGTCTCTCTCTCTTCTTTTCTTTGTTTTCCGTAATTAATACCTATAAACAGAACAGAACAAAAAGGGAAAAAAACCAAACCGGGACAAAGTGATCGATTGATCGTGGGTGTAATGAAAAAAAAAAGAACGAATGTCGTTCGAAGGAAAGAATAAATTGTCAAGCATCGAGACGCGTAGTGCGGATGATGAATCGTGCTCGTTCGGAGCGAAAGAATAATACTTTACGTCATGCTAGTTTAAAGTTGAATTACATGGTTCGGTATGTTGTCACGTGGTTGCCTGAAACGAAACGGACTTCGAAACGAACACACCTGTGAAAAAAAAAACGCTGTTACGATACCGCGTTTTCTCTTGATTTCGCGCAAACTATACTGGACGAACTAGACGCTTCGTCATCATCGCTACATCCGATATACATGTAACGCAATTGAAACAAGCAGAAACAGCAGAAAGAGCAGAAAAAGCAAACCGGCAAACAGCCCTGTTAGTTGATTCAAAAAAAGCTTAGAGGTGCAGACAACCGACTCATTTTGGTCCCCGCATTTTTCTCCGACAAACACACGCGCGTGCGCGCGCCATCCACACAAGTATACATACACACACACACAGAGTCACATCGATGTATTCCTGTTGGATTATTCTACCTTGTAACTTACTGTTGTAACATATACCCCATTCGTGTCTAGTGTCGAGCAGAGCTGATTCTATGCTTTTGCTAGTTTTGGTAAACTATGGAACAAAACAGCTATAATTGAACGAACGTGCGTCAAGACCGATGCGAAAGTTGAAAGAAAACTGGATATAAAGAAAGAAAGAAATGCAGCAGCGTGCGCGAAATCCGTATAAAATTATTCAAAGAGAAACGGAGATCGAGATCGATTTTCTATGTCGTCGAAATACTTTATAGGGAACCATATATATATATATATATATATGTATATATGGAGAACACACACTAATTATATACAACAAAATGGAAGAATCAGTGCTGGCGAGAACACGAGGCAACCGAGAATTTATTATAAAGCTAACGAGAAAAAAAAAACATCACATTTAAAGGTACTCTTAAAGCAGATACATACTTGGAACGTAGGAGGTAATCATTATATAAATGTAGTGGGCAATTCTATAATACTACAAACGAAAAGAAACCAATATATTCAATAATTATTCGAAATATTAAATGCAAAATGCACTTCTAATGGATGTTGTAAACAATTTAGAGTATTCAAATTGCATCGACATAATTTTCGTGTGAATCTGTTGTTTGGAAAACGCTACCACTCTGCTGGTTGAATAGCATTTTTCTTTTCGATCAGAGGAAAACTTAATGAAACCAAAGCAAAAACCGTACACCGGTAAAACGAAAGAGGAATCCCTTTTTCTTTATCTCGAACGAGCAGAGAAGCTTCTCCAATGGCAGATGATTTAAGTTTGTTTCTTTCAAAACAAAAGTAAAAAAAAATATATATATAAATATATATACCTACCTTTGTTCTTTCATGTATAAAGAAAAAAAACAAAAGAAGGGAGATAAAGAGAAACGCGATTACACAACACAGATGCAAAGTATACCGGTTTAAGGTTCCACTGATCGTCTGTTAAAGAGAAAAACGCTTTGCAGGATACACTGCACTGTTCGCAGTAAAGGAAAAACAAACTTTCAGTGAAATTTTGTAAGAAAGCTGTTCGTGTGAGAGGTTCTCGGAGATGGTTGGCTGACATTTTCGAAAGTTAATAATGATTTATTGAAACGTGTTGTCATGTCTTGAATACGATTAAAAGATCTATATAAAAAACAAAGCCTAACATAATCTTGCTTTCGATACAGAGATATTTCTTGTTTTCCTAGACGCTGAAGCGCATAATACAATAGCATCGTGAAGCGCAATAATTGGCAACGGCCACGATATCGATTGCATTTTTATTCAAATTCTGTTACTACTCTCGATGTGCTAATCAAATTCGAAATATTTTTCGTGTACGCATCGATACGTATATCAATGTAATAAAGGTTCGTATCACAAGACAGTGTGCTGTACAGGGTAAGTGTACAGACGACTTTTGTACTGTTGTATATCGGTGACGTAATTCACTGTAGGCGTGTCCTTTTCACACTCCGGGGTAGGAATGTAATCGAGCGGGTACTTCGTGGTCCCAGTTTTCTCCGAATCCGTTTCCGACTCTGTAAAAGAAAAAAAAGTGAAGAGCCACGCTTTATCGTAACTTTAAACTTTTTCGGACGCGCATACATTTCAAGAAAATTTTCTAATACAGTAAAAGCTTGATTCTTGTCCGGAGCGTGGACACGATTCTTGTCCAGAGCCTACCTATTCCACTGCCTGTCAACGCCAAGTCGCTCCACAGGGCGGCGACGATTGATATCGGCTCGGGTATATCTGTGTGAACACCACACATGGACTCGAGGAATCGATTTTACAAATCTCTTAATTTTCATTATTTGTTTATGGGACTTTCACTACCGTATTTCTAGCATTTTTCTGATTAAAATGACACCAAACACGATATAATTTGATCTGTATTAAGTGGTTTTATCGACCATTAAAGTCTCGAAGGCAACGAACAACAGCGCATTGGAAAGAAAGAGACGCGAACAGTCGACGTTGCCGGCACAGTTCAAAGGCCCGCTTGTTCTCACAATGATATGACAATGATAGAATTGTTCATTTTTCATTATTTTTTTATGGGACTTTCACTAACTTATTTCTGGCATTTTTCTGATTAAAATGTTACCAAACACGATATAATTTCAACTTTATTTAGTGGTTTCATAAATTATAAATTATGCTTCACATGTAGAGTAAATATGGGCCAAATTATATCGTGTTTGGTCTTGTTCTAATCAGAAAAATGCCAGAAACAAGCCAGTGAAAGTCCCATAAAAAAATAATGAAAAATAAAGCATTTTTAACTGGCATATTATATTGTGAGAACACGCGGGCCTTTAAACTGTGCCGGCGACGGCGACACGCTTCAAATTTCATTCTGTCCTTCCCTATGTTCGGCTTTCTATTGAAGATCATGTCCATGAAAAACACGGCTGTTGGACAAGAATCAAGCTTTTACTGTACTTACCTTTTGCTTTTGTATCGCGCGAGTCAACGATCTCGTTGCTCTTCTCGGAATCGGTTGGTTTCCGAGTCCCAACCACGTGCACGCTCAGTTTCCTCGAGTTGCTACCATTGATGGTATGAGAGTCGATCCACTCCCTAAGATCCTCGATCTTGATCTGCTCCGTCATAACTATCTTTCGTTCGATCCTGTCGAACATGTAGTCGGCCGACGCGATCTCCGCCCAGTTTCTGTTCAGTTCGTCCACCAAGTTGATGTCGGCGCACTGCTTCTGCTTGGTGTACGCTTCCTTCACCGTCTCGAAATCCGTCTCGCTCATCGCCTCCAGACTCTCCTTGAAGGCGTTCAAGAAAGTCTCGATCCTAGCGTCCACGTGTTCCGTAACGAACTTGTCCGCTTGCACACAGACCGTGATTGAATAGCCGAGGATGCCGCAAGTGTCCCTGGCAAGACAGAACACGTCGTAGCCTAGTTGCTCCTCTGTTCTCAGCCGGTGGAACAACGGCTCCTCCATGATCATCTGGGACCCGGAAATATCAACGACATCGAGCTAATTAGTTCCCGCGACGTCGGAATCCGCATACTTCGTGTATAAGCTTCGCTGTACTTACAATTAGGAGTTCGATTATAACTGACAATTTAGTAGACGTCACACCGGATTGATAGTAATTGGTAACGACAGAATTCGTATCTGTCTTATTAAAGTTCCTTATTTTACAGACGTGAGAACCGACGGGTATTTGAGTGACCCTGATCTGTGGCATAGTATCGGGCAGTGGCGGTCCACATTTCAATGTCTCGACGAAACTCTGCACGTTCTTGACAACGTCGTCCTTGGTCATGTTTCCTTGCACCAGACTCCGAATATAAACGTGGTCGGTCAGATGCTTGACGAAATTTTGGAACTCGTCGAACTCAACGTCGCCGAGGGCCATGTGTTTCGCGTTCAGTGACCAATAGGCCAACAGCAAAATGGACAGTTTCGTATCGCTGAAATACAATTCGTGAAACTAAAACTAAAGCACACGCTCAAGCAGATATATGCGTTTCAGCGCGTCTGTATTGTTAAACGGTATGATTTTGTCGCATACTCGACTAGCTTGTTAGGCCGCAAGAATTTATTGTAGTACAGTTTGATCAAATCCTTCTTGATTACGTTGAACAGGTCCTCCGTTAACAGTGTCGCGTAGTCTGCAATGTACCTGGCAATTGTGAATAACAGCAACTGAAAACGGACAACAGTTTTGTCAGACGAGTTAGGGTAAGTACGAAGCAAAAATACGCAAACCTTCGAATCGAAGCAGTTCATTACACGATTCGCTGTTACTCACCGGCACTTTCTGATTGAACCCATTCACTTCCACAATGATACCTTTATCGCCCGTGTAGATTTCGTAATTTAGGCTCGCGTCTACTGCAGGATACAGTTCTTCGGCTAGCAAATGATCCAATATCGAAATATACAAGTCCATCATGGCGGCGCTGTGAATCAAACACCAAGACTTTCAACAAATTAACGATGATGTTTCAGTGACGTTGCTTGTACGTTCGTAAAAGCTCACCTCTTCGGCGAATACGTAGCCGCGGGTGATACAATATAAAAGTTCATGTAGCATTCGGGTAAACGAAATCTGGGGTCGGGCCGATACCAGACCTCGGTCACTCGATCCGAATAGACTTTCGTAGGGTATTTAGGAACCTCTGCTGGTATAGCGATCAGACTGAAGTCGTCGATAAGGAACACGTTTGGCAGTGGTAAATGGAACTCGGGGAATGGATCTATGTTGCGCCAGCATTCTATCCATTCTTTTGGTATCTCTGTGTCCGTGTATTTCGTTTTGAACCATGGCTCGACTTTCTCGAATTCCTTGTCGTTAAATTTCTTATCGGAAATAATAATGTTCACGTTGTCCGGAGTCAGATAGTCCATACACGCTTGTATATCTTCAGGATTGTATTCGAAGTACAAATAGCTACCAGTTATATAATCTTGAGGCGGAAAATAATGCATGTTCTCGCATAGATCTTCCACATTGTCGACCGGTGGTTCTTCGTCCCGGTATCTAAAAACAATAATAACGCATCGCAACTTGTAACTTTGAATAGACGGCAATCAACTCTCTGTAGCTATTCACCTGAAACTCGTTTCTCTTATTTTGTGCATCTCCTCATACAGTTGTTTCTGAGGCCCTTCCCGACGTATCATATTAACATAGGAGAACACGGCGTTCAGTACTTCTTGCAGATGCTTGTGTCCCTGCTCGGTCAATTTGAGCGTCAAGCCGAACAACAGATACATAGAGCTATGCTCGAAACCGCTTTCCCCCTCTCTGGTATACATGTTGAGACACCACATTTTTTTCTTCAAGTAGCTGATCAAAGAGCCTTTTCCTTTGTGCCCGACCACTTGAGACACATAGTGATGCGGTTTACTTTTGTACAAGTCGTGCAAGGTAGGCATCGCCCACGTTAATTCTACCTGTAGAAACAAAAACAAAAAAACAGAAACCAAGTCGATGTAGCCGAGTTTATGGCGAACCACTAATCAAAGACATGACAATCAGTACCGTGCAAACGTCTTTTACTGGTTTAATTTTATAGATTCTTCGAAAACTCTCTGTATCAAAGGATTTTTCCCCTTTGAACGATGTAAAGTCATGCGGGGGTAATCCATTGTTCGGTATCTTCGAAAAACATTGTTTCACATAGTCCTCCAACACGTCCAATGGAAGTTTAGCCTGTGGAAATTTCTAGGATTTTTAGTCTGTTCAAGATAGGAGGAAAAGTGTTAGAAAGTATATTTACTTGTACGGCCAGCTTCATTCTGTGAGCACTGTAGTGACGTTCCCTGAACTTGTGCAGTTCCTTGTACAAATTTTCTTCGACTATATTATCGCGTAACGTTACTATGTTGCCCCACATGAATTTTGACGCCGGATGGCCTGGTTTCGCGAAGCTACAAAGCATTTGCTCCTTTTTGTACATGTCGGACGGTAAGGCCATTCGAAATTCTGTAGAATAGGTTTAAACTTTATTCCGTATCCTTCCGAAACGATTATTTTTGTTCCAGGATTTCACGTACCACTATCTACAGATTCTCGTTCTCTGTTTATGGCATCCTTTTTCATCAAAGGTTCGATAAAAAATTGAGCAAATCGATCGAGAGCAGACAAAAGGTGCTTCTCCTGTATCTCAAAGTAAAATGTTGTTAATTCACAATCGGTAGAAGCGTTGTCCGAACCTCCCCTTTTTTTGATAAATGCATCGAAATCATTTTCCTAGAAAGGTACAGGATATTAAAGGATTAATACTGAAAACTAACTTGTTTCAAAATAACGTTCAATATCAATATACCTGTGGATACTTTGAGGATCCCATAAAGACCATGTGCTCCAAAAAATGAGCTAGACCAGGAATTTCTGGAGGATCGCTAAAGCTTCCTACTCCCACAGATAATCCACAAGCTGCCTACGTAAGAAATATGCGTAGCTGCGCTCTAAGAATATTAACAACGCACGTATTTACATCAAATATACACGAAATTGTATGTTTCAACTGAAAATACCAGTTTCTCTTCTCTCTTCACCCGTTTCTTATGAGCGGGCGAATCCTTCGCACCCAATTCATCGTCTTCCGTATCCTCTTCATCTTCGTCTTCATCGTCTCCCTCGCACTCGGACTCCTCGTCCTCTTCGTCTTCTTCGTCCTCGTCGTCCTCGTCGTCCTCGTCGTCCTCGTCGTCGTCGTCCTCATCGTCCTCGTCATCCTCATTGTCTTCTTCGCTCTCATTATCGCTAGATATTGCATTTGCTGATAATAAAACGAGTGGTTACAGCTAATACATTAGCAAGGTGGCATTACAAATACAATGAACAAATAAAATTTATTAACACTAAACGTACCGAGCTATAAAAGCGACAGGCACATGCTGTCTTATAAAAATTACAAGATTTAATTTATTTAGACTTTGCGCGGTTCTTATAGTAATATGTGCTGAAATAAATATATTTATTAAATCATTTCTTATGAAACCATCTTTATAATTTCAATAATTTCAAAATAAAAAATCTAGAAGCAGTCATGTAACCGGTCGTGGTAGGTTTAGTGTTAATCGACACAATTCCCAAAGCAGCTGTTACCTTTTACTTTGCCGTTGCAATCTACAGAAGCCGGCGAATGCATATCCGAGATCAGTAGAACTGTCAAGCCATTTTCCAATTGAATTACCCTAAAAGAGTGAAAAAAAAATGATCATAAAAGCCGTAAGCAATGAAAAAACACCAGAGCTGTTAAATAGGCATATGCTTTTCCATTACCTGTAATCCTTTTTATCGTTTCCCGATTTAACTGGTACGTCTAAATAGATGGCTTTTACTGGTGGTATCGCTGTAACACCGCTTGGGGTGTTTTCGTTACTATTTTCAGTTTTCATAGTGTCAATAAGAATAGTGTTGGCCAGAGAGGATGTCCTCTCTGTGTTGGCGTTTCTGAGGTTATGTACGGTGGAGGTGGTCACGTTCTTGGTCGAATCGATAGAGGCCTTGATTGTTTTCAATTTTTTCTCCGGCGGAGTCTGAAGATATCTGTTCGACATTATCATTAAAATCGGCGGTCGTTTAATGCCGCATTGGAGTACCTTGAGATAACTTTTATGCTTCGTTGCGAAAAGAAAGAAACTTTGCAAACGTGTTACCATTTACCATGCGTCATAAAATCGTTTAATCGCTTTATAATCTGTTAATGGTATCGGTGCTTCGAATGATCGATACAATAATCTTTTATGTTATAAATATCCATGAAAGTTTAATCAAAGAAACGTATTTTAGAACTGTATCAGCGTGTGATCGCTGTTGAGTGCCTACATATATATATGCATATATACATGGGTAAAGTACCATACAGTACCATTTACCATACCAGCGATGTCAACATTTCCTAAAGCAATGTATAAGCCTGATACAGAGAGTAGATTTCCTCTCTGCCTGATACTTATAAGTATACAAGTACACGTACTAAATATATGTATATATTAGTCTATATGTATACTAATATATAATATATATGTACATATGAGTTTATATGGTCTAAGTTGGTCTATACAGGGTGTCCCAAAACGACTGCGTAAACGGGAAATGGGAGGTTCCTTGGGTCATTTGAAGCAACATTTTCCTTAACAAAAATGGCGTCCGCGGCTTTGTTTAGGAGTTATTAACGAAAAACACGGACCAATCAGAGCGCGACCTAGACGCTCGCTGGCACGTTCAGCGCGGCGAGCCGGCAGGCGGTTGGCTGAACGTGCCAGCGAGCGTCTAGGTCGCGCTCTGATTGGTCCGTGTTTTTCGTTAATAACTCCTAAACAAAGCCGCGGACGCCATTTTTGTTAAGGAAAATGTTGCTCCAAATGACCCAAGGAACCTCCCATTTCCCGCTTACGCAGTCGTTTTGGGACACCCTGTATATGCAGATTGTATATATTCATTGCTCGGTATATTTCAGTACCGTCATATTATTGCCTGCAACGTCTAAAGTTATTAAATTTATATCGAATATTTATATATATATGTATACATACTCTCTGGCCATAGACATTTCTTTTAGCATTCTAGGTATATTCTATTTGTTTGGACAATTTAGCGCCGAAATTGGAGTATTGGATTAGGAAAATATGACAATGCAAGAACTCGATTTGCTGTAAAAAATGCGATGTTAGAAAAACATAATCAGGCTAGAGGTATTCTTCTTACACTAAAGAAATTCGACAGAAACATTTGAAATTGTTATAGATTTATCGCTGACAGGCGTGTCATCAAAACTACGGGTATAAATCAAAATTGTTCGAAATTGCTATTGCAAGATCTGCAAGATATCCATACAAGGATAGGTTGAAGTAAGATATTTACGTACTTAGGGATACATAACCAAGTAAGTACTCATACCAAGTTCTGTGTTCTGTCCAGTTCTGTCGTCGACACGCTATAGTAAGGTAGAAGGTATTTATTTATTTGTAATCTTGTAAATTTACCTTTCATACTGCACTACATCGAATAGAATCAGTCGAAGCTTATTCGACGTACGCATATATTTATATATTACATTGAATCATATAATCATAGATATTATTAACGATCTCTGTATTTCGGTATTCTAACCTATTTCTCGATGTCGTAGAATCAATAGAAAATGGCAAGGGAACCGGATGAGGGATTGAGGAAGGCGTTCTCTCAGCTTCAAGAGAAAATGATCGATACCACGCAAAAGTTGAAATTAGCGGATATGCAGATAGAGAAATTAAAACGATCGAAACTATTCGCTGACCTTACGCTCAAAGAGATAACCTCATATCCAGAGAATACAAAGACGTATGAATCTGTAGGTAGAATGTTTCTCCTAGATGATGTTGAAAATATTAAAGCGGGTTTGGATAAGCAAACGAAGACAGCAGATGAGAAAATGGAGACGCTAGTGAACAACAAAATATACTTGCAGAAAAACTTTAAAGAATGCGAGAACAACATTAGAGAAATGATCCACCAAAAACAGAATAAAGATACGTCTGGTTAATGGTCGGTTTCTTTGTACTGCCGTTATTTATTTTGAAAGCATTTTACAATAGATCTGCATTCTTTCATCGATTCGTTAATTATTGTATTCGCAACAAGTCAGTTTTACATTATTTGTAATATAAGAAACGAATAAAATGACTCTGCATTTGAACATAAGGTCTGTCTCACGTTAGAACGGACTTGTTTCGCGCAGCTCTACTGATCGCGGACGGCGCACTCCCCACTGTCTCGACTGCGTATCTTCACGTACGCGATGTACTGGAATGAAACGGATTAGCATGGAATTGTGCGAAATAGGAAATCGTGACTATTTGCAGACGTAATAAATAATTTAATTATTGTTTTATATTTTTTATTTAATTTTAAACAAAATTGGTACTTTAAAGATATTTACATTTGTATATTATTATAAATTCTAACTTAAAACTATTTACAAAATTATTCGTCTAAGTCTAACTTAAAACTATTTACAAACTATTTACAGAATTATTCGTCTAAGTCTAACTTAAAACTATTTACAAACTATTTACAAAATTATTCGTCTAAGTCTAACTGAAAACTATTTACAAACTATTTACAAAATTATTCGTATAAGTCTGATAACTCAGACGTAGACGCCCAGTCGTCGTGTTCCTCTAAAACTGAGTCCACTGTCCGATCCAGTTGTCGGAACCTCTCTTCTTCTTTCTTAGTATGTGAAACATAATTCTTCCACTGCGCCGGGGACACGTTCGCTATTGCTTCGTCCACAAGTCTGCGGATATCCGCCAACTTGAACGTGGTGTTCCGCGTCCTTATATACTGTTTCATTTGTGACCACACGAGCTCGATCGGATTCAGCTCGCAGTGGTAAGGGGGAATCCGCAATATTAAATACCCTCTTTCTCTCGCATATTCGTCAATAACATAATTAGTAGCTGGCTGGTTATATCTTTCGGCAATAGCTAATAATTCGATTTTCACAAAATCATCTGCTACAATGGATTCCCCTTTACCCTGCAGCCACTCCACAATATCGGCTTTCTGCCACTTCTTTGTTGGATAACGCTCTATTGGCACGCTGTGGTAGGGAGCGTTATCCATAACAATAACTGCCCGAGCTGGCAACTTGGGCAAAATTTGTTCTATCCATTTAAAAAACATTTGCCCGTCCATTTCGTCGTGGTAATTTTTCGCGTCGCCCTTTTTCGCTTCGAAACAGAGTAGGCCCCCAGCTAGAAATCCGTCTTCTGATCCGAGGTGCCCTATAATAAGGCGTTTGCCTTTACCGGTAAGAACAGGTATACCTGTCGACAGCTGCCCCTCTTCGGCGTTCGCCGAGCTGGAGACGGAGGTACTATAATCCCCGGCATTGAACAACGTCTCGCCCAGGTAGAAAATCGGACGTCCTTCGTCTTGCAGTTCCTTTATTCTTTTTACGTATCTCTGCCTCCAGTTGACAATGTAGTCTTTGTCTATTAACGCGCTGTTGCGTTTTCTTCTCATGAAGCGGAACTCTATTCGTTTTAACAGCCGGTGCAGACTCGCTCTGCTGAACGTCGGCAGTTCCTCGTCGACATTGATGGCCTCCAATACATTGTTCAGGTTCGGCACCTCGCGCCTGATCCAAAACTCGTGCACTTTTCTGCGAATGGCCAAAATGTCTGCATCCGAGGTTTTTTCAACGTTCAAGCGTCGCCTCTTCTTGTTGGGCGACGTAAAAGCGCCTGTTTTAGTGTGTTCCGCTATCATCTGTTTAATTGTATTTTTTCCAATCCTCGTAGTCACCGATAGGGAATTAATTAACTCCGAGTAAGTTATTTGGCCGTTTTCCTGCTTCAATTTTTTATACAAGTTGATGATCAACTCCTTCTGCCCAGATTTAACGTACTAAAAATTGAAATAAAGATTTTTAATTCATTAAAGAACAGCTAAAGAAACGTCTTACATTAGTAACGCATTTTACAGAATTAGCGATATCGAAGATTCGAAATTCGAATCTAATTCAAATATATATAATCAAAATGCATTATTAATATGTACAATATGGACGTACCTTTCCTTTCGGATTCCGCTTGACTGGAGATACATCTGACGGCTCTTCTCGTTCCATTTTCTTTAACAAACACCGTCAAGAAAATCGCGAAAACAGAGTAAATATAGCGTCACAATAGCGTTTGAACCGTACACCCACTATACTGCGAATGAGGCGGTTGGCGGTTTGCAGCGCTGCAGCACGTGGCGTCGCTTCAGTGCCACTGCGCGCATGCGTTGTAGACGTTTGATAGTATGTGTATGATTTTATTCGGTGGTACAAATAACATAAGTAAGTATATAGACATAGACGGTTTCAAATGACAAAACTGCAAGCGTTCCGTTTCTAATTGTTATTCATTTATTCCAGCAGAATTAATACATACAACAAACGATTTTCCGTAGTTTGATTTACTTTATACTTTAATCAGTCACTCTTCTCTTTCGCTCTCATTCTTGTTCACGCTCTCGTTTGAATTTCTTAGCTAGATAAGACCTAAAGTTACCCTTAAAAACATATTATATGCCAACGCAGTAATTTGGCAGAATTGATTAACACAAAAAAGAAATTAAAAAATGCTCTAGTATTTTCCGGACCCCGGGGTAGAAAAGATCGAACAATATTATAATATACTTGCTCAAAGACCAGTTAACGTAGTTCCGCGTTGTTAATTACATTTAATCGCTCGTAATACTAACATAATGCATGGGGCATGACACGCACTTCCGCTTTTTTACTTATAGATTACTATGATACTCTGTGTGTGTGTGTGTATGTGTGTGTATGTGTGTGTGTGTTTATGTGTGTACGTATGCGTGTATCGGCATACGGTGCAAGTAGAATGTAACGACAGTATGTACAAAGATAATGTAAAACCTATTTACTTCGCTGTGTCTTTGCTCGTGCATTCCGCGGAAAAGAATCGTTTCCTGCGATGTCAAATGTATAGTCTCTATATATATATATATAATATATTGATTCATACACCATGTGTATTATTACATTTAAGTATCAAACGGATTCATTTTGGGTCTGTGACACCTTCATGGTTCGCATGTGATTAGCGATTCGTTAGAATATTAGACAATTAAAAGAAAATTTGGGGGGGGGGGGGGGGAATAATGAGCTTGACCGAGTTCTCGTTCATATTTTATAAACCCATGCATTATAGCAGTCGGTATGCGGCATACGAAATGAATTTTTTTTTTCTTTTCTCTTTCGGATACAATTTGCAACGTCAGTCTTAACTAAAATGATTGCCATTGTACTCTGTCGTTGGTTCCCGCCATTTTGTACGAGCATGTGATCCCAAAATTAAATCGTCGACGAAACAAACAGAACGTTTAAATTACCGCATATTATTATCAAAATTGGAGCAAACTTAAGACTTTCGCGAGTTGTGAAAACTATTCGTCTCTTAAATAAGTTGTTTTTTTTCTCTCTCTCTTATTTAAGTAAAGCGGTACTTATCGTTAAGGTTGACGATACACCGGTCAGTGAAGAAATATAAATTATGCTCTCGATTGTGATCCGAAGAAAATAATTTACGCGTCTTTCTGCAGAGACCGTACGTATAAATACAGCAATAAAACGAAAAAGACATGAAAACCTCGATGCTAAACGCCGAATTTACATGCAATAAATACAAGAATCAATGTAATTTAGATGTTAAGATATTACGCGCCCACCCGTGTCTTATGTAATACGTGTCGCCTATTACGTTTCCTTTGCAATCGTAGCATCTCTAATGAAAATTCAGCTAGCAATCGTAATTTACGAAAAATAATACAGTGTACACGACGATTTCGTGTCAAGGTAAGCAGCGTTCCGTTCCGTTCCGTGCTACCTCGTGTTATTCCGATTGAGCCACTGTTCGTCAACCGTTCACTCTTCAAGCTGAAACAGAAATTGATTGTGCCGATAAGTAATCGACTATTGTGCTATACATGCTTCTAACAAATAACAACACGACAGTTAACAGGTTTCTCGTGTCTTGTCTTCCACGAACCTGTGAATCCTTGCGGTGGTTGACCCGGTACTGAGTATTGTGGTCGGAAATTGCCGAAATTGGCTGGCCCCGCGAAAGTAGCTGGCAACTGACCGCTAGAGAAACCTGCAGGATATTGCTGTGCTAATAGAGCTGCTTGTCCAGACTGGGAACTGCTACCACCGGGTGCAGTCGCGGCCAAACGGCTCAATATCGATCTCTCGGACATTTGAAGTCTCTGTGCAACAGGTGGAATGCGGGCCAGAGTCGCCGGTAGACGACTCACGTCCGACTTCATATCGGACAACAGTTCCTCCAATTGGTTTAGTACCTGCACGAAGTAGTCAAACGATTAATATGACGATTGCCGATTGCGATCAACAATCTGTCTCGTCTGTCGTATGTATCTACGGATCCAACTCACCTTATGCAACACGGCGTTTGCTGGCTTATTGCCGGCAAGACTCTCTTTGCTAAGATGTTGATGGGATTCGGCAAGGCACTCGACTTCGGCGAATCTTGCGTTTAGACTCATCGCAGGGTGATTAGGATCCTGCGTTAGGTTCAGGTACGCGGCTCTTCTCAACTGTTCCTCTATCACCAACGCTTGCTCCAGCAATTTGAACCGTCGAGCCAAGAACTTATTTTTTATTTCTAAGAAGTTTCCCTTGCCTACATCCATCTTGAACGGTTCGTTGATTATGGCGAACCTGCGAAAGGAAGGCGTTAAACAATAGATATGTCAAGCTTAGACGTACCCTTTCATCGTAGAACCTCGTAATACCTGATGTCATTCTGGATATCCTGCCAACGACCGTAGCCGTGGGTAACTATACCGGCCAGAAGCCAATAGTCGTGTCTTCGATGCCATATCTCGTACTCGCGACCAGGCACCGCAGCCTTCTCTTCGTTTAACCATAACGTGTGCAATTCCGTGAACCCACCGTCGGCGATGTTAAACATGAACTTTCGTTTGGGCTTCAACACCTCCGTTTCCTCCTTTACTTCCTTTTCCTTATTGTCCTTGTCCTCGCGCTTTTCGGTCTCTTCTTCGTCGTCTTTAACGATTACCACATCCTCTTCGGCCTCTTGTTTCGGCTTGTTAGCCTCGTTACCCTCGGATTTATCATCTTTCGTCGTAGATTTCTCGTCCTTGTTGGTCTCCGTTTTATCCTTCTCTTTGTCTAAAGCTTCCGTTTCCGTGTCCTTTTCCTCCTTCTTCACGTCTTCCTTGTCCTTGTCCTTTTCGGTGTTACTCTCTTCGTCTTCCTTGGAATCTTTAGGTTCCTCCTTCGGATCTTTCGCTTCTGGACTCTAAAAAATAATATCATCTCTGTTATCGCAAGATTCTTGTCGGAACTGTACGCAACAGTATTGTACAATAATTGATAACTGTTTTCAACGACGCGACACAACGCTGTACGACGCACCTCCTTATCCTTCTGCTCTTCCTTAATCTCCTTCGGTTCAACCACATCGGAATTTGTTTTAGAAGCATCCGCGGCGGTTCCTGGAGCCGACATAGGGGTAGGGGTTGCTGCAGGGCTTGGACTAGGGGCGTTCGAAGTGGCTGGTGTGGCACTGGTGCTACTGGTTCCGGTTGCCGGGTCACCACCGGGTTCCATTTTCACCGGTTCGACCGGCTTCCGAATCATCTCGGGCATCGAATAGTACCCGTTGATGTGCTCGAACTCTTGAACCTGCGAATCGAGGATTACATAAAAAGAAAGAACCTCGGCATGATGCATGCTGTAAAGCAGGGGTTCCCAACGAGTCCTGGTGGACCACTTGGGGGTCGATGGAAGTTTAAAACTATAATAATCCGTTTTAATATGTATAAATATAATAAGTCTAATAAACCACTATCTTCGAATTTTTTGTTCATATTCTTAGTCAAATTGTTATCTTTAAGTTTTTTTTATGTGCAATTATTAGTATTACGATTATGTTGTATGCTGTATATTGTAGAGAAAAATGTAAGGGGGTCGATGAGAAGAAAATCATTCTTTTAAAAGGGGTCGATTCAGAAAAAAGGTTGGGGACCCCTGCTGTAAAGAATCGTACCTTCTTTCTGATCAACGACATTACGCCGATTCTTGTCAAGACGTGTTGCCTGCTGAGACCTTCTCTCGGTACGCCGTCCGCGAACGCCTCGGCGTTGTCGGCGCCAGGCTCGCAGAGATGTCGCATGAAGAGCGACACGTAAGCTTTGAAGTTCTTCTCCGATTTACCTCGCAAGTCTCGCACCAGCCTAAAATGCGACAATATACTTTAACAGTACTTTAAATTAACTGACTGAGAATTTGTATTCTGAGCGAGGGACTAACCACTGAGAGTTAAACGCATCCTGCGGCGGCATGCCGTAACGCATGATCGCGTTTAGGAATGCCTTCCTCTGTCTGGCGTTGAAGCCCAACACCTAAAGGGAACGGAGTAGCGTTAGCGTTCTTAGTATTTTAGCGTAAATGTTCGATTAGAGAGTCAGTCAGGTCGAATAAGTAAACGTACTTCGATATTTCCGTTGACTCTGGCGAGCAATGGCGGCAGAGGTCGATCCTTCTCGTCCCTCCTCTCCAATCTTCGTCTGCTCCTGCGAGACAATAGATCTCCGTCGCCCTTCTCATCGAAGTCGTCGTCCTCTTTGTCGTCGTCGCTCGGCGCGCTAAAGTCGCTGTTATAGTCGGACAGATTCTCTTGCCAAGGTTGATCGTCCCTTGTCCCTTGTTCACCGGTTACCACTCCGTCGTTGTAGTTGACCTGTTTGCGTACTCGTTTACCTGGAACGGATTAAAACCCGAATCGTTAAAAACGATAAACGATACACACACCTGCTCGCGAACATTATCGTTCATATATACGCTCACCTTTTCCGAGGGTTCTGGCAATGTCTTCTTGCTGTTGTTCGTAATGGTGTCTCAGAAGTTTGATCCAATAAGCAGGATCCGTGTTCTCAGCTTCCTGTTTAATAATCTCCGTGTCCGCCTCCTCTTCCGTCTCACCCTCCTTGGTCACGTACGATGCGACTTTGAAGGAGCTCAAGTATTCGTTCGCCCAGTTCTCCTTCTGCTCGATACCCTCCTTGCTTCTGTCCAACAGTTCAGCGACAGCCTTGTCGTCGTAGTGAATGGCCTCGTCTTCCTTACCCTCCTCCTCTTTGAACAGTTCTTCTGTGCCGAATCGCAAGATGTCGTCCAGTTCTTGTTTGCTGAAATTGGCGCCCTTACCGCCCATTCCGGGTCTAACAACCAAATGCGTCAGCATCATTTTCCGTTTGGCTACTTGGGTGACACGTTCCTCCACGGAATTACGAGTGACGAATCGGTATATCATCACCTTGTTCGCTTGGCCGATCCTGTGGGCTCTGCTGAACGCTTGGATATCGTTGTGCGGATTCCAATCGGAATCGTATATGATCACAGTGTCGGCCGTGGCCAAATTGATACCCAGACCACCCGCGCGAGTAGAGAGCAAGAAAACAAACTGTTGGGCGCCGGGAGCATTGAATCTGTCTATAGCCTCTTGCCGCTGGGCGCCCGTGATGTTACCGTCGATTCTCTCGTACTTGTAACCTTCTCCTTCGAGATAGTCCTCGAGGATGTCCAACATTTTCGTCATCTGCGAGAAGATCAGTACTCTGTGGCCGTCGTCCCTCAGCTTCTTCAACATTTTGCTGAGCAGCACCAGCTTGCCAGCCGCCTTGATCAACGCGGACGTTTCGTAGCTACCGTTCGGCGCGGTCGGCGCTTCTTGAGACGCCGATGGGAACAAGTAAGGATGGTTGCAGCATTTCTTCAAGTCCATCATGATGTTCAACAACGATACCTGTTGACCACCTCCCTTCGGATTCAATGCCTCGAAGTTCTTCGTCAGAATGTACTTGTAGTACTTCTTCTGCATGGGCGACAGCTCCACGCGGACGATAAACTCCGACTTGCTCGGCATGTTCTTCAGCACGTCGGCCTTCAATCGCCTCAGCATGTGAGGACCGAGCAATTCGTGCAACTTCTTCACCTGCTCCTCCTTCGAAATGTCCGCGAATTCGTTCTGAAACGCGGCCAGGTCGTTGAATTTGTCGCGGCACAAGAAGTTAAGCAGATGGAACAACTCTTCCAGGTTGTTCTGCAACGGAGTACCGGTCAGTAGCAACTTGTACGCGATGTTGTACGATGCCAAGAGCCTGAAGAACTTGGACTGGTTGGATTTCAACCTGTGCGCCTCGTCTACCACCAACACGGCCCAATCTATGGATCCCAAGCACGCCGAGTCGATAGAAATTAGTTCGTAACTGGTAAGCAACACGTTAAACTTGATCTGAGACGAGCGGATTTTCGACGCTCTACCACCGCGTACAGCGCCCTCTTCGAAGGACAATTCATTCTCGCGGATCACTATACGACTGTCCTTGTCACCTGCAACCACAAAGTTCATAATCGGTGATTATCGATTATATATAGTATGTTTAATTTATAGAAATGATATGCGTATAAAACATCCACGTTTACTAACCGACGTATGTAACGCAGTAAAAATCAGGCGCCCAGGTTTCAAATTCACGCTCCCAATTGATGATGGTCGACAGAGGAACGGAAACCAAGAACGGTCCTTTGCAATGGCCTTCCTTGTACAGCGAGTACAGAAAAGTTATGGTTTGGATGGTTTTCCCGAGACCCATCTCGTCCGCCAAAATGGTGTCTATACCTTGGCCCCACGAGTATCTCAACCAATTCAAACCCTACGGGTACAGAATCAACGATGAGATGAAGAAATCGTCGAGGAACGATATCGTTTCGAAAACCGCATCGATTACTCGGATCACTATACTTGCCTCCAATTGATAAGGATGCAACTGCATTCCCGTCAGATCCAAATAGTCTGGTTGCCGCTCGTACTTCTTTTTGAGATCGGTGGTAGGCTTCTCGGGCGGCGGAGTATATCTTTTGGGTGTTCTTTCCTCGTCGTCGATAAGTTCGCGGGTCTTCGACCTTTTACCTTTGCCTAGCAAACGTAAAACAAAGTACACAGATTAGTACGACGACCAAAGCCGAACCGCAATGGAGAAAAGAAAGAAATATAGATTAACCAACTGTTCCTACCCTTTTTGCCCTTGCGGGAGGAACTGCCGTCGCAACAATTCGCTGCCCTGAGATCCAAATAATACTCGATCGCCTGTTTCAAGCCCGGAATATCCTCGTGTTCGTCTTCCCAGGTAGCTTGATCGTATCCCAGCTCTCTCCACTTAACTAGATAGGTCGCGCGGCCGTCTCTCGATAGTCGATGATTAATTACTCGATGCACCACGAGCCACTCTGGCCGGACTCCGTAACGATAGAACCGTTCTTCTAAATTATACTCGTCTCTGTTCGTAGCACCGTCCTGTTCCTTCAATCGTTTCACACGAGAATCGCTCTCGTCCAACGGTTCTTCCAGCTTCGGCGGTTCGTCCATGTCGTACTTTCGCGAGTAATTTCGGAACATAAGTGGATGGAAAACGTCCAGCTGTAACTCTGTGATCCAGTCGCAGTGCCAGTACGACATGTCCGCCCATTTCACGAAGAATTCGCGCATTTTCCGTTGCTTTGGAGCAGCCTTACTCGTTGAAGGTTCCTCCGATGGTGTTTCCGAGCATTCTTTCCACCTCCATGTCAAAATCTTGGAGACTTTGCCGCATAGAGGCGGACAAGAACATCTCGGACATTTCCAGTCACCGTCAGGAATTTCGGAGAGCGGCGGATTTAAACAGTGCGTGTGGTACGCGCTGGTGCAACTGTCGCAGCACAGCAATTCGCCGCCGTCTTTACATATTCTACAGAACTCCATGTGTTCGTCGTCGTCTTCTGCCGCGCCTAAAAAACAGGGTTACGCATAAAACCTCGGTCCACCGATCGATTCACATCGAGTCTCAACGTTAAACGTTAGACGTTAAACGTTAAACGCTAGACGGTTAGACGGTTAGACGCTAGACGCTAGGCGCTATACGCTAGACGCTAGACGATCACGTGGGGAAGGATGCGAGGAGTAGGATTCTCAGGGAGGTACCTGTAATACCTTCTCCTTCGCAATGAGGACAACTCCATTTTCCTTCGGGTGTCTCCTCCAACTCGGGCTCCAAGCACACCAGATGGTACGCTCTGGGACACGTGTCGCACAGTATAATTTCGCCGCCTTGTTGACATACTTCGCAATAGTCCTGATGATCGGTCTGTATAAAACAAAAATTACGGTTACGGGAAAATGAAAGGAAATAGAATACAATAGTACGAGCGCTTAATAAAAACAGATGTCACCATACCTGGAGACCCTCTTCCCCATCCGGAAACTTTGACGTGGTTTTCGTTTTTTTCTTTTTCTTTGTCTTGTTTCCAATTTTAGTTTTTGCCTTCCTGCGGACGGGTGGCTCCGCCGGGGGTTCGACACCGCTCTCTTCGGCAGCCCCTTTAGTCACCCCGTCCGCGCCGGCTGGCTCTTCGGCATCGGCCAACATTTGCTCGAACTCCATATCGGAATCTCTGTCGGTGCCGGCAGCGCTGCCTTCTGCTTCCTCGTCCTAAACAACGACGTGATAAATAACCGATTCCTCGATTAACATATTACTTTTACAAAACATAGCAATGACAAATTCAAATGTCCAATATTTCGAATCAACAATCTTTTTACCCCGAGCAACGCGACCTAATCACTTTACTTCGGGATTATTATTTCAAAGAAGATTTCTCTTGTCTTAGTAAAATGTTAAGTGGCAAATTTTCTTTACCGAGCTTCCTCGTTTACGCTTTCCAAGTTTGATTTTCAGCGTGGGTACTTTGGAAGCTTTCTTTCCCTTCTTAGCCCTCGATCCTCTCGATTTTCGTTTTCTATCGCTATCTTCGTCGTCGTCCTCTTCGTCTTCACCTTCTTGTACCGTGCCACCGCGACTCGACCTTGAATTTCTATTATCTTCGTCCACGTTAGCAGACGACACGTCCGCGTCGGGTTGAGTGTGAGGATTCAATTCAGAAAAATCTCGCCATTTCGCGGCTACCAACATCATAAGTTTCGACATTGGTACCTATGTCGTGGAAAAACAGAGGAATGATTAAATAATTCGAAGAATATGTAATCTTACATCTGATCTTGACAAATCGATATTTACTTTTGGATTTTCCTTAGCTAGAAGAGGTCTAACGTGTTGTTGGAATAATTTATACGTCGTTAAATTCTGGAAGTCTGCGTCAGTGTATTCGATCTGTACATCTGTCAATCCGAAAGTGTTACAAACTTCTTCGATAGTCGGCATGCCTGTGGTAGGCTCCTGACTCGGAGGAGCTGGTGTCGTGTGACTAGATGATTTTCTCGACGATGATTTTCTGCTTTTTCTATTCCCTGCATAGTCACTGTCGTCTCCACCCACGTCACCTGGCTCACCGCCTCCTCCGAAGTCGCTTTCCTGTAATTTCAATAAGAGAAACGACAAAATCACTAGTGTACGATACCAACACGTCTCTGACAATATCAAACAAATTTCTAAGTAAAATAGTTACATCTCCGGAATCAGATTTTTTCTTCTTCTTCTTTTTCTTTCCCTTCTTGTCTTCACTGCGTGCTTTTCGTTTCTTCCCTTTCTTCTTCTTTCTCTCCTCGGGTTCATAATCGTCGTCTTCTTCCTGCATTCACAATTATTGTTACGCCATTGCTTAGCCTACTAAAATAGAGTATGTATTAACGTTTCACTGACTAATCTCTGAGATTCTTCTGCATCGGACGATCCATCCACTGGCTGGCTAACAGTAGAAACTTGAGCCCCGGTTTCGTCTACATCATCTTCACCTAAAGGTAATATATACATGAATAAATACTATTTGATACCATGTAATGCTTGCAAGTCTTGTAAAAAATTAATATTTGTATATACTGCTATGAATTCGTTATAGAGCTATTAATACTATTGTTTATACATTGTATATCCAATAATATTGGATATATATTGGATTTATCCAATGTATACAAATTTTGTATACATTTTTATTCAAATGCATTACTTAAAATTTTGCCAATAATTAATATTTATTCAACAAATTGTAGTAAATATCAAAGTCGCAATAATTTGACCTTGAATTCTATTCTGAAAGCAATATCTGCTTAACAAATATAAATGAAAATGAAAATGAAAATGTTAGTAACAAAGAAAATGGGCCGGTAACCATCGAAACTTCTGTCTCGTCGATGTGTTGTGCGCCGAGCAACGTCATACTAATAATCGCTGAATCAATAGCAAGGTTTGCAAGAAACGAATTTTTTTTTATTCATAAAGATCGATCAACCTGATAAAAACGGACTAATCGCAGGAGTTTTCGACGAAGACAATGGGGCATGCATAATCGAGCATCATTAGGAAGAAAATATCGGTACCGGAATTGAATCGATTCGAAGATATAAATTATTTTGGACTAATTCGCTAGATCGGTGAATGCTTTGTGCGAATGTGCGTCCGCCATTTTCTTCAAAAGGGCTCACACCACATTGGCTGTCTATAATTCATGTTCAACACTATATAGCGGAACTCGAAATTACTAAATATGTATTACTTTTCCGCTGGATGAACGAATCGTGAGAGAAGCATAGCGATTCTATTCGATCAGACGACATTTTCGAAATTATTAAAAAGTTGCACGAAACACGGAATCTCTTTCTTTCTCTTTCTCTCTTTCTACGCTCGCTCGTGAGATGTATACGTATATATTTATATGTATGCGTATATATAAGCTCACCTGTACATAAGAGAACAGACTATACATGTATGTGTGGTCGCGTGCGTGTATGTATGTATGTATGCGTGCACGACGATTCGTCTATATGTGATGGCATACCGAATGGTGTGGAAAACTAAAGCAAAAGGTGAAAAATGACATTGAAACTTGATCGAAAGATCGGAACGTTTCGATATCGAACAGAATTTCGGCGAGCATCGATAATAATCATTCGCTGGCGAGAAACAACCAAAGTAGATTGCGATCGTACTAGACACGCGCCGCGCGTTCAAAGGGCGCGTGCCTCTCAATTTTTCATCATGCATACACACACATACACACCGAGAGGAAGAGAGGTTGCTTCCATTAAAAAAAAAACAATATTACGATTTAATTGGCTTGATGTAAATTATTGGCAACGTGAGTCTTGTACGATGCGTTTCGAAAACGAAGCATTCGAGGAATAATTTAACGAGAATTCTTAGCAAACAATATGAGCGCGATATCGGAGCGATTGGTACCAACATCTGTAGAAATATACGGTTCTTACGCTGACAACAACTCTGTACACGACGAACCATTTGCGATATTTCCATGCAACTGTTAAATGTAAACAATAACCTATAACCGCCTATGACTCCACTCTGCGTTTCTACCATATATACGTACACGAGGTGGGGAACGCGTCACGTTCACCCGAGGATCAGAGACCGATAATTATTTGACAATTCGAGGATTAAGTTTGATTCTCGTTTGGAAAGTGATATACGACGATATGCGGCGTCGAGAGCAGCGGTTCGAATAATTCGCTGGGATTGGACCAGTAAAGTACGATGGAGAAATAAACCGGTAAAATAGAAAGAGGAACGGATAAAATAAATGCGATAGAGAGGAGAACCGTGAGAAGTAACATGGGGCACGATTGACATGGCAGCCATCGTACGAAAAGCGCGCGTCCTGCGTGCTACGAAGGCACATAACTTTCCGGTAGTATTCATGAGCGAGCGTGGCCGTGCACTTACCCGCGTAGCTCTCGTCCACCTCCTCGTCGGACGCCATGCTCTAAAGCCACGGATTGATGGAAATTTGCCGCTTCCTAAAGACCGGTCGAGAGTAACGTTTCTCACGTGAAAGAAAGACACCTTGTAAACGAAAACGACATTAAACGAGGCTCGATCTATCTCGTCGTCGATCACCGCTCCGACGCTTTCTTTCTCGCCGTTTTCTTTCGATTTTCGGCGTGCGGTCGCGCTTCGTCTATCGCGTACGTGCACCGATGTGCACCTACTGCCGTAACGTTTCTTCTCTCGCGCTATTCGTCGGTTCTCCTCGTTCTTTCCCCCACTATTTTCCGATTTCAATTCCCCTCTCTGCTCGTGCGAGAGAGTTCGAGTTCGTTTCTTCTCTTCCCCTCTCTCCCCTTGTTTCGTTTTGTCCCGTGCCCCTCTCACCGCCCTCCCCCCCCCCTAGCCCGCCGTTACAACATGTTCTGTAACCGAATCGCTGAATGTATTTACGCGAATGGCTCTACCGTGTTGCATTTATTTCTTTTCCCGAACCCTCGGCACTCCGAACCCTTTCCTTAGCCCTCGGCTCGTCGCTCCTCTCTGCTCTAAAATGCTTCTTTTTCGTTTTTTTCAAAAAGATTCGCCCTCTCCTGTTTCATCTTACCTCGCTTGTTTCCCCTCTTTCCTTTCTTTCATCAATCTCGATGGACTTCTGAGCTATGGAGTCGCTCGTTACATTAGCTCTATATCTTTCTTGATTTCATTCACCCCCTTTTGCCGGTTCCTTTTTTTTTGTTCTAAACGCCGATCCACCTTCGAGTATTATTTCACCGATAACTCGAAAATTTTTAGGAAAGTTGACAAATTTTTTCGCATCGAATCGCAATTTTTGGAAAGAACTGGTTGAGAATCCCTGGTATATCGAATTAATTTCTCGTAATTTGTTTGCCAATAATTATCGAATTGTCGAATAGTTGCCGATGGTCTATTCGAACATCAAGCGCAGATCGTCTCTTTCGCTGTAAAAATAATATCATTTTTATATATCATGCGGATGATTTATTATTCGGAGAATTCCTCCATTTTAGCTCGATGTAAATCGCCGAGAGTTGCAGCTTGCCGCAGTGTGCATGTACGAATTTCCGATGAAATTAATAGCTGACCATCTATAATATATATAATATAATCTGTAAACGCACGCACGCTTCTCAAGCTGGTGTGTCAGCATTTTCGATAAAGACAAGATAACCGAACGGTAATCAATGCGCATCACTTTTTTCGGAATGCGCCGATTATATTCTTCATTTAAGAAATTGCCGTAATATGCATATGTATTATTGATTTTGCGCGTTCGACATTCCCAAGTTGTCGATACACACCAGTACTGGTTTCGCAATATACAAGTTCGATGATCAAAACAAAACTGGAATTATTATTACTATTATGTATCAATTATTACCGCTCGTTGTTTATGATATATTAAAACATGATTGATACTGGTGATATATGTTTTCGTACGTATATCTCGATATAGGATACGTCTGATAACGTTTAAATCGTTGAAACGTAATTGATAGCTAATACATGTATACATATAGATATGTATGTATATGTACTTTCTACCATCTAGCATAATTTGTACGCGCCGCATAAAGTTGGTCTTTCTTTTAGCGTTCTGCTTCTGAAGGGACCTATACCTACTTTCTACCTGCCGAAAATCGTCCCGCAAAAACCTTTCAATTGTTCTCGCTGACAATCGCCTTAGTCGCCTACTGGCAATTGTTTCGCTTCGTTGAATTTTACTTTGTGCCAGGTGCCAGGTGCTTGGCACCCTGAACCTTGGAAAAGCATGGAAAATTCTCAAAGAACATGACGACATCATCGTTTCATTTCTTTATTTATAATTACCAGAAATTACGAATTATCGAGAATGTATTACATGTCTTGTATAGAGATACATACTGTTGTGTAACGTAAATGAAAATTTATTTATACGATTTAGACGTAACAATCTATTTACAAATATGAGATACACATATTACGAAGATGTTGCATACAAAAGGGAAAAATAATATATCCTATATAGTATTCTTACATACAACCTTCCTCCTTCATTCTAAAAGAGAGATATACATATACATTACATGTCACTAATTCTAAAAGATAAACGTGTTTGATGTATTACACAAACATTACAATATACAGAAAGATGTAAGTAATACATCTTCAGGAATGGCCGAAAGCAATAGAATGCCGCGCGGAATGAAGTAGGACCACCGAACGATACATAGAAATATAACTATAATCATCTCGCTAATTTATATATCATTTGTATCATTTAGTTATTTACCGAGTTATTCACTATTCACATCATCAACCGAAGACTGCAGTTTCTTTATAATTGCATTTATAATAATTCTCTTAGCAACCTAGATACAATAAGCATCATTTTCCTCTATGACCAAAAATTATAATTTCTAATTCATAGATTTCAGTCAACACAACTTTGTACTACATTCATTCGTTATTACATATCAATGAATCCAGCACTTTAATAGATATTTTACCATAATGTATATGCGTTGTTACTAGGGCTGTTACTTTCCTTCGAAGGTCGAAGTTTTCGAAGCTTCGAATTTCAGAAATTTCGAAGGTGATTAGAATCGAAGTTTAGAGAGAAAACAGGGTCTCACTCTGGACATACATATATAGGGTAAGCTTTCAATTTCGAAAGACTACTCCTGGATTTGCGCAAGAATACGGAAAATTCAATACAGTATTAGCAATAGTTTTTTGCGAATATCTCGAAAACTAAAAACGACCCCCCTATATTAAAAAAGGAAAAAGTTGTTCAAAATGTTGAAATCTATAACATATTTAAATTTCATCAAAATCGGAGTATAAGGACCCTTTCGCAATAATTACCAAATATTTTATTAATATAGAAATTCGTAAATTACATCGTCATACGTTTCGAAGACTTCAAAACTTCGTGCGTTTCGAAGACTTCGAAACTTCGAATCCTTCGAATCTTCGAAGAGTCGAAGCTTCGGAAAAGTAACAGCCCTAGTTGTTACACCTCTACGTGTGTAGCTAAATTGATCTGTATTCGATAGATAAAGAAAATAGATAATCATCAGAACTTTTCTTCCCTTAGCAAACTGCAATTCCATGATTAGAATTATTCGAATAACTTCTGATGAATATCATCTAGGAAATCGATTGGACAAATCGAAATAGATTTGCAAAGATAAAAAATTATATGCATTATACTTTTTCTCGACTATAACTATTTTAATATTTTAAACTATTACTAAGCGCGATAAGTCCTTTTTTCTTAATAGCTTCTGCCACGGCTCGTTCTAAAAAGTTTTCCTGTTGGTCATTGTCGTCTACTTTGTCCAAATCCCAGTCATTGTATTCTTCCATGTCGCTCGAATTGTTCAACCTTATCGAATCTGTAGATGTAGCAGCGATCGAGTTTCCAAAATTTCCAAAATTTCCACTGTAGAATCCGTTCGACTGTGATACAAGCTCCATGGATCGAGCTAAACCGTGACTACGAATTGCCATTAAAACTGCCGTATCTTCCATGTCATTTCCTCTCATCGTTTGAAATCTGGATTCCTCTAGGGGATAAGAAGAGGGTGCTCCCATAATATAATTCTCCAACACTTTGTTAATAGTATTATCCAGGAATCCCTTGGCCACCTGACACATCTGCCATTGCGTTAATCTTTCTCTGGTGTATCTCTCTGCTTCGTCGTATTCAATGTTCTCCGAGTCTTGTATCGTGCCTTCCTTTGGGTCCAAATTTTTATTCTGTGAACATATATTAACTAATTAGTATCGCATAAAATAACACTGAGAGATGAGATCGACAAATGCATACGATATACGGCGTGGATTAACAATAGTAAATTAATTAATTGTTGTATTAATTATTTCGATCACACCGCGTAATTACCTCTTCCCAGACAGTCTCGTTGACTTTGATAAATCGTGTGCACTGTCGTTTCGGTGGAGCAGGTCTTTCATGGTCGTCAATGTCAGATTCCTCGATGTCGGTCGCCATTTTTCGAATTTTCTATACAAGAATGCTTCCAACTGCGATTTCTTTTTTCAAACGATCAAAATATATTGTTCGGATCTTACAAAAATATTATTGGACACGCGTTAATAGATAATTAAGAATATCGTCGTGAAAATTAGTAGCGCTTTCGGCACCCTTCACCATTTCTCTGGGATCATTAAACGCCTGTTAAAAATTCCAGATTAATTGCTAAATTGCATTTAACATTGGAAAACTATGTTGATGTTTTGTAATTGAACTATCGAAAAATAGAAAAACTGAACAGTAATCGACACTGATTGTCAGAATACGTACAAAGCGTGTACCGCACACACAATCAAACAGCAAGAATCACTTTTGACAGCTTCAACATGGCTACTTCGCTTTTGGATGCGACACGGAACAGGAAAATGTGTGCATCTTTCAGAAATTTCGTAAGATGTCGATGAGCGATCCTAAAAAAATAAAAAGCGAAGGACGATGCTCGAAACCGTACGCGAGTCGTACGTGTGAAAAATTTATTTAAAATTCAAATGTACCGTCCCGACTGATGCCTCGACTGCGGTTGTACTGTATTTCAAAATGGCGTAAACATGTGTTCACAGTGTTCAAGAGAACTTTGACGTCCATTCTGTCAAGTGCGGCCGTTTTTTCAAGTATTTCAAACGGATTCCCTTAAATATATCCGATCATTAGTTTAACTGGCATGGCAGTCTGTGGCGAATACATTCGCAGTCAATTTCCAACGATAGACGATGATTTGTATAAATATGTGGAAGGTATGTAACGAGAAACCTAACCTGTAAATTACACATCTATTTAAGTTCTTGTTGTTCAACTGAAATACATAATATTTCGTCGCGCGAAGGTATCCTAGACAGTTCGAAAGACGACTTCGAGGATGCCGACGAAGTGTACGAAGCGATCGGAGAAGTGTTACACGAAGTCGCGGAGAAACCAGAGAATGAGGTTAGGTCTGTAAACGTGTTCACATTTGTCACTTTTCTATGTTTACGACGATTACAATCGAACTGTGGATGTTTATAACCTAATTATTTCAAATTTAATACCGAAAGAAAAAAACCTGTAAAAATTTAGTAAATGTTTCATTGCATTTGGAGTCCGATCAAATTTTTCATTGATCACTTTTCTGTATGGAAAGATCTACATTTTACATGAACATCCGCAGACCAGTTGTATCATACAAACGGTACGAAATTTCTCGTCATTGTATTTATTGTATTCATTTCTTAATTCTCCTCTATCCTCGTACGATTTTGGTCCACGTAATGTTGAATTCAGAAATTTTTATACGCAGGCAAATATGCGTGAAATTATTGGAAATGTTGAAGGGTGGTACGAACGATGAAATTGTTGAAAAGAGAAAGAATGGGGTAAACAAAGTATTAAATGCACCTGTCCATTTGGGTACAATGGCTGCTACTTTAGAAGCTCAGGTGGAACAAATTAAGAGTATATGGGTGACTACTCGTGATGATGCTATGGTGAGTGATTAGTCATCGATCGTTAAACAAACCATAAGAAATATTATGTTTTTACGTCATCGCGTTTGTGTTATTTGTCAGAAAGTAGATGCAAAAAAGTTGGAGAAGGCGGAAGCAAAATTACAACAAAAACAAGAAAAGCGTGTCAACAACGAGTCGGCTGGACGTATTAACAATGTAATTCAAAGTATAGAATCGGCGAGTGCCAGTCAGATGACAAGTAAAAAGGATAGTCGCATGGAGACCAAGGGCAGTGTAAATAAAACTCAGGACATTAGGATAGAGAATTTCGATGTAGCGTACGGAGACAGAATCTTGTTACAAGGAGCTGATTTAACCCTAGCGTTTGGTAGACGTTACGGTCTTATCGGTAGAAATGGTCTTGGTAAAACTACTTTATTGAGAATGATATCTAGGTATTAAAACTCCTCTACTCTAGTGTGATTTCTATTGTACAAAATGAGCCGACTAGATTTAATATCACTGTCTCGTTTGATTCGTAGCAAACAGTTGAGGATACCATCTCACATACGTGTTTTACACGTCGAACAAGAAGTTGCCAGCGACGATACATCCGCGCTGAACTCTGTGTTACAATGCGATCATGAACGAAGTACGTTGCTCAGCAAGGAAACAGAGTTACAGGCAGCGATAGAGAAAGATGGTGGAAAGACGGGGGACGCGTTAGGCGAAGAATTAGCTAGAGTATACGAAGCAATGCAATTGGCCGAAGTAGACAAAGCTCCCGCTCGAGCTAGTGCTATTTTATCGGGTCTTGGATTTTCTGTTGAAAGACAATCGTGGCCAACTAAATCTTTCTCCGGTGGATGGAGGATGAGACTTGCTCTCGCGAGAGCATTGTTCTCCAGACCAGACCTTCTGCTACTCGATGAGCCGACGAACATGCTTGACATCAAAGCGATTCTTTGGTTGGAAAAGTATCTGCAATCGTGGCCGACCACGTTACTGGTTGTTTCGCACGACCGCAACTTTTTGGATACGGTACAGATTAAATTCTTGAACAAATGCTATTTTCGACTATGAACAGAACACAACGCGACAGAACAAAACTGAAAATGGAGTTGTGTAAATAATATATTTTGCGTTAGGTACCCACCGATATACTATACTTGCGCGGACAGAAAATAGAGGCATATCGAGGCAATTACGAACAGTTCTCGAAGACTAAAGGAGAACGCGAGAGAAATCAGCAAAGAGAATACGAAGCTCAACAAGCGAAAAGGGCACATGTGCAGGAGTTCATCGACCGGTTTCGATACAATGCCAATCGTGCTTCTAGCGTACAGAGTAAGATAAAGATGCTGGAGAAACTGTAAGTTCAACACTATTCAATGAATACGCGGTCTAGAAAGAATTGACGACAGAATTTTCAAATAAAAATCTTGTTCTACTATTAATAGACCGGAATTGAAGCCAATGGAGAAAGAGGGAGAAGTGACACTTCGATTCCCGGATGTCGAATCGCTAAGTCCTCCGATATTACAACTCAACGAAGTATCTTTCAGTTACGTGGGAGGAAGCGAAAACACGATATTCGCTGGTGTAAATCTTACAGCTAGTTTGCAATCTCGTATTTGCATTGTAGGAGAGAATGGCGCAGGTAAAACGACACTTTTGAAAATAATAACAAGTTCTTTAAGTCCAACCAGAGGCACGGTGCACGTTCATCGAAATTTAAAGTTCGGATACTTCAGTCAACACCACGTTGACCAACTCGATATGCGAGTTTGTCCGGTCGAATTACTGCAAAATCATTTTCCAGGTATGAATCGCTTTCGCAAACGAATCAGCTATTGTTAGCTATTGGAAATATTACTATTGTCGCTTTGTGTAACAGGGAAACCTGTCGAGGAATATAGGAGAATGCTGGGAAGTTTTGGCATTAGCGGTAATTTGGCTTTGCAAAATATCAATTCTCTGTCCGGCGGGCAAAAGTCGAGAGTTGCATTTGCATTAATGTGCGCGGCCATGCCAAATTTCTTGGTTCTCGACGAACCCACCAATCATCTTGATATCGAGTCGATCGAAGCCCTAGGCAAAGCACTGAATACCTGTCAAGTAAAATTTTCTCTCCAATTTGTTTTTATTCTATATTGGAGCTTTTACTATTACTTGAGATTCGAGTATTCGGATAGTATTAGGTGATCTATTTATTTAGCTGAGACATCCTGTACATTTTCAGGGTCAAGTTGAAATAATCGTATCCGGATACTCGGATAGTAAAGAGCTCTATTCTACGTAAGACATATTTTTAAGAAAGAAACGTGTTAATTAGATTGCAACAATTTCAGGCTGGTGTGATACTAGTCTCGCACGACGAAAGATTAATTCGCATGGTATGCACTGAACTCTGGGTATGCGGAGAGGGTTCTGTACGATGCATCGAAGGAGGTTTTGACGAGTACCGAAAGATTATCGAAAGAGAACTCGAGATTTGAATATCATTCGAATTTGATCGCTTTATCATTCTTGCATTGTCCCGAATCAAGTTACCGATACAAATATGTTTATTGATTTAAATAAATACAAGGGAGGAAGAACGTTCGTTAAAAGATGTTTCTTCTTATTCCGGAGCAGGGCATACTTTATGTTGATCATCGATGTAGATATTTATCGACAACCGTGAAAATATTATACTGCCTATTTTAAAGAAAATTAATTGCATTCGTTGAAGATATACTTCATATATCATATACGTGTGTATATGTATAAATATATATTTCATTGTCAACAATAAAATACTATGAGATAGACTGAGTTTGGATTCACAAGTAGGATTAGGAAAGTATCACATTGTTTCACTGCCAGATACAATAACTACATCTAAAAAGTTCTGATATTTAATATTGTACATTAGTAAATAATAAAAGGTCGTTGTTATAAATAAAAGTATATAATATTCTATGTTTTTCTTATAAAAACCGTTAGAAGTTTACATTGATAAATACACACGATCGATTAGCGTATTATTATTGCAATTCTTCATTGCTTTCGGAAATACCATACAACTGTCTCATATAGTTTTTATGTAAATGTACATAATTTTAAGACACCATTATGATGTTACATTTTAATGCAGTCTTGTACCAGAACAATGATATTTGTGAAAAAAATGAAAAAAAAAACTTTTTTCTTGTAAAACACAAAAGTTTTGACGTATAATTATACAGTAAAATTATGATTCATGTAATTAACATTTTATTTTCACTTCTTTTTCATCTAATTTCTTCTACTTAACCGTCCATTTCGTTGCAGAAACGTTCCCAATTTCATTAAAACTATTGCGTAAGATAATAAATAAAACAAATTACTCGAAAATATTTGATGTGCCAGAGAAGTCGCATTGTAATACCACCATTAACCCCCGGATGATGTATTTAATGGTACCATCGTGTTAGATATAGAAGACGTTTGCAGAGGTGGTGCAGGAGCTTGCTGTTTCGCAGCTGTAATTTGCAAACAGTTTTTACTACCTCTCTCTTAATTAGAAATATTATATATATGTAATTTCATCAAGCATTTACTACCACTACCGCATGCATGCAATTAAATTGAATACTTTGGTTAGCCTGAGCAACAGAGCAACTGATATCAAAAGATTTTCGAGTTAAGTTGCTATTCATTGTTCCCAAAACAATACATATTAGTCAAAGCGAAGTACGAGTGATTTATTTAGATGTCAAATAATTACAGAAACAATTACAGGACACTGTTATTCGTACAAATATGCTCATGTGTAGTATACATAGTAATGATTAATAGTTGAAGCAACGCGGCCATGCAATAGTATTAGCCATAATGACTCAGTTTGGTGCTAAGTCATTCAAGATGAGGAATGAGTAAACTATGTCTTCTATTGTTAGAGATGCGCGGGTATGAAGGATATTTTCATGCAAAATGAAATGTTACAGAAACAATTGCGACGTATAGCGCCTAATGGTATAATTCAAGAACGTGGGCGACTGATATTCGATTTTATGATCCTCACCGTTTCTGCTGCTGTAGACTTTTGGGAATCCTTTGAACGGCTCCGGTGGTGGGAAACTCGCAATAGAATGAAACATGTCTGCGAATCGTCCTTCCAAGTCCAGGGTACCCATAGTTTGGCCGTTGCGCATGGAAGAATTTCTTGTGGGAGGCGTTGGCGGTGGTGGCGGTGGTGGAGCAAGCCTCTGGTGAACAACGGATCGATGTGGAAGGGGTGGTGGGGGTGGCGGTATGCAAGGAGCACTGACAGTTACCCTAGACGGTGGTGGAGGTGCAACCCTTGTTGCTGTATTGGCCGAAGTATTCGCTCTGGAAGTAGGAGGAGAAGGAGGTTTTGCCACCGGAGGTCTGAGTACTCGATTCTGAGGCCTCGTTTGACTCTCATTCAAACAATCTTGAGATTGATGTAGAGATGGTGGGGTTGGAGTCAGCACCGGAGGCGATCTAAGCAACCGCATACTTTGTGCTCTCGACACGCTTGCTCCTGTAGTCAAGTTCAAATTTTTTGGAGGAGGCGATGGCTTATGCACTGTACTAGATGGCGTCGAAGGTGGTTTGGGTACAAGAGCCGGCTTCCCATACGCTTTCGGTAATTCTGTATTCATACTTGCAGAGTCTGTAACGCTCTGTCCTTGACTTAAATTAGATTTCTGAAACGTCAATCGATTATGCTTCAAAGTACACTTATAAACGCTAAGCGATATACTTTCAGACACTCGTACCTGACCAAATACTTGCGGCTTCTGCGTAGCTGGCGGCGGGACCGGAGGAGGACCTCGTTTTATGCTGGGTATCGTCGATTGATTGAAGCTCGTATTATTGACATTGCTATTATCCTTTTCACCTGAAGTCGGCCGAAGCCCTGTGGGCTTCAGTTTTGGCATGCCACTGGAGAATAATCCGCCTAATCCTGTGGGTCCTCCATTGTTCGAATTACCAATACTACTGCCGATTATTGTATTCGAGTTATTAGTCTCCCTGTTGTTCAAATTTCTTGGTTCGATTTTTCCTTTGTCTAGAAGGGAAAAATAGTTAATGTAAACGCAATTGTTAGAATCGACGTGTACACATTCAAAACATGCAGAAGCAACGTACCACCGATCGCAGGCCCACTTTTATCTACGGTTACTGTTTTCTTTAAAGTTTTGCCAGCTCTGATCGACTGAAGCAACAAACTCCTGTCCTGCTGATCTCCAGAGCCGGAGCTAGATGCATTGAATGCAGGAGGCGGAGGAGGTGGTGGTGCAGGCATTCTTCAAATGATTAACAAAATATTTGGTATTCCTGGTAAAACAAACAAATTGATCGATTAAACACGAGCAAAACACGACGCGTTTCTCTTAGACACGACTTGAATCGTGGGAGGTAAACGACACAATGGCTGAAGTACATTTTAAAAGATAAGATTAGACCTCCCACTGAGAAATCGGTGGAATTAGGTTAGCACACAGAAATCATTTCTAAGATACGTTGAACCGAATGTTCTTCGTTCGTGACAAAATATCTGTTTATCGGGGGAACGTACTCTCAGGAGAAAAAACCCACAAAATATTCGAATAGTTTACCTAAAACTGACAATAGGATCTTGTTTCCTCGGCGGTACGATCCACTTTGAAACTACCGCACTTTGTGTCCGTCTTCGATTCAGTGCAGAAATAAACGGACGGAACCCACGTCATTCCAAACTCTTCCAGGACTAGGACTCGAACGCATTCAAATACACTGATACCTTGTACGAATGCAAGTCAACGTAATAGACCCAATACACGAACGAATCGTCGAAATCGTCGAGTTCATGCACATTCTGATAATTATTGTCCGTTTGTTTATGGCATTGTCGAGTCAGATTTGACTCGATCGAACGTGCATACGTCGAGTGCACCTGAATGCACACTTACGCACCACACTCATTCACTCACCACACCTGACTACCTGAGGCAGTGAAATAAGAACAGTGGATTTCCCTTGTAACCATCTTGCAATTGGCCGCAATTGTCTAGCCTCACTTTCCGTTAAAGAGACGCACATCCGCCTTGAAATCTTCTGAACTCTAAACTCTAAATTCTATACATCTAAACTAAAAGACTTGAAACATATTTTTTGCCTTTTCTATCTGAGGGACATGAAATAAAACAACAGATATCTATCTTTTCTAATTGTTTATATATTTTTTACTCCATCTTCAACGATAACAAAAATCTCGATAGTTTGTCTTCTTGATGGATTAATTAAAAGACAAACGACTAATTTATGTAGTACGCGAGAAATAGAATGCTTGAATTATAGAAAACAATACTTGCACGTTATAATTGAAACGCATGGAAAACGGAGGTAATCTATATATATATATATATGTTATTTGATAAATAAATGTTACTATATTAATATTAACGTTCAGCAACATGCTCGCGTAAATAGTACAAGGCTTTCCCAAAGTAATTCTAAGATGTTTTCATTTAAATGAAATATAATTTAAAAAAATGCAAAATAATCCATACAAGTACATTTTGTCTGGTTATTTTTTGTATTAAACTATCTAAAAACTATGTTCGAAAAAATGAATTTAATGTAACATTATTATTGTCTCTAGGTGCAGTTCAAATTCTATTACAATAAGGTGAGAAATTGAATCATATCTATGAGTCATGATATCAAAAAACGGTTTATAAGTGTAAAATTCTTTTTGTGCAAAAATTTTTACATTAATATACATTATATACATATTTACAATTGTCATTTCATTACAAAAATAGATTCTATGCACTATGAATTACGATAATCCCTGTAAAAAGTTCCTGCTTTCTCTCCATTTCGTTCGATCGCAGAAAATAATTGCAATAATCTTTGTAAATCGGCGTAAACAATTCAACGTTACATTTATTAATAAATTTAATCTATCCTTGATGTTGGTTACACAACAACCAACCAACCAACCAATCAACCAACCAACCAACCAACCAACCATCATCCAATTAACATATTCATCTAAAATCTGAAAGGCAGTGGAATTCTCACACTGCACGAATGATCATATTTTATTCGTTCGTTACATGATTCGTTGGTTGAGTCTTAATGTCCTCCATTGGCTCCGAAATAACTATATCGGACTGCTCGTCTTTATGAAGGGCAATAATGATTTTCTCTTCGGTAGAAGATTGACTGTCAGACGAGCCTTCTTGCGTGGATGTAGCTGCTTCCTGCAATACATGGAAGTCGAAATGAGTTCTATTCGCTTCTAGTACTCTGTGGTTTTTTCCCACAAACACTGTGATCTTGTTAGATTTCGAATTTTCCTTACCGTACTTCGAATCTTCGTGTGCGTTTTTATGTGTTTCGTCAAATGATCAGACCGCATGAATTTTTTGGTACATTCAGGACACTGGAATCTTTTCTCTCCAGTGTGAGTTCTACGATGCCTTTGAAGCTCGTCCGATCTAGTGAATTTCTTACCGCAAAATATCCAACTACAAACGAATGGTCGTTCACCGGTGTGCCACCTCAAATGTGCCCGAAGGTGGCTGGTTTTCCCGTATACTTTGTTGCATCCAGCTATGTGACAGACGTGTTGTCGTTTTCTGGTCATATCTCTGTTTCTGTGGAACGACATCAAATTTCTTGAAATTTCTTCAAACGCACTGGTATTTTACCGGAGTAACGCGATAACCGATGCAACTCACCTGTCACCATCACCACAATTCGGGCACGTGCAAGCGACTCTCCTTCTGTGTTGCTTGTTGGAATCGCTCTCCACGTTCGTGGACGCTGTGCTAGTTACTTGATGCTGATGCGAAGTAGGCGTGGACGTCGTTAATATATTGTTCGATTGAAGTGTCTGAAGGATTTGCCATTTTGTTGGATCATTCGATTCTAACTGCATCGTTGGAGCAGCGACGATTGGCGCGGCAGCTGTCGCTGGCAAAGTTTGCACGGTTGCTGGTTGAAGCGCGCTCGCAGGTATAACTTGCACGTTGCCCAGTCCTGGGATATTTTGCACGGGTATCGATTGAAGGAAACTATTGCTCGCGTTCATACCAGCAGCGGGTTGCAGCTGCATTATACTTCCGCCACCAACGCCTCTCATCATATTGCCCTGTTGGGCCGTCAAATTTGCCAACGCAGAAGCAGGAATTAACGTTAACTGTTGAGCTTGCGTTCCTACGATATACAAGTACAACAATGTATTGGTATACTGTAGAGAATGAAACGTAAAGAAGTGGAGGAATAATTGAAACGCGTTTCTTCGTCTATTTCGAGGTGAGAGGGGCGAGTCGGGAATTGCGAAGATACGATTGTCATTGATATACATATATACATATATATAAATAACATGCCTGTTATCGTAATAGGTTGGACAGTAGGCTGTGCTGATTGAGCAGCCGGAATATGTATAACCTGACCACTAGCTAACTGCCTGGCATCGATACTGGTTACTTTTATATCACCTTCGACTGATTCCGGTGGTCTCGTCAGAGCCGACAACGTTTGCACATCAATCTTTTGACCGTCCTTCGTCGTAATCACATTACCGCCCGCCGCAACTGGCCGTCCAAGCGCACCAATTCCAAGTACCTATGCAAAGTACGAATCTTTAAACTTGTATTTTACGCTATTGTTTCTTTAATCTGTTTTGCGCGACGATCGTCTATTTTTTTTTACCTGAACATTGCTCGGAGTTGTTACAGTTGTGCTCCAAGTCGCAACGGTGGAGGATGGGGCAGATGATTGTTGTTGCGCTTGTTGCACTTGCTGTTGTTGTTGCTGTTGCTGTATCACTTGCTGAACAACCTGTTGCACTTGTTGCTGCTGCTGCTGTTGTACCTGAGCTTGTGCAGCTTGTTGTTGTTGTTGTTGTTGCTGTTGTACGGATTGCAACACTTGCGGTTGCGTTTGTTGTTGCACCACTTGCTGCTGCGCTTGTTGTTGAGCAACCTGTTGGGCCACCTGAGTTACCTGTTGGCTCTGTGCAACAGAAAATTTGTTTAACCCACTTTGGAAACACAAAATGTACTTTCTATAAAATATGTGTTCTTTGCTAGTTACCTGCAAACTTTGAAGTTGCGGCAAGTTGGCAATTTGAACTTGTTGAATCTGTCCGTTCGGTGTAATTATTTGCGCCACTTGCGGTATTTGCTGTAAGTCAATTTCAAATTGTACACAATGTATGCAACTATGAGAAGAATTTGCTCCAATTGTTCGCAACATACCTGAGTGATTTGTGGTATCATTTGTGTTGCAGGCACATTGAAAACGCTGGATAACGCTTGAACAGGAAAATGCACTGTTTGATACACGGTTTGCCCGTTGCTAGCAGTCACCGGTACTTGTACAGGTACAGTCTGCTGCACGTGTTGCATAGGAAATTGAAGAGGTCTAACTTGTACACTTTGCCCTGCAATTTGAATCACATTATTCTACTGCTAATGTTTTCGATCTTTCGTCAGTGGATAATACATACCCGTTGGCAGCTGTACAGTCTGCCCAGTGATATTTTGTATGATCGAAGTAGGAAAGACATTGGGGGCCCTTATCAAACTGACAGGTTGAGGAGTAATAATGGTCTGACCGTTTGCTAGTTGCACTTGCTGACTGGTGAGTTGAACTTGTTGGCCGTTGGCTGTAGCAAATTGCATAGTCGGCTGAGTTTGATGATGTCCTCCCGTCGCTGACATAGCAGAAGACGGTATGAAGAGCGCCTCTTGACCGTCTATATTAACAGTTTGCATCTGTGGAATTACGCTGTAGCTAAGTTGCTGCTGCGGTTGTTGCTGCTGCGGCTGTTGTTGCGCCTGCTGCGTCTGCTGCTGTTGCTGTTGCAGCGCGGCTTGAGCTTGAGTACTAATCAACTGAGCACCCTGAGAACGACATTCCAACAAACAATTAATGACCGAAGAGATACTTTCCCCGACAGCAAGCAATTACGGTATACTTACTTGCAAGAACTGTTGCGGCAACGACTGCACAGAAATGGTTTGCGCTCTCTGTTGGTCGTGCTGCGGCTGCTGAGCTTGTAAAGGCACAAAATTTTGCAGCTGCTGCAACGTAATGACTTGCGGTTGCTGCTGCTGTGCTTGTTGCTGAACATCTTGTTGCTGTTGCAGTTGTTGCAGAACGTTAGCGCTTAAGAAACGTATCTGTGGCTGGGCAGTTTGCTGTTCCATTTGCTGTTGTTGTTGCTGTTGCTGTTGCTCAGCCTCGTCTTGCTGTTGTACCTGCAGGGGATCATGGTCTTCGATCTCCTCCTGTCGACGGGTGTTCATTGTTCACGTGTTTCTACTTAGCGATTTGCTTTCCAGAAAAATCTCTACTACCTGAGTAATGTTCCTCCCGTCCACGCTGCGTTTCATGTTGAGTGTATCCGCCGTGTATTATCCTCGACGAAACCAACGATCCCGGCGTCGACGTTACTTTTACGTGAAACACTCTTCTGCTAGGAATTCATCCTTCGACGAACGGAATCGGGCCATCTACTTGGTCCGTGATACATGAAAACGCTCGCTCCACGAGCGTTTGATCTGAAAATTCATCTTTTTCTTAGAAATAGTTCGCGTTGCTGTGACGATCGGTTATCGAAAGAAGGCATTATATCAGGATCGATTCGCTAGTTTTTTCGGATCGCGGAGAAACGCATCTCGCGCGATCCTTAAGTCCTGTAGCGAAGGCATCGAAAGGAGTAAGAAGAAGAAGAAAAAAGACGCGGCCGGCTCAACGTCAACGTAAACGTCAACGTCAACGTTAATGTCAACGTCAACGCCAGCGGCAACGTGAACGGAACCTACCGCTAGACAGGGCGTAATCTTAAGAAGCTTCCACGACCGAAACTATATCGACACGTGCAAAGACCACACTCCGAAGACAAAGAAGGCCAGAGAGCACTCCTCGAGAACCCGATCGAGGACCGCCTCTCTACGCCCCTGTTCCTGCCGCCCCACCCGCCTCTCGAAATATCGCACGCTGTGGCAAGGACGCGCATACCCACCAACACCGACACACCTATTTAACACAGAGACGCAGAGGCACGGAGGTTAGGAGGCGCGGAGGCGCGCGACGTGCGCGACGCGTGTCGTCACACCCGCCCACTCGGTCGCGCTGGTCGGCTCGCAACACGCACACACTCTCACGTACCTGCGATAACGGGGAAGCCAGCCTCACGATGCAGCCTCCACCCACTTTGCGCATGGGACTCCACCTAACTCGCGAACTGGCACGTGCTTCTCCGCGGAAACGTCCACGCTGCTGCCTCCCGCCACTACTGCCTTCTACCCTTCGGGTTGACCAAATATCTCGGCACTCGCCACCCCAGCCTGCCCTGCTACACGTTTGCTCCGATCGCTCGGCACAGTCTCGAGGCGGCCATATTACGGAGCACGGCGAACCATCGACTCGATCGCGGTTTCACTCGGGTCTGGTCAAGATTCACCATAACAGAGTCTAACGCATAGCGGATCCATATCACAAAACGCACAAGGTTTTATTTTTTCCCACGCCGGTTATATTGCTAGTATCTCACTCGACTGCCACGCATACAGATGCAAAGCGTCCTATATATATACTCTGTAACATATATATATATGTACACCAAAGTGGACGCCCGCGCGCGCGAGCGCACTACGTCGTCGCTCCGAATGCCCGGAATGATCAACCAATTGCTCGTCGATTCACCGTTCTTCTTCTACGCCCGCTGTTTTCCATTTTTTTTTCTCGGCGGCGCTGTCGCCGCGAAACTAGCCTCTGCCAACGACTGTCGAACGACCGTCCTAACGAAGCGATTCTCCAGCGAACGTATTGGAGTCGACGCCGCGTTCGAAATTGCCGCCAAAAGCCACCGTGGATGCGGTCGAGAGCCCGTGATATCTTCGTTTCGGCGTGGGGTAAAGCTTGCCTCCGGAGTCCGAGGACTCGTATCGTCGATGAACTCTGCGAGCCGCCGCTTATCTCTTGGAACACCTGAGGCGTGCGCGATCCGATTTCCAACGTGATTCAACACGTGCACGTATATATCCGTCTACGACAACGTGTGCTGGTTGGCCGTCCCTCGCCAAAACAGGACTACGAATACCGCTATGAGACGACTACTTTCGCCGTGGGGCGGTACACGAGGTGGCAACGTCGCTGTTCACGAGACCAACGAACGAGCCCTCCGATTGGTCGTGCTTGGATCGCGATTGCCGGCGACGAGCGGAGGTTCGTTAGACAGGGGCGTACGCGGCAGCCGTCGGACGCCCACCCCGTCGAAGAGGGATAAACGATGCACACCTCCTACTTTCTCTGGCCTTCCTTCCCCTCTTTTTAGCGGGAGCTGGGTGCTGGCGTCGCCCCTATCCCCTTTCCCCTCCTGCCGCCTCGTTCTCCTTTCAGCGTCACCGACCAAGCTGTACCGGGGCCGGGGATCGCTGCACGCTGCAAGCCGTCGTTATTGGACATGTGTTCGTATTTTCTCTCACTCTTCCCTTTGGTCGTCGCGCGGGACCTCGCGCATCGGCTAGGCTCAAAAACGTTGGGGATCGCGACGGCTGAATCGCGGCAGGGAGGAGCTCTGCACACCCTTTTATGCCGCCGCCCTTTTCCTAATTGCTTCGATAATCTTTCTGTCTCTCTTTTTCCCCCTGCCGGTTTACTGCAAACTACGAAATATTTTCCTTCGTGACCGGATCGATGGTGTATTTCAAAACCGTACATTAGTTTTTGTACATAAGCATCGATAGGTGTTCCTATTTATACACTTGCAGATACTTACCCACGAATTTGCGAGAAACGTTCGTTTTTGAGGTTAGTTATTTTCTTTTACGATCTGCGAAATACAAGCATTAAACTTATCAGTTTTTTTTTTGTTTTTTACTGTATAAATTGCTAAGAGTTTAACCTAATTTTTATGGTCGCAGAGTCAATAATGAGAATGAGTAAATTGTCGGTCTAGAAGACAAGGAGAGGTAAAATACGTATATTCAGCCGCCTAATAGTTTAACACGAGTTTTATTAAGCCAATGGTAATGACTAATGATAGCGAAATAAATTAATCTCTAGCGCAGGTTTATGTGTCGTGGTCCTGCAGCAGAGTTATGTTATGTAACATGTATATATGTAGATTAATATAATTTAATTAATATAATTTATAAATAAAATCATCTCATCAAATACTAAAAATAAGGTTACAATATATGGCATGAATCGACCCGTAGTGTAGGACTATTACGTGTGTTGTACCGAGACAAAATTATTTGGTGGCACATTGTTCTTCTCGCAGAACTGCACCGTGTTCCATTTCCATAGTTGCGAAATAGTGTTGAATGATATTGAACGTTAAAATGCTTGCGACCTGTAACAGGTTGCAAGCGTTTCCGTTACTTACATATGGAAGTTTACAATGCGAGATCAAATGTATAATTTCACATATTATAGATTGTAACGAGTGGTAATAATAAGTGGTATAATGGTGTAGTCGATCATCGATACATTGTAAGTACCTTGATCGTGCTGCATTTTGCAGTATACGTATATACAGACACGGCACAGCTATAACGTAGTGCAATATTAAGACGCTGTACACAAGATATTTACATTAACGTCGAAACTCTTACAACCTTGCCATTTTCATTGTTAAAATCTAAGCGGATACCATCTAGTTCCGGTTTTGAGCTTGCAGGCTGATTGCGATTAGATGTTATTGTAGAAAGTACGAAATACAAAGTGATTCTGGAACATTTGTACTAAACTGGGCTATATTCGTACCGTTTGAGGGTGAATTAAGATTATCTATGATAAACAGTTCGTCGCACGGTGATCTCTCTCCGTGACCGTTTGTTTCTTTCGATATGATGCCGCATTACTTTGACCTCTTCACAGTCCGCCACCGGATCTTTCCACGCTGATCTGTTTCTTCAATATTTCTTGTTCGTGTTGCGCCTCCTCCATCTCTGCCATTCTCGCGAAACGCGAGTACGCTACGTGTCCGGACTTGATGGCCGACATCATCTACAGAGACGAAATAACAGAGTAAATATGGTTTCGAATCGTCTCTCAGTTTTATCGTATTATTCGAGCAAAACCAAACGAAACGGTTGCAAAAAAAAGTGTCAAACAAGTTTCGCTGCATTCTGGCACAAGAGCAGCATGATATTAAAACAACTTACAAGAAAAAGGAATACAAGCAGCATAGTGTAAGTGTGATACACCACAATACAAGACGAAAGACAACGTTCCTTTGCTACACTATAAAGGTCACAAATGTAAGTTCGTATTGTAGTATATGTATGCAAAAGGGATAAAACACTGTTCGTGCAGGTGAAAGTAGAGTTTGAAAGAGATTTGTTACTAAAAACACGGATGTTGGTTTACGCGTTATCGTATCGTATTGTTATAGAGCAAGAGAGTATTATGTGTGAGTATCGATATCCAACAGGTCTTGCGAGTTTACTCTTTGTATCGGACGAAAGAGAAGGTCGTATAGTGTTATGCAACAAAAGAAATGTATGAAAGCAGCAGAACTGTACTGAAAATCTGCGTGCGAGCTTTCACAGACCTGAAGGTATTCGTCCAATTCGACTTGACCGTTCATATTAGTGTCGATTTCGCGTAGAATTTCATGAAGCTCTTCACCAGGTACTTCCTTGTCACCGAATAGCTGCGAACGGTAAAACGGTAAAAATTAACATAGAACGTTCTATTTATTTACCTGCAAGTAGTCTTGTAGTTCCATTTGCCCATTGTAATTGAGATCAATTTCATTAAGCAAAGTGTGCATCTCATCTTCTGATAGCTTAATGTCAAGTACCTGGACATTGACAATTACATGATATGCAACGTACCGGAAGATGAAAAAGAAAAGAGAGATGTAGAGAGAGAGTGAGACCGTTTATACGTACCTTGAGTCCTCGCCTGATGTCATTGATAGATACGTATCCCTTGTTGTCTTTGTCGATGATACCGAAACGTTTGATGTACAATTGTATCTCTTCTTTGGTCAGGTTAATAGGTATCTTGTCACGAGAAGTACGGTTCACCATCGAACCCATTTCATTGGCAAGGAAATCGCCAGCTATTTTGTGCTGCTTCTTCTTCTCTTCGTCGGACCAACGCAATTCTTCCGCCATGATGTCTATGATACCTGGAAGAGCTTCTTGTGCCGCTTGAACGTTAAGGAAGGCTAATCTCAATCTTCGCGCGATCATGTCTATTGCTGTTCTAGCGTATTCACGAACTCCGTATCGAATCTAAAAATCAATTGGTCGATCAATCGATGAAATAGTCACTGATCTTGGAGGAAGATTAAATGACGCTCTCACCTCGGCATCGATATACGGAAACTCGGGATGAATCTTTTTGCCAATGATCGGCCATCGTTTGCCAGTGAGAGAAGCCATCTTCGCCACGGCAAACGCTCGGTCCCCGTAACTCTTGGCCAAGTGTTGGGCAACTTCGCATTCCAGTCCGAAATCTTGCACCAATCTGATGTACATGGTCGGGCCCCAACCTTGAGCGCCCTCCAGTTTAAGTCCTCTGGTCACGCAAGGTCTTTCCGGTTTCAACTCGCAAGCTGAAGAATTACGTAGTAATTAGTAGTAGTACATAATGGATTTTTATCTGTCTTTTTATCATTAACTTTCGGCCAACGGTGCGAGTCGGTTCAACGTTCTGCTTACGCCTGCGCCTGTTGGTTGCAGCGTGCATCGGGTTGCCGTTCACAGGCCCGTCACTAAAACTACTCGACTTCGCCGTTCGAGGGTTAAACGTGTCTACGAGCTAAGGGGGTACCTTTGATGGCTACGTCGATTGTTTCTTCGGCCATTGATCTGTAAGTTGTCCATTTGCCTCCAGCTATCGTGATCAGTTTGCTGGGACTCACGTGCACGATGTGGTTTCTAGCCAGCGATTGAGTGTCCGGTTTGTTCGGGTCGGAGACGAGCGGCCTGATGCCGCTCCACGCGGACAGCACGTCCCCTCGACGGACTTCAACGTCCGGGTTTAGGTAACTTTTCACCTCGTGAAGGATGAACATGATCTCGTCCTCGGTCGGTCGGGGATTATGCGTGATTTCGCAGGGCAAGTCGGTCGTTCCTGCGATCGTATGCTTCTGCCATGGTAGGAAGAAGATGACTCGGTTATCGCTGGTCTCTGGATCCAGCAAACCCATCTGATCGGGACTGCGTGGGAATTTGTTCTTCGTTAATTGGTGCCTGTTCGAAAGCTCGACAAGGTCTTAAACTAATTCACCTGTAGTAACCGGGAAGAACGATATGAACACCGGAGGACGGGGCGCAGATGGTCTTGACGCTCTGGTCGTCCATTTTTCTAATGTAATCGGTGAACGGTCCGGTTGCGTTTATTATCGCTTTCGCTTTCACGTCCCATTCCTCTCCGGTAAGCTCGTCCCTGACACGAGCGCCGGTCAGTACTCGATTGCCATCCTTCAACAAGAATTTGTTTCGCAGAGATAAGAACAATAGTCTGCGAAGTTTATCTATACGAGTAGCAAGCGCGGATCAACGAATGTACCTTATCGATGCCTTTCGTGAGATTAACAACCGAAACGTGATTCACCACGGTTGCACCGTGTCGGGACGCAGTCAGAGCTATCGCTAAGTTCATCCTGGCATCGTCCATCTGACCTGTATCAAAAGAGTACCAGTAGAGATTAGAAAGAACAATAACAACGCGCCGACAAATGCGATAGAAAAGAAACGCTAGACGTACCATCGTAGTAGACGATAGCTCCTGTCAGCTTATCACCTTTCAACATCGGAAACAGCTCCAACGAGTTGGACCTGCTAAGAAAGTACGACGACTTGATCGTTCTCGATCCAGCGACGACATCGTACATCTTTATGCCGAACCAGAAGTAAGGAATCTGCCACCACCTGTTCAAACAGAGTCTGGGTTAGCAACGGACATTGCGGACGTCGAAATTTTAAGCGATGCTCGACGTACGTGTAAACCGGTAACATGATGGGCAAAGGATGTGCCAGATGGGGCGCATTGCACAGCAAGTTGGCCCGCTCGTGCAACGCCTCCCTGACCATATTATACTGTTCCATGTCCAACTGCATGATGGCCTTTTGCAGATAACGTACTCCTCCGTGAATCAGCTTCGTACTTCTAGCAGATGTGCCGGATGCAAAATCATCCCCTTCTATGAGAGCCGTCTTAAGACCTGCGAGCAAACCGCGCGCGGATTGGACGCAATATTTCGACGCTTAGAAAAACTAACCTAAACGCTGGATAAAGGTCGGGTTATACAGAAGAAAACACGGTGGGACCCCGGATTCGGGCGAAGTTTGGTTATCCTGATTTTGTATCTAGCACTTATACGGGGACGGCACGGATTGATATAAGTGCTAGATACAAAACCAGGGTAACCAAACTTTTCCCGGATCCGGGGTCCCACCGTGTTTTCTTCTGTATAACCTAGGCTTAACCCTTTCGCTACGGGCTGGTTCTCCGCCGCGGTACTCCCGCTGAACGGGAGGGGGCCACGGAAATCGTAATCGTGCCAATACCTCCAATTGCTGGTCATATATCCAATACGCGGCATCTTATGCAGAGCGACTATAGTCGCCCGCAGTACCTCAGTGGTATTTTATGCAGAGTGACTATAGTCGCCCGTAGTACCTCAGTGGCGTTTTATGCAGAGCGACTATAGTCGCCCGTGGTACCTCAGTGGCGTTTTATGCAGAGCGACTATAGTCGCCCGTAGTACCTCAGTGGCGTTTTGTGCAGAGCGACTATAGTCGCCCGTAGTAGCGAAAGGGTTAAACCTGCTTATTCTAATACTAATGGCACCCGACATTGTTACGACAAGGAGGTGGCTAGATACCTCGTGTACAAGCATCCAAAGCACACCCCGCGCCGGATGCTCCACCGCCGATGATGAGGATGTCATACACCCCGTGAGTTTTCAGGGTCTTGACTTGATCCTCGCGGGTTGGCAGGGGCCTTTTCGGTGGCCTACAAGCTTTCAACCTTTCCGTGTACACCTACAAGAAGGAGAGCAGTGTTACGCACATAAGTATTGTACATCTACATATAGGTACGCATCGGTTGGGCTATTTTTAATCAACCCGAACCGGGGTAACTATTTTAGCATCCGCCAGTGAGTACGATATTAGCTAGCCGATGATTTGACACATTAGCCAATGTGTTAATAGGACACGAACCAACGTTATAGATTCAATGGGATCGCATGACTCATAGCAATCGCAGGACAACTGGGCTGCCTATAGCGATGCACTCCTGACGGAATTGGGAACAATTTGTCGGGTGTTCGACGTCTGAAAGATCATCGTTAACCATAGCCACGCAATATGATTATGTCGCACCGCGCCGACTTGCCGACTTCCAGCATATCAACCTTGGCCGAATCAATTTTAGTCGGCTAACTAATCGGATCAATTGCGTTCGCGGTTGGGTGAGATAAACTGATTTCTTAAACTCGATTAGACTTGGTCGACGCGCGTGCCCGGCCCCATGATAACAAAATTACTTAATTGGTTTTCTCTGCCCGCGGCCGGATGGCTCCGCGCACGCATAAAGGTCGGCTTATACTGAAGAAAACACGGTGGGACCCCGGATCCGGGCGAAGTTTGATTACCTTGATTTTGTATCTAGCACTTATACGGGGACGGCCCGGACTGATATAAGTGCTAGATACAAAAACAGGGTAACCAAACTTTTCCCGGATCCGGGGTCCGACCGTGTTTTTTTCGGTATAAATATACCTTAAGTACACGCACAACCACAGTTTTTCGAATCAACGGTTCGCATAGTGTTCAAAATAGTCTGTCCCGGTCTCTGGCCTGGCACAAATTCTGTCTATCAAAACGGCGAAATTTTCGGCAGCCACGCGACCGTTGGCTGATCACGAAACACCGTGCTGTGCAACCTTGAATACCGGCGCAAACACGCGCTATGGATCGGTATAATAGTTTCTGTTTAGCCTCGGCGAAACTATAACCGCTTACATCCGGATTTCGGGTAGAACCGACAGAATCATTCCACGCGAATAATAGGTATCATTGTCTGCGATCTCTCATCGATCCCACGTCGGCGTGGTTGATTACTTACGACGTTGTCGGACTTGAGCATGTAGGAAGTGAGTGCACCGGCGCCTACGGCACTCGTCACCCCCACCAGCAGTTTAAACGATGCCATTTTTTAAGTCGCTACTTAGCCGCAACGAAAATCTTCCAAGAAAGATCTGTAAGTAGACAAGGTGGAATTAGTAGTATGTATATGTATGTATGTATTTTCTAACCGATAATATTCGCACGAGAACCACATAAAAAAAATGTATTGGCCTCGTGGAATCGCCTGGTGGTCGACCCTAATCGCTAGTGTACCTTCTTATCGTTTCGATCGCCCTCGACTGTTCTTTCCCTTGTTACATCATTGTTACATCATGTACACTTATATTGCGTCTCTGGAATTCTTTTAATACACTGTCTTATCGCTTTCCCACAATTTTATCCATATACGATCCTATATTTATTATAATCGGTACATGGCTCATTTTACATGATCGTACGCAGTAAATACGTAGAAAATGTTATTGATTTTATTTTTTCAATATATTTTTACGTTGCATTAGATTTTGAGGGTAACCAATTTTTTGTATTCAGAACACATTGTTCCTCCATAAAATGCTTACACATATTATTATTTCATGCAGTGGCGGAATTACAAATTTTCGGTCCCCCTCCCCAGCAAAATATAATTTTAGATTCAATAAACGCAAAAAGTATGTTTTTCTTTTTGTCAGTAGTGTACTTTTAATTTAATTTAAATTAGGGATAATTTTAGTAAAATTACGAGATAATAAATACAACAATTTTGGGCCCCCTTCGATTACTGCCCCTCCCCCCTTATCTCGTAATTTTACTAAAATTATCCCTAATTTAAATTAAATTAAAAGTACACTGACAAAAAGAAAAACATACTTTTTGCGTTTATTGAATTTTTCCAATTCTCCTTCCTAAAACGCATTAAAAAATCTCAATCCTACAAAAATATCGAAAGAAAAAAGGGGGCCCCAAATTATATTTTGCAGGGTAGAACTTCTACCACTGATTTCATGATTAATTAGGAATAGTATTGAAATAAAGTATACCGCAGTAATCGGTACAGTTAACCCTTGATTTACACTCGAGAGATGCTATACGTATGTATGTATATGTATACATAAATGTTTTTTTATCAGCCTTTTTATTTCGATTTCCCCTCTTGCGGTAATTATGCAAGAAGGTGGCGAACCATCCGTTGCGTCATCTAGCGACGCGATTTGTCCGTAAGTTCCGCGATCTTTGTACGACACCTCGACACTCGGTATGTGTCATACACCGCCACATGATTGTGGACGTGACTCGCGACAAGGAAATGGATATCGTCACGTGCGATCAGCTGCAGATGAAATTGCTTTGATGCAATGTTCGGAACTTGGCCAATCTCGATCGGTCTTTTAAATCGTGGACCGTGCGGGAGCCAACGAACCGTCCGAATGTCTGGCTCGTTCGATGCTCCATGTATCGGCTTCGCACGAATACGCACGCACACGCATCCAATCTACCACACTCCCGACCCGTATCGCACCTGTTGATACACTGCCAAATTATCGGGCAGGGTGACTCATTAACCTGTTGGCCGGGGCTAACAACGAGTTATGCATCTCATTAGTCGTAGTTGCCGGTACCCTTCGTTCATGGCGTTTTAAGTAAGTATATATATATATATGTATAATGCTTTCAGCTAAAACACTTGAAATTCGCAAGATTTCGCAAGTTTTACATATGTACCTAACCTAAAACGTTGGGCTGAAGCGAACCTCGTTTCTCATCGCAGTTGCGATTCGCACTGCAGTATTAGGGACATTCCTAGTGATTTTTAAGCTTCACTCCAGCACCGATCAAAATGACTGGTTCCAGATTTGTTATTTTACAATTATTGAAATAATAAAAATGATTATTATAAGAAATTATTGTATAGATATCTTTAGTAGAGCATTACAATAGGAGCCGCACAAAGTCTAAATAAATTTTTAATTCAATCATTTTTATAAGGGAACATGTAAGTTACTCGGTTACTTTTAACAGTAAACCTACCACTGCCGGTCTAACGACTGGTTTTATATTTTTCATTTTACAATTTATTAAAATTATGAAGTTGCTTACATGGAAATTGATTCAATAAATTTCTTTATGCAAGCGCATATTGTGTTAAACATTGCACAAAATCTAAATAAACAGAGCCTTGTCATTTTTTTAAGTTAAAATGTTTTTATCACTTTTAATGCTCGGTAGGTTTAATCTTTTTATTAAAAATGCAAGAGAAGTTCCTTTTTATATTTTTACTGAATCGAGGTAGGTATCCAAATAATAATAAAACTTTTCCCGATGCAATTTAAAGCAATACAAAGAATGTACAATCATTCGAACAACAGTTCTTTGGTGATCGAGATAGAAGAATCTTATTTTTACCTTTTACAAAGACTGTCTTTTCAAATCCTGAGATTATAAAAATGTGAGAATGCAAAATATTTACTTTCACGTATTTTAATCTCACAAGAAAATAATACTGTAATAATAGGTACATTTACCTTAACTAGATCTGTGTTAAGCAGGTCAAGCAGCGCGTATTTTAGATTTAAAACGCAAGCCTCGAGCTTTGTTTCTTCGGTAAACAACAATAAATTCTATTTAAAGTATCAAATATAGCTACGTCCAAGGTATGATTTGCCAAGTAGCTTTACCAGTGATATCCAATCAGGGGATCCGGGACGAAACGGTTTCTTACCCTCCGGTAATAATTCGAATAAACCGCCCGCAACGTTGTGCAGTGCCTCCTGGGATCTTCGCAAGAGGGCTAAAAACCTAACCTTTTCTGCGAATACCGAAATAGGAAAGCTCAGGCTCAAAGGCCAATGTCTAACGAGCAGCCTCGCCGATGACGTCCAATTAGCATTGTAAAAAAGCTGCCATTTCCTCACCAATATCAATTAGAAAGAACTAGTGATGGCGTGTAAAATCACTGACCGTGATTTATCACATTGATCGCAGAATCACGGCCATGATTTTAACTTCATTCACACCGTGATCGTGATTTTTTAATCTCGAGTGAATTTGCTCACTGTCATCCTAGTTGTTCATCTCGATTGAATTAGTTCTTTTTTTAAATACATCAATTAGCTTGCATAAAAATATCTGCATTATAACGTAAATTTACTTAATTTCATGATAAAAATAAAAAATATAACTCTTCCTCTTGATTTCGAAATATTTACTTAAATAGTATAAAACTACAGGCAATTTCTTTTATGTTTATGTATGTATATAAAGTTTTAGAAAATACTAATGTATTACTCAACAATTATAGGAAACGCAAATAATAGTTTGAAAAACAAACGTCTTACAAATTTAATACATTTGATAAAAATGCGATGTAACTCGCAATTTTGATGTCGTTAATATAAAACATACAGGTTATGTCTCTGTTTCTTGCGCGAAAAACAGTTATGCTCTCTGCCAATCAGAAGCGATCACGAATCACTGTGAAAAATCACCGGAAATGATCGTGATCGAATCACGAATGATCCAAAAGTAGCAGTTTACGCTATCCCTAGAAAGAACCATCATTGTGGTAAAGAGAGAGATGAACTTATTAATAGATTAGAACGAACGGGATTTCCAATACTGATTGTAACTACCATAAAACTTCCTAATCCCGTGGATTGTGATTTATCGTATATCAATGAAAACAGCAGACGTCGTCAGAGCTATCGCATCATTCCGAAAAAAAATCGTACTCGACAATTATCTAGTATGTTTGTACGATGCTTGTACGCTTATCGCGTGTATATGTACGTCTGCATGTATATATGAGGTATACGGAAACAGCAACGTGTGCTGTTCAATGAAATTCCGTAATGTCGAGTATTCCACTCGATGGATGTTCCGATCAGAAGTGGATTGCGCGCATTAGATTGCGTACACAATTTCTCGCAATCGTGGAGATAAAGCGGGTTACGTATTACTTAAACAAACAGAACAACACACGGTCTTTGCATGACTGGAGGAAACCGAACAAAATGCGCTGACATTGTTATCTTGCAAAAATGCTCGGTCCGTAGGACTCGGGCGTGAACCGATGAACCATCTGGCGAGAAGGAGGATTCCCAAGGTCATTGTCTTTCCATTGTTAGTCTTCGATAAACTTTACCAGCCGGTAATATTCTTATTTTGGGAATGAACCGTTAATAGTTTACAGGATCAAAGTGCGAGTGTTATCTACGCTAATTAGCTAATTAAACGATGCGGTACCATTTTTTGCCCGAATTTATAGAAGCTAATCTGCGCGAGCAACGGTACATCGGAAAGAAGCCTACGGTGCAATATGAATTGTTAATACATTTTACTGTCTGAAAGATGGAAAATTTCCCAATTGAAACATTAACAATAACGGTCGAGACATATCTGCCGTGGAACGATCACCTTTTGTCACGTCGACCGACTTAATCAGTTTTTCTTGTTCCAGTGCAAAATGATCTATGTCACGCGATAAAACGAAACGTGTATCTGCCTCCGCTAGTCTTACGAAACGTGTGCTGTAGGAGGCGTTATCGTTACCTTCCATCTGATGACGATATAATAATGTCATTCGGGAATTAACCCTTAGCACTCTGAGTCACCACTAAAAATTGCTGTACCATTAAGTCACAATATTGTTTACATTATTTAATATGTTGGTATCCAATCAATTACTAAACATGTAAGTTTTGTATGAGGTATTGCATCAATTTCCATAAAATGAAAAAAATCATATGGAATTATTCTAGGTCGGAAGAAATGTTTAATTTTCCAGTTAAAATAGCTCCGACTGCAAAGGATTAAGCCCGTCGACCAACAAATTTTCACCTTCGTTTATCTGTCCCAGGAATCGATTCGCGTAGTGGATCTTCACCGTGCCGAATACGAGTCTGAAAATCTTTCCGACGCTCAAGGTTCTCGAGAAAATGAATTTCGAGGAAAGGTCACCGGTTGTTATCGGTTGAAATCATCGACGATGGAGAAAAACGATACGCGGGTGGAAAAGACCACGAAGCGTTGCGTATGTGCGTGTGTGCGTACGCGAAGTGGCGTGACGTGCGTGTAGGTATTTGGTCGGTGAGATTCACGCATTCGACGCAACTGCCTCGACTGTGTGTGTCGAAAAATAATTCACATGACACTGTTTCAGAGACCTTGACAGTCCCCGAAGCACGTGGGGGTTACATAAGCTGACGCGCTCGGGTAACCAGCCAGATCCAGTGTTCCTCATTTCCCTAGACATCTTTCTCTGAAAATATATATATACACATATATACATATATATAATCGCATCATATATGTATGTATATATATATATATATATATATATATATATATAAATAGACAGAGAGAGAGAGAGAGAGAGAGAGAGAGAGAGAGAGAGAGAGAGAGAGAGAGAGAGAGAGAGAGAGAGAGACGTCTGGTCGTCACGAGCAGACGACGTTCGACTTATTTTAGACAACACAATGCGTTCTACAATATAAAATACATGAAAAGAAGAAAAAAAGTGCTTACGACCGTGGACAATGAAATCAGAGACACTTTATCTCTCTGCGTCTCTACGTGCAAAAGTAACACCTTGTTATATACGAACAATCCGGTGATAATATACAAAGCTGTAAATATGTCGCAAGGCTGCGTTTGAAAATAGCCAGCCCGCGAATCCTGTGCCAAATGCCTTCGAATGTCACTTGTATTGGTCTCATGTTCTCATTTCTACATATCACACATATGTATACTCTAATAAGATCAAGAGGACTCGGGTAACACCCACGGAACCGTTCTGAAATTTGGAATTTCTTGGATGCGGTAGACGACGCGGGACAACCGGAGACCCAACAGAGACGATGCATCTTATTTCTTTGGTGAATCGATCGACTTCGTTGCTTTGCCGTTTCTACGGGTCAAAGTGGTTTTGGTTAGGTTATGAAAAATTAGACTGAGCAACACGTTAATTACGAGCGGCCGTTAACCAAACCGACCAGGTGTTAAATTACTGTACGAAGCGAAGACGAGCCCGTGTTGCGTCAACGGCGATTAACACGGTTAACAATAGAGCCAAATATTATTCTCTGCCAACGAACGTCTCGGTAATCCATTGTATTATTAATGATGTGTCGAACACTCACTGAGAAAGTAATCGACGACGGCTACACCCCGCTGTCAGGCTCTCGGAATGCAGGTATCTGCTCAACTAGAAGTCAACGATGTACATATTCGATGAGGATGCCGGCACACATTTCACTGATTCACGCGACCGAGCAGACGATAGTGAACAGTGAACGATCGGACAAGAGCTGTGAAAATGTGGCGACACCGTCGCAAACACGGATTAACCCACTAGAGGGCTGCAAATTCTTATACTCTCCTCGCGTTCCTCGCGTTCGTCCCGTTGCGTTTATGAATATTCGATCATCCTACAGAACAGACTTATATAGTAGCATCGGGGCAATTGAATTGGAACGCTTCGAAAGAAACGCTTCCCTTTCCTTTCAATATTTTCATTTGAATCGACCGCCACGATCCTGGCCACGGTGGCGCCAGCCGTTGCGAAACGCTGAACCTAGTGAGTGGCGGGTGTCGATAATGTAGATTACTATGTTATCAAGATGTCGATAATGTGAATCTCTATTTTAATATTGACTACTTTTGTCACTATCTCGTCGGTGCTTTTGTTCATCAAATTGCTTTTGTAAGAACAGATCCAAATAAACTTTCAAGGAAGTTTAATTTATTTGAGAACGTTCCCCAGTGGCAGAATTACAATACCGCAAGACCCTGAACCCTTGTTACATCAAATTATTTGGGATTTATTTCAACAATGCTGGGAGCACCATTTTAAATTAATATTATTGGCTATGCCCTACCACAGACGAGATATAGGAGAACCTAATTTACTGCGTTACTATACGCTAATATTCACTAAAACTCGACTATATACGCTCGGACAAAATTGCCTCGATTTTTAGAAGATTTTTCTAAGTTGATTTTAGAATATGTTCTCATAGGAATTTCAAAACGTTTAGGGGCTGTAAATTAAAGATACAGGATGGTACTTTGTATATGTATACAGTCGTAAATGTATACAGTTGTATATGTATACTATAGTAAACTAATCATTCTAACGTCTCAAAAAAACTGAAGCTGTTGGGTCGAATTTTGAAAAAGTTATTCGTTTTTAAATGGTGTACGAATACTTTTCACACCGACTGTAGGAGCACTTGAGGAAAGTGACAGAAAGATCAGATCAAAAATCAAATGAACCAGCTTGAATAATATATGTTGTTCCGAGGGAACGCACCAGTTCAACAGTTTCGTGTGATGCGTGACTGTGACTAAAGGCACGACACGGACAGGAGCCGAGCCCACCCCCGAGTGCATGCAACCCGTCCACACTATCGCGACATAGTGATTCGTATTACGGTCGTTTATAAAATCTATATTAAAAACGTACAGGAAATATTGTTTTCACGGTATCGAATACATGTAATCAGATCGATATTTGATAAGAGAAACATCTAGTTCGCAAAATCGACTCAATGGAATGAGAAAAATTACGTAGCTAAAACACTACTGACAGCTAAGAGCTACTAGCGACTCGCGCGCCACGTTGTGTGCCTATACGTCCTATTGGTCCTATATACATATACAGGGTGTTCATTTAAAAACTTTCCAGCCGAATATCTCGAAAAATATGAAAGATATTAAAAAAGTGTAAAACACGTGTCCAAGGATTTCGAGGGGGAAAGGGGGGGATAAAAAAAGTGCGCGGATAAAAAAAAGTATCCTACCAAAATTATTGGTCTTTTTACGTACAATAAGATCGCATAATAAAAAATATAGGTTTCCATTTGAAAAAACAAAGTTGACCTTCAAATGACCTTGAAAACGCCACCCAAATAAAAAACTGATACTGCCCCTCCCCTTTCCCCCTCGAAATCCTTGGACACGTGTTTTACACTTTTTTTAATATCTTTCATATTTTTCGAGATATTCGGCCGGAAAGTTTTCAAATGAACACCCGGTATGTAGAGAGGCGAGAGCAGGCGAGAGTATGAATATCGCGCTACGCTAGACGTTTGCGATCGTGACAATAATTCCCCTCCTGGGAAGTGCGACCAGAGAGGGCCAAGGAAACAGCTGTTCTGCTGGATGGTTGCTTTGACAGGGAGGTCGAAGGATAAGCGAATGTTTTATCTACATTTCACGCTCTTAAATGATATCGCGAATATTCCGTGGCGAAAATGAGAATGTCGCAGTTAAGAGAAAACGGCAGATCGACACGCTGAAAATCTTTAACGACAAGTAAGACCATCCGACCAGCACCGTTGTAACCTCTCTTTACCACTTTTAACCTTACTCCCGTTGGCGAATCTATCTTTTGTCTTTTTGTTTGGTTAGTCCAACGCGATCATAAAGTTCGATTTTTCCGATAGAGAGCCGCAGGAATAATTTTTTTCGCGTAGGCAACCCGACACGGTCGAGAACAATGGATCACAGGTGGACGTGAATTGACGGGCAGATTTTTATTTGCACTTAAACGAATGATATCATCGTTCTTGACACCGTGATTCCAATTACGTATTATTCTTACAGATCCTTCGGTAGAATGATGCCCACCAAATATTGCTTTCTCCTCTCATTTTTTGATATGAAGGATAGAACATTTTACTAGATTCTTTGCGTTTGTTTCAGTGTGGTAGAATTAAGAGAAGATGTCGAATATCAGGTACAATTCAATGCCGGGGAAAGGAGAATGGCTATTATGGTCTCTTTGTCACCGGAGTTTCCGTTGGAAAAACCAGTGCTTAGGGTCTCTCCGCCCGTGAGTCATCCTTGGTGCAACGAATACAGCGAAATCACAAGCGCGCCAGGGCTGCTCAATGTAAGATCTTAGTCGATGGACCGATATATTTCTATCCTTAGAAAGTCTATAATGTTCCTTATAGTTTACAGTGCACAGCGATCTTGGTCGAGTTGTTCAAGTGATTATCAGAGAGTTCAGTAAAAATCCTCCTCAATTACTGGAAGATGTATCTCCAGGATCGGTTCAGTCGCATAGCGGTAAGTTTACTGAAGCGGTTGTATTAGGTAGGTCTTTAATCCTTACGATACTTGATCGCAGATTTACAAGGAAGGAATTCTCCGTCGTATTCTCTGCCGCATTACTCGGATATCCCACAGACATCGTTCAATTCTTACATTGCCACGCAGTACCCGCAGTTCTCGCCAGCCAGTGCAAGTTCTTGTATTTTTAATTATAACCAAACGAATACAGGCACACAGTACGCCACGGACGGTTGCACAAAGTTTGGTTCGCCGTCGCAGCATTCGTACAATATGTCCGGCTCGAGGAATAGGTCGGGCCACACCAGCGATCCGATAACAAGATACAACTCCAACCAACAAGGAACATATTTGAATTCTCATTACGCAAACGCGAACTATCATCAGCAATCGTTGTCGAATCAGCTGCCGGCGAAAGCTTCGCAGAGCGTTGCGTTCCCAGAACTGAACAACCTGAGTAACGAGGAATTGAAACGACTCAGCGAAGATGACGACAAGCTGGACGAATTCTTGGACAAACATTCCCAGCTGAAAGACGTTCACACGTCTATCGACGACGCGATAGATTGGGTCCAAAAAACTGCCGGCAAGTTGTTTGAATCCTAGCAAGTGTGCACACTGTTGTTTTCTCGGATCTAAAACTTTCCTAAATGAATTTCTCATCGCAGCATGTAGGGCAAGCGCGCTATCGAAACCGAACGTTGGAATCTGAAATGCTTTTGAAACCGTTGGTCTTATCGAATATTATTTCTATTGTTTCTCTGTTAACGGAATAACGTATTTCTTAATGCACACCTCGATGCTGTTTTCAATTATCTACGAAAGGATACTAAGTCACTTATGGCTTAAACCATCGATTCAGGAGATATTTTGATTTGAACGTCGCCTAATCTTCTGAAGTAATTAAGGGTCCTCTCCGTGGTCACTCAAAAAGCTGCTGATTATACTCGACAATGAAACAGTTCAACTTTCGTGCAAAACATTTTTCGATGCACGGTATCGAAAACGTTTCGGATTCAAATTTTGTATGTCGCGCTCGAAAAGAGATTTGTAAAAATGTTATATTTGCTGATAATAGTTCGACAGACCCCGAAACAGTGTGTCGTTGCAGGGTTAAATCCTTATTACAATAAGCGAATTGTTTGTCGATTTAGAATGTTGCTGACCTTTTCCAATTTGTTTTCCAGAGGCTAACATTGTCAAAGAACCGGAGCTTAGAGAATTGCAGTCTGACGTAGCGAAAAAAGTGCAGACGGTCGCTGCGCTGAAGGCCCGATACGATCAGCTGATACAAAGATACAATAAACTGTCCGACGTATTTACTCCGGATCATATAAAGGAATGTCTGAGGAAGGGAGCCGACGAGAGCCACGAGGAGAGCGAGAGGATCGCCGAGGATTTTCTCAACAGGAAAATAGACGTGGAACGTTTTCTCGGCACTTACATCGAATGCCGGAAGTTGGGCCAAGCGAGAAGAACCAAGGAGGAGAAGCTGGCGCATCAGTTGAACGAATTAAAACGGGCCGGCTATTAAAAAAGCATACAGTCGCGCGTATAATCCTCACACTTTTTTCTATCGAATCGAACAAACTGTGTAAATAACGCCTAGTTAAATTAAACGATACTGTGAATTCGAATGGCATTCGTGTTTTCCAGAAAAAAAAAACAAAAAAAATATACCGAAAATCAGGAAAAAAGATATTCTAACCGTAATGGCAAAGGCACCTCGCTGGCAGAGAAACACTTTTACAAACGTGTCGCTATGTTACATCACACCGCTTGTTACAAAACACCGGAACCGCATCGAAATTAGTTCGATACACCGTGTTCATGCATTCCGAACGAACGATCGGAAACGAATCGTATCCGCGAATCGATTCGAAAAAGAATTTTTGTGCGCGCCTGAACCATCCGAGTCCGCAGGAAATGGAAGTCCGAAAAAGAGGGAGAAACTAACGTATGTATATGTAAACCGCCGAGATTGATTCGATTTAAAATGTACTTATCGTTTCGTGCAGAAGTGTTCGTTGAATGGATTTCGGCATGGTTTCCATTGCGAGGCACACTTTTCTTTTACTGTGTAAATTGAAAGGTGCCGCGCGCAGGAAAATAACGGATACGAATTATAATATTATAAAACGGTATCATTTTTTCAAAGATTTTGCTATTTTGATGATGTTAACGAGTAATACTTATCCTAAGGATGTTCCTAATACAACGTAACGCAACGTAATCGAACAAGAGAAGAGAAACTGTATAGAAAAGAAAAGCGTGTAAAGTCTGTGAAGAATGTGGTGAAAATGCTTTCGTTGTTTTTTCTAAAGAAAAATTACAGTGTGTACGTATTGTAATCCTCTCGCTAGTTGGATCGTTTATGTCCTGTTAATTAAAAAAGACACGCCCCGTAGAACAGCAACGTTTCGCGTTGGCGGACACGGAGACGATCGCGTAGAAATCATAAGTTGTAAATAATTTAAGAACGGAAGAAAAAAAGAAGAAAATACCGAATTTTTAATAAAAGAAAAAAAGGAAGTATAAACCCGACTGTTTCGATGGCATTCGCCGAAAGGACAACGCGTACATGTAGAAATGCAACCTACTTATTTCTCTTTTATTTCCGTACAAATGCTTACGCTTGGTCGCTAATATCTTTTGCTCGCTAGTATCTGTTTTCTCGTATTAGAAAAATAACATCGATAGGTGGAATGAGTTCCTCTTCTTTAAATGCGACGGACATGTCCTTTTGACATTGAGTTTCCCCGCTAATGATTTTCTATCGGATATATAGATGTACATGGAGATCAAACGATTTTTGCCGCTCGTAGGTTGATCAACAGCAACTCGAACAGAAATAGTTGCTTGGGGGACTCACTGTTTTCCTTCCGTTCCGTTCCGTTTCAGTTCAGTTCAGTTCCATTCGACTGCGGAGGTTTATGCATATCTATTCTAATATCGAAAATACGATGAAACGAACATGCTAAAACTCTTGGACACGACAATACGAAATCGATCTCCGTCACTGTATAAAATTTCAAGTTGGTATAAACGTCCGCAATCGGTTAACAACAACACGTTCGTTTGTTCGAATGATTATTTATACTGTCCTAACGATCTATTCGATCGATCAAGGATCCACGAACGAGATCATGATGTATCGAGTACCATTCGTGACTCTGAGCCCTTCGTGGTAATGAGTCAATCTTCCAGGATGCATCAACATCCAGCCTGGTTTGGTGTCTGTCACTGAACAATTGTACCGAATGAATCTGCAGCCCCCGCCCTGATAATCCACCCCCGCTCTGTTTAGGGCGATGTTTATGGTGTAGGTAGAACTGTCGTGGTGTGGCTTCAACGATGGTTGCTCGTCCGGCCGATATCTCACAACGAAATTCATCAGAGCTCGAATTGGCTGTTAACATATACCGGAAGTTATTTATCGAGCGGCTGTGACAGCTTGTGTACGCAAGGCTATAGCAATTATTTATCCGTAAGCATATAGCACTTACGGAAAGAATCGTTGCGTTGGAGTAGCGACTACAAGCTGTTCGATATAGTAACATAGCACAATCAAGTTTAATACACTTAGTGACTGTCGCGTTACACATAATGACAAGTTGGATAGAATTGTTTTGAATTTCGTGGTTGTTACGCGACAGTCAACGTGGTCGATGCGCAATGAATGGAACCTTTTACTTTCTATTACAGTCTACCAGTGTTGGGCAAAAACTTAATCAACGATTGACGACTAAATTTCTACTTCAATCGTTAATCGCAATTAACAATTAATCTCCTACTTTAGTCGTTAATTGCGGTTAACGATTGTTCTACTTTAGTCGTTAGTTGCGATTAACGATTATTAATCGTCAATCGGATAATTGATTAATGATTATTGCTGAAATTTCGAAATGAAATACGTAATCAGAACTGTACGAATACTGAAAAAAATGTAAACTCGATTTTTCTATGATTCCTTTTTTTAATCAACGATTGACGATTAAATCAATCAATCGAATCAATCGCCGATTTTTCGACGATTTCTTCATTTAATGAACGATCGACGATTAACGTCATCAATCGATTGAATCAATCGCCGATTTTTCGACGATTTCTTTTTTTAATCGTATACATTAATCAATCAATCATGATTAAAATTTTAATCGATTAATGCCCAACTCTGCAGTCTACGCAATTATAGGAGCATATATATGTACACGAAGCCTTGTGTCGATCAGAAAGCGGTGTGCATTCAATTGAAAAAATAATGAAGGAAGGAAATTAGTGCGCGCGTATACGTGTTGAGAAGTCTCGTGTGCAACCAGGTGGACCTATATTCCCGAATTTGTTGAGGTCTTACGCTCGTGTAGTAGCCTGTAAAAATATGCTCTTGTATGGGACTGACATATTCGGTAAGGAAGTATAACCAAGATTCGTGGAGGCCGACTTGTCTCATGTGAATGTCTCGCGTTGGAACAGCCTCGTATCCGCCGTCGATACGTGGATCCTAGAAACGAATCGACGCATGCATTATTGGATGAAAGAAACCGGTGGTCTTACATCGTGATAATATCCGGTGAACACGAGCTCCTGCAGAGGTCTAACGTACTCCTTTAAGAAGTATAGCCACTGCGGTTCATAGTTCACTTGAGTCATGTGAATGTCGCGGGTTGGTACGTTCTCGTAACCGCCCGTTAATCTGGGATCCTGTCGAACAAATGGTTCTTTTAAAAAAATCATTAATTACTAGGGGTGTGTGGGTACCCGAAATTTCGGGTTCGGGTCGGGTCGGGAAATTTTTTTGGGTTCGGGTCGGGATCCCGAAAGTTTGCAATTTTCGAGTACCCGAAGTTAAAGTTGGCGCAAGCCTGCGGTAAAATCAGCGATAAATAACTCTGTGCATATTTTAATTTTACAGTAAAATTTAATATTATTGAGAGGTGGTATTGAATTTATATGAAGAAATTAATTTTATAGTAAAATTTAATATTATTGAGAAGATATTAATATGCACAGAGTTATTTATCGCTGATTTGACCGCAGGCTTGCCCCAACTTTAACTTCGGGTACCCGAAAATTGCAAACTTTCGGGACCTCGACTCGACCCGACCCGATTGTCATTTCGGGTACCCGAAATCGTGGGTACCCGAACTTTGTAAACTTTCGGGATCCCGACCCGACCCGATCATTGCCCGACCTGACCCGAGGCTCGAGTACCCGCACACCCCTATTAATTACTCTACACACTCTACATGACAGTTTCACTCGATTAAGATTAGCTCGATATCAGTACACTTTCATAATTAGCCTGCGAATCTTTATGCAACTATAGATGTTTTTACATACATATATGTACTTCTAATAATATATTTCTCTACAGAATTTCTAATTTATATTCTATAGATGCATAAAATCCACAGTCTAGTCTCCATATTAATTAGTTTTCATACATTATTCGTTCCATCCGACCACTTTCCAAACTTCTCCATAATTTCCACCAGCTCTTTGGTGAATTTCTCATTGAGTATGGGGATCCAGTACACGTCCGGACAGGGCTGCAATAACATGTAATCGAATTAGGATTTTTAAGCACGATTACAAGAAAAGGTATTCAAACAAATGATACGCATATATAGATTTGATATATATGGCTTGCCTGAATCGGAGTCTTGTCGGGATCGAAGTTCTGCGAGTAGTTTTCATGTATGTATCTTTTCTCCCAGTCCAATTTGTTGTCCATGATTTGGTACAAGTCGGGATTCAGCATAGAAATGTCGTAACTGTCAGGATTAACGAGATGCCCAAAGTCGATCCTGTTGCTGACATACATGAAAATATATCGCTCTCTGTTGCCATGAGCGAAGGCCATGTCGGTGTCCAAATCTCCCTCCGAATAGGATGGACGAGTCTCTTTGTTGGCAATCAACGTGGCGTTGATTAAGTAACAGCTGCTAATGAAGGGTACGTTCCATAGTCCCCTGAAAAGGTAGGAATATCGTATAGATATACGTATATGTATTTCAATAATCTATAAATCTATAAATCTATAAATCTATAAATCTATAAATCTATAAATCTATAAATCTATAAATCTATAAATCTATAAATCTATAAATCTATAAATCTATAAATCTATAAATATACAAATCTACAAATCTATAAATCTACAAATCTACAAATCTATAAATCTACAAATCTAAATAGATTCGTTCTCTCTCTTTCTCGCGGAACCCCTATTCTACTTGTTGTAATCAGGAAATATTAAAAAGGAGGGACACGTCGTTCTTGATTCAACAAATGCCACTACCATCACGTGGGTATCGCGACGCTCCGATGCTCTCAGGAGGTTGAAGGCCATCGAAGAACCAGACGTGTATCCATCGGGGAACGACGCGGTTCTCTGTCAACCATGAGCGACAATGTTGTTTTTCAGAGGTCAACGCTTAAATGTTTTGTAAGGCAATCGCTCCGGGGTACGTGATTGGTCGATGAATACACTGGCAATGGGTTATGCCTAATTATCCAATTGAGATCCATAACTCCGTCACCAATGACAGCATGTCCCATCGAGTGCACACAGTCCATTCATATTTTAGGCTGTAGGGACGAAAGGAACCGAAAGCCCACTGACTTTGCTTGTCCACTCGAGGCACGACGTAAGAAACGCGTCTCCAGACGGTTTTGCCGTGATCAAGCAACAGCGGTAGCAAAGTTTCTACATGTCGAGGTTCAAACGAGCCGTTTGTTGATCAGTGGTACAGCAGACAACTCAAAGAAGACAAGAGTTCGTTCGGTGCGTCGAATATACAACCTTCCGATATCCAAACAAATGACAACATGCAGACACGCATGCCTGTTCCTCATCTGTTTACTGATCAGCACGGAGGCAGCGAAGTTTGGTGGAGTCAGAGGTAGTAACAGAAGAATCTACAAGTCTAGGATGCCCATACTGATTCCTCATCGAAACCCAGCCAGCGCCAATTACTACGAGCACAAAGATGTGAGTTCAAAGTTCTCGGTTCTCAGATCATCATCAATATTACCATTTACACGCAACAACGATACGACGAAAGAGCTATTGAAATATTGAAATACCGCAGGGAGCGAGAATAGCGGAGGCCTCTCATTTCGAGTTGGATTACATGTTAGGCCGGAAAATCACTTTCTTTTGCATGGCCACCGGATACCCAAGGCCTGAGATCACGTGGCTAAAGGACGGGATCGAAATGTACCACCATAAGTTCTTTCAGGTACTCTCTGGTCGCTTGGAGAGAGTTGCAAACGTTTCCAGAACCTAAAGAGATCGTGTATCGTCTGTTTTGCAGGTGCACGAGTGGCCCGTGGGCAACGACACGCTTAAATCGAAGATGGAGATTGACCCTGCCACGCAAAAGGATGCCGGGTATTACGAGTGTCAAGCCGACAACCAGTATGCCGTCGACCGACGTGGCTTCAGAACCGATTACGTTATGATCACCTATTGAAACACGTTGCTGCCTATGCGAGCTGTGTACCAAGCTTTTCCACTATAGAAGTGGCAAAGACCTAGCCGTTTTATAACATCATCACCGTCTAATTGTTCACCCAGGAAGTAATAAAAGAGAAGACAAATAATTGTTGTCAGACCAACGATGAGTAATCCTCTTTAAGCGCTATATCAACCGACTATCCATCCGACTTAATCCGACCGATTATATCCGCCGTAATTACAACGAATTCGTGTAAGTGAAATGAATCCGAGACGTTTTCCGATATCGCTTTCCTTAAGGGGGAACGGCCGCCTCGAGACTCCCTAGAATTACCCTAGAATACCCTAGAAATCTGGCCGAAACTTGGGTTTGCGGGAATACATTTGACGGTCCTTATACGAGCAAATTTTGAACTGTATAAAGGCTCATTTGATAGAGGAAGGTTCAGCGCATAGTGCCCTGCTTATGATGTAACGAGATTATGTTGACATCTAATAATATGAGTCTGCAAAGTAGGAAAAAAAGTCGCAGAATCCAATCTATTTTTCTGTCACAAAAAGAGTTTTTTGATTGCTATCATAAGCAGGCCACTATGCGCTGAACCTTCCTCTATCAAACGAGCCTTTATGCGGCTCAAAATTTGCTCGTATAAGGACCGTCAAATGTATTCCCGGCAAACCCAAGTTTCGGCCAAATTTCTAGGGTATTCTAGGGAAATTCTAGGGAAAGTCACGTGACTACCGTTCCCTCTTGAGCTTCATTTTGATCATTAAGAATTTCTACGCGTGACGGCACACGTTGGAAATTTACAGTTCCCCCAGCGCGCACGTTCATTAAATCACAATTGGCTCTCATAAGGGTGGTACGCGTCTGTGGTCTGGTAGGCGTAAAACATTCGTAACGGTTTGCAATTACCGAGACGTTTCAAAAGTTCCCCTAAAACAGAAAAGATGCGATACACTTTTTGAGAAAAAATTTGCACAAAGCTGAACCGAAATAAGTTCCAGCGTTTAACCCGTAACCACTGTGACCCTATTTTAGTTACATAGTTTAATAATGTATATGGTCAAATTGACCCATCAACAGTGGTTACGGGTTAAAATGCTGGAAATTAATTGGGAGAGAAAAAGGCAGTAACGGGGTTAGCCGAAACATCTAGATTTGTTCTTAATGCTGGATCATTTGACCGCGTTTGCACCCGTCGATCCTGTCGATCCCGTCGAGTTCTCGTCGAACTGGATTCGAAATTCATTGATCACCGTAACGCAATAAGTGTCAAAAGAATAATCGGCTCTCACGTACACGCTACACAAGTGCGGTTCACCAGTATTTGCCTATACGTTTGTAATAGATAGGAGAGGATACTAGGGGAGTAATGATTAGGCGGCTGTCAGTTACATCGGAGTTCCGTGTGATCATCGTACGTTGCCTGTGCTGCTCGGTGAGTATCTGCGAAAAAAAGAGAAAAGTTCCACCGCGTTCGGGAACGCTGCGCTCCTTATCTTGGACAGGTAGATTATGTCAACGGGACATTAACGACCAAAGAATCTTGTTCTCTTGGTTTCTATTAATATCCGAGTCTTCCGGTTTGCTATCGGGTCATTCCACGCCCCGTTTACTATACAGGGTGTTCGACTACGGATGGGAGAAAATTTAAGGGGTGGTTCTCCATGACAATATAAGTCGAAAATGAAGAATAAAAAAATTGCGATTCCGGCTTCGTTATTTAGTTATTAACCCATAGCACTCGAGTGGCGACTCTGCCATTAAAAATTGCTGTACCATTATTCAAAATATTGTTTACATTATTAAATATGTTGGTATCTAATCAATTACTAAACATGGAAGTATTCTATGAGGTATTATATCAATTTCAAAAAAAAATCAGAGGGAATATCTAGGTCGAAAGAAATGTTTAACGTTCGAATTAAAATAGCTCCGAGTGCAAAGGGTTAACAATTAAAAATCCACCTAAAATGTGACAACCCGTAACTGAATAATGAAGCCGGAATCGCAGTTTTTTTATTCTTCATTTTCGACTTATATTGTCATGGAGAACCATCCCTTAAATTTTCTCCCACCCGTAGTGGAACACCCTGTATAGTATCCACCGTAAAATCTAATTTCGACATAGAAAGTGAAAGTTACGAAACCAATTTGGACTTTTCAATGTTAGAAGATTCATAAGATTAAAAATACAATTGACACAGGACAAGTCGAACCTGCTATAAATAATTCAACAAACCCTGATCGGACAAACAATCGAGTCTCATTCCGACTCCCAATCCCATCGATGACTGCACTTCTTTTCGTTTGTTCTCAGGCTACTGTTGCGAGGATCCTCGGTAATCGACCTAATCATGTCACGCTCCGTGATGGTGATGCTATTCCTGATGATCATTCTATTGCTAAATAGTCAGGAGATTCTTGGACGAAGAGGACGTTCCAGAGGTAAAACCAGGTCGCGTGTCCAAATAGGATTGCCCATAACTGGGAAATACCGTGATCCGGAGAGCGATCAGTATTACAACAATAACAACGTAGGTGGATCCACATCGGGACAAAAATTGTCTCCAGCTTTTTTTTTGTTAACCCTTTCGGTGCTGGTATCCGTGCGGATTCCGGCTAAAGTCGGCGTTGGTATTGAAAGGGTTAAACAAATGTAATTGCAGTTTGTTAAAGACTTTGAATCGAATGTTTCTTCAGGGTGCGAAGATACTGATGGCGTCGCACTTTGATCTAGAGTACGTTCTGGGTCACAAGATCGCGTTCCTCTGTGTTGCGCGTGGCAACCCGCGTCCGCACATCACATGGTTCAAGGACGGAGCCGAGATTTACAGCCATCTCTACCTTCACGTACGTATAGTACCATTGCAAACCGTAATAGATTAGCGTAACGAGCCGTAGAACCGTGTGTAACCCATGCGAACACGTTCGATGTTCAGGTTCACGAATGGCAAATTGGAGCGGATAAAGTGAAATCAAAGCTAGAGATTGATCCTGCGACTCAAATGGATGCTGGAGTATACGAGTGCTCGGCCGATAACATGTACAGCATCGATCGCAGATCCTTCAAGACTGACTTTTCTATTGCTTTCGATTAAGTTTGATGCTTCTCTGAGACTAACCTAGTGCGAGTAATTACTGTAGATTAAAAGCGAAGTGCAATCCTAGGAATATATGCATATAAGCATATATATATACACATGCATATACGGATATATGTATACAGTATGCAGTGCCGTAACGAGGGTATGAATCGCCTATGGCAAGTGTCTAATTTGCGCCTCCCCGCAATCCAATAATGACAAAAAAAATAACTTTTACTAAATGCAATATATTAAATACTATTAACCTCATCAAAATGAGTTGCCTGTAAAATTTTGATGTGCGCCCCAAACCCAGTTGCGCCCGTGGCAGGCGCTTCTTTCGCCACGCCCTCGTTACAGCACTGACAGTATGCATATACACGTATACGTATATGTATACAGTTAATATACATGGTATTACACTAGGAAATAAATGCAGATTACAGATAAGCATTTCGAGCAGCACTCACCGCCTCTCGTTCTTCACAATTTCCATGTAGTCGAAGCTCCTGGCGTAAAATCCGTTGTCCATAATTGCACCCCAGAAGTTACTCCACATTTTGTACGGTCTGACTAGCAACGGTGCCACGATTCCTCGTTGCTGTTCCACCAGCAGCTTCAACGCGTGTACGTTGTCCAAATGAGAAACGGCATCGACCGAGAAATATCCAGAGCATTCTTTCAGCATACAGTAATCCCTGCAGAAACCGATTCGCATTTATTCAACTAAACATTTTCGGTAACGATATATCCGACATTTCGAAATGGATCTCTCACTATAGCCGGATATTCGAGTATCTTAACCCTCCGATGCACGACAAGGTCCCTAGGGACCTATGACGTTTTGAACGATGCGGCATTTCAATACGGTTCATCCGAACAGCCGCAGCCTACGTGACTTTTATAAATGGGATGTCTGGAAGCGATTGCAATCGTCATCGATACGATTCCGTGAAATTTTTCATCATAACCGTCGGGTTAAAGTCATTTATGGCGTCGATGCCCGACAAAAGAGAAAAAGTTGTTGTGCATCGGAGGGTTAATATAGCCAAACACTTGGACCTCGTACGAGTTTAGGTACTCGAAGACGTCGTGCAACAAGTAAGAGCTCAAATTCCGATTCGGATCTCGATTTGGTCGACTTTCTTGCGTACATGGCCAGGTTCCTTGCGTCGACTTCGTTAATTTTACTGCTGGCAAAGATTTGTTTGATGCTCTTGTATTCGCTCCCGTGTTTCCTTATGAACTCGTCTACAGTGGGCTGATGATACTCCACGTTGTTGTGAACGAACAGATGCAACTTTGATTTCGGATACGCTTGATCGTATATCCTTTCGAAGAACTCCTCCAAGAAAGGAGTCGGCCATTCGATGAATACGGCGATCACCACTTTCGGATACGTTTCCGGCAACGTCTTGTCCAGTTCTATCGTGCCTTCCCAGCACATCGCGCATCCCGTCTCGGAGTTCCAAGCCTGGGCCAGATAATTTCCCAACGAATTCAGTGACAATTTGCTGCGACCGTTCCCATGAAGTACCAACGGCGATGTGTTGTAAACGGTGTTGACCAGGGAAGCTTTTCCTCCCTCGAATTTTAGCTCCACGTCGGCTATCGACAAACATTTCATCGATAGAATCGCGGTTTTACCTTGTCGGAAACGGATTAGTTGATCTCGTTTACATACCCACGGCTGCATAGAGATTCTGAAATATCTCGGACTTGTGGTCCAACTTAATTTTGTGCTGTTCGCGTAACTTCTCGTCGAGAAACGCTCTGGTAAAGAACAGCTGGTCGTCCTCGGTATTCTCTATAGGAGCGTAATGTAATATCGCATAAATGTCCGAAAGATAACCGACGAATCCTCCCGAGTTTAGGAAACGTTTGCCCTGCGTTGCGACCGGATACTTGGATGCCAGCGATTTGTCCGGCCAGCACAATCCTTCGGCAGCGAACAATATTCTGGCGTTCGTGCTTTTGAATTTCTCCACTATTTCCGCCAGACCACCCAAAAAGATCACGTCGTAACTGGAAAAAAAAGTATACATAATTGTTGAATATGTTCGTTAATCGATTCGATAAGGACTGGTGTTAGAAAGTATTTCGAAACCTGTCTGTAAATATCCCTATCTTCTCTTCGTCGTCTTTGTAGTCTTCCAAAGCCTTCTTCAACAGATTGATTTTGTATCCTCCTCCTTGAGTCTTCATGTTACCACCTTGCCAGGGCTTTCCCATTCCCAGCACGTTCAAGTTATCGCGAAATCCATAGGTATTAACCGACGAAAGATACCTCTTGTAGCCATCGGTCTCGGCACTGGCAACGGTAAACACCAGAACATCTGAAATTGAAACTAATCGTAAGACACGCGCAAATTCAAACATTTCAAAAACGCTGATCGAATCGTACAGGATCTGTACCAGTGGTCAGTGACCAGTGCCAGTGGTCAGTGACCACAGAGATTGCACAGATTCGGAGAAATCGATCTTCTGGACTAGATCGTTACACAACTATTTCACATTTCACGCTAGAACAGTTTAGCATAGCCACCTTTTTTTGTCAACAGAAATATTCTACGTGCTCGAGAAACTATATTTCTTTAGAGAACAGTGAAATTTCACCGACCGCTATTCCACCTTCCAACGTCTCTAACCCAACGGCGCATGGAGGTACAAAAAACATTTAGTTACTTAATTTTACGAAAGAAGAAATGTCTGTTTCCAGGTTATCTGGAAACGGTACCAATACTATACTATACAATATCTATGTGTATACGCAAGCTTGATTCTATCTTCCAACGTCTCTAACCCAACGGCGCATGGAGGTACAAAAAACATTTAGTTACTTAATTTTACGAAAGAAGAAATGTCTGTTTCCAGGATATCTGGAAACGGTACCTATACTATACTATACAATATCTGTGTGTATACGCAAGCTTGATTCTATTTTCCAACGTCTCTAACCCAACGGCGCATGGAGGTACAAGAAACATTTATTTAGTTACTTAATTTTACGAAAGAAGAAATGTCTGTTTCCAGGAAATCTGGAAACGGTACCTATACTATACAATATCTGTGCGTATACGCAAGCTTGATCTCAGCACGGTTTTTTTTTTCAGGGTGTAACAAAGCGTATAGAGGCTCATCTATTTCTGGCGTAATAACACCAACGCATGGGCTCGTTTATGGTTCTCATAGCTGCTGCCGCCTTTCGTCGTGACATCATGATCTGAACGCGATATAAACGAGCAAGCCGGCTGCGCTGAAAATCGCGTCATTCCTCGAATTATTGGACATACTTGCATACCAATCACGAGTACATCATCTGAAATATGACATATTTCATCATAAATCTGCAATATGATAATATGAAATATTCGAAATCGAACGATACCCCAACTATATGAAAATCCCGGTTCAAATCAGGCACAACAAATCGGAATATTTAAATTATTGTATGGGTATGCGTGCACATATATTATGGTGTCCTTCAAACACAATACATAGTAAATGTTATGTCGATCGTAAGTTGCTACAGCAAAATTTGAATGTTTTCGGCGCATTGGTTCGATCAATTAATACTAAACACTGTTTGCAAATTAACACAATATTGTTTCTCAACGTTTCGATCTTCATTTAGATCATTATCAAGAGAATTACAATAGCATTGCGTCTGTAAAATAACAATGAATAATACAATATATATATATTGTGAAAACAACATCGGAAAAATTAACGAAAACCTTACTCACTTGCTTAGTGATTTTGCTTAGTTAATTTGCAAATAGTGTTTAGTATTAATTGATCGAACCAATGCGCCGAAAACATTCAAATTTTACATAGTGTTCTATAAGTTTCGAGGAGCCGACCGGTGAACGTAACGGTCGTGACTATAATTGTAAGTGTATACATAATATCTGGGGTAGTAAGAGGTCTGATTGAAAATTTTTCGAATAATCTTTGCTCATTGGATACGCGTTCCGTGAATCAGATCGACAGATGCATGTCCGGAATCACGGAGGCCCGCGCGCAATACATACATAAGTAACCGGAAATGGAGAGATAACTGGTCCGCGCGTGATCTAGTTAACCACCGAAACATAGGAAATCTAAGACCGAATTAACATTTCTTTTGCGAGCGTACGGTCAGCGCGTAAAGGTAACCGTAAAACATATGTGTAATTAAATGCATGGCTCCTAGGAAAAAACTCGACAATAGCAAGAATTCGTTAAACAAATCGGTGCGGATCGATCTAGATCCTACGTGAGATTCGCCTCGTCGCCCTCATTGCCAGCCTCCGTTGCATTAATCGATATGTATTATCTTTCCGATTGTTCTTCGAATCGGTGCATTTTGTAATCGAAGACGACCAGGCAAGATCGATTATTAATAATTAGACTGCGGATGTTTATGCATGTATGCAGTGGCGCACCCAGGATTTCATCTTAGAGGGGGACAAGTTGAACAAAATGACCTATTTTAGATGTTTTTAAACATAAATTTATTTATAGAATAAAATCTAGTTTTCTTTTCTTTTTACATAGCTCTTCAAATTACTTCGGTTATAGTTACATGAATGTCTCTGTGTATGTATAACAAAGCCAACCCATTCAGTCGTGGTTGTGTCATTGTGGATCTTAAATATGTTTTCAAAATTCTTAATGTAGAAAATGATCTTTCACTGACGCACGTCGTTACCGGAAGCGTTGCAAATATGTTTAATAAATTATAAATATTAGGATATATCGTTTTATCACATTTCAAAATCGCATCAATGGCATTTTTGCATGGAGACCATGGACACCAATACTGACACGTAACACAGCCACAGATGCACAACAATAGGCAGAATTCAGTGTTCTAGTATCGGCAGTTTTTGCAAATACGTCGGAACCTAAGTGAGTGTATGCCTAATTTGTATGGAGAAAAGTTGTTCAAAATGGTTAGTTTTAGAAGTAACTATTCTACGGTTTAGCTAATTTTCCAGTGTTTCGTTTCCTTTTTCTTGGGGGGGGGGGGGGGACTTGGCCCCCTGGCTCCCCCCTGGGTGCGCCACTGCATGTATGGGTTACGAAAATTTTCAAAAAAATGCTACAATATGCAATTCGATAGAATTTAGTACGATTTTTATTTATTTTGGATCCACAAAGGCTGTTCCCCTGAAAAAATAGGATTTTAATCCGTTCCATTTCCTTAAAGTTTGTCTATAAAAATTGAAAATTCCATAAACATCCGCAATCTATTAATAATCGATCAATCGATAAAGTAAACTAAAATGTTACTCCCTGCCGCGATTAAAAATAAGAATGCCATCATCATCTCTTGCACGAAATCGGTCAGAAAGAGGTCAACCGTCCTCAACCCAGTCGTCCGATAAACGAGATAAATGATTTCGACGTTTCAATGCAATTCTCGTTGACCGATGAGCGCGAAAACGTTTTTGAATCCACGAGAGCGAAACGCGCAGTCAAAGATTAGAGATTAAAGATCAAATATCGCGATTGATCGATCCGAGTCGTAATCTTCACGGGTCAATGAACCAAAACTTTCCCTGTCGAGTAACCACAAAAAAAAGCACTGTACAACGGCCTCTCAATATTTAACTGTCTTACAAAGTCGTTTGCTCGTATTCGAATATCAAAAGGATTTTGGTTCGAGCATTTCCTAAAAAGTATATATTAAAAATTTTTTAGTTAAGCAAGTAAGTTTACTCTTTTTCTTTTTGTTTTCTGTTCCTACAATTTGGCTTGACTGTTTTAGTCAACCATATATTAATCAATGGGTAATAAAAAAATTTTTTACAGACGCAATTACAACAAAATTATTTCTTGAAAATGATCTAAATTTAGATGGAAACGTCGAAAATTGGTCGATGTAACAATTTGCAAAAGTGCTTAATAGTAACAAATGATCGTACCAGTGCGCCAATAGCATTAATTAGATTTATTTCCTAAAAATGTAACAACAAAATAAATAATACAAATATTCCGAAAGACTTATTCCAAAGTTATCTTCAACTTGGTTCTTATTATATAGAGGAGAAGATTTCGAAAGGATATAGAAATGATAAATGTCCCTCGGTATACGTATCGAGCGAGCTTTTATCGAGCGAACGATTAAGAAACGGTCTGGTCGGTGGAAAACTCTGGAAGAGAAGCTCGCTGGTGTTCCGAGTGTTCAAGCGACGTTTTCATTCATGTTTCGTGAACTAAATATACCTATTTTTATATAGATGATTGTTTTGTGTTATGTTTTTAATGGGAACCTTTTTTTATTCGAAGAAAAGGGTTCTCGCGGATATATATGTTAAATAGCGAGCGGATGGGGTCCAGCGGTGGTTGAAGATCAAAACTATTTACCGTCTACGTCCGTCGATGGCGGAGTCTCGGCGACCACGTGGTACGCGCAGAACAAGCTCCACAGCAGACAGCATCCGATTAGTTTCTCAGGCATTTTGTCGACGGGAACACAGAGAGACGTGTAGTACGCGAGCGCGGCGAACGCACTGTTACGACTAAGATCAGCCGCGAAGCGAACACCGGCAATAAGCAAGTCCTCGCCGCCTACTCCCACGCTTTTTCAACGAAAGCTACTATCTTCGATGTGCATGTTCGCTGACACTGCCTCTCCCGCCTTACCGCGTCGCGAGCAGCACAACACGGTGGTGGTGCTCTCGTAAGCATTGTTTGTAACTGGACACGGCTGCTTGAACGCTGGGAACGCAACGAGACCGCGTCTCCATTGATCAAACGAGGACGGAATATAGTCCGGTTACGTTACATGTTACATATAGGAATAGAATGCGCCGACTCGATTTGCCCGAGTACGATTGAAATTCTATTACCAAAGCTCTGGTATATTACGATTACGGACACGGACTCCACGCCACAATGGCCGTCTGCACGGATGCTATAGTTTATGTTGGAGTCGAAGCTACCTACGGTGGCTAATCATTTTTGCTACTATCGATACTATACTTTCATCTTCGTTGTTATTCTCCCACGATTTATTAGTTTACTTGATCGAGATTATGGAAGAAATATAATATTTTGAACTGGATATTTTATTTATGGGACTACGCTTTATAGGTTAAGCTTTCCTATTGTTCTATTTGTATACATATTCGTAGAAACGTCGGTGTAATATGAAATAAAATCTATCTATTATAAGTTAGGAAATAAATGTTATTATACCTTTCGAATGTTTCGAGATGTTTAAACGGAGCACTATTTATATTAGGATTACTTTTATGAAACAGCTATGGGAATTTCTGACGCCCGTTTCGCGGTACGTGAGAATAACGCGGCTATATCGACGGCGCAACACTTGCTTTTGCGCGAGCCTCGGTAAATGTACTCGAGATGGCGCTCCGCGACCTATCGACCGCGGGCAAAACGCTCGGGTAAACTTCTGAAAATCGGTCAAATCGGATTGAGCTAAAATTTTGTGCACATAGGTTCATTTTGTATTAAAACTATATTTCCCAAAGGAATTTTTGACGACGCCGAAAAAAAATTTTCTATTATTGTAGTGTCATTTTCTACGTTACCGACATCACATTTTCTACACTACCGGACGAAAAAAGTGTTTAGATTCTTGATTGATGTTCTTATAGAAAAATTGGTCGACGGAAATATAATAAAGGGCGTTTGCGAGGAGGAAATTGGATTCTAAGTATAATGGAGGTACTGACGAGATACTCGTTGCTCAATGCAAAATGTTATGGAAGGGAATAGGTTTGAAATAATCATATCGAAAATCTTTCAATACATTTGTTCTTACATCTAGCATGTCTTACATTCTACAGGGTGTTCATTTGAAAACTTTCCAGCCGAATATCTCGAAAAATATGAAAGATATTAAAAAAGTGTAAAACACGTGTCCAAGGATTTCGAGGGGGAAAGGGGGGGGGCAGTATCAGTTTTTTATTTGGGTGGCGTTTTCAAGGTCATTTGAAGGTCAACTTTGTTTTTTCAAATGGAAACCTATATTTTTTATTATGGGATCTTATTGTACTTATTGTACGAAAATTAATTGGTCTTTTTACGTACAATAAGAACCCATAATAAAAAATATAGGTTTCCATTTGAAAAAACAACGTTGACCTTCAAATGACCTTGAAAACGCCACCCAAATAAAAAACTGATACTGCCCCCCCCCCTTTCCCCCTCGAAATCCTTGGACACGTGTTTTACACTTTTTTAATATCTTTCATATTTTTCGAGATATTCGGCTGGAAAGTTTTCAAATGAACACCCCGTATAGTATACAATATTAAAGCAAATTCGAAGTGTGCAGCTATTAGCTTGATATTATCCACTATTTGTAAGATACTAGAATAGTTATAACAAATAGAGTATGTCGAATAATTATTATTGCGGAGAAAAAGGTATGAATCGTAGAAGTCTCCCATCCACGGGGGATCAAACAAAGGTGATTGCAGCCAGTGGCGCACCCAGGGGGGGAGCAAGGGGGCCAAGTCCCCCCTCAAGAAAAAGTAAACGAAACACTGGAAAATTATGTATGTAGCTAAACCGTAGAATAGTTACTTCTAAAACTAAACATTTTGAACAATTTTTCTCTATACAAATAAGGCATACACTCACTTAGGTTCCTTAGGTATTTGCAAAAACTGCCGATATTAGAACACTGAATTCTGCCTATTGTTGTGCGTCTGTGGCTGTGTACGTGTCAGTATTGGTGTCCATGGTCTCCATGCAAAAATGCCACTGATGCGATTTTGAAATGTGATAAAACGATATATCCTAATATTTATAATTTATTAAAAATATTTGCAACGCTTCCGGTAACGACGTGCGTCAGTGAAAGATCATTTGTTTACAATGAGACAACCGCGACTGAATGGGTTGGCTTTGTTATACATACACAGAGACATTCATGTAACTATAACCAGAGTAATTGAAGAGCTATGTAAAAAGAAAAGAAAACTAGATTTTATTCTATAAATAAATTTATGTTTAAAAAAATCTAAAATATAGGTCATTTTGTTCAACTCGTCCCCCTCTATATTACTCTATAAGATGAAATCCTGGGTGCGCCACTGATTGCAGCCCATTGCAGCCCAACTCCAGCCAGCAACGATACCCAACGTGTCCTCACCAAGAGCGATGGCCAAGAGTCGTGTTCAAACAATAGACAGGATTTTTGATCTTTTCAACATATTTCTGTTCCCATAGATCGATTCTTGGAACTAAAAAAAGGTGTACGGAAATCGTCTAATAAAACTTGAATAAAACACTTCATTGCAATTGTAGAGGGTTGCGCTGGGCGACGTTTATGGCAGGGACATCGCTATTGTGCAGTGGGCCCGGTACGTGACTTTTTGCAGTTTGGCTACGGCGCGGCGTTGGGCCTGTTCAGGCCTGTTATCGTCACTTCCAATTAGTTTATTAGCATTGTCGTCCGTACCTGGGTACCTTCGATGCAGTCCCTTGCCAAAAACCAATAAAATTGTCGTTTCTTGTGCTCAGCGCATCTGGTTTCCAGATTGCTGGAAAAACCCAAGGTTGGTCTCCAAGCATGTGCGGTCTTGGCGAATCATTGGGTCCGCTTCAGACACCTGTTAAACATGTGTTAGTTCCGTCCACCCCCAAATCTCCGGAACTAGGGATGAGACCCTGAAGAAGTAAATATATAGTTTGGTATCCACTGGTATCCATAGTAATTGTAGTTTTTTTCGTTTTCTTGCAAACTGGAAGGTGGCACACCCCGTGCATATACAATCAAAGTCCGAGCACCGAGCGATCATTTCGGATCGACAGCAATACTTTTCCGTTGTTATATTTTAATTTCGAACGGTTCTAATTAATGTAAAAAGAATGCGTTTCGCGATAGATGGATTCTTATTTAGAATTAATTGCAGTACCATACTTGAAATTGAAATTAAACCACCGTCACCTACCATGAGACGATTCAAATACCCCGCGCGTTCCAACATCTACATTCTCACTTGCAATCGTTTCATTCAGTATACTACCATGTGAACTCGACTTTAGGATATCATAGATATACAGCTCTCGCATTATAATTTTTGAATGCGTAAATCGAACGTGTTCAAAATGATGCACTACTATTTAAAATACATACTCGATACGATGAAATAATATATTTATTACTAGATTGCGGATCTGTATACAAAATTGTCTGCATCAGTTATCGAAAGCTTGAGCTAAATGGATGTTCCATGTTAAACACTCTAGAGAAAATAAATCTTTATAAATCTTCATATAATTGAAGATGTTTTAATAATAAAATTGTTTCGATAAAAAAGAAACATGTTTGGATATTTTAATACATTCTGTCTCGTTATTGGCTGATATCAGTACCGCGTGGCGCCGCGCGCGGATGCGAACGGTACTACACTGTGACTTTGCAATGTGCGGCTACATCAGTGGCCGCTAGCTGAAGTAAGCAGCTGGCGGGAAATCTACATTGTTCGTGCATTATGGTGATGAAAGTCACAAACAAAACCGAGTCGCTGGCGGGAAGATTCACGCATGTTTCTGAATAGTGTTGCACCCGGTAACGTGTCGGAGAAGTGTCGTTGAGTGATTCAAAAAATGGAATGTTAAGATAGTGTAACAAGCGGATGTACGCAGTGACCTTCCACAGATACCAGGATATTTTTAATAGAATCGATAAGATATTTGCGGAAGAAGATGGTGTTCACAACCGTTAACTTTATGCATTATTTGAATCAGCGTAGAATTTGCGTGTAAATAGGTATTAAATAGAGATTGCAAAGTTGTCGACAATCATGGAGAATAACGTGAAAAATAGAAGAAAAGGGAGATCTATGGATGACGAGACGTTTCAATCGAAACGGTTCAGAGGAAAGGAAAATAGCTTGAGCCATTTGCAAGATGTGAGTGTAAAAGTTAGACCTAATTACATTTTTGGTTTCTTAAGTAACATAGATTTATACATTTTTCTGTATACCGTAGAACACTGTCGGCAAAGTACGTAAGATTTTTGTTAGAAATTTCATGTGTCACGATGCCTTGGAAATTATACTAAACCCGAATGTAAATTTCATTGTTGGTCGTAATGGAAGTGGTAAAAGTGCAATATTGACAGCCTTAACTGTTGGTCTTGGCGCCAGAGCTAATGTTACCAGTCGGGGAGCAGCTGTGAAAGGTATGAACATGCTCTATTGTGCGGTCAATGATTAATTCCTACTTTTACAACAATGCCTCTTATTACCTAGAGTTTATAAAGAAAGGAAAGCAATCGGCAACGATTGAAGTAACGTTACTCAATCGAGGACCAATGGCGTATAAACCAGATATTTATGGCGAATTAATAGTAATTACACGCACTATTGCAAGTTCGTCAACGTATAAAATTAAAAATTGGAGAGGTATGTAAGAGTTTTGCAAGATGCATAGCTTAAACGGTGTATTACTAATATTTAAATACTTTTACTATTGAACACTTATTTACACTATTACATAGAACCATGTTTATTGTATTATCTTTAATAGGCGAAACAATTTCAACAAAACGACATGAACTGGACAATATACTACGAGCAATGAACATTCAGATAGATAATCCGATTGCTATCTTGAATCAGGACACGTCGAGGACATTTTTAGTATCCTCTAAACCCGAAGAAAAATACGAGTTGTTTATGAAAGCGACACTGTTAGACGTAATTGGAAATAATTATAGAGAAGCTGAATTAATATGTCAAGAAGAATATGTGAAATTACAAAAGTACAATGAGGTATGTTTTTATTATATATTTTTTTTGTAATAACCGATTCTTTTTGTACACATCGGCAAACATTCTTGCAGATTTTGTCAGAGACCAGGAAGGAAGTAGACAGGTTGAAAGCAGATATAAAAAGGGCAGAACAAATCGATGAATTACGCGAACAAGCGACTGGTTTTGAAAAGGAATTGGTTTGGGCAGTTGTGAGTGTCGAATTTAGTACTTCAAAATTTTATGATATACAAGTTATCGCTTTTGATTAATAGCATGAAATTCGCATTCTGTTGTGCAGGCCATAGCTGAAGAGCAGAAATTACAGAGGGTCGAAGAAGTTCTCAAGAAGTGTAAAGACACCCATCAATCTCTTGTGGATGCTGAAACGACTGCGGATTCAAAAGATGAAGAAATAAATAAAAAAATCCTGTACGTAGTATAAATTAATATTAGTATGTAGTATAATAAGGTTTTTTGAATCACCATTTGATTCATCGTTGTTACAATATATAGGCACATACGCTGTATAACATATAACATTTTTGTGCAGACGCTTGGAAGAAGAAATTAAAGAAGCGGAACAAGAAGTTACTAATAGTTCAGCAGATTACAATAAAGTGAAGCAAGATTATAGTATACATAAAGATACACATTCCACCAAAGCGAGAGAGTGGCGTTCTTCCCAAACTAAGATTAAGAGATTAGAAGATGACATTAATATGATTAAAAAAGAGATACAGCGACAGGAAACGTTTGTACATTTTTGTTTTTTTTACATAATTTGGATACGAGCAACCATTTGACGGGAGCGTATACTTTTAGCGGTGACAATGAAGAACAAAGTGAGCGAAACGAGATGAAGCAAACGTTGGTGGAATTGGAACAGAAACTGGACGAAATTGAAGCTTTATTGCGGACTAAACAAACTCATCAAACGCACTTAGAAACGGATAAGATGCGTCTCGTAAAAGAAATGCACGCTACGAAGATTGAAATAGCAGGCCGTGACAATCGTATACGTGAGTATTAAAGGTTGTCTTTTTAAGGAAAAAGGATCTCGAAAATAAGAATGCCTTAAGTCACACGTTTCTTGTGCTCTTTAAGTTGTTTATACAAATTTAGTAGTTCTTTTATCTAATTTTAATTCGAGTCTAATTTGTATTACAGAACAAATTCGACGCGATATTACTGCCACAAAGACACAGTCTGATAATGCGTTAACAGTATTTGGACGAAATATACCACGTCTTTTGAGAAGGATCGACGAGGAATACAGTAATAACCAATTTAGGGAAAAGCCACGCGGCCCACTTGGTACGTTAAGAGCAACTAGAATCTAGAAAGTGTATTTTCTTTGTAGCGTCTTATTTCTTATAAAATATGTTTATTTTATATATTCTTATAAATTCTCTGTCCTTAGGAGCATACATAAAAATGAAAGATAAGGCATGGGCACCCGCAGTAGAGAATTATTTGGGAGTCGGTACTTTTAGCACATTTTGCGTAGACAATGCTGAAGATGCCAAAGTATTAAGAGCGATTATGAAGGAAATTTATTTAAATGAGAGGACTCCACAAATAATATGCAGCAAATTCTATAACAAAGTGAGTGATATCTTTGTAAGCTTTTTATTATATCTGATTGGATAACGATGTTTTGGTGTTTCCAGGTTCATGATGTTAGTGCTCACTGCACTCTTTCCCCTGATTATTCCAATCTCTTGGACGCAATGGATATATCGGATCCTGTCGTCGCTAATAGCTTAATCGATCAGCGGGAAGTTGAATGTGTTTTATTGATCCCAACAAGCAAAGAAGCATCTGACATTATGTCGGATGCTTCGAAAGTGCCAGCTAATTGTAAGAGAGCCTTTACTCAAAGAGGAGACACGTTCTATCCGGATCCACATTATAGGAGTTACGGAGGACCTCGTGGCTTGAAAGCCAAATTCCTTCAAGTCTCTGTTTCCGATGCGATTAAGTAAGATCTCGTAATTTTTTTAATTATTCTGTTTAGCGTTGCAAGAGTTACATTTTATTTGATCTGATTAGGGGACTCGAAGAGGAACTTCGTGCTTTAGATAACGAAAAGAAATTAGCTGTTCAATCGTATAGTATAGCCCATGAAAAAGAGAAACGTACAAATTCTGAATTGATAAATGCCAATCAATTAATCGCGAAGCTTAATGCTGCTCAAAATAAGTATAAAGCGCAGGTAAACGATCTGAAGGATAAGATTGAAGCCAACGAAGCGATGTCCGTTACAGTATTTGTAAGTTCAACTTTCATGAGCTTTTTTTAATGTTTACCGATCCGTCGCTTTACATTAGAATAATTTATATAAACTGTCGATTGTATCTTGTGCAGAAAAATGAGTTGATCGAATTAGAAAAGAGGTTGCACCAAGAAAAATGTGAAGAGTCTCGTTTCAATGAAATTGTTCAAGAACTTCAGAAAAAGGTGGAGCATTTGGAGGCGGAAATTAGGCGATATCGTGAACTAAGGCAGAGCCTGGACTCGAAAACCAACCCGCTAAAGGTATTTTTTATTAACTTTTATGAGAATACGTTAAAATCACCTTATTTATACAGGATATCCCAAAATGTTTCGTACAAAAAACTTTCTTCGTTCTAATATTTATTATTTGCGAGAAAAACGCTGGCTATAGTCATAGTATGAACATCCTGTGTGTATATGGATTAATGTAAGTTAATGACCTTGCATGTGTCGCGTAGGCCAGTATAAAGCAACTGCAAGATGAAAAAGAGGAGATGCGATCAAAAACTCGACACGCAGAGAGAAAATTAGAGGGAGTGCGAAAAGCTTTGCAGAATGCAACTGCAGAATTCGAAATGCAACAGAGGGCTACTGAGAAAGCGGTATCCGATGCAACGAATCGATGCGATAGGATAGAAACATCCAGGTTAATGAACGGACTATAGTATTACTATAAATACGAAATATAAATTTTTGGTCAGGAGAAAACGAAGTTCGTTGTGTTTTGCAGATCGGTGAAAGAACTTAGAAGGTTAGCCAAAGAATTACAAGCTGCAATTCATGAAATTGAGCGACAATTTGGCACTATAGAACAGTTGCGAAAGGAGCTGAAAGCAAAAGAAGCGAAATGCGGGAAAAATTTGAATTTAACTGCTAAAATTGAGAAAAGTTATCAAGTAAGTCATGGTTTCGTAATATATTATTTTTGCGTATTGTATTTATTTTTACACTCGAACTTTCTTGAAAATTTTATTTTTATTTTAAAATATACATTTAAAAAAAATTGTCAATGGTAGTGAAATTTTTAGAATATATTCATGTATTTATATATATTGCAGATACATCTTAATCGTTTAAAACACCGAAAAAGATTATTCGCCGATATGAAACAGACACACGGAATAAGTATTCAAAATTCTTTTTCGAACGTACTGGCATTACGAAACAAAAAGGTACGAATAAACGACGTGTTCTACTTGGCGCATAAAAAATTATGTTCATTGTTTTTTCTATACCATTACACAATATGTTTTAATCAGGGTACCATAACCATCGACCATGGGAGGAGAATACTTGAACTTGAAGTGAACGCGCAGAACGGCAGCCAAAGGTCAACCAATGATGCGAGATCACTATCAGGCGGTGAAAGGTCTTACTCGACCGTTGCCTTTATTTTAGCGCTATGGGACTGTACCGGTTTGCCTTTTTATTTTCTCGATGAATTCGACGTGTTTATGGTACGTATATTATGTATAAATATCGAGGTTCTTTTTACACATGCGTAAAGACTTTTACGAGTAATTATTTTGTAATTAGGATAAGGTGAACCGACGAGTCATAATGGACATTCTTTTGGATCATACCAAAACACATCCGCAAAGTCAGTTTACGTTTCTGACCCCGCTGGATACCTCTAACATCCTTGCAGAAGATTACGTTACAATTCATAGGTGAGTACAATGAAAATTCAATTAAGAGATAATTAAAAAATTATATTTATACTAATTTGTGTAATTATTTTAATTCTCAAGATTGGCACCACCAGAAAGGGGAACTCAAGATTAAAATATAGTTTAGATACTTTTTTTTTTTGGAAGATTTTAATTATTTTTCTCAGGATATGAATTATCCCTCAAAAATATTTAATCGCTTACAATATTCGATCTTCATTAAAAATTTTTTTTTGTTAGGTTGAATGTATTATTTGTAACAATATACAAACTGCAACACTTTTTAACTAAAAACGTCCAAGTGATATGCATTATTTTTGAGCGGTAATATATGAAAAATGCGATAACTAATAGTTGATACTGTTAAATATAAAATAGCTTAATAATAACTATTATTACGTGAAAATGGTATATTTATATTGTTGAGTGAGTACTTGTGAATATTTACTAAAGTATTATCAGTAGTTTTGTACTCCGATATGAAAACAAAATTTCAGTCGATTCGTAGATAGGCAAAAGGTATCAGTTTATTTTTTTAATGTAACTTGAAAACGTTTTTCTTTTTTTATGAAGTCCGCATAGATAAATACAAGGCGTGCAAAAACATATTTTCATAAGTCAAAATAATATATTTATATTGATAGTGTTGTTACATGAAATATTGTTTACGTTGTATTTTATTAATAAAATATGACGGTAAAACAAACTATTTTTATACTTTTTAATAAAAATTGACGGCGTGTAGAACGGAAGCGAATTAATTGTGTGATTATTATATATTTCGTACCTCTGATATGTTATCAGTATAAATTTTACTAATAATAGCAATAAAAATAGTTCTGATTTAATACGAAAATTACCACTGCTGTAATGTGTACATTTTCTTCTTCTACTTTTGGAAAGTTTGAAGAAACATAAAATTCGGGCGGTGCTATGGTTATGCACCAGCGATCAATTAGGGACTTTTACGAAGAATGAAGGTATAACCGCGGTTACGAACGAAGGCGTACCGGATCGTAAGTGGATCAAGGTTTGCACCGTTGCACGAATCTGGTTTGGAGTTCCCGATTAACGCAACGATTCGTATTACGTGCATTACACGCGGTGCGTGCGAGGCGTGGCTGTGCATTGTGCAACACTGCGCGGAGAAAGTGTTGGAGGACCGTCCGTGAATTGTTAATAAAAAAAAAGCGGGGCCGCTTTAACGAATGAAACGCGAACGTAATGACCGCGTCATCGCTCAGCCGTCAATGCTATACTTCTTTTTTTCCGTTCGACGCTTTTTTCCCGTTTTTGATCCATCGAACCCTTCCATGTCCTTGAAAGATCGAATTTTATGGCATCCGAACAGGCTACCGTTTTTTATTCGACTTTTTTTATACTGGCGGGACAAAGAATTCCCATGGAATTGTGGGCTGGGCGAGAAATGCACCCGACTTACGTCATTAAATATATAACAATAATGTATCTCATTGGCGGGAAAATATTTTATAATTAACGGACTGAGGATTTTTATACAAATTTATATTTTAACCCTTTGCACGACATTGACTTTTGCACTAATAGCACTCTATTTTAGTGCAACTACACCATTGTTGCAAATGATGACGAATATATAATTAATTACGATGTAATTGTAGTTTTTTTTCTGATAAATAGATGTTTTACAACTGGTAAAAAAAAAGTAATTATTGTTAAATTTGCTATAGTAATGAGTTTTTTTAATTAAAAAAATTTGTCGAAATTATCTATGGCTGGACCGAACAAATAAAAAATGTTATCTTAACAATTTTTTTGCTTTTGCACATTGAATAAATGCATAAAAATCTCCACTGTAATAATCAGAATGTTTGGGTATTGATTGATTAAAATTTTTAGTTTCATTGATCATATATATGTGTATTTCTATTTTTTATAAACGTTGAAATGGAATTCAATTGGCCGCTCAAGTTCATTCATGGTAACCCTCGCTTCCACCTCTTTACCCGATACACTTTCGTTCCACCTGATATGGCGCTTGAGAAATGGAAAGCATCAACACTAGCGATCATTCTCATGCTCTCTGTCTCTTGCCAACGTTACTTAGAACGGTGTAACAATAGAAGTTGCGCGCACTGTATAATTCACGGTTGAGAAAGTGGCCTTGAACGGCCGATCGAGTTCGACTCGTGATGATCGGTTGCACCGTAGCCGATCAGCTTGACAAGTATTACATGCACAATAATAATAATAATCACGACGTTGAGAATGTCTGGAAATAAGATATAGGTGTTAAAAGATTTAAATTTGTCACTCTCGACGGCTGGAAACCTTGAGAAACTGCGATTTTTATTATTTTTAACAGTACCGATCGACAAAACTTTTTTATTTTCAATGATTTATTTATGCAACTTTTACCATCGTATTTGCGACATTATTTACTGGTTAAAATGAGTCTCAACATGACGGCATTCGGAATAGAATTGCTTGTTTAATTCAGGATTATCCGAACCGTTTCGCAAAAAAAAAAAATTAAGAATACAAATGTTTTAATAGGAACGTACGGAGAGAGAGAGAATGCGTTTGATATATGGTTGCTAAAAAAGTGACTTTATTCAGATAAACATTATCCTATGGTAGGCAGATCGTTGTTCAGTGGATGTAGGCGGGCGCGGGGGCGGCGTATGCGAGGGGCGTGGCGTACTTGGCGATTGGTGCGGCGTAGGAGAGGGCGGGTGCAGCGGCGTAGGAGAGGGCGGGGGCAGCGGCTATCTTGGCAATGGGAGCGGCATAGGCGAGGGGCGCGGCGTATTTGGCGATGGGCGCGGCGTAGGAGAGGGCGGGTGCAGCGGCGAATTTGGCGACTGGTGCAGCGTATTGGATGGGTGCAGCGGCGATCTTGGCGACAGGTGCGGCAACAAGAGGAGCAGCGGCGGCTTCCTTGCGGACTACGGCGTTGAATCCGTTGACAGAGTCAGCGGTGTAGTCGACGATGCGTCTGGTTCCGTCAGCTTCGATCAGGGAGTAGCTGCCCTGGACAAGGTCACCGTCGCGGGTCTCCTGTTGGCTCTTGGCGTCACCGGTCAGGCTGTCGTGAACATCATAGGCGTAGCTGTATTGAGGATGCGGGTCGAAGTCAGCGTCCAGAGCCTTCGCCACGGGAGCCACTGCCACGGCTTTGGCAATGGGCGCGGCTACCGCTACTGGAGCAGGGGCGTAGGCAAGAGGGGCTGCTGGGGCGTAGGACAGGGGGGCCTGCAGGACACCGGCGTTGGCCGCGGCCAAGAGGGTGGTGAAAGCAACAAACTGCAACAAAAAAAATGGTCTTTGTTAGAACGAGCTGATAAGATATGCAATTTAAATTGTGTCACTGTTTGGCCAATTGGCTATATTGGAATGCAGGCAGTGTACGTTGCAAACGAGTATTTAGTTAACCAAGCGATCCACTATTTCAATAAACCAGCCAATCATAAATCGAGGTTTTAGACACTGTTCAGAGTTGTCTGCTTCAACCGTACTGCGAAGCGACAGATAAATTGATATTATAGATAAAGATGAATTTTTCTCTTTCAATATGAATAGAGGAATCCACTGTTTTCGTATCAATGACAACAATCTCGAATGGTTTCCGTTGGAACAAGTAGCGCGACAATAATCCTAGCATACCAAGTCAGTAAAATATATTATGTATAGTATAAAATATATCGGACATATTCTAGATGACGATGAATAATGAAGCAATTAATTCGACCAATAACCACAGCATGGAGAACCGATTTTCAGTGGAACAAGCAGATAATGGTAACTCTAGCGTTCAGTCTGCTGTCCGAGTGAATGCACAGTAGTGCAGTCACTGCATGGAGCTGACTACAGCAACCGAGTGGTATTGCTAGACTGCGAATTTTTATGGAAAATAAAATTTTCAAATGATTCCAATATTTTCGCAAATATCCTGACATTCGGTGTAATTTAAAACGGTAGAAACATTAGCGAAAATTTGTCCGAGATGAAAAGAATGTACTATACAGTGCAATTTAAAATAGTAATTATTTTTTAAAATTAATTGAGGGACTAATTTTAATAGAAATTCTTATAGTAAATTTAATTGAGTGTATTATTGCTGTACCTTGGCTGTCGATGCCAACAATGTTCAATAAATGTTAAACAATGTCGATCGTAAGATGTTAAATCAAATTTTAAATGTTTTCGGCGCAAAGGTTCGATCAATGAATTTTTTTTGTAGAAGTGACAATCATGTTGAGGTCTCTAATGACATAATTTCTAATAAAATTCGGAATTAAATTATATGTTCTACATTTTAATAAGAAAGTTTTCTATTAATTACCTTGGCAATTAACAGGATTGTGTTGGAATTAATTGATCGAACCTTTGCGCCGAAAACATTTAAAATTTGAATTTTCAATAAAGATGAAAGTTCAAAGATTGAAGAGTGCGTTATAGATTAGTGATCCCCGATTAACCCAACAACCGCGTCCCTGTTCTACAAAGTGCAAGCTTTCTTCGAGAAACGAAATGTATTATCGAGATACTTGTAACAATACAATAATGTAGAAATGGCGTGATGGAATTTCCCGAGAGGTTGACGAAAGTCGCGTTACCGAAATCGTACGTGTGGGATCGAATCGAAGCAGGTATACGTGCGTTCTACTTTCGAGGAGTGACGAGGTAGCCGAGAACTCGAGGAAGCAAAAAGAATTTTTTCAGCGGTTCGGCAGAAAATTGTGAAAAAATTTGGAAAAACTCCAAAGAAGCACGAACAAATAGCCGAGAACTCGAGGAAGCGAAAAGAAGTTTTTTTCAGCGGTTCGGCAGAAAATTGTGAAAAAATTTGGAAAAACTCCAAAGAAGCACGAACAAATAGCCGAGAACTCGAGGAAGCGAAAAGAAGTTTTTTTCAGCGGTTCGGCAGAAAATTGTGAAAAAATTTCGGAAAAACTCCAAAAGAAGCCCGAAAAAATAGCCGAGAACTCGAGGAAGCGAAAAGAAGTTTTTTTCAGCGGTTCGGCAGAAAATTGTGAAAAATTTGGAAAAATTCCAAAGAAGCCCGAACAAATAGCCAGTTTTTCAGTGGTTCGGCAGAAAATTGTGAAAAAATTTGGAAAAACTCCAAAGAAGCCCGAACAAATAGCCGAGAACTCGAGGAAGCGAAAAGAAGTTTTGCAGTAGAAAATTGTGAAAAAATTTGGAAAAATTCCAAGGAAGCCCGAACAAATAGCCCAGTTGCAAACGGACGAATTTAAAGCGATTAAGTCGCTGTTGTCGAGATGCTATTTGGCTCGAAGAAAGAAGCGGTAACACGGGGTGTTGCGTTGAATGAATGATCGAGTATCGCTTTCGATATATGTACCTTGAATACCATGGTGGATTGCTTGGATTGGTAGATCTGTTGATCTGTCTGTCTGTGATGCGAATGATACCATGGTCGGGTGGTTTTCGGCTTTTATACTCGCAAGCCGTGGCGCAGGACCCACGGGCGAACACGGTGACGTAACTGGGTGACGGTACCTTCGACGGTCACCCGATTTGCGGCCGCGAAAGAGTGGCAGAAAATTGAGCAAGAAATCGGACCACGCCCAACACGAACAATTCGAACACCGACGATCCCCGTCTCGGGACCATCGTGTGGACGTCGACGCCGCCGCAGCCGTGGACTAGGCCACGTCCTTGCCGTGATGTTACTTAATCCTTCCCCGGACTTAAGCGGGCGAGAACGTCGAAAAGCACGGTTTTTCGACGAAATTCCATCACTCGTGAATTCTAGGCGATACGAACAATTGTTTCAGACGAAACTTGATGGATATAAAAGTTTGACATTGCGGTAACCTTGAGAAGCTCAGCTGAGAATAGATCTAGTCAAAGTTATCCATGTACTGAAGGTGTACCTAATATTTTAAGCCAATTGGTCAAGTAGATTTTTAAATATCATGGACCCTGTTTCAAAAAATATAGATTCGAGGGAAACGTGTTTAAAGTTGATGGATATAGAAGTTTGACATTGCGGTAACCTTGAGAAGCTCTGCTGAGAATAGATCTAGTCAATGTTATCCATGTACTGAAGGTGTACCTAATACTTTACGCCAATTGGTCAAGTAGATTTTTAAATAGATTTTTAAATATCGTGGACCCCGTTTCAAAAAATATAGATTCGAGGGAAACGTGTTTAAAATTGCTGGATATAGGAGTTTGACATTGTGGTAACCTTGGGAAGCTCTGCTGAGAATAAATCTAGGTGTACCTAATATTTTAAACCAATTGGTGAAGTAGTTTTTTGAATATCGTGGACCCCGTTTCGAACAATATAGATTTGAGGGAAACGTGTTTAAAGTTGCTGGTCATAGAAGTTTGACATTGCGGTAACCTTGAGAAGCTCTGCTGGGAATAGATCTAGTCAAAGTTATCCATCTACTGAAGGTGTACCTAATATTTTTAACCAATTGGTCAAGTAGATTTTTAAATAGATGTTTACATATCGTGGACCCCGTTTCAAAAAATATAGATTCGAGGAAAATGTGTTAAAATTGCTGGTCATAGAAGTTTGACATTGCGGTAACCTTGAGAAGCTCTGCTGGGAATAAATCTAGTCAAAGTAATCCATGTACTGAAGGTGTACCTAATATTTTAAGGCAATTGGTCAAGTAGATTTTTAAATATCGTGGACCCCGTTTCAAAAAATATAGATCCTATGGAAACTGGGGATAATAATAGGGTATGCCATATATGTACAGTAACGCCCATTAATATTCGGACGCTCTTAAAAAAACGATAACTTTTTGATATTGCACCATACGATTTGAACTTTTTTGAGAAGCGAGAGCAATTAATTTACTACATGATGTGAAAAGAAATTTTTTCAAAAATTGCAATTGGTCGGAATTGTCGAGAAAATACTAAAAGTTGCATTTTACAACTTTTTTATGCGGGTCTATATTGAAAATTTAAAAAACATGTTTTGTAGATCCGTGTCAATTGTATGCATTGTAAAAGTTTTATCGAAATCGGTTGATGTGGGAAAAAACGACAGGCATTGAAAGATGTACGAATCCTTATAGATTTATTGCAGTTAGAAAATCGTGAAAAATTGCAATTTCTACCATCTTTAAATATTTGTAGCTCATTGCAACGTTGACCGATTTTAATGAAATGTTCAGAATATATTTAATTGATACAGATCTACGAAACCTATGTTCTACATTTTCAATATGAGCCCACATAAAAAGTTGTAAAACATAACTTTTAGTATTTTCTCTGCAATTCCGACCAATTTCAATTTTTTCCAAAATTCTTTTCACGTTACGTAACAAAACCGATTGTTCTAACTTCTCAAAAAAAAAATCCAAGTTGCATGGTTGAATATTAAAAAAGTTATCGTCTTTTTAAGAGTGTCTGAATATTAGAGGGAGTCACCGTATATGTAAACATCTATTTTCGTATTATCTGCCAGCCCAGGACCATGAAGGCGCTAAAAAAAAAGTCCTGCAATTTTATTTTTTTCCTCTTTGCCACTTCTGATGGACGTGGAGCGAAGGAAACAGCAAGTATCCTCGAGTCTCTTCTCCGTCCTTCTCCTTCGATTACTTAATTAATTACGCCAGGTTTTTCTGCTGCGGCCGAGCTGGGACTTTCTTCTTCGGTTTTCGCTGGCTGAACACAGGATCGATAAAATATTCTCATTTCTTTTTTATTGGTTTATTATATTAGATTTTTTGTATTGAAAACATCATGGCATCAGTGTTCTTACATTTATTAATCTTCTACCGTCTTATATTTCAACCAGCCAATTTCTTTATAAATGCACAAAAATTATGCATTCATGATAAAATATTCTCATTTATTTTTTATTGGTTTATTATATTAGATTTTTTGTATTGGAAACATCATGACATCAGTGTTCTTACATTTATTAATCTTCTACTGTCTTATATTTCACCCAGCCAATTTCTTCATAAATGCACAAAAATTCATGATAGAAACGAGCAGGTGCAATTCGAAATGATTGAAAGAGTTCAACAATGTCGATATATACTAATTATGTAACATATAAAAATGATAACTGGAGAAACTAAATTTTTTATAGATTGCAATTAACACTAAATCTACCACGGTCAAATGACCGATTTTATATTCTACAATTATTGAAATTGTAAGAATTCAATTATGGAAAAAGAATGGAATAATTGTCCTTGTCCAAGCATCTATTGTATTAAAAATTACGGACAAATTCAATAATGTTGCCATTTTTATAAGGCAACATTTACCAGATACTTTCAGTGCTTGGTAGGTTTAGTGTTAATTGATGTATAAAAATTAGCAATCTAATAATTCCTGTGCGTCGTCCAAGTGGCAATAATTTTCCAATTTGTCCGGCAATTTTATTCACTGAAATACACGGTAAGCCGTCGATCATCAGCATCGAAAAATCGCCTGAGCTTGCGATCGGAAACATCGTGACAGAAAGGAGCCATAATAACCGATAACGATAAAACGTCGTTCGCGCCGCCTCGTAGTCGAACTCGGTGTGTGATAAATTCGCGAAATCCCTCATAATGCCAATTAGTTCTGGTTCGCGGGAATCCAACAAATTATTCGCCGTGTAATTCGCCGGTGCACGTTGGACGCTGAGGAGTGCTGCCGCGGAGCATGATCCGGGACCGACGACCTTGAGTTCTTCCATAATTGGCTGAATCAACTGGTTCTTTTTCGCGGTATGAAAAAAAATAAGAAGAGGACCCGATTTACGCGGTCATGACGTAACATGTCGGGTGAAGCAACGCTGATCGGATTTTCGGCCGATTAAACGCGCGCCGGAGCTGTTTGTTCGCCTTCATTTTCGCACGTTCCAACCGCACGCCATTTTCACCAATAAAATGCTTGTATCTCGCCGGACTTTTACACGTAATCGAAAGTTTCTACCACGATCGTGGCAAACCAGTTTTAAACAGAAATTCGTACTCTTTTTTTAACAATTTTAACAGTGTATCGGAAAATAAAAATTGCATTCATTTCAAGCTACAGGAACAATATAAACATCCATTTCCTTTCTTTATTAATTTTATCTTTCGACGAGTATATTCGTTGTACACAACTAAAAAATTGTTAATGGCTAATATGGACTTTTTAATGTTTATATGTAAAGTGCATTTTTGTAATTTTCAATATTTTTTTATCATATATTCTTTTAAATAAGAATCGGATTTTAATAAATATATAGGGTAACTGCACCAGTGAATAAACGGGCACCAGTAAATGAACGCTTTTGTATTTTTGTATTTTTTGCTTTTCCATCATTAATGAATGTAGTGTTCATTGACTGATATTTTTTATATTTTTTATTTAACGTTTAATAAAGACAAATAATAATAATTTCATTTTATTTGTGTTCATTTATTTTTGACAAATGAAGTATAGGGAACCATTTGGCATATATGAGATTCCTTTAATTCACTTTTTTTTTTAAATAAAATATCTTCCTGAACAATTTCTTAAATGTTCATTCACTGGTGCAGTTACCCTGCATATTTACGACTAGACAGCAGATCTTCATGCAAAACAAAAATTTTCGACCTAAATTGCAACGAACTGATAGGTTGAAAATAATATAACAGTGTTTCTAAATTTGTCTATTGTTCTTACTGTTTTAAATTACACCTACTCATTTTTGTCATAAACGCATAAAATCCGCTGTCTATTTACGACAAAGCTGAATAGGTTAAATATAAAACAATTTTACAAAGCATTCAAAAATTTTCCAGATGGCTTCGTTGTGTAGTAACTGCGTAAAATCCGGAGCCTAATAATTGCAGTTATGGTTGCAGATCAAATCTAAAAATATAGGATCGCTAGTAAAAAAGTAAAAAAGTAGATCGTTCGAGGTATTTCGGATCGTCGTCGGTCGCCATTTCAATTCGCACCTAATCCGCCAGAATTGGTATAGCAATTGAAATGCTGGGGAACAACGGTCAGCAAGCGGAAGACCTAAATTCGAGTTGTGACATTGATTTCACGTGGCAGACCAGTTCGTAGACTGGTTGCACGTGTTCACACTGTTCGCACAGAAGGTTCACAGAAGCTGTAGAAAAGCCGGAGGTCCCTCGATCCTCGATCTGGATCATATAGTACCCGTGGATCGCCCGAGGGCCCGTCGATCGATCGATCGATCGATCGAGGCGGGCCCCGAGGTTCGGCTCTCTGGCCCAGGGCCCGACCATTTTGTTTCTTTTCGTTCGTTTCGCTTCTTTTTTTTTTTTGCTTCCTTTATGAAAGTGCTCCACTTCTGTTTGCCGGTAACGTTAGATGTGACGCAACGATCGAGGTAGATCCGAATACGTATCGCGTCGAAAGTTTCAACGATCCGACTGGTACCCAGCCCCCCTTTTTACCGGCGGCCCTGGAATTTGGCGAAATTTCGAAAATTAACAGCCGCCGTAACCACCCGTTCTTTCACGCCGTCGAACGATCTGAATTATTTATTTATATCGTGGAAGATAATTCGGCAAAAATCTGTACGCTTGATCAAATTTATTTGTTAGGTACCTAACAATTTTGATTTATAAAAGTTCAAGGAATCATCAATTAGACTACTTTAAACAATTTTAAAAATTATTACTTTTACATTTTCTTCGTTATTTCGAAAATTAACAGCTGCCGTAACCACCCGTTCTTTCACGCCGTCGAACGATCTGAATTATTTATTTATATCGTGGAAGATAATTCGGCAAAAATCTGTACGCTTGGTCAAATTTATTTGTTAGGTACCTAACAATTTTGATTTATAAAAGTTCAAGGAATCATTAATTAGACTACTTTAAACAATTTTAAAAATTATTACTTTTACATTTTCTTCGTTATAAAAATTCAAAGAATTGTCAATTCATGTGTACACGATTTTTTAAACGATTTTATTAATATTTTTTTCTTCGACATAAAAATTCAAAGAATTCATATGTACAAGATTTTTTGAACAATTTTTAATGTTTGTATTTTTATCGTCCCTTCAACATAAAAGTTTAAAGAATCGTGTAAATTCAAATTTATCTTTCAAACATTTCATTGGCACTATAAATCTTTATATGTATATAGACATCGAGGAGAAAATTTTTAATTGAGCTGGCGCGTGTGTTGCACGAAATACTGACCATTATGTCATCAATGAGCTCGGAGGAAAATTTATTGCTCACCTTCACCTTCTACGTAGAATCGATTTACAGTTCACTATTTCAAGTATACCACCGCATGTTGCACATTAACGTGTCATAATGAAATAATGTGTATCGAATATGTAATACATCAAACTGTGAAATGATCCGTATAATTTAAAGGAGACAACAAATTACCGAAAAGTATTATAATATGTATACATTTATACTTAATAATTATATTTATTCTCAATAATTTTAGTTATTGTCATATTTTTCATAAATAAGCAATTGTGAAAATGGCTTATTCCTATTATTGTACTTGTATTTTTATTCATCAATTTACACAATTTATTGTCTATCTATCCTTTACGAAATTAATTAATGTCACAATCTTGCATTTTATATAGGATTTTTATGACGCTACTGAGACAAGTCTAAAAAATTAATTATCGAATTTGACGATCTAAAAAATATGCCAACACGGTTGCAATTTTAATGCGATGTAGATTAAATGTCATAAAAAGTTTCAATTAGTGGAGGTCATGACACCACTCCTTAAATATGGCTGACATTGACTACCATCGCACGCTTCGATGCACCGCAATTAATGTTCCAAGCTGTCTTTTCGAACATTCTGTAATCATGATAATTACATTTAATTGCACGATATTGTGTTACGCATATTTCTTATTTAATTCAAGCACATTTATTAACCTTTTTGCATTAACGTGTACATTTTGGCATTCAACTGTGCTATGAAATTTCGTCTGCATCCGAGTGTACAGGGTTAAATAAATTACAATATTGCTTTGTTAATAAATGTATCGTTCACTTGCATTCTGTATTTTATACCGACTTTAATAAACTGCATTTAATACAGGATGTAAGAGATAAATTGTACAAAAATTTCATAACCGATAAGTTCACGCATTTAATAGAAGATGTAACCAATGAACGTGCAAAAGTGTAAATTCAATATAAAATAAACTTACGCACTTTATGCACTTTTAGTACAAGGTGTAAGCAATAAATGTACGAAAGCGTGTATTTAATATTCAATAAGTTCGTGCACTTAATAGAAGATGTAAACAATAAATGTATAAAAATATGAATGTGTCATGCGATAAGATTTTCCACTTAATGGAAGATGTTGGGAACAAATGTGTAAAAATGTAAATGGAATATAAAGTACCGCGGCATCTTTGCAATAAAATACAAGGTACAACCATGAGGGCTTCTCGCGTTCAAACTATTTCCTCATTTTTGTCTCATAAGTCAGTCGAAAAAAATCGTACAGCAAGTTATGAGGGACCGTTGTAAAGAGGAAGCTTCAATCTTCAAATTAATAGTAATTTCTTTCATGAAAAAATTTTTTTATGATTTTTAGAGATGTTTCAATTTGTGGTATTTGCGAGAGAAAACTTGTCTACAGTTATCGATCTGCTGCATCATGCAAAATTCTCAAAAAACTCATTTTTGTCTCATAAGACAGCCAAATAAAATCATACATCAAGTTATGAGAGACCGTTGCAAAGAGGAAACTTCAATCTTCAAATTCACAGTAATTTCTTTCGTGAAAAAAATTTTTTATGATTTTTAAAGATGTTTCAATTTGTGGCATTTGCAACAGAAAACTTGTCTTCGGTTATCGATCTACTGGATCATGCAAAATCATCTTGGAAGAAACTCGCGAATAGATTTCGAGAGTAAAGACTCCAAGCTTCAAAATGAGACCAGATTGATTATTGCACGATTTTTTTTTACGAAATTATAACAGATTAAATATCAGCTGTTTTTTGATGATCAGAGATTTAGCGTTGAAACGACTTTTTAATAGTTCCGGGCGCAGAATGTTTAATACTAGATCATTAAACGATACCCTTGACCTCGTATAAACGAGTTCAACATTTCAGAGTGCAGGAAGTAAGAGACGAGAATGATTTTTCTCATCGATACTGTGGTCGTGGAACTTTTTTTCATCGACATATTGATTATCGATCTGAAGCAATTATTTATTTAATTACACGTGTTATTTCCATTTTTAGCGGAGATCTCATTAACAGCTTGGTTAATTATGATTTATGTAAACAAGCTAAGTGTTCGTTTACGACAGTATATTCGGGATAAACAAAAGATTGATTAAAGAACCGGTTATTTAAATCTTCCAAAAGTGACTCGATGGAAATGTTGAACTGTTTTAAGTAGAGCTCAATAAACAGTCGATAATTATTTACAATCAATATGTTTAGAGACCAAAGAAATATCAGCTGTATTTTTAATGATCATTAATAAATAATTCTGATGATCAATGATCCATACAATGATTAAAGTAAAAAATTCCTTTTTAAAGATTTTCGTCAAAGCAAATCAATTTTGTTGCTTAGTATAAAATGTATTTCGAATAATTATCATTAACCCTTTGCGCTCGGAGCTATTTTAATTAAAAAATGAAAGATTTTTTCCATTCTAGAATATTTCCATTCTATACAATTTTTTTTTCATTTTTTGCATATGAAACTGAAATAATATCTCATGTAATATGTAAATGTCTAGTAGTTTATTAAATACGAACAAAAATAATAAGGTGAACAATATTTTTAAGAATGGCATAACAATTTTCAGTGGTGCCTCAGTCATTTGTCACAAGGGACATAAAGAGAAAATTAACAATAATTGGACAAGTTGACAATAATTTTCATTAATTAACACGAAGTATCATAATGCAAATCGATTCTGCCAAAGTTTATTCGATTTAAATTTTCGAAATGATCAAAAACAATATAAAAAAAAATGTCTATCTCATCAATCGTATCTTAATTAATGGATCATGATCATTCGAAATGGAATCCTGCATGATATCCTGCTAGAGAAAACGAGACCAGGGTATACACAGTTGTTATTTTTTATGTAGTATTCGAATAGTTGAGGTATAACGGTTCCGGTTTGAATTTTAGTCAACCGGTGGGTGTGCCCCGGCTCCAGATACACCGGCCAAGTTCAAGTGCGGTTAGCTGATACAATCTCGCTGCCAAACTTCGAAAGTCCGGCAAAACCTAACCCAATTATGGTGGGGAGTATGGCAGCTGTGGCCCGGTCGCCGGTATATAAACCCGCCCGGTCAAACGTTTAGCATCATCAGTCGATCCTCAGTCGATCCAAACCAACCAAATCTACTCAACAATGGGTTTCAAGGTGGGTAAAAAGATCCTGGCAATCTTGCTCGATCCTTTAGGATCAGCGGGAAGGATCTAATCGAGTCCCTCAGGACTAGGATAGGGACTATTACCTAAATCATCTAATTCAACTGGAGCAATTTGTTACCATTAGACTGTAGATATTATTAACTAAATCTCAATTAGACAACATCCATTTCAACTGGAGCAATCTTAAATTTGTTACCTTTAAGACAGAGCCATTGAGTTAAATCTCACCTAGTCTTTGATTCAATTCAAGTAGAGTCCTTGTTCCCTTCAGGATCAGTGGGAAGGATCTAATCGAGTCCCTCAGGACTAGGATAGGGACTATTACCTAAATCTAGATATCTAATTCAATTGGAGCAGTTTGTTACCATTAGACTGTAGATATTATTAACTAAATTAGACGACATCCATTTCAACGGGAGCAATCCTACATTTGTTACCTTTAAGACAGAGCCATTGAGTTAAATCTCACCTAGTCTTGATTCAATTCAAGTAGAGTCCTTGTTCTCAATCTAGTCTTGTACCATTTTATTTAGAACAATCTTGCATTAATTGTAAGAGTCTAAGACTCAAGTAGACCACGGTAGAGTCGTATACGATAGAGAGTTGAATCTGATCTGGCAATGCTCCAATTCAACTACAGTAAATATATGTTGTACATAACTGAAAGTTTGCTTAGACTCAAGCTACCAGGACACATCCTGCCATCTCCGAAAAATCTGCAAAATTCTTTGACGAATAGGCATATCCCAGCTCCATAGGGTTCTTCAACAATTTCCACCTAGACCGTCTAAACATCACTAATAATCTGTCTCCTTCCAGGTCGTCGCTTTCATGGCCCTCGTGGCAGCCGCCAACGCTGGACTCATCCCAACGGCATCTCTCGCCTACCCCCAACCGGCCGCTCTTAGCTACCCGGCGGTGCCTCTGGCGAAGGCAGTGGTGGCGAAGACCGTGGACGCTGACTACGACCCCCATCCCCAATACAGCTACGCCTATGATGTCAATGATGCCCTGACCGGAGACGCCAAGAGCCAGCAGGAAACCCGTGACGGTGATGTCGTACAGGGCAGCTACTCCCTCTTGGAGTCTGACGGAACCAAACGCACTGTCGACTACACCGCTGACCCGGTCAACGGATTCAACGCCGTAGTCCGCAAGGAACCCGCCGCAGTCGCTGTCAAGGCCGTCGCTGCCCCCATCGCACACGCTGCCCCCATCGCACACGCCCCTCTGGCCTATGCCGCCTCCGCTCCAGTGTTGGCCGCCCCAGTCGCCAAAGTTGCCGCCCCCTTGGCATACGCCCCAGCCGCTAAGCTCGCCGTCGCACACGCTGCCCCATACACCGCCTCGTACGCCGCCCCATACGCCGCCCCGTACACCGCCCAATACGCCAGCCCGTACGCCGCCCCGTACGCCGTAGCCCCCGCCCAATACGCTGTTGCCCACGCCTCCCCGGTCGCATACTCCGCCCACCCAGCCCCGGTCGCATACGCCGCTCACCCAGCCCCCCTCGCGTACGCCGCCCACCCAGCCCCCATCGCCAAGATCGCCGCAGCCCCAGCTCTTGCCTATGGCGCACACTACCTCTAAGCGACCACACTTGTGCTGTAAGATAATTATCGATGTCGACTCAGGCTGAACTTTATTTATTTTTTTAGCAGACTTGTTTGTCTATAATTAAACACGTTATCAATGTACTTCTAACTGTTCATTCCATAACCCTTGCGAACACTTCGGACTACCAGCAAATACTCCAGAGGTGACCAAGACCTTCTTATTCGGGTTACAATTAATACAGACAATTTTTATTTTGCATAATGATCCGCAGTCTACTTATAAGGTTTCTCTACTCTAGGATTCTACTTGCAAACACTTCGGATTGTCTAGGTTACCACCTTTGGTTCTAAGCTGACTAAGACCCCTTGTGGGAGGTACCTATACACTGCCACGCCCCTTGCAAACACATTCACTGGTCTACATTATCACCTGTGGTTCTAAGCTGACTAGGACCCCTTGTGGGAGGTACCTATACACTGCCACGCCCCTTGCAAACACACTGGCTGCTAAACTTTGCCGAGGTGATCTGAACCTGATCTAGGTGATTTAATATTTTTGTCTCTCGGTCTTGAGATAAATCATTCACCAAAACATTGAGTTCCTCCGAACATTCTGAAGTCTACCATCATGCTCTCTGTCCTTTACTACCACCAACAGCCTCCACCAACCACAGTGGGAGTTTGAATCCCACAACCGTACTCCTTCCACTCAACATTGTTGGCAAGGACAGGTGGTAAAAGTGTCCGCAACTGTGAACTGCCTTGAACCGTGAAAGTACCAGAAGATTCGACACACCTTGTCTTCGGGTTGTAAAACCTGAAGAGCTGCTAATGGTCTCGGTACGCCCGCTATTTTGAAGCTGAGAAAAATTTTTTTTGAATTTGTGCTTCTAGACTTTGATGAAGATTTTACTTTTCTCGATTCAAGTTAGCTGTACTTCGGGTTCGGTTACGTCACGACGTGTCCTTGGCTCTCGATTTCGCCAGACGCCTACGCGCAACCTTGAGAATAGGGTAGCGTTTCTGGCGAACCACGCCCGACATATCGGGCCCAACATTCTTTCGCTAGTTTGGCCTACTTTCTACTCTCTCTACTCTTGTGTTTCCCAATTGCGAACCCGGTGAAATTCTCAAATTTCTGCGCCGTCTACTCTCGTCACGCAGGACGTTGCAAAATGTCTGATGAAAATGCGCGCGGAATCTGAATGCGGCTCGAACCGTCAGGATCGAAAACAAAATGTCGTGATTTTTTCTGGCGGAACTATTTCTTCATTTTAGATTAATATTAGATAGGAGGGGGTCCGAATTTAGACCAGCATCCAGGCTGGACCTAATTTATAAATCATTTATTAACACCACTAATAATACACCTACAAAATTTGCTCTATGCAAAATAAAAAATTTCCTTAGCAATTTCTCTCTTTTTTAATAATTTTAGAAAAGTAACATATCGATATTCTTCAATTTTTTTAATGCTCCTACCGTTTCAAATTATACATACTCATTTTTGTCATAAATCCATAAAATCCACAGTGATTAACAATGTGGAAGACAATGAAACAATGAATATAACGGTTTTCCTTATTTCGATCGACAATGTTGAATAAATCTAATTAATGCTATTGGTACGATCATTTGTTACTATTAAGCACTTTTGCAAATTGTTACATCAACCAATTTTCGACGTTTCGATCTAAATTTATTAGATAATTTTCAAGAAATAATTTTGTTGTAATTGCGTCTGTAAAAAATTTTCTTATTATTATTATTATTATTTTTTTTAAATAATAATAATAAAAAAATTCTTTACAGACGGAATTACAACAAAATTATTTCTTGAAAATGATCTAGATCGAAACATCGAAAATTGGTTGATGTAACAATTTGCAAAAATGCTTAATAGTAACAAATGATCGTACCAGTGCGCCAATAGCATTAATTAGATTTAAACAATGAATATGTTTAAGACAATATAAAGACTCTCAGAATTTTCGGTTATTTTTATTTATTTATTCTTTGATCGCTTAGTCTGAATGTTATTGTCGGTGGAATGAGTTTTTACTTTTCACTGTGAGCTCCCCGAGAAAAAGTTTAAACAATGGAAACCAGTGACACACGCACACCGAAATTGATCTCGATCGAGCGGGCTGAATCCATTACTAGGGGAGAAAGGCGGCCGAATTCCAGGCTCTCGATTTAAATGATTGCATAATAAAAGTGAACCAGAGCGATTAAGTTTTTCGAAGGTGTACCCACGAGAAACGTGTACTTACCGGTCCCATTCTTTCTAGAACGTTAAATATACGCACTTCGCGGGCCTGGAAGAAAGTTTCCAATTCGGGATTTCGACATCGGGCGCCACTCTGCCGCTGATCACGGTGAAAATTAATCGGAGGCTTTTCAATCATTGCATTTATATTTATATAACGTCAGGTTGAACGAGTTGGGGAAGGAAATTTTTATTAAATTTTTATTTTTAAAATTAATCTGGAGCGAGATCAAACATTGAAGAAATCGAGACTTTAAGGTATCATTTTTTGTAGTGTAAATTGAGAAGAAATTAATTAAATGTTTTGTAAATTTATTGCTGATTCTTCATATTGGGAATGAATTTTACTATAGCAAGAATTTTTTTTTAAATTAATATGAACCAGAAGGAAAAGGAATAATATTGAAGAAATGGAGACTTCAATGTTTTAAAAAATTATATTGTTAATTGCCAATGAATTTTACAACATGAATGAGAATTTCTCTGAAAATTATTATAAACCAAATGGAAGGGAATAAAATAAGTAAAACATGCAAGTTGTATAGAAATTATCTACAATGATAGTCAACTTTAAAAATAAATAACTATCTGTGTTTTTCCCCATTTTTCCTGTCTCACCAATTTTTGTCCCTAAAACAAAAAATTTTCATATTAAAGAAACAACAATTGGTATTCTAATCGGTTTACAATGGTTGCGTAGCGTCCACCAGGTGACAATTTATTCGTTTATGTAAATAAGAACAGTTCGCAGGCTGACGCAGTGACCCAGGGGAAAACGTATTCCACGAATGTGAAATTCGCGTTTCTGTAATAGCCTTGTCCATTTTTCATTGTCTAGCTTGTAGTAATGCCTGGTAACCTTTTAATCCGTAGGAAAACAAGCATACTCGAGTCACGATAGCACCTTGCACTCCTCTCCTGTCTACGTTCTACGTGACTCGGTTCTCAAACGTTCATTGATTGCTCGCAATGGGGCATCGGGACCGCGTGATTTCACGTTTCGCTTTACAATACTAATCCACATAGGAATCCACTTAGATATTCCCCTAGGACAATCTTTGTAAACATCTTTAAACCGTCTTTTATAATTTAGGCACAGGCGCGTCTAAACATACTATTTAACACCGACCGCCATTTTATTTCTGTTCTTTCCTATATTCTGTAATAAATTATGGTTCCGTTTTTCGTTAATGTGCATGGGTTTATTTTAAATATTTGAAAAAGCTATATAGACTTCTCATACATCAATTCTTAATTTATAAATTTTTGTAAACATCTTTAACCCGTCTTTTAAAATTTAGGCACAGGCGCGTCTAAACATACTATTTAACACCGACCGCCATTTTATTTCTGCTCTTTCCTATATTCTGTAATAAATTATGGTTCCGTTTTTCGTTAATGTGCATGGGTCTATTTTAAATATTTGAAGAAGCTATATAGACTTCTCATACATCAATTCTTAATGTATAAATTTTTCTAGTGTTTATAATATATATTTTATAAAAATAACTGGAATTCGGTGTAATTGGACTTTTATAAAAAAAATTATTTTTTCTATACATTCATCGATTTATCTAAGCGGCTGCTGCAATAATTTCATTTTCCAAAATGGCTGAAAGGTGTATGTCAGACTGACTAATTCTCTCATTGCTAGAAATTGATTGTTTTAATATCAGAGTTTGGCAGTAATTGATTACATGAGTAATTAATTACATCTTCAATTACATGAGCAAAAGTGGACTACATTTTCAATAAGAAAACAGTAAAATGGTCCAAAACATCAAAATAGTGGTTTAAAAGAACAATTACTGTAATTGTAATTGTTAGACGCAACTACCAATTACAATTACTTGTAATTGCATCACAATTACTTGTAATTGCAGAAATAAAAGTACAATTATATGTAATTTCATGTTTTTCGCAATTTCAACGTCAATGAGGCACGTCTTCCCCTTATCCGATCAACTTCAACTTTTGCAGGAATTATTTTCTTATCCAATAGCACAATTTTGGGGATGAAAAAAATCTCGCAAAAAAAATTTCACCAAGTATAGCTAAGGTCCACCCTAATACCCACTCGATTAACGTCTCTAGTTGCTCGAGTTAAGTCGCGGCGTTCACCAGCTGCTCGGAGACACCTGGCAAAGTGTTAGTTTCGCGTATTTGGTTACATACCTGCTCGTACCGAGTAACTTTCACCGTGGAACGAGAGCCAGGGCTGCAGAGAGCCCACGGCCGTCAAAACCACCGCTCCCAATGTCAAGATGTGGCCCCATCGTAATCGCGCCCCGTATTACGTAGCCATTCTGTGTCGAATGAAACCGGTTCACTTTTGCTAGACCGGTTGCCGAAAGAATTCGACCGTAAGTACGATGGATCGCCTTGGCCGAAACCGCCGATCTTTTCTTTGCTCGTCGCCGGTCCCAATTAGAACGCGATCGCGTCAGCCGGTGGGCCAAGATCGCAAGAAGATGACCAAAATTCTCGCTTCTCTTAATTAATTAATTGATACGGACAGTTTCAACAGGGGTTGACAGAATCCGAGATATCTATTTTGAGATGAGCTGCTCCTAATTAGAACGTCACCGCCCACCTGTTTGTTGCTTCTGTTAGTGTACAGTGCATCCAAAAAGTATTTGAACACTTCTTGAGAAGTTGTCCATATTTGAACTGCCATAATTTCGTGGGAAAAAAATAGTACAATATAACTGGACTCGTTTCAAAGCTTCTACTTTCACGGACAAAGTCGACGAAAAATTTTTGCATCTTGCAACAGCTGGGGAAAGGAAGACATTAAATGTACGATTTTTTCGAAAATTGTCGGCCATATTTGAATCGTTATAATTTCATGGAAAAACATAGTAGTAGGGTAACTGCACCAGTGAATAAACGGGCACCAGTAAATGAACGCTTTTGTATTTTTTGCTTTTCCATCATTGACTGGTATTTTTTATATTTTTTATTTAATGTTTAATAAAGACAAATAATAATAATTTCATTTTATTTGTGTTTATTTCTTTTTGACAAATGAAGTATAGGGAGCCATTTGGCATATATGAGATTCCTTTAATTCACATATTTTTTTTTTAAATAAAATATCATCCTGAACAATTTCTTAAATGTTCATTCGCTGGTGCAGCTATACTACAACAATATACCTAGACTAATTTTAAAACATGAAGCCTCTGCTTTCGTCATCCATCGTTCATTTTTGTCTAAGATATTTTTGCATGATACTGGAAAAAATGCAAAAGTTTATCAAAACTTCAATTTTTGTCTGATACAATACTCTGATTTCTCTCTCATCGTGTCCCAGAGTTTCTACTTTAGAAATATACTCGATTCATTTTTGTTTTTTATTGCAGATACGGATACAGTTTTTATTGCATTATGGAAATATCCTGTCATCCAGCCCACCTTGTTTTTTCAGAAGGCGCGACGTCGATGACATTTATCTCTCAAGTGGGATCGCGTTCTGTAACAAGTTTTTTTTTTATTTAAAAATGCATGTTATTTGAGCCGCTTAATCGAAATGTTATGTATCTGTCGCGGTAAAAAGAGTCGTGAATTTAGGTCACTCTCCGTGAATGAAACTGGTTTACATTTTCTATTCTGTTTTATTATGTATTACGAACAAATTCGAAATTATTAGCTGTCGGAACTTTATGTGAAATATAAATTGTTTGCAACTACAATTTAGTCGACTTTCTCAATTTTTGAAGATTAATATAATAAAAACTTTTTTCTTTCGATATTTTTATAGGATTGAGATTTTTTAATGCGTTTTAGTAAGGAGAATTGTAAAAATTCAATAAACGCAAAAAGTATGTTTATTTTGTGTACTTTTAATTTAACTTAAATTAGCAATTATTTGAAATTATTAGCTGTCGGAACTTTATGTGAAATATAAATTGTTTGCAACTACAATTTAGTCGACTTTCTCAATTTTTGAAGATTAATATAATAAAAACTTTTTTCTTTCGATATTTTTATAGGATTGAGATTTTTTAATGCGTTTTAGTAAGGAGAATTGTAAAAATTCAATAAACGCAAAAAGTATGTTTATTTTGTCAGTGTACTTTTAATTTAATTTAAATTAGCAACTATTAGAAATTATTAGCTGTCGGAACTTTATGTGAAATATAAATTGTTTGCAACTAAAATTTAGTCAAGTTTCTCAATTTTTGAAGATTAATATAATAAAAACTTTTTAATCAAATCACGGGATCTTTCGTTTCGTCACGCAGAAAAAGCGAGACCGATCCGATATGGGAGAATAATGGAAACGTTCCGCGAAGGACTGCACAAAAATTACGTTCTTGCGAACAAGAAGTCTCGTTTCTTCCTCGATCACCGAACGAGCGAGTCCTTGATCGCCTTTCCCTTCATTCGTCTTCGCATAATTTCATTACGGGGGGATTCTCGTGCAACGACAATAATAAAAGCAAGTCACTTTTATCAAATTTTTACCGATCATTTCTACTTTTACAAAATTGCAAAGTTAATTTTTCCGAAATTACAGAAGTTGACAAATTTTTTAACCGTGTATGATATTTCATATTTTAAAAAAAAAACAAGCTCATTAAAAATTGATCAAATTCCACAAAGAAAAATTTATATAGTAAAGTTGCTACAATTTTTTATTAAGAAGCAGCGTATATTGCATAATTTCATTACGGGGGGATTCTCGTGCAACGACAATAATAAAAGCAAGTCACTTTTATCAAATTTTTACCGATCATTTCTACTTTTACAAAATTACAAAGTTAATTTTTCCGAAATTACAGAAGTTGACAAATTTTTTAACCGTGTATGATATTTCAAATTAAAAAAAAAACAAGCACATTAAAAATTGATCAAATTCCACAAAGAAAAATTTATATAGTAAAGTTGCTACAATTTTTTATTAAAAAGCAGCGTATATTGCATAAGGAACACTTATTGAAACTGGTATCGCGTATTTCGAAAGACGATTATCCTCAAATGTTCCTTCCCCCTTTAATCATTGTTTTATATAATTTTTGCAATCGCCTGTTTCCTTTATGTAACTGCTTCGGTTGTATAATTTTCCATGTTTCAACTTTGCAAACTTGTTCTCCATTATAATTAAATGGTGAAGCAATAAATATGAAGGAAATTTCGTGAACATAAAATTTAACGGGCACAGATCGTTCGATATGAAACAAGAATATTCATTATAATACAAAGAAATGAAAATTAATAACTAAACAAATTATTCGGCGAAATAAAAATTACAAGTGAACAGTCTCGCATTGTTCGTATTATTCTTGGCTTCGATTATTTATTAGAAAAAATATCCGAAGACTTTAATCAGTGGAGGTCTCTAGGTGGCAAACGGCTGCAGTAGTATAACTCACTATGATGTCGGACGCTGACGCATTAGTCACTTTCCGACGATACACGGTGCGTGAAAAAATCAAATTAAAAATTTTATGATTCACATATAGTCTTTATTCAGCAAAATTAAATTTTTCTTTCAGACCTTGTGATTTTTATAACATTAAGAAAAATGTTTGCATTCTGATAACTGCGGATCTTTATGCAAAATAAAAATTGCTCTGTATCGATTGCAAGAAATAGAAACCAAATTGAATATTATTTCTTCCCTTAATGATTTTAACAGAGAAGAAATCATATATTGACAATTTCAATTTTTACAAATTTTCCAACAATTTTTTGAATTTCATCTACTTAATTATAAATGCATAAAGATGCTACACTACACACCAGAATAAATCCTTGAAGAGGATGAGAATATTGATTTATAATCAATAAACAATGACTGAATTAAACAAATTATTTTTAATACGTCGAAACCCTAAAACTTCAAGCCCCAAATCGTCAGTATTTAACAAAAAAACAAAATCATTAAGTTCACTAACATTTATTGTAAATACATGGGACTCCCCGGTTTAAGCTATGTCCACACCGACGCAACATCGAGCAAATTTCCAAAATTTTCTACATTCAATCGAAAACAAGAAGAATGTTGTTTCGGTGTGGACGAAGCGTAATGCCCCGAATCGCGGGACAATGCGTAGCATACATATAGAATCTATATCCAACGTGCGCAGTTGGCCGGGTCATGACACACGTGTGCGTGTGCGTGCAGAGAGACGCGACGCGACGTTTGTTGCGTAAATCGCGAGGAGCAATCGTAACGGCAACTTGCGTAACAGGTACCAACGAAGAATGAATCGAAGCCCACGGATGAACGTGACGAGAGATCGATTTGTTGCGACGCTTTTACTTATTACGCCTACGCCCTATACCCATATACTGACCCATACGACCGAGACAATCGACGTAATCGATTGTACACACGGTGGCGGATTATGGGGCCACTGGCCCTGACTGGCCCCGCCGTCAGAGTTGGACAAAAAGTAATTTCAATTGCAATTACTTACCAATGCCTGTAATTTGTAATTGCAGAAATAAAATTACAATTACATGTAATTGTAATTGGTTGTAGTTGCAATTACTTAACGCCAAAAGAGTTGAAGTTTAATAAATAATAAATATTTCCTAACATATGTTTTTTGTTTGTTCTTTTTAGACATTTCCATTGAGTAGATATCTAATTTTTTTTCTAGTGCCATTTTGGCGTTAAGTAATTGCAACTACCAATTACAATTACTTGTAATTGCATTACAATTACTTGTAATTGCAGAAATAAAACTACAATTACATGTAATTGTAATTGCAATTACTTTGGCTCAACCAGTAATTGTAATTGCGTCTAACAATTACAGTAATTGTTCTTTTAAACCACTATTTTGATGTTTTGGCCCATTTTACTGTTTTCTTATTGAAAATGTAGTCCACTTTTGCTCATGTAATTTGAAGATGTAATTAATTACTCATGTAATCAATTACTGCCCAACTCTGCCCGCCATATAGCATAGAGGTATAGAAACATCGAAAATCCAAAATCCACAAAAATGCTCATCCCATTGCACAACACAACCCCCAACCCCATCAACCCTCTAGGCCAGGGGCCCACGCCCCATAGGGGGCAATTCGAAAATGGACTCGTCCAGAGTTTAACCTATCATTAAGGTTTCTTCAGTGAACAATTGAATTTTTCAATATTAAAAATTATATACTATGTTACATAAAACATATAAATATATACAGGCTTAGCTGGGGCATGACACAGAAAAGGTTGGGAAACACTGTTCTATAGTATTCCAGGAGCTAATTGGGGTCGATGATAAATTTTTATATTTTAAAATTTTATCTAAGCAATTTCAGGCGAAATATTAAAAAAACAACCACCACAATAATTAAAATCGAACTATTGTGCAATTACGATCTGTGCTTCTGAAATCTCGTTTATGTCTGTAAAATTAAAAATGAAAACAGTACAAAAAATAATAGAATATAAATCTAATAAACCAATCTTGTTTCTAATTCTTTGTTCATATACTGAGTCAATTCTTGTTATCTTTAAGTTTTTTACGTGAAATTATTAGTATTACGATTATGTTGTATGCTCCATATTATAGAGAAGAATGTCATATAAGAGGGTCGATGAAGAAAATCATTCATTTAAAAGCCCAGCAGATCTTCCTCATAAACACAGATTTATTAAAAGTTCAGTAACATCGATAGGGTGGGCGGAGTCGTAAACAAATAATACAGATTAAAAATTAAGGAAGCGCGGCGGCAGCGGGTGTGAACCCTAGAGGCGCTGCGAAGGCCAACGGGGACGAATAGGTGGAATAGTAAGCGACAGGGTAGTTAGGTATACCCTTAGCCTCGGCAAGAGTGATGACTCTTTGGGACCTGGCTGGGATCTGGAGTGGAGCAGCAACAGCTCTCACTGGAGCTTCCTGAAGTTGCTGAAGCCTCTGCGGCTGTTCTTGATCCTTTTCGAACTCCTGGGGCCTCTGTTGCTGTCTTTGTTGAGCCTGTTGCTGTTGCTGCTGTTGTTGAGCTTGTTGCTGTTGAGCCTGCTGAAAGTGGAGCCTGGACTGTTGCTGTAGCTGCTGAAGCTGACGCAATTGTTGCTGCTGTTGCTCCTGCTGTTGTCTCTCGATTTGCTTAAGTTGTTGCAGCTGCTGGTCCTGTTGCTGTCTCAGCTGCTGGTCACGGGCGGTTGCGGCTCTCAGGGGCCCGGACCTAGCTTCCACCACCTCGACGTCGGAATCGGGCCCACTGGCGGGTATGGCGGGTGCAGCAACTGGCCCAGCCGGTAAAACAGGTTGCGCAGCGGCCGGTGCGATACCCGCCGCGTATGGGAGCACCGGTGCTGCGATCGCTGCCAAAGCTGTCGCTGGTTCTCGGCTGACAACAGCGTTGAACCCGTTGATCGGGTCAGCGGTGTACTCGACGATGCGGCGGGTACCGTCAGCCTCGATCAAACTGTAGCTACCCTGCACTATGTCCCCGTTCCTGGTCTCGTATTGGGCCTTAGAGTCACCGGTCACAGCATCCTGGACGTCGTACGCGAAACTGTACTGCGGAGCTGCGTCCAGCTCTTCTAGCTTGGCGGGTACAGCCACCAGCGGCGCGGGTACCAAACCACCCTGCGCGAACACCGCCAAGCTTACGAATACGATGAGCTGGAAAGTAGAAATGGGGTTAGGGGTGGTCGGTTTTTTTTTGGTAGTACAGTTTTCTTTCGATCTAAGGCGAGCGCATTGGCGAACTACAAATTTTCGCCCCCACCCCCCCCCCCCCCCCCCACTGTAAAATATCATTTTGGGCCCTCTTTTTTCTTTCGATATTTTTATAAGATTGAGATTTTTTAATGCGTTTTAGGAAGGAGAATTGTAAAAGTTCAATAAACGCAAAATGTATATTTTCTTTCGTCAATGTACTTTTAATTTAATTTAAATTAGGGGTAATTTTAGTAAAATTACAAGATAATAAATGCAAACATTTTGGGCCCCTCCGATTACTGCCCTCCCCCACCCCCCGCGTTGAGGGGTCTTACAGTATTGTAGTTCCACCACTGGGCGAAGGACATTGAACCAAATGACTTCAGATTTTTCGACATTATAGGCCAGTGTTTCCCAACCTTTTCTGTGCCATGCCCCAGCTAAGCCTTTATATATTTATATTTTTTAATAATGATAAATGATAAAATTTAAAATGTTAATAATTTTTAATATTGAAAAATTCAATTGTTGACTGAAGAAACTTTAATGACAGGTTAAGCTCTGGACGAGTCCATTTTCGAATTGCCCCCTGTGCCCCACGTTCGGAAACACTGCTATAGATCCTCTTTAAACTTCCATTGACCCCCAAGGGGTCCAGGTGGACCTCGTTGGGAACCCTTGTTATAGGCGAATTAGTAAACAACGGGTAATGAAAATTTTTAAAAAGAATCGCTATCGGTCGGGATTGCCGAAAAGTCAATTTTTGCAACATTTGTCACATCAGGCCCACGTAATCCTTAAAATTGCAAACAAATAATTTAATTAAATCTTCAACGTTTCGACCCTTATGTGGGTCTTTTTCAAGAAAGAAGAAAACTGCGTCTGAAAATTTTTGTTTAAAAATGATCGAACCGTTGCGCCGAGAGCATTAGCATTTTCCCTGTTTTTAACAATTTACGATCGATAACTTTAACAACAAAATAATTTAATTATTATAATACCGAAAAATCAATATGTTCATTTTTTCAATTTCCAATATCCCCAAAAAAACGTCTCGTCTCCGAAGTATCGCAAGCGTCCGTAAACATCAGCCCGGGACAAGTGTCGCAAACTGCCCCCAAGCGGGTTCCGCACCGCAGCGACTCACCTTTGAAGCCATGTTGATTTGCGTGAGGATCGTCGGAGGACTGATGCCTTGGGGTAAGATTGCCGGTACTTTTATACGGTTGATGGCGGTTTTGTGTGATCCGTTCGCAACAAACGAAGCTATTCCTTGCACCCAAACCCGCGTAGCAAGACACCCGTGGCTTAGCACACACGCGCGCAACTGCCCCCACTTTTGTGTCTGCCGCGGCGGCGGTGTTCGGTGCCCCGGACAATCCTCTCTTTCTTTATTTCTTTCTTTCGTTCGTTTCTATCTTTCTTTGTTTCTGTTGCCATCCGATGACCTCCTCATAAAAACGTTGTGTTGCGATGGACACGCGACACGGGCGACCGATGAGTATGCGCGCTTATGTTTCTTCATATCGGCCGCCGCGGCCTATACACGCGACCTGTATGCCAATATGTCGAAGATACATGCTTGTACAGTATGTTCGGTTTCGTCGTCGAGGTCACACCGACGAAACCCTCCCTCTTCTTCCATGGTGACCAAGTCCTGGTTGCCAAAAGTCCCCGGTTTGTTGCGCGATAGTTATCGATTAACATTTACATGCTGTACAACAGCTTCACACTTAGGCAACCGGCCCGACGGGATTAGGATGCCACCGATACCCAAAAACAGCCAGGTACTCGTGTGTGTGCAGGCCTTCGTAGGGTGTCTTATGCCAGCAAACATAAAAGTTTAGCAGTGTTGTACACAACAGTAAACTAATCATTCTAACGTACACCCCCGTTCATAAGTCACCGGACACCAGAGTTGGGCAGTAATTGATTACATGAGTAATTAATTACATCTTCAATTACATGAGCAAAAGTGGCCTACATTTTCAATAAGAAAACAGTAAAATGGTCCAAAACATCAAAACAGTGGTTTAAAAGAACAATTACTGTAATTGTAATTGTTAGACGCAATTACAATTACATGTAATTGTAATTGGTATTTGCAATTACTCCTTGCAATTACTATAATTGTAATTGTGGTCCGCAATTACAATTACTGGTTGAGCCAAAGTAATTGGAATTGCAATTACAATTACATGTAATTGTAGTTTTATTTCTGCAATTACAAGTAATTGTAATTGGTAGTTGCAATTACTTAACGTCAAAAAGGCACTAAAAAAAAAATTAGATATCTACTCAATGGAAATGTCTAAAAAGAACAAGCAAAAAACATATGTCAGGAAATATTTATTATTTATTAAACTTCAACTCTTTTGGCGTTAAGTAATTGCAACTACCAATTATAATTACTTGTAATTGCATTACAATTACTTGTTAATTGCGGACCACAATTACAATTACAGTGATTTAACAAGTAATTGCAAATTACCAATTACAATTACATGTAATTGTAATTTTATTTCTGCAATTACAAATTACAGGCATTGGTAAGTAATTGTAATTGAAATTACTTTTTGCCCAACTCTGCCGGACACTTACTTATTTTCAACAAAATAATGGTAATTGAAACGAGAATAAAAGTTTCCAGCTTGATTTTATTGTTTTATTTTGATCAGACGTAGCTGTTGTACAATAAACGCAATTATTGTACGATGAATTTGTAGGTAAATGCAAAATTAAATATATACAATTTGAATAAATGTTGAGAAAAGATATTGAGAGATTTAGAAAAATTAGCAAGAACCATTTTATTTCATAATATAGATCCTTTAATAATAAAAAATTGTCTAATCCAAATATGAATAATTGTCCGTTTACTTATATAGACGGGGGTGTACCTTCGTCTGATGCTAATTAATATGTCAATAATAGAAGAAAATAATTAATATTCAATAATGTTTAGTAATTCTACAGCACAGCTTTTATCCAAGACTTTTAGCTGACTCTTCCAGGCAAGTTTCAAGGAGAATTTTGCAGGCTTTCTTTTAGTTTTATTTATGGCATTGTACAGTCATAAAAAAATAGTAATGTGTACTTTCAGAAAGAAATTACGTAGTTGTTTCACCGGTGCACGTTACCTGAACCAGATTTGTATTGCTTTTTATTTAGTATGCAACGTAGATATAGGCTTGGCCTTGCCATAACTTGCCGTTAATACTGGGAATTTTCGTAAACAACTTGGTAATGATATTCTAAGAGCTATAAAGATACTATATGGCTGAAAGAATGATCCTTTTAGCCACGAAGTGGTAAATCCTATTTCATGTAGGGCAGAGCTTCGTCGAGACTCTTGATTTCATAAGAATTTATACTTTTAGATAGATTCTATATAATAAAATAAATGCAAATATTGTTTGTATACCTGCCGAAGTAACATTAAGATTGCAGAATATAATATAATTAATAGACTGCGGATCTTTGCTAAAATTACTCCTAATTTAAATTAAATTAAAAGTACACTGACAAAATAAACATACTTTTTGCGTTTATTGAATTTTTACAATTCTCCTTCCTAAAACGCATTAAAAAATCTCAAACAGATAAAAAAAGAGCCGAGTAGTTCCGCCACTGTAGTTACCTGTGCAAAGTTATAACGTTTGTTTCAGATTGTTAACTAACCATGACCCCTTAAGAAGCCCACACACGTCACGATTCGTCGTACAATGAGTTGTACAACTTTGTTGGACACGACTGAACGACGATCATCACGCGTGTGACTCGTAAAACACGCTCGTGTTTGATCGTAACATAAAATGTGTTGTACTCCATGCTGAATGGAAATGTGTGTGGTCTGCTATGATTTTCTTACTAATTATATTCCGAAATTTTTTCAATCATTTTTACAGCTATTTTCTCTTTGTAGTTTTTGCACGATGCAAGGTCAGGTTGCATTGCTATCACTTTATCTAATCGAGTGTATTTCTTATTTAGACGACAACACACGTTGTCAGAAAATAGTTTGGTGTGCTAAAAATGATAAAGCATCGATAAAAACAGCAGTTTTTTTCAAATTTTTAACTGTGCGAGCAAGCACGACCTTGAACGACCTTGCGCCATAGAACTCGCAGGCTTGTGCCATTGAACTCGCATGACTGTTAGGCTGCACGCAAGAAAACATAGAAGTCCGTTTGTGAAAATGATGGGTGCCACTAGGATATTTTAATGTTATATTTAATTATTAGACTGCGGATGTTTATGCAATTATTAATTGTTGTAGTCTGTAAGTTTCAAGAAAGTGGGAACAAATAGAATCTTATTTTCACTGGTAGTAGCCTTTATAGATCTGAAATAAATAAAAATGGTATTATATTAAATTCTGTGGAATTTTATAATCCAGCATTTTTTGAAAACTTTTAGAAACCATAAATCCATATATTGACAACTTCAATTTCCAAAATTTTCCTACAATTTTGAATTTCATTTACTCAATTTTGCTATAAATGCATAATGATCCGCAGTACTGCACTCGTGATTGGAAAAATCGAGAATCAATTTTTAAATTCGAGGCGTATCGACAGCGTGGATAAGTATGGAGGTCGGGAAAGGAAAGCCTTTCGTAATTTCGGCGACTAACCTCGGATGGCTCCATTTGACGTATCGGCATACAAATTGACCGGTCACTTACGATTCGCCGCCATTTGAATTTCGGAGGCCGCAATTGCACGATTCCGAAGACAATAGACGGCTGCCAATGACGAAACTATCGATTTCATTGCTGGCCAGCATTTTTGTTCAATTGTTCATTTTTATGTATGGCAAATTGACGTAGGTGAAACGTAAACTAATAGAAGGATAAAAAAAATTTGAGAGTGTCAATATATTATCATCAGACTGGGGATCGTTATGCAAAATGAAAATATTGTCTGCATTATAAGAAAAGGGACAGAAAAATTGATTTAAATAATGCACAATAAAATAATGAATTGAAATCCATAATACGTAAGAAATTTGTTTTTGAAGATCTCTGAATTTGATCGATTACAGGATTCAGGATACGAGCTGCAGTGCCGAATACTGATGACAGGCGTTCGCATAAGTAGTATCGTCATCTATATGTCAGACGCGTTAACGTAAGTATGAATCTCGCGCGGCGTACCACTATATTTTTCATTTTGCAATTATTGAAATAATGAAGTTACCTACATGAAAATTGATTCGATACATTTTTTTATCCAACCACATATTGAAATATAAAAATTGCACAAAATCCAAATAAATAAAGTCTTGTCATTTTTATAAGATAAAACATTTAAATCGTTTTTAGTGCTCGGTTGGTTTAGTGCTAATATTAGATTGATATTCTGTTAAATTTTATAACAAAATTTTGTATATTGTACGAAGACCATTATTTATTATAGTTCTATGATTGATATTCTGTAATAAGTTTATGATAAATGTTCATCTTCTACAATTAATATAATATTTAAAAACGAAATAGTTTATTTATTCATTACTATATATACATATAATGCTATTACTATACTGCGGATATTTTTACATTTTTTAAAACATTTGAAAATGCGGCTAGTGTCTACACGTAAATGGATAATGGATAACTAACTTAGTAATTTCTAATTCGTCTCACTACTTTTCGTTCCTGCGTCACCGTTGTGAAACGATTACAACGAAGACTTGTATTTGCAGTCGATCCATTCTTATCTGTTTATTATGCACGACGAATGTGCCACGTGTTGCATTAATTGAAATGAATTTGTGTTTACCGGGGTGCATTTAAATGGTTCTCCTATCTTCTCATAGACAAACGCGTTCCTACCTTCACTCCCACTCGTTATTTGATTTTAAAATAATCATTCTGGCTTTGTTTTTCTATTAAATATTTCAAGGTCATTCCAAGGTCACGAACCTTATTGTTACAAAACTCTATAATTTTATTTTCCTAGATATTTTAAATTCAAGACGATGAACACAACATTTACAGTCATGCAAGTCAGAATTTATTACTTATAAATTATCATTTATTGAATTCTAAAAATTTATATTCATACTTTTCACATTTCCACGTGTTTAAATTGCACACTACGGTATTAAAACTACATTTGGAGGGTAATACACAAAACAGTACAAATATAATTGTAAAAAAAGTCTTTAATATAAACATATAATTGTAGTATGTACAATGTGGTATGACTAGTTGTATAATAAGAGCAGTAATACATATTAAATAAACGTCGTTCAATAAACCAATTTCCAACCCAGTATTTTTCCTTAGCTATTCAATTTTTCTACTTTAGTATTTTATATTGTTATAATGATATTATTCAACACTATCTGTCGGATGGGAGGGGTCAGTGAGCCTCATGGGCGTGGCTAAACGAACTCCAGTCTGCAAGTTCCTTAGATTTGATCGAACGGTACAGTAGGCGTGGCCAATGAATAGTATGGGCGTGGTTGAGCAATTATGTGGGCGTGGTCAAACAGATGTGGTCAATGGGTGTACTCAATCAGCACAGTGGGCGTGGCCAAATGATGTAGTAGTACAGAATTGTGAACAACTGTAATACGCAACTGTTTCACATAATCGCCGAGTTACGAAGATCTGGCATGATGAATGAATAACGAAGGTCCATAAGAAGTTAGCGTGCGCTCATTTTGCAAGTAGTCTCTTAGTCTCTTAAGGGTGGAAGGCCAGGGGAGCGACCTTGACCACAGGCTTGATAACAGCAACAGGTTCCCTATGTACTACAGCGTTGAACCCGTTGACCGGGTCAGCAGTGTACTCGACAATCCTCCTAGTACCATCAGCTTCGATGAAACTATAGCTTCCACTGACAACATCGCCGTCTCTGCTCTCGTGCTGACTCTTCGAGTCCCCGGTCAAGCTATCCTGAACGTCGTAAGCATAAGTGTACTGAGGATGAGGGTCGTAATTTAGACCTGGGTCCACTGTTGCGATTTTAGCCACTGGTAAAGGAGCCAGTGGAATTGCGGCGCCATTGCATGTGGCCAATACCGCGATTGCCATTATGATGATCACCTTCTGCAAATCAATTTCAAGTTAGTGCAATGTCATTTCAGTTTAATTTTTTTTTTCAGTGCAATTCATGTTTTAATTTAATTTTTGGATTGGGTATGATTCAAGTTGAATTTTTTTTTTATTTAATACCGTTCAATATTTAATTCAATGTTATTTAATGTTTCGTTCCATTTGTAGAAAACTATAGAATAACTCTATATTATTTTGATTAAAAAATGTTTCTTTATCTCACCTTGATGGCCATATTGATTAGGTTTGCGGCGGATCTCGTGGTTGAATGAATGTGAGAATGAAACTGACTGTTCGATTTCGAGTGACAAACGTATTTATAGGGACCACAGGGTGATCATACGTTGTACGTGAACCGATGCTCGCCGCAGCCCTCGATGCATCGCAAACAGCTTTTCGAAGGCGCGTACGTGACACGCTTCCGTTCCTCACAGCAAAAGTTTCGCTCTCGTTTTCTCTAACTACCAAGCATATCAAGATGAACGGGTTGATCATCCTGATAGCGTTGGAAATTCCCTCAACATTCGTTACGTCTTCAAACAAATTCATTATCTATAAACAGTAAAAATAAAGAGATACTATTGATTCTTTACAAAATACAAGATAGTTGCATAGTGTACCTGTTTGCTCCAAAAATTCAAATTGCTCCAAAATTCCATTGACCGAGGCCAAACAGGGGGAAGACTTGTGAAATATAAAATATGACCGAAAACATGATAAAATCGGTCAATAATTCTCCCAGCTTACTTGTGCTTTCACCGTTGCGTAATTCAGTGCGGTTTTAGTTCCAGCCGTAAGTGTAACATTTCCGTCATGCGAGCAAGCAGTGCGAAGAATACTAATCGCCTGCTAAGCCGAGACGCGCCGTACTGGAATGCTTGCATTTCGCTTTCAAATTTGGAATTCCGGATCCGGTTTTCAGAGTGTTCTGCGATCGCATTTTAATACTGATTACACAACACATTAATATTAAAACATTAGTATTAAATAGATGTGTAGAATTGGCAGTCATATAATGTGCATAATACATGATTTAAAAAATATCTGATTTATTCATACTTATATTTAAAAGTCTCATTTATAACTGCAGATTTTGCTAATAACAGATTTCAAGAATTCTTAATTTCACCCTTTGATCGGTCCGTAAAACAAGTGTACACAATGTACAAAAGTATGTATACAAATTTGTTCCGCATAAAAGTATTGGCTTACTTATAATCTAAAACTTTAAACTAAAAATAAAGCTAAACGTACAAGCTACTTTCTCTTACAGTAATTAATAACATAAATATTGTTTAAGTATTTAAAGTTACTTTTACAAGTTTGTATTTATCAGACAGTAAAAATATGCTTGTTTACTACACAAGTAATCATTCTACTATTTACATTATTTACTTCATACGTAATTACGAAGTTATATATAGACCTGGGTAAGATTTCTTACAGCTTACAAGATCGACAAGCATATTCTTAAGAAAATAATTTTCGTATGTGATAATTATTTAATGACGTAATACTATTACGGCCATGTAATCTTCTGTCTCTTCTTTGATGGAGCTTCCTACAATAAATAATTTTTATATTATACAATCTATACATTTTTTATATACATAGACTTATAAATGACAAATATACCTACATCATGTTTTCCATCATTAACACGTTTATCAAAACCATTATAATCTGTGAGATTATTCGAATTGTATAAACATATCTTTTTAGGTGTTTGTTTAAGCTCGTTCACAGGAGATTTTGGTTTCATTGAACAAGAAGATGGGGATGATTTTATTTCACTTATACTTCTTTTTATGTTACTTGAACCATTACTGTAATAAATAAATACTTTATAAAATACAAGATAGAAAGATAAAAGATAAGAGAAAAGCAAAATTAGATGATAGTAAGACTTACAATGAATCTACATTGCTTTGATACTCGTCTACTAAATGCTTTTTCTCCTGTTCGTCATTCTTGTTATTACTTGAGCTTGGAGAATTTTCACTTCCTCGTTTAGGTAATGGCATCGCCACCCGTCTGTATAATTCTATTAACTGAGATCTGGATAAATGTTTATAATTATTAAAGTCGATGCAACACTGTAAACAAATAAATATATATGCATTTAATTACAGTACATATCGTTACTCTATAACATGCATTTTTCAGTATTCCAATATTATTTACAACAAAAAGATGCAATATTCATTTTAATGCGCATCATAGATCACTACATTCTAAATCGATTTATACTTAAATAAGCGATAGTTTGATTCATGAAAAAATTAATTTTTTATTTAGTAATTTATAATAAAAACAAAGTGTCGGTAAACATAACCTAATTGGCTTACATTTTCTAAGATTTCCCGAAGCTCGGGATCTGACAGTACTTCAGGATGAGTTAAATGAAACATTTCCATTGTTGACGTTTTGTTGACTCGTTCGACTTCACGTTAAAAATTGATTTACAGTATTAAACAATTGACATTATCGCAATTATCTTCGTATCATTTTTATGCGGATCTGAAACTTTTCATCTATTTAATTGCAACTGTATCACTGCATGTATGTGTGTATATCTATTTAATCATATAATTTTTAATAGACACAAATTTTATACAGTAACAATTTTAAAAAATTGACCCTGCTGCCTATATACTATAAAATATAAATTATCGTTTTAGTTTGGTAAACTGTATCAGAATCTATTTAGACTTTGCCGGAAAAATGATTTAAATACACACTTCACTGTTTTCTAAACAACAAAGCAGCAATAGCTGATTTTTCTATTACTTAATTTATAATTTTCTAATAACAACGCATATACATTTTTGAATGCTATATGCACGAAGTAGAGGGGGTTTCTGTTCGACCACTATTCATACGTACATGTAAGTATATGTATTTATGTTATTTACTGTGTGTAACAGTTTTCCTGCAATGTTTGTGTTCCGTAGTCATGGAATAGTGTTGAATGTAATATAAATTCAATGTAATAATTGTAAATATTAAATTCTGCGATTGTTTCAGCTAAAATGGATAGCTCAAACGATTCGGGTTTGTATAGGTTAGAAGGGACTGACAAAAGTCAAGCTGGAGGTTTAATTATTCGTAAGAAACCTTCTGATCACACGTTCAAGAAACCTCAGATGTCAATTCTGGGTCTCGATAAGCTTGCAAAACGGAAAAGACAAGAAAACGCGCAAGAGTCAAGCTCGTCAAGATCAAACTCACCAGAATCAGAAATTAAAGAGAGAAAATACAGATCATATGCTGAAGAAACACCGACTCATACTGGTGGGGTGAATTCTGAAGCACAAAGAAGATTAGAATCACGGTTGAAACATCAGAGATTAAGTGCTCAGGATAAGCATCACAGAGATCGCAGAGAGCATAGTAGAGACAGCGACTCTAGAAGAAGAGACAGAAACAGAGAATGGGACAGAAACAGAGAATGGGACAGAGATAGAGAACGGAGTAGAAGCAGAGGTAGCAGTAGACAAACACCTTTGAGATTTAAGGATGAGCCACAAACGCCAATATTCAAAACAAAGGTAAATATAAAATTCTGTGTGCATTAAAGTTATTAATGTAACGTGCGAGCAATGTAAGTAACTAAAATGTAATTTTGTCTTTTGATTGGTATAGGATCCAACATCCAGAAGTAATTGGGACGATGATGAGGATGAAGAACCGAGGAAGTCAAGCTGGGATCATCCGACACCAAATCTTTACAGTAGCAGAGACGGTCGTGATAGTGCCAGGAGCGAATTCACACCTTCGTACAAATATAATTCTTGGAATAAAGATAAAGCCAGCGGCGCTACGCCTATAGTAGATGGAGAAGAGAAAGAATTATGGGAAGAAGAGCAACAAAGGTATCCATTGCTACAACACTTCTGACAAATGTACTTCTATTTATTGCATTGATCGAAAACTAAACATTTGTTCGTAGATTAGACAGGGAATGGTATGCTTTAGGTGATGGTGAGAACCATGCATTTGCCGATGTGTCTGAGGAATATACACAGAAAAAGGAAATGGAACTGGAAGCAAAACGACAAAAACGTCTTTCTGCACAGCAAAGACAAATAAATAAGGATAATGAATTGTGGGAACGTAATAGAATGTTAACGTCTGGTGTTGTAAGTTCATTAGACCATGATGATGACCCGGATGATGAAGGAGAGAGTAGAGTGCACCTCTTAGTTCACAATGTTGTTCCACCATTCTTAGATGGTAAATATGGTTTAACTCGAATTCAATGAAAGAGGGTTAAAAAATCTATTTATTGGTTTTTAAAGTTTGTCATTTATTAAACTGTAAAAAAATAAAATTGTCCAGGTCGAATCGTGTTCACTAAGCAACCAGAGCCTGTAGTACCTGTGCGTGATCCCACTTCTGACATGGCCCTTGTCGCAAGAAAAGGTTCGGGTTTAGTACGAGCGTATCGTGAACAGAAAGAGCGACGTAGAGCTCAGAAAAAGCATTGGGAGCTAGCTGGGACTCATATTGGCAATATTATGGGTGTTCGTGATAGGAATAAGGAAGACAAAGAAGAACCAGGACAAGAACACGATTTTAAAGCTGGTCAGAAATATGCTCGTCACATAGGAGCTGACGAAGTTACAGGGGAAGCTAAATACAGAACTATTCAAAATCAAAGGAGGAGTCTACCTGTGTTCGCTGTACGTCAAGAACTGTTAAACGTTATCAGAGAGAACAGTGTGGTGGTTATAATCGGAGAAACTGGTAGTGGAAAAACTACACAATTAACACAGTATCTCCATGAAGATGGTTATAGTCGTAATGGAATAATTGGGTGTACGCAACCCAGAAGAGTGGCAGCTATGTCTGTCGCCAAGAGAGTCTCCGATGAGATGGCTACTAGCTTAGGAGACAAAGTTGGTTATGCTATTCGATTTGAGGACTGTACTTCTAAAGATGTATGTACTACGTTTAAACTATGCTATTATATTAATCTTGATAAAAGTTGCTTAAATTATTATTTCTTTTTGCAGACAGTTATTAAATATATGACTGATGGTATCTTATTGAGAGAAAGTTTAAGAGAGGGAGACTTGGATCGATATAGTGTTATTATTATGGATGAGGCTCACGAAAGATCCTTATCCACCGATGTATTATTTGGTTTGCTCAGAGAGGTAGGTGCTTCTAATATCTCAAATATCTGAACCTTGAATAGTAATCATTAATGTTTGAAAATATATTGCAGGTTGTAGCTAGGCGACACGATTTAAAATTGATAGTAACATCAGCTACAATGGATTCCAATAAATTCTCGGTGTTTTTCGGAAATGCCGCAACGTTCCAGATTCCAGGTCGCACATTCCCGGTGGAAATATTGCACGCGAAGAATGCAGTAGACGATTACGTGGATGCCGCTGTGAAGCAAGTAATGCAAATACATTTGCAACCACGGTCTGGCGACGTATTAGTCTTCATGCCTGGTCAAGAAGATATCGAAGTCACCTGTGAAGCGTTGAAGGAGCGTTTAGCCGAGATTGAATCAGCTCCGCTACTTTCTATCCTGCCAATTTACTCGCAATTGCCCTCGGACTTGCAGGCTAAAATTTTTCAGCGTTCAGAGGGTGGTCTACGGAAATGTGTCGTGGCTACAAACATTGCAGAAACTTCGTTGACCGTGGATGGTATTGTGTTTGTCGTCGATTCTGGATACTGCAAGTTGAAGGTGTACAATCCGCGAATCGGTATGGACGCTTTGCAAGTGTACCCTGTCTCCAGAGCTAACGCCGATCAACGGGCGGGAAGAGCAGGCCGTACTGGTCCTGGCACATGTTACAGATTGTACACGCGAAGACAATACTTGGACGAGTTACTACTGACTGGAGTTCCTGAGATACAGCGAACCAATCTTGCGAACACTGTGTTACTGTTGAAGTCCTTGGGTGTGCAAGATTTATTAGCGTTTCACTTCATGGACCCTCCGCCCCAAGACAATATATTGAATTCGTTGTATCAATTGTGGATTTTGGGCGCTCTGGATCACACGGGACGTCTCACGCCTTTAGGACGTCAAATGGCAGAGTTTCCTCTGGATCCTCCTCAGTGCCAAATGTTGATAGTGGCTTCGCAACTTGGTTGTACTGCTGATATACTCATTATAGGTACGCCCGAACTGTTTTAATCAGAACTTTTATATTTAATAACTTATAGTTATTTTTGAAAGCGTTTCAAGCCGTGTCAACAAGTAATACATTGAATAAAAATGTTTTTTCTTTTCAGTTTCGATGTTATCAGTGCCATCGATATTCTATCGACCCAAAGGCCGCGAGGAAGACTCCGATTCAGCCAGAGAGAAGTTCCAAGTACCCGAATCCGATCACTTGACCTACTTAAACGTGTACAATCAATGGAAAGCAAACGGCTATTCGAGTTCATGGTGTAACGACCATTTTATTCACGCGAAAGCCATGCGAAAAGTAAGGGAAGTACGGCAGCAACTTGAAGAGATTCTGAAACAACAAAAGATGGAGGTTGTCAGTTGCGGAACAGACTGGGACATCGTTAGGAAGTGTATCTGCTCGGCGTATTTCCACCAAGCTGCCCGACTGAAGGGTATCGGCGAATACGTTAATTGCCGTACCGGAATGCCATGCCATCTTCATCCAACTTCCGCTTTGTTTGGTATGGGATTCACGCCGGACTATGTGGTGTACCATGAGCTTGTCATGACGGCTAAAGAGTACATGCAGTGTGTCACTGCCGTTGACGGACACTGGCTTGCCGAGCTGGGTCCTATGTTCTTCAGCGTGAAGGAAACAGGAAGAAGCGGACGAGCAAAGAGGCGAAAAGCGATGCAACATCTGCATGAGATGGAGGGACAAATGAAGGAAGCAGAAGAAGAAATGAAAGCTAGAGCTCAACAGCAACTCGAACGCGAGCAGGCTTCTATTAGGAAGTGAGTCGCAATTTTTAGTTGTGTGATTTGTGGAGATATTTTTCTTGGTTACTTTACTATTTATTATTTTGTTGCAGGAAAGAAATATTGACACCTGGTATCAGGGAACCGGGAACTCCAGCTCCCTATCGCAAGACTCCAAGTAGACTAGGGTTGTAATTACTAAACAGCGGATCTTTATGCAAAATAAAAACTTTTCGTTCTTTCGGTAATTTTAATAAGTCGAAAATTTCGATCACGAAGTTTTGTGCTTCATGTATTCACTTTTGTTATAAATGTATAAAGTCCGCAGTCAAGTATTGTACAATCTGAAAGTGTGTAAATATTAAGAATAATTTAGATACTATACGATTTATAATGTTCTTCTAATGAAATTACGTGAGTTAGCACGTACTGACTTATTTTATATAGTGTAAAAAAATATATTAAACAATAAAAACTGTTTTAATAATACGCGAGGTATCTTTAAATTGTTCTTTTTAAATACAAAAATTGATATACCTTTTCCTGTTACAAAATCTCTTAATATATCATGTTTAAAATTCTAAGGAATATGTAACTGAAGAAATAAACGAAATTGTTTTTGTACCAATATTTATTATCGGTGCAGATTTTTTTCTTATCCTATACAAATTATGTATGGGTATATTTATATTATGCCGATCTTGTTGGCAACATCGAGTGCATCGTAGTCACGCGTTAACCGCACGTATGCCTTCTTTTTGCCATCTGGCCTGATCAAAGTGTTCACTTTAGCCACATCAACATCGTACAACTTTTTGATGGATGCTTTAATATGATATTTATTGGCACGTGTGTGTGCAATAAATACTAATGTGTTATTATCTTCGATCTTCTTCATGGCCGCTTCAGTGGTCAATGGGAATTTGATGATATTAAAGGCATCCATACTGAAAAAAACAAAATATTACAAATTAATTTCATGTATTACATGTATTATTAACTTATAAAAACAAATCTGAGGTGTACTGAAATTGATTGTCTATAGAACTTACCGATTCCTGTTCGGTACTGATTTCCTAGTATACTTTGGATTCCTCGGGGGCCTGTATGTTTTCGGACGATGGAAATGTACAGATGTCCTGATTTTCCTTACTCTGGATCCATGAACACCTTTCAAGATCTATACAACAGACATACATTATGTTAAGTATACGCTTATATAAAATAACATTCGTTATGGTAGTTGTCTCAAATCAGTACTATATAATAATGTTATCATAAACGTTCAAAGAGATTCCCTAGTAATTTCATCATGAAAAAATTGTCCTACAATAATTATAATAAGTGTTTACAATGAAATAGAAGAAAATTGTTATGTTACAAAAGTTCCAGTTATTGAGACTCAACTGTATTGTATAAATGCATGTATATTACCTTTTTCTGTGCTTTGAGTGCCTTTTGAAGAGGTGCAGCTGGTTTGCCACCCTTAGGTGTCTTCTTCGCAGCCTGAACATTCTTCTTGGGTTTACTGATCAAGGGTTTAGCAGCAGGCTTGGGCGCAGGCTTTGCTGCTGGTTTCGCTGCGGGCTTAGCCGCAGCGGTAGATTTAGCAGCTGCTGGTTTCTTCGCTGCAGGCTTAGCAGCTGGCTTGGTCGCCTTCGAGGAAGCTGTAGCTGGTTTCTTCTCAGCTTTCTTCTCTGTCTTCTTCTCAGCCGGTTTGCCGGCTGAAAACGAAAATACAACAAATTTGATTACAGAACTATAATCCACTAATTATACCGCTTAAATTTTATTACTTTCAACATATAGTTAATCCCCCATGCTGATGATCGAAACTGCAGGTTAATTTCGACACGCACTTTTTAGGTTATAATAACCATACACAGATACAGAATGACATTCGCACAAGTTGAAATATTTAATTTGTAGGAATAGTTTAAATGTATCAAAAAATTATCTAAAAATTATTATTGAAGCAAGGTGATTATTCAAATGTTGATGTTTACTCGATATATAGACCCAACCACATGGCTACTGTTGTAAGTGTACATACATTTACTAAACAAAGTTACATATCGATGGTTTAATAAACATATTTTCACTCATCATTTATTAGTAAATTTTTGTACAACTTTTTCAACCTTCTCAAAGAAATTCCTGTTCTATTTACAGTTTTAAAGGCGTACCTGCTTTGTCTGTGGGCTTAGGTTTTGGAGCCATTTTGCTAAAAAGAACGTCAACACGAACCGGAAGTAGAGGTATGGAAGAACGATTCATTACGTTAGTCGTTGACATCCAAATTCAATATTTTCAGAAAATAAATTGTTAAATTTATTAAAGAATAAAATGATCGTAATTGCATATATAACTGTATTGTAATTGCATAACATTGTTAACCAAATTCATCGTAATTTTCAGAAATGGGTACAATAATTTAAATAGTTGAAGCTTCACAGTAGAATTTATTCTTTTACAATACGAATTACAATATGCTCGAATAGATGTGTACGCATTGTCTGTCCTACAATTTACAACGTACAATATTAATTGAATACTTTAAGGAGTATGAATTAAAATTCTATTTCCATTTTGGTACGCATTTCCATTGTCGACGCGTTAATATGGAACAGATGGGGGTGTGCACCTGCCACAGCAACCAATGTTTTTATTTAGTTCAAAATCATTTTCACTGACAATGGGGGTGCAACCTATTATGCCATGTTATTGCTCTCTGAGGCTTTGTAACTTGTGTTTGCATAGTAATATGTCTGAATGGAGTAATTTAATAAAATAACAGGATTATATAAATTTTAAAATTGATCATTCACATTAGATAAAAATCATTTCGAATTTCCTAATTTCATTGTTACTACAATTAGACCGGTAAAATTACGTGCTGTGTAAAAAATGTTAGAAACACGTTCGGCTGTTTATAAAATGTTAGAAGATGCGCGCTATGAAAGACAGGTATGGATTTAAAAAAATAATTTTCTATAATTAATCGTAGCGTAGAGCGTAGTACAGATTTTATGATTTATTTACGAATAACACAAAGGGTCCTTATTTTCCATATATATATATATAGTGTATTAATAAATATATATTTTCTTAGATCGACAATTGGCAGCCACCATTTTCATCTGACATCACGCCATACAATGAAACAAACTTCAGTACGCTTGTTAGGCGATCATGTGCCTCGAAAACTATATCTTTGAGGATTTCGAAAACGATAATAATTGGAGACGTTTCCGTCGGAAAATCATGTTTAGTAAATCGGTAATTACTTTTGCTACAAGTACAATGCAAAAAACACAAGATTAAATATAGAAATCAACAATGTTTACATTACAGATTTTGCCATAAAACATTTGATGCTAATTACAAAGCAACCATTGGGGTGGATTTCGAAGTGGAGAGATTTGATATCCTTGGCATACCCTTTCACTTGCAAATGTAAGTTTTCTATAATTATTATAGAAGTTGGCAATATTATTAATTAAATTTTACATATTTTATCAAGAAATTTAATATCTGGTATAATGTTTAGAACAATTACTATATAATTGTCTTCTCTTTTTATTTTAGATGGGACACAGCTGGTCAAGAAAGATTCAAGTCCATTGCTGCTTCCTATTATAGGAGTGCAAATGGTATAAAAATTTATATTAGCACATTATACTAGCACATAAACATAAAAGTACAGTAGCACAGAAGTTACTTACAATTATTTTTTAGTGATTGTCATTGCATTTGATTTGAGCAATTTAATATCCTTGGGACATTGTGAACAATGGTTGTTCGAAGCTGCTAAAAGTAATGCAGAACCTTACCATATATTTCTAGTAGGCACAAAACGAGATTTATTGGTAAATTACACAGTTCATTTATATGAATGTAATACTAAATATGTAGTGCCGGAAAGAAATCTAATGGAAGGAACGCAAGTCAAACATAATTTTGATATTAGTTGAAATGACAATGCCAACAAAGCAGATTATGTAACAGTCTCTTGTTGTCTCTGTGTCGTCCCACAAGACTCCTTTCCAGTTCTGAACAGTTTATAGTGAAAGAATTTAATGTAGACCATAAATCCATAAAATTTTGAATCTTGTAATATTATTTCCAGTCGAATCAAATATATAAAATAATAGAGAAGAGAGCCATCGTTATAGCACAAAAATTAAAAGCAGAATTCTGGGCAGTATCGTCCAGGACAGGAGACGGAGTATCAGAATTATTCGCCAGAATTGCTGTATTAACTTTTCACTCAACAGTTTTAAACGAATTACAAAACGTAAAACAGAAAATCAATATTGGCTCGGACTTGATAAGTATGTAAAATTTCCAAGCAATGAATAATTTTGCTCAATGAATATTTCATTTTCAAATGCACACATAATTCTTTCAGTTTCTTTCACAATTACCACGTATGTTTCTTTTAGCACTTAACGGTCAGGCAAAAAATCTTAAGCGGAGAAGAAAGAAGAATAAATGCTTTGAGTGTCCGGGTTCGGTAATAGAATATTAAGCAAAGACATAAAACATACAAGAGAAACAAGACTAGTGACGCGTATTACAAGTGAAACGACTATTTCAGTTTGAATAAAGTAACATTGTGATTGAATAAAAACGAAACATTTTCAATTTTATACCTTTTTTTATATTATTTTAGGATAAACGTAGACAAATCGATCAAGATAACAGTACAGAACTATCAAATATGAATTATAGCACCGTAATAAATAAACATATTTGTAATGCAATATATTTTTGCTGTTCTTGTTATTAGAACTTTGACAGTAATTGCAGTAATAAGTGTGGTATATCATATAATATAGAAGAAAGACTAAAAATAAATGCTTAACGATTAATGTTGTTAATAATCGGTCAAGTCAATTATGATTTTTAATGATACATATTTTTGAATGGTAAGCATTAGTCGATTAATAAATTGAATACACGAAATGATTGATGTCGAACATTGGATAGAACGAAAATTGTAGTTTGTGGTGTTGAAGGTTTTTAAATTAGGCGCCACAAAGGGAGCCTTCCGGTTACGTCTCGTGTACGGATTCATCCTATAATCTGACCTGACTTTGTTCTTCGCATTCGTCCGCCGATTCACTCATGTATTTCACGTAACCGGAAGAAATACGTTCTGCTCGCAGATTCGACAGATAAAATTGACGACACACGGTTAGTCAGGCTATACCGTTTAATGTGTGGCGCATCGAGAGGCCAGCGACACACACGTCCCTATCGTCTCTGTATCGATCCTCTGCATCGGTGAAAATCGCCGCAGTGTCGAGATCATTTTTTATCGCGAGTGCAACGAATTGGAATTAACGAAAGTGCAGTCACGTGGCCCGTCGCTTTATCCACGACTGTTTCCCGAGAAAAGTTCCACGGGAAAAGCTGCCTCATTTGCTGAAAACGCTTCCTCAGGTAAATAAGAAAGTGCATTTCAACAGGTGTCAATTGTGGTTGTAGTAGTAGTGTAATAGTAGTAGTAGTATAGTAGTACTTTACAGTAACTGTGGCTGTGTGTGAGGATCTCGTTTGGAACAAGCGAAGATACCGGAGGATATTAAAACAATGAATTAAATCATTTTAAGTATACTTTTTTCTGTAAATTTTCTTGTATATTTTTTATGCGAAAAACTATAATCATTAGAAAAGTAAATATAATGGAAATATTTGTGAATGTACCGTTCTCACGAAATTCGGATTTTTGGTTGAGTCATGTACCAATACAAAACACGGAAAAATATTTTTATGCATTTAGATTAAAGAACTGCGAATAATTTACTTATCTAAAATGAAACGGGTTCCAATAATAAATTTTAGTTATTAATGAATTGCCTGTGAAAATATTAAAAAACACATTTTTCTTATTTTCTACTACTGCTGCTGCTATGGATGTGTTTAATTTTTCATGTGTATGTTTTTTATTCGATGCTTTTTAAATATTTATGACACAAAGTCTATGTTAGATAGTAGTGACATTTAAGTAAGTATGATTTGGTGTGACATAAAGCATACACACCAGCTGTTTCATTCGATTAATAAAGATATAAATTTTGTAGTTTGTTAAGTGTCTGCATCCATATATCAATCAGAGATATTTTCAATCAACGAAAAGCCATTTCTGTTTTTTTTTAAAATGATTTTTACAGTTATGAATTTTATTAATGCACAAAATTTAATATTTCTGTTGGACATTTTATTATTTTATTTTACCTAATATAATTCAATTCAGCGCAGCTGCTACGTTTCGTTATTGATTAAATAAAGTGATTTTATCAGTGTGATATAGATTATTTTTTCTAAGAGCAATGCTGATTAGAGGATTAATATATATATATATATGAGTTATATAATTGTTGCTGTTTACTGAATGTCTACAAATTGTAATTGACAGGAGGATTTAATTTATGTGTACAGTCATAAACAAAATGATTATTGTGCCAATACTTCTGTTCATGACTGTACCATCCATAAAAATTACAATCAATTTTATCACTCTTTCTACATGTGTTTCACTGATTCATGACATTTTTCTGTAACTACTATATCTTGTACCATCCGTTTAATTATCCCTAAAATTTTCTAGTCATTCTCTTATGTAAGCTTGCCTCAGCTTAGTAATTAATTCGTACAAAGTATACCAAGAAAATGATAAATTGTATAATAGTATATCTTGTACGATTGTGAGGCGAAACTAATATATTTATTATTATAAATAATATATTTATGGTCAGGAATTGTACCGATATGAAACCACAAATTACCAATAACTTTTAAGGAGAACATTAGCTCATACTAATACTTTATCAATTAATACAATATCGTATAAATATATTCGTTAAGTAACATCAATGATTACGATAATAATTTACGAATAATAACACAATGATGAAAAGAAAGGTTTTCTCTTAGGCTAAAGTAGAACAGTACAAGGGTCAAGTTATAAGAAAAGTTATCAGACAACCATGCTCGGCCTTGAAACAGGGCCATAATTCATTGTTAATTATTCCTGGAGTACTCGGCACGTAGTGTTCACGGAAATATTGAAATAAGTAACAAGAAAAGCCTAAACGAGAATACCAACGGCCGAGACGCGTATAAACATTGGCTCAAAGGTGTCAAATACACTTTTTATGCACTTTTTTTTATGCAATGTGTCTCTTGCATTCTATGAATGAAAGTTAATCAGTTTTTACTTAACAAATCTCTACGATTATTCATACACTTGACACTATAGAAATGCCAAGCGAAACAAGTGAATTTGAAACCACAAATCTGAAATGACCTATTTTAACCTTCCGTCATTACTAAGTAATCTAAATAGAATTATTTATCACATGGTAGTCCTGAGGCGTGCATTTATTATTGCATAACTGGAATGTATAGCGTGATTGTAGAGCCAATCGCGAATACAATATATGCTAGATCACGGTTTAAAAATTCAGACGTTAAATGTTATGATGTAATCGGATCGTACGTATATCATACGTATACTTATCAGAAATTAATGGCGCTGATGGCAATTACAAGTGAAAATGTTTTGCGATGCTCACTTTTTATCTGTGTAACATATATGTATAAATATGTCGATCCGATGACTGCTAAGTATGTATGAGTATCTAAGTCAGTGTTTCCCAACCTTTTTTTGTGCCATACCCCACCTAAGCCTTTCTAAAATTCTTATGCCCCCTATGTAACATATACGCATCACGGAAAATTACTATTTTACAGAAATAACAAGAATGTATTTATGGCAAGATTCGTGGGTAGGGTTAAATAATTTAGTTTTTAAACGTTTTGACGGTGTAAATGGAACACCCTATAGATTTCTTCGGCATTTCTTCGTTCCATTTATCCCTTTTGCCTTTCACTTTCTCCCGAGATAAACTGAAAACTCCTGTTCCTGGTCGCAGATAACGCGACACTTTCACCGGAAAAAAACAGTGACACCGTCATCGATTTATTTAGCAAACATTTGCACAGGTATTATGCGAATCCCCGTTATCATCGACCTCGCAGAAAGTTAATACATATTTATGCAACGGTTGAATAAGTAGAAAGTACGTATTAGGCATAGAAATGAACTACCAAACGCAGCTGTTCAAATGGAAATGTTTCCCTTGTCCTTTGCGGTTTTCATACGTCATAGTGAAGATTAACGAGAGATTGTCTAATCGTAAATTCCCAGCACACATAATTTATTTACTCGATAGTATACAATGATAATAATGAAAATATTAAATGAAATAGAAATTTATATTTTGTACGAATTTTAGCTATTTCAGTCGTTTATTTTGTTTTGTATGAAATATATTTTTATAGTTGCATAGATTTTAGTTAAACTAAAAATAGTTTTGTAGTTCAATATGTTCTACATGAACTAAATGATGTTAAAATAAGCTGTATCAAAATCAAATTACATACTTTATTTTTTACATAATAGGTAAAAGGAATGGTCTGGAATACAGGACGAAATTTTATGTTTTCGAAAAATTGAACGATTCCTGTGTAAACATAATAATCATTTTTATCGAGAGCTACATATTGTTCAGTTTTATTCCTGTCGTAGGTCAGTTATCATGAAAGCGAATGTCTCACACTTCCCGCATTTTCTAATTTAAAAAATGCAGTGAAATAACAAAAGTCATTGCGTACACTGTCGTTATTGTCTTTCTGTATTTCGTTTACAGAGTGAAACGCCAATTCGCGAGAGTACAAATTTGATAGACATTTATTATCTTCGCTCAGAAGTCCATGATAATAATGTTTATTTATGAACAGTCATTGAATTCACCTATAGTGTCTACTTATGAACATCCATAAAATGAATGATGTTCGCTAATAAATCATTATGGAACTCCGAGTGAGCAAAATAAACTGTCCAATCTATACTTTCATAAATTATTTAAAACTGCAAATGTGCATAATTAATCAACAAAAATTAAATTTTTTTTTATACAAAAATAAAGTCGCTTAAAATTCACTAATGTGTGAATTAAAAAAAAGCATTTTAGGTAATAAATAGAAAAGATTAATACAATTTGAAATATATTTTGCAGTACATATACAAAAACAATGTCTTCTTAATTCGCAGTTTGTAAATTAAAAAATTTATAACGAATAATAAGCAAAAATGGTTGATAGACTTGTTTTCGAAATAATCATTTCTTATTTTCATTGAATCGTTGGCAATTGTTAGATATGTATTTGATATCAATGGATAAATAAACGTTGCTCTGTACAACGTCACGTGGCAGTGATGATTAATGACTGAATACAATCAAATTAGATCAATAGATTATTCAGCATGAGAAACGTATTTTATTGTATGTACAATGTACAATCTTTAATATCATTTGTTGGTTCTTATCGGTCTTATTCTTGTTTAGATCCTCTTATCTGTGTATTTCACACTTCAGAATTAATCTCAGGTTTTGAGATGCGAAGACCCAGTAGCCACGTGCCCGATTATGATGGGGGATTTTCCAATTTTTCACAAAAATTAGTGGATGAATTTTAGAATTTTATTATTAATTATTTTCGACTTATTAAAATTAGTAAAGAGAGAGTGACATTTCTGGGTGACTCCAGTTTGTTATAACCGACGCAGACAATTTTTATGTCGCGTGAAATAATGTTTCCACTTCTCGGTAGTTTTAATGCTAATGAACGATTGCAGAAAAAAAATTATGAACAATTAATAATATCCCGTGACTATGAAAACGTAACTCGTCAGGCATGCGTGACTCAGGTTAATAATTAATGTACATATAATACGTTGCCTACAGTAGCAATTAATACAGTATCAATTCAAATTAAATTGAACAACTACTACTGACTGTATACAGTGTTTATAATATTACTATGAATAAAATTGCCAGGTGTACGACGGCTTTTGTGACTGACTGTACATTTCATGTTTCCTCTTATGTCGTAAATCTTCGGTATAGAAAAATCCGAAACAGGATAAATACCTTGTACAAATGGTCGTTACGTATAAGGAACGGCCAATAAAATGAAACCAACAAATTCCAATCGACTACGAGATCAGTGGCAGAACTACAAATTTTCGGCCACCTCCGCAAAATATAATTTTGATTTGTTTTCTGGATCGTAATTTTTTTGATAAATGAGTGATGCTTTTGGCGCACAGGTTCGATCAATAACGACTAAACAAAGCAATTTTGCAATTTAAATTTTTTAAAGACTCAACGTTTCGACCCCAATGTGGATCATTTTCAAGAGTTTATATTTAACTGCGTTTGCTAAAACAAGAAACAATTTAAATGAAATTCTATTGAAACTATAGTCTATAGTTTCTTATATAAATTATAGGAATTATAGTTAATTTATTAAATTGTTTATTGTTTTAGCAAACGCAGTTAAATACAAACTCTTGAAAATGATCCACATTGGGGTCGAAACGTTGAGTCTTTAAAAAATTTAAATTGCAAAATTGCTTTGTTTAGTCGTTATTGATCGAACCTGTGCGTCGAAAGCATCACTCATTTAGCAAAATATAATTTTGGGCCTCCATTTTTCTTTTTCTATACTTTTGTAGGATTGAGATTTTTCAATGCTTTTTAGGAAAGAACATTGTATAAATTCGATAAACGCAGAAAGTATGTTTGTTTTGTTAGTGTGCTTTTAATTTAATTTAAATTAGGGATAATTTTAGTAAAATTACAAGATAATAAATGCAAAAATTTTGGGCCCCCTCCAATTACAGTCGCGTACGAACATAAAAAAGATAGCCGGTGTTACTTATCTTTCACTCGGATACCAAATAGAACGGAAGATACCCTAAAGAAGTGCAATGTCGTTGCAGTGAGATGTAACTTCGACCATGTGTGCACGTATTTGTGTCTTTATTGTGTAATCGCTTTCTCGTTGCCTAACCCACTATCCAAGTTACGGATGGCGAGATAAACATAAGTCAGTGACATAAATAAGTGAAATATTTCTATTTACACAATTTATCGAACCCTTACGTTCTCGTTCCTCTCGTGACAGCTTATTTGTCGAAATTAAAAACCGAGGCAAGACTTTTTCTCATTGGAAAATTAAAAATGATCGCAAATAATTTTTTACAAGATTTGTAAATATTTAGCAAAATAGTGCTAATTTTCAATATACTTTTATGGTCGACTGGTTGGTTCAGTCAATCTTCCCCTTATCAATCTTCTTCCTTATCAGTCAATCTTCTTCCTTACAGGCACGGATAAAAAATTAAAAAATCGTGACATTTACGTTTTTCTTCGCAATTGCGACCAATAACAATTAAAAAAAAAAATTATTTACATATTAGCTAGTAAACTAATCCTTCTAACGTCACCAAAAAACTCAAGCTGTTGGGTCGATTTTTGAAAAAGTTATTCGTTTTTAAAAGGTGTACATAGACTGCGGTCTTCATGCAAAATAAAAATGTTCTATTTGAATGGCAACAAACGTATTTTCTGTTTTAATATGTTTACTGGGACGAAAACAATACAATATTTTTAAATTAATGTCTTTACTGTTTTAAATGACACCTACTGATTATTGGAAATTATTGCAAATCCGCAGTTTAGTCTTTACCATTGTACAATCTTGCATTATGAAAATTGGCAGGCATTATGAAAGGTAGCATATGATTAAAAAATTGTTGGTAATATATTACATACGTGGTACAAAAACGAATTAACATAGCGCATAGTGAATGCTACCTAATGTATGTAGCATACGGAACGTCACACTGTTTGAAAGTGGATATTTTCCTGTTGCCATTTTTTCAATATTTTTCTAGAAGTTTGACGCCATTTTTAAACAGCTCTTCCATCTTCAATTGGTAAACATAGAATTTAATGTTGTCATTTCGGTGCTCGGTATATTCAGAACTGAATGGCCTCTCGCGAAGCAACGAGAAAATTAACTGACAGCTGCGCAAACGGAGTTCATGGCTATTTTCGTTAAATAAATAACGAGCGCGATTGCGTCATTTGAAGATCGTGGAATCTCGCACGCACGTGAATGAAAAATGCAAGGGCATTAATTGAGAATCCTTATTCATTTTTGCGAGAAGCTTTACGCGAATCGCATTCAGCACGTTATTTTATTAACAATTTTATTATATGAATAACAGAAAAGTGCTTACCGTAAAAACGCGATGGTTTAGAATTTTTGTTACAAGAAACTAACGAACGTATGAAATTTAAACTTTGCGGATTTGTTTATCATTCTTTAAGAAGAGTACAGTAATTTTTTTGTAAATGGACAACGATTATGTTAAAAAGTATTATTCTACAATCTTGTTTCTATTGTCGTCACAAAATCGGTTACAATAAATAATAATTATAATAAAAGCTGTTATTGCAAAAATGAATGTATGTTTTTAGAATAGATTTTCTTTGTTTTTTTTCTTATCGGATGTGAGGGCGTTTTTTAATACGTAATACTTTCGATCCCTATTTTTAATACATAACCACTTATGCGTTTGAGGTACAGCTCATTTTTACATACAATAAAATAATTAAATATTCAACGTTTTTACTTAACAAAAACCACTGTCATCTCGGCGCGGCGAGTGTCCATATATCGATGCTCGTCGAATTCGCGTTCAACTTCGCGGAAGAATGAACAATTGTCTTGCTTTCAGTACGTTCACCTCGGGAATGCTTCTGCACGCATTTATAATGAGTTCATTCATACCTTCCAGAGTCGTCGGTGTGTTTACACAGCTTCTTTCAGAGCTTGCAATAAATGGAACCTAACCGTTGTTAGGTCAGCCGCGCGAGCGAGTTGTAAATCAACGTGTTCGCGTATCGTGCGAGACAATACAGTGACGTTTCCCCATAAAAAGCCTTCTTGTTTCCAATGATTTCTTAATGAAACTTTTACCGACGTATTCGCGAGACTTCCAATTCAAATCAGTCCAAGCACGATGCAATTTATGTCGCATTTACCCGTTTAATCCACGATACAGTAGAACCTCGATTATCCGAACTAATAATTTACTCGATTAATTCTTGACTAATTTGTATAATAAATCTTGTCGTGTACGGACAGCTTTAGATTGAACCGTTTAAATGGAGAATTCAGATATCAGTTCGGATAATCGAGGGTTTACTAAATCGTGAATTAAGTAACAAATACGAGGCCAAATTGTATCGTGTTTAGGTTCGTTTTAATCAGAGAAATGTCAGAAATGTGTTGATAAATGTTTCACAAAAGAATAATTGTAAGCGAAAACGTTTTGCATATCTTTTTCAGATATACAGTAAACGCTTGATTCTTGTCCAACAGCCGTGTTTTTCATGGACAAGAATCGTGCCCCAGAAGTGCTTTTTGATTTATGGCTGCTTCTAGATATCGCGCCGACCGCGCCGAGCGAGACTTCAATAGAGAGCCGAACATAGAGAAGGACAGAATGAAGTACGGTTCGCGTGACTATCCGCGTCTCTTTCTTTCCGATGCGCTGTCCTTCCTTGCGACCGAAACTTTCACCGTCGATTAAACCACTAAATACAATTGAAACTAGATCGTGTTTGGTGTCATTTTAATCAGAAAAATGCCAGAAATAAGGTAGTGAAAGTCCCATAAACAAATAATGAAAATTAAGAGATATGTAAAATCGATTCCTCGGGTCAATGTTGTGGTGTTTACTAAATCGTGAATTAAGTAACAAATACGAGGCCAAATTGTATCGTGTTTAGGCTCGTTTTAATCAGAAAAATTTCAGAAATGTGTTGATAAATGTTTCACAAAAGAATAATTGTAAGCGAAAACATTTTGCATATCTTTTTCACATATATCGAGGCAGTACTGTACTCCTAACGGTTCGAGCACTAACGTTCTGCACGGTAACCCTTTGACTGTTTTGCAGCTAATGTTTTAACGTTGTCGATCCCAGACAGATCTGTTACTATAAAATTTTCTGTTCTTCCATTTGCACGATGAATCATTCATGTTTCCAAACGTGCCGATTATTTTTCCGTGTAATGAGGCACTAAGAAATTCGGATTGCGTCAAAGGGGCTATTACTATACATAAATTGATCACGAAACGCGGAATACTGTTTGGTCTGGGTGCATATATGCATCGGAAATGTTATCAATGAAACTGATGATAATGTATTGATTTAATTTCTAGAGATAATAAAAATCGATTCGACATGGACTCTCTTATTCAGAGCGATAAAATCGAGTATCTTCGTTTTACTGCCGCGGGCCACAAATTCTTCGCAGTATTGCAAATATTTGCATCTTTAAACAATTGAATTTCGAAATAATTGTAACAGACAATTCCAAAGTATGTAAGTACATTCACTATATCTAGGTAGACCCAGCTATCGGACGATCTATTACATAACGTTATTTTCCAAACTAATTTGCAAAGATTAACTTGATCGACGTGTCTCATAAATAAAAATTAGTGTGCAGACCTTTATGTAAATAGTAATTTTCATGGGTGAGCTCGTCGAAATCAGAATGAGGGAAAAAGCTATTTCACTGGAAGGTTACCCGTGATAAAACTGAAAGAAAAACACTGTGGAGCGTCAGGGAGTTGGTTCAAAATTTAGTATAATGTAGTATCTGCAAAATTAAGGGGCGTTTAAGTCATAATTGTGCTGGTTCTTAATTTTTTAATGTAAAATAAACCATTGAATTATTCTTGACATTCAAGGTCAGGTGAAGCTCATGATATTATATTTTTGGTATTCAAGGTCAGATCAAGCTCATGATATTATAGGTCTATTACACATAATAAAGGATATTATAGTGGCGGTAATCAAATTTATAAATAAAAATGTATATTGAATAAAAGTTTATATTTATAAATCTACAGTGTCATTCAATGAACATATAGATAGCCCCGGAATTTTGACAAATGTGAAATTATTCTCTTCAAGGAAAAAAAATTAAAATTATTCTAAACGAACAATGATTAAAATCTATCAGGAAAACTATCCAGTACAGAATCTCTCGACAACAATAATCTCCCAACACTGATAATATTTCAACCGAAACAGAATATGTAGTCAGTCGCCTCCTTCATTTTGAAAAAATCGTCTCCGAAAAGATTAGGGTACTCGAGTAATTAGAACACCCAGTGCATGCATTCATCTTATCGTGCGCGTAGTTAATGACGCACATAAGTTGCCAAGCACGTGCAATGTTTATGTTGTTTATAGTTCGTGGGGATCAATGCTGCAGTCGATTAGTATATTGCTATCGGTAAAATTTTGGTTTACTAGTGTCGGTCAAAACAATGTCACTGACTTCGATAGAGTCGCAATATGCGTAGAAGACACGCAAATAACCATAATCGTGTTCTGATGAAATTTTGGGGGCGTCCGCGAAACTTCGTTCTTCATAAACAATTTAATATTCATTTTTCGTACACAGTCTGTGCGAAGTGCTAAAAAATTATTTTTCCTCCCAATCGTCTGAAAAAGTTAAAAATAAGACGACGCGATCCTTAAATTCTTTTAATATCTTGCCGATTTCTTATTTGACTTTTGTCATAAATGTATAAAAATCCGCCGTATAAAAAAAGGGCAAAAGAAGAAGAGAGAGGGTGTAGACAGAGTAGGGGCAACACCATACATCCAGCATACTGATAATATTCTCGAATACAGTAGGGGTGGGCGGGTACCCGAAAAATCGGGCTCGGGTCAGGTCGGGTATTTTCGCGAGGTTCGGCTCGGGGCCCGAAAATTTGTAATACTCGGGTATTCAAAAATTCCGGTAATTCGAAGTCGAAGTTGGGAGCGAGTAGTGCTCGGGTTTGGGACGGGAACCCGAAAATCTATGACATTCCGACCTTGACCTAGGATACCCTCCCACCCAGTGGCTCACCCAGGGGAGGGGGGGGAGCCAGGGGGCCAAGTTGTAGAATAGTTACTTCTAAAACTAAACATTTTGAACAACTTTTCTCTATACAAATAAGGCATACACTCACTTAGGTTCCTCAGGTATTTGCAAAAACTGCCGATACAAGAACACTGAATTCTGCCTATTGTTGTGCATCTGTGGCTGTGTACGCGTCAATATTGGTGTCCATGCAAAAATGCCATTGATGCGATTTTGAAATGTGATAAAACGATATATCCTAATATTTATAATTTATTAAAAATATTTGCAACGCTTCCGGTAACGACGTGCGTCAGTGAAAGATCATTTTCTACATTAAGAATTTTGAAAACATATATTTAAGATCCACAATGACACAACCACGACTGAATGGGTTGGCTTTGTTATACATACACACAGAGACATTCATGTAACTATAACCGAAGTAATTGACGAGCTATGTAAAAAGAAAAGAAAACTAGATTTTATTCTATAAATTTTATGTTTAAAAAAATCTAAAATAGGTCATTTCGTTCAACTCGTCCCCCTCTAAGATGAAATCCTGGGTGCGCCACTGCTCGCACCCCTACTAAATACAATTCAGTTTTCCCGGTGTCCGATTGCATCTTACTCCACTGAAACTAGAGTTTGCAAACTCAAGTTTGCTGTGCGATCCAGCTGATCTCTCACGCTGCGCCCTGCTACCACCTGCGATCGCTCGCGACGCGTTCTGTCGCTCGAACGACACCCTGCGTCATTTTGCGACGCGTTTCACCGCGGCTCGAGCAACGCTGTCGTCCGCGTGCCCGCGTGCGAATTCGTAATTCAGTGGGTATACGTGCGTCGGCGTCGTGCAGTTATGGATATGAGCTCGCATGAACACGGACGCGTACAGTGATGACTTGACAGGTTTTCGTTCCCATCGTGACGATGTGCTGTTGTGCTCCCCGTCTTCCTCGGTGAGACGTGTCATCAGAGTGCCGCGAGCTACGACGGAGGAAAACGACGGCGGAGGAAAGAAAGCGTTTGCCTCTCCTTCCGAGTCAGTGTCCAACCGGGTCCTCTCGCGTCGCAAGCCATCGGGACATTTCGGTCGGTGCTCCATACATACGCACATTTTGAACGCACACGCACATTGACATTGCCACCTGACACCGAGGTGGTTCGGTTTTAGACGTGTTTTTGTGGGATCTTGCTGGAGAATTCGATAAGGACTACATTATGGAGCTACCGGTAAGCACGCGTTTATAGTTGCTTTAGACATTTTCTAAGTTCTTCGGAAATGGCACAGAGCCTTTAATCATTTACTGGGGTCTTCTAAAAATGGCATAGAGCATTTAATCATTTTCTGGGGTCTTCTAAAAATGGCATAGACTATTTAATTATTTTGTGGGGTCTTCTAAAAACGGCATAGAGCATTTAATTATTTTGTGGGGTCTTCTGAAAATGGCACAGAACCATTCATAATTTTCTAGGCTCTTTCAAAAATGGCACAGAGCCTTTCATCATTTACTGGGGTCTTCTAAAAATGGCATAGACCATTTAATTATTTTGTGGAGTCTTCTGAAAATGGCACAGAACCTTTCATAATTTTCTAGGTTCTTTTAAAAGTGGCATAGAGCCTTTAATCATTTTCTGGGGTCTTCTAAAAATGGCATAGACCATTTAATTATTTTGTGGGGTCTTCTGAAAATGGCATAGACCATTTAATTATTTTGTGGGGTCTTCTAAAAATGGCATATAGCTGATCATAATTTTCTAGGTTCTTTTAAAAATGGCATAGAGCCTTTAATCATTTTCTAGGTTCTTCTAAAAATGGCATAGAGCTGATCATAATTTTCTAGGATCATCTAAAAATGCTACCTGAGAGTACCCACTATCTTGTTCTAGGAAATGTAGTAAATTTCTTAAAAAGAGACAGACATTCAGACCCAAGCAAACTTTGAATGTATCCACTGACTCGTTCTCTGTACTTCATTAAAAAATACACTGCTTCCAGTGACTTTTTAATTTCTCTGAATACTTGGTAACCTCAAGATACTAAGTCAGGTCATTATAAAGATGCAACAATAATTCTCATGGCAGATAAAGACACTTTACTGAAGCTACCCTACTTTCATGCAGAAAGCATAATTGTTCTTCGTAAATTAACCTTGTCTTCTCTTGCATTGGGGCGATTACAACTTTGCAGAATTATATCTATTTAGCACGCGACCGGAGTGAAATAAAAAATAAATGACTGACGTGCTTAATCAACAGTAAGCATTTTATTGTATCAATGCTTTCTGTCTGCACACATTTTATTTGGTAATTTTGTATTGTATACGTACAGTTATATACTTTGTTCAGGAACTTGTAAAATGTAGAATAAAGATTGCAATAATTGCAGGATACTTAAAGCTCAGCACTTTGTCAAATGGAGAATAAAGATTGCAATAATTGTAGGATACTGAAGCTATGAAGACATTTATTTATTTATGGTTATACAATTATGATGATTAATACATCATATTTATGGTTATACAATTTTTTTGTTTTTTCTTCTTTTCTCTGGGTTGGACCTACTGTAATTATGGCTGTTGCAGTCTTTTTTTATACGAGATGAGCCGAACTGTTGGAAGTGTGCCAACCATATACACACTTTTATTCCCGAGCATTTACTTGATGTTTTAATACGCTTGCAACAAGTTCAATTTACTAAAAATCTCCATCAATGTTTTTCCAATTACTCTCAATAACAGTCTCTGTTATCTCAGTTTTGCAAAATTAATTTTTCTCGAATCACTACAACTTTGTATCGTTTCAAGAGAAAGTTACGTATGATTCCCGGAACACGGAATACGTAAAACAGTTATCAGTGATTATGAACACGTATGGGCCATTATCGTTTGCTTGCGCAATCGTTTTTCATAGACTCTGCCAGACTGCTAATATTTATTTCATTAGGATATATACTTTCTTACTTGCTCTGTTGCATAATATCAGATTAAGACCGAGACTAGTTTTAGTGTTGTGTATCACGTTTCCGACATTAAATAATAAGTTGAATGATACAATAACATTGAGTAATAGAATTACTAAGATACTGGGCAAATTAAGACTTCAATAATACGTAAGAACAATTAGCTGAACGAATTAATTCGTGCCTTTTTATTCGCGGAATTTTTTTATTTCCGAATAACTAATAATAAATAATCTTTAATGTATTCGTTAATTATTCAATAGTATAAAATACTATAACATGGTATAAAATGATTATTAATCAGTTTTAATTCGTTTCTGCGGTAGGTTTGCAACACGTTTGTTTAAAAAGTGAATGTTGTTATCGTAAAAAGTTTCCGTAAGAAGGAAAGTGGAATACAATTCGACGTTGCAGGAATGAATCGGTGGAAATCTGAACTGGTTGCAAACATTGTTCGGCACGTTAATGCGGGATTATGCATTCGTCACACGTGCGTGACGGCGGTCGCTCATGAAAAATCGTGACCTGAACGATGAGTGACGTAGATAGGGGGCCGCGCGCGCGGGTTGATATTGAACACATCCATGTACAACAGACGATATGTGCGCATCAAGTCGCGGCTGCGTCTGCTAATTAGAAATGGACGACCTAGTCATTTGCGTTCATTAGATCACCGGCGATGCTGTCTTTGTCCTAATGAATTCGGAACGGTGCCGGTCGTAATTTATTCCGGGATCACGTTCGGAAGGTCTCCGATACACTATCAAGAAGTCGACGACTAGCGCGACACGTTCGATCAATGAAACGTAGAACTTTCCACGATGATTTGTGCTTGGAACACTATCGTTTTGTAGAGATACGAAGTACTCAAAATTTGGAAATTTTCGAACAGGTCGTCTAAAAAATTACTATTCTTCCACGCTTTCGCCACGGCCCGGTCACGTGACGCGTTCCGTAACTGTCGCGCGTGTGTCGCGATGTCACGTGACTGATTCGGTACCGGCAGAGAGGGGGTAACATTTTCCCCTCGGTTCGAGTCGATTCCCTTGATTCGGCGACTCTGATTTGGTTAAATATAACTAGGATGTTTATGCAATTCTTAATTTTTCTAGGCAAATTTTAAGAAAACGGAGATAAATAAAATCTTATTTTCAGTGATAGTAGCCTTTATTTTATAGATTTTCCCCTCAGTTCGAGTCAATTCCCCTGATTTGGCGACTCTGATTTGGTTAAATATAACTAGGATGTTTATGCAATTCTTAATTTTTTTAGGCAAATTTTAAGAAAACGGAAATAAATAAAATCTTATTTTCAGTGATAGCGGAGATAAATAAAATCTTATTTTCAGTGATAGTAGCCTTTATTTTATAGTTCCGAAATAAATAAAAATCGTATCGAATTCTGCGGAATTGTATATTGTAATATTTTTTTTAAATTTTCAGAAACCATAAATGCATAAAGATCCGAAGTCAAAAATTTAGCGATCGACTAAATTATAGAAAATCTTTTTCAACTACACCATTTATGGTGGTTCGATAAAACTGATGAAATTGTGCGCGCAGCGTTTTATTTCGCCATTGTCAATTAATCGCTGTTTTTACTGACGCCTTGAGCTTTGCCACGCGTCTGCCTCGCATTGGAAATGAGACAGAACGAGCGTAAGTGAGATAGAATGCCTGTGACGCATTCGTCGGAACAAGTCCCAAGGCATTACAATGATATCGAACAATGTGTCCGTGCGCGATAGCCACGGATATAAAAAAATTTTTTTTCGAGAATTCGTCGTAGTATTCGACTACTCATTTATAGTCGACTTGTGCGAATGAAAACTAGACCTATTTTATTATACGTGAGGTTAGATGCGAAGATAACGATTTCAATTCACGCACTCACGTGTCCAAAAGTCGTTTCAGCACTCGACATTCATGCATATTATTCGCGCTAAATAGTGTTTCATTCATTATACATTCTATTCCGACTTTGTATAGCAGACGGATCCACGGAAAAACGATTATGGCTTTTTTTTTATATATGTACATATAACGGGAACCCGGAACCTGGTGCATTAACCTTTCTAGGCAGGCATTTCTTTTTGTTAAAAATGAAACGAAGATGAACAAATGAGATCTACGTGTGTCCAGTATTTTTTAGCAAAATTTTCAAGTTTAACCGATTTTTTATACATTTTTCACGAATTTTTTAAGAAAGGTGACCGTTCTACGAGAATTAATAATGTTTTTTTTTTGGAAACTTATTGAATGAAAAATTCCAACTTTTTTTTAAATGTAAAGGTACACATTGCAGCTCTATGTTCTAATTTTTTCAAGTAAAAATGTTAGAAAATGACGTAGTTATTTTGTTTGATATCGATTGTTGATCGCCATCGTTGTAGAAGTCTGGAACATCTAAATTGAAAAAGTTTAGTTAATTTACTAACGCAAGTGTATTATCTAAAATAATAAGATTGTTAACAACTAATCAAAATATTATAACACCCCGACACATCGAATAAACTTTTCAATATAAGAAACAATTAACTATTTAGCCGACTAATTGAATCACAAGTCCACGTGGACGATCGAAATTTAAATTACAAATTGCGCAATGATCACACCGATATGATAACCCGTTGCTATCGCTATAATAATCAAGATAACATTCAATGTAGGGAGAAATACATGCGTGAAAGTTTAATCTTCCTGTACCACTAACAGTTCTCTAACGGGTTATGAATTCAACATTTTTATACTTTTGTCGAACATTGTCTACATTTTTGTAGCAGTGTAACAATATCTGCATTCCTATCTCGGGAATATGTTTGCATAATTTTCATTTGACTGTCAGGGGTATCGGCGATTAGGGTTGCAAATGATCCGACTAGCTACCCTCCGATCGGAGATTAGGATTGAGTATTGATTCGGAGATAGAGATTTTTCTAAATTTTTATTTACACATTTTTTCATTTCTTCTCAAAGAGTGAACATCATTATAAAATTCAATAAATATCTATCATTTGTACACCTTATTGTATTTTGTTATATTGCATTTTATAATATTTTAATTTATTTTGTTTCATTTGATCTTACTCTATCTTTTTTTTTATATATTTTGTTTTATTCGATTTTACTTTATTTCATCATATTTTATATAACCAGACGTAATTATTTATTAGAGACATTAATAGACTTGATAGCACTTACAACGACCTGGGTCAACACAGACCCAAGCACCGTCATTAAATAGTTAACCTCCGCGTCGTTCAGACGATTTTGCGACTTCTTCCTCGATTGCTGTTGTTTTTCATTTACGATATATCTTCGAACATTAAATATTTCTCGTTTATCAAATTTTTATCTTGCATACTAAACGAGTGTAAACAATTTTTTTTTTCGCGTCACAGAGACAAATATAATTGTTATCAGTCAAGTTGATACTGAATTTGGCACGTGGATCTGATACAAGTTCGTTGACTGCATCTGATGACTCACTCTCGAAATTGTTCGATATCACTTTGATTTTGAGTGTTCATTCATCATGTGTATTTACTATATGTATGTCAGTGATGGGTATTTTTGACTGCCGCACTCATGAAGGATCAGCGGTGCCTCGTGCCTTCGTTTTCCCCCTCATACGTCCCTCTATAGCAGACTAGGTTGGTGGGGGAAGCAGGCGAATGAGGGGCAGTGTCGCTAGGTCGAGAAAATCGAGGGGAATACAGGTACCCCCTCTCTGATGGCCAGAGTCGTAATATGTGACACGTTGCGCGTGCGCGACGGGGATTGAGTGGGACGTGGTGCTGGAATGGGATAGTGGAAGGGGAAAAGTAGGGGAGTAAATGAGTCCAGATTCGGACTCAACTGGCGACACCCCTACCGTGCCCATCACTGCTATATGTATATGTAGATTACAAAATACGCGTGCGGAAATTCGATATAGTATATGCCGAAATATTACTGAATAATATTCACGATACAAACGTTGTTTGGATTTTTAATGTACCGTACGATCTATAGTAATTACGATTTTTTATAATATTTTTATTTCGTTTATTATAGCATATTCTAAATTCTAAATAATATTATAGTAAATTATGAATTAAATTACGTTTAATATAGTATATCGTATTATAAATTATATTACTTTTAATACAGTATGGATTTGTCACTACAATGTGTAAAATGCACCGTACGATCAATAGTAATTACTATTTTTTATAATATTTTCATTTCGTTTATTATAGCATATTCTAAATTCTAAATAATAGTAAATTATGAATTAAATTACGTTTAATATAGTATATCGTATTATAAATTATATTACTTTTAATACAGTAAGGATTTGACAATGTGTAAAATTGTTAGCTACGAAACTTTTTAATGTCACTGTACACGAGCTAAGAGCGGAAGACAGACTCGAGCATAGTTGCAGACACGTGGTTTTTGCTTAGTACACTGTCGGCCGACGACGTAGTTCACTATTACATCACAATTTATTAGCACCGAATTACGTAACAATTGAATCCTCGTGGCAGTAATTTTTCTATTGAAATGATATACACGCAACTAACACGCCGGTTTGCAATAACAACGACCACGCTCGAGTCAGTTACACTTTGTCGTAAATTAATGATTCTACATTGCTTTAACCCCTCGAGGTCAAACGGCCATACGCGATCATTTTTACATATTTCGATTTTACGGGCGCCTAAGTTTCATACAAGGTGTCGCGAGAATTTTGAAACGTCGAAATGCGAATTCTACGGTCTGATCGATTTTGTAGTAATTATTTCGTAAGAGATATTAAAAAATTGTTCATATAAAAGTTGTTTGGAACGAGTGGCAGTATTTTATGGTGCAAATGGTATTTTTGTCTGTAACACTATAGGCGACATTTCAAGGTCGATTTATGTTTTTAAATGGGTTTTGAAAATAATTTTTATGTGAACATGTAGTCCTTGCGGAATTGAGTAATTTTTGTTTGAAACGTTTTTCAAAATATTGCGTGTGTGAAAAGTTATGGTAGTTTAAAATTTTCATACTCTACAGGGTGATTCATTTGAGGTGACTCACTCGAATATCTTCGTAACCCTTGACGATACAAAAAGATTTTCCAGACAAAAGTTGTATGGTTTCATAGCACACGTAATTTGATGTTAATATTTTTTTTCGTAGGTCGAAGTGTAGAGGACATTTCAAGGTCAACTTTGTATTTTTTTAATGGGATCATGTAATTCTCTAGAAAATGTACTAGACTACTTTTAGCTAAACATATAATATTTTATTCTGTGGCCTCGGTTGTTAAACCTAATTTTCATTAAAAATTTATTTTCGAAAAAGAAATTACTGTCATAAAAATCGTGTGATTTTGAGTCAATGCAAATTTTTATTTGCCATATTTTTCAGTATCATTGGCAGATTCTTAAATATTAGACAGCTTGCAAAATTCAAAATTTTGAACTAGTGACAAAGGTTTTTATGACTCTAACGGAAATGATCAATAACAGGAAACATGACAGGGACGGCTAGACAATCTAAGTCAAGGTAAACGTGCTATCGAGTAGCATGATACTGGGTGACCTTGAACATTAAATTGCAAACGATGAAATGAATAATAACTAGCAATATGAATAAAATATTTCAGCTTTGGCAAATATCGGTTTCCCCCTATACTTCTCACTGTCTCATTATACTCTATATTTTATTAAGAAAACGTGCATTTGGAGCGAGTTTGCTATACTTGAAATCGTTTGACGTAACCAAGCAAATTATCAACAGACTCCACGTACACATTTATACATATTTACAGCTATGTCGATAACAATGAGGAAATTATGCTGAATAAAATTATATTGCCCTTGACGGATACTAAAAACTAGAAATTTGTTTAAACCATAAACGCTCATACGCCTACTTTACAATTCTCAATGTCGTGACTTCCTGTTCAGTTCTGTGTCTTTAAAATTACATTTTTATTCGAATAATAATATTTGAATGTTCCACAACTTAAAAAATACTAAAAAAATTCGTATTTACAAACTTGATCAGTCACAAATTAACGCGGTCGATAAATTGACAACCCAATTAATTTCCAGAGCAATCATGCCTCAGTCTGGAGAAGATAAAAATTAATTTCAAGTTAAAAACAAATTCGCTGATTCGCTGTTTCACAATCGATCACATTTTTTAATCCGGTCTCTTCCTCACGATGTGCTCTTATCGCTGCCATTTTCGATATTTTATTGCATTCAGTAGAGCAGCAGTGTGTCATCGCCAACGAACAAATTCCTCAGATACATGTAAACGATAAGATAAAATTCTATCACTAACTCCTTCGCGAGATCATGTTAGAACAATGCGTTATTTACTATCGTTGTCGCAGTCAGTTATTTAAAACACGTAACGATAATGAAGCAGAAATCTGTCAATAATAGCCATCGCGATTATGCTTTCGTATCTTCTTTATTTTTCTCCTGCATCTTGGTTTTCAAAATTGTTATCGATGGCAGAAAATATCTGTTTTATCATCGCGTCTCACTATTGCATTACAGAACAATCGATCTTTAACAATTTTCTATCCTTATCTGACAAGAAAGAGAATGCAATTTTTTGTTTCTCACAATGCTTGATACACTCTTTTCATTTTTTTAAAAATGCGATAGCGTGATGGTAGCGTGATGAGTTTCCACTTGAACAAATTTTCCTCCTTACATTTGTAAATAAATATTTGCAAAAGTCTTTTCATGTAGACAGCCGTCATAAAGACTTTCTGAAAAATTTAAAGTAAAATTAACAACACGTATGTTGCACGTTAACACTAAACCTATCACTGCCGGTCAAATGACCGGTTTCATATTTTTATTTTACAACTATTAAAATTATACAGCTACTTCCATGGGAAATGTTTTAACAAATTTAACTTTTAACAAGTTTAAACAAAGTAAATACAGTCTTGTCATTTTTTAAAGATAAAACATTTTAATCGATTTTAGTTCTTGGTAGGTTTAGTGTTAATATGTACAGTATGATTCACTCCACTGAAACAAGTTGTCCATGTTTCCTCATTGCAATTAAATGAAAATGATGAAAGGTTCAAGGAAAACTACACTGTCCAGACCGTGCGTATTTCAACAAACGTTATGATGATAGTGTAGTTTCAATATAACTACTGCATTTTTTCCAATGCAAATGTATATTTTTAACTTCCCGATTCATAGTTATGTATATAAATTAATTTCCTCAGTCATTTCAATAAGTTGAAGGCCATATCATATGAAAATATATAAAACGCTCCAATCACTGCATTTTTGAAGTTCGTTTTTGTTTATCTGTGTTATTAAATGTAGACATTTTATCGGTTACGTTGTGTGAAGTTTTCTATAAATTTACATTTTGTAACTGATGTGTCCTTCGTGTCGATCTTATCTAAAAATATTCTAAAAATTTCTGAAGATTTACGAGTATGCTCGAATTTTTACAAACATTACTATTTTCAACGTGACAAGTACATGCGACTCGCCAAAGCAAAAATAACCAAGCGCACAGCTCTCTGAACAATGGTTAACAATTCTATCGTCATTTCAAAATGCGCTCGAACAATGTTCCCAAAGTGTTTGACGAGACGTTGCATTTATAGATTTTGTTGTTTCTATTGCAGACTGCAAGCGCATCCCAACCGAAGGCTGTAAGAATGGCAGGTTCTCCAGTCCTGGAGAACGAAGACGAGGTTGAGTATCTCGAGGAGCCCCTCTTCAGTGTCCTTGACATAGTACTTTTAAGTGCACTCCTATTGGCCGCGATATGGTGGCTGATGCGCAGGAACAAACAGGACGATTACACTGCCGCGACAAAATCATACTCCATTCAGTAAGTTCTGCATAAAAAAATATTTTCAGAAATACCTAACACCATTTACAAAACTCCTCCTTTTGACCATTTATGCATGAAACCTTTACTAACATATTCGTGACAATTTCCCGATTCAAACGCGTCCAAACATGACACGATTCGGAGCACATTTGCTCTTTCTTCATTTTTTCATAATCGTCATAAAAAATCGAGGTTCTACATTATCGTGGATTAAACGCGCCAACATGATTGAAACGGTGTCGTGTTTGGACTCATTTCAATCAGAAAAAAGGCACGAACATGTTAGTATATGTTTCTTAAAGAAATCATTAGAAGCAAAAAATGTTCTGTTTAAGATTCGGTTCAAATCACAATGGTAAAATATAAAAACAAAAAAAAGATTAATATTTTGCGAATAATAGTAAAATTATACAATATATTAAGAGAAAAATGGCGATCCAGATCTGTTCAGTATCAGCTGAACGAATTCCAGCGAGCGTTAAACTTCCTTCGATTTGTTTGCACACGACTTAATTGAATTGCATAACGTTAGAAACTTATGTAAGCATACCATAGATAACACGACCTGGAAAATACCTCAGGATCTTCTAGAAAATGCGGCGACGTGATTTCACCTGTACAGTAACACTGATAAGTAAACTAGACTGCGGACCTTTATGCAAAATAAAAGTTTCTAACTTGAATTGCAACAAACTAGAGTGAAATAAAAATTTATTTTTTTCCCTATTATGTTCAGTAAGTTGAAAATAATATAAAATCCGCAGTCTACTGATAAGTGTCCTATCAAGCTTAAAAGGTCGCCTGAACCTAGAACACGAGAAAGTGGGCGGAACTTTCACAATTATTTTTTTTTTCGGAAAATCTCGTTTTATCAAAAGACCTGTGTACACGTCGGAAACTGTACGTTAGGCGTGAATCCGAACTCGGTGATTTTTCATCCAATCATTTGCAAGATCATTTACAATTTAAATACCCTCCCATCATTTCGGGAATTCCAAATATCGACTGTGATACTTATAAAGCGCCACGTGACTTAGCAAAACGGGAGAAACTTAATGAAAATGTAAAAGATTTTTTTACAGTTACTTTTTGATAAAAAACGCCGGACAAATCGGTTGTTCATTTTTTTTTTTTGCCGTAACACACCTTACTAGAAAATCTGAAAAATTGCCAATATCTTATTATTGCAAGAATATTTAGAAAAAATGCAAAATCGACATTTTTGTTCGCTTTAACATATTAAAAAGACTGAATATTTATACTAGAAAAAGTAGAAAAGGGAGATGCATACATTAACGTATATGTATATTAATTGATAATTGTTGTAGCTTTAGTGAAAATTATTCTCGTTTACAGGCCTACGCTGTATCCCACGGTGACGCCGTCGGAAAATTCATTCATAAAAAAATTGAAGACTTCTGGCAGAAGTCTTGTAGTATTTTATGGCAGCCAGACCGGAACTGCTGAAGAATTCGCGGGTAGATTGGCTAAAGAGGGCATCCGTTATAAAATGAAAGGCATGGTGGCTGATCCTGAGGAATGTGATATGGTAAAAACCTAATATATATATATATATATATATATATATATATATATATATATATATATATATATATAGTTCCTTGATTCATGAATAACTTCCGCTACATACCTTGAAAAACTGACCAGCGGATTTTAAATAATTTGTTTCCCATCGCTTTCAGTATTTAGAAAATATACTGTTAAAGAATAAAATGATTACATATTAAAAAAATTATACAGTAGAAAAAGGATTATACATTAAGGGAAAGTTAAAAGTAAGAACATGTGAATGAGTAGAAGAAACAGTTTTTCAAAAGCTGGGCTTATTCATTTATAAATGTTACAATTTTACAATAATTGTAATTTTCCGCAACAGGAGGAGTTGATACATCTAAAATCGATTCCAAATAGCTTGGCCGTGTTCTGTCTGGCTACATACGGAGAAGGCGATCCTACGGATAATGCTATGGAGTTTGTAGATTGGCTCAAAAACGGTGATGGCAATCTCGATGGATTGAATTATGCTGTACGTATTAATTGTTTCTTATGTTATACATTGCTTAGGAACTGCTTTCCATAAATACTATATTCTTATACTTTATAAACATCTTTGCTCGACAATTTAGAAAAAATTTTCTGTTGTCATGTTAGGTGACGCATCCTGTCTAATGTCCACTCTAGAATTCTGTCCCATTGTTTAGCAAGCTTTTTAATTCTGAATTAATGAACAATAACAAGTAGTAATTTCATCGCAGCATGTTTGAAAGCTGACATTACTTCCCCACGAAGTCAATACATACGTTACTACGCACATTCGAAGTTACAATTACTGTGAAGCTGCACGTTGATCATGTTTATTTCAATGAAAATATTGTAACACTCGGCAATATGACAGCTCGTATGTTTTTCTCAAATTCAAGTATTTTACTAGAAAAGTCGACTTACTGTCTAAGGCGATTTTACATTATTCTGCACATTCTTAGTGTACACATTGTTAAAATGTCCGTTTTTTAACATATTTGAATCATTTAATCATTTTAATCGGACGCAGTGGAAATATTTGAGGTTAGGTTCAGGTTATGCGGATACGTAGCATTACATAAGCAATTCGTATCGAGTATCGACCACGCGCACGTGTAGACCAGCTACATCATAGTTACTAACATTTTTCACATGTGTACGTTCCGAAAAGTAATTAAATAATTTTCATGTTATCAATGATACAGCAGTAGTTTAATTACACCAAAGAATAATCAAATTTAAAAATATTTTAAGAATGAACTTGAATAAATTCGATAAACTTTTACGAGTGATAATCAAACATTATAGGTACGGTAGCGCCACCCATCGGGCGTTTGCAACATTATTTTTGCCGCCAACATTTGAGGTACTTGGAGAGTGCTTTTTCTTGTGACTAATGTTGCAGTAATTTTAATCAGTTTTTGTTCAAGTATTATTGCAACTTTTTAGTATATTTGTCTTATTTATATTTGATCACGTTTCTACCATAAAATAATGAATAACGAATATTGAAAATATTTAATTTAAAATATTAAAATAAGGGGTACTTCCTAAGAGGTTTATCAGATATAAATTTTGGTGAAATAAGCGATTTGCATGGTTCCTTTACTCTTTTTATTTAAATTATTTTCATATAAATAATTTCAGAATTTAGTATACTCTTCGTTGTTTAATAATGTATACGAATCATTTTATTTTCATAATCTTTTATGTAGTATTTGCAGCCTTGACTTTGTTATTTACATTAAACAGTTAATTTCATTCGTCGTTTTTAATATTCTATTTCTCCGTTTTACTTTGCAGGTGTTCGCCCTGGGAAATAAAACGTATGAACATTATAATGAAGTAGGATTGTACGTTGATCACAGATTAGAACAACTTGGTGCTACCCGTGTTTTTGAACTCGGTTTGGGAGACGACGATGCGAAGTAAGTATACACAGTCTTTAACAACTATAAATTAGTTATAGCCAAGACTTAACTCAATTACTCTATTATATTTCATGCAGCAGCAAATAAAAAGTAATACAGATTTTTATATTTAAATACTTTATAATATTCGACACTGCATCTTATATGTTCGACACCTTCTAAAATTCAAATTAAATGTTTTAGAAGTTTCTGCAAACCAATTAAGTTTTATTTATTCATTTTTTTTTTTATTATAGTACAACTTTTCTTTATATTATATGACTCGAAAACTGTGGAAATCTTTATGATTTCTTTGTGCATACAGCACGCATACAATACGTTTCCTATTATAGTATAGAAGATGATTTCATCACGTGGAAGGACAAATTCTGGCCAACAGTCTGCGAATTCTTCGGAATTGAAGGTGCAGGCGAAGATGTTAGCATTCGACAGTATCAACTTACGGAACACAACGACGTGGCCATTGAACGTATTTACACTGGTGAAATAGCTCGTCTTCACTCATTCAAGAATCAACGAGCGTACGTTATTTTAATATTTTACGTACAGGGTGTTTCCACTATTTTTCTAGAAATGAATAAAAATGAACAAAAATTTTCATAATACTCACATTTTTATTTTGTTACTTCCAGGCCATACGATGCAAAGAATCCTTTCTTGGCTCCGCTCAAAGTCAATCGAGAACTGCATGGACAGAACTCGGACAGGTCTTGCATGCACATAGAGTTTGATATAGAAGGCTCGAAAATGCGGTACGAAGCAGGCGATCATTTAGCAGTATATCCAGTAAATAACATAGAACTAGTGAACAAAATTGGAGAGAAATGCGGCGTGGATTTAGATACCGCGTTCACGCTTACGAACACTGATGGTAAACTTCAAAACTATATTTAATAAACTGATGTTTGTTTAAAGATATTTCTAACCTATTATTCTTTGTATTACAGAGGAATCTACAAAGAAACATCCATTCCCTTGTCCCTGTTCTTATAGAACAGCTTTAACACATTACTTGGACATTACTGGCAATCCGCGTACCCATATCCTTAAAGAATTGGCGGAGTACTGCACCGACTCGCAAGACAAGGAAAAGTTGAAATTAATGACGTCAACCAGTGCAGAGGGCAAGGCTGCTTACCAACAATGGGTGGTTCAAGAGAACAGAAATATAGTGCATATTTTAGAAGATATTCCTAGTCTAAAACCAGCTTTGGATCACTTGTGTGAACTTTTACCGAGACTACAATGTCGTTACTATTCAATTTCCTCGTCGCCAAAGGTAATGGCATGAGATTTTTATTCAATATTATACAAACATTATGCCTGACATAATCCTTGGCGTATTAATAATGTTTCAATTAACTCTTTCTTTTACAGTTGCATCCTACGTCTGTTCACATTACTGTGGTTGTGGTAGAATATAAGACTCCCACTGGAAGAGTTAATAAGGGAGTAACGACCAGCTGGTTGAAGGAGAAGCACCCGTCAGATCCACCGTGCTTAGTTCCCATTTTTGTGCGAAAATCCCAGTTCCGTTTGCCGACCAAAGTGTCCACACCGGTTGTGATGGTTGGTCCGGGCACTGGTATTGCACCGTTCAGAGCATTTATCCAGGAACGTGATCTCGCTAAACGAGAAGGTACAATATATCAAATTTTCTAATATTTGTTATTTGCGTTCCTAAATAAATCTCTCGAGTCTGATCTTTCAGTTTTGAAACTTACAAATGATAAAATCTATTAATATTTATGTTTTCCAGGCAAAGAAGTCGGCGACACAATTCTGTACTTCGGATGTAGGAAACGGGACGAAGATTTCCTATACAAGGAAGAACTCGAAGAATATGTGAAAAATGGCACTCTGACTATGCATAATGCATTCAGCAGAGAGCAAGATCACAAAGTGTACGTTACACATTTACTGGAAAAGAATAAGGACGAACTGTGGAGAGTTATCGGCGAACAAAATGGCCATATCTATGTCTGTGGGTTAGTATTTCATTCTGTAAGGATAGTCTTATACATTCTTCGAAAGAACATTTCTAAGAGTACGCATTTCATTTTATTTACAGTGACGCTAAAAACATGGCGCGCGACGTACATAATATATTACTAAAAGTTGTGATGGAAAAAGGAAAGATGGCGGAACTTGATGCAGCTACATACATTAAGAAGATGGATTCACAAAAACGTTATTCGAGCGATGTATGGAGTTGAATTTCGTTATTTATTTTAATTTCATGATTATTTATAAGTCAAATTGTCTATGTAAACATTTCGAATATGCCTTCATGAAGAAAAAAGCCTACACTTATAACAGCCGTACAAATGTACGACCCGCATGTAAGCATTTAAAATGTTAAGAGATAATTACAGATGTTAGCAAAAATCATTCAAACCTTAAATGTATTTATTATTCGTAAGTAGTTAATGAATTTTGTATAAATATCAATGTCAATGTTTTCTTTCTTGTTTAACTCATTTTATTCTGTATGTATAATGTTAACGTTTTTATGGGAATCATTAGAGTGCAATAATGAATTTAACGCTGACTTCTATATTTGACAAATATTCTCAATAAGTGTAATATTAACACGTTGACTGCCGTGTCGGTCATATGTGGGCGACACAGTTTTTCATCTGTCTTCAGAAATTAATTTTGTTCGTAATCCAATTGCTCATTTGCATTTGTAGGATCTAAACGGGTTCAGAAAGTAATCGCTGAGGTAGACTTTAACTCTGCAGTTTTTATTAAATGACCAAATTACTCGAATTTTGTTGGATTTTTGGGGGATGATTCGGCAGTCAACATGTTAAAAGCCGTGTTTTAGTATACTTAATATTCTATGATTTATAATGGTTAGATGAAATCAATTTTTTGATAAAATTTATGCTTACGTATATGTATGTATAGGTAATTTATCCTGTATAAAGAATGTTCAAAGGTTTTATTGAACAGTTTTATCAAGCATGTAGTTGGACTGTAACATTTTTATAATTATTATAGGAAATGATACATCGAGAACGACAAGAATAATACTTTATATTTAAAAAAAAAAAATGTACAAAAAATTGTTATACGCGAAACTTCTACACTGTGTGTCTGGAATGGCAACAACGTTGTGCTGATTTATTTTATACATTATGACAGCATGCAGTAAATGTCTACACTTACCGATGATGCTTTTCGGCCGAAATTGTTCAAATGAATGCAATACAGACGATTATATAAAAAGATTTATTTTCAATTCATTCAAAATATACACACAAAGAATAACAATTAAATTATACAATAATTACGTCGTAGCTTAGCAGAGTGATCTAAGAACTCTTTCTATTGGAATGAATTATAACAGGTCAAAGGTAAAATTATTTTATTATCTAGCTCTAAAATATTATTTTCTATCAATGCGTTTCTTAAAAGAATTCAAAGTTTTTACCTTTGATGACGTCAATTTCGAGCGTTTTCTTGTCAAACATCTACTCATATTGTCAAATTAAAAATACGCTATTAAAATATACAATGTTTAAAATATAATTTTACTAGGTATAAAAATAACTTTTAACAATAACAGCTAAAATATCGCCGTTTTAGTATTTGTACACCTTTACCGGCGACATTAAATTGTATATCAAATTCGTGTAAAGTGAGACATCCATCAAATGTACTTTTTCAAGTTACAAAACCAGGTAATATGCTTAATAAACAGTTATTATTTTTAAAGACTGAGCAGTTCAATACTTATTTCTTCGGCACAACTTGCATATCACTTTGAAATTATTTTCAGTTTAGAGTTTAGATTCAGCAATTTCCCTCGGATTGCAGGTTACATACTAAAAGTAAAAAACACTGTAAAGACATCAGTATTGTTGATTTTTAATAAACACTGAATTGACGTACTCGCTAGAAATATAATTTATTTTTCAACATTTCGTGGTGTAAATCGGTTAGTAAAAAAATATATATTAGAGATTCTCTAGCCTTTTGATATTAGTTTTCGAACTGGTAAGGGCTATATCAGGAATGATCAAACCTTCGCTGGGTTCCTGCAAGTTTTCAGAGACGTTTGTGCTACTAGTGTTCGTTATCGCGCTGTTTGAATTGGAATCGTGTAATTTCGAGTGCAACGGTGTTGAGGTTCTCCCTTTGAGTAGCACCGCATGCTCGGTACTCTTACTAGCTTCTTTCACGGATATCGAAGACACATCGCTGAAATCTGGCAAGCCGTAATTATTCTCAAATTGCTTTTTAACAGGTGATATTCTCTTGCCGGTATTTATCGGTGTCCGATCATCGGAAGTAGACGACGAACTCAAGGCACTTGCTTCTCTCGTCTTTTTCAATGTCGTTATCGCCCAACCTAGGCCAAGCTTTTTAAGTGCTATTTCCATTTCTTCCGGGGAAGATGCATACTTTAATACATCGGACGTTGGTGTACTAGCTATTTGCGAAATCCCGGACAGTCCGGAAAAACTGTTCGAGCTTGTCGACGTTATTTTGTCGTTATTTTTATTCGCGCCATTTATATTAACATCGGTAGAATGGATTGCCGGCTGTAACTGTTCCTTTGGCGATAATCTTTTATTTTGTGTGTCGCATTGTAACTTTTTATTTATGGTTTCTTTGCCTTCCATTCGGGAAGTGACAGTCTTGAATGCTCCCGGAGAATCAAACCGAGTCGCGGCAGCTTGTATTCTATGTTTCGTAACTTCTGACGCTAACATCGATGTAGACGGATCGTAAGACTTTGTAAGCTGGTGTCGATCGTGCGTGTTCACTGAACCAGCTACATATTTCGTTGGATCTATTACAACGGTGGCTTTTGTCGCTCGTGACTCTGCAGTCTTTTTCACTGATGATGGTGATTTAACATTATTCTGACTTTTATTCGCAGTGTCCGGCGTATCAAATTCAATTATCGTTGATAACTCGTGTACTGACGATTCAATCTCGGTCCTGAAATGAAATTTATGCGTAGAGAGATCGCATACATAAAAAGTATAATACACAGTAGAATAGTAGAATAAAAACTCTTACCTATATGGTCCGCTAAGTAGGCTTACTGGTGGTTTGCTTCTCCCATTAACATGTAGAGATGCGTCGACTGGTCTTGATACTTTTGGAATGTCCGCGAGTAATGGAACAAAAGTTCTAGTTTCTTTTATCTAAAGAAGTTCGTAACAAGATATAAAATAATAATAAAATAATGAAACTGGTGGAGTAAAGTGTGGTAATATGTTGGACAGTGTTATTTAATAAGTAAAAGTACAAGTTACCTCTTTAGAAGAATGTACTTGCGTACTTGGCTCATTTCTTGTCGAGCTCAAAGGATAATCATTCTTAGTGTCGACAACGTCAGTCTGAAGCGTATGATCTACCGATGAATCGATACGCTGTTTCGTCGCTAGTATATTATTTTTAAGACTCTTACTTTGCTCTAGAATCTCTTGCGACAACGTTTCTATCATCTCCTCGTCACGTAACTTTGAAGTGTGTCGGGAATTATTGTCTTGCGTTGCTGCCTCTAACTTCCTTGGTCTGTGCTGTACAGTGTATTTGTCCAGCTGTATGTTAACTCTTTTGTCGCTTATAATTCTTGGCTTAACTTTTACCCTTTCTTCTTCTACTTTCGACGCTATGTACGGAGACGCGATCTTCTCTGTATCTTCATTCGTTTGAGTCTCAACATTTGCCTCATCAAGTTGATTGCTGTCTTGAGTCGAGACCGTTTTATTTTTTATAATATTTTGCGATTCAGCGAGCGTTTTTGCCAGTTGACTATGAATTGCTTCTATATTCTCAACGAGATAGCGAACACTTTGTAGATTGTTATCTCTTGCTTTCACTGGAGGTAGTTCCATCAAACTGGTTTCATCGGCTGGATTTATTATTGAAAGTTCCACCCCTAAAAGAATTGTGAAATTATTGATTTTTTCCAAGTTCTTTATAATTATCTGCAATTTTATATAATAACAAACACTGCTAAAACGTTGTACCATACCTTTCTGATCATTTCGAACCTTCTCGATAAGATTCGTTAACGACACAATTCTTTCCGTGCACATAGTTTGAAGATCCTCGTACTTTTGCAATATTTCAGGACAGTTCTTCAACGCGTAATCGCGAATGTGATGAAATTTCGCGTCCATGAATTTGCATTCTGGATTCTCACACGAGCAAGCTCCGTTTGACGAAACAGTTTGCTTCGAAGCATGCTCTCTCGTATGTTGAGGTAATCGTTCTTTCTGGTGGAAACCAGACGAATCTGTCATCATTGGGTGATGTGTTTTAGACATCAGAATACTGCTATCATTCATTTGCGAGTCTATCGATGCATATCTAAGCATTCTACTGAGTCTAGTAGCATGATTCACATTCGAAGGCATTGCCATGGTACGTGGTGATGGAGTTTCTGGTGTCGACACCGGAGTAACATCCCCCCGTAGAAATTTCATGCTCTCATTCGTTGAAGAGTCTAACATTTCAAGGACAGATATATTATTGCTTAATGCTTCGAGAATGTTTCTAGGCTTGACTGGTGGAAGACTAGCAAAAGACGTGGACGAGTCCGAGATATCCCGCATTTTAATTTGTGTCGATTGCGATTTAACACTGTACGATTTGGTACTTGTTTGATGTTGCACGCCTGTGGAACGTACCTGGGAACTTTGCGTGCTTGCGTCTACTGTCACCTCTGGCGTTTGAGCTGGATTCAATTCGATATTGAACCCAGTCTTATTAACGTATATTTTAATTCTCTCGTTAGGCATACTTGTAGCAGCACGAACAGATTTCCTCGAACCGTGCAGACGCGATCTTGACGACATAGTTTTCTTCGGTTGCTTCTTTGTGAACGATGGCACTCTACTTACACCGGCTAAAGGCTTTTGCTTCTCTTTTCTAGGAGTAACCTTCTTGTGCTTCTGTTTCGTAGCTATTGGTTCGAAATTGTGATTGTCGGTGTCGTTCAACGTGTTCGCAAATGCAGAGCTCGTTGAGTCGTTAGTAGCCGCTTCCGGAGTAATAACTGTAATTTTTGGCTCAAGTGGATAGTGTTTGGGAACCTTGTCAACTTCATCGTTAGGCGTCTTAGTTTCGCTTCCTTTCTCTTGCGCGATCTCTACTTGAATACTCTTGTCTTGAACCACGTCGTGTTTCGCTTCCGTGGTGGTTTGCACAGCGATTTCTACTGTTTTGACGGACGAGCTTTCTTTCGTCTCCGTCTTATCCTTCTGGCTACTTTCGCTGCAACATGGTGCACTTATTACTTTAACCTCTGGTGACAACGGTCTTTGTCGAATCGATGAAGCCTGATCCATAGTTGATTCTGCTTGAGTCAATTTATCTTTCTCAAATAAAGGCTTCATGGTTGCGTTAAATATATCGCTTGGTAAATCGGCTCCAAACTCTTTTAATAAAAGCTGTTTCTGCTTTTCAACCTTCTTCAACATGTCTAATATCTGTTCCTCTCGCGAAGTCTCTGGTTCTTTCCTTCTGCTTTGTACAGTTCTGCTGTCTGAACGTTCGCTGACACAATATTGGTCTTCCCAGACAGCTTTTACGCCAACATCTTCCTCTTTTTCTCTAGGCGTTAGAGTGATTTGTCTTTCTATAGGGTATGACGGGCATTGTACCGAACATTCTTCAGGCAACAGTGTTCGCAGCGCACGGTTCAGCTTCTTCTTATGCTGGTTCTTCAACACTTTTCTCCGCTCTTGTAATATATGCACGTCGTTCTAGCAGCACGTAAATATAATACAGCGAATTGAACATCGATAACAAAAGATAGTTTTAAAATCGGACAAATACCTGATAATGTTCGGCTTGATTTGCCTTCAATTTACGCTCCTCTACTGCGAGATGATTCAAATTCTGCAGAAGCGTTTGATAATCACGCCGCACTTTTTCTCTCAACACCGCATCCTCGCCGCGCTTCTGAGCAGTGGCTTTACGACTTTCCATTAAATGCGATTTAACCGCTTCAGACTTTTCGATTTCTTGAGCTAAGTCTATTGCACTTGGCTGCACAGGTTTACAATATTAAAGAACATAGTTACATAGAATGAATTATCCATCACTGAAACCTTATAGATATCTCTCAATATCATAACTAGACGGATTTTATGCATTTATAAAAAAAATGGATGTGTGAAAAATAAAACTGTAAATATATTAGAAGAGTTTAAGAATGTTGTTACACTATTTAAGACAATGATACATCATGAAAATGATTTGGAAACTTTGTATTGTGCATAGATATCCCCAGTCTAATTATAATGATTTAATTCAAGTGCCTACAATCATTACGCATTTGACTTAAAAATAAGAAAAATTTAGAAATGTCAATGTTGGATAACGCATTCTGTATGCTACGAATTGAGTGTATCTATTACACTATAAATAATTTCTTTTCTTTGCTTGCAATTACAAACCTCGGTCCATGCATGTATTTTTTCAACTACACCAACTGGTTTATTATATACATTACTTTGATGCTTACTATGATCATATAATTGTACTTTATCATTTGCCGAGGAATTAACTTTTTGTTTTGGTGTTCTTATACATTTCGATTGTTCGGCATTAGTAGGCAGACATGAACAATCATTGCTCGATGAACTAGAGCTATCGCTTTGACTGCTAGAAGTTGAAGCTGATGTCGGCTGTACATAATCCCGTGGATTGTATCTATAATATTAAAAAATTGTTTTAACTAACGTTTCAAATTGAAATTCCAATTACACTGCACGTACCTTAATGTTTTATCAACTTCTGCCGATGCAGCAGCTAAAGTCGGTGTCACTTTCTCTGGAATTTTATCGCGTTCAAGTGCAAGCATAAGTTCTTCAGCATTTGATGTTGTAGTTGTACTTTTTAATGCAGATGGATTTGTAGCTGAAGTAGCGACAGATTGTTGTTCTGATCCCATAACATCCTTTCTAGGATCACTGTGCAGTATCCGTTGTCTTGATTGTAAACGAGGCGAGCGTGTCTTTAAATCACTGGAAGTGATCTGTAAAATAAGTCGATCGATGCATAAACTCTAGCTATGTGTATTTAGACAAGTTCTACTTCAAGAACCTACACATCGACTGTTATCTTAATATGTAACTACTATACCCTTGTATATGATTTTGTAACTTTTCCCGGTGACTTTTTAAGATACTGTTTCCTTGTCTTTTTCTTAGCAGATTTCCTGTGTTTATTTTCTTCATCGATTTCTTCAACTGCAACATCTGCCTCCAACTGGGTCACACGAGGAAGTTTCGCAACCATTGTGGACCTTAGATTCTCCAATTCCCGTACTTGGCGCAGTCGATTTTGGTGTTGTTGTTCCGTCGATTCTTTCTACACAGATTTTACTTATGCTTTTATGAATTTTAATCTAGGTAATACGATTTAAAACCTAAGTAATTGTATACAGTAAGAAATCTCACCTGTTGCTTCTCATAAATTTGTTTTACCGCTTCTCTTCCTCTTTTCGACGCTGCTAATTTATTTTTTCTTTCTTGTTCCTGAACAATTTCATTGTGATCAGGCTCTAACATCGCAGACAAATGTGCCAGACCGATATCTGCCATGTCTTCTTGATACTTTTGTTGGATTTCCATAATTTTTTCATTAAACAACTGCCTCGAACTCAAATTATCATTGCTCTCCAGCTTCTTTTGCTCTTGCTTAGTTATATTCTTAACACGATCCAAAAGTCTGTCCGATATTTCTTTCGACTGTTGCCTTACCTATGAATATAAACGATTTGTTATAAATATTTTTGTTTCGATATTTTCATTATTAAATTATTATTTTAATATATGCATACCTGCTCCAAACGTAACCTTCGACGCCGGTCCCGTTCATTTTTCTTAATTTGATCTAAATCTGACAACGCCATTCTTCCTTGCCTTATGTTTAAAGGGTTTCCGTTGACAGTAACATTAATGGACATGTTTTTTTTGTGGCGCGATTAGCTGATTAGCTGCCATTCAAAGAAATCCGAAACGAACTACGTCTTCGTAAGTCAAATTTGAACTGTATTAACACGGAGTAGAAACACCAAAGGCGAAACTGTTATTGAGATTTCCGAACTAGCATCACAACTTACATGCAGACAGCGTTGCCGCCTCTTTAAATTTCTATTTCTGTCTCATTCTATCGGCCAATAGATAAACAAGGAGGAAAAGATGCGAGAAATTTGTAAGGCTGGAAAAGGCGGCACATTTTCGTGAATGTTCAAATTTACGCACGCATGCGTGCTCGTTTTGAGGCTATATTCATGAGCAAAATATTTGCGGATTTTGGAAATGATGGTTGCTGAAAAACTACCGTGTTTACAATCCATTTATTCCGCCTGAAAAAAGCCCACTGATGTATATAGATTTATTTAAATAAATACAAGTATATATATAATAAGTACATGCCGACGACGACCAATTAGAAATCGAGAAGAATCTAGTTGGAAGCAAAGTGCACCAATGAGAGGCGGATCACGTGACGGGACACGTACCATCCGCACGCCAAATGATGGCTAACCAAGTATATTCGTAGTAACTCTAACATGATTCTTCGACCAATAGCGACAATACGTGCGATGGTAAGGGATCGCTATTGGTCGAAGACTCGTTTTAAAGTTAGCACGAATATGCTTGGTTAGCAATCATTTGGCGCACGCACGGTAGATCCATCTATCCCTAACCGTTCAAAATAATGAAATATACAACTTATATTTGTAAATGAGAGATTCGATAAGTTCGCAGGAGAAAAGAAAGTGATTCGCGTTCTAGCGCTAAAAGAAAAGTCTAGTAGAATTGTTAACATAAGAGTCAGCCCTGTGCCATATGTAGCCACTACATGGCACAACAAGCAATGTTCAGAGGCAACTACTTACGCGGTTGAGATACACACTTTATCATTCAAGTATCACGCATCCTTTGCACTTCTTCATGATGCGTTCATTCAGGTGATTAATGTTTGCCTAAACAAATCTGTAAGTTGACTTGGGACGTATTAATTGCAATAGAAATCTCGAACCGTTTCTGTCGAGAGCGATGAACGGAAAGTGAAAAACAGTCAAGACTGGGACGGATATCTCTACATTGGCGAAAAAGTTCTATCAGTGTGTAATGTATAATTCTACATTATTCGACAGCCAAAACTCTGTAATAACGCTTAAACATCGCTGTTTTTAATGAACATAATTATCGTTGCAATGGTTTAGAACGGGTCGAGATTATGTTCATGCTTCTCCTGGAAGACTGAGATCTAGAAAAAAAAGTGTTCATTAGAAAACTACATGAAACATCTTAAACAATGATCAACTTTAGCTTACTACACATTATTTTGAAGGCATATGGTAAGTGTCCGATAATTTTATCCTGTACAATGTGCAATCTAACCGAAATGTGTTGCAGCATGTATATTGAAGAAAGAATGATATCCATTTGTTGTTAATACAAATATGTTAATGCAATATTCTTGTATCCGCCATAAAAACAGTCAATATCAAAGATTTGTATATCTTCAATTAGTATATCATTATATTTATCGAAAGATTACAAATTAATTTTGGTTTTCAAACAATTATGTGTGTTCCTTAGAAAGTGGTAATAGATTTTAGAATACGTTGCGTACAAAGATTACAATCTTTAGTTAGTCGACGAAATCATATTAAAAAGCATACTCAAGATTTTCAATGATCACTTGATTCCATTTTTATGAAATTATTATTATTATTTGCTATTCATTATTGGAATTATAGATTGATAAAAGTATTATTTTTTCACTTTTGAATAAAAGTCTCAGCTGAAACAAATTCTAACATTTTTACATCTATATTCCCATTTAATTACAATTTTTCTGTCATACGTATTGTTGCCCCTGTGCCGTCTCAGGTCCTATGTTATGAGACAGCCATGATATTGTACTCTTAACCTTTCAATGCAATATTTCCTTTAAATATTACAGATTAAGAGAATATTTATGGAATTAAAATGGCACGCAGACGCAAAACTGAAATGAAAACATCGGTGAAATCGACAGTTAAATATGTACCTGTTCGAAAATCCAGTAGGCAAATAGCTAAGAAACAATTAGAAGAAAAGAAAGTTAATGGGGATATTTTGCAAATATCTTATCCGAATGATATGGAAGATAGCAAAAGTACTGGGGACGATCAGAACCAACTGCTTCCTAGAAAGAATCAAAATTCTTTAAGGAAACCCAATAAGCATAAGCATGCCTCCAATAGTAATATACTTGTAATTAACGAGGAGAGTGAATATTCAACATTACAATATAAAAAGGACACTAGTGAAAGCGATAGTCAAGACGGAATAGATGCTATAATCGATCACTCCGAGAAACTTAGTCCCGAAGATGTCCACCAAGTAGTTATCGGCAATCCTAATAAAGACAATGTAATGGAAGCAAATTCTAACGAAATCGAGATATGGTCGGAAGATGTGATAGAAGAAACCATAATATGCGAAGAGATGGAAGTTAAAGAAGATGTTAAAGATGATAATTATAATTTGAGGCAAGAGGACGATATGATAGTGAAAGAAGTGTTATTAGTGAGCAACTCTGCATTGCAAAGAAAAAACTTTGTCGAATATACTGTGATACAAAACGAAGATGGAACAGAGTCCATGGTTGTAGATACATCTAATTCGAAAAGTACATCTGATACCGAGTACTGCCCAGAGCGAAAGGATATGTGTAACTTGAACAGAGACGAAACAGAAAATTCCCTATCAGCCTTGTGTATAGATGTGCCAATGACTTCTAGCGACGCAAATGATAAATCGTGTACTTTAGAAAAATTATCTATTCAGGATAATGAAACAGCTAGTGATCAAAAAGACTTATATACAAGTAGACATACGTGTGCAAAGGAGCTTGAAGAAACTCTGTGTAAAGACAATGCATTTTGCAGAATAGACAACAGATTAGCAGACATGCAAATTAGCGAATCTTCTAAAGAAATAGAAAAGTTAGTCAATGATTTATCTAATACAGAAAGTATAACGTCTCCTATACAAATTGCCAGTAATACAGAAAAAGAAATTCCCATGAATATCGATGATGAGAGTAGTTCATCGATATTAGATAAAATAGAGCAGTTACATCATCCTAACAATTTCGTTTCTTTACCTGATAGCATTAATAAAAACACAACCGAACAGAACAAATCCACTGCCCTAAATGACAAAACGGATTACGGTAATCAGTCTTCGTTAAAATCAAAAGTTGTGCAAGACAAAAAAATTGGAAATCAACGAAAACCTGCACAATCCCAGGCTAACGAATTACTGTATGGTGATAGTGAAACAGATAATAAAATCGATGGGGAAGATTCAAAGTTATCGAGTAGCAGTGAAAATAGTAATGACACACTATTGTCCCTCAATAATTGTAAATTAACGGAATTTGAAACAAAGTGTAATAGTAGTTCTAATGATATCGATAAAAAAGTTGAATTTAGAAGTCGAAGTGGTAGCACCGATACAACAGGTTCTGAAAGTGGATCTAACAGTTCTGGAGTCAGGAGGAGCAGTAGAATTAGATCAATCGGGTTAATGAAGCAAAGGTATGTATCAGAATTAGTGTTGTGCGAGAATCCTGAAATGTCGAGTCGAAATGTTCAAGATTATTCTCAGAAATCTCAATATATCCACAAGAATCCATCCTGATCCTGAATAAAATTCTCGACCCTAAATATTTAAGTTCTCGCATACCTTTGATCGCAATGTTTGAACATGTGAGTACTTCTACTATTACGTTTCAGATCTCGAGGACGTGGTTTAGTCTCAAAACCTAACATAGACGTATCAAAATCAAGTGCTCAACAAGAGCGCGAAAAAGTATCTAACAATGCTGCTTTAACTGCTCAAGAAATAAAGATAGATAATCCACCAGAATTACAGTCGGACAAAGAGAATAACGTCAGCAAAACAGTGAACACAATCGATTCGTTGACACCGCTAGCTACTACTTGCAATACCACTGGCTACGATTCAGATTCCTGCAAACCTGTTAAAGTAAAGTCTCGTTGGCGAAGGTCTAGCGAACTTGAAATGGGTGGATCGAGTACCGGATTTGGATCCACATCAACAGTCGGATCTACATTTGGCACTTTACCTCCAAATGCTAGCGAATCTGGACCATCGATGTTTAAATCTGTGTCTGGTTCCGTGATGGATGTTGGTTCGTCCGATTCTGGATCTGGATCCATTGTAATAACGACGAATATTCAATCCGCTGTTGAAACAGAACAAACGAAAGAGTCGTTGGTTGTAACTAACACCGTCGCTACTGTGCAAATTCCAAAAACTGTAGGCGCGAAGATTTCGTTATCTATGGTTCCTGAACTAGAAGATAGAGAAATGGAGGAGAGATTAAGCCAGTTTGAGTATTTACGTGAAAATTTATATCTGACCGAAAGGTAAATAATAAGAACATTGTCAGTAAAAAATATGAAATTACCTGATTAATTGACTCTCTGCGTTTGAACAATATTTCGATTAATTCACTGTTGAACACATGTTAAAAATGAGTACTGTAAAATACTTGAAGATTTGTGAAGTGACTTTATATTTTGTTAACTGCATAAGAGTCATTTTCCTTTAGGAAATTTATTTTTTGAATATTAAAAAATATAAATTAAAATCTTCTTTTAGCCTTTTTAAATTTATGTAAGTTAATGTTTGTCATATTTTATAATTATTAATCCCATACTTTTGACTACTATTATATGTTTTTATAAAATGTTGACAGTAATGAGGTTTTGCAGGTATACAAATAAGGAAACCAAACGTATGGTGTGCGACTGCTTTTTAACGGAAGAGGATATGGAAAGAGGAGAATTAGGTTGCGGAGAAGATTGTCTTAATAGACTTCTCATGATAGAATGGTATAACATGAATGTATTAAAATGATCTATGAAACATTACAAAGTAATCAATATAATGACACATGTTATGGAAATTCTAGTGGACCTAGATGCGTGGTCGGGGATCGGTGCACGAACAAACGATTTCAGAATTGCGAATACGCTAAATGCGAGGTATTTAGGACAGAGAAGAAAGGTTTCGGCTTACGCGCCATAGTCGATCTGTTAGCGTAAGTTTTCCCGACAATGCAGAATAAGATGGAAACATGCAATAATTTATTTTGTTGATGAATCCAATTTCTAATTATTAGGGGGGAATTTATAATGGAATATGTAGGTGAAGTAGTTGATCCAAAAGATTTTCGACGTAGAGCTAAAGAGTATTCGAAGGACAAGAACAAACATTATTATTTCATGGCGTTAAAGTCCGATCAGATCATCGACGCCACCATGAAAGGGAACATTTCCCGATTTATAAATCACAGTTGCGACCCAAACTCTGAAACACAAAAAGTATGTACAATTAATTAACACTAGAACTGCTGAGCCCATAGCGAGACTGATGTATATTCCTTTATAATAATAACAGGATTGAATCCATTCAGATTTCGTAGGATTTTTATGATAACATGTACTTGAATAAAGACGTGTATTAAAAAATTTCTGTAACTTCACGAATTGTAAAAGAAAAAACCTGAAATTCGTAATTTTGATGGGCTCGGTAGTTCTAGTATTAAACAACAGATTATAAAGATTCATAAAACATATATATTCACGTATGTAAATGTTTAATATTTGTGTAGTGGACGGTGAACGGTGAATTGAGAATAGGATTTTTTAATAAAAAATTTATAGCTGCAGGGGAAGAGATTACATTTGATTATCATTTTCAACGTTATGGGTAAGTGCACATTGAAAATATGTTAACTCTTAGCACTCGAATCGCGATATCATTATTCGAAATATTTTTTACATTATTAAATTCTTTTATATTTAATAAATTACTAAACATTTATATTATTTTATTGTCAAATTAGTAAGGAGGCACAGAAATGTTACTGCGAAGCTCCTAATTGTCGTGGTTGGATCGGTGAAACGCCAGAGGAAGAAAAGGAGAAGACTGAGAAGAAAGAGAAACGTGATAAAGACATGAGAAAGAAGAAGGGAGAAAAGAAACAGACTGACTATATGGAAGATGAAGATGTAGGTCCTTGCAAACTTTTAATATACCTCGCTCTGGATTTTTTAACATATTTAATTTACTTTTCCAGTTGGAAGAAGAAATAGACAAATTGTGTTCCGGTGGTTTGAAGAATCGAGCACACACGTTGACGTTGAGCAGACTTATGGTACGTAGCAGAGAATTAGAACACAGGACTCGTCTTTTGCGGCTCATACAAAGCGGAGAACAGCCATGTCGAAGATTATTTTTGGACTATCATGGTTTACGTTTAATTTGGAGTTACGTGATGGACATTTCCACAAATGATTCCGAAGAGGCGCAGCAGTTCCGATTAGAAGTTTTGAAAACATTGAACACACTACCGATTCCGAACAAGACGATGTTGATGGACAGTAAGATTTACAATGTAGTAGAAAAATGGTCGAAACGATTGTATTTCTCACCGAACGGAGACTCACCGGAAGACGACCAGGGAAAATCAAAATTAGGCTCCGAGGAATTGCAGCTCGGTTATGACAGTAGCGAAAAAAAGAGTTCCTATCAATTGAACGATACCGAGAAGAGCGAGAGTAATGTCGAGAATTGTATAGCGATCGGTGAAGTGAAATCGGACAATGCTGATCAAAATCTTATACCTGACGTAGCTTTAAATCTTCTGGCTGATTGGTCAAACTTGAAGGAAGTTTTCCGAATACCTAAGAAGGAAAGAATCGAACAGATGAAAGAGCACGAAAGAGAAGCCGGTAACGTCGTTATTATATTAATTTCGCATGTATATACTTTTCCAATATTAAATTAATATGTATTTAATTTTTAGATCGTGGGTATAGAGAAGAACTAGAGAAGGAAGAAAAAAGGGGTACATCATATGACAGGTATAAACAGAGTCAAAGATCGAAAGTAGATGTTTCGATTTTGTCCATTGTCAACGCACCCGAATCCTGATATATTCGAGAATCCCGAAATTTTCGAGAACCCGACTCGTTTCGACCATCGGGTACCCGATATTTTTGGATTCTCGCGCACCTCTCTAGCTCTGATGAATTTTGTTTCTTTCATGCCTTAATGATTATTATTTTGTAGACACAGGTCTGACAGATATGGAAGAAACGAACCGGAAAAACGCAGCGATCGAAGACGAGGGCGAGAATCTCCAGAACAGTCTGAGTACACTCGAACGAAGGATAAACGAATAGAAGAGAGAAGTAGTTTAGTTCCTATTCCACGAATGACGAAATACGAGCGCAGACAACTGTTCGCTATGAAGGTCGCTAAAGAAGAAGAAGAGCGGCAGCGTCGCCAGCAACAGGAATCATGGCAGGATCACGAGAACAGGTGTTTGGCGTTAGGTATAGATCCTCATACGACTGCTATGGTGGATCCTCAAACAGGGTACCCTGTATTTTATAATCCATCGCTTGGGCAGTGGCAACATTACACTACACAGGGTACGTGTTTACTTTATTATTGGATCATTCCACGCAAAATCGTACACTTCTCGGATCTCTAAAACTTCTATTTTTAAAAAATCGGTTTTGCAGTCAACAATTTACAGTCGCGTGTGCTATGGATAGAATATTGATAATTTTTGACTATTACTTCTGTCAGGTCATTACACAACTTTGTGTCTCTTCCAACGTTCTTGCCAAATAAGAAGAAAAGTGTCTTTTAGAAGACACAGAGTTATGAAGTGATCTAACATGGTTTTACTGTAATGGAATATTATATATACATTAGATATTTGTTATTACAGAAGGAGAGATAAGTCAGCAGTGTACTCCGGTCTACGTAGGGGGGTCTCAATCTGTATCTGGACATTCTCAATCGACAATACCACCGCAAAACTCGCATGTCCTACCGCCGTCGATCTCTTCTGAAATATCACCTGGTATGTCTAGCAGCATACCTTCTGGTGTACCACCGGTGGTGTATACGTTAAGCCAAACGCCTGTCTTCAATCAAACCACAACAGCCTATTCTTTACTACCTCACTGTCACCAACAATATCCCGAGAGTCAATTGCCGCTGTCTAATAATTTAGTTCATAGTGGTACTCCGCCCGTAGCCATTCAAACACAGCCCCTTTACGATCACATTGAAAAGCAATCGGATCAGCAGTTCTCCGCGAAATCGTTCAAATCACCGCAACCGGAAATACCTGCCATAGATCTACCACCGAAGTGGAAGAGCGCGACCGATGCTAGAGGTCGAACATACTACTATCACGTGAAAGAACGAGTGTCACAATGGCTGCCGCCGCCGCCGGACCACATTGGAGTTCAACCGGACTCCTCCTCGTCTTCAGAGTCCAGCGAGGACTCTAGCTCGTCGAACGAAGACGAGGAAGACATTGAAGATGATAACAACGAGGATCAGAAACCTGAAGAGTTAGAGTTAAATAACACTTTACTGGAGAAATCGTTAAATGGCTCTAAACATAATGTATCGAAAAAAGCTTGTGTTCAAAATGCAGCCGGAAGTACAGTGGTTTTCCCCGAGGGGAAGAAAAGACGAGAGGGTTTGGTTCAAGAAAGGATTATCAGTGTATGTTGAGTACAACCGTTTCTTTAGACGTTTTAAATTTTCCTTTTTATGTTAAATATTTGTTTACTTATTGTCACTTGCTACACTTTACAGCCGCGCAGAGAAGAAGATCGTGTAGACCACAAAACGCACAAGGGTATTAAAGAGAAGTTACGCCGTCAAAAGGAAAGGGCAAAGTTCAAGGAGCACGTTGACAAAATACGAAGACACAGACGTAGCAACAAATCGAAATCGCATTCGCGTCATAGCTTAAATAAATTGCAATCACCTTCGACGGATTTATCCACGATGTCGGAAAGGAAGATCAAAGATACTTTCAGGATAAATATGGCGAACGTGATGGTACACTTTTTGAATCCGTACAGAAAGAACGATTGCAAACAAGGTAGAATAACTAACACTGAAGATTTCAAACATCTTGCAAGAAAGGTACGCTCTGAATACAAGTTACTGGAATTAATATAAATAGTAATATTAAATTTGTATTAATTGGAAATTTGATTTAATTGTTTCAGCTTACGCATTTTGTACTTGCAAAAGAGTTGAAACATTGTAAGAGCGTTGATGAGTTACAATGTAATGAAAATGTTAAACATAAAGCTAAAGATTTTGTACGTAAGTATATGAATAAGTTTGGTGCAGTATACCAGAAAAGTACAGACGACGATTAATTATGTAACTTATAACGTGAAATTGTTATTTATTACGTGAATCCTTTACCTTGAATATTGTAATATATCTAGTAGAAATATATTGAACTAATGCCCATATGTAGATATATTTGTAATTATTATTATTGTAATATATAGGTGAATTTGTACATGCTTCAGAAACATTCTGATAATTTAGCCATTAAGAAATTATTAAATTTCTAACTATACGCAATCAATGTATAAACTTAATATTTTCATTTAGTATAGAATAATATGTCTGTTAATCTTTTTTTAAAACAAAAAGAATTGCATTTTATGTCTTGCTATAATGTATATGTACATCCTGCATAGATAACTTAGATATTGACCTTCATCCCTTACATTGGTTTCACGAAGAATATTGATTTTTACTCTAATGTTAAACATCATACTGAATTCTCGCATATTGTAAATAGTATATACTGTAAAAGAATTTTTAACTGTCTCATAAAAGTAAGTTTCAATCGCTAAATTGTTTCATATATACATATAAAAAAGAAGAACAAGTGATCTGGAGAGACAGCAAATGCACTCATAAAATTACTTTCTATATTCTTAAAAATTTCTTCTACATGGTACAAAAATTCATTCTGTGATGCATGATTTTTAAACCGAAAGCAATGTACGATTTTAAATAAAATGAAATCTATGTTTACTGCCGAATTTTTATTTACTATATTCATAAATATGTTTATTTATTAATTATATAAACATGCGATGCATAGCTAACTAGAATTTTTAATTCGTCCATCAATAAATGCAAAAATTCAATTGTACATTACGATGGAATAAAGAAAAGAAATTTATGTCAGAATTGAATGTTATAATTTTTTGATAACGACTTATTGTTTGGAATCTATTGTTCCGTAAAGTAAAATCTTTCATCGCCTGTCGCTGGAGGCGCTGGTAAGTATATGTACAGTATACATACATATATATAAATAGTATGTGCGTGTAGTATCACTGATCTATTCGGTGTTAGTATGACATGCTCAGAGAGGATATCCTCTCTGGTATGCACACCTATGCACATGCACAGCATAGAAAATACTATATATACTCTATACTGATCTATATATGTATAGACTAATATACAGGGTGTTCATTTGAAAACTTTCCAGCCTAATATCTCGAAAAATATGAAAGATATTAAAAAAGTGTAAAACACGTGTCCAAGGATTTCGAGGGGGAAAGGGGGGGATAAAAAAAGTGCGCGGATAAAAAAAAGTATCCTACGAAAATTATTGGTCTTTTTACCTACAATATAAGATCCCATAATAAAAAATATAGGTTTCCATTTGAAAAAACAAAGTTGACCTTCAAATGACCTTGAAAACGCCACCCAAATAAAAAACTGATACTGCCCCCCCTTTCCCCCTCGAAATTCTTGGACACGCGTTTTACACTTTTTTAATATCTTTCATATTTTTCGAGATATTCGGCTGGAAAGTTTTCAAATGAACACCCTGTAGATCAGTAATGCTCTATAAGCATACTTGCTTAGAAACGACAATTCAAAATTGGTTACAAGTGGTAACTTGTAACTTCGAGCTGACGATGTCACGTGTTGTTAATTAAACGGGAGAAAAAAGAAGATTATTATCTGTGTGATAGATTGTATCATAAAAATATGAACAGGGCCGCCGCGTGCGGTTGTGCAGGTTGTGCGCCGCACACGGGCGCATCGTACAAAGGGCGCCAAATTTCTTCTTGCACACGGGCGCCTCTTACCCACGCGGCAGCCCTGAACAGCCCTGAATTGTGCCATGATAAAACATGGAACCTGATATTGAAATGCAGTACATACATATAGTACCACTTAGTTGTGTCGGAATTATTGTGAATCGTTTACGTACTATGAGAAAATAATTTGTTAAATAATGAATGTTCTAAAACCAGACTTAGTTTGGGTAGATGGTCGGTGTTACAGACACTTTGGGAAGAGAAACTCGAGCGATCACACTAATACTCCGTATGTTGAGGATGATGACATTGACATTGAAGATGGGGAAGAATTTGACGACACTGATATTGAAATTGTCGAATACGGCTCGTCAAGATATAAACATACTTTTCATGTAGCAAAGTAAATATGATTTTACACATTGTATATGTTATAACAAAAATCGATATACTATGAAATATTAATTTAGTTACGATATTTTATAGATCATTTTTCCCATTCATAATTGGTGCTAAACACTCGACGCGTAAAAAATTAGAAGCCGAGACCAAAACAAGCATACAAATCCCGAAAGTAGGTCAAGACGGTGATATTGGTAAATATGTTTGTAACATTTTTTAACTATTGAATTATAATTTTTAATTGATTAAACCACATGTATGTGTTTCATATAATTTTGTTCGATTTCCCTGTATGCGTATACTATATTTCTATATCAGTTACTCAACTATACACGAAAATTAAAACATAAATTATACATGAATATATCCTATCTTGAACAGAAACAAATATTTGGAAATGTATTCGCAGATTATTTTATGTATAACGAATGTTTATGAATCATGATTGAAAACAATTATTTTTAGCTTTTGTATATACATTTATTGAAGGGAAATAAAAAATACTTTCATTTTGTGTTTTTGTACTTGTCTAAGGGTTTGGAACATGGTTCGAAACAAAGTTTCGGTATCTGTTCTATATGTAACTTATACTTAATAAGACTACAGAGAACAGAGAAAAGAGTTGGGTGTTACTCGATTAAAATTTTTAATTTGATTTGATTCTAGTAGTGAATTTATATTTATATTGTTTCTATAATCATTTGTGCATTAACTCTTTCCCGTTGAAGTCCAAGTACTCCGACGGGAAAGAGTTAAATATTATCCAATTCTGACAGAGAGAGAGAGAGAGAGAGAGAGAGAGAGAGAGAGAGAGAGAGAGAGAGAGAGAGAGAGAGAGAGCTTGTTCATATACAATATGTATTTTGTAATTATTGATTTATAGTGATAATTGGATTCTATCGTAAGGGAATAATAAGCGCACGCCGTAGAATAGATTTATTAATAACAACAACAAGGAAAAAACACCCTTATACACATTTCTTATCTATACCATTCAATGAAGATCATATAACAACGACATTTAATGCATTTAAGAATGATATACTCACAAACTCAGGAAAAACATCTAGAGGTGTAGATGAAACAATCTTTCAGACACCGAGCAAACTACATATGACCATTGGGATGTTAAAATTAATCGACGATGTAGAAAAAGAACAAGCTATTAAAGCCCTCGATTATTGTAAAGAGAATATTGTGATGTATGTCAAGTTTTGTGTGGTTGTTAAGATTTTAAATATCTTTCAAATATTAATCATTTTTAAAAATGCAAATATAGGCCTGCAATTAAAAAGTATGGTCAAATTCCTATATGCTTGCAAGGAATTACAATGATGAATGATGATCCTGAAGAGATAAAGGTTCTGTACGCAAAAATAATTGATGGGCAGAATGTTTTGCAAGAAATAGCAGATGAAATTGTAAATTATTACGCTAGCCTAGGTAAAAATAAATATACATATATCTTTTAATAATAAGTAGAGGTGTGCGAGAACTCGAAAATTTCAGGTACCATTAGGTACCCAACCATCGGGTCCGGACGGGTCGAGATGAGTTGGGTTCTCGAATATAACGGAATTCTCCAGAACCCCGTTCCGATCCCGAATAAAATTCTCGACCTGCCTCGACCCGTCTCGACCCGACATTTTCCGGTTCTCGCACACCTCTAATAATAAGCTATTACTGTATATAATGGGAGACATATTATTTAGGTTTAATAGACAATTATGGGAAAAGTGTTAAATTACATGTGACACTTATGAATACAAAGTTCAAATTAACTAAAGAAGAGAAAGAATTGTTAAACAAGAGAAAGGTACCTTTTGATACATTCGATGGAACAGAGATATTAAAAGTGAATATATATTATTTATTTATAATCATGATACATACAAATGTGCAATTCTAATATCTGATCATTTTTAGGTCCATGAAAATGTTTGCTTCGGAGAAACAGTGTTGAAACAGATTCATATATCGCAGCTGGGTACAATCAGCAGCAATGGATACTATCAAGCAATAGCAAAAATTAATTTAACCGAGGGCTTCTGAATATAGTGTGTATTATATATTATTAATACCGAGAAACTCATTTACAACGATTAATTATATAGAGTTAATCAAACAAAACATTCTGCTTTTTTTCACAGCTTGACAGTAAACATGAAAGAATAAAATTATGCTATAAATTTTGACAGAAAAAAACAAATTTATTTTTGGACTCAAACGACTTCTATGAAACAGCCAAATCTTCTGCAATTTTTTCTTCTTGATACATAATTTTTGTATGTTCTTGGAATAAAAAAAAATTGTAGGTACATATAGCGTTATTTGTAAAATATTTGTATCAGTCCTTGATGTTTACATCCTTGCATTTGAAAATTATATAACAAAATATAATTTATTATGTAATAGGTTTTCGTTTGATGAATTATAGTCATTTACCATAATTTTCTACAAGACATCAGAAGATATATTCGTTTAAAATTGATATTGTACCAAGTTGAACAATGTTGTGCTAACAAGCCAAAATGAATGAACTAAATATGCGTGCCAGTATTGGCAAACCTTTGCAACTATTTAATTCCCTACATTCATTTCCACACACCATTCTTGCACATTGCGTGATTAAAATGGGCTTAGGAAAGAGGGCCTGTTTATTCTCGCCTCTGTCTGATACTGCATCGAGCATGTTTCTAAGATTAAATTATCAGTGTGAGTGCACGAACAATCACACTTCAGTTTTAAGTCTTTTATCGCAAAACCTCTAACCTCTCTTCCCGTAAAATAATTTTGTTTTGTTATAAAAATCGTATTATGTGTTTAATGTAGTTTCTATACTGAATTAACATTTTACATGGAAAAATCAATTAATGGTTTAATAATTATTACTTTCTATGCATCTTTAAAACAATATAGTCTTCGACTATTTACAACACTTTTAGATACTTATTTGAACGTCATAAATTCAATATTTAGAAAACAAATGACGAACATATCTGCTTATCTTGTCGCACAGTATGTATTTACATCCATCACTCTGCATTTAATTTATTGTCTAATTTTCAATTAGGGTAATTATTAATAATCTTTTACTAATATATGATAATCACTTTCCCTTTATTTTTACAATAACAAATTTACATAATAATTTCATTTGGGATAATGTTTATAATCTTGTACTTATACGGATTTTGCTAGAATAAAGAATATGTGAAATATATATATATGTTATAACATAAATAATTATTTAAAGATATTTCTAGATTTAATTGTTATATGTATATTATTTATTTGTTTATTTACTTATTCATACATTTAACATCTGCTTCATGATTTTAGGTAAATATGCAAGGTATTAGGAGGATATTAGTTTTCTGCATATTAACAACAATATTACCAATTATACTTCTTATTACACCGCTGTACCTACGACATAACTTCTATGCTAATGTTGCATATACTGTGACTGAATCTGATATCTTGGAAATCACTGATGGAATTTCCTCAATATTTTGTTCTGTAAGAACCTTATTTTATTATATCTATGAGCTCATCTATATGGGCCCTCCTGGATGGCCGCGACCGGCGTGCTACGGGCAGCAGCGGTCGAGGTCGAGCGCCTATACCTGCCATGCCGTTATACAATGTACTTACCTAGGTATCCGAAAAGTTTCCAACAATTACTATTATTGACGAAGGGTGGGTTTTCCCAATAATTTATGACGGCATTAAATTTTATGAGGGTCGCATAGGTAAGTAAAGTACATTGTTTAAGAAGGACATTGCAGGTATATCCGCCCAAGCCGCCAGGTATGACCGTTGTTGTCCGTACCGCGCGTTGGCCATCCAAAACGGTATATTGCGGTGCAACGTTCCGTCTCTGTGTCCGCTTTTCTAAAAACAAGTCTGTAAAGGGACACTTGAGGCTATATCCTCATTTTTTTTCAAAGTTTTAAATTTTCCCCTGCTATAAAAACATCTTTATTAGATTCCGTTATGTTTTCACAAAAGATGTGAGAAACTTCGAATTTTGGGCTTACAATTGATCTTAATTCGTAGTTTCTCACAATTTTTGCCATTTTTAATCACCTACAGCTCATAACAAAAATCGATTTTTATAAAACTTTGCGCATGTATATATAACTTACTTGGATCCACAAAAGGCATATTTTACATTTTCATTACAGACACAGATAAAAAAATTAAAAATCATGACCTTTATTTTTTGTTCGCAATTTATGCCGTAAGTATTTAGTAGTATTTTAATGCTTCAACATCTCCAAAAAGCTCAACTTGTTTGGTCCAATTTTAAAAAAGTTAATTTTTAATTCCACTTAATTTTGTCCACGACTGTATATAGATAAGTAATTGCAATTGATAGAAAATGTTATATATACAAGAGCTTGTTTATTTTCTTTTCCAATGAATAACATTATTGTCATTTATACAGGAACACACCATACAAATGAATAGAACCTTTAATGCATTTCAAGTGTCGCAAAAACCGGAAATAACTTCGTATAAAAAACACATACGTCTTAAAAAGAGCATGTCGATACCAGACGACACTTTAGAATATTGGGGATTTTATCTCTTGCAAGGAGCAAGTGTAGCGCTTTCTGTATGTTCAAGGTACAAACTTAAATTCCATTAGGTATTAAAGATTCTTTATACGAACCAGTCCAAAACTTGTGTCGATATTAGCTTCATATAAGAGAAACGCTTGATTAAAATTCCTTGTTCCAAGATGCTCATCTTTCAACATAAAATTAATTCTCACACAGGTTTGAAGGAGCTTCAATACTACTTGTTAAAGGAGAACGTAATCTACGAACATGCGGTATGTTAGAGCATAATCACGGGGACCAATTTGCAGAGGGTATATTTATGCCGGAAGCACAGGATCAAGTTAAAGTGGTATTTAAATCAGATAATGAGGATACTACTTCTCATACAGATTTAACTAAAGTCAACGGTTTATTAACAAGTGCAAAAAACAAATTTCCATGGAACGCCACTTTGAAAGCTGCGAATGAAGATGAAGATCTCCACAACTTTCACGAGCTTGTAAAAAACAATACATTGTTTAACAAAGAAGTTCCTGAAAAAGATTCTAAAGAATCTATTCATAAAAAGAATGCTGCATATAGTACAAGAAAATTGAGGCATGCGAAAAAGAGGCAGTATTCCAAAACAGCGAAAGAGAAAAGCAAAAATATGTTACAAGAACGTAATATAAAACACAATTTAGAAAGACACGGTGCAAATGATACTGAAAAGTACACAGAGATAGGAAATACAATATTAAATAAAAAAGTCAAGAGGAGTCCGGACCTTGTTAAGCCACCGTTTTTACTTGATCAAGGCGTTAAACATGGTGGAAACGCTATTATGAATGCAACATACATTGACGACGCTTCTTCTGTATCCAGCTTCGAAAATGGCCTGTTCAAATGTTACGGTGGTTCCATTTTAATTGCGCAAGAATTTGCACCATCCGAACAGTGCACTAATGTCACTTACCTGCTCAGCGTAAAACATATGCAAACAATCCAGAATATTATAGAATCTGGTTACTATTATTATATCTTTTACAGCGATAATGATATTGTTTCGAACGATATACATGCGGTGTTCGATATTTATAAACCCCTTCTTCAGTACGAGAACATAACAAAGTCTTGCATAAATCAAACCAAATGTTCCTTTCCAGTCAATCTACTTTCTTCCGATAGAGTGATAGTCGAAGTGCCAACTAAGGATGGTATTGAATACGAAATAGATGATAGTAGCCTGCTCCTATCCGTCTGTCATCCACGAATGGGAGTTTACATTATTTTTCCTATCGCAGTATTATTCTTAATTCTAACATGTGCTTTCATGTAATACTCGTTTCTCCTTCTTTCTATAAATACAACGGTTCCATTGATCACATACTATGTATGTGTTATGAAACAGTAAATTTATATGAATTACATTAGAGTAACTACTCAATCGGAGACAATATTAAAAAATTTATCGTCGTTTTAAGAGTATCCGAATATTATTTACTGTATGTACAATAATTTAAATAAATTTATTGCACATGTCGTCAATCATGTGCATATATATTTTTGTTAAAATGTTTTAATAAAAACTAAAAAATATTTATGGTGTAATACTCGTTATTTAATCTCCCTACTAGTTTTTAGGCTTTCCCTATTTTGATCTTTCTAATTTACGAAATTATCATTTATTGAAATTATTAAATTATTTTCTGTACTCATATATATTCATTTATTACAGGCTGTTAAGTTGTTTTACAATTTAACGATTTGCAGAGAAATCTAAACAAGAATAAATTCTATAATAAGAAAATTATATTTATCATAGCAAAATAGACATTATAACAAATCTATTTTGTACTAACATTATCTGTCTTTATTTGATCAGTTTGTTTTGACGCTATATTAATAATTTTTAGCGAATTTATTGTTCAACTCATCGGAGTGGAATGAAACTAATTGGTAGAACAGATAATAGAAATTGGGGGAAAAAAACGGGAACAGAAACGAAACTTTCATATCTGGCTTTGACAATATATTCGTATTTCCCTCGCGCACCCCACTAAAGAGCCGCGGTGGATTGTGGGTAATTGACGCACTTCCCTTATGCGCAATAAACATTCGCGGCGAAAAATAATCGAGGATTGAATAAATTGTTAGAAACTAGTCGCGGGGTATTAAAACCGCATATCTCGAAGAGTTTCATTACTGTTTCGAATACATTAAACAAGTTGAAACACTTCGAAAGATTAGTGAAATTTTGAAGAGCGCTCGCAGCGCCATTCCACGGCATTTATAAGAATATTCCTTGTGACGCAATAGGAACTCGTCCTTTCCGTCGACCTATCGTGAGTGGAACATGTCGCATACGTCTGAGCGAAGGTAAGTTCGGTTTTTCTCGCGTAATCGCCAACGGTGTTTGCCTTTTTTGCGTTCTGTTAATTTTTCGTCCACCCCGTGTTCCATCGGATTCTCTGTTCTGCAAAATCGGACGTCCGCGGTTCACGGTATATTCGGGAAAATAGTGCCGCAATCGACGAATTCATGGACATGAGACTGACAACATGGCGTGCATTCGTTTTTGTCACATTGTTCACAAAATTTCATACGAATCTTTCGTTTGAGAGCAAGTTTCCTAACCTTCCGTCCCGTGGAATCGGAGCCGATCGAAATTAACGACGACCGTCGGCTCTCGCCGCGTTTTTCCTGTATTTTGAACTTTATTTTCGGAGGAAAACCAGCATGTTATAGCTCGACACGCAAACACGTTTTACTTTACCCTCGCAATTACGTAATAAAAAAATTAATTTCTCGGGAAATCCTATGAAAAAACGTCGATCGGATTACCGTATCCCGTGAAACACCGTGGAAAATAATGGATACGACGTCTTCCTAATTAAAACGCGCCTTACCTGTTCTACGGGCATGCTTTCGCGTGTGAGTCACTGTCAACGCATCCATCAAGTCATCAATAAAATCATTATCATATCTATTTAACGGTTCCTCTTCGCCAGCGAACTGTTACACGTGTATGTCACCATTGACATTTTGACGAAACGTTGCTCGATTTAAATGCTTGTTGTATTCGTTTGCACGATTTAACGTCATTAAGACGCAAAATTGAAATTATCGCATCACAATTTTGATTTCAGCGTTATCGATTAAATCGATATGTAATAAGATAATACCGTTAAAAATTTCAATGAAATTTTGCGTATTTTTTTTTTGAGAATATAGCTGATGTGATAATAAAACTTTTTTTAGAATTATGAGTGTTGACACATGCCGTAGATACTTTGACACTGCGAAGCATTCGAAATCCTAACGCATTGTTCCGCTTGTATTTCAGAAATGATGATCAATGGCCAGGAGAATCCAAAAATGGACCTAGTGAAAGTGAACAATCGTCGTACGATGGTCCGTCTGGCATGGACCCGGGTGGGATCATCGAGACCAACTGGGATCTCGTAAGTGAATAATTGCATTGTTCGATGTCATCGTGTAAAACTAACGGTTATTCATTCTAATTGAATACGTTGACTGCCGAGCGTATCTAGGCTGTATTAGAATCATATTGTATAAATGTATGTTTATTTGAGTTTACAATACTGAAAATAAAAATGTTGACACGTTTGCATTTATAGTCATCGCACAAGCGATATTGTAGTATTAGTTATAATCACAAAATTTTTATCGTTCGGTTACACCCGTCAGCTAGGACCACCACGGCAGTCGACACGTTAGTTTGTTTATGTTGAATATTAAATTAATTTCAATTTTTGTATTCGTTGTTATGTATAAATTAGGTGGTGGATAACTTCGATGAAATGAACTTGAAAGAAGAGCTCCTTCGTGGTATTTATGCTTATGGGTTTGAAAAACCATCTGCGATTCAACAACGTGCGATTTTGCCGTGCATTAGTGGACATGATGTTATTGCACAGGCACAGTCAGGTAAATTGTTGGCGCCAAGTATTTGTCGTTTGTCTGTTCCAGTAGAACTCGTTAATATTGATTCTTCTTTGTACAATGTTTAATAGGAACTGGCAAGACTGCAACATTTTCCATCTCTATCCTGCAGCAAATTGACACCAATGTCAAGGAATGTCAAGCCTTGATTTTAGCCCCAACTCGTGAGCTGGCTCAACAAGTAAGTATTCATAATAAGTGGACAGTGGATTTTTATGCGAAATAAGAATTTTCTACCCGAATTACAACAAACTGGAGTGAAATAGAAATTAATCATTGAATTATTTTGGTGTTTTGTTTAGATCCAAAAGGTCGTTATTGCTTTGGGAGATTTTATGCATGCCGAATGTCATGCTTGCATTGGCGGTACCAATGTACGTGAAGACATGCGGAAACTCGATCAGGGTGTTCATATAGTGGTTGGAACACCTGGCAGGGTTTTCGATATGATTAACCGACGTGCGCTACGCCCCAACAATATCAAACTGTTCGTTCTGGACGAAGCTGATGAAATGCTTTCGCGTGGTTTCAAGGAACAGATTCACGATGTATTCAAATTATTACCTCTTGAAGTGCAGGTACGTTGAGTTTGTAGATACGCTTGTTTATAGAAACATACTATCACCGTGCAAAAGTACATTAAAATCGAAGATGATTATCTCGGATACTTAACTTGTTAAATTAGTGCAAAGATTTACAAACATTCGAAATGTTCCGGATTTGAAATGAAATACGAATACGAATTTTGTCCGAAAGATTATGTGATTATTGTAATTGTCTGCAAGGTAACGAAAAATAAGAAATTGTTGTTTTCCAGGTTATTTTGCTATCTGCTACTATGCCAAATGATGTGTTGGATGTGTCTCAATGTTTTATGCGAAGTCCAATTCAAATCCTGGTGAAAAAAGAAGAGCTCACGCTGGAGGGTATCAAGCAGTTCTTCGTGAACGTTGAGCGTGAAGAGTGGAAGTTCGAAACTCTTTGCGACTTGTATGATACATTGAGTATTACCCAGGCAGTTATTTTCTGCAATACACGGCGCAAAGTAGATTGGCTAACGGATAACATGCGCAACCGTGATTTCACTGTGTCCGCTATGCATGGAGATATGGAACAGAAAGAACGAGACCTGATCATGAGGCAATTTAGAACTGGCTCATCTCGTGTCCTCATCACTACCGATCTTTTAGCACGTGGTATTGATGTTCAACAGGTTTCGCTTGTCATCAACTACGATTTACCTTCCAATCGTGAAAATTATATTCACAGGTGAGTTGTACTCTGCTGATCCGAAGTTTTCACAGTTACAGAGAGAATACTGTAGTAAAGTATATCTATGTATTGTGAATAATTCGGAAATAAAATAATCCTTGAAATTATGTTACAGAATCGGCCGAGGTGGTCGTTTTGGTCGTAAAGGAGTGGCTATTAACTTCGTGACAGAAGACGACAAACGGGCCTTAAAAGATATTGAACAATTCTATAACACTCGCATTGATGAAATGCCAATGAATGTTGCAGATTTAATCTAAATCTGACTATTGGCTATAATTCATTATAATTACAAAAAAAGAAATAAAAGTAAGTGAAATACGGAGCTCTCAGCTGATCTCTCATGGTGTGTGAGTATATATAGAGTGAGTTGGTGAATTACAATCGCTTATGTAAACGCGATTTACCAAAATATTCCAACGTTCTCGTCTCAATTTCATTTTATAACAGTAGATTACAGGAATAGTTATTCGCTACTCTAGAAAAATTAGTAATATTACATATAATAATTATTACAATTATCAGTACAGATATATATATATATATTATATCATACTACTGTTTCTACCACTCTTCGCTCGTACCGCTGTTATATTACCGTTAACTGGTGTGTATACTCTTACGCTTTTTTCTTCTCATTCTGTATTTATTCCTCCATTTCCTGCTACTGTTTCTATCGTATATATATATATATATATACATATATTACTCTGTGTATATATATGTATATATATATATATATATATATACATACACAGATCTATATATATATATAAAACTTCTATTAATATTCCTGGTTACTACCCCTCTATTACTGTCGCAAAAACTAAAAGTGCTCGCAATTCCGCAGAACGAATTTGTGGATTTAATCATAATCATAATAATACAAATATACAATCGTCGCGATTGTTACTAGTGCAAGGTGATAAAAAGAAAAAAGTGTGGAGTCAGGCATTTCACCCAGTTCGGTTGTTTTTCACCTCTTTGCTACTACCCTTCCGAGACTTTCTATTGTCTAGATGCAACCGCCGTATTATCCCCCCCTTGTGTGTCCAAATTTGATTATGAACTTCAAGTATTTTGTCTTGATCCATCTTATTGTTTCACCGTTTCTTCTACGCCGTTTCTTCTCAAATTGGATGATTCATTCCATGTTCTGTGGCCCTTCTTCAACAATCCTACCACCGCGATTGCAACGTGTTCGTCTAGGCAGAGGTTTAGTTGGGTATTGGAAGGGATACTTTAATCACAAGCGTTGCCGAAGGAGATGTACAATTCAGACTTAGACGATATGAATTTTTTGTATATCCCAAATCCCACGTACATACCTTCATTAAGAAAAATAAAGTGTTTGACCTTTTAATTGTGGTTTTTGTTATTACATTCATTGATTACGCTCGAATACACACACGTACAAACACACACGCGCGCGGTTCGCTGGGAACATCTCAATAATAATAATAATTTAAAAACTCTTTGGAAAAGAAAGGAACGAACTTTTTGGAAAAAGTACACACGGTGTATATCCATATATCGAATTTGAGTAAAGTGTTATCACCAGATCGAGTCGGGAACAAGTTCTATGAACCGTATACATTAACTAAAGAAGTTCTCACAGTTTTTTATTTGTATTTGCAGGCAATTTTGAGCAGTCCAGAAATGAGGGAGATATTTTTGGAAAATAAAGACCAAATTTCGAATAGAAGTTTTGTAAATCGATTACCTTTCTAGTTTCCTGCCTTTTGCAGGCTATCAGCAATATATAAATATCCATTTATTATTTATATATGCTTGCATAATTTATTCTTAAATAATCATGGAACCTTTCATATAATCATTTTATATCTTGTCAATAAAAAGCTATGAAAGTACTTTCTATCGTATTAGTTGTATATCTTTGTGTCTCGTTAGGAATAAAAAAATTCGAATCTGTTTCAGACGTGTTGTGAGAACTTTCGTTTTTAAAATTTCATTAGAAACAATAACTAATGATATCGTCGTATCATGGTTTTCGAAAGTTGGAGTATTTTCTCATGAAATCGAACATGAAGCAATCATTAATCTCATGAAATTGCTCGAATTTCCGAAAACTGTTCAATATTAAATCATACAAATATTACCAAATATTTTTTAAATTGGCATCACATTATAAGTTTCTTCTGTTTATTCATTGTAAAATGTCAGTGACCAAATTGAGCTAACAAATTATTATTTGTAAGTATTCATTGCTTCGCATTGTTCATTTAAAATACATGATGCAATGTCTGTTCACACCTTACCATTCTGTACAGTGGATTAAATGTATCTCTATATTAGATTATACTTTTAAATGTGAAGTTTATATATTAAACGAATACAAGTTTAAAGCATCTGTAACTATATATGATTTATTTGTAATGATGAAGTACAGTGATTTATAAAACAAATGAAATAATTTAGACCTCTGCTATGCATTTGAACAGTTAACATAAGCATGTATTTGTACAGACGTAATACTTTGTTCGCCCTGTTAGTTTTTCAGTCATAAAATAGTAATACGTTCGACTTTTGCAAAATATTAGGTTTTAAATATGAATATATACAGATGTGATGCTCCTCATTTATAGATTATATATATATTTGGCATACTGAAGATTGTACATTAAAATACTATAGTCGAATCTAATTTTGTTATATTGTCCTGACGAATATAATGTAAGCGATAACACTGATTTATCAATTTATTTTCATAATCATGATGTGTAAACAAGAAATGTATCCTTTCAAGCTTAAGTTCATATATATTTGTATTATATTACATTAATGGTGATAATTTTGTAACAATGGAAATGTGTATAAATTCAATATTTACTGATGAAATAATTAATGAAGTATTTTCATTTTACATAATACTATAATTTTCATTCTTCTAGACAAGGTTTAGTAGAAAGCTATTACAAAAAAAAAACATTATTTTATTTGTCGAACGTTTTTTTTAAAATATATATATATATATATATATATATATATATATATATATATATATATATATATATATATGCTAACATAAAAATGAATCGTAACAGATTTAAATTTGAGATTTGAAAGAATAAAATGCTACTCCAAACTAATTTTTCTTATTAGGTACATTATTGATATTTATATTAAGAGCTATTCAATTATATTATAATGAAGAGATTGCGATCAAAATGCATGTTCGAATATAAAATCCTTTGAACAAAGGAGATACCAGTTTCAACAAGTTTGTTCTCGGATCGTTTCATAGACGTCGCTAAAAACGCTTTCAGAACATTTCCATAGTTTCTGAGAAGTGGGAGAGGGAGGCGAAGTGAAATTACATAAAACAATTACTTATCGCGTGGTGTTAACGAGTCACCGAATTCTAGTGCGCGTGCGAAGGTTTGTTTGCTTAGTTTACGTGCATGTTTATCAATTGTACAAGGTTAGAATAACATAGGGCAACATTTGTAATGTTTAAAAATCGCGGGCACGGGCTTCTGTAAAATATTCGTGGCGATTTTTGTTTTTACTTTTACCCTTGAACGATCGGAAATATATTTACATTAAATATATCCAGTTTGAAATCGGTGCGCAGAACGTGCCGTTTTACAGAAATTACGCACTCCAATCTGTTGTCAACAAGATAGACGAATCGTGAATAGACCGCTATCTTTATATATTTCCCGTATAAACCGATAGCATTAATTCCGTGTTTTTTTTTCCTCCCTCTGCGAAGAAATCAAAAAATCCAAGTATGTCTGCGTCACCCATTGCAAGGCAGGCTACTCAAAGCCAAAGCATACCTTTGAAGAAAATATTGTTCAGCGATCCTAGTCAGTTACCTGCTAATTATTCGTCGACCCCTGGTGGAACGCTTTTTTCGACAACACCTGGAGGTCAGTGATTTTGTTTTTGTTAACATAATCTCGTTCGATAGTGCGATTAGCATGGAACTTTAAATAATAAACTGTCGATCTTTATGCAAGAGAAAAATTATAACCGCATCCCTAAATTCTTCTGATGAGTTTTTATTTTTCTATTTCACCTATTAACTTTTGTCAGAAATTCATAAAATCCGCAATCTATATCGTGGATATTTTATGAACAATCCTTTGCAAGTTCTATATTAATCAATCTATGAAGTCACTAATAAACCTTTATGTATATATATACGAACGTGATTTTTAAAAGATTAAATTTACAATACACGTTTTGAGTATGATAGTTTAGTGTGTTTAATATAATGTAAACACTGATAAACATAAGCTTAATTTCAAAGGTCATTTAAAAAAGATTAAATAAGTTTTTATTGATTATTATTTAATTCCATGTATACAACTTCTACATAAAAGGATAGCTGTATAGTTTTATTTAGAAGACATAAGTAGTATTTATATGTATATCTTAAAAAATATATATTTAATAAAATAATGTAAAGCTGTAAATTTTAAACAAAGATTTTGAAATTTTGTAACAACACAGAATATAGAATTATTGTATGTGGAATAGATAGTAAAGATAAATCTTGATGAAACATTTCATAATTACATCTACTGTTATAATTTTATAAAAGCTGCGGATAAAAGGAGAATAAAATATTTAATGAAAATGCATATTCATTTGTGTTGGTAAGTACATATTGATTTCATTTCTATTAGATCAATGTAGAAATGCAATCACAATTATTTCCTGCACTCAGTTCATCATTTACTTCTAAATAAATTTATATTTTTATTATTGTAGTGTAGTGATAAAATATACAAGTAGACAATTGTTAATTTAGTAGAAGAAATAGTCTTCCTAAAATTTTCTTTCTCTGTAGATACATGGTTTCTATCACATTTGATAATTAAGTATTCCTAAAATGAAAATATTACTATTAAGTTTCGTCAATTGAAGAGATATAATGCAGTTATAAAATATATCTACAAATAACTTTCATTGTGAGCCAAATTGAGAAAATTCTAATATAGTGAGTTATATAGAATTTCAATATTGTTTTACTATATAGAATTATATCATTTATATCTCATATTTATATATCAGAGTTGGTCTCATAACATGACAATTTCAAATGATTCGTAAGTTATTTGTTGTACGGAAAAATGTTTCAAACGAATGTTGCATGGTGTCTACGGGGACATACAGAGCTATAACCAGTTTCTTTTACCTTGAATGTGTAATAATATTTTTTCTCGAATTCGGATAAAGCACTAAATTCTGCGTGCAAGAAAAAATATTGGGCATTCCATTTAAAATCTGAAGGTATGGCTCTCGTATCTCGATAACAAAGTACTAAATCGTACACCAACAATAAAACATTACCAATCTTTTACATACAAATACAATAAAAATGTAAAAATATGATAGAATTTTGCTCTAAGTTTCATTATACAAATCTTTCTTGTCTAAATTTTATAACTATTTTATTAATATTTATGCACCTCTCACAAGTCTTTGAGATGTATAAAGAATGCAATGATTATGACTATACTTATTACACGATTAGACAGTGATTTTGTCAATTGGAATATAAATATAAATTGTACAGGTACCCGCATAGTTTATGAACGTGATTTTTTGATGAACTTACAAAATTCTCCCATATCGCGAACACCACCACAGAATATATCAGCGATACCAGCAGAATTGCTAAAAAATACATCTTCTAATAGTACAACACCTGTGAAAACTAACAAAGGTCAGTATACTGATTTAATTTATAAAACATAACATTGTATAATAATACTTTTATAGAATTTTTTAATAAATTTATTACAGATACACCAGCAATAGAGGAATCTGCAGAACAGTTTGAGATGGATATGTAATAAACTCTGTGATTACAATGTGTTCACATTGCATCGGCCATTTATATGAATAGTAATAATCAAGTTAATTGAGGAAAACGTATTAGTAATGTACCCTTTTGTATAAATATACTATTGGACCTTAGAGATGTAAGTCATCAAAATAGCTTCATTAAAAATTAATAATCATGGTTAATACAGTGACAGCAATCCATCATTCTATTTGCCAGTGAAGATAAAAAGGAATTTTATAATAAATTATTTTATATTGTACTACAAACAATGGTACCATTATTAATAAATAATATTTTAACATGACAGTAAGGTATTTCATATTCCTTTTAACCTCATCATATTTATTTTACATTTTTTAGGTTTTACGATTATTAAGATGCATTCATGAGGAATTTTTCAACAAATTTATTTCTTTAATAATATAGTACAAAAAATATATGGTTAAAAATTTGGATAGCCACATTCTCGTTATTTTTATACAGTAATGTAAATTAGCCACTTTTAGTGCTCCATAACTTTTTTAAAATCGCGTCCTCTCACAGTATCTCCCACGTGTTTGTACAAATTACTTTAAAGACAAAATGTTTTATCCACACTCTTACTTTCATACCTAAGTCTGGAATTATTTTATTCCAATGGGTTGATCAGTCATTCTCTTGTCATCCATATTTTTATATAAATAATATAAATATATACATTATGTTAACCTTTCCAATATAACTTTTGCAACGTTAACTTTGGTTCCATCATCATTGTAATCTTCATAATAAATTACTTCACAAAGACCATTACATTCTGGATCATTGTTTAGCAACTCTTTCAATTTTTGGTAAAAGTTACGTATAATATCTGTACTGTGTTCTTTGTAGAGACTTGTTTCAGGATGAGAGTGCTTCAGAATTTCAAACAATGTCAAGATGGGTGTAGCACCTTCTGCTACAACGTAAACAGGTGTACAGTTCGACCGTTTACCGTCAGGATAGATTTTATATACATTATTGCGATATCGTCGTCCTCTTACACCTGCTCGGTCGCGTACTTCCTCTTCTAACTCGACCGCACTCTCCATCCATTGGTACGAAATATCTTTAAGATCTGGTGGGATGTATGTAGATGAAGGAATTAAAATCAATAACTTATGGGTAGCTATTGTTATATTATTGCTGTCCTCAAGGTTTTCAATCTTCTCGATTAAACCTTTTTGAGCTGTCCCCGTTGAAGGCAGTATCATTTTCAAATACCCATAGTAATAACTATAAGCCATGCCAGTTCCGTAATCTAAACCTCGCCTTACATTAATCTTGGCAGCTGTTTCTTTGTTTCCATTGAAGCAGAGGATGAATTTTAAGAACACAATCGAGATTATACTCACAACTGTGAATAATGCAAATATTTCCATCTTCTCGTAGAATTTGTATATGTAAGGACACATAATTGCTAAAACTATTACATGAATAATATAAATTTTCATGAAAGTGTTCATCTCAAAAACCTCTGTTATTGCATCCTTCGAAGCACTGTCGGAAGAACTTACACACAGATTATGAAGAAATCTTATGAGGAGATCTACAGTCATGTACAAAGTATTTAAACTCAGTATCATAAGTACGTAATCTTTTCCAGAAACTTCTGATTTTTTAATATCACATACAAAAGCCATTGATGATAAGTTAACAGCTGCAGTGCAATCACTGCAATTCATAAAAATAACTTTTCAATCTCTCTTGCAGAATGTGTCGTTTGTATTAGCACGTATACATATATCCAGTAAGCAAAATACTCTGATGGTAATATTTATTTATTTAGTATCTGCTGGCGCGGTGTGCTATCCAATTCAGAGCAGCAGATAGAGGGCATACTCCGCTGCAAGTGTCGTTCTGACGCCATAATACCCGCCTTCTGCTCGTATTGTTCGATTGCAGACTATGATCGATATACATACATATTTCAAAACCGAATAAAAAAAAATTTCATGAAATTATGCGGGGGTGACCAATGGTACCCCTATTTTAGCGAAACTTTTACTTCACTCTGCTTCACCGATGTTAGGAATCGTCGCGCATGCGCGAAAAAACCCTTGTATGTACATTAGGGTGGTTCTTATTTTTCAACTTTCGAATTTTTTTGGCCTTACCCTCCTAAAATATGACACTTGGTGAAAAAATGATATGTGCAAAATTTCAGCTCGATCGGACGTCGGGAAGGCGTGCCGCATCGAGGTCAAAGGTCAAGAATAAACCTTATTTTACAAGCAAAAAATTGTGGGAACCCCCCACCCCAATATTGTTCCATGTCATGAAAAAATAATATATCCAAAAGTTATAGCGAATATAGTATACTGTAGTATACTCTTCACATTGAGCGCGCAGTTATTTCTATTTCAAAACTTCGCGCTCGATTAAGCACGCTTTCCCCACGTCCGATTGATCTAAAATTTTGGATATATCATTTTTTCAGGACATGGAACAATATTGGGAGGGGGCGTGCCCAACATTTTTTGGTCGAAAAATAAGGTTTACTCTTGACCTTTGCGCTCGATGTGGCACGCCTTCCCGACGTCCGATCGAGCTCAAATTTTGCACATATCATTTTTTCACCAAGTGTCATATTTTAGGAGGGTAAGGCCAAAAAAATTTCACCAAGTATGGCTAAGGTCCACCCTAATGTACGTGTAATATCCCAGCCGTGAATACTCTTACTTCGTGATCCCAGCACTGGTCCTGCTAAGCGTGGCGTTGCCATTGGCCGAGCCGCAAACCATCTGGTGTAGCCGCGCTCTGATTGGTCCGTGTTTTTCCGTTAATAACTTGTCGCGAAGAACATTTTCCCAATGAGAAAAAGTGACTTGAAATGATCCCAAGAATCATGCCTTTCAAGGAAGTAGAACATTTTCGAGGCTGAACTAAATTGGGAACGAACATAACCTACAATAAAATAGAAAGGCCGCGGACACAGACACAGCGCAGACGATACAGATGGCATTGGAGGCGTAATATGACGTATATATATAGCAGTGGCACAGGCGGAGTAATGGTGGGAGTGGTGGGGGTCACGGTAGATGCTAAGGGAAAGGGAAAAATCCCGCCAACAGGGAATTCTCCCGGCAACCCTGAACGTAAGTGAAACAAGTCGATTGACCTATGGTGCAATCGAAAGCACACACGATCGATAAAGCCTATAATCCAGACTTATCTCGAGCAACAATTTGCACTGTGAAACACGAGTTTGTTCGTCGGAACGTGAAAGAAAAACCCGCGGCAACTTGTCAAAAAGCTCGTCGGGGAAGTAAATAATTCCAGCAGGTGATATTTGCTGGTGATTAGCGCCATGTCCCACAATGGACCAATCAGCTGCTTGGTAAACCGCTGTAAAACCTCGAATCTGTCCGCAGACGAATGACAACAAAAGAGTCTGATAGAAGTCGCGCGCGAGACAGTGGATTTTTTCACGAGTCCGTAGAAAATTTGCGGTTTTTTCGGTTCTGTTGCACGCCGCGAATAACGTCGCTTTGGTCGTAGTGAAAGTGTCGAGGAATATGAAGAGAAGAAATGTCGAGTGCGGTAAGCTTCGGAGGCCCTTGAAACGCAACAAGCTCACCGAGGGAATCTACGGAAGGTAAATTCTCGCCGCCATATGTCTCATTGAAATGGCTAATTTTCAAAATAATCAAAACCCTCGGCGACCAGTACTATCGAGTGCTTCGAAACCGTCGATCGGACGCTTCTCTGTTCACCCCGATCAACCATAAGCTTTATCAATCACCGCAATACGTTGTGTCGGTGTGAGATTGTCGGCCGCTTTCCAGTGGCTGCATGACATAACTTGACATTTACCAAAACTCTGACCATGTGTGCCTGTTTTCGTAGAACCAGCCAGAACATTACGTGTTTATAAACCCCCGTACGAAATACCAAACAATACCGATCGGTAACAGTCACGAAAATTCAACGGTTCGGTACACGACAATACGTCCGACTTCGGTTTTTTTTTTTGTTACTCGTTACCGGTTCTCATTGTATATATAATTATGTAATTAAACTTTTATCAATGCAACTGCATATTTAGTTCTTCACGTTCCCTTATGCGAATGCACATTGTTCACATTTACAGCATTCGTTGTTTCTGAAATTGTGCGTTTGTAATGTTTCCACTCATTAAACCAGCACATAGTCACATACAAAGTTATTTAGATGTGTATTCATAACTGGAAGAGATGTAATAAATGATCATTCTTACAACTGGCTCTAGATCGAGATCAAGCGCATCGTAATTTTTCTTTACTTTGCAGCGGGGCAAAGTATTTTTTCAAAATAAATGCAATTCGTTTTACCATGAATTATACTTCCTCTATACCATATTATGGTATATATTCCACTTTTATTTTTCCCCAAGATGTATACAAATTTTATTCGCATGTTTCAGTTTATTTAAATTTACCAAAAATTTATAATGTCTAATTTAATTTAATTCTATAAGACTTCGAGTAGTATGCAACGCATTAAGCGCTTCTTTGCTGTACTATTTTTCTAATGATTCCTTCATTTTCATATTTTCTCTACTAATCGGTTTAGTACTACGCAGCGCAATCGTTAGATTTCCTTTCATTAATGCTGCTTCGCATGTATCAACATAGAAACAGAAGAGTACGATCGCACTGTTTGGCACTGCCCAACGTGGTTTTTGAAACAACTCCTAGCACTAAAATGGTTAAATATTTCAATAATGTTTTATGAATAGATACTGTAAACTGTTTTGGTACGCGTAATATAATTTCTCTTATTTATATACATACACCGTTTTATACTGATAAATAACACAGTTTCATTTTATATTTCAGTACATTGCTTTATCTAAAATTTCTTCTACTATGGGCCATGGTAATTTTGGCAGACTTCATTTTAGAATTCCGTTTTGAATTTTTGTGGCCATTTTGGCTACTTCTCAGAAGTGTTTACGATTCTTTCAAATATCAAGGCTTGGTAAGTAATAAGATTACATTATAGAATTTTATCTAACATAATTGACTATGTGGAATTACTTTTACAATAACGTAAATTATTATGTTTTCAGGCCTTCTCTGTATTTTTTATTTGTATCGCGCTTACATCAGATATGATTTGTTTCTTCTTTATACCAGTGCATTGGCTGTTCTTTGCTGCAAGTACTTATGTTTGGGTACAATATGTGTGGCATACAGGTAAATCTATAAAACATAAATGAATATTTTATTAACTTGCTGACTGGGGACGATAAATACTGATGCGAACAAACAATCACCCAGTCTACATGTTAAATAATATTATGGCTATATTTATATAATGGTACTAATGCTAATACAATACTGTTGTTGAATAGACAAAGGTGTGTGTCTACCGACTGTGATGCTATGGTTATTATTTCTATACATAGAGGCAGCAGTTCGATTAAGAGACTTACGACATATGCCCTTCCACTTGGATCTGTGTCGACCATTTGCAGCACATTGGTATATATCTATTTTTTCCTTTTTCAATACTAAAATATTTTTTCCTATGAATAATGGGAAAATTTTATATCGTTTAATATTATGTTATTCGAAGGTATCGATATCAATACTGTAAAATACTGTTCGTTTTCAGCATTGGTTATCCTGTAGTTACATTAGGTTTTGGTTTTAAAAGCTTTATCGGTCATAGGATGAGAGAGGTAAAAGTAAATTCAAACTTATAACTGATACCCTATACAGAAACAATTTTACAATGTCTACACGCTAATATTTCTTTCACCAGAGAAAACAAAAAGATGTGGCAAAAGAGAACGAATTTTATCTACAATTATTGCAGCAAGCACTGCCTTTAGAACAACAAATTACAACAGTGCAACAAATTCAGCAAGTTCAGTCGCAATCGCACGTTAACTCATCGTTCGAGCAACACGTGAAAATACAATCTAATAAATTTTGTCCACAGTACAATCCAAGTCCCGAAAAGAGCAGAGGTAGTTTGTATTTATTTTCATCTTTTGGTCTGTGTTCTGCAATGCGATGTCCTTTATAATCGATTACTGTTTGATAATTGATAATTGAATGCGTTATAGGATGCAGTAATAACTCTGCGGAAGTAGGTATACAAAATGGTAATTTACATATAGGTTCACAAATTCTATCGCAAGCTCAAACTGCTACGACAAAGAATAATCACAGAAAGTCCTTAGACAAAGGTGAGAAACAAGAGGAACAACAACACAATAAACATAATATAACGAGTATATCACAGTCTGATAAAAATGACAAAAGGTTTATACATACTAATGGGAACACCGTTACTCACAATGACATACAATTCATTGACAGGATCGGGTAAGTAATCGTCTGTGCGTCTGTGAATATATTCGTGGTGTTCGGAAAATTGACTAAACTACGGAATGTGTAAAATACAGATCTGTGAATGATTTCGATGTGAATGAAATAGAGAAAGACAAATTTGTCAAAGGTGGAAACTGCGGGCACACCACAGTCAAGTCACAGACCAATGGCTCTGTGACGGGCAAGTGGAATAACATTAAAGAAATTCGAGAATCGTCGTCCACTGTTAATACTCAACGTGAACGTAAAACTCGTCAGATTAAAACCCCAGTTGATAATATAAGCGAACAGCAAAAACAACAAGACGAATATTGTCAAAGGTACATCGCTTGTATTATTCAGTTATATTATGACAAAAAAAAAAAAAGGAATATTATAGTGTTTCAGTTTTTTGTATCCTTCTTCTGTATAATAACGAATCTTATGATGAACCTTCGAACTTGATATACTTTTTATTTCTGATATATATAAACACTCGAGAAAAGAAGAAATTGCTATTCCTAGGTTTGAAATTTTTCACTAAAGATGTCTCTCTTATCAAAATCGCAGAGCATTAAGTTATTGTCAATATTTTTCTTTAGTGTAATCTGATATCATTTAAATAGGTTACTGATGTGTCGCAGGCTCGAGGCTGACATTAAGCGCTTGAAGTCAGACTTGCAATCCAGCCGACAGCTGGAACAGGAACTTCGTTCACAAATAAATACTCTACAGAATGGAGAACGTCAAGCTAAGGACGACATAGAGCAACTTCAGCACGACAATGATCAGTTACAAACCAAGTGAGTAAATGAATATTTAAAACTTACACCATTCGTTGAAATGGGATTGTACAGTGGGACAAAAATAATTATCATAAATTATTATATTTATTATGTTAAAGTTGAGTAAAAAATTTGTATATGTAAAGATGCATTTAGAAGACACAATACTCTGTACACATTTATAAAACAGTGCTTTAATTTTTCCAATGTATGCGCAATTTTTTTTATATTTGTGTACTTAATAGATTAAATGGATTAGTAATAGCTCGTCAATCAGATAAACAAACGATGACGTCATTGGAGAAAAGAATCGCAGAAGAAAGGAAACAGCGAACAGCTTGTGAAGCGACTTTAGTTTCCGAAAGACGAGCAAGACGAGCTGCGGAAGAAGCACGATCTGCAATTCCACCTCCTCCTCCACCACTAATCAGACAAGAGTGCACTGAATCGTGTAAAAGTCGTAGAACACAAATGGAGCAAGACCTTAAAAATTTACGACGAGAACTTAAAACGAAAGACGAAAGGTAATTAGATATATCTCAACAATGCGCAGGGTGTTTACAAATCTCTGTCGTTCGAAATTACTCCTGAATTGTAGATGATAAACACTAGTGTGAAAATGTATTTTTTATGATGATGCAGATACAACATTATCAAGGAATCTTGAAGACGTAAAGGATTCTTGTATGAACTAGAATACAGTCATTATTCGTAAAATTCTATTCTCAATAACAATATTCTTTATTTATTCTAGTTCATGCAACGCCTACACTCATATAAATTAAGAAATGTTTCGTATCAGCAGACAACAACATTTAGAATTATGTTCTACAGCAATACATTTTGTTTGTTTTCAAACGCTCTAACTACCGCATTTTTAAAGTTTGAAATTATGATACCAACACGTTGGTCGTGTGTTCGATAATTTGATATGTAAAACACAATGATTTTGTCATCAGATGCAGTGCACTGGAGAAAGACGTCTCACGTTGTAAGGAGAATCACAAAGAGTCTGAAATTTTACTCGGAGCACTGAATGCGCTTCAAGACAAAACTGCTCACTTAGAAGACAGTTTAAGTGCTGAGACGCGTATAAAGCTTGACTTATTTTCTGCACTTGGTGAAGCCAGGCGGCAGCTAGAAATTAAAGACAGTAAGTAACATTCGCAGTCTAGTCATAACTTTGTCATTTCAATGGATTTCAGATTGGGAAAGTATTTTTAAGGTTCTATACTTTAAAAAATCGATTTTTCGGGACCAGTTACACGAGAATCCCCTTTAAGGGGTTGTATACACTCGTAAATTCCTTATACAATCGGTTTTCTCACAATTTTTAGAAAGAAATTGTATATTTATTTCTAAGAATTAACATACGAAAGAGTAACATTTGTAGTATATTTATAACGAAGGTCCTGGACTTACCTGAGACTTTTTGCGATATACTTGCACCGGGATAAATAGCTTAGGAATATACAATAAATAACTCGTAAACAAACACAAGGTACGCAGCTGCGCTCATAGCAGTGAGTACATAAAACTTTATATCTCTGTAAACTTTAGTCGGATTGAATTAAAATTTTTACAGAATATTCTTATGATAAAACCGATTTTTTCAATCTTTACAAGTGTGTATAACCCCTTAAGGCAAACTGTAGGATATGTATTATACATCGTACATTTTATGTTGAATCAGGTTTAATTAGATCTCAAGAAAAGGAAATTGAAATGCTAAAAACAAAAATAGCCCAAGATTTAGCTGTGATGCCACAAGACACGTTTGGTCCTGCGCCAACCTGTGCGACATCTAAGCTTCGGTTGAATAATGAAGTGCGAGTCGCAGTTACAAAAATACGTTCTAATGAAAGCCCCCGCCCAGGGTGTACAGTGTCGAACTTGGATCCAAACGCGACAGCATATACACCTAAGAATTCCCTGATAGCGTCTACCGAAGCTTAAAGAAATTGCAATTTTTTTTGCCACAATTAAGACTTTACAAACAATTGATTATAGATTACTTAAACATGTTTCAAGTGTGTTTCTCAATGGAGATCGAAACGCGAGCTTAGATTTTACACAGTGTTACACTTATTTTATTGTAATGAAAAAAGGCGTTTTACTTGCCAACGGATATTTCAAATTTATCTAGAAAACTTTCATAATGCTTTTTAATAAAAGATATATATATATATATCTATAATATATGTTTACATTAAAATTTTTTTCAAATCTGAAAAAAATAACAGTTCGACTGTAATGAAACTTTTATAATTTAATCGCATGTAAATTTCAACTTCTAATTCTCCCGAGATCTGTATAGAACGTTTATAATAATGTTTTACTGATGAGTATGTAGTACTTCTTCATACTATCTTTCGAGTCGGTTACTTGGAGATGAGATCTTTCAATGTCTTCCATGAGAGACTTCTAGAAACATGTTTGCATCTCATTTTGTCATCTGAAATGACACACGTTGTTATTAACTATACATGACCATAGGGCGCGGCTACTACTGAGTTTAAAAATATTGAAAAAGTTAGTTGCGTCCTGTTAAACAATGCTGTAGGTTGATCTTGCAGGTGCCCGTCTCATTTGTTCCATACATACGTGACAGAGTGAATTATTCGAAAGTTAGGAAAACTGACATGGAGCAAAACAATAACACGTATACATTATCCAATCATCGTAGATAATCACACTGACCTTTATATTAAACTTAGTACTTCTACGTAGATTTTATATATAAAATATTTTCTGCTGAGATCGCATTAAATATTAAACCCGTGAACGGTTCGTGAAAGAAAGAACGTGTGAAATTTCAAATTAATATACATATATATATATACATATATATATATATATTTTATTAATTTTTTATAGTGCTTCAGTTGTATCACTTTTCAAAACACCGTAACTATAGATACAAAGGGAATGTGAAAAATAGCATTAAATTCGATATCAGCGTGTTAGTAGCGCTTATTTCTTACTTACTAGAAATATATATAAAAAAAAGACTAAAAGAATTTAGTATGTACGTGATCTTCCTACAGCATACGCCTAAATCTATGACGACTTGTTGTAGGCACAAATCTTTCTCAAGTCGTAATACGAAGCTAGTCCAGCATACAAACTGTATTTAATGTCTTTGGCAAGTGAAGCCATTTTAAGTCATGTGATCATCCAGAACCAGCCATTAATATACATTGAAAAAGAAAAACCTGCCGTTGTTCGTCATTCAAGAAGATTGATATAAAAACAAATGCCAGAAACGCCAAATTCATTTTTAAATGATCATTGTTATATATCGATACTCTTATTTCTGTACTTTTTTAATATTTTTAAACGCCTATAATTTGTTAGTTTAGCGACATATATTTTGTGTATTGGCTTTCGAACGGTATAAAATAAGCGTTAAAATATTTTGTAACTCGTTTTCCGAGGGTGTGTACAGTTTTTAATGTGATAACTAGAAGGACTTGTAGACAAATTGTTAAATTAAACACACGCGATAAGTTTGTTTTGCGACGAGAAAGCAAATTCGTTTTAATTCGGAAAATTGGTGGCTTAAGTAAATATTATACTATCTTGTAAAGTATACTAGACAAATTATAGATTTAAAATTTTCATTATTTTGTAATGTCATTGGTAATCGAATTATATGGCACTTTGTTAACCTGTCTGAAGGAAACAGTAAAACGAAGGATTTACCTGCAAAACGATATATTTGCAAATGTTACGATTTACAATTGTTTTTTAAAAATACAAATTATATGGAATAAAACTTTTGACCACTCTTAAAAGTGCATAGTAGTAGCAATTGTACGATACAATGTTTCGTATATTATTTTTATATTATAACTTTCCCTTTAAGTTTGTAGTTTTAATATCTAGTAGCACTAAATTGATTTTTTTTTTCGTATATTTTGAAATTGAGATACTTAGAAAGCACGTGCATGTATAACAGCAATGCTTGATATTTTCGTAAAGGTATTAGAATTTATGTTCCGATTCTTTCTTCTCACTTTTTTAAAAACCTTGAAGGGTTAACAATAACGTTACATAGTGCACTACTATGTTGTTTTCGTTTAAGAAATGATACGGTAACGAAAAATGAGAACAATAAAAATGGCATTACAAGTGAAAAGTTTCGTTTAAGAGTATAATTCTTAACATGGATTTTTAAGTCCGCAAGAAAGCCAGTACCTGCTTACTTCAATGAACAATTAACGACTGGTTGATATATCATAAAAGTCATTCTTCCATGATTGTATATATAAGGCACTGTCATGACAATTTACTAATAGCATAGTGGATCATGACCAACTAGTCAAATGGATTTCTATAAGCACAAATATTTATTAGGTATCTAATATTCATTTGATATTTCTGCCTTACCTGAAAAAGCAATAACAATTATTACTTTTTTCTCTCTTCTTAGGTTCCAAGCGATATTCACAATATTTATGATTTTCTCCATTGATTAATTATCATATTTCTTGGATGATCCACATACTAACTCTAATTGCAGAATATTTATGCACTACATAATACTTTCACAGGTATTCTTCAATTTACACGATGATTGTATTCGAAGCATAATTGTTATGTTTCATTATTTATACTATATGATATTATATTATTAGAAACTAAAGACCAGCTTATTTTATGTTAACACGAATAACATATAGAAACACGGTGAAACCGTTTTCGCTTGAAAAGATTAAAGCATATCAATACAAAGGTCGTGTAACTCTGAGAAAGCCTTCACTTCATTTTTATGTTTCACCATCGAAAAAAAACTATTAATTTCTCATGTTTTTTCTTTTTTTTTTTTTTAAATCATGTATATATTTTCTTTTTATAAACTAATGATTCACCGATGTTGGCAGTTCTACTGTTGAGGGTTAATGTGCTTACTTCATTACGTCAGTACACCTTGATAGTTATAGTTTTGCAAAAAGAAAGAAAATAGTTCTTGAATCGTACACACAAGATTTTCTTAATTTCCATCTCGGTTATATTCTTTCACTTGATTCGGTGATTAATGTTTCATTCCTAGGCATTGTTTCTTCTTAGTTTAATGCTTAATTGGACTGCTATCCGTGTCAACTTGTATCATTGTATGCATAAGTCCTTGATGTAATGAGACAGTGTAAATAATTACTTGAAATAGACCAAACGCAAACAAAAATGATTGAAATTGTTTGGGCACTTGCGTGACACAGTCAAAGTGCTATATATAAGAGTTGTTAATATAATTTATTTTAATAGAAATCATGCTTTTTTTTTAAATATACAATCTTGTGATTCGACACGGTTATTCGAAATCTTCGTTCGATTTTCATTTACAATCGAAATAAAATTAAGTTAAAATTAATCATTCGAAAAGAATAATGTTATACCGTTTCGGAGTAGCGACAAAACGGTAACGCAGTATTATAATCAGAGACTGTGGACAAGCTGGAAACGTCATTGTACTATGTTTGTGTCAAATAACATGTAATAGTTCGTAAACAAGGATGCTGTTTAAATGAACGTTTTCTACAACTAAACATTCTGTTTGTACAAAACAAAATTCTATGCGAACTTCATTATTTACTAGATATTGTTTTATGTAACATATACATGTGATTGAACATAATGTGTCGTTAATGAGGAAAATGAAGAACGTGTTTTTACATTTAAAAAAATCATTGATTTGAGACGAATGGTTTCTTTCGAAAAACGACGTGCTTGCAAGTGCATGTTAAGTACCTGATCAGGGAACGCTCTATTAGTTTGTCGCTAATACAGAGTGGCTCAACAAAACATTAAATCGTTTAAACAATTCCGTTAATTTCGATGACATGAGAAAAAGGTGTTTCTCATACGATTAAAATATATTTTAGGAGACAATATGGTGTACAAAGATTTGTTTATTAGCTAGATTCTTTCTTAGAAAGCTTTGGATCATTATAGATTGGAAATCGAAGGATCATTGTTAACCAATTATATTTTATTGTATTAAGTTGTTAAACAAAAAATCGTTGCATAATACTGACATACTGGCAAACATGTACTTTCTATGAAAATGAAAATAATTTAAAAATAGTAAAAAAAAAAACTGTTTTTAATGAACTCCATTATTTGCATTTTACAATATAGTTCAAGTCGTGCGCAGAATATTTTTTTATACTTTCAACGCTAAAGTTTATTTTGGTGTTATCGCTATTTCCGATGGACCATCTTCTCTATAATCTATTGGCGGATTTAATTCCAACGTAAGGCTGGTTTCATAAACAATTCACTTTTACTATTCGATTATTGATTCGTATTATTTAAATATTTAACTGATGTGATATTTTAAAGGCACACACGCACACATGTGGGCGCATACACGCACACATTCATATTACGTATATATATATATATATATATATATATATATATATATATATATATATATATATACATATATATATGTTCACCTAACTTTCCTAGCATATACACGTACATTTAATTATTCGCAAGAATACAAGGCAAATTATATAAAACGGTGCTTTTTACATCTATGGCATGATTGCTTACTAATTACATCTTACAATCTGTAGAGAATCTTCTGACTGTATTACTTTATACTTAAAATGTTAATAATATATTATTTGTGTGGAAATGACTACTGTGAGAATGATGATAATGATGACAGTTTTAAGTTGCAGAAATAAATGGTTCATACAAGAAGTAAAATATGTAACAAATCTTTTGTGAACACTTGAAAGATTAAAAAAAAAGAATTGTTTTTATTAAAAAGGACAAGAGAAAAAATTGATTTGTATATGCGAAATGAAAAGTTTAAATTGATTTGGTACGAGAGCTATTAAACTGTTCTAGGGAAATGACTATAATTAATCATAGCATCTGCAAAACTCTTGAGATAACAGATATGACACATGAAACGTAAAACAATGGAACAGAATATTATTTCCATTACACATGCATTATATGAGTATGTAATGCATGTGTCCATTATATTATTGTGTAAAATAGAGCCGCGAATTAATTAGGCCAAAGTTGAATATAATGAAATAATATATTGTATACTATTCTTTGACGATCACATCATAAAATATCATTATCATAAGGAGTATATAGAAGATTATGCTGCTTCCTTTTTAATAACATACTAAAAGGGTGTAACTGAAACACTCGTGTTATAAAGCAGGAAAATCGTAATTCGGTTCTATATTTTCATTAACGTGTATATATAACTTTTTAATCAAACTTATAAATGTGAACAAAGTTATTAATATATCAATTTTAATTGGTACATCATTTAAAATTAAAACTCGTTCATTGCTACAACTATACATACATATATGTGTACATGTATAATACTAGCTGTGTGATTCTTAGCTACACATTTTGTAAGAAAAATAATGTAATAAAAGGTATTGGATTCATTATACTTACAGTGGAATCTTGATTATGTGAACTCCATATTTATGACAAATATATATAATATATATATAGTTATACAGGATGTTCATGCTACTACTAGCCAGCGTTTTTTTTTTGCAAATAATAAATATTAGAATAAAGGGAAACTTAATACTGTCTTTTTGCAAGCAACGTAATGGTGTATGTAATTTTTTTGCGTTTGCACCATTTTTTGGAAGGTGACCTTCAATTTTTTCAATGGAATGCTATATATTTTTTTGTATCTTATTAAAGCGTATATCGAGACACGCTGGCTAGTAACAGCGTGAACACCCTGTATATACAAATACGCATATAGATTGTCTTTCTTCCTAATTTACTATTTTACTGAACATTTTTTGACAGAATGAAAATTAATGATGATTCACAATAATGAATACCGATTATATCAAAATATATTCTTCCTTCTAATTCATATTTTTGTCCTTGCTGATATAACTATATATGCGCAACATCATAAAATATATATCTAGAGGTACTTATAAAGCAGGGTGTTTAGATAATCGTGGTTCTACTGTATAAAGATTTTATAAATAAATTGCGATTTAGGAAAACAGTTTCAGACTTGAAATGGTAGATATATACAGTTCACAGTGCTTTCTTGATAATGTATATAGTCATGCAATGTACTTGTATATGCACTTAAATATATACTAATGTATTTCTGTTTCTATAGTATTATACAATTTTTATTGTAATAAATTGATAACAAAATTCATTAATTTTACGTCGTAAAAATATATTTTCCGTGCCAAACAGTAATCATTTAAGCGCAGTTATAAGCATTCTGTTTTGAACTTTATTGTTGCGAAAGAAAATTCAATCCTAATTATGATTTTATAATTAGAAATTCTCAAGTTATCTAAAAATATTTCTGTGTCTTATAAAAGTAGAATAAATCAATTTAAATTTCTTGCAGCAGTGTGTTAATGTACAGATTTCACTGTAAAAACTGTTCGTAGAATTATAAAAGTGAAGGTGCATTCATTATTGTAATAGTCACACATTTTCTTTTTCTTTTGCTTCATACATAAATAGAGAAACACTAGAGTTGCATGTTCATGGATCCAAAATAACAATTACTCCTTCAGTGAAGATATAAGTTATAAACATTTTTTCATGCACCGAGTGCATTCCTTTAATTAGATGAAATATTATGCTTCCACGGTTTGACTTCCTGCTTACTAAAATTGTTTCTCTAATTTAACGTTAAGGCAACATTACAAAATTTAATATATATATATATATATGTAATTCAATATAGAAATGATATTTTTGATCTCGTATAATGTCATGACAATGCACGCAAATGCCCTTTTCCTTCATGAAGATAAACTATACTTTTAATGTTACTTTTTGTTTATCATGGCTCATTATAAATTCAGAGAATTTTCATTATTTGGATCAAAGACTTTGCGCTACTGAAAATTATCTAGTCTAACGAGTACCATATATATTAATCTGTGAAACTTTTTCACCTATCAATGATTACGGACGAACGATTTTATACAGAGTACAATTATTAGTTCTTGAAAACATAATTTTGAAGATACATAATACTATTTAATTTACATTAATTCTTTATTATATACAAATGTGCGTACAAACATATACATGCATAAGTATGAATACATTTTAATAATATACATGTAAGTATATAAGTATATCTTATGTATTATGTAATATGACTATTTATTTGTTCCTTATACAGGTACTTATTTGTAATTAACTGTCTTGATCTCGAAAATGTACATGACATGAATGCTTTGCATCTATTCGCAAATTTCTTCTTCGTGTTAAGAAATAGACTCATCAATTTTTGGCAGAGTATGCGTATTAATCTATTGTATTCTTGTAAAAAGGTTGAAAAATTACATTTTCAAGCTCTTCTTTAAGATATCTTAAATATACATTATTTTTTAATCCCTTGGTTTTTAAGTATATAGCAGTTCCTTCTTTGCTGTAGTTTTTAAGTTATATGTGCTATAACTATAATTTAAATTTAAATCTCTTATTCCTTCTCTTTCATTTCTCAGCTTTTAGACGGTTTCCGTTGTGCGCTATTGTACAATAACGGGAACAGTAACGTTAATAAAATATTAATTTTTTATATGTATAAACAGAGCTGGTATAAACTTCAATCTTCTTGTGATTAATAATTTTACATTATGTACTGTGTACCGCAATTTACACATTACAATTTACAACTATCTATAAATTAAATGTTAGTTTCTACTATACGAAGATTATAATGTTTGCTCATCTTTTATTATAGATTTTTTGTCTAGACACCACAAGAATTTGATTTGGCGGAAAGAGATTTTACAATTACTATATGATAATTGTAAATGACTCACGCCACGTGCTTCTGGAACACGTGGTGTGTGTATGTATACATAGTTGATGGCTAATCGAGATGCTCGGGATTGCTCGAGACTGTTCGAGCCTTCAATAGGCTTGATACTGTTGAAAGTCTCGAGATTTTAGGAATCGAGACGAACGAGGTTCGAGCCTGAACGTTCCTGCAGACCGCAGTCTCGAAACTCTTCCGTTTCGATTCGTCTCGAGCCAGTCTCGAAACTCATCCACTTCGATTCGAGCCAGTCTCGAAACTCGTCCGTTCCGATTCGTATCAAGCTTGTCTCGGGATTCGAGAATCTCGATTCGTCTCGAGCCAGTCTCGAAACTCGTCCGTTTCGATTCGTCTCGAGCTTGTCTCGGGATTCGAGAATCTCGATTCGTCTCGAGCCAGTCTCGATCCCATTCGGCTCGGATCGTCTCGATCTTATTCGGCTCGGTTCGTCTCGAAGATATACCACAATTTGTAAAGTATAGAATGTTTAATAAAGTGATATTAACGAGGAGAGATTGAATCAGAAGTACTTAGATTTGTGCTTATCTCGGGAATTATTTATTGAATCGAGTGTTGACTTTTTTTTTTACATTTCCAATGAGAAAATTTGGACTTCTGAAACAATTCAAGGTATGTAGTGTATAGTTGTGTGTCAGAGTATTATTATGTATATGTTATTGTTATACAAGTATATTTGTAATGTATTAGATGAAAAGGTCATGGGTATGGCAATACTTTGACCAAGATGCAAATGGTGATGCGGTTTGCAGGGCGTGTAAAAAGAAATTTAGAACTAGTAGCTCGACTTCAGGGTTGATAAGACATGCGGATAAAGCGCATGGTGTGCACAAGACGACGCAGCCAATCAAGGAAGCAGATCCGACTAATCATTCTGATATTTCGTATTCTGGTAAGTATGCAGTGTAGCGATATAGTACTCTTGGATTCCAATCTTGAACTTATTAGAGTCTTAGTACATGGTCTGTTACATCTATTCAGATAGTGAGGACATAAAAAATGTGAATCTTATCGAGGTGGACCTACAACCATTCGGTATTATAGAAGAGGTAAACTTCAAGGATTATTTCCAGAATCCTGAGTATCAACCTCCAGTAAAGAGAATGAAGAAGAGTCATCATGAGCAACTAGAAGAGGTGAGTATATGTATTCGCATCATGATGGATGCATGGAGAAGTATAAAGGCCTATAAAGGTTCTTAACAGCACCACACATAAACGACGCTAGACCAACGTCAACGTGTTTATATTATTATATGTACTTAAAATGTGAATGTGTCCATTTATACCTAACAGCACAGTATCGATAATCTTCTGTTTCATTTTTCCTCCTTGTGATAGAAATGAATACGTCGATATTGGTCTGATGTCCTTCATGTGTGGTGCTATTAAGTGAGGGACAGTTTTAAATATCAATAACTTATCAACTATCTCTTGCCATGTTGCGTATGACTGCAATATGAAGATGTACAAAGACAAGATTGTTTTAATTTATATATAATAGCTATAAAGATATAAAAATAATTTAAAACGGGGAAAGAATAAACTATTTATTCTTCTTTCATTTTATTTATTATTTTGAAGTCTCATATTTATCTATTGAATTAATAATAATCAATTTTAAATAAAGAAGTGTTTGATGTTACCTGTTTACTTAAAGTAAAAAAAATAACAATAAATATTTAATACTCATTACAAAAAGTTTTTATAACCCGAATATCACGATGATGTAGTATGAAATGTTCTGCAATCGCGAGGTTACAAATGATAAATAATAATATTCACATTCGTATCCTCAGAATGCTATATGCGGTGTATTTCATCCCTTATATTAACATGTAGAAAATATATCGTTTGAACATGTATTATTTCCTAGCTGTACTATTTTTCAACTTTTTCGGACTCGGATTTTACTTCTTTTATAACACCTTCCTCTATAAATTTAGTGCACAGAGGATCTTTTACAGCAACCACGAATGAAAGCACAGCTTTTGTATAATAGTCGGACATTAATTCGAGATTTCTTATAACCATGGATAGGAGATGTGCTTTTTCTACGTATATACCTGCACAAAAGGAATATCCGTTAATATTTATTATTTGCAAGAAAAACACTGGCTAGTAATAGCGTGAAAATCTTGTATAGCATACAACTATTTATATTTCATATTTACCTGGACTTTCAAACATGAGATACGCAAAATGTACGTGAAGATGATAATACGACGGTTGATAATGCAAGTATATCCTAAGTTGAGAAGCATTTATATCGAATTTTTTTGTGATTGCTTCTATTCCAGCATCCCTAATATTTTTTAATAGTGGAATATGAGATGCGTTTAACTCTCTTAGCGATTTAATTCTTTGAAAAGGGAGTGCAATTAATTTTAATGTGTTTTTCTGGCCATTCCATTTTAAATCATTTACTAGTACAAATCCAGTCTTCTCATCCTTATTATCCTCGAATACAACTTTGTCCTGTTCCGCCTTGTGCTCCAAAATATTGTAAACCCACTAAAAATTCATTTGAACAATTGAGACGAGAGTAATTAGATATCCAACATTTCGTATTAAACAACCAAATGTAACATATAGAACAGTATATATATATATACCTGTAAAGAGAAATTGTTCGATTCTATATACGGGAGAGTAATTTTCTTATAAAGTTCATATGTTTCATCAACAATATATAGTTCCTTCCTTTTGAATTTGTCGATATGCTTTTGCGTTGCAGGATGTATTAGCATCACATTTAAACCTTGAATAACACGTGATACTTAATAATAAATACTTAATAAACAAATAAAACGAAAATGTTATTAAGTTATGTAGTCGGCAACAACATACCATTGCATTCTTTCACTGCAAAACATTCATAATTCCCGTAAATGTCATTACTATACAGTTTCTGTATACTTGTCTCTTTACTGAACAATTGTTTTTGCAAAGACAGTGGATCGTCCGAAAATTGAGATTTTTCAACCAAAATGACGCTCGAGTCTTTATGATCCTTAAACACACCTTCGATGCATACTTGTTTTCTCAAACAATTGTTTTGCAAGATCTTCTTTACTTCGAAGTTCGACAAACAAATGTCAGTGTCGTGTATATTGTTAACATTCTCAGACGCGTTTTCCGTGTCTACTTTGATTTTCTTCGCCGGACAACATTGGTCTCCATCGTTGTTTATAGACATTTCCGCCATTTTTAATGATATCCCTTCCAAACAATCTACTTCTCGAAAGGAATTAGTGCAAAATCTATTTTAACTGGGCGATATTACTCTGTCAATTCTTTTTACAAGAACGCAGTATATAATTGTTGATGAAATGATTTTTATTCACGAATTGCCGAGAGTTGAATTTTCGAGGTTATGTTACAAGAGATGAGTATTTGAAATAGATTATTTTATTAAAACTATTAACATTTCCGTTCGATAGGAGCGAATATTTTCTTAATATGTGTATTTATTCAAAGCGATGTTTGAGATCATGATTGTTCGATAATACGCGTCATAAGTGTGTTACACGTTATATACACATACAATACACGTGCGCATATTATCTAAGGAACCACAGGATCCGCAGATTGAGTACAACTGCCACATATAGATGTTGTACATGCAAAATCCAAACACGGTGGCTTGGATCCAAAGCAGACACTTTATCTTTTTGTAACCTTTGTCACATTATAAAAGTCGTTACGTTAGGAAGCAACGTTCTAGTGGATCATAGTGGTCGATAACAATGCTGCAAGTAGATGATAGAAAGGTAAAAAGCATCAATTCACTTCTTGTCCAGTACATCTGTCTCGATAAGATTAAAGCTAAAACGAGTAACCGCATTATCAGTAATTTTCCATTCTCTATATCTATATAGCCGACATTACTCCGTGTGATCCGTGCGATTTTCTAACGACATTAAATGCTTCGAAATCGAAGCGTTACAAGTAATGTATTGTTCTTGTTAATTCATCCCCCACCCCCCTCCTCCTATCCTTGTGCCTTTTATATAATTTATTTTCCTGCTGTATTGAGGTTATGTATTCTTTTAATGAACAGAGCGTGTTATCAAAGAACGGGTTTCTGTGGGCCAGTACGATTGTCGTTTTCATTGTTTCGTCTATGCGTGTTATAAATAACATTATTTCTTCCTTTTCCTGACGTTGCAATAACATAAGAACCAGCTATCCGAACATTAACATATAATTTCGTACAAGTTGTAAATAAATGTTATCCATATCGTATATTATTATATATGCATATTACTCTCGGAATAGAATGCTATCTATAACTGCATAATGAATTCCGAAATTGAAATGTTATAAATAATGCATCACGTACGATATGTAATATTAGCAATCGAAAATTAGTTCCGTCTGCTAATTTTAAAGTTATGAACACGACTGCTTCTATTACATCATTTATTGGAGATGATGAAACCGAATCACTATTCGTGATCGATTTATTCGTTCGAATTACGGCATAGTAGATCATGGATTTTATTCGTTTATTTATATTTTCTAGAGTACTGCATAGGGAAGTCTAAAATTCGCAATCTCATTTTAACGTTGATCAGTGAAGGTCACCGGCGGGAAACATAGTGTTTTCGAATATTTAGTCAAGTTATATTTTTTATTTTCTGCTAGAAATGTAAAAATAATTTATATTAGGTATACAAATGAAAGGACTAATTGTCTATCGATATATTGACAAAGTATATGTATATCGGTGGAAAATATTTGTTTTTTCATTAGAGATGTTGTTTAAATAATATCTGTCTTCCTCGTTCCGCGTCCCACTGTTGACACAACGATAGAATAGCATTATCATCTGTTAGGAGTCTTATTACATAAGATTATGTGGCGTAGATTGTCTGCGGTTACATTTCATTTGTCTATTGAAGATGCTTACTTCCACAAACATAAAGTGATATACATACACACATATATATATCTCCACTTGCCACTTGTGTACCTGAACGTATGCATAAGCAATGTTTGCTTTATCGGGCCATGCTAGAATAAAATGATTCGAATCTGTCACGCGTGACTCGAGTCCTTATTCCAGTTGATCGGTTATTTAATTGACAAATAAATAACGTCCAATTGAAAATTCATTTCTACACGGCTCTGTCGAATTGTTAATAATTTTAGAAAAAAATACTTGTTTCAAAATAAGAGATCGATAATGCAAAATAAAATTTTCCACGGTTGGAATATTAACTATGAAAATGATCTGCTATACATTCTTAGCAAAAAATCGTCGATTAGGCCAATAACCAGTCATTTTTGCAAATAGTTTATATTATACACAAAAGTGTTTTTCATTAATTACGTATTAAAATATAATATATAGACTGTTTATTTTAAAATATGTATAATCTATTAATTTTCTAGAGTAACTGTACGCGAAAAGATTGATCTTTTCAAAGATATCTCTATAAGAAATTCAAGTATTTTTTATAATGTTTGCACAGACAATGCTACTCGAACCGAGTCGATTATTTCCTGAAAAATAAAGAAATACCTTTGTTAAAACACGTCGCCCCCGATGTTTACGATCGTATTCGAATCATAGCGTTCGATTTCTACATACCGATAACCTTCTGATTCAGAGATTAGTTCATTTCGGACGGTTTGTGAAACTAGATTGGAGATCAAATAAGTCACTGTTTATCTCATTAAATCCCTAGGATTTCATCCGTAAATATGGCCCCTCATTTTGAAGATTATAGATTCGATGTGACGGATGGTATTATTCCGAGCACAGCTGACGGTTGTGCCGAAACTTATACCGAAACGTATGTTAGTATGTCGTCATTTAGCTGCTACCATTTATTTCGGTAACAGTCCTCGTTTGTTCAGTCATTTTCTATAATTTGATATAATAAATTCTTGGTTGATTTTACTGTTGATCTCAGTTCAGTCGTTTTATATCATTTTATGTAATGATTGTACCATTAATTTTACGGTGAAAGTTATTGTAAATTCGATAAAGAAGCCAGTGAGGGGCTCTAGGGGCGGTCCTTCCTGAACGATCTAGATAAGTAACCGCTAGGAACGCCCCATCGCTCCCCATGCTGCCACTAATGTACTCCCACTACTCGTAAATCAGAGAATAATGATCTACTCTATTTAAAAGCATCAGTGCACTGTCAATTTAATCGATATCTACAATAAAAAATATTTTCAAAAAATTGTCTTTTATTCGCATAGTAATTTTCCCAAGCATTTCTGAAGAAGCAAACAAAGTCGAAGGCTATTCTCATTGCATAGCCAACTAGATAGTGGTTGCAAATTCCAAGTTGAAAAAATTCAAAACGCAATATAAAAAATCCTATTCTTTTTTGAAACAGTACAACTTTCATTTATAGTAATTGTGTTTATAGATAAAAATAGGCCACCCTGTGTTTTTATTAGTGGCGTAGTTTCTTGGTCGCAGGTTGTTTAGGATTTCGTAAGATTATCTTTTGTAAAGATGAATTATGTTTTGATAACAAGTATTTTGAAAGTGTTGACGCGAAATATGACGATCAATTGATAATCATTTGTGTTAGCACTTTAGTCGCTCAAAGCGTATCAATAGACTTTTCATCGTACAGACTCTTTCATAAGAAAATATTTTTCATTACAATAAAAATACATATTGCTTGTCATTTGTTATCATTACTCTCGTCATTCTTACGAAGCAATACGTGCCAGTCACAAAAGCATCTGTCATGATTGCTACTGTAAACACACATTACACAATTCTAATCGTGTCCAACTATGTATAATGACTCGCATTAGTGCTCAGGGACAACGTGGTAAAATATGCGTGCATTTCGGCCTGCTTCTGTCTCTGACCGTGTAATCCGTTAGGTATGGGTCACGCGAGACCCGGTCACCGGCAAACCAAGATCGGTCAACGCTGGATCCGATGGCCGGGTCAGCGACGACCCGCAAAAAAACATACACGCGGATCTCTACCAGATTTTTGTCTCGGATCGTGTAATCGCTGGTGTGGGTCACGCGAGACCCGGTCACCGGCGAACCAAGATCGGTCAACGCTGGATCCGATGGCCGGGTCAGCGACGACCCGCAAAAAAACATACACGCGGATCTCTACCAGATTTTTGTCTCTGACCGTGTAATCCGTTAGGTATGGGTCACGCGAGACCCGGTCACCGGCAAACCAAGATCGGTCAACGCTGGATCCGATGGCCGGGTCAGCGACGACCCGCAAAAAAACATACACGCGGATCTCTACCAGATTTTTGTCTAGGATCGTGTAATCGCTGGTGTGGGTCACGCGAGACCCGGTCACCGGCAACCGACGATCCGTCGTGCAAGGGTTAACCCTGAATACGAAATGACGACTCGATTCGGTGGATTGGCTATTACCGTTTATCGTTGCGAAACATTCTCGCGCCATTTTGAAAACGGTCTAACAAGAGGTCTCTCATCTGTTCCATAATTAAGCGGAAGACCCCGCGGGCTCCGATAAGAAATTCTAATGCCGTGACCTCGTTGGCGATCGTCTAAACTCTAACCTAATCGCTCCCGATAATAAAACGAAGAAACAGTCGAGAGAGCATCACGCGTCAATGGCGAAGTCACGTTGCCCGATTATGATAGAAGATCCGCTCCCGAAGGCCGAGCTCTGATAATAACTGGAACCTCTAATGGAAACGGATATATAAATAGCCGTATTTTCATAAATGGACCCAAAACCAAAATAAATGGAAAATCTTGATTAACGTTGCTCCCGAAGTGTCTAGCGTTACAGAAACATATACCTGACACTGTTCCGATTGAAACGACACCAAACACGATACAGTTTGTATCGCGTTTGCTCGTTTAATCCACGATATAGTGGAACCTCTCTTATCCGAACTGATCGGCGAAACACGTGCTGTTCCCGGGAATTTTTTTCAACGACAACGAATAGTGTTTCTTCTTGAGAATCCTTTCTCGAAAATATCTCGACAAAAGCTAAATATTTCAATTTTTCACTACTCGAGAAATAACAATAATTTCTCGAGAATTCAAATAAAGCTCGCTTTCTGAATTATACTTGCACTCGAAACGTAGGTTGCCATTAACAGGGTGTTATCCTACCATTACACCGACCTCCACGCAAAATGAGCTCAATTTTTCAATTACCAATGATTTTGTTACAAAGAACAGATCTCGATTGGCAGTTTTCTTTGAAAAACTATTTTAATTACAGATATAATTTTTAAAAATAAAACATTAAAATTTTTTAATTTTAATTGTTCGCAGTATTTATATACATTAATGTTTTTAACTTTTTATCTTACAAGTTGAAAATGTTGTTTGGAAAGGTTTTTTTTATAAAGTTGTATCAAAGTTATATATTTCAATTGTTTAATATAAATTGTTTGAATATCGTATTTCATTTCTTAACTACTAAATGTATAAAATTCATATATGCACATAACAATACATGGTATGTTCAAAATTAGGATGGTTAATTTTCGTTTTAGTATTTTTCTGTAATTAAACATAGAATTTTTCAAAAAAGATTTTTTTCGAGATTTCTCGAGAATTATCAAGAGATCAAACTTGTATTTCTCTTTCTCGAGAAATGAAAAATGTTGAGAAATCAGAAACACTAACAACGAACAAACGAAAAATCCTGGGTTTTTACAGCGACGTTAACACGGCTCTTAGCTTTACTCTCAAATTTCTTCGGAGTGACATAAAATATTTTCGAAAATACTTTTAAAAAAATCGATCTTCCCAAACGTTCGGTAGAATGTCGTCTTAATGGAAATCTTATTTATCGAAGTCGTTGAAGGCCGTTCGTTGACAATACGGGAGAAACAATGGTCCGACACGCGGCCCGACGTCGTCGCCTGGAACAGCGTGCTGATAGGCTGATAGCATAACTATGCCACATTTGATGATTTACGCGAGCGCAGCGCTCACACTTCGCGGTCAATCGTCGGCTCACGTGCTCGCGTCGTGTCGTTTGCGCGCCGCTTCTGGACTCTGAAATCGAAAACGAGAGAGCTTCTCTCTCTCTCTCTCTCTCTCCCCTTCCCGTCCAACCCTAATCTCCCATATCCCCCGTAATTACGATTTTTGGGGCCATTCGGCGGGAAAAGATCGCGCGCGCCGATCCGAAACCGATCCGAGACCGTTCAGAATCGGTTCACCGATGAGACAGCGTCGTCGAACGTAAGTGAACAGAGTGCGCGAACTGTTCGCGGAGCGAAACGATCCGATCGTCGAACGTTCGATTTTTCCGCGGGCCAGTGTTATTTTTCCGTTTTTCTTCTTTTCTACTTTTTTTTTTCTGTCGGGGGACGGGTTCGTCCTTGACGATGTTCGATTAGCGCGAGTGCGATTAGGCTCGTTGATCAGGTAGAGAGGATCTGTTTGTGTGGATCATGTCGATGGGGGTTCGCCTAATCGCCGGCTTAATCGAAAAACTGCCTGAAACTATTTTGTTTGCGATAGAAGTGGGGACAGTGGATAATTTTTAGTGCAGAATTTTGATCGGCTTCGCGTGATTGTTGTTTGTTTCAGCTAATTGGGATAACTTGAACATCAGGTTTATTTACCGTTATATGAACAGACGCGACAAGTAAAAAATAGAATACGAAAAAATGCAAACAGAAATTGTACTATCTGAAGGGGTACGTAACAGTGGAATGAATCGTTCCAAAAGGTGATTTTTTAAGATTTCAGTCATATATTTTTTTTCGTGACACCCTATATTTCTTATTCCATATTCTTGTACTACGTAAAGAGACGAATTCAACGAGTACAATGACCATACCATTACGAACATTTATCCTCGAGATATTCGTGTCTGAAAGCATCGAAACATGCTACCTTTCAGACACGAATATCTCGAGATTGAATGATCAAAACGGTGTATGGTCATTATAGTCCTGGACTCGTCTTATCATGCACTACAATAATATCCAAAAAGAAACGGCAGGTTTCATGTTAAAAAAATACCAATGATCTTGAAATTTCGTTAAAAAATGATCTCGAGAAATAATTTCTTTTTATTGTTACATGTGTCTCTCGAGATAGTATAACCATCATATTTGCAACAAAATTTGCATGCGTTCGAAGCGTAAACAGCTGTTCAAAGTTCAGCGTGCCGAAAACTCGAATAAACACTAACAATCATTTAATCTCGCATGTCGTCTGATAATGCCATCAGCGTGGAGATACTTGGCTGGTTGATTACTATACCCGAAGATCTTGATGCAAAATAAAAATTGTCATCTGCTGCAAGCAGCAACATTTTGAATGCACAAAAAATAATCTGTTTATAAAAATTGTTTTGAAAGTGTAGAGAAATAATTTGTAGGGTCTTGTTATATTTTCTGATTGCATAAAATAATACAATACTATAGATACACTATTGTTTATTGTAACGAGAGAAAATGGGTCCTCGCGTTAACGCCCTATTGACGGATGACTCAATATCGCGTCAAAACGAATATTGTCTGTTGCGGATGACGTGAAGTGCATCGGATGCATACCACGTGCGGGAAATGCATTTGGAATCTCATTCGATTGTTATTAACAAGTGCTGTCAGTATTACGGATTTGTTTGCTATAAATTAGTACACCAATTTATTAATTCAATCTATGAATCCCTTACACGATAATAATCTTTCAGTATAAATGATTAGTTAATTATAATGATAAACAACTATTCGAGTCATAAAAGAATGCAAATTTTGGAGATAAGAGAGACAGGGTTGCATATTTTGTTTGAATAACATTAGATAACGTGCGAGGACAGTGAATAATTCCTTATATTTTTAAAATGTGCATACTCCATAAATATATAATAACACGAATAAGTGGGGGGATACGGTATAAAGTCTTCAAAAATTTTTCTGAAAATTTCGATAATCACATTTTCGTTCTTAATGCATAAGATCTAGCTTGAAAATACATAGTCTAGTTTCCGATCAAGTTTTAGATCGAGAATAATTGATGGACGCAAACGAGCATGGTCGCGTTACGTCACGATGCACCGAGTGCTCGTGAGCAACAAACTAATATTGTTGGGTGCTTAGAAATCTGCTGGTCACGGTCATTATTAACGACGATCCGCTGAATACGCTGGTCAGTGCGATTCCGCGTCATTCCATGAGAATTGCCTTTAGAAAGACGAAAAGATAATAGATAACGGCGGCCTGCACAATTGATAAACGTTCTGGACTTAGCAATTAATTCCAAGTGCTGACTTGTCGAGACAATTCAATCATCGAAGTCATATTCAAGTTGACGTGCGGACGCGACGACTGTCCAATAAAAAATATTATCTGATAATAATAAAAGACATTCTCTCATAAAAATAATACAGTACTGTCTTGATCTAAGCTGGACGTAGCTGAACGTCTTAGTCACTTCGCCTAACCCCTCCACTGGGGCCAAGAAGCTCGGGTATATCAGTGTGAACCACTACTAATTCAATTACAAAACTTCTTTACTTTTCCTTTTTTTTTTTGTTATGGAACTTTCGTCAACTTATTCATTTTTCTGATTAAAATTACACTAAACATTTCAACTGTATTTAGTGGTTTAATTCTGGCCTGGGCAACCGGTGCTCCGAGAGTCGAGACGTAGAATCGGCTACCCCCACCCGGCCGACCGGTGCGAGTCGACCTGTCCGGACCTGTCCGGACCTGTCCGGACCTGTCCAAGCTTTGCTTGCAACACACGGAACCCCTAACCGACGCGGCGCGACGTGAGCTTACAATGACTAATGTCCTCAATCGAGAAATAAACTTTATTACACGCGAAGTATAATCGCCTACCGTAATTCCTGCAAACATTTCGTAATGCGAGATAATTCCTCGATTTGTCGTCATCGATGAGAGGCTTTAGGGGCTTAATCGTCACATGTTATCTTCCAGCATGAACGAGATCTGTCGTCGCAATTTAAGGAAGCGAACGTCAGAATGATTTGCACGCTCTGCTATCAATTTCTATTTTTTTCTTTTGCCTTCAACAAGATCATTGTCGAGCGTACGATGGATTCTCTGAACGATGAGTTTCTATGTGACATTCTGATAATTTTCGTTTAATGTATTTTGACTTGTTTAACAACCATTTCCTTAATTTTCGAAATTTTGTTATCCTAAAATAATATTCAATCTTTATTACAATTAAATATACACGGTGTCTCAACCAATTGGGATACACATTGGAAATAAAAACAAATGCAAACATTGCATTCAGTAGTTATAATTAATTAAGGCTATATTCGGGTGTTAGTTATTTGTTAATCTCAGCTTTGCCAGTGAGAGGATCAGCTCGGTTTACATCTGTCTCACATATGCACTAACACGAATACATTTGTGTCTAATATTTTGGGTATTATTTAATGTATCGTTTCTCGGTTTTTTTACGTAACTGATATTTGCAGCATGCGCGACGACGATAAGTTATCTGTACCGTATTTCTCCATCCGTTATCTCGGATAAAAGTAGAGGGAAAAAATTTCTCGGCTAATCTGAAATTACATGGAAAATTCGGTAACACTTTTCTATATTGGCTTTGGTGATAGACACGGGTGATGAACAGAGTATCCGCGATACGTGAAGAATTTATATTCAAATCGCAGGAAAACAATATTGTTCAATGCATATTCGAATTTGCGATGACCTGTTTGCAATAGAAATCTGTAAACGCTTTTTTCATTTCATTAATTTGTATAATCGATTTTAGTCGAAATCTACCTACACATTTACATAAACTATTTAGCTAAAATTTAATCCACCTACTCATTTAGATAAACTATTTAGCCAAAATAAGAAAATTAAAAATTATAGAATAAGTTTATGAAACTCATAAAATCTGTCTGCTCATTTACATAAACTATTTAGCTAAAATTTAATTCACCTACTCGTTTAGATAAACTATTTAGCCAAAATTTAATAAGAAAATTAAAAATTATAGAATAAGTTTATGAAACTCCGTCTGCTCATGACTTGCTGTGTGAAACCGTGCTTCGAAGCCGACAGAAAAAAAAGAGAAATCGAAAAAATTTTCAAAACGTTTTTTCACGACCAAAAACAACCGCGATTGTCCGCCACGTTATCGTAATTTTGCAAAAAGATTACGGCGCGTTATCGTGAATCGCATATTCTCCGTCCGAAACGATCGTCCGACGACCCGTTGTTTTCGCTCCGAATTTCACCCGGGATCTGTTCTGTTTGATTAGACATCGAAAGACAAAAGCGAATTAAACGAAATATATAAACCCCGGTCGCCATGCACGATCACGCAAAATTGAACACCGGGAACGGCGGGGCTACGATGGTCGCCAAGGGTAAAGGTATTTATCGAATTCAGATTCTATCCGGCCCGCTAAATAAATTCGCAGGCACGTGGTCATCAACGCAGTCCCTCAGATACACAGGCATTCCGCGAGAGGACCAAGAGAGATGCCCTAATCGAGCTGCAAACGGAATTGGAAAAACTCCAGGCCACAGCACCCACCGGTGAAATCAAGGATCTGTTCGAGAGACAGTTGGACGGATTCACTCATCTGTTCAAACGGTTTCTGCAAGAAGAAGGACCTTCTCTAGAATGGGACCGCATTCAGAAGCTGCCAGACGATGCGGTGAGATTTGTTTCATCCAAGTTCTTTCATTCTATCTGAAGAGAACAGATATAAAAGTTATTTTAATATATATATATATACTTTATTTGTTCCCCTAGGGGTTACAATCCTTACAACTCCTTCGCATTATTGAAAATAATATTTAAAAATTACTTTCTTATTATCAGATCAGAGACTACAATTCTTTGCCAACCCCGGAAGGAGAAGAACTGAAGAACCTTTTAAATAAGTTAGTCGTTATCAAATTGAACGGTGGCCTTGGAACTAGTATGGGATGCCATGGACCAAAGTCTGTGATAGCTGTTCGAAATGGACTCACTTTTCTGGACCTTACGGTCCAACAAATTGAGGTAATCTATACGTATGCGAACTGTGTACAATTAAATGATAGTAAAGATTGAAGCGATTCGACTGTTATGTATTTACCAGTCGGGTACTGTAATTTTATTTCTATCCATGTATTTTTCTTTGTAAACAGTACTTGAACAAAACTTACAATGCCAATGTACCTCTGATCCTGATGGACTCTTTCAACACAGACGATGACACGCAACGAATTATCAGAAAATACAAAGGGATAGATGTTGACATCGAAACCTTCAATCAAAGTTGTTATCCTCGTATCAACAGAGATTCTCTACTTCCTATTGCGAAAGATTGTGATGTGCAAGAAGATATCGAATCGTAAGAATACCAATTCTTGTGCGTCAAATATTTCTATGGTTATAACTGTCATACATTTATATTTGATTTATAGGTGGTATCCTCCAGGTCATGGAGATTTCTATGAAAGCTTCAGAAATTCAGGTTTATTGAAGAAATTCTTGAAAGAAGTACGTTTCGTTGTAACAATTTCCACTTGGAAAAATGACAACAGACACGTGGTGGTTCGTAATGACTGTTTTATTTTTGTAGGGCCGCGAGTACTGTTTCATTTCAAACATCGACAATCTTGGCGCAACTGTAGACTTTAAGATTTTAAAGTTATTGTTGGAGAAACGCGAGGCATCTCCCCTTGAATTCGTTATGGAAGTTACCGATAAAACTCGCGCTGACGTCAAGGTAATAAAATTTTCAGCGATAGAGCACGATTTTTAACTTTCAGATAGAGCGAACTTTTTTTATGGGTATTTTTCAAATTTAGGGTGGTACATTAATTAAATACGAAGACAAGCTCCGCCTTCTTGAAATTGCACAAGTTCCAAAGGACCACGTAGACGAATTTAAATCTGTAAAAACCTTTAAGTTTTTCAACACGAATAATTTATGGATCAAACTTAGTGGTACGTAGCACTGTTCTCCTTCTGGCATGATGTCGTACTGTCTTGTAAAAGTATTTTGTATTGTCACAACTGAAGAAATTGTTTAGACAGCTAATGTAGATATGCATTCATTTTGCAGCTATTGAAAGGGTTGTTTCCACAAATTCTCTGAACATGGAGATTATCGTTAATAATAAGACCTTCCCGAATGGTCTGAACATTATCCAGCTGGAAACAGCTGTAGGAGCAGCAATGAAATCATTTGACGGAAGTATTGGTAAGAAATGTCGCCTACACACCTTGTAGAGCTTGTCATCTGTACTTTCGTTATCATGTAATTTTTGTAACTGCATTATAGGTATAAATGTGCCACGTAGCAGATTTTTGCCAGTAAAAAAGACCTCAGATTTAATGCTTGTTATGAGTAATTTGTACACTCTCCGCAATGGTTCCTTAGTAATGAGTCCTCAACGAATGTTCCCAACAACACCCCTTATAAAATTAGGCGATAATCATTTCTCCAAGGTTATTATTTTTATCATATTTTAAACAAACTTTACCGATCTCTTGATTAAATGTAATTGCGAATGACTAATGCGAAACTTTCTTTCAGGTCAAAGAGTTTCTTACCAGATTCCCAACTATACCTGATCTTTTGGAGTTGGATCACTTGACAGTGTCAGGTGACGTTACGTTTGGCAAAGGCGTGACTCTGAAAGGAACAGTTATCATCATCGCGAATCATGGAGAACGCATAGATCTTCCATCGGGCACAATTTTAGAAAACAAAATAGTCTCCGGCAATCTACGTATTTTGGATCATTAAATGATTTATATTTTTAATAGTGTAATTCGTTTCCTATGAAAAATTGAATCATGTTTTAAATGAGAGTATGCATGTTATAAATGTACATTGGAAAAAACTAACATAGAAGAACCTATAGGCAAAATAATTTAAATTTATAATGTAAAAATAAAGAAATACTATTTTGATCGTAGTAACGAAGAGATAGTGAAAGTTTTAGTTAAGCATTATATTAAAATTTTTGTTCTTTATATTTCTTTATTCTTATAGTTATTTGTTTTGAGTTGATTGAATTGCAATCACAAGCTTCGTAATATATGTATCATATATATATATATATATATATATATATAATTATTACATTGTATTCAGTTACTTAGTAAACTACAATTTGTTAATTCAATTCTTATTTTTAGAACATTGAAAATATAACTATTAAATATTGTATATCTACGTTTTCATTAACTTTCTGGTTACTGGTTTATTCTTCTCTTTATATGTATTTCTCATTTTCATTTCTCAATCTAGACTCGCCATATTTTTTGTAGTCAAGTACAGGGAGATTCGCGACAGGCATACAATATGTGTTATATTTTATTCTGTGCGAGAAATAGAAATGAAAGAAAGTAAAATAGAAGAACTGTACTTAATATATATATATATTTGTATGTTATTACAAATGCATAAGCTTGTGCTGTTTAAAAAATAAAAATTGTACATATTTCAGTGTTTCGTTACAAAATCTTTCCTAAAATAAAAACCCGTTTTAATCAGAAAGCTCGTGTGTGATTATATTAGCGAACATTTCGTTCAAGAAAAATTAAAAATTAAAAATATATCGTGGAGCGAGGTGTCCCCATTCCACTCTGATCCAATTTGCTGCGCATTCGTAAATACATGTCACCGCATTCCTGCCAGGGACCTTCTTCTCATTTCACCGCGTTTTTTTGTGAAAAATAAAGAATATTAGTTACAACAGTTAATGTGTTCTTTTTTCCCCACCCTGTACATGACTATTCGACAGTAAAATTAGATTCGAAAATATTGAATAGAGAAAAATTTGTCAAATTAGATGAAGAATATCATAGTAAAAGAAATGGCAGGTAAATTTGGCGCCACCTTTCTTTCTATCATATTCTCCTAGCAGAAAGCCGAAAATTGAATTTTGTATTTGGTAAATATGATAGCGAAAGAGGTGGCACGAAAATTCAGTAGTACAACTCAACGCGCGACGAGCCAGGCGGTCGAAACATTTCAAAAATTAAGTAGCGTAACTCAATGACAAGTCAGTCGGCCGAAAAATTTCAATATTATAGCGTTATCAGTATTTCTTTTTTAAAAAACATTTCTCGCTGTGAGTAATAATAATTACGTGAATCAGGTATGGTAATATCTGGGTATCTGGCGAGACACCGTATATATAGTTTGCTCGATCGATTTTTCTCGGGAACCTCTTTCCAGCGTCGCCAGATCAGGGGAATTGACACGAATCGAGGGGAAAAAGTTACCCTTTCCCCTCTGCCGGTACCGGATTAGTCACGTGACATTGTGACAAATGCACGACAGAGACGAAACACGTCACGTGATCGGGTCGTCTCGGTAGAGTGAGAGACTCTTTCACTTTAATCGATTCTTCTATATCATAATTGTCCGATTTTTAATCATTTTGCCTTTATTCGAACATTATTGTACATGGACAATTAATTATCGTTACCGAGATTCATAAGCTTCATCTGCGAACACTCGCAGTTTCAGTGATCTCTATTTAAATAGGTATCGATTATGCTCGGCATCGTTTATGATGTTTATGTCATTTAGTGGTAGTTTTTCAACACAAGGGTTTAATATTGTTCAGTGATAAATAGGATGATTTTCAAATTGAAATCATTGAGATCTTAGGAAGCCAAGCAAATCAACGTCGGATGTTCATTTTCTCACGTCGAAAAAATTTCACTTCAAAATATCGGTAGGTAACGTGAGTTGTTACTAACTTTCGACCGGTGAGATTCGATTTTTGAACAATGATATATCTGATACATTGAATTTCTCCCGCTTTCGAATTGAATTAAAACAATATTTAATCGTATTTATTTAATGCGTCCAATAAACGGTAGATAAGGAACGCAAATAAATACAGGTTTATATAGTTCTGAACATAAATATTTAGTAATTTCTTTTCCCTGTAACGATTATTAATTATATATTAAAATATATTGTAGGATTTGCATAATAGGCAGAAACGAGACAAGGATAGACAAGATCTGCTGAAATCTATCGAATTAAGCTGAATCAAGAACATGATCGAGGAAAGATTGTCACTATTTCATTGCGATCAGTCGCAAAACATCTTGCGCTATTTAATGCACAGAGATTTTGGATTATGCGCTGTACACAAATCTCGCGCACAGATAGACTTTATAGCTGAAACACTTCTTGTTTTAAAGAATCACAAGAAGTTGGTAAGTGTTTCAAAATTCATCCGAATATCGGTAGAGAAATTAATTTTGCCGTCACCAATTTTTTATAGAAATACAATCTGCCCGGTGTTCCTAAAGCAACATTTTTAATGGTTTCTAGTCCTGACGGGTAAGAACTGTCATTAATTTTATACATACGAAATACATATGAAATAAGATTTCATTTCAGGACCAAAATGGCATCCACCCATGGGAACCATAATATCTATATTACCGAAGTTACGACTGGAAAACATATTAAAACACTTGTTGGTCATCCACGCACTCCATGGTGCATCGCATTTCATCCTTCTTCCAGTCAAATCTTGGCTTCCGGTTGTTTAGGTGGTCAAGTTCGTGTATGGGATCTAAATGTTAGTATTCCTCGATTATTTGTTTCATTATAAACATATTTTTATGCTACAGTTCCATTTATATCACTTATATAAGAAACAACCTACTTGTGGTAGAAGAAAACTTTATATATTTATAAATAATTGGAACAACATACGGTCGGAGACAAAATTAAGCGGACACCCTTTAAAAACCAATAACTTTTTTAAAATTGGACCAAACAACTTGAGCTTTCTTTGAGATGTTAGAAGGATTAATTTGAACAATATAATTGTCATTTACAATATACTTCATTGTATAGAGTGGTTGTCAAATTTGGGAAACAGAAAATGAGACAGTCATAGCTTCACTTGCTTTTCACCCAACCGAAAGGTTACTTGTTATTGCAACATGTAATAAAATATATTTTTGGGATTGGACTACAGCTGAACCTTATGACATAGCAAGCACTACAACTGACGATCAAAAAGTAAGGTGAGAGCTACACTAAATTTATAAGTTGCTAAATAAATATGTTCAGTCTTTTCTGTTGGAAAATCATATTATCACCATACTGATAATTACTTCATTATACGTTGTCTGTTTCAGATATGTAGCATTTGACAATTTAGGGAAAAAGCTGGTTACTGGCATTACGAACACTCCACATATGCGAATGCGTATAACAAAAAATGAAGAAAAATATGAAGAATACAGAGACATGCGGTATGTTTATTACTAACGAAGACTTTCAAAGGCAGCCTTCAATTTGGCTTTACGAGCAATGTTTTTGGTTTCAGCTTGCTACTTTCAGCATGCAACAAAACATTCCAACAACTAGGAAGAATGGCAGACCAACGAATACGAAGTGCCAACAGTTTAAACAATAATACGGAATTTAGAAATCAATCACTCAACTCGAATGCGGAACCTCCTTTTTCGAATGTAGAACCATCGCGAATTTCTACGTCTCGTCCTCCTGTACATATTAGACTCGATGCGAACATCAACGAAGGTAAACATAATGATTGATACTATTTCCAACGAAAAGTATAGAGAATTAATTAAATTATTCATTCATCTTCAAGGCAGTAAAATTATTGTTTAATAGATATCAAATGTTTTGGAATGGTGTACAACTTTCTAAATGCAGAAACTTGTATTTACGAAGACACACGTTAATTATAATGCACAATGCGCAACTGTTAACAGTACTGACATAATTTCTGTGTACGATGAAATACTTTTTAGATGTATCAGATGGTTACGTACGTATATTCAGACCTAATCTCCATGCGGTCCAAAGGTATCGTGTACAAGCATGGGACTTTTCTAATGGACAAACACCTGATATTACGGACTGTAAGTATGCTCGTGTTGGCATAGAATTAATCACGATTTTATATCTATGCTCAACGCTCCTTTGTTTCAGACGGCAAGAATATTGTTGTCCGAAATTGCGACATTCGTAATGACGCCACCATAGATATTTCTTCCGATGGAAAATTGTTAACGGCCATGACTCCGGCGCCCGTGGTTCAAGTGACTACCATAGGTAAACGATTTATGAAAAACAACACTTCTGTAAATACGTTACTAGATCTGTAAAGATGCGCAGACAATTTTATATAATTAGCTTCTTATTAATGTTTAATCATTTTTCAGCAGTGTACAGTTTGCAATGGGAGACTTTAGGAAAAAGAATTTATGCTACGGACATAGAGTGCGAATCCGCAGTTTCAGTTTCATTTTCGCCAACCCAGCAGCATCTTGTGGTGGGTGTTGCAAGAAATTGCAACACCGCGGATGCTAATTACATGGCTCACATTTATCGATTAATAGACAATAAGGACCAACTTGAGAAACAAACACCTTACAGATATATTAACCCGTTATGCCGTTACATGGGTGGGGCCGTTTTCAATGAAAGCCAGCAAGGGCCTAATAACAGACATATTATGGCGTCTATTCGTGAAATACTGCACAGCAAGACAGAGCCTAATGAATCGAGTCTGAACTGCATCAGATGGCTGCCACAACCTGGACAGGGATTGGTTTATGCTACAAATACCGGAGAATTGAATATTGTTTATTAATTTGTATGTATTACGTTATAGATGTATAGACAAGAAATCGCACAATTTATACAAGAATAAAGTTTATTATGAAATATGAATGCTGTAAAGTACACAGCGTATCCGCTTATTCAGTTGGCATGTATTGAAGATAAAAATTGAACAACCAAATACTGTCGGAAAAATTGAAATGTTACAAGATTCATGTTACAAGTGCGAAATTGAAAGAAAAAGAAATTAATAATAAATCACAATCTACTTATCATGAGGTGCATTCTTTGGACAAGATATAGGAGCACAGACGAGGTATAGGAGTAGACTAATCACACAGACATTGCATCTTATGGGATTTTCTGTCTGGGCCTCGAGGGGGGGTGGGGGGGGGGGGGTTGCTCTAAGACTGTACCAGTTCGGTGATTTAATAGCTTAAATGCCTTAAATTAATAAGTGGAATTTCCTTTTGTAATTTCTGTATTATATTCTTAATAACATGGATTTATACAATATGAAAGTTCTTTGACACATTACTTGAGTAGACATCAGATACTGGTTTTGTGCGATCATCGATGATTCAATATATTATATGAAACGTAAAAACTGGCCTCGCAATATTCCAAAGGTTCTAGTGAACCGAGCAGAGAAGGGTAAAATACGAAAAAGACGTGCTCATCATCTGAAACAGTCCGTTGTTACTGTAATATAGTTCATTTTGTTATCCTGCAGAAGACATTTTTCAAAACATCATCGTAGCCTGGGTCCATTCTAGAAATGTTCTTAAAAATATCATTTCTTTTTAAGTTCCGATAGTTACCTATACTTAATCATGTGAAGCCGAAAAGTTGATACAAAATGGACTCAGGCACCGTCATGTAGCGAGTAGAAGAGCGATTAATTACCATCGAAAAGCCTTCGAAACATGGCGTGAACAAACCGGCAAAATTAATCTCGAGCTTGGTCTGCGTCTTTATCATCATGAATAGCATCAGTTTTCGCATCTTCGGCGGTAGACGGTACCATAACGAATCATATCTATTTATCATCGTCATGTACATTATAATTTCAAATATTAAATCAGGAATTAGAGTATAAGTCATAAAATAGGGTACATCCCGGTTGTAAAAAATCGGAAAATGCAGATTTTGCATTCATCATTTATATCTTCACAGTATCAGAGTATAGGTATATAAGTATTGTTTATGTTTCAGAAAAATATTTAAAAAAAAAAAGAAATTAAAAATCGCTTTTTTCAACGATAAAATGTTACTTTGAACTTACGTTGCATGGATGATCTTCACACTAGTGTCCAACACTATTTGCCCGCTATAGTTGCTCCCGAATATGATCGCCAGATGCGCCAGAACCACTTGTATGCTAAACATCGTGTTATCAGTCTCTTTCACCACGGTGATGCTCACAAAAAGCTGACGCGAACAGAGAAAAATAATCATTGATTTATAAATAAAAAAAGTTCTTAAATTAAACAGATGATACAAGAAATGTTCGATCCGAGCCCTTATTCTGAAAATGTTCTGGATCACACTAGTATACAGGGTGTTCATTTGAAAACTTTCCAGCCGAATATTTCGAAAAATATGAAAGATATTAAAAAAGTGTAAAACACGTGTCCAAGGATTCCGAGGGGGAAAGGGGGGGGGGGGCAGTATCAGTTTTTTATTTGGGTGGCGTTGTCGAGGTCATTTGAAGGTCAACTTTGTTTTTTCAAATGGAAACCTATATTTTTTATTATGGGATCTTATTGTACGTAAAAAGACCAATAATTTTCGTACAATAAGTACAATTTTTCAAATGAACACCCTGTATAATTAATAGCAATTCATTTATGATTTTCTCCACTGTTCTTCTTTAATATTTGAATGAAACTTACGCGGTATATGTTCACACCAAACGAGACGACAGCTAGGAGTACTAATACCAACGACGTCATCATTACTCCTTCTGTGTAGCTTGTGATCTGTCTTTCGAACATAACACACGCAATAAAAAATATAATGATTCAGACGCCGATAATATATCGGGATAACTGAATGATATATTTAAGGTACCAACTTGATAGCTTGCCGATGTATGTCCACGGCTGGACGAATATCTAGCGGCTTCATTCGATCCGAGCTCACTGTATCGGCGACTGCGTTTTTTATTCGGTAACTGAAGCAAAAATATTGTCACTTGTTGCTAGGATAATGTACATAGTGACTCCCATTAATATTCGTACGCTCTTACTACATCATGTGAAAAGAAATTTTTTCAAAAATTGCAATTGGTCGGAATTGTAGAGAAAATACTAAAAGTTGCAATTTTTCAAAAGTTCCGATTTTAATGTCAGAATATGTTTAATTGATACAGATCTACGAATCGTGTTCTCTACATTTTCAGTACGAGCCTATACATAAAAAAGATGTGAAACATATCTTTTAGTATTTTCTCTGCAATTCCGACCAATTGCAATTTTTTCAAAAATTCTTCTCACGTTACGTAACAAAACCGATTGTTCTAACTACTCAAAAAAATCCAAGTTGTATGGTCGAATATTAAAAAAGTTATCTTCTTTTTAAGAGTGTCCGAATATTAGTTGGAGTCAATGTATATATATGTGGTCAAAGAATAGAAGAATTTGCATATTACTAATTTGTACAGCAGGCCTGTCCAACTTCTCCTTCGTCGCGAGCCACATGGGGCCCCATCATCAATCAGTCCGTTTCTCCACTACTTAAGCCCCCACTATCAAGCACTTCTGGTGGTACGACCGACGACTGTGTCACATAGTGGGGGAATGTCACCTCCCACTTTAACGGAATGAAGAGGTGGGGGAAAGGGCCAGTTGTGGCTCGCGGGCCACATGGGCCCCATCATCAATCAGTCCATTTCCCCACTACCAAGCACTTCTGGTGGTACGACCAACGACTGTGTCACATAGTGGGGGAATGTCACCTCCCACTTTAACGGAATGAAGAGGTGGGGGAAAAGGCCAGTTGTGGCTCGCAGGCCCCATGGGCCCCATCATCAATCAGTCCGTTTCCCCACTACTTAAGCCGCCACCACCAAGCACTTATGGTGGTACGACCGACGACTGTGTCACATAGTGGGGGAATGTCACCTCCCACTTTAACGGAATGAAGAGGTGGGGGAAAGGGCCAGTTGTGGCTCGCGGGCCACGAGTTGGACAGGCCTGTTGTACAGTATCTATTCAGGAGTATTATGTATGAAGAAAAGCATAAAATAAATCGAATTTCATCTAGTCATATCAAGACATAATAAAAGTTATTAATGCTAGGCTAACGTTAATAACATTATCGACAAGCTATATGCAACAGTCCGCTGACATAAGTGGAAATAATAGTGAGCGTGCCTTCGGTGCATACAAACGTCAACAAACCGTACACCGTTGTCATGAACATGTGTAAACAAGTCAGACTAGTATGCAAGCTTCTCTCATTATAAAAATATCCTATTAACCGTAGACATCGAAGTTGTGCGTCCGATTGCATAAGCGTAGGCACAATTAATAATCCAAACACCAGAAGCGATCCTGTAGAACTCAGAGCTGGAATCCAAAATGGTGTTATTATAGTTATTTTATTACATAGTGGGTGTAAAAAGTATTCGTACACCTTTTAAAAACGAATAACTTTTTCAAAATTCGACCCAACAGCTTGACGTTTTTTTGAGACGTTAGAAGGATTAGTTTACTAGCTAATGTGTAAATAATTTTTTAAAAATTGTTATTGGTCGTAATTGCGAAGGAAAAAAGTGAAAATAGTGAAAATTTATAAGGTGTATTTGGTAGGTATAAGTAAGTTATATACATATGTACAAAGTTTCATCGAAATCGATCGAGGTTGTTACGAAATATAAATGATTGAAAATAGCAAAAATTGCAAACCCCAAATTCTAAGATTTAGTTAGATTTACAAAATACATGTTTGAAATTTTCATTACAGGCACAGATAAAAAATTAAAAAATCATGACCTTTACTTTTTCCTTCGCAATTGCGACTAATAACAATTTTTAAAAAAAGTTAATTACACTTTGGCTAGTAAACTAATCCTTCTAACGTCTCAAAAAAACTCAAGCTGTTGGGTCGAATTTTGACAAAGTTTTTAAAAGGTGTACTAATACTTTTTACACCCACTGTATGTATTTGTTATTATTGTTATTTTGTTATTTATTTTGTTTTATGTTTTGCTTGTTTCTTTTACCGATGTATACCGTGATAATGTGCTTCACCACTATTGAATCCTTCATCAGCATCTGCACCTCGAGGGGATCGTTCAGTGTGACGAAGTCGTGTTGCAAATTGTCAAGCATGTATTTTATCTGAAGCCACGTGAAAAGAAATTCTGCCGTGGATCGACCAATTATACAACTAAAAAGAATTATTTATTGCTTTTGTACTTACGGTTGAAAACATGTAGACGGAAGAGATGTATCGTAAACAATACATCATTATCGGACAGGCGTTCGACAACAGCACCACTACATCGTACAGCGACGGCTCTATATTCCTTAATGTCAATAACTGTAAAATATTTCATTCGCTTTTAACAACAAATGTACCGACCACTGGAAACCACTGTTAAAACTTGCCTTACAAGGGAACATATTCAGATGAGAATGGCCGATTTTGATGAAACTAATGTGAGCTATAGTTCTTCGAAAAATATTTCACACGTATTTTTTTTTTAAAACAGCCCTCTAAGTTGGGCGTCAAAACCATATTTTTTGATATATCTCGGAAACCAGAGGCCTATAAAATTTGAATTTTTTTTAAATTGTGTGTTTTCAATGGGACATGTAGTCGCTCAAGAATTTTTTAATAAACTTTTTTTTTCTCAAAAAATGTGGTTTTGACCCCTGACTTCGAGGGCTGTTTTCACCCCCTCAGAGTGGATGGTTGCCGATAGAAAAAAATACGTGTCAAATATTTTTCGAAGGACTATATCTCACATAAGTTCCATCAAAATCGGCGTATATCAACTGAATATGTTCCCTTGTTAGAAAAATGACAAGATCGATTTTATTCAGATTCTCCGATAAACGCTTCAACGAGGAAATCGGTCATTTATCAATGAATTTTTGATAAACAATATCACAGAATCACATTTTCATAACCGCAGTTCGGATACAAAAAAGACTTGCTTCTAAATAAAAAGAATTTTCACATAAAATGTCTAACAAAAAAATATTTGATTACGTTAGAACCGCAGGATTGCATCCCCTAAGAATTACCAAAAGCCATACCACATATACAATTAAATTTTCTCAAGGAGTCACGCAAGTTATTCTTAAATAAAGAAAACTCGCCCGTAGCAGTCTAGGACGAAAGAGATATTTATCATCGAATCGAGTCACCTGGTTGATCAAACAGCTGACCATAAGCGTGGAGAAGAAGGTCCTCTTGATCCTCGCGCGGATAGATTGATCGTAGGGCCAGAGTCCAAGTAGGCACATCAGAAAATAATAGATCTTATAGTTCCCTTGGAACGCGTCCATCTTCAAGCTCGAAATGTGGGAACGTCTGCAAGAACAGTATACTCAGCCATCGTACAATTTCACGTTGTGGTCATGTTTTATTCAGCTATATGGTACAACCATAATTTTCTACCGATTACTATACTACACATCATGGCCAGTAGTCGTTCAATTACACCGCTATATTTTATTCAGCCGGTCACTTTTATCTCAATTTTCTGTCCACTGGCTCGTCCTTGAGAAATTGCGACTATAATTCGCTATCGGATTACACGCATATAGTTACACGATCGATCATCAGGGAAATGTCAAAAAAAGCTCTTGGAAATGCAACTCGTGACGTGTTCCGTGACATTTTCTCCTGTTTTCTTAATTTTCCGGTGAAACGATTCGTCAGTTATTCTTCTCGGAGCAATCTTCCGTGTCAGTGCTATAGTTATGATTTACAAAATATGGATCTGTCAAATTTATAAAATCGATCTTAGAATATTTCTGGGGACTTAGTATTATATCAGAGACTGTGGTATTGTGTGCTTTGTTGCCTGATGAAGGGTCAGCCAACAATCAGCAAATATTATATTAATATATCAATGAACGAGTGTGAGTATTCTAAATTCTAAAGCATCAGAAAATGATTTATGAGATGAACAAATAATATTATCTTTAATAAATTCTGGCAAGATGCAATATTAAAATATGTATTTATATATACGTCTTAATTTGATCTAGTAATGGAAAAATCATGCAAATAGAATGAGTTGTGGTGTAGTTAGGATTGGGTTAGTTTAGTCTTAATTACTAGATCAAATTCTAGATGACAGTTACAATACAAAGATTATGCGAATAGAATTACATTTACTCCACGATAAAGTCTACGCGTATTGTATATGTATATATATAAGTGGACGCTATCTTGGAATTGGCTAATAATTCCGACAAGATACGGCATCAAAATATATAGGTCTTTATTTACTATACGATAAAGTATACATAATACATAAGCACGTAAATCCTATCGAAATCGATATTAATATATTATTGATATTATACTACGTGGACGCCATCTTGGAGTTCCTATGCAGCCAAACAATTCCCTCGGTCGCGAAAATCATGCTGAAATTTCTACTCTCTTTTCTTGATCGTTCTTTGGAATTATCTATTTTCCTGTCTTAGGGTACCGTGGATACGTATACGATAGATGCAGGTGTATTCGTTGTTACCACTGTTTGTGTGAATCTTCAGCTCGACTATTTCGTACGGCTTTTTCGGTTTTTTCTGTAAACGAAACACTATGTACGTTCGGAATGTTCAACAATTGCGAATGACTGTTTGAAAATATATCTCGGTGTTTTTTTTTTTAAATAATGACAATATGGCGTTTTGTTAGAATTTACCTGAATCTCAAAATATTGAATGGGCTGGCCAGTGTTGTCGTACATGAATTCGCCGAACAAGAAGGGGTGTGTATCATCCACACAATCCAGCCCCTAAGAATGAATGGTATCACTTGATTATATTAATTATTATCGTTAGTTTTTCGTCTATAGAAAAGTTTACCCAAAGGGAGAAATCCTTCGGAGCAGTGCTTGTTTCTCCTGTGGGCGATATAGATTCTGGAATATGTTCCAGACTGACTCCAGAAACGAATACTGTACCCAGTAACTGTACGACAACGTTTCCAGTGCTGCCTTTGAATGCCCAACACTCGCCCGGTAGAACGCCAGTCTTTGAAACAATTTAGATAATATCCGTGACATTCTGCCGATTAAAATGAGCCCAAACACGATACCATTCGGACTATAGTTGCACGTGTAATGCACGTTTCAATAGAACCTCTATTATCCGAACCGTTCAGTCACCTAGCTACCGAATCGTGAATTAAACAGCAAATATACTTGGAGCGATGTCGTGCTTGGACTCGTTTTAACCAGGAAAATGTCACTAGTAAGTTGGTGAAAGTTTCATTCAAAAGGTGATTGTACAGAAAGAATAATTTTGTGAAAAGTAAAACTAATTTCTAACAACCTGAATTATAGTCTGGGGCGTGTTCTGTTGTTGACAAAGCGGGATTCCGAAGAGTTTCAACACCGGAGCACCAGCTGAATACGTTTCTGTGTTTCTCGTAGAGAGGATGATGCCTCCTGAATATTGAAGAATATAATATAATTCGATTTGTTTAACCAGCATTTAATGATCTTATAGCAGCCATATACAGGGTGGGACAATAACTATGTCCAGTTTGAATATTGCCGTTATTTGTAATAATATGAAACAATGTTATATAGAAAACTTACACGGTATAGAGGGGGACATATTGTGACACAAACATTTTCTTCGTGGGCGGAGGCATAGAGGAGATTTCAAGGTCATCTCTATTTTTTTAAATGGAATGCTATGTTTTTTTTATCACGATGCGATAGCCAGTGTTGAGACGAATTCAGCGAGTTATCATTGAAGGTCATACAAGGTCAAATATGGTAGTAAAATAAACTTTATTACATTACGGGATTACAATTCAAGCGTCTCCTGTAAGGTAATAAAGTTTACTTTACTACCATATTTGACCTTGTATGACCTTCAATGATAACTCGCTGAATTCGTCTCAACACTGGCTGTCACATTGTGATAAAAAAAACATAGCATTCCATTTAAAAAAATAGAGATGACCTTGAAATCTCCTCTATACCTCCACCCACGCAGAAAATGTTTGTGTCACAATATGTCCCCCTCTATACCGTGTAAGTTTTCTATATAACATTTTTTCATATTATTACAAATAACGGCAATATTATAACTGGACACTGTTATTGCTCCACCCTGTATATAACTATATAGTTATGGTTGGTACATTATGGTAGAGAAACCTGAACTTTGAAGGGCATAGTCCGTTCTACCAGTTTTGTCAGCGTCGTACGTCTGCAATTCAGTCCTCACCAAGTCTTTCACCATTTCCGGGGACATGGCCTTCAACAGTGCTTTCATGTGCATGTCCATTCCTATATATTTGGAATCAACTGAGAATTTACAGTAATTATACAACAAAGCCAAACATAATTTCGTTAAATATCGTCGAACTTAATTTTGTAAAACATCAGAAAAGTTCTGTTAGGACAGACATATTACGCGATAGATGAACAGGCTTTTATTTAGAAAACAAATGTTTATTGAGAATAACTGTGAAAAATCGAACATTTAATATTAGTCTAATATTTGTTGGAGACTTTAACAAATTATGCTAACCGGAATCTATATTATACCTTCGGAAATCTCGTTCCTCAAATACAATATGGCCTCCGCCATTTTCGGGATCACGTATCCAACTTCTTTCAATTTATTCCTCATATCATCGCGCGCTTCCATCACGTTCTGCATTTCCATCTGAGCAAAGATCGCTTGAAGATACAATTTCAGAAGTTTACAAATTACGCGTAAACAACGGTACACTAATTACCGATAGGGTGTTCAAATGATTTCTCAGGTTCACCAGATCCGATCTGATCACTTTGAAGGTGTTGCTCGCGGAGTATTTGTCGCAGATATGGGACACGGACATTGCTGAAATATTTGTAGTATGGAGATTATTTAGGCCATTTTTTTTTCAAATAAATTTCATCCTCAAAATATTCGTCATAATTATAGGCTGCAGATTTTATGGAATTATATGTGAAAAATAAGTAAAAAAACTGTTACTAATAATGAAACATTTCTCAAATATAATAATAAAAGCGTCGGTATACGATATTTTTATTCATACAATTAAACAAGCATAATCTGTCAGGTTAAAAGAACAGTATAGTGATCGAGATACCGGTATAATTAGGGAATTATAATAGAGGATCGTCAGAGGGTAGCGTGTATAATGTTTAATTGTTTAATCACGAGTGCGACGTACCTAATAACGACGTAATCACGCAAAATACAAATGGTTTGATGAGTTTACAGTACCAAGCGGATGGGCGAGAGGAATTTAGTATAACAGCTGGACAGGTTCCTCCATTGGCGCAGCAATGCGTGTTTCTCACGCTCATCGGATCGTCCTCATAATCAGAATGTTTAAGGACCTTATTAATTATTAACGTTGTTTCTCTCTCGGCTTTGTCAAATTTGATGGTTTTGTTAGGTTCTCCGATAAACGCCTAACTTCCGGTTCAATCGATCTCGATCCAGATTTCAGATAACTATTACAACAATAATGAAAATGTCTAATCTAAATTTCCATTCTTATAAAATATTTATAATGTAACCCGACATCTTCTAAAAATAATTGTTAAATATTCAGTGGACGAGTCATAGAACAACGATAATTATATTTTTTCTGTTTCCCTAAAATCATGTTTTTTGATAACTATGTTTATTGTAAACGAAAGTAATCCTTTAAACTTTAAATCATTCGCAGTTTACTCATTTGTCCAAAGGCAAAAATTTATTGAATTTATTTCTCCAAATATTATTAAACTAATTATTACATATTATAAAATTTGGACACCGTTACTTGGACGTATGTACTTATGTATAGTTCTATAGTGTTAAACGGTTAATTTAATAGCGACGATTAGCCATAGTATTTCTCTTTATTGATTAGCGTGAGGGTACTATGTATATGTATAGTTGCACTATGTACAGGGGGTGACGTAGTCATTGAACGTTCATTAATCGTCATTGAATCTTCTTAAAGTGCTACGTATTCGTACGCTGAGCAGACTCTCGAAATCGTAGTCTGTGTAGTCGTTCAGGGCTTTTAACAGGACTGTTCTTCCTTCCTCGACGTTCTGAAAAGTATAATAAATAAACAAACGTCACTATTGGCTGGGATTTCAAGCAATTTAATTTTACAAATTTCTTGCGACGTTAACAATTGCAATTTTGAAGTGAAACTTCTTTGCTGAGGGTAACGTATTTGTTATGTTACGGAAGTGACGTTACGGAAGTCGAGAGTGGCGCGAAAATTTAAATTTATTAAACATACTCACATTAGTGATGCAAAGCGCGCTACCAAGCTCGTAAAGCGCAAACGCGCTAATATGTTGATCGTACAAATCATTGGACGGACTTCGTCGTCTCAGGCAATTCCGGAAACTCTCGATCGATGACTCCCTGTCTCCAAGATAAGAGTGAGCTGCACCCTCGATTAGGTCAGCCAGCCCAACCATAGGTTCGTCGGATCTGTTACCCTTGCATTCTGTGATAACAAATCAGCACTTTGTCAGATCAATTATTATTTCATCGTAATAATTGAAAAGTGTAATTAGAAGTTTTCATTACCCAGAAGCACTTTTCGTAATGAGTCTGCAGTACAGGACGGCATAGCATTCCACAAGTAAAGCAGCTCGTAAACGAGTAATCTGTAGTATAGCACTGTGTACGGTTGTCCAGTTTCTTGGTCCACGAGCTTAGGCGAACGGCGCTGGATGAACATCCCTAATTGCGTCTCCCGGTTCCTTCCCTTCGCGAAATAACGAATCTTCTGATAAGTTATGTCTAGGTCGTCTAAATTACCGATTGCCCCGCAACACACTGCGAATACAAATTAATTCGCTGAATTAATAAAAATAATGGACTAAATTCTCGCTTTACTAGGAAATATAGTTTATTAAATATTTTCAATCGTATCAACGACGGTGCAAATAGTGTTTCCTTCTTGAAAATTTTTTTGATTTATTTTGTTCAGATAATTGTGTAATTTAATTTTCGTTGCAATAATTTCAACAATTCTGAAGCAATATAAAATGCAGTTATTTCACTGTTGATTATCAACTTTTTTTACCTGCTCCCAAGTAAGCATACAAGCTCTTCGACCACCTGGACTCGTAGCATAATCGCGATAGCGACGGATAAGCTTTGTCATAGTTGAAACGGATTAGGTAACACCATGCCATTTCGTGTAGACATAGTAACTTCACCTCTCTCTGATTCGAGACTTCGACGGCCTTTTTGTAGGCCTCGAGAGCACCGGCAACGTTCGACTAAAAATTTAAACAATCATTGTAACCATTATTACGTTTATTATTAATAAACCACTATTACTGTGCAGAAATTCAAATTAAGAAAAAGTCTCAAAATCGACGTTTTCATTTCAGGTTCGAATTTTTCAGACAAATTAATAACAAAATACTAGTCAAATATTAACAAATAACTCAGTTACCTCGAGTCTTTCGATTCGGCCTGTGAAGAAGAGGAACAGTGCGGAATCGCTAAATTCAGGACGGGACTCTACAATTAATTGTTTCACGGCGTTTACGCCAGCTCTTAGGTTGTTTCCATCAAGACCGAAAAATGGACGTACGATTGTGTGATACCAGAGTAACGACAAACTGTAACAAACAAATTCGAGTTCGCCACATATGAGTGTAATTAACACAAATATATATTGCATGTAATATTTATGAAAAGAAGAAATTTAAAATCCATTTTATATTTCCAATAATATTTGATATGTTCAATAATATCTGTTTTATATTTCAAGCAAAACGATCTAATAAATATGGATGATTTAATAACTATCATTAATTATTCAGCGAGCTTGTTTCGTATGACGAATTCGACAAATAAGATTGGCAGGTCCTCAAAGGTCTCTGGAGTTGATTGATAGTTCGATTCCAGCATGACAGTTCCTGTTTTATTAAAATGATATGCAGAAGGTCTTACGTTGCCAAAGGAGCTCGCATGTCCTCGCTGAGACGTGCATTTTCCAAGGCAGCAAGACTCGCTTCCCTGTCACCCTTGAAGCCAAGAAGATGGCTCACTTTCACCAAAGACGGAGGCAATAAGCTAACGCATAACTGGTAAATACCATAACCGAAGTTTACCGCTGACATCAATCGGGAAACCTCTGCTGGTGCCACGAATCTGCCAACAGAATTTTGTTTGTTAACTAGTTTTCAAATGCTGCAAGAATACAGTATTTTACAATAGTCGAAATGTTAAGAAGTTTTTATTGAAAATATTAAAAAAAAAAAAATGAAAATTATAATTACGGAGTCTGCTGTTCATAACTGAAGCCAGTTAACGAGAAGAGCATCGACAATGTGCTCCTCAGGCTCGACGGCGAAGATACCGGCGTTAGGGTGTTCGCCGAATCATTGCATGACGATATGGACAATTCTGATGATCCTTGGCTGTATGGGCTATGCAGAGAATACGTAGAGTCGACGGAGGACGGTGTGCTGCATCTCGTGTGAACACCCGCTGAAAAATTGCAATATAAAATTGCACGTAAAGGCATGATCTGCTTCTTGGAAAAAATAAAAATAAGGTAAATAAGGTGATAGGCACATGTTGCCTTATAAAAGTAACAAGATTTAATTTATTTAGGACTTTGCGCGGTTCTTATTGTAATATGTGCTCTAATAAAGATATTTATCAAATCATTTCTTACGAAAAGGCATCTTTATAATTTCAATAATTGCAAAATCTAGTACCGGTCATTTGACCGATCGTGGTAGGTTTTGTGTAAAAAAGAAAAATTGATTTCTGTAGATCAGAGCCGAGGAACTGGTGGCCCATGGGCCGCACACAATTTCTTCCCCTTTTCTCAGTCCCTACCAGCGTCCCCCACCATTCGACTGGTATCCTATGAAAGAAATAGCGTGCGGCCCGCGGGCCGCCGCGCCCCCCTCCCTGGAAATAGAGTCAAGCTAGGAGTTGTGCTGAAGAATGGGAGACCAGAAAATTAATGGTGGGGGTTCCCCGGCTCTGCTATAGCTGATCCTCTTGAGGAAAAAACTGGATCGAGAGGATCATCTACGCTGTCAGAGAAATTAAGAACACTCGAGCGTAGAACAATGCGGATGCAAACTATTGCATACCGGAGGGCTTCCTGCCGAACGTGTGCTGATACAGTTGCCAGATTTGCGAATGTGCATATTGATAGACCTTCCATGCTTTACGTAACGTCCAACCACCGCGAACATAACCGGTGAGTTCTTGTTGCAGCAACGTCAGTATAGCTCTGCAAAACATCGAGTCTGCTAGAACTATTAGGCTCTCCAGTCTGTTCACGTAATCCGTCTGCAATGATCAACATTTATTTTTTTTTTTGGTTGATTTTATTGACGCACTTTGACACTTATTGGTTCATTTTCATTTAAAATTAATAAAAATATAAATCGGTCCAGTTGCGGATCTACAAATGTTCGGTGCCCCCCGCAAAATATAATTTTGGGACCCCTTTTTTCTTTCGATATTTTTATAGAATTGAAATTTTTTAATGGTTCTATAGGAAGGAGAATTGTAAAAATTCAATAACCGTAAAAAGTATGTTTTTTTGGTCAGTGTACCTTTAATTTAAATTAGGGATAATAATTTTAGTAAAATTACAAAATGATAAATGTAAAAATTTTGGGTCCCCTCCGATTACGGTCCCTTTCGCGTTGCGGGGTTTTGCGGTATTGTTGTTCCGTCACTGAATCATCCTGTACTTTAAGATAAACAATTATGATTATAAATATATAATAATTACTCCTGTTTCCTCCGTTCTGAAGACTTGACTCTTCATCGACTTGAGCCATCCTATGTCCATAGCACACTCCCTTTCCATGCTTTTCAACAGTTGTATGGCTGCGTCGAGATAACCATCCTCGAATGTCATTAATGCATTCTAAAAATTATTGATTTCATGTCATCGAATCGCAATCTGTTGGTTTAAAATTACGTGAAATCTTTCGATCTTTAATATCTCGATTTGGTTGAAGTAATTGTATAATAAGATATACCTATAAATATAAATTACAATAATAAGAAAAAAATGGCTTACAACGAATAAAAATACCAGCGGATAAATTTATAATAAGTGAAATATAAATTACAATGGAAACAATAAAATCAAATAGCCATATGAGAAGTTATCATTTGTTAGAAGTTATCATTTGTTAAAAATTGTTTAATATAAGTTTGAAGAGTATCTGCTTCTTCCAAAATTAAAAACGAAAATTAGAGAACAAGAAGATATTTATAAAGAATGTGATAGTTATAACCACAATACCGAAGTGGCCTATATTTTCTATGTAAGACGTCATCAGGACAGACATTTAAATAGCTCCTTAGTCAATACCGTTAAGCCGCCTACGGTGGCACGCGATGCAGGCCTTCCTTTAATGTTTTACACGAACAAAAGCCATATGGTCATGTAAAACAATATATGTATGTCCCTACATGATCAAAAGTATACTATACACATTAACATAACAGTATATGTACGTATACAAAGTGACCCAAAAGTCATTAGATTTATTTTTTTATAAACAAATCCAAATTTTAAATGGTCCGCGGTAACTTTCAGGACATCCTGTATATACATCTTACGCATTTTCGTACCAACAAATTACGCAAAACCCGAACACACAGACCGAATGTCTGCAGTTTCCATGACCTTGAACACCCCCCCCCCCCCCCCCGGAAGCCACTCATCATCCTCCGGAATCAAATCCAAAAAAACGCAAAAAAAACCTGCTCTGAAGAACAGAAAAATAACGATCAAGATTTCATACCATAAACGAGACGAAGCAGCGGCTGGCCCGTACATGAAAGCTGTTAGGGTATTTGCTAAACAGAGCCTTCGCCTCTTCGGTCTTATTATTCAAGAACAACGAGATCCCTTCTCTGGCGATCTTCCATTCCTGCACGTCCTCCGATTTCTTCGCCATGACGTATTATAAAATTGCAATTATCGTGATCGCACGATTAGATCACGGGGGAGACACTATATCTTCCGCGTTATACTGATTGCCACGTGAGGGTACGTCAGGTGGCCGTCTCTGGCCATCGACAGAAATCGTTTAGCAGTTAATGACCAGGGTCCCCAATTCTCAAAGCGGTGTCAGCTTCGCTGCGGTGTCATCGTCGTGTGCGAGCGATCATTCAGAGACAATGTTTTTGCGGCACACAATAGAGTGACAATGCCGGCGAAGACATCAGCCGTCATCCGGGAAAACGATCCGCAAACGAACAGGAAAGTCTTGTTTATCAGGGGACTGGTCCCCCACGCGGTGACCAGACTACACCACTTTCGACGGAAATATTAACCGCAACGTTCCACGAAGAAAGTAGCTAATATTATGCAATGTAGACTCATTCGGCCCGTGACGAACAACGATTCGATTTTTCTTCCGGTGACGACACTAAACTGATCCTCTTCCTGCAACTTTGTTTTTGTATTGTTATCGTCCTTTTTACCGCCTCGACAGAGTCACGTGTGATTTTTGAAGGACTCGGACACCATCGAAGAGGATCGAGATTTGTTAACGAGGGAATATGTTTATGGTTAGAAATGAATGAAAGGGTGGTCGGTGTACGGGCTGGTTTGAATTCGTGTATTAAAGGATGCCTGCTCACTATGGTGCCACGAATTGACTAAATCCTCTCGGCGTAGCGCAATGCTGCTGCCACCACCTCGGGTTTCCAGATGTACGTGTTATATATATAGATGTATCTATATGCATATATATATATATTATTGATTTTACAGTATGTACCGTGTGGCAGCCGTATATTTACCACAAGTTGCATTTTAATTTCGATAACTGGTCTCGGCTGACACGTGCCGAATCGCTGGTACTTAGCGATTTTTATAAAAATCTTCGAATGCTTCAAATTGAAGTTACGAATAAATTAAAAGAAACGAATTACAAGAATAAAATTATTTATTAGAAAAACATCGACTAGAATTGGTGTTACAAGAAAGCTATTTACCTTTGGTAAGTATGTATGTATGTATATAGATTCGATGGAACAATGTAGCAAAGAAGAGCGCCGATAACTCAACGATAAACTGAGGCGGCGAATCTTGTTTGAGGTGCAATGCCCATAAACGGTGTTGATCCAATTCACCGGATCAGGGAAATTATAGATCGATATATGTATATGAACCGCCATTTAACTCTAGAGGAACTCTTAAAAATATTCCGCCCTATAGAATAACTAAATAATTTATTTTTTGTTGCTTATCACCAATTCACAGCAGTGTGGAACTATGTAAATAAATTATTACCTACATTACCAATTAAATATATTTTATATTTAATTTATATATCAAATCTTATTACTAGTTAATTGTACGCAATTATGTATAGTCAGTGTGTAAAAGATAGCGAGTCTTTTCCCATGATGTTCTGTAACAGTATTTAACTAGTAAATCGAATAATTATAAATACAATATAAATAATCGTTTGTATTACAATTGATATTACTACGTGGAATGTTATCTATACAAATTCTAGACCTTCGAATTTCTTATCTATCACTTTAGTGTCCGGCATTATTATAACACCTTTAATTGTGAATGCCATAATGTAGGTGGCAGTTTGACCTAGATATTCTTCCGTTTTCAGTGCGACGATAATTGAATCTTGCGAACCTGGCAAGAATTTGAAACTCGAGAAGCCTCTTATTGGTACTACACTACCAATTTCGGTAACCTGTAAATGTATTGTTCCATAAATACTATTGCATTTCACGAACGATTGAATAATATAAAAAGTTAGACGGAACCTTAACGTCAACGAAATTCTCATCCACTGTTAACAGAACGTTACAACTCATTCTCTCATCTGTATCATCGTTATAACGTTCGTGAGAACACCGTCTTGGCAAGAAGAACCAACTTTTGTGTATGTCGCTCCAAATCCCTGATTCATGAATCATGTAACCTGTACAATATCGACAAACAATTTTTATACTCGTAAGAACTAGAGTGGTATTCGATAGAAACAATTACATACCTGGAAATTCTATGTTGATCGCTTGCCTCAGTCGTTTGTAATTCGAAATCCAATTTAAAGAGGACACTTCACCACGAGGGGATACTACTTTTACCCAAAGTGGGTCATTGTTCTCGAACTCTCCAGTCGAAGAAGTCCATTCCTTTCCCATGCTGCCGACGTATAAATGTTCATCTTTAACAGTTGCCCATTCAGATTTAAATCCTGTTGATAATTTAGCACGTGTAACATGAACCTTAAAACCAGTAAATACACTAATCAAAGCTGAACTGTTTTAGCGCCCGGCAGGGCAATCCCACTGCTCAGATTTCATGTCAAATAATGCCACGGCGTTTGGTTGCTACGATCAATTGTTAGTACAAACACCTGCGAAAATAGTTCAGAAAACTAAGCGACAACGCTGCTTGGCACTATTCGACATGAGTTTTGAAATAGCCCCTAGGATTATAACCATTCGAATAAGAAACCGAATATATACCTTTAGTATTCTTCCCATTGCCGTTCATTAATATAATCCAAGGGTAAACTTCCTCTCCCTCGATGGCATATACTACTCCGGTACGGTCATCGAAAGACAACAAACGTCCATCGAAGGTAACCAATTCGGACAACTCCATACCACGCCCTTTCATAGTTAAAGACGTTGTCAACATTTGAGTCTTGTCATCCCAAACAACGGAGATGACGGAGGTGCTAGGATTCCACAAGAGACTTCCAGTTTTCATAAGGCTGTGCCATGTGTTTTTTTTATCCAAGATTTTTGAGTCATGATCGAGATCACTTACTATGGCTATTCTGTAGGTGATGCCTTGCGGTGTCTTAGCAGGAGGCGACAAAGGATACGTATTATTGTACTTGTAATAGCGGCACTGTGCTGAGACTTGGTTCGACGAACTAATGATTCTGTGCAATAATGGAAAACCGATTAGGAACATTGGAACAGATAACAATAGGAAAATTAATGCCACATATTGGTTCTGAATGCGAAACGTGCTGTTCGCAACTCTATACACGAGTGGTGCTCGCAACGCTTGTCTCCAGTCGTGTAAATATGACATCTTCATGTTACGACTCTTCATCCTATTCCTAACCTCCAATTCCATCATGGATGTAATCGGAGAAAGGGGTAACGTTGACAACCGCTCGCCGCGCCATCTATGCTCATAAACATTACAAATAGCGGTAAAAATAAATTCGCAAAAGTCCTGAATTTTCTACTCACGGTTAATAAAAGTTTAGTGTAGTACTTTTTCGAACATTTTGTTCGATCGAAGTAAGGTATACATGTATATTCCAGAAATGTTTGTAACGCATAAGTAAAAAACCATAAGGTAACAATAGGGTATAGGTACAATTTAAAATAATGGAATAAAAGAAGATTTGTTGTTTCAGTTGTTATCGATACGGTTTTTGTTTCAAACATATTTTTATATAATTGTTATTGCAGGTTTGGGACGATTCTAGGTATACATGACATATGGACAGTTTTCTAATATACGTTTCAGCCCCTTTCCCCATTATGGTGATTTACCCTTTGCAGCTGCGTCTATTATTCCATCTCTACTCGACTTCCGTAGTCAATTTACCCGAAACTCCGCGCTTAGGGTGCACACGTTTTGTATTGCTACAAACTTAGGTCACCGTGGGACCATGGAAGTCAAAAGTCATCGATCTTTATCGCAACATCGTACATTTGTCTGTTATAAACTTTCGATCATGCGTTTATAGCAATAATAATCGATTCAACGAGGTTATGTAAAAACTGTAACGAAACTAAATAATACTCTAGAACTGACGAACCAAAATGACTTAATGTTTTCTTTGGCAATTATACGGACACTGATAAAAATTCATCAGAAAATTAACTTTCTCATTGAATCAAATGTTACTAAAAACAATTTGTACGAACTCTGATGCAGATTCGTCTGCACAGTGATTAGTCGCATTTATTAGTCGGTCGTTCTAGCGTTAACAATTAATATGATGTTACTTATAGTGTCCAATATAAAATATTATTTTTCCAGAAATAACATTGCAGAAAATCAAGGTGCATGAGAACACCCTTTAACCTCATTAGCTCTCAGGAGCTAACCAAGAACAAGTCGAAAACGTAATCAACAGTAAGTTAAGAAATTCCAGGTAGAATTTCAAGATTATATTATACATAGTAAATAATGAGTTTCACCAACTTCTATTTAGCTAACCAGGAACAACAAATCCAGACCATTTTTTAATATAAGCGAACAAATTCAGAATTCGCAGAGCCTGACGAAGCATATTTTCCAGAAATGCCTTTCTTATCGATAGCATTACGTAATGTTATTTTAAGCAGCACGCGATCAATTAAAAGGAAGCAGTTTTAGTCCTGGCTCGATAATGCTATAGTCCACATCTAGAACATTCACGGGAGTGTGGACTGATCGGATAATAATAAGTTTCTATCCGAAAGACACCGATTCGTCTTGTGTCAATAACGATGCTTGCTTGCATCGGCCTTGCATATTCTTGAACGTTGGGGTTGAACGAACGAGTCTGGGGTGAAACGAATCGAGGGGGTGGCGAACGGGGGCGGGCGGGGGGTCCGAGGGAGGGATCGGGGGTGTGTGTGGGAGGGGGGGTGGGGAGATAGGGGGTGGAAGGGGAGCCCATGAGGGTGGCAAAGTGCTACGGCAGTCGTGTAACGCGTTTCCCGCCGACAACATCGGCTATATCGCCAATAATATTAAATCGCGGCCGCGTTTCCACGTTTCCACGTGTTCCTCGCGTGTCTCCGGCCCTAGCCCGATCGCCCATTGGTCGAAAAACCTGTATTATCGATCGAACGCGCATTGCGCACGTTGCCGCAGTTCCCCGTGTACACCGGGGGCACCCTTCCACCGCAGCTACGGCACTGGGCTTGTTTTGTTGTGGCGACAACAGGGAACCGTGAATAAATATCGCCGATTTTTCCGCGTCTGATGCTGCACGACGGTGCCCAGCGAGATTAGGATGATCTCACGGTGCCGCCACTGCGTCCACGCTGCCTGTCAAAAACGCCGTCCGACCGCCATTGTTCCGGTTCAAATCGAATCGAGGAAATCCCTCGCCATCCGGCCTCGACAACTCCTCCACACCGTGGAAAACGATACTCCGATCGTGAACGCGCCAGACGATTCGTATATTGTTCGACGTTATTCGAGGATCCTGGTGTAACAAAGGCTCGAAAAGTCGGCCAGCGATCCTCGATCGATTTCCAAACTGTTTTATCGGTACATCGGGATTTTTGAACACTGGCGGGAAAACTCGGGTATCAGGTGCCCGGTGATTGTCGTCGTGCCCTGTGTTGTTTGGTGTTGTCGGTTCGAACGATCTTTGTGTTCGGATCGTGAGCAATTCGTCCTTGTAATGAAAGTTTCCTGTGCCTTCTGTCGACGTAGACGCTGCTCCAGACTGTGTCCGTTGTGACCCAAAGTTCTCGCGAGATTATGGTGTTACTGTCGTCGTTAAGTGACAGTTGCTCACCGCCGTTTGTGGATGGTCACTCACGGGAAGCCGCCGCCGAGTCTCCGAATCCACATTCGAAAAGGTAAATATGTTACATCGACTTGCAATTCAATAATGGACTACACCTGTTCCCTCTGGGTCCTTTTTCTCTCGGACAGGATCATCAGTTTTGTTTTTTTTTGTAGGTTTGTTTAGGCGATCCCCTACACGTGTACCCGGTTTCGTCCAAAAAGCGCTTATCCGATTGGCGATCTCCCCATGTTAGGGTTAACCTTCTCGGCAAACTTTCAGTCTATTTCAGCTGACCGCGTTCATCAGATTCGAGATATTAGGTCTTCCGCACAGAAAATTGTTGGGTTGGTCGCTTTAACGAGCTAGGTCGCGTGTTCACGACTTTCGCGATTACGTCAGTCCTGGGCCAGGTTTTAGTCTACACTGTTCATAGCATAGACTCTGTGCTCTGGCAGAAACTTTGCTTATTGCAATGAGGATGAGGACGCTTCATCTTTGGTCAGCTCCATTTTAGCTGGGAACAATTGTTTCTCAATACTTGGGAAGTTTGGGGATTACACCAAAAAAAAAACAGAGTTCACTGAAAAGTTAGGTAAAAGCAACCTTTGAGAAAGGGGTCTGAGCTAGCTCTGAGGCATAAAGGGTAACTGAGGTGCAAACAAACTTTTCACCAGCCTCTGAATCAAACGTTGCACCACCTAATCATCAACCCAAAGTCGTCAAGATCACAGAAAAGATTAGGTCAACTGGGAGCCCTAACTGGGAGCCCCTAATGGTGTCCCAGCTGCGACTGCCCCTCGAAGATCAGCACAGTCCTTCGCCTGGAAATGTCTCTGACCGCGGACATTGTGTCCGCTATCGCGGTAGCCCGCGCGTCGTCGATACAGTCCCAGGCTGCATCCAGCGAACTCGGTGACATATTGACCAGCGTGTGTAAACAGCGAACTCGGTCAAAGCGATAAGAGCTCGCGTTCGTAAAAACTGTTTGTCCTATTCGCACAATAGCGACCCAGAGAAACAATTCCGTTGATAAAACACAGCTACCGGGAGGGAGGGTTGGGGGAAATCATCAGAGCCAGCCAATTAAAACCGGCGTTTGTTTCTGTAAATTACAAGGTGGCTCGACCGGTGGTAGCTAAGCAGTTACCAGGGTAGACGAAAGGTAAACCTGCCGTGCTTCGCCATAAAGGGTGGGGGGCTGTAATCTAACCCCAAGACGAGGGTTGTAAGAAGACACCGGGCATCGTCCACGACGACAGGTTGCGTCGGAACGGTTCTTCAAGGTCGACGACCTTAGCGTCTCGTATGAACGGGTCTGTGCTTGCACGAGACGTAATTGTGCTTGGAAGTTGGCGCGGGAGGGGGATAGATAAACGAGATGGTACATTGAGAGAGATAGAGAGAGAGAGGAGGATAGATAAACAGAGAGTGGGGATAGCAGGCACCAAGCGTGCGTCAGGACAGGGGGTGACTTTGTGGGGTTGGTTGGTTGGTCTATTCGAAGGGGCAGGGGGTGCAGTTTCGGTGACGTTCTGCCGAAACCGAGGGCAACGAATGAACGCTGATGTAAAGGAGCCGCCGCGCCGCGCCGGGTGGGGAAAGAGAAAGTGACTGCATGTAGGGGTGGCCGCGTGGACGCCTCGGTTGCATCGCGGTTATGGTTTCGGGAATCCTTCCGATGGGGTCATTCTGGGGAGAAAATTTGTTTTATAAGAAATTATGCAAAATTAGCAAAAGTTATTGTAACTCGAAATGGATCGTAGACGCGGAGACGAAAGAACACGTAGCCCTTGCACTGCAATTTATATGATGAAGGTGTTGATGCTTTAGGTATATATATGTACTCTCTATGTACATATGTATATTTCACCCTGCGAAACCGTAATACCATTACTGGGTGCTTTTAGGTATATTCGAAGACAATACATTCTTCCCTCTTCCCCAGTACCACTTATTAGCACGTGACCGGCTTCTGCGACCACGTGTCAGTGCTTCTCAACCTGTAATTGTTAGCAGCCGAAGTCTACACTCATCAAATTTTATATATTAAGAGAAAAGCAATATTATTAGAATTTTTGAAGTGTTCGAACAGGGTCGAATTAGTTTTTCATGCCAGGGGAAGGGTTAAAGTTTGGATGCTCCTTGTGCATGTATATACTTGCATGTATATACCTACAACAGCTATGTATACTTGGATGACTGGTCTGTACCCGGTCCTATCGACGATGCATCGCCATGGAAACGGCACCGTCGCACCAACGTATTATACTGCATAGTTCGCAGAAGTACTGGCGTGAAGGACAGACATTTTCAAGGCCATCGATCTATCGCCGACTCAGGCGTAAGGGTGATCTAAGGGCACTCGCGCTGTCTGGAGAGAACAATTTCTTTTCAAAGCACACCTTGACATATGTATAGGTATCTACGTGCACTATACACAGTGTTCGACTTAGCTCAACAATATTAAATATTTCACAAACTCTATTGGGCAAACAAAACCAATTGAGGAACTCGGAGAAAAAATTTTTCTGAAGTATCAAGGTGACCTTGAGTCATTTTATTTTTAATCAGTCATCCTGTATATCTTCCCAAAGTCTACTCTAGGCACCGAAGAGACGAATTCGATGACCTATAACACGATGACCTTCGGTTGACCTTGTAGCTATTGATAATAACGGTCCGGTGTTTCAGGAAACGGACGAAAGTGGGTGGAATGAGGAGATTCATCCGGTGACCTCGTGCCACACGTGGTAATGCTACTGGCAAGCGGTGCTTCGATACCGACCATCGCCGGTGCCGTCGAGGAGGAGGAAGAATATGCACGCAGCGAGGCGAACAGCGCCCACTATGATGGCTATGTCACCGATCACACGGATCTCGCGTCGGAAATCGACATCGACGAGTCCGAGTACAGGCGGGAGCTTCTCAACGACGTAAGAACCCATTTGCCATTAGTGAACCGATCTGATAGCTCCTCATAGACGCTACATATCATAAATATCATGGGCTGACCTAGTAGCTAAATAATCGTTTATCTTTCTTCATTTGATTGCAGAAATGGCGAATGCTATTTGACAAGGTACGTGAACGTATTCTTCTTGGGGTACTCAGTGCCAAGAGATTCGCTTAGGCATGCGGAGCCTGACTGATTCTTGTTCTCCAGTTTGATCCGGAGGGTTTTGGCGAGATACCAGTGGAAGATTTTTTGGCGGCTTTGAAAAGTCCCGAATGGAAAGCCGAGATACCGCCAAATAAACGAGACATTCTGCTCGCCAGGGCGAAGGAGTCGCGTGTTCAAGCGGTGACGTTCCAGGATTTCGTCAATGTGGTAAGTGATTGCATTTAGAATCTCACAATGACTCACGATTGTTCCAGGTCTTCTTAAAATCTCTGTGAGTACAAAGATAATCGAACAAAATCTATCTACATGCTGTGGATTAACTATTTCAGCCAACAAAATGATATTATGCTTAGTATTAAATTAGCTCTTTATGTTATACTTCATAATTGCATTGCAGAAACATTTCCAATCGATTGGAAATGATCTCCCGATTAAAACAAGCCTACACACGGCATAGAATCGAATAATCACGTGCAGTAGATCAGTACAGAAAAGTTTTGTACAAAACAATTTTTGGAACTCCTCGAGTGGCAACGTTGTATTTTGAAAGCCGACTACGTTGTCAAATCTATCCTTTCTGGCTAGATAACTTTTTTTTATGTTGCAGTCTTATGTAGTTCAGTAGTTGACCGTTCTATTCGGGTAGATGGTGTGAGAGACATTCTGATTTTTAGCTGTGTCGGTATTGCAGATTGTCATTACCTCGTATGGTAATTAGTCTATTACCTCATTTGTGGATTGATGAAAACATACATTGGGTGATTAGCCTATTCTTATATCTTGTTTATGGTTTGTAGAGATCTTATGTCGGTGGCCTAATTACTATTTTTATGTCGCATCCGACGTTACCGACACAGCAAAGATTCATATGGCGCGCGAATTTGAACGATGATATCATTAAAGAGCAGCATACTGAAATATATAAAATATAAATTAAAAAATTAAATAGTTCTTTTCAAATCAATTTTAGCATAAATTTCCCCCTGAGCTTGCATCCTATGAAATCAAGCAAGACGAAATATTTGTCAACTTACGATTTATCAAAAAATAATTATATATCATTAAAGAGCAGCATACTGAAATATCTAAAATATAAATTTTGTGAAGTTGTCGAGCACATAAATAGTTCTTTTCAAATCAATTTTAGCATAAATTTCCCCCGGAGCTTACATCCTATGAAATCAAGCAAGAAGAAAAATTTTTGTCAACTTATGATTTATTAAGAAAAAAAAATTAATTTTTTTGACCACTTCAAATTTTTCTCTACCGTTTCGAACTTCCCCTTTTCCTGTAAGTTCCCAAGATTTTCAATCTAATGACACTCGACTCAGCCTCGAGCTTCTCAAGCATCCCTAAAAGTGTATCGAGATTTGTATCGCTAAAAGCTGCTAGAAAAGGTTCGCGACAGTTAAATAGACTTATTCCACTGGACGGGCAAGTTCGAAGCCGCTCATTGTCCGTTTTATTTGTCAATCGGTGAAAAATGCGGTATTCCGCTTTCCCAAAGGAACTGGGACGACAGTTCGAAGGCGAAGCGGTTTTAGCGACCAGCAAAACTGCTAGATAAATATCGGGACAACGATAATCTCGCCGTTTAAGGGCACCGCGGCCCATTGTTCGCGGTTCGAAACCCGCTGACAAGTTTTCGGCGGTTTTGCTACCGCCTACTTTCCGGCACGGGTAAGCATGTCTGACGTTGAGTGGCAGAAAATTGTCTGCGTACAAATCGAAATCATTCGAATCGCGCAGGTTAAACGACGTGTAAAGGGAGCTGCCGCTCCTGGTATTGACATTCCGCGGAGATCGTGCCTCTCGCGAGTGCGCTCGAAAATTATCTCGGCCCCTTTGTGTTTTTGATTATGCTCGAACGACTCCTGAACGTGCGCTAAATTTTACTATGTGCTAGGAAAAATCGCTCGGAAATCGTTGCGAACTGTTCAGGAAAATTTTAGAATCGCTACGAATCGACGGGTCCCTTTTTCTTGACAGAACTTCCCATCGAATTATTTATTTGCGAGACCATCATCATTGCATCCGTGACACTTTTCTGTTTAAAATGATACCCAACACGACCCGCTTCGGATCGCATTTACCCGTTTAATCCACGATTTAGTAGCACCTCTATTATCCGAACCGTGATCTTTGATCTGCTGTAACTCCGTAGAAAAAAATCGGAGAATGTTCTACGTGGGCTCATTTTTCAGCTTGAAATCTCTACTTTTTCATGTGTCTAGATTATATTTTTTTGGCCAATGGAACCGGTGATACACAGTTCTAGAGCACCCCAGTCGTAACGAGATACAGACCTCAATATCGGTGATCGCGCGTAGCATTACCAGAATTTTTTCTTTCGGCGATAACCGATGGACGATTCGTTTACATTTTCATGAATTTATCTTTTGTCAAAAAATCACGATTCTAAAAAAGAGAAAAATTTTCAACTTGATTTTTTCCATGTTCAAGATGGGGTTCTTTCTCTACTATCGGTGCTCGCGTGGAACGATTCTGCGGGACTGTTCGTAGTTTAAACTCCGTGTAGGAAAGTAGCGAGACAATGGATTAGGGTGGCGCATGATGAACGACCTCGGCGATGTGCGATCGTCGTTGTCCAGGTTGAGAAGTGAACCCCCGCGCGCGCGCGCGCGCACGCTCGCTCGCCTAGCCCGTTTTCTTCGTGGTTTGTTATCCACGGTTGAATACCAGGAATTCAGTTCTTTCGCCGTAAGAGACGACACAGGATGATAGGATTAAACCCGCAGGTGGTTAAAGGTAGACGCAATTATTCAGGAGCTTGGAATCGCAAGCATTCTCCCCACGGTAGTATGATTTACGGTCGGCGGGATCGAACGACGGAAACCAGGATTTCCGTGGCATGCGACCCCCTCTTCTCTTTCTCTCTCTCTCTGTTCTATTCTCTGTATTACTCTCTCTCTCTCTCTCTCTCTCCAGCGTTGCACCATATACCCCTCTCTGCATACTTATTATTTCGCACAGCCACGAATGAACGTGATAATCTTGTTCCACGCGGAGCTGGGGACCGCCTATACATATATCACCGCGCGGCATAGGGTTTCTACGATTTCAATGGAAAAACGCGAAATTTCCCAATTATCACCAATTATTTTGTCCCGCTCCTTCGTTTCTTTACTATTCTGCTGTGAGCCAATTAAGAACCGACTTAATAATCGTGCAAGTGATTCGTTTGCGTTGACGTCACCTGGTCTTTGTGGACATTTTATTTATGTATTCCTTCGTTCGAGTTTACAGAGAAAATTTCTCTAGTGATCAACGACACGTTCGGATATCAGAGGTTCCGCTAAATCGTGGATTAAACCGACGAACGTGATCGAAACTGTACCGTGTTTGGTATCGTTTCAATCGGAGAAATGCGAGGCACACGACAATAACAATATCGAGAAAAAATCATTATCAACTAAAAGTGTTGTTACTAAAAATTACTAGTTATTGTGTATGTCGATCTTGACCATCGAATCGCAGCGTTCTCGGAGGAACTAGCAGGGACTAAAACGGTTCTGAAAATAACTGTTTCAAATTGTTATATATCGGTTCTGATTGAAACATTTATGAAGAACCGAAATGATGTAACTGTTACGAGAATATCGGTTCTGGCCTATATCGGTTACGGTTACGGTTCCCGAGAACCGATATTATTTCCATTCTGTAACTGTTATTTTTCGGTTCTGTAACTGTTATTTTTCCATTATATAACTGCTATTTTCTGTTCTACAACTGTTGCTTTCTGGTCTAGAACTGTTATTATGTTCTATAACTGTTATTATGTTCTATAACGGTTATTTCTGTTCTGTAACTGTTATTTCTGTTCTATAACTGTTATTTCTGTTCTATAACTGTTATTTCTGTTCTATAACTGCTAATATTGTGTTCTATAACTGTTAATATTATCATTATGTTCTATAACTGTTATTTTTCGGTTCTGTAACTGTTATTTTTCGATTATATAACTGCTATTTTCTGTTCTACAACTGTTGTTTTCTGGTCTATAACTGTTATTATGTTCTATAACGCTTATTTCTGTTCTATGACTGTTATTTCTGTTCTATAACTGTTATTTCTGTTCTATAACTGCTAATATTCTGTTCTACAACTGTTAATATTATCATTATGTTCTACAACTGTTATTTTTCTGTTCTGGATTTCGGTTCCGCCATTCTGTATTCTGTTCGGCCGAAGAACATATAACGTGTATTCAAGCCTTGCGTTCATTATATTAGGTCGTGTAATATAAAATGTCGGATTATTCAATGGCGAAGAAAAATTGATTTTTCTGAATACAGAATGACGGAACCGAAATATAGAATCGAAAAATAACAGTTATAGAACCGAAATAATATCGGTTCTCCTGCACCGTAACCGATATAAGCCAGAACCGATATTCTCGTAACAGTTATAACATCATTTCGGTTCTTCATAACTGTTTCGAGAACCAGAACCGATATCATAACAGTTTTCAATCTCTGGGAACTAGTCGATTCTCGGCTCGGTAAATGAGACATAAGAGGCCGATGGTGGGGCAACGATTGGTCCTGGGGGTTTCGCAGGAGTGGGAGGATCATTTGGTGAACTGCGATTAGCAATTAGTCCGGTCGGAGGTGGTGGGTCAGTGGATGTTTGCGGAGCGGTAAACCGTCCATTAAAGAGGACCGAGTTGACGTAGGCCGAGAACAGGAGAAGATAGGAGATCTATAATACAAGAAACCAAGAGAGAGAGAGAGAGAGAGGGGAGACGGCGAGGGTAAAAGGAGAATGGAAAAGCATAGTCGGCGCTTAGGTGGCCTTTGGAGTTTCGGCAAGTCGGCGATTCTGGACACGATCTCGGTGGTCCTTCTTCGTTTTCGGTGTCCCTCGACCTTCTCCTCCCTTCTTCTTCTTCTTCCTCCGTTCTTGGCCAGCGTAAGGTAATTTTTTTCCTCTCTCCGGGTTCGAGAGGACTCTCTGTCGGGTCCATTCTTCTCTCGTTTGCTCCCGCCGGATATCAATTATGTCCCCGTGGGCCTACCATGGAAGGGACCCCACTGATGTGCGTCTCACCTCCGCGGGGGTGGCCACGGGGTGGGGTGGGAAGTTTCTTCAGGTTCAGCCTCGTTATCCCTCGCCGTGGGCGTCGAAATCCCTGTGTAAGGTCTCTCAGGAGCTACAAAGTGCAATTTAAGAAAATTCTCTCGACTCTCGCCTCTCTTTCGTCCCCCACGTCTCGTTATACTCTCTCCCCTCTCCCTCTCTCGCTCTCGCAAATCTCGACGATAAATCCCGCTACTGTCACTCAGCCGCGAGCGGACTTATTTACCGAAGCTTTGGGACCTTTTTCTCCTCGGACTCCCTTTCGGACACCCTCACGGCGATTCTGCGACATTCTACCGCCACTTTGGGGCGTCTAATGCAAAAATTACGCCGAGTGAGAACAATTGTTGGATAATTTAGGAATTAATCGTGCGATCCCATTTAGTCGAGACACCCTGTAGACTGACTTAAGGGGTTACACCACCCTGGGAAAAATAGGTATAAAAATAAACTTTTTTTTTTACGTTGCCATTAAGTATATAAAATGATCTTTATTTTACACATATGTATAGTAGTTTTATGAACAATTTGCAATATTAACGATTAAAAAAAAATAAATAATGGCGGAGATATAATCCGATAAGTAGGACCCTCTTTTGAAAATTCTTGCTGATGGTGTATATGATTTCTCTGTTAGGCATCGTCTAAAAAATAATAAATAAATTTTTTCTTATTTATAAGGGTAATAGCTACAATGTGACGTAGGGAAACATTTTAAAAAATTTTTTTGTAGAAATGACAGCTGTTTGAAACAAAAATTTGGAATTTTCATCGAAATTTTGCGTTTAAAAAATTTATAACTTTCGAACATGGCACCGAATCACAAAAATCCTACGTCACATTGTAGCTATTACTCTTATAAATAAGAAAAAATTTATTTATTATTTTTTAGACGATGCCTAACAGAGAAATCATGTACACCATCAGCAAGGATTTTCAAAAGAGGTTCCCACTTATCGGCTTATATCTCCGCCATTTTTTATTTCTTTTTAATCGTTAATATTGCAAATTGTTCATAAAACTACTATATACGTGTGTAAAATAAAGATCATTTTATATACTTAATGGCAACGTAAAAAAAAAAGTTTATTTTTATACCTATTTTTCCGAGCGCCAGGGTGGTTTAACCCCTTAATTTGGTATACAGTTGCAATTTCCTGGTCGCATAAACAAACATACCAAAGTCGATTTCTGAAGATTATACGAGACCCCCCCTCCTCCTCCAATAGTCGGAGAGTATTGCAATAATAGATACAGCAGATCGAGGTAATATTCGAGTACACATACTGGGTTGGTGATCTGAGATCTAAAATACTTTGTTGCTAACAATACAACAGAATATACAAGGAACAAATATGAAAATAAATTTTCATTATATTTTTCATACTTTTGATATATACTGATCGACAAAAAGGACAAATATACATATCCACGTATAAGCGTGTGTGCAGTATGTTGACCTTCGAGTGACCTTTACATGACGCGTGCGACATCGATTATGTTCCATTGTTCTAGCCCAAGCGCTAGTAAGCATGCGCACTATCATTCTATATTAAATCACGATTCTATGAAACATCAAAATAGAATAGAAATAAGAAAAGTTACAAATCCATATATTATATCTTACATAATAATCAGATTACAGTCATTATGCATTATGACAACAGACGAAACACGAAAACAGTGAAAATACCGGTCGATTTTCATCAAAATTCTATTGTTTATAATTCATTAAAATTATTAAAAAATGAAACGATGCAGCTGCTGTTCCTTGCAATCGATGAACAAAATGTTTATTGTGCGTAAAGATCCGCATATACAGGGTGTTCGACTACAGTTGGGAGAAAAAAGGAGTGGTTCTCCATGACAATATAAGTCGAAAATGAAGAATAAAAAAATTGCGATTTCGGCTTGGTTATTTAATTACTAACCCTTGGCACTCGAGTGGCAACTCTGAGTACCATTATTCAAAATATTGTTTACATTATTAAATATGTTGGTATCTAATCAATAGACTCCGAATTTTATACATTTATGGCAAAAATAAGTACGTGCAATTTAGAACAGTTACAAAATGATAAGACTTTAAGAGTATTAATATATTATTTTCACTATATTAAAATTATTAGTGAAAAATATAAAATATTTAGCTCCTGTGTCTTACAATTGATGCACAAACTTTTTATTTTCCATAAAGATCGGGAGTCTACTAATCAATTACTGAACATGTAAGTATTCTATGAAGTATTATATGAATTTCATATGCAACAAATTTTAAAAATCAGCGAAAATGGAAATATTCTAGGTCGGAAGAAATGTTTAACTTTCGAGTTAAAATAGCTCCGAGTGCAAAGGGTTAACAATTAAAAATCCGCCTAAAATGCGGCAACCCGTAACTAAATAACGAAGCCGAAATCATAAATTTTTTATTCTTCATTTTCGACTTATATTGTCATGGAGAACCACCCCTTAATTTTTCTACCACCTGTAGTCGAACACCTTATAATAAATTTTCTGAGAAAAATCATTGAAGTATCACGAGATCTTCTGAACTTGTAAAATTTTCAAAAGAAAGAAGAAATTCAGTTGATTCCAGTCACGAGAATATTTTTCCCCGCTCTCTCGGTATCCTCCGTTGGCATCATTTCGCCATCCAGCCGCGGAATTATTCAGAACGCTGTACGTTTTTGCACGTCGTAATCCTCGGCCGCGATCCCCGAGCACCGCGAGAGCGCGCTAGACCGTCGGGTGCCGCATCTATAAATTAAGTGTAACTAGCAAGAACGTTATTACCCATTATGAAAATCCATCCGGCCGCAAAAAGGTCCTGGAAAGCCTTTGTTCCATCGGTGATCCTGCGGATCGGAAGAACAGCAAAGAAGAATTCCGCGCGAGGCGGTGCCGACCTACGACCCCATTATGCACGGCCTGGACAGGGCTCGTGATTCATAATATTAGATTCGGAGTCAGGGCCGAATAATGTACAAGGTGTGCTCGAAAAGTTCCGGGGGTCTTTGCCTAGAACTATTTTATTTATTCCTGATGTTACACATATTTATACCAGGTACCCCTGAAAGTATTCTTCTTCAGACACTCCTGGAATCATTTCTTCCTGGATTCACCTGGAACGCCGAAACAGGAATTGTTAATAATAATTCAGCGATAAGACTGCTTCGTGGCTAATAATTTAAGGGGTTACACCACGTTAAATCAAAATAAACATTTTTTTTTACGCTGCCATTAAGTATATAAAATGATCTTTATTTTACACATATATACAATAGTAGGTATATAAATATGTAATAGCTATATAAAGTATGTATACAATATTAACGATTAAAAAAAATTAAAAATGGCGGAGATATAAGCCGATAAGTGGGACTCTCTTTTGAAAATCCTTGCTGATGGTGTACTTGATTTCTTTGTTAGGCAACGTCTAAAACATAATAAATAAATTTTTTCTTATTTAAAAGGGTAATAGCTAAAACGTGACGTAGGGAAAAATATTAAAAAATTTTTTTGTAGAAATGACAGCTCGAATTTGCAGCGTTTTGAGTTTAAAAAATTTATAACTTTCAACACCCAATCACAAAAATCCTACGTCACATTTTAGCTATTAACCTTTTAAATAAGGAAAAATTTATTTATTATGTTTTAGACGATGCCTAACAGAGAAATCAAGTACATACACCATCAGCAAGGATTTTCATAAGAGGGTCCTACTTATCGGCTTATATCTCCGCCATTTTTATTTTTTTTAATCGTTAATATTCTAAATTGTTCATAAAACTACTATATACATATATGTGTAAAATAAAGATCATTTTATATACTTAATGGCAGCGCCAAAAGAAAAGTTTATTTTTATACTTAAATGAATTTTTATTATTAAATGCGAACTCTAACTGTGCATTCGCGACATTTTTCCGATTAAAACGATACCAAACACGACACAGTTCGAAATTTATTTGCCTCTGTAATTGACGATTTAGTATAACCTCTACTATCCGAACCGTGATCTTTGATCTGCCGTAACTCCGTAGAAAAAAATCGTAGAATGTTCCACGTGGACTCATTTTTCAGCTTGAAATCTCTACTTTCTCATATATCCAGATTATATTTTTGTTGTTAGCGGAACCGGCGATACACAGTTCTAGAGCACCACAGTCGTAAAACGCGTCAGGGTAAAACGAAGAGAGCTCAGCAAAATGCATTGGACGATCCCCTCGTCACTCCTCGGACGCGTGCATCGCGTCCAACTTTTCGAGCACACCTTGTAAATGGCACGCGTGTAAGGGGTCCTCGGGGTGTGCAACGTTTTCAGAAGGGGACAGGTTGGAACAAGCGCAGGGGCGTCACGTTGGCGGCGAATGTAACGATGCGGCGACAACGACGGGGACGAGTACGACGACGACGACGACGACGCCATCGGGCAGAGAAACCCTGCAGTCGCCACCCACACGTCGGACCCTTAAATCTCCATTCCCAGCCGCGCCTCGATCTCCTCTTTGAGCCTCCTCTCTCCGACCCGTGATCGCGACCGACGAGTATACTCGCGTACATACACGAGGGAGAGAAAGAGAGAGAGGGAGAGAGAAAGTGGATGCGTTTCTATCCACCCGACCGGTGATTTAAACTGTGGAACGCTTTTGGTTCATTTATGAGCCTTTGTCTGTTCCAGCTGGCCCGGAACCGACCGTGCATTATTAACGAATCGTTGATTTTCCTGAAATATAAGCGGATGCCACCGGACTGTTATCGCTGCAGTCCGAGGATTCGAGTGTGTTTGCTATCTCTCTCTCTCTCTCTCCCCCCCCCCTCTCTCTCTCTCTCTCTCTCTCTCTCGATCTACCATGTTCAGGATGATACCCGTAATCGGACGATGATACGAACGAGATCGTTCGCCGTTTACCGAGCTGCTCTCGTAACTGACGGCCTTTCACTCGGTTATGGCGAACGCATTTCGTTTATGGGGAACGGAATTAACTTCTGCCGCTGTCGAAACTCGGCTGCTGCTGCTGCTAACGCGATTTAAGCGACAACAATCTGCAATTTTGATTCAGCTTTATCTACCGATTCCCGTTACCTGCGCCAATTTGCTTCCGAACGGTGGTGCCCCCTTTGATGGATCAATTAACACTAATTAGTAGAGAATTTGACACTGGCGAAAAGTCTAGTATTCGTGCAATCCTGTTCCACTGATTAGCTGGGATCATCAATGTTCCTACTGTGCCGCAACAAAATGTAAATTAGGTTTCAAGCTTTAAAATGAGCCCCAGTAGAACATTTTACGATTGTTTTCTACGGAGTTGCGCCAGATCGAAGATCTTGATTCGCATAATCGAGATTCCACTCGCAATAATAATATAATACGGGTACGTTAAAAGTCGAGGTTTCAAGCTGTAGAATGAGCCCATGCAGAACATCCTCCGATCATTTTCTTCACAGTTACAGCAGAGCAAAGATCTCGGTTCGGATAATAGAGGCTCTACTAAATCGTGGATTACACAGGCAAATATAATCGAAACTGTGTCGTGTTTGGTATCATTTTAATTCGAAAAGTGTCACGAGTATGTTGGTTACAACTCCACAAACAAATTATTAAAAACAAAAGTTTTATCACTAGCTTAATAGTAACTGGATGTGGATTTTTATCCGCAATTTTCTTTTAGAATAGTGTAAAAATCACATAGAATGATTTGTAACCAGAGTTGGGCAAAATTTTCATCTAAATAAAAATTTCGAATAACGAATAAAAAATAAAAAATGTTGTATTCATTATTCGATGGTTCGCGTTTATTAGAGTTGGTGGTATATAGTTGTGGAAAGATTTATTCGAAGCCTCCGAATAAAAGATACAGATAAAAAATGAAAAAATTATTCGAATAAAGCCACTTGGTATAAAAAAAATTATCTTTATTCGTCGGATAAATTCTCGTCGAATATAATTATTTATTCGATGCTCGTCGAATAAAGATGCTTTTTGTGTTCGAACCATCGAATAATGAATAAAATTTTTTTTATGTTTTATTCGTTATCCGAGATGTTTATTTAGATGAAAATTTTGCCCAACTCTGCTTGTAACCGACTTATAACAATTTCACTTCGTAAGAATAAAACGTACCGGTGCAAGAGCAGCTGATAGAACTATTTACAACCGAAATTGCTCGTAAAAATTAGATTATTTAAAGGTACATCTCGCGAAGGCGATGTAATTCGTAGGAAAATGTATTTCCTCCCGGAAACAGCGGAAATGGAAATCCAGCGTCGACTATGGGGAAACTGGCCGGCGAATTCCTAAAGAAATTTGCAAGTGAAAATTTTCATTGTGCGCAATTCCCAGTTCGTAACGAATATCAAAGCGGGCTGCTAAATATGTCGCAGCGAGTTACTTCTGTCGGACTGGCCAAGTTCTGGCAATATTTTCCGCGAACCGGAAGGGAAATAGGAATTTTGCAAATTCGGAGGATTTACCAAGCGAACGAATTATTTGGTCCGTGGAGGATCGATTTTGGAAAATTTTCAACGTTACAAAACAGAATCTCGGTGAAAATTCATGTTGGGCGTCCAGAAAAAAATTCGATTTTTCAAAATATATTTTATGCATTTTTTAAAAACACGAATAGCATAAAAATATGGTCTTGTTATTTTTATCAGAAGAAATAAATTTCTATATGACTCGATGTTTTTTCTGAAAAAATTGTCAACATCAATTAATTTAAGACACTGCAATCTAATAACAATAATGTCACTGAACATCATAAAACATTTTGAGCACTGACATTAAAGGTTCATTAGCATACAGACAGCTAAAAAAAAATGGTGGCTCCCGTTGAAAGACAAGGTTCAACAATTAAGGGTAATTACCTCTAGTCTAGTTAAAAGCATTTTTAAATAGACTTTATCTTTGATGATCGAAGGTATCAGGATCGTTGACTTTTCCCTGGCTCTTCAGCAAAGGTTTCTGACCACCCAGACTACCATACCCTTAAATAGGGATCGGAAGGTTCATTCTGTGTGCAGCCTAGAAGTCGAATAGACCGTGAAATGCTACCTCTATATTATCGTATGCTCGATCGGCTTCAGTCAAACTTCATTTGGAACTTAAAAGCCCGGGCGACTTCTAATTAGGGGACAGCCGAAACAAGACGTGTCCCAATCTAGGAGACACAGGATTTTCGAGATAGGGAACATCGGTCTGCCCGAAGTATTCTAGTTCCACGAACTGCTATCGTTTTTCCACGATGTTTCCCTTTTTGTTCACTTATCAAGGTCTTTAATTTCTCCACTTGTCCAATTAATTTGGTCGCGATAGGTGTGTCCTGGCAGTGGACATCTTGTTGTTCGTTCCGACTGTGACGGCTAATTAAGGGTGACAGTGAGTTATCTCTCTGGAGACGGGTGTACAATATTATTTATTAAATATAACTTATTGTTATATTATTTTCTTAAATTTATTTAAGAAATACATTAATACATTATTTATTAAATGTATTTAATCAGTGTGTTAATACGTTATTTGTTAAATGTATTTAATCAATGTGTTAATACATTATTTATTAAATGTATTTAATCAGTGTGTTAATACGTTATTTATTAAATGTATTTAATCAGTGTGTTGATACATTATTTATTAAATGTATTTAATCAGTTTTCAAGATTTTATTGTACGAATCTAGTGTTTAATGATATTTGAATTTGAATTTCGCGCGTACGCAGCGGCGCCACAATTTAAATTTGAAGCAGGCGCAAGATATTCCCGCGACAAGTGGTTCAGTAGGTGCTGCCATCTTCTGGGTGGTTGATGGAAATAATCACGGGGAAAGACTACTGTACCGTGTCGCCAACTGACGACAGTTACGAAACTTTCTTGAGCCACTCTTTTTCTCCCTTATTAGTTTGCAGATACTCGACTTTAAATCTTGCTGTCGCTTTTTTTATAGTCTGCGCAGGTGTTTGATCTTTAAAGCTACTAACAAATACAAGGATGCCTGCGTATTTTTAATGATTACTAAAACGTATACACAAGCGGCAATAACTTTCTTGTTTGAAAGTTCAAGCGGAACTCGTAATTTTTTATTACGAGCCAAAGAAAATTATAAAATACGAGGCAATTTTAAATTTACATATAAATTTACACAGGGGCGAAATCACTTTTAGATAGAATTTTATCAAAATCGTGAGAAAATTTTCATTTTCAACATTCTCAAGAACATCGTTCACTCCGATAATAGTGCATCCGGTTCGAATTTTGCATTTTTTAATAAATCAGTCGAATCTTTAAAAGATCAATAAATTTTTATAAAAATCGTGAGAAAGTTATAAAAATGTGTAGACAAACTAATTAGTAAGAGAATTAAAAAAATTTAAGAATGTATTATTTTCATCATGCAGAAATTCTTAAACAAAGAATAATAATTTTATTTGACTGTAATTTTTTTTACAATTTTTGAATTGAATAAGAAAATTTAAGAATGTATTATTTTCATCTTGCAGAAATTCTTAAACAAAGAATAATAATTTTATTTGACTGTAATTTTTTTTACAATTTTTCTTTTGCATAAACCTGGTTATGACGTTTCGTTCCCGTTCGAAGAAATGGCACATTGTGCGTCGTCGCCGTGAAACGTCTCTATTTAACGTGTTACGGTCTTGTTCCGTTTCCTTGCGACACGCCAGGTCGTCGCAGGCCGAAAGTGGCCTCCTCCACCTTGCAATTCACTCGGAAAGCGCGGTCAAATCGATTTTAGCCGGTCGACTGGTAATAGGAAATCGTAATAAGGTCCCTCTGAAGCAAGAGAGCTGGAACCAGGGGCCATCTGTTGTCGGCGCGGGCTGCGACAAAACAAACAGCTTGCCAATTACCGAGTGATTTTGGGCCCGCTCAACATCATTTCGTCCGGCGCTGAGGACAAAGGCGGCTCCGCTCCTTCCACGCCTACCGTCGTTAAACCTGAACACAAGGGGACTACCACTTTCCTATTCTTCCCTCATTTAGTATCTCTATGTACGCCCACTCACCGGCTACTCGTTCCTCTTCTTTACAACCACCGTGCCCTCCACCGTTTACTGACAAAAATTGCTAACCTTCAATCCAGAGATCTTAATAACGAATTCAGTGATAAAACCATTATTTCTTACAATTCTCACATAAGACCTTCACTGGCGTATTCGTTACACTTTTCTGATTTAAATGATACCAAACACGATACGGTTTGGATCTTATTTAGTAGAACCTCGATTATCCGAACAGTCCAATTTACATATTCCACTGAATAGTTCTGCTGTATCTCGGTACGACTGGGGTGCTCTAGAACTGTGTATCACCGGTTCCACTCGCAACAAAAATATAATCTAGATACATGAAAAAGTAGAGATTTCAAGCTGAAAAATGAGCCCACGTAGAACATTCTCTGATTTTTTTCTACGGAGTTACAGCCGATCAAAAATCACGGTTCGGATAGTAGAGGTTATACTAAATCGTCAATTACAGAGGCAAATAAATTTCGAACTGTGTCGTGTTTGGTATCGTTTTAATCGGAAAATTGTCGGCAATATATTAGTCAAGGATTCATAAAAAAATAATTAACATGTCGTCGGTCACAGACACAATAAACACAATTTTTAAAACAATTGACAGGGTACTATTTTTATTCCTGCATTTATACGCAACTATATTACCGTGAACATTTCCTAAAATTCTAAACGAATTACCTTCGAATCTAAATAAATGAATATTTAAAAAAAAAATTTTATTTCACATTTAAAGCGAAGTACATACGTTTGAAGGATCGAATTCGGGGTAAATCGTTACGTCGGGCGCACAGTATATGTATATACGAGAGAAGCAGCACACAGCGCGCGGAAACAGAGGGACAGTACACGAGGGAGGAAAAAAACAATGATTTTAATGGCAATGAAACTTTTACCGCCCACCGATAATTACGGGTTAACGAGGCGGCGGTAAGTGCCCACTCGTTCGAGCGATAATTGCTCGCTGATCGATTCGTACCGCGAAACAACCCGTAGTCAGTTCGCGTACAAATGCGAAAATCTCTCGGCCGCTTCTCCGGCTGCAATTTAGAACGAGTCCGACCGACGACGACAGTGCTCCGGTTTTACAAACAGAAAATAAATATATTTCGAGCGCCGTACTCTCGTTCGGATTTTTATTTTTAACGACACGCCACCTACACTCTGCGAACTTTAAAAAAATCTGATTACAAACTTTCAAATAATTAATGCCTATCAAAACCAGACGTATATTTGCAGTAAAAAAACAGTTTAAAAATTTTTGAAATATTCTATACCATAAAAATGTTATTAAAGTTATCGATCGTACAATATTGTTGACAACTAAAGATGTGTTAATGTTTTCGGCGCAAAGGTTCGATCTAGTAGAAAAAATAAATAATTAATGCCTATCAAAACGAGACGTATATTTGCAGTAAAAAAAAACAGTTTAAAAATTTTTGAAATATTCTATACCATAAAAATGTTATTAAAGTTATCGATCGTACAATATTGTTGACAACTAAAGATGTGTTAATGTTTTCGACGCAAAGGTTCGATCTAGTAGAAAAAATAAAGCTGTTTTGATAGTTTGTTTAAACTTTCGACGTTTCAATCCAGATGTGGATCTTTTTCAAGAGGAAAACTGCGTCTGAAAAATTTTTATAATTTTAATTATAGTATTGTAAAAACCAACGGATTCAAATACACTATCAAAATACTGTATTAAAATACTGTATTAAATTACTTGCTTTATGACAATATTAAAAACAAAATTGATATATATATATAAACACATGTTACAATGCCGGTACACAAGTTGCTGTGGCACATTCTATACCATAATAAACATTCTTTTAGCATTAATAGAAAGACGAAGCATATTTATGTGAAAATTTATATTTTGAATGCGCATCTCTCCGACGAGTTCGGATAAGAGAGGTCCCAGTATATCATGGATTTCACGAGCAACTGTGATCCAAACTGTACCTTGCTTGGGCTCGTTTTAACCGGAAAACTGTCAGGAATATGTTGCTCGAAGTTTCACCAGGAAATAATTATTAACAAAATAGTTCTGTCAGAAAAAACCGTTATCCACCGGTGTCAAATCTGTCGATCCACAGTGCTTCCAAAAATCACCATACAAAACTATAATACACTTCCCACCGGCGGCAGTCCCCATTGTGTAATCTCAGGTTACAAAATCCCAAACCAAGAAAATCTGCGCGTTCCAAAACTGGAAAATCAGTTTAACTTATTTCCAATCACGACTCTCGTCCATTATAGGTTTACAGGGGTCGCCGGGACAATCGTATTTGCGGGGGTTGGTTTGTAAATTTCCGAAACGTCGTCCGGGCTATTCAGGGTGTCTCGTGCGAATCCTGAAGGACTACCTGGTGTCGTTGCCAGTCGTTCCGTGTGGACCCGAAGGCAAAGCTGAGCAATAGAGGGCAACACACACAGAGAGAGTGAGAGAGAGAGAGAGAGAGATAGAGAGATAGAGATAGAGAGAGAGATATAGATAGAGAGAGAGATATATAGATAGAGAGAGAGATAGATAGATAGATAGATAGATAGATAGATAGAGAGAGATAGAGAGAGATAGAGAGAGATAGAGAGAGAGATAGATAGATAGATAGATAGATAGAGAGAGATAGAGAGAGATAGAGAGAGATAGAGAGAGAGATAGAGAGAGGGGGAGAGAGAGAGAGAGGGAGAGAGAGCAAGAGAGAGAGAGAGATAGGGAGAGAGAGAAAGATAGGGAGAGAGAAAGATAGGGAGAGAGAGAGATAGGGAGAGAGAGAGATAGGGAGAGAGAGAGATAGGGAGAGAGAGAGATAGGGAGAGAGAGAGATAGGGAGAGAGAGAGATAGGGAGAGAGAGAGAGAGAGAGAGAGGGAGCAAACAGAGAATCGGAATACACCTGAGCTAGGCGAACGCGGGGACACACGATCGAGGGCTCGAATGGATGGGTGTACACAAGAATGGAACCTCGGTCGACCCGAAGGCGACCAAGGAATCGTGAGAATATCCATGTAGAATGCGGTGCGTGCTCCCAGCGTCGTTTCAGGGATTACCCGGGATACGACGCTGCGGGGGATCCGCAATCTATGTATATATACGTGGCCTCCTCTCTGTGCATTGAGACGCTACCTGTCTCGGCGGCTACCCATTTCCCGAGGTATCCGAACGTTTTTAAGGCGTTCCTGTCGCGCCTTTGTGTCTTATCTCTTCTGGAATACCGCCGCGGCCCGTTGCCACTGGTGCCACCCGGGCCGCTGATAGTTTATCCAGATTTTAGCTCCTATGAACTCGTTCGATGTCACTTTTACGTGCACACGGAAACTTGAAAAACGTGCCAGAACTGGCCCCCGGGTTTAATGGAAACCATTGCGAACCTTTTATCGACGCATCCGTGACATTTTTCTGATTAAAATGACACCCCACACGACGGTGTTTGAATTCTATTTGCTCGATTAATTCCAGATTTAGTGGACCCTCGATTATCCGAACCGTGATCTTGATCTGCTGTAACTTTGGAGAAAAAAATCGGAGAATGTTCTACGTGGGCTCATTTTTCAGCTTGAAATCTCTACTTTTTAATGTATGTAGATTATATTTTTGTTATTCCATCTGTACAATTTCGAACGATGGGTTAAGGATGTTCTGGAGGTACAATGGGAGACAAAAGTACAAGAAATTCGAAATCCATCAATATATTGGCAATGAAAGCCATTCATGAGTATATTTTGCATTAAAAAAATAGATTAATTTAAAAAGCTTTCGTTTAATTAGTGAATTTCATGTTATATTTATTTTTCAATCTAATTGTCTTCATATTATAAAAAATTGTAAGTGACTTGCGAATAATTGTACCCTCTGATTTGAACTTCAAGATAATAAATTTGTGATATTCAATATATATAATTACGCACTAAAAAGTTAACTTCAGAAAGTTAACTTACTAAAGTATATAACTTACTTACACCTACCAAATGCACCTTATAAATTTTCACTACAGGCACAGATAAAAAATTAAAAAATCGTGACATTTACTTTTTCCTTCCCAATTACGACCAATAACAATAAAAAAAAATTATTTACACATTAGCTAGTAAACTAATACTTCTAACGTCTCGATAAAACTCAAGCCGTTGGGTCGATTTTTGAAAAAGTTAATCGTTTTTAAAAGGTGTACGAATACTTTGTACACCCACTGTATGTCGAGATCAAGGTCAGGAGATATATTAGACGTCGGTTTTTAAGATAGATAGAACAAGGCCTAGACATTCCACTTGAGCCATCGATAACCGATAATCCACCGATTACAAATCCGAATTTCGTCTTCGAAAGAGCCTGTATAACGCATTTTCCCATTCAGCGGCCTGTCAGACGCAGCGTTGGCCGTCGGACGAGAGAGAAAACCAAAGTTATCCGGCAGACTTAAAAGACGCTGTATGCAGATTCATTCGCGAAACAGCTGCATAGGGCAGGGGATCCGGGAAGGCTTGGTGGAGCAGGATAGAAAGGGAGGAACGCGAAAATTTATTCTTCGAGCGGGGTTTTCGGGGGCCCGATCAAAGGGAAACGAGGACTGCCACCAAAATCCTATTTGACCGGGCTAGTTGTTGTTATTGAAATGGCAGTCGCAGCTGTTTACGCTGTCGCGAATGCTGCCCGGACCCCTCGACAAAAGGGTTTTCTGCTGGCTGACGGACAATTTCCACGAGCGAGGTAAAAGAACGAGGAAAAGAACCACCGGTGGGCACCGGCGCTTGTTGCGGTGCCACGATGAGCCATTTTCCGCGCGCCGCGTGCTCATACTTTATTCGCTAAGTAATCGGCTTTGTATCGTCCTCAGCGAAAGGACACGGGTTCTTCGTGTCCAGATGCTGAGGAGAGTTCATGCAGATTTCAGATTTTGCTCGGGGTTGGCCCGATAAAATCGATCGAAAAAAAAAGTCAGATAGAATCGAATGAAATTGAATGCAATCGATTGAAATCGAATATAGTCGAAAATCGATTGGTGTCGGATAAAATCGAATATGATCGAATACGATCGAATACAATCGAATAAAGTCGAATTCGATCGAATAAAATCGAATAAAGTCGAATGCGATCGAATACAATCGAATAAAGTCGAATTCGATCGAATAAAATCGAATAAAGTCGAATTCGATCGAATAAAATCGAATAAAGTCGAATGCGATCGAATACAATCGAATAAAGTCGAATTCGATCGAATAAAGTCGAATACGATCGAATACAATCGAATAAAGTCGAATGCGATCAAATAAAATCGAATAAAATTGAATGTAATCGATTAAAATCGAACATAGTTGGATAAAACCGATTGAAATCGAATACAATCGCATAAAATCGAATGGGATCGAATAAAGTCGAATACGATCGAATGAAATTGAATGTAATCGATTGAAATCGAATATAGTCGAAAATCGAATAAAAGCGAATATGATCGAATACGATTGAACAAACTCGAATATGGTCGAATAAAATCGACCAACATTGAACATAGTTGGATAAAATCGAATAAAATCGAATATAATCGAACGTAATCGACTAAAAACGAATAACATGGAATAAATTGGAACAAAATGAAACGAAGCAGACTAGAATAGACTGAAATTGGAATAAAATGGAATCGAGTAAAATTCAATGAAATAGACTAAAATGCAATAAAATATCGAAATCGTCAGTGTGCATAACTGCGTATCCGTCATCGCAGACGCGATTACGCCAGAATCAGCAATTATTCCGCTTTAGCATGCTGTTATTTTCCCAGCCGGGTGGAGAAAAAAAAAAAGAATCGATATCCCCGTGACGGGGCACATGTGTTCTCGCTCTCCGTCGAGGATATTCAGGGGCGTGCAGCAGCAGCAGCCCCCGTGCGCGCTTGGGAAACTAACGAAAAACGATGAAATTCCATGAAAGAGAACGCGTTGTGGGTGGTTTCGTAGGAGTCTCGCATGTACTCCAGAGAATTCCCGGCGGAGGGGGCCTTCGATAAAAAGGAGAAAAGAGAGGAGAGGATCCCATCTGTCGGCACTTTTGCGCCGACATTGTACCCCTCCCCCCCCCTGTTTATATCGAAAGGGGAGGGGAGCGAGAGGAGCGGAGGCGGGGGTGTTGGCTTTATTGCCATATTGGCATATTGTCGCAAACCAGCCGCCACCTTCTTTTTTTCCACGTTCCCTTGATTACAAGATCGATTGCGCACCGAGTTTTCCCATGTGATGGAGGCATTCTTCGCGCCACTTTTGCGGCGTGTTGTTACGGCGACGAGCATCCACCTTTCTGGATTTTATTCCACGTAAAAATTGGCCGGGGGAACGGTATGATTGGAAGTCTAATGAAACAGACGATTTTTTGTTCGGTTTTTGTTTTAGAATAAAAAATTTTTTCATTCTTTATTAAAATATTATTCAAGCGACGACTAAAATAGTAAATACAGGGTGGTCCACCCAACGTGTGCACCGTTATAACTAACAAAATATATGCGAATTGCACGAAAGAATTTTATATACAAATTACATGGTTTAAAAGGGTACACTATGTAGTGTGTTAATTTTCTTTATAGGTGGAGGCGTCAAGGAAATATGAAGGTCAACTCAGTTTTTTTAAATAGAATACTATATTGTTTATACCGAAATATGATAGAGTATCGAATTGTAAGTAAAAAACTATTGACCGTTATCACTCCTAAACCTAATAGCTAATGAGTAATTTCACTTTATTACTTGAAAATTTTCTTCACTTAATATCGAGTGAATAACATTAATGCAAATGGATATCACTTTGAACACTTACATTAGTTGCGTTAAGCCACTGGGTCACTCATGTTAGTAAACACTGTCACGTAAACATCGCATAAGTAAGTACCCCGCGATGTTATTCACTCGATATTAAGCGAAGAAAATTTTCAAGTAATAAAGTGAAATTACTCGTTAGCTATTAGGTTTAGGACTGATAACCTAAACTGAGTTGACCTTCATATATCTCCTTGACGCCTCCACTTATAAAGAAAATTAACACACTACATAGTGTACCCTTTTAAACCATGTAAATTGTATACAGGGTGGGGCGCCACATTTTGCCATCTAGATTTACGTCATTGTTATTACGCATAGCAAACAATGTTTCAGATGAAGTTGAATGGTTTTGAGAGGGGCACATTCTGATGGTACATTTTTTTTGTAGGTGGACGTGTAAAGGACATATGAAGGTCATTAATGTTTTTTAAAATCGAATCATATATTTTTTATTGCATCAGCCGATGCTCCTTCATATTCTTTACAAAAAAGTATTAATCTATTTGTGTAAAAAAATCATTAGTTTAGGAGATATTTTAATTATAATTTGTTAGGAAATCTCCACTCTCTGGTCAATAATATGAATTCAATGTGATAATGTAGTAGGAGAGCAAGAATTATCAGTGTAAATATTTACATTTTCAATTACCAACACAAAAAATGTAAATATTTACATTTATGTACTACTGTATATTATGTATTACTGTATAGTCAAATGTTTTTCGAGCAAGAGAAAAAATAATTACAGGAGCAACGAATACCCAGAAATTAATGTTTTCCTAAATCTGGATCGATCTGTGGGAGTAGCTCGGATCCATAGATCAATCGGGACACGTTTCCCGGGAGAAGGTGAAAGGGTGCAGCCGGTTTCCGAGTTTAAAGGGTGCAAGGATAACACCTCGACCCACCGTGGCCCAGCTGCCGCCTCTAATGGAGTTGGAAACACCTTCGATGGACCCTCCATGCGATTTCTCCGGTACAAAACACCGAAACATTTTACCTGAGCATCGCCTGCAGCCAGTTGTGCAAGTATTCCTCCTCCCCGACGATACTCGGAAAAAGCTTCTGCAAGTTAAATGTGCTTTCGAAGTCTCCCAATGAATATCTTTACTGCAACCGGTACACTTGGATAAACTCTCGATTCAATCCGAACCGGAATCAAACAATCACATTTATTATGAATAGACTGCTGATTACGTGTATTTGCGGTAAAACCGAGGCGAATGAAAAGCAAAACCAAGAGACTCGCAGTTAGGTGTGTCGGCAGCTCGACGAAAGCCGATCGTTTCCGGAAAATCCGCACAAAAGAGTTCTGTAATTGGCCATTTTATATTCACGGTATGGTCACCGGGCCCGACTGCGCTTGGAACCTAATTAGAAGAACTTCGCGCGAGACTTGATTATGTGTTTTCAGCTTAAAAAGTTGCTGGTCACTTTCCAAACTGTATTAGAACCTACATACAATGTCTGAATTATTTAAAAGTCCGGAGGAATTTTTGGGATAATGGAACTTGCTTTCAGATAGTAGAACACTTTTAGCGTGGGTAACAATATAATTATTAATTTAAATTCTTTCAGTACACAACGAATGATTTAACTTTCCTAAAAATGTCGCACTTCCTTCAGTAAAGTTATTCTGGAGGTCATTTGAAATAACTTCGTCCTTTACGAAAATGTTCTACGTGGCCTCGTTAAGGAGTTATTAAAGAAAAGTACGGACCAATCGGAGCGCAGCTACGATGGCCTGCGCTGAGCCTGGCGTTGGCATTGGCCGAGCCGGAATCCATCCGCGCTCCGATTGGTCCGTGTTTTCCATCGATAACTCTCGAACGAAGACAAGGAGAACATTTTCGCAAAGGGAAAAGTTACTTCAAATGACCTTAGGAATCTCCCCGTCAAGGTGGTCCAACATTTTTGGAACATTCTGTATGTTTAACCCTTTGCACTCGGAGCTATTTTAACTCGAAAATTAAACATTTCTTCCGACCTAGAATAATTCCATTGTATATGATTTTTTTTCATGGATATGAAATTGAATACCACATACAATACTGAAATGTTAGGTAATTGATTACATAGCACCATATTTAACCCCTTGCACTACGATTTATTTTACGGTTGCAGTGATTAGAACTTATTTATCGTTTCTAATTTCTTAGAAAAAAAAAGAAGTTTGTATGCAATTTATACCTATGCAGTCTCTCATGGTTTCAACAACAAGAAAATATAATTTTGTTTTAATTTAAAGTTTAAAGGGAATTAGTAGCATGAATAGTTAGTAGACTATCTTCGAAATCTTCGTCACGAGTCTGACTCGGTATTATAGTGTAAGGGGTTAATAATGTAAACAATACTGTAAATAATGGTAGAGCAATTTTTAATGGCGACTCTGTGCTAAGACTGTTCTAAGGGTTAATTTGTTTAAATTTCTAAATATTGAAACAATGTCTACTCGAATCGTATCTAGTAATCCATAAATGTAATGAAAATAATGTTGTCTCGATGAGGTTGTCGAACTTGTCGAGCACCCAGTATAAAAATTCAGGGCAGAAATTCCGACGCATTCCAGCCGGAGGATGCTCGGTAAGTATAGTTGTTGGTTCTCCGCTTCCGAAACCGAGGAAACATCTGTCGCGGGTGCGAAAGAGCGGGCAGGTTGTGCGTACACGCAGTTCTTTCGCATTTTCTCCGCCTACTTCTCTTTCTTCGCTGTTTTCTCTGCCCCCTTGAACCCACCCCGGTGTCTCGTTACCGACAGCATATACGAAACCACCTGGACTGCAAAGGGTTGCGTATTAGTAGCCCCTTGCGAGCCTTTCTCTGCTGCTTCTTTTTTTCCCTTTTTGTTGTCCACCTTCTTGCCTCGCAAAGGTGACGTCTAAAAGTGTCCACTGTATTCAAAGAAGTGGTCTTCGACGTTTTCTCAATGTGGACAATTTTTCTCTTCGTTTCCTTTTGGGTGTTCGGATAACAGAACTCGGTTACAGTACCAGATCTTAATCTTTATTATTCTGCACAATGAATCGCGTTGTATTAAATTGTTCAACGGAGAACTCAAATGTCGGTTCGGATAATAGAGGTTCCACTGTATCGTGGATCGAGCAAGTAAATACAACGCGAATGGTATCGTGTTTGGTATCATTTTCATCAGGAGAATGTCACGAATACAGGGTGTCCCCTGCGTAAGCGGGAAATGGGAGGTTCCTTGGGTCATTTGAAGCGACTTTTTCCTTAACAAAAATGGCGTCCGTGGCTTTGTTTAGGAGTTATTAACGAAAAACACGGACCAATCAGAGCGCGACCTAGACGCTCGCACGTTCAGCCAACCGCCTGCCGGCTCACCGCGCTGAACGTGCAAGCGAGCGTCTAGGTCGCGCTCTGATTGGTCCGTGTTTTTCGTTAATAACTCCTAAACAAAGCCACGGACGCCATTTTTGTTAAGGAAAATGTCGCTTCGAATGACCCAAGGAACCTCCCATTTCAATTTAACGCAGTAATTTTGGGACACCCTGTATAATACCTCGTACAATACTAAAATGTTTAGTAATTGATTAGAAAGCACCATATTTAATAAAGTAGACAATATTATCGATAACGGTAGAGCAAGTTTTAGCATTTTATAAATAATTTTTCTATGCTAAAAAGTAAAACTATGCCTAGTAAAAATACTAAACTGCGAAGACCCAACGCATATCGCGTTACCATCGAGAACATAATAAATTTCATGCATCGCCAACCAGGTGGAACGCAACACGAACAATTCCATTAGAAAAATCATGCGTCGGTCGCGAGGCACGCGACCAGGGTCTCGAGGGAAGGGTTGAGCCTTGGACAATCGATGCAAGAATGCAACAGGAAGCGTTATGAAGAGGCCGGGGGAATTTTTCATCGCCCACCCCTCCCTTCCTCCCCACCCCTCCCTCCCCACCCCTCCCTCCCCACCCCCCGCCCCCCGGTCGCTATCAAATTATCGGATGCATTGAAGAAGCTGGACAGAGGGCGGAGATCTCGCAAGAAAGACGAAGTGGAAGAGGAAGAGGAAGCAGAAGAAGGAAATGGGGCACGTGTTCCTGCGGCGGCTATCCGGTGAAATAAGAGACCGGAAGCATCTGGGGTGAAGCCGTATTGTTTGTTCGAGTGCTTTATTCGGCCAACAGCGGCGCGCGTCGTCGTCCGATGCTGCAGAGAGACCGTTTTCGTTTCTCGCGTTCTCCTCTTATACGGGGTGACTCCGCCGAAAACAACAAGCTCGATCCACTCGAATCCGCGCGATACCGCTTCCGTTGTCCACGAAGAGAATGCTCTGCGCGCACAATTTTCTTTGTCCTCGGTTTACCAGCTCGATTGCCTTGCCCTCTATATCTGGACCCTACTCAGAACGCTATTCTATTAAATGCCGGATAACCTCTGTCCCTCGACTTCTCTTCCACCCTTCGAATCGTCACTTCCGATATTTACGACAATGCTAGTCCACCGGGGTTCGTGTTAGGTCATTGTTGCCCTTTGATGATGAAACGGTTTTGGCAGGTCTCCGAGATAATATTTTTTTTATCATCGGGTATGCACAAATACTGTACAGGGTGTAAAGAAATGTTTAGTCTTGAATTTTTTTAAGGTCAAATTTCATTGTATTCTATGCATCGTGCAATCAAAAAAATATTTGACCTTGACATTCATGGTCAAGGACAATTTTACGGCAACTTTTTTTAACAGATCTTCATCGATCCGAAGATGTAGAATACGCCTATGGTAGCCAAGACCAAACATTTCTTTACACCCTGTACAAATCGGTAAAGCTCGAGTGTTTATCTGTTCAGTTCGGATAACGGAGGTACCACTAGAGCGTGGATTAAACGAGCAACTATGATCCGAACCGTGTCGAGTTTGGACTCGTTTTAATCAGAGAAGTGTCGGCAATGAAACCTAGCAGAATTTTCATAAAAATTCTTATACATCTGTTTATGTATTCAGTTCGGATAACGGAGGTTCCACTAGAACGTGGATTAAACGAGCAACTATGAACCGAACCGTGTCGAGTTTGGACTCGTTTTAATCAGAGAATTGCAATGAAACCTAGCAGAATTTTCATAAAAATTCTTATACATCTATTTATCTATTCAGTTCGGATAACGGAGGTTCCACTAGAACGTGGATCAAACGAGCAACTATGATCCGAACCGTGTCGAGTTTGGACTCGTTTTAATCAGAGAAGTGTCGGCAATGAAACCTAGCAGAATTTTCATAAAAATTCTTATACATCTGTTTATGTATTCAGTTCGGATAACGGAGGTTCCACTAGAACGTGGATTATACGAGCAACTATGATCCGAACCGTGGCGAGTTTGGACTCGTTTTAATGAGAGAAGTGCAATGAAACCTAGCAGAATTTTCATAAAAATTCTTATACATCTATTTATCTATTCAGTTCGGATAACGGAGGTTCCACTAGAACGTGGATCAAACGAGCAACTATGATCCGAACCGTGTCGAGTTTGGACTCGTTTTAATCAGAGAAGTGTCGGCAATGAAACCTAACAAAATTTTCATAAAAAATTCGAATGTCCACGAACAGAATTCTACACGGTCTCTAATCGCGAATATGGCAAGACCATGGGAGAAGGGGTGTGTAGATAGGGACAGTCTGCGAACGTAGGAGGACAGTGTCGCGGGAACCGGTGGAACAGGACGATAGAACGAGGAGAAAAAAGAGAAACAGGAGGAGGAAGAACGGCAGACAGGAAGCAGCTGGCCACCGAGTCGCGTGCCCCGCAGGAAACGCTAGGCTCTGATCCTGGCAAGGAGCAATGTGTACACACACCGTCTCTCTGTGCCCTCCAGCATAAACACGAGCGGGGGAGGATCGAGTGGCTACGAGGAGAGAAAGAGAGAGAGAACGAGGTCAGAGTCTAAAGGGGCCATTATTGCTGTACCTATAGAGAACCACGTCCTGACACGTGCTCCAAGGATATCTTCGTTAAACGTTTACCAACGGGACTCGTAATGGCACGCGACGACATCCTCCAGGTGGCCCGGCCGGGACCGTTTCCTTCGTTTGCGTAGCTGCAATCTGCAAGCCGAGAGAGCGGCACTATTATTTATGATTTTTTCGTCGTCGTGAAACGGGGGTTTTTCATTTTTAACAAATTGATTTTCCCCCTGAAAATCTCTAAATTTCAGATTTTATCTTAAACAATTCGCGAGGTTGTAGAAATATTTTCAGTATTTTATTCGAGTGCGTGTTATAAAAATCTTATCTGAATAAATTCAGTCCTGTTATTATTTTATTAATAATTCTGTGCAGTGCAGCGATAAGTTTCGGTGATAAAGTTTACGACAGACAATTACCGTAACTAATGTTTATTTTAATGAGAATTTTTATAATTTCACGTGTGGATTTCAACGAGGACGGCAATTAATTGGAAATTAATTTCTCTTAACGAGGTATCCACGAGAAAATAGTCAAATCCCTCTGCATCATGTTTTATCGCGTGCGAGTTTGGATTTCGTCATTACGTCAAATCCCCGATTTACCTATAGCAATCGAGTTCAGTTTAAGAATAAAACCATCGGATAAATTGAAGTTTATTATTTTTTAAGATTTTCAATTCATGTCCCCGAATTATTACTGAAGAAATTCAACCAATATTTATTATAAGAATTCCTTTAAATTAACTTTAAACTTTATTAATTCAAGTATTCTATATTCACAAAAATTTATTTTTTACACTTCATTATTTCTCCCATATCAAATTATTTTATTCAATTCACAATTTTATACCTTAAATAAATATAAAACAGTCGTAAGCAAAAGTACCATTATTAACCCTTAGCACTCGGATGGCGACTCCGAGACACCACTGAAACTTGCTATGCCATTCTTAAAAATATTGTTCTCATTATTACTTTTGTTCGTATTTAATAAATTACTAGACCTTTGCATAGTACCTTGAAATATTATATCAGTTTCATATGCAAAAAATGAAAAAAAAATTGTATAGAATGGAAATATTCTAGAATGGAAAAATCTTTCGTTTTTTAGTAAAAATAGCTCCGAGTGCAAAGGGTTAATAATCGTTTGGCAAATTGTTTCATCAGACATTATTTAAGGAGGAACACGATCGACAGAGACAAGAAGCCCCGTAACCATAAAATTTTCGTGTACGGGGAAATGGTATCTCCCCCCCCCCCAACGAGTAATTGATGTTTTATAGTACTCGCCGTGAAATTACATTTCATTCGTAATATATAATTGGAGGCTGGGGTATCTACCTGGGATTGATGGTAGTAAACTTTCAAACGGTGTTTAAAGTTTGATTTAACGCGCAGTCGCAAACCCTTATGGGTAACATCAAAATTTAAAGTCCAATTCAGTTTTAAGTGGAATTTCGAAGCGACTTCGGGGATAATGGTTTTGAATCAGCTAAAAAGTCTTTTTTATGATTCGGAACGTTTACTATTGTTATTACGATTTCTTATTACATTCTTAACACAGTGCGATTGGCGATTTCTCTCGAAATTATAAAATTAATGCAAATTCAATTTTTTAAAAGTAAACAACGACATTCCTTGTTGATAATTCCAATAAATTAATAAAGAGTATTCCAATAAATATTTTCATCGTCTCCATTTTGTTGTGTTGGGTACTATTGATATATTATATGGAACTATTCATTATCTCAGATGACAAGAAAATGGCGACAATAATTTATCTTCGACAGGCGTTCATGTTGAACTCCATTAATTATAATAAATTCATGATTTTATTGTGCGTAAATTGACTGTGCTATCTATGATACAATAGCACAATAGAAATTTAGATAGCTAATTAACACATTTTCATATAGGAAAATAAACTATATTATACTATAGGTATTATCGCGCATTATCATATTTCCAACTATGTACCTTGTGCTCATTAGCGTTATTACTATGCAATATGTTCCAGTAATTAGTTTCGTGAATGGAGTAGAGTGAAAGAATGTTAATGAAAATATTATTTACTGTACTTTGAATCTACTTAAATTCAATATCCAATTTTTTTAACTTAATTTGTCATTTTTTAGGTTTAATAACGTTAGATTAAAACTATTTATTTTTGAACAACAAGCAAAAAAATCTCTTCATATTTTCCACGCAAAAAAATAATTACTCGAAGTAAGTAAACTGCATAATGTTAATCATATGGCGCCATCTTATGGTGCAATTCCTCCAGTGCTCCAAGAACAGCCACGATCGTTAGTTCAAATTGAGATGCAAGTGATAAAAGACGAGGTAATTGCAGCATAAAAAATTTAAAGTCGTCATAAAATTCTAATTTTTTTTAAACTCTGTCGCACGGTCTTATTTATTCATATCTTCCGAGCCAGAGAATCTAATTTGACTTTCTCGTGCATTATTTTATTTATTTAGATTTCTCGAATGTGAAAGAAAGTAATTTAGGTTAAATAAATTGTTCGGAAGCAATCAAGACGCCATTCCAGTGGCGCGCCACAATGCAGCTGTGGGCGAAGAACAGGTCGGTTGTTTGTTTAAACGGAGATGAAAGAGGTGGAAGGTCAGGGAATTACAACATAGAGCAATGTATATGGGGTTGAAATAATGGTGGTGGCGGTGGTGGTGTAGGAAGGCAGAAACCGCAACGTAAACCGTACAACGTAGAGTTGATGTTCGCTCTGGCACGCTCTCGTGTTGTTGCTATTGTCGTTAGCCCGAGGGGGTGGAGTGCGCAACAACTGCCGACAGGTGGCGACACAGGTACGCTCGGCACGCGCCGCCACTTTTGACTCCGCCCCCTTGCATTGGCGTGGCAACCTCAACGAGACATTCTGCTTTACAGAATACCAATCTTGAAAAAGTTTTCTTAGAACAACTATCAAACATTTACCATCGGGATTTTACACACACACACACACACATTCACGGATATTTGAAGTACATAGAGTAGTTCGGATAATCGAGGTTTCAGTATATCGTGGATTAAAAAAACCAATTGTGATCCAAATTGTATCGTGTTTGGGCTCATTTTAATCAGGAAAGTGTCGCGCATATGTCAGTAAACATGTCATAAAAAAATCATTGGAGACAAAAAAGTTCTGTTCAACAAAACAAAAACTATTTTATTTGAACGTTCTGAAAATTGATTTCAGAATATTTTGGTGCCGAGCAACGGCTATATTTTAATATTAAAATACTAGACGACAGACATAATTTAGAATCGACTGCTTTGATTCTCACAGGTTTTCGGAAGAAAAGCGAGAAGTCCGAACCAGTGGTCTCTAATTTTCGTCAACGTGGTTGTAACTCCTAGGAAGCATAAATCCTCATTTGGTTACACGACATTTCAGCCCCACTTTTCGCGTTATAATGCATCGGCGAAGTTCCTAGGGAAATCTGCGGGACACTCTGTATACAATTTAACACAATTAACGCCGGGAAAGCTGTATAGCTCCCTATTTCTTAATAAGGAAACCGTGCGCCTTTGCGGTTGACACGAGACAAATAACAGCCTCTTCCTCTCCCTCTCGGCTCTTCTTCCTTCTGTTGCTCTATGTATGTATACCGGGCCGTGTTCACTTTGACATAGCAGTCCATGAAAATGCACGCCGCAAACCTTGCAATTCAAACGGCGACGCGGCGGTATCGATTGTAGTAATTTGTAATTAACGGACCGCAACAGGCACCGTCCGTCGCGTGCATCGCGTGCGCATCGTCGCCCGATGTACACACGGTGAAATCGCATTTCACCGGCGCGGCGCGCTGCTGTTTTCATAGTTATCCTACGGGAAAGTCTTGCCGATCCGGGCGTTGTTCGTTTCCGGATTTTTTCACCGGGGAAACCAGTGTGACGGGTGTAGGATTATTATACAGGGCGCATCATAATGTGTGCACTCGAAACGATACGAAAACGATCGAAAATTTATGAATACAGTAAACGCTTGATTCTTGTCCAGAGCACGATTTGACTCGAGGAATCGATTTTACAAATCTCTTAATTTTCATTATTTGTTTATGGCACTTTCACTACCTTATTTCTGGCATTTTTCTGATTAAAATGACACCAAACACGATATAGTTTCAATTGTATTTAGCGGTTTAATCGACGGTGAAAGTTTCGGTCGCAAGGAAGGACAGCGCATCGGAAAGAAAGAGACGCGGACAGTCACGCGAACCGTATTTCATTCTGTCCTTCTCTATGTTCGGCTCTCTATTGAAGTCTCGCTCGGCGCGGTCGGCGCGATATCTAGACGCAGTCATAAACCAAAAAGCACTTCTGGGCACGATTCTTGTCCATGAAAAACACGGCTGTTGGACAAGCATCAAGCGTTTTCTGTATTTATTTTATCGTTATGAAACTTTTATCGACATACAGGGTGAGTCACCTAACGTTTGCACCTCAAATATCTTTGTTGTTTCTAAAGATACGTAAAGTATGATAAGGACATAGTTGAATGGTACAATGGGGCTGACACGATGCCAAAAAAAAATTTTATGTCATTTTATTAGAGATATCAAGGTCACCTTGACTTTTTTTAAATGGAACCACACTTTTTTAAACACCTACAATGATAGTCACTTTCATTAGGAATTCAGTGACTATAATTATTCCAAGGTCACTCAATGTCATAGACATAGAATGTCATAGTCATAAACGTATAAGATTTAGAATATGAGCTTTAAATGTTTCGGTAAATACGCATCGTAGCATTTTGTAACTTGATATTGATTGTTAATATTGTTTATATTACAGTGATCTAACATTTAAAATCATCTGAGAATATGTTTACTATTTACTACAAGTCTCAACCGTGATAAACGTATTCTGCTTTTATATTCTAAATCTTATACGTTTTATTCGTCGGATAAAATTCTCGTCGAAAATAATTATTTATTCGATGCTCGTCGAATAAAGATACTTTTTATAATCGAACCATCGAATATTGAATAAAATTTTTTTGATGTTTTATTCGTTATCCGAAATTTTTATTCAGATGAGAATTTTGCCCAACTCTGGTTCGGAGCGTATCGACGAGACAATGCAGTGTACTAATTTTTAAAATTTATAATTATTTCTTCGTGAAACTTTTACCGACATATCTGCGACATTTTTCTGATTAGAATGAGCCCAAGCACGACGCAGTTTGGATCATGATAGCTTCTTTAATCCACAATATAGTGGAACCTCGCTTATCCGAACCGAGATCTCTGTTCTGCTGTAATTTTGTAGAGAAAATTCGTATAATGACGTATTTTGGCTCATTTTTAAGTATGATTCGCAGTGTTTCAGATGCGATATATCGTCTCACATATAAATGGCGGTTCACGGTCAACGCGATCTATCGTACAAATCGGTAATTATCCGAAGCCGCTGATTTTCGTCGTAATCAAAACCGGTGGTCAAGTAACAACTGATTTACCGGTCGAATTACGGTCGGCCGCGTGAAAGATCGCGGCGGCGCTCATTGAATTTCGCCGTTACAAGAACCCGTGTAAATAATCGTCCGGATGATTTCAATCGGCACAGGCAGGCCCGCGGCGGCAGCACAATGTATCCGCTGCTCGGTGTCTCGGGACTAATCGATCTTTTAAGGTTCCGCGGACAGAGAAATATAATGCGAGACCTGGCGAAAAGACGCTAAAAACCAGCGAGGTGAAAGCGCCGCGCGGCAATTTCAGGATATCCGAACCGCGGTCTCCTACACCCTACCCCACACGCCATGGTAGGGCCAGGTAAACGTCGATGTGAAAGTAACAAAAAAAAAAAAAAAAAAAAACAGGGGAAGAGAACGGGAGGCAGAGACCTGCCAAAAATCCGAAGCGAAACCGGCGGGGAACGAACGAGCCTCCCGGGCCGCAATTTCACGCGATCGAATCGGCCCCGAAGCAAATTAAAAACTAATCGTTTTCCCGCACCCTGCTGGCACGCGCTTTCGCCGTGGCTCGAGCCACGAACACCGCCACGAAAAAAAAAACAACCGGGGAAACAGCCCATCACTGGCCTCGGGGATCAAACCAACACCGGCCGACGCTTGATCTTAGACCCTGCCCCGACAAATTGTTTCATCCCTGCCTTCATACTGGTCGACTCTTAAATCCTTTTAACTTCAACGTAGGGCAAGTAGGGAGGGTTCAACAATTTTTTTCATATGTAACATTATGTTTCTTTGGAACGGCAATTTTTGCATCTTATCGCGCGACGTTTGAATAGTGTTCCACGAAAATTTCAGTCAAATATCTTCAACTGTAAGGACGTGGCAGCCATTTTAGAGACACCAGCGAGCGAAGGTGCGCGCCGCACGAAAAAGAGGGTGGTGGGGGAAGCGAGCGCTTGAGGGGCCCCACCCAGTGATGCCAGAATGAAGTTGAAACCAACCTCATTTCCCCCTCCAGGCTCTCCACCTTTTTCCCCTTCCACTATCCTATTCCACCACCATGAGCACACTCCAACGTCCCCCACTAAGACCGTAGACTGGTCGCGCAGTCGCCCAACGTGTCACATATTACTCTGGTCATCAGAGAGGGGGTACTTGTGTTCCCCTCGATTCCTTTTCGATTACCCCTGTCTGGTAACACTGGCCCCACCCGTGCCCCGGACCGACCCGGTAGAACGTATAGAGTACAGTACTAGGTCGCTCGTCGATCGCGTTCGGAATTTTTCACGCTTTTCACTTACGAAATAAAGCGAGGATCTTAGACCCTGCCCAGAAAAATTGTTTCACCCCTGCCTTCATACTGGTCGACTCTTAAATCCTTTTAACTTCAACGTAGGGCAAGTAGGAATGGTTCAACAATTGTTTTTATATGTAACATTATGTTTTTTTGGAACGGCAATTTTTGCATCTTGTCGCGCGACGTTTGAATAGTGTTCCACGAAAATTTCAGTCAAATATCTTCAACTGTACGGACGTGGCAGCCATTTTAGAGACACCAGGGAGCGCGTCGAAGGTGCGCGAAAAAGAGGTTGGTGGGGGAAGCGAGCGCTTGAGGGGCCCCACCCGTGCCCCGGACCGACCCGGTGGAACGTATAGAGTACTAGGTCGCTCGTCGATGGCGTTCGAAATTTTTCACGCTTTTCACTTACGAAATAAAGCGAGGATCTTAGACCCTGCCCAGAAAAATTGTTTCACCCCTGCCTTCATACTGGTCGACTCTTAAATCCTTTTAACTTCAACGTAGGGCAAGTAGGAATGGTTCAACAATTGTTTTTACATGTAACATTATGTTTCTTTGGAACGGCAATTTTCGCATCTTATCGCGCGACGTTTGAATAGTGTTCCACGAAAATTTCAGTCAAATATCTACAACTGTACGGACGTGGCAGCCATTTTAGAGACACCAGCGAGCGAAGGTGCGCGCCGCACGAAAAAGAGGGTGGTGGGGGAAGCGAGCGCTTGAGGGGCCCCACCCGTGCTCCGAACCGACCCGGTGCAACGTATAAAGTACTAGTATGTCGCTCGTCGATCGCGTTCGGAATTTTTCACGCGTTTCACTTACGAAATAATGCGAGGATGTGCGACAGCATCTAGCGCGTCGCGTAACGTTAGGTTCCGCCATTATAAAAAATTGAAGGATACCAGACACGTTGACATTTCTGTGTCATCCGATCTGCCGTACGGGTCGCGTGTGAGCGAACGTTACATGTTCCGCGTGAGCGTGTCGCGCGTCACGATCGATAGCTTTGAAATTTCATTATTAAACCGGAACATTAAAGTAATGTTTATTTTCCGCGGAAACGAGAGGCGGTCGAACGTATGGTCTCTCCCCTCGTGGTCGATGGCCGTTTGTCAACGGGAAGGGGGGCGTGAGAACGTAACAAAGAGACCGATCGACAATTCGACGTTTGTTTTCCACGAGCAACTATGACGCGTTCCGAGGAAACGTACTTGCGGACAGGAGATCGCGCTGAATGTCGTGACCCAAGTAATTAGTCGAGTTTTATCGGGACACGTATCGTTCGATCGAACAGGGAAGATATAGTCGATTCGAGAAAGGGGATAAAAGCGGAATGACAGGGCCAGTGAGTTACGATTATTTGAAAGTCGTGTTTGACACCGTATAGAGAAAGCTTGTCATTAATAATGATAGTACTTGTTTGTTCCCGATGACATTTTTGTGAAACATTTAGCAACATATTCGCGGCACTCTCCCGATTCAAACGAGTCCAAACACGACGCAATTCGGATCGTATTTGTAGGTTTAATCCACGATTTAATAGAACCTCGATTATCCGAACCGTTCAGTTACCTATCCACTGAATCGCGATTTACTCTGCAAATATGCGTCGCACGATATTGTGCTTGGGCTCATTTTAATCAGAAAAGTGGTGGCAATATGTTGGTAGAATGTTTAATATAAATTTTCTAATAATTTTCCAAAATCCCGTGAAAATGTAGTTACATAAAATCGAAGATTCTTTCGGCGATCCTCGCAAAATCTCCTAGGTTAGCTAACCGAGCAATAAATTCGCCGTTATTGTCTATAATTTCCACTATATAACAATTTCCCGTATTTTATCGCACGCTAGACAGCTCCGTCGTCGTGCAAATAGAGCGCGAGAGCCGAGCGCACCATTATAATTCATAGCTGATCAACCCTCAGCCACTTATTAACAGCGCAATATTCGCGTAATTTCCCTTCCGCGGGCACTTTCCACAATAATTAATACGCCGTCGCGTCGTTGCGGAAATTCGCTGACACAATTTTTCATAACAAGCACGTAGTTTCTCACCTATGAGAATCGCATTTGACGAATATCGCGTGGCGCCCTTTCGAGGAACTATAGTTAGGTATAGTTATCGTTCCGATGATGACTTGTCGATAGTAATGGTATCGATGGGAGATTATTGCCAGTGTAACAACCTGTGCAACAATGTGGAGCGCCGATACTGGGTCAATTGTTGCCCGTGCTGAAGTATCAGTGGTGCTTCTATGGTCATCCGCCATTTGTAACACTCTTATCGACGAGCTTTACGGCCATTTTAATGGTTTTGGGATGTATGACACAGGCATTTTCTGAAACATAATTTGTTAGTCCGGGAAAGGGCACTTTGAAGGTTAAATTTGTGTTCTTGAGGTCATTTTAAGAAAAAAACTGTATATGATATAGGTACCAAATCGGCCTGGTTTTGCCGGTAAAGTAGATTTCCTGTTTTTTATAAACCTGCAAATATTTCAGAAACTATGCGAGATATGACAAAATATATACCGACCTTTTTTGTAAGAAATTGGATTTCCTATAAAAAACATTAAAATGATGTTAAAATATCCCAGATTTAACTCAGACCTAACCTAATACATCAATAATATTAACTAATTGAGTTTTAATACATAGACATTTCTTTAGTCTCGTAAGTCATAGTGTACCACATCATTGAACTCGTCTTGACATCAGCTACAACACTGTGAAGTGAAAAATATATGGTGCCATTTAAAAATCATCAATGACCTTCAAAAGACCTTGAAAACGACTACAATCGGAACATTCTTTTATATCACCATATTTGCCCCCTTTAAAAGTACAACTTTCCTCTCCAACATTTTCTTAAATCTAATCCTAACGGAGCTATTTAGGTGGCCTGTTTTTCGTAAACCACCCGGTATACGTAGAAGTCCACTATTGTAGAAAAGTGGTAATCGACCTGATAGGAGGGAGTCCACTATCGGAGCCAAGGAGGCCCCTAAGACTCGGTACCCTAATCAATCCCAGTAGTCAATCAGAGAACGCTACTGTATACATACTTCTCCATAACCGACAGGCAACGACATTCAATTACCTGTTAATTTTCGTCGGCGCATGTTGGCAAGCTTTGACAGATCGGTCTGCCGAGAGGTTGAACAAGGTGGACGTCCGGTTTTGCTCCTTGACTCCGGTTGACTGGCCTCGTGGCTTCAGCTCGTGGCTTCAGCTCGTGGCGTGCAACATGTCGCGTGCAGGCACGTGCTCCGCAATGTATAATCTGACCCGTGGCCGAAGGCAGTCTGCAGGGTCGATGTATATAACCGGGACTGTCGGCTCTTAGTATCCTCCTCCGAAGAAACTTTGCGAAAAAGAACGACGACCGACAGACCCCTTCTGCCAAACCAGAACTTGCCGGTCCTCTTCTGAAATTTTGCGAACTCGACTCTTCGGAGGTTCGATCATTTTTCACCCTAACCCAGATCTAACCCAGACCTAACCTAATACATCAATAATATTAACTAATTGAGTTTTAATTAGTTAATATTAATTAATTTAACTTTACGTTCCCCCGACCATCATTTCGGGGGAGACTCGCCTTGACATCAGCTACAACACTGTCAAGATAAAAATATATGGTGCTATTTAAAAATCATCGATGACCTTCACAAGACCTTGAAAATGTCTACAATCGGAACATTTTTTTATATCACCATATTTGCTCCCTTTAACAGTACAACTGTTCTCTCTAACATTTTCTTCCATCTCTAACGGAGCTATTTAGGTGGCCTGTTTCTCGTGAACCACCCGGTATATTCTACTACATTATAAAATAACAAAATATCATAAAATTAACTTATTCAACCTAAAAAAGTGTCCACGGTATGAAGAATCAAAATATGTCCCCCTTGATACCATGTGACATTTGTGGAAATAAATTTTTTTACGCATAATTTAAAAGTGATTGGTGAAGTTAGGTGCCTCACCCTGTACATACGAGCGGTGTTTACCTTTGGAGAGTCCTCTTTGTTCGGGTCGGAGATCCAGCGGGCTCCCAGGCAGCCCCGAAAACCGCTGAGCCATGCGACGTCTCTCGCCCCAGGACCCAGGTATAGTACCATCGGATGACTTTGCGGTGCCGTATCATCGACAGTAGCTGCGAATGAACCGATGAAAGGGCGAGCGATCGCGGCTGATTGCCGATTTCGAATAGCAACGGCATCGCCGTGTTTGCCTTTCACGACGCTGGGCTTCCGCTCTCCGAAATTGCCTGTTGATCCTCGCGCGCGCCCCCTTAGGACCGCCGCGATACAAACCGGTGGGGTCCCGGTCCCGGGAATGCCGCCTTTGTTTGAACACGTGGAAAATTATCGTTTGACAGTTTCTGTTCGCCTGACACGATTCCCTAGTCTAATCCAACGAAACGTTATCTTCTTTGCAGAGCGCTTCGGGGCTTAGGCGCGCTCAGGGACCGTTTGCTGTAGACTCGAGTAGACTAGTCTCCTCGATTTCGGTGGTTGATTTCGAAGCTGAAGCGAAATTCGCTTCCGGAAATCATTGAGAGAGAGTTCCTTTCTGGAAAACATGATTTGTGGACAGAAAACGAAATATTGAGACAATTACTGATTCAGTGACGTCACTGTTTTGTTCGGAATTATTTCTTTGCGACACTATTACCAGTACACGCGCGACTCTTTGCTGGTTAAAATGAGTACAAACACGGTACCATTCGGATCATGTATGCTTGTGTAATCCACGATAATGTGGAACCTCGCTTATCCGAACCGCGATCTTTGAGCCAGAGATTGAAAACTGTTATGATATCGGTTCTGGTTCTCGAAACAGTTTCGGAAATCATTGAGAGAGTTCCTTTCTAGAAAACATGATTTGTGGACAGAAAACGAAATATTGAGACAATTACTGATTCAGTGACGTCACTCTTTTCTTCGGAATTATTTCTTTGCGACACCTTTACCAGTACACGCGTGACTCTTTGCTGGTTAAAATGAGTACAAACACGGTACCATTCGGATCATGTATGCTTGTGTAATCCACGATAATGTGGAACCTCGCTTATCCGAACCGAGATCTTTGAGCCAGAGATTGAAAACTGTTATGATATCGGTTCTGGTTCTCGAAACAGTTTCGGAAATCATTGAGAGAGTTCCTTTCTAGAAAACATGATTTGTGGACAGAAAACGAAATATTGAGACAATTACTGATTCAGTGACGTCACTATTTTGTTCGGAATTATTTCTTTGCGACACTATTACCAGTACACGCGCGACTCTTTGCTGGTTAAAATGAGTACAAACACGGTACCATTCGGATCATGTATGCTTGTGTAATCCACGATAATGTGGAACCTCGCTTATCCGAACCGAGATCTTTGAGCCAGAGATTGAAAACTGTTATGATATCGGTTCTGGTTCTCGAAACAGTTATGAAGAACCGAAATGATGTTATAACTGTAACGAGAATATCGGTTCTGGCTTATATCGGTTACGGTTACGGTTCCGGAGAACCGACATTATTTCGGTTCTATAACTGTTATTTTTCGATTCTGTATTTCGGTTCTGTCATTCTGTATTCAGAAAAACCAATTTTTCTTCTTCATTGAATAATCCGACAGTTCATATTACACGACCTAATATAATGAACGCAAGGCTTGCATACGTTATATGTTCTTCGGCCGAACATAATACAGAATGTCAGAACCGAAATCCAGAACAGAAAAATAACAGTTATAGAACATAATATTAACAGTTATAGAACGGAATATTAGCAGTTATAGAACAGAATATTAGCAGTTATAGAACAGAAAACACCTGATATAGAACAGAAAACACCAGATATAGAACATAAATAACAGTTATAGAACGGAAATAACAGTTATAGAACAGAACTAACAGTTATAGAACAGAACTAACAGTTATAGAACAGAACTAACAGTTATAGAACATATTAACAGTTATAGAACATAATAACAGTTATAGACCAGAAAATAGCAGTTATATATACTTTTAAAATATACTAAAATACATTTTTAAAATAACAAACTCGTCCAAGATGTACTTATAAAGGATCGAGGCTTCAGAGCAACTATCATTAGGTATCGATACTTTTTGATACCCAGAGAATCATACATGCTTATGATACCATCATTCTTTGTCACAAGGAATCGATACCGCTTGAACATGCTCAAAGCCCATCACTATAAGTGTGAAACCATTCAGCGTTACGGAAGACACCATCAGTATCGACGATCAACGAAAAATCCCCCCCGTGAAAAAGTCGCGGGTAACTCCTCGAAACGGGCGGCGAGGCGGGACAATGGCCCCGGAATAACAATGGCCTAACGAAACAATGGGTTAACGAGGAAAAACAACGGCGAGGGGGGGGGGGGGGGATTTTCGCACCTTCGGGTACAGTTAGCGCGCGCGGACAACCGGTGACGCGTAATCGTCGCGCGGTGATCAGCACCGGCGAGGCGCGGCGCGGCGCGGCGGCGGCTGCGATAAGATCTCTGCGCCTCGCTGATAACGATCGAGAAGAGGGTGTTTGAATAGTCCGCCGGATACTCCGCGCGCTTCTCAGAAGCTTATGAATCTCTAGCTGGCGCTGAAAGATGATGGCTTCCTGCGACACTGGTACCTACCTACGTCCCTCTTCGCTTTTTGTCTTTCCTCGATTTTGAAATTCTGCGCAAACATTACCGCTACGTGCCCACGGTGGACAAACTGACCCATAAAGCTGACATTAACGCCGATCCTTATCTCTCGCCAGCCACTGGGACAATGTCGAGGACGAGCGTGAGGATGAAGCATGATCGAGGATTCTCAAAAATTAGATGGGAATCAATTTTCCGTGGAATTTCGTCAGCTAATTTTTTCCGAAGAAAACAAACGTTACCTCGTCGCGTGACGTTCGGACGAAACGCGTCACGTGACCGGGACGGAAGAGTGGGGGAAGGTAGAGTGGGGAGACGAGTTTTAATCTGTGATGCGCTCTGTTAAGGGGGTCATCCCATGTGAGAGCTAGTTTTTCTTGCTTTTTTTAGGAATTTTTTTTGAAGGACCCTTAAAACAGACAATCTTGAAATTTTTACCACACATTTATTGACATTTTAACAGTTTCTCAGAATTTTTTCAAACCAAAATAACGAGTTGGATCGACTTTACACTGTTCGGAAGACACTCATGTTTAAAAAATGTAGGTTGATGGCGACCATGAATATATTGGCAATGAAAGCCATTCATGAGTATATTTTGCATTAAAAAAATAGATTAATTTAAAAAGCTTTCGTATAATTAGTAAATTTCATGTTATATTTATTTCTTAATCAAATCGTCTTCATATTATAAAAAATTGTAAGTAACTTTTGCGAATACATAATTGTACCCTCTGATTTGAACTTCAAGATAATAAATTTGTGATATTCAATATATATAATTACGCAATAAAAAGTTAAAAATAAATATTTAAATAAATTAAAAATACTTCAGAAAGCAATATTCATGGTTATTATTGAGATGACAACACGATAAAGACGTTTTGTAACAGTTTATAATGTTTCGTTCTGTAATTGTTTAGTGAATCCTAATAAATTTTGAATATAATTAATTACATAATTTTTACTGTATATAAAAAAACTGGAGTTTCTAGTTGCGTTTTTTCAAGGTTTTGAAGTGGAATTTTATGAATTCTCCATAAGAAGACGTGTCAAAATGTGCAAACTTTAAGTTGCTATAATTCTTAAACGGTGCAGTGAATCGAACCCAAACTTTGGCAATAGCATTAATTTAGTACGAATTATATCTTGTCAAATTTTCAAAAATTTTGTTGCGTTTTTATATACCAGCAGAACATCCTCTCTAACTGAATGGTCCGTGCTAACTGAACAATTAACGAAACATCGTACACAGTAAAAAACATTGCACATTTTCCAGAATGGTCGTCGAACCGAATCGTCTCGCCGGTGTTGTCTCGCTAGTGGTGCACGTACGGGGATCATTAAAGCGCGATGCACCGCGGGACTCGCAATCGTTTCGGCTGAATTACGTCACGTGACCTCGCCCGATGACATTGTTTGGGCGAAGAGACACGGTGCGCACGGCTCTCTCTTATTCCCCGGCACACTTCTTAAGGCATTGTTTGAGCAGAGAAAGAGAGAGAGAAAAAGAGAGAGAGAGAGAGAGAGACGCAGACCGGAAGCACGATGCACTCAACTCCTAATCCCCGGCGCGGCGTTTTTCGAAGCAATCTTTTTCTAGCTCCATTGTCGCTTTCCGCTATTCCCCCAAGTCTTCCGGGCGCGCGCATCTCGCGAAATTTAATATCTCGAAAAGCCCCCGGAAATACAGGTGACATCGGTTCACGGCGCGTTCCACTAGCAGTTTCGCCCAAGGTTCTTCTCCCACTCTCTCTCTCTCTCTCTCTCGTTCTCACTGACGGTTTTCTCGAGGCTCTCTCCTCCGAGAACGGTCGATTAAGCGTACGACATCGGAACGATCGGCTCGAATCTTCATTGTGCGGAATCTTTCCACGTAAGTGTGTCGTTTAGAGAGACGTTCGGAGGGCTCGGCGGCAGGAATTACTTTGATCGAGATGCGGATTAACGGTAAGAACAGGGACGATAGTCTAGCAGCTGCGTTGCTCCTCGAGACTGTCCCGACAGCTATTTGCTTGCCGTGGAATTTCACGTGGTTGCTAGTTTAAATTACAGTTTTACGCCGATACCACGCGAATCGGAAAATTAACGCTGTAGAAAAGACGGCTGTGGCCAGTGGATCAATGTTTTTGTTATACTAATACATTGTCAAAAATTGTTTTTCATTATTTTTGAATGGACTCTTCAGTGATGAATCCGTGACATTTTACTGATTAAAATGAGCCCAAGTACGATATACTTCCGATTTATCTGTTTAATCCACGATCTAGTGGATCCTCCATTATCCGAACCGGATGGCTTCTGAACTCTGTACGGTACGATCAAAACAGATCTAAAAGGAGCCATATACAATTTATTATGCAAATCAGTAAAGATTCAATTTTACTAGCTAGGTAATTTTTTTATCCGTTCGGATAATCGAGGTTCGGGTAAACATGATCCAAATGGTGTCATTTTAATCAGGAGACTCTTCAGTGATGAATTTGTGACATTTTTCTGATTAAAACGAGCCCAAGCACGATATACTTCGGATCGTATTTATCTGTTTAATCCACGATCTAGTGGATCCTCGATTATCCGAACCGGATGTCATCTGAAGTTTGTACGGTACGATCAAACAGATCTAAAAGGAGCCAATTTATTATGCAAATCAGTAAAGATTCAATTTTACTAGCTGGGTAATTTTTTTGTTCGTTCGGATAATCGAGGTTCCGGTAAACATGATCCGAATGGTGTCGTGTTGTATGTCGTTTTAATCAGGATACTCTTCAGTGATGAATCCGTGACATTTTTCTGATTAAAATGAGCCCAAGCACGATGTACTTCGGATCGTATTTATCTGTTTAATCCACGATCTAGTGGAGCCTCGATTATCCGAACCGGATGTCATCTGAACTCTGTACTGTACGATCAAAACAGATCTAAAAGGTGCCATATACAATTTATTATGCAAATCGGTAAAGATTCAATTTTACTAGCTGGGTCATTTTTCTGTCCGTTCGGATAATCGAGGTTCGGGTAAACATGATCTTGTTCTACCGAATGCCCGTTTATATCAACAATTAGCGGCATTTGTTAGTGAAGTAGTGTTTCGAGTGTATGTGAAACCTTTGTCATCGTGTGCGCGACATTCTTCTGATTGAATTGAGTCCAAACACGACGCAATTCGGATTGTATTTACTAGTTTAATCCACAATTTAGTAGAACCTCTATTATCCGAACCGTTCGGTCATGTAGTTACTAAATTGCGAATTACTCCGGAAATATACGTCCGACAATGTCGTGCTTGGGCTCGTTTTAATCAGGAAAGTGCCACGAATATGTTGCTAAACTGGCTCTCTTTGCTGCAATCAGTGGTGTTCCATTTTCAAATTTAGATTTTCAGAAATTTTTGATTATTCCACGAAATCGATTCCAGTGTTCCACGTTGAACTTGAGCGCGTCGGTTCAGGCTCTCTCGGGTATGGCCTTGTGCATTGTGGAGCTCCGGTTTGGTCCCGCGACGAAAATAATAGTATCGTTGATGAAGACAAGAGACTAATCTTGCGAGACCGGCTACGAAAACGTCAAGGAGCGAGCGTGCGGATAATAGTCGATCACCATATGGACGGGCGTTGCATCGTCGAGCTGTAATTTGCATGCGCACAGCTGATGTCTGCCGGGCTAGGCCGGTTAGTCGTCTCCTCTAGTGAAACTCGAGAGGCTTTAAGAGTCGGTATACACTCCATGGCAACACCATAAAACGCTATACTAAACGTGTTTACTGCAAAAAATTTCCCCTCCCGTACAATATTATCCATTACTTACGGCGGCAACAGTAAGTAGGTTGCGAGTAAAAAAAATAGTTAAGTGACTCGTCCAATATATTTATTGGAAATTTTGAAAAACAATTTAGAGCTTCCCGAATGATTTGAACGGTTTTATAATAATTATCTAATAATTAAATAATAGGGTAACTGCACCAGTGAATGAACATTTAAGAAATTGTTCAGGAAGATATTTTATTTAAAAAAAAAAATGTGAATTAAAGGAATCTCATATATGCCAAATGGCTCCTTATACTTCATTTGTCAAATATAAATGACCACAAATAAAATGAAATTATTATTATTTGTCTTTATTAAACGTTAAATAAAAAATATAAAAAATACCAGTCAATGAACACTACAATTTACAACACTACTACTAATTTGTTGAACAATACAATAGCGTTCATTTACTGGTGCAGTTACCCTAAGTCTTAAACGTATCAACAAGACCATAATTATCAAAAAAGTTTTCTATCTGGCTCCCGTTTGTTGCAACCGATAATAATGTATATTTTGCACAAAGATCGACAGTTTTGCAACGTGGATGTGTATACACGATTTTTATGCAGTCTCTTATAGTATTGTCACGGAGTGTACAATACACACAGCCGTGAAATCGGCCCCGGCTGGCCGAGCCAAAACCCGTATAAAGGAAAATGGCCGGTAGTTCGAATCGGCAGCTCGTTAACATGTGCAAGACGAGCGCACGCGAGCGCCTCGATTATTCGATTACTGGTATTAATGCCAGGCTCTCGCCTCGAGGTACAACCTGCGAGCCACGAATCGGCTCATTAAAATTGGCCGACCCGTACCCGGCTAAACCCCGAAACGTTCCTGCGTCTCTGCTCATCCCTTGCCCTTTCTCCGTAACTCCATTTTCTTATTTTCTTACAAAAACTTTCTGCTTTCCAATCGTTTCGTTGTGCAAACTTTTACGAACCTGTTCGTCACATTTTCAGATATCTACGGTTCGGATAATATGTAATGCCTAAATTGTTTTTAATTATTTCTTAACGAGACCGGTGTCTGCATATGCGTGACTCTTTCCTGATTAAAACGAGCCCAAGCACGACATTGTCGGACGTATATTTCCAGAGTAATTCATAATTTAGTAACTGCATGACCGAACGGTTCGGATAATAGAGGTTCTACTAAATTGTGTATTAAACTAGTAAATACAGTCCGAATTGCGTCGTGTTTGGACTCAATTTAATCGGAAGAATGTCGCGCACACGATGATAAAGGTTTCACATACACTCGAAACACTATGTTACTAACAAATGCCGCTATTTGTTGAAATAATCGGGCATTCGGTAGAACAAGAGAACTCTACTCGATAATCGATGGTGTTCCGTACACTGTAACATAACGGGCCGTTCGTATAACAGGTGTTCGCATAACGGAGGGCCATAATGGTTGCACTGTGCTTCGGGAATTGAATTTTGGCCCTGCCTTTCGCGAAATGGCGCCACCGTGCGGCGTCGTTAGTTCGGGCTGTCTCGTGAATCTCGTTCCGTCTCGTTGCGCCGAGAGCTTGGCATCTTTCATGAATAATTTCTTCCATGCATTTACATGTTGCGCGCCCGGGCCACGTCTTCCCCCGGTTTTCCTCCGACTTGCAGCATTTTTTTCCCTTCCGCTTTTCCGTTTCTTTTTTCTAAAAAGAGGGGCGGGGATAGGGGGGGGGGGGTGAGTTTTTCTGTCGTCCGTTTCCAGACGTGCATCCACTTGCGCGTCTCTTTGTTCATTCATAATGCAACCCGATCCCTTTAAATATTTTTCGTAGTACAGTACCGTTGCCTCCGTCCGCGTCGCCTAATTTCTACGGCGAGAGGATCCTTCGTCGTTTTTTTTTCCCCTAGTCGCGACGTTGTCCTGGAAACGATGCCCGAGAATTGCGAATTGTTGCTCGGGATTGAGGTGTGGTTTATTCACGCGGTTTTCGTACGTTCCGGCCATGTCCTTCGGGTTGCGTGTCAACGCGTGATCGATACACGTTTTTCAATTTTTTTTCCCCGTTTTCTTTTTTTGGTTTCTCAAATAGGTTTCCGAACGATTTAACACGTGCCTTGCACGCTCGGGCATAATAGTCGCGGAGAAACGGCTGGTGATTTTGCATAGTAGTTTTATTTTCACTCCGTCGGTTCACCGCACACGTGTTTTATCCGTAATTTTCTGCTTCGTTACAAACACCGTTGAGTTTTAACCAATTTATCATGGAGAAAACTTTTATTAACATATTCGTGACATTTTTGTGATTAAATTGAGCCCAAGCACGACCACGTCCGACGTATATTTGCACGGCAAATTGCAATTTAGTAACTAGGTGACTGAACGGTTCGGATAATAGAGGTTCTACTAAATCGTGGATTAAACGGACAAACACGAACCTAATGGCATCGTGTTTGGACTCATTTTAACCAGAAAATTGTCGCGCGTATGTTGGTAATGTCAACTACAGCCTGCAAAGTCAATGACGATAATGATCGACGTCATCGGCCAGCGTGACTCGAGCAGCCATTCGGTGGGCGATTCGATGCGACCGTCGGAACGTTTGCGTCGGGAAACTGTTTTTCGTCGCGCGTGTATCCCGGAATCGAGAAAAAGAAGATGCCTCGGCCCGATAAGAAACTACTCAAGTTCTTCACCCCCTTTTATTTCCGCGCTAGGCCGGCTCGCCATCGTCGGCTCCATCCCCTAGAGAAAGGACCGCGCGAGGAATCGTTTAATTCGATCTTCGAGGTCACCCAGCCACCCTCGACGACGCTCCTCGAGATCCATTTATTCGGAACCCGTCCCTGGGCCCGATTCCATTTTCTCCCGGCAAGATTATCCTGAATATAAGCGGGAAGGCTGCGCGCTGTCTGGATCCCCCGGCTCGATTACTTTACTTTCTCGTGTCTGCTGCAACCGTTCTGTCTTTACATCGATCCTGTCCACCTGTAAGGACGGTTCAATACTGCCATAACACCCTGTTTCATCGGCTTAACAACGGTCGGTCACAGATCGTTCAGAAATTTTCCGAGAAATTACAGTAATGTTTCGATACATGTAGAAATTTCGGGTCCGAAATATTACCTATATCGTGTACTACAACTGTTCCTTGGTCCCTTGCTGCCAGACCGTGGAAAGAGATAGCGAATGTACGAAACATCAACACCAGTATCGATGAGATACTACTAATTTAGTGCTGTAACTTTTTTGTTGTTAATTATTTTTTTATGAAACCTTGACCAACATGTGCGCGACACTTTCCCGAGTAAAATGATACCCAACACGACCCAATTCGGATCAGGCATACTTGTTCAATCCACGAAATAGTAGAACCTCTACTATCCGAACCGTTCAGTCGCCTAACCACTAAACTGTGAATTACACTGTAAATATACGGCGAATAATGTCGTGCTTGGGCTCATTTTAATCGGAGAAATTTCACGGATATGATCAGGTATGATTCATGAAAGAATAATTAGAAATAAAACATTATTATCACTACAATAGTCACTACTAAAACAAAATTCCTCGCCATCTAGTGAACTATCAAAATTTTTTCCGAGTAAAATTGTCAAAAAAAAAAAGAAAAACAACGAAAGCGAGTTATTGCCCCCATTCGTTGCACAGTGGATCGGATCGAAAGCAATAGGAGTCGTCTTTCAGCGAGCTCCGAGGTCCGGAAGGGAATGGAATCGCTCTGATCCGAGATCGACAGATTCGGATCGGAGTCACGCGAGAATCGGTTGCTCGAAATTCGTCGATTCCGATGGGTAGCCGCGATACCCTGTTACCTTTGCGCGATCCACGATAGTTATCTCGCAGCGAGAGTTCTCTTATTCGGGAACGAATGAACGGGTGCAACGTGGGGGTGCAGTAGCTGGCACCCCGCGGTGCACGAGAATCGCCCCGGAATCGACGTCAGAATGTCCCAGTCCTTTTCGAAATCCTCGTTGATGGGAATCCCGGGCCGGCATTAGCCGGGAATCCGCGTGGGCGGCCCGCTTATCTGTGTTTGAGTCATTGTCCCGGAGCCGAGTGGATCCTTTTCGCGGTGACAATGTCGCTCGTTCCCACCAATTCTCTATTAGAAATCAACTCACAATCCTCAACAATCCGTTTTCTCGATTGGCGGTCCTGTTATCGCGATTCCGGAGTCGAAACACTCGTCGAGCAAGGCAGTTTTATCAAAATTCTGACGTTGCAGAGGTTTGCAGGCTATAACAAGTATTACCAACATATTCGTAACAATTTTCCGATTAAAACGAGCCCAAACACAACGTAATTAGGTTCGCATTTAGTCCTGTAATCCATCATTTCGTAGAACCTCTGCTATCCGAACCCTTCGGTCACCTAGCTACCAAATTGTGAATTACTCCGCAAATATACGTCGGACGATGTTGTGCTTGGGCTCATTCTAATCAGAAAAGAACCACGCATACGTTCACACGAGTCTCATTACGAAATAATTATAAACATAAAAGTTATCGAGAAATTACTGCACATTTGCGACATATACTGGATGAATTTTTTGTCAAGAGTTCGATTTAATAATTTGGAACATCATAGCTCGCCTCTCAGACACGTTCGGTATCTCGCCGAGACGAACCTAAGCACGAGCCACGCAGTATCCGCAAACCTCGGAGGGTTGATAAGCTTCCGGGTGCAGAACTATAAAACAACTATGTACTAGTTCCTTTACCGAATATTCGGCGTATCATAAATTCCAAACTGCAGACTCACGTCGCAGCGAACAGGCTGCAGTTGCATCCCCGCGGGCCCCGAGATGCGCGGTTATTCAACGGCGTGTCCCTAATCGTGCGATCGAGCTTCGGATAAACAGGTAGCAGAGTAATCCGGTAACGCTAGAGAGAGAGGGAGGGAGACCGACGAAGAATTTCGAAATCAATTTATTCTAGAAGAGTAAAGAGAAGAGAGAGAGAGACACAGAGAAGAAGAAAACGAAAATAGGCACGAAACGTGGGCCAGACGATGAAATAAAAGGAAGAAGCCAGAGATCAAGCTGGCCTAGCTACCTAGCGTCGTTGCACGCGATGCGACCGGTCCGCGCTGACGCGAATATAATGAGCCGCAGTGGCAATTTGGAGGTTTGCGAAAGACCATGTCCGACACAAGCTCACTCTCGTGCTGGACCACCTGATCGAGGCCCACGGGCGTTTCCTTTGTCCCGCGGCTCTGCACCTGATACATATAGTTACCTCCTCAGGACCGCCGAACCGAACCGAAGCCCGCGCGCCGGGTCGGTTAGACCAAAAATTCTATTAGCGGATTAGCTTTTTACTTGCTTTTTTAACGACACTTGTATCAACGTATCCGCGACTTTTTCCCGATTAAATTGAACCCAAACACGGTACAGTTTGCGTCGCGTTTACTTCTTTAATCCACGCTTGAATAGAACCTCCGGTATCCGAACCGAAGCGAGTTGAGAGCATTTTTCTTGCTTTTATTTTTTGTTTGTAACATTATGAACATTTAAACATGTTTAAACAATGCTCATATGGAGAAACGGACCTCACTTTAGCGTAGTAATTTTGTGGAAATTTTTCCTGTTTTAAATGAGTCAGTTCGGATAACAGAGGTTCTACTAAATCGTGGATTAAACGAGCAAACGTGATCGAAACTGTGCCGTGTTTGGAGTCGTTTCAATCAGAAAAGTGTCAGGCAGTCTTATAGGAAATGGTGTTGATTAAAAATAGCATTGTTGTTATAGAAATTATTGATTGTTGTTAGTGTTCGTCGAGCAGTTTCTCGAAACACCTTGTAGATAGGGGGTCGGAACAATAAGACGGAGGAGCGTGAAGGTAAAAAATAAGCTGGCGAAGGTTGGAGGAGGGGCGGGTGACGACAAAAAAGGACAGCTAGACGCGATTCGCCGGGAAGAGGAAACATTAAAGCGCGAGTATGAAAGAAGTCCCTTTGTGTTTCCCAGGTGAGCGTTATAAATGAGCACTCGAAGACGAGGGTGGCGGAGCCAGAGGGCCGACCACACCTATGCCGGTGCCAGGACCACCAACCAGCCGAATCTGCTACCCGACTGGAACGCATTTTTTATGCTTTTAATTATGGTGGGATGCGACCGAGGAGAATGCGAGTTCCATAGGAAAAAAGCGTATCGTCGACTACTGGTGCTATTGTGCCCGTTATCGCTGTGGTTTGCAAATTTGCAATGAATTATAACACGGCGCTCTGCGGTCCTTATGAACCCCAGAAAATCAAATGACTTCAATCATCCCCTAAAAAATTCGTACGTAGCTATACTTCAACCCTTAATGTCGCGTCGTTCACATGTAAAATCGACTAGAATTATGAATATCGATTTAATATTAGAAAATTATAAATGTTACTTTTTATTTACACATTCGTCAAGTTTTTCTGATTGATATGACTCCAAACACGACACGATTAGGTTCGCGTTCACGCATGTAATCCACGATTTAATAGAACCTCGATTATCCGAACTGAGCGAGGCGATGTAAGTATTCAGATAATGGCACCGCTTCCAAGCTACATGAAAGATTAAAATTTTACTTGCGGAATAAACCATGGAGAATGTAACAAAAATATATAAATAATTTAACAAGGCCCACAATTAAATGTTTCCCAAATTAATCATGCTTTACCCCCTTTATAACGGAATTCGGGCTGCACTAACCGCCTCGAAAAATGGCAAAACGACGACGCAGCGGAATCCGCAACAGTGCCGAGTATAATTATCAAGGTTCCAGCTTGGTCACGAATTTCCTGGATTCCGAGTCGACTTTTGTATCGCCTTGTATTTTCCAACAGGGTCTCCTCATTATTTATAATACGCGGGGGCTGCTTACTCCGCAGGCGGGAGAGTAAATCTTCATTCTCTTCCGTCCCTCTTAATTTCACGGCTCCCGTGAAAGTCGAGCCGCTAGGGGGGAGGGGGGGGGGGTAGGGGGACACGCAAATTCCCCGTGAGAAATTCCGCCTTTGATTGCGTCGCAGCCCTGGACGAGTCCGGCGGATATTTATGTTGCACGCGTGTGCCTCTTGTCACACAATAGGCCGCGGGAACCTCTTCGAATTCTATGAAATTTTGGTTACACATTCTCGAAAGCCCGGACACTGTGTTCCGCTGCGCATAAATCTCGCTTACCCCCTGAAACTTTTTGACAAACCTCGAAAATGGAGACAAATGGTTGGAAAAAATTGCATTTTGTCGGAAATCGGTGTAGTTCTCGTTGTTCCATTTAAACGCGGGTAAAAGGTAACGCGAATCGGAGTGTACCGCGCCAAAGGGTGTACTTTCGAATATATATTCATGTAATTTCGAAGCGATAAACCTGGTACAACCGTTTCAAATTTGGTCCTCCGCGAACCCCTGTTTCCGACGGATTAACCCCAAAGTATGCTATTTCAAGTTTGTTTTCTATGAAAACGATGCATCCGATGGGACTGTGACGTATTCTTTCACATTCCCTATGGTATGTTGCGCAAATCTGTAAAATTTTAATCCCCTACCTAGCCTAGAAGCTATTGTATCATTCGAAAACCGACGGCGCTTCTATCAGTTCGGATAAGGGAGGTTCCACATTATCGTGGATTACGCGCGTAATAGCGAACCGAAATGGACCGTGTTTGGGATCATTTTAATCGGAAAAATGTCAAGAATATGTTAATAACAATTGCACGATAGAAGTATTCAGCTACTTTGCCTGACGTTTTTCGTTATTACACTGAGTGAGGGTTTATTAAGTGATATTCTTCGCGTTACAACGAGGGAGAAGCAGGTCTCATTAAAACGTACTTCGCCGAAGATCCGGAAGTTTCCTTTTGAATTGCATTAACGAGGAGTTGCACGCGGATGTCACGATACGTAATAACCGTGTGCCCGATAAACAAGGCTCGGGGAGCCGCTTGTTACGGGGTTTTACAGCGAGCCTCTCTCGTTTACGGCTCCGTACAAGTGCACTTGAAGGTGTATCGTTTTTCCTGCGCGATCCTTTCATACTTGCGTATCGTATTTACGTTGGACATTAAAAGTTTCCCGGAGGATAGAGAAGCCGTCGCGCATCGGGAATAAAATTTTACCCGGGGACAGAGAGAGAGAGAGAGCGAGAGAGAGAGAGAGAGAGAGAGAGAGAGAGAGAGAAGTTTTGTGCGTAAACTGCGGTTTTAACGGCTAATTCGGACCACGTCGATTCTGTTCCTAATATCACGGAAAAGTTCGCGATATCGTCTTGTATAGACAACTACAATATGGCAAAAGTGCAATCAATTCTTCGGCTCGAGGAGACGGAATTATCGCTTCGAGCGCCACGTTCCGCGAATGGACACTTAAGCCGAACATCTGTTGAAATTAGCATCAGCAAATCGTTATTTAATTTTCCGAGTGCCACTTGTATAACAAGACTGTCATTGTTAAGATCTTACCTTCCAGAACACGATTTTAATCATATTTGTTGGTTATAAATTGTGTTGAAATTTTCTAAATTTGTTAGAAGATTTTGAACGAAAATAGCTTCAAATATTGGGCGTTAAAATTCAAAATGGAGACCCACTTAAAATATCTTTAAATATTAGGGGTGGAAATTCTCTCTCTCAAAATGGAAAATTTATAAACATGGAGATATTTCAGGTATTCTATAATTTCGATCAGAAAATCGTTTATATAAATAAATAGACTCAATTTTATGTGCACGAAATATGAACAAAATCATAAATATATAATAACTAGACTGCGGATCTTTTATAGTGAAATTAAGTAGATGATATTCAAAATTGTTGGAAAATTTTAAAAATTGAATTTGTCGACATATGATTTCTCCTCTATTCAAATCATTAAGGGAAGAAATAACATTTTTGGTTTCTATTTCTTGCAATCGATGCAGACAATTTTTATTTTGCATAAAGATCCCCATCATTTATAGTAAAATTAAGTAGATGATATTCAAAATTGTTTGAAAATTTTAAAAATTGAATTTGTCAACATATGATGTCTCTATTAAAATCATTAAGAAAAGAAATAACAATTTTTGGTTTCTATTTCTTGCAATCGATGCAGACAATTTTTATTTTGCATAAAGATCCCCATCATTTATAGTAAAATTAAGTAGATGATATTCAAAATTGTTGGAAAATTTTAAAAATTGAATTTGTCAATATCTTCTCCTCTATTCAAATCATTAAGGGAAGAAATAACATTTTTGGTTTCTATTTCTTGCAAACGATGCAGACAATTTTTATTTTGCATATAAAGATCCCCATCATTTATAGTAAAATTAAGTAGATGATATTCAAAATTGTTGGAAAATTTTAAAAATTGAATTTGTCGACATATGATTTCTCCTCTATTCAAATCATTAAGGGAAGAAATAACATTTTTGGTTTCTATTTCTTGCAATCGATGCAGACAATTTTTATTTTGCATAAAGATCCCCATCATTTATAGTAAAATTAAGTAGATGATATTCAAAATTGTTTGAAAATTTTAAAAATTGAATTTGTCAACATATGATGTCTCTATTAAAATCATTAAGAAAAGAAATAACAATTTTTGGTTTCTATTTCTTGCAATCGATGCAGACAATTTTTATTTTGCATAAAGATCCCCATCATTTATAGTAAAATTAAGTAGATGATATTCAAAATTGTTGGAAAATTTTAAAAATTGAATTTGTCAATATCTTCTCCTCTATTCAAATCATTAAGGGAAGAAATAACATTTTTGGTTTCTATTTCTTGCAAACGATGCAGACAATTTTTATTTTGCATATAAAGATCCCCATCATTTATAGTAAAATTAAGTAGATGATATTCAAAATTGTTGGAAAATTTTAAAAATTGAATTTGTCAATATCTTCTCCTCTATTCAAATCATTAAGGGAAGAAATAACATTTTTGGTTTCTATTTCTTGCAAACGATGCAGACAATTTTTATTTTGCATATAAAGATCCCCAGTCTAATAATAACTATTGTAGGTCGGACGAAATAGGTTTTGCAAATTGGAACGACATCGAACGCGGATAAAATTGAAATTGGAGATATTTTGGGTGACTTGCTCCGTATAATTTCAATTAGAAAAAAAATCATTTTCACCCCACAGCACGTCGCCGAAGGCGATTAGCCATCTCATTCCACGTCCCGTTACTTTTCCTATTCGCTCGCTGACCGTTCTTTCGATTGAGATGTAACCCTCGTGCCGGTATGCAAAACGATTTCCACCGTTGCCGGTAAGTCGGCCGTCGCGTCGGGTCCGTCAGTTTCCCCCATAGAAATTACGTAAATCGCCTTCCTCCGGTCCCTTCATGGCGCCTCGATCCTCCTCAGATAGAGCGAGAAAAGCTTCTGCGAACCCGAAGAGATCCCGAGATCGTATCCGAATTCAGATACCGTTCGAAGACGGCACTTATGCTCGACACTTTTTTGCCGATGCCTTTTTACCCGGACTGCATATTTACTCCCCTGGAAAGCAAACGGCATATTGAATAGCTCGCGGGTCCATTTTTTTTATTATTGTTGCCGCCTGGAATGCATATAGAGTCCTTTGCAAATTCGAAAAATATAATCGAATTCAAAAATTTTTTTTAGTTTAACCGAGTCTGGCGACGCTAAACAATATTTTGGGGGAGTGGCACCAACATTGAAGATTGCAGTTTCCACGTTAAAATGTTCTTTGGAAACTTGATATGCGATTGTTTATTACTGGACTGCGGATCTTTATGCAAAATAAACACTATCTATCTGAATTGCAACAAACTGGGCTGAAATAAAAATTTCTTAATATGTTTAGCAGATTGACAATAATATAACAGTAGCATTAAATTCGTCTAATGTTTTTGCTATTATAAATCACACCTACTCATTTTTGTCATAAATGCATAAAATCCGCAGTCCATTTATTACCCATTTATTGAATTTTGAATGAAGGGACTGCTTCCACCACACCAAGTTTTTGAAAGGAGGAGGTTTTTCAAAAAATCGAATAGCCTGCCTGAACGAGCTTAGAATTATTGCACTACAATTTTTTTTCACCAAGTTATAATTGTTTAAATATCACACTTACATATTACAGCTAGACTTACCAGATGAGGGGAGGGAGCACGAATTGAGGAGAAAAAGTGCCCCCTCTCTGTGAGGACCCGATTAATCACGTGACACCGTGACCCCCTCTCGCAGAGACGAAACGCGTCACGTGACCGGGCCGCGGCGGAAGCGTGGGGGGTAGCCGTAGAAGGGGAAGTTGGAGTGGGGGGATACAAGTCTTAATCCGGCGAGTCTGATTACAGGATTCTGAGAGGCATTTGCAGAAATCAGCGGGAATTCATCGGATAGCTAAACACAGCGATGGAATCGCAAGCATTTACAATATGCAATATAGACATATATGCGTATATAGAATTTGCCTTAGGTACACGCGACATGCCTCGCATAATTGATCGATACCCCGGAAATAAACTGGATCTGATCAATATTCCCAACATATTTGTCGGTTTAATGGTTAAACGCGCGGGGTGTATAATTTCTAAAATGATATCGGTTCCTCGTTGTGGCCGCACACAGTCGGAGAACCGCCGCGCCGCGCCGCGTCGGGGTTCGCTGTTGTACCCCGCGGTTCCATACTAATCGATTAGTTTCATTATCGCGCGGTGATCGCGATGGACACACTCGTACGCGGCGGCCGTCCCGGGGAAAGAATTTACGCTTAGCGGAGATCCACCGAGCATTATGCTCGATTACGCCCGATAAAATCGCGCTCGATGCCTGTATTAGTTGCAAGGTAATCGCACGGCTCGAATGCTCCTGGAAACGTTCCACTCCCGTTGCACTCGACTGCCTGTTCCTTTATACAGGCTGTTCCAAAAATGTTGTACCTCCCTGAGCGGGGAGATTCCTAATGTCATTTGAAGTAACTTTTTCCTTTACGGAAATCTTCTCTGCCGCTTCGTTAAGGAATTATTAACGAAATACACGGACCAATCAGGGCGCGGCTATCGCAGACGCACTCCGGCTCGGCCAATGCCAACGCCTCGCTTAGACCGCACCGCGCTCCGATTGGTCCGTGTTTCTCGTTAATAACTGCTTAACGAAGCCGCGGAGAAGATTTTCACAAAGGACAAAAGTTGGTTCGAATGACGTCAGGAATCATCCCTTCCAAGGAAGTACAGTTTTGGGACACTCTGTATTTAATTGAATAGACTTCTGAAATTTGTCTAACGAGCCCAGATTTATTATTATTATTATGTATTATTATTTACGGACCGAAGTCCTTTTATACAAATGTTTACAATAGAAGATATTCATAAAAAAAAGAAGAAGAAAGTTTTAGCATAAAGTTACATAGTAATGGACATGCTGACAGTTACAGGAATACATTATATCACATATAATCATATAATCGCACGCAACTTTTTCTTAAATGATAGTAATGAACCATTAAAAAAGTCAATATCACGATATAAAATGTCAGATTTAGCTGTGATGCGATTTAAAGGATTTATTAATCCATTACCGTCCGATTATTTATTACGAAATGAAAAATGGAAAAGTTTTCACAATTTTGAAAATCGGATCTGTACTCGAATACTTTTTGCGAACGCTGTACGGTCGCAAACTAGTTCCGAATCAAGCAGACGAATAAATCGACTCGGCAAGGTGTCCGGATCTGGTCGGACACGTGCGGCCATATTGGGAACGAGAAACCCAGATCATTTGTGTTTTGGGAAATATATGCCTTTGCGGAGAAAACGTTCGGATTTTGTTGTCACGGATGAGTGACCGATGGTATGCGTTTTGAAATGAAAGTTATCGCCGCGTCGCGTCGGCCAGTGCTGTGTGCATCGACGAATTTTTGGTGACACCTTCCTGGGAAAATCAACTCCTCGCATCGATATCTACTTCCAGTATCTACGCCAATGGTTCAACAATTTTTTTTTGAATTTGCTAATTTTTTAGACTTTTCTAAGAAGATTCCTTATACGTCACAGCGGCTGAAAATTTTTCAATTGCCTCTCAATATTATTAACAATTAATAATTAAAAATAATATTATTAAATCGTTCCCAAATCATACAAAATGTTTTTTTTAGACTTTTCTAAGACTGAAGATTCCTTATGCGTCACAGCGGCAGAAAATTTTTCAATTGCCTCTCAATATTATTGAAAATTAATAATTACAAATAATATTATTAAATCGTTCTCAAATCATACAAAATGTTTTTCCCTTCAACATGGAAACCTACATTAAACTTTCACGACAGAATGTAAGTGCATCGTCGTCGTCGCTCGCAGACACTCAAACCTATTCCAGTATCTACGCCAATGTTTCAACAATTTTTTTTGAATTTGCTAATTTTTTAGACTTTTCCAAGACCGAAGATTCCTTATGCGTCACAGCGGCTGAAAATTTTTCAATTGCCTCTCAATATTATTAAAAATTACTAATTAAAAATAATATTATTAAATCGTTCCCAAATCATACAAAATGTTTTTCCCTTCAATTTGGAAACCTACATTAAACTTTCACGACAGAATGTAAGTGCATCGTCGTCGTCGTCGCTCGCAGACACTCAAACCTATTCCGAGTGCATTCGAGTCGGAGACTATAGGTATTATACATTATCAACTACGTCTCCTCGTCGTTTAACGGCGAGTATCCGCGCGAAATCGCCAGCCCTAAACGCAGTAGGTCAATTTAGGGAAGAGAGGAGAATATCTCTTGGACGCCGTAACTCCTCGGGTAGCGAAGCCCGAGATCGGCCCGACTTGATTGTGTTCGATATCAATGATAGAGATAACGAGAGCACTTATTGAAAGCATTCGGGCCCGGGTACAAACTGCCCGCTTGTAGGGCACAGCTTTATGACATAGAGCGTGCGGTTCTTCGATCGTAATTCGTCTCCAAAGGCCGATAGAGCCCGTATGCTCTTGCCCGTATAACGTATACCGGGTGACCCATATAACACTCCCGTCCTGATCGCTTTTGTCCGAGCCGGGACCGACCCAATTCGACCTTACGACAGAGGTAATTCAACCCACGAAAAACATAATCGCGTTACTAATGGCCTTATGAACCTCTGTTGCCTTCCTGAACGATTAGGGCATTTTTTCAATTTGATGGACTTGCGCTTCGATACGGTATGGCAGCCTTCAGTTTTCGAAAATGCTAAAATTATTCGGTCACATTTTTAAATTCTTAAAATTTCACCGAATCTTATCTTTTTAGTTTACTAAATCAAAGGCTAATGAATAAATTATTATTCTTATTAAATTATTATTATTCTTTCGTATGGCAGCCTTCAGTTTTCGAAAATGCTAAAATTATTCGGTCACATTTTTAAATTCTTAAAATTTCACCGAATCTTATCTTTTTAGTTTACTAAATAAAAGGCTAATGAATAAATTATTATTCTTATTAAATTATTATTATTCTTTCGTATGGCAGCCTTCAGTTTTCGAAAATGCTAAAATTATTCGGTCACATTTTTAAATTCGTAAAATTTAACCGAATCTTATCTTTTTAGTTTACTAAATAATAGGCTAAAGAATAAATTATTATTCAACCGAATCTTATCTTTTTAGTTTACTAAATAATAGGCTAAAGAATAATAATTCATTCTTAAGAATAATAATTTATTCTTTAGCCTATTATTTAGTAAACTAAAAAGATAAGATTCGGTTGAATAAATTATTATTCTTTAGCCTATTATTTAGTAAACTAAAAAGATAAGATTCGGTGAAATTTTAAGAATTTAAAAATGTGACCGAATATTTTTTGCCAGCATTTTCGAAAACTGAAGGCTGCCATACTGTATCCATAATTATTATTCTAAAATTATTTAAAATTATTAAAGAAAGAAATTTCTCTATAACTCCTGTGGAATTAATTATTACCATAATAATTATTATTCTAAACATTTTCTTTTACAAATTCCAGCCACAGGAGTTATAGGGAAATTTCTTTCTTTAATAATTTTAAGTGAGAAGTAACATATACAGGGTGTTCCAAAAATGTTGTACTTCCTTGAGAGGGGAGATTCCTAAGGTCATTTGAAGTTCCTTTTTTTCAAAATTTTTCATCTGAGCTTCTAATGAAACTTTAATCAACGCGTTCCAATGAGACTAGAATAAATATAATCAGAATAAATATAACTAGAATAAACTTTTAATTTTGTCGTACACTCGAGCGAAGCGAAAATACTGTTCATTTGACCCCACGTTCGAAATAAAACAAAAATTCCGTCCACTTTGTCCCACCGGCAAAACAAAACAAAAATGTGTAACATATACCGGGTGACCCACATAACACCGCCATCCTAATCGCTTTTGTCCAAGCCAGACGACCCAATTCGCCCTGGACCTCGGTAATTCACCCCCGAAAAAACATAATTGCATTACTAATGGCCTTTTCATTTCGCGCAGCGCGGCAAACGTCCACAGAAATCGAGGAAGCCATTGTTTAACACTTTGACTGCTGCGTCAGTCATGTGTACCTACTACAATTTTCTTACTAATTTTGAGAATGAATTTTTATTAAAATATATTAATTTCATACGCTCGTTTAAATGAACGTTTCACAGATATTTATATATGAAACAATAATAATTATTCTAAATATTTCCTTTATCAAATTCCAGCCACAGGAGCCCTAGAGAAATTTCTTTCTTTAATAATTTTAATTAAAAGTAATATACACAGTGTGTCCCAAAAATGTTGTACTTCCTTGAGAGGGGAGTTCATAAAGTCATTTGAAGTAACTTTTTGTCCTTTGCGAAAATGTTCTCCTTCGCTTCGTTAAGGAGTTATTAACGAAAAACACGGACCAATCAGAGCGTGGTGCGGTCTAAGCGATGCGTTGGCATTGACCGAGCCGGAGTGCGTCTACAGTAGGCGCGCCCTGATTGGTCCGTGATTTTCGTTAATAACTCCTGTACGAAGCCGCGGAGAAGATTTTCGCAAAGGAAAAAGTTACTTCAAATGACCTTAGGAATCTATCCTTTGAAGGACATACATTTTTGGAGGACCCTGTAGCTGTTCGAAGATAATTGCATAAAATTCATCATCTAATAATAATGATAATATATGTATTTTACACGATGTTAGAATTTGTTTTTGTCTTGTACGTCCCTTGTAGCTGTTCGAAAATAATTGCATAAAATTCATCATCTAATAATAATAATAATAATATATGTATTTTACACGATGTTAGAATTTGTTTTTGTCTTGTACGTCCCTTCATGTGTGGGGCATTCGCGGTTATGTGTGCCTGTGTGTGTGTATGTGTGTGTGTGTGTGTGTGTGTGCATAGCTGCGGTAAAGCGTGTCTGTGTCGAGTTTGTCGTACAGCAAACACGTGTATAAAAGTATTCTCGTTAAACCGTGTTATTAGTGTACGCAGATAGATTGTTCGGACCAGAAACTTGCACAAGTTCTAACAAAGAAAATAGGTCTCGTCGATCTGCGACAGTAAGAGAGGAGGTATCGCATGAATGTTTTCTGGGTTATGCGATGCGACGAGTGCACGAACTTCCGCAGTCTATAATAGTTATTGCTCGGAAAGGAGTGGAGAAGAAGTTGTCGGCGAGCAAACAATTGTTCAATCGATTAGATCATTCGGGTAAACGGATAATCGCGGTTTTCCGAGAAGTGGTCGCGTGTTGAGAAACCGCGTGGACCGGATGGAGGTCAAAGGAAGACTCGGTGTAGGAGAAGCGATTATGCTATAGAGAATAATTTGTTCGCCTCATTGGGTAATGTCTGTCGTGGCGCCAGCCACTCACTCCTTCATACCGGGTGTTCCATTAATTTATCATTTAAACCCTCCCGAATCACTAACTTGCACTAATTTATTACATGAAAGATGAGGCACATATTTTCAGTAATAATTTGGGGACGTTGAAAATTAAATAAAAATTTTAATCTTTAATTATGGTACTTTTGCTTACGACTGTTTTATATTTATTTAAGGTATAAAATTGTAAATGGAATAAAATAATTTGATATGGGAGAAATAATGAAGTATAAAAAATAAATTTTTGTGAATGTAGAATACTTAAATTAATGAAGTTTAAAGTTAATTTAAAGGAATTCTTATAATTTTAATTTAGAATATTGGTTGAATTTCTTCAGTAATAATTTGGGGACGTTAAAAAATAAATAAAAATCTTAATCTTTAATTATGGTACTTTTGCTTACGACTGTTTTATATTTATTTAAGGTATAAAATTGTAAATGGAATAAAATAATTTAATATGGGAGAAATAATGAAGTATAAAAAATAAATTTTTGTGAATATAGAATAGTTAAATTAATAAAGTTTAAAGTTTATTTAAAGGAATTCTTATAATAAATTTAATTTAAAATAATGGTTGAATTTCTTCAGTAATAATTCGGTGACATGAAAATCTTAAAAAATAATAAATTTAAATTTATCCGATAGTTTTATTCTTAAATTGAGCTCGATTGCTATAGGTAAATCGGGGATTTGACATAATGACGAAATCCACACTCGCACGTGATAAAACATGATGCAGAGGGATTTGACTATTTTCTCGTGGATACCTCGTTAAGAGAAATTAATTTCTAATTAATTGCCGTCCTCGTTGAAATCCACACGTGAAATTATAAAAATTCTCATTACAATAAACATTAGTTACGGTAATTGTCTGTCGTTTTGTAAGTTAAGCTCTGTATTATGGTTTCAATTAAATATTGAAGAACTGGGGGAAATAATTACGAATTGATACGTCCACCGGGGATAAACATAAAATATTAATTATCGACGGTCAAGTGTTTCGATAATTAGCACTGCGAATGTTTATGCATAGGGAAACTTTTTGAAAGGCCGGTTTATGAGAACAGGTTCCCGTAACGAAACTTTCTTCATCCAATTTGCGAAGTTGTTTTAGGTTAAACACAAAAGAAAAGTTCCGCCGAACCGACCGAAACTTCTTATTTCATTGTATCTACGACATTCGCGACTGCCATAAATGCAGAAAATCCTCCATTATATAACAAATGCTGGTCTCCCTCTCAAACTCGAATAAAAATCGAGCAATATTTAACAAGACAGTTTTAATGAATTTCCTTCCATCCGCAACAATTTTTATTTTATAAAAAGTTATACAAATTTTGTTTATCCCAGTTAAAATGGTAGTGTTATAATTTATTTGTCCAAATGAAAACATATATTCATTTAGATTGAAAAACTCATATATTCCAATAACTTATGAAGACGTTAGTTTAAAATAAAACATTGTACATTAACGTGTGATCAGGACGTCGCAGACCCAGAGTAGTCGCCAAATTAATATTTATGTCCCCACTCTACCTTCCCCTACTACGACGCTATCCCCACGCCGCAGCCGGGTCACGTGACTAGTACTGGCAGAGAGAGGGTAACTATTCCCCTCAATTCGTGGTCCCTCCCCTCATCCGGCGACTCTGCAAATGCATATTGAGAAAAGTCGGAGTTAAAAAAAAATCCGAACATCAAAAACCAAAAAGTTAGTTTACGGAGGAGTCTGCAAGGTTAGACAAAACAAGAGGATCGAGTGGTCAGACCGAAGGATCACGAGATCGAGATCGAGAGTGTTAACGCGTGAAACCGAGCCGCGATGCGGCGAGGGTCGATTTCGAATTGGTCGATCGTCTGTTCGAGACAAATCAATCCTCCAGGTGGGGGAGGAAGAGAAGGAGGAGGAGGAGGAAGAGGAGGGGGAGGAGGGAGAGAGGATGCATTTAGGGGAATCGGAGCGTGGTCCGAGTTCTCCTTTCATCGTTCGCGGTAACGGTAGCGGTCTGCGGCAGATGTTTTTAATGAGACTCGGGGCCTCCCCTTGTGCTATAGTATTAGTACTATATACATATACTATAGTGTACCGCAGTGCCTCGGCATCGGCCCTTGAACCACCACAGACAGCCGGTGTTTAACCGCACTCTGTCGGGCGCAACTTTTATGCCACCTGCCGAGACAGGCGATCCACGAGCCTGGATTTTCGATCGTCGTCGATCCCGCCGCGCCACTCCGGCCTCCAGATCCACGAAGAACAAAGGAATCGAGGTCGATTGATCGGGACACTTTTACGCAACGCTAAACGAATTCCGACTTTCTCACGGTTAGGCTAACACGTCAAATGATCTCGTTTGTCGGATCAACGCCGAGCAATTAACGGGCCCCGTTGCAGGCCCCTTCGATCTGAAAGTGGTCAGATTTTCTGTGGGGAAAGATTTCGGCTAAACTTCACTTTGGGGGGACTAAACAGTTTGCTGCTAGTGTCGCTAAGACTTGTCCCCCACTCTCTACCGCTTCCCCTTTCACGACGTTATTCCCCCTTCCCGGGGGCGAGCATCCCCACTCTTCCGCTGGGGACTGGTCACGTGACGCGATGCGCGCATCCAATTGGCCATGTGCCCCCCTCTGCTCGGTGACTAACATGGGAGAGAGATGGTAACCGTATTCCCCTTAATTCGAGTCAATTCCCCTGATCTGGCGACACTGGTCGCCTCCCCACTCTAGTTCCCCCACGCTTCCGCCAGGGACCGGTCACGTGACGCAATGCGTGCATCCAATTCGCGTTGTACCCCCCTCTGCTCGGTGACTAACATGGGAGAGAGAGGGTAACCGTATTCCCCTTAATTCGAGTCAATTCCCCTGATGTGGCGACGCTGGTCATTTCCCCACTCTACCTCCCCCCACGCTTCCGCCAGGGACCGGTCACGTGACGAGATGCGCGCATCCAATTCGCCTGGTGCCCCCCTCTGCGCGGTGACTAACATGCCAGAGAGAGGGTAACCGTATTCCCCTCAATTCGAGTCAATTCCCCTGATCTGGCGTCACTGGTGGTCTCCCCACTCTACCTCCCACCACGCTTCCGCCACGGGCCGGTCACGTGACGCGTTTCGTCGCTGTAGCGCATGTGTCGCAACGTCACGTGACTAATCCGGAGGGGAGTCACTTTTCCCCTTAATTCGAGTCAATTCGACTGAGAATGATGACGGAAGCTGCATTCGATGGTCTTTTTGCCGACGCATAGCGATTCCCATCGGCTCGGCTCGCGGGAGGTCGAAACCGGAAGCGGTCCGGGTTTCTTACAGGTCGATCGCAATAACCGTCCGAATTTCGGCGAGTTTTTTTCCCTCCTCACCGGGGAGGGGGGGGGGATGGGTGGGGAATCGTTCTCCTGTAGTTCTGCAGAGGTTTATCGTCTCCGCGCGCCGCGCCGCCGGTGCAAATGGAAAGTGACGGCACGTTAAAGTTGAAATCCCGCGGGAAAGGAAGTCGGTGCGGCGGCGTCACGCGAAGGCAGATGGAATAACGAGCATTATAATGGTGCCCGCGGCCCTTCTCGTGTAGGATCGAACCAATAACCCGATAGGCCCCGGGGCCCACCGATCGCACCGCAAAACCTTTCCGACGGATCGTAAAAACGTTAAATTGGTAATCGAGATGCCTGCAACAGCTTTTTTCTACCGGCAATCCTCTCCCCACCCCCCGCCCCGCCCCACCCCTCTTTCCACCAGCGGTAATCTCTTCGGGTGGCTCATGGACTTTCGGGTTCTCGGACCCGAATCGCTCGATAACGATCGACTTATTAACGTTCTCGGTATGGAACGAATTAATGGGGCGAATAGGGTAAACTAGAGAACGACGCCGAGGTGGAATATAGAGGGTCGTATCCTTGGCCGAGGCTTGGCCGAAATGCAGATTCGTTTGCCACCTGTCGAGCCAGACGCACGTGCCACCACCTGGAGCACTGCCATTCAACGGGCGCATGTGTGTGTGTGTGTGTGTGGGGGTAATGCTTGCTGTTGGTCGGAGGCTCTTCAATGACTCTGTTTCGAGCCTTTTAAATCGGACTCTCATGGTGGTACAAATTCAAAGGACACATCGGAAGATTGTGTGTGCATGATGTGTAAAATTAATTGTGCAATAAATATCGGTATCAGAGGTCCCCTAATTTTGTCACACACTGTACACCCCAGCAATGTCAAGCTGGATTGCGGCAATCGCGTCGCGCCGGGGGTATAGATCATCCCGGGTGGATCCCGAGACACTTCGTCATGCTAGCTCGCGGAGTTGTGCGCTCGAGTGAACAGTAGGAATTTGACGCGGTTATGCTTCTCCCGTGGCGAGAGTCCTCTTTAGGAACAGGGGTTGAAGAGGAGGGGAACGTCTCCTGGCGACCTCCCACGCCGCGACACCTTCACGATCGGCAGGTGCTCCGCCCCTCATCCCTCTATTGCTCCCACTTCTTCTTCTCTCTCTCTCGCTCTATCACGTAATATCCGCAAGAGCCTTCTCCCCTCCCCACTCTCATCTGTCTCGAATATTCTTCCTTCATCGATTATCTTCGTTTTCGTGTCCGCTGGATCCTCTTGCGATACTCCTGACGGGACCAAATGGCGTCTCTATTCAAGCAGCAACGTCATCTACTGGGTGTCCAGTTGGTCGTACTCTGTAAATTGTTAATCGTGGGGCAGCTTTTTCATATGTCTATAAAAAAATCTAGCGTCCTTCAGCGTCATACAGGTCTCGTGGTTCGGAAACTCAAATGCAACTCGTCGCCATCACTACCGCCATCATTTTATTGCAAGATGGACATTGTTTGGTCGTTGTTAACATTCTCAGTTCCATCTCTATACATAAATCCAGCATCCTTTAACACTTTTGGGGGAAGTGGGTCTAACTCGATTGCAACTCGGCGCCATCACTAGCGCCGTTTGTTCGTTGTTAACATTCTCAGTTCCATCTGTATACATAAATCCTTTAACATCTTTAAGGGAAAGTGGTTCACCAACTCGAGCGCAACTCGTCGCTATCACTAGCCCCCTAATCTTATTGCAACACGATCATTGTTTCCTCGTTGGTAACATTGTCAGTCGCATCTCTATACATAAATCCATCTTCCTTTAACATCTTTGAGGGGAAGCGGGTCTAACTCGATCGCAACTCGGCGCCATCACTAGCGCCCTCATCGTTTTGCAAAATGAACGTGGTTTTCTTGTCGGTAGTATTGTAGATTGTATCTTTACCAAAAATACACGATCCTTTAGCATCTTTGAGGACAATTGGTTCACCAACTCGCGTGCAACTCGGTGCCATCGCTACCCCTCATCATTTTTTGGTAAAAATAAACACCGTTTTCTTGTTGGTAGTATTGTTGGTTGCATCTGTACCAAAAATACACTATCCTTTAGCATCTTCGAGGGCAAGTGGTTCACCAACTCGAGCGCAACTCGGCGCCATCGCTACCCCTCATAATTTTTTGCAAAATAAACACTGTTGTCTTGTTGGTAGTATTGTTGGTTGCATTTGTACCAACAATACTTAAACATCTTCGAGGGCAAGTGGTTCACCAACTCGAGCGCAACTCGGCGCCATCGCTAGCTCTCATCTTTTTGCGAAACGATCGTTGTTTCTTCGGCGAAGCAGCATTATCCGTAGATACGACTGTTGGGTCACGGTCCAGTTGGCTCGGTTAAGGGAAGCCAACAGCTTCGTAGCTTGGCCCGACTCTCTCCCAGTCTCTCCTCGTCCCTCGCCCAGTCAGGAATTAGGCTCTCCCCGTCGTTCCTATGGATCCTAGTGGATCCCTCGTTCGTTCGCTAGCCGCGGCACGCTCGCCGGCGAGATAAGTACCTAATACAGTTTTTCGGCCGTTGTTCTCCCTCAAAATTCTATCTCCACGGGGAACTCGATTTCCAGGCGGGCCACGGGGAACACTATAGTTCAGTAGAAACATTTTCGGGAACACAACAGGAACAAGTAAACCCGCCAAGCATGAAAAGCGAGTTGTTTACAGTGGCTCGCGAAAGTGTTCGAGCGACTTTTTAAAACGGTACAACTTTTTAAAAATCGGACTAAACGACCTGAATTTTCTTTCTGCAATTAAACGAATTTGTGTACCAAATGACTTTGAAAAAAGATTTTGAGAAAATCGCAATTGGTCGGAATTACCTGAGGGAAAAGAAATGGCACTTTTTAAAACTTTTTTTGTTTGCGTTATAAGTTTGTCATTTCAATGAATGTCAGTGTAAAATTAGTGGAAAGGTGGAAACATATTTTTGAAAAAAGATTTTGAGAAAATCGCAATTGGTCGAAATTACCCGAGAGAATGAAAATGGCACTTTTTAAAACTTTTTTTATTTGCGTTATAAGTTTGTCATTTCAATGAATGTCAGTGTAAAATTAGTGGAAAGGTGGAAACGTACTTTTGAAAAAAGATTTTGAGAAAATCGCAATTGGTCGGAATCACCTGAGAGAATAAAAATGGCACTTTTTAAAGCTTTTTTATTTGCGTTATAAGTAGACTGCGGATCTTTATGCAATTATGGCTTCTGAAAATTTTCTAAAAATTATAGATTATAAATTCCGACAGAATTTAGTACGATTTTAATTTATTTCAGATCTAACAAGGGTATTACCACGGAAAATAAGATTTCATTTGATTCGACTTTCTCAAAATTCGTCTACAAACATTGCAAATTGCATAAACATCCGCTGTATAAGTTATAAGTTTGTCATTTCAATGAATGTCAGTGTAAAATTAGCGGAAAGGTGGAAACATACTTTCGAAAAAATAGAACAAAAAAGGGAATCGAGTTTTTGGACCAATTACACGAGAATCCCCCTTAGGAACGGCCGGAAGCCGCGACCTCACCCTCGACGAGACTCTCGAGGCGACTCTCGAGGCGACTCTCGACAGGAAAAAAAACTCGATCTGCCGTGTAATCCGACGCTGTACACCCCGTTAACGAACAATTTTTGCTCTCTTTCTTCTTTGTCTTTGTCCGTCTTCGAGAACGGTCCCTCTAGCATTACTTTATTTCAGGGAAATTCGTTTTCAGTTTTCGATGAACGGAGGAGCTCCCGAGACACTCGACGCGAAACTTTCTAGGTACAATTTCGGTGTCGATGTACAAAGACCAGGCTCGTTTGCTTTGTACCAAGTACACGTCCTGCGGAGTTCATTTCCCATCGCGCACCGCGCTAGTCGCTCTTTAATACTTCTCGGGAAATTATGGGGGCTGGTGTTTCTTTCGCGAGTTTAGGGAGGAATTGGAGAACGCTTGGAATTGAAAGTATGTGTGCAAGGCTGGGACCGTGTTAGTCATGTTGTACTGTAAGATATGAGTATCGAGATTGTTTATAAAAAAAATTTGCATTTCTTGCAAAATGGTAAAATGGCTAAAAAATGGCCAAAATAAAACACGAGTATTGAGACTATCTGTACAAAATTTTAAGTGTGGCGAACGGTAGTTGTAGAAATTAAAAACAATTCGTTGCAAAAAGTATGTTAGAATGCTCTTTATTAGAAATTTAGATAGTAAAAATATTAACATTTTAGATCGAGAAGATCGAAACGGTAATTTATTTCCAATAAGAAAAGCGAGTTTGGGGAGGAATTGGAGAACGCTTGGAATTAAAAGTATGTGTGTGTATGTGTGTAAGATACAAGTATCGAGATTGTTCATAAAAAAATTTGCATTCGTTGCAAAACGGTAAAATGGCTAAAAAATGGCCAAAATAAAACACGAGTATTGAGACTATGTGTACAAAATTTGAAGTGAAGCGAACGGTAGTTGTAGAAATTAAAAACAATTCGTTGCAAAAAGTATATTAGAATGCTCTTTATTAGAAATTTAGACAGTAAAAATATTAACATTTTAGATCGAGAAGATCGAAACGGTAATTTATTTCCAATATAAGAAAATTAAAAAAAAAACAAATTTGCACCCCCAGCTTTTGAATTTCCTCGCGACAAAGGCACTCTTGATAATTCATGATTGGACAACGTTAATTGGCAATTTGTAGGCGCGAACGCGACGCACCGCGCCACCGCGATGACAGTTCAAAGTGACCAGATAATTATGCGATACCCGTCAAGGGTCGTACAAAATTCGAACAATAACAAGTGCCGAGCGAATGGAATTGCATTATGGCGCGTGATGGACATCAATTTTTCCTTCGACCCTTCGCTATTTAATTTATTTATTACTCGCGTATCCGTTACGCTACATGATATTTCAATAATCCACCCAACAGTGTCGCGCTTACTTTATTTTTCATAATTTTCGCGAACCTGTTGTTTCTCTCCATTTTAAAAATAATAATTAATAATAAATATGTCTCTTCTATCGATCGTATTATTGTTAATAATAAATATTAGATGTTATCGGCGCTACGGTTCGATCATTTAATACTAAGAATTTAGAAAGCAATTTTGCTGATTATTATCAAATAATAAATTCTTACAGACGCGATGCAAATTAATGTTGAAAAGGATTCAAAACCAGAATCGAAACGTCGATGATTATTTCATAATAATCGGAAAAATTGCTTTCTAAATTCTTAGTATTAAATGATCGAACCGTAGCGCCGATAACATCTAATATTTATTATTAATGTAATTAATAATGAAATTCAATATTTACAATTTTTTAAGAAATTAAAATACAGGATGGTCCGTTTAAATAAGAACACCTAAATATCTCTTTAGGTTATTGTGATGCAAAAATTATTTGTTACGCAATGTGTATGGTGTCAATTGACCAAATTATTTGGCACGAATATTTTTTTTCCGATTTTTTTGCCGATAAATTCGACATCGTTTCTGGGTTATAACTTTAATTTTCGAGGATCAAGGTCATTTCAAGGTCATGTTATTATACATATCTGAATGTATTTTTCCATCAGTTGCACGATGCAATAAAAAAAAAAATGTAGTTATGTACCAAAAAACATCGATGAGCTTGACAACTCCAACAAAAATGACCCTCGGAAAAAAATATTCGTGCCAAATATTTGGTCCATTGACACCATGCGCATTACGTAACAAATAATTTTTGCATCACAATAACCTGAAGAGATATTTAGGTGTTCTTATTTAAACGGACCACCCTGTATATTACAAAAAAAAAATTTGCATAGACCCGTTACGTTTATCAGGTAAAATAGTCGGTGCTCCGTAAACCCAGTGTTAAAAACGGAAACGCACCGAGTCAAAATTCCTCGCTGCCCCGTGGGCGGACGAGCGAATCAACGTCAAGGAAATCCGCGAAAAAATCGGAGAACAGGAGCGAAAACTGAAAAAGCGTTCAATTTTCCGGCGCGGTTCGGCTCGCTATTTTTCGGCGGCAGCATCCAGCCCCGTCAACAATATGAGAAATTTGTAAGTTAAAACGAGGGAAAATCCGGGTACACCGTTCGGCGAATGAGCCGCGCGGGTCCGGGGCATCGAATTTCGCTCACGTTCCCGCGAATTTTTCAAATCGAATATCAAGAGCCGGGGAACGCCGAAAATAATGCGTGACATTCGACGGGGAACGGAAAACGAGCGTTTCCCGCGCGAAACAGCCGGACTGTGGAACCGTTCCACAAAACCCTGCGTGTCACGTATTCTGCCTTGACTCCCTCTCTCTCTCTCTCTCTCTTCCACAGTCCCCCTCTCTCTCTGAACACGTACTACGTGTCCCAGCAAGAAATCCCCCCCCCCCGCCGAATTTTACCGAAAACCCCGAGCTTTTTTCAAAAGGGAACCGCTCCTCTGTGTCGACGATAATGGCGATTGGTACGAGGCAGCCGGGAGCCTGAAGGATTACTATAGCCACAGCATACTATAGTACTAGCCATGCTGAAGGTAAAAATGGCAACACTGTGAGAGTCCGGTTATATATATAATCTATATCTATAATATATATATATAATCTATATCAATAATATATGTATATAGATATAGATATTGTATAATATATATACATAGATATAGATATAAGCGGACTCTCACAGTGTTGCCATTTTTACCTTCAGCATGGCTAGTACTATAGTAGGCTGTGCTATAGCCTTGTTCCGTGCCTTATCTAGCACCTGGTTACTCTAAAAGAAGTATTAACATTGTACATATTAGTTATTTATTTCCCGAGAAAATTACACTTGATATTACTTTTGGAAGTATGTACATTAAAAGTGACTGCAGTAAAATCTTGATAATTGTTAAAAATACTTCTGTGTCTCCAATCATTTTTTTATGAAACTTTCGGTAACACATTCCTGACATTTTTCCGATTAAAATGAATCCAAACACGATACAAATCGCAGCTCATTTACTTGGTTAATCCACGATTTAATGGAACCTCGATTATCCGAACCGCACGTTTCACACAAAAACAGTACGATCTAAAACAATGCACAATACCAACAGTAACTACTGTTAGTACGCCGCAAGAAGTCTCCTGGCAGGAATTCCACAACAAAACCGTCCGATTGAGTCATTCCACACGAACTTTCCGTTCTAGCCGAATTATTGGCTATAGTGTGTGACGTCAGAGATAACCATTGGCTGCGAGCTTAGACCATATATACCTATAGACACGGCGTAGATAATTTTCCCTGTCCGAAAGATGAAATCAGTTGAAAGACACTGTGACGTCACATTTGTACAAGCTATGCTCATCGACAGTGCCTACGCTTGGCTTACATGAGGAGAGGGGGTCAGCGGGTGCGCCATGTACACAGTACATGCAAAGAAATGATCTTAAGACTTATCTTGTGACGTCACAGTGTCCCGTCATCTTTCGGACACTGAATTCTCGGTTTTCCTATACACATACTATACCTATGCCGGGTCTATTAGTATACTATATGGTCTAAGGCTGCGAGCGAGGACCCCTTTGCCCCTCAGCCGTCTCGAGGGACTTCTTGTGGCGTACGGATAGTAGGTAAGCCAGGTAACTGTTTTATTATGCGAATATTGAGATTGATGTTCCATTGGCCAGTTCGGATAACAGAGGCTCCACTGTATCGTGTATTAAGCGAGTACGTATGCTGCAAACTGTATCATGTGGGGTATCATTTTAATCGGAAAAATGTCGCGCATATTCTGGTGACAGTGCCATAAACAATCGACAGAAAGCAACAAAGATTTTTGCAAAAATATTTTTCGGTTTACATATTTTCGTCGAACGAGTTCAAACTTTGAGCAGAGCCTAACCAAAGAAAATGGTCCTGCGTTGATTTCGTGGAATCTGCGCGATGGTTGAGTGGACGGTCAACGTGTGTTAAGGAAGAAAACGAATTTGTTTAGACGTTGAGGGATGTCCAAGGGCGTGCGAGCCGTCGACGTCGACAATAGGAGTAATTTAAATTGGTAACCGTCGAAGAAGGATCGAAAGCTGTTAGCGGCCGTAGGACGTGATCGTTCACGAGTCACCGAGGCGTTCGATTTAGAAACGGTCTGTGCGTTGCGACGACGACGACGACGACGACGACGGTGGAAAAGGAAGAAAAAAAACCGATATTATTGCCACCGTCGGTTCCCACGTAGTCGGCTCCTTTGCTCCTCTTTCTTAATCGTGTTCCCGCTGAGTGTATATGTGTGTGTGTGTGTGTGTCAGTGGGAATTCGCGCTTGATCTACTTCCGTAGTCGCGTTATCGCGTGGAAATTAAGCGACGCAATTAACGCTCCACTCGCTCGTTATTCATCGTCAAAAGTTCTCGTCTCGCTGGGAGGGCACGGGCGCTTTCGTCGACGGGCCCGGGCCTTTATTATAGCAGCCTTGCGGTGGCCAACATTGACAGAAATGGGCTACGTGTTTATGGCAACGAGCACTTTTATTTACCATCAGCTGCAGACATAGGAAATCAATTTCATGCTATCTATTTTATAGTGATCAGAAATTCGCCATTGTTCAAAATTTCATTAGAAAAAATTAAAGTTTATATTTATCGTACGCCTATGTTTCCTTCAAATCGTTTCTGTATCGATCGCTCAATTTTTCTGAATTTTTTGTACTCAAGGTCACGCGAAGGTCGTATTGTAATAACAGGTCGTTCGTTCTGACCTCAGCTATCGTACCGCGATGACGAACGATGAAACTTCTTAGGAAAATTATTTACCAACAGCTGCAGAAATAGGAAATCAATTTCATGCACTACTACCTATTTTATAGTGATCAGAAATTCTTCATAGTTCAACAATTTCATTAGAAAAAATTAAAGTTTATATTTATCGTACCGATCGCCCACCTTTTCTGAATTTTTTGTACTCAAGGTCACGCGAAGGTCGTATTGTAATAACAGGTCGTTCGTCCTGACCTCTATCGTACCGCGATGACGAACGATGAAACTTCTTAAGACAATATTGTGAAAAGTCACATTCGATGGTCGGGAAAAAATGTTCGGGATAACTGTCACTTTTGGTCCCCGTTGCAAACGCTTTTTCGATCGAGTTTTCTTCGAGCAGCTCAGAAAAGCGAATTGTCGTCGAACCGGAAGTCCCCCGTGGAAGGTCAGCTTGTCACCATGTCCCGGGGAACGTATCCGAAAGGAAGAAGAAGGATTCTGGTCACGAATCCTCTTCAGGTTCGAACGAGTCACTCTCGCCCGCGAAAGATCGAACCTGCTCGACCGTTCTCGCCATTCTCAAAATGAAATTGCACGATTACCTTTCGTTTCACGCTTCTACTTCTTCCCGTACCTGCAACGTGCCCGTTCCCTTTTCAACTCCTCCCCCCCCCCCCTTCATCTTCGACGTCACCGATAGAATATTTTGCAATTTCCAAGATGAAAGAAGCGCAACGATTCCATCGGCCGCGGTCGTAAAACGGTGCACGTAAACGTGTCTAGCGAAATTCGGCAGAATTACCTTATTATTTGCATTACAGCTTCACTCTTTACTAGGTGGCCCTTTATGGAAAATAAAAATTTCGTCATTTAATTCTTACTTTAATCATTTTATCAAGCATTTTAGTCGAATCATTTTAACCTTTCTACTGTTTCTAATTCGGTTAATTCTTCGCCTTACAATTTCATTTTAAGTCGGGACCTAGTGCGGACACTTAACTGTGGCTTCTGCGAATTCAACTAAAAGCGGCTGCACGAGAGACACAGTTAATCTCTGTGCTGTGAAGCTTGATTTTTTATCGAATTTTAATTTGTTCATATGGACAATATTTTTCATTAATATTCAAACATTTAAATCCAAATCCACATATGGATTAATAAATCCTTTAGATCGCATCACAGCTAAATCTAACATTTTATATCGTGATATATTGACTTTTTTAATGGTTCGTTACTATCATTTAAGAAAAAGTTGCGTGCGATTATATGATTATATGTGATGTAATGTATTCCTGTAACTGTCAGCATGTCCATTACTATGTAACTTTATGCTAAGACTTTCTTTTTTTTATGAATATCTTCTATTTTAAACAATTGTATAACAGGACTTCGGTCCGTAAATAATAATAATAATAATATATAATTTTATTTTGATTCCCCTTAGGGTTACAAATCCTTTCTTCTATACACACTCGCTGAACCACTCGCCGCTCTTACAATCTATCCTTATCAATATCCTTATTTCTAACTTATAAACTATCTTATACCTACCTTATCCTACAAAGAGAGAGAGAGAGAGAGAGAGAGAAACTTGTATTTACAAAAGTTCTTAATTTACTACCTTAACCTACCCCTCCTTCCCCCCTTCCTTCACCCTCTGTCTTACTCCCCTTTACTCCCCATCCCTATCCTCGGACCTATACCCTCGGACTCGAATAATAATAATAATAATAATAATAATAATATTTTTCATGTGATGAAAATGATATTTTCACTGTTTAAAATTGCACCTGATCATTTTTCTCATAAACCCATTAAATCCGGAGTCCACTTATTGTTGCTTTGTGTACCTATGTACAATGTACACTTGTGCCCGACCACGAAATAGCAAGTGTTCGCGAGATTCCCAGCATCGGCCGAACGGAATACCGTCTATCCTCCAGTCTTCCCATCGTTTGACAAAACAAACTGGTCTTCACGCCAGGACGAGCACCGACTATAATTCACCGTAGCTTTCGGCGCGGTTCAATTGTATCTGTTACGGTCGGCGTCGCCCACAACGTCCGTGGCCGTCGGTGACTCTGATTATCATAATTATATTTTCTCTGGCCGGAGCGGATGAGTCAGCGAAGAAACAGAACGTGGAGTAGAAGAAGAAGGGGTGGGGGGGAGGGGGCGGGGGTGGGGGAAGAAAGGAGGATATCGCCATAATCGAGCCAATCCGCAGGAGATCGACCAAGATCAAGCTATAGCGGCCTGCAGCTTCGGGAAGAGCACAGACGAAGTTTTACGCGCGGCTAACCAAGCAATTTTATCAACCGTGAAGTTAAAACTTTACTCGTTACTCCGTATTCGATTAATTTCGCCGGGGCGAAACGGCACTGTGCAACAAAAAAAAAAAAAAAAAAAAGAAAAGAAGAAGAAAGAGAACATCCCGGCCTGTCTCCCACGGTGCCCTAAACTTCATGGAATTCCCCGGCAGACTATCACGATCTTACAATTAGAACTCCACCGATAGTCTAAGGGATCTATCTATGTTTCATATCCACCTTGATTGTTTAATAGTTTTCTAAAGTTTATGGATGTAGGAGTATGGACGTTACAAGTTTTGTGGAAAAAAAATTGGTAAAAATATATTTCCCATGTTATGTATTACCAAGTTTATAAATTTTTTTTGTGAGACATTGAGGGATTAATTTTAATAAAAATTCTTATAGTAAATTTAATTGAGTGTAATTTAAAATAGTAATTATTGTATATTGTTGTAGAGCACAAAAAGACGAATTCAACGACTACCATGAACATACCATTTCGATCATGCATTCTCGAGATATTTGTCTTTGAAAGATTTTTTTGAAGTTGTCACATTTTTTCAGACACGATTATCTCGAGATCGAATGATCGAAACAGCAAAGTCATTGTACTCGTTGGATTCGTCTTCCCATGCTCTATAAGACCATCACAGAAAAAATTTAAAATTCCAAAAATGTATCAATTGGAATCGAATTTAAAAGATTATTCATGCAACAGTGAATAAAGCAGACATTTAGGCGATTTCAATTAGCTGAAATACACTGTACAGTGTAGAAATAGGGCTTCAGATCTTTATAAAAGCAGGCGTGAAAATAAATTCGAAAGCACGGAGAACTCTTTTGAGGCTGATAGGATAGTTCAGTCCCTTAATCGGCCCATCCTCCGCTACCATTTTCGATCCGAGTCAATTAAACTAATGGACGTGTATTTCCGTGTTTCTCTGTATTTACGTTCCCGTGTTTGTACGTATCACTGCTCTTTAACTCCATTTAAATGGACCACGTACGGCGTGTCCTATATATATCGGTCCTCGCAAAAAGTATTCGAATCGAACAAACAAGCTTCTGTCATAGTAATTATTCTCGTATTGGACGTGGAAAATATTTTTATTAGTGGCAACGTGCCAGCGCGTACCGCGACAACAAACGTCATACATAAATAACGTTCAAAATGAATGTGGATATACCATTTCCTTTCGCAAAATATTTCTCACTTTGTTTCTAAAATAATGTCTTCTGATTACTATTAAACAATGTTTATTCAAATGTGTCCCATCCTCGTTTCTAAAATAATGTTGTCTACTTCTGTGTTTGTTTAAATGTTTTCAAGAAAGTGTTAATAAAACGTATCAAATAATTCATCTTTTTATTAATTAATCAATTAAATAATTCTTTCGTATAATTGAATTAATTTTTCTTAGAAGGCATCCATGATTCTCGAAGACTATACTGCGGCCCTGAATAATTAATTAATCAATTAAATAATTCTTTCGTATAATCGAATTAATTTTTCTTAGAAGCATCCATGATTCTCTCGAAGACTATACTGCGGCCCTGTCAATCGCTACGCGATTACTTTTGCTTTCGGAGGTGTAGGTAGACCACGTAGGCACCAGCGGAACTTTTGTCGTGTTACGTGGGTCGCGTACATGTCTACAATCGTATTTTTCTGCCGTACAATAATGGCCATTGTACCGGCAGCCTGTTAACGCGATACGTGAGCGAACGAAGCTACGGCGCGGCGCGGCGGCGAGAGCGGAATGACAGTGAGCGTAGTTTAGGGCTTGACAGCGGCGCTACCTAATCCAGCTGTTCTACTGGACACCAACCGGTCGGAAAGATCAAGGCTAGAATTTAATCATCCAAATTTCAAAGTCCATTTACAGTGTCACAGTGTCGTGTTAACACGTCTTTCAAAAAAATATGATTTTTGGGACAGGCGATCTAGTGACCTCGCTTATATTTTTACGGTAACAATAGATTGTTCTAACTGTTAACCTTGAATATTTTAAGATTTTTTTGTTGAAGCCCATCATTGTTAAAAAAAATAATAAAAATTAACTTTCTCGACGTTGTTTGAATACTATTATCCAACACGGAAATTTCCTAATAAAAAAAGGACATAGCAAATATTTTTTGATAATAATAATTCAGCACAAAAATGTTGATTTTGATCCACAAATAACAATTACCAAGCGATGACCTCGCTTATATTTTTACGGTAACAATATATTGTTCTAACTGTTAACCTTGAATATTTAAAGATTTTTTGGTAAAGTCCATCATTGCTAAAAAAAATAATAAAAATTAATTTTCTCGACGTTGTTTGAAAGGAAAATGAACATATGCGACCGTTGAATAAGAATACTATTATCCAACACGGAAATTTCCTAATAAAAAAAGTACATAGCAAATATTTTTTGATAATAATAATTCAGCACAAAAATGTTGATCCACAAATAACAATTACCAAGCGATGTAGTGACCTCGCTTATATTTTTACGGTAACAATATATGTATTGTTCTAACTGTTAACCTTGAATATTTTAAGATTTTTTGTTGAAGCCCATCATTGTTAAAAAAAATAATAAAAATTAACTTTCTCGACGTTGTTTGAAAATGAACATATGCGACCGTTGAATAAGAATATTATTATCCAACACGGAAATTTCCTAATAAAAAAAGTACATAGCAAATATTTTTTGATAATAACAATTCAGCACAAAAATGTTGATATTGATCCATAAATAACAATTGCCAAACGATACAATTCGGTCAAGAATCGGCGGAGAGTAAACGCAGAGCATATTTGTTTATTCAATTACGTGAAAAATCGTGGACTAATTGGACGGGGAATTTTTGAATCATGTTGCGATATTCGCCGCGTCTGGCCTATTTCGTTCCGCGATTCCGAATTCGCAGATTTGCACCGGAAATCAATCAGCCCGCTTCCACGTTCGTCGCCCGCCATTGTTTTCGCATTAACTGGGCAAATGGTCGACGGGATCGATTCGTATAGGCAAACACACACGATCAGCGGCGAAAATTAAGGAACAGGGTAGTTGCTCGTGAATTGTTTAACCTGTTGGCGTTTTCATGGCGGCGCGCGTGACCCGCCGATAACTATACGCAATTTGCTGAAATAGTTCGCTGTCGCGAATTTCTACCGTTCGAATGCAAATGCACCCGGTAAAAACGGCGAAAGATTCATTTGCGTCGCTGAATTGCGAATTTTTATGCGAACTCGCAATTTTTTTTTTAAATTTTCGGTGACACGAGACCCATTTTAATAAATGAGTGTCTTTTAAAATATGAATTATTACCAGCGAAATCTTTGCTGATGAGTCTTCAATATTTTGATGAACATAAATGTAAATTATAATATGAATAAAATTTATGCAAAATATAAATTTGTATCCCTTCTTTTAATTTTTGATGAACACAAATGTGAATTATAGTATGAATAAAATTTTTTGTAAATTTCTATCTCACTTGATATTTATCAGACTGCCGATCTTTATGCAAAATATAAATTTGTATCCCTTCTTTTAATAATATTTTTAAAAAATTTATTTTGTAATAATTTCATACAGGGTGTTCGACTACAGGTGGGAGAAAATTTAAGGGGTGGTTCTCCATGACAATATAAGTCGAAAATGAAGAATAACAAAATTGCGATTTCGACTTCGTTATTTAGTTATGGGTTGCAGCATTTTAGGTGGATTTTTAATTGTTAACCCTTTATATATAGTATTAAATAGTATTAAAGTAAAGTAAATAAAAATTAGTAAATGTTTAGTAAATAATGTAAACAATATTTTGAGTAATGGCACAGCAATTTTCCAGTGGCGCCGCAGAGTCACCACTCGAGTGCTATGGATATTTAGTTATGGGTTGCAGCATTTTAGGTGGATTTTTAATTGTTAACCCTTTGCACTCGGAGCTATTTTAATTTTAAAGTTAAACATTTCTTCCGACCTAGATATTCCCTCTGATTTTTTAAATTTGATGGATATGATATAATACCTCATAGAATACTTAGATGTTTAGTAATTGATTAGATACCAATAACATATTTAATAATGTAAACAATATTTTGAGTAATGGCACAGCAATTTTCAGTGGCGCCGCAGAGTCGCCACTCGAGTGCCATGGATTAATAACTAAATAACAAAGCCGGAATCGCAATTTTTTTATTCTTCATTTTCGAATTATATTATCATGGAGAAAACCACCCCTTAAATTTTCTCCCAACCGTAGTGGAACACCCTGTATAAATAATTGTCTTCAGCGTTTTTGTATTTTGCATCCATTCATTGTTATCATAAATGCATAAAATGCGCAGCCTACTATAATACTAGTACTATAGTACTACAAATATACATTTTCATTTTGTTTTTTGTATTTGCGTTTTAAGCTGTATTTCTTTAAAATAGGTTCCTCAGGTTGAAAATTCCTCCATTTCCTCTTCTCTGTAAAACGTTTGTTTTCTTTCTATCTGTGTTCTAAGATGTATTTCTTTAAAATACGTGTTCCTCAGGGTGAGAATTTAGCCATTTTCTTTTCTTAGACACCGGTACAACTTGATTCCTTTCCTTTCTCTAGCTTGTGTTCTTTTCGTTTTCCGCGTTCCTAAAATGTATTTCCTTAAAACGAGACATCGGAAAACGAGGTACATTTCGCCGATTTAAAATGTAAAGCAAAAATGGGCGAAGTATTATCCGGGGGGATCTTTTATGCAACTGTTGCACAACTTTTATGTAACGTTTGAAACGAAAAGTGCATGGCTAATGCACCGACTCTCGCAGATACGTTGCAGCTTCTTTCGAACAATGACGATCTGGAACAAAATACGAATAAAAATACCTGTAATACATTTTATATGTTTATAAATAATTGATTAAATTGCGAGTTTCTCGACGTTCTTTGAATATTGTCGCATTCGTTTATTTTTCAAAAAATACAATTTTCATATCACCAGTCAATATTTTACTAGCAACAACGTATAGTCATGAGTATTGCACCAGAATTTTTTCATATTTTTTTGTAAACCGCATCGTTGTTAAAAAAATAGTTAAAAGTGACTTTGTCCGACGTCTTTTGAATATTCTATGGTTCCTGTCAGAGTTGGGCATTAATCGATTAAAATTTTAATCATGATTGATTGATTAATGTATACGATTAAAAAAAGAAATCGTCGAAAATTCGGCGATTGATTCAATTGATTGATTTAATCGTCAATCGTCGATTAAAAAAACGGAATCATCGAAAAATCGAGTTTACATTTTTTGTCAGTATTCGTACAGTTCTGATTACGTATTTAATTTCGAAATTTCAGCAATAAAGTAGAAAAATCGTTAACAGGCAATTAACGACTAAACTAGGAGATTAATTGTTAATCGCGATTAACGATTCAAGTAGAAATTTAGTCGTCAATCGTTGATTAAGTTTTTGCCCAACACTGGTTCCTGTATAAAATCGCCTAAAATTTGTAGCATCCTGTAGCTGTTGGCAACACCGGAAAGCGTGCGATTCGCGATATGGAGGCACCTGCAAAAAAAAGAGCATTTAGGCGAATCCGGCGCGCGGGTTTCCACGTGGCCTGCGACTCGATAAAAGATAATGAAAACCAAACAGAGAATCCAGGCAAATTAGTTCGGCCGGTAATGGCGGCGATGCTGCTTCCCACGGGAGACCGGTAGAAACGCGTTAACGCGGATGATTAATCTGCCGAGCAAAGACAACCCTTAATTAAGCAGCCGTATTCCATCAAGCATACCTTCGTGACCGTTTCCCGGCGGAGAAATTCAAATTAAAGGGCTGCCTGGGCGACGTGGTGGGGGTAAAAGCGAACTCTCAAGTAGATAGATAACTATAGCACTGTGCGCGCGCGTAGCGTATCAGGACGCGTGTGTTTGGATCCACCAATGGCTGATTTGTGTGCTATTCTCCGTGGATTCATTGTAGACTGTGTAAAATGTGCAAATAAATCTTGTGTACCCGCCTTTAGCGGAGCTTCGCTTTAAAGGCTGAACGATTGACCTCCCCGAAAGTCAAGGTCATCGATTTTTAATACTTGGATGGTGAATGGCTTTGATGATTTTATAGGTGGCAATTTTTACGTCAAAATGGACCCAGACATCTAACAAAATTTCGAGGTTATGTCTGCTTTATTCACTGTTGCATGAATAATCTTTTAAATTAGATTCCAAGGTAATCGATACATTTTCGGAAGAAATTTTTTCTGTGATGGCCTTATAGAGCTTGGAAAGCCGAATCCAACGAGTATAATAACTCTGCAGTTTCGATCATTCGATCTCGAGATATCCGTATCTGAAAAAATGAAACATCTTCAAAAAAACACTTTCAAAGACAAATATCTCGAGAACGAATGATCGAAATGGTACGTTCATGGTACTCGTTGGATTCGTCTTTTCATGCTCTACGAGAATATGGAAGAAACTATACTGTGTTGCACAGTTGAGTGTGGTGGAGAAAACGTGTTTCTCGCTGGTTGCGCTGGCTGTGAGTGCACCATTCAGCGAATCGGCTTGCGTCGAAGGACTGAATGAGAACCAGCGGTGGAAGATGACGAGGGTAAAGCACAGTGAGTGGTGTGTTGTAACAAGGCGCGAGAGGCGCGAGAATGTCTTCGATGAGTCACCGCGTGAACGGAGGAAACGCGTGGCGCGTAGGTGGAGGCGAAAGAGTTTCTGAATGAACGCGAAGCGGAAGCGAGCGGACACGATCGTTGGCTCTCGGACAGGTACGAGAGCTCTCCGAGTTACATACCTGCTCGTGCACAACATACCGGCGCGCGGCGCTTCTGGAAGCCTGCACCTTTCCTGATCGGCGAGACGCGTTTTCCTGTCCCGACACCGGACGTCCGGTGCGTTCCACGGAATAGTAATACCGCGAGTATGAGAGATCAGCTTGTTCGCTGCGAGTCTCGCTGCGATCACCCTAATCGCGCGTCCTTCGACGATATCGTCCCGATATTACTCGATGAAAGCGAACGGCTACGTTTAGAATTGCAGTGGCACACCGGGTCACGCGATCCTGACCACTTCAGTTGTATGTATATCCTACACCGGGTGTCGATTTAAGGATGTTCTGGAGGTATATAAAAACGCAAGAAAATTTTTGAAAATTTGACGAGATATAATTCTTAGTAAATTAATACAATTACCAAAGTTTGGGCTCGATTCACTGCACCGTTTAAGAATTATAGCAACTTCAAGTTTGCACATTTTAACACGTCTTCTTATGGAGTATTCTCCATTCTTCCTATTTAACCTTGAAAAAACGCAACTAGAAACTCCAGTTTTTTTTTATATACAGTAAAAATTATAACGGTTTTCCTTCTTTCGATCGACAATGTTGAATAAATCTAATTAATGCTATTGGCGCACTGGTACGATCATTTGTTACTATTAAGCACTTTTGCAAATTGTTACATCAACCAATTTTCGACGTTTCGATCTAAATTTAGATCATTTTCACGAAATAATTTTGTTGTACTTGCGTTTGCTTAACTAAAAAAATTTTTAATATAAACTCATAAGAGTTGTTAAACCACATGTTGGTTCCATTCCGGTGACGAGTAAAAATTATGTAATAAATTATGTTCAAAATTTATTAGGATTCACTAAACAGTTACAGAGCAAAAAATTATAAACTGTTACAAAACATCAAATTTATCGTGTTGTCATCTCAATAATAACCATGAATATTGCTTTCTGAAGTATTTTTAATTTACTTAAATATTTATTTTTAACTTTTTATTGCGTAATTATATGTATATATTGAATATCACAAAATTATCTTTAAGTTCAAATCACAGGGTACAATTATTCGCAAAAGTTACTTACAATTTTTTATAATATGAAGACAATTTGATTAAAAAATAAATATAACATGAAATTCACTAATTATACGAAGGCTTTTTAAATTAATCTATTTTTTTAATGCAAAATATACTCATGAATGGCTTTCATTGCCAATATATTGATGGTATATATTGATATATCTCAGATGGTATATCTCAAAAACTACTGAACAGATTTCGCTCAAATTTTTATGGTATAGTCAGTACATCTATAGTTCTCGCCGGTACCAAAATATTTCAGATATCTGCTATAGTTTTTTTTTAAAGCTGAAAAAGACTAAAAAAATGACGAAACTTGGAACTTAACCTTCAAAACCGTGCCAAAAATTCAATTTTCGATATTTTTATATTATTTTGGTAAAATTTTTCATATCAAATGATCGAAACCTCCAGAATCATGGTCGCCATCAACCTACTTTTTTTACACATGAGTGTCTTCAGAATAGTGTAAAATCGATCCGGCTCGTTATTTTGATTTGAAAAAATTCTAAGAGACTGTGAAAATGTCAGTAAATATGTCGTAAAAATTTCAAGGTTGTATGTCTTAAGGGTCCTTCAAAAAAAATTCCTAAAAAAGCATGACAAAAGTAGCTCTCACATAGGATGACCCCCTTAATGCCAGAAATACCGAGCGCTGAAAGTGTCTGCGGTTACGATATATGTATGTTGAAGAGGTGTGAATGTGTTGGATCGTTTCTCTGTGAAACCTTTGTCAACGTATTCGTGACGTTTTTCCGAGTGAAACGAATACCCACACGATACAGTTCGGATCGTGTTTGCCTTCTTAATCCACTGTTGAGTGGGATCTCGATTATCCGAATTGCTATCTGAAATTCTTCATTATCCGTGTGTTCGATCTAAACCGACCCATGTACAACACGAGCGATTCTACAAATCAGTAAAGAGATTTGATCTAACACCGGGTAATTGTTCTCTTAGTTCGGATAATCGAGGTTCCACCTTATCGCGGATTAAACGAGTAAATACGATCCGAACGGTGGCGTGTTCGGTATCGTTTTAATCGTAAAAGAGTCACGAATATGCTGGCACAAGCTTCATAAACAATCAACAACCGTTTCTCGAGGTACCACTTGAGAAGGACAGCCGCCACTTATCGCGAACCAGAGTTGGGCAAAAATCAACTAATAATTGAAAATGACTAATAATCCGATTGATTGTTAGTCAAAACTTAAAAAATCAGTTAAATTTTTTTGATTAGTTAGTCATAACTACATGGCACTAGTTAGTCACAACTCTAAGTAATCGTTAGTTATCGCTTGTTAGTTATGATTAGTCATTAATTAGTTTAAATGATCAGTCATCAATCTTTAGTCATTAGTCACTATTGTGCGACGACTAATTGTGCGATGATTGTCTTCACAAAAATAAAATAAGAAAATCTGGAAAACTTGTCCTATTCAAGTGCCTTTTCCTTTCTAGTCAGCATAACTTATCATAATCTGTACTTTATATGTTTATCAACTAATAGGATATTTTTTTGTTAATATTATGTCTTTTTTCAACTTATAACCATTTTTAGTCATTAGTCGTAGTGAAATTCTGATTGCGTATTTAATCATTAGTTATGCCGATATAGTCAGTAGTCAATAGTTATCCTTAATAAAAATTTAGTTATTAGTCACTAGTCATCACGTTCAAATAGTTATGTAGTCATTACTCATAGTCATGCTCAAGTATTTACTTAGTCTGCTTTGAACTGTCGTAGTCAACCAGATGATAATTAATTGATAACAAAAATTGTTCACAGACGCAATTACAACAAAGTTATTCTTGAAGATGGTCTAAATTTCAGACCGAAACGTTGAAAATTAGTTGATGTAACAATTTGCAAAATTGCTTAAATTAGTAATAAAGGATCGTACCAGTGCGCCAATAACATTATTTAGATTTATTCAACATTGTCGATCGAAATAAAGGAAACCGTTATTTACTTAGTCATTAATCATTAGTCACTTTTGTAAAGCTTATGAAGGTATTAGTCAATAATCATAATTGTGACTAGCGTTTGCCCAACTCTGTCGCGAACAAGATTCATAGAAAAAATTCAAAATGCAAAGATTCGAGGTAGAATAGCGGTGGAAAATTAATAATTATCGGGATAATAACAGTGTAGCTTACTTATTGACTGATCCCCGTAAATACAGTGGTGCACATGCATACATCGTCGCGTCTGCAAACAACTGGGCGTGTACAATAAAAAGGGAAAACATTGGCGTAGCGCGCGTCGATGGTAATTATCGTCGAGCGAAAGACACGGTGATTTACGAATCACGGGACACTCGTCTGCGCGCAGTTTATCATAATGCTCCCGGGGAAAGTTGATCTGCTCGTAAATCAGCTTACCGTCGAGTGTATCACTGTGATACGTCCCGGCGTTCGCTCGTGCGCGCGCGCGCATGCGAGAATTGATTCCGTTCAACGCAAATAACACAATTTAACGAAACAATACACAAAATATCGCCGGGCGTTCCATGCCCGAATATTTACTGCGTTGTGTAACCGTTGCTGCTGGCCGGGCACGCCGAGTCGTGAATATTAGTCGGATTTAATATTCAAATATTCAGGGCCGGAGTAATCGGGGCATCGATAATCCTAATCGAACACGGCTCGCCGACCAGCAACGTAAACAATGCGAAATGCTCGCGCATTTGATCGAGGGGATCCACCAACGACGGATCCATCTTTCTCCAACGATTTTCCAATCTGCCCGAATATCAAGAGTTAGGCAACTTTCTAACAGCTTCTGCTCAACACAGGGATCGTAGAATATTTTTAAAAAATTTTAACATCCTGTCGTCCATTTTTGAAAAATGTTGGGATATTACAATCTGTTTTGCAAATTGATGAAAGACATTTTTATTTTTCATAAAAAACAGCAGTATGTATTATGGTTGAAAATTATAAATGTTCGATATGATTGTTTACACCAACTCAAATAATTTTATTCAATTTTTAAGACACATTTATTAAATTTTAATGATTATGGATCTGATCTGAAGACCACTCGAATGGTTTAATTTCACTTTTTTTTTAAAGAGACACTCTTATCATTTTAATAATTGTGGAGGAAGTGGATCATCTTTTTGAAAATGTTTTGTTCTAACAGCTTCTGCTCAACACAGGGATCGTAGAATATTTTTGAAAAATTTTGACATCCTGTCGTCCATTTTGAAAAATGTTGGGATATTTATTAGAATCTGTTTTGCAAATTGATGGAAGAAATTTTTATTTTGCATAAAAAACCGTAGTATGTATTATGGTTCAAAATTGTAAATGTTCGATATGATTGTTTATACCTACTGAAATAATTTTATTTGATTTTTAAGACACATTTTTTCAATTTTAATGATTGTGGAACAGATCTGAAGACCACTCGAATGGTTTAATTTAACTTTTTTGTTTAAAGAGACAAACTTTTGTAAGAGATAAATTTTTTTGTTTATCATTTTAATAATTGTGGAGGAAGTGGGTCATCTTTTTGAAAAAGTTTCGAAGCTAATGGAATAACCACTGTAGACAGAAGCAGTGCATCTGTTCTTATTGTTATACCTCGTCGCAGAAGCTACAGCCATCACTTCCTGTTTTATGTGTCCCATAAAAAGAAGTCAACTGATGTTAGATCTGCTGCACGAGACAGCACTGCCACGTCCAATCCATTTCTTTTCAAATTTTGTTTTGTACGACTGCATCTGTATGTTTCTAGCAGTGCATGCTGGGTCATCATGAGTCGCGGTACCTCTTTCGAATGTAATGGAATATTTTCGAAATGCTTTGGAAAAATGATGTACACTTTCAGTGCAACTGACTATATTTTCGACACAAATATCACTATATTAGTGATATACAAATCTCATAAAAAATTTTTGGAGGATTTTATTTGATGTTTTTTTAAATATAAATTAATATAACAATTGCACGTAGTTTGCCAAACTTTCAATTCTCACAAAATATTAATTTTTCAATTCGCAAAAATTGAATTTTGCAAGTATCAATTTACACTTCTATAAAAATATGTTAACGTATATTAAATATGAAGGGTCAAAAAATTATTTGCATATTGATAAATAATTTGTTAATATTTCTCGTTGACGCTACTCCTCGTTGTTCTGTAAATTACAGCTCCAATGGCTTAACAAACAAAAACGCATGTTCAACATTTGTTATTTTGCAAACAGCAAAGAATATAAATTTTTCAATTCGCAAAAATTGAATTTTGCAAGTATCAATTTACACTTCTATAAAAATATGTTAACGTATATTAAATATGAAGGGTGAAAAAATTATTTGCACATCGATAAATAGTTTGTTAATATTTCTCGTTGACGCTACTCCTCGTTGTTCTGTGAATTACAGCTCCACTGGCTTAACAAACAAAAACGCATGTTCAACATTTGTCATTTTGCAAACAGCAAAGAATGCTCGCGAGGAACGTGATGCAGAAGGCGCGTTCGGTCCTCGTTAATGCGAAATGCGCTCGCATAAATTATCCGGAAAATCTACAAAAACAGCAGCATGTAACCATTGACAGCGCGCGCCTTGCGCCCCTGTGCCCGATGTTTATTGCAAATAAAATGACTAACGTTGAATCAATATGCGCCGGGCGATCAATGTTTCCAGAAATGCGTTTTGAATACAAGATAATCTCGGCGGAACAAATCACTCGATATTGATGACACTCAGTGCATACTGTATAATTATAGTTATACAAATAATATTTATTTCTGTATAAAATGATAAACAACCCCTTTTTCGATAAAAATAATAATAAGATTTCTACAGTAAATATTGAGTCATTCGCTTTCACAATATTCTGATCAGATCGGCGTTTACACGAATAAATATTGTAAATAACTATATGCACTGATTGACGACCGGAAGTTATAAAATCAAATGAAAATGCATTGTTTTCATGCAAGTTAATATAACGAGGAATAATGTAAAATAATAGGCATAAAATGGCGATCAATTGTTTAAATGTATATTTCGATCTAAAAATTTTGTTTAATCTTGTCTTAATCTATATTTTAAAGCACCGTTTTTGTATACTAGCTTTCCCCCGCCACGCGTTGCTGTGGCTCAGTATTTTTTAAAAGCATGTTTTTACCTGTCACAGATCTCCCTCTCCCTCTCTCTCTCTCTCTGTCTCTCCCCCTCTCACTTCCTCGCTCTCTCAAATTGAATATAGGCGCTACCAGTCAAAAGTTATGAGCGGAAACGTGTCCAAAAGAGGGCGAAAAAGTCATCTTTGATCACTAATGACGTCACAACTTTTGAACGAATGGACTTTTTCGAATGCGGTTTGCTCTAGAACCTTCCCGAAGAAACGTCTAATGGTTCAAACCCCAGCTTTTTACGTTCAACCGTTCTCAGTTGAGCCCCTTAGTTGACAAGTGGCATAAGTCCAAAATTACGAGAAATGAGGTTTTTACAGAAATAGTAATTATTTATTTATTTATTTATTGCTTTAAACCAAGTGGTTTATATAGCAAGTACAGTATTATTACATTTTGCTTAAATTAAATAAGTTTACATTGTTTCTAAATTTTAACAGAACATTGTTTGAGGAAATTATAAATTATTTTCAGACCTTTTATATCAGGTTTACATAAGAAGAAATAGTAATTATTAAGAATACTTGTTTTATTTAACACATTGACTTGTTTATACTTTGTTTTATGCTAATAAAAAAGAAGATTCAATTTTACATCCTAAATAACGTGACTGTAACAATATCTTGAATAATGCCATAAGTCCAATCTCTTGGACTTTGTTATTCCACATATGTACTACCAGTAAAAGAGCACATGTATCGACATATATTTAATATTAAACATAATACCTTTAAAAATAACTTTACAAGTTTAAATAATATATGAATGTAATAAATGTACATATATAAAAACGCAGTTACGAGTGTTTGCATTGCAAACAAAAAATTTCACGATAGCAATTCGCTCATATTTCCTCAGAGGACGTCTTTAATGGGCGAGCACTCATAACCTTTGCCTTTGTGAAAACGTTGTTGCTCCGGCACAAACAATAAAGCTTGCAGGGAGCCTCGTAAATATTGACAACATAGCCGAACACATTTGCATGCCAGACACACTGGAATTTTTAAACAACACGTAGCAATTGGAACCGGCGAAATGGTATCGACTGTTTCTTACACCACGAGAGTGTCGATACAAAAGTATCTATATGTATATTCATACACCGTTTCGCGGCATTTGAATAGAAAATAGAAACACCAAAATATTTTCGTTATGGTTGCTTTTATGGAAAACATTCTCAAAACAAAGTTCTTCTATATTTCGAAAGAAATAGATATGACGGAGTAAGATAATCCCTTCTTTAGATCATTGTTTTACGATATTTTGAGATTATCCTTTTTTTAACGACACCCTATATATTTTCGTCGATATTCTGATACAGCATGGAAAGACGAATCCATCGAGTATAATGACGTCACCGTTACGATCATTCGATCTCGAGATATTTGCGTCTCAAAATGTTAAATATTCTCAAAAAACACTTTTCAGGTACAAATATCTCGAGATTGAATGATCATAACTATATGGTCATTATACTCGTTGGACTCGTCTTTTGAAGTTCTACAAAAATATCTCAAAGAAAACATATTGTCCCGTCTAAAGAAATATCTTACAATATTGTCGGAAACACTTTTTCCACAAAATCAAAAATAGCAGAACCATGTGTTCCTATTTAAATTCTACACACTGCATATTTTTACATTCCCGTTATTCATACACAGGCCCCACAATAAACACTCGCGTCGTTCATCCATGAATAAATGTACGAATGACGTGGTACTTAATGTGTTAATTAGCGAACGTTCAAGTGTGTCCATTGATCTTGCGAAAAATCGCATGTAAAGCATTACAGAGAATTGGAATCGCACTGGCATAGAAAGGGGCCGATCGTAAACTGAAGCACAGGTGAAATGGAACACGGGTAGCTCGGCATCGTTGATGCGGAACAGCGACTGGATGCCAGTGGACGCAACGAAATTGTTTAATAACGGATGAAACTTCCGGGTTGCGTTTACAGTGCACCGGATGATCCGCAGCGGTGTTTCCGCGCCGCACGAACGCAGGAGATCCGCTCAGCCGGCGACATTGTGTAAAATATCATTGTTTGATAGTGCTCTGCGAACGTAGGGGGGCAGAAGGGGGTTGGAACAAGGGGACTCTACCTATGACCTGGACGTTTCCGGTTTCGTTGCGAAACGTCGAAGGGTCCGATCAAAAAATTGGATCACCTTTCTGAATTTTGGGAAGTCGAGTACTTCCAGTTTGTATCAGTACACATGAACAAAGGGTCTCGGTTAGAATTTTTCTTCAAGGTCATCATAATACAAGATCTCAAGGTCATACGATTTTATATGGAACCCTAATTTTTTTCGACATTCTTGTAGGGCATGGGAAGACGAATCCAACGAGTACCATGAACGTACCATTTCGATCATTCATTCTCGAGATATTTGTCTTTGAAAGAGTTTTTTTGAAAATATTTCATTCTTTCAGACACGAATATCTCGAGATCGAATGATTGGAACAGCAAAGTCATTATACTCGTTGGACTCGTTTTTTCACGCTCTACAAGAATATAGGAGAGAAACATACGGTTTCAATAGTTGCAAAATTAAAGGGTTACTCGGTGGTCCATAGTCGATTTTGCCAAATACTGAGAATGTCGAAAAATCCTGTTTCGTGGCGATCGAACGGCTCGATTCCGGTGCGGCGTGGGCTCGTTGTAATTTCATCGGTGCCTCCGTTGTTAATTAATCGACTCCGTCGATATTTCGTTAACCGTCACGCCGTGAAATTATTCCGCGGGCCCCGCTTGTTTCCGGTATAATCGTTATTGCCGTGTATCGGCCATGTAAAGTTAAATACACGGGGGCCGTAACATTATTCCGCGATCGCAAATAGCACGTTGTTGAAAGCGCGCGGGTGTCGTTACGCGACTGCTGAATTATTCGCGACGCTAATGCGACTTATTCGACGTCCGGTGTCGCCAAAAATTCATTGAAAACTAACAACAACTGCAAAAAATTATTTCAACGTTGATCCAAAATATCGAAATATTCTGCATATTCAAACCACCATAACTCCGCAAAAAATAATGGCACGATCATAACTCTACACTCGTTCTCAAGCTTGAAGCCTCCACTTTCATTGCCTATCGGTCTTTTTCTTTTAGAATTTTTTTGCACGATGTAGTAGATGCAAAACTGACGGCATGTTTTTTCCCGAAAATGGCAAAAATGGTCCCAATCTAAAAAGCGTTTTTGGAGACGTTGGAAAATTTTTTTTCTACCTGAAATCAGGACTAATGATTTATTTACAGTACCATGACCTTGGAACGACCTTGAGGTCCATTAAAATCCTTGACCTGCCCATTAAAAAAAAATCGGTACCGTTAGCTTCCGAGCAAAAATGGTTACGGCATCAGCGGATAATCGATAGACTCGCAGAGGGGAGAATGGAAGAGAGGCGAAAGTTGCGAGATATCGTTCTCGAAAATTGGATATCAACGATCAATCAGTCGCCACGAGGTACATGGACCTTGCAGAAGGTCTAATTGTTCCGCTCTGCTCGAGGCAACGAGATTTCCCAAGAGCGATCGGATCCTTGGTACCTCTACGGAAAAGTTCCACCGATAATTCTGGAACTTGACCCGGGGAGGCCTGGGAACTTCCGGGAAACTGGGAACACAGGGACCGGGATGGTTGGCATAACGTATTTATGACAGCCGAGCCCGGTTTTCTTCGCGGGTAAACCGGCAGTTAGCCGCGCGCGGTTGTCCGCTGCGCATCCTTTCAGCGAATTTTTCCCGTAAATATTCAACGCGTCGAAGTGATCCGCCCGAAGAGGAAAGTTTTTTTAAGGTTTTTTCTAAGGAAGAGAGTCTACTCGACCCTGTCGACAGTCTTCCTTCGACGTTCGATGGCTGATAAGAGATAACGCCCGGGGAATTTAGGTGCGAAGTTAGGCGAGAGCGGATGACGTCAGCTAGTGGACGCTTTTGTTTCCTCGGTGGTGAAAAAGTCAGTAGAAATTGGTATCAACCTCTTGAGATATCAAAGGTGCTACGGTAAATATTCGATCTGTACGATCTAAGTAAAGTGCGGGAGATACCCCGCGAGAAGTCATTTTATTTGAAAAAGTTGTAGACAAATATTTATAAATACTTGCTCATTTGTTATTTAGTTATGTAGTTAATGCCTTGTTAGTTATGTAATTAATGTCATTTTATTTGAAAAAGTTGTAGACAAATATTTATAAATAGTTGCTAATTCGTTATTTAGTTATGTAGTTAATGCCTTTAGAATTGCCAATAAAATAAAAACAGTTTGTTTTTCCTTTGAAAAGATACTTTAATTTTATGGTATGCTTATGGTTGCTATTTTTGTTATAGTTTATACAAGGTTTTTTTTTCATCAGAATAGACAGAGTTAACCTTTTACAGAAATATTTTTAAATACAGTTTCTTCAGTCCATGCAAATATTGACGAGAAAAAGTTGTTATTTTATAAAAAAAAAAAGCAAACGCTCGTGCAAACGTGTAACGATTTCTCATAAACTGTGTGCACTTAAACTGATGAAAGAGCAATTGACGCCTCGCGCAAAAATTAAAACTTCGCCGAGAGTGATACTTCAGCGGGTTTGAGTCGGTACAGAACAGGCGAGGAACAACGATCATCAATCAACGATGAACTAGAAAAAATGAAAGGGAATATGTTACCTGCGCTGTAAAGAGATATTTATTGAGAACATATTTCAAATACGCACTTCATTTGCAATAGCCATTGCGAAGTATTCGACAATCATTAAATTAAATTAATTGGACAAATCAATTAACGACTGAAATAAAAAAATTTTTAATTATTTTTCAATGCACTTTGCAACCGCAGATTTTTGTCTAGTGCAAAAATAAAAAATAATATAGACCATCTTCAAATTTTATTTTCCGATGATAGCTTCTTGTTAATTACCGTGCCGAAGTAATGAATAATATGAAAATGTAAAAAAATAATGAAATTTGCGAAGTATTCAACAATCATTAAATTAAATTAATTGTACAAATCAATTAGCGACTGAAATAAAAAAATTTTTTAATTATTTTTCAATGCTCTTTGCAACCGCAGATTGTTGTCTAGTGCAAAATAAAAAATAATATATAGACCATCTTCTATTTTCCGATGATAGCTTCTTGTTAATTACCGTGCCAAAGTAATAAGTAATATGAAAATGTAAAAAAATAATGAAATTTATCATTTCACTCAAAATTTGCAGGTCCCAATTATCGTAATTAAACACGCCTTAAACGAACCCATTTAGTTTCATATTAACCTAATAACGTCACGCGAACTGTAAGAAGGAGCAAACCGTTTGGAAGCGATTATCTTGACGAAGACGATGAATAAAGTTACACCCCTTTAATCCAGTTATTAATATATTAGATGGGCGGTGCTGAGCTGTTCGCAGCTCGCAGAACTCGCGAAAAACGCATTAATCATCAACAGAGAGCGGAGAATGCTTCCTATAAAATACACATAAACGTACGTTTCCCGTATCTATTTATTTTATATTTATTGATCTTTATTTATTATTGCGAACTGGATGCGGAATCGCAGCTAACTGACGCACGTCTATTTATTTTATTTCCATTTATCTTCGTGTTGCCCCTATCTTTTTGTTCCTTTATTCATTAAAAACTAAAATAAACCATTTTAATCCGAACGTCCGACTAACTAGAGGCCGTAAAATAAATTTTAGTTGCATATCATCCGATATTTTATTAAATATTAATTCGAAATTTAGTTTGTATACACATAAATACTATACCAACACCAACTATACTACTACATATGTATATTACAATACTAAATGTATATACAGGGTGTCCCAAAAATGTACTTCCTTCGAAGTGGTGATTCGTGACGTCATTTGAAGTAACTTTTTCCTTCACGAAAATGTTCTCCGCAGCTTCGTTCAGGAGTTATTAACGGAAAACGCGGACTAATCAGAGCGCGCACGGATTCCGGCTCGGCCAATGCCAACCGCAGGCTCAGCGCGAGCCATCGTAGCCGCGCTCCGATTGGTCCGCGTTTTTCCTTAATAACTCCTAAACAAAGCGACGGAGAACATTTTCGCAAAGTGAAAAGTTACTTCAAATGAGCTGAGGAATCACCCTGTATACGTATATAAATAATATACTAACACCAACTTGTATGTGATACAGCTTCAGCATTCGTCGATAAGGGAGGAATTTTCATTTTCCTAAGAACAAAAACTACTTCCTCCGAGAAAAATTCCATTTCCCCGTTTGTAACTTATTCCTCGTGGATAGCGTTCACGTTAATTGCGCTACAAGTTGCATGACACGGTGAATACCAACGCAGCCGAGCGAGAGGAAGAAGAAGAAGATCCCAGGGAAGGACTTCCGGATCGTAATCACCGTAAAGGGTCGACCGGGCAGCTAATTAACGGGGCTGTAATTAGAATTCAGGATCGGGATGCGTAGGATGGTTGCGGGGCGCATCGCACAATGCCGGTCCGTTGGCTCGCTCGAAATTGGGTTTGAAATGAAATGGACGTATGCAGAATGCATGGCGTACTTTGTATTTCGGCGCTACCCCCCCCCCCCCTCTCTCCCCTCTCCCCCCTCCTCTCTCACGTGCTACCGGTTTGCCTTGGCCATCTTTTTGATCGCGGATGTCGCCGCGCATTCCATTACTTTATGGCCGTTAAAATGTTTCCGGTAATTCGACCAGGCATTCCGACCGTTGCTAGCTATTGTTGCCTAATTTCCTAACTTTCCGAGCACTTTGCTTCTATTTACCGGTCCAACGAAACCGTTCCTTGTTCTCGTCCCTCCACGACGCCATCTTTTGTTTCCCGCTTCTGTACAATGCTCTCTGTTCGAAGAATTTCCATGAACATTCATGGGGATGTTTATTGAATATGTGAACAATTTTAACCATTTATGTTTAATCGAACTAATTGTACCAGGTGAACCTTCATGGAGATGTTGATGCTTTTATATTCTGTATTTGTTCCTGTTTATTGAATATGTGAACAATTTTTACCATTTATGTTTAATCGAACTAATTGTACCATGGTGAATTCAAAGTCGCAAGTCTTCCTACTACGACGCGATTCCTCCACGCTTCCGTCACGGCACGGTCACGTGACGCGTTCCGTCTCTGTCGCGGTTGCGTCACACGGTCACGTGACTAATCCGTAACCGGCAGAGAGGGGGTAACTGTTTTCAGGAGATACGCCTCCTCCATTCAATTTTCTCGTATTCGAGTGACCTATTACAGTGCAGCAGCATCCCTAATTCATCTGCTCAAAGAAAAGCCCCCATCCCTAGGACCTCCCTTAATCCGAAAATCCCTCCAATTTATGCGACCCAGAGTCGATACATCGCCTCTCGAACGATGATCCACGGTTCTCGCTAATTTTTCCGGCTCATCGAGCCCCTCCTAAGCCGACGAATTCCAATAAAACCCCGTTTCCACTTGCAGTTTCGTTCGGATTTCTATTTGGCAACGGTTTTTCCCGGGATTCCCGGATTTAATAGAATTTCCTGGTGCCGGGCCCGGTGTCGATCAATTCCGAGTCAATGTCTCCGGAATGGCAGTGCCGGTTGTTTGATATCAACTGCGAGTCTGGCCGGTGGCCAGTTAGCATCATCCTGGCCCCTCCCCCCCCCTCCCCCGGTAGCATGATCCGACTGTATTTCTATGGCTATTCCGCATTCGATAGTTTCTCTATAAAACTCTTAAAGCGAGAGGACCAGGTGGATATCACCGACATGTCGTAATTAGCGAGCCCGACCAATCGGCCGGATCGCCGATAAAATATCGACCGCGGTATCGTAATCGCGATTACGATAACGCGGCTCGGCGATCGTCATTCTGCCACCGACCGTCTACCGTTTCCACGATTATCCGTGAAATTGCCTGTTTTCGCGAAGTTCCCCGCTGCCAAAAGCCTGCACGCTGCCAAACGCTGATACAGTCGATCGAAAAAATAAAATTGCCGCAGCCTTCGGCTATTGAGCGCAGAAATCGGTTAGAATAAAAATGGTACTTTCAGTTTAGACCATTTAGTTACACTCGTTCGAACAATTTATCCTATAAAAACGACGATAAATCGTAAAATTAGTGTTTCTACTTCATCTGTTAAAATATGCAAACCTTTTCTGATGGACAAATTAGTGATAGGCTGTAAAAGTAGAGGCTTCTACCTTTAAAATAAGCCTAAGTTTATTGTCATACGATTTTTTTTCACGAAATTATAACATTCAAACATCGTCAAACATTTTCTAAAAATCGCAAATTTAGTGTCTCCTTTTCCCCACCTGTTAAAGCATGCAAGAATTTTTGATGCACAAATTAGTGATAAGCTGTAAAAGTAGAGGCCTCTAGCTTTACAATAAGCCTAAGTTTATCATCGTACGATTTTTTTTCACGAAATTATAACAGTTCAAACAGCGTCAAACATTTTCTAAAAATCGCAAATTTAGTGTCTATAATTCCCCACCTGTTAAAACATGCAAGAATTTTTTATGCACAAATTAGTGATAAGCTGTGAAAGTAGAGGCTTCAAGCTTTAAAATAAGCCTAAGTTTATTGTCATACGATTTTTTTTCACGCAATAATAGCAGTTCAAACATCGTCAAACATTTTCTGAAACAGAATTTTTTGGAATCCAGTTTGACGATATTTAACCTGTTGTAACTTCCTAAAAAACAATCGCACAGCAATAAACTCGGACTTATTTCGAAGCTTGAAGATTGTACTTTCGCACACCATTAGTCGCTTTATTTATCGGGAATTTTCTCAAAATTCGTGATTTAGTGCCGAAATAATGTCTGCATCCACTGTGCAAGCTAAAGCTACGAATATAAGCTGGCTTACGAAGTTAATTTACCAGAGTAATTGTTTCCTAATAATAATTGTTAGCCCTTTGGTGAATAACAACAGTCTTAAGCTTTCGCAAATTAATAGTATTACTATATTAATTCCGCAAACGTTGCAGTATAAAATGATAATAAAACGAAAATTAAAAGAGACTTTTGGTCCAGCTTGAGCGATTACGCAAATGTACATACACCTGCTGCTCTATATCTCTACAAAAATTTAGTTTGTAGCATAATCGATGATAAAATTGCATAACATGGGCTTTGTGCCGGATGAATAATTCGTGGATGCATTCAGAGTGTGGTAAATTAAATTTCTTTTCTATTAAAAAAGGCGGGCCGTTTCCCTCGAGCATGTATTTTTCGTATTAAAACGCAATCTACCAACAGAATTCCCGGAGGTCCCATTGAAAAATCGCGAGTGCCGAGGAAAGCAGCTTATCATCAAAGAACTTGTCCCCCTGATAAAGCCAAATGGGTCACGGGACCGCATTACGACCGCCATACATGCACTGTATATGGTCATAAGCACTGCGACACGTGTTGCAAATGGCAAAATATGATATTCCATTTTTCCCCAATTTTTATCCCCCTATTTACACGTCTCTCCTCTCATTTCCGTAATTTCTATACTTTTATACACTTTCAGTAAGTACATATTAAACCGTTTTAATATTTTAAGTTGTGGGATATCAAAGTCAAAGGTTGCTTCTGAATATTCCGGTATATGACAAATTCCGGACCGAAAAGTTGCTTATATCGTGTATACACGATCTTAGAAAAATATGACATAACATTCTCGTTTCTAACAATTTTTTTACGAAACATTTACCATCATATTTCTGCCACTTTTCCGATTATTCGACGTATATTTGCAGAGTAATACACAATTTAGTAGTTAGGTGATTGAACGGTTCGGATAATCGAGATTTCACCGTGAATTAAACGAACAAATATAATTCGACTTGCATCGTGTTTGGGCTCATTTTAATCAGAAAACCGTCCCGAGTGTGTTGATAAATGTTTCTAATAATACCAAAACATTCAGTGTACTCGTACGACTCACTTTATTCTCACGTTAATTTCCAAACCACCGTGTAGAATCGCCGGAGAAAATCGACGCTGGGGTGACCTGGTAGCCGAACAATTCCAGGCTGAATGGGGAACGTATCCGGAAGCGGAACGCCCGCTCAGATACATGATACTTCGGGCATCAGGGAGATAAGGGCGGGGGCGTTGCAAAGTGGCGTCGAAAAAAGGAGCATTTCTCTGACGGCGATACGGGGCGTCGCGCCGCGTCCCGTCTGTGAAAGGCCGCGAAAGTATGAGCGAGAATTGCTATCAGCTCGTGTGCATCGCTCGCAAAAAGTTTTCACGCGCGCGACCCTCCTCGAACCTCCGCGCGAAATATCGCGAAAGTAACTCTCGCGGAAGCCATCAAGCCCCTCCCCCCTCCCACCCCCTTCTCCGGTGGCCCAAACAGCAGCCAGCTGGAAGACGAACGCGAATATCCCTCGGAGGGATATTTTCCAGGTGGGCGGTGTGGTTCGAGTGCATCGGACGCGGCCGAGTGTGAGACAGTTCGACAGGTGTTCTTCCCAAAATCAGGAGAGGTGGGTCTCGCACACGGTGTTCGTCTGTCGCCGAGTCTTTAATGGATCCACGGGAAACGGCTTCCGGTTCGCAGTTTTTCCGATGCCGAAAGTGCTTTTCCCGCCAGTGCGGTGTTCGCGGGAAGCGGTTCTGTTTCGTTGTTTGAACGAAATGTCGATGCCCTCACTGTCCAACTAGTTTTAATGGGCACCCCGGGTGTCCTACGTTGGTTAAGTACCTCGAATTTTTCGCTGGTTATTGATTATACAGCGAAATTGTTCGAGACGGAAAATTGTTCTAGGACACCCTATATATTTTCATCGATATTCCCGTAGAGCATCAAAAGACGAATCCAACGAACCCCATGAACATACCCTTGCGATCATTCAATCTCGAGATATCTGTGTCTGAAATTTCATTTTTTAATGTCCTCCGATTTTCATAGTTTCACACGCAGATATCTCGAGATTGAATGATCATAAGGGTACACTTATGGTAGTCGTTGGATCCGGCTTTGAACGCTCTACATGACTATCGAAAAGATTACATAGGGTGTCGATTAAAAAAATATCAATGATATAGGGAAAATGATCTCGGACAAATTTTATTCCACCATCATCAAATCTGTGATTCTATAACTACTCGGAAACAGGTAACCGAGATCCACGCGTACGTTGTGAGTCACCACAGCCATCGTTATGCGAGGGTTAAATTATTTTATAAATCATTCTCCGATTTGATCCAAAGTTCCAGCTTCCAAAAATGTTTGTGCTTCAACCAAGTTGACCCGAACGTTCCTCGCGCAAGATTCTGCGGACCCCCCGGAACGGCGAAAATATCCAAGGGAAGAAATTGCGAAATTTTGAGAAATCTTCGCGCAGCCGAACACTTTTCACTTCTGTAATATCCATCGGTCCGGAGAGGTCCAAGTGTCACGAAACTGTGGAAGTAGTTTAAGAACGATAAGCTTCTCGGAGCGGTCACTCCGGTATGGCTTAGCCTCTCCGGGGAGGGTTGCTTCCCGAATGAACCAAGTTTTAAAGTGCATCGCGCGAAATTGTATATTACAATCGCGAGTTCCCGAAGTGATTTCGACAATTCAACGAGGAAAGTCTCTGCGTAATAACGTCCCGAACCTCGTCGAGGACTATCGAGACCTCGCGAGTTTAACGTGATCGACTATATAAATATAAAAGCTGCCATTCCGTCGACGCAGGCCAAATGTTTGGTCCTCGGATGCCGGTGTCTGTCGGGGAAGCAACTTTTCCAGTTTCCCACTTTCTCATTTTAACGACTGGGGAACAACGGTCCTCGAAATTCGATTATCTCTAGAAAAGTTTTTGGCTCTCGCCGAAATTAAGCGACCGCTCTTGGAAAAATATTTAGAACGGTTTCTAGCTACTTTTTTTTGGCAATTGTGCACATAATCCTTATTTTTGGGGTTGAAAATAATTTTTGTTGAATTCTCTGGGACTAGAGAATTTTCCTTAATTTTTTGTCCAACAAATGCAGAAAAAAGGCAATTGTGCACATAATCCTTATTTTTGGGGTTGAAAATAATTTTTGTTGAATTCTCTGGGACTAGAGAATTTTCATTAATTTTTTGTCCAACAAAGTCAGAAAAGGTATTTGCTCCAGTGGTGTAATAAAAATTGTAATTTTTCAATATTCTAATTTCACCAATTTTTTGCAATTTTGAATCAAAGTGGGGGCTTCGCGTCACTTTCGTTTTCAAAATCAGTTGCATTATAATCATAATTTCATTAAACTATTTAATTGTCTGCAAAATTTCCCCTACTCCGATTAATACAATTTTAGCGGGATATTGAATTTATACCCATTTAATTCAAGTCCATCCATTTCATCCGGCTGTTACTTTTTATCATGTTTCAATTATTTTTCACGAGACTCCATTGTTCCCGGAGCGAGCGTCTCCGATGTGTAATGCAAGGAGATGCGACTGCACTTAATGGTGCATTGATTGAACTTTATTCCGAACGATCGACTGAGAAAGTTCGTTATTTAATTGCTCTCTAATGTTCCGATTAAAGTGCGCGTGCCGCGAATCGATAAAACTTCATTATGGAAAAAGAACTTAACTTTTCTTACGGGAATAAGAATGTATATAGACTTTCTAAAAATATTTTTTTCTTATTTTGCGCATTGATTTGTAAAATTTTGCTCGAGCATTATTAATAACGTTTATGTACAACATTCTTGTTATTAGTTTATATTTATGCACAATATATATTGTTATGTAGGAGATGATTAATTCTTCTGAATAATTCCTATACATTCTGGCTCCACGTTATTCGCTAGTGCAAAATGTAGTTCAATTACCGTGATCATTTTAATAGGACAGATTCTCGATGACACGCATGTGTGACGGCGGACTCTAATGAGAATTAATGTGTCACATAACCTATACGCGATAAGATTGATGCGCGTTGGCGAAACTGTTAAGCACGACGCCGTTCTGCTTTGCATGGATTAATTGTATATTAACATCTAAAAACGTCATAATCGTCTAATTCTCTCTTTTTCCAAATTTCATTCTCTCCTTTAATTATTCGACTTTCGCCGACATATTTGTAACATTTTCCTCATTCAAATGAGTCCAAACACGACACAATTTCGATGATATTTACTTGTTCGTGATTTAGTAGAACCTCTATTATCCTAACCGACAATTGGAATTTAATTATTATTATTTATGACCGAAGTCCTTTTATACAAATGTTTACAATAGAAGGTATTCATAAAATAAAAAGAAAAAGAAAGTCTTAGCATAAAGTTACATAGTAATGGACATGCTGACAGTTACAGGAATAGGACAGTTACAGCAACTTTTTCTTAAATGATAGTAACGAACCATTAAAAAAGTCAAGATTTAGCTGTGATGCGACTTAAAGGATTAATTACAAAAATAAGAAATTTTTTTTCTTATTTTCTCTTACGACCGATGAAAACCTGTCGATGATCGGAGCCATTGGCGTAGTCTCGAGCAAATTTCAACTTTCGAAACAGTGGAATACGAGTCCTCGGTAACGTATACACAGAAACGAATCCCCGAAATCTCGATGGAGAAAGAAAAGCCGGTTGAATCTAATTTACGACGGGCTACGTGTCTCGCGGTACACGGTCTCACACGAGATCATCCGTGCCAGTCGGTGTGCACACCGAGAGACAAGGGAGAGAGAGAGAGAGAGAGAGCTCGGCAACGGATACGGAATCGCGGCCGTAATATTTCTTCGATGCGGCTTCTTTTACGATTCTTGCGGGACACCGTAAGAAACGAACGGGGTTGCTGCACGGGTATAATAAAGCGTCGCTCCCACCCCCTCTCCCCCCCTTTCGAAGGTTCCACGGTTTCCGGATTTTCTTGCTCTCTTTTCTGCCCGCTGTAACTCTCCGCCGAGAGATGCTCGGGACTCGCGGAAACCCGCCACAGGATAGAAATTGATGGAGCACATAATTTCCACGGGAATCACGATTTTTTTTTCTCTCGAGCAGCTGCTCGACAACTTTCCGCACCTCGGCCTCGTTCCAACCCTTAAACCCTCACGAAGGGACACTCTATCCACACATTCGTTAAGGAAAATTCACTGGCGGATTGCATATGTTCGCTTTTCATCGACACCTCAAGGTCATTGATCCTTTTTTATTCGACACCCTGTATATTCTCTTCGATATCCCTGTAGAGCGTCAAAAGACGAATCCAACGAGTATAATGACCGTACCGTTTCGATCATTCGATCTCGAGATATTTGTGTCTGAAGAGTATTTTTTGAAAATATTTAACATTTTGAGACTCGAATATCTCGAGATCGAATGATCGCAAGGGTGTGGTTATTATACTCATTCGATTCGTCTTTCCGTGCTCTATGAGAATGTCGAAGAAAAAAATAGAAAATTCCATTTTAAAAAATACCGATGTTTTTTGGGTCTCTTTAAAAGAATGCTCTTGAGAATAAAAATTAATATAGTTCTTCTATAACAAGAAATTAAAATACTTCTTAAAAAATTCCACGGGCCACCATGCATTAACCTAACACATCAAACAAACGAGTAACTACGAAAATGGCCGCAGTGTCGCCAAAATGGCCACGCAACGGCGAGCGGAGCTCAATTCTCGTTCAGTCACTCGACAGTTCTTGACCTTGCGAGTCGCCCGGGGCTTATTCAAATTACGCGGAAAATTCTTCCGAAAACAGTTCCATTCAATTTCCATTTGGCGAGAGGTGGCGGACCGTTTTCCCGCTAAACGCGAACATAAAGCATCGACCTGGTCGTAAAGAGCATAAAGCCCCGGAGAAGAATATCGAAGTCGTCGTCGGGCCGGCATGCGGCATGGCACTCTCGCCGCAGAAATGCATCGGGGAATGATCCGATACCGTTTCGTCGGTCGCTGCTAGATACCGGACGATATGGGAAATCGATGGGAAAAATCGGCGGCCCGTAGCGAACGTGACAAAGGTGCCCCCATACCGTCTCGTTGTTTCCACGGTCTGTCCATTTCCGCGGGCCAAGGAACCCGCATCGGGACCATCGGGATACGCAACGGTAATGCTCGCGATACGGATTTACTGCGGCATGCAAATTTATTGGTATATTATTCACGGATTTTCCTTGACCACCCTTTCCACCGTTTTCTTTCCTCCAGAGGCGCCGGCGACTATGAGTGAACTAAAATTCGACTGGAACTGCCATTTTTCGCGTGGACCTATCGGTTATGGCAGTTGGAATAACTCAAGTGCTTCCTAAATGTTTGTATATAAGTTGTTTCAATTAAATTTTTCGAACGAGATTTCAAAGTCGTCGATATATTTTTTGACGAAAGTTTGTATTTTTTATTTGCCATTCTTGTAGAATGTGGAGAGACGAATCCAACAAGTACAAGAAACATATGGTTACGATCATTCGATCTCGAGATATTCGTGTCTGAATGCATTAAATATTTCTAAAAAAAATTTTCAAACATGAATATCTGGAGATTGAATAATCATAACTATATGTTTATTATATTCGTTGGATTTGTCTCTTCGTGCTCTACACGAATATAGAAGAAAAATTGGGTTCGGTTAAAAAAAAATTAATGGCCTTGGAATCTAGTTAAAAAATGTTCACGAGGAATGTGATCAAGACGGTATATTATACAACATTGTAATCTTAAAGACTTGTTAAATGAAGTATGTATAGTCAGCAAGAATAGCAACGTTGTTCCCGAGTGATCGCGAGTTAATTGACATGCTCTGCCAAGAGAATTAGGAAAAATTAGATGCTCGTGTTGCAAGATGAACGGCTGTCGAGCCGGTGAAGTGGCTCCGCTGCTGCTGTTCGTCATCTTGCGCGCCTCCTAATTGCTTCTTCCGTAATTGTCGTTAATTAAACGAGTCGCCGAAGATTGTGTCCGTTGCCGTTTAATTACGGCAAGGATTCATTAACGAAAAGGTAGGTGTCTAACAAGAACAAAACAGCGCTCTGACGTCCGACAGGAGCTCATTCTGCTCGTGGTTAGCGCAGGATAACAGACCGCCAAAAGATCAACTGCGTGCTGCAAACACCCTTTTGAGTTTGGAACTGGCAAATTATACTAGGAACGGTTGTTTCAGTACGTTCTACCTTGTCCTACACCATTTCGTTTTATTTGAATACGAATTTTCAATCGACACCTCGTATATTCTTTTCGATATTCCTGTTGAGCGTCAAAAGACGAATCCAACGAGTATAATGAGCGTATCGTTTCGATCATTCAATCTCGAGATATTCGTATCAGAAAAGTATTTTTTGAAAATATTTGACACTTTCAGACACAAATATCTCGAGATCGAATGATCGTAACGATATGGTCATTATACTCGTTGGGTTCGTCTTTTTGCGCTCTATAATAACGTCGAAGAAAAACTATAAAATTTCAATTAAAAAAATCCAGCGAACAGACCGCCAAAAGATCAACTGCGTGCTGCAAACACCCTTTTGAGTTTGGAACTGGCAAATTATACTAGGAACGGTTGTTTCGGTATGTTCTACCTTGTCCTACACAATTTCGTTTTATTTGAATACGAATTCTAGACGTACGAATTTTCAATCGACACCCCGTATATTCTTTTCGATATTCCTGTAGAGCGTCAAAAGACGAATCCGACGAGTATAATGAGCGTATCGTTTCGATCATTCGATCTCGAGATATTTGTATCAGAAAAGTATTTTTTGAAAATATTTGACACTTTCAGACACAAATATCTCGAGATCGAATGATCGTAACGATATGGTCATTATACTCGTTGGGTTCGTCTTTTTGCGCTCTATAATAACGTCGAAGAAAAACTATAAAATTTCAATTAAAAAAATCCAGCGAACAGACCGCCAAAAGATCAACTGCGTGCTGCAAACACCCTTTTGAGTTTGGAACTGGCAAATTATACTAGGAACGGTTGTTTCGGTATGTTCTACCTTGTCCTACACAATTTCGTTTTATTTGAATACGAATTCTAGACGTACGAATTTTCAATCGACACCCCGTATATTCTTTTCGATATTCCTGTAGAGCGTCAAAAGACGAATCCAACGAGTATAATGAGCGTACCGTTTCGGTCATTCAATCTCGAGATATTTGTATCAGAAAAGTATTTTTTGAAAATATTTGACACTTTCAGACACAAATATCTCGAGATCGAATGCTCGTAACGATACGGTCATTGTACTCGTTGGATTCGTCTTTTTGCGCTCTATAACAACGTCGAAGAAAAACTATAAAATTTCAATAAAAACAGTCCAGCGATAATCTTGAAACCTTGTTAAAAAATGATAATCTCCGCATTAGCCGGGGTATATCAAGTTATATTAATAACACCGTCACTCTAGCGCTATCCACGACCCTATGAAACCCCACCAGAGTTCCACCGGCAAACCCGTAACCAATTAAAACCGTTGACGTCCCCGTGGCGTCCAGCCGGAGGAACGCGCTTCGCGGGTCGATCCCCGGCCGCAATAGTAAACGCGATCATATAATATGCACGCAATCGGTGGAGGATATATCCGAAATTGCCCCGGTGTCCGGGATTTCATTATTCAAGCCCTCCCCTCGTTACACACCCCCCGTAGCGGCCCCGTCCAGGACGTATTTTCCCCGTGCGGGCGTGCGAGCGTCACAAATAATTCCGTCTCTGCATAAATCGTCGGGGACAACGTTTCCCCGGGCCTGGGGTCGAATTACAGGATAGGCCGGTTCCGCCCTAAATACGTCGACCTTTTTGTCCCGCGCGTAAAATTCCTCTCTGTCCCTCTCCCCGTCCGTTCCGAATTTACTCTCCCCGTTCCTCTCCCGCGCTTTTCGATATTCAATTGTGTTTATCTCCGCCCCACGATCGACGCGACGCGACGCGACCCGACGGTCTCTTTCGGGCGCTGGCCTCTCTCGCTTCTGGATCGCGGAACAGGATACAGGAGGATACAAACGCGGGCCCCTCTCCCCGTCGTCCATATGGGCCCTCTCCTGGCCCGCGTTCCTCCTCCCGCTTCTGTTCCACGCTCGCAGGTTTATTGCCCGAGCGAGCGAAAATCCCCGTGCGAAAATTCCTCTCGAACGTCGCTTCCGCATCCGCCGCGGAATTGGACATAAATTTACGCTGGGTCTACGCCCCTTGCTACGCCAAACCCTTCTTTTATTTTGTTTGCTTTTTGTTTTTTTTTTTTTTTTAGTTTTCCGAACCGCGATGTTCGATTTTGAGCGCGAAAGCGCGGCACGTTTATGAATAGTGACTTTCTCCTGTTGAATTTGTATTTTAGACCGGGAATTTTTGTACAAACTGAAAATTGTTTAAGGGTGCGTGGGAGCCAATGTGGCGCCTCTAGCGGCGTAGAGGTTGTCATTCTATGTATTTCACAACTTTGTGCGACATCCTTGTTTCTCCTACAGAGCTGAGACAGAGCGGGAGATATATGTCACTCGCAGGGGAGACAAAGGCAGAGTAACCGCGCGGCTTGATTTTTCGATGAAGCTAGACCTATTTTTTGAAGCGAAGAAGCAATATTTTTTAATAATTTTTGTGTTGAAATATTTCTTGTACTATTTCGGGTAACCGTACAGAGCCCTTTTTTGCAATTTGGCTCTTGAAACCTTATAAATAATAAAAGTGTACGTTTTTATAGAAGAAATTTTTTTCTGTACACTTTTTCCAAAAAAGGGCTCTGTACGGTTACCCGAAATAGAAGAAAGAATATTTCAACACAAAAATTATTAAAAAATATTGCTTCTTCGCTTCAAAAAATTGGTCTAGCTTCATCGAAAAATAAGCCACTTGGTTACTCTCTGTTTTTGTCTGTCCTGCCAGTGACATATCTCCCTCTCTATCCTTGTTATAGTTTATTTTTAGTTCACCTATACGCCGATAGAGGCACCACATTGGCTCCCACGCACCCTTAAGTCAATTTTACAAAGCAGAAGCTAGGGGAAGATGTGTTTCCCCTTTCAATAATTTTAATGAGAATAATTTTTCCATTTATCAAATCCGCATAATGTTGATTATAACGTCTAAATAATATATAAGTTCTATTGCTTCGGTGTAAGTGTACACACCTGTCCGTCTGGTTGTATTTTCATATTTTGCAGATTTCATTTGAATATTTCGACATATTCCAAGCGCACGAACATCCGCTCCATCTAGTAATTACTGTGCATTAAGCTTAACAAACCATGTATAATTGTCTGTTTTCCAAGTTGCCCGATGTTTCCCCGGGCATAGTGAGCGTCTCAGGAAACGCGTCGCCATTAAAGGTTACTTGACAGAGGAATCGGGGTGGTGATTTTGCATGTAAATAGGCGGATCATATGCATAAATATACGACGGCGTGCGAACACTTCCGGTCAAACAGATTGCACAGTTTTATATTCCAGACAATTTTAATCAAACTGAAAGATATAACAAATAAAAAGTTCGGAAACTCTATTGGACTTTGTTAAACTTTAAATACAGGATGAGTCACCTAACGTTTGAATGGTACAATGGGGCTGACATGATGCCAAAAAAAAATTTTGTTTTTATGACATTTTTTTAGAGATATCAAGGTCACCTTGACTTTTTTAAATGGAACCACCATTTTTTAAACACCTACAATGATAGTCCCTTTCATTAGGAATTCAGTGACTACAATTATTCCAAGGTCATTCAATGTCACAGACAGAGAAAACGTATAAGATTTAGAATATGAGCTCTAAATGTTTCGATAAATACGCATCGTAGCGTTTTGTAACTTGATATTGATTGTTAGTATTGTTTATATTACAGTGACCTAACATTTAAAATCATCTGAGAGAATGTTTATTATTTACTACAAGCCTCAACCGTGATAAACGTATTCTGCTTTCATATTCTAAATCTTATACGTTTTCTCTGTCTGTGACATTGAATGACCTTGGAGTAATTATAGTCACTGAATTGCTAATGAGGGGGACTATCATTGTAGGTGTTTAAAAAAGGGTGGTTCCATTTTAAAAAGTCAAGGTGACCTTGATATCTCTAAAAAAAATGTCATAAAAACAAAATTTTTTTTTGGCATCATGTCAAAAAAAAACAACAAAGATATTTGAGGTGCAAACGTTAGGTGACTCACCCTGAATAAAAAATTTTAAATTCTCAAAAACGGGAAAAAGTAATAGAATGGAAAATCTGTTATTAAATAAATCTACGAATATCTTAATTTCATTTACCAATATAGAATATTAATAAATAGAATGGACATTTTTTTAAAGAAGTGGTGCCGTCGGAAATTGATCGCGTTATTATCATATTGCGTGTAATTATGTTTTCGAATTTTGCATATTTTCCTTCCGTGTTGCGACTGCTCGTATTTCAGTCGCATAAATACGCGCAGTGTAATGTTTTTGCCAGTGATGGAACAAGTACAGTGAATTCATAAAACGGCAGGGGGTGCTGACAGCGCGTTTGTATGCTGGCGATCTAGATCCCAGGGGTAAGATCGAACGAGTGATTTTCGAGGTTCCGGGGAACTTACGAGAGGGTGGCAAAATCTAGTTTCAGGACAGGACAAGGTCTGACGTTTCAGCAATCTAGGTGGACAGGGTTGAATTTATGTTTTTCGACTCTGGTTACTTTCTCTGGCTACAACAGCATTTGGTAATGAAGTTCGTAGCATTGTCTCTTCACGTCACCTTCAATTCAACAGTTAACATTCGAACGGTACATTAAATTCACTGGGATATTGTATATGGTCACATTTCAACGGGACTTCAAGGTTATCGATACTTTTTTCATCGACACCCTGTATAAATTTTTCGATATTCCCGTAGAGCGTGAAAAGACGAATCCAACGAGTATAATGAACGTACGGTTTCGATCATTCAATCTCGATATATTTGTACCAGAAAAGTATTTTTTGAAAATATTAAAAATTTTGAGACACGAATATCTCGAGATCGAACCATTGCAACCATATGGTCATTATACTCGTTGGATTCGTATTTTTGCACTCTGTAATAATATCGTAGAAAAACTATAAAATTGCAATAAATACCAGTGACTTTGATTAGACAGTAACTTTTATTGGGACCGGAACTTTTATCGAACAGTGATCTTTATTGAACGTTGACCATCGAACATCGAGCGCCGAGCATAGACCATAGCCATCAGTAATCGTATCATCGATAGTCCGGTTGCAGACGGTCGGACAAATGGCTGGATAATTCATATCCGTTCGATTCCGCGCGGCGTGTGCGTTGCACCTTTCATCGGGATCCATGCAGCAGCGTCGAAACAGATCGGAGATATGGACAAAGGCATCCGTTCTGTTCCGTTCTGTTGGCTACATTTTAGGTCACCGATGTCACTAGCCGGGCGTTGCGAATGACGCTCATTGTTTCGCGGTGAACGGTGTTTACGAAATGTAGGCTGCGCTATCTGCGAAAGATAATCGAGCTTCGTTTCCCTCCGAGGGCGCCGCTCCGCGCCGCGCCGCGCCGCGTCGCGCAGAAAAGATCGATACTGAATGCGATCGAGATTAGTGAACCGTGATATAAGAACACGGCGGCTATACTGCTCTCTGCGACTCCGCTTCGCGCCGACACGCCGATCCGATGGAATGCTATTGAAATGATGCTTATTGATGAAGCCCGGTTCCCATGACTTCGCCACACCGAGATCCCATTGTTTTTTCTACCCTTCGACTCGTTTTCTATATCTTTCCTCCCTTTTCAACTATCGAATCCGGCGATTACTTATCGGCGCGCTTTTGACGTTCCCCAAAAGAGAAAGTCAAATGGTCGTCAAGAATATTTTGGGCGCAACTGGCTGCACAATTTTACGATCTACCCTCTTGTGTCACGGTATTTTGGAAATTTCATTTCGATAGAACACGATTTTGGTTAACACGATTTTTTTCAACACGCCATTTCGATGGAACACGGTTTCGATACAACACGATTACATTTAACACGGTTTCGATAGAACACGATGTCGATATAACACGATTTTACCACGTTTTTATTATTTACTTCACGCTATTTTATTTTACACGGTTTCGACAGAAACGATTTTATTTTACACAATTTTTTCTTAACACGATTTTATGTTACACAATTTCGATAGAACACGATTTTGTTTAACACAATTTTATCTTACACGATTTCATTTAACACAATTTCGATAGAAACGATTTTATTTTACACAGTTTCGATAGAACACGATTTTGTTTAACACAATTTTATTTTACACGATTTTATTTAACACAATTTTTTTCAACACGCCATTCCGATAGAAGACGATTTTATTTAACACAGTTTCGATAGAGCACGATTTCGTTTACCATGGTATCCATAGAACACGATTTCATTTAATACGGCTTCGATAGAACACGATTTTATTTAACACGGTTTCTATAGAACACGATTTCATTTCACACGGTTTGGATAGCACACGATTTTGTTTTAACACGATTTTTACTTCACGCTATTTTATTTTACACGGTTTCGATAGAAACGATTTTATTTTACACAATTTTTTTTTACACAAGTTTTGTAACAAGATTTAATTTTACACGATTTCATTTAACACGGTTTCTATAGAACACGATGTCATTTAACACAGTTTCCAGAAAACATGATTTTATTTATTACCATTCCATCCACCATTCGTCGTTCAGAAGCGAAATTTCCCGGGGACAGATCGGCGGTCGCGTTTTTTCCCAGGACCGTTTCCCGAAGATTGATTCTAAAGATCCGCCACCAAATAAAAGAAAACTCGTTACGGAACGTCGGAAGGGAACGACAAAAACAAAGAGAGAGAGAGAGAGAGTGCAAGGGCCAGAGGGAGAGGGAGAACGTGGAAATAGCCGTCGAGGGTATTCGGGGGCTGGGGGGGGGGGGGGGCAGAAGCCCGGCGTTGTTTCGTGTCGAGATCGACGCGCGGCTCCAATATTTTCTCGTTAGAAGTTTTCAACGTTCTATTAATTACAAGCTATCGTTTCCCGATCGTGACGAGGCGCGGAGTTTTCGTCTGGCGGGCATCGGCCGTCGGGCGTCGTTAATTCCGAGCGGCGCGGCGCGGCGCGACTCTCTCCTCTCTCTTTCTCTCTCTGTTTTCGAGCCGGCTCGTTGATTCGGCCATTTTTCACGCATGCCCGCGTCCTTTTCCGGCAACGTGGCCGTTTCCAGCCACGGTCGGCATCTACAGAGTGGTTCCGATCCGATGGTGCAACCGGAAGAGAAACAATGAGTCGATAACCTGGAAATTTTGTCCTAGGAGGCCTCTTGGTCAGGCTTTCAGCGATGTTCTGATGGATATGAAGACTTTGGGATCGAAGTGTTTGTTACCGACGTATTCGTCACGGTTTCCTGTTTAAAATGATCCCAAACACGATACCATTTGGTTCATTTTTCACCGTTTAATCCACGATTTAGTAGAACCTCTCTTATCCGAACTCGTCAAAAAGACACGAGTATGTGGTTCGCTGAACAGTTTTTCAGCTACAAAATGGACTGATCAGATAAAAGAAGCTCATTTAAAGAATGTAAATTTACTATTGCATTATAACTAAATAATGATAATTTTTATTTTGCATAGAAATCAACAATTTACTAGTTTGTACAATGACTGTACATGACTCTTCATGCACTGTACATGAAGAGGCTTTATATAGAACTATTTCTTGGATTATTCTATGGATATAATGTATTCTACGAATATAATGGAGAAACAGGTATCAGTTCGGATAATCGAGGTTCTACAAAATCGTGCATTGCGCAAGTAAATAAGCTCCGAACTGCGTCGTGCTTGGACTCGTTTTAATCGGAGAGATGCGAGGAATATGTTACTACAAGTTTGAAAAAAAAATTATTGTAAAAGTTCTATCACGTTTTGTCGCAGTTAGGGTTGTCTCGGAGGACATTAACAGCAGGTCTCGCTGCAGAATCGTCGCGTTTGCGGCTGCATGTACCACCGGATCGGAAACAGCCTGTACCCAGTAGGCAGCAGCGACGATATCGCGTGCCTATTTCCACGAAAAACCACTGATGAAGACGAACAGCCGCGAGCAACCGGCAATGCGATAGACCGTGAACAGCCGATAACGCCTGCCGCCTCGTTGCTTCTGTCACGCACTTGCGCGCGTACTCGCGTAATTATGATTAAGAACCGTTGATAGATGGCTGGAGCATTTTCTCCTGACCGGCCAATCAACGTTGCCACATAACAAATTCATACATACACGTATATATATACGTATATAGAACTTTCTACATGATTACGGCCCGGTAATCGTCATCTGACTAATTATATCGATCACGACACGGTTTGTTGATTTCGGTGACCTTGATGCGGGTCGCGAAGGTTAATGCTCCGAGCGACTTCGCTTTTCAAAAGTTAGTTAATAAGCAAGTTGTACGAACATTGCGTTCTGGTCTCCAACAGTTAAAACGATGACAAGAATAACGAGTAAGGGAAACATCGACGCTAATTTAGTGACATAACTTTTTCTAATGGTATCTCTATGAAACTTTCACCAACACATTCCTCACACTTTCACGGTTAAAACGAGCCCAAGCACGACACTATTTGGATCACGCTTATCCGTGTAATTTGCGATATAGTACAACCTCTCTTATCCGAACTCGTCGAAGATATACGGGTTTTCGGTACGCAGAACAGTCGTTCGACTATAGTTGTACAGCAGATCGTGTTCTCTAAAGAAAATGGATTCGGATCATCGATAAATCACCAAAAATCAAAGGGAACATTTGAAATAGACGTGAAAAGAGAATATAAATTCTTTTCGAGAACTATGCGTAGGGGGGAACCACGTCAAAACAGCTAGTAGAGTAGCTCTATTTCTCCGAAGAAAAAAGAAAAGGTGGATGGCTTGTTCCCTCTCTATTTTTGTTTAGTTTGAGGGCCGGCGACACACCGGGAATATTTATAGCACGCATAACATTATATTTCCGGTGAAAACAGTAGACGCGAGGGTGGGCGGAGCATATTTCAAAAGGGAAAGTAAGATGTATAGACGCTTTTAAATTGAAAGGAATCGTCCGTTCGGGGGTACACAAAAATGATGGTTATTGTAAAATCGTTCGCGATGCTTATGTTTCTGCGCGATGGCGGCGCAGCGGCGGCTACTCGCAGCACCGAAAATGTATAGTATATGTATACGAGGGCTTGGATTAATCAGGGACGAATTTATGGTCCCGCCGCCTTTATTGTTCGCTGTATGAAAGCTGGAATATATGGTCCGCTGGTGACGCGCCCTTATTTATAAACGACATTTATTATTATTTTTTTTTTTTCAAACAATTCTTTCCCGTTTTATTCAATCCAATAGATCCGGTCGGCGAATAAAAGGCGAAATGTAATATTGTTTCTGAGTGTAGTAAATGTTGGAAACGAGCTGTGTATATTGTACACGGTTTAATAGATTTAGCGTTGCGCAATTTTTTTTTTTATTTCTGCCGGTGATTACGTAAGCCACAATTCCAAATTGCGTGTTATGCATTACGTCAATTGATTTTACTAATATACATACTTGTTCATAACCAGGACGTTCTACTTAAAAATCTCAATTAATTACAGTACATGTATCTGGGTATCTGACATCTCTAAGATTTTTCCCAGAATTTTCGGTTACGACCAAATAGGGTAAACAGACCAAAATTTGGATTTTTCCACTTTTTTCAAAGTTATTGATTTTTCACAACCAGGACGTTCTACTTAAAATTCTGAATTAATTACCGTACATGTATCTGGGTATCTGACATCTGTAACATTTTTCCCAGAATTTTCGGTTACGACCAAATAGGGTAAACAGACCAAAATTTGGACATTTCCACTTTTTTGAAAGTTATTGATTTTTCACAACCAGGACGTTCTACTTAAAATTCTGAATTAATTACAGTACATGTATCTGGGTATCCGACATCTGTAAGATTTTTCCCAAAATTTTCGGTAACGACCAAATATTGTAAACAGACCAAAAACAAATATTTTCCATTTCACCCCAAAACTACCCTCCCGGTTGAGATACAGGGTTGAAATTTTGCCTAACATACTTTTCCACGATGCTCTATCGAATGGTCAATTTTATTCGGCTGTACCCATTTTTAGAAAATTGTGACTTCTCTCATAATTACCATTTACTAAAACCGGGGTCACCCTGTGCTTTTAAAAGAACGAGGAGCAAATCGCCGAAAATAAAGACAGAGAGCAGAGAGAAAGGAAGCTAGACAGTCGCACGACAACCCAGTTAGTTAACGGGATCGAAGATAAAGGTCGTTTCCGGTCCGCGATTCGTTCCCTGACGCAGGATGTGAGTGTGTGTGTGAGTGTGTACCCTGGTCGTTCTCGGGGGTTGTAAGTTCACGTATCAGCCGTTCCGGCTGCAAGTTTCATGCCGCAGCAGCATTACGTGACACAAAGTCCCGGTCTCGTATTACGAGCGTTGTGGGGCTCGAAAAGGTGGGGGTGGGGTCGCTTGCGGGCTTATAACAGGGTACGCGTGTCCCGTCAGGCCACCCGTTGCACATTGTGCCACCTTAGACGCGGTCACGTCGCGACGACGACGACGCGACGGCGGCTATGGCGACGGCGGCGGCGGCTACGTTCACGTTATAGTTCGAGGACCAGGGACAAAAGCACCGAAGGATGGCTTCTCGCGTTTTCGAAACTTCTCTCGGTGGGGCCCGAATCGAACCCGAAAACCGCGGGGCCAGATTCCGGTAATTTTATGCCGGATAGATCCCTCTGCGTTCACCCCCCTCCCCCCCCCCCTCTTTAGAATTTTTAAACGAATTAGCCGGGGCCCCGCTCGAATTTCCAGAATCGCCCTTCAAACGGTGCCGATTTATTGTCCGGGCCCATTATCCAATTGTTGGCGACGCGGATCTCTTCATTGTACCCGAACGCCACTGCGAGAGAGCCCAGGGGTGCCAAAACCTTTGTAACTCGACCGATGAATGGCCCGGAGGACTGACCTAACCAATTGGCATGTTCGATTCTTCGATGTTTCTGCGTCGATTCCTCGAGGCGTTTGCGCCATTCTTCCGGGGATTAACGCTTTGTGCTCGGACGGGGTGGGATAAATGGCTCGTTTAGGGTAGCGAGATATATGTATACACGTCGCTGCTAGAATTACAGGTATCACTTGTATTCAGTATTTTTCAGATCGGCCAGTGAGGAACTGGTTTCACTGGGATCAGCTTTTAACGAACCTATTTATTCCAGCATACTATACAACGGTGAGTAATTCTACGCGTTGTCATTTTTTTGTTGTTAATAACTCGAAATTGTAGTTGTTGCAAACCGAAGATACCGTGGTTAAATATTGTCGGATGACTAGGTAACATTTTTCGGGTAATCGTTTGGAGAAAGTCCTCCTCGTCGATTTCGATGACCTTGAAATGTGCTGTCAAGGTCATCGTTCTCAACAACTTTGCCAAACAACTAGGGCCGAGCGGTGGTAATATACTTAATTTTAAGTATGTATTTATTCGCTTCATTTTTTAAAATGGCACTTCAAGGTCATCCGAAGGTCATGTCATACTAGATCGTCCAATTCGTCTTGACACGGGCTGTAATACTGTTAAGTCAAAAATACAAAGTGTCATTTTAAAAAATGAAGGTGTTTTTCGAACTTTTTCTTTTCTTGCAATATACATATAGCCAATTGTAAACTGAGCAACTTTTGTTTGAAAATATTTTTCGTCAGTTTATAAAAGCAAGTACTTAAAAAATCGTGAAAACTGTTACGTAGGACACCCTGTACACAATGAAAAGTTGTTCAGAACGATGACCTTGACAAAATATTTCAAGGTCATCGAAATCGGTGAGGAACAAAGTGAAATTTCGACCCCTACGGGCAACCCCTAACTTGGCTATCGAACTATTTCGGAGCGTACCAGGCAGGTAATACGAAATTCCGAAGACGCTCGAGCCTCTCTATTGAACCATCCTGTATAGTGCTAGTCCATTTGCGTGGCGATTATCGTTTGGCATGGCCAGTTCGAGCGTAATCAGAGACGAACCGCAGCCCTTCGGTCACTTGGCGTCTTACGTATATCGAAGGTAACGTCTTGATTCGGAGCCGGCCACGTGGGCCGCGATTAAACGACGTACACCAGGACCCAGGGAACTGGTTATCCAACTAATTGGATGGTACGTACCGCCTCCATCTTCTGCCGTCGGTGAGCGGATAGCCGGCGCGCGGCGCGGCGTGAGAATTAATCCGTTTCTCTCCTCGTTCTCTTTACGCACCAATAAAGGGACGGGCGTACTTTCATTAACTCCCTATATCCGAAATTGCTTCCACCGGATAACCGAGGAATTTCTTCTCAGCCAGATCTACCGTGCCATCCTCGAAATTATCTATTAGCGAGCTTCTGCCGCCATGAATCCTCCGTACCCTGCCATCGGATCACCGCTCCTATCGAACCGTGGTGTTAACGGCCTTGACGACCATTAGTTTTGTAGTATTGTGTTGTAACCTTCCAGTATTCCATCGGAATTAGGAGCAACGATTGCTCCAAGTCGTAAGATTGCTCAAATCGAATTTTTTTTGGAAATACAACTTACGGAATTTTGGGATTGTATATTTTTATTTAGGTGAGGTTGTAGCCCATTTCATGGCGAATCTATTGATATACAATATGTTGGTATTTGGAGGTCATGCAAGGTCACTAATCGCCGTTTAAAACCAACCTCCGTTAACACATTCTCGGAGTTGTTCGTAATTTTAATGCCATAACTTTTTTGTTCCTAATGGTATTTTTACGAAACATTCACTATTGTACGCGCGACACTTTCCCGATTAAAACGATACCTCACACGATACAGTTCGGATCACATTTGCTTCTTTAATACACGATTTAGTAGAACCTCTACTATCCGAACCGTTCAGTTACCCATCCATTGAATCGTGAATTACTTCGTGAATATACGTCGTACGATATCGCGTTTGGTCTCATTTTAACCCGAAAAGAGTCGGGAATACGTGGACGGAGGTTTCACAAAGAAATCATTCGGAACAACAAAGTTGTATTCAGTAAATAAATTAGTGTTTCGCCGTGGACGTTCAGAAAATACGTTTAAAGCAGTCTGGCGCTGACAATGTCAATAATGAAAATAAAAAGGAGGAAAGTCTATACCCGAGTTTGGTGGTGAAATTCGACCCCGACGAGTTTTTAATCGAGCTTTGGCTTTTTATCGAGGAAAATCGAAAAATCAGTTTTTGGCCCATTTTCCCCATTTATTGACAATTAAAAATTCTGAAAAAATTCTGACACATTTCGGATACCAAGCCACATGTTAGGTATAATTTTCAGATTTTTCCGTTGTAAACTCTGGTTGTAAAACACGAAAGAAATTACAGATTTAATTTAACAATGAGATATTATCGTAAGTATTATGCTCAATTTTTTTCAAATTCCTGAGTGTGGTGCGTCATAGTTGAAAAAAATTAAAACCACTTTTTTCGGCGTTTTTCCTAAGTTATACTTATCTTTTCTGAATCTTAAAAATATATTTTGTAATATTAAACATTCCTACGTTCAGAGAAATATTCTCCAGACTTTAAAACTTGTGTAATACAAAAAACGAAATAATACTATACAGGGTGTTCGACTACAGGTGGGAGAAAATTTAAGGGGTGGTTCTCCATGACAATATAAGTCGAAAAAGAAGAATAAAAAAACTGCGATTTCGACTTCGTTATTTTAAAATAGTTTAACCCTTTGCACTCGGAGCTACTTTAACTTAAAAACGAAAGATTTTTCCATTCCAGAATATTTTCTATCTATACAATTTCTTTTCATTTTATGCATATGAAACTGATATAATATCTCATGTAATATGTAAATGTCTAGTAATTTATTAAATACGAAGAAAAATAATAATCTGAATAATATGTTCAAAAATGGCATAGCAATTTTCAATGGCGCCTCAGAGTCGCCATTCGAGTGCTAAGGGTTAAATAATGTTTCGGATAAATATTTTTGAAGTATTTTTCTAACAGCGTGAATGCGGTGGTCCGAGTCTCCGAAATAACCTCTGAAACCGAAGTTTTTATGAAAATGGAATTTATATCGTTCCGTCGTGTAACGACAGGCCGCATGGTGTTCTCATTCGGAGCAGAAGGGATGACTTATTCAGAAGCAATTCGGGATTAGAGGTGTCCCAACGAACGGGACACGCCGATGAATAAATAATCCATGAGTCAGGGGTCCCCAGATCCCGATAGTGATCCCGGGGTTTTGAACTCCGGGGACCCAGTTCGTAACGGTGTGTGCAGGGGAGAGTGCGTTGGACCCGCGGCTCGGCTCGACGCGGCACGGCGCGGTACGGCGGCGGCGCGCAGGGGCGTAGGAAATTGCCATAAAAGACTATTTCATAAATTCAAGCAAGTAATCGAGACAAGTTCAGACGGCCGGCGCGATGCGCCGAGACGAGGATGAGACCGAGGCGCGGGTGTTTCAGGGACACGTACGCGTGGGTCGGACCGGAACTCGCATGATTCACGTCACGGAGGAGCCGTGAGACCCGCGGAATACCGGCTCCGTTTCTCTGGACCGTATTCGTGCCCGTTCTTCTGCGCCCCCCCCCCCCTCCGTCTTCTTAACACGTCCGCTGCCGAACCCACCCACGGAAATCACGCGAAATCGAACCAGCTCGCTCGATCTCGAACGAAGCCAGCGCCCATTTATGGTAACGCCTTTGCGGAAAATTCGACTCCGAAATGTCATTTATATCATCCACATACGTACGTCATTCGTCGATGAGGATACCGAGAAAACAAAATATTTACAACATAGTGTCCACGGAACAATGATAATTTAGTGACAAAGCTCTAGTAGGATGTTCGTGACATTTTTCTGATTAAAATGAGCCCAAGCACGATACACTTTGGATCACGTTTGCTCCTTTAATACACGATTTAGTAGAACCTCTACTATCCGAACCGTTCAGTAACGCATCTGCGGAAAATTCGACTCCGAAATGTCATTTATATCATCCGCATACGTACGTCATTCGTCGATGAGGATACCGAGAAAACAAAATATTTACAACATAGTGTCAACGGAACAATGATAATTTAGTGACAAAACTGTGTTGTTTATAATTATTTCTGTATGGATGGTCTAGTAGGATGTTCGTGACATTTTTCTGATTAAAATGAGCCCAAGCACGATACACTTTGGATCACATTTGCTCCTTTAATACACGATTTAGTAGAACCTCTACTATCCGAACCGTTCAGTAACGCCTCTACGGAAAATTCGACTCCGAAATGTCATTTATATCATCCACATACATACGTCATTCGTCGATGAGGATACCGAGAAAAAAAAATATTTACAACATAGTGTCAACGGAACAATGATAATTTAGTGGCAAAACTGTGTTGTTTATAATTATTTCTGTATGGAAGCTCCAGTAGGATGTTCGTGACATTTTTCTGATTAAAATGAGCCCAAGCACGATACACTTTGGATCACATTTGCTCCTTTAATACACGATTTAGTAGAACCTCTACTATCCGAACCGTTCAGTAACGCCTCTGCGGAAAATTCGACTCCGGAATGTCATTTATATCATCCGCATACGTACGTCATTCGTCGATGAGGATACCGAGAAAACAAAATATTTACAACATAGTGTCAACGGAACAATGATAATTTAGTGGCAAAACTGTGTTGTTTATAATTATTTCTGTATGGAAGCTCCAGTAGGATGTTCGTGACATTTTTCTGATTAAAATGAGCCCAAGCACGATACACTTTGGATCACGTTTGCTCCTTTAATACACGATTTAGTACAACCTCTACTATCCGAACCGTTCAGTTACCCATCCACCGAATCGTGAATTACTCTGCAAATATACGTCGTACGAGGTCGTGCTTGGACTCATTTTAACCGGAAAAGCGTCGCGAATAACAATGGTGTTTTATCAACATTTTTACCGTTCTATTATCCGAATAAATCGGTGGTCCGAAAAATTTGTTCATCCAGATGTACGCATTCCAAGATGATTACGCACCGCGTTTGAGGAAGCAGGCCCATCGAGGAACTCTCGTTCCTCAGCTTCGGATTCCGATACGTCCGGCAACGTCCTACGTATCTGCCTATCCGCTTATAATTTCAGCGGGACTTTTTTCACCGGCTGAAACGTATCCGCGACTACGTATCTCGTTCCCTCTTACATCAGCGCACGTCGTCCCGAAAGAGAAGACAATGGCGCGTGGGTCGAGGCGATGTATCGAGGCGTAGCCGAGTTCGTAGATACAGTGTGGGACAAAATAATAGCAATAAACTGCGAGGGAACTCTTTATTTCCGCGGCTCTAAACTAGGCGGAATAATTATTTCCGATGTGCGATTTTCTTATTAGCCTCGTGCCGACGACGACGCTTTGGCCACCATTGTCTCGTAATTTCGCGGCCATTTTTCATAGAGCACCATTGTGAGTCACACAGATTGCATAAATTGTGCAAATTAACGAAATTCATTACGAGACAAGCTTCTGTTAATTAAAAAACGGTAAATGTTCTGTATTTATCCGATCCAAAACGCAAAACATAAATGAAAGATGAAATTCAAATAATTTGGAAAAAATGATTTGTCTGTGTTCAAATAAACTAATATAATATACAAGTATGTACTTGCGATAATCTGAAAAAATTATTTTAAACAAAAGTTCATCAGTTTTCGATTGGCTACAGATTCCAATAAAAAAAATGTTCGAAAATTTCGTTTTTATTATTTTCAAGGCCACCGTCATTTTAAAATGGCACTTCAAGGTCATCCGAAGGTCATGGTACACTAGATCGTTGAATTCGTCTTGACACGGGCTGTAATACTGTTAAGTCAAAAAAGCGAGCTAATAAAAACGTGGTAAAATACAAAGTGCCATTTAAAAAAAAATAGTGACCTTGACAATACTATAAAAAAAATGTTTTTCGAACTTTTTCTTTTATTGCAATATGTAACCAATCGAAAACTGATCAACTTTTGTTGAAAACATTGTTTGTCAGATTATCGCGAGTACTTAAAAAATCGTGAAAACTGTTACCCTGTATAATAAAATAAAAAATATTTATATCGATAATGCCCGGTATTGGGGGTCCGTGGATTAGTGTAGGCCGAGAAACGGCTTGAACAGCGTTATCCCCATCGCTATACGGAACGCGATCTCGCCGTGACGTAAGACGAGGGCCCGGGTACTTAACGATCGGTGCCATTGCACGTTAAAACGATTACTTCCGGCGCGGAGGTGGAGAGATACATCGCGGAGGCTCCTCCGCTCTACTCCTAGCCCCGTGAGCTTTGTCCAGGGTGTACTACGTGCTTACGAGCCGTCCAAGAGCATCCTGGTGCCGCGGACGTGTCCCCCAAGGCGAATATATTCGAAAGCTGTGCTCGTAATGCTCGGGAATGGCCGGTTTCGGGGGCCGATATACTCGTCAGCGGCCGCGCTTTTGTCCCCTCACCTGCGTTAGGTCCGGAGCTTGCACGCTCGTTAAACTTACCTGTCTTTCGTAGCTTTAAACTTCCGAGGCTCTGCGGCCCGGCTGAGTTGCTGCACGCCGGATAACGTGCGACTTACCGTATCGCTGTAACGCTGAAACTGGACGAAACCTCCCGTTTATACACGGGCTTCCATGTGAAATGTGCCAGCAATTATTCGCCACCCTGTAGCTGGTCAGAAAATACGAATGCTCGAATCCGTTGATGTATGATACGTTGACCTTCGGAAGCGATTCTCGGACTTGTTCGTCATTTTAATGCCATAACTTTTTTATACTTAATGATATTTTTATGAAACTTTCACCATCGCACGCGCGACACTTTCCCGATTAAAACGATACCCCACACGATACAGTTCGGATCACAATTGCTTCTTTAATACACGATTTAGTAGAACCTCTACTATCCGAACCGTTCAGTCACCCACCCATTGAATCGTGAATTACTTCGTGAATATACGTCGTACGATATCGTGCTTGGGCTCGTTTTAACCGTAAAAGCGTGGCGAATGTGCTGGTGAAAGTTTCGTGAAGAAACAATAACAAACAAAAGAGTTACATCAATATTTTCGCTTATCGTGTCCCCGATTTAACTTCAGCGCGAAGGATCAATCTTTTGGCTAATCGAGAGCTTGATCTCTTTAATTCGCGGAAGGCGAACGCGACGATTAGACGAACGTAACGCGGGTTAAAGTTTGAATAGGACGGAAGCCACTAAAATGGTAGCGGGCTGTGTGCGTGCAAACGGAACTAGGGGATGGCACGGTGAGAGAGAGAGAGAGAGAGAGGGGAGAGAACGTAAACCCCGCGTCTGCTTGCTTATCGTCGGGAACGTGAGATTTTACCGAGATTACACAGTCGGATACGGTACAGGAAACCATCGTCGACGAACTGCTGCATTGCCAATCGTAACGTCTAACGACTTGGACGTTTAGATGCCCGGAATATCGAACCCGGCCCAATCTGACAGACACAGTCGCATCTATCCTCCGCAGCTGACTGATTTTCCGGGGGATCCTGTAAATCCTTGCTGTCCAGAGTTGCTCCCAGGACGCGAAGTCGATTCCAACATTCTCTCTCTCTCTCACTCCCTCCCTTTGCGGATCTCTGACGGATACCATCACCGGGGAACGTAGCTCGCCATCGTATTCTATTATCCGTCCCGCGCTATCCTTGATAGAATGCGGCTAGTCCGCTGCAATTATTTATAACGGGTGTCCACGCAGACACCTTCCCACCGATTCTCGTTTACATCACGATCCTTATGCATTCGGAACGAGAACGAATAGGTCCAAGACACAAAACTGACAGTCCACCACAACATAACATTGAAGATACTCAAGGTCAGTGAAGAATTAATTGTACAGGGTGTTTCGAAATTATCGTGATCACTATAGAGTGATTACTCACCTCTAGATCTGTTTAAAGAACGAATCAGAAAATTGACCTTGACTCTTTTCTCAAGGTCAGTGAACACTTCATTGTACAGGGTGTTTCGAAATTATCGTGACCACTATAGAGTGATTACTGACCTCTAGATCTGTTTAAAGAACGAATCAGAAAATTGACCTTGACCCTTTTCTCAAGGTCAGTGAACAATTAATTGTACAGCGTGTTTCGAAATTATCGTGACCACTGTAGAGTGATTACTCACCTCTAGATCTGTTTAAAGAACGAATCAGAAAATTGACCTTGACCCTTTTCTCAAGGTCAGTGAACAATTAATTGTACAGGGTGTTTCGAAATTATCGTGACCACTGTAGAGTGATTACTCACCTCTAGATCTGTTTAAAGAACGAATCAGAAAATTGACCTTGACCTTTTTCTCAGGGTCAAATTTTTTTTTTTTAACGATACAATTTTGATACACCCTGTACGATCGCGGTTAAGAAACTATTACAGCGACGGTATAACCACGATTCGTGGAATCGTACAGTTTATTTCGAGCGTACACAAATAGTCCAAATACATGGTGGAATTACAATAAAGTTCCAGGAATAACTTCGAGGGTTGACAGAACCGTTGGCTCCGAAGTCCTCGCAGCGCTTGACCATCCAGGAATGATCCCCCAAAATAATCCTCTAAGACAATATATGCGTTCCAGTATTTTGATTGGGGGAGAACAAACTTATGGTTTAGTCGTCCTAACGGATACGGTATGCACAGAATTCAAATTTTGACCCTTAGAACGCCCGGTTTCGCATAGTGGTTGTGCACAGGGAAGTTATTTTAGAAATTCGATTAACTGGGACCGCGTCGATACATTGCTGCGTGGGAAATTGTTTATAGATTCTTAAGGGGTCATCCCATGTGAGAGCTACTTTTTCTTGCTTTTTTTGGGAATTTTTTTCGAAGGACCCTTAAAACATAAAATCTTAAAATTTTTACCACACATTTATTGACATTTTAACAGTTTCTCAGAATTTTTTCAAACCAAAATCACCAGTTGGATCGACTTTACACCGATCGGAAGATACTTATGTGTAAAAAAATAGGTTGATGACGACCATGATTCCGGAGATTTCGATCATCTGAAATCAAAAAATCAAACAGAATTTTAATTTGTAGACCTGCGGCTATCGCTGGTACAAAAATAATATAAAAATATTGAGAATTGAATTTTTGGCACGGTTTTGAACGTTAAGTTCCAAGTTTTGTCATTTTTGTTTCGTCTTTTTCAGTTATAAAAAAAAAACTATAGCAGATAGAAATATTTTGGTACGGGCGAGAACTATAGATGTGCTGACTATACCATAAAAATTTTAGCGAAATACGTTCCGTAGTTTTTGAGATATCATGGTTGCCAATATGAAAAATACAGTTTTGAGAAAAACGCGTTTAAAGATTCAAGTAAACATTATTATTTTTGTTCATATTTAATAAACTACTAGACATTTACATATTACATGAGATATTATATTAGTTTCATATGTAAAAAATGAAAAAAATTGTATGGAATGGAAATATTCTAGAATGGAAAAAATCTTTCATTTTTTATTTAAAATAGCTCCGAGTGCAAAGCGTTAATATTAATACTTTAATCGTAATGAGGAGCAAACAGCTACTCTGTTCTACGTTTATAACAGTCGAACGACTTCGAATATCGAAATATCCTTTTACCTGCATATTCTAGGAATGTTATAGAAGGAATTTGTGCAAAAAAAAAAATTTTTCAATTGTTTGGATCTGCCACATGGGATGACTGAAAAATTAATTTAATATTATTGGGGGGTGCCCCCTTAAGCTGTGCTACGTCTGAAAAAAAGTGCAACCACTCCGTCTTATTAAATAACAAAGTGGTAGCTCCATATCAATAATCACTGTTTCAAATTCCTCAAGCCGAGCTTTCCCAAATCAGAGACACCCCCGACTTCTCCCAATTGTTCCTCGAGCTAGAGAGTCAACAATGTCCCAATGTTGTAGACTGCGTGTGGGGGCGTGTCTATGCGTCTGTGTGTGTGTGTGTGGCTCTAGCCGCGAACAAAGTGGGCATAAATGCACGGCTGGACCGTCCGCAGGTTCGTTATGTTGCGCGCGGAACACTCGGAGCGGGTCGTTTCGCGTGGGTGGGGGGTTTGGCGCGTGTACCCGCTCCGGTCTACACGTGTACCCATTACCGAACGGTCGGTCGGCGAGCACACCGGCATTCCGACTGCATTCCACGACTTGACTCCCCCCTTTACTACCCCCACTCTGACCTCTGCCGCACACCCCCTCCTCCCCCTTGCTATCGTTCGCCGAACTCTTCCCCCACCTCAGGTACCCCTTGCAGGGGAGCTATACGTAGCTACTATCGAAAATTGTGTCCCTATTATTATTTATTATTGCTTTAAACCATATGAGGTTTATATAGCATACACATTGCAAATTATACAATTTATGATTACGTTACAATATGCCTTAATGTTGTGTCCCTATTATTATTTATTATTGCTTTAAACCATATGAGGTTTATATAGCATATACATTGCAAATTATACAATTTATGATTACGTTACAATATGCCTTAATGTTGTGTCCCTATTATTATTTATTATTGCTTTAAACCATATGAGGTTTATATAGCATATACATTGCAAATTATACAATTTATGATTACGTTACAATATGCCTTAATGTTGTGTCCCTATTATTATTTATTATTGCTTTAAACCATATGAGGTTTATATAGCATATACATTGCAAATTATACAATTTATGATTACGTTACAATATGCCTTAATGTTGTGTCCCTATTATTATTTATTATTGCTTTAAACCATATGAGGTTTATATAGCATATACATTGCAAATTATACAATTTATGATTACGTTACAATATGCCTTAATGTTGTGTCCCTATTATTATTTATTATTGCTTTAAACCATATGAGGTTTATATAGCATATACATTGCAAATTATACAATTTATGATTACGTTACAATATGCCTTAATGTTGTATCCCTATTATTATTATTATTATTATTATTTATTATTGCTTTAAACCATATGTGGTTTATATAGCATATACATTGCAAATTATACAATTTATGATTACGTTACAATATGCTTTAATGTCTAACTTACTTTACATTAATTTTTGTTAATTAATTATTTCTTGTATAATCGTAGTCCAAAGTCGAATTGTTACTTCTGTCCCCGGTCTCCCCCCTCTCTACTTGCCCCTCCCACAGCCCGTGCTCCGTACATTTCCACCGCCACCTCCTTCGATCCCGAGATCCTCTTACGAGATCCCATTGCAGCCTCTACTGATTCCTTTCCGCAACACTCCTCAGCCTCGGCCACCCTCCTTGCTCTCGTAATCCTACCAGCTCTTTCCCTCTCTTTTACTCTTTTTTTTCGCCCCTCTCTTTCCAGTCTCTTGATCTTCTTCCACTTCTTTCCCTTAAGCTCTGCTCCCGCCGCGCCGCCCCGTTCTGTAATCTTCCTCTGTTCGCGGGTCTTACGCCGACACTTGTCGGCGCGATGGACCTTCCGCCTTTCTTTTCTGCCTCTTTGCGCCGACGACGACGACTACTTCCACTCCTCTTGCCGAAGACTCTAGCCGCGCTTCCGAGTCGATTCGGTCCTTTGGTAACGACTGGACCGAGGATTTTAGGCGTTTCTTCAGGAAATTCGTGTGGGAATATGGTGGTGTGCACGATTTTTTTGTTAATGGTGACGTAACTATTTTGGTCTTGTAGATCTTTTTACGAAACAGTCTCCAACGTATTGGTTATGTACAGTTTTCGACCCAATGTATCAGTGAGACAATTTATTGCCTCACCCTGGTACTCCATTCAACTCCACTTGTACGAACCAGATTGCAGCGAGTTCCAAACACACGGATTTTTGCTCTTCTCAAAATTCGTTTCACAAGATTTCCAGGTGACGAGTATTTGTTTTACACGACACCTTGTATTGTTTCTTCGATATTGTTATAGAGCATGAAAAGACGAGTCGAATGAGTATAATGAACATACCGTTACGATCGTTCGATCTCTAGATATACGTGTTCGAAAGTGTCAAGTATTTAAAAAAAAAATTTTTCAGGCAGAAATATCTCGAGATTGAATGATCGCAAAGGTATGATCATGGTACTCGTTGGATTCGTCTTTCCATGCTCTGCAAGAATAGCCAAAAATATATACAGGGTGTCGATTAAAAAAATACAATACAATATCTCATAGGCCCTATACACAGAAATAATCTATTTTCTGATAATTAACTTAGGAATTAATATAGACACCGAATTCAGCAAAATATTTCCGAATAGAAAGGAATATTATTAATTCGTGTGGGAATATGGTTGAGGTGTGCACGATTTTTTTAAAATGGTGACGTAACTATTTTGGTCTTGTACATCTTTTTATGAAACAGTCTCCAACGTATTGGTTATGTACAGTTTTCGACCCAGTGTATCAGTGAGACAATTTATTGACTAAACTGTCTTGTTTATAATTATTTCTTCATGAAATTTAGACTGGGATACTCGTGACAATTTCCTGATTACAATGACACCACGCACGGTACAGTTTGGATCATGTTTGTTTCTTTAAGGATTCAGTAGAACCTCGATTATCCGAACACTCGTGTAGTCTATCGGGGATTAAGCGAGTGAACATGATCAAAATTGTGTCATGTGAGTAATCATTTTAACCAGAAAATTGTCAGGAATATGTTGGTACAAGGTTCGTGCAAAAATAATTTGAAATAATATAGTTCGTCTTTGGTTTTGTTTTCAGAGAAATTATTTTGGAAGTTTGTAAGGCATGCATGCCAGTGAATAGGTATTGGCGAACGTGTCTGTGCATGGCTCGCTGTTTCTACTTCTTGTGTACACTCCGTGCTCGACTAATTTTGAAAGTCAATTTTCTGGAAAACAAAGGCTCCCGCACGACAATCAAATTTTGTTCTACACTTTTGATTAATTTCTTTTATGTACAGTGTGTCCATTCTTCGCTTTTGTCACGAATATAGGACACCCTGTACAAACAATGGAAATTATTTACAAACTACATCGTGTAAAAAGCAAATTAGCCTTAAATATGAATCTTCTAAAATCAGTAGTTCACCGTATATTGTATTGCTACTTACTCTTGGAAGACGAGCAAAAAAAAAAGGAATTTCACTGCACCTATATCTTGTAACGCAGAAAGCTTTCTTTTCTTACACAGAAAGGATCTTAGCCGGAACAGTCTACTTTTCATACAAATGTTTTTACCTCTCGCAAACTGTTCCCAGCGGCGCAGCAATCACCCAAACGGCGCTATCGACTTTAAGAGCTGATTGTGCCCCTTCAGACCGACTTTCCCGCAGAAAAGAAATATAATTCTCCTACGCCATAAACTCTCGTTAAATTCCAAATTTTGCTTAGGGGACCCCGCTGATAAACACTGTGCAGTATCGTGATACACAGGGTGTGACAGTTCAAATGGAACACTCGAATATCAAAGACATGCACTATTTCAAGAAACACATTCAAAAATTTTTTTTCACCATCATGGATGAAATTTCAACATAATTTTTAACTGCGATTCTGTATTTTTGTTTCGATATTCTCGTAGCGCGTTAATAGACGAATTCAACGAGTACCATGAACATACCTTTCTGATCATTCGATGTCGAGATATTTTTAATATTTTTTTATGAGCAACCTTATATTTTTTCTTCGATATTTTCATAAGGCATGAAGAGACAATTCGAACGAGTATAATGAACAATACTATTACGATCGTTCGATCTCTAGATATATGTGTCCGAAAGCGTCAAATTTTTTTCAGAAAAACCTTCCAGACAAATTTCTCGAGATTGAATGATCGTAAAGGTATGTTCATGGTACTCGTTGGATTCGTCTTTTCAAGCTCTGCAAGAATATCAAATCAAAACCACATACTATCATATGAAGAATTATCACTGACTCTTGTATCTACCTATTAATATAATGCAATTTTGGTCCCCAACATATTTTTTGGTGGAATTAAGACTGGTGGAGGTGTTTGGCTGTTCTTATTTGATTTTCGCACCCAGTATAAGGCGAGGTTCAGTGCCGAACGTCGCCCGGCGAAAATCGGAGCGGACAGTTATGCAAATCGGCGGGCTACCTGTACGAAAAGTGCATAACCGCGGAAACGTTTCCGCCGTACGTCCAGCAGCGCTCCGGTCCTCCGGGAAATTGGCGAGGATCGAGGAAAGTGAGCCCCGAGGGCGCAACCGAGTAACTGACGCATTTCTCTTAAGCGGAAAACGGGCCCTCGATATTCGACTCTCGTGGCATCGATCGATACGACCACTTTTACAATCTCTTCCGACTACTTTTAAGTGGATTGGATAGGACGTTTGACGATCAACGTGCCCCGTAAAAAGAAACTCCTCATTTTCCACGGAAAGCGAATTTTTTCCCCCGAATATCTGTACCAAATGCGAATCTCGAACAATTATCGACCTCAATTCCGCCGATTTAAGATCATTACCATTTTTATCGGCCGTTCTACCAAGTGCAGAATCAGAATTTTTTTTTCCATTTTTCCTCTTTTAATTACAGACTCTTTGTGGTTAAAGAAAAGTGAAAGATAAGAATTTCATGTTCATGTGGAACGAATAAATAAAAATATTCGTTTAGAGTATAATAATTATATATTTTTACAGAACACAGCAATATTGTATTTTCTAAATAAACCATTCGGTTTGTAATTACCATTTTCATTGGCCGTTCTACAAAGTGCAGAATCAATATTTTTTTCCATTTTTCTTCTTTTAATTACAGACTCTTTGTGGTTAAAGTAAAGTGAAAGATACGAATTTCATGTTCATGTGCAACAAATAAATAAAAATATTCGTTTAGAGTATAATAATTATATATTTTTACGGAACACAGCAATATTGTATTTCCTAAATAAACCATTCGGTTTGTAATTACCATTTTTATTGGCTGTTCTACAAAGTGCAGAATCAATATTTTTTCCCAGTTTTCTTCTTTTAATTACAGACTCTTTGTGGTTAAAGTAAAGTGAAAGATACGAATTTCATGTTCATGTGGAACGAATAAATAAAAATATTCGTTTAGAGTATAATACATAATTATATATTTTTACAGAACACAGCAATATTGGCTAAATAAACCATTCGGTTTGTAATTACCATTTTTATTGGCCGTTCTACAAAGTGCAGAATCAATATTTTTTTCTTAATTACAAACTCTTTGTGGGTAAAGAAAAGTGAAAGATACGAATTTTATGTTCATGTGCAACGAATAAATAAAAATATTCGTTTAGAGTATAATAATTATATATTTTTACGGAACACAGCAATATTGTATTTGCTAAATAAACCATTCGGTTGAAAGCGTTAATAAATAAATAAGGCGGACGTTAATAATTGTTTTCGCGAAAAAGCCGAGGATTATGTCGCGCGCAGTGCAACAGCTCGCCAATACCGGAAGGATGGAAAAGAGCGGGGAAAAAATGGAATTCCCGAGACCACAACCACTTCCGGTAACATTGTACCGGTGTACTCTCGTATCCATCCGCAAACGAGGGAGAGATAGCCGACTTTCTAACGCGATTTGATATCGGGAAAATCTCCGCAGTGAATTGGTACGTGGCCTGAATGCGTTCGAGTTCTCTTACGTTGAAAATCTATCGTGGATGCAAAAGATCCCGATTTTTCGTGGCTAACTCCTCTACCCGCAACACATTGATCTCGAAAATTGTTTTGATTTATTCGTTCCGGACCCGTGTCGATTTTATCTGATTTGCTTTTGTTATGTGTGCAGACTAGGGTTGACCTTATTTTTTAATCAAAAGATTTTTGTTGGGACCGCCTCCCCAGTATTGTGATAAATGTTGAGAAAATGATCTGGAAAAAATTTGGGCCCGATTGGATCATGGGAAAAGGATGCGTAGCAAATTTGAAAATTTTTTAAATTTTGACGTAAACAGATGTTATGATATATCGTTGAATTTGTCTTTTTTTTCTCTTTAAGAATCCATAAATAGCATAAACAGTTGTTAATAGAAAAATCTTTCTTCTACAAGATATACAAGGTGTCCCAAAATTACTGCGTTAAATTGAAATGGGAGGTTCCTTGGGTCATTTAAAGCAACAGTTTCCTTAACAAAAATGGCGTCCGCGGCTTTGTTTAGGAGTTATTAACGAAAAACACGGACCAATCAGAGCGCGACCTATACGCCCGCTAGGACGTTCAGCCAACCGCCTGCCGACTCGCCGCGCTGAACATGCCAGCGAGCGTCTAGGTCGCGCTCTGATTGGTCCGTGTTTTTCGTTAATAACTCCTAAACAAAGCGGCGGACGCCATTTTTGTTAAGGAAAATGTTGCTTCAAATGACCCAAGGAACCTCCCATTTCCCGCTTACGCAGTTGTTTTGGGACACCCTGTATTTTCCCAATGGAATTGCTTAACAGCTGAGGGCTCGAATTAAAGCTGAAAGATCGCATATTATAATGATGAGTTCTTCGATCGTAACCAAAGCAAACGAATTTCAAGGTTTGATCATGCGAATTCCGCAAGGGCGTTAACGCGAAAGTTGCAGGCCACGGTTCCACGTAATACGACCGATTGCAAATTACAATATCGCTCGGTAGTAGGATCCAAGGCGGGACCTTAGGTCCAGCGAATTCCCGTGTAATTACGCGTTGCGGTCAACGAAACGTTTTCATTCGGGATCGCCAGGGCCGTCTGATCCTGTAGGTACCTTGAAGACTAGGGCTCTGCGAAATTTTGTACCTCGCCAAAATTTACCCATTATCTGTACATTCGCCCTTATGGCAGTAAAAAAAAATTATTTTTGTCGAACAAGGCATAACAAAATTTTTATTGAATGAAAAATCCCATATCCAGCTCCTCGAAGTAAATTCAGATTTTGGGAATTACTTAATTTCTAAACGATTGTTAATTAAGAATATGTCTCACTGTGTTCCGAAATTTGAGATATTCTAATGGAATAAATAAATAATTTGATAATGAATATAATAATTGCATAAAATCTGTTTAAAGATAGTCGTGGGTTATGTATAATAAAAGGAAACGAAAAATCCCATATCCAGCTCCTCGTAGTAAATTCAGCCTAGATTTTGGGAATTACTTGATGGGTCAATTTGACCATATACATTATTAATATTTGAATTACGGTATAGGGTCACAGTGGTTACGGGTTAATTTTTAAACGATTGTTAATTAAGAATACGTCTCACTGTGTTCCGAAATTTGAGATATTCTAATGAAATAAATAAATAATTTGAAAATAAATATAATAATTGCGTAAAATCTGTTTATCGATAGTCGTGGGTTACGTATAATAAAAGGAAAGGAAAAAATTCTGAGGCCAACCGAACGGATCGAAATAATTGCGCGAAGGACGTTATAAAAATTGCCTAGGGCCTACGAGCGTTGTGATGCGGCTCTGAGGTATCGTCCATCTGTTCGGGGATCGTACACTAAAATTGCCCCTATAAAATCGTTTCTTAACTACAATGTAGCGTATAAATTGCACTTAACTTAAACCATACGCGCGCCTTTTAACATCGGGCCATGGTAATTCCACGACGATCGTTTCCGAAGTTACAACTTTCTTCCGTCGTGTTTTTGCCATAGAAATATCAAGAGGGAGACCCCATCGAACTCGCCGCAAGACTGCTGTCCGATGGCAAAAAGTAACATGGATAATTTGGCGAAGCATTCGAATGAATTTTAATGATCACTGTGTTACCAGATTATTCTCATAGTTAATAATGTTCTACAAAATGGTTTTCTAGATTGAAGAAGTGTCGGGAAATATTTTTCGTTTAAATAATAAATAGCAGATTTCACGTGTTCACAATAAAAAAATGAAATACGAAACTATGAAAACATTAAGAGAATTTAATATCAATACATTATTTTCAACTTGTTATATTTGTCAAACAGAGAAATACGTTTTTCTCACAATTGTTTTCGGCCATTTTTATGTTGCTAATAAAATAATTAAAATTGTCAATAAAGAAATACATTTTTATCGAGAACATTTTTATTCTCTATAAAAATCCACAGTTCAATAATAAATTTTTAATAAATGCATGGGTCAGGTTATTGAGGGTAAAAGATCATTGAATATTCATATGGATATTTCTATGCAGTGCAATAAATACTTATTGTTTGTACGAATAATATATTTAAAAAATATTTTCACCAATTTTATAGTGTATATAATATTCACTTGATTGTTATGTTTCCCAGACGAGACGCAACGGAGACTGGCATTCAAATGAAACGTTTACTATAGGCTATCGAATTTTACTACTGGTTCAAAAACTAGCTATATATAACGGTTCTGCAGGTCGGTAACGTTTCAATGGTGAAAGCTTTTTTAGTTCCAAGGTATCGATCACGCGAACCGGAAAAGAGTGGTTTCGAGAGGATTGCTTTGAAACTTTTAACAATTTTTTCAATCTTTTTTCAAACTGTTCCGGCAACCATAAACGACGATAAAATGTAACAAAAAGAAAGTATGTTACGGGTAAATGCCAGAGGATGAATAAAGTAGAGTGAGACTCGCTTTGCAGCTTTTTGTATCCCTTATAAAATTTTAATTTCGAAAATGGTCCCATAAAATATCAAATGAATTATACTGTCAAAATAATATTATTAGAAAACATTTGCAAGTGTATGTTGTTATGAAGTTGTGCATAAACAATTATATTACCAGTTAAATCAATTTTTTTTTGTGTTCGTACTCGATCGTTATTAAAAAATAGTTACGTTTTAATAGGAAGCTAAATGCTCGAATCGAAGACGGGAAAAAATGACCAGTTGATTCTTTCGCGTATCTCTTACTGGTTATTGGAAATGCTCTATCTGAATAATGAAATTGGCCATCTCTGCACTCCGCCAGTCCGTATAATAATCGCGATTTCGCCGCGTTGTCCGGAATCGATATAATAATTTTTTCAGACACCGAATAAAATCTAGGTCGCATAAATCCGAGCCACATTTGCATTATTTAACCGCGTCCGATTGATATAAAGAACGAACTGGAAGGGGCCGATAAAGCAAATTATCTTAAGTGGACCTTGGATGCTTATGCAAATATAGATTCTGCATTCTGCAATTTTGTATAAATTTTAATGCAATTTCTAAATGTTTTTCCGATAGAATTTATTAACTTCCGAGGGCTCGAATTAAAGCCAGGTCACTCTTAATAATAGGTTTCATTTCGGTTGATAGTAAAATTCGAAATCGCGATGGAAAATTAATAAATAACTCTGGGTAATTTGGAGGGCATTAATAGATTGCTCCAAATCAATTTTAAAATGTTTTCTTGGTGAAATTTACTAACTTCTGTGGGTCCAAATTGATGCTCTGAGAGTCGATTACGTAGAATCGGCTACCCCCACCCGGTCGGCCAGCGCGAGTAGGCTTGTCCGGACCTGTCGCGGCGTGTGACGTTGGTGCGGTGGTGGGGACCGGGTAACCCATAGCCGCTGCTCACTGGAGAGGGGGAACTCGGAGTTAGGTCAAAGCGAAGAGTGTTGTTGTCATTCACGAGTCACCCAACCTCGCGTGCGACCACGGGACATAGAGTTGGTGGGTGTGGACATCACAACCAAAGAAATTCTCCATCAGATCTCCTATTTTGACATGTCTAATACAACAACCAACCCATGCAAATGGGTTTATTTGGGTTGATAGTAAAATTCGAAATCGCGTTGGAAAATTAATAAATACCTCTGGGTAATTTGGAGGGCATTAATAGATTGCTCCAAATCAATTTTAAAATGTTTTCTTGGTGAAATTTACTAACTTTTGTGGGTCCAAATCTAGATCACGGCTGGGCAATTGGTGCTACGAGAATCGATTACGTAGAATCGGCTACCCCCACCCGGTCGGCCAGCGCGAGTAGGCCTGTCCGGACCTGTCGCGGCGCGTGACGTTGGCGCGGTAGTGGGGACCGGGTAACTCATAGCCGCTGCTCAGTGGAGAGGGGGAACTCGGAGTTAGGTCAAAGCAAAGAGTGTTGTTGTCATTCACGAGTCACCCAACCTCGCGTGCGACCACGTGACACAGAGTTAGTGGGTGAGGACATCACAACCAAAGAAATTCTCCATCAGATCTTCTATTTTGACAAGTCTAATACAACAACCAACCCATGCAACACCCCAAAAAGAAAAAAAGAAAACATTCTCACATCGACCCACAGAAAGAAGAACAGCCCTAAACCGTCCCCTTTGCAAGTCACGATCCAACAGAACGAGAATGATTTGTCCCGACGCGACAAAAGAGGTAAGTGCTCATCCTGCGTTCGCAGGATCATATTCCATTCGGAATTATTTAACTCTATCTCTCTCTTTCTCTCTCTCTCACTCTTTCTTTGGTGGCGACGGCTTCTTTCCCCGGCAAAAGTATCGGTAAATTACTCGAGTCTCATAACGGGGGTGTGGGTGGGAGACTTCTCTTTGTCTCGGCCCCTTTTTATCACTCTTCGGTTTCACGGGCTCGTGCGAATCGTGCGCGCTGCAGTCCCCCCCTCAAACCCCTCTGCGGAATCTTTATTAAAATGCACAGAGGCTTGAAGGCCGGTCCCTCTCGACCTCTTTGCGGGCTTTTTCATGTCAGCCTGAATTCCGTTCGTCGTATCTCGCGCCTCTCGCTACCCCCGAAACTCATTATGCGATCTTCGCCACCCGTTTTCGAGGGGAGCCGCCGGGGTTGCGATGACCGTAATTCCGATTCGCGACCTTCTATCCGCTTTGCCACCTCACCGGGGCCAACTTGACAGATTTCTAAACAATTGTCACACCCTGGTAGTCCATTCAAACTCCACTTGTACGAACCAGATTGCAGCGAGTTCCAAACAGACGGATTTATGCTCTTAAAATTCGTTTCACAAGATTTCAAGGTGATGAGTATTTGTTTTACACGACACCTTGTATTGTTTCTTCGATATTGTTATAAAGCATGAAAAGACGAGTCGAATGAGTATAATGAACATACCGTTTCGATCGTTCGATCTCTAGATATACGTGTTCGAAAAATTACGTATTTAAAAAAAAAATATTTTAGGCAGAAATATCTCGAGATTGAATGATCGCAAAGGTATGATCATGGTACTCGTTGGATTCGTCTTTCCATGCTCTGCAAGAATAGCCAAAAATATATACAGGGTGTCGATTAAAAAAATACAATATCTCATAGACCCTATACACAGAAATAATCTATTTTCTGATAATTAACTTAGGAATTAATATAGACACCGAATTCAGCATAATATTTCCGAATAGAAAGGAATATTTTTAATTCGTTTGAGCGGTATTTAAGCGTGCGCCATATTTTTATGGCGGATAGCAATTTGCGCGACAGTGGTTTGACGCTGCTCGGCAAAATTGGTGGAGGACAAAACCGTGGAAAAGAAAAATCGAAGGGACGAGTTCTAAGGGGACGAGGGGGTAAGAAGGAGAAACGGGAAATGGCAACGGGAAGACTCGTTGATAAGAATAGGATCGTCCGCGTGGGAATTACGCGAGCGTGTCTAGCCCCCGCTCGATAACGAGAGAACTATCCAAGGAGGTGGCCTGATAAAACGCTCCTGGGGAATGAGTCCCGCTTTTGCCTTTTAGAAATGCCGAATCGTCGAACAAAAGATATTTCATCGCATCCGGCCGCGGACGAGAATTCCAAAGCGACTCGCGCACACGTCTGCTACCGTAATCCGTCCACGTTCCGACGGCGATTAGGCTAAAATTGTGGACGGTTGTTGCGAGACTTCGCGATAGAAAGTCCTGGCTGTGTTTCATTGTTTTATTCAAGATTTTTAAAGACATGTAACAGTGACGGGAATCCTTTCACAAGATTTCAAGGTCATTAATATTTTTTAAAAACGTAAACTTTCTTTTGATGTTCTTACAGAGCACGGAAAGACGAATCCAACGACTATAATAACCGTACATTACGATCATTCAGTCTGTAGATATTCGTGTTCGAAAAAGGCAAATATTTTTCAAAAAAAATCTTTCGGATACAAATATCTCGATATTGAATGATCGAAACAATATGCTCATTATACTCGTTGGATGCGTCTTTTCATGATCTGTAAAAAAAAATAATGATAATCTTGAAATTTATTAATAACGAATAGAAATAATGTCGATGAAAACTTGAAATAAATGTATTTGTAATTGTTGAAACTATTTTCTATTACGAATAGCAGTTGTTTCTTTTTGTAAACGATACTACTGTTTCGTTGAACAAAATTTTATACGAATCACGGAGGACGCAGAAAGAGAAATAGTTTAGAGCAAACTCGCCAGCAGTGATTACCATTTTATCGAGCTACAAAAGGGCCGGAATCACTCCGCGATTCGTCGCGATTCAGCACGGTTCGCCGTCGAAAAGCGTGTCGTTTAAACGAGATCGGTCGTCCATCGCATTCGCCCCTCGAAAACTCAAAGATAACACGGGTAATAGCAACGGGATCAGTGTGATAACCTCTCTATCCCCGATGCTTCAAAGCGTTACAGTTAGAAAATCGCGTTCGAGGTGTGCGGGAGAATTCAGAAACCGGGTCGAAGCGTTTGATTTTTTTCCGGGTCGACCCACCACCCTTTTCCGAGGGACGAGGGTGGATGACAGTACAGCGATTCTCATTATCGACGTCTCGATAAGTGCGCCGGCTCCTCTTATCTGATGGGCAGTTTAAACAACGTCTCTGAGGTCAGTGCTATTTTTTTTAACAAAAAACTTCGTTTACGAAATTTTAAAATTGTTTTTAAAGAGAACGATTGGATGAGTACTACGCGAATCAATGAAAACAAAAGCTTGACAAACGTAAATGCCGCACCGATACTACAGTATTATCTCCGTAAATGTCGCATGGGTCTCTGCCGTAAGTGTTAAAATTTTATCCCCACCAGTTGGAACCGGTCGAGCGGTAAACACGCTCGACGATGGAGCCAGGGAAATACGATACGACAGTTACGGAGAGATACCGCACTGTACACTCCTAATGGATCAAGGTCATTTCTGAGATCCATTTCTTTAACAGGTCTCCACCGATCCAGAGATATAGAAATAATTTTCATACACTATGGATATATGGAAACACTAAGAAACCTTCGAAACAATGCAATCTTATCCATATTCCCACGGACCAAAGAACGAAGCAAATGCCGCACCGGTACTACGGTATTATCTCCGTAACTGTCGCATGGGTCTCTGCCGTAAGTGTTAAAATTTTATCCCCACCAGTTGGAACCGGTCGAGCGGTAAACACGCTCGACGATGGAGCCAGGGAAATACGATACGACAGTTACGGAGAGATACCGCACTGTACACTCCTAATGGATCAAGGTCATTTCTGAGATCCATTTCTTTAACAGGTCTCCACCGATCCAGAGATATAGAAATAATTTTCATACACTGTACATGGATATATGGAAACACAAAGAAGAACGAAGGAAATGCCACACCGGTACTGCAGTATTATCTCCGTAACTGTCGCATGGGTCTCTGCCGTAAGTGTTAAAATTTTATCCCCACCAGTTGGAACCGTTCAAGCGGTAAACACGCTCGACGATGGAGCCAGGGAAATACGATACGACAGTTACGGAGAGGTACCGCACTGTACATTCCTAATTTTCCGTTTCGGGTCGAATTGACCCGAACAACGGGTAGCCAAGCACCGTGTTACGGGGGTTAGGTGGACGGTGCGCGCGATCGTTTCGTCGCCTGCCATAAGAGCCGCGTGCGAAAGGAGCAACGAGGTAGGATAGGAGAGAATCGTGTGCTCCGGGTACAGAGGGTCCAGGGGCGCGTGCACATTCACGGACCGTCATGGAAACACGGATGTGTAACGTAACAGTAGCTAAGAAGAGTAGTATAGCTCGGTGCAGGAGGGCGGGAGGGGTTGTCGGCGGGGGAGGGCAGGATGAACACGATGGTAAACTCGGAAACGCTTTGTCCGGTGGCTGAGTCTGTCTGGCGTCGTTTTCACGGCGGCTTGAGCCCGCTTTTCGTGTAAACCGCTTACGGGCAGGGCGTAAACGTAGCGGGAACGGGGTGATCCAAGGCGGGAATTAGGGAGAAGGAAATCGAGAGGCGTGGAAACGGCGCCTGTTACGTGTTACACACGCGTGCGCGCGGGCGCGCGTCAGCGCGTTCTCTCGTTTCCCTCCACGAAGGTGCACAACAACCAGACCAGCCAGACAGCGTGTCCCGTCATCGACGAAGTCGCAATAACCGCTCGGCAAATATTTAACCGGCGCGACGATCCTCGAGCGTGGGAAACCTCCTGGATGCTCCGTCCTGTTTCCAGGATCGGGTACGATGTGTACGCTGGGGGACAAAAAAAGACTGTGCGTCCTCCGAGCAACCATGATTTTTCCAGCCTGATACCGATCTACCTGGCGCGCTGTTGAAATCGCTAAAACGTGGCCAAAAATCGAAGACATTCTTCAATTTTCGCGAGCAATCTGACGATCACGCCGTATCGAGCTTCCTTATAAATTAGTCGAAAATTGGTATTCCGTTGGTTTCAAAAAATTGTCGGATTTCCTTCGAATTTAGTGTTCCCATATTTTTGTGGTTGAAAATTATGAATCTGATTTCGAAAAATAAAATGGCGGATTCAATATGGCAGACGAGTTACTCAAAAAATTGTCGGAGTTCCTTCAAATTTACTGTTCCCATATTTTTGGGGCTGCCGATTATGAATCCGATTTCGAAATTTGAAAAAACAAACTGGCGGATTCAATATGGCAGATGAGTTCCTCAAAAAATTGTCGGATTTCCTTCAAATTTAGTATTCCCATATTTTTGGGGTTGCCGATTATGAATCTGATTTCGAAATTTCAAAAAGCAAAATGGCGGATTCAATATGGCAGATGAGTTACTCAAAAAATTGTCGGATTTCCTTCAAATTTAGTATTCCCATATTTTTGGGGTTGCTGATTATGAATCTGATTTCAAAATTAATAATTATAATAAATTAAAAATTATAATAACTTTTTTGAAACGCAAAAATAAAAAATTTGATTTAAGTTATTATAATTATTCATTTTGAAATCAGATTCATAATCAGCAACCCGAAAAACCACTGAACATAATGGAACAACTGTTTCGAGCTACAGCAAATCTGTACCGATTTATACTAGATTAAACTGTTTAATGGGGTGTTCGGATAATCGAGATTCCACTAAATCGTGGATTAAACAAGTAGATATAATCGAAATTGTATCATGCGTGGTATCATTTTAATCAGAAAAATGTCACACATACGGTGGTAAAAGTTTCGCAGAAATATCATTGGAAACGGTGATGTAATGTAAATGGCAAACAATTCCAATTGCTTTTGTTTGCAGTATTGAAACACAGTACCAGAATGTCTAGCTCGCCATTTGGAGTAACACCGTGACCGGAAACCGCGTATTATGTCAGCAATAGTGGATACCGTCGCGAAAGAGACACTATGAAAATGCTCACGATGATTTTTCCAACTCGCTGCCAATCCGAGCGCTGCCATTCCCCTATTCAACCGAGACGAAGCCGATCGCTGTCTCTGTTGTTCGTTCGGTTCATCGGCTCGCCGCTGCCAATGCTACCTTTGTTGCTATCCTTTGATTCTTCCCATAGAATGCTGGTCAGTCGGATGAGAAACCGACGGAACGATAGTATGTTAATTGCGGAACATTGAGGCAGGTCTGTGTCTTGCTGCAAAAGGGCCTTGCTCTTCTGTCTGAATCTGATTCAATGCAATATAAACATTTTCTAAGTCAGAGAGAAAAGGAATAACATACTAAATTTCTTGTTCACGAATTTGTTTGACGATGTTTGAACAGTTATAATTACGTGAAAAAAAATCGTATGAACGCAAACTTGTGCTTATCTTAAAGCTTGAAGCTTCTACTTTTACAGAGTGTAACTAATTTGCCCATAAATAATTTTTTCTTTCCGTAACAGGTGGGGAAGCGAGGCCCTAACTTTCCTGTTTGTCAAAAATGTTTGACGTTGTTTGAACTGTTGTGATGTAGTGAAAAAAAATCGTATGAACACAAACTTGGGCTTATCTTAAAGCTTGAAGCCTCTACTTTTACAGAGTATAACTAATTTGCCCATAAATAATTGTTGCTTTCCGTGACAGGTGGGGAAGCGAGGCCCTAACTTTCCTGTTTGTCAAAAATGTTTGACGATGTTTGAACTGTTGTGATTTCGTGAATAAAAATCGTGTGAACACAAACTTGGGCTTATCTTAAATCTTGAAGCCTCTACTTTTACAGAGTGTAACTAATTTTCCCATAAATAATTTTTGCTTTCCGTAACAGGTGGGGAAGCGAGGCCCTAACTTTCCTGTTTACGAAAAATGTTTGACGATGTTTGAACTGTTGTGATTTCGTGAAAAAAAATCGTATGAACACAAACTTGGGCTTATCTGAAAGCGTGAAGCCTCTACTTTTACAGTGTGAAACTAATTTGCCCATAAAAATTTTTTCTTGTTGGAACAGGTTGGGAAGTGAAGGCACTAAATTTGCGATTTTTACGGATGATGTAAGGGCTCATTGTGCACAGAGCTTCAGGTGAACGATAACTCTGGGAGGTTTTTGCAGTAATCTCTCTCTCTCCCTCTCTCTTTTTCTCCTCTCGCCCGGAAAGCGGCGATCGACTGTAATCGGACCGTTCTACTCTAACGTATGAAAATCGTCGGGCTTATTACGCCTGCGATATTGCCTGTGCCGGAACGAAAGCGCGCGAAAGACAAAAGGGAGCTGGGAACGGACTCGATGGAAACACCATCGGCTCGATTTTAATTCCGACCGGAAACGAAACCCTCTCGTGATGTCGCCCCCCCCTCTCCTCGACTTTTGTTCTTTTTGCTCTTTTTATTTTTCTCTCTTTCTCTAGCGATGCACGCGCGGTAATCGTACCGTGGAACAAGATTCCACCGGCACTCGACGCCATCCTGCCTTTTATACTCATTCTACCATATACGCCGAGAAATATTTACCGTTTCCCAATAATGCTCACTACCCGGCTCGCCTTTCTTCCAGTTCCGCTCCTTTCGGCTCTATTCGCCTCGTCTCTAGCTGTACGTGGAGATCCGAGGGTTTCGAGCTCCTCCTGCGATCAGAAAATTCATTTTTTCTGCGCGTTTAGCTCTACTCTCTTTCTCTCTCTCTCTCGTGTAGAGCTGTGGTTTCCAAAAATATTTCAACACGAAATTTCCTTTAAATGTGGTTTCAGTTACGAGAAACATTTTTCAGTGTTTTTACAGACCCTTCAATGTGCAATATTTCGGGCCAAAAAAGGGTCTTCAGTTTCCCAGTTGCTGAATCGCAAAAAAATATTTTAGATAAAAATGAACAATGGGTATAAAAGGTAGGTGATTCCCGCTTGAACATGGGTCCATGTATATTGTTGTACGATTTTTTTTCACGAAATTACAGCAGTTGCAACATCGTCAAACATTTCCGAAAAATCCCAAATTTAGTTCCTCACTTCCCCACCTGTTATGCAAGCAAAAATTTTTTATGGAAAAATTAGTTGTAACATGCAAAAGTAGAGGCTTCAAGCTTTGAAATATGCCCAAGTTTGAGTTCATACGATTTTTTTTCACTACATCACAACAGTTCAAACATCGTCAAACATTTTTGACAAACAGGAAAGTTAGGGCTTCGCTGCCCCACCTGTTACGGAAAGCAAAAATTATTTATGGGCAAATTAGTTACACTCTGTAAAAGTAGAGGCTTCAAGCTTTAAGATAAGCCCAAGTTTGTGTTCATACGATTTTTTTTCACTACATCACAACAGTTCAAACATCGTCAAACATTTTTGACAAACAGGAAAGTTAGGGCTTCGCTGCCCCACCTGTTACGGAAAGCAAAAATTATTTATGGGCAAATTAGTTACACTCTGTAAAAGTAGAGGCTTCAAGCTTTAAGATAAGCCCAAGTTTGTGTTCATACGATTTTTTTTCACTACATCACAACAGTTCAAACATCGTCAAACATTTTTGACAAACAGGAAAGTTAGGGCTTCGCTTCCCCACCTGTTACGGAAAGCAAAAATTATTTATGGGCAAATTAGTTACACTCTGTAAAAGTAGAGGCTTCAAGCTTTAAGATGAGCCCAAGTTTGCATTCATACGATTTTTTTTCACGAAATTACAACTATTCAAACATAGTCGAATATTTTCGTAATCAGGAAATTTAGTGTTCGATTGTTTTTTGGAATCAAGTTTGACGACATTTAACCCGTTATAATTTCGTAAAAAACAATCATGAGACAACAATCTTGGACTCGTTGTAAAGCTTGAAGATTCTACTTTTGCACAGCATTAGTCATTTTTCTGTAAAATATTTTCACGCGATGTAGCAGACGAGAAACTGAGGACCCATTTTTCACAAAAGTGCTGCAAATTGAAGTCTTTGTAAAAATTAAAAAAAAATTTTTTCCTGAATGAGTCTTCCACAGATTTGAAGATTGAAGCCTCCCTTTTACAACAATGCCTTAAAAATTGATGTACGATTTTTTTCCACTGTTTTATACAACAAGAATGTGGACCATACTAAGCCTCTATACAATTAAAGAAACATGGTTTAGTGTGTACGCAGCTTTAAAGGTAGAACACCATATAAACTTGATCTTGCACGTGGCCGCTTCTGGTTAAATGCATCGGCTCGATTTTAATGCCTTCCCCATTCGGTTCTAATACCCCATAGAATTTTTCTTTTACGTGGAACAGAAAAAATTCGCTCTCCCCTTGGCCGCTGGGTAGATTCCCATAAAATATCGGGGGGCTTTTCGACGTAACTATAAAACCACTATAAAATTTCAGTTGATCTGGTGCAGTAGTTAAGAGAAACACGTTTTCTACTTAAATGTAATGGTTTTCGGACTTACAAGAAATTTTTATGAATTTTCCATAAAGCTTTCTTTCGTTTGAACATTTCCACATGTTTACAATGTCGTTGGTTTTTTCTTTTTAGTAGAACATTTACTAACAAATCTATTATTTCGTTCTGTTTCAGGTGAGTCGCTTCACAATATGTACAAATTAAACCTAATTAGCCAGAGGTAAGTAAATTAGCGATCAATATTATTAATTCGAGAGGTCCGTATCGCGTGTATGAAAATTATCCAACAATTACAAATAATCAATATAAGCTCCCTCTTATTTTATATAAAGCGATTTAATTAATTATTCAAACGGTATTTAAATTTTGTATTATATAAAGAGTGTTTCCAAAGAATATTACACGTTTTACAATATTGGTTATAAAATTATACACAACATGCATTAACAATATTCATCCACATCAATGTTCAATAATGCTCGATCAATTATACGGTAATCGGTTAACCATATTTATTATACCGTATTAAAATAATTTTATAAATCGTCAAAAAGCAAAAAGCTCCAACGAAACCTCGGTAAAAGTTCATATTTTATTGCTGAAATGCAATTAACTGAATTTTCAACCGGACAACTCTTCTACCATTTAAATTCTCATTATTATCAGAAAGTCGCATTAAAACGTCTTTCTTTGTCGACCGTATTTTTAATACTTCGTCAAGATAATTTCATATAACTCATCAAAAAGCAAAAGCTCAGAAGGGCACGCATTAAAAGCTTAAATTTCATTAAGTTCTACATGCGCGAGATGCATTACACTGTTCTGCATCTTTGAATTAAAATTTCATTCTCATATTTCGTATTATTTATCATTATTTTATCACACGTTCAGAGGTCTCTGTTAACCATATTTTTTTAAAATCTCACAATTTTATAATTTCTCAAAAATCAAATGGAGCAAATACCAATTTTTGTATTCTATTGTATATACGAAATGCAGTCAACAATTTTTAATTTTTGAATGAAAAATCCTACTACTTTTTATATTCTATTTTTATCAGAGAGTTAAAATGTCTGTGTTAGCCATATTTTTAATAAATTTCATCAAAACAATTTTATAATTTCTCAAACATCAAAAGCAGTAAATACCACTCGTTAAAAGCATAAATGTTTATAGATTCCTAACCTAACCCAGACCTAACCCAGAACAATTTTATAATTTCTCAAAAATCAAATGGAGCAAATACCAATTTTTGTATTCTATTGTATATACGAAATGGAGTCAACAATTTTTAATTTTTGAATGAAAAATAATGAATGAATTTTGAATTAAAAATATTTGAATGAAATATTTTTAATAAATCAAGACAATTTTATAATTTCTCAAAAATCAAAAGCAGTAAATACCACTCGTTAAAAGCATAAATGTTTATAGATTCCACATGCAGTGGGCACGATGAACAACGTCAAAAGCTTCTAAAATAAAAAATCCTTCTGCCAGCCAGCATTTCATATTTTATTTTGATCAGGCAGTAGCAGAAATATACCTTTCTCCATCGAGTCTGTGAGATAGTCGGATATCTTGGCCAGTCGCGTTTTATGCTTTTTTATCCAGTATCCCAGAGATCTCGGTCCCCGGCAATATTTTCTTGTTTCACCGTAAGTGAGGAGTTTGACAAGTGTCAGTTTGATTGGCGGTAACAAAGAAAATACGATCCTCCCGGTATGAAATCGCCCGAGGGATGTGAACAAGAATGTCGGTACCATCTGCCTTCTGTTCTCATCGTCGGAATAAGCATACTGTCACCGACTGACTTCTTACCTTAATATACTATAATAAATATCCCCGGTTTTTACGATACCTTTTACTGGACTAGAAATTACGGAGAGAGAGAGAGCGCTGGAGTTTTTATCATTGCACCTATAAAAAAGGGAACTACTCTTCCGAGATCGTAAGACAGTACTCGACCCTTTCACCGCGATAACTGGGTCAATTTTGACCCTGTATCACAATCCCACTTTTTTGGTATAGACCATGTAACACTCAACTGTACCACGATCGATTATACATATTGTTTAGTTTACAGTTATTAAAATCATTTTTCAAGGTCATATCAATCAAGGTCATTTTCTCTCCGTAATGGAATATTTTTCTTAAATATTCTGATAGAGCATGGAAAGACCAATTCAACGACTACCATAATCATACCATTCCGATCATTCGATCTCGAGATATTTCTGTCTGAAAGGTATGGTTTTTTGTGCTTTCAGACAGAAATATTTCGAGATCGAATGAACGGAATGGTATGATTATGGTAGTCGTTGAATTGGTCTTTCCATGCTCTACCAGAATATTTAAGAAAAATATTCAATTGCGGAGAGAAAATGGAAGCTTGTTGATATGACCTTGAAAAATGATTTTAATAACTGTAAACTAAACAATATGTATAATCGATCGTGGTAAGTTGAGTGTTACATGGTCTATACCAAAAGAGTGGGATTGTGATATATGGTCAAAATTGACCCATTTCTGTCTGAAAGCACAAATAACCATACCTTTCAGACAGAAATATCTCGAGATCGAATGATCGGAATGGTATGGTTATGGTAGTCGTTAGTTTGGTCTTTCCATGCTCTACTAGAATATCTAAGAAAAAATATGAGGTTTCGTAAAAAAAATACCAATGACATTGAAAGGTTATATTAAAAAGATTATCGTATTTTTAAATTATATGTATTCATTGTGCTTGAGGGTAATTCGAACGTCCTCTGTTCGCTTTAGCAAAAAAATTGCAAAAATTTCTCCAGCCAATTAGAATCTGCATCGTCCAATTTTCGAAAAAATCCATCATCGAGGATGTTTAACATCCCGGAATATTGGATCCTCTCGGTTCGAGGGATGATCGGGCTACTCAGCGCGCGCGACTATACAATCGATTATCCTCACGGACGTTAACGAGCGCGATCTCTCTTTCGTTAGCGGGTCCGGAGGCCGGGGCTCGTACTTCTCTTCACTTTCCTGCGAGCGTTGCGTAAATCTTATACAGTCCCGAGCCGTAGAACCCGGGAGTAACACCTCTCGCTCGTAGGTCGAAGCGCCGGCCATAAATTTTTGAGAGTTCGAACCGATCCTGCCCACCCGGGACGAGAGACACAGAGAGAAACGGAGAATCTTGCCGTCCCCCTCCGTAGAAGTCTCTCGGATGTCCCTTATTCCCCCCTAACGTCTCCCCCCAGTCCCTCCTTTAGGTCCTGCGCTCCTTTCTGCCCACGGGGATCGTCGGGACACGCGCCCAGTCTGGACCCACGCCCACGCATTGCATACCGTACGCCCTTTAACTCTTTTTCTTCCTATTACCATCCACCTCCCTTTCGTCCTCTTCGTCGTCTTCTTCCTCTTCGTGCTCTTCCTTAGACCCCCTTTATTTCGCTCCTTATTTACGGCTGTAATATACAAACACACTGTGTGACAAAAGAATATCTCGTATTTTTTTCAAGATTTTAAATAAACATTAGTGAATTTCCCTATGTTGTTACTAGCTTTTTGTCGATTTGTAACAGTAACTTGAAGCAAACATAGTTTTCTCGAAATAAAACTTATTAAAGTACAAATGTAAAGTTGGATATGTGACTCCTCGGGTCATTCGAAGTAACTTTTTCCTTTTCGAAAATGCTCTCCGCTGCTTCGTTCCGGAGTTATCAACGAAAAACACGGACCAATCAGAGCGCGGTTACAGCGAACGGGTTCCGCCTCTGCGACAGGTCCCGCCCACCGTGCTGTTTTTCGTTAATAACTCGCGAACCAAGCCGCGGAGAGAATTTTTACAAAGGAAAAAGTTTCTCGAAATGACCTGGAGAACCTATCAAGGTTTTCCGGAAATTTTTTGGACACTCTTCATACGTCATTAAAAGTTACAATGTGACAATCAATTAAAATCGTGTAAATATGAAGGTGAGCTATCATTTTAAACGATATTTAAATTATACTTTTTTTCAGATTATAGATATAATCTAACTATTCAAAATATTCTTATGCAACCTTTTCGATTTTGGTGCAGCGAAATTAATGTTTTCGATTTAATGATGATTTCGTGGGTGTCCGGCGGTTAGCGTCTTAATTACTGACATAAACCACGAAGCGGTGTGCGAGATGTGTTAAGTAACGGCTCGCTAAATACTGTTGAGCATTGTTAGAGAATAGGACTGGTCTCTCTCTCTCTCTCTCTCTCTCTCTCTCTCTCTCTCTCTCTCTCTCTCTCTCTCTCTCTCTCTCTCTCTCTGTATCAACTCGGTCGGCTCTCCATTACCCCTTCTGAGCGTTCATTAACCGCTTCAGGACAATCCGAATTAATTCGGTTCTGATGTAATGTGACAATTCCTTTATCCCGAGTTAGCTGGGTAATTAGTATTCATAGCACAGTGGGACATGAAGACCGATGTCTCCGGGAACCCACACAGACGAAAGCCTGATTCATAATTGGCGAGATGCTCGCTGACTTTGTGGCTGACTTCGGGCAGGTATGTCAATGCGAACGTGCTGGATGTATGTCAATGTGTTCGTCATCGAAATCGAGACTTGCATATTGAAATGATTATGTTCGATATGATTTGCAACCACTATGTGCATTCGATATATGACAATATTGTAACATGGTTGGTATGATAATTTCTAAATAATTACTGTAATCAATATATCGAAACATTACAATATTTTTATATAAATAAGGATAAACGTTCGTACGTAGGTTTTCGAAAAATTGATAAAACTCGACATTTCAGTCAAAAATCACTGTAATTGTAGGGCATTTTTTGAGTCATTTTTGGAATGTGTTCCGGTATGAATTTTCGAACATTTGAGGTCTCAAATTAAAGCTGGAAGATTGCACTTCGTGATAATTGCACTTAAATTGAAAAATAATTACGTAGGTGTTCGAAAAATTGACAAATCTCGACGGTCGGCTCGGTCAAAAATCACTCCGATAAAAGGGCATTTTTTAATCGTTTTTGGAACGTTCGGAGGCTCAAATTAAAGCTGGGAGATTGCACTTCGTGATAATTTCCTTTAAATTGAAAAATAATTACGTAGGTGTTCGAAAAATTGACAAATCTCGACAGTCAGCTCGGTCAAAAATCATTCCAATAAAAGGGCATTTTTTAATCGTTTTTGGAACGTGTTCCGGTATAAATTTTGAAACGTTCGTTGGCTCAAATTAAAGCTGGGAGATTGCACTTTACGATAAGTGCACTTAGTTTAAAAAAGAAACACTGATTCATATAGAAAAATTAAAAATAACTTTACAAAAAAATTATCCACATATAAAACAATTATAAAAATTGTACAGACTACAAAATGACATAAGATTTGTTATTATATCAGTTTTATGATACATCGGAGCAAAAGCAATGAACTAAAAAATTCATGTAACATAATATGTCGCCTGCGCTCCACAGATATACATTTCGGTAAAATAAAATAGTATGTACGAGTAAATAGCGGATGTTTGTGCGAATGTGAAATTTTTATTTGCCCGAAATAAAAAAAAAGCTAAACAGCAGTGGCAACGTGCAGAATTTCGTAACCATCGTTCATCAACATATGAAACCGTCACGTTCGAAATGTATATTTTTTTTCCACCCCCCCCCCCCCCCGCCCCCCAAAAGATAGTAAAAGGTCCGGTCATTTACATGCAAATATTATCATTAACTTTTCATGCACAGTCGCTGACGTTTTTCAGTGAGAGAAAATTCCGCTTTGATTGAGAGATAGGACACGCACCGGGCTCTGCAAAAATGCAGATTTTTCGTGGAAATTAAAATGTAATAACCGGAGGAACATTCAACTTTCGTTCTTCGGCTCCAGAAAAGAAATAATTTTGGCAATATTTCTACTGTATGTAGATTATGAAAAACAAAAATTCATTTCGTTTCTCATTCGAGTTTGACAATTCCATTATTAATAATTGGAGAAAATGGTGAAAATATTCCTTCGAAAATATAATTGTTCGATAATTTAATGGAAGATTTTCGCTCCCATTTCGAAGTAAATTGTTTGCCAAACGAATCATAATTATATTGAAATTACGACTCAATGCGACGACGTATACTGGCAGCCATTGTTTCAAGTGCTAATGCAGGAAAATTTTACAAATAAAATAAAAATCGTACTTTTTATTTAAAAAAGAAAATCTATTGTGTGTTTCATAAAGGCACATTCACCTATAACTACGTTAATTTTACAATGATAGCATTCAACAAAATCAAAGTTGAAATATCTCTTTAAATTAATAATTCTTCGATATATTAATACTTTTTCATACAGAGTGGCAAGATGCATCGAATAGTGCACAGAAAGATCTATATTATTGTCTGAAAAATTGAAGGTCACCTTCAAATCTCCGAAACTCTTTCACCGATGCATCGACAAAAAAACTGTTATTGTAGTGTCCTTTGTACTGAACAACTTTGATGCATAACACTTTTTCATATTTTCAAAAACGGGCTAATTATGTGCTAATATGTATCATCCTGTATAATATTTAAAAAAATGGCTAAATTTTTTTTGAAGTAGTATGAAATAGTCACTGTTAGGGGTCTGTAAACAAAATCAAAGTTGAAGTATCTCTTTAATTAATAATTCTTCAATATATTAATACTTTTTCATACAGAGTGGCAAGATGCATCGAATAGTGTACAGAAAAATCTATATTATTGTCTAAAAAATTGAAGGTGACCTTCAAATCTCCGAAACTCTTTCACCGACAAAAAAAACTGTTATTGCAGTGCCCTTTGTACTGAACAACCTTGATGGACAACACTTTTTCATATTTTCAAAAAGGAGCTGATCATATGTACCATCCTGTATAATATTTAAAAAAATGGCTAAAATTTTTTATGAAGTAGTATGAAATAGTCACAGTTAGGGGTCTATAAACCTAGGGTTGAACCCACTGCGAGTGCCAACCAATCGTCAAACGGGTCTCGGGGGGCTCGAGGTCAATTAAGAAACCATAACATCCAATAACTTAGAGAGGGTATCACGTTGTCTGAGCGTCGCGTCGCGTCGGCTCGTGGGGCTTTCCGAAGGAAGACAGAGCCAGTTGTACGGGGCGAGATAAAAATCATGAATCTCTAAAGAGTCTGGGAACCTTAAGCTCCCCGATTGGTAGGGTTTAAGTGTATTTTCTGTCCTTTCGCTTGCCACGGGGCCACACGGTCCCGCTCCTCCTTTTTCTCGATCGAGTTTGCTTTCCTATTCGTCCTGTTGCCTGTCTCTCTATCGTGTCCATTGATTCCGAAATTCCTCGTGCTCTTTTTGCCCCGTCTGCGTTCTTCGCGGTTCAGACGGTCGTTTGCTTCGTCCTCCCCTCCCCACCCCTCTCTTTCTCACTCTCTCGCTCTCTCTCTCTCTCTCTCTCTCTCTCTCTCTCTCTCTCTCTCTCTCTCTCTTTTGTCACGGTTCTTCCTCCGATCGGACAGCGTGTTTCGAATAGAGGGGCGAGGAGGGGGGCGGGGGGGGGGGGGGGGCACACGTAACGCCTTCATTTCGACTGTTCGGAGACCAACGGCCTGCTACGGTCGAATATCTTACTCGACGGGCCCAGGCGCCGCGTCGGGCCCCGAAGAGGGAATCGAGAAGCCCGAAGCGAGACCCTGGGAAATACACCCACGCCTCAACTGAGAGATTCTTGTACTCTTCTTGCCTCCAGACACCGATCGAGGGTGCCTGTCCATCTTTGCGACACGAACCGGGACCCCTCTTCAGCTACTACAACTGCTTCGCGTGCGTGGAACTTCCTCGGTTTTATTGATCTTCTTATGGAATTGTTATCAACGCGTGCGCCATCTTTTTCTGGTTAAAATGATACCAGACACGATACGGTTCGGATTATATTTGTCTGTTTAATCCACGATTTAGTGGTAACCTCTGTTATCCAAACTTTGTGTATAGTATAGTAACTGCGTAGTCTTTTAGGGGGAAATTGAGGGGAATACAGTTACTCTCTCTCTTCTATTGCTGGGTCACTACGCAGACGCAACGCGCATTGGCTGCGCGCGCATCACGTCACGTGATCGGCCCGGGGCGGAGGAGTGGGGACGCTCGCCACCCGGAAGTGAGGGAACGACGACGTGGAGGGGGTAAAGTAGAGTACAATGAATCGTGTTATACAGCGTGTTCACGCTATTACTAGCCCGCGTTTTTCTTCTAAATAGTAAATATTAGAAAAAAATGAAAGAGGAAAAAGTAGGACTGTTTTGTATACTCAACACAATGGCGTATGTAATTTTTTTTTGTTTATACTATTTTGTTCGATATGAAGGTGACCTTCAATTTTTTAAATGGAATGCTGTGTATTTTTTGATATCACATAAAAACGCGTGTCTAGACGAATTCATCCGTATACTGCACAGTGTCCTTCAAGGTCATGCAAGGTCAGAACTGAAAGAAACATTTTGTACATTTCATACCAAAACATCATCTGATTCGTATGAATAAGGAATACTTGTAAACACATTGGTATGAAAGCATGGAAACTGTTTCTTTCATTTCTGACCTTGCAGGACCTTGAAGGTCACTGTGCAGTATACAGATGAATTCGTCTAGACACGCGCTTTCACATGATAGAAAGAAATATACAGCATTCAATTTAAAAAAATGGAAGGTCACCTTCATATCTATCAAAATAGTATAAACATAAAGAAATAATAAAGTATAAAAAACAGTACAATTTTTTTCTCTTTCATTTTTTTCTAATATTTACTATTTACACCCTGTATATTCATATCGTTTTCTACGGTGTATAATGGATATGTTTAATAGAGGATTTAGATAGTGGAGGTTCGGATAATCGAGGTTATACTAAATCGTGGATTAAACGAGAACGTTTCATCTAAATTGTATAGTGTTTGGGCTCGTTCTTTTTAGAAAAACATGACGAATATGTTAGTCGAAGTTTTTCACAAGAAAATAGTTAATCGTAAAAGAATAAAAATGTATATATATATTACAAATAAATTTTCGTTTAATTTTCAGAAAATCACGCACACGACGTGGTTTTATCTACGGATCAAGTAATTGGTGGTAAAGAATTATCTGTCCTCGTTTCGCCTCTCTCCCGCAAGAGAAATATTCGACACAATGTAGAATATCGAAGTTCCGTAGAAACTCCGGGGGAATTCTGTCTGAACTTTACGATATCATCCCTCATTCTTATCTGTCGTGCACTGTGCCACTGTGCAGGAAATCTTCCAAGAATAGTTCAATACTGTTGGAACTTGCTTGAACAAATACTCCTGGAGACTAAAACTAGCTCGGCTGACGCAAGGCGTTTCCCCCCTGCATGTCCATTTCGATTTAGTGACTCTGGATTTCACCATACGTGTGCCAGAACACTGGCGAATATTAAATAATTGGAAAAATTTTCATCGGTGCAGACCAATCATAAAAATATACTCTGAATATATTTACATCAATTGATTTACTAAAAACATTCCTTCAAATTTTAAATTTAACCTAAAAATTAAACAGATATAATTTCCCTCAATCAATTTAATTATCATACATATTTTATTAATTCCCTACTAAACGAAAATTTTCTTTAATAAAATTTATCGGTTATACAAATAATTTTAATGAGGGCAAATATTATACAGTTTTATATTAACAATAATTTTTATTGAAGAAAATTTTAGTTCAGTAGGGAATTAATAAAATATATTTGTATGATAATTAAATTATGGTAAAGGGGTTTGCACAAATATTTTTAACGAGGGCAAATATTATGCAGTTTTATATTAACCCCTTATTTGATATTAAAATTATAGTATAATTAAACCGTTCTAAAGTTTAATTTCATCTTCTCTAAAAAAAGCTTGCAAACAGGAATAAACTCGCAAACACAAGTGAACATTCGGGTAAATAAATAAAACAAGCTGTGGACATTTAAAATTTCCGCGAGTCTCGGGATAATGGTGGGAGGAAATGATCAAAAGTTTCGCACTCAGCCAACAGCGAGTGGATATTACCCAGTTTGCCGGGGCGGACGTCTTAAATATTTGGATTTCCGGTCGATCGAGATTTTTGATACGACAGGCGTTCAAAAGGAACGGAGACTGAAAGTTTCTCGACGACTTACGGAAGTTTCCCGACGCAATTCCGTCCCGTCCCGTCCCGTCCCGTCCCGTCCCGTCGTCGTCGTCGTCGTCCAACAGCAAGAAGAAGAAGAAGAAGGCGGTTTCTCCCGTTTCTCCTTCTTTTCGTCCCCGGTCTGCTTTCCTGTAGCGACTAGATTTAATTTAGGAGTTCATTTGCATCGCGCGAACGGTAACGTTCGTTGTCTTTCCGGACGACGGAGTTTCTATTGCTCGTGTTCGTTTCCTGGCCCCTTACTTTTCTTTTACCTTCGATGGAAATTCCTCCGCTCATTCCAAACGAATTCTTTGTTTTAGACCGACGCCTCTTTCAATTATTCCTTCTACTCCTCGACCACCATTTTCTTAACCTACATGATTTCATTTCGATTATCAACGCCTCCGTGCACATTTTTGCCTTCTCGCTGGGGACACAATTTTTTATTGCGAAGATCCGCACAGTCTAGCAACAAATTAAATAAAATTATATAATAAGTTTTATGATTGCAGATATGCACCATGGAATAAAGTCCAGTTATTTGTAACTCTTTAATATTCGTTTAAATGGGGTCCCTGTTGTCACAGCAAGTATGTGTTATATATTTTGTTATTATTTTGATATTATTCTGTGTTGCAATTTTTGTTCCAATTATATTGTACATATATTATAAAATTTTTTTTTTCAGACGCAAAAAATGTCTATTTGAGAATGATCTACATTAGGATCGAAACGTCGAGAAACATGTTTAATTAATTGCACATTTGCTGTTCTTCTATAAATGATCAAACCTTGCGCCGAAATTCGAGATCGAGGAGAATTCATCTTTAAATAAAATTAAACGTAAAAGTATTTCTTCTTTTGACAATTTTAGTAAGCTGAAAATAATTAATTTGCAACATACAGTGAATCCAAAATTTATTTATAAATTTTCGTTGAAAACAATAGCACAACACTAATCTCATTTTCAGATGAATTTAACTTAAGGGTTGAAGGGGTGGAAACAACCCCCGCATTTAGGGTTTGGAAAGCAAGGGTGTAAGACCACACAAATTAAAATTGAAATTAAGTGTCGAGATTGCACTGGGAAATGAATTTATTATTAATTTAAATTGTTAGCAGACATTTTTCAGGGCCATTTCGAAGGCTAATAATAAAAATCGATTTTGCATCAAAGAAATTGTTAGACCTAGATTCAGACATTTTTCACGTCTTCGTATAGTTTATGGTTTTAGACAGTGTCAACATTGAATAGATGGGACACCTAGTATAAGGTGTACGTACACGTGAAAGGCGATCGTGCGACTTCCAACCTCGCTGACCTGATTGCAGGAGAAATATTTATGGCCGAAAGGGTTGCTCGAGATAGAAGGGGTAACGCCAGAGGCAATTAGTGTCCGGAGCATTGGTTAGCCTCGTGAAATTGACATTATTTAATTGATCGTTTACACAGGAATGATGAAATTTTACAGCATGTGTACAGGCTGTAAAAAAAAAAGTTTGGCTGCCATAGGCATACACATCTTCGGATCGATGAAGATCAGTAAAAAATGTTCCGGCAAAATATTGTCCTTGACTTTGAATTTCAAAGTCAAAATTTAGTTTCATTGCACGATGCGTAGAATACAGTGCAGTAAAATTATTTATACCTTAACCTTCAAGGTCAATCTTCAATTGCAGGTCATTTATTGCATGATGCGTAGAATAAAATTCAATAAAATTATTTGACCTTGAAATTTATAGTCAATCTTCAATTGCAGATCATCTGTTGCATGATGGATTGAATACAGTCCAATAAAAATATTTCACCTTGAAATTCAAGGTTAATCTTTAATTGCAGGGCATCTATTGTATGATGGATAGAATACAATTCAATAAAAATATTTCATCTTGAAATTCAAGGTCAATCTTCAATTGCAGGTCATCTATTGTATGATGAATAGAATACAATCGAATAAAAATATTTCACCTTGAAATTCAAGGTCAATCTTTAATTGCAGGTCATCTATTGCATGATGAATAGAATACAATCCAATAAAAATATTTCATCTTGAAATTCAAGGTCATTCTATAATTGAAGGTCATCTATTGCATGATGGGTAGAATAAAATTCAATAAAACTATTTTACCTTGAAATTCAAAGTCAATTTTCAATTGCAGGTCATCTATTGCATGATGGGTAGAATAAAATTCAATAAAACTATTTTACCTTGAAATTCAAGGTCAATTTTCAATTGCAGGTCATCTATTGTATGATGGATAGAGTACAATCCAATAAAAATATTTCATCTTGAAATTCAAGGTCAATCTTCAATTGCAGATCATCTATTGCATGACGCGTAGAATAAAATGCAATAAAAGTATTTGACCTTGAAATTCAAGGTCAAAGACAAAATTTGGCAGCAACTGTTTTTCAGAGATCTACATCGATTCGAAGATGTAGAATGTTAAAGTGATTCGGAAACGACCTTTGTATATCTCGAAAATTCGTTGCGCTTGATCGTCACACCGTAAAATCGTTTCCACGGAACAAAGCAATGGCGGCAAATTTCTCCGTTGGGAGGAACGGTCGCGTTTTGCTTCCGATTCTCTCTCTCTATCTTTTTCTCTATGTTTGTGTGTGTATGTATGTATGTATGTAGAGTGTGTCGACGTGCTCGCGTGTTCAACGAGGTAAAAGGGAACTGATGCCCGGGTCCTGGAAAATGGAAAACAAGGAAAAGCGCGCGAAACAGCATCCGTGCATCACCTGTACGCTCGGCTCAATGGATTTTAACCGCGCGAAGGAAGTAGTTCCCCCTGTCGGCATATATCATGCTCGTCCGTGTACTTTATCTACCGGCACCCTCGCTCGCGTGAGATCCTTACAGTGGTAAAACTGTAGGTTTCTTAGTTTATCGCCGCGACCGCGGTCTTTCAACATTTATAATTTCATTAGATTCGATTCTGTTGTGAGAATTTTTCCTCGGAAAGTGAATCAAAAATTGACTCAAATTTCGTTGAGAAAGTCCCGAAATTGTCGGAGTTATGGATGGGGCTAAGCAGCGTTAGAGGGGAAATTGAGGGGAATACAGTTACCCTCTCTCCTCCATTGCTGGGTGAGTCACTGTGCAGACGCAACGCGAATTGGGTGCGCGCATCACGTCACGTGACCGGACCGGGGCGAAAGAGTGGGGACGTTCGCCACCCGGAAGTGGGGGAACGACGACGTGGAAGGGGCAAGGTAGAGTGGGGGAACGACCACGTGGAAGGGGTAAGGTAGAGTAGGGGAACAACGACGTGGGAGGGATAAGGTAGAGTGGGGGAACAACGACGTGGAAGGGGTAAGGTAGAGTGGGGGAACAACGACGTGGAAGGGGTAAGGTAGAGTAGGGGAACGACGATGTGGAAGGGGTAAGGTAGAGTGGGGAACGACCACGTGGAAGGAATTAGGTAGAGTGGGGGAACAACGACGTGGAAGGGGTAAGGTAGAGTAGGGGAACAACGACGTGGAAAAGGTAAGGTAGAGTGGGGGAACGACCACGTGGAAGGGGTAAGGTAGAGTGGGGGAATAACCACGTGGAAGGGGTAAGGTAGAGTATGGGAACGACGACGTGGAAGGGGTAAGGTAGAGTGGGGGAACAACGACCTGGAAGGGGTAAGGTAGAGTAGGGGAACGACGACGTGGAAGGGGTAATGTAGAGTGGGGGAACAACGACGTGGAAGGGGTAAGGTAGAGTGGGGGAACGACGACGTGGAAGGGGAGAAATCTTAATCTGACACTAAGAGTCGGTTGATCTCCAGTTTCTGAGAGCACATACTCATTTTAAAGCTCTGCTCATTCTCTTTCGAACCGACTAAAAAATTTCATATCGATCAATTAATGGTGCAAATATACATTAAATCAATAACGAGGAATTTTTAATTCACTCTAGCGTTGACACGGCTTATGGCAGTCTTCCAGTTAACGTCGAGTTACCGGTGCGTATCCATCGAGTCAATGGTTAATTATCAGTTTAAGCGTGTAAACAGGCCTCGACGGATCTCGGCGAGACAAGAAACGAGGAGGCGCGTTCCGGCGTTTATCGAATTATGGACTATCGATTTACACAATTGCTCGGTGCGGTCTCGCACCGCGAAATGAGAATGGAACGGGAGCAGCAGCGACGCGACGCGCTGCGCGGCGCGGCGCGGCAGCAGCGACGGGGTTGGAGAACGCAAGACAGGTGTCGCGCGACGAAGTTAAACGGATAAGGGACACACGAGACGCAAAGTAATGGAAGTGTCAGCGGCAAGTGCATTTGTCCTGTCGTTTGCAGAAAATCAATTTCGCAATGAGTGGCTTGTGTCTCTGTTACGGAACCGTTGGAAGAACAACGGGGATAGGCGAACCAACCGTCATCCTATGGGGAAAACTGCGTTTGCTCGGACGGGGAAACGTCTTCTTCGTTCCTTCTCTTCTATTTTCTTTCTGCGAGGCAAAGTGTTCGGAAATATAAAGTTAGGCGATATGTACAGGGTGGTCCATTTATCTTGAGACAATCGATTATTACGGAAACCAGCAGGAATATGAAAAAATGTTTTATATAAAATATTCTTGATATGGTGAGGCACATTTAATGGCGCTATGTACATTTTTCCATAATCGCCCTTTAAGGGTCAGATGAAGGGCAACTTCATTTTTTCAAATGGAAACCCATATTTTTCATTTCATATTCTTATTCTACATCGAAAAATAATAATATTTCGTATGAAATATTTTTTTCCTGAACTTACCATTTTTTAACGATACCATGATGAACGTTGCTTATACATGTTGTATGCCATTATGCAAGCTTTGCTACATTTATCATGGTATCGTTAAAAAATGGTAAGTTCAGGAAAAAAATGTTTTATACGAAATATTATTATTCGATGTAGAATAAGAATATTAAATGAAAAATATGGGTTTCCATTTGAAAAAATGAAGTTGCCCTTTTTTCTGACCCTTAAAGGGCCATTATGGAAAAATGTGCATGGCGCCATTAAATGTGCCCCCTCATATGAAGAATATTTTATATAAAACATTTTTTCATATTTCTGCTGGTTTCCGTAATAACTTTGGTTAGGTGGACCACCCTGTATGTATGTATTGCTGATGACTACTGTGAATTTTGTTTATTAGGATTAAAATTTAAAACAGCAGGATCATTAGGAAAATTTAAAAACTGGCGATATACATTTACACTTCTTTTATTAATAAATACAAATTAATTGTGAGCATAAATTTGATTAGTATAGATTTTTGATTAGCATAGAAAAGAATTTATATCTGTGGGATTTTGAACTTGTAATAATAATATATTTTGCTACAGTATACGTCACAATAGCACAGTATACGTCACAATAGCACAGTATACGTCACAATAGCACAGTATACGTCACAACAGCACAGTATACGTCTCAATAGCACAGTATACGTCACAACAGTACAGTATACGTCACAATAGCACAGTATACGTCACAATAGCACAGTATAATAAAATATTGCCAACGTATAAAAATGAATTTCTCCAACAACATCGAATATTTTTCTGAGCCGACTGAATTCCACGGATCGTACAATTTTAAGAAGATTTTTCAGCCCTAACAGATTTTGACCGTCGTGTCAATTGGACAAGGGAAGAATTGGGTTGGGAAAATGAGAGACGGATGGGGGTTAATTTTCGAGTGCAATCTTTCGGAGCCAGGTTGTACGATGACAAAGATTCAGACGCCATTGAGCGGATAGGAGTAATGGCGGCGGCGAGGGGTCGGAAAATCTGTAACTGTGGAGGACAAGATGAGGGGATGAGGGTGTAGGTTCTCCTTGTGGCCGCGACTTTCCTGAAAAATGATGGGATTCAATATCGCGGCCGGCTCTCGGAAGCGCGGGCAGTTAGCTGGAGGTGGGAGGAGCCTAGATTCGCCGCCCTCTATTTTCTTTATTATCGTCCCGGTGGCACGTGTGCGGCTGGATGGAAGGTATCGCGAGCGGTCCTGAGAAAGGAAACGTATCTACCGCGTTCCTCGGTCCTTCAGGACCGTGTTCCATTGGACACGATTTCAAGGCTGACTGGCCGTGTAAAGTGAAAAAGTTTCCCTGCTGTAGTTGTACGTACTAGCTGTCCTAGCGGGGCTGTCCATCTTAAATTGCTGTACTGTCATACGGATCAATTAGATACAGTGGATCCAAAAATTTTCTATTCTCGACAAATCTTACACTTTTATATTGTATTCGTTTGAAAATAAAGAATATTTGTTACAACCATGTGTTCTTTTTTCACCACCCTTACATGAATATTATAGTAGAATTGATTAAACGTAAATTTTGGATTGAAGTAAATTTTTGAAATTAGGCAAAAATTAAGTTTTGTAGTAGGAGAATATCATAGTAAAGGAGGTGGCACGAAAATTTGGTGCCACCTCTTTCTCTATTATATTCTCCTAGTAGGAAGTCGAAATTTTCGAAAATCTTAGAAAATCTCGAAAATTCCGAAAAATTTAATTTTGTATTAGGAGAATATGATAACAAAGGAGGTGGCACGAAAATTTGGTGCTACCTCTTTCTCTATTATATTCTCCTAGTAGGAAGTCGAAATTTTCGAAAATTTTGGAAAATCTCGAAAATCCCGAAAAATTGAATTTTGTATTAGGAGAATATGATAACAAAGGAGGTGGCACGAAAATTTGGTGCCACCTCTTTCTTCATTATATTCTCCTAGTAGAAAGTCGAAATTTTCGAAAATTTCAGAAAATCTCGAAAATCCCGAAAATTGAATTTTGTATTAGGAGAATATGATAGCGAAGGAGGTGGCACGAAAATTCAGTAGTACAACTCAACAACAAGCCAGACGGCCGAAAATTTTCCGAAAATTCAGTAGTACAACTCAACGTCAAGCCAGACGGCCGAAAATTTTTCGAAAATTCAGTAGTACAACTCAATGTCAAGCCAGGCGGTCGAAAAATTTTCGAAAATTCAGTAGTACGACTCAACAACAAGCCAGACGGTCGAAAAATTTTCGAAAATTCAGTAGTTCGACTCAACGACAAGTACGACATCAAAATTTTTTCGATATTTCGCTATTTTTCCAATTCCGAATCAGTAGTGGAACTCAGCGACAAGCCAGACGACCGAAAGCTTTTCGAAGGTTCCGTAGTACAACTCAACGACAAGTCGGATGTTTGGGAAAAATTGATGGTTCAATAAATAAATACGCAGATACATTTTTTGATTACATCGTCTTTATTTATTCATTGCAGAGTCATACATAAAATAAAGCTTTTGTATACTATCACTGATTTGTCCATACAACATTTTTAAGCCAACAAATGAATATATACATTTCTAACAGCAGGTTCTTTATTTCAGAATATTGTACACAAAGGGTAGCACTCGTAGAATCTCTTTCTAGCTTTTTCCACGGGACGTTTTTCCGTCGTATGTTTGAAGAACACTATTGTGCAGTGTTGCGAAAGCTCTTTTGAATGGGGGACCAAATCAGCTAAAAAAGCAACAGCAAACACTGTTATTCAATTGTAAACAACAAGGGTAACCACTTCGGGAGAGCTCCAGTTCGAGTTTGTGAAAGCAGAAACCTGTAAATGCTAAATATTACGACACCTTTTGCAATCTGTCGCTTTAAATGCGTCTCACACAATCACTCAATTGCTCGTGTATATCTGCAAAATTATATGGAAATAATTTTATTCAAAATGAATAATCTCGGTTCTATAAAAACATTTATTCGCTGCAATGTATGCAAATGCTCCACGTACAACGATATTTTAAATGTGATTTATTCCACAGAATATTATTACACAGAATTTACTTGTAAAAAATATTTTACTGCGTTTAAAGGTCAAGATTAGTTATATTGATAATATAAAATGTCACTATTCAAAATTACTCTTATGTCACTCAGCAAAATTAATGCAAATATTGGCAACATAGTAAAAAGTGTTACTATTACATTTTGTTGAAAGAAAACTTTTTAAAATTGTTTTTTACATTAATACAAACATTGGCGATATAATAAAAAATATCACTATTCCAAATTACTCTTATGTCACTCAGCAAAATTAATACAAATATTGGCAACATAGTAAAACGTGTCACTAAATTACATTTTGTTGTAAGAAAACTTTTTAAAATTGTTGTTATATTAATACAAATATTGGCGATACAATAAAAAATATCACTATTCAAAATTACTCTTAGGTCACTCATCGTAATTAATGCAACTATCGGCAATATAATAAAAGATGTCATATTACATTTTGTCGAAAGAAAAATTTCTTCAATTGTTTTTTATATTAATACAAATATTGGCGATATAATAAAAAATGTTACTATTCGAAATTACTCTTAGGTCACTCATCGAAATTAGTGCAAATATTGACAATATAAACAAAACGTCACTATTATATATTTCAAAAGAAAAGATTTAAAAAATTGCTCCAAGTAGCGTCTGTAAATTTTTGTTTCCAGTGATCTCTGCAAAATTTAGCTCGAACAAACCGATGTAGAATTCGTCCGCGAAAGATGACGGACAAAAGGGAAACGGTACACTGCGCCAGCCGAAAATAATCCTTATCGCGGTGTGTTTCTTCTGCATAAATTACGATCCCCGTTCATTCTGCGGATTACAGAAGTTGCAACTTGTCCAGAACGCGCGCGCGCGCGCGCTCGCGCTGCCATGCCGCTGCGCTCTTGGCAGTTGTATATTTACAGTTGTATTAAACGTACCGCCACTTGCGATATTGTTGCGTAAATTGGTTCCAAAGTTCGGAACTTCAACGCGTACCGCGGGGGTTTAATTACGACGTACAATAATAATTAACGAGTGCATTTGATTAAAATCGAACTTTGCATCGCCCGCGCTCTGGAACAGTCCCGTTCAAATTAAGGCACGTCGCGCGGGTCCCCCGGTTCTGCAACTACATGATGATTACCAACCATAATCGACTACTTTCGATGCAATTAATCTTCCGTATACTCTATGTTGACCGAACAATTATAGCCTGCGGCCATCCACTCATAAATTCAACATGAAAAAGAGAACAATATTATAGAATCACACAAGTGTGTGATTGTTAGGAATTTTCTGCAAAAAAAATTAATAGATCTTTTTCGAAAACGAGTGCCTTACTCTCAAGTATATACGTCGAACAACCTGTAGTAATTTTGTCGTCGCAAAATCTTGAAAAATGCCCGAGTAAAAGTGTGCGACAAACGTGGTTCCGACCAGTTCGGATAAGAGAGGTTCCACAAAATCGTGGATTAAACGCGTGAAAATAATGCGAATTGCGTCGTGTTTGGTATCATTCGAATCGGGAAATCTTCCCGCATGTATTCCCAAACATTTTGTTAAAAACCGAGCAATGTAGCAGTAACGTAGAATCACATAAGTGTGTGATTGTTAGGAATTTTCTCCAAAACAAATTAATAGATCTTTTTCAAAAACGAGTGCCTTACTTTCAAGTATGTACGTCGAACATCATGCAGTAATTTTGTCGTCGCAAAATCTTGAAAAATGCCCGAGTAAAAGTGTGCGACAAACGTGGTTCCGACCAGTTCGGATAACAGAGGTTCCACAAAAACGTGGATTAAACGCGTGAAAATAATGCGAATTGCGTCGTGTTTGGTATCATTCGAATCGGGAAATCTTCCCGCATGTATTCCCAAACATTTTGTTAAAAACCGAGCAATGTAGCAGTAACGTAGAATCACATAAGTGTGTGATTGTTAGGAATTTTCTCCAAAACAAATTAATAGATCTTTTTCAAAAACGAGTGCCTTACTTTCAAGTATGTACGTCGAACATCATGCAGTAATTTTGTCGTCGCAAAATCTTGAAAAATGCCCGAGTAAAAGTGTGCGACAAACGTGGTTCCGACCAGTTCGGATAAGAGAGGTTCCACAAAATCGTGGATTAAACGCGTGAAAATAATGCGAATTGCATCGTGTTTGGTATCAATCGAATCGGGAAATCTTCCCGCATATATTCCCAAACATTTTGTTAAAAACCGACCAGTGTAGCAGTAACGTAGCAATAGAATTCAGGTCCCGGGACCATCTTCGCATCCATAAAATATCAGCCGGAAATTCTCAAGCAGGTGGATCTCTGAATTCGTCGGATCTGTAAGTAGCGAAATCGGATATCGGATCGGAAGGAGCTTTTCTTTTTCCGACGAACTGTCTTCGCCGACGAAACTTTACGAAGATCCGATATATACTTAATAATGCCGGTTCACGCGAGAGCCTGGGACGAACGAGAGATCGGGCCGAGCGGGCTTTTCGTTTGGGGGATCCCATTCGTTTCGGTATCGGCCGATCATTAACCTCCTCTCGCTGGACCATTAGCCAGCACGTCCGGATAAAGTAATTAGCCTCGACCTTTTCGGTGGGCCCGGGCTCCTCGGGACCACGGACGGATTCTTTCGGACGGCAATTTCGGCAATTAGCTTCGCGCTAACATTGCTACCGTATCGATTCGTTTCCCGGGCTGCCATTCGGACGCGAACCACTGTTATTGCCGATACAGCTCGTCCCCATTTGCATCCGGTGGGAAATAAAATAAAACCGCCGCCGCCGTCGGTTTTGTATCGTGGGGCTCTTACGCTTTTTTTCGAACGGGCTCTCTCTCGGAATCGGGCTCCTACGGGCCACACTCCTCGTTTTGCCTGCTGCTGCTTCCCGACCGACAAGTTGTTTCGGCAGATACCGGCGCGATCTTGCGCGATGTTGACTCCTCGATCACCGAAAATACTGGTTCTCGCGGCAAACGATCGCACGGGAAGAACGTGATCCGATTGGTCATTGAAGATTGCGGATAAACCGAGATTACTGACGTAATTCGGGACAGGATACGCTGCGTATGACGACCGAGAACGTGTTACCACGTTCAAATACGTTTCTGCAGAAATTTTTATTTATTTAATAAAATCCAGGCAACGCGAGGTAATCAAAATTACTGGATAATATTCTAGGGACATTCGGGGATATTTGAGTATTTTTGGGGAATTTTTTGGAAACTGCAAGACCTAAAAAAAAGATACTTAAACGACCTCTAGTATACTAGTTAGGGTAACTGCACCAGTAAATAAACGGGCACCAATAAATGAACGGTTTTGTATTTTTGTATTTTTTGCTTTTCCATCATTGTTTAATTACTAGAATGTAGTGTTCATTGACTGGTATTTTTTATATTTTTTATTTAACGTTTAATAAAGACAAATAATAATAATTTCATTTTATTTGTGTTCATTTATTTTTGACAAATGAAGTATAGGGAGCCATTTGGCATATATGAGATTCCTTTAATTCACATTTTTTTTTTTTAAATAAAATATCTTCCTGAACAATTTCTTAAATGTTCATTCACTGGTGCAGTTACCCTACTACTATTGTTAGAATAAATTTATAGTGGAATAGTACAACTGTGTACACAGACGCAATGTAATTTAGTAATAATTAATTAGAATTTATTATAATCTTTATTGACTTATACATTTCACTGCAACACACCTGTGAGTTGGATGTAGAGTGAAGATGGCTGAATACGCAAAATTATATGTATATACTCGCTTCAAGTGTACTTGATTACGTATATCCCATTCATGCTAAATTCAATATTTAACTGTTTCATACACCAACAACTACTTCAACATTTTTGAACAGTGCTCTACACTGAAAACGCTCTATAAATAATAATAATAAAAAATGAGGCTCTTTCGAAATTCACTGTAGCATAAACGCCCGAAGTGTATACGCAACAAACGAAAGGTTCTGGCTCCCCTAAGGGCGGGGGAACGCATCCGGCGAGCGTATTTATCTTAAATCAGGATTTCCATTTAAATGGATGTCGAAAGTTCTGATGGGATCCGGGCCGGGATTGGATTTCGGAAATCGGCGGGCCGTCGTTTGAAAAAACACACCGGTTGAAATTTGCCGGGGAACGTAGGGCAGGGAATTTCGATCGGGTACCTCTCTCGGTAGTACGTGCCGGGGAGAGGAGAATGTTGCCAAGGGTCTCTCCCTCTCGAGGAGCGCGCTCATTCCCTCTCCCTCTGTAGCGGCTCGAGGCGACCCGTGGGAGCCACGCGCCTGCCGTGCGCCATCTTCCCCCTCCACCGTCGCCTGTCCGCTTCTTTCCCCATAGAGCCCCCCCGTACACAGCCCATGAACGGACCTTCCTTCCGTTCGCGCCTCTTCTCACGACCTCCTCGGACCTCGCCGGCCCGATTCAGCGAGGGGAATAAGCGCCGATAGTGATGGCGCCGAGACACAATAGAACAATTAAGTTTTATAACCGGCAGAAGCTTATTTAACACTTTATGTACCGAATATCAATTGTAGAAACCTCACCAGTCCGATTTACCGAAACGAACGAGCGTTTGTAGTGATGGCACCGAACTGCGATAGAACAAATAGACATTCTAGGTGGCAGAAGCTCGTCTAATAAGTCTTTATGCGCCGAATATCAATTGTAGAAACCTCACCAGTTTGATTTACCGGAACCAACGAGCGTTTGTAGTGATGGCATCGAACTGCGATAGAACAAATAGACGTTCTAGCTGACAGAAGCTCGTCTAATAAGTCTCTATGCGCAGAATATCAATTCTAGTCTCTTGCTGGTCCTAGTTAGTGAAGGTAACAAGTGTTGCTAGTGATGGCACCGTGTCACAATAGAACAATTAAGTTTTATACCCGGCAGAAGCGTATTTAACACTTTATGCACCGAATATCAATTGTAGAAACCTCACCAGTCCGATTTACCGAAAGGAACGAGCGTTTGTAGTGATGGCACCGAACTGCGATAGAACAAATAGACATTTTAGCTGACAGAAGCTCGTCTAATAAGTCTCTATGCGCAGAATATCAATTCTAGAGTCTTGCTGGTCATAGTTAGTGAAGGGAACAAGTGTTGCTAGTGATGGCACCGTGTCACAATAGAAAAATTAAGTTTTCTACCTGGCAGAAATGTATTTAACACTTTATGTACCGAATATCAATTGTAGAAACCTCACCAGTCCGATTTACCGAAAGGAGCGAGCTTTTGTAGCGATGGCACCGAACTGCAATAGAACAAATAGACATTCTAGGTGGCAGAGGCTCATCCAATAATTCTTTAAGCACCGAATATCAATTCTAGAGCCTTGTAGCGATGGCACCGATCTTCCAGCGGTTGTAGTGATGGCACCGAGCCGCCATCAAACAAACAATTTTTCTACATGACATAAGCTCGCTGGTCCGATGCAGAGAGAGAGAGAGCGTTTGTAGCGATGGTACTGAGTGGCAATGGAACAAACAACGTTGCTAGTGATGGCGCCGATCCGGAATGGAACAAATGGTCATTCTAGGTGGCGCATTTAACAGAAATTCAACGGACCAATTGATAAAACCGAGTTTAGAAAATTCAGATTCATCTTATATTAATAAGCACAAAATCCTTCACTCTGGCTTTATTAGGATCAAGAACGAAGCAGCGAAGTCGTTGATCTCTGAACGCAGACAACAAATCGTGTCGCTAATAAGTGACCGTCAAGCCAAGTCGACTCGTTAATCCCATCTCTGGTTATCAGTTAGGCGTGTCATTAGACGGTTCGTTATGTTTGCACGGCTCGCTCGAACACGATACGCTGCATAAAGGATACGCCGCAGAGGCTGGTAACTCTGTACGCGAGCCGCACTACTCTAATTGTAAGTGATAATTTCCAGCAAACAGCTGCCGACTGCGGGAACTGACGTCCAAAGGGTGGTCGCATTCCCAAAAGCAACCCGCGGAGACGATACACGAGTTACAAGACGGCTCGCTCCGGTCGGGACAGTGACGCTTGCGGGCGAACACTATGGCGAGCTTCCTCTCTGACGGCGCTATAACAGCCTCAAATGGCCCGACGAAACAACACCTACTTCATAACATGTCTACCCAATGGCAAATGCAGCGATCGAATTTTTAATTGATAATCCCTTCCTGGATTTTCGTTTGAAAATTTATAAATTCTTAAGTATATGTTGATGTGATATCCAGTGAGAGATACATTATAGTCGATTAAATATTTTTTGTTATATTGGGGTTTGTTGTCTTGAAAGACTCGAAGTTTAATTTTTTTAAAAGTTTCATTATTTCCTTATGAAACTCTTGCCGTCATGTTTGTTATATTTTTAATTAATACGGGACCAAGCACGACACTATTTCAATCGTATTTGTTTAATCCACCATTTTGTTTATTATCCGAACCAACACATCTGGACCCTAAATTGATTTCAATCGATTCAGAAGCGATCCATATACAGATCAGTAAAAGTGTGATTTAGTACTACAGCATCAATCGCGTTCCACTGACTAGTTCGGATAATAGAGGTTCCGGCTAAATCGTGGATTAATCGTGTAAAAATAATGCAAAGTGTGTCGTGTTTGGTATCATTTTAATCGGAAAAGAGTGAGGAATATGCTGGTAAAAGTGTCGTAAATAAATCATTCGAAATCAAAAAATGACGTCACTAAATAGTCACGGTGTCGCTGATACCAGTGTCGATATCTTGTCTCCCCGCTATTGTTTTCTAAATTCAAGCACCGAGTCGTGACACGACTACTAAAAAAATCACTCGATAACCACAAAATAAAAATTTTTGCTTACCATCCCACGAAAGCTACCCGGGGTCGAACGCTCCTAAAAAAAAAAGAGGAATCAAACCGCCGCGATCCCAGCACAATTTCCCATGGCCGTGACTTAGAAATGGCTCGATGAGATGCCCAACGACCCCATACCTCAGACCTCATACCTTTTTGGATTTCATTTGCGGGCTCGTAATTTTTCCCGATTTCATAATGCCGATATTGGCCGGTCCCGGTCGGTCAGCCGTGGTTCCTCAACCGTCTAAAGCCTCGTCCACACCGTTCCGAATACCTCGAACCAAAAAAACAAGAATGCGTAAAATGCTCCTTATAAACAAGACGGGGTCTACGAGGTTCGTTAAAATAAAATTCCAATGGTCGATAGCAACATCCAATTAACCCTGTCGGCTGGTTTCCGGTGGGTTTCGACGATCGTTCGGAACATGAGAACTGGACCTTAAAGGCCGCGAGGACCGAGATCGAAGGAAAGAAAGGCGAGAGAAAAGTGGCGGAGGATCGACGACGTCGTTTGATCCCTTTGTGGAGGCGTTTCATAAAGACGGATAAATGGATGTCCCCCGGGAATCCTTCAGTTTTCGCGCCCGAATCTATCTCGCGGGATGTTCCACTTTCGACCCCCCCCCCCCCCAGCCTTGCAGCCAATAAACAGTCGGGAGGGATATCGCAGATTCCTGCACGGGAGAATCCTGCAGGAACGGTTAGAGCTCCTTGATGGACGCAGTATAGCGGAATATTAAATGCGAGAATGTCTGACCCTCGAAGAGACGGAGTTTAGGAGACGAGATTCCTTCCATCGACGTGATTCCGCCGCTGGCTGGCTCTGCAACGAGTGTTTCAATTGTGGGGGTTTTAGAGTCTTGGGATCTATAAAATTTTGAGGGTTGCGCGGGTTTAAGACGTGAAGGCTACGAGAGTATTTTTAAATTTAAGATTTGTATCATTCGGAGATTGAGGAGGCGGGGGTTCTTTAAAGCTTTGGTAGCTGGAGGATTAGCTTGAATTTTAGTTTCTAGCCATTTTGGAGTTTAAGAGAGCTGGAATCTTCGAAACTTTGAATGTTCGATAAATCTTTGGATCCTGAAGATTTAGGATCTTTGGGTCTTTGAATGCTAAAGATATAGAATTTTTGAATTTCTGAATCATGAAAATATAGAACTTTTGAATCTTTCAATCCTGAACATGTAGGATCTATGGGTCTTCTAATCGTGAAGATCTAGAACCTGTGAGCCTTCGAATCCCGAAGATCTAGAACCTTTGAATTTGTGAATCTTTGAATCCTGAAGATCTAGAACCTTTTAATTTGTGAATCTTTGAATCATTGAATCCTGAGGATGTAGAACCTTTGAATCTTTGAATTCTGAACATGTAGGATCTATGAGTCTTCTAATCCTGAAGATCTAGAACCTTTGAGCCTTCGAATCCTGAAAATCTAAAACCTTTGAGCCTTCGAATCCTGAAGATCTAGAACCTTTGAGCCTTTGAATCCTGAAGATCTAGAACCTTTGAATCCTGAAGATTACCTTTGAATCTTTGAATGATCACCGTTCACTATTCCCCATTTTATGGAATCGATAAATTCGTGATCCAAGTGGCTCGCATCGCCAAGATTTTTTCCTCTTCCAAAACCGTTCAAAGTGTCCATCTGTTCGGCAATGAACCGTGCGTTTCGAGTAAAGTCTCCGAACAAACGGAAACAGATAATCATAGCCGGGAAGGTTGAGGGCGGGATGAGGAGAGGGGAGGGGAGGACGAGATAGAACCTCCTATAGAAGAAATAGGCGATGGTGATTCGAAGCCACGTGGGTGGTCAATGGGCGATTCGCAGCGGTCCACCGTACGAGATCTTTATGGTTTACGGTCCTGTCTACCTACAGGGTGGTCCATCTAACTTCACCACCTCGGACGTCTCCTTTATTATTGATAATTAGACTGTGGATTTTCGCGCAGCACAAAAATCGTCCACCCTGATTGCCACAACCGGGTGTGTAAAATTGTACAAATTCACAAAAAATTTATTTCGAGATATCAAGGTCATCGGCATCTTTTCAAATGAGACTATATCACATTTCTACTATATTTTTATTATTGTTATTTAATAGCCAAAGTGGAGACGAGTTCAACGACCTATTACATTGTGACCTTCGTATGACCTTGTACGTAAACAATAAATGGAGAAATTGAGTGATTTACCTCAACTCGAACACGATCGAGGTCATGATAGTCATTGAATTTGACTTAGCATTTCAGAAAAAAATACTGATTAGAAAAAAAACTTTAATATCCTACAAATTTCGAAAACTGCGACCTTGAGAATATTCTTTTTGGCTCACCACAATATTTGCACTGTCAAAGCTAATTCTAGCTCTTGTATTAAATATGCACAGCCAGTTTAAAAAACATTGATAACCTTGCGATCTGTAACCTGACCTTCAAAACTTTGAGAATATTTCTTCCGGCTCACGACGATATTTGATGTAAATTATTTGCGATGTTCAAGTTAGGTGGACCACCCCGTATAGTCTGAACGCAGTCGAGCATACCTGCCTACATTCGCATAAGCCGATAGAGGAGCCGAGATGCGAGGAGGTGGAGATCAACGCGAATATCAAGAGGTGGGCAGCATTCGAGGATCACCTCTGACCTCACTCCCATCTCCTTCACTCTCTTTTCATTGTCGTCTTCATTCGGTTTTCCGTTCTCCGTTATGCCTCTCCGTTGCACTAAAATCTGCAGCCTAAATAGACATGCTTCAACCATAATCTTCTTGTTAATAATAATTTATCTATGACATTTAAATGGGAATATCAACGTATCCCGTCCATTTTTAATTTTATATCATATTATATTACATACAACAATGTATATATTTAATGTACACTGGCTTTGATGTCCAAACTTTGATGAATGTTGAAGAACTTTGATGATGAATTTGCTTTTTCTACCTTCGTGTATGTTCAATTTTGCAAGCAATCGTATATTAGTAAGCAGTACGGATTGCGAGATACACACGGCCCTTTTCTTCGTTATCTGTCTTCAGCCTCGTCCTTCCCCCAGCATTCCCTGATGGGATCTCCTAAAGGAACGCTTGGACTTTGGGTCAACGGTGTCGTTTCGTCTATGTCCACGCCGTACACTCGGTAAATTAATCCTAGAGCGACTTCCGCTGGTTTTGGGGTCCACTGGTCTCCTCGGGTCATTTGAGATTCCTCGTTAAGTTGTTGGGCACACGGGATACACTATACTGACGTATCGACAAGCATCCATTTTTCAGTCACCCTCTCTTATTTTATATATTTAATGTCCTGCGCAACTCTACTCGAATTTTAAATCCCTCGGATCCTTTGAATCCGTGACACGCTAAAGGGAATCTCGCCAGCTGGGAATCTTAGAATCTAAAGAATTGTGGGACATTTTAATCGTTGACTTTTCTTGCACTTTCGGGCTTTGGGACTTTGGGGCTTTGGGACTCTGAGGCTTTGGGGCTTTGGGGCTTTGGGACTCTGGGGCATCGGGACTCTGGGACTTTGGGACTTTGGGGCTTTGGGACTTTTGGGGCTTTGGGGCCTTGGGGCTTTGGGGCTTTAGAACTCTGGGGCTTTGGGACTTTTGGGGCTTTGGGGCTTTGGAACTCTGGCACTTTGGGGCTTTGGGGCTTTGGAACTCTGGGGCTTTGGGACTCTGGGACTTTGGGACTCTGAGACTTTGAGGCTTTGGGACTTTGAGGCTTTGGGGCCTTGGGGCTTTGGGGCTTTAGAACTCTGGGGCTTTGGAACTCTGGGACTTTGGGGCTTTGGGACTTTGGGTCTTTGGGACTTTGGATCTTTGGGACTGTGGGGCTTTGGGACTTTGGGACTGTGGTGCTTTGGAGTTTTGGTACTTTGGGGCTTTGGTATTTTGGAGCTTTGGGACTATAGAACTTTGATGCTTTAGTATTTTGAGACTTTGGAACTCTAGGGCTTTAGTATTTTGAGACTTTGGAACTCTAGGGCTTTAGTATTTTGAGGCTTTGGGATTCTGGGGCTCCGGACTTTTGAATCTACAATTCCAGAATCCTCGAACCTTCAATTAATTAAATACTTGCATCCCAGAGTCCTAGAATCCAAGAAATCTAGACCCTTGATATATTGAAGTTCGCATTTCATCGCATGAAATGCCAATACACACATATACACAACACTCGCCGCAACAAAGAAAACTGGTCATCACAATCAAACACAGTAACACAGAAACATAATACAAACCCTCAGGGCAGTCCGAATGGGACTCTATCATTACACCTTCAAGCCACTCAGCGAATTAAGATTTTTGCCTCTTAATCATCAGTTTTGTTCCTCTCTTTCCCGTCAATAATTTCGTTCCATCATCGCACCTGGTGAGCCAAGTTACAATTTCTTCGCGAATACAAAGAATTTCCCATCGAGCGTGCAAAACGTCTTCCGCCGCGGCGGCGCGGCGGCGGCCTGTCTCTTTAATGAGCGAATCTTTTTCACCTTTGAAAGCGTCAGTCGGTCAGCCAGGTGTAATTATGCCAGTGTCCTTCGCTCCTAATCGTAAACACGTCGTATCCTCGATCGTGCGATCCGACAAAGACGGGACGCGACGTCTCGCGGCGCTGCCTCGGTTAATTGCCACTCATTTGTCGCGCTTAAGGGACAACTCTCTTCCTCCCTCATTTTTACCAACGAAACTTCTTCGTCAATCAGACAATTGCTCGCCGCGATACGATCTTGTCTGAGTTTTTATTTTTTTTATTCTATTACCGTGCTACCTCGAAGCACTACACAGCCAACTCTTTTTTCGCACGATTTTCAGAAACCACGGTGCATAAGAAAAAGATTCGTATACACGGTGGATCCAAAAAGATTCTATTAAATTATATGTATAGTATAGTCACCTCATTAATATTACGTCATTAATGTAGAATTAATATTTCGAATGATTATGAGTCGAATTTAATATGACATATATTATATTGCAATATCACAATATTATATTTGAATAAACAGAGTTTAGTCGTTTAGCATAATATAAATATCGAGTAAATAATTCAATAATAAAGGAAATTATACCGAGTGGGTCAACAGTCACTGGACCATTCCAAAATGGATCATTCTTTTACAAACAATTTTAAATGCTCTACTTTTAATCACTTTTGTAAATATTTTAGAAAAACTTTCTGAAGCTGTTGTAATTTATTGTATATTTTAACTATTTTGTGAGTGTTGTAATTATTAACACGTGTGTGTTAACCCTTACTTTTACGTCAGATATCCAACTGCACCATTTCAAAATGGATGAAATTTATTATTTTAGAAACAATTTTAAATGCTCTACTTTTAATCGCTTTTGTAAATATTTTAGAAAAACTTTCTGAAGCTGTTGTAATATTTTGTATATTTTAACTATTTTGTAAGTGTTGTAATTATTAACACGTGTGTGTTAACCCTTACTTTTACGTCAGATATCCAACTGGACCATTTCAAAATGGATCAAATGTATTCTTTTACAAACAATTTTAAATGCTCTAATTTTAATCACTTTTGTAAATATTTTAGAAAAACTTTCTAAAGCTGTTGTAATTTTAACTATTTTGTAAGTGTTGTAATTATTAACACGTGTGTGTGTTAACCCTTATTTTTACGTCAGATATCCAAGTTTTTATAAACACAATTTTCAACGAATTTATGGCGTCCACAGGAAATTGATTTGCAGCCTCAATGAACAAGGTAGCATGGTATTGAGAGCGATCGATCCACCAAAATTGGTGGGGAATTGTCAACACGGGACACCGTGGTAAAAAAAAAAAAACTGATGGCCGGCTACGGAAAGAATTAATTGTAAGGTTGACGTTGATGTACAAAATCCTCCGGCCGCAGGACGATCCTTTGATGGTAAAATGTCTGGTAGCTAGACCAAGGACAGGCCAACGTTGCTGAGTGATTGATGACACTTGTAATTAAACACGTAGCCCGTGACTCCCCTATCCGTGTCATTAAACGAACCATATTTTCTTTTGTTCTATTTTTTCGCCTTTTTTTTTTTTGTTCACTTAATAACGAGCATTTAATGGTAACGAACGAAACCTCGATGGACGTGTGGCATTATCGATGGGAAATGATCGACTGCTGGCAGCTGACAAATATTTACCGTCATTGGGCTACACAACCAGTTCGCCCCCGGATGACGGAAATTCAGCCTATGGCAATTCGTATGACGTAATAATATAGAGATAAATCATAGTACGCCGTGTTATCGTATTTTTAATCCTTGCGGTTGCATCGGGTAATTTTTTATAAGGCACATTGGTAATTTTATATTATTTAATATATTTAACACAAGCTGCTATTATTATTTAATATTTAGGTACTCGGAAATTTATTTTCTATTTGAGACATTTAAAGAACATAGGTAATTTCGTATTGTTTAATATGTTTAATATGGCAACTATTTATTATTTAGTATTTAGATTACTCAGGAATTTATTTTACTATTTTCTATTTGAGACATTTAAAGAACATAGGCAATTTCATATTATTTAATATGTTAATATGGCAACTATTTATTAGTTAGTATTTAGATTACTCAGGAATTTATTTTACTATTTTCTATTTGAGACATTTAAAGAACATAGGTCATTTCATATTATTTAATATGTTCAATATGGCAACTATTTATTATTTAGTATTTAGGTTACTCAGGAATTTATTTTACTATTTTCTATTTGAGACATTTAAAGAACATAGGTCATTTCATATTATTTAATATGTTTAATATGGCAACTATTTATTAGTTAGTATTTAGATTACTCAGGAATTTATTGTACTATTTTCTATTTGAGACATTTAAAGAACATAGGTCATTTCATATTATTTAATATGTTTAATATGGCAACTATTTATTATTTAGTATTTAGGTTACTCAGGAATTTATTTTACTATTTTCTATTTGAGACATTTAAAGAATTTATTATTAGATATTGTATCATTTTATATTATTTAATAAGTTCTGACGTGTGGCAAAATACATGATAATTTTTAACGCGACAACCATTATATTATTTAATATTTAGGTATTCAGAAATGTATTTTAAATGTATTTTATTTTACTCTAATTTTCAAAAATTTAATAAGTTGTAACGTGGCAAATTACATGATAATTTTTAACGCGACAACTATTTTATTATTTAATATTTAGGTACTCGGAAATGTATTTTGAATGTATTTGATTTGACTATAATTTTCAAAAATATATATTTAGACAAACCTACAAGCAAAGATTAAAAATCAGTTCTTTTAGAACACAGGCAAGTATCTGCTTGGAGTGGGGGGAGGTGATACAAGATGGCGGTCAAGGAACAGGAATAACTTCTGTTTCCCAGCAATTTTTTTCGAATATGTCGTTTCTGCAAACAGCATTCGAAACAGCTGTTCAGTCGGGGACATCGATCCGTCTGTCGTGTCGCGACATCCGACACTGAAGTCTGAATAGAAGCCATTGTACCGCGACATTGTAACGACTCGATCGAACCAGTATCGTAACGGTCGAACGACTTCGCAATGCCAGCGACTACCGCGAGAAATTGTTTCGCAAAGTAGTTCGCACAGGTGGTGCCGGATGATTCGGTCTTGGTTCGAGGGACATTTCTATTTTCCTTCTCCCTTCTCCTCTCTCTCTTCAGCCTTCCCCCCCCCCCCCACCCCCCACGGATCGTCCGCGTTTCTTCCTTGTTCCCACCATTGTTTGAGAAACGCCAGTCAAACTTGATGAATCTTTCATGCGAACGCCCGAAACCTGATGGAATTTCTTATGGCACTTTGAAAAAGTTCCCGCTGACAGCCTCGGCCGGCCGTCTGTCGAACAACTGCAACACGCGAGCCCGCGTTCCGCGATGTTCCGCGAGCAATTATCGCAATTTTACCGCGAATTTCTGCCGATCGACAGGTTGGATAGTTGGGAAAATTTTACCTCGAACGAGGATAAAAATTGTAGTATTTTTAGTTGGATGATTTTTGTATTTGAAATAGTCGTTTTGGTTTTTATTATTGCGCACGACGCTAATTAGAATAATTTTTTAGGCAAGCTAATGGCGTTGTTAAATCAACATAATCTTCAGTAATAATAGGACATTATAGAAAAAATAATTGCGCTATTTGTGGATGCTTCGTTGACATCGTTCAACAACTTCAATCTGTGATACAATGCCTATTTTGCAACATAACTCTTTTGTTTTTAATTATTTTTTCACGAAACTTTTATCAATTTATCCGTGACATTTTCCCGATTAAAACGAGCACAAGCACGATACAATTTTGAGGATAGTTGCGTGTTTAATCCACGATTTACTGGAACCTCTATTATCCGAACCGTCGAGTAATTTTCGGTAGAAATTCCCAAAATTGTGAGAATCAATACCTGCCTGCTGCACGGCTTTTTATCAACTTTTAACAGTCCTAAGGGTACCGTAAGACAGTTTCTCGACCAGGCCGAAACTCCGAATCAATAAAATCCCGAGCACACGTTCGCCGTGTCGTTCCGTCTTTTGTTCAGCAGTCCGTGAAGTCTCGAAATTCGCGTAAGCGCGAAACTCGATCAATTATGCAGCGCACTGCAGCCAGGCAAGCAGGCGAACTTGGAGGAGGATCCCGTTGGATCAACAGGACGCCAAAGTGGCTAAGAGAAAAGCATCGGGTAAAACATCGAATAGAAACCAGATTCTACGGACGGACCGACGGATCCCTGTCAGGTGAAATACACCGTTCCCGAAGTTTCCCCCATTGAACGGCAATGGCGGCGCACACACGAGGAAAACAGACATCACGCTCGGATGGATTAAGGTTTCTCTGCTTAACCAGCGGATTCGTTTGCCTGGCAAGTTTCGTCGAGCAGTTACACTCGCCGCTCAACGCGCTTCGTCACACTGCTCTTATGGCGGTTAGGGGTAATCTAAGACAAGCCGCCTAACTACTATAGCTGCGGCTGTAAAGCGTTTGAGGCCGACGCGACGTCTCTCGGGTTCAGAGTCGCTTGATTCTGCAGCAAGACTAATTTAAAGGCATTTTTTAAAGACGATTCAAGGTCATCGTTTTTTTTTATATGCACAACCTTATAATTCTCTTCGATATTCTTGTAGAGCACGAAAAGACGAGTCGAACGAGTATAATGAACATACCATTACGATCATTCAATCTCGAGATATTTCTTTTTCGAAAAGCGTTTTGCAATTTTCAAACAGAAATATCTCGAGATTTAATGATCGGAACGGTATGCTCATTATACTCATTCGACTCGTCTGTTCGGGCTCTACAAGAACATCGAAGACGAGATACGAGGTGTCGCTTGGTTCTGCAGCAAGACTAATTTAAAGGCATTTTTTAAAGACATTTCAAGGTCGTCGTTTTTTCTTTAGATGCACAACCTTATAGTTCTCTTCGATATTCTTGTAGACCACGAAAAGACGAGTCCAACGAGTATAATGAACATACCATTACGATCATTCAATCTTGAGATATTTCTTTTTCGAAAAGTGTTTTGCAATTTTCAAACAGAAATATCTCGAGATTCAATGATCGGAACGGTATGCTCATTATACTCATTCGACTCGTCTGTTCGGGCTCTACAAGAACATCGAAGACGAGATACGAGGTGTCGTACAAAAAAATTATGATAATCTAGAAATCTCGAAAAAACGAGTAGAATACAGAGCAAGTTCGTGTATGTGGAGCTCACTGCTGTTCATATAAATCTAGTCAAATGGAGTTCCAGTAATATTGTTTAGGTTGTCGAAATGATCGGCTTTATATGGTAAAACAAAGAGAAGCTCTAAAACAAATCAGAGTCGTGTTCCTATAAATGACTAGTTCGCGAATGTTTTATTGGGACGTTTCAGAACAGAGACGAGAACCCTATGTGTATCCTAAGCCATTGGATGACTATGGTACACACAACAGGTGAACCGTTTAGCACCCGAACGAAATCGTTCGGTGGTGCCCGCGGCTGCCGTCGCGTCGGGGATCGATGATATTCTCGGCGCGGCGCGGCGTGAGAAAGGAGGAAGCCGCTCGCAAAATATATACAAGGGGTCCGTCTCGATTGTTATCGTGATAGGGTTATGCCCCCGACGTCATCCCGGTGCGGTCTCGGTCTCGGTCCCGGTCCCGCAGCCGAAGAAGAAAAACGCGATACGATCTCGTTCCGGCCAGCAGGTCGCTCTCCACGCAGCCGTTCCTCTCTCGTAATTACGAAATTGCCTCTTTGAAAGATCCGCTCCGCTCCGCACTCGCTCTCTCTCTCTCTCTATTTTCTTTTTCATCGGTTGCCCGTCGTTTCTCGCCGTACCCCCCTCCCATCCTCCCCCCTCCACCCCCCATCCGGCATTCCTCCTTTTTCCTCGACGTCATCGCGAAATCGGCAACGCATTATCCTCCCATCCCCCCTCCTCGATTACCTCTCCCCACCTAACCTCGATCATCGTCCTCCTCGTCGTTTGATCCTCTTCCATCTCTCTTCTCTCAGATTCTTACTCTGCTCCCGCGTTTTTTTTCCCGGACCATCATCCCCCGTTCCGAAACTCCCTCGCCGATAACAGTCCATCCTTCTTTCGTCGCTCGGGTTACCGCGATGGGTAATTTTAACGCCCGGCCAGTCCCGCCGAACGACTTCATCCTCCGGAACCAGCTGATCATCTCTCTCTGCCTCTGATCTTCGAGATCTCCGCGATCGTTTATCCCCGCCGCGCCGTGCTGCGCCGTACACCCACCCCCGCTAACGCCGATTACCGAAAGGTGTCGAGCGAACAGCTTCAACTTGAGTGCCCCGGATTCGATACTTAGCAGCACTGTTTCGATAGGATCGCTCGGGGAATGGCGGCGATCATGGTCACTTCGATGAGTCCTCCGTACTGATGGAAACGTTTAGTTCGACCTGCCCGACACCCTATATTTCCTATCAGATGTCGGAGAACGCTGCTACTCGGTCCACTCGAAGTTTCATTCACTATTGTTTATAATTTACACTTTCATTTTGCAATTATTTTTCCGGGACCATTTTACCAATATCCGTGACTCTTTACTGATTAAAATGATACCAAACACGACCTGGTTAGGTTTATATTTGCGCGTTTAATCCAAGGTTTAATGGAGCCTCTCTTATCCGAACTGTTGATATTCAAACTGTTATAACTTCGTAGAAAATGATCGTACAACTATGAACTTGGACTCGTTTTGAAGCTTGGAGCCTCTACTTTCGAGGAGTGTCGTTTATTTTGTTCCGAGATATCTTTTTTCATAACAAATGAAAAACCTGGGACAGGTTTCGCCTCTGCTAGAAATCGAAACATTTTGATGATTTTATGAAGTACGATGTATGGGTGAAATCTTCAGAATGTATTTTGCATCGTTCCCCCTTTGGCCCCTTTGCGACGCCCGTCGCTCCCTCTTTTGCGTCGCACTCTTTCTCTCGACTTTGGTCAAGCCTCCAGTCAATAAGCAAAAATTATTTTCGTTCCGAATCTTCAGAATGTATTTTGCATCTTACCCCCTTTGCGTCGCCCGCCGCACCCCCCTTTGCGTCGCACTCTTTCTCTCGACTTTGATCAAGCCTCCAGTCAATAAGCAAAAATTGTTTTCGTTCCGAATCTTCAGAATGTATTTTGCATCTTACCCCCTTTGCGTCGCCCGCCGCTCCCCCCTTTGCGTCGCACTCTTTCTCTCGACTTTGATCAAGCCTCCAGTCAATAAGCAAAAATTATTTTCGTTCCGAATCTTCAGAATGTATTTTGCATCTTACCCCCTTTGCGTCGCCCGCCGCTCCCCCCTTTGCGTCGCACTCTTTCTCTCGATTTTGATCAAGCCTCCAGGTTTCGCCTCTGCTAGAAATTGAAACATTTCGATGATTTTATGAAGTACGATGTACGGATATGGAATTTTTAAATAAAATTTTCTAATGTTCATGTTCCTTATTTATTCATATTGTTGTAGTTCAGCAGAGCGTATTGTCGAAGCTCAATAGAAGGCATTGTCGTCGCGTCAGATTTAAATTGGAAAACGCTCGATCTAATTTATTATAACATTGTACGGACCCAGCTATTATGATCGACGAATGAATATCACAAATCTCACTAACACCGAGAGTCCACCCGAGAGAGTTTTCAGGACGCGTTAATACTCGAAGAAGCTTACCTTGGAATCAGATGGTGATTGATTGTACATGTCATCATTATAATTCCGCTTTGAATGCACTGCTTACTGCAACGATGATGAACTGTTCTGAAAGGGTCATTCCGTTTTTTTTTTTTGTTCCTGTCGTTTCTTTTTTTTTTCTTAATAATTCTTCTCGCGCGTTTTGTGCCAACATTCTTTCCTCTATTAATACGGACTGCCATAAAAGATCTATGTTACACCGAGAGACCGACTGCAGATTCTCATTACATTCGAATCGCTACGGGGAAATAAACTTGGCCCTAAAAATCGGTAATCTCATTTGCGTTTTTATCGACGATTCAAATGAACTTCACCGGGCTTTTTCTGGTGCGGCAAAATGCACGCGATTTGTTATTAATATTAACATTCAGTGGCGCACCCAGGGGGGGGGGGAGCCAGGGGGCCAACAACCAGAGAAGACACAAAAGTATTTGAAGAGTGCTTTCAGACAATTTATTTTCTATTGCAGTTGACCTTGCATGACCTTGAACGACCTTCATAATAGGTCATTGCATTTGTCTTGAAACATACTATTAGAATGTAAATAAAAAACCATACCGTTCCATTAAAAAAAAAAACAAGGTTGACCTTCATATCTCCTTGACGTCTCCATCCAGTGGCGCACCCAGGGGGGGAGCCAGGGGGCCAAGTCCCCCCCCCCCCCCCCCCCACCCCCAAGAAAAAGGAAACGAAACACTGGAAAATTAGCTAAACCGTAGAATAGTTACTTCTAAAACTAAACATTTTGAACAACTTTTCTCTATACAAATAAGGCATACACTCACTTAGGTTCCGACGTATTTGCAAAAAACTGCCGATACTAGAACACTGAATTCTGCCTATTGTTGTGCGTCTGTGGCTGTGTACGTGTCAGTATTGGTGTCCATGGTCTCCATGCAAAAATGCCATTTATGCGATTTTGAAATGTGATAAAACGATATATATCCTAATATTTATAATTTATTAAAAATATTTGCAACGCTTCCCGGTAACAACGTGCGTCAGTGAAAGATCATTTTCTACATTAAGAATTTTGAAAACATATTTAAGATCCACAATGACACAACCACGACCGAATGGGTTGGCTTTATTATACATACACAGAGACATTCGTGTAACTATAAACGAAGTAATTGAAGAGCTATGTAAAAAGAAAAGAAAACTAGATTTTATTCTATAAATAAATTTATGTTTAAAAAAATCTAAAATAGGTCATTTTGTTCAACTCGTCCCCCTCTAAGATGAAATCCTGGGTGCGCCACTGTTACCATTAGCGTAGGAAATATTTCTCTGAAAGAAATGTCCAGCTTATTAAAAATATATTTTTAAAGACGATTTTCTTAATTAACGGTAACCAGCTTTTATTAGTATTATAGGATATTCTTTAAAATTTTCTTGGGCTGTTTCGCCACGTTTTATAATTTTCTAGGTACTCCCGGAGCATTTTCGCGCACAAAGAAAATTCAACTCTACACTGAAGAACAGTAAAGCACAGAAATAGTTAAGAAAACAAAGTTATAGTACCCTTCAAAGGGCACACTGCGAAGTCAAATTCACTTTGAATACAAAGTTCCATTTAACGTTTAGAACTTCAAAAACTCCCATTATTTTACAATAATTTAAAATGTACATAAATATTCATGTTTCACGATCAATTCGATTTTATTATTCTTTCACCATTTTCTGTGTTCATGAAATAGTAAAATACTATTTTTGTAACGAAGATGGAAGAGCAAATATTGAACTGAAAAATTAATTTTTTATTTCAATATCTTAATTAACAAATTGTAGAAAGAACACGGAAGTAGTTCACTAAACGAAAATAATATTCCAGTTAATTACGAAGTGTTTTACAATAATTTAAAATGTACATAAATATTCATGTTTCATGATCAATTTCGATTTCATTATTCTTTCACCATTTTCTGTGTTCACGAAATAGTAAAATACCATTTTTGTGACAAAGATGAAAGAGCAAATATTGAACTAAAAAATTAATTTTTTATTTCAATATCTTAATTAACAAATTGTAGAAAGAACATGGAAGTAGTTCACTAAACGAAAATAATATTCCAGTTAATTACAAAGTGTTTATGAATTACAAAAAGGTATACCTTATAATCCAGACCTTATGGCCTCTTAAAATGTCAATAACTTTTTACGTTAACTATAGTGACTTTTTACCTAAATTGCACTGGTGCTACGTGAAATCGTCATTTTACTGCACGTCATTCGCCGTCGTGTCGGTAGCACGCCATAATAGTTTGTTAATTAGCTAAATTTAAAGAGGCTGATAAAATTAATTCACATTTAAATGTCCAATTAGCCCGAAGATTAACGCGAGCTGATTACGTCGGGCCACTCTTATTCTCTTCGAGCTCTTTCAAAATATCGTTTTCGCATTATTGGAGCATTTGTGACACGCGTGGAGCATGATCATTATATTTGTATTAATATTTTGAAAATGTTGGTGAAAAAGACAGAACGAACCAATTAAATTTCATCATTCGGAATATCTGTAATCCACTGTTCGTATTATAATGGCAATTATACAATGCAAATAGAATTGTCTTATTTCCATTTTATTATAAAAGCTCCGCAAAATTTATTTATTAATCTTCACATTATTTTTGCAAGCAATACGAAAACTATAAAAGTCTTGAAATTCAAATGTGAATACTGCATCAGCATTATTAATTAATGTGTTACCCATATTTCATAAATTGTTAATAATTAACGTATTTAGGAATTTAATATATTTAAATGTTAATAGATTTAATTTGAAATTAAGTTGGGAGAATATTAAAATTTTATACTTCATTTTCCGTTAGGTCTCGTTTAATTCTACCAAACTGGATTCCAAATAATTAATTAAATCATTTATTTACATATTATTATCAACCGATCAAGAACCTAGTCCAGCTTATTAATTATATTGGATTACGTATTTTATGAATTCGTAATACGTAACATCGTTAAGCTGGAATCAAGACGAAATCGTCGATAATAATTTAATGAAAATATTGCTGCAAGAGGAAATAATCTACTATGTGTCAACCGTTACATTTATTGAACAAGCTCAGTTTCCTCGAAGCTTCCGCAATCTTTCGATCGGCATGCAGAAAAATTTATGAGAAATCTGACGATTTTTAAATCTACAAAAAACCGGTTCGTTAACTAGAACGATTTCAAAGATCAAATCGAGATTTAACGATCCACAGTTAACCTGAAAGACGTTCTGTAACACGTTTCCGCCGTATGTTCCGAAAGTACCAATTAAAATCGCTATCTCGATTCTCGATCGATCTTCGAAACCGACCGACGAAATCCACGATCGAAAGAATTCTTTTTCAACCGGTCCGACACATTTCGATCGTAGGGTAGATTGTATTTCTGCGTTTAATTGCTTCTAACGTATAAATAATAAAAAAAACCATGTTGTGTACAACCCTACATCTCGGGAGGGTAGTTATTTATTAATTTTCCCTATTTATTCATATGCGAAAATTCTGAAAAAAATCTATTAAATATCAAATACCCAGATACATGTACCGTAATTAATTCAAATTTTTAAGTAGCACATCCAGGTTGTAAAAAATCAGAAACCTTGAAAAAAATTGGAATAGTGCAAATTTTGGCTTTTTTACTCTATTGGTCATAAACGAAAATTCTGAGAAAAATCTGTCGGATGTCAAATACTCAGATACGTATGCCGTAATTAATTGAGATTTTTAAGTAGCACATCCAGGTTGTAAAAAATCAGAAACCTTGAAAAAAATTGGAGTAGTTCAGATTTTGACCTTTTCACCCTATTAGTCATAAGCGAAAATTCTGAAAAAAATCTGTCGGATGTCAAATACTCAGATACGTATGCCGTAATTAATCGAGATTTTTAAGTAGCACATCCAGGTTGTAAAAAATCAGAATCCTTGAAAAAAATTGGAATAGTGCAAATTTTGGCTTTTTTACTCTATTGGTCATAAACGAAAATTCTGAGAAAAATCTGTCGGATGTCAAATACTCCGATACGTATGCCGTAATTAATTGAGATTTTTAAGTAGCACATCCAGGTTGTAAAAAATCAGAAACCTTGAAAAAAATTGGAGTAGTGCAAATTTTGGCATTTTTACCCTATTAGTCATAAGCGAAAATTCTGAAAAAAATCTGTCGGATGTCAAATACTCAGATACGTATGCCGTAATTAATTGAGATTTTTAAGTAGCACATCCAGGTTGTAAAAATCAGAAATCTTGAAAAAAATTGGAGTAGTGCAAATTTTGGCCTTTTTACCCTATTAGTCATAAGGAAAAATTCTGAGAAAAATCTGTCGGATGTCAAATACTCGGATACGTATGCCATAATTAATTCAGATTTTTAAGTAGAACAATCTAGTTGCAAAGAATCTTAAGAATCAGTTTCAGTACAGTAGTTTAAGCTAGAAAGGGGAGCAATACATATAAGGAATCCTTCGGATGCGGGGCTCGCATTTGAGAAGATTCGTAGTGACAGAAGACGTAAGCAGTCGGATGTAGTACACACGAGTGCAGACACATAAATGGATGGCAGCGGGCATGGTTGGCCATGGACGAAACTGGTCGTGAAACCTCCTGGGACGAGCATGGCTCGTCCGTGGTCTGTTGGTCTCTTCGTCGTAGTCGTAGGAACCCTCACGAGATATTCGACACTAGAAGCCATGTTACGCAGTCGGCGTCGCCGTCAGTATCGCTCGTCGTTCACCCTTCATCATCGTCAGCTTTAACCGGTCAGTGGAAGTATCGATCGCGGTATCGGGTTCCAACCAACGCCTGCCCACGCGACAACTTCCTTTCTTTCACCTCGGGTTCTTCCTGCTGTGATCCGAGTGTCTACGACCGCGTAGAAAACACGCGACTGGTATGTTCGTTTCGTGTATTTAATCCATATTTCATAGACAAAACGTGTCCGCGATTTTTCATTTGTTATAAAATATCTCGGAACAAAATGAACGACACTCCTCGATAGCAGAGGCTCCAAGCTTCAAAACGAGTCCAAGTTCATAGTCGTGCGATTATTTTTGACGAAGTTATAACAGTTTGAATATCAACAGTTCGGATAAGAGAGGTTCTACTAAATCGTGGATTAAACGGACAAATATAGATCAAACTGGGTCGTGTTTGGTATCGTTGGAATCGCAAAAATGTCACGGATATTATAACAAAATGTTCAAAAATCCTTCTTTACCACCAATTGAACAGTATGCCATTTTAATAAATAATTACGTCCACTGAAGAAAACAGACAGTACCGCTTCGAGCCGAACAACTTGGCGAAACACAGTGTATCGACTGGGGTCCCTCGAGCAGTTCAAACTCGCGAAAGAGCGTCCTTATTACCGGTTCGGTAATCTCGATGATCGCGGTAATAAAACGCCACCGGGTAGAAGGGAAAAGTTTCCAGCTATTCAATTACAGCAATAAATCGCGAAGTAGCCGATGCTCCAATAAAATCGACGGATGGAGACGAGTGGCGGGTTGATCGTTGTTGGTAGAAGGTAAAAGAGAGAAGAAGAAGAAGAAGAGCAGGAGATCGAGGAAAAGGGGGGGGGGGGGGCAGGTAGCATGAGCAAAAGGAATCGGCGACCTTGCCGGAACACGACGGAGGCCGCGGATTCCAGACAGGTCTCTGTCCCCTCTCCGTCCTCTCCCGGTCTCTCTGTTTTCATGGTGCACCACGGTGGTGAGATCGCCCCCGGCGCGAGAAAGGATCGCAGGTGATTATGGGAAGGCCCCCGGAGCCTCCGGGCCGGGAGGCAGATCAGAGGTGCCGCCTTCTGCGATGACGGAGCGATCCTCGCAAAAAATCGGCCGCCGGGTCCTGTGTTCTCTTCGCGAAGCCCGGCCAAAGTATAAGGTTCGGGCCCTCTGGTGTGAGACCGAGGTCGATTAATCACCTGGCAGCTATGGAAACACGTCCAGAAGACATCGGGGGCAAGTATTTTGCATCGTTCCCCCTTTGCGTCGCCCGCCGCTCCCCCCCCCCCCTTTGCGTCGCACTCTTTCTCTCGGCTTTGATCACACCTCCAGTCAATAAGCAAAATTTATTTTCGTTCCGAATCTTCAAAATATATTTTGCACTCTACCCCCTTTGCGTCGTGCACCGCTCCCACTTTTGCGTCGCACTCTCTCTCTCTCTCTCTCGGCTTTGTTCAAGCCTCCAGTCAATAAGCACAATTTATTTTCGTTCCGAATCTTCAAAATGTATTTTGCATCGTTCCCCCTTTGCCCCCCTTTACGACGCCCGTCGCTCCCCCTTTTGCGTCGCACTCTTTCTCTCGGCTTTAATGAAGCCTCCAGTCAATAAGCAAAGATTATTTTCGTTCCGAATCTTCAAAATGTATTTTGCATCGTTCCCCCTTTGCCCCCCCCTTTGCGACGCCCGCCACTCCCCCTTTTGCGTCGCACTCTTTTTCCCGGCTTTGATCAAGCCTCCAGTCAATAAACAAAATTTATTTTCGTTCCAAATCTTCAAAATGTATTTCGCATCTTTCCCCTTTTGCATCGCCCGCCGCTCCCCCCTTTGCGTCGCACTCTTTCTCTCGACTTTGATCAAGCCTCCAGTCAATAAGCAAAATTTATTTTCGTTCCGAATCTTCAAAATATATTTTGCACTCTACCCCCTTTGCGTCGTGCACCGCTCCCTCCTTAGCGTCGCTCCTATCCTCCCAACTTTGTTCAAGCCTTCCGTCAATAACCAAAATGTATTTTGGTAACGAAATTCTTCGAAATGTCAAGCACAACATCCTTGAAATCCTCCAAATCATTCCGAAAACCAATCACCAAACCTCATCAAGAAAAGATCAGGCAACATTTCCACGAGCAGTTGCTCAACCTACTCGCTCCACCGCGAACCAAGGATTCGCCTAATCAAGTCAGATGTAACGATCCCCAGTCCGCGGGGGTCTTAAAGAGTCTCGCGGCTCCCTTGGACGAGATAGAAAAAGATGGAGAGAGCAGGTGTTGAAGCGGCTGTCAGCGCAGGGGATAAGTAGGTGTGCCAAACTAATATTTTTGCAAAGTTCAGCGGCGGAACGAGCCGCCATATTTTCCGTCGCGAGTGCCTTATAGAGCATTCCGAAGAAAAAGACGGAGCTTGAAGAGAAAGTAGAAGAGGGTGGAGGGGGGGGGGTGGTGGCACGAAGAGGATCTTCCGGCAAAGTGGATAGGTAATAACCTTCTTGCCTCGGTGAGAAATGATTGGCAATCAAAGTTGGTATTACACGTGGAGGCGACGACCGAACCTCGCGGACCGCGAGTGCATTCGGTCCCGTTTCCAACAGAGACTCTCGTTAACCACCACCCCCACCCGCACCCCCTAGGAAAACCCCAAGAATCTCTGCGCGTCGACCTTCCTAGCTTTCATCCACCCCCGCGTTTTTCCGTGGCCGCAAAGTCGGAGCAGCTCGACCGGAAACTTGGCCCCCGGGCTCTTCTTGCTCCGGCGACGAGCGAAAGCCTTTTCCCGCCTTTCTCCGCCTCTTCCCTCCCCTCCCCGCCCATCCATCCATCCCCTATTCTTCTTCTTCTTCTTCCTGGCCCCGAGAATGGAAAGATCCCGCGGATAACGGACTGATCCTTTGTATCGGCGAACATTCGATCCCCTGATTGATGCACAAAGACCGAGAGACGCCTCTTCTTTGTTTTCCGCGCCCCACACCCCCAGCCTTTTCTTCCTACCCCTGTTGTTTGGTTTTCCCGTTGAAGATCTAACTCGCGACGACTCCGCGCCGGCACCGGGAATGTAATGTCCAAGTTATCTGCTGATGGTCTTTCTGCATCGAGCTTCGTAGTTCTTGTCGGGACCAAGAGTTTTCGAACGGTGGAGGTAGCATTTTTTTTGTTTGGGATCAAAGACGCTGTCGTCTGCGAGGAGAATGTGATTTTTTAAAAGTTGAACATTGACGAAAACATGTTTAAACTGTGCATAAATATAATACCTACGTAATCGGTGATTATCTGTACAGTAGTGTCTCGATATATGCGAAAGAAAACCCAAAGAAATTCGATACACCGCTGAGACGATACTAATTTATTGACATAACTGTTTTGTTCTTAATTATTTCTGTGCGACACTTCTATCGGCGTATTCCTGACTCTTTTCTGCTTAAAATGAGCCCAAACACGATAACATTATGATTCTTTTTGGTTGTTTAATCCACGATTTAGTAGAACCTCTATTATCCGAACCGTTCAGTTACCTACCCACTGAATCGTGATTTACTCTGGAAATATACGTCGAACTGAGTCGTGCTTGGACTCATTTTACCCGGCGAAATGTCACGGATATGCTGATGAAAGTCTCGTAAAAAAATAATTATTAATAACAAAGTTATGTTATAAATTGATATGTTATCTCACTCCAATGGAATTGAAACTCGTGTGATTTACAGGATCATCGAGGCTGAAAGCAAACTAAACGTACCGATAGATTGTCTCACCGATTGATGTTGTTAAATAATGTCATTAAAGCGCCGGCAAACGTGAAAATGAAAGTACTTTGGCGTTAAGTGTTTAATGGTGGATTCGAATGACACGATGAGAGAGCGTGGTCGTGTGATAGCAGCACGCGGCACGGTGTCTTAATTGATCACGGCACACAAATCTTCTCGTTCCCCGGTCAAATGACTGTGTATTAACCGCTGCAAATGACAGAGTGAGTGTCCAAGACGGATTGAGTGCGCGATGTGCGTTTGATTGTTGACGAGCAGCGTGCAGCGTGTGCGCTTGATGAACGCGTGTGCCGCGCTGTTTACAGGTGACTATGTTTAACTGACTGTTTACGACACTCTGTGTGACCGAACGTGGTCGTGGAATTCCTCCAATGACAGTAATTTTCTCCCACCGCTCCGGAGAGAGTGCCCATTGGAAACCAATTAGTCCGCTGTTGATTATGTGTCGAATGTTACCTGTACGGGGTGGTCCGCAGGTTACCATGGAAACTGAAAATAGAAAATTTTAGCTATATATATTTTACAAACATTCGTCGCAACAAAAAATTTATATGATGAATTACGAAGTGTACAGGGTGGGGCGCTATAAACAGGTCACTTGCATAACTCGCTTATTTTTGAATATTTGATGTTACTAATTTTTTTTATAGGTGGAGACGTCAAGGAGATATGAAGGTCAACCTTGTTTTTTTTTAAACGGAACGGTATAGTTTTCTATTTACATTCTGATAGTGTGTTTCAAGACGAATACGATGATCTATTATGAAGGTCACCTCAAGGTAACCTGATGTTACTAATTTTTTTTATAGGTGTTGACGTCAAGGAGATATGGAGGTCGACTCTGTTGTTTTAAATGGAACAGTATAGTCTTTTATTTACATAGTGATTGTGTGTTTCAAGACGAATACAATGACTTATTATGAAGGTCGTTCAAGGTCATGCAAGGTCAACTGCGATAGAAAATAAATTGTCTGAAAGCACTCTTCAAATACTTTTGTGTCTTCTCTGGTTGTTGGCAAAGCGCTCTTGTAATTATTGATAAGGGTCACAGAACATAAACAAATACAAATACGGTTTTGTAATATTCTGACACCTGTAAATTTCTATTTGTAACCAATAACCAAAGAGATGACATGCAAAAACATGCTTGGAAAAGTGCTTGCTCTGTAATTGATGGAATTGAAATTGATCAGACAGTGCCATCAGTATTGCTACGTTTAGACTATGTATCCATGTTCAATCGTCGTGTTACATGCAAATCGTCGAAGTGTTTGAAGAGTGCTTTTGACCTTGAGTGACCTATAATGACCTTCATAATAAGTCATTGTATTCGTCTTGAAACACACAATCAGTATGTAAATAAAAGACCATACTGTTCCATTTAAAAAAACAGAGTCGACCTCCATATCTCCTTGACGTCAACACCTATAAAAAAATTAGTAACATTCGGTTACCAGCTCCACGATACCAAATAAATTTGGTCTGACGCATTATCTTCTATCTTCAAAAGCAAGCGAGTTATCCAAGTGACCTGTTTATAGCGTCCCACCCTGTATATTAAATACATGTATATTAATTATTATGTATATTACAATTATTTAATAATATACCTATTTTTGCATTCAGATGGAATCTTACTATCCCGCTACGTTATTTACAATTTCAATAGAGACGAATATTAAATAGAAATATAATATTAACAATAATTTAATTGAATCATTGCATTTTCAAAGTACATTTTTAAGGTCGTCTTAGGGGTTAATACAGTCAAAAATTTGAAAATTCCCATCAACCCTCGGACCGTAGTTGCCGGTGGCTGGGTCTCGCGCGACCCTGGCGACTATATCAGCGACAATCGAGATCCACGCGAATTTAGTGGGTGACAGCAGACCCAGCCATCGTCGCGCGAGATTTCAACTGATCGACTCGTTTAAAGGTACGTCTCGATAAGTGAGAATCGAGGGGCTCCGTTGAGGTAGCTTGGAGGTGCACAGAGACTGAACTTTCATGTTTTATGGAAATTGTATGGAGCCGCTTTTTTCCATCTTCAGCGTTTCTAAGAGCCGATATAGGCACTTTCCGGAGACGCCCGCAGCGGTGGCCGGGATTCTGTAAATCTTTACGATGCGAACGACAAACTTTTTAATTAAGGTCGTTACCTCAGTGCGAAAAGCTGCCATTCAGATTTTAATAGGGCCTCCACCCTCGAGGCTCGAACGCCTCCGAATTTCTTATGTACTTGCACAGAACTGAATGTATAACTGTATATGTATTATGATTGGATCGTGGACAATGGTGGCCTTTCAACAATCATACAATTTTGCTACTGTTTAACCTACCGTTTGGTCTCGGAGAAATGTTTTCAACAAATTTGGACGGTCTTTAGAAAATATTTATTGGCAAATCTAGTTCTCTATTGCACCAGGAGTATTATTTTCAACCTATTAAACATATAAGACAAGAGAAAAAAATGTCTATTTATTAGAACCTTATATTTTCTCTTGGATATTATTGCAGAGCATGAAAATACGAATCCAACGAGTACCATGATCGTACCATTTGGATCATTCAATTCGGAGATACTCGCGGTTGAATATATTAAGTAGTTCACCTTTCAGACACAAGTATCTCGAGATTGAATGATCGGAATGGTATGATTATGCTAGTCGTTAGATTCGTCTTTTTATCCTCTACAATAATATCCAAGAAAAAACAAATGTTTCAAGAAAATAGATACCGATGACCTTGAAATTTCGTTGAAAACTGACCTTGAGAAAATATTGTTTCTGTCATATGTACATACTCTTGGAAATAGTATAACCTTGTTCATATAACAAATAACTGAGACACCCTGTATAATAGTATAATAATTTTTAATTAAGTGAATATCAATAAATCAATCATGCAAATTTTCCGACCACCCGGCAACATTTTTAACATAATGAAAATAAATTATGAGTCACTGTGCGATGGGCTAATTGGCACAAAGGTCCGATTTTCATTTTCTCGTGTAACCCAGCAGCTTTGAAAATCGTCGCGTGACAGGGTGAGCTATATTTTTCGGAAATTGGCACGCCTAATGAAATTAACGTTTGTCGTGTAATTGAACGCCGTCCCGTGCCGTCGCGTTAAAAGCTGTTTTCAATAATAGCGACGCGTGATTTATCGAAAGTATTACATTCTCGATGTAATTCCGCGTGCGACGCGTCGTTTATACTTAACGAGCGCAAATAACTTGTAATTAGGTCGAAATTTGGCAAATGTTTCGCCGGACGCGTTACGAAACTCGTTACAGCTGGTACACAGTGTGTTTCGCGAAAAGTGGATTATGTCACGTTTACGCTCATTTTTACAACTGTTGTATATTCACTTTTTTCTATTTATTACGATTTTTATTAATATGTGATATTTCATTTAATGATATATTCATACAATTTATTAGATAATAATATTTTTATGGTATTTATTACATAATAATATTTTTATGGCATTTATTATATATACATATCGTGTTTGTATTGAATTTGTATTGAAACACAGTGTGTTTCGCGAAAAGTGGATAATGTCACTATTATACTCATTTTTAGAACTGTTGTATATTCACTTTTTTCTATTTATTACGATTTTTATTAATATGTGATATTTCATTTAATGATATATATTCATAGCGTTTATTATATAATAATATTTTGATGGTAGTTATTACATAATATTTTTATGGTATTTATTATACATACAATAATATTTTTATGACATTTATTATTTAATAATAGCACTTTCAAGAGCACTGTGTTATCTAACAATAGCAAGTTATTAAACATATAGGATTTAATTAAAAATATAGCAGTTTGACAACCGACATTACATTCCACATAAATATGACAGAATCAAATTCATTATTGTGTGGTAACATAATTTTAACAGGCATTGCATAATTCATGTTAAATGACCCCAATCAAATACTCTTTAATTTTATTAAGTGCTCGCAGAGACGTTCTACATTTGTTATATTTAGAGCCAATTTAATGACCTATGATAAATTGAATTCGTCCACTCAATTTGAGTGAAGTGCTCGAATTAATTATACTCCTTATGGTTTATCTCTAAGTAAGCTGCTAAAATGTTTTTAATAATCACTGAATATAATGTATTTAAATATTTGCACGTTTCGCGTTAAACTCGTATAAATTGCAATTATAAATCGTACTAAATAGTAGCAGAATCGTAGAAGCGTGTACAATATTTTCAAAAGTTCAGTCACGTTTTCGGACTGGCGGGGAGAATTTTGGTTCCTCAGCTGTTCACCGTTTTGCAATCCTTACAGTATATTACGTCTCTTGTTTGCGGGATTATCGCGTCGTGACATCGTGTTTGTCAGAGAATACCGTAGCACGAATTGAAATTAACTCAGACTGCTACCGTTACACTGATACCTCTCTACACATTGTGAGCTATCTACCATGGAATCTGAACTACTATACAGTGTCGTGCTGAATACGGCTGACAAGTTACTGAAAGCTTTAGTCGCAGCTGCGCATCGATTCGAAAAGATAGCGATCTTCGTCCAGCTATGAAATCGTCATTTTTGCTAGAAATGTCCAGATACGCGGGAGCTGGCTCTAATAAACAAATACGAACACCGCACCATTTCGATGTGACTTTTCGAAAGTGACAGAAAAGCATTAAAAAAATCCATATCCTTCTCAGTGCACCCACTATCTCGCTTTGTTTAATAATAACAATCAGAGTTAATGTTCAAAGGTTGCTTCTGAAAGTTTCACATTCCTGACATTTTTCCGATTAAAACGAGCCCAAACACGATGCAATTTGCATTATATTCGTTTATTTAATCCACGATTAACGACTAGTTCGGATAATCGAGGTTCCACTATACCGTGGATTAAACGAGCAAATGTAACGCAATTTGCGTCGTGTTTGGACTCGTTTTAATCGGGAAACCATCACGAATGTGTTGGTAATTGTTTCTATAATACTTTAACAATTTAGTGTAACTGTGTGAGTAATGCGTCGGTGTCCTGAGGTGGTGAACTCGTCAGTTCCTTCGACTTCAGCAATACAGATCTCTAAAATATCACTTCGCAGGACTACGGAGAAGGACAGGGGGCTCTTCAGGGGTGAAGAGGAAGGGGGGCAGAGAGTAAACAACACGTGGACGGGGGTCTCCGAATAAAATTGCGGTGTAGCCGGTCCGATTTGCGAAAGTGACAGAAAAGCATAAAAAAATATATATCTAGAGTCCATATCCTTCTCAGTGCACCCACTATCTCGCTTTTTTAACATTAACAATCATGTTCAAAGTTTGCTTCTGAAAGTTTACCAACACATTCCTCACATTTTTCTGATTAAAACGAGCCCAAACACGATGCAATTTGCATTACATTCGTTTATTTAATCCACTATTAAGGACTAGTTCGGATAATCGAGGTTCCACTATACCGTGGATTAAACGAGCAAATGTAACGCAATTTGCGTCGTGTTTGGGCTCGTTTTAATCGGGAAACCATCACGAATGTGTTGGTAATTGTTTCTGTAATACTTCAACAATTTAGTGTAACTGTGTGAGTAATGCGTCGGTGTCCTGAGGTGGTGAACTCGTCAGTTCCTTCGACTTCAGCAATACAGATCTCTAAAATATCACTTCGCAGTACTATGTAGAAGGACAGGGGGCTCTTCAGGGGCGAAGAGGAAGGGGGGGGGGGGGGCAGAGAGTAAACAACACGTGGACGGGGGTCTCCGAATAAAATTGCGGTGTAGCCGGTCCTGGTTTGCGGCGGTGACCGCAAATTAACGACCGCGACGCTCGAGATAAAATAACAAGCCGCATAAAGGACCGCCGATACGTACCGATTACCTCGACCTACCTCCGCGATAGGGGGCCCCCCGTAGACCCCCCTGAAGCCATCGTCCCTTCCCGTCCGCTCCCCATGGTTTTGTCAGCGCGACAGGATCCTCCCACGATCGCCACGGAAACGGAAGGATTCACGAGGATCGAGAAATCGGCCGTTTGCCAATTGATTTCGGCGACCGCCTAAGTATAGATCCCTCCTCGACGACCGTGACGTGATCTCGCGATCATTCCGCGACGCCCCTGGAAATAAATGTCCGCCTTATGGCAGTCGGATGGCTGGGTCCCCTGCGATACAGGGTGGTCCACGTGATCCAGCTGATCGAGGATCTTTGAAGTGTGTTTGTGGTTGGGTATATGTATAGTGATTTTTCCAGAATAATTAATAAACAATGAAGAAATAAAAAAATTCTAAGAATTTAATTTGTTGAGATTGTTCAATTGAAAAGGATTTAATATGTGTACTGATTCAAAAAATTTTTATTTTTCACTAAGATCCGCGGTGCTAATAATTAATAATGTTCAAAGTGACGGAGGATTTATGAAATTTCATCTATTCCAAATAATGGATGATTCGACGTGTCATTAAGAGCATTATAGTAATTTATACCGTAAGTCGACGTTATTACATTGTTATCGCCACAATGCAATTTACTATCGCTCTGCAATTACGCTAATAATTATAATTACTGCGCATGTAGAAGCGGACACACCTGAAAACAATGGAAATTGTTTAGTATGTAATAATCCGTGCATAAAAGCAATAGAATGCAAATCTGTGTCAAATATATTAATTTGTACGTTATAATTTTTTCTTTAAAATAAAAATGAATATTCTTGGTAAAATATTCACCACATATTTTGATTTTGTCATTATAATTATATTACATTTTGTCAATATAAATTCAAATTTAGCTGAAAATGTTTACTATCGAGGTAGGAAATAATATTAAAATTATAATTTAGTTGAATATATTTTAATAGTAAATTCGAAAATGATATTAACAAGAAGCTGCTTTGGAAGCTTTATGAATAAATTATCGAATACCATGGTTTGGCATTTACCATTTTTTGGTTAACCCTTTGCACTCAAAGCTATTTTAACTCAAAAAACGAATGATTTTTCAATTCTAGAATATTCCAATTGTATTTCATTTTTTGCATATGAAACTGATATAATATCTTATGTAATATGTAAATGTCTAGTAGTTTATTAAATATGAACAAAAATAATAATGTGAACAATATTTTTAAGAATGGCATAGCAACTTTTAAGTGGTGCTAAGGGTTAAACTGTTTATATGTATATGCACATCTGTCGTTCTTTTTCCAGAAGAATTGTCAAAAGATTGAAGAGCTCTCTGTCACGGAACCGCAGCTTTGCGTTCAGACCGCAGGTGGCCATTTAATGCACTTCGCATGAAGCTAAGTAGCTGTACAAAGTTGCGCTACGAAAACTGCTCTAAAGCCGGAAACAAGTGGGACATACATACATTGAAATAAACTTCTTCCATTATTTCTATACTCTACATCATCTGTATTCAAACACTGATTTCTTTCATTTTTCAATTTTTACCAATTTGAAAATATTCAAACAACATGAAAATAAAGAACACTATTTTATTGTGCCATTTTGTTGTAGAGAAATGGCACAAAATAACATTAAAATCTGTTTTTAAACTAATGTGGGACCAAATGATATATAAAATGGCACTAAAGATTGTTTTTCAAAATACAGTGGATTCAAATAAAATAAAAAATGGCCCCAATCTTGTTTCTGAAAATACAGTGGATTTAAATAGAAACATGGTAAAATGGCACAAAATCCTGTTTCTTAAAATACAGTGGGTTCAAATAAAATATAAAATGCCACCAAATCTTGTGTCTGATAATACAGTGGATTTAGATAAACCATAAAATGATATTAAAGTCAGCTTTTCAGAACCCAATATTAAGCCACGTGCATGCAATAACAATTTGCTAATAACCAGACAGCAAACCAGTAGCGACAACAGACATATAATTAATTGTAAACCGTCTATAACATTGACGGCATCCAATCAAACTCGGGGATAATACTCGTGTCACAGTTGCAGAGAATTTGGCAACCGAGTTAGCTTTATCGGAATAAAAATTACCGAACAGACAGGAACGATTCAAACAGCCATTCGCGTTACAGCTTACAACGTGCATGCTACGATGTGAATTTATATGATACAACTGATGGTGTCGTAAAGTTCTGGCGTGCACGTTGAATGTGATTCGCTGTAAAATATTGGCAAATGTGATTTCAGGACGACGGTAACGTTGCAGATAAAAACTGGAAGTCGTGCTTGTTTCCGAGTGCCTGTTCCGTTCCGGCAAAGTATGCGAATGACAGTCTACTGTCGCATAACTGTTCGTTTCATCTATTAACGATTTTATTTTCTCCGTTTAAATCCTCGGCGATTACGCTTCACCAAATTATAAATGATTAGGTTTCGTACAATTAAAGAATCGATGTCTATTGATACAGATTCTACATGAAAAATAATAAAAAATTAAATTTTCATTTAATTATATTTAGTTCAAACTTTATATTAACACTAAACCTACCAAGCATTACAAGTGCTTAATTTATGCTAAATTTATTCAGATTGCCCATAATTTTCAACATAAAATAGATGCTTGGAGAAGGAAATTTATTCCATTATTATCCACAAAAGAATTTTTCTACTTTCAATAATTGCAATACCAAATGCCGGTCATTTGGTAGGTTTAATGTTAAATAAAAAAGAATGAATTCAATAATATTTCACGTCAAAAACTAGTAATAACATGGAAAATGTATTTTTCCAAATTTTTACATACAGAGTGTCCCACGTAACAGTTTTCATGATTTTTTAAGTATGTACTTGCGATAATCTGACAAAAAATATTTTAAACAAAAGCTGATCAGTTTTCGATTCTCTATACATTCCAATAAAAAGAATATTCGAAAATTTCGTTTTTATTAACGTCAAGGCAGCCTTCATTCTTTTAAATGGCACATCAAGGTCATCCGAAGGTCATGCTATACTAGATCGTTGAATTCGTCTTGACACTTAAAAAGTGCCATTTAAAAAAATGAAGGTGACCTTGACAATGTGTGAGAATGAGAATGAAACATATAATGAGTGAGATACAAAATGTATAAAATTAATTACGAAATGAGTGCATGAATGAGTGTGCATGAATGAGTATGCAATGGATAAAAGAAGAATGTATTTTGTTTAAAAGATTTGCCAGTCGTCGTTAATATACCAAAGAGTAAACATCACTTGTACTCGTTAATTATATTAAATATATATTTATACATATATTCACTGTTTGAACAGACAATACTATAAAAAAAAATGTTTTTCGAACATTTAAAAAATATTTTTTGTCAGATTATCGCAAGTACTTAAAAAATCGTGAAAACTGTTACGCGCGACACCCTGTATATTTGTCGCACAGTGTAGTATCAATTTCCGTAAGAGGACCGAAGAGCTAACTTCAGCTGGAAGAATGGCGGATCGAAAAAGTTGATGGGTTTCTCCTCGAGGAGCGTTGCCTATGCGCAATTCCTCGGTCTCGAGACAAAGGAATTCGATAACGGTTTATAGCGGCCGATTAGAAGGTACCACAGCGCACGCAGTCCGTTGTTCTAAAAGCAATAAAGGTTCGCGGGGTTCGAAACGGCACGTAAGAAGGCGCACGATGCACGATGCGCAAGCATAGGCAGATGCATATCGGCCCGAGAGGGACGCGTTCTGTCCGACGAGCTGCACGTAGAAGGCGGTTTGATAGTCCTCCTAGCGGTGTTCTCCAATTCTACGAGCGTCCCCTTGCATCCCCGGCGCTCCTCGTGGATATTTGCAATACCGTCGTGACGGCGTTACAGTTATGACCGCGTAAAGGCGGCCCGGGAACGGTCTCCTCTCCGTCCCACACACACTGGAAAAAACGCAAGAGAGGATACAGGGATGCAACGACACCGTGACACTATATACTTTCCTTCGGGAACGAGCCTCGAAGCTCGCAATCCCCTTTTTCTCTTCTTAACGGAGCCATTTCTCTCGCTCTTTTGTACCTCGGGTCGCGTCGGGACTCCGTCGCCATTTTCCGGCGTATTGGTTCTACGGTAAACGCTCGATTCTTGTCCGGAGCGAGGGCACGATTCTTGTCCAGTGCCTACCCACTCCACTGCCTGTCAACGCCGAGTTATATCGGTGTGAACACCACAACATTGACTCGACGAATCGATTTTACAAATCTCTTAATTTTCATTATTTGTTTATGGGACTTTCGCTACCTTATTTCTGGCATTTTTCTGATTAAAATGACACCAAACACGATATAGTTTCAATTGTATTTAGCGGTGTAATCGACGGTGAAAGTTTCGGTCGCAAGGAAGGACAGCGCGTCGGAAAGAAAGAGACGCGGACAGTCACGCGAACCGTATTTCATTCTGTCCTTCTCTATGTTCGGCTCTCTATTGAAGTCTCGCTCGGCGCGGTCGGCGCGATATCTAGACGCAGTCATAAATCAAAAAGCACTTCTGGCCACGATTCTTGTCCAGTGCCTACCCACTCCACTGCCTGTCAACGCCGAGTTGCTCCGCAGGGCGGCGATGATTGATGTCGGCTCGGGTATATCGGTATGAACACCACGACATTGACTCGAGGAATCGATTTTACAAATCTCTTAATTTTCATTATTTGTTTATGGGACTTTCACTACCTTATTTCTGGCATTTTTCTGATTAAAATGACACCAAACACGATATAGTTTCAATTGTATTTAGTGGTTTAATCGACGGTGAAAGTTTCGGTCGCAAGGAAGGACAGCGCATCGGAAAGAAAGAGACGCGGACAGTCACGCGAACCGTATTTCATTCTGTCCTTCTCTATGTTCGGCTCTCTATTGAAGTCTCGCTCGGCGCGATATCTAGACGCAGTCATAAATCAAAAAGCACTTCTGGGCACGATTCTTGTCCATGAAAAACACGGCTGTTGGACAATAATCAAGCGTTTACTGTACATGGTTTGGCGTATTAGTCCGGTAGGGTTTTACGTGCCTTCGGTTCTTCATTTGCTACGTCGCGGAGAAGCGTCTCGAGAGAAAATGAACGACCCGGTGCGAATGCTTGAAAATGTGCACCAGGTTTTGTTGCTGTGCGATTGTTTTGTTACGAAATTATGACGTCAAGGGTACACGTTGAATGGCGGCGCAGCGAACCAAATTTTTCCTCGTCCGGTCGCTGATGCTAGTTCCTCTATGGCCGCGCCAGGTCGTTCATCGCGCTCCTGGAGAACGCTACCGAGCACAGACACGCGTAGTTGCGCCTACGTTGGCTTATAAATAACGTAATTAGCCTTCCTGCCTTCCCTTCTCGCTTTCAGCTTGACCGTCTTACTTCCTCTTCGCAGCGATCCGACGCTTCCGGTCTCTCTTTCACGATCTTTTGTAATCCTCTCGGCTGCTCTCTCCTTCTCATTTCTTTTCTCCACCCTTTCCCCGGATTGTGTTCCGCAAGTCGGTGACGTAAGAATAATTATCACGGGTCAGATTTTCATGCAAAGTTGCTGGTTCTCTTTTTAATCCTGCGATTTTTAATACCTTTGGACGCGCCGGGGCACTGGAATTGCACATTCTGTTATTATACTCTGAGAGATATTGCTTATTTTATTTGTTGTCGCTTCCTCTCTTACCCTTTCGATCATTTTCTGTGAGTTAACAATGCTCTTGGTTTATGCAATAATGTTATCTATGTACAAATTTGTTCTGTGATCTTCTGAAGCTGGAACGTGGAAAATACAATATGAACTTCACAGTACCGCTAAAGCAATACTAATTCGGTGCCATAACTTCTTTACGAATAATTATTTCTTTGTGAAACTTTCACCAATATATTCCCGACTCTTTTCTGATTAAAATGATACCAGACACGATGCAATTCGGATCGTATTTACTCCTTTAATCCATGATATTACCGAACCTCTATTATCCGAACACATCTTTCTGCTACTTTTGCGTCCCAAAACAGAGTTGGGCAAAATTTTCATCTAAATAAAAATTTTTATTCGTTATTCGAACCGTCGAATAGAAAAATTATCTTTATTCGACGAGGTTCGAATAAATAATTTTATCCGACGAATAAAAATAATTTTTTTTATTCGAAGCGGATTTATTCGAACTTCAAATAATTTTTTCATCTTTTATTCGAAGGCTTCGAATAAATCTTTCCACAATTACTGCCAACTCTAATATACGCGAACCATCGAATAATGAATAAAAACTTTTTTATTTTTTATTTGTTACTCGAAATTTTTATTTACATGAAAATTTTTCCCGACTCTGTCCCAAAGTCGCTCCAAATAGAATCTGCTCGATCTTGTTTAGTTTGAACTGTGAATAGAGAACTCTAATAACATCGGTTCGGATAATCGAGGTTCTAGTAAACTGTGGATTAAACAGGCAAATCTGGCCTAAATAGTGTCGTGTTTGGACTCTTTTTAATCAGGAAAATATCACGAATATATCAGGCTTCATAAATAAATTATTGAAAGAAAAAATGTGTTGTCGAAGAATTATTGTATTATTGAGTCACGTGACACGTTCGTCGCCCGTCTCGCTCTTACCTGTGCGTCCATTCTTGCCAGGGTCTTAGCTGATACACCTAAATGACGGCGGTTCGGGTAATTGCGTTTATTAAAATGTTACGCGTTCTAGTTCTCGCGTGTACACCTATAGAAATCGTGGCCACTCTACCATAAGAGACCGTTAAGTCGCTATCGGGACTTTGATTCACCGTGAATATTTTCTCTATGGTGAATTAGAGTGGAGTCAACGTGTTCTCACAATTTTTAATTTTTCTTTTTTTTTTTGATACACGGAATATGAATTAAAAAATTCGCCATTGCGTTCTAATAAACATTCCAAGATACATTTTTTATCTTGCTCTTAATAATTTTTTAAGTGCTCCAAGTGTCTGTTTTAGTGAACAGATAAAAAAGATGAACGTCATTAAAAAATTTTTGTTAAATTAATTAAATTCGCCCGCGAATGGTTCCACGGACAATAGAATTTCTAGAGCAGCATAATCCCGCTGGAGTCTGCGTTCGCAGGATGCAAAGCCAGACGAAGGAAAAATTGTTTTTTTGCAATTAAAGGGGTACTTTTGGAAAACTACGCTGTTCTGCAACCGCTTATTAATATTTATTCAACTGACCGGAAACGGTAGTCCTGTTTATTTAACGATGCACATTTTATGCACTACAGATATTCGTAGTATTCGGAAATTTTCGAAAATTCTATACATACAAGGTTCTACAGAAATTTAAAGCAAATCCTTTAATTAGACTTTACCAGCAAACGCAGGTAAGTATTACACGAATGAAAATTCAGCTGAATTCCACTTTCTTGAAATTTCTCCGGAAATGGTCATTTGCATGAACGTCCGCGGTGTACTTATAGTATGCGAGCAGTAAACTGAAATAATGCTGGTTTATGCAAAAAAGATAAACAAATATAAAAGTCGGTGATAATCGTTGTTATTCGAGTTCGGATGTTCTTGCATGTTTAAAGTATGAAAATTTGCAAAAATTTGCAAAATTTAGTTTTGACGAAATTATTCCATAATTTTAGTTGATTGAAATTACACTGGAGTAAAAGTAGCAATACAAATTGAATCTAATTATTATGTTGTGAAATATCCTTAGTTTAACGTAAAAGAGCTAAAGGTGTACACTTTATTTTTTATATTTATAATTATTAATTTTAATTTTTTTATATCTATAATTATTAATTTTAATTATTTTATATTTATTTTTTAATTAACAGGTTTATATTAAAGTAAAAGTGGCAATCTAATTTTTATTCCACAAAATCGAAGTTCTTAAGTCCATATGATAATGCTGAAAATAAGCAACAATGTATTCTAATAGTAAATTTAACAAGATCAGCATTAAGCCAAAAGCACAATTGAATCCAATTATATTTCGTGTTCCATTGCGTTCTCAACGCTCGCATTTGCTTAAAAATCCGCAGTCCAATTAGAGCGTTTAAAAATTTGCATTTTAATGAAAAATGTTAGACAATATTTGCGCGAAGTTCACGAGGAGTGTTTCAACGAACGAAAAACGAAAAAAAAAAAAAAAAAAAAGATAAAGAGATTTTAGTTTGATGGTAATCAAACGCTTATGGGATTGTGCTCGGCCGGGAATGCAACGGTACAAACTGCGCGCAATTTTTCTTCATTTCTCAGCAATTTTTCTTCCGGGGTGTTGCCAGTTTTGCAACTGGCCGGTCGCGGTTTTAAAAATTCACACTTGTTGCTGCGATTCGTACGCGTCTGATTATAAGTTATACGCTGTGTATACCTATTCGTTTTAATGTACCGGTTTTTAATTTGGCCCGCCACGCCACCGGCGAATTTATTTCAGCTGACTGCGTTGTGTTCCCGGGGCGGCAACGTTGCGAAGAATCGCGAATATTATCGTTCTTTGAAATATTGACCATTTTTACGCAACACGGTAATTACGTCCTCGCTTGTTCAGTATTATGCAAGACAAAATGCCTAACGCAAGGAACAGTGAAATTCCAAGAAAACAGAAAACTGAACTATATCCGTAATTAAAAAGGAATCCATACAACCTATCGCCTTGATTATGTGCGAAACTATACTAGAACCCTTCCTGAAGGTACAGTTAAAATTTCAAGTCGATCGGTCCAATACTTTCTTTTCAATCGTATCGCAAAGAAAACCGTGTTTCGAGTGAATCCTCGAGTTCGGATAATAGAGGTTCCACTAAACCGTGGATTAAACGAGTAATTGCGATCCGAATTGTATCGTGTTTGGTATCATTCTATTCGGAAAAGAGTCGCGAATCATCCAGTAAAAGTTTCATGAAAAAATAATTATAAATAACAAAGTTATGTCAATTTTTCTCCCTTCGTGTCGTCATCAAGAGATCATAAAGACGTATCTGTCCGCGATATAAGCAACTTTACGATCTGGAATTGTTCACATGCATCAAGACAATGCTATAATACAACGAACATGTGAAATGGAAAATGTTTATTTAGGACCGTCAGACGACATAAACCTGCAAAAATTGCATTTCAATAATTGCAATCAACTTTGTATCCCACGCATGTTCTTCTAAAAAACAGAGTGCACTTTCAACTCGGCCGGACAAGAAGAGTCTGAACGTTAGTAACTCTGGGTCAAAATGGACCCGGTGTCACACGGGATGTCACGGAACGGGATCTGATTCGAGCGACGTCCAGGGCAGAATCATGGACGGATAACGGCAACGGGTGGCGAGTATTCCGTGGAGACGGTTCGGAAACGTTGGTTGATCCAACGCAAATCGACGGAACGCGCCGTTTCGAGTCGAAGTCCGACATCGAAAGCAGCCGGAGCGGAGCGAGGCAGAACGAGAGAACCGCGGTTCTGGTCGGCTTCATCTTTTGAAACTTGTTGTATATAGGCGCGCACCAGTCCAGCCGTAAATATTCGCCGGTAGGTTCTTGCATATTCATTTCTGGCGGACGTGCACAGGGCTCCGGCCGAAATAATGGCCACGGATTTCGCCAGACACGCAGTCCAATGTCTCTCTCTCTCTCTCTCACTCTCTCTTTCTGTCCTTCCAGCCACCCTTTTTCTTGTCCTTTGTCTAAACTCTTATTCTGAATTTATCCCGCCTCCATTCTTTTCCCGCGTTGCTCCGTTATGCTACCATAGACCCCCGCGCGCGGGCCCCCTGCATGAGAAACTACGTAAGTACAGCTATTATGTACTAGCTTAATTATCAATTTCCGGTAATTCATATTTCATAAATTTCTAGCGTATAGCCTTGATGTACGTGAAAAATTCCGGATCGTAAAGTTGCTTCTATGGCGTACAGATACGTTTTTATGATCTCTTGTTGACCACACTATCGGAGAAAAGTTGACATAACTGTTTTATTTATAATTATTTTTTCATGAAACTTTTACTAGATGATTCGCGACTCTTTTCTGAATAAAATGATACCAAACACGATACAATTCGGATCGCAATTACTCGTTTAATCCACGGTTTAGTGGAACCTCTATTATCCGAACTCGAGGATTTACTCGAAACAAGGTTTTCTTTGCGATACGATTAAAAAGAAAGTATTGGACCGACCGATTTGAAATTTTAACTGTACCTTCAGGAAGGGTTCTAGTATAGTTTCCCACATAATCAAGGCGATAGGTTGTATGGATTCCTTTTTAATTACGGATATAGTTCAGTTTTCTTGGAATTTCACTGTTCCTTGCGTTAGGATTTTGTTGCTGATGATTCGCGACTCTTTTCTGAATACAATGATACCAAACACGATACAATTCGGATCGCAATTACTCGTTTAATCCACGGTTTAGTGGAACCTCTATTATCCGAACTCGAGGATTTACTCGAAACAGGGTTCTCTTTTCGATACGATTAAAGAGAACGTTCTTCTTCGGATCGTTTGTATGCGATTATCATAGAGAAAACTAACCTAAAAGCTGATAATTCGACCCTGTAAGGGAAGATAGGGCTTGTAACTTGGCACAAAGCATTTCTTCTTGATAAGGCTATCGAATGGCTAGTTTAATTTGGTCCCAGGGCATTTTTAAACCCCTTATCAGTCTACATTCTTTACGTTCCGAAGGATATGCTCCATGACATGATGGCCCACCGGTTTAAAATATTTTTTCAGGTGATTAACCCTTTGCACTCGGAGCTATTTTAAGTGAAAAAGGACAGATTTTTCCATTCTAGAATATTTCCATTCTACACAATTTTTCTTTCATTTTTTGCATATGAAACTGATATAGTATTTCACGTAATATGTAAATGTCTAGTAGTTTATTAAATACGAACAAAAATAACACTAGATTGCCCAAGGAAATCATTTTGACTGCTTTTTAATTTAGAAAAACAATTATGTATATAATGACACAATTTCTTAGAATTTTGTGACTTTTTGTACAACATATAAATGCGTTTATTAATAATTGTAGTTACCTCCCTCCCTCCTTCATTTCCGGTATATATATGTGTGTTATACCTATATTGCCCAAAAGCAGTCAGTCTTTCTAGTGATAATAATGTGAACAATATTTATAAGAATGGCATAGCAATTTTCAGTGGTGCCTCAGAGTCGCCATCCGAGTGCTAAGGGTTAAATGCATACGTTAATAAAAAGTTACCAAAATAATCAAAGCTCTAGTAACAGTGCAAATTAGCCATTTTCGTGTTCAGAAAGCTCTGTTGTTAATAACGGACTGAGCTAATGTTAATATCGCGCTAAGCTCCTCCAAATCAATATTCCGCCCAGCCGTATCGCGAATTCTCTGTAACAATACGAGAGATATCGATCGATCGAGTTCCCGACAAAAGCTGTTTCGAGGACTCTTCGCGAGGCACCGTACTCCATGCGATTATTAAATGTCGGATAATTACGCACATTCGAAAACGCTTTAGCTATTTCGACGTAACGGACGCGCGTCACTTTCTTCCCGGCTACTCTCCACCTTTTAATTAAATCTTAGTCGACCGTCTTGACTTAATTAACATTAGCTCGCGGGTGTCCGGAAGTTCGAGCTTCGATCCTGCTTTTAACTTCGCTCCCTTCTGTCCGCGGACAAAAATCGCCTTGACGTTAATTAACGACCTGCAAATGGAACGCCGCGAGCCCTGAAATTGTCGCTCGACGTGACGTCACTGCAAATTTACATAAATTAAGTCGCAAACGGCCGGCCTCACGGAGCCGTGAGTTCGCTATATTGCCTGATAAAAATGTGATAACACTGTTCAAAACGTGAGATCGTAGGTTGCATGTAGTTCGAATTATTTTTTATTATGTAACAATGTTAATTTTAATCCTAGATTCAAATGAAACTTCGACCAACATATTTCTGACGTTCTTCCGATTAAAATGAGTACAAACACGGCAGGATTCGGTGCATATTTTTCTGTTAAGTCCGAGTTCGGATAACAGAGGCGATACTATTTCGTGGATTAAACACGCTATAGTGATCCGAATTGGATCGTGTTTGGACTCGTTCTAACCAGAAAAATGCCAGGATTGTGACTTGCATAGAAAAATAACCAGACAATAATATAAACAAAATACAGCAACTAAACGTGCATAAAAATCTACAATATCCTACTGTCGTAGCTGTCACGACTCGAAAGTGGTACCGATTAAAAATTGACGGGTTTCTCGAGGAATTAAAGGTTGTCGGTGAACGTATTAATTAATTAATGGAAACCGGACAGTGAAGCGAAATCCATGTGGAAAGGGATCGCGCAATTGAAACTGGCCGTCTCGAAGCAATAGTCGCGGTTGATGAAAGAAAAGAATGAATGAAAGAGCGAGAGAGAAAAAAGGGGGGAGGGAGGCGAGAACGGAGGAGGGACAGAAGCAGACAGAAACGAAGAGGAAGAGAAGGTTCTATCAGCGACCATATTGTAGTTTCTCGCCCGTGCCGGCTAAGCGTGTCGCAACTTTTTACATCACGTGCCTGCACTCGCGTTATGCCGTTATGCTTCGTCGTTCCGCGGATATATATGCATCCACACATGCATCCACACATTGTCGGGAAAGGAAACGCGAGAGCTGGCCCTCTCTATGAAAAATGCCTCGCGCAATTGTACGTTGCTACGGGAGCCTCTTTCTTTTTTTTTTTCTTTTTTACGAACGCCCACCTAACCCCCGGTTATTTTTCCAACTATAACTGGATTAATTTCGTATTCCGGCTATTTTACAACCTCGCCAGACGGATTCCACCGTATTGCTTTCGCGCAGAAGCATTCAACTGCAGAGACTCGTGTCGTCATTCTATTAATTGCGCGACGCGTTAATTACGTTATCTCGTGTTCGTGGATTTTTACGCTGCTGTTTGTATTCGTGATACTTTTTCGGTTAAAATGAGTCCAAACACGACGCATATGGCATCATATTTACCTGATTAATCGTGGGACCTCGATTATCCGAACTAAGTTACCCGATTGCTTTAGATTGAATTGTATGCGTGTGAAACTAGCACGTCTTAGCACCAGGGACTGAAACGGTTCTGAAAACAACTGTTTCAAACCGTTATGAAGAACCGAAATGACGTTGTAACTGTTACGAGAATATCGGTTCTGGCCTTTTATTTCGGTTCAGTAACTGTTATTTCTGTTCTATAACTGTTATTTCTGTTCTATAACTGTTATTTCTGTTCTATATCTGTTGTTTTCTGTTCTATAACTGCTAATATTCTGTTCTATAACTGTTATTTCTGTTCTATAACTATTATTTCTGTTCTATAACTGTTATTTCTGTTCTATATCTGTAGTTTTCTGTTCTATAACTGCTAATATTCTGTTCTATAACTGTTATTTCTGTTCTATATCTGTTGTTTCCTGTTATATAACTGCTAATATTCTGTTCTATAACTGTTAATATTATGTTCTATAACTGTTATTTTTCGGTTCTGTTCGGCCGAAGAACATATAACGTATGCAAGCCTTGCGTTCAGTATATTAGGTCGTGTAATATGAAATGTCGGATTATTCAATGTAGAAGAAAAATTGATTTTTCTGAATACAGAATGACAGAACCGAAATCGGAACCGAAATCGGAACCGAAATACAAAATTGAAAAATAACAGTTATAGAACCGAAATAATATCGGTTCTCCGGAACCGCAACCGTAACCGATATTCTCGTAACAGTTATAACATCATTTCGGTTCTTCATAACTGTTTCGAGAACCAGAACCGATATCATAACAGTTTTCAACCTCTGCTTGGCACAATATTCAGGTGTCAGTTCGGATAATCGAGGTTCTAATAAATTGTGGACCAATTAAACAAATATGGTCCGATGTGTACCATGCTTGGACTCATTTTAATCACGAAAATTTCACAAATCTGCCGGTAGTAGTTTCACGTATATAATGTTCTTTTGCAAATTAAAAAATTCAAAATTTTTGTACATGGTCCTAACCGAATGGCCAGCGGTTGGAGTGGACCATCGTGCTCCGTACATTCGGGAGAAGACGAGTCTGTTCGTATTCGTAAACGAGGGCAATAAGAAACGACTAATTAGCAACTAGCCGAAGTGGCAGCCGAAGAAAGGGCCGCGCTTCGTTGCTCCTTAGCCGTGCACTTTATTTCGGTAACCAGAGCAGAGACGAGGTACCATTTCGCGGATTGAACAAAGGAGTCCAAGATTCTTTCGGGTTCGTTCCGCGGGGAGCAACCATAATCGACCTTTATTTATTTAAATTTTTATGTATATAAAAATAAGTAAACGCAAAATCTAAAGGCATTTAAAGAATTCTCAAATTCATTTGTATTAATTTTAATTCACCGCAATTACTAAAACAGTAATACAGTGATTTATTTTGATGAAAAGCAGTAATTATTTTTTAAACATTTTTCTTCAACCAAAAGTTTCTTCTTCGGACTAAATAAAGATTCGATGCCAGAAATAAATGTGCTTCCGGTCGGTTTCTTTCGAAATGATTTTTTTCGGACTTTTTCTACAGTGGACGAGTCGTGCCACGTGACGAAACCCTTCCAGTTTTTAAAATAGAAGCCACGTCGAGACGGACGAGCGGATTTTCGCGAAATTTGTTCACGTTGCTATTTATTCCTGCCAATATGTTGCTTCGCTGACGAGTAGCTCGGTTTGTTTTTTTTTGTAATAAATTATTTTTGAAACAGTTAATTGTTGGGAGGCTGTTGCATTTTTTCGCAAGCAAAAATCATGTGGCAACATAGACGATCATGGAACAATGGGATCCACCATTGGACGGAGTATACACATAGAAAAAATACTTTTCCTGGATGGCGACGTGGCGTCGCATCATAATTTCAATAGCACTTCCGCTCGAGAACTCTTAGGTCCGGGGGTGGTGGGGGGGGGGGGTGTGGAGGTAGAGGACATATCCAGAGCTACAGTTAGGCGAGGTATCTCATTAATTGCGAGCGCTATTACGCGAGATACGCCGGTTAAAGAGCTGCCGTCGCTCATCGTGAATTTTTACGCAGCTTTTAACTCGTTTCGCTTCGCGATAAAACACCGCGCGAACAGAGAGTAGAGCCCACCGGTCTCCCTGTTGCTACGAGAGAAAGGACGCGGTTTTAATTAGGTGGAATTTTACGCGTACCTACACTGGATTACCTTCTTTTATCGCCAGAGAAGGAGCCCGGAGCCGGGCTGCACTGGTGTATCACGCACCGAGCATTTACAGACACTAAACCTCCTCCCTCTTGGGATTGAGCCATTAGTTCAATTTTTACCATTATTCAAGCAGCAGTGTTCGAACAGATAGATACAGTGGTGAGAAGAATTTTTTCTCAAGGTCAATCACTCGGATTTCAAGGTCGTCGATATTTTTTTTTACGACACCCTATATATTCTCCTCGACGTTCTCGTAGAGCACGAAAAGACGAATCCAACGAGTATAATGACCATACCGTTTCGATCATTCGATATCGAGATATGCGTGTTTGGAAAGTAATTTTGAAAAGTTTTCGAGTTTTTGACATTTTCAGACTCGAATATCTCGAGATTGAATGATCGTGGCAGTATTGTGATTATACTCGTTGAATTCGTCTTTTCATGCTCTACAAGGATATCTAGAGAAAACTCTTAGTCGTGTATGACGTCAACTAGTTATATTAAATTATTATTTATATTTTAGCAGAGACTAATGACTTCAGAAGCGCCCCGAGAAATATATTTGAAAGAAAATTGATAAATGAAGTCGCGAATGATCCCAGAGATTCCCCAACAAAGAGCACGAATTTCTATAAATAATCGCGAAACCTATTCATTCGAGGGACTAACTCCACCGCGTTCGCTAGGCACATTTGTCAGAAAAGAGAAATTAGTCGCAAGGATTATGATTTATGGCTGATCAGGGTGTGGGATAGCGTGTTGTAAGGGCGAAAGAGAGTAGAGATTCGGCGAAGGCGGGCAAGGAATCAAAATGGCTGATCGTTAGCCTGACTCCTTTTACGCTGACGCTGGCAGGATAGGCTAAAACCGAGGCCTCCGAGCTTCAGGCAGGAAGCACGTGATATTTACGCGTCGTGTTTGCCTCCGCTGATTGCTGTTTGACGTGCCTGCGCTGTCCCCGCGTTTCCATGCCGGCGTCTTATGTCTTATTTCTTGTCTTTTCCCACCCGTACTAGAACACGCTACACTGTTTCCACCAATCCCTATTTCCCCGGTTGCGAGTATGCGAATAAGCCGCGTGCGCCCTTGCTGCTGCTGCTGCTACTGCTGCTGCTGCTCTCTCCCCTACATCTCGAGGATTAAACGCACGCGTCTACCGGGGAATTTCTGTTAATACGAGACGCTTCGAGATGCAAAATAGTTTCATCCCTCTCCTCTCCCCTGAGCCAGGAGGGATTACAATTATACTGCACTTTCAATTTCGCCTCAAAGACCCGACAAGCTCGACAAGAAATCGTCTTGAATTACCCACACCGCGTTTCTTGCATACGGAGAAACGGAAGTCGCGTTGTTACTGTTTTCTCGGATGCAGCGGCAATGGTGGGTACGTTTTACGATAAGTATCGGGGGCGAAAAGAGTGCATCGTTATCTATTAGCGTTGGACTAATTTAGACTAATTAATTAATTTATTGTACAGAATATGTAAAATATAAAAGAGATAGAATATAGAATCTATAGAATATAGAATCTATAGAATATATCGAATATAGAATATATCGAATATAGAATATATCGAATATAGAATATATCGAATATAGAATATATCGAATATAGAATATATCGAATATAGAATATATCGAATATAGAATATATCGAATATAGAATATATCGAATATAGAATATATCGAATATAGAATATATCGAATATAGAATATATCGAATATAGAATATATCGAATATAGAATATATCGAATATAGAATATATCGAATATAGAATATATCGAATATAGAATATATTCTATATCGAATATAGAATATATTCTATATCGAATATAGAATATATTCTATATCGAATATAGAATATATTGAATATAGAATATATCGAATATAGAATATATCGAATATAGAATATATCGAATATAGAATATATCGAATATAGAATATATTGAATATAGAATATATTGAATGTATTAGAATATATTGAATGTAGAATATATAGAATATAGAATATAGAATATGGAATATATGGAATATATGGAATATATAGAATAGAGAATATATTGAATAAGGAATATAGAATATAGAGAACGTATTGAATATGGAATATATAGAATATAGAGAATATATAGAATATAGAATATAGAGAATATATTGAATATGGAATATATAGAATATAGAATATAGAGAATATATTGAATATGGAATATATGTATGTATAGAACTTAGAATATGCAGAGTATATTGAATATGGAATATATGTATAGAACATAGAATTTACAGAGTATATGTAGAATGCAGAAGTTCGCGGACAAGAAGTAAGTTCCCTACACTCAACTGATTAATTGAAATATCCAGAAATACAGCAACGAGGTTCCATTGGCATCAGCCATCGAGCCCAGTAGATTCCTGCCGCTTTCCGCATTAGCTAAAACGCTGGGAGCGGCTCGAATCATTTGGGCCGGGCGAACATTTTCCGGGATTATTCGGATCTCGTCGAAGATCGGAAAAGAACTGGCGGCGCATCTAGGCAACAGCTCCTTTCATTTCTTCAATGGACCGTGCCGTTTCCCATGACGTCAATCTCTTTGCGCATTCTAATTTAATTCGTAAAAATGACTACACGGGAATCTCGAGTGTTTCCACGAGTCTCTCTCACTCTGTTGCTCTTGCTCTTTTGCTCTCTTGACGCGCCCTCGAGCTTCAGCCACGTTCCCAAGCATTCACCGTTAACAACATTTTCCCCAGATCCGCGAATTTGCGTGTATATACCCGGTACCTTCGTAGTCTGGGCCCCTAGCTTGAAAAGGGGTTTTATACGTACGGTGAAACGCGCCATCAATTTGCGCCGCGCGCCGCGGCGTCCGTAAACTTGGCTTCGCGCGACTAGAATCGCTTTTGACCCGGTACACCCTCTAAACCCCTTCGGTGTTCTATGACACGAATAAATATGCAAGAATATCCTTGTGTACCCGGTCGGGGATTTCCGTGAAACATGCGAAAACTGAATTACAAGATGTTCTTGAGTACGTGTAAGTCTCTGGTGTACCCGATTCTACGCGGCTTCGGGGATACAGGCCGCGTCAAAACACCGGATATTTGATTGACCTGTGGATCAGCCATAACGAAGTATCGAGGTTTGACAAATTTAATAGACACCCAGTGCATTAGGAAAATATTCATATTTTTATAGAGCATATTCTACATTCTGTATGTTATATTCCATATATTCTACAGGGTGTCCCAAAAACATTGATAGGTTCCCGAGGTCATTTCGAGAAACTTTTTCCTTTGCGAAAATTCTCTCCGCGGCTTGGTTCACGAGTTATTAACGAAAAACAGCACGCTGGGCGGGACCTGTCCCAGAGGCGGAACCAGTTCACTGTAGCCGCGCTCTGATTGGTCCGTGTTTTTCGTTAATAACTCCTTAACGAAGCTGCGGAGAACATTTTCATAAAGGAAAAAGTTACGTCACGTGATCTCAGAAATCGCCTTCTTCAGGAAGAACGTGTTTGGGACACCTTGTATATTTTCTATGTTCTACACATATTGTATATTTTATGTATTCGATGTATATTTTCTATATTGTACACATATTGTATATTTGATGTATTCGATGTATATTTTCTATATTCTACACATATTCTATATTTCATGTATTCGATGTATACAGGGTCTACGCGTTAAGTTATGTCACTATTTTTTAGGCATTTCCGGTAGTGCAATTAAAAAATCTTTTAAACAAAAGTTTACCAGTACTTGGTGAGCTACATTTTCGCATATTCATAAATCTGAAAAAATGCTTTTTACATAAAAATGTAAAGGTCAACTTGACTTTTTTAAATGGCACCATATGTTTTGGACGACATAGGATTGTTGCTGACGTCGAGGCGAATTCAACAGTGTATTATACTATGACCTTGAAATGACCTCAAACTCAAAAATGTTGTGCAAACGTATATGCATCGTATATAGCGATTCAGCAACAATCCTATGACGTCCAAAATATATGGTGCCATTTAAAAAAGTCAAGGTGACCTTTACATTTTTATGTAAAAAGCATTTTTTCAGATTTATGAATATGCGAAAATGTAACTCACCATGTACTGATAAACTTTTGTTTAAAACATTTTCTAATTGCACTACCGGAAATGCCTAAAAAATGGTGACATAACTTAACGCGTAGACCCCGTATTTTCTATATTCTACACATATTGTATATTTTATGTATTCGATGTATATTCTATGTATGTTCCATATTCTACATTCTACACATATTCGTAATTTTCACCAAGAAAATTATTGGGAAAAAAAATTGAATATTTGGGTCAGACGACGGTTGAAGAGAGATCGTGCCCGGCACGAGCACGGCCGGCCGATAATAATTCGCGGGCACGCGGCACGCGCGCAAACAGTATCTCCGTGGAACGTATCATCCGGCTGTTTGCTTCGAAAGCAGGTCGTACATGCGGGTACACCTGTGCAAGTCAGCTTTATCCGCGGTGTTGCGGTGCACGGTTATCGGCATTAGCCGTGATACGCGCCGGCAAACGAGGATGAAACGGGTTTCCCAGCGGTAAAAGAGTTCCCGCTTTCCGTTGCCGAATATTTCGAGCATCAATCACCAAATTGCGGATACACACCGGGCCCGTTTATTGGCCGAAACGCGGATTGCCCGATATCAGCGCGATCGCTTACTCGGTTACTAGCTTGCTCGCTCGCTCGCTCGCTCACCGATACTCGCCCGAAACGGCGGATTAATGTTTTGCGCTTTATATCTAATTCCTCCCGAAATCCTCTAATGAATGAGATCAATTTTTCTTTGATACCGTATTCTGTCAAACTTCACCCCGCGCGCAAAATGGAAACTTGCACAAACATCCGTAATGCGTCGATCAACGAGGCTTTACGCGAATTTTCTGTTTTCCGTCGATTTTATCTTAATTAATGGGTCACCGATCGGCTGCAGGATTTTTCTATTGAAAGACGCTTTATTTTCCCGTATGCAGACTGTTGAACGCGCCCATAGTGATTTCTGCTCGTTACTAGCCGCTATTCAAACTATACAGGTTGTCCGAAAATTACTGCGTTAAATTGAAATGTGAGGTTCCTTGGGTCATTTGAAGCGACATTTTCCTTAACAAAAATAGCGCCCGCGGCTTTGTTTAGGAGTTATTAACGAAAAACACGGACCAATCAGAGCGCGACCTAGACGCTAGTTGGCACGTTCAGCCAACCGCCTGCCGGCTCGCCGCGCTGAACGTCCCAACGAGCGCTCTGATTGGTCCGTGTTTTTCGTTAATAACTCCTAAACAAAGCTGGGGACGCCATTTTTGTTAAGGAGAATGTCGCTTCGAATGACCCAAGGAACCTCCCATTTCAATTTAACGCAATAATTTTGGGACACCCTGTATATGTATTTTCATTTTTTATGATCGATTATTCTGGAATTGTTTTCATTCGAATTAATTGCTTGTTTTATGTTCCCTGCATTATTAGCCACTGTCCAAGCACGATTTATTACAAATTATTGTTCAACTATTTATTGTGCTGTTGGTTTATTCATTGTTCGAATTTATTCAAATTACTTCCATATTTTCGTATGAATCGCTATTTGTTGGTTTTTTTTTGGAAGCAAGGTAACTATGAAATAAAAAAGCAGATATCTTTTAAACGGTATTTATAAAAAGCTAAGCTTCAACCGACTTCGAAACATTTGAATTGAGTCGCTCTTGTCGGCATGCGGACTCAAAGGGCCGCGGCTTCTATCTTTGATTCCAAACAAAAAGGTACCGCGAAATACAATGTAACGGTTCCGCAGATACGGGATCTGAAACGTATACAGGGTGTCCCACGTAACAGTTTTCACGGTTTTTTAAGTACTTGAGAAAAACGCGTTTAAAGATTCAAGTACGATTTACACAAAGAAAATGTAAACTCGCCATTAGTCTGCTATGTGTTGTGAAATTGCATGTGTTGAGAATGCACATTTTTCCAGCACAAATTAATGTCCAGCTGATTGATATTTCGCTGGTTATTTATTAATACTTTAATCGTAATGAGGCAAACAGATGTTCCGTTCTACGTTCATTTACCTTTTACCTGCATATTCTAGGAATGTTATAGAAGCAATTTGTACAAAAAAAAATTTTTTCGATTTTTTTGGATCTGCCACATGGAATGACCCCCTCAAATAATTTAAACAAATTATTTTAATATTTCACAATTTTCGAGGTCACCGTATCGATAGTCACAGCACCAATAAATAGCAACTCCATTTCCCTATAAAGTGATAAATAAAATTCGAACCCCCTTAAATAATTTAAACAAATTATTTTAATATTTCACAATTTTCGAGGTCACCGTATCGATAGTCACAGCACCAATAAGAGCAACTCCGTTTCCCTCTAAAATGATAAATAAAATTCGAACCCCCTTAAATAATTTAAACAAATTATTTTAATATTTCACAATTTTCGAGGTCACCGTATCGATAGTCACAGCACCTATAATAGCAACTCCATTTCCCTCTAAAATGATAAATAACATTCGAACCCCCTTAAATAATTTAAACAAATTATTTTAATATTTCACAATTTTCGAGGTCACCGTATCGATAGTCACAGCACCAATAATAGCAACTCCATTTCCCTCTAAAATGATAAATAACATTCGAACCCCCTTAAATAATTTAAACAAATTATTTTAATATTTCACAATTTTCGAGGTCACCGTATCGATAGTCACAGCACCAATAATGGCAACTCCATTTCCCTCTAAAATGATAAATAACATTCGAACCCCCTTAAATAATTTAAACAAATTATTTTAATATTTCACAATTTTCGAGGTCACCGTATCGATAGTCACAGCACCAATAATAGCAACTCCGTTTCCCTCTAAAATGACTACTAAACGCGAGAACGACATCGCTTGTATTCATACGTTTCCATACAATACGTTGGAATCGATAAGATGCGCTCGGCTCGGCGTCGGCAGCGCGGCGGCGGCTGTAGTTAATAAATTTCGAAACTGCAAGCGCTCAGCGTCGGGGTAAACGTTCATTCGCAACGATGCTTCATCGCCATTTGCATTATAAATGACAAAACGTTCGCGCAACGTTCTTAGAGCGACGGGTATAAAACGACGGGGACGTACCGGCGACAAGTTCTCGCAAAATTTATCGAGGATTTCAACGTCAGCGGACACCGTCCCGATAAATCGCGTCACGAAACACACGAAGAATCGCCGCGGGAACACGAAGATTAAGTGCCCGTACGTTTAATTACAAAGGAAAACATTCGGCTACGTGCCTACAACACACATTCTTCTCGCTTAAAACCCTGCCGGACAGAGAGCTGCCGATCGGAATTCAGACGTTCCCGTGCGTTCAGCAACGATTTATCCGAGCTTGCGTTCCACATTTCAAATCGAATCGCAGCTACGCCCACCGTTCGGAGTCCTTCGGCAAAATTAATGCCGTCAATTGGCTGGGAATCGCAGATACGGTCTCGGTTCAAGCGAAAAATTCGTGTAACGACACTAATTTAGTGACGTAACTGCTTTGTTTATAATGATTTTTTAACGAAACCTTTATCAACGTACTCCTTGCACTTTTCCGGTTAAAACGATACCCAACACGATACGATTCGGAGATCAGTTGCCTGTGTAATCCGCGATATAGTAGAACCTCTATTATCCGAACCGTTCAGTTACCTAGTTACTAAACCAGGATTTACTCTAACCCAACCAATCGACAAATACAAATTTTCTAATGATACTTGTACACAGACATATCCCTGACATTTTCCTGATTAAAATGACACCCCACTTGACGCAATTCAAATCGTATTTAGCGAAACCTCCATTATCCGAACCGACAATCCACGTTCTAATAATCAAGTTCTAGTAATTTACGTTTAAGTTAAACGAAGAAATTGCTTATATCGACTGTAAATACCATTTACTCGTCTCTTCATGCTGGCACGACCGTACAAAAGTTGACATAACTTTGTTGTTTATTAATGATTTTTTAATGAAACTTTTACGAACATATTCCTGACGCTTTCCCGATTGAAACGAGCACAAACAGGATATAATTCAGAGCTTATTTGTCGGTGTAATCCACGATATAGTAGAACCTCTATTATCCGAACCGTTCAGTTACCTAGTTACTAAACCACGATTTACTCGGTAAGTATACGTCGTACGATGTCGTGCTTGGGCTCATTTTAATCAGAGAAACATCACGAATATGCCCGCGAAGGATTCACAAAGAAATAATTAAAAACAAATCGGTTCTATCATTATTTACAGCTTCCTGGCGCCACGAGCGAGGATAAATTTTCCACAAATATCGTGCGTATGTCGAGATATTAATATAACTGTAGATTCTGACTGTAGGGAAAAATAATTATCCGACTGATAAATTTTTTCCCAGAGGATCAATTAACATCGACTGTCAAGTACCGTGTGGTCCCAAAGGGCCTGTAATTACCATTTCCGGCGTTCTTTGAGGTTTGACGGTAAAAGAACCGTTTCTACGGTCGCCGGCGCGCCTCGGGGCGATTATGCTCTCGGAGAAATGTCAGTTTTTCATACGCAGCGAAGGAGGTTAGCTCTTCAAAGGTCACGCAGAAGGGCTGCGGTCTCGGTTGCCGTGAAAGGGGAATTGAAAACACGAGGTTATTGCGAGCTCTCTCTCTCCCTCTTCCTCTCCCTCCCTCTCTCTCTCTCTCTCTCTCTCTCTCCCCCACTCCGGACACGTGTAGAAGTGTAGACGCACGATTCACGCGTCCCTTGTGTACAGGTTGAAGTGGTTGAAGAGGTGGTGAAAGCCCTCAGACGCATCGGACCCCTTCTCCTCCACCTTGCCTTCCTTCAACTTCTCTCCTTCATCCTTTCGACAAGGTAATCGCCAATTTCTTTCAGCCCCCTCTTTTCAAGAACGTCTCGCGCCCGCTCGCTTCAGAACGCCTGCATATCGTATTCGGATCTGTCCGACGGACCCTGCCACTCAAACCTTCGGATTTTTAAACGAGAGACCACCTTTCACCGCCGAAAATTCGCCGGGATGCGGCGAAATTAACCCTTGAAATTTTCAAGTTCTCCACCGACGAATTTTCTACTCTATTTTTTTTTTTTTTTTTAAATTTTTTGGCGAGAAACAGCGATTTTTTTTTTTTGGTTTTTCACCATGGTTAACTGCAGAGTTGGGCAAAATTTTCATCTAAATAAAAATTTCGAATAAAAAATAAGAAAATTTTTATTCATTAACTCGATGGTTCGCGTTTATTAGAGTTGGCAGTAGTTGTGGAAAGATTTATTCGAAGTTGGAATAAAGCCACTTCGTATAAAAAAAATTATCTTTATTCGTTGGATAAAGATACTATATTTATATTCGAACTAAAAATTTTTTTTACGTTTTATTCGTTATTCGAAATTTCTATTTAGACGAAAATTTTGCCCAACTCTGGTTAACTGGCCTTTTGTGAACGACGAGAGGAACGGTTTGATTTTTGCACATTTGGCACGTTGTACGTCCGATTTTCAGTGAATTTATCAATATTTAATCGCTTTGACATTTGAACATTTAATTAATTCTGCATTCGAAAATTCTACAATTTTCCGAATTTTTTTTTCCGAATATTCTGGCAAAATATGTGATCATACTACCAGTCCTTCCTGAAGCTCGAAATTGTTTAACCATCCAGCGGTGATTTCTGCGAAGGAAAGTTTGTTTTCCGAGTCAGCAATTTCGCCGGAATATTTTATGTTGCTCGTGTCGGATCTTTTAATGGAAATATATCAACAGTAATTGCATCGGAATTAATCCGGGAAACTTAGTTCGGAATTGTCGTAAATAAAAGGCGGGACCGTCTATTCCGTTGCACACCTGCGTGTAATGATACCTTTCTTCCCATTTAGAAAGAAATTACAACTGTCTTAGATGGCCGTTCTTAAAGCACGTGTTCTTAATGAGTGAAAAGATGTAATTATAGCGGATCGCGTTCCGGAAAAATATTCTTCTTAGCTTACCCGCTTGTGTAGCCCTCCGATAAAACCGTTTAATGGACACGTTTTTAACTGAAACATTAAATAATTTCGTTTTGCGCAAAAAGAAAACGGCAATCGTACACTGAAACATATGAAAAATAATATTTAATGAGTTTATTACATTTTTCTGTTGCAGGTGAGTGTCGAGGAAATTTCACTGCTGCCAGAAGCCATTATGTGAGATGACTGTAATGCACGAGTTATAAGTAAAGTAATTCCATATTGTTTATCGAATTCAATACTTATATTGTAATTCAATTTTCATAAGAAAATTATCGTAATAATAATTACTATTTTCGTAAGATGACAGCTGAAGTCATAATAGATGTCCACCCCAGACCCATTACTTCAGGCTTAGACTATAAGAAATTGGGGTGGACAGCTATTATGACTTCAGCTATCTTCTTTCGGAAAAAAGTAATAAATCCGATGAAAATTCACAATTTACTTAACTTATATGAACGAGTCTGTATACTCAATATTTTGAGAAAATAAAATTTTCTTTTAACCATCAATTAACCATACGTTTAGAACAATTCAATGTGTATTTATTAACAAGAGAATGAATTTTTAAAAAATTTTGTTTATCACAATTCAAAGTCGACCGAAAACCGTGCAACTTTTCTTAAGAGCATATCACTGTCGGATAAAAGTGGCAGAAAAATCGCGGCGAGAGCCTGGTGGGGGGGGGGGGGGGTAGTATTTGCGATTTCATACGGGATTACTCACTTCTTAAATATCGCGGACTTATAGGTACTCTTGAAGATTGTTTGCTGAATAATACATGCTCTCAGCTACTCCACTCTTTTCTGCAATCCGTGCTCCACCCCCCGGCGCTCCACCCACTGCCCCCGCCCACGCACCCCCCCACCCCTTGCGCACCTATCGCGTTCCAACCCCCCCTCGCCCCGGTCTGGTAACCGTTCTCGTCCCGGGGCTCGTAAATATTTACGCACCAAGTGCTCGATCGCATTTGCATGTGGGATTCGCAGTGATTTCTAAACGCGGCCCTCGGTTATGTAGGTTGAAGCCAGAATATACATACATCGCATCGGAGCGAATGATTCGCTGCGGTATCCGTTGAGAAACCTCCAGTTCGACGGCGACAATGTGCAACCTAAATTTTACATGCAACCCCGTTCGTTCGATCAGTCGGGTTTCTTTGTCGCGTCGCGTCGGTGGGCGTGGCTAGGGCGAGATCTACCGGAGCGCTGGCGGCCACTGTCACGGCCGCGTGACTTCGTTAAGCTGTCGCTTTAATCATCGTAATGGTGAACACCTCGAACTGTCAAAGTGGCCTAGGCGCTTTTGAATATTGAGATGGGGTGCTCTTCAAGGTTGATTCGCGCGTCAGTAATAAAATGGTGGATCCAGGGAAGAGGGCCGGAGGAATCTCGGGGAAAAGTTCGACCGCGGCTCTGACCATCGTTCCGTATCTTCCTCGGATTCCTCGGTCGATCTTTCGCTTCATAAATCGTCGGCGCAACGGACCGCGAAGCCATAACTCGTGGCTGCGAGCCTGAAGAGGAGGAGGAGGCGTCGGCGTCGGCGTCGGCGTCGAGCCGTCCGTCTCTTGGCCTCCGTATCCCTATCCGTATCCCAATCCGTATCCGTACCCACGCGACCATACCGTGCGAGGAACAACTCGAACTATACTGGGTGCTCGGCCGAGTACAGGAACGCCTCGCTACATGTCCAAAGATGTGCACGGTATTTCATACAATTTCATTCCCTCGAACGTGAAGTATTGCACGGTATTTTATAAAACTTTATTACCTCGAACGCGAGGTGCTGCACGGTACAGAATGATTTTTAATTATTTTTAATGTAATTTTTAATAATTTAATTAATCATTCTTTTTCATGAGCCAAATTGTATCGTGTTTGGACTCATTTCAGTCAGGAAAATGTTACGAACACGTTAACATATAAATTAGCAAAAATAAATTTGCCAAGTTGCTAGCTTTCGATGTTGCCACCAAACTTGCTACTACCTTCGCGAGGCTGCTGTTATATTTTCTGCAGAATCCGAATATTTTCGGGGAGTAACAGCAAGTTGGAAATGGACGAAAGTGCACGGACCGGAACACCGTCGATTTACTCTTTTTTTCACTAGAATCGCGACCATACCGTGCGAGCAACAACTCGAACTATACTGGGTGCTCGGCTGAGTACAGGAACGTCTCGCTACATGTCCAAAGATGTGCACGGTATTTCATAAATCTTCATTCCCTCGAACGCGAGGTGTTGCACGGTACAGAATGATTTTTAATTATTTTTAATAATTTCTGATAATTAATAATTCTTTTTCATGAGCCAAATTGTATCGTGTTTGGACTCATTTCACTCAGGAAAATGTTACGAACGCGTTAACATATAAATTAGCAAAAATAAACTTGCCATGTTGCTAGCTTTCGATTTTGCCACCAAACTTGCTACTACCTTCGCGAGGCTGCTATTATATTTTCTGCAGAATCCGAATATTTTCGGGGAGTAAAAGCAAGTTGGAAATGGACGAAAGTGCACGGACCGGAACACCGTCGATTTACTCTTTTTTTTCACTAGAATCGAACGATCGGCGACAGAAATCACGCGGAGTGGGCTTACAGCGGGGCATTTCATTGCGCCACGCGCTGTTGTGTCGTGTCACACCTACGTGCGCGCGCGACAATGAGAACTTACGCGAGCCGAATGTCCAACCGAAATAAAAAAATCGCCGGTATAAATAAACGCGAAAGAATCGATTCGGTTTGTTTGGCGAAATCAATCGCATCCCCCCGCGAGCGCGCGGTGTAACGACCGAGGGAAAATCAGAAATCGATTGTGTCCGTCCAACTAGTTTTATTAACAAGTCCTTGATGTTTTTTAACCGTGTTTACACGCAGTGTACATTCACTTTTTTACCCCCGTCAAATTATTGACCCTTTACAATTCCACGAACCTTCACAGTCATTTATTCGACCCTCCGCTGACGGTATTCAGGAATATCGCGGATGTTCCAGTGAATTATTTAAAACAATTAAATTATCACTATTATTTATCGCCGTATTCGTGACATTTCCCTGATTGAAATGAGCCTAAGCACGACATCGTTCGACGAATACTTACCGAGTAATTCACGATTTAGTAACTAGGTAACTGAACGGTTCGGATAATCGAGGTTCTATTATATCGCGGATTACACCGACAATTAAGCTCTGAATTATATCGTGTTTGTGCTCGTTTCAATCAGGAAAGAGTCAGCAATATGTTCGTAAAAGTTTCATTAAAAAATTATTAATAAACAAAAAGTTATGTCAACTTTTCTACGTTCGTGCCAGCATGAAGGGACGAGTAAATGGTATTTACACTCGATATAAGCAATTTCTTCGTTTAACTTAAAACGTAAATTACTAGAACTTGATTATTCGAACCTGATTGTCTAAATGTGTTAACATATAAATAACAATAAATAATATAAATCGTGTTTCGCTAAATACGATTTGAATTGTGTCAAGTGGGGTGTCATTTTAATCAGAAAAATGTCACGGATATGTCTGTAGAAGTATCATTAGAAAATTTGTATTTGTCTATTGGTTGGCTATTGTGGGTGTACGAATCTACTTTATAAGGTCAGGCTGACGCCCTTAGCGGCTTAGGAACGGCACTCGCGTTACTTCGCGGTGACTCACACAGACCGCCCATCATCCCGCGGGCCTGCCATCCTGGCTGGTTCCAGGTATTATCCTTTTATCCTACGCTAAACTTACGCGCGGCTGCACCTTCACCTACTCGAAGTGCGGGAAACGTAGGCCGAGCTGAACGCGCCTGGAAAAGTGTTGCCCGGCGCCCATTCACCGGCCATTGATGCCACCGCGTTCCTCGCGGCCATTTCATCGCCGCTGCCGCCAGTCCACGCGCGCAATCTGCATTCCGCGAGTTCTGTGCAGGTGACGGAATCTCGGGGCACGCGCGCGCGTTCTTCCCGTCTTAGGGTGCGGTTACACAAGCCTCGATTGGGGTAATTAATCCTGGGACTCGGCATCTTACACACTTATGACACAAATTATGAAAATGGCTAGTGCCAATACCATTATCAAACCGCGAATACATTAAAAGGATTTCAGAATTTATGACACAAATAAGTAGGTAAAATAAAACAGAATAATTAAAAATTATTTTCAAACTATGAAACATATTAAAAAAATAATTTTTATTTCACTCCAGTTTGTTGCAATTCAGGTAGAGAATGATTGGAGGATAAAAAAATTGTTATATAAATAATTATTAATTATTTATTGAATTATTATTTTATGAAACGTATATCAACACATTCGTTACACTTTTCTGCTTAGAATGAGTCCAAACACGACACCATTCCGATTATAATTGACCGTGTAATCCACAATGTGGTAGAACCTCGATTATCCGAACGAATCTTCACAAATAAGAATTGTGTATTAAACGAGTAAATGCGATCCGAAGCGTATCGTGCTTATACTCGTTTTAATCGGAAAAATGTCAGGAATATGTCGGTGAATGTATTATAAAGAAATAATTAAAAACAAAATGGCTCTACCATTTTGTGCCGGATGTTTGGATGCATTAAAAATGTATTGGACCAAGTAGAAGCAGTTTAAGGTAAATTGATTGTAAAGAGAGTAATGAGGAAACTTACGTACAGTGTAACTGCAGCCTTAATTCCCGCCTGTTCTTTAATGCATCGCCGGATGCACCGATGACTCTGCACAGGATGCATCAGCGGACGACGTGTTTCTGCGAAACCGAGGATTCTTGGAGGCCGTGTGGTTCATTCGCGAGAAAATGCAGGGTGAATGACACTTTCACTGACTGTACGAGATCATGCGATCACAGCTAGGCACACTATAAACATATTAATTGATTACTGAGATAGCAGACTAATTTTGTGCAATTTTGCAATTCAAAATTAAAAGTGTTCAAAAAATGTAAACTCGTTTGATTTTGTAACAAAGTTCTTGATAATGATAAAATTTGCGTGTGAAAAGATAATTTTAATGCTTGAAAAGAAACGCTTTTCCAGTCCCAGTAAACGCGAATATCCCCTTAATTAACGCGAGCGAGAACGAAAATTAAAACTACGTAATCTATTGGATTATTGGAAAAGTTTTAAACCATTTTTGTGTTTACGCGTAACCTTAATGAGGTTTAAGACTTTTCCAATAATCCCGTATTAATTATACGCGTAACGGGAAATGGTAAAATTGTTCGGTAAGAATCGGAATTTGTGTAATTATTATTTTTCGATATATTTGATAGCGCAATTTATATTAATCGTGGAAATCCCAATTTTATCCATTTTTGCAGATAGAAAATATGAAAAACTATAATATTATGCTAATTTACACAAAAATTTGTATTTTGCACACTCTATTACTAAAATTGCAGGAATTGTAAAAATTGCTCTGTTACTACAATTACAGAAATTGTCAAAAATTACTCGTATATGAAAATTGCAAAATATCACCTTGTTATTAAAATTGCAAAAATTAATCCTCGGTTAGCATAAACTTTTAAAAATTATTAAAAAATCACCAGTGGGTAAACAAAATTAAGAACAAGTTAAAAACTACTTTAAAAAATTAAGAACAAGGTAAAAGCTACTTTAAAAAATTAAAAACAAGTTAAACATTTTTCATTTTTGAGTGACCAATCTAGAAACATTAATTTGCTAATTTCTACGGAAAAATTCGCAAACACCGTTACTGGGAATAATCGGGCGAGCACAAAAGCGGATTTTTTCGGGAAGCTGTTAATTTTTATAAAAGATAAATCGCGTCCGCCGCAGAAAAACCGCCGGCTCGTTGAAAGCGAATAAATCAAGATAGGGAATTAAATTTGCTTGTAAAGCATAAATAATATCGAAACAATAAAAAGGACGTTGCTGTGCTGGAAACGGTAGGCGGACGAGAAAGCATCGCGAGCATGGGGAATTTACATTTAAAAAGGGGCGCAACTTCTGCTGAAATATATGACTGGACCGTGAAGCTAGAGATAAAGCCCTGGGAAGAAAAGGGTGCTGCGTGGGAGGGCGAATTCGCGACACAAAGGGAAAAGGGCCGCGAGCATAATCGCGCGGGAAAAGTACAAGACTCAAGTGAAACAACCAAGAAACGTAGGAAACGCCGATAATAAATAAATTCGAGGCCCAGTCAAATATAAACTACCTTTTTTTTACAATTTCACAAGCTTTCTTGCTTTTCAACATTCTTTTCAAATTAATTATTTATGGTCGCGTCGACCAGTTGTGTGGGTCATTAGCGATCTCTCGTCAAGGTTTATAATTTACCATAAATTAATACGTGAATAAATAAATTTTTCATTTTTCGTTTCGGAAAAGTATTGAAAAGTCGTCATCTTTTAACAATTGTTTAAATGGTGAACAGAACAATATTTCAATAAAGACACAATCCCTATTGTTAATAAAAAAGTTAGACCCTCGAAAAAAGCCCAAAATAATTTTCGTCGAAAAGCCCGGAAAGACGAAAATTCGAGTGTTTGCAAAGAATCGCGTTAAATATTCATAATTTCGCGTGAATGTATTTTTTCAGCGGGAACGTCGGTCGAACCTTTCGAAAAATACGGCCGACGAATGTTGCAATAATCGCGGAGGACGCTGTAAAAACACTAACGGCGCTCGGTGCAAAATGGGAAACCGGTCAGAAAACGAAGAAAAATACTGCCGGGTGTGTGCGCGCGCGCGCTCGCGCTTTATTTTGGTAGCCGAGTAGGAAACGCGCAATTTAAATGAAAATTTTTCGTTTAGACAATGGATTATAGAACGCGGCGCTTCCGTTGAAAAAAAAATATACAACGGTCCACCATGAATATTCCTGTATCGAATTTTCGCTGTTTTGTCGGACAAAGGGGAACAAATCGTCGAATTTCGTCGAATTTGTACGTCCGACTGTTTCGGGTTGTTTCGACTATGCGCGCACTCCTCGGAAATGTAAACTACGAAACGATCGTTTGGATAACATTCGCTCGGCCGAATCGTGCGAATATTAATTAAGAGGCCGCAGAGAACTAGCAGAATATTTGACAATTTCGAACTATTGCTTTGCTTACGCTTTTAGGCGTGAATTTTAGTGGCTCACAAAAGTATTAGAAACATACCGAATAAAACTAGTCGTTGAAAATTTGCAATAGAATTTCTATTGAGTCTCTTTATGGACCGTATTGGGCTGAACTTTCTCTTGGGAACCCAGAAATTTTCGATTGTTATAAGTCTTATATTGTTGATTTCTGCGAGAGAACCCCTATATGGAAGTCCCAGGCCGCGGAAACCATTCGTTTTTAAGTTATGAGCATGTAAAGTTGAGTAATTTAACACTAATTTCATAGTTTCACCTCAGAAAGTGACAGGTATGTCACTACACGGGAGAGCTCCCTACTAACCAATATGGCGGCGCCCATACCTGTCACTTTCAGAGGTAAAACAATGAAAATTAATGTTAAATTACTCAACTTTACAAGCTCACAACTTAAAAACGAGTGGTTTCCGCGGTCTAGGACTTCCATGTAGGGGTTTTCTCGCAGAAATCAACAAGATAAGACATATAATAATCGAAAATTTCCGGGTTTCCAAGAGAAAGTTCAGCCCAGCACTGTATTGAAAAGAAATAATATAAAAATTTTGGTACAAATTAAATACGTGGATTTACTCACAGCAAAGGTCATTCACCGGCAGGCCCTGGGCTACTGACTGCTCGCAGGCTGTCGACGCTCGAGCACTACCCCCACTACCGAGCACTACCCCCACTACCGAGCACTACCCCCACTACTGCTCGCATCCCCACTACCGCTCGCATCCCCACTAGCGCGCTTCGGCTAGCGCGAGACGGATACCTACGACATAGAAAAAAAGTGTAAAATAAATCCAAGGTATACAGACCCCAATAAAAATGTCACCGGCAATTATTGGCCGGATAGAATTATGGTTTAACCAGAAAAAATGTCAACAGCGAAGGCGATTGTTATCTCGCGTCTCCCTTTCATTTGATCAGCAAACGGTGCCGTTGGTAACCGATCGCTTGATCGTCAGATAATTTTCTCGCGATTGTTAGCCGTTTCGATAATTTAATAAATAACAACTATTCCCGTCCGTGGGACGGTAATAGCCCGTTCGGCGGGCGCGGTATATTCATAGGGTATCGTTGAAGGTAACCAGCTCTTGGAAATTACAGCACCGGGATTGCGGGGAGAACGGCGGGGAGCATAAAATGAAATAATTAATAACGAGGAATGGATTCATAGGTAATCAGCCGGCGCATTGTTCCGTCGGGACGCGCATGCTTCCTTCTATTGTTACCGGCGATTAAGTGCTTTTGTGTACCTAGACAAATATGGCGGACGGTGAAACGTATCGCCGCCGAGCCACGCGCACCGTAAAACTCCTAGTCCCTTTCATACGGCATTACGATTCATTTCGCTGACGGCTCGCGCTCGAAACCCCCCTCTCCATTCGCTTTCCAGTTTCAACACAATTTCATTATATTAATTGCCACTCCGTCGCAAATTCGTTGACATTCTCGTCGCTACGCGTCCAGACTTCTTTAAAACCAATTCTCTGAACGACTACGTGATACGCTAATTTGTGTTTTTTAATATAACTTTGTTATTCCGAATGATTTCTCTGCGACATTTTCACCGAAGTATCCGTGCCAGTTTGTCGATTCCAACGAGCCCAAGCACGACCTCGTACGATTTATAGTTGCTCCGCAAATCAGTATTCAGTGTCAATGTTACTGAACAGTTCGGATAATGGAGGTTCTACTAAAACCTGGATTAAACGGGTTAAATACGCTCCGAATTGTACCGTGTTTGGGCTCATTTCACCCAGCGAAGTGTCACGGATTAGTTGGTAAAAGTCTCATAAAAAAATAATTGTTAATAACAAAGTTATGTGACAAATTGATATATTGTCTCACCGCAGTGAAATTGAAAACCGAGTCCTTTGCAGTACCGGCGAGCCTGAAAATAATATTATACACCGTTGTGTTAATTAGGATCTGTAAAACGAAGGTTGAGCTAATGCCCCGTCCACAAGTTGGACTCGCGTGTAACCGTGGAGGCCTGGTTCATGAAACAAGGCGTGGAATAATGTTTTCGTACACGAGCGAAAGACAAACAGCTGGGGATCTTCGGCAGGCAGCCACCAATTTACCAGCAAACGAAGACACATCGAGTTCCGCGCTATCCGTGCCGCTGGAAGGACCAATTTCGCCCGTTTCTCGGTCGCCCGCTGCCACGTTAATCGTTATTTATGACCGCGGCTACTTTTCGCGTGCGATGCGAGGCCACACCGCACACCTTCTATTTGCTTATCGATCTCACGGACCCCGCGAGATTGCCCCTCTCGCACGATACACCCCCGCAGAGTTGTCTTCTACACCCCTCAGTCTCGATCCTCGGTCTCGATCATCCTCGAGATCGCCGAGCTGATTTATCGCTCGCGTTCCCTGAGAAAGACGTTATTACTTCCGAGCGTGTTCGTAATAGCTGTGTCCGGTTTATTATAGTGATCATTGCTTTGGAAACTTCTATGAGAAATATCCATTTTTTTCGAGATTTCTAATTTTGTTTAAGCAGGTTTGCCTGATTCGAAAAATCTGAGAAAAATAAATAATGAGACGCGATTACCATAATAGTTTAGACCCGGTCACCTGATAACTTTGATTAAAAAAACAATTTTTAATTTCTGGATTTTTTTAAAAATCTCCATGTCAAAAATTTCCGTAAAAATTCACAGTTTTCATGAATTTTTCCGTAATTTTTTGTTAAGCAGAACAGAAAAAATAGAGCATAATTCATTAAACCGTGTTCACCCTATAAGTGATTTCGAACATTGCTTTGGAAACTTCTATGAGAAATATCCATTTTTTTCGAGATTTCTAATTTTGTTTAAGCAGGTTTGCCTGATTCGAAAAATCTGAGAAAAATAAATAATGAGACGCGATTACCATAATAGTTTAGACCCGGTCACCTGATAACTTTGATTAAAAAAACAATTTTTAATTTCTGGATTTTTTTAAAAATCTCCATGTCAAAAATTTCCGTAAAAATTCACAGTTTTCATGAATTTTTCCGTAATTTTTTGTTAAGCAGAACAGAAAAAATAGAGCATAATTCATTAAACCGTGTTCACCCTATAAGTGATTTCGAACATTGCTTTGGAAACTTCTATGAGAAATATCCATTTTTTTCGAGATTTCTAATTTTGTTTAAGCAGGTTTGCCTGATTCGAAAAATCTGAGAAAAATAAAAAATCATGATTAGACGCGATTACCATAATAATTTAGACCCGGTCACCTGACATATTTGATAAAAAAAAAACAATTTTTAATTTCTGGAATTTTTAAAAAATCTCCATGTCAAAAATTTCCTTAAAAATTCACAGTCGTGTTTTCATGAATTTTTCCAGAATTTTTTGTTAAGCAGAACAGAAACAATAGAGCATAATTCATTAAACCGTGTTCACCCTATAAGTGATTTCGAACATTGCTTTGGAAACTTCTATGAGAAATATCCATTTTTTTCGAGATTTCTAATTTTGTTTAAGCAGGTTTGCCTGATTCGAAAAATCTGAGAAAAATAAAAAATCATGATTAGACGCGATTACCATAATAATTTAGACCCGGTCACCTGACATATTTGATAAAAAAAAAACAATTTTTAATTTCTGGAATTTTTAAAAAATCTCCATGTCAAAAATTTCCTTAAAAATTCACAGTCGTGTTTTCATGAATTTTTCCAGAATTTTTTGTTAAGCAGAACAGAAACAATAGAGCATAATTCGTTAAACCCTGTTCACCCTATAAGTACCATTATGAGAAAATTACAATTAAGTTTTATAATTTTCAAAAAAAAAAAAAAAAAATATTCGAAAAGCTCCATTAAAAAGAATGGTATTTTGCTAATGGAATCGGCAGTTTTCCTTCGTCGAGTGTGCTCAAGCATTTCGAAAGCTGGTTGGAAATGTGAGAATAAGGTAGAGGGAGGGATTGACCCCTGTGTTCCGGTAATTGCTTGTTTTATCCGAGTAAGCGTATACACCAGCGTAGCACCAGTTACATCGTCTAACGCATCCCGTTTAATTAAAGCACGTTGCCCGGACTAAAGTGCCCGTTCTCCGACTCTCTCTCTTTCTCTCTGTGTGTGTCTCTCTCTCTCTCTCTCTCTCCCTCTCTGCCTCCCCTCCGCCGCGAGATTTTCATCTGATTCCGTGTCTTCCACTTCCTCTTTGATGCCCTCTTCCATTATTAAGTTGTTCAAATGAGTTGTAAAAAAAAAAAAGAAAGAGATTGTTCCATTAAATGGCCGGGCTCTCGCTGATTAGTGCGTTTCAGTGAAAATCGTGTGTACGTGTGCGATGATTATCGCGCCTGCAGTCTGCTTCTTCCCCGAGATCTCGATCTCGTTTCATGTACGACGCTTCCTCTCTGCCGGCATGATGAAACTGTGGAAATCCGCGGTTAGGTGAATCATTCGAAAGTTTTATTTCTCCTTCGATTTTCGCGGTGGATAGAAGATATATTAATCTTCTTCTCGTAAACCGGTGATTTCTTTTGAATTTGGCGTGATTTCCCGCGGTTCGCGCCGCAAAATGGCGATGCATATTTGGACCTGTAGTCGTCATGTATTTATAGTTGTTGATGAAAAAGAAAATTGTTACGCCGAAAATATGTACAAATGAATAAATGTATGTAAAAGTTGGTGTGCAAAACTTATTGTGAAGGTATAAAAAATTTATTGTAAAGATTATAATATATTAAATGCAATTTTGTAGTTGTCATCTTGCAATTTTGTTATGTAATTTTCAGTCTAAACCACTGTTTGAATTTGCCGTGATTTCCCGCAAAATGGCGATGGATATTTGGACCTGTAGTCATGTATTTATTGTTGTTTCGTTAAATGAAAAAGAAAATTGTTAAGCCGAAAATAAGTAGAAATGAATAAATGTATGTAAAAGTTGGTGGTGCAAAACTTATTGTGAAGATATAAAAAATTTATTGTAAAGATTATAATACATATATTAAATGCAATTTTGTAGTTGTCATCTTGCAATTTTGTTATTTAATTTTCAGCCTAAACCACCATCAATTTATAGAAACCGAATAATATGACAGTTTATATTCTACATATGCTGAATAATAATCGCTATCTGATCATTATGACTGACAATATGGCATTTCGCTGAACAATATTTCGTTATTCCAATAAACTTATCTATAATTCGATTACAATATTGGAATAATTATATGAAATAATGACTACATCAAAATAGTGATTTGGAATAATGATTGTATCAATGTGCAGTGACATACTTGAATTACAGAAATCTGTTTTATTTATAATATGTAAATTTATATTAAAAGATCAGATTTTTATTAAATTATTATATTTTTGTCATATTAAATATTTTGTATTATTGTCATATTAAAAATTATTCATAATTAAAAATGAAGAGAAAAATTGATAATTGTCAAGTAAAAAATTATTTACGGTAAAAATAGTGTAAAATTAGACTCTAAACTGTACAATCAAAATTAACAATCATTAATTATACACTTTACAATAATATATTACAAATATTTTTCTACAAAGTGAAATGTTTGCTATCAAAAAAACCTGTATAATCCCTCTCGAATTTCAAAATGTATGAAATTTTAAAAATTCGTGCACACCGTAAGTACAGAGAGTTCGTATAATTTACAATTAAATTTCTACGAGAAGTTATCGAAACGAAAATCTCCCCGCGCGAAAGTTAAATTTCCCCAAGTGATCAGACTGGCCGCAAAAAATGGCACAGCTTGAATAAAACAAGAAATTCCCAGGACACAGGGCTCGTCTCCAGCCCTCTCTCTCTCTCTCTCTCTCTCTCTCTCTCTCTCTCTCTCTCTCTCTACCTCTCTCTCTCTCTCCCTCTCCCTCTCCTCTCTCTCTCTCTCTCTCTCTCTCTCTCTCTCTCTCTGCCGACAATTCCAGCCCGGTTTTTGGAATACTTGGCCGCGAACAAAAGACGATTCGCTATTCCATTAGTGAAAGGAAATTGAAAACTTTTACGGACAGGTCTGTGCGACTTTGGCTCTGCCGTCGGGCTCCGGATAAAGTCGCGAAAGGAAAAAATTGCAACTGCGTCGGGATAATGGTTTTTCCCATCAAAAGCTGTCTGATTGATGGACCCGCGACTTACGGCCCCCGGTGTCTCCCGTCCGTTTCGCGGAATTTCGAAAAGTTTTCGGCCATTTTGTCAGTCGTTCATCACCGGAGAATTTTTTACAATTCTCCTGCCAGGCTCAATAATTCAAATAAAATTCACTAAGTTAATTCTGCGGGAATTTTTTTGAACAAATTGGTAAGCATTTGTGTTATTAATGTGTGTTTGCAAAATAAATTAAATGAACCTGTAATTTGCTAATAATTGGATTACTGTATAATTTTAAAAATACAAGATATTTTTTTGTTATAAATCAAGTGATTTACTGAATATAAAAATAGCAAAAATTATTTCGAATCCACTAAAATGTATTGCAATATAAAAATAGAAACATATTTATTTAGTTATGAAAAAGCGAGCTAATAAAAACGTGGTAAAATAGATTATATCTTTCTTATTGGCAATAAACCCATTTATTTAATGGACAAAAACATGTTCTCACATAACATTAAAGGAATATTCATAAGCGTACCAAAATGGCGGCCGCCGAGGCTAGTAATTAATAAATGCCGTTGGAGTGCAGATAAAAGATGATAATTTTGCGAATTTATAATGAGGAATGTTTGGAAAGGAAGTTTCTATATGTTAGTTGAAGGGATAAAGGGTTTAAAGATCTCATAAAACACGTTTGACTGACACCGTGGTAATTAGTTTACAAATGGCGTTGGCTCGGTGTATGTATACGTGTAATTTGTAATGAGGACCGGAAGTGAGTAGGTGTCGAGCCCGTTTCTAGACACAACGAGGTCGTATCCGTGGAAGTATCCGTATTAAAACCATCCGCTGGCATGTTTCCTGCGTTGCTCACGAAACACATTAGTGTTCGTGTTAACTTGATTAATTCAATTAGGAAAATTGCGTTTGTATGGACGCGTGGTGGGTTCTTACGATGCACTTTGGTTCTTTCGCTAATTATCGTTGCTTTATTACACTCCCTTTCACCTGGCTGACATTACTTGACACTCTGTTTTATTATTTAGCCATTTTTATTATTAATTCGTCTCCATGGAAATTAGGTGATTTGTGAAAATAATGAAAGTACATTTTTCATTGTTATATACTTTTGTTTTTGCTTCAACCTCCATGATTTATTATTGTATTTCATGATTTTATAATTTTTCTTACTGATTTGTTACTGTAAATATTACATTTTTTATCGTATTTCGTTTTTATAGGATTTTTATCATTAATTTGTTACCGTAAAAATTGAATGAAGATTTATAATTGGAAAATGAGGGAGATGCTTTTTATTATAATTTATTTTCCTCGTTATTTTTCTAAATTAATTTTCATTAAAATCCTTTTTTCTTAACGAAGGGGTTGCAATTCGAAATTTTTCAATACTTTTTCAAATAAGTTAACCAGCACCTAAATTGGAAGATTGCTTTGAATAAAATATAAAATGTTAGATAGCAAAAATGATGGAAACAATTGTAAATGAATAATTGATGTAATGTTAAAGCACGATTGTTTCGAATTAATAAATAATTTTCTTGAATCACTAAAAATGTGACTATAGCGTGCGCGCGCGCGCGAATGTTAATCGACACACATATTAAATTGATTATCGACTGTACTCGCCGTGTATTTAGATTGTATTGATTACACGAAGAACAAATGCAAGTGGAAACAGTATTTCAAATATCGTGCTGCAAACATTGGCAGGCCTGTGTTTTCGAATAATTTAAATACAGCCAGGTGCCTCGATTATTCGGACACTGTTTAACCGAAAGTTTGATCAATCGGATATTTGATTATTCAATGTTCGATTAACTAGACGTTTCATTACCCGAATAATGTTATTTAGAACGCCGGGGACAAATATACCGTAGAACATTTTTCATGAAAAATGATTCTCATGAAAATTATTAATAAAAAAAATCCCTTTCTAATTTTTATTTGTATACTACAGTGAAGTATTGAAATGATCTGTAAACACGGACTCCGAGAATCGATGACGTAGAATCGGCTACCCCCACTATTGCGCTCCGATCGCCCGTCAGGACAGGTCCGGACAGGTCCGAACAGGACTCGCGCTGGCCGACCGAGTGAAGTTAGCCAATCTACGTCATCGACTCACGGAGCCCTAGTTGCCCAGGCTAGAATTAAACCACTAAATACAATAATAAATTCTTTTATTGTATTAAAATTTTGATGATTCTATAACCATTTTATGTGCGAGGATAACATACATTGTATATAAATAAACAATAAATTGTCTAATTAAGTATACACAAATGTATAAGAAAACGTGTTATAAAATGAAATTTATTGAATCAGCACAGAATAAAATATTAATTTAACATTCGATACAGTTTTTTAGAAATTCTTTCACTATGTTCGATTAGTATAAAATTCTGCACACAACGTATATAAGGGTCTGTTTTTGCAGCTCGACTTGCAGATTTCTTTCGCTAGGTTCACACGTTCCTCGAGGCGTTATTCTCACGTGTTTGTCGAACTGTATGGTTAAAATGTTCGGAAAAAGAAATGTAAAACGTTCTACTAATTAATTAGTACGTCACGCGGCGTCTGCCCTTGTTACATTAATCTGATCTTCAGGCTTGTTAAACGCATAATTCGCCGGTGTGTACGTGGTACGTATGTATGTATGTATTTCAGCGCATACCGACCGGAACAATGTTGAGTTGAACGCAGAAGCTGGAGAAAGTATATCAATTAAGCTCTGCGATACATAAAATTAGTATTAGCTCGCGAGAAGTAGACTGCGAATTCTTTCTGCGATATTCCACCGTTTTCTAGGTATAAACTAATTTGCGAAAAACGACGTGCAGAAACAAATTGTTTCACTGAATTACTCTTCAGGCAAAAAGTGAGATTTTATACATTTATGGAAAAATTAAAACATTACAAAAAATTTTAGCAAGTATATTATTTTCAACTCTAGAAAATATTTATAAAGAATGCAAGATATTTTTATTTGATGTTTCGATGATTTGAACTAGTTTTCGTCATGGACAAAATTTCCAGATAAATTTTTCACCTCCATTCCTGAAAGACTTTCTATTTTTTATCCCTTGCTAATAAATAAATTCGTATACATTTTATATGAAACGCAAAATGACAAGTTTCGTTAAACACTCTTTAATAAGCAGGGGATTTTTCCAACATGAAAGTAGCATGATATTGACTCTGGATATTTGCTTCGAAGTTTTTCTTTAATATTTCCACTGCTTTGGTGGCGCATCATACTTGCATGAATTCAAAACAGCTAATATACCCCCGAGGCAGCAGGAAAACATTAAAGAAAAATCCTGGGGAATATTTTAAATTGGTACTGCAATGACCGCTTAATAATTCTTCAGTGACCAAATAAAATATTAGCTTCTACTAAAACGAATATTAAACCAAATAAGAACCTAAATTGTTAATTCACTTAAATTGTACGAAATTGACAAAGCTCGATTATATAAAACCAAAAATATGTTACGATTGAAAAATATTTTTACAACAAATAAATAATTTCTATTATTATTAAATTTTTTTTTAATCATTTAAATAAATTATTTGTACTCTCTATTGAATCATCTGTCGATATTTGCGTTATGTAAATCTTTTATCTGTAAATAAATTATAAATTGCACAATGATAAATAAAATATAAAATGTAAGTATACATACACGTGTAACGAAATGTGTTACGATTTCACTTAATTAAATAGGTTGAATAAAATTCTAATTTACATGAAACATTATTCAATTTTGTTTAAATCATTTAAATAAATTATTTGTACTCTCTATTGAATCATCTGTCGATATTTGCATTATGTAAATCTTTGATCTGTAAATAAATTATAAATTGCACAATGATAAATAAAATATAAAATGTGAGTATACATACACGTGTAACGAAATGTGTTACGATTTCACTCAATTCAATAGGTTGAATAAAATTCTAATTTACATGAAACATTATTCAATTTTTTTTAAATCATTTAAATAAATTATTTGTACTCTCTATTGAATCATCTGTCGATATTTGCATTATGTAAATCTTTGATCTGTAAATAAATTATAAATTGCACAATGATAAATAAAATGTAAGTACATACACGTGTAACAAGATGTGTTACGTATTCACTCAATTCAATATAGGTTGAATAAAATTCTAATTTAAACGAAAACATTCGATAAAATTATTTCAAGAAATTTATTTATCGTTGCAATAATTTTCCGATTTAGCATGACGGATTCCGCAACATCTGACGAACGGGAAATGGGAAAAAGTCTGCAACATGAAGGCGCGCGGTCTCTTTTGGTCTTCGCCGCTATTTTCGACCGAACCCCCGCAATTGGGCACGTGCCCGACGTGCACCATGAATGAGCGCCATGTGACTCGCGCGACGAGTTGCATCTGTGCATCGGGATGCATTTAGGAAAGACCGCCGCGCCGCGCCGCGCCGCGCCGCGCCGTTGGAAGGAGCGATGAATGAAGCGAAAAAGCTGCGACGTGTAAACACACCGCCTGTGCGCTGTGCGAAAAAAAAAGAAGGAAGAAAAAAAAACGAGAAAAATGTTTCGTCACTTGCGTTTCGGGAACAATGAACCAGAGCTTTTTCGGCGAGGGAGAATGAAAGCTGGCGCCAGCTTTTGTGCGTTCAAGGTTGTTATATGTCACCGAAAAGATACGGTAAATCGACGACCGTGAGACAATGGGCTACGTGCTCGTTTGTCCACAGTTTCGTGCTTCTGGTTAAGCTTTTCCACCCTCCGAGCGATAAAATGGACATTTTTTTCTAACACCGGGAAGCTTTTTCCACTCCACAGAAAATTTATACACTAATTTATCGGCACATTCACAAATTTCGGGGACGAAATGTCAATTAAATCACGTGCAAACAGTACTTATTGTTAATCGGTTTTTTTATATTTATTTATTTATTTATGAATGTTATACTGGCATATTGCTCAGATTTTCCCGGTTAAAATGAGTCCAAGCACGATACAATTTGAATCGTCATAGCTCGTTTAATCCTCGAAATATTAGAGCCTCTACTATCCGAACGCAGTGACACGGATAATCAAGGTTCTACAAAATCATAGATTGGCGGAACCATGTCGTGTTTGGGCTCATTTTAATCAGAAAAATGCGACGTACATTCTCATGAAAGTTTCATGAAAAAGTAATTTGAAAAAGAAATTTTACAATTTTTAAGGTCCAAGGAAAAATTGTCACTATTTCGACCGTACTAGTTTGCCGAGATTTTGCGTTCCTTGTGTTTGAGAGTTACCGAGGCCATTGTAAAAAATATTCGCGGCGCACATTTAGCCGTTCCATTAAAGGGAAAGTCGTAAATTTATTTATTTATTTATTTATTGATGAAAGTTATACTAGCATATTCCTCAGATTTTCCCGTTTAAAATGAGTACAAGCACGATATAATTTGAATCGTCATAGCTCGTTTAATCCTCGAAATATTAGAGCCTCTACTATCCGAACGCAGTGACACGGATAATCAAGGTTCTACAAAATCATAGATTGGTGGGAACCATGTCGTGTTTGGGCTCATTTTAATCAGAAAAATGCGACGTACATTCTCATGAAAGTTTCATGAAAAAGTAATTTGAAAAAGAAATTTTACATTTTCAAGGTCCAACGAAAAATTGTCACTATTTCGACCGTACTAGTTTGCCGAGATTTTGCGTTCCTTGTGTTTGAGAGTTACCGAGGCCATTGTAAAAAATATCCGTGGCGCACATTTAGCCGTTCCATTAAAGGGAAAGTCGTAAAAATGATTTTCGCGCAGCCCGCGAAAAGCGAATATTCTAAAAGATCCGAGCAGCAGAAACAATGGAAAGACATTTTCCCCATTTTCCGCGGTTCGAGATTTCTAACCGTAATTTCCAACGGGAGATTTTCCTTTTTCCCCGGGCCCCGAAAATTTTCTGACCGTAATTCCGGCGAGAGCGATATTCGGCTCGTAATGTTACACGAGAGATTTCATTTTCGGTTACAATTATCTGCCGGTGATTCCGCGAGACCGATACTCTGACCCTAATGCTCACGAGGGATGTTATTTCCGACCTGAGTATTCTGATCGTAATTCACCAAGATCCGATACGATTGCAAGGGGGAATTTTCGGTTTTGGTCACGCATCAATAATTGTTAATCTGCGCCGTAACTCATTCCGTATCATTCCTGTTTTAATGCTAATACCGCAGCTGCGCCTCCGGTTTTTCCAGCTGTTCGCGTTAGTTCTGAAAACAAAATATTTCTTCAACGTACAATAATTATACTTGTCAATTCGAACTAGAAAATTTAGTCGGATACAGAATTTGTTAAACCTCGACGTAGTTTCCGGTGATCGGGTCTCGCGTGACCCATACCACACTAGTCAGTATAGTACTGTACAATACAATCAGTATGCTGTACACTGTACGTACCGTATAGTCAGAGCGAAAAAGCTAGTGGGTCACCGCAGACCCAGCCATCGGCGAGGGTTAATATTGCGAAGAGGTTAAAAACACATAAAAGTTAATAAATGAAGTAATAAATTAAAAGTTAATATTGTAAAAATCACGTTCATTTAACAGGATTATGTAACATATAAATAAACCACGAACGTTTCAGCAACCTTCAAGTGCCTAACCACCCCCGATCAGGTTCCAGCAATTAACTCTTAATTGACTAACTATTGTACCATACAGGCAGAACGAAAAAGCTCGTGGGTCACCGCAGACCCAGCCATCGGCGGGGGTTAATATTACGACGAGGTTAAAAACACATCAAAGTTAATAAATTAAGTAATGAATTAAAAGTTAATATTGTAAAAATCACGTTCATTTAACAAGATTATGTAACATGAAAATTTATAAACCACGAACGTTTCAGCAACCCTTAAGTGTCCAACCACCCCCAATCAGGTTGCAGCAATTAACTCTTAATTGACTAACAATTCTACCGTACAGTCAGAGCGAAAAAGCTTGTGGGTCACCGTAGACCCAGCCATCGGCGGGGGTTAATATTGCGAAGAGGTTAAAAACACTTAAAAGTTAATACATTAAGTAATACATTAAAAGTTAATATTGCAAAAATCACGTTCATTTAACAGGATTATGTAACATATAAATAAACCACGAACGTTTCATCAACCCTTTAAGCCCCGATCAGGTTCCAGCAATTAACTCTTAATTGACTAACTATTGTACGAATTGATTCGATCAAAAAAACGTTTCTGCAGCTGTACTTTTTGCGGCTGAATTGCTGTCTAAATTTCATCAGCGAAAGCAAGGTGCACCTGCGCCCTTTGATCCCCATTGTCCGGAGCCCCGAGGCTCAGGTCCCCTTAATTGAATCGTTAGACAAACGGGGTATCGTTCGGTGCATCCGAATCGAGAAAATTATAGCGTTTTGGCAGCGGTCTACGGGACCGTCTGCCGCAGCTCGTCTGGTTAACCGTGTTTGTCCTGGACAGGGAACAGGTATGAGACGCGAATACGAAGCGGAACGAGTCGAGTCGAGTCGAGTCGAGTCGAGTGCGATGCACAACCTCAGATAAAGGCCTATTGGCTTGTTGTATTCTCCGGCGATCCAGAAACGTTCCTCGATTTTCGGGCCGGATACCGCACACCCCGGGGCGATGCGCAACGTAAACGAGCTACAACGCTGGCCGCGATAGTTCTGCAAAGTGATCTAAAGCTGCGGAGCAGATTATTTCGGTGCGTTCCCGCGAAACACTGACCCTACATGTTACATACGATATTATACCACTGGTACGGGTCTAAAATCAATATCAACTTTACTAGCATTTTTTCGATGTTTACTAGACACTGTGCTCGATCCTACATGTGGGTTCAAGTGCTGTTGAAGTAAATAGAAACACGGCAAAATGGATCTCTTTAAACGTCTCCTATATTATTAATAGATAATATTGAATTTTTGATTATTGTGACAGAAATATTTAAATCAAGTGGATTATATTTGGCCTCTCTGATTCTCCTAAAATGAAATTCGGAAAAGATACATTAATTGTCCAGATAAAATTGATGCAACTCTTTAAATGTCACTCATATTTTTAACACATTTTATAATATTGTCTATTTGATTCGTATAAAATAAAATTCCTAAAAGGACATTAATCTTCAAGTGTCTCTTATAATTATTAATAGATAATATTGAATTTTGATTATTGTGAAAGAAAATTGTCGAAAACACATTAACTATTTAAATCAAGTGGATTATATTTGGCCTTTCTCATTCTCCTAAAATGAAATTCGGAAAAAGTAAATTAATTGTCCAGATAAAATTGATGCAACTCTTTAAATGTCTCCCATATTTTTAACACAATTTATAATATTGTCTAAATTGATTCTTATAAAATAAAATCCCTAAAAGGACATTAATTATTCAGATACAAAATTTGGCGTAGATCTTCAAGTGTCTTTTATAACTATTAATAGATAATATTGAATTTTGATTATTGTGAAAGGAAATTGTCGAAAACATTAATATTCATATCAAAGTGAATGGAACTCTTTAAATGTCTCTTTTTGATTCTTCTAAAATAATAATCGTCAAAAACAAATTAATTATTCCGACTAAAATTGATGTAACCTCTTCAAATGATATATTTACTACATTTCGTATTGACTTTTTGATTCTCCTAAAATAAAATTCATAAAAGTACATTAATTACTCAGAGATACAAAATGGAGTAAATCTTCGAGCATCTCTTATATTATTAAAAAATTATTATTAAAAAATTGGCAAAATACATGAATTATTCAGACGCAAAAGGGAAAAACTTTTCTTATGATTAACACGTACGTCTTTAAAATTAGTAACATTAATTTCGGCCATGATTTCGAGGATTCTCGACACAGTGGCGACGGATCACCGACACGTTTGATCTCTTCACTAGCATTGAATAATAAACGTCTGGTTGTGTGGGTCGGGGGTGTTGTCGGCGGCGGGAACGTATTCCCCTTGAAGCGTGTATTTTTATTTCGAAGACCACTTGAAGAGCGACAAACGGACGTGCCAGGGACGTACGATACTTATTTATAACCCTTGTCGCATGAATTTCACGATATGCAGACGAAAGCACCCCAGGGAGCGGGACGTGTTTCCTTGCCCGCGCGAGTACTATGTCGGGCCAACCGAGTCGATAAATAGGTATACCGCAAAACTGTCGACAGTATCCGGCCCCGAATCCTCTTCCTCTCATTTGTTATTATTAGTCTGGCGAGCGTGATCTGTCGTCTCTGACCGACTCTACGTTTTTCGAAATCGCTACTCTTGATCGACGCGATGAAACGTGGTACATGAGTTTCGGAACGTTTCGGTGTAACTTTTGAATTACGAGGAATAGAAATTTTCACTTCGAAATGTTTAAAAATAATTGTTTTTTTTACTGTATATTATAACGTGATATAGTCTCCATTTGTTTGGTAACTGTTTTATGAATTAAAAAAAATTTTTTTACTTCGACATAGTGCTCAGTCTTTAGTAACAATTTCGTGTATTTTTTAATTATGAGTATTTATATTATAGAAATTTTCACTCGAAAATGTTTAGAAATAATTGCTTTTTATCTGTATGTGACGTAATATGTTTTGCTTGATAATTACGTCATCTTTTTTTCAAATTTTTCTTCCCCAAAATAGTGCTGAGTCTCTATTTAGTGAAATTTTCTTGTCATTTTTTGAATTACGAGGAATAGAAATTTTCACTTCGAAATGTTTAAAAATAATTGTTTTTTTTACTGTATATTATAACGTGATATAGTCTCCATTTGTTTGGTAACTGTTTTATGAATTTAAAAAAATTTTTTTACTGCGACATAGTGCTCAGTCTCTAGTAACAATTTCGTGTTTTTTTGTAATTATGAGGAGTATTTAAATTATAGAAATTTTCACTCGAAAATGTTTAGAAATAATTGCTTTTTGTCTGTATGTGATGTAATATATTTTGCATTCGTTTGATAATTATGTTATCAATTTTTCAAATTTTTCTTCCCGAAAATAGTGCTGAATCTCTATTTAGTGAAATTTTTTGAATTAGGAGGAATAGAAATTTTTACTTCAGAATTTTTAAAAATAATTTTTTTGCACTGTATACAATCATAATATATTCTGCATTTGTGTGATAATTATTTTATCAATTTTTTAAATTTTCTTTCCCTAAAATAATGCTCAGTCTCTAAGTGACATTTTGATGTACCTTTTAATTAGTAGGAATATTTAAATAATAGAAATTTTCACTCGAAAATGTTTAAGAATGGCTCATCCTTTTTCACTGCATAAAATGTAATATATTTTGCGTTTATTTAATAGTCGGAAAAAAAGAAATCGCCGCGAGTATTTGCGCGCTTATAATGTTTATTCTCCCGCGAGATAATACGAACGCTGCGCATAAAAACGGACGAGGACTATCCCGGCGGACCGAACGTTTTCATTCGAGCAATTATTCCTCTTTTATTTGTCGCGATTGTTTTAAATAAAAACGTCCCCAATCCTGGCAAATCCGATGCTTAGCTTCGGCGCGAGACCGGTTCGCGTTAATCCACGAAGAGGGAGGGGCAAAGAGTGAGGGGTAAAGAGGGCGGGGGAGGGGATGAACGCGTTTAATTTCGCGATACGGCCGTTTAATTGCTCTTGCGTGTACAGAGAATATCTTACCTGCTGGTCCCTACCCGAATATCCACCGGGCTTTACGAGGACGCTCTGTTTATTGGTAGTTTTAATTACGTGCGATACCTCCCACACACGCACGCACGTACACACAATCCGCACGGTAATACAATTTTTACTGATAAACCTTTTAGTGTACCCTGTCCGGTAATAATTCTCGATAATTGAGGAAGGTGATAGAAGCTTAGTGTGCTTCCCGTGAGAGTAGTTTAATTGACATTCTTCGAGTGCAATTTTTTAATTTCTTCCCCGTGAATAATGATGTTTTATAGGAAAAATGTTTAATACGAAAATTGTACTATTTTAAAAGACACGTATAACGGACAGAAGAATTTTTACTCCAGGTTATTCTTTTTGCGAAATTTCAAGGTCACCGTTTTGTTTTTTAATGAAACATCATATTTTTTCTTCGATATTCTTGTAGAGCCTGAGAAGACGAATCCAACGACCTAAATAACTATACCATTCTGATCGTTTAATCCTGAGATACTTGTGTCTGAAAGTATTAAGTAGCTTAAGTAGTCTATCTTTCAGACACAAATATTTCTCGATTTAATGGTCGGAATGGTACAGTTATGCAGGTCATTGGATTCGTCTTTTTATGGCCTATAAGCACGTTGAAAGAAAACAACAAGATTTCGTTCAAAATGGACGTGTCTGAAACTATTAAGTAGCTTAAGTAGTCTATCTTTCAGACACAAATATTTCTCGATTTAATGGTCGGAATGGTACAGTTATGCAGGTCATTGGATTCGTCTTTTTATGGCCTATAAGCACGTTGAAAGAAAACAACACGATTTCGTTCAAAATGGACGTGTCTGAAACTACTAAGTAGCTAAATAATCAGAACACTTAATAACAATACTAATGTTTCATTAACAGGACTGATTGGTTCTTATCAATATGGTCAGTAATTCATAGTATGTATTAAAATAAAATTTCAAGTTCAACAAAATCAATTTCGTAAAATGCATTTATAACAAAAATAACAACGACGGAATAATTTTTTGTTACCATCCGAAATTCCGAGGCATCGTGTACTTGTCGGACCGTATTCCCGCTCGATAAAGACGCGGATTGCGGGCTACTTATTAGCACGCTTAACAACGGCGTTTTAATGGCGGCAGGTGGTGGGGGGTAGGAGATATCGTTATAATATTCCGGGGGACGGGCAGTAACAGTCGCCAGAGACTGTAAAACGAAGTGCCGCGTAAACGACGCCGGGCGTCGGCATATTGCCACACCGTGGCCAATTCGTTCCGCGACGCCCTAAAGAATACACGGCTCTCTTTTTTCCCGTGACGCCCTTCTCTGCTGTTGGCAGACTGTTCTCTCCCGGTTCATTCGATTAAATCAACGGGAATCTCTGCCGTTTTTAACTGGCCGCTCGGGGAAACTGCTCTCCGCGTTTACCTCGCGCTAATTTGTTAGCGACGTTTCGCTCGTCGCTTGCCCATCCAATCGAGACTGTGCGAACAAATTTCTTCTTTTCAGCTCTATTTTTCATACAAAAAATAACCATTCTGCGAAAAGTTCCACTTTCGATTTCACGAGTCCCCTTCTATTTAACAATTATAGGACCAGGAGACGTTTGCGAATTTTTTTAAACAAAACTAACAAATGCATCGATATGAAACTTTGCAGTATTATTTACTGATGTTTGCGGAATATGACCACAATTTATCATGGAGAAATAACCATTGAATCAGAAGTGCCATTTTAAAATCCTAAATCTGAATAATTATCAGTGAAAGCGATCTTTGTAAATTTTTATAAACGAAACTAACAAACGCACCGTGATGAAACTTTGCAGGTTTATTTACCAATGTTTGAGGAATACGACCATAATTTTTCATGCAGAAATAACCATTATATCAGAAGTGCCATTTTAAAATCCTAAATCTGAACAATTACCAGTGAAAGCGATCTTTGTAAATTTTTATAAACGAAACTAACAAACGCGCCGTGATGAAACTTTGCATGTTAATTTGCCAATGTTTGAAGAATATGACAACAATTTTTCATGCAGAAATAACCATTATATCAGAAGTGCCATTTTAAAATCCTAAATCTGAACAATTATCAGTGAAAGCGATCTTTGTAAATTTTTGTAAACGAAACTAACAAACGCACCGTGATGAAACTTTGCAGTATTATTTGCCAATATTCAGAGAATGCTTACAAATTTTTTCGTAGAAAAGTGAGCACTGTATCAGCAACAGCGATGTCTTCTATCCGCGTCTAGCTACCACAAGAGGATACCCATTTCGCGTCTTGACGTTCCGTGTAATCCACGATCGAAGCGATTTCGAGTGTCCGAAGATCCTAACGGGCAGATAAGCGATTAGTCGTGGATAATTACGCTTAAGCCCACGTCGATCAGCTAGACAAGGAACGACATATCCTCCGATAGAAAAGTAGGAAAAGGTATCGGCACGCAAAGTTCATATATCGTGCTCTTAGATGGTATCTACCTTCTCCTCATTCGACATCCGCGTTTCCTGGCTATCGGACGCTAGCTTGTCTGGAATCGACGTGAGCCTGTAGAAAGGGAAAGATTAGAGCCTGATTGCCTCTCCGTTTACTATATCTGTCGACCCTCAACCGATCCTCGAACGACCTGTCCTGTCCGCTGTAATTGCACGAAATCATTTCTCGAAATACGTCTAATTGGAAATAAATAGTAAAAAGTCAAACACGTAAAAATGGTGATTCTCTGCAATAAGTGTTTTGACGTCATCTTCTATGATAAAATTTTTACTATTATTATTATAAAGATTTTATTATCACTAGGCTGAACTGTACTATTATCTTCGTGACATTTTCCTGATTAAAATGAGCCCAAGCACGATATCGTGCGACGTATATTTACCGTGTAAATCATGATTTAATAGTCACGTGACTTAGCGGTTCGGATAATAGAGGTTCCACTATATCGTGGATTACACAGCCAAATATAATCCGAATGATATCGTGTTTGGTATCGTTTTAACCACGAAAGAGTCACCAATAAACTGGTAATAACAATATGCGAGCACTCCGGTTAATATCAATGAAAAATTACAATAAAAGCTTCGGACTGTCCAACAACATGTGTAAAAATCGTCTTGTTTCGTCGCCTGGACCCCCATAATGATTTGATTTATAACTAATTCTTCATACAAGACCTGTCCACTTGTATTTCAAGTTCGTTTTGTCTACATTAGAACAAGTATATTCGACTGATCCTCGTATTTGGTGGATTTCCGCAGCGATGAAATTTTTTTTTGTGAAATTAACTGTTAAATGGGGTTCGGCCCTTTCTTCTGCTTTGGTTTCCGTGGTGCTGCATCAGGAGCGGAACAGAGAGCGTATATCTTTCGAGGTCGGGTCCCTCCCTTCGGACGCAGTGTTTCGCCGGGCGAGAGCCCGCGAAACAGAAAGTTACCGAGAGTGACGAGTCCCCGGGGAAATTTCCAAGTTTCCTTTTAATGGAATTATAAAGAGGAGCGGGAGTGACCATGTGACAGCCGGCGGACTCACGAAAATTCCTCACGGGAGACACGCAATCCTCCGGCCCACGCCTCACCCCCCACCCCGCAACAAATTTTTCACCCTAACGCCCACCCGCCACATAGACCCGACGTTTTCCTCGCGTTTGATCGATCCCGTCGAATTAGCGGGACACGCTGCCGACTGTACAAACGAATTTTCCTGTGTACGGTTACAGCCGAATGATGAAATTTAGCAAATGTTTTTTTTTTTCCTTTTTCGACCGCTGTTTCGGGTCACGCGATTTTTTCTAACTGCATCGAAAAATTACGTTTCGCGACGATTGATTTCGCGAAATCGAATCAGAGCGATGGATCTCAGTTGCCGGCGACCGGGTCTCGCGTGACCCATACTAGCGACTAAACAATATTGTACTGTTCGGTGCGATCGGTATACTGTACAGACTGTACAGTCAGTGACAACGATCGAGATCGACATGCATGGGTCACCGAAGACCCAGCTATAGTCGTGCGAGGGTCAATTGTGATGTTGGCTTAGATTTTCTGTATTTGCATAGAATATGAGCTCCACTGAAACACATTACAATAAAAAGAATACAATCGGTTCATAGATCGAGACTTCCATTAAAAATAATGGCTACCGTGATGCGATGGAAACTTTCGGAACGACTTGGCTGTACATCCAACTTCTGAAACTATGTAACACCGACAATTGGTACGATTCCAATGGAAATGATAATAATGATAATAATAATCTAGCTTAGGCGTAGGCAAGAATGACCGTATAATAACGCTCGTTGCAGTGATTATCTCGTTGCTGTCCCTTATCTAAGAAGAATTCAATAAAAAGAAACATTTGGAACAGGTTAGTGGGGGTAGCTCAGTAGTGGGGGTAGCTCAGTAGTGGGGGTAGCGCGGTAGTGGGGGTAGCTCAGTGGTGGGGGTAGCGGCTCGAGCGGCAGCTCTAAGAACAATTCAATAAAAAGAAACATTCGGAACAGGTTAGTGGGGGTAGCTCAGTAGTGGGGGTAGCGCGGTAGTGGGGGTACCGCGGTAGTGGGGATAGCTCAGTGGTGGGGGTAGCGGCTCGAGCGGCAGCTCTAAGAACAATTCAATAAAAAGAAACATTCGGAACAGGTTAGTGGGGGTAGCGCGGTAGTGGGGGTAGGTCAGTGGTGGGGGTAGCGCGGTAGTGGGGGTAGCTCAGTGGTGGGGGTAACGGCTCGAGCGGCAGCAGCTCGTGAGCAATCAGTTCTACAGCGTAGACTCTACACAACGAAGGGTAGCGTATGTCAGCCGTGCTCCCTGAAGAGGGAGCAAAGCTTCTGATCCTTGCCCGGTATTTATCACTTCTCTTCAGGATATAGATCAGTGTATTAGTCATTGCTGCGTCCAATATATTTCCCTTGGCAGGAGAATTGAAAGATATGGAGAGGAGACCTATATGAGCATGCTGGACATCCTGAGGACGATCAGGTCCGTCAGCAACGTTGTCCGTAGTCATTCGACATTCAACCAGGAGGGATCGTATTTTTCCGGGATCGAAGATCCGCAGAAAGTAATATTAATAGCACGGTATAAACGGGATAATCCGCGGCGCCGGCTCTTCTTCAGCTTCTGCTATTTATAACGATCAATACGGCACCGTTGTCCGGCAGGGTCGTTTTTCAAGTAACGGCGCCCAGCGCATTTTTCGCTCGTCTAATAATCCCGAGGTCGGTGAAAAACTGGCCGGGATACCCTCCTTGATTCATTTAAAAGGATATTCATATCGCGACGGCCGAACGACCCGCCATTTTTCACGCCCGCACACACACACACACGCAGACACAAACACACACAAGGACGAATATCCTGCGCCGCCGATCCGGTCAAAGGAAAGCGTAATTCAGCTGACAGACCATCACACGGTACACAAACCCCATTCTCGCTCTTCCTTGCGCTGCGAAATATTGCGAATAAGTTCGCTGGGTGTGGCACTCTAGATAGAAAAAAATGCCTGGGTACAGTTGCACTATTTCAACAGAATAACAGCGGGAAGAAGTTGTTGTTCCTCCGGGTCTTTGTTTTACGAGATCTCAAGGTCATCAGAATTTTTTCGCGAAAAATTGTGTAATTTTCTTGAAATATTCTTGTAGAGCGCGAAGAGACGAATCCAACGATATGAATAACTATGGTGTTTCGATTATTCGATACCGAGATATTTCTGTCTGAAAGGTAAGTTTTTAAAATAATTTTTAAAAATGTGTAATTTTCTTTAAATATTATTTTAGAGCGCGACAAGACGAATCCAACGATATTAATAACTATGGTGTTTCGATTATTCAATACCGAGATATTTCTGTCTGAAAGGTAAGTTTTTTTTTTAATAAGATACAAATATCTCGAGGTTAAATAATCGAAACGCTATAGTTATATAGGTCATTGGATTCGTCTTTTTAGGTACTATAAGAATATCGATAGCAAACGACAAAATTCCATTTACAATAAATCTTAATATATTCAACATCTTCATCATTCAGACACGATTATCTCGGGATTGAATGATCAGAACGGTACAATGATGGTACTCATTTTTCTCGTCTTTTCGAGCTCTGCAACCTCACTGAAAGAAAACTACAAGATTTTATATTTTTTAGTAGAACGTACGACAGAGTTCTATTTTGAATTCAATGGAATCGGTGTCCGGCGAGACGTATGGCCCGAAAGCGTGGGTCACGCGAATGAAACAGACGAAATGTTTCATTTTCTTTAAGAATTGGAAAAGTGAAAAAAGTGGGATCTGTTGTAGGCGACGTGTATGCACGAGCTCACGCACGATTTACAGATTTCCACGGCGAGGAGACGTGAAACGCGAATGGAAGCCGAGAAACTGACGGCCGTATAGTATTCCGCAACGATGGAGAAGATTTCGGGCAGGAGAGAGACAGAGAGAGAGAGAGAGAAAAAGGAAGAGAGAATACGAATGCAAGAGAGGCCGTGAAAAATGCATAGCCATCGACACGAGAGAAACGAATGTTCGACCGTGCGGAAGCTGTAGGAGACGCGTTGTCGAGCGAGCGACATTGTCTGCCAACTCGTACTGCCAGTTACAATAACGTCGTTCGCTTTGTCTTTTGCGTGGAGCCCTGGTTTTTTTTACAATTACACATTCTACAATGTAGCACCAAACTAAATTTTTGTAAAGTTCAATCAGTCCTTGATTGAGTACACTTATTTTTGTAGAAATTTCAGTTTCCAGAATTTCTCCTGCTTTAACCGTAAATGATAAAGGGATGAATCTTCCGTTGGATTATTCTATGGACTCTCCCAAATACAATCATATTTATTTTATAACATTACGAGTGTCTAATCACGTTTAAACAAATTTTTAAGAGAGCAGGACACCGATAACGCCCCAACCTGACCATTTTTAGCTTCCTGCATTTTTCTTGCTTCAACCGGAAAAGATCGAGGGATGAATCTTCCATAGGATTATTCTGTGGACTCTCCCACGTAAAATCATATTTATTTTATAACTTTACGAGTGTCTAATCACGTTTAAAAAATGTTTGAAGGTGGACACCGTTAGCACCTCAATCTTGTGGGCCATTTTTAGCTTCATGAATTTTTCTTGCTCTAACCGGAAAAGATAGAGGGATGAATCTTCCGTAGGATTATTCTATGGACTCTCCCACATAGAATCATATTTTTTTATAACATTATGAGTGTCTAATCACATTTAAAAAATGTTTAAACGAGGACACCGTTAGCACTCCAATGATGTGGGCCATTTTTAGCTTCATGAATTTTTCTTGCTCTAACCGGAAAAGATAGAGGGATGAAACTTTCGTAGGATTATTCTATGGTCTCTCCCAAATACAATCATATTTTTTTATAACATTATGAGTGTCTAATCACATTTAAAAAATGTTTAAAGGAGGACACCGTTAGCACCCCAATCTTGTGGGCCATTTTTTAGCTTCATGAATTTTTCCAGCTCCAAGCGGATAGGGATGATACTATCATAGAATAATTCTGTGAACTGAATACACTGGTATTTGCTGAAACGCTCCCCTAAGGGGAACGCGGTATAATAAGTTACACGCGTGCCAGTTGGTCAACGCGGTCGATTAGAAAATAAGTGAACGGATGCCATTTCTCGGCGCGCATTGTCGCGCTCGTTTGAATAGATACGAAAATAGGCCGATGGTCCCTTATTAATGGCCCGCAGCGGGTCTCTCGAGTTATCGGTTACAACTAGGCCGGCCAGTCGCGATTTTACATTATTAAATATAGCGAGACGCAAGTTTCGTCCTGATAAAGCCGCGCCTTTTTATAGTCGTGCATCACGGGACCGTACATCTTTTATTATTAACCGTGTTAGGCTGTAAAGCATTTCCAACGGCGCCCGACGGCGGTTCATTAATTCCTTTTTTTATTGAATTTTAACGGCCGACGTCGTACAACAAGATGGCCGCGTGTACACGACGGTCTCTCTCTCGCACTCTCTCTCTCTCTTTCTCTCTCGCCCGCATAGTTTCATGCTATTTGCACGCCGACTATGGTCAAGACAGGACGAAATCGACTCGCGCCGTCGTCGACGAAAGCGTCACGTCAGCCGACGAGAATTACGTCGACGATTATCCTCCTTTTTTCGAAGCCTCGCACGCTTTTGATAAGCGGCTTTAATAATAGATGTAAATTAAACAAATGGCTATAAATATTGTTAGATATATTTTCGTTATCTTGATAAAATTATTTAAAATAGTCTTTACTAAATATTTTTCGTTCGTATATATTGATATTTATTTTTTATTTAAGTTCGTATATATGTATATTGATATTTATTTTTTATTTATGTTCGTATATATTGATATTTACTTTGTATTTAAGTTCGTATATATTGATATTTATTTTTTATTTAAGTTCGTATATATTGATATTTATTTTTTATTTATGTTCGTATATATTGATATTTATTTTTTATTTATGTTCGTATATATTGATATTTACTTTTTATTTAAGTTCGTATATATTGATATTTATTTTTTATTTAAGTTCGTATATATTGATATTTACTTTTTATTTAAGTTCGTATATATTGATATTTAGTTTTTATTTAAGTTCATATATATTTATTTGCATTTTATATTTAATTGTATATTAAAATTCCAATAAATATTTTCAAATGTGATCATTCCACAAAGTTTTTGTCAAAATTTATCGACTCCAACTCATCCCCTAATCAATGATGTTTCAAGAACGGAACAAGACGATAATTTCCACGGGAACGCATTGTTGTCCATTACCCAAGAGCCACTCTTATTTCCCGTTACACGGACCGCTGTTTACAACGCAATAAGCCGTACACGTCGGCGCGACTGTTCGTGTAAACGGAACGTTACGGGCCGCGGTGTCATGGCAGGCAATAAAAAATAGTTAATGCAGAGAAGCGCAGTCAGCGAGACACACGGTCAGGCCCTCGTCAACGTTCCACTTCGATAATTATCGCGAATGAAATTTATGAAAGTGTTAGAAAGGTGTAGCGGCTGCGGGGAACACGTGATCGATACGCACGGTGATCCGAGTCGAACAATTTGGTATAACTTTCGAACCGAAAAACAATTACTTTCTGATTATACATACATTGTACAATACACGTTGTACAACGTGACAAATGTGAGACTAGGAGCGCCAAAGATTAGAACTCGATAGTACAGATTTTCTGATCTTTTGTTGCTCAAACCAATGTACAAAAGTTGACATAACTTTTTTGTTTCTAATGATTTTTTAATGAGACCTTTCTCAGCGCATTCCTAACACTTTTCTGTATAAAATGATACCAAACACGGCACCATTCGGTTTATATTTGCCTGTGTAATCCACGATATAGTGGAACCTCGACTATCCGAACCGTTAAGCTACCTATCCACTGAATCGTGGATTACAGAAAGAATATAAACTTCGAACGATATCGTGCTTGGGCTCATTTTAATCAGAAAAATGTCACGCATATGTTGATAATACTCTGTTAAAAAAATAATTTAAAATAAACAAAATCACTATTTATCTATTAGAAAAATTATTTTCTAATGATCCTAATTATATTCGTATAACTCTATCCGATCACTGCAATCGATAACAGAATGGTTGATCATTAGTGTTTCATTGGTAACAAATTTTCTATAAATAACCAGCATTATGCACACACACACACGTTATGGCTACAATTACCCGCTCTACGAGAAACTATGCCCGAATGAAATTTCAGAAACATATTAATGCATAATTATCGCGCAGCGCGTACAAACAGCGAGCATGAAATTTGTTTGAAAGTTGATACAGGTGAAACGTTTGTTCGAAAATATTTTATCAATGTTTTTGCGTGTTTTACTTGAAGAATCCCGAAACAATTAAAAGTACCAAAACAACCAGGAAAATTACAGCTGTAGTGAACTGATTTTACAATTTCAATGCACGGCGGCAAGACGTATTTGTATTTAAAATAATATTATCGAATGGTACATCAGCAGTTTAATTTATACACAATTTACACAAGCAAGTAAATATACGACTGCTATCGGCGGATAAACACGAGTCACAGCAGATTATACTGTGTTCCGCAAAAATGAGTCGAAAATGTAGAATAATATTTGTTTGTATGATCACTCGTTTCGGTGATGATCGAATTGGAAAATTCGTCGAGCACGCTGTTAGATAGAAACCGGTCAGCCTGTCTGATCATGGCTCGCTGTTTCTACTTGCTGTCACCGGTGCATGAATATCGAACTTTCGAAGTCGATTATGTCGAAAACGCACCGCCATGGGAACGAATTTTATGTCCACGTTGCTGGACTTATTCCGCAGCGTGAAATAACATTATTATAATATGTTTTTCATTAAATTCCCAGCATTCATCAAACCCTCGGAATATTATACAATTTATTATTTAATCCGGATTTACATAAAAAATATTTTTAGGTTGAAAATTTAGTGAGATATATTTTACGATTTTTCTGATGATCCTTGATGTATAAATGATTGCAAATATTACATACATATTACTTCATTTTGTTAATTGTAGACACTTTCGTTGCTTGTAAATGTTTTTTAATAATTTGAAATAGTCCTAATTTTTAATTTATTCTAGATTACAAAAAATCATTATACTTTTATATATAAAATGTTCAAAATTGTTTTTGCAAAATATTTTTCATTAAATATTATAAATAAGGTATTATAATACGATTGTCTAATTGACATAATCACTGATACCAATTTCCATGTTATTACCATTTTGTCCATTAAATTGTGAATAATATACATAAATCTAACAACAAACATTAATTCAGCTATTACTAATTTGTCTATAACAATTATTACGATGACCAAATACATTTCTACCGAATTAAACAACTTTGAAGAGCATCCCTATCAGAATGCCATGCTTAAATAATTATATTGAAGATTGAAATTGCGAATTCTATTTGGTGCATGGGTCTTCGTAACTTGAAGGAGCATCAAAGTTAATTTTAATACGCTTTTAATAGAGTTCTTTCTCTTTTTCCAGCATAATGAACAAGGGCCGAGGAAAGAATGAGTTTCAGCGAAAATTTCATTAGCAACAATTATTCCATAAGGAAGCCAATTTTGCCATGGGAGGTCTCGCAGTCTACCCGGCGGCGCATGATTTCTTATTTATTATCTCGAACGCCCCCGCGCATTCTAGAATTCTATTTAACAATATTACCGGAGGTATTCTTACGAAGAAAGGGTAAGAGGGATGGTAGAAGGTTGAGGCAGGATAGAATTGGGGACAGGAAGGAAGGAAGGAAGGAACAAGCCCCTACTGTTCTCTCGAGTCATAATGCTAGGGAATCGTACAGTAGGAAACGTTCTTACCGACCTTAAATAATTGAAAAGGTGGTGCTCGACCGTGCGAATAATGCAGAGAACCCCTAATAAAGGAATAACAGATAGCCGGTCCAATCGTAAATCGCTGCAGTTCCTGTACATTTCTTTCTTTCTTGAATTGTTAAGTCTCCTACATGATTTCGTTGTTGACAATGTAACTGCCCCCCACTTATTTACATTCTATATTAATTAATATTAACGTACAAATTTTATTATCACTAAGCTGAACTGTACTATTATCTTCGTGACATTTCCCTGATTAAAATGAGCCCAAGCACGATATCGTGCGACGTATATTTACTGTGTAAATCATGATTTAATAGACACGTGACTTAGCGGTTCGGATAATAGAGGTTCCACTATATCGTGGATTACACAGCCAAATATAATCCGAATGATATCGTGTTTGGTATCGTTTTAAGCACAAAAGAGTCACCAATCAACTGGTAATAACATTATGCGAGCACGTCGTTAATATCAATGAAAAATTATAGTAAAAGCTTTGGACTGTCCAGCAACATGTGTAAAAATCGTAATAGATAGCCGGTCCAATCGTAAATCGCTGCAGTTGTACATTTGTTTTTTTCTTGAATTTTAAGTCTGCTACATGACTTCGTTGTTGATAATGTAACTGCCTCACACATTCTATATTAATTAATATTAACGTCAATTGTGTGTTGGTAACTGTCTGAAATATTTTTGTCACATTCTGAATGTTAAGTGACAATATTTAATTGATTGATTGAAAATTGTTTTACACATTATTGTTCAGTAGTCGAATTATATTTTATATTTACGTTTGTATATATTTATTTTTTGCTTACATTTAAGTTTGTATTTATATTTACTTTATATTTTGTATACAGGGTGTTCAGACATTTACTAGCCAGCGTTTTTCTTGTAAATAGTAAATATTAGAAAAACATAAAAGAGGAAAATGTAGTACTGTTTCTCATACGCAACACAATGGCGTATGTAATTTTTTCGTGTTCATACTGTTTCGTTAGATATGAAGGTGACCTTCAATTTTTTAAATGGAATGCTGTATTTTTTGATATCACATGAAAGCGTGCGTCTAGAAGAATTCACCCGTATATTGCACAGTGACCTTGAAGGTACTATGAAATATTCAAAATGTTTCTTCCATTTCTGACCTTGCATGACCTTGCAAGGTCACTGTGCAGTATACGGATGAATTCGTCTAGACACGCTTTCATGTGATATCAAAAAATACAGCATTCCATTTAAAAAATTGAAGGTCACCTTCATATCTAACAAAATAGTATAAACACCAAAAGATTACATTGTAATTAAAACACAAAAAAACACAATTCTTTCTAATATTTACTATTTACAAGAAAAACGCTGGCTAGTAAATCTCTGAACACCCTGTATATTTATTTTTATTTTATATTTAAGTTTGTATTTATACTTATTTTTATATGTTTCACATTTAAGTTTGTATATATTTCATTTATTTTTATTATTGTTTCGAGTATATGTATGTCAGCTTGAGTCAGCCTCGCGCCCGATACCACGAAGTGGAACCGGAAGTGCGAGCAGAAAGGGTGGCCTTGATTCCTTTCGGGAAAGGAATCACTTGGTCCCGGACGAGGAAGAGGCGAGGATCAATGTACTATTCGCGTCCAGACGCAATAAATAAATAAATAAATGCCCCGGGCTTTCCTTTCGTCTCGTTTTCGGCTGCTTACACCGTGCTCCCTCGTCCGACTATTTATATTCCAAAGCCCATTGATCGGCTTCTGTTTTCGACGCCTTCTCGCGGCTCGTTCCGAGGAAAAACCACAGAGCGCCACAAAGTAGCACCGTAACTTCAAATAAGCGCAACACACAAGGTGTGGAATCACTATTTTTAGTGCTGCGAAGGCGGAGGGTTATCCAGATGGCACTGTTTAGATTTTTGTAAGCAATCATCGATTTTTCGTAGAATGTCTTTGTTTGGTAAGCAATCATATTTTTAAAAAATATTTAAAAAAATATTTTTAAATAATGTTACAATAGTAGTGATACTACAGATATCAGGATTGCGTACAACTGTGTGTATTAGGGTGGACTTAATCTATACTTGGAGAAAAATTTTTATCAAGTTACAATGCACGACGCCCCCCAGAATTGTTCCTTTGGGTGAAAAAAAAATTTGTGCAAGGTTTGAGATCGATCGGATGAAAGGATCGCGTGGCGCATTTAAATTGAAAATTTTGAAAATTTTTAAATTCACCTTAACTATAGAGTATGACATATCGTTGGATTTGTCTTTTTTTTCAAATAGGAATGTGGAAAAATTATATGACCTTCTTTAAATAAAAATTCTATTCGATCTATTTCTTATATGTATTTGATATTTACACACATACACATTAAAATCCTATAAAAGGTCATATAATTTTTCCATATTCCTATTTAGAAAAAAAAGACAAATCCAACGATACGTCATACTCCATAGTTAAGATGAATTTCAAAATTTTCAATTTAAATGCGCCACGTGATCCATTTATCCGATCGATCTCAAACCTTGCACAATTTTTTTTCTCACCTAAAGGAACAATTCTGGGGGGTGTCGTGAAAAAATACTTTGGTCAAAAAATAAGGTCCACCCTAGTGTGTATAGATGTTAGACAATATTAATCGTACGCTATTTTTATCCGATACAAAAACTCCGTCTAAAATTTCGTAAAAGGAGAATTCCAGCTCGTGACGCGATTGAAATTTAATTAACCGTTCGAATTTTCCAGGGGAACACGTTGCTGGTTATATTGCGACCGACTGCACATTATTTCGACAATCAAATATAATCAGAACACGGCGGCGGGCTCGGTGGATGAGGAACTTTCAACAAGTTCCGGCGAAGTTATCGTCGAAGTCAATTTGGTGAAGTTTGGGGGGATAGAGGCTGATAATTAGGTCATCGGTACCGGTGCGCTCCGTCATCTCGTAATCGAATGGCACTCAGCTGAGTAAATACTCGGACCACGCCATATTATAGTCTGCTATTTGGTCGTCTGAAAAGTTCATGCCGTTTCAATATGCATGGCCGCCAGTGGCCAGTCGGTTGCAATCTGTATCTCGTTTCCGCTGCGAAGTCGAATCCCGCATTTACATTTCAACTACCTCTCGTTCGCGAACTATATCCTTGTCTACATCATTTTTAATAATTAAAAACAAGTACTATTCGTCTAATAGACATTCGCTCATTTATCAATCCAATGGTCTGCATCGAGCAACCTGGAATTTTCAAATTAAATTTTTACTGAAAAATATTCATTATTATTGTTTATGAAACATAGGGTAATATATTCTCCACGCTTTTCCCATTCATACGAGTCCAAACACGGCACATTTCGGATCATTTTTATTAGAGGTCATTTTGAAGGTCACCGGTTCGGATAAACGAGGTTGCGCTACATCGTGTATTAAACGCGCAAATAAGATCGGAATTGTATCGTGTTTGTACTCGTTTTAATCGGAAAATTGTCAGGAATATCCCAGTAAAAGTTTCATAGAAAAATAAGTGAAAACAAAAAAATGACGTCACATTCTATGTACTGTGATTTGCACTCGACTGCATCAGTCGATCGAGCGTCATAACAGGGCGTTGTATAACGAATGCGTCAAAGTTGTATGATTTAGAGGGACATCGAAGGAAGACGCGCGACGAACTCTGTCGATTGTTAGCGATCGACGTGTCTCAGTTGCCGTCGTTTTTCTCCGGGGCATCGGGCATGTATTCTCCACGCTTTTCCCATTCATACGAGTCCAAACACGGCACATTTCGGATCATTTTTATTAGAGGTCATTTTGAAGGTCACCGGTTCGGATAAACGAGGTTGCGGTACGTCGTGTATTAAACGCGCAAATAATATCGGAATTGTATCGTGTTTGTACTCGTTTTAATCGGAAAATTGTCAGGAATATTCCAGTAAAAGTTTCATAAAAAAATAAGTGAAAACAAAAAAATGACGTCACATTCTATGTACTGTGATTTGCACTCGACTGCATCAGTCGATCGAGCGTCATAACAGGGCGTTGTATAACGAATGCGTCAAAGTTGTATGATTTAGAGGGACATCGAAGGAAGACGCGACGAACTCTGTCGATTGTTAGCGATCGACGTGTCTCAGTTGCCGTCGTTTTTCTCCGGGGCATCGGTGCTCCGCCGTTACCTATTTTCCGGGAGTACTGATCTATTCAATCTCGATGCAAAGGCGATCTCACGTGCAGTAATAGCTTGTCAGCTGCACCGTCCTCGCTTCTGATAAACGGCAGCTTCCCTTGACAATCCTTTCCTGAGGTTGTATAATACAGACGTACCACCATCCACTCCTCCTTCGATCTCACTATTGGCGCACATAATACCCGCCTTTGAGTCTTAATGAATCTCCCGCGCGTCCAGCCTTTTGCGTCATCGATATACCGGGGATGCTAGTTTACAGGACCGTCAATGATCTCGAGCAATTGCTGATTGGCCCTACGGGGCGCTGACTAAGCTCCCGCAAAACCGAGACTGCCCCGTAGGGCACTGACCTCGCTCTGGGAACGAACCAAGGTCGATCGGGACTAAATGCAATTTTATCTTGAAAATTTGTTACGTCATATCAACGTTCAACACTTCCACTTTTAGTTTCAACTTTTTCATTTTAACCCTTTGCACTCGGAGCCATTTTAACTAAAAAACGAAAGATTTTTCCATTCTAGAATATTTTCATTCTCTACAATTTTTTTCACTTTTTGCATATGAAACTGGTATAATATCTCATGTAATATGTACAGTGGGTGTAAAAAGTATTCGTACCACTTTTAAAAACGAATAACTTTTTCAAAATTCGAACCAACAGCTTGAGTTTTTTTTGTGACGTCAGAAGGATTAGTTTACTAGCTAATGTGTAAATAATTTTTTTTTTAATTGTTATTGGTCGAAATTGCGAAGGAAAAAGTACAGGTCACGATTTTTAAATTTTTTATCTATGCCTGTGGTAAAAATTTCAAACATGTATTTTGTAAATCTAAGTAAGTTATATACATGTACAAAGTTTCATTGAAATCGGTTGACGGATAAAAAAGCTATGGACATTGTAACATGTAAAAATCTTTGAATTTAGAATTTGCTATTTTCAATCATTTATATTTCATAACAACCTTGATCGATTTCGATGAAACTTTGTACATGTTTATAACTTACTTATACCTACCAAATGCACCTTATTTTTCACTACAGGCACACACGACCAATAACAATTTTAAAAAAAAATTATTTACACATTGGCTAGTAAACTAATCCTTCTAACGTCGCAAAAAAACTCAAGCTGTTGGGTCGAATTTTGAAAAAGTTATTCGTTTTTAAAAGGTGTACGAATACTTTTTACAACCACTGTAAATGTCTAGTAATTTATTAAATACGAAGAAAAATAATAATGTGAACAATATTTTTAAGAATAGCAATTTTCAGTGGTGTCTCAGAGTCGCCGTCCGAGTGCTAATGGTTAATAATAAAACTTATAAGTCCAGTTTATATTTGACTGACCCTCGTGTAACAGTTATGGTTTCAGGCTGTATGGCAGCACCTTGCGAGGAGTATAGCGTGGCCAGGTAGCTCGTGTCATCCTCGCCAGGTTAGGACAATGGTGCATTAACCCAATGCTAGTGTAGCACGTCAAGACGGCCCAATGGGAGCGCGCGTCTCCACTCATGCTCATTGTCAGCCGAGCAGCCCGTTGTCATTGTGCCCTGTTCCCGGGCGCATACTCACGCTCTGCCGCGTTTCACGTGTGCGCCTACACTTGTGTATACTCAGGCCACGTGACAATTTCAATATATACTACGTCCTGGTCGCGTATATTATATTATATTCGGTATAACGTTGCACGGATGGGCCGTTCAAATCGATCCTCCGGGTAGCTGCGAAACTGACGATCAAAGTGGATCATTTCACTCAAAGTAGATTTTCTTGGTGAGACCTTAAAAAATCCACCCCTAAGCTTTTCGCACCTGTTACACGTCATTCTACACGGTCGCGATGTGCGAACACAGCTTTTGTTTTTCGCGGAAACCACTAGTTACCGAGATACTTGATCAAATTCTATAACTGTCGTGCACGTCGAATTCTATAACTGACCGAACTTAATAATTCTGTATCTGTTACAAACGGACACGAATCTCTATGAAAAATTGTGGTAATATTCTACGAACCTTGATAAACAAATCCGTAAAGTTTCACAGCGATGCGTCTGCAGGTTTTGTTTAAAAAAAATCACAAAGTCCGGTTGTTAAATAAAATAAAATTTTTCTTCGATGAGAATCGCCTGTTAGTTATTCGAAATGGAAAATTGGTGTCGAACAACGTCGCCCCGTTATAGTAATTTTTCCGAATCCGTCGGGCAGAGGGGGGGGGGGGCCCGTTTAGCTACTTCATCGACACCGCGCGTTTCCGCATTGCGGTCGGAATAAAGGCGAGCGCGGTCGCCGTTTAAGGAGAGGCTTTCGTGGCTACCTGTCAGAGGGGCAGCTTAATGAAAGAGCAGAGAGGCGTCCCTCCTTAATAGCCCCGACTTATCCTCGAGACAATCTTCTTTGGCGTGGCGCGGCGGCGGCGGCGGCGGCGGCGGCGGCGGAAGAGAGGCACGCGATTCTTTCGCGACGCGCCCACGTAGCGCCATTACACGCCGCGCGCGCGCGAGCCCCGATGATCGAGAGTCTCATTTCTGGCCCGTTTGCATCGAAGCGACGCGACGGGAAAATTGCTCCCGCGGACACGGTCGTGCGAAATCCGAAGCGTTTCTCTCCGACGTACCCCGGAGAATCCTGCTTTATTTCTCTCGGCCACCTAATGCTCGCGCAGATATTGCCACCCGTGACTCCAGCGAGTCAAATATGAACCGGGCTTTATACCTCTAATTCGTCAGAAGCTCATACACTCGGACGGCAGAGGGAATGTTCGAGGATAGTTGAAATTAAAAAATTGATAACTTCTTTGATTTTGATTATTTTTCAACGAGACCGTTACCAACAGGTCCGTGACATTTCTCCGATTAAAATGAGCCCAAGCACGACATCGTGCTACGTATATTTGCCGTGTAATCGCCGATTAAAAAATAAATGACTTAGCGGTTCGGATAATAGAGGTTCCACTATATCGCGTTTTACGCAGGCAAATGTAGTCCGAATGGTATCGTGTTTGGTATCATATTAAACAGGAAAGCGTGAGGAATATGTTTGTAATAACAATATCCAAGTACCATTTGCATATCAACAACAAATTACAGGAAACCGTCTAAGTGCGAGTAAAAATCCTCTCGTTCGGTCGTTTAGAACCATAATGGGCGGATTCGCTCCGACCGGTGTGTCGAAGGACGAGGACATGGGAGGTCCTCGAGAGCAGTATTTCCCGGGCTGCATCGATGCAACTGCGGACAGAGTGCATGCACGAGGCAGAAGCACAGAAGCGGAGAGAGGCGAACGTGTTCCGGCGAGAACATTCGGCGTGTACGCTTCACCGCGTACAGCCTGTTTTTCCGGGGAAACGCGTGAATGCGGGCCATGCATACGACGCCGGAACGAGGCAACGCGACGCGACGGCAGAACTCGGCCACGAAGTCGCTGTTGTGCGCCCGTGCCTTTCAGAGACGAGCGAGCACGATAAATTGCCGCGGATTTGTCTTGCGAAACATCTTTGCCGGATGTTTCCACGTCCCGACGCGGCGCGGCACGGCCCTTTTATTTTCAGCGCGGCGCGACACAAATCATCGGCCACGATCATTCCCCAAAATCTGAATTCCTACGCTCTCTGACAATGCAATTTGCCTGAAAAATTTTCTGAAAAATTTTCTGAAAAAAAATTTTTCTTTTCCCAAGGGTCCGTTTATTTCATCATTCTGCGTCGTCCTAGAAAGACATGTACGCATGAGAGGTACGTTCGAACAATAATTGCGAACGACGGACAGAAAGAAAATAGTCGAGAGTAGAAGTCGTGAGCGAAATTGTAACGGACATGGAATTGGAAAACTTGGCACGAACCGTTTGATGGGGTCCGTTTAAGTTTATCGGCGATTGCGACGAGGATAAAACAAGACCGGAAACGACGATGCGTACGAGACCATTCGTGGTTGAATTCCGAACGTACTGCCACAGTGCAGAATAATTATTCGTGCCTCCAAGTGCACGTTCGCACACCGTATCTGGCCCAATTGTCGACCAAAAATTTGGATTTTCTTCGCTTACCGTAGAAGACATTGTTCGAAATTGTTTTTGATATTTTATATGCTCAGGATGGAAGAATATAGATGTAAAGAGCACACGCAACCAGCGAGAAAGAATTTTTTCTCGCGAGATTAGTCTTTCTAGAATATTTCAGGGTCAGCGATAATTTTTTTTAACGGAACCCTATATTTTTGTGTCGATATTCTTATAGAGCGTGGAAAGACGAGTTCAACGACTACCATGACCATACCTTTATGTCCATTCAATCTGGAGATATTCGTGTTTTAAAAGTCGTTTTTAAAAGTTTCGAAGTTTTTGAAACTTTCAGACACGAATATCTAGAGATTGAATGATCCGAACGGTACGATCATTATAGTCGTTGGATTCGTCTTTTCATGCTCTATAAGAATATCGGAACGAAGCTATTTAATTCGATTTTAATTAACTGCAATTATGTTAAATAATTATTTCCATCACGGTGCAAGTGGTTTATCTTTCAGACACAAGTATCTGGGGATCAAGTAAACGGAACTGTACAGTGTATAATCGTTGAATTTGTCTGTAAGTGCTCTATAATATACCCGAGACACCCTATACATATCCTGAGCTTCGCTGACCGCGCTCCAGTTAAATTAACATGCAACTGGCCCGATTGAAAATAAGTTAGTTATCGTGGCAACGTGGTGGGGAAGTACAAGTTCCTCGTGATATTCGTATTCCCTATCGAAATCTCGGGTCTCCGTTTGATGCATCGCTCCCCTGACGTCTTGACTCTGCCGTTCGGTATAATAACCGTAGTTAACGAGCAATCGATAGTAAGAAGGGTGATATCGAGACATCGCCAGGGGCGCGAAGATTTTCCGGTTTGCTACGTGTCGGGGAATCCTCCTTGGAGTTGGTCACTGGAGACCCAGTTTACCTCTATTTACAAATGAATTATTGTAGAAGTCTCTATTATACACATTTCATACCTTAGTGAAATCCGTAAACAACGTCCCCCATTAAGGAACTCAATTATAAAATTATAAAATGCTCAATTATAAAATATGTAATTATAAATGCTTACATATGCATAAAAATATACAGGGTACATTTTTTTTGTAGGTGGACGTGTAAAAGACATATGAAGGTCATTAATGTTTTTTTAAATGGAATCATATATTTTTTATTGCATCAGTCGATACTCCTTCATATTCTTTACAAAAAAGTATTAATCTATTTGTGTAGAAATATCATTAGTTTAGGAGATATTTTAATTCTAATTTGTTAGGAAATCTCGACTTTCTGGTCAATATTATGAATTCAATGTTATAATGTAGTAGGAGAGCAAGAATTAGCAGTGTAAATATTTACATTTTCAATTACCACCACAAAAAATAAAATAAAAAATACATGATTCCATTTAAAAAAACATTAATGACCTTCATATGTCCTTTACACGTCCACCTACAAAAAAAAATGTACCATCAGAATGTGCCCCTCTCAAAACCATTCAACTTCATCTGAAACATTGTTTGCTATGCGTAATAATAATGACGTAAATCTAGATGGCAAAATGTGGCGCCCCACCCTGTATAATTATAAATGCTTACATATAAAATATATAATTATAAATGCTTACATATAAAATATATAATTATAAATGCTTACATGTAAAAATATATAATTATAAATGCTTACATATAAAATATATAATTATAATAATTATATAAGATACATGTCATAAAAGCACAATAATAATACAAAATAAAAATTACTAATAAGAATAATTTTCAAATCCATCAATGTGCTCGACTACAAAAATCTCACAAAATGGAATACGAATCCAATAACCAGCCACTGCAAAAATGGAACATTTTACAGAAATTGCACCGAGCCAATTGAGTGACAAAGACGGGAAAACGGAGGCTGATTTATCGCCGGGGGGTAATAAATATCCAAAATACAGGATCTAAACGTTACACAAAGACCCTTTCGGTGAACAGTTCGGAGAGCGCATTCACGTTTCGTCCGGTGACACGAGACAATCCTTTAATTTAGCTGCCGTTGGAGCCCGGTTCGGCAGACGTTTCCGTCCGTCTATTCGGTAGCTCTGGGCCATTTTTCCCGGCGGCACGCACCATTGAAAATTTCGCGTCACGTAGACCGGGTCGCCGCCCCAAAATAAATTCAAACGATCGACACGGCCTGTGGCAGCCGCCATCGTGGCCAAAGAGAACCGAGTCCACTCGCGGGGGCCAATATTCCTCTGGCACCCCGGGGGTAAGACGGACGTTTTTCTCATTTCCTCTGCCAGGAACTCCGTGACCATCCCTCGTTTGTGTGTTTTTTTTCTTACACCAGGCCAATTACCACACAGTTAGATTACGGGATAAATTGATTTTTTTTTCGCCAGGGAAGGAAGAAACTACCCTCTTGAATATGCAACGGGGTCAATGGGGGACTAGAGTTTTTTTTTTGGGAGATAGAGGGCATTAAAAAAATATTGAGTTCAGGGTCTTGAAAGTAATTCACCCTTTAAAATAAACACTGGTAGAATATTCTTAGATTTTTTTACACGAAGTCACGGTGGTGCATCCCTTAAACTTTGAACGAATATTTTACACCTTCGTGTACGATAGACAAATTCTCGATTTTTTTGGGGGACAGAGAAGGCTTATAAAGAATACGAATTCGGTGTGATGCGAAAGTATAGAATTCACCCTTTGATATAACCGCAGGTAAAATGTTCTCAGATTTTTTTACAGAAACTTACAGTGGTCCGAACCATCCCTTAAATTTCGTTTTGGCAGGCACATTCGTTAAGGGGTTACAACACCCTGGCGCTCGGAAAAATAGGTATAAAGATAAACTTTTTTTTTGACGCTGCCATTATGTATATAAAATAATCTTTATTTTACATATATATATATAGTAGTTTTATGAACAATTTGCAATATTAACGATTAAAAAAAAATAAAAAATGGCGGATATATAGGCCGATAAGTAGGACCCTCTTTTGAAAATCCTTGCTGATGGTGTACATGGATTTCTCTGTTAGGCAACGTCTAAAAAATAATAAATAAATTTTTTCTTATTTATAAGGGTAATAGCTACAATGTGACGTAGGGAAAAATTTTAAAAAATTATCGGCCTATATCTCCGCCATTTTTTATTCATAAATTTTTTTGTTCATAAAACTACTATATATACATATATGTGTAAAATAAAGATCATTTTATATACTTAATGGCAGCGTAAAAAAAAAAGTTTATTTTTAAACCTATTTTTCCGAGCGTCAGGGTGGTGTAACCCCTTAATTGAAATAAAAACCGGTGGGTCCTGTTTTCCACAAATTTGCCTCCCACCCCCGAAGACGGGTGTCTCGAGTAGGTCGCTTTGGGTTCAGTGGCTGGGACTCCGTCCGCGAAATTGCGGTAATTTTGTTAGCCGCGCGAACGATGTAATGAAATAAAAGCGTCGGCGAGGATACACCACTATACATATCCCATAATGGTACGGTTTTAATAGTCGGCCGCGCCGGAAGGAAGCGGCTTTTTATCTCGAACCTCATCCGGACGTTCCTTCGGAGTCCTCCTACGCCCCTTATCGCGGTGCCGACCGTGGACCAATCTCTCTTCCCCACCTTTCACCCCCCCCCTCTCCTTTAACCACCTTTCACCCCCCCCTCTCCTTTAACCACCTTTCACCCCTCCCGTTAACCACCGGCAACGCCATTTTCCCCGGGCGCCTTTAGCAGTCGGCTCGAAACTCTATTCCCCGCGATTTGCAACTGCATCGTCCTCCATCCAAACGCGGCTGTTTTAATTTTATAATGCGGTTTAACGATTATGGTTACGGGCGGCATTATAATCGCGCATTATTAACCATTAAACGGGCGACGACGCTCTATTTTTTTTTCTTCCTCCGTCGGGACATTGGATGCGATTCCGCGAGATGATGCAGAAAACGCTCTTGGAAAGGATACGTTCGAGTTTTGCGGAAATGTGGAGAAATGGGAAAATTAAATTTTTTACATTGCTTTTCTTGGGGTGCTTGATGGGTCTATATTGGTTTCTAGTTGCCATTTAATAGGCATGACAACCATTTCAATCGTTCCAGTCTTAGGGCTCAGAAAATTAAAAAAAAATTTTTTTCAATAATTAATGAATCTTTTAGTGAAAATTGTACTAACATATTCAGGGCATTCTTACGATTAAAATGAACCCAAACACGGCACAATTTGGGCTACATTTGCCTGTGTAATCCACGATATAGTAGAACCTCGATTATCCGAACCGGACAGTTACGGAAATCGAGGATCTACTCGTTTACTGAACGAGTATATGAGCTCCAAATTGCACCGTGTTTGGACTCGTATGAATCAGAAAAGTGTCAGGAACACGCTGATGAAAGTTTGCAGAAAGCATACTATGAAATTAATTTAGGCTGCAGCAATGTTCGTCCCCTTCCAAAAATTAATTAGGCGAGCCTCGCGATCGCATTCGAGTATCCGAGCAAAGAAGGGAAACGCTCTCCGACGAAATTTGCCAGTAAATTCGCGCCCCGGCATAACAGCTGTTAGGGGCGGGGGTGGGAGTGGAGGGGGTTACAAAGGGAAAGTTGCAGGGAAACGAGGGCCTGCAAATGACACGTACAGCCCGAACCTTCGCACAGTTGGCGCATTTTCGACGACAAGGATCTATTTACCGGGGGCGTTGTGTGCATTTTCTCGTTTCGCGAAAAGGAATACCGGTCGCGGGGGTGGATGCCGAAGAAGGGGGTTGGTGGGAGTCAGACTCCGGAAGCAAGCGGCCGAAATACTTTATGCTAAACTTAGTTTATGCCGCCGAGCGTTATTGAAACTCCGAGTGGGATTACGCTACCCGACAGAGATACGAGGCGTGCTTCTTAAGGTCACTGGCGAAACACAATATCTGCACCCCTATTTATCATCCCCCCCCCCCCAACACCCTTCCATATTTCCTCCTTTCGGATGTTGAATTCGCGATTAACTGTCGTGTATAATGATGAAGGACTTTTTGCAGGTTGCATAGATTAAGAATAAATGTAATTAATGCTATTGGCGCACTGGTACGATCATTTGTTACTATTAAGCACTTTTGCAAATTGTTACACCAACCAATTTTCGACGTTTCGATCTAAATTTAGATCATTTTCAAGAAATAATTTTGTTGTAATTGCGTCTGTAAAAAATTTTCTTATTATTACCCATTGATTAATTGTGTTTAACAACTCTTATGAGTATATATTAAAAAAAAGAAAATTTTTTAGTTAAGCAAGTAAGTTTATTATTTTTCTTTTTGTTCTCTGTTCCTACAATTTGGCTTGACTGTTTTAATCAACCATATATTAATCAATGGGTAATAAAAAAACAATTTTTTTACAGACGCAATTACAACAAAATTATTTCTTGAAAATGATCTAAATTTAGATCGAAACGTCGAAAATTGATTGATGCAATAATTTGCAAAAGTGCTTAATAGTAACAAATGATCGTACCAGTGCGCCAATAGCATTAATTAGATTTATTCAACATTGTCGATCGAAATAAGGAAAACCGTTATAGATTAAGAATGTTTTATCGCAAGAATATATTTTCAACCCTTCGAAATGTTGATTCTTGCTCTCGAAGTTTTCAAGGCCATCGTTTTGTTTTTTTTAAATGACCAATTCTTTTCTATCGCATTGCGTAGGCTGTGAAAAAAAACATTCGGGTATGTGTCTATTACGATATGACCTCCAAATAACCTTGAATTCCGAAAATGAAGGTTAAACTTTAAATTCGTATCGTTTCTAGTGTGCAAGTTGTTGAATTTTAATTTTTAGTCTATTATACGCTTTTTCGATGATAATGCTTCATGCTTGGGTCAGAATGGATCCAGCACTGTACCAAGGGAAAATATTTATCAAAATCCAATTAGTAACATACAAGAATAAGTACCTCAGATGAACGAATAAACAGTAATAATGGACACTTGAAACTGGATAATCGGTATTTAATTCGATAACCAATATTTCGTCGCATATAAACTCTGGCTAATTTTATTTACGTTACTTGGACCGTTAATTTAATATGCATTAACAGATTGTACAGCAGTAAACAAGTTTAATGATCAACTTTATAACACAATATAATTAATTCCGATTCGAATAAAAATATAATTATTTAATCTTGCACGTTCCAGTGCCATTACACTTCTGCTGAATTCCGATCTAATTTGGATACACTTGAATGAGCATTCTTGCGAACAAATAATTTATAAATTATTATACGAATGCGAGAGTCAATATGATCAAATGTGTTTGTTTTTAGGGAAATGGATATTTGAGCAAATGTTGAGAAAATTATGTTTAGTTTTAGTGATATAGAGACTGAGAAATATTGAACCGAATATTTTCATTTTTAGCAATAATAATAATAAAAAAAATGACAATAATACAATAAAAATACGAAAAAAACAATACTTCTGACAATAATAATAAAATAAAAAATAATGTCGTCTAGCAGCGTCTGAAAAAAAGCTTCGTTCGCGTCCACAAAAAAAACAAAAAAAATTGCTATGCACTCAAGAAGATTTTTCCGATAATCTCCGCAGTTTCCTAACAGGTCCGTAGTATTAAAAGTGTTCCGATTTCTTTCGCAAAAAAGAAGGGAGGGGGGGGGCGGTGGGTGCAAGATAAATAAACGAAGTTTAGCCAAGGGATCAATGTAACCTAATTAGTGCGGGAGTCAAGAGCCCGTTGGCGTTTAAGTATCAACTGGCAACAACACAGAAGAGGATGGCCCGGTGGAACCGATGCACAAGTGATGCACGTCGCACGAAACGACCGCACGTTTTGCGGAAGGTGGCTGAGTAAGTAAGTAACGAAGCATGAGTAACTAACCCTCGTAAAAGCACGAAACAACGTACGAGCCCGGCGCTCGTAAAACTACCGTGCGCGTGTTCTGTTCGTGCCAGTGCAGTGCAGTGGCGAGCCACTAACGTCTTTCTGAAAGCTAAGACACCCGACACGACGACAGTCATTCTACAGAACCAATAACTCCCCAGTGTAGTACGAAAATGATCATCGAGATCGCTGAATACACAAGGTGACGAATATCTCCATTTTTTGTGGTTTCGTGAAAGAAATTTTCCACACGTAGTTGCACTGTTTCAAGGGATACGTGTAATGATGGAAAAAGAATTTTTTGTAGGTTATTTTCATTATGAGATTTCAAGGTCATCGGTATTTTTTCAGCGGAATAATATGCGGATTTTTCGATATTGTTGTAGAGCGTGAAAAGACGAATCCAACGACCTATATAACTATATGCTTATGATTATTTAAGCCCGAGATACTTGTGTCTGAAAGGTGAACTACTTGATCTTGATGGAAATGACTACTTAATGTAGTCAGATGCGTTTATTTTTAGTGGAACATTGTAGTTTCCTTTTGATATTCTTATAGAGCGTGAAAAGACGAATCCAACGACCTGTATAAGTATATGCTAATGATTATTTAATCCCGAGATACTTGTGTCTGAAAGGTGAACTATTTGCTCGTGCTATGACTACTTAATACAGTCAAACGCGTTTATTTTAAATGGAACCTCATAGTTTCCTTTTGTATATTCTTATAGAGCACGAAAAGACGAATCCAACCAGTGTCATAATCGTACCAATTGCGTTTGAATATATTAAGTAGTTAATTATTCAGACACGAATATCTCGAGATTGAATGGACACAAGGGTATCATCATGGTACTCGTTGAATTCGTATTTTCATGCTCTACAAGACTATCTCAGAAAGCATACAAAATTCCATTAAAAAAATATCATCAACCTTATAATATCGTTAACGAACGACCTAGATCCCATTCAACTGGGACACCCTGTATGTCCCTATTTGTTCCCACCATGAATCGGCTTCTTTTGTGAGAACTCTTCAAGCAGGAAGGAGTCCCAGCGTCCTCTTCTTGCGCGTAGCGTATCCCTCGGTTGTCCAACATGTCCCCCCTCCCCGGTTTCATTAGTGTCCGCGGCGCGCTATACGACCGATTAGTTTGTTCGATTTCGACCGGTGGTCGCTTTGTTGTCGCATCAGAGAACTCGTTGCTCTACTTTCGAGGGGCCCGGCCTTCGGTGTTCCACGCTTTGATGTCCCGTCAGCTGTCCTGTCCGGCGACTTCCTGTCCGAACGCCGCCGGGGAAACGGATTGACTGGTGCTTTCCCGATCCCCTGGCTTTTACCGTGCTAGCTTCTTTACCCTGTCAAAGCCTGTGACGCCGGGGAGACAGTAATAACCGTGCTGAACCGATACACGAGGTTTTTTAATGCTGGCCGGGGCTAATTTTCCAACGGAAACTCCGTATCTGTTTTGCGCGACAAGCCAGAGGACTCGTTGTGGTTCTGGGTTAGGTTAGGATGTTAGGATGGGTTAGGATGTTCGTACGACTTTGTTTCGATCAATTTTTAAGAGATTGGAAACACTGTCGGATCCATCGGTTGGTTCTAGATCGAGTCCCGATCCTCTATAAATACTTTTGTACCTCTAGAATTTTTTTAACATTATTTTCCAATGAAACTCGATCACTTTTTTTTTTATGAAACTTCCACTAACATTTCCGCGACTCTTTTCTGATTAAAATGAACCCCAACAAGGCACAATTCGGTCTACATTTACCTGCATAATCCACGATATACTGGAACCTCTATTATCCGAACTGATTAAATTGATTAATATTATTCGATCCGAAGCAAACGATGTAGAACAATATGGCACGATTACGATTTCCGTGGGCCCTCGTTTTGAAGTTATATTTGTGTTCTTGGGGTTATTTGAAGAAAAAAATTTATATACAACATGGTGTCAAATCAGCCTGGTTTAGCCGGTAAAGTAGATTTCTATTAGATAGAAGATAGATAGAAGATTAGTAGATAGAAATATGGCAAAATATCAAGAGACCTTTTTTGTAGCAAATTGAATTTCCCATAAAAAAACGTTAAAATGATGTTAAAATTCCATTTTTCACGAAAAATATACTGAAAATAAAATAATTTTTTTAAAATTACTACTAGACTACCCCTGGATTTTCGTATGCGTGGTCGACCCCTCTCACGATCTAACCATAACTCACTGTGTTCGCATAATCTTCCCATTGTAGATGTCTTCCAGAATTTGATCTTTTCAGAACGAAGCCTTTACGTTCCCCCGACCATTATTTCGGAGGAAAGGCAGTTGTTCTGCAAATTCACCGAAAATATAAATATACTCGGAAACTGCGCAGCTGATAGAAAAATGTCATAAGACATAAATTATCGGAAATTTAATTTTCTACAAAAAAGGTCTCTCGACATTTTGCCATATTTTGCATAGTTACCGAGATATTTGCAGATTTATAAAAAACAAGAAATCCACTTTACCGGCTAAACCAGGCTGATTCGACACCATGTTATATACACATTTTTTCCTTAAAATAACCCCAAGAACACAAATATAAACTCGTAATCTCCCCAACAATATTTATTGTACAAACCGGTAGAGATTTAATCAAACACCAGTTCGGATAATCGAGGTTCCATTAAATCGCGTATTAAACGAGTACGTCCGATCCGAATGGTGCCGTGTTTGGTATCAAACTCACCAGAAAAATGTCACAAAAGCTTGTACATTCACAAAAGTGGTAATAATTCGACGATCCATTCAGAAGCTGTGTCACGTTTTGTCGTCGCACCTCGATGAAATCTGTGACACTGCTCAATCAGAGTGGCCCAGTTAAACAGGATGACACGGTATGTTTAGAGACAAAGAGTGTGTGCGTAGTAAGGCGCGCATGAAGGAGAAGGTCGCGCGACAAAAGGTCGAAGGGTAATACGTCAGGGGATGACCGGCCCGGACGGCCGGGGAAAAACTAATTTCCCCGGCCGATGCTCTGTAGGTGCTGGGATGCGGTATTAAAAGCCCCCAGGGGCCCCGCGCGCGAGTCAGCAAAACCTTTTCGGCGATTCGTTCTCCCGTGTCCGGGCCGAGAGGCGTCGTATAATTTATATTCTTTCATATTCAAGCCACCCCTCAGGAGTTTACGGGCCACGGGCTGGCTGGCCACTCGCAGCCTATAAACACCGAAAGTATACCCGTTCGCGAAACGTTTTGATAATCGTGGCCATTTTTATGGGCCGCGATACGGACCACTCCCTTACACGACTTACACCCGCGAACTCGATTAAACGCCGTCTTTCCCACTTCTATTGCCCGCCGGTACTGGGGGAAAAAAAAACATTTGCTGTTTCCGGAACAGGCGACGTTGATAGGAATTATTATTTATTTTTATAGCCAGTGGTCTTGCAGAGGTAACGACTCTGATATTCAATTTTTATCCGAAAATATTCAACAGTATTATTATTGTTTATGAAACATTCAGCAATACATTCTCGACGATTTTCCGATTTAAACGAGTCCAAACACGGCACACTTTGGATCAAATTTGTTAGAGGTCATTTAGAGGTCAGCGGTTCGGATAAACTAGATCGTGGATTAAACGGGCAAATAAGGTCCGAATTGTATCGTGTTTGGTCTCGTTTTAATCGGAGAAGAGTCATAAAGATATTCGATATAAAACAATTCCGTCAATAAATAAATTATTATTTCCACAAACCGAATGGCTCACGGAGAAAAACGTTTACACATAAAATTCTCCGTCTGTGTACACGGTGAGCCATCACAAACATCCCCGAAGAGCTCACCACCGCGATCACTCATCGCGGTCTCATTTGAAATTTATACGTAAGGGCTAAGGGTTAGGGTGACCTTCGGAGCGATATTAAAATTTCCGTGGCGTCGATCCATTGTCGGGATACTTTGTTTTATTAACCCCGTGGCCCCGGGTTAACGTTTATCTCCGTCGTACTACATCCTTATCGTGTCTCCGTCTAGCCCGGCTTGTACCCGTCCGTTTCGTTTTTTTTTTCCCCGACGGCATTCATATATCAACTATGCTGCCATTCATTATCTTTGTCCTGTCACCGCGCTCCTCGTTACGCCGGCAACGTTCGGGGCTCTTCGTCGTCTTGTCGATCCGATATCATAGAGCCCCGATGCGGCGTTGTTTTAATCGCGTCTTCAGCCCCTTTCATCTGCCGAGATCCTTACCCCCCCCCCCTCCTCTGCCTGTAATCCCGGGCCGCGTCTCGTTAATTACGAAAAGAACACGAGCAAACCCCGTGCTCAAGCGCCAAAGATGGATACCTGCTGGAAAATAATGAGGCGTTCCCCCCGGATAAATATTGGATGCAGAATCTGAGAAACGTCGCTCCCAAAGCAAGACAGCTCGCGATTAAAACGGGACGAATCGATGAATCTGTCCCCCCCCCCCCTGAAAGATCGACCCCCTGGGGTGCCGATTATGCTGATTTCGCACCTCCTTGCTTGACGATCACAGCGGAACTATCTATTTTTGATCCTATTACACAATAATTGCATTATTTTGAAGGTCAGATATAATGGTGAGAAGAATTTTGTCTTGACAGAGCTTTTATACGAGATTTCAAGGTCGTCGGTATTTTTCCTGCGTAATTATATGCGGATTTTTGGATATTGTTGTAGAGCGTGAAAAGACGAATCCAACGACCTATCATAAGTATATGGTACGATTATTTACGCCCGAGATACTTGTGTCTGAAAGGTGAACTACTTGTTCCTGATGGAAATGACTACTTAGTGTAGTCAGATGCGTTTATTTTTAGTGGAACATTGTAGTTTTCTTTCGATAGTCTTGCAGAGCGTGGAAAGGCGAATCCAACGACCTATCATAAGTATATGGTTAGGATTATTTAAGCCCGAGATACTTGTGTCTGAAAGGTGAACTACTTGCTCGTGCTGGAAATCACTACTTAATATAGTCAGACGCGTTTATTTTAAATGGAACCTCATAGTTTCCTTTTGATATTCTTATAGAGCACGAAAAGACGAATCCGACCATTGTCATAATCATACCATTTGGGTCATTCAGTTCGGAGATACTTGCGTTTGAGTATACTAAGTAGCTCGCCTTTCAGACGTAAGTATCTCGGGATTAAATAATCCGAATGATATGGTTATGGGGGTCATTGGATTCGTCTTTTTACGCTCTACAAGAATATCGAAAGAGAACTGAAATTTTGTTTAAAAAAAATACCGATGACCTTCAGATTTCGCAGAAAACGAACTTGGAAAAATTTGTTGCGCCCATAATCAAACATGCGCTTTCGAACAGTGCAACTCTCTACTAAACACGCTTACTATAAATCCAAAAATAGTGGACATATTACAAACTTCTTCAAGAGTCGAAACTCGTATCCTGTGTGTGTGTGCCAACTATTATTAACAATTAAGGGCCTCCACACTTTCATTATGCGCTATAAACCCAAGCCAGGGTTATAAAAGTTGGCGTTTGCATAACACACGACGATGGTATCTAACTTTGTTTATATCTTTAAAATTATCGAGTAACTGCGGCTATTATTTCCACGTATGTGTACTATCGAGGACCTGTCGACATTCTGTACGTCCCAATATTGGGACGCTTGAGGACTCAAATTTTGTATTTTATCGTGCACTTAAAAAATAAACGCGAGAGCAGGAAGATCCATTGACTCAACGATTCCCCTAAAAAAAAAAATTGCCAAATACACCCTAATTTCTCAGATACAAAGCGTAACCACTCTTCAGAATAATTCCCTCTGCTTTCAGAAAAAAAACCTCACCGAATTCTCCGATCCTGTGTCTCGTATTTTGCGGAGCAGCAACTTGCGAAAAAGCGATCTTTTAGCGAAATGTCAGTTCACAAAATGGAAGGGGTAACCCGACACGATGTTCCCTGGAATATGTTCACCGATGAAAGCAGCTGACCTCAATTTCGATTCAGTTTGCTAAGAGTACTCGGCGCCACATTGTCCCAGGATCTCGAGTACTCTTTGTGCTCGTCGGCCATCCATCGTCGATATCCTCCGTCCCCTAATCGTCCTTATAGGTTGTACCACTTGTCGTGTCGCTCCTAATAAGAACAAAAAAAAACCTCCATCTCTGAAAAGAACTGTTCGACGATCTCGTGCATTATTTCTTGCATTTCACTGCATCACGTTCAAAGTAAAATGTTGCTCGTATTTCAAATAACGAAGCAATAAATTTTTCAATTTCATCACATATTTATATCGTACGTACAAACTCCCAGCTAATTTTCTATACAGGGTGTCCCACGTGTAACAGTTTTCACGATTTTCTCAGTACTTGCTTAAGATATTTTCAACAAAAGTTGATCAGTTTTCGATTGTATATTGCAATAAAAGAAGTTCGAAAAACATTTTTTTTATAGTATTGTCAAGGTCACCTTGATTTTTTTAAATGGCACTTTGTATTTTTCGGCGATCTAGTATACCATGACCTTCGGATGACCTTGAAGTGCCATTTAAAAAAATTAAGGTGGCCTTGACAGTAATAAAAAAGAAATTTTCTAACCTTCTTTTTATTAGAATGTATAGCCAATCGAAAACTGATCAGCTTTTGTTTAAAATATTTTTTTGTCAGATTATCGCAAGTACATTACTTAAAAAATCATGAAAACTGTTACATGGGACACCCTGTATAATCCTCTGATAGTTTGTCGTACAGCTGAGACACCCGGTATACAGTCGAAAGTTATTAAAAATAACGAAGAAATATTGTCGTACAACCTGCCGGGCTATTTTTCTACGCAATTCCCATTTGCTGAAACATTAACATATAATAATAAAATATTGATTGCATCGAGGTACCCAGCTTTTTCTAAAAATGATTTAATTAACTCCCCGTATAACGACTAAAAAATATCTTGACGTGTAATTAAAAATTCGATTATGAATGTATAAATTTATTTATTTGAAAATAGAGTGGAAGCTGACTGTCCTGAAAATTTGAGCAAGCACTAATTTATAAAAAAAATCGGATAGCACGGTGCAATAAAAGCGTCGACTACAAGATTCAGCGATGTAAATAAATGTGTGCATGATGTTGTATAATAAATTCGATTTTAAGCACACACGCGATCCTGTACATTCGGACCGAGGCGTATTTGCATAACATAGACATGCATAATCACGGGGGCTTGGTTCATGCACGCGTCTCTACACATGTATAATAAATCTGTAACACAATAGCCAACGGCCGATCCTAATAATGTTGGTCGGTACGTTTTAATAATATCGCCGGATTTAATCCACATTTTTCCGATAACCGATACACATAAGCTGCTCTGTCAGAGATTCCGGCACCGTTCGGCATTAGCATCGTAAGAATGTAGATTTTAATAATAACATCGAGCGGGGCCCGGTTGCCAGTGCTCCAGGCAAAGCGAAAATTAAATTTAATCATTGGATTCTGATGGTCGATGTCGTGCATTACGTTATTCAATTTCTGTCGTGGCTCGCTCGCTGCCTATTTTCTCTCCGCTGTATCAAATGTCAATTAAAAATTTTTTATTTTCACTGGACGTGGTCACGTAACTTTTCCTGTCAAACGAACACGATTTTTGTTTCACGTTTATATGCTTCTCCAAGATTATCTTTCATTTTTATATGTCGTTCATAAAAATCAATATTACGACAGTTACTCGTTTTAGTGTAACAAACAGACATTGTTGTTTTTAATTAATTTTTCGTTCAACTTGCACCAACACGTATTCGCAACGCATTTTTTTACTGTTTAAAACGACACCAAACACGGCACCATTTCGATTATAATTACGTGATTAATCCACGACATAGTGGAACCTCTATTATCCGAACTACTAGGATAATAGAAATACAATGCAAGATCAAACCTGTACTGATTTGTACGACGAATCGTATTGTAGGTGGCCGGAAAGTCACTAAAATGCGAATTTGTTTATAAACGAATAAATGTTAATTTTTAAAAAGAATCGTTTCATTTCAAAATTGTCTGACGCTGTTGAGCCACCCTCGGTTTAGATCGTTTCAGATGGAACTGTCTCAAAGTTCAATGCCGGATAAATTCGGATAACAAAGGTAATTTTGAAAAAAAAACTACCGTGTTTTAAACGAGTAAATGCGGTCCAAACTGTACCGTGTTTGTACTCGTTTTAATCAGAAAAACGTCGGGAATACGATGCTAAAATGCTAATTTGTTTATGAACGAATAAATGTTAATTTTTAAGGAATAAAAGAATCGTTTCATTTCAAAATTGCCTGGACGCTGTTGAGCCACCCTCGGTTCAGATCGTTTCAGATGGAACTGTCTCAAAGTTCAATTCCGGATAAATTCGGATAACAAAGGTAATTTTGAAAAAAAAAACTACCGTGTTTTAAACGAGTAAACGCGATGCAAACTGTACCGTGTTGGTACTCGTTTTAATCAGAAAAACGTCAGGAATACGATGCTAAAATGTTCATTGGAAAATAATTGAGTTCCAACGAAAAAGTATATTCAACAGTGAAAAAATTCGTTTTATTAGTAAAATTCGTGTGTACACGGGAAAAGCCAGACAGACCGCGATGCGTTTGATCGAGCAGATCGCGGTTCCCTCGACCGCGTAAAATCAAAAAATGACCGATCGCCGGGAGTTCGTTAATCTTTCGAGAGGGCGAAATTTCCCGGCGTGCTCCACTCCTCCCTGGCCCTCTCTTTCGAGTGCCACCTCGTCATTAATCACCCCTGCACGCTTCTTATCGAGCTCGCAGCTCGGATTCAATAACGCGGCGCGCCGTAATTTCGCGGGGGTTATTAGGGGCACACAGAGAGGGCACCCCTCGAAAATCGTTAATCGAACGATCCCGAACCGTTTCCGGAGACCCCGTCGCCTCGGGTCCTCGCCTTTTTTCACCATTGTGAACCGATCGAGGACCCCGTCACGTGCTTGTACCTCGGTTCCACGCGAATAAAAAGAAACGACTTTGTTGTTCCCAGACTTTTTCCATACTGCGTTCTAGAGAGAGGCGACGACGTGGCTGAACCATTTTCTTTTTGGATCGTTCATTCGAGCATGCTGCGTCTCGAATGACTGAAAATTCAATTTTTCATTTAGACGCTCGAAACCTTTGCAATAATGGTAACAGGGTTCTTGAAAGTGCACGAAATGAGTATGATATGTACGCCATTTTGTAACATTTCGACTTGAAAGAAATTGAAACATGAAACTGTAAGGTGTGTTTGTATGGATTGATTAATAAGAGAATTTTTCATTCAGCGATTTGTATTTTAAAAAATACAGAATGGGAACATTTGGAGTCTGAGAGAATTTTGGCCACTGGGAGCATTCGGCCTCGGAGGAAATTGGCCCCTAGGAGCATTTGGCCCCTGAGGGCGATAATAATACCTATACGATGAAAAGATACATTAATGGATAGAAAAAATAATTTATGAAAAATTTTAATAATACGAATGGCTAAAAATTTAGTCAAATTTTAGTCTGAAAATTTCAGTTGAATTACTAAAAATTTAATTTTTCATTTAGACTCTCGAAACCTCTGCAAGAATGGTAACAGTGGCCATTCTTGAAAGTGCACGAAATGAGTGAATATTTCCGCCATTTTGTAACATTTCGACTTGAAAAAATTGAAACATGAAACTGCAAGGTGTGGTTGTATAGATTGAATAATAAAAGAATTTTTCATTCAGCGATTTGTATTTAAAAAAATACAGAATGGGAGCATTTGGACCTTGAGAGCTATAATAATACGAATGGCTAAAAATTTAGTCGAATTTTAGTCTGAAAATTTCAGTCGAATTACTAAAAATTTAATTTTTCATTTAGACGCTCGAAACCTCTGCAATAATGGTAACAGTGGCCATTCTTGAAAGTGCACGAAATGAGTGAATATCTCCGTCATTTTGTAACATTTCGACTTGAAAAAATTGAAACATGAAACTGCAAGGTGTGGTTGTATAGATTGAATAATAAAAGAATTTTTCATTCAGCGATTTGTATTTAAAAAAATACAGAATGGGAGCATTTGGACCTTGAGAGCTATAATAATACGAATGGCTAAAAATTTAGTCGAATTTTAGTCTGAAAATTTCAGTCGAATTACTAAAAATTTAATTTTTCATTTAGACGCTCGAAACCTCTGCAATAATGGTAACAGTGGCCATTCTTGAAAGTGCACGAAATGAGTGAATATCTCCGTCATTTTGTAACAATTCGACTTGAAAAAAATTGAAACATGAAACTGCAAGGTGTGATTGTATGGATTGAATAATAAAAGAATTTTTCATTCATCGATTTGTATTTTAAAAAATACGGAATGGAAGCATTGACCCCTCAAGGGAATTTTGGCCACTGGGAGCATTCGGCCTCGGAGGAAATTGGCCCCTGGGAGCATCTGGCCCCCGAGAGCGATAATAATACCTATACGATGAAAAGATACATTAATGGATAGAAAAAATAATTTATGAAAAATTTTAGGATTAAAATTATTATATGAGAATTTACAATGAAGAAAATTTTTATTAAACAATCGCTAGATAATATTTTAGAAAACGACCAGTGGCGTAATTTCGCGAGAACTCCATCGCAGAAACGTCTCGAGAATGTTCCGTTCTGAGATGAAGGTGTAACTTGGTAGAGGAATCGCGTTACTCCCGGGCCAGGGTCATTTCTGGCACGAAGTTGTCAACCGTTTCGAGGTATCTCGAGTACTTGGCATTGGCCCTCGTCTGGGCCGGTCGTCTCGTTTCGTTTCGTCTGGTCCTCGCCCCATTCCGTCTCGTCTCGTCTCGTCTCTCCTCGTCTCGCTCTGTTCCGTCCACGCTCGCTCTCTCCTCTCTCTTTCTCTTGCCTCGCGTTTGATACCGGAGCGTTTTCGTCGATTTGGATGGCCGCGCCGAGGCCAGTTTCGTCTCGGCTATTTCCTGTCGCATTTTCCACGAGAACAGAACACCGCGATCGCCGACCGCATTTCTCCAGGGGCCGTTTTAAACTTCGCGCCGCGGATCCACCCCCGCTCGCGCTAACTCTCGGACAGTGGGTCCATTTTGACCCGGAGTACAACCAGTCGACCCTTCGAATTGTCAACGAATTTTTATTCGGCACGATAAGCGACGTTGGTTCAAAAGTATAGAAACTTTTCAATTCATTTTGCTTTTCATTGTTTTTAATAATTTTTTGCGAGACTGTTATCAGCATATTCGCGACGTTCTCCTGATTAAAACGAGCCCAAGCACGACATCGTCCGACGTATATTTCCTGTGTAATTCACGGTTCAATAGCTAGGTAACTGAACAGTTCGGATAATAGAGGTTCTAGTATATCGTGCATTATACGAGCAAATGCGATCCAAATGGTGTCGTGTTTGGGCTCATTTCAATCAGGAAAATGTCACGAATGTGTATAATAGATTAAAGTTTTATTAACAATTAATTTTGTAATTGTAACAAAGATAGAATTTCAGGTTTGCTGTTTTTGAGGTGTAATGATAAAAATAAGTGTTTCACGGAATTCGTGGCAGTGAACGATAGTATTGTAACGCCCCTGTCCTAGTTTAATAACTCGTCGCACCAATCTGGCATTTCAATAGGACGTCAGAAAATCATGATTTATGTCATGTTATATGATTGTTTCAGCAAATGAGCAAAATGCGTGATAGATTGCCATTAAATTGTGAAGTACCATCGATAAATATACATTCGGAAATGACTGATAGAATTACTTGCGATTCGAACGAATGAAATCAGAAATTTCATAATACGTATATCAAACGAGAAGAATATTAACAAAGAATATTAGAATATTCCAGTTACATTATAAGCAGCAATTTTATTGAACATTTTTCCGATAATTTTGGCATTGCCATTCTTTTTTACGTGTACGACAATTTTGAAAATATACACGTACACGCGACATCAAACATCAAACATCCAAGAGTTAATCCATGCCCGTATTAATTAATATATCATATTTTATTATATTATATTATACGTATTATCTAAACGTTGCGCGTCGATTGAATTTCTTCTTCGTATATAGGCACCGTATCTAACTAATTAATAATTACTGTATAAAGGCGCAGGCATTAATGGATTACTGTGTTAATTAATTTCAATGTTGATTTCATTACCGTTTTCAAACAACCCGTACGTATCAAACGAAGGGATTTCCGTGATATTACACGGCGAAGTAGATTCTCTAATAGAAATTATATTAAACATTTTATCAATAGCAATATTTAGCTACCTTCAAAAACAAATTCCAATTAGGCGAAATCGAAATTAATCAATAATAAAAGTGGCCTTTCATAGTGGGTGTTCCTCGTGCTCTTAATTCATGTTCCCCATCATTGTTGGAGTCACCGGTACATGATTTTAATTTAGTAAATTTGGTCGCAAATAAGTCGAAATTTTTTTTACTCGATCTTGAACTGACTCTTCAGGAACGCCCCCGTAAATTTTCAAGTTGGAATTTGCACTCTACCTTCTCCTTCCACGCCACTATTCCCCCACTTTACCTTCCCCTTCCACGCCACTATTCCCCCACTCTACCTTCCCCTTCCACGCCACTATTCCCTTCACTCTACTTTCCCCTTCCACGCCACTATTCCCCCACTCTACCTTCCCCTTCCACGCCACTATTCCCTTCACTCTACTTTCCCCTTCCACGCCACTATTCCCCCACTCTACCTTCCCCTTCCACGCCACTATTCCCTTCACTCTACTTTCCCCTTCCACGCCACTATTCCCCCACTGTACCTTCCCCTTCCACGCCACTATTCCCCCACTCTACCTTCCCCTTCCACGCCACTATTCCCCCACTCTACCTTCCCCTTCCACGCCACTATTCCCCCACGCCTCCGTCCAGTCGCGTGACGCGTTCCGTCGTGCATGCGTCACCATGTCACGTGACTGATCCGATAGAGTGGGGATAACTTTTCCCCCGTCGATTCGATCGAATTCCCCTCATCCGTTGACTCTGGCTCACAGGTCAGAGACACACCCGGTAGATTGAATTCTAAGCATGTTCGTGGTGGTCGTCGGTGACGAATCACTTTTTCCGGGCCGGGCCGGGCCGGGCCGGTAACATCGTCGCGGGACACATTCTCCGGGAAACATTGAAAGTCACCGGGGCGAATTTCCATATGTAAATCGGCGCGGCGTAGTCGACCGGGCCTGCTCTCTCCTCGGCTGCGAAAAGGCCGAAGGGGGATGGAAAAATTCGAGAAAGCCACCAGACGGGACAAGACGAAACGAGACCGGGAGAGAGTGGCCGAGGGCCAATGCCAAAACCCCCGGTACACGGTTGACAACCCCGTCTAAACGAAACACGAAGAGAACGACGCGACGACGACGACGCCTTGGTAGAAGAAGAAGAAGATGAAGAAGAAGAAGAAGAAGAAGAAGAAGAAGAAAAGGAGGATCCGGCCGAGACCAGGCTAGCAGAAAGAGGATACGCGAGAGAGAGAAAGAGAGAGAACCAAAGAAAGTTTTAGGCTGCGTTCACTCGCGAAACGGACGGACGTCCTTCGTTGTCGCGTAAACTGCAAACGATTTCCAGGGACGGTGGACGGACGAAACAGAAGAAAAAGCACGGAGAAACGACCTTCTGAAACTTTCCTGACGTTTCCTTCGGTGACTCTCTCCCTCTCTTTCTCTCTCCCTCTCTCTCTCTCTCTCTCTCTCTCTCTCTCTCTCTCTCTAGCTCCCCCTATCTCGAGAAAAAGAACCCCCCGTTGCTCTCTCCCTGTCTCCGCGCGAAACGGGACGGGGCCAAGAATGGGGGCGTGGAGAGAAAAAAAAAGGAGAATAAGACGGAAAAACGGGCAGAGAGGGGCTCGGGCTTCGACCATTTGGGAAATGAAATGCTACGGAATTGGAAAAGTTTAAATGCGCCGGCGAGGACGCTTATGGAAATCGTCGCTCGTTCGGGAAGAAACAAATTTTCCCTGACGGAAGTGCGTTTTGACGACGGACGCGAGGCACTAAAACTGTGGAGCGGCGTTGTGTTTTTCGGCTGTCGCTGGTTCTCTCGGTGCGTTATTTATTGCTGCGATAATGGCTTCACGTAACTGCACAAATCTCATATCCTCAGATCTAGTCTGTAATCAACCTAGAAATTGGATCGTTGAGGAGTGTGACGCGACAGGGGTATCGATTTCTCGCCGATACCGATATTTATCGAATCACTAAACTCGGTTGTTTTGTTGCTGACACTTTTCCGAATAAAACGAACCCAAACACGGGCCAGTTCGGATTATTATTATCACTGTAATCCACGTTTTAGTGGCACCTCTGTTATCCGAACTGGAGATATAATGACTCCCATTAATATTCGGACACTTTTAAACAGATGATAACTATTTTAATATTCGACCATACAAATTGGATTTTTTTGAGAGGTTAGAACAATCATTTTGTTGCGTAACGTGAAAAGAATTTTTGAAAAAATTGCAATTGGTCGGAATTGCAGAGAAAATACTAAAAGTTATGTTTTACAACTTTTTTTGTGTGGGCTCGTATTGATAACATATTCTGAAAATTTCATTAAAACCGGTCAACGTTGCAATTAGCTACAAATTGTTTAAAGATGGTAGAAATTGCAATTTTTCACGATTTAAGGATTCATATATCTTTCAATGCCTGTCGTTTTTTCCCACATCGACCGATTTCGATGAAACTTTTACAATGCATGTATAATTGACACAGATCTACAAAACATATTGTTTAAATTTTCAATATAGACTCACGTAAAAAAGTTGTAAAATGCAACTTTTAAAAACTAACTTTAAAAATTTCTATTCACATCGTGTAGTAGATTAATTGCTCTAACTTCTCAAAAAAGTTCAAATCGTATGGTGCAATATCAAAAAAGTTATTGTTTTTTAAAAATCGTCCGAATATTAATGGGAGTCACTGTATCTGACCCAAAATCTAGAAAGTAAACGGTTCAATCTAAAAGAGAACCATATACAACACTAAAATCGTCATTTTTAATTGAAACATTGGTTCGGATAATCGAGGTTCTATAATTAAACAAATAAATATAATCCGATCAGCGTGTCATTCTTGGTTGATTAGAAAATCAGGACAATGTCACGAATATTTTTATGAAAGTTTCACAAAGAAGAAATCATTAGAAACAATAATCATGAATTTTTTATTAAGATTGTTTTTAATGAATTTAATTACTGAGCGAGCTATGAAATACTTCTTTTATTCTTGACCAGCCAGTGTTGGATCTGGGTCATCGATTAATCAATATTGTTAATGTTTTATATTATTTATATTTTTTACGTGTCCGTTATTATCCTGACAAAAGAAGTATCAAGAAATTCTACACAAAGAGTCCGGATTACTAAGTAAGATTAAACATGGTGGAACGAATTCGTTCACAATTCTTGGATAAAAAGGATTATTATGGGTCAGTAATAAGAAGATGGTGGTTTGCTTAAAAGCAAGATAGTACACCGAAGAAGCAGTCTCATTCTTTAAATGAGAATATAATACAGCTTGAAACTTATTTATACGTCTTTATTGCACAGAAGATACGAAACTCAATTATTATTCGTTATAAGCTCGTTGCTGGTCCCAAACCCATTTATTACATAATATAATACATTTTTTAATATAAAACGCTAAACATTCATATATTTTTATTTCATATTTTCTATGGTCACATTGTCCAATGAATGAAATTTAAATAAATAATGTGACAAATAATTTTTGCTAATTTTCTCACGGAAACATTCGAACTGCATTTCGAGAAAAGCAGAATATAAGATGGCAGCCGCCATAAGTGTTTCTAATCTTGCACATTAAACTCTGTCGCACACAGCTGTACACGTTCCCGCAATTTACCAAAACAATTAAAACGAAAATTCGCGACACTTCACTCGAGTTATGAAAAATGGATCCCTCAGGCATTTATATCCCAGTTAATCCGGCGAATGGGTTAAGCAGAAGCTTCATTTATCACGCGAAATGCGCTTGATAAGAAAGAACATGCACACGATCGGCAGAATCGCCATTAAATAAATTTACTTTTTTATTACGCCAACCCAGCGAAATAACATTTAATCGATCGAACGACGTTTCGTTTGAAAATTCGTATAATTCGAGGTTGTTTGGTAACATAACCTCATTTATAATGACGTAGAAAAATCGGATAAAAAGGACATTTATTTTTATATTATGATAATTGAAAGGGGGTGTTTATTCGATTAAATACATAAAATGAGTAACATATAATCGGTGGAAAATGGTCGAACGAAATTTTCTCTAAATATTCGTGTAATTCCAGCTTGCTTGATAACATAACCTCATTTATAATGACGTAGAAAAATCGGATAAAAAAGACATTTATTTTTATATTATGGTAAATTGAAAGGGGCTGTTTATTCGATTAAATACATAAAATGAGTAACATATAATCGGTGGAAAATGGTCGAACGAAATTTTCTCTAAATATTCGTGTAATTCCAGCTTGCTTGATAACATAACCTCATTTATAATGACGTAGAAAAATCGGATAAAAAAGACATTTATTTTTATATTATGGTAAATTGAAAGGGGCTGTTTATTCGATTAAATACATAAAATGAGTAACATATAATCGGTGGAAAATGGTCGAATGAAATTTTCTCTAAAAATATTCGTGTAATTCCAGCTTGTTTGATAACATAACCTCATTTATAATGACGTAGAAAGATCAAATAAAAAGAGATATTTATTTTTGTGTTGCACTGGGTACTAAAACGAAGTTCGTTTCATTAGATATATAAATAAAAGGTATTTTTTAATTTGAATTTATTCAAAGAGGAAAATAACAAGATTTTATGAATGAAATACTTTTTTTATCATATTTAAAATGCAAGTAGTCTTATGGTTTGCAAAATCCCAACCAAGAATGATATTTGCATTTTTACTATATATTTTGTGAAAGAAAGTAATTTTTAGATGTTTAAAAAATTGCAATTTTACAAAAATTCGTGGCTCACGGTTCACAAGATTCCAGACGAATAGCAAAATTTACATTTTGACAATGCATTTACAAAGAGAGCATCTTCTGGTTGATCAGAAGATCAAGATTGCCATCTGTTTCCCAAATGCCAGTGCAATTCGGGATTCACGGTGAACGTGACTTAATCTAAGGTCGTTTAAAAGCGATGACGAAGGTGGTGGTTGAAGAAACACAGAGAGAGAGAGAGAGAAGAGAAAAGAAAAAAGAGAAGCTGTGGGCAAGTAGCGCGAGCTTCAAGACGAGGAATCCTCGTGCCTGACTCAGAATCCAAGACTAAGTCAGCAACTGTAAGCACAGATTTCTATTCCTGGCGGACTCAGTCATGGACCCCCATGGACTCTCACTTGGCGTTCCCGTTGCACGTCTTCCAGCATAGAGCCCCTTCATCTTCAGGGACTTACACAGTTTCTCTAAACATTTTTTTTTTAATTTTACAATCACCAATACGACGTGGTGTAGTCTTTAAGAAGACCGGAAACTCGATTGTCGACGAACGTAAACTTGATTTTTCGGTTATACAATATTTATGCAATGACCGAGCTTTTTTATATTGTTACTGGCATATTCGTGACACTTTTCTGCTGAAAATGATACCAAACACGACACCATTCGGATTATATTTGCCTGTGTAATCCACGATATAGTGGAACCTCTATTATCCGAACCGCTGAGTCACCTATCTACCGAATCGTAGATTGCTCAGCAAATATACGTCGAACGATGTCGTGCTTGGACTCGTTTTAATCAGTAAAATCTCTGGCAATTTATGATAGAGGTAAAGAAATCAGTAGTAACAAAAATAATAATAATAGTTATTATTATCTAAAATATATTTGACAAAAATAATAAATATTAACTGGGTGGGTAGAATAATGAATTTAACAATAAAGCAGAAAATAAATGTCTATAGTTCCTTCACCCGTCAATGGAGTCACGCTCTCGAAGAGATTCGAATTCGATTGGCAATCGTTCGAGTTTGATCAATGACTGCCACTTCAGCATAAGTTACACCGTCGGGTTCTGCGAATTTTATCGATAAGAGTAAGTGGCTCGAGTGTTTGGAAAGCTTCGAAAAGATACTCGAATTTCGCCGTTCTCCGCGAAAAATCAATTTGTTTAAATGTTTATTCGGAATATTAACGTCTCTCGATATTGTAACTAACTAGAAATATTGTACTCGAATAATATCCTCGATCAATGTTGCGTTCGTTTTGTTGCTCGATCAATATTTGTGAACATCATAATACTGAAGTAATATTTTAATGTTGTTAATATATCGATTCGTTTATAGTAACTGTTAATAAAACAGGCCACACGATACGTTATTCACGTTAAACATTTTATTTGCGAATAACGTTAAAACCTATTTATTTATCTACTTTATTATAAACAATTTTTAAATCATACATAACGAAATCAAGCACACAAAATTAAATTTCACTGCTTAACAAATCTACATGTTTCTCTTCACTGAAAGGTTTCATATATTTTCGAACAAATTTACATCCACCGAAAAGCATCTTCATCATTACAAACTTAATTAAACATCCCCTGTGGCTCCGATGCATAACCAAAATACAACTCTGCGTGTATTCGACATTTTCCACAAATGTGCAACTCAAATCTCCAGGTAAAACGTTTTCGAGCAGCGAGTGAGCGGCGGGGGTGGGGGTGGAAATTTTACCGACGAATATGGAAGTTGCTCATTAAATAATTAAGGTCGTCCCGGAGTCGATACGAGAGCAGAAGAAATCCGGATAGCATGATATCAGCAAGGGAACCGGAAAAGCCTCTTACGAACGGCGAAGAAAGAACCGTTTCTGTTAAAAATAAACGCGAGAGGTAAGAGGTTAAGCTGGAACGTAAGCTTCGATCGAGACCAACTGCCATTGGTCGACGGGACTTGTTGGACGGATCTTTTGCTCTCGAAAACGAATAAACAAAAATACAGTCTTTCACTCTCTACCCCTTACTGTTCTAAATATTTAGAAGGACGGACGGTGTTGCGTTTGTGTACGGCGATTTTGTAATGGATGAATACGAATATGTCGTATTATTTCAATATTTTATTAGAACTGTACTTCAATAGTTTAATATTTTTATATTTTTATATTTTGATTTTTCTGTATTTTTATATTTTCATTTTTCTATATTTTAATATTTTCATTTTTCTACATTTTAATATTTTCATTTTTCTCTATTTTCAATTTTCTGCATTTTAATATCTCTATACTTTAATATTTCTATATTTTCATTTTTCTATATTTTAATATTTTCATTTTTCTATATTTTAATATTTTCATTTTTCTACATTTTAATATTTTAATTTTTCTATATTTTAATATTTTCATTTTTCTATATTTTAATATTTTCATTTTTCTACATTTTAATATTTTAATTTTTCTATATTTTAATATTTTCATTTTTCTATATTTTAATATTTTCATTTTTCTATATTTTCATTTTTCTGCGTTTTAATATCTCTATACTTTAATATTTCTAAATTTTCATTTTTCTGTATTGTAATATCTCCATACTTTAATATTTCTGTATTTCTATTTTTCTGCATGTTAATATTTCTATATTCCAACTTACTAAAATATAATTATAATAAAAACAAACCAGACAGAAATAAAAATTGTAAAGGCACCAGTCATCCATTCCTGAAGCAGCCCATCCGACGAGGAGGCCGTAATTTTCGGGAGTGCATACGATACCGATCTCTTTATTTATCTAATTCCACGTGTCTAAAAGAAGAAGCAATTCGGGATTACACTCCACGAAGGACGTGCATAATGTCAGGAGTGTTCTGCGCGGGGAAACTGTTTGGCTAACCCAGTTTTCGAATCAAAAATAGCCCTGGTTCCCTGCTTATACGTGTGCACCACCTCGATACATATTTCCCCTTCCCAATATTTCACGAAATTTTGTCAAATATCTCAACGGGTGCCGTTCGACTGTTACCTCTTCCATTCGATGCCATTTCGGATGCTCGTGTTGCACATGCACTCGCTGTTGCAGTTGCAACCCCCTCGAGCAGATTTTCATTTTTCTTCGGAGGCGTCGCTGGGACAACGCTTCGACGATCAAAAGAAGGGAAATATGTTTCAAGAACGCATTTCGACCGAACATTATTCGCGCACAATTTTTCGCGACGGAATTTTTTTAATAAAATTCCGTCTCGTTTGTATGGACATTTATTTTTAAGTTTCTGTCCGAAATATTTAAAGACCCAAAGGTTCAAATATTAGAATATTACAATATTAACATATTGAAATATTGAAATATTGAAATATTGAAATATTGAAATATTGAAATATTGAAGTATTGAAGTATTGAAGTATTGAAGTATTGAAGTATTGAAATATTGAAAAATTGAAATATTGAAATACTAAAATATTGAAGTATTGAAATATTGGAATATTCAAGTTTTCAACTATAAACTATAAATATTTTTTAAAAATTGAAATATTGATATATTCAAAGTTTCAAAGACTCAAATATGGAAATAATAAATGGTCAAAAAATTCTACTATCCAAACATCCAAATATTTCCACAAAATATTTAAATATCCAGTAAAAGTATGATTAATCTTATGAATCTCCTTATCCGAGTAATTTCGAAAGTGTTCAGTAACGTTGTTTAGTAGGCTGGCGAATTCTGGATTGCGAAAATCGTGGACTGTGTTCCTCTCCGCAAAACAAACCACCGTTTCCCGGTTAAGTCGTTGCCATGCTAGTCCCTTCAATTACAGTGAGTAGCGGCGAGGGATGCAGAATGACAGAGGCTGCGATGATCAAACGTGGAAGGCGCGGCCGAGTTTTTAGAAAATTGCCGGGCAGCCACGATGCACCGCGATGCACCCGCTACCTAGTGCATATCGTCCAGTCGTTTCTGTGACAAAATCGGTACAACTTTTGATGGAGTTAAGATAGAACGGAGGGACCTTTTTTTATACGACAGCTGAAATATCGTAAAATATGGGAAAAATACCGAGGTAGAGCTACGGTGCGTTAGGGGTTTGAAAACATTTATCGAAGCTGCAAAAGCTTAGTTCTACAAGATTTTGGATAATAAAATCGTTAAAGTATTAATTACTAGACATTTATAGTAAAACTGAAATTTTAAATTGTATCAAAATGCAAAAAATTTAGTAATGTCGCTATATTATTTGTCATCTATTAATTTTATTTTGCATAAACATGCTGTTGTTTCCAACTGACTGGAATTATTTTTAAAATATACAAATATCTGTATGGCTTCTGTATGTTGATATTAACGCGGACAATTTTTATTTTTGGAAAAATTGTCGAGAAAATGTGCAGATTCCTGTTCACCTCGGAAAAATTGATCAAAGGCCATTCAGAGAATGGTAAAAATTTGCCCGCGCGGCGTCACGAGAGCGCGACATCGGTCGAATCGTTCGGCCATTTTGTTTAGCACGTTTATATAATTTTCGGAAACACGACGGCGCGGCGCGGCGTCGACAAGCGGCCATCAAGCCCCTGTTAATTCGATTCCTCTGTTCGATTCGGATGTGCCCGTGGACGTCGCTGTGTTTCATACGCGGGATTCAACAGCCCCGTTGTCGGCGACACGGCGACTTGCGTTCAACGGTAGTTAGTGGACCGTGCGGCCGTCGCATAACCTGCAGGCTGATGAGAACATTTACGTATTATACTGGGTGCCGCGTTCAAACTCGATGCATCTCCCTTATTTTCCGGTTCAATTCAAAATACTTAGCTGCACTGTTCCAAAAGGCATGTATGGTGGTAGGAAATAATCTCGGTCGTTTTATTTCGAGATTTCAAGATCAAGATATTTTTTTTCAACGGAATCGTGTATTTTCTTTGACGCATTCATGTAGAGCGCGAAAAGACGAATCCAACGAGTACCATGATCATACCTTTCCGATCATTCAATCTCGAGTAATTCGTGTTTGAAAATATACTTAATATATTCGGACGCAAGTATCTCGGGATAGAATGTTCCAAATGGTATGATCATTATACTCGTTGGATTCGTCTTTTCGCGATCTACAAGAATATCCAAAAATATAGACCGGACGTCGATGAAAAAAATACCAATGACCTTGAAATCCTATGAAGGACATTACCTTTAAGACACAAGTATCTCGAGATTAAATGATCAGAACCATATATTTATATAGCTCGTTGGATTCGTCGTTTTACGCTCTACAACAACATCGCAAAGAAAATACAGGCTTGTGTTGAAAAGAGTACGGAGATTCTGGAAATCTCAAAAAACAGTAACCTCGTGTGAAAATTCTTTCCACCACTATATCTACCCTTTCGAATAACCCAACTTTGTTCCGAGCATTTGTTCTGTGAAACCAAAAATAACGGAGATATTTAATTGTCGGCGGTAAATGATCATAACCCTGTATATGGGTTATCCATTTGAATTGCGCACCGTGTATACGGGACACCGTAACACAGAACGCTCCAGTTCCAGCAGAGATAGCGCAGGTCTCTAAATTGTGGCCAAAATGCCTTCGGCTATCCGGAGGATTGCTCGTCAAATCGATTCATTGGATTGCCCTTTGCCAATTCATTCCCAAACAAACTGATCGATATGAAATCTACGTTAGGTGCGCTGCTACGGAATCGACGGGGAACGTCAACGACTCCCTTTACCGATCATATTAGATCCGTGCAAAACTAATCGCCAGTTTCGAGTCGTCGACTTTGAAGTAGTATACATACTGTCAGCCACAACTTCTTGCGACTCCTCGTATATTCGGTTTTAAAGCGGCTGAAGTTATCCGATTAATTTTTATAAATGTCATTTTGCAGTTCTTCATTTGCAACCTTATTTTTACTAAGGTATTTTTTCCAGCATACTTAAATTTATGTGAACTGGGTCTTGTTTAAGTTTGGGGAATTTTTTAAGAAATGTTTTTTAAGAAAATTTTAACATTTTTCCAATATTCTAATATCCAAATATTCGAATATTTCAATATTCCAATATTCGAATATTTCAATATTCTAATATCCAAATATTCGAATATTTCAATATTCTAATATCCAAATATTCTAATATCCAAATATTCTAATATCCAAATATCCAAATATTCGAATATTCGAATATCCAAATATTCTAATATCCAAATATTCGAATATTTCAATATTCTAATATCCAAATATTCGAATATTTCAATATTCTAATATCCAAATATTCGAATATTTCAATATTTTAATATCCAAATATTCGAATATTTCAATATTCAAACATTCGCAGACTCGAAGATTCAAATATGAAAATATGAAAATATTAATAACAGCATTTTTCCAAAATTTTTCTATCACTTCTCGAAAATCTGAAATTCAAATTAAAAATTTATTCTCAGCCTTTTAATATTAAATAAATAATTCACGAGTCGATATAAAATGATGTAGGCTGCAAATTACTGTGCAAATTGGAAACAATTTCAGATTATGTATCTGCACTTAAATTGCTATACTTACCATCTAATTTGGCGACGCGTGTCACCGTCAGTCGGATCCCGGAGTCGATCGGATATGATTAATTCCGATCGAACGACTCAATTTCGATCGTTATTAAAAACCAACTTGAAATTCCTCTTTGACCCGGCGTTATCGAGTATTCTGCGGGGGTGGTGGATACCGTTGGAAAGAGGTTCGCCCCGAAGGCTCCAGAAAAAGGAGGACCAAGAGACTAAGGGGTAAAATGGCGGGGGGGGGAGGGGTGAAAGGAAGATTTAAATTACATCGCCGGGGAAAATTTTCTTTGTCGATCGGACGCTTGTGAAGCGTGCGGAGGAAATTTTGTTTGACGTAACAGTTCTACGTCCGAGCACACAAAGCAACCGGGCGCTTCGGTTCTACGCGAAATTAATAAACAAACACAGAGAGGATTTTCTTCTAATGAAAACTCTTCCTTTTTCCAAATTGGGAAAAATCAATTTTTTGGGGAAATCCTTCGGTCGTAGATAAAATGTTAACATAATCCTAACGAATTTTTTATTTAATAATTTTTTTACATTAATTTTCTACGAACTACTCAACATGTGCACTATTAACCCTTTGCACTCGGAGCTATTTTAACTCCAAAATTAAACATTTCTTGCGATCTAGAATAATTCCATTCTATACAGGGTGGTCCGTTTAAATAAGAACACCTAAATATTTCTTCAGGCTATTGTGATGCAAAAATTATTTGGGGGATCAAGGTCATTTCAAGGTCATGTTATTATACATATCTGAATGTATTTTTCTATCAGTTACACGCTGCAATAAAAAAAAAATGTAGTTATGTACCAAAAAACATCGATGACCTTGACAACTCCGAAAAAAAATATTTGTGCCAAATATTTGGTCCATTGACACCATGCACATTACGTAACAAATAATTTTTGCATGTTCTGTGTTCTTTGCATGTGTTCTTATTTAAACAGACCACCCTGTATATGATTTTTTTTTAATCTTATGGATATGAAATTGATATAACACCTCATACAATACTTAAATGTTCAGTAATTGATTAGCTACCAACTTATTTAATAATTTAAATAATATTTTGAATAATAGCACAGCAATTCTTTTGGTGACTCTAAGTCGCCACTCGAGTGCTAAGGGTTAAACAACGTACTTGTTTAAAAAGCAAGTCGATTAGTTTTCCGAGAAAAAATTCCTAAAATTGCCTCTTTCATCAGTCATTAGGCGAACCCTTTTTAATATTGTTTAAAGGCTTCGGGAAAAATGGCAGGTCAGAAACCGATCACTATGGCAACTATGGTAGGGATACCGTAATGGATAGCATTAGTTACGAGAGAGCCTGTTGGGTCTGAAGTGCTCGTATAAATAAATTATTGTCGTTGTTTACGTGCCCGGGAGGCGGATAAACGAGCTCGTTAGCAGTCAAAGTAACAGTGTACCTTCTATACTATAATCTTCTTAGCTCACCTTTCTGTTTCAGCGAGGTGTTTTCTATTCGAACATTTTCGTTAAGGGTGTAGTAAGGGTACACCGTAAATGGGCTTAAGGGGTAGATGAAGGTGCGGCCCTGTAATGGCGGTTAATTGCTTTCGCGTTTTCTCTTTTCTCGCACCTGTCATATTCGCTAATTGTGAATTTTCAGTGACGTTGATCGAGCTCGCTGCAACTGGATTAGAGTGATATTCTCATCTATTGTCGTTTGATTGACCCACTTTTTGCACCCACTTTTTGCAAATTTGTCAATTTTATAATTTAATTTACAATTTTCTGTTAAAGCTTACATTAAATTAGGATCAATTTTATAATAATAAATAATGAATTTTTATTATATATTTTTATTTAGATTTTTTCTGTTAAAGCTTACATTAAATTAGGATCAATTTTATAATAATAAATAATGAATTTTTATTACATATTTTTATTTAGAAAATATGATTTTTCAAAACATAAAATGATTACTGGGTTGTGATTGGTGAGTCTGTGCACATACGTGGAATGAATTTTACAAGTTTATCTGGGTAAACCAGTTTTCAAACTCAGTTTTTAAAAGCTGACAAATCCTAACGGTCATACACTAACAAGGGAAGTTCTGTAACTGGAAAATTCGAAAAAATTGTTAAAACTTTGTACAAATCTGGTTCCTATGGTGTTGCATACAGGAGATTTTTTTTTGCTGGAAAATTGTCCATAGGGTGAGAACACTCTTCTAAAGAAATGTTGACTTTCCATATTATAGTGACTATTTAGAAAACTTTTAAATACTTTGAATTTTTAATATTCAAATAATTTTTATGATGGGTATTGCAAAAAATAAAACTATAGAAAATTGCGAATAGTAGGGGGATAAAATGAAGAAGAAATTTTATTTTGGAGATTTGCCATATCTGCAATCTGTACTATGAACTAACCATAACTTTTAATGCAATAATATATTTAAAATTTAAATTCTTATCGAAAGAATATTCTTTTATGAATAATAATTAACAACTTATTTGGAACACGACGCAACTTAATGAATAATAAACAAATTCATATTTCCATTCTCATTAAAATTAATTAAAACACTAGCCCTCCTGCTTATTAATAAACTAAACTAAAACCAATTTCACCTTTTTTTTTCTCATGCCATATTAAAACATGAAAAATGTTGTTAGCAATTAATTTATCAAAAATTGCTCATTAGTAACTCGCGTTACCATAAAAAGCAAATGTTCATACTAGGTATAAAATGCTTTATAGGATTCGTGTATACAATATCCACTTTACTAGTACTTTTATTGAAATAAAAAATAAAAAACACTCGTTACCTAATTGCAAAGCTTCACTCTAAAGAAGCCCGACAAAACCAGGCAAATTAAATTCATTTAAAAAACACTATACAAAACTCAGTATTGTATAACATAGAAGTCATATGAAATGTTGCCAGAAAATTAATTTTCGTTTCCAAATCCTATTCTCAAATTGAAATAAAATGAAAACGGTGATCCTTGTATTAATAATAGTACCATTTTTATTTATTACAACCCCCAGCGTTACTTCTGAAGAATTAGTTTACCAAATGATGAGCAAACAAATTAAAAAAAAAAATGCTTATTAATTTTAATTTTGAAAAAATTGCTAAAAAAACCTAGATCCACAGAACAATGTTAAATTTTCATTACGGGCTCAAAAACTTAAGACTTGTCTCCCACTGTAGCTTCCCCTTCTACGCTCCTATACCCCCACGCTTCCGCCCGGTCACGTGACGCGTTCCGTCGTGCGTCGCAATGTCACGTGACGCGTTCCGTCATGTGTCACAATGTCACGTGACGCGTTCCGTAATGCGTCACAATGTCACGTGACGCGTTCCGTCATGCGTCACAATGTCACGTGACGCGTTCCGTCATGCTTCAGAATGTCACGTGACGCGTTCCTTCATGCGTCACAATGTCACGTGACGCGTTCCTTCATGCGTCACAACGTCACGTGACGCGTTCGCTCATGCGTCACAATGTCACGTGACTAATCCGGTACTGGGAAAGAGTGGGGGTCGCATTTTCCCCTGAATTCGAGTAAATTCCCCTGAACTGGCTAGGTCTGTGCGTGCCTGGAAATAATAAACGCGTCAAAGTTAATGCTTACGATCGACGTCGAGTCCGACTAAATCGAGGTGAATCAACGCATTCCTGCCGCGAGCTTGATTTACGACTTGCTATTAGCCCGCGTGCTTTCCTTCCTCCCCCCCCCCCCCCACTCTCCCTCTCTCTCCCACTCTCCGCGGCGTTTATTCCCCTTTGTGTCGACTGTATCGAAAAACCGGGCGACATTTTTCATCGTCGTTTTCCCCGTCCCTTCCGCGTGTGTTGGTATCGGCGACCGTTCCGCGGCCAGTCATCGTTTTAACTCGACAAAATGAGCACGTGGGAGCCCGCGCCGCCGTATAGGAGCCCCGTAGCCACGGAATGCAAATACTATACACGAGCCTATTGTGCCATGACGCGTGTCGAGAGCATTCGGAGAGGGGAGGGGAGGGACACTCCGAACGAGTTTTTCTACTACTCTGTATGTGTGCGCGCGGATCGTTTATTCGCGGTTACTAGGCGCGCGCGACGCGACGAGACGCGACGAGACGCTTTTGCTTTTGCGCTGCTGAAGATGCGCCCCGGGAAAGATGACGGAAGAATTTATGGCTCGGCGCCGTCTATAAGCGCTTCGTCACACTCGTTTTAGAGCGACTGTCCCCGAGCGTGTCTCTCACTCTCTCTCTCTCTCTCTTTCTTTGCAAACCAGAGAAAGAGAGAGAGGACCTGCTGGCGAAAATTGCCGCGCGCGAGCTTTCGGAGAAAGCGATTTGCACGTCTCGAGATTCTTCGGGGGACTCTGTTAAAAATATAAAATATGTAACTTCTGTGTTTGCGAATCAATTTTTTGGGAAAATTCATCCAAAGAGGAGAAAATTTTACGTTATCTTCTGAATAGGAATTCTTGGGCGACGTGTTGGTTCGCAATTGAAATTGTGGTTCCTGTGGTAGGATCCATTGAAGAGTCTTTGGCTATGGGATTTTTTTAAATTTTGAGATAACTGCCTTTGCACTCGGAGCTATTTTAACCAAAAAAACGTAAGATTTTTCGATTTTAGAATATTTCCATTCTATACAATTTTTTTACATTTTTTGCATATGAAACTAATATACTACCTCATGTAATATGTAAATGTCAAGTCGTTTATTAAATACGAACAGAAATAATAAAGTGAACAATATTTTTAAGTATGGCATAGCAAATTCAGTGGTGCCTCAGAGTCGCCATTCGAGTGCTAAGGGTTAATAGAGGAATTCGTGAAATTTTTTTGGAAAATTTCAAAAATCAATTTTTTTCGAAAATTTCCAAAAATCAATTTTTTTGAGAATTCTCCGGGATCCAAAGAAGAAGGGTAGAAATTTCACATTGTAATCTGAAGAGAAATTCTATGACGACGTTACTGGGGCCGATGTTACTGGGAGCGACGTGTTGGTTCGCAATTGAAATTGTGATTCCTATGGTAGGACCCATAGGAAGGTCATTAGCCATGGACCATGTTTTTTAATTTGTTATCACATGGTAGGTAATGCGTTAATAGCAAGAATCAATTTTTTGGAAAAATTACAAAAATTAATTTAAAAAACTATTTTTTAATTCTTTTGTTTTGTACGTTTTTTAATGACCCCATGTTTGTCATAAATGGCTAAAATCCGCTGTTTGATTATAAGGAACAGCTGACTATACTTCAACACTACCGAATAGCAACGGACAAATGTTTGATGTGGACACACTTTAAAACTTCGGTCTTTCGTTCCCGAAGCTCTCGCCTGTACATATACACACTTTCTCTAGTTAATAATTAAAAAGCAGCTGGTTACAGATTGATTCTGCGAAACTCGATAGAAACTTGGCCGGCAAATCTTTGATGGATAGAGCACACTTGGAAACTTCGGTCCCTTGTTGCGGAGTTATACCTCTGACGGATTCCGGATAGTTGAAGCGGTGAAAGAAAAATTTCAAACTGTTTGATAAAACTAGATGAATTAAAAAAAAATTTACAACGTTACAGATTTATTCCATATAATTATTCATTAGTTTATTTTCAACCTCAAGGAATGCATAAATAAGCTGAAAATGAATAGACAAAAGCAAAAGTCTAATAACTATATGATAAATAAATGTATAATTACATAATAATATATAATAGAAATACAGTGTGTGCCACGTAACAGTTTTCACTATTTTTAAAGTACTTGCGATAATCTGACAAAAAATATTTTCAACAAAAGCTGATCAGTTTTCGATTGGCTATATACTGCAATAAAAAAAAGTTCGAAAAACATTTTTTTTATATTATTGTCAAGGTCACCTTAAATTTTTTTAAATGACACTTTGTATTTTTGACTTAACAGTATTACAGCCCGTGTCAAGACGAATTCGACGATCTAGTATACCATGACCTTCGGATGACCTTGAAGTGAGATTTTAAAAAATGAAGGTGGTCTTGACAATAATAAAAAAGAAATTTTCGAACATTTTTTTCATTGGAATGCATAGCCAATCGAAAACTGATCAGCTTCTGTTTAAAATATTTTTTGCTAGATTATCGCAAGTACATAAAAAATCATGAAAACTGTTACGTGGGACACCCTGTACATACTATTAAATAAATATTTGGCATAGTTAAACACCACCATCAATTAAAAATTTTCTTGCGATGAATGCGAAATTGAGAGGGGGGTCAGCGAGTGCACCATGTACACAGTACATGGAAAGAAATTATCTTAAGACTTATCTTGTGACGTCACAGTGTCCCATCATGTTCGGACACTGAATTCTCGGTATTCCTATACACACACTATACCTATGCCGGGTGTGTTAGTATATATGGTCTACGGGTGTAACCATTGATAAAATGTGGATCGCAGAGAGCGAATCACCAATAATTAAATAAAATTCGATGAGAGCTCGATTCCCTCGGTGCCTGGGTCTCTCGGTACGCGACTTGTCAGGTGACAAGAGAGAAGGAGTTAGGCGATCGCCGTTTGACAAGGCAGGAAATAAAAGCGGCTGGGAATCGATGGGAACGCGGCGGCGGAACAAGTCTCGGACGTGTCCGAGGGAAAAACTCGGCACCGGGATTCCGGGGCTCGGCGGAAATTAGAATTTTCACGGCGGATGGAACAACGGGTTTCCACGTGGCCTTGTAGGAGGGCGAATCTTGGCGGTCGGAACGAGTTTGGCGTTGATGGAACGACAAGAGGGGTGGGCTGACTTTAGGGGTGGCCCGTCAAAACGAGAGGGAAGGACGCGGTGCCTACGCTCCTGGTGCCGTCCTACCCCCTAACCCTAACTGCCGCGACACGATAAAGGACGAGGGGGCCCACCCCTGGATCCTAGACCTGACAGTCTGTCTTATGTGCCGACTGACGTGACGTAAATGTTGTTCCAAATAGTAAACAGTGTGTTCTCTGGTTCAATGCTTTGTAACGCAATTTTTCAATGATTCGTGTAAATGTTTGTGTGACGTGACATTTTTCTGCAATAAAGGATTTCGATAATATTAGTAGAAAATCAAGCAGACACGTAGATTTTGTTGTAATTTTTCATTGACACGAACGAAGTGCTCGGATATTGTTATTACCAGCTTATTACTGACACTTTTCCGGTTAAAACGATACCAAACACGATACCTTTCGGATTAAGCATACTCGTTTGATCCACGATTTAGTGGAACCTCTACTATCCGAACCGCTTGGTCACCTATCTATTAAATCGTGATTTACGCGGGAAATATACGACGGACGATGTCGTGCTTAGGCTCATTTTAATCGGGAAAACGTCTCGAATATGATGACAACAGTGTTACAAAAAAATTATTTGATACAAAATAGTTACCGAGGAATCACTGCACCGTGGATCAGTGTCAAGAAATTTTTCATAGCTCGCTCAGCTGCCGAGCGAATCGGCGCTCGTGGGAGTTTCGATTACGAGCCCTATTTAGAGTTCGAGGGAGTCTGCGACCCTTAAAATGTAGGCACAAACCACGCCCCGACGGAATTAATTAACAAACACCTGAAACGACGAACCAGCCCCCGGCAAACATTCGGAAGTGCTTCCTGCTTGCGTGTGACGCTAGCAACTCAACGCGAAACGTCCATAAACTTCTCTCTCTCTCTCTCTCTCTCTCTCTCTCTCTCTCTCTCTCTCTCTCTCTCTCTCTCTCTCTCTTTATCTGTTTACCCGCGAGACACACGCATCTCGCAGCTAAGTGCCGACTTTAGAAATTCGGAAATACTGTTTCGATTTAAAAACGAAAGCGCTGGGGGATCGAGAGCTGCCTAAGCGGATTACGTCACAGTTTATTAACGATCCGAAGAGGTAAATTCGGTGATAAAGCTCGTTGTATATGTATAGAGTACTTTATTTAAATATTTAAATACGGAGAGCTAACTATCCACGTTATTTTTGAGATTTCAGGATTGAGAGATTCGTTGGTATTTTTTTTTAGAGGGAATTTTGTATTTTCTTTTCGGTGGTCTTGTAGAGTTTCAAAAGACGAATCCAATGACTATACTGAGTATATGCTTATGGTTATTTGTTCTTGAGATATTTGTATCTGAATATAGTAAAGTATAGTATAGTAAATAGTATAGTAAGTAATTTACCTTTCAGACACGAATATTTCGGAAGTGAATAATCGAAATGGTACACTTATTGTACTCGTTGGATTCGTCTTTTTATGCTCTATAAGAATTTGGAAAATAAAATATGTGGTTCCATTAACAAAAATATTGATCGTTTTGAGATATCGAAAAAAAATGATTTTGGGTAAACATTCTTTCTACCATTGTACGTGTCTCTTCAAATAGTGCAATTTTTTCCATAGATCTAAAAATATTTTTAAAATTTTTTATTGTACACACAATACTAGCTTTTATTTTTAATATAAATAATGTCATCGACAACCTTGATCTAATATTTTGTGAACTTTGATCGAATCGAATAAATTGTATTGAAATACCGAATTTATTGTTTAACAATTTGTTTAAATTGTTTAATTGGAGAAAACTAATTAAGGAACTCTTATTCTTTTCGAAATCGACTGGGTGATGCTCTAGGAAAAACCTCGGACAGCAAATAAGAAATGCATAGTCTATGCATTTTAATTAAAGGCAAGGTACTGCTGCGGGTAATTTTATTCGCGAAAGTTGCAAATATATTCATCTGTCTTCGCCTCGAAAGAGAAAGTTGAAGCATCAAACGTCTGGATAGCTTTTCGTCTACCCTGGTTTTCTTTGTCTTCGTTACTTCTATTGTTCTTACTGTAGATTCATCTAGAATCTAGAAGTTCTACAGAGAAAGTTAAGTGGCATAAGGAACTCTATCTTTTCACAGCTTTGAATGGCTTCGCAGCTTTTATATGAAACTTCTGTTTTTATGTTAACTAGTACTTCAAACTAGTTTTTAGTAAATATACATATGTAGATGTATTTAGTGTTTCTGATTTCTCAACTTTTTCCGTTTCTCGAGAAAGAGAAATACAATTTCGATTTCTCGATAATTCTCGAGAAATCTCGAGAAAAATCTCTTTTGAAAAATTACATGTATAATTAAAGCAAATCACATGAAGCTCAATTATTGAATTTTTATTATTTATTAACTATCCTAATGTTATACACACACAACGTATTGCAATGTATGTATATAAATTTTATACATTTAGTAGTTAAGAAATAAAATATATTGATGTTCAAAAAATTATTATTGAATAATTGAAATTATTATTGTAGACGATGCACCAAATGGTTATAGCATATTTTTAAGTTTTCTCACCACCTGTTTCAAATATACATACCTAGTAAATTCCATTCTCGAAAAATAACAATAATTTCTCGAGAAGTGCAAAATTTAAATATTTGGCCTATCTCGAGAAGAAACACTAGATGTATTTAATATACGTTCGGAAAATAAATATTTGTAATACCAAGAAGCGTTACAATAAAATTATTTTATTTTATAACTAACAACGTTTCATTTTATAACCACAGTCTTTCAATAAAATTTACTATTCTCGGTCAGATCTGTCGAATAAAATGACGAATTTTAATCAAGATTATTAATGCATTTATATTTCGGCCATTGGCACTCTGTTATGCGAGAGTATCTTCCTTTCGGCGCGGCGACTGACAGCACAATAATTTTAATTAATCAAGTTTCGCTCGGCCGGTTTAATTATGTCGCGCGCTGGCGTAATTAAATTACAATGTACGGCGTATAGTCGGAATGCGAAAACTTAAATTAAGCCGATGGCCAGAGAAGCCGGTAGACAGAAGTTTGCTGTTAATGAGAATATTTTCTAAGTGGTCGATAACCCCCTCGGATCCGTGGGATATCGAACCAGGGGATGACCTTGTCAGATGGAAATTGCCTATGGCGGGACTCGTGATAATTACGCCCGCCATAAGCTTTAAGTGTCCGAAGAGATCTAGTGGATAATTATCTCGTTCGGCCGGGATACGAAAGTATTTTCCTTCAATTTTCCCGTCGGATATTCCCGCATTAAGAGCCTCCAAAATGCGGTAAAACTGCAATTTATACAGGGTGTTCCATATCGAACGATCCCCTGGAATATCTCGGAAATTATTAACAATATCGAAAAACATTTCGAACAAAAGTTCAATGGTATCAAAAGGTACATGATTCCATAGAAATATTTTTTTCCAAGATGGAGACGTAGAGAGCACACGAAGGTCACCTTCAATTTTTTAAATGGAAACATGTATTTTTCAATACACCGATCGATGTAGTCCATTATTCCACATGAAAAGTTATTGACCTTCCCATATCGAAAAATCATTAGTTTATAATGTATATACATTTTAGAGTACCAAGTGAATAGTTCTGGGATATTTGAGGCCGCCATCTTGGACCCTCGATGTACACATAGACTGTCTCTCATTAATAGCGAGAATCCGTAAATTGGTGGAAATTTTCCCGTCGGATATTCCCGCATTAAGAGCCTCCAAAATGCGCAATTTATACAGGGTGTTTCATCTAGAACGATCCCCTCGAATATTTCGGAAATTATTCACGATATCGAAAAACATTTCGAACAAAAGTTACATGGTATCAAAAGGTACATGATTCTATAGAAATTTTTTTTTCCCAGATGGAGACGTAGAGAGCACACGAAGGTCACCTTCAATTTTTTTTATGGAACCACGTATTTTTCAATACACCGATCGATGTAGTCCATTATTCCACATGAAAAGTTATTGACCTTCCCATATCGAAAAACCATTAGTTTATAATGTATATACATTTTAGAGTACCAAGTGAATAGTTCTGGGATATTTGAGGCCGCCATCTTGGACCCTCGATGTACACACAGACTGTCTCTCATTAATAGCAAGAATCCGTAAATTGGTGGGGCCACGCCACCGTCGGAACTCCGTGTGTACACGCAGCAAACAAATCTTTGATCGGTGGAAGACCAGGCCAAACTTTCGGCCGCTCATTAATAATAAGAAACAGTTGGTCGATTACACTTTGACACTGCAGAACCGCGAGCAAACCTTTGATGAGCCGGACGCAGTGCCCTAACTTTGGTTCCTCCCGATCATTGTACGTAATAACGCCACGTCTCATTAATAATGGGTAGACAGCCAGTTTATAGACAGTGGGTGCACCCTAATTAATTACGAGATTTAATTACAGTCGTACTGAAATTTTATAAAATATATTCAATTATTCACTGTGATATGTTTCATTTAGTCCATTCTGTTTGAATTTATAATAATGTAATTCTACTGCAAAATCTCCATAGAACTCTATCAACGGGTCAAAACAGACCCATACCCACTCGCGAACGACATAATAATTAGCTTAATCAAATGTGGGAGGTTCGTTACTCCATTCTATTTGACTTTATAAATATAATTTGTATAATAATAATATAATTCTTAATAATAATTTAATTCTCCTACAAAATCTCCACAGAACTCCATTATCAACGGGTCAGAATAGACCCATACCCACTCGCGAACGACATAAAAATTAGCTTAATTAGATGTAGGAAGTTCGTTACTCCATTCTATTTGACTTTATAAATATAATTCGTATAATAATAATTTAATTCTCCTACAAAATCTCCACAGAACTTCATTATCAACGGGTCAGAACAGACCCATACCCACTCGCGAACGACATAAAAATTAGTTTAATTAGATGTAGGAAGTTCGTTACTCCATTCTATTTGACTTTATAAATATAATTTGTATAATAATAATTTAATTCTCCTAAAAAATCTCCACAGAACTCCATCATCAATGGGTCAGAACAGTGGGTGCACCCTAATTAACTACGAGATTTAATTACAGTCGTACTGAAATTTTATAAAATATATTCAATTGTGATATATTTTATTTAGTCCATTCTATTTGGATTTATAATAATGTAATTCTACTGCAAAATCTCCACAGAACTCTATTATCAACGGGTCAGAACAGACCCATACCCACTCGCGAACGACATAAAAATTAGCTTAATTAGACGTAGGAGGTTCGTTAGTTAAATGTTCGATTAAAGACGCGAAAGATCAAAGGTTCCGGTCAGCGATAGTGAATTAGCCTTAATTCAAACGGAAGGTGCTCTCTCCGTCCTTTGTCTCCTCTCTCTCTCTCCTCACTTTTCCGTCTTCTTAACGGGCACGAGGCGTCCGCGAAAATCCGCCACTATAAATAGTGCGAACCCGTCTGACTGCGTGTCTGTAATCTCGTGAAATGTGCTCTCGAGTTCCTTGTCCAAACGGCGCGGCGCCGCGCGTCCCGACGCCGACTGCCGAGATGCCGAGATAATTCACTGGGCCAGGCTCTCGTCTCGTGGTGCGGAGCGGCTCGTCGTTAAAATTAGCGATACGACAGATTTCGCTGAAACGGACACCGCCGGGCATTGTTTTCCTTTTCTCGCAGGTAATTCATGAATCAATGGGGACCGCTTGGCAGAATGGCAACCCTCCACTGTCATTCGACTTCGGGTCGAGACGATCGCAATTAGCGAATGGCGTCTAGCGTTAGGCCGATTATACACTTCTGTTGCGCTTTCAGAAGTTTACACGTTCATTCTACGAGCATTAGATTTCCACGAGCTGCTACCCCCAATAGTCAGCTCGTACTCGCACGAGTTGCCGACCACGCACGAGCTGGTACCCCCACTACCGCGCTTGGGCACGCACGAGCTCCCAACGCTCGAGCTGCCGACCACGCACGAGCTTCCAACGCTCGAGATGCCGACCACGCACGAGCTCTCAACGCTCGAGCTGCTACTCCCACTGTCGCGGCCTTACCCCCACTACCGCGCTCCGGCTCGCACGAGGTCCCAACGCTCGAGCTGCCGATCACGCACGAACTGCTACTCCCAGTGTCGCGGCCTGACCCCCACTACCACACTCTGACGTACCGCTACCCCCACTACCGCGCTCCGGCACGCACGAGTTCCCAACGCTCGAGCTGCTACTCCCACTGTCGCGGCCTGACCCCCACTACCACACTCTGACGAACTGCTACCCCCACTACCGCGCTCCGGTTCGCACGAGGTCCCAACGCTCAAGCTGCCGATCACGCACGAACTGCTACTCCCACTGTCGCGGCCTGACCCCCACTGTCGGGGCCTGACCCCCACTGTCGGGGCCTGACCCCCACTACCGTACTCCGATCCCCCCTACCGCGTTCCGATTCGCGCGAATAGGGGTTATAAATATATGTTCCAATTTGAACGATTCAATTAATTTAATTGTGACTCAATGCAGATCTCTAAATGTGTTCCTAAATGCATTCCTGATTTCTGAAGAAGTTCCTGATGAGATTCCTGAAGTGTAATCATATTTATTATTTACGGAAGTTATTATTCAACCTAAAGTATACAAGCCAGAAAATTCCTGAGCGTCATCGATGCCGTACTACCACGTCTTCAGCATCGCGTCCCCGCTTATTGTACCCGGTCGAAAATGTAGGACGCGCACTATCATCCGGCTTTGCCATACTCTCGAGGGTCTACTACAGGATTGAGGCAGCCAGAAAGATATTAGCGACTCAATGTATCTTCGGCAACAGTCTGTAATCCGTTCCGAGGATGAAAGCACAGGCTGACCAGAAAGAAAAGAAGAAAGGATAAAAGACTGTCACGACGAACGGACGAGGAAAGAGAGAGACGGATGACAGAGACAGGAGAGGAGGAAGGAAGGAAGGAAGGTAGGAAGACGAAGATTATATAGGTAGCTACACGATTTGGGTTAGCGCCAGCGTCGTTGGCAGACCGACTTAGGGGGTCCGTCACTTGGCGCCGCAATTGCTATACTGCGGACCCTTCCAAATTCTAAAGGACAATCCACATCTGCCGACCTTCTCGGCCGACCATATCGTTCTCCGTACTTCGTCAACTTTGATGGGTCAACAACCCTGCAGGGACGTATAAAGCCTTTCTGCTGTAGGCCCTCTGCTTTTGGAATTGTTTTTCTGAGACGTAGTATGACAATGTGACGTAACTGTTTTCTTCTTAATTATTTCTTGGCGAAACTTTTACTAGCTCATCCGCCACATTTTTCTAGTTAAAACGAGTACAAGCACGATACAGTTTGCATTGTATTTGGTTGTTTAATCCACGGTTTAGTGGAACCTCGACTATCCGAACCGAGCAAAACAATCAATATATATTATACGTACAGGGTGTTCATTTGAAAACTTTCCAGCCTAATATCTCGAAAAATATGAGAGATATTAAAAAAGTGTAAAACACGTGTCCAAGGATTTCGAGGGGGAAAGGGGGGGAATAAAAAAATTGCGCGGATAAAAAAAAGTATCCTACGAAAATTATTGGTCTTTGTACGTACAATAAGATCCCATAATAAAAAATATAGGTTTCCATTTGAAAAAACAAAGTTGACCTTCAAATGACCTTGAAAACGCCACCCAAATAAAAAACTGATACTGCCCCCCCTTTCCCCCTCGAAATCCTTGGACACGTGTTTTACACTTTTTTAATATCATTCATATTTTTCTATTTCTTATTCTGTAGATTAATACAGCTTGAATTCAGGTAATTATAGCTGTATTATCAAAACTATAAAATGTTTCATCGATCAGTTCGGATAGTAGAGGCTCTACTATCTCGTGGATTAAACGAGTAACTATGATGCAAACTGTATCGTGTTTGGACTCGTTTTAATCGTAAAAGTGTCGCGAATAAAATGGTCAATGTTTCGTTAAAGAATTATTTAAAACAAAAGGTTTTTTTTACAATAAAGACGAGCAGCGAGACAAAGTATGGTAACCAGACATATAAACCGAACTATGTATGCAGAATTTTGTTTCCGTTTCTCGCATTGCTCCGAAAGAAATCGGTGGCGCCTGTCCGAGACCGATATGTAGTTCTAAAAATATCGTTATCTGTTTGCATTCTTCGATTTTAAAACAAAGAACAGCTGAAAATTTCGTTCTCCCGGATACATATAGCGCCGTCCGATGATTGAAGCTCGAATTCCAATGGCGGCACCCGGAATCGCGAGGAATAAAATCACGGTCGTTAGCTACAGGGCTGCAATTTTTCGGATTTTTTTAGAATTTTTCTAGCGCACGATTTTCGGATTTTTCTGACATATTTGTCTAAATTGTTTCACTCCTTTCCTGCTGCAGTTTTTAGAACGGTATTTACGTTATTGCCAAAATTCCAGATTATAATTTCTTATTGTTAACGACACCACGTTTAAAAAAAATTAAACAACAATATTATTAATTTTGTGGAAAGTACATTATATCAAACACGGTTAGTTGCAAGTGGAAATTTTTTAAAACAATACACCACCATTTTAGACCACCCTATTTCTCAGTAACATTAGTCCCATGATTAAATACTTTCAGCCTCATTTAAAATGTTGACATCATAACCTGTTCCAACATCGTGAACATTTCGCGCGCGGGTATTATCATAACTACGCCATAAAATGCAGGAAATTCGTGTTTGTTCAAAAAGCGAAACGAACGTAACGTTGCGAATAAAAACCGTAACATTGTTATAATATAAAAATTTGAATTTGAATTTCCGGGTGTGTGTATATAACTTCGAAGGAAACTTCGTTCCGTGAGAAAAGATTTTCCAGTGCTCGACTTTGAATGCCGACCGTATTTCGAGACCAGGAAAAACTCTTTTCAGAGTTTTCCGAATTATGAATGTCATTCAGAGCAGTTACGGCTGCGATATTTCTATACATATAACCTAGCGTTAATGTAAAATATTATTTTAAAGATTTACCGTGTATCAAGCAATTCCTAAAATTTGTAAAAATATTATGTAAGAACACTTGGAAAAATTTTGTTAAAAAAATGGAACTTTCACCGTAAAATAATGACCATTAGGGTAACTGCACCAGTGAATGAACGCTTTTGTATTTTTATATTTTTTGCTTTTCCACCATTGTTCAATTACTAGAATGTAGTGTGCATTGACTGGTATTTTTTATATTTTTTATTTAACGTTTAATAAAGACAAATAATAATAATTTCATTTTATTTGTGTTCATTTATTTTTGACAATTGAAGTATAGGGAGCCATTTGGCATATATGAGATTCCTTTAATTCACATATTCTTTTTTAAATAAAATATCTTCCTGAACAATTTCTTAAATGTTCATTCACTGGTGCAGTTACCCTACATCATTTCTATTCAATCTAAACTCGTATATTAAATTCAATTTTTAAAAAATAATTTTCATAATTAATCTTATGATTAAAACGACAAAAGACAAGAATAAAATTTGCACAAATCAATGGTACAAGATACTGGGATCAGCCCTGCAAATATTTCGCAAATTCACGGAGACTCTCCATTTTGCGAGAATGATCCAGTAACAACCTCTCTCATTGTTAATGAAAGAGATTCGTCAACGAAACGTTCATCAACGATAAGAGGAAGATTCCAGCGTGTTTGACAGTTGACGAGGTGAAAAAAGGCTTGGGTCGAAATAAAAAAAAAAAAAAAAAAAATAGAATGGCGGAGGGGCGACAGGGATGGAGAGAAATCGGTGTCCATGATCGGAAGGCTGCAAGCAAATTCCGTGCTGGAAATTCCGGGAATCGCAATAAATAAAAACGGCTGGGACTGGCCGGGGACATGGATTGAATGGGAGAGTACGGGCCGGCGGAAACCGCGTACCTCATGATTTTTCAAGCCCGCCGCGCCGTCGTTTACCAAACAATTCCCAATTGCCTTGTCAAAAAGTTCCGGCCAAAAATGGCCGCTGATTTATAAGCCGCGGATTTATCACCCGCGGAAGGCCGCGGCAAACAAAACGGGCGTCCGCGGAAGTAGAATGGGCTGCGCGGGACATCGGGAAAGAGAAAGTGGCTCGGTCGAGTCAGAATTTCGGCGGTGGGGGGTCGCCGCGAGACTATAACGGGAGAGGGTCGCGAACGCCGCGCTCGGCGTGACGCGTCGCCGACGATCCCGTCCGTTGTTGCCGCGCCTCGATTGGTCCATGTTTAATAACTCACGAACAAAACGGCAGAGAAGATTTTAAGGAAGTAGATTTTTGGTGACACCCTGTATACGTACACATTTTTGGGGTAAACTTTCTCTTGGGAACCCAGAAATTTTCGATTATTATATGTCTTATCTTGTTAATTTCTCCGAGAAAACCCCAATATGGAACTTCCAGACCGCGGAAACCACTCGTTTTTAAGTTATGAGCATGTAAAGTTGAGTAATATGACACTAATTTTCATTGTTTCACCTCAGAAAGTGACATGTATGGGCGCCGCCATATTGGTTAGTTGGGAGCTCTCCCGTGTAGTGACTCAGTGGCGCCCCCATGTCGCACACGTTACGGGTACATTATCGCGTAGCACGTAGCACCGCACTCCGCGCCACAACTCTGCAATGCCGATAACATACATTTACACACAATCAAGATATCAAAATTTGTCATGCTTACAATTACAAAAACGATACACAATCTAACCAGACCTAACCCATCCACAATCTCAAACAACTACAACTACTCTCTTTCCCAATTCTATAAAATTAATTACAACTACTTTTTATTCACAAAAATTTCAAAGCTCTAACATTCACAACTCGCACAACAAAGATAACAAAATTTTTTAGAATTACGATTACAAAATCAAAATACAACCTAACCGGAACTAACCCAGAACTAACCCAGAACAAAAATCGAACTATGCGGTAGCCATTTTAGTACACTGTAAAACTAGAAATTAGAATTACCCCTTCACACGCTAGTGCTGCCATCTAGCATCGCCATTGAGTCACTACACGCAAGGAGCTCCCTACTTACCAATATTGCGGCGCCCATACCTGTCACTTTACAAATTACTCAACTTTACATGGTCATAACTTAATAACGAGTGGTTTCCGCGGTCTGGGACTTCCATATAGGAGTTTTCTCGCAGAAATCAACAAGATAAGACATATAATAATCGAAAATTTCTGGGTTCCCAATAGAAAGTTCAGCCCATTTTTCGTCCAGCGTTAGCGTTAGCGAGAGCAGCAGCCTGTCTCGCCTGCCCGTTCTATCGTGAAACACGACGAGACTCGCGATCGCTTCGTTTCCGAGAGTATTTTAAACTCTCGTCGGTCATTAATACACATCCGTTGGCCGGCGCGGAGGCAGGCGGCGCGGGGGTGGAGAACGGCAGAGAACGCGAGTATACGGTTCTGCGAATGAATTATCGCGGGAACGCGTCGCGAAATCGTTCCGGGCTTCCCTTGTACGTGTGTCCCTGCCCGGGGCCCGCCCGCCTCGATATATTCGCATTTATGAATACGTAAGCGGACGAGAGACCGACGAAAATCGTTGTAGCACTTATTCCGTACGCGCGGGGGTAACACGCCGACGATGAATCATCGTCCCGGGCCTGTTTAGCGTCCTCGCGAAACCACCGCCTGCGGAATCGGCCTTCTTCGCGATTCTTCCGGAAACTGGCTGACTTACCTAAATCGACGGACCATTTTTGATAAGTAAAATTGGCTCGAGGACTCTCAGGAGGGTCCGCTTACTAGAATTTTGCTTCCACTATAGTTACATTTGTTGACAATATTTGTTTATTAGTTATTATTTTTGTACAAGATGTACATGATCGCTTCGGTGATATTTTGCTGAATGAAATGATACCTTACACGACGCAATTCGGTTCACGTTTGCGCGTTTAATCCACGATTTTGTGGAACCTCTACTATCCGAACTGTGATTAACGGGACCAGGTAATTGGGTATCTGGATAATGGAACAGTAATTTACTGAATTTGCTGGATTAAATCTGTACGAATTTGAGGTTCGGATAATCGAGGTTCTAATTAATTTTTGATTAAACGAGCAAATATGGTTCGAACAGTATCGTGTTTGGACTCATTTTAATCGGAAAAAATATCACTGATCTGTTGGTAAAGGTTTCGTAGCAAAATAAGATATTAATCACCAGAATATTATCTTTAATAAATAAATTTACTATATTATACCTCTCACTAGGAATTCCAGCAACCCAGGCATCTTTATAAGTAAATGACAGTATTATTCAATTTATCGAGGATAAAATGTTTAATGGCAAATGTGTATAAAGTAGCTTGAACGTTTTTTTTTTTAGAATGGAACGTTGAAATAGAAATTGGAATCCATAGTAAACCATGAGATCAGTTAAGGGTTGGAAGCGACACCCTTGGTCGGTATTTCTACTGCTAAAGATTTGATCAAGATAAAAATTTTCAATTTTCCCGTCCAAGATTTATCGCATATTTCTAAGCGCTTTTTAATCCGACGATGTATACACCGTCGTTGCGCAAAAACTTTGTAACGACTTCTATTCTTCGGGTAAATGAAATGTTTTTATATTATATTCCTGTTTCGATAAATTCAATAAAAGTAGAAAATGTGTCAATTAAACTGTGTTTTCCCATTATTCAAGTACGAAATTGTTACTATATATGTACTCAATATCTTTTTATCCAACATGAAACTGTCCGATGAAATTGCTAATTCTATTATACTGTACTGCAGTAGACTTTTTACGAAGTTCACCAGCAATAGATAAAAACCAAGGCAAATTGTTATATAATGAAAATTCAGTGACATCGATTACTGTATAAAACTTTCCCATGAAAACTTTTAACTGTATTATACCATAGTGCGGTACACACGTTCATATTGTATACAATGAAGGCATCAGAACACATTGTCTCATATTTTTAATAAAACAATTAAACAAAATAGAAATCCTAACAAAGTGTAAACTAAAAAATTAAAATCAATTTATTGTTTTTCAACTCGATTACTAACTGAAATAAAAATTCTAAAAAATAGCAACAAAAGAAAATACATTGATTTGTCCTCATTTTACTAATATTGAAAATAATTAATATTTTCACTTGAAAGGCATTATAGCAGACTTTATTATTTTTTGACTGAACAATTGAAATAAAAATTCTAAAAAATAGCAACAAAAGAAAATACATTGATTTGTCCTCATTTTACTAATATTGAAAATAATTAATATTTTCACTTAAAAGGTACCAAAAGCAGACTTCATTATTTTGTTGATCGATTAATCAACTGGAATAAAAATTCTAAAAAATAGCAACAAAAGAAAATACATTGATTTGTCCTCATTTTACTAATATTGAAAAAATAATTAATATTTTCAGTTGAAAGGCACCAAAAGCAGACTTCATTATTTTTTGATCAAACGACCAATTGAAATAAAAATTCTGAAAAATACGAGTAAGGAGATGGCGTCAATTTGCGAACGTTTTGCTAATATTAAACCGACTACTTCGTATTGTTAGCGGGACGAGCCGCCGACAAAGCGTTTGCGTCGGAGTCGAGGCAAACCAATAAGAGGGAATTGTGTAACGCGAAAGGGGACGATTTGTCATATAGACTAATTTGCGTTTGGATAGGGGGACGAAAGCAGAAACTGTGGCACGTAATTAGTTCCCGCCGCGGAATGGCGACGAGATTCGGAGTCAAACTTTCCCGATCACCCGAGGCGGTCCACGGTTAATTTTGTTCATCCTGCTCCCAGAGCCGTACCCACTGTATCAAATAATGTTCGACCGAAGGAACTCGCGACGCATTCTACGCCATCCACTCTAATCCTGTTAATCCTTCGCCCGCGTAATGTCGACGTGGAAAATTTCCTGTCGTCTGCGCGGAATAATAAACATGCGTTTCTCCCATCAATACCTGAATCTACAGATACATCCTTCTCGTACAAGACGTATTTTTCAATTGTATTTCTTCATTTATTGCACAGTGTACAATCATGTCAATCCTCATAAACAAGTGATATTTATTAATTTTTTCCCCGGAAAACAGTTATCAATACGGAAAGGAACTTTTGTGGGACGTTTAGGTGCATCCTTAATCTAAAAGAAAACATTTTTTTTTAATCACATTTGTTCATTAATTTATTTTACAAAATTATATAATGTCAGCACTGCTCTATGAAACCATAAAAGCTGCTCATAAACAATCTTTATCAATTTTTTCTCCGGACAACTGTTAACAATACGGAAAGGAACTTTTATGGGACGTATAGGTGCATCTTTAGTCTACAAGGAAACATTTTTTTAAATCACATTTGTTCATTAAATTATTTTACAAAATGGTATAATGTCAGCATTGCTCTATGAAACCATAAAAGCTGCTCATAAACAATCTTTATCAATTTTTTCTCCGGACAACTGTTAACAATACGGAAAGGAACTTTTATGGGACGTTTAGGTGCATCTTTAATCTACAAGAAAACATTTTTTTAAATCACATTTGTTCATTAATTTATTTTACAAAATGCAATAATGTCAGCACTGCTCTATGAAACTATAAAAGCTGCTCATAAACGATCTTTATCAATTTTTTCCCGGAAAACTGTTAACAATACGAAAGTGAACTTTTATGGTCATTAATCTACGAGATAACATTTTTTAAAATCCAAAAGTTCATTAATTTATTTTACAAAATGTAATAATGTCAGCACTGCTCTATAAAATCAAGCTGCTCACAAGTGACGTTTATCAATTTTTTTCTAGAATACTATTAACAATACGAAAGTGAACTTTTATGGCCATACAGGTGCATCTTTGATCTACAAGATAACATTTGTTGAGGTTGCATTCGTTCATTTATTTATTGCTCAAATTGCACTCGTGCTACCAGTTTCCACAAAATCAAGAAAAAGGCACCTCTGGCGTTTAGGGGGTTGTGAAATGATGACAAGGCGAGATAAAATTTTCAAATCAGCTGGAGCACATTGTATACTTGAAGAGCTAATGCTACATAGCCTAAACTGTCGAAAGGGGGTCGAGGTGTGCAGGGGGGGGAAGGAGAGCGTTCGCAAGGCCAGAGTCGGACGTCTCCCGAGTGGCTCGGGAACGGACAATCTCGAGGGTGCCGGATAATTTATGCGCGCAATTAGGCGGCGGCGAGGGCCTGTAAATTAATTGGGAAGATGGTAGTAAAAGTTAATTTGGTAGGTAGCCCGGGTACAGTCGTTTGGCTCAGGTGGCGCGCGGGTTGCAGCTCCCCCCCCTGTGCAAGAACCTTAGGCGAACGGAGAGCCTAAGTGCCTGGGAAACGGACAGTTTTGCGAAAGAACACGTAACCTCTTAATCAGAATGCGCCCGTTACCGATCCGAGTGGACCCCCACCGTCGTTATCAAGGATCCCCAAATACCTGGTGCCGTTTACCCTCGGATGAACCGCCCGCTTTGCCATTCTGCAACGGGATATGGCGACGTTAATGGCCGCGCACAGATTGCATCCTGGTTTACTGCTCTGCTTTACGCTATGCAATTTTTAACGTGGCCGATAGCTGTGTCATACAAGATGCTTTATGCGCGATGTCAATGTTCGGGGCGTACCTCCGACGATTGATAAGGATCACTTGTTTCTACGCGGCATGCATTTTTCTTCGTTTACAGAGGTTCAGGGCAGACAGGATTGCATTTTGTGCGATAAATAAATAAAACGGTGCTATTTAAAAATTAAGTTCTTGTTGATTAAGCATGCACCTATACGGCCCATGAAAGTTCGTTTCCGTATTGTTAACAGTTTTCCGGGAAAAAATTTATGAAGATTGTTTATGAGCAGCTTTTCTTGGTTTCATAGAGCAGTGCTGATATTATTGCATTTTGTAAAATAAATTAATGAACAAATGTGATTTAAAAAAATGTTTTCTTGTAGATTAAAGATGCACCTAAACGTCCCATAAAAGTTCGTTTCCGTATTGTTGATAGTTTTCCGGGAAAAAATTGATAAAGATTGTTTATGAGCAGCTTTTATGGTTTCATAGAGCAGTGCTGATATTATTGCATTTTGTAAAATAAATTAATGAACAAATGTGATTTAAAAAAATGTTTTCTTGTATATTAAGGATGCACCTGAAAGTCCCATAAAAGTTCCTTTCCGTGTTGTTAATAGTTTTCCGGGAAAAAATTGATGAAGATTGTTTATGAGCAGCTTTTCTTGGTTTCATAGAGCAGTGCTGATATTATACCATTTTGTAAAATAAATTAATGAACAAATGTGATTTAAAAAAATGTTTTCTTGTAGATTAAAGATGCACCTAAACGTCCCATAAAAGTTCGTTTCCGTATTGTTAATAGTTTTCCGGGAAAAAATTCATAAAGATTGTTTATCAGCAGCTTTTCTTGGTTTCATGGAGCAGTGCTGATATTATTGCATTTTGTAAAATAAATTAATGAACAAATGTGATTTAAAAAAATGTTTTCTTTTAGATTAAGGATGCACCTATACGTCCCATAAAAGTTCCTTTCCGTATTGTTAATAGTTTTCCGGGAAAAAATTGATAAATATTGTCTATGCGCAGCTTTTCTTGGTTTCATGGAGCAGTGCTGATATTATTGCATTTTGTAAAATAAATTAATGTACATTTGGATTTAAAAAATTGTTTCTCGTGTATTAATGCCCATAAAAGTTCACTTCCGTATTGTTAATAGTTCTCTGGGGGGAAAAAATGATAAACATCACTTGTTTATAACAAACTGTTCTAGGTTTCATTAAGTTAAGGGTCGACGTCATTGCATTGTGTGCAATAAATAAAGAAAGTGCGATTACAAAAAAATAGTTTCCTGTACGTTAAATGTATACCTACACATACCATCAAAGTTTATTTCCGTATAGTTAATAGTACTCCAGAAAAAAATTGATATAGTTCACGTTTTTTAATAAACACGATCCCCGACCCCCCGCAACATTGTTTTAACTGCTCGTTTTGCAATAAACATCCCGGGTCCAGTAACAAGTTTAACGAGCAAGGGAATTTTTTTCCACGTTGTCTCTTCGGAGGTACCATTTAAGTTTGTTTCGACAAGGCATGAATATTACCAGCGGGCAAACTCTGTAATCCCGTTTGCCGGGTCCCAAGTGGCGCGTCTATAAGCAGGGAATACTATAATACCATAATCCGGGTGAACGAGTTACGTGGCTCAGACGCCGCGCCGCGTTCGAACGGCCAGCTTGCACTTTTTTCCTCTCGCTGCTGTTACAATACACACAAAGAGATAGAGAGAGAGAGAGAGAGAGAGAGCGAGAGAGACATGGAGAGGGAGAGACAAGGTGTCTATGATAGGTAGCTAACCCATCCTCGCTCCATTTCCTCATCATCCCCGGACGAACCTGAGGATCCATCTCCCGTCGAAGCATTTTTCATCCCCGAGGCTTGATGGGCGCCGGCTATATCCATTGCCGTGTCATCTTCGATCTCTCGACGGGCCAAAGAACGGGAGTTTTCTTATTTCCGGGTTATTCTCGTTTGCTTTCCACACTCCCCTTGAATGCCAGTTTTTCGAAACCGATAGTCCGTCCATTAATTTCCGAGGCCGGCCGCCGCGCGCACCGAATGCCAATGCAATTCCGTGTTTCATTATTATGGCGGCGGTGTTGGTCCGAATCATTGCCGGGGCTTCACTATCGCGAATTTCAGTCGAGAGAAAATTTGTCTTGCTTTGTAAATGTACTCCGAGGATGCGACTAATTTTTATTTATTTTATTGATCATCGAAATTGCCGAGGAGAACAAATTCAGCGTTCTAGTCCATTAATGAAAAATTTTATTAACATCATTTTTTAATGAAACTTTTACTAACATATTCGCGACGTTCTGCTGATTGAAATGATACCCGACACGATGCAATTCGGTCCACGTTTACTCGTCAAATCCACGATTTAATAGAACCTCGGCTATCCGAACTGCTCCGGGAACTGTTCGATTTAAGTAAATGCAAACCGAATTGCACCGTGTTGAGTATCATTTTAACCGCGAAAGCAATTCAGTCTACGTTTACTCGTCAAATCCACGATTTAGTATAACCTCGGCTATCCGAACTGCTCCGGGAACTGTTCGATTTAAGTAAATGCGAACCGAATTGCACCGTGTTGAGTATCATTTTAACCGCGAAAGCAATTCAGTCTACGTTTACTCGTCAAATCCACGATTTAGTATAACCTCGGCTATCCGAACTGCTCCGGGAACTGTTCGATTTAAGTAAATGCGAACCGAATTGCACCGTGTTGAGTATCATTTTAACCGCGAAAGCAATTCAGTCTACGTTTACTCGTCAAATCCACGATTTAGTATAACCTCGGCTATCCGAACTGCTCCGAGAACTGTTCGATTTAAGTAAATGCGAACCGAATTGCACCGTGTTGAGTATCATTTTAACCGCGAAAGCAATTCAGTCTACGTTTACTCGTCAAATCCACGATTTAGTATAACCTCGGCTATCCGAACTGCTCCGAGAACTGTTCGATTTAAGTAAATGCGAACCGAATTGCACCGTGTTGAGTATCATTTTAACCGCGAAAGCGTCAGGAATACGTCGGTCGAAGTTTCACAAAGAAATAATTACAAAAAAAGAACACGGTACCACTGTCGAACAACAATACAATTTCGCAACACAAAAATATTAATTTCACGACGCGGTAACGACACATATCATACATGTCATTATAAAATAATTTAACGGCAAATCCATCGCGAGACACAAGAGCGAAAATAATGAAACGTACAATCGAAATAACATGGAAGCGACGGTAAACTGTGGTTGAAATAATTTTAAAGGCGCGAGAATTTTGCTGTGAAAAAAACCGTAAAAAGAAAGGTACTTCGTGCCTCGAATCAATTAACATGTAAGAAGCGCAGCGGCGCGGCGGCGAGAAACAAAAACGAACCAGCGTCAGACAAAAGTGAGAGAGAGAGAGAGAGGGGGGGGGGAGAGAGAGAGAGAGAGAGAAAAAAAGAGGAAAACATGTTAATTTCAATGGTGGAAGGCGTATAATAATGGCGGTCGGTTCACATTAGTCTAATGCATTTATTACGCGTTTCATTTTAATTAAGCCCGCGCGCGGCCGGGAACAAAGGGGAGAAAAAAGCGCGGCGGGAACGAGTCAAAGCAGCAATTTTAAAGCACCGAGTCCGCGTGAAAAGCATAAAATTTATTCTTCGTTTACTCGGCCGAGCTGGCTGGCTTTGTCTTGCTGCCTAGCATTTACCAGCCGCCGGTTGGTTAGCTCCTAACTAGGACGAAACCAAAAGGCCGGCTCTTTCCAAGGGCCAAAACCTCCTTCCCGTGCGCGCGCGCGCGCGCGGATTCCGCGACGAAATCGCGAATTCTCCCGTGAAATTCGATTTATCACTCGCGAACACCCTCCCGGAACGTGTACAATAATGTCTCGAGATGTGTGAAAGAGATCCGCACGATATCCGCGAAAAATCCGTCCTCAATACCGCAGGGTGTAACCCTCGAGAGACCGGAAAGTTTAGATTTATCGTTGAGACAGCAGTGAAATTGTTAAATAACTTTTCGATTTGTAATTATTTCTTCATGACACTTTCACTAACATATCCGCGACACTTTCCCGATTAAAATGATACCAAACACGATGCGATTCGGTTCAAAATTGCCCGTTTAATCCACGAAATAGTGGACTCTCTACTATCCGAACACACCTTCGAAACTCAAATATCTCGGAATCGAATGATCGTAACCCTATGGTTATATAGATAGTTGGATTCGTCTTTTCACGGGCAACCATAATATCGATGAAAAAATGCGATCGCAATCTTTCGAAAAATTTATCCCCAGACAAAATCGAAGATTTTTAAATTATCGTGTCTTAAAGGGCGTTCGGATATTAACGCGAGCCGCCGCGCCGCGTATGAGAAGAACGATTTTTCAGCGGGCTGTCTGTAAATCTCTCGATCGGGAGCACGTGGGTGAACAGTGGAATCTCGTCGGGTTCTTCTTGCGGAAGTGACGCGCTTTCGAAGGTACTGAAACGCACCACTTCCTTCCGTGTCGTCGTGGACCGAAAACGAATGGAGAAAGTTCAACGCGAAATTCTGTCGTCGGATAGCACTGTGCCGGCGGCGGCGGAGGCGGTGGAGGCGGCGGCAGAGGGAGAGGAGGGGTTTGCGAAAAATTTACGGGCTCGACCGCCATTGAAATCCGCCGGTGGAAAACCGCGAAATCGTTGAAATAACGTCGCGCCGGAAATCTCGCGGAGATTCGATATCCGGAGCGATCGTAAAGAAGCGGCCCTGACCGAAAATTACCGCTCGCCGGAAACGCGAATTCCGCAACCCCCGGGGGATTTATTATAGCTCTGTCTCTCTTGTTGTAACACTTGTTGTTTGTTTATTTTGTTTTCTCGTTGTGGTTTATTCGCTTTCCTGTTCCTGTGCTTTTGTTGTTGATTCTCATTCAGTCAATACCGATCGTTCTGTACTCGTTTTTGGCGTTGCTCGATGCTCTTGGCTTCGGAAGGATGCTTCCGTGAACCGAATGGTTTTGTTTTGCAGCGACGGGGACGACCGAACTGATCGATTGATTCTTGCCGAAAATTTTAGGCGATTTTTTTGACCCGACCAAAAAATTTTTTTCTGGGTCCTCCCCACCAAACTCCTGTGGGATGTAGAGGGGGTACGGAAGATTAGGAGTGTATACAGGGTGATCCTCCTAAATGTAGCCACCTCCATGTCTCCTTTATTTGCGATGACATAACAAATGTTTTCGATGCAATATAAATGGTATCACAATAGGTGAATTCTTTGCAAATGTTATTTTTTTCTCAAGGTTATTATCTCCAGACTGTTCACTCTAATTTTTAAAGATCAAGGTCATTCGAAGGTCATGTTGTTATACATATCTGAATGTATTTTTCGACCAGCTACACGATCCAATAAAAAAAAATGTAGTTATGGATCAAAAAACATCGATGACCTTGAATGACCTTGGGGGAGAAAATGTTCTTGCCAGATTACGCCATTGACACCGTTTACGTAAGAAACAGTTTTTACATCACAATAACCTCAATAGATATTTAGGTGACCTTACTTAAATATACCATATGGTTTATACGTGGCCGTATTAAGATTTGTATCCCCACTCTTCCGCCACGGCCCGGTCACGTGACGGGTTCCGCCTCTGTCGTGTACTTAGACCATATATAGACCCGGCATAGCTATAGTATGTGCATACGATGCGACGTTCCGAGATCTAAAATTATCTGGTGCCCACAAGTCTCGATTCGAGATAATTCAAAATGGTGGATAGTGTATGAGACGAAGCGAGTGCACAAGTATATTTCATAAGTTCATCATTTGGTAGAAATTTGAAAAAATGGTGCAAACTTGTTGCATAATATTTTGTAACCAAAATATTCAAATTGTATTGTATACCTGTAAATAAATATTGTTTTATATTACCTTGCGCATATTATATATAATATATGTATTGTATTCGACATATACATGTATATTGTTCTTACTGTTCTTTTTTTTAAATAAAGTAAGTTGTGAGGAAATTAATACAGATTTCATATTATCAACTCCAACATTAAAATTTAACTTCTTCCAAATTATAATCGACAAAATGAGTTAACCATATTTAAAATAATAAGAGTAAAGTCAAAATTAACGATTGGTCGACGAATCGTGACGACAATTCCCCTTTCCCCTCTACCGCTTTACCTTCGTAGTACTGCGATTTCTCAACATACTATAGCACTTTGCCCACAAGCGTAGTCTGCTAGGCGGTTTATCTGCACCGGGTCTATACAGGTATTTGTAGTTCTTCGAAAAATATTTGACACGTATTTTTTTTATCAGCAACCATCCACTCTGAGGGGGGTGAAAACAGCCCTCGAAGTCAGGGGTCAAAACCACATTTTTTGAGAAAAAAAAAAGTTTGTTAAAAAAATTCTTCCGCGACTACATTTCCCATTGAAAAACGCACAATTTAAAAAAAAATTGAAATTTTTTCGACCACTGGTTTCCGAGATATCTCAAAAAATATGGTTTTGACTCCCAACATCGAGGGCTGTTTTCACCCCTTCAAAGTGGATGGTTGCCGATAAAAAAAAGATACGTGTCAAATATTTTTCGAAGAACTATAGCTCACATCAGTTTCATCAAAATCGGCCATTCTCATTTGAATATGTTCCCTTGTAAGTTGTAGCAGAAATATAAATTGCTGAAAGTCAGCCATTATTGTTACAGAGCTGTTTGAAAAGAAGCAAAAATTGATGTCTAAATAACTTGTCTTGTTGTCTATAATAACTTAAATCAAATTTTTTTATTTTTGCGTTTTAAAAGAGTTATTATAATTTTTAATTAATTATAATTATTCATTTTGAAATCAGATTCATAATCAGCAATCCCAAAAATATGGGAATACTAAATTTGAAGGAAATGAATAAAAAATTTTCATTTTTTATTCGTTATTCGAAATTTTTATTTAGATGAAAATTTTGCCCAACTCTGACGTCAACAGATCAAGAAAAATCGAACGTCCGACAGTATCGAGAGAAAGAATATTGACTTCTCGCCCGGAGAAACGCACGATGGTTAAATATCGACGGAATCAGATGATTCGATGTTTCTCATGCTCTGACCCGCAGTAAAAAAAAATCGGCAGGGAGCACCGAAAATTGATTAGCCGATCGGTTGACCCCTGGCAGCGTGTACGTAGCCGGATATTAGTAATTTCGACGAGATGGCTTGGACCTCGGGCGCCTAAGAAATAAAATTGGCGGCCGGCCTCGTTCCTCGGTAGCGTAGACACGCGCTTTTGGTAATAAGATTACGCCACATCGAAGGAAAATATTACGATAGGAAATTGCTTATCGCTGGTAATTGAACCGTAGGAAATTATGAGGATGGGGGCGTGCGAGCGGCATTAAAACGCGTAATTAAGGAAAACGAGACGCGAATCTCGCTGTGTAAACAAAATTGAAAAAAAATTTCAAAAGCATCAAACAAACAGATAGCGGACTAACAAATTCTTCTCTGCTGCAAGCTCCTTCCTTAATTACTGAAACTAATGCGATTGCTTCTTTTCGTTTTCACGGTTCGACTAGTTCTCCTCCTTTGAGGAATGCAGATACTTTTAGTGCGATGAAGATTATTAATTAATATTAAAATAGTGGATTTTCGAAAATCGTTCTGCAACTCCTAGAGCTCGATTAAATAAATATTGAATATTAAAAATAAATAAAATATCAAAAATATTAAAAAGTGCATTTTTGAAAAATCTATATATTAAAAATAAATAATGAAAAGTGGATTTTTGAAAGATCATTCTGCAACTCTTGGAGCTCAATTAAAGAAATATTCCATATTTAAAATAAATAAAATATTGCATTTTTTTTGAAAAATCATTCTGCAACTCTTGGTGCTCGATTAAATAAATACTGAATATTAAAAATAAATAAAATATCAAAAATATTAAAACGTGGATTTTTGAAAAATCATTCTGCAACTCTTAAATTAAATTAATATTCAATATAAAAAATAAATAATGAAAAGTGGATTTTTGAAAGATCATTCTACAACTCTTAGAGCTCGATTAAATAAATATTGAATATTAAAAATAAATAGAATATCAAAAATATTAAAAAGTGCATTTTTGAAAAATCTATATATTTAAAATAAATAATGAAAAGTGGATTTTTGAAAGATCATTATACAACTCCTAGAGCTTGATTAAATAAATAATCAGTATTAAAAATAAATATCAAAAATATTAAAAAGTGGATATTTGAAGAATCATTCTGCAACTCTTAAATTAAATTAATATCCAATATTAGAAATAAATAATGAAAAGTGGAGCTCAATTAAAGAAATATTCCATATTTAAAATAAATAAAATATTGAATGTTTTTTTTTGAAAATCATTCTGTAACTGTTCGAGCTCAATTTCTGCGAGGGGATAACGAGCTGCGAGTGCATTAATATGTTAAAAAGGTGGATAAAGCAACGGGAGAGTCGGGCTAATAATTAGCCGACTCGCGGGTACTCTCGAAACGTTATGGCGGGTTTTCAGAAAGGAGCCACGGCAGCGGGATCGAGTTGTTTGCCAAGATTTATCCAGTTATGGCGAAACAAGCCGCAAACCAGGTTCCCGTTTCGAATAGTTGGTAGTAGTTCGTTTAGCGGCGTTTTGAGGCTACGTTTGGACAACACGGAAAGTGGCAAATGCGCAGACGGGGACAAAGTAAACCCCTCCGGAAACTTCGGGCCAGACTCCGCCCGAAAGTTTACGGCCGTGACTGCGCGCTCAAGTCGGCGGCGACGAGTTTCAACGCGTGGACGACGAAATTTCGGCGCGACCCCTCTATCAGCGCGCAATCAGTCACCCGAAACGGGTTTACTTAACTTTCCACTATGACTAGACGCGATTTTCGCCGCTGCCATAATCCACGGATCCGCAGAATTAGCCTCCGTGCCGCTGCTTTGCTCGACATTTTAACAGGGCCGTGGTTTCGATTGGGATTTTTCTTAAAAACCTTGAAAAACTCCATAAGGCAACTGCACCAGTGAATAAACCAGTAAATGAACGCTTTTGTATATTACAACAAATTAGTAGTAGTGTTGTAAATTGTAGTGTTCATTGACTGGTATTTTTTATATTTTTTATTTAAGCCGAACATAGAGAAGGACAGAATGAAATACGGTTCGCGTGACTGTCCGCGTCTCTTTCTTTCCGATGCGCTGTCCTTCCTTGCGACCGAAACTTTCACCGTCGATTAAATCACTAAATACAATTGACACTATATCGTGTTTGGTGTCATTTTAATCAGAAAAATGCCAGAAATAAGGTGGCGAAAGTCCCATAAACTAATAATGAAAATTAAAAGGTTTGTAAAATCGATTCCTCGAGTCAATGTCGTGGTGTTCGCACGACTCGGCGTTGACAGGCAGTGGAGTGGGTAGACAGTGGACAGGAATCGTGCCCACGCTCTGGACAAGAATCAAGCCTTGAATTTCAAGGTCAAAAATTTTTTTTATTGCATTGTAGGGTAACTGCACCAGTGAATAAACGGGCACCAGTAAATGAACGCTTTTGTGTATTTCAACAAATTAGTAGTAGTGTTGTAAATTGTAGTGTTCATTGACTGGTATTTTTTATATTTTTTATTTAACGTTTAATAAAGACAAATAATAATAATTTCATTTTATTTGTGTTCATTTATTTTTGACAAATGAAGTATAGGGAGCCATTTGGCATATATGAGATTCCTTTGATTCACATATTTTTTTTTTTTTTAAATATCTTCCTGAACAATTTCTTAAATGTTCATTCACTGATGCAGTTACCCTACTTGCAAACGTTCTTAAAGTGTTCGACATTTTTAGTCTCAAACCGTCTGGCTTCGAACGTCCATCGGTATATCGGTGAGACGATTTTGTGGTGTAATTGCGTTATTATTAATTATTTCTTTATGTCTTGTTTTGTAAATGCGTACTCTGGGTATGCGACTAATTTTTATTTATTTATCGATCACTGAAATTGTGCCGAGAAAAACAAATTAAATCAGCGTTCTTATAATTTCTTCGTATGGTCCACCAAAGAAAAATTTTATTAACAACATTTTTTAATGAAACTTTTACTAGCATATTCGCGACATTCTGCCGATTAAAATGATACCCAACACGATCAAATTCGGTTCGGATTTGCCCGTTTAATCCACGAAATAGTTGACTCTCTACTATCCGAACTGATACACGATTTAGGAAAGAGCTTCCAAGAGAGGAGCTGCCTCTCAGGCATTCGTTAAGATTCCGGCACATAAAAATCGCTACAAGTGGCACACTATATGTACTATTTAATAATGTTCTCGTTAGGAGAAACATTTCATTAGTTCGTCCAGAAAAAATTTGCGCGAAATCAGGTTCTTTTCGTTGGACAAAAGCGATTCTCAGCGATGCACCGTTCGATCTCGATACTTTTAATTTCCGATAGGAGAATATTTCCCGGGGCCTTTGCAACGCGATGTCTTAACTAAAGCTGAAATTAATGCGGTGGAAGAGGATAAAAGCGTTCGAGAGAGCGTCTTAAGATCCCCCGAAGGGGCCCCCGTAGAAAACGGAAAGTAAATGCGGGAGCGGATAAATTAAATTGATGCCGTAGTTCGGTATCTTTTTCCGCTTCCGAAGAGTATAAACGGTGCTCGGAACACGAATGAGAAGGCATTTAATTAAACATTAATTACCTGCCTGAATTATTCGCGGGCGGTTTTCACTAGCGGCGTCGTCCAAGCGTTTCGTTGAATATCTCTCGGCCGATGTTTTACTAAACGCCGAACCGAGTCGAACCGATCAAATAATTTAACGATTATTTCCTGAATATTCAACGATTAGAACGAGCCGCGGAAACTCTCAGTGTACCGGTTCCCCCACCATCAACTATATTTCTTATTGCCCCTACCGTGCTTTGTCTCACGTGACCAGAGTCGCCAGACGAGGAGAGAAAATTAACCTTTCTCTGCCGGTACCGGGTCAGTCACGTGACATTGTGACGCGTGCACGACCTTGGACCATATATGTATGTATATCTCACATAAGTTTCATCGAAATCGGCGTGTATCAACTGAATATGTTCCCTTGGTAGACATCAATTTTTGCTTGTTTTCAAACAGCTCTAGAACAATAATGGGTGACTTTCAGCAATTTATATTTATGCTATAACTTAGTCGAACATTTAAGAAGCTATTGGCATAAATTTCATTCATTTCGGACGAAGTTGAAAAATGTATTTTTGGCCACGTTTTGGCGATTTCGAGACCACTGTGCGTCGGTTCAAAATTTCAAAAAGAAAATGGCGGATTCAATATAGCAGATGAGTTACACAAAAAATTGTCGGATTTCCTTCAAATTTAGTATTCCCATATGTTTGGGGTTGCTGATTATGAAGCTGATTTCAAAATGAAAAATTACAATAAATTAAAAATTATAATAACTTTTTTAAAACGCAAAAATAACAAATTTGATTTAAGTTATTATAGACAACAAGACAAGTTATTTAGACATCAATTTTTGTTTCTTCTCAAACAGCTCTAGAACAATAATGGGTGACTTTCAGCAATTTATATTTATGCTACAACTTAGTCGAATGTTTAAGAAACTATTGGCATAAATTTCATTCATTTCGGACCAAGTTGAAAAATGTATGTTTGGCCACGCTTTGGCGATTTCGAGACCACTGTGCGTCGGTTCAAAATTTCAAAAACCGAAATGGCGGATTCAATATAGCAGAGAGTTGCTAAAAAAATTGTCGGATTTCCTTCAAAAGTATTCCCATATGTTTGGGGTTGCTGATTATGAATCTGATTTCAAAATGAACAATTACAATAAATTAAAAATTATAATAACTTTTTTAAAACGCAAAAATAAAAAATTTGATTTAAGTTATTATAGACAACAAGACAAGTTATTTAGACATCAATTTTTGCTTCTTTTCAAACAGCTCTAGAACAATAATGGGTGACATTCAGCAATTTATATTTATGCTACAACTTAGTCGAACGTTTAAGAAACTATTGGCATAAATTTCATTCATTTCGGACGAAGTTGAAAAATGTATTTTTGGCCACTTTTTGACCATTTCGAGACCACTGTGCGTCCAAGGCTTCCGTTTTCAGGCAGCTTGAGGATCGCCGGTCCGTCTTCCTCCTCGAGAGCTCTGAATCAATGGTACTCGGCGCGAAGAAATAATGTCATCGCCTTAACAAACTTTCCGCGCGCGCGGCGTTCTCGTTTTATTTCCGCCGCTCGACAGAGGCGTCGAGCAAAACCCACGGGCTCTGTCGCGGATCCGCCGTCCTTGTCTGGCTCGTGAAACAGTGAGAAAGGTACGTAATAAGAGGGAGAGAGAGAGAGGGGGGGCAGAAGTGGCAGGAGAGGAGCGGAATCGCTCGAGAGAAGAGCTCGCCAAGCTTTTACTCCGTACTTCATTACGACTTAATTCACATCCGCAAGGAACTCTTTCTCGCCTGTGTAGCATGAAGGGGGTGGCCCCCTCCTCCAAACTCTTTTACCCCCCTCTCCTTCAACTACCCCCCACCGCGAACACCCCCTCGAAGGAGAGGGAAAGTGCAAAGGGAAGAAACGGGGATGAAAGTGGAACACGCTTGCAAGCTGAATTATCTCCTTGAACCAGATAAAAGTGATATTTCAAGCTTTACTTACCGTGATTTCCCCTAATTTTTCTATCTCTCGGACGAGAACCCCCTACTACCCCCTACCCCATCCCCCACCTTGGGGGTGGGGGTTACTCGATTCCAGTGGTAACTCAGTTTTCCCTGATCAGTTTTTCGAGGTGCATCTAAGTGAGAGAGGAACGAGCTTTTTAAACTGACTAATCTCGTTTATTTACGGCTCGATTAGGCTGATTGGGGGCGTCAGAGAAATTATGTTCTCTCGCTCCTCGAGAGGGATTTTTTCCGTTTTTTATTCGCCACTTGGGGAGGCTTCCAATTTAGGATTATATACGGTTTATGTGAGTTTTATACGGGAAGTTTATATATTCAATTTTGCAGTTAATTTATTTATTTGTCGATTTAAAAAATGGTACGTATGGTAACTGAACTGCGGATGTTTATGCGAAATAAAAATTGTCCGCATAAATTCTATGTGAAATAAAAATATATTTAAAGATAAAAATTTAATCTCAATAAAAAAATTTATTTATAATAAGAACAATGATATAGTAATATGAGTAGAATAAAAGTGGATAACTATAATATGGTAACTGAACTGCGAATGTTTATGCAAAATAAAAATTGTCTGCATCAATTTTATGTAGAACAAAAATATATTTAAAGATAAAAATTTAATCTCGATAAAAAAATATATTTATAATAAGAATAATGATATAGTAATACGAGTAGAATAAAAGTGGATAGATCCAATGCAGAACAGTAACGTTTATCAACCTATTGAGAATTGATAATTATGAAAATATATTAAAAATTGTGCAAATTTTAGCGGTGTCCATTTATCGTGAAATTAGAATTCACGAATTGATCGAATCAATTCTATGTAGAATAAAAATATATTTAAAGATAAAAATTTAGTCTCAATAAAAAAAAATATTTATAATGAGAATAATGATATAGTGATATGAGTAGAATAAAAGTGGATAGATTCAAGGCAGAACAGTAACATTTATCAACCTAGATGAGAATTGCTAATTATGAAAATATATTAAAAATTGTGCAAATTTTAGCGGTGTCCATTTATCGTGAAATTAGAAGTCGCGAGAATTGATCGAATCAAATTTCACGATGAAAATTAACACCCCTCCGGCATTTTGGAATAATTCATTGAAATCAGTCTTCATTACTCCGAACGGGAATAGTCCGTTGAAAAGTTGTGAATTTTCGCGGGATCTCGTTCGATATTAACGATTTATTGGATTGTGCCAGTTAATTACTTGGACCGATTAGGTTGCGGTGGAATTCGATATGAACCATATCGTTATTATATGTATAAGAGGATTTTGTCGAAGCTTTCCAACGCTGTTTAAACGCGAACTAATTGTAATTTAAAGCTGCCGACATTTCGCCTCTGAAATACGACGAATTAATATAATGCAGGAAGAATCCCTGAATTATTCCCACAGTTGAATAAACAATATCTTTCAATACACCGTATCAAAAAATTCTTGAAAGATAAAGAAACTCCGGAAAATCCAAATTCGTATTTTGAAAAAATATTATTGCTAATTATGTACAAATTAGGCTCCAACTCGACGATTTTACATGTAAACATCAATATCCCAAATAATTTTATAAATAAAGTATGAACATTAGATGGTTAATCTTCAGGGTATATTTCAAGGTCATTAAAATCAACTTTGTTCAATTTAATTTGTAAAAAAACATATTAATAAATACAATCCGAAGATCGATAAGAAATGATTGACCTTCAGGGCATATTTCAAGGTCATTAAAATCAACTGTGTTCAATTTAATTTGTAAAAAAACATATTAATAAATACAATCCGAATATAATGTTAAATACCGTTAAAAATAAATGTTAATAAGAAAGAATGTGTATAAAATTGTAGTCGAGTAAAAATTTTGCGAAACAACTTAAACATTTCCAATCGTGTTTAAACATTTCCCAAGTGATTAAAATGGCTTCCAGTGTACGGGATAATAGAATTGCCATGCAAGAAAGCGTTTCCACTATTTTTGCGAGAAAAACAGTGGCAAAGGAGGCAAGGAATACGCGTTAATTTCCTGTCGGCGAAAAGTTAAACACGCACCCGGTGGCAATTTGTATCGCGGTGAATTTAATTAAATTGATAATGGGATCAGAATGTAACCGCATACAGCTGTAGGTTTAGAGAGGCGACCGTAATCATGGCCGCCGTAACTTACGCTGATTCATAGTGTTGCCGAGCCCCCGGGGGAATCAAATTGTAGTTACGAAATAGGGGGGGTAACAGTAATGACAGTAATAAAAAGACGTTTCCATTGTTTCCGCCGTTCTGTACATAATATCAATTGTAGATTTGAAGAAAGACAAATGGCGACCTAACCTACAAATCGAAATGCGGTCGCGCGTCGCTCCAAAAGACACAGTCATTTCTATTAATTCGAAAGTAATGCATTTAAATGTAAAATCGTAAATTGAAGTAACGTTCATTAAAATAATCGTTTCAATAAAATCAAGTGCAAGTTTCAACGGTCCTCTGTCAAAAAATTAATCGATTGCTCCAATCTAAATTGCTCTAATTCCCGTTTTCGACGATTCGTACCTAAAAACGTGGAGTCTAACGAAGAGCTTCAATTTTTCGGATAATTGCAATTTCTCGCGACAAAATAAAAATTCCTACAAAACACATTGGAAATGCTAGAGAAAAATAATTTAACCCTTAGCACTTACGCCATTTTTAAAGATATTGTTCAGATTATTATTTTTGTTCGTATTTAATAAATTACCTGATATTTACATATTACATGAGATATTATATCAGTTTCATATGCAAAAAATGAAAAGAAATTGTATAGAATGAAAATATTCTAGAATGGAAAAATCTTTCGTTTTTGAGTTAAAATAGCTCCGAGTGCAAAGGGTTAAAAAATCTTTTTCAACCTCAAAGAGGCTTTTCAATTGAAAAATTGTATAAATTGAATTAAATTGCAGATCGTTATGCAAAATAATAGTTTTCGATTTTTGAGACAAGTCAAATAAAAATTTAATCCTCCTTCCAATAATTTCAGTAAATAAAAAATAATAAATATTTAATAAAAACGAATAATTTACAGATAAAATAGAAAATAGTTTTCGATTTTTGAGACAAGTCAAATAAAAATTTAATCCTTCTTCCAATAATTTCAGTCAATTAAAAATAATAAATATTTAATAAAAACGAATAATTTACAAGATAAAACATTTTGAAAATTGCCCTCAGACTCTCGCAATGCTAAGATATTTTGGAGAAGGTAAGTGCCGGATACGTGTCACCTGGAAAATATTTTCGTTGCCGATTTTTCGGACGTCGCTGTCTGGAAAATGGCTTCCGATCGTCTTCTAGAGCCCGGAAAAGTAACGATGTTTTCTGGCAGCGGCGCGGCGCGCGGCGTAGCGCCGCCCGTATTCCACGAATCTCATCCGTGACAAATCTCGATCTCGTTTCTCAACCACCTGTGGAAAGTGAGGCTTTCATCCCTTTCAGAAGAAGTTGTAGAAACGACCACTTCCGGCGAACCTGGCCCGCCTTCCGATTCGATGATTCCTCCAGACACCATTTCTGCTGGTATTCGACTCGTATCAGAAGCGACCAGCACCGTTAACAACAATCGAATAAATAATCTAGTTAACGTCAGAATCGACAAAATTAATATTCCGGTAAGAAGGACTTAAACAAAACCGATTTATATAAACTTTCATAAATTTACTCTTTCTCGCATCTCGCGCTGGAAAATATTTATATTAACGACAAAGATAAATGCAATGACAAAACTCGTTGTATCGAGTGCACGCGCGTGCCAATAAATAAGATTGATTACACTGTGTCGAACAGCAATTTTGCGTTTCGATAACCAGTAAACAATTTCTTGATATTATACACTACCGAACGTGACTCTGAAAATCGTTTTTCACCCTCATTTTTCAAAAATTCATGACAAAAAGCCGTATATTTTCACAACTGTCCGGTATACCTGAAAAAAAAATATTGAAAATGTTTAACAATATTCGTCGTTTCAATTTCCTCGAAAATAATGCTTAAAATCTGTTCCAGAGATAAACAAAATGTAATTTATCGACAACACTACTGAGCATCTCAAATATCCAACATGGCCGCCGCCGGAAGCCATTAAGCGGATCATAATAAAACTGGTGTTCGCGATATTTCATTAAATCGTCAGTATCGGGTGAGCTGCGTGCAACGCAAATTTGTATATTTTTCAGAACGTTATCAGTTCGGTATAATGGAGCAGTAATTACGATAAAAATGGCGGACGTGCAGATAGGGCAACGTGTAAAACGAGCAGAGAGCGCGCGAGGTAGGCTAAGGATGCTCGAAGTGCAGGGATTCGAAACTATCGTAATCCTTTGTTAGCACGGATTATGGCCGCTGAAACGTCGGTAAGCTTAAGGTAGTTCGGGCGTCAACTTGCTATCAAGATTCCGTGTAATTGTCTCGATAAGTACGTTTAATTGGTGCGATGTCCTGCCCGCCGCGAATCCGTTCGATCGTTCTGTCCGCGAATACGGCTAATGCACTCTCGCTCCGTTCCAACGACTCGAATGCGCCATATTGTTCGCCAAGTTTCTGTTACAGTGCATCCTACCGGTTGCACCTGCTCACCCAATTTGTCACGAGCTGATTACTCCTTGATCCTCCGAATAAGTGAATCGGTTATAATCCTCCGTGGGCTGCGGCCGATTTGTCAAGCCGGCGCGACGCCGTCACATTCCAATACTCCCGCTCTGTTTATATTTATGCTAATTACCGCTATTCAGCGATGGCTAAATCTGCTCGGTGGTTCATTTTCGACAAGATTTTGATGTTTCAATTGTTGGCTATTTTAACCGTAGTCAACCAAAATGTTCACTGTTGTTGGACTACCGGTGTACTCGGGTACCCCTGGCGTTCTATTCCGATATACAGTAAACGCTTGATTCTTGTTCAAAACAGCCGTGTTTTTCATGGACGAGAATCGTGCCCAAAAGTGCTTTTTGATTTATGACTGCGTCTAGATATCGCACCGACCGCGCCGAAAGCGAGACTTCAATAGAAAGCCGAACATAGAGAAGGACAGAATGAAATACGGTTCGCGTGACTGTCCGCTGTCTCTTTCTTTCCGATGCGCTGGTCCTTCCTTGCGACCGAAACTTTCACCGTCGATTAAACCACTAAATACAATTGAAACTATATCGTGTGTTTGGTGTCATTTTAATCAGAAAAATGCCAGAAATAAGGTAGTGAAAGTCCCATAAACAAATAATGAAAATTAAGAGACTTGTAAATTTTTTTTTATTGCATTGTAGGGTAACTGCACCAGTGAATAAACGGGCACCAGTAAATGAACGCTTTTGTATATAACGCTTCTTTCATTGTTCAATTACTAGAATGTAGTGTTCATTGACTGGTATTTTTTATTTAACGTTTAATAAAGACAAATAATAATAATTTCATTTTATTCGTATTCATTTATTTTTGACAAATGAAGTATAGGGAGCCGTTTGGCATATATGAGATTCCTTTAATTAAACATATTAATTTAACATATTTTTTTAAAAATAAAATATCTTCCTGAACAATTTCTTAAATTCACTGGCGCAGTTACCCTATTCTATCAAATAAAAAAAATGATGTTCTTGGATCAGGAAGCAAATGAAATAATGTTGCAGATTTGACAATTGTTGGATTAAATAATTTTGTTGTTCGCCTCGGCCGACACGGCTCTGAAGGAAAACCATTTCAATAAGATTCCACGGGCCAGCCACATGGCACATCTCGCGGAGAAGATTGCTCAGGTGCGAAAAGAACGGGAGGGAGTCTCTCGAGAGGCCTCGGTAAAGGTTCGTTTACGGCTCGCGAACTGCTCGAGATTCTATCTTCTAACGACGTCTTCCCGTTTCTTTCTCTCCGCGTCGGTCCCCGGCCGGGCCGTTTCCTTTATTTCTCTTTTCCCCGTCACGATGCGTGACCGGAGTCAGGATGGCACCGTTAGAAACTGTTCTCACGTGTGCTCACCCACTCGTGGTGAACACGTACCGCCGCGAAAATAAGCTTCGGGGTTAGGAAGCGTTCAGAGACGCGACGCGACGCGACGCAACGCGACGCCTCCTCGGACCTTCTCTCGCGTTCCTTCTCGTCTGGCACCGTCACGGCTACGCGGCTGTCGGAGGCTCCTTTCTGCACGGTAATGGCTCGGTATGGTTCCGACGAATTTTTCTAGTGATTTTGATGCACCGGGTCAAATTTGACCCGGGCACCGCCGTCGGAGGGTTAACGATTGGTACCTAAAAACGTGGAGTCTAACGAAGAGCTTCAATTTTTCGAATAACTGCAATTTCTCGTGATAAAATAAAAATTCCTACAAAACACATTGGAAATGCTAGAGAAAAATAATTTAAAAAACCTTTTTCAACCTCAAAGAGGCTTTTCAATTTAAAAATTGTATAAATTGAATTAAATGACCAGCTGGGAAAGGGCCTAGCCGAATAAGATGGTCAAAACTGCCCTTAGAGCTTTTTCAATGGCTGTTAAACCATTCGAAAGCTGACCAAGAAAAACCCCTGCTAGAAAAATTTCAGCCCCCTAACTTGCTCGTGAGGGTAGTTTTAGGGTAAATTAGATTTAGCGCTTTTCCACTAATTTTCCGCTCTCTGATGCTTTCTAAAATTCTGAAAAAATGTGGCATATTTTGGATCCCAAGGCGAATTTTGAGGAATTTTTTCAGATTTTTTTTGCAAATTGTGGCCGTAAAAACTCCTTCACCGCGCAGAATACAATTTTTTGAGAAATCTTCATTTTTCCGATTTTTTTGAGGTTTTTCATTTTTTACGGCCACAGTTTGCAAAAAAAAATCTGAAAAAATTCCTCAAAATTCGCCTTGGGATCCAAAATATGCCACATTTTTTTCAGAATTTTAGAAAGCATCAGAGAGCGGAAAATTAGTGGAAAAGCGCTAAATCTAATTTACCCTAAAACTACCCTCACGGGCAAGTTAGGGGGCTGAAATTTTGCTCGCAGGGATTTTTCTTGGTCAGCTTTCGAATGGTTCAACAGCCATTGAAAAAGGCTGTTAAGCCATTATTCGGCTAGGCCCTTTCCTGGTGCCAACGAATTCTTCTAGTGATTTTGATACACCGGGTCAAATTTGACCCGGCCACCGCCGTCGGAGGGTTAACACGTCGGACGTGGATTTTATTCGTTTTACGCACCCATATAGTTCAAAGGGATCGTTGTTAATAACAATGTTGTAAAATACGAAACCGATAATGCGAGCTTTCACAGTAGCCCCAGTGTCAAGGCTAGCTATAGCGATTTCGTTTTACAACGCTACTTTCACGATGCCTTTCTGTGTAAGTGCATCGTAACACGGAATTAGTCTGGAGTTCATTACATCGAGTTCGAAAGAGAGCTCTCAGGCCAGCGGATATGGTACACGGATCAGGCTCTCTTTGCGTCCAAGTGTAGCCGTTCATGGTCGTTAGAAAGGGTCGTCAATTGTGCCGGACGTGGGCGCCGTCTACGTATGCCACGGGCATACGTAGGTAGCCCCGTGCAAATCATAGAAATCAGATAACAACGTTGCCCGCCTCTGCGAATTCGTCGCCAAAACCTCCCCCTCCTCCTCCCGGCGGTCACGTGCTCCCTGCATTACCCGCCGTCTCCTTCGTTTACATACCTATGAGGCCATCGCGGGTTTGATTGTGTCCTACAATTGCATTAAATTTCGTACACAGAGTCGCTAGAAGAAGTTGCATCGACTTCTTCCGGGTAGTCGTTCTTCTTCATGCGATATCAAGGTCGTGGGAATTTTTTGAGCAACGGCGTTTCGAGATTCTTGTAGAGCGTGGAAAGACGAATCCAACGAGTACCATGATCGTACCATTTGGATCAATTATTATTTCGAACATATTAAGTAGCTCACATTATAGACATAATTATCTCGAGATTGAACGATCGGAATGGTATGGTCATGGTACTCGTTGGATTCGTCTTTCCACGCTCTATAAGAATATCGAAACGAATTCTCTAAAAAAATACCTAATCCGAAAATCGCAATGTTGATTTTCTCGATTTTTCCTAATCGCTATTTTTATTGAAGATTATAATAATCTCCGCTAATGTGAATCTGTCCGAACCACTGTCTGTAATTTTTCCGAGAATTTAGAAAATTGCTCGAGGGCGAACGAGCTGGGGCGCAACATGGCGGCGGAACCGGAAACGCACGTGGCAGTGGTAGAAAGAGAGGTCTATTTGGACGCGTTAATTGTAATTGTAAAGCGGTCGAATCTCCAGGCGACGTTACATGCGGCTTCGACGACCGCGGCAGAGAGTCCCGGAGGTTACCGCAGCCTGGTTATCCGCTGTTCATTTAACAATTACGAATGAATATTAATTGCGAACACTCCAATTTTCGGAAGTGACGCGACAACTTTATCAGGTTAGAAACATTCGCATGTTCCCGATAATGAGGCAGCCGACGGCGATGGACGATGTTGCCGGATGCGAAATTCTGGCCAACTATTACTCGATCACTGTACCAACCCTAGAAAATTACATAGGAATTAAAAATGCAATGCAAATGTTCCAGGCCATTGTGCACACACATCTGTGTGAATGACAGAAATGGATACATGCAGTAGAATACATATAGATAGAAGAGGTACGTTTGTTCCAGAATGCGACACTTAAACGAAACCACCTAATATCTTCGTTATTTTTGGTTTGATGAAGAAAATCTTGAGGACAAAATTAAACTATTTTAGAGGCTACGATTGATGATGGTGGAAAAAATATTTTTTGAAAGTCATTTTTTCGTAAAATCTGAAGGTCATGGGTTAATTTTTTGAAGAAATTATATGGTTTTCATTCGATATTCTTGTAGAGCGCAAAAAGACGAATCGAACGAGTACCATGATCATACCATTTGGATCATTCATTGAACGTATTAAATAGCTCACCTTTTAGTCAGAATGATTCAGAATGATCGCAATGGTATGATCATGGTACTCGTTGGATTCGTTTTTTCGCGCTCTATAAGAATATCAATAGAAATTTATAAAGTTTCTTGAAAAAATAAACTTCATCGGATGGACAATTGTTATGCTGCATAAAAAAGGTTTTTTTTGCATATACATTAACATTTTTACGTTTTATTTTCACTCCTTCGTGTATCTATTTTTCTTACAATCCCCAATAAAAATACGAAGCTTCCTTTTGCACCCGACAGCCCTCGCGACTCTCAGATTAGCAATTCCTCGATTCTCTTATACACTTTCCCCGGAGATTACGGATCTCGCATAATATTATATCGAACGGCGGAGAGAGCGTTATCGAGTAATACGTTCGTTAGAAGACAGAAGGGAATTATTATGTAAAGAACGCCGGCAGAAATGGATGCGAGAGAAAAAGGAGTCACGGTGAACGATTCTCTGCGAGTAATCGTTGCATTACACCGGATAAATAATTGCCTTATTTCAATTGGTAACGGTATTCAACGATTATTGCCGATACACGGGAAACTACTTTAATGTCGACGACGATTCTCTGCCTCGAACGGCCGCCGGGAGATTTCATAAATAAAAGATGAAAAGCGGTTCGAGTCGACGAAATTGAGAATCCTGAGGCGCGTCCTTGCCGCAGGATAATTTTGCTTTAACGTAAACAGTGTCCGGGTTCGCTACAAAGAGTTACCGGTGACTAATGGCAATAAAGAACAAAACAAATCTGCACGACTCCGAACAATATTTAATTATTTTTCTATCCAAACTGCAAATGATTATCAAAGAACGTACTTTCGTAAAGGATTTTACAAATTGCAGAATCGAAACAAAAAACGATATCGTTTGTTGAAGAGCTTGTCCAATTAATTTTTATTATTTTTACTGTGAAAGCAAATTTTTTTTATAAAAATACCATCTGTCACTTACAAGAGAACATATTCAATTTATACACGCCGATTTTTATTAAACTTATGTGAGACATAGTTCTTCGAAAAATATTTAACACGTATTTTTGTATCAGCAACCATCCACTCTAAGGGGGTGAAAACCACATTTTTTGAGAAAAAAAAAGTTTGTTAAAAAATTCTTGCGCGACTACATTTCCCATTAAAAAATACACCTTTAAAAAAAAATCATTTTTTTCGACTTCTAGTTTCCCAGATATCTCAAAAAATGTGGTTTTGACCCCTGACATCGAGGGCTGTTTTCATCCCTTCAAAGTGGATGGTTGCCGATAAAAAAAAATACGTGTCAAATATTTTTCGAAGAACTATAGCTCACATTAGTTTCATCAAAATCGGCCATTCTCATCTGAATATGTTCCCTTGTTAGTAAAAAAGACCAATAATTTTAATTATTTCTTTCACGATTATTGTTGAAGCAAATGTTTAAATAATTATTTCCTTGTACTGTCAGTTACTTTAAACATCAATAGATTTATTTTCTCAATCCATCGTTCATTTTTTGAGGGGAAAAAGTTACCCCCTCTCTCTGCTAGTACCGGATTAGTCCAGTGACATTGTGGCGCATGCGCGACAGTGACGTAACGACGGGAGTAGCGCGGTAGAAGGGGAAGGTAGAGGGGAAAGGTAGAGGGGGAAGGTAGAGTGGGGAGACTAGCCTTAATCTGGCGACTGTGCTACGCAGTCCTAAATAGAAGTAACACGAATAATAAACCGAACAAGGCACCAACGAACCAATCAAAAACGATTAGAAGATTCTAGCAGCACTTGAAATAATACATCAGCTGTCTCGATGTCTGGAAACCGAATTAAACCGCAACAAATTCCGCAAAATGGCCGATAGTCGGTTCCAGTTAACGTGATTCGAGGTCCCAAAGTTGGCAAAACCGAATCCACTCGCCTGGAATAGAGTGAAGTTAATAAAGTTCCGGTGTGCTAAACGATTTAATCCCCGGCTCGAATCCATGATGTATTAGGCGGGTTTGAATCGGAACTCTATTACGCGCGGTTATTGCACATTTAAACACGTTCTCGAAATAAGTATACCGTGTGCCCTATCCAACATTCGCCCAAAGCTCGTTAATTATACTTTAACGGAGGCCGCGTCGATGGGGCGAAAACCTTTGCGAGTTGTCGAATTTTTGCGAACATTTCCAGATCGAGGTGGGGTTTAATCAGATTTATAGGCCGCGCCGCCCGGTGCAAAGGGAAGATGTTGATCAAATTTTACGGGTTAAATCTGTCGCGAGTTGTTTATGCCCGCATAAACCAGTCCAATTATCGTGAAAGCTTGAAGCGCATCGCCTAGTAGTGGATTACTTTTGCACGCGGACGTGGTGCAAGCTCTCGAGGAGAGAGAGGTGGTTCTCACGTCGATACGCTGGAATCCCGCCAAATCTAATTTCAAAACGAAAAATAATATATGCCTCCTTTCGGGCTCTATCTCGAGGAAAAAACATTCGACGGCTCAAAGCGAGCCGTTTCACCGTCTGTGTTCGGTTTCGGGCGAAAAAAATTTCGAGCCGCTTGAATTAAACGAAACGAGCGGCGCGGCGCGGCGTCGAAAGTCTTTGGACTCGAAATGTGTCCGATACGAATGTTTTTCGTTCTCCAGCGAACCGTGATACCGACAAATCCTGCTGGAAACTTCGACGAAATGTCAGAGCCGATGCTTTTTTGATGGAACTGCTCGAGAGATAATTGTATCGAATCGCTGGATTCGGAATTTTTCGCTGGTGTCTCGGTTAATTGGAATCGACTGAACATCTGCTTTGTTTATTGGTGTGTGAAAACATTTTGCAGGGCAAAGTTATACTGGAGGGGTAAAAACGTATGACAGTGGAGAGAATCTATTCTAGGGACATCGATATTTTTTTTTTTTAAGGAACATTGGGTTTTTCTTCGATATTATTGTAGAGCGTGAAAAGACGAATCCAACGAGTACCATGATCATACCTTTCTGATCGGTCAATCTCGAGATAGTTTTGTTTAAAATGTTAGGTATTTAATATGTTCAGACGCAGTGAATGACCCAAATGATATCATCATGGTACTCGTTGGATTCGTGTTTTCATGCTCTATAAGAATGTCCAAAGAAAACTAGAGGCTGCGCTCGAAAATTTGTTGATACGATAATTTCTACAGTATAATGAAAAGCCTCTGAATCGTGTATGAAAACATTTTGCAGGGCATAGTTATACTGTGTGGAGGGGTGGAAACGTATAACAGTGGAAAGAATCTATTCTCGGGACATCGATATTTTCTTTTTTAAACGAACATTGGGTTTTTCTTCAATATTATTGTACAGCGTGAAAAGACGAATCCAACGAGTACCATGATCATACCTTTCTGATCGGTCAATCACGAGATAGTTTTGTTTAAAATGTTAGGTATTTAATATGTTCAAACGCAGTGAATGACCCAAATGATATCATCATGGTACTCGTTGGATACGTGTTTTCATGCTCTATAAAAATGTCCAAAAAAAACTAGAGGCTCGAAAATTTTTTGATACGATAATTTCTACAATTTTATGAAAAGCCTCCGAATCGTTATTCGAAACAAATTTTTATTCCACCAGCTGAAAATATTTACGCGCAGTGACGTCAATACAGTGTTATGCTGTCAGCATACTTCAACGTTCAGTATGACAAGGAAGGCGTGCACCTACCCCTCAATGAAACGTCAGCCAATTAAAGCTACCTTTTAATTAACATACATGTTTGCCTGTTCGTGGGAACCGGACCGAAATTGGCAGAATAATAGTTGACAGGAAAAAATATTTCAATTTGAAAATAATGCTTTTGATGGATACTGTGCAAGCACCTTTGACATTGTGCCACAGATGTACATTACAACAGATGTACATTACAATAAAGATGTAATTTAGACAATAATTCAATGAATGTAATATTTATTTATAAATCTCGTTTGTGAAAAAATCGAAATTCTTCTGTAAGAAATATGTAATGTATACATACAGGGTGTTCATTTGAAAAACACGTAAAACGTGTAAAACACGTGTCCAATGATTTCGAGGGGGAAAGGGAGGGGCAGTACATATCAGTTTTTTATTTGGGTGGTGTTTTCAAGGTCATTTGAAGGTCAACTTTGTTTTTTCAAATGGAAACCTATATTTTTTATTATGGGATCTTATTGTACTTATTGAATGAAAATTATTGGTCTTTTTACGTATAATAAGATCCCATAATAAAAAATATAGGTTTCCATTTTGTTTTCAAATGAACACCCTGTATAATATAAATCCTTAATATTTTACGTTCGTAGTATTCATAAAATCCGAAAGTCCAGAATTAAATAATTAAAAGTTTACACTTTCAAAATTTGCAAAATATTCATAATTCATTCGTTTGTGGTTCTAAGGGATACATTCTCCCAAGTATCTAGCAAAAGGTCCCAGACTTCATTTTTAGACTTTGACCAGTATCCTCTAACTTTCCTGTCCAGGTGATCCCAAAGCACCTGTCCAATCTGCAGATAATGTAAACAGGCTTTCAAACTGGGAGAAGTATCATAAACAGAGAATGGACAATGTCTACAGAACACCCGTATACTAAGAAAGTCTACAGTCACGGACAAAAGTATAGTCATAGGTAACATTCAATATAATGCAACTTAAAATTTAAAAATATAATTTCACCAAATTGTTCAACAATTTGTGTACATTAAGTCTAAAACTACCTACATATACAACACGATTCATTGTATGTACAAATCAATACAGTGTAGCTAGTGTACGTGAGTAAATGTTTCCATAATACTATGACCTTCGGATGACCTTGAACGATAAATTCAATAGACGCTAACCAATAACCGTGACTGAAATATTACCAAAAAAATATGGATCTTACTGTAACAAATTACTCAAACGACATTCAAAATTAAATCCATTAACATCGACTAAAAATAAAATACAAATTTCACCAAATTATTCAACAATTTGTGTACATTAATTCTAAAACGATTTACATATACAACACGATTCATTGTATGTACAAATCAAAACAATGTAGCTAGTGTACGTGAGTAAATGTTTCCATAATACTATATGACCTTCGAATGACATTGAACGATAAATTCAATAGACGTTAAGCAATAACCGTGACTGAAATATTACCAAAGAAATATGGATCTTACTGTAATAAATTACTCAAACGACATTCAAAATTAAATCCATTAACATCGACTAAAAATAAAATACAAATTAAAAATGTCCGATACACTCTGAACACACCGAATCGAAAATCCTCGAATCACCTTCGAACAATCCAATAAATCTGAACTTTCTCCTGATGGACCTTTCACGCGAAACCACCGCAAGAAAAAGTACTCGAGACGAATCCTGAAAATAATCGAGTGTCGATTGATCGAAGGATCACAAGCGATAGGAACAAACTATACATTGGTTTCCAGGGTGTGTGGGATCGTGCCGGAGCGAATTGCAGTCACGCGCGCGGACAAAGAAGGGGGCAGCCCAGTGGTCTCGGTCACGTGTTCATTTCATTGAGCGGAGGAATGGGGGGGGCGGTATAGTAACTCGTATACACGTGGGGCTGAATTTTCCGGAGCATTGTCGAGGAGCGGCCGCTCTATTCGATTCGGAATCGAATCGGATGCAGGTGGAGGGGGGGGGGGGGGCATGGGGTTAGGTTTTGGACCGGACGAGCGGGAAACCGACGTTTGGCCGAGCTGCAGGATTTACCCCATTGGCCAGCCTAATGGCACGGATTTCATTATGCCAGGTTTACACGACGGCGAGCCTACATTACGCGCGACAAGTCGTCGGCCCTCTAGCCGACGATTCCGAATGCAAAACTGTTACCAGTGGCAAATTTGCTCGCCGGAGAATATTGGTCGAGAATGTTGACGACCGTGTTGACGGCGACGCCATGACGAAGACAACTATAGCGTTTGCAAATGTGACATTTTTAATTTTTATTTATATTTCTCGTTGATGTCGATGGACGCCATTTTGAACATTTGGGGGCACTCTTTATTCATTAATTACTCTTCGTTAACGGAGAGGGAAAGGGGTGGATGGCAAAGTTAGGGCAAATAGGTGGGAGAGTGCGAATGAGGGTGGGAAAAAGGATGGAAGCATGGAAGGATGAGAGCGTGAGAAGAAAATTTAAAAATTAAGAAAAGAATTGTAAAGGGAACGGAGCTCCTTTGTAATCCGTAAAGGGAACAAATATATGTATACAGGGTGTCCCAGCTAACTTGACCACCTTCAATATCTCGCTTACAATTAGTGTTAGTAATAGAAAAAAACATTATAGGAAAATATTAACCTAACCGAAAGGGCAATATAATGATTCCGAAAAAACTTTTTCAAGGTCATTTTTTTCTAGATACCAAGGTCATCAATTTTTTTTTTTTGATGGAACAATATATTTTTTTTATCGCGATGTAATAGTAGGGGTGAAGACCTATTAAGAAAATATCGCCATGAATCAATTGCCAGAATATTTGAAATATTTCGACGGTACGTAATAGCAACGCCTCGTATTTAGAGGTAAACAAATGAACGTAAACATTGCTTCAGAACTTAACTCACAAAAAAGCAAATTTAACAAATAAAAATTACTAAATGCGAGGCGTTGCTATTACGTACCGTCGAAATATTTCAAATATTCTTGCAATTGATTCATGGCGATATTATCATTCAAGGTCATCTGAAAGTCATTGTATAGCAGGTCGTTGAATTCGTTTCGACGTCGCCTACAATATTATGAAGTTAAAAATACCCAGTTCCATTAAAAGATATGACACAGCGACCTTGATTTTTTGTTGAAAATCGATTTTTTTTTAAATTTAAAATATTGCAATTTCTTGTCGGTTAAATACTGATTTAACTTTGGTAGGAAACATTTTTCTGTCCGACCATCCGAAGAGACTGAAAAATCGTGGGGACTAATTTGCGCCGCACCCTGTATAGGTGATGGTTTCACTTTTTGAAGGATTTTACAGGTCTGGGTTAGGTTAAATGAAGCCGATTAAAAAGTCCCGCGACTCTATGTCAGAGGTCATCAAATTCGGACTCTACTTCGAACACCTCTGTAACACGATTCCACCCAAAATCCGTATCGAATAACCAAAGATTGGTCAAGGGAAACGGTTCCGTGTCGAGAGAGGATGGTTTCCGATGGCGCAAAGAGAGGGGGGAGAGAGGGAGGGGGAGAGAGAGAGAGAGAGAGGGAGAGGCGAGCGAACGCGTGTGCGGCCATTATCGCGCTCACGCTGCAAATCCAAACCGACGAGTCAGCCCGTCGTAAACACGACTACAACCGGGCCAGTTTAATTCGATTAGGGCTCGATCATCGGATTGCTCGATCGTCCGGCAGCGAAATCCCCCCGGCCTCTCATACTCCGGCGCGCCTAACTTCGCGCTGTTGCGCGCACTGCAAATCTAATCGGCGGCCCCACGGAACACCGATCGGTCAACGAAGTGGGACGCGCACCCCCCGTTGATGAACGCGCTCGCGCCCGAAATTACCGAGGAATCAAAGCGGCAGAACGCAAAGGGAATCCGGAATTCCGCGGGGTAGAGAACGCCGAGCCCTGTATGAATCACGAGCTCCTTCCGCGATATCCTGTTTTTCCCGTGGATCAGCCTCGTCTCGCTAATTAAATCGCTGCCGGAGGTCCTTGTACGCTAATCAAGTTTGTATCGCCGTCGCAGGATCACCGAGAAGCCATATATCATCGTTATTTATAAATTTATTTGCTAGATTTTAGGTTAGTCGGTCGCGATAAGTAGATAAACGTTCTTGAAACTTGAAACAGCATGACCTTCGGGTAACCTTGAGACGAGAAAATTCAGCATAATCAAGCAATGCGCCGGTGGTCTGGGACACCCTGTATACAGGGTATCCCAGCTAACTTGACCACCTTGAATATCTCGCTTAGTGTTTGTAATAGAAACAAAACGTTATAGGACAATTTTAACCTAACCGAAGGGGCAATATAATGATTCGGAAAAAACTTTTTTCAAGGTCATTTTTTTCCAGATAAATAGACATTTTGAAAAAGGAAAATGTCGCTTCGAATGACCTCAGGAACCGCTCATTTCAGGGAGTTGAATTTTGGGACACCCTGTATAGCGATCTAGGTACAAGACGATTCGTCGTAAAAACTCGTCTTTCACCGATCAGTTCGGATAATGGAGGTTCTACTGTAACACATGTTTATTGTTCGTCCAAGCCGAATCTAAACTATAGTTACATCCCTTCGAGTAGCGCCGGCTAAACGAATTTCCGTTCCACTGGATCACGAGGCTGTCGCACTATGCTTCCGTTAATCGAAACCGCAGAGAATCGGCGCGCAATGTCTCACCCTCTATCTTGGTCCACTCGTAAACGGGCGAAACGTGCCGCGTTTAACTTTAAATATTCCTTGGCCACGGTTTTCACAGCGACGAAGACCGGATTGGATTCGTTGCCGACCACTGTCCAGGTGTCTAAGTAAACTAAATCTTCAACCGGGAATTTACGATCCCGTCGAGGCTTGGATCCGCGCAGCATCCGGCCTGCGGCCAAGGATCGATAGAATCAGGGATCTAGGACTTCTATCAACCCTTTGCGCCTGTTCAACACCATTTTCGAATTCGGCGACAGATACTATGAATAATTAAATAGAAAAGAGTCCCGTCGCTTTAACTTTTAATAACGATCAATATGGTCCCGTTGGAGGACTACGGTGGCCTTGAAACGCTGTACCCGGGTTTGGTGGTGAAATTCGCCCCCGACGAGTTTTTAATGGAAATTTATTTCCATCGCTCATAATAATTATCGATACGAGATTTCGGTCGCTCGTAACAGTTATCAATGAGAGAAAATTTCGATCGCTCATAATAGTTATCGATGAGAGAAATTTATTTCGATCGCTCATAGCAGGTTTCGATGAGAGAAATTTATTTCGATCGCTCATAACAGTTATCAATGAGAGAAAATTTCGATCGCTCATAATAGTTATCGATGAGAGAAATTTATTTCGATCGCTCATAGCAGTTTTCGATGAGAGAAATTTATTTCGATCGCTCATAACAGTTATCAATGAGAGAAAATTTCGATCGCTCATAATAGTTATCGATGAGAGAAATTTATTTCGATCGCTCATAGCAGTTATCGATGAGAGAAATTTATTTCGATCGCTCATAACAGTTATCAATGAGAGAAATTTATTTCGATCGCTCATAACAGTTATCGGCGAGAGAAATTTATTTCGATCACTCATAACAGTTATCAATGAGAGAAATTTATTTCGATTGTTCATAACAGTTATCGATACGAGAAATTTTTTTGGGTCGCTCGTAACAGTTATCAATGATAGCTATTTATTTCTATTGCTCATAACAGTTATCAATGAGAGAAATTTATTTCGATCGCTCATTACAGTTATCGGCGAGAGCAATTTATTTCGATCACTCATAACAGTTATCAATGAGAGAAATTTATTTCGATCGCTCATAACAGTTATCGGCGAGAGAAATTTATTTCGATCACTCATAACAGTTATCAATGAGAGAAATTTATTTATTATTTATTTATTTAGTAGGTGTGCTCTTTCGATTTCTCCATAAAATCTCCATTTTTCAATTCTTTTCGTGTTTTACAACCAGAGTTTGCAACGGAAAAATCTGAAAATGATACCTAACATGTGGCTTGGTATCGGAAATGTGTCAGAATTTTTTCAGAATTTTGAATTGTCAATAAATGGGGAAAATGGGCCAAAAACTGATTTTTCGATTTTTCCTAATAACTACCCTTACAAATGAGATATGGGGCTGTAACTTGGCAGAGAGTGGTCTTTTTGGGTAAACTATCGAATGGACGAAGCTCGATTAAAAACTCGTCGGGGGCGATTTGACAACCAAACCTGGGTATAGCCTTTCGAGGAAAGGTGACTTTGAGGACATTATGGTCACACACGTGGTGGTTTATCGGTCGTTAAGCGACCAGGAAATCTGTTCCGGGGAAGCGACGAAGACGAAGACGAAGACGAAGACACATAGGGTGCTCGCGAGCGAAACTCACGATTCCGGAGTGGCAGTAAATTTAATTTTCTCCGTCAACTAGACGGAAGTCCCTCCCCGGATTCTTCGACGGTGTAACCTTACTCTCTTCCGGGTTGCCTTTTGGCAATCAAACGAGCAAGAAACGCTGCGGCTTCCGGCAGCTGGTTCCCCCCTGGCCAGAACTTGCTCCTAAGAAACTTTATCCCGCGGGCCCGCTGCCATAATCGTTGGGGAAATTCGTCGGGGACACGACGGCGCTGCTCGTTAATAGACTGCCGATGCTCTTCCGAGCTTTCAAGGATACACCCCGACGACCAAAAGTGCACCACATAATGCTGCAAAACGATTTAATACGCTGCACTGCTGTATCCAAGTTGTCTCGTTTAAGTGTCACATCTAACCCCTTACCAGGAATTCTTATCGGTTGTCTCGTTTAAGTGTCTCATCTAACCCCTCACCAGGAATTCTTACCGGTTGTCTCGTTTAAGTGTCTCATCTAACCCCTCACCAGGAATTCTTATCAGTTGTCTCGTTTAAGTGTCACAACTAAACCCCTCCACAGGAATTCTTTAAGTACGTATTCTGGTTTTGAATGGGAACGTTTTAAGAAACGAGCACACGTCGCCTAATCGCATCAAAAAGTCACATCTAACCCCTCACCAGGAATTCTTATCGGTTGTCTCGTATAAGTGTCTCATCTAACCCCTCACCACGAATTCTTATCGGTTGTCTCGTTTAAGTGTCTCATCTAACCCCTCACCAGGAATTCTTATCGGTTGTCTCGTATAAGTGTCTCATCTAACCCCTCACCAGGAATTCTTATCGGTTGTCTCATTTAAGTGTCACATCTAACCCCTCACCAGGAATTCTTTAAATGTATTCTGGTTTTGAATGGGAACGTTTTAAGAAACGAGCACACGTCGCCTAATCGCATCAAAGACTCAAGGCCGCAACCACGGTACGGTAAATATAATAGGGAGCGATTCCCTACTCGAGAGTATAGTGATGCATCCCCGGGGTCTTACGCGGCTGTACACTATGCTGATAGAAACTGCAGGTCGTAAGACGGCGTGTTCGCCGATGTTTGTCTGTGTCACCGGCGCGGTATAGACTCTATGTACACGACTTAGCTCCGAAGAGGAGAGGAGAGTTTGCTATAGCGTTCTTGCTTGCATTTGCCTAACCGCGTTAACGGATCCTGATCCAAATATCAGCCGCCCGTGCCTCGAACACCGTTCAGCCGAGCCTTCTCAGCCAAGGATCGTGCCAAGAACTGGCAACCATACTCGTTCCCTTCCATTCCCCTTCCTCTTCACCTCCTCATCGTCGTCTCTACGCAGTCTTCGGTTTTTCAGAAAAGTTTTCCGAAACCTCCGGAGGCGTTTGCGAGATCCTTTGGGATAACAGTCGAGCTGTCTTTGCAGAAACGGTCCTGGGATCATGAAATTGGGAAGCTTCGGGATTTGCGAGCCCTTACGTCTAGACCGGTTTTTGCGGATTTTTATGGAAACTTCGTCGGTCGTCGTAATTCTTTTTTACAAAATCCTATATATTTTCTTCGATACTCTTGTAGAGCGTAAAACGGCGAATCCAACGAATACCATGAACGTACAATTCCGATCTTTCAATCTCGAGATATTCGTGCCTGAAAGATTTTTTTTTTTTTTAAGATTCAGACACACGAATATCTCGAGATCGAATGATCCGAATGGTACGATCATGGTACTCGTTGGACTCGGCTTCCGATGCCCTACAAGAATATCGAAGAAAAAATACTAAGTTCCATTAAAATAAAATTCAATTAAAAGTGTGTAACCACGATATTTCAACTAGAATTATAATTTCTGTTTCAGATGAGTGGGAAACGAACCAGGAGCTTCAAGTGCGCGGTTCACCATCGTGACCGTGAGGTGTGCTCGGAAAACGATTTTCATCTACTCGTGCACGAGCCTCCATTCTTTCGCAGGTAAGATCATATATCCGAATTAAGATCGCTTTCGTTTCCTGACAATTTTTACGGTGTCTTGTAATTTTTGTCTATTGGCGTGCAAGTATTTCCCGCGACCATAATCTCTTTTTTCCTCGTTCCTCTCGGCCACGACTCACAGATTCCGTTATCCGGAGCGTGTACACATCGACGATCTGCTCTCAGCTATTCCATAATCGAGCATTCCGCCACGGAATTAATAAAAAAAAAGAACGTCTGCATCATAACCGGGGGACATTCCGATCCAGATTCCAGGCTGCGTCGCCGATATTAGGCTGCGGTTACATTGGATGCAATTCCTGACTAAACCAATACGCTGCAAAAAGATAGACGACTACGCTGTAAAAAAAAAACATTTTTATGGCAACATCATCTGCATAAATGAACGAATTTACGTTAGAACAATTTTTATATGAAACAGTGACTACACTAAATTCTTGTCATTTTTACAAAGTATTAAATTAACACATCATCTGCATAAATAGCCGAATTTACATTAGAACAATTTTTATGTGAAACAGTGACTACACTAAATTCTTGTCATTTTTACAAAGTATTAAATTGCGAATTAAAAAAAATGGTACAATCTAATAGTTGGTAAATACATATTTCAACAGGAGACCTACTTCGAATTTTTAATAAATAAATGCATTTAGCCTAAACATTGCTGACAAAAACCGCTTTATCCAGTTGTAAAAATACATTCACCGTAACCGCAGCTTAACCATCGCACTTTGCGTCGATTAATCGTCCAGGCTGCGTGTATCAAACATCGAAAAGGTGCCTCGACCGTGGTCAATTCGACTTGTTCCGTACCACCGTTCATAAATAATTCATCGTGTGGCCGAATCGCAGAAAAAATAGAACAAAAAGAAGAAACAGGGAGGGGTGGAGGGAAAGAGCGAGCGAGAACGCGACGTTACCGAGGAAATATGCGATAAATGCGCACGCGATGCCAAAGAGGAGGGGGAGGGGAGCAAAGGGAGAAAATAAAGAGGAAATTGCAGACAAGAAGCCACACGAAACGAGGGAAATAACGTGTATGTACGCAGAGAACGAAAGAGGGAGAGAGATCAAAGAACGAGATCCAAAGGAAAACAAATGGCGGAACGTGCGGTCAGGTCTTTATGCTAGTTTTTGAAATAGTTAGTGGCTCGTGGTAGAATTAACACTTTGACTGCTACTTTGACTGCTACTTTGACTACTACTTTGACTACTACTTTGACTACTACTTTGATCATATATGATCGAAAATCAATTTTTACTAAAATTTATTAAGTGAATCGAATTTAATATAAACGAGCAACCCCGATGGTGCCCAAATACATCAGGTGTAAAAACAACAAAATTCTACATAGTTATACAGGGTGTCCCACGTAACAGTTTTCATGATTTTTTAAATATGTACTTGCGATAATCTGACAAAAAATATTTTAAACAAAAGCTGATCAGTTTTCGATTGGCTATACATTTCAATAAAAAAAATGTTCGAAAATTTCTTTTTTATTATTGTCAAGGCCATTTTTTTTTAGTGGCACTTCAAGGTCATCCGAAGGTCATGATACGCTAGATCGTTGAATTCGTCTTGATACGGGCTGTAATACTGTTAAGTCAAAAATACAGTGTCATTTTAAAAAATGAAGGTGACCTTGACAATACTATAAAAACAATGTTTTTCGAACTTTTTTATATTGCAATATATAGCCAATCGAAAACTGGTCAACTTTTGTTGAAAATATTTTTTGTCAGATTATCGCAAGTACATATTTAAAAAATCATGAAAACTGTTACGTGGGACACACTGTATATTCGTCTACAGCCTAGTTCGGATAATCGAGGTTCCACTATATCGTGGTTTAAACGAGCAAATAGGGTCCGAATTGTATCGTGTCTGGTATCATTTTAACCGGCAAAGAGTGACGAATACGTTAGTAAAAAATTCATATAAATATTATTATAAATAACAAAGTTATGTAACGTTTTATACGTCCATGTACATCGAGGCCTTACCGTTTACGGTGCGAAAATGATAATTTCCTGGTGTTTGGGGTCACTGAATCGTTAGACATCAATGCACATCGATTGTAGATTAGAAGTGTTTGACTTTTTGGTAAAAGGTCCCCAAAATCTTCGATCCGCGGCGCACAGTGCGTCCGGAAAATCGTCGCGGCGCAAAACGGAGAGAACGCCGCGCGAGACTTAAGGGCTTTACTCGCGTCGAATTCCAAGCGTGCTCGCGCTACCTGCCTGGAATATCCTCTCGTTATATTTCCACCCCTTCTCACCCCCGGGTTCTCTCTTCTCACCCCTGTCCGCTTGACGCCTGAGCGATATTTTATTTGCAAAGAGCCTGCAGGTTGCCGCTTGCTTCTTATCTTGTGTGCACAGGAATTTCTCCTTGGTAACGCAGAGATTTCATGCTATAGATGAATGAACCAGCGAGAGGGAGAGAGAAGGAAGAGAGATATGGGGGGTGTCGGTGCACCATGGCGGGGGTGTGAATCACGTTTTGTTCTATTCTTGCATTTGATTCGCGCGACGCCCGCCGCCTACGGTTTTGACGACGTTTTTATTCCCGGCGTCCTCTCAGTCGTTTCTCTTCCCCTCTTTCAATCTTCTCAACGTGTTTCCCCTTTTTCACAAGTTTCTCGATCACGCCAAACGGAACTTCGAACAGCTTTGATGGAATTCCGAGCGATGCTCGAGAGAACCCTTTGTGACACGCGACGGCCCTTTTTCATTTGTCTCCGGCGAGTGCGTTAGCGGAAAATCTTTGGCCCGAGTGACCCCCATACAGCTTCCGCCATTTTCCCTATTGAGAAAAATAAAAATTTCACACGTTCGCAATCTCGTCCCTTTCGTATGGTACACGATCTAAAGTTTAATCTATCTCTGTATCTACATAACCGAATACAGTAAACGCTTGATTCTTGTCCAACAGCCGTGTTTTTCATGGACAAGAATCGTGCCCAAAAGTGCTTTTTGATTTATGACTGTGTCTAGATATCGCCGCGACTGCGCCGAGCGAGACTTCAATAGAGAGCCGAACATAGAGAAGGACAGAATGAAATACGGTTCGCGTGACTGTCCGCGTCTCTTTCTTTCCGATGCGCTGTCCTTCCTTGCGACCGAAACTTTCACCGTCGATTAAACCACTAAATACAATTGAAACTATATCGTGTTTGGTGTCATTTTAATCAGAAAAACGCCAGGAATAAGGTAGTGAAAGTCCCATAAACAAATAATGAAAATTAAGAGATTTGTAAAATCGATTGCCGACTTCCATCGTCGCCGCCCTGCGAAGCAACTCGGCGTAGACAGGCAGTGGAGTGGGTAAGCACCGGACAAGAATCGTGCCCTCGGTCCGGACAAGAATCAAACGTTTACTGTACCCTCTTTGACGAGTTCGGATAAGCGAGGTTCCACTATTTCGAGAATCACACGAGTAAATCGAAACCGAATTGCATCGTGTTGGGTATCATTTTAATCGGGAGAGTGTCAGGAATACACTGCTCAAACTTTTATAAGAAAATAATAAAGACTAAAAGAGCTACCTCAACAAATTCATATTTTCCCACCGATGAGCTACGGTGAATTTACTATTTCCTCGCTATTTTTTCATATACAGTCGACATTAGAAACGACATGGGAAGTCGAAGAATAGTGTCTGATATATTATACAAGTTAGATTTTGCAATCTTTTCACCCACATCAAAGCATTACCGTAATTGGACGGAAGATTCCCGACAACTCTGTGGCCCATAATAATTCTAGTCCGCGTTCACCGAGCTCCCCCATAGCTTTGGCACGCGAGGGACGTTTTTAATCGCGGTTTCCGCGGGGCGTGCACCGACCGGAAAATTTCGACGAGAAACATGGCTATTAAACGCGGATTCCTTTCTGTTCCCGGCGCGGCGTCGTCGTCGTCGTACCGCTTTACAAATCCCGGACGCGTCGGCGTCGGCAAGAGAGTTTTATGCTGAACCCCCTCATAGAGTCTCTCGACTTTCTCGCCGTGGAAACAGGGTTTTTCTGCGTGGGTCCCGGGACACAGACTGTCCTCGAATAACATAATCCCGCAACGGAGCCGCGAAAACAAAGATCCCAGGCCCCCCTTCGCGACGCTCAACTTCCGCTGAAACACGCCGCCGCGCGCGTTAACACGACCGATTTCATTCTTCTTTCACCCGGCCGGGATTTTCGCACCCTTGTGGCCACAGGATCCTTTTTAAGCCCGCAAAAAGCCCCGAGGTGTGATAAGGGACGATCCATCCGGTCGCTCCATCCGCGGATTAAATTCCGCGACGTTAAAGGGGGAGACTGGTACTCTTCATCTCGAGACTGTTCAACATACAGTAAACGCTTGATTCTTGTCCAACAGCCGTGTTTTTCCCGGACAAAAATCGTGCCCAGAAATGCTTTTTGATTTATGACTGCGTCTAGATATCGCACCGACCGCGCCGAGAGCGAGACTTTAATAGAGAGCCGAACATAGAGAAGGACAGACTGAAATACGGTTCGCGTGACTGTTCGCGTCTCTTTCTTTCCGATGCGCTGTCCTTCCTTGCGACCGAAACTTTCACCGTTGATTAAACCACTAAATACAATTGAAACTATATCCTGTTTGGTGTCATTTTAATCAGAAAAATGCCAGAAATAAGGTAGTGAAAGTCCCATAAACAAATAATGAAAATTAAGAGATTTGTAAAATCGATTCCTCGAGTCAATCGTCAATGTCGTGGTGTTCACATGACTCGGCGTTGACAGGCAGTGGAGTGGGTAGGCACTGGACAGGAATCGTGCCCACGACCTCGGACAAGAATCGAGCATTTACTGTATTTTTTTTTTTCGAAAAAATCTGTAAAACGAATCGATCTGAAACTTCACAATTTTAGCGTACTTTGGTGCAGTTACTTGAATTTTTTGAGCTCCATTCACTTAGAAATACACCATCTGTTGAATGTTCAAGTCGTTCAAAGCAGAAATATTAATGAAAATAAACTACCGTTTTGAATTTCACTTGCACGTTTTTTTATGCGAATGTACGAAATTGATAAGAGAAGATTTATCTGGATTTTCTTAGTTCTATTTGAGAACCAGGATTTTGATCCAGCTCTTGCAATTTCGATTACCCTGCCACGGTGACAAACCACAGGAGCCATCCTTGACACCGGCGGATCCATTCTCACGTACGCATGACAAATCAACGCATGGCTGTGCTGCTCGCTATCACGAATTCACCGCCGTTGGTCCACGATTGCTCCAGCCGAAAGAGGTATCGCCGGCGATAAAGCATTCTTAGTTTCCCTTGGACTGTCAAAAACGCGAGCTCCTTTATATCTTTCCTTGGAAAACCAGCCTGGTCCCTACCGGTTCTTATTATTTCGCACGTTAAAACTGAGAAAAATCGAAGAACTAATCTCTCCATATCTTATAAAAATTATTTTATTTATAACGAGTTTTTTTCATGAAACATATACCATCATATTCGCGACATTTTTTCGATTAAAACGATACCAAACACGACACTATTCGCTTTATGTATACTCGTTTAATCCACGATTTAAATCTAACCTCTATTATACGAATGCTCGCGTCAATGATCAGTATTTTGCGAAGGTGCTCCGAACTATGTCGTGTTTGGACTCATTTTACTCGGAAAAATGCCACGAATACGTTAATAACAGTTTCATAAAAAAATAATCACCGATATCTCAATTACAACAATTTAAACGCGAGAACATGTAAACGAGCATCGAATTAATATTATCTACAGAAAAATAAATCGGTACATTGCCAAATTGGTGGGGCAAACAATAGTCAAAGGAACAACTAATTGTTTGTTTCACGGTCCGGTGGGAAATCACATCATCCGCGAGGAATTTAAATCCCGTCGAACGTCGAGCGTCTCCCGGGCATTAAAATCATCGTCGGAAAGCACAACTGACGCAAATTGACGTCGCGGCGAATACAGTTTTCCGATCGATTGACGCAAATTGACATCGCGGAGACTTTTGCACGCGGAGGCCCGTCAAAGATTCAAAAGAATCGCAAACCACCGAATTCGGATCGCTTCTGCCGCATTGCGGAGAACCAAAGACGATTAATAACAATATTCCTAGATCAATACTTTTACAACAATTTTTTCACAGTTATTGGTGGACATTATTGCACAAATGGGCAACATTCAATACATTGCACTAAAAATCGATTTACCTTCAAAGATGTAAATAAAAAAATAATGGGTGCTTCCTGAGATCATTTGAAGTAACTTTTTCCTTTGCGAAAATATTCTCCGTGGCTCTATTAAGGAGCTATTAACGAAAAACACTAACCAATCAGAGCGTGGCTACAGTGAACGAGTCCCGCTGAGCGCGACGTCGTCATTGGCCGAGCCGGAAGCTGTCCGCTGTAGCTGCGCTCCGATTGGTCCGTGTTTTTTCGTTAATAACTCCTCAACAATGCCGCGGAGAAGATTTTCGCAAAGGAAAAAGTTACTTCAAACGACGTCAATAATAATTATCCCTCCAAGTAAGTACATTTTTGGCTCATAATGTATAATAAACCTGTAGATTATAATAATCCTCGATTAAAATACTTCATAAAATCCTCATCAGCCAGCTTGCAATAAACAAACCATTAAAGGGGACGGTCATCCAAAAGCAAAAAAAATACAAAAACTATCGCAAAACTCGATATGCAAAGGTGGATCATTGCCAGCGATTTCTGTGTTTCCGGTGGCCGTAATTAACCGCGTCGAATTAAGTCGATATCATTAAACTCTCGCAAGGCATGCTTTTTTTCTTTCTGTCTCTCTCTCTCTCTCTTTTCTGATAATCGCATCCTTCCGACAATTTCACCGAAAGCAAAGGGGAAGCAATATCAGCTAATTAGGAACAAAGAGGAATTTCCGATAATTAACTAGCAGCCAGCCGCGCACCGTGGAACTGAATTAATTTCGCGTCGTTATAATTTTGTGGCATTACGATCCCCGGGTCCTTTCGTTTCAGCATCGTGGCCGAGGAGAGCGCAATAAAGAATGTAACCTCGTTTGCCGCGTTTTACCGCTGAATGCTCTCCGACCCTTTGGTTCACGTGTTTTCTTTCACCTTTATACGCTTAATAACCCACTTATTACCGACGGAATCGTAATAAACGTGAAACAAGTGCGGACGCGGTACGTTATATGCGCGTAAATAACGCCGTTAAATTAATCGTACCGGTCGTAAACGAGTTCGTATTCGAACGTTTAAACGTATCAACAAAAGCGACCCCGATAAATACGCGGTTCGACGCCGAGGAACGGTGGCACGGTGTCCCGGGTCTTGTCTGACCCATATTTTATACTCCAATTGGCAGGAATCTATTCGTTCTTTGTATTTGAAGTTGAATTAGTATCTTTGTTTTGTCCAAAAGAAAACACTGTGTGGCAAGCTTCAAGTCAGTATCTCTACCAGAAGGGTAGTTATAGGGTGAATACAGTTTTAATAAATTATTTCTTCTGTTCTGCACATAAAAAAATTACGAAAAAAATGCATGAACATTCCACCTAGCAGCACGCGCGACCATGAATTTTGTTTCGAATTTTTCGACACAAAATCGATTTTTCAAAAATTCCAGAAACTTAAAATTGCTCGATTGTAGCAATGGCAGCTACACGGTGAATAAAGTTTTAATTAATTATTTCTCCTGTTCTGCACATAAAAAAAATTACGAAAAAATGTATGAACATTCTACCTAGCAGCACGCGTGACCATGAATTTTGTTTCGAATTTTTCGACACAAAATCGATTTTTAAAAAATTCCAGAAACTTAAAATTGCTCGATTCTAGTAATGGCAGCTATACGTTGAATACAGTTTCAATGAATTATTTCTTTTGTTGTGCACATAAAAAAATGCATGAACATTCCACCTAGCAGCACGCGTGACCATGAATTTTGTTTCGAATTTTTCGACACAAAATCGATTTTTAAAAAATTCCAGAAACTTAAAATTGCTCGATTGTAGTAACGGCAGAATTAATCAACGCTAAAATACAAAATGGCGGAATTAAAGTAGATCCACGGTGCGCCCGTTAGAAAGAACATCGAATAAAAGGCAAATAGCGTGATTAGCTTAGTCGTGGCTCAAAGAGGAATAACGCTCAGAGGTTTCTGCTCCATCAGGAACCGTCTCTTTTCACGGGAACGGTATCGAGAGAGAAAACGAGTATAAGGGAGTTGGAACGCATGGAGAACTGGGCCGGGCGTTTGCAAAGAAGCACAAACCGCATTGTCGTCTCCGGTCTCTAATTTGCCGTTGCTACTTCCCGGTTCTCGGCCGATCTTTGACATTACTGTGCAGGGGACTCTTTGTGATCCGACAATGAACAGAGAGAGAGCGCGCGGCTGTATTGTAGATTGTCGATGATAAAGTTTACCGTTGGATGCCAGTTTTCTGTCCCTTGGAAACTGGATTACATGTTTTTTCCAACGAATTAATGCGAATATTTATTTAACATTTTTCGTAATTTTTTTTGAACGATTTTATGCATTTATAGTGAAGATGAGTAGGTGAATCACGAAATAAAAAGATAAAAAGTACGAATATATTTTTATCAAATTATTGAAATTATTAATAGGAGAAAGAAATTTTCGTAAATTTTTTGAATGATTTTATGCATTTAATGAGTAGGTGAATCGTGAAATAAAAAGATAAAAAGGGATTTAAAAGTACGAATATATTGTTATCAAATTATTGAAATTATTAATAGAAGAAATTTTTATTACGTCGAACACCTTGTAATTGTGACGCACGTTTTATATTTGCGGTAAAACCGCGGTAGAACGTTTCCCGTTCGAACAGTAGCTCGTTTCACTGTTTCGAACCTAATCGGAAGAAACACGTCTCCCGGTGGCCGAATCCGGCCATATAAATAGATTTGCTTCCTTATTGTTTCCCGGTCGGGGCAACGGGAAGTTTTCCCCGGGCAGTTTATTACAATTCCTTTTGACATGGAATACATCACGCGTCGAATGTAATTGAATTTCCCGCGCCGCAAAGGATTGCACGCCACGGTGGACAAGCGCGCGCGGAGGGTGGGGGTAAAATGGGCGGGACTACGAGCCGCGGTGGTACAGGGGAGGGGGAGGATGGGCGTTGAAGTTTACTCTTTCGCGAATGCGACTAGAGTTTCCGGGGGCTTCATTTTCACACCGCGGCCCCGCACTTTATAGAAATAACGAGCTGGCCGAAGCAAAAGGGTAACGAAAATGAAATTCTCGGCTCTTTGATATACACAGCCACGTTAGCAGGCGCAGGCGGGATTTCTACTGAAAGAGCTGCTCGCGAATTATTCCGATACCTTCCGAGCCCCGTCTTGTTTCACCGCCATTTATTATGCTGCTCGAAGTGCACGTCGATATACAGGCTGCCATGTTAAAATATAGTAGAAACACGTCAATTGTGATTTTCTGAAGAAAAATTCTGATCAGCTTGCACTGTTCTCAGCGCTACTGTCTTGGTTTACGGTGGAAAAACGTTTAATGGTCAATTTTCCAAGGTCATCGGTATTTTTTTCAACGACACCCTGTATAGTTTCTTCGGTATTCTTATAGAGGACGTAAAGACGAATCCAACGAGTACCATGATCATACCATTCCGATCGTTCAATTTCTAGATATTCGTGATCGAAATGTGAGCTACTTAATAAGTATCTCGAGATTGAATGATCCGAATGGTACGATTATGGTACTCGTTGGATTCGTCTTTTCACGCTGTATGAGAATATCGAAAGGAAATTATAAGGTTCCGTACAAAATAAACGCGCCTTCGGTGTTTTCAGCAGGAACAACTATAGCTTACCTTTCAGACGCAAGTATGTATCTCGAGATTGAATGATCCGAATGGTGTGATTATGGTACTCGTTGGATTCGTCTTTTCACGCTCTACAAGAATGTAACAAAGGTTTCCTGTTTTCTGCAACCACAATTTCAATAACAGAACGATACATGCTTTGTTTGCACGACACATTTATTTATGGTTCTTTTTGTACAGAATTTTTCATTATTTTCTACTTATGTTAGTAGTGTGTAATGAATTGTAGGAGAATATTTGTCGTTGCGTGTGCGTATGTATCTAGGACAGTTCGCGTTTAATGTAAACTCTGTGTAACATGTTAATGCTAGAGCTGATTATCGCGTGAAAATTGCAAGATCAACCTGAAACCGTGACCGATTATACGTGAATTAATCTGCGAGAGATTACATAGACCTCGTTTAACATGTAAACACGGTTTACATGAATTACCGAATCCAATTTCCATACGACCGCCGGTAGCTATCAACTGTTTTACAACAAACGTTTAGTGAAATATTAATCTCATCGTTGCGCTGTCCTCGTACAATAATAATAATAATTCTTATACAGTAATACAAAAAGTGTGTCGCTTATAATTAACATGTAAAGCATGTCCGCTGACGTTTAACATTAAAGAAAAATGTTATTATTAACAACGTTGTTATGAAGTTCAACCTTGCTGTTCTCATCGAATCTATACGACTAAAAATGGAATACTGTGTGTGTGTAAAATAGAATAAATAAAAATAATAATGTAACTATGAATATACATATGTACATATAGCAATACATACATACATATAATTAGAAGCTGGAATTAATTATTAATAAATTTAGCTTCCCACTTGATAACAGTAATTATTTTAGATTTCATATGGATTATTATTGTAGGCTGAGTCAACTTCAATAATTTGTTATTCAATCCGTTAACTACGGAGATTGTCATAGTTTTGTAGGATTTCACGCTTGGCGAACTGTGAAAGAAAGACCTTAGCTCACAGTTCAGAGCTTCTCACGAGCAGGAAGGCCATACTTTTATAATTATGCTATCAAGTGGTAAATAAATTTCTTGCTTGGTGTTTAAAAAAGATTGTTCTTTTATGTATTGTCGCAGAGAGAAGTTTCAATCGTGGTTAGAAAACAAAGAGAATTGTTGAAAACAATGGAAATTATGCAACTAACAAGAAAATGTCTGATAAAAGGTGTGATAAAACAAATTCCCAAACATAGCTTGCGATTTAATTCTCACGGCAAACTTTTGAGTTCAAAAATTAATATTTAATATAAATTATTTTAAATCGAGAATAATCATACATTGAAATTAAATATTAATTCTATTTTTACAAAGATGTAATGGAAAGAAAATAAGGCAATACTTATTTTATGTTAACATTAAGATACATTTAAAATTCATCATCTCATAAATTTCATCCCATGACTCATCTCGCCCACTTGCGATGAGTCCCACACACCAAATGACACACACAAAATCGCCTTTTTATATTTGATCGCTTATCTGGATCCTTCGTTACTAAGGAAAAATGTTTTTCTGTTCGCAAACTAAGAAATTCGCTTCGAGTTGGCTATTTTTATAAGTTACGATATTTTTCTTTTCCCATCTGGAAGCGATAAAGTTGCACAAAAGTATATTCAAAAGAGTCTTTTCAAATTTTGCAGCATCGTCATACAGCGAATTAAAAATAAATCGCCAGACCCACCAAAAATTCCAACAAATTGTAGACAATATTTTTGTCGAAATATCTTGAAAATTGTAAAACAGTACTTGCTATTATACAGTCTCCTAAATTTCAATATTAAAAGTTTATAAAAGTTACAAAGCACGTGGAGCGTTCTAATAACTGCAAATATGGATTTTTTAAAACTTGTTTTGCTAAGCTCTATTTTTATATCCTCAAGCTAAAGGTAGTTAGTACATTTTTTAACACAGATATTCCACTATTTTAAAAGGGGGGATAGTAGACTAAATAAATTTAGAAATCTCTATATAACAGAAAATTGAATTTTCATAAAATTTCCAAACAAAATTACTAACTCTTTCTTTAAAAAAGAGGGGATGGGCGAGCGCCAAACAAAGTCAATAAACAACCCCAAACAACACAAAACAAAATATTCACAAAAAATTCTCAACAAATCTATCCAATTCCTTACAAAAACCCTAAGTTCCGAAATTCAACAAAGTATAACCTTGTTAATTCTATAGCAGTTTGAAAGGGGGGACAGATAAGGGGGGTCCGGTCTCGGACTCCAAATCCGAGGAAACTCGAGCCGGTCACGTAGCGGTGGAAGTTAATAAAGGACATAAAGGGGCCGTTGCGAACTACCGGCTCGTGAAAAACATTTAGGGGCCGCATTAGGGGCCCTGTCCCGCGGCACACCTGGTCACTGCTCAACGATTTGCGGGCCAGAAAGGCGAAAGAGAGCGAGAAAATTTCGCCGAGAGCACGTTTCACAGGTACACGTTTCATCGTGCACGCTGCCGGGCAATTTACTTTTTCCAAAGCGGCTGCTAACCGTCTGGGACCTGTCGGGACCTGTCCGGAACCTGCCAGCATCTGTACCTGCGCGACACTATCCGCAGAAAAATTACGCGTGTTACTTCCCATCGTAAATTATGGTCGAAATACGTGCCACGGACAGAGGCGTAATTATTTAAAACTGCAACTTCTGGATTATTACTCCCGATCAAAATCATAAAATTTTGTTACGTGTACCATTTGAAACGTTTTTAACATTTCCATATTATTCCATTCAAAGTTCACTTAACTTTCAGTTTATTACCGTTCAACTTTAGGTTTCCAATATGAGCTCATATTTCCCTTTTTCAAAGTTTTTGTTCAAATCTCTATTATAAACGTTCCCTCTGTTCGTGATTTTGGAAAATGCTTTTAAACAATTGTTAGTCGAACCGAATTATATAAAATTTTGTTAGGTCTAATATTTTGAACATTTTGAATTTTTTCTGTCTTCTAGGTCACCAATGATATTTATCTCTGGATCTCTAAATTAATAATTTACATAACATCTAAATTTTGAATTGCTATTAATATTTCCCACTGGAATTTCTATTAAAAATAATTCGAAACTAAATTGAACTACAGTTTTTCAAACCATACTGGGCAAATTAAAATATTATATTGCACAAAGGGCATGGAGCAACGCGTGTGTTGCTTCACTTTAAAATACATTAGTGACATAAAGTTATTAATAACTTTACACCCCTGCTAACGTCACATAATTTACCAATACTGCAAAATCCACTTATGAAAGACTAAACTAGTAACGGACGCTAATATTAGATGCGTCTCCGTTTATTTAAAAAAAATATGTTAAAACCATCGACCGCCCGAGTGTGCATTAACTGTTCAAACACCGCTGACGCCAATTGGCGTCTTGGGTGCAGTAACCTCGGCAAGATAAATGCTAGGTGTAGAATACACTAGCAGTCGCATTTTTCAAAAAGTTCTACATACGCAATAAATAAATGTCTTTGTCGCCGAAATTTCAAATATTTTATAAAAATCTCACGGGTCCATGATTCTAACATCTTCATGCATATTCTGCATAATTTATCAAATATAAAATGCCGAAGAACTATTGCAACAATCCAGTCAGTTGAAAAAAAATTACTCACGTTACAAGAATTTTCTAATATAATCGTCTTATAATTTTCAACTAATTATCCAATGCATTTAGAGTGGACGGATCTCCAACAATTTGAAATGAAAACAATTTCCAGAAAATATACCAAAAAATATTCTAACCCCTCTGTATAACATTTTCCGAAAAACCAAGTTTCATCATGAATTTTCACACTCCACGGTAAATCACCCGCTAACAACGACAGCGGCGTTAAACTATAAAAAGTTTATATTACTTTTCTCCCCGCAAATATTAGAACCACGCGTGCCGGAAGAACAAAAAGAAGGTTAGAACAGTCGCCTGTCGAGTAAATAGTCGGCAGTTATGCCCTTTCATAATAACCGCTCGCCGCACCGCAACCACCGCGTAAAACCCGGCCCCGATAAAAGAAAATATTTTCCAAGCGTTAAACGTCCGAATTTTAAACGCTAAGTATAAATCGTTAGAAATTCCCAAAAATAAAAAAAATATTTAATTCAACGAACACACTATTACCTGACCAGATCAAAATAAATCAATTTGAAACCGAAGAGGGCAGAGTCGAAATATGTATCATAAAATGAATAAAAAGTTCAAAGCACAAAGTTTAAAACTTCCTTCGAGACGCTCTTTTGCAAACGGAACATATTTCCTCGCACAACGAAAACATAAAAATTCTCACAAAAATCAGTCCCCAGACTCGCACAGAACGATAATCGACTCTCTACGATCTTATAATTCACTCGTACATAAACACGCAGCGCCGGTCACCGGACGCAGATGCCACAACTTTGTAACGATTCTCATTCACAGTCCTTACAAAATTCCGAAGTAACCAAAACAACCGTCCCATCGAGCCCACTTGTGTTTTCGTATCACTGATCCCGTGTTTACAGAAACGTCCGTGGTACGAGCCGCGTCAAATCGACCTCGCAGAAATAAAACGCAGGAATTGCACTATTATAAAATCGAGAAAGTTCACAGAGCACTTATTAATTCACGATCACTCGATCCCACAGAGGTGTACACAACCGTTAAACAAAAAATCACTGCACAAAATAATTTTCGAACGTAAAAATGAAGGAAACGGTACGGTGTACGAACCGACCGAAACGAACGCGAACAAAGAAAGACGACACGCACGGCGCGGCGACTCGCGATAGAATGCTGGGGGATCGGCGAGTAGGGTTCGCTCGGAGGCGCGGTGGTGCGCGGTGGCGGTTGATTGGCTGGCGCGCGCCCCACTCTCGCGGCAGGGAGGTCGCCGAGCCAATGAGACGCGTCGTTGCCCCTCCGGTTCGCTGGACCGCGTGTGCACCCACGCAGGGTGGCTCGTGGCTCGTGGGCTCGTGGCTCGAAGCTCGCGGCAGTCACTCAGTCAGTCAGTCAGTCACTCGGTAGGCCCGCGGTGCGCTATGAGGTGGGATCTGTGAACGAGAGCCACGTTGTGTGTGTGTGTTGTTTTTTATTATAATTTTGCGCCAGCATATCCTTGCGCGCGGGCCATTATCGGGTTAACAAGCAGTGCGTGACAAGCCGGTCTTTTGATATGCGTACCCGTGCGACCCGACCAGTCGAGCATCCACGCCGGTGCACACGGTCCACCTTCAGCTAGGCCTCGGATCTCGAACACCATAAGTCTTTCGCTTATTTTCGCACGCATGATAACCGTCAAACGTAACCGCCCCCTCTGTCCCCCGTATTCGCTTGACCCTCGATCGTGACCGATATTGTTGTTTGTTGTGGTGGTGGTGCGGCGGCGGCTGCTGTTGATTTTGTTTTGTTTTTCGCGTCTCTACGAAACCGGTGTTTCGCGAGGGGAGTGTGTGCACGGAGCGAGCGGTCAAGATCTCGCGCTCTCTCTCTGCTCTACACGTCAAAGTGCGTGCTGCCAAGGTGACCGTGATACCGCGCAAGACAATGTGCGTGACAGCCACGCCGCTCAGCGCGACCAAAATACTCAAGGATAGCGCGAGACACCCGGCAAGGACTAGCATCGCCAACAACGTACAGGTGCAAGGATTCACGCCGGCACAGAACAATGCCGGTGACAACGACAGACCGCAGCACACGTCGATCATGTAAATATCAATTGTTACGATTCATTTAGATGGTTACGCCTTCTCGGGGGGATTTGGGGCTGTTCTACTTTGGATGTTTGTGGTCCTTCGTGGGAGTATACACCCCCGTCCATAAATCACCGGACTATTATTTTTGAAATAGACAATTTTTTATTATTAACCCTTTGCACTCGGAGCTATTTCAACTCGAAAATTAAACATTTCTTCCGATCTAGAATAATTCCATTCCATATGATTTTTTGGTGGAGTATACACCCCCGTCCATATATCACCGGACTATTATTCATATTTGGAATAGACAATTTTTTATTATTAACCCTTTGCGGAGCTATTTTAACTCGAAATTTAAACATTTCTTCCGACCTAGAATAATTCCATTCCATATGATTTTTTTTTAATTTTATGGATATGAAATTGATATAACACCTCATACAATACTTAAATGTTCAGTAATTGATTAGCTACCAACTTATTTAATAATGTAAACAATATTTTGAATAATGCCACAGCAATTTTTGTGGTGACTCTGAGTCGTCACTCGAGTGCTAAGGGTTAAAGGATCTATGTATATGTATTATGATATAAAAATGGTACTTGCTAGTTTTTTCTAATGTAGAGAACATGTATTTGAAATTATACGTCAAATATCTTACATTTTCTAAATTTTAAAATTTATGTGGGGTGGTTGTAGCTGTACATAAGCGCTGTTTTGATTTTGGGCACACTTCTCCTATTCTGTCTAATCATACCATAATTTCTCAATCTCTTTTTTCAACATTATAATTTACCTACAAATTTTATCGTACAATAGCTACATCTAATAAAAATAAAACAATAAAATCAATCAGGAAACTTTTATTCTTAACGTTTTGTTGAAAATAAGCAAGTGTCCGGTGACTTATGGACGGGGGTGTATACGAGGACTATTATCGGTGGATTTGATGCACTTATAACAAAAATGTGTGGCTGTAATTTAAAACAGTAAAACCGTTTAGATAATTAAAAGACGTTCATATGTTCATTTCAATTTTAGAAAAGTTTTGAAGATAGAACAAAATTTGAGGGAGAAAACTGAGGGAGAAAATTTTCATTTTATTATTTATTTATTTATTAATGCCCTAAACCGTGTATGGTTTATATAGCATACATTACTATAACACTTTACAATTGACAATGAGGTGTATATCTTTATACTAAGTTAAATTAACACAAACGATAAACGCTAAATGCGAATCTTACATTTTTTTAGAAAATTGAAAATAAAAATTAATCTAAAGAGCCGCTTAGTAGGTCTCAACAGCAAACAAACTTATTTAATAATACAAGAATAGAAAAGAGAAAGTTTATCGCGAGAATAATTTTTGTAGTTCTGACACCTTGTAGGCTTGATAAAATTTCGTTTACTGAATAGATGCTAGTCAAAATTGTTTTTCAAGGTAAGAAAAAAAAAAATGGTTCGATTGTCAGCAGTAGCGAAATAAAACACGCTCAGTTCTCGGAACAGCGTAGAGAAACTTGCACATTCAGGATGACATTTACAGTCTTGGCAAACTTTGTTTCCAATTTGATCGACAGTAAAGTTTTAATGTCTTTCTATCAGGCGAAGTTAATGTCCCCTTATTTTACTAGTTTTTGGTGATCGTGGACAATTGTAAAATTTTATACATCCACTAGCTGCACTATTATTTCTGTGACCTTGTGTTACAAATTTATGGAAATGTCACGAATACGTGAGTTTAGTTTATTACAAACTGTCTTCACCGATTAGCTTATCTGAAACGTTAGCTGCGGCTACACCTCTTTGACCTTCATGCTGGCTTGCTTCTGTTTTTAATTTTTTTTTTGTATACATATTGTCAATTTTAATACGAGCTTTGAATGTCTTTTTGACGTTTATTTATTTTTATTCGGTACAATAATGTGTTCCATGGTTGAGGTAGGGGTGGAAAAATATTGATGAACAATTATTAACTGTTTTCAAGTAAAAACTTCTAGTGAAACTAGCATAAAAGAAATAATTTGACTGCATGAAATATAACAGAAACTTCACTGAATAAGATAAAATAAAAATTTATTTCATCTATTGCAATAAGATAAAATGAAAATTTATTTCATCTATTGCAATAAGATAAGATATAAATAAGATAAAAATTACGCACTAAAATAAGTAAAAATCACTGATTATTTACATAATCAGTATTACTACAAGAAAATTCGTGCATTTAGTGAGAGTACATAATTAATTGGAGTCACAACCACCGCTCTAACAATTTCATACAAACTAAAATAGCGATCAGCTTTGTATGAAAAAATCGGTCTGTCGACATCGAAAATAAAATCCTTATTAATCGGCCGAAGGAAACAGAATTCGGAAATTTTCACCTCGTGTCTCGGGATCGGTGTATGTGTGTGTGTGTGTGTGTGTGTGTGTGTGTGTTGGGACCATCGAAACCAGGTGTCGACGATGGAGCACGATTAATTGTATCAGCATCGCGCGGGAGTTAATTTGCCGAAAAACGCGACGGCGGAGCTCTCTCGACATTACGAGTGCCGTGCTCCGCGGTCGCGTTAATTGCTCGAGTGTTTCACGGTAATTATTTTTTCGATAATTGCTTGTGCCGACGTCTCGCGGCAGAGCTTTGATAGACACACGCGTCGATGAACCTTGGAAAAGGACTCCGTGAAAGGACACTGTCCACCCGAAATTTCTTTCATTTACTTCCGAACAAACATATGTTTCCCCTCTTTATTCCAATTTTTTTACGATTTTTTAGGGAAATTCAAAGGTAAAAGGATTTTTAAGCTTCGGTGCTAGAATTTAGGGGATGATCTGAGAAAAATTAAGCGTTTTTATTTTTGCATCGAAGGGGTTGATGCTTTAGTGGTATAATGTTACAGATTCTAGGCAGAGATGTATGTGTGTAAAAAGTAATAATTTTTGACTCTATTGGCTTCGAAGCTAGAGGACTCTTAGGGGATGTTCTAAAAATAATTAAGTGTAACTTGTTTATTTCTTGTTCAAAAGGGATAATATTTTAGTGGGACAATGTTACAGATTCTAGGAAGAGATGTATGTGTGCAAAAAGTAATAATTTGTAACTAAATTGACTTCGAAGTTAGATGACTCTTAGGGGATGTTCTAAAGATAACTAAGTATAACTTGTTTATTTCTTGTTCAAAAGGGATAATATTTTACTGGGACAATCTTACGTGTTCTAGAAATAGATACGCGTGCACAAAAAGTAATAATTTTGCTGTTATTTTAGTAGTAAAATTAAAAATTTTTAACACCTTTATGCCAAGGAAAATTAACTGTAACTTTTTTCTTTCATATTAGGAAGGAACAATATTTTGTAACGGGGCACATGGCTTAAAAAGCAATCTTTTTCCACGAGGAATAAACAATTTGATAACGCTAACAATTCATCCCTCTATTGAGAAGCATCACTAACAAAAGCTCTCCCATCGTGCTCTCTCTCTCTCTGATTTCCGATCGTTTTCCCGTTTTATGGGGATCGTCCCATTAGTCGCGTGTTATGCAAGCCTTTCTACGGTGAATAAACAACGTCGAGGGCCCCTCTGGCGATGATGAATATTGTCTCGGCGATTCCAGATGCACGGGAAAAATTGCATTATCGGCTGATCGGAGATGAAACTCGGCCATTATTCTGTTCTTTCACTGTGTCCGATCGTGTTCTCTCTCCTTTGGTTCGATTCTTAATTTGCATCTCGCCGTTTTGGTTATTGTTGAGTAACAGTGTCGCGCGGGGTTTTATGCAGATGCATAACCACTGTGCATCGGCTCCTAGAAATTGCATAAGCTGAGGCGATGGAATAAAACGGTGAGATGTTTCGAGGAGACTTTTTTTTGTTGCGATCCAGAGTGCGTTTTATCGGGGCAATTGTTGTCGCTACTCCCGTGAGGATTTCATGTTTTAAATAACATTATTTATAGCCCCTTTCTGACACTTCTTTGTTTAATTTGTATGCCGAAATTGATTTTGTGTTGCTAGTGAGCTTTCATTAGGATTTATTAATATTTTATTATTTTTGCGCAGACCTTTATGTGTTTATTATGGCTCTCGCTTTGATAAATATGAGAATTGTTCGTATTGTCATTTCTGCTCGTAAATATCATTTTAGCGGAGGCTATTCAATTTTCTCTCATTCTGATTTCTAACTGTACAAGAATTTAATGTACAATGTAAAATAGGAAGAATCTATTAAATTAGACCGACAATGTACGTGACGTTTCACAGTTTAAAAAATATTACCATTGGGAAATATGTATTATTGTAAAAAATTTTTGCCAACCAGGAATATTCCCAGTGCCATTTTATCCAAATAATGTGAAAAGCAACATTTTTTTTAAGTAGAAGAATGGTACGTAGTATTTGACAGTTGTAAAATTTATTTATTTAAATAAATTTGCGAAATATTCTCGCATTTTTGTGTGAAACACTGTCCCAAGAAAAACACGTTTGCTAGAGTGCACTTTATACTTACTATGTAATACTTCTTTTACGCGCTCACGTAAAATCGTCATTTTCACGAATTTTTCAATAAAGTTTTTCAGAGACGTTTTTAAACATACTTTTAAAACATCGACTTTTTTAATCCGTGCATTTATAGATCCTCTTACTGCTTTGGAGACATCTTTTTTAAAAGGGTGACATTTCAGTTTTACAATCGATCAGGAACGTTCTACATACATATGTATACAGTGAAATGCACTATATTGATTAGGTAACATTTATCAATATTGGGTGAAAACAATATTTAAATTTTAAATAGGGTAACTGCACCAGTGAATAAACGGGCACCAGTAAATCAACGCTTTTGTATATTTAAACAAATTAGTAGTAGTGTTGTAAATTGTAGTGTTCATTGACTGGTATTTTTTATATTTTTTATTTAACGTTAAAATAACGCAAATAATAATAATTCCATTTTATTTGTGTTCATTTATTTTTGACAAATGAAGTATAGGGAGTCATTTGGCATATATGAGATTCCTTTAATTCACATATTTTTGTTTAAAATATAATATCTTCCTGAACAATTTCTTAAATGTTCATTCACTGGTGCAGTTACCTTACAACAATAGAAATAATTTCTAGCTAAAATCGTCGATCATCATTGCTGAAAATATTAAATTTTCAAAATGAATATTCACTCAACAAAAGTGTTAACAATAGTCGAATTCACCGACAGAAATAATTTGCATAAAATATTGGGGGAAAACAATATTTAAATTTTAAATACAACAATAGAAATAATTTCTAGCTAAAATCGTCGATCGTCATTGCTGAAAATATTCACAATTTGCAAAATGAATATTTACTCGACAAAAGTGTTAACAATAGTCGAATTCACCGACAAAGAAATAATTTGCATAAAAAATGACCAATTACAATTTCTATAAATATTCGTTTCGCAACGAGGGGGATCGACATAAAGTGCAACGGAAATATTTTTTGCCGCAACGATCCAGTGTGTCCATTAGTGTCCCATTGATCCTTCGAGTATGGGGACTGCGCAGAGCTCAAGTGCGAGACAGAGAGGGCTCCTCGAGAACTTTATTTCATCCAATTGCACATGTTGCAATAAACCTGTATTTGCAGTGTCATCGTCCGATAGCTGGACCAATTTGCCGGAGATTGTGCAGAACAAGATCGTGAACAATAGTTCCCCGTATTGTATTTCGTGAAATCGAACAAAATAAATTCCCCCCCTCAGCAGCAGCAGCTTTTCCTCGGTTTTGCCGACTGCGACCATAGGTCGGTTCTGAGAACACTATACCGAGAAATCGTGCTGAGATCATGAAGTATTTCCATTCTAATCTTCGTCGAGTAGGAACATCCTCTTGAACGTCCATTTGCTCTAGAATATCATTTTTAGAGGCTTTTGGGAATTTTTTTTCGTGGATTCGGTGAAAAATTTTGCGATGAAATTTTGCTTACTTATTTGCCATCGTATAGATCGTATAACATAATTTTTTCGAGCGAAAATTCTTAATATTGTACTTGTGTACCTTTTTGTTTATAACCTTTTAGCCACGGTTTTCTTGTCTGTGTTCTGATAATTTAAGTAAAACGAGGTACATACATACCATGATCATCAGTATGGATGTGGTTATGAATTAAATTGAAAAAATTATCTGATTGTTTAAACAATTTTTCAGTAACACGATAATTATTTTAGTACAGCTTGTTAACACTTCATCAAAGTATAACGGAATCTTGATCTTCATAATTGAACAGGCTTTATTATAGAAATTACTATGAAATCCGGAGCCTAATCACCGTGTATAATAAACTCTTTAATTTCTTTGTAATCTACCATGGGAATCCTCTGGCCCTGGAATCAACTAATCAGACGTGTACGGCTAATTGAGAAGATACGCCGGTTCCAAAGCTAATAAACCGATCTGCTTGCATAGTTACAATAATATCAACAACCTCCGGCATTGTAATTATTATTATCCGTGCAACTATTGAACAGTGTAACTGGGGCTGGGTTCCTCCGGGTTGCTTTTGCACATTGCTGAAGTGAGTTTGCACATAATTCTACTGGCGAAATGTTGTAATTTAAATGTGCACGATTTAAAATAATTAAAGAGGAAATTAAATGCCAGGAGGCTCCACTGTTCCCAACTGGAACTTGTAAATTTTCTTTGTGCGAAAATTTATGCGAAATCGCCTGCGAAACGTATAGTAATTACATTGTTAATTTTTATGTGAACGTATATCTTTTTGGATCGATTTTAGTGAGCTGGAATTACATAGGAATTTATTAAAAGATTTTAAAGAGTTTTTTGCGAAACATTTTTTAATTATTTACCAGTAGCGAGTTTTAAATTGTGATAATAATTCTGATGATTGTTGTCGGTGATATTATTTGTAAATTAAATTAATTAGGGGCTGACTTCGGAAATATTCTTTCTTATGGTTGCAACTGTTTATTTTTTAATATAACGGCCGAAGGAAAAAGTGAAAAATGCGTATGTCGGATTAACTTTATCAGGATTTACCTCTCTGTTCTAATTATATTTCCCGCGCAAATAACTTTTAACTAGTGACAGACTGAAAACAATATTGCCAATTTAAAATTTTCCTCTGACACAGTGCGCACCAGGATATCATTCATTTCGCCGCCATTTTGCAGTATTTCGACCAATTTCGCAGTCGAACTATGTACCTGAAAATGTAATCATTTACACAGGACATTATTATTCTAGTTTTTTCCTGAATATTTTATGTTTTTACCAAAGAAATACGTAGATAATATTTTCAGATATTTGTAATTATAACACATAAATATAATTAAAACAAGGAATGAAGTCCTTGTATCTGGAAAATAATGCAAACAATTTCTTTTTGCAAGTAAAAGTCTGCAAGTTGTAAAAAACATTCAGAAAATTATGAAAGAATTTAAAAATTATTTCTTATGAATGACAATTTTTATTTTCCATAAAAATCTTAACTTTTTTATCAGTTGTAAAAAATTCAATAATGATTTTAAGACCTTTGTCAAAGGGACAATATAATTATCTTACACATTTTCATAATTTTAATAGATTATTAAAAACAGAAATGTACATTCGGTACAGTATTTCACTCAAAAAGTGAACAATTAACTCCACAATTTTTCGTTTAAAAATTTCCTTTCCACAACTTTGTTAGTTCTTTGGTTATCATAATTGAGGGTCCTTTGTGAAAATGGGAATATGTATCGACGTGGTTACATTGTATTGTTTACGTTGAGACGCCTTAACTCTGCCAGCAGAACCGAATGATTCGGAAGAAAACATATGTATGTATACAATGTACATCTAATACATTGGGGTCTCTTTCGTGCCCCAGTGTTCTCGACTTTATTTATTTTTCTTGGAACCACGAACAGAGTGAAGGCAATTGTAAGAAGAACTATACATATTACAGCGATATTTAGAGTTTATTTCTACGAATTTCAACGAATTAATTGAATGTTTTTATATTATAGACATTGTCTGCCTCGATTGCATGAAGCAGGAGTTAAATAAATATATTCATCTCTAATTCTAATAAATTGAATATAATCGATTTGGGAATTTTTAGAATTTGTTTAATTTAAACGAATTAATTACATGTTTTTATATTATAGACATTGTCTGTCTCGATTGCATGAAGCAGGAGTTAAATAAATATATTCACCTCTAATTCTAATAAATTGAATATAATCGATTTGGGAATTTTTAAAATTCGTTTAATTTAAACTTTAGTTTAGTTATTATTTAAGTGAAAAGTGATCGAAATTCATAAAATAAACCTTAGTTCATTCTTTTAATCTATGAACAATTGTATGTGAATTAAAGAAAACGTGACTCTATAAAAATATATGCCATACAACGAAACAAAAATGAGTTAAAAATACTTGAAATTAATATGCACCGTGAACACGATATTATTTTGATTCGATGGAAATGATATTCCATCAGAGTGATATCGTGTTCGCTGTTCATTTTACTCTCACGTATCGAATTTCTTTTTATTTATTCTACACACATAGATTTATATTCCCGTGATCATAAATTTGAGTGTGAACCTAAACCCTGAATCAATCGTTTAATTATGTGAACCCAAAATTAGTCAACAATTTATTGTTCAAGTAAAGACAACATAAAAATATTAATTCTTTGATTCACAAACATGCATATTTTGAATAAACTGGGAATAGGTAATTATATCAAATATATTAAAATTGTTATAAAATATGTAGGTATAAATGCAAAAAAATAATTACTATTTTAAATTACATTCAATTAAATTTAAAAAATAATTAATACTTTAAATTACACTCAATTAAATTATATAAAAATTATATTCAACATTTTTCTGAAATTGTTTTTGAAAATTTTTATTTTGGATAACGATCTGCAATTTCTAGTAATAAATTAATTTACAGGGAACGATTACGTTGATCAGTACGCACGTGGAAATTTTGCTCTAGCCCCAGCACTTAGCAAACAGAGGGAACGGTGTAAAACTATCAATAATTCCTGAAGTGTCATTAGCTTCAAAGCTTAGAGACAATTCATTAGAATAGTTGAGAAACGTGCACGGTTGTCGGACGTAAATGGTACTGTTTCCGGGTGTCGTCGTTCATAGTGGACAAATGAGTATCCACCTGACGGCGAATATCATCCTAACTGCTCTTGATGAGCTTCCAGTTTGAACGTCTCACGTGCAACAACGAAGCCCATCTTCAGCTCAGCTATAATCATTTACACAACATCATTAACTAAAAAAGAACATTAAACATCAAAAATTTTAAAAATATTACGACGATTTATAATATTCAATTCTATTTTTTGGTGGTGCCTTAATTTGATTTTGAGGGGTGCTATCATCCCTTGAATAAAATTTTATCGAAAAAAATTATTAAAAATACGTTCGAGCATAATGTAATAGTCTTCTCACAGATATCCGCTATACATATATTTATGAGTACATATTATGTATACATATGTATACAGCACATTCCTGTCCATAACTATTAGGACACCTGTTGCGTTTGAAGAAAATATGCTATCTCATAAAGATTGGATTTTGCAGCATTTTTCCTTAACACCTTCAACGATCAAGTTTTAAAAGGCTGGATAAACTATATGCACAGAAAAATTTTAATAAACTCTCTTACCTATTCTCCGAAGCATTAATATTTAAAATCATTTTTTAGCAGTTTTTTTTTGCAGATGGTTTTTTTGTACAACAATGCCAAACAATTCAACCGTTGTTGTCAATTCATCGCACATTTTCATACGAACTCCTATATCCTACTTCTATTTTTTCAAAATCAAATTTTTACCGACCAAAAAAATCGCTCGAGGCAGAAACGAAATACTACAACTAAATAAAACCGTGGACCAATTTCGATAAAATTTCGCAGTAACATCGTTAAAACTAACATCCAATACATACATTTTTATACACAAAAAAAGACTGAAAATTTAGATCGAAAATCCACGAACATCTACAAAATTGCCGTTTCCTTTCGGTTCAAGATACTTGACTAAAATTTTCAAAAAATATTGTTCAAACTCCATATGAAACGATGTATATCTTGATTTTCCAACGAAACATAATTTTATATATTTAAAAAGTTGTTGAACATCCCTTATTTCGCAACCCCTTCCAAAGGTAGACATCGTAGTCACAATAGCTGTCCATACGATTCCTATTGCTTCAGGCTTGCAATATACGTGCAGGGTGGACATCTATTATGACTATGATCGTCCATCGAGTTCAAAGAATTTTTAAAAAAATTGATTTTTCCGAAATCGGTTTTAAATATTATTTAAACATCGTAGAATAAGATGTATATATTGATTTTTCAAAGAAACATCATTTTATATACTTGAAAAATTTTTGAACATCCCTTATATCTCAACCCCCTTCGAAGGTAGTCATCGTAGTCACAATAGCTGTCCATACGATTCCTATTGCTTCAGGCTTGCAGTATACGTGCAGGGTGGACATCTATTATGACTATGATCGTTCATCGAGTTCGAAGAGCTCTAACTCTTTTAGAAATTGATTTTTCCGAAATCGGTTTGGGGAACAACTAGCTTATTTTATCTAGTTTAAAATTAACAAAACAATTTGTTATGCAAATACCACATTTATAAAAGATTTTGTAGATATTGTGTTTTGTCGGGACAGTCGAGATATACTAATCGGCGGTATTAGGGGTGGTTCTCGTACTATCGCGGCAACCATACTGTCGCAATTATAGAGATATCGAGGATCGTGTTTATAGAGGGCGGACATCGCGCGCTCGGCAATGTCGACGAGTCGATTGCACACGACTTGCAGTGTTTTATCGGTGCAGCTGGGGTTCTCTGGGATATTTGCTGTAATATCAACGGTGCACGACAAAGTCGTTGACAATCGGTAGACAGTAATAATCTATTGTGTTTATGCGCCGGGGACGATTTGTCGTCTATTCGGCCCGACAATACGGCGGCGGTGGGGTATCGGCACAACATGCGAAACAGGTCAGAAATTATTGCGGCCACCTACATCCATCGTTACAACGGCATCGACATTTTCGGTTTCGAGAGTGTTGTGCGGTGCCGGACGCCGCGCGTTGCTCAACAACCCCGCGGAGAGCCGGTGAATTTTGAAACGAGAGAACGAAATGACGCGTGATTTGCGCCATTCGTTTTGCAAATGAGCATTTTGACGGGGCCGATTTTCATGTAGAATTACTGTCCGTGGGTAGAACGAGTCAGCTAATTATGCTTAGTGCGGTGGCAGTCGCGACAGCTGTTGGTGTTGGAGCACAGGGGTGAGTTTTGGCAATATACGAGAGCTTTGGGCTTGACAGTGAGTGATGTTTATTAGTTAAACGAATAAAAATTGAATTGTTACTGTTCAGAAGTAGTTGAACATATTTATTGAAAATTTTAGTTTATCGTGTTAATCAATTTTCACTAATCTGGTTAAATGAAAATAAACCTGGTGGTGACATAAAAATTGTTTAATTTTTCGAAATCGCATAAACTTCTTGGTTTGTAGCTCCTATAAGTCTACAATAATTTTGCAACCCTTAAAAACCTTGACGAACCTCGAAAATGTTCTTTTTTCTGAAATTATAGTAATTTTCAGACAGATTCAGTATCAATTTGTTCGTTTATCGTGTTAATCAATTTTCACTAATCTGTTAAATGAAAATAAACCTGCTGGTGACATAAAAATTGTTTCATATTACCGGTTTCGCATAAACTTCTTGGTTTCTAGCTCCTATACAAGTCTACAATAATTTTGCAACACTTAAAAACCTTGACAAACCTCGAAAATGTTCTTTTTCTGAAATTATAGTAATTTTCAGACAGATTATGAATTTTTATACCACATAACGTCTACCAATTTTCCACTGATCACCAATTGCACAAATAATTTTTTTATATCTTTTGCGTTCAACAACTTCGGAATGGAAATTTGAATGGCGCAGCCGACTGTTTGCAGTTCCGGTTTCGATCATCGAGCCGGGTTAATCGGACTAATAATTTGCATCGTTAAACGGTCATCTCCCCCCCCCCCCCACTCAACCCACGTACCGAAGTGTTAAGCCTCTCGTATTTAATTATCTATTCTAACAGACCGTGCGCGCGAGCGCGGACGATAAACAGGCTTTTCGATATCCGCGATCGTTGTTAACGTAATAACGATAAATTCGACGGGCCCCCGAAATCGCGGTGATATCGATACAGTGAAATATCTGCAAAATATCGTCGCGAATTTTTACACCCTCCAAAAATCTGGGAAGAAAAATTATTTCGAAAATTACCCGTTTGAACTTTGTTTGATATTAGAATAAATCTTGCAGTTCTAATTAAGGTAAATTTTACAATTATAATAAAATTAATTTTTACACTCTCCACCCCCACCCCCAAATTTGTGAAGAAAATTATTTCGAAAATTATCCGTTTAAATTTTGTTCGATATTAAAATAAACTTTGTACAGTTGCAATGTTACGCATTCTTCTGATACAATAAATGAACAATATTACTTTATAACATTGTTGCATTACAAAGACATCACCTCGTGTACTTGTCGACTCGCGAACGAATGTTTTTGCAATAAATATTCCGCAAAGCGTTCGGATCTACGCGAAACACGCGATCGTGTGCATACGCGTGTCAAACCAATGAAAATATTTAGTAAAATAATAATTGAATCTGTTGAAAACACACGTTCTGTATCACGATGTTCGAGATGCGTTTTTCGAGACCCGAAAGTTGGTTGCGTTATTTATTATCTCTGTTTGAAACTCGATTACAGTTTCATTGGGAAATCTGCTCGCCAAAATGAAAAAACAGCAGAACGCGCCCGCTCCGCAGTGAATTTAATCGAAATAAAATCTGTAACAAGGTAAACAGTAGCGCGATCTTTATCTGGAGACAGAAAACGCACAAATGGCTTTGATGAATTTTACGGAAGAGGTCGCAGAATATTATATCGGCGAGGATGAATTATTTTCTGGACGTAGTGATTTCTGTACATTTGAAAATTTAAAAATTTGAAAATTTGAAATTTGAAATTTGAAAATTTTAAATTGCACTATGTATATCTAATGAAATTTTGTGTGTGTGTGTGTGTAATGATATTTGGTCCCCTCAGGGTTTCAAATCCATTTACCACTTCCCCCCTCTTCCACTCTCACTATTGCCTAATTTCACCGGGACCTACTTTTTATTACGGTGGGTTTCGAAGCACCTATAATGAAATTCTTTATTTTTCCAATTTTTTGAGATTTTTCTAACCCCTTCAAAAAATTGACTTTGGGCTCTAATTTTTTATGATATTTGTAACTCCTCAAAGATTGACTTTGGGGTTCTGTAAATTAGAAAAAAATGTAAAATTGCACTATATCCAATGAAATTCAGTATTTTTCCAATTTTTTGAGATTTTTCTAACCCCTTCAAAAAATTGACTTTGGCCTCTAATTTTTTATGATATTTGTAACGCCTCAAAGATTGACTTTGGGGTTCTGTAAATTAAAAAAAAAAAGGAAAACTGCACTACATGTAATAAAACTCAGTATGTTTCCAAATTTTTGAGATTTATCTCTTAGAAACTGACGTTAGCAAAAATTTCATAAAATTGAACAGTCTGTTTTGTGGCGAACGGGAATTATTATTTGGGGGATAAAACTCTATTTTCGCGAGAGAGAGAGAGAGAGTATAAGCGAAAAAAGAGATAAGCTCGGGTAAAGGTAGAAATTATGGATTTGTTCGAGTAACGAAAAGAACTATTTTTCAATCCCCATTTCTCCCTATTCTTCGCCGTCTCGTCCGCAACTCCGGATAAAGTTTCACATTTTCTTCGAGACTACATCCCATAACGGCTCGCCGTCCAAATAGAATACCCGACAGACTACCACCACCACTGACGGAAACCAAGTAAATACGGCGGCCGAAGTGTATTCAATTTGCAAATCCCTGTCGCGCCGCGTAGTTTGCAAAGTGGCAACGATGAAATTATTACGCGGGAACGAAAAAGTCGTCGATCCCCGGTATTTCTGTACCGTCTCGACTAGTCTTTTACTCTGTTGTCGCTCGTTGTTACCTAACACTCGTATTTCCAGTGAAAATAATTTAATTCGACACTCTGCAACACTGTACGATGAATTTTTTTGCAGTCATCTTTTTACAATATTTTTTTTTAATGGGATCCTGGAAATTATTTTTGGTGAGCTTGTAGAGCACGACGAGACGAATACAACGACCCCAATGACTATGTCATTCCGATAATCGAATCTCGAGACACTCGTGTCTGAATGATAAAATTGGATGCTTTCAGACACGAATATCTCGAGATTATGCAATCGGAGTGGTATAGTTATACGGGTCGTTGGAATCGTTTTTTCAGGCTCCACAAGAATATCGTCAGAAAATAGTAGGGATCGACTAAAAAAATTTATTTGAAAATGTTAATTTAAAAAAAAATTGTTTTCAATGATTATTTTCTATTGTAAACATTTGTATAAAAGTACTTCGGTCCGTAAATAATAATAAATAATAAAAATATTATAGTATTTTTGTTATTATCTTGAAAATCGTTCCTACCAACCAAAAACAAGTGACGCGATGAAATTGTGTGTAGAAAACCAATTAAACAAATAGTCTCGATAGTTTCACCTTTGAAAAACGTAAATTATTTTGGGACAGACTTTCATCGAAATTAATGTTTCGAGTGTACAAAAAACCGTCTCCGATGCTAAAAATAAAAAAATGCTTTCAATCTAGATTTCCCGGGGATCGATAACCTCATGAATTTTAATCGTTACTTCTAGTTAGACGAGAGCCTCTCGTCCCGTCGCGCGTCGGGAAAACGAAGAACTCGAAAGTTGATGTTTACAGACTATTTCAGCGAAGAAATGAGAAGCGTTAATGGGTATTCACGACCAAATTACACGGTCCCGCGGGTAAATTGATTTTAATTTTATCGGAACTACGTCGGGGGTAAAAAATCGTGCAGAAAAAAAATCCAAGGGAGAGAGAGAGAGAGAGAGAGAGAGAGGGAGAGAAAGGGTGTGCTAGGTCGGGTCGGCGAAAAAATCGACTTCGGAAGGGACCTTCGTCGTTCTACTTATGCCGACATCGGAATTTTTTAACGGTCGATTTTTGGGTGATCGACGACAACCTCGAGCGCACTGCAAATATTATCGAAAGCTGATCAAACGCTATTTTTTCCCCAACCCTTACCCGACAATGACAAGTCTGCTGCAACGTGCTTGAAGAGTTTCGATCAAAAAAAGATCCTCCGCAATTTTTTTTATTTCGGAAACCGCTTGACTTTATGCAAATAATCTTTCTCCGGTTAAAAGAGCACGTTTTTTTTAGAGTACTGTGTGCTGAAATTACAAATTCAATAAGACTCCGAAATTCTTAATAACAAAATCACTTTTCAACTAAATATTATCACAATTTGTATAATATACTTTTAAATAATTATTTGAGTAATCCTGATTTAAACAAAAAAACGATGCAATAATTTTGCCCGATAAAATTTACAAAAACCACGCCTCTTTCATACGGTTAACCAGCTATATGACGTCATAATATCATCAAAAACGGAATCGTTGTGCCATCATGCGCGTTTGAACGCCATCAGCTTCAAACACGAATAATTCATTAGATTACCATATTGATACTGTATTGAAAGCCATTTTGTCAACGAATTTTGGAGCCGAGACCCATTAAAACGGGCATATTTAAAAAAAAAATGTTCGATCTGATAATCTCTGCTTAAAACGATTAAAATTTAATCAATTTCTTATTATCGTCTCTCTCTGCCGTATCATGGCGAAGCGATTCGCCATTTTGAAAGGCAACTTTATTAAACATGTTTCGAAACGGTGATAAATCGAGTTTTGGAAAAATATTTTATCGGCTTTGCTCTGCTTTATACGATTATTTTCAACGTAATTCTTTGATGGTCGTGGAATTTCGTTTGAATTTCCCGCCAAATTGCTCGGGGGAAAAATAGAGCACGATATTTAAAAAATCGTCAAACTAAACAGGGAAGGAGAATCATTTTAATCGAATTGAACAAAGGAAGATTAATCATTTTAATCGAATTGAACAAAGGAAGATTAATAATTTTAATCGAATCGAACAAAGGAAGATTAATCTCGGAACTATGCATTTTAAGTAATAAAAAAAAAGGATGGTTCCGGTTTTCGGAGTCGTACTACAATACGTCCGGCAAAAGTCCATTCGAGCAGAAGTCGTGTGCGCCAAACAAATAACGAGTTAACGTGTGCAGAGGCGAACACAATAAATTTTGTAAACAAAAAAGTTTGGACATTTTTTTTTCCTGGCGAAAAGGGAAGGAGCGAGAGCCGGGCTATCAATGCTTGTCAATTAAAAATTATCCGAAACAACGTTTCGCCTGGGTTCCGCCAACTTCAGCTTCCGCCATTGTAGTTTTCCGAAACGCGAATCCGAGAAAAAGGAAAATTCGCGTTGCCAATTAAGGGGACTGTTACACTTTCAACGAAATGTAACGCTTCGAAGCATTTTACACACTCTTTTCTTTTATTGTAACGTGTAAAGGTGTAGAATACATGCTTTTTAAATGGGAACATATTCCAGACGAATTTGCACTATTTCAAAAGCGGAATTTTTCTATCACCTTTTTTAAAAATTCATTTTTCTTTCATGGGATCGTGCAAATTCTTTTTGATAATCTTATAGAGCATGAGAAGACGAATCCAACGAGTACCATGATCGTACCTTTCTGATCATTCAATCTCGAGATCTTTGTGATTATTTTTAAACAATAATATCTCGAGATTGAATGATCAGAAAGATATGATCATGGTACTCGTTGGATTTGTTTTTTTATGCTCTATAAGAATATTGACAGAAAACAGTACGTTTAGTTAATTTATTTCAAGTCGTGACGTAATTTAATCATTTCGAGACGTGTAGTAATTTAATCATTTCGAGTCGTGTCATAATTTTATCATTTCATCCATTTATATCCTTTTTTAGTAAAAAATCCTTTATACACAATTATTAAAAAAATTACTGCAATTTTCGAAAAAATGAACAAGCATAAATTGTTGAAGCACGTGCATAATGTTCGCTCAGTATTTCAGCAATCTCTTCTGGAAATTTGTAGATACATACAAATCTCTTTTGCTCCTCTAGCAAAGCCTTTTTCCCCTGTCAGTTACAAAAAGGTCATATTTCAGCGCGCATGAAAGTCGCAGCAGGTTTTACAGACTGCCATAAATGAGATATAGGCGACAATAAAATTTAGATACGTCTTTATAGCTGTTCGATGATATTTCTTCGGGTGGAGGAACAAGGCGCCTCGACGTGTCCTAGCTTTTCCGAGGGCGTCAGGTGCATACGAAATCTATTTCGAGTGCATAGATGCAGTCTGGGCTCTTGAACATAGTTTGCTTCGATCGATTTTGTCCTTTAAGGAAGGTGGTCCTCTAACCTTGAACGAACTCGTATGTCTTTTATTTTCCAATTTTACACCCACCGAAAATTGAAATTTTCTTTTCGAAAATTCATTTTGAAAATTCTATTTTGTAAATATGCATACGTCGATGCAGTTGCATTCTTTCCGATGAAAAAATAACTCCGAAATACTCGGATAATGAAAGACCTGGTACCGGGTCAAACGTGACCCATCAAAAATGATTACCAGTCTCACTCATATTTTCCATAGCTTAGTACAGGGTGTATAAAAATTATATGTCATGAATACCACGGAGAGATTCTATGTATATCTCTGGATCGGTGGAGATCTGTTAAAAAAGTGTACCGCAAAATTGACCTTGACCCTTTCTTTCAAGGTCAAAAATTTTTTTTATCGCAGCATATGTATAGTATTCATCGCAAGGAACAAAAGTCTCAAAGGAACAGGGTGTCTTAAATGCGATTCAAAATTTTTTGACCTTGAACGAAAGGGTCATGGTTAATTTTGGGGAACATTTTTTTAACAGATCTCCGATCCAGAGGTACAGAATCCCTCCATGGTATTCGTGACATATAATTTTTATACCACCCTGTACATTGTAGCCTAAGCATAGTGCTGTCCTATTTAAATGTCGCACAATAGTCCCGCTCAGCTGAGCACAGTCTTTGCTCGGCCAATTTCAATTGCACCACTCAAATTGATCCAACCTCTTCTAGCTCAACCTAGTACATCACATCTCATCATAGCCCAGGTCCTATTTAACTGTCGCACTATAGTCCCACATTCAATATAATTGATACATAACAGCCTCTCCTAGCATAACATAGCACATCATATCTAACCTATCCTCTCAATCAACTCATCCTGAATCCTACAATCTGAAGTTGGTCCGAAGTGATTCGAAGGCAACCCTTCTGTTCGAACACACTCGACCGGACTACCCATCGCTAGCGGTCACACAGCAAGCAGGCAACCAAGCAACCAAGCAGGAAGCAAGTCACAGCAGGCGGGGCCGGCCCGGACCGGCCCGCGCTCGTTAGCGCCGGTAATTGTCACTTGTTAGGTGGCAGGTTGTCCTCTGGCCGGTAATCCCCAGTTTTGCGTCAACTACCCGCCGGTTCGCCACTCGAAAGGAGCCCGCGGCCGAGGCAGAGAGCTTTTTCAAAAGCGCTTCACCGGGCCGAAACCTCGACCGAAAGCCTCTTGTTGACAAGTCCTTCTATTTACCCTCCCGCACCCCCTCTTTGCTATTCTTTCCACCCCCGCGCACCTCCAACACCCCTCTCGCTCTTTCAAACTGTCCGACCTCAGATCGCCGCGAGATCGACTCGAGGTGGTCAATCGAGGGTTGGAAAGTCACTGTTCCACTTTTTTTTTTTCTCGAGAGGAAATTTTCCAGAAAATTCCAAGAAATCCGTCTTCTCGAGTTGGGATCCATTTTTGACAATAGAACGAGCGCTGGTAATTGTTGGAAAGCGACTGTTGGGAGCAAGCTGTTTCCGTGTCACAGTATGAGAATTTTTAAAATTAATAATATTAATATTAATTGATAATATTATCTGCAGCGTTGCCAGTAAGCTAGGACAGATTATGTGTCAATTCGATTGGACGGGATATTTGAAATTGCAGCGCAGCCACAAGGACTATTTTGCGACAGTTAAATGGGACAACACTGTTATTTGCTGTGCTATCTTGGGTCAATTTTAATACTGTTCCACTTTTTTTTTTCTCGAGAGGAAATTTTCGCGAAAATTCCAAGAAATCCGTCTTCTCGAGTTGGGATCCATTTTCTACGATATTTGACAATAGAACCAGCGCTGGTAATTGTTGGAAAGCGACTGTTGGGAGCAAGCTGTTTCCGTGTCACAGTATGAGAATTTAAAAATTAATAATATTAATATTAATTGATAATATTATCTGCAGCGTTGCCAGAAAGCTAGGACAGATTATGTGTCAATTCGATTGGACGGGATATTTGAAATTGCAGCGCAGCCACAGGGACTATTTTGCGACAGTTAAATGGGACAACACTGTTATTTGCTGTGCTATCTTGGGTCAATTTTAATACTGTTCTACTTTTTTTTTTCTCGAGAGGAAATTTTCGCGAAAATTCCAAGAAATCCGTCTTCTCGAGTTGGGATCCATTTTCTACGATATTTGACAATATGTAGAACCAGCGCTGGTAATTGTTGGAAAGCGACTGTTGGGAGCAAGCTGTTTCCGTGTCACAGTATGAGAATTTTAAAATTAATAATATTAATATTAATTGATAATATTATCTGCAGCGTTGCCAGTAAGCTAGGACAGATTATGTGTCAATTCGATTGGACGGGATATTTGAAATTGCAGCGCAGCCACAGGGACTATTTTGCGACAGTTAAATGGGACAACACTGTTATTTGCTGTGCTATCTTGGGTCAATTTTAATACTGTTCCACTTTTTTTTTTCTCGAGAGGAAATTTTCGCGAAAATTCCAAGAAATCCGTCTTCTCGAGTTGGGATCCATTTTCTACGATATTTGACAATAGAACGAGCGCTGGTAATTGTTGGAAAGCGACTGTTGGGAGCAAGCTGTTTCCGTGTCACAGTATGAGAATTTTTAAAATTAATAATATTAATATTAATTGATAATATTATCTGCAGCGTTGCCAGTAAGCTAGGACAGATTATGTGTCAATTCGATTGGACGGGATATTTGAAATTGCAGCGCAGCCACAAGGACTATTTTGCGACAGTTAAATGGGACAACACTGTTATTTGCTGTGCTATCTTGGGTCAATTTTAATACTGTTCCACTTTTTTTTTTCTCGAGAGGAAATTTTCGCGAAAATTCCAAGAAATCCGTCTTCTCGAGTTGGGATCCATTTTCTACGATATTTGACAATAGAACCAGCGCTGGTAATTGTTGGAAAGCGACTGTTGGGAGCAAGCTGTTTCCGTGTCACAGTATGAGAATTTAAAAATTAATAATATTAATATTAATTGATAATATTATCTGCAGCGTTGCCAGAAAGCTAGGACAGATTATGTGTCAATTCGATTGGACGGGATATTTGAAATTGCAGCGCAGCCACAGGGACTATTTTGCGACAGTTAAATGGGACAACACTGTTATTTGCTGTGCTATCTTGGGTCAATTTTAATACTGTTCTACTTTTTTTTTTCTCGAGAGGAAATTTTCGCGAAAATTCCAAGAAATCCGTCTTCTCGAGTTGGGATCCATTTTCTACGATATTTGACAATATGTAGAACCAGCGCTGGTAATTGTTGGAAAGCGACTGTTGGGAGCAAGCTGTTTCCGTGTCACAGTATGAGAATTTTAAAATTAATAATATTAATATTAATTGATAATATTATCTGCAGCGTTGCCAGTAAGCTAGGACAGATTATGTGTCAATTCGATTGGACGGGATATTTGAAATTGCAGCGCAGCCACAGGGACTATTTTGCGACAGTTAAATGGGACAACACTGTTATTTGCTGTGCTATCTTGGGTCAATTTTAATACTGTTCCACTTTTTTTTTTCTCGAGAGGAAATTTTCGCGAAAATTCCAAGAAATCCGTCTTCTCGAGTTGGGATCCATTTTCTACGATATTTGACAATAGAACCAGCGCTGGTAATTGTTGGAAAGCGACTGTTGGGAGCAAGCTGTTTCCGTGTCACAGTATGAGAATTTTAAAATTAATAATAATTAATAATATTATCTGCAACGTTGCCAGTAAGCTAAAATAGATTGTGTCAATTCGATTGGATGGGATATTTGAAATTGGGTACGGAAAGTCTGCGCTAGCTACAGGGACTATTTTGCGACACTTAAACGGGACAACACTGTTATTTGCTGTGCTATCTTGGGTCAATTTTAATAAATTTTATAATGTATATTTCTACACATTCTGCAAGCTTCGTCCACAGTTTTCATTGAATATTTTAATACCAATTAACGAGGGGAAATTTTCGCGAAAATTCCAAGAAATCCGTCTTCTCGAGTTGGGATCCATTTTCTACGATATTTGACAATAGAACCAGCGCTGGTAATTGTTGGAAAGCGACTGTTGGGAGCAAGCTGTTTCCGTGTCACAGTATGAGAATTTTAAAATTAATAATATTAATATTAATTGATAATATTATCTGCAGCGTTGCCAGTAAGCTAGGACAGATTATGTGTCAATTCGATTGGACGGGATATTTGAAATTGCAGCGCAGCCACAGGGACTATTTTGCGACAGTTAAATGGGACAACACTGTTATTTGCTGTGCTATCTTGGGTCAATTTTAATACTGTTCCACTTTTTTTTTTCTCGAGAGGAAATTTTCGCGAAAATTCCAAGAAATCCGTCTTCTCGAGTTGGGATCCATTTTCTACGATATTTGACAATAGAACCAGCGCTGGTAATTGTTGGAAAGCGACTGTTGGGAGCAAGCTGTTTCCGTGTCACAGTATGAGAATTTTAAAATTAATAATAATTAATAATATTATCTGCAACGTTGCCAGTAAGCTAAAATAGATTGTGTCAATTCGATTGGATGGGATATTTGAAATTGGGTACGGAAAGTCTGCGCTAGCTACAGGGACTATTTTGCGACACTTAAACGGGACAACACTGTTATTTGCTGTGCTATCTTGGGTCAATTTTAATAAATTTTATAATGTATATTTCTACACATTCTGCAAGCTTCGTCCACAGTTTTCATTGAATATTTTAATACCAATTAACGAGGGGAAATTTTCGCGAAAATTCCAAGAAATCCGTCTTCTCGAGTTGGGATCCATTTTCTACGATATTTGACAATAGAACCAGCGCTGGTAATTGTTGGAAAGCGACTGTTGGGAGCAAGCAGTTTCCGTGTCACAGTATGAGAATTTTAAAATTAATGATAATTAATAATATTATCTGCAACGTTGCCAGTAAGCTAACACAGATTATGTGTCAATTCGATTGGACGGGATATTTGAAATTGCAGCGCAGCTACAGGGACTATTTTGCGACACTTAAATGGGACAACACTGTTGTTTGCTGTGCTATCTTGGGTCAATTTTAATAAATTTTATAATGCATATTTCTACACATTCCGCAAGCTTCGTCCACAGTTTTCAATTGAATATTTTAATACCATTGACGGACATTTCGAAATAAACTTTTTCCACGAACGTTCCATAAATTGGACCAAAGGGTTTTTAATAAATTGAGAACGAAAAATTCACAGTCACTCGAACCGTGGGAAACGGTGGAATAACTTCAATGTTTCAGATTGAATGTAGAGTAAATGTTCATGCAGTCACGTAGCCTTCGCTGTGAAGTGAGTGACTTTCGCTCGAAAAGTTTTTCAAACTTGAGCGCGTATCAAAAGTTCCAACAGCTTTCACTGGGCTTCGAATCCCTTTTGTTCGGATATTATAAAAGCGCTGTTCGCATCGCGAACTTTCGAAAAATCATGCTATTAATAGATTGGCGACAGACTTATTATTATATCATTTATGGAAATGGGATCGTGGCAGGTACTAAATCGTTCAACCGTTTCAACTCCGTTCAACACATAAAAACATTAGAAGACTCGAAAGGAAATTTAATGTTGCGAGATCACTGCTATCTCGAGATCCCATAAGTTTGTATGTATAACGACAAAAGGAAGAACTGTTGAGGAAGATGTTTCGGCAGAAACTCTCGCAAAGTTTCTGAAGATATTTCGTACGAAAAAGGAAGTAACAGATAGTTTAAGACAAGCTCTGCCAAGCATCCTCACCGACGATTCCGCCATTTTCTCGCCACGACAAACTAACTCTGTTCAACGAAACTGTGTCGACCAACATATTCCTGACATTTTTCTGATTGAAACGAGTACCAACATGCGATAGTTCGGAGCACAATTCGCAAATTTAGTATTGATGATGGAGGAACCCGGGCGTTCGGATAGTAGAGGTGCTACTAAATCGTGGATTACTCAGGCAAATATGACGCGAACTGTACCGTCCTTGGGCTCATTTTATCCGGGAAACAGTCAGGAATATGTTGCTGAAAGTTTCATTAAAAAATAATTAAAAACGAAAAAGTTATATCACTTTTTACCCTTCAATGTTAGCAGCAAGATATGAAGAACTCAGGTTTCTGAATATACTAGTATAATTCGAAGATGTAGGCGTCGATGGCACGTCAGTCGACGTGTTAATGAATTCATTAGGCCAGGCGGACTCGTTTTGCGCCACGGGTTCAATTCACAAATTTAGTATTGATGATGACTGAACCCGAGCGTTCGGATAGTAGAGGTTCTACTAAATTGTGGATTACTCAGGCAAATATGACTCGAACTGTATCGTGTTTGTACTCATTTTATCCGGGAAACCGTCAGGAATATGTTGCCGAAAGTTTCATTAAGAAATAATTAAAAACGAAAAAGTTATATCAGTGTTTACCCTTTCATGTTTGCAGCAAGATTCCAAAAAACCAAGTTTCTGAATATACTAGTATAATTCGAAGATGCAGGTGTAGATGGCACGTCAGTCGACGTGTTAACGAGTTCATTAGGCCAGGCGGACTCGTTTTGCGCCACTGGTTCAATTCACAAATTTAGTATTGATGATGACTGAACCCGAGCGTTCGGATAGTAGAGGTTCTACTAAATTGTGGATTACTCAGGCAAATATGACTCGAACTGTATCGTGTTTGTACTCATTTTATCCGGGAAACCGTCAGGAATATGTTGCCGAAAGTTTCATTAAGAAATAATTAAAAACGAAAAAGTTATATCAGTGTTTACCCTTTCATGTTAGCAGCAAGATTCCAAAAAACCAAGTTTCTGAATATACTAGTATAATTCGAAGATGCAGGTGTAGATGGCACGTCAGTCGACGTGTTAACGAGTTCATTAGGCCAGGCGGACTCGTTTTGCGCCACGGGTTCAATTCACAAATTTAGTATTGATGATGACTGAACCCGAGCGTTCGGATAGTAGAGGTTCTACTAAATCGTGGATTACTCAGGCAAATATGACTCGAACTGTATCGTGTTTGTACTCATTTTATCCGGGAAACCGTCAGGAATATGTTGCCGAAAGTTTCATTAAGAAATAATTAAAAACGAAAAAGTTATATCAGTGTTTACCCTTTCATGTTAGCAGCAAGATTCCAAAAAACCAAGTTTCTGAATATACTAGTATAATTCGAAGATGCAGGTGTAGATGGCACGTCAGTCGACGTGTTAACGAGTTCATTAGGCCAGGCGGACTCGTTTTGCGCCACGGGTTCAATTCACAAATTTAGTATTGATGATGACTGAACCCGAGCGTTCGGATAGTAGAGGTTCTACTAAATCGTGGATTACTCAGGCAAATATGACTCGAACTGTATCGTGTTTGTACTCATTTTATCCGGGAAACCGTCAGGAATATGTTGCCGAAAGTTTCATTAAGAAATAATTAAAAACGAAAAAGTTATATCAGTGTTTACCCTTTCATGTTAGCAGCAAGATTCCAAAAAACCAAGTTTCTGAATATACTAGTATAATTCGAAGATGCAGGTGTAGATGGCACGTCAGTCGACGTGTTAACGAGTTCATTAGGCCAGGCGGACTCGTTTTGCGCCACGGGCTCTCCGGGGCATTCGACTTACGGGATTATGAGAACCTATCAACGCGGTTCTAGGGTATAGAACTGCTAGAAACTTTGGGAGGACAGGGGTAGCTTCCGAGACGACCCAAACAATGAACCCCGGTGCCGCACCGGGTTCGAGTTGCCGAAGCTGACTCTTGTTTGCCGGAACCCGAGCAGGCTCGAGTTTCAAGCAGCTCGCACTTCCGGCCCGAGTTTTGGCCCGAAAACGCTCGGAGACCCATCGCCTGGATTCGAACGCTCGTTGAAGGCCTCTCTGGCCTTGGCCTTTATCAACGACGAGTGTCCTCGAGGCTTCTGTTCCTCCATCGTGTGCCCTCTTCATCTTTCACTCTTCATCGTCTCCCTCTTTCGCATGCATTTGGGTCTGTTGGTTGCAATTTTGCTGAGCTCTGCGAAAAAATTCTTCGATTTCTTCATTATCTAATGGGAACAGACCTAACTAACGCGATCTATATGTATCATTGTACACAGTCGTCGTCGTCAGCAATATGGCCATAGGTTTTTATTGTTAAAAAAAAAAAAAAAGTTTTTTCGAATCGGGTGCATCGAAACGGAAGTTTCGAAACTGATTTCGAAACCAATGTTCTGGAAAAGTTTCTTCGAAATACACCGGCGCCAATATCCGTCGGTGGCCGAATTGCTTTGTTGCCTGGTCGATACTTCTAAAACCCGCCGTCGAATATGGTCTCTAATACAGTTTATAGCGTTGCGAAAAATTCAAGCGTGTCGTCAAACAAAAGAATTCTATTTATTTCGAATACGCGAAATTGGGGATAAAATGTTTTTTTTTTTTGCATCGTTTTGTTCTGGTTTGACTACAAAATTTGAAACAACCTGTACAATCGTTCATAATTTCATTTTTATGTAAGCAATTTTATAGGATTCAGGAATCACAGTGTTTTGTACTGTCCTTGCTTGGAAATTGTTTTACCACGTGATCCTAGTCACATAAATTGAAACAACCTGTACAATCGTTCGTAATCTCATTTTTATGTAAGCAATTTTATAGGATTCAGGAATCACAGTGTTTTATACTGTCCTTACTTGGAAATTGTTTCACCACGTGATCCTAGTCACATAAATTGAAACAACCTGTACAATCGTTCGTAATCTCATTTTTATGTAAGCAATTTTATAGGATTCAGGAATCACAGTGTTTTATACTGTCCTTACTTGGAAATTGTTTCACCACGTGATCCTAGTCACATAAATTGAAACAACCTGTACAATCGTTCGTAATCTCATTTTTATGTAAGCAATTTTATAGGATTCAGGAATCACAGTGTTTTATACTGTCCTTACTTGGAAATTGTTTAACCACGTGATCCTAGTCACATAAATTGAAACAACCTGTACAATCGTTCGTAATCTCATTTTTATGTAAGCAATTTTATAGGATTCAGGAATCACAGTGTTTTATACTGTCCTTACTTGGAAATTGTTTCACCACGTGATCCTAGTCACATAAATTGAAACAACCTGTACAATCGTTCGTAATCTCATTTTTATGTAAGCAATTTTATAGGATTCAGGAATCACAGTGTTTTATACTGTCCTTACTTGGAAATTGTTTCACCACGTGATCCTAGTCACATAAATTGAAACAACCTGTACAATCGTTCGTAATCTCATTTTTATGTAAGCAATTTTATAGGATTCAGGAATCACAGTGTTTTATACTGTCCTTACTTGGAAATTGTTTAACCACGTGATCCTAGTCACATAAATTGAAACAACCTGTACAATCGTTCGTAATCTCATTTTTATGTAAGCAATTTTATAGGATTCAGGAATCACAGTGTTTTATACTGTCATTACTTGGAAATCGTTTCACCACGTGATCCTAGTCACATAAATTGAAACAACCTGTACAATCGTTCGTAATCTCATTTTTATGTAAGCAATTTTACAGGATTCAGGAATCACAGTGTTTTATACTGTCCTTACTTGGAAATTGTTTAACCACGTGATCCTAGTCACATAAATTGAATCACCCTGTACATTATCGGCGTTCAACGCGTAATCTACTCCGATTGTATTCTCCCAAGAAAGTTGCGTAATGTGTCGCACGACACGACTAAATGGAAAAACGTGTACTGCAGCAATGTTGACCCCGTTAACGACATCCTCTACTTGTACAGGCGTCCGACTGTTTATGGAACTAACTACTGGGAATCGACTATTCAGGTAATCGTATTCTAGCTTCGACTAGAATATTAAAATTCTAGTCGAATGGGTTGCTTACTAAATAAAAAAAAGACTATATTTCTATTATCAAAAAGTCAATTTCTATTTCCAGTTTGGAAAAAGTCAACTTCTATTTCCAGTTTGGAAAAAATCAACTTTTATTTCCGTTTCGGAAAAAATGTATTATTTTCACTTTCGAAAAAGTCAATTTTTATCTCTATTTTCGAAAAGTCAATTTTCGTTTTCATTTTCAAGAACACGATTTTCATTTTTATTTATGGAAGATACAATTCGCTTTTACTAATCTTAATTTCAAATAAACTGATTTCACTTTCTTCGGAAAAACTCGTGATTCGATCTAAGTAATTGTCGCGCGCACTACTATACTCGAAATCTAATTTTTCGGAAAATGCGTTCTCCGAACGCGACTCAACATGCGATGCAAATTGCACATCTGATTCGTCAATCTCGCATTGCATTCCTGCACCGGCATTGCCTCGATGCAGCACGGCGGAGCTCGGTCTCCTTTTTCCCGCGGCGCGGCGGAATATTCGTCGAATTAATTAGCCACCCTGTACGTAATTACACGTTCACCCTGATAGGGATTTACACGCGTGCTCTCTCTCTATCTCTCTCTCTCTCGTTGTAGAAGAAGGTACAGGGGGAAGGTTAGGGAACGACGAAGATCCCGGTGTAAGGACAAGAGGAACGTGAATTCGAGTGGGGTGTGATGAAAAGGGGGGAACGGGGTTCCAAGCTAGAGAGAGGAGCGAGTCGTAAAGGGGGGAAAGGACAAGACCATACGGCTGGCGTGTACCAAGGATATTGGGCTATACGTCATACGTTGCATAGCTACGCGACCCCAAACGAGCTATTGTTCCTCGCGACGAAGTGTTTCTCCACCCCCGCGCACGCCCGTACCCCCGTAACGTCCCCCCCTCTCTCCAGCATCCGAACCCCTCTACGCGAGCTATTTCGTGGCGTGTCATCCCGATAATTTTGGAAATTTCGACGGTCGACTCGTACTATGCCGTGACCAATTAATCGTATCATGGGATCCGAGATATCGGCGTTGCTTTCACGATCGCATCCTCATCCCCCCGGAATATCTCGAGTATCCCTGCGGTTCTGTACCGTCGCTTTTCCTTGTCTCCCTTCTTCGAAGAGCCTCGAACGATTCACCGTTGTTCCGGAGATTAGATTTTTAGTTAATTCGTTCTTCCGGGCCGTTTACTTCGCTCGCGAGCCCTTAAGGGGGGTTGCGAACAATTTACCCCCCTTTTTGGAAAAAATATTGTAGTCGAAAGCTTTTTATTAATACAAGCACCAATCTAGGAAATTAGATAATTTTATCGTGGTTTTCCTATATCGAGCCCTTAAGGGGGGCTGAGAACAATTCCATTTTGGAAATAATATTGAAGTCGGAAGCTGTTTATTAATGAAATGAGCAGTCTAAGAAATTAGACAATTTTATCGTGGTTTTCCTACATCGAGCCCTTAAGGGGGGAAAATTTTTTTGTAGAGAATAATTTAATACTGCAATACTAGAATATAAAGTAGTGAGAACGATGATTTCTGATGGCACGGCCGAGGAACAGTAAATTAGGGTGATGCGCCTCTGTACAGTCTCTGTAGGCCATCAAGACGACTTGCATGGCCGTAATATATGGTTTTGCACGGCGACTTGGTCATTTGATTGATTGCGTTTGATTGCGCAATGTCCAATAGCCTGTATCAAAGATCGCTTATCTCGGCGCTTATTGGCTATATCGTATCCGTGTATCATTATCAATATAGGATCTGCATAAATGACTTTCTGCTATTCTTTGCAATATTCGATATTTTGCAACGTTCGATATTTTGCAACACTTATTCAAAAATTATAATTTAAAAGCTAGAATTTTCGATCGCTATAAATGCGAATAAATTCTTCCTATAAGAAGTGCATCTTCATTATAAAATAATCTAAAACAGTCGCTTCGTAAATATTACTAAATATCTTAACAAATTCTCCTTGTTCATCTAAAATACTGTAAAACTTTGACTTTCTCCTTATTCATCTAAAATACTGTAAAATAGTCAATAATAGAAATATTTACGAGTCAAAAATGACCCAACCACCCTATTCGATCCAGTCTAATACTCAGCATTAGTGAGTGGCTGGGTTAGGCAGTTTCCCTAATAATCTAAAACAGTCGCATCATAAATATTACTAAATATCTTAAAAAATTCTCCTTATTCGTCTAAAACACTGTAAAATAGTCAATAATAGAAATATTTACGGGTCAAAAATGACCCAAGCACCCTATTCGATCCAGTCTAATACTCAGCATTAGTGAGTGGCTGGGTTAGGCAGTTTCCCTAATAATCTAAAACAGTCGCATCATAAATATTACTAAATATCTTAAAAAATTCTCCTTATTCGTCTAAAACACTGTAAAATAGTCAATAATAGAAATATTTACGGGTCAAAAATGACCCAACCACCCTATTCGATCCAGTCTAATACTCAGCATTAGTGAGTGGCTGGGTTAGGCAGTTTCCCTAATAATCTAAAACAGTCGCATCATAAATATTACTAAATATCTTAAAAAATTCTCCTTATTCGTCTAAAACACTGTAAAATAGTCAATAATAGAAATATTTACAGGTCAAAAATGACCCAAGCACCCTATTCGATCCAGTCTAATACTCAACATTGGTGAGTGGCTGAAGCGAAATGTTTTGCGCCCGGTTAGGCAGTTTCCCTAATAATCTAAAACAGTCGCATCATAAATATTACTAAATATCTTAAAAAATTCTCCTTATTCGTCTAAAACACTGTAAAATAGTCAATAATAGAAATATTTACGGGTCAAAAATGACCCAAGCACCCTATTCGATCCAGTCTAATACTCAGCATTAGTGAGTGGCTGGGTTAGGCAGTTTCCCTAATAATCTAAAACAGTCGCATCATAAATATTACTAAATATCTTAAAAAATTCTCCTTATTCGTCTAAAACACTGTAAAATAGTAAATAATAGAAATATTTACAGGTCAAAAATGACCCAACCACCCTATTCGATCCAGTCTAATACTCAACATTGGTGAGTGGCTGAAGGGAAATGTTTTGCGCCCGGTTAGGCAGTTTCCCTAATAACGTACAAGGGTGCTGGAACGCGCAACCATGAACGCGAACGCTTGTAAAAGAAGACGCCATTACCGAGGCAGAGGCTGGTTCAGTTAGTGCATGCGTGGTTTACCGTATGGTCGTACATCATCGGCTGGTTTGCGTCGGTTTAACCACCCTTACCGCCAGTTGCGCCGGTTATCCGAGCATGGTGAGCAAGTCAGAATGATTCAAGTGCCGTGGTCACCGCGCAGGCACACACACCTACACGCGCAGGCATACTTCTCCGCGCACGTACTGTGCACGCACACAACAGCGCACTCTACGACGCTAGACCGGGGAAAATCGAGAACAATTCCCTTCTATCGTTGCATCTACAAAACGCGAGATTAATTTTACCTCTGCTGCGTCATCGTTTGTTCGCCTGACCTCCTATGATCTTCCCTGGTGCCAGTGGAAACGGTCTGAAATTGGTCGGACACCGTTGGAGCACTTAAGGGGGTCATGTGGCAGATCCGAAAAAAATTTTGTTTGCACAAATTGCTTGTATAACATTGCTAGAATGTGCAGGTAAAAGCATATTTCGATATTCGAAGTCATTACGATTAAAGTATTAATAAATATAATCAGTGAAATATCAATCAGCTGGACATTAAATAAATATGTCTCTTTTATCGATCGTATTATTGTTAATAACAAATGTTAGATGTTATCGGCGCTACGGTTCGATCATTTAATACGAAGAATTTTAAAAAGCAATTTTGCTGATTAACAAATAACTGGACATTAATTTGTGCTGGGAAAAAGTGCATTCGATTCTACGTGCACTTCGGAGTACGGAGCCAACACAATTTCTCAACACACAGCAGACTAATGTTGAGTTTACATTTTCTTTTTGTAAATCGTACTTGAATCGCGTTTTTCTCAAAACTGTATTTTTCATATTGGCGACCATGATATCTCAAAAACTACGGAACGGATTTCGCTCAAATTTTTATGGTATAGTCAGCACATCTATAGTTCTCGCTGGTACCAAAATATTTCTGATATCTGCTACAGTTTTTTTTTAAAGCTGAAAAAGAAGAAAAAAAAATGACGAAACTTGGAACTTAACATTTAAGCCAAAAATTCAATTTTCGATATTTTTTTATTATTTTGGTACCGGCGATAGCCGCAGGTCTACAAATTGAAATGCCGTTTGATTTTTTGATATCAGATGATCGAAACCTCCGGAATCATGGTCGCCATCAACCTACTTTTTTTTTTACTCATGAGTGTCTTCCGAACGGTGTAAAGTCGATCCAACTCGTTATTTTGGTTTGAAAAAATTCTGAGAGACTGTTAAAATGTCAGTAAATGTGTGGTAAAAATTTCAAGATTGTATATTTTAAGGGTCGTTCAAAAAAAATTCCTAAAATAGCAAGAAAAAGTAGCACTCACATGGGATGACTCCCTTAAGTAGAACGCGACATAATTGATCAGACATCGATGCAAAATCAAAAGTGAATTTTGCTTTCCTACGTAGAATTTTACCGTATGATCAAAAAATTATTAAAAAATATTGCATATGTATTTTCTCATTCGTTATCTGTCCTGATTAAAATGAGTCCAAACATCGATGCAATTTTAACCACATTTGCGTGTTTAATCCACGAAATTATGAAACCTCTGTTATGCGAACTGTTCAGTAGAACATGGTAGATTAAAATTTTTTGACTTGTACAAATGTTGTGTATGACTCCCTTAAGTAGAACGCGACATAATTGATCAGACATCGATGCAAAATCAAAAGTGAATTTTGCTTTCCTACGTAGAATTTTACCGTATGATCAAAAAATTATTAAAAAATATTGCATATGTATTTTCTCATTCGTTATCTGTCCTGATTAAAATGAGTCCAAACACCGATGCAATTTTAACCACATTTGCGTGTTTAATCCACGAAATGGTAAAACCTCTGTTATGCGAACTGTTCAGTCGAACATGGTAGATAAAAATTTTTTTGACTTGTACAAATGTTGTGTATGGATCGATTTGACGTCACAAAAAGTAACATCTAATTTTATACGCTGTAGTTTAAAAAATACCAATAATTATTACACAATTAAATGGAACAGTCTCATACGATGTTTTTGACAGATGGGCCATGAAACATTTAAAAAGTTCATCGCGCAAGCTTTTAGACGGTACCGAATTTTTCAGAAGCAAAAGAGTTCGTTGTCGTCATCGTCATAGTCTACGACCAACGTAATTATACCACGCTGTTCTTGATTCTTTACCCAGATACGCCCGTCAATCTTTGTTCAATTTTAACGAGTCTCCTTCATTACGATAACTCGTCGAGGAGAGCACGACGACGTTTCTAAAAATCACAACTTTTACTAAAAACAGAAATGAACTTTACGTTCATTAAAAATTTATTCCAGGAGAACTAAACAACATACGGCTAAAAATTGTTTTGCAATATGTATATCGAGCCACATGATTCAGCACTACATAAATTCTCAACAACAGCGACTTTTAAAATTCCCCATTAAAAATCGTTGATTTCTTCTTTATAACAACCAGAGCTGGTGAAAATAGTATTTGAAATAGTAAATATAAAATAATCCTATTTATTTTAGAGTATGTGCACAATTTTAAAAATAAAATATTTTATTTGATGCAGTAATTTTTGAAAATAGTATTTGAAAATAGTATTTTATTTTAATAATATTGATAATATTTGTATTTTGTCTCTCTCGTTATTTTCAATTTCAATTATAAATATTATTGCTGAAAATAATGGTTCGAGAATTCAATACATTTATGAGTGTAAATAGTTTCTTAACGATAAAATACACAGTGTATGTTTAAGCGGTTTCTCAGAGTTTTATAACAATTAAAAAGTGTTTCAGATTGTTAAAGAAGAAATATTTTATTTTCTGGTTCAAATTGTTGAAATAGAAATGTTTCATTTTCTGGAACAGATTGTTGAAATAGACATATTTCATTTTCTGAATCAGATTGTTGAAATACAAATATTTCATTTTCCGAATCAAATTGTTGAAATAGAAATACTTTATTTTCAGGTTCAGATTGTTCAAATAAAATACTATTTTCTTTAAGCAAAATAAAATCTAAAATATTCAATAGTATTTGAAATATCTGTTGCTCACCTCTGATAACAACCCAGCATGAAAAAAAAATCTATATTCCATGACCATCTAGACACCGTCTACAAAAAGCACAGAGGGTGCGGAACGCGGGTTTGATCCACATCGTCCGGCAGACAGTCATTTGTCGTAGACAGAATGATTGGAGCGGAGGTCCCTCGAAAAAGAGTGCGGGGTCGTCGTCGTCGGTGTCGTTCCTCCTTAGCGTCTCGCATCTATACGGTCGCGTGTACAACGGGGGGGAAAAAAAACACAGACGAACAGGCGACGAGACAGAGCTTTTTTACGAGGGAACTACGTTTACGAGCTTATGGGGACGTGGATAACGGCGCAGACAGCTGCGCGTAGTCCGGGCACGTGTCCTCAGCTGCCAGAAGTCAATTTCCTTTTCCCAGGAAAGCAGTTTCCCCGTCGGTTTCCCTCTGTTCCGACGCCTTTTTTCCGTTTCCCGATCTCCCGACACTCTATCACGTACCACCATCCCTCCCCTCCCCTCCCTACAACCCCCGACACCCTAATGTCGTAGGCTATCCTCCGCACACCAGGACCCGTACCTTTCCCCCCCCCCGATAACTTCCGGTCAAGCTTTGTTGTCCTGGCAGCCGAGAGAGGAGATATTGCCGTCGGTCAGAGAATTGAATCCTCGAGTGGACGTAATCCTTTCTCTTATTCCACCCTGGGGGACAAGGCCGGTGCTGCTGCTCGATGGCTGTTTGTAATTGGTTCGTTAAGTTAATTGTGAACGCGGCCGTCGTCGATGCTGAGCTGTTTATACCGATATACCTCCGATCGATCGATCCGGCTCTGTTTTATTAAATATCACTGGCGATGGACGAATCTGGCCTATCTATTATTTGGAATGTTGGAATGGTATATCGGGTTCACAGTTACAGGGGAGTAGAGTTTGAATTCAGTAGGTTATCCAGCCGTTGAGTACAGAAAAATGGCTGTTTCTAGAAAATTTATTGTGCAATAATAGTCAAACGTACAGTGACATAAAATTTTGCGTATACCTTTGAATCATGGCTGAACATACTGGAAAAAGTTTTCCGGTAGTATGTTGTTTAGTTCCTCCGCAATAAATTGTTGAAAGTGACCATTTTTAAGAACCAAGAGCGCCGAGTAGCGAAGCAACCGTCGGAATTTCGGGATTGCCAAAGTTGCTACAGGAAAAGCATCTTGTTCCCCCGACGGACGCAGCCGTGGCCCCGGCCACGTTTGATTTATCGCGAAATTTCCCCTGGCCTCTCATGGGGAATACAGCGGGACGACGCCGTCCGGATATGCGCGTGCGGAGTCCTAATAATCTAATACGCCGCGACCTGAGCGCAATTTCATGCTTTCTCGGGCATGCCGTGCACCCTGTGTCCCACCCCATATCTGCCCGATACCCCCTTACCGTCGCGATCAAACGTTCTTCCCACCCCCCTGACCCTCTCCGCCTTTCCTGCCACGCGTTCTCGATCTCCGTTCCGCCTTCCACCGCCTGCTTAGCTATCCCCTAAATGAAATACACTGGCTGAATTTACAAAAATAATTTTTTCGTTTTTAATCATTTGTTTATGAAACTTTTACCAACGTATTCCCTACAATTTTCTGTTTAAAACGATACCCAACACGACACCATTTGGTTCGTACGTTCCCGAGTAATCCACGATTAAGTAGAACCTCGCCTATCCGAACTGAAAGCAGTGTTGCCAAATTCGTAAAACGAAAAGGCAAAAGTGGTTCGAAGTATGCGATGCGGGTACTCATTTTAATCGGCAAAATGTCCGCAATACGATGGTACCTCTTTCGCAACGAAATAATCACTTGATCTCCCAGCTGCTTTTCCGGAGCAGTAAAACTTCCAAGCGAGTGACCTCGCTTGATGTCTTCTAAAGCTGAGCCAATTCTCGTCTCCGTCAAGCAGAGCTCCATCAAGGATCCCCTTCTGAAATCACGAACCCAATTTGTCAAGCCACTCTCGCCGCGCAACCGTGTCCAAAACGGTGACTCTAACAAGCGTTTAACTCGAAACGGTTCCCGGTATCGTGATGAACGGTTTTGTACCCGCGAAATCGTCGGACTCCTTATCCTTTTCATCGGATGTAGCTTAAGGCGCTCGGTATATAAAACAGCGAACGGCTGTGTGTCGCGTTTAACGATCGGCCGCTTCCTATGATCGGCTTTATGCACTTTGCACCGGGTACACGTATGCAGCCGTATTGCATAGGTATTGCATCGCATATTCTGTTCCGTCGATCGGCTCCCAATCTGCACCGGCCGATCATCGAAAGATTCGATTTCCTGGCGGCTTTGATCGCGGACGGGTAAAATCGGATTTAAAGGACTACTTATCCCCGAAGGACTCCTTGCCAGGACGCAGTCCGGGAGAGGGAGGGGGGGGGGGGGGATAAGACGTCCGACGATTCTTACAGGAGGCATTATGTTCGGCGATATATATATGTATATCGTGTCCTCTTGTCGGTAAATTTTGTAAGGACGCGTAATCCCCCGTGCACGGGAGGACATCGTTCTACAGATCCAGCGGGGTTTTTCGCGAATTTCACGTAATTTGATCGGGATCCTTCCGTCTTTGGAGGAGATCCTCCACAAAGGGGCTATCTAGCATCTGGCCGTGAAGAAATGCAGAAGACGCACCGCCTTACGTGAATGCGTTTGTATTTTACCAGCTCGATTTTATTAAACGGGGAAGCACGTTAAACACTCGAAAAAAATACAAAAAAAAGTCTCTTATTTTTTTTTTTACTGCGACACGTCGGACCAAAAAATCTGGCAAAAATCGAGCACGATGCTTATGCCAATATCTCATTGTTGAATTAATTCCGTTGGGGTCGCTCTTAAACTTCTATATGAAATCTGAAATTTATCGACTCTTTTTTCCATGTTAATTTTTTACAAGCAGAATTTGCAGTGGAAAAATCGGAAAAAATTTTCTAATACAGGGCTTGGTACCCGGAAATGAGTCAGATTTTTTCCGGAATTTTTAATCGTTATTATACGAGAAAAATGGGGCAAACACTGATTTTTCGATTTTTTACGATAACTACCCCTATTGGTGAGCTGTCGAGCTGAAACTTGGCAGAAAGGTCTCTTTTATGAGAGGCTAAAGTTTGTAATTTTAACCAACAAATTCGGCTATGGTCTTTTACAAGTTATGCCCCTGGCTCCCCGACAGCTTCGTACGGCCCTGCAGTACCGAAGTTTCGAACACTTGAGAACTTTTCTCGCTATCCATACCAGCCCACCAAATATTTTATTATTCATTGTATTCACGTTCTACAGAAAAAGAAATGAAAGACTGGTTCCTCTATTGTTCTATGATTGATACTTCAGCATTTCTCTTGAGTTACGCGTGTCGGCTATAGTGATGCGGTGCATGGAAGCTCGAACATCCATTCGTAACCTTTCCATTGAAAAAAGCCAGGTCCATTCTTCATCGGACAAGTTACCTTTGTTTTTCGACAAAGAAGAGACCTGGACGCTCATTGTCATAATAGCTGTCCGCTGCAGTATATGCTGCAGGACTGAATTAGTGGGAGTGGAATGGACATCTATTATGACGCGAGCGATTCTCAATTTCTTCTTACCGAATTTTCACAATATTTTAATCATAAAAATGAACTTTCTGCTATTGAAAAATTAACAAGAACAAAATTAACATAATCTGATTAAAGTACAAGGTCATCGAGGTCTCGAAAACTTCCGGTCACCGAGGTTCAATAATTTAACGCGATTCTGCAATCTATCTCGTAAAAAAAAGAGGGACAACAGGTCCCGGTAATCGAATTGGCCCCCAGGGGCCACCGAGCGGAAAGTAAGGAGCACCGGTAAGTAAAGCTACGGTAACTGCTTTAACTACCGTGTCACTCTATATCGCGTTTAATTACACAGATCTGACCCTTCGCCAACGATCCCTTCGCGAAGTTCGCCCTTCTGAACTTGAAGTGGCAGGCTCGTGTTCCTGAGGAGCTTTGCCCCACGGAGCTCTCTGTGTGTGAGCTCTTACGTTTGCCCTTGTCAAATAATCCTTCGAAGATTAGTTTCGTCCCCCACAGCGTCAAGATCCCTAGAAATTTTGCTTACCGTGCGTAATCGCGATATGTTGGCCCTGGGAGCGCGACGGTTGCCCCTGGGGGCCAAAAGTTCCGGGCTAATGATGTTAGAGTGTGCGGAGCTTCTCTGTAGGTTTGGTCTGATGTGTAGGACATGTAGAATGGTATTTATTTTGATCTATCCTTGGGCTTGATGCTCATGAGTTTGACTGAGCCAGAAAAGTGCCCCTTGGGGCATTTTTGCTACCAGGAGCTTATTAACAGACTGTTTAATAATTCTTCTAGCTAAAATCACTATAATTAAAAATACTTGATTTTAGACTTAATTTAAACTTATTGTTGAATAATAGTTTTACTGTAATATTTAATTTAGGTTAACCATAACCTCTATACGGCAACCTGATCTATACACACGTAATCCTAACCTCAATCTCAGCCTCTATGTGTAATCCTAGCTTCTATATCTAATCCCGGACCCTATACTTAATCCTGGCTCCCCTATAATCCTAACCTCAACATAAACGTGACCATAATACAATTCTGTGGTTAATATGTACTCTTAAACTAAACATGAAGCTAGAGCAATAATACTAGACTGAATAAAGATCTAATATTTAGCACGATACCCTAAGTTTAATACATCTTATCATACATAAACAAATATGTCTTACAAGACGTTAAGGGGGGAAAGTAACTAAAATACGAGGAATAACGATCTGGAAGTGTCTCGCCACTGTAAGGCTATTTTACATGGAGTTCTCTCTCCACAAGAAAAGTCTGTACCCCCATAAGAGCACTCTGAGCTCTAAAGGGGGCATCCGAGTATCGTCAAAAAAACCCGTTCGAATTGAAAACAGCAGGGAAACAAGATTCAAGAAAGTTCAAAGGCCGAAACAATTCCGTGGTAGACAGACTGAAACGAAAAGCTAAAATTGTTTAAACGTCATTTGCTCCTGTGGGACGCTAAGGGGCGGAAGTTGTAGAAAGTAGAAGTCGGAGAGGCCAGAACGATTCCTGGAGGTAAAAGCGAAACAAAAAGCGATAAAACAGTTAAGCCAGTTGATTTTGTCCCACGCGACGCGACGCGACGTTACGGGGGGAGGGGGGCGGGGGCGGGGGAAGAAGGGTGGCACGATGTGTAGGAGGAAGAGGAGTGAGTGGTATGTCCAAGCATCCATGAAATGGAAAACTAAGCCCGAGGTTGGCGAATCAGTGAAAATGAAGACGCGGTCAGAGCCGCGAGAGATATGGTCGCGCTCTCGGGTCTGAAAGGAAGAAGGAAAGGGTGAATATCCCGAATGCAGAGTGGGTAGGCGAGAGAGCCAGCTCTCGGCGTAGTCGCGCACCTAATTGCCAGTGCGCGCCTCGAGACACCGTAGATCGCACGAGCGATTTCCAATTAGCGATGTGACTGATATACCCGGGTTCAAGGAAACGGGAAAGGGGTCGTGCCTGTTCCCCTCTGGCCCCTTTCTCTCTCTCTCTCTCTGCCTCTCTCCCTCTCTGTCTCTCTCGCGTTCCCAGCAGAGCAGAGGCTCGTGTCTCTCGCGAGCGCGCAGGTGGCGCGACGTCTGTCAAGAACAAGAGCGACTGAGAAATACCTCGGCTCGAGGGATGGATACTGATTAATTGCGGCGACTACCTATATGTCCGACCTTCATTATTAAACGACAGGGGCGCTGAAGAGCGACGCTAATTCCTCGAGCACCAAGGGAATGAGCGCGACAAGCTCCCGGCCGATGAAAAATTAAGAAGTCGATGCTGTGCGAATTGAGTAAAGGGTTTGGTATAGGTCCTTTCAAGTCGAAAAATAAGGAAGTGGAATGCGCCGAAACCACCCGTTACGGCGCACGTGCTCTTATGGGGACACAGAGTATTTTTGTGGAGAAAATATTTGTTTCTGAAGCGAAACTCTTCCTCTATGTGCTTTCTTGCACTTTCTACACCTTCCCCCCTTAGCGTCTCGCACTTCTACACCTTCCCCCCTTAGCGTCTCGCACTTCTACACCTTCCTCTCTGTGCTTTCTTGCACTTTCACACCTTCCCCCCTTAGCGTCTCGCACTTCTACAACTTCTCCCCTTAGCGTCTCGCACGTCTACACCTTCCCCCCTTAACGTCTCGCGAGGCCAAAATGACATTTTTTAATTCGTATGAATTCGTGATCATGTTTAGATCTATTTGGAGCCTCCTTCAGGGGACAGTGCGCTCTTATGGGGGGACAGAATATTTTTATACAGCAGATTCCTATATTTTTCTATATTGGAGTGTATTTATCCATTCAACGAAACGATCGCCATCGATAATGGTTAAATTGCGACCTCTTGAAATTCGCAGACAGTTCCCAGGTATTTTTGACAGTGTCCCAGGTTCGTGCGATGAATTAACGATAATTAATATCGCGGGTGACGGGACGGGGGCGCGTGGCGACTGCCAGATATTGACAGGCCGGGATAATGAGGAACTATAGACGCCAGAAGTCGGCGGTAATTGCGCGAAAGCGTGTTTCTCCTTTTCTTCCCCGGCGATTATTGGCGAAGTTAATTCCTCGTTATTTCGCTACCTCTGGCGACGATTAACGAGGACGCCCGGTTATCCCTTCGCGCGCGAAAATCGCTCCGGGCCGATGATTAGTTCGAGAATATCTCCTGTACCCGCCGATGGATTAATTTCGGAACGTATATATCCGGCTGGCCTGCAGATAAAAGTCCCCCTTTGTCGCGTACCTTGACGAGCTTCTCGAAAAATCTGTTAATCACTGTCTGCTCTTCCGAAGAAGACACTCCAAGTCATAATAGCTGTCCATGCGCTCCCCATGCTGCAAGCCTGCAGTAATAGGAGTGGGGTGGACATCTATTATGACTCCAGCGTTCACCGAGTTCAAAGAGCTGTAACTTTTTTGAAAATTGATTTCTCCGAAATCGGTTTGGTCTAGGACTATTTTGTGTATGTAGTTTAATGCACGATGTGTGTATTGATTTTTTCAAAACAGAATAATTTTATAAAAAAATTGAAGAATTTGTTTCAATTTATCAAAGAGAGAAGACACTCGAAGTCATAATAGCTGTCCATGCTGCAAGCCTGCAGTAATAGGAGTGGGGTGGACATCTATTATGACTCCAGCGTTCATCGAGTTCAAAGAGCTGTAACATTTTTGAAAATTGATTTTTCCGAAATCGGTTTGGCCTAGGACTATTTTGTGTATGTCGTTTAATGCACGACGTATGTATTGATTTTTGCAAAATGGAATAATTTTATAAAAAAATTGAAGAATTTGTTTCAATTTATCAAAGAGAGATATTGACAAGGAAATTATGGTTACTTTTGCAGGATGGTCCGCATGATCGGCGACGAGTTCCTGACAGAGGAGAGGGACCGGAAGTACTATGCCGATCACTACACTTGTTGCCCGCCGCCCCTCTTCATCATCCTCATCACCCTCGTGGAGGTCAGTGGAAAAAACTATATTCGCCTTTTGCAACGCGGTCGTAAAGCCCCGCACATAATTCGAAATTCACGAGCTTTGATCCCGTGCCGCACGATCAATTTTTCATGGATCTACTACCACGTGCACACACGTGAGAGGAACACGCGTGTTCCCGGCCAGGGCCGCAAAAATGGGGGCGACCCGGGAGGGGGGAGGGGGGTTATTTATTAAAAATCCCTTTGACACGACCCGGTTCGAATACCGCCCCGTGTTGCTCTTCTACCTTGTTTAGGCCGTGGCCACACGATGCTGTTTTTTTTTAGCGAACGTTTTTCAACGTTTTTCACCGAGTGCGTAAAATCGTAGATTAATTTCGAAAGTATATTCAATTCTTTAAACGAAGTTTCAGCAGATATTTTATTATTTTTGTCGTTTTGATATTTCAGAAGGCGGAAGTAATAAAATTTTTTATCAATGTGCACAGACACTTCAAAATATACAAATAGAGCCATCGAAGTCGATAATTTATTTTCACTAAAAAATTGAAGGCACTTTGATTTTCGTTATAAATATTTTATATGGAAATTATTGAATAATATTGCGACGTATTATTCCCACGCAATTCTACCTTTAAAGAAACATTGTTTTATCAGTCTTCAAGTAGACTGCAAATCGTATAAAATGCACCGGGTCCAGGAATCTTGAACTGTTTATACATAGAGTGCGCAGAATATGTTTTCTCGTTTAGCGTGTTTTCTTTTGCATTCCCGATGCAGTATAAACGAAGAACGCCATTTCTGTATCGCCCGTGTTGTTAGGAGAAACGTTCCTCTGTTATGGACGACTGAAACAACATCTGCGAATGTGATTGCAGTCGCAATGTTTTCAAAAATCAATTTTTTACTTCGCATTTTTAATATCCGTGTTTGCCATGGAGGAGTTATTAATTGCTAAAAAATATAACTATCGAGTGTTTCGGGTTTAATGTATTTAGCACAATTTTTAAACAAATACTGTTCAACTATCATAGAATAAGATGAATATATTCATTTCTTAAAGAAACATAATTTCAAATATTTAAAAAATTGTTGAACATCCCTTATATCTCAACCCCCTTCGAAGGTAGTCATCGTAGTCACAATAGCTGTCCATTCGATTCCTATTACTTCAGGCCTGTGATATACTTGCAGGGTGGACATCTATTATGACTATGATCGTCCATCGAATTCAAAGAACTTTTAAAAAAATTGATTTTTCCGAAATCGGTTTAAATATTATTTAAACATCGCAGAATAAGATGTATATCTTGATTTTTCAAAGAAACATCATTTTATATAATTAAAAAATTGTTAAACTTCTGGAGACCAGATAGAACCATTTTGTCTCATTGACAGTAAACTGTACCTTTTTATAAACGCAATGACACGTTCGTTGCAAAGATGAAGGTCTAATTTCGCACGTTCACAGCCCAAAATTGCAAGGTCGTCCACTTTGCAGTCCTTTTGAAGACGAGAATTCAGCTTTTTGTTTTCCACCCCCCGTTGTCGCCCGTTTAACCGCGTTATTAAATTTCCGCGTGTGAATTTGTTTTCACTCGGTCGTGCGCACTGGAATCCGTTGTGTAAAGTGTGCCCGTTAATTCTCGTTTACATTGTGCGGGCCCTGGGCTCTAGAAAGTCCCGCAAACGGTCGACTTTATGGGGAAAAGTGTAAAATACCGCGGAACTTTCAGTAAAATTGGAGTAACACGCATTACGGTACAGCACGGTATCCGACTTCATCTTAAATTATCCCGCCTACTACCACTAACAGAATGGCCAACAAACCTCCATAATTATACAGACCATTCAATTCCATTCATTTTCGCTAATTGCGAATGCTTCGTTCAAATATTCATTTATAAATTAATGTTACACGATATGAAAAAATTGCCTCCTTTTTGTTCTCCATTTTGAGTCACTAATATTGTTTATTTTGTTGAATCATTATTTTGTAAATCAATTTGGTAGTATACTTTGAAACTTTTCTTCCTTGTTCACTCTTACCCATCACTACCTCGTTTAGCTCATCTCTTTCATACGGCAATCTCAAATATTGTATTTCCACATGCAATTTAGTATTATTATACTTCACAATTTTTCGTCCTTGTTCATTCTATCCCATCACTACCTCGTTTAGCTCATCTCTTACATACGTCAATCAAAAATATTGTATTTCCACATGCAATTTAGTATTATTATACTTCACAACTCTTCTTCCTTGTTCATTCTTACCCATCACTACCTCGTTTAGCTCATCTCTTTCACACGTCAATCTAAAATATTGTATTTCCACATGCAATTTAGTATTATTATACTTCACAACTCTTCTTCCTTGTTCATTCTTACCCATCACTACCTCGTGTTTAGAAATTAAAAACCTCTTTCACACATCATTCTAAAACATTGTACGTTGCATTAAAATTAATTATCAATCATTCTAAAAAAGGACAATACTGTAGAATATTTTTCAGTTTTTCTGTTCAACTTTGTAGAAAACGCGGAAGTGGTACGACTACGGAATAACATTTGCGTAATTAACAAAATAAAGGAGCGAATGATTAATTCAGACGGTGGGTACAGTACATTCGTAGTAAAAGGTTACATCAACGTGATTAAAAACGGAAAAGCAAGTTACTGGTTAATCGGGTCTGTCTTTCGTCTTAATACTCGCAGCGCGTCGTCAAAGAGGTTAACGATGATGGCGCCGTGCTGGCCACAATGTACCGCTTGTCAACCGACTTTCCTCATTATTTTTCCGACTTTCGTGAAAGCCGCCGCCTAATGTAATTATCCTTTGCGACCAGAGTGGCCTGTTCCACGGAAAACTCCACGTGTGTCGACCGTGTGTCCCTTTGATGTCGGCCACGAAGGTGTCGGCCATGATTAATCAATTTTTAACGAATCCAATTCGACCTCCGAAGAATTTCCATGGTTACAAAATTCCTCGCGCACGACTCTATCGTTCTAACACCGTCAGTTTCTACTCACTATAATTTACAATATAATAATACAAAAAATGAAATAATAATATTTTTATTTCATTTTATTTCATTTTTAATAATATTAATAATATTTTTATTTCATTTTTATTTCATTTTATTTCATTTTTAATAATATTAATAATATTTTTATTTCATTTTTATTTCTACTAATATGTACAAGCAATTTGTTTGTATTTTAGAAATTTGAATGTGGCTGAATCAATTTTTTAAAAATTAAAAAACTTTATGCTACCGTGAGACTTCTCTGTATTTTATTTTCTTAATGCAAAACGGGGTCCGTTTCGTCGCTTTGATTTAAGTAAACGATATAATTATTTCTCGAATTTCTCTAAAGGGTATAGCCGGATAAGGTAGTAAAAAATGCCCTTGAACCGAATTATATCGACGATGGGTCATTCGATAGGGCACCCAGAAAAAACATACTGTGCAAAGTTTCAACCCTGTATCTCGATCCGGAGGGTAGTTATGGGGTAAAATCGAAAAATCAGTTTTTGGCCTATTTTCCCTAGTTAATGATATTTAGAAATTCTGAAAAAAATCTGACACATGTCAAGAACCCAATTACATACTTTGCAATTGGTTTCAGATTTTTAAAGTGAAAATCCTGCTTGTAAAAAATCAAAAACCTCAAAAAAATCAAAAAAATGCAGATTTCACATGGAAATTCTGGAGCGTCCAGATTTATATTTTTACAGTAGCAATATATTGTTATGGGTATTGTTCATGAATTTTTTCAGATTTTTTGGTTTGGTGCGCCGTTGTTAAAAAAAATAAAAACCGATTTTTTCGACGTTTTCTCCGCGAAGAACTAAGCTAACCTTAAAATTGTTACGTTCTATTTATTCTGTAACTCTACAAGGCACTGATGAACCTTGAACACTTGTCAAAAATAATTAAACAATGAAATCAGCTTCATTAGTATTTTTACTATGTCAGCGTATTACATCTGAAAGTATTAACCACATTCCCAACAGCTCGGTTGGCTCAGCGCGTCAGGCGTTCGACTGTTGACCTGCTTATACTAGGTTCGCGCCCGGCATACGTATAATTTTTTTTTTACTTGATTATTTCTTTTTTTTATGTCTAACTATATAATAATCAATGGTATTTTTGTAGATTTCTTTTAGAATCAATATTTAAATATTTAAAAAATATTTTAAGCTAAAATGCGCAAAAAAAATTTTTGAGTAATTGTTATTATCATCAATTTTTATGTATGCATCTTCTTAATTCTGGTAGTATTAAATATTTTCTGCAGTAAATCTATACGTGCTTCGAGTTTTAAATACTCCGTTATAGAGAAAATAATCCATTGTAATACTACTCTTTTCAAGCATTCGTTTTTGGTACCTCGTCCTTCGTGCGGAACAGCAATTATTGTGTATGAACCGGCGTTTTGTAAAAGCGGACGGACAAAGTGTCCGTGTTTTATTATTTTATACCCTTAGCCTGCCCATTTACCTGTACCTTTACCTTTACCTCTACGTTTATATTCACCTTTCCCTTTCTCTACTCGCTTTATGACTCTGTCGATCATCACTACCAGGACTGCAGAAAATATTTAATACTACCAGAATTAAGAAGATGCATACATAAAAATTGATGATAATAACAATTACTCCAAAATTTTTTTTGCGCATTTTAGCTTAAAATATTTTTTAAATATTTAAATATTGATTCTAAAAGAAATCTACAAAAATACCATTGATTATTATATAGTTAGACATAAAAAAAAGAAATAATCAAGTAAAAAAAAAATTATACGTATGCCGGGCGCGAACCTAGTATAAGCAGGTCAACAGTCGAACGCCTGACGCGTTGAGCCAACCGAGCTGTTGGGAATGTGGTTAATACTTTCAGATGTAATACGCTGACATAGTAAAAATACTAATGAAGCTGATTTCATTGTTTAATTATTTTTGACAAGTGTTCAAGGTTCATCAGTGCCTGGTAGAGTTACAGAATAAATAGAACGTAACAATTTTAAGGTTAGCTTAGTTCTTCGCGGAGAAAACGTCGAAAAAATCGGTTTTTATTTTTTTTAACAACGGCGCACCAAACCAAAAAATCTGAAAAAATTCATGAACAATACCCATAACAATATATTGCTACTGTAAAAATATAAATCTGGACGCTCCAGAATTTCCATGTGAAATCTGCATTTTTTCGATTTTTTTGAGGTTTTTGATTTTTTACAAGCAGGATTTTCACTTTAAAAATCTGAAACCAATTGCAAAGTATGTAATTGGGTTCTTGACATGTGTCAGATTTTTTTCAGAATTTCTAAATATCATTAACTAGGGAAAATAGGCCAAAAACTGATTTTTCGATTTTACCCCATAACTACCCTCCGGATCGAGATACAGGGTTGAAACTTTGCACAGTATGTTTTTTCTGGGTGCCCTATCGAATGACCCATCGTCGATATAATTCGGTTCAAGGGCATTTTTTACTACCTTATCCGGCTATACCCTTTTTCCACGTTTCTCACACGTGGATTTAAATATTCAATAATTTTAGTAATTCCTTCGGAGTTGCAAAAATTTTCTGGGAAATTCGCACACGTGCAGATTTCGATATGGAAACCCGGTGAGTTAAGATCAAAGAATTTAACGAGCTCGCAAGTTTTTCCGCGCGCAGAGAGAAGCGAGAGGAATGAATATGTGTCGCGCGAGGGAATCGTTTCCTGCGGAGGCCGCGGAACACCGTGTAAAATCCGCGCGGATTCGCCTAAGTTGGCCGTGATATTTCAATTACCGCCTGTTAGGGTACTCGTCTGGATCGGTGGCCGCACGTGTCGCTTCCGGGATTACAGTCTACAACCGCGGGATGTACCTGGAGATTTAATTAACGAGCCGGCTCGATCGGAAAGCGTCGCGTGTATACACTATACACGTGTAACTGCGCCGCACCTGAGACCAGCATCCCTGTTTCGACGCTTATTTAAGAAATTCTGCCAGCCCCGAAGCTCTCGGGACGCTTAGGCTAAAGCCTGTTTTCACGGAGACTCGATTTAAAAACAGTATAGCGCGACATTTTATGCTAAACGTGCCTGTAGTAATCCAATGTTCTAGATCGACGTCGATTTTCAGAGGGATGTTGGGGAATTTTTTTTGCACGCCCCTGGAGGGTCGAGGACGATGTATTTTCAGTGGAATTTTTTTTTAAATTGTTAAGATCCTATAGATCAAGGATGACGAATTTCTTCTCCTCCGGGAGCCGCCAGTTCGTCACCCCTATATGTAGATTCTGCGCCCTTAAGGGGGAAAGTGCTTCTATTCGTGAAGAAGGATGATTTTTAAAAAATTGAACGGTGCGGTTAATCTGAAATTTCGTGTGGGTGTTTATAGTTATTTTTAGTGATCTGTAAAAGAATTTTTCAACTCCATTAGATCAAGTTAGAAATAATTTGTTTTTGCGAAAATTGTTAAGATCCTATAGATCAAGGATGACGAATTTCTTCTCCTCCGGGAGCCGCCAGTTCGTCACCCCTGCTATATGTAGATTCTGCGCCCTTAAGGGGGAAAGTGTTTCTATTCGTGAAGAAGGGTGATTTTTTAAAAATTGAACGGTGCTGTTAATCTGAAATTCCGGGTGGGTGATTATAGTTATTTTTAGTGATCTGTAAAAAAATTTCGTGTATAATATGTAGATTCTGCTCGCGCGACCTTAAGGGGGGAAGTGCTTCTATCCGTGAAGAAGGGTAATTTTTAAAAAAATTGAACGGTTCTGTTAATCTGAAATTTCGTGTGGGTTTTTAGAGTTATCTTTAGTGATCTGTAAAAAAATTTTTCAACTCGATTCGATCAGAAATCATTTTTTTGTTGTTGCTGCATTGGACATCATTTTTGCCTTTCTAAAATTATTTTGTGATCTATAGGAGGTAGCATTAAAAATTGCTATGATCACCCTGTGGATCCGGCAAATTTTCAGCATCGGCGTGTGCAGTACGGCATTTTTCGGACCCGTGAATTAATAAACGATAATGGCGGGTCGAATGGCCGGTTATTATTTCCTCGTTAGAAGTGAAACGTAACGCGACCGGTTCCTTGCCATTTGTTGCGCGACCCGGTAATAAGAATTAATTATTCACGCACGTTCGATGATACCTCCGGGGAAAATTACAGCCGACGTGGCCCGGCTCGTTATGGCGTTAATAAATCTCCAGTATAACGCGCAGTTTTCCAAAGAATTAATACGTCCCGCGAACGACGTATTCCGCCATTTTCCGATATTAGCACGGGCGCAAAATTTTTCCGCGTTTCAATCCCTCGGCTGTCGCGCGTTCCTTTCGAAATAAATTAAAGAGGGCCGGCTCGTGAAATTTTCATTCGCCAGCAGAAAATATTCCCCGTCGCTTCGGCGACGGTTTGTTTAACCGGTTTAAATATTTGCAATTTTCCGAGTCGCGCATATACCAACTCTCCCCGCTTGTTTGCTTACAATTAAACACACGGATTTGTAACTTGTCCCCCTTTTCTACCTCGCCGCTTGAAAAACCGGGCTCCACTTCGAATCGCAGTTGCTGCAATTTTTTAAACAAAATTCTGTCGAACAGTACACGCGTGTACTTAAATATCACCTATTTTTTATTCTAGTAATTTTTCTCTGGTCCAAAAATAAAATAATTAATTAATGCGCTGCGATGAAATTATTGGAGCTACACACATCGACGATTTTGAATTAATTTTGGGAAATTTAGATTGGAGTGATCAAAATTTTTTTACTGGATCTTGCAGTCTGACTCTTCAGGAACATCTCTGTAAAATTTCAAGTTGGAATTTACAATAGTTTCCAAATTATTATTAAAATAGTGATCAATGTTCCCAGCGAGTAGAATATTCCGTTTTTGTGACCTGCTTTGACCTTGTAGTGCCCTTCAGAGTTTGTTGACTGAAAAGGAAAAAAAGAACAACATTTTTTTACTGGATCTTGTAGATAAACTCTTCAGCAACATCTTTGTAAAATTTCAAGTTAGAATTTACAATAGTTTCCAAATTATTATTAAAATAGTGATCAATGTTCCCAGCAAGTAGAATATTCCGTTTTTGTGACCTGCTTTGACCTTGTAGTCCCCTTTGGGTTTGTTGACTGAAAAGGTCAATATTCATTTACTGGATCTTGTAGATAAACTCTTCAGGAACGTCTCTGTAAAATTTCAAGTTAGAATTTACAATAGTTTCGAAATTATTATTAAAATAGCGGTTAATGTTCTCAACGAGTAGAATATTCCGTTTTTGTGACCTGTTTTGACCTTGTAGTGCCCTTCAGGGTTTGTTTACTGAAAAGGTCAATATTTTTTTACTGGATCTTGTAGATAAACTCTTCAGGAACATCTCTGTAAAATTTCAAGTTAGAATTTACAATAGTTTCCAAATTATTATTAAAATAGTGATCAATGTTCCCAGCGAGTAGAATATTTCGTTTTTGCGACCTGCTTTGACCTTGTAGTGCCCTTCAGGATTTGTTGACTGAAAAGGTCAATATTTTTTTACTGGATCTTGTAGATAAACTCTTCAGGAACATCTTTGTTAAATTTCAAGTAATAATTTACAATAGTTTCCAAATTGTTGTTAAAAAATCGAACAATATTTCCACTGGAATCAAACCTATTTTCAGGGTGTTGTTACACTATGGGTACTCGTCATCGACAAACATATGCAGTTCATTCTTTCGTAAAGACCTGGCAGTCGCTCGACGTCAGACACGATTCAACCATGAAAAGTGCAGTGCCGCGAATCGATTTCCCGTCAGAACAATCGAGCGCCAATAAAACCACATGCTTCTTTTGCCTACAAGGAAATCATGCAATTTCGAAAATCGTCCGGCACGAGAGTATAGTGCCTCCTCGATCGTGGTCTGTTTTAGACGTACCACGGGCATCTCGTTCGAAGTAACAGAAACGTCGATGCGAGAAAACCACCTTGTATACCGTCGGCAAATATTCTTCAATAAAATTATATTTCCCGGTTTTCCCTCTGTGTTGTCACAACCCGCAATGCTCTCTCGCTTCTGTTATTTCTCGTTTCGTTCCCCGGTGCTCGGTTATTTCGTTTTGCCTCTTCCGCCCACCGACCCCTCCCCCCCTCCCCCTCGTTTTCATATTCCCGCGTCCTTGTATTCCTCCCCCATATCACTTATTTTTCATTCTAATAATTCTTCTCCGGTAGTCCCTTCGTTCCCTCATGTTCCGCGGCGCAGCGTCAACCCTTCTTCGTCCCCTATTCGCATTTATTATCGACAGTACACCCCTGGGCAATACTAAATAAATTAATGAATATTGTTCGATCGAATATTATTGAAGTCGCCGGTACACGATTTTTAATTAATTTAGCAAAAAGAAATTCGAAATTTTTTTATACCGGATCTTGTAGGTTGACTCTTCAGGAACGCTCCTGTAAAATTTCAAGTTGGAATATACAATAGTTTCGCAGTTATTGTCAAAAGAGTGAGCAAAGTCCTCAGAAGATTCGTCTCCCCTCTCTAACTTCCCCTTCTACGACGCTATCCCCCCACGCTTCCGCCCGGTCACGTGACTTGTGAAATTTTTTTATACCGGATCTTGTAGGTTGACTCTTCAGGAACGCCCCTGTAAAATTTCAAGTTGGAATATACAATAGTTTCGCAGTTATTGTCAAAAGAGTGAGCAAAGTCCCCAGAAGATTCGTCTCCCCACTCTAACTTCCCCTTCTACGACGCTATTCCCCTCCGCCCGGTCACGTGTCTCGTTGCGTCGTGCATGCGTCACAATGTCACGTGACTAATCCGGTACTGGCAGCGAGGGGATAACACTTTTTCACCCCATCTAGCGACTCCGGTTCCAAGTGAGTAGAATATTCATTGTGGACCTCTTCAGGAACGCCCCTGTAAAATTTCAAGTTGGAATATACAATAGTTTCGCAGTTATTGTCAAAAGAGTGAGCAAAGTCGCCAGAAGATTTGTCTCCCCACTCTAACTTCCCCTTCTACGACGCTATTCCCCTCCGCCCGGTCACGTGACGCGTTGCGTCGTGCATGCGTCACAATGTCACGTGACTACTCCGGTACTGACAGCAAGGGGATAAAACTTTTCCCCTCACCTAGCAACTGGTGTTCCCAGTGAGTAGAATATTCACCGTTTTCAAGAATTGCTCGGATCTTGTGGACCTCTTCAGGGTTCGCTGCTTCGCTAACAAACGTTTCAGACAAGTTAGGCGAACTCCCTGGTACGTTGAAGATTGCTATACGAAGATGGTATGAAAATTGTCCCGCAGTTCGATTTTTGCGGCAAAACGCAACTGATATCGTTCCGCGAGGACGAAACACGAAACTGCGGATCGCGCATAAAGCAGAATCTCGCCGGCAGACGGACAAAGACGCGATGCCGCGAAAATAAGAGAGCCCCAAGGACAAAAAGCCTTCGGGGTCTGCACACGGTAGTAGTTGCGTGAGAGGGAGAGAGATAGAGCGAGAGGGTGGGAGGGAGGGAGGGGAAGAGAGTGGCGCTGGACACACGCTGATACATCACGCGGCTCGAGATAAAAGTTTGCTGCTCATTGCCACGAAATATGGTAGCGGACGCTTACTTATGGATGCTAGTTATCGCAGTAAACAATGTTCCCAGTGTTCCTAAAACGCTTTGGTAAACTTATAGCCTGCTCCGATGGAGATACCACCGGCAAAAATGGCGCCGGGGATTTATACAGTTGCGAAATGGGCAATCATCCCTGCTGTGTCGTTGTGATAGCAATTCTTTCATTTATGGTTGTCGTTTGACATTGGTAAATTCTGCATTAACACCGGAACTTGTAAATAACGGGTTTTTAACCTTTTTTAAATGTATAATTATTGCGAGAAATGATTTCTATGTGAACTGATAATTCAAAGAAAAATATTTACGGTATTATTACTATCATTATTATTGTTATTATATGTTTTAATATTTGTTGCGCGAACTAATATTGCAGCATAGGGTTGCGTTGCGTCAAAGAAAAATATTTACGGAATTATTACTATCATTATTCTTATTGTTATTATATGTTTTAATATTTGTTGCGCGAACTAATATTGCAGCATAGGGTTGCGTTGCTCGCACAGGAAATGAGAAATCATCCCTGTCACGCATCCGTGACAGCAGACGGTAATGAGAATTTTTACCACACATCATCATTGTGGAAAATAATTCTCTTGTTGCCATTCTCATGCAACCTAATAATAATAAGAAGCTTTGTGTTATTTATGAAGTAGTAGAGTATGAAATTACTATTGTCACGCTTTCGCGACGGCGCACGGCGGTCCCCACCGGCAGGTCTCATTTAGTAATTGCACTAATTACGAGTATTGTTCATTACACATTTTTGAATTTATTCATTTTCATTGAGATATTAACTCCATCGAAACGTACACTGTACAAAAATATATAACTCGTGCAATTTTTATTATTTTTACTTGAAAAAAATCACACACGCCCTTCAAATGCCGACGAATATGTGTGCAAACTCCCACTGCGAAAGGTTTAACAGATTTTCTGAGAAAAATTTCCAAAAATTGGAAAGGTCTCGTAAAGCATAATAACTCCTTCAAAACGTGCTCTACACAAAAATATATAACTTGTGCAATTTTTATTATTTTTACTTGAAAAAAATCACACACGCCCTCCATATACCGACGAATATGTGTGCAAACTCCCACTGCAAAAGGTTTTACAGATTTTCTGAGAAAAATTTCCAAAAATTGGAACGGTCTCGTAAAGCATAATAACTCCTTCAAAACGTGCTCTATGTATACAAAAATATATAACTCTTGCAATTTTTATTATTTTTACTTGAAAAAAATCACACACACCCTTCAAATACCGACGAATATGTGTGCAAACTCCCACTGCAAAAGGTTTTACAGATTTTCTGAGAAAAATTTCCAAAAATTGGAACGGTCTCGTAAAGCATAATAACTACTTCAAAACGTGCTCTATGTATACAAAAATATATAACTCTTGCAATTTTTATTATTTTTACTTGAAAAAAATCACACACGCCCTCCATATACCGACGAATATGTGTGCAAACTCCCACTGCAAAAGGTTTTACAGATTTTCTGAGAAAAATTTCCAAAAATTGGAACGGTCTCGTAAAGCATAATAACTCCTTCAAAACGTGCTCTATGTATACAAAAATATATAACTCTTGCAATTTTTATTATTTTTACTTGAAAAAAATCACACACACCCTTCAAATACCGACGAATATGTGTGCAAACTCCCACTGCAAAAGGTTTTACAGATTTTCTGAGAAAAATTTCCAAAAATTGGAACGGTCTCGTAAAGCATAATAACTACTTCAAAACGTGCTCTATGTATACAAAAATATATAACTCTTGCAATTTTTATTATTTTTACTTGAAAAAAATCACACACGCCCTCCATATACCGACGAATATGTGTGCAAACTCCCACTGCAAAAGGTTTTACAGATTTTCTGAGAAAAATTTCCAAAAATTGGAACGGTCTCGTAAAGCATAATAACTCCTTCAAAACGTGCTCTATGTATACAAAAATATATAACTCTTGCAATTTTTATTATTTTTACTTGAAAAAAATCACACACACCCTCCATATACCGACGAATATGTGTGCAAAATTTCACAGCGAAAGGTTCGACAGATTTTCCGGAAAAAATTCGAAAAGTTCGTGTAAGAACTGGCTCTAAAACCAGAATTCTCCCTTAACAGCCTCCACGAAATCTCAATCTGAAGAATGCGCTCTACCAAACCAGAACCAATCTCTCCGAATCCAATCATCATTTCTCCAAGTCTGTGAAATCACCAAATCCACCATCGAGTTGTTAACGCTGATGCGATCGGTTCGAATATTCGTGACTTACTACATACACATACACCGAAACCCGGTCTCGAAATCGACGTGTTCCCTCCGTTGCGTGCTCTCACGCAGGGCTCGAGCATTACCCGAACGGAAATGCACGGAAAATTACATTTTCGTTTACAACGTCGGCGTAATGCTCTGACGGAGCTTCGTTTGCTTGTAAAAAATAAAAGGGGGATAGAGAAAGAAAGAAAGAAAGAAAGAAAGAAAGAGAGAGCAAGAACCCCGTGTAGGAAAAGGAGAAACAGAGGCAGGAAATTAGATGCATATCTGCAATATCATTCCCTTGCACGGAGAGCAGGACTTTTATATTTTCTCCCAAGATTCGACATCTGCGTTATGCAACCCGTGAAACTTTTTACGCTCGCGATTTGCAATCTTACGTAAAGCCCGCCTCGACGTCTGGGAAATATGATTCCGAGAAGGCGATTGTTCGTTAATTTTCTCCCTCGACCCGCCACTTGAACGGTGGCGGCGTCGCGCTCGTGCGCCCTTAAGGGGGGAAGTGCTTCTTTCCGTGAAAATGATTTTTTTTTTGCAGAAAAAATTGAACGATTAATCTGAAATTTCACGTGGCTGTTCGGAGCACTTTTGATGAACTGTAGAAATTTTTTCAACACGATTCGATCACGCGACAAATTACAATACAATAAACAATTTCTTCGGTTCACGATGATCTTTCGATTTGAAATTATGGAGAAATGCAATGTCGAATATAATAAAATAATAATATAAGAAAACAGTCGAATGGAAGTATCGAATTTTACAATAAAAATTATAGATACTTTAGCAAGGAAAATAAAATCTGTACAATCGACGTAGGCCGTTGTTTCCGCGTTTTCATTGGGGACATTCGATTCCTCGGAGAAAGCAGATGGAGGTGCATACCTATCGACGTGTCCTGGCGTCCTGGAGGAGATCGTCTTCTGCATAGAGGACCTCTCAAAATTCAATTCGAGGCCAGCCGCTGCTCCCTGCCTTCGGGAATTAAATTTCCATCCGCAGCTCGATCGCTGGCAGTCCTTTCACAGAATATTTTTCGTGGATTTGTATCGGAGCTCTGGAAATCCCTTCTTTCTGTAAACAACCGGGAAGTTTTTCGAAATTTTTTCCACATTTTTAAGCGTCGCGATACATGGTCCCCCGTGGTGTTATTGACTTTGCGAATTTTTATGGCATTTTTAAATATTTTTTAAAAAATTTTTTGTGCACAATATGTATGGAATTGTTTGTAAATTTTTATGATATCTGTTTTTTTTTTTAAATTGTACAGTATTATTGCCGTAGATTTTTGGTAAATTTTTTCAAACCGATAGAATGGCACAATAAAATGCTGATAAATAGAATTTGTTAAACTGTTGCCGGAAGCGCGTAATTCACTTTCGCGACATAATGGCGGTCCGCGAAAAGCGACAGAAACCGCGTCTCAATGGCCGGAGGAGCCTGTTTCGCACAGTGGTCCGAGTGTTTTCTCTTTGTAGGAACGACTCGAGCGACGATTATTCCGCTAGCAACAACGTCCGGATCTACATACGCAAGTGGGTATTTGTTCGCGAACGAGTAACGGTGCTGTCAGTGCAACGCGTGCCACGCTTTTACAATGCACTCGTTAGTACCGCCATTTTCCTAGCCCGCGAAATTGCTCATAGTATTGGCAGAGGATCCGTGGAATGACTTAAACGGACCCCGTGGGATTATTTCTGACTGCGAACAAGACCAAGAGCTAGATTACTGTCGAGCACCGGTTCACTCGTTTTGTGACCATTTTATGACCATTTATTGACCAGTTGTGACCATTCGTGACCATGTATTGACCTTTTGTGACCATTCGTTACCATTTTATGATCATATATGACCATTTGTGACCATTTTATGATCATTTATGACCAATTTATGACCATTTGTGACCATTTTATGACCATTTATTGATCAGTTGTGACTATTTGTGACCATTTGTGACCACTTTATGATTATTCATGACGTTTATGACTATTGTGACCACTTTGTGACCATTTTATGATCATATATGACCATTTGTGACCAATTTGTGACCATTTTATGATCATTTATGACCATTTGTGACCATTTGTGACCATTTGTGACCATTTTATGCTTACTTATGACCTTTATGACCATTGTGACCACTTTGTGACCTGACGGTATCTCATTGAGCCAACACCAATTAGTTTTATTCAATTCATGATTGAAAATTCAGTATTGAATGAACTATACATATGTATAATAAACTGGACAATCATTTTTATCGCCCACAGTGCGTTAAACTGTAAGCAATTTGCGAAAGTGAATAATACATAGTCAATGATGTATGTTATTAGTTGAAATTCTCATAAAACCAAACCAAATTAATCTTTCCTTGACGCGCTAATTTCGTCTCGTTAAATTGCAAATTGCTGCTAGGTAGAGGAAGGGAGAGAGAGAGAGAGAGAGAGATTTCAATTTTATTTTTCCCAGTTATTACCGCATGGCGTGTAACATGAATATTTCATGTTTTCCATAAAGTAGGCGCGGATGGTCCATTGTTATCGTCCGAAAGTGGTTCCGGGAGTAAATCCGCAAAATAGCATTGCGATAACTGTGCAATTTCGATCGAATTGAGCTTCTTAATGCGAAAACTAATTTCTGCCAATTTATATGATTCGTAAAAAACAATTAATTTAGAAAATTCCTGTGTGGCAATTTTCGTTTTAATATACCGGGATTATTAACATTACAAGAATTTAATTTCTATCGTTGTCGACCCGTTTAAATTATCAAAAGTATTTCACAGCGCCATTTAATTTCTGTTTCATATATCTCTCTGCAATTAATTAAAAAATTTAATTTGAAAAAAATGTAATAAAAGAAAAAATGTAATAAATTAAAAATTTCAGCAGAACTGTCAAAGCACTAAAAAAAAAAAAAAAAAAAAAAGGCCAGAGAAAAGCGTGTCGATTCCGCTGCACCGTTTCGTCGACAGAACGTTTACAGCTTGTTCGAGTCGTAACGTTTCGGAAAAGGGACATAAAAGAAAAGCGAAATGATAAACACCCAGTGACGACTAAATTCATTTTCAGCAGCTGCATTGCGACAAAGTAGCTTTTAAGGCATCCCGTCGTCGGGCCCCGGGAAACATAACCGGAAGTTCGCTTGATATTTTGCAAAAGTTCTCGTAACTTTTAACGCCGGGCCAGAGGGAAGAAAAAAAAAAATAACATACGTCTACTCAAAAATGCGGGAAGTTTGCGCCGTTATAATGCGTCCGCCAGATTCAGCCCTGTTTTACGAGTTCTTAAGGGGTGGGAGGAGGCATGCCGGCCATATTCTTCGAGAAGTTAACGTGCACACCGGTTTTTTTTTCATGTTCTTAATAAAAAAATTATACAGCCGAGCCTCCCGGATGCTGTTGTTGTTGTTGTTTAAGTATTTCCGCCGCGTTGAATGCCTCGACCGTGTCCCTTTGTAGGGCTTTTATGGTTGAACTGGTGACAGTATTATGAACACCCGGTAAAAAAACTTATTTATTTCAATAAATCAATATTCCGATAAATAATTGTACTTGACAATATTTTTTTCGATCAGCCTTCACTTTGTGTACCGTGCGCTTCGGGAATTTTTCAATAACAAACCGTCCACTATACTGTCACGAAAATTTTCATACTTAATAATATACAGGGTGTCCCAAAATGTCTTCAACTCCCGGAAATGGGAGGTTCCTGAGGTCATTTCAAGCGCCATTTTCCTTTTGCAAAATGTTGTCCGAGGCTTCGTTTGGGAGTTATTAACGAAAAACACGGACCAATCAGAGCGCGAGCTAGACGCCCGCTGGCATGTTCAGCCAACCGCCTGCCGACTCGCCGCGCTGAACGTGCCAGCGAGCGTCGTCTAGCTCGCGCTCTGATTGGTCCGTGTTTTTCGTTAATAACTCCCAAACGAAGCCTCGGACGACATTTTGCAAAAGGAAAATGGCGCTTGAAATGACCTCAGGAACCTCCCATTTCCGGGAGTTAAAAAACATTTTGGGACAGCCTGTATATTAATTAATAGATTTATTAATAGTCTGGTAATTAACAGACTCCTGGGTGCAAAACAAAATTCGCGTCAGGGACCTGGAGACATAAAAATTTCTTTTAACATTGTAGTCTATTATTCTTCGTCTCCGTCAGCAAAAATTCATAGAAAAATCATGCTCGAATCACAAGCATCACATGTCTACGGATTTTCATGCATTTGTCTCGGCACATAAATGTTGAGCAGCAAGACTCGAAACGTCGATTCGCCGAGCTTTCTATGTATACGTCGTATTACCGAATGTATTGTTTTCTCATAAAATTAAATTGAACGTCGTTCCACATATTCTTTTATACATCGTCCTTTTTGTTCAATATGATGTTGGAAGTTCCTCAGTATTTCCTTTCCAACAATACGCTGGATGTGCATACAGGATATTCATTTTTCCTTACGATCGAGAGGAATTTTGTTCCAACCCCGTTGCTTCGTGTACAACAACCGCGACTGCAAACCTACGAATGTAGGAAAATTCATAAATTTACCTTAAGCATACAGGGTGTCCCAAAATGTCTTCAACTCCCGGAAATGGGAGGTTCCTGAGGTCATTTCAAGCGCCATTTTCCTTTTGCAAAATGTTTTCCGAGGCTTCGTTTGGGAGTTATTAACGAAAAACACGGACCAATCAGAGCGCGAGCTAGACGCTCGCTGGCACGTTCAGCGCGGCGAGCTGGCAGGCGGTTGGCTGAACATGCCAACGAGCGTTTAGGTCGCGCTCTGATTGGTCCGTGTTTTTCGTTAATAACTCCCAAACGAAGCCTCGGAAAACATTTTGCAAAAGGAAAATGGCGCTTGAAATGACCTCAGGAACCTCCCATTTCCGGGACTTGAAGACATTTTGGGACACCCTGTATTACTTAAAATTTACTTCATGCCTACCATGACGAATAGTTTTCATTCGTTGCTAGGACTAATTACAGTACAAAATCAGTAAACAAAAATTGAGCAAAAATTTTTCAAAAAATTTTTCAAAAAATTAGAACAAATCTGGAGACAAAAGTACACGTTGGAGATAAAATGGCGACAGGATCAGCTATTGCTTCCGGCTTGTTCGCAGCATTTCCACCTGTTCGACGGGAGTCGCGCAGAAAATTCGCAGTCCGGTAAGATGTTAGGCGAACCGTGTAAACGCAGCCGGCTTTTCAGTAAGGCAGCTTTTAGCGCGATAACCGAGGGAACACGACGTTCGAAATGACATCCCCGAGGGCAGAACTAGATCGGATATCGGTTCAAGAGTTCGCGGCACACGTTTCAACGTTAATGGAGCTACCGATGCGCTTTCGGGGGGGCTCCTATTACGTGTTATATAGACGGAAAGCTACCCTTAGTGCATATCCAGAGCCTCGATTTCGTTGTCGATCATTATTGTTCCCGGGGAACCGGGGATGAATATTGTCGGCGGTAAACTGCTCCCGATTCAAACCTCCCACCAATGTTTAATCGTATTTCGTGATGGCTGAACACTTGGATAAAAATTAATATTGGTCGAGACTTTACACGGAAATCAAAAAATTAAGATTGTTCGAAATTTTACAATTAATATGTATTCTTTGAAATTTTATACTTACAGAAATCAAACAATTAATATTCTTTGAAATTTTATACAGAAATCATAAATTTTATACAGAAATCATAAATTTTTTGAAATTTCTTGTAGTAATCGAGAAATGAATATTGTTCGAAATTTTTTACTTACAGAAATCAAACAATTAATACGTATTCTTTGAAATTTTATACAGAAATCAAAAAATTAATATGTATTCTTTGCAATTTTATACTTGCAGAAATCAAACAATTAATATTCTTTGAAATTTTATACAGGAACCAAAAAATTCTTTGAAATTTTATACAATAATCTAATGAATTTTGTGGGAATCAAACAATTCTTCTTCTTCATTTTGTATAGAAATCAAAAAATGAATATTGTTCGAAATTTTATACTTACAGAAATCAAACAATTAAAATGTATTCTTTGAAATTTTATACAGAAATCAAAAAATTAATATGTATTCTTTGAAATTTTATACTTACAGAAATCAAACAATTAATATTCTTTGAAATTTTATACAGAAACCAAAAAATTCTTTGGAATTTTATACAGTAATCTAATGAATTTTGTGGGAAGAATCATTTGGTAAATTAAAAAAAGGTATAAAACTAGAAATAGTGGTAAAAGTTAAAAAGATTATATAGTATAGGACAAAAATTGATTTTCCTGGATTTTTAAAAAAATGTACAACGAAATGCTTTAACATGATTTTAACCGTGACAGAGTTATCCGATTGTTACGGTACGCTATTGTCGTACAAGGTGGCATCGAACAGGCTAATCCACATGAGCGAAACTTTTTCACAGCTCGTTTCATAGTCAAACAAATTGAGTTTGAATTTTGGCCGAGCGAGCGTGTCATCGAATGGGGCTCCGCTAACGCGAAAGTTCATTATTTACCGTTTCTATTTACCATAAACGCGAATGCACGCGCAACAGGCAGATTTTCAACATGAATTTGTTTCAAGAACCAGCTTATATGAAATCTTTTTCAAAAAAATGTTTTACCGAAAATATTTCGAAGAAAGAATAATTAATGCTTTATTCAGCCTTGGTTAATTTATAGCTCTATTGTATTATTTATTCATCGTACACATATATGCATTATTCTATTTACTCTAAGTATGTATTAAGTCATATATGTAGATGCAATTTAATTTGTGGAAGTCAAGTAGAATGTACGACAAGTGCTCAGCCACCTGGTAAATCAGGTTAAGTGAGTAACGTCGCGGTCCTGACTAGGATGGGTGACCGCTGAATTTTATACTTCACAGATACAATTTATTAAATTTGGAAAAACCCCTCTGTTACAAAACGCATATATTATCATCATCCAAATAAATAAAATGATGAATGTACATGCACTTTTCCAAATAAAAAGGAAAAAGACCAAATAAAGAGAATTCATGAATAAAAATTATGTGTCTGCATCCACACAACAGGGAAATGGCTTTCCAAAAATTAGAAAACAGGTATTATTCAAATAAAAAATGTGCATCTTCAGGAATAGAATTAAAAGAACAAATAAAGATGGTAATGACTTTATTCAAGAAATAATAAAATTAAAGAGAAAACCAGTAAGAACATCCAATAAAATTTGGCCTATACACTTAAGAATTTTCAAGTTGAACGAGCCAAAAAAGCTGATAAAGTTCTCAGTAAATTTCTCAGGAGCGCCTTGTCTAATTTTCCAATTTTAGAAAAATGGCACGTCCCCGTCGGAACTTATGCGAATTCTTTCGCAGGTGTGAGAGGTTTCGCACCGTATCTCGTAAAACCGAAGACGGTAATGGCAGTGGAATCGCCGAGGCGGACAGAAAGTAAAGCGAATTCCCGCTGGCGTGTGCGTTGCACAGAAACGACCGCGGAACGGGAACGCGTTGCGTGCAGACGCACACAGTGTCCTGTCATCCTGATCCTACCTGGCCTCTCTCTGTATCGTATGCGTATGCGGTAACCACTTGAATAAACATCAATTTGATATCGTTCGCACATTGTATCGTCCGTGCGTTCGCCTCTGCCGAGGCGTCACAGCGCACATAAACGTCTGGCCGTTCATGCTTCCACACCTGTGCGCTTGTTCACCTTAAACACCCCCACCATCCTCTTTACCCTCGGTTTCATTTTTTTTCACATTTTTCTTGCCTTCCCTAATTTTCCTACTTTTAATTCTCGAAACCGATTAATTTTCGCTCGATATTCGCTGTCGAATCAGAACTTTTTATTATCATTAAAATTATTTACCGTTTACATTTGTGACCATTTTATGATCACATATGACCATTTGTGACCTAGTTGTGACCATTTTATGATCATTTATGACCATTTTATGACCATTTATTGATCAGTTGTGACCATTTGTGACCATTTTTGACCAGTTTATAACCAGTTGTGACCATTTGTGACGAATTTGTGACCATTTTCGTCGAATCAGAACTTTTTATTATCATTAAAATTATTTACCGTTTACTAGTTTTCAGATGTAGAGTTCTAGAGTATACATAGTTCTATCACAGTGAATGTTTTCCACAACAATTTTCGCGATTGTATTCCGAAAATAATTGCAATTGAGAAGTTCCTTTATCTGCGCTCGAACATTTCGATTCCACAGAGACGCAACACAAGCTATTCGATTATCGCTGATCCGTTCTCACAAAGCCAGCAAACTTTTCTTGCTAATTGATCAACGAAAAACAAATTCAGATGGACTTTAGCGAACACACAGAGAGCTCGGGGTGAATTGAAACTTATAAGACTGGCGGATCGTCAATTGTTTCGAAATACATATAAAATGGCCGGGAATGAGGCAGTCGCCATTTAATTCTACCTCAATTTTAATCAACAACTGTTATAAAAATTAAAATGGGTAGAAATAACCACAAGGTCAATATTGAACTCCAGAATTCTGTTTTTGGAAAGTTCCAATTCAGGAAAATTTTAATTTCTAATCGACTATTATAAAAATTAAAATGGAGTGCAAATAAAAGTTAGGACTACCTCGCAGACGAAATTTGTATAGCACCACAAGGTAAATATTGAGCTTCAGAAATTTGTTTTTGGAAAGTTGCAATTCAGGAAAATTTTAATTTCTAATCGACTATTATAAAAATTAAAATGGAGTGCAAATAAAAGTGAGGACTACCTCGCAGACGAACTATGTATAGCACCACAAGGTAAATATTGAGCTCCAGAAATTTGTTTTTGGAAAGTTGCAATTCAGGAAAATTTTAATTTCTAATCGACTATTATAAAAATTAAAATGGAGTACAAATAAAACTTAGGACTACCTCGCAGACGAACTATGTATAGCACCACAAGGTCAATACTGAGCTCCAGTTTGTTTTTGGAAAGTTCCAATTCAGGAAAATTTTAATTTCTAATGAATTATTTTAAAAATTAAAATGGAGTACAATTAAAGGTTAGGACTACCTCGCAGACGAACTATGATACCTAAAGGCTAATATCGACTGGAGAATTTGTTTTTGGAGAATCCTAATTACGGACCATGTTCGGGATCCAGGCCCGCAGGTTCTGTGTCCTAACAAAACCATGTCGGATTCGAAACGTATTAAACCGGGTTCGATAACTCTCCCCGTGGGAATCTGTTTATGATTAAACATCTATCAGGCTGACGTGCACGTGTACGCACCTGCAGCTGCGTGATTTGCGTCAGCGTCTTGAGGCTATGCACACCGAGCGACGCCATTGCGTAAATAGATTTCGGTAAGCTGTCGTCGGATTTGGTTAACGGTATCATGCTCAATGGGCTTTGTTGACGGTGCTTTGAGCGTCGAAAGTAAACCGGTCCGCCGTTTCAGAATGAGATTGACGTTAGTGACCGGCTCGCATCGAATCGAATAAATTATTAATAATGTATCTGAAACTGAACAATAGCGGATTTTTAACAATTGTGCCCCTTCTTTCGAGATTGCTGGCTTCAAAATTAAAAAATTAGCATGATCGAATAAATATTTTAGCTGACTAAAAAAATTAAATAAATTTTTTATACCATTTCCTGCAAATTAATTTCCAGAGATTTATGTTCATTAATATGCAGTTTAATGGTGACGTAAGAATGCTAAACGAACAATTTGAAAATTTGCAAAATTATCGTATTCGCAAATTTTGGCAACAGGAAAATGGCAGAAAAATTTGGAGGGGGGGGGGGGGGGGAGATCGAAGGGCTTAAGGGATACTTTAGTACTTTTTCAGCCCTGGGAAAATTGGCCTGATCGAATAAATATTTTAGCTGACTAAAAAATTAAATAAATTTATTATTTGCCATTTTCTGTAAATTAATTTCCAGAGATTTATGTTCATTAATATGCAGTTTAATGGTGACACGTAAGAATGCTAAACGAACAATTCGAAAATTTGCAAAATTAATTCGCAAATTTTGGCAACAGGAAAATGGCACAAGCGATCGAATTCGTTCGAAATGAAACAAAAGGGCAACATGCACGAGTTATGAGAAAGCGAGAGGAAAAATTTGGAGGAGGGGGGGGGGGGGGGGAGAGATCGAAGGGCTTAAGGGATACTTTAGCACTTTTTCGGCCCTGGGAAATGTATTACCCTCTCGAACAATAAACCGGTTCCACCCCCGCGCACTCGATATCCATGGATGGCCGAATGGATGCGGTTCCCTGGGATTTACCGGCTACTAAATAACCAGGCCAATAATGGGCATAATAATGATAGCGGGGATGAGATTATCGGAATTGGAAAGACGCCAAAAGGCGGCTACGGCTTCGACGGTGTTTACGTCTCGCTTGCCATTTTTACGCGTGCGAAAGAGATATGGCCGACATATTGCGTTTCTGTCCATTTTTGCAATTTCCCGGACATCCGAACATTCAATTGTTATTGTGAACTTTTATTTCGCGGAATATTTATCAATCTGGTTGAGAACAGCAAGCAACTTATAGGAATTAACAATTAAACAGCGTCACAATAATGTTTCCCTGAGTGGTACAGTGTGTATTATTTATTTATAATATTGCATAGCTGTTTTGTTTTCGATTGTGTCTTTATGATACGTTTACCAAAACAATTCGTGACATTTTCCCGGATAAAACGAGTCCAAACATGATGCAGTTCCATGTTTATTTACTTGTTTAATCCACGATTTAATGAAACCTCTATTATCCGAACCGAACGATTTTCATTGTTTCACCGAGGATTTAGTCTAACACTGTAGTTAATGAGAGGTTCCTTGGGTCATTTGAAGCAATATTTTCCTTAACAAAAATGGCGTCCGCGGCTTTGTTTAGGAGTTATTAACGAAAAACACGGACCAATTAGAGCGCGACCTAGACGTTCGCTGGCACGTTCAGCCAACCGCCTGCCGGCTCGCCGCGCTGAACTTGCCAAGGAGCGTCTAGGTCGCGCTCTGATTGGTCCGTGTTTTTCGTTAATAACTCCTAAACAAAGCCGCGGACGCCATTTTTGTTAAGGAAAATGTTGCTTCAAATGACCCAAGGAACCTCGCATTTCCCGCTTACGCAGTCGTTTTGGGACACCCTGTATTATTCAAGTTATGTAGTAGGTGTTCCACTGATCAGTTCGGATAATCGAGGTTCTACTGTATCGTGGATTAAACGAGTAAATGCGAAACAAATTGTATCGTGTTTAGGCTCGTTTTAATCGGAAAAACGTCACAAATGCATTGATAACAATTGCATAAAAAAATTATAGCAACAATAAAGTTTTATAACAATGTACACATTACCACTTCTACAAAGTCTTTAAAATTGAAATGAGTTTATATTGCTCGATCATATTGATCTCTATTCAGATTCCTTTTACTGGCCATGCAGTCTGAAAAGTTAGATTGAAAATGCTAATTTCACACTTCGTTTTCCTGTGGTTTCCTGTGGTTTCCTGTGATTAAACTCGTCGACGTACAAAGAATGGTTCACATGCACGTCGATCCACTTTCTAAATAACAACCGAGTTTCAAATAAAAAATGTCACTAGCTCATTTGTTTTTATTGTACGTGTTGTTGTTTATTGTTTCGTATTTGTTATTCTGTATATTTTCGATTTTTTTTTTATTCAATCGGTTTACATCGAGTTTGTCAGAATATGGCGCGGAACATTTTCTAATCTTTTAAAAACAAATGTTGAGCGAATTGTTTGACCGGGTCGCAGGATGAAGTTTTCAGCAGCGATTGATTTCATGGAATTTTGACTGACGTCTATTTCCAGATTTTTATTTTTTCCTGTCCTGAAAAGTTATACGAACAAATATTGGAACGTGACAAATCAAATGTGTACCGGTTTTCTATCGGAATTAAATTTATTTAGATCGATATTTTTGTTTTTTTTTTTTTTTTTTTAGTAAAACTCGTGTCGGATCTTTCGAATCAACTTAATAAAAACGAAAACGGTGCTGTGCATTTGCGAACAGTTAACGAAAGTATACCGAGGATTTATTTGCGAAACGGATGTTCTGCATATGTATAAATGCTAGCGCACGTTTCGATTGATATTCCCGAATAAAAAAAATAAAAATAATGTATTCACAAAAACGTGAGGATGAAATCATTCTAAAAACAGAAAAGGGTCGGAAAAATTGAACAGAAATTTTTATCACTGCAATTTGTCTACAACCTGTATTCTGATGATAACAATCTGTCAATAATGAATTAATAAACATTTGAAACATTTAATTTTTTTGTTCAATTTTGTTCGATTTTGTTGACAATTTATTTAAATGTTCTTTTCAGTTGCAAATATTTTATCTTGAAATCTAGTGATAGTGTTTTCCTTTAAAAATATCGTAAAATAATAAGTCTTAAAAAGTTTCAAAAAATGTTTGAGAAGTATACAAATAAATGTACTCCAAATAAAAATGAAAAAGACCGAATAAAGAGCTTCAATAAATTTTGAGAATTCATGAATAAAAATGATGTGTCTGCATCACACAACAGGGAAATGGCTTTCCAAAAATCTTCTTTTTAGTTGCAAATATTTTATCTTGAAATCTAGTGATAGTATATTTTCCTTTCAAATATCGTAAAATAATAACAGTCTTAAAAAGTTTAAAAAAATGTTTGAGAATGTACTATACATTTTTAATTCCTTTTTAGTGTGCAAAGTGGCCCTTTTTTATGTATCTTATCATTTTGAGATAACAATAATAATTTCAAGAATTTTTGTAGACACAAGTGAAAAAATCATAAAAAAATTTTTTACTTAATGAAGCGGACAAAAATGTGGTTTTACCAAAAAATTTAGCCAAAAAAAATATGAGTTTGCAAGGAAAGGTGTAGAAGCAGCCGAAACACGTTCGAGGGTGGTTTAAAGAAAATGGCGGTGGTTGCAGCAATCCACGATCAAGAAATTTCGTAAATTGCATTAAGGCGTGCTGTGCTGGCCTATGGAATCGTTCGGTGTGCATAGAATGCGTGCGGAATGGTGTTCGGACGCTTAAGTTAACGTCGTCCGCCGTTACGAATATTAACGATGAGGTGAGGGCGGCTTAATTGCTGTCCAACGAGAAAACTTTCGAAAATCTAATTTCGCCCTTACAGCCGCGCGGATACTATTCTGTCGGTTCGTAAGAAATTAACAAGCTCCGAGTATCGCTATCATCGGCGTAACCGTGCATTTATAATGCCTTGTTAGAGGGGGTTAATTTTCCGACTAATTTCACGAACTGTCTCCCCCCCACCCCCCCCCCACCCCCATCCCCCACCCCCTCCGCCCCGCTGACTAATGAAACGTCGAAAAATTGGTAAACTTATCCACCAGAGACTTTTGCAAATTCCTCACACTACGACCGTCCATTTTGGAAACTAACAGGAATTTGTTTATCACGAAATCGATAATAATCAAGAATTTTCCAAGTGAATTTTGTAATAATTGCAACCGGTTTTGTTGTATACTGACTTATAGTACTTGTAAAATTAGCACTGCGATCTTTGTATTTAATAATTTTTTAAAAAATAATACCGGTTGCAAAAATAGTAAATTTGTTCAAGGACGAACAAAAAAAATTAATAACTATGTGTGATGATTTCGGCGCACGGTTTGATCTAATATAAACAATCTAAAGCTATTTTGCAAGTTTGTTTAAACTTTTTTCGACGTTTCGATCCCTGTTTGGATCTTTTTCAAGAAAAAAAGGAAAAAACTGCGTCTGAAAAATTTTTATAATTTCAATTACAATATGTATAATAAAAAACAACGGATTCAATACACTATCAAATTACTGTATTATAATACTGTATTAAATAAATTAAATTACTTGTTTTAATATCTTCATAAAGCAAGTGAGTAATAATTTAATACAGTATATTATAATACAGTAATTTGATAGTGTATTGAATCCGTTGTTTTTTACTATATGTATTGTAATTGAAATTATAAAAATTTTTCGGACGCAGTTTTTTCCTTTTTTTCATGAAAAAGATCCAAATAGGGATCGAAACGTCGAAAAAAGTTTAAACAAACTTGCAAAATAGCTTTAGATTGTTTATATCACACGTCGTTATTTCAACAATTACACTATCGAAAACCTCAATAACAAAAAAATTAATGTAGTTGTTTCATTTTTCTAGAGTTTTTTTCTACATCGTTTAACCTGCTAATATTTTGTTTAATAAATATACAATTGTCGAGTGGTTCCTCACCCTATTGAACATTATCACCACCTTTGAAAGTAAACCATAGTCGACCGCCCAAGAGGTTTCGAAAAGTCGGTCAGTTGATTATTACGAGCATCCGCGGGGACTACATCGACGAGTAATTACATTAATTTTTATTTTATTTCGGTATATCGTACCTCGCAATTAATTCACAATAGTCTTTCTTTATACTTTTCTATGTATGTGCGCGCGCGTGTGTGTACAAGAATTTATGGAATATAAACGCGAGTGCTTGAAATAAAGGAACGGAATATTGCAACCAAAGCTGGTTCAATGTTACTTGTTCTTGGTATTAATGTTTATTAACTTCTGAACACAGAATTGATTTTTATTATAATAAATGTAATTGTTGTAGGGTTTTGAAAGATTGAGAAGGTTTAATGTAACAATGTGACAAAATTGTAAGTTTGTAATATTATGTGCGTTAACCCTCGCATGAAGGGTGGTAGCTGCCGGTGGCCGGGTCTCGTGTGACCCATACTACTGACGCCTACCACACTGTAGCGAATATAATGTGTATACAGTAGTCGACATCCACACGCATGTCCTGGGTCACTGCAGACCCAGCCGTCGCCTCGCCAGGGTTAAATATCACATGCGACTGTAATCTAAACCAGTTCTTAAATCAACAAGAAAATTAACTAAACTAGCATCCGATTGTTCGGGAAAAGTACCAGAAAATGTTTAAAAAATGAAGTCCCAACACCTTTTAAATTGAATAATCACCAAGGGGCGTGAAATATTTGTTGCACGCGACGCGCAGCGAACGTCGAAGCGCGTCGAAAATATTAATTCGATATTTTCTTGGCCGGACGCTCGGGCTCGTAGGTGGAAGAGTGTACACGCAAAACAACGTAACGCTGTTTAATAATTAATCGCGAAAAATCTCTCGGGCAGATGCCGGGGGGGCTCGGAATATTACGAAGAAATGCAGAGAGCGGAGATTTTACCGGGAGAGCTGGCCGGGGCGACGATCGTGAAAAATTCAAGAGAAGCATTTCATAGTCCGCGGGCTCTCTCTCTCTCTTTCTCCCTCCCAGCCTCCTTTTTCCTTTATTTTTTTGCGAAGGACATTCGTCCTTTTTCCGCGCCGAACTCCGCCTTTAATCGGATGCGTGCGCGCTTTACGAGCCCGATATCCGCGGCGAATATTAGCTCGAATTGCCCCCCGTTTTCCTTCAATTAATGACCCACGGTAATTAGGAATAATTGCACCGTGCCGCACACGAGCCATTTGAATTTCTTGCCGACCCGAATTTCTTCGATCTCGAGCATCTCTCTTAAAGATTATGGTTTCTGTGCAAAATAGATAGCTTGTTCACGGATTCAATGGCACAACATTTTAATACAACAATGTACTTTTATCGTTAACAATCGAAAATAGCGGAGAAACATTCCAAAATTCGTTTAATCCCTCCACCGTATCGAATATACCCGGTCATTGTTATAAAAAACGTCTGATATCTTTGTTGTTTCGAATTGTTTCTTAACGAAACTTTCACCAGCCTGTCCGCGACAGTTTGCCGGATAAAATGAGTATAAGCACGATACAAGTCGGAGCTCATTTGCCCGTGTAATCCACGATTTAGTAGAACCTCTCTTATCCGAACCGGTCATTTTCCACTTTGCTGTTCGATTTTGCCGCACCAGAACGTTCCGCGTGGGCATAATTCAGTCGAAAACGGTCAATGCACGTCTCGGTAAATGACTTCTAGTTCGTTTAATCGCAGTCCATAGATTCTTTCTTGGTTCACGTTAGGATCGCAAACAAACACGATTCTAGACAAGAGAAACACGAATTTCGTTGGAGGAGAACGGGATTCCCTAAAAATTCCAGGAGCAGAAGCGCAGCGGACCACGGGTGGAAGTTCCTGTAGAATTCAAGTTCCGAGTTAGATTCACTTCGAAATTCCGCTTCATTACAGCGGCGGCGGAAGGTTCCCGGTGCCTGCCGGGAGTCCACAGTGCGACCGCAGCAGCCAGGATTTCTCTCGCATTAAAAAGTGAAATCGTGTCGACAGTAGAGCAAACGGATTAAAAGCACATGCCGGACGCGAGGGAGAAAAAGGGAGAGAGAGCGAGAGAGAGAGAGAGAGAGAGAGAGAGAGAGAGAGAGAGAGAGAGAGAGAGAGAGAGAGAGAGAGAGAGAGAGAGAGAGAGAGAGAGAGAGAGAGAGAATTGTAACTTGAAGGGAGACCGGAAACGGAAGAGGTTTCCCGTTTGAAGTGAAGAGCGAACGGGGCTGATTTTTTATACGGGAAGGAATTTTATCTGCGAGCCAGCGGGGGTGGAAGGAATCCGTCGGTGGCGAGTGACGAGCCACGTGCCCCCCTCAACACCTACAATCTTATCGGCACCCGTTTATCTTGAGGGTTTAGCCCCGCGTATCCTTCTTGCCCACCTTATTCGAAACCGATAAGCATGATTTGCGAGCCTAACCCCCAGACCCGCCGTTTGATTGTCCCTATCTGCGATGATAATTTATGCCGGAACGTGATGGAATTAAGGGGTTGCCCCACCGATCAGCGGAACACGACCGGTACTCGTAAGTGTGTCCAGAAAGTCCATTCCCGGTACGTTGTTAATTTACAAAGGAGATTTTTTATGTATTCCGAGCAGTTCGTTCGGACAACAATTTTTATCAACGTATCGTAAACATTTTTCTGATTCATATGATACCAGACACGATGCGGTTCGATCCGCATCGATGTGGAACCTTCATTATCCGTACCAAGGGAATTTCTCGTGAAAAAAATGGCACGAGTTTTTTTTTTCTAATGATATGCTCGTGAAACCAATACTGACATATTCGTGACATTTTTCTGCTTAAAACGAGTCCAAACACGATACACTTTGGATCAGTAAAGTAGATGACCTTCAGATGACCTCGAGCGAAAAAATCTACAATAATTGAAATTATAAGTGAAATTACTGTCACTGACATTTTTCTGCTTAAAACGAGCCCAAACACGATACACTTTGGATCGGTAAAGTACCATGACCTTCAGATGACCTCGAGCGAAAAAATCTACAATAAGTGAAATTATAAGTGAAATTACTGTCACTGACAGATCTGACGAAGGAAAACTTTTTGATTTTTGCTCCCGGTGACTCGGTAAAATCAGAAACAAAGTGGACCTAGCCCAGCCTAGACTAACCTAACCTAGTAGAACAAACGTTAAGCTGATCTGGGTCAACCGGGAGCAAAGTAGACAGTAAACAAGGATACGCAGGATCGAATTTGGCCGTTGAACGATGATTTACGCGATATTTAAGCGCGACCCCGGCATTTCCGTAGGGTGTTAACATTGAAAGCTGTTGGTGGTAGCATTTAACAAGAGGCACGGTAGTTTCCGGTTTACGAAAGCTCATTTATATTACGTAGTTCACGAACAGTCTGCCGGGAAGGGCGGGGGAGGAAACCACCACCGGAGATAAGAAGACAAATAGGAGGCTGCGTAAACCAAGTTTCTGTTTCAGTGCTACACGGTAGCATGGGGGGTGGGTGGGTGGGGGGCAGGGAGGGGGAATATAGATATTTTTGATACATAAGAATGATATATTCGCTACCTTGATAGCCAATATTTATGTTATCATTAATGCAAGCTGGTCGGGAGGGAATAGGGCATCGTAAATCGAGGTCAAGCATATCTTTCGAGGAAATGTATGTATACGTCGGGGACGTTCCTCATATACGTGATAATAAACCGCTCGAGATAAATAAATGAAACTGATAACACACGGAATAAACGGCCCGTAAATAAACCTCTGCGAATTTCGGGGAAAACGTTACTACGAAATTATACTACCCTGTAATGTTTACATTTGTTTATACAAATACGGGTAACGCGAGAAAACTGCTTCATACGGTAGAAATTAAACAATTGAATACAAAAATACACAACTTTTTTTGTGTATTATTATATCAAACAGTTATGTTTTAATAAAACGTCACCAAAATAGCAACAAAATGTCAGCAAAATGTCAGCAAAATGTCACCATCATGTCACCATCATGTCACCATCATGTCACCAACATGTCACCAACATGTCAGCAAAATGTCAGCAAAATGTCAGCAAAATGTCAGCAAAACGTCAGCAAAATGTCACCATCATGTCCCCACATGTCACCAACATGTCAGCAAAATGTCACCAACATGGCACCAAACTGTCATCAAAATGGCACCAACGACTGATTTGCACCAAAAATCCACGTAGAAATGAAACTACGTATAAAGAAACGAAATTTTACTGTGATTTTAATAATACTTTGATAAGTTCTCCGGTTAAGCTGTTTCGCTGCTTAACAAAAGATTTCTCCGGGTCTCCTTTCATTACTTATACAATCCGTAACGTGTCGGCGGCCAGGATGAAGAAGAGGACGACGAAGACGAAGAAGAAGAAGAAGAAGAAGAAGCAGGATGAGAGGAGTGACGATTTGTCGAGAGAACAGAGGGACAGGGGTAGTAACCCGGGGACCTTAATTAGACAAACGCCCGGGAAACCGTGAACAAAAAAAGACAAGACTGCCGAGGAAAGTTCCCCGCCTTTTCACTCTTCCGTCGGACCTCGAACGGAATGTCGTTCCGATAAAAACGACATCGATTCCTTTTCGAGAAAGGGGGAACACGTCGCCTTTCCGTCACGCGCGAAAAATACGAAGAGCAAAAATTGCTGACTCCTCGTCACTGTTCACTGTGGGCCGCCGCTTTTGATTCTGATAAGAGAATAAGAAAATTACAAAGAAAACATTGTCATTAGGGTAATAAAGCATAGAATTACACAATGAAACGGTTCACGTCATTTATAATGAGGAACATTGAATAAATTGATCGATTAGAAAGCTACGCCCGCGTTTTACCGAAGAGTTCGGATAGCAGAGGTTACCTTCTATCGTGATTTACACAGGCACATGTAACGCGAACTGTGTCGTGTTTGGTATCGTTTTATTCGAAAAAGAGTCAAGAATATGTCGGTAGAAGTCTTATTAACATATCAATCGATGCAAAACAGTTACATAACAAAATTCGTACTGCCACACCGATACGTTCGACGTATTTACAAGTTTACATCAGAGTTGGGCAAAATTTTCATCTAAATAAAAATTTTTATGCATTATTCGATGGTTCGTGTTTATCAGAGTTGGCAATAAAAGATGAAAAAATTATTCGAAGTTCGAATAAAGCCACTTCGCATAAAAAAAAATCATCTTTATTCGTCGGATAAATTCTCGTCGAATATAATTATTTATTCGATGCTCGTCGAATAAAGATACATTTTATATTCGAACCATCGAATAATGAATAAAATTTTTTTTATTTTTCGAAATTTTTATTTAGATGAAAATTTTGCCGAACTCTGGTGTACATCGATAATTTTCAATATTAGACATTATTCCTTCAATTATCACGATAATGGTATAATACTGTGTAATCACAAGAGACTATCTACATCTAAATCTACATCTACATACATCAGCTGACCTAACAAGGGAACATATTCAGTCGATACACGCCGATTTTGATGAAACTTATGTGAGATATAGTTCTTCGAAAAATATACGTATTTTTTTTTATCGACAACCATCCACTCTGAGGGGGTGAAAACAACCCTCGAAGGCAGGGGTTAGGTTACCAAATTTTTTGAGATATCTGGGAAACTAGAAGTCGAAAAAATTTGACTTTTTTTTAAAATATGTATTTTTTAATGGGAAATGTAGTCGCCCAAGAATTTTTTAACAAACTTTTTTTTTACTCAAAAAATGTGGTTTCGACCCCTGACTTCGAGGGCTGTTTTCACCCCCTCAGAGTAGATGGTTGCCGATAAAAAAAAATACGTGTCAAATATTTTTCGAAGAACTATATCTCGCATAAGTTTCATCAAAATCGGCGTGTGTCAACTGAATATGTTCCCTCGTAAGTTCCGTCAAAAATGGAAATTTCCACAGCCAACAGGTCTCGGGCAAAGGTTCTATTAAAACGCAAGTAACGGGCTAATAACAGGGTCCGCCCCAGTCACCGGATAAGCGAGCATATAATTCAAGAAATAGGAACCGGTGGCTCTCGCGATTCGTGGCAGCATCTGTGATCATACAGAGAGGACGACGAGAGAGAAAGAGAGGTAAGAGAAAGGAGGAGAGGACTCTCGATCTCTAACGGGGTTCCTCTTCGTATCTCCTTCTGTCGTCCGGGGGGAGGGGGTGCGCAAACTACGTGGCTCCAATAAGCTTCCGGAAACCGGCGAGCGGCGAGAACCGTGGCTCGATATATCCTGGTTGTACCTCGTTTGATCCCACGATACCCGAGTTCCGAGATCATGGACCAACCACAGAGAGAATATCGGATAACGCGCGCCAGCCCACGTTTTGCCACCCTCGACATCGTGATCGCCGCCACCGCGAGAATACCAACCCGATGTGTCGGACCCGGGTGAAAGGTACCCCGGCTAAAGTACCCGCAGAAGGAAGCCTCGAAGAGGATGGGGGGGGGGGGGGCACACCACCGTAGATAGAGGACGGTTCATGCCCCCGGGAAGAACGGCTCCTTGAAAGTTTCGCCAATTAGGCAAGCCCGTTATCGAAACCTCGCGATAATGCGTGCTGTGCACCCCGATGAAACCGGTTTTCTCATTCGATTTTCGCCATCTCGGCGATCTTGTCAAGATGATCCATTTTTGATGATTTCGTAATGGGCCGGATCTAATCGAGTTCTTACGTGTTTGGTAATAATATTAATACGTTGTTCGCTAGGGTGGACTTGAGCTGTACTTGGTGAAAATTTTGTTGATTGAGATACGATAATGAAGGACGACCACCCAGAATTGTTCCTTTAGTTGAGAAAATAATTTGTGCAAAGTTTGAGATCGACGGATAAAAATAATGACACTTTTGGAAATATATTGCTGACAGTTGCCCCGATAAAATGAGCACGAACACGATACGATTCGCAGCTCATTTGACCGTGTAATCCACGATTTAGTAGAACCTCTATTATCCGAACCGAAGACGATATCAGCGCGCAATCAAGTCCAAACGAAATCAACCGTAACAAAGGCTACGACAGAGCGACCCGAAGCCACTAAAAATTGCTCAAAAATCATTTCCGATCTACAAGAAAATTCATAAAACTTTTGTTCAAAACAACCCTGTACAGCGATGGACGAGGGGAGCCAAATTACAAATTCCGCTCAAAAATCTGTCGAATTGCGAAACCCGATCTCGTCGTAGTTACATTAGTGACGTTACGTGACGAACTTGCTAGATTTCCTAACCCTCCCGAAAAGAAGCATATAAAACGAGAAACGAAGAATGTCTCGATGAAAAAGAACGTGCGTGGAACCGGAAGCGAGACTGCGAGACCCGAGGAATGACAAAATGGTGGAAGAAAAGGCGTCGAAAGGGGCCGGCGAGGCGGGGGCGGAGGGGGTGGGGGTGGGGGCGTAAAAATGGAGAAACGGGTTAAGAGGATCGTAGTTTTAATTCGCCGAGAAAATAAAGGCCGCGGGCGAATTCGACTACTTCGCGGAGATTTTAAGCGATTGGCACCCCCCCCCCCCTCCCCCCTCCCCCCGGGGTTCCTTCTTATTGTTAGTTGGCCAAAATGGCCGCCCGCTCTAAAGAGAAGAATTAAGCTGCCGAGTTTTCCCGTCGAAAGTTTTCGACGAGAACCAACCCCCCTCCCCCCCCTCCCCCCTCCCCTCTTCCCCTTTCTTTTCCTTCTTCTGCTCGCTGCTACTTTCAGTTTTCTCTACGGGATCTTTCTTCTCTGGATCATAGATCAACATCAAGCTATGCCGATGTTTTCGACGTTCGGTTTCGCCTCGGTGGGCCTCGTCCGTCTCGATTATTCGTTTTCGGAGAAACTGAAAACATTCGCGAAATAATTTTTTTTTTTATTCCGCTTCGTTTTGCCCCGACGGGCCAAAATTTTATTTTAGTCGAGTTATCTTCGTGGATCTGATCTTTGGTTGATTCGAGGGCGATTTTGGTCGATGGGTATTTTGGGTGGGTCAATTGTGACCCTCGGTGATTTTTTTTATTTCGTTGATATTTGTATGTTTGATACAAAATAATTGATATTTAATTTCGGAAAATGCTGTACACAAAATATAGGGGGACAAAAGTCAAAGGGTAACGATAGTACGATAAATTTCGAGTATCGTGTGTTTTTATCGAAATGGTCGATCGAGCGTCGGATCTCGACCGTAGGGAAAAAAAAAGGTTCGGGTATTGGAAATTAATTAAAAAGAACGAACATCATTACGAAATCCATTCGCCGCGTAGAGCTGAATTCAAAAGTCTATCGTGATTTCACTGGGCAATTTTTTTCTCGTTTCATCCCCTTCACCCCCTACATTCTCTCTCTCTCTCTCTCTCTCTTTCTCTTTCCCCTCTTTCTTCCCCCTCTCTCTCTCTCTGTCCCACTGTAGTGCTGCAGATTACCTTTGAAATATCGCTGACATTTGTTCAGTTCTAGCCGCGAAAACGAGGCAGAAATAAATATAAATTTGATCATGCGTTTAGATAGTACATCCCCCCCCCCCCCCACCCCTCCGACGATTTTTTCTTTTTGGACGTTTGTTTTCGCGTCTGTAAAACAATTTGTCTACACGTTCTTATTGATTTTTCAGATTGGAACCGATATTATAAACGAGTGGGTCAATTTATTATTTGAGACAATTTTTATTTATTTTATAATACTAGGAAGTGTACGTTATAACCGCGTAATAATTAATTCGATGTTAACGAACAGTACGGTTTTTTCAAATAAATCGCATTAATCGAAGTGTCGGGAACAGTAATTATTGGTAATATGTAATTTGGATTTAATACCTCAACAAATAGGTACTGCAAAATGATTAATGTTTAAACTGCGAACTGTGTGTATTTGTTATAAATGCTAGCAGAAATCAATGGAACATTTGCAAACATAAACGATGCTCAACAATTATGAATAAAATAAAAATGAAAATGAACACAGTGATCGTTCAGTTGTGTTTAATAAAAAATAATATATCAACATTTATTACATAATGTTTTACTTTTATTTTTAAATTAAAAATTGAAAATTGCTATGAATATTCGCAATTTAAAAGTCAGTTGTGTTTAATTGTGTTTAATCAAAAATAATATATCAACCTTTATTACATAATTTTTTACTTTTATTTTTAAATTAAAAATTGAAAATTGCTATGAATATTCGCAATTTAAAAGTCAGTTGTGTTTAATTGTGTTTAATCAAAAATAATATATCAACCTTTATTACATAATTTTTTACTTTTATTTTTAAATTAAAAATTGAAAATTGCTATGAATATTCGCAATTTAAATGTCACGTCTTGGATCGCAGCGCGTTCGAAACATCGAAACGGAAGTTATTTGCTACTTCACCTAACATTATTGTCGTCCTGGCGTTTCTAATACAGGGTGTCACTGTAACTGATGTCGTTGGTCCTGTTATGCGCGACGGATGCGACCGTAACCGCAATCATGCGCGGAATGAACATCGCTGGAATGGGTGGGACAACCGAAAACGGATGATTCCATGCAGGATACAAATTTCATCCAGAAAGGACTCGTATTTTTTGCACACGCAGACTTCCCGTTCGGAAAATATCGACGTCGACAGAATTAACAATCCAGGGAAACAACAAACAACGAATACACACTACAACTTTCAATCAAAAATTGTTCAATTCTCTGAATGTATTTGCAAAATGCATAACACTATATTTTTTTCAACGGTACCTTATATTTTCTATTCGATATCTTCGTAGAGCATAGAAAGACGAATCCAACGACTACCATAACCATACCATTCCGATCATTCAATCTCCAGATATTCATGCCTGAAAGGTAACATAATCAATGCTTTCAGACACGAATATCTCGAGATCGCATGATCGAAAGTATATGGTCATGGTAGTCGTTGGATTCGGCTTTTCATGCTCGATAAGAATATTGAAGAAAATATATAGGGTGTCGTTAAAATAAAAACCAATGGTCTTGAAATCTTGTTAAAAAAATCACATATTGAAAAGTTTCTCACGAAGAAACACCAATTGCATCGCAATACTCCTTTCTGACCAACGATTTCATTAGTCGCGGACTGTTCCGGACAAGTTGCCATAACTTAGCCGCTTTATCGATGATAACTGTCGATTGTAGCATTGGTGCCCGGCATCATGCGCCATTGTAATGCAATTTGGTGTGGCGCGGCCTTCGGAAAGCCGTTTCGCGACGCGACATCGACGTTTCGGCAAAGAGAACGCCTCGGAAAGTGGTCGGCGGGACGTTACGGGGGGAGGGAGCAACAACCCCTATAACAGCCACCGGTACCTACAGAACGTCGGATTATTCTCTTAAGGGCGCGAGGACGCGCCCGGAAACATAGTAAACGCCGCGTTCCTACATAGTAAACGTCAGCCGCGGCGTTCTTGCCTCGCCCGGGCACACCGGATCCTTGGAAGTTTTGCCAATTAAGCACGGTCATTAAGTCGAAGTCTCGCTTCATTAGCGTGAACATCCGGACAATTATCGATACCGAGGATGAAACGTGGCTGCGCGTTTCTTGCGCGCCGACCGAAAACCGATGGAACTGCGCGCTTTATGAATACAGGATGTTTCGAACAAAACAAACCATTTCACTGTGTATTATTAATTTTTGTTTTTTTTTTATTTTTATTTTTGCGATTTTAGTGGCTTTGGTTCTTCTGCCGTAGCCTTTGTTACAGTGGATTTTTTTTTTGACTTCATTGCGCGCTGATATCGTCGGTTCGGATAATGGAGGCTCTATTAAATCGTGGATTACACGAGCAAATGAGCTCCGAGTTGTATCGTGTTTGTGCTCATTTTATCCGGGAAACTGTCAGGAATATGTTGCCGAAAGTTTCGTTGGGAAATCATTAGAAACAAGAAAGTTATGCAACATTTTGTACAACAATGAGCGAGTAGAATTTGAAACGGTGAAGGGATTGAAAGAATTGAAGAACGTCGGTGCATCATTTTCAACGTACTATAATCATGTAAATCGTGTAAATTCGCGTTCGATCGACAACGTTGTTGAAGAATAGTCGTATCGGGAGGAAGCGGCGGCCATGTTTGCTCCCCGATCGGCAATTAATAGAGCCGAATGCGTGCACGATGAAAACACAAGTTCGACTCCGCGAAAAATTAGCGAGCGCGCAGGGGAGGCAAACAGTTCGCCTCGCAGTCCTATTAAATCGGTTGATTGACGGAAAAATGGAATATCCGATTCTGTTTGTCCCTCAATTATTTCCAATAATCGAGAATTCTGCCGAAATTGAGCGGCGAATATTGCTAGGGCTCCCGAAACGGACGCTGAACTCTTTTTTTTTCGCGTTCATCCTGTAACGTCGGAGATCGACGATTTCTCAATACGGAATAAAATAGTACGTCGAAACTTCAAACGTCGTTGTCTAAAAGAACAGTTGACTCTAGACCTATAGTTCCTTTGGGAATTTTGTTCTTCGCGACGAGTACAATAGGATGCAATGAAAAAAAAAGTTTGACCTTGAAAAAAATGTCAAGGTCAAACGACTGTTTATTTTTTAAACGGGTCCCCACCTATCCATAGGTGCGTCATATAATATCTAAACACCCTGTACATACATACACAGCACTTGAGCTCACGGAAAGGTCGAAAACGTCGACAGGGAGGTATAGTAGAGATTGACGATTTTTCAATACGGAATAAAATAGTACGTCGCAACTTTAAACGTCGTTTTCTAAAAGAACAGTTCACTGGAGACCTATAATTCCTTTGGGATTTTTGTTCTCCGCGACGAGTCCTATAGGATGCGATGAAGAAAAAAGTTTGACCTTGAAAAAAAGGTCAAGGTCAACCCGCTTTTTTTTTTTTAAACGGGTCCCCACCTATCCATAGGTGCGTCATATAATATCTAAACACCCTGTACATACATACACAGCACTTGAGCTCACGGAAAGGTCGAAAACGTCGACAGGGAGGTATAGTAGAGATTGACGATTTTTCAATACGGAATAAAATAGTACGTCGAAACTTCAAACGTCGTTTTCTAAAAGAACAGTTCACTGGAGACCTATAATTCCTTTGGGATTTTTGTTCTCCGCGACGAGTCCTATAGGATGCGATGAAGAAAAAAGTTTGACCTTGAAAAAAAGGTCAAGATCAACCCGCTTTTTTTTTTAAACGGGTCTCCACCTATCCATAGGTGCGTCATATAATTTCCAAACACCCTGCACATACATACACAGCACTTGTGCGCACGGGAAAGGTCGAAAACGTCGACAGGGAGGTATAGTGTGGTAGGGTTGGATCCTCGGAAACAGGGGCGCAGAAATTAAAAACGTGTAGGATCGCGTCGATAAAATTCCCCGGGAAGGATCGATCGGAATTCAATTCATCGTGCACCGGTCCTTGCGCGGTCGCCGTCATTCCCCGGTGCATATTTCTTCGGATGCACCGTGCCGTCGAGTATCAGAGCGAGCGAGAGAGAGAGAGACTGGGTCCGTCGTGCACATTGCATCGCGCGCGCGGTGCATACAATCGATTATACCACGGTGGTGCGCTTACGAAATTTCTAGGCGTCGGGCAGGGTCGAAAATTTAGGTCGATTTCGAGAACCGACGCGACGCGACGCGATGCAAAAACGTCTAAATCCTGTGACCTCCGTCGTTCGAAAGGTTAATCGGCTACACGGTTATTACCCAGACACCACTACCACTTTTCTATCTCTCTCTCTCTCTCTCTCTCTCTCTCTCTCTCTCTACCGTTGCATGTTGCACAGTTCTCCCTGGAGGGCGACAAGTGCATTCCGGAAACGCTTATCGTTTTAATGGCCGACCGTCGCCGCGATTTCCTGGATCAGAGATCCGGCGAGAGAACCGTGGGCTTCGGTTTTACTATCAGACTGCGGATCTTCGCACGAAATCACCGTTCCCCGAGGTAATTGGACTCCGGGAGTCTAATTAAAACGCGCTGTGGCCACTCTTACAGATTCGTCAATGTGTCTACGGTTTGGCGGTGTTAGGTCAATCCCTAAATCAGTTGTTCGATTTTTTTAAACCAATTTTTTAACCCCCACTGGGCACCGTAATATCGATTCAGACTGGTCACGAAGAATATGTACAATTACAGCACTGTGTACGTCACAGTGTCGCCAGATCAGGGGAATCGGCTCGAGGGGAATACCCCCTCTCTGCCGCTACCGGGTTACTCACGCGCAGACGCAACGCGCAATCGAATGCGCGCATCACGTGACCGATCCGTGACGGTAGCGTGGGGATGCTCGAAAAGTGGGGGGGAATAACGTCGTGGTAGGGGAAGGGTAGAGTGGGAGACAAGTTTTAATCTGGCAACACTGGTGTCTGGCGGGGTTAGGTCAATCCCTAAATCAGTTCTCCGATTTTTTTAACCAATTTTTTAACACCCCTGGGCACCATAATATCGATTCAGACTGGTCACGAAGAATATGTACAATTACAGCACTGTGTGCGTCACAGTGTCGCCAGATGAGGGGAATCGGCTCGAATCGAGTGGAGTACCCCCTCTCTGCCGCTACAGGGTTACCCACGCGCAGACGCAACGCGCAATCGAATGCGCGCGTCACCCTCACGTGACCGATCCGTGACGGTAGCGTGGGGATGCTCGGAAAGTGGGGGAATAACGTCGTAGTGGGGGAAGGGTGGAGTGGGGGAGAAGTCTTAATCTGGCAACACTGGTCTCTGGCGGGGTTAGGTCAATCCCTAAATCAGTTCTCCGATTTTTTTAACCAATTTTTTAACACCCCTGGGCACTATAATATCGATTCAGACTGGTCACGAAGAATATGTACAATTACAGCACTGTGACGTCACAGTGTCGCCAGATGAGAGGAATCGGCTCGAATCGAGTGGAGTACCCCCTCTCTGCCGCTACAGGGTTACCCACGCGCAGACGCAACGCGCAATCGAATGCGCGCGTCACCCTCACGTGACCGATCCGTGACGGTAGCGTGGGGATGCTCGGAAAGTGGGGGAATAACGTCGTAGTGGGGGAAGGGTGGAGTGGGGGAGAAGTCTTAATCTGGCAACACTGGTCTCATCTTACCCATTCGTTTATTTGTTATTATAATTCACTCCCGGGGCTCCGTGGGGAATCGAAAGCGGCTTAGGTCGCTCGAGAAAGTGATGCTGTGGCAAGTTCCCGGAGCGGACAGGTCGAAATTAAAAGATAAAGAGAGACGCCCACCGAACCAGGGAAACCAAGAAAACAGCCACCCTCTCGTGGCCGCTGATAACGACTGCAGAGGAGGACGCGATATTTCGCAATCTGTTGACCTTTTAGCCCTGGAGAACTTAGGATCGGGGGTGGGGGTGGAGGAAAAAAGCAGCGGAGTCAGGGTCTCGGAAACTCTCCTTAAGTCCTCAACTGGATTTTCTTATTTAAGGGAATCGGACGAGATTCGAGTCGAGGTCAACCGAGACATTTCCGTGAATTCACTGGAAAAAAATGTTAGACACAATTTTTTTAAAAATTATTTTTTCACATTGGAGTTATTTAATTCGGAAGTACAAATGCTCCTGGATAGTATCAGCATCGCTCAACTCGATCGAGATGTAACGGAGCACGAGGTGTTGTTTAATGAAAATATTGTTGTTGTTTTTTCATTATTTTCGACGACGCAACATTCGACGACGTGACACTTTCCCGGTCAAAACGAGCCCAAACACGACGCAATTCGGATCCCATTTACTCGTGTAATCCACGATTCAGTGAAACCTCTGTTATCCGAACTGGTCGGAGGTTCCGCTGTTATTTGAATGTAGAGACACGTGTCACGTGGAACAGTCGCATACGATGGGTTTTAGATTGTAGAGTTTGATCAGCAATGATGGCGTCGACGTCGCGTCGGTGGAAAAGAAATCACGATGAAAATCGTAAGCCAGGCCAAACCGGAAGCTGGCCGACGGTATCCCTCGGCCAAGAGATCGGCTTTGCACGGTTCGCGTTCTCCGTTAGGGAAACAATTTTTCACGCGAGGAGAGCCGGGATTGGAGCCGGCTCTGCGGTTTTCCTGTGGGGGGGCGGGGGGCGGGGTAGGAAGCCGGCGAATCTGATATCACGAGATGAACGGAAGTCCGAAGGCGGGATGAAGATAAGGCCGGAGAATAACAGAGGGTAACCGCGAGGTGTCCCCGGTCGTCCTCGTGAATTATGCAAAATCAACGAGTCGGACCCGTGTCAGCGGGAAACAGTAGTGCATCCCGGGCCGAAACTCGGGCTGCTCTCACTGCCTACCCGACCCTCTACCGGAAGATGCCCCGGCGGCGTGGCGCGGCGCGCAATCCTCATCCCCCGATTTAAATTCGCCTAAAACTCGGCCACGGCTTGTACACATCTTCGCCACAACCCTCGTCCACGCCACGAAACTTCCCCGACACATTTTTCCTCGTCCCAGGGAGATGGCTTTCAGCCGGAAGATAGCGTCTGGTGTCTTTAATTTCTCAAGTTTCGAGATTTTTCTCGGTTCGTTCGTTGTCCGTGTAAGTTCCGTCCGAGAATAGTCGATGTACTACAGCTGTGGGAATTTCTTTATAAAAGTGGTAGCATCGTATCGGGGACATTTTTCTGATTAAAACGAGTACCAACATGCCATAGTTGAGAGCATATTTGCCTGTTCGATTCGCCAAGTTGGTAGCACTGCTCGGTGGGACGCGAACGTTCGGATAGGAGAGGTTCCACTTAATCGCGATTTACTCGGGCGAATGTGAACCGAATTGTGTCGTGATGGGTATCGTTTTACTTGGAAAAGTGTGAGGTATATGTTCATGTAAGCTTCATAGCAATATATAATTATTTACACAAAATGCGAGTAAACATTCCACGTTGACAGAAGCAAGCCAATCTTATAAACAAGGGAAGAAAGGGTTGACTTCCCCGACACATTTTTCCTCGTCCCAGGGATGGCTTTCAGAAGATAGCGTCTGGTGTCTTTAATTTCTCAAGTTTCGAGATTTTTCTCGGTTCGTTCGTTGTCCGAGTAAGTTCCGTCTGAGAATAGTCGATGTACTACAGCTTTGGACTTATTTGGTACGGCTAGAAAACTGCGATTGATGATTTCAGATGAAGATCGAGATTTCTTTATGAAAGTGGTAGCATCGTATCGGGGACATTTTTCCGATTAAAACGAGTACCAACATGCCATAGTTATGAGCATATTTGCCTGTTCGATTCGCCAAGTTGGTAGCACTGCTCGGTGTGACGCGAGCGTTCGGATAGGAGAGGTTCCACTTAATCGCGATTTACTCGGACGAATGTGAACCGAATTGTATCGTGTTGGGTATCGTTTTACTTGGAAAAGTGCGAGGAATATGTTAATGTAAGCCTCATAGAAATATACAATTATTTATGCAAAATACGAGGAACAATCTTACGCGAGTAAACATTCCACGTTGACAAAAGCAAGCCAATCTTATAAACAAGGGAAGAAAGGGTTGACTTTCGAGCAAAACGACCCTTAAATCCACCCCCCCCCCCCCCTCTATCCACAACGTTCTCTCGTCTCTCCCTTTTTTCCCCGCTACACCGAGTCTTTACGAGCCGACCTCCGTTTAAGAAGATTAGGTTTACACGGATCTTAGTTTTACTTGAATTTACGAAATCGTATCCCGCGGCCGGAGGAGGGGGCGCGCTAGAGTTTTATGCGAGTTTAAAGCGGAAAGTTCAGTTAGGGGGAAACGAACGGAGTGAGAGAGAGGGTCGAGGTGGAGGACCGAGGGGACACGATTGTTTTCGCTACATTTGTTTCGCGAATGCAACGCCACGAAGAAAAAATACGGCTCTCGCGCCAGGAAGATACGATCGTCCCTTCGAGTTTGCCTTTCAATGCACCGGGCGGGCGCGGCGGCGGCTGCAAGGATAAACCCCTGATCCTCTTTGAGACCGGCACGAACTACCGAAACACAGTTTGTTGATTTCTCTTTGGTATGTTAATCCTCGTTACCGGCCGCTGTCGCGGATCCGCGACACTGTTGCTCACCTGTACGACCGACACTGTTCCATTCGGAAATTAGAGCTCTGACAATTTTCTAATAGTCGAGCTTCAAAGCATTTCTCAATTGTTCAACAGTGACGTCGATCATAACTCAACAAATTTTTAGAATTTACCGGAAACTTTTTAATAGCGAGAACCTCACGTCCAATAACGCAATCTAATAATTGGGATTATATAAATTATACATACTTTAAATTACACTTAATTAAATTTAAAAAATAATTACTATTTTAAATTACACTCAATTAAATTTACTATAAACAAATATACAGGGTTCTTGACCACCTTGAATATCTCGCTTAGTATTAGTAATAGAAAAAAACATTAGGACAATATTAACCTAACCGAAGGGGCAATATAATGATTAGGAAAAAACTTTTTTCAAGGTCATTTTTTTCTAGATATCAAGGTCATCAATTTTTTTTTAATGGAACAATATTTTTTTTTTATCGCGATGTAATAGTAGGGGTGAAGACCTCTTCAATGACATATTATACAATGACCTTCGTGTGACCTTGGCTATGAAAAATCCAAAAAGCATTACAGGTATTATCATTGATTAATTTACTACACTAATTGGTTTGGTTGAACTACTTTATTTCAATAAATGTTCGAAATGATGACCATGGTTTGCAATACATTGTTGTATACGGGCAATAAATGATTATCTACATGTCGAACATTTATTGAAATAAAGTAGTTCAACCAAACCAATTAGTGTAGTAAATTAATCACTGATAATACCCGTAATGCATTTTGGATTTTTCATACCCGAGGTCACACGAAGGTCATTATACAATATTGAATTTATATGAAGAATTAATTTTATAGTCAAATTTAATATTATTGAGGGATAACATTGAATTTGTGTATAATATGTCATTGAACAGGTCTTCACCCCTATTACATCGCGATAAAAAAAATATATGTATAGTTCCATTAAAAAAAAAATTAATGACCTTGATATCTAGAAAAAAATGACCTTGCCCCTTCGGTTAGGTTAATATTGTCCTATAACGTTTTTTTCTATTACCAACACTAAGCGAGATATTCAAGGTGGTCAAGTTATGCAGCTGGGACACCCTGTATAACTATAATAAAATGTAAATTACAAGAATTTTTATTAAAATTAATTTCCTCAATGAATTTAAAAAAATAATTACTATCTTAAATTACACTTAATTTGTATACATACATAAAAGATGACTGGGTACACCATAGTTATTAAAAATCCTGCGAACCTTCCGTTGTACAAAATGTTAATTTGTTGTATTTGTATTTATTGTAATTCAATTTAAGAACAGAAAGATCACAAGTAATATAACTCGGCAAGAATCTCCGAGCGAAGAAACCGCTAACGAATTTGTTAGAAAATTCGCCTAACCGCGGCGGCGCGGCGGGGCTCTCTGCAATAATTTACTACGCTTTAGAATGCAAATATGCAGCGTGAGAATGAGAGAACAAATAGTTCGGGTCCTCAATCCCGCTCGTTATCGTCGAGGAGCATCGCGTTTAAATGCAATTTTGCTTCTTACCTCTTTGCAAAAACAAAAAGACGCCGGTGCTCGCGAGCGCCGTTTATCCCCCGCAACATGTGCCTCGGGTCGAATAAACGAGAGAAAACCAGGGGGTTGTTAGTGCATACACACTAGGTTGAAAGGAAGCTGGCAAAACAGAGAGTTACCGTTCTTTGTCCGACGAAGAAAGCGCGAGAAACAGAGCCGACGCTCTTATTTGAATACACACCGGGTCTGTCCATTTTGTGATTAACGTCCTCGTTAAATGCGACTCGCGAAAATCCATCCGATACGCTCAACCGATGGAAAAGACGCTGACGTACTCGATTATCGAGCTACCGCACCCGAGAAAATATTTTCTTATTTTTTATTATTATTATTTTTTTTATTGAAGCACTGGAATTAATCTGATAGTTTATTAAATAAGCAATAACCGTATCGTTTATGGTCCCCTGTATCAGATTCTACGAGAACACTACCTTGTGTACGATTGCACATAAATGTTGTTGTATTTAATTGCATTTTGTATGAAACTTTTACCAACTTATTTTACCTTATTCACGACGATTTTCCGGTTAAAATGAACCCAAACACGATACCATTCGCATCGTGCTTGCTCGGTAAATCCACGATTTTGTAGAACCTCTGTTATCCGAACTGACACGAGTCGCTCGATAAAAATTCGATTTTAACAGCAATCACTGCGCATAATCGATAAAATGCAATCGGTGCGGAGAACAATTGTGCGTACTCGATTATCGAGCTACTGCACTCGAGAAAATATTTTCTTATTTTTTATTATTATTATTATTATTTTTTTTTATTGAAGCATTGGAATTAATCTGATAGTTGATTAAATAAGCAATAACCGTATCGTTTATGGTCCCCTGTATCAGATTCTACGAGAACACTACCTTGTGTACGATTGCACAGAAATGTTGTTGTATTTAATTGCATTTTGTATGAAACTTTTACCAACTTATTTTACCTTATTCGGGACGATTTTCCGGTTAAAATGAGCCCAAACACGATACCATTCGCATCGTGATTGCTCGGTAAATCCACGATTTTGTAGAACCTCCCTTATCCGAACTGACACGAGTCGCTCGACAAAAATTCGATTTTAACAGTAATCACTGCACATAAAATACAATTGGCGCGGAGAACAATTGCACGAACAGTCGAGATCGAATTTAATTGTTGAAAAGATTGGGAGCACCGTGAAAGAAAAAAATTTCCCATCAAATCAATTTAATAGAAATTAATTCGAGGCTGAATAAAATTACACGTATCGCAATAATTGCCGCGAATTCGAAATGAAAATGCATGAGGGACCACCGCGGTAACAACGGGCCGCCGCGCCGGCCGCGCTCTCTATTGTCTCTCGTTAGAACATATAAATTCGCGAAGATCGCCGCGAGATTATAAATTTAAATAATGTTACACGACACGTAACTCTCTCGGCCGCTACACCGGCTAATTATAACGTTCTCATTTTACTTCGTTAATTTCAATAGTCCTCGGGATCGCGGCACGCGGAACAATTAATTTTCTCCGGAGAAGGGGTTAGGTTCGGGGGTGAGAAGGGGTGTGGGCAAAGGGGTGGAAAAATCCGATCGGAGAACCGAAGAAAGTAATTGCCACGGGGTTCTAAACTCGGCTAGCATCCGCCCGGCGAAAATTTACGGACGGCGAATTTTCGCTCGAATTCGAAATCCACATTTAACGGCCATTATCTATCCTGTAGAATAAAGGGGAAAAAAGAGGTAAGGAGGTCCAGGGGTCGGTTTAATCCCGAAGGATCACAAACAGCGTCTCTCGTTCGACCCGAGCTACGATAATAATTCCGTTAGTTAGCTATCGTTAAGGTATCCCTCTGTTGACCGCTTCATCCCCTTCTTAACTACCCCCTCTCTTCAGCTAATGTTGTACAGTTCTCGTAAAAGTGACCGGGACAATTATCTTTTAATTTGTACAATACATTATTTACGATTTTTAATGGATTTGTTTAGTTGGAATTTGTTCTTCATCCCCTTGTTACTACCCCCTCTCTTCAGGTAATGTTGTACAGTTCTCGTAAAAGTGACTGAGAAAATTATCTTTCAATTTGTACAATACATTATTTACGATTTTTAATCGATTTGTTTAGTTGGAATTTGTTCTTCATCCCCTTGTTACTACCCCTTCTCTTCAGGTAATGTTGTACAATTTTCGTAAAATTGACCGGGACAATTATCTTTTAATTTGTACAATACATTACTTACAATTTTTAATGGATTTGTGTAGTCGAAATTTTGTTCTTCATCCCCTAGTTACTACCCCCTCTATTCAATGCTCTAGGCAAAGACAATTTTCTTTTAATTTGTACAGTACGTTTCTTACAACTTTTGATGGATTTATTAAACAGGAATTCCCATTGAATTTTCCTTCTTCATCCCCTCGGATTGGACAGAAAAATATTGTCTTTTACCTGAAAAATTAGCCTTTCAAAACAGTTCACGATCCTCAGAATTTCTCTCTCGGACCGAAATATAATAAATGTATTCCACTGTTCCGCCCACATATATTTTCGAATATACACAAGGATTTTTATTTCTGTGTATATAAAAATTTTCTATTTGAACAACCCCAGCACGCTCTAAGCCAATCGTATCTCGAGCGATCCGAGATCGTGGATCCACGCGGATCAAGAGCGTAATTCGTATTTAACCGACGGAACGATAATAAGTCGCTCTTAGGTATTAAGGTATTTCCATGTTGGTCCCCTTTTTCCAGATAACACATACACACAAACATACATACACTCGTACACACATACACACCCTTTCGAATCTCTTTTTCCTCCTTTTTCCAACGTGTTCACCTTGCTCTCCTCTTCTCGAGATAACAAGGATACGGGCTTTCTTTCCCCCTTTCATCCCCCATCCCCCGTTCACCCCCAACCCCCTGCGCGCTCTTTTTCGCCTTTTTTCGCTCCCTTGCCAAAACAAATGTTACCAGATAACCATCTCCTTCTTCCTCTTTTTCCACGGTGATCCCCTTCTTCGTGCTGCCTCGCACGAGAGATCCTCATCTCTCCCTCTTCTCTCTCTCTCTCTCTCTCTCTCTCTCACTCTGTTCTCTTCGGCTAATTCCACCCTCGAAATCCTTCGCAGGTCAATGACCTTCCGGTAGCCGGCTTCGAGGAGAACTCGAAGCTCTGTCTCTTCGATTCTTTCTCTCCTATACGGCGGGGCCCTCCTCTCTCCGTTCTTCGTTAATGGACGAGTTTGTAGTAATGGCTGGATTACGGGTTTTCTTTATGTTTCCCTCTTTTTTTCCCTCCCCCCCCCACTCTCCGCGTTTCTTTCTCTCCTCTCTACCGTTTGTCCGGTCAGCTTTTAGCTTCCGCGGCGGTGAGCAAGGTTACGCGTGAGCGGGAACAACAGATCAGCATTAGGTCAAATACTTGTGTGTCTCTCGGGCTGCTATGCTACGGCTGCTTGAACGATGGAGATCCGCGGTCGAGGAAATCCCGAGGCGGATTCTCAACCCCCGGAAACCGAAAATATTCGGACTCTCCGAGGGCGCTGCATTCTCGAAGAGGGTTTCTGCGCGCGGATTGCTTGTAGAGTTACCAATTGTTTTTAATAAAGTCGGAGAGCAGGATTTTCTAGGGTCCCGAACGTTTTGGCAGTAGTGGTTGAACTTTACAATCGTTCCCGCAAGCTTTTGGTAAGAATTTATTTAAACGACTATTATATCATTGAACACGGTTAAACAATTATTTAAAATTATCAATTAGTATGTAAAATTAATATTTAAACGACTATTGTATCATTGGGGATGTTGAAACAATTATTTAAAATTATCAATTAGTATGTAAAATTAATATTTAAACGACTATTGTATCATTGGGGATGTTGAAACGATTATTTAACATTTAGACGACTATTATATCATTGGGGATGTTGAAACGATTATTTAACATTTAGACGACTATTATATCATTGGGGATGTTGAAACGATTATTTAACATTTAGACGACTATTATATCATTGGGGATGTTGAAACAATTATTTAACATTTAGACGACTATTATATCATTGGGAACGTTGAAACAATTATTTATACTTATTTAAATTTTTTTATATAAAGAATTATTTAAAATTATCAATTAATATGTAAAATTAATATTTAAACGATTATTATATCATTGGGGATGTTGAAACAATTATTTAACATTTAGACGACTATTATATCATTGGGGATGTTGAAACAATTATTTAACATTTAGACGACTATTATATCATTGGGGATGTTGAAACGATTATTTAACATTTAGACGACTATTATATCATCGGGAACGTTAAAACAATCATTTAACATTTAGACGACTATTATATCATCGGGAACGTTAGAACAATTATTTATACTTATTTAAATTTATTATCGTGTCTTGCAAAATGTAAAAACAATTAGTACACCATCAATCTGATTTTCCAATGTTGATGTTTATTCCACGCCGATCATGTTTGTACAAATAATTTTGCAAATACGTTCATGTGCATAAACAATTCGATCGTGTATATTTTAGTTGGAACAACTTTCCATTAAACGATTTGCACAAATTACTGAACTTTTCCGGTAGGTACAGCGTTTAGTAAGCCGTGGCGGATCTTCTTCGAAAAAGCACACCGTTGCGCGAAGTTACTAGCGAGTAAAAAGGAACAAGATTAAAGAAAGAGAACTAAAAAAAAAAAAAAAAAAAAGAGTAATAAAAAAAGAAGAAAAATAGAAAAGGAAACTACGAGTACGATAGTCCGTGAATCGCAAAAGAGTTTTCCGAGTGGCACAAGCGTTGCTGTCTCTTCCTTCGCGCAAATAAAGTTTCTCGTAATGCATAAAACGCGCGCGCGGGCAAAGTTTTTCTAATTGCATAAAAGCGAAAACTGAAACGGTGGAACGGGGGCTCGGCGGGATGCAACCCCCTGCGTAACTTTGAATGAAACTTGATAAAAATAATATAACCATTATACGACCCGGCCCTGGAACTCTCGAGTGCCCATGCTAACGAGAATAATTCATTTCCTTCGAAAAATCGAGTCTGCCTCTATTTTTAATTATGCAAGACAGTTTTCAAGAGAAATTGTTTAGAATTGTTCGTTTCTTTAAGATCGTCAGTATTTTTTTAATGGTACGTTACGGTTTTCTTTGTATATTCTTGTAGAGCAGAAAAAGACGAATCCAACGAGTACAATGACCATACTGTTTCGATCATTCGATCTCGAGATATTCGTGTCTGAAAGAATTAATTTTTTTTAAAAAACATCTTTCGGACACAAATATCTCGAGATTGAATGATCGAAACAGTATGGTCATTATACTCGTTGGATTCGTCTTTTCACGCTCTACAAGAATATCGAATTAAATATACAGGGTGTCGATTTAAAAACTACCAATAACCTGGAAATTTCATAAAAATTCTTCACACCATTATATCTGAAGTAAATAAGAGCTATTCCAATTTAAATTCGACACCGTAGTTCTGCGAACATACTACTTTTCCCATGAGGAAATTTTCTTTTACATATCGTGTTTCCATCATGTTCCCAATGAGAGCAACCTTACGAATCCAGTTCAAGAAAGCTCGATTTATTCTTGCTCGTGTCCCTTTGATTAAATCTGCGCAGTTTTTCTGAGAAACCGGAAGGAATCGGTGGAACTGCCATCTTTCTCGCAGTTTCTCTTTTCCATGCGATTTGCTCGGGCCTGGTCTTTGTTTTGCGCGATGGTTCCACCGAATTTCGATCGAAAGTGGCCCGGCCATTTGCCTCGGAGAAGAAAGTTTGTTGCCGAAGAAAGGTCAGGGTGAAAGTTCTCCGCCGGGCTCACTCAATTTCTTTCGGGCTTCTCCCCCGACGAATTTTTCTACTCGGCTTTTTTCCCCATTGTTTCCCACCACCACCCCTCTTTTCTCGTATAGTTCGCTGTGGAAGTTTCGCCTCCACTTCATCAATCAATCGGGGATTGCATTTTTCGAGGAAGCCGTGCGGGGAGACGTGTGAGCCCCGGCGCGCCGCGGCGGGAATTTCAAACGCGGTTATGGCCGATTCGCCTGAATCATGGCTTCTGCTACTTTGATGCATCGTTTTATTATGAACAGACTGCCGAGGAGTTATGGAAATTTGCAATTTTCTTCGGAAAGGGAGGAGAAAGTTCGGCGAAAGTTTTCCTTTTCTTTCTCTAATGCTTTTATGGACATGATAAAATAAAAGTCAGACGGGAAGCTGTTACGTTTAGTTGAGATTTATTGCATCAGTAACGTTCAGATTTAGGTTGAGATACAAATTTCTGCAATGTTTTTAACGAATTACAAATTGAGTGATATTGTTATTAAATCCTCTAATCAACTTTTGTATTTTGCATATCTTCTACATGGTTTTTTTTATTAATGATTTTTAATAATCATAACGTTTACATTGTTTATAATGATCGTACCATTGTTATTGTGACTAAATTTTATAATAATTATTTGATTTTGTCTGTTTCAGGTAAGTGCTCGGTTGCTATCGAAATATTACGCCGATCAATGCAAAGGTATATTTCAATTAATTCCTCTTTTCGGTCTCGATTGCTTTTGTGGTTCGCATTATCCGACTGTAATTAACATTCGGATGACAATAATAATCAACGTAATAACAATAAGCCGCAAACGATGTCATCCCCATTTTCCAAAATCTAATTAAATCAAAGGAGGAATTGTAATGAATATATTCATTAAGTTTGCTACCGAATAATCCACCATTTATCTTGTAACTTGGAAATAGGGTTTAAACGATACCAAACATGACCAGAAATACTAGAAACTACTAAAGAAAAGAAAACAAATATTTACAGAATTTTTAACCCACCCTGAACATTGAAAAATCACAAAAATCGCAGACTCTTCTCATATCGATGTAGGCTCGGGTATATCGGTGTGAACACCACTACATTGACATCACGAATCGAATGTTCAAACTTCTTAATTTTCATTATTTTTTAATGGGACTTTCACTGGCATGTTTCTGCCATTTTTCTGATTAAAACAAGACCAAACACGATATAGTTTAAATTGTATTTAGTGGTTTAATCGACGGTGGAATTTTCGGTCACAAGGAAGGACAGCGCATCGGAAAGAAAGAGACGCGGACAGTCACGCGAACCGTATTTCGTTCTGTCCTTCTCTGTGTTCGGCTCTCTATTGAAGTCTCGCTCGCAGACGCAGTCATAAATGAAAAAGCATGTCCGGGCACTATAGTTGTCCGTGAAAACCACGGCTGTTGGACAAGAATCGAGGGTTTACTGTACTCCGATTTCAAAACGTCCTCGACGCAGCCAAGCGCTTCTTACATTTATTTATAAGTTATATCGGCTGTATCAGGGAACTACTTTTCTTCGGTTTAATTGCTTTTATGCAGATCTGAAAAAACGCTCCTCGCGATAGTCCGTTTGACTCCCGTTCTTTCCGCTCCGAGAAAGTTCTCCGTTGTTTGGTCCTGTTTTTCTTTAATTTTCCCCCGTAAAAGAAAGATGAATCCTCGGCGTTTTCTAATATAGATTTCTCGCTCGAAAAGCGACAGCCCCCCCCCCCCCCCCGTTGTCCGTGTTCCCTCTCAGCTTTCTTTAATTACCGGATTTTACGAATCCCCTTTCTGTCTATCTCTTTGTCTTTTTTTTTCTCTCATTTCCTTTTTCCTCTGTTGCTCGATAAGGGCCAAGACTGATGAGCCGGCCGCCATTGCTGCAGATATGCGCCATATTAACCGTTCTACTCTGTAAACGCTATACTATACCGAGAGCGTGTCCCGCAATCAATCATTATACACTGATTCCAGTCTTACAGTCTTTTTCGCTTCCGAGCCATCGATTACCCCCCCCCCCCCCCCCCGCGATCTGTTAAGGGCGTAAGTTACTCTTCTTTTGAATTCAATTAGCTTGCAATATTATTTCGCCATTTTATTCTCTTATCTTTTTATTTGTTTCTTCGTGTTTTTACTCTTATAATGTTAATGGTGAGATTAGATTATAAATGATTTTTAAAAAGATTTTATTAATTCTATTTTTCTGTTCAATTAGGTTGCAATCAGAGCTGGGCAAAATTTTCATCTAAACATTTCGGATAACGAATAAAAAATTAATAAATTTTTATTCATTATTCGATGGTTCGAATATAAAAAGTATCTTTATTCGACGAGGATCGAATAAATAATTATATGTATTCGAGGAGAATTTATCCCACGAATAAAGATAATTTTTTTTATACTAAGTGGCTTTATTCGAACTTTGAATAATTTTTTCATCTTTTATCTGTAGCTTTTATTCGGAGGCTTGGAATAAATCTTTCCACAACTACTGCCAATAAACGCGAACGCGATATTTTTTATTCGTTATTCGAAATTTTTATTTAGATGAAAATTTTACCCAGCTCTGGTTGCAATATTTTTCTTTGCCATTTTATTCTCCGAGACTTCATCCTTTTATTTATTTTTTCTTCATGTTTTTATTCAGCTGCAATATGGTTAATGGTGAGATTAAATTATAAATAATTTTTGTAAGAAGATCAAGTTTTTCATATGGCATTAACTTTATATTAACATTCTGAATTTTACATTCACCCTTCGAGTTATATTTAAAACAAATATTGTATATTTAAATCTTGAGTAACTGTATACAAATTAATTTTATAGTAAAATTTAATATTATTGAGGGATATTATTGAATTTGTATAAAGATGTATGTATGTATGTATGTATAATTAATACACATCAAATTGATTTGAAGCATTAAATAAATAGATGTGTAATTTATGCAAACATTTAGATCCATAAAGTTTCGTATCAATTCATCTACACAATTCATACAATTTTTCCTAAAATATTGCAAAAAAATTGAACTTTTTTAAAATAAGATTTTTAAGAGAAAATCAGTGACACTCCGTTAAAAATTACTGTATTCGTAAGCTGTAATAAATTTTTATTTTACCTCTCTACATGTGTGTATATCAACTGATTGATTCCTATAAAGATCGAATTAAATGTACTATTTCTGGCAGTGAGTAATGTGAATATCGATAATCAAACAATCCGCAGAATCAGATTTCGTTTTAGTTTCATTGAATCGTATCAATACTGCGAATGCAAAATCATGGCCGCCTCTCTTTATAATCGCGTTATCAGCCCCGAAACAGAGACCATATCGAGGGGAACACTGTATCGACGTCATTGACGAGTCCAACTAATTGAAATGCAATTTAATAAAGAGTTTAATATTTTCCTGATTATGGATTCGTCGTTACGCGTGCGATCGTTTATGCAAGTTTGCTGCGTCACACATCAATTTTCAAAAATTACATTTTATTATACTAGCTTTATAATTCTGGTACCTAGCAATTTTATATTTTGTTTTGGCAGATCTCAAGGTTAAAAGGTCAACGTATGAAATCTATTACAGCCTGTAACTGGAGAACAAAAAAAGATATCGAGTTGAAAATTAGCTCAAAAAATCAGAAAATGATCAAACTTTCTAACAATACAAATAATTTAATTTTATTAACCTGAAAGCTTCTTGGATTAAAATTATTAAACTAAGAGTTATAAATATGTCTGTTTTTCTCGATCGTATTATTGTTAATAATAAATGTATGATGCTATCGGCGCTACGGTTCGATCATTTAATAATAAGAACTATCATTTCATAATAAGAGTTATAATTTTAGCAAGCATGATTATGTTGTGATTGCATTCGAAAAAGTGCTTTGCATTAAGCTCCTGCTTAATAAATGTTATAAAGTTTAATCAGTTTTATTAATTTTTCAGTTATAAATTTTTAATGTTTCCCCCATGTTTTCTTTCGTTTCGGAGTTTAAATAAAGAAAATTGCTGTGCAAATTCGATAAATAAAAATCCAAATTTTTGTAGAAGTTTTTCGTTCTCGACTTATTACTTGTTATTTCGGAAATGTTATCATCCGAATATCGATCAAATCGCTTTATTTCTTCTGTTCCGGGTCTCGTTATGTAAATATTCGCGAGCATAAATATTATCAAAGTATAACTAGATTATTTATTTTACTGCGATCCGCGGGTTAACGGCCGGCGGGAACGCATAAATCGTTAATAAAGGTAGTTGTTCGACGTGACTTTTAACGAGGATGCTGCAGTATAAGAGGATCAGTCAAATATTAACCTAACTTTTGTATTATACAACTGCCATAGTCGTGTTCCGATCGATATGATACCTGGTAACAAACAGACTTCAATGATACCGAAGTTAAAAAATCAATACCCTACAGTTGGTGTAAAAAGTATTCGTACACCTTTTAAAAACGAATAACTTTTTCAAAATTCGACCCAACAGCTTGAGTTTTTTTGTGAGGTTAGAAGGATTAGTTTACCAGCCAATGTGTAAATAATTTTTTTTTTTAATCGTTATTGGTCGCAATTGCGAAGAAAAAAGTAAATGTCACGATTTTTAAATTTTTTATTTGTGCCTGTAGTGAAAATTTATAAGGTGCATTTGGTAAGTATAAGTAAGTTATAAACACTCAATTAAATTTACTATAAGAATTTTTATTAAAATTAACCCCTCAATTAATTTTAAAAAATAATTACTATTTTAAATTTCACTCAATTAAATTTATTATAAGAATTTTTATTAAAATTAATCCCTCAATTAATTGGAAAAAATAATTAATATTTTAAATTATACTCAATTAAATATACTATAAGAATTTAATAAAAATTTATAATTATATAATTATATATTCGATCAATCTTAAAAATTATTTATTTTAACAAAATTTAATATAAATTATTCAATATACAGTTTCATCGAAATCGATCCAACAGGAACAGGACCAAACAAAGAATCCGCGATTTAAATGATTCGCAAACTCTAAATTCAAAGATTTTTACATGTTACAATGCCCATAGCTTTTTTATGCGTCAACCGATTTCAATGAAACTTTGTACATGTATATAACTGACTTAGATGAACAAAATACATGTTTGAAATTTTTACTACAGGCACAGATAAAAAATTTAAAAATCGTGACCTTCACTTTTTCCTTCGCAATAGCGACCAATAACAATTAAAAAAACAAATTATTTACACATTAGCTAGTAAACTAATCCTTCTAACGTCACAAAAAACCTCAAGCTGTTAGGTCGAATTTTGAAAAAGTTATTCGTTTCTAAAAGGTGTACGAATACTTTTTACACCGACTGTATGTATTTTTTCCAAAAATTCCACTCGAGTACAAAATTGTAGAAATGTTGATTTCCTGCTCGTAATCGCGCTCAGTATGAAATTTCGCGATTCGGTGTTCACGTGCCTAGCTAGCCTCCCCTAAGCGATTTCTCGTGGATTACTCCTCATTATCGCGAAACAATCGGCCGGATCGATCGCGATTCCGATCTATCCGAGCCAGTCCGATGATAATGGCGCGCGAAATATTATACATCTGCGGAGAGAGTAATAACGTTATTGCATCGAATGCGACGTAATTTGATAATTCGCGGGGGCCGGTCCTCTCAATGGCCAATAGCGTTAATGGATTACATTGCCGGCTGCGGTAATTCGCAACCCCTGTACACGACATAACTGCTCCCGTAACGCGTTTCTGCGGGTGTAACGGCCGGCCAAGAAATTTTCGCTCTGGCTCTCTCTCTCTCTCTCTCTCTCGCCCGCCGGGAAAACTTTTACATCCGTGTTTTCCGCCTTTGTATTATTGTTCCTTGTACCGGACCATCTCTCGAAAACATTTTTTATTATTTTTTTCAACCGTCATGTCTGAAAAATTTCCATTGTACAATTTAGTTCAACTAAACTTTGGAGTTCAATATTTAGTTACAAATATTCGTACGTCATTCGTCGTCATTTTGCGATTAAAATGAGACCAAACACGACGCAATTCGCAGCATTATTGTTTGTTTAATTTCCGATTTAGTACAACCTCGATTATCCGAACAGTTTGATCTAAGACGATCTACATACAAGTCAGTGAACATATAATCCAATAAGTATATATAATCCATAAGTAAATAAATTACTGTTCTGTTTGTCTAGTGGCAAGTAAGTCAAACGAGTTCGGATAACAGAGGTTCCACTATATCCTGGATTAAACGAGTAAATACGATCTGAACTGCATCGTGTTTGGTATCGTTTTAATCGGGAGACTGTCGCCAATAATTATACCAAGCCTTCAAGTTCTTCTCGATTTTCTTCCGTCGTATACAGGGTGTCCCAAAATTCCTTCAATTCCGTGAAATGGGAGGTTCCTTGGGAGATTTGAAGCGACATTTTCCTTTTCCAAAATGTCCGCTACGGGTTTGTTTAGGAGTTATTAACGAAAAAGACGGACCAATCAGAGCGCGACCTAGACGCGTGTTGTCAAAGATGGTCCAGCAGATGGCGCCAGCAGTCGCCTGGGTCTGTTAGTCCTTGATACACGTTTTTCTCAAAACTGTATTTTTCATATTGGCGACCATGATATCTCAAAAACTACTGAACGGATTTCGCTCAAATTTTTATAGTATAGTCAGCACATCTATAGTTCTCGCTGGTACCAAAATATTTCTGATATCTGCTATAGTTTTTTTTTAAAAGCTGAAAAAGACGGAAAAGAATGACGAAACTTGGAACTGAACGTTTAAAACCGTGCCAAAAATTCAATTTTCGATTTTTTAATATTATTTTGGTACCGGCGACAGCCGCAGGTCTACAAATCAAAATGCCGTTTGATTTTTTGATATCAGATGATCGAATCCTCCGGAATCATGGTCGCCATCAACCTACTTTTTTCTACACACGAGTGTCTTCCGAACGGTGTACAGTCGATCCAACTCGTTATTTTGGTTTGAAAAAATTCTGAGAGACTGTTAAAACGTCAATAAACGTGTGGTAAAAATTTCAAGATTGTATGTTTTAAGGGTCCTTGAAAAAAAATTCCTAAAGAGGGGAAGAAAAAAGTAGCTCTTACATGGGATGACCCCCTTAAAGTCTCCTATTTCTATGCGTGGCGCCTAACAACAGCAATTGGAGGACACCCCACAGACATAGTCGTCTGACCTTCCAGGGTGGATACAGGGAGAGAGGGAAATTGAAATTTTCTCGAGGAGCCTCGTGGCGATACTAATTTTACGATAACGCGCGTCCCGGCCTGACTCAATCGAGAAGGGAAAACGGCCAGGTCGGTGGATATTGGTCGCAACACCGGGAAACACGGAGGCCTAGAGAAGCTATTCAAGGCGACGTACGATGCACCTGAGGCCGGGATACTCCTCTCTCTCTCTCTCTCTCTCTCTCTCTCTCTCTCTCTCTCTCTCTCTCTCTCTCTCTCTCTCTCGCTCTCGCTCTCGCTCTCTCTCTCTCTCTCTCTCTCCCCCCCCTCTCTCTCTCCCCCTGTCTCTCTCTATCTCTATATCTCTCTTTCTCACTATCTCTCTCCTTCCCTCTCTCTCTCTCCCCCTCTCTCTCTCTATCTCTCTCTCTGCCCCCCTCTCTCTCTGCCCCCCTCTCTCTCTCTATCTCTCTCTCTGCCCCCCCTCTCTCTCTCTCTCCCTCTCTCTCTGTTTCTGTCTCTCTCTCTCTCTCTCTCTCTCTCACTCTCTCTCTCTCTCCCTTTCATGTAGATATCTTGGCCCCCCAGACTACTCTTTATTCGAGCGCGCCTTTATCTTTTTCTTGGGGAAGGACGCCGCGCCGGTAGAAATAAGGCTGATCGTAATTCGTTTTTATATCGACCGTATTCCTACCCCTTTTTTACCCTTCTCGGCTGGTAGTACGTTCCTTGTTTTATATTTGCCGGCACGTGACGGGATTCGCGCAACGACTGTGCCGCTGAAATCGCTATTGATTTTGCTGATGTTGTTCCGTTGTAACGGCGGCGCCGATCCTTTGCCGATTGCCTAATGCGACCGGTCCCTTCGTGTCATACTAATTGAAAGTGGACAGAGGGTGTCCAATTTGCTTGGGGGAATCGGTGATTTGTTGCTGGGACCGGTACGATGTTATTCGCCATTTCACCGTTTGATTTTTGAAACATATTTCAGCACAAATTTCGTTATAACTTTTTTGCTTCTGACAATAATAGAAATTTATACCAATATGTATATTCGCGACACTTTCCCGATTAAAATGAGCACCAACACGATATACTTCGAAGCTTATTTGCTCGTTTAATCCACGATTTAGTGTAACCTCTACCATCCGAACTGCACGAACGCTTTTATTATTCGAATACGTACAGTGACTCTCACTAATATTCAGACACTTAGAAATACGATAATTTTTTTAATATTCGACCATACAACTTGGATTTTTTCGAGAAATTGGTTTGTTGAGGAGTGTGACACGACAGGGGTATCGATTTCTCGCTGATACCGATATTTATCGAATCGCTAAACTCAGTTGTTTTGTTACTGACACTTTTCCGAATAAAACGATCCCAAACACGGGCCAGTTCGGATTATTATTATCTCTGTAATCCACGTTATAGTGGCACCTCTGTTATCCGAACTGGAGATACAAATCTGTGCAAAAATCTTCATCAGAAACAACAATCCACGTTCGAACAGTTCATTAATCCGTTGATTCCTCTCGCGAAACACGATGAAACATTTTCGAAAACGGGGTTGTGAAAAATTGTAAATCTACCGGTGGACCTTACCGCGTCAAAAATGTGTTGGCTGCCTGGGAATCCCGATCGAAAAGGCCGTGGGAGCTTCGAAAAATCTAATAATCCTCGGCGAAACAGTATATGTATGAACCATTCGAGCCAAGTGACACGCGTGTACGCTGCTAACAAACACGGGTACGCGTCCGCCGTTTATACCAGGTGCACCGGTTAAGTGTCACAGAAATGTACCGGGCACATTTCAGCCGATTTTCCTGCCACTAATTAATATAGTGGCGCATATAATTTTACCGGGGATAATAGTTGCCACTTAAGTGATGCTAATAGTGCAATTTAATAAAACAGTCTAGATAATCATTATTTAGTAAATCATTATCGCAGGTAATTACACAGGCGGTAATAATTGCCACTTAAATGTTACCATTAGCATTTGAAAAAGTTTGCCTCGCTTTATTATCGAAACAAACATATTTACAAAACTTCTTTCCAATCAAAATAATTCTGACTATTATTTTCGAATTGTTATCTAATTACATATCATATACAATTATTTGTATAAAATTCGTTCCAATCAAAGTTGAATGTTAAAAATTATGTACCTCCAAATGGTATATACACAAAAGTGGATTAAAAGACATTTCGTGTTTTCAAATTTACCGCCTTATATCGATTGATATAACCTAGATCGTTTCAAATACGTTCAGTGCCTTGACAGCTAGCACTGATGATACACGTAACACATGTGTATCGTAATGTCCATATTAAATTAAAATATTGAATCACACCAAAAGCAAGTAAGTAGGTTTTATGAACATTATTTACAAACAATTATTGGTTTCTACTATTATTCAATTCTATATTATATTTTGAAAATTGTATAACATATTTATTCTTGCAGACGCGATGCAAAATAAATCTTGAAAAGGATTCAAATCAGAATCGAAACGTCGATGATTTTTTGCTTTTTGAAAGTTCTTATTATTAAATGATCGAACCGTAGCGCCGATAGCATCATACATTTATTATTAACAATAATACGATCGAGAAAAACAGACATATTTATATTTACAAAACTCTTCGTCGCTGCAATTTGCAGCCAATCGGAGGCTGCTTAACTTTCGTCGAGAACACGTTCACGTCGGATGACCAGAAGCGTCTGGGAAACTGCGGTGACAGTTAAGTGGTACACCCGGTACGTGCAGAAACGCGTCCCACGCACGATGCTGTTTGCACGTCCACCTGAGAGCAATATTGACCCGACGAAAGGGGGTTGGAGAGGAAATCGACGAGCGAAGAGGAGAGAAAGGAGCGTCGGTGGCCAAAGTGGGCGGTGTGGGTGGTGGGCGGGGGGAGGGGGTGGGTGGGAGGGGTTGGGCGGAAGTAACGCGCGACTCGGGTACCATATAAACTTGCCCGCATACAAATTTGCACGGGATCGCGTTAAACCGTTTTCAGTTGCGGACCGTGCGCGCGAGAGTGGCCACTACCCCCCGCCCACCACCCATCGCCCCGCCCCCTCCCGCTTTCCCTTTCCGCCATTTCTCTAATCTCGAGTCGGACAAATCCTACAAACACCGCGCGGCTGAATTTTGCGGTCTGAGAGAGTCGGGGCTAACAGAAGCGGCGCGGCGCGAGCCGTTTGTGAGAGGACTCATGCTCATCAACCCGAGGAAAATATGATGCGAACACTGTTCCTCCGACTGCTGTACGTTTATTTGCCGGTGTGCTCGTGTGGGTTAGATTAGCTTTGACAGCCTCCAGACGAGTGGATTCTCGAGGGCTTTGATAATTTTTAGTAGGGTAGATTGAACGTTGACACGGTTGCGATGGGGAAAGTATAGCGAGTGGAGTGGGCGGGATTATTGTGGATGGGTGGAGGAATTGGTTGGAAAGTTGGAGCTAGGGAAGAGAAGTATAGGTATGGGGGAAATTAGTGTGAGGAAATTGATGAATGAGACTGAAAGAGTGTTCGGGGATTGATGGACGGTGATAGGGAATTGTGGGAGGAGTTGGGCGGGGCGGATCTGTGGGAGGAGACTAGGTAGACTGATAAGAGAAATTTAACCAAACAATTAGTTAAAGAAAGTAGAAGAATTCTTGCTCAGGAATTGTCACTGGATATCAAATAGGAGAAAATGGGTGGAGTCACGTGGAACTGGAGAGGGGAGAGAAGTATAGGTATGGGGGAAATTAGTGTGAGGAAATTGATGAATGAGACTGAAAGAGTGCTCGAGAATTGATGGACAGTGACAGGGAATTGTGGGAGGAGTTGGGTGGGGCGGATCTGTGGGAGGAGACTAGGTAAACTGATAAGAGAAATTTAACCAAACAATTAGTTGAAGAAAGTAGAAGAATTCTTGCTTAGGAATTGTCACCGGACATCAAATAGGAGGAAATGGGCGGAGTCACGTGGAACTGCAGAGGGACGATGGGCGGGTCGATGGGGGGAGACAAAGAAAATTAACGAGGGAAGATGGGAAGAAAATTAAAGAGAGTAAGTAAGAAAAGTTCAAACAAATCGACAAAGAATTTTTTAGACCTGGTGGGAGGAGTCAAGTAGATGGGTGGAGCCAAAGAGTAAAAATGGGAGGAATCAAGTAGATGGGTGGAGTCAAAGAGTAAAAATGGGAGGAGCCTGGCAGATAAAGCAGAAACTATCGAAAATCCTGACTATAAAGAATTGATAGAAAAGGCTAGAAAAAATCTGATGGGCCATTAAAAAATCAGTTATTGGTAAACAATTTTCACAGCACTATTGCATGGAATCTTAGCGGAATAAAATTGCAAGACTAGCAAGATAATTCGGCCTCGGGCAGACTATCACCGGGGAAGAGGTAGGTTTAGTCCGAGCAACGAGCTCGTTAACCCGGCATTATTAAAATAACAATCGATACAATCAGAGAAATAGTTGCCGGGCGCGCGCGTTCCTATTGATACAGTAGTTAGTGCCGATGCTGCGGCCAGACTCGGTGAATCGGCTCCGCAGTAGTCGAGTGCGTTCAATGGTCAGACCTAATAGCCGCATATTGAATGCGTTTAGCCGAGTAGTCAGGACTTTACGGTAATCGGAAGCGATCGAATTGTACATCGGCGTCGACCGGCGAATAAGAATATTCATTAGCCGATTGTGCCGTTAAACAAACACCCCCATTTGCCGACTGATTTAATAAGAAACAGGGAATCGAAACGTAATTGCAGCCCATGGAACAATTGCAAAACAAATTTTTCTACTCCGATTCGTTAAATGTAAAGATAACTTTGTTAAAACGGGAAATGTTTATTTTCATTCGCAGGTTTTTTGCTCGACCCGCTTCAAGCATGCTTATTACCGTAAAGTAAAGAGACCTCCGATATAAAATCGAGGTTTTTACGCGTTTTGCTTAACATTTCGTGTTTATTACCGGGAGATTGGAATTTTCATCAATTTCGTGCCCGGTGTGTTTAGCATCCTCTTTAAACAAGGCTTTTCATATTTTTAATGAAAACAGCTTCCGGTTTGAATCCTACTCGTGGCCGTTTTTGTTGATTACAAATAAATAAATATGACCGTGCGCGAAGCGTCGAACGAATTGCGATGGAAAATGGAGACTGTAATTTTAAACAATTCCTAAAAACATATTGACAATATTAGCATATTTGCTCCTTTCTATTACGCGTCCTCCAATTTTTTTGGAACCATTTCTGCCACATAATTATACATTATAAATAATTATACTGTTTAATAAGAATCACCTGTTGCGCCGATTTTAACGGGAGCTTCGAACAACCCACAGTTTTTAACATTTTTTTTTTTACAAACCAAATTTTTATCGCTTTCGGCAAAAATTGCTGTTCGGTGACCAGAAAGCGAAAAATCTGCGAAATAAATTGAATTCTAAATCGCCGCGAGAAAAAAAAAAAAAAAAAAGAAATACGCGCGCACACGGTCGAACCAGAATCAGATTTGATTACAATTGATTACACGACGAAACAAAGATCGGAATTGATCGCGGGGGATCACGACAGGTGGATTACTATACCGGAGCCGCCGGGGAAAAAAAATATTTCTGGAAACCGGGATCGAGTGTTTAAGCTGCTCGATGGCAATTCTGATCCACCGTAGGATCGCGCACGATGAAAGAATAAATCCTGCATATTCGTCGGTTTACAATAAACAACGCCGCCGAGCCTAAGCCCCGAGGCGCCCACGCCACGCGGCCCCCGGAAATTATTGCAACGGTCAAGATAATCCATCGGCGGCCGTTCGCAGGACATTAGCGGTGTGCATGCGAAACACCGTTGCACCCTGTGCAACGTGCACGCAATCCGCGATGCCTAATATTTCCTGCGGGTGCAGAAGTCGGGGTGGAAATTACGAAATTTTTCTACGAGTCGGTGGTTCATGGCGAATGTAATGGGCCAGAGGTAGTCCACCAAATTATTTTTTAGGGTAAATAGAATAATTAGTCATTAGTGGTCAAATTACACGTACATGTTTTTATATTTTTTTAATTATTTTTATATTTATATATACTATATTTATAGTATTTTGTCGTGGTTAAATTACACGTACATACAGGTTTTTATATGTGTTTTTTCGTTGTTAAATTACACGTACATACAGGTTTTTATATGTATTTTGACGTGGTTAAATTACACGTACATACAGGTTTTTATATGTATTTTGACGTGGTTAAATTAGACGTACTTACATACAGTTTTTTATATTTTGTCCTGGTTAAATTACACGTACATGTCTTTATATTTTGTCCGTGGTTAAATTACACGTACACGTTTTTATATGTATTTTGTCGTGGTTAAATTACACGTACATACAGGTTTTTATATGTATTTTGTCGTTGTTAAATTACACGTACATACAGGTTTTTATATGTATTTTGTCGTTGTTAAATTACACGTACATACAGGTTTTTATATGTATTTTGTCATTGTTAAATTACACGTACATACAGATTTTTATATGTATTTTGACGTGGTTAAATTACACGTACATACAGGATTTTATATTTTGTTGTGGTTAAATTACACGTACATACAGGTTTTTATATGTATTTTTCGTTGTTAAATTACACGTACATACAGGTTTTTATATGTATTTTGACGTGGTTAAATTACACGTACTTACATACAGTTTTTTATATTTTGTCCTGGTTAAATTACACGTACATGTCTTTATATTTTGTCGTGGTTAAATTACACGTACTCGTTTTTATATGTATTTTGTCGTGGTTAAATTACACGTAAATACAGGTTTTTATATGTATTTTGTCATTGTTAAATTACACGTACATACAGATTTTGATATGTATTTTGACGTGGTTAAATGACACGTACATACAGGATTTTATATTTTGTTGTGGTTAAATTACACGTACATACAGATTTTTATATGTATTTTGACGTGGTTAAATTACACGTACATACAGGATTTTATATTTTGTTGTGGTTAAATTACACGTACATACAGATTTTTATATGTATTTTGTCGTGGTTAAATTACACGTACAAACAGTTTTTTATATTTTGTCCTGGTTAAATTACGCGTACATGTTATTATACATATTTTGTCGTGGTTAAATTACGCGTACACGTTTTTGTATTTTGTCGTGGTTAAAATTGCAAGAATGTTCTTTGCTGAACTCAGAAAATTTGTGGTCATTTGTCCGCCATTTTTCCTGCCATTTTCGAAAAAGTTGATATTTCCGTGTTCGGATAGTAGAGGTTGTACTATATCGCGTGTCAAACGCGTAACTAGAATGCGAACGGTGAATCCGTTTAACAAAAAGCTGGTAGTCAGCCACGCGGCCATATTTATCGTCCGGCCTGCGGCGCGCGGGAATTTCGAATTCTGACCAGAGCAATACGTCTGGAGCGCGAGCGGTGGCCGTAGAAAATCGACCGAGAACTTGTTCGTTCTTTCCCCATCCGCAGCCCATTTCTCCAACTCCGTACCGACGACGGCTCTCCTTTTTTTTTTTTTGCCAAGCTCGGCCAGAACTCACGGAAGTTCATCAGGCCCTTTGAATGGTTTAATTTGCATACCTAACAATATTACATCGCGTGCGCGCGCGCGCGCGCGCTTCTGACGATAGCATTTCGAGCTTCCTTCTGCGTTTTACCGTGTTGGAACTGAATTTTAAGACGAAATCGCGAGAGGATGGTGCTTGCGGAAGAGTCTTCTGGCTCTCGCGGGAATAAAACCGTTTCGACGTGGGAAAAAGTATTTTTCACGTCGGCCGGTGTCTCGGAGTTTCTTCGCTTTTGTCGGCGGGGTTCGCGTTGATTATCCTCAATTTGTCCGTCGCCGTCGCCTCGGCTGGGAAATGTTGTTCGACGAGGGAAAATAATGTCAACGAGGGCGTAGATTTGCAAACAAGGCAATCTCGTTTGCCGGCTGCCGGTGTGCTCCGTCTTCAATTTTCAATTGCTCAAAGGCAAACGTTCTTTATCGGGAAAAGGAAGCGCCCGAACGACCAATCCCGAAATTCCTCCTCCGACGTATCGCGCCGGAGACATCAACCATAAGCTTCCCGCGTGGCTGCTGAAAGCTGAGAGAGAGAGAGTCCTTGGAGAATATGCGGATTAATAAATTGGTGCAGTGGATTCTCCATTTACATGATAGATTGCGCGACATAGAGGGCAAATCGCGGATCCGGTGCTTTGCTTCTCTTCTTTTAGCGATTTCAGCGTATTCTAGTAAGGATTGCGTAGCTTTAATTCAGTGCCATAACTTTGTTTGTAATCATTTTTTAACGACACTTTCACAGACACGTTCCTTAAACTTTTCTGTTTAAAACGAGCCCAAACACGAATGCAATTCGGATTATACAGGGTGTTCCAAAACTACTGCGTAAGCGGGAAATGGGAGGTTCCTTGGGTCATTTGAAGCAACATTTTCCTTAACAAAAATGGCGTCCGCGGCTTTGTTTAGGAGTTATTAACGAAAAACACGGACCAATCAGAGCGCGACCTAGACGCTCGCTGGCACGTTCAGCGCGGCGAGCCGGCAGGCGGTTGGCTGGACGTGTCAGCGAGCGTCTAGGTCGCGCTCTGATTGGTCCGTGTTTTTCGTTAATAACTCCTAAACAAAGCCGCGGACGCCATTTTTGTTAAGGAAAAAGTCGCTTCAAATGACCCAAGGAACCTCTCATTTCAATTTAACGCAGTAATTTTGGGACATCCTGTATTTACGTGCGTAATCCGCGATATAGTACAACCTCTACTATCCGAACTCTACAATTTTCACTTTTTCTACCAACCGAGTATTCGAAGATAAACTCGGTGGAGTATCTTATCGTTTTGTCCAGCATTTTAGAGGTCCTCGATCGGAAAAAAAAGATGGCGGTCGCTTCTCAGGAAGTCCAACCGGAAGCGAAAATCCCGGTACGCGGGAATAATATTCCCGGTTCGCCCCGTCTATCCCGACGATATATTTCGGCCGCGGTACTCCTCCAGGATTTCTCCTTCGTCAGCGTGTGCGTCTGGGGTGCGGATGTGGGGTATTAGCAGGATTTATGCATTTATAGGATCGCGGCGGCGCGGCGGTGCGATGGATGCGGCCTGAGGAGCTCGCCGATGTCGGGGAATCTCCCGATAATCGTCGCCGTGTAATCGCGTTTGCTCTCGAACCGACGATTTATGACCAGTCACGTCACTGCCAACCGTGCGTGTCTGCCTTCGCCTGCTGATTAATGCGAGCGGACTTCGTCGACGGAAATAATATACAGATTTCCGACCGGGGAAACGAGGAATCACTGGCTCGGCCGCCGAAATGGGCCTCGGAAACTGTTCCTGAAATGATCCTGAAGAATCTCTACAGGGTGCAGTCGCTACGAAGAACCGAAGTTTCCTCGCAAAAATGCTGTGTCGCTTGTGGGTTGCCTTTTTGCTAACAAATTCATAAACCAGCTAGGTTCGTGCTGGTTTCATTCTGAACCATCGAGGTTCAACCTAGGTTCATCCTGAACCATCGAGGTTCACGCTAGGTTCATCCTGAACCATCGAGGTTCACGCTAGGTTCATCCTGAACTAGCAAGGCTTGTCCTGAACCATCAATGTTCACCCTAGATTTACCCTGAACTACCTGGGTTCATCCTCAACTAGCTAGGTTCAACCTAGGTTCATCCTTAACTAGCTAGGTTCAACCTAGGTTCATCTTGAACCATCGAGGTTCACGCTAGGTTCATCCTGAACTAGCAAGGCTCATCCTGAACCATCAATGTTCACCCTAGATTTACCCTGAACTACCTGGGTTCATCCTCAACTAGCTAGGTTCAACCTAGGTTCATCCTTAACTAGCTAGGTTCAACCTAGGTTCATCCTTAACTAGCTAGGTTCAACCTAGGTTCTTCCTGAACCATCGAGGTTCACCTTAGGTTCATCCTGAACCATCGAGGTTCACCTTAGGTTCGTTCTGAACCATCGAGGTTCACCTTAGGTTCATCCTGAACTAGCAAGGCTCATCCTGAACCATCAATGTTCACCCTAGATTTACCCTGAACTACCTTGGTTCATCCTCAACTAGCTAGGTTCAACCTAGGTTCTTCCTGAACCATCGAGGTTCACCTTATGTTCATCCTGAACCATCGAGGTTCACCTTAGGTTCATCCTGAACTAGAAAGACTCATCCTAAACCATCGATGTTCATCCTAAACGAGCTAGGTACATTCTTGGTTCACCTTAAATCATCTGGGTTCGTTCTGGGTTCATCCTGAACCATCGAGATTCATCCTTGGTTCATCCTGAACTAGCAAGGCTCATCCTGAACCATCGAGATTCATCCTAGATTCATCCTGAACTAGCAAGACTCATCCTGAACTATCAATGTTCACCCTAGGTTTAACCTGAACTACTTGGGCTCATCCTCAACTAGCTAGGTTCAACCTAGGTTCATCCTGAACCATCGAGGTTCACGCTAGGTTCATCCTGAACTACCAAGGCTCACTCTGAACCATCAATGTTCACCCAAGGTTTACCCTGAACTACCTGGGTTCGTCCTCAACTAGCTGGGTTCATTCTAGGTTCATCCTGAATTAGCTAGGTTCATGCTAGGTTCAGTCTAGGTTCATACTAGGTTCATCCAGAACCATGTAGCCCTTGGTCCTGAACAATCTATGTTTATCTTCAGCTGATCTTCACGAGGCACATAAAGCCCAAGGTAATAATTAACAGTGTCCAAGTAGCAGATGAGTTCCAAACAAAATTTAATGACATCGGGGAGGAGGCAGTGTTTTTATTGGTGTAACCGGGGAAGAGTATGTCGATCGTAATTTAGTATTTCGAGCGTCCCGCCGGAGGAATAAATAACTATTGTCAGAGCGGGAAACGTTGGTGCATGTATACGTATGTATAATACGCAGATCTACATACTTGTATGTACAAAGAGGGGCTCTCTCCGCTTCCGTGCGAAGCTTCGGAAGTTCTCGCATTATCGAACTTCATCCGTTTTCTCGTGGCGCGGCGTGCCGGCGGCGACTATAGTTTGCAAAAAGCAGCTAAGCCGAGAAAGATGGCGCAGGATCCTGGGAGCGTGAAAGAGGCTTTTTGTCGGCGACAACCGCCGACGACAACGGCGATGACGTTCACACTCTCGACGAGATGAATTGGATGTGCTCCGGAATATATGGGGACACGTAATCCAAGGTCGAAAATTCGCGATGGAGCCCTGGCTAGTCGATTATCTTCGTATTTGCGGAAACAGAGCCACCACGGGATTCGATTCCCATGCAACCCTAGATACTCGCAATTATCGTCAGATAAAGATCATCGTTTGTATCGGTTGAATAGAATCGCCTGAAAGCACTTTTAGACGAAATTTCAAGGTCATCAGAATTTTTTTCGACGAAATTTTTTATTTTTCTTCGATATTGTTATAGAGCATGATCAGACGAATCCAACGAGTACCATGACCATGCCATTCCGTCCATTCAATCCAGAGATATTTGTGTCTGAAAGTTTTTTTTTAAAGATATTCAATTTTTTCAGTCAAATACCTCCAGAGTGAATGATTGGAAATGGTATCGTCATTATACTCGTTGGATTGGTCTTTTCGTGCTCTACGATAATATCAAAGAGAAAACGCAATATTTTATCATGTAAAATATCAATCAGCTTGAAATTTTATTAGTAAGCATTTAAAACAGTTTTTGGTCAAAATAACCGTGAATACACGCTTTATGCTAATGGATTTCGTATTTGTGCCAAAGATGCAGTAGAGGGAATTGCAAAAATTTATTATTCCGTCGCGAATCGAGTGACGTTAAAGAACCACCGGACAATGTAGTGATGGGCTCGAAGCGAGAGTTAATTAATTGCGGGGAGAAAGAAGCGGAATGGTCTCGTGGATTAACATTGGTACTCGAAAATCACAAAGAGATATTAAGTTTCCAAAAGGTACGGCGGCGTTCACCTGCCGCCGCCGCTGCGATACTGCGATATCACTGCGACTCGTTCGCGGTGATGAAAATTTTCCGCGAAAATTGAAAGAGCATGCATACGAACCGGCCGTAAAGACTCGGGGAGTGTGCATTATTCCTGCTAGTATGATTTATTTGGGGCTCGTGTGTGACGGATAATACTTCGGGTACGCTTCCGTTGGTCGCGAAATGCAGGTGATACTGACGCGGTATTATGATTAATTAATGCTGGCTATTAGTATATTGAAGTGTAATTAAATTAGCCATTAGTTTGCTAGGTTTATGTAGTACATGATAAAAATTTGTTTGGAGACATTAGCTAAATTCTGATAATTTTAACAATCGCTTACTATTTGAATAATTCAAAAATATTGACAGTGACGATAAAACAAAAATTTAAAAACCGTAGTAATATTAAAAATATTAAATACTATGTATTAAAATTATTTATATTAGTCATTTTTTAAAGACTGAATGTGAAGATTCGTACATTAAAATAACATTAAAGACGTCAAACATAAAAACTTGTCACAATGGTTTTAAAAATTGCAAAAACGTGCACCGAAGGTCAAAGGAGAAACCCATCAAACGATTATATAAATATTTAATATTAATATCGTTCGCAATTGTGTTGCGGCGATTAATTCTAGCGGCTCTTTTTATGGACTTAATTATAGCTTCATGTAATTTCATGAGCTTAATTCGCTCTCATCCTATATTTACTGATGCACAGCGACTCGTTGATTTATTCATTGGAAAGGTTTCATATTTGCTGCTCGGCAATCGCGGATACAGTTTCACGGTTTGCAGAAAAATCGTGTGAACGGCCGGCGATTTCTACGCTTAATTAATATCTCGAAATTACCTAAATAAAAATACCATGGGAAGCCATATTAGTAATGCTTTTGCAAAAGCTTCAGTGTAGGCATTTTTCCATAATAGACAACAAATTATACTATCTCGAAAGATACATATAACGATGGGAAGAGTTTTTTCTCATCAAAGATATTTTTTATATGAAACCATATAATTTACTTTCGATGTGCTTATAAAGCATGAAGATACAAATCAAACGAGTATAATGACCACACAATTACGATCATCCAATCTCGAGATATTTATGTTTGAACGAAATTTTTTAAAATTATAGCATTACCAACTTTATCTTTCAGACACAAATATCTCGAGATTAAATAATCGGAATTATACTCGTTGGATTCGTCTTTTCGTGTTCTATAACAATATCCATGAAAAACCAGAAAATTTCGTATGAAAATGAAAAATACCTATCGTTTTTCTCATCAAAGATATTTTTTATATGAAACCATATAATTTATTTTCGATGTGCTTATAAAGCATGAAGATACAAATCAAACGAGTATAATGACCACACAATTACGATCATCCAATCTCGAGATATTTATGTTTGAAAGAAATTTTTTTTATTATAGCATTACCAACTTTATCTTTCAGATGATCTCGAGATTAAATAATCTGAATTATACTCGTTGGATTCGTCTTTTCGCGTTCTATAACAATATCCAAGAAAAACCGGAAAATTTCGTCTGAAAATGAAATATACCTATGACCTTGAACTCTTGTGAAAATAATACAACCACTGTGCTTATCACGCCATGTCGATACGTGGCGCTAACAACAAAATGTATGACAGCTACATGCAAGTGTCAACGTGATTCGCGATGACGACATTCTCCGGTGCAAAAATTCGCCAGTGGCAGTATCTCGCATTTCCATGGAATCACGTACGCGTATGCATCCTCGTTACAAGAGGACCAGGGCGCATAATCCAGGAACGCGTGGTGGCGTCGTTACACCATTATCGTTCATCGTGGGAAAGAGAGAAAGGAAAATGACAAAAAGAAAGAACGCAAAAGAACAGTCTCCACGAGGGTTGCGCGTCGTCCCAGAATTCGGCTGGGCATGCTCTTCAATTCTGAAAAAATCCTGAAAAGTCCCTCGAGCCATCTAAGAGCCCGCCCACTGTCCCTCGTCCCGCGGGAAAAAAATGAAGCAATTACACAAAACACTGGCTAATGGACCTTAATAAGGGGTGCTGCTCATATTCCGCGCAGGCTTTTCCTTCTTTCTTTGTGCGGCTGTTGTTCAACCCCTCTACCTCCCACTTAGCCCCATGCAAGCAGATTTTTACCTTCGAAAGAGGAAAAAATCGCGACGAGTTATTATTGTTGTTCATATAACTCGACTCCGAAAATTAAGTAGAATTCCGACTTGGAAACTGTTGTTGCTTCAGATCTACGTGAATTTAGCAAAGGGAGAAATAATTCTAAATTATTATTGTTTTTAGTGGAATTTGCCGATATTCCTATATAGAGCATGAAAAGACGAATCCAACGAGTACCATGACCATACCATTCCGATCATTCGTTCCCGATATATTTGTATCCGAAAATATGAAGTATTTAAAAAAAAACATTTCAGACACAAATATCTCGAGATAAAATGATCGAAACTGTATGGTCATGGTATTCGTTGGATTCGTCTTTTCATGCTCTGTAAGAATATCGAGGAAAAAATGCAAAATTCAATTGTACACTAAATTACAGCGAAATGGAGGAAAACACAGCGCACAATGGAAGCAATCACGATCACGAATCAATTAGAAGGAGAATATCACGAAAGAGGAATAAATCGCGACGAGTTATTAGCAAAGGGAGAAATAATTCTAAATTATTATTGTTTTTAGCGGAATTTGCCGATATTCCTATAGAGCATGAAAAGACGAATCCAACGAGTACAATGACCATACCATTCCGATCATTCGTTCCCGATATATTTGTATCCCAAAATATTAAGTATTTCAAAAAAAAAATTTCAGACACAAATATCTCGAGATAAAATGATCGAAACTATATGGTCATGGTATTCGTTGGATTCGTCTTTTCATGCTCTGTAAGAATATCGAGGAAAAAATGCAAAATTCCATTATACACTAAATTACAGCGAAATGGAGGAGAACACAGCGCACAATGGAAGCAATCACGATCACGAATCAATTATAAATGAACCTTGGATGACAAATAGGTTTCCCATCGGTGCGCCGGAGGACACTGTGAGCATTGCAAAGACGCATCCACCTTCGGCTAACGGTAGCACATACACACTTGCATTCATTCCTTGAGCCGATGACGATTGCCTAGAGACGGTTCTTACGGCATGCTCTCTCCCACATAATAGCTGTCCCAGTGAATAGCGGTCCCTCGGTATCGTGTCCAACGCGCTCCGACGCATCGTGCATCGATGTGCATTATACGGGCTGCACGCCGCGTCGTCGTCCTATGCAGTGTGGCTGCACTTTCCCAGAGAACACTCACATCGGGGAGAATATGTATACGTATACTATTACATATGTATAGACGGCGCCTCTTTCCTCCTTCGCGTATTAAGTCAAGCGCGATCATTTGCATGTTGTTCACAGTCGACATAACTGAAAACGTTTGGGTCACTTTTTTCCGGACGAAATTCTGCAGAACTTTCGACAGAGTCCAGTTAGAACGGTAGGAATGTTTTTTTTTTTTTTTAACAATTGTCAAAATGTTGCAGAACAAGGGGAAAAATTATACAGTTTGACGCGAGAGTTGATACGTTTTAGGTGTGCCAGATATTTGTGGGTAATGCGTGGAAACTTGCTAATGTTGTTATAGGACGGAGGATGTGATTAAATGCAATTGCGTTGGTGTGATTATAATTTGGGGAAACTGATTCGGGTTCGTATGGTAATGCCAGCTATTAGGGTAGATGCATGCAAAATTTCTAGGCGATTTGTCGATCGGTGTTTGCGTAATTTAGGAACGAATGGAGGAGAGTTCTGCGAGGATGGTGCGCATCAGATATTTTCGGAGTTCAATTCTGTTTTCCAAAGAGCTCTGAAAAATTATACCATCACGTACATACGTACAGGGTCTAAGGAAATGTTTAGTCTTGGCTGCCATAGGCGTATTCTACATCTTCGGATCGATGGAGATCTGTTCAAAAAAAGTTGCCGCAAAATTGTCCTTGACCTTGAATTTCAAGGTCAAATATTTTTTTATTGCATTATATTCTACGCATCGTGCAATTAAAAAAATATCTGACCTTGAAATTCAAGATCAAGACTGAATTCTGCAGTGGTAGGGGTTGCTATTTTCCTTAGATCGTATATTAGACTTAGACCATATGCATATGTACATGGTTTAAGCTCCCTACACAGTAAAGCAATTCAGTCGACTGAAAACTATCGACTGAATTTTGCAGTGGTGGGGGTTACTATTTTCAGTCGACTGTTTTACTGAATTCTGCAGTGGTGGGGGTTACTATTTTTCTTAGATCGTATATGTATACTTATAGACTTAGACCATACATACATATACATTGTATATGGTCAAAGCTAGGAGCTGTAGGGATACAGTAAAGAATTTATGGTAGAAACAAATTGACAAAAATAATCTACTATTATTTAGTAGGTTATACTAGTGATGGGCACTATCGACTAAAAACTATCGACTAAGTAGCCCGACAGTAGCTGTTATTATTTTCAGTCGACTAGTTTTATTGAACTATCGACTGAATTTTTCAGTGGTGGTGGGTTACTATTTTCAGTCGACTGTTTTACTGAATTCTGCAGTGGTAGGGGTTGCTATTTTCCTTAGATCGTGTATTAGACTTAGACCATATGTATACATATGTATATGGTCTAAACTCCCTACACTCAGTCGACTGAAAACTATCGACTGAATTTTGCAATGGTGGGGGTTACTATTTTCAGTCGACTGTTTTACTGAATTCTGCAGTGGTGGCGGTTACTATTTTCCTTAGATCGTGTATGTATACTTATAGACTTAGACCATACATACATATACACTGTATGTGGTCTAAGCTAGGAGCTGTAGTATACTATAGTAATATGTAAATAGTAAATACTCGATAGTTGAATTTAGTCGATAGTGCCCATCAGTAGGTTATACTATTGTTTTACTTTCGAATGATGAAATTGCTGCCTATTTATCGAAGAGTAAAGACGTGCCTCTTCACGTGTTTTTCATACAGATAAAGTTGAATAAATTCCATTCATATTTTACATAGAGTCTTTAGTTTATTTTAATACCCATATGTATATTCCAATAGAACAACCCTACAATGCTCCCTTTTACGTAATCACGAGAAACAGTCCATCAAACACCACGGTTTTAACCATGCCATCAAAAGAGTGGCTCGGCAAGTGGTAACATCAATGCATGGTCCTCTATCCAGAGAGCCTCGGAGTATACAAGTGCTCAAAAATCCCCAAGCATCGTCACTCGACAAAAGAGGATTACCCAATCCTGTACGTTGCCTCTGACAAAAAAGGCAGCAGCCTCTACAACAAAGGTTCTCAATTTTTCCTCGGGAACGATGGCTGCAATTTCTTTGACAACCCCTAACGCTACCCTACTCTGCCAACCCCTAACACTACCCTACTCTGACTACCCTCAAAATTCCACCTGTCTCGTCCTCCTAGTACCTACACACGTACACACACACAGGTACACACCGGAGCACTCCGGTTTCCCCAGTTCACGAAGGACTATCTCTCGGTAGCATCTTCGATCCTCGGAGAGCCCGGCAGCTCTGTATTTATGCGACGTTGCGCAGAATTACTGAACTCTTTCGCGTCCCTAGCCAGCCTGGTAGACGTCTGTCTTTAAACGTTCGCTCTATATCCCTCGTCCTCCTTTGCGTTCCATGGGCTCTTCTTCGTTTTCTATCGTCGCCGTTGCCTCCGTCGTCGTCGTCGTCGTCGTCGTCGTTTGATTCTTTCTCCCGTTATTTATCTTTGACTCTCCGTTTTCATTTCTTGCCATCCGTTAACCCGGCCACCCCTCCTTTTTCAAACGGGGGATGAAAGACACGCCTCTCTTCTCTGTGCACGCCGACTACCCCCGTAGACCTCTTTTCTCCCCCCTCCCCCCCCCCCCTCTCTCTCTCTCTCTCTCTCTCTCTCTCTCTCTCTCTCTTACTGTCTATCGTAAGGGTAGTAGCCCCGGCATTGGAACAGCACGGTCCCGCGAATTTCTCTGTTCCATTAGCACAAAGGAACGCTGCCATGACAGTCACGCGCTCCTCGGAATTAAAGGACCTCTGCACACCCTACACCCCCGAGGCGGCGGCGACGGTGGCGGCTAGCTAGCAATTAAAGGGGCTTAATTGAAAGATGTACCGCGACCAGGATAATAACGAAACGTGGTCGATAAGTTGGCTAATGCTACCCCCCCGGCACCCCTAATTACCGACAGATACTATCAGGAATTAAAAAGGATGATCGAACCCTAGGACAAAGAGGGGGCCAGTTGTGTAAACAGGGACTCCGGACGCGATTAGGGTGATTTATAATGGGCAGAGGTGGTGGGCATTATTTGGCGAAACTGATGTTTCAAATACTATTTAATATTTTAGATTTTATTTTGCTTGAAGAAAATAGCATTTTATTTGAACAATCTGAACCTGAACCTGACAATCTGAACCTGAAAATAGAATAGTATTTCTATTTCAACAATTTGATCCAGAAAATAAAATATTTCTTCTTTAACAATCTAAAACACTTTTTGATTGTTATAATACTCTGAGAAACCGCATAAATATACACTGTATCTTAAGAAACGATTTACACTCATAAATGTATTGAATTCGAACCATTATTTTCAGCAATAATATTTAGTAAAATACAAATATTATCAATATTATTCAAATACTATTTTCAAAAATTACTGCATCAAATAAAATATTTTATTTTTAAAATTGTGCACATACTCTAAAATAAATAATTTAATATTTACTATTTCAAATACTATTTTACCCAGCTCTGATAATGGAATATAGTTGTGTCTTTGGTGTCACCACTTCTTGGCGTCTTCCATTTTGCGTTTCCATCGATAATACCCTCAGTTCGGATAGCAGAGGTTCCACTAAATCGCGTATTAAACGAACGAACGCGGTCCGAATTGCATCGTGTTTGGTATCATTTTGATCGCAAAAGAGTCACGGACATTCCAACGGAAGTTTCGTTATAAAATTATTACGAGCAACAAAGTTCTATCAACTTTTGTCCACGCGCTACCCTCTTCGCCAGCGGTAACAGCTCGAAGAATAGCAGCTGTACACGATATAAGCAACTTTCCGGGCCGGAAATTTCCGCGTACATGTAACTACTGTATATCATGATCAATTCTCAGTGGTTTCAATATTAAAATTGTCAATATAATACTGGCTTCTCGTTGAAAACAACAGCGCCACGGAGCACGGTGTTCCTCTGGTTTTCAGAAACAATATGCCTAAGCGTCGCCGGCGCAGCGGCGTCGACACGATATTACAAAGCCTGATTTATATTGACCATTCACGCTCAACCACTGCCGTAATGCTGCACGCACAACCACCGAACCCTGCCTCCCGCGTTCTCTCTCTCTCTCTCTCTCTCTCTCTCTCTCTCTCTCTCTGCCTCTCTCACCCCCGCCGTCACTTACATTCACTCGGAAACCCGGAAGTCCGGATCATTATGACGTAATAAACGTCCCTACCATGCCGTCTGTCACTCGCGTACCTTATTACGGCCCCAGCCCCGTTACCGCCACTCGGAAATCCTGTGAAACGATAGAGTTTCGACATTTTTTTCGCTGGAAATTCGAATTAATTCGAGCCTGCCTGTTGACAACCCTAAACGCTTCGATATAATCAACATCGCAACATTTTCTGGCCCGTAATTTTAATACTAATTTTGCGGAGCCAATTTTCCTGTTTATTCAAATTTTTAGTGATTTTATTATTTATTATTTATTCATTTATTAATGCCCTAAACCGTGTATGGTTTATACAGGGTGTCCCAAAATGTCTTCAACTCCCGGAAATGGGAGGTTCCTGAGGTCATTTCAAGCGCCATTTTCCTTTTGCAAAATGTTGTCCGAGGCTTCGTTTGGGAGTTATTAACGAAAAACACGGACCAATCAGAGCGCGAGCTAGACGCTCGCTGGCAAGTTCAGCGCGGCGAGCCGACAGGCGGTTGGCTGAACATGCCAACGAGCGTCTAGCTTGCGCTCTGATTGGTCCGTGTTTTTCGTTAATAACTCCTAAACAAAGCCGCGGGCGCCATTTTTGTTAAGGAAAATGTCGCTTCAAATGACCCAAGGAACCTTCCATTTCAATTTAACGCAGTAATTTTGGGACACCCTGTACATTAGTATAACACTTTACAATTGACAATTGACAATGAGGTGTATATCGTTTAATGATTTTTATTTAACTGGTCCAATTTGTGTAATTTATATTTAATTTAAGAACCTGAAGGTGAATGGCATCGTACTATCAATTTTAGGAACTTGCTAAGAAATTGTAAATTGTATGAATTGCGTGTATACGTTAATAATTTTTGGTTTTCTGTTTCTTTTCAGCTGGGTTTCTTCGCGTATTACACAGTGGCGATGGGAGAAATGAATCCGTCGGGTCCGGTACCAATCGATAGTGTCTTCATTTACAGACCGGACAAACGTCTCGAGCTCTGGAGGTTCGCGTTCTATATGTTCCTTCATGCTGGGTGAGTACTAACTCGTTGAAGCCTAATCGATCCACTCCACTGATCCGCCGAAAAAATTTATTTAATTTGCATTCTTCTTTGATATTGTTGTAGGGCATGACAAGACGAATCCAACGAGTATAATGACCATACTGTTACGAACATTCGGTTTCGAGGTAATCATGTCTGAAAGGTAGAGTATAGGTTAGGTCTAAGTACCTTATCTTTCAGACACGAATATCTTGAAACTAAATGATCATAACAGTATGGTCATTATACTCGTTGAATTCGTCTTGTCATGCTCTACAACAATATCCAAGGAAAAATACAGGATTCAAAAAGTTCATTAAAAAGTGCTCTTAGATCATCTTTTTTCAAATAACAGCAAATAAAGCAGATGTTTGCCGAATTCCAATTATCTTCAAGCGCACTTCATTTCAAAATAAAGGAAACAACATAGAACAACATAAAATCGAATAAATAGGCGAAAAATTATTTTGCTTTTTGGAAAGGGATGGGTATATTATTAAATACCACAGTTTTTTTTGTTTTATTTGACCGTAAAAGTTTTCGAATAATCTGCGATCGGAAAATAAATATTTGCGGAGACGCATTGGTAAGTCATTTCCGCAAAAAAGTAATTGATATTAATTTGCAATTGCGATCAGTGTACGTCGAAAAACAGAACGCGAGAATGTAGAATTATTTATGGCACAATCGGTGACGGAGCTCTGTTTTTACAAGCTGCATAAGCTGCGCCAATACTTTTTCAATGCTATATTGTGTACATACGTATGCGTGTGTTTGTTCGTCATATTCGCGTGTTGTGAAATGAAACGCGCGATGAATTTTGCAATATACGAAAATTGAAATTTATGAGTGATTTATCGACAGTTTTAGTATATAAATCCCAATTTGATATGTTTGAAACGTCGATTACTGATCCTTAATGACGACGTTTTTGGGAGTTGTGTTGTTATAGCTGTTTATTGAAAGGTGCAATTATTTACTCGATACACGAAGTATTTCATAAAGTGTGCGGACGTTTATTTTATTTTAAAAATGTAGATTAAATTTTAAAAATTCAACTTCAAAATCGATTACTGAAAGTGTTCATAAAGGTTGAACACTGAATCTAAAAGTCGAGACTCGAAATTGAAATAGAAGAATAAAATGAGGTATTAAATTTAAAAAATGAAAAAAGATAAAAATTAAAGATCTAAAAAATCTCCAAATAAATCAACGACACAAAAGCCTTAAAAACTCAGCAACCCCCCGGACTCCCAAAAATTTCACGGTGCCATTCAAGCCCAAAAAACTACAATCAAATCCTAGACAAAAGTCGTACGTCGATCCCAAACAAATTTCCTCGAAATTGAATTTATTGAGAAGTTAAAACCCCGTAGCCGCGATTAAACCGTGATGACGCCCCACCCATAAAAATTGCATAAAATGGCAGGGCGAAAGGAAGTTCGCGAATTAAAATTCGGCTCGCGTGCCGCAAAAAAAAAAAAAAATGGCCACGCGTGACAGATTGCACATTTCGCCGACCACTTTTCTCGATTGGCCCCGGCCCACGGCGTGTGAATGCACTCGATGCAACTGCCGCGTTAATCCTTGACGCTAATTTCGCTTTCCAATCCCCCCCCCCCCCTCTTTTGCACCCTTCCCCCTTTTGCAAATCACATTGGGATCTCCCATCGACTGGCGAGAATCGATCCGAATTCAACCATTGTTCCGCCAGTCGAACGTAATTATATTTTCATCTGATCATTTTTTATCGAGACCTCAAGGTCACCATTATTTTTGTTAATCGAAAACTTATATGTTTTCTTAACTATACTTGTAGAGCATGAAAAGACGAATCCAGTGACTATAATGACTATAACGTTTCGATCATCCATTCTCGAGATATCTGTGTCTGAAAAAATTGAACATCTTTTTAAAAAATCTTTCAAACACGAATATCTCGAGATTGAATGATCCAAATGGTACGGTTATGGTACTCGTTGGATTCGCCTTTCTATGCTTTATGAGAATATGCAAGAGAAAATATATGGTTTCGACTAAAAAAATATCATTGATTTTTAAATTTCGCCCCCGGCCTGCGGCGTGAACGCACTCGATGCAACTGGGCCGCGTTAATCCTTGACGCTAATTTCGCTTTGCAACCCCCCCACCCTTTTACACCCCTCCGCCCCTCTCGCGAATCACGTTGCAATCTCCCTGCGACCGACGCGAATCGAATCGAATCGAATTCAACCATCGTTCCACCAGTCGAACAGAATTACGTAAATGTCCTGGCACGCGACCGGGTCCCACGCCGGAAAATACGTTTTCTTCCATCCCTTCTCCCCCCTTTCATCCCCGCTATTCCACCCCCTCCAATGTCTACGCCATCGGCTATTTTTCCTAAAGAACTGTCTCGACGAACTTTTTACCCATACCATTCTCTCGAGCTCTTGTTTTATCACCGCTCCTCCACCCTCACCCTGAAGGGTGGGGGAGGAAGGGTGCTGAAATTTATTTAGGTGTATTGCGGATTTATAGTGATCGCTGTTATTACCATAGGGTCCGCCGGTGCGTCTTAGATCGTGGGGATGGGAGAAATGTATTTATTTGCGACAATTTTTTCGGACAGAGTTTTCAAAAATTTGGATCTCGGATCAGATGTTTTTAATTTTCGGGAATCCTGATATAATAGTTTTTTTTATACCGTCCATGCGTGTTGAATGTTCGTAAAATGTAAAAATGATAAATAATACAAAATCGAGTAGCATAAATAGTAACTAGTAAAAACAGCAAATAATAAAAATTAAATATTACGAGTAATAAACTGAAACGTAGTAAACAATTTGGATATCGGATCAGATGTTTTTAATTTTGGGGAATCTTGATATAATAGTTTTTTTATATCGTCCATGCGTGTTAAATGTTCGTGAAATGTAAAAATGATAAATAATACAAAATCGAGTAGTATAAATAGTAACCAGTAAAAACAGCAAGTAATAAAAATTAAATATTACTAGTAATAAACTGAAATTTAGTAAACAGCATCAACGTAATTTTCGATGTTTCACATTTTTGCTACTCGAAGAACAGGCGAATAAACCGAGTTACTTTGAAATGAAGCATCGTAGAAAGTTTTTCTTATGGAAACGCGGCCGACTGTAAAGGAGTGAGTAATTTTTGTTCGTGATGCTTTACCTCGTACGGTTACAAAGTTGCATCCGAGAACGGTGAAAACGCGAAAATTTTTAAGGGATGATTTCACCCTTTCACGGTGAACTTCCGCGGCGGCGGCGGCGGCGGCGGCGGAGGAATGAAAAAAATGTTTTTTATCCAGCCCAACGCGCTTTACAATCCCCGGGAAGCTTTATCAGCATCACAATTTTCGTGTTGCCGGCTTCCCGCGGAAGATTTTCAAATTATTTTTCGCTTTAGAATTACTGCTCGCTTGTCGGATGCACCCACGAGTATTCGATTTAACAAAATAACGAATTATTGTGCTCGTAACTGTATTTATTTACTGGTCGGGCCACTCTATTTTTATTATTCGCTATTTTTACTATTTAATGGCTATTGTTTGTTGTTTTTACTATTTCATTATTGTTATTTACAATGTTTAGACCACTCAATTGTTACTGTTAACTATTTATTCTACTCAATTTTTAGTATTCAACATTTTTATAGTTTACCATTTTCACTGTTCACTATTTATACTTCTTAATTTTGATTGTTTAATATTTATGCTACTCTATTTTTATTATTCACTATTTTTACTATTTAATTTCTATTGTTTGTTGTTTTTACTATTTCATTATTGTTAATTACACTGTTCAGACCACTCAATTGTTACTGTTAACTATTTATTCTACTCAATTTCTATTATTTACCATTTTTATGCTATACTTAATTTTTAGTATTCATCATTTTTGTAGTTTACCATTTTCATTTTTCACTATTTATACCTCTTAATTTTTATTGTTTAATATTTATGCTACTCAATTTTTAGTATTTACTATTTTTATCATTTACTATTTATATTGTACTCAATTTTTATTATTTACCATTTTTATGCTACACTCAATTTTTAGTGTTCACCATTTTTATAGTTTACCATTTTCATTTTTCACTATTTATACCTCTTAATTTTTATTGTTTAATATTTATGCTACTCAATTTTTAGTATTTACTATTTTTATCATTTACTATTTATATTGTACTCAATTTTCGGTATTTACAAGGTTTATTTGGAGAATCTTATGCCCTGATTTTCGTGCATCTTTGCTCAGGGTTGCTAGATTATCTACTTCTATGGTTGTAGGCTTCTCTGTTGTTCTACCCTCGTGGGTTTCCTTAAATCTGCTTTACATGTTGTCATACTTGAATCGCTAACGAGGACGTGTCGCAGAATTTGAAATTCTTCTAATTTTCTAAAATACAAGAGAATGTACATAAATTTCAAAAAAAAAAAAAAAATATTCAAATTTTACGGAAACGAATGAACCAGCTGAATAATATCCGCGGGGAATATCTGAATTTAAAGAATGAGGGATGGAATTTCGGATGCGAAGGGGGATTAAGGGGCGTCAGATAAAAGGTTAAGCGTTCGAAGAGCGAGAGTTCGAAAAGCGATCGATCCGATGGTGGGCAAAAGAAATACGACTCATCGCATTAATAACCGAGCACGCTACAGTATCCTTTCGGCAACAAGAAAACTACTTTCACGGAAGACTGATAACGGCTGGAAAAGGATAGGGGAGAGCGGAGGCGATGGAACAAAGAGAAAAGAAGAAAGGGATGGAAGAAAGTGCGCGCGCGCGCGCGAGCGCACAACCGCCTGCCCGCGAGTGAGTGGGAGAGAGCACACGGTCTATGGGAAAACGTCGGGTCACTCTTATCACCGTTTCCATACGCACGTAGGGAAAATGGTCGCCTTATCTGGCGTTTCCATGAATAATTTAGAGAGCTTCGCTGCTGAAAACTTCTCTCTACCGGCCTCGTTCTATCGTTCCGGCCTTTCCACCCCCCCCCCCCCGCGCACACCGTCCACGGGAAAAGAGAAAAGGGAAAAAGGCATGCCGGTGTGTAAGCAGCGAGAAGAGAGAAAGGGAAAGAGGATCGGAAAGAGGAGTCGCGAAGATCGTGAGTCTTACCGAACGAGACGGGTCGTTCAACCTCCCCGGATTAGCGAGACATAGTCGAAATAATTTTTCGTCGACCGAGTTCGTTCGATTTTGTAATGGGTAATCCGGAGAATTACGACCGGAGTCGCCAGATGAGGAGAGGGTGCACGAATCGAGGGGAAAAGTTACCCCCTCTCTGTCACTACACGTGCACGGCAGAGACGCGTCACGTGACCGGGCCGCGGTGGAAGGGGAAGCTAGAGTGGGGACACAAGTCTTAATCTGGCTATAGGACGTTCACCTATAGCGCAAAGCTAATTACTATGGGGGATACATTGTGTTGGTAATATAATGTTACTCTTAAATATTTTTTATCTTCCTCAATTTTTGCCATAAATGTTTAAAAACAGTCATTTTATGTATCCAAAAATTAATATCCATAAGAAAGAAACAACATTTAAAGAACTGAAAATATGGTTGTGTCGTTTTCAACTTTATAAATGTAATTAAGAAATTCATGTCTGTGCAGCTCCTGTGATTTTTATTTTGCGTAAAAGTCAGTCTATTGATCACAAGAGGGACACGTTTGCTCGAAGTCCACGCGGAGTAATGGCCGATCGAGGAACGTCAGAATAAAGGTGTAGTTTCAGCAAGTTGACTCGAACGTTCCGCAGACGCGGGTAAGGTTGTCAGCCGTTCTAACTACTTTCCAGTTGTTAATTACACCCCGAAAACTTCTTACTTATCGTACGAACCGTGGGACCAGTTTGTCGAGCTTGATGTCTCAGCGTTTCGCGGCTCCAATAACGAACCGATTCCACCGTTCTCCGCGCGATCGGCTCGATAATACTAATCACCTCGCTTCTATTGTCCTACGTTTAACTCGAATCCTTTCACACGTCACCACTTCTTGCGCTTGTCTACTGTCATTAGCTGATTCAATTTATCGCCGAACACGTTAATAATACTATCCTAGGATAAAGTTACACTATTGTTAAACTTAATCAATTTTTTACTAAACGACACCTTATATTTTTCCATAGATATTCTTGTAGAGCATGGAGAGACGAATCCAACGAGTACCATGACCATACTATTCCGATAATTCAATCCCAAATTTGTATTCGAAAATATTAACTATATAAAAAAAAATTTTCGGACACGAATATGTATATCTCGAGATCGAATGATCGCAATGGCATGGTCATGGTACTCGTTGGATTCGTCTTTTAATGCTATGTACGAATATCGAAGTGAAAATATAAAGTTACACTATTATTAAACTTAAACAATTTTTTACTAAACGACACCTTATATTTTTCCATAGATATTCTTGTAGAGCATGGAGAGACGAATCCAACGAGTACCATGACCATGACAATCCCGATATATATTTGTATTCGAAAATATTAAGTATATAAAAAAAAATTTCAGACACGAATATCTCGAGATCGAATGATCGCAATGGCATGGTCATGGTACTCGTTGGATTCGTCTTTCAATGCTCTGTACGAATATCGAAGTGAAAATATAAGGCACGGACTAAAAAAAAAATACCAATGACCTTGGAAACTGAATTTCAAAAATCGTTTGCATAAAATAGAGCTACAGGCAATTCACAAAGATCTCTAGACGATTTTCGGAAGATTGCTAACGGTTCAGAGAACCCGTTCGAGTTTCTAATTGCTGGGATTTTTGCAACAGATGCCCAGATATGGTTCGACGAAACTCTCCCGACAGAGTCCCATGTAAAATGCAATTGTTCCGCGGAACAAGCAGAAGTTCGTCGCGCACGTGTCGCATCAAGGCTGAGGCCTTCTTTTCTGCATTTATACGACATTAGGCGAGTCGTCGGCCGCGGCATAATGGTTCCGCTCGTCGGGCATGCATAATGGTCCCTTGCATCGGTGACGAAGGATCCGCGCGCTTGCATATTTGAAGATGGACGCCGTTATTTAAATCGAGTCCTTGTGTACCCGCCGATGTCGATTCCCCGTTTTTCCTCGACGAGGAAACCCGCGCGCGGCAACTTCTGCTCGGAATCAATTCTTCCCGGGGAAATTTGTTTAGAACCGCGCGCGCGGCCGCTCTCTGGCCAATTGCATTTTTATAAGCGAATACAAAGGATTGGCGAGAAACGTGCGGGAACGCTCGCGAAATAGACTATGGAGCGATCGGCTCGAATTTATGGCGGGTTTTAAAGCGTTCCGAGAGGGAGACTCGGCTTCGTTTCGGAACGACTCTCACGAGGTTTTTTTTTTTGCGAGCCGGTCAGGGAGATTTCATCTGCCCCTTCGAAAATTCGCCAAAAATTCGGCTGATCTTGTGGCGGACCTTGAAGAAATACGAGATTAACTGTTAGAGTGACTGTTGTTAAAGTGTTGATTAGATTAATCGAAAAATTAAAATTGTTTGAGCAAGTAGATATAGTAATATTGCAAGGGACTGAAATAAAATTGTCCTGAACCAATTGAGTAAAAAAATTGAATTTAAAAATAAATTCGAAATTTCAAAATTAATATTGCTGGCATCGTCAGTAAAAGAAAATTGTTAGGAACGAATCGTGTCAAAAATGCAATTTAAAATGTCGAAAGTAGAATCGCAAGCTTCGGGACTACTAAAATTGTTATGAACGAATCGAGTCAAAAATGAAATTTGAAATTTCGAAAGTAGAATCGCAAGCTTCGTGGTGGCTAAAATTGTTATTGCAAGCTTCGGGACTGCTAAAATTGTTATGACCGAATCGAGTCAAAAATGAAATTTGAAATTTCGAAAGTAGAATCGCAAGCTTCGTGAGTGCTAAAATTGTTATTGCAAGCTTCGGGGCTGCTAAAATTGTTATGAACGAATCGAGTCAAAAATGAAATTTGAAATTTCGAAAGTAGAATCGCAAGCTTCGTGAGTGCTAAAATTGTTATTGCAAGCTTCGGGGCTGCTAAAATTGTTATGAACGAATCGAGTCAAAAATGAAATTTGAAATTTCGAAAGTAGAATCGCAAGCTTCGTGACTGCTAAAATTGTTATGAACGAGTCAAAAATGAAATTTAAAATTTCGAAAGTAGAATTGCAAGCTTCGGGGTTGTTAAAATTGTTATGAACGAGTTGGATTAAATATGAAATTTAAAATTTAGAAATTGAGTAATTAAAATTGAATGTACGAATATGTAGGTGCAGCAAAATTTCAAATTTCGCGCTCAGAAAAAAAAATGTTTGGCAATGAATTAAACAGATAATAATTTAAGCGATGGCGAGGATGGTACGAGCGAACGAATGAATTGGCGGAATGAGTGACGCTCGAAGTCGATTTTGCGTTTCCATTTTCCCGGAATTGCGACCGACTTCGCCACTCCGATTGGATGGCAGGCGATGATCCGATCTTGGCGCTAATTCCGTTGCACGAGGAACCTTCCTCGGACGTTTCGCCACCCACACAGCTCGCTATTCGTTCCGTTCCTGTCCGCGGACGTGGCACGGAAACATCTTTTCGAGGATACCGCACCGCACCGCACCGCACCGCACCGCACCGCACCGCACCGCACCGCACCGCACCGCACCGGCATACCGGGCTCTCCTATTTTCGCGAACGCTGCGATACCATTGTCTGACCCGACCGTGTGCCGCGTTCACTTCCTGCAATTACCGCGATTGTCTCGATTTTTCTCGACTTGCACCTTTCTCACGGAGCCTCTGCACCCGAGGAACCCACGGGGCCGCGCGGAGGACCAATGACGTCCTTTGGCGTCAAGCTGGAATTCTCAGAAATCGGTGGATCCGTTCCGTAGAACAATCGCCAAGCAATAATGAAATTAGAGACAGCAACAAATATTTCAGAATTTTTTTTGGAGAAATTGAAAAATTCGAAAATATAAGACTCAAGGTCGACCCAAGGTTACAGAAAAAAAACAGTATATTATCTTTCAGACACGAATATCTCGAAACTAAATGATCATAACAGTATGGTCATTATACTCGTTGGATTTTGATTTTCATGCTCTACAACAATATCCAGGGAAAAATACAGGATTCAAAAAGTTCATTAAAAAGTGCTCTTAGATCATCTTTGTTCAAATAACAGCAAATACAGCAGATGTTTGCCGAATTCCAATTATCTTCAAGCGCACTTCATTTCAAAATAAAGGAAACAACATAGAACAAAATAAAATCGAACAAATAGACTAAAAATTATTTTGCTTTTTGGAAAGGGATGGGTATAATTTGAAAATATAAGACTCAAGGTCGACCCAAGGTTACAGAAAAAAAAACAGAGAGCCTGTATTCTTCAATTCACGATATTATGGAATACACGGGGTATTTATAAACAATTTACACAGCCACTCGACGCAGACAATTTCTGTTTCTGCCAATTGGAAGTTCCCGATGAAATTCGCAACAGTGGAAACAATTAGCGGAGGACCGATGACGTCCTTTGGCGTCAAGCTGGAATTCTCAGAAATCTGTGGATCCGTTCCGAGTTCGTAGAGCAATCGCCTAGACTAGCAATAATGAAATTGGAGATAGCAATATTCCAGAATTTTTTCGAGAAATTAAAAAATTCGAAAATGTAAGACTCAAGGTCGACCCAAGGTTACAGAAAAAAACATAGAGTTTCGCTTGGATTGTTCAATTCACGATATTATGGAATACACGGGGTATTTATAAACAATTTGCACTCGACGCAGACAATTTCTGTTTCTGCCAATTGGAAGTTCCCGATGAAATTCGCAACAGTGGAAACAATTAGCGTCCGGTTGGATTCGCCCACCGAAAGAACTGCATAAATATATCTCTGCGGTGCGGGCGATGTTCATCTAAATAGGAATTTCGCGTTCCTTGCGGGCGTAATTTCAGGCGGGGGCTCAATCAAACAACGTCCGAACCGGCGGGGGGGGGGGGGGGGGGGGGAGGACGGCGCGGTAGAGGGGGGAAATTAAATAGAATTAATTATTCCATGTGGTGGGCGTAGAACTGAAGGTGTTATCGCAAACAAAAAGATCAAAAGCCGGCTTCCGCCAAGGGAGATCCGCTCTGGATTGTGCGCCCATAAACAATTCCGTCCATTCGAGGCACGTTGCAAGGCAAATCCAAGTTCACCGGAGCAGCGAGAAAGCGCCTCGTGTTTCCCGCGGAACCGTGAAACGTTTCGAAAACAATTTTCCGAACAACTCTCGAATCGCGTTAAACATTTCGGGGCTGTAATCCGAACTAATGGAAACGGAAATAGTTCCGTTTGCCCGGCTCCTTTCAACCCGGTTAGCTCTTTTCTTCTGGAAAACGCGCGCGCGCGCGCGTGACCACACGTACGCACGTACACACACGTATGCGCTGCAACTTTTTACTGTTAAAAGTATTCCGACGCTTGTTCGCGAAATTTTTAGTTCGACCGATCGACGATACTTAGTTCTATATCGGTTTATTTTGTTTTAAAGTTAAGTTGAAAATCGTACAGAATTTTTCCATTTATGTTAACAATCGTGATTATCTATTTACAATAATTATGTAACGAGTGTAAGATGGAATTTGTTTGAATGGGTTCGATGAGATCAATTTTGAAATTTATTTTTTTATTATTATTATTATTATTATTATTATTATTATACAAGGTGGTTCACGGAATTGTAACAACTATTGGTTGAAGTTAGGAAAACATGTTACATATGAATGGCTACAAAATGGTCGTTTGTCCCTAGCTGGAGGCGTAGCGGTCATATGAAGGTCATTGACATTTTTTTAACGGATACCTACATTTTTTTGTTGTTGCATATCGATTCTCCTTCTTCGTAAAAAGTACTAGGAGCATACGTTCAAAACATGGATAGTTAAAAAGATATTTTTAAAGAAATGTCAATGACCTTCGTATGACCGCTACGCCTCCAGCTAGGGAAAAATAATTCGTGTTATCACCCTGTATACAATGGGTGAAAATTTTGTGTTCGAATATGATTTTTGAACGGTTCGGTTTCGAGATGGCCGCGAAGGATTATTTTATTGGAGCAGCATCGAGGTTCGATAAGAGCAGCGACAAGACACAGTCTATCCATTGCGCATAATTTCGCAGTAACGTAAAAAGGTACGTTCACAGTACCTATATACCATCGAGTATCCCTTATCAGCAACCCCCTGGCCGGTTCTCCCTTTTCGAAACGTTATCAAACGATTCTGGTTATTAATGCGAAAAATGTCTCGTGATTCTCGAGCTGGCTTTTATCGTTGTTATCGCTCCGTTTTATGCGAGAATACGTCTGGGAACCATCTGATTATAGTGTCTCGATTTTTCGGAGAACCAGCTCTGAATTATGTTTATTTTCGTATTATACATTCCTTTCTTGGAACCATATAAATATAGGAATCCTTTGGGATGGTAATATTTTATTAAACATCGAGATTCGCGAATTTGTTTAAATTCCAATGGAGACAGTAATATATTTATCTTTATTTTTATCGAAGCTTGTACTGTCAAGATAATTTTTTCAATTAAATAGTAATTTATGTCTATGTAAGTATTTTTATACAGGGTGTCCCAAAATTCCTTCAACTCCCTGAAATGAGAGGTTCCTGAGGTCATTTGAAGCAAAATTTTCCTTTTCGAAATTGTTCGCTACGGCTTTGTTTAGGAGTTATTAACGAAAAACACGGACCAATCAGAGCGCTGGCGCGCCGGACCATCTTTGCCAACACGCGTCTAGGTCGCGCTCGGATTGGTCCGTGTTTTTCGTTAATAACTCCTAAACGAAGCCGCAGTGGACATTTCGGAAAAGGAAAATGTCGCTTCAAATGACCTCAGGAACCGGCCATTTCAGGGAATTGAAGGAATTTTCGGACACCCTGTATAAAAATATTTGTAGTAAATTAATTTTTCAAATATTGCTATTAAAAAGTAACCTAACTCGTTGAATTTTTCTTTTTAAAATTCGAACGCACTGGCGGGAAATTCGAATCTCCCCATCATACAAGAGAGACGCAAAGGGGGGAAATAGGGTTTCAGACAGTTGTCAGTTAATTGGACAGCAATTAGGCTAGTCCTTCAACATTGTCTTCGCGGACGAATTGCACCGGATTGTCGGGGGGCTTCCATCGCCGATGGATACGGGAGACGTTAAGCGCGACGCTAACGGGGGCCAGGAGACATTCCCTCTATCTTATCGTTTTTCCTTACCAACGTCCTCGAAACGGAAGTGCCTCCAGGAGGCTCCATTTTTTGCGACGATCCATTTCGAGAATTACACACTCCCCGCGAATCGATTCTCGTCCACCTTCCCCCCCCCCTCCCCCCTTTCCGTCTTTCGCATTTGCAAATTGTCCCCGAACGGGGACTCGAATACGTCTCCTCGGCTCTCTCGCGAAATATTCGCACCGTGAATAAACTTTATTCCCGCCCTCTTTATTTTCTCGTTCGTTTACGCTTCTAACCTAATCCCGGTTCACGGCGCGAGACGAATTGCGCGCGTGCAAAGTTGTCGATAGTGTGTCCATCTTTGTGCAACATTAACATTATTTGGTTTAAGTGCCTGCTACAGAAACTAGCTAGGAATTTAATTATATCTGTCTTGTTGTTTTATTACGTAGTTCAAAATGTTTTCTCATGAACAATTTATGGATTCTTAAATAAATTGTTGTGCGACTTTCACAACTTCACAACGTCAAATTACCGGTTTTATATGTTGCATTTTACAATTATTGAAATTGATTCGACAAATTTTTTTATCCAAGCAACTATTGAGATAAGAATGTCATTTTTACAAGCTAAAACATTTTAATTGTTTGTAGTGCTCGGCAGATTTAGTGTTAATTATTTGAATTTACACATTTTCAAACGAATGAAAATAATTTTTTATTTTTACAACATTTTATTTTCTTAATAAAACTAATTATCTTTCTGACGATTTTGTAACGAAAAGGTGCACAAAACCTGAAAGAATATTTCGCAGGATCATGGAAAAAAAAGAAAAATTGTTTATTTAATTTTGCGGAGCAGTACGTTCTTGTTAGGACTCGAAATTTTAGCGGATATCGACAGCTTTCTCCGCGAGTTCCCCCTAGCCAGGGAAAGCAGAAGAAAAAGCTGCGGCGAGGACGGAATTCCAGAAACCGGGGGCCGACTCGGCTGACATGCAAGCTGAGTCGCTCGAGCAAAACGTGAGCCTATTAAGCGCACAATTTGCATCCTCGACGAGTCTGAGCACCGTCGCGTCTAGTTGCAATGCGGTCGACGCACCGAACACACTCTGCGATCGGCTGTTCTCGAAGTTCTCCTGTTTCCCGCCATTTTGCGTCGCACCGTTTTCCAACACGTCCATCTGACCGTGAAAAATTCGACATTTATTTTTACCAATTTTTCATTACATTATTCTACGATTTTTTAAACGTCCTGAACCCCTCGAAGTCTTTCGAAATGTTTATACAAATTAAAAAATTCAGTTCGTTCAGATTATTTCTTTATGAAACTTTCAACAACATATGCCTGAGAGTTTTCTGATTAAAATGAGTCCAAACACGACGTCATTCAGTCGGATTATAGTAAAACCTCGATTATCCGAACTGATAGTATTTTATTATACAAATTACAAAATTCAATTATTTATCATTATTTCTTTATAAAACTTTCAACAACATATTCCTGAGAGTTTTCTGATTAAAATGAGTCCAAACACGACGTCATTCAGTCAAATCATAGTAAAACCTCGATTATCCGAACTGATGGTATTTTAATACGTTTAAACAATTCAATCTAAAGCGATCCGTATATGTCACAATGCATTCTACAAATCAGTAAATATTTCCCTAAAAAGCTATTCTATTATCTTCGTAAGCACATATCTCTCTCCTAGATCAGTTCGGATAATAGAGGTTCCGCAATATCACGAATTACACAAACAAATAAAACTCGAACGGTATCGTGTTTGGTATCGTTTTATTCGTAAAAACGTCAGGAATAAACTGGAAAAAGTCTGATTCGAAAATTCTCAAAAACCAAAAAGTTATCATCGAATTTCCACGATCTTGCCGATACAAGCCCCAAAGAAAACCGTCGGAAAAACAGCATAAATTCGCGAATTCTTCGGGAAGACGGTGCCAAATGGGACAGTAGTTCACCGTGTAAGTTCCCCGGGGAGAAACAGATGATTAATCTCGGTGACCGACAGTTTTTACGAGACTGCGAGAGCGCGAGTTCGCTGGACACAAATCAAACCGGAAGTGGAAAGAGTTCGCGGAAAAGCTCTGCGAAAAGATAAAAAGGCGAGGTAGGTAGCGGGTTCGAAAGAACGACGACGCCCGGTTCTCTCACTGGCAAATTCGGCTATCGCTACCGGAATTAAAGCAATTATGAATTTTATCTGGCCAAAGCCGCAGGAAAAGTTTCCTCGCGGAAGAGAAGATGATCGCGCGCGCGCGCGCGCGCGGCCACGCTTATCTGTCGCGCTCGACGGCGCGGAAACCCTCTACAGGCGGCGGCTAAGATTCCTTTCACGCGGCCACTTTTCTATCGTTCCACGTTTCCGACCTGTACACTCTGCCATTCTCCCGATCTGGATTGCCTTTTCGGTGTGGCAGCGCGGAAACTGTCAATCGATGCACGTGACAGCAGGTTTGGGTCTGGCCTGGTTTGGAAATTCGTTTTTGTTTGGTGATCCTAGGGCTTTTGTGCGTTTTAGATGAAAATTGGGCTGGTGGGTGACACTTAAACGATGAGAACATTAATAACATTCAAGCATAAAAATGTGTTATTCAAAATTGTGGTGTGGAAGTGACACTTAAACGATGGGAAAATTAATAGAATTCAAGCAGGAAAATATATGTTCTTGAAAATTGTGCTGGTGGGTGACACTTAAACGATGAGAAAATTAAAAGCATTCAAGCATAAAAATATGTGTTATTGAAAATTGTGGTGGTTGGTGACACTTAAACGATAGGAAAATGAATAGAATACAAGCAGGAAAATATGTTATTGAAAATTGTGCTGGTGGATGACACTTAAACGATGAGAAAATTAATAGCATTCAAGCACAAAAATATGTGTTATTGAAAATTGTGGTGGTGACTAACACTTAGACAATGAGAAAATTAATAGAATTCAAGCAAGAAAACAAATGTTATTGAAAATTGTGCTGGTGGGTGACACTTAAAGGATAGGAAAATGAATAGAATACAAGCAGGAAAAAATAAGTTATTGAAAATTGTGCTGGTGGGTGACACTTAAACGATGAGAAAATGAATAGCATTCAAGCATAAAAGTATGTGTTATTGAAAATTGTGCTGGTGAGTAACACTTAAACAATGAGAAAATTAATAGAATTCAAGCAGGAAAATATATGTTATTGAAAATTGTGCTGGTGGGTGACACTTAAACGATGAGAAAAATAATAGAATTCAAGCATAAAAATGTGTTATTGAAAATTGTGGTGTGGAAGTGACACTTAAACGATGGGAAAATTAATAGAATTCAAGCAGGAAAATATATGTTATTGAAAATTGTGCTGGTGGGTGACACTTAAACGATGGGAAAATTAATATAATTCAAGCATAAAAATGTGTTATTGAAAAATCTGGTGGGTGACACTTAAACGATGGGAAAATTAATAGATTTCAAGCATAAGAATATATGTGTTATTTTTATTAAAATTCGGGAAAATTGTTTGATGGAAGAATTTCTTATTTTGCATTACACAACAATTTATTAATAAATGTCTCGTTTAAGTGTCCCGGTTGCTCCCCCGACTTTCCTTATTTTTCCTCTTTTTACCTTTTCTGTGGGACGAGCGTGTCCGAAGAGAACCGTTGGAATTCCAGTGGGACAACTCCACGTTAGCCTAATCGCTGCTCTTTGGCGCTGCGACGCATGTTTTAAAACGATAGCAATTGCGAGGAACTATGTTTCAATTTTTGACTCCGTTAATTCCTGTACACACTGAAATGTACAATTATAAACGCTGCAGAGACTGTATACCGTTGAAAATAAATAAAACCGAGGAAAGATTTTCTTCGAGGTTTTTGCTTTCCGATAACGTTTCGTGTTTTTTGAAAATGTTTGAATGGGACATTTTACCGTGTTATGCGTGACGTTTTTCTGAATAAAATGATACCCCACACGATGCGGTTATTATTGTATTTGACTGCGTAATACGCGATTTAGTGGAATCTCTGTTATCCGAACTGATCTGGGGGACAGTTTTCTTAAATCGAATAAATCGTAGAACTCTTACAGAACATAGCTCACTGATTTCTATCAACTATTTTATGTAAAAGAAGACTCGACTAAATTAAACAACGTTCAATAAAATAAAAAAAAAAACCACAATAATAATTTAATAAATAGCAAACACAGAAAATGTGAAAGTAATTTGAATATAAAATAAATTTAAAAATCTATGAAACCATTGAATAAGAATGCACGTAAAAATTAATACTTTATTAGAATTGAATATTGTGTAAAAATGTGGAATGGTTTTAAAATTCTTTTCCATATTTGAATATAAAATAAATTTAAAAATCTATGAAGCCATTGAATAAGAATTTACGTAAAAATTAATACTTTATTAGAATTGAATATTGTGTAAAAATGTGGAACGGTTTTAAAATTCTCTTTCCACAACTGGAAAGAGAATTTAAGTCAGAAATGGCTCTCATAGTGTACGCTATGGTTGATATAATGTACGACGACGATAATTAGCAGCAGTAAAGATTCGCTGACTAATCATAAGAACATTATAATTTCTGTTGGTAATTAGATCCGGGGGTTCAGATAAACCGACTGAGAATGGAACGTAATGGAAAACTTTCAGTCACGCAACAGCCACGATGTATACATAGATATACGGGAACGGTAGAAAAAAAGAGAGAAAAAGAAGAACGCATAAAGGATGAATAATTATAGGAATCATAATAATGTGAGAACGGGGGTAGGGTGATAATTTTAATTTTCATTCGGTTTAGCACGAGACTCCATACATATTCTATGCAATAATGAAAATTAGAGAAATCTCTGTGCTCTCGTCAGCGGCCATTATTCCACTTTGTCTGGCCGGTACGCTCGCTGTCAAAAGTTAAGCAACAATCTAATTAAGGGAAAACAGTGCCGGGTGTCTCATTTTGCCTCTTATGTTGCGAATTGTTCAAATGAAAGCTAACAAATTGCATCGAAATTGATTGTATGTAAACTAAGTACACTTTTGACAGTGAGTGTCCACTTATATGGTACATAATATTATAAATTTAACAAACAAATAATTCCAAGAGGCAAAATAATTGAAACCTGAAAAAAATTATATGAACAATATTAATCAATTTAAAAACAATTAAATAAATGAAAGCTAACAAATTGCACTGACATCGACATTGATTGTATGTAAACTAAGTACACTTTTGACAGTGAGTGTCCACTTGTATGGTACATAATATTATAAATTTAACAAAAACAAATAATTCCAAGAGCCAAAATAATTGACACCTGAAAAAATTATATGAACAATATTAATCAATTTAAAAACAGTTAAATAAACATTATATTACCTAACGATTAAAACAAGTGAAATTCTTATGAATTCAAGCAAATTCTACCAGAAGTTTCAAAACGTCCCAATTAATTACTTAAGTAAATGTGGCGGGAAATTCAAAGAGTCAGAAATTCGCAGCCCCATTCGATAAGGACGCAAAGTTACGAACCCAGTTTTCGAGTGCTAACAAACGCGACCGGGGGCAAAGTCGAGATTCTCTCTTGTTATTATACAAATTCTTTTGCATCGTGGCTTTTAATGAACCGGGCCGGGTTAGGTCACGCACGTCGTTCGTTTGAACAAAGCGTGGGCGTACTGAAAACAGGGAATACCCTATGCTTGCGTTTCAGGTGGCTTCACCTGCTGTTTAACCTGGGAGTGCAGCTGGTCGTGGGACTTCCCCTGGAAATGGTTCATGGAAGCCTCAGGATCGCGGCTGTCTACATGGCTGGTGTCCTTGCCGGTGAGTAATGAATATGCGTCGGGGAACCCCGAAATTTTATTTGCACGGATTACACACAGTGCCCCACGGTGTCTCTTGGAAACGATACCTCCCTAACTTCGCGTCATAGTCGACGGAAATCTTCTGCGGATTTTACGACTGTTTTATTAACTGAACCGCTGTGCGCTAATCTTCACACTGCAAATATTGGATCTGGGAATAAATTAACTGACTGTTTCCGTACCGATAAGATTTCAGTTCGAAGAATTTTCCAGGCGTTCTTTTGCTCTTGAAAAATTGTTGAAGACGGACGATTGTTATTTTATGAAAAATATGCGCGAATAAGTATTTCACGCCAGTTAGTAATTCTCGTGACATTTTGCTGGTTAAAACGAGTCCAAACACGATGAAATTCGAAGTATATTTAGTGGAACCTCTATTATCCGAACCGATAGCGTACAGTTAAAGCAATTTTTCATATTCAAGATACTTTTCTGGTTAGAACGAGTCCAAACACGATACAATTCGAAGCATAATTGATCGTTTAATCCACGATTTAGTATACCCTCGATTATCCGAACTTCCGCGGAGCTTCCCCCACCAACCATTCTTTCGTGTAGCGCGCACCTCCGCTGCGCAGCTGTATCACGTGCCTTCCAGTACCTTCGTTTCCCCCTCCATACATGCTTCCATAGCCGACGAGGTTGGTGGGGGAAGCAGGCAACTGAGGGGCCCCTACCGTGCCCATCACTGCTGTAGATAAATACGCGTTCGGATAGCAGAGGTGCCACTTTATCGTGGATTAAACGCGTAAATACGATCCAAACAGTATCGTGTTTGGTATCGTTTGAATCGGGAGACTGTCGCGAACAAGTGCACAGTGTTTTCAAGTTCCTCTTAACCTCCCCACTATTGTTTATTTTGTAATTTTTATCATAAATGTCTGGAAACCACAGTTACCCGGCTTCGTATGATCAATTTCGTGTTTCTCTTCGGTCGTTCGAAGGTTTGTAAAAATTAGAAGATTTTGGGAACGGTCAGCGAAATGACTTCCGCCTTGTTGGATTTGCAACATTGTGGTCCTTGAGGAGATCCCCAGCCCCCGTCGTTCTTTCGAACGGTTTCATCCCCCGCGTTTACGGCGTCCGACGTATATCCCAAATCTCCCCCGAGGAGTTTATTATTCATGCGCCCTATTTTGCAACGTTTTACTTTCATGACTGCTAATAACCCGGGATCTGCGTCTAATCGAATTTATGCAAATGGCAATTAGGTTTACACGACTGTGCACGCCCCTTTCTCCTCTTGGATCCTCTCTCTCTCTCTCTCCGTCTCTCTCTCTCTCTTGCACTCTCGTAACACGCGCATAGTTCGCGTTGATGCTGCTGCACCCCTAACTCCCCCCGCTTCCGGAATTTACGATCGGGGGTGGACGAATGTTTAATTTTAATCTAATTTAATTTGTTTACGGGAGGGCCGCACGCCTAATCTCGTGTTACGCTCACGGGGAAACAAAATGGCCGGGACACAGGTTGCACGATGTTGAAATCGTGGGATAAAATATTCACGATTTATTACAGTTTAATTATCACAGTTTCACCCTCGCGCGTCCTAGTTTCCGGCAACGGGGTCTCGCGTGACCCATCGGGGAAACTACGAACACCCGAGGAAAAAAGTGAATAAACCAAATTATTGTGGAGGCAGAGTTGGGCAAAATTTTCATGTTAATAAAAATTTTGAATAACGAATAAAATGTAAAAATATTTTTATTCATTGTTCGATGGTTCGAATATAAAAAGTATCTTTATTCGACGAGCATCGAATAAATAATTATATTCGACGAGAATTTATCCGACGAATAAAGATCATTTTTTTATACGAAATGGCTTTATTCCAACTTCGAATAATTTCTTCATCTTTTATTTGTATCTTTTATTCGGAGGCTTCTAATAATGAATAAAAAATTTTTTTATTTTTTATTGGTTATTCGAAATTTTTATTTAGATGAAAATTTTGCCCATGTGGAGGTAATAAAGTTTTGTATTATTTATACAGTCATTTGTACAGTCACAGACAAAAGCTGGTCGAGAACGCACCGCGTGGGTCACCGTATACCCAGTCATCGGCGTACGAGGTTTAATAGTCTGAGAATAGAGAAAAATTATAATGGAGTTTAAATTGGTTAAAAGAGATAAAAGAACGGAGAGGAGAGGTTCGGAAGAAACAAAATGGAGGAAGGGGCGGGAGTTAGCTCGCGTTGGAAAATCCGGAAACAGAGTAAATGGAAATAGGGACAAATTGTGTTATGGAGAAGAAATAGAGTCGTGGTGTGGTGCAGCTGCGCCGGGCGAGCATTTATGCGGGTGAGAATCGCCGAGTGATTTAAATTTACGAATATTGTTGCGAGCATTCATGCATTACTGTATTACATGCCGGCGCATAATCACGCGTGCGGATTCGATGAGCCTCACTCTCTCTCCCTCCCTCTCTTTTCCCTCTTTGTTCCACTCTCTCAACATTTTCCATCTCTCTCTCTCCCGCTTTGGTTCGCTGGAAACGTTTGCGTTAAATGCACTTGGTCGAGCTTTCGGTAAATCGCGTTTCGGTTCGTAATGGATATCCTGCGCTCTCTCTCTCTCTCTCTCTCTCTCTCTCGTTCGCTCCGCCGCAGTTTTATTCTTTTTATTACACGTTATTCGAGCCGTCTATTAGTGCGGCGGATATTCACCGCCACGTAGCTTTTTTCAATTCTGACGCACAGTGATCCGAAATTAACGTTACAACATTTACGCACACGCGTCGCTGGATATGCGACGACGCGTTTATTGCTCGTTTGTTTTATATAATGAGGTATTTTGTTAACATTCCGATGACGTCGCTATCGTCATTAATCTGTTCGCTACCGCAATATTTACCCCGGAATCACGTTCTTTTATAACTTTCTTATTTCCACTTGGATTTCGTGCGACAAAAATGACAAGATCAACAACAATGGAAAGATAAGAATAACTTGATAACACTGTATACTTGTTCGCGACAGTCTCCCGATTCAAACGATACCAAACACGATGCACTTTCGATCGTATTTACGCGTTTAATCCACGATAAAGTGGAACCTCTGTTATCCGAACGCGTCCAATTTCCCTTAGAAATGCATCGTGTTTGGACTCGTTCTAATCAGGAAAATATCACTGATGTGTCAATGAAGAAATAATCGTAAACAAAAGTGTAATATGCAAAATTATAAATAAATAATAAAACACCGTTCCCCTCAAGAAATTATTGTGATACTGTTTTACGAACATTCTCCATAGCTCTCAGCCAGATTAATGCACGTAATATGAACCGCAATATTTACCCCAGAATCACGTTCTTTTATAACTTTCTTATTTCTACTTGTATTTCGTGCTTTCGCGACAAAAACGACAAGATAAACAACAATGGAAAGATAAGAAAAATTTGAAAACACTGTATACTTGTTCGCGACAGTCTCCCGATTCAAACGATACCAAACACGATGCACTTTCGATCGTATTTACGCGTTTAATCAACGATAAAGTGGAACCTCCGTTATCCGAACTCGTCCAATTTCCCTTAGAAATGCATCGTGTTTGGACTCGTTCTAATCAGGAAAACATCACGGACGTGTCAATGAAGAAATAATCATAAACAAAAGTGTAATATTGAAAATTATAAATAAATAATAAAACACCGTTCCCCTCAAGAAATTATTTTGATACTGTTTCACGAACATTCTCCACAGCCAGATTAATGCACGTAATACGAACCGCAAGATTTACAACATTTGACATTTAATTTAATATTTATACGAAAACCCATCCAATTTGCCATTCGCATTCATCGAACGATAGAATAACGAAATTCTATCGATTCGAGTGCGCAAGCTTGTCGCTAAGCCCGCGTAACTATTGTAGAAAGGGAATGGTATATCAGTTTCTCAGCCATTACCGTTGCGCTTCCGGTGGCATTGCAACTTTTATGCGAGCCGGTATACTAATATCTCGGGCGCATTAGCCGGGTGCGTACACTACTGTACATGCATACACATTCGTTCCACGATTTTTCTCCGAATGGTTTTTAAAAAGCGAACGGGGGCTGTGCACGGGTTTTGTGCTAGGTAGGTAAACTGTCGCGTCTTAATAAGGAAACGGTAGATAGCCAGTCCCCGGGAAGATGGGACTGTTTTGCATATTGCATTTTGCAATACTGAGCTATCCGTGGTTAACTTCTGTCCGGGAGCACCTTGCGCAATTTCTAGAAGACGTTACTTTTACACATTTTACCGTTATTATCCGGAATCCCCTCGTTGATATCTCCGGCTGTGTAATACACGCTCTCGTATTTATCTTAGGTCGGAGATAATTCAGCAAATACAAGAACTTCCAATCCCGGTGGCATCTCTACCATCTTTATGCTGTACTGACGAAATTACTTTCCCTCCGAGCCGCTTTCTATTTAAAAGAACCGACCACCGAGCCATGGGAAAAGAATTTTAATTTCATCTTTTTATTAAAACCCACCCCCACCCCCACCCCCACCCCACCCCCCGTCTACCCTATTTTATTTTATGTTGCACGGTCGCGTATGAATCGCAGATTTTTAAACCCTCTATCGATCGGCCGAGATGTCGTTCTGTAAATTGTATCGTAAAACAGGGGTTGATTGGGTCCGGGGAAATTGTGCAGGATTTTTTTCCAAGCGACGGGGGCCGCTGGCAATCCCCCCATGGACCGGCCATATTGTTGCAAATCCAACTAGCCAGAAGTCGTTTCGCTGACCGTGCCCGAAATCTTCTAATTTTTATCTTACGAAGCCTGGTAACTGTGGATTCGAGGCATTTATGACAAAAAATTACGAAATAAATAATAGCGACGGAAGGAGGAACTTGAAAATACTGTGCACTTGTTCGCGACAGTCTCCCGATTCAAACGATACCAAACACGATACAGTTTGGATCGTGTTTACGCGTTTAATCCACGATTAAGTGGCACCTCTGCTATCCGAACGCGTCGGTTCGATCTGAGAATAATGGAACAGTTATTTATCTACAGTACCGATTTGTACAGGGTGTATAAAAATTATATGTCACGAATACCATGAAGGGATTCTATACCTCTGGATCGGAGGAGATCTGTTAAAAAAATGTTCCCCAAAATTGACCTTGACCCTTTCTTTCAAGGTCAAAAATTTTCGAATCGCATCGTATAGTATTCATCGCAAGGAACAAAAGTCTCGAAGGAACAATGGGTCTTAAGTGAACCGTTCTCTTAAAAAATGACTTTGAAGTTTCGTAAACTAATTCCTTCCAAATTGTCTACAGGGTGTCCCAAAATCGTATAAACCTGGAGGGAACGATTCTACATGGGAAAATAAATTAAAAATATAGAATCCATTTTTTTTATTTGATGCCTCGTTTGTGAGAAGTTTTTAAGAAGTAGAATAAGTAAAAAAAAATTTATTGTATATTTTCAATCGACTCATGTAGAATCATTCCCTCCACGTTTATACCATTTTGAGACACCCTGTAAACATATGGAAGAAATTATACATGTAGTTCCTTTGAGACTTTTGTTCATTGCGATGAATACTATACGCTGCGATAAAAATATTTTTTGACCTTGAAAGAAAGGGTCAAGGTCAATTTTGCGGTACATTCTTTTAACAGATCTTCACCGATTCAGAGGTATATGTAGAATCCCTCCATGGTATTCATGACATATAATTTTTATACACCCTGTACAGTGAGTCGTGTTGTATATGCAACGCTTTAGATCGAACTGTTTATTATCATCCGTTCGGATAATCGAGGGTGTACTAAATCGTGGATCAAACGAGCAATTATGCTTGGAATTGTGTCGTGTTTGGACTCATTCTAACCAGAAAAGTATCGTGAATATGAAAAATTGCTTTGACTGTACGCTATCAGTTCGGATAATCGAGGTCCCACTAAATATACTTCAAATTGCGTCGTGTTTGGACTCGTTTTAATCACAAAAATATTACGGATACGTCAATCATACTTAACACACGCTCTGATAGGCAGTGTAATTTTAGCAGGTAACGAGATGGAATTATAAAAGCTGCGGGGTTGTAAGAATTTTTTACATTTTCCTTCCAAGGCAGTTTCATTAAATCATTGAACTTGGGTGGGGGGTGTAGATGGCGTCGGAATATTGATTGAGTGTCGTCATGAGAGCAAAACGTCTTTCCCTCTGGTTTCCCCGTCCTTTTTTTCCCAGACCACCCCCGCAGCAACCCCTCTGCCGTGAGAACACGAGGTGGCGACAGCTTGTCTGAGGCCATCGCGACAGGATTACTTCGTATGCATCGCGGTCGCGACGATGTAATGCGATTGTAACTATGCAAGTGCAACGGCACCTATCTCCCGACACCTTTTTGCCATGGTTCAACTTGTTTCTTGGTCTCTATCGAACGCGTCCCCTCGTCGATTCGACACGTGTTCTTAGCGGAACATCCTTATTTTCAATCATCCTCCAAATGTCCTAAGACAGGCCTCGGAATTATGTGCTCGCGACGGCCGGTTTTCGAAGGCTACGCCCCCTTGACCCGTCTCGCTCCCCGTGGCGGCCCACAGTGCTCTGAACTCCTCAGGCGCGTACCATAGGAGCTATTCGTGGTGCATTAGGGTGACACCCGTATCAATAGGTTTCCACATTACCGTCGAGGTACTATTGTCAATGCGCTTTTTTTTGTCAGTGATAAATTTTAAAAATAGTTTTTAATTGTATTGTCCAAATTGTATTAACGTATGGGATAACTTGATTTTCGCGCACGTTTAGACGTGCTTGGCAAATTGGTAAGATCTACGGGAAGTTTGCGACACTCTATGGTACGCGCCTGAGCTGCAACGAGAACTAGGGCCGCCACGGGGAGCGAGACGCGTGGCCTAGGGGGCGTTGCCTTTGAAAACCGGCCGTCGCGAGCACAATAATTCCGGAGGCCTGTTCTAAGAGAATCAACGTTTATAAAGTGAACAAATCGATGAAATAAAATGGCGGCTGCTGATAACATCGTGCTCGGTGGCAATCGAACGAACTTGGATCGTACATAGTTGAACTTAGGGTAATCGACAGTTCGGTTAAAGAAGATTAGTTTCCCGGGAACGGGAAAGTATCACGACACTGGCAGATTCCCAGATAGCCGGGCATAATTTCCACACGTAATTTCATTAATTCGTCGTGGTCGTCGTCGCGACGTATAGGTCCGTCGTCGACGGTAGTCGGTAGGTACTTCGTGTCGCGGAATCGTCGTCCGTCGCGACGATTGCGTGACAAGGACAATTATACGACGGTGGTATCCGTATATCGCAGCGCGAAACTCCTCCGTATGCGTGATGCATTTTGCATGCGCAATCGGAGACGGTCCCTTTGATGCTAGACGGCCGTGTCCGGACTACCAGCCGGCTCCCGGCTTCCTTGAAAACTCTCTTATTGCCGTTAGCTACCTTCGAGGTCCTTTCCCCTTAACTCCGTTCGTGATCTCTCTCTCCCCCCCCCCCCCTCCCCTCGCTCGCTAATTCGCCGCCCTTATCCTCCGCCAGACCATCCACCGTGGCCTCCACCGTCTTTCTGACACGATACTCCACTGGCTATTTCAGTCTGCAAGGTCCCTTTTCGCAAATGCTATAGCCATAGCTCGATATCTTGCGTTGATCATCTATTGCATTGATCCTCTTTGCTGTTCATCCAGATTTAGCATGGAACAGAACCTACACCCATATTTAGCATGGAACAGAACCTACACTCATATTTAGCATGTTAAAAGTGGGTATAGGCTTAGACCATATAATACTAATAGACCCGGCATAGGTATAGTATGTGTATAGGAAAACCGAGAATTCAGTGTCCGACAGATGATGGGACACTGTGACGTCACAAGATAAGTCTTAAGATAATTTCTTCCCATGTACTGCGTACATGGCGCACCCGCCACCCCCTCTAATCATGTAAGCCAAGCGTATATGTATAGACACTGTCGATGAGCATAGCTTGTACATCTTTTGAAAATGTGACGTCACAGTGTGTTTCAGCTGATTTCATCTTTCGGACACGGAAAATTATCTACGCCGTGTCTATAGGTATACAATGGTCCTTAGACCATAATAGACCCGGCATAGGTATAGTATGTGTATAGGAAAACCGAGAATTCAGTGTCTGAAAGATGATGGGTCACTGTGACGTCACAAGATCAGTCTTAAGATAATTTCTTTCCATGTACTGTGTACATGACGCACTCGCTGACTCCCTCTCCCCATGCAAGCCAAGCGTAGGCACTGTCGATGAGCATAGCTTGTACAAATGTGACGTCACAGTGTCTTTCAGCTGATTTCGTCTTTCGGACACGGAAAATTATCTACGCCGTGTCTATAGGTATACATATATGGTCTAAGATATAGTCTAAGGTCCTAACCTCCAACCTCAGTGCTGCCAACTCTTACACCTCACACTCGTACCAACTTCTTACGATAGAAACAACCCAACAGAAAAATAATTTTCATGCATTTCATGTTTTCATCTAAATCGTGTTCCTGGCGGAGACAAAATTATTATTACTCTTGCAGAGATGTTAATCTTTGGATAATTCTTGACGATTTGTCAATAACTCGAATTTGTTGTGTTCGACGCCATCTTTCTCTGCATCCTGCAATTTTTAATGTTAATATTTATACCTTAATTCCCTGTATTATAATGAATATTTTGAAGATTGTATCTCTTGGTTTACTGGAAGTATTTCGAAAAATGTCGATGATATTTTTCCAACGACCTCCGCAACGCGAATTATCAACAACTTCGACGGGAAAATTCGTATCAGACGTTTTCCCATCGAGGGGACGAACATTTTTAAAAATTGCGGATTCTTATGATATTCTCTGTCAGGTGAACGCGACTCGATTTTCGACCTTCAGCCGGTCGCTCGTCATAAGGAAGCGTAAAATTGAAAATTCCAAGGATGCGGTCACTGATATCCTTAAGGAAAAATGCATCAACTGCGCCATTTTGAATTCCTTCAGTAATAAGTATTCCTCGAATTTTATTCCAGCTTCTCTCTACCGGATCTTGAATATTAAAATCTGGAAAACACCACAAAAGAATATTCAGTTAAATAGAAATATACATATATCTACAGGATCAACAAATACAATTTGTTACTAAAATAGTCCTGCGTTTAACACCGTTGTACAAACTAATTTTTAGACAACTTGGTAAACTTTACAAAAATTCCACTGTTTAATTTCTAAAAAAATGTGCACTGTTTTTTTTTTTAAGGAAATGGCAACAATTTTTTTTAAAGGGTATACCCTTTTTATTTTATCCACTAGTTCTGCATCTAACTCCGTTGTACAAACTAATTCTTGGACAACTTTAAAAAATTCCACTTTTTAATTTCTAAAAAAATGTGCACTGAATTTTTTTTAAGAAAAGGGCAACAATGTTTCTTTTAAGGGGTATACCATTTTTATTTTATCTAATATTCATTATTCGTCATAACTGTAACAGATTTTAATAACAATTTTTCCTAAAATTTCCCAGGATCATGATTCTAATTCATCCTTGTTCCTTCCAGTTTCGTCAGATTTTGTTATAGAAACATGGAAAAAAAATTCCACTTTTTAATTTCTAAAAAAATGTGCACTGAATTTTTTTTAAGAAAAGGGCAACAATGTTTCTTTTAACGGGTATACCATTTTTATTTTATCTAATATTCATTATTCGTCATAACTTTAACAGATTTTAATAACAATTTTTCCTAAAATTTCCCAGGATCATGATTCTAATTCTTCCTTGTTCCTTCCAGTTTCGTCAGATTTTGAAATAGAAACATGGAAAAAAAATTCCACTTTTTAATTTCTAAAAAAATGTGCACTGAATTTTTTTTAAGAAAAGGGCAACAATGTTTCTTTTAACGGGTATACCATTTTTATTTTATCTAATATTCATTATTCGTCATAACTTTAACAGATTTTAATAACAATTTTTCCTAAAATTTCCCAGGATCATGATTCTAATTCTTCCTTGTTCCTTCCAGTTTCGTCAGATTTTGAAATAGAAACATGGAAAAAAAATTCCACTTTTTCATTTCTAAAAAAATGTGCACTGAATTTTTTTTAAAAAAAGGGCAACAATTTTTCTTTTAAGGGGTATACCATTTTTATTTTATCTAATATTCATTATTCGTCATAACTGTAACAGATTTTAATAACAATTTTTCCTAAAATTTCCCAGGATCATGATTCTAATTCATCCTTGTTCCTTCCAGTTTCGTCAGATTTCGAAATAGAAACATGGAAAAGAAAGCACAAAAGACAGTCCGTCTGATCTTCTCAAGCTCGAGTCATCGAGCTGGCAAATTCGGTTACATTAATCGAATTCCCATATGATTTTCGGTGGACCTTAAAATATCATGCCCGTCCTCGTTCCATACTCCAGACTCGTGTTCCATTATCCTTGCGTCCCTCTTTACGAATGCATCGACGTGCCTGCACTCGCCTTCTAAATGCGCTCTCTATTTTCTCGCCGTACCAATACGCTCCACGGCTCTCTCTCTCTCTCTTTCCTCGCCTTTATTCGTTTCCTTTTCCCTCTGTGTATATTCCTCCTTGCCCTATCTGCATCACTATACCCCGGTCTCTGTATGTAAAGCCAGTCGGTGGAACGGGTCTACGTTCGCTCCATATATGTATATTCGAAATATTGGCCGAGTGCGAAAGTTTTGATGGATTCTTAATGGATCGTGTGATCCTCGCTGTTTGCACGGAACAATAGACTTGCTCTCGAGTATTATACCTCTGTTTTTCATTTTCAATCATTTTCAGTACGGACAGTTGGTCGTTAACTCCCACAAGAATTTACAGTCTCCGGAAATAATTTTCGAGTTTGTGCAAAACGAAAGTTATGTTTACTATTATTTATAAAACTTTATCGGTTAAACAATGTTATTAACTGTCTTTCATAAAATCGTACTGGTCTTATTATTAGCTGTAAGATCCTTCGATCGCTTTGTTCGACGATATAAACGCAGAATCTGGGGCAATTTTTTATAAATATTACAGTAACGTGATCGGATTCGTTCATAAAACTTTCACCGACATATTCGCGACACTTTTGCGATTAAAATGAACCCCAACACGATGCAATTCCATGGATTTTTACGCGTGTAATGCACGATTTAGTGGAACCTCTCTTATCCGAACTCCGAAGCAAAACACGATTATTCGGATATTAGAAATGCTTGATTAAATCTGTACCGATTCTTACAATGAATCCCGTTGCATAGGACACTATCAATTTTCCAATTCGTAAAAATTATTCAACAATTTATAATAATTTTTGCGAGATCGAGTGAAAAAGTAATTTTTGCACGAAGATTCACAGTTTAATCGCAGTGATTTCTTCGTTCGGTGCAAGTTAAAATGCTGGAAGCGTGTAAAGGGAATCAGACCGGTGATTTAACAGTGCCATTTGTTCTCCGCGCAACAAATTACTATACCGCGAATCTCTCTATTAGAGCGACAGCAAAAAGACCTCGTTCTCGCGAAGCACGCGCTACCATGATCTTCGCAAGGACGACACGAGAGAGAGAGAGAGAGAGAGAGAGCTCTCTTCATAACGTTCTTTTTCCTTTTTCTTTTTTTTTTTGCTATTGGATGGCGGTGTTCGTACTTGATTCGCTACACCTGTTGCTCGCGTTCTGGGTTGCAAGAACTATTACTGCGAAAAAGGTAAATGGTAGACACGGGGGAAAAACGAAGGATCGTTCAGCAATAATGTCTTTTAAAACGTGGAAATCAAATTGGCCGAGGCTACGCCTCTGCTCGCGAGCATTTTTTTTTAGAAATCTAACTGAATTATCCTGATCGAGGTTTATTTGGTGTAAAACGTTTGTCTAAATTTTTTGGAATTGTAATGAAGGTGACCTGGACAATACTAAAAAAAAAATGTGTTTTGAACTTTTTGTTTATTGCAATATATAGCCAATCGAAAACTGATCAACTTTTGTTGAAAATATTTTTTGTCAGATTACCGCAAGTAGTTTAAAAAATCGTGAAAACTGTTACGTGGTGCACCCTGTGCTATTCAGATGTGTATAATAACATGACCTTCAAATGACCTTGATCTTTGAAAATTAAAGCCAACACTCCGGAAGAAATAACCTTGAGAAAAAAATAACGTTTGCAAAGCATTACAAAACATTTGTTATGTCATCAGAAATAAAGGAGATATTTAAGTGGCTAGATTTGTTTTAATTGCCAAAATCTGCAAGTAAGATTAATAATAAATTAACAGTTCACTGAATTTAAGATGTTTTAGTTTTATTTTGCTCACTGGTAAATAATTTGTTTTGGGAAAATTGATGATGTAGGTTCGAAGCATTTTCCTTCAAAATGGCGGACGGAACCTCGGAACAATATTAAATTCAATAATTTACAAGAATAAATTTAATAAAATCTGAGACGACTTATTAATAAACGCAGCATCAAAGAATGGAATAAAAATCTTGTCTCTTATTCTCTATAAGCTCACGCACAGTCCCAAAGAATGTGCTACGAACAGGATCTACTGTTCTCCATATTTTCTAAATATTTTAATCTCGGGATATTTATTAAAGTTTATAGGACCTGCCAGACAGCGATTTTTCATAATAAAACTTGCGAATCGCAGGAATATCAAATATATCGCGTCTTTGAGACGGTGCCATTTCGCTCGACCCACTTTTATTTTCTCTCTCCACGGCACTTCTCCTCGTGTTCTTCTTCAGCTTCTCTCTCCTCGTTTCGCGTAAAGCTACAGGCACTAACGAGGATTTAAGTGAATTTCATAATCTCAGGCAGTGCTCCAACTTTTTCTTACCTACTCCTTTCTTTCGTGTACCGTTCCGGGCTTTGCTTCACTTTCCACTTCGACCTGTTCGAGTATTTCGCTCTTCTGCAATGCGAGAAAGCTGTTGGATCCATTAATAGTTCACTGAGAAATAATTTATGCGACGATTATTGTGCAATATTTGTCCGATGAATTGTCCAAATCAAATCTGGAATATGACATTTTCATTTTTTTATAAAAAAATAAATGCTATGAACTTAAATTATAAATATATGATTCTTCAATTTTTGAATTGTTGTGCGCGGTGAGCAATTTATCCAACATTTTTGTGAGAAATCGTGCAAATCAATCTTGGTATATGACATTTTAATTTTTTTATAAACAAATACTTTATGAATATAAATCATAATGTATATGTATAATTGTTAATGTATACTCTGCGGTGAAATTATAATTGTTGAAGTGTCCACGCCTTCTGAACAAACTTTAATTTTTGAATTGTTGTGCGCGGTGAGCAATTTCTTCAACATTTTTGTGAAAAATCGTGCAAATCAATCTTGGTATATGACATTTTAATTTTTTTTAAACAAATACACACTTTATGAATTTAAATCATAATGTATATAATTGTTAACGTATACTCTGCGGTGAAATTATAATTGTTGAAGTGTCCACGCATTCTCAACAAACTTTAATTTTTGAACTGATGTGCGCGGTGACTTTTGTCCAACATTTTTGTGACAAATGGTGGAAATTAATCGGTAATATGATCGCGGCATTTTAATCGGTAATCTTTATTAACCGCGTCAAGTTTGCTGCGAAATCGAGGCGGTTTCAACGTCGGCGAGCCCTCTCTCGAGTAATGTCGATATTAAATTTCTCCTTTGCCCCGATCTTCATTAATAGGGTACAAAATTAATTGATCCGCCGAAGGGGTTAAAATTACGTCCGCCAAGAGTGGATCATTTTTGCGAGCGAGCGAGACCGGTCGCTGCTGCCTCGAACCACGGAATCCAGGGCCATTGTCTTCATTACGAGAACTTAATTATAATAGAGTTAATCAGGGCTGTGTTCGAATACTTCACCGAACTTTGCTATAAGTATTTTAATCTAGAACCACCCCGGTGTTACTGCGATGGCGAAGCCTCGATAAACAGTTGTTCCGAGAAAGTTTTTTGAAAGGTGCTGTATCGGTTCGTTAGTGAAAATTATTAACTATTGTATAACAATTTGCAATTGCGCAAATGTCTTTGATCAGTGTTTGGAGAGCGATGAATGTTTTGAACACACTGTACATTAACCATTCAATATTGTATTTCTGAAGAACGTTTTTGTCAAATAATTCACTAGTTTGTATTTATCGACTACTTTATTTAAAATTTTTAGGGACTTTCAATGAACATTTTCAACACCCTGCACATAAACTTGGCAATTCACTAAACACAATTTCATAAACTTTTCTGTTCAAGCTACACTGCTTTTTAAATGTTCAGGTTGGTACTACGAAGTCCCTAGATGGCGGGAAAGTGCTCAAATTCAAAACTGTTTTATAATTCATTCAATATAGAATCACCTTTAATTTGTATAAAATAATGAAAATGAAAGAACTATTATTAATTGATAATAAACAGGAATAGTATTAATAAATAATGTTATTACGAACGAAAATAGCGTAGTAATTGTAACAAACATACAATAGAGTAAAATTAAATGTTTATTGCTATTTTTTTGTTTAGAATTTGTGTTGATTTAATTTTGGAATTTGTTTTCGTGTACAGTGGCGGTTTCTGAAGTATTGATTATTTCGAGGGAACGGTCTCGTTTTCGAATTAATTACGGGCGTTGGCCAGTTTGATCTCAAGCTAATGCGTTTCCTTGCCGCAGCAGAAACAGATATCCGATTTCTGGTCAGAGGAAACTCTATGCTGGTAATTTACGAGGTCCATAGGTCTCGAGCACACTTTCCCCATAATGCCTGCAAAACGATACAGGTCATTCGCTGATTAACGTAGTCTGTAATGCAGCTTGTAATTCGGGGGGTTCTTTGGTGAGCGTCATTCCACTTGGCGGGCTATTCAAATACCCTAAAACTTCGTCTCATCTCACCACGATAAAAAGTTTAATATTGTAATTTTTTTTAGTGAAAAATAAAGAATATTGGTTACAAACAGTTAAGGTGTTCTTTTCGCCCACACGAATATTCTACAGTAGAATTAAATTAACATCTTCGACAATGTTGTATAAAGATAAATTTTTGAAATTAGACAAAAATTAAGTTTTGTGGTAGAAAAATATCATAGTAAAAGGGGAGCAAGAAAATTTGGTGCCACCTCTTACTCTATCATATTCTCCTAGTAAAAATCCGTAAATTTTCGAAAATTTTCGAAAATCTCATAAATGGAATTTTGTATTAGGAGCATATGATTTCGAAGGAGGTGGCACAAAATTTCAGTAGTAGAACTCAACTAGCGGCCAGACTTTTTCGGAAATTCAGTAGTACAAGTCAATGACGAGTCAGACATCAGAAAATTTGGTGCCACCTCTTAATCTATCATATTCTCCTAGTAAAAATCCGTAAATTTTCGAAAATTTTCAAAAATAATGGAATTTTGTATTAGGAGAATATGATTTCGAAGAAGGTGGCATAAAATTTCAGTAGTAGAACTCAACTACCGGCCAGACTTTTTCGAAAATTCAGTAGTACAAGTCAATGACGAGTCAGACATCAGAAAATTTGGTGCCACCTCTTAGTCTATCATATTCTCCTAGTAAAAATCCGTAAATTTTCGAAAATTTTCGAAAATCTCGTAAATGGAATTTTGTATTAAGAGAATATGATTTCGAAGAAGGTGGCACAAAATTTCAGTAGTAGAATTCAACTACCAGCCAAACTTTTTCGAAAATTCAGTAGTACAAGTCAATGACGAGTCAGACATCGGAAAATTTGTTTCCGAAGTTTCGCTATTTTTTCAGCTTCAACCCAGTAGTGTAACTCAACGACAATTCAGACGTTGGGGAATTTTTACGGAAATCAGTAGTATAACTCAACCACAAGTCGGACATTGGGGGGAAAAACTGGTGGTTCGATAGATAAATACGCGGACACGTTTTTTTACTACATTGTCTTTATTTATTCATCGCAGATTCATGCATTATATGTATTCTACATGTACGCAACTTATATTCCAAACATTTATAATAACAATGTGGACTGGCTTCTACCGCAATACTGTTCCCAGAATCCGGAGCACAAACAAATATTTGGCATTGTCATCGGCATCCTCTCGGAGGATATACACAGAAGTAGTGTCTCCCGAAGGTGTTAGTAAGTAGAATAAATGGCTGCGAGGCGGATGATAGGTTGGAACGGGGGCAGGCTAATGGAAATAAAGTTGCCGATGACAGGATAGTAAAACAGTAATCAACACTGCTCCGATATCGGCGCGGCGTAATTTGTTGACCGGTGTACAGAGAGAGAGAAAGAGATAGAGAGAGAGAGAGAAGGAGAGAAGGCCAATCGGTCAAATTCCCACGTGTCAGCCGATGGTTGTCTGTCTGCTGCGAAACGGCCAATAACTCGCAGTCCCGTGTGCGAAGAGATTAATGCCCGTTTGCCTGCGCACGATACGCAATCGCGAATATTTCGCACTGCCACCCTTCATTAGAAAAGTGGCCGTGTCCCCGAAACATTCAAATTTGCCGCCGAAACTCCCGTGACCTATACAAAGGGTGGTCCACCTATATCTGGCCACCTACATATCTCCTTTATTTGTGATGACAATAGCAAATGTTTTTTATTATGGTATTACAAGGTGAATTCTTTGCAAATATTATTTTTTCTCATGGTTATTTTTCTCGGAGTGTTCACTTTCATTTTTAAAGATCAAGGTCATTTGAAGGTCGTGTTATTCAACACCTACATATCTCCTTTATTTGTGATGACAATAGCAAATGCTTTTTATATGGTATTACAAGGTGAATTCTTTGCAAATGTTATTTTTTCTCATGGTTATTTTTCTCTCGGAGTGTTCACTTTAATTTTCAAAGATCAAGGCCATTTGAAGGTCGTGCTTTCAACACCTACATATCTCATTTATTTGTGATGACAATAGCAAATGCTTTTTATATGGTATTACAAGGTGAATTCTTTGCAAATGTTATTTTTTCTCATGGTTATTTTTCTCTCGGAGTGTTCACTTTAATTTTCAAAGATCAAGGTCATTTGAAGGTCGTGTTATTCAACACAATGTATTTTTCGTTCAACTGCGCGATGCAATAAAAAAATGCAGTTATATATCAAAAAAAACACCGATGACCTTGATAACTCCAAAAATGATAACCTTGAGGGAAATAATGTTCTTGCCAGATATCGGTATATTGACGTCATGCACATTACGTAAGAAATAGTTTTTGCATCACAATAACCTGAAGAGATATTTAAGTGGTCTTACTTAAATGGACCATCATGTATACATATTGTCACGAAAGTCAAGTGCAGAGCAGTTTGAATTTACCGCCCAAAAATGGTATCCTCGGAATTTCTGGTGAAAATTAGGATATTTAGGTCCTGCAAATATTATTCAGCTTGAGGCCTTGAACACAAAACCTACGAAGCACTAAAATCGATTAAAATGCTTTACCTCGCAAAAATGACAAAACTGTATTTTCTTAGATCGTGTACAAATTTTTATTATAGTATGTGCTGGAATAAAGAAATTTATTGAAACATTTCCCATGGACGTATAATTTGTTAAAATTCTTCTGGAGAGGACCGAATCGAAAAGCCATTATTTTAAGTTAAATACTGTTGAATTCAATTTTAAATTAAATACTACTGAGCAATACTGTTAAATTAACTTAACAATTATAAAATAAAAAATATGAAACCGGTCATTTGATCGACAGTGGTAAGTTTAGTGTTAATTTTAATATTATTAACGTGAAATAATTTAACAGTATTGCTCAGTAGTATTTAATTTAAAATTGAATTCAACAGTATTTAACTTAAAATAATGGCTTTTCGATTCGTTTATCTCCAGAAGAATAACAAAATTTCGTATCCCCTTCAGATGTTGCTTGTCATCAAAAATCTAGTAAACCGAAAGGCTGACAGCCCCCCCCCCCCCCAGCCACAAAATCGAACTTCCTCCCCGGGTAGGTAACAACTGCGAACCAGGTACAAACATCTTAATCCCCAAAACCTGGAAGAAGTCACGTCCCTATCGTAAAGCAACACTAAACCGGCGCATCCCTGACAAAACTATTTATCGATCCCGTTCATACATCCGTTTTTACGAGAGGGCGAATGTGTACCCTCTCTCGAAGAGCGGGTAGGACAGGGTAGAACCTTTCATCGTTTGTTTCTACTTCGATGAAAATTCATCCGATCAAATCTCGAGCATCCGCAAAGGTTCCCTGGGGGGGGGGGGGGGGGGGGGGGAAGACACAGAGCAAACAGCAGAGAGCGGCGGGCATAGACTAAATATATAGACCGAAGACGGTATTACCGTAACCGTACCACTATACTACCAACTAGACGCGCGATATACAATGGGTTTTCTTGTTACGTTTACAGGCTCCCTGGGCACTTCGGTGTTCGACACGGACGTGTACCTCGTCGGCGCTAGCGGGGGCGTTTACGCCCTTCTTGCGGCCCACCTCGCCAACGTCCTCCTCAACTACAACAACATGGAGTTCGGCATCGTTCGGCTAATAGGCATCTTCGTGATCGGTAAGATTCATACTCGTTCACCTGGCAAATCTTGAATAGCTCGCACAGAACTGGGACTTGCATAAAGATCCCTTTTCAGAATAATTTCTAGTAGCATTAGGTATATTTAGAGTTGTTGGATTAAAACTTGTACCTTCCCCCGCTACGGCGCTGTTCCCCACGGCCGGGTCACGTGACGCGTTTCGTCTCTGTCGCGAATGCGTCGCAAGGTCACGTGACTGGCGGAGAGGGGGCAACTGTGATTCCCCTGATCTGGCGACTCTGGGTATACAGGATGGTCCATTTACGTAAGGCCACCTAAATATCTCTTGAGGTAATGTGCACGGTATCAATGGACCAATCTCTGGCAACAACATTTTTTTTGGGAAGGTCATTATCAAGGTCATCGGTATTTTTTGATACACAACTGCATCGTTTGTTTTATTGCATCGTGTAGTTAAGCGAAAAATACGTAAATGATTTTTTAAGTATGTACTTGCGACAATCTGCAAAAATATTTTAAACAACAGCTGATCAGTTTTCGATTGGCTATACATTCCAATAAAAAATATGTTCGAAAATTTCTTTTTTATTATTGTCAAGGCCACCTTCATTTTTTAAAATGACACTTCAAGGTTATCCAAAGGTCATGGTCTACTAGATCGTTGAATTCGTCTGGACACAAGCTGTAATACTGTTCAGTATTACATGAAAAAATGAAGTATTACAAAAAAAATGAAGGTGACCTTGACAATACTATAAAAAAATTAAGGTGACCTTGACAATACTATAAAAAAAATGTTTTTCGAACTTTTTTTGATTGCAATATATGTATAGCCAATCGAAAACTGATCAACTTCTGTTGAAAATATTTTTATTGTCAGATTATCGCAAGTAGTTAAAAAATCGTAAAAACTGTTACGCAGGACATGTATCTTCTGTATATTCAGATGCGTATAATAACATGACCTTCAAATGACCTTGATCTTTGAAAATTAAAGCGAACACTCCGGAAGAAATAACCTTGAGAAAAAAATAACGTATGCAACGCATTACAAAACATTTGTTATGTCATCACAAATAAAGGAGATATTTAGGTGGTTAGATTTAGGTGGACCCCCTGTATTCTAGCCTTAGATAGTCTGCGTTTATCCTGGGTACATTCTTTACCCAATCTGAACGCTATGAGTCCTCAATAGCGCGGTCCTCAAGTCCTCAAACACCTTCAGCGTTTGGTCTCCTCTTTCCCCAAATTTATAGAAAACTGTATAAATGCCTCTGCTAGTGACGTAGATAGTTGCTCTAGCCTCCCCAGGCTCTAAAGACTCCAAGGAGCTAACGCAAGCTCCTAATGCTAGCTCCTCGATGTCTACACCTAGATCCCCTAAAACTTGAAGTAGCACGAATTAAAAATGAAGCATGTGCTTTAGATAGCCTAGGTATCTTCCTTCTCCTGTGCTCAATAATGCAAACTACCTAATCTGATCGCTATGAGTCCTCAATAGCGCGGTCCTCAAGTCCTCAAACAACTTCAACCTTTGGTCTCCTCTTTCCCCAAAATTGTAGAAAACTGTATAAATGCCTCTGCTAGTGACGTAGATAGTTGCTCTAGCCTCCCCAGGCTCTAAAGACTCCAAGGAGCTAACGCAAGCTCCTAATGCTAGCTCCTCGATGTCTTCACCTAGGTCCCCTAGAACTTGAAGTAGCACGACTTAAAAATGCAACATGTGCTTTAGATAGCCTAGGTATCTTCCTTCCCCTGTGCACAATAATGCAAACAACCCAATCTGAACGCTATGAGTCCTCAAGTCCTCAAACAACTTCAGCTTCTGCTAGTGACGTAGATGGTTGCTCTAGCCTCCCCAGCCTCTAAAGAGCCCAAGGATCTAACGCAAGCTCCTAATGCTAGCTCCTCGAAGTCCACACCTAGATCCCCTAAAACTTGAAGCACCACGAATCCAGTAAAAATGAAGCACCTCAGGCAGTCTAGCCTAGGAACAATAATGCAAACATTAATATACTAATAATCTGTTTCCTTTGCAGCGAGCGCGGACGTGGGTTTCGCCATCTACGACAGGTACGCAGCCGAGCAAATGGGCCCGCCAGTCTCGTACGTGGCGCACCTGACCGGCGCGCTGGCAGGCCTGACGATCGGCTTGCTAGTGCTGAAGAACTTCGAGCAGCGGTTGCACGAGCAGCTCCTCTGGTGGGTGGCGTTAGGCGTGTACGCTGCGTGCACGATCTTCGCGATCATGTACAACCTGATGCACCCGGACTATCCATGACGTGAGGTCAGCTTCGCGTACGGCCAGCCAAGAAGAACGTAACGCGAAGCTGAATGCCGGCGGCCAGGGAACGTCGAAGAAGCGAACAACGATCCTCTCTCGAGGATCCTCCTCTGGAACGTAGGAGGCAGCCTGCTGCGAGGAGCTGAGGAGGAGAGCCCCTTCGGAAAAACGCGTCGTTTTCCAGCCGCGGGGGACGACGGGACCGATCGAATATGAATGAAGAGGAACCCGCAGGGAATATTCAGTCTTCAGGGAGTGGCGGTGAAGAAGGGGGGGGAGGAGGGGTAATCGGGAAAAATCCCGCCGAGTGGCCGGCGACCTCGGACAAACAAGAAGACCTCTAATGGCCGACCGATCGGAATATGGAAATCCGACGAAGAGGATGAGGAGAGAGAGAGAGAGAAAGAGAGAAAGAGAGAGAGAGTGAGGTGGTGGTCTCCGGGAGCTTGAAGGTGCCCGTTCGATTGCAAAAAACCATCAGGCAAAGGGAACCGGTGGCCAGGACAGCCGATAAGAACAAACCGGAGGATCGATCTCCGCCGATTTCTCACGGACCCCTCTCGATCCCCCCCTCCGAATAAGCAAAAAAACCGGATCCCGAAGAGCGCCGTTAATTGAAACCCTGAAGAAGTCCTCTGTCGCGAGCAACCTTCCCGCCGCGAGAAAACCAAAGATTCGAGATACACCTCCCCTCCCCCGGGGGTGGGGGAGGGGAGACGAACAACACGGAGGCTGCGAGTAACCAAAGATGTCGAGTCACCCTTTTTTGATTTTTTTATTTTCCCGGGGAGAGGCTGGTCCGGGAAGGGCGCGGACACGAAGAGGACGCGCTGCGAAACATGGATCCGATCGGCTAGCTAAAGAGTTCCTGAAGAAGCGAAAAATCTCGTCAGCAGAGTTCGTTCCTCGATCAGAGTTCTCGATGATCGTTGAGGACGATCGAGAGAGGCAATGGTCGGAGAATGGTCCCAGCTGTTCCCAAGGTCGTCGTGGTCGTCTTCCTCGGCGGCTCGGGCGATCGGTCTAACCTGTATACCAGTAAACTGTAAATAGTTGTGTACATAGATGATGATGATGATGGCGATCGCGGGCCTGCGTGTGCTTGTATGCGCGCGCGCGCGCGCGTGTGTGTATGTATGTGTGTGTATGAAGGATGAATGAAGAACGGGGCTGGGAATGATGAAGAGTGTCACGTGGAACCGAGATGAGGAATCGGTTGGTCACGCGATCTAGTCCGATGATCGTCGTAAAGATAGGGATGACGCTCCGGGTGGATTTGCGCGGGATCCTCTTCTGGGTGCGAAGACACTACGAAGACTTGAACAGGGATTTGGGGGGCTGTGATTTTGAGTCTAGTTCGGGGGTTAGTTTGTAGGTCTTTGTTCGGTGTATTTGTTGAAGATGTGGGTTTTTGAAGCTGGAGGTACCGTTAGTCAACGTTTCGTTTAGTTAAAAATAATTCATTAAGAATTTTCTCTCGTTTCTGATCTATGTAACTTGAACAAAAACCATATTCTGTCAAAATCACAGTCTCGCGCACAGACACGCTGTACAAACTTGTCAGTGTGTACCACACATGCTAGAGTTAGACACTTTCGAAGCTCCTCCCACACAATAGTACTCCCAGAGAATAGTACTATGATAAAACTATAGCGTGCTTGTACAAAAAATAATCTTGCACAAGTGCCTAACTTACAGACTAAAAAAACGAAAAGAATGAAATCTAGTTTCACTGTCTCGCTGAATAATAATAATTATAATAATAATACATAGATATACTTATTCAGGTGTAAACGTTTCTCCGAGAACCACTCGAGCACCGTTCCGGTCGATCGTTGCATTAATATTCTGCGATTTTTGCAATTGAGCGAAGAAAGAAATTGATCTGTCACTCGACTTGTAATATACATAAACTATTTTTATTAAATTAATCCATATATTTCTATAACGAAAACTATATAATTAGAAAGCAAAGATTAACTGTTAGGTCGGATCGATTCGAACGGTGCTAGAGCATGTGACAGCTCTAGGCAGGTTGCAATACACTAGAGCTGAGCGAGCAAAAATTCCCACCAATTTTAAGCATTCTCGAATCAAAGGTGCAGCTTCTATACGTCCCCTAGATCAAGCACGGGAAATAAATGCTCTTCCGGAGCTACCAGATTGCCCCCAGGGGCCACTATTAAATTCGAACACCATTACAGTGAGAAGTGACTCTTAATCTTCACTGGAAACCTAATTATTTTGTTGTTTCTTTCGGTGGCCGCCCCGAGTGGGCGTGGCTTAATTACTCCTGACTCTAGCAAGGCCAGAGCGATGTCCCAGAGAGCAATTCGCCACCGAAGAGCAAGCTTCAACTTCAAATACCGGTCAGAGAAACAAAAACACTCTGTACCTTCATTAGAAACACATTTATTTTGCTCCTCCCCTTGTATGGACCGCCCCGAATGGGCGTGGCTTCGTTCATTCCGGCTCCAACGGGCCTAGAATAGTGCCCCAGGTGGCAATCTGTGCTTCTGCTTGACCTAGGTCCTCTACATGAACGTCTTAAACGTTCGAACATTGATATAATGCGTTTAAAATTGGTGCGAGCTTAAGCAAATATTAAAAAACAAACCCCAAAGAGGATCCCAGCGCAATCTGCAACAGCGTCCAAGGAATCCGCGCGGAGCCCCGTTCGCACGTTTCGCGCGAGTCCAAGTCTGGTGTGTGTTTGTAAAAGTCGGTTTCAGAGCGCCATTTTCGTTTTGTCCCGCGTGTGTCGTTTAACTTATTCGCGGTGTTGCCGTCGGAGCAACGTCGCCGCGCAGAGCTCATTCTATTTATTGATATAGTTTTTTCTCCGGGTTTCGGGGCGTCGGACCGACGCGACGCGACGCGACGCCGATTTTTCGTCGATCTCCTCGAGTCCGCTCGGCAAATTCCGTCTTCTTTCTCTTCTTGTCCCATGTTAGCCTCTTCACCCCCGAAAGCGGAGCCAATTTATCCCGGGCGCCTCGTGTCGTACAAATGTAATCGGCGAAAAGTCGATTCGCCACCCGATCCAAGGATTACCTTTTATAGTATTTTTATCGGTCGATCTACCGTTCGTGGACGAGACGCGTCCTCCTCTCGATCGACCGATCCTCTCCAACCCGTGGGATCCCAGCGTCCCCACTGCCATTTTGATTTATTTTTTTCGTCGTTCACAAAATTTTCAAGATAAACCGAGTAAATTCAGATTTTACAGTATAAATGGACAATTGCATTCTCCAAAATATAAATATTTGTAATTTATTTTGTAAAAAAACTGTCGGAAAAGCCATTTTACTTACATATATAGTTAAAACAAAATGGCGGTAGCGACGCTACGGTTCTAGGGGAATTCCACTGCCGGTATAGGACCAGAGGAGCCACACCAAGCTCTTCAGGGTCCGATTTATTCCCTCTCTGTTCCCCCTCGAGGAAGAAGAAGTTCGGTACCAAAGAGTCGAAGGCGAAATAAGCGAGCGAGTTCAAACCGAGAGTGATTAACGATGCTAGTCAATTAGTAGCGGCAAGGGGCAGCTAAAACGCTAAGACATTGCCGAGGAGGAGCAGTTTTTCCTTCTTCCGTTGATTACACGAAGGAGAATGTCGCTTTTGCGTGTTCGAACGAACACAAAATGGCCGAATAGTCGCGATTTTTTTCGAGCGCATCTTCTCTTTAGCTTCTCTTTTTTTTGTTTCGCATCGAACGCTCGCTAAATGCTATTCCAAGGCGACTTCCGACTACTTTACGGTTGCGAGGCATTTTTTAACATCATTCACCGCGAGTATGGTTGCGTGGAACTACTTCGAGTTTTGCCGGATTACTTCTTTGTAAAAGAAAAAATAATTTTTGAAGCACACCGAGTTGCTGTATTCTCCATTTTGTTAACTGTAGCATCGTTCGTGTTGGTTTTGACTGCGATTCAGTATTCTTTTCCAATATGGCCGCCAAGATTCTATCTACAGTACAATAACTAAATATTAATTTTAAAACAGAATTATACCTTTTGCTACAAGTTTGTCTTAGTTTGCATAAAAACATTTGACGAAACACTATTTTTGTTCGTTTTAACAATGATACAACGTTAGTATTCTTTTCCAATATGGCCGCCAAGATTCTATCTACAGTACAATAATTCAATACTTATTTTAAAACAGAATTGACATATACCTTTTGCTACAAGTTTTTGCATAAATACATTTGACGAAGAGAAACACTATTTTTGTTAGTTTTAACGATGATATAACGTTACTATTCTTTTCCAATATGGCCGCCAAGTATCCACAGTATAATATCTGTATAATTGTTTTAAAATCGAAACTACACGAACCCTTTGCTACAACTTTGTCCCAATTAACAACAGCATAGATAGAAGTTTGAACAGAAATTTGAAGAAGAGTCGATTGCAAAATCGAAGTAGTTCAAAGATTGTAAGAGACCACGATTCTCAATTTACGGTACCAGTAAACTAAAAAAGAGGAGGCAACGCTGAAAACTTTCGAAAACCCAGTTTTTGTATCGATTCGTTACCGAAAGTAATTAGTATTTATTCAACGCGTATCCTTTCCAAGATGGCGTCTTCAAAGGAGACCAAAATGTTCATTAGAATCAAACATCGAATATTATTTATTTCCGCTAGTACAATCATATTCGATAAATTTAGGAGAAAACCGTGAATCAAAGAGGAAATTATTTTTTGCGAGCGGTTAGACTGCCGAATCTTGATAAACGATTGATAAACGATTAACTATGGAATATTAATTTCAGCGTTTATTTATTTATCGAAGTATCCTGCGTTCATCGTTACCATAAGCGGACAAGCAGCGTCGACGAGTGTTTCTCATCTTGATCACTCATTAAATTATTTTTTTATGTTGAACATCGTCTTGTCGTCCTTTCTTGCTATCGCTGCTCAAATCGTTAATGATAATTTATTAATTGCTAATTCGCAGACCCAAACGGTGGATGTTTATGCTAATATATTAATACTTAATCGATCGGAGATTCTGTGTAAAACATAAAAAATGCATAAAATTCGCTGTTTGGTATTCTGCTAGTATTATTATTCTACTTTTAACTCCTGTTTCTGGGCATTGTTTATATTAACTTTTAGATACGAGTAAGAGTGAAGGGAGAATTTTCGCAGAGGTTTCAGACTTCCATTTTTAAATTAGTCATGGAGGCCAGTCGCATTGTTTTAGATAAATTTTAGTAAAATTCACTGGTCGATGGTCAACGAAAACCGCCGATGATTTATAAATTGTAAAATTGAATAATTCGGTCGAGTTCAACATTTACTTTGATATGTAAAATAGTGAAGGAAATTATGCTTGTAAGTGTATTGTAGACTTTTATTACAAATGTTTTGAACCTCGGAATCTGATAAAAATTAATTTATTGCATTAAAAGTTATTGTTATTTTTGCAATGTGTTGCAATATGTTTATAGTCCATATCATTCAAAACAAAATGAAAGCTTAGTTGTTTAAAAAAAACCCGAAATAAAATTTCCAGGTATTTAATACAACGATATAAATAATTAAAATTGTTAACTAATCACGGTGGTTTTCGTTTCATCGACCAGGTTCCTCGCGAGTGCAAATCAACCGTAAGGTAGTCACGATTTTTAATTAGGGGGAAGCCGAACTGCTGATCGAGATCGAGCATCGTTCATATACGTTTATTTATTTATTTATACTATATTTACGGTCAGTCGTAATCCGTTCACAAGCCAAAGAGGCGGAGCTAGTAAAACGAGAAAAACAAAACGAACAGGGAAACAAACGCCGGGAACAAAAAATTCCAAGAATTTTCCCCGTCGCGCGACTAATGATATTATCGTTGCAGTATAGTTGTTACTTATTATTGTCCACTTATGTAATAAATTATTCTAATCGTCGTCGCACCGTTCGCCGGCGTATACATATCTTCTTTATTCGAAATCGACGTATAATTTTTTCCGATCTGTTTGTTTCCGGCAACGATCCGTTTAGGATGATGGTGATGATGATGATGATGATGTTGAGGACGATGGATCTTTTGTAAATTGTATAAAAATGGTAGCAAAAGTTGTAAAAGGAACGCGAGGAATGTGCGAAAAATAAAATTTTTGTGAAGAACCGACTGCTTTCTCTCTTCCCCTCCATGTTCCCTGCAAAAATGATTAAAAAAAATTATCGTGAAAAATATTCACTCAATACAGAGTGGTCCGTTTAAATAAGAACACCTAAATATCTCTTCAGGTTATTGTGATGCAAAAATTATTTGTTACGTAATGTGCATGGTGTCAATGGACCAAATATTTGGCACGAATATTTTTTTCCGAGGGTCATTCGGAGTTGTCAAGGTCATCGATGTTTTTTGGTAAATAACTACATTTTGTTTTTTATTGCATCGTGTAACTGATGGAAAAATACATTCGGATATGTATAATAACATGACCTTGAAATGACCTTGATCCTAGAAAATTAAAGTTTTACCTATAGTAGTATAGTATAGTATAGTATAGTATAGTATAGTATAGTATAGAATAGTAGTATAGTATAGTAGTATAGTATAGTAGTATAGTATAGTAGATTTAATTAAGTCTCGTTTTATGAAGATTCGACGGAACGCCATGTCTGAAAATCTCAATTCGTTTGAAATTGGTAATCTGTAAAAATCCTAAATAAATTACGGGTACGCAGAATCACGAGGAGAAGCAGGTAAGTCAGATAAATATATTTGTTCTCGTAAATATACAAATTGTCCTACAATAATATCAAGGAACAATATGTTCATTCGATCGATGACTCTTAGTTGATCTGTTCTCATATCACGAATCAGTGCGAGTTTGGTTAAAGGCTAGTGACGGGATCAAGCCATTATTCTCTACTTAACAACGAAACATGATCGATCAAGTCTTACACGAAAGTATTTAAAAATACAATGGCAGTGCGTGGAATTAATTATTATAATTTAATTAAAATCTAACGGAATGACGGCGAAAAGGTTCTTACAAAATATCGAAAATCTTCACATAAACATTTTTGTAGAAACCAGATTTTGATCAGGTTAAAAGTATCATTGAACGTCATCGTATAAAACATTTTAGTGCGTTAGCAACATTCGTATGGCATAAACACACAGAATCCGCAATCGGACCAATCGAACTCTCACATTCAATAAATAGAAGCGATCTTAACATTCACAATTGATTAAACAGAGCATTTGCAGTCTTAATATTCGCATAGTTCACTTATTATTCAATAGCAAATAAGAAACACTCTGAAAACTGCTGTAACGTTGCGTTCTCCAAAATGGCGGAGGCAATCGCAACCGTGCGCCATCTTGGAAAATTCAAATCAGACGTTCCCAGAGCTTAAATAATTATTTTGAACAATTGTATTGTTGATTAAAAAGCAATTTTGTACAATGCGCAACGAAGATAACCAACTCGAAGACTTTCCGAAGAATTTCGTACAAGATTCGTGCAACTTGTGCGCTGATTTCTCATTCGAAAAATCATTGTGTATCATCAACTTGATCCCACCACTAGTTAAGGCCGCCTTTCGAAACTCTCGCTCCCACGTCGTCTCTCTCTTACAGTCCTACTTACACTGTCAAGTCTGTCGGAATCGTACACACGATACTCGATGTAATAGACGAAAGTATTATACATGGGCTACGATATCGGTTAATGATCTATTTAATTAACGGGACGTGGGGAGGGGGGAATTAAATTAACGGAGTCGGGCCAACCGCCTGTTTCGAATCGCTCGAAATCGCTTGGGCATAGTTTCCCAACCATGACTCACAGCTCCCATAAAAATCATTTTTTTTTTCCCAACTATCCTCACTATCAAACTGTCCAAGAGCAGTTTCGTCGCTGACAATTTTTCTATCCCCTAAGCGTCGAACTAACCATAAATTCCAACGGTCCCGTTTGGGAAACTATGAGTTTAGGGTATATCTATAGTACTGAGAACTGTGTCCGATCCCCTAATCTAGACTGCGAATCCTCATCCCGCCGCGCTTAGTATAAACTCGAATCCTACGGGAACGAAATCGATTAGGTCTCTCTTTCTCTCTAATCTTAGGAGGAAAAATCGCATAAACATTCGCACAATCCACCGACAACAATCGAGCCTGTGACGCTAACAAACGAGCACGAGAAAAATAGATTATATCCACGTTGTCATTTACATATCCGTAACGAGCAACAATAGGCATCGATCTCTCTATTATCATCAGTAAATCCTCTGTGTTTGTGTGTGTGTGTATGTGTGTTTTTCACTACGATAAATTCCGACGTTTACACTAACTGGATAAAATCGAGCTAAATTCGAAAAGGAATAAAAGACAAGTTCTGCTTGGAAGCTACGGAAGTCGGATATCGTTCTATTCGTATTTTAAATATCAAAAAACCGACCAGGCGCCATTGGGAACGCGCGTTCGAGTCACACGCTGTTCACGACGATCTTCACGTTAACCATTAATTAATTACAAAAATATGTGTATATGTATAGTACGATTCTCATTCGAACGGCCGTCGAAAGTTAGTCGTTTCACATCGAAGCGAGTAGTAAACGTTATTGTATGGCGTTAAAGCTTTCGGTAGCATCCTTACACTCTAAAATTGCATCGCTCAACGACGATGCACATTTCTCATCGACGTCATTCAATGACTCGATATATTACCTTATCGTCCATGAAACACCGGACAATGACAAAAACCTTTCTTGTTTTTAATTGTTTCGTTATGAAACTGTTAACATCGTATTCCTGACTATTTTCCGAGTAAAACGATACCCCGCATGACACAGTTTCGATCATGCTTACCGGTGTTATACGTCGAACCTCGATTATCCGAACGGACTCCGAACGATAGCATGTTCGGACTCGTTTCAATCGGAAAAATGTGAACAATACGTCGGTAACAGTTCCATAAAATAATAATCAAAAGCGAAAAAGTTTCACAGCCCCCGGGGTAGTGGGGGTAAATTTTTCACAAATATTTTCGCACACCTCTTTCACAAATACCAAGACATTAGCACGTACATTTCAAACCACCTATAATCATGTTACAGCTGCACGTGTTTTTTTAATTTTTTCGAGTGATTTTTTTTTTAGAAATTTAGAATATGCATTCGTCTTTTGTCTAGCTCTATAGTCGCTCGAACAATCATGTTCGATAGTATCTGAACATTGAATATATATATATATATATGTATATATATATGTTAATACATATGCATATGATCATTGGAAATATTTTTTCCTTGCAAAATCTTCAGGAATATTTAAAATATTTACGACAATACGTTTTCATCGAACGCACGAACTTTCTACTGGAAAGAAAATGTTATTTAAACTTGATTATAAATATATCTAGACTCGAGAAATTACGTTACATCGAAAGTGTAATGAACATAAACTATTATTTAACAATCTGGAAGAAGTAGTTTGTATTAAAAATCGAGTTTTCTGCGGAATCATTGTTTTAACTATTTTTTTTTTTGCTAATATTTTCTAAATATAAGTATTTATAGTTAAAGTTTTTACCATTTTTGGTCGCCATGTTGCAATGAGGCGTCCAAGATAGCGGCGCTCTCGTATCACAAAAAACTATATTACAATTTGAAACTATAAACACTCGAGAAGAACACGATACAAAAATTTGTTTTCTCTTTCGTAGAGCTCTAATAATACCTCTTCTTCTTTGTTTAGAAGGAGGATTTATCGACAAGCCTAAGAGTGTCTTGTTTTATACAGATTCACTGGACCTCTCTTTACACGTGTCCCCTGTTTGATGGACGATAATATGCGACAATAGAGATTTAGAATTCAATGTAAAATTTACGAAAAGAGAAATTAGTCCTCTAGAGTCCACAATTCGGTTTACGAATCGTTCTACAAATTTTTATGAACAATTGTTCGCAGAACTTGATACATTCGAACTGTGAGCTTCCATTCTGACGTAATATTACGTCCTCGTATTTGAAATCGCCGAACTCCGAGATTATTTCCTTCGTGGCAGTAAGAAACTGTTGGCAAATTGATTGGCATGATCGAATTGTTATAAACTCAAACAGAAAAATTAAATACATTATTCTTTCGATGTTGTTGTGCTTTAAAAAATTGTAGATATATACTTTTGTACTTTGCATATAAATATAGTTTTGTGGCAGTGTGTGCCCAAGTTGGTGATCGTTTATCAAAGTTTCTAACTTCATGAAAAATCATCACAGATTTTTTGTAATTCGATGTTAGACCAAAATTTATCTACCGAGTTCGTTATTCAAAGTATAGGCAGTGACATTGCATCAACGAAAACTACAAAAACTAAACTTTCACTAATTTGAAAAATCGATGATACAAAGAACCGAAGTCGACGAAGAAAATATTGTTAAAAATTTTCTGGCTCTGTCGGACAATAATCTCGGAGTTCTATCATCTAATAATACTCTGGCCCCGATGGTGAATTTAATCTCAAAATGGGATGTAACTATATCCCCTGAGTATTGTAATTCTGATACTCCCACAAGGCCAGGGATGTCTAGCTATAATCCAGCTGATAAATATTCTATAATCTAATTTTGTGGCCAATTGAGTAGGACATGGTGTTAATACTAGCAAGTAATACTAAAGTGAGTACAAGTAATACTTTTCATGTTTGGCGAACGATGGAAACATTCCAACACCCGAATAGTTCACTTTTGGTATAATAAACTATTGGATCTTTATGCATATTTATAGCACACGTAAAATTTTAAAATAGAAGAAAATACGTATACAGGGTGTTCGACTACGAGTGGGAGTAAATTTAAGGGGTGGTTCTCCATGATGATATAAGTCGAAAAATTGCTGTACCATTATTCAAAATATTATTTAACATTATTAACCCTTAGCACTCAGATGACGACTCTGAGGCACCACTGAAAATTGTTATGCCATTCTTAAAAATATTCTTCACATTATTATTTTTCTTTGTATTTAATAAACTACCAGACATTGTATAGAATGGAAAAATCTTTCCTTTTTTAGTAAAAATAGCTCCGAGTGCAAAGGAATAATTATGTTGGTATCTATAATCAATTACCAAACATCTAACAATAAGTATTCTACGAGGTATTATATATCAATTTCATATCCATCAAATTTAAAAAATCAGAGAGAATATCTAGGTCGGAAGAAATGTTTAACTTTCGAATTAAAATAGCTCCGAGTGCAAAGGGTTAACAATTAAAAATCCACTTAAAATGTGGCAACCTATAACTAAATAACGAAGTCGAAATCGCAATTTTTTTATTCTTCATTTTCGACTTGTATTGTCATGGAGAACCACCCCTTAAATTTTCTCCCACCTGTAGTCGAACACCCTGTATATTAATTAAAGTAAACATTTTTATTTCATTCCCGCCTCAGGGGATTTTTCAGTGAAAGGAGAATGTACTTTTAAATGTTTCCATAGCTCGCAACCCGTCCACACGAACAACAAACATCTACGTTCCCCCGTCGAATGAGTCATTATCGTCCTGTTTATCACCAGTTGCGAAAAATATGTCCCCACAATGGAACGTTTGTTTGTGCGCACGCGAATAACGTGTCCCTTCCCCTGAAGACGCACACCCCTATTATCTCGTTCCCTATTTATATATCACAAAGGAAAAGCAGTTGAAACGCCGGAAGATAAACGTTCGGCGAACACGTGTTCGGAACACGTGCCTCGTACCGGTACACACTTATCAGTTCTACGATTACAAATCCGCTAATTCGACCGGCGACCGCAACTGTCGCTGGATGCTCGATTAGCTTCGACCGCAAAACAGCGTCGATTTACCAGCGCCTGTAAATGGCACGGCTGCGTCGTCAGCCACGCAAATTTGCAAAACCGCTTTTGCAACACACGGTCGCGCCTTTTCGTTACGCGCTTCGCTCTTTCGGTGCTCGGATATTATAGCGTGTCAACGAGAGCGCAACGTTTGAAACGCGCGCCACTTTCGCTCCGCGTCGCTCTGTGGCGCGCTTTTCATACTTTTCGAACATTTATTATTTTTCACAACCAGGAATTTCAATCAAAAAATTCGCAAAAATACTCAAAAATGTACGCTTGTAGTGGCTAGTCGCCAGATTTTTTTCAGAATTTTTATACATTGTCAAGTATGGAAAATCGACCAAAAATTGATTATTCGATTTTTCCTTGTAACTACCCTCTAGATTGAGATAGAGGCTTGAAATTTTGTACAAAATGTTCTGTACTGATACACTGTCGAATGTTCTATGCAATAATAAAAATTTCAATAAATAAAAAAAAATTAATTATTGCGCTCTCGTTGGGACACGTTATACTATATTAATCGACGTACTCGTTCGAAGCAATATTTCTTAAACTGCGCCCCGAGTGTTCACACTTTGACGGCCGTAGTTTTGGCGCCATTTTTCAAAACGGTGTCTACAGAAACAGATGTGCTTTCTTTGAATACTGATAGGGTAATTATTGTTTGACATTTCAGACCTTATAATAAGATTTTTAGGAGCATGAACTTTAAAAGAGACTACAACGTTGCTAGCATCAGAGTAGCTTCTAGGTTTACTTGTTGCAATTGTTACGGTTTTAGTACGATTAAAAAGAATTCCCAGCTGAAAACTGGTTCAAAGATTAATATTTCTATTTTTTGGCACGTTCCAGTGATTTATCACGCTACTGATTCTCGTGCACAATCCCATTTCGACAAACTATAAAAATATTACTTCGTTAGACAATCTCGAAACATTCATGTAGGATATAAATTCATAAAATTGGCAGCTTTCACCCATTAGCCGACTCCATAACGTTCCCGAGATGTGACCGTAGGCTACTAAACTGTGGATCTTTATATAATCATATATGCAAACATCTAAAATACAGGAAGACATATACATCAATAATATTATTATATCACTCCTAAAGCGTAGTGGCTGTATCCCGTCTACTGTGTCTCACATTGGTTATCATCTTGATAGCTGTACTACTAGTGTTGATACTATTATCTGAGTTTGTAGTAGGGTAACTACACCAGTGAATAAACGGGCACCAGTAAATGAACGCTTTTGTATTTTTGTATTTTTTGCTTTTCCATCATTGTTCAATTACTAGAATGTAATGTTCATTGACCGGTTATTTTTTATATTTTTTATTTAACGTTTAATAAAGACAAATAATAATAATTTCATTTTATTTGTGTTCATTTATTTGTGACAAATGAAGTATAGGGAGCCATTTGGCATATATGAGATTCCTTTAATTCACATATTTTTTTAAAAATAAAATATCTTCCTGAACAATTTCTTAAATGTTCATTCACTGGTGCAGTTATAATTTCCTGATAAAAGAACGAAGAAACAACTATAAGATGGAACCTGGCATACAACCCGTACAACGTGCGATAGATCACATACGCTACAGACATGTACGAATCGGCAGCCAATTTCAAGGATGCGTTCTGTTCACCACTTCCTGTAGCGGGTTCTAACATCGCACCCCTGTGGGACATGCCTCATGTGGTCTGGACGAGGTGAAAACAAGATACACATCCAGACATAGATTCACAATTTGGAACAGTACGCTTAAAAATCTTTTAGCCAGCCAAAGAAATATTTCAGTGTCCAACATCAAGTACAAAAATTCGCATAAAGATCCACAATCTTCTAGACCACCCGAAAAAACAACCCTCTCGTCGCACAGATGTAAACCAACGAGTCTCTGACCTCAAAAGTTCAGCGGCCATGATAAATACAGGGTGGTCCGTTTAAATAAGAACACCTAAATATCTCTTCAGGTTATTGTGATGCAAAAATTATTTGTTACGTAAAGTGCATATGGTGTCAATGGACCAAATATTTGGCACGAATATTTTTTTCCGAGGGTCATTTTTTTCGGAGTTGTCAAGGTCATCAATGTTTTTTGGTACGTAACCACATTTTTTTTTATTGCATCGTGTAACTGATGGAAAAATACATTCAGATATGCATAATAACATGACCTTGAAATGACCTTGATCCTCGAAAATTAAAGTTCGATTTACAAAATCTGTTCCGTGAAAGTCCTGATGTAACGATAGATGATAGGGATGAAATTTTTCTTCTTTCAATATCCGTATTATGCTTGTTTTAGAAATGCCAGTTTCACGCTCGAGTTGTCTTAAACTCACTTGTGGAGTTTCGTTAACTTTATCGACAATAATTATTTTGTTTCTTTCGTTCGTAACAGTTCTGATTCTTACAAGCTTTTTGACAACAGTAGTACAACCAGTTTCACGAAAATGACTGATCAACTTTTTAAAAGTAGAAAGTGATGGACAATTACGGTCTGGAAATTTATCTTTATACATTCTAACTGCTTGCCTTAAACAATGATCAGCTTTACCGTAAATGAAGACCATGTCAACTTTCTCTTGCATTGAGTATTTCATTTCAAACAGCACGTCGATACACGGATAGATAATTTGAAACTGATCGGAATTTCAAATCGTTAGGTATCATCAGTATTGTGACAGTAAACATATTTATTTACACTCACGCTCTTGATGTAGAGTCTTGGTCAAAGCCTACGATCGCAATAGACATCAGTTCTACGTAAAACTTTAATTTTCGAGGATCACGGTCATTTCAAGGTCATGTTACTATACATATCTGAATGTATTTTTCCATCAGTTACACGATGCAATAAAAAACAAAATGTAGTTATGTACCAAAAAACATCGATGACCTTGACAACTCCGGAAAAAAATGACCCTCAGAAAAAAATATTCGTGCCAAATATTTGGTCCATTCACACCATGCACATTACATAACAAATAATTGTTGCATCACAATAACCTGAAGAGATATTTAGGTGTTCTTATTTAAACGGACCACCCTGTATTCCTCCTCAATGTGCAAACCAAAGCGCAGGCACATGCTTCCAAAGACCCGTGTCGGTAACCTGAGGGTACCGGCGACGAAGAAGAAGCAGGCTCGGTTAACCGCAAAACTCATCACGCGGGCCGTCAAAGCGCTCGCAAAAAAAATCCGTGTCCCCCGGAAATTCTGCAGAAAAATCGGCGCACCGGAAGCGTCCCGACTGCCAAGTCGGGCTCCAGTGGAGGCTGCCATCATGGAGGGACCCTGAAGAAGGGTCGTATTGCACTGCGGCGGGGTTAATCCGAGTGTCCCCGTCGATCGGGTGTCGACAGCTGTTCAGCTTCAGCGGCGAAGGAAGATCCAGCAAGCACGAGGGTAGCATGATCAGAGGTGCGCCAGCACTTCGACCGCGGCGACCGGTGGTGTCTGGTCGCCGCTTAGGATCACCGGCTCGGACTCGGTCTGAACGATCCTGACCAAGTTCGCGTCCTTCTTCGATGGCGCGATGTTCGTGCTCGACGGTACGTTCGATCTGGCGCAATAGCTCGGCGGTCTGCTTTCTCTAGCCGTGCCCGGAGTCACGATACTACCAGCGTTGGACCTGTAGGTCGGCGGAGGCGAGGACGTCGGCTGCAAACGGTCCAGCAGCAACAATCGCAGCCTGTACTCTTGCATGCTAGCCTGGAATCAGATTTGCTCGTTCAGATCCACTGTTAGAGCTCTGGCTGAGCATCGAGGAAACTCATTCTCTGTGCCTTTCTAGCGGAGAGCTCTTGGGAAACGAGGGTGGGAAACGGGCTTCTAAAATTTGTGATTGTGAATTTTTAATAGCTACGAAAATACTTGTAAGATTTAAAACGAAAAACGTGGGGCACATGCAATACATAGATAATTGATACATGAATTGTTCACCTAATTCGCTAACAATTTTATTGCATTACAAATGACATGAACTGTTGCGTGTGTTTTCTCAACGGCAGCTACTGTCAACACTCCTTACTATTATCTTGCGCCCCACGTTTTTCGTTTTAAATCTGACAACTATTTTCATAGCTATTAAAAATTCACAATCACAAATTTTCAGGACTATCTGTATGGGGCATGAGGTTAGGAATCTGTATGGGGTTACGAACCTGTACGTGGCTAGGAAAAATTATTTTATACTTTTTAGTCCATTTTTTAAACATATTTTTATTTAAATTATTGTCTTTAATTATTTTGTTATGGAACTTTTTCAACATGGACAAAACTTTTCTACTTGGAAATTATAATAATGAGGCTGGCTTATCTCGAAAATTTCTTTTAGGCAAATGTGATTAGGGTAACTGCAGTATGGCTATTTCTACAGAATGACAACTTTTCGCGTAGACTGTAACACAGATCACATGCGTAAACAAGTTGCGTGCAGGTCTGCATTTTATCAAATGTACAGTACCGTTCAAAAGTGTATCGACATTTGTTGAAACCAGTCCGAAAGCGCAGTAAATACGATTATGTAAATAGTTTTCAGAATAATCACGCCGTTATAGTATGGCTTTGAAAGTGATCTTTCTACTGATTCACATCCTCGAATCTCACTTTCTAGTAATTGCTTCCTAGCTCGTTATTACTCTTCGTTAAGACATATGTTCTTTTCCTTCACTTTTGTCGTAATTAAACGAGTGCGCGTTTCCAATCTACTCGTGTAACAACAACACAATATACACCAGATATGGTCTTTTTCGCGTATGGATTACTTTGTGGTGAGTCTAACCTTAATTATTGCGAGCTTATTTATGCAATATGTTAGATGTTATCGTCATTATTCAATACCGACGTATCAATGAGAGAAGAACACAATAACCATTGTTTCATTCGAGAGATTAATTAGAATTTATTAGTGTTTGTTTAAACTTCCGGGTTTCTCTTGTTTCAAAATGGCGGGGGGTATATTGTCCAGTTATACCGGGTGTAGCTCAAAAGTTTCAAGTCAAAGCACAGCTGCAAAGTAAAAATCGGTGGAGAAAAAAATATTTTTTAAATCCCGAGAGTCCAGGAGACCATTTTACAGTGAATATTATCCAGTTATACCGGGTGTTTCTGACTTGAAACTTTTGAAACACCCGGTATAGCTGGACAATATTCACTGTAAAATGGTGAAGCACAGATGCAAAGTAAAAATCGGTGGAGAAAAAAATATCTCTTAAATCCTGTGAGTCCAGGAGACCATTTTACAGTGAATATTGTTCAGTTATACCGGGTGTCTCAAAAGTTTCAAGTCATAGCACAGCTGCAAAGTAAAAATCGATGGAGGTAAAAAAATATCTCTTCAATCCTGAGAGTTCAGGAGACCATTTTACAGTGAATATTGTCCAGTTATACCGGGTGTCTCAAAAGTTTCAAATGAAAGTACAGCTGCAAAGTTGATCGGGACCAGAAATGGCCGCTGTATCGCATTTATCGTGGACCGATAGTTGCACGGAATTTCGGAAATGTCACCTGGTAGCTCGGTGGCGGCGTTCTGAACTGGAACTCCGGATAGATCATGGCAGCGTACGGATGGATCGGCCTCGCTGGCGGGATCCTGCCCGAGATCCCCGTGAAACCAAAGAAACTACCGCAATTTTCTCGACTGGACACTCGCCACGCTACAGCGCTCACGGTTACCAGAACCACTCCTATACCTGCAACAGAACACGCCTTGTCAGCATCGGTGTGGACACTCAGCGAAATTAAACAACACGCGATCTGCCGATAATGGGATCGGTTTCGATCTCGACCGTCTTTCTTGCAGATCGAGCGAACGTTTACTCGCGTACCCTTGGTGTTAGTGTACACTTTCATGGTTTTCTTGGAAAAATTGGGTGGCCTCTGAACGAACTCTTATCGGACCGTTTATTAGTCTATTTTAATGCTACCTGCGTCTTTAGCATTTTTCGCAATGTACACGTTCAGTGGCGTACCCAGGGGGGGAGCCAGGGGGCCAAGTCCCCCCCCCCCCAAGAAAAAGGACACGAAACACTGGAAAATTAGCTAAACCGTAGAATAGTTACTTCTAAAACTAAACATTTTGAACAATTTTTCTCTATACGAATAAGGCATACACTCACTTAGGTTCCGACGTATTTGCAAAAACTGCCGATACTACAACACTGAATTCTGCCTATTGTTGTACGTCCGTGGCTGTGTACGTGTCAGTATTGGTGTCCATGGTCTCCATGCAAAAATGCCATTGATGCGATTTTGAAATGCGATAAAACGATATATCTTAATATTTATAATTTATTAAAAATATTTGCAACGCTTCCGGTAACGACGTGCGTCAGCGAAAGATCATTTTCTACATTAAGAATTTTGAAAACATATTTAAGATCCACAATGACACAACCACGACTGAATGGGTTGGCTTTGTTATACATACACAGAGACATTCGTGTAACTATAACCGAAGTAATCGAAGAGCTATGTAAAAAGAAAAGAAAACTAGATTTTATTCTATAAATAAATTTATGTTTAAAAAAATCTAAAATAGGTCATTTTGTTCAACTCGTCCCCCTCTAAGATGAAATCCTGGCTGCGCCACTGTATACGTTCACTATAATAACGAAACCAGACACCACGGAGGACCTAAAAAGTTTCACGTGGAAATGATTCAGTTGCCAGGACTTATCGAGTACGCTACGGTCATATTTAGTTGGTCATGTTGGGCAATATGGCGGCGTGAACAAAGCCTAGCTGCTTAACTAGAGGTGACCGGACACTTTCATCAGCGACCGTGCCTCGCGGAGCGAAGAATTGGCCGCGTTTAGTTAAGGAATTCCATCGTTCGAGGCGGAAAAGTGGAAAGATCGGCAGCGGGTGTGTGTAGATGGGTGTGCACGCAGCCGCGAAAACTCGTATAATTACGTTTCCCCGTAGGATGTTTTCTCAGCTCTCACTATTCTCGCATGCTGACTTTCGTGAGAACACGCGACAATGCCTGACGACACCGTCACCTCTACCTCCTGCTGAACCCAACGTGTTTCCGCACCGCAGGTTCGCACAGTTTTCCACGCTTTTGGACCTTCGACCTTGCCTTTTTGCTTCCCTTTCAATCTTTAGACTATTAACAGAATCTACAGGTCCTGTACACTCATTTTTATAATCGTGCTACTGTAGGATTATTTACAAATTGTTGTCGGTTGTTAGTATGAACATAATAACTATCGAGTGATTCGGTAGACGAAAAATATTGTATCGCACTGTGTAGTCCCTGATACGGGTCACGCGAGACCCGGTCACCGGCAACCCAAAAAATTGCAATTTTTCACGAATTTCCACATTTACCACATTTGATCGTTTATAACTCGTACAGCAATTCACCAATTTCGATGAAATTTGCAGAATGCATATAACTGAAGTCTACAAAACACATTTTTTAAAATTTTCGTTATTCACCCAGATAAAAAAAGTTGTAACAATCATTTTTATTATTTTTTTATCACAATTCCGATCAAATGCATTTTTTCAACATGTGTGTTGGACGTCATTTGCTAAACTAATCCCTCTATTCTTTCAGAGAAATTGAAGTCGTTTGGTCCATTTATAAAAAAAGTTAATTCTGATCTAGTGTGTGTGATCAATTATATGTGTAACTGTATATCCCACAAAAAACATCAAATTAATAATTCCAATACGTTTAAAATAAACATTTGAAAATATTCTTGGACACATATGGATTAATAAAAATCCTTTAAATCGCATCTCAGCTAAATCTAACATTTTATATCGTAATATTGACTTTTTTAATGGTTCGTTACTATCATTTAAGCAAAAGTTGCGTGCGATTATATGATTAATATGATATAATGTATTCCTGTAACTTTCAGCATGTCCATTCCTATGTAATTTTATGCTAAAACTTTTTTTTTTATTATTTTTAATGATTATTTTCTGTTGTAAACATTTGTATAAAAGGACTTCGGTCCGTAAATAATAATAAATAATAATAATAAACCAAATAAAATAAATCTTGAAATACAATGTTGCACAAATAAAAGTATTTGTAATACATACTGCAACTATCCTAGTCAGCAATATCGCAATTTCTATTTTCTTTAGTATAACCAGGTGTCCGGTGACTTATGGTCGCGAGTGTAAGGCGCAAGGTGCCCGATATAGTTGGTGCAGGGGAGGCGGATAGAATGGAATGAGCACATAGAAAGGACGGAGTCGAATGGGATAGACAACATTGCTCAGGATAATAAAGCGTTGGGACGAAGCGAGAATAAAAGACAGAGAGCGAGGGAACCATACTGCCTCCGTCTCTCACGAACACGAGCCGGTTGCATCATGGCCCTGGAAAACGCATTAAAACCTCTCATATCTGGATTCATAGCGACGCATGCGAGTCCCTCGAATTTCCCGATAACGGCGCATTCCCTTTACTAATATTAATCTTCGCAAATTTTTGCGTGAAATATTCGATTCGCTCAATGGCCATCCAACGAATTGTCTAAAACAAACTATAGCCCTTCGAGCTTAAACAAAATTAATTCCTTCAAATCCTCCCGAAATAATAGATTTAAATGTTACTCGAAAATATTCCAATTTCGAAAACTTCGTTCCAGTATGATTTTTTTCAAAACAGTAACAATAGAAAATAATATTAATTATACTACATAAATAAATGTACTTTATTTTGAATTTTGGTATTTTTCAATCGACTCAATTTTAGCTTTTTGCAAACCTTGACCTATTTGTATCGTAATAAATAAATAAGCCATTAAATAGCACTGTGAAACAACAATAACAAACAAAATGTATTTAAAATTTACTGGATTTCAAGCTATAGTTTGCATAACAAAAAAAAGTGGAAAAGCTCGTTGGAAAATCGAGGTACGTTTCTAGACCGAAGCCAGATGGTTTGTCGATTGCGACAGATGTTATCTGCAATTTTGAAGATGCTAATTGCCGAACACTTTTTTTGTTCATTCTCAATTTTCTGCTCGAATCTCACGGTTGTTCGACGTGTAGGCGTACGACGTCAGTCTCTGTAGGTTAAAGCTTTCTCCCATTGTGAGAGCCATTCTATGCGGGTCGCAGGTTACATGCCCACGTTTAGAAAGTAACCGTTGCGAGCACGATTCCCCTTCTATCGTCGCCCTGCGATCGGCAGATCTGACCAACCGGGGATCCCCTAACAGTTTCTTACCGTTGCTATACTCCCTATTTCATAATTCCCGCTTTGCGAACGTAGGGAAACGCGATTGGAAAATACGCAATTACAGTTTCCCCCCTTAGCGTCGCGCCGCGATCGGCAGATCTGACCAACCGGGGATCCCCTAACAGTTTCTTACCGTTGCTTTACTCCCTATTTCATAATTCCCGCTTTGCGAACGTAGGGAAACGCGATTGGATAATACACAATTAGTTTCCCCCTTAGCGTCGCGCCGCGATCGGCAGATCTGACCAACCGGGGATCCCCTAACAGTTTCTTACCGTTCCTATACTCCCTATTTCATAATTCCCGCTTTGCGAACGTAGGGAAACGCGATTGGAAAATACACAATTACAGTTTCCCCCCTTAGCGTCGCGCGGGCTTAGAGATTGGTCGCGAAGATATCGACTGCTTCTTATTAGAGGTTCAGTGACGTCACAGAGATGGGAAGGAAGATTGCCAGATTCTCTGTGAATCGGTGGGGATGAGAACGCGACGCTAAGGAGGATAACGGACGATTCATTGAAATTATTAAAAGAAGAAACACATTCATATTTAGCCTTCCGTATAATCAATGTTAGCTTTTACAAAATTTTTTTTTCTAAAAACAAATTATAGCGATGCTGAGATGGGACGGTACAGAAAATGTCAAGCTTACCGATCATGAGCCTAACCTAGACACATTCATATTTAGCCTTCCTTATAATCAATGTTAGGTTTTAGAAAAAAAAAAATTTTTTCTAAAAACAAGTTATAGCGACGCTGAGATGCGACGGTACAGAAAATGTCAAGCTTACCGATCATGAGGAGTGCAACGGCAATGTGATCACGGCCCGAAGCCCTCAGGGCCCCCAGCAGAGCGCCAGCACCCGCGCAAACTAGGCCCACAACGCCCACGCCTAAAATAGACCAGCGTACAGGTGGGGAACCAAGGCCGCAACATTGCTTCGGCACTGCGTCCCTGGAATCAAAACGAATGCACTGTAGTGGCCGTTCGATAACTAGCCGTTAGAAACGTCCTATGCGCGCGGCCTACTCTGACGCCCTCCGCTACGCCGGTGCCCGGGTCCATTCTGACCCAGTGTTTCATATCTAGACTGCGGATCTTTACGCGTTTATGGCATAAAGATCCGCACACAAAGTAATACGTACAATGGAAAAATGGAAAGAAAATAAGATCGGATAACATTAAGACTTGTTCACACCCATCTCGAACAATGAAGCAGCGTGCATATTGCAAAGCACCAAGTTGCAGAACATGTTGCAAACATCTCAGAATCGGTGGAAAATCGGTCAAAGCGGCACCAGGGGCGAACCAAGAAGTGTGTTTACCTGCCAAAAGCAGAGACGCTGGTGGAGACAGGGAAAGGTAGCCCGAGGCTGAGACCTCTAAGACCCAAATGCGGGGGCGGAGGGTGCAGGAATCCCCTTGGCGGTGTCACCAATGGCACCCCAGGTGCTGTTGAAGCTTGGCAACCGGGCGACGTCCCAGGATAAGACGGTGGCATCGAACAGGACCTCAAGGCTCGACGATGTTGCCTTCGCAACCGCCTCTCTCTTCTTCGTGCCCCTCTAACGCCATCCAGATCCTCAAGTGCCTCTGGACCACTTTGCAACGCCAGCTCCGTCTGTGCTTCCGTCGACGTGTACGACCTCCCATTTTCTCGCGGCTCCTGAAACAATTCGCGAAAACTGTATTAACCATCTGGCGGTGGCCGGGTCTGTCCTGACCCAAGGTAGAAAAATCAATATTTTTTGACAAATTAACATTCGAAGCGGTTCGCAGAAGCGAATTAATCATACGGCGGTGGCTGGGTCTGTCCTGACCCAGGGTATAAAAATCAATATTTTTTGACAAATTAACATTCGAAGCGGTTCGCAGAAGCGAATTAATCATACGGCGGTGGCTGGGTCTGTCCTGACCCAAGGTATAAAAATCAATATTTTTTGAAAAATCAACATTCAGAGCGGTTCGCAGAAGCGAATTAATCGTACGGCGGTGGCTGGGTCTGTCTTGACCCGGAGCATCGTTCTTCACAGAATGGATATTCAGTGAAGATCAACAACTCTAAGGGCTGTTTTCACACTTTCAACATGGATGATGGCTGGGAAAAAAGTACGCGTCGAATATTTTTCCCGAAAACTGCCTCTCACAGAAATTTCATCGATTTGTCCAGATTTTGTTACATTCCCCTAAGACAGATTCTGCATCATAGGCAGTATTCAATGGTAAATCAAATTTAAAGATTTTGTGTACATCAAAATAAAGAATCCATTAAAGGTATGGGTGGTAGACTTGGAAAAATCATGAGACAGTCGCCGGTAGGTAATGTGCTCTAAATCAGGGTTGTCGGGAGACACCGTACCCTCAGGATCAGTGAAAACTGTGTCAAGCCCTCGCAATTTCTAGCCGGGTTGTCCCCTAACCTGCCGGCTCCTAGCGGCAGGCTAATAAAAGTCGAGGAGGAGCAGCGGCGCGGCGTGAATAGTGTTCCACTTGCCACGGGATGGCCCACAGCAAGAAAAAAAAAAGGACAAGCTTCTTGCCTGTTTATTTGCGGACGTCCCGTGAGCACCCTCGGCTCTCGTCCCACACTCGCGGCGTGCCTGTTGGCCTGTTGGGGTCTGCGGCCGGCCGGTCGAAACCGGTACGGGCGATCAATTCCAGCGAAACAGCGAGTGGTGGGGATTGGCGAGGAGCATCACGGGAGCCTAGACGGGAGGGGAGCATCGCGGGAGTCATGGTAGGAGGAGCGGGGGAGGGGAGGAGGGTCTGGGGAGGGGGCGAGCAGTAACAGAGAGAAGAACGCAGTAGTCGGCTGCTCGCTGCCCGTTTGCGCAGGTCGTTATAGCGACGAGTCTCTGTTTGCCGGAAGAGCTTGGCCGTTGCGAGAAACATGGCGGAGTTCTCGTTCAGGAAACTCTCGTTCAAGGAGAGGTACGAGATCATCGATAGGCTGGCGAGCGGCGATTTGGCGAGGGACCTGGCTCTCGAATACGGGGTCCACGAGACCACCATTAGACGCATCAATCGGAACAGGGAGAAACTGCTAGATATCGTCCGGCAGAGTGGGGAGGACCTGAAGACGCGCAAGGTGATGCGTCAACCCGTGCACGCTAGACTGGACAGTCGCCTAAACGCGTGGTTCCGCGAACGGAAGAAACGGGACAAGTATGTGTCGAACGCGGAGATGATGGACATGGCGATGCAGATCAATAAGACGATGGGTGGACCGTCGGACTTCAAGGCTAGCATGGGTTGGTTGTATAAATTCAAATCGCGACACGGGATCCCGGTGCGCAAGCTGCACTGCAGGCGGAAGAAGAGGATCCCCGACGAGGTGGCTGCCAAGATGTTCCTCGAGAACTCTAGTCTCTTGGATATCGATAGCATCGAGTACGAGAACGTCTACAATATGGCGGCCACGGTACTATTTTGGAAGGCTTTTCCCTCGAAGTTGGAGCCAGGTAGCGAGCAGAGGCTGGCGGAGGAGGCCAAGTTGAAGAAGGACCGAGTGACCGTAGGTCTATGCGCTAATGCCCTAGGTAGCCACAAGTTGGACCTACTGTTCGTTCACACGGACGAGTCGGCTAGAGTGGTGAGGGAAGTCCCTGCGGTGTTCGAGTCGGAGCCTAGAACTTGGCTGGAGAAAGAGTTGTTTGTTGTTTGGTACAACAACTTCTTCAAACCTGCTGTTCAGCAACGTCAACTGCAGACAGGCAAGGTCGGGAGGGTTGTGCTGGTAGTGGACAGCAAGCAGGGCAGTGTGATCCCTGAGGAGTTGATGAAGGAGGAGAGCTTCGAGATTCTTTGCTTGCCGAGCAGCACGGCGTCGCTTCTTCAACCCATGGAGCAAGGTGTCATCGAGAAGACGAAGGCCATTTTTAGATTGAAGTTGCTGCAGCATATGCTGTCGCTAAATAACGATGCACCGCGGTTCGACGATAGCTTTGGGATCAGCAACTGTATGACTATGGTGTCCGAGGCTTGGACAGCTATTAGCGCCCCGGATATTTACAATTGCTGGAGAAAGATCTTCCTGACCCTGCCTGAACAGGTTGTGCCCAAGATGGAGCCAGAGGACCCCTTGTTGCCAACCATAAGAGACGTGATTGGCGCCGTTCGGGGAAAGGAAGCGACCGATAATGACGAGAGGGAGTTTCTACGCAGGTGTATTGATATGGAGAATGAAATCACCGATGATGAGGACAGCGAAGAGGAATACGAAGAAGAAGTGTATGAGCCTATGGACGCCATCGTAGGGGAAACAACCATGGAAGGTGAATCCAGGACGACGGCGAACGATTCGGTTTTAAGGTTCGATTCCCCACCGAATAAACAGCAGATGAAGACTATACTGGCGGGGCTGATGAGCTGGTCGAGAGAGGAACCGAATCATGTACAATTGTTAGTACAAAGTTTGCAGAGTTATTGCGAAGATAAATATAAGAATAAAGCGAGCTGAGGAAGATAATTGGCAAAGCCTCCTTACTTTTTGTACACGGGGTATATTACTTACCCCCCCCCCCTTCGACCCCCCAACTTGAGGGTCTTAAACACACCCCGTATTGTATACAGTAGGCTCCCATACGGGACCGGACCTCTGGTTGGTTCATTCTAACATAATAACAGGTACATAATAATAATAGGTACATAATAAAATCACATTAACTATTGCTGTAGTAAAATGACAATCGACAACGATTTCATTGGCCGGATAAGAGGGAGTCTACTGTAGTCGAGGAATACAGTTGACGAGTTTTTATTTTTGGCACGCTGGGTATACCGAGCAGGGGTCCCCTCTAAATGAAAATGGTCTCAAACAGGCCAGAAACAATAGTGCAATTCTGAGAGATAATGTTTTTTCCATAAGTGGGACACTGCATTTTATTATGATTACTAGACAGCCGATGCCTTTTATCTGTGACAAAAATGTGTCGGTACACATTAAAACAGTGAAAACGTTAAAAGAAAATTTAGGAAAATTGTTACATTATTTCCGATCTATTAAACATATTAAGAAAGAAAATAAATTTTTATTTTGCATAAAGATCCGCTGTCTAATCATTGCCGTCACGCAATAGCCAAAGATAAAACACACCCAAGGACATATTGTATCATGTTCTTCGTATGACCTTGAGTACCAAAAATAAATGAAAATAGATCAAGATTCGAACCTGCAGAACAGTTACACTACGATTTCTAACTTATGACATATCCAAAAAATCTGAGGGTGGGTTCAGCATGTTCGCCATTGTCCTAAAATTGCGAGCATCGGCTCGTCTCTAGCGTTCCAAACGAAGGATTGTAATCGCGGCCTTAGACTAAATTAATTTCTAATTTGAAAAACGCGCTACCTGGGGTCCGCCGAGCTGATTGGTCCTCGGGGCGTCAGCGGTCGCGCCACCTACTGTGACAACACTGACGGGTCTCGGGGCATTCTCGGACAGGGCCCCGGCCATCGTACGACACTGCACATCGGACTCCGTGATCCGCCTTCCCTTTTGCTTTCACGAGTTCTCTCGCTATCGCGCGCTATCCTAAACACCAGTTTTCCACGCTTCGCTCTTATTCCCCTCTTCCCGCAGTTTCCCGTCCCTTCCTTCTCCTCTTGGGTCTATCCAGTCCATATGGTACACAGTTTCACTTCTGCCACCCCCGATGATCACCCCAGGCCATTTCCTTCTGAATCACTGATCCACCGGCAGCTGGGTCCTCTTCCGGGCTGATTGGGTCCGCAGGGTTCAACGACCTGACACCTGTAATCAGAAAATATGATAATCAGTCTCGGACCGTAAACGTAATTGAGAATGGTCGAACCCCGAAGCTATTTTAAACGTGAAATCAATCAGCATCAATTGCACAACATCTCTCTTTTCCCCTCCATAATTCCACTCGCATTCAACCGGTGCATGCACTCATTCATGACGGCCCCAGTGCATTTCGGTCTGGTTCGTTGAAAAAGACGACAAAGCCGGTCTTAAAGTTTACCCGGAGAGCTTTCGCTTGTCCGTGTGTCGGTCGGATGCGTCCTCTACGAGACAGTGTGGTTTTATTCAGAGGGCAAAGAATGGAAAAAAAAAGAAACAAAATTGGTAAAAATGTCGAGACAGTCCGCGAGAGACACGAAAAGTAGACGTCTGAATGGCGGCCGGAAGTTAGGAAATGGAAACGCAAGGATCAGAGATGTCCTTTCTTATTCCCCGTGCATAGCTACCCGCCGTCGTCGTCGTCGTGGCTCGAATAAGCGACGAGTCGGGCGAAATTGACGGAAAATCGAACACGTCCGATGATGAGACGGCAGGGAGGGACGCGGGGAGGGGGAGCGTTTTGTTAATAGAAGGGGGAGCGACTAATATCGTCTGCTCGAGGAAGAATGACAGGGGACTCGCGATTCTGATGAAATTGGGATTGCTCGAGGAACAATATTTGATGTTTTTATTGGATATCAGGGACAACCCCGAAATATTTTCCTTATGTCTTGGACTGACCTCCTAGGCTCTGGGAAGTTGGCTACCTAACCCAGACAAGTTCTAGGACTTAAGAGGCAACGTCACGTGACTTTCCCTAGAATACCCTAGAAATCTGGCCGACATTTGGGTTTGCGAAATTAGATTTTTCTTCCATATTTGAGCAGATTTTGGGCTGGGTAAGGGCCCATTCTAAAGAGGAAGGTTAAACACGGCATGCTCTTCTCATTATATAACGAGATTATGTTTATATCTAATAATATGAGTGTCCAAAGTAGAGGAAAACATCGAGATAAACAACCGCAGATTCCAATGTATTTTTCTGTCTCTAAGAGATTGTTTTGACTGATTTGATGAAAAGAGCACGTCGAGATGGACTTTAAAAATCTACTGAGATTCTAGTTCCTTTGTAGTTACTTCTGATGGGTATACTTCCCCCTTAATTTAGACCTAGACTCTGGGAAGTTCTAGGATCTAGTGAATATAGGAAATTTTCTTCAACCCTCACGAATGTTCTTCTAATTCGTCTTGCTGACATATAAAAATTAGTTTGATGTCAACAGTTCGCATACATTGCATAGATTTTGTTTAATGCTCAAGATTGTTCCTATTTCCTGAACAGTGCACTAATAAAAAGAAAATTGTTATTAGTTTTGTATTAAATCCCACCGGTCTGGGATCCTTCATCTCCTGAAGAGTGCACTAATAAAAACCAAATAATAAAAAGAAAATTGTTATTAGAATTTGTATTAAATCCCACCGGTCTGGGATCCTTCATCTCCACCTATAGGCTCGAGGAAGAGAACTTCAGAGGAATGTGTTCAGAATCCTAGAATTGTTTTAAAAATACGTCATCTTCCCGAAGGGTTTGAGACTGTTGGTCATATGTTAAAAAAGTGGGCACGAATTCTAGGCGGTCGACCTCTAACGGAACAAAAGATGGCGGTCTCGGACCCGGACTAGCCTAACCGTTAAGCAGAGGACGCCGCCGATTTGCGTACAGAAATTCGTTATGCTCTCATTTTCTACCCGCGTCGGCCGCGCAACGACGACGACTCGACCTCGATATATACCGGTGAACGCAACGAGCTCGCATCAATTATCCCGGGGAGAACAATTCAGCATTTTCTCCGTCGCCCGAAGATGAGACCTCTCCCGACTGACCTGAAACTCTAACTGTACGGGGCCCGAGAGACGTTTACGTTGCAAATTATCATCGCTGCCGCCGCCGCCGCCGCCGCGCTCGCTCGCGACCGTTTTGACAAACGGTACTTCTCACGCTTGCGTCTTTCTACGTCTGTAGAAGCCGGTCGTCCGAGAGCCATTCAGCCGACAGTGGTCACTGCCCAGGACGGTCAAACCCGTTCCCCTCTGTCCCCCAAAACTTTTCTCATAGGCACACGTCAGTGTTGGGCAAAACTTAACACTAGATTGCCCATGGAAGTCATTTTGACTGCTTTTTAATTTCAATTAGAAAAATAATTATGTATATAATGACACAATTTCTTAGAATTTTCTGACTTTTTGTACGACATATAAATGCGTTTATTAATAATTGTAGTTACCTCCCCTCTCCTTCATTTCCGGTATATATATGTGTACCTATATTGCCCAAAAGCATTCATTTTGACTGCTTGGGAAATTTTAAATAATCAAATGACTTATTATTGAATTGAGTAAATTTCTTATATGACCAGTTCGGCTCTGTATTGAAATAACAGTTTACATTTTTTTTCGATTACCGTCACATAATAATATACAAGTACATGATAAATGGGTAAACTTTTCCTCCCGAACCCACAGATTTTCGGTTGTTACATATCTTATCCTGTAAATTTCGTCGAGAAAATACTAAATACCATGTCTCAAGTGAAGTAAATTTTTTTTTATTGTTAATATTTACTAATAACTTGTTATATAACTGTAAATAATAGAAAAAATATTAAAAATTAATTTTAAACAAATTTCTTTAGACATTAGTTATTCTTTCACAATGCAGTCATTTTGACTGCTTCTGGGCAATACAGGTATATGTATACTAAGTTTCAGGCTTTCTAGTGTTAATCAACGATTGTCTTCAATCGTTAATCGCAATTAACAATTAATCTCCTAGTTTAGTCGTTAATTGCGGTTAACGATTTTTCTACTTTAGTCGTTAGTTGCGATTAACGATTATTAATCATCAATCGGATAATTGATTAATGATTATTGCTGAAATTTTGAAATGAAAAACGTAATGAACGTAATCAGAACTGTATGAATACTGACAAAAAATGTAAACTCGATTTTTCGATGATTCCTTTTTTTAATCAACGATTGACGATTAAATCAATCAATTGAATCAATCGCCGATTTTTCGACGATTTCTTCATTTAATGAACGATTGACGATTAACTTCATCAATCGATTGAATCAATCGCCGATTTTTCGACGATATCTTTTTTTAATCGTATACATTAATCAATCAATCATGATTAAAATTTTAATCGATTAATGCCCAACTCTGCGTACAGTCGATGGAAAAAGTCACTGTACACCCTCTGGGGGGCGGGGGTGGTCTGACTTTGTGGATTAAAAAAATGAATGGCTTTTCTTGTGTAAATCAGTGTGGAACTCTTTGAAAGATTCTTCGAAAATTGGCCAGTTAAATTCGAGACAGGAAGCCTTCTGTTATTTACATTTTTTTGCTATTTCATGTACCTATATGTATAGAAGTGGTTAGGTACCATTTTTTGCCATTTCACGTAGCTCAGGAACTATTCGATCCATTTGTTTTTGCTTTTTGCATACATATTTGTTGATGTTCTCTGTCCATCACGAACTAAGTACTTCGCTAGTCAACATTCTTTAAATAATTTGATCATTGCAAACATTTTGGCAAAGACGTGAATTTTGTTTTCAAAGCGGTACTACATAATGAAAAATAACAGAAAAATTGTTTATTATTTGTCCCTTCGTAAAATATATAGAGAAAATTAATTCCAAATTGCATAGATTGTAAAAACATTGCCTAAATAAATTTCAGTTCGTAATTTGCAAATAAAATCTATTTTTGTACACATTGTCACAATAAATATCATTTCGATAGAACATTTTCTGTCGTTCATTACAAGCCATTTAAATTTGCCCAACTCTGACATTTAGACTTCCAACAATGGCGGGAGTGTCAATAACAAATGCCATCCACAGTTGCTCAATTAATGAGCCTCGGAGAAAAATGATTTTACACAGAGTTGAACATATTCATTGATTGAAAACCTCAAATTTTATTGACTCGCTAAATGCTTCGAAAGCGATTTAACAAGAACTAATTGTCTAAAATCTCGACCGATTAAACCGAATGACGAAATTAGTCGGAAATCACCGATTGCAAATTGTTCATTTTCCATCGAAATTTAAATCGAAGTTCTATCTGTCTTTCTAGCATATTATGCAAAAATTATTTTCATTAGACTATTGAGTCATTAGATTATTGTCATCATTCAATTGTTAATGTCTACACTTTGGTACTTGATTAATACATTGTTGTTACAAATGCATAAAATCTATTTATAATTAACTATAATTTGCCCTCTGACGACGGTGCCTGGGTTTATTTTGACCCAGAGCATCAAAATTATCAAATACTCAATTTCTTTCAATAGAATTCAATAAGTAGCTACTTGTAAATAACAAAACGCTGTGTTTACAAGTACCATCAAAAATATATTTAAAAAATTCAATAATTATTAATTCAATATGGCATAAAACTAGTGCTAGTGAAACGAGATTTTATAAATTCCACAATAATTCAAAGAAAATGAAAACAGTACAAATTCATAGAACCGCAGACCCAATCCTACTAGAATACTTCAATTAAACAATTTGCAACTCTGATTTCACAGTGCCGAACAGTGATGCATTTGACGCCAGACCAGGGCGTTTAATAAAATTTTTAAATTACTTTTTATAGTTATTTCAGAAATAACAAAATCTTATCGTTAAGTATTTCATACGAAAATCAAATTAATTTACTATCAATTAAATCATTTATTTACTATTTCTCAAAATAAATTATTTGTTATTTTTATTGCCACTGATTATTCTCTTTTATTTTTGATATCATTTATAAATATATGGACAGTATTTCGATTTCATTGACATTTATTTGGAATGTTATTTCAAAGACAAACGATAAGCAATTAAACATTATTCTTTCAAACAATTAGTTCTACTTTAAAATGTTATTTCAAAGACAAACGATAAGCAATTAAACATTATTCTTTCAAATAATTAGTTCTAAAAATTATTTGTCAAATACTGAAGAGCATTATTTCTAGAATTCATTCAGAAATTATTATTCGAAATAAATTTCGCCCAGGTCTATTTTACGCACTATTCACCATGGCTGACCGATTACAAGAAACGGTTTCTAAAGTCAATAAATACCGATTTATAGCAGGAAGCGATCGTAATTGACTCGGCCCGTGTTTCTCCTTGGCGTGACAATTGGACGCTTCTACTGTTCGAAAACACAGTGGGAATATAGGGCATAGCGAGCGAAGATCTCGTAAAAGCTACTATATATTTAATCCCTCTAATTTCCTGGAACGTGTATTAATTTCTCGACCAGCAAAAACTCTTTGTAATTTTTCCTCATTGCGAAAGAAACTCTGCCCCGTGCACGGCCGAGCATCGCCGATACAGTTGGGGACAGTCGATAATCACAAATCGCGAAATTCTTGACAGCTACACGCATGCAACTCGAGCAACGTTGCACTCGAGAAACAGGTTGGTTATGCACTTTCACGAACATGGGAAAAGAACGTTCTGAGGCCAGATTGGCTAAATCACTTTGTACCACACTCGGGATCATCGGGATACGGGAAAAAAATGCATCCAACACACAATCTAGTATGGAAGACGATCGAGCACCAAGAAACAACCATGTTTTACCTCGGATCCGCCAGAAGCACAGGTCCGGACCAGTTTTATAGTTCGTTGTAACAGGTTTGTTGATCGTCGTTCACGGATTCATTAGTTTACACATTTCTTCACGTGTCCGAACGAAACTTCCACTGTGTTTTCTGAAATTGGGTCGAAGACGAACACCATTGAAAACAACGCGGCCCGAACCCATAGAGCGGGTGTACTGGTGTGTGCGGCGTAAAGTGAGCGAGATGCGTGCGCCGCGAGCGCGCGCTGGTGTCACGTGAGCGAAGCTTCCCCGAAGATACGGGCCAATCAGAGCCTCGCGATCGATGGCCGTACGAGATTCGAATGTATTTGGTAGACACATCGGTTTTCGCTAGATTTTATATTGAATACAGACTTGTTAAGAGTTTGATGTAATTTTCGAGTATTCTTCTTCCTCTTACGAATGCATTTCGAGTTTTTCAATTTCGGTAATGGTTTCTTTTGTTTCGAAATGATTATAGTTGTTTTCATTTAAAAATCGAAATTGAATTGTACATTTCATTTTTACTTAATGATTAGGGTAACTGCACCAGCGAATAAACGTATTTTTTTTTTTTGCTTTTCCATCATTGTTCAATTACTAGAATGTAGTGTTCATTGACTGGTATTTTTTATATTTTTTATTTAACGTTTAATAAAGACAAATAATTATAATTTCATTTTATTTGTGTTCATTTATTTTTGACAAATCAAGTATAGGGAGCCATTTGGCATATATGAGATTCCTTTAATTCACATATTTTTTTAAAAATAAAATATCTTCCTGAACAATTTCTTAAATGTTCATTCACTGGTGCAGTTACCCTATGTCGATTAAAAATGTAAAACGGTGAATTCCTTATGTATTTAACATTGCCTGCGAATGTAATAGAAATTATGATAATTTCACGTTGCCGATGTCGTTGTATTTTTCTATGGTTTGAACAAAGTGTGTGTGTTGAAATACTAATATGAGAGACAAATAAACGTTCAATGTCCCTGCTTCATGTGTAACCGAATATTAACTACAATGTTGTTATTTTAAAAGAACAATTTGAACCAGAGACGAGACCTTGTCTGTGTTTGAACTATGTGTGGAGAAAGCGCCACGGTTAATGTTATAGTGGCGTCATCTGTTAGGACAGGTTAGAAACTTAATGCAGAATTAGGCGAAAATTACTTTTTTTTTGTAAAATTACAGACAAAACGTAATTAAAAAGAAGAAGAAAGTACATCGTACATCCATACTCATTTCATTCTAATTTATATATCTCTTATTTGGTAAGATAGAAAGTTTAGAGAATATTTGAAGTTTTCTTACTCTTTTCAAAAAGTCCGGTTTTATCAATTTTTCAACTTAATTTTTAGGGGATTTTGCAAGACAATTTTAGAATAAAGAATTTTTATTTGCGTTGTTGTAGAACCGAAGTGAATTAAACCTAGTGAATCAGCTCGGAATAATTTATTTTATGCTCGTGGAATGGGTCATGACGTTATTGTTACGATAGCGTTTTTAGGGTACAAAAAATAAAAAAAAATTGTGTAGAATGGAAATATTCTAGAACGGAAAAATCATTCGTTTTTGAGTTAAAACAGCTCCGAGTGCAAAGGGTTAATCGAATTGGATAAACGAGTAAACACAAGAATTTTTTTTATAAGATTATTATATTGTCACTGTTAAATACGCGTATTCACTTATCAAATAATTATGTACACATTTCTTGTTAATGATGAATCTTCTGGTTCTGTAGAATACATACACGGAAATTGTAACAATCTGTTATATAGCATTAAAATAATAATTCATTTAATTGTGTCATTTTATCTATAGGATGATGATATTTATATTACTTCACGTATCAATCCTACCAACAATTTCAAACCACTGTCGCAATGCATCGCTGAGAACCACCGGCAAAGTATCCAAATCTCGTAGAACAATGTAAAATGGAAATGGGAAATTGTCCATGTAAGAACGTATGCCGAGCAATTTTCCATGTTCGAAAACTGGCATTCGTATATCCAGTATCGAGTCCTATAAAATAATTCAACATGAAAATTATTAGTAAAATTCGTTTAATTAATTTGTTTTAAATATACCGATGTTATTTATCTCTCACCTTGTTCAGAGGATTATCAACGATTATGAAGACTAAGAAAATATTTAGTAATTTAGCTCTCCTCACAGTTGAAGTGACTTTCTCTACTCCCTCTGAAAATATTCCTCTCCCATCAGATAGAATAGTTAACAATTTCGCGTTATCAGTCGCACTACCCTGAGCTGCGAACATATCTGTTGCATACTCTAATAACTGACCAATCATCGTCTTCTTCTGCTCAAATTTCATTTCCTGGATCAATCTGAAAATTAAAATTCTCGTAATCACTAGTTTCGTTTGTTGATGGTAAACACACTTTCCCAAAGTTTAAAAAATCATTCGGCAATCGATCTCTTATAAAATCTTCTGAATTTGGATGTGGAATACAAATGTAGTAGGTGTACCCAAACTTTTGGACGGTAATCTATTAGACTACATTATTTTTAAAAAGTTTCTGTGATTTCTGGATACGAGTGTTGAATACCCACCTTGCTCCGCTCTCTTCAGTGAAATTTTCCCCGAACGGATGAAGGATATTCACTCGTTCCCCAAAGTTAATGACAGCCAGTTGTCCAGCCTCTAAATAAGTCATAGCCTTGCCAATTAACGAGAGCGACTCGAAAGCTAATTCCTTGGAATGATTATCAGCCATGCTACTAGAGTCATCGATTGCCAGCACAATCTGGTAGTCCCTTTTCGACGGTTTCGTGCGCCTCAACCATATTTTATCCTTGCGGAATTCGCTAGCAATGTAGGGGATCACTTTTCTCATGTTAATGCGTCTGCCAGTCCTATAATCGCCTTTTAACCTAGATGTTAGCGTTGGTTCCAACACTAGACGCAATTTTTCACTTAGTTCTCTGGCAGCTGACTCTGTCAACGCACTGATAGAGCTCCAAGCGTTCGCTGCTTCGACTGACGATGCTTGCTGAGTCCAATGACCAAGCATATCCTCAATCTCGGATCTCTTCTTTGCAATATCCTCTGTCGAGACACCGTAGAGATCTGTTGCCGATAGTTTTGTGTGAAAGGTGGACTCTGTGCCACGCAAAACTCGACTTGTCTCCGCTGCTTCACCCTCAACTTCACCAACCATCTCAACTTCTTCAACGTCGTCAGACCTTTCACCCTTTCCGCGACCTGATTTATCCTTTTCGCTGTCAGGTACTTTAGAGGACTGCTCCTTCTCTACTTTCTCCTGTTGTTCATCTGGCTCTGGATCCTCATGCATCTTCACATCATCATCCTCTGGCTCTTCATCCATTTTCTCTTCGTTATCTAAAACCGAAACATAAAGTAGCAGCAAGGTAGCCACATAAACCTAAGGCAAGTATTTAACGGTACGGTTAGGGTAATTTCGCAGACTGTAGTCAACTTACCTTCCATATTGGACGCTTGTTTTTTAACTTGCTCTTCAGTCGCAGCATCAAAGACAACTTCATCAAACTTCTCAGATTTCTTGATGTGCTCATAAGTCTCACTTGCGCCTCCATTCTCGGCATCGTTCTCCTCTTCTTCATGCTCATCCCGCTCCTCTCGCATCAGACCAGTTTTCAATTTCTTTGCTGATGGTTGGACCTCGTTATCGAGCAGACTGCGGTTTTCATCGCTCTGACCCGGTTTCCTTCGTTTCTCGATCGGCTTCGACGACTTCTCCTCACCGGACGTAGGTGCGTTTTCTTCTTTCTTGGACCCGGAGTGACCCTGGCGCTTTTCTGTCTGTGACTGGCCCGTTCCTGCAACGATACAATGAAAAATGTAAATGTCTAATTTTACTTAATATATAGTGATGCTTGTTATTGCGTTAAACCTACCTTTGTCTTTGGTATCATCTGCGCTAACCTCTGTAGGATCAGTCTCCATATTTTCATCATTCGCTTGGCTCGCCACAGCATCTCTGGAACCATCTTTCCTTGCCTCAATCTCCTCAGAAGCATCCACTTCTTTGCTGCTTGCGTCCAAGCTGGGAGATACCTTCTCTTCCTCCTGTGTCTGTTCTTCCTCCATCTTCTGTTCCTCTGAATCCTTTTCCTTATCCTCCTCAACATTAGCTTCCTTGGTATCCTTCTTCTTATCACTGTCTGCTTGTGGATCTTCCTCTACATCACTATCATCTTCATCATTCGTAGGTTCATCGGCTACATCTTCCTTGCCCTCCTCTTCTTTAGATTCCTCAGGTTCTTCCGGTATCTTAGCCTCCTTCATCTGATCTATATCGAAAGGATTCTCTTCCTGCTGGTCAGTTTCCTTGTCCTCTTTCATGTCGTCGTCCAAAGCCATGTCCTCTGGGAGATCAAACGCCTCTGGCTCGATCTCTGGTTGCTGTTTCCCATGATAGGGATCTATTTGATCGTCGTCCACCTCGGGTTCATTGAACTCATTGATCTCCTTCTTCTCTTCCTCTTTCCTCTGTCCTTCCTTCTCCGGTTCCCTGTCCTCAGTCTCATCTTTCTCCTCGTTCCCGTCATTTGCTCCCATTTCCTCTTGCCCTGTCTCCTCCCCACTTCCCTTCTTGTCTGTTTGATTCTCTTCACCTTGCTCTTTTTCATCTTCCTCTTCCTCTTCGTCATCCTTCCACATCTCTTCGTCGAGCTTCTCAGCAGTCTCATCGGTCTCACCCATTTCTTTGTCCAAGTCCTCATCCTCTTCTTTGTCCTTGTCCTCTTCATCTTGTTCCAGGTCTTGTAAGTGGCTCTCGAAGTTCTCCGACATCTCGATACCCTTATCTTCCTCTTTAGTATCTTTTTGTGCATTGTCCTCTTTCTCGTCGTTTGGACCCTTTGTGTCCTCCAGTTGATCCTCTGATTCTATTCTATCTGAGACATCCTTTTTTCCTTCACCCTCGGCTAAGCCCATTCCTCCCTCGCTTGGGCCGCCATCTTGATCTTCTTCGGTAGCACTTGTGTCTTCCTGTTGGCAAAAACCATTTGCAGCTAAGTCTAGGAAGACGTTTAGCTGAAGATAGAGGAACTTGCAGGTCAGACGGAATGAAGCCACTTGTTCGTACAGGTAATACTGAAGAAGAAGGGTGTATTGCTTGAGAAGAGGCAGGTGCTCTAATAGTAACCTAGGAATGAAAATATGTAAGTGAAATATAAGAAAACCAATTATTACATTGGGAGTCTACCATAGAGAGGAACTTACCTCGTACACTGATCAGTAGACTTAACATCCATCTCATAAATAATCTGAAACAGTTCTCTAAGGATTTTCGATACTGTCCTCAGTTTTAAATCAGGAATAGCTGTCCTCAAAGACTGTATCAACCTCTCCGTCATATAATTCTCCTCGAAACTCTCTTCAAACTCCTTTTTAGACTCGTCTGTCCCTTCGCTTGTCTTCTGACTGTTCTGCAACTTCTTCTGAATCGCAATAAGCACTTGCGTAATCAATACATCCAATCGTTTCTTATACAACTCCAAGTCTTCAAGCTTCTCATCTTCTTTAATTACTGGCTCGCTCAATACGACCTCAAACTGTTTAAAACTCCTATTAATCTTGTTCACCATGAAGAGAAGGTTCTCAGTGATAGGATGATCTGCCGTGAAGATCGAGCTGAGATCAGCTAGCTTGTCTTTAACCTCATTGATTTTCCGGTAGCTTGTCTTGAGGAAGTCAACGTGTCGTTTATGGAAGAAGAAGATGTGCCCAGATTTTTTAACTTTCTCAGACACTGTCATCCATTTGTTCAGTTCATCAGCTACGCTCTGTATCAATTTCAAGGAATCCTTCATAGACATCGTTGAATCCTCAACGACACTGTGCTCTGTCAAAACAGGTCTAAGTATTCTATTGAGATCAAGAAATTTCTCCTCTTCGAGGGAGTCAGGCGGACCACTTTCTAAAAAGATGATAACCTGCTTCATGCTCAGCTCCAGCACCTGCAATAGGTCCTCGAAATTAGACATTAGACTCTGCAGGTCACTCTGCCTCGCCTCTGCGCCAGCATCCTCATTGGACGACTCATCCATCATCAGAGTAAGATTCAATAATTGAATTCTGAGAGGAAGAAAATGCTTGAGCAAGTTAAAAACGAGTTCCTTCTGTTTATGAGCTAATAGAATTAGATGCACGGAGAATCCTCTACAACGTTCAGCATTCTGAGGTCCTATATCACTTTTTCCAGAATTCAAGATGCCATCGAGGAAGTTCAACTTGATCAGAGACTCGTAATAATACTTGTCGCAGCCTGACCACTGTTCGAGCAACCCTTTCAACATGTTCTCATTCAAATCTTTACAGAACTGGAACCTCTGGATGTCCAGCAGATCCAATGGCATCGATCCATGACACGTGATCTCACTTTTCCTGTTCTTCCAGGTCAGAATACCAATTCTATAAGAGAGGCCAAGCCGAGTCAAAGATTTGAAGTAATTCGCCAGCGCCATCTTCTTCTGCTGAAGCATGCTCTTCAACAACGACTTTTGCTTACCTTTCGTCAGGGTCTTATCCACTTCTAAATTCTTCAAACGTTTACTCTCTTCAAGCATGTCTTCTACGAAAGACTCAATATCACCCCTAACCTGAGAGTAGTTGCATTTTACAATAATGTCCTGACAGAATTGACGTGCCTTGCGAACTACCTTCTCCATTCTACTCAATTTTCCAGTCTCAAGCTGGATCAAGAAGTCAGCAGGACTTAATTCTCTCTTGTTATCAACGTTCAAGGTCTCTGTCTTCATCTTCAAGGCTAGATGGGCAGCCACATTCTCCGACAAGCCCTTCTGGTATTCTTTTACGAACTTGTGCAGAGTTCTGCGCGTCTTCTCGGCAGTGTTCTTGACTGACCAATAACTGATATCATTCCATCTGGTGATCTTGATAGTGTCCTTTAATTTCTTGGTAATTGGTTCCTTGAGAGTCTTTATTTTATTACTAACATCGCCTAAGAAACAACTATAGTAGTGATAAACGTTCCAGAAAATGGCTGACAGTTCCCTTTCCCTCTTGCCTTCACTGAACATCGAGAAATGTTGATAGAATAAGTAGATCAGCTGGAGTCTCGACTCAAATTGGATCAAAGATGATTCCGTAAGGAAGCGTTCCAGGTTTTCATGAACTTTTTCCTTCGTAGGATCAGTGGCATTGATCTCTTCACTGTCTCTAGGGTTAAAGTCTTGAGTGATATATTGGTCCACCAAATCAAAAAGAAAGAACCACCACCTGGAAGCCTCAGCTTTCAAGTCGTTCTCCACGATTTCTAATGAATCCTTCCATCTGGAGAGCTCTAACTTCCTCCAATGAAGGATTTTCTTGCCGAAGAACTCTATGAACTCTGCCAGGCTGACGTCGTGACGAGCATTCTCTTCCCATTGTTGAATTTTCGTTAACAACAATTCAACACCAACTAGGAATCTTAGTAATGACGAATTTATTGGAAAACTGAGGACTCTGTCAATGATGGATTTAATGGTGTTCAAGATGGGGTTCTCTGACCACTCAGTCAGGAAGGTTTCAATCTTTTCTGTAAGTTTCTCAAAGTATGGTTGACATTCTTCAACTTCAACTATATTTGGATCCTTGTAGAAATCATAAACATGTCCGCTGGTGGTTTCAAAGATACATTTTCGAGACATTAGGACATTCAGACTGCAGATTAATTTTGAGGTTAAGTTCTCCGGCCATGTTCCAATTGAGGGTCCGAGCATCTCGAACCTTTGAGCCAGGGGCCTCACAAAATTGGGTTCTTGACTTGGTGCGTGATCTAATTGGTTCTTAGACCTTCTTGATCTGTTCATAGAGTATTTATTATTTGAGTATCCTTGAGCTAAGTTTTGTAAGATGTTCCAGTGAATCGTTTGAATCTCCCGTGCATCTTTCGAGGATATCAGCTCAAAGAATTGGTCCTTCTCACTTTGAGCATTGTTCGATAATTTCTGGAGCTCTGGGAACTCCTGCTGGAAGCCAGGAAATATTTCCACGAGCTCCAAGAAGTCCTGTTGAAAACCAGGGAACATTTTCCTGAAGTCTACCTCGTCCTCTTCCTTCTCGGACTTCATCTTAAAAAGACTCTCCTTCTCCTTAGCCTCCTCTTCACGTTGTTTCTCTTGCTCCGACCACATAATTCGAATTTTTACCAAAATCTCGTACAATTCATCCCAAATCGATTTAGAACATCCAACAACAGTAGACAAATTTTCTAACTCGTGCAAAGCGATCATTGTCATTGAGAATCTATCTTTCTGCACAATTTTTGATCCAGACTGTCTCGCTAGGATCAAGATCATTTTCTCGGAGGCACATAACCTAACCAGATCCAAATAATTCTGCTGATAAAGGCTGGCAACAGGGAAACGCAATAGATTATAGCAAATGTCAGAGTTTAGGCTCTCGTGCTGCAAGTTGGAGAATTGTTGGACCAAAATAGAGACCCCATGGTGTAAATTCAAGATGGCGGCGATCATGGGAGTGACCAAATCGGGGAACACTACTAAGTAATTCTTTTCCAGTTTGCCAGCAAATCTTTCCAGCGATTTCTTCCAAATTAACGCCTCCTGCAGCTGTTCTCGATCTAGGTTGATCAATTCTTTTCGCTGGGCTTTATCAGCGATGACGTTTAGATGATCCAGCTGCCGGAAGACCGTTTCAAACGAGCCGATGTTCTTCGAGAAGTTCTCTATCTCTTCTCTGAGGTCTTGGAAGCTTGAGGAAGGTCTCGCAGCTTGGAATTCGAAGGTATTCGCTTCTCCTGCTGATCTCCATAGATGATTACTCCTCGACAAGAATCGATCTTGGTGAGTGGTAGTTCCACGAATGCTGTTCTGTAAATGCTCGATTAGCAACATGTGCTCCATTTCTGACATGTTCTCGTTCATATATTTTTGCTTCAAGACGATCTTTCGTACTGGATCTATGGGTCCCAGATCGTGGAAGAGGAACATCTGGAGGTAGCCGAGAATCAGCCACCCTTTGCCTCTTTCTACGTCGTTTTCTTTGAATTCTAAATTTTCGATTATGTCTTGCAGCGATTTTAAAGGTTTGAGGAAACGAGTTGAAAAATCTTTTTCTTCGTCCTCTTTTAACGTTAGCTTGAAGTTATTTAAAATGTGTGTGATTGCAGAGGTGTAATAATTGGAGCAGAATTGAAGGAGTATCGAGTCATTTGTGGAGAAATTGAATTCTGCAGTGTTTAAGACTATCGAGTTCCTCCAGAGCATTGTATGGATTGTTTTTAATAGTTTTTTCTTGTTTTTGTGGTTTCCAAGATTGATATTGTACATCTTGTTTCCAGATTTTGTTAGAAACGACTCGAAAATTAGCTTGCAGAGGTTCGACTTGTTGATGAAGTTTGTCTGAAAATTATAAAATAAATTCTGTACAGTAATCAAATATAAAATTGACTTTTTATTTATTTCATATAACTGCTATTATATCGAATATCAAGCAGCTATGTTCACTATAGAAATTCGTAATCACTTTTTAATTAATACATGATCGAAAAATGATAAACATACCTCAGAATTACCGTCGTCATCTTGAATTTCGTCTTCTCTGTGCTCAAACCAGTTCAAAAGCACATCAGAGCCTTTTACAGCAAAAGATCTCTCAGAGAATTCCTCGATCCACAACAATAATTCAAAAAACAAACGTAATCGATCTTTCTCTGTAATTTCACCGGAATTTAAGCATTTCATTAAGGCAATCAGACGCGCAGGTATAGTTGGAACGTCTTCAAATTTCTCAAACATATAATTTTCAGGAATCTTTTGGAATTGCTCATCGATAATGCTGCAATTATTCTCAAAATTAATGGAAAATTGGTCGGAAATTTTCCGTTGGAAATAATATGCAAAAAGCAAAAAGAAAAATTCGTAGATCGGCCATATTTCGATTTCCGATAAATTCTCGTTGCTTCTAATTTGTTTGACTTCGATCTCTTTGAGTGTTGTGATTTCTGTAACGGGATTATCCAGTTCCATCGAGTTCTCTGTTTTCTGACCGTCCCTGTAATTATCCGAGCAAATATTAATTAACTTCCGTCTCGCCGATAAATTCTCTGCCAACGCTAAAGAGGCTATCTTCAATCTTGTTTTCGAAACTTCGATCAAGTCTTCGTCGGTCACTTCAATTTTCTTCAAAATTGACCTTAATTTATCGTGGAAGCTCATTGAATTTTCCGAACTGTGCGGCGAAGGAATTGGAAGAAGTTTTTTCACTCTTTTCCGGATTTTTCTGAATTTATCCGCGTTGATCATCACATTCAAATAGTTTGCAGAAAACTCGTTCAACTGGGTTCGGAATTTTGCATCGCACGATTCTTTGTCTAGAAGCGCGAACAATTTTTTAAAAAGTTTAACTAGCCATTTATAGTGGACTTTCAGGGATGCAGAAATTTCTCGGAGATCCAGGAACGTGCCTCGAGATCTATCGATCAACTCGATCGATCCTAGATCGTGGTATCTTTGAAACGATTTCAAAGTACCTCGCAATTCAAGGTATTCTTCTTCATCGATTAAAAGATGATCATTATGGAGGATGAGATCGATGATTTTTATTGATTCGTCGAGCAGTTTCACGAAGTTGATGATTAATGGCTCGTTCTTCAGGTTACTGGTCAATTTCCCTGAAAAAATTACACAAAATGTAATTTCGTAGTCATCAGTGCAAAATTTTTTCTGAATGTTAGAAAATTCAAATCTTCAAAAAATTTAGAAAAATAAGAATTTTGTTATTTCCCATACAGAAATATTTACAGGATTTAAGAAGTAACATTACACATACCAGAACATACAGCAGAGGAATATTCCTCAAGAAGCATAACATCACCATTTCCACCCTGTTTCCTCTGTTGGCAGTCAAAAATCATCGCCCGAAAATACAAAGCGGTCGACAGAATGTTCACAGCGGGGCTAAGTTGATTGAAGTTGAGAGGAATCTCCGTTCCCGAGTTCTTTTCAAACAAGATCCTCAAGTTCCTCACTTCCCCGTACAGGATCTCGCCGAGTTTCTCGAAATCGTCGAACCGATGATGTTTCGATAGAATAAACGTGCTCCAAACTCGTCGCAGCTCAACGTCCGTCATCGATGATCTTCCGTAGAAATCGAGCAAAAGATATTTCAGAAATAATGACGTTCTCGTCACCGGTTTCGTCATGAACAGAGTTCGCAAATCGATTACGTTCGCGCCGCTCCTGGAAAGGTTGATGGAAAGCAAATATCATTTCCTGAACATTTTTAATGCGATCGGGGGCCGTTTGAACTGTCGAAATTGGTTTGAAATTGATTTACCGTGTAAAAGGCAGAGATTTTTTTTAATGGCTGTTTTTCTTGGGACTTCGAGTCACTAAATTGAAATGATTTTTGTTTCGCTATAGGTAATCATTTTGTCGTAAATGTGTAAAATCCACAATTTATTTATCATATTTACAGTTCAATAAAAAATAATTATTAAAAATTGATTACTAGAATTAATAATTAATTATTAGAAATCCAATACTGAATCATTTTCAAAAAGACAAATTTTCCTCCATCTTGAATTGAATTAATTTTCTAAAGATTTTGCATCTTCATAAAAATAACTTCGAGTCACTAGATTGAAATGATTTTTGTTTCACTATAGGCAATCATTTTGTCATAAATATGTAAAATCCACAATTTATTTATCATATTTACAGCTACAGTTCAATAAAAAATAATTATTAAAAATTGATTACTAGAATTAAATTATTAGAAATCCAATACTGAATCATTTTCAAAAAAGACAAATTTCCCTCCATCTTGAATTCAAATAATTTTCCAAAGATTTTGCATCTTCGTAAAAATCTGTCGATAACAATTTATGAAAAATGCTACCCATAGTACCTCGAAGAGCCACAATTAATTTTACAAAATGCTCACCATAAAGCAGATTTCAAAAGAAACGCCTCAAAAAACAAATTTCATAAAAATCCCCAGTTTGCCACTAACAATTTATGAAAAATGCTACCCATAGTACCTCGTAGAGCCACAATTAATTTTACAAAATTCTCCCCGTAAAGCAGATTTCAAAAGGAACGCCTCCGAAAAAAAAAATTTCATTTTTCATAAAAATCCCCAGTTTGCCAATTTATAAAACGTGCCACCCATAGTGTCCCGAAAAGCCACAATTAATTTCACAAAAAACTCACGCTAAGGTCTCCGCAGTGAGTTTCAAAAGGAACCCCTGCTGTTCAACCATGGCCAGCTTAGAGTCTTTCCTTAGACCGAAAGTGCCGAGTCTAATGGCGGCCAGGTCGCAACAAAGCGTCTCGTTCTTCTCGATGTCCCCTGACAGAATTTCATCGACCTTTCTCATCGCCGCGTTCCTCGATCTATAGTCGAGAGCTCCGTAAATTTCGCGATACGAATTCCTCAGTGATATTTCAAACGGGAACCCTTTGGCGATTTGTTGACCGGTGAACGACGCTACTCTTAGAACGTCGTTCAATCTGTATTGTTCGTCGTGCAAGGTGTCGTAAATTTTTAATAATAAATCTTGTTGGGTTACTTTTTCCACGCCACATTTGTATAGCAACGATCTGATGTCCAGGTTGTTGTGTCTTGTTCGAAGCGGAGACAGGAAAATGGCGATTTCCACTCCTCTGTTTCGCATCGCTCTGGAATCATACGTTAATTAATTAAATAAATATAAAATCATGTAATTATGTAGGCATTTAAAATAGAAATTTATTCGACGTTGAAGTTTGTACATTAATTAATTAAATAAATATAAAATCATTTAATTATGTAGGCATTTAAAATAGAAATTTATTCGACGTTGATATTTTAACCCTTTGCACTCGAAGCTATTTTAACTCGAAAGTTAAACATTTCTTCCAATCTAGAATATTTTCACTCTCTCTGATTTTTTAAAATTTGGTGGATGTGAAATTGATGTAATACCTCATAGAATATTTACATGTTTAGTAATTGATTAGATACCAACATATTTAATAATGTGAACAATATTTTTAATAATGCTACAGCAATTTTTAGTGGCGCCTCAGAGTCGCCACTCGAGTGCTAAGGGTTAATAGTTTCATTTTTAATAACCGGTTAGTTAAGTTTTTCAAATTCATCGACTTTGTCGATTAAGAAATCCTTTGTGCATTAGTTAACTAAAATTGTTTAAATTAAAGGATTTTAGGAAAATTTGAATTTTGAAGATTTTTCAGTGGATGAATTGAATCATTGGGCGGCCATAGTGTAACAACCGAATGAAAAATTGAAGATTTGGAGAAATGGCGTCCACTGGAACCGCAGTCGAAAGAGTTAGTATTCCGAAAGGCTGCGGCAACGGAGGGTGAAATGAAAAATGATTGGAAACCAGAGAAATTGATTTAATGGTTTCCCATTACCTGGAAATTTCACCGTAACGAGGGTTCATAGTGAGAAATAACCGGAAGTTCTTGTGGGCCCTCACAGTGAACACATTTCCGCTTTCGTCGACACCTTTCTCACCTATCGTTAAAGCACCGTTAGGCTCCAGCAGTCCATTCAATCGGTCCAATATTGCTGGACTGCAGAGATTTACTTGGTCCAGCAGCAGCCACGTGCCATTTTGTAGACACTGGAAGAAATAGTCGAAAATTGCTAGCTACACATAACGTGACTCATTCACAAATAGTTAGACAATTTATTTCTCCGCCGACTGAATTTCTTATTGACAGAAAATATTTTTATTTCATTTAATATTCAGCGTTATCAGAAACTCATTAAATTGATTTAACGATTTGCTATTTTATTTACGATCTTACGAATTTTGAATAAAGAATAGCTTTTTGGAATTGTTAAAATGTTTATAAAATTGAAATTTTTATTTTCAAAAATATTTACTGCTATGGAAAATTTATTACATTCGATTAATTAAAAATAACCGACTGAATTTCTTATTGACAGAAAATATTTTTATTTCATTTAATATTCAGTGTTAACAGAAACTCATTAAATTGATTTAACGATTTGCTATTTTATTTACGATCTTACGAATTTTTTGAATAAAGAATAGCTTTTTGGAATTGTTAATATTTCTTCTCAATTTTTATAAAATTGAAATTTTTATTTTCAAAAATATTTACTGCTTTAGAAAATTTATTACATTCGATTAATTAAAAATTACCAATTTATTGCTGAAGTTGGACATTTTATTTACTGTAACAAAAATTTTGAATAAAGAATTGCTTTTCGAACGAATTAAGATTTGTTTACTAAATGTTTACTGTTCGGAGAACTTCATTGATATTATGTATCTAACTAAATTTTTAGAAAGCACAATGAATAAAAGTTTAGTTTGAGTTTGTCGTCGGTACAGTTTGCAAATATGTCGTGCACCGTGTTTGCTGGTGGGAGGGGGGGGGGGGGTCGGCAGTTCTTAACTGAAACAAAGGCAATATTTACCTTAACAAGCACGCTGTCAACCCATTCGAATTTTCCGCCGGCGTTCAAACATTTGTCTTTTTCCACGGCGATCGATAGATCGGTCAGTTTTTTCTCGATCTCGTGCAGCTCCGTTTCGCGTGGCGACGCCAATGTTTTCATGGCCGACACCAGCCTCGATAATTCCTCGGCTTTGCGGAGGAACAGTTTCGTTTCCGTCAACATCGTTGTCTCCGTTGTTTTCCCGTCATCTGGCAACGAAGAAGAATTGATCGTGCGAAACATAAGCGGCGAATGACGTAAAACGCGTATTCCAAATATTGACGGTGTGTCTTGCTACGTCATTTGCATCGTCACTAAACTCCTTTGCCCTTTCATTTCAATTTTTCGGCACTCCAACATTGTATGGGTACCATAGTCTTTTTTATTGATTATTTAAACTTTTGACGAGTATTTAATTTATATTCATTTATTGCGTTTTGGTTTGATCGTTGAAGGACACAGCAAAAGTAACGAAAATGTTTTAGTAATGTAAAATTAAAAATGCAATGAAATATGAATCAAAATAGTAAAATTAAAAATGCAATGAAATATGAATCAAAATAGTAAAATAAAAAATGCAATGGAACATGGAAAAATAGTGAAATATTAAATGCAATGAAATATGGACAAACGGTATCGTAAAATATAAAATGCAATATGAAAAAAATAGTTAAATAAAACGTGCAATGAAATATGGACAAATAGTATTGTAAAATAAAAAATGCAATGAAATATGGACAAATGGAATTGTAAAATAAAAAATGCAATTATGAAAAAATACAATGAGATATGAATCAAAATAGTAAAATAAAAAATGCAATGGAACATGAAAAAATAGTGAAATATTAAATGCAATGAAATATGGACAAACGATATCATAAAATATAAAATGCAATATGAAAAAAATAGTGAAATAAAACATGCAATGAAATATGGACAAATAGTATTGTAAAATAAAAAATGCAATGAAATATGGACAAATGGAATTGTAAAATAAAAAATGCAAATATAACAAAAATGCAATGGAATATGAAAACAGTAGTAAAATAAAAAATGTAATGAAATATGGAGAAATAGTATTGTTAAATAAAAAATGCAATTATGAACAATTTCTGTTTGGAAAGTGCACGAAATTTTTGTCTGAATATACATATACAGGGTGTTCATTTGAAAACTTTCCAGCCGAATATCTCGAAAAATATGAAAGATATTAAAAAAGTGTAAAACACGTGTCCAAGGATTTTGAGGGGAAAGGGGGGGATAAAAAAAGTGCGCGGATAAAAAAAAGTATCCTACGATAATTAATGGTCTTTTTACGTACAACAAGATCCCATAATAAAAAATATAGGTTTCCATTTGAAAAAACAAAGTTGACCTTCAAATGACCTTGAAAACGCCACCCAAATAAAAAACTGATACCTACCACCCCCCTTTCCCCCTCGAAATCCTTGGACACGTGTTTTACACTTTTTTAATATCTTTCATATTTTTCGAGATATTCGGCTGGAATGTTTTCAAATGAACACCCTGTATATGTATAAGGGAATTTGGCAGCGGTGAAAGTAATTTCTGGCTCCAGTTCACCGAAGAGACGAAGTACCTTTGGACAAATGTCGAATGTTTTCGAGAAGAGCATGATAATGGGACACCTGATCCAAATTCTCTTTCCGCAGTCGTCTTCTCAAGGTTTCGATTAACAGCGTCTCCGTGCGCTCGAGCAATTCCTCGAAGTGTCGATCGTAATCCGTCTGTAACATAAAAAGGGTTGTAAAAAACGTTAATGCGATTCCTGTCCGAGAATGGCTCTATTTGTTACTGTTTCCCGCGACAGGTGTTCGAAACCCGTGAACAAGCCTGTGCTGGCACACCCCTTTGAACACGTTTCCACACTTTCCACGAGTTGACAGTTCTCTCATTTTCTCATAGAAACTTTTTGATGCACCCATCAATATCCCAATGGGAGTACTAGCATTTTTATGGCCAGTCGTATTTATTTATAATTGAAGACATTACGTGATCATTACGGTATTAAAGTTTGAGTGCTTGTGGTGCTGGGAATCGATTTTTATATCCTTATTTTTTAACTGTATTTTTATATTGTATATTGTACATTTTTATAAAAGTACTTTTACATATACATTTTTATAAAATTAATTTTACATAAACATTTTTACAAAAGTAATAGTACATACACATTTTTATAAAAGTAACTTTTGCACATGAATTTTTATAAAAGTACTTTTGCAAATATATTTTTATAAAAGTACTTTATAATTTTTGCAAGATTTGGAATATTAAGGAAAACCTAATTCACCGAATCATACGATCATGACACGAGGCGATAAACTTGATTGCGGAACTACTAAATTTCGTCGAACGATGCATATTTACGAAAGCCATAAATGCGCAAACATTCGCAGTTCCGCTGTGATTGTAAGAACATAATGGACAGAATAAAAGGTCGAAAGTCGTGCCAGTAAAACATAGTTACTAACAGCTATTATCATTATTAATTACGAGACGAGCCGATGCAGATTTCGATAGAGTGAGTTTGCACTAAAAACTGCATTGCTCCGCGGTAAAACATGAAATTACACGAAATTTGTTGCATTAATTTGCAACCTAATGATTCGTAATAATGACTGTTCGAGGTCGTAACAATTCGAGGGAAAATGTTGTCCACAAGCTATAGATGAAAGAGATGCGGTCTCCGCATTGCCGTAGAAAATCAATCGCAGAGAAGGAAAAGGGTGGAAAGTATGGGGTTTAACATGCTGAACTTAATCTGCCATCTTTAATTCATCGGTCTCGTTGAGACAACTCTCACTGTCAATATAACACATATTTTATACTTCCACTCTTTTACTGTGCAACCAGTTTAGCTTTATTTCTACGGTACACACTGATAAGAAATAAACGTATTTATTTAAACATTGATGTGAAATATTCAATTTCTTGAATTTTTATTGTATTATTTGCAAACAGAGATTTTCAAAAAATAAATTGTTCGTTTTATGACAATTTGTTAGCAGGTTGAATTGATCACAATTTTTATTAAAATTTTCTTTCGTTAGAACACTTGAAACAAATAATATTTGTTTTTCGATTTTATAAATTTATTTAAACATTGATGTCAAATGTTCAATTTCTTGATTTTTTATTGTATTATTTGCAAACAGAGATTTTCAAAAAATAAATTGTTCGTTTTATGACAATTTGTTAGCAGGTTGAATTGATCACAATTTTTATTAAAAATTTTCTTTCGTTAGAACACTTGAAACAAATAATATTTGTTTTTCGATTTTATAAATTTGTTCGTCCAGTAAAAATTGATTAGCAGGTTGTATTGATTAAAATATTTCTATTAAAATTGTCATTTTTTTATAGTCAACAATTTTCAATTTTATTTAATTTTATTTCTATAAATTACCGCGCGGACAAGTTAATTTGCATAAACACGCGCATTGTACTTTCAGATGCTATTGAATACAATAAATCAGGATAACGTCATAGTCTGAGCCTGATAAATGAGACCCACTTGAAACAATCCGGGATTTATTAACATTAATACCATCGGGTTTATTGTTCGAAACTTTTTCGCGATCAGCAATTTAATACAGAACTATAAATACGCTGTGTCAGACTTTTAGAGTACGTGATTCAATAATATTCAGTGTTAATAAATTGAATAATATTCAGTGTTAATAAATTGAATAATATTCAGTGATAATAAATTGAATAATATTCAGTGATAATAAATTGAACGATGAATATATTCTGTTCAGGAAAACGCATCCTAGATTTTAGGTACAGTTTCACTATGAAAATGATTTATTCATCACTATCGTAGTCCGATATAAATAATTCATACGTAAATGTTGCTTATTCGAAGAATATGGATATTTATTCAATGCCTATCAATTATTCTTGCTTGGTTTTATTTGGTTGTCATCGATCAATTTTCTTATCGTCAATCTTGTTTCATTTGTTTGTTATTGACAAATAATATTTTATTTAGTTCTCTTTGTTCACTCGTCAATCAATTATTTTTGTGTTGACTCTATTTCTGTCAAAATTTTAGTTTATCAAAATCGAATTTTATGGAGGATGGGCTTTCCTCAGGTCCCTTTAATTTCGCCGGTAATTAAGTGCCTAATGGCGGCTGTTATGCAGAGGAGCGAGCGAGGAGGGAAAAAAGAGATCCGTCACGATTATTCTTGGGAAGTCGAATCAAAGTGATTGATGCGTCTTCGTTGACCCTAACCCTCCGAGTATGGATTTTTCGGCGTCCATCTTTGCAGCGAGCTTCCCTCCTGTCTCTGTGTGTAACAAACCTGATAACATGGCATTCGACTCTCAAACCCATCACCGACTACTATCTCCTGTTCCCTCTCGCTCGATTTTCGGGGAAAAACTCGATCGAGTTCGGCGCCGTACATGGGATCCATAAAGTAAGAGCTACACGAGTCTATCTTCGCATGACAACTGTTTCTGCGCCATTTTGCAGAATTTGTCTCCAATGATTTCATAATGAAGATTTTACCGACATATCCGCCACGTTCTCCCGATCAAAATGAGCCCAAACACGACCCAATTATGTTTCTATTTAGTCGTTGTAATCCACGATATTGCGGAGCCTCTGTTATCCGAACGGGTCAGTGACCCTGAATTAAATAATTATGTCGAGCGAATTATACCGTGTTTGGGCTCGTTCTAATCAGAGAAGTGTCAGTAATATGTTGGTAAAAGTTTCGTTCGGAAACAATTAAAAATAAGAAAGTTATTTATAATAAAACTGGACAAATTTAAAAATATGGAAAAATTAATGAAAGCGATATATTAATTGTTCCAGTTGCATATCGACAATTATATGTTACAACATAATAAACATTTAGAAAATAATAATAAATTGAAAACTAAACTAACATTTCCATAAAACGTCCAGAGATCTAAATGTTCCATATCGTTTATAACCAGATTATCCTCTCAAAAACAACTTTGGTGACACTCACCAAAAACCCTAGGTACTTTGCATACGAGCTCGCGATCTATTTATCACTCGGTGTAGCAACCGGCGATCCCCGACAAAACAAACGACATCGTCCCAATTTCGTTCGGATAGGAAAAGAAACGTGTTCCGATCGCTCTAAACAAGGATCGCGCTTTAATGACCGTCGCTCGCGTCAACTGTTTTTCGTTTTTGTCCGAGCCAGTGCGATATAGCAAGAAACAGGCGACCATCTTGCGGCGGGAGAGAAACCGTTGGCCCAGAGGGAATCGTATTTAGGACGAGATTTCATTCTTTCTAATTTGTCCTTTCGCCCCGGTAAGACTGAAAGGCGGCTTCGTCCTCGTTAAATGCTGAAGGGCTGCCGTATGCCTCGCGGCCGTCGAATAAAGAATTTGTCATTAAAATAATTCAAAGGGACAGAGCCGGCGAAACCCCTTGAAACAGTCGAACGCGGGCTCGTTAACGTCTCCGTGTCCTATCCATTCAATATTATTGCTATTGACATTAATAAAGTGGAAGTGAGATGCTGCGGCTGCTGACCAAAATTGTTTTATTTGACTTCAATTAATTTAGCTAATAAGGGACTCGGTTGATGTACTACCCTTTGAAACAATTATTATTAATTTTTATTTGTAAATGTTTTTTGTACCGTGTAATAGTCGATACGCAACCACTCGAAGGCAATTATTATAAATCTATCACCTTTTCTTTATCGTTTGTTATTTTGTAGTTGTTTGTTCATAAAAATCTGTCTTAATTATTTCGCAACGAAACATTCAGCAACATATTTCTGACATTTTTCCGATTAAAACGAGCCCAAACACGATACAATTCCAAGCATAAATCATTTCCTTCATCCGAACATATGTTCTACTGATTGGTTCGGATAACGGACGTTTTAATAAATCGTGGATTAAAGGATCATATACGAAGCAAATCGTACCGTGTTTGGGCTCGTTTTAATCAGAAAAATGTGACGAATATGCCCGGGTAAACAGTTTCACAAAAAATAATGAAAAATCGAAAAGTTATTTTTTCGAACCTCGTTAACGTCTCCGTGTCCTCTCCATTCAATATTGTTGCTACTGACATTAATAAAGTGGAAGTGAGATGCTGCGGCTGCTGACCAAAATTGTTTTATTTGACTTCAATTAATTTAGCTAATAAGGGACTCGGTTGATGTACTACCCTTTCAAACAATTATTATTAATTTTTATTTGTACATGTTTTTTGTACCGTGTAATAGTCGATACGCAACCACCCGAAGGCAATTATTATAAATCTATTACCTTTTCTTTATCGTTTGTTATTTTGTAAATGTTTATTCATAAAAATCTGTGTTAATTATTTCCTAACGAAACATTCAGCAACATATTTCTGACATTTTTCCGATTAAAACGAGCCCAAACACGATACAATTCCAAGCATAAATCAGTTTCCTTCATCCGAACATATGTTCTACTGATTGGTTCGCATAAGCGAGGTTTTCATAAATCGTGGATTAAAGGATCATGTACGAAGCAAATCGTACCGTGTTTGGGCTCGTTTTAATCAGAAAAATGTCACGAATATGCCCGGGTAAACAGTTTCGCAAAAAATAATGAAAAATCGAAAAGTTATTTTTTCGAGCCTCGTTAACTGGGAATCGCACTTGAAGACCGGAAGCAGTCGGTGCAATCAATTTTGTCGGGCTCCCGGTCGGTAGCTCTCGATGGAAAAATACTTTTCCTTCACTCTGATTGTTTCGATGGAGAGTAAGAGAGAGAGAGAGAGAGAGTGAGAGTGAGAGAGGGGGGAGCCAGCAGGCGAGTAATGAATTAGAACCGGGAGTGCCGGCGTAAATTTAGAGCCTGAAATATTCATGCGAGCTTCGAGGCAGGCCTGAAAAGTTAAACGTGAGTGCGCGGCAGGCATTTCGCCCGAGAAACGGCATCCGGGACGTCTTATTATTGGATTCGGTGCTCGACAATCATCGAACAGGCAGGAATAAAAAAAAAAAAATAATAATCAAGCCGGGCAGCGATTCAACGGTCCGGCGAAAAACGGACACCCCCCCCCCCCCCCACGGAATTTACCATTTGCATTGCAAAATTTTGCTAGCCGCACACGGATTTGTTTTTCCTGCGGGCCGATCTTCCGTAACGGTACAAGGCTTTCTCATTCTTTTCATTCATTCATTCCTTTGCACTTTCTGCAGATAGTTTGAACTTTAAAGCCCACTTTACCAGCCTAGAAGTATTTCAATGTAGCCATCCGTTCGGTTTAACGAATCAGACGCTATTTTCCTATCTGCACCAGCTGACGGTGGACTGAAAAACTGGCACAACTTTATTGTTGTTAATTATTTAATTGTGAAACTTTCGGCGGTAGATTCCTGAAATTTTTCTGATTCAAACGAGCCCAAGCTCGATGCAATTCGGTTTGCGTTTAATTGTGTAATCCACGATATAGTGGTACCTCTCTTATCCGAACTGGGCGTGAAGATCTACTAAATTGTGGATTTACTCGAGTAAAAATTAGGCAATTTTATCGTGCTCGAAGTCATTTTATAAAGGAAACATGTCAGGAATATATTGTTGAAAGTATAAAAGTTTAGTAAACATTGTAATAATAATTAACTAGCAATGAATTTCGTCGGTTAGTTCGTTAAGAGTTTTATCAGTTAATGAGAATGCCGCTGTGCTCCTCCGCATAAAAAAGACGGTCGTGCGAAAAAAAAACAACATCATTCGTGGCCTGAATTCTGCATTTGAATTACAAAGTTCCGTCGCGGTGGCGGGAAGTTTGAAATTAGTGGCACAGAAACAACTGTTTGCGATTGTTCGGCGAAGACTCTTCAACAAGCTTAACATTTTTTTTTTACCTCTGTTGGGTCGCGATCGTCGACGAACGAGCGTTTCCAAGTGGCGAGAAGGACGGGGTCTCATTTCCTGGACGATTTAAACAATAATAACAAATACAATAATAATCGGACTACAGATAATTTTTTCGAATGAAAATCTTTTTGAGTCGATTACAGAAAACAGAAGGGGAACACAAATTATTTTTATACAGGGTATCCCAAAATGTCCAACTCCCGGAAATGGGAGATTCCTGAGGTCATTTCAAGCGCCATTTTCCTTTTGCAAAATGTTATCCGAGGCTTCGTTTGGGAGTTATTAACGAATAAACACGGACCAATCAGAGCGCGAGCTAGACGCTTGCTGGCACGTTCAGCGCGGCGAGCCGGCAGGCGGTTGGCTGCACATGCCAACGAGCGTCTAGCTCGCGCTCTGATTGGTCCGTGTTTATTCGTTAATAACTCCCAAACGAAGCCTCGGATAACATTTTGCAAAAGGAAAATGGCGCTTGAAATTACCTCAGGAACCTCCTATTTCCGGGAGTTGAAGACATTTTGGGACACCCTGTATTGTTTATTTAGAAGGGGGTCATTTCTGGAAAAACCTTTTCACATCAATTACAGATGGTAAATGCAAATTTATTCAACTCATTGATCATTTTGGTTTAAAATGGCGTAACAGCGTTCCGAAAATGTTCACTATTTTGGATATTGTTGCATAAGCTTCGCCACAAACGCATAAAACAGACGATCGGGGCGCACTGAGTGAAATTCTGCGGTTCGGGGGGATCGAGGAGAGGCGAGTTTCGTTTAACGGATGACTTCCTGACGTTTCGACAATAATTTCGCAGCTGATGGAACTATTCCAAATGTAATCGGTTGGGAATGAGCGCAACATAAACGTGTTTATGAAGTTGCCGCGCCCCCGTGTTCCGGAGTTTCGCATCCAAGTGGGTTAAACTTCTGGCCAAAGTCGAACTAATAAGATTCGCGCGCGATCCTAAATGATATTTCGGATTACTCTTTGCTAAGACTGCGTAATCGTCCGGGGTACACGAGGCCGAATCACTCAACCACCGGCCACCAAAATAATTACATTAAACTCCCCCGCCGAAAGAAACTTCCACGGAAGTTCGTTAAACTCTTTGCCCGAGGAACTGCTGTGCTGCCTCTCCGGTTTTGCCTAGGCAAATTTCGAGTCGAGTTATCGATCAAAAATATCTCGGAATATCACGGTACAGGAATGCATCGGGCGTATGCAAAAATTTCGGGACCGAAATGTCGGTTACGTCGCATGCAAATACAATTTTTTTGACGTTTCACTGCTGACGTTGGACGGAAAACAACTTTTTGTCGTCAATTATTTCTTTGTGAAACTTTTGGGAGCATGTTCCTGACATTTTTCCGATCAAAACGAGTCCAAGCACGATACCATTCGGTTTGTATTTAATCGTGTAATCCACGATATGGTGGATTCTCTCTTATCCGAACTGTCGGCGAAGTTCCGCTAAATTATGGATTTACTCGAATAATAACGATGCTATTTAATCGTGCTTGGGCTCGTTTTAATCAGAAAAACGTTAGGAATGTGTTACTGAAAGATTTGTAAAAAAATTATCGAAAACAATGTTCAAAATATTGTTTACATTATTAAATATGTTGGTATTTAATCAATAGACTCCGGATTTTATGCATTTGTGGCAAATATAAGTACTTGCAATTTAGAACAGTGAAAAAACTAGTAGACTTTAAGAGTATTAATATATTATTTTCACTATATTAAAATTATTAGTAAAAAATATAAATTCATATTTAGCTCCTGTGTCTTACAAGTGATGCACAAACTTTTTATTTTGCGTAAAGAACCGGAGTCTACTAATCAATTACTAAACATGTAAGTATTCTATGAAGTATTATATCTTATATCAATTTCATATCCACCAAAAATTAGAAAAATCAGCGTAAATGAAAATATTCTAGGTCGGAAGAAATGTTTTACTTTCGAGTTAAAATAGCTCCGACTGCAAAGGGTTAAGAAAAGTGATTTTGACAAATTTTTTTGCAGAATGGACATTGAAAAACGACAAAATGGCGGATTATTTGCGAGACGGTTAATAAAGGTTCGCAAAATAAAAAAACAGGGAAGTATACAGGGGCGCGATTTATGAATGAGTCGGTTGCAATTGGGCCGGGCAATAAAATTCCTAGGAAAGAGGACGGTATGAAGGACAAAGGAATTTATCAACGCGTCGTTAACGAAACGGAAGGGAAAGGACGATTGTGTGTAGGTGTTACAGTGTACATCGTCGGAAACACGCGAACCTGAAGGGGAGAAAAAAATACGAGAGAGAAGAGGTGGCCCCGAAAATTTACCGTTGAACAATGGGGAGGCTGGCAATTAAGAACAGAGAGAGGAAATATTTATGTCCGGCAATTTATCGGTGGATTATCGCGGGCCGGAAACCGAACGACCGATCGCTGGACATATTTACGTCCGGAAATTCGCATTTCGTGGCTGGGCCATCTGCTTCGTATATCGAAGATATACTACTAATGTTACATTAAAGTTCTATCGATTTCCTTGGGCCGGCAGCTGTCGCGAATTATGGTCGCGCGACATGCTGAACAGATTTCGAATAAATTTTTCACCAAAAATTATATCACTGTTCGGTTGGACCAAAAGTTTCTTCCCTTTTCTGCTTCAATTTAATCAATTTTTATAGAATGAAAAGGATTGCCGTAGAATGGCAAGGTTACCATTCTTTCGTAACAACTTTTCATAAATAACTTTTTTTTAAAATTCTTTTGTGAATGAAACTATTAATACAGGGTGTCCCACGGGTGTTCCTTGGGTCATTTGAAACAACATTTTCCTTAACAAAAATGGCGTCCGCGGCTTGGTTTAGGAGTTATTAACGAAAAACACGGACCAATCAGAGCGCGTCCTAAACGCTCGCTGGCACGTTCAGCCAACCGCCTGCCGGCTCGCCGCGCTGAACGTGCCAGCGCGCCTAGACGCTTCTAGCTCGCGCTCTGATTGGTCCGTGTTTTTCGTTAATAACTCCTAAACAAAGCCGCGTACGCCATTTTTGTTAAGGAAAATGTCGCTTCAAATGACCCAAGGAACCTCCCATTTCCCGCTTACGCAGTCGTTTTGGGACACCCTGTATAATACATTCCTGACATTTTCTGTTTAAAATGAGTCCAAGCACGATACGATTTAGTACAACTTCACTGACAGTTCGGATAATAGAGGTTCCACTGTATCCCGAATTGAACGATCAAATATGAAGTTAATGCTTCCGTCTTTGGTATCATTTTAAACAGAAAAATGTCAGCAATGCGTTGGTAAAAGTTTCATTGAGAAATATTTTTTTATGCCAATTCCCTTTAAAGTTAAAAAAAATGAAACAAATGGCTGACACATCTGAGACCAAACAATATACAATTTGGATCATGCGCGTTAAGCTAAAATTATGTTTAGTAGAATTCGAAGGAGATCGAACGAAAATCGAAAGAAAATGGCATCTCTCGATGAGGCTACATTATCGAAATGAAGTTGTTAGAGGCAAGTAGAATTTGTTTGTAGTTGGAACAGGAGCTCGTTACGAGATAGAACGTTGCCAGACTTAATTAATTCCCCCAGGTTCGGGGAGAATCGGGCTTTCGGGCTTTCGTTTCCGGTCCTCAATTTGCTTTGTTGGCTGCTCGGCGGGTCTCGCGTTTTTCAATTTTACGCATCAGAGGCTTTTCTTCTCTCGCTTTCCTCCTCCCTTCTCTCTTCACCACAGTTTGCTCGCGCCCCTTCGCCACGAGCAAAGCTCTGTCGCTTCTTTTCTAAGATACCGTTAAATATTTGTTCGATACATACAACTTCCGCCGGGTCGTTCTTTAGTTTTTCTGTGAACTTCCGGCTGGAAGATGGGAGGATTCGCTGCAATTAATATCCGAGCTTTGTTCGGGATCGCAGAAAATATTTCTGGGCTGCTCGGAGCCCGTTGAGAATGAGCAAGCATACTTAATTTGTGTATTCTTGAGTGACGTGCTTTAGGGATTAACGTTAAATAGATTGCAATTTAATATCCGTCTAATTTGAGCTAAAAAAGTACCGGTGACCTTGAGATTTCGTAAGATGACCTTGAGATTACGTAAGATGACTTTGAGATTACGTACGATGACCTTGAGAGAACATTGTTCAACCATTATATGTGTCTGCTTGAAATATATAGTAAATGTGAAAATAAGGAAGATACTTTTCGGTGTTTCTGTTTAAACTATATTTAATTTTGTAATTAAGGTCGTCGTCGAATTTATTGTTAAATACACACGGTAAATTCGATTCTGTTATTGTTTAATTTCCCCGCTGATTTCCCCAAACACGGTCTCAACTTAACTCACACGCGTCACCCTCTTAATTATACAAATATTAATGTACGCCTCCACGTTGATTAGTCTTAAGCATTAATTAACCTACACTCCCGCCACACCTGTTACTTCCCTTAATTTATTTATCAGCAGTCGCCTCGAGCTCGCTCCAAAATTCATCTGTCGTGTTGTCGTAAACAGCGACGATATTGCAAGTGCACTAAACAAATATCCTAAATGTATTTATATATTTCAGTATTATTTAACATTCATACATGTATAATATATTTTCGAAAAAGTTCAATATAATGTGACAAACATGTTAATATATTAAACTGTTGCATATGTTTTTACACGTTTGACACATGAATAATATTTCTGACTTTCCAAATCATATTTTTCATAATATTACATACAGTGGTTGTAAAAAGTATTCGTAAAAATAAAAAAAATTAAAAAAATTAAAAATTAAAAAATCGTGACCTTTTCTTTTTCCTTCGCAATTGCGACTAACAATTTTTAAAAAAAGTTAATTACACTTTGGCTAGTAAACTAATCCTTCTAACGTCTCAAAAAAAAACTCTCAAGCTGTTGGGTCGAATTTTGAAAATGTTATTCGTTTTTAAAAGCTGTACGAATACTTTTTACACACACTGTATATGAATAATAAATAATATTACAAATATTTTCAATTGGACAAATATGCATGAACGCGGTTCATGGTCGTCTGCAACTTGCAATAAAGAGCATACTCTTTTTCACCCTTCAGTGAAGAACTGCCCGCAATTCATTTCGATTAATGAATTCGCAGAAGTCAGTATCTCGGGACCGAATTAACCTAGCCGATTAATTCCAGCCGGATTGCGACAGAAATTACAGAGAGAAATTGATTTACGTCCGTTTCCTCCGCGTATCGAATTTCAATGTTCAATATTAGTCCAAGAATTCTCGGCGTTGGCTTTGATCGCATCGCGAATTACAGCGGTGGACGATCGTTTTCGCGGCTTTTAATTAACGCGGCCATTAGCGTTCTCTCTCCCCTCTCTCCCCCCCCCCCCCACCTCTCCTTAAGAAGTGTCGAAAGAATTTCTCATTTTGCTAAACATTCGAGGAATGTCCACCGTTGATCCACTTCATCGAGGATTGTCAACTTGGAGCGGAAAATCATTTTTCCGTGGGAATCGTGCTTAATGTTTTGTGCGAAATTGCGCATATCTCGCACGCGTGAATGCAGCATTTCGCGCGATCTTTGCGGCCACGTGCCCGGCAAATGAAAATTTTGATCGAAATTTCTGTCGAATTTCTGGGTACGTTCATTTTTTTGCATTATTAACAAAATCATATACAAGTTCATCGTTGTATGAATTTTTAATTTCTGTATACCTTAAACAATAATAATAAATTGTTATTATATAATGTTTTATTATCATTATTATTTATATTAAATTATTATAAACGTTATATTCTTTGCATTATTAACAAAATCATATACAGGTTCATCGTTGTATGAATTTTTAATTTATGTATACCTTAAACAATAATAATAAATTGTTATTATATAATGTTTTATTCTCATTATTATTTATATTAAATTATTATAAACGTTGTATTATTATTATAAATATTATATGCATGTATAAACAATTTTTTTATTATGCACTGATTCGAACAGCTACAAGTTTAACAATTTAACATTGATTGTTGATTGAATTTGATTCGCTTAATGCGAATTTTGATCGAAATTTCTGTCGAATTTCTGGGTACGTTCATTTCTTTGCATTATTAATACAAAATCATATACAGGTTCATCGTTGTATGAATTTTTAATTTATGTATACCTTAAACGATAATAATAAATTGTTATTATATAATGTTTTATTACCATTATTATTTATATTAAATTATTATAAACGTAATATTATTTATTATAAATATTATATGCATGTTAAAACAATTTTTTTATTATGCACTGATTCGAATAGCTACAAGTTTAACAATTTAACATTGATTGTTGATTGAATTTGATTCGCTTAATGCGCGCGTACGAAAGTGTATTGGAATTTAATTATAGTCCGTGCGATCGTGAATAATTCTTAACCGTAAAATATTCGGTCCGCGTAACAATGCAATCGAGTTAGTGTTAATTGAACGGGGGTTGAGTATTCGACGAAAAAATATGTTGAATCTGCAGAACGGAATTTTTGCATACGAGGCTTCATTTTCGAGGAAATCGAGTTTGAGTGTTCGTTGGACGTGCGAGTAATCGAATGGGTTCTCTTGTCTGACTATTACCAGGCTGTTCTACTTATAGCAATCGTGAATCTATATGTATGTGCTGGAGAATTTAGCATAATTAGATTGGGCAGTGTAGTTCTGTATCGGTTCTGGAATTTATGTTTGCTCAATAGTGTTCTTTGTCTCAATTATTGAAGCAGTTACATATTTCATGGGGTGGCAACCCCTAATTCTACGATCATTTTCCTTGGTCATCCCTTCAGATATTCGAATGAACCAAAAAGCAGATAACAGACATATGTTATCTTTGTCTAGTTTTTCCAAAATTTTTGGTGTGCTATTGGGGGTAGAAAAAATCTGACACCACCCCTTCAAACAATATCAAACACAGCATCAGCATAATTACAGTTTCGATGATAAAAATCTCCAAAAATTCCCGACTGTACCTCGAACATACCCAAACGAACCCTCAAACTTCCAAAAAAATCCGGCCCCGAGTTTTCCCAAAATAAATTCGCGGAGACCAAAATGTCAAAACAACAAAACCCCCTCAATCTCTCCGCGAAACATCGAAACAGCCCGGAACCTATCGCAACCGAATCACTCAAGAACAGGGGGTGTCCACCCCCGAAATGATCGGGAGACCGTTATAATCCGAGGCGTCAGAAATTCGTCGAACATCGTTGCGCGAGGAGGATGGTTCGCGGGGGTGTATTCGAACATCCTTGGTGTACTATTAGGGGTAGAAAAAATCTGACACCACCCCTTCAAACAATATCAAACACAGCATCAGCATAATTACAGTTTCGATGATAAAAATCTCCAAAAATTCCCAATTGTGCCTCGAACATACACAAACGAACCCTCAAACTTCCAAAAAAATCCGCCCCCAAGTTTTCCCAAAATAAATTCGCGGAGACCAAAATGTCAAAAGGAGAATCCGCAAACCAATCTCGTCCCGCGAAACATCGAAGCCCGGAACCTATCGCAACCGAATCACTCAAGAACAGGGGGTGTCCACCCCCGAAATGATCGGGAGACCGTTATAATCCGAGGCGTCAGAAATTCGTCGAACATCGTTGCGCGGGGAGGGATGGTTCGCGGGGGTGTATTCGAGGTCCCGAGTGCCACTAGACGAGCCATCGGTATCCCTCTGTTAAACCCACCCTCTCATCGTCGAAACAACACCGAGAACACGCTCGAAATACGCGCGCGCGTCGATCCGTAGGAGGGGGGAGCGTGCACATCCGCCGTATCCTGGGCTCCATCCACTTGGAACTTCAGTGCTCTCTCGCACCCCGAGCCGAGAGAATCGCAGGAACCCCCGAATACCTGATAGCTCGCGAGAAAACCCCGTCACGCTGTCAAAAAACCACCCCCGGACCGCCTGAAACCGCCGCAAACAATTTCCAGTTCTCGGACACCGAGCTTTTTGTCAACCCCTTCGATAATTTCGACTGTTTCTGAAATTTAAAAAAAAAAAACCACCCCCTAGGTCCTGAGTGTACCCCCCGCCCGACCCCCGGGGCGAAAAAGTGACCGACCCAGGGGGGTTGGTACCCTACAGGGGGTGAGTAAACGTGGCGGCGGTGGCGAGGACGTCAACGTTTGTGTTTGTGACGCCGGTGGTGGTGGTGGTGGTGGTGGTGGTGGTGGTGGTGTTAGTGGTCGGAGGGTGGTGGACGTTCTGATTTGTAAATATGGTGAATTTTCACGGAGACACACCCCCGGAGAGGACGTGACAGAGAAACGCCGGGGGATGAAAGGACGGCCGATTATTAGCACGGCCGGATTAGAGTCCCGCAGGAAGGGACGCGATCTAGGGGTGGACAGGGTGAGAAACACACCGCCCCCTCACCCTTCAACCCCTACCTACACGCTCTGTGTGTATCCCCAGAGGTAGTTGATCCATTCGACGACCCCGACTCTATCTGGGTTAATGCTTTATCAGGCATTATTCGCGGACTTTGATTAAGTCGGGACACCCCCGCGGCTGAGGGGGTTGCGTTAACGAAGGGTGGTTTCGCGAGAGAGATCGAGGGATTAATGGAAGCGTGATCGGGAGAGGTTCCGATCCGAGGATGAAAGAGTACTGCTTAGGAAACTCGTTTTGGGTATTGGGGATGCTCTAAGGGAAAGGGGTGGTTTGAGTTAAGGGTGCGTAGATTTCTGGTTAATTAATGGGAGCGAGGGTGATCGGGAAAGGATCCAATTCGGACAAGAGGACTTCTGAGGAGACTCGTTTTGGGTATTGGGGATGATGAAGGGAAAGGGCTGGTTTGAATTAGGGGTGCGTACATTTTTGGTTAATTAATGGGAGCCAGGATGATCGGGAAAGGATCCAATTCGGACGATGGAAGAGGACTTCTGAGGAGACTCGTTTTGGGTATTGGGGATGATGAAGGGAAAGGGGTGGTTTGAATTAGGGGTGCGTACATTTTTGGTTAATTAATGGGAGTCAGGTTGATCGGGATAGGATCCGATCGGACGATGGACTTTTGCGAGGATTCAAGGTACAAAAGGGTGGTTCAAGGCTGCATAGATTTTTGTTTAATTAATGGAAGGATCTGTTTGATCCAGGGATGGAAAAATCACTCTCCTGCGGTATTATTGGGGAGGGTTTCGGACCATGAGAATGTTGGATCCTTTCAAATGGGGTGGGTTGAGTTAGAGGTGCGTTGATTCTTTGTTACTTGAATAGGGTTTTGTTTGAGGGATGATGGGTGGGAATGCTTTGAGAGATTGTGGGTAGGGGTGGAATGTACATTTCGTGGTTTCCAGGTGATTTGGAGGGTGATTTTTAGGAATGGGGTGAGGGGTTGATTTGGAGAGTAGAGATTTCTTGGTGGAAATTGTTTTTAGAGAAAACCATAGTCTGTATGTTGGTTAAGATAGAATAAAATTGATCTTCTGGAATTTTCGAACATTGTAGTGTACTTAAAAATGATTTTTGTTAAATTGGAAGTGGAGATTAACATTTTACGATTACCAATTACCCGAAAAATTATTCAATGTTTTTTAAAGATCATTACCTTCGATTAAAGAAGTGAAGCAAATTTTATTTATTTAATGAAATCCTGCTTTATACGAACGGGACTTTCCTTAGAGCGGAGGCTGGTGTTAGGTGACTTATGAACGTCAGTATAGATCATATATCAAAGTCTTCGATACTGGGGAACGAGAAAAACGTGTACCGATCTGTCGCTACGTGGAATAATTAAATTATTTGTTCGAAGTTGTCGAAATAAGATAAATAATAGCCTGGACGTGGTCAATATATCTCAATATTTCTCCAGAAAAACGAAACTAGACAAATTTATTTATTATTAGTCTCTCGACCCGATTAACCATTTAATACTATTCATGCTATTGATAGCTACTACTTAGGTGCATACTTTTGCTTCCTTCAAGATTGCGTTTCCTGTGACACGAATCTTCTCGGAAGCATAAGTATTTTTAGCCTAATGGGGCCAATCTTTTGTCAGGATGACGTTGATCATTGGGGATTTGCGTGTTTTCTTGTGCATGCTGATAATAATAGACTCGATGGAAACTGTTTTTCATTTGTTTAAAGGCGTCGCAAGGCTTTCGAACAATCGTAAACATTATTTTCAACAATTGACAGCCTTCTAAACATTTATACTACGTATCGTTATACAGGAGTCTACGTTGCGATACAAATCCAGTGATAATTTGTTTATTTATAATTAGATGTCTATGAAACTTTTACCATCGCATTCCTGACAATTTTCCGGTTAAAATGATACCCAACACGATACCATTAGGTTTATTCTTACTCGTGTAATCCACGATATAGTGCAACCTCTGCTATCCGAACTGTCAATGACGTTTCACTGAAATGGAATTTACTCGGGTGGATATAATGCAATCGTATCGCGCGTGGGCTTGTTTTGATCAGAAAAATGTCAGGAACGTGCTAATAAATGTTTCATTCGGAAATATTTAAAAACAGGAAAGTTATTTCTAAAAATATTTATAAAATGATAGCCAACTCGATAGCTGGTGTAAAAATTAAGTAAATGGCTAATCTTTTAGATCATTGAGGTTAATCCTTTATCAAAATTGATCACTATAGAATGGTCAGAGTTGATTAATGCTATACATACATTTTCATAAAATTAATTACCAAATAACATATAGATTTTTCTACTGTTTTCGGAAAATCTCTTTTATTTGATGTTTGTAAGCTGTACAGAGAATATTTCTGGATTCCCGCCAACAGTGTTTGTTAAAACGTTTTTAACCAACAAGGATTTATGCGTTTCATTCTGATTTTGCTGTTGCTGTCGCTGTCGCTGTCGAATTTGTTTCCGCGTGGCGTTACGGGGATTTTAAAAATTAAAGAGACGTCGTGTTTTTTAGATTAACACAGGCTTAATCCCTTGATCCGGGGGTATTCATTATACGGCTGCGATGCGGCGCCTGTTTATGCGATTTTTATCTCTTGATATTATTCTTTTGTGGATTTTATTAAGAAGCTTGCGAACTTATATTTATGGATTAGAGAGATTTCACTGGGATTTTCTGCTTTGATATGGTTATTAGCTTTATATTATCGTTACTATTTAAAATTTCTTGCATCATAAAGTTGTTAATGTTTTAATCCTTTTAATTTTTATTTTGTTAATGTTTTAATCCTTTTAATTTTTATGTTTGTGCGGACATAATTAGAAATGAAGGAAAATAATTTTATTCAGTTCGATATTATCATTTACTATTCTATTTTTATACTATTATTTATACAAGTGCGGAGGTTCAAAGACATTAAAAATATTGATATAGTGTTTTTACTGTACTGAATCTCGATATATTTTCACTTGAATAACAACTGTTAAATAAATATTTTTGCTTTTACGAATAAATATGTTTCATCTTTACAAAAATTGGAGAATAAATCTGGATAGAAAAATTTATTTATACAAAACGGAATATTTTCGCTTCTAGAAGAACAGTTAAATAAATATTTCCCGTTTCATAATAGACAAATGCACAGCTTTCCCTCCCGGTAAAATAGGAAAATAAATATTCTCTGCTTTTCCAAAGTAGTAAAAATAGGTACATTTGCAGAAATGATGCGCCAAGGATTTCTAGAATAGGATTTAATATTATCTTATCGGCGAAGTGGCGCCGATAAGAATATTTCATTCGGGGCAAGGTGATTTTAATGAAACGCCTTGCTTCGTCGCCCGTTTTCAATGAAGAATTTTGCAGGCAAAGTTAAATAGCCTTTAATCCCCCTTTTTAATGCTTCTACAGAGTTTACCGCGATGAGCGGTGTCGATATCGATACTGAATCGATAAAATCGGCTACACAACGGAGAAAAATATCGCCCGTCCGATAGTAACCATTCTTGAAATTAGCTTGCGAAACTCATTTAACCTCTTGCAAATATTTAACAATCGGAGTGTGAATTGGTCGTTCGAATTAATACCGTTTAATATTAATTTCGATCAAACGAAATTTACGTTAATTATTCGCTTTATTAATAAACCGAGGATATTATTAAAGCTTTGTACTAAACAATTCATACTAAAACCATAAAAATTTGTTTACAACTCTACCACGCTTTATACTGAAATTTTATACATTTTTTTACCAGTTCACAAACAAATACAGGGAACTGTAAATTGTATGAAAATTGTTATAATATGTTATAATAATTTTATTTTAATAATTACATACAAAAGTTGTACGAAAACTGTGAAGTTAATGAAATTGTTCCCTCGCATGCCACTGTCTATTAAATGAATAAACTAATAAATAAATTCTAATGAATAAAAAGGATATTAAAAGTTCGTATAAAATAATAATAAAATGCATTTTTGCTGTTCGACCGATATCACGGATATAACGGGATTAATTAACGCAGCTTGTAAAACGTTTTCTGAATCGATAAAGTTCGTCGAGGTAGCCTAAGTGCGAGTGAATAATTTTCAGTTTTTCTAGAAGTTGCGTCATGTTGAAAAACGTGTGAACGTCCCCTTCATTATCAATTGCTTGGCCGAAGCACTTTGGGCTAATTAACCTTCAAGTCGAGCTCACGCGAGCTTCCGTCATAATTAACATTTAATTAAGAATCGCGAGGCTATCGACGCCATTATGTCTCCGTTTCCGCTCCCACTTCTGTTGTAATGTCGGCTCAGGTTCGAGTGTGTATCGTAATTTAGGCGAAACCGTGGAACACAAAAGGTTAATTAACCCTCACACACACCCTGTTCCGGTAATTGTTGCTTTAACATTTTGCGAATTAAATTGGCTTTGAAATTGAAAGGGGATTTACGTGTCAAAATATTATCGAACATATTAGATCCTAATCGTTTTCAATAAATTCGATTTCGTTCGAGCTCGATAAATTGTATTTTAATTGGGCACGATACGCTATATTCTGATTGCGTTCGATAAATCGCGTTTAAATCGTTTTTAGTCAATCATGCTCTAGTTGTCTCCAATAAATTAAAATTTAATCGATTTTAGCGAATTATGCTCTAATTCTGTTCAATAAATTATACTTTAATCGGTACTAAATGATTTATGTTATTTAACGTCAATTATTGTTAGTCTCGGACATTTTATATAAATCGTCAAATTTGTGGTTTTTAATAATTTTCTATTATTTTTGCCGCCATTTCCAGCAAAAATAAAGTTACAGTACATCCTCGCCTAATTTTCGAAATTCCGGGGACATTAATTCTCGCCAAAATATCCGTATCGCATAATTTCTGACCCGCGAACCGTTGCAGAAATTGTTAATGAACATTTAACATGCAATGTAACGGTGAATTATAAGTGTTAATAAATTAGAATTGTAGATAGAATTAAAGCCCTGTTGACGGTTAGTGTAGCTGTGCTGAATAAACAATATTTCAACAACGAAAATGTAAATTATATTGGCGGTTTCATCCCCTCGACAAAAATGAAATTATTATTCTCCCCTACTGTACCCGTAAACACTGAAACCACAAAAGATTAAAACAAAACCACCGATTATATCGTTAGGGGTGCTATCATCCCCTGCCACATAAATAAAACAATTCGTCTCGATAGTGCGAAGGCAGTTTCACAACCCCTCGATAAAAATAAAATAGTAATTCCCCTCTGGTGCAGACATAAACTTTAAAACCATAAAAGTCCAGATTATATCTTTAGGGGTAGTTTCGCTTCTGTAATGGAGACGAATTGTTATTACATTTATATACGAACTAATAGTAAACGTTAAAAATAAAAAATATAAATTGATACAAATTACAATATTGGTAAAGGGTGGTTTCATCCCCTCAATAAATTTAATAAATCTATTTTACACATAAGTACAAACATTTAATAAAATCAAATGAAACTACAAATTATATTTTTACGGGGGTAGTTTCACTTCTGTAATGGAGACGAATTGTTATTACATTTATATACGAACTAATAGTAAACGTTAAAAATAAAAAATATAAATTGATACAAATTACAATATTGGTAAAGGGTGGTTTCATCCCCTCAATAAATTTAATAAATCTATTTTACACATAAGTACAAACATTTAATAAAATCAAATGAAACTACAAATTATATTTTTACGGGGGTAGTTTCACTTCTGTAATGGAGACGAATTGTTATTACGTTTGTATACGAACTAATAGTAAACGTTAAAAATAAAAAATATAAATTGATACAAATTACAATATTGGTAAAGCGTGGTTTCATCCCCTCAATAAATTTAATAAATCTATTTTACACATAAGTACGGGGTTATATTACGGGGTCTATTTTACGGGGGTAGTTTCATCCCCTTATACATTAAAAAGTCGTCTGTATCGCATACATTCAAACATTTAATCAGAAATTAAACGAAAGACAATAAATTACACTCTCAGCTTCATCCCCTCAACAAAGGATTAATCTTCCCGATTTCGTAATCACTGTAAAAGACAACGCAGAAGCGGCAAGATAATTATCAACAGAGCGGACTGATACTTCACAGAAACATTTTTCCTTCGAAATATAACTTGTCCACGACAAAGTTTCTCGGTTTTATTGGTGGACACCTTGCTGACACCAGGGGGAGGGAAGAATATCGTCGAGGAAGGTCTCTTTCAAGTCGAAGCTATTCTCGCTGTGAACGAGAGAAGAAACAAAAAAAAAAGCAAAAAAGGAGCAACGGAAGGAAAAAACAACACACGCTAGAAAATAAAGGAAACGAGCTAGAGGGAGAGAGAGAGAGAAGGAGAGTCAGCCTCTCGCGCCTTTTGCGTTCCATTTCTGCCGCTCATTGTCGCTCGCACTGGTTTTTCGTGCTCTCCGGGAGGCTTTGAGTCGCCGGCTCAGAGCGACGGACAAAGTTGCAAACGTCGTTCTGCTACCAGTCACCGATTGTCGGATCCTCCTGATCGACCGTTTTCGCGCTCACGGCGTGTCAAGCGAGAAATATTCGGTGCCGAGGTGTTCGATCGCGACGCCCGTCCGAATGTATTAGGCCATCGCATGACGTCGCGACGCTTACGACGACAAGTTCGACACTGGAAATACAAGATCCGTCTACGTTTCTTATTTCAGCGAAATCGAGACTGTACAACTGCTTTCGTACGCGGTTATCTAGGCTTCGACCGTACGCTGTCGAACAAATCCAGCGTGAACTTTTTTGTTTATAATTATTACTTGGTGAATCATTTACCTGGATATAGCTGACATTTGTACGGTTAAAATGATACCCAACACGATACCATTCGGTTTCGATTTGCTCGTGTAATGCATGATTTAGTGGAGCCTCTATTATCCGAACTGGTGATGAAGTTGTACTGAATTGTGGATTTACTCGGGCAAATATGGTGCGATTGTATCGTGCTTGGGCTCGTTTTAATCGGGAACGTGTCACGAATATGCCAATGCAAGTTTCGTGAAGAAATAATTAAGAAGAAAAAAGTTATGAAGAGTTTTTACTCGATAACTTTTTTCTGTTCCAGTCCAGTTATTTGCCCGAAGTTCCGAATATTCTCTCGCGGCAGCCAATGATTTCGTTATCCGTGGACCGAGGGGAGGGGGGACGATTTGATCTATAATACATCCTCGGTCGATCCGACGGCGACTTCCGGCGACGCTGTCTCGACGAACGCGAAGGTTCGAACGCCGCCGGATCGTAACGGGTCCGTAAATTGCGCGCGGCGGGTAATACGATAAATCAGGGCGTGCGACCCGGCGAAATTGCGGCCGTTATGGCTTGAAAAATGAATGACGAGACCGGCGGGCCGGAGGGGGACTCGCGATACACCCACGCACAGGTCAAATAAGCTGCGGTTTAGTGAACCGTACTCCGTCGGACCGCTTCGTCTGGACGAATCGCGCTTGATTAAAATCTTCATAACTTTTTTTATTTTTTATCATTCTTTTATGAAACATTCAGTATCTCGTCCGTGACATTTTTCCGATTAAATTGAGCCCAACCACGATACAATCGCACCATATTTGCCTGAGTAAATCCACAAATCACTAGAACTTCATCACTAGTTCGGATAATAGAGGCTCGACTATATCATGCATTACACGAGTAAATCGAAACCGAATTATATCGTGTTTGGGCTCATTTTAACCGGGAAAATGTCAGGAATGTCATGGTAATAGTGTCATAGAGAAATAATTATAAATAAACAAATTATCACTCGATTAGCATCGCAATTTTAAAATTATCCAGCTATTAGCATCAGATGGGCCGACATTTGCGCAGAGATTTAAATTGTTTTCGAGTTCCCCGGTTGTGCTGTTCCGCTGGCAAGCATGGAAGGCCGGTAAGGGAGGGGTTGAAGTAAGAAAGAGGGGGGTGGAACTCGAAAGACAAATTCGCCGGAATCGGTAAACAGACCGTAGAACCGGAAAAGCCACCGAAAGGATTTCCCCCGAGGATCAATTGGATCGCGCGCGCGCCAGTTCTTCGCCGGAGTTCGCCTCCGGAATTATGTACAGGGTGTCCGAGAAATACGGCCAAGCGTGAACCGGGAATTAACGCGGATTGCAGGCGTCGTTTGTTACCCGGTCTGTCTTCCGAAGTTATAATTAATCGAGCCGTGCGGCGGCCAAGTGAATTAGCCGCTAAGATAACGGACGGCGATGAGATTATGTTTATTGCTGTAGATTTTGTAGTTTGTTTTCGGAATTTTCGAAACACGTGTTGTCGAGCTTGATAAAACAGACTAGAAATGATCACTGAAAGTAACAAAATATTTGCGAAATTTTTTAAAATGATCAAAAATCAATTCGAGTCACAAACAAAATATTTCCGAAATTTTTTAAAATGATAAAAAATTAAATTCGAGTCTTTTGAAATGCGACATGAAATATAAATTAGTGTAATAGAAAATTACGCGTGGGCAATTTCGCAGAGACTGCAATCTATTGTTTCGAGACCCAGGTTATTATAGCGAAGGGATATTACAAAATAATTGTTGAACATACTGAGACTGATACACAACTTGAAGTGGCTGCTAAGGACACTCTAGAACTTTTGTTAACTTCATGAACAAAGTTCCAGGCGACAAGCTGCTGTGTTTGTCTCAGTCGGTGTGTATCGAACACTAATACTCACTCATGTACACACAATGTTAACAAAATTCAACTATGCCGCTGGCACGTCACATATAGCGACAGAATACATGCACTACAATTTTTCATAATATTTATGGTGAATATTGAACATATTTTTATACCGTTAAAAATATGCAAAATTATGAATGTTATGAGCGATATTAAAAATATTAAGTGGTATGGGCAATCATTTTTATGCAATCTTTTTTCATAATATTTATGGTCGATATTGAACATATTTTTATACCGTTAAAAATATTCAAATTATGAATGTTATAAGCGATATTAAAAATATTAAGTGATATAGGCAATCATTGTTTTATAGTATTAACACTACAATTATGGAAATTAAATCTTCAGAATGGCGGGTGAAAAATTCTTAAATTTGTAATGATCGAAAACTGTAAAAATGCTTCTTTTTTAAATGTTTTGTAAACTATTATTTTTACTCAGTGCCGCAAAATTAATCGCTTTCATTGCTCCATAAATTCAGTATTAAATGTTTCGCGCCCGCAATTTCCGGTCCGCTTCTTAAATCGTAAAAAGCCGCGCGCGCAGGAATCAGCGGCTAATTATGGCAGGGCGTTTGCAGAAAAAAAAAAAATAAAAATCCCCATTCACTATCTCGAACTTTCCCCGTGGCCCGTGGATAATAATATTCCGTAATACTGTCAAACTTCCGAATAAAACTTCTCTCGTCAACTCTAACGTTGCCCAGTTTAATTTTCCCGCGCATAATTCCTCTCCTACCACTGTAACGAGACTTGACTTAATTCAACCGCACACCCCTGGTCCAGTTTTTTTTAATCCAGAGAACAAAATTATTCTCGTTCGTTGTTAAATAAACGAAAAAAAATCCTCCCGACGAGTTTATTCGTAAAAAGAATCGTTTGTTGTAGCTCGAGGAGAAGGTTAATTACGCGTTATTTCATACAGCTGGAAATTAGGCGAAGAATTGTGTGAAGAATAATTACGAAACGTAGAATAGCAGAGTTAGCTGAAATATATTAAAAAAAATTTCTGCAAGCCTTTGTTTCGTTTTATTTGCACAAAGTTCGCGTATTTGGAATTTGCCGGGAAATTCGAATTACAAATTACTTCTCTGTATTGTTCCAAGAGAATTTTTTGAAAAATAATCTGTAATATTTTTCTCGGATTTTCTCGAATTTTCAGCGTGTTTCACTATTTATTTTTAGTGAATTAGTGGTGCTTGTTTGGCGATGTCTGCGAGAGACGTTCACAGTGCAAATTACAGTCGCAGTTATATTAATACCAGCTTAATACGGTATCACGCGCAAATAGCAATTTCGTGGAATTCTGCGCGTGCATTACACGTTCGTATTAGTAGACGATTGTCGCACCTGTTATTGTTATGCTCTAAATTGTTCGGGAATTAGAGGAGAGACTGGTTGGGTATCTACGGTAATTACGGTGAACAAGAGTTAAGGCGATCAGCGGTTTATCGTGCGCCATTAACACAGAAATTCCGAACCGCAAAAGAAAATCTAAAAACCAGTCTCCCATAAAATGCTTCATATCGTAAAAATTCTGCAAATAAAATTCTCAATCGGAGAAAGAGGGGGACGTAAATATAAATTCTTTAAGCAAAATAAAAAAAGAGCGATTGTGGGAAGCAGGAGTTAAATAAAAGTTCATTTCATCCCCTAACAGTTTTTTTCACACTGAGAACATAACACTATTTTTCCGAACTTTCATGTTTTTTTTATGCATAATAAATGCATGAAAATCCTACGTCATCGATGTAACATAACAAGGTATTCCTATTTTAATAAATCGCCACTGTTGTACATCTACAAACATTTAATAAAATAAGAATTAAATGGAGGACCTCAATTAAACTACCGATTAATATTTTTACGGGGGTAGTTTCATCCCCTCAACAAGTGTACATTCGTAAATCGTCCCTATTGCACACGTTCTAAAATGTTCAAAAAAATTTAGATGAAAATCAAACTGCAAATTATATATTGGTAAGGGGTAGTTTCATCCCCTCAATAAACATATATTCAATAAATCGTCTCTATTGGTCATTAAAGGGTTCAAAAGAATAAAAGTTGGTTGAAAGACGAAAATAATACCATAAATTGTATATTGTTAAGGGGTAGTTTCAACCCCCCAATAAATTTTAATAAATCTTTTTAAGTTCTTCGAGTTAAATAAAAGTTCATTTCATCCTCTAACAGTTTTTTTTCACACTGAGAACAACATAACACTATTTTTCCGAATTTTCATGTTTTTTTTTTTAAATCCTACGTCATCAATGCAACATAACAAGGTATTCCTACGACCAACTTCGAAATACAATACCATCGTGCTTCGATTGTCTTCTTGTAAAACTGCTGCATTTACCATGACAAAAGAAATTTCCGATGGTTTCGCAAACAAGAGAAATTAAGAACAATTCATGCAATCGTGAAACCTCTTAAGGGCCACTAGAAATCCTTTCGAAGCATTTCAATTTTATCAAGCATTCCAACTCGGCAAAAATAAACCTTGAATCCTTCATAGCCGAGCCTCGATGTCATATCAAAACAACGAAAAAGGGAGAAGAAGCGGCGTAGAAATTAATTCGGTCAAGGGAGAGATAAAATAGACTCAGAGAGAGAGAGAGAAAGAGAGAGAGAGAGAGTTGGATACCGCGCGTACCCGATACGCACCGAACGGAAAAGGAACAGAGCAACTTGTCGCCGTGGAAATTCGTTCATTAAAGTCTTTAAAAGACTCGGTTTCCGAGCGAGGCGAGATAAAATCAGGACACGTTCGAAGGGTGTGTACACGAGACAGAGAGAGAGGGAAAGAGCGAGAGAAAGAGAGCACAGGCCGGGTTGTTCATTGGTCGATTTACAGGCTTGCAGAAGGATGGGGCTGCGGCCTGTATAATATTTAGAGGATCGGGGACAACTGGTCCGTCTCCCAGGGGTGGAATAAAAGGCGAACACCCGGAATTTACGGTCACCATTTCCCATCCATCCCCCTTTTCCTTCCCGGCGTCTGCGTCAATGCGGAATTATCGTTAATTAATAAATGCTACAATTTCCCTCTGATTCACTCCATCCTACTCCGTGTACACCCACGCTTTCGACACCTGTAAATAATTCCGTTTGCTTGCATAGTATTCGCCCTTTCTTTCGCTGCTGAATGTTGCAACCAGTGTTGTTACACCGCTGGAAAATTTATTATTTGTATACAATTACTGTAAACGATAAAAATGTAGATGATGTATCGATACGAATTATATATTGGTGAGGGGTAGTTTCATCATATTTAATGAATTATGTTTCAACCCCTCCAGAGGTGTACATTAATAAATCGTCCATATTGCACACCATTCTAAAATGTTTAAAAAAGTTGGATGAAAGACGAAAATCAAACTACAAATTGTATGTTGGGGTAGTTTCATCCCTCCAATAAATTTTAATAAATCGCCACTATTGTACATGTACAAACATTTAATAAAATAAGAATTAAATGGAGGACCACAATGAAACTACCGATTAATATTTTCACGGGGGTAGTTTCAACCCCTCAACAAGTGTACATTAGTAAATCATCTCTATTGCACACGTTCTAAAATGTTCAAAAAAGTTGGATGAAAATCAAACTGCAAATTATATATTGGTAAGGGGTAGTTTCATCCCCTCGATAAACATATATTCAATAAATCGTCTCTATTGGTCATATACAAACATTAAAGGGTTCAAAAGAATAAAAGTTGGTGGAAAGACGAAAATAATACCACTAATTATATATCGGTAAAGGGGTAGTTTCATCCCGCCAATAAATTTTAATAAATCGCCAGTGTTGTACAAACATTTAATAAAATAAGAATTAAATGGAGGACCACAATGAAACTACCGATTAATATTTTCACGGGGGTAGTTTCAACCCCTCAACAAGTATACATTAGTAAATCGTGTCTATTGCACACGTTCTAAAATGTTCAAAAAAGTTGGATGAAAATCAAACTGCAAATTATATATTGGTAAGGGGTAGTTTCATCCCCTCGATAAACATATATTCAATAAATCGTCTCTATTGGTCATATACAAACATTAAAGGGTTCAAAAGAATAAAAGTTGGTGGAAAGACGAAAATAATACCACTAATTATATATCGGTAAAGGGGTAGTTTCAACCCCCAAGAAATTTTAATAAATCGCCAGTGTTGTACATGTACAAATATTTAATAAAATAAGAATTAAATGGAGGACCACAATGAAACTACCGATTAATATTTTCACGGGGGTAGTTTCAACCCCTCAACAAGTGTACATTAGTAAATCGTCCCTATTGCACACGTTCTAAAATGTTCAAAAAAGTTGGATGAAAATCAAACTGCAAATTATATATTGGTAAGGGGTAGTTTCATCCCCTCGATAAACATATATTCAATAAATCGTCTCTATTGGTCATATACAAACATTAAAGGGTTCAAAAGAATAAAAGTTGGTTGAAAGACGAAAATAATACCACAAATTATATATTGGTAAGGGGTAGTTTTAACCCCCGAATAAATTTTAATAAATCGTCCCTGTTGTATACATACGAACATTAAAGGGTTCAAAAGAATAAAAGTTGGTTGAAAGACGAAAATAATACCACAAATTGTATATTGTTAAGGGGTAGTTTCAACCCCCCAAAAAATTTTAATAAATCGTCCCTGTTGTATACATACGAACATTAAAATATTTAATAAAGTGAAATGGAGGACCACAATTATAGTGAAAATTATATTTTTCGAAACCCGTAAATATTTCCGTTTGCCGCTATCGTATTTGTTCGCCGCCCTTTGTTTCGCTACTGAATGTTGCAACGAGCCTCGGCTTGCAACACCGCCGGCAACTTGGATGCACGTTGTTTGCCGGAGAAATTAAGGAGTAATATTTTATGCCACAGGCGAGAGAGTGATGGAGAGAGTGGCGGAGTGTGAGAAAGAGAGAGAGAGAGAGAGAGAGAGAGAGCTTTGTTGTTTGGCTTTCGACAAGAATTTTCGGGTACTCGATGGCCGAGTTGTGTTACGAGTTGCGACACTGCGCGTGGGTTTCGGAATTATTTATTAGTCACTGATATTTAATACCCTTTTGCAAGGCTTTTAGTACGATTGCTGGAATGTTTATCGTACGAGTTCTTCAGCTTCGGAGGATTTTGTTCCTCGAGTATTTTACACTGGAAATTATTTTTTTTGCTGATGAACATTTGCTGTTGTTGGTTTTTTGAGTGACTGCTATCAATGTGGGAACATTTTTTTTTATATGGAAAATTGAAGGGTTTTGGGAGAATTTGTAAGTGAAAATAATTGATTAGATAAAATTCAATAATATTAGTTTGAGGTGCATTTAGAGATGGAAATTGTTTATGTTTGTGAATTCTCGTTTTGTGACTTTTAAGTGATCGCAATAAAAATTAATGAATAATAATGATATGTCAAATAAGAATTGATTTTTGCAAAGTGGAATAAAAATTTTTCGGACGAAATGAAATGTTTATGAATTCTCGTTTTGTGACTTTTAAGTGATCACAATAAAAATTAATGAATAATAATGATATATCAAATAAGAATTGATTGTTGCAAAGCGGAATAAAAATTTTTCGGATGAAATGAAATGTTTATGAATTCTCGTTTTGTGACTTATAAGTGATCACAATAAAAATTAATGAATAATAATGATATATCAAATAAGAATTGATTGTTGCAAAGTGGAATAAAAATTTTTCGGACGAAATGAAATGTTTATGAATTCTCGTTTTGTGACTTATAAGTGATCACAATAAAAATTAACGAATAATAATGATACATCAAATAAGAATCGATTGTTGCAAAGTGGAATAAAAATATTTCGGACGAGATGACTGAATATGTTTAAACTGTTTAATTTTGTACTAGCGAGCGCAACAAAGTCACGCTAATTCCGCAGCGACCGACCGGAAACGGGCAATTATTTTTCAGGGAAGTTCCTGCAGCTTTCCGGAACACTCTCTAGTTCAGTTCCCACCTTGAAGCCAGCCTTAAATTAACAATTTACTTTCACGGCGGAAGGAACCGCTCTACTTCCTCCTGGCTACGATTGTTTTTCTTCTGGCTTTGGCGAAGGGTTGAAAGGAGAATGATTAGGGAGAATTCAACTAGAATTCGGAGGCGCGGAAGATAAACGAGGAACTTCTTTGTATCATTTTCGGGGCCACGTAAAAACACACCGAAACTCCGCGCGAGAGTTTCCATTTCCTATCTCTCCAACAAATACAGGAAACAAATAACAAACGCTTTTTCGTAGACAGCTCTATGCATCTGAAATTTTCGCGGCCCTCTTAATCTTGTTTGTTTAAATGAAAATTCTGCTTCGAGAAAATATTTTCGAGTATCCGAAGATATCGAGATGTCTGGGAATTTGTTTAAACAAAACTAATAAATATTTTAATTTTACAGATTCGTTTATCAATCTTTAGAGAGTAAGAATTTTTTTTAAGTGCATACGATGATCCTACTCTCGAAGTTATGGCATACAACGATTTTGTACTAAAAATTAATGTTTAATATTTATTATGTACATACGTGTGCTCGTGACGCGTATTAATTTTTTAAACAGACTGCAGGGAAAATGTCTCGTTAATCTCATTCTATTGCTTAATTAAAATTATTGAAACCAGAATGTTGTATTTTGCATAATTTATGAATTTTTTAAAACAGCTGCTGGTGCTCCTAGTTTGTCTGTTATTATTAATGTAACAGTTCATTAATAAATTACGATTTCGATACTCCGGGTCAGAATAGACCCGGGCACCGCCCGGTCTGAGGGTCAAAAATGTATTTCTTCTCATAATGATTTTCACAAGTTGACAATGTATATCACTTATTCATCAATTTTTAATGCTCCTACTGGTCATACAAAATAAAAATAGTTTCTTCTATTGAGACCAACATGGTAGACATAGCTTTATGCATCTGAAATTTTCGCGACCCTCTTATATTGTTTGTTTAAATGAAAATTCTGCTTCGAGAAAATATTTTCGAGTATCCGAAGATATTGAGATGTCTAGGAATTTGTTTAAACAAAACTAGTAAATATTTTAATTTTACAGATTAGTTTATCAATCTTTAGAGAGTAAACAGGAATTTTTTTAAGCGCATACGATGATTCTACTCTCGAAGTTATGGCATACAACGATTTTATACTAAAAATTAATGTTTAATATTTATGTACGTGCGCTCGCGACGCGTATTAATTTTTTAAACAGACTGCAGGGAAAATGTCTCGTTAATCTCATTCTATTGCTTAATTAAAATTTCACTTACGCGACGTTAATTATTTTTTACTCGCCCTCTCGGTTCGTATTAACGGCACTCGGGGCCATTTTGTCCTAACACTTGCCCGGTTCTCTTTGAGAGATCATGTAATTAAAAATGATGTTGGACCATTTCACACTGCTGTCGGGCGAAGCGTTCAAAAACTCAATTTCGAAAGTCACCATCTGCCCGGGAATCAATTTTTGCATTGTGTTGAACATCTTTCATAAATTAATTCAGCAATTGTGTCAACCTTTTAAACAACATTTAATTAATTAAAAGAAAAGAAAACAAAAGTGATCGTACTGGAAAAAGTAATAATTATTGATTTGTAAGAACGACGGGTAATTATTGTTCATTATTTACTAGGCAATGATTAAAGAGCAAGAATTTGCAATTGAGATCGTGGGGTGTTCAGAGAATATTCATTCGAGTTTAGACAATAGATCGTAATTTATGCTCGTATCGCATGATATTATTGTTGTACAATTGTCTGTGCAATTATAATTATTTACGTTATCAATTTTATTTGTAATATTCTACCAAATGCTCCGCGACTAATTGTAAATACAAACATAAAATTGAAAATTTTACTAATCAAATGGATATGAAAAAGCAATGGAATATAAATAGAGAAAATTCGAATAAAATGTGAAATAAAATAAAACTATCGAACACGAAAAATAATACATAAAGGCGAAAGACGAGAGAAATGACAGAGAAGTAACGCGAAGAGGAATAAAGATCCAGCTATTTCATTTAAATAATACATTAAGCTTCGGGGAATAATGGTTTGCTTATGTAAATGGCTCAGATTCTCATGCAAGTTTAATTGCCGCCATCTTGGAACACTAAGAACCACCGCCATTAACAGATCTAACGGCAGGAGGCGACAATATTTACGAGAGTTTTGGGAATAAACTATTTTATTCCAAGAATTAATATCTTAACAGTCGGCGCGAGTACCTACGTTTGGAATGTTAGCAGTAAAACGGGATTAAATAATCCAATAAATTATTTACAGCGTTGTATATGCGAGTTCAAAAGCGCGTCTGTAGACAACACGAGCAACACATTTCGGTCCAGAAATTTTTTTACACTACGTACATACACGGTGTCCCAAAACGACTGCGTAAGCGGGAAATGGGAGGTTCCTTGGGTCATTTGAAGCAACATTTTCCTTAACAAAAATGGCGTCCGCGGCTTTGTTTAGGAGTTATTAACGAAAAACACGGACCAATCAGAGCGCGAGCTAGACGCTCGCTGGCACGTTCAGCGCGGCGAGCCGGCAGGCGGTTGGCTGAACGTGCCAGCGAGCGTCTAGGTCGCGCTCTGATTGGTTCGTGTTTTTCGTTAATAACTCCTAAACAAAGCCGCGGACGTCATTTTTGTTAAGGAAAATGTTGCTTCAAATGACCCAAGGAACCTCCCATTTCAATTTAATGCAGTAATTTTGGGACACCCTGTATACCGCGTTTGAACAGTTCCATTTCAGCAATGATAAACAACCCCTAAATTTCATATACAAGAGTATTTCAGAGCACCGAGAAATCCTCCGTCGAATCAAATTTTCCTGGAAAATTAAGAAGTTTCTCCCATTTAGCGATAAGTCAATTCATTTAAATCCAGATGGTCCGGTCGATCGATATTAAAACGCAATGGCGTGGCCTCCTCAAATATTGGCGCGGATAATTTCGTCGGAAGATGACAGGTGTGAAAATATTAGTATTGGACGGGAATTGGCGAGCAGATCTGGCGACAGTAGTGCGAGAGTATTGGGGGAGGGGGGGACGTTAGGTGGGTGTGGACTGCAACGGGTTACACCTCTGCATAGAGGCGGAAGGAACGAGGGAAAATCGATTACATTCTTTTGAGGGGCTTTGAAAGGATCTTTAAAGGGCGGGAAAAGATATCGGATCTCCCTTTGGAATAGCGCTACACGGGGAACTCAAGACGGTCGCTTACAGTCCAATTTTCTCGGGGCCTTTGTAGAAAAAAGGGGCCATCAACAAAATTTCTCTCTCTCTCTCTCTCTCTCTCTCTCTCTCTCTCTCTACCGTCGCGTCGTCGCGAAACCTCCTCGGGAGAGAGAGGAGCTAAATTGTTCATGAAGACGGAATCTCGGAATTGCGGCGCATTCAAAGGCTAAACACATTTTCCGAGGCACTTAACCGTGGCTAATACACTCGTTGTTACTTAAGAGTCGGGGATGAAGTAAGCCTTCTGGGCTGGTACGCGCTTCTCAGAAGCACCTAACTGTTTCGGAACTGCTCGCCGAGAGAATGATCGAGAATTATACGACGTTTATTCGTTAAATATTTCATTCTGATTTTGCACACTATTTTTATCCTGCTGAATTTTTAAGATTATAATTTCAGTGAAATATTAAAGAAGACATTGGAAGAATTGACAAATGAGTTTAAATGTTGGTCTCGATAGAAGAAACTATGTTTATTTTGTTTGACCAGTAGGAGCATTAAAAATTGATGAGTAATATATTGTCAACTTATGAAAATCATTATGAGAAGAAATACATTTTTGACCCTCGGACCGGGCGGTGCCCGGGTCTATTCTGACCCGGAGTATCAAAATCGTAATTTATTAACGAACTGTTACATTAATAATAACAGACAAACTAGGAGCACCAGCAGCTGTTTTAAAAAATTCATAAATTATGCAAAATACAACGTTCTGGTTTCAATAATTTTCGTAAATTGAAAATAATATATCTTCCTAAATTCTCTTGATCTTTTCACTACTTTAAATTTTGTACCTCCTTATTGTTATTAGAATTTTTAAGACTATAATTTCAGTGAAATATTAAAGAAGACATTGGAAGAATTGACAAATGAGTTTAAATGTTGGTCTCGATAGAAGAAACTATGTTTATTTTGTTTGACCAGTAGGAGCATTAAAAATTGATGAGTAATATATTGTCAACTTATGAAAATCATTATGAGAAGAAATACATTTTTGACCCTCGGACCGGGCGGTGCCCGGGTCTATTCTGACCCGGTGTATCAAAATCGTAATTTATTAATGAACTGTTACATTAATAATAACAGACAAACTAGGAGCACAACCAGCTGTTTTTGAAAAATTCATAAATTATGCAAAATACCACATTCTGTTTTCAATAATTTTCGTAAATTGAAAATAATATATCTTCCTAAATTCTCTTGATCTTTTCACTACTTTTTTTGTACCTCCTTATTGTTATTAGAATGTTTATTTCGCTTAAACAGTGTAAACACGTCGATAGAGTTCGAATGAACAAAATTTCTCGAAATTTTTTAGTACACACGGAGGACTCGTTGACAGGTTTACTGTGCCAATAACAGTGCAGCCGAGGTGTGCCAAAAATCGCTAATTAAATCGAGTCCACTGTCCCGGATGCGAGGCAAACGATTTTTCCGTCGCTCGTGCACTGCGAGAGAGAGGGCGTTGTTAATGATTTCGCTAATTTCGATTCGCCGCGTCGACACGCCGTTATTATTTCAGTCAAATCATTCACGCGATACCATTGTCCCATTTGGATGAGCCCGTCATTATCGGCGTCGTCGATCGATTAACGCTCGATTGGCTCCTCTTTAATTGGAAACCACCGTCCTTTGTTTGGACACGTGTACTCTCCTCCATTCAACAACGCGCCGCGATATTCCCGACCAATAGGTGTTAACATATTCCAGGTGTGCCATAACGGGGTTCGCCTAAACAATTCCGCAACCCTAATCTATTTTAACCCTTGCCCTCTCTGTTAACTTGGTTCGCTTAATTTTATTTCATCTAACATTATCTACTGTAATTTGAAAGTTTCCCCCCCCAAAAAAGTGGAACTAATTCGTGAATTAGAAAAATTGTTTTTTTTTTAAATCAAATTATTAAAACATTATTCGTGACATTTTTCTGATTAAAACGAGTCCAAACACGACCCAATTTGGATCACGTTTACTCGTTTAACCGACGATATTGTAGAAGATACTGCCAGTTCGCATAATCGAGGCTCCGCTACAATCGTGGATTAAATAAACAAATACACTCCGAATTGTGTCGTGTTTGGACTCGTTTTAATCGGAAAAATGTGATCAATATATCAATAATAGTTTCGCTGCGAATAATTTTGCAACATTAAATTCATTTATTTATACAAACAGAATGAACTGTTTGTATGCACGAATATTGGTTAGTAAAAGAATACGATGATCCGGCGATTAAAGATTGATAATTCTGCATGGTTATAAACATTCTATGTCAACTTAACTCGGCTTCCGCTCCGATGGATAAAAATTGATTAATATTCGAGAAGATGCGGAGTGCATTAATAAAAATGTGCGAAAGTTCCGGTGCAACTTGTACTCCTGAAACTTTTAAATTCGAAAAATGAATGCTAGGCAAACTTTTCGGGGTGGTGGGGGGGGGGGGACGTGCGGGAAATTCAACTCGACAACGACGAAGAAACGAAAAAAAACCAAGAATGAAACGACGGCGGAGAGTTTGACGACGGAGAATTTTAGTTCGAAAAGCAAATTTCGAAGTGTAATTCGATTCGCGAATGGCGTCGAAACCCGTGGGAGTCTCTCGGAGATTGAAAAATTCTGCGAAATACTACATCGTTTAATTCCTATTTACCGGGCGCTATTACCGAGAAGGGCGAAAACGCTTTGTTTTCCGCGATTTTCGGCGGAAATTGTCGGATACTGCGTTCCATGGATTAATACGAGCGATTGGACTGTGGTTATAGTGTATTTGGATTGCTATGGATAATTCACGAAATGGCGCGAAATAATATTAATTTGGAACGGTGATGATATAGTAATTGGAGAATGAATATTAGTGAGGCCATATTAATTATGAAGCTTAATCCGTAAATTATGCATTTGTTTAAACAGGGATATTGTTGCAATACAAAATTTATTTAATGCATTATATAAAATTTATTATTACAAAAATTCGACTTTTTGGAAAAATAAAGAGGCAAACATCACGATAATTAATTTAGCGATAAATGGAGATACAAATGATCGAATAAGCAAGATCAAAAAGATAAACATCAGAATAAATAATCGGGCACCAAAATTGAAAGTGGTGAAAAACGGCGGAGATAAAATAAACAAGATAAAAAATAATAATTGGTCAAAAATTCGACTTTTGGAAAAATAAAGAGACAAACGTCACGATTATTAATTTAGCGATAAAATTGAAAATGGAGATACAAATGATCGAATAAGCAAGATCAAAAAGATAACACATTAGAATAAATAATCGGGCAACAAAATTGAAAGTGGAGAAAAACCGCAGAGATAAAATAAACAAGATAAAAAATAATAATTGGTCAAAAAAATTAACAAATATGAGAGGACAAAATAATAATAATTGGTTAAAAAAATTAACAAATATATGAGAGGACAAAATGAACAAGATCACAAAAAAATAATAATTGGTCAAAAAAATTAACAAATATATGAGAAGACAAAATGAACAAGATCACAAAATGAATATGAATTATAGTATAAATGAATCAGTATGGTAACATAGTGAACTAAAATGGCAGCAACTAACGAAGTGAATGGCGCAAAATGGCGTAAGCGAAAGTAAAGAATATGCGTGGGGTATAATAAGCGTGATGTTAAACCAGTGGAAAATATTGGATTTGTTTAATATTATAATAATTGACGAAGGTCACTTTTGGACCGAGAGATGAACCGTCAGAAAAGAGGATTTTCATGTCGACTGAAAGCGACACCTAGAGCGATCATTAATGATAAAAATACCGGCGTTAACCGTCGACGAATTAAAACATTAAACGATAAAAGGATTGAAAGAGAAACGCGGCCGCCAGCGACGTTTCAATGGAATTTCGACGGGTGAATATATGTATCTACCGTACACGTGTGTGCGTGTACCACGTAGTATAAATTGATGGTATATTTTCATGATGGAGAGACATAGGATGTGGTTATCCGCAAAACTTTTACGCGAAGATTTTTATTCCTTTATCCGACTGTTCTCGACAGTGCGCAGTTTCAATTGTTTAATATTGAATAATGGATCACCTCGAAAGGTATCTTCCTCTTTGATATTACACGGTACGGTGAGCACGCTATGGTCTTTTTATTCGATCATTCTCCGGGCAAATTTTTTCATCGGTCTCGGACGAGTTTCAATTTTTTTTTTGTTCAAAGTCTGAGACATTAATCAATGTTGGAAAAATTAGAACCAAGTATCGTTAGAAATTAATTGAAATTTTTAGTAGGGTAACTGCACCAGTAAATGAACGCTTTTGTATTTTTGTATTTTTTGCTTTTCCATCATTGTTTAATTACTAGAATGTAGTGTTCATTGACTGGTATTTTTTATATGTTTTATTTAACGTTTAATAAAGACAAATAATAATAATTTCAATTTATTTGTGTTCATTTAATTTTGACAAATGAAGTATAGGGAGCCATTTGGCATATATGAGATTCCTTTAATTCACATTTTATTTTAAAAATAAAATATCTTCCTGAACAATTTCTTAAATGTTCATTCACTGGTGCAGTTACCCTATGCCTGTTGTAGATATTGTATATGTATACATAGATTAACAATGTTTTGAAAATAAATATTTTTATATAATATTCTTCAACTAAATTTTATTTTTTTTATCGAATGCTGGGATTAAAAAAGTTTCGTATCAAACGTTTACTTGAAATTCTAGAATGAAAAAAATCGTTTAAACGTCGGACTCGAATACAAGAATTAATAAATACTTAAATTAAGAATTTCTTTAAATGGAACATTTTCTAAAAAAATTCTAAGCTGTCGAAACAATTTTTACGAAATACTGCAAACAGGAGCAGAGCTCTAACAAGAAAGCGAGCTAATAAAAACGTGGTAAAAATGCAAAAATCTGACCGCAACGGTGAAAGTTTCTTTCGAAATTGGAAAAGTATTCGTTGATCGAGCCGATTTAATTTGCGATATTTGCCACGGCGGTGGTTGAAGCGAATACGCGAATGCAAATCGTTGGCAAATAAAGTGTGCTTCTGTGAAATTGTATGCACAAGCTTATACAGACGATTTAACAGAGTGCAATATTTCCGTGGGGCGCGTTGGCCGCAGTGGATCAAAAACCGCGGGTAAAAATGGAAATCGTTCGCCACACAACGTTTTCTTAATCAATTTAGTTCTACGCGAGCCGGATTTCATCGGTGAAAAACGAAATTCCACTGGAAACTGTACGATCGACCATGAAAAAAGCCCGAATAGGTGAAACGATGCGAGTGCAGGGTTGAAACGGATTCTGGGAACTCAAAGGAACTTCTCCCGGCTTGAGAGTGTTTCGGCACAATGCGCTGGCCCCGTATTTGCGGAAGTTATTGGACGAGTAACATGACTTTGGTTTCAGCATAATATGCCAGCTCTCGTCGTACATCATACGTTGTTGAAACATGCGACTGCTTTATTGGCTTATTCCACGCGAAATGACGGTTTTCGCACTTTCGGCACACCGTCGTCGTATTAACTGCGGTTGCTCCATTAGTATTGCGTTAAAGAGGAACGATCATGATGCATAGAATTTGCGTTTCGAGCTGCGCAAACTGCTCCGCCATTGGCGTGGACTTTGCCAAGTTTAGACCAAAATTGAAATTCGTCAGAACGTAGCGCTATAACCGAATTTTTTTCAGATTAGATTTGCATAAAAATTTTTGTATTTTAAAAGCTTCCAAAATAAAAATGGAGCATTTAATTTCTAAAAGCAGAACTCAAAAAATAGTGTTTCATCCCGCCAATGAATTTTAATAAATCGCCACTGTTGTACATGTACAAACATTTAATAAAATAATAATTAAATGGAGGACCACAATTAAACTACCGATTAATATTTTTACGGGGGTAGCTTCAACCCCTCAACCCTGTACATTAGTAAATCGTCTCTATTGCACACGTTCTAAAATGTTCAAAAAAGTTGGATGAAAATCAAACTGCAAATTATATATTGGTAAGGGGTAGTTTCATCCCCTCGATAAACATATATTCAATAAATCGTCTCTACTGGTCATATACAAACATTAAAGGGTTCAAAAGAATAAAAGTTGGTGGAAAGACGAAAATAATACCACAAATTGTATATTGGTAAGGGGTAGTTTCATCCCCCCAATGAATTTTAATAAATCGCCACTGTTGTACATGTGCAAACATTTAATAAAATAAGAATTAAATGGAGGAGCACAATGAAACTACCGATTAATATTTTTACGTCATCCATTTTAACCTTTTAAAGCTTCCAAAATAAAAATGGAGCATTTAATTTCTAAAAGCAGAACTCAAAAAATAGTGTTTCATCCCGCCAATGAATTTTAATAAATCGCCACTGTTGTACATGTACAAACATTTAATAAAATAATAATTAAATGGAGGACCACAATGAAACTACCGATTAATATTTTTACGGGGGTAGTTTCAACCCCTCAACAAGTGTACATTAGTAAATCGTCTCTATTGCACACGTTCTAAAATGTTCAAAAAAGTTGGATGAAAATCAAATTGCAAATTATATATTGGTAAGGGGTAGTTTCATCCCCTCGATAAACATATATTCAATAAATCGTCTCTACTGGTGATATACAAACATTAAAGGGTTCAAAAGAATAAAAGTTGGTGGAAGGACGAAAATAATACCACAAATTGTATATTGGTAAGGGGTAGTTTCATCCCGCCAATGAATTTTAATAAATCGCCACTGTTGTACATGTACAAACATTTAATAAAATAAGAATTAAATGGAGGAGCACAATGAAACTACCGATTAATATTTTTACGTCTTCCATTTTAACCTTTTAAAGCTTCCAAAATAAAAATGGAGCATTTAATTTCTAAAAGCAGAACTCAAAAAATAGTGTTAACTTGAGATTAATTTTAACACAAATTGCTATAATGTAAATTTGCAAAAAAATAAGTTAAACTATGTAGAACAGGCCTGAGCAACAGACTCCCTACTCCTGGGTTCTCCCACCAAACTCCTATCCAGTGAAGGAGTGGGGTAAATTAATAAATTAATAATAGAAAAAATAAAACGTCCAAAATATCTTGTAAAATTCCACAAAATAAAATGGAGCTCTATTTTAATTCCAATAAAATAGTGTAACCGAAGGTAAACTGTAAGTCCCATAACAGAGCCCGATAAAAATGATTTGCTAATGTCGCGCACCAGTAATAACGCAAAAGCATTCTTACAGAACATTCCCATTAGGAAATGAGTTTCCATATTTTCCCGTCGTGTTTTTCTCTTTTTAATTTCTCTGTTCCAACAGGTATTGTCAATTAGTTTGTTTACTCTCCGACCCTTGTAGATATCAAGTTTTTCGAAATGTATCCAGTCTCTGTTTTTTTCAGACTTCGGGCAGTGTTGCTCTTTAACATTTCCGTTCGGATGATCCCAAAGCAACTGTGCACTTTATAGATAATATAAACAGACTTTAAAGCAGACGGAGGCATAAAAAGGAAATGGACGATGAATGCGGGCTCCCTTTGCAGAACGTTCCCACGTATTGTACAGTATTTTTCAAAGATGGAAATGCGCATGGAGATTTCACCCTAACGGCAGAAATAATCTGCAGTCCACGTAAAACTTTGTATCACAAAGAATTGCGGTCAAACATTAATAAAAGATTCGCGTTTTAGCGAACATTCGTCACGTTTTGTATTTTCTGCGGCTGAAATTTTCGACGGAAAAATTGCAAAAAATTCTGCAATATGTGGCTCTGTAAGGGGAACGTGGTGAATTTTTTTGGAAATTTTTGAGCGCGATTAGGTTGTGAAAATGAGACGAATCTCCAATAAGAGATCCGCGTTTTAGCGAAAATTGGTCACGTTTTGAATTTTCTGCGGCTGAAATTTTCGACGGAAAAATTGCAAAAAATTCTGCAGTATGTGTCTCTGTAAGGGGAACGTGGTCGATTTTTTTGGAAATTTTTGAGCGCGATTAGCTTGTGAAAATGAGACGAATCTCCAATAAGAGATCCGCGTTTTAGCGAAAATTGGTCACGTTTTGAATTTTCTGCGGCTGAAATTTTCGACGGAAAAATTGAAAAAATTCTGCAATATGTGTCTCTGTAAGGGGAACGTGGTCGATTTTTTTGGAAATTTTTGAGCGCGATTAGCTTGTGAAAATGAGACGAATCTTCATTAAGAGATCCGCGTTTTAACGAAAATTGGTCACGTTTTGTATTTTCTGCGGCTGAAATTTTCGACGGAAAAATTGCAAAAAATTCTGCAATATGTGTCTCTGTAAGGGGAACGTGGTGAATTTTTTTGGGAAATTTTTGAGCGCGATTGTGAAAATGAGTCGAATCTCCAATAAGAGATCCGCCTTTTAGCGAAAATTGGTCACGTTTTGAATTTTCTGCGGCTGAAATTTTCGACGGAAAAATTGCAAAAAATTCTGCAATATGTGTCTCTGTAAGGGGAACGTGGTCGATTTTTTTGGAAATTTTTGAGCGCTTATTAGCTTGTGAAAATGAGACGAATCTTCAATAAGAAATCTACGTTTTAGAAAAATTGGAAAAAATCGCAAAAATTGTTTGGACGATGGCACGCGTCACAAGAATTATAGAAAAGTTATTGGCTCGAGGAAAATGTTTGCGACGCTTGTTTTTCGTGTCGCGAGCATCAAAATTGGCAGAATTACGACTGGAAGGATATTTTCAATTGGATTAGTTGGGCAAAAAATTGGAGAAATGTGGAGAGAGAGATTAAAGCCGACGCCGGGAACAACGGGGGATCAGGAAAATAAGCTTACAGAGGTAGAGATATGAGCGTCCGATATCTTCCCTGAAGAACTAAATTCGAAAAAGCTGAACAATCTGTCTCGATCTCGCGGCTATAGAAATATGTGTTGGACTACGGCCAACCCCCGGCAGCCGTAATCGCAAAAAGAAACCAATAGAAATCGCCGATTCTACTCTCGTGCCCGTCGCGAAAATTGATGAACGCGACTCGGACTGATTAAACCTGTCCGGAATCGTTATCGTGGCCTCGCTGTCCCAGTCAATCACTCCAGGCGGATTTGTCTATCTTCACGACCCTAACAGCTCGAATTTCTTTCACCCACTTCGCAAAAAAAAATTTGCAACCTCCATTGAACTAATTAATTTCAAAATAAATGAGAATTTTCAAAGAAATTCAAGTTGTCAAGCGTTGTTGAAAAATTTTTAGAAATTTTTGATACTACCAGACTACAAATAGTTTATATTTTATAATCAACTTATGAATTTTTATGAGAATTCCAGTTTCTCTGGTCTGACAATTTTTCTGAAGATTGTCAACAATAATGAATTTTTTAGCAAGATGCACTTTGTACATCGCTTCGCAATTAGTTAATTACGGACAAACAACCTTCGAAAAGATGGACGCGCATCCAGAGTGTTTAAAATCCACTCCAGTGGGCGGGTTGAGAATTTTTTCAAACAAACCTGTTAACATTATGAGATTAAAATTTGGTGAGTTTGTTTGACAAGTTTTTAGGAATATACAGGAATTTTGTAATATTTGTATAATGATTTTGTTCGAAGTTATTGAAAAAAGTTTCAATTTCGTGGCAAATGGATTTGGTTTTTGGGTTCGCAAAAATCGAATTTTGCAGCTATCGCTTGGTTGCAAATCTATCGATACAGGGTACGTCTACTGTAGATGTTCGCCAAGTTTCAACTAAATCGGATGATCGGTTTACGAGAGTCGCGTTGGCAAACTCGAAGAACGTCATTTCGAGAAAATAGGGTTCGAAGTGATTTGTTATACCGTCAATATTTATAGCAAATAAATGTGCATTGACAGATGGCAGATCTCTCTATACATATATTTATGGTTTATATTTTATACATTTATAGGGTAACTGCACCAGTAAATGAACGCTTTTGTATTTTTGTATTTTTTGCTTTTCCATCATTGTTCAATTACTAGAATGTAGTGTTCATTGGCTGGAATTTTTTATATTTTTTATTTAACGTTTAATAAAGACAAATAATAATAATTTCATGTTATTTGTGTTCATGTATATTTGACAAATGAACTATAGGGAGCCATTTGGCATATATGAGATTCCTTTAATTCACATATTTTTTTTTAAATAAAATATCTTCCTGAAAAATTTTTTAAATGTTCATTCACTGGTGCAGTTACCCTAGTTGTGTAAAATTATACAAAATATTATGATACATTATAGAAAATATTTAGGAATTGCGAACAATTTTGACATGCCTCGTGGTTTTACATGAAAGATACCAGAGCAATAACAGCGTTATAGTGTTCGAGGTTTTTGCGTGGCTGGTTAAAGAACGCGCGGTTTATATGGCCGCGAACCAGATTTCGATTTAGATTCAATATCATGCGAACCGTGCTAGATAAAATTCACTTCCGCGTGGGAAGGGGCAAAAGGCGCAAAGTTATTTTAAACTTTCGGAATTTCGTCGATGAAATTGGATCGCGAGTGCTCGAACATTATTACAACTACACCCTGCAAATTCTCCGACGGGAAACAGCACAGACGCGTCGCAAAGAAAATGTTACCGGAACAATATCATTATTTTTAGAATAAATGATTTTCGTACTGCTAAAATAGAAAAATGTCACCAAAGACACAAACTTGTTAAATTAAACGTAGTCCATTTGTCAAAATTGCGATTTCCGAAACACTATCCCGATAAGGCCAAAAGTAACAATGAAAGACTGAAAATTAAATAAATTGCTCTTTCATCTAAATTATTAACATAGACATATCCGTGACATTTTTCTGATTAACATGAGCACAAACACGACACCATTCCGATCGTTATTTACTCGTCTATCTACGATTCAGTAAATCACGTGATCGGTTCCGATAATAGAGGTTCCACTATATCGTGGATTAAACGAGTAAATATACACCAAATCCTATCGTGTTTAGGCTCATTTTAATCAGAAACAGGTCAGGAATACGTTCCGAAAAGTATCCAGAAAAAATACTCAAAAATGCATTAAAAATATTTTTCGTCATTGTCATTCAGAACGAATGAAATTTTCAAACAAACGTTGGAACAACACTTTGAATTCGCATTCGGAAGTTTCCGAGCAATCTTAAAATTCAAAAGGAAGTCCGAATCGTTGGTTAAGAGACACAGAAATCAAAATGTCTGTCCCCCAAACCGAGATTACATGCGAAGTCGTGAGAATCGGTCCATTTACCACTGGAACTGCTGTTTCCAGGCAGTTGCGCTGTCGCGAACTCTATTTGAAATTCAAGAAAGTCTCCTCGAAAGAAAATGTCGTCCTCCCCGCAAATATTTTTCTGTTTCATTCGTTGGTTGGTTCTAGGGGGCGTTGAAATTCATTTCGACCCATAAATCTGGCAAAAGGCGAAAAAGGATGAGGAATCTCCCGGAGCGACTTAAATAAACTCGCAATTAAATCATAGACCGTTGCCGCCATGTTTCCAAGCGGAATGCCGTCGGGAAAGAGGACGCGGGAAAGTTCACTGTCTATTTTGGCGTGGTAATCCGCGGAACTTGAGCCATTTAAAATTTTAAAGAGCCTCCCGAATTCCCCGCTGGACAAGAGCCATTCTAGCCTGCCACTTTTCTTCCGCGAGATTCCCCGCCATTTTACTCTCTCTCACAGACATTCTCTGCATTCTTACGCCTCGATTCGCTTCTTTACCTCGCCGGGAAAAACTTTCTTTCGACTTTGACCTTGCCGGGAATGAGCAAAGTTTGCGTAAAAAGTGCTCGAAATGGAAGACTGTGGAGTTTTTTGAATGTGGCCTTTTTGGTTTTAATTATTTTTTTACGAAGCTTTTAGGAGCGTGCTCGTGACAATTTTCTGGTTAAATTGAGTACAAACACGATAGGATTTGGTTTACATTTGCGGGTTTAATCCACGATGCAGTGGAACCTCGATTATGCGAACTTATCATGTGTTTTAACAATATCGTGGATTAAACGAGTAAATCTGATCCAAACTGTGTCGTGTTTGGGCTCTTTTTAATCAGAAATATATCAGGAATGTACATATTTTAATAATTCGATTAAAAAACAATGCATTCATTTAAGAAATTTTTAATTTTGACCTTAGCAGGGACAAATTATATTTTAAAGGGGAAATTTTTCTGTTTTCGAAAAATGATATTAATATTAATGTCCCAGAAACGTGTATTTTCAGCATCAAAAGAACTGTTTTCTCGTGCGTCACAGAATGAACAAAAATTAGAATGACGCAGCACGTTTGCAGATATGAATGTTTGCGGTAGTTTTAATGCGTCTTGCGCGGTGGATATCGCGAGATTTTTCATGTTTTTAGCAACATACAGTGAGGGCCAGATAAAAAGCTTAAACTAACAATTTATGGGCGCAAACCCAACATTTCCAGAGGCTGTGGCCAACGAATAATAGCATAATAAACGATTACGACTTTAATCTTGACAAAGTTTGCACGTACAACAGGCTGGGGAAGGAATTTGTTCGTGGAAGGTTACCTCGTTCTGAATTTTTCTTTCTGCAAGGATTATTTCTCGGATATTGTTAAACCCGTGAATTTGACGTAGAACGATTTGCTATCATAATAACAAAAATTATAAATAAAATTATATACAATTGATGTAGTATATTAAAAATAATAAATAAAATTATATACAATTGATGTAGTATATTAAAAATAATAAATAAAATTATATACAATTGATGTAGTATATTAAAAATAATAAATAAAATTATATACAATTAATACAATTAATGTAGTATATTAAAAATTATAAATATATTATATACGATTAATGTAGTATATTAAAAATTATATATAAAATTATATACAATTAATGTACTATATTAAAAATTATAAATATATTGTATACAATTAATGTAGTATATTAAAAATTATAAATAAAATTATATACAATCAATGTAGTATATTAAAAATTATAAATATATTATATACAATTAATGTAGTATATTAAAAATTATAAATAAAATTATATACAATTAATGTAGTATATTAAAAATTATAAATATATACAATTAATGTAGTATAATAAAAATTATAAATATAATAGACACAAATATAATGTATAGTGAATAAAAATAATATCATGTGTTAAAAACTATAAATATTGCAACAATAAACAAATTTAGTTTTGTGATATTTTTCGAAATTTTGCGAAAATATTTAAAATGCGTGACCAGTAAACTCTCAAAATAAATAATTTCGTCGAGCGACTAAAAATGCAAGAACATTTTTCGCGTTCGCGAGACAACGTGTCGCCGCGCGATTTATATTTCATACCGATAAATTATGCAGGTTGTTCAGGAATGATGTACGCGTTTGCACACGGTTAACCGTGTCGTATCGCTGCGTACAGTCCTTTTTATCCTGGGCGTAGGATCACGCGGAAGAAACAAGAGAGAAACACGTAGACGCCTTTGGGAGTTTTCATGTCTCTGCCGGTGCAAGCAGCAGCCAGTGCATCGGAAAATAGGCTCGTAAAGGAAGATCGAAGGCGGAAAATCCACGATAGTTGCGCGCACGGCTCGTGCACACGGGATTTTTCTTTTATGCATGAGAACGCAACTGACCTCGAGAGGTCTTCGCGGGAATATCCTCACGAACCCCGGAGAAAAATTAATTAAACATCGTCCGAGAAAGTTCTCTGCCCCGGGAAAAGCGAAGAATCGAGAGCGCGGATAGGCTGCGCCGAAGGAATTGCTGTCAATCTTCGCCTCTTGATGCTTTCAATTATTTTTAGATTCTGAATTGTTAGAGAAAGAGTTTGATCGAATTTGAAAAATTGGTTTCACGAATTTATCGCGGTCTACAGGACTATCCATTTTGTTTAGAATGTACATTTGGTAATTTACAAAATTATTTTTAGGAACACTTTGAAAAATCACACAAACGTTCACACGAACCTTGATTTTTCGAAAATAAAATTTATGAATTTCTTGTACTCTACAGGATCCATTTTGTTTAACAAAGTACATAAATTGGATAATTCATAATTTTATTAATTGGTTTTAAGAATTTATTGTCATCTACATGATCCATTTTGTTTAAGGAAGAATTTTAAGAATCACACAAAGTAGATAAAACTTCGAAAATAAATTTGATGATTTGATTACGTTCGAAAGGATACTGTTTGAAAAAAAAATGTTTAGCACTGTTTTTAAAATAGTAGAAGGGCTAATAGAACGATCCCATCCGCCAGAGCAAGTAGATTGTCCCAGTGCATGGTCAGACAGACGAAACAAAATGCCTCGTTTCATTCAGACGAACAATACCGGTACTAATTAATAGTTAATTGAATCATTGATGAGACAAAACTTTCGTTCGGTCCCAGTAGATAAAACTTCGAAAATAAATTTGATGATTTGATTACGTTCGAAGGATACTGTTTAAAAAACAATTTTAGCACTGTTTTTAAAATAGAAGAAGTGCTAATAGAACGATCCCATCCGCCAGAGCAAGTAGATTGTCCCAGTGCATGGTCAGACAGAGGAAACAAAATTCCTCGTTTCATTCGGACGAACAATACCGGTACTAATTAATGGTTAGTTGAATCATTGATGAGACAAAACTTTCGTTCGGTCCCTTGAATAAAACACAAGATCGTCCCGGGTGGATGTTTTAATGAAGCATAAGAACACTTTTTCCATACTTCAATCAAATTAATTTTCCTTTTCGACCCGTGAAATACTTCTTCGATGGAAGTTTCTTATCAGCTCGGACAGTGTTACACAGAGATCTCGAGGAGACAGAGAGAGAGAGAGAGGGAGAGAGAGAGAGAAGGGGTGGAACTTTTGAGGGTAGTTTTATTGAATCTACTGCCAGGGTAATCTCTATGGCCCATTCCCAACCGCAAATAAAGCAAACTGCAAGTGGAGCAATCGTAAGTTCATGCCCGGCTCCGTGGAGACAAGAACTTCATTCTACCAAGTACAAATGGCATTGTTATCGCAAATAGTATTGCTTCAGCGTTTCTTACGAGATCCCCGGGGGCGTTGGCGGCAAAGACGTGTCTTAATTCGGAAACGGAAATTAAACCCTCGGTGTGGGGATGCTCGTTTCGTTGCCAACTGCTCCATCATTGATATAATCCTCGCAAGAATTCGTTTAAAAATTTGTCACGTTAAATTACCACAGATTAATGTCACTCTTCATTTTATCGGGCCACACGGAACTATTTCATTCACTGCCTTCCTAATTTATTTTGCACAAGGACCAGAATAATAATATTTTCAAACATTCCCTCGTGGATATGAATTTTTTCAAAATTTTTTGTAACAAAGAACGAGTAGACAGAACAGGTAATGTATGCACTCGTCTGCCAATGCGTTGACTTGTTCTACTGTGCGCGTTGCATTTTCAAAACTAAACATTGAGATAACAAAATAAACCAACAGAAGGATCAACGACCACAATAAAAATATTTTTATGCACTCTTGTGGATACAAAAATTTTCGGAATTGTTTATAACAAACGGTGCGAGCTAGTGGGAAGATCAAACAATACTTGTCTGCCAATACGTTGACTTGTTCTACCGTTTGCATTTTCAAAACTAAACATTCAGATAACAAAATAAACCAACAGAGGGATCAACAACCACAATAAAAATATTTTTATGCACTTTTGTGGATACGAAAATTGTCGGAATTGTTTATAACAAGCAGTGTGAGCTAGTGGGAAGATCATACAATACTTGTCTGACAATACGTTGACTTGTTCTACCGTGTGCATTTTCAAAACTAAGCATTGAGATAACAAAATAAACCAACAGAAGGATCAACAACCACAATAAAAATATTTCGTGAATTTTTCTAGATCGAAATTATAATACATAATGAATTAATTAACGTTTCACATTGAATGATCGAACCTTGCGCCGAAATCATTAAATTCATTATGTATAAAAATATTTTTATGCACTCTTGTGGATACGAAAATTTTCGGAATTGTTTATAACAAACGGTGTGAGCTAGTGGAAAGATCAAACAATACTTGTCTGCCAATACGTTGACCCGCTCCACTGTGCCGCGAGTATCCTCTGGCGAACGTCCGGAGGTGTATTGACCTGTTCCACTGTTTTGGTCGGACAGTTTTATTCTACTAGTTCGAGCGAAGATCGATCCCTGCGAACTTGTAAAGCAGCATGGTGCCCAACGGTGGCTGCGTTAGCGTCTCGGCAAACAGCGCGATGGAACAGAGAATAGTTCCATGGAAGTAGTAGAGCAGGTCAATACTTCGGCTGACCAGTAGAATAAACTTGCGTGGCGACGGCAACGGGATAGCCCCGGTGCATGGCCAAACCGATTTGGTCTATTCTACTGGCGTTTTGTCCAGATAGTTTATACTACCGATCTGTTGAAACATCGAACTCTAGCTGGTACTTTGGCGAAATGGGTTTGTAGTAGCTTGACCACGATGCTATTTGTTTGAACTCCTGTTTGCGACTCGGTTAACGAAATAATAGCAGTAAAGTTCGGTTCGGTGCGATGCGATAGAAACATTTTCACTGAAAGTGGTAGAGTAGAATTTTTTACTCTGAAAATCATGAGAAAAGTTTTATGATGTTTGCGAGTTTGTTTCATGATGTTTATAGAACATGTATGATTGATTTGTCCCTTTAAATCCTGTAGAATAAATCAATAATCACGATAACAAATTGTTAAAGACAGTAATGTCTGTCTGGCAGATTAAGTAGAATAAGCCCATTCAACACGGACAATAGGACCAACTTCATGTGACACGAAAAGTAGAATAAGTCAATGTATCACAGACAGTAGAATACGTCAACATACCACAGACATTGTTATATCATTCATTTTCAATTAAAATATTTTACATCATATCCTTGCACCATTTATTACATTTGTTGCAATTGTCACTTCTCCAACCATACTCTAACATGCAAAATTGTTTATTACTATACAACTTCCAGTAAACTGAAATATACATTCCTCAGAATCTTTTATGCATCATGATGGAATATGTAAGAATGGTGCTCGAAAAGCAAAAATGGTAATGGGACTACTTTCTTAATTCAATTGGCGTGATCACGACTGGTTATTCGAAATCGCTGGTTGGTCACTTTTCCCGACGTGCCTTATCAGAGACGATCCCATCGGATCTATACCCACTTCTCGGATCGCGTTGATGCACGCGAAACGTCGGGTCTTTCTTTCCCTCCCCACCCACCCCCACCCCCAAACTCTGCATCCTCCTCGAAATTTTCATCTGCATAATTTACGCGCCGCGCCGTGACTTATCGTCGTAATCCTAAATGCCGATTAAATGCTGCTCGCCGGGTTAATCGGCCGCGAAATATTTTTAAGTCTGTGGCCAGCTATTTATATGTAGAACCGAACGGACTAAAAATACCAAGTGATATTACACTTTGATGCACTGGCAGTCGCGATCCGTTCACCTGCCAAATGTCGAGAACTTTAGACCGTAAAACAAAGGTTCGAGTAATTGTTTAAATGTTATTTTATTGGTGCAAGTCAGACACCCTTTTAAACATTTGACAATATTTTCCTATACATTAGAACGTATAAATAAATTGAACAGATATAAGAAAATAGATTTATTTAAATAATGTTATTTTAATGGTGCAAGTCAGACACCCTTTTAAACATTTGACAATATTTTCCTATACATTAGAACGTATAAATAAATTCAACAGATATAAGAAAATACATTTATTTAAATAATTAAAATTATGAAATTATTAATTTTAAAAATTAAAAATCATTTTGTAATGTTATTGTAATGAAGAATTGTATTAAACCTTCTCTAACCGTAGAATTTTTAAATATCATGCTTTTTAACATAATCATTTAAAAAAAATCCCAAGTGTCCCTCAAACATGCACCAACAACCCCACAAATTTCCAAACTGCTGCGTCAAACAGTTCCCACAAAAAAAATTCCGAAAGACCAAAAAGCAGCTCCTGTTCCTAACTCACCCTAACAAGGGAGCATATTCAGATGAGAATGGCCGATTTTAATGAAACTAATGTGAGCTATAGTTCTTCGAAAAATATTTGACACGTATTTTTTTTATAGGCAACCATCCACGTTGAAGGGGTGAAAACAGCCCTCAAAGTCGGGAGTCAAAACCATATTTTTTCAGATATCTCGGAAACCAGAGGTCGAAAAAATTTCAATTTTTTTTTAATTGTGTGTTTTTCAATGGGAAATATAGTCGCGCAAGAATTTTTTAACAAACTTTTTTTTTCTTGAAAAATGTGGTTTTGACCCCTGACTTCGAGGGCTGTTTTCACCCCCTCAGACTGGATGGTTGCCGATAAAAAAGAATACGTGTCAAATATTTTTCGAAGAACTATATCTCGCATAAGTTTCATCAAAATCGGCGTGTATCAACTGAATATGTTCCCTTGTAAGCAAAAATGTGACATTTCACAAGAACACTAACGATGGCCGATTTCTGTGGGACAGGTGAATCGGTGGCGATGATAGGGGCCAACTTAAGGTTCGGGATCGGCGCCTCTGGTAACGTGTCGTCGAACGCATCGAAGGTTTTCCAGTGCCACCCGGGCGGCGCCACAGAGGCGACACTTATATTCAGCCTCGGCGCCCTCGGCATGGGGGCTAACTTTGTCCTCATGGCCCTCATCCTGGCTAAACGACAGTTACGCAGGTAATCCCCAAGGAAGATTCACCGGGGCATTTCTACGACCAGCTGGAGGGCCAAGTTTTCAGGACATGAGTGCCCATCACCCTGAATATTGCGTGAACAAACTATAACCCGCGACGTTCAACCCTTCATCAACTTGGATTTATCCAGACCCCTCTGTTGTTCCATTATTACCATTTTAGAAATTAATTATTTTTGTGACGTTCTTTTGTTGGCTCAAGTTTGATAAAGTTGGCTCTTTTGATACATGATATATGAGGGATGATTTTTTAGGGTGAATCCTCAATCCCTTTTCCAATTTTATATAATCATTATGGAAATCATTCTTACGCTAAAATACGCGTGTATTGTTTTTATACAAAATTTTTATTGGTCTTTTATGCACAATTTTTCAACCCTGTTATTAACATTGATTGCTTCAAAAATGAAAAGAATAGATTATTTAAAAAATCTAATTTTAGAAGCTTTCGGAAGCTTTATTTCATTGTAGACATTCAAGGATGTATTATTGTTGACAGTTTTGTGATAATCATCTTAGAAGCTACTATCATTATAGTTTTAACGATCAGGACTTTTAGAAACTATGTTCTAATATAGACATTTTAACATAATAATAGTTCATTCCTGGAAACTTCGTTCCACTTTATTATAGATAATTTTAGATTAATAATCGTAGATTATTTAAAAAATCTAATTTTAGAAGCTTTCGGAAGCTTTATTTCATTGTAGACATTCGAGGATGTATTGTTGTTGATAGTTTTGTGATAATCATCTTAGAAGCATTTAATTTTAGAAGCTTCTATCAACTATGTTCTAATATAGACATTTTAAAATATTAATAGTTCATTCCTGGAAACTTCGTTCCACTTTATTATAGATAATTTTAGATTAATAATCGTAGATTATTTAAAAAATCTAATTTTAGAAGCTTTCGGAAGCTTTATTTCATTGTAGACATTCGAGGATGTATTGTTGTTGATAGTTTTGTGATAATCATCTTAGAAGCATTTAATTTTAGAAGCTTCTATCAACTATGTTCTAATATAGACATTTTAAAATATTAATAGTTCATTCCTGGAAACTTCGTTCCACGTTTATAATCGTATTACGAAACACTATTTCTGAAAAGCTTTATTTTAAGATTGATTATTGAATTATAAATTCTCCCCTTTATCGAATCTTCAATATACAATAATTTTGCTGTGATGATCAAAAAATTGATGAAAAACTTTGAATATTCAGCAACATTAATTACGTTTACCCCTAAAGTACCTAAAATCGATCATTTGACTACTGATGCCAAGTTTGATATTAAATAATTGTCAGTACATGAATTGATGATCTAAAAATTGCTAAAAAAATTTCCACTTTGACATGTATCAAAATCAGCATTACTCATGTGTACCGCAAACAGAATACCTAAAATCGATCATTTGTCTACTGATGCCAAGTTTGATATTAAATAATTGTCAGTACATGAATTGATGATCTAAAAATTGCTAAAAAAATTTCCACTTTGACATGTATCAAAATCAATATTACTCATGTGTACCCCAAACAGAATACCTAAAATCGATCATTTGACTACTGATGCCAAGTTTGATATTAAATAATTGTCAGTACATGAATTGATGATCTAAAAATTGCTAAAAAAATTTCCACTTTGACATGTATCAAAATCAACATTACTCATGTGTACCCCAATACGGAATACCTAAAATCGATGATTTGACCATCGGTGCTAATTTCAATATCAAAGCCAAGGCCAGTAGATGACGCCTTAATGATTCAATAGTAGCCACAGGGGCAGGATCTAACGAAGGACCTTTGATCCCATGTCGCAGGTGGTCGCAGGGATTATTGTTCCACCAGGCGATGGTGGATTGCGCTCGAGCCGCCATTTTATTGCCCCTCGGATCGAGCATCCTGAACTGTCAGCCAATGACCAAGTGTTCCCTGGTCGAGACAGCGTTTCTCCTGTTGGTGACAGTCTCCACGGTGAACATGCTCACTACCGTTCTGAACGACAGCCCGATTTTTCCGGAAACCGACGAGGAGGCAGATCTGACGGCACCATTGCTCATGGATTCGCCCCAGGCAAGTCTCCACCAGCACCGCTTCTTTATTTAGATTTCCGTTTTCTTACGATGTATCGATCTCCCCACTGCGAGAGCATATTCATGCAAACTCGCCAGAAAGCCGATAAGCAACCGATAACTGTGCTTGGGAAACCGAAACTGATCGTTTTCCTTTTCTTGAAATCAGTTTTCCACTTTACTCGCAATCGCATCAATCGAAACCGGCTGCTTTAACATTTGTATGGTTAATATGTACACAGCGGGCTCTCGGAAAGAATTTTCAGAAATTTCTATAATTTTCTCAAAGATACTCCAAAGAGATTCCACTTCGAAGCTTGAAGCCGAAAATAGTGCAAATTGAAACGATGTGCAGCAACGTTTAAACAATTTTTTCCGGTACGAGTCTACCACAGATTTGAAGATTGAAGTCTCCCTTTTCCAAAGAGACTTAACAATTTGCTGTACGATATTTTATGGTTGTTTCTCCAGATAGAAACTGGGGTTCTGTCATATTATACAGGGTGGTCCGTTTAAATAAGAACACCTAAATATCTCTTCAGGTTATTGTGATGCAAAAATTATTTGTTACGTAATGTGCATGGTGTCAATGGACCAAATATTTGGCACGAATATTTTCTTCCGAGGGTCATTTTTTTCGGAGTTGTCAAGGTCATCGATGTTTTTTGGTACATAACTACATTTTGTTTTTATTGCATCGTGTAACTGATGGAAAAATACATTCAGATATGTATAATAACATGACCTTGAAATGACCTTGATCCTCGAAATGACCTTGCCACCCCACGTTCAAAGTTCAATAAAACCACTAAAAAAAATCGCACTTCAAATTTTTCGACATCTCTGTAAAGGGGAAGCTTCAGTCTTCAAATCCACAGTGAATTCGGTCTGCTGAAAAATTTTCCCGCGTCTCTGCACGCGTTACAATTTACAATAAGAGAATTCGAACGATTTCGCAAATCACCGAGCCTTGTAACTTGAAAAAAAAATGGAAATCTCGCGATTTTTGGGAAGGGAAAACCATGTTCTTACTCGTGAATGTTCACTCAACAAACCCACGTAGAAAACTTTTCGATTCGCGTGTCCATTCGTCTCAAAAAAATTCTCGGACGGAAGCGGTGGAACGCGTTAAATCGGGAACAGGCAAAAATTCGGCGAAAAACAGGCCTGAAAATTGGAGTATGATAATTTTCTGAAATTCGAAGGGGTTTGGCCGTCCGACGGAAAGCGTATAAATTGGCGCGATCATGCTCGCGTATGTGTGACGCGTACGGACGCGGCGTCCTCCCGTGTGCCACGTGCATTTGATGGAAGAATTTCCCTTCCGCGAAACTGAAGTGTAAAACAGGGAGAAGCTTAGGGGTCGCGGGGGGTAGGGGCGGATGGAGGATATAATGGAAGCGTCACATGCATTGTTAGGGCGGACACCCATGGCGGCCGATTGCGGTGTAAACTGTCCGCGGCGAGATGACTGCGCTTTCACAACGGAATTAATTGTGACACAATCGTTTAGACGAGCCGCGGCCGCGCTGGACACGTGACACGTTGGACGCTCGTTCGATTAACCAAACAGCAATTAATCAAACTTTCAATTACGCCGATAACGGAAACGGCCGTTTCATCAAATGCGCTCGTCCCGATTTCGGCCGAGTCGTACCGATTTAATGGAGCATTAATTTATTACGAGCTTGATTTCGAGTGGCTGAAGGAAGTTGCATTTTGTTATTTAAAGATTGTTTATCGGTGAGATCGTTGGGGATATAGTAGACATCAGCGTGATAGGATGAGAATTGGTCGGACGAGTGAGAGGAGGCGCTGTGTATGAGGGTTTAAGTGGAGGAGATCAAGCTTTAGTCGGACGAGTGATGCGATTCTTGCAGAGAGTTGATAGAGTGAAGAGAGTCGGTGTGCTGGTCGGACAAGTGAAATGTGGCCTGTGTACGATCAGTGAGGTAAAATGACTCGAGTGGTACTCGGACAAAGAGAATCGAACACGTGGGATGAGTAGAATGGGACGTGCATTGATCAGGCTTGGGTGGTAGCTGGAATAGTAGAATAGACCAGTAATTCTCAGACCAGAGGAATAATTCAATGTTCATAATCCTGTAATCAGTAGAATGTATCAAACAATGGTCGGACAAGTGGAATAAATCAAATGAAGACCGGGAAAGTAGAATAAATCAAGTAATGGTCAGAGGAGTGGAATAAATCAAATAAAGACCGGACAAGTAGAATAAATCATGTAAAGGTCAGACGAGTGGAATAAATCAAATAATAGTCCGACAAGTAGAATAGATCAAACAATAGTCCGACAAGTAGAATATATCAAACAATAGTCAGTTGACACAAATTACACATTCATCGGTACAAGTAGAATAAATCAAGTAATGGTCAGACGAGTGGAATAAATCAAATAATATTTAGACAAGTAGAATAGATCAAACAATAGTCCGACAAGTAGAATATATCAAACAATAGTCAGTTGACACAAATTACACATTCACCGGTACAAGTAGAACAACGCGACTATTATACTGACAAGTAGAATAAATCAAACACTAGTGTGACAGTTGGGACATTATACAAGTGAAATAAATCAAGCACTTGTCACCCGAGTAGAATAAAGCAGACATTTCTCCGGCAAGTAAAATAAACCGAACAGCGACCGGACCAGTAGAATAAATAACACGAATGTAATAAATAAAACATGTCCATGCAGTTAATATAAATAAATCCTTTGTTGAACAAGTAGAATGAATGAAACATTAGTCTGGCGGAGTGAAATAAATCAAGCATTAGTGAAACCGGGGTCTTTACTGCAATCGGTAAAGTGAAATAGTTTGAGGATTGGTCAGCCTAAGCAAATAAGGTCTGCGCATCATTAATCAGGTAGAATAAATTGAACGTTGGTCAGACAAGTCGAATGAGGTCACTGTACCATTAATCTCGATCAAGTAGAATACGTTATACGTTGATTTAGACCAGTCGAACGAGATTTGCGCGATTCAGAAAAATAAAATGATTCATTTATTAGAAAAACCGAAAAATATTCTAAAAATATTCTAAAATTGTTTTTACGATTAAATCAAATACTAATCACCCAAATAAGACAAAGGTTCGTACACCCATGCCTCTGTCCTGATAAAGTGGAATAGGTCAAGCATTAGTCAGACGACAAAAAGGGAGCCAATAAACAATTAAGAGACCAATATAAATCGAATAATGGACAGCAGAGCACAATCAGAAGTCCATAAACGAATCAGTGCGACAATCGAAACAATGTCGACATGCCTCGAAGGGAATCAATAAAATATTAATCGGACAACTAAAATAAAATTTCAATACACACGGAATCGATGAAGTAGAACGTAGTCGTTGCACCATCCGGTCGCGAGACAAAAGAAATGGAAGCTATACGGGAGCAGCGGAGCAGAATGAGCTTTCGCAGAAGGCAACAAACCGACATGAAATTCGCAGGGAATTAGTGAAGTAGAACGAATTGTTCCAGTGATCGTATGGAAGTAAGATGGAGGTTTCATCGAGCTGGTGAAGTGGAACGAGACCAACCATCCACAGACCGAAGAAAATTGAAATTGCACGTGATAAGAAAAGTGGAATGAGGGTCCGCAGTAATCAGACAAGTCGGGACGTAGTAACATATGCTTTCAAAATAGTAGAACGATCTCGCATTGATCGGACGAGAGAAAGTAAAAATTCTAGTAGAAAAGGGGAAAATTAACCGGGCAGGTAAAATAAATATTAAATATCAATCAAGTAAAATAAACTCACAGCTACATACATATAATGATATTAGAAATAGAACAACCTTACACTAGTCAGTCAAGTGGAATAAATGAGGATTTTATCTTTACAAGAACTAAGACATAAAAATCCCACATCAAGCGGCGTAAGCTTGTATCACTGCCGGGCCAATGAAATAAAAGCCCTATAAAGAGTAGAATATCGTTAAACTGGTCAGCCAAGTGGAATAATGGAGGATTTCTCCTCCTCAAGTAGCATAAGCTGGGATTAAGCAGACAAGGGAAATAAAAACTTCACATAATATGGGATAAGCTTGCATTGGCAAGATAAGTGAAATATAAATCCCATAAAACGTAGGATAACTATGCCAAGTGAAGCAAATGAAGATTTCCTCCACTCCGGTAGAATGCGTTTGCATTTGGCAGAAGAGGGAAATAAAAATCTCTCGTCAAATGGGATAAGCTTTCACTGGCCAAGTAGGATAAAAATCCGATAAGAAGTAGAACAACCTTACGCTCGTCAGACGAATGAGACATATTTCTCTTATCAAGTAGAAATAGGTTGGACTGGTCGAAGAATTGAAATAAAAAAATCCTATCTGAAGTAGCATAGGTTTGCATTGGACAGGCAACTGGAAATAAAAATGATAAGTAGATAAGCGTTGCTCTGGCCAGCCAAGTGAAACAAAATATAAGTATCCTTTCAAGTGAAACGACACCGTATCAATCGGACAGGCGAAATAAAGACTTATGCGATCGCTCGTGCAGAATAAGCCCATAATCAAACGAATCGAGAAGGAGCATATCCGACCGAGTAGAATGAGACGGAACTAATCAGACAAGTGAGGCAAAACTGGCGGGCGTGTCATCGGTGAAAGTAGAATTGGTCCAGGACTAGTCTGCCGAATGGAATGAAAATTGCATGTTGAAGTAGAATGAGCCGCAGCTACTCAGACAAATTGAATAAAATCTAGACAGAGATAAAGTGGAAGGTGTACTCGTCGGACGACCATAACACATCAAGCGTATCATAATGAAAGTGCAATGGGTCCCTCGAATATGGAAAACAAGTTGCAACCTATATATTCCGTCGAGCAAGTAGAATGTGAACTCGAGCAGAGAAAATATAAAAAGGAGAATGAAGGGTCTTGCGACTATAAATACAAATGGACTCCCGTTTTTCTTGGAGTGACGGAGATCATGGTTGGCATTAATCACTGAAGCGTATTGAATACCGTTTCTTGCTAGACAAGCAGAACGAGGTCCGCTCATGGCACTGTACAAGTAGGATGAGTCCTCGTTCCAGGCGGACAAGTAAAATGAGGTCTGCCCTACGGCTATCAAGTGAAATAGCTCGGTCGCTGATCAGACCGACAGCTCTGACGAGTAGTAGAAGATATTCCTGGTCAGACTCACGAACTGCGTTCCATTCAAGAATTATCAAATAAATTGTGGTAAATTTTCTATCGCTATGTATCATTTGCAGTAATCTTTTATTCATTCCATTAACAAAATTTGGTGAAAAACAAATAAATAATTCGATAGAAAATAAAAGAATATAGTAAATTGAACGATTCCTGAGCTATTTTGTGACTTAATTGTTAGAGACATTAATAATTTGTTTATATGAAATTGTTCTATGGAAATTCTCATACAAAATTTTTAAAAATCACATACTTTAATAACACAGTCTTTTAAATAATTCTAGCGAATTTTCGGTGAAATTTGATGGTAAAATGTTGGAGCATTTAATGTCTCTTTTTGTTTAATCAAGAATTATCAAATAAATTGTGGTAAATTTTCTATCGCTATGTATCATTTGCAGTAATCTTTTATTCATTCCATTAACACAATTTGATGAAAAACAAATAAATAATTCGATAGAAAATAAAAAAGAATATAGTAAATGGTATTGAACGATTCCTGAGCTATTTTGTGACTGAATTGTTAGAGACACTAATAATTTGTTTATATGAAATTGTTCTATGGAAATTCTCATACAAAATTTTTAAAAATCGCATACTTTAATAACACAGTCTTTTAAATAATTCTAGCGATTTTTCGGTGGATGGTAAAATGTTGGAGCATTTAATGTCTCTTTTCGTTTAATCGGTTACATGGAAGTTTCAAGCAAGGATCGGGTAGAGTTGGTGAATTTAATATATTTTTTTAGAGAGCCAGTTAGTTGTAAATAAATTTTTGAGTGGCACTTTCGACTGCCGTTTTACCGGCGAGACACGCTTTCTATTAAAACGCGTGGCGTCGCTTACACTTGTTAAATCGATCCGAAACTTGAGCTCGGTTAAAAGGCCTTTTATGTCACTTAAGTTCCTAATTAAGTTCAGCGGGAGACCCGTGCGCCGAGAATGTATGCACAAGTGAAAGAATGGCAATTTCGAAGAAAGACGAAGGAGCTGCGCTTTCAATGTTTCTCGTACACAAAATGAAGTAACGCTCGCCGGAGCTAAATAAATTATTTAGAAAAATATATATATATTCATGTTCTTTTCATAAAGTTTTAAAAAAATAGGAAAATTTGAAAATTCACCAAACTATTATCCGCAACAATAATGATAATAATGATTTCGGCGCAAGGTTCGATCATTTTTTGCGCCGAAATCATTATTATCATTATATATTATAATTTCGATCGAGAAAAATTCACATTATTCGCAACAATTTTCCGAAAAATAATAAATACATATTTAATTGAATCCGAATAAAAAGGAAAAATATTAAGAGAATCTTTTTATCGTCAATTTAAAAATGAACATAAAAATGCAAGAGCGATTGCCAGCGTCTGTCAGAGAGACACGATTAGGCGAATCGGATTTATTTTTCGTCGCAGCGAGGCCACGGTAGTTCGACCCAGTAAAACAATCGATCGACTGAATCAACTTGTCGTCCAATTAGCAAGGATAATCGTTCCTTTGTAAATTTTCCTCGTTCCTGGAATTTCCACGTTCCCCCGAAGTTTCTTCATTATCTCAGATCTGTTCCTTATCCCTCGAACCCTTTGTCCGATAGGTTCTTAAACAAAGTTTCTCTCTTAAACAAATCGGTCCGTCACCAGACTTTCGCAAACTTTTTCGGCCTCCCCTTTGCCACTTTTCTTTTGTCATTCCCGGCTTTATTCGAAGTTGATCTAGACCTAGATTCTTTCAAAAAATTCACGGTTTCGCGTTAAACAAATTTACACGTTCGTGCAAATTAAGAAAAAAATTTTGACAATCTCAATAAATTGAAAAAAATGCACGGTTCCTAAATTCATCTCAATTCCGTCACAGTATCAAATTTCACCCTCGACGATTTGAAGTTGATCTAGACCTAGATTCTTTCTAAAAATTCACGGTTTCGCGTTAAACAAATTTACACGTTCGTGCAAATTAAGAAAAAAATTTTGACAATCTCAATAAATTGAAAATAATGCACGGTTCCTAAATTCATCTCAATTTTCTCACAGTTTCAAATTTCACCCTCGACGATTCGAAGTTCATCTAGACCTAGATTCTTTCTAAAAATTCACGGTTTCGCGTTAAACAAATTTACACGTTCGTGCAAATTAAGAAAAAAATTTTGACAATCTCAATAAATTGAAAAAAATGCACGGTTCCTAAATTCATCACAATTTTCACACAGTTTCAAGTTTCACCCTCGACAATTCGAAGTTGATCTAGACCTAGATACTTTCTAAAAATTCACGGTTTCGCATTTAAACAAATTTACACGTTCGTGCAAATTAAGTAAAAAAATTTTGACAATCTCAATAAATTGAAAAAAATGCACGGTTCCCAAATTCATCACAATTTTCGTCACAGTATCAAATTTCACCCTCGACGATTTCTCTCCCGTGCAATCAGGGTAAATTGAAATGAATCGTTCCTGCGTCAAACGCATAAAATTCGCAACAATGGCGACGCGCCTGGTGCGGCAAAAGGGCGCATCAAAGGACCGGGGATCGCACTTCGAAGGAAATGTGCAAGATGGCGGCGGTATTGATCGCGTAATTGACCAAGGAACGAGGCACTAGAACGTCGCATTTACTCTCGCCGTGTTTCTGCTGACCACGTGCATCTCCCCTTGCATCATCCGGGCTCCGCGCGTTCGCCTTTGATACCGATTGACGTATCATAAACCTAATTTTCCGACAATCTTCGCCGGCGACGCGGACCTTTGTGCCGCATGCGGCAGGATCTTGCGGCACGGAAATCGCGCTGCTCGACATTTCGCTCGCCAGCTGTTCACGGCGATTTCGCAAGGCGCAGAGCGTGTCACGTAATGGGTCAGCAGACGCAACTTTTCGGATCGAGGACACGACGCAGAGGATCTCGATCTTTCACCGTTGCGGACCGGAAATTGCGAGACACAGATGGCGACTTTATCTTTTGACGAAAACCAATTTCATCGTAGAATCATGCACACATCCTTTCTGTTTTAAACGATTTTTTAATTAAGTTTAAAGGGTATAGCCGGATAAGATGATGAAAAATCTTCCAAAACCAAATTCATTTTCACACCATTCGATAGGGCTCCCAAAGAAAACCCTCTGTGACAAGTTTCAAGTCGGTACCCCTACCACAAGGGTAGTTACAGGGCGAGCACGGTTTTGCTCTATTTCTGCTGAACAAAAAATTACGAAAAAATTCATCAACATACTACCTAATCGCACACGTGACCGTGAATTATTTCAAAATTTTTGGTCGCAACATCGCTTTTTAAACAAATTCGGAAGCAGAAAATTGCCGATTTTGTATCGAAGTTTTCAGGGTTTACCGCGTTTATACAGGGTGTCCCAAAATTACTGCGTAAGCGGGCAATGGGAGGTTCCTTGGATCATTTGAAGCAACATTTTCCTTAACAAAAATGGCGTCCGCGGCTTTGTTTAGGAGTTATTAACAAAAAACACGGACCAATCAGAGCGCGCCCTAGACGTTCAGAGCGGCGAGCCGGCAGGCGGTTGGCTGAACGTGCCAGCGAGCGTCTAGGGCGCGCTCTGATTGGTCCGTGTTTTTCGTTAATAACTCCTAAACAAAGCCGCGAGCGCCATTTTTGTAAAGGAAAATGTCGCTTCAAATGACCCAAGGAACCTCCCATTTCAATTTAACGCAGTAATTTTGGGACACCCTGTATGATGTAATGCGAACGTTGATTTCAGTGCGTCTTATTCGGTACGTTCATGATCTGGTTCGCGAGCATCACCATAAACCTGGGGCCGACGTTTTTGAGCGGAGCCCTAGCAGCAAATACAGAGACGGGGCACAATGCGCCGAGCTGCCCTTTGGTGCACGGCCCTTTTCGACATTACATACTGAACGCCCTGTGGATCGCTATCAACATCATCTGCGTCGCCCTCACGCTGATCCATCTCAGGAAACTGCACAAAGATCTCACCAAGGCGAACGTCGAAGCGGTACGTCACTCCTTTCACTGATCTTTTTCGTACAGCGTGGGCTGCAGCTTATGGTACAACTCGAATACGACGGATCTCTTCGAGAGAGCAGGAAATAAGGGAGAACGTGGCTGATGGATCTGGTTCTTTTCAGTACACGTTCTTCTTAAAATGGAGGTTTACTTATTGTTCGATTGTATTTTGATATTTTGATGTTGGTTTTGGATTGTTCAATTTTATAATTAGATTTTTTAATTTTCTAGTTGCATTTTCCTAATTCTACAAGTGTACTTTCACCTTTCCATCATTTAATTGCACATTTTCCTAATTTTTAAATAATATTCTGAGACCTTCTCAATATTCTAATTGCAATTACCCATATTTTCAAATGTATATTAACAACTTTACATATTTCCAATTGCACGTTTTTAATTTTTTAATTATATTCTAATACCTTCTCAATTTTTTCAATTATATTTTCTTAATTTTCTAACTCGATATTAACCTTTCAATTTTCTATTTGCACTATTCTTCAATTGCACTCTTCTAATTATCTAATTAGGTTTTAATAGCCTTCCAATATTTTTTTTTTGATTTTTCAAGTTTCTAATTTTCCATAGTTCAACCTCTATCACTAATTTTCTAATTGCACTATTCTTCAATTGCACTCTTCTAATTATCTAATTAGGTTTTAATAACCTTCCAATATTTTTATTTTTTTATTTTTCAAGTTTCTAATTTTCCATAGTTCAACATCTATTTTCCAATTCAATTTTCTTAATATTTCAATTATATTGTTGTAATATTTCTCACCATAAATTATTGTATATTTTTCTAATTCTACAATCACACGTACTTAATCTTCCTCTTGCACTTCTCTTAATTAGTCAAAAACATGTGTTCTAATTTACAGTTGTACCATGAACTACATCCCAGCCTGTAATTAACGTTCCATCAACTGGTGTATACGATTTCCAGCGATTACTATTGAACGTGAAATTTGCAATTATCACCTCTATTGGCTACTGAAAAATATTCTTTCCAACAATTCAACACAACAGAGATTCTTATCTACGACACGATACCGGGTCTAACAAAATATTTTCCAAACTGCACTACAATCGAAACATTGCTCGCAATTTATCTAACAAAAAGATCTATGCATGTCACAGTAGGGTGACACACGTCCAATATGGAATTCTATTGCATTCAAATTTTATTTGAACATGCTCTGAATGAAACATGACTTCGAGTGATCTTCTGTCAATAACTTTTTATTTGATGCATTGAACGGCTTCAATAACACCACAACTTTGCCGAAACTTTTCCATAAGAGCACAACTTTGGTACTCCTGCCCAATAAAATAAAAATTTCAACACCACTTTTCGATAGGATAAAAAAATTATTACAACCTCCCGATAAAATTTTTCAATTTTTAGAACTTAACTTTCCATTTCAAAGTTGCTAATCTCATTCTTTTCAAATTTGCTAATTTTTCATTCAAAATTATCTGATTTTTCATTCCAAATTTACTAATTTCGTTCTGTTTCAATTTGTTAATTTTTATTTCAAATTTTCTAATTTTTCATTTTAAATTTGCCGATTTTTCATTTCACAGTTGATGTCATTCTTAACATTAATTTTGGCCCAGAGTACAATTTTTTGTAAGAATCTATTTTTTGTCTAGTTTTCCCCAAAAATCAAAGACACGATTATTGTTCAATATTTATGGAGAATTTCTTGCTAATTTTTACTTGTAAACTGATTAAAAATCAACAGAATTATCTGGGGCATTGTATGCCTACGCGAATAAATATGCAATTATTACAGAAATTAGATAAAAAGTGCAGTCGCAGAAAATAATCTTCTGTTTAACATAAATGATTTCTGTGTCAGGTAAAAGTAGCACTGCTAACGATTCTCGTGAATGCGACGGGCAATCAGCAAACAAACGCGGTTCCTGAAAATTCCGCCGCATCCGCAAACGGTGGCACGCCCAAGGTAACGATCAAACCTATCAAAAAATCATTTCCGCCCTGTATATACCAGCTGATGAAATACCGGGTGTCTCAAAACCAGTGTCGAAAACTGTTACAAAAACACAAACAGCAAACTTTTCTTCAAGAGCAAATAAATCTTTTACTTAAAAATAACAATTTTAAACAATTATCAATACTATCCATTTCACAATAATACCTTTAATATTTTACTATAATACGATATTTGTATTTAAATAAATATCCTGTTGTTAATACTGTTGATTAAAACACGTTTAATCTAAACAGAATTATAAACAAACAATTATTATTTTGTTCATCTTTAATTTCTCAATGAAAAGCAGAAATACAATTTTCTTATACAAGAATGAGAACAGAGTTGGGCAAAATTTTCATCTAAATAAAAATTTCGAATAACGAATAAAAAACAAAAACATTTTTATTCATTATTCGATGGTTTGCGTTTATTAGAGTTGGCAGTAATTGTGGAAAGATTTATTCGACGCCTACGAATAAAAGATACAGATAAAAGATGAAAAAATTATGCGAAGTTCGAATAAAGCCACTTCGTATAAAAAAAAATTATCTTTATTCGTCGGATAAATTCTCGTCGAATATAATTATTTATTCGATGCTCGTCGAATGAAGATACCATCGAATAATGAATAAAAATTTTTTAATTCTTTATTCATTGTCCGAAATTTTTACTTAGATGAAAATTTTGCCCAACTCTGAATGAGAGAATTTAAACAAAGAACATATTTCATAATTAATGCGAATGAAACTGATGAAAATTTTATACATTCTCGACAAGTGAATTAACGAAGTAAGTAATTATTACAATCAACCAAGAATTTGATCGGTTTCATTTTAAAAACCATTATTAAAACAAATGTTAACAAATGCCATTATAAACATTAATCAGAAAGTTAGTCATTTTCCAAAGTCTGACGTTGAAGGATCAGATACTCAGTCTTCGAATCGTTTGAAGCCGTTTAAGCCATCAGGAACCGTTCGCAGCTTGCGAAACTAGCCTAATTGAGTCGGGTCAGAGAGATTCAACAGAAAATTTTTGCCCCGCGACCCGAGACGAGACGTTTTTGATGCGCCCGGTTAGAATGGTTTCTTGCCCGTGAGTAAAAAAAAGAGAAGCCTCGGTAAAAAGAAGTTTCACTTCAGAGAAGCGGCGGCGCGGCGGAGGAGCACCGCAAAATGAGGAACTACTTGAAGAGGATGGAGAGGGAAGGTGTGCAGAGGGTGAAGATGTTTCTGGTGATAACGGCCGCCTACGGTATCTTCTGGGGACCACTGTTCTTTGTCACACTGGTGGATCATCCTGCCATTGGGAATCCGACCAGTTACGAGGTAAACCAAGCCAACTTTCGTTCCTTCGATCGACAATCAATCTCCATACACCAGACTAATTTTTTTTAAATTATCACAGTTATGCGACACAATTTCTTTGCGAAAACTTTACCGACATACTCGTCGCGTTTTCCTGATTAAAACGAGTACAAACACGATATAGTTTAATTCTCATTTAGTGAAACCTCTATTATCCGAACAGAACGATTGGGAAATTTCTTCCCTCCATTACTGACACTTTCCTGATTAAAACGAGTCCAAACACGATGCAGTTTCGTTCTCACTTAGTGAAACCTCTATTATCCGAACAGAACGATTGGGCAATCTCCATATACCCTACTAATTTTTTAAATTATCACAGTTATGCGACACAATTTCTTTGTGAACACTTTACCGACATACTCGTCGCGTTTTCCTGATTAAAACGAGTACAAACACGATATAGTTTGGTTCTCACTTAGTGAAACCTCTATTATCCGAACAGAACACGATTGGACAATTTCTTCCCTCCATTACTCACACTTTCCTGATTAAAATGAGTCCAAACACGGTACAATTTTGTTCGCGTTTACTCGATTAATCCACGATCTAGTAGAACCTCGCTTATCCGAACTACCAAAACTCTACTGATTCGTTCAATGATATACAGGGTGTCCCAAAACGACTGCGTTAAATTGAAATGGGAGGTTTATTGGGTCATTTGAAGCGACATTTTCCTTAACAAAAATGGCGCCCGCAGCTTTGTTTAGGAGTTATTAACGAAAAACACTGACCAATCAGAGCGCGCCCTAGACGCTCGTTGGCCCGTTCAGCCAACCGCCTGCCGGCTCACCACGCTGAACGTCTAGGCCGCGCTCTGATTGGTCCGTGTTTTTCGTTAATAACTCCTAAACAAAGCTGCGGGCGCCATTTTTGTTAAGGAAAATGTCGCTTCAAATGACCCAAGGAACCTCCCAATTCAATTTAACGCAGTCGTTTTGGGACACCCTGTATTTCGAGCGAATGTAAAACATGTGTTTAGATAACGGAGAATTTGGTTCGGATAAGAGAGGTTCTACAAAATCGTGGTTTAAACAAACAAATACGATCCGAACTGTATCATGTTTGGGCTCGTTTTAATCGGAAAAACATCGCGGATATGCCCGGGAAAAGTTTCACAAGTAAATAACTAAAAACAACAAAGTTCCGTCACTGAATTGGGGTATTGTCCCCAGCGAAATAACAGAAATTGCTGGGAATCGTACGGTGACTTGTGCAAGTTTCCTCTCGCTGTAAATTGGTAAAAACCGTACGTTCGAAGTTCTCCATTCAAATTGCCCGAGAAATCAAGAAAAGAGAATCTCGTGGAAAACTGCTTTCACAGCATCGACATTTTTCCGGGCAACAAAAGGCGGGCGATAAAGAGCGTTCCGTGCAAGAGAGAGAGAGAGAGAGAGGAAGAGAGACAGCTGCAGGTGTACCTTTTGTATCATATGGCATAACTTGGGAAGATAGATCGGCGAGTCGCTGCGGCCTTAAAAGAAAGAAACTCTCGAAGTTGAGGGGGCGGTATCGAGGTATCGAGCGGCTGCGATCAAATATATCGGCACGAAGTCGGTGAACTAAAATGGGAAAAAGTAATATCCCTTCTATAAATTTCGCGAGCTCGTAATGTACGATCCCCCCATTGATTCAGTTTTCCAAAAAAAAAATATGTCGCAGTCGAAGAAATAATTTTCGTACACGAAATACTCTGTGCGTGTGTGTGTGTACTGTGTACTGTGTGTTTCTTTTTTTGGGGTTTTCTTTTTTAGGGTTACGCTCGTTGCCGGAAGAGCGTTGACCCATTTAGGAAAACTGTGGCTGCGCCAGTTGCACTCTCCACTGACTGGCTGCCAACGACTTCGTAATCGTACTGGCAGGCCGCATAGATTATCCGAACGATATCCCCCGTTGGCAGAGACTTTTTTACGTTTTTTCGTTTCTCTAGGATATTTTTTGTTTTTTTGGGGGGGGAAGCCACCGTGGCTGCTTCCGCCGATTAGAAGCTCGATTTCGGTCTTGGGAGGCTGCTTTATTGGACGGGGGTTATTTATGCAGAAGATGGCCCGAGATGGGCCCGGATATCGCATACCCTTGGCAAAGACTTTTCAGCTTTTTCCTTCGATAAGATTTTTTGGGATCGTCTGGTGGATGTCGATTAGGACCTCGATCAGTTGGAACAACGCCTAGAATTGCAATTCGACGTAAAACAGAAGTGGCAGGATTTATCGACGAGACACAATAACAATTTAGTGACAGTACGTCGTTGTTCATAATTATTTTTCTGTGCGAGACTATCATTAGCGTGTACGTGACGTTTCCCCGATTAAAACGAGCCCAAACACGATACCGTTTGGGTCGTATTTGCTGGTTTAATCCACGATCTAGTGGAACCTCTATTATCCGAACGATTCTCTATCGTCTGCACATGTGTTTTACAGGCAAATAATTCGATTTAAAGTAATCTATGCACAATACGATTCGACACAATACAATTACGATTTTTAGTTACCTTGTTATTTAACATTTGTTTAATTGTTTAGTTCGGATAGTCGAGGTTACACTAAATCGTGTATTAAACGAGCAAATACCAATCAAATTGTACCGAGTTCGGGCTTGTTTCCACCTCTTGCCCTACGATTTATGTTTCAGTGATTAAAACTTTTTTGTAGTTCGCAATTTCCTAAAAAAAGAGAAAATTTATGTCTATTGTATGCCTATACTAGCTCTCCAATAACTGTGCATTAACAAAACCAACATAGAATTTCATCTCGATTTAAAGGAAATTAATAGCACACATATTAATTAGACTCTGTTCAGAATCTTCATCACGAGTCTGACACGTTATTGTAGGGCAAGGGGTTAATAAGAAAAATCCACACAGAAAAGAGTAAATCCAAACCGAATGGCGTCGTGTTTGGGCTCGTTTTAATCAGAAAAATGCGACCAACGAATAAAACGTACTGAAGAGAAGGTACAGCCTAATCGTTTGGTTCGGATAATAGAGGTTCCACACAGAAAAGAGTAAATCCAAACCGAATGGCGTCGTGTTTGGGCTCGTTTTAATGAGAAAAATGCGACCAACGAATAAAACGTAATGAATAGAAGGTACAGCCTAATCGTTCGGTTCGGATAATAGAGGTTCCACACAGAAAAGAGTAAATCCAAACCGAATGGCGTCGTGTTTGGGCTCGTTTTAATCAGAAAAATGTGACCAACTACGAAAAGGCAACGAGGGCAAGGTGAAGTGACCCGGGGACCGATTAAATTTCAGGTGACTCTACATATCGCGTACATCCACGCCTTCGTGAACCCGGTGCTCTTTCTGAGCCTTCATCGGGGACTCCGGCAAGGACTGTCCGAGTTTTTCTGCGGCTGTTGCGAGAGCATCGCCAGCTGGATTCTGGGTCCAAGCATCCCCGTGGAAACAGTACAACCACCGCGATACCAGGAGCCCATCGAAGCCGTGCCCTCGCCTCCAGAACCGCCCATGGCGCAACCAAACAGCTGTCCGGACCTCACCGACGTTGCTCTCCTAAAACCACCCCTGCCGCCGACGGGCAAACATTTACTGGTATTCGAGACACTTCTCACGGGACACTTTTCTCTCTCTCTCTCTCTCTTACTCTTACTCTATCTTTCTCTTTCTCTTCCTCGTTATCCTCGGGGAAAACTTTCAACACTCTATGGGTCTCGACTCTTTCTCTCTCTCTCTCTCTCTCTCTCTCTCTCTCTCTCTCTCTCTCTCTCTCTCTCTCTCTCTTTCTCTATCTCTGTCGCATGCTATACACTGAACGAACCAAACTGCTTCTTTCCGTGCTTGCTTCTCGTTGTTGCACGCCGCCTGACGCCTGACACGATGATTGAGCTTGCTGCTTTCGAGGAGCTTTTGCTACTTTAGATCGGTCGCGTCTTTACCCTTTCGAGCCCGCCCGGACCTTTTGATTATGGCTGTTTGCGGAGGACATCCGTCGGGCAAGTGGAAATAAAAATTTTTGGAATTTCACAAGGCGCGACCAAAATTTAAATAATTCTACAAATTAACTAAGATCTAATTGGTTTAGAAAAGAATTGTTTAAAAAGACCAAGTTCGAATTGTTTCTGTCTGGAACATTTTCTAAAGAATTCTCGATTTCGCCCTAAAACCTAACCCAGACCAAAATTTAAATAATTATTCTACAAGTTAACTAACAGCAAATTGGTTTAGAAAAGAATTGTTTAAAAATGACCAAGTTCAAATTGTTTCTGTCCGGAACATTTTCTAAAGAATTCTCGATTTCGCCCTAAAACCTAACCCAGACCAAAATTTAAATAATTGTTCTACGAGTTAACTAACAGCAAATTGGTTTAGAAAAGAATTGTTTAAAAATGACCAAGTTGAAATTGTATCTATCTGGAACATTTTCTAAAGAATTCTCGATTTCGCCCTAAAACCTAACCCAGACCAAAATTTAAATAATTGTTCTACGAGTTAACTAACAGCAAATTGGTTTAGAAAAGAATTGTTTAAAAATGACCAAGTTGAAATTGCATCTATCTGGAACATTTTCTAAAGAATTCTCGATTTCGCCCTAAAACCTAACCCAGACCAAAATTTAAATAATTGTTCTACGAGTTAACTAACAGCAAATTGGTTTAGAAAAGAATTGTTTAAAAATGACCAAGTTCAAATTGTTTCTGTCTGGAACATTTTCTAAAGAATTCTCGATTTCGCCCTAAAACCTAACCCAGACCAAAATTTAAATAATTGTTCTACGAATTAACTAACAGCAAATTGGTTTAGAAAAGAATTGTTTAAAAATGACCAAGTTCAAATTGTTTCTATCTGGAACATTTTTTATAGAATTCTAAATTTCGCCATAAAATTCCGAAGCATCCAGCCACGGCTAATAATACGCGAAAAATTAGGCCAACGTGGCCATTCCCGCGGCGAATAAAGGCAATCATTTCCGGAAAACTAAGGCAAACACGCGCTGATCGATAGCCGGACGAGCACTGAAATATGTAAACACTCGTCATTGATACCGGAACGAACGACACTGTCCCCGGAAAACGTCCCGAAACCGGACAAATACGTCACTGATTCGTGTAAATAGACCTTTTTATGCTTCGAGCGGCTGCCACTCGAAAAATCAACGTCGCGAAAATCGGTGTGCATTCGCTACCTATTTCCAGGCTGCGGGTTGTCACAGCGTGACTATAGATAGCATAATGAAAAGCAAATTTTAGTGGAGATTGTTCTTACGGCGTCGAATTGCCAGCGGAAATTCGGCCCGGTCGAATTTTTCGCGAATTATGTCGTTCAGAGGGACGCGCGAGAATAATTGAGAAAAATTGTCGGTGCTTGCGCTGTTTGCTTGAGCACTCTGGGATGTCGAATGCTGCGTTTGTTTTATTCGCCAGTCATTATTTTAATTTTTCTGACACTCCTCTGTGCGTTTTTGTGTATGTACGTTCTTCAGTTCCGTGCACGCTGTTTCATACGTTTTGTGACGAGCAGATGAAAATGTTGTGAATGTCGTTTTCGTTGGTTGTTAAATACGAGAACAATTTAATAACGAAGTTTTATTGCTTTTATTTTTATTCGATTTTATTTATATCGAGTGCTTTTTAATTGATTTCGAAGTGAGTACGAAATTTATTTTGGACAATTGTTACTGTGAAAATTCTTTACAATATTGTCTGGATTCGTACGAAAACTTCTGGAGGAAATATTACTTATATCGTGTACAAACACTAATCCTTGATCTCTTACCTTTAGCTTCGAATTATTTATAATTATATATAATTGTTTTTCAATGCACTTTCATCAACATATTCATGACATTTTTCTGATTAAAATGAGTCCAAACACGATACCATTTGGATCATATTTACTCGGATATCATCGAATAGAGAATTCAGTTCGGATAATCGAGGTTCTATTAAATCGTGGATTAAACGAGCAAATGTGATCCTAATCGTATCGTGTTTGGACTCGTTTCAATCAGCGAAATGTCACGATTATGCTGGTAAAGGTATTCACAAGAAAATAATTAATAATTACAACAAATGATTCACATATATCGAGACAATACTGTGCTTCGTCGGCCTGTTTTGCACGAGACTTTCAGAGAGCTCCGTTTTGTCGATGCTAAAACGAAAACGCATGCGACCAACTCAACAGCTGTGTGTCACAAATAAAAGGTGTCCGTTCTCACGATTTCTGTTTAAGATTAACTAGTCTAAATTAATCGCGGAATTATAAAACGTGCAGGACGACTCCATGATCATACCGCCGGATCCATGGACGCTGGTCACAAGGTCGAAAGGTACATCGACCGCTTACGAATCGGACAGTAGTAGAAGATCGAGCATTTTGTTACCGCCGTTGTTAAGTAACTCGAAAGTAAATGTCAGTCCAACTAGCAGCGATTCTCCTAGCGAATAAATTCTCCATTTAGATTATTATCATTATCCCTGCCTCCTTCTTTTTCCAAGCACGGAGGAAATTCTGAAGAATTTGACGGACCATCGAAATTAATATTACTTCACTGAGAAATTGTTTATAAACTATACAGTAATTTTTATTTCGGTTTTATTCCATTTTTTGTGAATCCACAGTAATAAATAAATTACATTAATACAGTTTTCAAACTTTCAGACGAAATTTTCAATTTATAGTATATTAATTTGGCAAACTTTTATATCAAATTGTTTAATTAGCCAAAAACCCAAACTGTTTAATTAGACTTGACCTACAGGGTACACTTAAGTGAAATTGATGTTTAACATTGGTGCCAAATAATTGTGATTAACAGCTAGATATTTTTTATGTGATTGTTAATTGTACATTTATGAATATACAAATATTTCTTTGTACATACAACTACAGCTGATATACTGTTTTTTATTAAAAACTGAAGAGGAAATAGTTTTTTATATGGTCACTGTTATCGATGTCACGAGCCAGATAATTTTTAATAATAATCTGTTACTGTCAACGAGAGAATAACACGTATTCGTTAAATAAACGAGAAGCAATCAACAAACTAGAATTGTTTTAATAAACTGGAAAATAGGTTAACCAAAAATTTTTTTTTGACATCCAGTAAAGATCATTAACAAATTAAAATTCTTTGCGAAAAGATATCAAAAATTTTCTTGACTTTAACTGAAAATTATAAATTCTTTTCGAAAATGGCAAATTTTGTAAAATCGTCATTTTACAACATTGGGAAATATGAAAAAAATGGAGAGACGTTTTAAAAGAAAAATTTTCAAAATTCGCGTCAGAAATTCCTCCTTCGAGCAAGCGATTTTGAAAATCGTTCAGAGACATCAGAAAATTTTAAAAATCACGAAGGGAATGGGACGGCCGACAACTTCTTAAGAAACCATTACTAAAAATCCTCCTTCACACGAGGGACTGGAGAAATTTCGAAAAGTTGCCAAAGTGTTTTGTGCAGCGGGAGAAAGAAGGTTCAAGCATGGTTCCAGATTGACAGTGTGCCAAAAATCGAGTGGTAAATGCCAAAAATCACTTGTTAACAAACTTTTTTATGTAGCTATGTATTCACTTTTTTTAAACCTTCTGAATTAAATAAAAGTAATGCTAAACATAAAAATGTCCTCGTATGTTGCAAATAAACAATCAAAAATTGTAATTTTATGTTTTTGAGAGCTACAGTAAATAAAAATAAATGTAAAAATGTTTCCTATTGTTACTATTCATAAAACATTCTAATAAAATCTCCTAAACCCCAGGAACCATAAAATGTTTAACTTAATTAATTTTTACGAAGAATCTGGTGATCGGTGATCGAATGTAAGAAAAATTGCAAAAATGTTTTTTTCTCCCGCTGTATAAAAAGATCGAAGAAAAAAAATGGTTTACGTAGGTCCATCGATCGCCAACTTTACGCACGTTTCCACGTAAAACTTCGCTTTTTAGATGACTATATTTAGGTATCAGCAATAAAATGGCGGATTGCACCGTCAGATTCTAGCGGAGAAAAGAATGGTGGAAAAAAATATAAAATAAAAACAGAAACCACGAAAAAAATCGTAGCGAGAAAGATACTGTCACCGACGATGAATAGTTCCTTTAATGTGAATCGAAACAATATTAGGCGCACCAATTAGGGATATTTAAATTTAAATGATCGTTTTAGGGATTAAAGTTAGCCTAGTTTGCACCATTTAAATGAGCTTTCCACTCAACTGGGGGACTCAAGTGGCCGAGAGGTTTTCTCTTGGCCGTCAGTATTGTATTATTTACTATCGTCGTTATTATACACTTATTATACAAATATATTATACATGGGTACGAACTACGAACGTGCCGTACACATATACAGGGACGTTCGATTGTGTGTGATGGAAAACGTATGTTGCCAAATGAATTTCATTGGAAAATTATTTCTATCATTTTTTTTATTATTTATTTGAAATGATTTTATATTTCAGTTACTGAATTATTTAGCATAATTTTTCATTCAGATATATATAGAATATAATATAGTTACTATTAATAATTGTAAGGAAAATTGTTATTCAATTGTAACAATTTTTGGTTTTCTTAAATTAATATTATGCCACATTGCAATATTGTGCTAGAAAGTTAATAATAATCACGAAAGTGTTGTTGAAGCAGTATTAGAATCAAATATGAAAATAAAAAATGTCCCGATGCCAAAAATAGGATAATAAGACTTTTTAACGAGGAGTATAAACTATCCTGTATATGTGTACCCGTTCGTAAATAATATATACATATAATACTTATATACATACATATATATTTTCTATGCAAAACTTTAGGGATTTCCGGACGTGCGTTCTCTGTTAGACTTTCTCTTACGAATTTGTATAAGTTAAGAGGATTTATAAATTTCGTTTATATATGTATACATACATAAAGTTTATAAATTATTTGTAAATTAAATACACGTTTAAACGCAAGCGTTTCCTTCATTTCCTATAACAACTGTAAGTGAATAAACAAAAATGGAAAAACACTATTCTCCTCTCCATTCAATTATTTGAAAATTTTAATATCAAACACAACTTTTTGTAATTTAATTTAAACAATTATTTTATATTGCAATGTTAATAAATAAGTATAATTACACAAATTTACGAAGAAAAAAACAAATTTTATCTTATATTCGAGCATTATATTCCACATTTTAGAAAAAGAAATGTTATTTTAATCATTGATATCAAATGCGTAAATTAAAAATTTGTTTGTGTGCAACAAACATGAAATCTCTGTAGATATTATAAAAACAATTCTCATTGTCTTTTATACTGCATGAAAAAAACATTTTTATTGTAAACAAACAATAATAAATATTTGCAAATGAAATTAAGCGGTTATGATTCATTTCACTTTCATGGATTTAACTATATGTAGTTGTTTAACTTCTGTATCATAAACAAATAAAAATGTCCAATATTTATTTAAGGAAGAAAAATTCTTTATATTAATTAAGCGATCGAAATTAAGTCCGGAAAATCCCTGAAACAATGTCAATTTCTCTTGAAAGACTTTTCGTAAGGAAACGTGGAAATAAAGAACCTTGTGGGTAAGCTTAATCATAACCGATTAATTAAAAGTGAATGTTATCTGAACGAAGATAGCGTTAAGGGTATTATAATTTCTAAGTTGATTGATAAACGGTGCCTGGCGGATTGAGAATAGACATTTACGAGAATCGTCCGACGAATTGATTGCAATATTTGTATCGCTGATTATACAAGCACTTATATTTGCGTCTGTGAAATTAAATCGATGTCATTGTATGTGTAAATAAAGATAGATTATCTTTGACAACTGCGATTGCCAAGTTTCTTTTCCCTAATTTCTCATTAGATAACAATTTCATAAACTATTATCACACATTTTCAATTTTTTAAAATTCTCTCTTGTTTCAGTGGTTTCCATGAAAAATACATATATGAAATCGTACACTTTTTGTGTAGCATTTTATGCTGAAAAAAAAATATAAATAAATAAAACAGACTCACCTGTTCGAAGCCGCCCAAAATCTCCGTGGTGTCCATCGCAGAATTTACGACGATCGATTTCAGCTTTTGTCCGGCCAAATTCGCGAGAAGATGAACGAGACTCGTTTTCCCACTTCCGGTATCCCCAATCTAACAAATAATATCAAAAAATACAAACCTCTAAATAACAGTAAAAAACGAAAAATAAAATCTTCGTTTATATATTCAAGTCACAAATTATTGACAATAATGCTAATGAAGTCTATTAATTTTTTTTTTACAAAAAAAAGAATCAAAATTGTTATGAAACGATTCTTCGAAACAGTCATCGTACTTTCCAGGATAAAAAAACTTGTATTTTATTTTCCCCCTTCTTATGGCTTTGACTTTTTCCATAAAAATGTAAATTTGCATGAAGTTCCGCAGCGCGGTTCTCACGTAAATACTTCAAGCATGAAATTTCATTCGGCAGTGAAGAGAGAGAAAGCGTGAGTTGTAGACTTACAAGAATAGTCATCCAATTCATGTTAACGCAATACGCAAGATCTTTCAAGAGAGGTTTCTGGTCCCTGAGGAGCAACAGATTATCGTCTTCGTACACCGCAGAGTCAGTGCGATCCAACACTACGTCCCCTAAGAAGATCTTCTGTTTTGTAAAATGAACTGGGAATTCTAGTTCCGGCAAAGGATAAACTTCCAGCGGGAATGTCTGATAATAAATCTCTATCACCTACAATTAAAAAAAATTTTCTGAACCACGTCCCCATAATTTTTACAAGGTTCGAACAATTTGTAATAATTTATACGATGCGAAAGATGATCAGAAATAAATTACCTGATGTTTGTCGTCCTCTGTTCTCATTCTATTAACATAAATTATCTGAGCACCTCTCCCAGGATTAAAAGTCTTCGCTGAACTTTGTATATAAGCTGCCACTGTTATGTCACACCACCTGGTCATGTCTCTGAGGTTCATTTCCCAGGGGGAGCCTGAATGGCCCCATCTGACGCCTACTTCTGAGCTCAATCTTTCATTGAACATAATCATTCTGTTCAATAAACCATCTGGTAAAATTGGAAATTTAGCCTTTAAGATGAAGCCCAAGTCCTCTCGTTCCAGGACATCAACGAAAACCTGAAAGAAAGAAATGTTTCTTTTAAAAGAGGTTATTTCTAATGTAATAAATAGATTGCGGATTTTTATGGAAAATAAAAATTGTTTGTATTAATTTGAAGCTATAGGAGCCACATATTCGTTTTTGGTATGTCAAAATTGCCACCTACTTGTGTGAAGCGATTCAAAAACGATTTTGGAAGTCCCCTTCTAGCTCCACCCTGACGCAAAGGATTCTGGCAACCGAAGAGTCGTGTGCCAGGCTTGACAGCGAAAGTCATTCCCAGTTCTGGAATGTAGACCTCTCCACGATGATCCAGACATGCATTCAAGCCTTCTAGAACCGACTGAGAAGCAAGATTTAATTCATCGAGCAGGATCCAATCGCCATTTTTCAAGGCTCTCAAGAATGGACCGTCCCTCCAGGAAAATTCTCCAGGCTTTCCTCCCTCGACTGGCAAATCGGCTCCAAATAAATCAGAGATGTCCTGCACAAGATTTAAAACAATAATATTGTATTGCCAGTATATTGGGCGAGTCACTTAACTTAATTACACTTTAATTATACATATTTACCGTCTGGTCACTAAGATTCAGCCTGAGAAGTCGATGACCAGAGGCTCTAGCAAGAGCAGACACCAAACTAGTTTTACCAACTCCAGGACTTCCCTCTAACAAGATAGGTTTCTTCAACTTCAGAGCTCGCAGAACCTTCAAAGTATTTATCCTAGTCGTTGGACTCTTAAAAGCGAAGCCTGTATCACTTGGAATTTTTTCGTTGCCTTTCTTCACATAGAATGGCGAAATACCAAACTTATCGTCAAGGTTTTCTACATCAGACTGTTCACAGTTTAACATCAACATGGACTTATAACACAACACAGTGTCATCTACTTGACATTTGATAAACTTCACTGCTGAGGCCTTGAAATCCTTCAACTTTTTTACACTGAAAATTCATATAGTATTACACAAATTATTGACTAATTTATATATTAATTGATATAGAATATATTCAATTCAACAAGATGAGTCAATGTAGATAAACGAAACACTAGCATGCATCCTTTGCCAACTATCTGAGAAATCTAGACTCGTTGGACATATACTTGCAAGTTGCTTACTTTTCGGTGGCAGTCGCACCAGATCCAAGTCCATCGATGTAGCTCAACGCTGCGCCATGGAAGAAAGCATCCCCAATTTCCAAGTTCTCACAGCAATTAATAAAATTCACCCAAGTTAGCACATCCCTGACACTGACAACAAGCTTCTTCCCTATCTCCGTCGTTTGTAACCACTCAAGAAACGCAACAATCGCTGTAGGAACGTTTTCCTTCAATCCTTCACGAAGATTGTGCGCCGCGATGCACTGAAGATCGTCAAAAGACACGCATCCCTCGCACCAAATTTCAGTGAACCTGTTCCTCAGTGCAGGCGATAGTTCCTTCTTCCCATAATCGCCACCTGGGTTCATTGTACCAACAAAAATGAAGTCTTTGCTAGCAGAAACTGTGGCATTATTATCGCTGGAAGGCTTCTCAGCAATTAAGAGCTTGCGCTCTGGTTCTAACAGAGAGTTCAATCTTTCGAGGACACTGTCATCCGCCAGAGAGATTTCATCCACTAAAAAGAAGCCTCCAGTTTTCATGGCTTTCACTAAAGGACCATCCACCCATTCAAACAGCTTCTGACTGTCCATGTGATCTCTGACAGGACGCAGACTGCCAAGGAAGTCCGAGGCCTCTGTGTGCATGTGGCAATTGACAATACTGAGCTCCTGCTGTCTGATCGCTGACAGAAGCTGGCAAACTGTAGTCTTGCCCCCACCTGTCTCACCGATCAGAAGAACTGGCTCTTTAAAGTCGCAGGCCTTTGTAAGAAGCACTGCCATCTTGCGCATTGGAAAAGTCCAGACAATATGCTCAAAGCCTGGAATCTTCTTTGACAGTAGAGACTCTAGAATTGGTTTCGTAACCGGTGAAGTTTTATCGGAAAGTGAAAACAGAGAATCAGCGTCAACATCTCTTTTCAGGTGCTTCTTCAATACCTGTACGATCTCCAAGCACTCTTCAGGATGTCGGACTTTAGAGGACAGCACCAAGTATCCTTCATCAGCCAGATGTTGGCTCCAATCGTATAAAGTTCCCTTGTGATCAGGTGCAAGACGATACCTGTCAGCCCAGCGAAACAGGTCCCTCAGAGTTATGAACCCTTTCTTCCCAGCAAACGTGGCTGTGCCCTTTCTCCTGACTTGAAGTTCCGTCATCACGCTGATCACCTGTTTGCAGTAGGTCTCTGGCATCTTGCATCTCTTGTGCAGTATTACTTGCAACTCTTTCGGTGGGATCTCGTCGAAGTGCAATTCAACGAATCTGTTCCTAAAGGCTCGAGACAGTACCTTCCTTCCTCCATACAGTCCTGGAGGATTCTGGGTAGCGAACAGCATGAAATTATCGTGTGCTTTGACCACTTGTTGTGTTTCTGGAATGTACAATTCTCTGTTATCATCAAGAACTCTATTCAAAGCCTCTAGAACATCGCTGGGAGCTAAATTCAGTTCATCCAGGATTATCCAATATCCTTTGCGCATAGCGTCTACTAGAACACCCTCTTTGAAGACTAGCTTCCCAGTACAATCAGCTACATAAGTGCCAACATACTCTTGCAAATCAGTGTGCTCATGGTTGTTAATCCTGACGCAGATGTGCCCGGAGGCTTTTGCCAGGTATGTGATCAAACTAGTCTTCCCAACAGAGGTATCACCTTGCAACAGTACAGGCATCTTTCCGATGGATACTACTCGTACCAAATCCTTCAAATTTTGCTTCACCGTTTCGGTTAATACGTAATTTTCTGGTTTCTCGGGGCTGAGGTCGCCTCTAGGGATCCAATACCCTTCAAAACAGATGAAACTGTCGGATGCACCGTGTGGCCTTGGAATTGGGGTTTTGAGGATCGCACCGGCAGCCTTCTCGCCTAAAATAGCCTTCACGATCATCTTCAGTACCAACGGGTACGACTGGCTATCCAATTGAGTTAGGAAGCTCAAGCAAAATGCTTCGTACAGAGATCTTAATGCGTTTACACAAGGATTCTGCGAGGACACGCTCAACGCCCTACACAGGGTTCTCAAACTGTAATGTGGCTTGTGACCTGTTCCATCTAAGAGATTACTCTCGGCCTCTTTTCTAACATTCAAATAGAACTTGACGATGCCATCGATCTTCTCAGATGGCAGGTTCAAGTCTTTCAAATAGAAATTCACGAGAAGTTGCAAATCTGATTTCTCTGTGAGCTCGTCAACAAAGAATTCCGTAAACCTATTCCTCAGTCCGACGGGAAGATCTTTCTTCCCGACATCGGTGGCTGGATTCATGCAAGCAAAGATCGCAAAGTCTGCGTGTCTCTTTATCGGCTCTTTGTCTCCACGTTCTAGCAAAGACAGCGATCCACAGGAGTCCTCTAGTAATCCAGAGAGACACTCCAGTGTTTCAGATGTAGCTAAATTGATCTCGTCTAGCAAAACCCAATCCCCATTCTTCAGAGCTTTGACCAGGCAACCTTCAACGAAAGAGAAGGCCAAGGAATAGTTACTCTGCACTTGAGACTGCAGTTTTTCCAGCTTCCTAGCCATAGCGTCCCACTTCTTCAGAAGTTGCACAGCATCCTGGTTCTCTAGATTTCCTTTCAGTCTTTTCAACGCTGCGCTGGTGCTATGAATCATCAGGCTAGTCAAGATCTTCCATTTCCTCTCTTCGAAGCAGTGACCAATGTGGCTCAGGAATTTCTTGTTAGGCTCAATCGCGAAATAAGAACGGAACAAGATCTCAAACTCTTCGCGGATTGGAAGAATCAGAAGCTTGAAGTCCACTGGCTTGTAACCGCCGAGCAAATCGGTGCTCTCGCTCTGTTGATTCATGTTTATTACCACCAGTTTATGACCCGTTATCTGTGCAAGGTATTGGATACAACTCGTTTTCCCTGTTCCTGTCTCGCCGACCAGAAGCACAGGCTCTTTCTGTGCTACGCAGCTGGTTATGCGTTCTAGGAGACACACCGTTGGCCTTGTATGAGAGAAATTTGAACTTTTTACTGCGAGTTGTACTCTCGCAGACTTTTTTATCTGCAATTTTGCTCTGCCAACTGTTAGGATCTCCTTTTGGAAGTCCACCGAAGGCTTGTGCATGTTGCAGAAGTACTCTGCTTTTGTTTTGACTATGCCTAACTTGTGCGCTACTGATATCGCTAAGTTTAGTCGTTGAGCTGAAAGAACAGAAGTATTGAGTCGTCAAAGAGACCTACTTTCAAAATTATATAAGGATATCGATGAATTAGTTTTAGCTTATTCAAATTCGAAGACAATTATACGTACCACAGTTGGGTACGGAGCAGCAAAATATATCCAAAGCATCTTGAAAGATCTTCAATGCGGACACAGGTGAAGACACATCAAAATCAACGATTGCTCTATAGCACCACTTGATCAAATCTCTAGTAGATATTTGTCTAGCGTTTCTCACACAGTTCTCAGCATCCTCTTCATGTTTGCCGACGGAAAACAATAAAAATACATCCACAATTCTTGAAGCCACTGTATGCAATAATGGAAATGAAGTTTGTACAACTGTCACAAGTTCTTCTTTAGATAATGGTTCCACATTAACGCTGGACCAATGTTTCTGAAACGGTAGAGACATTTTGAGAGTCTTCTGTGTTCCTTCGGCTGTCGATCTCACAGTGACGAATAATTGAAATCCACTTCTTATGTGAATGGAGTCTCTGTATCCAGGAACTGATAACGTTTTGTTTTCCACAAGCTGTCCAATGACACTGATAACATCTGTCGGAGCACAATCGATGTCCTCCAGAAGCAACCATTTCCCGGATAGCACAGCTTCAGTCAGAATTCCTGGTTGCCACAGAAATTCTCCAGGAATGTCGGTGCACAGGTACATTCCTAATAACATTTTAGAGTCTGTTTGGTCACCTAATTGCACTTTTGCAAAATTTGCTGTATCGTGGCCTGTTGCCTCTGCTAAAAAATCCACTAAAGCAGTCTTTCCGGAACCAACAGCACCTTGTAGACATACACATTTGTTAGAAGACACTGCCAAAGCTAAATTCTGTAAATTTCTTCTCGTAGATGGTACTGGAACTAAGTTCTGTTCCTTTTTAGACTTTGATTTATTGAAGACTGGAAGGAGAATCCCTCCTATTGATACTACTGATGGTAAATCATTGAACATTTGATCTACTTCTTTGGTTTCTGCTGATGTTACATTATTTTGGCTAGTTTTTTGGCACAATGTTGAATATTTGTGGCTGTTTGGAACTAGGTTGTTCATATGATTTAATGTGCAGGATTCTGGCATGTCTAATACAATTGCGATACAGTTAATTGATACCCTAAAAAAGAATTGAAAATAATTATATTTATTTTTTAAATGGCTAGTAATAGCACGATGATTATTTGAGAAAATATATTACCATCTAACAGCTTCATCGTCAACTGCTAAATATTTGTAAAATTTAGACCAATTCCATGCATACTTGAAATGAGTTGGCGCACTGCATAGAATGTCATAGCAGGCTGTTACTAAATCATAATTAGACACTTCATAATACGACAACACTCCTTTTTTACTACGCCTCTTAGCCGAAGGAGTATAATCATCTTCTACAGACTCGAATGGTGCTGGATTTGCATCAAAGTAGTGCAGAACAAATCTATAATTAGAAGAGAAATCATTTTTCTCAGTCCTATAATTACAAGGCTTTATGCTCAGTCAAATTAAACTATATCTGTATATTTTTTTATCTAAATTATTGTCTAATTATAAAACAAAAATTAAACTTCTACCATCTACACCACAAACACAATTAAGTGAATTCGTACATTCTTGTAAAAATGTATATTCGATATGTTAAGATTAATGCAACTAACAAAACAACGATTTGCATCACAATCAAATTTAATTTTCTTTAAACAGCGACTACAATCGTTACACATTGTCCGAAGTAATGAATAACAAAACAATAATGTTTTAATATAAAATAACAGATGTCGATTCCTTATCTAAAATCCTCCAGACCGCAACGCTGGACCTAAAAATCAAGAAGATAATTACACAAATAAATACATACGCTAATAGATCACGATTCTTGCAAATAAGTTTCCCCAGGACAACGCAATTCAATTTATGCAACGTATCCCCATCGTTGTAAGACACTTTTCTCGTGGATATGCTTGCAGAAACTAATGCGGGTAGCAATTGTGGGAAACACTCGGCAACATCCTCCGTACTCTTCGGACTCGTCAAAAACTCGCACAAAACTTCCAAAATCTTTTCGTGATCATCTTTACTGAGCTCCTACAACAAAATTGTGGTTGTGAAAAATTGAGACTGTTTGGATGTCGGAGAAAAATTAAGTGAAATAAATGTGAAAGATATAGAATTTACCTGGCAATTTTTGTAGGACGCAAGCTTTTCTGCATAACTTTTTTTCCGTTCGATAAAAACCCTCAAACTTTGCAACAACATGTTTGGAAAAGAAGAAACCGGATCACATGTGCAATTTCGTGTAAACGTTCAAATCGATGGCTAAGTACCCACGTGCTTTTGACGACTACGTCTGTCTCAGTCTGTCCGAAGTGGTCTGAAGTTAACGCACAAATGCATCATTTGTATCGTAAAAAATTCCCTAGATTATATTTGGGGGTTATGCAAAATTCCCTAGAGTGTGCAACTTATTGGCAAGTTCACATCAATTTATGAAAGCGGGCGCGAATCTCCAAACAGACGTATGTAAATACACGTAAGTACAATGATTTATTTAATTTTTGTGAAATCTTGAACATTTTTTACATTGTTTAATTAATAGAATAACGTTTAGCTTATGCGGCTAATTCAACTCCTTAGGAACATGTAATTTTATGCTTTCTATTCTTTAGTCTTTATTTTATCCTCTATCAATCTAAATCCATATATCTTAATTTTCATTAATTACTATTACATGAGAAATGAAAGTAGCGTAAAACATGGAATTGGTTTAAGTCAGGCTAATTCAACTCCTTAGGAATATGTAATTTTATGCTTTCTATTTTTTAGTCTTTATTTTATCCTCTATCAATCTAAATCCATATATCTTAATTTTTACTCTTTAAAAAAACTTCATTAATTACTATTACATGAGAAATGAAAGTAGCGTAAAACACAAAATTGGTTTAAGTCATATTTAATATAGAATACAAAAGGCGCTATTCATTTTTGTACATATATCGCACAATTAATCGGTAGAGAATTTTTTATCGTACTAGTGAATGTTAAAAGATCTCAGGGTGCGCAGTTAATTCATCTTTCAATTTCGTTTCCAGCGCACGCATAGAAGGATTGTCAACCTCAACATTGAAGCTAACGTAGACAGGTTTTGAAAGTTTCTTGGATAGCCTCTTGGCGAAATTGCTCGACGTCTCATCAGAAATGGGTCCCATAATCTTTGTGGTAAGTGGTTCCTTTCCAAACGGTGATTCAATAGCGAATGATAAGTCATTCATGGTTTGCTTCTTTGGATCACCCACCCACAAGTAGAGGCAATTGTCCATTTTAATTGTATGACAGGCATAAGTGGTGCCAATGTCTATCACAAAATCGTGGAACTTAAAACTACATTCACTTTCTGTTTGCTCTTCTTTGTGATTTTCCATTTTGCTTTAATTTTGTATACAATTCTCTACGTGATTATTAGTTGCTGTACGTTGCTGAAAAAGTGCTGTGCTATCATAGGAACATAACCTCTAAATTATGGACAGCCGGCTTGTATAGCAACAATCATAAATTTTATACATAGCTGTGAGTAGGGTCACCATATTGGAAGTTGATTCATGGAGAATTAATTTCGATTTTGTGGAGGCTTATATTATCTTACAAATATTATTAAGGTCTGTGTAAGCTCGTTTGTGTTCTAAATTTATTTATATTTTATTTGAGTTTTATTTAAATTCAAAATTGTAGATTTGTTTACTATCAGAAGTAGTTTGTGGCGCTATCTACTAGGAAAAAATAGTATTAATTCGATACTAGTTTCAACAGTTTGCCATGGATGGCGCATTAAGTTCTTCAGAGAGAAAAGGAGAAAAAGTAGAACAAATTTGTGACGGTAGATGGCGATATCATACGCTTTGCAATATTATTTTACAGTTTGTATAGACGTCATTATTGACAAACTTTCTATTAGTTATTTTAAACATTTTAAAACATGAATATCTTCTTCTAATTTCTCTAGAATCATTTACAGTAATTTTTATTTTTAATAATAAATAATTTTAATATAGTTTATTAATTAATCATCAAGAAAGATGTATTCTGTGCTACCGGTAGACAAATTAAAAAAATTACAATTTGTAATAACATGGTAGAATTAAAATTGAATTCATCGAATGCAACTTTATTTGAAAAAATTATGTTTTCATGTAAGCTTACAGTGGTTGATATTTTACAAAATATGATCTAGATTTCTTTGTTAGTAAACGTAATAGTGCTTCCGTTCTGTGGCAGATCGTAATGTTCAACAAAAAAATTTATGTATTAGTTTTTCCGCGCCACCCGGTATGACAACTACACATCTAGCCAGGCTTATTGATATACCTGCACCGGAATCACCTTCATGTGCAGTGAGCTGTATACCTAAGCCTCTAAACGATCGCGGCGCGTATAATTTATGAATTATTATTTTGTGCTATAATGTTGGCCCCACTGTACGCGCGGCTGTTTCAAGCCACACCAACGGGGAGTCCCATCTTGTTGGAAACTGAGATAAAAAGCACTTCCATTGGCGTAATCTCTCGGAAATGCCCAAAATATCGAAAGAGCGACAAAATCCCCTAGATTTACCATCCCAATGATTCCATTGCACTCAATATTGTCTCGAACATGGACCACCCATATTTTGCTAAACAAAACAATACACAATCCTTCATCAGTCAACGAACCGACATTTAAAAAATTCCCTAGACTCCCTAGACAGTCACTAGCTCTCAACCATCCAACATAAAAGCAACAAAACACCCTAGATACACAATCCCCAATAATTCTAACCACCCAGTATCAATTTAAACCAGACCAACTAGCATCATTCCCTCCAATCAATCCTCTGCAATCAAATCAACCATCAAAGTACTTCATAATCTCTCACAATGAAACCACACTCTTCAACTTGCTCATTACGTTTTAACCAGCTGCCGTACGGGGGGGTTATCTTGTCTGAAATTAATGGGGAGCCCCCCTGACGAATCCTCGAACGATGATCGCGTCTAACCAAACAAGTCCTCTTGTCCCGATCTCGGCCTGATAGAATCTCGGGCCAATGGTTACGCCAATGGTGCCGCCGCGCGAGGAACGAGACTCATAGAGTGGGAGAGAGAGAGAAGAGAGACCGATATGGCGCGGCCAGGTAGAGACGAGGGGGCCGAGCCCCGTGTATACTATAATTACGAGTAACTCAGCCACATTTGCGTTGATCCGACACCTTAAAGATAACATTTAGCGGCCCCTTTTATCTCCGCGGCAAACAAACCAATTTATACCTCGGGTCGCCTTTTGTGCGCTCCCTCCGTCCCCCTCCGGGTTCTCTTTCTCTCCCCTCCCCTCCCCCCTGGAAGGGGGGAAAAAGACCCCGCCCCGAACTACGAATTAGGAGCGTCCTTTTCTCCTCCTTTTACCACCTTCTTCATCGCCGAGTCCCCTTTGGCTTCCCTTTCGCGCTTCGTTCGACCCTTCGTCGTATCCGCGCTCCTTTTACTCTTCTTCTGAGTCTGCTGAGTATGGTTCGTTTGCCAAGGAGGATTCTGAGTCCTAGGATTCCTCTTCTGAGTCTTCTGAGGCTAGCTGTTCTTCATCGGAGTCCTCAGAGTTCAAATATTCCGATGTTGTGTCTTCCGAGGCTAGTTGTTATTCTTCTGGGTCTTGTGAATCTTACTAGTCCACATATGCTTCTGAAGCCAGCTCTTCATCAGAATCTTTCGAGTCCAATTCTTCTTCATCGGAGTCCTCAGAGTTCAAATATTCTGATGTTGTGTCTTCCGAGGCTAGTTGTGTTATTCTTCTGGATCTTGTGAATCTTACTTTCATCAGAATCTTTCGAGTCTTTCTTCTTTGGAGTCTTCAGAGTTCAAATCTTATAATTTTCTAAATCTTCTGAGGCTAGTTCTTTCTTCTTCTGAATATTGTGGGTCTTCTAGGGCTGGTATACTTCTTCCGAGTCTTTTGAGTCTTCCAAGTCCAGTCCTTGCTCTCCCGAATCTTCCGGGTCTTCTAGGTTTTCTTCATCTCCATTTCATCATCTTCTTCAGGGCCGTTCCTTTTTCCCTGAATTTTTCAATTTCAAGCATAGTGCAAATAAAGTCCAGTCCTTGGTCTCCTGAATCTTCCGAGTCTTCTAGGTCTTCTTCATCTCCATTTCATCATCTTCTTCAGGGCCCTTCCTTTTTCCCTTCCTTTTTCAGTTTCACGCATAGTGCAAATAAAGTCCAATCCTTGCTCTCCTGAATCTTCCGAGTCTTCTAGGTCTTCGTCATCTCCATTTCATCATCTTCTTCAGGGCCCTTCCTTTTTCCCTGAATTTTTCAGTTTCAAGCATAGTGCAATGTTTTGAATAAAATGGCTCTAACATAAAATTTTGACTTTCGGTATCGAAATGGGTTTTGCAATTTGTCGGTAATGGTGCACATACACGGCTCCGTAGCACGAAGGAGACGGGGAGGAAGGAAAAGTTTAAAGTGCTCGATCTCTTCGGCTCTGTTCGGCACAGCAGGAGATACGATCTCGGGGATCTCGCCGATCGAAAGCTTGGAAACTGATCCTGTGGTCGTGATTACGGCATCATAAGCGGTAATGGGGACGCGGGGGATTTGAAATTTTATTATCGTCGACAGTTACCACGTCTGGGGAGATCTTCTTCGATGTGCCTCGGACGATTCCACGAGCTCGGTCGATTGCTCTTGTCCAGATGATCTTGGTGCAAATATTGGTAAGTCCTGATTTTAATAAATTCTTTAAACGTTGCACCAAATGCTAAAATTTCAACAAGTATAATATTAGTAATATAGACTTTTTTCTTTCAGTATTAGCTACTATTACCTTGAAAGTGGACACAAGAGACCTAGAAGTGGCAAAGGTATCTGGTTCCCCATCATCCCGAGGGTTCAAGATCAGCTCATTTGTAATCTCCTTCCTGAAACTTGCCTCTCGCACACCACAAAACCCCTGAAGATCCACCGTGCAGCAGGTCGAATACACATCAGCGATCCAAGAGATCTCTGAAAACTCGTGTACCCGGCGCATTTAAGTGAATCAAACGCCCATCATTCCAGCAACGTTGACCATCACCGTGCGAAAGGGGAGGAGGAGGGGGGAGTGCGACGGAAAGCGGTTCCCGCGATTCCATTAGCATCCCGTTAATTACAGAGTCCGGGTGGATCCCGAGACAGCAATAATCCGCGGCAAAGCAAACAGAGAAGGGTTCCTCTCTCTCTCCGTCGGCGCGCGAGGACAGCCCGCAAAAAGAGCAACGGGCGGCGCTGCGCTGGCAGCAAAGTAGCAGAGAGAGGAAGCTCCGGAAGAAAAAAGGACCGAACCGTGCGGGGAACGTGCCGGTCAGAAAAACTGCGAAACGAGGAAACGGGGAGACGAAAGTCCCCGTAAACAGCGTGAAGACACTTAGAGACGAGGAAGGGAGGCACCAAGAAGAAACAGGACAGAAGACAGCAGCAGAAGCTTTGAATATCGGTGCTAAAAAAGGTGTAGGATCAACGAGGAGGACGCGAAGTCGGTCAGCCGAGGACCTCAAGATAGGAGAGATCTTCGAGATCGGGGGGGAGAGGAGGGAGGAGGAGGATGAAGAAAGAAAAAAAGAGGAATCGACTCCTCTCGCCTGGGCGCAAAAGGATTAAAGCGAAGGATGCTGAGGAGGCGAGAGAGCCGAGGATCGAAGGTGTTTTTCGGGGCGTGGCGAGGGCCGCATGATTACCAGGAGGATCGGTTAGCGCGGTGAGAGTTCAAAGCATCAAAGAGGCCCGACCAGCGAGAAATTGCTTAGGATTCATCTGCCGGCACGGGACCCTCCGGACGTTCGTTCCTTCGTTCGTATCCTTCGTTCTGTTCTCGAGGTATGTATTGTGCACTCGAGAAGAACTTCTCTTCTCTTCTATCCCCTGCCCACCGATCTCTCTCTGTTTCTCCTGAGTTCTTTGGTCGTTCTCTTTCTCCGCACCTTTAACGGATTGCCCTTTAACTAACGATCGAATGCCTTTGCAGGGAATACCCTCGTAGAAGTCGATCATCCTCTTTGTTCGCCGCGCAAGACGGCTCCGAGCTGTTTTCTGATGGAACGGGGTGGATCGAGGTGGATATGGATTGCTGGTTGGCTCGGGGTGCTGGGGATCGTTTGGCTGGATTGCTTTGGCTGCGATTTCGGATTTCTTGTTAATTGATTACCGCTGGTAGAGGGTGGGGCTCGGTGGAGAGACGCGGTGTGTACTTTGTAGGGGTTTCGCGTTGTTCTGAGGGGACTGCTGGAGTGGATTTGTTTCAGTCAATTTTCCAAGAGCAGTTAGAGCTATTGTGTAAGATACTCGGAAGATTGTGAGAGTCAAGGCTGAGGATTTGTCTCGATTCATTTTTAAATACCAATTATATCTATTCTGTAAGATTTGAAGAGTTAAGTCTGAGGATTTGTGTCAGTTCATATTTCAAGAGCAGTTACATCTATTCTGTAAGATTGTAAGAGTCAAAGCTGAGGATATGTCTCAGTTAATGTTCCAATAACAGTTACATCTATTCTGTAAGATTGTAAAAGTCGAGGCTGGGGATTTGTGTCACTCAGTCAATTTTCCAAGAGCAGTTACATCTCTTCTGTAAGATTATAAGAGTTCAAGCTAAAAATTTGCATTAGTCAATTTTTAAATAGCAATGATATGTATAGTGTAAAATTTTGAGAGTCGAGGCTGGGGGGGATTTGTTTCAGTAAATTTTCTAATAGCAGTTACATCTATTCTGTACGATTTTAAGAGTCAAAGCTGAGGATTTGTCTCAGTCAATTTTCCAATAGCAGTTACATCTATTCTGTAAGATTATAAGAGGCAAAGCTGAAGATATGTCTCAGTTAATGTTCCAATAACAGTTACATCTATTCTGTAAGATTGTAAGAGTCAAAGCTGAGGATTTGTCTCGGTCAATTTTCCAATAGCAGTTACATCTCTTCTGTAAGATTATAAGAGTCAAAGCTGAAAATTTGCATTAGTAAATTTTTAATGAGCAATGATATGTATTGTGTAAAATTTTTGAGAGTCAAGGCTGGGGGGAATTTGTTAGCAGTTACAGTTATTCTGTTAGATTATAAGAGTTAAAGCTAAAAATTTGCATTAGACAATTTTTAAATAGCAATGATATGTGTTGTGTAAAATTTTGAGAGTCAAGGCTGGGGGGGATTTGTTTCAGTAAATTTTCCACTAACAGTTACATCTATTCTGTAAGATTGTAAGAGTCGAGGCTGAGGATTTGTCTCAGTCAATTTTCCAATAGCAGTTACATCTATTCTGTATGATTGTAACAGTCAAACTGAGGATTTCTCTTACACAGACAATTTTTCAACGATATCTATTTTATCAGATTGATAAAGTGTTTATGAAGCGAAAGATGAGAAAAAGATTCGTTTGAATGAACGGTACCTTATATCTGTAGTAATTGCTAAAAATTTACATTGAATGTTACAAATTGCAACCAGTAATTACTACCTCCATTTCCCGTGTACAGATAATATGAAAATTGAAATTATTCACCTGCCAGTTATGGTTAGTTTATTTTCTTTTTACGGTTTCCTCACTGCGCAAATGCTATTGTCTGTTGCATATCGTTGTAGAAGAGAGGGCGAGGGGGAGGGAGGGGGGAAGGTAAGAGGAAAAAAAATACAAGGGGGAAGGAGCACACGTTGTGTGCACGCACTGTTAACACGTGCATCACGTGTGGCGGTTGGTTTCCCTTTATCAAAAATCAGATAGAACGCGTTTGATTGCTTTACAAGCTACCCGCGTGTTCTGGATCCGTGTGTTTGCTTAGGATACAATTAATATTAATAAGTTACGCGGCCACCGAGTTCGAAACCTTCAAAATGGCGGACGGCAACATCGACCACCGCAATTATCTATGTACATAACAATTCAACCGGTGTGTGACCATTTTCTTTTTTCTTCACTTAGTGCATGGTGAGGCCATTTTTTTTGGCAAATTTTTGTTTTTAGAGTTACTGCTCGGACCATTTTTGGGACAAAATTGTACAACTTTCGATTGAATTGAGATAGAAAGATGAATTTTTTTAAAATTTAAGCTAAAGTGTTGCAGAATATAAGAAAAGTAAGGAGAAAAATGGAGAATCTTTTTTGACCTTGAGAATATTGATTAAAGGTGACTTTTCTTGAAGTTTCGGTTCTTCTCAAGAAAGGTCAACTTTAAACAACACTTTCGAGGCGAAGGCATATTTTCTTTGGGAAAGAAATACTTTTCCATTATTCTACAACAATTCAGCTTTCATTTAAACAAAGTTTCATCCTTCTATCTTAATTCTATCGAACGTTATGCAATTTTATTACTCAAATGGCCGAACGTTACCATTATGCACCGTCGGCCGACTGAATTGAGCGATGGTCCGTTTTTACAGGGCAGCTTTATTAAATATTATTTATCATAATGGATTTTGAAAATTTTACTGTTTGTTATCGCTTCGTTTTGTTGGTAATATTTTTATAAACATTCAATGTTTGGAAAAGGTATTTAAACACGAAATTTGCCATTTTCGTAAAATCGCAAATAAAAATTAATTAGAACTCGTATAGGTACTCTTAATTGTTATTTAATTCTTAATTTTAACTAAAATATAGTAAATATCAATCATTCGAGTCTGGTACAACATTTACAATTCGAATCTGGCACAAAATCTATAAATCTCACTATTCAATTTGTTTTATTGCAGATATCAAGCCGTATTGTATGTAAGGCTGCAAATTGCGTAATTTGGCATAATGTTTGAGCTAATTTGAAGTTTTGATTGTCGATTCAAAAGGACTCTCAGCCACGGTTATCCGTCAGAGCCTCAATGACAAAGTCGTTTTCATTTGTTGTGGAATAAGCCTTCGGCCGAGGTGTTAGAATTTGTTTAGAGCTGTTTGTATCGATTCAGAAAATTACCGTCGAGCGATATCATTGTGTTTCTGTGGTCGAAATGATCGATGGATCGTTGGATTTTCTTGTATCCGACGGCCGCTTTCACCGCGATGACGTTGCACAAGCCGCCAAAGGAACTTCTTTCAGAAGTTACACTGGCCATTGCGATCAGAACTATCGAGATAGATCAGTATATCGTGTCGATCTTTCAAACGAAATTAATTTACGAGTCTCGGAACTAATGAATCGGACGATTCCGATCTTTTTCGAACCGATTTTTATCGGACAACATTCAAATTTTCGTTGAATATTTTTCGACAATTTCAGTGGGAAAAAAATGATTTAAATCATCGACATTTAGAAGTAAAGAATTTCGAAACACACAATTTTCTAAAAATTGTAACTTAAGTCTCTTCCAATAACTATCATACTAAAATTATAGAAATAATTTTAATCAGAATTACAACAAATATACCACAAGTCAATAAGTAAATAATTTTGGAAGTAATAATATTTGAATTTGTCGCCAAGAATCAGATAATAATTGCGTAAAAGTAACTGTCTCGCCTGATGGTCAAGCGAAATTAATATTATTAGCTTAATCTCTCGTATAAACAAGCAATTAAACGCATGAATACTAGTCAATAATCAGAATGCGCTTTTTTCCTGTTATGGAGCTCGTAAAAAAACCGTGGCGAATTTAAATCGCTCGATCGTCGCATTACACGTACCAAGCCATTTATTCCGATATATTTGTTCCAGGCAGTTCATCCTAATTGGTAAATTACGAACACGGGGCCGGAAGGCTTAGATTAATACTTTCTCACCCAATTGCCACTCGAGGAAATGAATTATGGGTGAAACGCGATTGCATTTCGCGAATTTTCCGATTTCTTGCGCAGACATTCGAAAGTGTGATTAACATATGTAGCAGTAAATTGAGAAATTAACTCTTATACTTATTAATCATCAATAAATACACAGAAAGATGAGAATATATTTTGGAATTTTTTAATGTGTACAATTATTCAGAATTTTTAACCCTTTGCACTCGGAGCTATTTTAACTCGAAAATTAAACATTTCTTCCGACCTAGAATAATTCCATTCTATATGATTTTTTTTAATCTTATGAATATGAAATTGATATAACACCTCATACAATACTTAAATGTTCAGTAATTGATTAGCTACAAACTTATTTAATAATGTAAACAATATTTTGAATAATAGCACAGCAATTCTTGTGGTGACTCTGAGTCGCCACTCGAGTGCTAAGGGTTAACAATGTATGACACAATAAAGATCCATTAAGATTCATTTAATTTTATTGGTCGTTTTATTAAATAAATTTTAGTGAATAAATTTTGTAATTTAATTTTTAGATAAAATCGATGCAAAATTATTAAGCTTTATTTTCAGGTAATGATTGTTTGTGAAATATTGTAAATTGTAACATGGAGTGGCAACTACTCCACGATTGTTATGTGATATTGCAATACAGCTTGAAAAGCTTGACCATTCCAAGATGGACACGCGATACTAACGTTTACGCTTTGCCGAGTCCTAAAGGCGTTGGCATACCGTTGAATTATGAACACCTGGTTTTCTTGTCAACCCTTGACAGTTTGAATGAAGAACAATGAAATTTTCAGACGTGCCTTCGAGTGTTGCATTTGTTGAAACGAGATTCTTTAACTGGATTTCAAAGACCCAAGCTTTTGCAAAAATCTATCGCACTAAATACCGTAAGACCACTAATAACAAATAAAAATTGATAGTTCAGCGTCGACATTATTAAATATTACCACAAAATGACGAACAGGGTTGAAAATCATGCGATTTCGCAGCTTCAACCCTCGTCCGACGGATCTCGCGACTCCATTTTGGTCCTCCGGTACGATTACTATAATAAATAATAAATACGTATAGTATTTCTTGTACATTCATCATGATAATATTTTATGTGGCAGTAAATGTACAAAACATTGTTTAATTATTGGTGCCACATAGTATGCAATCATTTCAAATAATACTTTGATAGCGTTATCATTTTTGTTTATAATCATTCTGTATGAAACTTCTACCATTCTATTCCCGACATTTTTCTAATGAAATTGATACCCAGCACGACACTATTCGGTCTACCAATATTCACGTAATCACAGATGTAGTAGAACCTCTGTTATCCGAACTATCAGTGAAGTTCCAATAAATCGTAGATTTACTCAAGCAAATATTAACTGAATTGCACCATGCGTGGTATCGTTCTTTTCAGAAAAATGTCGCGGATGTGTTAATAACAGTTTCATCAAGATATTATTTATTTATTATTATATGCATATAATAATTTTATTAATCTTTTTACTGTTCCAGGCTTTCAAAAAATTAGAGAAAATTCTGAAATACACACTGAAGTCCCTATTTTAGTATACAATCGTTGGAATACGTCAAATGTTTACAACATTTATGGAAATAAATTTATGGGAGTAAATAAAATTAATAACAGTTTCATCAAGATATTATTAATTTATTATTATATGCATATAATAATTTTACTAATCTTTTTACTGTTCCAGGCTTTCAAAAGATCAGAGAAAATTCTGAAATACGTACCGAAGTCCATATTTTAGTATACAATCGTTGGTATGCGTCAAATGTTTACAACATTTATGGAAATAAAATTCAAGAGTGAAATTTCGTCTCACGGCTGAAGTTACGGTAACTAAAATGTCAATTGTTTATAGTCGATATTAAATGAAAGGATTGGAGTTTCTTGTGGAAACCATTGACTTCCTTGCTCGCCTAAACGGCTCGTAAACTGTATCGGAAAGGTTTTCGCCGTTCCGGCGTTCGGTTACGGTACGATAACTGTCGATTGCCCGGAATCGACAACGATCTCCGGGGAGACTCGTCCCTCTGCCAGCTGTGAGTCCCTTTTTCGTTTCAGCTGGCCTGGAATTGAAACTTCTTCGACGTTCTGTATTACGTGATTGCCGGTCGACTGAATAATGGCCGACTACCGGCCCGGGGAAACACGCGACCGCTTTAAATGTTGTTATTAGCCCCTTATTTGTACAAGGAATGTCATCGGCTTCTTTCAGCGGATCCGACAACCCTCCGGACACACAACCCAAGACCACGTTCTGCCCTGTTTCCCCTCATCGCGGAGGAGCTTTACGTTTGTCCGAGACCATAACGGAACACCTTCGCGACGGGCCCAATGGATTACATATTCTCTGACGTAAATTATAATATGTGGATATGGGACTTGTGCGTTCATTTCGGCTTCGAGGTAATGTATATATTTTTACACCGAGGGGGGAATTAAAATTGAGATTGCTGTGAGCGATTAACTACGTTAGTGTCCGTTCACCAACTTGGGGATTTTTTTTGTGGCAGAACTGTAGAAGCTACCGTTACGGGACTAACATGTACTCTTTTATATAGGTTTCAAGGAGTTGTATGAATTTTTTTACTGAGGCGAGATTGAAATTCACCTAGCCATGAGCGATTATTTACGTTATAGAGGATTTTATTGAGGAAACCGGTGTACTAGGGTAACTTTGGGATTTTTTTATGGCAGAACTATGAAACCTATCGTTGTACGACTTTTGTGTGCTCTTTTAATTATGTTTTCAGGGGTTGTACGAATTTTTCCATTGAGAAGAATTCACAATTACGCTTGCTATAAGCGATTAACTATGTTAGTGTCCGTTCCCCAACTTGGGGATTTTTTTGTCGCAGAACTGTAGAAGCTATCGTTACGAGACTTCCATGTACTCTTTTATATAGATTTCAAGGAGTTGTATGAATTTTTTTACTGAGGCGAGATTGAAATTCAGCTAGCCATGAGCGATTGACTACGTTAGTGTTTGTCAGCGACCAAGGGAGGATTTTATTGAGGAAACCGGTGTACTAGGGCAACTTTGGGATTTTTCTATGGCAGAACTATGGAAGCTATCGTTGTAAGACTTTTGTGTGCTCTTTTAATTATGTTTTTAGGGCATGTATGAATTTTTCCATTGAGATGAATTCACAATTACGCTTGCTATAAGCGATTAACTAGGTTAGTGTCTTGTTACCAATTGAGAAATTACATTATTGTAAAAAATGATGGACTAGGACGGGAATTTTTTTATTGCAAGTCTGTGCAAGCTGGCGATATGGGACTTTCACGTAGAGTTTTATTTAGGTTCTGGGCAGTTGTATGAATTTTTTCACCGAGCCCACAACGTTTCCGCATCAGAAAATTCAACGTCATTTTCCACGGGGGAAAAAAAAATTCCTCGGGGGTTAAGAACGCTAAGCAGCTTGGTTGAATCACTGCCAGCTCGCATCGAGTTTTACGACGGTCGTACGAAGGGGTTGCAGTATTGCAGAGAGAGCTATGCATCGAGGGTTGTGTAGGAGAAGAAGCGTGGGGCGGGGAGGGGGTGGTGGTGGTCGAGGAGTATGGTGGAAGTAACGACAATAGGTTGGGACCGTAAAACATGCACATTAACCGCGCTCGGATACATGCGAGCGGGTTTTAAGAGGCAGCTCTAAACAGTCCGGGGGCAACCGTGTTTCTCTGTGCTCGTCGAAAGAAACAATGTGTTGTCTCAACTGCGAAACAGTTGAACGGAAGAAAAGAGGCTTCCTGGGGTGAAGAAGAAGAAGAAGAAAGAGAAGAGGACGAGGAAGAAGAAGAAGAAGAACAACGGGGGCATCGAGGGGGTGGAGGAGGAGGCGGAGGAATTCCGGGCGAAATGTGCACGCGCAACTGCATCGGAATGGCACATCGCCGCGGTATTAATTTCCGTAATGCGCGACTGGAAACGACCTGGAACCCGCGAAATAACCGGCTCCTCCGCTTCCTACCTTCGTTTAATTATTGGCATTTCGACGGGGCCGGGTCCCGACCGTGGGTAAAGCCGTTTCCACGGTGGCTTCCTCCGCCGACGCCGCTTTTCTACCGCTAATTCCCATAATGATCCACCAAGTCGACGGGGGCGGAAGACCGTGCACCGGTTCTCTTTTCTTTTCTTTTTTTTTCTCTCTCTTTTCTTTTTTTCAGGCCATTTTCCCGCGCGGGCAATTAGACTTTCTTTCTTTCATTCGTTCGTTCAGTCGAAAAAAGAATTAACGGGGTCACGCGACGCTCGGGAGGTTTGGGGAGTCTTTCATCTGTGGGAGTCTTCCCCCGGCCTCAGCAGGTTTTAATTGCTTGTGCAACGATCTGCTTGAGCTTTATCTATGTACACAGGCTCACGAAAGTATTCGATTATATATTCATACTTGAAAGGGACACAGATTGTACAGTATACAAAATATTTTGAAATTATCGTATGTATTGTGTATGGGGAATATGTGTGGATAACGTGTATAAATTTCATTGAAATCATATAACACATATCCGAGTTAGAAAGACATAAATATTACGTCAAAGTTAGTATTTTCTTTGGAAACCGTCTTAGGGCTGTAATAACGGCAAAAGGAGGGTCAACTTCATATTAAAGTTTGATTAGTCCAATTAATGTTGCTAATAATTAATGTTAAATGTACAGTTCGAATACTTTTGTGACCTACAATGTGTTATTAAATCTAATAAAGTCTTTCTAACTCGGATATGTGTTATATGATTTCAATGAACTTTATACACGTTATCCGCACATATTCCCCATCGCAATACATACGATAATTTCAAAATATTTTGTATACTGTACAGTCTGTGTCCTTTTCAAGTATGAATATATCATCGTTCGAATACTTTCGTGAGCCTGTGTATGTGTAAAAATTTGTGGATGTACATCAAATATAGCGGAAGTCCCAAGTCGATAACTTTTCTGGTTTCACTGAAAAAATATCCCAAAGTTGTCCCCATTCATCATATTTAAGAACTGAACCTTTTAATTGTCAACAGACTATAGTGTACTAAAATAGTTGTAGTAAGCTCGATATTGATTTTGTTCCTGTCGAAAAATTTGTGTATAGTCTTCAAACCCTTATGGAAGTGTACGTGAAAGTCCAAAGTCGATAACTTTTCTGGTTTCACTGCAAAAATATCCCTTTGTCCCCATTCATCATATTTAAGAACTGAACCTTTTAATTGTCAACAGGCTATTCTGTACTAAATTAGTTGTAGTGAACTCAATATTGATTTTGTTCCTGTCGAAAAATTTGTGTATAGTCTTCAAACCCCTATGGAAGAGTACGTGAAAGTCCAAAGTCGATAACTTTTCTGGTTTCACTGCAAAAATATCCCAAAGTTGTCCCAATTCATCATATTTAAGAACTGAACCATTTAATTGTCAACAGTCTATTGTGTACTAAATTAGTTGTAGTAATATTGATTTTGTTCCTGCTGAAAAATTAGGGTATATTCCTCGAACCTAGATGAAACAGTACGTGAAAGTCTCAAGTCGAAAACTTTTCTAGTTTCACTGCAAAAAAATCACAAAGTTGCCCCCAATTCATCACTTTTCTCAACAAAATCAATCCTCAATATTGGTAACAAACGTTTACGCAATTAATCGTTTTTTATGTCAGGCTTAATTACAATTCCTCTTGTGTGAAAAAATTTTTTCGAGGATTAATACGATTCGTCGAGGCAAAAATTCTCGAGGACTGCATATTCAGGAATGGAATATATTTAATGTTGAGCGTCAAGGAGGACAAAAGAAAAATCCTGCGGAGCGCGAATGAATCGCGAGAAATTAAAACGAAAGTACGGTCAAGTAATTAGATCAGGCCCCGAGCATAATTAATAACTCCCGAGTCGAGTTTTTTTTCTTCCTCCCCCGAGGGGGTAGGAGGAGGGCTGATTTATGATATCGGCCACGGCACTTATCGAAACTTTAAGGATAATAAAAGGTCGGGAAGGAGCTGGAAAGGATTAAGGAAAGTGATGGACGATGACCGATCAGCGCCGTCACAATAATGATCCGCGTAAATAATAAGACTCGTTATGGCTCACCCTCTCCCTCTCTCTCCTCCTTGCTTCGTTCAAGGGACTCCCACCCTACCGTCTCTCTTTGTTTTTGATCCTTAATAGCGATCGGCCTACGTTAACTCCGTCGGAGTTGAACACGAAATTACGGTAGTAAGCGTGACTGGCGGGAAAAAATGTCGTTCTCTCGTGCCGATGCTACGTCAGACCCTCGGCAACGTATTATTTCCAATGGTAAATAGTAAATTGCAGATTTTTGCCAGGCCCTTTTGTGACCAGGATTAAGTTATGCACTTGATTATCGCTCATAGCGAACTCAATATTGGTTCTTTCTTTTTATAAAAATTTGTGGATAATGTTGAAACCTAGATTGTAAAGTGTATCGAGGTCTCACAGTGATAGACGATGTAGTTCCGCTGCGAAAAAATCACAAACTTAGCCCAGTATGTGCAAAGTAACCCCTTCATTTTGACTTAATCGCTCGCATAACGCGGTCATTGTTGATCCCGCTTGGGTGCAAAAATTTGAGAACTTCTTCGAAACCGAGACAAAAAAGCACGCGGAGCTCTCATCTCAAATAGTTGAATATTTTCGCTATGAAAAAATCTCAAAGTTGAAATATCGAACTCTGAACGAAAGCAACCCCTAAATTTTTAATAGTCGATCGCTCTTAACAAGCCTAATTTCGATTTCTCCTTGGTCAAAACATTTGAGAATATCCACAAAACCTAATTGAGCAAGCACACTGAAGTCCCGTATCGAAAGGACTTATGGTTTCGTTATAAAAAAATCCCGAAGTTGTCCCAAATCCGTCGATCAATTTCTCCTCGGCCTAAAATGGTCTCTCAAAGGGCAGCGTCGCGATATTTTTGCGCTCTTTCACCATAATGTATTATTCAAATTTAGATCAGGGACTGAAACGGTTCTGAAAATAACTGTTTCAAACTGTTATATATCGGCTCTGATTGAAACAGTTATGAAGAACCAAAATGATGTTGTAACTGTTACGAGAATATCGGTTCTGGCGTATATCGGTTACGGTTACGGTTCTGTAACTGTTATTTTTCGGTTTTATAACTGCTATTTTGTGTTCTATAACTGTTGTTTTCTGGTCTATAACTGTTATCGTGTTCTGTAACTGTTATTTTTCGGTTTTATAACTGGTATTTTCTGTTCTGTAACTGTTCTTTTCTGGTTTATAACTGTTATCGTGTTCTATAACTGTTATTTCTGTTCTATAACTGTTATTTCTGTTCTATAACTGTTATTTCTGTTCTATAACTGTTATTTCTGTTCCATAACTGTTATATCTGTTCTATAACTGTTATTTCTGTTCTATAACTGTTAATATTATGTTCTATAACTGTTATTTTTCGGTTCTGGATTTCGGTTCTGCCATTCTGTATTCTGTGCGGCAGAGGAACATATAACGTATGCCAGCCTAGCGTTCATTATATTAGGTCGTGTAATATGAAATGTCGGATTATTCAATGAAGAAGAAAAATTGATTTTTCTGAATACAGAATGACAGAACCGAAATACAGAATCGAAATAATATCGGTTCTCCGGAACCGCAACCGATATAACCCAGAACCGATATTCTCGTAACAGTTATACCATCATTTCGGTTTTTCATAACTGTTTCCAGAACCAGAACCGATATCATAACAGTTTTCAATCTCTGATTTAGATATCGAGAAAATCCACAAATTTTTACAATATCCAAAAATATCGAAGCTAACTCCGTAATAAGCTTCCACACTGCCACTTCCCACCGCCAATAACACCCACCGAAAAATCTGAATCCCCATGGAACTCATCAAACCCGAAACATCGTCCCCATCGCTCGCGAGCCCCATGTAAACACCGTACAACCAAAATCGCACTAGCGCAACAACATCGATCGGCTCGCGGATCCCGTCAAGGGTGGCGGTATAAAGAGGCCTTAGTCCATTATATACGAATTACAGACATGTTTTTGGGGGGGCTAACATTGTTACGGATTGCAGGCTCGTGTGTCTACGAGGGTGCTCCCCCCGGGCTCGAACACCATGAGCAACACCATGAACACCGCGGTGTTCAGCGAAAGGGGCTGCGGGCCAAGGGAGTGAGAAGAAACGAAGAGGGGGAGGGGGGGCACCCTTTTAATGCCCAGAACAAATCGGACTCGGCGAATCGGGCGGTTATATTTAAAATAAATTGCCCGTGGCTCGTTTTTCTTGCGAACCGCCGAGTTGGCGCTTTGTCGACGCCGGACCGTGAATCATTCCGGCGAATCGGAGCCCAGTGTTGCCCCAACATATTCTCGATCTCTCGTTCTCTCTCTCTCTCTCTTTCTTTCTTTCTTTCTTACTCTTCGAGCACACAGGACCACCGAAATTTCCTGGCTCCGGCCATTATCTAGATAATCGGCGTGAATGCCCCTCCGCCTTTTCACAGCCACCGCTCGCGCCCGGATCGCTTTCACGGAAAACTTTGACCTTTTAGGGGCACGGGGGGCCTGTGGTTTACACCGGGGGGGGGGGGCTGTAGTAACTCCTAGGGTGGCTACTTTTGTTGCCTAACTGCTGCCCGGATTGGCAATGTCGCTGATAATTAGTATATTCGCGTATCGCGGTTCAGGTGAGCACTCGATATTCGAGGATTAGTGTACCTTCTTAAAAAATGAAGCTGACGACATGAAGTTTCTCTTAGAAGATATAAAATATTATATAATATGCAGCCTCTACCCGTTTTTCCCCTAGTAATTACTTTTTAAAATTAATTGAGGATTAATTTTAATAAAAATTCTTATAGTTAGTAGAGTATGTTCAAAATAAATTTTGGGAACATTGAAATTGTTGATAACTTTGTTCTTAACTTTTTTCTGAGAACTCGTATCGGAATTTTGGAAAGCGCGTTTTGTGGGTGTTTGGTAGGTGTATGTATTCTGAAAATTTTAATGAGGTCGGTTGACACGTTAATAAGCTTGGGATACAAACGTTTGAGCTATGGTTTGCGCTGAATATGTGCTCCATTTTTCATTGCACAGCGAGGGATGATTTAAATATTATATTGTTTATTTTCGAGATACTATTCGGGATCTTCGTGTACTATTTCAGCAAGCTTCCGAGGTAATGTACACATATTTTGGTTGAGGTGGAATTATAATTATGCTTGCTATAAGCGATTAATTACAGAGTTCGTGACCAATATTAACCCTTTGCACTCGGAGCTATTTTAACTAAAAAAAAAAAACGAAAGATTTTTCCATTCTAGAATATTTCCATTCTATACAATTTTGTTCATTTTTTGCATATAAAACTGATATAATATCGCGTGTAATATGTAAATGTCTAGCAGTTTATTAAATACGAATAAAAATAATAATGTGAACAATATCTTTAAGAATGGCATAGCAATTTTCAGTGGTGCCTCAGAGTCGCCATCCGAGTGCTAAGGGTTAAGGGATGATTTTGTGAACTGTGACGAATTGGGAGAACTTTGTGAATTTTTCAAAGCGGAAATATGAAACATTTTGATACGGGACTTTGATGTACTTTTTAATTTTGTTTTTAAGTATGTCTACAAATTTTTTTATTCAGAAGAAACCACTATTGAGCTGTCTGTGACCGATTTAGTATGTGTATGTAGTGTGGGTCCGAAAAATCGGTTTAAATAAACCTGGTATGAAAAAATCGTATTAAAAGATGTCCAACTTCCGTAAACAGATTGAAAAGTCGAAGACGTATAGTTTCCGTCGGGTTTTCTCGACGATTATAATGCTCGAATCGAAGACGGGAACGGTTCCGCAATGTATGAAGAGCGAACATCTTGATAAGTATGTGCGGTCGGTGCACCATTATCCGGAAACAAGTCTATAATTTGAGAATAATGGCGTTCGATCACCGTTGTCTCTCGTCCCATCGCGTTTCTGTGGTTTTTCCAAGTATATCGGCGACTCATTTTTTTTTTTTATCGAAACCCTTTTTCTCGTAAATTAGAAAAACCACGGGGGGCTCGATTGTGAATCCCGACGCGACGGTGCTCGTTCGCGGGCTCCGCCATTTTGAAATGGTGGACGTAATAACGAAAGGAGAAAGTTTTCTCGGAATAACGCACGTTTAACACAATTTTCAAGCACGATGATTATATCTACTATAATCAAATGATATTATACTGTATTTTTCGATCTCTTTCGACATTGAAAAATGTCAGGGAAAAGACAAGTCACGAGGTTTGTTTTCTCGCGTTTTGTACGAAACGTTCGAACACGTCGTCTATTGACGAAGTAATGATACTGAGTTGCAGTTTTACCAACCGAAGAAAAATTGCATATCATCTTTCCCGAAAATGAATATTTATCATTGAAAAACGCAACGTCAAGCTCGTGCTTCAGGCGCGACGCCATTGCTCCGTTTGAATACTCGTCACTTCCGGTTGTTGCATGGTAACAATGTCGCGTAATCGCATGGTGAATAATTCAGCTTTTGGCGTTTGCGAGAATTGGGCACTTCCTAATCTTCAATTCTAATGTTAACATTTCCTGCCGTATCAATTTTGATAAATAATTATACAAATATATGGTTTCAGAAGCTAATTTACAATAATAAATCTAATTAATGCTATTGGCGCACTGGTACGATCATTTGTTACTATTAAGCACTTTTGCAAATTGTATTTGCAATTGTAATTTTCGACGTTTCGATCTAAATTTAGATCATTTTCAAGAAATAATTTTGTTGTAATTGGGTCTGTAAAAAATTTTTTACAAATAGTAATAAATAGTAACAAATGATCGTACCGGTGCGCCAATAGCATTAATTAGATTTATTCAACATTGTCGATCGAAATAAGGAAAACCGTTAATTTACAATAATATTCAAATTCAATGAAAATTTATTTGTTTGGCTGAGGCATTCGCAAGGTTGGAAGCTCAACAAAAGCTCCATTATATTTTAATATTCAAATATTATTTATAACAATTCGAACAAAATCATTACCAATCTTCATTACATTCAAGATGTATATTTTTAACATCTTTATAAATAAAGGTTTCAAATAATTTTCTTTCGAAAACTTCAGTGACAGAAATGAAATAAATATTATTTATACAAATAGTATTAAATAAATAGAGCAGATTTCCCCGAACGAATTTTGCTCGCTTTCTCATTTTAACTGTTATTCGAAATTTTCGCAATGGCGGTCGATTTCGAACGGCCGCGCCCGAACAATGCGGTTTCTTCGAGCATTGTGCAACGTTACAAAAGTAACGTAGGGTTTTTTGACAAGCGGAAAATCAAATTTCCCCAACAGAGAGGGGGTGAGAGAGGGGGAATCAATTATTCGAGCACGGCCGGGAACGAATGGATCGCAAACGCGGCGGATTTTCATTCCGCTGCCATGCCGCTGCCGGTGGTTTATTAAAACCGCACTCTATTTTCGAGAATTATATTTCGACCGGGACGATAAATCCAACACGGGTCCCCCGGATAACACGCGGATTTAATTTATCACGACCGAATTAATACAACCAACTACCCGGTGGAAAGTTCGATGATGGACGACCTCGGAATTTACTCGGGTGTTAGGCGAAAGGCAAACCTTTAGGGGTCCTGCACACCTGGGAAAGAAAATGCCTTTTTTATTGCTCATTTTATTTTATTCGTTTTCTATTTTATTTTGCATTCGAGTTTGCGTTCAATTTTGTGTTATGTCTATAGTCGAGTAATTGTTGCTGCCCGATTAAATATTTGTACGACGATTTTTAGTAGATAATATAGAGTAACTTTTCAGAGAATTTTGTCGCTTTTTTAAACAATTTTTTAGCTAACTGTTGTGCTTATAAACAAGATTCTATAGAAACTGCAATATATTCGTTTTCTATTTCATTTTGCATTCGAGTTTGCGTTCAATTTTCTGTTATGTCTAGTCGAGTAATTGTTGCTGCCCGATTAAATATTTGTCAGACGATTTTTAGTAGATAATATAGAGTAACTTTTCAGAGAATTTTGTCGCTTTTTTAAACAATTTTTTAGCTAACTGCTGTGCTTATAAACAAGATTCTATAGAAACTGCAATATTTATACAGGAAGTTCGAATTTTTGAAAAATTGAATGAAAAATATGCAGAAAATTTTCAGAGAATTTTTTATCTTATTGTTTTCAAAGAAAATGACACTACGACAATGTCCACAAAATACAATGATTAAAGGCTATGATAACATCGATGATAATAATTACACATATAAATAGCCTGTAGCATTTAAACATGGCACACGAGGGAAAATGATGAAATGGGCCCGAGAACGATGTGTCTCACTTTACATACTCATTAACTTTCCAGATCGTATCTTCCGGAGCTTTTTCATTTACAAGCAAATGAAGTTAACTTTTCGCGTCGTGTACCGGGAGTAATAACCCGGAGAGAATATTGTTGTGATTACTATCGTCTTTTGTAGTGTAAACCTTGCACGGTGCACACGTGTGACCCAATTGGACTTGCTGTGGCAATAGAAATTAATTGGCTGCGGATATTCACGCAACCATATTGCCGAAAACGAATTTTTGCAACCCGACAATAAATAGAAAATTGTGTTTATTTCGTTACGATTTCTCAGAGTGAAATATGGTATAAAAATTACTATTAAATTAACGGTAACCTAATAATTAAACTTATTTTCATTACAGAGAATTCGGATTTATTTCAACAAAAATTGCTACGTATTTTTCATTAAAAATATGATATATAAATTACTTATTAAATTAACAGTAACCCAATAATTGAACTTATTTTCTTTGCAGAGAATTCGGATTTATTTCAACAAAAATTGCTACGTATTTTTCATTAAAAATATGATACAAAAATTACTATTAAATTAACAGTAACCCAATAATTGAACTTATTTTCTTCGCAGAGGATTTATTTCAACAAAAAATTGGTACGTACTTTTTCAATGTGACAAATATGCAAATTAACAATATACATATATTGTGCAACAATTGTGGATATTTACACTGTGTTCAACTTGCGAGAACCTACAGCTCGACGTTAAATGGAAACTCACTTTCTTTATTAAGGATTTTAATACATTGCAATAAAGATTGTACGAGATTTCAATTTACTGTTTACCTTATCGTGTATTATTAGAGCGAAATGTGCTATAAAATTCATAATATGAAGGCATGAACGTCTACAATCTTGGTATTTATTCGAATTATACGCATCGAACCAATTTCACGGCGCCGCCATCTTGGAATCGACGATAGCCGAGCCTTCGTTCATATGTATACTTCAATTAAAACATTACTCTTTCATTCGAAAACTATTAAAATTGATAACTGTTTTATAGCATATTCTCTGCTTTCCATATTAACTTTAAATTTCACTAAACTTTATTTTACATTAATCTATAGATTTTATTGCTTATTTCAATCTTATACTCCTCCATAGGTAATCATTAATTTGTTGTTGGAAAGACCGATTGAACAGTGTTTCTATAACCATATTTGGTAGCAGTGTCGTCAAATGTTTTATATTTTATTAATTGATTGTCGACCGGTAGGTACGTACGCCTTAACAGAGCCATACAATTATAATAAAATTATTCAAGCCGCTAGGTGCTAAATTAGCGTTTAGCATATAATTATGCCAGAATTCGTAAGGAAATGTTCCCTAGCAAGGGGAAACACATGCACAATTAACATTAATTATCTACGGATTTATACAACAAAAAAATTAAGAAAAATCGAAAATTCAATCCTTTCTATCCCATTTTTTAACCTACAGAAGTTAACAATAAAACGGGGCATTCGACCATTAAATTATATGTATATTATAATATGCTAAATAAGTATTTGCAAGTGTATACATACGTACACTGTAGAACCACGGATATTTATGCAAATATTGACTTTTGTAAACCGGTTTCGTGGAAAACGACGGAAACGAGAGAGCTCGAACGCCAAATAAAATCAAAAGTTGACGGAATTTCAATTGACTTGTTTATCACGCAGCGAGCTCCTGGTAATTCAACAAATTAGAAATTTGTTAAAAAACATGTTCGAACCGTTCAAATCGTCATCCGACATAATATTAATCCGCGGTCGAAGATCTTCATACAAATGAACAGAATTTACTGGATGTTAATTAAAGACATGAAATTTCGGAGAGAACTGAAAAATTGTTTATAAAATCGCTGTACAGCCCTCAGTTATTTTGTAATAGAATAGTATAATAAATAGTAATTACACAATAATCTTAATAATCTTCTGACACAAACTAGTAGGTAATTATGCTACTTAAAATTGTTCTTACTCATTGTCAGTGATAAACAATTATCAAGAAGAAGGACACCTAGCAAACGTCACGAGTAGAAGCTTCCATGAGTGAAAAATGAATAAAATAAAATTGTTTAAAATAAGATTGGACTAAATCTAGGTAATTACTGTAGTTGAAATTGTTCTTACTCAGTGATAAACAATTACCAGGGAGAAGGAGACCTAGCAAACATCGAGGGTAAAAGCTTCCACGAGTGAAAAATGAATAAAATAAAATTGGACTAAATCTAGGTAATTACTGTAGTTGCAATTGTTCTTACTCAGTGATAAACAATTACCAGGGAGAAGGAGACCTAGCAAACGTCACGAGTAGAAGCTTCCACGAGTGAAAAATGAATAAAATAAAATTGTTTAAAATAAGATTCGGGTGAATCTGGGTAAATTGTTCTTGCTCGGCGATAAACAATTAGGAGAGTGAGGTGGACCGAGCAAACGGGGGATTAGTCACGAGTCGTATTGTTTCGGTGAAAAAGCTGGTGAAATAAAAAGGCGAGCTGGACAGATATAGGCGGAGAAATAAACAGAGAGGCAGATCTGAAAGGCAAGAAGCCGATGGAAGAAAGAAACAAAGAAAGGGAAGGCTCTCGCCGTAAAAGGGTGGCTCGACAAAATGGCCTCGAACGGGCTCCTAATGGCCGGCACGGGCCGTTTGCGCGGCCATGTTACATAACTCTCCCAAGGAGAGCGTAAATACGCTCTCTCTCTCCTAAGGAGAGCGTGTTACCAGCTATACACTGTCTTTCTCTCTCTCTCTCTCTCCTTTTCTGCCAGAGCGTTGCGCGCTGTGCAAAGCGGCGCGTACGATTTTACGAGCGACGCTAATGCACCCCTTCTCGACTGCAACCCTCTGTGACCCTTCCGATGCCATCGATTGCTATTGCTGGACCTCCGAGACCAACTTCGTGCCACAATTTTTATCCTCGGGTTTATCGTTATGATTAATATTTACGGTTTATTGAATTAACCCTACGCTTTCGTTCTTGGTCGCTCTCTAATTGATTTTCGCTCTTGTGGTTACCTCGATGTTGCAAAGAAAGGACTTCGAAAAACCGTCTCCTATTAACAGTGACGTTATGCGCATAACATTAAAATCAGATTTAATTTTGTACTATTTTACAAGCAATCATTATTTTCTTCCACTTTTATTTTTCATACTGTGATGCTATACGTATAACATTAAAATCAGATTTAATTTCAATTTTGCACTATTTTACAATCATTATTTTCTGCTATATTATTTTTCGTACTGTGCTGCTATGCACAACATTAATTCAGATTTAATTTCAATTTTGCACTATTTTACAATCATTATTTTCTGCTATATTATTTTTCATACTGTGGTGCTATGCACAACATTAATTCAGATTTACTTTCAATTTTGCACTATTTTACAATCATTATTTTCTGCTATATTATTTTTCATACTGTGGCGCTATGCACAACATTAATTCAGATTTAATTTCAATTTTGCACTATTTTACATTATTTTCTAACATATTACTTTTCATACTGAAAATAAAGCTTGAAAAGTTAGTTTCAGTAACTAATTATTCATTAAAAGTCAACAGAAAAAGACTATTCCGCGATAGAATGATCAATCAGTTATTAATTGATTAATTCCTCAAAGAAACCATTCAGTCACAACAGAGTCACTGCCATTCAGGACCGTTGACAGCAGAGGAGGACAACGGCAGCGTTGACACGCGCCGGGGAACAACAAAAAGCTGTTCTACCTGTGTTCGGGGTATAGTGAACCGTTCAGAGGAGCGAGTCCACGTGAAATCGGCGGTGGTGGGGGGGGCTTTATTATTTCGGTAGCATTGTTATTAATTCAGCGTGCGCTGCCTAAGAGCGTAAGCTTGTCACGGGTTTCCTCTTTTACAGCCACCCTCTCTTCGAAGGCAGGCCTTGTTCTTTGCGGAATTCATTAAATCATCGGCATTCCGCTCGGCACGTGGCCACCCCCTTCGCCGACCCCCTAGGAACCCCATAAAGAATCGTTCCTTTCTTGCGCTTTTTGAAACATTGTGGGGTGGACAATAATAACACGGTCATCTTGGAAAAAATGTTGGTAAGCCTTAATACTGCCTTGAAAAATTATTGTTCAATCCTTACCCATTTTTCTCAATTTTAAAATAGTTATTCAACACTCATTGTGTTAAGTGGTACATGAAAGTTTGTAAGAAAATTTATTGCTATAATTTACAATTTATAATTAGGGTAACTGCACCAGTGAATGAACATTTAAGAAATTGTTCAGGAAGATATTTTATTTAAAAAAAAATATGTGAATTAAAGGAATCTCATGTATGCCAAATGGCTCCCTATACTTCATTTGTCAAAAATACATGAACACAAATAAAATGAAATTATTATTATTTGTCTTTATTAAACGTTAAATAAAAAATATAATAATTACAGTAACTTCCCTATGAATCGGGAAGTTAAAAAATACCAGTCAATGAACACTACATTCTAGTAATTGAACAATGATGGAAAAGCAAAAAATACAAAAATACAAAAGCGTTCGTTTACTGGTGCCCGTTTATTCACTGGTGCAGTTACCCTGCATGAAAGTTTGTAAGAAAATTTATTGCTATAATTTACAAATTTATAAATCATAAATCTTTTTTACATTTAACGTAATTTTCAGCTAATCTGCTTTAAAAAGTATTAACAACTGCTCTAAACAATTACAAAATTGACAATTCAAATACAATTTTTCAACTGCCTGTATAAATACTAGCCTCATTCTACGTTTCATTCTTCGGAACAAAAGATCCAGCAACGTTCCACTAGCACAATCTTTATCATCTTTATTCGAATTTTATACGGTGTATCTATTTTTCATAATGATTCCACGCGTGCATTATCATGGTCCCACGAGTATTAAACTGTGTTCTGAATGTTAATGTAATCGCTCGGTTACATTGTATTCACAGGAACTGTGTTGATGCGTTTAAATTTCCCGCCCCCGTGTGGTACCTACCGAACACGTTTTATTAAAATCAATGTAGCGGTTGTTTTTAATACAAATACGGTACGGGGCTACATTTTATCAATGAAGGGGATCGGAATAGTGGGAAACGCAGAGGTTGCACTTTTCAGATTTCAATGGCGGAACCAAGTGGATGTTTATTAATACACGAAACGAATTAATTGCGCTCTGAGAATACTCGAGATTAGGCGGGGAAACCTTGAGGTTTTAAGGAGGCGAGGTAAAGAACACGAGGAGGTAATTAAGAGATACATTTGAAATGTAAACGTGATGAAAAGAGCATCGTATAATAATGGACGGTTCACGTCATTTGCAACTTTGGAATGATCGTTTTGATTTCTGAGGTAAATGTTCTTCGACGCGTGAACGAAATTTAATTAACTTTTAAGCTGCATTTTTTAATTCAGACACTGAGAAATATAATTGAGACATGAATAGACACTTATCTGTATTATATTACTAAATCAATTTTATTTGTACATTTGAATACTGAGAAATATAATTGGAAAATATAAAATTTTATATTTTCATTATTCGCAAATTTGAACACTGAGAAATACAATTGAAAAAAATATAAAGAGTATTATATGTATATTAATATGTATATTAAACAAAATTATAACAACAATACAGAAAAAAAATTCTATGAAAAGATCATGATCTAATTTGTCACTGAAACGTTTCCAATAGTCTTTTGAAAAATGGTGAACCTAGATTCTCAATTATTTACTTTCTTTCGCTATTGTTAAACAATAGTCATAGATTTTTCTTTGCTTCTTGAAAAAAACTTCGTGTGTAATATTACAACCGAGTGAGAGACTATGTATAATAAATTGCATTGAACCGATTATTTAACCATTTTTCGAACACCTTTGCGCGCCGTAAATGTCCAGAGTTCCGCAGCCTAACGATGTGTAATTAAAACAATTAGTTCCGCTTTCAGCAGCACGATTTTGTCTTGAAGAACGCGCTATCTTCGATCGCGGAATCAGCTGTAGGGACTAATGTGTTTGTATTTCGAAACATCAAAGGGCTGCCGCTCTTCAAACTGGACATTTTTCCAAGAATATTCACTTCGAAGTAACTTAACATAAACATTCTTATGATGAACGGTATACTTTTACGTCTTGTTTAATTTCTTCACAGGAAATTGTTGTAGCACGGTTGCAATTTAATGGATTGCTATAAATGGACTGCATTGTTCTGCGTTTGTGGGTATTCGAGGTAATTTTTACTTCATTCTCCACTTCGCTTTATAATTTTCCACTTCATTCTTTACCTGATTGTTGCAAGGAATATTTAATCGTAAATATTAAATTGTAAGTTTAAAAAATTATGAAACTTTGCATACAGGTGGAGCCTAATGCAACCCCAAAGTAGTGAAATCAGCTCTTGAAAAAATATCAATACATTCTCAAGAACAACAAATGATATAAAAACAAAGTTGAGACGAAAATAGCATGGTATTATTGTGTCTGACAAATTACGTAAAAAGAAATTTTTTAAATGCATTTTTCAAAAAAAAATTTTTAAAAAAGCTTTTTAAAAATTTTCTTTTTTACACAATTCGGTACACACAATAATACCATACAACATTCGTTTCAACTTCTTTTTAATATCATTTGTTGTTCTTGAGGAAATACTGAAATATTTTCAAGGGCTGCTTTCACCCCTGCGAAAAGTAGCACGAGAAACTTACTCGACTTATGGTTTCATAATTTTTTGAATTTACGGGTTCGATAATTGTTAGTAACAAAAACGAAATTTTCCCTAATTTGTTACAAAACTGATTTGTTAAAAAATTATGAAAAATTTCGGATTTATAGCTGAAGTGTATTAGGGAGAAATCTCGCGACCATAACATTCAAGGGACCGATATCCCAATGAATTCCCAAACAAATTATTAAATCGTTCTCTCACTATCGATCAGTGCACTTGCTCCCTTCCCGGAAACCCACCGCAATTTCGACCCATCGAAATATACATTTAGGCGAAACAGCGTTAGGGGGAGGAGGGGTTTCCCCCAAACCTTTTAACTTCAGCGTTTTGAACGATAGTCGACGGTAGTTATGGTTGGCAGCAAGCGGTAAATTGGATCATTCAAAACCTCGGTGGATTCTTAACGGTCCACCGAGCCTCGTGGTTTGCGAGATGTCACTCTAAAAGGACATCAACGGCGAACAAAAAAAAAAAAAAGTGAACGGACAAAAAGGAAAAACCAGCCGCCTAACCGTGAAAGATGAACGCGAGCTACGATTCTGCTCGATGGGAACGGATTACGAGGGCATGAGCCGCTTCAAACAATAACCGCAATGACGACTTGCGAACCCCTAACTCCATTATGCCTCCTACGCGTACAATGACACCGTTTCCATCGTTCATGCTAATTTTCACCAGGACACAATACGGTTTTTTCACGTTCGTAGAGAGCTCGTGCATTTGCTGCGATCTGTATCATTATTTAAACTATGATTTTTACAAATTTGTATTTTTTTTACCGAACTTTTAGACAATTGAAACGAGAGAAAATTTTTTTATGTTGACTGAAAGATAATAATAAAATGATAGTATTATTCAGTTTTATTTATAGAGACATCTTCTGGAATTTTAGAAAAATGGCTAAATATTAATTTTAATTTGCATTTTTTTTTTTTAGCGAATTTTTAGACAATTGAAACGAGAGAAAAATTTTTTATGTTGACTGAAAGATAATAATAAAATGATAGTATCATTTAGTTTTATTTATAGAGACCTCTTCTGGAATTTTAGAAAAATGGCTAAATATTAATGTTAGAAAAATTCTCAATGAAACAAATCTGTCTCTTTTAATTTTAAAAAAATTGAGATAATAATTGACGATTAGTATGAACATAGTGAGAGCCTAATTGCCACATTATGTGGCATCAAGTATCACCAAGACGACCAGGACTGTATCATTATTTAAACTACGATTTTTACAAATTTGCATTTTTTTTACCGAACTTTTAGACAATTGAAACGAGAGAAAAATTTTTTATGTTGACTGAAAGATAGTAATAAAATGATAGTATTATTTAGTTTTATTTATAGAGACCTCTTCTGGAATTTTAGAAAAATGGTTAAATATTAATGTTAGAAAAATTCTCTTTGTATCTTTTAATTTAAAAAAAATTGAGAAAATCATTGACGATTAGTATGAACATAGCGAGCCTAATTGCCACATTATGTGGCATCGAGTATCACCAAGACGACGTTATCCGGATAAGAAAGACCGCAACAAAGAGTAGAATGCTAAAAGCCATCCCCAGGGGTCGAAACGATCACGTTCTACACATGCTCGGGGTTAATGGTACGGGAATATTAGATTTGCACTCGGTAGGGTAGGTTCCTGGGGGATGAAAACCAGGGGGATGAAAACCAGATGCTTCTTTATGGGCCGACAGTCCGCCCCCACCTTCGCTGTTACACTACACTATAGCATAGTGGTGTGGTATATACGTGGCAGCGATCGTCCGGATGATCTATAGCTCGGCTGAGAGTTAACGAGCCGATACATTACCACGAATAATAGGAATACATGGCGGATTTTAATGTCGTGTTATATCTCTTTCGGTCCCTGGATCAATTACCTTCCTACGCAATACAATACATTTAGATTATTTTATTATTTCTTTAACTGCATTGTTTAAAATTTATTTAGCGTTATTTGTGATGATCGTCGGAGAACATTAACATTACGGATTGTTCTTATAACATGATTCACGACGTCCAAGATCGTTCACAGCTTTATTTACCAAATTTTTTAGAACATGTTTTTTGCAGCTGGTCATTTAATTAATTCAGAAATTGAACAATCGAATGACGATTTTTGATACCTCGGGTCAAAATAGACCCGGTCTCCGCCGTCGGAAGGTTAATAGTGTCTCTACCATACGTATGTATACAGTTCCCCTTTTTTCTGGTCTCTGGCCGTCATATTGCAGGCTCTTACGTCAGATAGGCTGGGGCTTGTATAAATATTTAAATAAGACCAACAAATAAACAAACAAATATCCCATTCGGTAGGAGAAGGATGCGAGAAAAGGACACAAACAAGAGGACTAAAAAAAAAAGAGAGAAATAGAGTGAAATAGAGTGAAATAGAGGGAGAGACGGTTGCGCGTCTAGAGGCGAGCCGCCTCATGCGAATAAATAAATAAATGATTTTCAGCGTGTCGGCATTTAGACAGGCGGGGATGGCTTTTTATTTGTAGGAATTCGGGCCTCGCTGGGTTCGCCGCCTAGTAATCAAAACCCGCCGAAATTCCCAGGTTTCGCAGCGGTTATTACGCCTTCGGGCAGCCTGCTCTTTCTCTTTCTTTCTCTTTTTCTTTCCTCCTCTTCTCTCCTCACCCTCTCGCTCGCTCGCTCTGTCTTTCTCTTTCCGATGCCCTCGGATCGTTGATACGATTTTTCCGTCACGGTGCTTTGGCAAATTGCACCCTCCAAATTCCACGGGCACCTTTCTTTCTTTCCTTGCACCTTCGGCCATACTCGGACACATCATCGATCCCTTTCGATTTCGACCTCTCGCAAGGACACCTTCAATTGTGCAACGAGCCGTTCCGAATGATTTTTTTGATCGCCGGTTTTGCTTTCCCAGCGGTGAGCTGTTCCTTCGGTTCGTCAAGGTTGAGGCGGTGAATGTTTGTTGTGATGCTGGACTTTGTTTCAATGGTTTTTGTTGATGCTCGATATTAAATTTTAAATAAAACAATAAGTTTGAAAAAAAATGTGCAAACTTTATTAGAGAATATTTTGATCAGGATTATAGGGTTTAAATTATGAATGTTTCCATAATAAATTTTAATATTGGAGGGGTTTGTATTAAGGTATATTTAACTTAACTCTTTGCACTCGCAGCTATTTTACATAAAAAACGAATGATTTTTCCATTCTAGAATATTTCCATTCTAATACAATTTTTTTTCATTTTTTACATATGAAACTGATATAATATCTCATGTGATATGTAAATGTTTAGTAGTTTATAAAATACGAACAAAAATAATAACGTGAACAATATTTTTAAGAATGACATAGCAATTTTCAGTGGTGCCTCAGAGTCGCCATCCGAGTGCTAAGGGTTAATAATTTTAATAGGGACAAATATTAAATTTTCTTAGAATATTTTAATAGGGGTTAGTATCATTCAAAATTTTATGAAACAATTAATTTATTTTAGTAATAACCAGATACTAAAGAAAAAAAGTTTGAAAAAAAATGTGGAAGCTTTTTTAGAGAATATTTTGATCAGGATTAGAGGGTTTCAATTATGAATAATTACATAATAAATTTTAATATTCTAGGGGTTTGTATTAAGGTATATTCAACTTAATAATTTTAATAGGGACAAATATTAAATTTTATTCGAACATTTTAATAGGGGTTAGTATCATTTAAATTTCATAAAACAATTAATTTATTTTAGTAATAACCAGATACTAAAAAAAGTTCACAACAGCATAATAATAATATTATTTAAATAAACTTGGAATAATAATATTGGCGCGCAGGTTCGATCAAATTCTACCCTATATACTAATTTGTTGTAAACTCAAACGTTTCGATTCGGATATGAATTGAGTTTACAACAAATTAGCTATATATAGGGTAGAATTTGATCGAACCTGCGCGCCAATATTATTATTCCAAGTTTATTTAAACACTGTACGATCGACAAAACTAAAAAACAAAAAATTATAATATTATTTATTTTAGAAAACAACCTTGCACAGCACACCACATATGAAACACATCAGAAACCCGCAAAACAAAGCGCCCCGAGCATCAACAAAGCCTCGAAAAGCCTATCGAAACCAAATCTGACTGGTCCCCGCACCAACAAGCACAGTTTGCAAAAACCAACGAACAAAACCTATATGGCAAACGTGGCCGACATGATCCCCGGACTCGAAAAACAAAAGACAAAAGTTGCCGCGCGATAGAGGGGAAGATACAGAACAAAATGGTTATCGAAGATCATCGTCGATGATCCTGAAGCAAAGGAGTTCGAAGGGTGATGCCGAAGAAAGAGAGGTGGAGGGGCAAACAGAGTGGAAAGAGAGGAGAGGGGAGGGGGGATGATGTTCCCATGATGGTAGGTGCGGGTTCTGGTTCCCTCGGTCGAAGATGAAAAGATGAAAGGCATCCGCTCTGCTTCTGCCTCCCTAACCCACCGGCTGGACCTAACCATCCTGTCTGGTCATCAACACCTGACCGTCTTGCAACATCGTCTGCCGGCCTCCTTCTCTCACCTCTCGCGGCTACGTCTCCGATCCTCTTTCTACTAACTATAAGCAAAACCTCTCTTTGGTCTCTGGGTCTTTCGTTTCTTCCACTTTCCTTTTGTTCTTCAATTTCGCCTCTCTTCTCTTGCACACCTCTGTCGATGGCTACTTACTGCCAGAGTCGTAGAAACTGTAGCAACCGCTAGCCATTATTAGGCTTTCCAATGGTTTTCAGCTGCTCAATTTTTAGTTGCCAATGAGTGGATCTCGAGGATTTTATTAGTTTTTCACTATGGAAAATTTTCCAATTTTTAACAGTCTTTGTAACCGAAATTCGAAATATGTGTTTTCATGACAATCTCATCTAGATTGGAAATCTTGAGAAACTATGATTTTACAGAGTTGGGCAGAATTTTCGTCTAAATAAAAATTTCAAATAACGAATAAAAAAACAAAAAAATTTTTATTCATTATTCGATGGTTCGCGTTTATTAGAGTTGGCAGAGTAGTAATAGGGAAAAGATGAAAAAATTATTCGAAGTTCGAATAAAGCCACATCGTATAAAACAAATTATCTTTATTCGTTGGATAAATTCTCATAGAATATAATTATTTATTCGATGCTCGTCGAATAAAGATACTTTTTATACTCGAACCATCGAATAATGAATACAATTTTTTTTACGTTTTATTCGTTATTCGAAATTTTTATTTAGATGAAAATTTTGCCCAACTCTGGATTTTTACCATTTTTAATCGTTTAGAACTTTTCAACCAACTAGGCTAACTGCACCAGTGAATGAACATTTAAGAAATGGTTCAGGAAGATATTTATTTAAAAAAAAAAAATGTGAATTAAAGGAATCTCATATATGCCAAATGGCTCCCTATACTTCATTTGTCAAAAATAAATGAAAACAAATAAAATGAAATTATTATTATTGGTCTTTATTAAAAGTTAAATAAAAAATATAAAAAATACCAGTGAATATCAATGAACACTACATTCTAGTAATTGAACAATGATGGAAAAGCAAAAAATACAAAAGCGTTCATTTACTGGTGCCCGTTTATTCACTGGTGCAGTTACCCTAATCAATTTCCATGAAATTTTCAGCATGTATAAAATAGATAAAAAATTTGTAAAAAGCAGCTTCTACTATTTTCGTTCAAATTCGGACTGAACACAATTTGTCCAAAAATGTTTTTTGTACAAAAGTCGATTTCTAAAAAAATAATCCTGATGTCAAGTGTCATCAATTACGAAACTGTGTAAATCAACTTGAATCGCGTCCGGGTCAAAATAGACCGAGCAGTCCACACAATTTATTCGACACGATTTCTTCCGCCATTAAAATTGTACCCCGAGTGTAAACACGAGTGTCGCGTTGCATATCTTGTCGCCGGTGCAGCGAACACGGTGCAACATCGCGTCCAAAGGAATTCCATCCGTCAAACGAGGCGGCCGAACAAAGTAGGAGGCTGTTGGAAGAGAGTGTGAGAGCATGTTTCGAGCACGTTTCGAGCAGAGAGAGGCTCCAGGCTACACGCATTCCTCTCTCTTTCCTTCTCTGCCTCTGCCTATTTCTTCGTACACCTCGTAAAGCGGGTCCAGAAGGCAGATCCTTCTTTCGGTGTTCTTTCTTACCCCCCAAACTCCTTTCGACCATTTGTCACGAGCATTCTTTTTTCATCCCTTTCTCCCCCCCTCTTCCTTCTTTTTCCGACGATAATTTGGTTAATTAAATACCATTGCCGTCTCTCTTGTTTATGGAATTAACACCTACCGGAAGAAATTATTGAAACTATTTTAGGATTTTTTATGGTGATGCGAGAAATGCTTTTCATCCCTTTCTCTCCCCCTCTTCCTTCTTTTTCCACGATAATTTGGTTAATTAAATACCATTGCTGTCTCTCTTGTTTATGGAATTAACACCTACCGGAAGAAATTATTGAAACTATTTTAGGATTTTTTATGGTGATGCTATGGGAATGCTTTTATGGAGAGAGGTTTATGGAGAGGTTTGTTTGGGTTTCGAGGATGTTTAAAAAATTTTAGACCGAGCAGGAAGCCCAACTTCGCTCAATTTCTGAACAGAAAAATAAAGATAAACTATTATCCTTGCATATGGGTTATAATAATAATAATAATAAATCATGTCCACGAATGAATTTTATAATATTTTACTTTCCTATTAAAATATCTTTTATTGCATAAATCGATGAATAATAAAATATGTATACTATAAATTCCTGCATGAATTTCGTCATCGATATTCAAGCAGCAAAGTCGCGTTTAGCATACACACACACGGTCTCCGATATTTTAGTGCAGTAATTCCGTATTGTTATATGGCAATTTGTAAGTAATAGATTGTTACGGACTCTGCATGCACTGCTCGAAGCTTAATTGTTGGGAAAATTGCCCGGTAGCGTATATAATATTTGTTGCATAAATAACTGACCCATAATTTCCTTTAATAAGGTCGGTCAATTTAAAATGGCGCGACGTTGCCGCGAAACAATGATGAACACAACACACTGTTCACGTGTCATAAACTTTTTGTGTGGCTTCGGTATACACACAATCCTCGTCGGGAATCGATGAATTATTCATTAGTGTCTCGTTAATAATTTCTATAATTTTCTATAATTCGTAATCTGTATAACAAGACCGCCGTTGGTCGACAAAATTTCAAGGACCGGTCGCAAAATTAAATGGCAAATTATGTTTTACTATATTATATTCAAATTAATCCCTATAAAGTCACATTTTTATAAAATATCTTCATGAATTCACGATTTTACCAAAAAAGAAATATTCTATTTTTATAAATATAAAGGTGTCCCAAAATTCCTTCAACTCCCTGAAATGGGCAGTTCCCGAGGTCATTTGAAGCGACATTTTCTTTTTTCAAAATGTCCGCCCCGACTTTGTTTAGGTGTTATTATCGAAAAACACTGACCAATCAGAGCGCGACCTAGACGCGTGTTGGCAAAGATAGTCAGGCGCGCCAGCGGGCAGGGAACATTTTTTTGATGAAACTAATGTGAGCTATAGTTCTTCGAAAAATATTTGACACGTATTTTTTATATCGGCAACCATCCACTTTGAAGGGGTGAAAACAGCCCTCAAAGTTGGGAGTCATAACCATATTTTTGAGATATCTCGGAAACCAGAGGTCGAAAAAATTTGAATTTTTTTTAAATTGTGTGTTTTTCAATGGGAAATGTAGTCGCGCAAGAATTTTTTAACAAACTTTTTTTTTCTCAAAAAATGTGGTTTTGACCCCTGATTTCGAGGGCTGTTTTCACCCCCTCGGAGTGGATGGTTGCCGATAAAAAAAAATACGTGTCAAATATTTTTCGAAGAACTATATCTCACATAAATTTCATCAAAATCGGCGTGTATCAACTGAATATGTTTCCTTGTGAGGAAAGCGTTAGTGGTGCGTCGCGACGATGCAACGAACAAGAAGCAAAAATTGATTAAATTAAAAACTCACTTATTCAGCCGTAAATGAACTTGCTGCTTCGAAATGTGTCATTGGGCCACCCGAAGACGAACTGCACAGCTAACTTCAGGTATAGGACAGTGTCGAAAGCTGAGGGACGTACTGTTAGGTCAACGAACTTCACAGCTGGTGGTAGATAGTAGGTATACGACAACCTCAGGCCTAAGGGATGTAAAGTCAATGACCTTGGCTTTCACTTTCCAATCGATAAATAAATCGTATGATTGTTCCACACAGATCCCGTGAAATTTTGTCACACTAACGATCACTGTTCACATTTGTCAACTCATAGCTATGCACTAATAACAATTGCAATATCACTGGTATTGCAGCACAAATCACAATAATCACATAATGCGATCAGTAGACTGCGAATTTCTTGCATTAGAAGCAAAAATGTGTAGGTGTATTTTAAAACAGTAGAGAGATTAAAATAATTTAAAAACACCAATGTATTATTTTCAACTTGTTCAAATAATTAAAGAAAGAATCAAATATCTGTTTGGCCCTTGCAATAGCAGCAACTAACTTTCATTTTGCATAAAAATCCGCAGTCTAGTGACTAATTTAAATATCACTATCATTAGCAACCGTGTGCTTTTAATTTTAATTGACAAGTCTTTGGAGATGTTCTCTCTATCGCGGTTCGAACGACACTGATTTTACACAAGATTTTCCTGAATAGTTTAGGAAGGCATTAACCGACGGGGTGGACAGACGAAAAAAAAGGGACAAGAGAGGGACCGCTGTAAAACTAGAATTTATGGCAATCACATGTTTCGGTATTCCTGAAGATTGGTACGCAGAGTCGATGGGTTACTGTTCGAAAACGTCGTCCTTCCTTTTACCCAGTAAGAGGTTGAAACGTTAGGTCCGCGTGACGTTTTAGGGTCCCTATTGTCCTATACCTCCCTTAAGAAACTTTCTAAAAGAAATACGGACGACGTTTTCGAACAGATGCCCATCTGCGTACCAATCAGCAGGAAAACCGAAACATGTGATTGCCATAAATTCTGGTATTACAACGGTCCTTCTTGTATCCTGTTTTTCGTCAGACCACCCCGTCGCGCGTCGTCTTCGTGAGCGTGCTACAGCGTGCATTTTCGATACGCATAATGTCCTCCCTAAACTTTTCAGAAAAATCTTGCGTAAAATCAGTGTCGTTCGAACCGGGATAGAGAGAACATCTCCAAAGACTTGTCAATTGAAAAAGCACACGGTAGTTAATACGTGTGTTTTTAATAGTGATATTTAAATTAATCACTAGACTGCGGATTTTTATGCAAAATGAAAGTTAGTTTGTGCTATTACAAGGGGTCAGGAGCCAAACAGATATTTGATTCTTTCTTTAATTATTTGAACAAGTTGAAAATAATACATTAGTGTTTTTAAATTATTTTAATTTCTCTACTGTTTTAAAATATACCTACACATTTTTGCTTCTAATGCATGAAATTTCCAGTCTACTGATCGCATTATGTGATTATTGTGATTTGTGCTGCAATACCAGTGATATTGCAATTGTTATTAGTGCATAGCTATGAGTTGACAAACGTGAACAGTGATCGTTAGTGTGACAAAATTTCACGGGATCTGTGTGGAACAATCATACGATTTATTTATCGATTGGATAGTGAAAGCGAAGGCCATTGACTTTTACCGCACATCCCTTAGGCCTGAGGTTGTCGTATACCTACTATCTACCACCAGCTGTGCAGTTCGTTGACCTGACAGTACGTCCCTCAGCTTTCGACACTGTCCTATACCTGAAGTTAGCTGTGCAGTTCGTCTCCGGGTGGCCCGATGACACATTTCGAAACAGCAAGTTCATTTACGGCCGAATAAGTGAGTTTTTAATTTAATCAATTTTTGCTCCTTTTGTTGTTCGTTGCATAGTCGCGGCGTAACACTAACGCTCGTCTCAGTGGAGCCTGCTGGCGCGCCGGACTATCTTTGCCAATACGCGTCTAGGTCGCGCTCTGATTGGTCAGTGTTTTTCGATAATAACACCCTTAGACCATATATACGTATAACGGCGTAGATAATTTTCCGTGTCCGAAAGATGAAATCAGCTGAAAGACACTGTGACGTCACATTTGTACAAGCTATGCTCATCTACAGTTCCTACGCTTGGCTTACATGGGGAGAGGGGGTCAGCGGGTGCGCCATGTACACAATACATGGAAAGAAATTATCTTAAGACTTATCTTGTGACGTCACAGTGTCCCATCATCTTTCGGACACTGAATTCTCGGTTTTCCTATACACGTACTATACCTATGCCGGGTCTATTACTATATATGGTCTAAGATAACACCTAAACAAAGTCGCGGCGGACATTTTGGAAAAGGAAAAAGTCGCTTCAAATGACCCCAGGAACCGCCCATTTTAGGGAGTTTACGGAATTTTTGGACATCCGTAATATATTAGTATTTTATAGGCTTACAGGAACACTGTACTATACAGTTATATTTACTAAATAAATTTCTTTAATAAAAATTAATTTTATTCATTAATAATTCCAACGAGAAAGTATATCTCAAATTTTTCCAATCACTGTTACAAATTGTACACATTGTTCTCATAAATGCTCAAAATCGTCTATCGCTAATTGCAAGACGTCTAAAAAAATTACAACCGTCCGAAAAAGATAAAAAATTCGTGGCGCCGTGCCGGTATTTTTCACGGCAGAAGCGCGAATTATTTATTTGTCCGTGAAGGGTCCAATTATAAATTATCAAGGCCCGTGAACACAATATATCTGCGATCCCGGACCAAAATGGCGCTTTTCAAAGACAAACCGGCATGCACCGGCGTTTCTCAGGGAATATAAACGGGCAGACGAAAGGAACAAATGATTTGTTTGTAAATAAAGGGACACGCCACCGTCGAATCACGGTTCAAAGAATTAATTAGCGCCGGGTTCCAGGTTTGTATCCTATTGAAATTCAGAATAAAAGGGAATCCTTTCGGCGTTTCGGCACGCAACGGATATGCGGATCCATTCAAGCCTCACGCGAACGACATGTTTCTCCGGGGGCCCCGTTTCTCGACTATGCATATAATTGTACTCTATCTCTCCTCTCTTCTGTGTGTATATAGTATATATGTATCAATTTTTCCCTTTTTTCACCACCCCCCTCCACCCCCCGCATCCTCCGCGCCGGCTTCGTCCTCCCGAATCCTCTTATTTCCGAGGCCCGTTCCACCTCCGGAGAATCTTTCAACGGCAGGAAACCGTAAACCCGACGATTCCCCTTTTCAGCGTTTTGAGAAATAAATCTTCGACGACCATGATCACACGACTACTTCGAAATGATGGCTCGCATGATCTGCGGTGGAGTTGACTTTTATCCGTGGGAAGGTGTGCACTGATTCCTATCAACCACTAACTGCAATAATTTTTTTTCTGTTGATATTCTTCCATTCAAGTTTAGGAAAATGGACATTTTTAATACCGGTTCCAGAAATTTTTTTTAGAATTTTGTGGTGGACTGACATAAGTGAAAATTTCGAATTTAAGATTTGATGAGTTGGGGCACTTTTGGGAATTATTTACCGGAAAACTAGGAAACTTTTCACTATAGAACTTTGTTGTGCTTCTTTATTTAGATTGTGAGGATTTTTACAAATTTTTATACAGAGAATGAATCAGTATTGAGCTGTCTGTGAGAGATTTAGTATGTCTGGTAATTGTTTAGTGTCGACAGTCAGAGTCGACAGACATGTTTCCCCACTCTACCTTCCCCCTCTACGACGCTATTCCCCCACCCTTCCGCCCGGTCACGTGACGCGTTCCGTCTCTGTCGCGTATGTGTCACAATGTCACGTGACTAATCCGTTACTGGCAAAGAGGGGGTAACTTTTCCCCTCAATTCGTGCTCCCTCCCCTCATGTGGAGACTCTGGTGCAAAGTTTCATAATTTTTTGAATTTATTGAAAAAATCATAATGGACAAATTATCAATTTAATTTGATTAACAACAATATTGATTGTTCCTATCCCCTGAGGCAAATCTATTTCTACGTACCCGAACTCGTATTGAGAACTAGGACACGATTTCAAACATTTAAATCCAAATTCACATATGGATTAATAAATCCTTTAAATCGCATCACAGCTAAATCCAACATTTTATATCGCGATATTGACTTTTTTTAATGGTTCGTTACTATCATTTAAGAAAAAGTTGCGTGCGATTATATGATTATATGTGATATAATGTATTCCTGTAACTATCAGCATGTCCTTTACTATGTAACTTTCTTTCTTTTTCTTTTTTTTTATGAATATCTTATATTGTAAACATTTGTATAAAAGGACTTCGGTCCGTAAATAATAATAAAATAATAATTTACGAGAAGAAACATAATTATCCTAAATGTTGTTTACTGTCACCATACCAATCTCAACAACCATAAGCAAACCAAGTCTCGAGGATCCCCCAAAAGTCTCGAAATCATGTTACACCTTCGATCGCCTAATCGTCCGTAGCAGTATAAATAGCGATCTCTATGGTGCCCCGGTGGAAAGATCGAGAGAGAGAGAGCCGTGGATCCGTGGATCGTCCCGGCGCAGCCTGGAAGCCTAACCCCGACGGATGATTTATGGTCGCGGGCCTTTGTTGGCTGGTCTGAAACCTCTCTCTTTCGGAGGAGCCAAGCGAGCAGAGAGCGAAAAGAAGAGAAGAGAAGAGAAGAGAGAAGAGGTGAGAGCCCGAAAACAGGATCGACCTTCCAGACAGCGTGGCTCTTGTTCGCCACAGGTGTGCCACTCTTTCCACCGCTCTTCATCTTCCACGGCAGCTTCCTTCCTTCCTCTTTTGGGGGCCCTGTGCTTTGCTTTGCGCTGTCTGTGCCATTACCCCGCGCGCCGCCACCCACACCAAAGAATTCTCTAAACTCCATTACTTTTTCGGCCGCGGCGAATTACTCCTCGGCCGCCGCCCTTTCTTTCTTTCTTTCGCCGCCGTCTTCTTCCTCTGTTTTTCTCTCGCTCTTGTACAGCGGATTCTTTTTTTCCGACTCCGTCTCTCTCTCGAGAGAGAGGATCCCGACGCGATACCTGTGCAGGTGATTCCCGGCGCGGCGTCGAAACTCGATCATCCAAGAACCGTCTCCTGTAAACGTGTGCTATTAGATTATGGCAGTTTCAGGGAGATTTCTCGGGGAAATTTTTAGGGGATGAGGGAAATGAATTTTTTTTTTACTCGCACGATAATTGTTCCCCAGTGGTGCTGTCAGAGACCACTGGACGCCATTTTGGAAAATTGCAGGTGTGACATAATTCTTTGAATAATGCAGTTGAAACAATCTACCACTGGACGTCAACATCTTAGAATTTCTAAAATAATAATGAGCACGTTGATTCATTACAATTATTTTTGTTCACTTAAATTGAATTAATCTCACTGGAAAATACGAAATATTATTGTTGCTGTCGTAACCCAATTCTTTTAATAATTTATTTAAAACACAATCTAAACCTGGAGGTCGCCATCTTAGAATTTCTAAAATTATGAGCACGTTGATCCATCAAAATTATTTTTGTTCATTTAAATTGAATAATCTCACTGGAAAATAATAAATATTATTGTTGTAACTCAATTCTTTTAATAATACATTTAAAACACAATCTAACCCTGGAGGTCGCCATCTTAGAAATTCTAAAATAATGAGCACGTTGATCCATCAAAATTATTTTTGTTCATTTAAATTGAATAATTTCACTGGAAAATATTATTGTTGCAGGCGTAACCCAATTCTTTTAATAATTTGTTTAAAACAGAATTTCACCCTGTGGGATTTTCTCTTTTGCTGTAGAATGGGTGTCTTTACCGTCGGATAATGGAATGTTTGACAATTGTTTCTGCCGACGGATAGTGAGTGTAGAAAATGTGAACTTTTTGCTTGTATTATACACGATTTGGAAGGGTCTATTTCTAATTAGTGTAAATATTTATAAAACCGTAAATTTGCTACTACATTGCAACATCCCTAATGAACACTCAAGTTTACTACATGCATGATCTGTAAAAAAAAATTTTGAAAAATATTGCAATTGTAATTACAAGGAATATACTAACATAGTTGTTTTATGCGTGCCTATATTAAAGCGTGCCGATATTATGTTGCTTCGCTGTAGCTTAGAGCCAGTCGAAAAATAGTGCAAACAATGCTAAGTCGCGGCACATCGTAGAAGAAAACTGCATAATGGTGCATGAAATTGCTAAGCACAACGAGGCTCGCGATTAAAAAAGGAAAAATGAAAAGCCCCAAGGGGGGCGGGGGGTGGATGTGGGGGATAGCGGTAGTGACCGTAATGGAGCCGCGAGAGCATACATTGCAACAATATCAAGATAATTGTTATCTGTCGTAAGAGCTGTCCAGTCGGAACAGCGAATTTATGCGAGGGTATCGTTTTCGCCGGAGTTCATTAGCCACGTATGGTTATAAAGTTGAATATTTTAATGGTTTTCCGTGACTCCGGTTGGCCGTACATTAAATCGATCGATTTACTACACGTTATACACGTTGGTGTCGGTTTCTGAACAAGCATGCCGGTTTAATTAAAACTTTACAGGCGTATTATTTCTCCTGGCCGAGGCATTAGGCTCTCTGCCTCTTATCGCAAAGTAAATTTCTCGGCTGTTTTTCTCTCTTTCTCATTTTTCTTTCTCTTCCTCTTTCCTTCTACTTCTTCTTCTTCTTCTTCTTCTTCTTCTATCTTCGTTTTTCGTTTTCTTTCTTAACGCGACCGGTGTTTAAGTTTTCTGCTCGAGGAATCACAAGCGAGATTCCGACGCTTAATTTCCAATTAAACAACCTATTACGAGTTCCATGCGCGCATAATTGTTATCTGCTTTTTTAACCGGCCCGTTTCCTGCAAAAACTCTTCCCCCCCTTGTCCCGGGGACGGTCTAAGATACTCGTTTGAGCTGCACGTCAACGGCTATTTGCCATAATCTGGCGCAAAAGCTGTGCGAAATTTATTTCCTTCAGGTAGACTGATTTCAGTGAGAAGTTGTGATGTCATTACTTTCCTTTTTAATTGCTCGCCAGTGGTGCTGTTCGAGGCCACTGGACGCCATTTTGGAAAATTCCAGCTGTGGCATACTTCTTTTAATAATCCACCTAACCCTGTAGATCGCCATCTTAGAATTTCTAAAATAATGAGCACATTGATTCATCAATATTATTTTTGTTCAATTAGGTTGACTTTATTCCAGGTGTGACATAATTCTGTTAATAATGCAGTTGAAACCATCTACCCCTGGAGGACGCCATTTTGGAAAATTCCAGCTGTGGCATACTTCTTTTAATAATCCACCTAACCCTGTAGATCGCCATCTTAGAATTTCTAAAATAATGAGCACATTGATTCATCAATATTATTTTTGTTCAATTAGGTTGACTTTATTCCAGGTGTGACATAATTCTGTTAATAATGCAGTTGAAACCATCTACCCCTGGAGGACGCCATTTTGGAAAATTCCAGTTGTGGCATACTTCTTTTAATAATCCACCTAACCCTGTAGATCGCCATCTTAGAATTTCTAAAATAATAAGCATATTGATCCGTCAAAATTATTTTTGTTCAATTAGATTGACTTTATCTCACTGAAAAATAATAAATATTATTGCTGCAGTCGTAACCTAATTCTTTCAATAATTTGTTTAAAATGTAATCGTGTAGGTCGTCATCTCGGAATTTCTAAAATACAAAAATGAGCACATTAATCCATAAAAATTATTTTTCTTCAATTAAATAATAAAGTTCATGTTATTGCTGCAGTCGTAACCTAATTCTTTCAATAATTTGTTTAAAATGTAATCGTGTAGGTCGCCATCTCGAAATTTCTAAAATACAAAAATGAGCACATTAATCCATAAAAATTATTTTCGTTCAATTAAATAATAAAGTTCATGTTGTTGCTGCAGTCGTAACCTAATTCTTTTAATAATGCATTTAAAACGCAATCTAACTCTGTAGGCCACCATTGTGACAAAATTGTGGAGGAACAAATTTTTATGTTTCTCCAGTCAGGCCGTGCTTTCCCCAATAAAATCCGTTTGCAGTTTCTAAAATGGAGTATCAACGTAACGCTTCCGTAAAGGAAACAGGCTAAAGAATTCGCGGAAAGGAAGTATGAATATAGTAATCTCTCGCGCGGCAGCGAGTCGGGGGAATAATTTAGTTCGTCTGGAAGTTGATTTTGCTTGGGGTGAATGTTGAATCAGGTTTGGGTCTGTTGAGCCGGCCAGCAACATCTTAGCGAAACGTATCGTTCGCGAATAGTGTGCCATTAACTATTAATGGCTGTGGCTGTTAAACAAATTAGCTGTCTTTTCTCTTGGGGAAAAATGGCGTTTTCCCGGTCCCATCGACAAAGTATACTTATTTTTTGTTGAAAGAAAACGACGTGGGTCTCGATTCGATTTTTTAGAATTGTTAAATTGTAATTTGCTACTCCGCGAGGATCTTTAGGTGATAAAATTGTTGCAAGCCTTTACTTGAATTTTTTAACGGGGAACTTTGTTCATTTAGACTGAAAATAGTATTTTGACGTGACAATAAATTTTTTTTTTTTAATTTTATGTTCTCATTAATTTTGTTCCTGTTACTCACAATTTATATTTGTATTTTGCATAGAGATCTATAGTCTAATTATGCTATTTTGTTGCTGGAGGAAGCTATTTTCTGTTCGATTCCGGCTCGTCTCGAACCGATTCGATTTTTTAGAATGTTAAATTGTAATTTGCAACTCCGCGAGGAACTTTGAAGTGATAAAATTGTTGCAAGCCTTCACTTGAATTTTTTAACGGGGAACTTTGTTCATTTAGACTGAAAATAGTATTTTGACGTGACAATAAATTTTTTTTTTTAAATTTTATGTTCTCATTAATTTTGTTCCTGTTACTCACAATTTATATTTGTATTTTGCATAGAGATCTATAGTCTAATTATGCTATTTTGTTGCTGGAGGAAGCTATTTTCTGTTCAATTCCGGCTAGTCTCGAACTATGTAGTCTATAGAAATCTAGAATTTGCATAAACATCGGCGGTCTGATCATTATTCATTGAATTCCCACTAACCGTGGCGGAACTTATTTCCGACAGGATCCAATAGCTATGAAACAATACGCTACTTAGATCTGGCAGCTACGGCTGATGTTCCGCTATACCTAGCAGTGAACGGAGGACTTCTTTCTAGGATTATGGCGATTTCTCGGTGTCCGACGGATCGGTGATCCATCCCGGATCTTGTCCGATCGGTCTCTTTGATCTAGAACATGATTTTCGATAAGAAAAAATACAATTCTTCAACTTTTATGGCTTTTGATCGAGTCAGATATAATATTACAATAATTTTTCATTTAGATGTGTGTTGATCTATCTTGGATCCATCGATCGCTTGCAATGATCTAGAAAACGATTTTATATGTAAGTTCATAGCATTTACAATTATTTTTCGTTTATATGGAAGGTACTCTTATTTTTATTATTTTTATTTATGTTCGTGGATCTATTTGCGATATTCGCGGATCTGATTTCTGGATTGCAAATATCCAAATTTCGAGTTAAATTGCTTCTAATCGAGTCAGATATAATATTGCAATAATTTTTTTCATTTAGATGTGTGTTGATCTATCTTGGATGCACCGATCGCTTGCAATGATCTAGAAAACGATTTTATGTAAGTTCATATAGCATTTACAATTATTTTTCTTTTATATGTATGGTACTCTTATTTTTATTATTTTTATTTATATTCGTGGATCTATCTGCGATATTCGTGGATCTGATTTCTGGATTGCAAATATCCAATTTTTCGAGTTAAATTGCTTCTAATCGAGTCAGATATAAATTCACAATTATTTTACATTTTTTGTAATCAGCAATTATTTATTCGTACAAAAATCCTATGTCTGTCGGTCGAAATACACACAATAAAATCTGCAAACAATGGAATGCATATTACAAATGGTTTCCGTCACACAGTTTACGAAGAAAATGAAAGACGGCTAGGAGAAAGACAGCCGACAATGGACCACACCGTAGATAATTTATAATTTTCCATCGATCCACCATAACACGGACCAGTGCAAACTCCGTTGTCTTCCGTTTCGCAGATTCCCGGTTCCTATTGTCTTGTTTCTAGGTTCTTCGGCCTGGTATTTGCTGAATCAGAACGAATCTATCGGATCTATAAAACGAAAAAAGAAAAAGAATGAAAAACGATCAAGATCTACCGCCTTCGTTCCTCTCAATCCTGCGTTTTTTTCCCTTGACAAAATACTATCGAATTCTCTAAATACAACCTGAAACTTGATTTCAATTTAATCCATTATACACCATCGTCAAATTTTCATTCAATAATCTTTTTTTTTTTTTGATCACGAAAAATTAGTACGATTGCATTGAAAAATTGCAAAAAACATGTTATCTCAGTATAACAGGATGATTTTAATGAAATGATATATTTGTCTGTGTGATAAATTGTTTTGAAAATTATTTGACACGTAGTTTTTTAGATATTTGCAATTTTCTATTTTTAGGGGGTGAAAACCACCCCTAACTATTTTTTAAGATATCTCGAGAACTATCGTGTGTAGGACAATGGCAATTTTTTTCAATATTGAATTTTAAAACGGAGAATTTAATCTAGTAAAACAATTTCTGGATATCTCGTTTGTTTAAATAATATTTTAACATTTCACCTACAGGACATTCATAACCCACTTATAATAAACTTCTAAGCGAGTGTTTTACATTAAACACAAGCTTTCAAATTTTATTAAACGTTAAAAATTTGCATGTTTCGACAATTGTTCTTATTAATTATTCATGGTCAGTTGCATAATTGTTGCGAAATAATTTCGTAGAGTCGGTCAATGGTAAACTTTGTTGCAGCGTACGCGCTAATTAATTTTCAGAAGAGATAAAACTGAGCGTGGCAAGAATAGAAATAACAGAAAAGTAAACCGAAATGATCTACGAGCGATCTAGCACCGTAGATAAAGAAGTAGGTTGATGAGAATGGTTGATAAGATGAACATAGACGCGCAGAACGATGTAGATGCGAGTGAAATGGAGTAGCATGATTCAATAATCAATGTCTAGAAAATCGAAATAATTACTTGCGAAAACACAAATTGCTGAAAGAACCATAAATTGAACATTGTTAACAATCTCTTTTATAAAATGGCAATTGCATCATTTTTCAAATGTTTCGAATAATTCACTCACAGAAGCGAAATAAGAAACTAAATGTACTTGGAAGTAATAGAAGTAATTTTAATCGTTTGATCGCACTTGTTTAAACAAAATATATATGGTTACTCTTCGCGAAGCACGATAGATTAAATTGGACATGCAATTTGTTTTATTTCGTTCGTGTTCGAGGCGCAAGCCGTCGCTTGGAAACATGAAAACTGATCCTTTGTTTACAAATGGGCCGACGATAGATAAATAAAATTTCGATTTTAATGAATAGGTCATTACAATTTACACAATTAAAGATGATACACTCCGGTCGAAAATTTTGATCTGCAAATTCCCTAGTTTTGCACAAAGTTGCACATGTTCCATTTTTTACAAATTTCACAATTTCCAAATTGCACTATCTCCAAATTTTCCAAACTCCGAATTCCCCATAGTTTCTCGCAAATTGCACAAGGTCAATTTTACAATCTCTAAAAGTCACAAATTTCACAATTTAACACAAATTGCACATGTTCCATATTTTACAAATTTCCCATTTCACAATTTCCAAATTGCACTATCTCCAAATTTTCCAAACTCCGAATTCCCCATCATAGTTTCTCGCAAATTGCACAAGGTCAATTTTACAATCTCTAAAAGTCACAAATTTCACAATTTAACACAAATTGCACATGTTTCATATTTTACAAATTTCCCATTTCACAATTTCCAAATTGCACTATCTCCAAATTTTCCAAACTCCGAATTCCCTATCATAGTTTCTCGCAAATTGCACAAGGTCAATTTTACAATCTCTAAAAGTCACAAATTTCACAATCTCCAAAAGTCACAAATTTCACAATCTCTAAAAGTCACAAAATTTCACAATTTACCACAAATTGCAAATTCCAATGCCACAATTCGAAAACTGCAATAAAACAAAAATGTCCAATGAATAAAATTAATTTGCAAATCAAATTGAAAACTGATTATAACACTACTCCATACTAAATTCGCATTCGGAAAATGAAATAAAATAGTAAAATCCACAATCCGGCGATAATCAAGTTCATTCGTTCAATATTTGAAAGGAGAAGAAGAACGTTCGCACGCAAGAGCGCATCGAGTTCGGATAACAGATCGCTCTCAGCTCATAGAATAGCAATTCGCAACTGCGGCATAGTTATCCACGTTTGGTCGCCCGATTTAATCGATCTCGAAAGTCACACGCGTGCGTGCGCTCGCGAAATTCCGCAACGATGCCCGAGATGTGTTTCTCTTTGGCCTGCGAATCGATAATTACTACAAAGAGCATAATCGCGTGCCGGCGCGGAATTAAGGAGCTGCTCTTTCTATGCTCGCGCACGGTGGCCGTGCGAAATTTCGTAGTCAAAATCTACACTTGATTTGCAATGCTTCCACAATTTTAAAAAAGGAATAGGGTAACTGCACCAATGAATAAACGGGCACCAGTAAATGAACGCTTTTGTATTTTTGTATTTTTTGCTTTTCCATCATTGTTCAATTACTAGAATTTAGTGTTCATTGACTGGTATTTTTTATATTTTTTATTTAACGTTTAATAAACACAAATAATAATAATTTCATTTTATTTGTGTTCATTTATTTTTGACAAATGAAGTATAGGGAGCCATTCGGCATATATGAGATTCCTTTAATTCACATATTTTTTTTAAAATAAAATATCTTCCTGAACAATTTCTTAAATGTTCATTCACTGGTGCAGTTACCCTATATTCTTTAGTGTCATAGAAAATCTTTTTTGTAAGTCTCGAAAATGAAATATATGCAGTCATAATTGTGACTGTTTTCAAAAATGTTGATATTTATAAAAACAACAGATGTAAAAAATATTTGCAAATATGAATTGTTCAATCGAGAAAATTTATTTTAACATTTTTTTTTAAAACTGTTGATCGAGAGCCTCTTACGATGTGTTTATACTACATATAATAATTATACTATATTTATTATTTGTATATTATTAATATACACGTGTATTTTAATTGAATTACCATGCGAATTCGCCGGAATAATAAAATCCAATTTGAGAATGACACTTCGGTGAAGCGATTTATTAAGTTATAGCAAACGATGTGTAGTATAGTGAAGTTTATGCGGCTGTATTCTCAGTTTCTTCTCGGACAGCATCGCCGCCCATGAGAAACTGGTTCCACAGTTGCGCTTGGCAGGATATAATAACGCAGTCAATTTGCAAAGCACATTGACTGATGTTTATTGACCGTATTTGTTGCAGTTCGGCTCGTAACCAGCGCATCGTGTCAACCTACTTGGTCGTTCGTTATTAAAACATCCACGAGCTTCTCTGTTATCCTTGTTTCTGTCAATTAGTTAGTTAAGAATATTTACATAACGATCGTCGTTCCGATGATTATTAATATGTTAAGTGCAGCTTTAAGCATTTACGGCAAAAATGGGATTGTAAAACGTCAGACTGGAGGGTAATTAAACTCGCAATAAAAATCCATTTGGAGGCAAATTTTGTACACTCCCAATTTCAAATTTTGCAAATCCCAAATTTTACTGATCCCAAATTTCACAAATTCTAAGTTTCACTGATTGAAAATTCCAAATTTTGCCAACTCCAAATTTCAAATTTTGCAAACCCCAAATTTCACAAATTCTAAGTTTCACTGATTAAAAATTCCAAATTTTGCAAACCCCAAATTTTACTGATCCCAAATTTCACAAATTCTAAGTTTCACTGATTGAAAATTCCAAATGTTGCAAACTCCAAATTTTACTAATATCCCAAATTTCGCAAACTCAACACAAAGTTTCGCTGATCGCAAATTTCATAAACTCCAAGTTTGACCATTTTCAAGTATCATTTATTTCAAATTTCACAAACTTGAAATTGCATAAATTCCAAATTCCACACCCTCTAAACACCTCGAACTGCAAAATCCACTGACCTCACAATTTTACACTTTGTCAGCATTTTCAAAACCTACACATCGAAGGTTCACCAAAGTGTCAAGTCTCAATTCCCTGTTAATGAAATTTCGTAGAGACGGTAGTCCCGATATTCGTCTACCAAAAATACAGCGATGTGATAGCATAAAGAAGAAGAAGAAGAAAGAGGTGAAGAAGAAGCAGAAGAAGAACTTGAAGACCTCGAAGAAGAGCCGAAAGAAGCGAAAGAAGACGACGAAGCAGGCCTCTCTCGGAGTCGTGCGTCGAGTGGCAGGAAGAAAACGGGCGTAAGTACCGAGACCGGTCATTATTTATGCCATTATAGCTCAGTCTGGCCGGTTGCTTGGTTGCTTGGTTGCTTGGTTGCTGGCCGCGTAAGCTCGAGACCGCTGCCACGGACTTAACGAGCCTTCGTTCGCGTTCGCTCTCTCGAGACCCTGATAAAAGGACTACCTTCGAACCCGCCTCTCGACGATCGCGAAAGCTACTCCTCTTCTTCATCTTCCACCTCTTCCACCTCTCCCCCCCCCCCCCCCACCCTCTCCTTCAATTTTTTTTCTCCATCCCTTTCTTCCGACATTATTACTCTTCGTCTCTGTTTCTCGAGCCGCGAAAAACAGAGAGATCTTCACCGAGAGTTTCTGTTTAGATGATTGATACCGGCCCGAGACGATGAAGAATGGAGTCGCCTTTCATCCCGGTTTCGTCCTCATTCTTTCGGCCGGTGGTTCTCTCTCGCTTCCTCTTGGAGCGCGTCCAGGTTGATTTGCATTTACCCCCGGCGAGGAGCGGTGCGGCGCGCGGGACCCGTTTGCCCGCGAAATTGATTGCTCGACAGCATCCGCGCGAGATTGTCTCTCTCGGGACCCGCTGAATGATCCGAATGATCCGATGCCCCGCGATGCACGGTGAATGGAAGCGAATAAACCGCGAGATTGCCTCCCGGGAACCTCGCTTTGTCCGATTCCAGGGCACCCGTATCACCGAGGGGGACGCGTTTCGACAGTTGCCGAGGAGATGACTTGGTGGATGTGAACTAGGCCTTATCCTTTGCTTTCAATTATTTTGCTCATTTTTCTTTTCTTCTCTTAACCATCGTCAGTCCCTCGTGTCGATTTGACACAGTTTTTCCTGAAATAAGTTACACTGTCCTGTATTAAAATTTAAGCATTTTTACTTAACATTTAAATTTACTTTTTAATATTGAAACAGTTTATATTTCATTCCCCCTTTCATTCCAGTCCTCAATTAAAAGACAAATGATTATGCTACCTTTGTACAGTCAGAATACTGCAGCTATTTAAAATTTCATGGTTACACTGTCCTGTGTTAAAATTTAAGCATTTTTACTTAATATTTAAATTGACTTTTTAATATTGAAACAGTTTATATTTCATTCCCCCTTTCATTCCAGCCCTCAATTAAAAGACATATGATTATGCTACCTTTGTACAGTCAGAATACTGCAGCTATTTAAAATTTCATTGTTACACTGTCCTGTGTTATTTGTAGGTAAATTTGCCCGAAACTTCGTGACTTCTAGTTTTTCTAATGCCGAAACTCGTAAGCGAAAAATCTTAGATGTGTAAATGTTAACTCGTCAATTTTAACCCTTTGCACTCGGAGCTATTTCAACTCAAAAACGACAGATTTCTCCATTCTAGAATGTTTCCATTCTATAACATTTTTCTCCATTTTTTGCATATGGAATTGATATAATATCTCATGTGATATGTAAATATCTAGTAGTTGATTAAATACGAACAAAAATAATAATGTGAACAATATTTTTAAGAATGGCATAGCAATTTTCAGTGGTGCCTCAGAGTCGACATCCGAGTGCTAAGGGTTAATTTTAAAAAATCGAAAAACAATTGTTTACCTTGTTGTTTAATCGATCTTTTACCACCGTGTCATGAAATGAAGGACGGATGAGGGTTAATCCCCCACCCCCAAATTATGAGACTGGGCATGATGGGAGTTGAATTTGAAAGCAATCGACCAACTAGGTTCCGTGCCGCCATTTTGCTTGCGATTTTTTCCTGGTCTTACCTACATTGTGACAGACTCGATGAGGGAATGATGGTCGTTGAGTTTGGATGCAATCGGACAACGGGGACATGTCATTCTCGATACAGTCCCTGGCCAAAGAATTAATTGTAATTTTATAAATTTAACAATAATATTTATTAACCCCTTGCAGTACATAATTTCCAGTCAGACTTATTATTGATAGATCTTATGCATTTTACAGTGCCGTAACGAGGGCGTGGCGAAAGAGGCGCCCGCCACGGGCACAACTGGGTTTGGGGCGCACATAAAAATTTTATACATTACACAGGCGACTCATTTTGATGAGGTTAATAGTATTTAATATATTGCATTTAGTAAAATTTAACTTGTTACATTAAAATTTTTTATTTTTTTTTTTTGTCATTATTGGGTTACGAGGAGGCGCAAATTGGACACTTGCCACAGGCGATTCATACCCTCGTTACGGCACTGTGCATTTATGACAAAAATTAGTGGGTCTGAATCTAAACAGTAAAAACGTTAGATGAATTTATAAAATAAATTTTTATTTCGGGCCGGTTTTGTTGCAATTCAGAGAGAAAATTTTCAATATTCTTGCACAAACATCCGCAGTAATTAATTCGTCCATTGAACCGAGATAAAAATTTTGTCGTGGAACAAAACTATATTTTTCCCATTTATATCTGGAAAACTGCACGGCAACAGAAATCTGCAAAAATCGTTGAACAAAACATCGACTCAGCGACGATAATCGGTAGCGGGAGCAGAGTCAGCACAGCACGTCTCGTAGACCACCCTGAAGATCAAAAATCCTTTCATCGGGCTCAAAATTAGCCGGTCACGATGGCCCAGATGGAGGCAGAGGGAACAGGAAGCGTACATTGATCGGGGCAGAAAAGCCTGGAATACAAAAGTGCAACTTTAATAGTCTGTCGGAAAGGAAGAAAAACGAGACGCCGCGCGGCGCGGCGCGGCGCAGCGCGGCGCAGCGCGGCGAGGAGAGCCGGAGAAGAGAAAGAAAATGGCGGCGCGGCGCAGGGACCCGCGGCAGAGGAGAAAGAGAGAGAGAGAGGAAAGCGCGAGAAACAGGCGTGTCCGTGAATTAAGTGGAAAAACGTGTTGATTTCACGCACGGCACCGAATTAAGAGCACAAAGGCGACGGTTTAAAAGGGGCTTTGTCCTCGCAAATGGGAAACCGTCGGGGACACGGCCTCCGTGGACGAGGATACGCCGCTGTTATCAATACGATTATACCGTAATCTCGATACCTTCGAGATTTAATAACGAAACGAGATCGTTGGTGGTCCCTCTGACACCCCTACCGAACCCCCGGGGGCTTTTTATGGTGTGCCGGAGACGTCACGGAAGCCCACAATCTTCGCAGTGTTCTTGGTCTCTTCATCTTCCTTGGCTCTCTGCTCTTCTTCGCTAAGAAATTCTGGCTGAGGCGTTCTTTCGGACTGTGATAAAAATTTAAAGACAATTAGAGTAGCATGTTTGTCTGAAAGCAAAAATTGTACGCGTCCATCGCAACGCACAGGAGCCAAATAAAAATTCTGAGACCGTTGGAACTGTGGTAAAAATTGAAAGACAATTAGTAGACCGAACATCTTTGTCTAATTGTAAATGAAAAATTGTACGCGTCCATGGCAACGCACAGGTGCTAAATAAAAATTCTGAGAGCGTCGGGACAATTGTAAAATTATACCGAAAGACAATTAATGGAGGGTCTTTCTGCAAAATAAATATTGTCTGCATTGATTCTAACAGATAAGTGCCAAATAAATATTCTGAGGGCGTCGGGACAATTAATGGAGGGTCTTTCCGCAAAATAAAAATTGTCTGCATTGATTCTAACAGATAGGTGCCAAACAAAAATTCTCAGAGCGTCGGGACAATTGTAATATTATACCGAAAGACAATTAATGAAGGGTCTTTCTGCAAAATAAAAATTGTCTGCATTGATTCTGACAGATAGGTGCCAAATAAAAATTCTGAGAGCGTCGGAACAATTTATTTTTTAACTTCCAATAATTACATTCAAACGAACGACTACTTCATTCAACACTACTGTGTCACCGATATTTCAGGGACAGAATTATTTCTGTAGACTCAGAAATGCATTTCTATGGTGAAGTGTAAAAATATTGAAACGGTAATAATAATAATAAAGGAAGACTACTTGATTTAACAAATTATACCGAAAGACAGTTAATGGAGGGTCTTTCTGCAAAATAAAAATTGTCTGCATTGATTCTAAGAGATAGGTGCCAAATAAATATTCTGAGAGCGTCGGGACAATTGTAAAATTATACCGAAAGACAATTAATGCAGGGTCTTTCTGCAAAATAAAAATTGTTTGCATTGATTCCAACAGATAGGTGCCAAATAAAAATTCTGAGGGCGTTGGGACTGTGGTAAAAATCATTCTAACACAGTAGTTAACAGATTGTGGTTCTTTATGCGAAATAAAAATTATTCTTACGCAAAAGCAAATTCTTACACATTTATTATGTTGTGTGCCCAAGTATAAATAATAATGTAGATGACATTGATTGTCTTTATTGAGCTCATTAGACGCCATATTGGATTCGCGAGTGTAGCCCCTAGGGCTGCAAACGGATAATCAAATTATGCAAATAGTATGAGATTAATACACATTTTTATTTTTGTTTAATGCCCGAGACTTTGATACTGATAGATGATTTTAGTATTTTCGAAAATCTTTATTTACAGATGGTAAATTTCCAAATTTATTGTACAGGGTGTAAAGAAATGTTTGGTCTTGGCTGCCATAGGCGTATTCTACATCTTCGGATCGACGAAGATCTGTAAAAAAAAGTTGCCGCAAAATTGTCCTTGACCTTGAATGTCAAGGTGAAAAATTTCTTTAATTGCATAATGCGTAGAATACAATGCGATAACAAAAGACCTTGAAATTCCAGATCAAGGACAATTTTGCGGCAACTTTTTTCTACAAAAATGTAGAATACGCCTATGGCAGCCAAGACCAAACATCTTTTTACACCCTGTACAAAGCTGTTAGGTGTTCACTGCGTTTGGATTCCGGAAGATATTTGTTTTGACTGTACACTAATGTTATCGGAGGAAGCTTGTAATCTTTGAAGTTCGGAGGCTGTCGAAACGGAGTGGATGGTTTAAGATCGATATTCAAAGCTCGAAATTTCCGGTGAACCGGTTCGCAAAGAAGAACGTTCGCGAGAGGAATTCGCTCGGCTGGCTCGTAAATAAGGTATTAAAAATGCTTCCAATGTTTCGCCGTGGCCGGGCAATTATTGCTATTAAGCGAAAAAGTACGAGCTTGCTACTTTCCAGTTCGAAATTCCGTCTAATTTAATATCCTTCGCCGATAAATCATCCGGGGCTTTCTAATTTGGTAGGAGGTCCTGTTGGCCCGAACCAAAATTGGCCCTTTGTCGGAGGCCCGGCCGAAGTGCGAAGAATCCCATTAAACGCCATAAAGGAAGAATTTCTTTTTTCTCTCTTCCCCTTCCTCCTGCTCTCGCCCTCTCTCTCTCTCTCTCCATTTCTGTCTACCTTGCTCCCTTTTCCTCTTCTGGCCCCTCTTCTTCTACCTGTGTTCCAGTTCTTCGACAGTTCTGCTCAGTTATTCCGCGTGTATTAATTATCTCGCGATTCAATCGACCGATTACGAGAACTATTCTGATATCGTGTTTTCCACGTTTCACGCTTTTCTTCTTTTCTTTTTTTTTACCTGTTCCCATTTCTGCAATTCATTCGTACAGCTCTTTTCTATTATTTTTTTAAAATTAATTATTACGTGGTAATATCGTATTCTTATAGCATGCAATTTTTTATTTCATCTTCTCATACAGGCTGTTCCAAAAATGTCGGAGAACTTTGTCAGGGCTGGTTCCTCGGGTCATTTGAAATAATTTTTTCCTTTACGAAAATGTTCTCCGAGGCTTCGTTCAGGAGTTATTAACGGAAAAACACAGACCAATCAGAGCGCGGCTACAACGAACGGACTTTGGCTCGGCCAACGGCAGCGCGACGCTCAGCGGGACCCGTCGCCGACCCGGATCCGTTCGCTAAAGCCGCGCTCTGATTGGTCCGTGTTTTTCCTTAATAACTCCTTAACAAAGCCGCGGAGAACATTTTCGCAAAGGAAAGAATTGCTTCAAATGAGCTCAGGAATGACCCCTTTCGAGGACCTACATTTTTGGGACATCCTGTATTCCTTATTTTTTCTTCTCATGTTTGCGGATGTGGAAAAGATACAAATAACGAATAGAATAATTTCTATATCCGCGTGTATAAATAACTTAATATCTACGCAGATATTCCCAACACTGTAAGCAAATAGTTGCAATAAATTACGTCAATCAAACTAAGCTAATTACACGTCAACGCGATATAGTAACTTAATCACCGGAAACGAAATGAAGATCGCATTCACTCGTAAATCATGCGATAAATAAAAAATTGAAACGCGGCTTCCATTGAAGCTGTCGTTGCGGACAATTAACGGATCGCGAACTTTTGTGGAGGATCTGCGCAAATAGCCGAGTTCAAAGGAGATTCGCCGACACAATACACCGCAGCGTGGCGTGCCGCTGACGTAGCACGTCGATGCAATAGCTTGTACTATACCTACATATACATAACCATACTATACCTATAATAACCGTGTGCAATGTTTCGCCAATCATGGCTCGCGAGCTTGACAAGCTCGAATCCCTGTAACGTTCCCCCGCAAAAGAGAAAAGTTTGGGATCTTGACGTGAACAAGATGGAGGCTCTCTCTTGATGTATTGACAACCGCTCGCCGCGAATTTGAAACGTGCAATTTCCCGATCAAGCGGAATCTTGATTAACTGAATTTCATTTAACACTTTTCTTGAATAACCACCTGATCTTGTCGGTTTCTTGTTTTACAATTAACGCGATCGTAAACTCCTCCGGGAAATAATTAAAATGGCCGATGGTGTGTTGCAACATAGTAGAAGTCAAATCTTGTTAATGCTACTCCGTAATTTTCGTGTCGTTGTTGTAATTGGTATTTTTTTCTGGATTGATGACGTGGTACTTTTAAGGATTTTGTAATTTATGAATTTATGGGGTCTTTGTGATTTTAATGGTATACGTTTGAATTTCTCGTGTTTTCGCGCCAAATTATCCAACATGACTACGAACAATTGGAAAATAGTGAAAGCCTTTCGAATAAATAAAAATATAAAGTATTATAAAAAAAAATATATAAATTTTTGTTGTATAAATATAATGATTATATACATATGTGTGGATTAAATGAATTATGGAGGAGCACAGAGAGAGACCAACGCAGTTTTCTCAGGTATATACAATAATTTATTTAACCACGAAGCAATGTTTACAGTTACGGGCGTCTTCGTGTCGAGTACGATGGAGTACATTAATTATAATTGCGCTTGCAGATCATTCGTAAATCATTCGCGGACCATTCTCGTGTACGACGGACTCTCGCAAGCAATCTTATTTAAGAAAATCATTTTACAGGCAGATATAAACATTCGTTGTAGAAATTCCGAACACTCTTCGAGAGCAAACTTATTCGTGCTAATTTTTACAAACATTTTTCATAACGAAAAATCGCGATTTTGTTGAATGATAAATTAAAAAAATTCGAAGCCTTCGAGCGCACCTTTGTTGACTCTGTTAAACAAATTTCTGTTTTATTGTACACGTTGTCGTGAAAAAATGCGAACAATACCAAAATTGTACAAAAAGTTCACTAACCCAATGTTAATTTTATTTCTGTGTTATTTAACTGTCGCAAATAGTTCTCTTTTTTCAAGTTGAATAATTATTATCCTTAATAGTTATCTTATTTTTTCGGAACATTGGAACAATGGCTGTTTGGAAATGGAATTTCCAATGGCTAATTGGAAAAGGTACAGTCCATTTCGAGTCTGCGCCATTTTATGTCATCGTTATAGTCATGAAAATTATTATTTCCGACTCGATTCAATACTTCCTGCGGTATATTCTCTATAAAATAATGTACAAAATTTCAAAATCTACATTACATGTATTATTTTACACAAAACGAAAGGGAATCTTATTTGTGTAAATAATTTTGCCACTGTCTTTTTATTCGGTATAGTTGAACGGATGATCCAACTGTAAATTATACAATTACCTATGAGGGATGATAGAGTGACTATTAGGGAGCTACAAGTATACATACATAATGTAGTTACGAGCTTGTCGATTCTCACAGTGAATTCTCAAGTTTCGAGTGCTTGCAATGCTTGCAGGTACAGTCGTCGACAAAAGTACCCACAAAATGAAAAATGCAGACTAGTCTTATAATATTTAATTTTGTATGAAAATACAGATTGATTGAAAGCATGTTTGTGAAAACTAATGTGAAGATAATATTTGACGAATACTTTTTCCTCCGACTGTACCTCGAATAATACGTTTTTAATGCTTCTTTACGTATCTTGCGGTTTTCTTGAGTATCTTTAACTGTCTGTCAAGTAAACTTCACTTTTCTCGTCGTTTTCCGCAATCAGTATACAATTTAAGTACTCTTACCGCGTGTTACATAACCTCAAATATTGTTAAAATGCTTGAGGAATTTGTTTCTTGAGAGTCTTTTTACATCAGAATTGTTTGCTGTCGATTTTTAATATTTTTACCGTATCTTTAGCACAGTGAAACCTCCATTGTTCAACACTGTGACATAATACTATGGCGGCGCCTGCGTTATGTCCCACTTTATAAACAATTCTTTATATGACCAAATTGCACAAAACTTCACTACTCATTTACAAACTTGTTTCTTTCCAATTTTTCATTTGTTTTATCTACTTCGCCTTGTTTCAGTTGTTTGAGCTTCCAGTTTTGTAATGTTGTCTTTGATATCATAACCTAAAAATTTTCACCAAACGAAATACCATTTTTGTCAGACAAAAATTTGTATAATTTCGTTTGATTGTGCAATATTTATAAAATTGTTAATTTTCATTGATTTAACAATGGAGAAATCACTGTGTATTGTCAGACGTATTTAAACTTCAAACTCGAACATTCAAATATTCAAATACTCCCGCGCTTTCGAGCATGATTCCATATTTTCACCGTCCTATATTTCGTTGTTGGGAAACGTGCACGTAATACAACGTCACAAGAGAAATGTCCGTGTTTCCGTTTGTTAAATATGTTACTAAACTTTAAATATATTATTATATTCAATTTATCGTTTTATACCTTTATCTATCACTTCCCATCATCCTTTGCGCTATTATGACGGCGTACCAAAGAATGATCCGCCATTTTCCCTCTGTATACAAATTCAGATTCAGATCTCCGTGCACAAAATATTTAGAAATGAATGATTCAACAATTTCGTGTTACCAAATAGAGAACAAAATGGCGGGTCAATCTCTCGCAAGCTACACAAGAATCAGCTCCCTTCAAGTTTCCAGTTAGCATTGTTACGTTTCGATGGTTGTCGATCCTCTCTCGAGTACGCTCTAAGAGAAAGCTATTTATTAAATTACGCCAAGAAAAGAGAGGAGAGGGCTATCTTTTTCTTACTGTGTAGCAAAGATCGGCCGGTTAATGGAAGGGCGAACTTTCGATTCGAAGAGAAAGCCGGCAATTCGAGGAACGTCGTGTGTACGTACAATATTTACGTCTCTAGAAAAAAGAAAACACACGAACATACGTACGTTCGGTCTACTAGATAAATACTGAATTACTTGTTATGTACACCCACGCAGCCGAGGACATCAAGTTCTCCCACGAGTACAAAAAAGGATCGTTTTCGATAAACTCCTGGATCTGGGCAGAGTGTCCTCGATCTTCAACTTCAGAAATACGTCAAGTCTATCCGTTGTTAATTTCTCAACGTCTCCAGGGACCAATTTAATGCAAAAAGACAATTACTCAATTTTTAAATTGTTTAAAAGTATTACAAATGCTCCCATATGATTTTTAGCTCCCACTAGCTAAAGTATCTGACCAAGTACTTTATCAACGAACTACACCTTTTCATCGACTCAACATCATTTCTTCAGCAACTTCCATAAGCCAGAATATCCCCCATCAATGTCCCCTAACCTCCAAGCCTAACTCAAACCATGAGGTTCCAGTAGCTAAAGTCTGAACAAGCAGCACATTCTCATACCTTCCTCTCGGAGTCTTCCTCAACTCTTCATCAACTCCCATCAAACACAATATTCCTCGATCGATCCCCCTTACCGCAAACCTCGAAGAACCCAACCATCAAAAAAGAGTCCACTCTAATCCCCATATCGCTATCTTCAAAACTGACACATCCTCCATCATCCCCGAAGAACACTGACACTCGGCCCGGAAGTGGACCCGTTACCTCATCATCCACCGGAAGTCCGTCATGTCCTCCGTAGAACCCACGTCACCCATCGAAACCCCAGCTGAACCACACGATAAAACACACAGGCCAAGTCTCGGCAGCGAGTCCCTTGATCACAGGTGCCTTAAATTACGAGATTCAGGTGGCAGTTTCGTAAGATACCTTCGCGGCGGCCAACCCGAAGGGGAATCCAGCAGCGTACAGAGGTCTCGGTGCAAGAAGATGGCCCCTCTTGTCGTCCATGTTCCTCGAGATTTGTTCATCGTCGGGTGCCATGATGTTCTCGATGGTGAACGGTTTCTTCTTCTTCTTGAGCTCCGGTTGGATGGTGGTCTGGCTGGGCAGGGGGTCCATCGGGAGACACGTGGGGGCCATTTTGGATTCATCAGAGGCCGAGCTCCTGGCAACGTCTACGAAGGTCCTGGGCTCTGCTTTCACCGATGGTACGTTTGCTTCTGCGGTTGCTGGGCAGATCTGTCTGCTGTCCGGCAGCTCGGTCTGGAAGTAGGACAGCTGGGAGACGTAGGGGGACACCTGGAATCCCGGGAAACTCCAGTTCCCGGTCTGCAAGAGGTTGCTGCTGTCGTAGCCGCGGAGGATCTCGTCGGTCCCGGCCAGTCTCTGTCTAACTTCCGGCGAGAGAAGGTAGTAACTGGACCCGGGCTCGGGTGTCGGGAACCCTGGAGATGTGTTCCCCCCAGAGGTCATCGTCTGACGGTGTTCCTGAAGCTCCCAGCGAAGAAGATCGTCCCGAAGACGGTACAGGTTAGCAACCGTCAAGCTGCTCGATTGGACGCTCGGGTTTATCGAGAGGACCGGCGATGATTCCGAGTGAGGAGGCGGCATGGCTGATGCTAGGGCTTGCAGTTCCGATTTTAGCAACTCTTTGTCGGGTTTGTGTAGCTTGAAACGCTTCCGGCGGCGCAGCAGAGACCCGTTCTCGAACATCGACAGCGCCGCTGGATGCAGGGCCCAGTAGGCCCCCTTGCCCGGACGGTGAGGACCCCGAGGCACCTGGAATTAAAAGGTATGGGTGCAGTTGGGTTGCCAGAGGTGTCCGTGAAGGTTCAAGGTTTCGGGGACGTTTCAGGGACTTCGGGGATTGGTGAGTTTGAGTGTTGGGTGTTGTGGTCTCTTGGAGTTGTGGATGTTTAACTCTTAGACTAGACACCTAGGTACACTTGAGGGGGTAGGGTACTCACGTGAATTTCCCTAGAATTCCCCTAGAATATCCTAGAGATCTGGGTTAGCTCTTAAGAATTGAAGGGGGTAGGATCCTCTTAAGAATTGAAGGGGGTAGGATCCTCTCTAGAATAGAAGGGGGTAGGGTACTCACGTGAATTTCCCTAGAATTCCCCTAGAATATCCTAGAAATCTGGGTTAGCTCTTAAGAATTGAAGGGGGTAGGATCCTCTTAAGAATTGAAGGGGGTAGGATCCTCTCTAGAATAGAAGGGGGTAGGGTACTCACGTGAATTTCCCTAGAATTCCCCTAGAATATCCTAGAAATCTGAGTTAGCTCTTAAGAATTGAAGGGGGCAGGATCCTCTCTAGATTAGAAGGGGGTAGGGTACTCACGTGAATTTCCCTAGAATTCTCCCAGAATATCCTAGAAATCTGGGTTAGCTCTTAAGAATTGAAGGGGGTAGGGTACCCACGTGAATTTCCCTAGAATTCCCTTAGAATATCCTAGAAATCTGGGTTAGTTCTTAAGAATTGAAGGGGGTCCTCTCTAGAATACCCTAGAATACCCTAGAAATCTGGACCAAACATTGGTTTGCGCGATACGGGTTTTCGTCCTTATATGAGCATATTTTTCGCTGAACAAGGACTCATTGGAAAGAGGAAGGTTAGATGATGGGGGCTCAGCCCACGATAGCATCCAGAAAATTCATACAATGGCATAAAAATTGCTTGGATTACATGGTTGAACATCATCAATTTTGGCTTAATTCTAACAATTATATTACAAAATATATACATAATTTCATATAACAAAGGGGCTGAGCCCCCTTCATTGAACCTTCCTCTTTCGACGGAGCCCTTGTGCAGCGAAAAATATGCTCATATAAGGACGAAAACCCGTACCGCGCAAACCCATTTTTCCCCCAGATTTCTAGGGTATTCTAGAGAGGATCCTACCCCCTTCAATTCTTAAGAGCTGATCAGTGGAGCATTTTTACATAGCACTTATTTCACTGAAGTCAACGTATTCCTGACACTTTTCTGATTAAAATCAGCCCAAACACGACACGATTCTGGCCAATTGCACTCGTTTAATTCACGAATAACCTCGATTATCCGAACTAGTCAGTAGTACAGGAGTGCTCGGATGATAGAACAAATAATTGTGCTCCGAATTATATCATGTTCGGGCTCATTTTAATCAGAAAAATGTCGCGAATAATAGTTGAGAGTTTTTATTATAATATTTTGCAAATTTCCAAAAAACAGTATTACACAGAGTACAAATTAAGGACCAATTTTTCAATCTCCTTCGTTTGAATACATTAATGGGGTTCGTTGAATCTAATTCGAATTCAGATATCATCGGTTCGGATGATAGAACAAATAATTATGCTCCGAATTATATCATGTTCGGGCTCATTTTAATCAGAAAAATGTCGCGAATAATAGTTGAGAGTTTTTATTATAATATTTTGCAAATTTCCAAAAAACAGTATTACACAGAGTACAAATTAAGGAGCAATTTTTCAATCTCCTTCGATTGAATACAATAATGGGGTTCGTATAGAATTCAAATATCATCGATTCGGATAATAGAGGGTCTATTAAATGTGCTTCGAATTGCGTCGTGTTTCGACTCTTTTTAATCACAAAAATGTCGCGAATATTATACGTGTAATCTAAACGTTATAATATTTTGTATCAACATTTGGCGAATTTCGAAAAACTGTGTTATAAAATATACAGTGGGGGAGGAGGCCGAGTGGATTTTAAGAGAAAAGAGAATTAAATTGGAGAAGCAAGAAACGACTCGGTGCGTAATGCCACAATACTGCATCGGTTTTTGCTCTACGCTATAGCCCCCGACCATCTGTTTCGCACCTGCCTCGACCTAAATCGATGAGGAACACGATCGCCTCGCGGAAGAAGCGTCACGAAATTGTTTTGTCTTCTATTTTCTTCCTCGCTTATACTTTCGGTTTGCAAAGTTTCCATTCGCGTGCGCACGATACGCGGTTCTCTGCGTTACCAGCGATTCGATGCGTTCAATAAAATTGCTATCGCGAATCAATACTGCTGATTCTGTGCATTATGCTTGCCGAACAAACATTTATCCACAGGCTCATACTCAAAGTTTACGCACAAAGTTCGTAAACGGAAAATTATAAAACAAAATTTTATCTGAAAATTTATTTCTCAGTTTATTTACGAAGAAAGCTTCATTAAAATTCTTAAAAATGATTTTGTTACGCGTACCTAAATATTTATTAATAACATTCACATGCTGTCGTAATGACGAGGGACAATAGAAATAAATGGTTTTTCAATTTTTGTAGGTACAAACATTTATCCACAGGCTCATACTCAAAGTTTACGCACAAAGTTCATAAACGGTAAATTATAAAACAAAATTTTATCTCAATTTCTCTGTTTATTTTCGATGAAAGCTTCATTAAAATTCTTAAAAATGATTTTGTTACGCGTACCTAAATATTTATTAATAACATTCACATGCTGTCGTAATGACGAGGGACAATAGAAATAAATGGTTTGCCAATTTTTGTAGGTACGTAGTCCGCTTAATTTTAATGAATCATTGCAATACATGCAAATAATTTCGGAAAAACAATTTCAGCGCCACTCGAAAAGCAATAAATTATTTCTCACAGAATTTCCACGTCCATCACGCGACCGGCAAGATGGTATCAAGCATAATTTCGAATTCAATCGACGGAAGATCTACAATTGTAAATTGGAAAACGGAAAAACGACTAATTAACAAATGGGTTTCGTCGAAACGATTCAAAGGACTCCCGACAAATAAATATCGGCGGATTAAAATTCTCTCGTCGGGTTTTTTTTTTGCACACGTCGCGATACGATCTTGGACAAATTGCATTCTACAAATGGTACTTCGTATACTTGAGCGTGTAGATTTTATCGAATTATGTGTCCGTTTCGTTTGCCTGCGTTTTAAAGTGAAAGTGAACATGTATAAATATATACACAGTGCACATCGAGTCGCCCAAAATGGCGGCGTTTCTTATTGACTGCCGGAAATTATGCGCCGCGGAGAGCTGTTTTTTTTTTTTTTGGATCGATAGCGCATGCAGATAGCAGATAAACCGACGAATAAAAACACATTTAGGATAGTTTAGATGAGAGATTCCGCTGACATTTAACCGGCGGTCGCTGATTTATCTACCGGGTGTGCTAGAAATTATTCTCTATTAATTCGTAGTTTTCCGAAGGTAATTTTATGCTGTTTTAAAATGAATTATACATTACAATGGCGGAGCACTTCAAACTTTTTACTGCAATTTAATATCAATGAGAAAAATCAGTTTAAAAACATTGAACTTTCGAGAAACAGAAAACCTACATTTTGTCATTTGTACACCCAGAAGAACGTTTTGCTGCTCGTTGTTTCAAATATTTTAATGGTGTTTCGAGAAGTTGAAGCATAAAGTGTGAAAATTGACTTCGCCACGTTTTTTTTTTTTTTTTTTTTAATGGTTTTTAGCGTGTAAACAATGACTCGAAGTTATAGAGAGGTAGAATCGTGAGCCATCAATCATGTTCCCACTTTCTTTATCAACGCTTCGATCGCGCGGTTACTAAGCGGAAAAGAATTACGCCCCCTCTTTGTATCATCGCTATTGTTTCCTAATATTTTTGTTTACGATGGCTTCGGAGACCTAACTTCGTTATCTACGTTCAAGAGGAACGTAATCGGTAATTAAGCGTTACGTAATAAATCACTTTTGATCGGTAGCAAATACGGACAAAATAGAAAATAATTTTGACACAATCGCCGAAATCTCAAAAAATTAATAAAAAATACTCGAGTTCCGCATGATTAATATCGGGGACATGCCTTTCTTTAGCCTATTAGAGGGTCAAGAACCCCAACTGTCGTGAGAAAGACTAATGGCTTCTAACATGCGACCAAATTTTGTCCGCCATCTTTAATGGTCTCGGTGAAAAACGGATGGTTGCATTTTCATTAAACCATCGATTTGCAAATAGATGAAAGTTTGCAACTTGTGAGGTTGTGGTTGAGCAGCCGAAAATTTTCAAGACGCTAACAAATGGCAATTTATTAAACTCATTTCTAACAATTTGTAAAATTCAATTATACTAAGATCGGGTGTATAGCTTTGCAATTTTTACACTCATCGATAGATTAAACAAGAGAACAACAGTGAGGAAAGATGCGTGGGAAATTTACGAAATAATTGAATATCGATAGATAATCTACTATACTAAAAACCAAATGAATAGGAAATTACTAGCTAGATCCTAAATCTATCCGCAATCTTTTTAAGGTGATCGATTACAGAAAATAGATTGTCGAAACTGTATTTGCAAGGTTCCCATAGTTGAATAAAGTAACAAGACACCAGCCAGTGTAGTATTTTCCGAATAGATTAAGATAGATTAACATTCACTCGAAATTTAAGCCAAAAGAGACCAAACAAAATAAAAATCTATTCTCAAGTAGCAATTCAATACAGATAGGAAGGGAACAACAATCGACAAAGATCAGATAGATTGAGATAGATTGAGATAGATTGATAACAATACTTGCTTGAAATCTAGTCTAAAAGAAACGACAAATAGAATCGAACTCACAATCAAAAGATCCAAATGGTCATATATGTAGATTTGATAGATTAAGACAGATTAACATCTAAGCTCGCTAACCAATGCAAAAGAAACCGAACAAATTGGAAATCTATTCGCAACAATCAACAGAATCAAACCGTAAATAAAAAGATCCAAATCGTATAGATTAGATAGATTAAGAAAGATTAACAGCCAAGCTTGCTTGAAAACCAATCCAAAAGAAACCGAACAAATTGGAAATCTATTCGCAACAATCAACAGAATCAAACCGTAAATAAAAATATCCAAATCGTATAGATTAGATAGATTAAGAAAGATTAACAGCCAAGCTTGCTTGAAAACCAATCCAAAAGAAACCGAACAAATTGGAAATCTATTCGCAACAATCAACAGAATCAAACCGTAAATAAAAAGATCCAAATCGTCGCATAGATTTGATAGATTAAAACAGATTAACAACCAACTCGCTAGAAAACCAATCTAAAAGAAGCGAAACAAGTTGGAAATCTGTTTGCAAGAAAAATTTCGAAAAAAAGATCGAAATCGTCGCATAGATTAGATAGATTAAAACAAATTAAAACCCCATCTGCGCAACAGTAGCAAGCCCTCCCAGTGCCTCGGAATCTCCCTAACCATCAATTACCCCGAATGACAGATTAAAAATCCTAACTGATAGATTATGCTCCACCTCGCCCAATCTATCAGCTCCCGAACAACTCGTACAACAAATATTTACACAGTAAATAAAAAGATCCAAATCGTCGCATAGATTTGATAGATTAAAACAGATTAACAACCGAACTCGCTTGAAAACCAATCTAAAAGAAGCGAAACAAATTGGAAAATCTGTTTGCAAGAAAAATTTCGAAAAAAAGATCGAAATCGTCGCATAGATTAGATAGATTAAAACAAATTAAAACCCCATCTGCGCAACAGTAGCAAGCCCTCCCAGTGCCTCGGAATCTCCCTAACCATCAATTACCCCGAATGACAGATTAAAAATCCTAACTGATAGATTATGCTCCACCTCGCCCAATCTATCAGCTCCCCAACAACTCGTACAACAAATATTTACACAGAATCTAACCGGCATTCTACCGCACGCACACTCCGCTCGTCGATAAATCAACAAAGATCTCACAAACCTTGATGAAGCAGTCATTAAAAGACAGATTGTGCCTCAGCGAATTCTGCCATCTTCTCGTGTCCTTGCGATAGTAGGGGAACCGGTCCGCGATGAACTTGTAGATCTCTGCCAAAGGTAGCATCTTGTCCCTGGACGACCAGATCGCCATCGCTGTCAACGAGATGTACGAATAGGGCGGCTTCTGGTCGCCATAGGTGTCCCTCGACGGTCGAGGCATCTTTCGCACCTCTTCTTATTCTTCGCCTTCCAACTGGACACGGTTCACTTCCGGCTGGACCGCTTCCGGTTTGCTCGTCGACGTTGGTTCGCGTCGAGCACGGATTTCCGTCACATTTTCTCATCGCATCGCAATCGAGCGCCTCGACACGATCGTTGAACTGATCAAGATGCGAGGTTTTCGATCACTTGGAATTGTCGAGGGACATTTTAACGCCCTGGGACATGCTGTGGCCTGGAATCATAGTAAGTGGTTCCGCTGTTTTATTTGTGGTCATTTTGAGAGGTGATAGAAAATGGTAATTTTTCGGGTCTTTCATTTTGGGTTGAAAGTTTGTTTTGATATTAGTTGGGTGCAGGACAATTATCGTTAATATAATATTTTGTTGATTTTGGACCAAATATGGTGAAAATGGTCAAGTAGTGGACATTCTGTTCCAATTAAAAATTGACATCATTGCAAACGCTTCCTAACAAATAAAATAAAAATGGCAAGATAGTGAACACTTTATACAATGAATTAAAAATGGTCAAACGATGAACATTTTGTACCAAATATATGTTAAAAATGAGCAGAAAATGAACACTTTGTATCGAATAGATTAAAAATGGACAAAGTTGTGAAAAGTTTCTACCAAACACATTAAAAATGGTAAGATAGTGAAGACTTTATATGACTTAAAAATGGTCAAACGAAGAACATTTTGTACCAAATATATTAAAAATGGAAAAAATAATGAGCACTTTGTACCAAACATGTTAAGAATTGTCAGATAATGGACATTTTGTACCAAACATGTTAAGAATTGTCAGATAATGGACATTTTGTGCCAAACATGATATAAATGGTCAGATAATGGACATTTCGGTCAGATATTAAACACGCCAAACAAGTTAAAAATTGACAAACTGAGACATGCGGGAAAATTGTGACGTTTATTATGCGACAGACTGACAAACGCCCAATAAAATTCACGAGGGTTGGTCCGCTTAGGTCGGCACCGTCATCATTTTATGGGAAACCTAACACCATTCCGATTAACGATGGGGGCCATGGCTTTATAGCTTCACCAATTTCCGAGCTCTTTATTATCCGATCTGCCCCGAGTATAATATCGTTTAGGTCAACAATGATCCGCAAATAGCATATTTATAATAACTATTTAAAACGATTTGCATGTATAAAGAATCAAAGATGAAGAACGCATTTTTACTACGAATTATTACCACTGTTACGAGTTTGGTTGTCAGAAAAAAAATAGAAACAATAACCGAATTTGAACAATTCTTTTTTTATACATATTTAAAGATGTATAAAATGTGTCCTTAGAAGGATAAACTAATTGGGCCAGTAGTTTTTTAGAAAATCATAACACAAGGTAGAAAAGTGAGTTCCAAGAGTAAATTGCCATAACTATTACAAGTTTACAGTGTGAAGTTTTAGGATAACGTAAATTAACCTAAAAGTGTTAACTTTTAGGATACATTCTTGAATTATACATATTCTCGAACATTTTTAATAATTTTTCTTGCTACTGCAGAAAAAATGATCTCGACCTCTCTGCTTCTTCGGAAGACAATCACTATAATTTTAACGGTAAAAACGTATAAAAATTCACGAATGTAGGCCGCGAGTGTACACAAACAAGCTTGCAAAGTTTCACGGAGATGATTCGAACGAGTGCGAAAAAGAAAAATCGTCGAAAGCTGGTGGGAGAATAATAATTATTAATTTCAGGAATATAGCGAGATGAAAAAAGAATGTTGAGCGCGCGAAAGAAAAAAGCACGCATGTGAAATCGTTCCTCGGCCATCAGTCGTTTCGACGATGCCGATGGAAACGGCGGCTGTTGCCAGTGACTGACACGATAATTGGCGACTGACACACTCTGTGCACATTATTTCTCACAAATCATGTTCCTGAATTGTACGTTACAGGGCCGGTAATTTCTATATCGGTGCTCTTGTAATGTAATGTAATGAATTGGCCGAAAAGAAGGAGAAACGAGTTCCGCTCCGTTCAATTAATGATTGTTTAACTGTACTCGTGTGTGCCACAGTGTTTACTTGTGTACGATTGATCGCGAAAGTCGGCCATATTGGATGTTAAGTGGAGCTCGAATGTTTATAAAATGATATGCTTGCAAATTGAAAGTTGAAGCTATTGTTTTAGTATAAATTGGTTAATTTTGTTATAGTAAGATGGGGTGTGTTCATAGTAAATTGATTTAGGTTTCAATTTCGCCATCTTGAATTGTAGAGCGTGAGAAGAATTATAAGCAAATTAAAAAGTAATGCAGATTTTTAACGAATTTCGTTCATTTAGTGAGATAAACTAATAGGTCTATGTTATAAATAAATGTATCATAAATCTTGGATGTTAAGTGGACCTCGAATGTTTATAAAATTATACGCTTGCAAATTGAAAGTTGAAGCTATATTTTTAGTATAAATTGGTTAATTTTGTTATAGTAGGATGGGGTGTTAGGTCTGGGTTAGGTCAATTAATGATTGTTTAACTGTACTCGTGTGTGCTACAGTGTTTACTTGTGTACGATTAATCGCGAAAGTCGGCCATCTTGGATGTTAAATGGAGCTCGAATGTTTATAAAATTATATGCCTGCAAATTGAAAGTTGAAGCTATAGTTTTAGTATAAATTGGTTAATTTTGTTATAGTAAGATGGGGTGTTAGGTCTGGGTTAGGTCAATTAATGATTGTTTAACTGTACTCGTGTGTGCTACAGTGTTTACTTGTGTACGATTGATCGCGAAAGTCGGCCATCTTGGATGTTAAGTGGAGCTCGAATGTTTATAAAATGATATGCATGCAAATTGAAAGTTGAAGCTATAGTTTTAGTATAAATTGGTTAATTTATATAAATTAAAATTAAATTTTTATAAATTAAAAAGTAATGCAGATTTTTAACGAATTTCGTTCATTTAGTGAGATAAACTAATAGGTCTATGTTTATAAATAAATGTTGGTTTATTTGTTACAGATGGTCGAGTACTTTTGCGATCAGCTGATGCGAAATGCGGGCACCATATTGAAAAAAGAAGAGAATGCATTGCGATTACTATGCGACGGCTGATAATGCTGACATTTTAATTAACATTTAAACAACTAATAATATACGTTTTTCATTGTTGTTGTTAATAAAAGATTGAATGTTAATTTTTTCTCAAGTATAATAAAATAAAAGTATTTTAAATAATTTAATATATTGTATTACTGAATATTTGTAAAAGATTGTTTTATTATTAGAAGATAATGGTGAAATAGTTGTGTGATGGATTTATTCGAACAGTCGGACAGCATTGGCCTAAACCGCGTAATCCCTACGGTAGCCTAAAAGGATTATGTCAGGATAAGTTACACAGAGGTCAGATTTAAAGCAGATTAGGTTATGTTAGGCGAAGATAGGGTCGGCCACGAGATAGGGACCCTTATAAACTGAATATCCGGTTTTAACTCAGCTGTCCGTGTTAAGTCTCTTGCTGAAGTAGGTCAACAAAGACTAAAGACTGACACCGTGTGTATAGTGTATACACACTCAAAACACAATGTAGCAATCGTTACTCAAGAAAACCTAATTTTTAAAATTTACCAATACTTTTGAAAATTTGTTTACCTAAAAGTTCGAAGATTTAAATGACCCCCGACTATTTTTACATTCCAAATGTTTATGTAAATTGTTGAAGTTTCAGCGAGTCCTCGCATTTCCGAGAGTTGTTTGAGAACTAATTAGTCGGAGGAATAATTTTAAACATTTGTTTATCTGAAAGTTCGAAGATTTAAATGACTCCCGACTATTTTCGCTAATGTCTATGCAAATTGTTAAATTGCCAGATTTAGCGAGTTCTTGAATTTCTGAGAGTTATTTAAGTGCCAAATTAATCGAACGAATAATTTTTAAAATTTGTTTATGTGAAAGTTCGAAGATTCAAATTACCCCCGACTATTTTTAGACTGCACATGTTTATGTAAATTGTCGAATGTGAAGATTTAGTCAGTCGTTGAATTTTTGAGAGTTGTTTGAACGATTTCGGCAAACCTTCGCATAAAATCATTTAGGGTAACGACGAGTGTTGACGTTTACGATTATTCAGGGCGTTTTGAGTCTTTTTAAAAGCTGTCATCAACCGGAAACGGGTTCCGTGCACCAGGCTCAAACAATACGGCGAAAAACTGTGACGAATCGCGCGAGTGACGACCTCGTTTTTGCAACACGTACCTACCGCGTAAAAAATGGACCGTTGCGAATTTCTATACATTAATTGGACTCCACTTAATGCACCAATTAGTTCATCGTGCGCTCGATGCGAATTGGAATCGCATTAATCGCAAAACACCTCCGCGAACTTAATAGAAAAACAACCAATCCGTGAACTCGATCGAATTTTATTTGCGAATCAACTCGAATATTATTAATTAAATAATAAGCATTTCACTTCAATTAATTTTAGAACTCCTTAACGATATGTCAAAGAAATTACTACTCGGAGTAAAAACATTTATCGGAATTTTCAATTATTTTGTAATTGAATATAAAATATACCATACGCATTGGGCATTATAATTGCTTTTCATTAATTGTTATCATCTTTACCAGGAGCTATGTTATTTATTCAATTTTATGCAAACTTAGTTTTGTATGCAATAATAATATGTATGCAAAAATATATATATATATATAACTAGTTAATTTAACTGTATTGTTTAAATAACCAGTTTATTTGCATGAAACAAATGCAATTTAGAACGAAAACAGTAAAAATTATGATATTAAATGTACAAATGTCCAGGATGATTGAAATTCATTTGAAAATACTGGCATAGTAATTACACACTCCGAACTATCTACTGCACTTCTTGCTGTATCAACATTTATGCAATTTAACGCCAAGTTTACCAGACCAGTCGAAATAACTGGTTTCAGGTTTCCTGTGTAACAAATTCTAAAATTATACAAGACTGTTTTGTGGAAAATCATTGGATAAATTTCCTTATCTTGACATACACTAATTGCAACATTCGTTACAGTATGAATAGACTGCGAATCCTCGTGGAAAATAAAAATATTCTGCATTAATTGCACGAAACAATAGCCACTAAATCTCATTCTTTCTTTAATAATATTGCTATAATTTTTTCTCCAATTCTCTTGATCTTGTAACTCATCTCTTACATTTCACACACTCATGTTTGTAATGAGTGCATAAATGATCATTTTTGTCGTAAAAATACACAAAACCCACGGTCCAATTATGAACGAACATATGAACAATTAATATTTTTACTATAATCAATGACAGCTGATCAATTTTGTTACAAATGCAGAAAATTCCCATAAAAGCAATAATCACACGCCAGTAGCTCCCACAACTCAACAATCCCATCGTCAATATCATTAATTCACAAGAAATCCCGTAAATTCATTATACAACACGCGAAATTTCGTTAAATCATAATCAAAACGATCGTGTCATCAATTTCTCCGTTCGTATCTCGCCAAGCACCATAAAATAGTGCTGAATAGTCTCCGACGGACACGGAGTTGGTCGATCGCACGAGTCCATTTATGCCTCGACGAATAAACAAACCGATAACAATCCAACAATCATTAACATTTACATGGAAGAACGACGAAGAACCTCCTCTGCAAACGCGTTAATCATCGTATTAATTAAAACCTCTTTTACAGAACGTTGCAATCGATGATGTCATTCAATCGACAAACTCGCGGCTTCATTTATCATTTTTCCCAACGCTAGACAACCATAAATCATTGCGATCTAACGATGTTAATCGGAACACGAAGATAAGAAATTTATTATAACAAACAAAACCAGTTTTCGAATGCATTAAGTAGGACACTGAACAATTGTAATTCATAGTGAAAGAGGATTGTTTAATATCACAACATTCGAACATGTCAATCTTTATTTTTATAACAAAAAAAAACACAGTATATTCAATCTATTTTTTAAGGAGCTTCTTACAGACCCACTGTAATTAATATTAATGGTCTACCAATAAGATTCAAGCATGTCAATCCGCCATTTTCCGAAAAGATCCAGGGATTAAGATCCATCATTTGTACACATTATGGACCGATCAAATACTCCATCATCCCGAAATGTCCCCACTAAATTCATACGATCATCGGAAACGATTTTCGGGACCCGGGTCACAACTGACCCGGCCACCGCCGGCTACGTCCACACGGTTTTCCGGTCGCGAAAAGCTAGCTCGCGACGTCGTTCATCGGTCATTAATTCACCGTGCCGACGAATGATTGATTGTTCGTCACGATCCGTCCGGTTCTGTTTGCGGATGCAAATGGCCCGGTCTTTTAATCATGCTTCGCTGTGAGGCGCGCCGGCTAATCGCCGCGAAACAAGTCCCGGCCGGTTATTAAGTTAACCCGCACCTACCTGCCGCGCCGCGTCGGGAGGAATTCTTCGGAACTCGTTCCCGCAAGTTATCCCCAGCAGCCAACTCACTGAATCTCGTTTTACTGCGAACTGCCGGCCCGGCGAGTCCCATAAACCTTTTTATTTTGTTCCCCAGCCGGAGTCTCGTCCTTGGATCACTATAACGCCTCACCGTCGCTTCCAACCTTTTCAAACCGTCCCAAACATCACGGATATAGTCCTCCTCTTGCCCAGAAACCTCATCGAAAGGAAGCAAAATTGCTCAAACTCCGACTCAAACTCAAACTCCACCTCAAACTCTGTCCAACCTCACTGAACCGTCAAGAACTGGCCCTGGGGCTGGGATCTGTACTCCCGGAGCCCCTAAACTCCACGATAACTGTCCCAACTTGGTCTCTAAACGACCCCAAACTACGTCAAACTCGGCCAAACTTGGCCAAACTGGTTCAAACTTGTCGAAACATCATCCTCTTCGATCTGATCCTCGGGAGAACTACAATTGCCCACTAGATACACACAGCACGGGGTCCGAGAATAAGAAGGCGTGTCGTTGGCGAGTCTACAGCTCCAAGATCCATCAAATACACCACCTGCCTGGTCCTCGAAGTACACAGTCCTCGGAATTCTTCAGAACTCTGACGGTTCTTCGATGTTTGGTGATTATTTGCACTTCCAGATGTTTCGGGACTGAATCGTAGGCACCGAATTAGGCTTCTGTTGGTTTTCCTCGACGACGATCACGTCCAAGGACGACGGGGAAACGCACGCGGCCGGAAACCGAGAAAAACCGGAAAGGAATAGGAAAATCGAGCAACCAGCGCCGCGTCTCCAGGGACACTGCGCTCGAACGATACCCACACTACCGATGCGCCTGTTTCCCCCCCCGCCCCGACGGCCCTGGCACCGTCTGCCACGCGGTTGGCTCGCAACGGCTCCGCCCACAGCGTCTCACTCGACGCATGGGCCGAGTGGGCGGCGCCTACCCCCTCCACACTCCTCCCACCCCAATTCCCCGGCACGGTAGGTCTTCCAGCGGTCTGCAAAGGCTCCGTCGTCGCTCCGTTTCGCCTCCTCTGTCGTCAAATCACCGGTTTGTTAACATTGCTTTCGTTAGGCATTGAAAGTCGATGATTTGGACCTGTTGGTGACGATGCACCGGCCGGACACGCACGCGGGATTGGCAGATGAGCACTGAATGCCGGGTTTCGTCGGTTTATGGTGTCCGATTTTGATGGGTTCTTTGGGTAAACGGTTTTGAGGTGGATGCTTCGAATGTGAAGGGGGTTTTTCGTAATTGGGGGGCCACGGGCTGATTAGAGGGCTCGGTGCCGGACGTTGAATGGTGTAATGCGAGAGCTTACTATAATGTTGTAATTTTTTGTTTGGAGATCTTAAGAGATATTTTGATGAATCGGTTTGTTGTTTGTGGGTAAATGATGTTGTTTGATCTTTTGTGGTCTGACAATTTGTGGTTGAAAGGTTTGTTCTTGTAAAATTACTTATATGGAATTGATATGAAAATTTATTATAATTTTCGGAGGAATTCTACATTTTTTGTAACACTTTCATTAAATACTATTAAATGGAGGAACTCGTTTGTTTGTAATATAATAATTTAATTTTGAGACCAATTGCTGACTAGATTAAGTGCCAGTAAACGCATTGGTAGCACACTTGTTTGTTGACTATCGCATTTTTTTATGGTAAGGGATTGACAGAATAAACTAAACATTATTGAAAATCATTGTAATTAAAACTGCCTTTACTATGAACGTTGTAATTTCGTGTTTTTGCGAAAGAGGTGACAGAAAATCTAATATTACACAATAATTATTTTAATATCGTTATTTTCATTCACTTAATATTATTGGTCAGTGCATCATGTTAGAAATAATAATCCATCAGAAATAATTGCATAAAGATCATCGAGCAACAAGTACGATAAAAATAACAATGTTTATGTGACGTGCAATGGACAGTAATGGCACTATTGATTGAATAATGGGATTATAAAGAACAAGGGGATATTCATATATGATCGCACGAACGTTGTAAATAAAAAATGATGTTCCTGAAAGTACAAAATAATGACAGGCGGTGACAAGAAAAAGTTCGACGAACTTCAATGCACACGTTATTTTCCTCTACACGAGAATACTGACCTCAAAAATTGTACTTCATAGCAAATTTAATTTGTCTCTCAAATAAGAGTTCGCAAGAAAAAATTCACCATAGCCCAACAATAAACAAAAATTGACTTTACTACCAGAGATTTATTATTATTCTCATTCAATAAATTATTTTCCTTTCCCTTGAATAAAGAAAAAACATTATCTGCTCGTTTGAAGAATCCCATAAGAAAAAATTCTGCATATTATTCAACATTACCCAAAAATTGACTTTAATCCCAACTTCAATTTCGACATACCCAAATCTACATAAAAATTGTACAACATTTAATTTATCGTTGCTCACATAATTTTCTCTCCCTTAACCATATACCTTAAAATGCAAAAACAACCCGACGAAAGCAGCAACAAAAGCGCCCGTCATCCTCTGAAAAACCATAACACAGCCCTCTCCATCAAAAGCCGATCAGTCTCGGAATCGTTAAGGAAGGTCCGCTGCATCTCCGTATTTTTACACGGGCGTCGTCGGTCCGGAGAGAGAGAAGGTGTTAATAAATCCCGGCCCACACGAAAGGGAACACACATCCAACAAATCATGTACAAAAGACGACGAGCGTATTTTCTGCCGGCCCGTAAGTCCTTCGATTACGCGCATATTCAATCTCGTGATCCGACTAATCCTTCCCTCGTCGGCGCAAAAACACACATTCAACCCCCACTCGCATCGCCGTCCACTCGAATCGCGTCGAGCGACGTCCCCGCCCTTGTTCCTCCCCTCCCCCGCGCTCCCTGACCCCGGAGCAGCTCACCGTTAATTATTTTCGGTCGCGCCTCTAGCCCGCTGGCCCCTTCACCCGCTCGCCAGGACTCCCCGCCCAGTGGGCGTGGCTCACGTCCAACTGGCGCGCAGCGTTGCCCGCGCCGACACGTGGGGGGGCCGCGCTACAGCGGTCCGGGACTCCAATTGGCCGTGGGCGTGGCCAAGGCACGCCGGAAGACCGAGTCAGCAGGTCTCGGCCCGGAGTTAAACCATAAAAAGTTACGGGATGATGATGACGGGGACGCAACGGGAGATGGGAACGGCAACAAGCGTTCTCTCTCGTTCTCGCTTGGGGAAACCAGCACCGCCCCGGCGAAACGGTAGCAACCACGCGCGAAATATTTTGATCGATCGTCGCCCGGACTCGGACGGCACGTCGTTAACCAGGCCGACGAAGGAGACGACGACTGGGTCCATTTCAACCCCTGATCATCACGGTTCCTGGATATGGAGGTTGAGGAGAATAGGGTGTAATATGGTATGTAGGGTGAGATTCATAGGGGATTATGGGGATGATCAATTTCTCCTCAATTGAAGAGCGAGGTAAATTGTTTTAATTGGATTTTTGGAAATTGGAGAATTAGATGAGTTATTAAATTATTGTATTTTCGAGAACGTTTCAACGATTTTTGTGTTTGACACGTCTTAAGGTAATCAATTTTGATTGAATTTGGGGTTGTTTTTAAGAAAATTGTATAAAGTATATTTTTGATTGATGGATTTCGGCCATATTTTATTTAAACTTCGTGAGATGTTTATATTGTTGTCATTATATCACAATAAATAGAAGTGAGAAATTGAGTAAGGTATTATAGATTACACTATTTGAAGAACATTGGTGGGAAATTGTTAATGTTCCTCGGCTGTTAATAATATGCATTTAAAGCAGAAGGTAAATAATTTTTCAGTTAAATCAATGAAATTGTGTGATCAAGTAAGATGTTAAATTCAATTATTGAAAGAACATTAAATCATGAAATTATTTCGAAGTTGAGTCTTGTTAATTGGTATGGAGATCATTTGTGGTTTTATTTAATGTCAAGACACCCTAATTAAAAAAGATTATAATTTTATTCATAGTAAATTTGTTACGTAGGTATGTCTTTTACATCGCATCAATCTTCTTCAATAACTATCATATATTTCATTCTACACAAACGCAACATTACATATATTTATTTAAATATTAAATCATCATGCCTCAGAAATAGTTGCATAAAAGACCCTAAATAATAATACCTCGTTCATTTTTCCACCACAATTCATACAAATCAACAAACATATCCTACATAACGTATAAAATCACATTAAAAAAAATTTTAACAAATTACCAACACATTAACAAATCTCATACCCCACAAAGAGAGAAATCAAACATCTCAAAATATCAAAAAAAAAAAATTAAGAAAATAGTAAAATTTCTACTCTGCGAAACGGAAGAGGACCAAAAACGTTACCGATGACTCATTCCAAACTATTTGCCCTCCAAAAAAAATCTTTTCAACTCCAAAAACACATAAACTGCAATTCCCACTGCATTCCTAAAAAACGAAGAAGCAAAAAGATTGCCGGTCGCCCGATTAACCTGATCTCAGAATGATCTCGGCTCGATGCAACAAAAAGAGGAATCGCCATCCAGTAACAAATTACGTTTCGTGCGATTTCAATATCGTTAAAAAGCCGGTTCCCATCCTGCAAACAATTTATCCACGCCGATCAGCCGGCCGACGTGATAATCCGGCCTCGCCGGTCCACTTAGGCTTCCACCTGCCGAGCTGTTTAGCATATGCAGTCATCCACAATAGCCTTGGACTGTACCAAAACGAGTAACCAGCACCGGCGATCATAGTTAATGCATCGATCGGTAGCGGTGTGCCCTAACTTCCGACCGTTTATCCGCAGATCTGCTCGTCCATCCGTCTTTTTGCGCAAAGCTGCCAGCCAATTCGACGAATTCAATAACTCCGGTGTCCCGTGCTCTCGAGCAACGACCTTGCCCCTCCCCCTCGCCGACCTGTCATCCCCACCGTCGACCGCTGGAAGCGGGTAGCGGCGCGGCGATTGGTCGATGGGCGTGGCGGCCACGCATAAGGGCGTGGCTAAGGTACGCGAAACGTCTGGGCGAGCGCTAAAACCCATGGACGTGGTGTCACGCTCCAGAGAACCGGATCGGCAAGCCGCACAGGGGATTATGCGAACCAGGACCAGCCCCTAACTGCTGCACGGGCCCCAACGAGGAAAGCGAGTTATCGTTTCTTCGTATTGATTCTGCCAGAGCGATTTGCTCGATCGTCAGCATCCTGTGAAGGATTCTTTGCTGCTCCGGAATCTTGTTGATGTTGGATTTTAAATTTTTATGGGCTAGTGGTTCGAGAATGGAAACTATGGGATTGGTGTGGTGCAATTGTCGACACATCTGTTACCTGAATTAAATAGAAACTAGTTCGCCGATGCTTTATCGAATTCAGAATGAAATGAAAATTGTATTAAAAATGTTACTTAATATTATGCTACACTAACATATACGTAGACAATCATGGACCCAGCCCATAACATTTTAATTTTCATATCTCGTATTGCTTCATTGCTATTATTCACAAGAAATGTCGAATAATCACGAATAGCTAAAAAATTGTTTTGTGAAGAAAGTATACTAATATTTGAAGTGCTTATAATGACAGAGAAATTTGGAAGCATTTATTTGAATTATTCTTTGATGCATTTGGAGGTATTGATTATCTGCTGTGTACAGTTAAAATGATTCTTGCCGCTTTTCCCATAAGACACAATGTACATTCCGGCAAGAATCATCTGCTGCTGAAAATCTCGAAATAGCGCCATTTGACGTAGCGGCGAAACGCTCAAACTTGTCGCCAAATTTACCGACAGTGGATACTTTCTCGGTTTGTGGCGGATGTAGATAATGTAGATTCCTGATGTAGATATGAAGATAATGAAGATTTCTGTTAATGTTAATTTTATCGATTAATTTGTTAACGTTTATTTTGTTTTTGGTTTCCTACCAACAAATTTATTGATATAACAAAATTATAACAGACTCAAATAAATATTCAAAGAAGTAACACGTCATTTTATTTAGAGGACTATCTTACACCTCTACAGGTTTGATACTGCTCTCGCCATCTAGCGGATTCTGATAGTACTAATTGAGAACAAGTTCCGATGCTTCGCCGCTAGGATCACTAGTGTCGTTTGTCTCGGTTGCTATGTCGGTAACATTCGGCTACCAGTTTCAACGTTTTGCCGCTAGGATCGCTAGTGTCGTTTGTCTCGGTTGCTATGTCGGTAACATTCGGCTACCAGTTTCAACGTTTTGCCGCTAGGATCGCTAGTGTCGTTTGTCTCGGTTGCTACGTCGGTAACATTCGGCTACCAGTTTCAACGTTTTGCCGCTAGGATCGCTAGTGTCGTTTGTCTCGGTTGCTATGTCGGTAACATTCGGCTACCAGTTTCAACGTTTTGCCGCTGCATGAATTGGCGCTGTACCAACATTTTAACGGAACAGATGATTCTTGCCGGAATCAGCACCGAGTCTAATGGGAAAAGTGGCAAGATCATGTGGTTAAATAAAAATATTATATTTTAATACTTTCCTGTTGAAATTCTTTAATGTTTAATAGCTTAAATTGAAGCTGGAAGAATGCACTTTATGATGTCATTGAGTTACTGTACTGATTTGGAATTGCAAAAATAGCGAAACTGAGAAACGAAAATATGGCTCGGATGTCTGACTTATCGTTAAGTTGTACTACTTTGCCACCACAAATTTTCCTGTCACCTCTTTTACTATGATATTCTCCTAATACAAAACTTAATTTTTTGCCTAATTAGAAAAAGTCTTCTCTATCTAAAATTTTCGAATCTAATTCTATCGAATATTCATGTACAGGGTGGGGAGAAGAACATATATGTATGCAACAGTATTGAAATACATCGATCACAGATTATAATAGAATCTAAACAAAAAGCTCTGACATTATAAACAACTGCGACATACACTATTTAAGGAAAAATTTTTTTTTCATTTCTTTGTTGTATTTGCGTATATATGTACTCTTTAATTTTCTAAAGTTTTATCGTGTAAATACAATACTTTAAATTATAAAAAATACAAAACGCCAAATATTAATTTTTTTTGTTTATTATTCAGATCCTTTGAATCCGACCGATTTTTTTTTTTTTTGGTTTAGTCACAATGATTTTGGAAAACGCGAGTCAAACGATTTTTTCGGATCCATATTTATTAAGTTTATGATGTTTAAAACCAAGAAAATTAAAACAATATCCGAATGATGTCGTTCAGTTTTTTTCAAGAACCAGATGATCAATGAAATAATAATATTAAAAATAATGTTATCTTGTTTATCCCTTCTGCATTAATTAATTTTTCCATGTATATATTTTATTTTATATAACAGCACAGAATATCATTATTTATACTTTATACTATAGAAACATGCACGGGTCCAACGCATCGGACGAAAAACAAAATGATTTGATTTTCCTCCAACCATCAAAGTTTGCCCCATGGGATAGTCAAATTGAGACCCTCCTCGAAGCATTTGAAAAGGTTCGTCTACCTCGACCGATTCCACCTGATTCCACCTCGATTCGAACTCTCAACACATGCTTCCCGATACGCTCGTGCGTGTGAGCCGAAGTCGGACGACGGACGAATTCGAATCCGAATCCACTGTGATCGTACCCTCGTCGGTGACACCGTGCAAGCATATAATATTGGTTCTGCCGGCAGGTGTGCTGTACAATTCGAAACAGAATCTGAGCATTTTGCTTACTTGGTGAATATGGATATTGTCAAAAGTGCTTTGGAAAATCAAGAAAATAGTGAAGAAAAAGAAGAAGAAAAAATTACGTCAGATGTTGAAAGCAACTGTCCGTCGGACACTTATTCCGAGGAAAATAGAAACTGGTGTTTCATACCGGATTCCATTCTTTTGTATATTTTTCAATACTTGACACTGAAGGAATTAATAATTGCTGGAGAAGTATGCAAGTCGTGGCATAGGGTGTCCTATGATGATTCTCTTTGGAAACCTTTATTCTATCAAGCATATGAAATAGATCCGGCTATTGGCAGGCTGCCAGGTTAACATATCATCATAAAAATAACAACAAACATATTTTGTTGGTGCATATAAAAACTTCTGGTAATTATATTTACAAAGAGGTACTCTTCTTCGATTTTGATGAAATTTAAATATGTTATAGATTTCGACATTTTGAATAACTTTTTTTCTTAGATTTTTGCTTAGATTCAGGTTACACTTTATTTGAATTTAGTTCTGGTTAGGTCTGGATTAGGTCTGGGTTACATCTGGATTAGGTTGGGGTGGCTCTTTTCAGCAACTAAATTAACGATAACTGAGTATTTAGGTGTAGTTTCAAAACCTCTATTTCATTATTGGTTCTAAAAGGTTCGCCCGTTACATAGTTCCTTCTCCGATGCCCGCAACGTGTTTGCAAAAACAGTAAACAGACAGCCGGACCAGCCTTACGCAGGCTTACATACAGTCGGTGTGAAAAGTATTCGTACACCTTTTCAAAACGAATAACTTTTTAAAAATTCGACCCAACAGCTTGAGTTTTTTTGAGACGTTAGAAGGATTAGTTTACTAGCTAATATGTAAATAATTTTATTTTTTTTATTGTTATTGGTCGTAATTGCGAAAGAAAATGTAAAGGTCACGATTTTTAAATTTTTTATCTGTGCCTGTAGTGAAAATTTATAAGGTGCGTTTGGTAGGTATAAGTAAGTTATATACATGTACAAAGTTTCATCGAAATCGATCGAGGTTGTTACGAAATATAAATGATTGAAAATAGCAAAAATTGTAAGAATCCGCGATTTAAATGATTCGAAAACCCTAAATTCAAAGATTTTTACATGTTACATGCCCATAGCTTTTTTATGCGTCAACCGATTTCAATGAAACTTTGTACGTGTATATAACTTACTTAATTATACCTACCAAATGCACCTCCTAAATTTTCACTACAGGCACAGATAAAAAATTTAAAAATCGTGACCTTTACTTTTTCTTTCGCACTTACGACCAATAACAATAAAAAAAAATTATTCACATATTAGCTAGTAAATTAATCCTTCTAACGTCTCAAAAAAACTCAAGCTGTTGGGTCGAATTTTGAAAAAGTTATTCGTTTTTAAAAGGTGTACGAATACTTTTCACACCGACTGTAGAAACGTTTCCACAGAGCGTGCACGGATGCCGAAAATTCAATGAGTAGTAACGAAAGATTTTTGAATATGAGAACAGGAAAAAGTTGTTCAAAATGTCGAAATCTATAACATATTTAAATTTCATCAAAATCGTAGAGGGGTACCCTTTTGTAAATAATTACCACAATTTTTTATATATTTTGTTTAATAATCATCAACTTTTATTATTACTATTTGTATAAATATATTAATTGTTATTACATATACATTTTTGTTTTTCAGTAAATCTGTCAAAATATGAATGAAAATTAACATTTATATGTACCAAGTTAATATACTAAAATTCGTTATCTTGTTTCCCTATTTTTGAAAATGTTTTACTTCATAATGTTATATAAAACTAATTATATTTTATAGGAAAAACATCTTGGTTCAAAGAATTTAAACGATTAACATATCATATACCACTCATACAAACAGAAGAACTGACTAGACACATTCTTGAAGTATTACATGTAAGCTTTTCGCACAATGGGGAAATGTTTGCCACATGCTCAAGAGATACATTCATTATTGTAAGTTGAAATTACTAATATTATAAAGTCTATTTAGATGTTTTATTTTTATAACCATAAAATCAATCATGGGACTTAATTTAGGTATGGAAAAGCCAATACCCTGTTAAAATAAAGTATCAATATCTCATGAAGACACGTGCATGGCAATCTACACAATTTTCACAATTTAATTCCTCCGATACATTACTTCTTGTTTCTGGTACACATAGTGATGATAATGAATACTATGAATATGGAGAAATTGCAGTATTTAGTCTAACACGTAAGAATATTAATAGATTCGAAAATATTTACAAAATTATGATGGAAAACATATTATGAATAATTGGTTAATTTTGTTCATCGCAGCTGATTTTGAATTACAATATAGTGTGAAAAATAGTCCGGCTGCTACACACGGTACATGGTACAATGAACATTATCTTTTAAGTGGAAGTCTCTATCGGAGAGACTATGAAGATGGGTGTAGTGAACTGATGCTCAGTAAAGCGAATCAAAAGTCATCCCATAAAAATGTACCCATAACACAGCTTTTTAGGTACTCTTTAGGTACACTACAGCCATATTTGTGTACTCTGTAAATAATTTCGTTACAATAAGTAATTTTGTTGTTTTAGATTTAGGAATGGTATAGGTTCACCACCTTGTGCAATTATGATAGCTAATTGTTTAACATCTGAAGTGCAAAAGGATCGAGCATCATTTTCTGACCATGCTAGTCTGACTGTTCAACAAATGGAAGTTGAAGATAAGAAAGTTGAAGATAAAGAAGTTGAAGATAAGGAAGTTGAAAATAAGGAAGTTGAAGATGATGAAGTTTCTTCAAATGCATCGTAAGCAAAATTTAGATAGAGGCTATAGGTTGAATATGTTTTACATTAAAATATTCTTCGCATTAACTAAAATATGTGCAAATAGGTCAACTAATACATTAGAGGATATATATAACAATTATGACTGTTTTCAAAATATCAATCCCTCGGAGTACACTAAAGAATATAATTCTCAGAAAAAGTCCCTTCGCATAGAAAATTCTCAGCAGCATAAAGAAAATATATGTGAGTGAAATGTAATGTGATTTAAATAATTATCGTATTCATAGTTTATACTTTCGATTTACAGCATCCACAGATATTGAAGAAAATAACGTAGATGAGGTAGCAAATTGTTGCGAAAAATATCTTATTTTCAAAACCGGGTACAAGACATGGAACACGCATGAAGTGGCTGTAACAAGAATAAAAAATGTGGAGTTTCCTACAAGACCAGGACGATTGTATACCTTAAAAGAGAAGGAATGGAAGAATAAATTGCATATGGAACTGGAGAAGGACCTTTTCGATCTATCTGCTCTAGATGAGCAATACGATAGGGTGGATCATGTCATTGAGTTAAATGGAAGCATATATGGAATGGGACTGTCTCCAGATCATAGGTCAGTTATTCATACATATTGTCAATATGAAATATATATTTTACATTTTCACTAATTATCATGTTTTTTGTACGCACTCAGATATTTGTATGTTAGCACAAAGCGTAGTATTATAAATCTGGCGCCTTCACTAATCGGTAGAGAAATGGATATTCGAGTAATTGATTTAGTGACATTAAAAGAAGTTGGTCGTATGTCCAGAGTTTATACATTTTATGAAGGTTGGGGTGTGAAAATAAATGACATTTTCCTTGATGTATGTGACGAATATGTAGCGAGGTATCAAATTATCATAAATGAACATCTTAATACAGGGTGACCCAATATCATCTGGAGCAACTCCGTTACTTATTCAATTAATTAAAACATGTTTTTACAAAATACACGTTTTTTTATGTTGTATACTTTTCAAGATATTGTTTTACCCTGTATATAAAATTGTATATAAATATTACGTCGATGTTAAAATTTTATACTTAGTGGCGCTGAGGGTACAGACGGCTACCTTTGGGATCGATACTATGGAGTGTCTTTGGCCAAATTCCATCATTCCGCTGCTGTGAATTGTGTTGCCTTCAATCCACGTGATCCTGAAATGTTAGTTACAACAAGCGATGATTATACTATTAAAATTTGGCGTAGTCGATCTAAGGTGAATGAATTAGGGTTGAATGAAGATTCTTACCCTAGGGGTACCGAAATACGAAATAGGAACAAACATCGTAAAGCCTCTAATCCAGATTTACCAAACGATAACGATTAGTTTTGGAAATGTGTCTAAATTGATTTTTTTTAAATGCATTTTAAAATTGTGATATTATGTTAGTATGTTTATGAAGTTATATATCTGCAAATTTTATTTTTAAACAAATTAAAACTTTTGAAATCACTGAAGTATATATGTATGTAAATACTTGCCTATACAATTGTGTTACTATACCTATAAGGTTCGCAAAATGAAACTTTATTAATGTTTCAGAGGAAGATTTTATGTATCTGTTTATTAGAATTAAAATACTTATAATTTCTTTAATATTGTAAATTGCGTAAAAAAGGATAAAAGTTTTTGTATACAGTTATTACAATTTGTAATAACTTTAGGTAGAGAGCGCGGAACCACCGACGAGTATCTCGTCGGTGGTGGAACTTTTAGCGATGTGGTATTTCAGATCACTGTAAGTTCCACTTATCCCCGCGCCCACCTGTGCCCACTTTTTGCGCCGCTCATTAGCACAGGCACCGACGAGATACTATTAAAGACTGCCAGCACTGACGAGATAATAGTATCTCGTCGGTGCTGCCAGCCCCTGTGCTATTGAGCGGCGCAAAAAGTGGGCACAGGTGGGCGCGGTGATAAGTGGAACTTACAGTGATCTGAAATACCACGTCTCTAAAAGTTCCACAACCGACGAGATACTCGTCGGTGATTCCGCGCTCTCTACCTAAATAGAACGTTTGCTCGTGAACTACGTAAGACTCCGTTAGCAGTGTAGGTATGTGGATTTAGTCCTACTAATATTCACTAAAACTAGACCGTGCTACTTTGTATAGGGGCACTTGGGGAAAGTGGCAGAACAATAATAGCTGGAAGTAATCTATTATTATTCGCGTTAATATACATATAGAAAAATTAAATGAACCAGCTCGAAACGTTTTGTTTTGAGGGAAGGTGACATTGCAAAATGTTATGGAAGGGAATGGGTTTGAAATAATCATGGATATTGATTTTACAAAATCTTTATTGAAAATCTTTCAATACATTTGTTCTTACATCTAGCATGTCTTACATTCTAGTATACAATATAAACGGAAATTCTAAGTGTGCAGCTATTAGCTCGATATTATCCTCTATTTGTAAGATACAAGAAGTTCTGACAAATAGAGGATAATACCGATTGCCCAGGTCTCACCACGAGGAGGTTGCTGCACAAGAGACCCGGAAAGGGAGTCAGAACGAATTCAATATTCCTTCTGGCTCCCTTTCCTAACAACTACGAACTTATACTAACGCAGTATGTCGAGTAATTATTGCGGAGCAAAAGCTGTGAATCGGAGAAGAAGTCTCCGATCCACGGGGGACAAAAGACGAATCAGGCAGAAGGCTCTGATTCTTTCAAAGAGAGAAACAAGAGCGAACCAGAGCAGAGGGCTCTGGTTCGAGGGTGACGCGACGCGTACAATGCTTGCAGCCCAACTCCAGCCAGCAACGATACCCGACGTGTCCCCACCAAGAGCGATGGCCAAGAGACGTGTTCAAACGATATCCCATTTACTCCTAAAACCACCTGCCACCAAACAACGAAACGTTGAGGTGGCTCGGGTGGTATTACAAAAGAGAGGATTTTTCACTTAACAGTGTAACACGATGAACACTGCCTCTCAACCACCCACTCTCAATGTATCCACGCCGAATACCGGTACCAACCGGTCTGGTACATACAAGCAAGGTCCGACACAGCAGAAGGCTGTGTCGGAGTCAAAAAAACGAGCCGAGCAAAGTGAAGTTACGGCAATAATTACTCGACATACTTACAACGACGATATACAATCTTAATAATTAACGCACGCACGCAAATCGGGCAATTATTGTCGGCAAATAAACTAAGTCGCACAAGAGGGAAGAATCAAAGCAGAAGGCTTTGATTCGCAAAGAAGAAACATGCACCAGAGCAGAAGGCTCTGGTTCGGGGGTGACGCTAAGACAATAATTGCTCGGCAAATATAATTAACTTAAAAATACGCTGCAGTCTTCGTTGGTGTGTCCTCTTCATTCGATGTATCCTCTTCGTTCGATGTATGTTCTTCGATCGATGTATCCTCTTCGTTCGATGTATGTTCTTCGATCGATGTATGTTCTTCGATCGATGTATGTTCTTCGATCGATGTATGTTCTTCGATCGATGTATGTTCTTCGATCGATGTATCCTCTTCGTTCGATGTATGTTCTTCGATCGATGTATCCACTTCGTTCGATATATGTTCGTCGACGTTAGAAATAAAAATGACGATGATTAAGATACGATGGGATGAAACTATGAACCCCGTACACGAGTACGGCCTACATACCTCGCACACGAGTGCAAATCTAACCAGCTCTCAAGAGCCAAATTAACCCCGCATACCAAGAGGAACTTGTAAAAGTTCAGAACCAAATTTCAAGTAGAAATCGAGTAACAAAAATGACGATAATGAAGATTCGATGAGAAGCAACTATAAACCCCGTACACGAGTACGGCCTACATACCTCGCACACGAGTGCGAATCTAACCAGCTCACGAGAGCCAACCTAATGCCAGCTCATGAGAGCCAAACCAACCCCGCACACGAGTGCGGCCTATAGGCGCTTCGGGACCCCGGGGACGCGACACCCCGTACTCACTCACGGTTTCACTATCCGTGAGTGAGCCCCTGAGGGATATCCATTCGAAGGAATACCAATTTTAAATCAGAAATATACATTTTTAGAAGATTGAATGTTCCGGTGGAAATTTCAATTAGGTTATGAGAAATAATAATCGACGGTGTTCGTTGAATTGACAGTTGACGGAGAAAATTGTTGAAGGTGGGCCAAGGGTAATTAACAGAAGCATGTTAGATCCCTTGGCCCACCCTGTGCTGTAAAGCACATAACACTCACAAATAAAAATAAAATTGTTGAGACTTACCATTGTTGAAAGTGGTGCAGGTGGAGTAGACTAGTCAGCAAGGCGAATAAACACTTGGCAGCCTCTGGTTAGTCACTGGTCAGCCAGGTGGTCAGTCACTGGTAAATCACGGGTCAGCCAGGTGGTCAGTCACTCGCAAATCACTCGCAAATCACTCGTAAATCACTCGTATATCCATCGTAAATGACTCGTAAAACACTGGTAATTCACTTGTAATTCACTTGTAATTCACTTGGAATTCACTTGGAATTCACTTGGAATTCACTTGGAATTCCCTTGGAATTCACTTGGAATTCACTTGGAATTCACTTGTAATTCACTTGTAATTCACTTGTAATTCACTTGTAATTCACTTTAAATCACTTTTAAATCACTTTTAAATCACTTTTAAATCACTCGTAAATCACTTTTAAATCACTTTTAAATCCTTTTAAATCACTGGTAAATCAATCACTGGTAAATCTCTGATCAGTCACAGGTAAATGACTGATAAATCAATCACTGGTAAATCTCTGATCAGTCACAGGTAAATCACTGGTAAATCAAGCACTGGTAAATCTCTGATCAGTCACTGGTCACTCCCAGGGCGGTCTCTGGTCAGGCTCTGGTCCTCCCCAGGTCCTCTCCTGGTCCCGGCGCCCGAGCGCTCCTGCCGGAATCCCTGGCCCGTCTGACTGACTGAGCGCGCTCGCCGAGTTCAGGCGCGCGCACCTTTGTAGCGATGCGCAACTCCCCCCGCTCCATCTAATATCGATCGATTTCGATCGTCGTGATAGTAATTATTGATAAATTTATTATTTCTGTCTGTTTAATGTTTATAACAATTCCTTTTGCCAACGATGTCGACAAGCACTCCCTTGACCACCTTGCCATCTAATTTTTTAGTAAAAGTAGGTAATAGAATTCGATGTACAGAATAACTTTTAATCCATGAATATTCGCACGCATTAATTTATTGAACACAATACACTGATAAATTTATCATTTCTGTCTGTTTAATGTTTATAACAATTCCTTTTGCCAACGATGTCGACAAGCACTCCCTTGACCACCTTGCCATCTAATTTTTTAGTAAAAGTAGGGAATAGAACTCGAGGTACAGAATAACTTTTAAACCATGAGCATTCGTACGCATTAATTTATTCAACACAATACACTGACAAATTTATTATTTCGAACTGGTTAATATTTACAATAATTCCTTTTACCAACGATGTCGACAAGCACTCCCTTGACATTTTTTCCATGTAATTTTTTATAGTAAAGCCTTGATCTAACTCTTGATCTTACTCTGTTTTTCAACATATTTCCGTTCCCACAGATCGATTCTTGGAACAATTATGTATAAAAACAAGCGAAATTGGAAGTATTACGTACAATATTTCTTGGAAATTTTTGTCCTTGATATTAGTTTTGATTTTAATATTTTAGAAATCAACGCCAAAATATTGTCTGAAATATTTGAATACGTTCGTCGGAGAATGTAACATTTCATGATAACCGAATGGTTCCGTGATGATTCACCTTTTTACCGACAAGAATCTCCTCAGTGGTCTTCTACACCGACGAGATGCGGTCGGTGGCTTTCTGTTTCTTACTCCGACGACAATATATCCTAGACAGTATCTCGTCGGTGCTATTAGCACACTCGGTGGTAAGGCTGACAACACTATGGAAAACTTCTGTATTATCGACTACAGATAAATTACCTTTAGACGGCGCTACCATAGTATTCTGAGATGCATCGACTATCGGCAAATTTTTGTTTAACAGTTTGCGCGCTTTGCCGCTACGTGGAATGGCGCTGTACGTACATTCTTATAGAGCAGATGATTCTTGCCGGGATATACATATACATTATACATATAGTGTCTTATGGGCATAACGGCAAAAATCATTTGTGCCTGACTTAACTAATTTGAAACATTAACAAAAGCATGGTAAAAATAATAATTGCTGTGAAATCAAATATATATATATATATTTTTTTTAGGATTTTCTTTGAATATAAAATTATTTAAATCTTATATACATATACAGGGTATTTCACCTATATATGTATATATATGTATATGTATATAAGATTTAAATAATTTTATATTCAAAGAAAATCCTACATAATAGTTAATAATTTTCAGAAAAATTTGATTGGAACGGCAGAAAATATCGGACAGGTTCGTTCGACGCAGAGTTTCATTAGAAGATTGATAGCGACGACAGGGCGCCGAAGGAGAAGCGCAGGCTGTAACGGGCGCATAATGACCGGTTACGTCGAATAATTATTTTAATGAGCTGAAGTGTAGCAAATTAGTTCCCTAACACGTTCGGCAGCGGAGCACCGCGGCACCTTTGCTACGTCAGACTTTCTCTTCTGTCCACATGCCTCACGACTAACTAACCTTTATCAGGGGTTTATATAAATAATGTGCACTTCCTACAGGCGACGACGCCCCGAACGCTAATTAATTACCCTACACTGTCGTGGTCCTGTGTGTCTTAATTAATTCACGCCTGAAAAACGTCCCTCCCGATGGAAAGCTGCATGAACATCTCCGATCGACAGTCAATAATCTTGCAAAATACGAAACCATTGTAACAAATTTGTTCAATAATAACGGAGCCCATGTTTCTTGTAATAAAATTGAACAAAGTTATTTACAAAACAATCAAAAGACAAATTATGAACCTGTTAATATACATCAATTTAATTTCTATTTCACTCCATAATTTGTTAAATTAATAGCGATATAAAATTTTTCATGCACCATAAATTTCCGCTGATGCAGAATGATTATCATAAAGTTCGAGAGGAGATATACGGCTGTCGCGAATTTATTTTAGGAATATCCCAGGATCCCCTTCGATCGCGCAATAAAACCGCGAAATAAAAGCGCACGGCCACGGAATATTTTCATTTTAATAACGAATTTATACAAATGCCCGCGGCCCGAACCCAGATATCTCGAATTCCGGATATTTCCAATTCCAAATCGATAGGAGTATTAACCGGCATTACGGCGAACGTTCGCCTAATCAGCCGCCATCGGAATCACCGAGTTTCCGGGAGAGGCTTTAAACATTTATTTCAACTGGGCTGCTTTCTTTAATCACTACCTCCTAAATATGTAAACTGCTTCCAGGCTAGATATACCTTCGAATTCCCTTTTTATAACCGGCTGGTCACCGGGAAGCCTTTTGAATTTCCCGCGCTGCGCGAACTAATTGTCTCCGTTGCCATTTTTATTCGAAACTCGAGTTTCTTGCGATTATAAATTCAATACAAACTGGAGGACTGTCTAGAAACATATTTTCTTGTATATTAATTCATTCGGTTGATTTTAAGTTAATTTAAAAGTGTACTTTTCAGCCTTTACACTAATGGTGGCCATAAGACGCCATTAAAAATCGCTATAATTCGGAAAAATTTCTACATCATTAAATTTTTGTTCGAGTTTAATGAAATATGGTTTTGTGTTCGTAAAATGTACCCAGTCGATATTTCTCCATTTTGAAGCCAATGTAAACAACACAAGGTTAACCCAAGGTCACCGTCATTCTCAGCGGACTCTTGGGAAAATTATGTATAACTCTGTAACCAATAAATATGTCTAACTATAAAAAGTTTCCGAGATATTCTCTGAAATTTATCACATCAAATGTAAAAAGATTTTATTAAGAATCTGCTACAGTTTCTGAGAAAAAAATTCCCAAAAATCACTTTCTTCCCTCGATGTAATCTTACGCTTTTAATAAATGGATTTCTATGCAAAATACAAATTTTTTCCACTTTTTCCGATAAAATTCACAGACTTTATGCGAGGATCGTCGCAAGTTTTATTTCGATTGCTATGATTAGAAGCATGCTATGCACTCGATACACGATTGTTACCACGCTTAGTCCCTTCGATCAAACACTCTTCGTCAGAGGTAAGTGTATAGTACAAGGCCCGATGGCCTCGAACGACGAAGAGTAATCTACTTTACTGCCATTTGGATTAAATGTACCTTCCTCGTTTCTCTCCGTCTTTTTAACGGATACTGCAGGTACCTACGCTACGACCTCCCGTTTCTTTAATGCTTCAACATAGATTACTATCTATCACATAAATCATTTAATACAACGGCTCTCTTCGTCGACGAGAGGCAAAAATTTTGTACTGCTAAATTAAATTGTTGTTCTTTAATCAACAGCGCCATTTTTATTCTCGATTCTCGTCTTACATCTAAATTCCAAAATAATCATTCTTTAAGTGCCCCCTTAAATTCTAGAATTTCAAGGTCATGTTATTGTACATATCTGAATGTATTTTTCCATCAGTTACACGATGCAATAAAAAAACAAATGTAGTTATGTACCAAAAAACATCGATGACCTTGACAACTCCGAAAAAAATGACCCTCGGAAAAAAATAGTCGTGCCAATTCAAATATTCGTGTTCTTATTTAAACGGACCACCCTGTATTACTAAACATATCCGATATTGATAAAATTCTCGATGGAATCAATAATATTAATTTTAAGTAATTTAACTTTCAAATAACTTTTACAAGATAGAATGATTATTATTACCTTGTAAAAAATACTATCTCAATATATATTTGTTAAAATAATAAATTATTTTTACAAATTAATTAATTTTGTTGTTCTGTGGTTCCAGTGTGAATTAGAGACAGCACAGGTGAGTATATCAATTAACATAGAATCACACCACGTTTTTCTTCCCTCTTGTTCTTTATTTTCCCCTTGAGTGAGATTATACGAGAATCCATATTTGTTTTTTCTATTTCTTTTTTCTACGTCGTCAGCATGCGATTCCGGTTTCTTAAGTCGTCGGACGCGTTTCCGTCGTTGCCACCCACGGATTCCGTGTCGTGTGATCGATTTTCATTCAGCTGCAGTTGGTCAGGGGCTTCGGTAATTAATTCGCTGAATCTGGTCGCTACTTGCTTCCATTTCAGCAGGTCAGCTGGCTGCAATGGGAGAGGATCGATCAATCCCCGGGAAAATCTATGCGATTCAGTCTCGCCGATCTGCTCCTCCAATCAAGATTTCATCTTAAACGAACGACAATTCATTAAATATAAAACGAACCGTGTAGGAGCACTGCAAAATAAAACTCTCCGGATCAATAATATCTAAGCTGAACCAGGACTGACCATTTTTGGAACCTTTAGATAATTATAGAAGCTTCCTAACCTACATTCGCTCATTAACTTGCCCCAGAGGGCACTGGCCTGGGGAAAATGACGTCAGAGGAGGAAATAGATATCTGTTTTACACTCTTTCGGTGTGAAATTAAATTCTGGTTTTGTTGCTTTTTATTATTTTTTGTGTTGGCAGGGCCGGTGCTCCGTGGGGCAATTTTTGGGCCCTCGATTATTCTGGGGACAAGGGAAAATTGACTAGAAAATTTACTAGTTTATATATTTTAGAATCAATATAATATTGATGGGGAGAATATAGTAACTTTTTAAACCCTAGGATCAGTACGGTGGGAAGTAGTATACTTTGATTAGCTAGGGATTTATATTTACTAGGAAGAGTCTTGAGAAAATCACTATAATACCGTGAGGAAAGATACACTGATGCTTCCGGAAGCTCGTGTGGGGTTTAGCCTGTGGTGATTAATGGTTTCGGGTTGGTTACCTCGCTAGCAGACGACAAAAATAAAAAGTTCCATTAACACTTAACCTAAATCCACTCAGCAAGGCTCACCAGGGCTCTAGGGGCAAAAAACGAATCACTAGAAAAAGGTTCTTATAGTAAGAGGGTTTTTGCTATGTTAATTTAAAAAGGGCCTTTGGAAAGTCACTATATGACGCTAACAACAAAAATACAGTAATTTTCTTAAGAACCCGCGAAAAATTTCGATCGAGATGATTGATGCATCCAACCTAAATTCATTCTGTAGGCTCTTGGCAATCAGGGAGACATAAATCAAGAATACAATAAGTCACTACAATAGTAAGAATTATACGACATATTCCTGGGGTCCTACTGCTATAGTGCCATAATACAGGGTCACCAACTCTGGGGTCTCAAAACCTAGGGTCCCAAAATCTGGGGATCTAAAGTGTATGGTCTCAAAATACAGGGTCCCCAGGTCTGGGATCTAAAAATCTAGATATAAAATCAAAGTTACCAAAATCTAGGGAATTCAAGTTTGCTAATATCTAGGGTTAGGCCTATGACATGTTGAATTCTAGGGTGCTACAGTCCCAAATCCTAAGACAACAAACTTTCGAATTCCAACTGTATGGGTACCAACCTCCAGGGATCTAGGGTGTTCAAAAACCGAGGTTCCAGGATGCAGGCTGGTAAACTGAAAAGCGCGAAAAGGTACTAGTCGCGAGAAGGATCAGTAAGGAAAGGTGTGAGAGTAGCACAAAGAGGAGAGTTTAGGTTCGGAAAGGAAGACAGTCGGAGAGGAATGTTTAATCTCCGTAACCACGGAACGAGTGGCGTTGGGTGGGGGGTAGAGGGGCAGGGGTGGGGCTGGGGGTTAAGTCACGGGGCTTACCGTTAAAGTGAAAAAGACTGGGAGCAGCGCTATCGGAAGTGGCGAACCGCGTAGTTCCGATCTCTCGGATGGAGGTCCGGAAAGAGTCAAGTGTCTCAGTAAATCAAGAAGCTCGGCCAGCAATTCTCCGTGACGGCCTCCGACGTCCTGTCGTATTAAGCCCAGGGCGTCCCTAGCAATCACATGGGCGGTCACCCCTGGATTGTCAGCTGGTCGATGCAAAATTACCATTTAATGACCGCTCTTACGATTCTCAGCCGGTCTAAGGACCGGGGGAAACGCGGAATTTATGGTAACCATTGGCCTCCAAGTGTTCCCCTATGCGCCGCCTCTGTCTGTGCTACCTTATGCTCGGAACTATATGGAGGTTAGGTCAATGGCACTGATAACCCAAACGTTGACATCTGGTCAAGTCAGTGAGAATTTCATAAATATTGAGAAAGTTCATTTTCTATGTATGCGAAAAATTGATTTTCAAGTGTATCATGTCAATAATAAGTGACATAACTTTTTTGTTTTCGATCGTTTCTTCTCAAAACTTTTATCGGCGTATTCCCGAAATTTTTCTGAAGAGAATGATACGTCACATGACACAGTTCGCATTATATTTGTTTGGTTAATCCACGATTTAATAAAGCCTCCATTATCCGAACCGATGGAATCTAAACGAAGCATATATATGTAGAACTCGCTAAACGAGTCTGCAGAGATTTAATTCAACTCTGTATTTAGTTAACTGTCCCATCATCTAAATATTCATGTTTTACTGATCAGTTCGGATAAAAGAGGCTCTACTAAATCGTGGATTAAACAGGCAATCATGATCCGAAACGTATCGTGTGAGGTATCATTCTCTTCGGAAAAATGCCAGGAACACGTTGGTGCAAGATTTATTGAGAAGTTGTTATAAACAAAAAAGTTCTAACTAAAATAAAACTAATATTTAATTTACTCTCTATACTTTTCTATACTCTAGCATCGAGACATCGAATAATATGTATTTGTACGGTATGCAAGTGACATTTCAGTTTCGAATTCTTCACAAACATGGAGGAATATAAACAATTAGTCAATCGATTTTAATGAAATACGTTGATTGATCCCAGTTTAATTTGATTCTATGGGTATAAAACGTTCGAGAAATACTTTCAGGCACAGCGCACGTCGAAGACGATATTAGAACTGGAAAATTTAATTTTATAAAATGTCTGACTCAGCGTGACCTATCAATTATCGAGTATCATGTCGAAACGCGAGATCTCGGGAACGTACATAGTTGGCCAACAACGGCAGAATTATTGCAGACTTCAGCGTTCTTCGTTTACTTGTTAATTTCATCAGCGTCGTGCAATTCCGCACGTGTAATCTAAAAGATTGCGTTTCGTCCTCGCCGAACAGCCGAATTAAAAACACATTAACACTTTTTCCTCGCTCGTTCAAAAAACCTTTTGCACCGTTCAATTAACTTCTAAACTCTGATGGAATTTTTCAAAGCGTTGCTAATTTGTTCGATTAAATCTGCGAATATTCTTAGCCGATTCATTCCGTTGTACGGTTAAAATTACTTATTTTTAACAGAAATATTTTTTTTCAGTCAAACCTTGTTTTATTCCTAGACAAAAGATCGAATTTAAAAAATGGCTTGTTTTTCGTCCGAAAATGCACAGCCTTGCTTTGTTTACACTTTTTGATAAAATTTATGAATTTTTCATACTTTTTCGATCGAATTTATACAGGTACCTATGCTCTCACTTTTCCAATTTTCGAGGCGTTATTTTGTTCACTTTTAAGCCCTATTTTTCATGGAACCTTGAATATATTTATTTTTTGTTTTTAAGTTTTCAACGAGTTTTGAATAATTCCAGTGAAATGGAAACATTCGTTTTTTTCCTCTTTCTGTGTGTGCGTTGAACAAGGATTCTTCTTCAGAACGTTTTGTGTAAAAATCAGGGACATTGCAATATGTTTATTTTATTCATCGACCAAACGTTTTTCTGAATTGCAAATGAATGTACAGTGGACCATAGAAATATTCGATCACTGAATACCATATTCTCGAAAAATTGCCTACATTCAAACCGCGATAATTTCGTAAAAAACGATCGCACGACGACAAATTTTGGCTCGTTACAAAGCTAGAAGTCTCTATACTCTATATCTTTATACTCCATCATTCGTTTTATTTCCAGATATTTTTCACGATAGAGCATTTTTTCTCAAAAATGCCATACATTCGAACGTCTGTGGAAACTCAAACAATTTTTTTTTCGTCACTTAAACCACCACAGATTTAAAGAATGAAGTTTCCACTTTGCAAGGACGCTTTAAGAAGTAATGTGCGATTTTTTCTACTCGTTTTATTGAGCTTTGAATGAGATGTGTGTCGCTGATAGTACTGCAGTGTTGTTCATTTTCGTTCCATAAAACGGAGACAAAAAATCGTGCAGCAATTTTCAAAAAATCGTTGCAAAGAGGAGGCTTTAATCTTCCAGTCAGTAGGAGTTCCGTTTGCGAGAAAAATGTTTCAAAGTTTTTTGGAGATGGTTGAAGTTACAATATTTTTGAAGAGAAATTAACTGTTAAAATATAGATTGTTTTACGAAAGTGTTCTGGTTGTACTGTTTGTTTTTTTTTTCGAAATGATCACAATTTAAGTATCGACAATTATTGGAGAATGTTTCAATATTTTTTGGATCCACTGTGCTTTAAGGATGTTCTGGAGGTACAATGGGAGACAAAAGTACAAGAAATTCGAAATGGATCAATTATATTGGCAATGAAAGCCATTCATGAGTATATTTTGCATTAAAAAATAGATTAATTTAAAAAGCTTTCGTTTAATTAGTGAATTTCATGTTATATTTATTTTTTAATCAAATTGTCTTCATATTATAAAAAATTGTAAGTGACTTTTGCGAATAATTGTACCCTCTGATTTGAACTTCAAGATAATAAATTTGTGATATTCAATGTGTCCAAGGATTTCGAGGAGGAAAGACCAATAATTTTCGTACAATAAATACAATAAGATCCCATAATAAAAAATTGGACACGTGTTTTACACTTTTTTAATATCTTTCATATTTTTCGAGATATTCGGCTGGAAAGTTTTCAAATGAACACCCTGTATATAAAAAAAACTGGAATTTTCTAGTTGCGTTTTTTCAAGTGAGTGGAATTTTATGAATTCTCCATAAGAAGACAGTGTTAAAATGTGCAAAGTTTAAGTTGATATAATTTTTCAACGGTGCAGTGAATCGAACCCAAACTTTGGTAATTGCATTAATTTAGTAAGAATTATATCTAGTCAAATTTTCAAAAATTTTGTTGCGTTTTTGTATACCTCCAGAACATCGTTAAGTGTAATGAACGATGTTGAGAATGGAGAATGGAAGTAGCGAGGAAAATTAACATAAGAGAATAATGCGGGGATGTTTTCGGGGTATGGTAATGAGGACTATGGGTTAGTATTGAATGAAATTTAGAAAGGCATTGTTGGAGAATATAGAATTACCAAGCAGCAGCTCCTGGACGTGCTGAGGCATCACTGGTTTCTTCAAATGGCCGAGGAAGAGCTGCAACGCCGCGGCGCACTCGAGGGCCGCGTTGCTGTTGTTATTGTTGCTGTTGCCAAAATGAGGTTTCTCTCCCCTCTTCAGCGAATTCAGGATTCGCGTTCTGAGATCGCGGCGTCCGGCACGCCGGAACAAACCCTCCACCCTCGCATCTTCAAATGAAAAGTATATCAGCATTTTACGCTTACAACCCCCTCTCGTGAAAATGGACGCTAGAGATGGTTGCATACATTGCACTTTTTTCCCGAAACACGCTGAACGCGTTTCGCACGAAAGTATTTCGCATACGAGCAGCGAAAGAATAAATAAGAAATAAATTTCAAGAAATGGGGGATGCTTTGGATCCAAACGAGGACTGGTTTTTCATACAAAACAGGGAAAATTCATTTAAACAAGTGTAAACATTCTTGCGGAGACATTTTCTTAAACGAACAGAAAGGATTTTTGATATTGTCGCCACACGGCGATGAGTGGGTCTTCTTTGACCCGGTTCTATTCACATCAATGTTTTTGTAAAATTTATTAAAAGAAATAAAAGAACGCTGCTATATATCCTTTACAACGATTACACGATCTGGGTTTTTTTTGACCCAGGCGTTTCAGGACAGTTTCAAAATTAAATTTCTCAAAAACTCGGATTGATATAGAAAAATGACTTTCAAAATCGTGTAATCAGTGTATCACAATCAATGTTAAAATTGTTTACTCATTATCAAAGTACAAAATTAATGTAGTGCATTTAGAAAAAATTTGTTTTTGTTGTTACGTACGCTTTTTGAGGAAGATTATGGTCTGTCTGACCGATTGCAGGGATTTCTGCGATATGATATCGTCGTCTGCATCCTCCCTGCAAAGAGAGTGTCAAAAATTGAACTATGCAACAAAAATTAATATAAATTATTCTACACTAAAATTGATTTCACAGTGATTTCCAATCTGCAAAACATCCTGGATGTTTAAATTTTTATTACTTTGTAAAAAAAAAACACGTCCAACTTTTAAACATTCATTCCAAAGATAATGCCTTCAAATCGAGAGCAGAATCAATCCCGAAAAAAATTGTTTTTGAACGTTTTCTCCGTTCCACTTTTTTGTCTTTTCCAGCGTTGAAACAATGAAAACGTTCGTCGTCTGCATCCTCCCTGCAAAGAGAGTGTAAAAAATTGAACTATGCAACAAAAATTAATATAAATTATTCTACGCTAAAATTGATTTCACAGTGATTTCCAATCTGCAAAACATCCTGGATGTTTAAATTTTTATTACTTTGTAAAAAAAAAAACACGTCCAACTTTTAAACATTCATTCCAAAGATAATGCCTTCAAATCGAGAGCAGAATCAATCCCGAAAAAAATTGTTTTTGAACGTTTTCTCCGTTCCACTTTTTTTGTCTTTTCCAGCGTTGAAACAATAAAAACGTTCGTGTTCCAAAAAGTAAGCGCGAACATTCCCGGGGCGGATTATCGCGCGAACCGGGCTGGATAAAGAGTTCGCATACTCTCCGGTGGGATCATGTTACACGTGTGCGAAGGTTCGTGCGCGCGCCTAATTGCCCGACAGCGGCGATGATTAGCGTAATTGTGCGGAGCCGGTTCGAAACAAACAAACGGCCCGCCAGGAAACGAGAAATGGAAGTCCCTTGTAACTGGGTGGCAACTTTCGCGATCGTGGAAACAGGCAGGCTGCTCCCGGCCGCGATATTTCGAACAACACCGTTGTTATTTATTATTGTTATTTCACGGCTCATGACGCCTGCCGCTGGAAAATACCGCGAACTGTCGCGAGCGAGCGATTATTTCATGCACGGGGTGTCCGGAAACTTATGATTGCTGTTTCCCCGTTTGATTTTGTGTAACATTGTTGCAAATTTACATAAACTGCACCCAACAATGTTGAATTTATTAGGACAGTCCAACGAGTGCCAGACACGTCCTGTTTAAAAATATTTAAACTATGCACAGTTTCACAACATTATGTAGATTTTTTTAAAGAAAATCATACAAGTGCTGAACACATAAAGTTACTCCTAAAAATGATTAAAATTGGTGTAATTGGACAACATTGTTCCAAATTTTCGTAAATTGCTACCAACAATGTTAATTTAACTCACGATTTTGAAGCAACAAATTTGTTTATAAATGTCTGGATGGAAAAATGTTTAGAATCACTATAATTGTATAACATTGTTGCAAATTGTTCATAAATTGCTCCTAACAATGCTGATTTTATCAGGACAGTCCAACGAGTGATCCATCCTGCTTAAAAATATCATATGTACAACATTGTTGCAAATATTCTTAAATTCCTACGAACGATGTTAATTTAACTCACAATTTTGAAGCAACAAATTTATTTATAAAAGTCTGGATGGGAACAATTAAATAACTGGAATATAGAATAAAAAAAATTTATGAATAAATTTTGTCTGTACAACGTATCAGCAAAGTTCATGAATAAATGTAAATGGTCCGTAACGGAAAATGTACGCGCTAACGAACGAAAAATAGTATTAATAAAATGCGCATGCTGATTGAAAAACTCTTCTACTGCCGATATGTATATTTGAAATATGAAGATCTCTGAAGATCTCTTCTACCAGGATTCACAAACATATTCAAATTAACAATCTTTTACAAAAATCATTTACAAAATGATACAGCGCTAAATAAAATTAACCTATTTAAAGAAAGAGTAAATTCACTTATGTCCAGCATTATCATTTGCATCACTGTCACAGTTCCCCGAAGTGGATCAAGGTCGCGCGGAAGAGCCCAACACTGGCGCAAATGAATCAATCATCACGAACCTTGATAAGTTAAACGAAGATTAAGCAATGATGCAACGAGAAAGTGAAGGTAATATAACGATAACACATTGCGTTGAAAAATATTAAACACTTTCTGGCAAATTTTAGCTTATAAAGCAGCTGGCGATCTGGCAGAGTTTAATATTCTGGTAGCATGATCGGCGGAATAACACGAAGAATCGTTCTGCTTTGTTTGGTGTACGCGGTCTTGGCGGCTGGATCGTCGCGGATTTACGCGAAGGATCTACGGAGGAATCCCAGGGATGCTTCCTGTTCCTCGTGCAGCCGAGATCGCCCAGATGGCTTGGCCAATTGGTGAGAAATCAGTCGTGATATTTTTCTTCCAATTTTGAAACACTATACTTATTGTTAGTCTACGATCTGAGGAAAGTGGGATTTCTAGCAATTTTTTCTGATGTAAAAAGTAATGGACAATTTTTGTAAAATATCCAAAAATGTCAGAGTAATAGCATTCTCCCTTCAGATTCAAGATTCGTCATGAAAGGGTCAATTAGGCTAACAAAAATTTCATTGCAGGTCCTCGCCGCCAAAGGAGTCCCGTGAAACATCATACTCTTCTTCCTGGTCCGGCAGCATCAGCCAGCCACTCAACTCTGTGCAATCCTCACCTCTGCAACCCCAATCGTTGCAATACCCAACTCCGCAACTCCAATCGTTGCAACCTCCACCTCTGCAACTCCAGTCTGTGCAATACCAACCTCCGCAACCCCAATCTGTGCAATTCCAACCTCCGCAGCCCCAATCTGTGCAATACCAACCTCCGCAACCACAATCTGTGCAATTCCAACCTCCGCAACCCCAATCTTTGCAATACCCATCTCCGCAACCCCAATCTTTGCAACCCGCACCTCTGCAACCCCAATCTTTGCAATACCCATCTCCGCAACCCCAATCTTTGCAATTCCCATCTCCGCAACCCCAATCTTTGCAATACCCATCTCCGCAACCCCAATCTTTGCAATTCCCACCTCTGCAAGCCCCACTTCCACAACTTCCACAACCTGCCAGCTCCTTTTCCTTCAACCCCCCTAATCAATACCGCGGAACCACTGGAGGCAGATTTGGCCCAGGAATCATCAAGTCCTGGAGCACCAGCAGACGCGAGAATCCCGTCTCTTTCGGGTCCAGGGACCTCAATCCTGACCTGGCTTCTGCACCAGCCTCCCCTGTTTACAGTGTGAATCCTCCAATCTCACCCGTAGCACCGGTCCAGCCCTTTGCCTCAGTTATCAGGACCTCTGAAACAATCCCAATCAGGAGACCTGACGTCTACAGCCTATCCAGATCTCAATCCACACAGCTGAACCAGGCGAGCGTTGATTTTGCTCCGATTCAAACAGCACCAGTGTACAACACCGCCAAGCCGAAACTGTCTGTGGTCTTCAGGGCTGACCAGTTCAATGACGACTCCAGTGAAGAGGATCACGTTCCTCTTTATCCCTCGGACTATCCTAGAAAACTGATAGGTGGAGGACCAGATAATGTTTATCCGTCGGACTTTCCTAGAGGATTGAGCCTGCAAGCACCGGCCTATGGGGGATCGCAAGATAATGCTCCTTCTTTTCCTGTGGACTATACCAGAAAAGTGGTAGTCGGAGAGAGGCAAGATTCTGGAAATCTAGCAACAGTTCAATCGAGTAGAGCTGAGGTGATCGTGAAGCCTCAGAGGGAGCTTAGGGTAATTAATGGAGCTGGTTACAGCACGAGTCAACCTAGGGGCTATAGGATGGCCGAGAAATACGAGCAACCTGAAATAGACCAGACCCAGGACACCGGGATGGTTCAGAGTCTTGCTCAATCCCAGAAAAATCAGCCTAGAGAATCTAGGATGGTTGGTAGTTTTGAACAACCTCAATATCAGTATAGGGACACTTTGACGCCCTCAGAAGATAATTATCGACCGTCCAGCATAATGCAGGTTCCAGAAGCTACATTCGAAGACTCACAAATGCAGATTTTGAAGGCGATACAACAAATTGGAGTCATGTTTGCTAATAACCGTAGCTCTTCGGTGGATCCGCAGAAAGACCAGGGAACTACCCAGCAAGGAATTCAGCTTGCTAAGAAGACTATTGAGAACGATCAGGTTCATGAAAGCAAGGTTTCCCCAGGGCCAGGAGAGATTAAGGAGAAGAGGGACGTTGCAGATGGAGAAAGAGTTCCAGCCGTGACGAATGATATGCTGGAAGTGAGCTCTCTCGAAGAGATTCTGCCTGGGACGACCCCTAAGATTGCTGATATGGCGAAACTCGAAACTATGGATTAATTCGGTTGAGAGGAATCTAGGGAATTATTTTTATTGAGTTGGCAACGGTTACTTCAATTGGAGAAATATAACAGGAATTATTTGTACTAGATTGGCAACTATGACTATTCTTGATGGGCTAATGATGGCTATTATTTCTGATACCAAATGTTGAGGTTATGTACAGTGATTTTTGTTCAACAGTTGGTATACATATTAATATGAAAAGTAGATAAAACAGATATTAGTAACGTATGTTAGTTACTGGTTAGTTACATGTGATTACCTGTTATGTTCGTTTCGGGAGTTGGTATAATTTGTAGAGAGTTTTCGTTGGTCAGTTGGCAACCCTGTTACATTTAAATCTAAGTATAGGGGAATTATAGTGATAACCATTTTTGTCTATCTTTTTCTGAATAAGGTGTTGGTTACTGCAAGGTATATTGTTATTGTATTATAGAAAGACTATATAATTATTGTACAAGCTTAAATAAAGACATAATAACATAGAAATTAATGCAAACGAATGTAAAATAATTATCCTAACAAAATGTCCTTCCAAAAATAACTATAATAATGCTGCGCCCCATTATCAAACATTGATCTAGAAATGAACAAAAAATTAAACATAACGTAAAAATTAATAAAATTGAATATAAAAGAATTTTCTTCAATAAAATAAATTTGATTTGTTTTTCTCGCATTCTTGCTACAATTTTTGTAGAGAAAGAAAATTCAATCAGCACACTGTTCGAGGATTTCAATTTGTGAATGTTCCAACATCTGACCAACCGGAAGTTGGATTCCTAGATCGGTTCCGTTCACCTTAAGCGATTCCATGCAGGATTCTTCCAACCAGCAACACCGTTCTACTTTCTCCCAACCCCACCCTGTAAAACTAAGTCTCAATCTCGAGTTCTTCCTTTCACCGGAAACCATGAACTTTTCTTATCTCCGTCGGTTTTGATTAGAGCCGCGCCGTAAGAACAGCTGCGAGGAAGCACGTACCGAGTCGTTTTTATTAAAGAGCCATGCTTAGTTAACCATCTACGAAGAACAGCGTCCTTCTTCAAGTCCGTGTTATCAGAAAGATTTAGTTTTTATTTATAACGATTTTCATACCACAATCGATTCTATGTTAATTTTTTAACTTTTGTCAGCGTTGACGTGTAAGAGGACATACAATCACAATGACTCGTAACTTCCTTTTTCGTAATTCAGAAAATAATTTCAGATTTTATTCATTATTGTGTGATTTTAAATTTTTTATTCATTTTTCTTTAACCATAATGGTGCTTCCTTTTTTTGGCGTCATTTTATTAAGAAAATTCCTTTGTATTTAATTGTATGGATTTTTTACTATTTTTGGATTAATTCTGTTTCATGTAAAGTTCTAATGTTAACGTAAGAGAACATCTATGTATAAATGATTCAGAACGGAACCGATAATGGAAAGCTTTTTCAATGGAAAAGTAAGTAACTTTGTTTTTTATTTCGCGTAGACAGACATTCTGCTCGCTGTGCGTGGAGATATTTTCCATGCAAATCATACAAACCGTTATTGCTTCAGCTGCACCGGATTTTTCCGAGCGGAATTTCGCATGTGTTGCAGTTAAAACCTAATGAAAGCATTATTATAAGATTGCAGATGCATGGCTACTTTTTCCAATAAGAGTTCACTAACATCGATTATTTATTCAGCCTTGAAATATGAATAAATTCACGCCCTTGCACAATCATTTATTTCATACATAATCATTTATATTTTATTTAGAATTTATTTCATACATAATCTATTATATTTTATTTAGACTTCATTTTATATAACATTATTTTATTTAAGATTTATACATATTGCGTATAATTATTAATATCTCATTCCCAATTTAATTTGTAGATTAGAAACAATGAATAATAATAATAATATTCAGATTTTACTTAGAATACATTTCATATTACATTTTTTATTTTATATGCAATTTTTGCACATATTTTTATAACCCAAATGCCCATTTTTTAAATCTCAAGCAACAAAGATTATATATAAATGCAATTAATTTTTTTATGAAACGGTGTCCAGGAAATTTTTCCTATCTTCAGTGAAATGAATGAAATTGTTTTTCGTTCCAAAAATACAATGAATTAAATAAAAATTTTAGATTTTAATCATTACTTATAGACGTAGAATTTTGGTTAGCAAAAATCCAGTTCTTGATAAAAATCAAATTTTCGTTTATAGCAATGTCCACTTTCTCTCCCCCATTTTTTTAAAGCATTTTTCATTTATTTTGGGTCAGAGAGTAGCCTGCAGATTAACAATCTTTTTGTTTTCCTCTCTTTCTGAGGACCGCGGTGGCTGATTTTATGGATGCCATGCAATCTTTCCAAAGCGCTCTGCAGGAAGCAGTATAATTTCGAACGAAAGCATTGTCCTAACTCGGAAAAAATTTGAGACACTCATTTGATATTGGCGAACGTGCCTGCAAAGTCTTAAAATTGTATGTTTATTATTCTTGCTTAAAAAAATTGCTAAAAACCAATTCGTTCTTTAATTACTAAATTGGATAAATTTTCAATATACATCCTAAAGAAATAACAAGATCAGGATTGATCAATGTATAATTAATGTATGATTTTGAATAACATTTGAATAGCAATAAAATTGGATAATTTGTTGATACAATATTGAAAAGTATTTTATAACTACAAAATGGTACATCATAATTAACAAATTTTCTATAATATTTTCTAAACAAATAATAAAAATACAATATTAAAGAGTATTTCGATAGCTACAAAACGTTACACGACAGTCGTTCCAATCGCCCAACTTTAATCACTTTAAAAATCCTAAGAATTGCCAAAAATCGGAATTCTAGAAATTTTCAGCGAACGAAGGATTTTTAATCGTAAACTGGTTTCATTGTTCATTACGAAAGAAAATCGTCGAGCAAGAGATTAAAATTAGAGCGCTGCGCCGCGCCGGCTCCGTAGTCAATATTCCATTAACATTTCGCAGTTGCGAAAGAACCGTTAATGCGAACCACTGCGGCATTATTAAATGGCCGGCGTCGCTGTTATTGTGCGTTGCGTATCACTGTTTGAAAACAACGCAGCCGGGGGATAAAGGGGGGCGCACCCGTTCATAATGCTGACGCGCGACAATGAGAAGCATGTTATGCCTGAGAACGGTCAAAAGTGCCCTAAATTCGGGCGCCCGGCGGAATACCGCGTGTCGAAACACGATGAAACGGCAAATAACTTCGGAATCCAGAAATCGCAACGGTATTTGCAAAATAATGCGAACGGAAGCGCCTTGAATCACGAAATATGCGAGCCCCGCCAAAATACATGTCGTTTATACATTAAAATGTTTAATTGCTTATCAAATTATTTTCTACACGATTTTGAAATACCAGGGTCGAAATGTTATCTATTTACAATCGATATATTAAAAAAAATTTTATTTTATTTAATATATCGATTAACTTTTATTTTATTTCGAAGAAATATTCGAATATTAAATTTCCCGATTGTTACTATAATAACCTCTGTTTCGTGATTTTAATTGTATATTGTTCTGTAATATGGCTTTCATAAGGAAACGTAATTATACATATTATGAATTATTATCGTTGTTTCTCATAACCAAAATTGCACAATTTCATCACAAATATAATATAATAAATTTAATAATTAGTAATAGTAATTAATAAATACGTAAGCTAGAACGACCCCTACATTGTAATTATTGCTCCTCTTTTATAACGATAAACAGCATAATTTTTATCGGTATATTTAATTATTCTAATGATTTACAATCATTATTTCCCCTAAACAACTCGGCAACTCCATTGCAAGTAGAAGTACTCATTTTAATTCAGCGACATGTCGAAATTCCGCCATGTCAGCAAGCGTTGCGTGTCCAAGAATCATCATGCGTATGCAGTGACGTCACCCCGAAATTCTGTTTAAAAGCGGCCGGGACCAACCGAATCCTCAGTTCAGTTCGAAATCCTCATCCTCAACAATGTATTCCAAAATCTACCTGTGTCTTCTAGTGGCGGTAGCCGTGGTACAGTCTGTGCCAACAGGCAAGGTAGAAAAGATCTCCGAGACCCCAGCGATAGCTTCACCCGAGCAGCTCGAAGACCTTAATTTGGAGGGTACAAGTGATGAGAAGGAGAGGTCGAAGAAGCAAGCCTCATTCCTCGTGCAGATTAGCCCAGGGTCTGAGAATGGACAACAGGCGTCCCAGGATGGGTGTCAGAGACAGGTGCAGAGCCTGAACGTGGTTCAACAGACACAGCCGGCTACACAGATGCAAACCTACAGCATCCAACAGGCTCCGCAACCTATGCAAGCTGTAGGAGTATTCCCAGCACCTCAGTTAGCTTCTCCGGCTTACATGGTCTCTCAGCCGTCCTACATGGTGCCTCAGCAGATGGTGTCTCAGCCGATGGTTTCCCAACAGGTACACACCAGTGTAATTTGCAATTTAGAAGGTCTAGGGAATTGTTGCTTCATATGGTGGGGGAAGAGTGGTGGATAAGTGGTAACAGGTTCAGTCAAATTTAATTGAACGCTATTGTATTTCCTCAGCAATTGATCCAACAGCAAGTAGTCCCATCGGTGCACACCCTTCAGATCATCCAGCCCCAGCAGCCATGTGCCTCAGAGCCCAAGGTCCAAGTTGTTGAGAAGAAGGTCGAGGTCCCAGCTCCCAAACCCAAACCTACCCCTGAAGCCGTCACTTTCAAGCCACAACCTGAGAGGTTGATCGTTGAAACTGTCAAGCTAGTCCCAGTACCACCTGTCTGCAAGGACAAGCTGGTTGTCGTGCCCTCCAAGCCTATGGTGGTTGTCCCAGAGCCCACTATTGTCAAGGTGCCCCATTGCACTCATCAAGGAGAAGGTGTCGTCTCCGAGTGCAGTTGTAATCAAGGAGCAATGAGGGCTGCTGCTATGGGACCTGTTGATCCCATGCGCATGATGGCCATGAGGTCGAAGCATATGCCCCATATGAAGTCGCACTTTCATTATCACAAGGACGTCAAGGCTTAGAGGTGGGTTTTTTGTTCCAAATTTTATGGTTGATTCGGGTGGGGATATTTAGGGAGTTTGTGGTTCATGGGATTGGGAAGAGATTTGGGGTTTTTATTATGCGGGTGGTAGTCTAGGGAATTTTTTGTGAAGGATTCGCTATACTGAGGGTTTTAATATGAGGGAGCTAGTGGATTTCTGTTTTATCAGTTGGTAAAGGTCAAGGGGATTTCCTAGACGACGCACTAGTGGAAATTTAGTTTTGTAACTGGATGTATGTAGAATGATTTAAAATTTGATTCCTTAGCTCTAAGTCTAAAAAGTGAGGTTATGATTGCCATTGTTATAATTTGGGGGCCCCTAAGAATTGAAATTCCCTTTCTTTATTATGATTTAAGTATTTCTCTTTTATTTAATTAATGAAAAATGAGAATATTAATTGAAGTAAACTCTTTATTGCGGTAATAGCGAAGTTTAATTCTACCTCGTTCTATGCACCACAGGGGTAACACACGTTGCATTTGATGACTCTACAGCGACACGATGACGATCAATATGGAGGACTCAAAGTGGATTCCAATGTACGCCTCTGTACGCTTTCGAGAGCAAATAAAATGAAAATGTGATGATATAATTCCGTTCTTCACTAGCTCATTAACCACCGATCCTCTATAATGAATTCTGCACCCAGCTAATTCCGTTTTAATCCAAAGCCTCGTAGCTAGTAATTCAAACAACGACGTTCTCTTAATTTTTAATTACACGGTTACAGGATCAAGAACGTAAAATAATTAAACGTCAATCTAAATTACTGAACTCTTTCTAAGTGACCGCATTATGCTTGTGTTCACAAGAGTTACGTGTCGATAATAAATATTTAATTAAATACCGGCTCGGTATACTTTTAATAAGTGACCAAACGGACAGCTTGATTTTAATGAAATTTTATGATCCGAAACATAAATTCAATTATAGGCAACAGGATATAATATAGCTTAATTACAAACAGTAACATAATTACATAATTTTGCAAATAATTTGTGAATTAATCAAAATGAGGTACACAAAGACCACATTTATTAAAGGAGAAAAGCTGATAAAATTTCTACACACTTCGCAAGTGAATACACGGCTTAATCGTTGTATTAAGCTGCGTCTACACTTTTCAATTTATTATTTGCATCTCGTGTAGTTATTTAAATACGTGTGACAAGAACCATTGTTCCATGCAATATTTATTAAAAAACAAATGCCAAAGTACCAAAAATCTCACAAATGAAAATCTTAATATTGTCACACCAATTAATTATTTATAGTTTAACCAACTCTATATATACAAAAATACAAAATAAATCCCCACGAACTAGCCCAGTGGAAACGCAGCTTAATGTACTCCCCCCTAACCACAAACCCTGTCTTGATGACATCGCCGATAAAATAATTAACGAACGTGGCCGGTCGGTGGATCATCAGCTTGCAAAAAGTCCCGATTAAAGTCCGGAACCGCTTTTGAATTTTTAAAAGCCCGGTAACGTGTCCCCCCATAGGGTTCCTCCATTCGTTCGGTGCATAAGCGATCAATGATTCAGCGTCGCTTTAACCCTGATATATCTTTCATACGGCCGTGTAAAAAGCTAAGCTGGCCGATCATCACCACGTGAGAAGATTAGGTCCTCGAATCCACCTTCCAGCGAGCCGAGTACCGATAACGACGCGGAGTGGGGGCTGCGGCGTCGTTGGCTCCGCCCCCCTCCCATCCCCGGCCACTTACCCGGTCGTAATCCTAGGTGAAAAACCGGGCATCGATCGCGGACCATTCGAAACTCTTTAACAATCGTTCCCGGGCATTGATAAATCGGCCTGTGCTCGGTCTTTGCCATCTGACAGCGGTCCTCCTTTGCTATCTGTGCGATTTCGATGGCCACGCCTCGCTTTTCGGAACTAGACAGCCGTGACGCGTTATGGACTAGGTCGGTGACACGCGGTTTTATGGATTGAGATCGAACGTCTAGATCGGGGAGCACCCTTTGGACATGGGCCAATGGACCGACGGCATTGAGAGGTTATGTCCGGGCGATGATCGCGGGAGTTAACGATTCTTTTGATGGCGCTCTCAACAGGATGGGAAGTGGCGATTTCATTCTACCCTTTTCCTGGCGATTTCGCTCCACCATTTTCTGGCGATCTTTATTTCGACCTGGCGCAGCGGGCAGTTACGAAAAGCCCGCCAAATATTGAGTATTTGACACGATTTCAGTTCATAAGGGATTTTGTGAGACTTTATTATTGCAACAATTTTTGTTGATTTAGATTTTCAACTGAAAAATCCGTCAAGAACCATTCATTTGAATTAACAATTATTAAATTAATAAATTATATAAATTGATATTAAACCCTGTTCTATGTATATTAATCATTTACCTGACCCATTCCTTTACAACAAAAATTCTATAAATTGATATTATATAGCGTAATGATCGCTTGCCTGACTCATTCATTTGCATTAACAATTATTAAATTAATAAATTGTATAAATTGATATTAAACCCAGTTCTATGTATATTAATCATTTACCTGACCCATTCCTTTACAATAAAAATTCTATAAATTGATATTATACTATAGCGTAATGATCGCTTGCCTGACTCATTCATTTGCATTAACAATTATTAAATTAATAAATTGTATAAATTGATATTAAACCCTGTTCTATGTATATTAATCATTTACCTGACCCATTCCTTTACAATAAAAATTCTATAAATTGATATATTATATAGCATAATGATCGCTTTCCTGACTCATTCATTTGCATTAACAGTTAGGTAAATTAATTTTGAGAAGTGTAACCGTAGCCTAATAAGTGTTCTCATGCGGGTATTCCCACTCACCTCTTGGAGCTCTGCGCACCCATCGCGTAATCTCCGCGGCGGGAAAATTCAAACACGCTTCCAAGCTTCCGGTCCACGAGGGACGTTGTACCCGTGGCAATCAACGGAATAATTTAAGGGTCCATCGAGATCGGTAGGTTACGACAGTTCCGTGGCTCTATTTCCTGTCATCGACGCGAACCTATCCGTTTAACGAGCAGATTTCCCACGATGCACCACGGTATACATAGACGTATACAGGGTGTCCCAAAAATGTTGTACTTCCATTGTTGTGGTGATTTGAAATAACTTTTTCCTTTGCGAAAATGTTCTCCGCGGCTTCGTTACGGAGTTATTAACAAAAAACACGGACTAATCAGAGCGCGGCTACAACGGAGCGCAGCGGTGCCATTGGCCGAGCCGACATCCGTCCACAGTAGCCGTGCTCTGATTGGTCCATGTTTTTCGTTAATAACTCCTTAACGAAGCCGCGGAGAACATTTTCGCAAAGGAAAAAGTTACTTCGAATCAACTCAGGAATCACCTCGTCGCGACGAAGGAAGTAGAACATTTTTAGGACACCCTGCATACGGGAGCCGGTTTAAAGCAGTCTTTTGTCCCCGTTAAATAATACGACAGGCCACGCCAGGTATAATAGAAACATCGATGGGATATTGGAGGGCCGTGACGATTTTTCGATTTGCTATTCACCAGTACCAATATGGCCGACAACGAAATGATGGGACAGCGCCGAGATACGAGTATCGCGCTCGAACAGAAATCGAGGTGTCCGCTGATACGATGGTTTTATGTTTTATGCGCGGGAATCAATTTACGAGATTGCATTCGAAACGTGATCGGTTTTCTAGCTGTTTCTGTGCTTTGGGAATTTTCAAATTTGAGCTTGTCGACGATTCTGATAAAGTGTCGGAAAAAATGTGTGTATTCTTAGCAATATTTAGAAAGTATATGTATTCAGTCTATTTAAATTATTACTAGATTATTCAATTAAGTTAATAAAATTAATAAAAATCTACTAAATCTAATTGAATTGTTTCTAAATTCTATGCAAATAAAATATTTCCAGATTCAAGCTAAATTATTTTATAAAATAAAATTCTGTATTGCATTTCTTGTAAAACTTGAATAAGCTCTTTTTTGGTTTTTTATACACACTACCATTTATCGGCTCTCGCGTTTCGGAATTGCTAAGAATAATTTAGTCAGAATTTGTGGTATGAATAAATTCTCAATAAGAGTGTGTTAAAGCTTGCTCTCACGGTTAATTCCGCTTTGGAGCTCCTCTTGGATTTTTCGGTAGCGAGAATAGAGCAGCCATTAACTGCTTTTTATCGAGAGCACGTTCATTCATCATTCACGTCTTTATCGATTATTGAATAGCTAAAGCCACGTGTCCACTTCGCGATGTTTGTTCAACGCTTTCGCGGGAGCGGCCGGTTTTGTATGTGATAGTCTGATTCCCATCAGCAATTTCGTCAGAGTGGTTAATGACGTCGTTGCCAATGCCACTGTTGCCCGTAGATTTGTAGTTTTCGGACCGAAACTAGTCGATGGTTAATCGAACCTTCATAATGTCTCGCGATCATAGAATTACGATCGTATAATTCCGATCCAATTTGGCCGCTACGTTAAATTTCATTTACAGAAGCGGCTCGCGCGCGATGGATTTGATTTGCTGCAACGATTCGGTCGGCTGCCGTTTGTTTAGATCGCACGATTCAATTTGTAAATCCGCCCGAATGTCGGATCGACAGCGCGAAAAAGGGATGCGCTCGAACGCTCTCGACATTGAGCAGAAGAGTCACCTTGCGTTTGTTTATTGCTATTATTAATAATTTTAAATTATTAATTATTTTTAAATTATTTTAATTTTTTTTCAGTGAAATATTCGAACACTTTCTCAGAGGAGATTGTAATTTAATTTAAATTCGATATGAAAAATTTTTCATTCTGGAATTTGAATTGGAATTTATTTTCAATTTCCTATGCTAGTAAATATTGCTACTACAAGAATATGAGAATTGAAAAAATTTATAGTTTAATAAAATTGAAAAAAAAATTAAAAGAAATTTTCCATTCTATAAACATAATAATAACAAATTAATGCTTGCGATTAAACGTAATCAATTTTACAACAAAAACGGATAATATATTTTATCATAAAGGTTTGCGTAATAAACCGCGAGCAAAATTGCTGGCACGTTACCTGAAATTTCTCAAAAATAAATATTGACGCCGCGATCAAACAATTTTCATGATTACAGTAATGTAATTACGACAAATAAATTTTTGCTATTCAACTGCACGCTGTAAAAATAAATGTCATTTCTTATCGAGAACTGTGTACACGTTTAACTGCAATAAGAAAATAAAAAAAAATTTACAGACGCAATTACAACAAAATTATTTCTTGAAAATGATCTAAATTTAGATCGAAATGTCGAAAATTGGTTGATATAACAATTTGCAAAAGTGCTTAATAGTAACAAATGATCGTACCAGTGCGCCAATAGCATTAATTAGATTTATTCCACATTGTCGACCGAAATAAGGAAAACTGTTAAATGCAATTTTATTGAAAAAAACTGTATTAAATTCTCTAGACGATTGGGTTATTGTTAAAAATTTATTTTATTGTGACAATCAAAGTTTAGCATACCTAGCTCATCAGGCCAGTTCGCGTTGCAATTTCTGGCCTGTATCTCGATGTAATAGATCAATAGACGCTTGCGGTTTTGTGTTAAATCGGATATTAACAGATTGGAGCTAAAATAATCAATTAGAGCTCGTTAATGAAATTACATTTAGACACGAATCCAATTAGCGATTTGATCGAGCCTGTAATAGCTTTCTTGATCTGTTATAGAACGATTAAAATAAATGTAGAACATACTAAAAATATAATACACGAGAATCCAACAATTTGTTAAAACATTAGAAACAGAAGATATATAAATAAATGATTGTGCAGCACAAAATACATTAAAAACAGACTAAAACCTACCTAACAAATTTTAAATCAATCTGAATTATTTCTACTTAATAAATTTTAAGTTAATTCGATAAATTTCTAAAATTATTCCTTAATTTTATAAACAACCACCTCGCTACACAAACGATCCGAAAGCAATCAAAAATACCACAAAAGACGCTTTTAAAAATCCAAAAATAAGAAACTCACGTGCGCGTGACAGCGGCCGTTCAAAGCATGTTAAACGACCTCACGTGTCCGTGACACCGGCCGTTGACGCACTCGAAGTTTTCGGAATGTCATCGCGGATTTTTCGTTTCCAGCGATTTATGTCCAGTTACAGGGTTTGCGGTGCCGCCAAAAATATTCGCGAAATGCGATTACCATGTTCGCGATGACCTTTACAAGGGTCGCTCGCAGAGGGTTGGTCCGCGATCAATCACGGTCGCCGTAATTCAATTCAATCGACGAGTCTTGGTTGATCCAGCGAATCAGAACTCGGTGAAATATCGTTGTTGCACTTGCCACACTGCGCCGCACATTGTGGCGAACGTAACGAACATCGGGACACTAATTACTTAATCCTCTACAGGGGAAATGTTTTAATCATGTAACTGATACACTGTTATATCAGTGCGAAATGAACATTTCTGAAATGTTGAAATAATAAACTAGTATTATTTTAATAAATAATGTCGAAAATGTTCAGAAACTGTCTTAAATAAATAAATAAAATCTTCAGTCTACTGATATATCAATATTTTTGAGTTAATGACACCGTTACCATAAATTATTCTATAAATAAATTTTGTTCTGTTGTAAATTGAATTCTTTTTTAAACTGTTCTTTGCTAATTTCCATTAAATATTGCATACCGTTGTGTATCTGTACAATGAATTGTCTGGAACATTGTTTCCGATAATAAATTAGTGATTTTTTCTTATTGAATTTTGTTGCAAGATTTGCAAGGAAAATTTCTAAATACCTAGAGCTACATTTACAACTTTATAATAAGGGTGGCTGTTTCTGAAGCAAAGTTTTGTTTGCAGGAAATTAAGTGGTCGATGGGGAACGCAATCCTTGTTAGAAAACTTAAATTCTTCGGGAATGAAGTTTCGACCGTGATGTAAATTATTTTTTAATGCGAAAACCACCCTTGTTGAAATACATTAACTTCCGAAGCATTGTTTTTGTCGTAAATCAGGAAGTTTCTTGGTGAATTCATTTTTAAATCGACTGCTAGGGGAATTTCTGTATCAGACATATTTTAAACCAGAAAGGCAACTGTATTTAAAAGTTTCACTTTTTCAAAGAGTTAAATTATTTACTCCTGTTAATTGTCAAATTATTTCAGTTACCTTATACAAATTTCCTTATTTCAAGATATTTATAGTTATAAAAAGGAATTGTCTAAAATTGGTACCTGTATTTTTAAAGAAATTAAATTATTTATTCCTGTAGAATATTAATTTATTGATTAATAAAATATTTCAACTATTTTTATTTTGCGACATACTAAATCTAGCTTTGGTAATATCCAAACACAAGTGAATTTATTTACATACTAATTATAGTATCAGTAACTATAGAATAACTAGAGAATAATTACCATTAATGACCAACACCACATGATTGCTCTCATCAAATTTTCGATACATCGAAACTCTGGTAAGTGAAGATCATTTTCATCTGCAGAGGAATAATAATTATCAAACAATGTTAATTACAATTATAAACGAATATAAATATGTATGTTTACATTTATTTTCAGAAAAATAATTCTACTCCTAAAAATTTTCATGGAAACAAGATAATATATATAATAAACTAAATAAGAATAATACATCATTATCACTAATACAATCTTTGAAATAAAAATACTCCCATAATCCTTGAAACATAATCTCATTTCATCTTTAATTAATTTCTAGAAATTATATTCCACTCACAAAGACTAACAAATAAAATGATATATCTTATCAAACTCTAAATAATATCGTGAATTTTTCTCGATCGAAATTATAATATATAATGAATTTAATGATTTCGATCATTATGATCGCTATGATTGCGCCGAAATCATTAAATTCTCAATAATAATATAATTGAATTGTAGCATAATGAATGTTACAAATTAATGATAATTATTCATGTTTATTGTATACATAGAAAATCCAATTCCTTGGATTTTTCGAGAGGTCTAATGAGACTATATTAAACGTTCAGGAAGCCTGGAACAAATAATCCTGTATCAACAGTTCGCTCATTATCGATCCGTCAATCTCATAATCCCCTTCACAATAAATACCTCAGTTCGAAAGTCAATCATCCTGTTCTTTCTCGATCGATAACACCGTCGAGCTTTATAAAACTTCCAACCGCGTCTCACTTTAAACAATTTCGTGTTTTCAATTTATTTAAACGCTCCCCCTCCCACTACCCTCGTTCTCGATCCATCAAATAATAAATTGCCCCGAATTCGAAAATCAATCGTCCTTCGCGATCTGCTTCATTAACCTCAGCCGAATATCCACGGTGAGGCGAGTTTCAATTAAAAATAGTCATTTGATAGACGGTAATAATAATAATAATATCAATTCATTTGACGGGCGAAATTTCATGTCGACGAAAAATAAAGTAATAATAAAATGCTGGATGACGAAAATACAGAGTATAAAAAAAAAAACATTGGAGAAGATGTACAGTAAGGGAGACATATGTCAAGAAAAAAAAATTTATTATTAATTCATTATAAAACTATAAATTGTAAAAGAAAATTTATGTATAATGAATGTTAGATAAAAACGATAACTTGCATAACTATACAAGTACTATAAACTCTGCGTCCTATTTTCATTGTGTACAATCAATACAAACAATATATGCACAGTATATACATACGTATACACTATCACAGGATTGTACATATTGATTTCAGTCAACCAAACCAGCAATTACAGTCGCATTACCCTTCTCGCACCCTCAAATCACAATCACAACCGTCAAATTCCAATCAAATCACATTATACCACCTCCCCGCCCATTCCCTCTGCCCTCGACCAAACTAAAATCGATCAGCAAAGTCAAACAGAGCGACAAAATTGAAAAAAAATCTATCAACAGCCTCGTGTTTCCAATAACGAATTGTCACTCTCGAACCTCGACGCCGACGAGTGCAAACACTTGGCGGCTGCATCATCGACAATGTTAGGAGCCGGGGGCGGGTAGTGGGAGGGGGGGGGGGGGGGTTAGGAGGTTTGAAAATAAACGACGCGGCCTCAGCGTGCTGAAGATAGAAGCCAAACAACCCCGGAGGATTTCCGGTTTCCTTTTGTTTCGTCTCGTGCCCCTTCTTTTCTCTCCTCGGTACCTCTCCCTCTGCCCCCCCCCCCCTCCTCTTTGTCACCCATTCTTCAACGTCGAGTGTCATCCGAAGGAACGTGCAAACGCCGGAATACAAATTCACCTAACCCCACTTTTGGCTGCAGTTCTGCTCCGGAAACTCCTTATTTTGTTGCGAGTAGGGGGCGAGAGGGGGCACAGGAGGATGCAGTCGTCGACCCCCTTGACCCGAACCTGTGAAATGAATTCTAAATCTTTGAGGCCATAGTGGAAATCAACGGTGACCGAGCGACGATGACGATCCTCTGTGTGAGTTATCGCGACCCCCTAAATTAATTACCACCCTGAAAGAACCCCCCTTTTCATGCTAGAAGTTGGTTTTCGTTGGGACTGAGGGTTTTGAGTTATTGCGATTTTCCTGAGGATTTTCGGATTAGGTTAGAACACGATGGTTCTCCGCGTTAGTTATATTGCAACCCCCTGGAACCCTCCCCCCTTTTATTATTGAAGAGTCTTTCAGTGGCTGCGATTTTTTCGCGAGGATTTTAGGGCTGCTGGATTAGGTTAGCCGGACGGTTTTATGAAGAGGTGATGGTTTTATGGAAAGGGAAGGGTTGGGGTAGGTTGGGGTAGGTTGGGGTGTGCGGTTAGGGAGGATGGAGGTTTTTGTGATTTATGGTGTTTTGACGAGGTTGTGGGTACTGCGATTTTTATGACCTGGATTCGGGAGAGGGGTGAGTCGATTTTGGTGACTGTGATAGTGGTTGTTCGGGGCGAGTTTGTTGCGGTGGCTGTTTTATTAGTTCTTGGGAAGTATATGTTTTCTGGATTTTTTAGCAATGATTTTTGTGGAATAATACTGTTGGTTGATATTAAAATTTACTGGGGGTGGTTTATTGTAAAGGTGAATTTAGGGCGCCTGATGTATAAGAGCTTCCAAAGAGATTGCAGACGCTGATATTTTTGTGCGGGTGCATTTATGGTAGCCAGAAATTTTCATAATGTAATAGCGTATGTACGTCACCAATGAAAAATGGTCCTGTTAACAGCATTTAATATTCTAGGCGGTAGCAGGTCTGTTGCAACTGGTGACACTTCTAGTTCTAACCGGATTTCTATTCTCCCTCGCTGCTGTTACACGTCTGATGGAGCTGACTGTCAGCTTAATCTACCCGGTGACCATCTTCATACTCAGACAGTCCAGCAAATTGGTCGTTGTGAGTATTCGAAGGAATTTTAAAAGTTTCTCTCCTGATACTATCGAAATTATCACACTGTCAGAATATTTCAAAAACAAGAAAACTGTTTGAGATAAAGTGATTTTTGAATACATATAGTCATTTTTCTACTTATCCATTCTGTGATCTCAATTATAATTTTTTTTATTCGAATATTTTTATAGACTGAATTGCCAACAGTTTAATTCAAACAAAAATATTAAAATTAAAAGACTTCTCGTTAAATGACCGTTTAAATACTCGTGTTAAATAATGGAAAGACTAATAATTTATTGGATCAACTATATTCTTTATAAACAAATTCGCAAATTAGTAATCTCACTAAAATACATTGTTTAAAAATATAATAAAAGCTACAGCATAATAATTAACAATAAAATTCTGAATAAATTAATACACGTGTATATGGAGGTTCTAAAAATTGTAAAAAATTTGACTGTTGTTTTTTTTTGCGAAATTGATCTTTCGTATGAAAGATGATAAAATATGACAGTTTGAAACAATTTATTCACCAACACGTTCGAAAAATATCCGAAACGTCGTCCACCGACGGCAACGCATAGAAACGTGCTTGATAAACAGTTCTAACGGCCGGTTTTCAATAATAAGTGGCCTGAAAGCGTCCGGCGGACACTTTTTATTTAAATATTCGGCCCGGCGCGGTGTCGGCCCTATGCATTTCTCGTGGTATAAACGCCGGGGAAAATGGAAAACTGTCATCATGACTGAGGGAAGTCTGGTAAAATATTAGGTTATTACGCGATTTGGTAATCCAACGTCGTCCCAGAATCCGTCGCGCGAGTTATTCGGTAAAATTAGATCAGCCATTATGCCGATCCGGAAATTCCAGTTTAAACGAATTATTTCTGCCGTTCGTGGATCACGTTTCTCCCAATTATGCTCGAGCTCGCTAAACCGACTAATTGAATATCAGCTTAAGACAAAAAAAAATTGACATATCTTTGATTTTCATAAAATATATATTTTCACAATTTTATCATTTAGGCATATTAAAATAAATTGTAAAGAGGATGTCCTGATTATATTTATAATTTAAGAAAAAGGCAAGAATTGTTGATTCCTACTAAATTATCTTCTTTTCTTAAATAACAATGAATTATATATGTGATAATTTTGAATAACATAAATTTAAATGGAATTCGGATGGTTAGCGAGTTAATTAGTTTTTAAAAATCGTACTGCTGGAGCAGAGTTGAGATTACATATTAATTAAATGTTTAAAAGAGAGGTTTATTTGAATTGCAACGAAATAATAATTCAAGACATTTAGTCGATGTATAATTAACACGAGCATTTCGAAAAATATTTTTCGCCTAGAATATTCAACGCTGTTTAAAGAAATAAATGTATTTATTTAAAGAGCACCGAGTAGCACAGTTTCTGTAATAAGCTTCTGCTGGGAACAGTATTAAGTGCTTTCTCTTGCAGCTTATCAAAGAAAACCCGTCCAGCACCTTCCACGTCGTTAAAATAAGTTGAATAATTCGACAATGGTGCGACTTAGTTTCTTAATTGTTCACTGGTCGATTCACGGAACGAAATAATTAAATTCTTCCACACTTACATTTATGCTATTGTCATGCAACAGCTCGATTTCATTCTCATTCAATTAGAGATTCATGGTAGCAAACAATATGCTAAATAATAATACAAAAAATTATTAAAAATGAAAACAGAATATTAATATTAAATTTATAACAAAATTGAATAATATTATATTTAATTTATGGTGAATTAAAATTTTAACGATACTAAATAATTACTCTGTCATTAGTTAACCAAATGGTGTAATTAAATCAGTAATATTTAATATCGTAGGCATTATTAAATAAAGCAATTTTGGAACTTTTATGAGAAATATCACTAATCAACCATGTTATTAAAAATTATATTAATATGAAATATATGTATTATGATTATACGAACAATCCTATCTAGCAACAAATAAAAATTTTAACAATACCAGATGCTAATCCGTAAAAGTAACAGGAGCTTCGATTATGTGTTGTGTAGACAAATTTCAACGCGACGGAAAATTATGGAAAATAACAAGATCGGTGTTCTCGTACGTTCGCATAACTTTTTTTGTACCGGAAGTGATAGACAGGGCCAGGAAGTCCATGGCCAGTTAATGTTTGAAACCTGGCTGTCCTCAGTGGTTGGTTAGTCGGTCAGCGACCTTGACATCGAAAAGACTCGGCCGATTGTGTACAATGGATTGCGGGACGGCGGCGCTCGTGATCGATCTGAGGTCACCGAAAATCGATTATGCGAGGAGCGTGATTCCCGGTATGGTAGCGGAAACGGTGCCAGTGGTAGACATCGTGGCGGACGGCGAGGAACCGATCACTCCTATTGAACCAATAGAAGAAGAGGCGAAATGAGAAACGGAAAATCCTTAGGTCGTGAGGTCCTTAGGTCCTTAGGTCGTGAGTTTGATTAAAATTATTGTCGTGTGACGTACACAATTTTTATAAACGTAAATTATTGTTATTTCTGGTGGAGATTTTAATAAACGAATTTTTTCGTATCAAAAACTGAAGTTTCGGCAATTTATTGTGTTCGTTTGACATTTTTTCAGTTAAAAATTAGTTTTTAAATTAGTTAAATTTACTGAAAGAATTTTGCAAACGGACACAAGATTAACAGATTGATAACTAGACAGCGGATGTTATGCATTCACGACAAAAATGTTATTAAAAAATTATCATTTTCAACTTATAAAACATATTGAGAGAAAAAATAAATTTCTATTTCACTTCAGGTTATTGCAATTCAATATTGCATAAAATATTCGCTGTCTAATTAGGGTAACTGCACCAGTGAATAAACGGGCACCAGTAAATGAACGCTTTTGTATATTTCAACAAATAGAATATATATTACTAGAATGTAGTGTTCATTGACTGGTATTTTTTATATTTTTTATTTAACGTTTAATAAAGACAAATAATAATAGTTTCATTTTATTTGTGTTCATTTATTTTTGACAAATGAAGTATAGGGAGCCATTTGGCATATATGTGATTCCTTTAATTCACATATTTTTATTTAAATAAAATATCTTCCTGAACAATTTCTTAAATGTTCATTCACTGGTGCAGTTACCCTACCACAATAACAATATATTAACGAACGTTAAAACAGTTTAAATTCGTTACAGTTTCCCGCCGTTCCGTCCGATTAAAAATAGCAGTCCAGTGGTTCTGGAAAACTATTAAATCGGTTCTAATAACAGAACAGAGTATGTTTGCTTTTTGATCGAACGAGAAGTATAGGTATAGCGTGGATCCGATCGCAGGAAGGAGACACTGTGCAATTTATTTGCACAACAGGACAGGAAATTCAATATCAAAAGGAGGCCGTTAAAAGCGAGATAAATGCAGCGTATCTACGCGCGAGCAGCCATTTCCCAAAGATCAAACAATGCTCCAATCATTTAAATGGCGCTCGACAACGACAAAAGAGCGTGCTCCCACCGGCTCGGCGCGGCGTTCTCTCCGTCTAAAAGACTCCATTAGAACAAACTGCGCCACGATAAAAGCGAAAAATTCGCCTTTCGCACGGGGCGAAACGCCGGCGAGAACACGTTCCGCGCGGGGATTCCCCGAGCTGGCTTCATCAAACCGTCGAGTATGGCAACGATAGAGAACGGCGGCGACACTCGACACGGATAAGAAGCGAATGCACATTCCGGAGATTGTTTCGACTGCCGTCCTGTCGAAGGAAATCGAATCCCGAGTCATCCTGGAAGACATTTCAGCTCCCAGCACCAAAAAGTCGAATCTACTTGCGTGCCCGCCATTTTTCCCGCTAGGCATTCCGATTTGCACCTTTGATCAATAATTAAAAATATTTCCCTGCAATCCATTGTGACCATCTTTTCTGGGCACGAAAATAGTTTATGCAATGTTTATTCGAAATAAAAATGTTCTAAGTCGACCATAAAAAATGGCAGTCAGATAAGTATAGTAAGAAGGCAACAATATTCTTGAATTTTTCCCGGTAGTAATTTCAGTGTGTCTTTTTCTTTTTGTTGTTCGAAAAAATTTTATACTTACGGGAGATCTCACGAAATGTTTTTCTTGTCGCTTAAAAATTCATGAGCATGTTTTATGGGGATGTGGTCGCACGTCATGACATTGTTGTCGCGTGATGATTAATTTTCCCGCGTGAAATATTAATTAAAAGCCCGTCAAATCCCTGGCGAGACGGCGATTTAAGTAATGAACGATTGTCGAGCAGACGTTGACAATGTGTTGTCAGAGGTGGGTTTAAATCTGTGGTAGAACAATGATAATTTTCGTTATTGTGTGCAACATATATAAAAATATTAATAATTCTTTGCATGATACATTATTCTTATTTATTACCTTAGTATATTTTCCAAATTATTAACAATTTGATGCATTCGTGTATTCTGTGAATTTTTATAGCACAGTATTTCAAGTAAAGTAAACTAAGTAAGTATTAATTTTTTGTAAGCTCGGGTTCCTTTCGAGTACGCTCCGCTACTGACGCGGAATAAAAATGAAACCGCGCCAGTCCCCATATTTGCGAACACATATATTTCCTGCGCGGAAACGCCGAAAGGTTTTGTTTGGCGAAACCATCGCGTCGCTTTGTTGCAAAAGCCGCGAGTAAATTCGCGCGCGAATATAAATTCTCCTCGGGAAATTTCTGAAACATTTTCCCCTGCGCGCTCGTAATTCCGCGAAACACATAATTCAAAATTAAAGCCGTTCGGACTGCGAAAGTAGCGGGACTTTGTGACAGTTCTCAATTAGTGAAAAAATTATGTTACCTTTGCCTTTGGACAACATTTTTTACAACTTTTCGCTGCGATGAATGAACTTTATTAGATTTTTACAAATTTAATGCACATACACACGAGCCACAACACACAATAAAGCAACGAGTTCGCTTATTCCAGTCTTAATCCTAATTTTTAACACTTAACATATACCGCACATAACCTAGAATGTAGTACTTATTTAGCTTCTGTGAAGTTGTGTGAAGTTAGGTACACGATGGCGCTGCGTGCAGAGAAGAAGCCAATCTTCGAGCGCCGCCGGTTGTTAGCGCATATGGTAGCGAGAGAGTACGCTGCGTAAGAGAGTGTGAGTTCAATGCAAAAATTTGATGTTCAAGAATATATGTATACAGTTCGATACATACATAGTATGTAAAACCTTTAGACGATATATACTAATAGACCCGGCATAGATATAGTATGTGTATAGGAAAACCGAGAATTCAGTGTCCGAAAGATGATGGGACACTGTGACGTCACAAGATAAGTCTTAAGATAATTTCTTTCCATGTACTGTGTAGGTACATGCACTGATATTATCAGTGTGTATGATCAATGTGTGTGAGCATAGCTTGTACAATATTGTACATCTTTTGAAAATGTGACGTCACAGTGTCTTTCAGCTCATTTCATCTTTCGGACACGCAAATATTGGGCACGAATATTTTTTCCACCTAGGTAATTTTTTTCGGAGTTATCAAGGTCATCGGTGTTTTTTTGACACAACTGCATTTGTATTTTATTGCACCGTGTAGCTGAGAAAAAAATACAATCAGATATATATAATAACGTGACCTTCAAATGACCTTAATCTTTGAAAATGAAAGTGAACACTCCCGAAAAGATAATCTTGAGAAAAAAAATATTTGCAAAAAATTCACCTTGTGATACCATTTATATTGCATTAAAAACACTTGTTATGTCATCACAAATAAAGGAGATATTTAGGTGGCTACATTTAGGTGTACACATTTAGGTGGATCACCCTGTATATGGTCTAAGGTAAAACCTGTCGTTTTCCTACCCACAGCTTCGAGCGAGCGCGACCTTGGATCGCGAAACTATGTGTCGTACCTTAGACCATATATATATATATTAGTATATATGGCTAAGTGTCGTACCGAGTGCGTTGACGAGCTAGAGCGAGAAGCCACGACGCCTGCCGAGCACGAGACGATCGACAACGAAGAGAGACAAGCGTAACGGTTTCGCAGCCGTGTGACGTCAGAGTCGTCGAGACAGGTGGCTCTGATTAGTCACGTCCTTTTATTTGAACTGGTAGATGGCCCTGCATGGTCGCCGTAGAGGTCACCAAGATCGAACAAACTGTAACATTCAATATCGTAAATCACACTATTGTATCGAATTGTTTATGGATCAAATCCAAAGCCTCGTTTTCGATAAACAACGCCAGTTGACTTTCAATCATTTTTTCGGTCCCCAGCAAATTATGGTATTAAACGACGATGCGTCACCCGGGGTACATTGTTTCGCATAATTGTTTCCGTCAGTTTTGATCGTCCCGATTACCCATGTTACGTTCAACAGGCATTTAATAAACCGAGGCTAGATTAATTTATTGTTCGGGATTGACAGTGACGTTTTTTTTTAGTAAAGGGTGACACAGAGAGAGAGAGAGAGAGAGAGAGAGAGAGAGAGAGAGAGAGAGAGAGCGCGATCGTAAAATGGAAATCCCCGTAATTGGCAGCGTCAAATTCTCGAGCCGATAGTCGATGTGGAAAATTTTGCGAGATGAATGTGAGTAGAACATTTTTGCATTTTAATTATGGGATACCGTCCGATTTTCGACGACTCGGTCCGATTTGTTCGAATATTTGTGGTTTTAATTAATGAGCGTTAGTGACGAGCATCGATCCATCATCTGACGATTTCTATCAATTATTTTTCATTCATGTCGGTATTAATTTTGATTATTTGAAAATTGTTCGAGAAAATTTATTTTTTCGTTTACTAGTGATATTTTCATTGTTCAAGAGACATTTTTGTTCATCTTTCTTATTCGTTGGAACTAATAATATTGTTTGAGGTTATTTAAAAATTTTTTAAATTAAAATTTAATATGCAAAACTTGTACTCAATTATATGTAGACTATTTTAATTTAATTGTTTGAATTTTGAATGACTCGTTAAAGCAGTTCGAGAGCATGTTGACAGATTTGAGTGGTAAATTCCCGTGTTTGCAATATATTCTGCGGCCGGAGTACGCGCCATACTTGAATACAGCCGGCACCGTATTATTAGGGTGGCTAATTGTGTCCTGGATATCTTACGTACGTATATTAAACCTGTTACTATAGAATTTACCGGATTCGTTAACGCCGTCGTTTATTTACGTTACGCGGCTGCTGTTTATTAATTAATTAGAAGAGACTATAATTAGCTGCGTCGGAATACCCTCGTTACAGTTAGAAAATTGCCACAACACAACTTCGGCAACTAAAAATTTGTCTGCAATCCAAATTCTGAACACAGACAACATAAAAATTAAATTATTCCCATGTTTACCGCAGCTTTTTATTTGTTACACGGTTTCTTATTTTTATTCTTAATTATTTTATTATATCGTGTTATCGATGCTCCACTGACTAAATATTTAATTCCTGTTGTCGTGTTTATGGAATATTTATAACATGGTTTTGATACAAATTTAAATAAACAAGGAACGAATGTAGAAATATACTTTTTCATTTTCTTAAGTGCCGTGCGATCTTTCAGTAATTATCTTGTCTGCTATATTGTTGACCTTTTGAAAGTTAAAGTCGCGGTTTAAGACTTTGGCATTTGTGCAACAATGTTTAAACAGAATGAGACAATAATGAATGAAAATAATAGTTTGGCCACCGTTTCGAATTATCTGACAAGCTACAATTTTTGTTATGCTACATTGTCGAAAATTCTACGGTTAAAGTTACGGGATAAAATTACGCAATTCTGTGCAAAAATATTTTTAAAGAACGAGACAATAAGGAAAATAGCTGTCTTGCTACAATGTTTGCTCACGCTGTTTTCCACATTGTTTACAATATATACATAGTTTTAGATTTGGAAATTTCGTGGTGCAATTTTAAAAGAAACGTGGCAATAACGAAAATCAAGGTCTCGCCACAATTTTTGTTTATGCCGCCTGCCACATTGTTGTCAATTTATTGGCGAAAGTTACGGTTCCTCGGAGAAGCACGTTCTAAGCATCAAGTTCTCACCGTTACTTCGACGGGCTGGCTTTTAATTTAGGAAACCAAGCAATGTAATCAAGAACAGTGTTGTTTTTAGGTTATGTGGATACTACTAGCCCCGTTGACGATGGGCGTCGCCGCCATTTTTCTTATATGCCCGGTGACGGCAAAATGGTGTCTTAAACAAACTCTCCCTGGCCTGGAAGCCATTTTCAACGACTTCTTGGTGAAACAAAATATGAGCTCTCGTCCCGTTTAACTTTGACGCTGAAAATCGTTCCTCACCAAACGAATAATCGCTTGGATACCTCTCACCTTTGAAAAAATACTACAAAGTATTATCTACAATGTTACAATGACAATAAAATTTGTTTGCACGAAGTGAATTATTTAAAAATAAAAAGAACGTGTTGAACAAATGTTCAAATTTTATTTGTTACATGAACGAAAACAATTGTCTTCGTGGACAAAGGGGAATTAGATAATTAGTTTGATCTTGTGTGGCTTGAAAATGGGAAATTTATGTCTAATTATTGTTTTATTAGCATTATTAACAAATTGATGTGTAAATAACGTAGATAAGAGACAGTAGAATATTTAAACAATTTTTGAATAACTACCCCTTTACAATGTTTTAATGTTAAATAATTTGAGAAATAAGGAAATGACGCGAAACATTCAAATCTTAATTCCCACAGCAGAAAGTAACTTTTTAAGGTTTTCAGTTGAGTTTCTCCGCATGGAAAAATGAAATAAAATAGTTGGACAATTTTTGACTGAAGAAGTCGAATGTTAACAATTCCACTGAGTTCTGCTGGAAAATTTTGTAGTTTCCGTGTAAAGCTGTAAAGACAAACGAAAGCAGGGAATTAAATGCTGCAGGGCAACGCATTTCCTGTAACTGCAACTAAGTATTTACACCGGCTCGATTCGTTGGCCGACTCCCTTCCGGCAGCAAACGGATTTTCAACGGTCGTTTGCAAAGTTGCTCAACCGTTCATCAAGCCTTCGTCAAGCACGGATTAGTTGAAACAATTCGGTTGTTGTGCGTCTTTATGTGCGCCGCGATCGTAACAAGCTTTATTCAAGAATGTTAATGGTTTCTTGCCCGAATAAATCTTCCCCTTGCGATTCGATCGCGGTTGTTAAACTTTGCAAATTAATTTTTTCACTCGATCATGTTCCGTACATTTAATAATTTTCCATCGCACCTCACAGCGCAAAATTGAAAAATTTATAAGCAATAATTAATTCTTCATTTTTTATTCACAGTTTTGTTAATAATGAAATGTGAATTTCTTATAAATTTAAAAAATTGATTGTTGTCACATAAAGGTGTATAATGATTTTAATTTTCAGAAATTGATTAAGGCAGGATTGTTAATATTGCAAAATTGTGTAGTTCGTGAGGAAAATTTCGTTGTGTTGGTATAAATTCCCAGCTGGCGAATAGATGGTTAAATTTATTTGTGTGTGTTTTCAGAATAAATTTACGCGGGTACGTACTGAAATAAAACGCGAACTGGCGCACGGTTATCGGAGGAGTCTTTCTATCGAATTTCTATTTTTGTAAATCGTTCGAAAGAAAAGAGCTAAATAGAAAGCAAATACGGGCCAGCGCGTTGGCGGATCGAGCGATCGCTGTTCTTTCACTGCGGGAAGCTCGCTTTGAGCACGGAAAAATCAGTTAACTTCGCTTAACTTCCCCGGGGATCGTCCTATTCCTGGGATCGGCTGAATTCCTTCGACGATCCGTACGTGAGCGAGTGAAAAACCCGTTCGAAACCCGCGACAATCGCGTCTTTGTTCGACCCAGTCCGCTGAAACCGGATTACGGACATTTGAATGCGCCGCGAAACTTTTGCGACTCGTAATCCGATTTACGTCCCTGATTTCGGACGCCGTTAATTTTTGCGAACGCGGAAACAACTTCGCAAAAATCCTGCGTTGCCTCCTGAACGAAACCGCGGCTCAACAGCCCGGAAAACGAATTTTCAGGACGACGCTGGATCGACAGATACGATAGAAACTCGGGCGTAGTCGCGTAGCGCTCGTCGAGAGGATAAAACTTTCCCGAAGAACCAATTCTCTGCGACGAACCGTTCTCTTGGAAAATGCTGCTGTAGTTCCGCTAATCTGGCGCAGGATCTACGCTCCGCCCACTCTGCAGTCTTCGCGCGTCACTGGCTGTACGCCGCGCGGTGGGGGACGCGCCGCACTGTCCAATTGGTCGAAACTTCATTCACAGTTTGCTGGAGAACGGTTCATTTTAGAGAAATGGTTCTTTTGGATTTTCGGATCAGTTTTTCGAGCTGAATATGATACGGTGAGAAATTTTGTGTTTGTTATTTTAGAAGTTACTTAGATTTTTAAGTTTCCGAATGAACCTTGTGTTTCGTGGTTCACGGCTAGTGTAATACTATCGGTAGAGGGTTTATCAGTATTGTCACGTGGCCACCACCGACCAGTAACATTTGTATTTGCACGGGCGCCACGCGTTCGATCTCAGTTAATTAGAAATTAATTTCCAGGTCTTTCAGCCGTAACGAGCCGGGCGATTCGCGTGGCTCAGGATAATGCGAATCCGGGCGTTGTTCAATTAGTATGCCTGGAAATCAACATGTAAATCGCGTGGCTTAATCGCTTTCGAATGAACCGTATCGGGTCGGGGTTTTTTGACTCGCTGAATCGTTCGTTAAAGTTGCAATTACATGTTTGTTTTTTTGTCCTTTTTGCACCGTCTTCTCCAATGGGAATTAAGTCACAACAAATTCAGATTTCCATAAATTATTTTGTACAAACCTAAATAATTGCCTTTAATTAAAAATATCATTAAAAATAAGTTAAACATATTATAATAGGTTTTATAACAATTTCCACGCATTAGAAAAATTTCAGCATTCGTTAGCCTTCCAAAAATCAATTAATTAATCTCCATAATGATAACCCACCTTCTTTGATAATTACTCAGTGTCTACAGGAAGCCACATTTTTGGCTGCTCATTAAAACGTTCGACAAGCTACACGTGATACCATAAGTAAAGATTTGAGCAGCTGCTCTTATAGCAGCCATTAATCACAGGACCGGCCGGTGAGAGGGGGTTGAAGGGGGTAGTTTCCGAATCCGCTTAACGAAACGACGTCGTGTGAACTCGTAAACAATGTCTCCAGAAAACTTTGACTCACCTAATCGGACTAAGGACGTCACCCATAATAATTAATGAAATTTAAGGTGCATTGTTCGACCGCTAGGGGATGAAAAGAAAATTCCAATGAGCCGGGCGTAGGGTGAAACGGGGATTTTTAGGGGGTTGGGGTCGTTGAAGGATAGGAGACGATTAATTCGCTGGTGGTGTAAATTGCGGCTTCATTTCCCGATGGAAAAAATTGCTCGAGATAAATTCGAGCAAGTGGGCGGGGGTAACGAGAATTTATTTATCGGAGAACTTGCGAACGAATTAATCAGATTTAAGCGGTCTATTGTGGGAACAGATTTCAATTTTTAGCCGGTTCGAGCTTCCACCATTTGTTTCTTATTGTTGCAAGGCTAAGGAACATTAAAAAATAAAAAGAAGAACATTAATAAAAACATTACGATTTAAAGACATTTAAATATTATAACAATTGCGAGTAAAATAACATTTTCTTTAACACTGCAAAATAATTCATGAAAATCTGAATTCCTTATTTTATAATTTTTGTCTCCAATTAATATAACGAAGCAAAAACCGATTACTGATTAACGAAAGTGCATCGCGGTCTTAGAAATATTGAAATATTATAATAATTGGAAGTATATGGCACTAAATCATATCATCTCCGAAAAGTTCGAGAAAGATGAGACCGTCTCCGAACGGGGACTCCATCAGAAAAGGAAATGGCATAAAAAGCATCGCGATCCGCCCCGCGTCAGCAAATACTCTGATTAAAAATTCGATCACGAAAGGGAAATAAGAAAACCGTGTACGCGTCCCCTCCCCCACAACGAGAATCGATAGCGAGGTAACCAATGAAACGTGTTCGGCGAGAATAAAATGAGAAAAAAGTGGTGGTGGGGAAAAATAAGAAAAATGAAAAAATTGCCGTATCCACTTTGGTCCGCGGTCCATTGAGCACCGATCGTGACCGCGACACTCGACAATTTGTAAAACTCTAACGGACCGGTTCGGGAACCGTTCCGAACTAGCATTTCGACCGGAGAAATTGATCCGAGCTATTTGACCAACTGTCGATATTTAAATTGTTGTAGCACCGCGAAAAAAAAATCGCACGACCATCTTCCTGGGCTCATTTTAAAGCTTGAAGTCTTCGCTTTGAAACCCCCGAACTATTTTTATTTTCAAGGTTTTTCGTAGGTCACAGTGCGTGCAGCAATTTTCTACATTTAGGGGATGATACTTTACCCAAAAAATTTGACGATTTTAAATCCGTCTTCGGAGCTAAACAAATTTTTTTTGGAGACTAAAACCAACGAGAATTTGAAGATTGAAGTTTCCTCTTCATAAAGATACCAGGTAGACGACGATTCGATTTTTTTTCACGAAGTCGTAACATTTTGAATGCGCATAATTTTTCCCCTAAAGTTAACAACCCCTCAATCTTTACGGTCACTATTCCGGCAGTCTGCAGACTATAAAAAAATTTTTCTCGCCTCAAGCCAACGAGGTTACAAAGATTGAAGTCTGCCTCTGCCAACGACACCAGAAAAATCGATGTGCGATTTTTCGTTTTGGTTTTACAGCAGTTTGAGTGAAAGGGGTGGATTTGTCGGTTCATTCCCGGGAACTTTTGCACGCCACTGTACGTTTAATGGATTTCCAGGGAAAATACTAACTCCCGTGGACGTGAGCATTGTTGTGTAACTTACAAACTTTTTGATCGTTTGCTCGGCTGCAAAAACAATCGTCACACGGTCCTGGGTATGGCGGAACGCGACTGCTCTCCCCGGGGAATTTAGGTTAAGTCACAGCAAATTAGTTCGTTTTTACACGGACATAGATCGTCTTGATGCTATTGTCCGGTCCACTGTGATGTCTGACCTGCCCTAACGAATGCTAACAACCGTTGTTTACAAGGGAAACGGCGGAGCCGTTGCGTGGAACAACGCTATTCCGCGTTTAATTGCATCTGTCTGTTGGAACTCGTTGTCTGAACCGTCGCTCAGCGCGCATATTTTGCATTCGAGACGGAACTGGATACGCGAACGAGGAGTTATCATGCTGAACTAATTATTAGCCAGGTAAATTAACCGTGTGCTGATATATTTTTTCCCCTATTTTTCAGAAAACCAAGCACGCCAGGTTCCCAGGAACCGCTGGTAGTAGTTTGTCTGGCTTGTATCGACCACTTCTACTTGCGCAGGAACTGCGAAATTTATGGCTGTTAGAGTATGTTCTAATTTGCCTGGAAAATTCAGCACTAATAAATTTACGATGAAGATGCGATTGAAATTTTTTATAACTGTTTAATTTAGGTATTGTTTATTCGAAGTTGTGGAAGTATTTGTACACAGTAAAGTAGTCTACAATAAAGTATAATATAATAATTAAGAGCTGAGAAAGGTTAAAATTGAAATGAAAGAAATGGGTTCAGTAGAAATGGTCAGTAATGGCGCGACTTTGAAATTTACATACCTCCTCCAAATTAGTAATTATCCAATCAAATCATTGCAGAGATCGTTCGATTTCACACTTCCGATAATTCACGAGTAGAACTGGCTGGTAATGGTCAGACGACTGGAGAATTAATAAATATTGCATTTTCCATATGTATTTGACATTACACATTCAGGGATTAAATCGTGTACATTGCAACCGTAAAAACTTAATGGGCTAAAAGCTATTATAATTAAAATTTTACGCGGGATTCGAGCACCCCTATAAACAATTTATAAAAATAATTTTCAACGCAATCAGCCAATACTGGTCGAACCAATTGAATAATGTTTTGACGTGGTTCATTCGCAGCAATTATTTTGCAGTAATCAACTTTCAAACTTGATTGAACATTAAAAAATAACAATTTTAAATATTGAGGCTAAGGAGGAATTACCTGCACTGGTCAGACACATGGACTCAGATTTATGGATTTTCAAAAAATTCATAAAAATACAATTACTTTAAGTAGAAATGCCCAGCAATTGCCAGACAAACTTAAAATTTCTTTTCCTTCCATCAACTGCAAATTTTCTCACAAAAACCAAGATGGAGCAGTCAGTTGCCATAAGAATTGCATGCAGCGTGTGCATAGACGTCGACATTGGCATAATATTTTCACCAACCTGTATAATTAACAGATTAACCGAAGCAGCGAGATTAGTTGGCTCGTTGATAAGCAATTCGAGGCTACCGCCGTAATTTTTCGGCTGATCTGGCCGCGAAACCGATTCCCCGAAGCTGCAGGAAGCAAATCCGGGAAATCCAGGGATAGACCGGAAACGGGTAAATTACACCACCCCCTTAAAGACGCGCACCCACGGATTATTATATCCGCGTCGCACGCGACCCGATCGCGTGTTACCCACGGACCGTATAATCCGGACATTAAGCGTTGTTTCTAACTGCTAAGCAGTCTGTTTAACTACTACTTAAATCAATGGATTAGGGACTCTTCTGCGAACAGAAAATGGTGTAAATTTAATTCAGTGTAATTTAAAATAGTAATTATTTTTTAGATTTATTCTGTCAGAATCCTCCGCCGATGATCTTCTTCACCGCAAGACACGTTCCAATTCGGTGGAATTAGCAGCTTGAAAATAATCGATTGTTCGGTAAGCCATAGACTATTTTTTCTTTTCGCGTTTTTTTTTAAGTAATTCTTTTATTTAGGAAAATATACAATTTTACCGAAATTGTAACTATCTAATGAGCCGAATAAATTTTTTAATTAAACGAGGAGATCATTGAAATAATAATGTTTATTAAGTTAAAGAAAATTGTATTCACGTTATTGAATTTTATTGATTTCTAAATTAATTTTTCGGCGGAAGGGTATTAGAAAATTCATTTATTTCAAATTTTCTAGAATAGTAAGAAAAATGTATTTCACTGCTTTGTCCGTTAATTTATGGTAAAATATTGCAAGAATGAATAAGTAATGGTTTTTTAACGTTGCAGGGAGCCCAGCAAAGTGATTTTTAAAATTCGTCCGGTGCATGGAACTTGTTGTGAACTTTTAGTTTTATCGGACATTAATAAATAATTCTCTTTTATATATAGAGAGAGTTTAAATTTTCAGTGTAATCATTTTCTCGTATCTATCACACAGTTTTCGTAAAGATATACGGGAAAGTAGGACGTCAGGCATTAAGATTCAGAGGGTTTCATCTCCCTAAAGAATCAAAAAGTTGTAAAGAAAAAATATTACATGACAGTTTTACTGAGATCCCCTACAAACCTGGAAAATTGAAAAGAAATTGGAATTTTCTGGGTGCTGGAGTTCTTTTCGGAAGTCAGTGGTATAGGTCAATATTCCGGCTGACGTTGGGCTGATTTATCGTTGACTTGGTTTACTGGATTTAACACGTAGTCCATGAAAATCGTAATTTAACCGACTGAAATCAATTTTTCGGAAAATATTTTTTAACGAGGATAACACAAAATATGAAATCTACAACAGTTTGTCATTTAAAAAAAAAATTAATTATCGCATTCTTTGGTTAATTAACAGAGGAATATTTTTTACTGGCTTCAACAGAAATCTACATAAATTAATATTTAGCTGACTGAAATTATTGTTCCTGGAATTATTTTTTAACGAGAATAATGAAAATATTAAATCTATAACTGTTTTGTTAATTTTTCATTCTTTGAGGAATTAGCAGGAATATTTTTATGTATAAATAATCCTTTGACTCCATGCGATAACCATTTTACGGACTCGACTTTGTAGGTGGAAGTTATATAATATTCCATATTCAATTTGATTTCGCTAAATTTTTTCGCTGTTTTATTGAATGAGTTCTTTCAATATTACAGTATTATTTGTATAACATGGCAATTTTCATATATTTACTGATGTTGATTGATGTTAAATAAAATTGATTTCCGTTCGTATACGATTGATTAAAAATTAACGAGCACGTTTAACGGCGATTCAAATTAAACAGAAATGGTCGTGTCATTAGCAAATTCCCTTTATTTTATCGAGAATTAAAAGCCATCCTTATTGGAACAATTAAATACATTCCTCATAAAAACCACCCGTATTTGGAAAATTCTCTACATGCTCGAACGAAATTGCTAATAATTTTCACAAGCCGCATTAAAATGAACATTTTCACAAAAGTCCTAACGGACTTCAACGAACGGAACGAAGCCTTCACAGGACTCACTTCCGGTACCTCCACATACCTCCATAAAAATAACTTTCGCACACCGGCAATCCCTTTGACGATTCTCTCGGTTCTTCGGAACATAAACAAGCGGTGAGTATGGCGACAAAAAAAAAAAAATAAATAACACCAACGCCACCTTGTACCGGTGAATTTTCAGCCGCGGGGCGAACAATCGCGATGTATCAAACGCAATATTCTTTTGTGCGGGGACGAGTAGTAACAGAGAGTGTTTCGGTCGGGCCGGGATAAAAAATAGAAAAGCTGGGTGTCGGTGGAACGAAGAAAAAGATGAAAAGTAAAACCGTTGCACCCTGGATTGCACTTCTGCGGTGCATATTCTGTGCATGCCGGCACGTATAATAGTGCTCTCGCGAGTACGCGCGTTTCCGCGATATTGTTCGCGGCATGGAAACGAGCGGAATCCGAATGGATCCGGCGTCCCGTGTTTCTTACGAGCACGCCGAGAACGCGCAGCGCCGATCCGCGGATTATTCGGAGCGTATTGCGTTCCCGGATGGCCACATATAGTCGTTCGCGAATTTATACGAACACCACCGATGCTGCGGGGGCGGTGGTGGTTTTCTGTCGCGGCGCGAAATGCAAAGTGGCTTGTAAATTCAAGTGGGGCGGCTGTCGCGTCAAAGGAGGCTCGCGGATCGTTGTGAATTTCACGACAAAAGTGAGCCTGCTGTGGACTGCGATGGAATGATGCTGAAGTAGGTGGAAATTTGTTTCGAGCGCGTAGAACGAGTTCGATGGTCGGACGAATGTATTTGTAACTGTTCATTTGGAAATTTTATAGGAGAATTATAATCATATAAAAATATTTGTGTTATTTTGTCTTTTAGAGATTTCAAGGTCACACGAAGGTGTTTTTAAACGGGACCAGCCCTTACGATGATAGTCGCTTTAATTAGGAATTCAGTGACTATAATTGCTCAAGGTCGTTCAAGGTCATTCAAGGTCATGGCCCGATTGGACCATTCGACATTGTCCTGAAGACGTTTGACGTATCTTCGAAAACAATGGAGATATTTATAGCATTCTGCGAGAATTATAATCAGATAAAGATATTTGTTTTTTCGTTATTTTCTCTAGGAGATCTCAAAGTCACTTGAAGGTCTCTTTAAACGGGACCCCAGCCCTTACACCTACGAGGATGGTCACTTTCATTAGGAATTCAGTGACTATAATTGCGCAAGGTCATGACCCGATTAGACCATTCGACATTGTCCTGAAGACATTTGACGTATCTTCGAAAACAACAGAGATATTTATAGCATTCTGCCAGAATTATAATGGAATGAAAATATTTGTTTTCACGTTATTTTCTCTCAGAGATCTCAAAGTCATCTTCAGCTTCTTAAACCTTATTAAACACCTATCATGATCATGGTCATTCAAGGTCATTGAACCATTCAACATTGTCCTGAACACATTTGACATATCTTCAAAAACGAAAGCAAAGGATACAGAATGGAACGGTTCAATTATGAGCCGAGTACTTTCTCGAGCGTTTCTCCATTAATTTCTCCGGCGAGTTAATTCCAGCAGAAACGACTCGGCGGGACGTGCTACTAGAGGCAAAGCCAGTTTTCCGTCACGTCAGGCGCGTGCCATCAATTCCGTCGACCGATGGGAGATAAATCCTCGCGTTCAAGTGTCTCGAAAGTGCAACGATATCGGATCTGGCGAGGAGGTAAAGTTGCAGAATCTGTTGTCATTCGACGAGCGCGTCTCTCGCTGGCAACTATCGGGAAAGATCTCACGAACAAGCAGACGCACCGCGTCAGGAACTTCTCTACGACTGTGTGTGCTCGCTCGCTTGCTCGCGAGTACACACCTCTTGGAAAAATAAACGAAACTTTCCTCGAAACGACGTGTACGTGTCCCGCGGAAAATTACCGGGCCAGAAGGTAGCGTCTATCTCTCTCTCCCTCTCTCTCTCTCTCTACGGTTGTTGAACGGAACAAGAAGTCCCGAGAGTGTAGAGAATTTACAGCGCCGCCAGGATGAAGTTCGCGGAGATAGTGTAACGCGAGCCTGCAGCTAGCTAAATTACTGTATCAACAAGTAATGCCCGCCGAGCGGAAGGACCGAGTCAAGAACTGGAAATTGCGTCGTCTCATCAGCGGCCATTAGTCATATTAATCGCGACCGTCCATCTTGCGCAAACTACCTGATCGTGCCGCGACCCTGTCGATTTTGCACTTAAACAACGCGAGCTCGGAGACTCGAGAGAGAGAAGATTACAGATGATGCGGCGAACGAAGTTTTTCGATGAAAAATTCAAATGGAGACTTCGGGTCAAACCAGACCCGGGCATCGCACCGCTCCCCAGGATCGCTAAAGTGAATCGCCGCAGGAGGCGCTTGGCAATCTCGGAGGTCGAATCCAATTATTTTTCTAAGATCAAGATTTCCGAAGAACCAACTTTTCCCCTCCCATGAGAAGATAGCTAATGACTATTCAACGTTTGGCTGATAGAACGGGAAAAAGGGAGCGCGCGCATCACAAGAGGATTTCCAAGGCGGGCAAAGGGAGCCCGAAGAAAAAGGAGAACGCGAAAGTTGAGTCTCCTTTAACTTCTCCCCGGCGGCGGCGGCGGCGGCGGCGGCGGCTATTGGAAGTTACTTACTCGGTATGGTTGTGTGCGAGAGTATCGGGAATTTCGAGTCCTCGGCACGTACGATTTATGGTAAATTCAGTTCAACCTGTTCCCCCTTCATACTTCATTTCGCTTTCAGGCGCGGCCGGCTTAAACGACGTCATCAATATTTATTGCTGTGTTGGGAACGTGTCTCGCCGGCGACGTGCACCGCTCGTCGTCGGCCCGAACTTTTCAAAGCGGCCGCACCGGCAAAAACCAATGAACGCGGACGAATATAACCCCACCAGGAACGTGATTCTAATGGGACTTCCGGCGAATGTCAACACTTCCGCGGGGGAATTCTCGATGAGTTTCGGGCGCTCGAACTTCGAATTCGCGCGATTAGGATCGTTCGAATCCTGGATCGCTGTATGCAAATTTAATTATGCTGGAAGCGTATAGTTGGCTTGACGAAGTATGGTTGTTTGGCCGTGTTTGAGCATCTGGACGTCGAAGTTTGAAGGGATCTCACCCAAATGCGCACGCCAGATCCGGTTCAAATAGTTTTGTTCGAAGCAGTAGATTTGAAAATTAAGTATTAGAAATAATTGCTTGGATATACCCATTACCTGCAATTTCAAATTTCGTCATTCTCGTCGTACCTTTTCAAACATAGCATCAGTTGATTGTCGAGATTCTGCCGATTAAAACGAGTCCAAACACGACGTAAATCGGCCCAGTTTTAGAGACTCGATGTAAATAACAATTAAGAACATCCGCACGATTGTTATATGCAAAGTCTATGAAAGTAGACCGATCTACGTCGTGTTTGGACTCGTTTTAATCGGAAGAATCTCAGCAATTCATTGGTACTACGTTTCAACAGGTAAGACCGAAATTACGGAATTTGAAATTTTCAATCAGTCCGACGAGCATGAGGGATTATTGACCGAGAGTATTGAATCGAGAGGCAGTTTCGAATCGAGAGGCAGTTTCGCACGACACCGAGAAACACGTACCCCCCGGGGGGCCACCCCCGTGGCCCCGTGGCCCCCATGAATACTTCCTTCGTCCGCGGAATTCGTACCGCGATCACGTGGCCCGCTTGTTACTCGAGAATTCGGAAGACACGCCCCGGGAAAATTGGCGAGATTTCACGGATAGTTTCCGTCGGTTACGTAAGGGTCCCGCGACGTGAATTTTTACAAGGCCCGGAATTGGCCGTTTCGGCCTCGAGCCCAGGGACTCGTCCACGGAATCGCAAATCCGCGGGTCTCGACACCAGGGAGTTGTACAGTGCGAAGAGAAGTCGCGGAACAGGCCAACTCGCCAAATCGAATTATAGTGTTACTGGTACTTTACATTCGTGACACCCTATATAGTCGCCCGCTCGGAAGATGTTCGTTCCTGAATTTGTTAGTGGTGTTGAAATCTTGTTTTATTCAAAGTGTGGTAAAAGTTGGTTTGGTAGTGTTTCTATTCTTTTGAGACACCCAGTATCGTTGTCTCGTGTGAGAATCATTTTCATACATAGTATAATACTATTTTAATATTCTTTTAAATTATGCAATGCATTTATTATAATCGTATATTACATTAATTGTAATATATAATTTAATGTTTGTAGAATTGAATGGGTCCAATTAATTATCAAATTTATTTTTGGATAAAATTATTTTATAGGAAAATTGACAGAATTAGTAGAAGAGCAGTGAAATCACAGACGAGGTATAGGAGTAGACTTGTCTTTGTTTAAAACTAGTTAGAAAGAAATACATTCCATGTATTTCTTAGCAGTTCCTAAAATGTCTCCCAGGAGACGCTTAAAATAATAATATTACCATTCGGTAGAAGCGAAGAGTATGAAATGTATATATTCTGAGGGGAATAGGTCGGTGTATGGCCAGACGTAGATATGTATAGCGATATTACAGCATTCAAAACAGCAATATTTCATGAATATTATTTTTTAATATCTTGTTGAATATCTTGAGTATCAAATGTTTAACCAACATAAATGGCCTTCGAATGACCTTAGACCCTAAAATGAAATTGTTAATTCTACAATTGAAATTCTAATCTCAGGACTTTTTTCGATATTTAAATCAACATGGACGACCTACTAATGATCTTAGACCGTAAAAAATTCTTTCAATTTGAACAGTAAATGTAACAAATTATTCATTGTACTATTAAAAGTCTATTCTCAGGATCGTAAAAATGTAAAGTCCAAAGAGCACGTACCCTAATTTCAATGGGCCACCAGGTATAAAGGAAAGAAGATTATAAAGCGCCAGTAAATAAACCACACGGACTCCCGGTGGCTACAATTACCTTGCAAACAAATTAAGTAACAAACAAAATTACGTTTCGCACGAGGCACGGGCAGAGAGAGGCGCGTGGCCAAGTTTTAATTAACCACTCGATTAGCCTGTTCAAAGGGCTTCGAAAAGAGCAGGCGGGAACGGGAGAATACTTTAAAGCAGGAGCCCTGGGCTTGGCGAGAGAAGTTCGCGGAAGTTGAAATCGGCCGCCCGGGGAAAATTGTCAAGACCCGACACGTATTTCCGCGAAACTTTTTCCGGGGCCGCGCGATTTTATTCGAACGGTTTACAGGCGGTCGATTTACCGCGCGCCCCAGGAAAAACCCTAGGAAACAACAGCCTCGCAAGGGAAGACGAAGGGAAATGAATCGAATCATCGTACGACCCCGATCCTCGGAGCAATTGCACGTGAAACAGCTTTTTTTTTTCTACAACATACTATAGCACGAAATTTCCGCTTCCCTTTCACTATTTTCGATGGGGCAAATTTCACTAGAGAACGGGGATGGCACCCTCGTAACACTTCGGATTATGTACGCGGTTCCGATTTCAGGTTCGAGGAAGTTTCAAGTGGTTTCGAGCATGTTTGAAAGCTTTCGAATGGGTCTGAATGAATTTTTCTGTAATATTCTTGCCGTTACGCAAACGTGTATAAAGTGAAGGAGCACTTTGAAAAATTTACAAAAAAAAACATTGAAAACTTCAAAAATTTTTTATTTAACCCTTTGCACTCGGAGCTATTTTAACTCGAAAATTAAACATTTCTTCCGACCTAGAATAATTCTATTCCATATGATTTCTTTTTATTTTATGGATATGAAATTCATATAACATCTCGTACAATACTTAAATGATTAGCTACCAACTTGTTTAATAATGTAAACAATATTTCTAATAACAGCACAGCAATTTTTGTGGAGACTCTGAGTCGCCACTCGGGGGCTAAGGGTTAAAATGTTTGTTTTAGTTTGTGCTTCAAGGTTTGTTTGTTTGCACTGTCAATAAAAGAGGATATTTTTAACACCAATATTTAATCGAAAAATTTTTTTTCTTTCGAGCAAATTAATTTTTACTTTTCTATTTGCTGCTTGGTGCAAAAGTATTCTGTTTCGAAAAGCATCGTGTGGAGGTGATAATAGAGAATTCGTTCTACAAACTGTGTGAGAATGAGAAAGAAACATGAAACATAATGAGTGAGAGACAAAATGTATAAAGTGAATTACGAAATGAGTGTGCATGAATGAGTGTGCAATGGATAAAAGAAGAATGTATTTTGTTTAAAAGATTTGCCAGTCGTCGTTAATATGTCAAAGAGTAACCATCACTTGTAATCGTTAATTATATTAAATATATATTTATACATATATTCACTGTTTGAACACAAACTGAGTCTAATTTTCTGATTTTTTTCACGGAGATACAGCATCTCAAAACCCATTGTGGCGATTGGAAAAATCTTTATAAATATTTGATGATGCAATAGTTCAGATTAAATTCTTGGAGACTGTAAAGAGGAAAATTTCGTCTCGGTTTAATTTCGAAAAGTGCGTGCAGCGTTTCGCAAATTGGCCATTCAGTTTAATTAAAGAGAAGGCTCGCGTAGACGAGGCCATAAAGCGTCCGATGGTGGACGGCAGCTAAGACGGAGGTAACACAAGTTAATTAATAGCGCGGGATGGCGGGTGTTCTGTTAACAGGTGAAATTTCTGCAGGTGATCGCGAACAAAGGCTACCTGTTGGCTGCGGGACGTCTGTCCGCAAAGAAACGAACCTGAAATGCCCTCTCGAATTCCTACGAACTCGGTCTCCTCGCACGGGGCTTCCATTATCGCGACGTTTACGGCGAAGAAATTAAATAAAGCTCAGCCGAGTCCCTGAATGGACGTCGAAACTTCCGAGAGGGAAGTTGTTAACAGGACCGGCTCATATCCACCCACAGTTCCCATGTTAATTCCGAAGTTCCGGCGAACTCCTGTTCCGTCAGCTCAGCTCTCATTGTGTTTGAGACGTACCGGAGATGCAGACTCTTGGTTTATATTAAGTGCTCCGCGATTTACACCGGTGCACAATTAAATAACATTAATTAATTACTCCATTGTGCCACATATACTGCTTACCAACGGTACACATCAGGTGGAAATGGCTAATAGAATTGTGGACCATTGATACCGTTTTTTTGGATCACCCTGTATATATATTTTAGTTCGAAATGGTTTAGTTGAAACATTTGCAAATATGTTTTCTGTTGTGGTGGTCAGTTTTGTACACTGGGTTTGTAGAAACCCCTTTTGAAACAGCCTGTATATTATACTCTTTAATGTCTACAGATAGTTGATAGAGAAGTAATGCTCCGTTCAGGGCCTGTAATTAGACAGAATAATGTTTTTTTGAAACTATGATGAACATCCTTGAACTTGTTTATATACAATTTTCACAATCACCAATTATCTATTAAAAAATTGTCAACATGTACCACAATCTTTCGCAAATTTAATGCAATTTATATACATATGCTTTGCAGAAAAGTAACAGTTTGTCTTTTGAATCACCCTGTATATCGAATTCTTGCAATCTCCGAAAATTCTTGAAAAAATTGAAAAATGAGTATATATAGGAAACCTAACGTTTCTTTTGAATCGCTCTGTAGGTGGACTTGAGAAACTCAATGCGAAAAGAAAATCTTTATAAATGTCACAAGCCATTTTCTCAGGGAGGGTCGACACTCCACCGATTGCTACGGGATTCGCGCCATTAAGTTTGATCCCCGCCCCCTACAGCATCTGTCAAAACCATGCGCGGGCGACACCGAAGTCTTTTCACCGTGGGGATTCATGGCCCTCGTGGATTCACTCGCTTCGGAAGTTAATCAACCGTCCTATCGTATATCCCCTTGCCCCACCTCCTCGGCCCCTCCTCCCGAGGTTTGCCATTCAAACCGGAAGTAGTTCAAAGACGACTGTAAGAAAATGCAATGAAAGATTCATGCAGTCTCGATTCGCGGGACAAGAGGTCCTCGCGCCTTTCCCATTTCGCATGCAAATTCGTTTCTGCTCTCCCGGCCCCGCCTACGCTCAACGCCCCGCCCACTTTCCTCCCAGCTCGCCCCTCGGTCGCCCGTATTCCACAATTTCGGTTGAAATTTTCCGCGACACGGTCGAAATTATAACAGACTGAAATGCTGTTGGTCCAGCGCCGGTATTCAATTAGCTCAATGTTTGAGTTCATCCGGCGGAAAACGAGTACTGTGAGAGAGAGAGGAGTTACGCGGACCAACGACGGAGAACTATCACGAATAATTAATTAAGCGACCATAATTGACCGACTAATTCGTGCGCTCGGATAGCTGAACCTTGTAGCCCAGTATCGATGAATTAATTACGGTGCTGCACACTTTCGCGTCTTAGCGGCTACAGGGCATTTCAAAATTGGAGGAACGTTTCCGTGGTACACTGGAAAACTGGTGTGCCTAATATGAAATTTGGTAAATAATTTTATGTGGTAATAAGATTCTAACTAGTGACAATTAAGGAAAAAATAATTTAATTAATTAGGAAACTAAAAATGAATTTTTTTAAATACTATTACAGAAGTATAGAGTAGAATTTTTATTCTGAAACCGTGGTTGAAGATTTTTCGGTTACATTTGTCTGAAGCGATTTTAATTCTGATTTCTACTAATCGATTTAGGATCGACGACCACGATCAATGGTCTCGGTGGTCAGTAAGAACGGTTCGGGCACCTCGACAGCCAGCGAACACGTAACTTTGTTAACCGGATAATTTTGCAACTGTGGGTCGCAGTTACCGCGGCCAGCCATCGGTGGGCGCAACGTTTATTGGGAAACATCGTTAAATCGTGTCACGGGGATACTTTGAACGGGCCGCGAACACTTGTACAACTAATTGGCTGGATCGACAGGCGTTCTAGTAATTAGCTGCGCAGAGGACATCGCGATGGATGACCGTGAGGTTCGAAAATTCGCGCGTACGACTGACGTTCGAATTCGCGGGAGTTACAACAGAAAATTCTGCAATAAAAAAATTATTTACGCGAACAATGAACCAACTAAAATTAAAAATAATTTTTTAATTTATTATTATCATTCGTACAAATCTGCAACTCGATTAGCCGATTTATTAAGTTTAAACGAACATATTTGATACTTCGATAGCGAATGGACTAATAGTGGACACTTAAGTGTAGCAACTTTGATTAGCGAATGATAAAGTGATTTCAAAGTTACGTGATCAAGAAGGGTTACAGACGTGTTCAACCTTTAAGTCGATCCTCAAAAATGTAACAACCCTCAAAATTATAAAAATTAATTTTCCTTTGCAATGTTAAATCTTACGTCTCTATAATTCGACTTCAGAGTCACACGACGTTAGGGAGGGTTAGCAATTTTTCTTATTACGCTGAATCGTGGCTTTGTGAAATCGTCCCGGAACTTTTGAATGAGCCTGTAGTAAGAAGTCGTTTCCGATTACCTAATCGAATGATTTGTCGAGCAAAATGTCGCCGTTTAAAATTTGTCGAAGTGAAATTGAAATTCCTTTGGGGCCCAGCCGGTGGGGGGATAAGACACGGGAGCCGCGCATTTTTCATCGGATGAAGACAAGCGAATGTCCCCGATTGAATGACAGATTGATTAACGAGCAATCGACCGTTCCAGGAGCTCGTCTGTGTCGCTGATTGAACGTCGGGCCGAATGCTTTTCATTCCTGCGCTGCCAGTCGATGATTTATTCTGACGGGGACGGATCTGAATGTACTTTTTTCCGCTCGGCATCGGAAACGACTCGCAATTAATTGTCAGCTTGCATTCGCCTCCGTTCATTACGACACTTAACGTAACACTCGATTCCGCCGTGCTCGCGTAACTGTTCGCTACCCGGGAAAACATTTATTATTCAACTCGCAAACATTGATCATTACGAATCTGTTCTACGAAATGTGACAATTTACTCCAGTGCAATTATAGCGTCCAGTGCAGTTGTAATTGTCAACTGGTAGATTAATTATTTTATCCTAGAATTAATATCAATATTTGACAAAAAAATGTACGTATTCGCGAATAAAAGTTTTTACGCTTAAGTGTCCACTGTAAGTCCCAATAACGAAAATATTACCACAAGCGAAACAACATACGTACTTTCAAACAATGTAGCCATTAATAAGAAAAAAACTTATTAATTTTCGTAAGAAAAATTTCGAAAAATTGCATTTCAATGGAGATAGTACACCGAGCACATAATAGTCTGCCCCCATAATAGTTCAGGCATTTATCATCTGGCCTCGACTATTGCCCGATAAATAATTAACGCGTTTAAACGAGGAATTCGATAAGTGGCAATTAGCATCGTGGGATAATAAACGTTTCTCGTAATTCTCGTTTCTAGAGGTCTAAGGGATGGGGGTTTGCAATTTATTTCGTAGAATTAAAATTATTGGCCGCTAAATCAGCGGCCGTGGACAGTTTGCGGCCGCATAAACAACAATTACAAAGCCTGGACCCCCGCGATAAACAACGATTAATGACTAGATAAACAATGTGTGTGGGAGGAATCGGTTACAGCGTCGTCCAAGGGCGCGTCACGATTTCGTTACATTTCTAATTACACGGGGCGGTTGCCACCGTCAGTGGAACGGGGGTGGGGGGTTAATGGGCCGCGGCAATTAACGCAGATCGTTTTATTAATTGCCCGCCATTTCGGATTTCTTCTTCGCCGCTAATTAGCCCGGCGCGGTTGGATAATTAGTTCTTCGCCGCTAATGATACGTGAAGAGGCCGATTAAGAGTATAATGACTTTAAAGTGAGGTTAAAAAGGATTCCCAGCGGTTTTCAAGATGGCGGGCCAACATGGCGGCGTCGACGCGTTCTTTCGATCAATTAATGATTTATTATCAAAACTCTGTTAGAAAAACAAAAATTAACGATGATGTGCTGGTTTATTTTTTATGAAATTAGGGTAACTGCACCAGTGAATGAACATTTAAGAAATTGGTCAGGAAGATATTTTATTTTAAAAAAAATGTGTGAATTAAAGGAATCTCATATATGCCAAATGGCTCCCTATACTTCATTTGTCAAAAATAAATGAGCACAAATAAAATGAAATTATTATTATTATTTGTCTTTATTAAACGTTAAATAAAAAATATAAAAATACCAGTCAATGAACACTACATTCTAGTAATTGAACAATGATGGAAAAGCAAAAAAAATACAAAAGCGTTCATTTACTGGTGCAGTTACCCTATAATAATTTAAAATGTTTTTGAGAAAAACGGAAATTTTAGTTTTTCGAATGACTTTTTGGAGTCGCTGTATAAGGTGGTTAAGTTCTAGAGACGAAAAAGAGAAAAACGCAAATGAAACAAGATGGTGGACGTTAAAGGGGAGCGAAGAGAAGGGTTGAAAACGAGGCCGCTATTTCGTTGGTATTTTTATGTCGGCGGCGAAAAACCGATTAAAAGTTTCGGATTAAAAAGCTCGGCCCTGCATTGGTCGGGGCTTGTTTTCGGCGATTTTTACACGGGTACCGTTATCTCGCGGGAAAAAGGCTCATTCGAATGATAAATTGTGCACTACGGTAACAAGGTATCAGTGCACGGAAGTTTGTTCGTTGGAAATGTTCGGAACAATGTACCCACTGGGTTAGGTGAAGACTTGAAAATGCTGGAAACCTCCGTGGTTATTGTTTAGTAAGGAATATCATTTAATTTGATTGGAAATTTTATTAGATTTAATCAAGGGTATACTTTGAAAATTTTTCTTTAGTAAATTAGGCGATACTTTTTCACGAAACTTTCTGGGTTTATTTATACATACTTGAGCTACGTTCATGAATTTTGATACCCCTTTAAAGCCGTTACTATGCTAATTATTCATCAACGATTTTAAATGGTTGCAACGCTGTATGAACTTCAGGGTATAGTTTGAGAATTTTTGTTGCACAAGCTACATATTTTTATGAAACTTATCAGGCTCATTTACATACATTTAACCTACGCTCATGAATTTTTATACACCGTTATCGCCATTATTGTAGTCATTATTCATCGAAAATTTTGAAAGCTTACAATAGTGTATAAAATTCTGAGTATGAGAATTTTTCATTACCAAACCAGGTAATATTTTTTTAGAAAACTTTGCAAACATATTTATTTACATTTGAACTATACATGCAAATTTGTGTAAATCGCTAATTTCAAACAATTATTCATAGGGGAAGCAGATCTATGGGGTATTGTTTCACATTTTTAAAGATAACAATTTAGAAATATTTACATATATAGTTCAGGTACGTACCAATCTGTCAATAAATTTTCGTGTAGGTATATCGTTTGGTTCACTAAATAAAAATTCCCAAAATCATTAAATATATACAACATACCCAGGCGTCTATAGAATTTGATAAATAACTACCACGTTATTAATGCGCACAGCAACGTAAAAAAATTCATGAATCCACCTTAAATATGTACAAACAACTCTACAAAGTTTCATAAAAAAATGTTGCTCCCTTCACCGAAAAAAAATTCAAAAATTATACTATACAACATTATAAACTTCCATAAAATTTGATAATTAACTACCACGTTATTAATGCAAACGGCGTCGTATAAAAATTCGTGAATACAGTTTAGACATATATAAATAACTATGCAAAGTAGCATTAATGTTGCCGAGCTTAGGGAAAAAAATTCTCAAATATTACCTTGCTACACAATCCGAGGGTTTGCTAGTGACGGGTCAAAAGCGACCCGCCACCGGTGGCGCGAGGTTTAATTTTTCGGACGACTGGTTACGAGAATCGAGAGGCGGGCTCTCTCGAGTGTATATCGATCCCGTGAACGGACGACCCGTCGAACCGAACGAACGGGCGATCAATTTTTTCGCTGGTCCTCTAATTGAAAGCCATCTTCCGGCGAACGCCTTCTCCAATGGGACACATAAGTTCTCAGGAAACGGGACGTTCCTCCGGGTTCCAATGGCTCTCGATTTACGACTCGACACGGTTCGAAGGGTTTCTCGGACGATCGGCGTGCGTTCACCGTTTGTCATCCGGACGTGACCATTCCGTTAAACGCGGCTCTCCCTTTTTCCGGTCTGATTTTTTTGTTATTTCCCAACAGTAATGACTGCACGATGAAATAATAAAATGATTCACGCGATCGGAAAATATTTCGTTTCCTGTTGCGCGCACCGTTCGATCGCAAAAGGTCGCTTGTCATGCCTGGATATATTTAAAAAATGGCTTTCGCTGGTTGATTGGTTCCTGAATCGACAGACTTTTTTTTTATCAATACTTTGTACATTTCATGGATAATATAAACAAACTGAAAATAACATTTTATTAGTTTTCACGTGCCATTTGATATCTTTTCATTTAATTCTTACGGTTCGTTCGTTTATACGAATTTTTATGAATCAATTTGTTGTTAATATTTACTGAAACTAAGTTAATTCAGAAACCGTTAAAATAAATATTGAGCATTTTATACGTATCGAGTGATTAACTTCATTTTCGGATGTGTGCAAATATTTGTATAAACAATTCGGCAGGGTGACCGTGAGGTTCGAAAATTCGCGCGTACGACTGACGTTCGAATTCGCGGGAATTACAACAGAAAATCCACAAAAATTCTGCAATAAAAAAATGATTTACGTGAACAATGAACCGACTAAAGTTAAAAATAATTTTTTAATTTATTATTATCACTCGTACAAATCTGCAACTCGATTAGCCGATTTATTAAGTTTAAAAGAACATATTTGATACTTCGATAGCGAATGGACTAATAGTGGACACTTAAGTGTAGCAACTTTGATTAGCGAATGATAAAGTGATTTCAAACTTACGCGATCAAAGAGGGTTAAAGACGTGTTCAACCTTTAAGTCGATCCTCAAAAATGTAACAACCCTGAAAATTATAAAAATTAATTTTTCTTTGCAATGTTAAATCTTACGTCTCTATAATTCGACTTCAGAGTCACACGACACAAACTGAAAATAACATTTTATTAATTTTCACGTGCCATTCGATATCTTTTCATTTAATTCTTACGGTTCGTTCGTTTATACGAATTTTTATGGATCAATTTGTTATTAATATTTACCCAAAACTAAGTTAATTCAGAAACCGTTAAAATAAATATTGAGCATTTTATACGAGTCGAGTGATTAACTTCATTTTCGGATGTGTGCAAGTATTTGTATAAACAATTCGGGAGGGAATGGCAGAACGCAATAACGTGTAACACGTCGAAACACATCGAGACTCGTCGAGATATCGTGTTCTCTGTTGATAACAACCGAGCGGAGCCCGGCCACGCGTTGTTTTCCCCGCTGTTCAATTTTCCCTCTCGAGAGACTTTGTCGGTTTAATGTCGAACGCCGTGCCATAAACGCTTCCGCGAAGTGATTATGCAAGGGTACGAGGGGACGAACAATGGGCTCCGGGCGCTCGATCGTCCAACAAAAAGCGTCGATACGTGCCTCGAGCCAGTTCGAGGCGTGACTGATTCCACTCGGTGTATTGATTTTAACGTAAGAACGAGTTTAAAAGCGTCTTTATCCTCTTCCGGGTCGTAAAGCGTCGCTTCCTACCGCGGATGTTAACAGGGAACCGGCACGACACAGTCTTCCACGATCGACAGACCAAAATCGAAAATGATCCACAAAACGGCCCATCCGGCGACACTTAACCGTGACACGCCGATTTCTGTCCCATTTGCATCGTTCGCGACCCGTAAAGTCTTTCGAAAGTGTCTTCAAGTCGCTTTTTACAAAAATATTTAAAAAGTCGATTAATTTGATTTATTTAAAACAATGTATTGTTAGATGTTCTAGTACGTATCAACGTATTCGCGACGTTTTTCCGAGTAAAATGAGCCCAAATTCGATACAATGAACGTAGAGAAGGACAGAATGAAATACGGTTCACGTCACTGTCCGCGTCTCTTTCTTTCCGATGCGCTGTCCTTCCTTGCGACCGAAACTTTCACCGTGCATTAAACCACTAAATACAATTGAAACTATATCGTGTTTGGTCTTGTTTTAATCAGAAAAATGCCAGAAACAAGCCAGTGAAAGTCCCATAAAAAAATTATGAAAATTAAGAAATTTGAACATTCGATTCATGGTATCAATGTAGTGTATAATCGAGCCTACATCAATCGTTTGTCTTGACAGGCAGTGGAGTGGGTAGGCACTGGACAGGAATCGTGCCCACGACTCCGGACAAGAATCGAGCATTTACTGTATTCCACTGTTCGGATAATAGAGGTTCCACTAAATCGTGGATTAAATACGTAACAATAGTCCAAATTGTATCGTGTTTGGACTCATTCTAGTCAGAAAAATGTCGCAGATGTGCTGGCGAAGGTTCCATAAAGAAATAATGAAAAACACTGTTTCCAATTTTTTAACTAAATTTTCTCAGAAACACAGCGTCCCACAGAAAATCTTCTCTGCACAACATCGAATGACTTTTTTATGAAGAATTTAGTAGAAGAATCCGAATAGGAATTAGAATTCGAATTTAGTCTCGAATCGCGATTTTCGCCTGCGTAATTATTGAGCAGGCAGAAATCTTGAAATCGCACGGCCACGTCAAAAATTCGAATTCTGCAATGATCTAGCCAGTTCGGCCGTGCGATTACTATGGGAAGCCTGTGCCGATACGATCCGGCGTCGTCGGTGGATTTGTCGGACGCAGACCTCGCAACGCGTCCATCCGTCCGCTGCAGAAAATTAGAGCATGCGGTGCGAATGACGGGGCCGCGGCGGCAATTAATATCGGCGAAATCACTGGGATCCGTGCCGCGGATTATTAACACTGTACCACGTGTATCCGCCGCGGACGAATTATTTGACAGCGCGCCCCCGGTGGCTGTCGCATCCCTCCAATCCCATTGTCAGAAAGCGGATCGTCCTCGGCTGAAAAATTAGACGAAACGTCGACCCTCAATCACTGAACGTGCCCTGAACTAAGAGTTACTGGCATGGGCAGCCCTTTTAAAAATGGCTGGAACGAATTTACGAGTGTATCACTTGTGACATCACTTTTTAAAACATTTATTTCCTTATAAAACTTTCATCAATACGTCCCTTACATTTTTCTGATTAAAATGATACCCAACACGACCCAATACGGATCACATTTGTTCCTTTAATCCACAAAAGTGTGGAGCCTCTATTATCCGAACCGACCAGCGGAATATTCATAGAATACAATTCAAATATTATTGTATTTCGACTCATTTCAACCAGAAAAACAATCCATTTAACAATAAATTGTTAAAAAAAATTATTGAATAATTTTGTGATTTTTAAAAAACAATATTTTCCACCAGTCATTTGTAATGCTCGGTAAATTTTTTATTAATTCTCATACTTATATTCTTATGTTTTCCATTCAAAAGCGATCTGATTACGTGCGCAAAAGATTTTTCATAAGAGGATTCGTTTTTGAGATAATTTTTATTAAATGTTGCAAAACGCATATTGGATCGAAGATACCTTTTGGGACTTAAAGGATCATTTTCCTTTAATGAAAGTGCAGAAAGATTATGTGGAGAGATTATTTGTAAAAGGTTTCGCTTTCGAGAAAATTGCATTTGTGCATAATATGAGACACCAGAAAATTGTTTGAATGTGGTTGGGCACTTTTACAAAAGCAAATGTGTGTAATCACTGCTTTTAATTGCCGTTAATGGCAATATTGGTATAAAATCGAGTATACACTGTAGTATTTCGTTTCCTGGGAAAGGGATCGTTTTCAAGGGGATTTCTTTCGAATTGGAAACACATTGCACGACCATGATAGGCCATTTCTATTGGAACCAAAGGTTACCACAGCTTTCAATTGCAGCATTTCGGTTTTCGGTATAAAATCAACTGAGCAATGTGGTAGGAATTGTTAGCTTTCAATTTCGAGTGTCTGACTGTTGTTGGCTCATTCTACTTAGAACAGAACTGCCAGAATACACCCTTCGTTCAAAGTTGAATAACACGTTCCAAGGAAGTCGTACATCAATTTTCGAGGCGTGGATGGAAAGGGGAAGCTTCAGTCTTGAAATCTACGGTGGATTTAGCCACGAGAAAAATTTTCCAAAGCGTTGACAGACGTTTCAATATGCAACATGTTCTACACACCTTGTGTCTTCAAATTCCCACCTGCAGTATCGTGTAAAAATTTTTCGAACAAAAATGAACAATATAGTGTGAAAGTAGAGGGTTGAAGCTTTAAAATGAGTCCAGACTCTGTACAATTTTTTTAAACCAAATAATCACTGTTTAAATATGAACAATTCGAGTATTCCTATTTTTAACGTGAATTTTTCTGGATCGAAATTATAATATATAATGAATTTAATGATTTCTGTATGTGTTATTTCGTATGTGGTATTTCGGTATGTGTTATATTTTATTTTCTTTTTTCCGTTTCGGATTTACACGGCTGTGTCGCAATGTTTCCTTCTAATTATGTTTACATATATTACACAAAAATTTATTTTTCAGACGCAAAATATGTCTCTTAGAAAATGATCAACATTATGATCGAAACGTCGAGAAGTATGATGTATTAATTGCACATTTGCTGTTTTATTCCTATTTTTTTTGTACAAATTTTCAAGAACTTTTTCCGTTGATGGAGTTTCGCCGCACTATCTCCGCTGATGTCCCGGTCGAGTTTGCGGAAAAGAGCATAATCTGTCGCGTCGGCGAACAATGGTATTACAGGGCGGTCTCTCGGCCGCGTGTAATCTTTCGCCTGGCCGCGGTAATTAACTCGATGTTGCTAAAGGGCGTCGATAAGCTTCGAATCGGATGGCCGATGGTAATTAGCGGCCTATAGTCACCACCGTCGCGTCGGGTCCAGTGATTATGTATTCTCTCTCTCTCTCTCTCTCTCTCTCTCTCTCTCTTGCGTGCACGTGGAGTATCGGGCCTGGTCGGGTCGGTTTCTACCGGCATGAAAATTGATTGTGCAAACGAGACGGTGTTCCTCGGGCGTGGCACGGTGTTTGTATCGCGATTCAATGATCGTTGTCACATAGGCGCGCCCCGGTACGAGGATGTTTTACAATCGATGATTTAATGATAGCCCGCTGTTAACGAGCCGGCTAGCCCGTTACCTCGTCGACGGCCACGGTCATTCCGCGCGTCGCCAGAAATAATTGATTTCTAAGCGGTGACCGATGCCCGCCGCGATTTATCAAACGGGAACAACGAAATGGAAACTTTATACAGGGCCAACCGCCGCCGTGAATTAATTGTGTTGTTGAATTTATGCCGGCTTTTATTCATATCGTGTGTCCACGCAACGACTGAGGCGACGTTATATGCAAATGTTGGTCAATAAAATATTCATGTACGCGGTGGAACAGAGTGCACGATGGATCCTGAATGTAGAGGCTGCAAGCTTTCAAATGAGTCCAGGCTCGTTGTTGTATCTTTTTTTTTTCACCAAATTATCACGGTTCATATATTGATGATTTTTCGGAGTATATATTTACAGAATACTTTCTAGGGAATTTCATTAATCACCAGACGAAGTTTCGTGAATTTGACGAGACGTTTAATGAAACACTAGGGAACATAGTGAGTCATAGGTTTTCTTAAATTACCAATTTACTGGAAATAGTGCTAGTGCATCTAGTAAATTACTAGACGAAATTCCCTAGATGTGCTTTTGTCGTTGAATAAAATAAAACATTAGTCGAATTCATAAATAACTAATCTAAATAAAATTACTAGATTCTAAAATTCTGGTGAAACGCATAAGTAACTAGATGAATGTACCTACTAAAATTCACAAATTACTAGACAATATGCAATATTTCCTAGATACAATGACCAGCTCATCAACTATAAAATACTCTATTCAATGAATTTATATTGAAACAAATAATCGGAGAGTACTCACTAAAATAAAGTCCCTAGATAAAATACCAGCAAACTTACTAGCCAACTCCCTTTTCTCGCAGCGTCTGTAACAAACGAAATGAAATGAAACGAAACAACAAAAAACGATCGGTGGTAAGACAAGAGATAAGACACGATGACGTTTCGATAGTTTCATCCGTTTATTTATTTCTTTATTTAATGACACGCTCGCCCGGCGGTCGTGTCCGGTTACAGTTTTAAATCGAACCGACACACTCAGGATCAGTTACTCGACTCGATCGATCGATCGAGTAATAACAACGTGTACACATTCATACATATACTCGCACGCAGCTCGGATCGACCGCTGAACGACCAATAATCGCTGATAATAATCACTCTCTTCCAACATCCGTATTTCAACATTCTTGCGCGACCCCGCGGAAAACGCAACCGCCGCCGTATCGATTTTCAACAAAATTATTCCCTCTCCTTATCGAATATCGATAATTCTTATTAAATCCGATGGAATCCCGGGTTTGCCGGAAAACAAACCTCCGCTTATTGCGCGCGATGCCCCGGCTGCAATTTTCCAACGGAGCACCACCAGTGGTTCATAATGTTTCAGCAGTTCAAGCGGTTAATTGGTACACAGAAACGGAACGAACGGAATTATAATAATTCGGGGGCAAGTGAAATGAACCGTAGAAAAATTAATTTTCATCGTCCGAGTTACTATCGTTCATAAAAATTAAACTCACCGGGTTTTAATTCTGTTGAACTTGCTCTTTTCGATGATAAAATAAAGGATTCGAATATTTATAACTAGATTATAAACAATTAGACAATTTTCTAACATATAAATTGAACGGAGAATAAGAGTGAATTTTTTTTATCACTAATCAAATAACTCGATATACTTAAAAATAGGACTACTAGTTCAATAACAACAATTCGGTAACCACATTCTTCGCTCTCGAGTACTATAAGTTAATATTTCTTTTAATTTTATATCCTACATCAAGTTGAACCACGATGATAAACGTGATTTACAAACATTTATACACCCTAACAATACATCATTCGAATTTTCAAAGAATTTGTTCCTGAACTGTTGAAACCTGATTTGGTACCACTATGAGTCGTGTTTCGTAAAGATCCTTTCAACATTATTCAACGAGCTTCAAATTTGGCAAAGTGCACGAATTTGCGACAAAATTCCTTCTCCCAGCATCCCTCGCGGGTAAGCCTAGTTGTTTCGAAAATTACAAAAATTCAGCGAAGAACACCCAGAAACCTCTATTTTATCGTTAGAATCACTCGGAATTAAAAACTTTCCGAATTTCCTCGACATTCGATGGATACAATTTTTTAAACGCCCTGTAGAGCTGTATATTCACTTTAGAAGGACGTCGCAAGTGAATTTAACAAATTACAACGCGAATTACCCGCGAGAAACGCGTCTCCGATTAATTACGAGCGTAGGCCGGCGCTGGCCCCGCCCAGGCCTCGCCCAGGCCCCGCCCAGGCCCCGCTCTGGCCACGCCCCGGTCCCGTCCTGTTTCGCGTCGAGAAAGCGAATATTGCTGGTACTCGTTACATCTACACGGTGTTTCCCGTTATTATAGGGGTAACGCGATCCATCCCCGTCCTCTGGGAGAAGAACGGCTGCGTGATCCCAACCGGTATCGACGAGTTTATCTACACCGGGGGCAATTCCGCCGGAAACCGGCGTCTTCCCTTTCCGAGAGTCGACTCTCCTTGGCTCGACCATCGACATTCGAGACGATTATCGGGTTTCGACGCCACGGGCCATGAGCCGACACGCTACGCCTTTGATCGAGAGCTGGATGTTACGTATCTCATTGTCGTAGGCCGCCTATCTGGTTTCAAATTGTGATTGTGTTTGTTTGGATTTCAGACTCTGTGCTGTTTTAGACAATTTGAAAATTCCTCACCGGTGAAATAACGTCGTCAGGTCCGTAGCCACTTCACTTCCAGAGGGCGCGGGCTCCCGAAGACCGATATGCATAATTAAAATGTTTACTTAATAAGTAGAGTCTCGAGCTGGCGTTGACGAACAATGTACGCGGGTTTGCTGAAAATCGAGGACCACGCGTTCACGTAATTGGTGTCTCTCTTTCGACGGCATTATTCAAACAGTCGGAGATAGGAAAAACTGATCGATCCTTGGAGTGGTGCTTGTGAACCAGGACGTTTAATTAGAACGATAATTAATCTTCATGCGGAATTTGTCGGCCGGTAGGTTTACCGTTCCGGGGAACAGTTAGGCGACTCAGGTGGTAAATGATTGACGAAGTAATTAATTGCCGTTCCACTTGGGGAACAGAATTATCTGGGGAGGATCGACAAATCGGTAGATCTGTCATGGATCTGACAATCCGATGTTTATTACGCTCCACCAGTGATTGGAAAAAAAACACTTCGCCCCCGTCAATAATTTCGTTCATTAAGATAATGAAGACAGCAATGTTTTAAACACTGCTCGATTTTTAAACAATAAATTAAACAAATTCATTTTATCTCTAAAAAAGAATGAAGACAAACAAATTTTAAAGCTCGTTCGATTTTTAAATAATAAATTCGAGCGGTTAATATAATTTTCCCCTTAATTAGTTAATATTGTTTTTTAGCACAAAATATTTTCTTTTCAATAAGAATGATTTTAAAAAACAATTTGAACGGCTACATAAGTCCGTAAGAATTATTTTTAAAATAGATTAATTATTTTATGATGTAATAAGCAATATAAAAAATCAAATTATTTTAGCGATTTAACACTGCTGTTTCATCAACGTGTGTTCGAGTCATTAACTTGTTGCACGCAACGCAGTACATTATTTGTTATATATGAAGTGCATTGGAAAATTGATTATATGAATTTTATCTGAAATTTAAAATCCAATGTAGTTTATACTTCTCGGTGGAATTTATTTTTTAAGTAATTGTCCGTTAATACTGATCGATAGTTGAGATAACGTTCTTCATTGATCTAAATTGACCATATTTATTAACGTCGCAATGTAATAACCCAGGGGTCATTAAAACGTCCGCCATTTTGGAAGCGATAACCTAGAATAAATTTCAGATCGATAGATGTCCCATCGCAGGCCGTCAATATATCGCCGTCATCATCATTCGTTCATCAACGCCGCGCGACGAAGAGTCTCCATTGTCGCGTGATCATTGTTAGGTTGTTGCACATGACCGGGGACGCTCGAACGTCATCGTGAATCATCGGAAATCATTATCAGCTCGGTCGAATCAAGAGTAAACTCCACCCGTTCAATGTCAGTTCGAATGGACGGTCGACAGTCATCATTAACCTGTGGCTTTTGTATATTTATAACAAAAATGAGCAGGTCTAATTTAAATAATTTAAAACAGTAAAGACATTAGAATAATCGAAAAATACTATTTTATCATTATGCTGTTCTCGATCCAGCTCGATTTTAAATTACCAACAGCAGTCTCCATATAAATTTATTTATTCACAATATTTTTTATGTTTCGGTGGATAAAACATTTTCAACATTTTTCAAATCAGTGTACGAGATCTTTTCAGAATTTCCGCGAAAGAGAATAGATTTTCAAAAAAAACCGCCAACTCACGTGCAACAACCGAACGCAATTCCTCAGTTAGCCTAACGACGTCCGCGATAACCTAACGAACGATCATAACAACGAAACTCGATCGTTAGTCTAGTGGCAAACTCGCGTCGCGTGGTTTATGTACAATGTATTTACAGTTGGACTGATATGACGAGCGCGTGGGAGGGGCAGTCTCTCACCGCCCACCTGTCCCCCGTTCACTCCCCCTACCCCGCCCCTCAGACACGCTCGATCTCGGTAAAACGGCTTCGATCCGGTCGTATAACTCGCGAGCGGTTGTATTATTTACAAATCAACTTACGCGTACGGCAGAAGACTTCGAATAAGCGGCTAGGGCGATATTTACAGAAGCTGAGAGAGCGGCCAAGGATGTGTCCCAGATAGAAATTATATAAGTAACTTATATAAGTAACGCCCCACAGATTTACAATTCCACGATCGGTCGCGCTGCTTCCGTTGAGCGGACTTCCTGCGTTATGTTCGAAAACGTTCTTCGTTTTTCTCCGGAAACGTTGACACGATGGAATTCGTCGGCCAAGAATAAGTCGAAAACGTTCTACACAATTTTCTTTTACGACGCTCCAGTGCTGAGAAAATCGAGATCAAAGATTCTACTAACCTGCGCGCGTCGAAAGGGGCGTGGCCGCGAGCGCGCACGCGACTCAAATCTTCAAACACGATTTACTCGAGAACGGCGCGTCCTAGAGAGATGGTTTATAGGACGTTTTCGATGTAATTTCGGGAGAGGAATCGTTCGGTCGATGTCTCGGTCTCGAATTACGCAGTGTTGCGCAGCAATAGTGGAATAAGTATGTCGGGGACGCTACGCGGGCCTATTCAGAGTGGTCTGAAGTCGAGAGGTTCCCGTAAAAATCGGTGAAAGTAGGGAAAAGGTGCTGAACTTTTCTATCTGGGACGGATCTGATGCATCCAGATAAAGTGCATTCTCGCATATCGGCTGCAAGTTTCCTCGTTTGCCCGAGGAAACGAGAAAACTCACCGTACTTACATATTTCGCTTTTTAGACGATTTCCCAGAGTGCCCTGTTTCCCGAACGGCGGGAAAAGCGAGGTCTCGTGTCCTGGGGGAATTTCCCGACGGTCCACAGATTATTCCCCAAGCTTTTCGGAACTATCGGCAAACAATTTACCAAGGGAACTTACATATTTCTTTCGATGAACACCTTTTCGAACAACACCAACGAAAACCCAACACTAGCCACTCGAAACGACGAACTAAAGTAGCCTAAAGAGGTTCACAGGACGTGACGTGGTTCGTGGGTGTCGTTTCTACACTGTGACCTCTTCGGAGAACCTGGTCTTGTCGTCCAGATTGATCACTATGTCGCGCGTCCTGGCGTGGCCCGACTTGCTTTTGCTTTTCTCTCTGGGTTCCTTCTCTTCTGGCTTTGTCTCTGTGCCGATGTCTTCGGTGGTTGGTCGACCGGAAGTGGACACTGCCACGTCAGCTGTTCGAGGAGTCTTCTTGGCTTCCACCGTGACCAGGACCTCGCTGTCCTTCGAGGAGCTGGGGTCCTTGGACTTGATACCGTTCTTCTCTATACAGGCCTGGCATCTTTTCTCCTCTTTCGCTTCTGTGCCTGGATAGGTGGTTAGGAAATTGGGTATTCAACGGTTAGGTAAAAAAAAATTTTCTTTTTAATTATAATTTTAACTCTTGAAAAATAATTACGAGTTCAATTGGTAATTTGATAAGATTGAATAAGAAAATTTTGGGAAATTCCTATATGTTGAAATTAGGATGCAGACTCACCACTCTTCTTGTCGCTATCAGCCTGGTACGATCCTCCAACGTTTGTCTCAGCGATCGCCGTGGATCCATTCAGATCATTCAGTCTCATGCTCGAGGAGATCGCCTGGATCGTGGACACCTGGGTTTCCGAACGATTAGCTGCCTCGTACATCGCTGCCAATTTGTTTACTAAATGATGGTTGCCGAGCAGAATGTTTTTTTCCTTGAGCACCTCCAACTGGTTGATAAATCGACGGAACTCCTCCTGGAAAAAAAGGAAAGAAACGCGAACGGGTGAGTTGGGGATTTTTGGAAATTCCATATTACAGAAACTCTGTTATTATTTTCTTATATTTAAATCTACAGGAATTCAATATTTACTCAGTACCGTACCTGGGCTCATTTTAGACAGAAAAATGTCACGAATGCGCTAATACAATTTTCGCGGAGAAATAATTAAGAACAACAAAGTTGCGGAGGCTTCGGTCAAGCACGATGCTCGGAGTGTCCAGCACGATGTTGCAAACTGCTGTCATTTCTACGAACGCACGAATTTGTTCAAAATTCTACGCTACGTTGTAGATAATACCTTCTACTTTGAGGATAAAAAAAAACTTTTTGTTCGCAGACGTATCAATTTTCGCCAGCAACGGCGGCCATCCATCAATGTTCAGATAAAAGGTTGTTTCGGATAACTCCGCCATTTTTTCGCATTTCGTTCTGATAAAAATTGAGAATAAAGTCAAGACTCGTGACAACGTCACTGTAAAAGATCAGAATTGTCCATGCAGTAATTGTCCTTGAAAAAAATTCCCAAAGTCAACACGTGTTTGGATAGTGGAGGGTACGCCCTTAATTCGCGTTTCCTTTGATCGATGCGCGGGAACACGAGCCCGTAACAACGAAAGGGTATGAATCTTGCACAAAAATGGGGTGCTCGTTCCATCACTCTGGGTTAGGTGTCGCGTGTAAATTCCATTTACGAGGCCCTGAAGGGCCGAGTGCTAATCGTCATCAGTCAAATGTCAGAACAGACGCCTCTGCTCGACCTCTTTTCTCTCTCTCTCTCTCTCGCTCTCCATCGGTATTTTTCGTTCTTTTTTTTTTTTCGTCGCCGCAGTTCCAACGATCGTATCTTCGAGGTCGACGCAATTTTCCAGGCTTTTTGCGATTCGCTAGTAATCTTCGCCATCCTAAAAGCCCCGGCGGATGACATTTTTGCGCGCTGGCTTTTGTCGGGGTTAATGCAACCAGGCCGAACTCTCTTCGTCAGTGGCAGCCCGAGTCGCCTAATCGTCCCGACGCGCGGCGACGCGGATCGTTTGCGAATTCTAAATGGCAGATCACATTTGCGACGCGTTCTCACCGCACCTCTCGTTAGCCCCGCACGATTTTTTCACCCAGGAACACCTAGCCTTCACCGCGTCCAGGTAACTTAATATTTTAATCGATCAAACCGGATGGAGTAACAAATTCGATTTATATTATCAGAAAATTATATTTTTACAAAAGAAAAATTCGTATGAAGTGTTGGTATATGCAACAGTTAAATATAGAATTTAGCATGAATGGGATATACGTAATCAAGTACACTTGAAGCGAGTATATGTAATTTTGTGTATTAAGCCAACTTCACTCTATGTCCAACTCTCAAGTGTGTCACATTGAAATGTAAAAGAGTCATTAAAGTTTATAATAAAATTCTAATCAATTAATATCAAATTACATTGTGTCTGTGTATACAGTTGCACCATTCCACTATAAATTTCTTATAACGACATGAAGTTCATATTATGAATCTCATAGGAGATTTCCTAATACAAAAACAAAAAAAAGGTCATATTTTTGGTTAATGGTTTCTGTGAAAATATTGTTCTCCATGTCAAGAGTTTATTAAAAAAAAATGATTATATAATTATGTATATATAAAATTTAGTGTAAAGTTTCTAATTTAAGAAAATTTAATTAAAAATCTAGTTTTACATTTAACATTTTGGATCCCCTAGAAATAATGTTTATAAGCCTCGTAAAATCCGCAGTCTAGCAACAACGAAAAATATTAGTGTGCAATTTGGAAAGTACACAGTATAAATTTCGTTGGCATAATCTGGGTTAACTAGACTTCGCTATAATGTTTGTTCTTCAGAGCGGCGGGGCACGGTCTAGGTCAATTAGGTCGCGAGACATGCTCGTACACTAAGAACTTTGCTATAGTCCGGGCAAATTAAATTTCGGTATACTTTAGTCGAAGCTTTGACGTACTCTAGATTCACAGGGACTCTAGCATACTCGTGTCATTGTACTCTTAATAGGAGTTTAGAAAACTCGCCTTAATCTACCGTATCTACCCCAAATCTGCGATACACGTAACCTTCTTACGCCATCTTGCTTCTTATAAACAATTCCGGAAAATCAATTTAGCAATTTACAAACCAGCCTGACTGATTTATATTGTTCTGATGGTTATCGGTACCCTATTTTCAGGCGCCATCTTGGTTTCTCGGAAATCATTCAAAAAATTAATTTACCAGTTTATATATTTGTCTAGGTGATTTATGGTCTTTCGGTTATGATTCTTACGCCATCTTGCTTCTTATAAACAATTCCAAAAATCAATTTAGCAATTTACAAACCAGCCTGACTGATTTATATTGTTCTGATGGTTATCGGTACCCTATTTTCAGGCGCCATCTTGGTTTCTCGGAAATCATTCTAAAAATTAATTTACCAGTTTATATATATGTCCAGGTGATTTATGGTCTTTCGGTTATGATTCTTACGCCATCTTGCTTCTTATAAACAATTCCAAAAATCAATTTAGCAATTTACAAACCAGCCTGACTGATTTATATTGTTCTGACGGTTATCGGTACCCTATTTTCAGGCGCCATCTTGGTTTCTCGGAAATCATTCAAAAAATTAATTTACCAGTTTATATATTTGTCCAGGTGATTTATGGTCTTTCGGTTATGATTCTTACGCCATCTTGCTTCTTATAAACAATTCCAAAAATCAATTTAGCAATTTACAAACCAGCCTGACTGATTTATATTGTTCTGACGGTTATCGGTACCCTATTTTCAGGCGCCATCTTGGTTTCTCGGAAATCATTCTAAAAATTAATTTACCAGTTTATATATATGTCCAGGTGATTTATGGTCTTTCGGTTATGATTCTGATCAATTTTCTAGGGACAACCGTGCCCGAGGGACTGTTCCGCGTGTACGCCACCCTATTCTCTATATCTAGCACTATTAATTGTGAGCTTTGCTTTCATCGAGCCGGCTAATATGGCGTTATCGAACTCTACAGGTCGGCTAGGACGTTCCTCATCTGAGGCATTAGTATGTCCACTGGTAAATCCTCGTTTCTCGCCACTCGATGCCCCCATTGCATTCCCAGAATTCTATACGTGACTACAGGCTGCCATTGGATGTCAAGAATGCACTGGACCGTGTAATGGTCGTGTCATAGTAACTGCTACATGATTCCTCTAGTTTTAAACCAGCCGGTTGGCTGTCGGACTTAGTATTGAAAACTGAATTACATTCGAACACGTTATCGAATATAAATTTTCTCAAATGTGAATTGCATCAAATATGTATACAATTTTTTATATATGGAGTATTATGAAACGTAAATTTTATTAAACATGAATTTTAATGTAAATTGTATCAATTATCAAAAGAGGATTAAAATGGTGACAGATATATTTTTTTTTTCTTGACACGATTGACAGCTGGTCGCGACGATGACACGCGACAAGATAAGAAGTCCCGACCTACATTTAGCCTGGTAATACGCTTATGGCATTCGCCGTTGATTTATCAGTATAAGTTTCATAGACCGTGTAACCGTCCCTTGGAAACTTCATTAGGGAGATTTGCTTCTTAAGCGGATTTCCTGTAAGGTTGCCCTTTACAAGACCAATGAAATTAAGCAATTATTTTTAATGGCGAGTTCCGTGATCTTGCTGCACGCCTTCGGCAACGTTACCTCGAACCAACTACCCGTGAACTGGCCGGGAGGGGGGGGGGTGGTTTCCTTAATTACCGATCTCTTCAGTGAGATGCGAAAAGAATTCAATAACACTCACGTTAATGCCACGACGAGCTACTTTAATACTGTGGACTGTTGATTTTTATTCACTCATTTTGCATACAAAATTTTTGTGGAGTCATGTATACTCTGAACAATTAACAAAACTTTTATTTTTATCGCAAGAAAGCTTTCATAAAAAAGATTTTCCCCATCAAATTGTACACTAAATATTACAAAATACTATAGAAATGTCCGAGGACCATTTTTAGACAGAGTTAATAAAATAAATAAAATTATTATTAAATAAATTAAAAAAAAATAATTACATCACCGTTAACAGCAGTTGATATTTACCGAAGGAGAGACAATAGATAATCAGGAATGAGATCGGCGATAACTATTAATCTGCAATGAGGACTAAATAACGGGTAATTGGCAATTAGCCGAATTCCGTGGGGAGGTGACACGCCAGCGAAAGAATCGACGCGCGTATAGTCGATATAACGAATGATTCGGGGATGATTAGTGACGTGTTTCCCTCGAATACGTCACGCGAGCGCATATCCGTTGGCATGCTCGTTGAATGCCCGCGTAATTCTAAATGCAACACCATGTCCATAACTGATTTAAACATTTCGCATAATCGAATCACCGTTTATAATTCTCAAAGCGGTAATTTCGCCGATAATTGAGTGCAATCGGCGGTCGGTTCCCGCATACGCCGCGATTCATTACTACTGTCACTCAGCCGGGGTCTGAATGATAATTAAATACGGAAGTTCCAACAATGTAGTCATCGATTCGAGGACGTCGTCAATACGCCACTATACGGTAATCATTTCACCGAAGAACGTTTAAAGATGATTCGTGATTTTTGTTGGCACTTTGAATGCACTAATGAGGCTCTATACAATTTTTAATTAATACATTTGGGGCTACTTACACAAATTGTGCTACCAGTTTTTGAGCTTAGGCTGAATAGAGTCGTCATGGCTAGGCTAGGTCTAACTATGACTAGGTTAGATATTAAATTAGGTTCGACTATGTCTAAGTTTGTTTAACTATGACTGAGATAGGTTCAACTATGTCTAAGTTTGTTTAACTATGACTGAGCTAGGTTCAACTATGTCTAAGTTGGCTTAACTATGACTGAGCTAAGTTCAAACAAGACCAGACCAATTCCAACCATGCCTAGGTTAGGTTCAACTATGACTGAGCTAGGTTCAATTATGTCTAAGTTGGCTTAACTATGACTGAGCTAAGTTCAAACAAGACCAGACCGATTCCAACCATGCCTAGGTTAGGTTCAACTATGACTAAGCTAGGGTCAAGTATGACCAAGTTATGTTTACCCATGACCAAGTGACTATGTCTAAGTTTGTTTAACTATGACTGAGCTAGGTTCAACTATGTCTAAGTTGGCTTAACTATGACTGAGCTAAGGTCAAACAAGACCAGACCGATTCCAACCATGCCTAGGTTAGGTTCAACTATGACTAAGCTAGGCTCAAAGATGACCAAGTTATGTTTACCCATGACCAAGTGACTATGTCTAAGTTTGTTTAACTATGACTGAGCTAGGTTCAACTATGTCTAAGTTGGCTTAACTATGATTGAGCTAAGTTCAAACAAGACCAAACCGATTTCAACCATGTCTAGGTTAGGTTCAACTATGACTAAGCTAGGCTCAAAGATGACCAAGTTATGTTTACCCATGACCAAGTGAAGGTTAGGTTGGTTTAACAATGATCAAGTCAGGTCTGAGTATTGCCAGAAAGTTAATTCAATTTTCAAAATGACAAAGATGGTACTAATGTTAAGTATCAAAGAGTAAAGTCCCTGAGCTGTCGGATGATATATCTATGTTTGACCTAGATCCTTAGATCATCCCGTAGATGACACTGTTTCCAAGTAGGCTTATGGTAGATAGAGAGCACGTCTACTTTTCTAATAGATGTGATCGTGGACCTCCAATCTCATCAGCTGATTCCCCAATCCTCTTCGACTAACCCCTAATCCTTATCACTGATGGAAGCTGAAAAGTTTCGACGTGGATTCTAGATCTTGGTCAGACCCCTTCGACCATCATCCTGACACACGTGGCTAACTTTTGTGAGAAACGAGGCAAGTTATGCATTGATTCAATGTTTGCTGTTAGGCTTGCCACCCCCCCCCCCAATCTCTGCTGTACATTTGGTGTCCTGTTCGTTTATTCGTCGTTGAGTCCGATATATGTTGATTAAATACCATTATTGCAACTAATTGCCTCTGATGAATATAACAATTGAATTATAAGTGACATGTCTATTTATTATTGTTAATTAACAATAAACAATTTGTGGGTTTGCTCCGATCGTAATCCTTGATATCGATTTTTGGGTAAGAATATACAAATCGTTCGTAATGTTTAACATAAACAAATTAAATGTTACGCAAAATGCAATAATAAGATTATTCAGCGTGGTTCCGTTCATTATTAATAATCAGGAAACGAATATACTCGCGGGTAGTTCTATAATTTATTAAAATGCGAAATTGGGCAAACATCAATCTATTGTTAATTACAAACACCTACTCGCCTACAGAGTGAAAAGATTCTATTGTGCCATTGTCTTGCTAAATTAAATTCTTCCAGCCGGATTTTCTCGTTTTATAGAGCCTTTTATAACCCTTTGTGTCCCGATAGTACTTCATTGAAGAGCCTCTTTCGTCAGAGTATTGCTATAAATCAATTATGCTTTGACGTTTCGCAAAGTTCTATTCCATTTCATTTAACTACTGTATGCAACATTTAAGAAATATTCATTAGAAAAATATTTACATTTGATTCAATATCTCTTATTAATTGTACATGAATTAATAATACATACAATAATTGTACATACAATAGAACAAAAATAACAACACAATTATAATTAAAAGGAGGCAGAACAATAAAATTCTAATTTTTATCGAATACCACAATGTTTCTCAAGAAAAAAATTCAATATATTACAGTTCTCAAAACATTTATCCAAAATTCTCAACTATGTTCTTCAAGTAATATAGTAACTTTATTTTTCTTAAAAAACCAATTTTTCAAGTATATTTTTACTAAAAAATATGTATTCAATATATTCTAACAAATTTTCCTAATATAGTATATAGTATATTTATTTTAATTAGTATTTCTGTTATAATACTCCTTAGGTCTCACGATTATTGGAATTGTTCTCAAAAAATTTATTCAAAATTCTCAACTATGTTCTTCAAATAATATAGTAAGTATATTTTTCTTAAAAAACCAATTTTTCAAGTATATTTTTACTAAAAAATACGTATTCAATATATTCTAATAAATTTTCCTAATATAGTATAGTATATTTATTTTAATTCGTATTTCTGTTATAATACTCCTTAGGTCTCACGATTATTGGAATTATACCAATGCTATTATTTAGATCATGGATCAGAACGCGTGAAGGCTAAGATCGCAAGCAACACGTCTGATTAGGTTTGTCCGCAATCCTGTACGTGATGTCTGAACGTTAGCCTCGATTTCGTCCGAGCAATGGTAGATCGGCTTCTCCTATGTCGATATCGTAATTAACGCAGCCGAGTATGAAGCCTATTAATCGGCTTTTCGTACAATAGCCTCGCAGGGTCCGATATCTATTAATCGCTGTACGATTGTATGGTTGCGGAGGATGGTGAACATATGGGGTGTCGTGTGCCAGATAGACACCATTGATTTTACATTGACCCATTGCACTTTTATCGCATAAAGTGCACACAAGCTTCAGGCCGTTCCAGTAAAATTATCAAAAAATTTCTGTCACTTTGAAAACTCTTGAGAATTAGACAAATTTTGAAAACATTCAGATGTAGAGAAAGTTGGAATATATTTGAATAATTGTAGATTGATTAGTTTGCAATATTTTCTGCACATTGAAACAATTTTTAAGACTTCAAGAACTGGATAAGAATTCTTTTCATTTTAATGGGCTGATAAAACAATAATAAAACGATCGTTTAAACAATCGTAGATTAATTCTTCCATTTACTGCACAGTAAAATCTATTTATAAACGCACAGTGTTCTTTCAAGTAATCGACAAAACCATTCTCTCGCAATTTATACATGGAAATTTGCATATTATTTAATAACAATGATTACTCGGTACGTCCACAACCATAATCCCGATGCAAAATTGCTGGGCTTATCGCAGGGACTGCAAAAGTGGTGGATGGGGGTGCAGGACTCGTTATCCTAATCACTTAATAATGATCGGGAAAAATGTCCGGTATGTGGAACGAGCGGAATTGCTGAGAGAGGCATAGTTCAGCTCGCGGGTTGATGAAACATCACGCGAGAATACCATTAAAGACATATTTTTCGTGGGAAGTGGCTGGCACGACGGGAATCGGAAAAAGGTCACCGCTGCTGTTTCGGAGGGTTGCGGGTGGATAGGGGTGGTTTAAGGGGGTGGTTACTCGAGTGCACTTACCGTGGCTCCGTCGCTCTCGTCGGTGAAGTTTCCCTGTTGAAGGGAGATCGAGTTCGTCTGGTTGCTGGTGCCCGCTGGGCGACTGCTCTTCCCCAGAAATTTACCTGTGGCCCCGGAGTGCTTCGCGTCGTCCTTGCCCCCGCTACGGAACACCACGTAGGCCTACATTTCACAGGCAAGCTTCAGTACATGTCACACGATTTTTTCTGAATCGATTTTTCATTAGAAAATTCAAGAGACAATCTTATCTTTAGGGGTTGTGTTTTGTGAATGGGGATGGTCGAATTAAAATTCCGTACAGTATAGTATTACTTTCGAGATTGTAACAAACAATGATTCAATGAAATCCGACTGTTAGTTTCCGAAATAACAATTCGGAAGTACAGTGCACTATTGTAACAGTTTCGTGTCACCCTTGCCCCCGCTACGGAACACCACGTAGGCCTACATTTCACAGGCAAGCTTCAGTACATGTCACACGATTTTTTCTGAATCGATTTTTCATTCGAAAATTCAAGAGACAATTTTAGGGGTTGTGTTTTGTGAATGGGGATTATTGTGCTAGGGGATGGTCGAATTAAAATTCCGTACAGTATAGTATCACTTTCGAGATTGTAATAAAAAATTATTCAATGAAATCCGACTGTTAGTTTCCGAAATAAAAATTCGGAACACCACGTAGGCCTACATTTCACAGGCAAGCTTCAGTACATGTCACACGATTTTTTCTGAATCGATTTTTCATTCGAAAATTCAAGAGAAAATTTTATCTTTAGGGGTTGTGTTTTGTGAATGGGGATTATTGTGCTATAGGATGGTCGAATTAAAATTCCCTACAGTATAGTATCACTTTCGAGATTGTAATAAAAAATGATTCAATGAAATCCGACTGTTAGTTGTCGAAATAAAAATTCGGAAGTACAGTGCACTTTTGTAACAGTTTCGTGTCACCCTTGCCCCACTAATGGAATATCATGTAGTCTTACATTTAAGTAGCAAGCTTTAATACATTGCTATGATTTTGTGCGAATTTACAATAAAAATGCAGAGATATTTTTATAAAAGTAAACAGCAATCATAAAATGTCAAAGGTGACAATTTATAAACAAATTCGAAACGACAAAAATGATCGCTCAACACTTGATCTTCAAATGGCAACAAAATTCAATTGTTTTTCACTACAAAAAATATTTGTCGAGTCTATTAAAATTTTTTTTTTATTACAACTTTTTGTCGAATCCAAAAACTGTAACTTTCTCTCTTCCAATCCAGGTCCGACCGATCAAACCAATTTCTCTTTATTCGAATCGTTAGAACGAAAACAAACGACACATTCCCCCAATTTCAAACGCCAATAAAATTCAATAAACGTTCGAACGCCAATTCTGCGCCATCCTGTAGACCCCCAGCTATATCATCAAGGTTCCCGGAGTCAGTATTTCTGCCTCGATCGCTGTTCCCCCACTACTTCCGGATGAAATATGTAGTTTAAAGAGTCCGGTTTTTCGCGCAGCCCGCCGCGTCGAGCGAAATATATTATCTCGCGTACGCACGCGACTAGTTTACAACATTCACGGTCCCGTGCCCGGTGTTCCCAATGATCAATATTGGACGGAAATAAATAAATATATTTCCAGCGGGTGGGGGAACGCTGTCCGCGAACCGTCTGTTAAAGAAATTTCCAATTTTCCGCGACATTGTTCTCTTATAAAAAATTTACAACTTTTTACAGAATTAAGATGCAATAATGACGCCAATTTTAAACAAAAGCTAGAAGCTCGTCGAATATGCGGACAAATACGTATAAATAATGGAGAATTTTATTTGACCTTGACAGGTCAAAGTTCATTTATTATTTTTATTTGACCTTGAAAGGTCAAAGTTCATTTATTATTTTCATTTGACCTTGAAAGGTCAAAGTTCATTTATTATTTTCTGTCCTTATTTTTCCTTTATTCAACATCATTTCAGCTTCGGTTTACAGAAAATGTCAAATCTACATTAAATAATAAATGCTCAAGATAAAGACAAATCGAAACTTTTCTCATCGCAAGGTCCGCTTAGACAAATATTTCCAAGGTCAAAACTGATTTATCATGCTTCCGCCCTATTTTTTCTTTATTCTTCATCCTTTCAGCTTCAGTTTGAACAAAGCTTCTTCGCTCTATCTACATTGAATAACAAATAATAAACGCTAGGACGAGACTAACAATAAGAGAAATCGAAACTTTCCTCGTGGCGGGGTTACCTTCGATAAATACTTCCAATGTCAAATTTGTCATTTTTTTCTTCCTATTTTTCCTTTATTCCACACACCATTTCAGCTTCAGTCTGAAGAAAGTTTCGTCGCTCTATCTCAATCCTGTCAGAAGTTCTACAATTTTGTCACGAAGATGAGCGAATGCTAGACGTGTATCGCATGAAACAGGTAAACAGGGGATCGGTATCATGCTTACCTTGCTGCCGAATATGAGGCACAGTAGCAGCGTGACGGTAAGCTGGGTGTGACAGAAAAATATCACGTACAATAAATCCGGATTGGCCGGCGATTGCAAGAACAACCTGCAACGAGAAAGATTGCAACCGGTGAGAGTTCCGTTTCCCGTTGCCATCGGAGATTCCCCAACCCCCATCGACGTCTGACCACATTCCCCGGTATTCACCCCCGCCTCCCTGGAGGTCGTGTTATCACTGGCTGACAGGGGAAACGAATCGACTTATGCGAATATTTCTCCCCCGAAGCTGTTCGCGATACCACAGGCAAAATCGGGCGGCTATGAATTTTTTAAACGCAGCAAATCATGAACGCGTCCAATGCATTCATGACGTTTGCTAAAATATTTCCACGATTTTACCTCGTTACATTATATATCATAAATCGTGCTTCCTGTTCAGAGGAAGACATTTTCATCCGATAGTTCCGAAACCACAGTTCCGAGGTGAAATTTTGTTCAAGTGGGATTGTTTATTGGTTCAAAAGGAACAGTTTTCGTCTAAGACGTTTTGTTGTGAAAGCAACGGTGAGTGAGATATTGTGTTGGTTAGGCGAACACGCCGCCCAATATAATCGTGCCGGGCCGGTCGTAAGCCGAACAGTCGCCAGCGGCAAGAATCAATTGACCGTAGTTCACCGAGCGATTTGTAGCGGTTGGTTCGAAAGTTCAGCGAGTTTCCGGAGGAGACCACCGAAGTTCTGCTACTCAGTTTTCTCTTTCGCAAGAGGTCCTGAATTCCGTGGAAACTTGCTCTTCTAAGACTACGCTTTCAGCCCTGGTTTACCGTTCAACACCAACAGCCTCTCAACTTTCACGGATAATTATGCGCATGATTAAGTCCGTCGCGAATGACACGTCGGTTTTGGCTGTGGGATCCACCTCGGACCATAGTGGCTGGAAAACTTTTAGATTCGTCGGGTAGAATTACTTCTGACGATACAACTCTCTAAATTAATATGCGTATCAGCAATTTATGGATTTTGAGTCGCCCAACGAGCCCGAGCGCATAATTTTCCGATTTTTTCTTCACAAAGTTACAAGCAATTTGAATAACACCTTTCATTATTGTTCCGACCATCGAGCCAAAATGTCTCGAGGTTCGGAATAGAAATGATATTTCCAGAGGATTGAGGAGTTAGCGAGAGTTCGAAACAACATTAGAAACAATCGATTCAGCTGATCAAATCCGGCGGACCGTCGAACTTTAATCGTTCGACGCCGGCGCTCAGCCTTAACCGTGACGAAGATCGTTTCGCCGAATTCGATGTAATTCCGAACAGTAGTTCGAGGCGACAAGCTGTGGCCGCCGCGCCGCGCCGGTGACGTCATTTATTCAGGAATATGTGCACTTGTGCGGAGACATAATAGCTTCCGGTGTTCTGCTCCAGTTCGCGGGGAATGTGGCAGAGTATCAGCGGGGATACATTATTAAAATTAACGATTCGTAGCATCCAGCCAACGTTACACGTTCCGCGGATGCGTTGGTTCCGCGTCACCATCGACGTGTGCCCAGGGAAACAGGCCACGTTGGACCACACTGACTACCTTCGTCATTCGTGGATCACGTGACTTCTCGGTATCTGGTCGCAAATTGTCCAAAAAACCGAAGATACATTACTGACGCAAATATACAGTGAGAGAAGTAGTGCAGCTCGAGGTGTGGTCGGACATGTAGTACAGATCAATGTGTGTCAGCCAGGTAGCCAAAGTCGATGTAAGGCATACAAGTAGTACAGATCAATGTAAATCGGACAAGTAGTACAGATCAATGTAAATCGGACAAGTAGTAGAGATCAGTGTATATCGAACAAGTAGTAGAGATCAATGTAAATCAGACAAGTAGTACAGGTCAATGTAAATCACACAAGTAGTACAGATCAATGTAAATCGGACAAGTAGTAGAGATCAATGTATATCGAACAAGTAGTAGAGATCAATGTAAATCGGACAAGTAGTAGAGATCAATGTATATCGAACAAGTAGTAGAGATCAATGTAAATCAGACAAGTAGTACAGGTCAATGTAAATCACACAAGTAGTACAGATCAATGTAAATCGGACAAGTAGTAGAGATCAATGTATATCGAACAAGTAGTAGAGATCAATGTGAAGCGAAACAAGTAGTACAAATTAACATATAGCGAGACAAGTAGTAAAGACTGATATACAAACCGGCAAGTAGAACAGATCAATGTGAAGCGAAACAAGTAGTACAAATTAACATATAGCGAGGCAAGTAGTAAAGACTGATATACAATCCGGCAAGTAGAACGGATCAATGTAAATCAGGCAAGTAGTAGAGATCCATGTGGAGTGAAACATCAGTACGAATCAATCAACAGCAAGTGGTATAGATCAGGATATAGTCAAGCAAACCATGGAGCATTGCAGTACATAAAAGTCGTCCAATTTAAAGTTTCATTCGAGGGCGCACGTCAATGCCAGCAATTTCATGTGGATCCGAGGCTTTGAAATTCCACCGGCATGTTTGCACGTTTCCGGCAGGCGCTCTTATTACCAGCACACGAGAAAGAATTACGAAATCCTGTATCACACCCACTTCAAAGAGCGAACTTAATATTTTGTGGCTTCCTTCTCCCCTTGCGTAAGAAATTACCGTGACACACACCGGTTGGGAATACTGTTTCGCTCGATATATATATATATAGGGTTTTCCCCGGAAGAGGACGAAATTAGAAGGGAAGAGAACTCACATCGAGACGTTGAGGAAGACTGAGAGTAGAAATTCGTTGTAGATCGCCATCGAGATGAACCGGCTCTCGTTGAACTCCGACGGGGTTTTCCGTACCACGATGCACAGCCTGATGCCCCAGATTAGGAACATCACCTCCACTGCAACAGATTTTAATTACTTTCCTCAGCAATTGTCAAATATCATGTCAAGAATTTTCAAAATTTTTTCATTTATTCAGGCAGGAATTTATTCCAGTGAAATTTCATTTGGGAAATATTATGTCAATTTTCGAAACAGTGGAAAGCTATGTATTTTAGGATGACTTTTACAGTCTAAATGAAAAAGCTGCGTTTTGACAAAATTTAAATTTTGTCCAGGACGATATTATTCTACTGAAATTCTGTTTAGGAAATATTATCTCCATTCTTCAAAATAATGGGAAGTCTTGGAAATAGGGATTTCCACAAACCGAGTTAAAAAGCTCTGGCAAAAATTTCAATTTCAGTTAAGAATAAACTGCTACGCAAACATTTCCTTCTAAGAATAGTTCAACTTCTCAAGCACATGTCAAATAAAGGAACCCTGGTCTAAGAGTCCACACACACACACATTGAAATTTTAATTAACAGTAAAGTGCACCGCACAAAATTTCATTTTAAAAATACCATTCTAATTTTCGTCCTGGTGGGTACGTCAAAGGAAACGAGAATTGGTTCTTCATTTTTAAAACAATGATATACGACTTTCCATAAACTTCCGCGAATTGAATAAAATTCACAAAAATAAAGAACTCCGCTTAAATTGAAATATATTACAACTTTCAAATAATGAAATATTACATCTTAAATGCTGAAAAAATTTACTCTAATAAGTACAGACAGTTATTACCCCGGTTACATTTTTCCCAATCATTCCCACAAATGTGAAATTAATGAACAAGCTCGGTTCCATTTGAAAGTCATGTATGCTAACTTTTCGGGACATCAAAGGGTCCAGAAATTGGTTCGCGGAGTAAAATTTCATTTTTCCTATTCTCGGCTGAGCTTTTCATTCGTCGCTGGCAAATGCGTCGAAATCAATTACATTTAACGTTCGCATAAATAATTTTCCAGTCTCGAACCAGGGGCGAGGAGTTTACGTCGAAACACGTCGCGCCACTTCGGTTGTTTTTCCTCATCAGGAGAGCTGTTCGCGAGAACGGGAAAAACTCGAAGGAAAACAGTTTTTCTCGGGGTTACAGCGACCATATCGAGCCATCAGCGTTTTTCCTGGGGCCACGGCTAGCCGTTAACGACAGTCGTCGAACAAGTTCCCAGCGAGGTTTATCGGCCTGGCCAGCCACCGGATTCGCTTTTCTCGTCGGAATACGTGGTCGAGCTCCGAGAAAAAATCCTCGTAAAGCTGCCCCGGCTCGATCGAGTGATACCGTCTGCCGCGAGACTGTCCCGAAAAAATTCTGTTACGTGCCCGGACTGTTTTATCCGCAGACCGTTTCGTTTTATTTTTGTGTACGGGATGGACGTATGTATGGTGGTGAGAGGATGTCCTTTGGTCGGAGTTCAAGTGGACGTGTGTGGAAGTTCGTCCAGGCAGAGGATTTAGTTGTTGGTATTGTGATGTTGTAATGCGTGTGTATCTGTACTCTTTTCGTTATTTCGAAGCCTGTTCGTACACTCTTTGCTGAGATTAAATCATTGTTAAATCAGTACTATTAATGAAATAAGGCTGGCGAGCACATGGTTAGGGGAGTACTCAATATATGATCAGACAGGTAGTACAGACCAGTGTATCGTCGGACAAGTAATAAGAGATTATTGTAAAACCAGTAGTACGAGTTTATGGACAGACCAGAAGTATCAGTACAGATATGACAAGACCAATAGTAACAATCCAGATATGGTCAGACAAGTAGTACAGACCAGTGTATCGTCGGACAAGTAATAAGGGTAATAAGCGATTATTGTAAAACCAGTAGTATGAGTTTTTATGGACAGACCAGAAGTATCAGTACAGATATCACCAGACCAGTAGTAACAATCCAGATATGGTCAGACAAGTAGTACAGAACAGTGTATTGTCGGATCAATAATAAGAGTAATAAGAGATTATTGTAAAACCAGTAGTATGAGTTTATGGACAGACCAGAAGTATCAGTACAGATATGACCAGACCAGTAGTAACAGTCCAGATATGGTCAGACAAGTAGTACAGACCAGTGTATTGTCGGACCAATAGTAAGAGTAATAAGAGATTATTGTAAAACCAGTAGTATGAGTTTATGGACAGACCAGAAGTATCAGTACAGATATGACCAGACCAGTAGTAACAGTCCAGATATGGTCAGACCAGTAGTAGCAGTACAGATATGACAAAACGAGTAATGTGAATCAGTGTATAGTCAGACACATATATCAGTACATGGTTAAGTAAATATGCGATAATTTATTGTCGTAAAATGATGTAAATATATCCACGACTCGTTTCTTCGTGCGATTGACAGTGGTCGGTGGATTTGCAACAATTCTACCGCAAATTCATCGGCATTAAAGTTCATCCGCGCGGCGCGAATCAATCATACTCTTTGCCGGAATCGTTCCGGAAATTTCATAAACGTCACGTCGTCGATGATCACGGATGATTAAGCGTCCGGCTCGTGTAATTTCGTTGAACATTTGTAATCAATCTCGCGTACAATCCCGTGTAATTTTTGCGCGCTTTCTGATTCTGCAATAACGTGGTAGAACGAGATGGCACTCGATAGCTCTGCAAGCGTTCCCCATTGAGGAAAATGATTTCCGATGTATTTATTGTTCCATTGGTAGAATGATATTGCTCGCATATTCCTCATTGACCGCACATTTCGATTGTTTCCCTATGGCAAAGGCACTTGCGTTTTCCTGGGCTGACCATACAGGCGATTGTACCACTTGTTCATTTATTTACCATCTAATGTTTCGTAAGTTTGATCAGGCATGAATTCGTACCGCGTCGCAGTTCTTGCCTGTTTATACAGGAGCTCGTACCACTGTTCTCGACGTACTTACGTTTATACAGCTTGTCTGACGATGCGCGAGCTTGTACTACTGAGCTGATTATACTCGTATTCGAGGTACTCTCCTGACTATACATGAGCTTGTACTACTGGTTTTACTATATTTAGGTTCATACTACTGGTCTGACAATGCCCATATTCATGCCACTTTCATGTGCAAACACGAGCTTCCACTACGTGGCTGACCATATCTACATTTGTACCGTTGGTATGAAAATACGCATATTTATATTAATTGTTTGCCTATCTACAAGCTTGTACTACTAGTCTGACCATATCTAAATTTATACCATTGGTATGAAAATACGCATATTTATATTACTTGTCTGCCTATACACGAAATTGTACTACTGGTCTGACCATTTTTACATTTGTACTACTGGTCTGACCATTTTTACATTTGTACTACTGGTCTGACCATTTTTACATTTGTACTACTGGTCTGACCATATCTAAATTTGTGCTACTCCTCTGACACTACATTGACACAAACAACTGGTCTGACAATACGTACGTTCACACTACTGGCACGACCATATCTACATTTATACTACTCATCTGACCATATTTCCATTCATACTACTGGTCTGGCAATAGATAATGTTATCCTTCGGGATTTTGCAACCAGATAACGTTCCGTTTGGTCAAGTTGTTTTCCGTGTAAATATGCAAACCAAATATTGACACGAGAGCGTGATTTTTTGGCTGGATCATTGCAGTTCGATGCGAAATAGTACGTAAACAGTTCGATTACGATGGGGCCGTCTATCGACTACATATATTTGTCGGGTAACCCGGCGGTGTTTTGAGAGACGCGCTGATCCGATCGATCCGCGGGGGCCGAATTAAAATTCCCTGCCGCGTGGATTTCAATTTCCCGTGAATCGCGCGAAGGAAAAAGTTGCCGATTTTGAACGGCGAGAGTCGCTTCCATCGAGGCGATTATCGCGGACCTCTCGATTCCCGGCCGCGCTTTTCAACCCGGAAAGAGGGAGAGAGAGAGAGAGAGAGACTATCGAACCCTGGGAATCTCCGCGACCGATCGACGGATCCTGTAATACTCCGATTTGCATTTCGGGATTCAGGTACGGCCACGCTCGAGCCCCAATTCACCGCGATTTTTCTTCTAATAACAGCGAATCAACCCAATGAATAAATCTATTATTCCGCCCTCGTGAAGCAGCGCTTTTCATCCCGTAGATCGATTGATTTTTTATTATTTTGATGGTCACTTTCCGCTGAATACCATTTGTATTATAGAAAAATATGAGGGTCCAAAAATGTCGAGTCTAAATATACTGTATTAAGTTTGAATATGTTTGGACGTGTTTGAACAGGCTTGAATGAATTTTTGAAAACGAATATTTAACACCAAAAAATGAGGGAGTCCAAAACTGTTGAGTCTAAATATACTGTATTAAGTTTGAATGTGTTTGGACGTGTTTGAACAGGCTTGAATGAATTTTAGAAAACGAATATTTAACACCAAAAAATGTGGGGAGTCAAAAATGTCAAAATGAAATCCGTAGCATTCAGTTTGAAAGAGATTGAAATAGTTTGTCCTCGATTCCACGCACCCAGGCTGTGCTCCGTGCTCACTTTCGTGTCCTTAATCGATAGGGAAATATTATTCCCCGTGCCAGAAATATTGGAATTTGCTTGGCCGACATTTCGATAGTTTCCAACGAATAATGATGGGTTTAAATAACATTTTCGCAGAAGTATATGCCGCCGGAAATTTGCTCTCCCCGCCGGTCCACCGGTGAATGGAGAAACCAGGAGGAAAGAATTTATTATTATTTCCCATAGGCAAAGTTTCGCGCGAACGGCCGCGCCGCCAGAATATATTCCACCCCTCTCCCCCCCCCCCAAGCTCAAACACCGACCGTTTGCAAATAAAGGGTGAAATGGGGAGGAAAGCGTAAGAAATGATACCCAATCTTATCGCGGAATGAAAAGTAACGACCGCGGGATACGATTCTCATTCCGCTTCAACGATTCCGCGGTTCTCAAACAAATTATTCGGCGGAAGTTGATCATCGAAACAGCCCCGCAATACATACTCATCGTGCTAGCAAACGCGCTGAAAATGCCGACAGGAAATGGCGAGGCGAAATCCACACACACACAGCCGCGCGTGTTCGTTTAATGACCCACTTTTAATTAACTATCCGCGGTACTTTGAATTGAATGTGGAAAAGTTCGAAATTCTAATCTCACGTGACCTAACCATACGTACCTTCACCTGGTTGCTATATAGATAAAATACTATTTTATGCTCGCTTACTAAAATTTCACGTCCGAGATGTGTCACCGATAAATCTGAAAACCTTATCAAACCTATGAACGAATAGTGGCAATATGACACATTTTTTTTCATAATTTTTGTACGCAAATAAATGGAGAAAATATTAGATATTCTTCCTCCTCTGATAATTTTGATGTTTTCCACTTTTTAGTGTTTTTAGTTTTCACGGGTACAATTTTGAGTCAAAAAATCTAAAAAAATTCCTGAACCTGCGAGTTTGTATCATTAACGCATCAGATTTTTCTCAGAAATTTAGCATGCGATTAAACATGCAAAATGTAGCGAAAACTGATATTTTGATTTTTGGTCTGACTACCCCCGTGGTGGAGATAGAGGGTTGAAAATTGGCACAGAGTGTCTCTCCAGACGACTCCATCGAATGGTGTACCCTTGGTTCGATTTAGTTCAAGGTAACAGTGAAGAATAATTGTTTATTCCAGCATGTATGAAGATATTTTGCGATTAGACCATAAAACTGCTCGTAACAGCAAAAATAAAATTTACTGTTGTTTCTTTCGAGGTACAGAGAATTCGCGAAAGCATATTAACGAGAATTCTCGTCCGGAAACGATATAATAAAGTGCGTCCGGTTGAGGGAGTCCAGGAGACGGTGGCCGTGCTGCGTGGGTGTAACGAAGCCGAGTTTTTCGGTCTCCGCGGCACTAAAATTGCGGAAAAACGAGCGACACACGCGCTTTCGCGGTTTACGATGGTAGAACCTAACCAGGCGGCGGTGGCGGCCTCCGACCTGCTGCCCCCGGCAAAATATTGAATTAGCCGGTGTTCTGTTTTTGAGAAAGCCGAGCCGCCGTATAAATTGGATTACGATGCCTCCGGGGTATTGCGAAACGATAAGTTTATTCGAGCCATCTTCAGCAATAAATTTCGGTGCGCTCCATTAGTTGCCGAATATTCCAGCCTGGAGACGGCCCCCGCGTTACTGAACGGCTGGCTAACGAATTTTACGTTCGTAGCCATAACGGTTTAATAGTCCGGGATGAAGTCTTTCTCGGAGACTTCTCCCGTTTTATCGGGAAAATATAGCGGCTGCGAAAACTACGATGTTATTTGAAAATTATTGCAGAATTATGAAGAATTTATCCACTTGGGTACAATTAAAATTACGACACTGTTTGGAAAATATGAAAATTGTTGCAATCAAAAATAGACTCGTTCGAGAGGCACTGTGAGTTATGGAAAATTTATTTGAGTCATAGAAATGTACAGTGACTCATGGTAAATTGTTTAATGGCATAGAAAATCATATTGAGTCATGGAAAAATATATCGAGTCGTGGAAAATCCTATTGAGTCATGGAAAATCATATTGATGATTTTGGAAAAGCTGTGCGATTCGTAGAAAATCGATGTCAGTCGTACAACTGCACTATGAGTCATGGAAAATGCCTGCGAGTCGTGGAAAATATTTGTGAATCATGGAAAATTCAGTGAGTCGCAGAAAATCATATTGAGTCATGGAAAAATATATCGAGTCGTGGAAAATCCTATTGAGTCATGTAAAACTGTATCGAGTCATGGAAAATCATATTGATGATTTTGGAAAAACTGTGCGATTCGTAGAAAATCGATGTCAGTCGTACAACTGCACTGTGAGTCATGGAAAATGCCTGCGAGTCGTGGAAAATATTTGTGAGTCATGGAAAATTCAGTGAGTCGTAGAAAAACAACAGTGAGTCATGGGAAAATTTGAATGAGTTGTGGAAAATTAAATTATGACATTCAATAGCATAAAAATACACAGTATTAGCGAACTTGGTACTAGGAGAAATACGCGCTTGACAATCACCTAAATAATTATTGATCGTTTCTGTGAAATCTGGGCCCGTTAACCGGCGGTATTTAGAATATATCATTCTTCAGTTTGCATGTCGAATAATTCGATGTGGTGAACTCAATCTAAGTTGCCAAGCTGTGTGTGCCATGGCCCCGCTAACTTTCTTCGCGGAAAGTTCTAGAATATCAGTTCCTACTGATTCGTAGTGCAACCTTAATTGCTTGGAACGCTCCTCGGTTCGGGAGAAACCTATCCTGAAAGTGATTGCTCCCTCGGGGGCTGAACGGGGCTAGACTGAGGAATCTTCGGTGATAAATTTATTTGCGACCGATAACCGGTTCTATAGCCTGTGCCCATGAAATGCAAATTCTTTTTTTTCCCAGCTAGAGAGAGAGAAATACCGTGGGCAGGTTAAGGTGATGGACCGCCGTGTGGCTTTGCGTCTGGGAATAACGCCAGCATTTTAACAAATAGAAGCTTTCACGGTTGGGGGGAGATGAGGGAGGGAGCTATTGCTCCCTTTTGGCCGGGGTCCAATGCAAAACGCGCGGAAGATCCTCGGTGCCCACGGAATAGTCAAAGTCCGAAATTTTTCATAGTCGGTGGTACAGAATTCAAGACGTTCTGATCATGTGACCCGCGATATTTCAGGTTTTGTGCGTCTGCTTAACGAGACAACGTTCGCGGACCTCGTAAAAATTCCTTGGTCTCTGAATTTTCGAGGTAGAAATGTAGAACGACGAAATGAACAGAATTTGTCGTTTTGGTAATATCTATTTGGTTTATTATTATTTTTAGTAAAATTGTTCGCAATAAAGTGATAATTCAAAGACTAGTCATGCTGAACTAGTAAACATTATCATTTTTCGAAATTGAGCCGTTCATATTGAGTCGTGGAAAACTGTTCTGATCTATAGCAAATCATTGCGAGCAGTAGCAAAACCTTTTGAGTCATGGAAAATTGTTTCAAGTAATGGAAAATTGTTTCAAGTCATGGAAAATTGTTTCAAGTCATGGAAAATTGTTTCAAGTTGCAGCAAGTAGTATAAAAAAGTGTATAATCAAACAAGTAGTGTAAGACACTGTACAGTCCAACAAATGATGTACAATTTTTTTCCAGATTGCCAGTAGTACAGGCAGCTGAAAAATTAGACGGGCAGTATAACTATCCCAGTAGGAAACAATCTAGCCGGACAAAAGATTAAAAAGAATAGACAGTGCGATTACACGGTGTAATAGTTGGCCGCACAGTCCCACAAGTGGTGCAGGCGTTTCTATAGACAGACAAATCGATGAAACGGGGTATCCAGAGCACGCCAGTAGTATAACCGAACGTTTGCTCGGACAAGTAGAATGAGTGGGTATATGGAGCAGTAGAATCGGCGTGTTTGTCGTCAAACAAGTGAAACAGGTCAGCGAATCGTACGACCGTAAAATGACTAATTGTATGAAACGACGACATCTGTAAATATTAACAGATGCACCGGAAACGTTTGCTGGATCAACAAAATTAGAAAGATCGAAAACAAAACGAGGGATTTAGCGAATGAGTTTCACGGTGGCAATTATTACGTCTGGCAATGGGATCAAGGTACGTGGTAAGGGATCACCTGCAAGAAATTACGGGATTAGCTTCGAAAAAGAGGTCGTGCAATTAAGTTATGAGGCTAATACGGTCTGATTTAGGTGGCAGCGCCGCGACTACGGGCACGCCATACGTTCCGGGATTCAATGATTATGAACCATGTCAGGAGCATCTAGAATATTAAATCCACCTGGAAAACGACGAGCCTGGAGCTCCTGATGAGCTCTGGAAATATTACTAAGTGGCTGAGAAGCATTAGTAAGAAATTATTTGCAATACTTGACAAAAGTACTGATAGGTGGAAGAAAAAAATAGATAAATAGTAAAATACGACTACAGAATGGCAGAAAAAATCAAACAACGAAAAAAGACTTCTGCAGTAAACAGAAAAATAAATAAATAATTATACAACAAGGGGAGGAAAAATTGAAACAGAAATATAAGGAAATGGCAAATAAAATTTTTCTCTACCGTTTTACGGGGATCAAAAATTTTTAAAAATCTCAAGGTAAGTGCTTTGCAAAATTTATACAAATTATATTGATTTCTACCGTTCTCTTGCCACGAGCAAAGCGGATAGGGTTTCGAGGCAGGTCCAGGAAGCATCTGTCGTGGGACGCGATCGGAATTCGGATACGAACGAACTTCGCCGAGAAGATGGTTCGAAGAATTTTCCGAGGGGTCATTAAAAGTGGAAAAACACAGGGGAATTCACGGCAATTTCGGCGAGCGACTCATTGAAATTCCAGACGGTGACCTCTTCGCGACACAGACAGCAAGAAAGCGAACGGACGTTTCTGAAGTGTGCCGAGTAGATTGGTCCCGTGTACCACCGACTGCTATCCCAGGAATACTGATGAATATGTTGGATACTAAACGTTTGCCCACCCGCAACAATTTTTTCTTATTTTTCACCTGTCCGTTAGACCAGTAGAATGTACCTGTAAGTGATCGTACGAGTAGATACAGCGTGTTATTAATCAGACAAATAGAAATGGTATGTTTTTAACCAGACAAGTAGAAATAGTATGTTATTAATCAGACAAATAGAAATGGTATGTTATTAACCAGACAAATAGAAATAGTATGTTATTAGTCAGACAAGTAGAAGTAGTTTGTTATTTATAATCTGATTTATCAGATATGTAGAAGTAGACTATTATTAACGAGGCAAGTAGAAGTAGTCTGTTATTAATCAGACAAATAGAAATGGTATGTTATTACCAGACAAGTAGAAATAGTATGTTATTAATCAGACGAATAGACATGGTATATTATTAACGAGACAAGTAGAAATAGTATGTTATTAATCAGACAAGTAGAAGCAATTTGTTATAAATCAGATATGTAGAAATAGCCTATGATTAACGAGGCAAGTAGACGTAGTCTGTTATTAATCAGACAAGGACATCTTATATTCACATTTTACCTGTCTGACTTAAAGCAGTCCTTTACTAGGATGGCTTAAAATAATATGGTCCGGCCGTCTGATTTAAGACAGACTGATTCGACTTGGACATATCTACTTTAAAGAGATCCGTCCTGCAGATCTGGTTTAAAACAGACTCTCCACATGTCAGCTTTAGGACAGACTCGTTCTACACGTCTGATTTAAAACGGACTCGTTCCACTTGGCTCCTTTGAGCCACTATCAAATCAATTAGACCTTTCGCCTTTAAAGTCGGGCGGATCGTTCTCAAATTTCGGAACTATTAAATTACTATGTTGGACCGAATAATCCGTTCACACAGTTGGCTAGAAGATAGCTTGCAGATATCGATCGATCTATCGCCACGAAGCGCAATAAATTGACCGACACTCAGAACGAAGGGAACCGCATGCACGGCGGATCTCGTCTCGAAGTTGCTCCCCTTTGACCCTACGTCAGAGGGATCCTCGAACTTCGTAAAGTGAGATAGCGGGATAGAGAGAGAGAGAGAGAGAGAGAGAGGGCACGGTGTCCCGGAGAAGCTGGCGCAAGTTCCACAGGATTTCCTTTTATCCTGTCACCCTTCCATAGAAGGGAATTCTTTGGAGCCAACGAGCCTGAACCTCGGATGGCGAAGAATGAAAGAAATAAATGTGAAAGGGAAAATATGAATCCGCTTCGGCGGAACCGGATTCCAGAAACATATAGAAGCAGGATTCTCGGACCCCGGGAGCATGATAAAAGCTTCGGAAAAGCGTTACCATAAAGCGCATGGGAATACGGGGTTCGTCTGCAAAATTGAATCCCTACACTGGGATTAAGCAATCTGGCCAGAGTTAAGTACCTTGTTCCGTTCTCGGCGACGAATACTTAACAACCGCTCGTTTATTTCCCGGGCACAGCCTGCCGGCTCGAAAAATAATAAAACATTCCCTTTGTGAGCAGCGCAAGCACCTTTAAATAAAATTTCTTTTTCATTTCGTCCAAGTTGCAGTAAAAATTAAAATACATTACTCGCAGTGTATTAATTGTCCAGGGTGTTAATCTCAGGCCAATTCTATTTGTCCGACTACAGATACACGTATACTACTAGCCCGATCAATCGTAGACAAATTCTACGTGTCGGAGTAGTGACACGCGTACACTCTTGTCTGATCAATCGTAGACAAATTCTACTTGTCGGATTAGTGACACACGTGTACTACTTGTCTGATCAGTGACATGCGTATACTACTTGTCGCATAAATCGTAGGCAATTTCTACTTTTCTAAAGAAATTGTAACAATTCAAGAATGTCAGTATATTATTTTCATCTCTAATTTATATTTTTTTGTAATTAATGAATTGAACTTTTATTTTGCATAGCCTGTTAACAACAGACCCCTTCCACTTGTTAATAACGTACCACGTTACTGGCAGGATTAATGGCAGCTTGTAACTACAATGTAATGACGCGGCAAATACAAGACACAGCCGAGCGAAGCTTCTAATAAAGCGAATGGCGTTTCCATAGAACAAAGTGTTTGTCCACAATCGACGACGGCGTTTAATTATGGGGTTAGACCGGCGCGGCGTGTCGGATAATTAATAGTTATTCGTAACGACGGACGAACAGCTTTAGCCGAGTTCGAAGAGTTCTGGAGACCCGTATCGGGATCGTTGTGTGTTCACTGACTCATGGAATACGGCGAGAGCTACTCACGTGTAGTAAAGCTGTGATCCCACCAGTCCGTCCGGCACAGATAAGCTTTCAGGTCGTCTGCAGTCCGGGCGACTATCACCACAGGCGGCGCGACTAAAGTCCGGATGCCCAGAAACACGCTGAATATCATCACGATGATGCCGAGCCGCTTCAGCAGGCTGCCGTCTGTTATTTTCACTGCTCGAGCCGATTTCACACGGAATATAACCGATATCCTGCGAACAAACAAACACGTCCCCTATAGAGCAAACAAACACGTTCCCTATAGCACACAGAGCACACTGTACGTCAAAAACGGTTTGGGATAGAAAAAAGTTTTTCCAGGCAAAGTTGCATGGTATTCGATGGGGCATCCCCCGAAAGTAGTCTTATGCATTTTCATCCCTCGGTGCATCAGATATATGCAACTGCACTTTTATTTTATATGCAACTGTATATTATAAAATAGGCCAATAGGTGTAGTTTCGGATTCTCTACAAAAAAGTATTAAGGCGCATATGCTTTGGAATTGTTAGTTTAGAAGTTGTTCGAAATTTTCTGCAATCGTGCGATTTCCCCTGAACCTAGCCCAACCACGCCAGCACCGCCATTTTGCATCTGTACGAAGCAGACAGTCCGGGAAAAACTGAATCGTCCTATTGTACCAGAGCTTTGTCCCTTGACAGTCGATCTCGCCCGTCGCCCTTTTCGTTAGGCGAACTCGTCTTTCAAAGACCGCCTCGTGAATCGAGATTCCGCCTGGCAGAAAACGCCGTATCTCTTTTACTGTCGGGAATTTTTCGAACTTCGCTACTCCGTTCCCCGCAGATAAAAATAGTCATAGGGACGATCGCGTCGTGCTTGACGGCATTTTTCCAAGGGGCGGATCTCGCCCGTTGTGCTGCAATGTTATTTGTTTTGAACGGGAAGCGTAGTCAGAGGAAAAGCAATCGCCATTAATGGACGTTTCTTTTGTCACGGAGAAAGAATTCCAATTTTAGATTGAAAAGGGTCATCTTTACCAAATATATTATTCCCCGACCGGAATAATAGAACTTTTGATATATCCTCGATGAAATTCCACTTTCCGAAATTGATGCCACGGAAAAACTATTTATCTTAGCGCGAACGAAAATTATGGGAAATGCAAGCTGTCGTGAAAAATTGCGCCGAGTTCTGCGGAACGACGATTTATGGCGTGGAGAAGTATTACCAACGATGGAATAACGATTTGCATCGTGAGAAATAATTTTGAGTCATGGGAAATCATTTTGAAACGTAAAGAAGTGCCGCGAGTCATGGGAAATCATTTTCAAACATAAAGAAGTGCTGCGAGTCATGGGAAATCATTTTTGAATCCTGGGAAATTGTTTTGAGTCTTGGAAAATCATTGTAAGTCGTGGAAAACTGCCTTTGAGTTCAAGAAAGGGTCTACGAGTCATGGAAAATCATTTTAGAACATAAAGAAGTGCTGCGAGTCATGGGAAAGCATTTTTGAATCCTGGGAAATTGTTTTGAGTCTTGGAAAATCATTGTAAGTCGTGGAAAACTGCCTTTGAGTTCAAGGAAGGGTCTACGAGTCATGGAAAATTATATCGCACGTCATGGAAAATCGTTGTGAATCGTGGGAATCTATTCCGAGATATGAAAAATGTCTCTGCCGGTCATGGAAAAATCGGGATGGATCGTGGAAAATTGTATCGCGTCGAGAAAAGTCAAGCTCGGAGTCGGGGAAAATGATTTTCTGCAGGGAAGATCGCCTGGTGGGAGGAAAACAATTTCAAAGGACGCGTCGTCTCGAAGTTGTTCGGTGGAATAAAGGCGACGGTGAGTAGCAGAGGCAACGTAGGAGGACCGGACCTTTTTCCGGAATCGTCGCAGGGTCCATTCAGAGGCTGCGCCTATTAGAAACCCGCCAGTACAGCTGAATTTACGTAATGAAAGCCGTGGGAGTCTTACTACCGCTTAAGAAACTGCATCAGGCGTTCCCGGGGCGAAGTTTCCCCCGGCCCCGGACAACTCCTGGCGCTCTTCTCCTTGGGAGAAAGAGTTAGCATTAATAGAGAGACGTGGTCCCGTTCCCTCTTCCTCGTCCCGTTGAATTCAGGACGAACCAGCTTTTATACTTTGTCCTTTAATCCCGGGTATCACCCGGCATCGGCTGAGAGCGGGCCAGATACGTCTCTATTGAATAGATAAAAAGGTTACTGGGAGGATTACATGACATTTGCAGCTGCATCTCGCTCGCGGAGAGACGTTGACTGAGTTATTCCGGATCTGTCAACCGGAATAAGCTCTCGGGTTATTGTTGGACGATTACGTCCATTGCTCCTCTAATCTTTAGGATAGAAATTGTCCCGAGCTGGGACAGACTGCGGCCGGGGTTGGGGCGCAAGTCAGCGTTCGGTGGTGGAATGGGTTCGTGGTGGGACTTGGTTAGGTCTGGGTTCGGTTAGGAATTGTTTAAAAGGATGTTCTGTGTCGTGGAAAAGATTACGAGTCATAGAAAATTTTTCCGAGTCACAGAAAACCGTTTTGAGTCATGGGAAAGAAACGTGAGTAATGGGAAATTACTAGGGATCGTGGAAAAGCACTATGAGTCATGAAAATGCAATTTGAGTCGTCGAAAATAAATTTGAGTAATGGAAAATTAGTTTGAGTCATGGGAAAGATACGCGAGTAATGGGAAATTACTAGGGATCGTGGAAAAGCACTATGAGTCATGAAAAATCAATTTGAGTCATGGAAAATAAATTTGAGTAATGGAAAATTAGTTTGAGTCCAGAGAAGTCGCCATGGAAAATATGATCGAGTGACGTAAGACAACGTTTTCTTTTTATACAAAGGAACTATTCATCACGGAAAATCTTTTTAACTGATGGAGAACTCTATTCTAGGAAAATTATACTGAACCGCGGAAGACTATCGTGAGAATAGCCCATGTTGCTCGACCCCCTACTACCATACAGGTGGTAGTTACGTGGTATGACAAGCGATGTCAGGCTCTCTGGTAAGCTGACCTAGCAAACACTATCGATCTGACCTCAAGTAACAAGTCGGATGCAAGTTTCTTGACATTATGTACCAGCTACTACTTACTATAACGCTGTCACCGGTTTCCTCGGAGGAGTTCGAATCAATGTGGACATACATCTAACAAACTACACGCTGGTTAGAAGATCCTTAAGCGTTGCAATCCTCTTAAATCGTTAAAGGTCGGTAAAAGAAAATGAGACTGCTTGATACCAAAGCAACAAATTATACTGTAAATGACGAATAAATTACAACTGAGAGGTTGTTTCAATTTAAATCAGTCGCAGTTTCAGATCCTATTGTACTCTGATTACAGTATCAATCGATTCGTCGTTCGACGGAATCGAGTTTCTATTATAACGAAATTTATACAAACCGTGGCGTAAACGGTTCGCTGCGAAACGATATTCTTCGCTGTTTCCAGCGGATGCTAGTCGTCCCACCGAAGCAGATAAACACCGACCGACTAAAGGACCCATTTAATTAATGGGGAAACTCGATCGAAACTTTTCAACTAGATGTTTCAACGATAAGAAAAATATGAATAAACGGCAGGGCTGGAAGTTTTGATGAAGAATAATGGACTTTTGATTACGCGGGGACTATTCAATGTACTCGCGAGTACGCGCGACTTTCAAACTTATCTTGTCCGCGCGAGACTTTGAATCATTCTGACGCTTCAACTTAATCCAACTTTTTAAATTACAAACTCGCAGCCCGGAACTGCTCGACCCATTCAAACGGCCCGCGAATACTTTACAGCTTTTGATCAGCTGATTAATGAAAAGCAAAAGTTCCGCTGAAAGCTGTCACGGTTTGCAATTTTCGAACGTGGATCTGGCGGTTACGTGATAATTAATTATTTATGATTTATGACTAGGAATTTTCTAATATTCTCCTTTAGCGGTAAACATGACTTTGCAATTTTTAAACAATTTCTTTCTTTAAGATTTCTAACTTCTCTTTTCATGTAATTTGTGTGAAGGATTAATAGAACATGTTTAATATTTATTTTTAATACCTCTTTTACAGAAAAGTGAACTTTTCCACGACTCAACATGATCTCCCATAATGTATACGGTTTTCCAATAATTTTCCATGACTCGCAGATCATTCCCATATCACTGAATGATTTTTCCTGGTTCATACCTTTGCGATCAGGCTATTGGTTTTCCACAACTCGAGATAGTTTCCCATGACTCGTAGTATTTTTCTATGACTTCGAATAATTTTCCACGACTCTGAATCTATTTCTGAACTATTTCTAGAACATCAAATTGTTCGAAGTCGACCTAATCTCCAGCGATTAATTTGGGTCGAAACAATTTTCCAAGACTCGATCGGTTTTCCGAAAAATTTACTAAATTTTAAGCAGTTCGTAAAACGTTTTTCCAGTACATGGACGACGTTCCAAAGCGTCCAAACATTTTTCGATGGATTGGAAGACTCGAGTGCAGCGGTGTAGCGTCAGGATTCCATTCGAAATTTTCTTAGATTTTCGACTCGTTCTTTTTCCACGGTTGCGTCACCGGTCGACTAGGGATCGCCGACGATCGACTCGAATCGATGGCTCAAAGTTGCCCGGCGATTGCTGGTCAGCCAGTGTATAACTTCCGCTTCCTTTCGTTTTCCCATCTTGCCCGCGAAATTGTTCTCTTCGGTGCTCGCCGGATTTCCGGTACTCGGGAAATACCGGGATAAAGATCACCGCTGGTTTCATCCCTTATTTTCCTCATCGGATGCCACTAACCCCCCCCCCCCTCCCACCCCACACTTCTGATCGAAGCCAAGAAAAAAGTTCGCTGGAGGATCGCTCGTTGAATTCGTAAGCCAGTTATCGAATGGTGCCTGACCAGAGAGGAGAGCCTGATCTTCCGCACCTTTTGTCCCCTATATAATGATAAAACTGATCCCTGCTACTCGTAAAAATTTCTTCAGTCACTTTGGGGGGGGGGGGGGGAATTGAAGAAGACAGGGTAATTCCTGAATTTAAAATCGTTCTATCTCCAGAGACCCTCGTCTCTCGAAACCAATGATTACTGGACTGGTATTTACGTTGAAAATTGATATCGTTGCGGTAAATTGATCCCGAGTCATGGAAAACTAGAACGAGTCACGGAAAACCATTTTTTCAAATGCAAAAGTATCATTGGAAAATACTTTTAAGTCATGGAAAAGCCTTGTGAGTCATGGAAAACCATGTTTAGTCATGGAAAACCCTTCTGAGTCCTGGAAAAGCGTGCTTAGTCATGGAAAAGCCTCGTGAGTCATGGAAAAGCCTTGTGAGTCATGGAAAACCGTGGTTAGTCATGGAAAAGCCTTGTAAGTCATGGAAAAGTCTTATGAGTCGTAGAAAAGTCTTACGAGTCATGGAAAATCAGTATAAATCGTGGGAAACAATTTTGAGTTATTGAAAAGCAAGACGAATGAAAGATTTTTACAAATCATGCCAATCGTTTCAGAGGTGTGAACAATTTTCAGAATACCCGGAAAATATACGTTATTGATTAGTCCCTGTTCTAAGTATGCTAAATTTTGTTCACAATGCTGGAAAATTGTTAGAGGCACAGATGCGATTATAATTTAATGCGGAATGTTTGAAAAGTATCTTCATACCTGACGTGAAAAATTATGATATTCCGTCAAACTTTCCGCGCCCGGTATTACATCGGGCTCGAGTTCCATGAGTTTCCGACGTTCCGCCAGGAATTCATTGCGCAGGTGTTGCGGGAAACGTGAATGTAATTCACGATAACGCGGAGATTAATATTCACCATAGAAATTCGCATGAAAACGATTGATAATTCATCCGGTTGGCTTTTATTTCCATTCTGATGATGAACGAGTCGTCTCAGGCTTTATATCCTTTAGAGATACGTTATTTCGGAGGGTAGACGTTCGAATATATACTGCGGGTTTAGAAAGTCGTATATAAACTCGTAAGAAAATTGTACAGACTCGTGAAACATCGTATCGGCTAATGGAAAATTGTCAGGAACCATGCAAAATTAGCGTGGACTCTCGGGAAATGGTCTTGAGTCATGGAAAATTAGCATAAACTCGTGAAAATTATCTCGAATCTTGGAAAATTGGCCCGAGTCGAGTCATGGGAAATGGTCTTGAGTCATGGAAAATTAGCATAAACTCGTGAAAATTATCTCGAATCTTGCGAAATTGGCCCGAGTTAAGTCATGGAAAGTGGTCTTGAGTCATGGAAAATTAGCATAAACTCGTGAAAATTATGTCGAATCTTGGAAAATTGGCCCGAGTCAAGTCATGGAAAATGGTCCTGGGTCGTGGAAAAGCGTTAGAATCGTGGAAAATTATGTTGAGTCTTAAAAAATTAATTCTGATTATGGAAGATTGTCTTAACTCCTCATGAATTCATTCGGCTCATAATAAATTGTTCTATACCGCGAAAAATCGCGTTTGACAGAAAAATTTGTAAAAAGATGTAAAATCGATTAGGTTGGATACGGTGGTTCTCACAGTCGGGACAAATTGGTCATGGCCTGTGCACACTTCAAATATTTAAAGTGGTTTGCAGAATCTATTAAAAATTCCGAAGACCAACATGAAACTTTCAAGTTTCTCGGTCGGCTAACTCCACGTTCCTGGACGTCGTCGCGTCGTTTTAAAAGGTTCCTGCGAGCTGGGGATCACAGAAACAGCCCTTAGCAGGTAGACACCGGGTCAAATATCGTTCGGTGGGACGTTGGTTCGTACTTACCGCCAGGTTTTGAGCATGAGCGCGCCGTAGGTGAGGGAGAATCCAATTTCTCGCAGCCATACTCGCACCGTGCACGTTATAACGTTTGGACGGGGGTACATTACAATCGTCTGAAACAAAAGGAAATTGATTCCCGTCAGTCCCCATATAATTCACCCTGGCTTCCTTCGAACCCCATTGATTTTCCCAGGGGACTGTCGCGGGAAAAATCATTTCCGATATCACCAATACGAAACCGTTCTGAATTGTTGTTGTCAATTGTTTGCAAACAGTTTTTTCCTCGCGGATTCCGTAAAAAATCACCCAGAAAACAAACATTGTCCGTTTAGACTGACGGCAATTGAACAAAATTCCCGACGTTACGAAGAATGGAGGTCCGTCAATTTTCTCGACGAAATCACGGTGCAATTGTTTATTTTACCGTCGAGTCGCCGCCACCAAAAAGAAATATCGCAGCGTTTTACGAGAGTCATACAGAACGTTTCAACCGGCCCGGCAGGGTTTCCAACGCGAGAAACCTTTGCCAGCGATGGCTATTCTTCAGAATCGTAAAAAGTAAAGAGGGGAACACTTACTGTGCAATATATGAAAAATGCACCCAGCACGATCACGCGGAGGAGTACCGGGCTCGCAGCTCTCACCACCTGCAACCAGCAAGGTTACGAATTTCATTAGTATGCTGACCTGCGTGCAAGCATTAAAAGTTACGACACCGTTATTATTAATAACTGTCGCAGAGGGTGACTTGTTCAGTGACACAACGGGTCGAAATGTGAATAAATCAACATTTATGTATATCTTGATCTTTTTAAAGGAACTGTGTTAAACCGGTTTTTTAATGTGTGGAACAATATATGTCGTAAGAACTTGTTCAGAATCATGATAGTGTACGTGAAACTCATGGAAAAGTGTTTTAAGTATTTTGAGTCATGGAAAATTGTCTCAACTCTTGCGAAATGGTGTCATGGAAAATGTTTTCAAGTCGTGTAAAATCGAATTATAAGTCAATGAAAATTGTATAGATTCATGGAAAATCCTGCCAGGTTAAGGAAAATGCTTTCAAGTCATGGAAAATTGTTTCGAGTCAGAAAATCGTCTGAAGTCCTGACGAATCCAATGAAATTCAGGAAAATGCATCTGAGTCATGGAAAATCCTGCCAGGTTAAGGAAAATGCTTTCAAGTCATGGAAAATTGTGTTGAGTCATAGAAAATCGTCTGAACTCCTGACGAATCCAATGAAATTCAGGAAAATGTATCTAAGTCATGGAAAATCCTGTCGAGACCTGGAAAATGTATTCGAGTGATGGAAAATTGGATCACACCACAAAAAATCGTAAAGGCTTTCTGGAGAATTGTCTCGAGTAATGAAAAGTCTTACCGAGTAATACAAAATTGCTTGGACAGATGAAAAATCTTGCAACTTCGAGGGGAAGCTGTTCCAGATAATTCAATCCGCATAATGAAAAATCGTAGGCGCTTTAGGGTAGGTCGAGGCACTCAGCAAGAACTTTTCGATTGTCTCGGGGAGAAATTCCGTTGCGCGGCCATTAAAATGATTTAAGCTGTTCGCAGTTTTGCACGAGCCGCGATATAATAAACTTCGGCCGTAAAACCGTATTCGATTTCATGCGGAACAATCCGTGTGTACGGTATACGCTGAGAGGTTGGAGACGCGGCGGTCGCCCATTCAGGATCCGCTGCTTGCACAGCCGTGGCTCTTTAAGGTTTTTAATCGTCCCGAAGTTTCACCCCAGACCTTTCCAGCCCCTTTCACCCGGCCCGTGACACAGTTTGCGCAAGAAACAGACACATTATCAAGACCGGAGGGCTGTTCGTTAAATAGGAAATCAGAACTTCGGGAATTGCATTCGTCGCGGAGAATCTACGGTCGGTCTGAACTTCCCCGACAACAATGGGATCGTTCCTCGTCGCCTGGAATCCACCCACAACCCCCCAACCCTTCGATCCCCACCTCCACACTCGCGAACGATGGAACGCTTGATGTTTTTAATTCGGCAAAAATTTGTAGCCCGCGCTCCTCGGACCGCGGCGAACAAGAGCTCCAAAGTAACTTCAGCTGTAAATTCAATGCAACGGATTATCCTTACTTATTGCGCTCTTAAATTGTTTCGCCCCACTCTGGATTCGAACGCGGAAATTTCTTTTTAGGGACAATTTATTTCGAGTCCATTATAGATATATTACTGCACTTTGTAACGAAAATGGTGTAGAGTTATGTAAATTTAAATGGTTAGCCCATGGAAAATTGTCTCGAGTCATGAAAAATTGCCTGGAATTATGGAAAATTTGTTTCGAGTCGTGGAAAATGATTTTGAGTCATGAAAAATTGCCTGGAATTATGGAAAATTTGTCTCGAGTCGTGGAAAATGATTTTGAGTCATGAAAAATTGCGTGGAATTATGGAAAATTTTTTCTCGAGTCGTGGAAAATGATTTTGAGTCACGGAGAATTGCCTGGAATTATGGAAAATTTGTCTCGAGTCGTGGAAAATGATTTTGAGTCATGAAAAATTGCCTGGAATTATGGAAAATTTGTCTCGAGTCGTGGAAAATGATTTTGAGTCATGAAAAATTGCCTGGAATTTTGGAAAATTTGTCTCGAGCTGTGGAAAATGATTTTGAGTCATGGAAAATTTCGAGTTACGCAACATTGCGTAGACTCGTGGGAATTTTGATGGAGTCGTGGAAAATGGTCTTGATCCCTGGATAAATGTTCCCCTCGGACCCCAGGCCGAGGACTCCACTAAACGTACCAAGTACACTTTGCCGCGTAAATCATGGTGCCTTTATCCGCCACATCATGGATTTCCCACGATCCAGACCTCATCGATTTAAAAGCCCCGGATTTCCTGTCCCATTGCATGATTTTCTTCCACCTGATTCTACCCTGCATTTTCTGAAAGGCGTAGTTGAAACAATTTGCATTATCGACGGCTACGCCACCCGGTTTTCATAAAAATAAAAGTGACCGCCCCCGCTCTGTTACACGTAATTCGAAAGCCTTCCCGTGCGCATTCTTCTTGTTTTATTCAGACTTTTCTTTCTCGCTTTTCCTCTTTTTGCCAAGGCTGGCTCCGTGGTCTTTCTCATGCATTACATTTAAATATTTCCTGACCTTACTTATATTTTTCTTGTAGCTCATTGAAATGCATTGTGTTCTCTTGACTGTTACTTAAGCGGTTCCCCGGCTGTTAGTAGTTTCTTTTGCTCGTATATCTCGCATGAGCGGCTTCCTCTACGCTTTCTGGTCCTTTCGGTGGCCCGTACTAGGCCGGGAAAGAATGCAAAAGGCTATCCTTCGTTTGTATTCAAGTGTTATGGCCGCCTCAAGGTTCCACCGAACTATTCCCATTCCCCTTTTTTGCAAACGGTTACTTAATCTTTAATGCGAGCCCCGAGGAAGGACACCGAGACTCTAATAGTAATCCTAACGATCGAAGTTTAGATGGAATCTCGGAGGATTATCTCGATTCGAAGCCTCAACCATTAAGGGGCTCCTGAATTCTCGAAAAGGAAAAAAAAGATCGTATCGAAAATTTATTAACTTTCTTAATTTAAGAATTTTTAGTTTTTAATCCTTTAAGGTCCGTATGAAAAATTCCGCGACCCTTCTGCCCTCGTTTTTCCCTTTGATAAAAAACACACGACCCAGGAGGCAACGCAAAATTTGAGCATCGTTGACAGGGCTATGCATGGAAAAGTATGGTGGAGCAATTCGTCTGTCGATTAGCCGACAGTGGATGCTGCAAAATGCAGACGAATATACCAGAATTGGTTTTGAAATGGGTCCGTGCTCACCTTTTGTGCTCCACTTCGTGTTTGATGGAATGCAGAATGAGAATTAAATATTGTGTACGGAGTTGGATAGTGTTAGTTCTTTTTTTTGCGGTGGAAATACATTTGTCAATGTATTTTCGTAGATTAGAGAGCCTACACAATTTTCCATGAGTGTATATCATTTTTCCATGACTCAAGACAATTTTTCATGAGCCTATATCGTTTTCCCATGACTCAAGACAATTTTCCATGAGTCTCTATAGTTTTCCCATGACTCAAGACAATTTTCCATGAGCCTGTATCGTGTTCTCATGGCTCAAGACAATTTTCCATGACTCAGGACAATTTTCCATGAGTCTAAACAATTCTGTACAGAAAAATCATATAGACATACATTCATTCACATTTATAAAATATGTTTTTAGACTTATCAACATTTACAGATGAAATATCTATTTGCCAACTAGTGCCATAGGTAAAATTCTAGATTTGAGGGGGAGGGGGTGTATTTAAATGTTTCACTACTTCAGATGGCCGAGTTACTTTTTTCGGACATAAATCCTCGCGCCTCTCGAAACCAGGCCGACGAACAGCAACTCTTCCTGGGACATTTTTTGCCCTGACTCCCGTAGCCGAAAACATTTATGGCCAGCTGCTCTGATAACGGGACACGCGTGTAAAATAAAAGCGGCGTCCCCTACCCTCAGGGATTCGCATTGTGGTAAAAGACATAAAGCCTGCGACCACTTTGACCGGGCGCCCTGCATTTTATATCGAAGCACATTACCATCACCGGGTGCATGTATCTGCACGTGCTAGTCGTTACTTCTTGCCATTTTCATGACAGTGCTGCGTGGATACCTGAATATCGTCACGAACCACGACCTCGTTCGACGATTTTATAATTTTCAATCGTATGACAGGTCACGCGATGAGAACAATAACCTATTGCTCGGATGTTAAAAAAATTATAAATGAAATAATATTATGAAATTATTTTTTTTTCGAATTGGTATCATATTATCGTTGAGTTGGGAAATATGTAGAAGAGGGAGTAAAGTACTGGGGAATTATTTAGAGTCTTGGAAAATTTTTGTAAAGTCATGAAAAATTGTGTAGTCTGGGAAAATTTTCGTAGAGTCATGGAAAATTATGTAATGTCTTGGAAAATTTTTGTAGAGTCATGGAAAATTGTGTAATGTCTTGGAAAATTTTTGTAGAGTCATGGAAAATTGTGTAGAGTCTTGGAAAATTTTTGTAGAGTCATGGAAAATTGTGTAGAGTCTTGGAAAATTGTGTAAAGTCTTGGAAAATGGATTAGAGTCTTGGAAAATTTTTGTAGAGTCTTGGAAAATGGATTAGAGTCTCGAAAAATGCAGTAGAGTCTTGGCAAATGGTGTTGACTAAATCCATAATGGGCTGATAACACTAGTAAATATGGAAAAATTATCTTATAGATTACTGAATAAAATCAACAAATAATTGATTACAAAATTGATTGCAATTGCAATTCTTATGCACTGTAGGAGTCGTGGATTTGAAATCAGAATCGAAGTTCCGTGAATCCAGCTCCATTTTAAAGGGATTCCCGGGGTCCCGTGAAAATACGATCGGACGTGTCCGTAAAAACGAATACGTGCCGCGGCGGTCCACGTAAAATTGCATAAATATACATTTTTGTTTCGAAACCTGGCGTCCCCATAAATCTCTCGCTCGGCGGAGTTACTTTCGCGGATAACTCTATATCATCTCGCCTCTTTTTATTGTGCCCGGACAACCCGAGCGGGTTGTCACATCGTGGATTAACTTTCTTGCGGCGTTGCAAAATGGTGTTCATTTCTTCGCTGTATGGACCGCCTCGATTCGTTCTTGTAGCATTCAATTCGAATCTTCTCTGCCTTAAAAGGCCATCAGCGGAATATTTCAGAATTTATCACGGGATTCATCCTCGTTTTTAAGGGAATAGTAGAAGGACAATTGAGGCAACAAAAATTTATTTAACATACGAACAGAATAATTGCGTTTAACAATTTTTATTTGTTGGTCGAAACGAAACTAATTGTCAAAGAGCTTGCTCCAAATAATGGTACATAAAATTTTTTATAAATTGTGCACGATACAATTCGTTGTTAATGAATAAATGTGTTTTAATGAATATCAATTTACTAACTGCACTGCGAAAATATAAAAATTAATTAATGAAGTAAAATGTGTGCAATGCCAATTTTTTATTAAATCTGTTTGTTAAAATCTGTTCGAGAGTGATACTGCCTCGGAAAATTAAGAAAATCTACAATGAATTCATTTTCATAATGCATTTGCTACGCACGCCACCTTTCACAGTAGTATTGGTCAGCCATAAATCGGACACGAGTTTAGGTAAAAATATAGATAGTACTCACAATAATACTCATTCCAAAAATTGAAATAACCAGTACGAACTCATTTGTATAATATCTGCCACATCTATCCTCATGTTCAGTAGTATTAGTCTAACAATAGTCAGCCGCTAGTGTAAATGGAAGAATAACATAATCTCTTGAATATTTGTACAGCATGAATATTTGATGGTTGACATAATGTTAAATTCCGTATGTTTTCGCAGAACAGTGGCACAAAAGTCAGAACAATTTGTTTGTTAGTCCCAACTAACAAAATTCGTGCAGACATATACCACGATTCCGCTGTTTCCAAGCTGATGCTTCGCTTTCGCGTAGTTAGGGATGAAACTAACCGTAGTTGAGCAAATTCGGTGGTGAATATTTCACGACTAGCTGTGATAATGATGTAGTTACCCCTTCAGAGTTCCGATTCTGCAGTTAGGGTAGTTTAGAGGGCTGCTGGTAGCCATGGCAACCGGAAGTAACTTACATTTTCTGCCAAAAGAATAAACATCTAAAAATAAACAGTACCGGAACAAAAACAAATTACAACAAACCCACAACCTTCCCCATCGCATTATTAAACAATGCAGAACTAAAACAGTAGCAACAATTAAATAAACTACAAAAACAAAAAAACTAAGAAAAGATTGCTCGAGAATAGCAACCTGCGAAATTGATTGGAAAAAATAGAAAAGCTATTTGACTTCAATTACTGTTTCTGCACGAGTTCCAACAATTATTGAACAACGGCTAAGTTACAAATAATTACGCGTGCAATGCATTGCATATTAATTCGCGTCGCTGTTCACATATTTGCCCCCTAATTGCGATGACCATTCGCACACAGACCGCCGGACGGGTAATAGCGCGGGGAAATATCCTGAAAATTTTAATGGAACGATATTGCAAAATATTCCCGTCCTGGACACGTTCCCTTTGTTTTGCCGTTCCGGATATTTTCGAAGGCATTTTGTTTTTCTCCGCCGCGCCGCACCACGCTGGGGTGCAACGAATTTTGAATCCACGAGAAATTTACTGGGAGTATACACGTCAGGCGCAGTAGTATTGGACAGACGCGGGCCAGACACGTCAAGGAAAAGGGCACTGAAACACATCTCCGACATTAAAAATTTCTCTGCATCCAAGGGAAATTATATCTCTCCGCGTATTACGCGGCTTCAATTCCCCCGTGGACTTTCCATACGCCTTTTGCAAAATCCAATATTTCCAGACAGCGACTATCTGCAACAAATGTTCTACGTACTTTAATCAGCAGATGATGGATACCAGACCGCGGCGCCACTGGCTCGAAAAATTAAAAATTTCTGATACGAATTCGGTAGCAGTAGTATCAGTCGGACAGGAGTCAGACACACAGGTTTATGTACAACGTAGACAGCAGACGCGACTTCACTGGCTTGAAAAATTACAAACTTCTACTGCGAACTCACTTTCAGAATATTTCCAGTAGTATTACACAACCATTTGTCAGACACTGACGTAAGAAGACAAAATCCTCAATATTCCGGATATTATAACTTTGCAAAAAAAAATCGTACGTTAATGTAATTAGGCTCATTGGAAAGAGTGAATTGTCTACTATTACCACTAGAAGTTATAATTTTGCAAAAAAATTTGTTCACATAGCTGCAAGCGTGAGAGAGAAAATTAATTTTTCCAAAAAATTATTTCATTCGAGCTTGTCTATTGGTTTTGAAAAATTTTGTTGGGTATTTTGCATATCCGTAAAGTTGAAGATTGAAGTCTCCGCTTTCCAGAAAGCCGTGACAATTTGCTCCGCGATTTTTTCTCGCCGTTTTATCGGCATTCTGAATGAAAAATGTGCTGCTGACATGATGTACTAGTAATCCAAGGTACTAAAAACGCCATAAAACGGTAAGAAAAAATCGTGGACGAAATTTTCAGGGCTCCTTGGAAGGCGGGAGCTTTAACCTACACGGTCGTGGTAGCGTGAGGGATGAAAAAAATTTGTCGAGCTCGACAGAGACGTTCGAATTCGAAAAATTCTAAAAAAAAAATCCTTCCTCGCTTTTTCGTCTGCTGTGTTGTACATAAAAATCCCCACAAGAAACAATTTAGGGTAGTCGAAAGCAGAGAGTTCGCTCTTTAAAACGAGTTAAATTGAATTGGATTCCGATTATTTTTCACGAAGCTACAATAGCAGAAACATCGGTAATTCCTCACCCCTTAATTTCGACTGTCATCCACCATTCATCCAGCCGAACGTTATTTATCGCGGCAACGGAATTCCCGTTTAAACTTCCGTTTCTCTGCACAAAGACGTTCCTCTAAATTAGAAGGAAAAAAAGCAGAACCGGTGCAAGACAGGTCCCGGGGAAGAACCGGTTTATTTATAGTTCGAAGGCGGAGAGGAGTTATCATAGCGCTGAAGCGAGGAGAAGAACTAATGGAATGATACGGCGTTTCTGCACTTATTAATCGATTCCCGTACAGAAATCTCGCGGACGTTGGAAAAAACGACGACTCCGAGGTCTCGCCTCGCCTCCCCCCCCCCCCCTCCCCACCTCATCCCCCCTGACTCGGGTGGAGAACAGAGTGCTCGAACGTTTTCGCCTCGAAACCATCTTTCAACCCCCTAACGGCCACCCCCCAGCGCCGAGGTGGTTCGAAAGGAGGACGGCGAAGGCGAGAAATAACATCGGGGGAAAAATAACAGGAAACGGAATGCCTGCAGTTTGTTTTACGCGGTGCAGGTGTGGCCGAGTGCATCGCCGAGAAACTGCATACAAATCGCCGGCCATCGAGCATCCGACAAAACGGAATTTTCGCCTACTGGGAAAACGCGAGACCTGCGGATTGATTCCCCGCGAAAATCCGCACCAACCGTTTGTCCAACGGAACTCTCGATGCCCGAGGAAAACCGCTTCCGAAATAAGCGGATATTTCGTCGCTATTTTGTCCGACAAAAAGTTTCGTTCGTACGTATATTTCTAGTTTTTAACATCAACGATTGAATTTATTTCTGCAGCTATATGAAATTTGGGCATTCATTAAATTAACTTTTTTTGCAATTTTATCTGCAATTGTTTTTATACACAGTTCACTGCAATTTTTCAGAATTTAAATTTATTATTTCGTTTGCAATAGTATTAGGCTGTCATTCGTCGGAAGCAGGTGTAAATAGATGAGCAGTAAATGCAATAATACTGGATCGTGGAATTGAGAATTTTTTATTACGAATTTTTATAATATTTGCAATATCTACCCCATTTTCAGTAGTATTAGTCAAGCATTTGTCAGAAACAGGTACAAGCAGACATTTCAGTTATTGTAACTTGGCGAAAAAAAATTGTATAACAATATAACTAGACTCGTTTGAAATATTGAAGTCGGAGTGAATGCTGGAATTTTGCAAAAATAATTTTCTGCGTATCAGCAACCGTGAACGAGAAAATCGATTTTTTTCCAACATTGTACCAATTCGAAAAGTAAATATTGGGGGTGAAGGATGAAATTTTCTGTTGACCGGGGTGTAAACAGGTTTACCAATAAATACCGTGCTAAAATGCGCGTGACCGACATTTTACACAAACAATTACGGTTTAATATATCCCGGTAAACATCCCGCTGATAGATAAAACGAGAACCGAGAATAGCTTGTGGAAAATACTTGTTATGAAAGTACATCTTGCACTGCAATATCGGTTAGAGAGTAATCTCGATGAAACTTTTCTATCAGGTTCGTGCCGTTTGGCAAACACGCTGCGGTAAGATCGCGGAGCATATGACTTTAAATAAAAAGTTTGCTTCGCTCCCGGGAGAACAACAGGAATTCGCGATGCGAAATTCATCCAGCGAGCGTCGCCGCTGCTGGGGGAACGCGGTGGGCTTCGGGCAGAAATGAAATCACATAAACTACATATATTGCGAAACTAGTACATTTTTCATATTTATTTGATCTCCGATTGTGTAATTCAATTTTCATGTAAAACCATTTCGAAACGGTCGTGGTACTTGTCGTTTGACCATGGAGAGAATTCTTTAAATAGGTAATTCAGTGGTATAGGTCAACGAATACGGAGACGAGGTAATTTTCAGGGAGACGGAAAGGACAAATCTGATTAATTGTTAGCAGAGTCAGCTGAGATCTTAAAAATAAATATATATTTATTTGATCTCCGATTGTGTAATTCAATTTTCATGTAAAACCATTTCGAAACGGTCTTGTCGTTTGACCATGGAGAGAATTCTTTAAATAGGTAATTCAGTGGTATAAGTCAACGAATACGGAGACGAGGTAATTTTCAGGGAGACGGAAAGGACAAATCTGATTAATTGTTAGCAGAGTCAGCTGAGATCTTAAAAATAAATATATATTTATTTGATCTCCGATTGTGTAATTCAATTTTCATGTAAAACCATTTCGAAACGGTCTTGTCGTTTGACCATGGAGAGAATTCTTTAAATAGGTAATTCAGTGGTATAAGTCAACGAATACGGAGACGAGGTAATTTTCAGGGAGACGGAAAGGACAAATCTGATTAATTGTTAGCAGAGTCAGCTGAGATCTTAAAAATAAATATATATTTATTTGATCTCCGATTGTGTAATTCAATTTTCATGTAAAACCATTTCGAAACGGTCTTGTCGTTTGACCATGGAGAGAATTCTTTAAATAGGTAATTCAGTGGTATAAGTCAACGAATACGGAGACGAGGTAATTTTCAGGGAGACGGAAAGGACAAATCTGATTAATTGTTAGCAGAGTCAGCTGAGATCTTAAAAATAAATATATATTTATTCGATCTCCGATTGTGTAATTCAATTTTCATGTAAAACCATTTCGAAACGGTCTTGTCGTTTGACCATGGAGAGAATTCTTTAAATAGGTAATTCAGTGGTATAAGTCAACGAATACGGAGACGAGGTAATTTTCAGGGAGACGGAAAGGACAAATCTGATTAATTGTTAGCAGAGTCAGCTGAGATCTTAAAAATAAATGCAATGTGCTGGCCAGATAGTGTCGGTGGCTTACTGGGTCAGTGAAGGAGTAACTAGCTTTTTCCTTGGTGGCAAGGACCATTAATTTCAAGGTGGGGAAAAAATTGATTCTATCTGGGAATCCCCCAGGCCGCGGAATCAAAAAGGGCAAACGGATGGGAACAATTGTTGCTGTGCACGCAACGACGCATTATCGCGTTCTGTTCTCGTTAATCATTCTGTCACGTTCGACGAAACGAATTTCTATTTTTACGTGGGGGTTTGACCCAGTTTCCACGACAGTGCGAGCTAATTGTTTTATTAAGACTTACCTTTCGGTTTCATAATGATTCTCTTTTACCTACACGGAATTTTCCATGGAAATTCATTTTCTACTGTAGCCGATGAAAAAGCTGTTTATATTATTACCCGGAGGTATAGCACCCTTGATAGTTAGCGGAGGGTACAGTGAACTTTTCGATGAGGGAACCGTTGTCGAGTTCGTGGGGATTATGAACAAGCAGCCTTCATTAAAAGAGTATAGTCCGGGCCGTATACACCGGGATGATATATCAGTATTACATCGGGATTTTTCATTGAGAAAAGCCCCCAGGGAAATAAGAGGGTTGAACGCTAATACAGATTGAGTCGAGCCCGTTGTTCCGAGTTGCTGGAGTTAACTATAGTCCCCCGTTTGGATTCGAATGTAACCGGACAAAAATAGCGATTTTTTAAAAATTCTTCTCCGTTAATTAATACTATTTTGTTTCAATCCTATTTCATACTGGGACCATTAGAAGACCCCCGATTTACTAATGTCAACTTTTTTTCAACTTGAGCTTATTTAATTTTCTGCTAATGGAATGGAAAATAAAAATGTTACCCGAATTTTTTTTTCAGTGTTAATGGAACGTTCGTTTTGGCACAGAGCGAGAATAATAGAATCGTGCGATATCGTTGATCGAAGAAATGCAAAGTTTTCAATTTGAGCGTCGAGATTGATACTCGCTCGCAATTTCGAGATGACGAAACCGTCGAATTAAACTTCCGCGGATTAACTTATAATCTGATTGCAGTTGCCTTTCGGGAACTCGGTATTGATTCCATCAAACTTCCCCTAATAGCCAGCCGTGAGCAATCCTTTTCGCTGGGTGGCTAACGTTCCCGGATTTTACAAGCTTTTTACATTGAAATGCATGCGGACTTGTCGATGAAAGCTTTTAAATTAATAAACTCCCGGTTATTTAATATAGAACTCGTTGGCAGTAATATCATAAAAATATTCATGATCTTATTTTGAAATTTTCCATTTTTCTCGAGCCCCTCCATTTTGTTGTTAATATTATAAATACAGTTAATATTAAATGTAGTTAATATTAAAAATAGTAACAACTATAAAATATGATGTGTCCATTTTCTTACGAGTTACAATTTCAGTCAATTTATACTTTTTCAATCACTGGACTAATTTTATAAAAATTGGAATTAAATATCTAAAACATTTTTGTTGTAATTTATAAATTGTTCAAGCATTTGTTTATCGTTAAAGTCAATGTTAGGAGGTTCTACTGGACTAAGTTCATTAGATTGAATACTGAAAATAATATCATTAATCATTGCAGCAGATTTTACTCGCGCGTCTGATAAAATACTGACTTATACTACTGCAGGATAATTATTCTTTCGTTTAACGTGTACGAAGCAATTTTCATATTGTTTTTACGAATATCAAAGAGTATCTAGTGTTAAAATGAATATCGTAATCTGTTATAAATCGTTGCAGATATACCTTTAAGTAGTATAAATCAATAATAAACAGCAGAACTGCGCTAAACAACGATAATATTATTGAACGAATATCAGGACAAGTAGCATAAGTCAATAATAAAGTGCAGAACTTGAAAAATGTCCATCGAGATGATTTGCCTCGGGGACCTCGCCGGTTGATGGAAAAAAAATATTGCCCAGGGATATCCATTAAACAATGAAAATATTGTTGAAGGCGGTGGCATGACAAGTTCCATTTTTCCAAAGCCAACTGTCCGATGAATTATGGATGATAGTATGTATACCAGGGGAAGTCCTCTAAGGAAAAATTTAGCATCAAAGACGGTGAAATATTAAAACGGGATAGAATGACTGCAGCAACTAGGGGAAAAAGGGGAACGGCATATCCAAAGGGGAAGTCTGGCCGCGCCATTCGAATCAGGAAGCCAGAGGGAACAGTCGTGCAGTTAAGCCGCTCGACTTGGGACAAGAGCCCTCCTTTAGCTAATGATTTCCCCTGTCTTCTTGTCCCGCACCAAAGGGTTTCGCCTCTTAATTTTCCGGCAACGGGCGCCTCTTTTCTCTGTCTCAATCTTCCCTCTCGTAAACGCACGGTTGCGTTAATTTTACTCTACTCCGGCCGTACAGATTCTCGAAATCGTCCCTACAGAAGAAACTAGGCTCCCGCCTAACGACCGCGTTCTGCTATAACTGCGTGGTATAATTTCATTATCCGACACTGCAAGACAACATTAGTCCCCCAAAATTTTCATTCATCCATAGGTTAAACAATGAGACTTGTGGAACTTGGGCTCAAAATCGTGTCAGACTTTATTGGGTTGATTAGGCTGGTTTTGAAGAGTGTATGAGAATTTTTTCAGAATTTTTGAAACGTTCTTTCTATTTTAGATCTCGTCGTGAAATTGGACTTTTTAAATAGCGGTACGAAAATTTTACTTCCTTTTTTTTGGTTTAGGAAATGGACAATCATGTAAGCTTTTTTTAGTTGATTAGGCTAGTTTTGAAGAGTGTATGAAAATTTTTTCAGAATTTTTGAAACGTTCTTTCTATTTTAGATCTCGTCATGAAATTGCACTTTTTAAATAGCGGTACGAAAATTTTACTTACATATATTTTTTTTGGTTTAGGAAATAGAGTGGACAATCGTGTAAGATTTTTTTAGTTGATTAGGCTAGTTTTTAAGAGTGTATGAAAATTTTTTCAGAATTTTTGAAACGTTCTTTCTATTTTAGATCTCGTCGTGAAATTGTACTTTTTAAATAGCAGTACGAAAATTTTACTTACATATATTTGTTTTTGGTTTAGGAAATGAACAATCATGTAAGATTTTTATAGTTGATTAGGCTAGTTTTGAAGAGCACACGAGAATTTTTGAAATAATTTTGGATTCCTTCAATTTTTAAAAAATTGCTATATGAATCTAGCGAATGGTGATTGTACTAAAATGGCGGATTAGAAATAAAAACGTTAGTCTAATGAACTCGCTGAAATCGATTACGAACTTTTTTGTCGCGCCACGGAATCGATAAGGGATTTTTCAACGAACCGTGGAATTAATTAGAGTTTCCTCGGGAGTTTTGAGAAAACGGCGATTAAAAAGTTTCGATTGTTTAAAACACGCTTTATTACGAAGACGACGGCACTTCGTCCTAATTAAAGCCTCCTGAAGAGTTCCCCAAGCTGGGGCGCGATATTATTCATGTCCAGCCCGTTGATCTATGCGTTCCCGGAACTGCTCCTCTCTCTCGCTCTCTCTCTCTCTCTCTCACGGCTGCGAGTTTATATCATCTCGGGAGAAGTCATTAGTCGATAATCCTGGTTGGCCACTTTTCATCATCGCGACGGTCACGTAATACGGATTGCCAAGTAAACCGTTCGCCCAGTTACCGTTAATAAGAATTTATATTAGAATTTTCCCGTCAAACAGACAATCTGATGCTCGCCCGGCCGGAATTATTAAAATTGAATTTAATATCCTGTACGGAGACAAATCTCCTGTTCGAGGAGCTTTGTGCTTTTCATTTCGGGCTTCAATTTTCTATTTAACGTCCTCAATGGCTCTCCGAACAACATCCACACCGACACGGGGACAACTACGCCGCGAAATTGCTCGAATGTCTCTGTAGACGTCAACCTACACCACTTCGATGCTAACGCAGAATTCTACTTTGTATATTCTTCGCGTTGTTCTCTGATTTTCCCGATTATTGCATTCAGTCCCCCTTCAAAGGTCCGTGGAAGATCACAAAGGGCCACATTTGTAAATTTCTTTTATTCCAGCACGTTTATTGATTGAGTCGTACTACTTGCTGGTGTTGACGAGAGTTAAATTGGTAGGTGAGTCAAATGGACGGTACTATGTGCCTTTATGTATTCTACGTAACTTCAAAAGTAAGTGAAAAATATAAAATTATAGTGAAATTGGGAATGCCTGTTCATACATTGACTTTTACTACTTGTACCCAACTAATTTCGAATTTGTTTCTTTCCGAAGACATTTTCTCTTCACAATAACACTGCTGCCAGTAAACCAAAAGACCGCAAGATTGATCCACAAACAATCCAATGTCTGACAATTCCTTGTCTTCCACCACTGCGATATACCAATTCTCCCTTACCCGTACTACATGCTGGTGCTGACGAGAGTTAAATTGGTAGGTGAGTCAAATGGACGGTAATATATGGCCTTTATGTATTCTACGTAACTTCAAAAGTAAGTGAAAAATATAAAATTATAGTGAAATTGGGAATGCCTGTTCATACATTGACTTTTACTACTTGTACCCAACTAATTTTGAATTTGTTTCTTTCCGAAGACATTTTCTCTTCACCAATAATACTGCTGCCAGTAAACCAAAAGACCGCAAGATTGAACCACAAACAATCCAATGTCTGACAATTCCTTGTCTTCCACCACTGCGATATACCAATTCTCCCTTAACTGCCCTTAAAATGCGCTTAATTAAACCGCCGCCGCGGTTTGACGCAACAATATAAATGCATATTTAAATTACAAATTTTAATGGCCCCCGGAAGGTAGCAAATGCATTGTCTGACCACAGCCAGTCTCACACTACTGACTCCTTGCCACTGCCACGGAAGCCCAAGAGCAAAACGGGTCAACAAAAAATATTACTTTAATATTACCCGGGCGCATTTAAATTACAAATGTAGACGGCGGCAAAATGCTATTACAGCAAATCCGTGTCCGACCGTTTACCATCCCATTCTACTAGCTGGGCTGCTTATAAGAAACTTTCTTCTACGGGTGCTTCATTCCGATTGCCAATAAAACGGAACTGGGATCGAATAAATTAGCGAAATCTGTGTCGAACCTTTCATCGACTTGTACTACTGATTTCACCGGGAGTTCAGCCATACTTATTCTATAACTCCTGAGACTCGAGACCATTCACAGTTTCCGCAGTGAAACTTGAACAAAGGGGTTGGCCACCCCTTTTCTCCCCCCCCCCCCCCTCCCTCCTCTCCACCCGAAAACTTAGTTGCCTCGGCACCTGTCTGACCATTGCACGGTTCTTTCTTTTACTGTGCCAGGATCGTGACTGGCCCGTCTATCGGCGAGCAACCGACATTAATTAACTGAACACGGGTACGGCTGATGTTCGGAAGTATTTCTGACGTGAACCGCCCGACTGGCAGAGTAATTTTCTTCCGTTCGAGCGGAAGCCGGGACCTGCTCTGCGCAGATCGACGAAAAATGAATCGCCCGATCGCGTTTTTGCACAGAAATGCCCCGACGTCACCGGGTCATCCCCTAATTAACATGCTTTCAATCAGGGAAAATGCTTATGCTTTTTTTTTTTTTTGTAACTTCGTAGTTTCAATGCCAAAACTCCTTGACATTGTCGCAAAAAAAACCTGTGTGTGTGTTGTGTTGGTTTCGCCATCCATTATAATGTTGTTAAATTTATCGATCGTAAATTGTTAAAATCAGGGAAAATGCGTATTTTCTTATTATTTTAATAATAAGCATTTTCCCTGATTTTAACAATTTACGATCGATAACTTTAACAACATTAACATGCTTTCAATTTTGAACGTTGAAATAATTTTTCTCGCTCGATCGTCGCGAGCTGGAAAATGAAGTGCAGGAGTGACGCAAGTGGTACAGCTCGGAATTTCGGAGACCGTATTATTATCCGATTCGAATTTGCTCCGCGGATTTTTTGCCACTCGAATCGACGGAGAATATTGGAAGTTGTTAGCTGAGTTCGTTGAGAAGGTCTTGAAAAATGGCTGAAATAATGGACAATAGAGAGGACCCAGTAGCGGTGGTCGATACATGACGAGACGTGGTCTCGATTGTTCAACGGTATCTCGATATACCGTAGTCTTGCCGGTCCGGTTCACAATTGGGAGTCGGTGTGTTTGCGTAGCTCAATGAATAGAGTGAAAAAAATTTGTTGTTTCCGGTTTCATTGGTATTAGTCGGCGAATAGAGATAACGCGGATCGATAGGTGTATGGTATACTATATGATTCTCGACGTTAATTGCAAGTCTCCAATAGTGGTTCAATTTGAAAATTGAAAATAAATTGTTTAGTGCGAGCTGGGTTTTAGTAGTATTGGTCACTAAATGAAGACAAGGCCATGGAATTCTTTTGGAAACTCTTTTAATTTTTCCAGGACACAAAGATTTTGGGAAATCAGTAGTACAAACCAATGGTTAGTCATACACACACATTCACTTTGAAATTCGTCAGTTCCTTTGAAACGGAAAATTGAGATTTATTCTTGAATCTTCAAAATTGGGGAGCAAACGGAAAATTGATAGTATAGAAATCCCAAATGGAAAATCGGTAGTATAGACCAACACCTGTTCCGACACCAATGCCATAAACATGAAATAGCACACTATCGATCAGCGAATTAATTAATCCTGTTTCCCATTAATCCTAACAGCACCAGGCGATTTATTTTTAATGCACGCACTCACAACCGAGGGAATTAATGAATCCGTTTAATTAAAATCCGGAATTATTCGCCGGCATTCATACGTTACAAGACTTTCTGACATCATTAAAATCAATGCGCACCTGCTGTCAGCCGGCACTAGTAAATAGAACAAGTGCGCGGTCCTCAAATTTGCAGCTTTCTCGCGTTGGCGAAGTTTCAAAATAGCCGGCGTGCAAATTTTCGCGAAATAAATACCATGTACATGCACTGAATACGCAACTCCTCGAAAATGATCCAAAAAAAGTATATGCAAACGCCGTACTCATTATGTAAACTATGCGGAACAGAAAGTAGATTTTTTTTGCGTACACGCACAGGACGTGAAAACTACAAAATTCGTTTGTCGACGCAGAATTTAGAAAATATTTTCAAACTCGTCGCTGCTTCGTTTCCGAGCTTTGAAAGCTTTTTGCCAGCAACGTTGCACGAACATTTATAAACTTTCATAATTTTAATTTTCTCTGTTCCTAGCTCGGCGTGCTCGGCTCAGGTTTCTGTTAGATCAGTTTCTACGAGTAAGATCATGGTACCGAGCGTAATGCAGGCGTCTTATGGCAGCCTGAAGTCGACGATTTAGGTCAACAAGTAACCGGAACGGAGAAATGCTTTGGTAACCGGATGTAATGGGGGGAGGGGGGGTGCAAAACAGAGGAACGGTTCACGATCAGGGTGGTAATGAGACCGCATATGTGACGTGTACGTAGCCCATTAGGGTAACAAGTCGCCATAGTTGTGACGGTTACCATCCCGGAAATTATTACACGACGGCCCGAATCACGTGGACGATTGTGCGGACTATCTGCAAACGCGAACGCGTGCCAAACTGCCTGGAATTCACCCCTGGAAAACCCCCTGTCGTTTCACGGCGTTGGCTCTGTTGCGTCAGCAACGGACCCGCGGGCACCACTCGTACAGTTCACCTAAAGTCACCTAAAGTCTCCTAAAATCACATAAAGTCAACTACAGTTTCCTACAGTTTCCTACGATCTCCTACAATCACCCAAAATCACCTAAAGTCACGTACAGTCATCCAAAGTCAGCTACATTCTCTTAAAATCACCTAAACCGAAAATCACTATAAGTCATCCTCAAGTCACATAATGATGCGAAGTTGCCGATAGTCCCCTAAAATCACCTAAAGTCAACTACAGTTTGCTACAGTTTCCTACAATCTCCTACAATCACCCAAAATCACCTAAAGTCACATACAGTCATCCAAAGTCACCTACATTCTCCTAAAATCAGCTAAACCGAAAATCACTATAAGTCATCCTCAAGTCACATAATGATGCGAAGCTACCGATAGTCCCCTAAAATCATCTAAAGTCACTTAAAATCACCTAAAGTCAACTACAGTTTGCTACAGTTTCCTACAATCACCCAAAATCACCTAAAGTCACATACAGCCATCCAAAGTCACCTACATTCTCTTAAAATCACCTAAACCGAAAATCGCTATAAGTCATCCTCAAGTCACATAATGATGCAAAGTTGCCGATAGTCCCCTAAAATCACCTAAAGTCTCCTACAAAATCACCTAACCCATCTAAATTCGCATAGTCATACAAAGACGGTCTCCTACCACCACCATTTTGTATTTCTCGACACAAAAATATTCAATTTGTTTCTGTTGTACTCGTGAACTTATTGTGCCTATTTCCAGCCATCGTATTTTCAGTCGAGAAATCAACACGATAATTTCTTCCGGCGAGTTCAGCCTGAAAATCAGTAGTACGAGTCAATAGTATCGCGGACATCGCGCTTTCCGTGCATCGCTCCAGCCAACCGTATTCGCCCCCACTTTCTCCAGCCGAACGAAGCCAAAAATCGCCAAAATTCGCCAAAAAATGACCCTAACAAAAGTCCCCACTATTTGAAAACGTGACGGTCTGGCAGCGACGGGTGTCGCACGTAGCAGCGTTTCATTCGCGGGCGATCCAATCGAGCCGATCGGTCGCGTCACGGTTGGCTCACTGCCACTGTCACTGCCGTGTCGTCTGAAATCCGAAGATAGCTGGAGAGAACGTGGCTCGCTATCAATCACGTACATCCCGGTACGAGATGCTGATAGCCGGTTATACGCGGCGGCTACGATCCAGGCCCGCAGTTCCGCGAGAGTACTATGCGGCCGCATCGTAGAGCATAGTGGGTATCATCGTAAGTTCTGATCGGCTGATCGCCTAACTTCTAATTTCATTTCCGGGCGTCGCGCAGCTGCTCCCCGAGTGTTCCAGGAGGGGATAGATGAGCTAAAGGAAGAGGAGAATGCCAGGGGAAGAGGACACCTAACGTTGTCACCTAATCCTGGCGGAGGATAACGGTTGCAGATGGAGAAATTCTACAGAGATCGTGGCCGGAGCTTGAGGACGCTTTATCCTCGGAATGAATAGATTCTACACGGCTGAGAATGCCACTTCCGCCGAACTGATCCGTGTTCCAAAGAGGAGCGATCTCACCCCCTCGACCAGTCTCTCATCTCTCCTATTTCTCTCTGTTTCTGTTCCGTTTGTCGGACCATCTCCTTTCTCAGGAATTCGCCGGGATCTCTCGCAGCAGCCGGAACAGCCCCCCCCCCCCGTACCATTAACGAGTTTCTTTGATGTAACGGCCCGCTCCGGTGAAACCGGGCCGCATTAAACCGGTTTACGAGCGAGCATGTAATATGCGCGTCCACGTTTACGAGCGGCGTAATATTCGCGTTTTCCTCCGCGGCCTAACGAGCCAGACACGCCTGCATCCCTCGAGTGCTTCAGCGCCAGGACACGGTTTATCGCCCAAGTCCAGCGAGCCCCGGATACATTAACCTTTTCACGGCTCGATTTTACGCTGAGAACTCGCCTTAACTCGCCGCCGCGATCAACCGGCCTTGATGCACCGATTTTCGGACACTCGAATGGACCGTACCGTTCACGGTGGTTCATTTAGGTCGCAGCGGGATTTTGTAGCCTCGAGTTGCGCAGTTGACCTTGAACCTTCTTCTCAAGGTCAAAGTTTTCTTTCTTTTGTTATCGCGTGGAACAAAGCACCTTACCGGTTATCAGTTAGGTTGCAGTGGGATTTTGTAGCCGCGAGTTGCAAGAACATTCTCAAGGTCAAAGTTTTCTTTTCTACTTTATTGACTTATACTACTGATTTTCTGCCGAGAACTCGCCTTAACTCGCCGCCGCGATCAACTGGCCTTGATGCACCGATTTTCGGACACTCTAATGAACCATACCGTTTCATGGTGGTTCATTTAGGTCGTAGCGGGATTTTGTAGCCGCGAGTTGCGAAGTTAACCTTGAACCTTCTTCTCAAGGTCAAAGTTTTCTTTCTTATGTTATCGTATGGAACAAAGAACCTTACCGGTTCAGTTAGGTTGCAGTGGGATTGTGTAGACACGAGTTGCGAAGTTGACCTTGAACCTTCTTCTCAAGGTCAAAGTTTTCTTTCTTATGTTATCGCGTGGAACAAAGAACCTTACCGATTCAGTTAGGTTGCAGTGGGATTTTGTAGCCGCGAGTTGCAAGAACTTTCTCAAGGTCAAAGTTTTCTACTTTATTGACTTGTACTACTGATTTTCTGCTGAAACTGGTGTTACTGTGTTGATTCGTGAACCGAGAGTTATGTTTCTGTTTAAACGAACGTTAGTTTCTAACAAAAAAAATTTCTACGTAAACTAGCCTTCAATGGATTGTGACCGAGCTCCAACGGCCTATCATAAACACTCTCCCAATTTCCTCTCCGCCATGCTACCCACACCCAACAATAACGCACGCTTATCTATAATAACACATCTGGCACAGAATATTACCCTAAGCTAAAAACAATCAACGGTGGCATCCTGTGAATCGAAATCCAAGCAGTCGGTTTCGGTAAATACGTGAATGCAACGTCACGGTATCCGCAATTTCCACGTCATAAACACACGTTCTCTGGATCGCGTGGAAATCGGTTACGATGTCAGGCCGATCTACGATCCTTGACGTTGAACGCACAATGCTGCGACAGGGAAAGGAAGAAGGATTTGGGGGGGGCGGCTAAAGCAACATTTACATGTTAAACTGTTATATATTGCCTGGAAATATGGCCCCCGGCCAACCTCTGTATGCACATGTTTATTCCGTTCGCGTTCGCACGCGGCGCGCCCGTACGTGCGTGCCACTTGCGGATTTTAGCGACTCGAGGTGTCGGGGAGCCGGCGATTTATACGCGCGACGGTATCGAGAGGAACGGGAAAACGACCATCTAGCCAAATCGCGTTGCTTCGTCGAGCTATTGTTCGTGGATGAGCAAACATCAACAAGGGCACGTTTATCCTCGGAGAAACATTAGCAGGTGCGATTTAAAACAATGGGAAAGATTAAGGGAGTAGTTTCTCTGTTTTTTTTTTTCGGTGGAAAAAATTGTTCCTTCTCGCGGAATTTTGAATTTTAATTCTTTGTGAATGTCTGTGGAAAGTGGTTGGTAAATGTACGCATCAATTCGAGATTAGCTGGTAATTTTTCCAGTCCGTATTATCTGGAAATCAGTAGTACGAGTCAATGGTTTCGGGGACATTCGAGTTACATCAATATTTATGGAATTAAAGGTCCATAAATTGTTTGTTAGTGAAGATAGAACTGTACATCTTTATGTAATTGTGCACAATTTTCGAAAAACATTGAATAACAATTTAGTCTATTACAATAAATAATTCATTGCTATAAATGCATAAAAATCCACAGTCTATTTATCAGGTTCTCTGCTTTTAAGAACAGTTTCAGGAAATTCGTATGACATCATTTACGTAGCTCTATTGTATAATTATTATCCTCGTTGTAATTAGAATCGAGTGTAACTATCGGTGAGAGCAGAATCAATAAGACCTCGATTAAAACGGAGTTAGATTCAGTTAGGATCGAATCAAATTAAACTATGATGTAGTTTCGGACGAAGTTTGTATTTAATCTGAGTTACGCTCAAGCTAACTCTAACTGTGGCTCAGAAGTGGATTAGGGTGGGTTTACACTTGAATTGGTGTCTGGTTGATTGGCGGTCAAGATCGGGCGATGATAACTATTTGGGTAAACGAAAGTTCGAAGGTGTTTACCAATAATAATACTTTTTATTTCTAACAATGTTTTCATGAACATTTCACCAACATATTCGTGACATTTTTGTGATTGAAATGAGCCCGAACATGGTACAATTCGCATCATATTTACTCATTTAATCCACGATAGAAGGAGAACCTCTATTATCCAAACTAATTAGGGGAGCAAGTAATAGAATAATTATTTCGTTACTCTGCTAGAATAAATTCCGACTGATTTGTACAATGAAATCGTACAATGAAAATTGTGAAATGTAAGTACAGGGTGTAAAGAAATGTTTGGTCTTGGCTGCCATAGGCGTATTCTACATCTTCAGATCGATGAAGATCTGTAAAAAAAAGTTGCCGCAAAATTGTCCTTGATCTTGAATTTTAAGGTCAAAGAATTTTTTAAATTGCATGATGCGTAGAATATAATGCAATAAAAAAATATTTGACCTTGAAATTCAAGGTCAAGGACAATTTTGCGAGAACTTTTTTTAACAGATCTTCATCGATCCGAAGATGTACACCAGATTCTTTACACCCTGTGCTTGATAATAGAGAATTTTGGGTTCGGTTAATCGTGGATTTAAAAAAGCATATATGCTTCTAATTGTGTCGTGTTTAGACTCATTTCAATCAGCAAAACGTCACGAACATGCTGATGCAACTTTCTTAAAAAAAAAGTACCTAAAATTTTCATTGCATAAAAATATATTAAAGAATATTTCCACTGATACAAAAGTAAGTAATTGTATCAAATGAAACCACTGTAGCACAGTTTCGAGTACAATCTCTGAAAATATTTCTGCTATTCATATTGAGCACTACGTCAAGGGAAAAATTGCATAAATATATATTAAAGAATATTTCCACTGATACAAAAGTAAGTAATTGTATCAAATTCAACCACTATAGCAAAGTTTCGAGTACAATCTTGGAAAATATTTCTGCTATTCATATTGAGCACTACGTCAAGGGAAAAATTGCACAAAGAATGGCAGTCTCAAGGGACTATAAGTCGAGAGTTTTTTCCCGAAAGTTGACTCAACGTGTTCAAACATTGAAGGGGATCCTGGTTTCTTGCCCGGGGAAATGGTATTCACTGGGAGCCAACCGGAGATTTTATTTATCGACGAAAAATACAATTCCCGGGCTTTATGGAGTCGCTGGAACTAACGAGAAACTCGCCGGGGGTCTGCTGACCGTCGGAAAAACGGGCAAGCGCGATAAATTTCGTTTTCAATCGGCGCAAAAATCGCTCGAGGACAGGAATTATGTTTACGGGGCTGCTCCGATGACGTTTTCTGCTCCTCCGGGGAGAAACTACGAGCCGTAGAACGCAAGAAACGTCGCGACACGTGAAATATTAGTCGAAGTGAATTCGTTCGCGCGTTCAACGGAATCGTCGATAGCTCTCCTTCGCATTAGCGATCGGGTGACGAGCAATTTATGGAAAAAGATTCTTCATACTTGGAATTTTATTCCCATTGACGCACAAAATACGCTCAATTTAAAAAAGGGTGGGAGAAAATTTAAAAAAGGGTGGGAGAAAATTTAAGGGGTGGTTCTCCATGATAATATAAGTCGAAAATGAAGAATAAAAAAATTGCGATTCCGGCTTCGTTATTTAGTTATTAACCCATAGCACTCTGCGGCGCTACTAAAAATTGCTGTACCATTATTCCAAATTTGTTTACATTATTAAATATGTTAGTATCTAATCAATTACTAAACATCTAAGTATTCTATGAGGTATTATATCAATTACTTTAACTAAAATTTATCAATGAAATTAACTTTTACATTAAAATAGCTCCGAGTGCAAAGGGTTAACAATTAAAAATCCACCTAACATGCGGCAATCCATAACTAAATAACGAAGTCGAAATCGCAATTTTTTTATTCTTCATTTTCGACTTATATTGTCATGGAGAACCACCCTTTAAATTTTCTCCCACCTGTAGTCGAACACCCTGTATACAAACAATTAATTTTTCCAATATCACCGCACGATAAAAATTAGTACCGTATCACATCGAAACGCTACAATAATACATCAATCACTAATCCTACCTGAAAATCCTAAAAAAAATTCCAACAACACTTAAAAATTGTTTGTCCCTCGAAAATCGAGATTTCCACACGCAATTTAAAAAAAGTCCGAAGGTCTCAACGTGCTTTGAAAACTGAAGTTGCAGTTCAACAGCGGTGCTAGATTTTTTCAGAAAAATAAAACCCGTTGATTTTCGCCGGCGGCAGGTCGTACGAGATATTTTTTTCGAATTCCGTCGGGCGTAGATTCCAATTAATCGTAAACAAAAAAAGGAAAAAAAAACCAGAACGCACACCGATATCTATCAATGAAATTTGATCAGTTCCCCGAGGTCGGAAGTGCGTCGCGATTCGGAAACGTCGCGTCGGGTCACGTGCCGCCGACAAATCGAATTGCAACGCGGCTGCAGAGTGCAACAAGTTGCCGAACTCTCGAACCCGAGGCCGGCAGCGACGCTGTGCGCGTCTGCTCGCAGACTAAAGTGGATCGCTCCGCGCCTAAATGGGGAATTCACGGTGCTGGGAGACCAGAGAAACGCGTTTCTGTGCTCTCAGGGTCGGTAATTAAACAGAATAGGGGAAAAACCGGGGGGGAATCCGGACCATGAAGTGCATTTTTGTGCATTTTTGCTCGTTTGTATTCATTCTTATTCATTTTTTATCATCATTCTTGATCATCGTTCGTGATTTGTCATCATTCGTGATCATCATTCATTTTTTTATCATCATTCTTGATCATCGTTCACTTTTTATCATCATTCTTGATCATCGTTCATTTTTTAGTCATCATTCTCGATCATCATTCATTTTTTTAACATCATTCTTGATCATCATTGATTTCTGATCATCATTCTTGATCATCATTGATTTCTGATCATCATTCTTGATCATCATTGATTTCTGATCATCATTCTTGATCATCATTCTTGATCATCATTGATTTCTGATCATCATTCTTGATCATCATTGATTTCTGATCATCATTCTTGATCATCATTGATTTCTGATCATCATTCTTGATCATCATTCTCGATCATCATTCATTCTTGACCATCGTCCACTTGAATGGTCCCTAATGTTTTTCAAATCGGTAGTCAGTGTACGTTAAGTCAGTGTACGTTAACTGTTCCCAAAGAGTATACGGGGCATAAATATTCCACAATGCACAGACAGTATTAAATTTTCAAGTAGACACGTAGCATGAGTGCTCCGAAGTGAAAACCTGGCATAAATATTTAAAATGCTACAGGTAAGTTCTGCCCTAAGGGAACACTTTGTCTTAATAGTTTACAAGGTTGACAAGGTAGATTATAGATAATCTTAAAGCGTAGACGTAGCATCGACACCCCTTACATTGTAACATTATTGTAGCATTAACGATCTCTAGTGGATACTCGGTATAGGTACTTCAAAATCTACAGGTAGCATTGCTAATGAAGTGCATACACGTGCATGTTACCCCTAGTCACACTGAATGAATTAGCACGCCTGTTTGATCAATTGCAGACAATTTCTACTGCAATGAATATTTATTAAAAACATAATTAATCTCTCGTTAATAATTTTATCTAAATCAGTAACCAGACGGGAGATCTATGGAAGACGGGAAGAGACATTTTATAGTCTTCAATATTGGGAGCAAGTAGAAACAGTCAACAAGAGTCGGACATGATTTGAAAGCACGAGTGCTCGACACATATTCGAACTCGATTTTCTCAGAAATGGGACGTCACATGAACAAGATTTATTGAACCTTTTCCGTTCAGATTTTCATGTAGAATATCATGCCAGTTATTCTACCACTCATTCCCCCATAAATAATTCGTTGAAAATCCTGTAAACATATAATAGAATATTCATTTAAAAATATATTTCAATCCACTACATCTGCACAATTTTAATACTTCTTTTTAACAATTTTATAACCAATTTTTAGTGAAGCAAAAAGGGTAAAATAAATTCGTGAAAATAACATTTTTTTATTAATAGAAAAAAATAAAATTAACATTATTTTACAGTGACTTAGCAAAATAAAAATTTTAATAATTCAGGGTACCACTTGCATTTTTCGTATATTGCCCAGAATTACTGTTGGTGAAACAGAGATGGCTGCATCAGATATCAGATTCACAACTTTTGCGAGGGTGGGTCACCGGAATGTGCACCGTGGATGCAACAATAAAATTCTTAATTTCTGTCGGAACGGCCGAACCCGCGGTGGAAAGTGCCATTGAAGTGCTCTCAAATTTCAATTTCTCCGTCGCAACGACCGTCATTATACCAAGGCCGCAGACGTTTTTTCAAAGAGTCCAGGGTACAGTGTTCCGCCACAGCTCGTAAATGCAAATTCTCTTAAAAAGAACAGAGAGAGAAAGAGAGAGAGAGAGAGAGAGAGAGAGAGAGAGAGTGAAAGCCACCCAAGGCTACGAAACGCGAGAAAGCCATTTTCGTAAATTCTTCAAGCTATGTACTCGCTGAAATGTACTGGGTGAACCAAGGAGCACGATCAGCTTAGATTACTCTATTGCCAGTAGACGGATTCAAAATTTTTCTATCTGGTAGTACATGGTTAAAAAATATCTCAAAACTGATTATAGTAAATCTTTCGTAAAGTTTACTTGACAGTTTTGCATTCAAGGTCATTTGAAGGTCACTATATATTATAGTATTTCATTGAATTTGCCTCGACATTAACTATTAATGTTATGGATGTACGAAAAAGTTAAAATTCTCCTTGTTTCCCTAAAATTGAACATTTTTTCATTCAAGGTCATTTAAAGGTCACATTCTTGAACATTTTCTTTACACCATCTACAATCCCGTAGAATGATCAATAAATAATCAGAAAGTCTAGAAAATCTTGGTTTATTACATAAAAATAAATTTTTTGGAATTCAATTTTGTAGCCGACTGATCAAAATTTTGTTTGAAATTTTTTTTTTGCTTTTTTGGTGATTACGTAGTACACCCTGTATAGACGTGGACATACGAGGGGAAAAAAGAGGATACAATAAATGTGTCGCTCTCTCCCATGAACACGACTGGAAACGAAGGTAGGCGAAAAATCACGAAGAAAGAACGCAAGAAAAAGGCATTTCAATTTAATGAGACGCTTTTTTCTACCTTCTACATTCTCGGCCATCCGACGGAAGCCGCCTGGAAATCACCGAAGAATTTTTCGTTCATTCTGTAGACGATTCTGGAAACTTTTTTTTCTGCTTTTTTAATTAACGACTTTTACGTTGACGTCAAATAACTTTCATCGGAATTTGCTGTTGAGGAACAACTGGAAGAAAAGAAGTGGCAAATTCCAGGCTGAAAAATCGACGAAGGGATCGAATTTTTATTGCAATTGTTGAAATTTTTGCTAAATATAAAAATTTTCTACATTCTTCGCAAATTTTTCAAAAATTTGATTGTTATAATGGACTTGAAGTTGTGCTGCTCTGTGAAGAACAATTAAAATTTGAAATTGAAAATAATGTAATCTTGCAAATTGATTTAAAGAATTAATCTGTCATATTATTCTTTTCGGCCAACCATTTACCAGTTCGAAATAAGCAGATCAAAAATGTAGAACACAATTTCTTCGTCCGGAAACCTCGTTTTCGAGAAATTAAATTTTAAGTGTTTGTCGCGCACGAACATTCTTGTTAACTCCTGATTAAACACAGGTGGTACTACAGCTCACAAGGTTATTTTTCGCATTGAAAAATTTAACGCCCAATTTCTTTGCACGAGACCTCATTTCGAGCACTAGACGAATTTTTAATAGTAATTTTCTGGAGTCCAGTTCCAAAAAAAAATTGAAAACATGGTTTTCAGTAGAAACATCGATGAAAAATCAGACATAACTCTAAAGTAGCCATGAAATAATTCAACTATATGAAGAATAATATATCAGACTGAATAAAACGTTAATATAAAATGATCTAATAATAGTAAATAATTAAAAAAAAATACCTTGAATAATTTGAATGGTCAAAAACATTTAATAATTCTACTATGTGAAGAATAATATATCAGAGTGAATAAAACGTTAATATAAAATGATCTAATAATAGTAAATAATAAAAAAAAAATATCTTGAATAATTTGAATGGTCAAAAACATTTAATAATTCTACTATGTGAAGAATAATATATCAGAGTGAATAAAACGTTAATATAAAATGATCTAATAATAGTAAATAATAACAAAAAAAATATCTTGAATAATTTGAATGGCCAAAAACATTTTTCGTCGACAAGTGGTTAAGTTTTTAGTAGAATGGTCGGTTAAAGATCAGACAAGGTTCCCGGCGATCAAATTCCGGCGACGAGAACGTTGTCGAAGCTCGGTGTCTGGAACTGTTGGGGACCGGTTCGTCGACTTCGGGGACGATTAGGGTCGGTAATCCTGATCGCCGAGCGCATCGAAATCTTATCAGCGCTGACTTCGGAGGAGAAACTCGAGCGAGAGCCTCGACGCTACGGGGGGACGGTTCTGTCTTTGGGCGATTCGTGTAATAAATTTCCGTAACAACTCGTGCCGGTAGTTCGGAGGAAGTGCCCGGGAGCTTAGGTTTCGGGCCGTTTCCGGTTAATTAAAGAGAATTTATTAACCTGCGGCGGTGCCGGCCCAGCATCGACAATGTCACTTGAACCCGGCTTCTTCGGATCCGGGATCGAGATATCCTCGATCATCCTGTATCAGCCTTCTTCATTCACTATCTTCGACTATGAATATGTCCCCATGAACTGCTAACTTTCCGCATAACATTTCTAATAAAATCAAAATTATCACTCGCCTATCTTCATGCTAAATCAAAATGTTCTGCATTAATCCGCAAATACAAATTTCCTATCTTTTTTTAATGAATAATAATAATAATGATATCGGCGCAAGGTTCGATCATTTTAAAACCAACAGCAAATGTGCAATTAATTAATATATCCTCGACGTTTCGATCATAATGCTGATCATTATCTAAGAAACATATTTTGCGTCTGAAAAATAAATTTTAGTGTATATAAGTAAACATAGTTAAAAAGAAACATTTGCGACACAGCTGTGTAAATCCCAACTGGAAAAAAGAAAAGAAAAAATAAAAAATAACACATACTTGCTGTGACAACAATTAACCACATTGTAGAAAAAATTTTTTTTAGTTACAAATTATGGACTTTAATCCATGGTGGCAGATATGTAACTGAAGATATGTAACTTTTTTTAATGATCTTGATACGATGCGAGAGTGTAGTTCTCGCAACAAACTCGATCTTAATTTTTTTTTTTTACTAAAAAATTCATGGACATCACCGAGTCCAAATCAGTGCAAAAAATCCCATAATTCATAGTTCTCCAGCAAAAAAAATCCCAAAGTCGACCGAAAATCGAACCAGACCAGAAATCCTCTTAAATCGCGATGACTGGAAAAAAATAGAGAGCCCCATGGTATTATGGGAGAACAAGCGACAATACTGATGGTCCCCGCAGCCAATTTCCGGCGCATGCCGCTTCCGGCGCCGGCGAATCGTTTTATTTTCAAAAACGGTGCGCGTGAAACGAGCAATTAACCCAGCTACGCGAAGCAAACGCATTCGTCTTTTTAATTGCCGCCGATGATTGAACCACCCTGTCAGGCTCATGATCGTAGAATTCGTAAATTGCGATTCCCCCGGGACGAACGAGCAACTTCGATTCTTTCGTTCGATTCCCGATTCGACTCTAAACACCATTATGCCGCGATTTTCCGAGCGCCCAGCTGTTCTAATGCACCTGTGCTCGCTCGGGAGCCATTTCGTGTTTCATTTCCTGCATTACATGCACTTTTTTTGTGCGAATTGCTGTTATCGATGCGATGGACGACAGAGGACGGCATTTTGCACGATTTGAGTGACTAACGCGGAGATTTTTAATTTTTGGTAGTGATGGGTTTAAATATATGTCGATACATGTGCTCTTTTACTTGGTAAGTCCAAGAGATTGGACTTATGCCATTATTCAAGATATTGTTTCAGTCACTTTATTTAGGATGTAAAATAATATCTTGAATAATGGCGTAAGTCCAATCTCTTGGACTTACCAAGTAAAAGAGCACATGTATCGACATATATTTAAACCCATCACTACCAAAATTAAAAATCTCCGTTTCAGTCACTTTATTTAGGATGTAAAATTGAATATTATTTTTTATTAGCATAAAACAAAGTATGCACAAGTTAATGTGTTAAATAAAACAAGTATTCTTAATAATTACTATTTCTGTAAAAACCCCATTTTTCGTAATTTTGGACTTATGCCACTTGTCAACTGAGGGGTTCAACTGAGAACGGCTGAACGTAAAAAGCTGGGGCGTTTCTTCGGGAAGGTTTTAGAGCAAACCGCATTCAAAAAAGTCCATTCGTTCAAATGTTGTGACGTCATTAGTGACCAAAGATGACTTTTTCGCCCTCTTTTGGGCACGTTTCAGCTCATCACTTTTGACTGGTACCACCTATATTCAATTTGAGAGAGCGAGGGAGTGAGAGGGAGATCTGTGACAGGTAAAAACATGCTTTTAAAATGCGTGGCGGTGGCGGTGGAAAGCTAGTATACAAAAGTAAACAAAAGTATACAAAAGCGGTGCTTTAAAATATAGATTAAAACATCGTATTAAGTGGACAACGAAAGCTTGAGTTTTTCGAGAGACAAATAAAAATTAGTTCACGGTCCACCCTTCTATATCGCTCCAAAATTGTTGCACAAAATATCCACCTATAGTTTTCATCCATTTTTGTTTTACACTTTAATTTCACCGGTAATGCTGTTTCTAATGGTATTTCATTTTTTCTAGTGATGGGTTTAAGACCGTTTGATTTAACACAAACATTTGTAAATTTTTATATTATTTTTCGTTCAGCTCTACCTGTGGTCGATTATATACTAAGGAATTTCCTGTCGGTGAACAGAAGATCAAGAAGTCGCACTTGAAACCGAAACCGGTTATTCGAGGCACTCGGATCGCGAGGCATCGATTACCATCGAAAACTACACCTAAAGTTTGCGATGCAGACGCGCAATCTGCATCCAGGAAACACGACACGAACGGACCAATCCACGTCCGCCTCACGAAGTGCCTCGGTGTTGGTCCGTCTCGTCCAGGACTTCAATTAATTAATTTCGAACGGTCCTGAGAGCAAGTACTCGTTCTACCCTTCAAACTTTCGAAACGCCCCCGCCGCGTCAGCGAAATGTTCCTCGGTAAATTTAAAACTTCCCTTGAAAGGCTACGGGCTGTGCCCAGTGTCTTATTTACAGAGCATCAACGTTCCATAACCTCAATTAGAGTGATCACCAACGGATAAGTAAAACCCGTACTCGCAAAAATTAAAGATGAAACGAATAATTTAACTGTCTAAACTGAATACTTAAATTGATAGTTTTATCTACGCGGAGCTAGGGAAGTTTTTATATATATACCTTATATAAAATTTTATAATTGGTTGTGATACCTATAGAAAAATTTTTAATTGATGTGCATATGTGTATGTTAGTGTATAGTACTTAAACCCATTAATACAACTGATCGGTTATAATTAAATGTCTTCTAATTTCTATTTGTTCAAATTTTTCAAGGGAACGTCCCTTAAACCCATCACTACGGAAAATCAAATTACGTAAAATCTTTCGAATTTTGACGAGAAATTTTAGGATTGTTGATTTTAGATGAGTTCGAACATACAATCCTCCAGAATAAATTACAGTGAATTAATTCCTAAATATTATAAAATTAAAGATTGTATTCCTGATGTTTTTCGACTCGTGAAGTTTAGAGTGGATGTTTTCGGAGTACATCCTAGTGAAACACGCGTACAATTAATCCCCGAAGGGATTTCGGAGTTCACACTTGCCAGGCGATTTACATATGTATATGTAGTTAATACATCAGTGAAATTACGTCAACAGGTTATTTAACTTGCAACAAAGGATGCTGGGAAACACGGAAGCGTAATTCGAAGGGTCAACTTGCACGCAAAACCAACAATTGATGCTCACGTAAACTCAGGTGACCTATTCTACCTTTGCCCTTTGAAGTTTGCACCGTGCATTAATATTCTACATACTACAGACACATAATGCGTCATTGGTATCTATCGCCCGATTTTCATAATTTAATGTACCTCCGTGGATGACTATTGCCTGCTATTGTTCACACTGTACATTACCAATTATGTATTGTATAGTATCGAGTGCGGTAATTCTAATATAGTATTCAATGCTAGTCGTACTAGTACATAAGTGGACCCATCAATAATTCATTCTCCACTGTTGAACTCATTATTTAGTTCCAATTAATATTAAATCATATTAATATATCAATGTTCGTATATTATTCAATAATCTTTTATTCAATACTAGAGTTCAAGATTATGTGTCAAATCTATAAATCAGAATGCACTAGTCACATCCATTATTTATGTTCAATTAATATCAAATTACTTTGGCATATTAATATATTATTCATAAGTGTATCAAAATCAATGATTCAATAGTCACTGTTGAATTTATTGTTCGTTCCCATCTAATATTGAATCACATTAATATATCAATTAAATAATAACTACTGTATTATTGTTACATAAAAAATTAGATTATCAATCGGATCAGTGCGTTGAACGCCCCCAAGCACATCACACTCGAGACCTCATCGACAAAGGACTACTGTGGCGAACCCCCGAAGCAGAAGTGCAAACAACATTCGAATCCATCACCAATGTCCACCTACCTTGACGTTCCCGTACTTCCAGGTAAACAGGACGACAGCTGGCAAACAAGCGATGACGCAGCATTCCAGGATCAAGATCGCCGTCCTCATCAGCCAATTCAAGGACACGACGCACGGCGAATCATCCTCGCAGGACTCGCAGCCCTCGGCACAAGGAAGACACTCAAAGACGTTCTCCTCATCGTATTGGCTCTCCGCGCCCTGCAATCACAACGAAGCAAACATTATGTACATTATTCCTGAATGCACACACTATCTCCGAAGTCGTCAAACAATAATCAAGAGATGAAACTTGGCTGTCACTACTCCCAGCCTTGCGGGCCTAGTATAAACGCTACACAGGTGATAACAGAGATCCGAGGCTCGCTATCCCCACTCCTTACCTTGTCAGACCTATGGAGCAAGCCTCAGGCCTTTGATATGCTCATTGCTAACCTTAGGAATCTTAGTAGGACTGGTGGAGGGAAATAGCAGAGGCTTGATGCTCGCTATCCCCACTCCCAGGCTTGTTAGACCTAACGAGCAAGCCTCAGGCCTCTGCTATCCCCATTCCCAGCCTTGTCCGACCTAGTGAGCAAGCTTCAGGCCTCTGGTATCCCCACTACTAGTCTTGTCAGACCTAGCGAGCAAGCCTCAGGCATGTGATATGCTCACTCCTAACCTTAGGAGTCCTAGTAGGACCGTTGAGAGGGGATAGCAGAGGCCTGATGCACGCTATACCCACTCTTAGCCTTGTCAGACCTAGCGAGCAAGCCTCAGGACTCTGCTATCCCCACTCCCAGCCTTGTCAGACCTAGTGAGCAAGCTTCAGGCCTCTGGTATCCCCACTACTAGCCTTGTCTGACTTAGCGAGCAAGCCTCAGGCATCTGATATGGTTACTCCTAACCCTAGGAGTCCTAGTAGGACCGTTGATAGGGGATAGCAGAGGCCTGATGCACGCTATACCCACTCCTAGCCTTGTCAGACCTAGCGAGCAAGGCTCAGGCCTCTGCTATCCCCACTCCTAACCTCAAGAGTCCTAGTAGTAGCATTCTAGAGGGGATAGCAGAGTCTTGATGATAGCTATTCCCACTCCCAGTCTTGTCAGACCTAGTGAGCAAGCTTCAGGCCTCTGGTATCCCCACTACTAGCCTTGTCTGACTTAGCGAGCAAGCCTCAGGCATCTGATATGGTTACTCCTAACCCTAGGAGTCCTAGTAGGACCGTTGATAGGGGATAGCAGAGGCCTGATGCACGCTATACCCACTCCTAGCCTTGTCAGACCTAGCGAGCAAGGCTCAGGCCTCTGCTATCCCCACTCCTAACCTCAGGAGTCCTAGTAGTAGCGTTCTAGAGGGGATAGCAGAGTCTTGATGATAGCTATTCCCACTCCCAGCCTTGTCAGACCTAGTGAGCAAGCTTCAGGCCTCTGGTATCCCCACTACTAGCCTTGTCAGACCTAGCGAGCAAGGCTCAGGCCTCTGCTATCCCCACTCCTAACCTCAGGAGTCCTAGTAGCAGCGTTGTAAAGCGGATCGCAGAGGTCTCAGCAGACCTGGTAGAGGGAGAGGGGATAAATTAATTTTTGTCAGAAATGCATAAAATGCGCAATCCCAATGCTGGGACGATACGTCCAGAAGTATGAAATTTATTTTCTCAATATAACAGTTCCATTAATTTTGTTACCAAAACAAATAAGGTACATCCCGTGGTTGGTCGTCGCATATCTGCTAAAGACAACAGAGTCTATCTACAGACAACAGGGACACACGTGAGATACCGAAATTGCCCAAGCACAATGGCAGCAGGTAAGAGCGAGCGCATCAAGGACCGAATCCCACCTAAGGTTTATCCAACCTAAATCGACTATACGCACACGAGTTTAGATGGTACAAGGACCGTAGTTATTGTCTTGAATATGACTGGGGAGTTTTGATGTGCTAAGCCAAGTTTCCCTAAGCTTCTTACTTTTCATTGTTCGGAATCACATGCGTTCGGGCCGCGGCAACGTCCCAGAATAATCGCATAAGCTCGGATCATTTATCAAGTTTCGATGCTGTTAATCCTATACCGTGCTCGTAATTCAGGCTGTCCGCTGGTCGGTTCATTAACGTCCACCGCTGAAGCCCCATTAAAAGGAATATTGGCCCGGAAACAAATTTCCTCCACCATCAGCTTCATCCTCTCTCTCTCTCTCCCTCTCTCTCGTGACCAGCTATAACGGACTAACGATGCAGGACAACTTATCCTGCGACCGGGGTATTATAGTTCTCCAGGGAAATCCCGGTGACTACAAATCACGACGTCGTAAATCGTATTCACGATCGGGACTTAAGTTCCAGCGGATTTATCGTTCACACAAATCACGGTCGCGGGCGTTATGGTTTAGGATATTAGAAGCGAAGAACCACGCCTACGATGGCCGGTACAATCGTTCTCAACTTGTACGCGTCACCGGGATTCTAAGGAATTTTTCTGGGGAATTATTTTTCCCCTAAGGGATCCAGGCTAGTCCTTGTTTCAACACCCAAGTGGGTTGAAGAATATTAAATCGAAATTAATCGTCCTCTGGTGGACCATTTTCACAACTGCGCAGTCGACGAAGAATATTTATAGCGCTGCGTACTTTTTGAAACCCATTTATCGAGGCACTGTTCATTGAGCTGGCAATTCACATTTTTTCCCAGCAACTGAGCAATGAAATGGCGATTTTTATTTTCTGGGTCAAAATGGACCCGGTCAAGGGTTTATATACAGGCCCCGAAGTCACTACATAATTCTAAAATGAAATCATCCTTCTATTCATATAGTGCCAGTAGTATAAGCCAGTATATAGTCAAACAAGTAGTGTAGGTCAATGCTTGATGGCACAAGTAGTATAAATCAATACCTAGTGAAAAAAGTAGTATAGGTCAGCAGTACAGACCTAGTAACAGAATAGTATGGGTCATTATCTGGTCAAACAAATGTCTATAGGCCAATGCTTGATGAAACAAGTGGTATAGATCAATATATAGCGAAGCAAGTAGTATAGGTCGAGTAAATATCTAATCGAACCAGTAGATTAGAAACAAACATTTTAAAAATTACAGATGAAAAATATGGTACAATTATAAACAAAAAGGTACGCTGTTATCCTTTCATTGTGCTATATATAAATATTATCACCTGCAAAACAATATTTTTGCCTCCTGATCTCAATTGTCGCGAGAGCTACCTGTGAAACAAATTCCCACGAAGATTCCCGAGATGAAATAATCAGCATCTGACATCGCAGGTCGCAGCATCGTTTACAGCAGCTCTCGTAACAATGGCCGCCGGTTCCTCCGGCCACGTAGCTTCACTTTATTACCCCATTCCTTGTCGCCGGTGTGCCGCGTCGTGCATTCTGCCCGGTTAATTGCGCGGCGTTCCATCAATCACCGAAAAAGCCTGCATGTGGACCCGGTGGCTCGCACTTGCTAAATTTCGCGAAACGGTCGAACAGGCCGCCTCCGGAGAACTCCAACGAAGCATTTCCCTAACCGATTCACCACGTATCCGCGCGATCGGAGCAGCTATTTTTTCAAGTTGTCGATCGCAGTAGCCATAAATCAACGGTTGTCCGACAACCGATTTCTTCGATCATTCTTCGAACGGTGTCCCCTTCGGATTTCTGCTCGGCATTTTCCGCTCGGTCTCTCGGCAGTTTGTAGCTTCAGCTGTGTTCGGTCGCACGAGTCGCACGTACCTTAACAGCGATTTCTCACTGTTACGATTTCTGGTCCGGGCCAGGGATTCTAATCGAAAGGCAATCAGCGCCGGTCGAAATGTCTCGGTTCAATCAGAAATGACAAGCCGCCTCCTGACAGAGGAAGATGTAACATCGAGAGCCAATATCGATGATTCGCCTGGCGATCCGTTGCCGATGGGAATTGCATGCTACCCGAACGACGCATTTGGCCGGGTCGGGGGGAGCCTAACCGTGGCATAGCGTTCGCAACGTCGCGTCATTTCGATCGTCCGGAATAACAGTCGCCGGTCTCCGTCGTATCGCAATGGTTCACCATCGATCACTGTTCTTTCGAATCACGGAATCCCCGCAGTCGAGCGCACGCGACAAGGAATTAGATTGCGTCGAAGAAGAAGGTCGGTTTTTCTCGGTGGCAATGCGACAGTCTCGCGTTTTCTGTCGGGGAAAGAATTTCGGTGGGTATGGGGGTAGTCGAGGGTGAGTTTTGATCGGGTGATTGGTGGTGGGGATGTTACACTCGGTAGGGCAGAGTGGTTTGTACACGATGCTCATTCGGTGCTGGAATGCGGTGTTTGGTTTACTCTATGTCCATGTGCAGCGTTTGTTTTCGGTAGCGGTGATTTGACTGGTCCAATTGATATTGAGCTGTTCTACTAGCATGTCTATCCGCTGATCCGTACTACTCGTTTGATTGTACATGGATTTGTACCACTTGCTTGGCTAGATACTGACCCATACTACTTGTTTGGCTAGAAGTTGATTTATACCACTCGTTTCATCAGGCGTTGACCCACACTACTCGTTCAACTAGATACTGACCCATACTAGTTGCCAGACTTATGGATACTTGCCTCGCGAAATATCTGGATTTAAAAGAAAGCAATAACATACTTGTCTGACCAATTATTTAGCTGTACTACTTGGCTGGCCAGTCGTCTAGAAGTCTCACTCGCCTGATCTGTGTTTACTACTTGCCTGACAAAGCGTCTGGATCTACTACTTGTCTGCCAAAAACATTGACACGTACCACATGCCCGACCGAATATTTAGGTGTACTACTGGTCCGATCAGGCGTTCGGATGCACTACTTGCCTGACCATGCGTGTCACTGTACTACAGTCCGACTAATCATCTGGCTCTACTACTTGCCTGACAAATCCTCGATATTTACCACTTGCCGAACCAATAATTTAGCTGTACTACACGGCTAGCCGAGCATCTGTACTCCTGGTCCGACGAATCGTTTACCTATACTACTCGTCTGACGAAACGTCAGCTTGTACCACTGGTTCCGAACAAAAACATCGATGTACCCACTTATCTCGACAGACGAACCCACCCCGTACATTCCATCACACCGAACTACCTGTTGTCCCATCCGACAAATTCGAAGTGAGCTTTCGCTAAATATGAGCCCCCCACGCATATTTTCTCCGTTAATGGCCACCGGGAAATTTCTCCTTTTATCGCCCGGGTCCCGATGAAAACCTAACACGGACACGATCGATCCTGTCGGACACCAGGCGAAACCTATGTATCCAATCACGTCACAGAGCACTTGCCCATCAGCTGTGGCGGTGTGCGGTATTCGTTTCCGTTCTACCTGTTCATGCCATTCGATTCCCCCTACCATCCAGCTATTTCCCTTTTACAAGAGCGAGGAGGGGTAGGGAGGGGGTAGGGGGCAGACCACGTTTATCGTTCATGGTTGCGTTACATGCACGCTCACGCACGGGACTCGAAAACACTGTTTGGCTCGATGGGAATGTAATGGAAATTTCTACTAGCCAACCCCGGGGCCAACGAGCTTCGCGATCAGAAAAAAGCTAGAAAAGCGCAGAGTATGGATTGTAACAGAAAGAGGGAATGAGAGGATTGTGTGATCTGTAAATGAGAATTCCGACCAATCCCATCGAATAGAATTTCTGGAGTGGGGTACGATTGGTAAATAAATGAAACGACACCACACACACACACACGCACACACGTCGGTTTTTCCACCTAGCACCTAACGTTACGCTCGATAGCGACCCTGTATTGCAATTAGCGAAAAATTGTCCATTTTGGACCAATGTGTACTACCTGTTTTAATTAAACGCCTCCCTGGTTCGGTGTGTGCGACCAGAGAGAGTTCGGAACGTGTTCGGACACGATTCACAAGGTATGCGAGCCGGAAACAGCGCAAGATGCTACGGAATATGGAGATCACGATCACGCTAAGTTCCAACGGTGTCAGAGTACCCTGCATGCGACACAAACTACACCAAATGCCGGCGAACTGCTCGCCAGACACACTTGCCGAGCTCCTTTGGGAGACGTCGCGGCAGATTATGACTCGAATCCGTAATGAAATGCGCGGTGGCGAGCAGACCGCGAAATATGCTCTTATCTGCTTGTTGTTCGTGGCCCTCGCCTTCGGCGAGGTCTGCGGTAACGTTATTTTTGGGACAAAGTGGTATTTCGTGATGCAGTTTTACGAATAAAAATGGTGGGTCTTGTCGAGAGGATTTTTCATAATTTTCTGGAGGGGTTTTTAATTTTCGAAATAACGATGCGTGATGTTTTCGGCGCACGGTTCGATCTAATATAAACAATCTAAAGCTATTTTGCAAGTTTGTTTAAACTTTTTCCGACGTTTCGATCCATATTTGGATCTTCTTCAAGAAAAAAAGGGAAAAACTGCGTCTGAAAAATTTTTATAACAACGGATTCAATACACTATCAAATTACTGCATTATAATATTGCATTAAATTACTTACTTGCTTTACGAAGATATTAAAACAAGATTAATGTATGCAAACCCATGTTGCTCTAATGCCGGTGCTCAAGTTACTGTGGCACAGATACGAGGCTGACAGAAAATCAAACCAGCCAGAAATAAGTCAATCTATAGATCGAAACTAAACCAATCAATATTTGGCGGGTAATTCAAACCGTGAAAAATCAAACACCTAGACTGCATATACACCAAAACTCGTGGTGAAGTTGAATAAACATGAATAGAGACCAAACATGATGAAAAATCATGTATAAAGCAGTTATGTAATTGACAAAATATAAGATAGCAATTATTATTAGGAAAGAGATTCAATTTTTTTATTTATATTTTTATTTTTAATTTATTCTTCTAGTTTGTAGAAGAATTGAGATTTTTGTGTGATAATAAATTGTTCAATTTGACTGCAACAAATATGAAAGCTAGCCACGGCGAAGCTCGTTCGCGGTCGTAAACGTCCCCTTAGGTGAGGAAGAGATAAAAATCCCAGAGACACACGAGGATTTTAATTAAACGACCATTAACGCGGGAGTACGCGGAAAAGTTCCAACCGTAAAACAACAAATTCTTCCCGGCGACCGAGCACGGGACTAGATTCCTGGCGAGACGCCAGAGCAACAAATGTTACGTCTCCTAGAGACAGTTGGCGCCGAGCACCAGAAGCACGAAAGTCGAGTATAGTGACACTGGAACCCCCGGATCCCGAGCGATTTTTCATTCGCCGCCGCTATTGTGTCTCACCTTCCTCGACCCCGGTGCCTAGGAAATTCGGTCTGCTCCGAAGAATCCGTTCTCGAGCATTTTACCACATTTTTTCAGCACTCGAGAGCTCCTGTATTCTGTATTACAATCGGGAACTCCGCGTATCCGAATATTTCAACTAGAATTTTAAACATTACTTGTTTGTTGTTAATCGTTTCTTTGTGAAACCGTCAGGGACGAATGCTTGACATTTTTCCGATTAGAATGAGCACCAACATGATATGATTCGAAGTATATTTGTTTGAGTAATCCACGATTTAGTGAGACCTCTACTATCCGAACACATTTTAAACAGGAAAATATGATCCAAATAGTGTCGTGTTTGTGCTCGTTTTAATAAGCAAACCGTCACCAACACAATGATAAAAGTTTCATACAAAAATAATAAAAAAATAAACAGGTTCACGACATATTTCAATTTAGTAAATGTGATCCGAACTGTATCGTGTTTGTACTCGTTTTAATCGGGAAAACGCCACCAACACAATGATAAAAGTTTCTTACAAAAATAATAATAAAATAAACAGGTTCACGACATATTTCAATTTAGTAAATGTGATCCGAACTGTATCGTGTTTGTACTCGTTTTAATCGGGAAAACGCCACCAACACAATGATAAAAGTTTCATACAAAAATAATAAAAAAATATACAGGTTCACGACATATTTTAATTTAGTAAATGTGATCCGAACTGTATCGTGTTTGTACTCGTTTTAATCGGGAAAACGCCACCAACACAATGATAAAAGTTTCATAGAAAAATAATTAAAAAATAAACAGGTTCACGACATACTTTAATTTAGTAAATGTAATCTGTATCGTGTTTGTACTCGTTTTAATCGGGAAAACGCCGCCAATACGACGATAAAAGTTCCACGAAAAAATAACGAAAAATTACGAAGCTCTGTTAAAACAAACCGTTTGAATACAGAGTTTTGATTTTAAAAATATGCGAGTCAACGTGTATTTCAAGAGGGAAAAAGGTGTTGCGAAAGAAGGTCCCTGGTTTCCAGAAAAATCGTTTTACGCGGTGCAGGTTACAGTACGGCGACCGAGCCGGGGCTGTCAATTCGTTCGTCAGCCGGGAAAGTGGATATCGACAGCGGCAGCGGTATCGTCGCATATTGTCATCGGGAGTTAGGCATCCCGGGGGCGACTTGACGCGGCGCGCACCTGCGACAGACAGCGAAACGATTTTCCATTGGCGGTTAAGCGGAACGTTGTTAATTTGACGACCCGGCATCGACATTTTGAGCGGATCTCTTTTGTCGTCGGGCTGTTACGTTGCCGCGTTTCGCGCTGGACCTGTCTCGCCAGCGTCACGGAAAACCCACCCCCGGAGACTATACAGGTAATCCACGGTTAACAGACGCGATCGCACGCATTAGCTACCCGCCTGAATATTCAAAATTCTAAACAATGCGTTCTAACTGTCCGTCCGGAAAAAAAATTGAAAATCTATCGAAACGCGTCGAAAAATTGTTTTCGGAAAATCGACGTTCCGGAGCAAAAATGTTTTGATAAAACTTCTAAACCACCCTCCTCCAATTTTCTCTGTATATCACAAAATATAATGGAATATACAGCGTGGGGCGCCACATTTTGCCATCTAGATTTACGTCATTATTATTACGCATAGCAAACAATGTTTCAGATGAAGTTGAATGGTTTTGAGAGGGGCACATTCTGATGGTACATTTTTTTTTGTAGGTGAACGTGTAAAGGACATATGAAGGTCATTAATGTTTTTTTAAATGGAATCATATATTTTTTATTGCATCAGCCGATGCTCCTTCATATTCTTTACAAAAAAGTATTAATCTATTTGTGTAAAAAAATCATTAGTTTAGGAGATATTTTAATTCTAATTTGTTAGGAAATCTCGACTCTCTGGTCAATAATATGAATTCAATGTGATAATGTAGTAGGAGAGCAAGAATTCTCAATGTAAATATTTACATTTTTTGTGTTGGTAATTGAAAATGTAAATATTTACATTTTTTGTGTTGGTAATTGAAAATGTAAATATTTACATTTTTTGTGTTGGTAATTGAAAATGTAAATATTTACATTTTTTACGATCGACATTGATTTAACATTTGTAATGGAATATGACGGACAAAAAAATGGCCAACAAAAGATTTCCTCATTCAAAAATTATATGACTTAACGTAGCAGATACCTAGCGGCAAAAAATAATTGAAAAATTCGGAGCACATGATCAAAGTCAAACGCATTAAAGTTTTCTTTGATCAACCAGATTTATTCTTCCGGGAACGGTGGTTCAGCGAAGCTTTCCGAGGAATCGGTGGGCGTACGGCTGATTGTTTTCCGCAGCTGTCGCGTGTGTGGGTGTGTAGGTGTAGGAAAAAATAGAGAGGGGTGTCGAGGTGAAATTAATTTTACGCCATCTACGTGGCTTCGCAAGCAAATGCGCGGCCGGGTGAATCAAATTGAATTCGGCTGCATGGGCGCATGCGATAGCATGATATACCCTGTCGCCGGGGTTGAATTAAAACCGCCTTGTTTCTTTTACGGAACGGTTTATCGTGTTATCATCGACAGGGACGGCGGGAATCGATTCTCTAGCGAAGCTTGCAATCCTTTTGTTCGACGTCGTCTAAGAACCACGGCCCATCAGGTGCTCGTTTCGCACGATGCTCGTCGCATGAGCTGATCTTGATCCCTTCTAGCCGTGAATCGGAAGATAGTCTGACCGGGTTTGGGAATTTTTAATTAATATTTTGTTCGAGGATTTCAAGTGGGTTTTAGTGTCGGGGTTAAGAGTGGTGGGATCTAGCGGATTTACTGGTGGTGTGGAATAGTGTCTCAAAGCGTAAATGTTATATTTTTGTAAATTTGTAAATTTCTATATTTTTTGTACATTTCTATATTTCTATACTTACAAAGTCTACAGGGTGTTCATTTGAAAACTTTCCAGCCGAATAACTCGAAAAATATGGAAAATATTAAAAAAGTGTAAAACACGTGTCCAAGGATTTCAAGGGGGAAAGGGGGGGGCAGTATCAGTTTTTTATTTGGGTGGCGTTTTCAAGGTCATTTGAAGGTCAACTTTGTTTTTTCAAATGGAAACCTATATTTTTTATTATGGGATCTTATTGTACGTAAAAAGACCAATAATTTTCGTAGGATACTTTTTTTTATCCGCGCACTTTTTTTATCCCCCCCTTTCCCCCTCGAAATCCTTGGACACGTGTTTTACACATTTTTAATATCTTTCATATTTTTCGAGATATTAGGCTGGAAAGTTTTCAAATGAACACCCTGTATATATCTGTATTCATATAGGAATTCAGTTTGCTACTTTGTTATTCCATAGAAAATACTTTTGGCATCATTATGTCCAAATTGTGCATTTTACACAGAATGTTTTACGCAGTTTAATAAATTTATTCGTTAATTTTCATATAGCAGGTTATTACTGGTAAAATAGTATTAACTCCAATTCCTGGTAAGTTTGATGTAAATGGATTCATAAAACATAAATCCGCGTAAGCTTCTGCAGCGTGTATGGTGAATAATAATATAGCCTGCAATGACACATTTTCACGTTTGGATTTTAAACAATAATTTCAGTGTAAATCCCTGCCATCTTTAATCTTGTTCATGATTAAATGACATATTATTATATGGTATTATTATATCTGAATTTACTAGCCGGAGTTCATTTTGCATAAAGTTTTCACTGTAGCTATTGTTACCGTTCTCCATAAATAAAATGATACGTTTAGTAATCGTATATTATATTATTTATATTAATAATGTGATAGATGAGATGACAAACACATTTTAAACATTACAATGACAATATATGCACCTAACAAATAAAATGAAATATAAGGACTTATAATTTTAAAACACTCGGTAGATATACCCTTCAACCCTTCATCCATGAATGTTTAAACAGAAAGAATTTTCACCGTGGTTAATTCATCAAATAATTTTCACATATGAGAGAGCTAACTGTGAGGTCCTTATGCCTTAATTAATTAGGATCGGGGTTAACCAGCTTTGACGATGGAGCATTCAATGGAATTGTCCGTTCTACAAATTTCAGTAGAAGTTGAAAGTAATCTACCCCGATAACCTAAATTTTATGCTGATGCAACGTTACTGCTGCGAAAGCCACAAATGTGATATGCTATCTGCGGTTCTATTGAAATTCCCCCAAAACTGAGTCACTTTTAGGAATTTATTACTGACGAACTAGATGACGTGGGGATAAAACACCTTTTACAATGTATTCTAGCATGATTCAATATTGTATATAAATTTTTGTTGCAGGCTGTGTGCAATAGTTTTTATTATAAATGACGACCATTCTCGCCGAACTTTGCTACCAAGTTTCACGAAAATTCGTCACTTTTCGGAATTTATTACTAGGAGACTAGATAACCTAGGGATAAAACACCTTTTACAATATATTCTAGCATGATTCAATATTGTACATAAATTTTTGTTGCAGGCTGTGTGCAATAGTTTTTATTATAAATGACGACCGAACTTTGCTACCAAGTTTCACGAAAATTGGTCACTTTTCGGAATTTATTACTAAGAGACTAGATAACCTAGGGATAAAACACATTTTGCAGTGTATTCCAGCATGATTCAATATTGCAGACATATTTTTGTTGCATTGATTCATTAACCCATTATTAAAGTATTAATGTACATAATTTAAATGAATGCATCATTATTTGATTTCACTGCAATTTATTTTTAACATTATTTACTGTTTCATTTAATAATAAATGCATAAATTGAAACCTTATTGAACTCTTTTAACCACATTCACGTGAAAATGCATTTCTGCATTTGCGTTTCTGTAATGCAATATTTGTATTAGCACGAAAACGGTTTCTTTTTTCACCCTTATTATCTTTCAAATGCATTTTCCACGAAACATAAGGCCAGCAGGAAAACACTGGGTAAACGTAATTATTAATATTTTCAATAGGTCCGATAACCCGATAACTTCGAAGATATAATGTGCATCGGCGCTTAATGCAGGGTACTCGTTCACACGAATAAATATTTGTGTCCAATTAGACACAGGATATAATGGCGTGCGTTGTTTTCTTGCAACGTCATACACCCGTGTTAATCAAGGATAATGGTGGCAGAATGTGCTCGATTATAAAAGCATGAACAATGAAGAATTTTCTACCATAATGTAATTTACACATTTATCGAATTTATAACCAATTTGTCATTTCGCATTGAATATATTCTTCACTAAGAGAATACAGTTCGTTCATTGAATTAACACAAAGCATAATAATTATTATGAAATTCATACCATAGAAAATTAATATAAGTTTGTATTATGTCTATCTATAACATACGATTATTAATATTTTTATTATGAACTCGAAACAATTGAAAAATTGTTTAAAAATGTAAAATTGTATTATTACAATGCATTGTAAACATTATATGTATAATTTGAAAGTGTAAAATGTCTCACCATCATCAGCTTTTCGTATTCTTCCTCGATAACAGTGCCATTGTAGTATCGATTCACCGATTTTGTGTCCGGATAATAAAATCCACGTTTGCAAACGCATCTGTAGCTTCCTCGGCGAAATCCAAGCCCAGGAATGGCGATACACTGCAACAGCAATTATACATTCATACTTCAAACAATCTTGCATCCTCTGTGCCTTGAAATTACACCCCTTGGTCGCTGAATTAATTTTTCCGAATGAATTTACATGGGCAGTCTGCTTACATATTTTTAGAAAACACATTTTCATTTATCTTTATTCATACTTGACATAATCTACCCTTTGTGCCCTGAAATTGCAAATTTGTCGAATCAATTTTTGCAAACGAATTTACACTGGAAATCCTGTTACTTATTTATTGGAAAACAATTTGTTGCTTACGTTATTTATTTTTAGAAAGGGATTTGCTAATTTGTTATTTTTTTTTGAAAAGCAATTTACTCCCCCATTTTTATAAATATCCTCATCTTCAAGTAAGAAAATGTTTAAACAATCACTCACTTCTGTGGTTCGCTGCTTGCACTTGTCGCTGGCAGCAAATATGTTCAGCTGTGTGGATCCAGGTGGCAGTGGGCACTGATCTATGTCCAGTCTGCGTAGATCTATGTCTATACCACTTGTGCCTCTGAAACAAAAAGAGAAAAAATATTCTAAAAAAATCTGACGGAAAACCACAAATCCCGAAAGTCCCAACTATTGCGACTACAATTCCCAAAAATTTCACAAAATTGTCAAACATCAGAATTTCCCAAGTCGACAGCAATTATTCATTTAAAAACATAAAAATATCTCGTATAAACAGATTAGAAAAATCAAGTTTGTTGCGGCAGTTTTATTTGATAGAAAGGATTTCCTTTCTAAAACAAGAGAGGGAAATGAATTTTTACCGAGGGAAATGGTAAACATTCATTTAAAACTCGGAAAATACCGCGGAATTGGTGAGTGAGGAATTTAAATTTCGCGCCACCGGAAGTAAAGAATCAACAGAACGCGCCGGTAATTGGTTGCGGGCTTCCGACAAGAGAATTATATGAACAAACATAAGTTATATGTATAGTAGCCCGTCGCGGAGGAATGAAACGGCATTATGATGTGTTGAGCTAATTTCACGGAACGACACGCACTAATGAGACCGCCGACTGCATTTCTGATAAGCATAATTAATTACATTACATCCACACGAGACAGTATCGGCTTGAGTTATGCCAATTGTGAGGTGACATTCCACGAAACATATAGTGACAGGCATAGGCATCGAGCTAAAATCATTTACTCCTAGCCAAATATTAATTAATCTTTATTAGAATTTAATATTAAATGGTGGATCTTTTACGCAACTATACAATTAAGATCTTTCATAGATTCGTTGATCAAGATTTGTAAGTGTATATTTCTATTTGACAATGACACGCACGTGTAGCACATCACATGATTCAGAAGGAGCGACCTAACTGCCCTCTACCGGTCAATACCTAACTTGATCGTGTCAACAGTGTTCGTGTAGTGTTCATTGTGATAATTATTATTTCTGTATTTACTAATAAGTAACAAGTCAGTGAAACATGTCAGTTGAATGTTCAGTGCTATCATCTTCCATCCTGAATCTGAATGAAGGTAAATAGAATGTTCATCGTCAACATCATTCTGTTGTGAATCTATCCTAACCTACAAAATGAAGTGTACACTGTCAACGAAGAGCTTATTAGTCTAAGTATTATTAGAAATTATTAGTCCAAGTATGCACAAGACTGAGGTAACATTTTCAAACTCGATTTTCTCGAAAACATTGCTTCGCATGAACAAATGTTATTCTACACTTTTTTCTTATTTTTTCGATAAGGAATCGCCTCGTTCTCGCTTGTACGTGTTATTCGGCCGCACTATGTAGAATGATTGTACTAGTTCGTCGAACAGAATTACCTTGATGGACATCTCTAACCATAACTAGAAGCTAATAACTAGAAGCTAAGTGAAAACTTCATTGACGTTGGTGTTGATATAAGGCCCAGACACGAAGGCAATCAGATCTTCAAACGATCTTATAATTACTGCCACCCCAATCTATAATTAGATTTCTAATAAACACTACGGCACTGAAGTTGCCACTCGGCGTATGGACTTGATCAGATAGCAAAGCTTGTCAGCTGATCAAAGGCTTTTGATATAGCTATAGTATTGGTGATTCTACGAACACTGAATGATACCCCAAAACTATATAGGTCGTGTAGATCTGCTAGTTCATGAATACATACCTAAACTCTGATGGCACTCCATAGAGAAGAGTTGTAAACTTTGATGGTAGAACTAAACCACTAATGGTCTGCAGGTTTCAACAGACTATGGGAACGAAGTATATAGCATCCTTGTTGTTAGTATAATTCTCTGAAAGGGGTAGATTCGAAACATGATTTAGCATTAATAAAATTATATCTCGTACTTTATGGCAGAGTTCCGGGGCTGTAGTTAGGGTCTTAAAGTAAAACAAATGGTTCTGACAATTCCCAATAGACTTTTCACCCATTCTGACCTATTCAGTCCTAGCGGTCCCACTCCCTGACTGTCAATATCATTTCACACTATCGCAAGGTCAATCTTCCTTGACAGAGTTTTGGACCAGTTTTGAAACAAGTGGCTTTTACGATTCCCAATAGACTTTTGACCCCCGTGACCCATTAACCTCCATCGTTCCCATACCCTGACTACCAACGCAGTTCTATATTCTCAACTAATGGTCCCATTGGCTCCGTTGTCATCTATTTTTCTAATTCCATTTGCCGTAACCATTAAAATAGCATTGCTATTAATATAATCACCGGCACCATCAACTTCTCCATGGCACTATTAATGCTTCCATCAATACCGTCTCCATGCCCACTGGCATTGTGATGCATATTGCACTCCTTCCGCCATTAACGCGCTCGCCACCATCGTCTCGTCATTAGCGACGTGAACCATGCATCTTACAAAGGAAACCAAATCGATCCGGCCGCGGCGCGTGACTCCCTTGTCCTCTAAACTGGTGTTCCATTCCGGTTAGGTGTATCGAGCGCGGCCTAATCATTGGCAATTATCAACAGCGTTTGTGTATTTTTCTCCCGAGTATGTGGCTTCTGTGCTTGGTAGGTTTAATGTTGAATGTACGTGAGTTCTGGTTTAGCTACTATATTGAGTCCTACCTTAAGCTATAATATTGGCTATAATATTTTTATATTGTACTACTATTTCTATATGATACGAGGGGCTTAGTGTTGATAGTCCAAAATCTCTATCCTCGATAGAACATGGGGGAATCATGTCTGTGTCTGGGTTAGGTCTGGGTTTAATGTTGAAAGTACGTAAGTTCTGGTTATAAGCTACTATATTGAGTCGTCACTTAAGCTATAATATTGGCTATAATATTTTTATATTGTACTACTATTGTATTTCTATATGATATGAGGGGCTCAATGTTGATAGTCCAAAATCTCTATCCTTGATAGAAGATGGGGGAATCTTTTGTCTGTGTCTCCCTCTGACTATCGCTTTCTGTTTTCAGCGCGTGCTAGCATTCCCGGCTGCTATTAGCGGAGATCGGCCGGCGATAATGTCAAAGCAATTTCATTAGAAGGAGCCCGAACATTGCTCGAAGGCCTGCTAGCACTGCTAATGGATGTTCAAGAAAATAAATTGCTCCTTTGTGCCGCAACCAGAACTACTTGCTCCTCTTTCGCTGGATTCTTTCGCAATGGACCGGAATCTGACTGCCGAAATGGCTGTAATTACATAGAGGGAGGGGGTAAGTTCTCCTAGATTTTCTCCGATTCTTCCATAATGATCGCAGTACTTGTGGTGATAATTTATAAAAATTGGAAGGTTCGTTCTCGCGACGCACAGTGGTTGGAAATCGCCAAAACATGGTCAAAATAGGAAGGAGTGCTCCAATTTAGTTGAAAATTGATACTCATAGGTTTTTCGGGTCGCTGATTATAAATCTGAGGTCAAAATTACAAAAAACAAAATGGCGGATTCAATGTGGCGGAAGCGTAACCCAAAAAATTATTGGACTCTCTTGACAATTAGTATTCCCATATTTCTCGTGCCGTTGAATATGAATCTGATGTCAAAATTACAAAAAACAAAATGGCGGCCGGTTATGTGAAAAAATTATTTATTTCCACAAATATTAATTATTATCAGGTGACTTCGGATAGCAAAAAATGTAAGATTTTAGTGTTAAATATTGCATCCGAGGTAATTCTTTAGTACTGAAATGTAATAGAAGTTTCTCAGTTCTGTTTCGTTCCGATATTTAAATCTCCTCTAGTAAAATAAAGATATAATGTATATTATGGGAGAAAAAGTTGAAAGCATAGATTTATAGAGATAGACTGCGAATTTTTCGAAGAACCTGATATGAATGAAGATATGTCAGTTTCTGTATCATAACTCGAAAATTTCAATTTTTGTAAGAGAATTTGTGAAAATTGCAATTTCCTTACAAATTCGCAGCATAGAATTTCTTAAGCAAATTCCTGTGTATTTTAAGCGTTTCGCGGAACCAAGGAGAAGCGAAAGGTTTCATTAATCGAGTGAAATATTTCTCGCGACGGATTTTCGAAATTTCCCCGTTTCCCAAAATCCGCCAAAATTAATCTTGCGAATATTCGCAAGACAGAATCCGCGAACGTCATAGCTCGATTCCGGCGCGATCCTCGCGTGCCAAGATGGCCGTGGCACGCAACAATACGGTTAAGATCCGCGCCAGGTTTCGAAGTTTAATTAAGAATTATTTAATACTGGCAGACTCTCATTCAGTGAAAGGATTTAATCCCGGAGGCTCTCACTCTTGTCGTCCTGTGCAAAATAATGCCGATTTATTCGCGAACCCCCTCCGCTAGCGCCACCGCCAGCTCAGCAAAATGAGAACGACAGACGGAAAATTATTCGCCTTGACGGCTAAACATAAAATATTTATTAAAAAATATTCAACCTCTTTCACGTCTTCCAGTTTGAACGAATAATTGCTAACGACACTTGACCTTCAAATAACCTTGAGACGTCCTATAAGTGAAACTCTGTAATAAATTGATTTTCTGAAGCTATTATTTTTTAAAATTTATTTTACAGGAACTTTCACTATCTTTTCGAATAAAATTTTCATTCAATCTGCCAATTTGCAGGAAATTGGCGCAGTTTAAAATTCTAAATTGCTCCCATTAGGCGAGCAGTAAGTAATATCTCTAAGAAAACTTCAAGACGATTCTTGCAAATTTGTTTAAGCTGTGTTTGAACTTCTTCGTGAAACATTGAAACTGCGCAGTTCTTTCGCGAGAAAAAATACAGCAAAGGGAAACTATTGGACAATCCAGGAGATTCCGTCCCAAAGGACCCATCGTGATTATTAAGAATCGCGCGATATGGACGAACAAACGATCAGCAAGCGAGGAACTTCTACCGTTTTCGTAGCACAAGGAAGCTCGCCTCGATTTAACAAGACGACAAACGTTGTTAAAAATTTGTTTGCATCGGTGAGTGGACTCGGACGGGTTCGTTATAAGTGCTTTGGAAAGGAACGCAAGCGAATTCCGACGGTGGAGGATATTTGTTCATCTTCGTATCACGGTTGGAAGCATGAGGAATGGTTAAATAATTTTGTTTTCATAGTAAATTAACAATACAGTATTCTCTCGATAATTGTCCCAACCACGGGTCCGGCCAGGGACAATTATCGTTCAGGGATACGTGAGACCACTACTAATCTGATGACAAAACTTCTCTTTTTTCATTATCTTTTTATGGATCTTTCACCAACATATTCCTACCATTTTTCTAATGAAAATTATACCAAATATTTACGTGTGTAATGGACCCCGCGTAACTTCTCAATAAAATTATATGGACGGCAATTAATGTAAATATGATGCGAATTATATCGTGTTTAGTATCATTTTAATAAAAAAAAATGTCACAAATATATCGGTGAAAGTCTCATAAAAAAATTAGTAGTAATAAAAAAGCTTTTTATTGGGATTACATTGTGAGGATCCGGCGGCGGACCTTCGAACTGTGCCGGCGACTGCGACTCTCCGCGTCTCTTTCTTTCCCATACGCTGACCTTCCTTGCGCACGAAACTTCCATCGTCCATTACACACGTAAATATCATCGGAATTATATAATTTTTGGTATCAATTTCATTGGAAAAATGTCAAGAATATGTTGGTGAAAGTTCCATAAAAAATAATAAAAAATTAAGAAGTTTTGTTATTGGATATATATATTTGTAATTGGTATACACCGCAGGAGTGGGGATAGTTCAGTTCATTTGGGACATTTATCGCGAGAATACTGTATCGAGTTCAGTTTTACTTTCAAGGAGAATCTTTTGAGAAACTCGATTCTTCTACCGCGTGACAGTGTAACGACGTCATAATGCGCCGTTGACGATCGCATTTTTCAACCCTTCGTCACAAAGGGGTACCGACGAGTTTATGCGTCCGCGTTCCTCGCAAGGGTGCACGCCGAAGGAGCCGACGGAATAATGGCATTTGCGTGGGCAACGATAACATCGTAAATCTCGTCGATTTGATTTATACACCGTCGTAAAAACGCGGCGGCGACGTCGGAACGCGCGGCGGTCCTTTTCCGCGGTTCGAATTAGATTTACGATAGGCGCGCAAACCCGGATATCTTTTGTTGTCGGTGATCGATCGATGATTTACGGCTTAATCGGCTCGTCCACCTTCGATCCGACGCATACTGTCGCGGGTATTGTGGGATCCAGGATGCTTTTGCATTCCGATGCACCCGGGAACCGGTCTCCTTGTGATTTACGTACAGCAATTACTCACGCATTAAAGGAAGAAAAGTGTTTTTTTAGAAAACTATTTAGAATGATCGATGATCTTCGATTTACATGAAATAGTATTTCCGATACCAGGCAACATTTCAGTCATGGTAGAATTTTTATTTTAATTGTTCGATGCTCGAAATAAAATATTTGTTGACTCTAGTAACTGAACATGTGGATTAAATCATTTTTGGTTTTAGTAACTTAATATGTGCAATCAAATATTTTTATTTTAATCATTTGATGCATAAAAATGGTACTTTCAACAAATTTTCGTCGAGATCAGGTTCAATGTTTCCTATTTTGTTTTTAGTAGTTTCACACTTGCAATAAAATAGTATTTTCGATAGTAAAGAAAATTTAGAAAATAATAAAAAATTTTTGTTTTAGTACTGAAATAACAGCGTAGTATAAAAATGTCGTGTAGTATAAATATTTTTTTTAAATATTGTAGACATTCGCGAAGGTTCGATGTTATTCCCGAAGTGAATAGTTTGTCAAGACTTGTTTGAGTTTAGGTAATTGTTTAAGTTTTCGCTGTCAAGACACTTACCTCGGAAAATGATCGCTCTTAGCTCGCACGCTATACCAAGTTTCATTATTATGACTTCGGATATCAGAAGACCGGCTACTAAAAGCACAAGCTGTTCAAATTTTCATTAGCAGTACGTTCATCGCTGAAAATTTCACTATTAACGGGTCGATAGCGGGAATTATCGTGATTAATGTGCATGGTAAATGTATATTCATAATTAACTTAATAATTGGTTAAATACGTGGTATTTGCACTCTGATTGCTCATTGTGTGAATAATGGTTAACAATTTAAACATTTATTGTTTGATTTGTACACTTTTCTTATATTAATGACAAGATTTTCTTTATAATTTCAATTTATTAAAGAAATTTTAACAAACGAACCGTCTAATTATAAAGTTAATAAACATACAATTTTATTTTGCCAGACATGTTAATAAGCATACCACATTACTTTCACTTCAATCGATTTTAATTAATCTCCTTTTGTTGTCATAATTTAATGTAATGCGAATTTAAAAAAAATTTAATCATTTTTACTATAATTTAATCTATCATATAATTAGTGATAAATTCAATTTGATAACGTGCCATTCATTCATTTTCACTGTGATATAATCTTAACAATATTCACTGTCATTTAATGTATTGTATAAAATTTTTCTTGCAATTTCATCCTGTCAGAAATGTTAATAAATACGTTCCCGAATAGAATATATTACGTTTAAACACTATACCAAAGGTACGGAATTTGTAGAACGTTCAGAAGGAAAAACGATGGATTTATGTATTTCCATTTGAAAGGCACTCTTATGTTACGAACTGCTTGTTGATGGACTGAGAAATGTTTGCGGATTGCGATGTGTGCTTACACTAAATCTCGTACAATTTCGGCGGGTTCATAGTTCGCATGAAGCGGAAGCATGAGAAATGTCAATAATTCAAGGAGGAACGACAATGTACCGGAAAGCCTTTATCCCTTGCGCCAATCCGCTCGGAATCGCTTCAGACCTTCAGACCTTCGCTCGGTAGTGATGGGTTCGACACCGACACGATCCCACCAATTCCAACCCACTTGTTCTAATGGTCTTCCAATATCACAAATAATCCCCTAAACCACAAAACAATTCACCAAACGTAAATGAAACAAATCCAACACAAATGAAACATGTTTACAACAATATAAATTAAATCAAATTAAGTTTCACCCGACTCTAACCTTTGTTAAACTAAAACTAGGTTATTACGACTGATTTGTAAATTTTAGCCTGGTCAAATTATTTTGCTATAAGGTTTAATGTAAATTAAGTTTCACCCGACTCTAACCTTTGTTAAACTAAAAGTGTTAAACTAGGTTATTTCTACTAATTTGTAAATTTTAGCCTGGTCAGATTATTTTGCTATAAGGTTTAATGTATTGTTAATACATTGTTCAATAATAAAACAAGTAAAAATGTTAATAATTGTCAGTTTGTGTGAACAGATAAAAAGAGTTTGATTTATTTTTTGTTCGCGAGCGACTTGTACCCATCACTACACCCGGATCAAAGGGAAACACCAGGCCTAATCCCGACGAAAATTTTTCATATCTGTCCGCGATGGAATGCACGGCTATCGCAGGAAAAGAAGGAAGATCCTTAGATATGATTCCGGATTTTCGCACGTAATGAAGACAGGAGGTGTTTCATAAAATCCTAAGACCTTCCTGATTCTTCGAACATCATTATGAAGAACAGTTTCAACAGCCCTCATCCTGCCGTAGCTCATCCTACCACCTAACTTTGTGAGACTTGATCTTGATCTATATTTGAGTTAAATGCAATCAAAACGTCTCATAAAATGGGACTCAACATTTTGCTAAAAATGTATTGCTAGTACTTGTTGCACGTGCAATCATTTTTCTTCAGCTTTGGGCAGATTTATGTAGAATTGTAAATTATAAAAAATTTTACTGAAATTGAATTATACAGGCCGTTTCATATATAGTGTCGCGCAGATATAAATCGGAAAATTCGTCTGAAATTTTTCATATACTTTCTTCAAGTTTATACGGAATTATACAGAATACTGCATAAATTGAGGACAGAAATTTAATTATACATACAGGGCGTTCCATAGAAAGTATCACATGAGGTGTAAATTCTTTCGACAATTTTCCATAGACTATCTTCAGGTTCCTACAGAATCGTACCAAAATTCTATACAAAAATTTAAGTATACAGGGTGTTTCATATAAAGCGTCACAGAAATATAAATCTAAAAATTTGTTTAGAAATTTTTCATAAACTTTATTCAGGTTTATGCACTGTTATATAAAATCGTATAAAAATTCTGTGAAAAATCCTATTATACAGGGCGTTTCATATAAGAATTCTTGATCGAATTTTTCACGAAATGCCTTTACTTTAACGCAAAATTATACGCAATCATACATAAATCCTCGAAGCAAATTACTATTCAGAGCCTTACTAAGGTATTATACAGGGTGTTTAAAAAAAAGTGGTGCAGAAAAATCCAACTATAAAAATTCTTTCCTGCAATTTAAAAAATTTACAGCGTCCTATAGAACAGTTACCGATGAAAAACGAGGTAAGAGGCGCGATAAATTTCATAGAATCTGTTTGGAAATTAAGAGGGCCGCCCGTTTCGGGATCCCAGGGCCGAATACGCGTATAAAGAATTATTTAAATCGGATGTCAGCGGGGAATCGATAACGAGGGTCTCGATGCGCCAGCTTCTTCCGAATGCGGGATCGATAGAGGCGTCGAACTGCGGTGAACACGGTAAACCAGGGGCTACAGGGAACGGGCATCAAGTATGTTAATTCGCGTCGTTCAGGCAAACCGCCAATCGCCGCGCGAATCATTAAACTCCACCGATAATGGTCCGAGTAACACTTACCTGGCTGCGAAACGCCAGAGCACCGGAACCGAATCGTCACGAGGACCGGCTCCAATATTTCCACGTTCAAACGGCCCGGTAGTTCACCGTCGTTCGCAAATAATTCGTCCTTTTGCAATTCACCAACCCGCAGGGTAAAAAAAAAATGCCAGTTGCATCGATATATTGAACATTGCCAATAACAGTGTCCATTTATTTGGCATTTGATTTATTCCATATTTATTTTCATTTTAATTGCATTCCTTATTTCAATAACTTTGACAGCAGCGATTTTTCAAAAAGAACATTTACAGTTAAATTTTTGCATCGATATTTTAATGTACGTCCCGAATTTTGCAAATAACAGTGTCCATTTATTTGGTATTTGATTTATTCCATATTTATTTTGCAGTTTAATTGCATTCCTTATTTCAATATCTTTGGCAGCAGCGATTTTTCAAAAAGAACATTTACAGTTTAATTTTTGCATTGATATTTTAATGTATGTCCCGAATTTTGCAAATAACAGTGTCCATTTATTTGGTACTTGATTTATTCCATATTTATTTTGCATTTTAATTGCATTCCTTATTTCAATATCTTTGACAGCAGCGATTTTTAAAAAAGAACATTTACAGTTAAATTTTTGCATTGATATTTTAATGTATGTCCCGAATTTTGCAAATAACAGTGTCTATTTATTTCGTATTTGATTCATCCCTTATTTATTTTGCACTGTAATTATATTCCAGTACTGTGAAACATTTGCTTCATCGATCGTTTATTGTATTCAGTTCGCAACGTTGTGTTCAATTTATTTGTTGTAATAATGTGTGATTGTACTTCGATCGTACCCCTGATTTAAAAAGAATCATTTCTATTTCAGCATCTACGTAATCTATGACTACAGAGAAAATTGCCATAATCCGGACTCATAATTAATGGCTCGGCGATCGCTCATTTTCGCCAAGAAATATAAATAACCGCGGCGAAAGACAAATTTCCGCGGGTTGAATTGAAATCGTTCACCGAGCACTGTTTCGCGAATGTCATTTGCATACAGCACGGATTCCACGGACTCTAAACGGCAGAAGCCCATTAACCAGGAGCATTTAAACAGAGCCGTGTGCGCGCGCGCGCGCGCGAGCAAGCGGATTCCTTACGTTCATTAAAAGCCGTTGATTAAAGCGTCAAGGATTTCCAACGAAAGCGTCCTTTTTTTTTGACGTTTTCTCGGTTTGCTCGAGCTACACAGAACGCCCGAGCGACCGCAGCGCCGCGCCGCCGCCGCGCCGTCTGCACGCGGTAGACATATACCAGAGGAACGTAGTAATACGTTCGCGGGGAACGGCTGAAGTAGCGAGCATTAATCGCCGAAACTTGCTCTCCTTCTCGGAACAACGAATTAAAGGGGGGAACAGACCGTACCTCTTAAATGAGCCATCCGATTGTTTCAACGCTCGAGACACGAGAATTTCTCGCTGCAGAGAGGTATAGTACCTCTTTAGGTAACTTAACGGCGCGACTGAGGCCGAGGAATTCCGAGTATCTAGGAAATTTTGATTTTTACCGAAGCTTACGCTTCTTTGGTGCTCCGTGGTTCTTACTGCAATTTCAGCTATTTGGGCGTAGGAATCTTTGCGAGTTTCGACTGTAGAGTACTTCATGTTCACAGGTCTTGAAACTTTTAACTTTTCGACTGTACTTTATTTCTTGGATGTTTATTCTGATTGTTGGATTTTAGGAAATTTTATTTCTTGGCTTTTTGATTCTGATTGTTGGATTTTAGGAAATTTTATTTCTTGGCTTTTTGTTTCTGATTGTTGGATTTTAGGAAATTTTATTTCTTGGACTCTATGACTTCTGTTTCTGTATCCCCAAACCTTTGGACTTCAAAATTTTGTGTAGTCCTCGGATCATGGGATTTGCTAAATTTTGGGACATTGGACATTTGTATTATGGAACCATTATTAGTATCCCCAAACCTCTGGACTTCAAAAATTTTGTTTAGTCCTCGGATCATGGGATTTGCTAAATTTTGCAACATTGGACATTTTTATTATGGAATTATTATTAGTATCCCCAAACCTTTGGACTTCAAAATTTTGTTTAGTCCTCGGATCATGGGATTTGCTAAATTTTGGAACATTGGACATTTGTATTATGGAATTATTATTGGACTCTTGGATCTTTGGATTACCGGATTTGTCAATCTCTAGATCTAGGGACTTTTGGTTCTTGAATATGGGGACTAGGGTGGACCTTATTTTTCGACCAAAAAATTTTTGGCACGCCCCCCTCCAATATTGTTCCATGTCATGAAAAAATGATATATCCAAAGTTTTAGATCAATCGGACGTCGGTTACACATTGATATATTCTTTAAAAATATTATTATTTAGAGATCAATTGACATTATCAACGGAAGAAGAATTATATATAACTATTTTCGTTTCTTCGCTTTTATATTTATATGGTGTAATATTCACCACATCCAGTTAAAAATATTATATTCTGATTAAATATAACATATTTATGTCGAACGTTGATATCTCTACTTTTTAAATTAGTATAAGAATACAAGTAAAAGAATTGGTACTTTCAATAAAATACATAAAATTTAGCATATATATTTACAAAAATATGATAATTAGTTAATCGTTATTTTGAAAATGTTACATTTTGGTACTATTATAATCAATATTTTGATGCAAGAAGAACGTTCAGTCATAATCAAAAGTCTTTCCTTCAAATATTGCTATTCCTACAAGACTTCATGTTTTTCGCAACTTCAACGTCAATGAGACACGCCTTCGCCTTATCCGATCAACTCCATCTTTTGCAGGAATTATTTTCTTACCCAATAGCACAATTTTGTGGGGGGGGGGGGCGTGAAAAAAATTTCACCAAGTATAGCTAAGGTCCACCCTAATGGGGACCCTTGGATCTTCGGATCCTCATATCACGTGATCATTCCAGATCCACAGAATTGCCTGAAACAGCGTACACATAAAAATGCTCCAATCGTAATTACGCGATGCGAGCACGAAACAACACTCGGTTTCCGGTTACATAAAACATACAGGTGTAGTTTATATCGAGAAACGTCGTCGTAATGACGGTGTCCGAGCGGCGTCGCGGCTTCCTTCCAGTCACGTATCTAATAAAGTGTTCTCGCGAGGCGGCGCAACGCGGCGCGGCGCGGCCAAGGGAACGTGAAAAGGGGGACCCTGTCCTATCGATTCCACGCTCCGATTACGTAGTTACGACAGTTGCCGATTTTCCCACGGCTTTTCCCGGAATCGCGTAAGCCAACTGAGGCAATCGTAGCCTCGATAAAAAGGGCAGCTAAGCCTGTCGTGAGAATCCGTCGCCGCTCGGATCCTCTTGTTGCGAAAATTCGCCCCGAGATTCCCCCGGTTTCCGCATCGGTTCTTCGCTCGCGTTTCGCCGCGAGCAAAAGCCGCCGCGCCGCCCCGCGCCGAGGCTTTTATTAATTCCCAGCGACACGAAGAACGCTATCCCCGTCGGCAGATTTACTCGCGGACGGCTCCGTTGCCGCGCCACTATGACAGTCAACCGACGCTCTCAGGCCGAACCGCGTAAATACTGGAGCGTGACGGAAAGTTGTTAATGGAGAAAAAATTGATTATTTTGTTTGCGAGAAACAGAAATTGCAAGCTCGTGGAGCGTGGTAATACGTTCTCAGCATCGACAGCGTCAGCGAGATATTGATCATCGTTAAATAAGGCAAACACAGCAACGATAAAAAGTAAACATTAAAAACTCCAAGTGTGGATTTCTGGTGACTCAGTGTCCTAAGAACGTAGTACTACGTTCTCAGCATCGACAGCGTGAGCGAGATATTGATCATCGTTAAATAAGGCAGACACAGCAACGATCAAAATAAACATTAAAAACTCCAATTGTGGATTTCTGATCACTCAGTGTCCTAAAAACGTAGTACTACGTTCTCAGCATCGACAGCGTCAGCGAGATATTGATCATCGTTAAATAAGGCAGAAACAGCAACGATAAAAATAAACATTAAAAACTCCGATTGTGGATTTCTGGTGAGTCAGTATCCTAAGAACGTAGTGCTACGTTCTCAGCATCAGCGAGATGTTGATCATAATTAAATAAGGCAGAAACAGCAACGATAAAAATAAACATTAAAAACTCCGATTGTGGATTTCTGGTGAGTCAGTGTCCCAAGAACGTAGTACTACGTTCTCAGCATCGACAGCATCAACGAGATATTGATCATCATTAAATAAAGCAGAAACAGCAACGATAAAGAATAAACATTAAACATTCCGATTGTGGATTTCTGGTGACTCAGTGTCCTAATAACGTAGTACTACGTTCTCGGCATTGACAAGAAGGTAATTAGATATATGGCAGTGAAAATATTAGGAAAAATCAGTAACATCGATTTTCAGTTTGCAGTTAGTCGATATCCACTGCACGTAGTAGTACGTTCAGCCGGAAATTCGAGACATTATGCACGTAATAGTTAATCATTCGATGACTCTGCCAGCGTGACGCGAAGTAAATAACAGCGTGCATTCGGTGGCGGGATGATTTAATAATGGAAGAAACGGTGTCCCGACCGCTGTACATCCAAAACACGTAGTACTACGTTATCTCCCGTGAAACGTCCCGTTAAACCGGCCCGATATTATGAAACACGCGCGTCGGAAAAATTGCATGGATTACAACACCGGGCACGTAATACCGCGTTTACGTTCCCGCGGCGCGCGAATCAAATCACGTAGTAGTACGTCATCCGGCCGGGGACCATTGGGGAGAGATATTTTTCCCGGAGATATGTACGGGTTTCGCGGAGAACGCGGTCAACCCCCCGTCCGTCACGGTCGTCGTCGCCCCGTTTAATTTCGCCCGGCAGCTCAGTTTTACAGAGCACGCGATAAAAGCCGGCCAATAAACCAACCGGGACGAATGATCTCGGCGCCCGTACGATTCCATCAACGATCCCATCTGGAAGTTCCGCCGTGGTTCATCCCACGGCGCTGGAAAACGGCAGTATCGCCCACGATATATCCGCACGCTTTCTAAGCCGTGCGATAATAGTACTTTTTGCCGTTTCCGTGTTTCAGATTGGTCCGGGATGCGAGGAACGCGCATACATTGTATCTCTCCTAATTGGTATCGCCGAAACATTTACTCCATTTACTATTCCATGACATAATTATTTCTTTAGGTCATTTATTAACGATTTTTCAAGATCGTCGGAATTTTTTTTTACCGACTCCTTATATATTTGCTTGCATATTCTATTAGAGCATGGAAAGACGAATCCAACGAGTACCATGATAATACCATTTCGATTATTCAGTCTCGAAATATCTGTGTCTGAAAGTATTAAATAATTTAACTTTCAGACACAATTATCTTGTGATTGAATGATCGGAATGGTATGGTCATGGGAGTAGTTGGATTCGTTCTTTTAAACTCTACAATAATATCTAAGAGAAAACACGAGATTTCAGTGGAAAAAAAAAATATTGATGACCTTGGAATCTCATTACCAAGTAATCTTGAGAAAATATATATTTCTACTGTTACGTGTACAACGTCGTTCGGAGAAGTTTCTAACTACAACAGTAAATGGAGCAGACATTTCTTAATTACTTTTATGTGACAATCGTACAATCGTAAATGTTTTGTCATTTCTAATTACAGTGAAGGAAACTATAAAAAAATTGAGCTCCACTGGGACATCGGATTCGTAGTAAAGGAGAATATGAAAATTGTAAAAAATGGCACAGCAATGTATAATAGAATATTATAGGACATGATTATAAATAAAATACGACATTACGTAGTGTTCGGCGTGGAATTACAACATTTCGCGATCGCGACGGATATTCTCGTTTATAAAGCCGCCGAGGCAAAACGGTTTCCGTTTTAGCATCGGACACGCGTCCATTGGGACGCGTTTATTATTTATCCGCATCTCTGCGTCAGCGACGAGAGATTGGAACAGATTACGGATATAGCGTGGTGTTAATTTTTTCCCGAGCTGTTCCATTAATACTGGTCAAGAAAGATGAGGGAAAAGGTTCCAGAGAACTTCTATTAGCAATAATTTTTTTAATTCCAATTTTTAACGGTCCCTTATTTTTTAACATTCGGTACCATTTCCGATACGAAATCATCGAATTTTTTATTGCTGGATTTTATTACAGCGTTCGATGTGAAATTTTTCATTGCGGACACCATAATACATATAGTACGTGCACCGGATATATTGACTAATTGGAAAGAGAAATAGAAGCTTTATATTGCTCATTTTTATTGACCCATTTAATTTTCGCTCATGGAAGCAGATGATGCTGAGAACGTAGTACTACGTGCTCCGGATAATATGTAATTAGAAATAGAAATTGAAGATTAAACGCTGAGTTTTATTGGCCCAATTAATTTTCGCCAATCGCTCGTGGAAGCAGATGATGCTGAGAACGTAGTACTACGTGCCCCGAATAATATGTAATTAGACAATAGATATTCAAGATTTCGCATTTTTATCGATCCATTTAATTCTGCTTAACGACTTGTAGAAGATGCCAGTGCTGAGAACGTAGTACTACGTGTTATAAATATTAAATACTGGTACCTCAACTTAGACTGTAAATAGTCGAGTACATAAAAATTTTATTTCATTGCTGTGCATAATACCAATAAAATTTTTGAACAGCTTCTACTGAGAACGTAGTACTACGTTGTAAATGTGATTAAATAACATTAGAAATACAAGATGATGACATCATATTCGTCAATTAGACAATAGATATTCAAGATTTCGCATTTCTATCGATCCATTTAATTTTGCTTAATGACCTATAGAAGATGCCAGTGCTGAGAACGTAGTACTACGTGTTATAAATATTAAATACTGGTACCTCAACTTAGACTGTAAATAGTCGAGTACTTATATCAATAAAAGAATATCAATAAAATTTTTGAACAGCTTCTATTGAGAACGTAGTACTACGTTGTAAATGCGATGAAATAACACTAGAAATACAAGATGATGACATCATACTCGGCTTTTCCCCTCCAAAGATCAGATAGTACGAGCACAACGATTTTTCTTAACAAAGTCACGATCGTGTCTAGAGAACATATATTTTCTGAACATATAGTGACTCGCAGCTCTCTTATCCGCGATCGTAAAATCCATATCCAGCTAATTCAGTGAAAACGAAGGTTAGCAACAAGCTCTTAGATAGTGCTCCACGCCTTCCCCACCGATAATATCACTCGAATTAAATTCCCGATTTTCTCGGCCGGTTAATTGCAATGGAGACGTAGAATAATGAGAAACAGAACTGTAAGAAAAAATTGCCGTTCCGGAGAACACGCGGCCCATTAAATTGCCATTATCTGGGAAAATCATCAAAGCGGTAGTCGCTCAGGCAATCATGCCCCGGTGAAAACTCATTTTTCGGGAGACTCCTCGTTAATTGGCTTGCGTATCAAAGGTCCAAGAGACAGACTCTGGCACTAAGTGAATTACCGAGAAAATTTCAACGGGAACCAGGTAATTCGGCCTTCGAGCTAGCCAGCCACGTTCCACGGACGTGGTGTGCAGTTCGTCAGGAAAAGTGAGTCACGCGGTACATGTAAATACAACACACTCTGTTTCTCTGAAGCGTTTGTAAATCACCAACACAACTGTAATCTCGAATCGTAATTCGCGAGAAAATTCACCGGGATACGATTCTGCGATGAAAATCGAGTTAATAACGTAGAAAACATTTTTCTCGTACGAAACTTAATTACCGAGATAATTGAGATTAACGTTGATGACTACGCCACTGCAGGCTCAACAGTGGCGCCACCTCAGTCAATGCCGCGACCTACATCCTACATGTTTACATCCATTTTTCTCGAAAACCAAGCATTGTAGAGGAAAATGTTACTGCACATTTTCGATGTAGTTTTTCATGGAAAATCTGAAAATGTCGTTAAAATTTAATTTCTTACACCGGATACTAATTTATTCGCAAAAACATTGCCGTATAATATCATTGAAGTGTTCCGTCGCGTTCTAAATTTTCAAACTAACATTTTTCTCGTACGAAACTTAATTACCGAGATAATTGAGATTAACGTCGATGACTACGCCACTGCAGGCTCAACAGTGGCGCCACCAGTCAATGCCGCGACCTACATGTTTACATCCATTTTTCTCGAAAACCAAGCATTGTAGAGGAAAATGTTACTGCACATTTTCGATGCAGTTTCTTTTGGAAAATCTGAAAATGTCATTAAAATTTAATTTCTTAGACCGGATACTAATTTATTTGCAAAAACATTGCCGTATAATACTCGTTGAAGTTTTCCGTCGCGTTCGAAATTTTCAAACTAACATTTTTCGCAAACGGAGCATCGTAGAAAAAATAAAATGTCACTGCACGTATCCGATGCAGCTTTCCCTCAGCAATTCGAAACATGTCGTGAAAATCGCTTCGGAGTTGCGGATCCGGAGTTATTCGCAACAAAGTCGATGGGGAACGGGGGAGAAATCGTGAATCTTCCTTTCGCCGACATTCCAGCCGCTTTTGAAACACGAATTCACCAGTTTCCAGCGGAGCTCGCGCTTTGCGGTCCACCACAGTCCTTTGTCGTCACACCTATCCCCGACATCACGGTACGTCGACGGAGTCGTCATGCCTACTGCAACGTCACGCTCCGTCTGCAACTCCCACGGAGCCGTAACGCATACTAACCACTCTCGCTAAAACCACGCTAAAAACTCGCTAAGATATCCGCGTGATTTTAACAACTTGTTTACATCGTTATAACGCACAGACACCCTCTGCGGCAAAAAAAAAGATTGGAAAAACTGTGGCAGGATTTCGAGCGAGCCATGATGAAATTATCGGCCACTGGACGCGCAACTTTTTAATCGAACTAACTTCAACAACTAAAAATGGTGTTCGATCCGAATGTATATAGCAGCGTTCAAAATCAAAGGACGAATTCGTTGGAAAATTAATTGACATTCTAGCTGCTGTAACTTTATGGAAAAAAAATCGTACGATGATCTACCTAAGCTCATTTTAAAGCTTGAAGTTTCTACTTTGAGACTCTTGAATGTAGTTTTTTTTTTCAATCGACTGTAGAAAGTGTAAAAACTTCTTTTCGATGCTGGTTTCAACGTTATTTTATATGTAGAAGGATGTCTCATCTTTGTAATGGCGTCTGAAAAGTCGATCTGCAATTTTTTGTTCGCGATGTTATTGCAATTTTCACGCGAAGTGTTCTGGCTAGATAGATAGTAAACTACAGTTTTCTTAAATATTTTTAAACTAATTCTTGGAAAATTGGGGCATTACTTAGAGATTTACGGTTATGGGAGAAGCCATTCTCAGTTTAACTAGCTATCGACGAAACCTTCGAAATCGTTAAAAATTGAATTTCCAGGAAAACATGACACACCCGTTCCAAGTTTTATATCGTTATGCGAGTTATCTCGTCCAAGGAGTTAGCAAGTAATCTCGAAGATATGCTAAGCCAAATTTTATACTAACCTCTACAAACTTCAAACTAGTGCTTAAAAGACTTCATTTGTTATATAACGTCAATTAATTGTTTATACTTAAATAATGTTCAAATAATTTTTATTTTAAGAATAGTGCATATTTTAAAAATCTTGCAAATAAACATCCAAAACAATTTTACGTGATAAATTATATTGAAAGGACAATGCTCTTAAAAGTGTCTATCTCCCTTAGAATTAATTGTTAAATTTATTTCGATAAAATTATCGCTTCAATGAACAATAATTTGTAATATTTTCGGTATTTAAAATTATTTCTAACAAGTCTTAGAAGATACGCACTGTAATACAGTATATATTACAATTGCTTTAATTAATGATTTGGTTCATTGTTGCAGGTGGTCGCAGCAAAAAAAATTGTAAGCGGTGCATATTTTAAAAATCTTGCAAATAAACTTCCAAAACAATTTTACATAATAAATTATATTGAAAGGACAATGCTCTTAAAATTGTCTATCTTCCTTAGAATTAATTGTTAAAATTTCGATAAAATTATCGCTTCAATGAACAATAATTTGTAATATTTTCGGTATTTAAAATTATTTCTAACAAGTCTTAGAAGATACGCACTGTAATACAGTATATATTACAGTTGCTTTAATTAATGATTTGGTTCATTGTTGCAGGTGGTCCCAGCAAAAAAAAATTGTAAGCGGAGCAGCAGTTCGTTTTTCGCGTTTCGAAATTGGCAATCAGCGTGAGATCAACGCTGGATCCCTCGCGTCCGATCTTGATAGATGTGTTTACCCGGTCGGTGGTGTTTAGAGTGCCGATTTTTTTTCCCCCGAGTGTCCATTGACGGACGTGTCCCCCCGTTTTACGAGCGCGATAAAATTTTCGAGCCGATAAGCTGACAATCTCCGATAACCACTGACAAGAACGCCAGTCCACGGCCACAATCGGACGACGACACCTGTGAAAAAAACCGGCTCCGCCGAATACCTGTCCGCTGAAACTCTCGGTGAGCTATAATTAACTTGTTTTTCGGTTTTTCGAACGCTGGAACTGCCAAGCATTAAACGCGACTGATGTAACATTATTTTTGAGAAATTTTTATCGATCGTAAAGTGTTTTTAATAACTTTGGAATAATAATATTGGCGCTCTGGTTCGATCAAATTCTACCCTATATATAGCTAATTTGTTGTAAACTCAAACGTTTCGATTCGGATATGAATCTGTGCGTCATAAGACCACGTTTGCTATAGAATTGTATGAACACCACCTTTCTTTTCCTCGAATAGAAAACATCGAATTTGATCGAACTAGAGCGCCAATATTATTATTCCAAAGTTATTAATAACATTATTTTGTATTTTTTTTTTCACTAATGATGAGATCGGATTTACTCCGATTTTATATGATTTTTAGTGCAGTGTAAGTAAAATTGTTCATCGAAAGGGTTCTCACCAAAATGTTTTCATAATTTCAATAATTGTAATGGTGGAATGTTTTCTTTTTAATTGTTTATTTATAAAAGTCGCATATTAACATCCAGGTCATTAGCGACCACTTTTGGTATACAATTATAGATACAGAGTTTTGTTGGCGCAATAATGATGAAAGGTTAGTATTAGTAGTTGGAATTTTATTGTGATGTAACTCATATTTAAATATTTAATTGTAATTTATAGTAAATATTTATAATACAAGTCTTTGAACGTTTTATTTTGCTTGTATTTATAAAGATCTGCTGTCTAATTGTAATTATTTGGCTATAACTATTCTGTTTTCTAGAGATAAACATAAATGTGTTATTGTTAGCATACATCATCTCATTATTAGGACACTTAACGAAATTTTTCAAGCCAAGATAAAAATGATTATTCAATGGATTATTGTGTAATCCAGAACTTATCGGCTCACACACGAATGAACTACAATTGTTTTTAACGAATAAATAATGATGTTTCTAATGGATTTAGAAAGTTTCGAAAAACCAGTTTCCAGCACAAAAATGTCGAAATCAAACATGCTTCTCTAAAGCCGGATGCGGTTACCTAATATTCAGATTCTCATAATTCATAAATAAACATGAGGCGAGCAAAGTGATGACTTGACCTCTCCCCCCCCCCCCGCCCCCCCCCTCATTTTGCAAGCACTATACATATATTATACTGCGCCTTCAACGAGATCTCTCACAGTCGAATTCCGAGGAATGATCGATTTATCGTCGAATGACTGTGGAACTTTTCTTTTCCAGAAAGGATAGTAATTGAACAAAGAGGAAACAATGGCGGAAAAACAGTCGACAGTAGACTCACAAATGTCGGAACAGGACTCTGTGGAAGCCAAGAGGATTCAATGTATTGGATCGAGAAGCATGATTGATGCTCCCTCAAAAAACGATATAAAATATATAAATGGCGTTCCACATAGAAAGGACCCGACTGGCAAATGGAGACCAGTGATTAGTATAGATGAGAATGATTCTTAATTTTAATATTTTATAAAACGGTGAAATTATTATGTGTTAGTAAATATTGATTAAGTATTTAACTAGCTGCTGATTCGTCTATTAGATGTGAGAAATTAATCGCACGAAATGTAATCAAATAAAAACTTGATGATTTTTAGTGGTAAATGTCTTATGTGTTAGTTTGATTTGACTCGAATTATTTTAATTCAATATGTTTTCTAATCTAGTTATTTTAATATTATTATTGAAATCCACAATTTTTCTACACGCCCCGGTCAACATCAAAGTAACAAATTACACGCACATAAATCGATAGCAAATTTAACATTTATTTAAAAACAAAAAATTCACATATATGTATAAATCCCATAAAACATTGCATCCTGAGTGGCCCATATTCTTCATTTAACCATCAAAATTCAGCTGGTTACTCCTGAAATCAAAAGAAACATCGCCATGCATGTAAAAAATGCTTTATCATTCATTATACCAGTGTATTTCTCTTATATAAATATGACGTCATCCATATATCAATTATTATCAGGATTATCAATTCGATTATTAATATAAACATGAAAATAATCAGTCAATTACTAATATAATATTACACAATAATTGATATCAAAATAATCAACAAATTATTAGTATGAATCGGTCAATAAAAATGATGTTACTATAACATCACGTATCAATTAATATCAGAATAATTAATCCAGTAGATTAATATTGAAAGAATCAAACGATTGTTATTAATATAATGATCAATGAATCATTAATAGTTTCCACATATCAACTAATACAAAAATAAACAATAATTCTCGTGAACATTTCAGCCAGCACATAGCATTAGCACAAACTCTCCATACATCAATTCCCCATAGAACAACACAATCGTCATCGAAACTTAGGCGACTCACCCACCTGACCCAACTTAAGCTCAGCCCGACACGTCCCGCTAGGGTCACGTCTCTGACCAGCAGGACACGGTTTAATAGGTGCAACGATGATCGAAGGATAATAACTCATTGTAGGCATTGTAGTGGTCTTTTGCTGTTGCGCATCACGACCAGCCAATCTAGGATCCGATCCAACATCATCATTGACAGGCTTCGATAAAACACATTGCGCCATTATCATCGTCATGAAGACCACCGCGAGAACGTACTTCATTTTGTCGAGAGTATAATTTCCGCGCCAACGAACAGCAACAAACTAATCCAAGAGGCAGAGACGGACACTCTTAAGTATCGTTCGCTGCATCGATGATGTCATTGCACCTTTCCAGTTTTGATCGGTGTCGGGAAACGAGTCGGACTGGTTGAAGAACACCGGTCGATGAGGATCGCGTGATTAATACGCCGGGTAATCACCGGCAATTATGCGTGTGGATACGCTCGATACGATCCTCGCAATAGGATGTTGTCGGAGGGGGGGACCTAACCTTGATGATTTTTTGACGCCTGTTCCGCGCATTTACCGTTCACGATTATTCATTGGCAAGGTCGCCGGGGTTACCTTCACCTTATCCGGATAGGATGCGAACAGCACAAAGCAATAGCACAAACTCTCCAAACATCAATTCCCCATAGACCAACAATCGTCATCCAAACTTAGGCGACTGACCCACCTGACCCAACTTAAGCTCAGCCCGACATGCCCCGCCAGGGTCACGTCTCTGACCAGGAGGACACGGTTTAATAGGTGCACCGATGATCGAAGGAGTAGTTGGAAATAGAGGCCTCGTAGTGGTCTTCTGCTGTTGCGCACAACGACCAGCCAATCTAGTATCCGATCCAACACCATCATTGACAGGCTTCGAGAAAACACATTCCGCCATTATCATCATCATGAAGACCGCCGCGAAAACGCACTTCATTTTGTCAAGAGTATAATTTCCGCACGAACGAACAGCAACAAACTAATCCAAGAGGCAGAGATGGACACTCTTAAGTATTGTTCGCTGCATCGATGATGTCAGTGGCGCACCCAGGGGGGACCCAGGGGGGCAAGTCCCCCCCCCCCCCCCCCCAAGAAAAAGGAAAGGAAACACTGGAAAATTAGCTAAACCGTAGAATAGTTACTTCTAAAACTAAACATTTTGAACAACTTTTCTCTATGCAAATAAGGCATACACTCACTTAGGTTCCGACGTACATATTTGCAAAAACTGCCGATACTAGAACACTGAATTCTGCCTATTGTTGTGCATCTGTGGCTGTGTACGTGTCAGTATTGGTGTCCATGGTCTCCATGCAAAAATGCCATTGATGCGATTTTGAAATGTGATAAAACGATATATCCTAATATTGATAATTTATTAAAAATATTTTCAACGCTTCCGGTAACGACGTGCGTCAGTGAAAGATCATTTTCTACATTAAGAATTTTGAAAACATATTTAAGATCTACAATGACACAACCACGACTGAATGGGTTGGCTTTGTTATACATACACAGAGACATTCATGTAACTATAACCGAAGTAATTGAAGAGCTATGTAAAAAGAAAAGAAAACTAGATTCTATTCTATAAATAAATTTATGTTTAAAAAAATCTAAAATAGGTCATTTTGTTCAACTCGTCCCCCTCTAAGATGAAATCCTGGGTGCGCCACTGGATGATGTCATTGAACGTTTCCACTTTTGATCGGTGTCGGGAAACGAGTCGGAGGGGTTGGAGAACAATTATGCGTGTGGATATGATCGATATAATTCTCGCGAGAGGATGTTTTCCGGGGGGAGGGGGGGGGGGAGACCTTGCCTTGATAATTTCTTGACGCCTATTCCGCGCGATTACCGTTCACGATTATTCATTGGCAAGGTCGCCGGGGTTACCTTCACCTTACCCGGATAGGATGCGAGCAGCACAAAGCATTAGCACAAACATCAATTCCCCATAGAACAACAATCGTCATCGAAACTTAGGCAACTCACCCACCTGACCCAACTGAAGCTCAGCCCGACACGCCTCGCTAGGGTCACGTCTGTAACCAGCAGGACACGGTCTAATAGGTGCACCGATGATCGTAGGATAATGAACCGAAATAGTGGGCATTTGCTGTTGCGCATAACGACCAGCCAATCTAGGATCCGATCCAACACCATCATCGACAGGCTTCGAGAAAACACATTGCGCCATTATCATCATCATGAAGACCGCCGCGAAAACGTACTTCATTTTGTCAAGAGTATAATTTCCGCGCGAACGAACAGCAACAAACTAATCAAAGAGTCAAGGATGGACACTCTTAAGTATTGTTCGCTGCATCGATGATGTCATTGAACGTTTCCACTTTTGATCGGTGTCGGGAAACGATTCGGAGATCGATGCGATTCTCGTGATAGGATGTTGTCGGGGGGACTCTGCATTGATAATTTGTTGACGCCTGTTCCGCGCGGTTACCGTTCACGATTATTCATTGGCAAGGTCGCCAGGGTTACCTTCATCTTACCCGGATAGGATGCGAGCAGCACAAAGCATTAGCACAAACATCAATTCCCCATAGAACAACAATCGTCATCGAAACTTAGGCGACTTACCTACCTGACCCAACTGAAGCTCAGCCCGACACGCCTCGCTAGGGTCACGTCTGTAACCAGCAGGACACGGTCTAATAGGTGGACCGATCATGTAAGAAGAAGGAAGCATCATAATGGTCTTTTGCTGTTGCGCATAACGACCAGACAATCTAGGATCCGATCCAACACCATCATCGACAGGCTTCGAGAAAACACATTCCGCCATTATCATCATCATGAAGACCACCGCGAAAACGTACTTCATTTTTTCAAGAGTATAATTACCGCGCGAACGAACAGCAACAAACTAATCCAAGAGTCAAGGATGGACACTCTTAAGTATTGTTTGCTGCATCGATGATGTCATTGAATGTTTCCACTTTTGATTGGTGTCGGGAAACGATTCGGAGGGGTTGGAGAACAATTATGCGTGTGGATATGCTCGATACGATTCTCGCGATAGGATGTTGTCAGCGGGGGGGACCTTGCCTTGATAATAATTAGCACAAACTCTCCAAACATCAATTTCCCATAGAAGAACAATCGTCATCGTTGTCAAACTTACGCGACTCACCTACCTGACCAAACTTAAGCTGAGCCCGACACACCCCGCTAGGGTCACGTCTGTGATCAGGAGGACACGGTTTAACAGGTGCACCGATGATCGTGTAAGGTATTTGAGTCCACGCAATGGGATATTGCTGTTGCGCGTAACGACCAGCCAATGTAGGATCCGATCCAACACCATCATTGACAGGCTTCAAGAAAACACATTGCGCCATCATCATCATCATCAAGACCACCGCGAAAACGTACTTCATTTTATCGAGAGTATAATTCCCGTGCGTACGAACAGCAACAAACTAATGCAAGAGGCAGAGATGAACACCCTTAAGTATCCTTCGATGCATCGATGTCATTGCACCTTTCCAGTTTTGATCGGTGTCGAGAAACGAGTCGAACAGGTTGGAGAACATCGGTCGATGAAGATCGCGTGGGACGATTAATTATGCGTATGGATGTGCTCGATACGATCCTCGCTATAGGATGTTGTCGGGGGGGGGGGGGGGGGGGGAGACCTTGCCTTGATGATTTCTTGACGCCTGCTCGGCGCCTGACCGTTCACGATTATTTATTGGCAAGGTCGCCGGGGTTACCTTCACCTTACCGGATAGGATGCGAGCTATGAATAGCTACAATAGAAGAGGAAGCGGTGTCTTTGATCTACGGAGATTTATGTTCCTGGGAGTACTTGTGACTAGACCTATGTTCACTAGGACACACACTGTGGTCCGCTGATTTTTGTACAATAGACTATATAGTCCCTGGCCATTGGATTGAATTGATATGATTTTAAATAGACTTGTATGAAGAGTACAAAGATAATCAACTTATACAATCATTAACAGATGAAGCTAAACAGTAACCAACGAACTTCAATACCAAACCAAACATCAACTAAAATAAAACTTGTTGTCCCAAGATTATAAAAATCACTAAAATTCCTGTTGAAATCAATGAAAATCCAGTCTCGCTAAGATCATCAGAAATGAAGAATGAAAATGTTAGAAACAATTCCAATTGAATGTCCAGGGGTAACAAAGGTGGTGGCTCCAACTCACCTGATTAATATGCGTACAATTCAGGCTGACAAATTCCATTGAATGGATAATAACCCGTAGGACAATTATTATAAGTAGGCCTTAGCGGATAGCTGCCCAGCGTGTCAGGGCAATAAGGTAGTCCAGTTGCTGGGTCCCTAATTCCAGTATCGGCGCATATCGGCTTAGCATGGGTGTCCTGCGTTATCAGCAACAAAACAGCCACCAGAACCATGCACTTCATCTTGCCGATCATCTTGAATCGATGCTACTCAACAACTGTGTTTCAACTGCTCCTCGCAAGACAGCTAGCCTGCCTTACATATAATCGTATTTTTCGCTGTGATGACGTCACAGTTTTCCTACCAGCGAGCATCGTTAATAGCGTTGATTAATGACGATTACGTGATTACTTTGTGACTAACTATTGACGATTATGATTGATTGCAGACAGAATTTTCAGAATTTTCAGAGACCGATTGGCTAGATAAAGTCAGATGGGACTCTTTGGAATTTGTTTTGAGTTCGTGACAATTGACTTGTTGGGGAACTTGGAAACAATGTGGGCGTCTGTTCGTTGTAGAACAATTGAACACTAGTTTGGGAATTCCTAATGACCGAGGATGGATGCTTCAACGACACCGATGAGCAAAACTGGACTTTTTCCAAGTGATTGTCCATCAGTATGTAGTTTTACTTACTTATCTGTAAGGACACTTAAAGGACCTGTCTTTATCGAACTTAATCGCAACTGGGAATCCCATTATTAGACACTTCTACTATAAGACACCAATTACTAAAATTACATTTAAAAACGTGGAAGTAAGTAGATTGTTAATTTATAAGGAAGCACTATAACTGCCTATCAAGATGATTACTTTTGCCGAGACTATGTATTAGCTATCCCAATCATGGGAAACCGCAACTGAAATTGTTTGGGAATCCCAAACAAGTCATGTTAACATTTTTACTTTGTATACGAGATGATATTTGAAGTTGGGGTATGCAGTATTGTGATATTGTTTGTTGATATAATAAAGGGACTGGTAAGAAGAGGCAGGATCTTCATTAGTATGAATAATATGCTTCATATGACAGCGAAATCGTAATTGGACAGACAGCTTGCAGCCTTTAAGAGGCAACAGCTAACGCGGCAGCCTCCATCATCTTTATCCGCTAATTACTCCTCGAGGATTACCTAACCAGGCTGATGATGCGAATGCTTATCTACCAACTGACACGTAATCGCATTCGCGGATCATAGGAGAACTTATGCCAGACATAGCTGTTGTCCCAGCAACGTCGTTTTCACTTAATTATTAAAGCAACTAATAATAATGTCACAACTATCTCAACTATTTAAATTTTATTTCCTGTTCAAATTACAAAATTCTATTACATCCAGTATTTTATTTGCTGTAACAAAAGTGAAAAAATGAAATTCTACTTGACTCCACTATGTTGAAATCTACTTTAAAAAATGCGGACTTTCGTATACATCCACGGTGTCAAATATTTATGCTAAATTTTATAACAATTATCGCTGAAATATGATTACAAATGCCTGTTAAGTTAAATAAAAATAAATGTTCCCCGTAGGAAAATTATAATTTACAAGGGGAAAAAATGCTATTAATAAATTGATTGATTCGTTTTCGAATGAAAATTAAACTGGCAATAAATGCAATGATCTGAAGCAATCTGCGCCGCTGATTTCGATGCATCAATCCTTTCCGCTGTTTGTCAACGAAACATGCCGCGCGTAATCGACGGCCGCTCGTAAAAATCACTATCAATCAACGTTAAACTCGCTACTGGTTATTTGCATCGATTAATGCAACAAGATACGCGGAATTCATGCCGCAGAATCATTATGATTAATGGCAGTCGGTTTCCGTCATCCAGAAAAATTCTCTGACATTTTTCGCTATTCTGGTAAACACAGGATAATCTTAAAGTCTGACATCGAGCCAGTGTTCATCGTCGCCGAAAACTTGATAACGCTACAACAACTTCCACGAATTATTATACACGAACAAATTTTGTTTACTTGGTTCCCGATCTTTGAAAATGATGTAGGGGTAACTGCACCAGTAAATGAACGCTTTTGTATTTTTTGCTTTTCCATCATTGTTCAATTACTAGAATGTAGTGTTCAGTGACTGGTATTTTTTATAAATAATATTATAGATAATAATAATTTCATTTTATTTGTATTCATTTATTTTTGACAAATGAAGTATAGGGAGCCATTTGGCATATATGAGATTTCTTTAATTCACATATTTTTTTTTAAATAAAATATCTTCCTGAACAATTTCTTAAATATTCATTCACTGGTGCAGTTACCCTAGAATATTTTTATTTTGCATGAAGGTTCTCAGTTTAGTTGTTACGTGTATTTGTGTAAAAATGGGACGATGCGTTTTACACAGAGGGAACAGTAATTTCTCCGGCGAGATTCGGTGTTCCCTTAATTTTGCGAACCAGCCTGATAATGGCCATTATGGTTCCGCGAAACATGCCTCCGTTGCTTCCGAACGATCCCCCGTATCTTCGCGTCTCCACCCCCGTGGAAAGCAGTCCTTCCACCTCTCGGCACCTGTTCATTCGCATCAAGCTCGCCACTCGAACGTGACTTCCGGAAAACGAGCCCACTTCCGCGATCCGGCGATTACAGCGGCGAACACAGCAACGAGGAACCGAAACGAGGGGACACGACGACTGCCACTGGCAAACGTGCACGTTAACATGGAACACCTACCAAGAACGGTCAAAGACTGCTTTGCTGCACATGTCCTCGATGAGCTCACCTTATTATCCTCGCGGTGTTACGAAACTACCAAAAATATACTCGGACACCCTCTCAATGTTCATTATCACACCACGGTAATGTCTGACCGATGGTATATACAGGGTGTCCCAAAAGTACTTCAACATCGCGAAATGGGAGGTTCCTGAGGTCATTTCAAGCGTCATTTTCCTTTTGCAAAATGTTGTCCGAAGCTTCGTTTGGGAGTTATTAACGAAAAACACGGACCAATCAGAGCGCGAGCTCGACGCTCGTTGGCATGTTCAGCCAACCGCCTGCCGGCTCGCCGCGCTGAACGTGCCAGCGAGCGTCGAACTCGCGCTCTGATTGGTCCGTGTTTTTCGTTAATAACTCCCAAACGAAGCCTCGGACAACATTTTGCAAAAGGAAAATGACGCTTGAAATGACCTCAGGAACCTCCCATTTCCCGATGTTGAAGTACTTTTGGGACACCCTGTATAAAATGATATGTTAATAATAACGAGAAAATATTGTTATTTTCCATTATTTCTTTATGAACATTTTACTGACATAGTCGTGACATTTTTCTGAAGAAAATGATACCCTACACGACATAGTTTCGTCTACAGGGTGTCCCACGTAACAGTTTTCATGATTTTTTAAGTATGACACTTCAAGGTCATCCGAAGTCATGGTATAATAGATCGTTGAATTCGTCTTGACACGGGCTGTAATATTGTTAAGTCAAAAATACAAGGTACCATTGAAAAATGTGAAGGTGACCTTGACAATACTATAAAAAAATTGTTTTTCGAACTTTTAATTTTATTGCAATATATAGCCAATCGAAAACTGATCAACATTTGTTGAAAATATTTTTTGTCAGATTATCGCAAGTACACCCTGTATATTTGCTTGTTTAATCCACGATTCAGTGAAACCTCTATTATCCGAGCACTCGTCCTCTATTATCAGACGCGAATATCTCGAGATTGACCGATCGGAATGGTACGATCATGGTACTCGTTGGATTCGTCATTTCGCGCTCTACAAGTACATCAAATAAAAAAAGCAGGGTTACGGGGAAAAAAAAATATATAAAATAATATAAAAATAAATTTGAGAAAATTAGGCAGATATTTATGTGATCCCATTTAGCTGGGACTAAAAAGACTGCCACGAAATGGTAAAAATTGTCGGTTTAACGAGGATTGGGTCTACTTAATTTGTTTCTACGTACAAATTGGACTGTCGAACCGCCGAAACCCAGTGGACCACCGAGCAAAACTAAGCAGGTGAGAGTAGTGTAACGTCCGACGTGCAGATGCGAGAATTCTACGGTCCTCTCTCTCTCCGGGCCACCCCCGCAACAGCCCGGTGGTATTTCAACGTCGCGTGACTTCCGGGCTTGAGGTGGGTTGATTGAAACGTGAGTGTGTCGGCTGCGGTTGCGTTCCGTGTGTACTCTGCGCCCCCGGATAACATCCGTCTACGCGGATTCCTAAATAACCTCGGTCCCAGGAACCAGGACAGCCTTGTCCTCCTTTGGATGCCTTAGCCTCTTCGTCGGGCTACATTTTTCCTGTACCGAAACCACCACAGTGGCAAGGCTATAGCGAACCAGATACGTACATAGCTACCGTCTGTCAAAAATATTCTCGATACAATCCTCTATTCTTTGCAGTCCAAAGTGTTCTTTTTATTTTATTTCGAAACTTGCTACAACATGGTGTAACTGAATCGTATTCTTGTATCGGAGGACTCAGAGGCTTGAAAAAAATAGCAATCCAATGATAACGTGTCCGTGATACTTTTTTTGATTAAAAATTATACCAAACAAGATGCTGTTTGGATTATTTTTACATGTTTAATCCACGATTTTGTGGAGTCCCTCTTCTATGAACTAATCGAGAAGATACGATTACAATGTTGGGTTAAATCTAAAACATGTACAGTAAACGCTTGATTCTTGTCCAACAGCCGTGTTTTTCATGGACAAGAATCGTGCCCCAGAAGTGCTTTTTGATTTACGACTGCGTCTAGATATCGCGCCGACCGTGCCGAGCGAGACTTTAATAGAAAGCCGAACATAGAGAAGGACAGAATGAAATACGATTCGCGTGACTATCCGTGTCTCTTTCTTTTCGATGCGCTGTCCTTCCTTGCGACCGAAACTTTCACCGTCGATTAAACCACTAAATACAATTGAAACTATATCGTGTTTGGTGTCATTATAATCAGAAAAATGCCAGAAATAAGGTAGTAAAAGTCCCATAAACAAATAATGAAAATTAAGAGATTTGTAAAATCGATTCCTCGAGTCAATGTCGTGTTGTTCACACCGATATAACCGAGCTGACATCAATCGTCGCCGCCCTGCAGAGCGACTCCGGACAAGAATCAAGCATTTACTGTTTTTGGACAATGGAGATAACGTCAGTTCGGATAATAGAGGTTTAATTAAGTCGTGGATTAAACAAGCAAATACAATCGAAACTGTATCGTGTTTGGTATCGTTCTCTTCGGAAAAATGTCACGAATATGTCAGTAAAAATTTCATAAAGAAATAATTAAAAGAGATTTACATATAACAATTTTTTAAACAAAATACACCTATCAAGTGGGTTTCCGCAGAAGCGTTTCTACAAATCTCGACGAGGATGAAATAAAGAATCCGAAGTTGGTCATTTTGACTGATAGTCCTAGTACCGAGAGCAGAGTGCACGGTGCGGGGAGAGCGGGGAAAAATCTGCATTGTAAATCGCATGTTTAATAATTCCGGAGCGGGCGTCGGGCTCGGTAATAAGATTTCCTCGGTATTAGCAGCGGGCCTGCATTCATGGCGGGCCATTCTCGCGGAATGTGGCTAAACACGTCTTGGCTCGTAGCCAGCACCCTCTCTCTCTCTCTCTCTCTCTCTCTCGCATCCCTCGCAGCTGTCGACGCCATTTATAATCTGTTAGTTTTATTCGTCGCGGTTGTGACTCTGGGAACGGACTGATGTTATTCCAGGTACTGGTGTCACGCACTATGCCGCAGTCACTATGCCACCGGCGAGCGACGGTACGCCTCTTGATAACACCCGGGGAGAATCATAGCGTTTGAGAATCGCCCCCGAGTTGGTTACCTGACGGCACAGGAAATTAACTTTCTGTTGTCAATAGTTTTTAACCCAATAGTTTATTTTACACTAAACCTACTTTTTCAATCATCGTGCAGTTCTTAAAAATGTTGCGGATAAGAAGGAAAGAGAGAGACAATGTTTGTGTTGAGAGTTTTGTTTTTAATTATTTTTTTTATAAAACTTTTACCATCATATTGCTGACATTTTTCTGAAGAAAATGATACCCAACACGATACCATTCGGATCATATACAGGATGTCCCACGTAACAGTTTTCACATTTTTTTATAGTATTGTCAAGGTCACCTTCATTTTTTTAAATGGCACTTTGTATTTTTGACTCGACAGTATTACAGCCCGTGTCAAGACGAATTCAACGATCTAGTATACCATGACCTTTGGATGACCTTGAAGTGCCATTTTACAAAAAGAAATTTTCGACCATTTTTTTTATTGGAATATATAGCCAATTGAAAACTGATCAACTTTTGTTGAAAATATTTTTTGTCAGATTATCGCAAGTACTTAAAAAATCGTGAAAACTATTTAGTATACTTGAGTATTCCACGATTTAGTGAAACTTCTATTATCCGAACAGTCGTTCTCTATCATCAGATACGAATATCTCGAGATCGCATGATCGGAATGGTATCATCATGGTAGTCGTTTGATTCGTTTTTTGAGGACCTACAATAATATCTTAGAAAAACTTTTCGTTGTAAAAAAATACTGTTGACCTTGAAATTTCGATGAAAAATTACCTTGAAGAATAATTCATTCCACTGACGTGTTTGTTAACAAGGAGATGTTTCTTTTAATCTTTCAGTTGTTTATGTTGATGGAAATCGCTTGTATTGATTTTCAACTGGTAAATTCTGGTTTGGCATCACCATGAACTGCCATGGCGTATTTATGGTCGTCTATAAACTCGGTCAGAGCGATGTTCGCGGCGAGCCGACGAATTGGAGCCTGTGCAACGTCCGTTTCCGATTGAAATACGCCGCGCGAGCCAATTAAGGGCCTCGGCTGCCGTTGTCAGCGCGCACTGTCAACGATATTTTGAGCGCGGACACGCGACCGATACGGTAACACGTTGCGTCACAGATGTACCTGTGTCCTCTGGACACGATCGAACAGGTGTAATCATATTCCGAAATACAGAGGGGTAAGAAATGGATTTTTTAGGGGTAGGTAGACCCCTGGTTATGTAGGGGCTGTTTTATTTATTTTTTCTACCTATGAAGGAATTTTCTCAAAATTCTGAAAAAATTTGGGAAAGGTAAGTGAGTTAGTGTGTTGCCACTGTTAAAATATGAAAGTTGTATGTTTTCATTTTCGATGTAAAATTTGCAATTTTTTAACAATTGTATCTTATTTGTGAAAAATTATAGAGTTTTTTATTTTTTATGATTAAAGTGTCGAACAGAAAAATCGGAAAGAAATCCGAGGGTTGTATATCATTAACAACAATGAACAGGTGTAATCATATTCCGAAATACAGAGGGGTAAGAAATGGATTTTTTAGGGGTAGGTAGACCCCTGGTTATATAGGGGCTGTTTTATTTATTTTTTCTACCTATGAAGGGACTTTCTCAAAATTCTGAAAAAATTTGGGAAAGGTAAGTGAGTTAGTGTGTTGCCACTGTTAAAATATGAAAGTTGTATGTTTTCATTTTCGATGTAAAATTTGCAATTTTTTAAACAATTGTATCTTATTTCTGAAAAATTATAGTTTTTTATTTTTTATGATTAAAGTTTCGAACAGAAAAATCGGAAAGAAATCCGAGGGTTGTATGTCATTAACAACAATGGCTTAGATTTTCTTTCGAAATTTTTGTGCGCTGTTAGCGGAAGAAAATGAAGGGAAACCGAGTAATCCGGATTTCCTCTGTAGCTGACCCTTCTGGTCAAGCTAGAGGGTTGAAACTTGGCACGCAATGTTTTTTTCTCTGTTAGACTATCAATTTAGGGGTAGTTTTGACCCCTTGGCTGAAGTTTGTGATTACTTTGAGCAGCGACACCTGGCAGTTTCATTAATGACTAAATTGACCTATCTGATGAACTTTCAGTATAAAACTTCTTTCATATGGGGTCGCTCGGGGTGGATCAACCCCGGATTGTTTAATCAACAGATTTCGCTCCCGGATTATTTGTACGGGTAAATGAAGATTATATTTAATCAAACGACGTACGCGTAACATGGCGAAGCTCTAAATCCGTGCAACCATTTATCATAATACGGTCCTTTGAATTATTTATCCTCATTTAGTATTTTGAATTACTTATCCTTATTTAATCCTTCGAATTACTTATCCTTATTTAATCCTTCGAATTATGCAGCCTCCTTTAATCCCGGGAATTATTCGTTGTCATAAAATCCTTTGAATTATTTCACCCTCTTTAATCCTCTGAAAATTCTTCGTTCTCGTTCACTTTTCCGAATTGTTTATCTCTGTTTAATTGCTTGATCCATTTAACAATGCACTTTGAATAAATTATTATAGAGATGGGTTTAAGTCAATTTTAAATAGAACTTTGTCTAGAGTAGTCTAATTACTGAGAAGCTTATATTCACCATCTAAATTAAGATAATAATTTTATTATTAAAAATCATAGTCCAGTTTTAGGTCTGGATGCAATTTTCATTTTATTAAATTTTTTTATGAAATGTTGATTTAATTTAAGACTCGAATAAAACATTGATTTAATTTAAAACGTGCTGAAAATATTGATTTAATTAGGCTTGATTAAAATATTTATCGGATTGACGTGAATGGAAAATTGATTTAATTACACTCGCATAAAATACTTATTTATGCAAAATGAGATACGGCGTTTTAAATGCAAATCCACTCGAGTGCCAAGTTCGAAGAAATACTTATTGGAAAAATCGTATGGAAATGATTCTTCGGAGGATAAATGTCTGTTCCCCGACGTCGGGAAGAGAAATTTGTTCAGTCATGCGAGGGACCGGCTTATGCTTGAGCCAACAAATCAGAGCCCGTCGACGGTAGCTTGTAGACCTTTCAAATACACAGTGAAACGACGCCGGGAGCCAGCCTGAACAAAAATATTGGCCGTTTTTCATAACGCGAAGACTACGCTCTTCCAAACTCCTACTATCCGGTCCGAGGAATTCATTTCGTACTATACCAGGTATCTAGTGAGGGGGACTGATCGCTCGCAAGCAACGAGTTAGAATAAGCATAGTCAACAAGTGGTTAGACGCTTTGTCCTACAATAAAAAATGTAATTGTACGAATCTATCACGCGATAACATTTTTGTACACATTCTAGAGTCATTTGGATTTATTTTCACGCCAATATAAATATATATTTTATTCAAAAAATTTATTTATCAGACTGTTCGTCTGACATATTCAAAATATAAAAGTCATTTAGGTACGCGAGTTTCTAAAAATGTATAAGATTCCCAGTGGAAATAAAAAATATAATTGCACGAATCTATCACGTGATAACATTTTTGTACACATTCCAGAGTCATTTGGATTTATATTAACGCCAATATATATATTTTATTGAACAAATTTATTTATCAGACTGTTCGTCTGACATCTTCAAAATATAAAGATCTTTTAGGAACGTGAGTTTCTAAAAATGTATAAGATTCCCAATGGAAATAAAAAATATAATTGCACGAATCTATCACTCGATAACATTTTTGTGCACATTCTAGAGTCATTTGGATTTATTTTAACGCCAATATATATCTTTATTGAAAAAATTTATTTATCAGACTGTTCGTCTGACATATTCAAAATATAAGTCTTCTTGGTACGCGATTTTCTAAAATTGTATAATTTCCCTAGTGGACAAATTAGCTCGCGCGCGACTTGAAGCCGTCGCTATCGGGCTCGGAATCCGAATTTCCATCGATCAGAGGTGCAATTTAATCTCAAGCATCGAATGGAAATGAATACCGTCTTTTTCCATGCGTATATTTCTTCGGTGTGTTTTTATTGATTGATGGCGTGCCCGCGATAGATAATACGCGCCTACACACACGCGCGCGCGCGCCCATGCAAAGGCGAGTACTATGAAACGTACGCAAACAGGATCGCGCGGACGTGCACCACGATAAGGCCGAACGCATCGTTCATCAATAAAACCGTGACGTCGACAGAAATTTCGCTTGGACCCTTTTCAGAATCGCTGAATCTCCCGGCTTCCGGCCGGAAGCTGTATTTCTCCGCGTCCAACGATCATAATCATAATCCCTGGACAGCCACAGACGCAACTTCGACCTCCCCGCAGCTTTTTTCGAAAACACGGTTCACGGAGCAAACGTGTTCCGTCTCGATTTCCATTTTATGATTTCGAACCACCATCCCGTGGCTTGGCTTCTTACCTTGTTCGTGAATTGCAACTTCCGGTTACTATGATCCGCTATTTTCCAGTAAAACGTAATAAGAAGTTTTCGGAGAATTTTTCGATAACATATATGAACCGGAAGAAATAGTTCAATTTTAAGTCAAAGCTTACTACTAGTTGAAACTGTTCGACATATTCCACACAAACTCGATACTTTGTTATAAAATATTAATTTATAAAATCTGTTGATGTTTTGGGATGTTCTTGGGCTCATTCGAATCTTGGAGAAAAACTGGACAGAAAGTGTGATGTAAAGTTTTGCTGTCAGAGCTACAGTTTTTTTTTAAGAATTTAGCTTTGAATATCCTCACCAATTCGTATGTAAAACAATTCACAATATTGAAATTGTAAACACTTATTTCCATTTAGAATTGCAATGTAAAAATATGGACCTAGTAAATGTTATCAATAATTCCACACCATCAGAACGTAGAATAACGGTATACAATGATAACGTATTATTAAAAACATTGAATTCGATAAGAACTTTATGGACTTATATAGACGCAAACATTCTTGCTAACTGAGATAAAAGATGCCTGCGCATCCATATCTACAGGGTGTCCCAAAACGACTGCGTAAGCGGGAAATGGGAGGTTCCTTGGGTCATTTGAAGCGACATTTTCCTTAACAAAAATGGCGTCCGCGGCTTCGTTTAGGAGTTATTAACGAAAAACACGGACCAATCAGAGCGCGACCTAGTCGCTCGCTGGCACGTTCAGCCAACCGCCTGCTGGTTTGTCGCGCTGAACGTGCTAGCGAGCGTCTAGGTCGCGCTCTGATTGGTCCGTGTTTTTCGTTAATAACTCCTAAACAAAGCCGCGGACGCCATTTTTGTTAAGGAAAATGTTGCTTCAAATGACCCAAGGAACCTAACATTTCCCGCTTACGTAGTCGTTTTGGGACACCCTGTAGTACAATATTCGCAGAAACTACCAGGAGTGTGGTGAGCAATATTCAAAAATACATGCTTTCTTATTGAAAGTCACATTGAACACAACATATAACCTTATCGATACAACACACTATAGTAAATACAATATTACGAAATGTTACATTTATTTCTTTTACTTCTGCCCTTGTATGACCTTGAAAACCATTGTATACTACATGGTTGAGCTCGTCTTTATACCCGGTTTCATACGATGTAAAAAAATATGTAGCATTCCATTTTTAAAAAATGAAGGTCACCTTTGTTTCTAAAGAAATATTAAAAATATTAAAAAATTAAGATACGCTATCATACTGCTACTAACATATACTACAACTTCCTCCTTTTCGGTTTTTTTCTAATGTTTACCGTTTACTAAAAAAAAAACGCTAGTACAAGTTATCACGAACACCCTGTATATTGCAACATAAAAATTGGCAGATACTGCAATGTTAAAATAAATAATGCAGTTACTTTTGTTATAAATATACAGTGGAAATGTTTGAAAGTATTACAAACACTGGAAAACACCGATTCGATGTCATTAAACGAAATCTGGGGCACGAAACAATTTTGTAACGATGTTTTTCTCGCTGCATTAAACAAATAAAGTGACACTATGGGTGGAATAACAGAAACAGCAAATAAATGTGTCTGGTCACTTTTTTATCGTTGAAAAAACAGAATAATGGTTTTTGACTTCGGTGGTACGGTTTTGTCTGTGTACGATTGGTGAAAATTTGGATGTTTAACAATCCTCATTTTAATTAAAACAGAGAAAAAAATTGAATTCACGTTTTATGGATTCAATTTTTAACGGAAAATTAATCGATGCAGTAAAAAATAATTATCGAAGACTCTTATTTGGAAAAATATCATCTTTCAGAAATTTACAATATACAAATATAATTTACGCCAATATCAACTTGGGGAATAAAAGATTTTAGGAACTTGCAAAAATTGAAGGTGAAACAAATTTTTTTCTATTTGCTCGGGTATTTTTTAATTCTATTTTGTATCGGACCGTTTAATTCGGTATCATCTGGCGAACGTAAATCGTTTACTATTCCCGAAAAATAAATCATTAGAGACGTGGAACGTGGTGCTGGCACAATACGGAGCCAAATTGATTTAATGGTGAGAGCGCGGAAGTAATGGTCTATTATTTTCACGCTAAGTTTACTCTCTCCGTTAGCCGCGAATCCGTTCACAAACAATAGGAAATTATTCATAAATCCTCCATTACAAAAAAAAAATCTAGCGAATCGAATACATATATATATATTTCGTTTTTAATTTCAAACTTCTCCGCTTGAAAAATGAGCGGGAAAAATTGAATCCCCCAAGCGCGAGTGTCGCTGGGAAAATTCGATAACCGTGTTATCAGTGTCGTTACAACAACCGGATCTTTTTTTCTTTAATTTTCAATAAATTTCCGCGGATCATATACAGTTTTGGTAACGACTATCGACGTATCGCGGGACAAAGCGTTTGTCCGAATTGTTTCGCGGATATTTGTTAATGTTCTTGGCAACACGTCCGGCCGGTTCCGAAAATTGTACCAGTTAGCTGCAACAGAGAAATGCTTTTTAGTCGGAATCTCACGCTATCCATATTCATTCGGAACGTGGTTTCGACTAGTTTGACTGCGTTTGAAGAGTTTCGAAAATATTTGCGCCTTTCTTCTGTTTAAATATCCCGGAACATTAATTTCAGGTACTCCGGGATCAAAAATAATTTTTTTGTTCATCATTATTTTTTTATAACGCTTTCACCGACGCATTCCTGACACTTTTTCCAAGAAAATGATACCAAACACGACACAATTTGGATCATAATTACTCCTTTGATCCACGACGTAGTAAAACCTCGCTTATCCGAACTAATGATCAATCTTCCTAAATTATGTCGTGTGGGTACTCATTTTAATCAGAAAAATGTCAGGAATACGTCGGTAGTATTCTCATTGCAGCTTAGCTTGAGACTGTTTGACAATGTTTGAAGAATCAAGGAAGCCCCGCAAAAGTACATTCTATTACCGTTTCCACTCAAGGAATGAATCTCTTACAAACGTTTCCGCCGAGCTCTCAAGATCTCCGGCAACTTGAAACAATTACCGCCTCAAATTCGAGACTGTAGGAGGATTGAATTGCCTCGGAGAAACCAAGAAAGGTAGTAGTATCGACCGGACTTTCTATCCTGGAAGCGCTGATTCAGTCGCGGAGGGAATAATAACGTCTAGTCCTGCTCCTGGCGTAGGACTAGTGGCCGATAAAAGAGTGGGTCCACTTACTTGAAGAAGTAAGTGTCGTTGACGTAACCGAAGAAAGGAACAGTGTAAGTCAGCATCCAGATATTCCCGCCGCCGCAGTCGTAGTACGGTTTCGACCACCTGCCGTCCTCGTACCTCACCGTCAGGATCTCGTCCTCCTCCTTCTCTGTGTGGGCGGTCTCGTTCATGGTGTACGTGTGGTAGCCTGTCCGACCAAAGAAACACATCAGTTACCCAGTCGGAAAACAATCGTTCCCCTAACTGCCCTTTTTCACCAATAAGTACTTCATCGTGACAGGTTGATTTCTTAGGCCTCTTTCAACATTTTTTATAAACAATCGGCGAAAGTAATTAACGTAAGCTCGGTCTTGGCATGTTTACTCAGCTTTGGAGAGTACCCACAAATTTTTTTGTTGAGAACCATTTACATTTAATGTTGGTAAAATTGAGTTGTATATTAGTTGGAGATATACTAGTAAATATATAGTATATATACTATAGTAGTAATATATACTATATACTATATATGTACTATACTATATACTGTATATACTATACTATGTACTATGTATAGTATATACTATATGTACTATATATACTATACTACATACTACATATACTACAGATACTATACTATATACTATATATACTATAGTAGTAAAGTAAGAATGGTTGCCATGATTATAGTTCTGCTTATCCAAAATAAAAAAATCCAATTGGATCTTATTTAGTATAGACTATAGTTGGCGCAAAAAAGAAAAAATAATGGCGCCACTTTGAAGGTAAAGTTTCGATTTTTTTTCACTTTTCTGCGTTTAAAATCTTGTAAAAATTAGAAAAAAATATATTTTGACGTAATCGTGACCTTGACGGTAATCATGTGTCGAAGAGGTACACAAAATGTCAGTTCGATTGGTGCATCGTCATACTGAATGTGCTATAGTTTCGTTACGTTTTCGACAAAAATGATGAAATTTTAGGGACGTATTCGTGAAATACTGTACTCAGCATATATGCAAAAGCAAAATCGGTTTTCAGACCCGTTCCACCAGACTACCCTTTAAGTCAGCCGGACCGTTTCTTTCAGAAAGAATATCTTCTCCACTCGAGTGCCTGAGGGTGCTTAGGGGAGGTTTTCCGACGGAGTACAGAGACCTTGAGGACGAAAGACTCCGGGACCCTGTGAAATTAATGGAAATGTTCGACCACGGTAAAAGGAAATAGACCAGGATGGCTCTGTTTTCCATGGCTCCGTCGACGACTTTCGGTACTCCGGTTAGAGAGACAGGTTTTTTGTGCGTTCGGTCCACTGCGAATCGATTTTTCAGGTGACCTGTCGCCGCTGTTTAAATACTTGATTGAACGCCGGACCGAGTAATTGAAAATCTAGGGCGTTTAGCGGAGGTGAGGACTCTTCGCCGCTGTCGAGGAGGCTCTGCCGGTTTTGGTGGCGTTTGAGACTCTTCCGGAGGATTCCAGGCCTCTTGTCCAAGACGCTAGGCTGCTCGCGATTGCGGTAACGGATTTTCAGAAATTTAATGGAATTGTCTTATTTAATGGTCTTCAGTTGTACGCGTTTGAGATTTACAAATCGTAATTATGTACAGGGTGTTAAGAAATGTTTGGTCTTGGCTGCCATAGGCGTATTGTACATCTTCAAAATTGCAAAATTATCCTTGACCTTAAATTTCAAGGTCAAATATTTTTATAATTGCACGATGCGTAGAATACAGTGGAATAAAAAAATTTGACCGTAAAAAATCCTACGTCACATTGTAGCTATTACACTTATAAATAAGAAAAAATATATTTATTATTTTTTAGACGATGCCTAAGAGAGGAATCATGTACACCATCAGCAAGGATTTTCAAAAAAGGGTCCTACTTATCGCCTTATATCTCCGCCATTTTTGATTTGTTTTTAATCGTTAATATTGCAAATTGTTCATAAAACTACTATATATATGTGTAAAAGAAAGATCATTTTATATACTTAATGGCAGCGTCAAAAAAAAAGTATATTTTTATACCTAATTTTCCGAGCGCCAGGATGGTGTAACCCCTTAAATTTTCAATTTAGACCCACATAAAAAAGTTGTAAAATGCAACTTTTAGTATTTTCTCTACAATTTCGACTAATTGCAATTTTTAAAAAAATTTCTTTTCACATCCTGTAGTAAACTAATTGCTCTACCTTCTCACAAAAGTTCAAATCGTATGGTCCAATATCAAAAAAGTTATCCGAATACATTAATGGGAGTCACTGTGGTTTCTTGATTTGATAATTTTGATGACGTCTGAAGCGTGTTTAGGCTTCGATATTCTTGTCTAAATAATTTTCGAAAGTCGAGATTATAATGTAAGGGTATGCTAGATTTACAAAATTTCAGTGGCTCGAAATTATAAAGTTTAATTTAGCTAAAATTATTATTTCGTATTTTTAATATATCGAATTATTATTTATCGTATATCGTCACTTTTCCTGTCCAATATAACGCTTCACTATTAAATTACATCGAAGGCGAGACATTTTATATGGTCGGATATCCTCTTTGATCGCCATCCAGGCGACTCGTGGGATGGTATAGTTCTTTTCTGTGGACATTATAAGTCTAGATTCTGCGGCCATCTCGTGGCCGGGTGTCCCGGTGTGTAGCAAAGCTCGACTTTCGGAGGGCATCAAAGGTTTCGTGAGAGCCCCTCCCCTCCCCCCTCCCCCTTTTCTCTCTCCACTGTCTAAGAAATCGCGTTTCTTCTTATTCTGTGCTCAGGGTCCGTGCGATTTTCCGCGCCTTTTTCCCCGGGCGAAATCCTCTCGAAACCGTATTTTCGGTTTCCGCCGCAACGGGAAGCGCGGCGACCGCCCGCCATCGCAGAATATATCAAGAGCCCGAATCCGGGATTCAAGCCATTCCCCGGCAAGATTTACAGGGGACCACTGTGAAAGAGGAAATAGAGGCCGCCGCCGGGAGGAAACGAGCTTTAGATACCGGGAACAAGACGCGCTGATAGAGGCCACCGAGAAATGAAATAAACAAAACCATAAGAGGACCGGAAAATTATTTTCCACTTGTGGTACGTTCCACTCGAGAGAACAGTTAATCGCAGGCAAAATGTTTCGTTACTTTGTAGACGGTGGTTAGAGACCTTCTAAGTCTAGAGGCGAAGAATTCGAAAAACGTGACGAAACTTTTCCGACTATTTTTTAATGAAACTTTCACCGACGTATTCCTGACACTTTTCCGATTAGTTTGAGTACCCACACGGCACCATTCCGAGCATATTTGTTTGCGTCGAACCTCGCTTATCCGAACTAATCTTCCACCGTGACGTGGATTACTCGAGGAAATGTACTCCGAATGATGTCGTGTTGGTACTCGTTTTAATCGGAAAAACGTCAGGAATATGCCGGCGAAGATTTCGCACAGAAATAATTAAAAACAAAATGGTGGCCATTATAGTCTGCAGAAAAATCGGGCAGATAATCGTGCGAATTTTATTAAACGGTTTCAGGAGAATATTTTCGTGGGATCGTGGTATTGATTCAAGAAAAGATATTGATTTCTCGGACTCGAGCTGTATCGGGCTGCCGATATTAACTGCGACCGGCTAGAAACGTAAACAAGCGAGGGTCGTGTCAGATGAAGGAAATAACCTCTGGCTAGCCCGTTTTGTTTCCTTAGCCGATCCCCCCCCCCCCCCCCCACCCCGCTACCCTGCCCCTACGCCGGATTTTCCCCGATAATGGTCTTATTTGACGTGAGCTTCCGCCCGGGAGAATAAAATTGCTCGGCTTTATCGGGCCCTCCCTCCCTCCCGGAATTCGAGAAATGTTATTTGCACTAGGGGGGTGCTGCTGGACTACGGCTGGCGCTCGCGTGCCGATAACTTTACATCGAGGAATCCCCGGGCTAGGATTTGACGATTGTACCCTTCATAGATTGACTTCCCGGTTATCCCTTCCAAGTTTTTATTGCTTTACGACGCTGCCCCGAGTTTGCGATATCGAACAACTGCCGGTGACACGTAAAATTGAAATAGGAGGTCCCTTGGGTCATTTGAAGCGACATTTTCCTTAACAAAAATGGCGCCCGCGGCTTTGTTTAGGAAATATCAACGAAAAACACGGACCAATCAGAGCGCGACCTAGACGGTCGTTAGCACGTTCAGCGCGGCTATTGGTCCGTGTTTTTCGTTGATATCTAATAAAGAAAGCCGCGGGCGCCATTTTTGTTAAGGAAAATGTCGCTTCAAATGACCCAAGGAATCCCCCATTTCAATTTAACGCAGTCGTTTTGGGACACCCTGTATATATTATTTTGTAAATTCCTTTTATTTTGCATAAAAAACTTCTTAGAACAAAGTTTTACTATCTCAAGGGGTACATGTAACAGTAGAAAGAATTTGCTCTCAAGGTCATTTTTTAATGTCAAGGTCATCGGTTTATTCTTAAACACAACACTTGCTTCGATATTCTCGGAGAGCACAAAATTACGAATACAATTATCTCAAAAAACATTCCGGTCGCGATCATTCGATCTCGAGATTTCTATGTCTGAAAGTTTGGTCATTATACTCGTTGGATTCGACTGTCTCTGCTCTACAACAATATCGATGCAAAAATATAGATATTGTTATAAAAAAAGAAGAGACAAAAACCAACACAAAGTTTAAAATTCCCTGAAAAATTGTGCAGATTCCTCGGCAATGTTTACAAGTTTAAAACGATATTCCTAAATGATGTGATTATAAAATTATTATAAAATCATACAGAAATATCTCGAGATTGAATGATTGGAATGGTACGGTCATTATACTCGTGGGATTTTGGGACACTCTGTATACATTGGTAAATTACAAAAATCATATATTCGTTATTTTTACATTATGACATTAGTGAAAACGACTTGCTCGGCTCGGATGAAAAAAGAAAAAATGAAAAACCACCGAGGCGACGCCATTATCTTCCGGCGGCTCGTTTGTCAAAGGGACCGGTACAACAAACGACAGCATAATAGTCCGTGTAACGCGATCGAAAACGGTTTATCTCGTTCGACGATTAACCAGGCAGGCATCCCTGCGCAGATTAAAAAGTTCGCGGAGAGCCGGTGAGTTCGTTGTAAATCAAGCTTTATCTCCGCCCCCTCTATTTCCTACTGTCCGAATTTCCGAGTTTACGGGGGCGTGGAGGCGCAATTTGCCGGTGGATGGGCAGATTTTTATTTTCCCGAAGATCCGTCCTCTGTTAATGTTTATTACCGACGCGTTGTTTCTCGATGAGAAATCTGCAACAGCTTCGCTGAAAAATTGGATCAACAATTTTCGCACCGTTTTGCGCAAAATCTTTTTTATTGACCGTGTGTGTGTGTGTGAAAATTCTCAGAGAGACAAAGTTTCTAGGGACATTCCAGCTCTTATTGGCAGAGTAAAGAGTCATGTTTGTCTTCTCAATCAATGTTGTTTTCGCAAAGAAGGCACGGCCCAGCCACGCCTAACATTCACAGTTGGCCTACGTACATACGTACACCGAGGATATCATCGGTCAACTATACTCGAGGAGACACTAGCAGCAGAAGTATCTTTCACATAATTCTCGAATCATGTCTACAGGGTATTCCAAAAATGTTGTACTTCCTTGAAAGGGGTGATTACTGAGATCATTTGAAGTAACTTTTTCCTTTGCGAAAATGTTCTCTGTAGCTTAGTTAAGGAGTTATTAACGAAAAACACGAACCAATCACAGTACGGCTAATCAGGAACGCCCCGCTCAGCAAGACCTGTGATTTGATTGGTCCGTGTTTATTCGTTAGTAACTCCTAAACAAAGCCGCGGGGAACATTTCCGCTAAGGAGAAAGTTTCTCCAAATGACGTCGGGAATCACACCATTCAAATACAATATTTTTGGGACACCCTGTATAATCGTACCAGATCGTACATACGTACACCGAGGACATCATCGATCAACTATACTCAAAGAGATACTAGTAACGGAAGTATCTTTCACACAATGCTCGAATCATGTCTACAGGGTATTCCAAAAATGTTGTACTTGAAGGATTCCGGCCCGGTCAATGGCAACGCCCCGCTCAGCAAGGCCTGTGATTCGATTGGTCCGTGTTAATTCGTTAATAACTCCTAAACAAAGCCGCGGGGAACATTTCCGCTAAGGAGAAAGTTTCTCCAAATGACCTCAGGAATCACACCATTCAAATACAATATTTTTGGGACACCCTGTATAATCGTACCAGAAACCTTTTCGAAGCAAACTCCACTTATCTTTCAATTATTTCCCCCATTGACCCTGGGGAGCGCCCATTCAGCATAATTTCCCCCGGTCACGCAAAATGGCGTCGATAAAAACCGTCTGGCTCATCCCCCCCGTTCGATATCGCCGAAGATCAGAAACCAGTTGTCCTCTCAGGTCCGGCAATCGGAGCGTTTCCATTAATCCGTGCACGTTCTCCTTTTAATTAATTCGCATTAGCATCGGCCCGCGCGGTATTTGCGAGACCCGTGCCAGCCGGCAAAAGCCCGATCCGCACGAAATGAGCGGCGCATTTCCAATTTCGCGATACGGCTGCCTAGCCTGCGAGAGAGAGAGAGAGAGAGAGAGAGACCCGAGGCAAATCCTGCTTAAGCTGGTTACACGCGACGCTAATATCGTTTCGTTATCGGCGCCGGAAGTGACGTTGCGGAACGATAGATAGAGATTTCTCCGTGCACGACTCCGGGCCAATATGGCAGCGACCGTACGTCGCAATGAGCACGACTCGCGAAATACAGCACCGACTCTGACAACCGGCGACATCCTATTGGGGATCGACTCGGGCTCCGACTGAATTTAGCTGCCCGGCTGAACGGAAATGATTGTCTATTACCGCCGGAGTCTTCATCTTGCCTTCCTAGTCCTCGCTTTTACCGTCGCCTTTGTTTCTACACCCGCGAATCCGTACCCTCTTTCATCCCTCGAACCGAATTTCCAGGATGCTCCTCTGGAGGATACTTTCACCCTTGTCTTCCGCCAGGGGCTTCAATTTTGATTTTGAGGGCGAGGGAATATTTGGCCACCCTGGGCGACCGTTCGGGAACACATGGCTGGAACTCCTATAGCGATGGGTTCGATGGTGCTTGATTTTAAAATATCGGTGAAAGTCTCGAAATTTGGAATTTTCTGGTGGTTTAAATTTTTTACTTTCAGTTTTGCAAAAATTTGTAGACCTGGTGATTTTGTTGCAAAAAAATCTTCCTTTTTTTGGTAAACTTTTCCTCCCGAACCCACAGATTTTCGATTGTTACATATCTTATACATTTCGTCGAGAAAATACTAAATACGATGTCCCAGACCGGGGACACCACTCGTTTTTGAGTTACGAGCGCGTAAAGTTGACTAATTTAACATTAATTTTCATTATTTCACCTCAGAAAGTGAGAAAGGTATGGGCGCCGCCATATTGGGAAGTAGGGAGCTCTCCTGTGTAGTGACTCAGTGGCGCCCCCACATCGCACACGTTACGGGCAATGCCGATAACATACATATACACGCAATCAAGATATCTAAATTTTTCATGCTTACAATTATAAAACCGATACAAAATCTAACCAGAACTAACCCAGACCTAACCCAGAAACAATCTCAAACAACTACAACTAAAACTACTCTCTTTCCCAATTCTATGTATAATTCACCGAGTCACTACAAATAAGGAGCTCCCTACTTACCAATATGGCGGCGCCCATACCTGTCACTTTCCGACGTGAAACAATGAAAATTAATGTTAAATTACTCAACTTTACGTGCTCATAACTAAAAAACGAGTGGTGTCCGTGGTCTGGGACATCGTATTTAGTATTTTCTCGACGAAATGTATAAGATATGTAACAATCGAAAATCTGTGGGTTCGGGAGGTAAAGTTCAGCCTTTTTCTTTTTATTGTTAGTTTAATACCCCCTGGACTAAAATATCGAGCTGGTGAAACGTATTTCATAGATTTTGGTTGGTGCCTTTTTAATTTTGAGTTTCTAGGTCTGCACGAGTTTGTAGACCTACGGCAAAGACCGGTAAGATAATCCCAGTGACCCAGTTCTCTCTATCAGAAGACCCGAATTGACCAACAAACTACGAAATCCCAGGGTCTCCAAGAAAGAAGTCAACAGCAAAATATCTGGAAAGTCGACGAAAAAACGAAACGAGCAGTCGCAGCGCCGGCTCCATTAGCGCCCCCTTAAATCGCAGTTAACCGAGGCCAATGGCAATCTGCGTGGGAAACTTCGGTATACATTTCCTCGCGTGGACCGACGAGAGAAGGGGTTTCGTCTCGTTAACGTTTCTTGTTCTGTAACCGCGTGTTTGCGATAGCAGGCCAGGATTGCCGGGGAACGTGGTTCGGCACGATAAAAACCGGGAATGCTTCTTTGGGAAATTTGCGTGTTTAATCGGGCCGCGGTGTCGCCTGCATACGGCCGCGGAGGAATGCCGACGAATGAACGCAAAATACGCTTGGGACACTAATCGGGAAAAGTTAGACAAAGATAATGAGTACCACATTTTTCATCACTCTTATCACTATTTATTTATATAAAATTATTATTATTTTTAAACTGTCCCCTTTACATTTTTTCCTAAACATAATTGTTATTATTCTGTTTTTTTTTTCTTAATATAAATGCCATGCTGTAAATGCCGACCTGATTTTCCCGGCAAACACGTTTAATCAGTTAAAGTATAATTAACCCTTTGCATTTGGAGCTATTTTAACTCAAAAACGAATGATTTTTCCATTTTAGAATATTTCCATTGTATAGAATTTTTTTTCATTTTTTTGCGTATGAAACTGATACAATATTTCATGTAATATGTAAATGTCTAGTAAAAATAATAATGTGAACAATATTTTTAAGAATAGCACAGCAATTTTCAGTGGCGCCTCAGAGTCGCCATCCGAGTGCTAAGGGTTAAATGTAAAATTGAATGGAATTATAAATAAGTCGAATTTTGCGATTATAATTCGAATTATTGACGCAGGAAACGAAGTGCCAAATTCGAACGTTAAATCCGCAACGAAATTACGTTTGTAACGGAGCCCGAAAAGGGGGAAAAAAACTGCGATAAATGAACATCGCGATGAAAAAGACGGATCTCGAAATGTAATCCGAGGTAACGATCAAACATTCATCGGCTCTAAAACCTCTTAGCCGTCGGGCCTGTCGAGGCAACTTCTATTTCTGGTTAGACGGCTGCTGAATCATTCAGCGGCGTTGTAGCTTCGTTTACAAAAGTGACTGCAACCTTGTTCGTGAGACTAAATCCCCTTTTCCATCAGTCTTCTGTCTTCTTCGATGTTCAATAATCCTTCGGTTCAATTTTACCTTCTCCGGTACAATTTAGCAAGAACTTGTACGACCGCGATACTGTGTATACAAGACCATAGCAAAAGCCCCATAGAATGAACCACTACCAATTCGCTTCAAACTTTGCCAACAGTTACAGCTAAAGGTCCCACATCGATCCACGGAATAACTTCTCCCTGAATCCCCAAGGTCACATAGGGCGAGCGGCCAAAGTCCGACCTTTGAATAATTTATAAACAGTTATAACTTTTGATTAAAACAAGTTATCGGGCTGGGACCAACGGCGAAAAATCATTAAAAAATCAAGCTTTCCGACGATATATCACTCTCCCTACTTTACCGGTTTTTAACACAAGTTATTCGCAGTTTTCGTGTCTCTTCAAGTACGAAAATCCCTATTGTGTAGTCGAGATCTCCAAGAAGCAACCTTCCGTTGCGAACCAAAAACTAATCATTAGTAGCGTATTTTACGAGCATTCGAACGTACCAGGTCCCATCAGGGCCGCTCGTTTCGTTCCGGAGTTACGGCGCAAAAACGGCACCGGATTCGCCGTAGAACCGGCATTATCTTCGACAATCGCGCGGAAACACGAAGAAACATAATGTACCCGATCTTTTTCATCCTGAGCGTGTATACCAGCGTAGAGGGAGGGAGGGGGGGATCTGAATAGCCAGTTCTGCCGCGGCTTACGTGCGCGAGCCTCGGTTTTCCAGGTATAGTAGAACAGTCAGGTAATTACTCGGGGGCCGGCATCCTCTTTCTAGGGGTCTATAGAGCCCGATGCGATGGTTTCCCCGGGCCGTTGCAAGACGTGTCCGGAGGCGCGGAATCGACCCAACGATTGGTCAATACCGTGGCAGATCGATCTGCGAAGCAAGGCCGTACTTATTTTCGCGCCGGCGAGACTACACTGACCTTTTCACAGAGAGCCGCGTCCGACGTTTCTTGTCAGATTTCAACGGCTTGTTCGCGCGACGCCCGATTCGATTTCTCAGCCCGGCGTGAAATCCGGACGTCTTCCTCTCTACCGGCGCGGCAGCCGGCACGACGCGGTGCGGCTCTTCGTGGCGCGACAGTCATCGGTAAAACGGGGTTAAACATATTTTGCGCCACCGGACGGTCTGTCGTTCAACAGTCAGTTTAACGCCGCCCGCCCACCCTAATCGAATGATCCCCGACGCGACGCGACGCGACGCCCGTCGCTGACTCGGCCCCCTTTTGTAATCGAATTCGCTGGTCCAGCCTCTTCCAGATCTGGTCCGAGAAGAGGAAACGTCCTTTGTCACGGACGAGAAAGTATTCATCGAAGCGTACGAGATCAGCCACTGGACCGTACCCGACGGGTCAAAGAGCTCCACTCGAGTGTCGATCATTCATCAATGCAACGAAATCCTGACGAGAGCGACTCATTGATGCTACCTTAGACCATATATACTAATAGATCCGGCATAGGTATAGTATGTGTATAGGAAAACCGAGAATTCAGTGTCCGAAAGATGATGGGCACACTGTGACGTCACAAGATAAGTCTTAAGATAATTTCTTTCCATGTACTGTGTACATGGCGCACCCGCTGACCCCTCTCTCCCCGTGTAAGCCAAGCGTATATAGGCACTGTCGATGAGCATAGCTTGTACATCATTTGAAAATGTGACGTCACAGTATCTTTCAGCTGATTTCATCTTTCGGACACGGAAAATTATCTACGCCGTGTCTATAGGTATATATGGTCCTTAGACCATATATACTAATAGACCCGGCATAGGTATAGTATGTGTATAGGAAAACCGAGAATTCAGTGTCCGAAAGATGATGAGACACTGTGACGTCACAAGATAAGTCTTAAGATAATTTCTTTCCATGTACTGTGTACATGGCGCACCCGCTGACCCCTCTCTCCCCATGTAAGCCAAGCGTATATAGGCACTGTCGATGAGCATAGCTTGTACATCATTTGAAAATGTGACGTCACAGTGTCTTTCAGCTGATTTCATCTTTTGGACACGGAAAATTATCTACGCCGTGTCTATAGGTATATATGGTCTAAGGATGCTACTTTATACCCTGTTCCCTGCACAGAGGGCACTCATTTTCGGAAACGTTCGTAGACTGAGAAGATGTGGCCTGGTGGACTTGAAGAGCGGTCACGTTTGGAGACACTTGGCGATCTGATTGGATCGGTGCTCGAGGATCTTACAATCAGCTTGCGTTTCACAGAAATGAGAGTCTCTGATTTGTAAGGTGTTTAATGACTGGGAAGTTTGATCACTAGACTGCGGATATTCATCCAAAATAAAATTGTGTTAGTTAAATAAACTATCATTTCATTCATTCCTGGCGTTTTTCTAGAGAAAATGTGCCCAAACATGACACAATTTAGGTAATATTTACTATGAGTAAATCACGATGTAATTGTGGTTCGGATAGTAGAGGTTCTACTATATCGTGGATTAATAGAGCAAACATAATCCAAACTGCATCGTGTTGGGTATCATCTTAATCAGAAAAGTGTCACGAATATGTTGCTGAAGGTTTCGTTAAAAGATAATTAAAAACAAAAGAGTTCCATGAAATTTTCCAAAATTTGGAAGGCTGTCTCGAAAGTTTCTCTTTAAAGAAGGCACCTAAATAGGTCTAATTCTTTGGTTACATATTTATGGCACCTCTGCAACCTAAAGTAAGGAACCTAATGGTCTAAATCTCCTGCCATAACTCCTCTGATTGCCCATCTTCGCCTATTTTTCACGAAAAGCAATTTTCCTGACTCCCAGCAGCACACATTCGATCAGAATCCACGCCAGCTGCATTTTAGAGTCCAATATGGCGGTTATATCGCTCTATCAACGTGCGAACATAGTGATAACCATCTATTTTATTCGGCCAACGTTGGCGAGCTGCTCTAACAGGTCCCTCTGTCTGTATTGAAACGATTATGCGGCTATAAAGTCCATTATAGTTGGCAGCCAAGGTCCGTTGCGCTCTTCGTTTCGAACAGATTAGGGTCCTTGGATAAGGTTCGATTCGCGTGCCAGGGATCCTGATAGGCCAGCGATGAATGAAACGCTGCCTTGATGCAGAAAGATAGTCAGCGTTTCACACGGCAGCTTTAATGGCGGGTAATTAACGATAAACCAGTCTGGCATTAAAAGTAACCGATCAGTGTTGCATTGTAAATATTATAATGTTCAACCAAACTTTCAAAGCCAACATCTTTGTTAATGTTTTTGTTTTTAATTATTTTTATGTGAACGCTATTGCCAACATATTCCTGACATTTTTCTGAAGAGAATGAGTCCAAACACGACGCAAGTTGGAGCATATTTACTATAAGTCATTCACGATGAAATAATGGTACAAACTAATCAGAGTTCGGTTCGGATAGTAGAGGTTCTACTATATCGTGGATTACTCGAGCAAGCGTAATCCAAACTGCATCGTGTTTGGTATCATACTAATCAGCAAAGTGTCACGAATATGTTGTCAAAGGTTACTTTAAAAAATAATTATAAACAAAAGAGTTTTATGAACTTTTACAAACTTTGGAACGCTGTTTCCAAGTTTGTTCGCTTTGTATTCGATCAACTCATTGTCACAAATGCACAAAATACGCACGGTAATAATTATTTTAGAGTATAAAAGCATTGCAAAACAAATTCACCGTGGTCGAGGTTGTTTAACCCAAATATTTTGCAATTTTAATGGGCTTTGTTATGGGGACGGCCCGGATAATCCCATTAGAGTAGCTCAAGTTGAAAGTATGAAGCTTCTTCCAGGAGTTATGGTATTAATACAGTTCGCTAATGGAATTCATTATAACTGATTAAGGAAAGTTTAACTAATTCCCTCTCGAGCTTAATCATGGATAATGACTTCAGAATTTGTTTTTTCTTATTTATCGACTCTCTGATGCATTTATTTGTTGAGAGAGAGGTAGGATATTTCGTGTGTTATGCGAAGGTGGTTAGAATGCACGGTTGCTGGTGCTTCAATGCTCGGAAGACTAGCAATTTTAGGAACTAATGTTCGAAATACACCTCGGTGGTTTTGTATGATTGCTCTGCGGATTGTAAATATTCGGCGTTGCTTACCAAACTGGAACCTGTTAACAAATAGTGCATGTTGACCAGGCACAAAAATGATCACACTCCCCCGCAAACGTAGGTTGTCGATTTTTTTCGACTAAAAGTAAATAAATAACAAATAAAAAAATTGTTTAAATAAAATCACTATTTTAGGACACAATAAAATTTCTCTGTATTCCCTGAAAATTGATAAATGCATTAACCAATTTTCAAATTAATATGCCTATCATTTCTGTATTAAAAGATTCCCAAAATTGTAAAAATTTTGCATTGCAATAAATTGCTGACACTGAAAATTTGTCTACACTCTACAAAGATCAATAAATGCATTAACAAATTTTCAAATTAATATTCCTATCAGTTCTGTATTAAAAGATTCCCAAAATTGTATACAAAATTTTTGAATTGCAATAAATCGCTCACACTGAAATTTTTTCTGCACTCTACAAAGATCAATATTAACAAATTTTCAAATTAACATGCATATCACTACTGTATTAAAAGATTCCCAAAATTGTAAAAATTTTTCCATTGCAATAAATCGTACACATTGAAATTTTGTCTGCACTCTACAAAGATCAATAAATGCATTAACAAATTTTCAAATTAATATGCCTATCACTTCTGTATTAAAAGATTCCCAAAATTGTAAAAATTTTTCGAAATACACCTTAACAAATTTTCAAATTAATATGCCTATCAGTTCTGTATTAAAAGATTCCCAAAATTGTATACAAAATTTTTGCATTGCAAAAAATCGCTCACACTGAAAATTGGTCTGCACTCTACAAAGATCAATAAATACATTAACAAATTTTCAAATTAATCTACCAATTAGATTCCATTCAAAAAATGCTTAAAAATCATGATTCTGAACGTAGTTGCTGAAAACACCAACAATGCAGCAATATGTTTTTGGTCGCTGGGAAAGAGCACCAAACTACCCCGATCAGAACGAAAGGCCCTCTCTAAAGTGGTCTCACAACTTCCACCGACCCAATTACCCCGTTCTCTCTTTTTCCCCGTAACATATAGAACGACACATCTCACAACAGTTATTACTCTTCAGCTTTCGAGACTCTCGTATAGTTTTTCGAAAAGATGGGAAGACAACAATGTTGGAGGGGAACGCGAGGTTGTAAAGAGGAGTTCGAAAGTCGCGATCACTCAAGAAAGCAATATCCGAACGCCGTTTAAGCGATTCAGGAACGAGCGGAAAGGGTGTTAGCCGGGGTGCACCGTAAAAATGTGAATGGGGGCTCGCTTGGACAGTAACTATGGATAGACGACTGCAGTAAAGCCAACGACAGAACGCGCCGCGCCGCCGTGGACACGTAAGCTGTCTCCGTAAAAGCTGGAATAGAGGCTGGGCGTCGTTAGGAACGACAGAATAACCTGCGACGGTCATCCCCGGCGGGTTTTATATGCGTGGGAGGCGATGTCTCATTACGACTCTGCCGCCAGTGTTAAAAAGCTAGACCCCGTGGGAACTCGGTACGCTGCCGGCAACTTTGTTTGTTGTGCTTCGCACCAGCCACTGTCCCCGATGTAAACGCTAATGCGCTAGATTAGGACGCGCGACCTTAAACAGACAGAATTTCTTCATTTTCACCGGGAAACGTCCCGTTCATTATTTTTTTAATCGTGGAAGGGTGCGTCACACCGATCCGAACCTTCTCCACGGGGCTTTTAGCAAGCTTGGACACCATGAATTTTTCCAAATGGATTTATTCGCAAAATTACGGGTGTCATTTATTAGAGACCGCGACGCTTTTATACGCGCAGCGCGTCCAATAAAATTAACCCTTTGCACTCGGAGCTATACTAACTCAAAAACGAAAGACTTTTCCATTCTAGAATATTTACATTCTATAGAATTTTTTTTTTATATCTCATGTGATATGTAAATATCTAGTAGTTTATTAAATACGAACAAAAATAATACTGTGAACAATTATATTTTTAAGAATGGCATAGCAATTTTCAGTGGTGCCTCAGAGTCGCCATCCGAGTGCTAAGGGTTAAGTTTAAAAAATCATGAACTCTGCACATGGTTAACCCTTTACACTCGGAGCTATTTCAACTCGAACATTTAAACATTTGGTAATTGTTTACTTTAGTGACTTCGTTACCGATTTTGATGATATTGAAATATGTTGTCAAGGTCATCATTCTGAACAACTTTTTCCGATACATCTTACCGCCGCTCGGTTTTAGTTTCCGAGATATTCGCAAAAAAGTTTCAACATCTCATAAAGTGATCGGATTAGGTCTGGCTTTGATTTGAAATTGTGGATAGAAAAAAGTTGTTCAGAATGATGACCTTGACAACATATTTCAAGGTCATCAAAATCGGTGAGGAAGCTCCTAATGTAAATAATTACCAAACATTTTTTCCGACCTGGAATAATTGCATTTTATTTGATTTTTTTTGGCATTTTATGGATATGAGATCGATACAATACCTCATACGACACTTAAATATTCAGTAATTGATTAGATAACAACATATTTAATAATGTACACAATATTTTGACAAATGGTACAGAAATTTTCAGTGGCGCTTCAGAGTCGCCACTCGAGTGTTAAGGGTTAATTTTTTCTCCGGTGAACTTTGCTCGTTCATTTTCACACCTGAACCTATGGAAAAAAAATGTTCACATGCTTTTTGGGGAACAATGTATGGTCCAGTGGGAATTGTCAGATACCCAGGGTCCTTCTTTTTCGGAGAAATACACCCCCTACCACCCCCTCTTCAATCCCTCGAGAACTGCGAATGGCTCGGTTCACCCCGATGTTTCACCCCCAACGGTATTTTCTTCGACCGTTGCTGGCCAGCTACGATTATTGGCTGGTATATTTCCGAAGGGGACATAAATTATTACACTGTCGAGCGTTCACGGGGTTGAAACCACCCCCGCAGAGACAGAAGACCCGGCCTGCTTGGCTCGAACGTCTTCAACCATTTCAGTCTCTCGGTGGCGGTTGTGGCAGGGGTGGAAAAAGGTCATCCCCCGATACTACAACGTTCAGACTAATCGAGTGGCTCGCCGCAAGAACCCCCGAGCCCCTTTTGCACCCCCGAAACTGCGGGAACACGCCGAAGAACGTGTCCCGGCACTGTGCTATTTGTTGGGAGACGAGGGTTCTCCTACAGTCCGTTGCAAAAATTTTTTCTGCCAATTCCTGGTAATATTTATACCATTTTTTATTCATATCGCGTATCTCCAGCCGGAACTACCCGGAGAGTCGAAATAAGTTCATTCTGATTGTACATATATGTACGTTCTAGTGCGATTGAATAAAAAAATTTTTTTGTAAATAAAATCACTATTTTTGGACGCAGCAAAATTTGTCTGTGTTCTCTGAAGATTGATGAATATTCCCACAAAGTTTCGAATTAATATGCCTCTTAATACTGTTTTAAAAAATTACCAAAAGTGGTGTATATAATAATATAGCTCGAACGATAGTTACACAGTTTAAAAATTTTTGCATTGTAGAAAGCGTTATGTGCGCAGACTAAAAAATTTGTCTGCACTCCACAATGATCAATGGATCCACCCACAAAATTTCAAATTAATATGCCTCTTAGTTCTGTTTTAAAAAATTACCAAAAGTGGTGTATATAATAATATAGCTCTGACGATAGCCACACAGATTAAACATTTTTGCATTGTAAAAAGCGTTATGTGATCAGACTAAAAAATTTGTCTACACTCCACAATGATCAATGAATCCACCCACGAAGTTTCAAATTAATATGCCCATTAGTTCTGTTTTAAAAAATTACCAACAGTGGTATATTTCATAATATAGTTCGCACGAGAGCCTATCTGTGAAACAGTTAGGGCAGAAAGTAGCGTAACAGTTTAATCAGCTGACAATGGGCTCGGGCATTAATTGCGACGTGCCCTCGCTGCTTTGACGGCCGGTTTCACTTTGATTCAACCCGGCAACTACACGATCAATTCGGGCCGGCTTCATTGATCATAATGTAGCACTATTGAACGATGGTTCGGTTCATTAGCGCCCCTCCACCCCTCGGGAACGGTTCAACAATACTTATCGGCTTTGGGTATCGATAGCTTTGAGTATCGACGATCTTGATATTCGAGTGATCGATATTCAAGAAAATCTGCAGCCCCATATAGATTGTCGAATGGTTTCTAAAATTCTTTGTTTATTTATTTGGTGTTTTGGGAGTGAAAGATTTATTTCAAATGATAGAAGAAATATTGAAATCGAATCGAAGTAAAAATTGTGACTGACATACTGCCGATCTTAATGAACAATAAAAAGTTTTCAAGTTATTTATAGGAAATATTTATAAAGAATGTAACTCGTGTAATTTTGATTATTTTGTCTCGAGAAAAATCACACTTGTGCTTGACACACCAATAAATATGTGTGAAAAATCCTGATGCAAAAGGTTCAAAAATTTTTTTAAACGATAGGGGAAATATTGAAATAGAATCGAAGTAAAACTTATGACTGACATACTGCCGATCTGAATGAACAATAAAAAGTTTTCAAGTTATTTATAGAAAATATTTATAAAGTATGTATCTCGTGTAATTTTGATTATTTTGTCTCGAGAAAAATCACACTTGTGCTTGACACACCAATAAATATGTGTGAAAAATCCTAATGCAAAAGGTTCAATAGTTTTTCTGGAAAAAAAAATCGTAAAAATTCATACATAAATAACCTCGAAAATACTCCCTTAAGCATTGCGGATCACACGAAACCGACGATTTAACAATTATCTGTTATATCCACGTTATATATCCAACCTCGGAAATTCTCCTTCGGTCTCCATTAAATTCGTTGGTTTCGCGGACGTCTGACTGCGCATTTCGCAATGCGACGCGTGCATCTCGCTGTTAATTCGCGTAATGTCCACGATGCAGCCGATAAAGTACGAAATAATCGTCGAGCACGGCAGGTCTCGTGCTCGTTCTGCGTTCAACTTGCTTATTAAACGAGCCCGATAATTTTCAATTTGCGACAAATTAGAAAACCTCGTACATACCTCCTGCCACGTGCACGTCGACGCACGGTGATCCCGAGCAGAAAATTTCGCGACCCTTCACCTAAGCTTTTAAACTTTGAACCGTAAACGACATCGAACGTGTAATATCCGGACTACGCAGTTTTTTCGAAAAATAATTACTCAAATTACCATTGAAAAATGTTCGAAACATATTTACTTGGACGGATTAATTTTTATTAAGTAATTTCTAACATTCGCTTCGTTTACTTGATAATTCACTTATCAATATATCGATAACTTTTTAATTGATTTAACCGAAAAGGTACCTTATTTAAACAGAGCATGAAAGAACAATATTGAATAGTATCATTACAGTATTCTAAAGATACCTAAGGACTCGGAACAATTTATGGATGGTGATCTGCTATGTGGTACTTCAGGTGAAGCGAGCTCGGTTGGCGGCACCGAGCAAGATGGGTGACCCGCGTGTGGGGGGAGTTTTTTGAATAATGTGTCACTCTCAATAATTCGTTGATTAATTTTTATTAAGTAATTTCTGACATTCACTTCGTTTACTTGACAATTCACTTTTCTCTTATCAATATATCGATAACTTTTTAATTGATTTAACCGAAAAGATACCTTATTTGCATGAAAGATCAATATTGAATAGTATCATTACAGTATTCTAAAGATACCTAAGGACTCTGAAGAATGTATGGACGGTGGTAGACGTGGTCTGCTATGGTGGCGCTTCAGGTGAAGCGAGCTCGGTTGGCGACACCGAGCAAGATGGGTGACCCGCTCGTGGGGGGACTTTTCTCTCAATAATTCGTTATTTAAATTATGAAGATATGTTTTCAAGTTCTAACCCAAAAGCTCCACAATCATAAAATTTAAATTGTTCCTTCTAATTTCAGAAAACAGTTATCTAAAAACTTATTATCTCTTCAAAGGAGAAGTGCCAACGCAATCTGAATTTCTCGATCCAGGACCACTCTGCTGCCCGCGATAGCCGAATAGAGAAAATGAGACAGGAGAGAGAGGGTTGATTTCGATATAAAATTAGGAGAATTCCCGGATTCCGTGGCAGGGAACCGGGGATTAATTGAATTCTCCGGTTGGAAAGCGGCCGATATCACGGCGTCGGATCAGCTGACGGGCTCTGCACGCGGCTCTTCTATACTTGGATCAAATAATTAGCGGCGGATTGATCCCCTTGACACGCTAATGAGTCGAAGAAAGTGGATATTTACTTCGAAGGTTGTTGTGGGGGGTGGGGGTGGGGGTAGGGGGCCACCAAGATGGGAACGTGACCGATTAAATGTCAGACGGCTATGAATAGTTTCTCGGCCGCGTTCTTCCCGCGGCTTATCACCGCGACTGTATCGCGATAACATTGAAACCCGATATCCACCGGGTTATTCCGAAATTTTCGGTTTGACGGCTGAGAAATGGGGCCGGCTAATGTTTCGAGCATGGATCCGTTCGAGAAGGTATCTGATCGAGTGACATTCCAAGGATCTCTGCTAATCGGCTGCTTACGAGGTTGATTCTCGATTAGGAAACCGGCGAGAGCCGAGGACCGAGCTAATGAAGATCGATAGGACCCCTCGCCTAAGTGAGACAGAGGATCAAAAGACATAAGGAGAATTTACAGTCGTGGTGAGCAATTCAGAGATTTTTAAACAATTTCCGTCGTTGGCCGAATTCTCTGTCGATCTTTACAGTGTACCAACTTCAAGTTGCTAAAGAAGATCTAGATTATTGGTAATCTTAATGCTACAAGTTCAATTTCTATTAATATTTGCAATTTAGCAATGATTTTTCGTCCTCTAATTTTATAATTTTCGAGCTTGAAAAATGCTAAATTCTGCAAATTGTTACTGTGTAAAAATAAAAATACTCTGGTTGAATTTCTACATTCAATAAGTTTCTACTATTTATGCCACATATTACAATCAAAGCCAAAAGTGTAAAAAATTCTACAATTTATGCCACATGTTACCAACAATCGAAATAGTCCAAATTTTATTTCTCCTCTGTGGTACATTATTACGAATCAATAAATATACTCGAAGAAAGTAATAATACTGTCGGTAGAAACTTGTCGTATGAAAATTGTTAAATCGGAAACGCTAAAGTTGGATGATATTCAGCGATTGTCATTGTGCGACGAGCGATAATAATGGGAGAAGTTACGAACGGAATTTGAATGATGATAAGTGCCTTTTTACGGCTTCCGTGGATACTTATTCGATATCCCCATTTTATTGTGCTCCCGTAGAGGGGGTGTGTGGAACGTGGAAAAATCCCCCAAGAAGCTCGTAAAACTTTTACGGGGGAATTTCTTCTATTAGCGTGAAAAAATTTTTAATTGCTCAACTTTCCCTCGAAATTGCCACATAACCCCTCTCCTGCCATCACCCCCCTGGCGGACATCTTGGGAACATTACACTGTATCCGGTGACAGAGCGTCCCTTTAAACGAGAGTTGCGACAGTGTTGTAATCAAAATTTAAGTTTCTTTTAAACGATTTTTCATCGCACTTTCGAAACAGGAACTTTTTACTGGCTTTTTATTCACGGCCCTTGGTTCGTTACGGTAAAGTGGTGCGCGATTATGGCAACGCTGTTTTCAAGAAAAATTACATTATACATTATTTAGTTTGTGATTTTACTATTTTTTCCAATTAAATGTAGCTGTGTCTTGAACATGAAATAATTAATCAATTGTATTTCTTGCTGCGTCGATGGCCGGGTCAGTTTTGACCCGTCATAATCTTCATTTAATAATTTAATGCCTGAAGGTTAAATTACATTGGTAGCTATAGTGTTTTAAGTGTTATAAAATGGTCAATATGTTCCAGTAAGTATATTAAAAAATGCATTTGAGATTTTTAATGATTTTTGTAAAATCCACGATGATTTTTGTCGAGATTCGAATTGCTCAGGCTGTGCTGTTCCAGAACCTTCGCGAACGAAAGCGAAAGTTATGAAAACGAGCGGGTGAAAGTAGTATAGTGTATGCAAGGTTGGTCAATAAATCTGATCCCCTATCTGGTGGAATGTATTTACATTCATTAACACTCGTTCTTGCTCACTTCTGATTACTCTTAATTGCTTCTTCCTGGCTGTTAGTCGATTTTGTTTGCATCTCGTTATTCTTCATTGCTACTAGTAGCCATTAATGGCCCTTCGTTGCTTTTTATGGCAATTTGCGACTCTCTATTGCTTTTTGCAACTATTTCTCGGGACTTTTATTGCTGCTAGTTGTTAGTGACCCAAAAATCCTGTTGGTAAATATTAATTGAATTTAAAAATTTTAATATACTGCTTTCGACTTATTATAGTCATTAAAGAAAGAAAAATTTGCTAGAAATTTTTACTGCCTCGTTCTACAGTCCAGCAAGTGGAACGAGGACAGTCTGTGGTCAGACAAGTAGAATCGTGGCGAATTATGGTCAGAAAAAAGGCAGTAAAGACTATAAATGGTCAGAGAAGTTAAAAAAATATGTTTTAACCGATAGAATACAGTCTATGTATTCAGTATAGAATACAGTATTACGATATAAATATTAAATAATTTAGTTTAGAGTTTACGAGTCAAACAAGTAGAATAAGTAAACTGTATGGCCAGACCTACACAGAATACCGATGATACACGATATTAAAAATACACAATTCTCTCGATATCCACATTATACAATATTATCCATCTTTTGCAACCAAAAATAATGAAACAAACAATAAACAAATATAAAAAGCAATTATCCCTCTTTCAACTAAAAAGATCCTTGTTTTGATTAACGCTAACGACAGATTCTACATTTTCCAAAAATGACAAGATCGCCATTACTGTATAATCATTGAGATTCAACAAAAATATTACTATAAAAATTGTGGGAAATCTAAATAAATTCAGTTTTGTAATATAGAACAATTTATATCACATTTTGTGTACAGTACGATGGTTAAAATATTTTGTAAATTCACGAAATGTACTGTCACTACTGTACCAACACGTTCCACAAACCTCGACGCATTTATGCGAAACATAGTTAATGCGCCAAAACAAACACGCCGCACCCGAAAACAATTTGCAAACCGAGTGCGACGACGTTTCGCGCTGTCAATCCTCGGCGAGGTTCACGTTCGGCAAACACGTGGGCGACGAAATCGTGGCAACTTAGGCCACGTTCTTCTTTTTCCCGAATGATTTGCCAAAGGCGTACACACACACACACTTTCCTGTGTTTGCATTGCATTAGCGGCGGAAGTAAGTTACTCGGAAGTTCCGGTAAGCAACTTTCGGCCGCTAATGATGTACGGTTATCAAGAAAATATCGCGATCCCTTAGAAATTCGCAGCAACCAGAAAGGAACCGCAAGAAAGAGAGAAAAAGAGATATATATATATATATAGTATATATATTCTCTCATGGGACCAACGACTAATAAAAGAACGCTGATGGCGTTCCGGCGGGGAAAAGTTTCGCGATAAGACGCGGCTTAAGCGGGGCACACTTAAAATAAATAATGCAAGCTCTCCCTCTCTTTCTCTCTTTCTCTCTCTCTCTCATTTCCCATTGGTCCCTAGGGCCGACAAGTAATGTTCACGCGGCCCCATGACAAATCGCGTTTGCTAACGATCGTCCTGCATTGATCGCAAGACGCCGCAACACTACTCGACGACCATACTTTTTCCTCGGGAAATATGCTTCAGATTTTTTGGCAGATATTTTGAGAAAGGGTGCTTAATGTTCAATTTGATATTTAACACTAACCATACCTGGGACATGCGTAGGTACTGTTTTATAAAAATCAATTTTATTGTCCTACATGCTTAAAATTCGAGGCTGCTTAATGTTCAATTTTATATTTAACACTAACCATACCTGGGACATGCGATAGGTACTGTTTTATAAAAATCAATTTTATTGTCCTACATGCTTAAAATTCCTAAATATTTAAAAAAAATTGATTTTATATCCCAACTTCACGAATTATTGCAGATAAAAAAAAAATTGTTGAATATTTTGTTGATCAATTTTTGACCAATTTTCACCTGTAGAATATTTTAGTAGAATGTGAAATCTCGCTCGGGAAAATGTCTCGGTTGGACAGAATACGAAACCGCATCCAGATTGTGAATTTAGATGTCCCTTTTCTTTGGTTCTGCTTGAAACTGTTCAAATAGGTCGGCGCATTTACTCGGTCTCCTCTTTTCCGTGGGTCCTAGGCAGATCCAAGACACGTTCTAATTGAATCCGAAGAAATTACGAAGCAGACGTGTGCCAACAATTCCGGCCACATCCCTCGTCGGAATGTCCTTTTTCCGCAAGGACACGTCGTCGAAGTTGGCCAAGAAAGCTTTCGCCATCGTATTTTACGAGGTCGTCAAAGTTTGATACGCGGAAGGGTAGTCCAACCCCTTAAATGTTATCTTTTCTATTGTACTGTCTAAATATTTTTTAACAATTTATCAATTTTATCCTAATCTCTATTATTTTTATTTAGATTATTATTACGACATTAAGGGTAGTTTTTACCCCCATGAGGGTTGGTCATTAAAATTTAGTATATTGTGATTTTTATTTCTCTCATTGCATCTCCATCGATGATTTAATTCGAAAAGAAAACTACTTTGAACAGCAATGAGCTTTTATGAGATAAGGGTAGTTAGCTCAACCTCTTAAATGTTATCTTTTCTATTGTACTGTCTAAAATATATTTTTTAACAATTTATCAATTTTATCCTAATCTTTATTATTTTTATGCAGATTATTATTACGACATTAAGGGTAGTTTTTACCCCTATGAGGATTGGTCATTAAAATTTAGTATATTGTGATTTTTATTTCTCTTATTGCATCTCCATCGATGATTTAATTCGAAACGAAAACTACTTTGAATAGCAATGAGCTTTTATCAGATAAGGGTAGTTATAACGTATTTAACATATTTTTATATTGTATAATATAACCTATAATTTTCCGTTATTTTAAGCAATATAGTTCTGCATACATAATTATGATGTATTTGCAAACACGTTGTTATATTAAAATTTGATTACGCCCACAACAATTAAATTCAGCAATAAATCTCGAGTCTAATATTGCAACCATTAAACAATGGTTTAATATAATTTAATGGAAACCGATACCGCAGGAATCGCATATATAATTTTTATACTCCGTTAATTTTTTATAGAGGCGAGTTTTCATGCAAATACAAAACTTTTTATCGACTTCCATAAGCTTTGTCCGGCTCATAAGCGGAGCGTACATATCGGCGAAACGAAAAATGAATATCCTTTATTACCGGTACCATTAACTTAATAACACAATGAACTCTCCTCGGTTTATTATACCTCGTAAAAACACCATAACTCGCCGAGACGCGCGGTTTCATTATTTTCGAAAAGAGCCCGTCGCGTGTTTTCCCCATTTTCCTTCTTGCTATATATTTTATAATTTTACCGCGAGCCGGTAATTGCACGGGAAACAAAACAAAACTGTGAAACTTTCAGCGAAAAACTTTTGTCCGGTCCGAAATTTTATTCCCGTTTATGCAAAACTCTCGACGCCTGTTCCCTGGCTTTTTTAATTGTTGACGTGTACCCACACGAGCCATGAGAAACGCGTAGAAAATAAACAAAAGCGAGACACGCAATTTGCGCGAGCCTCAATTATCGAAATCCGCAACAATCCGAGCTCGCCGAAAAGAAACTAAATAATATCGCGGAATATTCTTCGCGAGCCGTTGGACCACCAACGACAAAAAAAACGTGACAAAAAGATTTGTAAAAAAAAATGGTGCACCTGTAATCCCAGATGAGCGATCTAATCGGAGGATTAATACATAATAATAGCACGATTTTTAGCAGCATTGGTATTAAAGTGTCTTCCGGTGGAACGTGTTATTGTATAGTTCGTTGCAGAAATAAGCGACGCGTATTTTTATTTTTTATTGTTGGAAAAACATTTTCACGGGGTGAAACTACCCTTCGGAAGTAAAGGGGTGCAACGTCGATTTCGGTTATTCATTTATACAAATGCAATCTTTCGGAACAGATCATTGGATATACGTTTGGTTTGATGCGAAACAGAAAACGGGAATTTTTATTATTTTTTATTTTTTTTATAAAAAATAAAATAATAAAAATGTATGCACCGTTATTTATTTTGTTGAATTTTTACAAATATTTACTGTGTTCAGTGATTCTTTATCATAGTACGTGTAGAATCGAAGGGGGGCGGAGCAAACGTATCACCACATTGTGCTGAAGAATAGATTATTTTATGTTAAGTGAACCAGATAACATTCAAGCTATTATGTAGTAAGCAGTCGTCGAGCAAAAAACGCCTGGAACAACGCCAGGCTCCGCATGAACCACGTATGCACCGAGAACCTTCAAGTGGAACATAATGGTTGGCTCGCTCCACCTCTGGAATTAATGCCACGCCTCCCTAATTAATTAAAACGGGAAACATTCTTGCGGTGAAATGTTTCCCTTTGCAGTGTTTTTTTTATTCTCTCGGCATTGTATTCTTTAGTTTCCAGTGGAACACGCGAGGGAAGATTTAGTTGATATTTAGGAAGAATTGATGGAGTTGCTCCGCCTCCAATTTCGAGGCTCCGCCCTCTAATTGGATGAAAATGCAAATCTCTCTTGAAGGGTAACATTCTTTTCGTATAATGTGTAGCCGTTGATAAATCTCTCGGTATTCTTTTCACTAAAACGTGCAGAGAAAAGTACTGTTTTCATTTAGAAGGTAATGGAAGCAGGCTCCACCCCATTAGTTAATTCCACGCCCACTAAATGATGTAACCGTACATGATTGACCCGACCATACATATTGTTCTTTCAAATACAACACACAGAAATACAAATGATAAACATTTTAGCATTTAAGACAGCTAATAGTGGGAGGAGTTGCTCCGCCCACGACCAAAGCCACGCCTTCGACCACATCTCCTATGCACCGAAAAACGCAAAAAATCGATAAACATCTCACCCATTTGCAAACGTTTAATTATTTTCGGCCAAACCTCCTGGCAATAAAATCGAGCAATTAATCCCGGGTTTTCGGAGCACCCGTTAGAGCTATTAACAGCCCCGCGAGCCGCGTCATTAAACGCTTGCGTATCTCGTACAAAACCTGCGAGGATCGCGTAAAAGTTTCGTCTAATCGTGACGCGCCGAGGATACATACGATTAATTAATACGGCCCGCCAGAAGGCGCAATTAAACATTTAAACGTGAATTTGCGGCAATGCGAGACGACGCGAACGAGTGTGCCGACGAGCTTATTACAAGTTCCGCGGGCCGGTTTCAACGGCTGTCAAACAACCGGTGAAATTACACGTTATTCTGAACGCGCGACACGCGACCCACCCACACACAGCCCCACCCTCCCGCGAAAATGCGATCCCCCGGGGGGGCGGGGCGGTAGTGTGAAGAGTGGGAGGGGATGGGCGAGGCGACGGAGGGCGCGGGCGTTTGACGAACGACTCGCGCCCGTGCTCGAGTTAATTGGAAATTAAGGAACACGTTCCCCGGCCTATTCGGCCGTCTTGTTTCATGGTTTACGCCAGTTTATCGCGCCTCGAGTGACTGAACCAGTCACACCACTTTGCGCCGTTTCTTCTTGTATACCGAGTGTCCGAAATGTTTCGAACGACGAGTGTGTCGTCATCAGTCGGAGTGGGGGGGAAAATGGAGAGTATTTACAAAAATTAATTTGATCCTGATGATTTTTTAATTTGCTGACGCTTTAAACAATTTTTGAATTCAATTTGAAGACTATTCTTCTTGATAATTTAATTAACACTAATCATGCCTGATGCAGTTGTTACAATGAGAGAAAACCAACCTAACAATTTTATTACGGAAGCATTCTTGAACAAAAAATTGTTAAATTATAAAAAGTGTGGTACAGTTGCAAGGTAATTTTGTTGTTTTGTAGTTTCGTTGAAGTTATAATCAAAATTAAACCAAAAATACTGCTAAATCCAAATATTTCAAAGGAAAAAATTACCATGTGCAGTGGACGGTCATTTTTTGCGGTTCAAAGTTTTTATACTCCTTATATGGACTGGTAGTTGAAAGACTAGTTTGAAATATCAAGAATCGTACGAAAATTACATTTCAGTAATACGTTAATGCGACTCATTAAAACTCCAAAGTCGAGGAAAAACATCACTTTGAGAAAAAAAAGTCAGTGCAAAAAATGTCGACATATTTGGGTCACCGATTTCAGAGTGGTGAAGTGTTAGGCTAACGAGGAAACACGCGTCCCTGAGGTATTTCCGGTCAGATTAACTTTCGGAGACAAAAACGAATGAGGCTAATACAAATCTAATGCACCTATGGCAAAAATGTATAACATTTATTTCCAATTTATTAAAACCGATAGAAGAACTAATAGATATATATGTAATCTCTGTTTCTTAAAATTAATTTAATGCATTTCTATTAGGTTAAAATTTTAAAAAAATTTAATGATAAACAGAATGAAATGAAATCAATTTAATGAAATAAAAAATGATTTTGCCCCTTTCTTATTTTAAGGATAAAACAAAAAAATATTTGAAAAACATCTGATTAATTGTCACCTAGTTTCAGCTTTAATTCTTTTTTAAATTGAAGCTTTTAGTTACGAAGATTTTTCAAATTTCGCATCTATTTTCTTCTTCTTAAAATGAACGAGGTGGTTTAACTGATGAGTCCATTAGCAAGCCCAGAACGAAACGCTTCCCTTTTTCCTTTTACATTTCTCTCGCTCTCTCTCTCTCTCTCTCTCTCTCTCTCCCACTCTCCCCCTCTTTCTGTCCCATCCATTACAGCCTTAAAAGGAAACACATTTCACCATTGTTAATTGTATTATTTATTAAAACAACAAAAGTGTGTGTCGACACCTGTTGATAAAAATGGATTCATTTCAAATAACAATAATCTTCTAAAAACATTATTAATAACAGAGTTAACAGTACTAAAACTAGTTAATAGCATTAATAAGAGTCTAAAAAAGAGTGTCATTTCTATCGTGTTATTTGTGTTGCTCACTATTAAAATTATCCTCGGGACCTTTTTTTCTTGGATATCATTGTAGAGCATGAAAAGACGAATTCAACGAGTACCATGATCGTACCCTTTAGATTAAATAATTTCGAGTAAATATACCCAGAAAAAAGCAACAATTACAAGTTACAAGTTAGTAACCGTTTCTAACGCCTTGCTAATAGCGACTACAACATAACCCCCAAAAGTACACCGAAATAAATTCGCATAACGTCCACGAGCTATCTGGAACACGGTACCAATCGAAACCAGTGTGCACATTCGCATTCAGGGACGTCGAAAAGAAGCAACAATTCCAAGTTGTAAATTTAAATACCGGGTTGTGTCCTCGGTTGACAAGGTATCCCATCCCCTAAACACTGTTCCACCTAACCCGAGAGACCAAAAGGTGGTCCAGAATGTGAAAGTCTCTGTTCGAAGCGCGCCGGTTCGGACCAATACACTCGCATGTTGTTTGCGATCGAAACGGTTCGCGATCACAATGGCTCCCGATCCAACAAGAGAGCCCATAGATCCGAGGCTTTCTTCGGGTTCCTCTTTTTCTCGATCCTCACGGTTTATTCTGCGTCCGTCCTCTTTCAACGACCCCGAAGACCAGAACGGATAAGCAAACGGAAACGCTCGACCGGTTCGACGAGAGTTCGGTTAGCGGATTTCTCGTTTCTCCTCTGTTTCACCTCGTTTCACTATGGTTTCCTCGGTTCCCGGGGCTGTTACCCTGACCCCCCCACAGAAATCGCTCAGCAGACCCGGGACCCGGGACAAGTGTTGTTCCCTTATTTTCGTTTCTGTTCACCCGGTTTCTCACGCTCCGGTGTCCCCGAGCTGCGATCACGTCGATACGATACCGTAAACGTCACTTAATGCTGGGACAACTGAATTCCGGGGGCTTGTTTGTCGGTGGACGTATTGCTACAAGGTTGGTTAACGGCAACGTTGATGTCTTTTCGAAGAAAATTGCATTCGGAAGTAGCGATTTTCTGTGTGCGATTTTATAATAATTTTATAATAACATCATTTAGGAATATTTATTATCTATATTTTTGCATCGATATTGTTGTAGAGCAGAGAAAGACGAATCCAACGAGTATAATGACCGTACCATTCCAATCATTCAATCTCGAGATATTTCTGTATGATTTTATAATAATTTTATAATAACATCATTTAGGAATATCGTTTTAAACTTGTGAACATTGCCGAGCAATCTGCACAATTTTTCAGGGATCCGTCTAAAAGGAATAAACTTTGTGTTGGTTTTTGTCTCCTGTTAATAATCTTTTTACAGTGTCTCTTCTTTTTCTATAACAATATCTATATTTTTGCTTCGATATTGTTATAGAGCAGAGGAAGACTAATCCAACGAGTATAATGACCGTGCCATTCCGATCATGCAATCTCGAGATATTTCTGTCTGAAAGCTTAAGTGGCCAAACTTTCAGACATAGAAATCTCAAGATCGAATGATCGCGACCGGAATGTTTCTTGAGATAATGGTATTCGTCTTTTTGTGCTCTACGAGAATATCGAAGCAAGTGTTGTCCTTAAGAATAAACCGATGACCTTGACATTAAAAAATGACCTTGAGATCAGATTCTTTCTACTGTTATATGTACCCCTTGAGATAGTAAAACTTTGTTCTAAGAAGTTTTTTATGCAAAATAAAAGGAATTTACAAAATAATATATACAGGGTGTCCCAAAACGACTGCGTTAAATTGAAATGGGAGGTTCCTTGGGTCATTTGAAGCGACATTTTCCTTAACAAAAATGGCGTCCGCGGCTTTGTTTAGGAGATATCAACGAAAAACACGGACCAATAGCCGCGCTGAACGTGCCAACGAGCGTCTAGATCGCGCTCTGATTGGTCCGTGTTTTTCGTTGATATCTTCTAAACAAAGCCGCGGGCGCCATTTTTGTTAAGGAAAATGTCGCTTCAAATGACCCAAGGAACCTCCCATTTCAATTTAACGCAGTTGTTTTGGGCCTCCCTGTATAGTAATAATAAGATTGTTTGTTTGTTTGTTTGTTGTTTGTGAAAAATCTGTCCGACCGGCTGTCATTTCGTCGAGTCGTTAAATTGTGCGAGAACTCTCTGGTTAATTACGAATGACCCCGGACAGGGGTCGCGCGGAAAATTGGCGAAAAAAAATTGCGACACGTTCTGGGCATCCGGGACGAGCCACGGTGGCCGGCTAACGCAATTTAGAGGCCGTTCAGCGAGCAATAAACCCACGAAGCAGCGGCGGCTCCGCTGCCAAGAAAGTTCGGGCGTCGTCGTAACCGCATTAAAAGTTCCAGTTGATCGCGAATTACCGTCATTAACCGGCAACCGGTCACCATCAGCATCCCGACGGAACAACAAACACAGGAAGAATCCCAAACGCGGTCCCGTTGCTCCAACCCTCCCTACCCCGAAAATCAATTTCTCGAGGTACGTGCAAGCGCGGTCAATTTATTCACGGAACCGTCTTATTGTTAATTATTTTTTTTATTTTTTTAACTTTTACGTACTTATACCTGACATTAATCCGATTAAAATGATACCTCGCACGATACATTTCGTTTATCACTACTCAGTTTATCACTACTCAATTAGATGGCTCATTGGATGGTTCGGATAAGAGAGGTTCTACTATATCGTGGATTAAACGATTAAGCACGACTCGAATTGTATCGTGTTTGGTATCGATTTATTCGGGAAAGTGCCGCGGATGTGTTAGTGAATGTTTCATGCGAAAATAATTAGTGACAAAAATGTTATGTCAATAAATTTGCATTGTCTCCTTGATAGGCTGGTATAAATGCCTTATTTACTCGCTATTCTTTGTGTCCTAAAGACTGAGTGCAAAAGGGCCTAGATATTACAAACAAAGCCTCACACACTGAGCATTTTGACAATGTGCAAACACCGTTCAATAAACAAATTTATAAACAAAAGGCCATTCTCTCACGGTTTGAGGATGCGGGTGTTCATTTCAAGTGAGTTTGTGATCAAGTCGGAGACAGTTCTTTACCAGGAAAAAAATTGGTGAAAATCACTCGGTCCGGAGGCTGTTACCGACCATAAACCTCGAGATCAGTATTAAAAACCGCCGCCGCCGCGTCGCCTCGCGGGAAAGATGAATGGTGGGTACGGCAACCGGGTTTTTGCAACTTAATTTCGCGGCCAGGAAATTCTCACCTATTACGGATATTGGAAACGTCGGTTTCCCGCGGGAGCGAAGGCTCGACCCAGATTTTAATGGAAGGCCGGTCTTCAGATTGCTTCCGTTTCCCGTATGGAGGCTCCTTATTGTCTGTCGAAATTGAATGAACGGACAAGGAAAAAAGCGGAGCCCGGTAGCAGTCATTCCGATGGACAATGACGCCGCGCTCGGTGAATTTGGGAACACTTTGGTCCAACATCCGAACTGTAAGGAACATTCACCTAAACTTTTCAATAGGAAAGGCTAAAAACTATTTGCTTTGTCGAGAGATTTAAGGGGGACGGCCCACTAATACCATCACCACTCACACATCGCTAGATCCCCATATACGTATACACAAATGCAAGGTTTTGCATGAATATTGCAATGAGAAGTTCAGAACTGGTCGATTATGTTTCCTAAAAGTCCAAGTCTAGGATTATGCAGAGCCCAAATTGTCAATTTCTACGCTATCGTGGAGTTATTTGTAATATTCGGTGATTTCATGCCGTTCGAAGCAAGTGTGACGTCACAAGATGGCCGCCATTGACAGATTTTCTTAAATATCAAGAGATTTAGCTTTCGTATCGAAAAAAACGCTCTGCATAATCCTAGATTGGACTTTTAGGAAACATAATCGACCAGTTCTGAACTTCTCATTGCAATATTCAGGCGTGAATACGAGCCCCCGTAAAACCTTGCATTTGTGTATACGTATATGGGGATCTAGCGATGTGTGAGTGGTGATGGTATTAGTGGGCCGTCCCCCTTAATTCGAAAAGTTACCATATTCGTGTGCGTGGATAATGAAAGGCTAATTAACTTTATTTTAAAACAATTTTTGGTAGATTTTCTGTGACGAAAAATGATAAATAATTTTATACATTTTTTAAAAATATTTTTTAGTAACAACATTTGAGAGAATTAAACAAACGTAAAAGATATTGTACAGGGTGACCGAAAAGTCAGTAGACTATTTTGGAATAGACCTTTTGATTCTTAAAAATTTATTCTTTTATAAACAAATTTTTAATGGTCGAGTGACTTCTGGATCACCCTGTATTTAGTTAGACGATTTTTTGACTTTGAAGAAACAGTTCTTTCTTAATAAACAAATGGATAAACAATTCATGAATTTTCTTCTGATATTGTTGATGAAAACAGTGATGTAGAGAGGTCACGTAATTGTTTAAAAAACAAAGCGGAGAAGTGAAACGCTACAGTGAGATAAAGTGATACAAACTATAATGATGTATTATTAAACAAGCCGAGTTACACTAATTGAATTCGTATATAATTTAGATGAGTGGGAGCTAATAAGATAATGGACCAAATGAACCCAGCGGGAATTAACAACCTGACGAAATAATGCAGTAACTATGCCCTGAAATAATAATAATTTCGTTTCACATTAGAGCCGAAGTTCATGTACACGTTTCATCGTGGATTACGTAGGATATATACCAAGTAACAATGGAACTTTCTAATTAATTGATGGATCGTCCTCGAACCTAGTTTAAACTCCATTTTGAAAATGAATTTTACCATAACTCTCGTAAGACGATTGATCATATTCTTGAAAATTTCTGTGAGGCCAACAAAACATTGTTTGTTATGAAATTTTCTCAAAATTCGATAATGAACTTTCTATTTTAAATAGTTTTGTTAAGCAGTATAAAAATTCAGCGTTTACCAAACTATTAAAAAAAAACATTGCAAACAAGCTCACACCAAAGACAAATATTTGATGAAGCGAAGACCATATTAAAGTGAAGTGAATAATAGGATACCCGAAATCTTTGTTATAATTATGAATGCTACAAACATTATTATCATCATGAATCAGTATTATCACTACTATTATTAATATTATTATTACCACTATTGTTATTATTACTATTAGTATTGGACCCGTTATTATTATCACCATGATAATTGGTAAAATTATAGTTTTCATTGTTCTTATTATTATTATTCCCATTACCATTGTTCTTCTTCCTATTAGTATTATTATCTCTATTATCTCTATATATTGCCACCGAATCGTATTGTATCAAATAGCATTTTATTTTATGTTTTTCCTTTTTTCTACAGTTATGTGGTTTTAGTTAATTATTAGTTAATTATTTAGGTAACCATGGTCAATGACCAATGCAGTCGAGGCCCATATCAATAATTCATTCATTCACACCAAAGACAAAGAAAAACATCATCACAATTAACCGAGATCATTTTCTCTCGACTAGCTGGATCAATTACAGTGGTGACAAACTATTATTATTATTTCTCACGCTATGCGCAATAAAATTCCTCGACGAAGACCAAAGAGGGAGAGAGAGAGAGAGAGAGAGAGAGAGAGAGAGAGAGAGAGAGAGAGAGAGAGAGAGAGAGAGAGAGAGAGAGAGAGAGAGAGAGAATTATCTTCTGCTCAATGAAAGATTATGGATAAAAACTGGAGGAATCCAGTGGCGGTCATCGATTTCCTATAATTGCAGCGAAATTTAAAAAAGGATTCAATAAGTTCGCAGGGAACAAGTTTGTTGAAATTCTGTTCGTTCTAATTTCCCACCTTAATTAAACGTCAGGCCAGCAGGCTCGGTCTGCGAACCGGAAACGGCGGGATTGGTCCGCGTGTCTCGCTCGCGATCAAGGGATTGTTATATTTTCCTCGACATCTTGTCAACCTGTGTTCCCGATTCTGTTTCACGATCTCGCGACGAAAGGTCAAATACTTTTTTCCCCTAGGTGACGCGTCGGGCCGACGCCATGTTGGTCCCGATCGAAGAGTCTAGTGACATTTCGCTGGAACTTTCGCACTGTGAAGAAAACGAAATTGGATTTTCTTTTCCGAACACATTTCCTTCATCACCTTTGTCGTAAACATTCTAAGGAAATTGTTCAAAGTGCCAACTAATTCAAAAATTCTTTTAATAATTATTAATGAATTTTATTTAGACAACATTAAATCGTGTAAAACACTAATACCTACGATTGAAATACAGTATACTACCAACTAAAATTATTCACAGTCTAAATAAACATTTCAGAAAATAGCAGTATCTCTACACATTCGCGTGGGTAAAATTTCGCGAATATGCAACGCGATCATTCAGTGGCCAGAGGCGAAAATTCTCGCGTAGTTCCGCGGCGAGGTTCCCGGGAAACGATTATAGTTATCCGCGAGCAGGGCAGAGGCTTTTTATTCCGGCGAGTTAGTATCTTCTTTCGGCGGGAAATTTCGTTGGGGTTCCGGGGAGAAGGCAATTCTCAGGGGATATTGGAAATTACGGCACGTTCCAGTTTCAAGTACGAAGGAGACCAGACAACAGGCTGGAAAGAGGAGGGATTACCGGATTCTACAGTTTCGCCACATTCCTCGAACGATAAATAAGTCTGCCGGTGGTGGCCGCGATCAGATTCTTTCAGAATTACTTCGCCACCGTGAGCCCCTAAAAAATTTACCCGCGGAATTATTTCGTTCGAGCACGCGATCCAATCTTTACAAATTCACAGAGACGGATCGACTCCCTTTCTATTCCTTTCTCGTTTTACCCGCGGCTCTTATCGATTTATGCTATCGAACTGCAGGATTGTCCTTGTTAACCGTTCGTTCTTGCATTAACGCGATACTAAAATGCGGATTTTATCAGGAAAATGCTATAGGCAATCGAATATGGCAGGAACGTGTGCTTAAAAATGATAATTAGTTAAAGAAATTTATTTATATCTCCGTTTGATATAAATCGATAAGGAACATATTCCTGGCACTTCTCTGATTAAAATGAGTCCAAACATGACATAATTCCGAGCATATTTAGTAAAACTTCAATTATCCGAATTAGTTCGGTTCTACTGTATCGTGGTTTAAACAAGTAATTATGGTCCGGAACTGTGTCGTGTTTGTACTCGTTTCAACCAGAAAAATGTCACGAATCTGTCTCTGTGAACGTTACAAATTTTGAGAAACTTTTAAAATAAAAATTCTTTTGTAACACATTACTGATCCACTTTTACGATCCGACGAATTTTTCTGGGCGCTGCTTTTGTAGTTCAGAGTACGTGTACATAAATTTACAGTTAGGAAGATATGCTTTTTGCAAAAATACGTAATACATCAGCACCCAGCAGTAAACCGTGTTCTCTAAAACGTTTCTTTCCATATTGAGCTTTATCTTCCACCGTCTCGAGTTATGCCAACGAAGCTCTCTCGTTTCGAAAATTCCCTTGTTGATCTTTTACAAAAGTTCGCCGCCGGCGGCAATGCATAAATGCATAATGCGCTCCGTTGGCTAATAAAGTGGGGTCCACCCGCGCGCATTCCAACAAAGCGGCGCGGTTTTAATCGCGCGTCTTGCGTCACGGCGAGAAAACACTGATTTTTCTATCCCGTGTCAGTTTCGATTGATCGCCGCGAGTTTCCCCGCAACGGAATCCGCATTTTGCAACCGAAGAAAATCGAATTAACATCGCGTCGTTATTCGCACTGGTGACTCGTCCCGGTCTCCAGAGGCACAATAGCAGGTCTTTGTCATCCTTTTCGCGAATTTTTACAAACGGGATACGCGTACCGTTTAATGAAACATTGCAGCCGTATGATGGTCGCGAAACAGTAAAGCGGCTTTCGCGTGTTATTTCGTTCGTGGAAGGTCCAGGTAATAATATGTTGTAATATTGTTGCGCGGTTGTTGTTGCACGTTATTACGTTATTTTCACTGTAATGTTGTTGAAGAGCTCCCTTTGTTGCGCCTCGGTTGCTCAAGTATATTAATTGGATTTTTACCTAAAGCACCGTCGCTGACGACCGTTTTTGTTCGAAAAATATTAATGTTTTAGTTACAGGAAGTGTTCCAAGCAGACTTTCAATCATTTTTGTTCGAATGAAATTGTTTAGTTTAATTCGGCATTGTTGACGAGGTCCCTTTGTTGCAGTTTGGTTAATGAAGTAACGTAATTGAGTTCTTGAAAGCCGCGGCGCTGACGGCCATTTTTGTTCGCGGAATATTAATGTTTTTGTCTAAACATTAATCGGATTTTCTGACATTTTACTGCAGTAGAATAGGTTAGTTTAATGCACAGTATAGTAATATCATGTATAGTATAGTAAGAACATAATTAGTAAATATGGTATAGTATAGTAAGAACATAATTAGTAAATATGGTATAGTATAGTAAGAACATAATTAGTAAATATGGTATAGTATAGTAAGAACATAATTAGTAAATATGGTATAGTATAGTAAGAACATAATTAGTAAATATGGTATAGTATAGTGATTACGATTTTCAATCGTTTTATTACCATTAAATATCTCGGTTTAAAATGGAACATCTTCTATAACATAGTTTCACACTAAAAACGGAAATTGATTTACAACACAATGTTAAACAAATAATGTCATATACATATCCATTGTCTTCTACAATGTATAATTTGAGTTTTGGAATAGCAATTTGAGACGCTCTGTTAATTTTTTGTTCTTCTATTCGCTTCTACAAGAAGAAAAGTGTAGGACGAAAAATGGCGCGAAATTCAAATTCAAACAATTTTTCTCTTGTTTCCAGGACTCAATGGGGACGCTTAAATATTCAACTGGATGAGGAGCATCCCATGGTTAATAAAGCAGCGTTCAGGTTGTCCGGGGGCGCTAATATCGGAAGAGGAAGAGAACGAATCCGCGAAGAGGAAATAAACAAACGAGGCTAATTAAAATCCGCAATTACCGCGGATTCGCCTCCAGCCTATAACATCTCAAAGTTCGCTATATTAAAGAGACATCAAAGGGACCGCGGTGGGCAATTCCAATAGGCACGTCAAAGTCGAACTTTCTGTTGAATAATTAATTATTCTACTCTAACAGAGCCAAAAAAACGAGATTTCCTTCACCTACATCAAAAGAACAACATTTTAAGAGTACACTCGCAAAATTTTGTAATCGTATCGAAAAAATTAACGAAAATACAGCGTTTTTGGAAAATATTGCAACGATATCTCAAAAACCACTGTATCAGTCGAGCTCAAATTTGGCGGAGACCCTCCGCACATGTGCGGCTATTGTTAGTAAAATAATTGAGCCAAAATATATTTCTTTCTCATTTTTGCGCCTCCTCAAAAGCAGAAAAAAGAAATTGAATCTATATATTCGAAGCGCTGCCATTTTATTAATGTCCGACATTTTATTGTCTTTTCGGCACGCAACTGTAGCTTGGCATATACTAAACTATACTCAAATGGGGTTTTTTATTGCAGAAAATATTTGAAATATTATTCACTTAATATCATTATTTTGCGGTTGCTCTAAATATTATTATTTTAAAATTACTACCTGAAAACGGCACGAAACGATTAACAGGATTATAGGACACTATTAACGCGTTTCCAATATTTTGTCCAAGCCCCAGTTACTTACCACGGATGATAAACAAAATAAGCTCTCGAGCAGAGAGAAACTATTGTGTACGTGAGAAACAACGATACTCGAAACTCCAAAGCTAGAATATCCCGATTCGTGTCCCTTTTGCCATAAACACCGATGGCCGGAAGTTTGAAACCACTCCATGATTTGGCAGACTCGACAAAATCCTTGTATCATCAACAATCCTAAACAACTATCAAAGATAATCACCAAGAACAACAAACTATCCTTTTTGTAACTATTTTTTTACGAGCTTCTGATTAGAATGAGCGTATTTGTCTGTGCAAATTACGATTGAAGTAGAACCATTGTACAGTTCGGATAATCGAGGTTCTACTATATCGTGGATTACTCGAGCAAATATAATTCGAACTACGTCGTGTTTGGTATCATTTTAATCAGGAAAGTGTCACGCACATGTTAACGCAAGGTCTCAGTTAGATTTGCAATAATTTCATCATTATTAAGTAACTTAATTTAATGGTACATTGTTCAGAAGACCTGCTTCTAACGTTCTAGTAATATTTTAATCACAAAAATGTCGCGAGTACGTAAAAGTGTCTAATCTATAAAATTGTTCGACTGGTCAGTTCGGATAATAGAGGTTCCACAAAATCGCGGATTAAACGTCTAAAAATGACCCGAATGGTATGGTGTTTGGTATCATTCCAATCGGAAAATTGTCGCGCATACGTTCCCGGTAATTTCGATCGAATTTCTGCATATAAAATTTCCAAAAATTTCAATGTAAACCATGAACGTTACTCACCGCGACTGAACTGTTCGTTGTTAGCGATCACCTTCTCGGCGTTCTTCCTGGCGATGTAAAACCACTCGCTGCTATTGCTGAGATACTTGTACTCGATGGCAAGGTCCTTAACAAGAATCCCATCCTGGTCTTGCAGCCGGTGGGCGAAAGGGCAGTATAGCCATCGTCCTTTATACTGTAACTTGTCGTAGCAATTCCCAGCGGCGAATATGTCCTCGTCGAACTCTACCATCGAGAGGACACTGGCGTGCAGCAGGTACTCCGACGACATCATCACCTCGGGCGCGTACTTCCATAACCTGGTCAACATATTCGCTCTGTTCACCGCGAGATTAGCCTCCAGCCGAAACTTCTCCTGAGCATACTGATCCACGACACCCTCCCCGAGGTTCAGATCGGTCCCGGCGGTGCAATTCTCTCCCAACAAATGCTGGTTCTCTATGATCCTCAGGAACCTGGTCACAATGTCCACGTGAACGCCTTCCTTGTTCGACTTGGCCTGCTCGACGATCTTCTTCCCATAATCCTCGTACTCCTCCTGGTCGGAACTGTTCCTGCCACCGTCACCGTCACTGTAGACGTCATAGTCCTCGAGAATAGCTCTCTCGACGTCGTCCAAGTCGTTGCTACCACCGTCCACGGTAGCCCCGTGCACGACATGCCCGTAAACATCCGTTAAATTGCTGATAGTCCTATTACCGAAGATCCTAGCCCTGTTGCCAGCCCAGACCCTCCTCAGCTTATTCAACGAGCTATTCCTATGCCTGACGGCCGTGGAGTTCTTAGGTCTGCCCTCTTTCTTGCGCTCGGACAGCCGGAGGATCAACTTATCCAAATCCGCGGTTGATCTCTCGTCCATAGACCCGTAGGGCTCGTTGGGGATCCATCCCCTGGATCTTGAGGTAGCCTCCTCGTTCTGCGACAGGTTCCCGATCACCTGGACCCTCTTCCCATAAATCAGCTCAGGCTCGTCGAGCTTCGCCTGTCTAGCGAAGTGGTTCCTAGAGCGACTGTGCCTGATCTGCGTGGCGGGCTTCTCGATGCTGGTCTCCGGCTTGCTCCATGCGTTCACCGGGTCCTGATCACCTGGCAGACCATTATCCAGGTCGTCCAGGTGCCTAGGGTCCTCGGTGTCCTCGCGGATCTCTAGTTTTCGCTCGATGAACGACGGCCGGTGGTTTTGCTGGTGGCGCAGCAGCTCCTTAGGCTGCTCGATCTGCGCCTCCTGGACGTCGAACCCGGTGACCAGGTGCGGCCAGCACCCTAGCAGCGCCAGCAAGCACCAGCCACCAGGGACAAGCATCTTTAGGGCCGCCTGAACCTCGCGGAACCTCGTCGGGACCTCGTCACGTCATGAGCCCGACGTCATCACGCACTTGTCTCTCGAGATCTAGCCACCGATCCCAGGGGCCACCAATCTGTCACATCGTTGACACTCGGACCACCTACACCCGGGGACAGTCGACAGGTAGATCAGACGATGGATCTCAAGATCACAGGGAGCCAAGGTTCCAGATGAGGATTACTATGTTCATTTCATTTCGCGCCGCAGAGATTTCCGAGACGGTTTCGGACCGGCTACAGGGGTTGGGTGGGTTGAAGGCTCAGGTGGGATCATCGGATCTAGAGTGAAAGGCCATCGTCACGCGGATCATCGTTCCCGACGCTGTATCCGACGAGCGTGTACCCGTTCCCCGGGGAAGAGCGGCGTGCGAGACCGCGAGTCGAGCACGCGCCGCCAGACTGAGGGTTGAAACAACCCCTTGTGCCGGAGGAGACGCGGACCTAACCCCCGTACCGCGCATGACAACCCCCCGATACCCGGCGCGAAGTCGGACGACTGATTTTATTAGAATCAACCGAAGCCGTGTTTTCCACGAGTGCGGCGCGGCGACGCGTGCCGCGATCAGCCCTGACCGCTAGGTCTTCGTGCTCGGACCGGTTAGGGCTACCAGTGGGCCTATATCGAACATTTTCAAAATACCTTTTGTAGATCTGTGTCATTTTTTTTTTTACCGAAAATCAATTGTATTAGAAAATAAAGATACGTGTGCGTATGTACATGTATATTGACATTGACAAACATAAGAGAGCATTACCTGTTCCCCCACTCCCCGGTCTTCGTGCTGGACCGGTTAGGACTACCAGCTCCGATACCGTGAGCCTATAACGAACATTTTCAAAATACCTTTTGTAGATCTGTGTCATTTTTTTTTTTTACCGAAAATCAATTGTATTAGAAAATAAAGATACGTGTGCGTATGTACATGTATATTGACATTGACAAACATAAGAGAGCATTACCTGTTCCCCCACTCCTTAGGTGCGAGAGACAAGCGAGCACGGAGTTGGCAAAGGAATTAATATTTTGTTATTGATTATAAGAATTTCAGTTAGTTACACGAAGGACGCCATGAGACGATGCATCATTTATATACGTGTTCAATAAGTGTGAAATAAAATTAATTAGTTAATTGTTTAGTTAATTCCAGTTTATATTGGTTTTTCTTAATAAATTGTTCGTTACATTTCGTAATAATAACGGTTTTCCTTATTTCGATCGACAATGTTGAATAAATCTAATTAATGCTATTGGCGCACTGGTACGATCATTTCTTACTATTAAGCACTTTTGCAAATTGTTACATCAACCAATTTTCGACGTTTCGATCTAAATTTAGATCATTTTCAAGAAATAATTTTGTTGTAATTGCGTCTGTAAAAAATTTTTTTTATTACCCATTGATTAATACAGGGTCTACGCGTTAAGTTATGTCACAATTTTTTAGGCATTTCCGATAGTGCATATTAAAAAATGTTTTAAACAAAAGTTTATCAGTACTTGGTGAGCTACATTTTCGCATATTCATAAATCTGAAAAAATGCTTTTTACATAAAAATGTAAAGGTCACCTTGACTTTTTTAAATGGCACCATATGTTTTGGACGTCATAGGATTGTTGCTGACATCGAGGCGAATTCAACAGTGTATTATACTATGATCTTGAAATGACCTCAAACTCAAAAATTTTGTGCAAACGTAATTTTAATGAAAAGTTATTTCTTACAAAATAAATCAAGTATTATTTTTTTTTTTTTTTTACAACTACATTACACTTTTTTAATAAAGGTACTTTGTCTTTGACATTAGGAAATAGGTCTTTTAGATAATGTGGTATTTTATAAATTTCGTAATAATTTATAATAATTTATCATACAGCATATTTCGTGAATATAGAAAATAAACTTTCATATTCGAAATTTAATACGCACTTCGTATGCATACGAAAGCGCACGAAAAAAATTTTGAAAGTAATTCGAATCGTGTACTTTAATTAAAGTCAAAAAATCGAAATGAACGTATGCGGAGAATCCGAAAAAAATGGCGCTTTATAAATGTCCATTTTGCAGGCAATTTTCACTCGGACCAAGACCAAGGAAAATAATTAATATTCCCGGCGGACGGTTTGAGAAAATTAAAAACAAATTGTCCGTGCTCCGAGTTTTTGGCATTCGCCATTTTCAGCGTTCAAATTGCAGAGAGGGGTTTGGAAAAAGTTGAAAAGAATGCTTCGCGGGGGAAAAAAATCGTTTTTAATTGGTATTTGTCTTCCGTGCCTATTTCCTCGGGGGCCGAAAAACTCTGCCGGGGACTCGTTTCTCGTTTTGCAGCCGAAATACCGTTCGCCCTTTTATTTTTTTTGTTCAATCTGTGACAAGATATTTTTTTCCACGTTCAATGGAGCACAGGGACGTGATAGAAAAGCTTCTGTTGCCTATCAAAAACGCGATTGCAGAATGTTGGCCCGACGTCGACCGGCGAAAATTCTGGAAAAAAATGTATCTGCTTTATTGAAAAAACTTCTCCGGCAAAAATAACTTTCTTCGTTCATTGCCGCAACACTTGCGCGAAGTAAAAACTAACGAAGTTGATAGAATGCACTGTGTAAGCGAAACGAAACTCAACTTGTAATTATATACGACGTTTTTTGCAAACTTTCATTTTTGCAGACACTCTTGCAGCGGTAACACAGTATTAACTATTACAGTTAAACAATAATGGAAAACAGTATGAAATTGTGCTGAGGTTGCAATTTTATAATTTCTTTATATAATTTACTGTTTAACTTTTATCTTGTTATGGTTTATTTTTGCAGACACTCTTGCAGCGGTAACACAGAATATTAACTATTACAGTTAAACAATAATGGAAAACAGTATGAAAATGTGCTGAGGTTGTAATTTCTTTATATAATTTACTGTTTAACTTTTATCTTGTTATGGTTACAACATAGTTAAAACGTAGACTGCGGATCTTTATGCAAAATAAAAATGTTTTACATTGATTATGGGAAGCAGAAATAACATAAATATTGGTTTCATCCCTTAACGACTTAGTTACATTAACAACAACATTATTTTTCACCCAACCAATTTCTTCATAAATGCATAAAGATCCGCCGTCTAATTGTAACTTTCATTTTTGCAGACACTCTTGCAGCGGTAACACAGTATTAACTATTACAGTTAAACAATAATGGAAAACAGCATGAAATTGTGCTGAGGTTGCAATATTGTAATTTCTTTATATAATTTACTGTTTAACTTTTATCTTGTTATGGTTACAACATAGTTAAAACGTAGACTGCGGATCTTTATGCAAAATAAAAATGTTTTACATTGATTATGGGAAGCAGAAATAACATAAATATTGGTTTCATCCCTTAACGACTTAGTTACATTAAAAACACCATTATTTTGTCACCCAACCAATTTCTTCATAAATGCATAAAGATCCGCAGTCTAATTGTAACATAAACGAATTGTTATTTTATGATACACTAAATTTAATTTTTATCGGAGGGTTTAAGTTTTTAATTGAATTCAATCGAGACTTGTTGTCTGTTTTCAACATTGAGCTATTTTCTGTTTGCTAAAACGGCTGGCGCAAGAATCGAAATAATTAATTGGTTTGTTGAATATATAATTTGATTTTAAATGGCACACTGAATAAACTAATATTTAAGGAACATCTTTATCAACAATTCATAGCAATATCAATATTTAATTTCAATTTTCTCTGAAAATTGTAGCAGGTCGAAGATTAGCAAATTTTTATTGATCCCACATAATGCAAAATGCGCAATAAAATCTTGCAAAAATTATTCCTTTTTGCAATTCATTACGGGCGGGGAACCACTTGTCCGATAGAGAAATTTTAGCATTTACACGGTTATGTAGACTGAGAAATTTTCATGCAAATTCGCGTTTTCATAAATTATGCAAAACCTGAGCAAGAGAACAATTCATCCCGCCGACTAAAAGGTTTCTCAAGGCAACAATAAAAAGGATTTGCATTCGCGCTTTGCGAATTGGAAGCCACCATGAATACGCGAGGATTAAAAATCGCACGGACAAGAAAAAATTTATATATATCGCGGGGAATTGAAATTTTGTGAAAAATTGAATTTTAGTTTGTAGATTTCGATGTTCGAGAATAGAAATAGCAAGAGGAACACTGTCGTCTACCTGTGAATTAACGGACAGATAATGGCGTGACAGTGGTAACGCATTGCTAACAATTGATTTTTAAATCCGATCTGGCCAGAGCAGTAGCCGCTGGACACAATGAGAAACTTCTTTGGACACTTGTTGCTGATGCTGATGCTGTGATGGCGACGGTGATCTACGTGTCGCCGGCTTACCAACGATTTTCCAGGCGAATAAGGCGAAACCTCGTCGATACACAATAAAAATAGTAATACTTTAGCTGTAACTTTGAATAAAGAGGATATGTTAATTCGGAAAAATTACTGTATATTCTACAAATAATTGTGAACGGACTAATAAAGTTTCGAAATGATAAAAGATTCTTTTTAATTCCGAATTTTCCATGTATGTATAATGTTTCCCCAAAACAGACACATACAGTGGGTGGAAAAAGTATTCGTACACCTTTTAAAAACGAATAACTTTTTTAAAATTCGACCCAACAACTTGAGTTTTTTTGTGACGTTAGAATATTGACTAGCTAACGTGTAAATAATTTTTTTTTTAATTATTATTGGTCACAATTGCAAAGAAAAAAGTAAATGTCACGATTTTTAAATTTTTTTACTAGCTAACGTGTAAATAATTTTTTTTTTAATTATTATTGGTCGCAATTGCGAAGAAAACAGTAAATGTCGCGATTTTTAAATTTTTTATCTGTGCGTGTAGTAAAAATTTATAAGGTGCATTTGGTAGGTATAAGTAAATTATAAACATGTACAAAGTTTCATCGAAATCGATCAAGGTTGTTATGAATTATAAATGATTGAAAATATAAAAAATTGTAAGAATCCCCTAAATTCAAAGATTTTTACATGTTACATTGCCCATAGCTTTTTTATACGTCAACCGATTTCAATGAAACTTTGTACATGTGTATAACTTACTTAGATTTACAAAATACATGTTTGAAATTTTTACTACAGGCACAGATAAAAAATTTAAAGATCCTGACCTATACTTTTTCCTTCGCAATTGCGTCCAATAACAATTAAAAAAAAAAATTATTTACACATTAGCTAGTAAACTAATCGTTCTAACGTCACAAGAAAACTCAAGCTGTTGGGTCGAATTTTGAAAAAGTTATTCGTTTTTAAAAGGTGTAGGAATACTTTTTACACCCACTGTATAGTCCCCAATCGGTTTATAACTTTGAAAGGAGTCGATATTCTAAAGCAAGGCCCCTAGTCAGCAATAAGCTGCTGTTATCTTCTGCTGTAAATCATCCGCTTCCCAACCACGGCAAGAGGATGTATTACCGTCGGCTGCACAACTGCAGATCATCTCGCATTGTTTCTTGATGTGGGACCTAAAATACCGATGCTGGTTATATAAATGCGTACTTGTCGTAAAGTGCACCACTTCACCTTTAATTCAAGCCGTCGAACGTTCGAAAATTCCTACAGGAACACATTCTAAAATTGACTCAAAAAACTCCCTTAAATTCGAGTGACTTTTGTTGCTGAGCAGACAGTGGCGAGTTTTATCAATTTTTCGACATGTCTACATGTTCCTTTATAAACCGAAATGCGCGGTATCGCAAAGTACATTGTTTCAGCTTTAATTTGAGCTATTGAACATTAAAAAATATGTACGGGAAAGCATTGAAATTTTATTTTTTATTCGGAGACTAGAACGGAGCAAATGATTCTTGCCGCTTTAGCCATAAGAGACCGTATAAATTCCGGCACGAATTATCTGCTCCTGACAAACGTCCGTACAGCGCCATTCCACGCAGCGGCAAAACGCTCAAACTTCTCGTCAAATATACCGACCGTGGTAATTCACAAATTTTGATACCGACCGCGCCATCTAGCGGAACCGCAATGGTACTAATTGGCGACAAGCTTCGACATTTTGACGCTAGGATCGCTGGTGTCTGTTGTCTGCATTACACAGTCGGTAACATTTGGCTACAAGTTTGAGCGTTTTGCCGCTGCATGAAATGGCGCTGTACGAACATTTGTATGGAACAGATGATTCTTGCCGGAATTTGCATTGCGTCTTATGGGAAAAGCGGCAAGAATCATCTGTGCAGAAAGTAAAATAATGATGGAATGCTTTTCTGTTGAGATTTTCTATGCGTCCAATAACAATTAAAAAAAAAATTATTTACACATTAGCTAGTAAACTAATCCTTCTAACGTCACGAGAAAACTCAAGCTGTTGGGTCGAATTTTGAAAAAGTTATTCGTTTTTAAAAGGTGTACGAATACTTTTTACACCCACTGTATAGTCCCCAATCTGTTTATAAAACTCCTGTTATCTTCAATTTTTTGACATGTCTACATGTTCCTTTATAAACCGAAATGCACGGTATTGCAAAGTACATTGTTTCAGCTTTAATTTGAGCTATTGAACATTAAAAAATGTGAACGGGAAAGCATTGAAATTTTATTTTTTACTCGGAGACTAGAACGGAGCAAATGATTCTTGCCGCTTTAGCCATAAGAGACCGTATAAATTCCGGCACGAATTATCTGCTCCTGACAAACGTCCGTACAGCGCCATTCCACGCAGCGGCAAAACGCTCAAACTTCTCGTCAAATTTACCGACCGTGGCAATTCACAAATTTTGATTCCGACCGCGCCATCTAGCGGAACCGCAATGGTACTAATTGGCGACAAGCTTCGAAACTTCAACGCTAGGATCGCTAGTGTCTGTTGTCTGCATTACACAGTCGGTAACATTTGGCTACAAGTTTGAGCGTTTTGCCGCTGCATGAAATGGCGCTGTACAAACTTTTATACGGAACAGATGATACTTGCCGGAATTTGCATTGCGTGTTATGGGAAAAGCGGCAAGAATCATCTGTGCAGAAAGTAAAATAATGATGGAATGCTTTTCTGTTGAGATTTTTAAATGTTTGAGCGCTCACATTACAGCTGAAAGATCGCTCTTTACGATAGAATCACTTTAGTTATTGGAAAAGTTTTCAAAGTGATAAATTATGACTTTCAACTCGTTGACGAATGATTGGACATCGTTCAATGATACTCGCAGCAATAAAAACCGCTGAATCTTTGTTTGTTCGTTTATTTCGACATTTCAAGATGTATGGACAATTATTACATAATAATTATATATATTTATATATGTATAATGAGAGAGCATTCTCCTCTCGCGGCATTTCCCTCTTCATCGACGGGAAATCCCCTCCCCACTGTCGGCCATTCACTATAGTCACTTTCACCCTCTATCTTTTTCTCATCCTTTCACTCTCTTTCCCTCACTCTTTCTCTCTCACTCTCTCTCTCTCTCTCTCACTTTGTTTCTTCACGATAAAAGAATGAAAAGGTAAAAGTAAGAAAGAAACGGCGTCGATTCGTCAAGTCTATGAATGATTTTACGAAACGATTCGGTATTGGGCGCGTTATTTAAATCGTTCGATCTCGCAAAACACTGTGAAATTCTTTCCCATATTATGTTCTTATTTCATCCTCTTCTTCGTCTTACTCGTATTTTTTTTTCTATTCGTCCTCTTCTCTTCACTGTTCCGTTCACGTCCCTTTTATTATCATTTAGCGTTTATCGATAAGATTATGATCGTTACCATTAATCGTTACAATTACGATAATAACACTAGTGTTAGTAACACCCGCACTCGCCCCGCCCACTTTCCTACCCCCACCACGCGGCCACCTATCCCCTTCCCCAGAAAACCGTGGCGCCACGTTCAAATCGCGAATTACAATTTTGGGAATACCGTCAATACGAATCGCTGTGTTGCAATTCTGTTTTTTTTTTTCATTTTTTGGTTGTTTTTGTTCTTTCGTAATCACTGACTGAAGTTTTCTTACAACCCGATACTTTTTCATTCTTCGTCCGCTTGTCACAATTATTTCTCTCTCTCTCTCTCTCTCTCTCTCTCTCTCTCTCTCACACATACACACACACATTCGAAATATTCATACTCCAGAGTTTTTCGTAACCTCGTCATCGTTAAAAATATTTTTCATTCATTATTTTTTTCCTCTTTCGCTAACGATGTTTTCACTCATCGTCTAATATTTTTTGTCCCGATTCCATTGTAGCCGGTAATCAATATTTCAATGTGCAATTTGTTAATGAATTTCCCATTTGGAAATTCGTCAAATGCAAGGAATTGCAAATTGAAAATTGCTTGATGACTGGTAACAATGTCGATAAAAACGTGTACAGTATTGCGAAATGGGTATCGTTGAGCGCGGGTTCGTGAGAAATATTTGAACAAGGGGTGGGGGGGGGAGGGTATAGTTGAGCACAGTGGCAGATCATTACATTTCTTAAATGAAAGATGATCTGCTCCCTTTTCGGAAATGCATATTTCTCTATTAGGTTAGAACTCCGAAATTTTGTCGCGGGGCCCCTCGAACGCATGATCCGCCACTGGCCAGTGCAGAATTTGAAGGAGAGAGAAATCCCTGAATTTCACGTTCGACGAACGAAACAACCGAAAACGATGGAAAAAGAAATGCGCCGAGACAATCAATGAGGAAAAGAATAATCCCGAAAACGATATGGCGGTGAAGAAAAAATAGTTATCCTACAAAACGAGTAAAAAAAAAAAACAAAATACTGTTCCTGAAAGTGGCTCTCGATACAATTTCATTTTATAGTCGTCCTTGATAATCTACAAGCACCTCCAAGAAACATTGGCAAGTTTTGTTTTCGACTATGGGCTAGTCAACATAATTTACTAGCTTTTTTTTTAGACCTAGCCGGGGAAAAGAAAGAAATTAATCACTGAAAAATATACATACTTTCCAACCGAAAGGAAAATATATATGCTATATGTATATTTTCTAGTTAAATTATGCTATCGTATTATTATTCACTGTTAACACTCTGATACACGATTTCTTTCACAAAAATGATGTACCATAACGATGGTACAATCTCAAGCTTTTTCATTGTCATTCCTCGTAAAACAGTTCCATAGTGAACGCTGATAGAATTTTCGTTCGAAAAAATTAGTGGGTAATAAAACTAAAATTTTTCAAATCGAATTTCGTGCCTCGAACGAAGCGTCGAGGTGTCTGTTTTATCGACAGAACCTTAACCCGCGATAAATGTACAAACTATATTTTTTTAACTAGACGCTTGCTATATTTTAATTAACGACCAGATTGTACGTGATCGGCATCGAACGAAAAAAATTGTTTACATGAAAATTAGATTCCCGATCGTGTTTTTTAACGAGCTAGTACGTTTTTTTGTCCTTCTAACTTGACTAGAAATTCTATACGTGAAATTATTTATACATAATCATAGTTACTACATATAGGAATACTTAATCAATTAATCCGTAACCCTAAAAATTTATATATATATTTATATATATATATATATATTAATTTTATAATAATATAGCAACGGCGGTGACAGTAATACTATTTTCCTTTTATCCCTAGATTTAACTAACGATATATAAAAATAATTCTCAAAATCGGCATAAAAATAATAACGAAACTCGATGTCGAAATGAAAAGAATGTTTTTGTCCGCTTTATCGTAAAATGTTTATCTTCTCGGTACTCGTTAATCGAAAGAAGAGTTTTAAAAGTTAATTTTTTGGCCTCCATTTTATATATGTAATTCGGATTGTTTTTCGAGAATACTTTTTGTTCGTTACATCGTAATTATTGTTCTACTCGATTCTTTGGTTCTTTTTGGTCAAACACCCTTCTCGGTTATTAATTAAATTACAATTAAGTAGCGTGGAGTTGCAACTGCAATCTTTTGTTCCCTATCGTAAAATTTCGTCTGACAGAACCTCTCCCAATTAATTATTCATTTTTTTTTTGTAACCATAAGGAAATCTGTAGCTCAAGAAAAACTGAATAGCCCGTCAACAAACAAATAAAATTTTTACACAAATGATTCTTTTGCAGCTGCAATTGATTATACATTAAATTAAAAACGAAAAAGACTGTACTTGTATGTGGAATGTTTCATTTGTAGTTGTTCGACTGTCCTGGTATCCTTTCAGAGCCAATAGTAAAAAATTTCCTCGACAAAAGATCATGAAAAGCGATGGTCAACTGAAAATGTTACTCTGTCCGAGGTGAAATCAGCGAAGTTAAAAAAAATATTTAGAAACAATAGCTCTTGCAAGAGAGCCTAAACTACACCAACATCGGAAATTCAAGGATAGCATCGTTTTGCTGGAACATTTCTCAAAATATGTATACATGTGCGCGCGCGTGTGATTGTGCGAAAATGTTTGTAAGATTGTGTGTAGATGTGCGTACTGATCAAACAAGACGACCTTGGAAAATGATTAAATTCAAAAATTCTTCGAACAACATGAAACAATTTTCATCGATTCGTTCGTATTGCACCAATCTATACTAAAAAAATCAATTTCAGTAGAATTTAAAAAATCCCTAGGTTGTCCATATTGGTCTTAAACAGTTTTCTTACAAATTGTTTCATGTGCGAACTCTCGCAGTTCAGAAAGAAAAATTGTCCACATTGTTGCAGGTCGTCGCGTTGACGTTTTTCGTTACAAAAAAAATTGTTGACTTCGACCGTCCCACGCTTCGAACTTTTACGGTTCAGTCTTCCACAACCCAAAAGAACAGATCGAATGGCCTGGCGTTTGCAGTTCATTGATATTCGAACAACTGCAAAACACGTGTGTAATTATAAATGTCGATTTGTTGTGCGCGACCTGTGCGATCGTTCATGAACGTAACATACTCGAAGTAAAGCGAACATGTTTGAACAATAATTGTACACGAGACAAAGGAAAATTGGATTTTTATATTACAAAGCGTCCTGGACCACCCGGGGCATAAAGTCATCGGTCAATAGTATCATTCATGACCTAAAATTTGTTTATAACCTAAAAACGAAGCTTCTCTCAATAACCGTATACAGAATCCTCATACATAAAAAAAAATAAAACACGAAGGTCTTTTGAAAAATCGCGCCGTTGACCTCCACTCTAGGCGTCGCTATAGCAACGCCGGCGTTGATTGGCTGCTCAGGGCCCCTAGCCACGCCCAGCTGTGAATACGTAGAAAGATAGTGTTCTAATTGAACTATTATTATAATTAACAGTATAAACCATCAATTATAACAGCTGTCTTCCCCGTCACGATGACTACAGTGTCTTTAGGTCCAATTTCTCATGGTCCTACTTTTAAAAAACTAAAATAAAATGATCGCTGCCATTGATCTACAATCTTGCTAACTATGAATCACTCTGTATACTTTCAGTGCAAAGGTTCTCCGAATGACCAACGTCAACGACTCTCTGCCCAAAGGTAGCCCTACAACCTCAGTGTCATTGACTCGGCAATAAAACCAAGATATAGAGCATCCGTAGATCCCCTATGTGCTTCGTGTGATTGGTCTTTGTGCGATTCGTCGCGATATCCATGAAAAAATCTGGATCAATCTTTGGTGAGTCTCCTTTCGATATTCTTCTCAAGTCTTCAAGACAGCTATTCTCGTAGGATCCCATTGTTTATGAAATTCTTTTCTTCTTCTTCGTTTACGTCGAGGATGTTTTGAAGAAGTGTACACAGGGTGCTCCTTGGTCGACGGGGCCATATGGACTCGCCTCAGACATTCGTGGCAGCGTTTCGAAAAACAGTAAATCCTGTTGTTTGTTGTGACAACTCGAGAGCGCGACTGGGCTGTGCTCCCCCTCGTTGACTCTTTAAATTTCTACAATTTACAAAAATGGCAGACAGGTATCGGCTCGCCATTGTTCTTCTGGCGATCAAATATAGATTGCATAGGGATTCCCCGGTGTCCCCGATGTGTTCCGATCAGAACAGTATGGTTCCTCTTCAGCGGAAGAATACACCTGAAACAAGACAGTCGTAATACTTGTCCACACGGCTCCTACATTGAAGTAACAGGAGGTGGGCAGCTATTACGAGGTTCATGTGTATTCTTCGGAGAAAGAGGATACATATAAATCTTGGTAGAGTCAAGCGGAGGGACCATCATCGCAGAGAGGTTAGATTCACAATTCCAGCTCCCAGCAGCCACCGCTGCCCAGAATGCGGGTCCCGCGAGTAGACAAAGGAGCGGGCCCAGGTGTTTCGGTCCCCGTAAAAGAAGAAATAGTCGAAAGGGCAGTTGATAAAAAAGTTGAGAAGGTATCCGCAGGTGGTCGGTAGTAGTAGCGGTGGTACACACAAGTATATATCTCTCTCGTTCTCTCGTTCTCTCGTTCTCTCGTTCTTTCCAGTCTCACTTTCTTCCAACCTCTTTCACTCAGTCCCCTTTCTCGCCAGTAGTGTTGGTTTCAGTCTCTCGGTCTCTCATTCTCTCACTCATGCGCTCCCACGTGCTCATAATACATGTCTCCTGTGTCTGTGTGTGTGTCTGTGTTTGTGTGTGATTGTGTATCGGTCGATCGGCTCCACGACGGGAATATTTATCCTAATAGAGACCGCAGCCACGGAGATTATTGGCGATAATGACATCTGTGACTGCGTCGAACACGAACTGAATGTTGGTTGTATCAGTGGCGCAAGTCGTGTGGCAGTAGATCTCCTTATTGCCTGTCTTGTTATTCGCCTCGAATTGCGCCTGGATGTACGCGGCGGCATCGCTGTACTCTTGCGCTCCTGAACAATGGAGAGAAAAATGATGCGTTAATAATTTGTTAAAAATAGACAAATGTAACCTATTCACGCACACAACCTATGCGTACTAATTAGGGCTGAGTCACCTAGCGCAGTGGTTTCCAACCTGGGAGACGCGGACTATTGTCAGGGAACGCGCCAAAATCCTTATTATTCTGTTAATTGTTGTTTTCAGTTTTCTTTTTTATAATAAAGTCTTTATTACTTAAAACGTGTCAATGTTATTATATTTATAATATATATTATTATTATATAAATCTTATATAATATTATATAAATATAATATTATTATATTTATAACATATATAGTATATATATATATATATATATATATATATATAAATAAATTTTTTTTTCGGGAAGACGTAGTAGCATAACGGTTGGAAACCGCTGACCTAACGTGTCCATTTCAAATTATCGGGGAATCACCGTGTCCATGCACTTTCAATTGTTCCGGCACGCGCTGGAAACTATTTACTATGATTCTTGCACGCTGCGAGGCGCCAAATTCGAATTTGGAAGTCGCTTTTCCGTGTGAATCTCAATTTTCGAGGAATTTCATTATAAAAACACGGGTAAAAAATTCTCAACAGTATAACTGTATTGAGAATTGCTAAGTTATTATGAAGTGATTCTTAATTATTTAAGAACCTTATGAAAAGTTCAAAAAATATTGAAACTAAATAAAATATATCCTCAAATAAATAATAAAATATTGAATATTAATTATATTTGATATGGAAGATAGTATACTATTGCAACCAAGGTTAAGAATGATGTAAAAATTGTTGTTCGCTCGATCAAGTACTAAAATAAAGAAGTGTTTATGAAAATCAATGGAGTTATGACGTGAAGAGCGACTTTGGCAACAACATGATTCATTCGGTCGTATCGTATATTGGCGGGAATGTATTTAGATCACCCCAAACAAGAAGAAATAATATTCGTGTAGCGCGTGAAGGAATCTCAAGGACGCCGCGAGCGATTATAAAACTTTTTTTTAACGAGGTAAACTTCACACGCGTTTATTTTTATCGAAGCACATTAAGAATTCTATTTCATTTACTTCACTAAAATTAGAGGCGGCGCGTATTTTTAGATTGAGATTTTTTGGAAGGAGAATATGATACATTGAAAAACAAAATGGCGTCTTACCAGCATACTCGGGGAAGCAGATGGTGAGAGGGGACTTGCGAATTTTCTGCTCGAAGAGATCTTTCTTGTTCAGGAAAAGAATGATCGACGTGTCGGTGAACCATTTGTTATTGCAAATCGAGTCGAACAGCTTCAAGCTTTCTTGCATTCGGTTCTGTAAACAAAAAAAGCAACAAATATAAATACAAATTCATCCAACTATTCTAAAAATTGATATATTTCATCATCTTGTACTTATTACAAACATGAATCTATCTAAATGCATTTTACAGTACTGAATAACAAAACAAATGTTTAAACAGTTGATTGTGGAAGATTTAGAGAAATATTAAGAAACAATACGAATAAAAATGTATCAAAGACAGTAGAAATAGAAAATTTCGGCAAAAAATGTTTGTGCCTATTTTCCGACGAGAGTAATAGTGAAAAATGGAAAGCAAAATAAATTGTAAATCGTTCCAGAGGATTCAGAAGCAAGAGGGGTTAATGGGCGAGGTCGTTCCAGCAGAAGAACCCGTTAATTTCCGACAATTGCACGCCGTCACGTTCTCTTCCCACATTGGACTGGCAATTGGCAGTCCATATGTAATTTTGTAGGGTGTCGGGGGTTTCTAGTTTCTTGAATTCCCTCTTTATTGTCATCGGTGCCCGGCACCTGTGACGTATCACGTGTCGCACGCCAACTATGTTAACATTATACCGGGCCACGTGACCGTGATACGTTAACTTTGGTGCGTTCGTCACGCGTGCTGCGCTCGGTCTTACATCTCGGATGAACGTGAAATTGCGTTAAACATTTGTCTTTATCAATCTTTAAAATTTAGGTACAAATTAAAATATCAGTTTTAATCAATCTGGCTTGAATTGAAAGAAAACTGTCTCTGAATTAATTGAAAATAAAATGTGACTGTATTAAATTCCGTTCAAAAGTAATCTTTCGAATTTTGTACAAAAAATAATTTCATTTATACATCCTCTAGATCAAGAAATATTGAAAAAATATATTTTCAACCCCTAACATTCCGTTTAAATCAATCTGACTTGAATTGAATGAGAACTGTCTCTCAATTAATTAACATTAAAAGTGTTTTAAATTCCATTCAAAAGTAATCTTTCGAATTTTGTACAAAAAATAATTTCATTTATACATCCTCTGGTTCAAGAAATATTGAAAACATATATTTTCAACCCCTAACATTCCGTTTAAATCAATCTGACTTGAAAGAGAACTGTCTCTCAATTAATTAACATTGAAATTGTTTTAGACTCCATTAAAAATTGTTTTCAATTTTTTAATTTTCATGCACTATAAATGCACAATGTTCCACAGTCTTAATTTGTAAATGTGTATGTTAAATGTTCTTCTTTCGAGGAAAGAAGAATTGCTGTCTCTAGGAGGAGTATCGTTTTAATTATCACGAAGACAGCAACTCTACCTGTCGATTTGTTACCTAAACGATGCAGAGACAGCAATTATAGTAGTGAGGTATCGCTTACCGTCGACTCATCTTCGTGCAGCACTTGATCGTATTCGGACATCGCGACGCAAAATATGATCGCAGTCACGTCCTCGAAGCAATGAATCCACTTCTTACGTTCGCTTCTTTGGCCACCCACGTCGAACAATCTGTAACAAACCACGTCCATACAGATAAACTGCAACCTGATCGTTGTTCGATCATCTAGCATCATCCGACCCGCTCCATCTTCTCGGAACACCCTTTCTTCAATATCACCATTACATTATAACATTTCAATCATTTTTACAATCTACTTATATATATGTAAATGATACGTAATTTACCAATTTTTAGAAAGTTTAATATTTTTAAAACGTGTTCATTTTATTTTTTATTATAAGTAGGGGAATACAATAACTAGGGGAACACAATAAAGTATATATGTATATATACATTGTGTTCCCCTACTTATAATAAAAAATAAAATGAACACGTTTTTAAAAATATTAAAATTTCTAAAAAATGGTAAATTACGTACCATTTACAAATCAATACATTTTTAAATTGTTCACTTTATAATTTATAACGTTTCTATAATATTCTCACTATATTTTGAATTTTTTTCAATAAGAAAGAAAATCCCTATATTGCAAAACTGCATGTATTACAGAATAAATTAGTGTTTCCGTTGAAAATGGCCCCGGAAGTCGCGACAGGTCTATAAATATGAAATAAAGAGCCCGGAGGAACATTATTTTTCGTGCGGCGAGGATGTTTGGAAAATAGAGCGATTTTTGTCTGTTCTGGTTTGTATACACCGATCGCGGGAACTTAGTATTCACATAAATACCGTTGTCGGTTCTAGTAATAGAATCGAAGTTAATTTTATTTTTCACGGGGCAGAACGAACACGAACCGTAGGAGAATGCCTCGCTGGCACAATCGGTTTCTTAAATTATCAGCGGCATGATTCATGCTCAATCATTCACGAGACATTGCTCTTTCTCTCGTAACCCTCCCCCCCCCCCCGCCTCTTCGTCTTCATCTTCTTCTTCGTCTCCTCCTTCTTCTGCGCTTGTTATTTTTCCTGGGCGCGAAATAAACGAGCGATTTGAACGAACTGCAAATTCGCGCCGGACGTGGGCGTGAATTATTATGTTGGCGGGAAAAAATTGACCGTTTGAACCGCGCCACGCTGCGCCCGCCGACCGTCGTTGCTATAATTGGAAAACAACGGTCACCTAATTTTCTAACCTCCTGAATAGAATTTTTACAATTTCAGAACCATCCGATTAGAATGCCAAATTCTTTTTGCAATTTTTCACTTGAAAAGAAATTTTTTTCCTGTTTAATAATATACAGTTTTTGGTGTGCTACGACATTGCTATTTTCTAGGCTCAGAATTTTTACAATTTTCGAACCATATTTTTTTGAATGCAAAATTCTTTTCGTATTTTGTGGTTTGAAAAGAGATTTTTCTGTACTGATTAATAGAATTGTTGGTGTGCTACGCCATTGCTATAATTGGAAAACAATGTTCCCCCTATTTCGTAGGCTCGGAATAGAGTGCTTATAATTTTAGAGCAAGGACTGATTAAAATGCTAAATAGATTTTTCGATATCCGGCAACAGAAAATGTTTCACAGGCTACGCCATTGCTATAATTGGACAACGCGTTCCCCTAATGTTCTTATGCTTATAATTATAGAGACTATTTCGAATCGGAAACGAAATTTCGAGTTCCTATTAAAATTTGTGGTTTCAAGAGAGATATTTTCGTGTTTAATAACAGAGTTTCCAGAGTGCTACGCCATTGCTATAATTGGAAAACAACGTTGCCCTAATCTTCTATATTCATAATAGAATTTCTATAATTTTCGAATGAGGACCGATTCGAATGCTTAGATTTATTTATATAGATATAATCGTGTTATCAACAATAATCAGAATAAATAAACGAAAAATACAGAAAATCTGATCAGAACCCTATAACTTACTATAAATTAAAAATATACAAAATTCACTCATTATTTTAAAAAATAGTTACTATTTTAAATTGCACTCAATTAAATTTATTATAATGACAGCAATATGTGGGATCTCGATAAGAACCTATCCGAGGGCAATAGGAATTTGTTGCCATAATCTTCTATATTCATAATAGAATTTCTATAATTTTCGAATGAGGACCGATTCGAATGCTTAGATTTATTTATATAGATATAATCGTGTTATCAACAATAATCAGAATAAATAAACGAAAAATACAGAAAATCTGACCAGAACCCTATAACTTACTATGCACAGCAATATGTGGGATCTCGATAAGAACCTATCCGAGGGCAATAGGAATTTGTTATCTGTTAAATATATCATTGGTCTCCTCGACGAACGTAAACAAACGTCCAGTAAGGAACGAAAGGAGAATGGTGAAATCTGTGCGTGCATCAACCTGCCAACCAAAAATGGTAGGTGCAGCTTTATCGATGTGCACTGATACTGCACACACACACACGCACATACGCTGAGAGAGAGAGAGAGAGAGAGAGAGAGAGAGAGAGAGAGAGAGAGAGAGAGAGAGAGAGAGAGCTGTATCAGGCGTAGTGTTATCGTTTCAGGAACGCTCGACTCGGCCAACAAACGGGAAACTGTTTTCCATTCTACGATCGAACGATTTTTCCTATCTTGTACACTCGTGATAGTGCAGTTTGGTTTGTTCGTGTTAACATCCTGTACGATAACAGATAAAGCCGTCGAATTTATGCTTGGTTTCGGAAAATCTCCGTTCCGTCATCATAGTAACGATAATAATCGAACACCTAGACCTTTTGTGCAATTTTATGCACTTTTCACACGTCGTTGTTTTTCGTTTAGTTTGCGCATCGTGATACCGGGCGAGAGTTGGTTTCGTTTAGATTAAGCTGAAAATGGAAAATGAATTGTCTTTAATATTTTATTATATTGTTAAAATAATATTTCCAAGATTTTCCTGCCATTTTCAGTTTTAAAAGTCACAAGGAAATTTTCTGTCAGAGTTAATATTGATTTTGAACGAACAGTGGATTATTGAATATTTAATAATTATGTAATGTTCCTGGCGGAAGTTATTTATCGCTCGACCCAATGATAACTATCGAGAGACAATGCACTCTTTGTGCTGACTATATGTTATTCTAGAAAAGTTGTGCAACCTGTCTAGCCCGACGGAATTTTTATTTATGTACAGTGTGGTCCAAATGAAGGTATACAGAAACTGCTTTACAAGAAACCGATAGAAATCTTCTTCAAAGTGAAGATGTTATAAATATTAGATTAAATTTCCATAATATCTACAGCTTCATATAATTTCATTTATACAGGGTGTTCATTTGAAAACTTTCCAGCCGAATATCTCCAAAAATATGAAAGATATTAAAAAAACGTAAAACACGTGTCCAAGGATTTCGAGGGGGAAAGGGGGGGCAGTATCAGTTTTTTATTTGGGTGGCGTTTTCAAGGTCATTTGAAGGTCAACTTTGTTTTTTCAAATGGAAACCTATATTTTTTATTAAGGGATCTTATTGTACTTATTGTACGAAAATTATTGGTCTTTTTACGTACAATAAGATCCCATAATAAAAAATATAGGTTTCCATTTGAAAAAACAAAATTGACCTTCAAATGACCTTGAAAACGCCACACAAATAAAAAACTGATACTGCCCCCCCTTTCCCCCTCGAAATCCTTGAACACGTGTTTTACACTTTTTTAATATCTTTTATATTTTTCGAGATATTTGGCTGAAAAGTTTTCAAATGAACACCCTGTATACAGCGTAATTCAAATATAATGTCGCAAATGATTATGTAGAACATTGTTAAAGATTTTGTCAGCGGGTCTGTTAAAAATCCTATAAATATTGTTTTAGAGAATTTAATTGGTCCCTATATACTTCATTACCATTTTTATTCATATAGAGGATGTTTCAAATATAATGTTACAAGTCTATTCCCATAACAAACAAGTGTCACAACTATTTTTAAAAATACTATAAATGTCATATGAATGATATTCATTGAATTCTATAGTTTACCACAATTTTACGTACAGAGGGTTTCAAATATGGTGTCGCACACTATTACAAATAGAAAAATGAGGTTGAAAATGTGGAAAAATCTTACTTTAGCGAGACCTAATAATGCAATCGTGTTAATAATTGCTGATAAATAATTAAAATAATACGTGAAAAAGTAATAATTATTCAATAGATCCTTACTTGAAGTTAAGATTCTTGAAGGAAAAGTGGACTTCGACTATGCCCGTTGTTTTCACACGGGTCCTTAGAATATCCTGCTCCGTAGGCTGATAATCCCTTGCTCCTAATCGGTCTAGGTCATCCAGGAAACTGAAAATTCAAACAAATAATTATTAACAAAATTCCAAACTCAAACTCTCCAAACTCAAATAACAAATTTAAAAATGTCAAACAAATCCAGAATACAATACTGAATAAAAATATTAACCACTTTTCAACATTTCTTCTTACAGAAACGTAGGAGTTAATTAAACAAGTTTCCAATGAAGCTTAGCGTACCTCGTAAAGAGAGCATATATCGCGAGATGATTTTTTTCTTTTCGGTTCTACATATCTCACGACCTTTTGTTCCATTGTCTGGAACCTCGGACATAACTTTGCTGCAATTAATAATGCTTTATCAAGCCACTGCGGATTTTATACATTTACTACGCACACATACAAGTGTACCAGATACGTCGCAGCATGACTTTCTACAAAATTCAATTAATAACATAATAATTTGATATCACTGACATTAGTAAATAATTATCAATTGTTACATTTCTCTTTCAACTTCGATAATTTCCAAAATGGTACAAAATTTCGATTTTCATATTTTTAAATAATTCTCGAGAGCTAGAAAGCTTAAAGATCTATACATATATTATATGTATATGGGCAATATATAAACTAACATTAGTAATACGTAATAACAATAATTTGATATCACTGACATTAGTAAATAATTATCAATTGTTACATTTCTCTTTCAACTTCGATAATTTCCAAAATGGTATAAAATTTCGATTTTCATATAATAATTCTCGAGAGCTAGAAAGCTTACAGGTCTTTAATTTATTAATTACAAATTCTATTCGAAATTTTTCCAAGGATTCAAAAAATGGAGGGATTAAAAAATAGGATGAAATTGTTGTTTACATAAACGAACCAATAACAAAAGAACTAAAGACGTTTCGAACGACCTGGAGAAGACTGTTCCCAGGGGTAAACGACACTCTCTGAATCGACTTTGCAATCCAGGTCGAGGGACCCGATCGATTTTCCCGATGCGTGTACGCGTTCAACGACGATTCGCTGTCACTGCTGTCAGTCAACCGTTCATTGCCAAAGTTGGACGCACCTGTATATCACAGGTCGCCTCTCTGCGTCTTATCTCTGTAGGGCTTTTTATGTTATGGTTCCTATAGTCAGAGGCGACGTGTGTACACCCACAGATATCGAGGGGAGGACTGATGGGTATCGGGTGTCCAGCAAAAATAGCGGGTTATTAATACGAGATAGCGAAAGGTCGCTGTAACGACGCCATTTTGGAGACTCCTGCCAGGTGGATACCTCGAAACTTTAACAAATTTTGTTCCGCAGAAAAGCCATAACATCTCCTCTTCTTATAAACATCGGACAAGACATTTATCTAGTATAAACAAATTTTTATTGAAAAGCTCAATTTTATATAAACCTCGATTGGTAATGGATAAAATTGTTCCTCTTGATAAATTAAATAAAATTGTTCTTCTTGATAAATGAAATAAAATTGTTCTCGACGATAAATAAAATCAATTTGTTCCTGGTAATAAATAAAGTCAATTTGCTCTTGGTAATAAATAAAGTAAAATTACTCTTTGTAACAAATCAGATAAAATTGTTCTTGATGATAAATAAAATTAAATTTATCTTTGAAACGAATAAAATTGAATTGTTCTCGGTAATAAACGAGATTGATTTAATATTGCAGTTAAATAATTAAGAACTCTTCTGGTGGGCACAATAAAATTGGTAATCTTTTTGACCTTTCAACCGTATGGTTCTTTGACCATGAACTCTCCCGAGCGGACACGATCAAACTCGAACAAAAATAATTTACACCGACCTAGTCCGCGATGTATGTAAATACGATGTAATTTATGGTGCTACAGATGTAACGACGAATTTAGATAGGGGAATCTTCGGAGGAAGCTGTTCAACATATACATATACTGTTCTGTAAAAGTGGTGAATTTTTGCTCGTGTTTACCGTCGTTCGAAAATTATATTTGTGATTCGATTATTTATTATAAATTATTTTCTTTTTTTTTTTCGAAAAATTATACACAAAGGTTTCACTTATTGAACATATACAATGACCGAAAGGAATCAAGATCAAATTTTATTTTGTCCACAATCGAATAAAAAATGGAATTTCATTTTATCCACCTGGTCAAAACGAATCGAACTCAAATTTCACTTTATTCGCAAAATCAAAGGTAATCGATATTTATTTCAACCACAAGTTCCTGTTTCCTTCCCTCTAGTCCCCCCCACCCCTCCCACTCCTCTTCCAAAAACACCGAGTGCCCCCACTCTGCCACCCTTTTTCATTCTTTCATTCCTGTATCACTCTATTTTCTTATTCCCCGACAGAAGAGTAATAGAATGAAAAGGGGAACGATTGGGTGGGGTGGGGAGGAAGAGGGGAGTGAGGAGGATACGGTGTCGGCGGCCATTTTAGGCCACGTGACACGGGCGTGGCGTGACGTCATCGGCGATCAATACGCCGCTGAACCTAAATAAGAGCCACGGAAAAAACGGGGAAAAAGGAAGATCCTTCGGATCCTTGGAATCGCGTGCATCCTCCTTTTTAATACTCTTTTTCCCCCTCGCCCCTACGATCCCCTTCCTTTTCATCCCCTGCCCCCACCGTTTCTTCTAACCGTTTTTTTTCCCCTGACAAGGTTACTTTGACAGGATCTTTTAATTGGTGTCCATGAACTATCCAATATATTCGTTTAGTAAAAAATGTTTAGTTTGTAAAAAATATTTTCGGAAAGAATTTTTAGAAGAAATGTAATTGTTTCTTCATTCGTTTTCCGTCTCTGCCAGTCATTTTTATGAAGATAAGAGTTACAGAAATGCTCGGATAATTTTATTTAGTTAATTTACTTTCACGAGATATAGGGTTCGTACGGAAGACTGCGATATCCATAAAATTGTTACAAAATTTTAATCAACAAACAAAGATGGCTACTGTTGAAAATACTATATCTTCCAAATCACAAAATTACGATTTTCAGAAAAGTCATGTTTCCGTGACACCGGCCTTTCTGACGTAGCATCGTGAACTCGTGCAAACGTAACAACTGCTGTTGAAGTTTTTATACTTGAAAATAATTTTTTTTCCGATTTTTTGGAAAAAAATTAATTTTTCATTTCTTTTCCAAAATATTCTTTCTTAATTTGTTAAGTGATTCATTTCGAGGTATTTTTTGATTGATTAAATGTTGCAGATGGCACCGTGCGACGCGTGCAGAATGCAACTGGTGATAATGCCGGGCTCCAGCGCACGTGCCAGGATGCAACACGGCAAATAAAAGATTTCGGAGATGCTGAACACCACTGCTCGACCATTGGTTGACTACTCGTCTGGATATCGATGACGAAAAATGATTCGCTCGCGATTTCACTCGGGCAACGTGTTGCTTCGACACGTTTCTCCCCTCCATATTCCCTTTTGAACAGAAACCCTTCGCGTTGGGTTCGGTGAATCGATTTTTTATTTTCGGTTCTAGAACTTCCGACGATTCGAATGACGTTGGTTTCATTTCAATCGGAGCAGCACTAGAAGTACTCCAAAAATAATAATTTTTCTAGACGAACAAAATCGATTTCTGTGAAACGAGAAGTTAAACTTTCGTCACTTTTAATGCATTTTTTCGAAAACGGTTGAAAACGTCAGTGTGATTTTTTTCGGTTATTTTAGAGCGATATTTAATGGATACATCTAGCTAAGTATTTTTTTGTTTCTTAACCTTTTGCACTCGGAGCTATTTTAACTAAAAAACGAAAGATTTTTCCATTTTAGAATATTTCCATTCTATAACTATTTTTTTTTTCCTTTTTTGCATATGAAACTGATATAATAATAATCTGAACAATATTTTTAAGAATGGCATAGCAATTTTCAGTGGTGCCTCAGAGGCGCCATCCGAGTGTGCTAAGGGTTAATAAAAATAATTAATGTTTTTTTCTCTCAGAGATTTTCATCGATCTTTTCTGTATTTGACTCTGAAAACAAGGACAGTTTCCCGAGACACGTTTCCCGCAGCTGAAGGTGTTAGGGTTTAAGAAAACGAGATGGCGGATCGATTTGCCTGGAAATTTAATGAGGCACTCTCGATGGCTTACCTTCATGAGGAAAACGCTTTTCGGCCATTTTGTTAAATGGACAAGGAAATAAAACCTGCTTGTTACTACTTTATTACTTCTCGTTAATACGAAATTCTAAATTTTCTAATTATAGATCCTCGTGGAAAAATTAACGAACGTTTTATTCTATTAATAATGCAATAATAAAATATGAATTGAACAATAAAATCCCTATTCTTCATTTTGTCGTAACATTATTACCACCAATTATTGTGAATTAACTATATCTAAAAAAAAGAAGGGGAAATTTTTTTAAGCCGGGGATTGGTGGATCTCAACACCATCACAGGACTGATCAATTGCACTTACTATTTCGCTGAATCGTTCAATTGATACTCGTTGCTCCTGCCAAAGCACTCCTGGACCCCGCTATCCGCCCAGAGCCTCTTCATTGCAGCTAGGAGCTCCTCGCCAAACGGCTCCGTGTCCTCCATTCTTTGGATCACATCGAACACCATTTTCGAGTCCGTCTGTAACAGCATCGAACATCTACCATTAACCCAAATTTCATCATACTATCTGCAAAAGAACTTATAGTGATATATTGAAACAATTTCCTCTGGAATTTGTTATCGCGAATGAAAATTGAAAAATAAAAATTCGCATAAATATCTACAGTCACAACTGTGCCTAAATATATTTTTTTCTCATTTTTACAGCCCCTACAGACCGAAAGACAAATTTCTAAAAGAATCAAAAATTTCGAAGAGTAACTTATGCGATGTATTGTAAGTATTTCCTCTGGAATTGGTTATTGCGAATGAAAATTGAAAAATAAAAATTTGCATAAATATCTACAGTCACAACTGTGCCTAAATATATTTTTTTCTCATTTTTACAGCCCCTACAGACCGAAAGACAAATTTCTAAAAGAATCAAACTTTCGAAGAGTAACTTATGCGATGTATTGTAAGTATTTCCTCTGGAATTTGTTGTCGCAAATGAAAATTGCAGAATAAAAATTTGCATAAATATCTACAGTCACAACTGTGCCTAAATATATTTTTTTCTCATTTTTACAGCCCCTACAGACCGAAAGACAAATTTCTAAAAGAATCAAAAATTTCGAAGAGTAACTTATGCGATGTATTGTAAGTATTTCCTCTGGAATTGGTTGTCGCAAATGAAAATTGCAAAATAAAAATTTGCATAAATATCTACAGTCACAACTGTGCCTAAATATATTTTTTTCTCATTTTTACAGCCCCTACAGACCGAAAGCAAAATTTCTAAACGAGTTAAAACATTCGAAGAGTAACTTATGCGATGTATTGAAAAATATGCGATGTAATGAAAATTGAAAAATAAAAATTTGCACAAGTATCTAGTCTTTTAGTAACTACTAGATCAGGTTAGAAAATTAAAATGAATTGATAACAATTTTAAAATTGCTAAAAGTCAGTGTTTGCAGCCCAGAGTCTGTCGAGCAAGGAATTTGTTATTTAACAACGGCAGAATGATATTGTTTTGGGGAGAATAGTGTGTGACAATGGAGAACAGCTAGTGTGGAAGCATGTTGGTCGCGCAAGTGTCGGATTAACCGAGACAAACTGTCGTGAAGCACTACTGAAGCCATCAGGTTGCTGATCAACAGGTAGTCCATCAACAGTCCGCGCTAGCTGACAAGGGAGAACTGTTGCTATCAGCTTCTAGTACCTATGTCGAGTTATCGACGCACGCGGATTCAGCATCGAGAGAATTTGCACTATGAACTTTTACAGTTCACCGATTTGCCTTTAGCGATTAGTTATCAACAGCAAATATTTGAAAAAACATTCTCGGCTTTTTCACTTACTTTTTTTTTCAATTTTCGAATAATTACCGAGGCTGTACGGAAGATAAACAAATTCTTTATCTATTTGTTCATTAATGTACTGGGTGTCCGAAGAATAGACATAAAAGAATATCTTTTGAGGTTTTTATAAGCTGTTAACAATTCTTTATGAAGGAAGTAGATAATATATTTTTGTTAAAGTTGACAGGGTTGTTTATGAGTATTCGTACTATATTCAATAATTTTTATAGATCAAGATTGTCGAAACTGTTGAAGTTATTCACTGAAGAAGTATACCCCAGGTGTTCCGAATCAATCTCAAGAAGCAAAAATGAAAAATTTCATAATTTTTTACGAACGAACTAAATAATATATTTTGATGAAACTTTACAGACATATTCACAGACATTTAAGCGACATTCGCGAATTTTTGTAAATCAGTCTCATCGAAACTATAGTAATTACTCGCCCTGAAAGTCAACCATGTCCTCCAAAACGATTCGCATCAAATCGGAGTGGCCATATCAGGGGAATTGATTGGAATCGAGGGGAAAGAGTTACCCCCTCTCTGCCAGTATCGGATTAGTCATGTGACTTTGTGACACGCGCACAGAAGCTTAGACCATATATACTAATAGACCCGGCATAGGTATAGTATGTGTATAGGAAAACCGAGAATTCAGTGTCCAAAAGATGATGGGACACTGTGACGTCACAAGATAAGTCTTAAGATAATTTCTTTCCATGTACAGTAAACGCTTGATTCTTGTCCAGAGCGTGGGCACATATCGGTGGGTATATCTGTGTGAACACCACTACATTGACTCGAGGAATCGATTTTACAAATCCCTTAATTTTCATTATTTGTTTATGGGACTTTCACTACCTTATTTCTGGCATTTTTCTGATTAAAATGACACCAAACACGATATAGTTTCTATTGTATTTAGTGGTTTAATCGACGGTGAAAGTTTCAGTCGCAAGGAAGGACAGCGCATCGGAAAGAAAGAGACGCGGACTTTCACGCGAACTGTATTTCATTCTGTCCTTCTCTATGTTCGGCTCTCTATTGAAGTCTCGCTCGGCGCGGTCGGCGCGACATCTAGACGCAGTCATAAATCAAAAAGCACTTCTGGGCACGATTCTTGTCCATGAAAAACACGGCTGTTGGATAAGAATGAAGCGTTTACTGTACTGTGTACATGGCGCGCCTCTCTTCCCATGTAAGCCAAGCGTATATAGGCACTGTCGATGAGCATAGCTTGTACATCTTTTGAAAATGTGACGTCACAGTGTCTTTCAGCTGATTTCATCTTTCGGACACGGAAAATTATCTACGCCGTGTCTATATGTGTATATGGTCTAAGCACAGAAGAGACGGAACGCGTCACGTGACCGAGGCGGAAGAGTGGGGGAGTAGCGTAGTAGAAGGGGAACGTATAGTGATGGGACAAGTCTTAATCTGGCAATTCTGCATCAAACATCTCGGTGCTCGAACTTCGGCAATTTTTAATACACCGGTTTGCGAAAAAAATTTGCGCGTATAATTTCGACAAGGGGAAGTGAATGGAGACGCACAGGGGTCCTCAGCAGAGGACGGTTTCCGGTAATGAAAAAATATATTAGCGTGTCAGAGCTCGGATTGAGAGGCACTGCTCTGAAAAGCCGGATCAATCGGCACTCGAGGCAGACCCTCGTGCTCGTTGTTTTCGAGGCAGGTGCTCTCGTTATTGGCTCTAAGGTAAACGACGTAGCCGCGACGCTGTACGACCGGTAAATATGCTGAAGAGGGTGCTTCAGAACTGCCTCGAGATGCGCATCGATCTCGTTCGAGTGCCTCGGCCCGTCGATAATTTTTGACTCGAACCTGTCCCCTTTTGAAACGCGTCCCACACCCGTTTTCACAGAAAATCCAGCGTCCCCTTTTCAACTGAGAACCGTGTCAAGGGGTTGCGCGTTCGCGGAGCAGGAAAGTTTCAAGTTCAAAACGATGTCCCGGATACGTTCGAGCGTCCTCGAACGTACCACGAACGTTCATTGTTACTTGGGAATTTTTATTTTCTTACTCTGGATAATTTCTTCAACTTTGATCTTTCTATTTTGCATTTGTTTGCTGACCCGTTTATTTCTGCACGTTATTTACTGAAGAAACAGATGGTAATTTTCAACATTTCATTTGGAGAATTCGTTGATTCATAAACTACGGTAATTGTTTTTATGAAATTTTGCAGACTCGGTCATATTGAAAAATCGATGGAAAAAAAACAATTGGACCTACCCTCCCGCTCATTGGTTTACAAGAAACCGATAGAAATCTTCTTCAAAGTGAAGACGTTATAAATATTAGATTAAATTTCCATAATATCTACAGCTTCATGTAATTTCATTTATATACAGCGTAATTCAAATATAATGTCGCAAATGATTATGTAGAACATTGTTAAAGATTTTGTCAGCGGGTCTGTTAAAAATCCTATAAATATTGTTTTAGACAATTTAATTGGTCCCTATATACTTCATTACCATTTTTATTCATATATCTTGGAATTTTTATTTTCTTACTGTGGATAATTTCTTCAACTTTGATCTTTCTATTTTGCATTTGTTTGCTGACCCGTTTATTTGTGCACGTTATTTACATGAAGAGACAGATGGTAATTTTCAACCATCAAACATTTTTCATTTGAAGAATTCTTTGTTTCATCAACTACCGTAATTATTTTTATGAAATTTTGCAGACTCGGTCATATTGAAAAATCGATGGAAAAAAGAAGATTGGACCTACCTCTCGCTCATTGGTCGAATAGCTGATGTTCAAATTCGGCATCGCTCTGAGAATAGCGACTAAGGATTGTATCGTGTTGCTGTATACCACGGGCCTGTACTGCTTGAAGTCTTCGGGTGTAAAGCCGCTTTCATGGATAATTCTGTAAAAATAGAATAAAAAGACGATCGTTTGTAAGTTTTTTCAAGCAACCTAACGATCTAGTGTTAGCACACCAAATTGTAAACTAAATTCTTGCTTGTCATTTATCGGTTCGAATTTTTATCGTACGCTAAAACTGACTTATACAAGCCATTTATAAATTACTATTCGAAAACATTTTTTTGTAAATTTATTTCAAATCACACTTTGAAAATTCAATTTCTTAATTTTGTTTTAAATGATCCAATTTTTTTAGAAAATAGTGAATTATAGCGCCGAGTAAAAATTATTTTCAATTAGTTTTATAATTTTTTTAGAAGCTTGATTGCTTAGTTTGTGTCAAAATTTGAGAAGAAATGTTTTCGAATATTCAAGCACATGTAAAATGATAAAATAAGCCAAAATAAAAAAAAATTAAATTTTTAGATTGTGTTTTCAATTATCAAATATTTATTTTAAACTGGTGCTTGATTTTTTAAAATAGTTCAACGTTCAGTGAAATTGTTTGGAATTAGTTTGGGGTAAATGAAAAATTGAGGCTACAAGCGTGGAATATTATCAATTAACGTTCCGGAAGTGTTGGCCAGCGTCTGAATGCATGGGGTTTTGTTCATGGGGAGCCATGAATGGAGCCATTGACGAGAAAACAAGATTTGAAACACGTTTTACCGGCAACTGTTCTTTCAACGCGGAAAATATTGATTTTTTGGGGTGAACGACCGATCCGACGTTCCCTTAATGAAGTTAAGTGGCGCGATCGTCTGTCCGCATTTATTTTTAACCATAATTTTATAAAACAATACGCGGCTAACCGTGGGGGCGAAACATTTCAAACGTTGCGGGACCGATAGAAATCCAACAAATATTTTTTACGCGACCGTAACGGTCTAATAATAATCTAAAATACCCTTTTGAAATATTTTAAAAAACTGTTGAGATAATTTTGTTTATGCAAAAAATGTTGGAGTAAACAAACTTACTTCATTTGTTTAACGATGGTACTTTTCCCGGACTCACCGGCACCTGAAAATTGAAAATAAAAGAGAAATCAGTCAATTATGCACATCACACAATATACCGAGAGTTAGATTAACAATAATTTCATTAGTGAACTATGCTCTCAATTATTAATTACTAGTGTAACTTTATATAACAGAAACGTTTTGTAGTGCTATTATTATAATACAATATCAATATTATTATTGATACCAAATTGATAAACAAATCCATCAATATTAATACTAAGCTTCTACCCATTGGTCCTAAAATTTATACATTATTAATATTAAATTGATACTGAATCAGTTGTAAACTAGCCAGCTATCGTTCTCAAAATCTCTGAACGCATCATTGATATAGAAAAAAAGCAACTGCATAAACAATCCACTAACGAAAAATCGCATTCGAGGCGAAGCGAAACAAGACGATAAGAAGAAATTAGAAAAAAAAACCATAATAAACGAGGGACAGAGAGAGAGACGACGATACGGGGAAAAAAGTGGCGCTTAGGGCGGAAGCGAGGGAACCGGAAGTGACGTAGCTTGCGCGCGGCGTGCCAGCGGAACTTGTTTTCCTGCTTATGGATGTCAGACCCTCCCCCTCTTTTAAAAAGCTCTTTCATCCCGAATCGTTGGCTCGTCGTCGCACTTCCCAGCCGCGTTCTACTTCTCCCTGTCTATCGATCCGCTGGAACACTCGAATTCTACGCTATTCGTTTCGCGTATATGAACGAAAATCAATTTTTCAGAACACTCTGCCCACACGTTACGCAAAAAGTCTTCGTTCCCAGCAAAAATATTAAAATACAACGCGTATCAATGCTTTACATTCGTCAAATTTTGGGAGATTCGTGAAAATATTTACTGTAGAATTTTCTGGTATTTTTAAATAATTAACTTTAATTCACTAGTATTGTTCTAACGCTTGTAAACGAGATTTACCAAATATCTCTCTTATTCGTTGCTATACGACAAAACATTTTCAACAAAAAGTTCTAGAATTTGAAGACACTTATGTAGTGCTGGGGGGGGGGGGGGGGGAGAGGGTTCCTTCTCAAGGTCACCTTTCATGCAAAATTTCAAAGCCAAAGTGTTTTTCTGTGAGGAACCTTATAATTTTAGAGCTTGAAAAAACAAATTCAATGAGTATTATAAATTATTTATCCTTTGGTCACAATTATCTCGAGAATTAATAATCGTAATGGTGCGGTCATGGTAGTCGTTGGATTTGTATTTTCGCGCTCTAGAAGAATATCCGAAAGAATATATAGGGTGACGTGCAAAAAAATATTCATCATCTTGAAATCTTGTAATGAGAATGAGCTTGGAGCTAAACTGAAGCTAGATTGAAAAATGTGATCGTATCGTCACTGTATCCTCAATTTACTAAAATGTATCACGTGAAAAAATACATTGTTATAGTAAAAATTTGCAAAGAATTTCAGAATATTGCTAACAATAAGTCGGCTTGCTCACATTTCTCGCAGAAGAAATGGATTTCTATTTAAATCGCGTATCTCGCGAATGCTCCAGCGAGATATCGATTCGGTCTGATGGACCGTGGTCTAATTAACGTAATCAGCGCACGGAGACGGTTACTCGACGGAGTTTTTGGCGAATATTTTAAACGGTCGTTTGGTATTAGTCGCGGTGATACGGGCAGAGTTAAAAGAGAAAACGATCGTGTGCGTTTCCTGCGGCATAAATGGGATGAAAATACTCGGGGAAGACGCAAGCAAAAGGAATGACGTCATTGGTAACACCAATAAACAGGACCCAGATTTCCCTCGAATAATCTCGGTTTGAATGCCGACCAGAAAACCAGAGATTCTTTATCTTCTCCTTAATCAGGCACGTTGTGGATTTCGGAAACGATGCGAGGGGAAACGTTCCAAGCGAATGGTTTCCGACAAAAATTGTCCAATTTTAAACGAAAACCGTCGAACTTCATCATTCTTGCACGCCATTGTTCGAAATTCCGTGGTCAATGCAACTGTGTCTTATAAATCGATTTGTAACAACGAGTCAAAGAATCAATTTTTTTTACTGTTGTTTTAAATAAGATTAATTTTAATATTTTCGATTTAATTTTTATTTTGAGTTTTGGATGTTTTGCAAAATGTTTATGAAGCTAAAATATTATGAAAAAGTACATTATCGAAGCAATAATACATGGACGATTAATTTATAATTATTCAGTCGGCATAGAATAATTTTTCTAACTATTGACTACGTAAAATAAAAAGTTTATTTTTGTTTTAAATAAGATTAATTTTAATATTTAATTTTTATTTTGAGTTTTGGATGTTTTGCAAAATGTTTATGAAGCGAAAATATTATGAAAAAGTACATTATGGAAGCAAGAATGCATGGACGATTAATTTATTGGACTACGTAAAATAAAAAGTTTCGATCGAAAATAAAGAAACTCAATATATCCAAATTTTGTTGCTGCAAAAATTAAATATTCATTTAATAACAATGCAAAATTAATAACAACGATTGGACGAAGAACGAAATAAAATGTACGAATACTAATTATTAATGCAACTAACAAGTTCTTGGATATTACTTTAAAATGAGACGATGCAAAAAATATGGAGATAATGATGTTAATGATGAGAATCCTTAAACGTACGAATGACGAATGATGAAAAGGCAAGAAATTGACTTGCAAGTCGTCTGTGAAAAATGAAATTCCCGTCCACGCGAGAGCATAATGTAATTGAAATTTGCAAAGGCACGCTCGACGAGTGATAATTACATCGTAATAAAGATCCACGTCATTAATTTCGAGTCACGATCGCTGTGTTACTCAAACGAGTCATTAAAAACAAACAGTAACCCGAGCGGAAGCTGTATTTACGGGAAGAGTGGATCAATTAATGAACTACTTCAATTCCAGCGCTCTGAGCAACAATTTTTTTGCCATTTCCGGCCACTTCGAAACCACTCTGTGATTGTGATTTTGCAGCCTTTGCAACTTCGTATTTTACATATACCATATCACGTTACGATAATAATGTTTTAAGGATGTAAATACAGTTGCAATGCAATTTCAAATTAGCCTAAAATTGGATTTTTTAAATTGCTACCATTTCTTCATGTATTTGTTTGACTGATTAAATTATTGAGAATTATTGAGAAACATTTTATTCTCACATTCAATATTTTGCAGGCAGGAACATTGCAATTTTAATGTACGTTAAAATTGGCTCGGCAGAATGAAAAACATTTAAAAACTATGATTTTTAAATTCATGATCACACAGACTATTTTTTAATCGTAATATTCTATTCTAACAGAAGTACACGATCAAGTTCATTAAAATATACAGAAATAATTGGTCAATATTTTCCAGAAATAAATTGCTAATTGTAGAAAGTTAATTGCTGCGATTTTTATAATCAGACGAGAAAGTACTACAATGTGCAACCTACAGGGGAAAATTATTCTTGAACGTGAAAAAAAGTATCTGTTATGTAACTGGAACGTGAGGCTTAATGGGTTAGATTGATCAGAATATAAACAACGAATATAAAACCATTAAGGAGGCGTGTGTTTATTATGTAATCATCAACTGGCCATTTGCACTTGTTTAGATAGAAGGGTTCTACAGTTCAAATATTATTAACTTCACGTTTTCATTCAAGAGAAGAGTTCGCTAATCTTCAACTTTCTCATAATAAATTCTGAAGAAAAAGCAGATCCTTTAACAGAGAATAAATTCTATACACAAAGGCTGCTTGATACTTATGTTCATTACTATTGCCCCCATGTTATGACAAATTATCAAACAATTACTACATACTCTCCTTTCTAGATTTTAATACAGTACTTTTATAATAAACAGTTTTAGCTAAAGTGTTAATAGGCTCACAGTAGCCAATAGGCTTACGGTAGCTAAAAGTATTAAGCTATCAAAGCAAACACTGAGAAACCAACGAGGTGCAACCTGGCATAGAGTCTCACTGAGTCCCAAGTTACTGATGCAACTAGTTGCTTATAATCTCGAAGCTAGTATTCCCACCAACAAATCATTTGTAACATCATTGTACTCCTAGCTCTCAGTACCTCTAAATCTCAACAATGACTCAAGCTAAAAGTATTAAGCTATCGAAGCAAACACTGAGAAACCAATGAGGTGCAACCTGGCATAGAGACTCACTGAGTCCCAAGTTACTGATGCAACTAGTTGCTTATAATCTTGAAGCTAGTATTCCCACTAACAAATCATTTGTAACATCGTTGTACTCCTAGATCTCTGTACCTCTAAATCTCTGCAATTACTCAAGAGATCAAGAGGAGCATAGAGACTCGCTAAGTCCCAAGTTACTGATGCAACTAGTTGCGTATAATCCTGAAGCCAGTATTCCCACCAACAAATCATTTGTAACATCATTGTACTCCTAGATCTCTGTGTACCTCTAAATCTCTACAATGACTCAAGAGATCAAGAGGAGCAGGTGGTCCTCTTGAACCCGAGCCAAACAGTGAGCAAACTAATAAGGTGGCAGCAAGCTGGCGAAGGGACTCACCGAGCAGCAACAGCTTGATGTCCTTCGCGGCCTGCATGCCGTCCTCTTTTAGGTTCTTCTCGATCTGCTTGCTGCGGGCCAGGGCGGCCCGCTCTTCCGCCGACATGGCACAGCCCATCTTTCCACAGGTTGCCCTTACAAACGCCACCACCAACCTCTAAATCCTCCCTTCCTCCGTAACGAACGACTCGCCGCGCCGGGAGGGGTATGTAAACCTGTATACAGGCCGAGTCACCTAAGTGTTCAAGCTGGAGTATCTTCCAAGCTGTTGCCGGTATCCAAAAATGCTTCAAACGAAAGCCGAGTGCTTTCGTACGAGACCTAATTCCTCACGATTATCGTTTTTCTAATTGGTCGGCTGTAGGACATTTGTAGGTCAAGTTTGTTTTTTTGTATTTTCGAATGCACCGATCGTTTCGGCTCGCAATTCTACACAGAAAAGTGCTGTCGCACCAATCACCTGACATCGTTAGCTTAAAAGATATTTTCAGGCTACCGTAGAGGGTGATCCAATTTTGAAATTCGGATATCTACTTAATCGTTGGTTTCAGGCTGTGAGGTGAGTAGTACTATTTTGGTCAGCATTGAAAACTGCATCGATTACCATGTTCATACGTCTGTTTTTCGTGGGTCGATAGTAGAGGTCATGTGAAGGTCAACTAATTATTTTTAATAGAATCGTATTTTTGACAGTAAACGATGTAGATTTCAATTCTCTGCGAGAAACTACTATACAATTTGCACTCTAAAACCATTGATTAAAGAGATATTTAAATTTCAAAATTGCATATCTCTTCATAGGGACATCCGAATATCTTCTGAACCAATGATTTTAGACCATTGATGCGACAGCACTTTTCTATAGAAAATTTCGAGCTGAATCGATCGGTGCCTTCAAAAATATAAAAAAAGCTAATTTGTACCTTCAAATATCCAACAGGCACATCGTCTCGCACAGAACCAGTCAACTTTTGTTTGAAAGATTCTTCCATACAGTGAACAGTCTCGAAGATGTTTCACCTCAAACTGTCAGGTGACTCACCCTGTATATCCCTTTCTCTCTCTCACACTCTCTGTTCTGTTCCGGTTCTCTGCTCTCTTCAATGCTTTCGTTCCTGGTCCTAGATGGGGGTTCCGGTGGCCCCGGTATTTTCACCAGCACCAACCACTAAACAACCACCACCCTCTTCCTCGGACACGCCTCCTCCGCCGACGCCACGCCTCTGCGTCACCTCCGCCGCCACCCTCGGACACCGATTCCTCGGCGTGTCCTACTCGTGTTCGTCCTTCGCGCGTCACCGGAACCGGCAGAGGCCTCCTCCTCCACCAGTTGGCTCCTCCTACTTGGCCCCGTTCCTAGTCAGCTAGCTGCACCACCGCGCTCCCCGCTCTTCGGGTCTGCTGTAGGAGCCCGCCACCCTGGGACGAGGTTAGGACCCTTCTCCGTCGAGTACTAGCTCTGAAACAGACACCATCATAATCAGTTTAATAATCCATTGTCTATCAAGTCGAATTTTATTAGAATAACGTTGAATATTGCAGCTCTGCCCACGGGCCGGGGCACTCGTGGATGCCTGTGGGCGGAGCTGTGAGCTAAGTCGCGCGCTAGTGGCGTATGCCGAAGCGGAGTGGGGGGAAATAGGTGACGCAACGCCAGGGGGCGTGGCTTATTGGGCCGCCGATTTGTATTTAGAAAACTCTACACATACATGCAATGTTTGATTGATATTGAGGTACAGAATGGGCCAACATTTTACATTTGGCTTGCTGCTGAAAAATCTGAAGAAATGATTACAAAGCAGCTTCTTTATTAGAAATTATTGACTATTACATTAGGTGGTAATACAAGTTAAGGGATATGAAATAGCCTGTAACGATAAGTTGAAACAAATGTACACAACATTAATCGTTGCAATCTTATCATTTTTCAGGAAGTGCACACATTGATTCCGGTCATTTATTAGTACCATTACCATTTAGATAAAATATTCAAGTAAGTTTAAAATAATTGGCAATACAAATGATAGAAATAATATAAAATCATTTAAAAACTAATTTCCAGTAAAAATTGTAATGTAAAAATGTAGTGTAAAAATTCAAGAAAAAACCGAACTTTTCCTGCAATTGCTGGAACGAATCGAAACTTTTGAGTACCACTGTACCCCGTATCGGTAAAAACGGAGTAGGTTTACACGATTACGATTAAGTGGCGTCGACAAGGACAAAGAGTGTGCCTGTAACCGCAAAACATTTCTGCGCCGAAGAAAAAGTAATTTCCTTCCGCGATCGTGATCGGATAAAAAAAAAAAAGAAACGTACACGAGAATGGCAGCGGAACATGTTACAGCGTTTAAAAGTCGCCCTCGAGCCGAGGCCTAGTTCCCTTTCTCGGTGGTGGACGCTTTTGTGAGAGAAATTGTCAGCCAGGTTGCCTTTGAAACCGTCCAAAGAAAATATGGCCGCGAGCGATCGCGTCTCGAAAGACACCGGTGATTTATTATTGATGCTAGAAACCGAGAGTGTACTTCAGGGACACCCGGTACGTGAGAATCTGTGACTCGAACGCCTTATCGGCGAACCTTTTCGCACGGATTATACAGAACGCATGGGAGATTGTGGAACGAGACGTTACAGGGTAATTCAATATGAAAAACAGCGTCGAAAATGTGGAATAAAGTTTTTTCATTTGGGACCTCGTTTGCGAAAAAATTTAATATAAATGTCCCTTGTTTTGAAAAATCGAAAGAAACCCCCCCCCCCCCCCGTGTTAGTTCACCTTTCCATGTAAATTATACAGCATTCATAGAGAAAATTAAGAAATTAAACAAAGGGGGGGGATGATTCTACTAAAAAAAAGGAATCGAAAACGTAGAACAAAATTTTTCCATTTGAGACTTCGTTTCCGAGAAAATTCGCTATGAATACACGTGGAGCACACGTGCACAACATTTGAACAAATACAGGTGATGCAGTCGACAAAGAGTTATTGTGCTTTCGAAATTGTTAACGAAACGTAGAATTGTTCATAGCGTTCTTTATTTTTTAAACATTAAATATGGACCTACTCTATGAATTTTTTAATTGAAGTCTGATCGAAAACTGTATCATTCGTTCCTAATTCTTATAAAAGACTTGTCCTCTTCCACCAGAGTAATAATTAATGCTCATCGGAATTCTCTCAAGCCTGGAGACAATAAATTTTGGAGTTCATATGCCCTATTCATATTCCACGTGCGACTTCGTTTTTAATTCAATCGCCGCCATAATGGATGTGTCCGACCTTTCGATATTAAATTGATCGATAATCGCGACTATATATTGAATCGGTCGCTGGTTCAAATGCATCGGAAACCTATTACTCGGAAAAATGATTGCATATTAGAAAAAGACCGTTCCAATGAGATCAGGAAATCGATTTTACAACATGCTCTCCGTGCAAATGTATAAGGATGAAGTAGCACTACCTCAGCAACAAAAATAAAATTGCATAAATGATACAACTGTTACATATTTATAGAAACATTAGATAAAAGAAACGCCCTTCCTCGTGTTTAAATAAAAATTAAATAAAAGTGAAACCCTTTTTAATATTTAAATGAACACCTAGTGAAAGAGGCACCTTTTTAAATATTTAAATAAGAATTAAATAAAAGAGGCACCCTTTCTGATACATAAATTAAAATTAAATGAACGAGGCACTCTTTCTAATCTATAAATGAAAATAAAATAAAAAATACAACTTTTTTGGTACTTAAATAAAAACAAAATAAATAAAATACAAGATACAACCTCTTTGTCTTTTAAATAAAATGAGAATTTTTGTCGACGTTAAAATTAAATGAAAAAGCCGCAATATTCAATATTTAAAATAAAATTGAATAAAAGAGACAGTTTTCAATATTTTAATTAAAATGAAATAGAAGGTACTGCTTGTTATGAATAAAATGAAATTGGTTATAAAAACTCAATGACCACTTCGTAATTGTTAAATTGGAATCGGTGGAGAATCAGATAAACAATCTTAAAATAACGAAGTGAAAAATTCAGGTTTGATAGTTGCCGAGGACGACTGCTATCGCAAGGGTGATTCGCCATTGTGTCACGGGGGTTAAAATCGATATAGTCAATAGTTCGACAAGTGTATTAAAGTTAGTGGCGTTCAAACTGTCAAAGAAAGCATTGCCACAGCCTCGGTATACTCCCAATACGGGCGAACTATGTATTTTCCAACTTCCGGCAAGTCTTCGGAAGAAGTACAACAACGACGAAAATAATTCATGCCGCTCGGGACGTAAGACCAGCATTCACATTTTGGGAAAAAAGCTGACAATCGAGCGATCCGAATTAATTCTCAACCCCCAGGCCGTAGATTTTTATGCAAAATAAAAATTGTCTGCAACAATTGTTTAAAACAGTTGTATTAAAATATTTCATATTTTAATTAAACGAAATATACAACGTGTACAACACAATTAAAACGAGATCGTAGGGTAACTGCACCAGTGAATAAACGGGCACCAGTAAATGAACGCTTTTCTATATTTCAACAAATTAGTAGTAGTGTTGTAAATTGTAGTCTTCATTGACTGGTATTTTTTATATTTTTTATTTAACCTTTAATAAAGACAAATAATAATAATTTCATTTTATTTGTGTTCATTTATTTTTGACAAATGAAGTATAGGGAGCCATTTGGCATATACGAGATTCCTTTAATTCACATATTTTTTTTTTAAATAAAATATCTTCCTGAACAATTTCTTAAATGTTCGTTCACTGGTGCAGTTACCCTATGTGTTTAAATTTAAAAAAAGGCAAATGGGTGAATTTTCGTCCTGAAGAACGTATAAGGGTTGAAACTAAAAAATATTATCAAATTTGAACCATATTTAGTCTGTAGTAAATATATGTAGGAATGAAACGTTAGGAAATTGTAAGAATGTAGTATAAGCATCTTTAATTAGGGGTGGATGTAGCTAAGCAAAAATGGCTGGTTGACTCATCAACCCCTTTTAATAGGTTAACCCCTAGCCTTGTCCGCGGCTGCGTGCACTAGTGACTTACAGTATAGTTAATGCCAACGTCGGCCTAACGTTTTCAACGAACAACACATGTTTCTACTAAATTTGTTATAGCTATCCAAAAAGGGGGTGGTTTTTCTTCGCAACTAAATGAATTATCAAGCATGACTACTACAATAATTTTTTCAGACTATTGTAATCTCTAAAAAAAATTGCTTGAAAATTTACTAAAATATTTTTAAGGCGATAAAGAATTATTACATTTACAATTATAAAACAGTGGCAAAAATTCTACAGTGGTTATGATAGACTTTGACGCCATTGTGAGGTTAAGATTCCCCAAACTTGCTGAATCTCCCAAAGAATAAAAAGAAACAAATGTTTCTACTAAATTTATTACAGCTATCCAAAAAGGGGGTGGGTTTTTCTTCGCAACTAAATGAATTATCAATCATGACTACTACAATAATTTTTTCAGACTATTGTAATCTCTCAAAAAATTGCTTGAAAATTTACTAAAATATTTTTAAGACGATAAAGAATTATTACATTTACAATTATAAAACAGAGGCAAAAATTCTACAGTGGTTATGTTAGACTTGGACACCATTGTGAGGTTAAGATTCCAAAAACTTGCTGAATCTCCCAAAGAATAAAAAGAAACAACTTTTTGTCCGAAATATTTCGTACAAAATTTCAATTATCGCATCTTCTTCAAATAATTCGTGCCGCCCGGGTCACGAAGTCTCTCGCTAGCAAGAGGTACGATTCATCTGCGCGTTGAATACAACCCCCAACAATGCATCTCGCACCAATTCTCTCATTACCCTCAGAATTACTTTCGACAATTGTGAGCCTGGCAATGCTTAGACCGATGTTCAACAATTGATTCAACCCTGAATTGTTCGTTAAGCTGCGCGTTTGTAATTATGTTGAAAAACAAACAGGAATACTACTGAATAACGCACGTAGTCATAATAGGTATCCACCCCACTCACAGTGCTTCAGACTTGCAACATAGGAGTGAAGAGGACAGTTACTATGACTGTGGTCCGTATACAAAGTGTATTCTCACCTAGCAACAATTGTTTTATGTTCTCCCAGTATGCGAGCATAACCTCTGTGTGCTCTTCAGGTTGAACATGTCGAAGACAATTTGAACCTACCACTGCCGGTCAAATGACTGGTTTTATATCTTTCATTTTACAAAATTGATTGGATAAAATTTTTTATCGAAGCCCACATTGGAATAAAAATTGCACAAAATCTAAATAAATAGAGCCTCGTTATTTTAATATGCTAACACATTTTAATCGCTTTTAGTGGTCAATAGGTTTAGTGTTAATTAAATTGATCATAACTTGATACTTCCTAAGGAGCTTTTAATAACCACCCATGAAATATATAAAGAGGAATTTTTACAAAAAAAGTTCTTTAGTATGCAACGAAAATGGGGGAAAATTACCAAATGGATCTCTGTTACAAATAACTAGCTAGATGTAGCTCTCGAGAAGCTGGGTCAAAACGGACCCATCCAGCGCCACCCAAGGGTCAATCCTCCAGTTCGAACCATCCTAACCCAAAACCAGACAAGCTCGAGAAAACCCTGGGGTGTCCCCGGGGATACAGAGAAGAACAACCATAATCGAGCGAGCCACAAAATAAAAATGGCCCATCCTTCACGATTGACACGAGCTGGCCGTCGTCGCACCCAGGGCCGTACACCCAGAAGAACCGTCCAAAAATAACCGGCGACAGCCGTCAGTCAACCGGAACGCGAACTATCGGCGAGAAACCCCGAGGTGGGGGCGGGGGAGAGGGGGATGATGGTCAGTTCTAGGAAAAGCTGGAAAAGTCGAAGAAAGCCTTGAAGAGGAAAACCGCGTTCGTATTTGAAAGTAAGACGCGAATCCCCAGAGCGGGTTGTATAGATATATAGCATGAAAGGCGAGTTAGCTCATCACCCCCTGTTAACAGGTTAACCCCTTTGCCGTACGGCCTGGCTGCCTGGCTCGCGTCTGCGTGTCACGGAGTCACTTCACCAGTCCCATAATCCGCACACCTCACTCCCACGAGCCTCGAGCACACTGTACATCGGAGGAGACGATGCTCGCGACGATCATTTATTAAATGTTCCTCCTCCCCCCACTGATCAATTCGTAGCGGCGAAAAGGGGCTCGTGACGAGAGAGCCAGGAGATCTCTCGCACCGATGCCGTAAAAAAAAAAGATGACGAACTTCTAGTTCGGTCAGAGGGATACCAGTAAAGTTGGTTAAAATAAACAACTCACTGGCGTAGCCACCCCACGTCGATCCGCTAGGTGCCAGGGTAGCTCCAGGTGTCACCGGGCGCGCACATAGACGACGACGCCTGTCCTCTTGCGACGAACGGATCCCTTTTTCACACACCCGTGGTCTGTCCTCGACAACGTGTAACTCACTAGTCTCACGTCTCACTGGATACTAGCAGATTCTCTATCTCCGCGTGTACGCACGGTGTCACGTCGCTCCGTGGTCGTGGTCGTCGTCGCCGTCGCCGTCGTGGTCGTTGTCTTCGTAGAATCGATACCGGCGAACTCTCGAACACACTCTCCGCGAGAGAGAACTCGAACGCGGCCGACGAAAGAACAACCGAACACCGGGGGCCCGGCCCGAGGGAGACCGATTCGAACGGACACGGAAAGAGCCGAAGTGGCCGCCGCGACACTGGAGCGTGTGTATCTCTCGCCGGGCGCCGCGCGCGAGCCGAGCCGAGCCGAGCTACCCGCGGCTAGTTAGTTAACTAACCGTGCTGGAATATATATCGGCGACGGTGACACGGTGGTGCGAATCGATGACGATCTCTCTCTCTCTCTTTCTCTCTCTTCGTACACTCCAAGGGGGAGTTTTTAGCACTTCGGACAATCCGAACGGTCACGTTTCTTTTCTTTTACGTGTGTATATGTACATATAGAGCATAGGTATATGCTTGTATATCTGTATATATGGATCAGTGTATATACATATATCTATATGTATATATTGTTTCTCTCTCTCTCTCTCTTTCTCTGACGCGACGGACGAACGCGAGACGTTTTATGTGTTTTTTTTTTTTTGGTTTGTATGACGGGTTCGACCGACGCGTAAAAACTGATGTGCGGGATCCACACGGACCGTGTACAAAAAAGGTCGGCCGAGAGAAAAGAGAGAGGATCGGCGACACGAGCAACCCGAAGCGTTTCGAGGAGCTGGACGCGTCCCTGGTGAGCTCCGGTGCACGACTGAGGCGCCCTCTCGCCCCGCCCCAGAGGCGCAGCGGCGCTCACGGCCGCGAGGTTCGACGGGACGTCGATCGATCCGCCGACTGGCCCCACCACTGGACCCTCCGGGATGGTGAGGAGAGATCCCGCGAGGGCGCACGCGCGGGATTCATCCCTGCGCGGCGCTAGGTATCGAGGAATCGAGAGAGACTCGTCCTGCGGGATCGAGAGCTCGAGGATTTGAATCCGGGCGCATAGCGCACGACAACCTCGCCGCACGATCTGAAACAAATTGGGTAGATGAAATCGTGTATATAAATTAAATATGCTATGAACGTACGAAATATTTATTTTGAAAAGCTGTACATTTACTACCATGGCGGATATACATATATGCAAACAGCCTCTTTGAATAATTTATTTGTTATAGGGTAACTGCACCAGTGAATGAACAGTTAAGAAATTGTTCAGGAAGATATTTTATTTAAAAAAAAATAATGCCAAATGGCACCCTATACTTCATTTGTCAAAAATAAATTAACACCAATAAAATGAAATTATCATTATTTGTCTTTATTAAACGTTAAATAAAAAATATAAAAAATACCAGTCAATGAACACTACATTCTAGTAATTGAACAATGTTGGAAAAGCAAAAAATACAAAAATACAAAAGCGTTCATTTACTGGTGCAGTTACCCTACGAGAACTTTATGTAGGTATTTTATTTCGTATACATAACGAACTGATTACTGCAATTATTGATGACCAACAAAGAATAGAGATTTATTTCGTACGGAAATTTCTCACTCCAATCAGCTGAATCATTCGAATGAAATAACAAGTAATTGGGGGTTACGACAAGATTAATTGTTATTTCTCGCTCACTTTGGCGATCCGTCACACCGTGCGCGCGCGTTTCTTCAGGGTTGCTAACCTGCCATGGCGAATCACTTTTCCGCTGCGGTCTGCCGGGAAGTTAGGCTCCGGTCGAACTGATAAACTGGGGGACAATGCTCGGCTTAAAGTAGGTTAGATTCAGGGGGTGTGGATTTTCAAAGTCTGTGGCTTGAATGCACGGGCCTGTTCGGGCCGAGGTGAGGCTTTTTTTGGAAAATTTTCGGTGCTTGCCACCTGGTCCTCTGTTTACCCGGAGCACTGTAAAGTGGTGCTTAGTGTTGCTGTATACTGCTGCCATTAACGGCGTATCGCCTCTTAGCAGCATTTACTGCTGCTCGCTCGAAGACTATACTTCGGTAATGTTCAAGGAATGATAAAATATGTAACCGAGATAGCCCTAGAGTATTGTTGGATTTTAGGAAACTGAATGATTTATTGGGCAGTGACTGTATCGTGACTGCCTAATGATATCTAATAAATGAAAGACTTAATTATTTATCTGTTGGAATTTATTATGCCCATACACACAGTTACAACGGTGTCTATATTCTCTCCCTCTTGCAGAACTATACAACTACACCTTGTAATTCTCTTCTACGCTACGCAGAAATTACTATAGCTTCATCCTACACGAGATCATTAGTATTAAAGCCTACAGCAATACCTTTCTATACAATTTTCTTGAAAGGATAAGAAGAAAGGAAATTCTTCCGGTTTCTTACCGATAATTAATAATGCAGTTATTTGCAGCGTAACGATACCGACAGCGAGTAATGCAGGTTGCAGCAGATATTACAGACTGTAGGTAATGCAGATATCCATAAAACCATCTGAAAATAATATACTTTTTTTTTATAGAAAATAATAAAAATCGGTTTTGTTTAAAAAAAAAAAAAAAACTACTTTCTGAGAGATACGCTAAATGGAGAGTGTTAGATTTTAATTAAAAGGGATATTAGAAAATGTGAGAAAAATTCATCCACTCTTCCAATCCACCGAGAAATGATAATTATCCAGGATGTCTTTTGAAATGAATGATAGAAACAGTATTCAACGAACAATATCTCCAAATCATACTATATTATTCGCAAGATATTCGTGGCTCTCTACCTATAGTACAGAAAAACGATTAACACTAAAAATCATCAAGTAACTCCATTTGTATTACAGTTGGAATCAATGAATTCGTACCACTCACCCATCCACGCACCCTCTTCAGCAATCATACACATATTCGATACTATGTCTGCGTATACAGGATGAGTCACATGAAGTGTCACATGCTAATTCCTTGCAAAACTATTCACTGTAGCAACGCAAAAACTCTTTTGAACATTTTATATAGTTTCCCGACAAATCTGTAACTCCTAATAAAACAAAGTGAAAATGTCTTTTTAGCAAAAACAAAAATAACCAAAGGTATTATCTACATAATAAAATTGTAAAATGACATACTACTCAACTGTTCTGAGCAATAACACAGTGTATAACTATTCAACAAGATATCAAAAGGACGCGAACCTTCGTAGACTGTTTTCAGCAATCATCAATAGAATTTTGTTCGTCTCCGACTACCATACTATTGAGCTACTAATGGTATCACAATAATAGAGACCCTTATATGGGTGCCAGTGTTTTGCTAGATCATCGAGGTACCATTTCAAGGTAGTCGTGGGTACCAATGTGGCACCGATAATACCACAACGATGAAAAACTGTCCTACTTCACTAGGGTACCAATGATACCGCAGTGGCAAGATACCGTTCTAATGCATGGGTACTCATGACAACGCAGGGACACGGTACCAATGATACCACAGTGACAGGGTACCTATCTAACTCATGGGTACCGATGGCAACGTAGGGACAGGGTACCATTCTAGTAGACGGAGTACCAATGATATCACAGTGACAGGGGTATCATTCTATTACACGTACATCAATGATACCACGGTATTACGAGATACCATTACAAAACATTGGGGGTACCAGTGGTGTTGCAATAGCACAATACCATTTTAATATACGAGGTACCAGTATATATGGTACACCATGGTATTGGGTTACCATATTTTTTTCTAACGTGGCACCATGTGGTACTGCTGGTTTCCAAGAAATATTGAGCTCCCGAAGTGGATTGTTTGGTAATTTGAGACAATCGAGACAAAAACAATTTTCGATGGCACTTAAACACATACTGTGACGCATCCTATTCGTATGAAAAATTACACACATATAGACATACCAATATATGTGCCAATAAATATACACACATGTAAAATAATAAAATTTAGCTTAAATCTCACGCGTACGCTAGCCATACGTTTATACTTCCTTTGTTTTTCATTTATACACATATATATGTTTATATACTTCCTCTACATAGACGCGCATACGTATACACAGGTGTGTGTGTGTGTGTATATGTACACGAATGATAATGTATTATATAGTAATAATACACTATGTCGCATATAAAAAACAATTACTTATCGTAGAATACAAGATTGTTTCGTACATATACATAGATATACGTATATGGATATACATACATACGTAAGCACGCCCATACATATGTGCACACATACACATATGAATACGTATATGTATTTATGTATATATATATTCTTTTTATTATTAATCTGTTTTCTTTAATTAATTGAGTGTCAATTTTGTATCATCGTCGTCGTTATTAGTATTGTTAGTTATTATTATTATTATTAGTATTAATTAATATTATTATTATACACATATCTCGTCTCCTTACGTCTTCGTTTCGTTCGGAATTGTTTTTTCATCGTTCCCTCGTTCCGTTACCAAAAATTTGCTTTTTATTTAACAATTAATTCTCGACTCGATTAAGATTTTCTGTTTAATTAAAAAAATAATTCTATAATGTACACAATTGAAAATTGAGAATTTTTCAAGAAAATCTATTCAATCTTTATATCCGTAAAAAAAAGCAAGATTTTGGTCACTCAGCTCCAAACGGATTCGCATTTGCGTTTATATACTTTATCTATAATTTAACTATACATCTTATGCGATTAGAAAGAACGTGTGTCCGATTCCGGATTCAAGATTTCGTACTACGTCGTTGCGTATAAAAATGTTTCAAATTTATTTAAACAAATTTCCATTACCTGAATACAGAAACACTTTACCGGCATCTATCGAAATTTCATTTTCTCAAGCAACTCATGCAATTTTTATCTCGTGGTACGCTAAAACAATTAGAATTGTTCGTTAAAACGATAAATAATATTTTTGTCAACAAAGTAAAAGAAACAGATAGAAATATAAAACACCGCTTATTTTACAACGTTCTCTTTAATTATGCAACTTTTATTATCATTGTATAACTGTCATAATAATCGATTTATCTTTTTTTATACAATCATTCAGAATCATCAAATTTTTTCTCGTAATCACACGATATAATCACTAACGCACAATATATGTACCTCTTTTATCTTTTAAACAAAATAAAAAATCGAACGGAAGAACATAACAGTTGCTCGATGACGATTATGGTTGTTAAAACACGCGTATATCTCCGATCGATAGGGGGCTCGAAAGTGTAACAATAGAAAATAGTAAAAATTTATATAGTATGATTAAAAAAAGAAAACAAAGATACCAAAAAAAAAACAAGTTAAAACGTTATTTAAAAATTATTATTATTGCTTCGTCGTTATTTTATCGATATACGTAGATCGAAAATGAAACGAAATTTGAAAACGGTATCACCTATACGAAACGGTCTCCTTTTATCTCTCTACCTTAAATTACAATAATGACAAGTAATCGAAGAATATTCTTTTATACTTATTTTTACCTTCTTCGTCCTTCTTTTTTACGCTTTAAAAGCTAACAATTGATACAAAAATCGACTCGTTGACGACACGATTAAAAAGGCTATCCAGAATACTCGTCGGAGATTAATAATGTAATTAATTGTCGACGAGACTTTTCTCGTTACATCGTTAATCTTTCGATAAAAAAGTGACTTGGATGGACCAGGGAGCTCGAACAGTTCTCATTAAATCAAACGAGATCGAAATACAGTATTCCCTCCGTAGCATCGCGCTTCTACCCCCACCACTTTGTGACGTAGCGCGACGTTACGGACGAAAAGCTGTGCAACGAGCTACGATGAGGAAAAACGTCATGGGACGGGGGTAGATATGATAAAAGTAAACTTTAGGAAGGAATCATGATTAAATGACCCTAAAATTTCTCGTTACCAAGTACATTAAACTTAACAACGTGACACGTACCAGCATATAAAACGTTGAGCAGAGAGTCTGGGACATACAAAATTACGATATAATAGGATTAATTTTGACCTAAGCTGTGTCATGCAATTATGGGTTCAGTGAAAAGCAAAATGGTAGCTGGAACAATAAAGGCAACGATGCAGTGAAACGATAGTACTCGAGGAAAGGATCGATTCAAATTAGAAGAATGCGGTAAAACTGGTTTTGGAGACCTACCTGAAGTATTCATTGATCCGTTAATTGCGTTAAGACCGATAATACAGCATTGATCCATTAATTACGTTAAGCCCGATAAGAGAGCATGACTTGTTATGATCATGATATAGGTCTGCAGATGAGGATGAACGAGGGAACAATCTTGCAATTATGGTAAGTGTTGGGCTAAAAAGAGAGGAAACGAGAAAAGGGTCGTCTTGGTTGGCAGGTGTTGAAACGTCATCCTTCATTGTATTCGTATCTCCATCCTCCGCTGCCATCTTCAACCGTGTTTTTCATCTGCTCGGCTACAATCTCGATCAGCGATCTCGTGTCTCGTCATGGAGTGGAACTCCCGTAGGAGCTTCCTCCATCTACAACTTCAACGAAAGAATTTCCATCTTTTCAATTGTTAGGTGTCTGCAAACTACCATTCTTGTTACGTTCATGTCTTTAAAAGTGTTAGCTTCTCGACATTCCTCCTCTGATTTTGATCTTAGACTGCTTGCAACTTTGTATTCTTACTTATGCACTCTGAACATAACTTATTGGCTCGCGTCTTATCAGACACCGTTGCTCAATAATTCGGCCACATACCCGGTTAACGCCAGCTCAATTGCCATCCTCGTACTCATCCCCGTATGCCATAACGTTGTGTACTTTTTGGTGGGTTTTTTCGCGCGTGTGTATATGTATTCGTTTGTGTTTTAGGTGTACGTGTGAGATCGAGCCAGAAAGCCAACTGCCGGTGGAGCAGACTCTAGCTGAGGCACGCGATGTCGCGACGTTGATGCTGCAAGAGTTTTATCTGCTCCACGTTCCGTTTCCACATCCTGGAACAAACTTTGTTCAATTACTCAGGGCCAGTTGGAGGTGACGTCAAGTCGACTGACCACCTCAGCCGATGGAGCTACAAAGCGATGGTGCAACAAAGGACATTCAAGGTGTCTCTCTACTTTGATCGCTCCGAAACATGAAGCTAAATAATGCCAGAGTGTTATAGACACATTCGTGAAACTGGCAACATCGTATGATTCGATGTTGAGTCCCTTTTTATTTCATGATATTACTTGGAGTGTTTATAATTGTTTTTAGAATTGAAAACTACAAAATTCCAATTTGCAACGCCAGACCCTAAAAATATTTAAAGATTGATAAATATTGTCACAAAGTTTGTAATTAACAAGTTCATACTTTTAAAATATTGCCAAGAATCCTATTATTTTTCGACCTTCAAGTAGGGAAGTCCCCATTGACAGTGCTGCTATCTATTACACCCCAATTCAGTTGAAGGAAGCAATCCTCATCAACAGACTGCATAATTCATATTCTTTTTAAATTAGTAAGAATATCAATTAAAATATTGTAAATAAAAAATGAATTAAATAAATAGCAATTTTATTGGCGTCTGAAGGTTGACATAACCTATACTATTTAGCTCCCCTATAAACAATGTATGAAATGATGAATACTTTGCGAAGAATCTGTATAACAGACTAATCGCATATAATAATATACTTCAAATTTAACTGTTATATGAGAGTTATAATTTTATAAAATAATTTATTCGTAATACTTACTAAAAATGTCGGAATATTCATCGTGGACATATGTTTTATATAAAAAAAAAAGAAACATAAGACTTTTTCTTGATCTACAATTATAGAATATTAATGTACATATAATATATTTGCACATATGTACTATCAAAAACGATAAGACAGCGTTATTCGATCGATGTGATCAAATAAAGAAATTATAGTTCAGATTAAAGGTAGAAATGTAGAAAAATGTAAAAATATTTTGCAAAGAGTCCAGGGATAATTGATATACAGGAAATAGCTTCTAATAAATAATGTATAAACTATTGTTTTGAAACTTCGCATCTACTTTGAGGCATTGTTAAAAAAAAAAGCTGATAAAGACAACAATCCAGAAACTTCGGTGCGAATAGTATAAAAAATAAATCAGTTATTTATACAAATGACACAGAACAGGGGTGAAATCAAGAGACACGTGTGCAAGGAATATATGAGCATGCAGATAAACGATTGATAAAAAACCAGTCCTCTCAAGATGACAGATGAATAAACAAAAAAAATGCTTTATTCTTCTTACAAGAGTGAATATACTTTATTCGTAGCAATAAACAAAATTAATAAATGTATTTTATTTAAATATGCATGATATTCGTCTTATCACAAAATATAGCTTAATTTAAAGGTTATCGACACTTTAACAATCTTCCTCCCTCATTGACTTAACAACGACCGCATACGCATTCAATTGTATCGTTCTCGACTTGCTCGCGCGTTGACTTTTTCACTGTCGATCATAGGAAGGACATATCAACTATCCCCAACTTCTTGCAATTGGTGCGTAATGAACGCGTTAAGAGAATTACTAACCAAACTCGTGCCGGCAGAAGAAGCAGACGTGGCAGCAGGGGTAGGCACCGTCAATATTGGATGATATTATCTACATCTGCGAAGCCGCATGCCCCAAGTTCTGCGCGAGACATTAACCGTACGAGCTCCCTCGCGTGCGACGCTGCGACTTCCAACGGTGGTCGTCGTGGAAAATTACTCGATTCTGAAATTATGTTCACACAATATCAAATCAACTGCCAAACAGTCGTCTTTCTTTACATAAATTGCCAAAACATGTCAAACTACATAGTCACCAATATGGCGACATTCGTCCTCGGAGGGTTGATTTTATCAGATAAAATTACTCGTAAATTGTTTATTGTGTAAAAAAATGTTTCAAACAAAAGTTGTTCGATACCGAGCAAAGTGTACAGGGTTTCCTAGACCACCCGTCCACCCCTATTAAAATGGTGGAGAGTGATTTTTATTGAAAACTACAAAAATTTTAGTAACTAATTCGAGTACGTTCATTCGAATGATACTAGTTGCAATTTCCGGTTCTAACCGGAAATATGATTTTCAGACCGGAAGTCGTTTTTTTTTTCAATGGGACCTGGTAATTTTTATTGCATATTTAGATTGTACGCAAAAAAATAAAACTGTTGTCTCAGACGTTTTTCTCGAAAATGCGTGTATCAATCACAAAACGATTATTAAGGTACCGATTACTCCAAATATTCGATTCATGTTTATTTCCATAATTAATCTTTGTTGCACTTTTGTTTATTTCCATAGTTTATTTCTGTTAAGTTGTTCATTAATTTATTTAAGAAAAGGTATTGTCCTTTACTGTTTGTCCTGTAACATGTGCAAATTCATTATTAAAAATTACATCTTTAATTTAAAAAATGTGAATTCATACATTGGAGTTAATTTTCCGTCCAATGGAGGCATTTTCGAGACAAACATCTGCGAAAATACTATTATAATTTTTTGCGTACAATCTGTATATGCAATAAAAAATACCAGGTCCCATTGAAAAAAACGACTTCCGGGCTGAAAATTATATTTCCGGTTAGAACCGTAAATTGCAACTACCACCATTCGATAGAGCGTACTCGAATTAGTTACTAAAATTTTTTTAGGTTTCAATAAAAATCACTTTCCACCATTTTAACAGGGGTGGATGGGTGGTCTAGGACACCCTGTATAATCCAGGAAGTAGTTTCCCGATATTTTACTTTTATATCAAGATATCAAACCGCTCACGACTTTTAGTAGCACAATACTGTGTAATATTTGACCTAGCAGACAGTAATGTCGCTTATTATGATTAGAAGAACGTAGTAGATATTATGCTTGTGTAGCAACTGTGTAAGGTATGCGTCTCTCCTGATTTACGCCTCATGGCATTTTTATACACGTATGTAATATCTGGGCGAAGACGCATTTGCATTCGTCGCGAGACCGGTCTCATTAATATTGCAGTCATTTACAATTCGAGCACACCATTTCAATCTCTCAATTTATACGCAGCAAACAAAACACGTGCATTGTCTTACCAAGAATGGCGGAATTGAGTCTTGCGCAAACGGTCTCCCTTTGTTGGGGATCGAGCTGCCATCCGACCGGCGAATCCCATGGATTCGCATAAGCAAGAAGACTGAACGCATCGTGCAGCATCTTCTTATTGCTTTCGTTCTTCCCGTGCTGTTGCCGAAGATGTATCGACTGGGAGTAGAGCTGTCTGCCGAATTCTAGCATCTTCTCGATCGCCTGTTTGTCGCCGCCACACAGCTGTTTCCTGTTGGCCTTGTTCGATGTGTTCTCTGGAGTACAACTGCCGTTTTGTTGCTGGTGGGTTTGATTGGTATTGTCGATCTCTGGGAACAGGTGAAATTTTCTTTTCAAGAAAAATTTCAACCGGAAGCAGCTTTGGAACAATATAAATCGGTGTAAAATGGCGAATTGCTTTTAATCCTCATCCGTCCCTTGTGTCAATTTGATATATTTTTCATGTAAAGGATGTTATTAAGCCATTTATTTCATTCGACACACGAGGGACACATTAAGTAACGAAAATGAGGGACGGATGACAGTTAATAAGAATAAATAACGTCGATTACTTTTCTCACGGAACAACACAATAACGTCTCACCCATGTCAACGTCTTCTCCGTTCTGACATTTGTACCCGTTCGTATTCAGATCGCCATTCTGGTAGCCGTTATTGGTTCTGACGCCGTTCACGATATTCTCTTCCATATCTACATCGTCCTCGATCTGACCGTTGACGAACTGTTGCTCGGTGGAGCCGTTGATCGCGTTGCTAATGTTCATCTCCTCGACATTGCCGTTCGTCGAGGACTTGGTGTAAGCCTTCGTCGATTGTATAACGCTAGTTTGATTAATGTTGGAATTCTGACAGACCTCGGAGTCACTGCCGTTCACCATTTCGACGAACTGTCGACACTTCAAGGCGAAAAGAAGGTTCGAGTCTCTCTCGAGGAGACCCGGGTACAGTCGACTCGTCAGTTCTATGGCCTCTCCCATTCTACCTGCCAGTACCAACTTTAGAATTCCTGAAAACGAATAACATCAATTACGTGTACTCTAATGATTATCACCGTATCATATTATCTATCTTACATGAGACTTACTTTGCCTGTTTTTTATGGAGTTGAAGTCTTCCTCCAACACTTGACCAGTACTGTTAGCAAATGCTTCGGCAGTGGCACAATAACCGTGGTGGACTAAATATGTTGATACCATTCTGCAAATAAACAAAACAATTAAAGAACAAATAACAAATAAGAGACTGGTCCGCATACTTTCATAATTGAATGAAAAAAAAAGAAGGAACACGATGTTTTCAGATTGTGTGTTAAACTACACTTTAAAGGCAAAGCTTAGGATGCATGTTCGACAGAAATTTCTCTAAACAACCATATTATGCCTCGACACAGTCTTTACTTTAAAAAAAAATAAAATAAAATATTATTTCAACAATTTTTAGTGATCTTACAGTTCAGAAACATTCTGCTACTCCTGTATTTCGTACTTAAATCGTCTGACTGCTAAAAATGACGACAATAAAAAATATAAAGCAATTCGTAAAGTGTGTACGTTTTTTTTTTATTATTGACAGGTCGTCAATACTGTCATTCCAACACTGCATTTCCACATAAAGAGTGAGACAAAGAGTTCAACTTACTTGTGAAGAACTGCTTGCCACTGACCGTGATCTGGCGTGGGATAGTTTATGATTTGCAATCTTGTTCTGACACGGAGCTCGTTGAGCATGTCGTCGATGTCAAAGACAAACGGTTCCTGACCGAAATTTGCTTCTACCACTTCTCCTGGTGTTTGAAGACCCACCGTGGGGTATAAATTTGGCTGTGGAAAGTCAAATGTGTTAGTGACAATTAGATGTAGAGGTGTGCGATGCATTCGAGAATTCCAAAATTCTTTGAACTCGTCCAAATTCCGAATAAAATTTCTGGGAATCTCGACCCGACATTTTCGTGTTCTCGCACACCTCTTAAAAGCAATCGACAAAAAAGAATGAATTGTACATACCGGAAGTTCGGTGAATGCGATACCAAGATGGTGTCCATTCTTTGTGTAAAAGACAGTGTTATTAACAAGATTCACACCGCAGCCGATTACATCGCCGGTAGTGAATGTTGGCCCATATGGTTGTCCCGTTCCAGAAGAACAGAAGCTGTGTCCATCGTCAGCATGGTACCCGTAGGAGAGCCTGTCCCAGCCTGGCAGCCTGTTCACATTTACACCGTGTGCAGATAGACCAACACCCATGTAACCGTCTCTACCTTTACTGACAATCTTCACTTCGAAATAGTAGAGACCACATGCTGCTGGTATTGAGTGTGTTGTACGGACACTGGCTGCATCCTTGTGAGTCTTTCCGTAGCCTGAAACAGAAGCACCATGGATTTATTAGACGGATGAAAGAGTCGATTGTAAAACGAAGAAAGAGTGTCTTTCATTTGTTGCTTTAATTTATAATAATTCGCAATTTATATGGAACCCTGATCTACTTAACTGTGTACTGTTTCTAAGTTCTTTAATGAGTTCAAAATTCTCTACTTGCAGGTACATGGTTTAATTGCTTGGATAAATATGTTAAAATTGTTGTTGTTTTAAACTTAGAATTTTACATATTTTTCTTTTAGTTGGATATGTATATATATAAATTAAATGAAAGAATATAATTGTGGCAGAATATTTATTTCATAGAGAATGTTTAGAATTTAAAACATAAACTAATAAATATTACCTTGTTATATTGTACCCAGATGTTTATTTCACAAATTGCTCTGATGAATTATTTATTCCTTTAGTGCATCCATTAAAGAAATTAAAAGTTTTGAAATTAATTACATAAAATTCAAATATGCTTACATATACATACGAGTAGTTAATTTTCGTGATGTTAAAAAATTAGTTTAACAACAAAAAATATATGTCACAACTGATTCGATGCTTGTTGTTGCTCCAATTGTTAATTAAAGGAATATCGAATAAATTATTCTTGAGTTGATTATTGTTTGAAATGATAAAATGTTTCTTCTATTATTAGTTATCAATGGTATTGATAATTGACATGAACTGAATATAATTTTCAATATAGCATGATTTAATTACCCTGCATAATAAAATAATTTATTGTGATACAGTACATATTGGTATTTGCTTCATGGAAACTTGAGTAATTTCCCATTTGTTTCGTATCAATCGATTGTTATAACATAAACATTTATTAAACACATGTTTAAGTACAATAGATTAACAAACAAGAGACAGAGAGAATATAAATTATTATGAATGTTAATTTTCCAGAACTGGTCTGTCGAAGTTTACATTTGCAAATTCGAAACAAATATAATAAAGATAGTGTAATCTTTATCAACTTTTTATTCATAAAAAACAAAATAATAGGCAAAACAACATAAATAATTGTCGAGTAAATTGCACTCTAGTCATGACAAATCTACATTTACTCTAATCCTGAAAAAGAATATAAAACACATTACTTTAATTAGCTGTTTAGGCACAAATGATAAGTTAAATAATTCGTACTATTTGATAATCGCCTTCAGCGAAATCGAACGGCTGGTAAGATCGAAAAACGACAAACATCGATAAAAAGAGAGAGAGATTAACTAGAACAATACGGTTCGATCTAATACCACCATTAAGACGGAAAAATCTATTCTTAATTGTTTACAGCGTCGACAAACGCGATAAGCCCTCGAGCGTGAAACATTGAATTTCTGGCGTTCCGACCATACCAGTGATTTTATTGATAAGTATATAAACCGTGTAGTAGTGACAACGACACGTTGCAATATTCAGTAGCGTCACGCGCCACGTGCAACGAAACTAACAAGTCCCAACAATTTAAATGTAAAATATGTAAACTTTCAGATTAATCTACGACGAAGATGGAACCAGAGGGAGAGGGAGGACGCGAGAGTGCGAGAATGACGGAAAGAGTGAGCGAGCGAGCGAGAGAGATAGAGTGAGAGACATCGAGTGCGAGAAAGAGACGAGAGACGCGCGAGAAAAGGAAAGAGAGAAAAGTAACTGTTCAAACATCGCAGCTGTCATTGTCATTGCGTCTTCCCCTACGCAGATTCATTTTTTCTGTCAATACGAGAAAAATTCTGCCCACGAACAACACGTATCCGAGAGGGGGGATTTCGACGCGTAGGGGAATTACCGTTTGAAAATCTAGAAACACAACAGAGGTTGGAGGCGATCGGGGAGAAAGTCGAACGGAGACCACGACCGATCAGCTGATTCCTTTGTTTAGGTCGCTGACACACGCGAAACGGAGCTCTGCCATTTTCAATCGATATTACAAGCCCCGTCAACGATTCGTCCGTATCGGGCAACGATCGGATCCGATTGGCCAGGATCGTTCCGCGATCCTCGGACAGGCTGTGACACGAATGATCGAGCTGAATCAATCGACCTGGACACGGGAACGAGATCCACGGGCCCCTGTAGATCGGGGGAGCACAATCGAAGCAATCGTACCTTTGTAGTGAACACGAAGGTTGTTTTTAGAGAGGCCGATGAACGTGTACTTGTCCTTGGAACTCCACGACCTTGGCAGCGGTGTCTCCTCCTCGTTTACCATCGGATAAAGTAGCTTCAGAGGATCGACGGGCTGGTTTTGCCCAGGATTCGTCTGAGATACCTCCATAACACTCCGTTCCTCGCTGGTGGCGGCCATCTTTCTTCTGAGCAGCCCCACTACTCTCGCCCGTGGACTGTTCTTGACTGACTGCGCAACGGCCCTGCGCAACACACAGCTTTAACCCACCTCCTCTCTGCTTTCTCAGCCGCCACCACATGAAACTTTAGATCAACACACTTGCGCAGAATAATTGAACACGCGAAATTACCCGTATCGACATCTATCAAGCAATTTGCGACTATTCATTCAATTGTTTCGGACTATTTCCAGTGGGTACGGCGCCATTTTCGAATTGCTTGGACTCTGTTAGATTGATCTCTCGCGGTTTATTAAATTAAAATAAACAAGATTTACACCATCCCTTCATCTAACACTTATGAATTGATATCATCCAATAGAAATGTTTATGTAAATATTTATCTAACGGTACACCTCATCTGTGGTTTTCATTCCAGTGGGTACCGTACGGCGCCATTTTCGAATTGCTTGGACACTACTCTGTAAGATTGATGATCTCTCGCGGTTTTTTAAAATTAAAATAAGCAAGAATTACACCATCCCTTCGTCTAACACTTACGAATTGATATCATCCAATAGAAATGTTTATGTAAATATTTATCTAACGGTACACCTGTGGTTTTCATTTCAGTGGCACGGAATGGCGCGATTTTCAAATCGCCTAGAAACTACTTCGTCATATCGATAATCTTACACGTCGAGTTTTTAATTAAAATATACGAAAATTACACCACCCCTTTGTTTAATACTTCTGCATTGATTTTATTCAATAAGAACGTTCATTTAAATATTTATGCTTAAAGATCACGATAGCGCCATCCAGGGAATAAAGATTGTATTAATTGGTTAACAGCTTGAACTTTTTGCCGCAGATGACGCACAAGTCTTTTTACGATAATAATAAATTTATTGTTGAGATAAAAAATTGATTATCTTATGAATATTGACTTAAAAACATTCTACAAACAATCTAACGTTGTTGTAAATTGTATGTTGTCACAATTTTTCATGGTTTTATAGTCATGTTTCCAGTGTTATTGGTCAGATGACAGTTGATTAATTTGGTAGTGTTCCCGCGCGTTTATTGTGTTTTTGCGAAATGGCATGCTGTCAAAGTTATTTACCCGATTATTTTTCTGTAAATGATATTTTATCCACTGAAGAACGTATAACTTGCAAAGTTGCAGTCGAACTACAAGGATTAGGTAGTGATTAGTTTAAACATAGCACAATATTTTCAACGGTATCAGACTATTGACAAATTCTTAACTTTGAGCTCTGTTTTCGAATATATTTTCATTTTTAGAATCATTTATTTCAGTAACATTGTCATATTCTTTATTAATATTTTAATTCGATTGAAAATACGATACATAACCTATCCTTTCGAGTCGAGTATGTATTAATTACCGTCTTTTTTATAGTATACAACAGACGTTGATAAACAATTAAAATACTATTGTATCGTAAAGAGATGTTTCTCCTGTTCTTTGAATAAAATATGTCTTTAACCATATCAATTTGTACTTACTTAAGGTTTCCTGGATAACTCCTCAACATCTGATTCATTAAAAATTGGATCAAAAGTGGAATTCCCATTATGGTTGGCAGAAGCGCTAAAAAATTTACAGAATTCAATAGTTAGCGTCGATATACCAAAAATATACAAGGAAGGATATAGGTTTGTTCAAAATATTTCACATCTTTGTTGCATTTATAAATTTTTTGTTATTATTATTTTTATTCATTCACTATGGAAATTTTTTTTCATTGATTTTTTAATATTCCAACATTTATTTTCTACGGAGATGCTCTTGTTTATTTATTTTTTATTATTTTGTTAGGGAAATTTTGGAGGCAGATGCAGATGGTATTGTTTTAAGCAAATGGAACCCTTACTTTTACGAATTAGGCATGCATGTTATGAAATTCGGTGACAGGGAAACAGAGCAAATAACAGAAAGTTTGTTACAGGTAAACGAATTGTTAATTCCAAGAGGAATTGTTAAAATGCAAACACTCGTAATTTTGATTTAAATGCTAAGCGTATAGACGGATATGATAAATATGGAATTCGAATAATCTTGAAGTACCCAAACTTGAACCTACAGTTCCCTTTTACTTTCATTGCAGTGAGATTAAAGATTAATATTAAATTATTTTCAGACATTTAAGTCCCGTTTTCGATTAGTTATGGACTGGGCCCACAATCCGATATCTGATCCAACGCTAGGAAACCAACTTCCAAGACTCGAAAGAGATCTCTTTTTAAATGGAAGAAAAGCTAAAATTCGGCTGCTAGAGTGGCTAAAAATGGGCACCAATAGCATTCTTCCATCCGAAATTACGGCAAATTTGAAAAAGCGTAAACGAGCCGACTATGAACTTAACTGACAAATTTTTATTATTTTTACACATTCACAAACACGATTTTAATAAATTAATTGACGTTCCATGATAAAATGTATAAAATAATATATTGGACTATTTTTGTATGAAACATTGAATACACTCAATAAAACAGCATCTTCATAGAAAAATTGTCTTTTTCTTGTTTATGAAAGTCTATGAAACATTTGCATTCTTTATTATACGATACAAACTTTTTCTACAATGTTTAAAAAAGTTTATTTACAATTTGTTTGACGTGTAAGCTTATTTAGTGATTGTTTATGCTGGTAATGCTTGGCTCACAACCTAAGGAACATTCTTAGTCTATGGGACGATTGTAAAAATTGAGAACATCATTCTTAAAAATCGACTATGATTGTGGGAACAGACATATATAATTACAATAAATAGGAAAATAATAAAATGATACATGAGAAAGTTCGTAATTGTAAGAAGTATGTGTATTTTTTTTAACATAACATATACCATAGAATAAAAAATTAATTTTTCTAGTATCCATTATTTTAATATATTTCGTCGATTAAATTCTTTTTTTAAAAATAATGGAAAGCAAAACTAATATATCGTCTTCAACAAAAACATGTTACAGTAAAAAATAAATACAGAAAAAATATGCAGAAACGTGGTACAAGTTGTCCCTCAGTTTAACCAGTTTCCTTGTTTATTATTGACAATATTTATCACTTCCACTAATTTACTGTTTGCGTGTCTGCTTAGGCCCGCATTACATAAAAAACGATATATATATCATATATATTATATTTCGCATTACGTATTTATAGTAATGTTACACATTAATGTATTGCTAAATTAAATGTATTATTGCTTCCTATCCGGCCATAAATACAAAATCTACTAGAAGTCGCATTTGTACATTTGGAAGCAACGATTTATTTACTTCAATAGCTACTTGCAACTAAATTCGTTTGATCACATTATCAAATTAACATATTAGTTCAGTTTTCGTGTAAACAATCTTTCAATGATAAGAAATTTTCTAAAAAATATTTAAGGTTCACACCTTATGATATTGACACACAAATACATTTCGTTTTATAGCAGCATTCGTTAAAATTGTTTCATTATTTTTGAAATTTCAAAATACACTATGAATTTTTCACACAAAAAAAAATTTCTGTTCTTTTTATTGGATATTTGTTCTTCAAGGGACTCTATCGGACTCTTCGGACTCTAGTACATACGTTACAAATTTTTTCAAATTGATGAAGAATAATTTCAGTCACATTCCAAATGTCTAGAGCATTAAGAATAAGCATGCGTACTTCTGTGCTAAAAAAATTGCATTGCAATGGCGTGTGCTCCTTTCTTCTGTGAGAGAGGTGCTAAGACTACTATGCTAATTGATTTTGATTTATTATTGTGGAATGTGTTCTGTTATGGACAGGGTACAGGACAGAAACTTCTTGAAAAGTCTTTAACATTTCCTGAACGTCCTGTGTAATGATCTTTTTTTTCAATTTTCTGTCAGATTATAACTTATACGAACATTACATAAATGTAAATAATGTAAATAAATTTAGTTACAAACATTTTTCAAAAATTTTCGAAAATTGAATTTCGCGCTCTTACTCTATGCGTGGTACCAACACACTATTTACACGGTTGGTACTGTGAAACAAATAAAATCATTCGAATCTTTTTATTGTCTGTTTTCATAGATCATCATATAGATTGAAAAAATCCACTAGCTAAATCTTGAGATGGGACTCATTAAAAACATTGTTAAACTTTACCCTTGTTAGATGAATATTTGTCAAAATGATAGAAAATGTCCATAGTATCGTCGTTATTGAAAAAATAGAATCTGTCATTTACAAAAATATTTGATTATTATTAGAATCGATGATCACTGTGTCTATATAATACAATGTACAATTGGTATAACAGGGTAACAAGTTGCTTACCGCGATAACAAAAATATTCTCTGCAGGAATATATTATAAATAATATAATTAATTAACCCTTTTTCTATAAATAACAGTACACTTACGTCTATGTACGTAATAATTAATGTTAATTATATATTATGGTTGCGTTTAGAGGTCGGTCGTGTATATGATTTGAAGTAAATGAAGAAATAATCTTGACAAAAGTTACAAAATTAACATACTTAACAAAAGAAACAATCGTAAAAGATTATTAAATCGTAGAAATCGAAAAATCTTGAGCAATAATAACGTTCTCGTGTTCATAAAATGCAAAGATTGTTCTCGGATCTCGATTTCGCTAATCACTAATTTTACTAACGAATTTTACTTATATGACCGTTGTACAAAAAATATAGATAATTATAATGACTTCATTTAATTATCGATTTTGATTAGAACCTACGATTAAGGTAATTAAGGATTAATTGAGCAATCCATTGAGCACCACTGTTACTCAATAAAACCAGAAATCGTACAGTATTTTCAATAGTCGCCAACTGTTCATACAGTTCCAACCTAGATAATTGGATGCTCAAGGTCATTGAAGGGTCATCTTTGTTACAATGCTTAGTTACCCCACTATTATGCGTTTTACAAAAATAGATGTTCTCTCCGCGATTCACAGTGAGGAAACCGTCCTCGAACAAACAATTAACGTTCATCCGATTATTTCGAGTTTTATTATAAAATATAAAAGCTACTATCGTGAATTATAAAAAAATTTGAAACCATTCTCTCAACTCTGTGGAACATGAGCGCTAGATTAGAGAAATTGTTTCTATATGGTCACATGAGTAGAAATGTTATTTAAAAATCACAACATTCCAGAAAGTCGAATTCATTTATATCAAAAAATAGTTTTTCTCCTGGAAATAAACAGTTGCCTCAAAAGGATCATGTTGAGAAAGAGTTCGGAGAACTGACTTCCAGGATCTTTAGGGAAATCTACTCGACTCTTGAATATCACATTATATTCAGTTAGGTGCTCCGATCTACTAAAACATAGTTCTCAAAATTTTGTGTCAATTGTTAACATTGTGATGATTCTTTCTTTACACTTAGGAATTATTCAATGAACTAGAAATGCATGAACAATTCCATGTAAAAAGTTCATTTCAAACAGTTGCACATTCTAACGTAACAGTTAGAAATTACGAATTGCCTGTTATTCTAATAATGCACCAAATATTTTCAACCATTTCTCAATGTCCACAGTGACCTTCAACAACAGTTCCCATACATTTCCAAATGTGATTTCCACGTATCACAATATTTCGTTGAACACTAGAACAGTGAATATACAAACAAAATTTGAGGGGGCTCAAGCCACGGAAAGATTTCCGATGGTGACATGTAAAGTGTTGCCATAAGATTTTATCCTTCCTTATAAAACAGTTTCTTTTTTTTTTTAAAAGTCTTCTTCGGAATCATTTAAGATCACAAGAATTTCCATATCCTAAGGAACATAACTCTCTTAACATGAACCAAATATATCTCTGGATACCACAAGGTCATAAACATTTGTCACAAGAAATTAAGCTCCTGCAAAAAATGCTTCCACAACGTCTGCTCCAACGTTCCCGAAATCGTAAGTACTCCAAATGGGTGCGAGTCAAACCAGCAACAGTCGAGAACAATTCACTTTCATTCCACAGGATCTACCGATCGAGTCTGTCAGGAGCCCTTAGAAAGTGGATTCACTCTCTAGACTGGGCTCCTGCTTGAACATCCTGAATCCGGACACACTGGTCACGTCCTCTTGACTTTGTATCGGTGTCAGGTCCCTCATTATGATCACGGGACTTCCCCCAGCCAACATGTGGTCTTGAGGACTCAGTGGTGGGGCGTTGGCAGGCGTCAATGGACTACTAGGACTTTCGTTGCTGCTCACATAACTGCCAGGAGCGTTTGAGATCGGGATTGGCGTTACAGCACCGTTCACTTCAGCCGTGGCACCGCCTAGGAGCATCTCCTGCAGCAGGTTATCGATGTGCGCCACACCAAACAGCCGCACGAACTGGATTTGTTCGATCATCTGCCATGAAATGGACTGCAGAGCTGGCAAGGTCAGGAGGATCTCGCCGAATCGACCACGACTGTCGTATTGTCTGTCGCTGATGTAGTCCTCCAGGTTGATCTGAATCTGCTGGCGCAGTTGCTTGATTCGCTGCGGTTCGCTTAGGCCCTTTGCATCTGTTGACAAATATCGCAGATGACTTTATGATCTGAATGCTAATAAAGCACTGTGGTCTTGTTAGTTCTGAGGGCACAGGAATATTCTACATAGGTAAAGTATTAGGAATATTGTGCAATTCAGTATGTAATTCAGTATTCTATGGTACTGGTAAAATATGTGTTTCCTACGGAAGCATAACCAATGCATTTGAAGTCTCCTCTACTTAACAATTGTTCTTCTGTAGTCTTATCTATTTCCCTGTTCTTTGCTGATTATCAAACTTCATTGTCTCCCACTTCTTCCACCACATTCCCATGAATACTATGCTTGAAGACGACACTATATTTATATTTTATGCTAAGCTTGTCCACAGTTCCTCTTCAACGAACCACACAGAGTTACTACGTACTAGAAATAATAGTGTGTTTAATATTACAATTAACAGAATTAGGCCACTCTAAAAGAGAGAAAACTGAGAAAGTGTTTTGTACTAGCAACCAACAAGCAGCAACCCCATAAATTAGGACTCGGAGCCTAAATTACAGAAATCATACTGGGTATGACTGGTATATGTTTTGGAACTAAATATCAGTGATAGTACCGTACAGGTTCAATGACATAAAGATCAATGACTAAAGAAGTAATTTTGTTAATTAATTCCTCATGGATGCAATTTTTACAATCTTAATCGTAAATTGAAAATATTAAAATGCATCATTTTGACGCGTCCCGTGAATCTAGTGTCAGCTGTTTTCAGCACCTGATGAAACATTATGCAGGTGTCACTAGGAGGAGCTCCCAGGCAGATAATCTTTAGGTTCAGAGCAGGATGACACGCCAGGCAGCTCGCAGAGCAGGGAGTCTACGATCTTCTGCAATTTATTGGAGAATGGCGGCGGCGACCGCGCCGATGATCAATTAAATCTCATTGAGACAATCGTTCTCGCGTGCCCGGCAAATCATCGCTGGATGACACGCAAATTCTTCGTACCGTTCGGCTGAGGATCGCGACGCTAGACCGCTCGAGATCATCGTTATCGGAACACGCAAGGAATCCCCTAATTGGGAGGCTCATCTAATTAGTGGACCGTCCATTTAATTGTTCGTTTGCTGATATAAACCCGGGTCAAGTAGGAGTACAGCCTGTGGAACATGTGGTTAGAACACACCAAGAAAATTAATTAAGATCTTAGGCTCTCCTATAATAGGACTTCCACTAAATTAAATAGCGAATTGAAGGTGAGTAGATGATGTAGATAATGATGAACAGTGTATGATAGATCAGGGTTCAGGAAAAATTCCACTAAATTAAATAGGGAACTGAAGGTGAGTAGATGATGTAGATAATGGTGATCAGTGTATGGTAGATCAGGGTTCAGGAAAAAATAGTTATTGGTATTTGAAGGATGTGTGTTAGAGGGGGAAACTTACTGGGGTCGAAAAAGACGATGGCTTTCAAGCATGCGAATTCAGTGTCGTCGATCTGCACCTCGTTCAACGGTTTGACCAGCTCGTCCATTACTCTGACGCCGACCTTGCTCATGTCCAGATCCTGATTGCGGCCCTCTGCGGACAAAGATATGACTGATAACGACGGTTAAGCCGTCCCTATCGTATACAGCTACCAATCGACTGAGTCCGGATGAGATACGAGTGTACAAGAAGCTGTGAAACCCGTCAACCAGTTTGAATAGACCATCTGCACTCATGCTACTGCATTTCGCAACGTGAAGGCCGAACTCAGTCTACTAGCTACTCCCCAATACATGGTCGTGCAACTTGCTCAACGAGACTGCCGATTTCTTTTCTCTATTAAACTATGAAGCTTATATTTTCAATTTATTTTTAATTATATCTGAAATTCTATAATTGATGACAACGGCATCAGTTCATTGTATTATTAATCAATGTTAAAAACACATTAATGTAAACCAATTAAAATCAACATAAATGAGTAAAATATTGTTCAATATTAATACAAGTTAATAAGATTTGCTTCAGTACTGATAATAACAATTTTATTTAATGTTAATTTAAACTAGTAAAATGCAGTTAAAAATTGTGTTAAGTATTTTGTTACTTATTAACAAATTTAAGGAGTTGTTTGTATCGATTGTCTCGCTTTGTATGATTAAATTCTACTCAAGTGCAAACAATATACAACAATTAGTCTTCCACAAAAATTCAATTGATGCAAAATATAGAAAACGGAATGTACAACGATAATGTGTAATATAAAAAAAAAGGAACTTTTGTGGAAGAATGTTAAAACAATGTTAGTTTGTTTTAGAAGATAGTTCTATCGTGCATGCTGTTGTTATTCACTCACCCATATTTTCCTAATACTTATGCCATACCTGTTTACGTAAGTGCATATAAATTTCAGAAAAGCTATTTACTTTTCAAACTACTTCGTATTTTTACAATCAATGATTTAAACATTAAGACGTTATAAACAAAATAATCCATATGGCAGATAAATGGAAATTACGTATTCTACATGATAATTTTGCAAGCAATTAGATAAAAGTCAGTTATCAATTAAGAAGTTTTAACAACTACACGATTCTTTGCTCGTGTGTTCGTTTCTTTTTCGTGTTATCACCGGAAATCTTATCTATCGATTGTATTCAGAGATGAAATAATACAATGGTAATTTTTATCGCATACAATTGTATTTTTAACTGTTGTTTCTGCAAAAAATATTTTGACGTGATAACCGTTGACTGATATCGTTGATCAGATTAAGTCAATTTTCTACAATAATACAATAGTGACTCCAATTGTAATCTTAGATCATTGATATTAATTATGTATTAATTGTTAATAAACTCGCATTTTTAAATTCTTCAACTATTTTTACTGTTTTTCATTTCATTTATTCATTTTTCTCGCAAATGCATAAAATTCCCAGACTAATAATAATTATTCTTGCTCCGTATCGTTAACACAGCATACTATGTTACCGACAGAGTGATTGAATAGGGGATGCCCCGTGTAATATCAATTTTCGCGGGAAATTTGAAAAGGGAACTAGAAAATATAAGAAATTGTGAAATGTTTCCGAAATTGTGAATTGAAAAATAAAAGTTAATACATTTTCACTTAATGAAATTGTTTTATATTATTGAATGCGGTGTTGTCAGACCACAACCCCGACCGCTAAATTAAAAAAACAAGACGGCTGACTGATTTCTTGGTTAGCACAGACACCAAAGCAGCAAACCCAAGGCGGGAGATTCAAAAGAAGGACGTACCAGGACAGTTTTTCGTGATGATGCAGTTGTTGCCTAACAGAAGAACGTCCTTGAGCTGCATACTACGCCTGGCAACACCAAGAAGAAGATGTTCACCGGCATGTGCCCTCAGAAGGGCGACCTGGTCGTCCAAGGTCAACTCGCTGAAGGCTGGGATATACTTGGCCCACTCGACTAGGATCAGCAGTTGCTGCTTCATGCTGTCGCAGACGTCGTTTATGTTCGCGATCTGCTTCGTGCTGAGATCGATGTCGTTGCTCGGGCTGCCTAGCTGTTGGCAGAACACGCTCCAGTTATCCTCCGTGAATTTTTAGCACTTGTACAGTGCGAAATGTACAGGGTGACTCGAAAAAACTGAGCCACGTTGATGCAGAATCGAGTACTATGCTAGTCATTTTAGGTTGGAATGATCGGTTTCAACCTGATTGGCTAAAGGGATTTTTATGAAAATTTTTATATGACGTAACGTTTGCGAAATTAGGGACAGTTGAATTCATCATTTTATCGACTGTGGGTTTGTTTACGAAATATAAATTATTTTTAAAAAGTGGCAATTGCGGGACATTTATGAAATGTCAATAAAGCGACTACTAATTATTTCTTTTGTTTTTAAATATTTTTTTTTATTCTCACGATCCAGAAGAATTTTTTTCGCCATTGAAAATTATCGTATTATAAGTAAACGTTCGAGTATTTTTCAATGGTTGGAATTTATTGAAAACGATCATTATAGCAAGCAGTTCGGTTTTATTTGAACAGTAGCCCGAAAGACGATTCCTCGCGAAGTAAACAGCCGGATGTCTTTCCGTTTACCGCATTAATATACATCAGGGGGGGGCCCAATATTCACACGAGCCTCATTAATTCTCTTTCTTCTCGTAATTATTGAGAGCCACGCATAAAATTTGTTTGATTAATCCCGGTAAACAAAGAGCGAGACATTGAATGTCTCTCATTAAACCGACCGAGCGAATTGACAAACGGATTAGCATGTTCGAGTCGATTATACAGGCTGTTTCAAAATATACGAAGCCCATTTCGCCATGCGATAAAGAGGAGAGGCGGTGTACAGTAGCTCCTAAAAACATTTTCGGGAAATTGATGATCTTTGAATTATTATAACTTCGTAAAAAAATTAGTAATAAAGAGAAAGATTAAATCTTCGAATCTACGGGTAGATTCAGTCCCCTAAAACATTTTTTAATGCTTCTACAGACGTTTGTTTAAAAAAAATGAGAAATTCAGTGTTGGAGCCAGTTTTTTTGGAGCCACTTTCTAATTTAATAAAATTGGAAATTTATGATTGTTGATAAGGGGAGTGAGAGGAGAGAGGGAAGAAAGAAGATAGGGAAGGGGAGTGAGAAAGAGGGTGAAGGAAGGGGGGAAGGAGGGGTAGGTTAAGATATCCAATAAGAATTAACTATTTACGTTAAGTTTAGGTATAAGATAGTTTATAAGTTAGAAATAAGGATATTATGTAAGAGCGGGAGTTAAAGAGTTGGAGTGTGTAAGGTGGAAAGGATTTGTAACCCTAAGGGGAATCAAATAAAGTTATATATATATGATTGTTGATAAGAACTGACCTCGAGAGCAGCACCGACTTGTCTGCTGAGCATCTCAGCCTGAAGAAGAGACACCACCGATAATCCACTGCCGTTACTACTTTGTTCTTCATAACTTGGCCTTCTACAGCTTATCCGATCCCTTTCGTTCTGTACAGCTGAACAAAATCGGAAGAAAGAGAGATTATCACCCACCTGTCGCTATCATAACAATTTTTTAAATGATTATTAACATGCCGACACATAATATAGCCTAACGTTTGATTATGTCTATCTCAAGTTCTTTCTTCTTTCCTTTTAAATAATAAGGAAGTTCTTCTGCTCACCTTCTTTCTTCATGCCAGCCTTGAAACATTTCCGTAATCTGCAGTACCTGCACTGATTCCTCTTGTCCTTGTCTACCACACAGTTCCGACTGAATCTGCAAACATCAAAATATTTACATATGCACGTGTATACAACAAATAAGGAAATTCCGTGTTTGTGTTAATGAGAAGGACGGCGAACAGACAAATTTTATTATTATTATTATACCGGGTGTTCATTTGAAAACTTTCCAGCCGAATATTTCGAAAAATATGAAAAATATTAAAAAAGTGTAAAACACGTGTCCAAGGATTTCGAGGGGAAAAGGGGGGCAGTATCAGTTTTTTATTTGGGTGGCATTTTCAAGGTCAGTTGAAGGTCAACTTTGTTTTTTCAAATGGAAACCTATATTTTTTATTATGGGATCTTATTGTACGTAAAAAGACCAATAATTTTCGTAGGATACTTTTTTTTATCCGCGCACTTTTTTTATCCCTCCCTTTCCCCCTCGAAATCCTTGGACACGTGTTTTACACTTTTTTAATATCTTTCATATTTTTCGAGATATTCGGCTGGAAAGTTTTCAAATGAACACCCTGTATATTGATTATATTGAATTTGTTGGATGATGTGCTCGCTATGAGAGACTAAGCTACTGTAAATGTTCAATAAACGATCTAGAATAATGTGTGCGTGATTTATGGTTTAGCGCACGTTGCAAACAGATTATACAATTAAATGTTGCATTGTACAATATATGCGTGCTATAATAGTAAATGATGAAATCGATCAGCACGATCAATCATGTCGCGATCGTAATGCAAATGCAATCATTGCTACGTAAACTTTCTGAATTAATGGAAAGAGTAAGAATCAATTGACGCGTCGAACTGACATAGTGCAGGTGTTCATACATTTATTATACTTGGGAGCCTCGGGGATATTAATTGGACGAAAATTTGAATCTAGACTGATATCGTGTCTTGGTGCAGTTGTGGCATAAATTGTAGCATAAATTGTAGCAAAATAAAAATTGTTAACACGTTCGAGCAGATATATGTGTTTTTTTCTCTTGATATTTTTGTCTGTTAGTGTTAAAAAATTTTCCTATGAACTATTTGGAGGAAAAATTGATTGTACTTAAAATTGTCTAAAATTAAGATTTAAAAAAAAAGGAAATTGATGTTATAATTACCTGCAGGTGTACAGATGATTTTTCCTGACAGACCGCCTGAAGAAGCCTTTGCAACCATCACATGATGCAGCACCATAGTGTTTTCCAGTGGCTCGGTCCCCGCAGATCGCACAATGTTGTGACAAAACGCCACCCACGCCCGATCCTGGCAGCCCGAGGACCGAGCCCCCTGCTGCACCTGCACCCATGCTCAAATCGGCATCTGCAACAATGCAATTTCATCTGGTCAGCTATAAAATTTTTATTGACAATTTTTTAATTAACCGATTTCAATTAATTATCTAATTTATTATTTCATTAATTAAGTCTTAAAAACGTCAGTTTACATAACGATAATGATTTATCGACTGTAACGAGTTATGTTAACAATTTCTTAATGGGCCTTTTTACCCATTTTACGTAGACGATACTGACAAATAATTATACAAGCGGTAACTTTGTTCTAACTTCATATTAATCAAAATTCATCGGTCTAGAGGATCGTATTTATAACTTATTACATATTAATGTTCTCATTATATAATTTTCCTATTGCACATAGTGTACGCATAAAAATGTTTTAACGATTGTGGCTACTCTGCCGTAAAAACTTTGCCCCGAAACCTTCCATTCATTCATAAATCAATTTTCTACTCTGAAATTAATTTCCCGGAGGACTTATTAACTATTCAATCCACTGTTCTGCTCATTTGCAACCCTTGAATTCATTCCACAGCATTTTTCAACCCTTAAATTGATTTGTGGGCTGAATTGATTTCCAAATGAATTTTCAGTCTTTAAAACAGTTTCTAAGATATAGTGAATAATGAATAAAATGAGAATATTAATTTTCAATTATTTACACGTTCCAAGCTTTGAACGAGCCTCGAAACAATAAGGCTTCTCTTTTTTTTTTTGCGAGGTGAAAATAGCAGGTTGGTCACCACGGGGTTAAGTATGCAAAATACTCGAGGTCCTTGAGATAGTATTTGAATATTCTTGGTAAACTATTACGAGAAGGCCTCGTGTGCTCACTGCGAAACTTCAATATCGTTGAATCGCGAATTTTCAATATTTATTGCAAAATCCAACCACGGGCTGCTGTAACATCATTTTCTGATTACCTCATTATAAACATATGACCTAATTCGCTGCGAACTGCAGTTGCAACTCATTTATTTATAAGCCATTTAACGTTCTAACTATTGCAGTCCATTAGGATTTGCATTACAATTTGCATAGCTTAAATTAAAAACGATAGTTGAATGTTGGTAGTCGATGACTATAGCGTTTTAGACAATTTGAATTTGAAAAGCGCGCCACAATTCTAGACGAGACTACTACAATGGCGGCCATCGAAATGTACCGACAAAACAACTTTCAAAAATTTTTTTAAATATTTTGCTTTGAAAAAATTTGAGACTACAGTTAACAGTTGTGTTAGTAGCACCGTAACAAAACCTAGTAATTTTTCACTTACTAATTATCCGCAAAAAAATTTCCCAAGACATAGTCAAGGTGGACTGCCACCCTCTTAAGAGACCCGTTCACCTAACTCCTACAATTTTAAGTAGTTTAACTTAAAAAAAAAGTTCTATTGTATAGTCCGAATAGTAGAAAATAGCGCAAAACCTCGATCCAAAACAGCAGTCCGATTTCCGAAAAAAAGAAATTTCCAAAATGACGCTTCAGACCAGAAGACCCGCTCAAGGGACTCGTTCGCCTAACGCCGCCGGTTAGAAAAGAGACTATGCAAAAATCCGCAGAGGGAATAAACGTGTGCGAATGAAGAGGTCAATCGGCCGTGTGTCGCAAAAACTGTCGTCGAACGTTTTCCTTTTTTTTTTTTCTAGGCCGACAATGTGCGATCAGGATAATATCATGCGAACGACGACGCACAGATATCGTCGTCGTCGTCGCCGCGGAAAAAACTCGCGCCGGGCCTTGGAATAATTTATAAAGAGCAATTCATCGCGCTTTATTGCCGTACTATTTTCCTTTGCTGTTCAATATTCATCCATTTTCCTATACGTTACGAAACTCTTTTACTGTCATCTCGCCCTACAACCCTAATCGCTTCGTCCGACTTCGCAACGTCGCGTCGGTTCGGATAGTAGAGGTTTCACTATATCGCTGATGACAGGAGTAAATAATACCTAAATGGCATCGTCCCGGGTATCATTTTAACCGGAAAAATGTCAGTAACATCGTGGTCAAAGTTTCACAGAGATATAATTTTAAACAAACAAGTTATCGTTTAATTTTTATCACTTTTAATTGATTTTACTTTGAATTAAAAATTGTTGGAGCAAAACGCGAAACTTTTTCGCATCGTTGAATCGATGTTAAGCGTTTTAGAGCTCTAAAGCTCGGAAATAGAAACCGGGGGAAAAAAGAGGTTCTGGGTTAGGTTCGGATAGTAGAGGTTTCACTATACCGCTGATGACAGGAGTAAATAGTAACCAAATGGCATCGTCCCGGGTATCATTTTAACCGGAAAAATGTCGGTAACATCGTGGTCAAAGTTTCACAGTGATATAATTCTAAACAAACAAGTTATCGCTAAATTTTTACGACTTTTAATTAATTGATTTTACTTTGAATTACAAAATTGTTGGAGCAAAACGCGAAACTTTTTCGCATCATTGAATCGATGTTAAGCGTTTTAGAGCTCTAAAGCTCGGAAATAGAAACCAGGGGAAAAAAATACAGAGGTTCGAACGCGTCTGAAAATAAACTGATGGAATAATGCTCGACCTTGGTGATAAAACGAACAAAATTCGGCGATAACCGAGGCCACTGGATCACGTGATCTATACTCGAGGGTGCTTAACCGGGGAATTAATCGTTCGGCAAATTAAAATGGTTTAAAACCCAGAACAATGAAAAATTTCACTGATAAGCCTAACCTAGACATTCAATATTAATTAGAATATTCACATAAAATTTGTAAATATTAAACTGCCCAACAGCCTGAGCTCAAGCTGACTTCATTTGACACGAAAAATTGTACGGACGTATTATACGCAAAGTTGTAAATACATATTTTTCCTAATAAAAAAAAAAATATTATTTTTCCACAGAACGAAATCTTTTAAATGCATTGCTGTATTTGCATTTCGAGCGCATTGTACTCAAACCTTGGACTGTCTCTCGCAAATTTATTGTCGTTACATCATTCGTCTAGTAAATAAACAATGGTTCTCTCACTTTTATACCGCCGTGTGCAACAAACTTTTAATACTAACCGGCCGCGAGCTATGCTTTCACCACTGCAAATTGTTTGCGCATCGGAAGAACTTTATTTTAACTGAAACGAGACAGTCGAGGCCGCCATCGCTCTTGTCTTGCACTGTATAAACAATTCGACTTCGTTATTAACGAAGTAAAATAAATCTTTAAAAATTGATTGTGTTGTTTCGGTGGTTGTTTTTCTCCGTGCGGATGTATCGTTCGAGGAAAACACATTTACGAGTGCTTAATGAAAGTGATTGCAAATCACTGTGATCGACGTTGTTTATTGTCGCTGTTAGGTGAATAGTGTGTTGCGGAAATTATGTAAGGAAATTGTTTATAGAAATTGATACGGTGGAAAATGGTCGCTTGGAAGCCCGAGGGCCGGCAATATGGCGGTTTGAGGCCGCTGCCGGCGCCATTTTGGTCCCGAAATTTATGTGCGGAAAATAAGTCGGCGCCATTTTGGTTCGGAAATTTATGTGTAGGCATCACAATAGTATTTATAGTTCGGCAAGAGTCGATAATAGAGAAATGTCTTCAGTCATTGACAATGTTAACATCGTGTTTATTTGGTAAATACAGGTGTATCAATTTTTTAATCTTTCTTTTGTTAGTCGAAGCTTTCTGTCGAGATAACAAAGATACTGGAGTCGCTAAAAAATTGGGAACCCCCCTGAACAATTACCAAACAGTAGGAATAATCATTAATAAATATTTTTCTAATAATATTTGTCAGTGTTCCACAAATATTAGCTACGCCATTGCTACCGATCATAAAGGCGGGAAAATGTATGAAATTTAAACGGAACTACAATTTTATCAATGAATTCAATTAATGAATATTCAGAATTCACTTTTATTTATTCATAATGTACACGCGGGCGAGTAACATATTGTTTTATTTATCATATATAATTTTCGTGCCCAATCAAATTGAATTCGGACGACTATTAATAATGTTTCACGACACAGGGTCGTCATTAGCATGTGAATGGCGGGAAAACGCATCAGATTCGAGTTGAATTGCAATAGCAACGGATACAATGCTGCGACGTTACCAAAAATTATTCCTACTGTCGTACAACGTGATATAACAGTCACGTACAGGCATTATAGAAAACACTGGCAGAGGAGGTAGAACAAGTTGGTAGTGAATTGCGACGATTACGTCACGAGGGTCAGTTCTGCATGTCATCGCGCGTCAGCGAAATCGAGCGTAGCCTGATGATTCCCGAAGAAACATGTATATCGGTGCAACAAACTTGTTAAACATTATATTAAATAAACTAATATTTTCCTATCACATGAAATAATCAACTCAAAAGCTTATTATTTAATTCTGTGAATAATTCTGGATACTGAAAACAAAATAAACTATACAAAGTATAAAAATTGAATATACTGTACTATACCAAATTAACTACATAGAAATATACAAGATGTGTACTATTATTTAATTCTGTGAATAATTCTGGATACTGAAAAGAAAATAAACAATACTAAACAAAGTATAAAAATTGAATATACTGTACTATACAAAATTAACTACATAGAAATATACAAGATGTGTACTATTATTTAATTCTGTGAATAATTCTGTATACTGAAAACAAAATAAACATTACTATACAAAGTATAAAAATTGAATATACTGTACTATACAAAATTAACTACATAGAAATATACAAGATGTGTACTATTCAAAACCATGATATTTGTATATAAAAATTACTATACGAAGTGTACAAAATGTACGATGCATATAAAATTATACAAAACATTCTAAATTAACTATACAAAACTATAAAAAATTGACTACTCAAAATCGTATAAACTATGTTGAAAATTAACTACATAGAAATATACAAGATGTGTACTATTCAAAACCATGATATTTGTACATAAAAATTACTGTACGAAGTGTACAAAATTTACGATACATATAAAATTATACAAAACATTCTAAATTAACTATATACAAACCTATAAAAAATTGACTACTCAAAATCGTATAACTATGTTGATCTATATAAAATGTACTATACATATACATACATATAAGAATGTATAGATCTAATAGTGAAGCAATGCTATAATAATTTAAATAATAAACGAAGCATCACCGAGACAAAACAAACGGCATTTAATTAAATATGTTGTTTCATGTTGGCAGAAGGTTTCCACAGCATCGCGGCGTATCGAAACGAATAATCGGAGGCACGCATAATCGGAGAGACACACATAATCGTCGGAAGATACAGCGAATAGGGTCAGGAACTAGACTTTGGCTTGAGTTAAGGCAGGTCTTGTCCACTTCGGTATGCGCCGCAAAATAGAATCGGCGGCCGTTTCATGTTCCCTATGAATTCACAAATTGCAAATTCACACCCCCATCAGGCTACACTCCATTCGGAAAAAGGGAGAAAAAAAACAAAAATCGATGCAGCTATTTTCGATAAAAACGAAGATATATAATACTTAACATCGGTATGTTAAACTGTTACAGTCTCGTTTCTATTTTTTTCTCTCTCGAGGTTTTTTTTCTTCTGTCCTGCTGCCACCATGATGGGAATCATTGAGCAACAGGTTGACACCGAGCCGGTGAACCGGCAATTTTGTAACGCTGTATGGTGAATAAAAAAAAAAGAAACAGAACGAAGCTGGAACGACTGCTGACCGAGCCTTGATCTCCGAGATAACATGCTCGGGGCACGTATAATTTTTCATTTAGTCCCAATTTCGATTTTATTACACTTCGTCCCAATTCCAATTTCATTCGACATCGTTCAATCTGAACAGCGATTTTTATTTAATGTTAATTTAATTTTGTTTCAGCTAGCTGATACTGCACACCTGTTCACCTGCTTACAGCAACTATTATTATTGGACTGGGGGCCTTTATGCAAAATAAAAATTGTTTCTGTCAATCGCAATTCACAGGATCATATTTATTACTGTCTTTAATATTCTCGATAATCTCAAATTCTCATAATTTTTCATTTAGTCCCAATTTCGATTTTATTACACTTGACTCCGTCCCAATTCCAATTTCATTCAACATCGTTCAATCTGAACAGCGATTTTTATTTAATGTCAATTTAATTTTTTTTCAGCTAGCTGATACTACACACCTGTATTGTGCACCTGTTTATAGCAACTATTATTATTATTAGACTGGGGGGCTTTATGCACAATAAAAATTGTTTCTGTCAATCGCAATTCACAGGATCATATTTATTACTGTCATTAACAATCTCGATAATCTCAAATTCCTTTAATTTCCATGTGCCTGCGACCTAACGATTTTATTACACTTGACTCCGTCCCAATTCCAATTTCATTCAACATCGTTCGATCTGAACAGCGATTTTTATTTAATGTCAATTTAATTTTGTTTCAGCTAGTTGATGCTGCACCTGCTTACAGCAATTATTATTATTATTAGACTGGTGGCCTTTATGCAAAATAAAAATTGTTTCTGTCAATCGCAATTCACAGGAACATATTTATTAAAGAGAGTAATAAATATGTTCCTGTGAATTGCGATTGACAGAAACAATTTTTATTTTGCATAAAGGCCCCCCAGTCTAATAATAATAATAGTTGCTGTAAGCAGGTGCACAGGTGTGCAGTACCAGCTAGCTGAAACAATATTAAATTGACATTAAATAAAAATCGCTGTTCAGACTGAACTATGTTATATGACATTATATGAACTATGATAATCCCAAATTCCTTTAATTTCCATGTGCCTGCGACCTAACTGGGGCTTAACCAGGATCTGCTCGAGATCCAACTGCAGCTTATCCAAGATTCGACAAAGCTGTGATCGATATCCAATTTTGATCGTGAACCAGCCAAGACCTCAAAGTTTGATCGAGATTTGATCTACTAATCCTGACCTAACCGAAAGCAGAGCGAGATCTTATCCGAGTCCTAATCAAGGACTGAGTAAAATCTGAGCAAGGTGTAACCATATGATCTAATCGAAATCTGACCCAAATTTGGCTTGGGTAGAAGCAAAAGCTGACCTAACCCAGACCTAACCCAGACCTTTGAAATCTTGCGAACTTAGCTTTGCTCCACCCAAAGTTTACAGGGAGCATAGTCTTTGGAGAACTATAGGATTGAGGAGTTGATTTTTGAGTCTTCTGATAAAAACATTTGTCAGAATCACCTGAATAATGAAATACTGTTTACACAAAATAAAAAATCGTTTGTGGTACGTCAAACATGAATCAGTAAAAGAATGTATGTATCAGGATATTGCCATCAACTTAGTAGAACTATTAAATGAGGAAACCAATTTTTAGTCGATTCCAGCATCTTATAATTGATGCAGAAAATTTTCATTTCTACATAAAGATCATACACAGTCTTATCTTCACACCATTTCAAATTACAGTAAATTTGATAAAAACATTTGTCAGAATATCCTGAACAATGAAATACTGTTTACACAAAATAAAAAATTGTTTGTGGTACGTCAAACATGAATCAGTAAAAGAATGTATGTATCAGGATATTGCCATCAACTTAGTAGAACTATTAAATGAGGAAACCAATTTTTAGTCGATTCCAGCATCTTATAATTGATGCAGAAAATTTTCGTTTCTACATAAAGATCCACAGTCTTATTTTCACATACTACACCATTTAAAATTACAGTACCGTACAATTTCGAAAGAACCTTTTACTGAAATTGTTTGCATACTGGCGTTTTTTTGCTTTTGACAGCTTACTGTGGATTTTTATTGTTTAGCTTTTGAAGGAAGTTTCGAAAGAAACTTTTAGCGATCGAACAAAGTGTTCATTGAAATATGCCGATCTACTGACCTAGCAGCCAGAGCCGCGCAGCATCCATTATGTCCGGCGAGAAATGTTATGCTCAACAAAGATGTCCGAAGCAAACATACGTTTCTAGTGTGCAAATAGTTACTTAGGGCCACGGCCACGATCGTTCGCGGAAAAATTGCAAGGAGAAAATCTTCATAGACTTTACCAGAAATGTTGCCGTCACTATAACCATTTATAATCCATCGGAAAGATTAATTTACAGAAAAGTCACAACTATTGATATTAATTTATCATTTTCAAAACAAGCACGTCATTTGTTAAATTAATATCAATAGTTCTGATTTTTCTGTAAATTAATCTTTCCGATGGATTATAACGGTTATAGTGACGGCAACATTTCTTTTGCAAAACAAGCACGTCATTTGTTCCTTGAATTTTTATATGGAAATCTACTTATAAATCCATAGATAACGGATTTTTATGCAAAATAAACATTGTCTGCATTAATTGTAAGGTACAGGAGCTAGATAATTATTTCTTCTCGAAAACAGAGTTAAAGGATTAGAATAATTCAAATTGATGTTATTCAACATTGTCGATCGAAATAAAGGAATCCGTTAAAGGATTAGAGTTGCGATTTCGATTAATCGAGGAGTATTACGATAACTATTGTTTCACCGGTTATCTTTTGTTAACTTTTAAACGCGATATCGATAGATACTGATCCGCTCTCGTGGCAACATAATTAAAACGATTCGCAGATAATCCCCATGGCAACGTAATCAAGCTGGTTAACGATTTTGTGATTAATGTTGATTAAGACTCGTTAGATGTCAATCGATAATATCGAAAGAATAAAATTCATTCCGAGTTATGTTGGAGAACAAAATCTATGTCAGTGTACAAAATTATGGAATTTATTTAGATTAATAGACAAATATTATTAACACAATAAACACACAGAATTCATTATTAAAAATATTAATATTATATTCTAGGAATCTTTCTAACCGAGCAATTGTGGAAAATGAAATTTATTTATTTACTTTATGATCTCATTTTGTAAATTATTAAAATAAAATAGGAATTTTGTTGAATTGTTTTTCCACGTGTATGAAAACTAGGAAATTGCAAAAATAATAATGATGATTTGCACGTTGAATTCATTATTAAAAATATTAATATTATATTCAAGGAATTTTTCTAACTGAGCCATTGTGGAAAATGAAATTTATTTATTTACTTTATGATCCCATTTTGTAAATTATTAAAATAAAATAGGAATTTTGTTGAATTGTTTGTCCACATGTATGAAAACTAGGAAATTGCAAAAATAATAATGATGATTTGCACGTGGAATGATTTAATTGCAATATGTGACGTCAGGAAATATTTATAAGAATTTTCGTATCTTATTGAAATTCACGTTGATGCAATGTTAATGTGCTTCTTTAATCTCGGTACAGTCAATACACTGCATTGAGCTCTATGGATTCAACCTTGAGCAAATCTTTGCGTGATACAAGGTAAATCCTCGGCTAAGATCTATTAAAGAGGATTCACATTGACATTCATGTTTGAGGACTCATATTTGAGTTTAGTGTTAGACAGATCGCGGCGAGAAATTGCGTTTGATGCAACCGTGCCTGCGCTGAGTTCGAGAGATCCTCATTGTGATCCTGCGAATATTATCTTTGCTTACTTCACCCATTTTGCATAAAACGATTATGAAAACATCAACAAATATATCAATTCTTAATTAATTTACCACAATTTTCAGTGGTAGCTACTAAATTCGTGGAAAAGTTTGCGTTTCAAGTTTGAATTTTTGAAATTGCCGCTCTTTTAGGCAGAGTCGTACCACTGTGACAGATTTAAATAATTTTCCAAATAATTTCATTCAGTTTCGGATTTTAATCATTAAATCTATGTCAATCAAATGTAAAATTCTGTGACAGATTTAAATAATTTTCCAAATAATTTCATTCAGTTTCGGATTTTAATCATTAAATCTATGTCGAACAAATGTAAAATTCTAAAGGAAATTATAATCGGCGGGAAATTTGAAATAATGGCGCTCTTCTTTTTCGTAACGAATAACCGATCACAAAATGGCGCTCACCTCGATAAAAATAGCGTACCATTTAAAATTCATGTAAATTTCCGTTCATTAAACAGGAATAATTTTGAACAACGGTCTAAAGATAGTTTTGATTACGGTAACATTCCGTGAGACTACTAAATGTCTCCTTTTCACATGGACTTACGTAAAATTTGTCTAGTGCCACGAATATGTAAATATTTCTGAAGTAGGATTACGTTGGATGTCATGAAGAGTGGAAATCATTAAGTAATGATCGCTCGAGAGTCTGCGTGCTCGAGTATCTTTCCGCCGGTGGCGGGAAATTCAAATAATTAATTTTAATACCTTCGGAACAGCAACTTATTTAGCAACAAATTTATCCATTCTCAAATTTTCTTCTCTTTGTCCACTTCATATTGTCTTTCATATTGAATGAAATGATAAATAAATGAAAAATAGCTTATAATAAAAATTCAGTTTTTAACAACAAAAAAATTTCCAAGAAGCGATACAAAGGCAGATTTGAGAACGAGCCTCGCGCACGTGTGTCGTGTGTATTTCGCGGAGCAAATAACCGCCGGCACGACTCGCCGTTTAATAAACAATTAATCAGAAACCGATGGAAAAACATGCGAACGAGCGTCTGCATCCTTCACGCGTGGAAAACTTTCCACGTTTCTCGCTCGCTCGCGAAGTCGATGCCTTTTATCGCTCCACTAAAGATTTCTTTACAACACGGGGAAAAAAAAGACGGCCGCCATTCCTTTTTTTTCTCCCCCCACCACCTTGTCGGCGACGACAGAACTGATTTTCATAATTAGCCTACCCGGGAAAGGTTGCATTTGAAGCCGTTTACGCAATTTCTCTGTCTCCTCTCCCCCCCCCCCCCTCCTCCTCTTTCTCGTTCTCTGCTTTCGTTTTTCCACTTTTTTCCCTCCGGCTTCGGTGTTAAATTAATGCCACGTTTAATGGGTACTATTTATAGACTGCGACCCGTCCATAATCGCTAATAAATTCTTAGATAACAAAAACTGTTGCTGCGAAGCGTTGCGGGGACTCCCGAGACGGATTTCAAATTTCGCGCCATTTATCGCGCAAAAGGGAATATACTGTATTTATAAATGTTAATATGTAGCACGAGCTTTTGCTTTTGTGATTGAGCGTTGATGAGTCATTGAAAAATTCTGTAGCATTTAGTAGACACTAATTGAAAGTAAGTAAAAGTTACTTAAAAATAGAAAGTGTGGATCGAGATGCGAACGCATGTAGCAATTAATTAAATAATTGAACAAGGAGGGGAAATTCTGGGAGAAAGTCTGTGGAATTGTTTGAACACGTTGCATTTTTAGAAATAAATATTTCTCAGCATTGTTGTTAACTTACTCTTCTATTTCTGTGGGAACTAAACGTACATTTGTTTAATAAGTATTCATTTATCAATATAAGCTGTTACTTTTATAATTCATTTATAATTATAATCATATATATTATTGTCTATGAATTCGTCTAATCATTAATGTCACTTCGAATGTAACCATTTGAATTCAATATTCGAAAATATTTAGTCAACGATAACATTTCATGCTGTCATTTTTGTATAATGAGTCTTTCTAGTTTCCACTTGACAAACACTCGTTCATTTCGGCGTGCGACCATAATGGCATTACTATTTCTAGATATTTGTCCGAAATGATGAGCGAAATGAATCGCTATGTCGTAACGAAATAGCTTCGAGCAGTGAAATTTGTATAGAGACGTACTATTCGACTTCAGGAAACTACATACATATATCTCCCGACGAATAATAAATCAACGTGGTCTTTAATAAAAATAAAAAATGGCCTCTAAATCAATTCGTACACACAATAAACATCTTATATAGCGAATGCATATAATAAACTTTATTATTTTCCAGCTTCTATTTTTGCATGTTTTTGAAAGACATTTGAATATTTCTGGCATTCCGAATAGTAATCATGCGTTAAAATACAAGCTCATTAGAATAACTAGTCTTGCAAAGGATTCCTTTGATTGGACTTATATAATACGAAAATATGTCGATGGTAGAAACATTAATTAGTCTCGAACATACATGTTTGCGAATATTAGTTCTCTAACCTTGATCCACTTCTGATCTCCATTGCAATACAGATTCAATTTTCACATCTAATTGCAAATAGATACTCTGTTGACGGCACGTGCACGAATATTTATTCATACTGTACAATGTAGAATATTTTAAAACTTCTTTTTCAAGTTTAATGCTAATAATCAGTGTTCAACGAGAAGACTCGGGGGTCCGCCATTTTGAGCGGCGGATGAAAAACAAGTTTCAGCTAAAAATTTCCAGTTGAAATTTAGAACGGCGATAGAAAGAAAGCGCGGGGAATATGTATTTCGTTGTAGCTCGAAAATGAAAGTGAAGAAACCTCATTTAACTTGGAAATACATAAAGTGTGTTATGATCTTGGAATGGAAAGTTGTATGGCGCGGGACAGAATGATAGCACGCATTCTATTATGTTATTCTGCAGTCCATCAACTCTGACGAATCTCGTAAACAATTTTAATTCTACAATTTTAATTCTCTACAATTTTAATTCTCTACGATTTTAATTCTCTACGATTTTAATTCTCTACGATTTTAATTCTCTACGATTTTAATTCTCTACAATTTTAATTCTCTACGATTTTAATTCTCTACAATTTTAATTCTCTACAATTTTCATTCTCTACAATTTTCATTCTCTACAATTTTCATTCTCTACAATTTTAATTCTCTACAATTTTAATTCTCTACAATTTTAATTCTCTACAATTTTAATTCTCTACAATTTTAATTCTCTACAATTTTAATTCTCTACCATTTTAATTCTACAATTTTAATTCTGCACTTTTAATTCAGCACTTTTAATTCTGCACTTTTAATTCTGCACTTTCAATTCTACAACCATCAGGACTTTAAAAATTTAATGAAAACGATATCTTTAGAAATCTGCGTTTAGCATTAAAAATGTTAAAAATAACTAATATTAATAATAAAATAATTAATACTGAATGAGCTATGTTTAAAATTTCAAGTCTCTGGCTCATCGAGAAGTCATCGCAAAATTTTTACCGAACAGACAGACAGACAGACAAGAAAGCGAGCTAATAAAAACGTGGTAAAATACTTAATTATTTCCTTTTTTGAATCTCAGCGACTTTTCACATTGCACAGGCTGAGAACCACTGCCTTATTACCATTCTGCGTGCGAGCATTTTCATTTGAAATAATTTGATTTCCAGTGGACAATAAAAGACGAAATTCCACCAAATTAGTATTTACAAATGTATACTGAACGTGTTGTATAAATTGCTGAGAACCCACAAATTTTGTAAGAATTTTAACGACCCTAAATGGCTCGGAAGCGTCGAGGAATCGCGTTAGATTCGGCGGCAACACAACAATTTCGTCGGGGATTCGATTCGAAAATGGTGTCCAGCTGGGCGATTGGAATTCACCGGTTCATTCGGTTATGTAATATGTATAATAGTGCGCACACACAACATCTCCCCTCTTTCTCTTTCTCTCTTGAGCCGGTCTCACGTGCAACTCTCTTTTTCTTTTTCTTTTTTTTCTCGGCGACCTCTTCGTGTCTTTCCCTTTTTCTACTTATGTGTTCCTGCGGTTTTTCAACCCGTCTTCCTTGGCTAGTTCTTCATCCTCTATCAACATCTATATTTCATCTTTTATAAACATTCTTTTTTTATCGCCTCATCATTCATATTTCTACATTCTTCCTCAGGGTCCTCTTCATCATCCATTTCTCTATTTTCTTCTACGCTCACTCTATCTCTTTGTAATTCAGTGGCTTTCGCAATTCGTATCAAGTGAATCAATTCATGTCCTTTCTTCCTCAGGGACTACTTCATCTATTTTCTTTTCCTCTCACTCTGGCTCTGTCCGATTCAGTATCTGTCGCAATTCGTAAGTGAACAGGTGAATCAAGTGGCTAGTTCTTCATCCTCTATCAACATCTAATATTTCATCTTTTATCAACATTCTTTTTTTATCGCCTCATCATTCATATTTCTACATTCTTCCTCAGGGTCCTCTTCATCATCCATTTCTCTCTGTATTTTCTTCTACGCTCACTCTATCTCTTTGTAATTCAGTGGCTTTCGCAATTCGTATCAAGTGAATCAATTCACATGTTCTTTCTTTCTCTTTCTTCCTCAGGGACCACTTCATCTATTTTCTTTTCCTCTCGCTCTAGCTCTGTCCAATTCAGTATCTGTCGCAATTCATAAGTGAACAGGTGAATCAAGTGGATACTCGAGACCGGAGCGACAGTGCTACGAGGACCATGGACAAAATGGAGGTGTCGAACACACTGGAAAGTCGACGAATTGCCAAATAGGAAACAGTTGAGAAACGGAACAGAGTAATTATAATCCTGTCGCAAGGCCTTCCTGACACGATCGATTCGATATATTAAAAATATATAATAATAATAATGATATCGGCGCAAGGTTCGATCATTTTAAAACCAACAGCAAATGTGCAATTAATATATCAAACTCGACGTTTCGATCATAATGTTGTCTCTTAGAAAATGATCAACATTATGATCGAAACGTCGAGAAATTTGATATATTAATTGCACATTTGCTGTTGGTTTTAAAATGATCGAAACTTGCTCCGATATCATTATTATTATTATATATTATAATTTCGATCGAGAAAAATTCACATTATTGAAAATATTTTGGAAAAAAATTATTAGATTCAATAAAATCCATTATGTAAACAATTTCGATAAAATCAGTAAAATCCAGTGCCGTAACGAGGGTATGAATCGCCTGTGGCAAGTGTCTAATTTGCGCCTCCCGGTAACCCAATAATGACAAAAAAAATAACAAATTTTAATGTAACAAGTTAAATTTTACTAAATGCAATGTGTATATTAAATACTATTAACCTCATCAAAATGAGTTGCCTGTATACATACACAAAATTTCTCGATCCTCGCAATGATTTGTGTTTCAAAAAAATCTTTGGAACGAAAAAAATAAGAATTATAAAATTTTGATGTGCGCCCCAACCTAGTTGCGCCCATGGCAGGCGCCTCTTTTGCCACGCCCTCGTTACGGCACTGGTAAAATCTATTGATACAGTCCTCGACAAAATAATAAGACACCTAGAATATTTTTCAATTTCTTGTATTTAGAGGTGGAAAGTGTACACTATGTTGTATCCTGAATACTACATACTATCTCCAAAGTAAACATGCGAAATCTTAGGATTGTATCGCATACCATAGCAAAATTAGAAAAAGATTACTTTCGAGATAGTTTGTAGTATTCAGAATATAACATAGTGTACACTTTCCACCTCTAAATACAAGAAATTGAAAAATATGCTAGGTGTCTTATTATTTTGTCGAGGACTGTATGTAACAAATGAAAATTTATTAACAGCACTGGCAACGATCGGCTCAATTTATTCAACAATTTTGAGAAAACGAACTTCACGATTACAAGTATGGAATAATTAATAAATATCTGGACGACGCCATTTCGAAAGTCTCTTCTAGTATTAAACGAGGATCGAATAAATCATGTTCACATGATCATAATTCTGTTACACACTATTTATGTATGTATGAAAAATCCCAAGCCATTGACCATTTTTCCCAGCTTCGATGATATATGGTTCTCCCCATAGAGCCATATGGTACTCCATGAACCTATTCTCCATGGAATTTCGACTGTTGCCCAATTACCAGCAAGAAATGATTCCCAAACGAAAGAGTTCTACGCAAAAAAGTGAAAGCAAGGATAATGCGTCCGTCGACGAACGCGGTGAATGGCTAGCTCATGTATACAAAATTTCTAAACATTTTTCCGACCATCAAAATTAACTTGAATTAATTCTTTTCCTTTCTTCGCTCTGCATAAATAATCTTTCTTAAAAATGAACAAATATGAATTTTCCCATACATCCTGTTTCTTTATAAGATGCAACATGTTTGTTTTTAAATGAAAATAGGATGTATGGGAAAATTCATATTTGTTCATTTTTAAGAAAGATTATTTATCCAGAGTGAAGAAAGGTAACGTATGCCCGGAATTTAATTTAAAAGTACCGCAAGACACAAAGATTTTGTTCTTTTATTTTGTACAAATTACAAATTCGAATAGTTTCTTTATAAGATGCAACATGTTTGTTTTTAAATGAAAATTATTCGAATTTGTAATTTGTACAAAAGAACAAAATCTTTGTATCTTGCGGTACTTTTAAATTAAATTCATACGTTCCAACAATTTCATAATTCTCAGAAATTTTTTTCAGCTCGTTATCGAGCATACGATCAAACGATTTTATAATATATTTTTGTTTTGAGCAGTAATTCTCTCGGCTCACGAATCACAGTACATATTACTACTCGCCGGATCAAGATAACGTTTAGCCTATTAAATTAACTTGAATTAATTCTTTTCCTTTCTTCACTCTGGATAAATAATCTTTCTTAAAAATGAACAAATATGAATTTTCCCATACATCCTGTTTCTTTAAAAGATGCAACATGTTTGTTTTTAAATGAAAATTATTCGAATTTGTAATTTGTACAAAAGAACAAAATCTTTGTATCTTGCGGTACTTTTAAATTAAATTCATACGTTCCAACAATTTCATAATTCTCAGAAATTTTTTTCAGCTCGTTATCGAGCATACGATCAAACGATTTTATATTTTTGTTTTGAGCAGTAATTCTCTCGGCTCACGAATCACAGTACATATTACTACTACTCGCCGGATCAAGATAACGTTTAGGCTATTGGTCACTATTTTCGAGCGTTACTATGTTTGCTTATGCTAATGCCGTTTCCCAGAGAACGAGCCCGGAGGGGGAACCGCGAATTAACAAGTAAAAGAAGCTTTTAGCTAGAAGAGCCCGCATTAATTATTAATACTGCTGGCCCGTCGTGTAAACGCGCCTCTGAAAAATACGAAGGATATTATTCGTCTTCATTTACTGTCTCATTATTCCGGCGGTCTTTTTTTTCGGAATTTTTAGGAAGAGATTTCCAGGGACGATAGAAAAAGTCCGAAAGCAATTATAAATAATGATCGGATTTTATATAGTGATTAAAAAATTTTGCAGTCCATTATAATATGTGTAACATATTTGAATTTATTACTAATTCAAATCTTTATAAATAGACTCGTACGTTACGAATTTTATTACATTAATATAAATAAAAAATATTTTGTAAAATTAAAATTAAAATCTAAAAAAAAGTTGCTTTGAAGAGCAATTGCAAAATCCATGACTTCCAGCAGATTGTTTAAAATGTGTAACATTTTTCTCGGCTTTTCTTTGCCAGATGCATTATTCAGGACGAGTCAATATAATCATAGCACGCGTGTTTTCAAACTTCTCCGGAAAAAATTTATGAAATACGTATGCGGTTAAAGAAAAACCGTCGGTTTTTCGAGTTCTCTTATAAATTCAAATCGAGTTTAATGGCGATCGAAAAAAAAATTCGCAAACAAAATTTTTACTCCTATTCTTGCGCCTATGTATACAATAACGCATAAGTATAACAAATCAAAATTATACAATTGAAAATCTTTATAATGGAAGGTTACCAATTAAATTAAATTTTTTTGGTACTGAATTATAAATTATATTTAATTCTTGTAATGAATAAATTAAAATCAACAATTGCGAAAAAATAGAGCAAAAAAACAGTATAAAATAAAAAATATGTCAATGTTGATACTTTCGTGTTAATGACAAAAAAAAACAATAATTAGAATTCGGATCGTTTCAATGAATAATTGATTTCTATTTAATTACGCACCTGTAAGCCGCCATTTTGATTTTTCGCAAATCGCCTCGGTTACGTAAGACGCGCCAAAAAAAAAAGTTTGCAAAAAACGGTAGAAACGTGTAACGTGGCAAACAGAGCCCCCGGCGGGACGTGTGGTCTTTTTATAACAATTATGTCTCCGTATCTGGTGACAATACCTAAGCGTAAAACTATTTGTGTGACAAATAATGATTAGCCGAGAAACTAATATGGCGGAGCGCGTGGCAATCAATGCCGCGAAACCTATCCATTTATAGAAGTAATTGTTACTACCACGTGACACGGTCGTTTAAAAGAAAACTTGAGAGCCGGAGATTAGCATCATGTACCGGGTGGTCAGAAACTATAATTCGACGCTTCCTAAAAATTTTGACTGTTACGGAGATTTTTAACAACTGCATTATTGATGATTAAGACAATACATAGCTTCACTTATCGATTAATATTAACATATTTTTATACTTTTTGTAACATAGTCGGTCAATTGCCGAGTCAAAAATATGACAATTGAATAACAACGAAGTTTTCTTAACTATACTTATACAGGGTGGCCCAACAGACACCAGACGATTTAAAAATGGAATAAAGATTTTAATTTTTAAAAAATTTATTATTTCGTAGATACGAATTTTATCTGGAACTTTGGATCACCATTGGATTCAGTAATAAATCATTTCTATTTCTAGATTGTGACAGATTATTTAAATAATTTCTAACAAAATAGGGGTGATAAAAACGGCGAGAATGCTAACGAAAAAGAGTGTTGTAAAACTGTCTGCTACCACTTAATACAAAGTAGATCGGCCCAGATCTCGAAACCAACGCAAAATCTCGGTTCTAAATCACCGAAGAGTAACAGAGAGAGAGAGAGCCCAATAACAATAAAGCCTCGAGCCGCGAACAAACAAGCATGCACGCACGTGGTAGCGAACGTTCACCAACTGAGAAAGAGAAAGAGAGCAAGAGAGACCAGGTTAAAGGCGAATCGACAATAAGCCCATTAATCATCCTACTTCCCTAACTTGCCGGAGTATCCTCTTCTTTAAAGAGTCCACACGTTTTTTCCACGCGAAATAATAACAACATTTATCACCGAAGTATTTCTATTTGTATGCCTCGATACCTTTTTTCAAAACTTTGCTAAATTATCAGACCTGACGCACGTATCCTCGCAAAAGTCAAAAACCAAAAATTCCCTAGGAAACAGTGTACCACTACTCTCACGAGACAAGACATACCAACAAATAAATCCTAAAAGTTAAAAAAATGGCCTTTATCTAAAAACTTTAAATTCCAAAAAATATGGATAACAGAAAACGATTAACAAATACAAAGAACGTGTACCAGACCTAACCCAACAGTGTCCACACCAAACCAAAAATCCCCTAACTTCAGGGACAAAGGGGCGAGACCTTACGGGGGTAAGCAGAGTTCGATTACCTGCGAGGCCCATTTCTAGGATGTTCGGGGGGGTCAGGCTTCCTTTGGGGGGCTGGTGGTTTCTCTGTTCCCCGTTGCGTCGACGAGGGGGTCCTCGCAGGTGGCCTCCGTCATGATGGTTCTTATCGCGGGGCCGAATAACGTTGCAACGCGTCGTGATGTCGTTAATTGCGTAATTGTTCCGACCATCAACGGCACATCGTCACGAAAAATCCACTGTGTCGGTAAAGAAGGGGCTGTTTTGAAGGAGAGGGGGAAGTTCGGGATGAACAAAAAGATCGAGAGAGAGGATTGTACGAGTAGTATGGTCACGCAGGGATCACGCAGACGTTGGGCGCGTGCGACACCGAGAACCGACTAAGAGCGAAGAATGTTACGCAAAACATATGACAGTTCCTAGACGACGTCGCGGAGACGACTGGCGAGCAGCTGACGCGTTTTGCGCTCGGCTCGCGCGCCGGTGGAGGGGGTAGCGCGGCGAGAGGAGAGGGGATAGAGTGACTCGAGTCAGTGGTGGGTATGACTCGAGTCATCAGATGACTGCGAAGGAGTGGGGGGAGCTACTGTGTGTACTTACAGGGTGCTTCTAGTTCGAACGCCGACTGGTGTGTACCGTAAATAGGAGAATCTTGAGTAGCGTTCCGTTTAGACACTGTGTGTTCCGATACTTTTCTATGCGGAATTTTATGCTTCGTTCAAATTTGACGAGGAGAAACATTAGGTGTTACGTTTATTAAAAGGGACGTGAACTTCATATCTTCATGGAAAAATAAAAATAAAATGATTATTGTATTGTGCGTCTTTCTCGAGGCCGCACAACTTTTGTTCGGAATATTTCAATTATACTAGCCCGACAGTACCACAATAGTAATTGTCCTCGAAGGATAATGTGATTGTCGTTAGGGTGATTCTCAGTTCTACTGAACTAGATCGGAGCGTGACGAAAAACAGGTCTTACAACAAAAAAAAAAAAGAAACTCGATTGTCGTCGAGGTATGTTGACATCCGATATAAAGAATTCACTAATTTGCATTTTAATAAGATCCACGGTCTCGTTGCAGTATTACGTGAAACGGAAATCGCAGAAAATTGCGTCACCAGGCCTGTCATACGACATTTTGTATCGTCTTCGCTACAAATGATTTGCGTCAAGAAGAAGAAGAACAAGAACAAGAAGGAAACGCGATACACAATTCGCGACGTGAAACATCGAAATGATTGATGGGACCGTAACAACAATAAATCCGGAACGGTTTCGAGAATGCTGACATTACGACGTCAAAAACAAAAAAAAAAGTTAACCATCTTTAAACAGATATTGTATAGGTCGCTTCGTTTACCTGTGCGTCATTAATCCTTTGGCTTTAAAAATCTGTTAGACGCTAACTACGTGATACGTAAAAGCTATGCTAATGCTCATGTCTGACGTCAATATAATTAAATTTCCACTGAAAAAAATTTCACGACAAATCGTTATTTTCACATATTGTTATTTTGAAAGATTTCTCATTTGAAAACATTACCTACAATTTATCGTCGTTAAAATTCGACCGAAATCAATCAACGATACCGCGGTATCGCTTTCGAGATATACGGGGTGTGCCGTTTTAATCTCATCGACGGCTATCTACACTAATTTCATCAAAATAAAACAAAGACGCCGCCCCTTCCAAGCAGCAGCAGCAGTAGCAATTTGTTCGTATCGTTTACCAGTATTATTCAGTTCAATGAATATCGTACAATTAAATACAGAAATTCTCCGCGACTATCGATCGACGATCACTCGATTGTCCCCCGTGAAAATCATGAAAACACGCAGGGAAATTCCACGTGGATTGGTCAGTCGCGACCGCGACAAAGGACTCCAATTAATTTCATTAGCAACAAGGTGGATTTCCATGTAAGGGAGATTCGCGCCGGTGCAGCAGACACACTGCCGCGGGAAATGATAAAACAAGAGGGAGAGAGGGGGGGGGCAGGGGTGAGGAGCCAGGAGTAAGTATAACAAAGCCGGTGGCTGGCAAATGAGTCAGTTTCGCGATAAACGGAAAGCAACCAGCGGATTTTCAACGAGTTCGCGAGACGAGAAAAGAGATTCGGAGGAGGGAGAGACACCGGGGCAATGAGGCAGCCGTAAATGAATCATTTAATGCGCTCTCTCGGTATCTGCCTGCTTGCAGGACGATCATTAACGAGAAATCGATGTTTGCTCGAATTTAGCCGCCGTGGAGAACGTTGTAAATGAGAAATATAATCATTTATGTACTGCCGTCTGCGTAAGTTGGAGGGGTACAAAGTTGGAGGGGTACAAAGTTGGAGGGGTACAAAGTTGGAGGGAGTACAAAGTTGGAGGGGGTACAAAGTTGGAGGGGGTACAAAGTTGGAGGGGGTACTAAGTTGGGGGGGTACTAAGTTGGGGGTACTAAGTTGGGGGTACTAAGTTGGGGGTACTAAGTTGGGGGTACTAAGTTGGGGGTACTAAGTTGGGGGGTACGATGTTGCGGGGGGTACTAAGTTGCGGGGGGTCCTAAGTTGGGGGGGTACTAAGTTGGGGGGTTACTAAGTTGCGTGGATACTAAGTTGCATTGGTACTAAGTTGCATTGGTACTAAGTTGCATTGGTACTAAGTTGCATTGGTACTAAGTTGCATTGGTACTAAGTTGCATTGGTACTAAGTTGCATTGATACTAAGTTGCATTGGTACGATGTTGAATCTGTACAGTGTTGAATCTTTGCAATGTTAAATGTATGCAATGTTAAATCTATGCAATGTTGAATCTGTGCAATGTTGAATGTGTGCAATGTTGAATGTGTGCAATGTTGAATCTGTACAGTGTTGAATTTGTACAGTGTTGAATTTGTATAAAGTTGCATTTGCCTGAAATTGCATTTGTATAAAGTTGAGTTTATGCAAAGCTGCATCTAACAACGTTGTATTGGTGCAATGCCTTTATACTTCTTCGGGTACATGCAACGTATTCTCGTAACTACTAAAAGAGAATGAGCATTTTAGTTTTTCGTAATTAAATATTGACTTAGGTAAAAAACAAATAGAAGATTGCTAAACGCTACGCTCGACAATTTACATAAAATTCGCAGTCGTTTTCCTTTTATCCGGACGTCGAAATTTCAACAATATTTTCTTTGAATCATGTCGGATAATCAAACGTGACGTTTTAATGATTCCACTTCATAAGTTTGCACTTAGTCATTCGACAACTCAAATTACGCTTCACGTTCTTATTCTCCTGCATCGAGGTCACGCAACGATAGCTGCTTTATTTTTCTTTTAATTAATAAAACAGTGTGTCACATGTCGAACAGAATTTCTCAATTTCAATGCGAAATTAAAGATCAACACATAATGAGAAAGATACACTTAAATAGTTTAAATGAATCTCGTGTTAAATTTTAAAGAATTGATAATCTACAACATTTTCGCAGAAAATTTTGGAAAATTTTGTATACCTAGCTTATAACCACTCAAATTCACTGAAGCATGCAATACTAATCCACAAGATAAAAATATAAATAATTCATAGAATTGATAGCCTCGATAGTAGTAACTCGTAGCATATTTTTTTAAATACTTAAAGAAATTACTTTGAGAAAGATTATTTTTCAAAACGATAAGTAACTTATCAAGGCTTTACAAGCATTTTTGTGCCCTAAATATAAGCAAAGCCGGTGTAACTTACAATTGTAATTGAAATGGATGGCGAGTATAAAAATCGAAACATTGCAAATGGAATCACGTCCAAGCAAGCAGCAATTTCACAGAAACGAAGAAGACTCGCAATAACAGGAATTAACGACGGTTTCCCCGAGAAATTTTCACATCGGTGATATCCGTTTTCAGACTAAATAATTTCACAATAGAACCGCGTTTTCAGTTAAAAGAAGAAACGATTTTATGTGAGTCGAGGAACGTACGTGATTAATCGCAATTCTTACAGAACTCGCGCAGATAGTGCCAGGAAATTAGCTTTAATTAACTCCGAAATTGCAGCAGATTAAATTAATTCGAGCGTCAATTTGCATTCATAAAATTCCAAACTTTTTACAAATTGCAACGTTAGTAATTACATATTAGCAGTATAGACGTGGACTTTTTGCTGCAGAATCGTGCGAAATTTCACGCTTTTTTACTTGCCGAGATTAGATTCTCAGAACGATTTTTTGCTACTTCCTGTGTGAACAATTAAAAAAACATGTTTAAATTGTATTATGATGCATGTGTTACATTTATATGTAATATCAAGTGTTTACTATTGAGTACTATTGGGTGTTAGTAAATATTGTTGAGTACCGTTGAGTACTATATTGGGCACTGCTGAGTACTGTTGAGTATTGTTGCTGTTTTGAGTATTATTAAGTACTATTAAGTATCATTGACTACAATGTTACTTGATCACTTTGTACTGTCTTTGTAAATATGCATATGAATAAAGATCAAAATAAGATAAACAAACATCGATAAAGCCTAGATATATGCTTACACGAATATAATCTCTGCCATAATGTTTAAACTAAGTACATACACAGATAACAGAAACTATATTGATGTAACACGATGCTGAATCAGCTTTCTACATATTTATTCCTTTTAGAAACAAGATTCTACTTTTCTAGTTTGCCAATACATTCTAGGAACAATCTACGCATTTCAATCTGCAAACATTTCCATCATGCGGTAATTCCACTAAAATATAAAAGCCCCGAAAAATTTTGATTTTATTTACTCTTAATCAGTGAAAATATGAAGATCTTGAAATTCATTTCAAAATATTGTAAATATTAAATAGTAAATATTGCCAGTTTATGCAAACATCTCTTATCATATAATACTTTTAAAAAATAATCTTGAATTCTATTTTTTGAAAATAACGATTTTTAATATTTTTTTGAAGAACGATTATTTTCAATTATCCAGTTTTCATTGATTAGTGAAAGCAAAAGACTACTGATCCAAATATTTAATTTTTCGAAATTACTCAATTTAAGTTAAAGTCCATTTTTGATCATAATTTTGAAAAACGAGGCGTCAGTGGATTGAAAGTTAAGACAAAAGATTATGCACTAAGTACAAGTAATTACAACAAAAGCTGAAATTAGCCTACATTGTCTGCCGAACGGCTCTTAGGTAATTCATTTTCTGTCATTTTACATCATCCTTATGCTGGCTATTTATGTTGTTATGGCTGTTATCGGCAGTGTTGGCCTCCTTTTTTAGCATAACGATAAACTTGTTGTTTTTGGTTTCATTTTTTTCTTTACATGGTAATCGACATATAATATAATCATTTCCAATACGATAACTATTTATTCGATTTTTCGTTACAAAATTCCAAGATACATTTCGTATCTTTATTAGTTTATTTACAAGGGTAGAGAACCAAACACAATTCTTACGTTTGTAATTCGATTTTCCTAGTTAATCATTATACCGGCTAAAATATATCATGGCAATGGAATGCATTAGTAAAGTTATTTTAATCGTTTCTGCAATGTCACGAGGTATGTATTATGAACGCGCATAATCAGAGGATTAATAATAACTGACATATGGAGCAATTCGTTTCCGTCTGCGACCGCCTTTGTCCACAAATAATTTGTTTATTTTCAAGTATTTATCGTAAATGATGAATTAAAATTGCCAGACGATAGTTCGTTTTAAATCGGCTCGTTTATCGCTCTGTTCATTTACGCTTTACGTTAACGGCGTTGTTCGGCGAGCAATCAGAGATCGTTAAATTTATTCATTGACATTCCTCTGTTTTTTTTATGCTCAACTTAATGAATTTAATGGTTCAGCCGGCTTTTCGAAATTTCCAAATCGACGAGCTTTTAATGCAACCGCTGCTACTGAAATCAATATTCGAGTCATTTGAAATGCAGACGAGTTTTCAAAGATTTACTTTTGTCTTCCGACTCTCTTTCGCATACACTTCCAAATTTGGAAGTCAATGAGATTATTTAAAACGTCTAATTAAAACGCTTGGGGGACCTCGAAGCTATTCTTTCGATTCAATACAGAGGAAGAATTTAAAGGATTCACTGGCCAAACAATTCAATACTTTGCTAGAACAGTATCGAAGGAATTTAATACTCTTCAACATACAGAAAAGATAATAATCAGGGGATTGAACATAATAAGGATTTATCAGTCAACCAATGTTGCATCCTAGGAAATTAATATCTAGTGAATTCAATATCTAGTGAATTCAATATCTAGTGAATTCAATATCTAGTGAATTCAATATCTAGTGAATTCAATATCTAGTGAATTCAATATCTAGTGAATTCAATATCTAGTGAATTCAATATCTAGTGAAGTCAATATCTAGTGAATTCAATATCTAGTGAAGTCAATATCTAGTGAAGTCAATATCTAGTGAAGTCAATATCTAGTGAAGTCAATATCTAGTGAAGTCAATATCTAGTGAAGTCAATATCTAGTGAAGTCAATATCTAGTGAATCCAATATCTAGTGAATCCAATATCTAGTGAATTCAATATCTAGTGAATTCAATATCTAGTGAATTCAATATGTAGTGAATTCAATATGTAGTGAATTCAATATCCAAAGAATTCAATACCCAAAGAATTCAATATGTAGTGAATTCAATATCCAAAGAATTCAATACCCAAAGAATTCAATATCCGAAGAATTCAATATCCGAAGAATTCAATACCCAAAGAATTCAAAATCCACAGAATTTGAACTATTCAAATTTTTGATTGATAAAGGATCAATCAAGTAAATTGATCATTCAGACAGTGAAAACATTCAAAATTGAAGTCTCGATTCAATTTCTAGAATGGTTCAAATTCAACCTGAACTAATATCAAAATAACTGAAGAAAAGTTGAATACATAAAACATAAATATGACGCCTAACTTTCGAGTCAGATTTTGAGAAAGATCAACTGGAATTTGAACCACCTTCACCATAAAAAATGAATCTCAACTCGAGCCTAATTTAAGAATACCTTATAATACAACCCTAACTGAAGTAACGCTCATCAACCCCTGATATGATTTGATCCTATATTGGATACATATGTTGAAGAGAAATCAACTTTAAGTCGTATAATATTCATTACATAATATCAATGTCAACTTAGACAACTTATGCAACCGTTTACACATAAAAATTCACTTAAACGACCCTCGCCATACAAAAATCAATATCTAACTAAACAATCCTATTCATATAAAACCCCAGCAAACGATAAATTAGCAATGTTTACTGCAATGCAATTCTTACTGAAACCAACAACTAACGTAACCAATTATACAAATAATAATATTTGTACAAAAGACCAACCCGAATCGTATAAACTCTGATCACATAAAAGTGAATATCAACGTTACGCGTAACGCTACATAGAAATCAATCCCGAACATAAACAATCATTTTTATACAATAAATAACCTAACCGAAGCATCTCTTTTCACACAGAAAAATTAGCCTTACGTAACACGAACATCCAATATAACAAATAATACCAAATAGTTCGAATGACAAATAAGAACAATATCGTTATGATCGAATGTTTAAATGAAAATGAACGAAACATACAGAACTCACCGAGTACTTCGAAAAGCTGATCGTCGAACCTCATCTCGTTCACTCAGCTTATTCTCGTTCTCGTTTCAACAGTGTGTATGCGTGTGTGTGTGTGTGTATCTCGTCTCGTGGAACGATGCCCGCTCGTGCACGAGAGCCAAACACAGGCACAAGACAATACCTATTTTCACGTAGCTGTCATGCTTCTGTCACTGTACCCGAGCGCCCGCTTCGAAACGATGAGAATTAACCAATCGTGCAACCATCGCGCGCGGAGGTCGCTGAACGACTGAACGCTCGGTGTTCTCCACGCTTCAAGCTGGCCGCGTGCTAACAGTAGTGGTCGGGGAACGCAGCATCCGATTGGTGGGGAGACGGAGCGACAAGCGGAGGGGAGGGGGGGACAGCACGCGCGACACAGAAATGCAACGGGCCCGATGAAAAACAAAATAGAAAAACAGTGCAATTCGTATATATGTGAAACAACAATTTAGAATATTTTTTTAACTATTCAAACATTCAGATGATATTCTTTAGCAAAATATTTTCGGCGCATTGGTTCGATCAATTATTACTAAACACTATTTGCAAATTAACACGTTTCTCAACGTTTCGATCTTCATTTAGATCATTATCAAGAGAATTACAATAACATTGCGTCTGTAAAATAACAATGAATAATACAATATATACATTGTGAAAACAACATCGGAAAAATAACCAAAAAAGAAAATTAAAGAAAACCTTACTCACTTGCTTAGTGTCGCAGGGTAATTTTTACTTAAAATTTAAATTCTTTAGGCTGCTTACATGGATTCTATAATTTTTTTGGGAGCTTGTTTCGTATTTTTTGACAGGAAAAAAAATTTGTTCCTTGTTAATATAGAAGGTGAAGAACGGTCTTGTACTTTTTTATAACGATTCTGCTCTCAATTGTAGCGTTTAGAAAAATTCGTTTAGTTTTTAGAAAGACTAGGTTTAGACTGTAACAATAAAGGACGTATTGTAAAATTCGTATTGAATTTTGACATTTTCGATCGACGATCAATGTGGACGTTTAAAAGTAAAATTGGATCACGACGACGTAGCCTTTAACCGACAATATGCATATTTCACATTGCCGTGACAAAGTATAACATCAACATCGTAGATAGCAATAATGCACGAAGTAACATCGGCATAGTAGATAATAATGCACGAAGTACCATCGGCATATAGTAGATAATAATGCACAATGGACAGTCGTTAAGCGCTGTATAATTTTTCGCATGAATTATACTCGTGTTACAGTTCTTTTCGATTTGAACAAAGCGGACAGTTTTGAGCAAAAAAAAATTGTTCTTTTATTATTCGATCAAGAGTATAGATTGTGATTTATTAGTTTTATTGTGATAAAAGGTGCATGCGTGTCTAATTGGGCGTAATGTCGAAGAACGTCCGGACAATCGATAGGATGGGCATTCTTCGGGGTTATCAAACCTGACCCCTTCGTTTATAAACTTTATTATAAGCAACCTTCAGTTCGCCATGCGGTTGAAACGTGCCGCGATTTGTCAATTGGAAGCTTCCTATGCTCCGAATTACACTCTTTTTTTTCCCCACTCGAGACTTTTCCAGTCTGGCCAAAAAAAATAAATGTTTACGTGAGCTCCTCACGATTAATTTACGTTCCGACTTGTCGGTGCAATTTGATTCGAAAGAATCGAGGAAGACATTTTTCTAGACAGACGATGTTCAAATCAGTGATGATGGACATTATAATAATTTTGTAAATATTATGAATTTCGAATCGTAGCTATGAATAATAAATCAATGATATCTTATTATTCATACGCTTATCTATAACAGTTACAGACACTGTAGTAGCTCCTGTATTGGTTAGCTGTTCAAGATTACCTGGAGGCTACCCCCACCACGCCATTAAGCCACGCCCACGTCACCGTGTCACGCCCACTGCTACCAATTTTTCCATGTATAACGTTTACGTGTACGAATTTTCGGTGACCAAAAGTAAATAAACGTAAAAATCAATGATCTTGACAGTATAAAAACATACATATGTGTCATTATTATTGTTTATTTGTAATATTCTAAATAAATTTGTAGAAAACGAGAGTGCTACAATCTGAAAACATAAAAATATGCACGTTCCATTGTTGATTGTCTGAACAACAAGGAGGGCTTATTAATCAATACACTTGCAATGAGAGTATCGATATTTTGTTATCTACTTTTTTGCAATTTTTCGAACGCCATTGATAATACGTACTGATAACAGTTATCGATAATTAACCGATATAATCTCGACCGATTACAAACAATTAAGTTCTAAATGCGTGATCATTGTTAACTGTTAAAGAAAAAATATTATCGCTAATATTGGAAATCAATTAACTTATTATTCAGCTTAATATAAGTATATTATACAATTCTGTAGTTGTGCATTAAAAAAAGGATGCTCAATGTTTCTTCAGTTAATGTTGTATTAATTATTGTAGCCTCTAAGGAAAATTAATTATAAGAAAATAGAAATAAATAATAATAAATTGTCGAAGAAAAAACACAAATAAATATAGTCATCGAACGACCTTGGTAAATTGATGGAGATGATAAATTGTGCAACAGCTTTAGAAATGTAAGAAATTGAAAATACATAATAAATAGCATAAAATTAGTATCGTTTCAGTGGAAGTGAAAGGAGCTGGTATCTGGATGATTGAATTTTGTCACGACATCCTGACTGCGGATGCATCCTGCACGATGACTCAGAGCACTGACAAATTTTCAGGGACCGTCATCGAGATTACGTTCCCGTTGACATCGGGGGAACAATTCATGGTAAACAACAAAGACTTATTGGTTGTTTACGGTGTCTCGTCAATCTTTGGTTAGGGAAGCAACCGATTTCGATGAGTCAAGGTTGACTCTATCCCCAACGAACGCTATCACGAAAATTGATGACACATATCGGCTCGATAGGAAGATTATGTGAACGATAATCGAAAAACACTGCATCGACGGTCTACGCACACTCCTTCCTGCTACTGACACAACTTTAGTGTCTGCCAGGTTGGAAACTTATTTTTCAACTAAAGAATTTTTATTTTGCACACCACCTAAATTCAGGTCAGCGCCTATTATTAATTTTTTTTATTAAAAATGCTATTAGAGTGGTAATGTTGTATAAAATTTGAATTATCTACCGAAATATTAACTTTTTCGATATTGTGATCTAATAATTTTGGTGCAAAATATTTTTGAAAAGGTACTTTCAACTTTTTTTAAAAATCCATAACATTCGAGTATAAATTGCTTTTAAGGATTTGCTACGGAAAAAGGAACAACAATATCGCACAATTTTGTGTTTCGCGTAAAAATATGCAGTCTAATTACAATAATTGCATAATTTAGATCGTCTTATACAGAAATAGCGTCACCCTGAATAAATCAATAAGTAATTGGTTTTTCTGTTAGTTTACATACAATATTGTTGAAAGCAACTGTCCAAGCTATAATTTGAAGTGACATAGCACAGCAAAAAGCACACGGTGGTGTCTGAAAAAAATTACAGTAATTTCCTGTTAAAAAATGTATCGCCATAATTTCTACATATACTAATACTAATAATAATCCAATATATATCAATTTAAATAGTGTTCGAGAAATAGATTTCTAAAAAAAAAGATTCTTCCTCGATAAAAAAACGCAAAAAAATGCAAAATCAATTGTAGTATGTCACGTACATAAACAGCACACATAATATCCGTTAAAATACACTTCGTTTGTGATTTATGTCGGTAAGCGACTTCAGTTAAAGTTTCACTTCTAGTCGCCGATAAGAGTGATTGACAGAATGATTCAAATGTTGACAGAATATTTTTGAACATAAACGCTGTAGGAAATAGACTTTGTAGGAAATAGTCTGTTGGAAAATTTTGATATCAGCTAAATATAGACATTATTTCCTACCTTGCACTTCAGAGAAAGTCTTTTAAGAATATTTTATGGGCGCCAGTTTGAAATTGTGGCGGTTCGCAGTAAAAATAGGCAATTATGGCGGCGCACCACCGAAATTTTACGGGCTAGTAAAATTTCCAATTGACTTGTATTTTATCGTTAAAAGTGTGCCAATTATAAAATTTGAAAGAATTAAAAAAATTTCTTCGCTTCACGAAGTAGAGAGCGAAGCAAGCTCACGAAATATACATATGAAACTATGTGAACGTCTCTCAATGTTCGACCGCGTTGAATAGATTTTCTAATTTTGCTGGTGAACACAGGAATCGATGGAGCACTAAAGAAACTGTCCAGTTTCAGAATAAGATGAGCACTCGACGTGAAAGAGTCAGTCTTAGTATTCATCTTGTAACGTGCGCTCAATAGACACTCATAAGAATTCAGGATGAATCTCTGCTCGCGTAACATGGTAACGTGGAAGACGGGCATTCGTCACTGTTAATTAATTTGCGACCACGTCTAACGAAAAAATTGTTGAAATTTTGCTCGTTAAAGGGATTTGCAAGCCTCCTTAAAAATTAATTTTTTCATACAAATTCAATGTCACCCCTCAATAATATTAAATTTTGCTATAAAATTAATTTTTTGACTCGAGAGATTTCAAAATAAATGAAAGAAATGAAAATTGTTTGAAGGGTGAACTTGGTTTGTAACAATCACGTGTTACCAAAGGAAATTTTGACCCTTGATGGGTTTCAAAAATTGATTTGGCGGATTAAAAAATGAATTTCGTTGTTTGGAGGATTTTTGATGGGATATAACATTTACAATTTACTGATAATTATTTAAACTTTAATCCAAAATATGAATTTTCAAATTAAAATGATTTTTGTTGTTCGAAGGATTCTAGGAGGGATTAGGTTACCAAAAAGTAGTTTTCAAAGATTTACTTTTGTCTTCCGACTCTCTTTCGCATACACTTCCAAATTTGGAAGTCAATGAGATTATTTAAAACTTCTAATTAAAACGCTTGGGAACCTCGAAGCTATTCTTTTGATTCAATGCAGAGGAAGAATATAAAGGATTCACTGGCCAAATAATTCAATACTTTGCTAGAACAGTATCAAAGGAATTTAATACTCTTCAACATACAGAAAAGATAATAATCAGGGGATTGAACATAATAAGGATTTATCAGTCAACCAATGTTGCATCCTAGGAATTTAATATCTAGTGAATTCAATATCTAGTGAATTCAATATCTAGTGAATTCAATATCTAGTGAATTCAATATCTAGTGAATTCAATATCTAGCGAATTCAATATCTAGCGAATTCAATATCTAGTGAATTCAATATCTAGTGAATTCAATATCTAGTGAATTCAATATCTAGTGAATTCAATATCTAGCGAATTCAATATCTAGCGAATTCAATATCTAGTGAATTCAATATCTAGTGAATTCAATATCTAGTGAATTCAATATCTAGTGAATTCAATATCTAGTAAATTCCATATCTAGTGAATTCAATACCCAAAGAATTGAATACCCAAAGAATTCAATATCCAAAGAATTCAATATCCAAAGAATTCAATATCCAAAGAATTCAATACCCAAAGAATTCAAAATTCACAGAATTTGAACTTTCAAGGGATTCTAGGAGGGATTAGGTTACCAAAAATATGTTTTGCGGATTTAAATGCGAAGTAGCGATGCACCTGTTTCGCCATATGTTGTAAACATTTAATCGTTTTGGTTTTTATCGGTCATTACGAAATGGCGTATATCCCGTTTACAAAAATACCGGTTGATTCGAGAGACTGACAATGTTGCGAGAGTGCAAGGCGTTCGTGTTGTAGCCGCTGATAACGCGAGATAAGAAGGATTAGTGTCGATAAACTCCTAATCAATTTCAAGGCGAAGCATATCCGCCATCTCCGGAATCTTTTTTTAGGACCGAAACGCAAATTCGAATTTCCTTAACTATATACACTTTATCACCAAAGGCATTTAAATCAGACTAAATTAATAAGAAATGTTTCGCAATTGTTAATACATTTCAATGATTTATAAATTTGTGTCTTGCTGAATTTTTACTTTGAAAATCCATGTATAAGGTTATGGTAGACCAGGCGCCATTTCTTCGAGTTTATCTCGGCCAATATATGATACTTCATAATTGATACTAATCGTTAATACCACCAGCGTTAACAATCGGATGCCGGTATAGTAGTTTTTATGGATTTATAGCTGTAAACATTTATGACTTGATCCATAATATAACGATCATAGATATAGTCTTTATAGCAAAAATGAGAAACGATAATGGTTTTGTACAGACACAAGTGTCTGTAATAATTATTCAAATTATAAAATTCTTTCGTCACTTTTATTGAAAAGAAAAAGATATTAAAAAATGTTGGAGCAAAAATTTCGTGAAATTAAATTCTAAAAAATTCCTAATTCGTCTGAAACAATTTTCTCATAAAATTCTTTTAACAAAATGTTAAGAAGGCGTGACGACGCGCAGCATAATAATTATTGCATAGTCTGTTGCACGTGGTCTCAACAGATGAAAAGACTAGTTGACTATCTTCAACTTTCGAATAGCATTCAACGTCCTCGAGGCATCTCTCATCATTTTTCTTCATTTCATCATCGACACGCGTACACGCTGAGGATCCTGCATGTACAATGCGCGCCATAACTGTTTCGAATCGGGTGTAACGAGACGTTTTACGGCGTTACACCGTACAGAATGCATCGGTAGGTACGATGGATTTAAATGTTTCTAGGGGCAAGGATTACATAACGATAGGTGGACACGTGAAACGATGGCGTTTTATCGAAATCTTCGGGATCTTCCCATTACATAAATATTATTATCGATGACTTGACGGAAAACGCGAGATCCAATCTTATCTGGCAGGCTTTATATGTGACCACTGTCACGGGACACTGAGAATGATCGTTTTCCATAAACTGTAACGAGCCTTGGTTCGATCGCGTCCAATTTCGAAAGCGGCCATCTTCTTTTATGGACGTCCATTTCGACGAGATTAATTATAATTATTACGACGATGCTTTGTGTTATGTTCGTCCTATGGTGCTATTATAGAGTGTCTCAAAAGGAACGCAACATTTGAATTTCCCGCCAATTTCGTTCTGTTATTTTGGCACGGAGTAAGCTCGATGAGAATCGATTTTCGAATGGTAGGGTAACTGCACCAGTGAATGAACATTTAAGAAATTGTTCAGGAAGATATTTTATTTTTAAAAAAATATGTGAATTAAAGGAATCTCATATATGCCAAATGGCTCCCTATACTTCGTTTGTCAAAAATAAATGAACACAAATAAAATGAAATTATTATTATTTGTCTTTATTAAACGTTAAATAAAAAATACAAAAAATACCAGTCAATGAACACTACATTGTAGTAATTGCACAATCATGGAAAAGCAAAAAATACAAAAGCGTTCATTTACTGGTGCAGTTACCCTACAATTTTTTTTGTTTAATGTTATGCGCAGAAGAACTTATAACAGAAGTTATGCGCATTTTCGAACACAAAGGGAGCTTACCAAACAACCGTGTTGTATCACCCAACAAGAAAAAAAATCTAATCACTTGCATAAATTGGGAATTCTTTAAGAAGCCACGCGAAGTGATACTACTATTGCACAACAACTCATGGCCACATTTGGCATAAATAACCATCGAAGTCACCTATTCCTCGAGCTGGTAAGTTTCCCCTATTACTCCTGAAACTTATTGGTCCCTTCGGTGAATAAAACTTGTTTGCCTCTAATGATATCTTTATGAAACATTTATCAATATGTCCGTGACATTTTTCTGATTAAAAAGAGCCGAAGCATGGCACAATTTACTTGTTTAATCCACGATATAGTGGAACCTCTATTATCCGAACCGATGGTATCTAAACTCTCGTCAGTTTCACACGCGAACAGTGTCGCGTTTGGGTTTATTTTCATCAGAAAAACGTCACGAATACGTTGACAATAATTTCATAAATAAACCATTGAAATATTTCTATCATTGGTATAGCATTGTTCAACCTCTCTGATCGATATACCTAATTCAATATCGTGTTTCACTTGAGGGAACATATTCAGTTGATACACGCCGATTTTGATGAAACTTATGCGAGATGTAGTTCTTCGAAAAATATTTGACACGTATTTTTTTTCTATCGGCAACCATCCACTCTGAGGGGGTGGAAATAGTCATCGAAGTCGGAGGTGAAAACCACATTTTTTGAGAAAAGAAAAAGTTTGTTTAAAAAATTCTTGCGCGACTACATTTCCCATTGAAAACACACACAATTTCAAAAAAAAATTCTTTCGACCTCTGGTTTCCGAGATATCTCAAAAAATATGGTTTTGACTCTCAACTTTGAGGGCTGTTTTTTCACCCCTTCAAAAGTGGATGGTTGCCGATAAAAAAAAATACGTGTCAAATATTTTTCGAAGAACTATAGCTCACATTAAGTTTCATCAAAATCGGCCATTCTCATCTGAATATGTTCCCTTGTCAGCGGACTTTTGGGCTCTTCAAGGTCTGAAGGGTCAATATAGAGGTATCGATAAATAAATTCTAAATAATAATACGGATTGTCTGAATTGTTTAAAGAGAATATGCAACCCCTACAGCGTGTAAAGTTACCTACAAGGAAAACGAGGGTGATCTGCGAGTGAATGAGGCGGTTCGATTGCTGCGCAGACGAGGGTCGACGAGGGTTATCTGAAGAAGAGGAGGAGAGGAGACGTTGGAAGAAGAAGAATCTCTAGAAAGAAGAAGAGGAGGCTTATCGTCTCGAGACTCGCTCCGTTTCGCCCTGGATTTTTGCGGGACACTCGCCAGCAGGAAGACAAGTTAGACAAGCGCAGACACGCTGCACAAATACACGCACGTATATGTAGATACATACTCGTGTCCTCTCCCTTTCTCCTCTTCTACCGAGTTGCGTAACCTATCAATTTCGCACCGCATACACTTTCGTAATTAACAGAATTCGTTAATACCTATTAATAAACCTCAATAAGCCCGGAGGAGACTGGACCGCCAGAGATACGACGTTGGAAATCTTTCGGTTGCCGAATGAGACCGAGCTTCTGTCAACAACGTGTTGATTTCTTCGTGTCTAGAGTATAGTGTAATTCACTAGATTGTTACTAGGTTACTGGTCTCGTGCGTTTCTGCAATTCGCTGATTTTTAAGCAACTACGTTTGTTTTCAATGTTTTGTGTGTGTTATGACTGTGCACCTTCATGCAAAATATTTGATGACATAATAAGTTTTTTAAGTAATTAAAAATTAAAATTTAGAAGATTGAAGTAATTAAAAATTAAAATTTAGAAGATTGAAGTAATTAAAAATTAAAATTTAGAAGATTTAAGTAATTAAAAATTAAAATTTAGAAATTTTTTAATATGTTTCAATAGTAATCGTCCGGGTCCTGTATGTACATGGTAAATAGAGAAAACGTACAAAATAAAATTTGAGAATCGACTAAAAACGTATTATAAGTTGACTAAAAAATAGTGTATACAGTATTATATGTATAAAATTAAATGGAGGTACGAAGAATGAAAAATAAATGAGAGAAATCGTCAAATTAATGTCACTCACCGTCCACGGAAGTGGAAGAGGAAATGACCACTGGTCCTTCCGTGTTCTTCGGCCGTTCCTCCATTTCAAGGTCGCCGATGACGACTTCCGTCTGCGCGCATGCGCACTAGATCCACGACACGATCCACACGAAACACGATCCACCATCGAGCCACGGATCGAGCAACAAATATTTCGGAAATATATCTGGTTCTTCTTCTTTTTTTCTCTCTTTTCGCCTGTCTGTTATCGTCGCAGCGTCTCCCGTCGAATTTCGTTTAGCCTTATTTTCTTCGGCGAAGATTAGGCAACCGCCATCTTGAACCGCGAGTGGGGAGAGTTCGTTATCTGGCACAGAATGATCAAACGAATGGTGAGAATGACAGAAAATTGTTTTTTCGTCTACTCGATTGTCATCCGAAATCATTAAATCGTATTTTCAATTTTTTTACAATGATAAAATTGTGGCAGCTTAATTCGCAAATTAATTTAATATGGTTTTGATAAGCTGAAACTATAATAATTCTTCTAAATTATTCTATAATTAATTTGCTAATCTCTGTAAATTAATTTGTAAAATAATCTTTATGTTTGAAAATATATAAACAAAGTGCATTGTACAATTTATTGTTCATTTTGAAGTATAAGAAACCTTAAAATTCAATGCAGGTGGATGCACCAAAAATGCACCTACATTCTACATCAAATACAGCTCCTGTTCCGGATTATAAACATATGTTTAATTAAAAATTTATCGTTCGTATTTGTATCATTATGATTACGGCTCGCAAACCTATCGATAATTATGCTACATTTCGAGTACTGTCTGATACAACGAATTCCACGATCGAGATTGAGGATGATCGATAACAATCAGCCCGAATTACACGTATCTGAATCACAATCTCGCAATGATAAGCTTCTGGTTTCCGAATGATAACGGGGAAAAAATTGCAAAAAAATGTTAAAGATAACGAGACACAAAAATACTTCATTTCATCAATTAAAGATTAGTTGAATAATTTATTAACAGATAGTAATGGAGACTCAAGATTCGTCGAAGACTTGATAAAACTTGAAATTTTGAAAATTGGAAATTGAATTTAGAATGACATAGAAATTTGTATTGCATCTAATTTATAAATAGTTACATTCCATTAGTTGCCTATAAACTTTTTAACGTTCTCGTTTGATGTCGTAACATATAGGAGAGGAGAAAAATCGAAAGAAAAGCAATAAATTTAGCGCACGCAATCACACACATTCATATGAGTCAGGCGTTTATTATTCCGCAAAAAAGTTAACTCTTGCGTAACGTCGAAATCATTCATAAACATAATGATTCGTCGCTGTAGATTATTCGTCTCCTCATATGCATGGACATCAATAGTTTTATTACCCACTAGTTATTCATCTAATAAAATTTATTCAATTCTTCGTTACTATCTTACAAGACCGTGTGCGTGCAATTAGCAATTTCAGAGAAAAATTGATTACCTTATTGACAGGAAAACACTAAAAGTGAATTCACTTACAAAATAATATCTTTCCCGCTAAAATGTATCATCTAAGCAGAAATTTTATCGTTGAAGTAAAATTGTTTAACTTTTGTCGTATAATAGTATGCTGTTACAGTTGAAAGTATTGTAAACGAAATTTTCTGAATATTTGTTGTTCTTACTCGGAATTCGCGGATTTTTCGATCCATCGTTTGAATTCTCCCATTTTCCGCGCCACGAACGTCGTCGCGCGCACGCGCAGACGACCGTAAGCCCCGAAGCATAGAACACAGTCACGCGCATGCGCGGTACACGCGGCGCCGGATACGCATGCGCACTCGCGGCTCGCGACAGCTGAGTCCGATCTGCTGGAAAGCAATTGCGCTACTGCTACACGAACCATCATCGGTGATCGACATGCTCTTGATTTCGTACAGTTGTGTGAAACAACACTTTTGTTTATCGTATATATGTACATTTCTATTAATATATCCATATATATATACACGATCGACACTGGTGTGCGTAACGCTCGCCAGCGTGCATTTATTGAACGCACGCTGTACAGTTCGAGCACCACACATGCGTCATATATGCGAATATCAATTGACAGGTTTAATATTGAAATCGTGTAAGTTTTTGTTTATGCGCAATGTTTACGTTATTAAGGTTATGTCAACCCCGCGCCGGAAGGAATAACCTTTTAGGGCACAAGCGCCGATTGTTCGGACCCGTCTCTGTGTGTATTCTGCAGATTTCTTTTCATGCAACCGGACCGCATGACTATTCATGGCAACGCGGATACCTCGAATTTTTTTCTCTTGTATTCTTTCGCTTTTTTGTAATGACGCGGGACGAACGATAAGAAAAGAACCGAGCAAAAACATCGAGTCGTCTACCTTGAATTAATGAATGATTATTTGGTTTTTTTGCCGGCCGTACGTGTACGCGCTGATGAAACGTTAGAAAACGTAAAAATATGAACGTCTTTTATTACGATGGTAATAACAAGAGGCCTTTATCTCACAAGTCGGTTGTCGTGCATTAGTGTCATTCGCGTTGGCATATAATCTAATTGGCAATAACAAAATTTGCATTCGATCGTTCGAATTCGCCAAACTGATAAATTAGAAGCTTGACTTTTTGTTGAGGATTGACTATAGAATACAGAATTGAGGTTAAAAGATTCTTCATTAGTTTTACTCAAGTTAATAATAAATGCAAATGTAGACACGAAAGAATACATTCGCCTAATTTCTCTTGTAATTTTAAATTCGATTGATATAATGTAGAAAGTAATATAGAATTTTTTCTATTTCTCCTTTTCTGTACAATATTCAAATCAAGATTCAAATTTCGCGCCCATATGTGGATCGGTAACAAGATTTGTTACCCTCCAAAGATGGCGCACATAATCTAGCGATTATGATACCAGTCGGCACAGAGACCGCCGATATCGAACAAAATTTTGAACAATTTCGTCGAAATGAATAAACATTGCTCATAATTCATGCGAATCTCATTTATTCAGTATAATAATTCCTTATCAAGTTGCATTCGAATATGTGCTGATAGTAACAGGGCATGATAATTTCAAATGTTCATGATGGCCTGTTTAAAATGGTTAATAATAATTTGAAAACATATTTTCTCCAGAAACCGTTTAGTAATCTGTATACGAAAATTGTTGATATCACGATAATAATTCGTTTATTAAACTCGTTACGTAACATATGTCTATGCGCGATACAAATTATCACATAGTGTCTATCAACAAAACGACTCGATAAATCATGTTTTTGTATCTTCCCGAAAATAATATACTCGTAAACTTATGATACCGCTATTAAAAATCGAAAACGGTACTGAATTATCGAGTCCTAATAATTAATACCAAGGCCCTCGAATCTCTTTATCCGTTGAAAATTTGAATAATATGCCGATTCTAACGGTTCACCTCGATCATGCATAAACCCGAGGTCCTGACCCACTGTCTTAAATCGGATTTCTATCCGCAGTCATTAGTCTTGTCACAAGCACTAATACGCGTCGGATCCAATAAATTACATGCTTTTTTATTCATGTATTATTCATGATAAAATAACGTTACATAACCTACACGATGTTAATGAACTTCCGCGCGCGCTTCTGACCAAGTTTGGTGACTAAAATTAGAAACTGAACTTCCCATGTTACAAGAGAACATTAGAAATGTTACAAGAAATTATTCCGAAATAGAAAAGTCTGTAACCTCTCTGTACTAACTATTTAACGCATAACCACAGCGAGGTATTATAACATATATGTATATACTTACATATATATATATAAAGACTAAAAGTGTTGCATATATTCAGGCGCCAAATTTAATTTACGAGAGAGATCACCAGATGTCACCTGAAGGCAGAAACACACAGGAAGCTGCACGGGTTGCATACGTCTAGGGATAACGCAGAGACTATTTATTACAGATTTATTTATAATATAGTAAATGAATGAAAAACTGACCAATATTTAGGTATCAATTCTTTTATCTGTTGAGCATGAGTGCCAGCACATTCATCTATCTCTAATTCCTTCATTCATTTATGCAATCCCCAAAGTTATCAATAGACTGCGGATTTTATGCGGATTTATGATAAAAATTAACACGTCAAATACAAAACTAAAAAGACATTAGAAAAATTTAATTTTACATTATCTTCGAAGAGGAAATACATTTTCATTTAACTTCAATTTCTTAGAATTAACAATTTTTATTTATCCGCGGTCTAGTTATCAATAAATAATATATTCAAATAACAAGTACATCTGTACTTCGTGTCATCGGTATTGTTCTCAAGTATTTTATGCGTTTATGACAAAAATGAGTAGCTGCGATTTAAAACTTCACTATATTAAAATTATTATTGAAAAATATAAAATATTTAGCTCCTGTGTTTTGCAATTGACGGGCAAAATTTTTATTTTGCATAAAGATCTGTAGTCTAGTGATAATCTAGTTTTTTGAGAAAAATAAACTTCATGTATAATACATAGTATTACATTGTCTTGATCGTGGTGGAAATAATGATGTGGTATTCATAATAGGGTAACTGCACCAGTGAATGAACATTTAAGAAATTGTTCAGGAAGATATTTTATTTTAAAAAAAATACGTGAATTAAAGGAATCTCATATATGCCAAATGGCTCCCTATACTTCATTTGTCAAAAATAAATGAACACAAATAAAATGAAATTATTATTATTCGTCTTTATTAAACGTTAAACAAAAAATATAAAAAATACCAGTCAATGAACACTACATTCTAGTAATTGATCAATGATGGAAAAGCAAAAAATACAAAAATACAAAAGCGTTCATTTACTGGTGCAGTTACCCTATAAACAAATATGATATCGGATAAAGACCTATTCAATCCGCAGACGATTTACCGCGCAACGCGATCGAGTCGGTGCGGCAGAAATTCGAATTGCGCGCGCAAAAGTCGGTCCGTCCCCCCCCCCCCCCCCCCCTGCAGGCTGCGGGCAGCGAATCAATACTTCTTTATCGACTGTGTATTTAGTCTCCTCGGCGGTCTCGAGCACTGCAGTTGTTGTGACACATTGTGTCATATTGTGTCGCAATAATATCCCGAAGCTCCTCCTAAAGGGACGTTATAGTGAGAGAACCGATTCGCCGCCCTCGAACTTGTTCCGTAAATCGCGATCGTTCGAGCGAAACGAGCGACGCGTGTGCGTGGCGATGTAAAACCGCGTAACGGACGTGTGCGTGTGCTGTTTAGCTGACGACGGGACGATCCCGACGACGAAGAGAAGAAAGTCTTCGCTTTCGGTAGCCTTTCCGGTGTGCGTGTTCCCTTCCCGTCCCCGGTATTCTCGCTTTTTCCACCAAGTTCTGTGCAGATATGCGTTAAGTGGCGGCCAAACGGTCCGGAGCCTCGTCCTCGAGCAGATCTGTGTCCCCGTTCCGGTGATGGATTAAGGGCAACGTGTTCGTCGATCTTCGATTCCAGGTGAGTCCACTTGTCCCCCTATCGATGCTGCGTCTTTTTATAGTTAAGTGCGATATCGAGTGTCGTGAATCTCTGTCATTCGACGAAACTCTCGAAACACTCGAGAGAGAGAGAGAGTCCTCGGGGGAAATTTATTTCGCCGGAATGCCTGTCGAGAAATTATTTCATGGATCACTTGCTGGACAACACCGTGTGCACCATCTAAGTACTTTTCTGTTGTTTCATTTCTATCAGATTTGGAACGAAAATCGAAATACATAATTTATTTTCTGTTGTTTCATTTCTATCAGATTTGGAACGAAAATTGAAATACGAGCTTGCCTCGCGTTTCGCCGTAATGCCTGTCGAGAAATTATTTTATTTCATGGATCACTTGCTCCGACAACGCCGTGTACCATCTATGTTGTTTCATTTCTATCAGGAACGAAAATCGAAATAACGAGCTTGCTTAGCGTTTCGCCGAGTGCTTTCTAAAATCTTGTCCCGGTGAAAGTTACTTTTCCTAGGTTATTCGCGTAGCGCAGATATCAAAGGATGCGCTGTTTGAATAATTGTTTTCGGTTCCCGACTAACGTACCGAGATCTCTCGTGGGAGAGATAATTTGATATGGTTGCGCGTAATAGCTGTAATAGCGGAACGTGACACATTTGGGAAAGCCGCAGGAAATTGTTTAACGAACGCGTGACACGAATGAGCGGCCCGTAAGAAAAGGATGAACATGAATTAGCTGACATTGGTGGGATGCGGGAGACGAATGCATAAGTTATAGCTATAAATACTACCGGTATCCTAATACTCCGTGTAGGACATGGGTTCTCAATGGGGTCCAGGTGGACCCCATGGGGATCGATGGAAGTTTAAAAAGGGTCTATAGTTTTCGAGGGGTCTATTGGGGGTCGATGATAATTTTTTCTGTTTTAAAATTGTATTTAATTTTCAAGGAATGTGATTATTAGATAATAATATCCATTTTAATATGTATAAATATAATAAATAATAGAATAAAACATAAATCTAATAAACCACTTTAAAAAAAAAATTTTTTTCGTAATTGTTATCATTAAGTTTTCTATATGCAATTATTAGTATCGTGATTATGTTGTATGCTGTATATTATAGAGAAAAACGTGAGGGGGTCGATGAAGAAAATCATTCTTTTAAAAGGGGTCGATGTAAGAAAAAGGTTGGGAACCTCTGGTGTAGGATATTCCGAGAAGAAAACTACGAGAAAACTACTAGAAACTATTAAAAAAAAAAAACATTTATTCTCTCGCGTCGTTATTGTTATATAGTAATCTGCAAAGATAGTAATTAATTGATACGGGCGGTCTAATTTTTGTTACACGCGTCTAGTAATTCTTGCATAATGATCATGAAATATTTATCGCCGAGAGCCGACTAAACAATGACATAATTCGCGGAGGAAGTGGAACGATCCGAGCCTAAGCAAAATTAGATGATCACTGCAAACAATAGAACATTAACCGTGTAACGCACGTGATATTTCGTTAATTGTAATCACGATCGAATGTAAGCACTAACTGCCACTAACACGTAACTGAATTACTTAGCATAATCTTATATAATACCAGCGAGGAAGCTGTCAAAATATGTACATGAAAAAGGAGGCCGTGATTATGTTACTTTATACACCGATATAATCGTCAATTGTTTCGCGGCAACGTTGCATTGTCCTCGTGAGATCTGCGAAAAATGGTAAAAAAAAAATGATGACACGATACAGTCACGTGTATAAATAATTGGTAACTGTTATTGAAATCGGCCTGTCGACTTTTAGTCCGTTTAAAAATACTCGGCGATTCTATAATGACCGATTACAAAATTATTCTTGGCAACATCGGCGGCCCGTTGAAAATTTCGGTGTCGCTACACATGACAGCAGCTTTTTACCACAAAGATACACGATTAGGGTAGCACGTGCCGTTTACGTGCGCTGCATCATCGCCTGCGTGTGTTCTGCACTATTGTAAACCATCGGTCGTTACGGTTACAGTTAATGTTTAACGACTAGACAATGAACAAGACGATTGTTGAACGCTATCACACTTTTGTTTCTCTGCATTTTTTGCCAGCATGCAACCATGGCGGTTCGGAAACGCGCAAAGTATACGACTGATACGTGACTTGTGTCCGCAAAGACAAGCAAACAATAACGAATAATTGTTTCCTGCTCGAAATACGAAAACAATCATCGCGGACGACCTTGGGAAAATTTTCACTTGCGCCCGGCCAACCGCATAATCGCGGGCAGGGCACAACATGAAACGCGATCGCATATATTGCCGATATAAAAATAATTCTGCTTTAGTATTCGGATATAATGAATATTGATAAAAACAGACGAGCAATGAATATAAATCAAATTGATTGTAGTATTTTTATTTTTATTAACCCTTTGCACTCGGAACTATTTTAAGCCCACAAGCAAACCTCCGACCTAAAATATTCTGAAATATTTTTATTGTATGCAACTGATTCGATTTACAAATTTAATAATGCGAAAAATATTTTGAATAACTTTTAGCGGTGCCACAGAGTGGCCATTCGAGTGTGAAGGTTTGCCAGTGAAATATTCAACGACCTAAAATTATGTTACATAACGGATAAAGTGTTTTTTTCTCCACTTTGTTTTGATACAAAACCGTTATTGGGCCAGATAAATCCTCACGAGTAGTCTGTGTTAACCCGTGTAGTACGAGAACGCGATAAATTACACTAAACCGATTTTATCTGAATTTTCGTTGCTCTTTGTCCGAGACGATATGCCTACTGTTTTTTAAACGGACACTTTCCGCGGTGCCAAGGTCGCGGCGGCGTCAGTGGTTGCGTCGTTGTAACGGAAATTTCGGTGTCAGTTAACCGACGATGACGATGACCATCGACACAGCGCTAACGGAAAGTGTTGGTTGCCGACGACGATGGTCTCGGCGTGTGCCAATGAACTTGTCAATTATCACCGGCGATCGAGCATCTGCATAAAAGATTCGGTTGACCGACAAAAAAACTAACCGGCATGCGTCCGCCATTATTTATTCAGCCTCCGCGGAATTTTTAACCGTCAGAATTTTAATCGATCACGGCCACGTGAACCGGTTTTTCTTCAATGAAATTGGGAAATTCGTGTTTCACCATTTTACACTCGAATTCTTTATTTTTATTGCCGCCATCGTTACAAGGATCTCGACGCTGTTCGAAACCTTGGTACAAACAATTGTTTAGAATTACCATTTTAAAATTATGCATAAGCTCTTTAATTGGACACTGTTTCGTACTTTATCTTGCCCGTGCATCAGCTGTAAATTTTAGTTTCAAAAATAAACTCTTGTTTCTCATATTTAATTTCTTTTTTGTACACGTGGTCATAAGCGGATCTTCATGCGGAATAAAAATTGTCTTACAGTAATTATTTGAATTCGTTGAAACTTTCATATTGATATTCTTAAATTCTTTCAATCTTATTAAACATTAAACAAAAAAATTGTAGGGTAACTGCACCAGTAAATGAACGCTTTTGTGTTTTTGTATTTTTTGCTTTTCCATCATTGTTTAATTACTAGAATGTAGTGTTCATTGACTGGTATTTTTTTATATTTTTGATTTAACGTTTAATAAAGACGAATAATGATAATTTCATTTTATTTGTGTTCACTTATTTTTGACAAATGTAGTATAGGGAGCCATTTGGCATATATGAGATTCCTTTAATTCACGTATTTTTTTTTAAATAAAATATCTTCCGGAACAATTTCTTAAATGTTCATTCACTGGTGCAGTTAAAATTGCATTTGGTGCGTCCGACGTAGCCAAATCAGGTGCTAAAACGAAATTACACTGACGAATCGCAAGCCAATCCAACGAGATCGGTAAGTGCGAATGGTCAATCAGTGTGACGAAGCCGGTTGAAGGCTATCGAGTTTGGCGAGCGTTCTTTCGTCCGCATAAGGAAAGCAACTAATCGAGTGACACTGTGCCCTTCAGGAACAGGACAACAAAAAAAATATCAACCACAAAAGTAGCAATGGAGTTCTTGGACAGACTACCGATCCCCAACCTCAGGGTGTACACGGCGATCAGCTTCGCCGTGCTATCCTGTTCTGTCTGCTATGCGGCCCAGATCATCGAAGACCCTGCGTGGAAGAGCAATCATACTGTAGTGGAGGTGGAGCTCGAGTCGGATCCAAGGAATCTAGGGATGCGTTTGAAGGAACTGTTCGAGTGCATGCTGGATGAGCCGATCTGCATCTGGGTAAGCACAGTCCCCTGTCTCATCAGCAGAATTAGGATTTCAAGGCCTTCTGAAAAAGACTCGGTTGTTAATTTTTCACGTTTAGTGCTTCTGGCCTCTCTGCAAACGTTTACTTTGTTGCCAGTTGCTTCGGGGCTGGCCTGTACGCAAAATACATTGACCCCCAAACAGCAAACAGTCCTGAAGTGAACACTTTTAAGACAGAGACTCGTGAATCATACTGTCAAACGTCCAATAGAGCATCTAAAATAGAAAACCGGTTTTCAAATACAGTAAACGCTTGATTCTTGTCCAGAGCGTGGGCACGATTTCTGTCCAGTGCCTATGGGTATATCGGTGTGAACACCACTACATTGACTCGAGGAATCGATTTTACAAATCTCTTAATTTTCATTATTTGTTTATGGGACTTTCGCTACCTTATTTCTGGCATTTTTCTGATTAAAATGACACCAAACACGATATAGTGTCAATTGTATTTAGTGGTTTAATCGACGGTGAAAGTTTCGGTCGCAAGGAAGGACAGCGCATCGGAAAGAAAGAGACGCGGACAGTCACGCGAACCGTATTTCATTCTGTCCTTCTCTATGTTCGGCTCTCTATTGAAGTCTCGCTCGGCGCGGTCGGCGCGATATCAAGACGCAGTCATAAATAAAAAAGCACTTCTGGGCACGATTCTTGTCCATGAAAAACACGGCTGTTGGACAAGAATCAAGCGTTTACTGTAATATTAGTGTCTCGAATAGAAAATAAATGTTCCCTTGGGAGAATATAGGGTTGAAGCAAAGTCCACGTGTTCTAACCTCAAATCTCGATTGTCGTTCAGACATTCTGTTTGGGCAGAAAGTGGCACGGTACTAAAGCCACCGGTAATTGTTTCCTAGATCCTATTAATCATTTCGAGCCCATCAGGGAGCGATCTTCCTCTTTGGCAAATGAAATAGGAAGCGGCGAACGGTGCCGGTCAAGTTGCGCACTAGCAAAGTCCGGTCACTGCCAAACGTGTGTCTGATCGACCTCTAATTTTAGTCTTGCATTTCGGCCATTTCCGACTAGCCATGCCGCTCGATCCTAAGAACAATGATCTATTCTTTCTACACGGTCAAATGGGGACTTTTCCCGCTATTTTTTCAGACGCTGATCAACATGGCTTACTGCGTGCTGATCCTACTCGGCAAAACGATCCAGAAGCTGGTGTTCGGCGAGCTCCGGGTGTCGGAGAGGCAACACCTCAAGGACAAGTTCTGGAACTTCGTTTTCTACAAATTCATCTTTGTTTTCGGCGTGCTGAATGTTCAGTACATGGATGAGGTGGTCCTTTGGTGGGCTTGGTTCACCGCGTTGGGATTCCTCAGTCTGCTCAGCCAGCTCTGCAAGGATCGATTCGAATATGTAAGTGTCCGCCGTGAAATCGTGGTCCGATTTCTCTCTCCGATCGAGAGGAATCAACCTTTCGATCGATTCTCGCGTGAATTGAGAGCAATCTTCGCTAACACTGGATTTGATCCGATTAACTTGGTCACATGGCTGTAGTGGTGCTCATAATTACACTCCCTCCGGTATTTCTGGACTTGATGGTTTGAATGTGTTTTCGGAAAATTTAATTTTTTGGTAATGTGTCGCTTATAAATTAATTATGAGGCCCACTGTAGGCGCCGTAACTTTACGACCAGTCGAACGAATACAATGCCTGCCCCATATTTTCACTGCAACAAAAAACAGGAAATTTATGTCAGTGAAACTTGAGTCGCCGGTGCTAAATGTAAAAAGAGCACCGTTGCTAAAGATGGCGGCAAAAACTTTCTTCTGGTAAATGTAAAACGGTATTTAAACGGGTGAAAGTGCCGCCGGTATCCTTGCATCTGTCGTACCCTTTTCAATAATTAAAAGAAAAAGAAATACTGCCTTGCAGTTTAAGGAAGAAATCTTCAATTGTTATTGTACAGTAATAGACAACCACTGTGTTTTACGTTGATAGATGACCTGTTTATTAGACGGCGAAAGGCTATTAGCCAGTTTTGGTGGTGAAATTCGCCCCCGACGAGTTTTTAATCGAGCTTTGGCTATTCGATAGCCTACCCAAAAAGACCCCGATCTGCCAAGTTACAGCCCCATATCTCATCTGTAAGAATAGTTATTGAGGAAAATCGAAAAACCAGTTTTTGGCCCATTTCCCATATTTATTGACAGTTGAAAATTCTGAAAAAATTCTGATACATTCTGGATAATAAGCCACATATTAGGTATCATTTTCAAATTTTTCCGTTGCAAACTCTGGTTGTGAAACTCGAAAAACACGAAAAAAATCGAAAAAATGCAGATTTCATATAGAAATCGAAAGAGCACACCTACAGATTTAATTCAGAAATGAGATATTATCATAAGTATTGCGCTCAATTTTTTTCAAATTCCTGAAAGTGGTGCGTCATTATTGAAAAAAATAAAAACCGTTTTTTTCGGCGTTTTTCCTATGTTATACCTATCTTCTCTGAATTAAAAAAATATATTATGTTATATTAAACATTCCTACGTTCAAAGAAATATTTTCCAGATTTTAAAATATTTTTTAACTAAATTTAAAATATTATATTATTTATAATTTAGGATTTTCTGATCGGAGGACACTTCATCCGGTAATTCTAGTACAATATAAATGGTCACGTATCACTGTACAAATAAACAATTTATTTATCAAAGAAAAATACATCTTTAAACACAGTCTGTGGTCCATCGTTTTCCAATTCTTTATTTGTACAGTGATACGTGACCATGTATATTGTACTACAATTACCGGATAAAATTCTTAAAGGTCCTCGTGTGAGCTTTTGAGTGCTTGTTTTAAATCTCTTAGGCCCAAATCATATTGATTCAACCCCAAAATACGTGACCATGTATATTGTACTAGAATTACCGGATAAAATTGTTAAAGATCCTAGTGTGACATTTATTTGATAAAAAAATTGACATAAAAAATATTTTTACAATGTTTTAACAACAATCATATGGTTAGGAAGCGAGAAAACATCTGACAAACAAAAAAAAAAAGATTGACCCGGGCGGGATTCGAACCTGGTCCAAAAAGTCATCAGCGGTTCCGCAGTCGAAAACCATAGCCGCTGCACCAACCGGCGCCGTTGAAACTGTCTTCGAAATATTTGAATATACCATACATAGTATTATTTTGTTTATTGTATTGCACAAGTTTTAAAGTCTGGAAAATATTTCTCTGAACGTAGGAATGTTTAATATTACATAATATATTTTTTAAATTCAGAGAAGATAGGTATAACTTAGAAAAACCGCCGAAAAAAGTGGTTTTTATTTTTTTCAACTATGACGCACCACACTCAGGGATTTGAATAAAATTGAGCATAATACTAATGATAATATCTCATTGTTAAATTAAATCTGTAGGTGTTCTCTTTCGATTTCTCTATGAAATCTGCATTTTTTCGACTTTTTTCGTGTTTTTTGAAAATGATACCTAACGTGTGGCTTGGTATCCGAAATGTGTCAGAATTTTTTCAGAATTTTGAATTGTCATTAAATGGGGAAAATGGGCCAAAAACTGATTTTTCGATTTTCCTCAATAACTACCCTTGCAGATGAGATATGGGGCTGTAACTTGGCAGATCGGGGTCTTTTTGGTTAGGCTATCGAATAGCCAAAGCTCGATTAAAATCTCGTCGGTGGCGAATTTCACCACCGAACCCGGCAATAGCCTTTACACGAATTTTTGTAAATTGTAATAATTTTGATTTTTTCAATGACGAAAGTGATATATTGTTTAAAAATATTCGAATCCATGCTACTGGAAGAATTGTAAAATATTTTATACTTCTCAAGTGGAGCTAATCTCACGACCGCTATATTATCTAGAACTCGATAGATGACCTCGGGGATCCCCCATATCAGACCATAAATCATGGTTGTTTTTACATTTGTTTCTGCGCACTCTATATTTTAATCTACTAGCCTCATTCACTGAATATTGAATATCATCGAATTCCTATTTATACACTTAAATATGTATCTTGAAAACAACCTTGCAGAAACCAGAAATTAATTCAAGGTGACGGAAATGGATTGAAAAATTTTTTTAAACTGTCAAGATTTACGAGATTACGAGAAACTTTTTTCACGATTTCGCAACTACGCTTTAATATCTTAAATTGAACAGGACTGATATTTTGCTTTTTTGCAATCAAGAATTTAATTCTGTTATTCCACGAATTTTTTTCTAAAATGTCAATGACATAAAAAGTTCTCGAAACCATTCAAATGTTGTCCGAAACATTCTTTCTTGTGCAAAACAATTCAAAAAATATTTTGTGGTCTCAAGTGAAAGGTTGCAAAAAATTAATACATATATGTATTTTGACCATGAGTAGTGCCTAAAAAGAAAAAAAAACAGCTACAGTCTCATATTTGTTTTATCGAATTTTTGTATTTGACGGAGGTTAGTTTGGGCGGTCGACGATATTCAATGGAGCGAACTTGATATTTCAGAGAGCGGCATTGGAATTCGAAATTAAGGATGACCCCATGGGATTGATCCTGTAAAAGTTTATAAATATTCCGAATATCTTAACATATTTCAGACCGGTAGTTTCGGGACGAGTTTCGGTGATGCCGTTGGCACGCGTTCCGCGCGCGAAAACCGACAAGAACCGACGCGCGACAGTTACGAAATTCGCTACGTGGCTGCATTTGCATTGTTTCGTTACGTACAGAGCACTCGGTCATACGTTATTTACGCAGAGCATGTGCCTAAAATCAATATGTTGCTTATTTATTCGTACAAAGTTTCCCGCATTCGCGTAAGGGACCGTCCAACGTTCGATCTGCTCGCATACTCGATACAAAGTGTATAGTCAACGTTACGAAACTGTGTTCACGTAAAAAAAAATTATGTTCCTGGTTATTGTAACTTGCTTACGTGTCCAACGGAAATGAATCGCTTTTCTTACCGGGAGAAATGCGATTATCCGTCCAACTGCGTATACGATTAACAATTTAAAAAAAAAAAAAGAAAATCTTATCCACAGTCCACGTGACCTTGACGCATCACCTAAATTAACGTAATTTGACGGCGATATCATAAGTCGTAAAACAGTTCTGCTTTTTGTTAGCTGGCAACTGCGTTACCGATAAACGATAATCGCTTGCCAAGCGGAATTTTCTATTTAGAATAAAAAATAAATTTAAAATAAAGCACGCTAATCGAATAGTCTTCGTCGGGTGTAGAGGACTTCACTATAAACACAAAGAGTCTCGTGACTCCGTTATGCAATGAATTCATGAGAATCCCGTTAGTATAATTGAATAGAGGTAACCAGGTTATGCCTGTCGTGTGCGACATTCGGTTTTCCTTGTTTGTCTCATTACGTGCCTCTTTTTCAACATAGAAATTATGACATACTAGCTACACGCCTATTCACAGTGATTCAACATTGTGCACTTTTATTATGTAAGGGGACTATTCATGCCAGCAGTGATTCGTACCGGTGGATCAATTTGCAAATAGAAAATATTACAAGAAAAAATTAATCTGATTTTTTGGAATATTTCGAGCCTATAAAAATTTATAAATGTCTGATCCCCTGCCGTATCAGGTATTGAATATATCTGTCCCGCTGATCCTGCTGTGTAAAATTAAATATACGCATAACACGTTGTCCTTCAAACATCCTTGAGCAAACTGGAATGCCCAAACAAACCCATGGGCGGGTATAGTAACTTATAAATACCTTATCCGTGTTCATGACCTACCTAAAGAGCCAAAGTTGCCTGATCCCGGCAAGTTCAGCTCGTAAAAATGATAAATAAACCATGTTGAGGTAAACCATCAATTGTAATCGTTTATTTGATTGTTTTACAGTTGTCCTTTTCGCCGACAACACCCGGCTGGAGTCATGCAAGGCTTCTCGGACTGCTCGCCGCGATTCTGGCGTTATCCTCTTTCATGTTATTGTTATGCACGGCCGCAGCCTTCATTTTCGTCTCCTTCAACACGTTCGTGTTTACCGCGGCCGAGGTATAACTGTGTGCAATACGGCCTAATTAAAGTCTCCCGATTACAATTTCAAATGCGAACACAGCGCTAATGATACTAATCTCACCCTTTTGTTTTATAGTGCATTCTATTGGGCGTGAGAACGATTCACGTGATGGTGAGATACATTATTCATCTTTACGACATCAGGGGAGCCGGAACGCCCTCGCAACGGTCATGGGACAAACGGGGTCCTTTGACTTATTACGCGGACCTTGTCGCCGAATTGATAGTTCTATCCGTGGACTTTTTCCATCATGTTCACATGCTGCTCTGGAGCAACATATTCCTCAGCATGGCCTCATTGGTGATCTGTATGCAGCTCAGGTACCTGTTCTACGAGATCCAAAGGAAACTGACGAAGCACAGGAACTATTTAGCTGTGTTGAACCATATGGAGCAGAAGTAAGTTGTCAGGGTCCAAATGTTAACCATTTAGAGCAGTGATGGGCATTTTTGACTGCCACAGTCAAGAAGGATCCGCGGAGCTTCCCCCACCAACCACTCTTTCGTGCAGCGCGCACCTTCGCTGCGCAGCGGTGCCTCGTATTTACCATCCAGTGCCTTCGTTTTCCCCCTCATACGTCCCTCCATAGGCGACTACGTTGGTGGGAGAAGCTGGCAACTCAGGGGCCCCTATCGTGCCCATCACTGATATACAGTAAAAGCTTGATTCTTGTCCGGAGCGTGGACACGATTCTTGTCCAGAGCCTACCCATTCCACTGCCTGTCAACGCCGAGTCGTTCCGCAGGTCGGCGACGATTGTTGTCGGCTCGGGTATATCGGTGTGAACACCACAACATTGACTCGAGGAATCGATTTTACAAATCTCTTAATTTTCATTATTTGTTTATGGGACTTTCGCTACCGTATTTCCGGCATTTTTCTGATTAAAATGACACCAAACACGATATAATTTGAACTGTATTAAGTGGTTTTTATCGACCATTAAAGTCTCGAAGGCAACGAACAACAGCGCATTGGAAAGAAAGAGACGCGAACCGTCGACGTCGCCGGCACAGTTCAAAGGCCCGCGTGTTCTCACAATGATATGACAATGATAGAATTGTTCCTTTTTCATTATTTTTTTATGAGACTTTCACTAACTTATTTCGGGCATTTTTCTGATTAAAATGATACCAAACGCGATATAATTTCAACTTTATTTAGTGGTTTCATAAATTATAAATTATGCTTCACATGTAGAGTAAATATGGGCCAAATTATATTGTGTTTGGTCTTGGTCTAATCATAAAAATGCCAGAAACAAGCCAGTGAAAGTCCCATAAAAAAATAATGAAAAATAAAGCATTTTTAACTGGCATATTACATTGTGAGAACACGCGGACCTTTAAACTGTGCCGGCGACGGCGACACGCTTCAAATTTCATTCTGTCCTGCTCTATGTTCGGCTTTCTATTGAAGTCTCGCTCATCGCGATATCTGGACGGAGTCATAAATCAAAAAGCACTTCTGGCCATGATTCTTGTCCATGAAAAACACGGCTGTTGGACAAGAATCAAGCTTTTACTGCATTTAGAGGAAAAATTAAAAAATAAAAATTTGGTACTTCATGGATTATAAGCCTACAGTCTTAAAAGCTATGATCCAACGATGTATCTTTTCCAGCTACCCAATGGCAACGCAAGAGGAGCTGGCCGAGAACTCGGACAACTGTGCTATTTGCTGGGAGAAGATGGAGGCGGCCAGGAAGCTACCCTGCTGTCATCTCTTCCACAATTCCTGTCTGCAATCCTGGCTGGAACAGGATACATCTTGCCCAACGTGTAGGCTTGCGCTCAGCATGCAACCGAACCACCGGGAAAGCACACTGGCACTACCGAACGAGCTGCAAACACTTGCCAGAACGAACGAGAACCACTTCTTTCATTTCGACGGCTCGAGATACGTTTCTTGGCTACCGAGCTTCTCCGTGGAGGTTTCGCATAATTGGCTGCGTGGAGACATTTCAACCATTGCGCACAACAACTCGCAAATGGATGCTATGATCAGACAGGTAAGTTTTGTAAATTGTTTATTATCCAGTACAGTGATGTCCACGCTAAAAAAAGAAGGCAACAAAATGTTGCGCGATGTTGCTTCGGTGTGGACACAGCTTAATGCTGACCCGATTGATTCTAATAGCTGTAACTCTAACTATTTGTTACTGAACCAGGTGCAGCAACTGTTTCCGCATTTCCCACGCAACCTGATTGTGGAGGACCTCAGAGTGACAAGATCAGTCGAATGGACCGTAGAGAATATTCTCGATGGAGTGCTGATCCCGCCTCATCACCTAATCGAAGAACCACAGTCGGAATCCGTCCCTCAGATTCATACTAGTAACACTGAGAATAGTGTCCCCTCCAACGCCGCTTCAACGCCACCCACCGATCCAAGATTTGACATTCCCATTGCTGACAGGTAATCTTATCGCCATCTTAACTATCCCCGTAACTACAGAATCATTCTCTATAAGGTTTGCTAGTAAATGTATAGCCGGATAAGGTGCCCCCAAAATCAATTGATCTTTTTTTTTCCAATTTGACAATAATAGGGGTATATCAAGTCGCATTTCACGAATGCTACTTATTAGAAGAAAACACAGACAATTTCTGAATAAAATGTAATTGATTTCAGCAGCAATGAACCTTCCAGCTTAGGAGGACGGTTTTCCAGATCCTCTTCGGAAAGGGAGCTGATCCTCCAGCACCGCAAAGAACACATGAGACTAGCTGCCAGGAGGAGATACTTCGAGATACAGCGCGAGGCTAACCGACGCGTCTCCGAAGCTACTTCTTAAAAACAATAGGAAACGCAGAGAAAAAAAATATATGTTCAAGTTTTTGAGTTTACAATGCTTGGTAGACTACCTTCTTCGAAGAAGTGTATACGACTGATTTTCTTTGGTAAACACGTCCATCGACGACCACTTACTACTCTATTTTGGTCACCTTCTGAGTCTCACATCCTTTCTAGTTTTGAGAGAAAACTATTTCTTTATTCGAGATGTTTGTTCCTAAGATTTCTCAACCATCTTAACTTTTTTTATTACACTTAAAGGAAGTAATTTTTTTTTTAGAAATACATGTTTTCTAATATTAACCATTCGGCATTGTGTCATCGTAAACAATCGCCACCTTCTTTTTTTTTAATTTTAGCCTCATTGTATTTAAATGTATCGGTTATATGACTTTTTGTAGAGATAGGTTTCACCCCGAAAATTGTACGACCCGCTTTCGTTTTTTTTCTTGAGAAAAATAGTTTTCTTAAGAATACAAGTTATTCTATTCATAAGTAAAATAAGAATGATGAACTTAAAGTATTAACTGTTTAATTTTTTAGAAATAATAAGGAAAATTAACTTAAAAGTATTACTCGCTTAATTATTTTTTATTCTTTATTTATGAAAATAATTGTTAAGTAATATACCATTCTGAAAGATCTTAATCTTTTTCTTCTTTTTTTAGAACGAATTTTCCCCGAAACTCTTAATAACGCATTAAAAAAAAAATAAAGAAACCTTCTAGACGACCCTTTCGCAAAAGTCAATCATTCTAGTTTAAAACACAAAGATACTTAGGCACGTTTTTATTTCACTTTTTCTTAAGAGAAATATTTTTCTTGGCAATTTTAAAGTGTCCCAGTTATAATTTTTTTTCCTCGAAATCTCGATTTTCTGTTCCCGAGGAAATTGATTTTTCTTGAGAACGGAAAAAATGGATTTGAATAATTAATATTGACTGGTTGTGATTATATACTCATCGGTGGATTAGAGGACTGATAAAACTAGGAATATATCGTCGAAGGAAATGTTCTTATCATACATTCGTTTTCACATGAGTAAAGAGTAAAAACGTCTAGTATTTTTCATAGTAAATGGTTATGATCATTTTTGTTATTAATTTTATTATTGATATTTAATGTTTTCATTTTAGAGATAATATAAATGATTGCAAATAAATATTTAAATCATTCGAGAGAAAGAGAGAGAGAGAGAGCAAGCGCGCGCGCGTGAAAGAGAATAATATTTAAGACACATATGTTTGCAAATAAAATATTATTTAACTGATTATAATAAACAGAAGTCTATTTCTTTCACTGTTAGAACTACAATGCCATTTCAAAGATTATATACGAGAATATTTTTTTTTACGAACAGCTCTATATTGAATTGTATATTTAAATGTTCACGAAATTCGACGTTAAACAAAATTTCACGTAAAGAAAACAAATTACTCCGAATATGTGAAATAAATCATTTCTTTGACGGAGTATTTATTCTTAAGCACCCTCGATGATTTTTTGTTATGAATGAAAAGCATCTTGTAAGCTCACAACGAAAAAGAATGAATTATTCAAGTGCCATAAAAATTGATGAAAATATTGACGTAATTTGTTAATATTAATTTGTATCTGTTACTCTTCTTTGTAAAATATTCTACTTTGAACCCTGTCGTGTACAGTGTGCATTAAGTTATGCGATTCGTACGTATTATTTCGCAATTATGGATCAATTAACACTTTACGATCTGCTCAATGGAAACATATGTTTTACATTGAAAAAAAAAACGTCATCGCTTGGTAAAACTGAGTTTTCGCAACTTGATTTTTATACTACTGTCTATAAAATAGAAGGTACATTAGGTGAAACCTTAAATATATTGAAACGGAAAAGCACGAAAGCTTCGAGTAGCCCGCGGAACGCAAAGTGTTAATACGTGAACACTATAAATTGTTTTCCACAGTAACGCGTAACATGGAACAGTAGCTTTTTCCTCTGTGAACGAATAGTCACTCTGTACGCTTGAATTATACTGTAATTCCAACAAACAACTACAAACTTTTCTTCTGTTCCAATATCGGAGTGTTGATTATCCGAATATTTGAGAGAGGACAAACATTTCATTTTTATATGTCAGATTCAATTCAAACAGAATTTCTGTAGTCGACAAACTAACAAATGAATTTAGTACCAGCTATTAACGACACATGAATGAATCAATTTTTGTAATGACCTTTTTACACATAGTAGAAACGATGGAAAAGTAATAGCATGTATTATTTAAATACTCAGTGTATATAATGCAAAAGTGTAGTAGATGTTTTTGTAGAGCAGAACAAACTAAAATCTCCAATTTTGTAGGAGGAGGACATTGTACGACGAGGTGGAAGTGTTTCTGAATTGCATAAGTGCCGTCAAATGATTTCTTTGTCGCAAACAACACTGTGTATGTAATATATAATTTTCCTATTCCTCTGAGATAACAAAATTTTGTAAAATAGTTGAGTAGTTTGTTATTTATGTAATATAAGGACGAGCGAGGAAGAAGTTTACTATGTCTTTGCATCTTGTTTCTTTTTTAATTTGTAGCTGAAAGTGCTAGACCTACAAATATATTATAGCATTATGTAAATAAATGTAATATAGCCGTATTTAGTTACCACTAAAACAATTGAATAAAATTTTATGCTCTATCATGCAGAACTCATTCGTTGATTCATTAAATAAAAATTAAATATCAATAAGATTGTCCTTGATCGTTTTAAACGAACATAATTTTTGGACTATGCTATTGTCTGTTCTTGTACAATTATGCTCATCTCTTAAAATTATTTGAATCTGCAAAATTACTGTTCTAAATATCTCTAACATTTTTAATAATATTTTCCATGAATGCAATGCATTTAAATCTACGATGATTACTGAACATTGAATTCATTTATTAATTTTACAAGTAGAATTGAACACACAAGGATTCTATGATAACAAAAATAAATTTTAATCCATTACTTTTAATTATAAGTTGCAAATGTAATTACAATTACTCGTGTTTAACTGTACAAACATTTTTGTAGTGGTCAGTTCCGATCACCGTGAACGTTTTATTAGAAAGTTTTACAAATTTGTTACCTAAGTTTAGCCAATGAAATTCATTACGACAATGTGCAGAATAATGTGTGCGAATATGAAATCTGCGAATCCCCTCTCAGGACTTATCCCATGAAACTGGCTTTTATTCTGTGGATTCACTTGCAGCCGTAAGCAAACTGTAAACAAAAAGTATGAACATATAATTTAACAAACAAAGAAATTATGTGTTTAATACTATAATTGATAACTACAGGAGAGATTGTCAGACATATTGATAGCAAATGTAAACTTGATAATTGATCCGAGCAATCTATAAATCGATGCTACGGTAGGAGTATGAGCTGATCGGTTGGAGTATGAATTATAATTAATAAAATACCTCCGAGGACAAAGCAGGAAACACAGGAAATAAATCCACTGAGAAAGCTGTTGAACGGGAACGTTCCAACAAGACAGCAGTAAACGAATTGTATGACACCGGTTAGGAACACATAAAATAGATATGCATCTATTATCTTGAGCTTCTTCGGCGTGGTTTTTGTATATTCGTGCCAGAACTTGCCAATTACCGTAAACATCGTCATTTTTGTAATTATTGTGACGTTTAAGGTTGTGTCGAACCGCGACGCGTGGCACCGGTACTTACAGCAATGAACAAAATTAGAATCACTATAAAGTAAGAGCAATCTGTAGTACCACTCTGATAACATAAAAGTCCCTAACAAAAAACCTTCTTTCACTATCGTATTCAATTATATTTATTAGATCATATTGATACAAGAAACTTTAACCAATAATATAAATCTAATAAAGGCCCTTTTTAATTCCACATTAACAACCTAATTAATGGTTAATGGTTAATCTATGTACTTTTGGTAGCATAAGTTTACCAATCTTCGTGACAATCGATGTCATAGTTATCGACATTTATCTCGATAATCATTATCGAGCAATATCGATAGTGTAAACTGATTTGAGGTTAGGGTGGACTATGTAAATAATTCAATACGAGGGAAGTCAAATAAAGATTGGTCCGCTGAGAAAACGTTAAATAAATTCTATGAAAAGGCAATGCGATAAGCAGGTGTAACTTATGTTAACAAAATGACAGACGAGAAAGCGCAAACGCAAGAATTCAAATTAGATCCGGACTGTGAGTTGCGGTTCGAAGTTGAATCTAAAAATGAGAAAGTTACGCTTGAGGTACTTATTTATCATTCTTCTATTTATACTGTGCTGCATTAGATAGAACCCATTTTCAGTTTTAAATTCAGTCATTATTTTGCAGCTAAAAAGCGGTTTAGCAGAGGTCTTCGGTACAGAACTGGTGAAAGGAAAGAAGTATGAATTCATTGCTGGAGCTAAGGTAGCAGTGTTCACCTGGCAGGGTTGTACAGTTGAGCTAGTCGGCAAAACAGATGTCAGTTATGTTGCCAAGGAGACTCCAATGGGTCTGTATCTAAATTGTCACGCCGCAATGGAAAGGCTCAGAGAAACTGCTGAGAAGGATGATACTAGAGGACCGATAACAATGGTAGTAGGACCCTGCGACGTTGGAAAATCAACGCTTTGCAGACTTCTGCTGAACTATGCAGTCAGAATGGGTCGCAGACCTATTTTTGTAGACTTAGATGTGGGCCAAGGTCACATAGCTATACCTGGTACAGTTGGAGCTCTGCTCGTTGAACGTCCATCGAACATTGTTGAGGGTTTCAGTCAGCAAGCGCCGTTGGTCTTCCACTTTGGACACAAATCTCCGCAAACCAATGTTGCTCTGTACAATCTCTTAGTAACACGATTAGCAGAAGTCTGTTCTGATAGACTCCAAGCTAACAAAAAGGCTAGAGTTTCTGGAATTGTGATAAACACTTGCGGATGGGTGAAAGGAGATGGGTATAAATTATTGACTCATGCTGCTCAGGCTTTCGAAGTTGATGCTATTTTGGTACTAGATCAAGAAAGACTTTACAACGAACTTGTTAGGGACATGCCAGATTTTGTCAGAGTTGTTTTCGTGCCGAAAAGCGGTGGTGTAGTGGAGAGGAGTCAAACGCAGAGGATAGAGGCCAGAGATCAAGGAGTTAGGGAATATTTTTATGGATCCAGGACTCCACTTTATCCTCACAGTTTTGAAGTTAAATGGAGCGAAGCTAGGTTGTATAAAATTGGTGCTCCGGTGTTGCCTGCATCCTGTATGCCACTGGGAATGAAAGCAGAAGATAATTTAACAAAATTAGTGGCTGTTGCACCCGGGCCAAATTTACTTCATCATTTACTCTCAGTCTCGTTCGCTGATTCACCGGAGGATGATGTAGTGCAAACTAATGTTGCTGGGTTTGTCTGCGTGTAAGAATTACAATTTTCTGAATTGATATTTATTAAAGCATCGAAGAGTAATTTTGCATATTTTGATAATGCTTTTTCTATTTGCAGCACCAATGTAGACGTAGAAAGGCAAACATTCACAGTCCTGAGTCCTCAGCCAAGACCGCTACCAAATACAGTTTTATTACTGTCAGATATTCAATTTATGGATAGCCATTAATGTTTCTATACCACTAATTTCAGATAATGAAAGAATTAAATTTTTATCAAATATATATTAATTTACTATTTCTATGAAATTAAATATTTACTTTACGTATATGGTTGTTTCAATTTATTATCTAATGTATAATAGAAGAATAATTAGAAAACTGTCTCCTCTAATTTATTAATAAAACGGCACAATAAAAACATGAAAATGATTATTGTTTATTGTGAAATCAAAATTTCAAACAGTTCGCGGCATTTTTGTATAGTTCGAGATATATCGATCGAGATACAGATTCATATCTCTAACAGCGCGCTTTAAAAAAAAAGAACGTTACAATCGACACGGAGTTCTAAATCAATTAAAAATTATTAACAATGAGCAATTGTGATAAAAACATGAATAACATTCGTCCGAACGGTCCAGATATTTCTCATTTTGAGAAGATATTTCAGGAAATGATTTCTGAAATTCAGCGAACCAAAGTGAGCATGATTTTCGTATTACTTTTCTGCCTCGCCTTAAAATATGTATCTTCCTTTTAGAGCGAATTTAATAAATTAGAAAAGGAATATCTTTTAAATTGCGAGCAACTTTGTTCGAAAGAATCGCTTTTACAAAATGAACGAAGAGTGTCGCAAGAATTAAAAGCACGTCTGCAATTAGTAATGGAAACAATTAATCAATTAGAAGAAGAGAAGATACGCTATAAAATTGATCATTCGAATCTGTTAATCAACTACGAAACTGCAATTAAGGAGTGCAATACTTTGTCGAAAGAAGCTTTGTCTAGTCAAACAGAAGCCGCAAAATTCAAAATTAAAGCGGAGAGCTTGCAGAAAACATTGCAGCGGGAAATTCAAAGGAAAGACGAATTAGAAAAAACATTAATTGATTATAGAAACGACAATGAGAGACTTATTGCACATATTGACATGTAGGATAATATTTATAAATTACAAATTATAAAATTTAACTAGCTCTTATTAAGTATTTGTTTAATTTATAAAATTTCAAGTTTGTACACATAACCTTTCAATGTGTGAAAATTCATATATATATTTTTACTCGTTTTTTTGTTGCTGTTATGTTTAAGAAACTTCGCTAAAATTTCGAAAGAACATAAATACTTGTTAGAAAGTGGGAAAACAATAGTCAGTTTAAACAAACGCCTGCAATCGTTCGGTCTTTGTTTCCACGCGATAAACCAAAAAAATAGGGCAGAGATCAGGGATCTACGGCACAAGTTAATGACCATCTCGATGAATGATTCCAAATCATTATCTGCCAGTGATAAATTGAATCCGGAAATAGAAAGTTTATGCTTCAAGGTACATGTTGCGTCTACGCCGAATGATTTTTAAAATTTATATTGCAACATCTAATGAAATATGTTAATTAATATACGATAAGAAATAATATCTATTATTTTATTTATTTTAGCTAAAAGAAATGTTGCTGGAGATGAAATCTAAAATGCAAGACACTGCATTGATCGATGATAATATAAACAAAGTTTTGCAAGACTTAAAACACATGTACAATAGCACACACAGCAACATTGCTAATCAGGAAAAGTAATAATCCGAGTGCTGTGTTGATTAACAACATTTATTTTAATTTGTCGATACATCTGGTAAGTGATATGTTCGTTGAGCTTGATAATATATTCTTAAATAAAGTTACATTGCTGGTCATTACAAAATGATTAAAAAATTAATGATAATTTTATATATACAGTAACGTTATTGTTGTGATGTACGGCTTTAAGGAATATTTAGCTATTAATTCGTTGCCCTTTCAATTTAATCTCCTCCGTTAATTAATATCGAATATATCTCTACATAGTTTAATTGCAAAAACCTAATGGAAGCATAATCTTTTGAATTAACGCTACGAAAAATTTCGTTAAAGGTTTTAACGTAGAGGTTTTGTAATAGTAAAGCTGTACGATTAAAAAATGAAATTTCTGTTAATTACAGTTCTAGATAGAATTAATACAAAACCTTAACGGAACGATAACACGGACGATGATAGTAATTCGACGATAAAAAGAATCGTTTGTTATCGAAGAATTAGGGAAGGCGGGTTTCAACAATAAACGAAGACAAATAGGATTAATATAAAATGTATTATAATAATCGTATATTTAAGTATAAGTGGAAACAGATCGGAACCCCTTTTTCTCGTATGTATATTATATAAAAAAAAAGAGAACCCTCTGTTTCTTCGAAAAACTATTACAACAAGCGTTTCAGACGAAGACGAAGTCCGTGTTCCACCTTTTTTTACTTATTTATCTTTTTTTTAATTACTTCAACAATAGAAAGAGGAAATAAGTGAAAGAAAATCGAAAAAGAGTCCTCTCTTCGAGTCACGAATTTGCGCTAATTAATTAATGAGTTAATTAATGAAGATTCCCCTTCGATTCGGTGAAAAAGCTAACTTGACAATGTGTATTATATATATATATATATGTATATATACACACGCGTGCGCATGCATCCGTGACCACGCGTGTATATGTATATATGTATATTTATTTATATATTTATATATAAAAAATGACCGCCCATTGTTTACCTATCCGTACCCTCTTCTTTTTGTTATAAACAAATATCCTCGAGCTACTATAAAAGGGAAGAGCATGGGATTTCTCTTCCGGTTCACGAGAGAAATTCCTCTCCCCCTTCGAATTGTTTAAATAAAGTGAATACAGACGTGTGTTTAAAAAACTCGATCGTTACCCCTTGATCGTTTGAGAAATGGAGGAGAAACATTGCAGTGTGTAGCACAGTATCGTACACTTTTCAAATGTTCCATCTTTCACGCTACATGATTTCAACCTGAATCTCTTTTTGTGCACTCGTCGAAACGCATCTCGTTTAAAAAAGAAAAAGAACGGCATGCAAATAAAGACAATCTTTTTCTATGTTATTGCTTTCAGAAGTATTCTCTGTAAACGTTTACGTTTTAACAATCACCGTCGCTCTTCCCCGAATGAAACAATTTTCACAGCTCCAGAGTCCTCTTCCAAACAATGAAAAAGAACGTCGACCGTGTTCCATTTTGAAAAGATCACTCGGCGTCGATTTACATTCTAAAAATTATTCGTTGATCGCGTCACAACAATTCGAATCATCCCCTTTGACTATTATAAATTCTATCATATGTTGTCGTCCATCGTTGACCCACTCGATTAGATTCGGATAGTCTTAAATTTTAAATCACACACCCAGGATGTCTGGCTACCGATATTACACTCTTTATGAGATTAGGCAAAGGGGAATGGATGTTTATGGTCGTGTCTTCGGATTTTCTGTTTTGAAATCACGTTTTTTTTCGACGTCGTTTAGAAAATTATCAAAAAATTATCACAATCCGCGATGATCGTTTCCTTTGAGAATCCTTAAATATGATTTTTCCTTCTTTTTTTTTCTTGAGAGAGGGATATTTAGAGAGAGAGAGAGAGAGGGGGGGGGGAAGTGTGTTTCTCCTCCAGGATAAAAAGAGCTCCTATGAGTAATCAGTAAAAAAGAGAGACCGGCAGCGACGGAGGAAAACGAAGGTGGCCATCAAGGAGTAAAATCACAGAAACACTCGCGTCGTGAAGCGAGTGAAGGAGACCGAAGGTGAAGAGTAAAAGGTGACGGTCAAGGTAATGCCGGCCAAAGGGTCAGAGTATAGAGCATCGTGCGAGCCAACTTGGTGGCTTCCTCTGTGGCTCGGATGCTTTCAACTGGTGTCCGCCTCCCTTTGGTGGATTTGACGCCTCCTGTTCCAACACAATTACATTAGTCAACATCGTACCTCTGAGCAAACATAACATTCAATATCAAGATTAACCCATTTGCATTGTTAGATTACGCACTATCGAGAATTTTATTCGGGGTCGGGACGAGATCTCGAAAATTTCAGGAAATCCCATAAATTGTCGAGAATCCCGAAATTTTTGAGAACCTGTCCCGATTCCGAATAAAATTCTCGACTCGTCCCGACCTGACTCTAATTATCATACAAGTACAACAGCACAGTATAATGCATTGTTCATTTTTATCAAAGGGTCAATCAATAGAAATGTTTCCCGATTATTTCCGGAGGAATTGATAATATGAAGTGTAATAAAAAAAAGTAATGAAAATGCCATATTACATTTATCTTGCGCGAGTAGATTTCTAAATCCATAAGAAATATTTAAGGCATTACACTTTTCCATGACTCACTCTGATGAAAGAGCTGTCATAGAATGATTATAGTCATTCCTTTTTTTCTTGTTAGTGACAAAGGTTACATTTGTGGAAACATGTTAAGAAAAGTGAGAGTAAGCAGAAATAATTTGTCCATGTAGCATTGTTAATGGAAAGTTCATGGGTAAATATTAAAAGCAATGGCCATTATGTTTGTTGTATTGATACATGCATACATAAATTGCTAGCATACGTGTGGTTATATAAGACAAGGCAGACATAAAATTACAAAAAAAATATTACATAATGGTGTCAGGTTTTATTTTGTTCAAGCGCAATTTCAATGTACCATGATTATTTCGGTAAAATGATACTTTGGGAAAACGAGAGATTTCTTGATTACATAAATTGCTGAATGAACTCAAATCGAACGTACGTGTTAGGCTGTTTACATACAACCACGATAGCATAGTCTGTTAATCACAGTATTCGCAAAAAGTACTTCATTCTAAAAATTGTTCACGCTTCTATACAACTACTGCTTACATTCAATTAGAACATATTAACTCGAAAGAAATGTAACATGTTAGTTTACAATAACGATTAATTATTTCAATGAATAGGAAATTTTCATAACCTGACACAGCGTTCAGCAATATAAATAATCAAACTTCAAAAAGGTATGCAAAACAAAGTACATAGAGAGGGGGAAAAGTTACCTTCTGCAGAGACCGACCAGCACCAAACACAGAGAAACAGACACAGGAAACAAAAAAAATGGTGGTTAATCAATGTAAAACTATTTGCTATAACAAATCTGTAAAAGCAACTAAATTACACTTAGATAAAAATAGATTGTTACATTGGTTTTAACATCAGCAAGTGATTTGATTAAATTCTATATTTATCTTCGAATTAAACTACGCAAGTTACACTTGCGATTTCTTATATCCTGTAAAATAGCTTAATAATGTACTTTGGCTTTTTAACCTTCCAGCAATATAATAAACAATATACAGTATCATTAATTTTATTTAACATTAAACTTCTATGATATTTCTGTGCATGTATCTACGAGTGTTTTAACACACCCACAATCTTTGTATGAGCCACACCTGTAGATTTGTATATAGGTGTTGAATATTGATTACACCCACCATGTTTGACATCAGCAGTTTTATTAACTTCAAAGACTGAATATAAATATATACTCGCCATCTCACGTAATCGAAACTGGTGCTCTTTGATAAACCGGAAGTGACTTTACAGCAAAGGAGACAGAAAAGACGAGAAGAGATAGAAAAGGAGAAAGTATTTTTCTGTTAAGAATTGTAATATTGTATCTAATGTTACCATGCATTGTTTCAAGATTTGTTATACTCAGCTTTAAATTTGATGCATTTCTTTTACATTCGATTTTAATTAATTTTTTACTGGAAATATTATTTACATTCCTAAAGTAAATATTAACAACAAAATTCAAAAGTGATATTCAATTTAGCATTTATTCTTTCCTAGGGAAGATAAAATTGGCATTCATTTTTCATTTGGTTACTAGACAGTGGATCTTTATGCAAAATAAAAATGTTGTACCTGAATTGCAACAAACTGGAGTGAAATATGTTTAATAGGTTGAAAATAATATGACAGTATTTTTAAATTCTTCTAATGTGTTTACTGTTTTAAATTATACCTATTCATTTTTGTCATAAATGCATGAAATCCGCTATCTAGTGATTATTATTACTGGAAGGCTAATAATAATCTAATTTATTATTTTAAAATACAATAGGTATTGATTCCTTTCTTTCTTTATATAGATGAATTATTTTCTTTACTATTTTATGGAATTCTGAATCTTTTCAATAAGCACTGTAGGGAACAATACAATATTTTTGAAAAGCACTTACCAGTTTCTTCTCCATTTTGGCTTTAATGTCTCGTGCAAGAGTGTAAAATGCCTCTTCGACATTAATGCTAGACTTGGCGGAGGTTTCCATGAACTTGATTCCATACTCAACAGCTAGTTGTTCTCCCCGCTCCTTCGATACTTGCCGCTTTTCTGTGAGCTCGCACTTGTTGGCCAGCAGCATTTTTTCAACATCTGCCGACGCATTCTCCTCAATGTTCCTAATCCAATTTTTTATATTCTCGAAACTCTTCTCGTTGGTCACGTCATAAACTAGCATTATTCCCATTGCACCACGATAGTATGCTGTAGTTATTGTACGAAACCTTTCTTGGCCGGCTGTATCCCTTTAAAACATTCAGAAAAATGTATATACAATAGGATATATGATATTACTCATTTTTAACCATTGAATTAATTGTTGAATTAATACAGTAATTTTTTCTGTGATTTAAAAATGATTTAATTTTTTGATTCACACAATGCAAGACTTACCATATCTGTAGCTTTATTTTCTTGCCGTCTAATTCTATCGTTCTTATTTTAAAATCAATTCCTGAAAACAAGAAATAAACTTGTCACTCAAATACTCAAAAAAATTGTATCTGAACAATTATAATTATAATTCTGTTTTTTATATATTTATATATGTTATTTCACATGCTACACTTAATAAACAAAATGAATTTCTGTTTAATTATTTATTTGTAAATTTATAACGACACTTTGAATAGGTATTCGTAGACTAATTACGATAAAGAAACAGATAAATACATATATAAATATGTATCTTCACGTAATTACCAACGAAACAAGTGCTAGATATTTTGTTTACACATGTTGTACAGTATATATGTAAAAGTTGGCATATCAATAATAACTTATAAATAAGTACATAATGTACAAATTATTATACAAGTATAAACAATGTTAAAGAATCTTTAGATTGTAAACTAACAAATATGTACTATTAATATCTAAATACCTACTTAGAAAACTAACTTTATATGCTAATGTATACACATGTAAGCGAGTATAAACAAATAATAAAATTATTAATAAGAATTAAAATTCGAATATAAATGACTAAAAATTGAAAATATTTTCTATACATTCAATTTGTAATAATAAATAAATCGCACAAAGCAAATGTTATTTTTATAAACATTCTCATGTTTTCAAATTGTGCTTGATCTGTAGTGTACATAAAGAAAAGCATAAACACATTTGTGGCACAGTGAAGACTAAAAGATGTAACAGGTTGCACACTATTTACTTGAAGACATACAATTGGGTCATCAACTTTTTACCTCAAAAATCAAATATTGTTAATCGTCCGAACAATTGGTCAATAAATCACATTGCAAGATAAAAGTGTGCATTTTCGCACTGAATCGGTTAGGAACGCAAATAAAAGCTGAAAACCATAAAAAAGTAGACTTGTCGAGAGGTACCGAATCCGATCATCGTCTATAAATTCGGATAACCGAAAATCAGCTAGAAAATCATATTCGTATATAGATACGCAAGCATGCTCTCTTTCCCATGATCAGTTAATTGGCGGTGAAAAGAGCACGAAAAATAAAGGGGACGACAAAACGGTCGAGAGAGAAAAAAGTACGGGAATAAAAAAAAAGCGAAGGATACTTACCAATGGTTGAGATGAAGGTCGTATTGAAAGCATCTTCGGAGAACCTGAAGAGGACGCACGTCTTGCCGACCCCTGAGTCACCAATCAGTAACAACTTGAACAAATAATCGTATGTCTTCGCCATACCCTTTGCTTTCAGTCCCTCTCGTTTTCACGTGTTCCCGTCCACAGTTCTTTTTATTCTTTCTTTCTGTCCGTGTTCTCAGTCTCCCCGATGATCTTTCCCGAGTGATCGTGATCCTTGGAATTCCGATGACGCACCCTTTCAAAACTGAAACGAGCGCACCCCGCGTCGTGGCTCTGTTTATCGCGATAAGATCGGATTCACTGGAGGCGCGGTGAACAGATTATCACTGGAATATGTTTGGATAAGGCAGAATTCGCGTAATAGGGCACGTAAAAACATCTGTCAGAAAAAGCGATGACAGCCATCGGTAAGTACAACTTTTTCTCTGCTGTTGTGGCCAGCCTTCTGACCGCACCACAGGTGATGCGCGCGTGTGTATACGCATACGCAACACGTGTGTCGGCCGCAAGCCGCGTTCCCACGAAAAAATATATCAATGTGCATCCACACGAAACGTACGTTTGCGGCGACACTCGCCAATGTCAAGTTATTCACCAATGTGAAGTTGTTCACCGACGTGAAATTTTAAAAATGTTTTGAGATAATTTCATTCCAACAAGAAGCTTCAAAGGATCGAGTTCTTACAATTTATTTCTGATGTAATTTTGTTAACAGTTTTATAAAAGTTTTAAATAAATTAAAAATAATCTTCAGTCTTGTTCATTTATTGGAGGACACAGATCACGGTTACAGCGGATATTGGTGTTGGCATTGGCCGAGCCAGAATCCGTCCGCTGTAGCCACGCTCTGATTGGTCCGTGTTTTTCGTTAATAACTTCCTAACAAAACCGCTGAGAACGTTTTCGCAAAGGAAAAAAAAAGCTATTTCAAATTACCTCAGGAATCAAGAAAGTATATATACAGGGTGTCCCAAAACGACTGCGTAAGCGGGAAATGGGAGGTTCCTTATGTCATTTGAAGCAACATTTTCCTTAACAAAAATGGCGTCCGCGGCTTTGTTTAGGAGTTATTAACGAAAAACACGGACCAATCAGAGCGCGACCTAGACGCTCGCTGGCACGTTCAAGCCAACCGCCTGCCGGCTCGCCGCGCTGAACGTGCCAGCGAGCGTCTAGGTCGCGCTCTGATTGGTCCGGGTTTTTCGTTAATAACTCCTAAACAAAGCCGCGGACGCCATTTTTGTTAAGGAAAATGTTGTTTCAAATGACCCAAGGAACCTCCCATTTCCCGCTTACGCAGTCGTTTTGGGACACCCTGTATCTGGTACAATATTTCGGGACACCTGGGGACACCACTGATATAATATGTGGGGGACACCCATACTTATAAATTATTGTTTGTTTTTTGTACCTTTTATGCCATCTATACATTGCATAGTTTCAGGTTAGGAACTCACCAATCGAGTAATGTAAATATTAGAATTGTATTAGAATGTATTAGAAACCTTATTATCAACTGTTTTCAAGTTACAAAACACGTTTCTCTCGAAGAGATAGAGCATTTAATCTTATTGTTACATTACTTTAAATAAAATGGTCCAGGCTAAGACGAAAAAACGTAAGGTATCGAAGAAAACGAAGAAATCGTGGCGTAAACATGTGGACATACAAGATGTTGACAAATTCTTGGAGGATACCCGGCAGGAAGAGAGGTTAGGATCCTTTTCAAACCGTGAGAATGACGATTTATTTGTAATCTCTACAAAGCCAGAGGTTCTCTCGAAGAAAGCACGTCGTGAATTGTTGAAATCTAAGGAACCACGATGTTTCAATGTTCTGAAACCTCACTCGTCGGTTCCGGACCCAATTGCAAAAAGAAATCGTGTCAGAACGAAGGAAGAGAGGAAGAATCCTATTCTTGTGGAAAAGGAAGTTCTTAGGCAGTATCAAGGTATTGTAAAATTGAAAGACAGATTGAGGTTAAAGAATAGAGACATCGCAGCGAAGAACAGATTGCTCAGGCCGAAAAGGGGTGAGTTTAAAGATGACGTATGGAAAGAGAAGACCGATCATGGAATTGACACCGAATGGATGACTCCGGATACTGTAAGGCATACAATGACACAATTCGGTGTGAAGAAGAAACGATTGCCCACTTCGTTGCATAAGAAGCCTTCTGTTTTACCAGCAATCGAGGTACCGCATCCAGGAACGTCTTACAATCCTTCGTACGAGGATCATCAGAATTTATTGCGTGAGGTTGCAGAAAAAGAATTGGAGTTAATGAAAGAAGAGAAGCACCTGGAAAGGGTCACCACGAAGATGTTTAAAAAGGTATTGTAAAATAAATATAATCTATTTAGTAATCTGTTTATTTTGCAACTTAATAAACTCTCTTGTTACAGGTGTCGGCTGCAGAAAAAGAGAAGAACTTCATGAATGAAATGTCGGAAGGTCTGAATCTGGAGAATGAAAATACTATTGAAGACATAGACGAAGATACAGATGTGAAATCTGTAAATCCACCAGTAAGGAATTTAAAGAAAACTCGTGTCCAGAGGCGTAAACAGAAAGAGCAGAGAGCATTAGCACATAAGATTGAAAACGAGAAAATAGAGAAGAAGAAACTTTCAGACATTTACAAGTTAAGATTGTTAGATAAACAATTAACTAAAAGAGAAAAGAAACAGCAAATGCTGAGGGCGAAGAGGTTGAAGCAGAAAGCTATTAAATCTACGGAGACTAAAGTTCTTGGTAAAATTAAATTTGAGCCCCTGGACCCTGATTTTAAATTATTAGACGAGTTAACTGGAAATTTACGAAATTCTACGCCTGCTGGTAATCTACTGAAAGACAGATTCAAGTCTCTTCAACAAAGGAATATCGTGGCTCCTTCCGTAATTAAATTGTAAGTATATACATACATATAATTTCTAGATTTATTGAATATTAATTTACTGAAAAAATGTTCTTTTTCTAGGAAACGAGATAAGGCTAAAGTGAAACGATTTATAAAACCAGATCACAAAATCGATATGACCACTGTGAAAGTGTGAAGTATAGATATGTAATTTTTATAAAGTCATGTACATAGGATTGGTATAAATGTTTCTATACAAACATAATTGACATTATGTTTATTAATTATACACAAAGTTGAAACCAAGTTAATTATTCTGATCGCTTCATGAAATATATCCATTTGTTATTCTGGATAGATTGATAGAGGAAATACATCAATTTCGATTAGTCAAGAAAAATGGAAATAGACAAAAATCTTTTAAAAAATTAACAGAAAATAATAGGTAAATTTATGTAAATAACAATTAAGTAAAAACAGTGGACTTCATTCTTCGTTAATACCAAATGATTGTTCTTCATCATCTAAAGATTCAGTCTCTTTAACTTCTTCGTATTCCTCTTCGTTAGATAACGTCAAAGTGTCAAAAATTTCATCAAAGTCTTTTTTGTCAGGTACACTACTTTCAATGGACATTTCAATTGCCTCTTCTCCAAAGCTTTCTGATTTTATCTGAACGTGGTACAATTTGAAATTAAAATGTAACATTTATAGTATGTGTTTACTGGGTGTTCACGCTATTACTACCCAGCGTTTCTCTTACAAATAATAAATATTAGAAAAAAATGAACGAATAAAATTTTAATTACATTATCTAAGATTGCTCTACATGACTCTCTTGACTCTTCAGACACAGTCAGTATTTCAAGATCAACATCATCCGGCATATCTTTTACATCTTCTGGATGACAGTCTGTTTCTCGTGGAACAGATTCAACCCTTAATATTAAATTTTTTAATTATCTTTCAATACACTCCCCAAATGTATGATTTTCAATTTTACTTACGACTGAATAGTATACAATCGAAGCCTCCATAGTCCTTTAGAAACTTTATATTTCAAGCATGAAAGCAATTTAGGATAATTTGATTCGATTTCAGGACACTATGAAATGTTAAAAATATTTTTTGATTCGTGTTTCACGATAAAATATATACTATGTATATATTTATGTAAAATACCTTAAGCAAACGTGCTACAGTATACTTTACGTCATAAAGTGTTTCTACAACTGTTTTTATTTTACAGTCTATCCTTTTTTGTATATACTTTGCAACGTTTATTTTCGCTTTCTCTTTGTGGAGTAAAGTTTTCAGTTTTGATAAAAATATCTCAGTATACCGTTCCTGCATTAGAGCTTTTTCAATTGCTGCCAACATTTTTGATTCTGCTGTAGAATCAGGAACAGTAATACCAGACAAACGTTCTTTCATGCGTTCATACCTTCTTCGTAAAGCTTTCAACACCGATTGTTGTACTTTGAACGTTACTATATTACGTTTTGCATTTGAACGTTTAGTAACAATGTTCTTTGTGTGGTTGACAGATGTATTCCTGCAAAATATAATTTTTGCAACAAAAATCCAGAACCGATATTGATCAAATATTACTTGCAATCAATTTCTATTTCTCTTTTAATTGCAACTTCTTTAGACAATTGTGACAACTCTTTCTGTAACATTATATTTTCTCGCATTAATCTCTTATTTGGAAGACTTATGAATTTATTGGTTTCAATTTGAAAGTGTGCTGCTAAGTCAAGAAGGTAATTATATAATTCGAGCTTTAGCCTAGAATGAAATCATCATTTCATTAGTGAAATCGAATTCCTTGATTTCTATGTAAAAACAAAATAATGCGATACATTTCTTTATCGAATTCAAATTTTCGCCTAATTCCCTCCAGAATTTCTTTCACCTCTTTCTCATACTTTATCATTCTTTCCTTGTTTTCTTCCAATTTTTCTAGCAAAATCTTTTGTACCTTTTTAAAATCTTGCAAACCATTAATTTTCGCATCTACAAAAATAATATTCGTCGTTCAGTAAGAGCAAGTAGATTAAAAAGAAATCTTTATCAATTACTCAAAACTTTTAATTGAGAAACTAATTCTAATTTCTTCGCCGTGTATTTTCGTTGAAATGATTGTATGTTGTTGTTAAGGGTCTCCTTGTCTTGTATTCGATCGTTTTCTAATTTGTTAATTTGATTTTTTAAATTCTCTATCCTGCTGCTCTGTGTATTGACTTGTTTAGTAAGAGTGGCAATTTCATCGGCTGTTTCTGCATCCACTGTCAACATAAGTTCATTGGTAGTTTCCATTCCTTCTGATAGTTCATCATTTCGATCTTTTAACCTGAATATTTTTAATGTTTAATGTTTTTTTTATGGATAATCAAATGTAACATTTATTTTTCACCTTTTTATTCTATTTTCAATGTCTTCAACGCGAATGTTGTAAAACGTTTTTTGCATATTAATGATTGTCGGTGTATACATTGATTTTTCATCTCGGTAAGATTGCAATTTCAGTGGCAAAGATATATTTTCTATGCCCTCTCCTTGTAAATCCACCATTTTTAATAAGACAATATAATCCCTCAAGTATCCTAAAATTTAATTAATACGAAGACTTTGAGGTCCAATTATGCCTGTTAGTATTGACATGTACATTGAAACAAATACAAAGCAGATGTCACTCTAATTATACAGGGTACGGCCGAATACGAGGTGATTCCTTATGAAATAATAAGAACATAATTTCGAATAAAATAACGTATATAGTGTTGTCAGAATATTTAAATCAAAAATTGAACCCGCCATTATGGACTTTGCTCACGAAGTATTTTAAAGTTGATGACTTCCTCTGAAACAATAATTAATGATTCGAAGTTGCATTTCACTAAAAAATTATGCATAGGGTAAAAACATTTTAGGAAGATTATTACTTATCGTATACCACGTAAACAAACGTTTCTTTAAACAAACGTGGGTTCTATTGTATTCTCGAATATTCAAAATTTGCATAGATAAAAAACAACATAAATCTACATCGATACATATTACAATGTTAAAAAACATTGTTTTTACTAATGGGATTATCTTATTTTTGTTTATTCTTTTTATAAAATTATTTGAAGGTATATATATATATATATTTGTTTCTCAATGATCTTATAAATAAATAATAGCAATAATAATGTCTACCAACATTTCCTATTAAATGTAAGTATTCATTTTATCTTCAATTTTTGTTTGTAATTATATGAATTCTAAGTATATATATACTTATTATACCTTACACGCATTCATATGTACGGTACACGTATCATATTGGTAACAATGAATTGGTGACAAATAAAAAAATGCTTATTGTTGTCACACGATAAATAAACTGATATAATATTTATTCAAGTACTTGACATTTCTCTGTGTTCGACGCAGTTAGAAGTACAGTTTATAACATTTTGATTATCACGGTTACGATAAGTGGACTAAATGTTGATTGTTTAGAGGTTAGGTCGCCGAAGGATTAGAATATGTGTTTGTGCGTAGAGAAATAATTGCGCATTATCAATTGTAAGATTGAGTTTCTTTGTACCGAAAGCATTTATGGTTCCATTTATTGAAATACTCAAGTGATATTTATATGATTTGCAGCCAACTTCAATTATTCAACACACAGAATCTAAAATACAGATACTGAGATTTTCGAAAACAAACATCCGAGAAACAGCTGATTCGTTGATAGTTAACTTTGTAATGTTCTCGCACGTTTGATAATCGAAAAATATTGTAAAACGGCATCGTACTAGCATGTAAAAAACAACATTGTTTTCGGCAATGACGAGAAATCATTAGGGTGATAACCGAAGATGTTCGTTGACGTGTCTCAATGACGTAACGTTGTCTTTCTGCAACGAAAGTTCGAATTCTCGTGAAACATACCACAAAATGAATTCAAGAAGGTTCTTATCAAGCTGTTCGAACTAAACGTAAGAAAACAATAATCTTTTTTTACGCCCGACTAACCCTTTTTTCATTCTTGTTTAACGTGCGCACAAATTTAGGTTAGAGAGCACCGAGAATTAATATTTTCGAAATTATCGTACACAAAGTTGATGTGTCAAATGTAGTTGGCAAGTTGAAGTTCTTCAGTTGGTATATTCATGGAATAAAAATTTTAGTTTGTACAATAAACAATCTTTTATGTAAAATGTTCTTTTAGTGATCTTTTTCTAATAATTGATAATAGTTAGATTTTTGTTTAGCATTAAATTACATAGTTCTCTATTGTAAACATCTGCTTTTTGAAAACGGCTTGTATGTAAGTAGCGTACATAAATTTAATTCATACGCAAAGAATTAATTTGAATATGCATGTAGATGTAAATCTCTGTCTTAATAGATCTTGAATTATTTAAAATATTTAAATATCGTATTAAAAGATATTTTTACTTTCATTAAGGTCAGTTCAACAGAAGAAGTACAAATCACAATCAAGCTGACAAGATGAAGCTACGGAAAGAGTTGCTGTTACTTCTGCTCGTTATGTCTGTCGCGTCTGAGTCAGAAGAGCTCAAAAAACAATCAGAGACAGCTGACGAAGAGCCGGAGGAGGATGTTTCTTTGGGGAGAAAGTTAGAACATCTGCGCGAACTGCAGGCTGTACATGATACTATGCTAAAAATTATACAATCTAATAGACGATATCTTAAAGAGAAGATTACAAAAAGGTACAACGATGTAGAGGAAGAGCCAAAAACTAAAGAAGAAAGTTCCACAATGAGAAACGTTTGGATGAAGACAAGTATACTACCGGCTAAGAATTTAGATTTACCAAATAGTAATTTAAGACTGGAGGAAGAGGAAACAGAGGCATGGAACGAAGAGGAGCTACTTGAGCCTCTGAGCGAAGAGACGCCAGAACCACTTACTCCGGAGCAACAAGAAGGTACTTTAATAAAAGATGTAAACTAAACAAATTTTTAAAGAATGATGTTTCTATTTAATGCTTCTGCTTTTGAACTTCCAGCGGAGCAAATATTTAGGAAAGCGCAGCGTCTTTTAAATACCACACGTTCTAACAAAGCAGAAGCTTATGGACTACTAAGGACCGCAGCGATTCTTGGTCATCGTGAAGCAAGATCCATGTTGGCATGGGCCCCATTGCTAGGAATGCAAATCGGCCCGACTTCCTTTTGGACATCTAGTCAGGTCATTTCGGCTGCTTATCAAACGTTTAAAGAACTCGCTGAAACTGGACTGCCTTCTGCTCATATGGTATTTCTTTTTTTATTTCTGTTCTAGAGGTGTGCGAGAACCCGAAGAATATGTCAGAATATATAATACTAATTTCTATTCGGGTTCTCGCACACCTCTATTCTGTTCTGTAATTTTTTCCTCGCGTTTGTCGTTTACGGGAACAACATTTTTCCAGGGCTTGGGATTTTTACATGCAACAGGATTAGGCGGCGTGAACGCCTCGCAAGCTAAAGCACTTTTACATTACACAGCCGCGGCTCTCGGCGGAGATACACGTGCACAAATGGCTCTCGGTTATCGTTACTGGGCCGGCGTCACGACGCCGGCCTCCTGTGAAAGTGCTTTAAACTTTTATCGTAAGGTTGCCAACAAGGTCGCGGAAAAGGTCTCGTTCAGCGGAGGACCGGTTATTCAGCGAGTTCGGCTATTGGACGAGCAAGAAAACCCTGGATACAACTCAGGAATCTATGATCAAGATTTAATAGAATATTATCAATTGCTGGCGAAGAAAGGAGAGATAGAGGCTCAAGTTGCGTTAGGACAGTTACATTATCAGGGTGCCAGAGGCGTTCCCTTGGACCACGTGAGAGCCATGCACTATTTCCAGCATGCTGCTGACGCTGAACATCCTGTAGCAATGGCTTACTTGGGAAAGGTAACAGCGACTTTCTTCAATCTTTACATGTTATGTTGTATTGTGTATTCATTTAACCTGTTCCTAAATTTCAGATATACTTAGAGGGTAGCGACAAGGTAGAACAGGACAACAAAACGGCATACAAATACTTCAAGAAGGCTGCCGAGCTTGGGAATCCTGTCGGACAAAGTGGCTTAGGTCTTATGTATCTTTACGGACGAGGAGTTGAAAGGGACACTACGAAAGCTCTTCAGTATTTCAAGCAAGCTGCGGAACAGGGTTGGGTGGATGGACAGCTTCAGCTTGGCAATATGTATTTCAGTAAGTTTTCGTTGAGATTCGCAAGCGTTGTACTTTCTAATTATTATGCATCACCGTTTTGAATTGATAAAATTTTGTTTCAACAGGTGGAACAGGCGTGAAACCTGATTATAAATTAGCTACCATGTACTTTAGTTTGGCTAGTCGGTCCGGCCACGTTTTGGCGCTTTATAATTTAGCTCAGATGCACGCCACCGGTACAGGCATGGCGCGCAATTGCCCGGCTGCAGTCGAGCTTCTGAAGAAAGTCGCCGAACGGGGTAAATGGAGCGACCAATTGATGGTAGCCCACACAGACTACAGAGAAGGCAGGATTAACGAAGCTTTCTTTAATTACGCCCTTCTCGCGGAAATGGGATACGAAGTTGCGCAAAGCAATGCTGCTTTTATACTTGATAAAGGGGAGACCACGATATTGTCAGAGGACGAGGGCTTAGTCAGGGCGCTTTCTTTGTGGGCTAGAGCTGCTGCACAAGGATACTCTGCTGCTCAGGTATAATTACTTCAGAAACATCAAGTATTCTTATATTTTGAAAAACTGTTGAACCTTTTGCATTGGCATTTTACTTTTATTTTTCTTGTAAGTTGTGCTAATAGTTGAAACTGTTTTTTTGCTAGGTGAAATTGGGAGACGCTTACTATTATGGCAGAGGAACGAAAGTCGACTACGAGGCTGCAGCTAGTCACTATCGATTAGCCTCAGAGCCGGATCCGAATGCACAGGCGATGTTTAACCTTGGGTACATGCATGAACGCGGTTTAGGCTTAGCGAGGGACCGACACTTGGCCAAACGGTGTTACGATCTCGCTGCAGAGGCCAGTCCAGATGCCAAAATCCCCGTTGCGTTGGCACTCATCAAACTCTCCTTCCTTTTCGGTTTGGATTATCTGCAGGAGTTTAGTCTTGTTGATCATCTGGATAAATGGGACCAGCTCTTGGGCCAGAACTGGGACTTGTATCTCATAGGACTACTCACTGGCATGCTCAGTTTAATTATTTACTTCCGCAGGCCGCAGCCACCACCTCCGCCTAGAATTAATTAGTTCTTTAACTACTCTCTTCTCTTTTTTTTTGTCTCTCGTTTCCCCCAGTCCGTTTCTTTTTTCTTTTAGATGAAGTCAAATTTGTTACTGATGGTTCATAAATACACGCACGTGCGTGCATAAGGACATGTTGTTTTCATTGAACCACCTCATTCGCACAAGAACGTTTTCTAGAAATTCAAAGGTAACTCTTGTACTCTTAAGATTAATCGCAGATTGTGTGTGTGTGTGCGTGCGAGGAAGAGAATGTGTGTGTGTCAAGATATGGTGCGTGAGTAGATTATATTTATTTAAAGACATTCAGAGCCGTTGAAATTATTTATTATTAAGTTACGCTTTTAAATTCTGAAGATTTTAAATTTTTAGAGTATACAAGTGTTTTGTATTTACTTTTATTTGAAACAGGTGATTCAATTTGAAACTTTAAAAGACATTTATCAGAGCGGATGATGTTCTTGAACTGAATGTTTCAAATACAAGGTGTATACTCGTTATATTTCATTTTTCAGAGACTATTTTTAGTTTTTAAATTCAGAAATATTTACATTTTGATTTAACATTAGATTTTTAAGTTTTCAGTTTGATATTTTTTACATATGTATATGTACAATAAATTTGGAAAATATATATGTATATATATATATGTGTAACTCATACGTTAAAAAGTATTCGTAAGAACTTAGTGTCAAGCTGTTGTATAATTTTAAGCTCGTAAAAGCGTCACGAGTTTCATACACGACTACAAAGCGAACTCGTAAGGTTTTTAAATTTAAGAAGGCTTGGAGTTAAAAATTGGGGATAACTTCACAAGTATGCAACATTAGTATGTATATTGTAAAATCGATTAGTCCTACATTGCCTAGGAATTCATGATCGATGTCACAAGAGGCCTTCTAATTATTATTATTAAAACACAGTTGATCACGACTTAACGAAAACATAGAAAATGTGCTCGGAGAGTTTGCCAGAAAATTGATTTATTTTCTTTAATTGCTCATCGATCCCTCCGTCGCTATGGAACCGAAAATTATCGATATAACGGAGATTACGTTCACGTTGCATATCAGTACACCGGGCAACAATAATTCAAATTGATTCGCCGTGTAACAATCGCTCGAATTTAACTGATCAGGATGATGAAGGTTAAAAGAAAGAAACGTAAAGGTGGCAAAAAGAAAGCGAAAAAGAAATGCGTGGATGAAAGGGAGACCCTGGCTTATGAACAGGAGATTTTGGATAACAACAGACAATTGGCACGGTAAATATATATGTACAAAGTGGAGTATAGACTAATAAAGATTTATGCTATACTGTATCGAGAATTGTACGTCGCAAAGTAGTGTATAAATTTAGTACTTTTTTTATATTTCTTAAGATAAATACAAGTTAAAAAGAATATATACAATTATTTAAGAAGATATCACAAGAATATTCTTGTAAATATTATATAAAGTATAAAAAACAAATGTGTACTTTAAATCTGATGGTAAACAATTTTTATAAGATCAAGTCAAATAATTCTTTATACAAGCTAGTTTGCGAACTCGAAACGAAGAATTGGAGCAAGAATCGGAGCAAGTGAAGGAAAAGTTGCAGCAACTGGAAGAGGACAGGGCTGATGTGATCGCTCATCTGAAAAGGAACTTGGAGGAGAGGATACAAGAATCAAAGGAACTCAATGAACGACTGACTGCATTGGAAGAATTGCGAAAAGAGGAACTGATTGGCTACAAGAAGAAGGAAGATGCGATGGAACTCGAGTATCGCACGATGGAAAACAATCTGAGTGCTGAAGTTAAATTAATAAGTGAAGTATATATGTTTCTTAAATTTTTATTTAATTATTACTTAACGGACTTCTTTTTGTTCGTTGGTTTGCAACTTTCTGTTTGTTTACTTACTTGCAATGGTGTTTGATTAGCTGGTAAACTGAATGCGTTGGAAGATTGGCGAATAGCAAGGCTGGATCTGACGCAGAAGTTTGAAATTCAAGAGAAGGAAATTATAGAGCAAGAACAAATGCATCAGGAGAAACTCTATGAGGCGGAGAAGTCGTTGGTCATTGGAAAAGCAATGTATGATATACAGGGTGTTTACGTTGTTACTAGTCAGTTACTAGTACAGCATTACTTTTTACTCTTTCATTTTTTTCTAATACTTATTATTTGCAAGAAAAACATTGGCTGGTAATAGCGTGAACACCCTGTATTTTGTGAATATTATAAGTGGGAGAAAGTCCATTGATTGTACTGTTCAATACCAATTTGTACCTTTTTTCCATTTATAATTTGAAATATAAATTGTCCGATTTATTGAGTCCAAGAAATGCAATTGTATAACATAATGAAAGGATGAAGAAAGAAATGGAAGAACGTTTGAAGGCACTGGCTGTGAATCTTCGCAAAGCAACTAATTTGCGAGTAGCAGAGGCCACGAACCGAGCAATTCGAGAAAATGTGGCTCTGAATCTAGAACTTGACGACCTGGTTAAAATTTGCAAGGAACTCGAGATCACCAGCAGGGAAAGCAAGGAAAAAGAGCGTACACTCAGATTGCAGTGCGAATTGTTCGAAGCGGAGTCGAAAATCACTTTGAAAAAGGCGATGAAGCAAAGAGATGCTATTCACAAATTAGCAGACGTGAGATCTCTGAATTCTTTTTATCGTTATTTGAAAATATGCAAATGGAACTATTGTAACATTGTAGGATTTCCAATCAATGTTGCTGTATTACGGAAAAGCTGAGAGAGAAAATAATCGAATCGCTTCGTACCAGTTAACCATTGAGGAATTAAAGCAAAAGTGTGACCAGATGGAGCATAAAATTAAGCTTCTGAAAAAATGTGTATTAAAGGCGAGAGATGACAAGGAACAAATCTTATTATTAATTAATGCGAAGGATAAAGAACTGGAGGCGCTTAAGAGCCTGTTGAATCGTGTGAGGAGTTGCATCATGGAAGCTTTAGAGGTGAACAATTTTTTAAAAATCTTGCTTGCAACTTTTGCTCTTTGTTATAATTTGATAATATATTTACAGCTCGAAGGAGATACTACAGGTAAAGATTATTGTGCCTCACAGTTAAAACAGCAGTTTCTACAGTGTCTTTGGGAAATACTGGAAGCCAACAACATTGTCAATGTTCTGGAACATACTGCGTCACAGGTATATTGTTATTACATAAAATTAATTATACAAATTGTTTAAATTTATACGTATATGTACATTTTACAGATTGAAAATATTAGGTGTTATTATGCGGAAGGTGACTTGGGCCTTATTGAACCTCCGAAAGCTTTTCGATATGAAACTGAAGAAAAGAAAGATATAATTGAAGACAGTGTAGAAATAAAATCTTCGGATTATTCAGTAGAAAAAGAACCGTCTTTGTCAGACAGCGATATTAGTTCCAGTATTCATTCTCCGAAAGAGTCAATATCCGATTGTAAGTTATAATTTCCAATTCTGTTGTTTATCTTTTTTATTATACATAGTCAAATCTTCTATTTATTCCTATGTACGTATACATAAGGATTTTTATTTACATATATAATTGTTGAACGAACCTAGAGAAATCTCAAGATATTTCCTGGGGACAATTTGTCACTATATCGATACAAGTACGTGTCGTGTCGTATAGGTTAGGAATAGAATATTTGTTGTTTGTATTTAAATCATTAATTTGAAGAAGTGAAAAAAATGCCTCCTAAAAAGAATCAGGCAAGGTCAGTGAAGTTATTGTTCAATATTTGTTAATGCTTTTGTTGAATTAACGAAAATATCTAACAGTAACTTATTTAAACAGAGGTTGAAAACTTTAAATTAATACGAAGTATGTTATATGAAGTTTATTTTGTTTACATATAGTTGTATTTTACATATATGTAGAACATGATTAAATCATTATCAATTAATCTAAAAGTTATTATTAATTAACCCTAAATATTACATATTTAGTAAATAATTGTTTGTATTTTTTGGAAACTATACCAACATAATTACATTAATAATTGTAATGATAAAATTAGGAAGAAGAAATCGAAAGAAAAGAAACAGAAAGAAGATGATGATAAGGATGCGCCATACTTAGAATTAGACGACATTATAGATGTACAAGAGAATGTGACAAAAGATTTCGACTTTCTTATGAATGCTCCAGTATCGGAAGACAATTATTTTGTTCCACAATCAGAAAAAAATTGGACCATCGATACCTCTAAATACTCTGAATACTTTACACTCGATCTGAAAATTTTATCTGCAGCAATCGAATCGATTCCATTCAATGAAAACGTTGAAATTGATACAAAATATTTTAGTGTAAGTTTAATCACTTCTATAGATTTAGAAGATCTGTAGGAATTAAAATCAAATAATATTTGTTATCATTCATTACTTTAGAATGACCAGTTGACAAACATTTATAACAAAGCAGAACAGGGAAAACAAAAATACAATGAAATGTTAAACAGTTCAAAAATTGAACTTTCAAATGATGTAAAAAACACAGAGGAAAATCAAGATTCAATAGATAATGTAGCCGAAGATTTAGATTTTTTGCTATCGCTCAAAGAACCTGCGGACGAACCTTTAATGACAGTGAAATCTTTATGTACTCCTTTTAATACTGGTAGGAGTTTGAATAATGATCGAACAACATTCAAGTAATGATTTTTATGTACACATTGATCCAACCAGTATCTTTTGCAGATACAAAGAAAGCAACTACCTCTGGTGAACCTGTGAAATCTGTAGATCTGGAAACGTGGTTGGATTCTATTTTAGATAACTAAACAATATATTACGTTTAATATTAATTTATTTGTTTAAACATTCAATAAAATTCAGTTAGTTTGTGTCTGTAAATAAAGGTAAAAGAGCCATAAATCTAACAAGCGGATACATATTGTAGTGCACATTAATTGACTATTACCGTTCTAATGTATTAAAATCGGAAACAGATTTCTATTACTAATAAATTATACTATGAGATATATTTCATCACCTCTTCTTTCTTAAAGAGTATAGTTGAAAGCTAAAATAATTTTTTGGTAGTAGTAATAAATGCACACGATCAGTCTATGTTAGTTTAGTACTGCGATTAGTAAGGAACTTGCATAGTGAGATACGATTTCATATGTTCGTAAACTATAAGCATAATCGCGCCACCTGGTCCTAATCGCAAGATCTTTGGCACTAATCCTTTATACAAGGCTCTAAATCTGAAATAAATAATTGAATGAAAAAATCATTGAAACAAAACAAAGAATTTTCAAATTTTTACAATTTGTCTCACCCTTCTCTATGATAGACTATAAAAATTGTTCGTACAGTTCCCCTGTACTGAATTTCACCCTGGGGTCCTTGAATGCGACTTTTAGCAACGTCGAATGGTATATTCATACAGGATGCTAACGTGCCTGATATGAAACCTATGACAAACTGAAAAGAATATTTATATACAGTGTGTTCACGCTATTACTAGCTAGAGTTTTTCTTGCAAAAAACAGTATTACTTCTTTCTCTTTCATTTTTATCTAGTATTTATTTTTTGCAAAAAAAAGAATGTCTAACAAAACTTAGTACCATTACGATATATGAATATATCAATTAAGGTACAGCAAAATGTACCTTAAGCAACAATTCTGGAACATATTCCTGATATATCTGCATCATCGGAAGAAGATTGTGGTAAGTTCCAAAGTAGAATGTATTGAAAATCCCATTCCGCATTATTGTGGCAGATAAACCTTTATTGATACCATTTAATCCGAACCCTTGCTGTGCAAGAATTCGTTGGGTCACAGCAAAGGTTGATGGACTGTATCTGATATGCTTGCGATCAGATTGCATTTGTACTTTCACTACTTCGAATGGATTTACTAAAATACCCTCTGTTACACCTGTTAGGAAGCCAGCGTAATAGAACACCTGAAAAGGGAAATTATTTTGTTAATAGTTGCGTAGACTGTTTTTATTGAATGGTAGATTAATATATGTGCATTGTGCATAGATATGATAGAAAGATATGGACATTACTACTTTATAGTGATAGTATTATTGTTATGCAATGGTTAGGAGGAAATCCCATTTACTTTATTTCCTATTTCACGTACCATTGTTTTTGATGCGCTATCACTAAAAAGCTTCTTATACTGTTCGAAGGAGAAGAACTGAAAATAAGTAATTTTAATTATTATAAGAACAAGATAAATTGCAAACCTGCATCTTTTTGCTGCAAGTGCACAGCGCACTGTTTGCATAAAATACAAATTACATACTTTTACAGCTCTTTTTGGAGTTTCCATAAGAATTGGAGGTAATATACCTTTCCAGAATGCTGCAAATCCTTCGTTTATGTACATTTTTCTCATACAGTCACGAATTCCTGTGGTAAAAGTGTTAACAAAAAAGGTGTGTATAAATAATTGAAAAAAAAGGAGATACCGAAGTGGTCGAACAAAAAAAAGAAATCAATAAAGAAAGAAAATTAACATAAAAATAGATACAAATTAACGATACAATGCCTGTATAGTAAAGAGCATCATTTTGTGCAATTTTGACCTGCAGTTGGAAACGTGTTTTAATAAGGTCCATCGGATGCATTATGCAGGCTTCTACGAAACCTGCACAGCCTCCGGCACCAATCTGAATTGCAGCTTCTCTCACAAAACTTGGTTTGTGTTGTATAGTTTCTCTAAAAGCCATTTTGTTGCAATCACTGCTGTACGTGTTCGTGGCGATTAGCTTTATATACTATTTCTGTGTAGTAATAATGATCACTCTTTTTTTAATAGGTACGAAATATTATGTTCTTTACAAATGTTCTTCTAATTTCACTGCAGTCCCTAAGATAAACATAAAAATAACTTAAAAATGCGATATGATGATTAACAAAATGTTTAAACAAAGTGCAACAAGAATTCTTAAAACAAAGTTGCATGAAATCGAAAATAATTACACGTTTTAGTACACGTTATCTATAATAAGATTCAGAAACGAATGGTCACGAAAATTACGTAAATTTTGCTGAATGTTAAATATGATGCAGCGGTATCTTGAAATACCTTATCTTAACGTGCATTGCGTCATAAAGAAATAATACAATTTTTTATAAAAGTGAAGTTTTTATAAAAAATTGTATACGGTCCCGTTATTTTATAAGAAAATCATTAAGCGTATGAAAAATAAAAATTTTTTAAATTAAGGTACTTCAGAAGGATGTACAATTACTATATAAAATTATAGTTATCTTATATATGGGTACAAATTTTATTCATGCACATATACACAAACATACATAGAAATACAATAAAGATAGTAAACAAATGTCTTAAAAAACGTTGATAAAACAATGTTTGTAATAGCAATGGAGTTTAGGTAGTAAATTTACGTTTTTATTGAAAGAAATATCTCTTCAGGTTCATTAAATTTTCCAAACAAGTTTATTTAGTCAAGTTTATAGTCAAGGTCGGTTCCACACATGTAGGAGAATATTTTATGCAATGTCATTCTTCAAGTTCTAAGTTATGTACTGATAACATGCAATTGCAAAACCAAACAAGAAAATTTCAAATGTTTCCTAACAGGTTCACAGTATTGGCTGATAGACAGAGGTGCTGCCAAATATTTTAAAATGATGTCTCAGCAGATGACAATTTTTTCTTTCTACAGGCAATATGAACTTATGGGATTATTTTTTTAAATTGTAAAGTCAGAAGATTATTAGAAAAGCTATAAGTCAGTAGCGTTAACAAAACCCCGTGCATACACGGTTAAAAATAGATATTCAAAACATTCGGTTAATCAACTTTTTCCAAGGCACGCAAGCATACAGTTAGTTACAATGACGCTCATTGTGATAAATCTTCGGTGATGGGATCAGTTAATTAAACAGATAATTCGATCGGTTACTGAAGCAGATAACAACGCATTCTTTGTTTACCTTCGTGATATTCTAACTATTCTGCGAGGCGAAGTGGACTTAAAACCTCGAGTCATTATCGCGGCCATTTTGTTGTTAGATATCCTAACAATCTTCTCTATGTCAAGTCTTCATCGTCGGGAGTCGCCGCTTTGCTGATGAATAGAGAGCGACAAGGCGTCATTTTAGTAATAGCCGCTTCGTAGTATGCTTTTTCTTTTTCGTATTTTTCATTTATTTGCGGATCAGTTTTCAACGACATGGATATTAAGCGAAGAAAGGTTTGTTTTCAGTATTTTATTTGTAGTAGTGTACTTCGCTTTCAATTGTTTTGAGAGATTTTACTCGTGATGTATGAAAATGATGGGATATTGCATATATAAGTGAAAAATGATTACTTAATATAACCTACATTTATAGTGGTATATATTCTACATTCTAAAATTATATATATATATATAGTAAAATAGTAGCTTTAGGCGTTTCGTTCAATTAAGATACTGTACATATCATTTTATAAAAGATGTTGAAACATTTCCTACATAAAAAAGCCTTGTTCATTAAACGATTAATTACGTAAGATTTTATAAAGGAATTATGGGAATACTTCAGTGTTGCTGTACGCTTTAATAGGTACAGGAAATTTAAGTATTATAGCGTTTAATACGGAATAATGTTTAGATTGCGTGGCACATTAAATGCAAATATAATTATATTCGAATGACATTTCAAATTGCGATTGATCGAATCAATCGAGACTCGTTGACAGTGGCAGTTTTCGATATCAAGTATAATTATATATATTTGAAATAATAAATAGCTCTTCTTATGTTTACAATATTGTAATATATGATTATTTTATGATATGGTATTTTCCCTTAGTCGCTTTTGTTTGTTATTGTCATAAAAATCTGATTGTAAATATTTTACGAACTTTTGTCACCCACTAATGAAAATGTACGAATTAAAAAAAAAAAAGTGTAATCATTGATTCAATTATTATTGTCACGCCATTTACGTATTATTTAGCAAATTTTATCAGATAACGTTTTATCGAAATTTGATATAAAATAATGACAATAATAATTTTATTTTACAGTATTTTGTAGTAATAAATTTTGTAGTAAACACATTTGTCATTTTAGTAGAGAAATTAATATGTAACAAATTCTACGTGAAATAGATATGCAGAATATTTGAAACGTAGTGCAAATAATAATTTAGCATATATATAGCTTTACATATTTGCAGTACAGTTTTTGTACACCCGTTATATTTGCTCGAAGATTCGCGTTTTCCCATAGTAACGTGATGTCGGTGTTTATTTTGTTCAATATAGCTGCTTCGTGTGAATAAACAAAATCTGCCATCGTTGCTTATAGCCATTTGTATTCTAAGTTAGATGCAATATATCCCAGTAAGTCTGAAATGCAATTCATCCTGTTTGCGAAATTAACACGACTTAATCTCTGACATCGTTTTTAATTTTGATATCTTTGAGGTTAATCAATCGTTTATCTTCATTCATGCTCAATTGTATTTATACTGTATTGTTTTTATTTTTCTTCTTTATCAAAACGTATATACTACTTTTCTAGTAGTATAATAGACATATTTAAACATATAATAAACATTAATGGAAATGGTAAAAAAACGAAAAAGAAAAAGCAATAACAAATCATCTCATTTTTATAATACCTAAACTATAAATGAATAATTAAATTTTCAGCTAAAACAAGAAAATGACGATACCTACAAAGCAGAGCCAAGATCGCGGCCGAAGAAGGGCCATCCAGGCAGAAGATACTTTATGGTTATTACTGTGTTGGGAGTCTTATTTCTGGGATACGTAGCAATGGCGTATGTGTGTTTTTACGTTTCTCAGCATTAATCATCATAGTTGCGATGCAAGGTTGTTACTTCAATTTATTTTTACAGGAACGATTTAAAGCCAGTACGTCTTGGAACGAAGGCGATCGACACATTGGCTCTGTCCTTGAGTTTTCAATCAAGGTTCTACGTTGTGGTTATTGATGCAGGCTCTACAGGCAGTCGTGCTTTAGCCTTCAGTTTCTACGAGTCTGTTTTTGGTGGCAATTTGATATTAGAGAGAGAACATTACTTTCAAACAAAGCCAGGCGTCAGTGCTTATGCGGACAGGCCAAAAGAAGTAGCAGATTCCCTCACTGTACTGCTGGATAAAGTGAAAGCAGTTATTCCTCAATCGGAATGGCAGCATACTCCGCTCAGCATGAGAGCCACTGCTGGTTTGAGGCTTCTCCCCGGACACAAAGCTGAAGACATCCTCCAAGAATGTAGAAAACTCTTTGAAGATTCTGGTTTCCAAGTAAGAAGACTCGGTATTTGTGAATATACAGTGGCTGCAGAACTTTGGATAAATTACTTATTATTTGTTATATGTTCTAGGTTTCTAAGAATTCAATTGCTATAATGGAGGGAACGGACGAAGGTATTTTCTCTTGGTTCACTGTGAATTTCTTGCTGGAACAGTTCAGTACGCACAATCCTGAAAACACAGTCGCTGCATTGGATCTTGGAGGAGGTTCAACGCAAGTTACCTTCTCACCTGACGCTGCACAGGTATGCATAATAACATTCGAGGAACATTTTGTGGATCTTAAAAAGGGAAAAAGTTATTCAATACGAAATTTAGTAATGTCTTCTAATCCTCTTCAGGAAAAGAAACTCGATGGACACGTATACTCTGTAAATATCTTCAACCACAACATGAGTGTATACACGCACAGTTATTTGGGCATGGGTCTCATGGCTGCTCGTAAAGAAATTATAACGCACGGAATGAAGCTGAATAACGTAAATCCACGGGAGCCCATAGAAATACGATCCGAATGTATCAATCCTATAGTTACCACCGAATGGAATTACGGAGGACTTAATTACCTAGTCAAAGGACCTGTTCACGGAGCGCACAAATTAGTGAAGAATCAGAATTTCGCTGGCGGCGAAGTAGATAGACCAATTGTTAACTTTTCAGAGTGCTTGAAGATCATTGAAAATTATGTGAGTGGAATGAAGAATAAACCTGAAGGTTTAAAGGACCACAAGATCTATGCATTTTCTTATTACTTTGATCGTGCCACGGAGGTAAAGCGCTAATACAGTATTTCGTTGACGAATAAATGTTAGATGATTAATGGAAATGATGCATTTGTTATCAATGTTTTAGGTTGGTCTAGTGGACCCATTTGCTGGCGGAGTCGTTCAAGTACGCGCATTTCTTAAACAAGCGAAGGACGCCTGCGATTACCCGAATACTGATCAGCCCTTCATTTGCCTCGATTTAACATACATTTATGTTCTTCTACGTGATGGATTTGGTCTGGAACCCACGACGAAACTATATGTAAGAATACATGAAATCATTATTATACCTAGCAGGGCTTACAGAAATAATAATCGTGATCGAAACAGAAATCAACTGGAAATTTTGGTTCTTCGTAACTGTTTTAAGAACCGAAACAGATATTACAACAGTTTCCAAACTCTAAATACTTAGAATACTACTATTGTTGTTAACTCTGTACTCACGTTTGTTTGTTCAACAGCTGTACAAGAAGATAACTGGACACGAATTGAGTTGGGCTCTCGGTGCTGCCTTCAATATAATCCAGAACGGTCTTTAACGCACCTGGAACATAGATACAAAGTTATTTTTGCACAAAATTGAAGAAAATTGTTGGGATTTATTACTCGTGGTGAAGCCACTTGATTTAGGTAGGAACTATTTAACCTATTATCACATTCATTGTTTATGATACGTTTGTTTCCTCAAACAGCATATCTCAAGTTACTAGTACAGTTTCTTTAGACATACTACTTTGCTTTCGAGCATTGTACTTAGAAAGATTGAAAACAGTGAATGTGTATAAGTTTCCCAATCGGAGAGTCTTATCATTCTCTCAACACCTTCTTCAATCATTTTTAAATGAAATTTTAATTATTGACAAGTTAATTATTTTAAAATCATGAACAATATTAACATAGAATTATCATGGTAATTACGAGTAGTTGAAAGGATTCTCGTGACTGGGATCGGCCATATCTCTTATGTGATAGAATAATAGAGGGAGTATAGTTTAGACAAAGTGTAATCGATTTAGCGTGTACCTTTTCTATCGTTTCGTGAGCGCAATGACACATTTGCAATTTGGAACCGTTAACTCTTAAATATGAAATCGATACATATATTTTTTAACGACTTAATCTTTCTTATATTTAACGTATGTATCCTGTTTAAACGAATGACACCGATATGTACCGTTTACTACATATCACCGAATATTTTTAAAGCGAACCCGATGTCAGCGTTCTGTTAACGAACAGTTTTATTACTACAATTTACATTGCAAACGTCGCGTGTACAAAAGACGTAAGGCCTAAGGTTCTTGTTGAATCGAATAGCGATTTCAGTTTATGACTTGGACTCTTAGTCTTAGAGTATCGTCAACGAAGCACATTAACAAAAATGTTACATCCTTGGCCAATGAATGTGATTATAGTTGGTGTAGGATTCCTGGTACGAATCGAATCGTTTCTTACATACTACAGATACAGTCGATGACACAAATTAGTTAAGGTATATTAAATTTATTATTGACTTTGAAATTCAAATTTTTCTCATTAGGAATTGTTGAGAGACCCCGTGAGATGAAAACATGTTTTTAACAGTTGAACAAATTTAATTTTGAATTTCAAGGTCGAGACAGATTGTTACAATTGCTACCTGTTACTGTTTGCTCGCGAGCCGCCATGCGAGTCAATCTTACTTCTTACATCCTATCTAATTAGAATAATTTTTCTTATAGCAATCTAGAATATATCAGTTGAGCTGATTTTTGTCGCTGGAAACATTCTTTTTTCTATAAGAAAAAAAATTTGTTTCTATTTTTAAGGTACGAGGTCTGTTTTTGGTATGGAGCATTTTTCCATGATTTTATCAAATGTTGAACGTTGTAAAAATCTGTGTTATCCACGTTTAGTACCTTTCAGATTGTTGTAAGGTATTGAGAGCTGAAACAGTTTTGTTTGTTGAGATCACACTCCAGCTTGTTGCCATTAACGTTTAGTTACCGAGTCCTCGAACTTTGTTAATGAACAAAAACTTTTGCAGAACTTGTAAGTACGTACAAAAATTGTTTCTCTTTCTGACAATCTAATTGTACTACATATCTTCTGTTGCAATTTTCCATGATTCCGCAAGAAATTTGTACAACACCTTTGTAAAACGATCATTAGATCCTAAGTATTTTTGCATTAAAGTGTATGATTAGTATGAATTTTGTCAATGGACGAATTGAATATATATTTTTATTAGAGTTCACTTTATTTAATGGATTTCGAATTTTCCCTTCCCACATCCTCTTTAGAAATGTTCTATAAATATATTTCTAAATGGTTAATAATGGTAATCGAATATTCTAATGTTCGGTAAAATTGCTCATTAATTATTTTATACTCGTGTGATGCGTGGTATAATTATTTTTTGTTTGTACAATGCACAGTAGCTGATCGGCAGACCGAGCTACTATTGTCCTGCGATGAAAACCGTAATTATGGTTGTGACGCAATGATTGAAGTAACAATCGAGATAGCAATCAATGGCGACAATTGTGCCGGTGACCTGTACTTATCCGATGACAGCACTGCCAGTAATGATAGCTTCTGGCTAAGTATTATTAGCCATATAACGTCATTGTATATACAGGGTGTCTCAAAATTCCTTCAGCTACCCTCTGAAGCTGCACAAGTTACAATTAATTATCTGCGGATCCCATACCCTTCAGGTTCTACCAGTCTTCTTCATCTATCATTCGATGTCTTTTTTTTAGAAGCAAAATAACACAAGACGCTTTCGTGTGTATGTTTAGGAGAAGGAATATGTGCGTGTATGTAAGCGCGCGTGAGGATAAATATAATAAAATATCAGTTTTGTATTGAATTTAATCAATATTTTATTAACATAACTGAAATGCATAAATCATTATTCATATTTTAAATATTTGTAATAATTAATATTTAGTAGTAGAACAATTGAATATACATACATATGTTCACTGAATTAATTAATTTGATAGCGTTAATGAAATATATATGGTAGGATAGAAAAGAGGTAGTAAATCTCATCGATAGCTCAACCCGCTCTACTACTGCATAAATCAGTCAATAATTCAGTCGGAGAGGAAATTTCTGGTTCAGTGAAGCAATCTACTGAAATTAATAACCCCCACCACTGCAAAATTCAGTCGATGGTTCAGTAAAACTAGTCGACTAACAACAATAACAGCTACTATCGACTAAATAAGTCGATAGTGCCCATCACTAGATCTAACTATAAATATAAGTATGAACTATTTGTGGGAATTATATAATTACTTACACGAATGTCAAGTGTGAGGTGTTTAAAAGAGCGTTTAAGAACACCCCTTGGTCTTTTGACAGTTACCAAACGGGACTTGAGGTAACCATACAAGTCCCGTTTGGTAACCGTCAATGGACCAAGGGTATTTTCTATCTTAGGTATTTTCACGATCTGACTTGTCACAATTTGCTTCATCCTGAAATAAAATAACAAAGCATTAGTATGCGATAAAATCCAAAAACCTGTAATCTAAAATAGTTAATGTGATATCCTTATGTTCGAAACGAAATCCAACACGAATTTTTTGCACACAGAACACAAGTATATAACGCATAAGGCATAATTGATTATCACATGTATATTTATATATTTAGTTCTTTATTCTCGATTTTCAACTGAATATGTTTTTATAGGTTATGTGTAACTCATAACATCAAAAGGGGTCATAAAATAATCTGTACAGTATTCTATTTTTATAACATATTCATGAACACTGATTTATATGCAGTTAAAAGTAAGAGAGACATGAATTTTTTCCCAAAATGGAATGTTGACACAAATGGAAAAAGAAAGGTTATCTTTCACTATCTGCAAAATTAACACTTTTCTCGAAAATAATACTCAGCCTTGCAAAAATATGTTATATTACACAAAATAATCCAATTAATATGTCATAGCGTTTATTGCATTGCTGGATTGTTTCGGATTTCACAAAGTATCCCTTCTCTTTAATAAGTCCTTTACCTCCACTGATATATTTATATATGTATTTATCTACGTGCTTTGTCTTTTCCAGTCACACTGATATATATATATAGCGGTAAAACGTACAAGTTGCTAGCCAATTTACCGACAGCCGATTCTAGGTCGATAACCAAGGTTTCTATATTATCAAAATGCCGATAATATGAATTCCTAATAATACGTTTGTTCATCGTTTCTAATCAACGAATTTCTTTTGTATAAATCAGATCTACATAAACCTTCAAGGAAATTACGTGATAAATTTATTGAGAGCTCTAAATATTGCATTTGTAAATATACAAATTATTTGAATTCATAATAGTAATGATTCACAAGAATTCAACAATATAATGAAAATTCATGTGCATAATGATGTTGCAGTATCATGCAACAAAATAAATCTAATTAGATCGATTTTTAACCACAATTCTTTATTATCAAGAACAGAGACTTTTATTGAATTAATCACAAGAAGTAATTTATTGGAGCTAATGTCCTCTCGATGTACGTCCGATGCTATTTGCATTAATATTAGCATCGATACTATATTTTCCAATCGAGGAAGGAAAACAACGTAGACATAATAATTTCGTTAAAGCTATGGAAAAAATGAGAAGGATATATATATATAATAATATATATTATAGTGCTTTCAAGGTGATGTTTTATTATCTCTAATGTTCCTTACGGCAACGGGAGTAATAAAATTTCGTGAAAGTAGGAAAGCATTATTTAATCATTACAATATGCATGCATGTTTACTACTGTTTCGTAATCTAATTAGAGACAGTACATATTCTGAAAGTAAATTACTGATTGCAAAAAGATACAATTATACCAGCCGCGGTGCAAGAAGCTAATTTCTGATTCTTCAAATCATTCGAGTGTTTTTTTTATTATTATATACTCTGCAATTATCACATTCTATTATAAACATCTAATCTGTCAGTATTTCTTGTTTGTGTTCATTTAGATTTTAAGGAGTGCTTGAAAATATAAATTATCATTAATTACTCTTAACGTTCACCGGGGACATTTTTATAATTAACGTTACAGACATATAAATTTGCATAATGAGTTCTGTTAGCGCATATATATATACATTTCCAAGTATTTTACTGTAACGAATGTTGTAATTACTTTCACACAATTTCATTTACGTAAAGTATAGCGAGAGATAGCGAACGAGCAAGCATAAAAACATATGAATTTCACGTTGTTGGTATAATTTTATGTGGTTGTTATTTTCCAGACCAGTAGCTTAATGGAGGAGAGAACGCATAATTTCCACCTGACGGACATTGTTGCAAAATGAAAGATGCAAAGCACAGCGAGCAATTAGCATGTGCATCAGATAGGGCCGGCGCGGCGGCGTCTTTGTCGCAATATTTTAATGAGTCCGCCTAAGAGTCGCTTGGCTCGGTTACACGTGTTTCGTGAATAGAAGGGAAAATTGAGGCGCGGTTTGGTTATAGTATCGTTCAATTCCGGCTCGGGGATGAGATAAAACGGGATAAACGTTGCAAATATTGTGCAACGCCGCGTACGCCGGTGGCTAGGAAACGGTGGCGTTGTCCCGACGACGCGATGGGCCCCATCGACCTGTGGGAATCCCCATAATGCGGTCCACCGTTCGCGTGAACCTGTTACCGTTGCATTACACGCGCACCAGTCGTAGATCTCTATCAGCCCGCATTCAATGTTTCTTTATTAACACTAGAAGACGGGATCGTGTACGTTCACTAGCAGACGGGATTCCCCGGGAGATCACTATGCGCTGTGGAAACCGCTTTCCAAAAGACACTGAATTAGGTTCACCCTTTGTTGTCACGGTGCATCCATTGTTGAAGAATCACTGCATTATATTATACTGCAGATATCGTTATGCAAAATAAAAATTGTCCAGGTCAATTGTAAGAGTTTATAAAATTTTGTAAATGAATAAAATGCGGTGCATCCATTGTAGAAGAATCACTGCATTATATTATACTGCAGATATCTTTATGCAAAATAAAAATTGTCGAGGTCAATTGTAAGAGTCTATAAAATTTTGTAAATGAATAAAATTGCGGTGAATAAATTGCATAAAATTTTGTGAATAGAATAAAATCCTTGGAAACAAATTGAACACTGTCAACATATTTTTCAGAAAGAAAATTCTATAAACAAATTACGATAGAATCAGCAGGAAAGACTAAAAGAAACAAACGTCTGTATAAAATTAGTTAGTTCGTGTGATGCTTTCGATCCACAAAAGCATACAACTCTTCGGGATGCTCTTCAAGTGCAGTAGGGAAGCAACATTCGGTTTTCTGATTCATTTTTCAGAAAGAAAATTCTATAAACAAATTACGATAGAATCAGCAGGAAAGACTGAAAGAAACAAACCTCTGTATAAAATGAGTTAGTTGAGTACTTCACAAAAGGATACAACTCTTCGGGATGCTCTTCAAGTGCAGTAGAGAAGCAACATTCGGTTTTCTGATTCATAAATGTGGCTAAATGGGACGTGGAACGGCAGCAGGTTTGCTAGCAAGAGTAATTGGTAACTCTTGTTTTCATGAAAGTAAATCCTGAAGGCTGAAGAAGCTCTCGACCTCGGGGACGTTCTTGAAGATGGAGAGAGGGGTTCGGTGACAGTAAACGAAGAAGGCGAAGAGGAGAGAGAGAGAGAGAGAAGAGTATCTGGCAGTCGTCTTCATCTTGATTAGTGGCTGTTTAAGAATAGTGAAAGTTTCTCTGGCTTGCGTCACGACGCCTTTCCCGAAGACGACGCGGAAATCGACGCCTTCCTCTTACACGGACGATCGATCTTTTCCGCAGTTATCACTCACGTCTGCGCCGCCATTTTGGTTCACATCGACCCGGCCATTATTAATTATATCTATGCTTACAACCATAGTTATATCCTCTTCCTCCACATTTTTCATCCTTCCGGCTTTTATCTGAGGGAGCATTTTGTTCCTCCGTTTTTTAACAATTTTTTGTACGAAGTAAATTAAAAATCTTGATTACTTGATATCTATGCTTACAACCATAGTTCCTCTTCCTCTTCCTCCACATTTTTCATCCTTCCAGCTTTTATCTCTAAGGGAGTATTTTGGTCCTCCGTTTTTTAACAATTTTTTTGTACGAAGTAAATTAAAAATCTTGATTACTTATAAAATGGCATTTTAAACTCAACGCGTGACTTCCGCTTCCTTTTTCTTAAACTTATTACGGTTAATGACACTATAATGATTAGCCTGCGGGTACGCTCACACTTATGGCATCCGCAAATTAACGAAATACATGAACCCATGTGTATTATAACACTTTAGCCATGTCATAACAGGCTTTTAAAAATTGCAGAATATATGATTGAGGGCTTTTTAATGAATTCTCCGATAATTAAAAATTTATTGTTGATATCTTCTGTAACTGTTATTATTTTGTTGCACATATTCTTATTAATAGTGTAGTAAACTTTTAATGCAACATGGATTTATTTATTTTATTTTCTTTAACTTGTTTTCTACGAAAAGCGATTTTATTTAATTTCATGAAACAATTTGGAATATACTGTTGTAATTTATTTGTTAATAATAAGTAAATAATTAATATATCTAGATAGATCTTTACGAACAGCTCTATTAATTATCCAGCTCAATGAATTATTATTTATGCAGTCTCGTCGCATATATACATTTGTTATTATCATATTTTAAGAAAGTTCCTCGTGACGTAGTCGAATCTTTCGTTGTTCAGTGTTTCCTCAAACCGCCGGGGCTAAATGTATGACTAAAGGATCGTAATTAATATGTCCCATATTGTTTATGGAAGAGAAAGTGTGCTCGACGATAATTCTTCGAAATCTGCTAGCACTCATACAGTACAAGTACAATAGCACTTCAAATTATTATAATATTCCTTAAAAATAATGCAAATTGAAACTTCTGTAAAAACATTAAAAAACATTTTCCATGGGTAAATCAACCATTGTCTTGAAGATCGAAGCCAAGATTCAATCCAAAAAATTGTTCGATGTTTCTATAGATGTTCGAAGCTACAACATCATCGAAGAGGACGTCTTCAGTTTTTCAAACACTGTGTCGTATAAAACAATTCCAGGAAAAAAATAGCTATGGGATATGAAAGTAGAGAAACCAAAGTTTGCGTCCGTACGATTAGTTTCGAGGAAATTATAATATTCCGAACATTCCCCGGAGCCATAAACCGCCCACGCTGGCAAACCGAAAATAAATCGCGGTGCGTGTGTGCGGTGCGTGTGTGTGCTAATCGGTGTGAGGTGAACAGGTGGTACCGAAAAAGAGGCCGATGAGTCAAGGGTAGAGGAACAACGAGGCTCCGATTGGAAGGTTCACTCACCCCGAGTGTTGGAAAGCAAAATATCAGGGGGGGGATTTATGGTCGCGACCGAAATTCGTTCCGATTTTTCGAAGGAGGTCGAGGAATGACCTTTCGATCGTCGCATCATCTCCTCCTTGTACCCTTAATCCCCGTTGGTCGTTGCAGGAAGCCGAAAAATTGCTGTGAAAGTTGCCTCCTGGCAGACGTTCTCCTCGCATCTCTGCCTTTCATGCTCTCTCTCTCTCTCTCTCTCTCTCTCTCTCTCTCTCTCTCTCTCTCTCTCTCTCTCTCTCTCTCTCTCTCACGCTCTCGCTCTTCGGGCTCCCGCCTCTCTCTCTCTCTCTTGCCCTGTTAGTTTTCCAGGGTTTCTCAGGTTGGATTTCTTACGAGAGCATCTTCTCAGCTGCGTAAGAACGTGAGAGAGAGCTCGCTTTCGTTTCCTCCTTCTTCCTTTCTCGACGACGACGACGACGAAGACGACGCGACGCGACGCACGCTACTAACTCATTCCGCTTTCCCCACGATTCATGATTCGAATCGAACAGTCATCCTCGTGGTCTCTTCCCTTTTTGTCCCCTGTTACTGATCTTCGTCCTTCTCTTCATTGATCACGGACGATCCTTTTGGTCCCCCGATACGATCATTCGGTGGTTGATGACCGATCGTCGCTGGAAGCAGAAACTGTCGATGTTAACATTTTCTTTCTGGAAAACTATTACCAATAGAATTTTACCATTTTATATAGGTACATCCGAGAACTGGAAAAAAAATGTTGTGTTCACCTTTTTGTGAAAAAATTAATTTTTACTATGTAACATATATTGAGGACAATTAATCTTGTCTTTATAGTATTGGAGAAAATGAACTATTAGCTATAGAATTTTACCATTTTATATAGGTACATCCGAGAACTGGAAAAAAAATGTTGCGTTCACCTTTTTGTGAAAATTCAATTTTTACTGTAACATATATTGAGGAAAATTAATCTTGTCTTTATAGTATTGGAGAAAATGAACTATTAGCTATAGAATTTTACCATTTTATATAGGTACATCCGAGAAATGGAAAAAAAAATGTTGCGTTCACCTTTTGCTGAAAAAATTAATTTTTACTATAACATATATTGAGGAAAATTAATCTTGTCTGTATTGGAGAAAATGAAGTTTTATCATAATCTACTGGAGAAACTGAATTTTGACTGGTAATAGCAACAATAGCTTGTCTTTTATTACAAATATGGCCACACCGCTACCAAAATGGCCGACAGCTATACATACGTAATTGATGAAAAAAGTTGTGTGGTGAAACGACACGGTCTAGTTGTTTATAGATATAGAAATAGACAGTTATGGAATGCCAATCTGATAAAAATGTTCGCTGCTCGAAGAAGAGGAACTCGCTAACTGTATCGTCCACAGTTCCTCAGGATCGTCTGCCCCCACCGCACGCGAAATTTCGCAAAATTGTTGCAACGAGAACGTCGAGGAAAATTCTAGACCGTCGTGATTGCTTCCACCGAGCTCTACACATTCCATGACCTCGTCTGTTGCATTAATTCTCGCTTCGAAACTGGCTGGGTCACGCATTGCGATTGCAACGGACGCCATTTTGATCCTGTCGAGACCGAAAAACATCCGAACAAATTTTTCTATCATTTCGAATTGCTTTCGTGGTTTTGTTACTTGAATTAACGAATGAAAACCGTTAATATAAAAATATTAAAAAATCGCCGATTAACAAATTGAAAATTCTTTAAATGCAGCCGATAATATATTGCCGCTGGAACAATGGAAGATTAACCCTTAGCACTCGAATGGCGACTCTGAGGTGCCATTGAAAATTGCTATGCCATTTTTAAACATATAATATCTCATGTAATATGTAAATGTCTAGTAATTTATTAAATACGAACAAAAATAATAATCTGAACAATATGTTTAAGAATGGCATAGCAATATAATTGCTATTGCTAGAATATATATAATATCTCATGTAATATGTAAATGTCTAGTAATTTATTAAATACGAACAAAAATAATAATCTGAACAATATGTTTAAAAATGGCATAGCAATATAATTGCTATTGCTAAAATATATAATATCTCATGTAATATGTAAATGTCTAGTAATTTATTAAATACGAACAAAAATAATAATCTGAGCAATATCAGTTTCATATGCAAAAAATGAAAAGAAATTGTATAGAATGAAAATATTCTCGAATGGAAAAATCTTTCGTTTTTGAGTTAAAATAGCTGCAAAGGGTTAAATGCTCGCCGAAACTTCCCTGAATAATGATTATGATATATAATATATAATATAATGTATAATATGATATATAATGACTGATGATAACGCGCGACTGAAAAATGTTTGCGCAGCCAGTAGACAGTAACTTCAATCATATAATGCCTAATCCGAACTACTCAATTATGCCAGTGCTCGTGCAGCAAAAAAAAAATGGCGCGCGAGGCAGGAGAATGCTCGTAAAAAGTTCGGTTGAGCGGTAAAAAAGAATAGCACTGGGAATAGCACGAGTTATATAATTTTACTGTCATAGCGTTTCGACATATTCGTGATTTTGCTGATCGCGTCTCTCTATTAAAAATCATTCTAATGGAACGACGACGATCGATGGGAATACAGTGCGAGCTCGACCGGAAGCGATCGATCGGGAGGTCGCAATTAAACGTTATTCCACGTAGATGCTGACTAAGAAAAAGGAAAGTAGTGAAACGCAATTGGTATTTTGCTATTATGCAGCTTATCGGCTCGTTCGGGAACGTTTATTGGCCTTTTGACCTTAGCTTTCACTCGATTAGGTCCTTTTCTTCCTTGTTTCACTGACCGAGCGTGATCACCTACCTACGGTGTCCAGCATACGGTTAGGCGAGCTCTCGCGTGCACGATCGTTCTTATCGATCCGTACGTTAACATTATTCTTCTGCTCGTTTATTATTGCACAACCGGCAACGATTGCGAGATCTTGTTCGCTATAGTCATCGTTCTATCGCAAATTTTTGTCATGCACTATCGTTGTCAAGATTATGTGAGAAACATCACAAGAATGACTGGCATCTGGGTTAGGTGTTTTAAATTGTATTATCGCAGATTATTGCAAACAATTTTATTATGAAAGCTATAATAACGTTGCAAACTTCTGTGCATTTAAAACCTACACTTTTATTTGTCGCAACAATGAAAATATTATATGACGTATACTTTTATAAAAAATGTCTTAGCTGAATTAAAAAAAAAAAGAATTTTAATGTTTTCGGAGCATTGGTTCGATCAAATATTACTAAGCAACTATTTGCAAATTAACACAATATCCTTTCTCAACATTTCGATCTTCATTTAGATCATTCTCAAGAGAGTAACAAAAACATTGCGTCTGTAAAATAACAATGAATAATACAATATATACATTGTGAAACCAATACCGGAAAAATAACCAAAAAAGAAAATTAACGAAAACCTTACCTTGTTTTAACATTTAAAAAAAGACTTGAGAAACGCGCTTAATAAGTGCTTAAAATTGTCAATAAATTAAAAACGGTTACAAGAATATATAATATAAATATAAAAACAAAAAGGAAATTTGAGAATATTTAATAATATATAATATAAATATAAATAAAACGTTCAGAAATGAAAATTGTTAATGTTTGATAATATATAACAATATAAAAGAGAAAGGAAATCATACAAAGTTATACTGCACAATTGTTGTCGTTACTCAACCACGAAAGGGAAGAATTAATATAGACAAGTGGATTCTCTGACAAATTAATAGTTCGATATCGCTTTCCATTTAGGTCAGTTTCGGAGCTTGTCTTACAGAAGTCATTAATGACAGTTCCACTGCCAACGGCACTATCATTCAGAATCAATTATCCTCCTCGTCAAGACCAATTATTTTCTACCGTGTTTCGTTTCGACAGTCAACAGGTAGTCTAACTATACTAAATCTATAGGTACACACTAACAGCTTCCGATTTCTACTGTTTGCGCTTCTTCTCGGTTGTTTGACCGAGTGAAAGTCAAGCGTGTAATGCGTCTCCGTTTGACGATGCTTCCTTAAACAAATCACACTTTTTAAACAACTATTTTCACCCGGTCCAACAGGAAATCGCGATTATCTCAAACTTCTTTTAATACTACAATATATAAACTAAATTGTATGCCTACTTTTAAATAACAACGGCTACTCTGTTAAATAATTATTCTCTTTCCGATTTCATTGAAAATTGCAATTTTATATATATTGGCAGGAAACCTAGATTTGCTTCGCATTGAACTATTGTTGATAATTTGTGCACGAAATAAATTATTTCTATTTTTATAATGTTTCTATACGGATTCTGAGACTTCTCCTTTATTGTAAACGCCATATTGTTGCGAACAATTCACTTTCAATGAAAAATATACTTTCTTGGTTCAGTGAATATTAATATTTATTATTTTATTTTGTTTTCCTATTTTCTATTGCATGAAGATTTAAAATATTTAACAACGTTAATTTACCTACTGATATTTTCATATTTCCCCCTAGTTGGGGACGCCATATTTGTTCGTACACTTCAGTCTAGCATAATTGAAAAATGCTTTCTTCGCTTATTGAATACTACATTTATTATTTTATTTGACTTTTATGTTGTCCCTATATTTAGTATTTAAAGTGTTTAAGATTAAACTATAATTTTATCTAAATTTCTTTAAGCAAATCAATCTTCTTATCAAACAGCATCCAAATTGAATTAATCTCTAAGAACTATCTAAACAATAATCATATCATAGCCTTCAATGTGTTGGGTCAAAATAGACCCGAGACCCACGATTGTGCAGATCTTTATGCAAAATAAAAATTTCAATTATTTTCTTGACAATCTTAACAAGATGAACCTAACAAATTAACATCCTCAATTTTTTTAAATGTCAATACTATTTCAAATTACTCCCACTCCAGCATCATCATCATCATCATCATCTTTACCCGCGCCCCAGGATCCCAGGAGGAAATCAACAACCACAATGATTTATGTAAAAATACATAAAAAAGCTTTATTTCGCCACCGTTTTCTTGCAAAAAGTAACGTATAAAAAACTTGTAAACCTAGTCGTCGTCGTCGTCGTTTCGCTTCTAATAACCATTCGGGTCATCATCATCATCATCATCATTATCGTCGTCATCATCGTGAACATCATCAACATCATCATCATCGTCATCATCATCATGATCGTGGTCATCGTCGTGGTAATCATCACGGTCATCATCGTTCTCGCGTAAGTCGTAATCAAAATCGCGAGCATCCGGGGACCGTTCGCCGGCCGATGATCTATCGTATCGTCGCTCGCCGTGCGATTTATAGATCGTAGTCCGCGCGATCCGTAGGTCCCCGTGCTCGTCACCACGGTCGTCGTCCACGTGGGATCACAGTGTGCCGCGTCCGAAAGGATCGCCGTTGAGCCAGGCCCGAAGCCGTGGCCGAAGTCATTAATGCGTGCGTGGGAGTTTGTGGGCCGATTGCGGGTAGAGGAGGATGATCTGCGGGGCCAGCACAGCTGACTAGTAGGGTCCCGAGCCGCCGGGTGCCCCGTAGCTCGAGCTTGGCCCGCTGGGGCCACTGCCGCCGATGATTCCGCCACCGCCGCCGCCACCTCCGTGACCGTCCAAACCGCCACCGATTCCTCCGCCGATGCCTCCGCCGATTCCTCCGCCGATACCTCCGCCAATGCCTCCGCCGATGCCTCCGCCAATGCCTCCGCCAATGCCTCCGCCAATGCCTCCGCCGATTCCTCCGCCGCCACCGCCGCCGCCGGTGACTTCCTTCTGCAATTTTAAAAATTAGATTTAGACGTAGCCTCTCTGCTGTTTCTTCTTAAAGTTGACAGAGGCCTTTGAGAATTTTGAGGTTATGTGTGTGAAATATTTTTGGAATTATTCGAATCATAAGAATCCACAATCATAAATTGTTTAGTCCTATCAACACGTTCACCGTTGAATGTCGATTGTACTGTTTGTACGCCAAAAGAAGTCTCCTTTCGGTTCTAGCCGAATTATTGGCTAAAGTGTGTGACGTCAAAGATAACCATTGGCTGCGAGCGAGAACCCCCTTTGCCCCTCAGCCGTCTCGAGGGACTTCTTGTGGCGTACGAACAGTACTTCAAGAACCTCTTTAAAGGCTTCCTAAGACTTCGAAAGACAATACCATAATGATCACAATATCCCTCTATCAAACATAAATATTTCACTGACAATCGTATGACTCCCACCGAAATCGTACCAACTTCTTCCTCGCACTCCAAACTTCCCCTGTCTCAAAATCCCCAAAAACTCGTGAGAACCTCTTTAAGAGTCCCCTATAGTCAAGGGGGTATTCCTGTTTTCGACATCGATATAATAAATCACCCAACGACATCCCGAAGAAAACATGTAAAAGTAAGACCAACAGCCATCGCATACCTGTGTCTTGTACTTGATGAAGTAGACCTCCGGCTTGCTGGGCTGCGTGGGTGCAATGGTCGGCAGGTTGATCTCGGGCGCCTCTTCCGGTTTCTTAACCAACACGTAGATGAGCGTCTTCTGTTCATCTTGCTGAGGCAGAGCCGGGATCACCGGAGCGGTTGGCGTCGGTGGAGTCGGCGCCTTGATGAAGATGATCTTGTAGTGTTTCTGGGCTGGTGCTGGTGCAGGCAGAGGTCTGCTGGGCCTGTCTTCGGGGGCCTCTGGTGGCGGCACGTGAACGTAGATGTGCTTCTGGATCAAAGAACCACCTCCGAATCCGCCACCGCCGCCGCCACCACCGCCGCCGCCTCCTCCGAGACCACCTCCGAATCCACCACCGAATCCACCGCCGAATCCACCGCCGAATCCGCCGCCACCGCCTCCTCCGAATCCTCCACCAAGACCTCCGCCACCGCCTCCTCCGAATCCTCCTCCTAGACCTCCTCCAAGGCCACCTCCAAGGCCACCTCCGTGACCACCGCCCAAGCCTCCACCGATTCCGGTGGATCCACCCCCGCTAGGTGCTCCATAGCTGGAGCTGGGCTGCGAGTACGAGTAGCCGGCTTCCGGTCGAGCCATCGCCGATGCGGCGAGCACCACGATCTGCAATCGGAAAATGGGATTTTGTTCATCTCTGTGGGCCCTTTGCAAGATTTTCGTTGGGGTCTAAACCTGGCTTGATAGGGGAGAATATAGCTTAGCTTGGGCCTAGTGAGCGATTTCTTAATTGGACTGTTATTCTCGTATTCCTGACTTCTTTCCGAGTAAAACGAGTACCCACATGACACCATTCGGTGCAATTATATTTATATGAAGTTTAAAGTGACTATTACAAAAAATGGGATTTTATTGATCGAACTGTTATTCTCGTATTCCTGACTTCTTTCCGAGTAAAACGAGTACCCACATGACACCATTCGGTGCAATTATATTGATACGAAGTTTAAAATGACTATTACAAAAAATCGGATTTTGTTGACTTCCGTGGACCTCCGTAGATCCTTTAGACAATTTTCAAAGCTTCGGGTAAATTTCTGTGAGAGTTTTACTATTATGAAAGAATCAGGTAGATATTAAGATCGAGGGAAACCGAGATTACGTAGAGCAATTTCATCGTCATCGATGACGATGATCGCGTGCATTCACGTCGTCTAGAATTGCATCTGCACCGTCTTCTCGGTCGTCATCGGTCCCGCTCTCTCTCTCCACTTTCTCCCATAGCATCTCCCTTTCTATTCCCTCCAGAAATTCTCGTTTTCCCTATTCCCTCTCGCTTCTCCTCTCTTTCTCTTTCTCCTTCTATCTCGTTCCTCCGGGTCTCACGGTGCACTTTCACACGGGGACAATTATTGCGCGCTCTCTTTGTCAATTCTCGTTTTTATATTTGCAACTGTTCCACGGGAACTCCAGATTTTCAGAGGAAATAGATACCTTTCATTAGTTAAAGGTTAAATTGTTAATTTCGATGGAATTTAGTTCAATTCAAGTGTAGTGGTCTGAATTATTCGATTAATTTGCAAAGTTTTTGGAGAAAAGAGAGAATAGTTGAAAATTGTTTTTTAAAATTCTTTCTGGCGAATAGTATTCATTTTTGCACCGAACGGTACAATTTACTAGACTAGATCTGTAGCATCCTTCCAGAACAATAAATCAAATAAAATAAAAAAAGACCAATGGAAAATCTTTGGCTTGCTTCTACTCCATTTTTTTAATTAATACCACTCCTTAGCGTTTCCAATAATTGATTTCCAAAAGATACTTGAAAAATCAATAAATCAATCCAAATAGAAAATCCTCTTCGGCTTGCTTCTACCACATTTTTATTAACACAATATTTATTCTTGAAAAATGATAATAATAAAAAGAAAATAATAGAAATTTTCTTTGAATTCATTCTTCTATATTTTCCAAATTAATAGTGCCCTCTAGTCTGTGCCGAACAATGAACTCTACCAGATTAAAACCTAATAATAAAAATAAAATAACCCAATAATAATGAACAAAATTCCGTTTATCTTGTTTCTACCCCACCAACATCACTTCCTCACGCACTCGATATCAAAACGAACAAAATACTTGGACGACGGAAAAGAAGAAAAACAGGCGGGAAATTCGAACGAACGGCGGGAGATTCGAACGAGGCGGCGCGCAAGACTGAACCGGAAGCGTCGCCGAAGAGAAAGACCGCAACCTCCGTGAGGGTAAGAAAAAGGGGAACAGCTCGAATACAACGGATAGGTGTGTTCGACTCACCATGAATGCCCTCATGGTTGCTGCTGTTCCTTGGGTTTGAGGACTGATGCTCCGTGGATGCCACGGTGCCCCTTTTATACCAGCCCTGGCCCCACTCGCATCTCGACCCATCACCTATGCTGATGAGACTCCGTCGCGAATCTCTCACTCTCTCGCTCTCTTTCCCTCTTTCTCCGCTGTCACCGATTCCACGGAGCTGTTATACACACCGACGTTTCTTTTTCGACGTTTCCTCCTTTTTTCAGTTCGGATTTTCAAAGAAGGAAATTTTCGTGAAAAATTGCGGAGGGACTCTCGCACGGCCCTGAACTCTGGGTTTTCCAGGGACCTTCTCTACTCCATGGGGGCCGACCGGAAGTGCCAGAGGAAAGATTCGCGCGCTTTTTGGCAAACGCGCAACTTTCTAAACGGCGTCTAATGCTCGCGCCTTCGCGGAACGGACAGAATTTACGCGTTTGCGTAATGACGCCTGTGTGAGACCTTGCGTGCACGCACCCGGAGAAAATTGAGGAGCCCGTAAACTGTGGCATGATTGTCTTTAAAGTATTTTTTTGGAGTATAGTGCTCGCCGGAGCTTGCTCAGCCCCTTGCACGATTTTCTTCACGGCTACTATGTTCGGAGCTTATTTGGCAGCATTTCGCACAAGAAGAATATTTTTTATGCAATATAAAAATTTGATCACATAAATAAATTTTTTCAAGTCTATAGTTCATGGCTAAGGTTTTTTTAACAGGTCTCTCAACAGTAATTTCAATCCTACACGAACAAGTCGCCTACAGTCATTTAATAATTTGGGATTATAATGTAAAAATTTTTTTTAACTTTCCCTTTGGTATAAGTACAATTATTATAAATCTTATTAATAGGCTTCCGGGTAGGTAAAGTGTTAATATGATTAATAGGACGAAAATAATATTATTTCGAAATTCTAATGGTTTTTCTGTTATAAATTGCACCATTTGTGTCGTAAATGCATAAAATGTTGCTATCAATGAGGAAAATCATTGCTATGATGATATATAGATTTTCAGGAACAGATACTAGTATTCCAGGTGTAGTGTGCACGAAGAAAGTGTGATGATGCGTGTGGAGATGTTTGCGAAACGAAATATACACAAAAATAGCTTTGAAGAAAGAGAAAGTCCTAGAAAACGTAATCCAAAATGTATTAGAATAACTCGTGGTGGATGTCTGTTGCGCATAGCGAAGACACTAGAAAGATGAATTATGGCCGAATATAAATCTACCTTCTTCGAAAACGGTGGGGCAAGATGGCGTACCTTTGTTTCACATTTTTCATCTTGGGAGTAGGCAATTTCTTTTCTACAGAATTAACATATTTACTCAAAGATCAATTTGTATAGCTTTGCAATCTATGACGACCAGTGAAACAATTTATTTTTACAATCAACTAATTCTTTTCGCTCATCGTACATTAAAATACGATCTTTTTTATCATTAAAATACTATCTTCGTTGAATCCAAAAAATTACTATTTTCAAGATGTGCATAAAAAATGATCAGACCTTTTTTTACATCTTCTTTGCAATCAACATCGTACATTAAAATATGATCTTTTTTATCATTAAAATACTATCTTCCTTGAATCCAAAAAATTACTATTTTCAAGATGTGCATAAAAAATGATCAGACTATTTTTTACAGCTTCTTTGCAATCAACAAAAGAATTTATTGTTGCACAAGACCAATTCTTTCAAATCCATCACAGAATTTATATTTTGCCGCGATATTGTAAAATTATAGAGGGCGAAAATTATTGTTAAAAAGTTGAAAGGTAAAGCATTGACAATTGAACACAAGAACAAGAACAGCATGATCCACGAACAGCATGATCGGCCAGCGGGAGAAGGGTATCGCGCGCATCTCCTGGTTGCGAAACCGAAAGTCTTCCACTTCCTGCGAGGAAGTCTCGTCCTCCAACCGGAGAAAGGGAACCTCGAAAACCAATTTGACCCAAATCATTTTTTTTCGTGGCTACGCTACGCACGACTTTCCATTTTTTCCCTTCTTCTTTCGGACAATAACGCCCACGCTGTTGTGGCGGGACCTTCAAATTGATGATCAACAGCTGATTGTGTGGTCCAGATCTACTATCTACTATGTGTAACATTTCTTCAAAATTTTATAAACATTTATTGGAAAATTGAGCTTTACATTTTACTCGAATGTCAGCAGACACTGATAAACAATAATGTTGTAACTCAACATGACAAACTCATAAACTATTTAATGTCGCATATATAATAAAAAGATTATTGAAAATGAAATGATTCGTATCTGATAATTTTATAAACATTTATTGGAAAATTGAGCTTTACATTTTACTCGAAATTTAATGTCAGCAGACACTGATAAACAATAATGTTGCAACACAAGTAACACAACATGACAAACTAATAAACTATTTAATGTCGCATATATAATGAAAAGATTAAAAATGAAATGATTCGTATCTGATAATTTAATATTAATGCATTGATTACCGAAAGCTTGTGTTTTGTTTAAAAGGAGATATTGATTATTCATGTGCCCAACGCTCCTTATCAATGCTCCCAGGAAAAGATCGTAAATCATTTAACGTTATAGTAAACTATGTTAATGTCCCATCTGAAACTTATTGAAAGTAGCATAATTTCTGTTCTTAGAAGTTGGGACTGCAATGCCAACAAAATGGAAAGGGAAGTTTCAAACCGAAAGCATTTAATACGTGGTGAAAGGGTTAAGTCATAAGATCGATAAAAAAAGAAAAGAATAAGGTGATGCAAGTGCATTTTTTTTTTCATAGAAACATACAGAAGAGGTGCAGGAAATTGTAACACACGTTAGTAATGCTACAGAAATGTACCGGAAACCATAAACAGTTTTGTGGTTCATTTTCTGAAAGTATTCCTCTGTCTAATGCTTAATTGAACCTGTGATTTCCTTGGATTGAACGATTATGGTCGCCTGGAAATAATGAAAGTGAAATTGGGGATATTGAACCATTTCTATCATGTATCTACGTATTTTTATAAAGCAATCATTCTAATATTATATTATGCTTGGGATAAAATTGCCATTTTCAAGTATTGTATAAATACTATATTGTAGTTGTTTAAGTTCTATTAGTAAACAAATATCAATACTACAAATGAAACATTGTTTAATTATTGAAAGTTAATTATTGAGATTAATTTATTGAAAGTTAATTAAACAATGTTTCATTTGTAGTATTGATATTTGTTTACTAATACAACTTAAACAACTACAATATAGAAGTTTTGATAGATTACTAATTTTAATAGACAACCGAAATATTTAAGTAGAATGAAAAATCCTAAACAATCAAAATCTACAAAAAAATGAATGAACACATTTTGCACATACCCTATAATTATTAAACGATAAATCAACTCAATGAAATCGAAATGGTGAACAGAAATGTAACAATTGGCTAATTGGATGGCCATTTGCAGTGTTTCCCACACAGTGGCTAAATAAATAAATAAAAGAAAGGTTAACCGGTGGTTAATGTAGCATCACCGTCGAGCAAGAACGGTTTTTGCCGCGGTAAGTAAGTGGAGTCTCTCATAAATGGGGAAACCCCGATTGCTAGAACCATTAAAGGACAAATAGATCTCCTGCTGATTGCTTCAGAGACCTCGGGCAGTGTTGCTATTGCGTAGCCATAGTCGCCGCCCAAGATGCAATACAATTTTCTCGACGGGAATGATACAATTCGTTTAATCCCGGTGCGTTTCCTTTTTTTCCACCGTTTAATCGTTTCCCTAATGAAATCGTCCAACGCTTCGCGACGTCCTCTTCTAATAGAGAACCGGTGTCGCAACGATGACACGCGGAGATCACTATAAAGGGTGAGTCGCCTAACACTTCAGCCTGAAATGTCTCTATTTGTATCGCTATTTTTATTCACAGAGAAAGAGATGTTTGAGAAAAGTTTAAAGAAATTATTGAGATGCAGATTGTTTCTTCAAGGTCATATTTCTCAATACTTTAATGAGTCATGTTTAAACAGAATAACAGTCATTTGTCATTCTATTTGAGAGAGGGAGAAATTTTCGAAGGTTATTCGAAGGTCACTTGAAGGGCAATATTTATACACATGGCTGAATTTGTCTTTTCGTTAATTACAATGTTATATTATCAATATATGTTGTCTTTCAATTGAAATCTATTAAGGATCGTTCGGAGGTCGTTTGAATGCCATGTGGAGGTCATTTGGAGGACAACATGTTATACATGGCTGAATTTGTCTTTTCGTTCATTACAATGTTATAGCAATATGTTGTTTTTCAATTGAAATCTAAGGATCGATCGGAGGTCGTTTGAATGCCATGTGGAGGTCATTTGGAGGACAACATGTTATACAAGGTTAAATTTTATAATACCAGAGACAAATTCAACTATGTTTAACATGTTGCCCTTTAGATGACTTTCAAATGACTTTTGATATCTTTTTTTGAAGGTCAGGCAAAATCAATGGAATTAGACAGAATAGAAGTACACATAGTACAGTCGGTACACTTAAAATTGTTCCAACAATCAAGAAATAAACGATTGTAGGACAAGTGGGATATTAGAATGCAATTCGAAATTTTGTGGATACAGGTGAAAGCGATTAGAAAAACGAGGAAAAAAGCCAGAAAACAATCGCAAACGAAAGCCCCGAGAGCGTAATTGCGAGGCGAAAGGGGGCTAATTAAATTTCTTGAAAATTTCCTATTTGCTAATAAGACCGTACTTGATCGCGCCAGGCTAATGAGACCGAAGGTTACGAAATCGCAGTAACGATGAGACTTTTAAAACTCGCAATAAATCGGGACACGTCATCGTAACTGCGTTGCTATACCACTTGCGAAACTTTTGCCGAATTCGATCGAATTCAATTGATAACGCTCACTCGATCCCAATTGTTTCCCAGAGTTCCATGTTTCGACAGACAATTTGTAGAAGATAAAAATCATTATGAAATACAATATAGAATATGAATATAAAATAAATGTAGAAGAAATAATGATACGATATAAAATAAATACAAAATAGAAATTAAAAGAGTAAAAAAATAAATGAGCACAAGATGAAAATCATTATGAAATACAATATAGAATATGAACAAAAAATAAATATAGAAGAAATAATAATACGATATAAAATAAATACAAAATAGAAATTAAAAGAGTAAAACAATAAATGAGCACAAGATGAAAATCATTATGAAATACAATATAGAATATGAATATAAAATAAATGTAGAAGAAATAATGATACGATATAAAATAAATACAAAATAGAAATTAAAAGAGTAAAAAAATAAATGAGCACAAGATGAAAATCATTATGAAATACAATATAGAATATGAATATAAAATAGTTGCAGAAGAAATAATAATAAGATATAAAATAAATACAAAATAGAAATTAAAAGAGTAAAACAATAAATGAGCACAAGATGAAAATCTGATGAAGAAATAATGATACGGTATAAAATAAATACAAAATAGAAATTAAAAGAGTAAAAAAATAAATGAGCACAAGACGAAAATAATTATATGAATAATAAAAGGAATGATAGAATGTGAGAATGAAAGGATCGAGAGAATATAAACTAAATAAAATGGGAATGAAAAAAAAAAGTGGCAACAAACGTAATTCCACATTTAGCAACAAAATGCGCGCGAGTGAGCAATTAAAAGTGGGAAAGGAGCGGCGTCTCGTTAATTTTCTATTATTCACTCGGAGCCATGAATTATTATGAATGAGCAATTATTTTCGGAGTGGTATATTAATTCGCGAGATTATTAAGAGGCGGTTTGTCGTGTGTAAGCAACGTGTGTCTAACTGCACGTGTGTATATATGTATCCTCGTTTTGCAGAGCTCTGGTTCCACAAAGGTGTTCCTTTCCATCGTTCCACACGTTGTACACAAGAAGAGTTCTTTTGTAAGGCTCTTCCCGCTTTTATGAGACTCTGCTCGCCGGTTTTCCCATGACCGTTTCACATACAGATCCGACTGATAAAATACAAAAAAAAAAAAGAGCTGCTCCATCGAGAACGAACGCGCCATCATAATTCCACGTACGTAGGTGTACATACAGTCTTCTCCTCGGCCGTGTTTCTAATACGAAGTCCCATTTCAGACGATTTGAAGCGCGCGGTTTCTACACTGCCCTGAATCCAACAGAATTCATATTTCACCGCGACCTGTTACAACGGATTCACAGGGCTGTTGTGATAGTTCAACCATTCGCTGGATAGTTTTTAATTGGTTTTTAACGTCGATAAGTGACGACGAACGTTTCGCAAGGAGGCGTTGCAAAATCTAATGTTTAAGAATTTTTTCAGAAATTTTGAAAAATGTATGAGTTACGGTGGATCTTATAAAGCTGTCTTCTGAAGGACACTGTAAGGTCAGAATGGTTTTTACGAATTTTTTTTGGGAAAATTGATCCACTCTGCTTTTGAACAAGTACATCGGTTTAAAAGTACGTATATTTGAGTAGATGTAGTAATTTATTCGAAATTTTGAAAAATGTATGAGTTACGGTGGATCTTATAAAGCTGTCTTCTGAAGGACACTGTAAGGTCAGAATAGTTTTTACGAATTTTTTTTGTGAAAATTGATCCACTCTGCTTTTGAACAAGTACATCGTTTAAAAATACGTATATTTGACTAGATGTAGTAATTTATTCGAAATTTTGAAAAATGTATGAGTTACAGTGGATCTGATAAAGCTGTCTTCTGAAGGACACTGTAAGGTCAGAATAGTATTTACGAATTTTTTTTCGCGAAAATTGATCCACTCTGCTTTTGACCAAGTACATCATTTAAAAGTATATACATTTTAGTGGATGTAGTAATTTTTCCAAAATTTTGAAAAATGTACGACGTGCAAAATTTTTCTAAAATTGCCTTCTGGTAAGAAAGACAGTATCGAAGATTGCTATAGTCCGTATGAAGAGCACGGAGGCTCGATTCGAGCAGGAACAATGGCCAGGTGTCACTGGCTCGGGTCCGCTCGGCCAGAGTTCGTCGAATTCGTGAAAAATTCCCTTTCTAATACGCGACCGTTGCTCCGATACGTATATGTATGTAGACAGATAGGCTACTCTCTTTGGGATTCTACGCCATGTTCCCATGGCCGTTCCGCATTTCGGTCGGTCGAAAGAATCCGCCAACCTTTCTACCTCGGAGCGGTCGAGTCCGTTCTCCTAGTGGGACGTCCGGCTGTTGAGTGATACAGACACAGAAACGGTGAAACCCGAAGAAACACAGAAACACACAGCGAGAGAGGAAAAGAGAGGAGAGAACCCATACCCACACACAGACACGAACGAGAGACACCAGGGAGAGACCGAAACTTCTACTTTTCCCATTCACCAGGACTTACGCGGCTGGTTACGTGCTCGCTCGTTGTTACTCCTCTCGCGGCATCTGTTCGTGATGTCCCATCCTAGCGTCGCGATTAAATCGTTCACTCTTCTTCCTTGCGATTCCTCATTGCCAGTGGCTCCCAACCGCCTCGTAATACTAAAAATTAATCAGTCTTGGACTAAACCTTATCGTCGAAAACCCTTCGCCCTTTGTCCTACGATTTATTTTCTACAGTCCTCCTTATATCAGTGTGAACACCAGTACATTGACTCGAGGAATCGATTTTACAAATCTCTTAATTTTCATTATTTGTTTGTGGGACTTACACTACCGTATTTCTCGCATTTTTCTGATTAAAATGACACCAAACACGATATAATTTGAACTGTATTAAGTGGTTTTATCGACCATTAAAGTCTCGAAGGCAACGAACAACAGCGCATTGGAAAGAAAGAGACGCGAACAGTCGTCGTCGCCGGCACAGTTCAAAGGCCCGCGTGTTCTCACAATGATATGACAATGATAGAATTGTTCATTTTTCATTATTTTTTTATGGGACTTTCACTAACTTATTTCTGGCATTTTTCTGATTAAAATGACACCAAACACGATATAGTTTCAATTGTATTTAGTGGTTTAATCGACGATGAAAGTTTCGGTCGCAAGGAAGGACAGCGCGTCGGAAAGAAAGAGACGCGAACAGTCACGCGAACCGTATTTCATTCTGTCCTTCTCTATGTTCGGCTCTCTATTGATGTCTCGCTCGGCGCGATATCTAGACGCAGTCATAAATCAAAAAGCACTTCTGGGCACGATTCTTGTCCATGAAAAACACGGCTGTTGGACAAGAATCAAGCGTTTACTGTATATTTTAGCATCTGTAGGAATTTTTTAAAAATTTTACAGCGTCAATCTTGTAGAAGTTGCCTTCCGAAGGACACTGCAAGGTCAGAATGGTTTTCACGAATTTTTTCTGAGCAAATTAATCGATTCCGTTTTCAAACAAGTACTTCGTTCAAAAGTACCTGTATTTTAGTGTAAGAATTTTTTGGTTGAGAAATTTTCAAACATTTTTAGCAATTATTAAATTAAATTCTGTATCCCTTTCTGTACATTTCCAAAATCTAATCGCTTCTCACTTTTCAACACTTTTACCATTTAGGACCCCTCTCGGCCAAACAATTTTGCTTTCGTAATAAATAATAAGTCAACAAATTCGACGCAGTCTAAGTAAACATCGATCTTCTGTTTGGCTATCCTAAACGGCTCGCAAGCTACCGGACCCGGTGGATGACCACGCGAAAACCAAAACGCTGCGAGCATAATTTTAGCACGTATTCTATCCATCGTTTTTTTTTTGTCTCTCGTCATGTCGCCGATATCAGATAGCGTTTGAAACGGACTTTCGCTGAAAAATGAATAGGTCGAGGAGGTTCTTGGCCGTGTTCGTCCTCGTGACCCAAATCCTGCGGACTCCTTTTCCTGTTAGGCCCACTCGACCACATCGACGCACATTTATTTTTAAAATAGACTGTCTGCGATCCGTACAATTCGATTTTTAACGCTGAACTGAATTTATAATTAAAAGTTGGTACTCGGTGCCTTGTAAAAATAAGAAATTTTTTTTTAAATGGTCAAAATGCTTCGGAATGCTCTTAAAAATTGTTCTATAATCGTTCTTGTATTTTGTACAACACTACATCTCAACCATGGAATAAAGTCCAATTTGTGTAACTCAAATTATTTCTTCAATGTGGTTAATTGTTTTCACAGCAAGTAGGTGTTATATTTTCTTTTCTTTTTACCGTTTTGGATTTACACGGCTGTGTCGCAATGTTCTTTCTAATTACGTTTACATATATTATACAAAAATTTATTTTTCAGACGCAAAATATGTCTCTCTGAAAATGATCAACATTATGATCGAAACGTTGAGAAGCATACTTAATTAATTGCACATTTGCTGATTGTTTTTGAATGATCGAACCTTGCGCCGAAATCATTAAATTCATTATGTACTAAATCTCAAGTGATACATTTTTCTCCAAATGTTTAATGCAAAAATAAATCTTTAAAAAATGCTTCAGGACGTTCCCAAAAATAATTCTACAATGATCCTCGTCAGAAAATATTGAACGTTTCATCGAGACAATTTTTCGAGGAACGTCGGGCAAAAGCGTTCCCCAAAAACAGCGGATCTAGGGAAAGATTTTGTGGAGCTTGAAAGGAGAAAATTTGTGGAATGCCATAAATACACTCATGCTCGGTGTATTACAGAGTTCAGCGGCCGATTAACGCGGCTCAAGGCATTTTTACACAATTAAGAAGTTGCCCGGCAATTATTCGAAGGCGAATGTGACGCGACAGGTATAAAAGAAACACGGAAAGCGCTGCGCCGTGCGGTTTAAGTTTAAACTGCACCTCCATTAACCCGGCTTACCTGTTTCGTTATTAGGAGCACGCGCACCTGCGACGCAAAAAAAAGCCTGTCTCCCCGCGGGTTCCTCTTTTTTTTGTTTAATGAATCGTTGCAATAATATATTGCGCAAGTAATATTGTGACGATTCGTCGCAATATTTTATGGACGCCTCCGAGTGCAATTTGCGAATCAATTTTCGTGAACTAATCACTCATCGTGTGCTACTAAGCTTTGATGGAATTGTTACGGACCGATGAGAGAAGTAATCGTTCTTGTTTTAATTATTTTCTGAAAAATTAAATAGACGATTTTGTGGTTTTTCTTTTTGGTAAAAATGAACCCGTGAGATATGTGAAATAACAATTTACTAAATTAAGGGAAATTGTTCCGAATCCGCGTGGGGGAGAATATTGTGCTTATTTAAATTAATAGAAAAAGAATTTTTCTTTGACTCTTTTATATTATTTTGTGGAGATATTGATTTCATTTTGAATTGTTATTTTGAATGTAGTATTAATAACATTTATAGTTTTATATACAGTGATATTGAATTTGTATGAAGAAATTAATTTTACAATAAAATTTAATATTATTGAGTGTATAGCAATAGTAGTAATAAAGTGCGGGTCAAGTTGATCATCAGATTATTTATTAAATAGTACCGAAAAGCTCCGAGATTGATTGTCCGCCATGTTGACCGAGCATCTTTATCTAAACACACACTCGTTAATAATGAATCAACTGAATGAACTGCGACGAGATTTTAAAGGTACAACCTTTGTCGATGTCGTCAGGAAAATTGTACACGATTTTGATAATAAACAAGCATCAGTATTCGATGTTTACCATAATTTGAATAGAAAGTTAGCTATATCAGACATGGCGGGCTATTAACGGAGGAGCTTTCTAGCAAACACCATTAGATGATAATTGACATAAATCATGCTCGCCAGATACAAATAACTATAAAACGCGTACAAAGATAAGAACTTGGTTAACAGAGAAATCTGAATTTCAAAATACTCTCAGGCTAATAACCACACTCACTATGTAATACATAATAGCAATTAAGAGACTGCAGTTTCTTCTACGCGAGCTAAAACCATAGCTAATAATATTATTCTTAATAACAAATATTCACAATTTCGCATTAGAAATTAATCAAACATTCGAAGAAAATTGTGTAATATTAACAACGCAATTTTGATTATGAGAAAGACAAACCATGAGGAAAGAGATACAATTACTAAAAATTATGTTTTCCATTGATAGTATAATTTCTAAAACTGTTTATGAACGCTAAAAATTTAATTGGTATTATGATAATTATTTTAAATGAGATTTTTCATTAATTTCGTTCAGTATTGAATTTTTAATGTCTCGCGGAGATTATTTTAAATTCCTAAGAGACTGTTGCAGTTCATTTCTCCTAATTATTTTTTATCTATTCCATTACAGCATATCCTACAGGTTACTTTATATCTGTTACTAACTATTAACGGTAGTAATTAACTAACGGCGTGTTCTTAGCAACTTGAGCAATCGACGAGATCGCTTTTTAGCTGCACGTTACAAACAAGAGATATTCGAACATGAAAAGAGCTCTTATATATTGTGCAAATAAAACCGAGAGATATGAATACTAATGAATACGTTCAAGAAATTCTCATAATCTCCATATATCATATATATATTTAGCCATTAAAGCCACGAACCTTAGAAACATAATAGGCAAATAGCAAATGGTAAATGAAAGTGCTAATGGCTATAGACGAATAAAATTAATTACTCGAACTTTGAAAAAATCCATAATTATTCGGGGTAGTTCTTATAATATTTTATTATTACAATCTCTAACTCAGGCAAGAATCATGGTAATGATGCGATAAAAAGGCCACACAAGTGTTGTGCATTGCACTGCCATCTGACAAATGAATGTTTTACTGCGAGTCTAGGTCTAGAGTACCGAGACCGAGACTAGGCTAGAGGCTAGTTGCACTAACGAGGTTAGTTGTTGGCCCAGGTGGGCCCGAGGATAACGTGGAACTAACAGTGATCTGAAATACCAACATCGCTAAAAGATCCACTTCATCTCGTCTGTGGTTCCACTACCAGATACTCGTTGCTCATTGCAAAATGTTATGGAAGGGAAATTATTATAGGTTTCAAATAATTATAGATATTAGTTTACATGATCTTTATTAAAAATCTTTCAATACATTTGTTCTTACATCGAGCAGGTCTTACATTCTAGTATACAATATTATCGCAAACTCTAAGGGAATTCTTGAGGGAAGATGATGCTGCAAAATGGAAATATATTTGAAATAGTCATTGAAATTGATTTTCAAGATCTTTATTGAAAATCTTTCAATACACAAGTTTTTATATTTAGCAAATCTTAAATTCTACAATACAATGTTATCGGAAATTATAATGTGCAGCTATTAGCTCGATATTATCCACTATTTGTAAGATACTAGAAGTTCTTACAAATAGAGGATAATACCGATTGCCCAGGTCTCACCACGAGGAGGTTGCTGCACAAGAGACCCGGAAAGGGAGTCAGAACGAATTCAATATTCCTTCTGGCTCCCTTTCCTAACAACGAAGAACTTATTATAACGCAGTATGTCGAGTAATTATTGCGGAGCAAAAGCTGTGAATCGGAGAAGAAGTCTCCGATCCACGGGAAACCAAAGGCGAATCAGGCAGAAGGCACTGATTCATTCAAAGAGAGAAACAAGAGCGAACCAGAGCAGAGGGCTCTGGTTCGAGGGTGACGCGACGCGTACAATGCTTGCAGCCCAACTCCAGCTAGCAACGATACCCGACGTATCCTCACCAAGAGCGATGGCCAAGAGACGTGTTCAAACGATATCCCATTTACTCCTAAAACCACCTACCACCAAACAACGAAACGTTGAGGTGGCTCGGGTGGTATTACAAAAGAGAGGATTTTTCACTTAACAGTGTAACACGATGAACACTGTCTCTCAACCACCCACTCTCAATGTATCCACGCCGAATACCGGTACCAACTGGTCTGGTACATACAAGCAAGGTCCGACACAGCAGAAGGCTGTGTCGGAGTCAAAAAAACGAGCCGAGCAAAGTGAAGTTACGGCAATAATTACTCGACATATTTACAACGACGATATATAATCTTAATAATTAACGCAAGCATGCAAATCGAGCAATTATTGTCGGCAAATAAACTAAGTCGCACAAGAGGGAAGAATCAAAGCAGAAGGCTTTGATTCGCAAAGAAGAAACATGAATCAGAGCTGAAGGTTCTAGTTCGGGGGTAACGCTAAAACAACAATTGCTCGGCAAATATAATTAACTTAAAAATACGCCGCAGTCTTCGTTGGTGTGTCCACTTCATTCGATGTATCCTCTTCGTTCGATGTATCCTCTTCGTTCGATGTGTCCTCTTCGTCGAAGTTAGAAATAAAAGCGACGATGATGAAGATGCGACGGGATGAAACTAGGAACCCCGTACACGAGTACGGCCTACATACCTCGCACACGAGTGCAAATCTAACCAGCTCTCGAGAGCCAATCTAACACCAGCTCACGAGAGCCAAACTAACCCCGCATACCAAGAGGAACTTGTAAAAGTTCAGAACCAAATTTCAATTAGAAATCGAGAAACAAAAACGACGATACTGAAGATTCGATGAGAACCAACTATAAACCCCGTACACGAGTACGGCCTACATACCTCGCACACGAGTGCGAATCTAACCAGCTCACGAGAGCCAACCTAACACCAGCTCACGAGAGCCAAATTAACCCCGCACACGAGTGCGGCCTATAAGCGCTTCGGGTTGCCCCGGGGACGCGACACCCCGTACTCACTCACGGTTTCCCTATCCGTGAGTGAGCCCCTGAGGGACATCCGTTCGAAGGAATATCAATTTTAAATCAGAAATATACATTTTTAGAAGACTGAAAGTTCCGGTGGAAATTTCAATGAGGTTGTGAGAAACAATAATCGACGGTGTTCGTTGAATTAACAGTTGAAGGAGAAAATTGTTGAAGGTGGGCCAAGGGTAATCAACACAAGCATTGTAGAACCCCTGGCCCACCCTGTGCTATAAAGCGGATAACCTCACAATTAAAAAAAATAAGGTCTAACTCACCCATGTTGAAAGTGGGCCAGGTAGATGATTAGTGGTCAGCCTCTGGTCAGTCACTGGTCTGCCAGGTGGTAATTCACTGGTATATGTCACTGGTCTGCCAGGTGGTAAATCACTGGTATATATGTCACTTCTATTATATGTCACTTGTATTATATGTCACTTGTATTATATGTCACTTGTATTATATGTCACTTGTATTATATGTCACTTGTATTATATGTCACTTGTATTATATGTCACTTGTATTATATGTCACTTGTATTATATGTCACTTGTATTATATGTCACTTGTATTATATGTCACTTGTATTATATGTCACTTGTATTATATGTCACTTTTATATATTTCACTTTTATATATTTCACTTTTATATATTTCACTTGTATATATGTCACTTTTATATGTCACTTGTATACATATATATGTCACTTGTATACATATATGTCACTTGTATATATGTCACTTGTATATATGTCACTTGTATATATGTCACTTGTATATATGTCACTGTTATATCAATGGTCAGTCCCTGGTCGGTCCCTGGTCGGTCCCTGGTCGGTCCCTGGTCGGTCCCTGGTCGGTCCCTGGTCGGTCCCTGGTCGGTCCCTGGTCGGTCCCTGGTCGGACCCTGGTCGGTCCCTGGTCGGTCCCTGGTCGGTCCCTGGTCGGTCCCTGGTCGGTCCCTGGTCGGTCCCTGGTCGGTCCCTGGTTCCGAAGTCGGAGCGCACTTACCGGAGTCCCTGGCCCCGGTTGACTGACTAAGAGTGCTCGCCGCGTTCAGGCGCACCTGCGCTGTGATGTGAAACTCTCCCCACTCCAAGTAATATCGATTGATTTTGATCGCCGTGATAGTAATTATTGATAAATTTATTATTTCTGGCTGTTTAATGTTTATAACAATTCCTTTTGCCAACGATGTCGACAAGCACTCCCTTGACCACCTTGTAAAACACCTTGTAAAAGGAATTATTATAAACATTAACCAGTTCGTAATAATAAATTTATCAGTGTATTATGTTCAATAAATTAATGCGTGCGAATATTGATGGTTTAAAAGTTATTTTGTACCTCGAGTTTTATTACCTACTTTTACTAAAAAATTGGATGGCAAGGTGGTCAAGGGAGTGCTTGTCGACATCGTTGGCAAAAGGAATTGTTATAAACATTAAACAGCCAGGAATAATAAATTTATCAATAATTACTATCACGGCGATCAAAATCAATCGATATTACTTGGAGTGGGGAGAGTTTCACATCACAGCGCAGGTGCGCCTGAACTCGGCGAGCACTCTTAGTCAGTCAACCGGGGCCAGGGACTCCGGCAAGTGCGCTCCGACTCCGGAACCAGGGACCGACCAGGGACTGACCAGGAACCGACCAGGGACTGACCATTGATATAACAGTGACATATATACAAGTGACATATATACAAGTGACATATATGTATACAAGTGACATATATACAAGTGACATATATGTATACAAGTAACATATATACAAGTGACATATAAAAGTGACATATATACAAGTGACATATATACAAGTGAAATATATAAAAGTGAAATATATAAAAGTGACATATATAAAAGTGAAATATATAAAAGTGAAATATATAAAAGTGAAATATATAAAAGTGAAATATATAAAAGTGACATATAATACAAGTGACATATAATACAAGTGACATATAATACAAGTGACATATAATAGAAGTGACATATAATAGAAGTGACATATATACCAGTGATTTACCACCTGGCAGACCAGTGACATATACCAGTGAATTACCACCTGGCAGACCAGTGACTGACCAGAGGCTGACCACTAATCATCTATCTGGCCCACTTTCAACATGGGTGAGTTAGACCTTATTTTTTTTAATTGTGAGGGTTATCCGCTTTATAGCACAGCGTGGGCCAAGGGTTCTACAATGCTTGTGTTGATTACCCTTGGCCCACCTTCAACAATTTTCTCCGTCAACTGTTAATTCAACGAACACCGTCGATTATTATTTCTCACAACCTCATTGAAATTTCCACCGGAACTTTCAGTCTTCTAAAAATGTATATTTCCGATTTAAAATTTATATTCCTTCGAACGGATGTCCCTCAGGGGCTCACTCACGGATAGGGAAACCGTGAGTGAGTACGGGGTGTCGCGTCCCCGGGGCAACCCGAAGCGCTTATAGGCCGCACTCGTGTGCGGGGTCAATTTGGCTCTCGTGAGCTGGTTAGATTCGCACTCGTGTGCGAGGTATGTAGGCCGTACTCGTGTACGGGGTTTATAGTTGGTTCTCATCGAATCTTCAGTATCGTCGTTTTTGTTTCTCGATTTCTAATTGAAATTTGGTTCTGAACTTTTACAAGTTCCTCTTGGTATGCGGGGTTAGTTTGGCTCTCGTGAGCTGGTGTTAGATTGGCTCTCGAGAGCTGGTTAGATTTGCACTCGTGTGCGAGGTATGTAGGCCGTACTCGTGTACGGGGTTCCTAGTTTCATCCCGTCGCATCTTCATCATCGTCGCTTTTATTTCTAACGTCGACGAAGAGGACACATCGAACGAAGAGGATACGTCGAACGAAGAGGATACATGGAACAAGAGGATACATCGAATGAAGTGGACACACCAACGAAGACTGCGGCGTATTTTTAAATTAATTATATTTGCCGAGCAATTGTTGTCTTAGCGGCACCCCCGAACTAGAGCCTTCAGCTCTGGTTCATGTTTCTTCTTTGCGAATCAAAGCCATCTGCTTTGATTCTTCCCTCTTGCGCGATTTAGTTTCTTTGCCGACAATAATTGCTCGATTTGCGTGCTTGCGTTAATTATTAAGATTATATATCGTCGTTGTAAATATGTCGAGTAATTATTGCCGTAACTTCACTTTGCTCGGCTCGTTTTTTTGACTCCGACACAGCCTTCTGCTGTGTCGGACCTTGCTTGTATGTACCAGACCAGTTGGTACCGGTATTCGGCGTGGATACATTGAGAGTGGGTGGTTGAGAGACAGTGTTCATCGTGTTACACTGTTAAGTGAAAAATCCTCTCTTTTGTAATACCATCCGAGCCACCTCAACGTTTCGTTGTTTGGTGGCAGATGGTTTTAGGAGTAAATGGGATATCGTTTGAACACGTCTCTTGGCCATCGCTCTTGGTGTGGACACGTCGGGTATCGTTGCTGGCTGGAGTTGGGCTGCAAGCATTGTACGCGTCGCGTCACCCTCGAACCAGAGCCCTCTGCTCTGGTTCGCTCTTGCTTCTCTCTTTGAATGAATCAGTGCCTTCTGCCTGATTCGCCTTTGGTTTCCCGTGGATCGGAGACTTCTTCTCCGATTCACAGCTTTTGCTCCGCAATAATTGCTCGACATACTGCGTTACAATAAGTTCTTCGTTGTTAGGAAAGGGAGCCAGAAGGAATATTGAATTCGTTCTGACTCCCTTTCCGGGTCTCTTGTGCAGCAACCTCCTCGTGGTGAGACCTGGGCAATCGGTATTATCCTCTATTTGTAAGAACTTCTAGTATCTTACAAATAGTGGATAATATCGAGCTAATAGCTGCACATTTAGAATTTCCGATAACATTGTATTGGAGAATTTAAGATTTGCTAAATATAAAAACTTGTGTATTGAAAGATTTTCAATAAAGATCTTGAAAATCAATTTCAATGACTATTTCAAATATATTTCCATTTTGCAATATCACCTTCCCTCAAAACAAAATATATTATTTAAGCTGGTTCATTTGATGTTTGAATTAACGCGAATAAGATTACTTCGAGCTACTATTCTTCTGTCACTTTTCACAAGTACTCCTATACAAAGTACCACCGGTCTACTTTTATTGAATATTTGCGGGACTAAATCCATTTACCTACGCTACTGACGCAGTCTTACGTAGTTTTTTGAGCAAACGTTCTATTTAGGTAGAGAGCGCTGAATCACCGACGAGTATCTCGGGTTGTGGAACTTTTAGTGACGTGGTATTTCAGATCACTGTAAGTTCCACTTATCCCCGCGCCCACCTGTGGCACCTGTGCCCACTTTTTGCGCCACTCAATAGCACATGGGCTGACAGTCTTTAATAGTATGTCGTCGGTGACAGGGGCTGTCGGTGTTGGTTTACTCTAATTAGTTCCGACCGATACGGTAGGATGTGACACAGAAATGGTATGGTAAGGGGCACAGACTTATCAAGTCTGTGTTAGGGGGCTCTAGACTCTAGAGCCCCGCGGATGTCCGCGGACGTGAGAAAAAAAAACACATTCAGTGATTGTTGTACTGGCAACTTATTAGTTGTTGATTCAAAAAATTAAATGAACAGTCGATTGTACAGAAGCATTCTTAGTGTGTAAATAGATGGTTAACTAATGGGAATAGATAGTTGACTAACAATGTACAATTTAGTTAGGTTACGTTCAATTACGAGACACGTAGGTTCTCGCCGTTTGCATTCGTTGAAGTATGTACTGGACTCCGAAAATCGACAATATTATGAAGATATCTTCCCTTATATTCACGAGTAAGTTAATTAAGAAATTTGATTAATGTCCTTGAAGTTCATGCGTATAAAATTGTAGAAGGCTGTCATTTTATTTCATTATTCTACAATTTTAAGAAAATACTATTCCTCTTTGTCGTTTCTATATATTACATATATTTTAGTCTCCTTATGAATCGAAACTCACTTTTAATTAGAATCTCATACCATAACTACTTTTCAGAGATCAAATAAGGAAATTATGGCACCAACCGCCCCAGTGTGTTTACGCAGGATTCGATCCGACCGCGGAAAGTTTACACATAGGCAATTTACTGATTCTGATGAATCTTTTGCACTGGCAACGGTGCGGCCATCAAGTGATCGCTGTATTAGGAGGTGCGACTGGTATGATAGGTGACCCAAGCTTTAGAAATTCAGAACGGGTTGAGATAGAGGAAATTGTGCTTCAGCAAAACCTATTATCTATCGAAAAAGACATATTGAACATATTTAAAAATCACGAAAAATACTTCTATAAGAAAAAGCACCACGAGTTGCGTCCTGTGAAAATATTAAACAACTTAGAATGGTACAGCAACAAAAATATAGTCACATTCATTAAAGAGATTGGCAAATATTTTCGAATGGGCACAATGTTAGGTCGCAGCTCCGTACAAAGTAGATTGAAATCGGACACTGGAATGAGCTTTACGGAGTTCAGCTATCCTATATTCCAAGGATACGATTGGCTGCACTTATACCAAAGATATAAATGCAAATTCCAAGTTGGAGGCCATGATCAGATGGGGAATATGATGTCCGGTTACGATTTAGTAACTAAGTATCTCCATAAAGAAGTCTATGGTTTGACATTACCACTTATCACAGCCGAAGGTGGAAAAAAATTTGGAAAGTCTACTGGCAATGCTGTGTTCCTTTCTCCTTCGAGATCCTCTAGTTTTCAACTGTACCAGTTTTTTATTAGGACAGAGGATGCTGATGTAGATAAATTTCTTCGTTTCTTCACGTTCCTACCTTTGAAATATATTAAAGAACTTGTTGAAGATCACTTCAAAGCACCGGAGCTTAGAAAAGCACAGAAAGTTCTTGCGGAGCAAGTTACATTACTAGTTCATGGAGGTGAGTAGATAATAATGGAAATAAATAACCAAGAAACTGTTTTTATTAAATCACTGTTAAAAACTACTTGCAGAGGAAGGCTTGCAAGCAGCGAAAACAGCATCCAACGTCCTATATGACACCTCAATCGAGTCTCTGTCCAAAGTAAGTGCAGATGAACTGGCACAGCTGCTAGAAGGAGCCAAGGTAGTGAATATGTTCGCCGAGCCTGGTCTTACTATCTTTGAATTGGCAATGAAGGCAAACTGTTTCCAAAAAGAGTATGAAGCAAAAAGAATTATCGCTGCTGGTGGCTTTTATGTTAACTATCAGAGAATCACAAATAAAGACGAAGCCATTGTACCCGGAATACATATATTACAAAACAATGTTACGCTAGTCAGAGTTGGGAAGAAAACTTACCATGTTATAAGATGGACTTAACTGAAGTTGAAAAAAAAAAGTTTTATAATTTATAAGTGTTTTCTATGTAAATATAAAAAATAATTTTTGGTAGACAGTCCTGCAGTGCCGTCGGAATTATTTTCCCCATTTCATTTTGTAAATATTTGTGTTCGGAAATATGAAATGAAGAATTCTTTATTCATAAAATGCAAAATATTTTTCGACATGAAAATAGACAATATATTTAGTATTCTAAAACTTAAATGGTACAGAGGAATATTTTTACAGTTAAATTAATGTATCTTCTGATCGAATATATTCACCTATGTCAGCTTGATGGAAACATACTGTTGCCATTGGATCCGCATATTTGCAATCCATTGTACTTTTTGCCGTGACACCGAAACCCTGTGAAAGATACAATACATTTAATCATACATTTAATAAAATAATACTTTAATAGTTTTCTTACCAGTGGGACATCGTTCATTGAAAATATAACTACTCCTTGATATTGAGAAGTATTTTCTGTTATCCTACTTAAGCCAGATTTAGAAACATGATGTCCGTATAAAAATTGTTGTTCCGCGGAAGGTTTCAGCCATATTTTATGCTAACAAACATTACACAATTAATTTCACAGAATTAATAATTCAAGAAAATGATGTACTTACTTGCGCATACGGGGCCAAATGATACAGTGCAGTTATGTGTAGCCTAAATTTTCCTGATTTTGTAAATTTCCCAAAACATGTACCAAAACTTGCTAATCTGTCTGGATTCACCATGCAAGCCAATGGTAGAATTTTCTCAGAAACATAGTACACTCTGCCTTTCCTTTCTCGAAAGCAATAAACACCATCCGGTCGATCAATTAATACTTTCACGTTGTCTCCAATACTAAAAAATAAATTTTATATGAAAAATTACGATTATGTAGTATAGTATTATAATTCGGTCAACGAATCGATTTCTCGATTACATTGTTTCGTTAAATAGATATTAATTTCAATATAATACATAAATCTACTTACTACTTTGTTAATTTCTCTAAAACTAGTTTTGTTTTCTCTTCGGTTAAACGCTTCATTTTTCTGTCGTATTTTTACTATCTATATGTAAACAAATGTTTACTCCATATTATATTTTCAAATTATTTCACCACAACACACGTTATGAGAGGTTAGGGTACAGAACATGTGTTTTTAAATAGTATATTATTAGTGTTGATAGTCAGAGCTAATGCAGTTAACAGAATGAAAGCTTATTAAATTTTTTAGAAACATACTCTGCTTTATCAGTACGCACCTTTAAACAGGCGTAACATCTTGGATACAGAAAAAAACTAAATTTGGGGTTTTTGTATTTTAGGGAAAGCAATCCAGGACATTTGAAAAAAAAAATAAAATTCAGTGTCAATATTCTGTTTCATGTCAATATAAAATATTACAAAGGTTTTGCGTAACTGTTTTTGGAGGGAACGGTAGTCACGTGACTTTACCTAGAATTTCCCTAGAATACCCTAGAAATTTGGCCGAAACTTGGGTTTGCGGGAATACATTTGACGTCCTTATACGAGCAAATTTTGAGCTGCATAAAGGCTCGTTTGATAGAGGAAGGTTCAGCGCATAGTGCCCTGCTTATGATAGCAGTCAAAAAACTCTTTTTGTGACAGAAAAATACATTGGATTCTGCGGTTGTTTTCCTCGACTTTTTTCCCTACTTTGCAGACTCATATTATTAGATCCTCCTCCCATCCATATTATTAGTTCCTCTATCAAATGAGCCTATATACAGTTCAAAATTTGCTCGTATAAGGACGTCAAATGTATTCCCGCAAACCCAAGTTTCGGCCAGATTTCTAGGGTATTCTAGGGAAATTCTAGGGAGTCTGTTTCAATGTTTGAAACTAGCCATTTGAAAATCACTGGCTCTTTTCAAACGTGGACATTGTTTTGTTCAATCCTCGATGTCTATATAGTAACTCTAAATTTTAATTATAAATTGTGTAGTAATATATCAAACAAACTTGAGACGATTTTCCTGTTTTTGGCAAGAAAAATATTTTATTTCTGAAACGACAATAGAAAACGTGGTAGGCGACGACGACAACAATGTGGACCAATCGGCTAGTGACTTTATTGTTCCATCAAAGATAGCGCCACGCGTTCGATCAACCGATTTGTCTTGTTGCAAAGCAAAATTAAATAATCATCGGAAATTATGTAACGATTGTTGTTGAACTGCAATATCAAGGCCGGAAGGTGACATGAATAAGCTGACCCAGTTTGAAAATGAATTTCATCGTATATAATTTGCGCGGTACTGCCATACATTTCGTGACACTTGTGACGCATAAATAAATATTCTTATCGGGGCCGGAATCGTAATTGGAACGATCGTTCGACAGAGAGGAAATGTTCGAATCGGTCGGTTAAAGGTTCATTCACAATGTTCGAATCGGTCTGTTAAAGGTTCATTCACAATGTTCACAGTTCGACGTTCGTTCCGTGTTCGTCACATACACACAGTGGAAATGACTTTCTACGCTTTTGCAGTTTCGGGATTGGTCCGCGCGGGGGCGTCGCGCGTGCGCAGCCGCTTGCGATCTAACTAAAAATGGCGCCCTGCGGTGTTCTACCATTTGCATTTTGCTGGGCCGGCGGCGTGCGTGAAAGCCATTACCACTGAGAGTCAGCCTTGTTCTGTCGTGTTCAACGAATATGCCTACTTAAAGCTGGCAGCCGCGACTGCCCGCATGTTAGTGCGAGTCTTTGTCTTTCCGTGTGCACAAACCAAGTAAAACAACGGTCCTCTCTGTGATCCACCTGGTGTCTTCATTTTCCCCGATCAGAGACTTGCTCTGCGACCAGCAGTTCCTCGGCGCACCTTGCTGGTACGTATCCACGTAATTCGGACACCTCTAGCAACATTATCGCCGTCTCTTTAAACGTTTCTCACATTTACGCGAAATTTCAGTCATTTCCGCGGTGATCTGCAGACGACATTTTCCACACACCGTGATTTAATAATCGTCCGCAAAAACATTCTATCAACCGAACACTCTCGCACGAGGTATATATCCACGAATATATCGGTGTCGATAAACAATATTCCTTTCGCGCTGTGCTGCGATTCGTTGTTATTCCACACCGTTCGACTGCTTTCTTCGATGACACGCTAACTTTCACACCTCTATAATATTTCTCACCGTAGGACAGATTCTCTTCTTTCGTTATAACCTTAACACCATCGCAATTAAAGCGGGTTGCCACCTTGTCGTGTGCGCTAATTCGAACGAGACCACCACGACTTCCGATCACGCCACCGGAACCACCATGCCTTCAACTGATTTTTTTTTTTCTCTTACGCGTCGGTTACCGTGTGATCGACGACATTTCTCTGTTGTTTAAACGTTGAATCGAACCTGTTGTTCATTCTCTTCGCATTTAATCGCGCGCGCGCGTTCGATTTCTGATCTCTTATATACGTATGTATGTATATCCAACCGTTTGAATGAAACTTTTCGAAATTTTGATTTCAACCGTGTTCGTTCTTATCGTACTACGTCGATATAGCGTGACGATTCGATACCACGGTATTCACGTGGATAACAAATATACAACCGTGAACAATTTTATCGGTTAATTTCCCTGCAAATTGGAGAATTCGAATTATACGCAGAATTACAATCTCGGCTCGTTGCACACTATAACTTGTTGGCAGTGATTGTTGATGCGGTTCAAATTATTATTTTCTGTTTTATTTCCCGGCGTTACCGGATTCCTTGCGTCGTATGCGATTCAGCGAATATTGCAACGACCTGGTTTAAGTTTCGAATTAATTCAAAAGCGTGTATAAATATTTAATCGCACGTCGCGATTCGAACTTTTATCGCGCCCGTGTTCCCTCTATCTTTACATTTTAAACTTTTTATCGGTATTACATGACGGCTCTCCCCACTACCCGTGATTCTCTTCTAAATATCAGGAATACACGTGTGCGGAGATTAAGTGGTTCGACTGGCCAGACGCGTGCGGACATTATCGAAGTTTGGCAATAAATCCCCGAATTTCCGAGTGACAGTGTTTTGTAAATTTCCGTGCACGAATATGGCGGATTTGAAATTCCCGCTTCGATAGACCGCCGTGTAACGCGATCGAAAAATTGTTTAGAGGGACTGCTGCGTGCGTGTGCATGTGCGTGTGTAGAATTTCTGTGACAGTAAGTATAATCTTAAACAATTTGATTGTACGTTTACTGCTGCAGAAAATGTATATATACCGTCTAAAAAGACAATTTTTTCGATCACTTTGGCAAGAGTCCACTGACATTCAAAAGAAGTTATTTTTTAATTTCTCTACAACTTATAAATTTGTTCACTGAAATCTGAAATTTTTCTTTGTTAATTTTCAAAATCTGTCTATACCGTATCGGGTAACTTGAAGTGAAATAAAGTATTTTGTACAACCTAAGAATAGTGTGCATAATAATTTATAATGAAAGAAAAACAAAAGTTTTTAAAGTTGTCTGTACTAGAAATTTTACTGTATTTCAGACCTGGGCGAAATTTAGTTCGTACAATAATTTCTAAATAAATTCTAGAAATAACGCTCTTTAGTATTTGACAAATAATGTATTTCAATTGATGATATGTATCTCGTTTGGTTAATTGAACGAATTTGAAGATATGCAAATGATTGGGAAAATAATAAATTGTAGAACTGATTATTTGAAAGAATAATGTTTACTTGTTTATCGAGAAATTGTCTCTGAAACAACGTTCAAAATAAATGTCAACGAAATCAAAATACTGTCGATATATTTATAAATATCAATATCTGTATAAATGTATAAATAAGATAAATAAATATCTACAGATAAAATTTTGTTATTTGAAAAATAGATTATTTCTGAAATAACTTTAAAAAGTAATGTTATTTAAGATTTCTGTTAAACGCCCAGGTCTGTTGTATTTATAGTAAATATTATTGGAATAGTTATTTCACAGAGTTTTGTAATTTCGTGAATTCGAACTACCCGCGCGTCGTGTTTTACAAAGGAGAATAAAATCGCAGGACAGTCTTCTCAATTTGATTATCACTTCTACGAGTTCTGTTTGCTTTTGTCTTGAAATAAGAAAGAAAAAAAGACAAAGCCCTCGCGTCGACATATCGTACAAAAAGGGTGGTACGAAAGGATTGCTGCGCATACTAAACAGAATTATCTAAAATAAACAGATTTAGGGTCGTCCGGGCTGCCGACGGTATCATGTTACACCCTTTTTCGCGCAAAACGCTCGTAAGCGCGTCGTTTTTCGACGTTGAGACACCATACGACAAAAAAAAAGCAGAGTAAGCGTCGCATTAGAATATTATTAGCACTAGTAATTTATCCGGCTTATTCCCCTCGTGTTATGCTTTCATATTGATCATTATTCGTGTTACGTTTGCGAGGAAAAACGGCTAATGACAATTGTAAACGAACGATAGAGGAAAACATGTACTTGTAGTGGCTTTGTTACCAACGCGCAGAGAATTCGTCACGCGTTGGAGTTTCGGTTCAACGTGATTTATCTTTCATTTATTCAGCGATCGTATAAAAAGTATATCTACACGTTTCTTGCGCTTGTATTTTCATTAAACAAATAATTCCCTCGATATGTTAATGACCAATCATTAAGGGGTTACACCACCCTGGCGCTCGGAAAAATAGGTATAAAAATAAACTTTTTTTTTTGACGTTGCCATTAAGTATATAAAATGATCTTTATTTTATACATATATATATAGTAGTTTTATGAACAATTTGCAATATTAACGATTAAAAAAAAATGTAAAATGGCGGAGATATGAGTAGGATCCTCTTTTGAAAGTCCTTGCTGATCGTGTACATGATTTCTTTGTTAGGCATCGTCTAAAAAATAATAAATAAATTTTTTCTCATTTATAAGAGTAATAGCTACAATGTGACGTAGGATTTTTGTGATTGGGTGCCATGTTCGAAAGTTATAAATTTTTTAAACGCAAAATTTCGATGAAAATTCCAGTTTTGTGTTTCAAACAGCTGTCATTTCTACAAAAAAAATTTTAAAAATTTTCCCCTATGTCACATTGTAGCTATTACCCTTATAAATAAGGAAAAATTTATTTATTATTTTTTAGACGATGCCTAACAGAGAAATCATGTACACCATCAGCAAGGATTTTCAAAAGAGGGTCCTACTCATATCTCCGCCATTTTATATATTTTTTTAATCGTTAATATTGCAAATTGTTCACAAATACTTTAATGGCAACGTAAAAAAAAAAGTTTATTTATATAAATAAAAATTTTCTACTTGGACTTGCAACAAACTGAAATGAAATGCAAATTGATAGTATTATAATATATGCAAATAACAGTATTTCGCATTATTTGCAGTAAATTCGCAGTCTAATTATTACCGGTACGGTCAACTGTTTTTGTAGCAGTTCGAATCACGCGGGCTTTTTCGAACTGTGGGTCGACGCAACCTTTCGGCACGAATCTTCACGTATATCCGGAACTTGTTTCCTGAAAGAAACTATTTGAATATCCGGATAAGACCTTCGAATGCCTCAGACGTACGCGTTAAGTCGAAATTCTTCTTTGCGTTTCACGGTTTTTACGATGTTTGAACGGTCAAGCAGCGATTCGAACCGGTTCGAATCACGTGATCCTGGATACGTTACAAATGAAAATTTCAAACGCAATTTGAATTGTAATAGAATATTCAATAGAATTATTTTCACATGTAAATTTTTTCACTTCAGAATTTGTTTCTTTAGCATTTACTTTGAATAGGATTTCTAGTTATGAAGGATAATTAGTATTCTTTTTTCATTTGAACGACATCTTTCAATCTCCTCACAGGGGTGTCATACTCATTGATCAATGTTTTTCTGATTTGCAAAATGATTTCGTCTCGCTATAGAAAATTGCCAGTCGGTTCTCGTTCCGGATAACATCCGACTGTCTGCTTTGCTAAGGACACGTAATACTCTAACAAGATTGTCTATCGTTTCCACGAAATAATGATGATCACCCCATCTCTACGAGCACGTTGACTGGTCGCGTTGTCATACATACATATATGCACATATGCGAGTAATATGGGGAACTCTTTGTGCAAAAATGTGTTTTTACGTTCGGTGCATAAATTGTATCAAACGTTAAACCGCAAAATTGCAAGAAGGTTGATACAGCAATAAGTAATGTGTGTCCTCGTCTGAGCGATACTGCCAATCATATCGTACAATTTTGAAGATAGGCAAAAATGTTTAAATGGAAGGTATACGGGGGGCGAGGGGCACATCTGCTGGCGAACGTGTTAACAAATTTGTGAAGCAAAAAAAATGTATATTATCAATTTCAAGGATTGTCATTTTAAAAAGAGAGAAAACTATTTTTTTTACAGGGACAGAGAAAAATAGTAGAAGGAATTGTTTAACTCGTATTTTGCAAATGGCACGTATGGAACAGTCGCTAGTAGAAGGTTAACGACTTTCATTTTGATTCCAATCATTTTATCATACAATAAAGAAGAACAATAACAATTTAGTCCGACATTGTAGCTAGTAACCGTTCTGTTATCTAAATAATCGTGAATTAAACGAGCCGCAACCGTTTCGTGTTTGGTATCATTTTAATCAGAAAAATATCAGGAGTATGTCGGTAAAGTTTCATGAAAAAAATATTTAAAAAGAAGAATGTTATATTACCTAATTGGTATAGTCTCAGCGAAACGCTGGTCGTGTTTGGTATCATTTTAATCAGAAAAATATCAGGAGTATGTTGGTAAAGTTTCATGAAAAAATATTTAAAAAGAAGAATGTTATATTACCGAATTGGTATAGTCTCGACGAAACGATGGCCGTCGATCTTTTGTTTACTCGCTGTCTTTTTCTACGTTTGACGCCTGCGACAAGAATTCGAGGAATAGGAGTTTGTACACACTACGGCTGACCTTCTAGTCCCCACGTTTTCAACGTATCTATACGATCATATTACACTAAGAATTCTTTAGAATTTTTCAAGAATTTCTAAGAAAATTAACTAAATCAAAGAATACTCGAGAACCGTGTCTTGAAAAATATGTGGAAATATTTTAGGCTCGGCGAATGATGGACGATTATGGCAACCGGTGTCGTATACTTTTCAATGGCCGATTAATGCAATTGATTAAATGGCATGGTGTAGTAAGTTTAGACATCCGATGTGTACAAAGTCCGATTATACCGTTCGACGGCGCTCTTCAAGCGTAATCTGATAAACGAACTTCCGTGAATGGCGTGAGTAACTCCGCCTGACCGGGTCGTTTATGTAAACAAATGTCGGCTGATCGAAACGGTTTGTTTTTTTGCGCTCGGGCTGTTATCGGCCCGATCGCCGATTGCCGAGGGTGAGCCGATTTCTGCGCGCGCCATGTGCTTCTCCTTTTTTTCCCCTCCCGAGTATGGCGTGATGCCACCAAACCCGGCACGTGAACGCATACACACATGATCTCTGTCGCGAAATTACGTAATTTGTTGCTAGCTGGTAGCTGCGTTTTTTTGCGGATATGCATCGGAAGTTCGAGGGTGTCGCGTGCGACAGATTCTGATCCATTATAACTATCTTTAACGATTCTACTTTATTTTACAATTAGGGAAATTAAATAAATACCTTTATTGGGAATTGTTTAATGTTTCGTAATGAATTCCGAGTACATCTAATTTTGTCAGTTTTACGAAGTGATGAAATTTTTCTAAAGTCGACGGAATTAAGTTTTCCTTATCGCATTTACTTTACTTTACCGATTCTACTTTATTTTACAATTAGGGAAATTCAATAAATACCTTTATTGGGAATTGTTTAATGTTTCGTAATATGAAATCGCGCAGGATCCGAGTACATCTAATTTTGTCAGTTTTATGATGAAATTTTTCAAAAGTCAAATTAAGTTTTCCTTATCGTATTTACTTTACTTGAAGCTATTTTCAAACTATCTTCAGATAACTTGGTTATCTGAAACATAACACTACGTTACAAGAGTTCACGTATCGGTGTAAAGGTAATCGAGAACACGGTGCAGCTATAATTACGTAATCTTACTCTGGAATAATCACTGAAGATACAATATACAAAATAATTTTTGGATTCGAGCAATTTACAAATACACGGTTTCAGCGGAAACCTTGGATCTTCTGTTTGAAAAACGCTGATGTAGACAACGATGCAAAGCGTCAGATTAGAATATCTGATAAGTGTATGAATTATAGATACGACATGGCGTGTTCGGTCGATTTCGATCATCGCAATATTTTTGGACATTGATATTTTCGCACAGTTGTTTGAAGAGTTGTGCACAGTCGAAGAGTTCAAAGGTGGAGTCCTCAAAATAATTATATTTTTTTGAAAAACGAATATTTAACACTGCAAATTTTTTTATACGTTCTCCAAGGCATTATTTATGTATAGTAAAAATTTCGTAAATTTAAATTTAACGGTTTGATCACAATAAATTGTCAAAGAGGGTCGACTTTTAAGCATCCAACCAGTCAGTTGATAGAATGTTCGCAAAAAATTGTCTAACTTAAAAATGAATTTTTTACTTTGGCCATTTTTGCATATGTCCTCCAAAACATTGTTTATATCGCGTAAAAATTTCGTCAATTTATATTTAGCCGATTGGTCACAATAAATTCCCAAAGAGAAACGGTATTTCAAGTCTCAAAACCGGTCTGTTCAAATTTACATTTACAATTTGTTTTTTTTTATTAACGCGTATCCGAATGGAAGGAATAACAAAGTATAGTGTCATAGTGGACCATGATGACGACGTGTCCGACTGCGGATAATGATTTCTCGTGCGTCATAAGTCGGTTCGTACGCACTTTCAGAAATCGCGGGCCCGCTAATTACTGAGCAAACAGAGTTTTCCCCCGCGACTTTTCCCGTCAAACCGTGCGCGACACCTGTAATTTGCATGGCGCACGACCAATGACGTGCGGGCGCGCGGATCTTTCAAACAGGTCCGAGGTCATCCCTGGCTCTCTACTTCTTGCTCCTAGATATGTCTCTTTTTCAACTTCATAGAAAAAACATATACAGAGTGTTCATTTGAAAACTTTTCCAGCCGAATATCTCGAAAAATATGAAAGATATTAAAAAAGTGTAAAACACGTGTCCAAGGATTTCGAGGGGGAAAGGGGGGGCAGTATCAGTTTTTTATTTGGGTGGCGTTTTCAAGGTCATTTGAAGGTCATCTTTGTTTTTTCAAATGGAAACCTTTATTTTTTATTATGGGATCTTATTGTACGTAAAAAGACCAATAATTTTCGTAGGATACTTTTTTTTTATCCGCGCAATTTTTTTATCCCCCCTTTCCCCCTCGAAATCCTTGGACACGTGTTTTACACTTTTTTAATATCTTTCATATTTTTCGAGATATTCGGCTGGAAAGTTTTCAAATGAACACCCAGTACATACTACATACTTGGTTATTTGATCACTTTATTTGAATTTCTAAAAATCTACTTTTCTACTTTTAATATCCGTTAAACACGAACATTTTCTTGTACATCGCGGTCCCAAAGTGTAAAGCGTGGTTAAATTTGTTTTCAAATGAGTAAATTTGAATTTTTATCCCTCCTTAACAAGATAACAATGTTAAACATTTAACAATCCAACGATTATATATCAAAATGGGAACTTCGGAACCAGGTGCACGGACTTCGACGCATCTACAAGTTGCACCTGTTCTTCTGAAAGTAACAGTAGCAATCATTTTCGCACAGATTCCTCGGTTAATTCTCCATGGAAATGACTCCACGATGACGAAGAATGAAACCGCTCACGCACGGTCCAACAGGTGTCATCACAGATGAGGTTTAGGTTAGAAAGTAGCTGAGCCTGGGATCCGAGTTGTCAGGGATATTGCATAGAAGAAACTTTCACTCGTTAGAGGAATAAAACTCAGCTGGGGGTACAGCCTAAGCTGAAACTGCCTCCGGGTTGACTATAGCACTCATAGTCCTCTGGCTAGATTACTAGACCCTATTTTTATCAAACGAAACTCTGTAGAACTGCAGTCTGTCCATTAGAACCACGTATGGCCAGTTATTATAATTATTCTGATTTGTTAGATTCCTTTATTTGAAAATGAACTTATCGCTGTAAATTTTTGTCCTAATATTTAATTTTATTAGAATTTTTAAGAAGATTAAAAAATGGTTTAAATAGATAGCTCCTTGTCTTATGGTTATGATTATAGACTGCGAATCTTTATGCAAAATAAAAATTGTCTGCGTCATTTGCAAGAGACAATGGCCATTTAGAAAGATTGTAGACAGTATGAAATTCTGTTTATCCTACTACTGTTTTAAATTTCAATAAAATTTGCAAAACACGAGCTCGTTTTTGTCATAAATGCATAAAATCAGGATTTCTTTGTTCAGGTCTGGCAGTCATCTGGCAAAGCAGTGACTCGCTATTGACAGTCAGTAGGCAGCTTCGCAATGGCTAATGGGTCTCATGATCAATTAATAATCAATAATCTTTGCGTCCAAAGGGGTCAAGACGCTCTTGTATCTCTAAATCTTGATTCTGCAATCGCTGATGGCTGCAAGCTCCGACTGAGGTCACTCGTCAGATAAATTCCAACATCCAGGTGTAGGCGGCGGTACTCTAATGACCCGCTGAGGCCCCAGTTTACTGGCACAAGATGTGTGCACATACGTCATGCTCATTAAGCCAAAAGTTCTCTAGGAGATGTCCACGAAAAAATGTCTCCCATTCTCGAAACCCCGATTTTGCTGGAGCTGGTAGCCACTTTCAGTGATAAATCGCACCCGACGTCCGGAGATACAAGTGAAAGCCTTTCTCCAGTGAACGGCCTCGGATTCTATTGCTCAATCAGACTGTGGCATGTTTTTCGGAAGACTTCATATAGTGGCCATAATCTCTCTCTGGCGAGGCTCGTAGCTTGTGCGACTATACCAATTTGGTGACGGAACTGTGTTGTTTTTAATTATTAATTTTTTAATAATTTTTAAATTATTAATTTCTTTCCTTTTTTTTATGGAACTATCGTATCCGTGACGTTTTTCTGATTAAAATGAGTCCAAACACGAGACAATTCGAATACAATTTAGTAGAACCTCGATTATCCGAACTGACTGGCGGAATTAGAATCGTGGATTAAACAAGCAAATATGATTCAAAGTGTATCGTGTTTGTACTCGTTCGTATCGGAAACATGTCACGAATATGTTAATAACCATTGAAAAATGTTTTATCTATTTTTTTTTGCAAATACTATTGTGCGCATTTCTTTCAAACGAGCAAATACGATTCAAAGTGTATCGTGTTTGGACTCGTTTGAATCGGAAACACGTCACGAATATGTTAATAACCATTGAAAAAAGTTTTATCTATTTTTTTTTTTTACGATTGTGCGCATCTCTTTTACGCACATAGAGAGAGATTAGAGTTCGAACGGAAGCTTTCGCAGTTCTATGACTCTTCCTTTCAAGAATAGATTGTAATTGCAAGTTTTATCTACAAGATACGTTTCATAAACGAATAATGCGCGCAGTTAAAGGACATCGGAGAAGACTCGATGATATCATTCGGTCGGAGGAGATAAGGAAATGAAATCAGTGTAATCGAATCGAACAATTAAAAAGCGACAGTATGGTTTACAGACCGTATATGTCCGTTCGACCGAAGGTTATTCGAACTAATTGTCTAGATTGTCTAGATTATGTGTGGCAGACGCTCTTTGCTCCGGGAGTGGCACGAAGTGTCCTCGGGGGCAACATGTTGTACGACGCCAGAGGATAATGAGATCCTTGGTCTTCGTCGTTGACAGAGTTGAAATGTTCTCGTTTTCTGTGGTATTCGCTTCGAACGTGTCCCCATGTATAGTATATATCTCATTCTACTGCGCACCGAATAATTCCTATGCATATTCTACAGTTTAGATTAACGATTCAAAATGCGTCGAAAGTCTCGGAACGTTGACGCACGAGAATTCTTTTTAATTGCGTTTTTGCGTTTTTGCGGTCACGTAACATTATTATTGTGGCATGTTTAATTTTAGTGTGGGTTACGTTTTATTCATCTGCATATGATTTAGTCGGCGACCACCTTACAAGGTAGAATATTGCCTTGGCATTGTAATTAACATACATTAGATGCGTCGGAATGTTTGTCGCATTGTTAAACTAAAACTCGAACAAAGCGTCGTTATTGCCCATAAAACCAAAATAGAGAGCTAGAATAATTTCTCTCTGCTCATTGTGCTACACAATGGCAGTTTTACAAACTAGCAACAATACAATAAAAAGAATTAAAAACAGGAATTTTTGAAAATTGGATTTAAACCGTTCCAACAGATTTTCTTCTTTCGTCGAAAAACTTTGATTTTGATAATCAGACTGAATAAAAATTGAAACGAGCTGGTAAAATTTAGTAAAAATATTTCGAGTGGTCAGGGCAGAAAAAAGTGGGAAAATGCACGCTTAAGATAGACTGATAAACGGAGTCAGTTTGTGTGCTTTTTTAACGATGTTGATAATCGGACTGAATAAAAATTCAAACAAGCTGGTAAAATTTAGTAAAAATATTTCGAGTGGTTTGGGCAGAAAAAAAGTGGGAAAATGCACCCTTTAGACTGATAAATGGAGTCAGTTTGTGTGTTTTTTTAAAACGATTTTGTAGCGTTTGTCGGACGCTTTTGTTCGGTTTTTCAAAAAGTTCAATGTATTGTATTTATTCATTTATGGTAATGTAGGTGTCACACGGATAACGTTGGACCAGAATGCATATATGTGTCGCAACGAAATGTATTCGGTTCGAATACAATTACGCAAAATGAAGACATCGCGAGCATACTACGCCTGTCGGCTGAGTCGGCTATTTGGGACATTTAATGGTCGACCACTGACGTATTGAATGGATTAATTATATCGCACAAAGAAAAGTGAAGTGTGGCTTCAAGAACTTCTTGTCGCACCATTATGAATCAATGAAACATAATCTAGCTGGTACAATTTTTGCTTGGGAAATTTCAGAAAAAATTCCCTAAACCACCGACCCCGGTATTCAATTTTAATTTTCAATACAAAGCGAAATTATCAACTTCGTCGACTTTGCTTCAGCATTGCAGAAGTTGCAAATTTTTTTCCACAGGAAATTATTCTTTATACCGTTTTTTTGTTGCAACGTCGTAAATATTTAAACGTAGCACGAACAAGAAAACTTTTAGAATTGCAAAATTAGATATTATACAAGCTACTATATCGATTACAATTTAAAATCGTGGTACAATGTAAACATTTCCAGGTATACGGGAATGTGAATATTAACAAAAATTAGCAATATATTATTAGTTCAATTTAAAAAAGAAATGCAACAAAATATAAATTGTATTTTACCAACAAAAATCAATGCTTTAGTAAATAATGTTTCACTTTCACCAGAACGAATGACCCATTTTTATTCCGACAAAGTGGCCAATAAAAATAAGTTGCATAAAGATCCAGGGGTCTAATTACGCGAGCATTTCTGAAAGTGAAATGAACGGTCATTTGGAAGTGTTCATAATGATCGTGCATAGTCGTCGAGGGCGTAACGGAATCGGGCAGAGACACGGAGAGGCCTGTGTACCCGGCTTTTCTTTTCGACCTATTTTGTTCTGGGACTCGTGGCATGCAAATTTTCCTCGTTTAGTCTTGTTTTGTAAGGAGCGGCGGCGAAGGTGTTAGTGTAACGAGGTCGTTGGTTGTATAAGGAGGTCGCAGTTCAACTGTTTCGACTTCCGTTTGGTTTGCGTCGGAGCCAGTGAGGTACGGGGGATATCAATTAAAGTTGGACGTCCCTCATAAACGAAAGTTCCAGTTACGCAACATCGACGATCGCCGCCGATTTCTTTCACTGTATATTTTCTACTGTAATCCCCGTCGATTTGCCATTGCATAATGGATCCCTCTCGTTTGTTGTTTGGGGACCTTTGATTTGGCCCAATGTCATCCTTCGGGCGATGCTCGACGAAGAAATATTTCAGTCTTTCGACGATGCCAAACTGACCTGAATAATGCTTCCAAAATGCTCGACAGCTATCAATGTGTATCGTACGATATGTAGTTTTCAATGATTTCGTGACGTTGGAACGTTGCACAGTGGGCTAAACCGATGAATTAATAGAAACGAGGGAGAGCGATGATTTTCTTTTTAAATTAAAGCTGAGATACTTGAGAATATGGGAAAATAGAGAGATTATGGTACGAACGATTTTTAACTTTGAAAATCTGTGTTAAACTTGCAGAGTTACAAGAAAATTGTGGTTTATCCAATATGTGCCACGTACGGATAGATACTTTTTTTTTACATGCCATTCGTCGTTTCCCGTAGATTTTGTCACGCTGATTTCAAATCCGGTCGAAAAATTTTTTTTACTACCTTAGGATTTTGAAAAAAATCGATTTTTGTGAAAAAAACTAATGAAATCATAATATTTTGGTTGAAACGATTTGTTAACCTACTGGTTTAAAGGTATAATTGTATAATAAACACACGAAACAAACCTTGAATGAATTGGATTCGAAAATTTAAGGCCCAAAGCGGGCAGTTAAGAAATAGTGGTCTCGATGCTATTTATAAATGCGACACAAGTTATGTTAAGCATGCAGAGAAAAGGATAGCAAGTGAAAGAAACTTTTTTTTACTTTTCATTTTTGTCGAGTGAAACCTCCAGTAATGCAATTGCCACAGTTTCCTGAGTGAAATGCACCCAAACATGACATAACTTGAAGCATATTTACATATTATAACAAGTTGTATTGATAACTAAATATGATTACATAATAAATAAATGTAATTTGAATTGTATCGTGTTTGGTCTCGTTTGAATCAGAAAAATTTGAAGATTGTGATAATAAAAGTGCAATTCGTGAGTAATAACAAACAAGGAGTTCCATTTTTGTGTTGGTTGAGCTTATGGTTGTGACTGTAGGACTACCGAGCGTTTAGGGTCATTTCAAGGTACATATGTAGGGGGGCGAGATGTAGCGGCAAACTACAAAGTGGTCGGCCAAACAACTTCAAGATAAGAAGGGGGGGGGGGATAGAGATTTTCTTGTTGCGGAAAAACATTGTATGTACATCGAAAGAAAACTGTATTCTTTAACAACCTTTTAATTACTCAATAAAAATATTAGTATTCAACGTAACCAAGTTTTTAATCAAGTTTTTGCACAATAACAACTTGCAACACTGTTTTTATCGTGCTACGTTAATAACTGATTAAACAAGTAAATCAGAAGTGGCAATAAAAAAACAGTGACGCTGCAAGAAGGGAAATTATATCTTATATTTTTTGCGTAATTATAAATTCTCTTCAATTTTAACTGAATAAATCAATTTGTTATTAGAATTGAGGCTGAAACTTTACGAGTACCTCGCAACCTGTTTGTTTTATTAATTTGATTTTTACAGGGTGTGTTAAGTATTATAAGACCCTCCAACTACAAACAATTTTTTTTTTTTAAATAATCGCAATTTGTCCCAATTTTTTATGTTTAACATTTATCAACTTTGATTCGAGTTTTAAAAAAAGTACCTCCGCGAATTTTTCTAAATTAATTGATGGCATATTAAACTTTAATTTCGCGTTGGTTTAATTTGCTCAAAATGGAGAAGATAATAAAAATTCATAGTAAGCGTACATTTTTTATTCAATAAAAAAAAAACACATAAATAACAAGGTCATCGCAATTTAAAAAGAAAACACAGGCTGTTAATCACAAAATGTGATTAATTTAAATAGTAGTTAAGTAGAACATCTCTTACTTATTTACTTTTATTATAGTTACGGCTTATTATGTTGCATAATAATACATATTAGTTTATATGATTTCACTATGGTACTGTAAAAGCTTTGCTATTTGTTGCCAAAACAATTTATTTATTATCTTTAAATATTTAAAATTGTTTTAGCGTTCGTAGACTCTTGCGGCTGACTGTATGTAGATTTTCGTGGCCGCCCATATTTGCAATATGGTTTTGTGTCCGGGATTTCTCTTCGCAACTGCATTCCATTTCGACATAATTATTCTGCCGACATTTCCACGTGTAGTCCTCGGATACCGTTTCGATTTCATTTAACAATTGTACGGGAACCCGTTAATCACAATCCATTATTAGTGTCAGTCTTCTTAAAAATTAGTATTAAATGTTACTGAAATATTTTTGAAATCAAACAATTACTATAATCTTATTGCTCGGTTAAAAAGAACTGCTATATTGTTGCATGTAATTAAAACGTTTTAACAATTGTACGAGAACCCGTTAATCACAATCCATTGTTAGTGTCAGTCTTCTCAAAAATTAGTTTTAAATGGTACCGAAATATTTTTGAAATCAAATAATTGCTATAATCTTATTGCGCGGTTAAAAAGAACCGCTAAATTGTTGCATGTAATTGAAACGTTTAGCGTCGACATAAAAAAAAAGGAAGTCCGTCTTAGGTGATTTTGAAGGTCGTTGTAAGATCATGGACGTTTTTTTCCATGACAACATCTTTTTATGCCGTAAATCTCGCTCCGCTGTCGAACGCGCGGGTTCAATGATCTACGACCTCGTGACCTTAAACTGACCTTGAGTGGAAAAAAATCTATCCTGCCCGGCTGCGATGTGTGTCGTTTATATAGTGAAATCACTACAACGTCGGATGATTTGTTGGAATGCTGTTGAAATCGTTCTTACTTTCGATATTGTCGGGCAATAACGATAATGATCGCGATAACGTCTCGATTGCACGCATTAATTCTCGGTAACTATATAACAATTTCTATGAAAAAAGGAAACTACGACCCAGCTTCGAATAAGATAATATGCTATAGCACTCGAAAAAGTCTGGGATCAAAGTGGACATATATTGTTATTACTAGGCCACGGATGTTTATGCAAAATAAAAACTTTCCAAGAAAACTGTAGGGAACGGAATTTTCGCATTGCAAAGAAAATATTTATCAACATTAACATGTAAAAATAATTGTTTTTTGTAATTCAATTAATATTTTTCTCATTAATTTAAACATTTTAGAACAAGTAATATATTTATTCATTTATGTAATGATTAACTTGATTAATGTAAAATGGTTCAAAGTTGGAAATGGTGATTGGGAAATTATTATCAACCGCACCTTACGCAACACATATTGGACATTAATAGTATTTAAAACGTGAGACAAAAAATACGTCAATTTATTCGACGTATCATAATTCCCCAAGTCATGCAAAAAAAATACGTTAGTATGACATGTGGTACATAATTCATAAATTTTTTCGTCATAGATCAATGTCGTACGTTTTCATTACTTCTTTTCGTCTTGCAAAATTCGAAAATTATTCTAAACATATGCCATGCGAGGTACATTAAACGATCATACAATGTATTCAGAATTTGTAATAATTAGCGTCATGCATAAACAGTTAATTTTAATCGAATAGAATGGAACTACAGTGAAAATGAAATTATGCTTCTTGGAACAGAACACATCGCAGTTTCAGCAATGTGGTTTTCGATATAAAATGACACGCAGCGTTTTTTGTGGTCGCCGAAGAATGTGTTGCGCGAAGCAAAAAACTGAAATCAATAATATTATTATTTTAACATTATTTCATTTTCTGATTACAGTTGGAAGGTGAGCCGTAAAAGCAAGCTGTTTAGTAACATTTGCTGAGAGAAGTGCCGAGGACACACTACCAAGATGAACAAAGTGGATTACATGGAGGTCACTGTGCCCAACTATTCATACGTCTTCAATTTTGAAGAAACCTTCCAACACATAGACACCAAAATATGGATGACGAAGAACTGGACGAACGGTTTCTACTACTGTGGCATTTACATGATTTTAGTATTTGGTGGACAGCATTATATGTCGACCAGGCCAAAGTTTGATCTAAGAGGCGTACTTTCACTGTGGAACACGCTGCTCGCAACATTCTCCATTATTGGATTTACTAGAACAGCACCAGAATTGATCCATGTACTCAGGAATTATGGGTTTTACCATAGTATTTGTATACCTAGGTACAGACACCTTTAATTTACATTCGTTTCAACGCTAATTAGCATACTATCACTTTTGAATACATTCCTACGTGTGTATCTCCTTTAAACACTAACCTTAGTTGAAATTAACCATATTATAGTGTGGGGTAAGAACTTCATTATCGAATAACTAACAATTGTTATTAATAACGTTGAACGTTTCTATGACTGAAATTGTTGAAACCTTAGACCATATATACCTATAGACACGGCGTAGATAATTTTCCGTGTCCGAAAGATGAAATCAGCTGAAAGACACTGTGACGTCACATTTTCAAAAGATGTACAAGCTATGCCCATCGACAGTGCCTATACAGGGTGGTCCGTTTAAATAAGAACACCTAAATATCTCTTCAGGTTATTGTGATGCAAAAATTATTTGTTACGTAATGTGCATGGTGTCAATGGACCAAATATTTGGCACGAATATGTTTTCCGCCTAGGTAATTTTTTTCGGAGTTATCAAGGTCATCGGTGTTTTTTTGACACATAACTGCATTTGTTTTTTATTGCACCGTGTAGCTGAGCAAAAAATACAATCAGATATGTATAATAACGTTACCTTCAAATGGCCTTAATCTTTGAAAATGAAAGTGAACACTCTGGAAAAAATAATCTTGAGAAAAGAAAATATTTGCAAACAATTCACCTTGTGATACCATTTATATTGCATTAAAAACACTTGTTATGTCATCACAAATAAAGGAGATATTTAGGTGGCTACATTTAGGTGGACCACCCTGTATACTTAATGGCAGCGTAAAAAAAAAAGTTTATTTTTATACCTATTTTTCCGAGCGCCAGGGTGTTGTAACCCCTTAAACGTTTGAACAAAGAAGGTAAACAACGAAAGAAATGCTAGCAAACCGGCTTAAACTTTTTACTGTTTTACATTGCTCCCACGCATCATCTGCCATAAATGCATACAATCCGCAGCCCTAGTTGTAATGTTCCGCAGTGATTGATCTTACCAAAAAACTAACAGACAAATGTATTTTCCAGCTTCATCGAGCAAGACTGCGTGTCAGGGTTCTGGACATGGATGTTCGTGCTGTCGAAGCTTCCAGAGCTAGGCGACACAATCTTTATAGTGCTACGGAAGCAACCGTTGATCTTCCTGCATTGGTACCACCACATAACAGTGCTACTATACTCCTGGTTCTCGTACAAGGAGTACACAGCGTCGGCCAGGTGGTTCGTTGTGATGAACTTCTTCGTTCACTCGATAATGTACTCGTACTACGCGCTGAAAGCGATGCGCTACAGACCGCCTAAGGGGATCGCGATGCTGATCACCACGCTGCAGTTGGCACAAATGATAATCGGCTGTGTGATCAATATCACGGCTTACCAGTACCTGGAGAGCGGACAGATCGAGTGCGGCATCACCCGAGTAAACGTCAAGTTCAGCCTGGCCATGTACTTCAGCTACTTCGTGCTATTCGCTAAATTCTTCCACAAAGCCTACCTGGGCGGCAACAGTCGCAGGGCCAAAGCGGCGAAGAAGGACGGCTACGCCAACGGATCTACGGAATACGAGAAGCTCAAGGCTAATTAAGCAAACCCTCTAATCAACATCCTACATACACTCCTCGAACACGGAACATACACACACACACACACACCGGACAAATAAACAAAAGGCAGTTAAAAAAAGAGACATTTTTGGGAAACATTTTCTAGAAACGGTATTCCGAAGAGATTCGACCCGGAGAACGCTTTCTGAAAATGTTTTATTTAAAGAAAAAAAAAAGACGTATTTTGGGAATGCTTTTCGAAAATGTTCTTTCCTTTGTTCTCCCCTGTTTTTCGGTTTTGAGAGAGAGAGACAGAGAGAAAAAAAAGAAGTCTCTCGCTCCCTTGTGGACACAGTTAGTAGCGTATTGGTGGAGGTAAACAATGGAGGAGAGACGACGATGCGTTACTCGATGAAATATAGCACACTGAATTTTATGATAATGTTAAATGTTGCACACTGAATTTAGTAATGAATTTAAAACGATGGTAGCGTTTAACGCGTTATCGAGCCAGTAACGGAGCTTCTTAGAGGCTCTCCTCGGTGGACGAGAGAAATAGAAGAAGAAGAAGAAGAAGAAGAAGAAACTATTTTTTCGTTTTAGAAACGACAGGGCAACAACGTTGAATTTGTAAGCGGTTTCTTTTCGTTTGGTAGAATGAGGACGCGTTAGAGCGACGCATTTGTTTCGAACGTTGGTGGATTTCACGATTAACAACAAAAATGTATTTTCTATCAAACTTGGAAATATGTTTGATTCTCGCAACGTCGTCGAATATCGAGACTAGAGACAGTTTAGCATCGACCAGGAAACGACACAAGTGTTCTTTCTAATTGCTTCTTACATGGGCTAGTATAAAATTTATACTAGAAGTATTTTGTAACAAGATTTAACGGATGAAGCCTCGTTCTATAGCCGGGTATAAACAATTCCGAAGAATCGTATGTCCACCGAACATATTTCATTAGGGTCTACCTCCGAAAACGAGCAGAGAAATATTCTTCGTAGAAAATAGTAAAGATGAAGAGTAGAGGGAGGTCAAAGAATAACATAATAATCCTGAATTGTTGATGAGGGACGATTGAGTAACGAGAAGCGGAGAAGTATTTATATTTACTATTTTCTATCACGACTATTTTGTGCCGCTAATGCATAAAGAGAAGAGAAAAGAAAAGACGACGGACGACGACGACGAAGACTGACCACGAAGACGAAGACTGATGACGAAGACTGACGACGATGATGAAGACGGACGACGACGACGAAGACGGACGACGACGACGAAGACGGACGACGACGATGACGACGACGACGACGAAGACGGCGATAATGATGAGGATGAGGAATAAGAGCTGCTCACTGACACCTTTTCGTCACTGACCTGCTCAGTCAGGGTGCAGCCAGCTTTGCAGGGACACGTTTATTCTGTTTGCAACTTTTTATATCGCATAATTTGTTCCGAGGAAAAAACGTCGTTCTTTTGTACAAATTATGTTATTTATTTATACGTTTATTTAACTCTTCGAGGTGTGTACAACATGCTAAACTTACTGGGTAGGTTTTTTTACGTGTCGTTTAAATAAAAAAAAAAGATAAAGAAAGCGATGAAATGATGTTTCTGTTGATTTAAGGCGAGAGAAAAAGGTGAAAAAAACAAAGAAAGGAAGGATCAAGAGAATCCATTTGTTCTGTATGATTTCTAATCTCTTCGTTTTTTGTAATTTGAATTTGTCGACATCTTTGTGGGGCTGGTCGCCCTTTGAGAATGATAAAAGTGGAATGAATAATAATAAACCTGACCGATAATTCTAGTCGCGTGGGTCAGAGAACAACAGAGAGCATTTGTTAGCTGAAACAGGAGCGTAATGATTATTATTGTAAAGAAAAATATGTAACGAGACGAGACGAAAAAATTACAATTTGTCCACGCCGCTGATCGACGCGCACTTCCATATACCGGAGAAAATGATTTTATCTTCCTCTGAAACGTGTGTTTCGAAAAACACAGACACACCCACCCACACACACACACACACACACACACACACACACACACAGAAACGCATTTACTCTCGCGAAAATTGCCGATCGCCTCCTGATTCGCACAAATCTTTTAACGATGGAAACGTTCCGTGAAGCCAGCCTGTACACGTGCTTGTATTTATAATTTAAAACACTGTTTATACATAGTTCTATCGATTATTTAAGTTAGAGAGACGGTTTCCGAAACGATTAATGGACTGGGGACCTTCATGCATCCATAAAAAAACCCGAAAATTTAGAAAATGTACAATATTGTTCGAAATGTGTGCATATAGCATGGAAACTTTAGTATCAATTTGATGAGTATAGTACTTCAATATTATTACATTATAGAGTTAACACATTAGCTACCGGCTGTTTAATAGATTTTATGTAACTGTTTATAGTTCGTTAAGTAGATATGGTGTATTATTATTATTATTGTATATCATAGTAACTATTTAATAGATTCTTAAAGTCTGTGATTCGCAGCTAGGGATTTCATAACACACTATACCTACTGGAGTTCGTCGGACAGTTTTTACAAATCTGTGACTCACAGATAGGGATTTAAGATAATCTAACAATTTTTTGAGAACTACTACTTACAAAAAGATTTTTGAACTCTTTTTTTTTTATATAATAACTGAAAATCTTATTATAATAAGCTCTCATAGGTGCCCTAATTTTTAAATAGCTATAACGATTGCAGTTTTCACTTCCAGTATCATAATAATTTTAAGCTCCCTTTTGATACACTAAAACTCCAATTATTAACAAACACCTGGTAGGTACAGTGTCGATAAATCTTTCAATAGTAACGGTTTCTCGCAAGAAGTTATACTTCCAATACCATGATTCACAATATTTTTAAGCCCTTTTTTGATACAGTCGCTAAGAATCTCGTATAGAATATACCGGTAGAGGAAGTGTTAAATATTTCCGTGAGCACGTTGAAATAATTTACGAAGATCAATAATTTTACGCCAAAGAAATTTTATCTCGCATGAAGGCCCCCCAGTTAATTACCCGCTGCATTTGCAAGCAAGTGCAACGTTATCTCCGTAGCGTCGCGCGACCTTGAGAGTAGGCGGGGTTTATCCCGCCGATCCGATTGGTCAGCGACGCGACGCAGGCTCGCGATTAGCTGCGTCGCGAACTGGAGGGGGTAAAAGGGGCGGCGCTACGAGGGAAAAGATGTAAAATCGATTCCTACGGGGGTCGTCTCGACCGAATATCGTGTGTGCTCTTTTGTTTATACTTACGCGAGACCGTCGGTAGCTATACCGATGCGGACAGAGTCAGTCCAACGAAAGACGAATGAAACTGATCGGGGAGCGTTCTTTGTTCCCCGACACGTTCAACCCTGTAACTAATAGTCAAACTTGTCTATTTATTTATAATTGTATAACAACAATTGCCGATGCAACTGTGCGCAGTCGGACGCACGTGTTTCGTTCAGGCGAATTAGGATGCGCGTTTGTCAATGGGCGAAACACGCGCGATTTTTTATTATTATCCACGGAAGAGAAGAACGTTCGAATAATTATTATGGGGGAATTAGGATTTTCTATAGGGAACCCTTCTAGGCCGGTCAATTTCGAATTATCGTTGTGAATTTGTTGTACGACGAGGGGCCGACGGTAAACAAAAATGATACGGGATAAATAAAAGTAATGTAGTATTTGCAATAAATAACGGTGGTCTTTTTTGTAATTGTCGCGATGGGACATCCTTACTTTCATTTGCTATTGAAGAACATATGGACTAATTAATAAAAATATAACGTGCAAAACTGAACTTTATCAATAAATTAAAAATAACAAAATGGACAAAATTCAATTGAATCTTCAATTTTAAGTGCACTTATAAGTGCATGAAAATCCCAGCTATACTCATTGATTTAAACGTTTTCCGGAACAACGTTCCACGGCACAAAAAAGACGTAACATTCAATGTATTGTTGTATCATCCTTTTGTCTCTCACACGAGTGACGTAAGTTCAAGATCATTGGAAAAAATTGATATAAAAATGCTCGATGGAAATAGCAACGTCGTTCTTTGCCCCCACGCGGGAATTATAAATCTTGAGACGCAGGGCCGTACGATGAATTCCGAGCGCCCTGGGACTATTGCAAATACTTTATTCGTTATTATAGATCTCGTGACGATTTTCCTAAGTCTCCGCCGATCTATGGATCGGTCGATCAACTGCCTTCTATGCCGATAAACCGCTAATTGCCATAACGGAGCCATTGAGAAACAGAAAAATTCATTTTGTGATTGATGCTTCTCTGAAAGAATAATCGAGAAAAATTTCGATTCTGCGAATCGTCTTGCGAATGGTATGCATTCTCGGCGACGGAGAAACAGTTATGCGAACAGTTGAACATTATAAAAATTCTTTTTTGGACGGACGCGACTAGTTCTCTAGACCGCCATTGTTCACGGTGATTTAGTTGATAAAAAAAAAATAGGAAAAAATAATGGAAAAAATGGAATTTAACGATTCAGTTGTATAATTAAATAGCGGAGAAGCTCCGAATAACACAACGAAATATGACGCAGAGACCGAACTGCCTAAATTCTAGCGAGAAAAAAAAAACTTAACGTTCGCGATTTTAGAGGTGCATGAGACCCGCGCAGATTTAAATAAAATAAAAAAAAAGCAACAAATAAATAAAACGGGGGTATAAGGTTCGATTCACTTCTTTTTTTTTGGTAGGTATTGCGAATTTTTTTGTACGGTGATTATGTCATCATGAATTACGCGTTTAGACACGGGTGAACGTAACCAAAGCGAGACCAGGAAAATGATAACACTAATGCTGTGTATGTATAGTTTTTTCGCGTGCGTGTGAGAGGAACGTTGATATGGACGAGAGAACAATTTGTATGATTTGTTAGCATGATTTTCCCGTGTGTTGTTTACCTGCAACGTTGTCACATAGTTTCTTTGCTACACACGAATATTGTATGTTGATAGTGCGTAATAATAATATTTATGAACCGAGGCTACGGGAAACGTTTTTTATTTTATTTTGGGTAGACTGGAGGGGGAAGTAACTATTTTGTTTTGGATCACTATATCGTGCAGAAATTATTCCAGTATTAATCATGCAAATGCATTTATGACAAAATGGCCATAATTTCAAATAGTAGAATATGATTAAAAAAATATCAACACACGTTGTTTGCAACTTAATAAAGTCTCTAAACAGAGAAATAAATTTCTGTTTGGTTCTCACGTCTTGAAATAATAGTCTGCATACAGATGTACAGTATAACAATGAAAAATGTATAGACAATTATTTAGTGAATTCAATGCAGTTTTTTTATAGTTGCAGCTCCGGTTTCCCCTAATTGTTTGATTTTCAACATCGTTTACCCGATTCTCTCGGTTTCAGAACGTTTTTCAACATTTTTGTTTCCATTTTCTTCTCGGGGCTCTTTACAATGTTATTGGACGCCAATGTTTCAATAATTCGTGAAAGACCAAAACTGATTCTTGGTATTTCCGATCGATTATTATTAGACTGCGGTCGTATATGCTAATTTGCAATTCTGTTTTCTGATTTGCAAAAAAATTTTACATAATTCGAGAAATTCAAACAATATAGTTACATTTTTCATTTTTTTTTCTTATCGCTTGTATAGTGTTCCAAGTAGTGGCACTTTAAAAATTAATTTCACGATTTTAAGTGAAATTTCTTGTTTTAAACAAGATCGAGCGTGTTTGTTATAAGGATTTTACTTGATATTGTTCGAACTCTTAAAATCCCGCAGTCTACTAATCATAATAATTATCCCCGGGTAAATCAGCACTTTGGTGATCTGTGGGAATTACACTTCACTGGATATTGTTTTTTCGTTCAGAAGTTTGTAAACTGAAATTGTCGTAAATCGTGTAAATTTTGGACTAATAAAATACAATTTGAAAAAACGAGACAGAATGAGAACACTTCCCTATAATTAATTATTGTAACTCGTTCTGTTGTTTAGAATTGTTTCGTTTGTACAAACTTTTTTTGTTGACCGAAAATAAAACTTCTATTTTCAACTTCGCGAGCTGTCGTGATCGTTTTTTCCGAAACCTATTTCTTACATCGTCCAGCTGTGAACATTGTTTTATTTAGGTGTTCCAATATTTTTTTATGTGCACAAAAAGATAAAGATCCTCTTCACAGGATCATATCAATTATCGCAAGCTTTTTCGTATTTGAAATAATCCGAAATAATAATGGATGAACACGATAATAACATTAACTTCTGTTATTTAGTATACAATAATAATATTGTTAAATTCTCTTAAAGTACTCCAAAAATATTTTTCCAAAAAATTATTAAAAAAAATAGTTTGAACATAGTTAAAAAATGTTTTCACAATGGTTTAACAACAATCATATGGTTAGGAATGAAAAATATCTGATTAACAAAAAAAAAAAATTGCACCGCAGTCGGAGACCATATCCGCTGCACCAACCGGCGCCAAATATTTGAATATTACCTACATAAATATATTATTTCCGTTTTTTGTACTACGCAAGTTTTAAAGTCTGGAAAATATTTCTCTGAACGTAGGAATGTTTAATATTACAAAATATATTTTTAAGATTCAGAAAAGATAAGTATAAGTTAGGAAAAACGTTGAAAAAAGTGGTTTTTATTTTTTTCAACTATGACGCACCACACTCAGGGATTTGAAAAAAATTGAGCATAATACTTACGATAATATCTTGTTGCTAAATTAAATCTGTGATTGTGCTTTTTCGATTTACATATGAAATCTGTACTTTTCGATTTCTATATGAAATCTGTACTTTTTCGATTTTTTTTCGTGTTTTACAGCCAGAGTTTGCAACAGAAAAATCTGAAAATTATACCTAATATATGGCTTAGTATCCAAAATGTGTCAGAATTTTGAACTGTCAATAAATGGGGAAAATGGGCCAAAAACTGGTTTTTCGATTTTCCTCTATAACTACCCTTACAGATGAGATATGGGGTGTAACTTGGCAGAGAGGGGTCTTTTTGAATTTCACCACCAAACCCGGGTACAGCCTTTGTAGATTTTATATTGTTATGTTTTTAAAAATTAGTAAACAATGAATAAATTCTGGAAGTCAATTTCCCTTGCGCACAAAACAATTTTTTCATCAATCAATTAATTCGTTTCTGGAAAATTTCTCAAAACAAAATTTGATTTTGCCGTAGACCTTTAATTGTTTAAATAAATTGAAAATTTGCTGCGTTAGAGGTAATTTGCTGTTTATAAAAATTATTTAAAAATGTTTAAATGCATATAATATGTTATAAAAAAATACACTATTGTACGTATTCTTGATAAAAATTATTCGCATACCTTTTACGATTCTATTTAGTCGCTCCGAGGGAGGCTCGTTGCGTTTTACTCGATTGAGCGTGGTTGATAAACTAACTGTTCATTATAGCTTGTGTTTCTTTGCAGCTCACCTCGCTGTGAGTGGGGTGCAAGAATCTTTGTCATCCTTTGTGTCTTTGATTGGTTATTGGCTAATGTGAACGCCTACCTGTGCCGAGGAGAGGGTAATCTGCGCGCCTTCACCCACGATCTCACCCCCTTGATTATGGAATAAAGTCCGACGTGACCGCGCGATACCTTGACTCGGTGGACCCGGTAGAATGTTGTAAATCTTGACCCAGTCCGCTACCGTAACTGCGGTAGTAACAGTGTCAGACTATACGTAAAGATAAACCGAAATCTGCCATGCATGAAAACAATTCACGTGTTTTGATAGTGGTTGACTTTTAACCTATTAGCTAACATATACTATTATACATATCAAACGTATAACGTTACGAACACTACGAGGAAACACAACAAGTATAATGAATACAATAAATACGAAGAATTGATAATAGTAATAAATAATGGATAACAATTTAGTAAATAATGCTAAACATATACATAATATCAGTATAACTGCGTGTATAAATTAAGGAATATCTTGCTATATAAACCATTTGGTTTAAAGCAATAAATAAATAAATAAATTAAGGAATGGGTAGCTAAATAAATATTCTCCAATAAGGTATATTTAAAAAGAATAAATCACCTTGAGACAGTCGAGTAATATCATCGCTAGTTTTTAAAAAAACATATATATATATGACGTCACAAGGTTTAATCGACTTAATTTATGATAATTTATTTCGAAAATCCGTGTAAATGACGTATTCGTATAAGAATATACATACAGGGTGTTCATTTGAAAACTTTCCAGCCGAATATCTCGAAAAATATGAAAGAATATTAAAAAAGTGTAAAACACGTGTCCAAGGATTTCGAGGGGGAAAGGGGGGGATAAAAAAAAGTATCCTACGAAAATTATTGGTCTTTTTACGTACAATAAGATCCCATAATAAAAAATATAGGTTTCCATTTGAAAAAACAAAGTTCACCTTCAAATGGATCAGAGGATTCGAAGTTGCCTTTCAAATGAATCAGAGGATTCAAACTGCGAAGAGTAAATATCGGGCAAAATCGTTAGTCATTATTTTAAAATTTGTAAATACTTAAATTATTGAAAATACACGAAACTTCAAATTATAAAATTTAGAAATTTAACTAAAATTCCGTTTTCCCTCGCACAGCAAGATTCACTCCGATTTTTCCCGATATTTACATTTGCATACATTTGAATTTAAATTAATGCTTAGTAATGCTACAAAATTTATCTTCCGAATTTATTTTCTACATCTATTGTACGAAATTATCGTGCGACATACTGGAATAGGTCTACAAGAAACACCGTTGACAAATAATTCAGTGATAACAATGAATTAAAATTGACTCATTATCTAATTTATTCATAAATTTACAATGACAATCCATGCCTGCTATTTACATAATTACTAATTACATAAATTATTTAAAATAAGCTTTAGTACATTTTTTCTTTTCATATTTGAATTGCATATAAGAAGTATATGCATTTATTACAATATTTTACACAAATACAACAACATAATCGTTGAATTCACAAATTTATTTCTACAAAAATACAGATTCCCCCACTGTGATATCTCTGTACAATATATACAGTGTGTTCATATTATAATTAGCCATATATAGAACAATTGCGGCATTATATATGCTAACTATAATGCAATGTAATTAACGTTTTCAGTTAAAATCATGTGAAGAAGTGTAGTTAACTAAAAACATAGCTGATATGATCAGATTTTATACTTGGCAGTTCTTTTTTATATTGATAATCTAACAATAATACTATTGAGCAAAATATGACCATGATATTCTCCAACACAAATATGATCAATTTCAATGTTGAATGTGTATGAAAATGTCAGTATCATTCCGTCTTCACACTGCTCCTTTCTTTAATAAATAAAAAGAATGTTGCAGTGACTATTTTTTCTCTTTTTATTCTGTTTTATGTATAAGATCATTTTTCTTTGCCCCATTCTTCAGAAACGTATCTAAGCAGATCGGTAAGATTCTCGAAGTCTGTTCTACTCTGTGGAGGATCATTCTTTGGTATGCGAGGTAAGAGCGATCCAGCTTTCATTCGAAATTCTTCTGCATTAGTAGCACCAGAGAATTTCCAGATTCCATAAAAGAGAATGCCGCAGCCCCCAATTGCCCACACGGAACCCCAAAGAAGCGCTCTCATAGCGAGATGAGCCCCAGACTCTGGAAATCCTTTTCCTCCCATGACCCCCATATCGAAGGCCTTTGTGTCCCGCTTTTTAGTTGACGCAAGTGCGCTAGAAAAGCCAATGAGAGCAGAAATTCCTGCTACGCTGCCTAAGAAGACCGTAGCTGCAACATAAAATGAAATTGCTGTAAAACACTACCATTGTAATAAAATTTATCCACTGGAAATCATTTTGTCAGTAACATATAAACAATCTGTGGGACATTAATGGTACTAAATAATCTAATTTGACAGCAATTTTGAAGCTATTATATAAATTCGTGTGTAACTATCATTTTGTAAACATTCTCATACTTGAGATACACGGTGCGTTTCCTTTGACATAACATAATCGAGTACAGAGTTTTCATGACAGAAAATTGTTTCATTTTGTTGCATTTTGTATGAATATAATTTGCTACATGTCAATTAATATGGAAATTAGATTTAATTTAACAAATTGTTTTTCCAACATGCACCTACCATAGAAATTCTCTTTCTCTTTGTCAGTCTTTTTGTCGGACATTATTGTTGTTTCCTATTACAACATTGATTGTATTATTAAAATATATCTAACCAGCTGCGATAACAATTACGAGTTTTGGGAAATCTTCGAAGAAACTTCGAAGAAAATTGGTTATAGTTTACAGAATTGTGGCCATGCTTAGCGGCTTGCGGTTCCATTCGAGTCATATACTTCTCGTTAAATAGATGTGCAAAAAGGTAACCTAAAAACGTATATAGCAATTTATTTTAAAAATTTCAGAAATCGAATTTATTTTGAAAAATTACAGTATTATTTATTGTAAGTCTTTAATAAAATACTGAAATAACATTTATTCACAGTAATGGAAAATTTTCCCGACTTCAAACAATTATTTAAACGAAGAAATGTTACACAAGTTTCTGTGCGCACTGTGTATATAAAATGAAAACATTTATTATGCATTTAAAAAGATTTTGTAATTATTTGTAATAATTACTTGATTATTTTTTTTTAGCAAAATTGAGTACTAAATACTTAGTTCACGATGATAATATTGACTTTCTCATCTAGTGATTTACAATTTACAGTCTATGGCAGATCCTTCATAGATGTTGTTCAGTATTAAATAAATTTTGTTGCAATTGATTTTGAAAGAAATTAATTTCTTTAATATTTGGAACTGAAAGAAAAGGAATAATGGAAGGTAAGCAAACGTTTTCTAATTACGTTCCGAACAGAAATTACGATCTATTTAATCTAATTGTCAGCACAAAGTACTCGATGTCAAAATATCTAATGACAGATCATCCATTTCCTCTTACGTAGATATGTTTAAAAAATAAATTTTTCAAAAATAATGCACATTTTTATAATAATAATCGCCATAATATCAAGTTTTAACCAATTTTCCGTTTCAGGTGAATTGAAGCACAATATTGCAAAATTATTGGAGGAATTACGATTTGTTGTAAAGTCGGAGAAAGAGATTGAAGATATTATTCAGGTGTTAGATTCTATTGTCAATGTTAGCAAAACGTCCATCGGAGGTATTTATTCATGTTTATGTTAAGTAATTCATCGTACTCCCAGAAAACAATATTTTCTTTCAAGAGACTATAGTAATAAACACATCCGTAATTTAATCCTTAATTTAATTTCATAAATTTTCATAATTCTAACTATACGCATTTTTCAGAGTCTACCGAGTTCTCAGTGGACGATGTTTTCCTAACATTATTGCACCACGAGTCCAAAGAAATAATCGCGAAGACTGCAAAGGCAATAGCAGAGATCGCCAAAAGCGAAAGAGGAAGAGAGAAATGCACCACCACAGATATAGTGAACGCGCTGATCAATCTGTTAAAAGATGATCGCGTTGACGTGTTGACACAGACTTCCAGAGCTTTGGGGAATATTTGTTACGAGAATGGTAGGGATCTTTAATCCCTAATGACCCAAATTTTGTTCATGTATGTAGCTGCTGTTAAAATCATCATTATTATAATACGATATTCTTGGACACATCTTCTTATCAGTCAAATTTCAATACTTTTTGTAAGTTTGATTTTCCCAGATCTGTGGGATTTCCTTATTTATTTTAACTATCTTAAAAAATTGTTATAGAAAACGGGAAAAAGTTTATCGAAAATCAAAATGGGTTGAAATCGATTTTGGCAGTGTTGGACAAAAGTGTTATATTGAATAATGTAGAAGGGGCACCGTTTCTTCGTAAGGTTGCAGTAGGTCTTCTTTTGAACTTTCTTATTGTCCGTTCATCCGTCAACACAGAGGTAACAAGTTCTTACATTTTCACTGTTTGTAAAATTACTTGTTAATGATTAAATTATCACAGATATCCTAGTATGTTGTTGTAAGAAAATGGCGTTATACACTACTGATGTGTTAGTATGTATTAAATATTATTACTTTGATAAAAGAGAATTTAAAATTACGTTCAAAATTGATGAACACATACTAATGCATTCTGTATTATGCACTTAATGTAATTAGCTAAAATAACATACTAGTGCATTCGTGGTAATTAATATGTTAATCTGTAGGAAAACTTTCTTAGGCATTGCAACAGGAAATTGTACCTATTATATGCAGTGTTTTGGAGATCGATGGTACCGAAGGTGGAGAATCTGCAATGCACGCGCTATTAATATTAGACATATTGAATGACGCTAATATAGAGTTCTTGGACGAAAGACTTACGAAAATTTTGGTAGACATTTTGGCCAGCGATACGTCGTCAGAACTTTCTGAGATGTGTTTGGAACTTCTTCATGGTCAAGCAGAAAGTGGTACGTATTTTTTATTATTTAACTGTGCTTTAAATCAACTGACAACAATTACATTTTAGAGAATTCCAAGCTGTTGCTTACGAAAGCAGGTGTCTGCGAACTTCTAATAAAGCTTCTGGAGAAACATAGTCCGTACTGCACAGACGAAGAGGCTAGGTCAGTGCTGAAAATTGCTTGTAGCCTAATCGTGCTCGTGCTAACCGGAGGTACATTAATCACAAAATTTCAGATTAGTTTATCAGTAGCAGTATATAATTAGAGCGTAATTAAAATGCTTCTCTTTTGATTAGATCAGAGTATGAACATTTTGTATGATAACAGTAATGGTGTTGTATATAAAAAATTGGTCGAATGGCTCGAAAGTAGAGACAAAGATTTGCAGATCACAGCAGTGTTGGCAATGGGCAATTTCGCTCGCACTGACGTCCATTGCAAGCTTATGGTTGCGCAAGACGTTCACAGGAGTCTTCTTAAACTTCTACAGGATAATAACACGGACACAGCTGATATTCGATTTCAGCATGCACTGCTCAGTGCCCTGCGAAATCTTGTTATTCCTGCAGATAATAAGCCTGTGATATTGCAAGATGGATTGATAGACGTTTTGTACTCGATGTTGCATATTCCATCTTACCCGGTGGTCTTTAAGTTGTTGGGAACGTTGAGGATCGTCATCGATGGTCAATGTAAGATTTTCTGCCACATTTTTAAATCTTTAATCCCGTGCATTATAACATCGAGTTGGACACCACTTGAAGTATGTCATTTTTGAAATTACAGGTGAAGCTGCTGAAGAATTAGGGAAGAAAACGGATTTATTAAAGAAAACCATTGAATGGTGTGAAGTGGAGGAGCACCCCGGTGTCCAAAGTGAAGCGAATAGGCTAATAGCTTGGCTAATTAATAACAGCAGGTTGTTTGATTTTTCTAAGAACGTGCGTAGTTGAAGTACACATTTTACCATAATTAATTTATAAAATTTCTACTTCAGGGATAGAGAAATTGCCATGCTGATGGTAGAACACGGAGCGCTACCGCATTTAGTTAAGATGTTAGCGTCGCAGCACGTCCTAATGCAAAACGAAGCTTTAATTTGTTTAATGGTGCTGACGACGATTTGTTTATCGCGATGCGAGAAGCTTCTGTTGGAGGCTGATATAGCAGAAAAGCTTTCTACATTTCTTGAAGTCGCGAGCAGCCTGGAGAAACCGATTATTCACAATGCTGTGTCCCTATTGGACAATCTTGTTAACTCAGGTATTTTGTTATTTTTAACACTAGGTTTATGGGGCACTAAGACCGACTATTTTACATTATTTTATGAAAATAAAGAGGACGTGTCCGTCCAAACTTTTCTTTCCATTTCTTAAATAGTATATACTCGAAGAAATAAATTTGTTGAATAATCTTTACAATCCTAACGGGTCCCGTAAACCTAGTGTTAAATATGTGAAATGTCAAGATGAAATTTGGTATTAAAATTTGATTTAAATTTTAGAGACATTAAGAGAACATGTTAGACAAAGTAATTTAAAATCGTTGTGTCAAAGTATGCTCGATAACGATGGAGAATCGACGATTGGGAATAAATTGAAAAGAATTTGCGAGAAGCTTAATTGAGTAAATATTACTATACTTTGAAGAGGTACAAGTACCAAATCTTTCTTCCCGGATGAAAATGAGTCTTCGTACTTCAATGTGACAAACATATAAACAGTCTCATATCAGAAGCAATATTTTTGTAAAATCATGAGCAACAACCACAAACAGAGTGACGACGACGACGTTACTCGAGCATTTTCTTAATTGAATTCAGTTTTCATTCGTTTCTGTTCGACCGTTTTCATCGTTGTGAAGCAGACTGCGGATGTTTATGCACGTGTACAGAAAGTATGCAGTAAATACGCACCTTGCGTATTGTATTTATGCAAAAATAAAATATATGTCACGAGAATCCTCAAGAGATAAAAACGAATTTTTTTATCCAAGTCCTGTTTTCGCGACTATATTCTATATAAAAATATACATTCGCATAAACATCCGCTGTCTCGTCATAAGCATTTAAGTTACCGAATCATCGCATGAATATATGTATGTAATTATATATATATGTACTAGATGGGTGAATTTTCCACGATTTAACATAAACGAAATTCGTCAATTGATTATGGAAAAAAAAGGTACTAAACATTTGTCAGCTAAGTAAGTTCTTAAAAAGATAAAGAAAAGCAGGAAAAATATGTGTGTACTTTTAGGGAACCGACCAAATTGTAATATTCGTGCGACCAACTATGAGATTAATATTATAATATTACCTATACACGACAACTTCGGACAAACAAAATTTTCTTTGCTAGTTTCGACGAGTTGGATTGTTTTGTAGAATTTTTATAGATGTATCTTCGGAGTTACTTTCAATTGTTGTTCTGATTATTTAGTCATTGATAAATCGATCCAAAAAATAGCTTTATGAACGTAACAAGTTGATTTGCGTATTCGATGTTTACGATAAATTTAAGAAAATATTTTTCTCGGTTTATGTACTTTCGATGTAATGATTATAAACAGACTGCGGATTTTATGGATTTATGACAAAAATGAACATTAGAAGAATTATAATGTATACATGATGTTATTTGAATCATTAAAAAAGAAAATGTATTTTCATTTAACGTACGTTTCCTACAATCGATTTGGACAATTTTATATTTATTTCACATAAAGATCCGCAGTTTAATTACAAATTATATGAACACAAAATACAAGAGACGGATGAGTATCTCGTGTTCTTTTTATGTTATTTCCCCTTTCATTTTTTCGGCAATTTTCTGAAATTAGTAATAATTTTTACAGTTGTTATGCTTTCAGAAAAAAATTGTAATATATGTTTTACATTGATAACATATTTTCGAAAAATTACCGAAGGGGTTCTTCTAATTGATGAAAATTTTTTATTCAATTTACTAATACTTGAGATTAAAAAGAATTATCAAAAATCACAATTGATTTAATGGATTAATGAAATTAGTAGTCAATTAGTAATGATAGATACAAATCGTTGATCATCAATCGCTGATTAAAAGATAGCGAAATATGATCGAATATTGATCTTGAAATTGTAAATTTGAATACTTTGATGGACCAAGCCAAATATTATTCGAGTTTTTCTAGATTGCATTATCAGATCGACGAGCACAATATAGTATGGGCGATAACAATGCAAATATGTACATATTGTTTAATTTGACGTGGAGGCGATTTAGGCATTTAATGATTCGAAGCATGTGGTTCGGGAGCAGTCCGCGAAAGAGAAAATGGCGCCTCGATCGGCTGGGCTGCCACGTAATGTTGTGTGTCCCCTCGACGAGGTACATCTCTCCGACAATTAACGGCGAATTACACCGTAAAAAGTGCAATGCACGTCACTCGGTGCAGTGAGATCTAAACTTGTGTGTTCTTCTTGCCGTGATAACCTCGTCGAGAAGGTAAGAAACATGTTTATTCACTTGAAAAACCCGACGGCGATACTCGCCCCGCAGAGCACCCTAACATCGACGTGACGTTTTAACCTTTCGTTTCACCCCGTCTTAATCTTTAGCAAAATTCTCCTCTTGTCTCTCTCCTCTCTTCTACGGTGAATTACGGCGCCTGATTTGCAGATTTTTTTTTCTCATTTCCATCTCCCACGAATTCCAGGCTAACGAGCAATTATCGTTTCGCACTCCGGATCTCCGCGATCCTGCTTCATGTCATCGTTATTTTATTCGATTATATTTAATGGTTCGGTTACTTTGTTTTTCTCGTTTCTGCTCGCGTTGCCTTGTTATTGCTCGTAATCAAGCTTACTTTCGCGCTGTTATTTTTCTTGTCTTAATTGTACTTGACATTTTTTGCGAAATTCGCTCGAGAGACTTGTGGAGCCTTTGCCATTCGTGTTAATTTATTTTGAAACACTCTATCTATATTGTTGTTTAAACTTCTTTACCGTCTGGCGACTGTTTTTTAATTATTTGTGGCGATTCCTTATTCCTATCGTGACGTCCTAATTTCTTCTAACTATTTATTTCGGTTTATTTCTAATTTTATTTATATTATTATTGTATCTTGTAAATAGTTTCAATATTTGCGTCATTGTACACGTGCAATTTTTGATAAAATTTTAGTTGACACTGACTAATATTTACGGAGTTATCTAATTATACGTGAATAGTAAATAATATAGTATATGTATGCACATTTTTGATTTATGGATTGTCCACAGGTATGGTGTCAAACGTTTTAACATTTATTTATTGCAAATAATTGATCATCCACGTAATTATGTTATGTCAAATTATATTATTTATATATAAATTTTTACTTATTTTGTAGAATTTAATAAAAATAAGTTAATGTTGAAAATATATTTACCCCAGAAAGTTTGATTTTGTACATATTGGAGCAGTTTAATTATATCTCGATTTGTATAGTAAATTAATATTGTTTTTGTAATATGCTTAGTGACGTTTGGAAATCAGCAACATGTCTCAGCCAACGGACTACCAATATCGTACATATGCTAATGACAGTAGCATGAAAAGTGGTCCCCCGCAGATGGTAAATGGCCAGGCAAGCGCGACACACCATAATGGCATGCAATCTACAAATTACAATTTCACAGGTAGGTTCTGAAGTAAATAAACCACGACTAACTACATCTTATTATTTTCCCACGTATGCAATCTAGAACTCTTCCGCCAAATTATGCTTGTAAATACTTTTCCTGTAACATTTTAAAACTCACAATGCATGCAGCTACCATGATACTACCCCTTAGACTAAACATCAGTATGCCATACTGAGTCTGAGAAATATTTCAATTTAACGAAGCGTTAAACAAACCATTTGTTTTTTAAGGTGTTCTGTCTTCACAATCATCACGAGATCCATCTAGAGAGACATCGAGAGATCCATCTCCAACTCCATACCTCTACAATCAATACAGATCACCATTACCTCGTCCACCAATGTCCCCTCTAATCAATGGCCAACAAAACTCAATGAATCCTGTAATGCCACCGCCAGCAAGGTTACCACAGAGTCAGCAACAACCACCAATGTATAATGTTCAGAATCAATTTCAAGTGCCTGCGACGCAGCATCCGCCGCCTCCAAGAAATGACTTAGTGAATCCACCGATGGAACCACCGAAACCACCACCAACAACTGGATTCGATCAGAATTTACCGCCGAATCCGGCGTCGGAAGCGAAACCCTACAAAGTTGACAGCCAGGATAACACGGTGCAAGGGACACAGTTGTATTCGCAGGAGCAAAACAAGTTTCCGAATCCTATGCAACCACCCAGAGGACAGCCACCTTATCAACAAAACTTTGGAGGGCAAAGAATGTATGCGAAGAATGCACACGTTATGCAGCATGCTGCCACTGTACCAAATACAATGTCTTATGGACCGGTTGGGAGTGGTCCTCAGATGCAAGCGAAGCCTCCTCCTCCTCCTCCTCCAACTGCGGCAGCTGAATATCCTCCACAGAGAACGGTATGAATTTTTATTTACACTACTGTTGTAGTATGCATAAAAACGCAGTATCGGATTTAATTTTTTAAGAAAATGCTGTGCAAGTTGTGTAGAAATTATGGATGAGGACACTCTTGTGTTAATGAGAGATACATTGTATGAGTCATAAATAATTATTGTTGTTTATCAGGTAGCTGATAAGTCTTTAGAATGATGAACGCATTATTACAGCTGATTTCCAGATAAAGAAATGATTTATGATTCAATCTGATACATTGTTAAATTAATTATTTAGACTCTGTTCACATTGAACATTTAAAACTTTTATTCTAGTATCCAATTCAACAACAGAATCCAATGAACAAACAGCTCGATCCAATGGCTAAACATTATCAGCAACCATATCCTGATCAGATGAATCAGTTAAACAATCAAATGAATATGATGAATGTGACACAGGCTGGTTATAATAAACTATGGGTATGTAGATTTGAATATATATTAGATTAGATTTTCTTATGAGGGTTAAAGAGTTGTTTGATAATATTTGTGTTGATTGTTTTTTAGGGAATGGAGAGCATCGATCTTCTCCAATGTAGAAATGTGTTGCCCTCGGAGAAAGTAGAACCACCAAAAATCAAGCTTCACCAGGAGTATCTAGAAAGCATTAACTGTAGTCCAGAGTGAGTAACTTTCTCTAGAATGATGTGCATTATGTTTATAAAGGAATTCATAAAAACTCAGGATAAGTAGACATGTAAACGTTATCTTTACATTATTATGTTTTATTTTTTAGTATTTTTCGCTGTACACTCACCAAGATTCCAGAATCCAATGCGTTACTACAGAAATCTAGATTGCCATTGGGTGTTTTAATCCATCCATTCAAAGATTTAAACGTATGTACACGTTTTGCGTTTGTAAAATTTCTATACATTCACAGATTGAAATTAATGGACTATTAATTTTTTCAATTTAGCATTTACCAGTAATACAGTGCAGCACGATCGTGCGATGTCGTGCTTGCAGAACCTATATCAATCCGTTCGTATACTTCAGTGACTCGAAGAGATGGAAATGCTGTCTCTGTTTCAGAATAAACGAATGTAACTAGAGATTCATGAAATGCTAATACGTAAATTACGATGTTTCTTTAGCCAGTTTAATTGCATATGAATCGTACTTTCAGTACCAGAAGAGTTTCAATTCGATCCTGTAACGAATACATATGGCGATCCGTCGAGACGGCCAGAAGTGAAAACGAGCACAATCGAATTTATTGCACCTAGCGAGTACATGGTAGGACATATTTTATAATTTGGTTGAACTTGGCAGTTGTTCTGCAGGTTCACCTATAATGGTTCATACCAAGGGGACGGAATAATTAAACCAATAAATATATTATAGCTCCGCCCACCTCAGCCAGCTGTATATCTGTTTGTTTTGGACGTGTCGAGGTTGGCAGTGGAAAGTGGTTACTTGAATATAGTGTGCAATGCGATATCGCAGGAATTGTCAAGGCTGCCAGGAGATAGTAGAACACAGATCGGATTTTTGGCAGTGGACTCAGCGATTCACTTCTTCAGCATACCTGATAACGTGTCCCAGCCTCAGGAAATGATTATGCTTGATATAGATGGTAAAAAAAGCAACGCATATGTAATGGATTTCAATTCGTTGGACCATATTGCCTGTTTCAAGATGTGGAATCTTCATTTTCAATTTAACAACAAGGAATCGTTTTTGTAGATGTTTTCCTGCCGTGTCCAGAGAATCTAATAGTCAATTTAAAAGAACGCGAGGAACTAGTCAGGGACTTGTTGGCTCAGTTACCCACCAAATTTCAAGGAACGCACGATACTAACAGTGCTTTGGGTGCTGCATTGCAAGCTGCGTATAAACTTATGGTAAGCATTTGTTACTTGCGATCGCTGCATCCGCACAGAGTCTAAGCGGATGCCACATGTTTTACAAGACCTTAGTGTAGTCTAAATGCTTCACAATCGAATAAAAATATTTTTGAAGTAGCCCCTTAAGTTGAACTTGGTTTTTTGTTTCAGTCATCAACTGGTGGACGCGTGACCGTCTTCCAAACCTGTTTGCCAAACGTAGGTCCGGGACTGTTACAAGCCAGAGAGGACCCTAACAGCAGAGCAAGCAAGGACGTACCACATTTGAACCCAGCTACAGACTTTTACAAGAGATTAGCACTGGACTGCAGTGGACAGCAGATCGCAGTCGATCTATTCCTATTAAATAGCCAATATTGTGATTTAGCCACACTTTGTATGCAATTTTAACATTCTATTCACACGTTACTCTTTTAACTAAATTCTGCATTTTTATGCATTCGAGTTAGACCGTGGATCTCTACTTATTCTTTCCTGTATTATTTTCTGTTCCAGCTGGTATGTGTAAATTCTCCGGTGGTTGTATATACCATCTGCCGTTGTTCCGTGGATCGAAACCGCAGAACGGAGAAACCCTCGATAGAATACTCAGACGTTATCTCACTAGAAAGATCGGTTTCGAGGCGGTGATGAGAATACGATGCACGCGAGGCTTGAGCATTCACACTTTCCATGGGAACTTCTTCGTGAGATCCACGGATCTCCTCAGTTTGCCTAATGTCAATCCGGACGCCGGTTTTGGAATGCAGATCTCCATCGAGGAGAACCTCTCGGACGTCCAGAACGTGTGTTTCCAGGCAGCTTTGCTTTACACGTCGAGTAAAGGTATTTACAAATTATACTAATTTATTGGTTTTTGACCACAGTATGAATAATGATTAAAATCTGTTCCAGGCGAGAGAAGAATCAGGGTACACACACTGAGTTTGCCAGTCGCTAATAGTTTATCGGACATTCTCCATTCCGCTGATCAACAATGCATAGTAGGCCTACTTTCGAAAATGGGTAAGATACGTTTCTCCATAGCGGAAAGTGTAATCCATTAGTCTCTCTCGCGACTCACATTTATAATGTATTCGATACACTTTCGAGAGAGTTAACAGTTAATTGGGATTGTTATGAATATTTTCGCAGCTGTGGACAGGTCTCAGCAGTCCTCCTTATCCGACGCGAGGGACGCTTTGATAAACGTGGGCATAGACGTGGTGTCAGCTTATAAGTTGTCTCAGTCAGCAATGACTGGCGGTCTAATAGTTCCGGGAAGCTTGAAACTACTGCCTCTTTATATTATTTCTCTGCTCAAATGTGTAAGTGTTCCTTACACGCGATAATGTTGAGATGTTACCGATTCGGTGTTTTCTGCACAGGTCCAAAATAACAATTATTTCTAAAATAATTTTATTCTATTATATCATTATACATATATGATTTATCTATTGCCGATGATATCGCGTGTATTAACTCTTGTGTCGTAATTTTTAAATTTTCTGTTATAACAATTGTGACGTCCGGTTTTCTGTTTTGTAGATTGCCTTCAGGTCAGGAATGAGTACGCGACTTGACGACCGTGTGTTCGCAATGTGCCAGTTGAAGACTCTACCGTTGTTCCAACTGATCCAGATGATCTATCCGGATCTGTACGCGGTGCACGCGCTCGAGGATCGAAACGCGAAAGACGTTGACGGTAAACGTTGCCCGCAGCCAGCTAGGCTGCACCTCTCTGCTGAAAAGATACACTCAAGAGGTGCGTTCCTCATGGACGCCGGTGACCGGATATTCATACTGATCGGCAAGAATATTCATCCCGCGTTCTGCTGCAATGTACTTGGGGTCACTGCTTTTGCTTCGATACCGGAAGAACTTGTAAGTGATCAAACAAACTGTATCGCTATGTGTCAGAACATTGTAACGATATAGAACATCCTGTAGGAGAACCGATCTTTCGACACATTTTGACGAAAATATATTTGTTTTCAGTATGAGTTACCAGAGATTGATTCACCGGATAGCGAGATGCTGCGTAATTTTGTATTTAGTTTGCAAGAGGAGAAACCTTACACTGTTTCTGTACAAATTATCCGGTAAGTCCACATGTTACAGGGTACAGCCAGATGAAGTGGTTAAATTTGCCCCCACCCCCCCCCTCCTCCCCCCAAAATGAAAATCTTCAAAAATACGAAAAAATGTATATTTCTCGATAGAAGTTTCAGAGATACCGATTTTATAAAAATTCAGTGGTAAGACATTGTCGAAAGCAATGTTCTTAATTTTTTTCAGGTTTTTTTTATATCAAATCAATTTGGTTTGGGGTTCGGTTGACCACCTTATCCGGCTAGACCCTTTTAGATGATTAATAAATTTCAAATTAAGGAAGGAAGGATTTACCTGTTATTCTATGAATGGTAGTCGATAACATGATCTTGTATTTTCAGAGACGATAGTCACTTCCGGACGCTTTTTATCGAACGATTAGTCGAGGACCGCTTCGAGTCCGCCTTGAGTTATCACGAGTTTGTGCAACATCTCAAGACGCAAGTGAAATAATGATAAATGAGCTCGGATATTGAGAAAAACAGAGAAATGAAAACACTAATATGTAAAAGCCATTTGTTGATTACAGTGAAAGTGTTTAGCGATCGTGAACTGTGTCAAAGAATCTGAACTTCATGAAATGATTGTTTAATCGGTTGATTAGAATGGAACACTTAGGAATATAAAGCCCATATATATATATATGTATACATACGTGTGTGTATATACATATACATATACATACAGGTACTGGGGTTCCCATTTTCATCTTCCCACGCAATTATCTGCCGAAATGTATTATATCTGATGAAATCTCTTGAATGGAACTTACTGGGAGGCATCTAGTATCATTTCAAGGTGATCTTTATTTTTTTATGTATTCTTGTTTAGTTAGACGTGTAGTCCATTCCGAGACGAAGTCATTGACCTGCGGCATATGGATCTTCCAAGGTCATTCAAGGTCGTTTACTATTATTTAAGTTATCCTTTCGCGTCTACGAGCAATTTACAAGCATAAATTCTATTTGAAGGATTCTTCTCCGATAATAAACGGTTCAGAAGATAATTGCGTGAAAAGATTGGGATGGGATGCTCTGTATAAAAAAGTATACACATATTTATATGTATATGTACACATATACATGTATGTATACCGATGGATATATACATGTATACATTTATGTACGTATACGTATGTAGGAATGAATGTTATTATTGTTTTAAGAAAGGTGTTGAAGCATTTAAATATAATTCAATTGTAATTATTATTATTTTACCATCACAATGATTATTATAACGATTATTGTTACCTTGATTAGTTGCAGTACTTTTTCTAGACATTTCGGTCTTTTTTTTCTGTAAATGCTTTTCTACATCTCTAGTGATTCAGTTGTCAATCGAATTTTTGTACGGCATGGCGGAAGTTTCTCGTAGTATAATAGTGTTTCGCGAATTCGAAGATTTTTCCCGCTCCGAGAGAAGCATTTTATGAAACTACTTTAAAAAGTACCGTCTTTCTTCTTCTTCTTCTTCTTTTTTAAAAATCAGTTATTTTATATATAATCTGTACGTTTTTAAGTGTAATATAATTTTTTTCGAGATATACAACTAGGTAGCCAAATTTGGTTTTCTTTCGATTTTCGAGAAAATACTTTTGTAAATAATTCATTCTATTTTCTGTGTCTGGGACAAAAACGATTTTACAATAAATTTGAAAACTTTGACGTATCGGCCTGATAATATGAAGCAATATATATATATACACACATATATATGTATATTTACACATACAGAGTATTTCATCAGGTATGACGTAACCCGAAAACAAGAAATTCCAACACCCAAAATAAGATGAGTCTTGATGACGTTCTTGACCCGATTTTTATTCATTCACACGAACAGTTAATATCAACAAATTGATGCAATAGGCACAGCGATAAGATAAAAATTTTAGCGTTAATTCACTGAATAAATGAAGAAATATCAAACATCATCTTATTTCCTTACAAAAATTTGTCATTCTTGAAATAGACGTCCCTCTCATTAAATATTCTGTGTTATATGCAGAATGTACCCTGCTAAGTATGGTATCAAAGTATAATTATTTTCTAAATACACGTATGAAGAAATTACTTACTGATGGAATAATCCCTGTATTGTCACCTGTCACTAACATTTAGTATAATTAGTATGTTACATTAATATACAGGGTGCCTTTTAGAATATAGAATGAAATTCACAGACGGTAATGGAGGATCGTTCTCAATTTAATTTGAATTCTAATGTTTCAATTCGACGATTATGCATTGATTTTACATAGAATTTTGCTGATTGTTCACAAAGACATCAGTAAGTTTTTTTCTTTCTTAAGAAAACTATTGATACGCAGAACAGTTATACTTGCTTATCATTTTTTTTCTTGTAAAACACGCTGTGTATGTATGTATGTAGGTACGTACGTATGTATACATATGTGTACATTGTTGATGTATATATGTATATGTATAGACTGGTCTCGAATTAACAAAGCAACCAAGTTATTTACAAAGATTAATTCTTTTTATGAATACAATTTGTAGAAATGTACAAACATAGGAATTTTACATGGACATACAAAGTACACGACAACAAATCGTAAGGGAAATTGGAAACGTAATGTTATATCAGGAAACAACATCATGCGGCATGCGAATATACTTTAAATATACACTTTTTAAAGAATTAATATTGTTTTAACTTTTACGCATTACTTCAAACTGAATTTGTGTATTTCACTGAACTTATATATGCTACATTTTTTAGGACATGCATGATAACTGCAACAACGTCTAGCAACAAGAAAAAATATATTTTGCCTTAGATTTCACAGAAATAAAAAGAGTAACCAATTTAAAGAGATTCAAAATTCAAGAAACTTTAGGTTTTTTCCAAATTGAATATCATCTGTCATTTTTTTATTCATATAGCATAACTTTTGCAGAGTTTCTGACCATTCATTATTTTTTCACGTGCGCATACAGAACACAATACACCATATAAACACGCTTAAAAGCAAAAATCGTGTACGACCACAAAATAGTGTCTTCGAAGACGAAACTCTATAATCTATACATACGTTGTTGGATATATATATGTATGTGCATATAAATCAATATATTACACCTCGTTAATTCGAGATAGGTCTGTGCACATAAAAATCGAGGATTTATAAAACTCCATGTCTCGTACTACCACCAATGCTGCCAAAACGAAGAGGCACTCGAAGCAGATGACAGTTTTCGTAGATGTGAACGAAAATCATTACGAAAGGAGAACAGGGATAGAGTTGGGTGATGTAAATCGTTCACCACTTTGAAGTGCACTATAAACGGTGCAGAAATAAAACACTTAATGCCGCAACAATGTCTTATCCAATTTTTCTTCTTTCTGACGTTACAGATTTATTTTTAAAATTTTGCTGCGCTTTAAATAACTTCATAGTGACTTATTAAAACAATTTTCTTAGGTACTTACACTAGTAAACAATCCACCATATTTGATTCTTCCAATAAACTGGTAATTAGTACTGACAATGACTTAAATTCAATCTGTTTTCCCGCCCGCGCTCTTTTCCAAAATGGCGCAGAGTAATGGAACCGAAAACATTTGAATTAAATGTTTAAAAGTAAATAGAATGCATTTAAAAAATAGTTAAAAAATATTTTTACAATGGTTTAACAACAATCATATGGTTAGGAAGCGAAAAAACATCTGATAAACAAAAAAAAAAGATTGACCCGGGCGGGATTCGAACCTGGTCCGAATCAGTCATCAGAAAAGTCATCAGCGGTTCCGCAGTCCGAGACTATAGCCGCTGCAACCAACCGGCGAATATTCGATTATAACGACTTATTGTTAGTATTATTTTCGTTTTTTGTACTACGCAACTTTTAAAGTCTGGAAAATATTTCTCTGAACGTAGGAATGTTTAATATAACATAATACATTTTTTTAATTCAGAGAAGATAGGTATAACTTAGGAAAAACACCGAAAAAACGGTTTTTATTTTTTTCTAGTATGACGCACCACTCTCAGGGATTTTAAAAAAATTGAGTATAATAGTTATGATAATATCTCATTTCTGAATTAAATCTGGCGTAGTGCTCTTTCGATTTCTATATGAAATCTGCATTTTTTCGATTTTTTTTCGTGTTTTTCGCGTTTTACAACCAGAGTTTGCAACTTAAATATCTGAAAATGATACCTAATATGTGCCTTAGTATCCAAAATGTGTCAGAATTTTTTCAGAATTTTTAACTGTCAGTAAATAGGAAAATGGGCCAAAAACTGGTTTCTCGATTTTCCTCAATAACTACCCTTACAGATGAGATATGGGGCTGTAACTTGGCAGAGAGGGATCATTTTGGGTAGGCTAACGAATAGCCAAAGCTCGAGTTAAAAACTGGTCGGTGGCGAATTTCACCACCAAACCCGGCTATAGCCAAATTTTCAAATCGTGCTCTCTGTCGATAAAAAGAAATAAAGTCACAGTTTTCATCAACCCCCTGCAAGATGGCGATCCGCGTCTATGTTCCCAGGTGAATCCCCGTACGACGCATGCGCGCGGCCCATCGCCTCGCTTGCTTCAGCCACGCTCGGCCGTTGGCGTCAGTAGTGGTGCGGCGCCTGTGGTGAGGGTTGGTGTTTTTCATCGCAGCCGAGACAACAGACCGGTGAGCGCCTTTTCATCCTTTCAATCCTTTTTTTTATTAATCGCTCTCTCTCTTTTATACCGGTCTAACCTAAAACTCGCCGGTAATTAACAATTTCAATATCTTTCGGTTTCGTTATACCGGTGTCGCGGTTATTTCGAGAAATTCAGGATCGCTTGCGTCGTGTAGTGTAGATACGTCCGGTGCGTATGTGTGTGTTTGTGTGTGTGTTTTTTTTTCATAGTCCCTTAGCTCGATAAACATATATCCCCCCTACCCCCTCGAGAGCCCTCGCCATTTTGACTCGTCCTTACCGATCGATAGGAAGAAGATAATTGCAAATATTACCGACGCGGCCGATTGTTTCACGAGCCCCCCGACAAATTAAAAAAAGAACTAATTATTATCGCTTATCGATGGGCAGGTGGCGCTTCCCACCCTCTCCAGGGAGTGCTCTATCTTTCTCTCTCTTTCTCCCTTGATGTTTATGTGTGGGCTCTGTCGTCCCCTGTTTCATTTTCATCCTCTTCTTCTTCTTTCCTTTTGTGTGTCTTCTCGCCCGCTTTGTTCGCCTTATCTCTATTTACATTTTAAATACGGCCACCGTCTCGATCGAGGTCCTTTGTTTCCACGCTTGTTTGCGCGGGATCAATTGACAGGTTAAACTCGCATGAATAATATTTGAAATTAGAAGTGACGACTCCTGAGAGTTCCTCGACTCACTATGACGATTTTCGAATCTGCCATTTTTGGGAAGACAAACAATATATCTATTAATCAATGGGTAATAAAAAAAAAAATTTTTTACAGACGCAATTGCAACAAAATTATTTCTTGAAAATGATCTAAAAGATCGAAACGTCGAAAATAGGTTGATGTAACAATTTGCAAAAGTGCTTAATAGTAACAAATGATCGCACCAGTGCGCCAATAGCATTAATTAGATTTATTCAACATTGTCGATCGAAATAAGGAAAACCGTAATATATCTATCAAATATTCCTGTAATCCTTTCTAAAAAAATTTGATTTTATCACATATGCAATAAATTTTTATTTCATGCTAGTATTTATATATGTTGAATATACTACGTTTCAACAAATATTTGCAATTCGATGCAAACATTTTCAGTAAATATTGAAGGTGGTTTATTCGGTACGATCATTTATTTGGAAAAATAAATTCTAGTAAAAGTCTTATTTTTACGGTATTATTATTTACAGTATAACATAAATGTAAGTTTACTGAAGAATATATTTGCACGAGTACCAGGAACAATGGTTGCTATTTGCATAAATTAGCATAATATTATTAACGTGCGCAGGAACTAGTTGCGTGATGTTAGCATGAGCAGAGAATGAGCAACCACACGCAAACGAAGAAATGTTGGAAAGTAGGGGTTGCCATAGGTGTTAAGTTTCCGACATGTACCACTAGAGGGCAATTGACATAAAACTCAAACCCGCTGATATTATTTACATAGGATTGCTACACATACATACATAGGGATCACTTGCGGCTCTGATAGAATTTCCCGGATCCGTGAGCAAATCTCCGATGAAATGACACTTTTTGCCGCGGAAACGGAACGTTTCCGATATTTCCATAGTCAATCCTCTGGCATAATGTTCCGCGTTTTCGTTTTACGAGTTTTGGCACGTGGAAAACAATATTCAGAATGCAAACTGTGTTTTCTTGCTGTTACAACTGTTGGTTATTTCTTTATCGCAAACGTTCAACAAAATGTCTTAAAAGTTCATAGAAAATGTTCTGTAATAATACTTTAACATATTAATTTATAAAGTGATTAATAATAAAATATTTAAATACGACCATTATTAGGGTAACTGCACCAGTAAATGAACGCTTTTGTATTTTTTGCTTTTCCATAATTGTTCAATTACTAGAATGTAGTGTTCATTGACTGGTATTTTTTGTATATTTTTTATTTAACGTTTAATAAAGACATAATAATAATAATTTCATTTTATTTGTGTTCATTTATTTTTGACAAATGAAGTATAGGGAGCCATTTGGCATATATGAGATTCCTTTAATTCACATATTTTTTTAAAAATAAAATATCTTCTTGAACAATTTCTTAAATGTTCATTCACTGGTGCAGTTACATTGTTTCTTATAATCATCACTGAATTTATTCTTCGTAATTAAACTGATTAAAATTCTAATACAAAAAACGTACTCCAAGGAATAATTAAACAGTACAAGTGAAGTAGGAAGTACAATTTAACAGGTTTTCTAAAGTAACACATTCAGCTTAATTAATATCGCGAAAGTAGTTATCGCAAAGTAGGTCGTACTAAAATTGGTTAGCAATTAGCTACCCTGTCACAATTTTGAAAAAAAAAAACTGCAAACCGCCGTTCTTAGCACGTTAAATATTTCCCGGGGTGTGTGTGTGCTTTCGCATTTTTTCCTCGTGTTACACCTTTTAATTTGGTTTCTGCTCGCTGCTATCTCTCTGCGTACGTTTCCATACGATTTGTTTACGGCGTTACTAGATACGTAGAGTTTCAGGTTTCACTGGCTGCGTTCACCGCGTATTTTTACGGTGTGCTTCGTAACATGCTATGCAATTCTTTTCTCTTATCTTTGACGTTTAAATTCAGGGCTGCCGTCACTTCGAAAATTGCTAATAATTCGATACGTTCGTCGAATAGGGTAACTGTACCAGTAAACGAACGTTTTTGTATTTTTTGCTTTTCCATCATTGTTCAATTACTAGAATGTAGTGTTCATTGACTGGTATTTTTTATATTTTTTATTTAACGTTTAATAAAGACAGATAATAATAATTTAATTTTATTTGTGTTCAGTTATTTTTGACAAATAAGTATAGGGAACCATTTATTAGCATATATGAGATTCCTTTAATTCACATATTTTTTTAAAAATAAAATATCTTCCTGAACAATTTCTTAAATGTTCATTCACTGGTGCAGTTACCCTAGTTATTTGCCAAAAAAGCGAATGAACATTGTATAAGCAAGTATAAGAACAAAGTTTTGTATAAGAAATAAATAAATTGTACAACGATTTATTTATCTAATATCTATTTATTTGTTATTCAACACTTCTTTAATGTGCTTATTTACCCAATGTTTATTCATGTTTTCAACAATTTATTCATGTATATTAGATAATTTATTCATGTATTTGTTTGTTTGTCGAAGGAGCGGATGCATATTAAAATACAGTGAAATAGAATTAACACTTTCCACGATGGATAATTAAATTTTTCGCGGAAAGGAGACGGCAAAATAAGGAAATCTTTTCGTTGGGGAAAATCTCTTTTTTTTCTCTTTCGCGTTTGATCACGTTATCCTCCGTCTAACGTCGCAGCAGCACTCTTCACAGGTCGCATGATCTAGTGCCACGTGTTTTAATGACGACCATTGTTCCCCTTTGCTTGATTCGTTTCTTTTGTCCCTTACGAGATCATAGTTTCTTTTGCATACTACTTCGTGCAGAATGACATACTTGAAACGATCCGTGCATTTCATTTTCTAATATTTACAAATTTTTAAAATATTCTATGCGCACTTTTTATTTAAACAATTTACAAAGTCTTCGTTAATACGTGGATTTTTAGAATGACTCTTGTTAATTATTGCGGGTGCTTTTATATTGTCCAATTTGTTCTGATTGGCAAAGAGGATAATTTTTTGTGCAACTTTCGTCGTTCGAAATTTATTAATGAAAACATTGCGTGAAGATCAGCAGTCACGTGCACCAACATGCGAGTCCATAAAGCCTGTATGCGGAGCATACGGTTTCTAAGTACACAAGCAGGTTTATTTACCATTGGTCGAACAAATAAACATTCGAGAGTTCGATCATTGTTTACGTTCGGAAGACAAGCGGCGTCTTTTCCGGTGTTAACATTACGTCTTACGTAACGCTTTCGCATAAAACTGGCAAAATAGCTACGAAATTTTCAACAACTTTTAATACACCCACCACATGTCATAGAACACGTTCTAGCTATTAGTATACTTGTTCTCTGTGGAAATATTTATAACGATCGGCAGGATCTAGGATAACCTAAAAATAATTACGCTGATAACAATAACAGCCGAGGCGGGGTTAAATATAGCTGCGTTATTGTGCAGATTAACATTAAACAGATAAGTGGACAACTATGGAGGTGGATGTCGAGGAAGTATACTAAACGTAGAACGGAATCTATTTAAAAAGCACACGTGGGCGTGAGCCGCCGAAGTTAAAAGTTAAAACACGACTGAAACGTTCGTCAATTAATTAGTCCGATTCGTCAAATGGGAAATAAATGAAAAATTGAATGAATGACAAAAATTGATGTGTAAGAAATAAATGACAAAAATTATTAAATAAAATAAACTTGTTAAATAGAAAATGAATAAGTAAAATTTTTTATCATTCGTCAAATAGGAAATAAATGAAAAATTGAATGAATGACAAAAATTTATGCGTAAGAAATAAATGACAAAAATGATTAAATAAAAATAAAATAAACTTGTTAAATAGAAAATGAATAAGTAAAATTTTTTATCATTCGTCAAATAGGAAATAAATGAAAAATTGAATGAATGACAAAAATTGATGCGTAAGAAATGAATGACAAAAATTATTAAATAAAATAAACTTGTTAAATAGAAAATGAATAAGTAAAATTTTTTATCATTCGTCAAATAGGAAATAAATGAAAAATTGAATGAATGACAAAAGTTGATGCGTAAGAAATAAATGACAAAAATTATTAAATAAAAATAAATTATTAAATAAAAATAAAATAAAATTTTTTAATAAATAAATGAATTGTTGGGAATGGACTCTGACTCGTCTCGCGGCAGAGCATCTCTAAAGAACCAGGAGATTGAGTGCATGATCGTTACCGGAAAAAATGGTGAAAAAAAAAGAATAGCCATTACGAGGAAAATGGGTTCCCGATGGAAATTGGGTAGTTATCAGCAATCGAATCGTTTCTCATTGTTCAAGCATTGTTCGATCTACGAATCGGTCGATTAGGCGTGTACGTCTGGCGGTCTAGGGGCGGGTCGTTTATTCGTTTCGGGATACTAATTGGTACGGTATGGTTATACTACTCTCAAGAGCAGTCGATTCCGAGGTTTAAGCGTTACGTGTCGCTTACGTACAGAGTATATACGTCGGTACACTGTGTATGCACACTATATGAATGCAGTGTATGTATGTTTCTCGCCCAGGGTGGCCGGGTCAAAAGTTCAGGGGTTCACCAGGGGCTGAGACTTGACAGTGACTCGACAAGTTTCTTCTTCCACACTTTCCACCCACGTAATAATTGAGTCACCGCTTTTACTAAATCGATTAACACGGTTCTCTGGTTTTCAACCTCCAAAGAAGAATGTTTTTACATTTTTTTTTATTGAAGTCGTTTACTCGTTTCTAACGATTTATTTATGAAACTTCGATCAACGTATTCGTGACATTTCGCAGATTAAAATGAGTCGAAACACGATATGTACAATGGTTAATCCACGATTCAATGGTACCTCGATTATGCCAACTGATCGTTGCAATATGAGAATCGTGGATTAAACGAGTAAATGTGATCCAAAGTGTACCGTGTTTGGACTCGTTTAAATCAGAAAAATGTCACTAATGTGTTGGTAAAAGTTTCATTAAAAAAAAAAAACAAAAAGCAAAAAAAGTCATTCGAATCGGTGAATATCGTGCACATCTATTTCGCATATCTCGAGGCATTATTCTATTATTCATATTCGAGTACAAGAAAATAAAGCGATCACGTGTCATTTAATTTTATCTAATTTCATCTTCCCGCAACTAGTTCAGAAAATACGGGTCTCCATAATGGTTAACATTTGCAGTCTAACATGACGTTTCTAAATTAATTCGAAACTGTTTCCCTCGCGTGGAAACAGCCTTCGGTCGACTGAGGAAAGTTGCAGATGGGGAGGGTCGCTTAATGAGTACCGGTCACCTAAATCATGCTTAATTGTGATATTATAATTGTGTCACGGGTCGCACAATTACGCTTAATTGCTATATCGAAAATTCTATAGCAGCGCGGAGATTCGTTCACGAAGAGGCTATAGCAAATTCGTCTGAAATTATGCGAGACGTCGAAAGAATCGTCTACCGAGATTGAAAAAAGGTATTACAAATTGACAGCAAAAGTTAATTACTTGGTGAAAGTTGGGTACGAATAAATGGTAAAAGTTTAACGAGATCAAAACTTTCACAAAACGGGAAACGCAAAACTATCCGCGCAGCCAGATTGCATTAAAGTTCCACTGAGAGTAGTTCGGATAGTAGAGGTTCTACTGAATCGTGGATTAAACGAGTAAATACGATCCAAACAGCATCGTGTTGGGTATCATTTTAATCGGAAAAGTTGGGCGAATATGCTGCTGAAAGTTTTACATGAAAATCATTCTAAAGAAAAAAGTTATATAACAATTTCTAAACAAAAGATCAGGGAAATACTATTTCTACGATATAAAAATCGAAATTTTCACATAGATGGCGACATTATTGTTCTCTTTCATACTGTAATAACCTGCAAAATTGTTGATTCATTGTTAATTCCGCATAAATAACTAATGGTGGTTGTCCAAAATGAATAATAAGCGAACATCGATTTATTCGTTGTTCTCGATGAAATAACATTTTCTTCGGACAATACCGAACACTGCCAGTACAATGGTCATTACAGCGACAGTTAATTGTCACGGTCGAGTTCCTTATCGTCGCGGAATCGTCTGTTCCCGGGAGTTGCTCGCATATCGATGAAACTTTCTTCATCGCGGCAACTTTGCCTATTGAAAACGGCGTCGTTGTAAGAGTGTATACACTGCGACCCGGTTATCGGCGGAATTTTCTGACGAAGAAAAATTTCCTTTTCAAATCTCGCGTCCGGGAAACGCTCTGCCATCCTCCCCCGGTATTTTATCTGCACGGGATGTTACAACTTTTCGGGCGAATTTGCATGAAGATTCTTGGGCGTGGTGTTTTAGCCCCTGGATCAATGGAAAACGTCCCCTTTTCTTTCAGTTTCTCGTTTCGAAACCGTGCCTGGGCGTCAGCTGTGCTAAAGAAGAATTTTATTAACGAAACATTTTATTTAATCAATTTTCCGTATCTTATGTAATCGGAGTCTTCGGAAGAATTTTATTAACGAAACATTTTATTTATTCTTTTTTCTGTATCTTATGTATTTGGAATCTTCAGAAGAATTTTATTAACGAAACATTTTATTTAATCAATTTTCTGTATCTTATGTAATCGGAGTCTTCAGAAGAATTTTATTAACGAAACATTTTAGTTAATAAATTTTCTGTATCTTATGTAATCGGAGTCTTCAGAAGAATTTTATTAACGAAACGTTTTATTTAATCAATTTTCTGTGTCTTGTGTATTCGGAATCTTCAGAAGAACTTTATTAACGAAACATTTTATTTAATCAATTTTCGGTTGTGTAATCAGAATCTTCAGAAGAATTTTATTAATGAAGCATTTTATTTAATCAATTTTGTGTATCTTGGATGTAGTATTGAATTGAATGAAAACACAGACGAAGAAGCTGTGTTTGACGCAATTTTGCGACATGTTTACGGTACGTGGAAAATTGTGTAAAAATTTAGCAAAACACTTTCAAGTACAGTAGTGATTCCCATTAATATTCGGACACTTTTAAAAAGACGATAACTTTTTAAATATTCGACTATACAACTTGGAGTTTTTTTTTGAGAAGTCGGAACAATCGGTTTTGTTACGTAACGTGAAAAGAATTTTTGAAAAAATTGCAATTTGTCGGAATTGCAGAGAAAATACTAAAAGTTATGTTTTACAACTTTTTTATGCGGGCTCATATTGAAAATGTAAAAAACACGTTTCGTAGATCTGTATCAATTAAACATATTCTAAAAATTTCATTAAAATCGGTCAACGTTGCAATGAACTACAAACGTTAAAGATGGTAGAAATTGCAATTTTTCACGATTTTTGGCCTCTAAGATCCACATAAGAAAGTTGTAAAATGTAAATTTTAGTATTTTCTCTACAATTCCGACCAATTGCAATTTTTTCAAAAATTTCTTTTCACATCTTGTAGTAAATGAATTGCTCTAACTTCTCGAAAAAGTTCAAATCGTATGGTGCAATATCAAAAAAGTTATCGTTTTTTTAAGAGCGTCCGAATATTAATGGGAGTCACTGTATGTAGTTTAAGAAAGTTGCATCTTTAGAATTATTGTCTACAAATGTTTTTGTACAGGCAGAAGAGGTTAACGTGTGTGGAAGTCAATTTTTTATAAAAATGAATAACATTTATCAGATTGATGGGCTCATATGGTGCGAATTTTTTAAAAGTCCTCGCGAAACATAAATGAAAAATGGCGGCCATTGAAGCCGTTTTTACAACGGTTACTCGCGGATCGTTCAATCATCGTTTCCTCTCAGCTATCGTTGCGCAAGCAATCCAATTATTCCAATTATTGAAATCGAGAATGTATTCCCCGTTGTGGATTGAACTTGTTAGCGGAATCAGTTGATGTCCCAGTAACATCGGCTGACATTCAATTAACTAGTGAACGAGATCGATTCGCCATCTTTATTTATACTCTGCTCTCGTCGTTGGTCCGCGAGATTCTCCAATGAAATGTCTCGATTTTTCTTTTGCAGAACTCACAATAGAACACCGATAAATTAACAATAAACAAACTGTGCGAAATTTTTCTATAATTTTTCGTATAATTCTAAACCACAGTTGGGCATTTTCATCTAAATAACAATTTCGGATAACGAATAGAAAATAAAAAATCTTTTATTCATTATTCGATGGTTCGAATATAAAAAGTATCTTTATTCGACGAGATTCGAATAAATATAATTATATTCCACGAGCTTCGAATAAATAATTATATTCGACGACAATCTATCCGACGAATAGACAATTTTTTTTGTACACGAACTTCGTATAATTTTTTCATCTTTTATCTGTATCTTTTATTCGGCGGACACAACTACTGCCAACTCTAATAAACGCGAACCATCGAACACTGAATAAAAATGTTTTTATTTTTTATTCGTTATTCGAAATTTTTATTTAGATGAAAATTTTGCCCAACTCTGTTCTAAACATACAAAAGCGACGTCTAATTCGAGTATGTACCTTGAAACTACATGGTTGAAAGTATTTAGTGAATTCTTATAGAATTTTTTACGCATTCTAAATATTATGTAAATTACGTCACAACACGAAAGAAGCTGTGGAATACGTTCCACAGTCCACGAAGGCTGCATTCCAAAATAATTGAAAATTACGACATTCTTTTAATTTCCTTCGACCATTTGAAGTATGTAGCCTTATCCTACATATACTCTTACAAGGGAACATATTCAGTTGATACACGCCGATTTTGATGAAACTTATGTGAGATATAGTTCTTTGAAAAATATTTGACACGTATTTTTTTTTATCGGCAACCATCCACTCTAAGGGGGTGAAAACAGCCCTCGAAATCAGGGGTCAAAATCACATTTTTAAAAAAAAAAAAAGTTTGTTAAAAAATTCTTGCGCGACTACATTTCCCATTGAAAACACACACAATTAAAAAAACAAAATTCAAATTTTTTCGCCCTCTCGTTTCCGAGATGTCTCAAAAAATATGGTTTTGACTCCCAACTTTAAGGGTTGTTTTCACCCCTTCAAAGTGGATGGTTGCCGATAAAAAAATACGTGTCAAATATTTTTCGAAGAACTACATATAGCTCACATTAGTTTCATCAAAATCGGCCATTCTCATCTGAATATGTTCCCCATTGTTAGGTATTTTTCAAAAATTTTGTAAAATTTTTCCACCCATTCCAATCACACCGAGACCACCATCAAACCTCAAGAATCCGAGGAAGCAGCTTGCTCTTCCGTAAATCAATTCCGCGGAGGATTACTCCAAAATAATTGAGTACGTAGCCTTATCCTACATACTCGGAGGTATTTTTAAAAATTTTTTCAAAATTTTTCCACCCATTCCAATCACACCGAGACCACCGTCAAACCTCAAGAATCCGAGGAAGCAGAGCTTGCTCTTCCGAAAATCAATTCCGCGGAGGATTAAACCGCAACTGAAAATACATACAAAGCGCCGGCAAACAACCGTGAAAGAACATTCTTCGTCTTTGCCTTTCGGTAATCCACGAACAATGCCGCTGTAGAGAAGGCAAAAAGGCGGAGAGAGTACAACGTTGAAGCAAATGGAGCGGATACGTTCTCGAGGAACGCGACGGCTCAGCAATTATCGAGACCCCCGGATAAGTGTCTGTAAACAGACCGACGGAACGTTCATCGAAACCGGACTAGCTCCTCCCGTAGCAGTAGCGCAGAATTGCGAGGAGAGTGGAGGACAGGAGAGAGAGAAGTACAGTGCACTCGTTGTCAGTGTCAGCGACGTGAAAGCATCGTTAGGCGACATCCATTTTAACCGGATCCTCGGGAAATTTTCACGGAGCCGGGGATCCATTAAAACGAAAGTGGATAAAGCGGAAACGGCAGGTTCACATTAGAAGAACTGGACCGAGGCAAGATATGAAGCACATGGTGGAAAAAAGAAGGAGGATCCTCGAATCGATCGTAAGCGACGATTCCTCGAGAGGCTCGCGGTGAATCCAATTAGAATGAACGAGATTCCTTCTACGGTGCTTAGGTAGTCCCTCGTTTTATCTGCTTCCCTCGAAAATTGTTTATTGGACGACCTTATTTTTATGCAGAAATTGGATTTTCATCATCTCGTCACGTTTAATTATACCTCGTCCGAATGGAAGTTTTACTTAAAAAACACATATAAACAAATAAATTAAATACAAAATTTGTGTTCGGTAATATTGAACTTGAAGGTATTACAGTAAACGCTTAATTTTCATTATTTGTTTATGGGACTTTCACTACCTTATTTCTGGCATTTTTCTGATTAAAATGACACCAAACACGATGTAGTTTCAATTGTATTTAGTGGTTTAATCGACGGTGAAAGTTTCGGTCGCAAGGAAGGACAGCGCATCGGAAAGAAAGAGACGCGGACAGTCACGCGTACCGTATTTCATTCTGTCCTTCTCTATGTTCGGCTTTCTATTGAAGTCTCGCTCGGCGCGATATCTCGACGCAGTCATAAATCAAAAAGCACTTCTGGGGCACGTTTCTTGTCCATCAAAAACACGGCTGTTGGACAAGAATCAAGCGTTTACTGTATATTGAATTTTTTTACACAATTTTTGAAGCATTTTAATATAGGCATAGAATTACCTGAAACCCAAGTACCGACTTAAAATGTATAATCAAATTTTGTACAAAACTTGTATATTGTTAATAATATTCCGCGCTGACGATTGCGAGATAGCCAGTACAGGAACTACTGTTCTGTAACATAGTAATTTCGGCGAACGGCTGTGCGAAGGCTTTGAACGGAGTTGATTGTTCAGAACAAAGGGTTAATTTTGAGGGCGAAATCGATATCGCGAGAAATTCGTTCGCCGGACCACTCGGAGTGCATTTTCTGCAACCGGGTTGCATCAAGGTTGCATAATGCATTTCACGTCAATAAAGCGGCCCTGACACTGTACACACGGCGAGAACACTCAACTACAATTTCTATTCAGAGAGCAAAGCATTCAGTGCTCTTCCGGTATCCCTCTACAAAAATCCATTTCATACAAATAAATAAAAACGGATCTCTCCTTTGAAATGTTAATCGAGATCCACACCACTCTCGTTTGTAATATACATTTCCTTTTCAATTCTTTTGTGTCAACAAATTGTTTTAGGTACTTTATATGAATCGTCGAACAATATCGAAAAATCTCGTTTTTTCATAACTGTGATTTATTTTGCAAATTTTTATAATGACTCTTTTTCGAACATATTCGTGACATTTTTCTGATTAAAACTAGTCCAAACACGATACAGTTTGGATCGTATTTACTCGCGTAATCCACGATACAAATAGAAGCATGATTCAGGTATAATGGGTTCGGATAAGCGAGGTTCTACAAAGTCGTGGATTAAACAGGCAAATATGCTTCGATTAATGTCATGTTTGGGCTCATTTTAATCAGAAAAATGTCACTAATGTGCTAGTAAATGTTTGATAGAAAAATGATTAAGAACAACAAAGATACGCCATTGTTTCTAACAAAATTCTGTCGCATGTATCATGCTTCTACGTACATCTGGACGTTACTACGTAGATTCTGACTTGCTAAACGTTGATTTATGACCACCGCGCGGCACCTCGGCAAAAAAACCTGTTTCCCTAATGAACATTCGCACCTTTCTGTTACAGATTCACTGGGATATAAATAAAAATGGGCACAACCTAGTTCGCGCGAAGGAAGATTCACGGAAAAGAAGATGAGTTACGTTATTTGACCCAGCACCATCGATCAGCAATACATATAAATTCAGTACAAAAAGGAACGATTAACATATTAATGAAACAAACTATGAGATAAAAAAAAACGAAAAAAAAACGAACGAAACAAAAATAAGATAGAAATTACAAACAAAAGAAAGAGAGAATAGATTCTCTCGAATATACAATAATCGAGAAAGAGAGAGAGAGAGAATAAAAAGAAACTAGAAGGCCGGAAGCGAGGACAATCTTCACCAAAGTTACCTAATTAATTAATAACATTACTTAATCGACGTGATCGATCGTTTGATCGAGGAATTCGATTTTTATGAGATCTCTATTCGTTTGTAAATGTATTGAAAGTTAATATACCAGAGGTTGTTTATCATCATTGTCATCGTCACGATTAATTATTGTTAATGTTAAGAGATATTTGCTGTTTAAGAGATAACCCGATGACGAATAAGAACGAAATATTTTGATTGTTATTTAACAGAGGAGAAGATACAATCAATATTTGTCACAAACGAGAATTCAGAAGATTAAGCTTAGAGGTTTAAGAAAGAAGTATATATGTAGGTGTTGAAAATTGTGCGATTATTATATATGAAAAATTATTATATATAAAAAACAGAGAGAGAAAGACAGAGAACTATATAAAACAGTTTGTGTCCATGGGGTCCACGTTTTAAGATATTATCCAGAGAAAATAAAGTCGATTTTTATTGTTGCTACTTGTAGAGAGGGAGATCATTATCAAGAAAGAGAGGAAAGAAGGAGGAGAGTCGAAGAAGAATTAATTAATACAAGGTGATCAGTTTATTTAGTGTTAAATAATAGCCTCGTTTCATTGATAAATTAATCAGATATTTACATAGTAAGAATTTTTCTAAAATGAAATTAATCAAAATTTTTAAGACCACAAACTTTTGGAAAATGCTGAATTGATTGAATTTTTTAAATTAATCATTTAATTGACACTATAAATTTAAGATAATTTTTCACTTCTTATTTGAATTCATACGTTCAAAGATTTGGTTATATTAATAATTATTAATTGGCAATATATTGCTTTTATTTATATTAGAGCATAAAGCTGTGTAATTATTTTGTGATTTGTTTATTTTTTGTTGATCAGATATAAGTTTACCGACGTGATATTATTTTTAATAAAACGCATTTTTAAATAATTTGCTATATGTTTGTTTTATTCAACCCTACAGTGTTTGCATATATAACATGCAACTGATAATATAAATTAGTTTTTATTATTACTATCATAGCCTTCTAATAGAAGAACTTGCATTGTTCTGATTAAAACGAGCCCAAGCACGATACCCTTTTCAATCATATTTACTTATTTAATTCACGATTGGTTCGGATAATCGAGGTTCCACTAAATCGTAGATATCAAACAGGTAAATGTGTTCCGAACTATGCCGTGTTTGGACTCGTTTTAATCAGCAAAAATGTCACGACACTAAAGGTTTCATAATTCTAATCAAAGGAATCATAGTGCAACGTGGACAATGTATACAGGGTGTCCCAAAATTACTGCGTTAAATTGAAATGGGAGGTTCCTTGGGTCATTTGAAGCGACATTTTCCTTAACAAAAATGGCGCCCGCGGCTTTGTTTAGGAGTTATTAACGAAAAACATGGACCAATCAGAGCGCGACCTAGACGCTCGCTGGCACGTTCAGCGCGGTGAGCCGGCAGGCGGTTGGCTGAACGCGCCAGCTAGCGTCTAGGTCGCGCTCTGATTGGTCCGTGTTTTTCGTTAATAACTCCTAAACAAAGCTGCGGACGCCATTTTTGTTAAGGAAAATGTCGTTTCAAATGACCCAAGGAACCTCCCATTTCAATTTAACGCAGTAATTTTGGGACACCCTGTGGGTTCATTCCCATCAATCGTTACTCTCTCGTCGAAGCTAGAACAATTTTGCAAAGTGAAAACGCTTGTTCGGGGAGTTCTTGTCCCACTGGAGTGACATTTACAGTATTACAAAATAATTTTTAACAATTTCTGGGAAATATTGTTTTATTGAAAGAATCAGGGGTAGAGCGAGCAGCGACTCTGATACAATTATCATTCTCTGTTGGCTCACTCAGAGAGCGGACTGCAGAATATTTTCGTGATTTCGGGAGAAATGTTGCATTGAGATCGAGGGGATTAAGGGATCGCCAGCATGAATCTGGAAGTGGAGCTGATCGCGGGGGTGATTAAGGGCCGACCACCCCCTAAAAACTTGCCATCGCCGAGGCTGATTAAAATTTTCATCGCTGGAGAATGGAATGGTCTTATCCTCTAATCCTTCTTTTATCTTGTGGCATCCGGGCCGGCGGATGTTTATGCAGATTCGTTTATTTCGGTTAATTGGCCTGAAAACGAAAACTTTTCCGTCTCTATTTGACGAGAGAGAAGCTCTCGTCGTCGCGACAAGAACAAACAGAAAGTCCATTAAAATTCTGGCCTTCCAAAGCTTTTAATTAACGGCATAGCATCCGCCTGTACGGTTGTTATTAATGCTCTTAGCTGTATATACATATACATACGTGTACGTGTGCGTTTGTTAGATGTGAACTTACACATTCTGCATACACACTGTCGCTTTCTAAAACGATCCGTTCGATGTGTATGTGTATCGAAGAATGGTTTTTGTTTTTGGTTCATCCGTTTTGTAATATTCCTTCACGATTTCCAATTGTTGCTTTTGTTCTTCTGTGGAGAGACAAATATATTTTCTATAATAATGTAAGATTTACCTTGGTTCATTTATAATATTAAATGAAGAGAAACATTTTTACTTATTTGTTAATGTATCCGTGGAATGTTCTGTGGATGTTAAAATATTGAATTATTGTTATTAGATATTCTTGTCAATGTTTTGTGAGTATCGAGCACCGAAAGAGTTTGAATAATTATTTTTTCAGTTCTGTTGTGGAGGGAGAACATATTGAAAAATATAAAAATTGACTATTTTTTATTGTTCAGTTAAGACCAAACCAGTTTAATATTATTGAAATTTTAAGCATATGCTATTAAAATAACGAATCAATGTTTCCTCTCCGCAGAAAATAAGAAAAATAATTTTTTAAACCGTTTAGATCGTTCTCTATTTTACATGATAAATTAATATACTGTTCGTGCACTGGAATTGTAAATTAATATTTGTTTACGTGTTCACCTAAGTGCCTGTGTAGCCATGTGTTCGTCGATTCTTTCGTATATGTCTTTAGACGTCCATTTTTATTATTGCTTGGACTATTTGTTGGAGTGTATGTGTGAATGGCATGATTCTAGATATGGTTATATTAAAAAGTTTTCCTATTTCAACGCAGTCGAAATACTCGATCATTTAAAATACTACCACAAAAAGATCGGCTAATTTTTTGTTATCTGCTAAATGTTTTAATTAATACTCAAATTAAAAGTTTCAAATGTTTTCAGGTTTCTTTTCAAATCTGAGAAAAATTGGGTTTTTCGACCATTAAACACGGAAAACTTTTCAAGTAGGCATGCGACAATAAATTAAATTAATTAACAAAGAAAAACCGATGTTACCACCAAAGATAAAATTAAGAACAATAACGAACGCGTTTGTTCAATGATCAATACAGTTGTCAGTCGTTTAAATAAACTAATTTTTTTATTGTTTAAGAAGATTATTGATCGTTCATTCATTGTTCCACCCAGTCTAAACATTTCTGATTTACAATATTGATTTCCTTGTTTTGTAATTTATTCGACGTGTATGCTTACATTTATTCTTATACATTAGGATTGTAAATTACAGGTTTTTGTAATGTTTATAGGTAAATGGCGAAATTTTTTAAATTATTGAAAAAAATGGACGTGCAAAAATTTTTTAGTTTCGCGTGCAATGATTAATGTTCGAAAGATTGCTATCGTAATAGTAAGTCGTGTGTTCGTTTATTGCAATTTCATGTGCCCGGAGGCAGGTATTTCCACGTAACAGAGTACCAATAAATGGGCCCTCGAGAAGCTTTCGTCGATGATGACTCGCGTGAAACATCGACTTTAATAAGAGCGTTCCATTTTTATGACAGTTGACACGGCCGATTCTACAGGGTGTTCATTTTGAAAACTTTCCAGCCGAATATCTCGAAAAATATGAAAGATATTAAAAAAGTGTAAAACACGTGACCAAGGATTTCGAGGGGGAAAGGGGGGGGGGCAGTATCAGTTTTTTATTTGGGTGGAGTTTTCAAGGTCATTTGAAGGTCAACTTTGTTTTTTCAAATGGAAACCTATATTTTTTATTATGGTAATTGTACGTAAAAAGACCAATAATTTTCGTAGGATACATTATTTTATCCGCGCACTTTTTTTATCCCCCCCTATCCCCCTCGAAATCCTTGGACACGTGTTTTACACTTTTTTAATATCTTTCATATTTTTCGGGATATTCGGCTGGAAAGTTTTCAAATGAACACCCTGTATATCAACGACCCGTTCAGTAAATTGTGCATTTTTAACACTGCAATATCGTTGACAAACTTTTCTTGTTAAGTAGTCTCTTATTTTCATTAAATAGACATTTATTTTCATTTTTCGTGTACAAGCTCTCTCAATTTAATATAAAATCGCAATTTAAATTCAATCTGGAGTTATATAATTTTGTGAAAAATATTCGCAGAATTCATCAAGGAAAGGCAACAATTTTTGGAACTTGTCGGGCCAGAGCTGCAATCGATGTACGACGACATGGGTATCGAGGTAGGAGAACATAAAATGTTTATGAACAATTGTAGATTATCGTACGATATCGAATTTCAATTTTTATTTATGTTTTACGTGTTCGCTAACGATTATCGAACGACAAATGCGCTCGCAGAAGCTCATGTAAAATGATAAAAGTGGTTTTACAATTTTATCATTTCATTTTACAATTATTCATTTAATTTCACAATTTCATTTTGTACTTCATTTTATTTCGCCATTTTGTTTCGCCATTGTCCATATTATTGTACAATTTCGTTTTAAAATTCTTATTTTCACAATTTCATTTTGTACTTCACTTTATTTTGCCACTTTTGTTTCGCCATTGTCCATATTATTGTACAATTTCGTTTTAAAATTCTTATTTTCATAATTTCATTTTGTACTTCACTTTATTTTGCCACTTTTGTTTCGCCATTGTCCACATTATTGTACAATTTCGTTTTAAAATTCTTATTTTCACAATTTCATTTTGTACTTCGCTTTATTTTCCCATTTTGCTTCGCCATTGTCCACATTATTGTACAATTTCGTTTTAAAATTCTTATTTTCACAATTTCATTTTGTACTTCACTTTATTCTGCCACTTTTGTTTCGCCATTGGCCACATTATTGTAGAATTTCGTTTTAAAATTCTTATTTTCATAATTTCATTTTGTACTTCACTTTATTTTGCCACTTTTGTTTCGCCATTGTCCACATTATTGTACAATTTCGTTTTAAAATTCTTATTTTCACAATTTCATTTTGTACTTCGCTTTATTTTCCCATTTTGTACTTGGCTTTATTTTCCCATTTTGTTTCGCCATTGTCCACATTATTGTACAATTTCGTTTTAAAATTCTTATTTTCACAATTTCATTTTGTACTTCACTTTATTTCGCCATTTTGTTTCGCCATTGTCCACATTATTCTACAATTTCGTTTTATAATTCTTATTTTCACAATTTTGTAATTTGCGATAGTTTTATGCATTCTGTAAACTTTTAACCAACGAAACATTACGCAGGTGTTATTAGTGGACATGCAATATGCAACGAACGTGAATCCCGATCGAAATCCATTTCTAGCCGAGCTGTTTCTCGATGAAATACGTGCTGCTCATCAACATTCGAGAGGTTGCTTCTTTTTGGTAAGTTCGCTGCTCATAAATATGTAAACGTCATCATAAATTATTTAATGCGGCGCGTCGTTCCGTGTACGGTAACATAATAATTTCATTTGCTACACGCGGCTACGTGCAGTACTTATTTACAATTTTCCTCTACAACTTTTACTGTATAATTTCACATAATTATTTAGAAATCCTACTTTACAATTTTCTCATCATGTTATTGCACAATATTATTTCACAACGTTGCTACCGTATTCTGCAATTTTTGAAATATATAATTTACAATTTTAGTTCTGAATTTTTCCAACAATATTTCACAATATCATTTACAACCTTATCTTACAATGTTATTTAAAAATAGTATGTACCACGTTATTTCACAATCTTATTCTCCGAGATTATTTTCAAACATTATTTACAATCTTATTTCACAATCTTATTCTCCGACATTATTTTCAAACATTATTTACAATTTTGCTGTACAACTTTTACTTTATAATTTCACATAATTATTTAGAAATCCTACTTTACAATTTTCTCATCATATTATTTCACAATATTATTTCATAACGTTGCTTCCGTATACTGCAATTTTTGAAATATATAGTGTAATTTACAATTTCACTTCAGAATTTTTCCAACAATATTTCACAATATTATTTTAAAATATTATTTACAATCTTATCTTACAATGTTATTTGAAAATAGTATGTACCACGTTATTTCACAATCTTATTTTCCGACATTATTTTCAAACATTATTTACAATTTTATTTTACAATATTATTCTACAATGTCATTCTATAGTGTTTAGAATCTTTACAATTTCCACAACACCATGATACAATTTTTTACTGCACACATAAAATATTATTTGTAATTACTAGACTGCGGATCTTTATGCAAAATAAATAATGTTTGCAGTGATTGCAAGACACAGGAGCCAAATAAAAAATGTTTTCTTCAATTAATTATCTTACTGAATCTAATACACTGATATCCTTAATTCTTTTTAATATGACAACTGCTTTAAGTGGTGCGTATCCATTTTTATCAGAAATGCATAAAATCCGCTGTCTAGTAATTACGTGCTCCACGCGCAAAGGGTCCAGAATGACTTTGAACTACATTCCGAAACGTCAGCAACGGTCAATAGGATTTTCACAAAGCCGAAATCGATTTTTGTTGTTGAAGTTGTTGGTCGGTGACGAGTACAATGCCGGATGGGTGCCGACAAAGCTGACCGAAGACACATACGAGATTCTTTCGAGCCAGTGCTCAATGATGGAGGAGTATTACGAACGCGACAGTAATTGCTACGCGCTGAAAGCTGGCAGGTAGTTACGTTTTATTGTCGCGTTGTTACCCAACGGAATGGAAATGGTGTGGGTGTGAGTGAGCAGTAAAAAAAAAAAGGAAAAAAGCGCTGAAAAATTCCAATTTCATTACTGTAATCTGTAAAATCCGGAATTTTTTACGAGCCACGCTTCCTGCTCCATTTCCAGTTTCCTCGTTCACCGCATTTCAAAGTCGTTACGCTTTTTTTATTAATATCTTTTATCCACTTTATCCATTTTTCATCCAGTCCTCGCGTTTCAATCAAATATATGCTACATTATGATCGTTGGATAAACGAATAAATAATGTTTCGATTGTTATTGATTGTCGTTTATGCTCATTCATTTGTTTATTTCTATTATTTAAATGTATGCCTTAGAATCATGCATTGTAAAAGAAAGTATTAAATACAGTTTTCATCACTTTTATTATATTCGGATTTTGTTAAATATTGATTTTGTTAAATTGCAATTTTGTTATTTTGTTACATTCTTGCTAATTAATTGTGATTTCGTCTCTGATCATTGACAGATACGGTACGGTGGCTGACAGTTGGCAGAACAATGAACCAACAATTAGAGAAGCCTTGAAGAAAGCAGCGGAAGTCATTGTTTCAGAAAAACGCGACAACGAGGAGATCAGAAATATATTGAAGAGCACTGCGGAAAGACAACTGGAGTACGCCTTGAGTGAGTAACAAAAGATATGTATATTAACATCTCCATTTTTAATTGTTTTTTGACGAATCTTTAACCAACACATTCCTGATCCAAAGTATATCGTGTTGGTACTCATTTTAATCAGAAAACTGTCACGAATAAGCTGGCAAAGGTTTCATAGAAAAATAATTCGAAACGATAAAGTTATGTTAATAAAATTGTTGTTGTCTAGTATTAGTAACCAACATATTCCTGATCCAAAGTATATCATGTTGGTACTCATTTTAATCAGAAAACTGTCACGAATAAGCTGGCAAAGGTTCCATGGAAAAATAATTCGAAACGATAAAGTTATGTTAATAAAATTGGTGTTGTCTAGTATTAGTAACCAACATATTCCTGATCCAAAGTATATCATGTTGGTACTCATTTTAATCAGAAAACTGTCACGAATAAGCTGGCAAAGGTTCCATGGAAAAATAATTCGAAACATAAAAGTTATGTTAATAAAATTGGTGTTGTCTAGTATTAGTAGCAAGTTGGACGAATGTTGCTGATTCGAGGGTTAAAATCAGCGATGTTTGAAACTTTTTGATAGTGTTAGACGAGTCTCGAGATGGTATAATATCCGTGGTGCGAACGTGGAAGGGAAAGAAGAGCGCGAGGGCGGTGGCGTCATTGAAAACTCTCGTGACGGATAATCTGCCGTCGGAAAACATAATAAACGTGGAAGTAGAACAGGAGCCGGGCGGAATTAATCCGAACCACAGGTCGCACAAGGTCTACCTGTCTCACGTGTGCCGTTTGCTGGTGAACCGGGTGCAGATTCTGGTTAACGCGTCGATCGAGGCCGATCCCGAGATGAAAAGCAAAAAGAAAATGGTGCAAGAGGTGTACGCCGAGAGCCTGATGCATCTCGCGCTCCTCAGGAACGTGAAACCTTGCGAGGAGAGCAACGAACACATCCGACGGATCAAAGAACTTTTAATATCCGGTAAGAATGCCTTTGGACAATTTATTTTCTCGACTATGCGACCCCACGAGCAGATTTATATTTTTATTTCACTGGCCAGACCGTAGACGATTTTATTATTTTACTTTTCTGACTATAAAGAATTTTATTATTTCACTTTTCTGACCATAAACAATTTTATTATTTCACTTCTCTGACCATAGATAATGTTATGACTTTTCCGAACATAAACAATTTTATTATTTCACTTAGCTGACTATAGACAGTTTTATTATTTCACTTGTCTAACCATAGACAATGTTATGATTTTACTTTTCTGACCATATACAATTTCATTATTTCACTTATTTGGCTATACATAGACAGTTTTATTATTTCACTTGTCTGACCATAAACAATTGTATTTCATTTGTTCGACTAGCAATAAGTACATTTTGTTCCAATTATTTGAATAAACCCGTTTCAATTTATGTGTCTGGCCATACAAAGTTTCCTTTCACTTGGTTAATGATGGAAACATGTCTATACGACCGTTTTAAAAAGATAAATATTCAAAGCACTTGTCTGGTTAGAAATACGTTTTCCACCGGTCTGACTAAGTACCTTCTATTTCACTTGCTTTGCTAAATACCTTTCATTCCACTTGTTCGACTAAATGCCTCTCTGATTCCACCTGTTTGATCAAATACCTCTAATTCCACTTGCCTGATCGAATACCTTCGATTCCACTTGTTTGATTGAATAGCTTTAATTCCACTTGGCGGATCTAATGGACTTTATTCCTCGTGTCTTACCAAGTAGATCTTATATTTTGTTCGCTCCAAATAGTGTCTATTCTATTAGCCTGACCAAATAGATTTTATTCCACTAATTCTACTCTGTAGACTTCATTCTACTAGTCTGAGTATAGAGACTTTATTCTACTAGTCCGATCAAGTAAAATTCTACTAGTCTGACTAAAGAGACTTTATTCTACTACTCCGATCAAGTAAAATTCTACTAGTCCGACTAAAGAGACTTTATTCTACTAGTCCGATCAAGTAAAATTCTGGTAGTCTGACTAAAGAGACTTTATTCTACTAGTCTGATCAAGTAAAATTCTACTAGTCTGACTAAAGAGAATTTATTCTACTAGTCCGATCAAGTAAAATTCTACTAGTCTGACTAAAGAGACTTTATTCTACTAGTCCGATCAAGTAAAATTCTACTAGTCCGATCAAGTAAATTTTATTCTACTAGTATGAACAAATATACTTTATTCTACTATTCTGACTAAATATATTTTATTCTACTAGTCTGACTAAATATGATCTGTTTCACTGGTTTGATCAAACGCTTGTTTTACCAAGCAGATTTTGCTTCACTTGTCCGTAAAGAAACGGGAGTATAATACTCGTCTGTCATAAAAGACTAACATTTATTTAAATAAGACAAAGTTGTTCATTCAATTAATAAAAATTAATAAAATGTTTATTTACCGAATCAATGAAATTCTCGTTCATTTAATTGCCAAATAAAATTGACGAAGCAAAAGATGATTTCTAATTCGAGCAAACAGAACATTTGTGTATACATGCATAATTTGTTGCATATATAGGTAAATGCCAGAAACACAGTCCGATACTGATAAAGGGCGGCAAGTATTCCGGGAAATCCTCGTTGCTCTCGAGGATCTACACGGACGCAAGTTCCTGGTTGGATTGCGCAACTTTTCCGGTGGTACGGCTGTGCTCTTCGACCCCTCGGTCCGCGTACAGCCTCGAGCTGCTTCGAGTACTATGCCAACATATCGGATTCCTCTCCGGGCAATTGGACGGGAACCTGCCGAAAGACGCCTCGTTCGACCCGCTCTATTTGAACAACTGGTTCGGACTGATCATGAGGAGGATCGAGGAGGAGCCGCTCAAGGAGCAGCTGTTGATCCTGATCGATGACCTACATCGGCTGCATCCTCTCGAATGCGACATCATCGCTGCGTTGTCCTGGCTTCCATTAAATCTACCTGCAGGTCAGGCCCGATTCTTTATTATATAATAATATTGTATTGTATTGTATTTTCCATTTTTCATTATACATTTATGATTATTATATTTTATTTCAGGGGTGCATTTGATAGTAACAACAGCGATTCCACCGGAAATGCTGCGTTTGACGCCAATGCAAAAAGAACGACTTAGAAGCTCTCAGATTTTAGTTGAACTGCAAGACCCGGCGCCAGATCCGCAGGAAACAGAAAGTGTGTTTGATAAATTAGAGAAATTGGTGGGTCAGTGTGCTGCGGACAGGCTCGGCGCCATTTTGGCTACCACAGAGTATGGCCTTTCTGAGACAGAAGTCCTAGAAGTGATCATGCCAACGGTCGAAGATGGCCCCTTGTTCCTCAAAGATGGAAAATATAACTTCTCGACCTGGACGTTGGTTAGAAGAACGTTCGACGATTATCTAAAGGTGATTAAAAAAAAAATTCCATAAAAATTGTCAATCACTTTACTAATCTTTCAAGAATATACGGGAATTTTCTCGTGCATAAATCTCGTCTCTGTTGTAAACTAAAAAATTCTTTGAACTGAAAGGTTCGCGTGATGAGCGGGAGGCTGCTATTCTCCTGGCGCTACCCGATCCGAGACCTGGCTAGAAAACGGTACTTCCCCAACCAAGAGATCGTGAAGACCTACCACGGCGAGTTGGCAAACCTTTTCTTCTCAGAGGTGTTCGAGGACAAAGACGACAAGTCCTCGCCGGAAGAAGAAACACCTAAAAAGACACCATTCCAGAGCAGGCCAAGGTCCAATGATACAGCTTACAATCTGCGGCACGTTGAGGAGGCTTGGTTACATCTTCTGAGGGCCGGAGACGTCGAGAAATTGAAGAAGTTGGCTGTCTGCGCCTTTGACTTCCTCCTTGCTGCAGTACAGATGGTCTCGGTTAGCTACTTGAGATGCGTCCTGGAGCATTCAAGGAGGTACCTGCTGGAGAGGGACTTGGAACTGGTTTATTACACTGTGAGGAAGTGCAGTGATATCCTGACCAGGGATCCTCTGCAATTAGGAGCACAACTCATTTGTTGGCTGAGACCTGTTGCCGAAGATGGCGGAGACTTGGTGAGAAGAGGATTAATCTTTTTATAGAAATACAGCGAATTGCTTTTTTCCCTGCCTGTAACACTGTGTGTCGTAAATGGTAAATTGCCATTGGCTGCTTTGTAATATTGTTAAACTCATTGATGATCATGTGTGCGTGTCAATCGGTAAAGGATAAATTGTCATTGGATGTGAAAACCTTGTCATTAAACTCCATTGAGTTATAAGAATAACAAACGAGAAAGTGTTGATAAAATGTTTCTAATTGAAGGTGAGCAGAATGGTGACAGCAGCAATGGCGTGGTGCGATGGCTACACTGCGCCATTGTTAGTGCCATTGAACGGATGGCTGCAGCCACCCTTGCCGCTTCAGATTCGCATACTGTCTTGTCCGCAAGGGGTCAAATTGGTCGAGGCTGCTCCCTCTGGGCAACACGTTATCGTTGTGCCCTTTCAAGGCGATGCTCAACTCTGGCACGTTATGTCTGCCCAGTTGGTTCACACGTTCAAAGGTAAATAGCGCATGTTCATGCTAACTTGCAGTCTGAGTAACAAATGCAACCACCAAACTAGCATTTCATGCATTCTTCTGTCATTGAATATGATAACATGATCATTTATTGTATCGCCGCTCTGCATTGTAACCATAAAATTATTTTAGGCCACTCGAACCCAATATCATGCTTAGCCGTGACACAACACTCGCAATACTTGCTGACAGGCTCCGAGGACACTTCCATCATCGTTTGGGACATGAAAGAACTCAGTTTAAAGCTAAGAATCCGAGAACATATCGCCCCCGTTCTGTGCTTGACCACTGCGCTCAAGAATACTGTGATTGTCAGGTTTACAATTTGATATTCAGTTACTTGTTTAGTCATTTGCGAGCTTGCGTGGCTGGACGGCATTGCTAGACTGTGGATTTTATGCACGAGTCTCGTTTACCAGTATGACATTAATTCTAAAGGAATTAATTAATGTTTGTTGATTCGCTTCAGAATTTGGTTCGCGTAGAAAAATCTGCAGTCCGGTCGTTACACATACTGCTTGGAATCGTTTATTTCATATTTATACACAAGTAATATAAGACAAGACATTTTTATGATTAACAAAATACAAGGTGTTGGATCTAACCCAGTATAAGTTTCTACAATTCAATCTCTTCCAGTTCTGAAGACAATCCCGATGAACGTTTCTTTTAATTTTCTATCACAGTGGCGGCGAGGACTCAAGGATCATAATCACGAGCCTGCTGACCGGCTACGTCCTCGTCAAGGTCGACCATCATAGAGGTCCTGTGAACTCCGTTCGCGTCAACTCCGCTGGCGAGATTCTGGTTTCCGGTTCCTCGGACTGTACCGTGTGCCTCTGGTGTCTGGAGATGTTCACGTTGCTGAAGAGCATAACTTTGCCCACAGCGGTGATGATGCTGGACGTATCCGCAGATTCGTTGTTCCTGTTGGCTGCCTGCGAGGACCAGAAGCTGTACCTGAGGTCTCTAGCCACCGGCACAGAGATTCACACATTGAGGGGCCATCAAGGTGACGTGAAGAGCATTTGCTTGGCCAAGGACTGTAGAAGAGCTGTCGTGGGCGGGGTCAAGGGCAAGGTCTCAGTTTTCGACATGCACAGCGGCAGACTAACCAGAACGTTGCCTCCCAATCCATCGGCTGATGTCTCTGCTGTCAAGGTTGAGTTGGCACCCTATTTTTCGAATAGCTCGACACGACAACCAGCTTTTAACTTTGCTGCGGTCCTCGGTTGAACCGTACAATACACATCAATTTTCACTTTTATAGATAGCTACTTTATTGTGTTCCCCTAAGGGATTACAATCCTTACAACTCTTTCGCTACCTTATCACTATCTTAACCTATTACGCTTAACTTAACCTAACTTACTTCACTAAACCTTCCACGTGTATTCTTAACCTAAAACACACCCCCCCCTTCCCTAACCAAATGGACCCCCTCTTCCGGCCATTCCATTCTCATCCCAATCTTTCTCATTCACTCCTTCTCTTTCACTCCTTCCATTCATTCTCTCTCTCCACTCCTCCACCTTTCTCATCCACTGCTCCCCTCCCCCCTCATCACCTAACACGTCCCTTATAATATAGAACTTTATTATACTAAAAATTAATATAGAACATTATTGACGAAAGAACCCCTTAAACAGGTGACGGAGAAGGACGACTTCCTGATCACAGCAGCAGGGGACAGAGTCACTTATTGGAGCTTCCGGGGCGAAGAAGCCTTCTTGAAGACCCTGAAGTCTGGAAAGCAGGAATCTCTGCACCCACACACCGCTTCCATCTCTTGTTTGGACATCTCCAGAGATGGAGCGATGGCAGTCACCGGCGGTGTTGACTCTCTGGTAAATCTGTGGCAGCTGAACACTCATGAGCTGCTTTCCACGTTCGAGGGACACATTGCCAGCGTGACTTGCATCGCTTTCTCTGCTTCTGGACTGTTCGTTGCTTCCGGTGAGTGCATTGCTTGCCAAAGAAAGAGGATTTATTGTATTAAAATTGCTTCTTTTGTGGAATGTTAATTAAAATTTTCCATGTTCTAATTGATTGCATCAATCTCAGGCTCGGAGGACAAGACAGTGCGAGTTTGGGGGTTAACGTTGGGCCTGATGGTAGCGACGTTTAGGCATCAGGCGCCTGTTACGTCAGTGACAGCTATGTTCGACGGTCGGAGAATTGTTAGTTCTGATAGGGGAGGTGCTATTCGAGTTTGGGCAGCTGATTCTGGTACTCTGATTCAGTCTGTTTGCGGACGTGGTCGGTGCATCACGGTTTCCACTGATATGAAGTGTGTACCCATCTTATTCCACATAATCATCTCGTTTCGTATTTTCTTTAGATGTTTCTTAATAACCGGTGACAATAAAATAACTTTTTAGGTTTGCGATATGCGACACAGGAGACAATCAAGTACGAATAGTAAGCTTGGGGACCGGTCCAGAAGAAAAGTACCAGGTGTCACACTCCCAGGACATCACCTGCCTCGTAGTCACCCCAGACTCTCAATCTTTGATCACAGGTTCTATGGACATGAGCCTGAAGGTCTGGCAGCTCGCTGGAGGCAAATTGTCGCAGGTCCATTTTGAATACTTTTTTTCTAAATAATATATACAATAAGTATTAGTAGAAGAAATAGATTAATTATTTATATTTTAATAGTAGCTACAATTTTTACCTTCATACGCAAAGAAATAACTTTAAGAAAATTTAATGTACTTGAATATTGAGTTTGCAATAACTTATTAAGACTGAAAATTGAAACACAGGTTCTGGTGGGTCACACAGACCACGTAACCTGCGTCGCGGTTTCCGTCCTGGACAAGTCCATCGTCGTGTCCGGGTCCAGGGATGCGAACCTAATCGTCTGGGACATCAACACCGGCGATGATCTGCACACCCTGAAGGGACACTTAGGTTTCATAACTTGTGTAAGACTATCTGGCGATGGAACTCTAGCAGCCTCCGGCAGCGAGGACAAGAGTCTGATCGTCTGGGACACGAAGAAGGGCTGTTCCCTGAGTAGCATCATGCTGCATGTGCCAGTAGTGGGTCTGGAGGTGGCCATGGACATGTCGAGGCTCGCTCTGCACCTGCTCGAGCACAAATGCATGCCTATACTCTGTCTACACAATACTCCGGCGCAGTACGTCAAGTTGCCCGACTATGTTGCGCCATGGTGTGATGTTAGAGATATGAGGCCACCAGGCCCGAAGCGGCCCAACAAGAGGTTGCTGAAGAAGGAGGTTTCCTTGGACAGCGACACCTGGCGCAGAAAGTACGGGCACCTTACTTCAGGTGGGTGTTTCGATGATATTTTGCTTTGTACTGTACAACATCATTACTATAGACTGCGGACTTTATGCATTTATGACAAAAATGGGTAGATCGAATGCAGAATAGTGAAAATATTTAAAGAATTGAACAAAAGTGTATTTTTTCAGGAATATCAGCGTCGTCGGTGGAGAATCTCCAGCGTCGTTTCAGCGTTAGCGCATCCATGGATGAGATCAGCAAAGTGGGATTGACAACTAGTCCTTCGGGACTGGGTCCTGAACAAGCTGCACTCGCTCAGTCGCAGCATTTCGACCAATTAGAAGCACTTTGGAACAAACAGTCACCGCCATCAAGGTCAAGGTCACACGGGAGAACCCTGGCGAAGCAGAGTTCCCTGCAGGCCACTCTGATCTCTGACTCTGAGGAGGAGGGTTAGGTCCTTCGCCTCGTACAGAGTCGGCGAACCGTTAAAAAAAGGTCTGCAACATTCGGATTTCTGTCTTTCTTAGAATACTAAGCTTTCAGATTAGTCCAGATATTATTTTTGAATAGTAAATTTTTGTTTCAGGTGTACCGGCTTAAATCACCGTTTTAGAAGCCAAATCCTGAGTCTAATCTCCGGAGAATCCTTATCGTCGTACCTTCTTCTCCCCTCGGTCCCAACAGGAACGATATGGAGAAACAAATGATGAAACAAATAGGAAAGAGAAAAAAAAACAAACGTCCCCCGCAGCGAAAGCTCTAAGTTACGAAATATTCTCGTGTCCGATGCAATAAACGTGTGTATATGAAACACGCATATACATATGTAATATCGATATTTAGAGAGGTATAAATTGAAGTGGTGTTTGTTTTCATCGTCCATCGCCCACGTTCTAATACAATCTATATCTGTTAAAGTTAAATGAGTACAATTTCTGTTCGATTGTAATTAATTTTCCGGCTTTATTTTAAAGAAATAACATATATATATTTTATATATATTCTTATTTATATATATTAACCGTTGTTAACACTTTATTTACCTGTTAATGGATTGTTTAATGACTGTGCTGTGTTTGAGATAAGAATTATTATTTTCTCCTGGATAACAATTTTAAAAGATATTATATATTATACTGCAATAATAATTGAAATAATTTATTGATTTATAAATGAAGCTGCTATCACTATTTATTAATGAAAAAAAATTATTTATGGAATCTCTTAATTGCTAATCTTTGATTTTTCGGAGTATGGTAGATAAAGTGTTAATTATAACGTACAAGATGCATAGATATTTTATGCAGTAACAATTTTTATGTGCGTTTACCAGACTGCGGATTTTATGCATATGTTTAATGTTTTAAAATACAGCATAGAAAAATATATAAATATGTTTATTAAAATTTATTGTTACTTTTATAGGAATATAATAAAACCTCTATGTTAAAGATATTTTTTCGAGACCTATTAATGTAAATTGGTTTATAAATATTTATAATTGCATAAAGAGCCGCATTCTAGCGTTTAGACGCCATTTTTCTGTTTATTCGCATAATAATCTGCCATTACTCGCCAGGCCCTTGGCGCCATGAACCCTTCTGGCGGATTTTGTCCAGTTTTTGCGAATTCTGCAATAAAAAATATCGATTTGTTAAGTTTTTGTCTCGGAATGGTGATTCCTAAGTAGGAGTTTTAATATTTATTGATTTATATGGTTAAATAATTTTTAAATCAGAGAAAATTATTTTACACATAATTATAACTCAATTTGCAATTTAGTAATTAATTAATTCAATATTGAGTTATAATTTTTGTTTTCGACATTGATACGAATTTTTAGCATTAATTGTCTATTTATACCGAATTCCCACTATTTATTGTTAATATGTACCATATATTATTAACGCATATTTTGTTGGTCGATGTTTAGTATTAACATCAATGTTACATCATAAGATTATGAAGAATTTTTACAATATCGATTTTGTACATTTGTATTTTTTCATTTTCAATGTCTATGTATGTATGAATGGTGTATACTAATTTCTGATTCAACGCGGCCATATTGGAAGATTGATTTTAATCATTAATGTTAATGTGTACCATAAATACGTATTTTCATCGTTGATATTTAATATTAATATTAATTTCATATTGTTACGATCGATGTAAACGTTAATTAACAACGTTATTTGATTCTTCCGGCGACCATGTTGTAACCCAGCTAATTTGAGATACTCTTTAATTCCTGACGTTGATCTGTACTGTTAATGCACACGTTGCCCATCAATGTTTAGTATTAATGTCAATCTTGAATTTAAACATCCGATACCAATATCAATTTTGTACATTTATATTAAATTGAAAGTTTCATTTCCGATATTAAAGATGAACATCGAGTATATGTATTCATTCACCTTGCGGCGGCCATATTGGATTCCTCAGGTTAAATCCTTCGAACTCTATATGTTGTAAGATGAATTTTATGTTGGTATTTATATTTTTAAAATTTCATTTACCTCGCATTTTAGTTCCTGAGATGAAAATGAAGTCCTGAGATCGTTCTGGCTCGAAATAAGCCATCTTTTTCGCCATTTTATCGTAAGCTGCCACTCTGAATGGAATTATCTGCAGATTTTGGAGACCTGGCGCCATTGACAGTACTCTGGATCCATGAGTGACGTCATATAAATTACCTGATGTTGTAAAAATGATTTATTTATTTTAGAAAACCTTGTTGATGAGGTAAGTGAGATAAAATTTAGTTGCAAAATTTAAAGACATATTTATATAATATTATAAATGAGTAATAAATTGTTTTATTTATTTTGTCTATAACTTGGACTTAAATCAATGAAATTTTGAACATTTTAGCTTTACCATCAGGTGTTTTCGATTTGTCAGGATGAGGTAAACCTGCAGGATCACGACCAACAATATAAAAATCAGCTCCAGCCACCATTCTTGCCTTCGCATGCCATTGCACCTTTAAAAAGATGTTATTAATCATGATATTATTATCAAAATATGATGAAGCAATGAAAAATCAAGGTGGAAAATTGAAATACTTAAGTTATTCTTTTTTATTTATTTAATGTTTAAATCGAAGAAAAGTTAAAGGCGATAAATTGAAAAATCGATTGTTAATACCTCCGTAGGTCCAGCATACAACATCGGACTGGGAAAAATAGCGAGAATCGTATCCTGGTGTAATATTCCTTCTTCCAGAACGCATTGGTGTTGTTTTATTCTTATTGGCAATGGTACATCGTCCTCTTTCGTCCATCCTCCCAATGGATGCAATAATAGAACTGGTTTCTTGAATCCTCGTTCCTCCACAAGGTATTTCCTCGTATCCTAATTATTATTTTTAATCGATGAAATTTAATCGACTGGAAACCGGAAATTTAAAAAAAATTTCCTTTAAATGTACATACATACAGGGTGTTCAACTACAGGTGGGAGAAAATTTAAGGGGTGGTTCCCAATGACAATATAAGTCGAAAATGAAGAATAAAAAAAGTGCGATATCGGCTTCGTTATTTAGTTATTAACCCTTAGCACTCGAGTAGAAACTCTGAGGCGCCACTAAAAATTGCTGTACCATTATTCAAAATATTGTTTACATTATTAAATATATCTAATACTACGCATATTCTATGAGATATTAGATCAAATTTCATATCCACCAAATGTAAAAAATCAAAGAGAATGAAAATATTTTAGGTCGGAAGAAATGTTTAACTTTCGAGTTAAAATAGCTCCGAGTGCAACGGGTTAACAATTAAAAATCCACCTAAAATGCGGCAACCCATAACTAAATAACGAAATCGAAATTGCAATTTTTTTATTCTTCGTTTTCGACTTATATTGTCATGGAGTACCACCCATTAAATTTTCTCCCACCTGTAGTCGAACACCCTGTATATCTGGCTGTTTAAAAATCTACCTGCATTAAGAGTGCATGGCCATTATGCACCGGATTCCTCAATTGAAACGCGAAAACGACATCGGCACCCATTTCTTGGCATTTTTTCCTTATTTCATTCGGTGTTAGTCTGTAAACATCAAGGCCATCGTTCCACCTAATTTTTTCAAAAACCTCCAGCTCCCCACCAACCAGCCAATCACCTGAGTTTTGAATCATTCTAACGTGTGGGTGATCGGGATCATTGGTTCCGAATTCTCTGGAACACCTGCGATTAAAATGCACTATTAATTTACTTTGATTCGTCGTTTTTCACTAGTCAATATATCACTCAAATGTATAATTTGTATTATTATTATTATTCAGTTAAATGCAAAGATTGCACTACAACCTTTCCTCTTTTCGGTGTGCGAAAAATTCAGGATTTCGCAGAATTGCTATAGGACGACCTTGATGCTTCAAGGTCAAGGCAGTTGCATCTCCGCATCGTTCTTTTTCAGCTGCGGTGACCGGAAGTACGATAGGTATCGACTGATTAACAACAGTTCCATTTTGTTGCAGGGTCTTGAAATGTTGACACTGAAAAGTTCGCGTTTTTCATTTAATTTCTGATTGTTGGCATTTTAATAATAATTTTCTCTTACCTGCAAGTACTCGTTCTCTCGCATAAAGCCTCTTAGGGGACTTGCCCAGCCTTCGGCTAGCACTTGAACCCATTGCAAATCGACATCGGTAATTTCGGTGCCTGAAAATGTTTGAAATTGATGCATTAAGGGGGGAACCTTATGTAAAAAAAAATTTTTTAGCATTTTCTTTTTTTGCATAAATCGATATAAAATTTCCTTATGCATACAACGTAGCGCTTAAACTAATTACCCGATCTTTATGAAACTTGGTACATAAATTCTATAAACAATTGGCCTCGGCATGACATTCTCCGATTTTTTAATTTTTTATTTAAAATAAAGTTATTATCAATTGTTTATATCAGAAAACACGTTTTTTGCTTCATACGCCATTTTTGCAATTTGGCAAATTTAAAAAAAGGAAGAACATCATGCTGAGGGCTTATGTATTAACTAACGATTCCATTTGGATTTTTTTGTTTCAAATCATTTTTCTGCCCTGTACAATGTCCCGCGCAAACACGGATTGCCAACTACAAGCCGTTATTCCACACTTGTTATTAACAATTAAACTTAAAAAAAATATTTTTTGTTATAACATGAATAAATGATACCTGAAATTTCAAATCAATCCATGCATTAGATTCTTTAAAAAAAATTCTTGAAAAACAGGCCATTTACATAAGGTTCCCCCCTTAATGATTATTGTTTTTCGGCCGAAAAAAAAACTGTAACAAGGAAACATACTGAAACAACCAAGAATAACAAATAAGACAACATACTCAGCAGACTCTCAGCCTCTAATTTGACAGCATCAACCCTCTCACTAGCAACAAATAGCTCTTCTACTCCCCTGGGAATCCTCGGAATGACAGCTTCCCTCTCCAACAAATCAATCACCATGTCAGTCGACTTCTCCACACTGTGAGCTTCAGTGTTCACTATCAAATTAGGCTTCCTAGGTACTTCATACTGTTGTCCAACCCCGGTGAAGCTCTGAATCACACCTTTTCGCGCCTTTTTGTACAACCCTTTAACGTCTCTCGCTTCACAGATCGCCAATGAAGCTTCCACGTATACTTCAAGGAATTTCAGATCATGCTCCTCGATGATCTTCCTGGCCAACCTTCTGTCGTCCTCAAAGGGCGAGACGAAGCTGCAAATCGCTACCACGCCACAGTCCGAAAACAATTTTGCGACCTCTGCTGCTCGGCGAACATTTTCCTCGCGATCCTCTTTCGTGAAACCTAAGTTCCGGTTCAAGCCTCGACGGATGTTGTCGCCGTCGAGGCTGTACGCTGGTATCCCCTGCAATTTGAAAACCATTTAGGTATGAAATCTGATTGATTGTTTATGGCATTGTTGCGAGAAACTGGTGTTTAATTACGACGCGTAGGTCCTGAAGCGTTTCATTTTTTAGATTTTGGGAATTTTTTCTGCTCTAACTGTAAATGTTATGGAAATGTTTTTTGCGTAGAATAATTCTTTAGACTGCGTAGAATACGACGGTATTTTTTTTTTGTAGTATTAAACATATTTAAATGTGTTTAAAAAATGTTTGAAGGCTCCAAGGCGATGTGAATGCATCATTTCTGTGAAAAGGCACATTTTTAACTTTGGAAATTTTTTTGTTTTTGCTTTAACCGTGAATGTTACAAAAATTTTTTGAACGTTTAATACAAGAAATTGAAATCGCTTTTTAGAATGAAAAAACGGATGTGAATGCATCATTTCTGTGAAAAGGCACATTTTTAGCTTTGGAAAGTTTTTTGTTTTTGCTTTAACCGTGAATGTTACAAAAATGTTTTGAACGTTTAATACAAGAAATCGAAATTGCTTTTTAGAATGAAAAAACGGATGTGAATGCATCATTTCTGTGAAAAGGCACATTTTTAGCTTTGGAAATTTTTTTGTTTTTGCTTTTCTTGCGTAGAATAATTCTTTAGACTTCGCAGAATAAGACGGTGTTTTTTTTTGTAGTATGAAACATATTTAAATATGTTTAAAAAATGTTTGAAGGCTCCAAGGCGACGCGAATGCATCATTTCTGTGAAAAGGCACATTTTTAGCTTTGGAAAGTTTTTTGTTTTTGCTTTAACCGTGAATGTTACAAAAATGTTTTGAACGTTTAACACAAGAAATTGAAATCGCTTTTTAGAATGAAAAAACGGAGCAACTGTTGAGTTTCTTTCGGTTAAGTGGTCGCCCATCGGCCCCGTTAATCGCTGTCATTAACTCACCTGAGAAATGAGGTAGCTCTCGAGCTGGAAAGAGATCGACGTCTTCCCAGCACCGGAAAGTCCCGTTAGCCATACGGTGCAGCCGCGGAACCCCTTGAATCTCCCATAAGACTCTCCTCGTTTCTCTCGCGACACATGATGAATCTGTTGTGTCACGTTCGATGCGACGATCTGCGATCAGGTGACGCGAATGTTCACAATTTTCAATATTTGTTTTCCTCGTGTTTCTAATAATTTTTAATTCAAAGATATCATATAGAGTTCACTAGAAAGTATTCCTGTTATAATTATAAGAAATGAATACAGTGGCCGACATTTTACAAATTTTTAAAGAATTTTACACTATATTTTTAAATTTTATACTACAGAATAAAGTTTATTTTAACTATTATTTTTCATATTTTTTTTTATTGTATGAATTCGAGGAGTGTTTTAATTACGTATATAATTAGATCGATTGCATGTAGATTATTACAACTGTGATAAATGGTTAAGCATTAAATATATATATGTATAAATAATTTATATATTAATAAATAATTATTGTATAAATATGCACGAATACATAAAATAAATGAGATTCATTTGAAAAATTGTGGATTTGACAGAAATAGTTACGTAATTTCCGAGACTAGTAATTATGTTATAAATTTGATGGGACCATATTATCATAATCTCGTTGCATTCTAATACCTTATCGCTTTTCCTGCGTGTAGATCGCTCCTCCACGAACGAGTTCAAGTACATGCCCATTTCGAAAACAATTATTATTTAAGGTCTTAATTATAATTAGAATCTTTCAATTATAATTTTGATTCAATTGTAATTGTTCGAACGAATTGTTACACAATAACCTGACACAATTATAATTTTATATGTTTGTTTGCAATGTTTGATTGCAATGTTTTACACTTCTAATGTTGTAAATTAATCTTCGCACAAAAATACACAATCGTAATCGTTCTAATTCAATTTTAAACAATTCATAAACTAATTCATTTTTAAACAAGAATGCACAATTAAACTTTCTCAATTCCCTCTGTACAACAGCTTGAATATTTATAAAGAAATTCAATAGAAATAAATTGAACGATTCCTTCAAAAATAAAATGTAAAAACAATTTAGAGTATCTCAGAATTTGTTTAATACTTCGCTATATGTAAGGAAATAAAAAATGTAAAAAGTCAATGTAATCAAGCGCAGTACAATTGCGTAGAGATGAATACTATAATAGTGTATGTAGGAGTTCAATTATAAGATCAACATCCTCCGGATGATTTTAAATGACACACTCGATGATCACGACGAAGAAAGTATTACTCGGACACATGGCTCGGTCTGAACTGGTGAAGATCCGAGCGCAGTCGAGCGAGAAAGTTAAACGAAAGTAACCGAACCCGGCAGTGGGAACGAAAAATTCCACGAGATATCTCGAATACCGCGAATAAGGAAATCGTGGGATGATGGATGTGATATGGAAAGTCGTGTGTAAACTGTTTACTGCACGATATCTGTGAAAACATTCATCTGCGCTATCAGTGAGACAATACTAATTCGGTGACATAACTTTTTTTTATTTTTAATCATTTCTTTATGAAACTTTATGCAATTATATTCGTTACATTTTCCTGACTAAAATGAGTACAAACATGACCCAGTTAGGTGCATCGTTGCTTGTGCAATTCACAATTAAATAGAACCTCGTGGTTCTACTCAGAGTTGGACAAAAAGTAATTACAATTACAATTACAAATACTTACCAATTCCTGTAATTGCAGAAATAAAATTACAATTACATGTAATTGTAATTGGTAATTGCAATTACTTGTCAAATCACTGTAATTGTAATTGTGGTCCGCAATTACAATTACTGGTTGAGCCAAAGTAATTGCAATTACAATTACAATTACATGTAATTGTACTTTTATTTCTGCAATTACAAGTCATGTTACAAGAATCATTAATTTAATTCTAATAATTTCTCCATTTTTATTACATTTATAATTATTTATCTGAACTCAGGATACTGATGACGCCTGATGGTACGCAACCCACTTTACAGACGTGCATCTTTGACTGTCAGCCATTTTGTCAGTTCTCTATCGAATAAGAATGTTTTCACAAGAAAGTATTAAGTAAATATTTTGGAAATAATTTTCTTTATATATTGTCTCGAAGAAAATATTTCGGAATTGTGCAACCTAATTAATAAGTTTGCATGCATTGCACTGTTAGGTTTTTCTTGTTAGTTAAATGAGACAAAAAAATGGGAACGCGTTAAACTAACAATAAAATCCGTGATCTAGTTTCGCGAGAGCGCAACGAGCGTATTTTTTTCGATGAAAGTCGGCCAAGAATTGTAACTATGAAACATGTGTTTCGACTTAATTTCTATTTTTTTTTAATGTGGCATGTACTGCTGTTTGGTTGATTAGTGGAAATTTGTCATTGAAAGCTATTTTAATGGTAATTTTATTAAGTTGAGATTGTTATCAAGAAAAGATAGCCAAAAATGGTTTTCTTTAGAAAATTAGTAAAATACATAATAAAGTCACCCTGTGTAAAACAATATTCTACAATTTCAACAAAAATAATTCAATTCGTTAATATAGTAATTTAAAATTTATATTTAAAATAAAATTAATTGAATTTCATTTTAAAATAAAAGGGGGTTAATTTTAATAAAAATTCTTAAAATAGTAAATTGTCCTGTTGTTAAACTATTCAACATCTTTTTCTATTTTGTTGCATATATGTTCCAATGATTATTGTTCTTGTAAAACAATTTTTAATACGTTAAAAATAGTAAATTTATTACAATTATCGTTGATATTTAAATATAAAATCGCCAAGTATTTCATAGGCTATGTAACATATAGTAAATTATATTGAAGATTAAATTATATTTTTTCACTTTTCCTCCGCATGACAATATATAAAAAATTGAGACAATTATATGAAACTCACATGATTAGTAGTTTCTTTATCAGACAGTTCGCTGGCATTTTGACAACTCATTGCTTTTCTATCGGCCGCTATACTATAGTTGGACGCGATAAATCTACTGTTCACCGAGATACGTATAAACAGTAATGATCACCGTGGAAAGACTGAATGACTGGTGACACGTGTTCTTTCATATATCGCCGCGAAGGGTTACAAAGACGTCTATTTCCTTCAGGAGGGGAGAAATTGCACACTTTCTCTCTCTCTCTCTCTCTCTCTCGCTCTCTCTCTCCCTCTTTTTCTTGAATGCGACCCTGGAAGAAGCAAAAACCGAACGTCGGTGAAAAACTCGAGGACACCTAACAGTGAAATTTGCAATTCAGTGCAGTAACGTTTGCTACGTTGACCTATTTTAAATGTTCGCGGAACGACCGGAAATCGGTTCGTCAATTTTCCATTTTTACTATTATATTTTATAACGTAAATGGTTCATGGCTGATTATATGGTAAACTGCGGTAAATTTCGAATTCGTTATCGTTCTATTTGTTAACAATTTTTATATACATAGGGTGTCCCACGTAACAGTTTTCATGTTTTTTTAAGTATGTATATATTATACTTTAGAATAAAATTAACTAAGTTTCATTTTAAAATAAAAGTAGAAAATTGAGGTAATTGTGAATATATAAATATTATAATGTTATAAAAGAATTTATTTTTAGAATTTAAAACTTGCGATAATCTGACAAAAAATATTTTAAACAAAAGCTGATCGGTTTTCGATTGGCTATATACATTCCAATAAAGAAAATATTCGAAAATTTCGTTTTTATTATTGTCAAGGCCACCTTCATTTTTTTAAATGGCCCTTCAAGGTCATCCGAAGGTCATCGGTATACATAGATCGTTGAATTCGTCTTGACAAAGTCAAAAATACAAAGTGCCATTTAAAAAAATGAAGCTGACCTTGACAATACTATAAAAAAAAGTGTTTTCGAACTTTTTTTATTGAAATATATAGCCAATCGAAAACTGATCAACTTTTGATGAAAATATTTTTTGTCAGATTACCGCAAGTACTTAAAAAATCGTGAAAACTGTTACGTGGGACACCCTGTATAATACTTCAATAAAATTGATTAATTATTAATCTTGCGATAGAAAATGAAATTATAAATGTAGAATTGGAAATTTGTTGGACTTCTAACGAACACGCAACGATTATTCAACTATCAATTGTTACAACATTCCATTTTTGGGACGACGCAATGTTATTACTGAAGTCACAATGCTTTCTGTTAATTAGCAATTGTTGTATTATCACTTGACGGTTATGCTAGCGGATGTTGATAATGATACGAAGGTTCTCGTGATCCAGACAAATGTAAACAGTTTATAAAAATATACAGTAAAATACAAAAATTTTTATAATCGTGTTAAGTTACTAAATCAATACAATTTATATATGATAATCCTTTATTTACATTTTTATGTGTAGGGGCTTGTCTGAATAAGCATTTATGACGAGGACGATTTGCAGGTTGCATATCATTGGGAGCAATACTTCCTTCAAGTACGATAAGATGGCGCTACCAGTCTCAGTCAGGTTTAGCATGGAACAGAACCTATACCCACTTACATCTATACTCTATACTCTATACTGACACTCTCTGACCAGTGCCGTAACGAGGGTATGAATCGCCTGTGGCAAGTGTCTAATTTGCGCCTCCCCGTAACCTAATAATGACAAAAAAAAATAAAAAATTTTCATGTAACAAGTTAAATTTTACTAAATGCAATATATTAAATACTATTAACCTCATTGAAATGAGTCGCCTGTATATAAAATTTTGATGTGCGCCCCAAACCCACTTGCGCCCGTGGCGGGCGCCTCTTTCGCCACGCCCTCGTTACGGCACTGTCTCTGACTGACATATATAAATGGAGGCAGAAATATATCAGTGAGAAAAACCCCGGGAGTGAGCACTCTCGTATACTTTTGATCTTAGACCATATATACTAATAGACCCGGCATAGGTATAGTATATGTATAGGAAAACCGAGAATTCAGTGTCCGAAAGATGATGGGACACTGTGACGTCACTATTAAAATTAACCCCTCAATTAATTTTAAAAAATAATTACTATTTTAAATTTATTTCCATGTACAATGTACACGCACCCGCTGACCCCCTCTCCCCATGTAAGCCAAGCATAGATGGCGCACCCGCTGACTGGCGCTGACCCCCTCTTCCCAGTCGATCAGCATAGCTTGTACAAGTGTGACGTCACAGTGTCTTTCAGCTGATTTCATCTTTCGGACACGGAAAATTATCTACGCCGTGTCTATAGGACCTATAGTATAGGTATACATATATGGTCTAAGCTTTTGATATGTTATATACTCTCTGATGTTATTGAAATTTACATATTATTGAGTCGAAGTGATACTTTTTCTAATGATATAAACGTATAGAATTCTTATACAATAATACAGTAACAAAATTATTTCTTCTTGATTTTCTTTATTTGAATATCGTTCATTTGAAGTGTCTAATTTCAGACAGTGCTAACTTCAGACCGCTCGGGACAGTTTTCATTGTAAAACGAAGTCTGGTGTCTCTCGAACGAAAAGAAAACAGTTTTCCAGCAAAATAGTACAAGTTCTTGTTAGTGTTATAGAAATATATTTAAATAAACAATGTCGACGAAGTCCTCCGTCGATTTACGGGCGGAACTTGCGGAATTAGTGAAACGAAAAGCAGAAATAGCCGTGAGTATTGCCAAACTGTCAAATTGGTCTTGTACTTTTAATTCTCCTAGTTTCAAGTAAACTATATCTCTATTTCCATAAATATTTTCACAACTTTCACGTGGAGCTAACAATTATTCCCAATCTATCAATTGTTCGAACGACGTATTAAAAATTCTTCGCGCACTTTCCATCGTTCAAGAATGTTTGAGGTTATATTAACATAACCTTCTAGCAATGTTTTTCTTATTAGTCTCTTTTTAATATTGACCTAAATTCTTCAACTTATTACTTATTACGTCAGTGAAAATGGAAGATTTTAAAATTTGAATACGGCATATATTTACAAACATTCATTAATATTTCAGGATATTTTATAACCTTATTGGTTTGTTTTGGTCTTTGATATATTGGTCCAGAAAATTCAATTCACTTTACTTTCACATTTGAAAATGATAAATTATACTAAATGCTATATAACTGCAAAATTTAATTTTATAGGATACTCTCGCCAACTTAGAACGTCAAATCTATGCATTCGAAGGTAGCTATTTGGAAGACACGCAATTATATGGTAACATAATTCGTGGTTGGGACAGGTATTTAGCCAGCAATAAGAACACAAATAGTAAGGCAGACAAGCGTAACAGGAAGTTCAAAGAAGCTGAAAGGCTTTTCTCAAAATCTTCTATCACCTCCATGGCTGTGAGTATTAACGTTCTATTTTGGAATGTTTTTTAATCGAATACACATTCCAATATTTTGAATGCCTTCTAAAATATCTAAAACACAGTGAAGAATATTAACAATCATGATAAGTACATGAATTAATATATTGAAACATAATATTGCAGGAACTATTAGAACAAATTTACAGACCTTTTTATGTAAATAATATTCAATACTACCGTCTATGAAAAGTTCTATACTGTTACAATAAATATTTTTTTTAATTTTGTTACAGGAATTTAATAACTCTAACTCTAGAACCATAGTGAAAAATAATATCTTTTGTAGACAATTGCATGAGGCTAATTAACATAAGAAAATATATGTGACTGACTATAAATATTTAAACAATTTATTCAGAATATGGTTTATTGCATGTTTGCATGTTTGGGAAACGAAAAACTGAGCAAAAAAATGTTAAACATTGAAAATATAGAAAATACAATTTTTTACATTCGAACGAAATCAATATATTTAAAATAAAACTGTATTTTATTCTGTAATGGAACGTTATTCTGTAAATAGTGAAAGTGGACACAATTTATATAAATTATGAGGATTGTATTTTTGCAGGCGGTTAGCGGACTCGTGGAAAATACCCAGGAAAAAAGTAAGGACCTCAATGGATATTCCTGAGATAGTTAATTTTTTCATGCAACACAAAAGAGTACAACTATATTTTTCATCCTACCATCCCTCCCAACTTTTCTTTTTATCCTCTCCTTGACAGTTCTTTTTAGTTGTTAAGTTTATCCTTGATTGTACTTCTTTTTCTTTTTAATGTATCGACCATACTGTCTTCCATAAACAAGAGAATAGTAATAAAATTGGATTGTAATGCAACTTAGATAGGTACAATCAATGAATTAATGTTTGACGTATTGTTTCGTACGTTTACTTTGAATTCGACTATGCAACTTTTATTTTCTTCTGTATTTAAGTTACAAATAAATTTTTATTTATTCCCTATCTATCTTTTTTTTTTCAATCAATCTGTTTTATTCGTGTCGTTTCTTTTGTAGCCTTCAGGTAGAACTTTACAAATCGACTTCCCTTCTACATATATGTTTCTATTCTACAATTGATTTCCTTTATCTTTGTTTCTGTATCTTAATTAGAAATTTTCGTAGTTCTATCATTATTCTTCAGTTTAAAATCTACTACTATATTGCTTTGCTGTATGTCAGTAGAAAACAGTTTGCTTTTCCTGTATGCGTTGAAGGTGTGGAGAGGATTAGGTGATCAATATATTTCTCTGTAGTGACTCTGAACTTTAAATCAATTTACAATCTCAATGGTTCTCTTATTTAAAGAATGTTTAGTTGCAGTACTGAGATATAACCCTTAGCATTCCGATTATTTATCGAGTACTGTCACTTGTCTTCATAGTGGAGGCGACGGAGTGCTAACTTTGCTTGGCGAAAGCACCTCTTGTTAAGCATCCATAAGTTCTACACATGGTCAAAGGGTTAATCTCTATACTCAAGTATTAGAAATTCTCGAAGGTACCCAGGTTATCTTTACATAGTCTTTTGCATTACTGTATATATTCGATGGGGTCAGAGCGACATCGAAACAGTTCCGGATCCTCAGAGATCCATGAACCTTTAGTGAGATTGCAAGTTGCTATCGTGAGCAGCCTTTGGGAAAGCAGTGTTTCCTTGAAACCGAGCCTCGAGTCGCCCGAGGATCCCGATTCTCCTATGTTCAACCTGCTTACAGTTGACCGGTACAGCGAATCGGAGTCCCAGATCGGAAACAGTGGCAGCGAGGACAATTGCAGCCTGGTGAATTCTCACGGGACCACCGGGAACACCGCCACCAGCAACGGGAACAAGGAATCCTCGGGGAAGAACCACTCTTTGACCGGACAGTACAACCAGAATGGATCATTGTCGTCCTCGAACGAGATGTCTGGCCAGTTCGCTAATGGCCATGCGAGCAACGGCAGCCTGGAGCATGCCTCATTGAAAGAGAACACTGGAAAGGAAGCAGCGAAAAGCAAGGCTGCGAACAGCGCGAAAAAGAATAGCAATAAACGGTCCAGGAATAGGTAGAACCCTGCAGTGCCACTGTCTCTTCTCTACGGTCCTGGGACAGTCCGGGACGAACCTCACAAACATCTACTCCTGCGAATCACAGTTTCATTTTGCTCACACGATTTTATCGATGTACCGAAATCACACTCTATTTTATAATAAATGCACCACGAACGTTGAACTTGTACCGAAGTACACTGAACTGTGGCGTGCTGGCGCTTGGATAGAGTTAAGAGGTTAGGTGTTGTGACCTTTAAACGGTTGGTGAACCGGAAGTGGAGGAACTCTGAGACCTTTGGCTTCTGTATCCAGCAAAACAGTGTGTAAAACCTTCTGTAACTTGCGAACAAAAGTATTGACACGGCTAACTTTTAATTGGTTTATTTAATATTACTGAATTAATTTATTAAATATTTTATACTTAAAGGAAATTTTGGAAGAAGTTAACCCGGTCATTTTACTAAATTATAGTTTACTACTGCCACAGTCTACTCTAGTGCTAGCCATGCTGAAGGATGTGGCAACACGGTGAGAGTCCTAATGTATCTATATCTATATATATTGTATATAATATATAATGTGTATAATATAATATATATAATATATATAGATATAGATACAATAGGACTCTCACCGTGTTGTCACATCCTTCAGCATGGCTAGCACTAGAGTAGGCTGTGCTACTGCCAATACTTTTGTTCATATATATAAATTGATTCGCAGAGAATATAAATAATTTTGTACAAATATTTTATCTTCGTCTGAAGCTTCGAAGAAAACACTTTGTTGGTGTAGATAAATGAGAGTTTATATAGTGGATGATGAATGAACAGAATAGTGATATTCAATGAATGATGAACGAGCAGAATAGTGATATTCAACGAATGATGAACAAGCGTTGAACAGTGATATTCAGTAACGTGAATTAGAGTTTTTGATTTCTTTGCTGGACACAGAGCCTTCGGTCTTCATTAAAGTTATTTTTCTGGTCTTCACTATGAAGTGGAGGTTGTTCATAGTGCAGCGGTTTTGCGGCACAGTGTGTGAAATTGAATTGGAATTGTGGACAATGAAAATCAAAATGAAAGATGAAAGTTTCTCTTTGGTTTTATAGTCAGACGAACAGTATTTGTTAGGTTTAAGATTGAAACGAGTGGGAGGTAGAGTCCAGATATTTTTAAAAATTCGTCCCTCTTGTATTACTTTTTATCCTTTTTATCTTTGTAATTGACAGCCTGTTCTCGAACGATTGACATTGGTTTGTGAATATTTAGCATAAGCGTTAGTACAAGAGATTTTAATTTTTTTCTATTTTATGTTACATCGATTGTTTTGTAACACACATATACTTACACACACAAATACAGTAACGGAATTGTAGTTGTAGTGTACGATTAAGATTAAAAGTTTGATTGCACAAAGAAAAAGGAGTAACGTAATAGAGTTCCAGCATTCCTTTGTATAATCTGAACTATTAAAATCGTTCGATTTTAAAACGTTTTTTAGGATCTTTTTAAATAAATCTTTGCCTAATTGTCGTGTCCCGAGTGTTACGTAATATTATGTAAGTTTTTTTACACGACTGTTCCGATGCTGAACGATCGAAAATTTTAAGAAAAGACATGAAAAATTTGAAAAAATATTTTTTTGTAACCGGCGTACTCGAGTGTTTATATAGTATGTTATAAATAAATTATTCGGAAGCAATCGAACGTTGATATATTTGTCACTGAATCTCTGACTTATTCTTTCTATATTTATTTTTCAGTTTCGACGTTATCAAAAATCAATTGTTTATACTTTTTTAACATTATACGGAGACTGAGAAAAAACATCCTGGCTTGAACCAACGATGATTTATTTCGAATGGTTAACTTACGATTGTATAATAATAATGTCCGATGGTTTTTGTGACACAAAATGACGGGCAGAACGGAACGCAATGGCGGCGGTTCCGGCGCGGCGAGACAATTAATTAATTTCTTTTACAATTGTAAATCGCCTAAAATAATGTTGAATTATAATGTCGCTGAAAAGATTAAACTTAAACGAACAACTAAACTCACCTAACAGAGACTATATATACTGCCTAAAACAATTAGGGAATCACGTTACGAGAAAATGAGAGATATCCTTATATGTACTGAAGAATATAAATATTTCTACGTTAATACATAAAACTAATTCTATGCATTTGTTAACCCTGTCCGCTCTCCCACTATTCTTTTCAACTAACAAAATTATTGTAACTATACAGATAAAAGATATTAAAGCTGACAAAAAGGAAAATAATATGTATACTTTGTTATTCATTACTGCACACTGTTTCGCGTTATTTCATTTCTATATTATATCACAATGTGTTTCTGCTGTTAAATTAATAAATATAACTAAAAGATAAGTTATAAAAATAATTTAAAATTATTAAACAAACTTTTATACTGATATTTTGAAGTATATATATTGATGCATTTTTGGATTTTTGCGAGTCTTAACGTGATCCTCTAATTTTTTTAGTGGTATACTACTGGAGAGAAACAGTATTGCTATATAAGAATATTTTTTGTTCTGAGGATAAGTTATTAATGATTTTTAATTAACTTAATGAGGACGAGGAAGAAAAGTAGCTGGAAGGAACGCTTTTAAGTTGGTTTCAGCTTTCAAATTTTTCGGCGGCTCGTTTCGTGTGACCACAGCATTAAATCCATTATGGTTGTCTGCTGTGTAAGTCACTGTCCTAATTGATCCATCTGCTTCGACCACCGAATATTCACCTTTTACAGTATCACCGTCTCTTTCCTCCCACGCAGATTTTGAATCGCCAGTATATCCATCCAGGACGCCATAATTAAATGAATACTTCGGGTAAGCCTCCAAGAAAATTAAAAAATTATTGCAATATATAAAGATTATTTTTTTGCAAAGTAAGAAATTGTAAATTAAGAACGTCATAATAATAGTGCTTAATTATGAACAATGCATCAGTACAATAATATGTTCGACATAAAGAAATAATTACACAAAATACAAAATAATCAGAAGAAGCAAAGATCGCATTAAATTCAAGATGGCGGAGCTCCAAGCTTGAGGAATCCACTCTATTGAATCAATAAGATGAATAAACAATAACGTATGGAACAGTAGAAATCTATTAATTATTACGCAGTGTTCTATAATGTTTTAAAAAAAGGACGCCATAATAAAATGAATACTTCGGGTAAGCCTCCAAGAAAATTAAAAAATTATTGCAATATTAAAGATTATGTTTTTGCAAAGTAAGAAATTGCAAATTAAGAATGTCATAATAATAGTGCTTAATTATGAACAATGCATCAGTACAATATGTTAGACATAAAGAATAAAACAGAAAATAATTAGAAGAAGCAAAAGACCGCATTAAATTCAAGATGGCGGAGCTCCAAGCTTGAGGAATCCACTCTATTGAATCAAAGATGAATAAACAACGTATATGGAACAGTAGAAATCTATTATTACCCAGTGTTCTATAATGTTTTAGAAATTATAATGTTTTAAAAATTTTTAACATAAAATTAATTACCGTGTGCTCAGCTTCTTTTTCAGTTTTCGTGTCCCTCGCAACGACCGCGGAAGCTGTTTTAAAGATGGCGGGTGCGATGTAGACCAACGATGATGTTTTTGGTAATAGTCTGTATGAAATTGGTGTGGCTACTTTTACGTATGTCGGTAATGGAGCCTTATTTCCGGTTTGAAGAGTGCAGGCTACAGGAACTGCAGCTCCTTCTACCGGAAGTGCATCGATCGGAGTGCAGGGAAACCTGCTGGAGTTAAAATATGCGGCTAATTGAAATAAATGAGTTTGGCTTTAACTATAAATAAATAATTGAATCGGCAATGTTACTTTTGGAGAACTCCAGCGATGCTAGGATCCACGAAGCAACAAAGAATAACCATCTGCAAATAGAACTGAAACAATATTACTTACAACTTAATTAAACTGAAACAGTTAAAATTATTGCAGAACATTCAAAATCTATTTAGAAATCTAGATTTTGCATAATTCCGGTTTAAAATAATAAACTCCGGTTTGAAAAATTTCAGACAGGATCGAGGATCTTCAACTTGAAGATCCATCGCGCATGCGTGCACCAGATTGTCATTGCACAATATGTGTTGCAGCTCGAGCTGCAAGGGAGTGCCAGTGTAAATTCTTCACTAACACACACGTGTGCACTTGCAGACAGTCAGCGGTTCTCCAGCACATGGTAGTTTGTACTTATTTTTATTTGTTACAACAAACATGACAATTGAAATACAACATTCTCTTGTAATATTTCTTATAATTAATTTTTTTGAGAGGATTATTTCAAACATTTTGCGTGTCATTCTATAATTCCAGAAAGAAATTAGGCAACCCTAATGCGCGTTATGCACTCCCGTTCGCAATGGAGAACGAATGAAGCAATTAGAAAAATTGCGGTCTACACGGGGACAGATGTTCACGTTTCCTACTTTAATTGCAAACCACTATATTAGGCAATCGTGTACTTTCAACGAGTGATCTCAAATGGCGACACGATATAAAAAGTGATCGGTGCATTTAAAGACTGATATTGGATAGTTCGTTTTGCAACTCTAATACCTAAAGGAATTTTTATACTTGTATCACATCTTCAATTCTTCATTAATAATATTACATATTTACTTCTCGTGGATAACTCTCCTAATATCTCGCTAACAAACAACTCTCAACAAATAATATTATTATGTCTCTAATAAAAATAATTACTATCTTAAATTACACTCAATTAAATTTACTATAAGAATTTTTATTAGAATTAATCCATAATATTTGTATGATCTTAATAATTCTTTTACATTTTTTAAAAATATATTATGAATGTATTTAAATATCAAACTGACTGAATGATTTGTTTGTGACTTTTGTAAACATAATTCTTAAAAAGACATTTTTTTAAATGTATGACGATATAATTCTTTGATATTGTTGATACTAAATGCAGTTATAGATGCAATTTATAAACAAATAATATAATGATAATTCGTATGTTTGTTTACACTGGAAATATTCGAGTAAAATTCAAACAAGACAAACAGGATATCCTAATACATAGTTATAATTAAAATTAAAATTATATTGCAAGAGAGAATATATTTGGGAAAATATATACCGTAGAAGATGTAAAAATGATTAAAACTACAGGTCGTATAATTAATATAATACTAACCTTCTTAACAAAATGTTTAAAACAGCCTGACTTCATTTTACAGCAATAAATAAAGATCAGAATTGATTCAAGAGGGTCAGAGATGCTTCGGAGTCAGCTTTGAATAATAGTAATCCGAAACCAATCACATTTTATTGTCGTATATATATGAGATTTTATTTTATTAAATTGTTTAGTGGTTTGTTATTATTTAATTCACTGGAATAGGCACGTGCACACTAAACTTTGAAGGGTACCGAACGAAACCTTCACGGCTGCCTTCCGAAGAATAGGACATCAGCATCCAGCTCATCTTTATATACGACTTATACAGGGTGCTCTCAACTGCATCTCAATTAAAATTGCTCGACAAAATTAAATTAACAATTATCATTATATTTAAATTGGACTGAAGTCAAAACTAAGTAGCAGTTTTATTAATAACGTTAATTTTTAAGAATATCTGGTAGGAGATGATTCTCAATTATTAATTAACTCCAAGTTATACAAAATTAATTTTACAGTAAAATTTAATATTATCGAGGAGTAATATTGAATTTATATGAAGAAATTAATTTTAAAAAATTACTATTTTAAATTATACTCAATTAAATTTATTGTAAGAATTTCTATTATGTATATGTGTCTCTATGAATTTGTTAGCTATTGTTGCATACATATTGAAAATGTGAAACTATTTTTAATAATAATGGAGAAGTTTAATATTCTGCGGTAAGATAATAATGTGTATACCGTAAATTTAATACAAGTAAAATATATTGTTTTTTTTTTTATTTAAATATTTGTGTAAGGAACTGTTCTACAATGATCTTTTTGTTATCGAAATAATAATTTCTCGACAGTCATTTTATTAAAGCGATGAAATATTTGGTGCGAAATTGAGAACAATTTCTTTTGTTTATTTATAGGACATGCAAGTGTCTCGGGTCTTTCGGTTGTCCTCTGTGCAGACGAATCACCCGGTATAGTACGTTCACTTGCATTTTTTGGGCCATTCTTGGTATATACGACGCGGGATGCGCAACGTGCAGTCGTGGGAACGTCATCGCTAGCTACAACTGATTTACTTAACAGTTCTGATAATGAGTCATTCAATAATAATTACAACATTTCAGCAAGTATGAAATTTCTTTTTAGTGAAATGAAACAGTTAAAAAATACTAACGAAATAAAATATATACACATGAGTGTTTTACATTATACATATTTCTTCACGTAATGATAATAATATAAATTATAATCAGAATTTGTTCATACAGCTTAACAAATCAGTGTATTTATGTACATGTAAATTTTTATTAGAAAAATTAAGAATCGTAAAAAATGGATAATTCTTATTAGGAGTTTTACAATACATTTCTTGTAATTGTTTACATATTTTATGCTGTAATCCTATTCATTGCTTAATATTTTCACACCCTTCAAAATATGATAAAACTCCTAATAAGAATTATCCATTTTTTACGATTCTTAATTTTCCTAATAAAAATTTACATGTACATAAATACACTGATTTGTCAAGCTGTATGAACAAATTCTGTGATTATAATTTATATTATTATCATTAGAAATATGAATGAAACATGAAAAATGATAGATAAACATAGTCTATTACACGCAAACAAGCAGCGTTTAGAGCTCCATTCATTTCTTCCGTTACGCAACAACTGTTTAAAGAAGAATTCGAGGATCTAAACGCTATTGCACAATCTACGCGCAGACATTTGTCTCTGCGCGGATGACCATAATCGAGACTTTCTCAATTGTCAAAGGTAGTCCAACAATCGGGTACCACAGGAAATTCAATTTTTCTATAGAAATAGTAGAATTTACAATATTAGTGATGATAAATGTAATTTTTCTAAAAAAATATCGGTAGCTCTTTAATGAAGCGTATAAATTTTTATATACATTTTTCTAATCGATCTGCGGTTGAAATTTAATTCCCACGACCCTCGAGTATTTTTCCATATTGATTGAATTTATGTGTTTTAGTCTTAAACACGAGCCATTAATATTTGAGCAGATAAAATAGTCCGTTTTCGAATCAATAACATTAACTGTACGTGTGTATGTACGTAATAGTGATTATAATAATTTAATTTCAAGTTGCTGTTTCGAAAGAATATTTGAAACATTACGCGGAACCCGCTACAACCGACGCGATAGTGACGTCATCTATGGCGGCGGGATTGTAAACTAATTTTCGCTATCTTCGCCACGTATAAGACAAAGACAGAGGTAGTGTGCGACAAGGACAAACAGATTTCTACGATGATTTCTACGGGACTTCGAATCCCCCGATACGTATTAGAAAATCATGATTGGTGAAGAGGTATCGGAGAATGACAGTGGCGCCATCTATGGCGACGGGCTTGTGAACTAATTTTCCGTATTCTTGCCATGTGTAAGGAAAGGACAGAGATTGTGTGCGACAAGCAGAGTTGGGCAAAAAGTAATTTCAATTACAATTACAATTACTTACCAATTCCTGTAATTTGTAATTGCAATTGGTAGTTGCAATTACTTAACGCCAAAAGAGTTGAAGTTTAATAAATAATAAGTATATTTCCTAACATATGTTTTTTGTTTGTTCTTTTTAGACATTTCCATTGAGTAGATATCTAATTTTTTTTTTTAGTGCCATTTTGGCGTTAAGTAATTGCAACGCTGCCAATTACAATTACTTGTAATTGCAAAAATAAAAGTACAATTACATGTAATTGTAATTGTAATTGCGTCTAACAATTACAATTACATGTAATTGTAATTGTAATTGCGTCTAACAATTACAATTACAGTAATTGTTCTTTTAAACCACTATTTTGATGTTTTGTACCATTTTACTGTTTTCTTATTGAAAATGTAGTCCACTTTTGCTCATGTAATTGAAGATGTAATTAATTATTACTCATGTAATCAATTACTGCCCAACTCTAGCGACAAGGACAGACATACTGAACTTGTGCCACCTCCTTTTCTCCGGTACCTCGAATCCCCCGATATGTATTAGGAACGCATTAGGAGCGCATGACTAGCAAAGGAGGTACCCGAAAAGGGTAGTGGCGCCATCTATGATGACGGGCTTGCGAACTAATTTTCCCAATCTTCGCCATGGGTAAGGCAAGGACAGAGATTGTGTGCGACAAGGACAGTCATACTGAACTTGTGCCACCTCCTTTTCTCCAGTACCTCGAATCCCCCGATATGCATTAGGGGCGCATTAGGGGCGCATGATGAGCGAATAGGTATCCGAGAAGGAAAGAAATTGCATTAGAAAGATAGAGACAGACATAGAGCTTCTCAATGTTGTTAATAATTTATAATAAATATTTGCTATTGGAGAATACATGAAAAGGATCTTTGGCGACTTTCACATATCGTAATAATTGTTTTTTTTTGTTGTTGTTGTTGCGGTTCTCACGACGAGGATCAATAAAAATGCGAATGACAGAAGTATTTAGATACCGCCGTTTATTATAATAATATCAATGTTAATATTAACAATAATTAAAAAGAAATTTCGGAGTCTGCAGGGCTGCTTATGTGTTTGATGGTCACGTCCACCAGCTTGTAATTATCCTGGCTAACTGCCAGTTGGTCGATCGGCCTGTCCAGAGGGAAACCGAGCGGGTTCTCGTCGAATTGGGCATCACCGAACACATTGGATTCGTACTTGACTTCTTCCACCACCGGTTTGATGTACACGAACAGCTGGAAACGTTGTCCTTCCGCGGTACCCTTCGGCAACAGCAACCTCTGGGGGAAACCAGCGGCCTTCTTCAGCAACTGAGTATCGGTATTCAAGTTTTCCAAGAATGTATTGGTTGACACGTCGTCGGGGATGGTGTAGAGGGCTTCGTCGCTGCTGCGCGAGATCACGTTCTCTCCTTCGTTCACTGTTAAATGACACATTCGAATTAATTTACAATGAAAAATCATCTAACAGAACGAAAGAATTAGGGGCTGTTGTCTAGTTATCTGTTAGCCGAATAAAATTAATCCCAATACCGATTTCGAAGATACTCACAAGAGACCAGCCAGGAGTCGAGTTCGAAGAAGCGGCAGTAGCCATGCGGAAACTGAATGAGCTTGTTGGTCACGTCGTATTTCGGCCCGAGGAAGATCTTGACGGACGCCCTTTGCTGTGCGGCGGAGTCGACGGTGATGTTGTACGTGAAGGGGTCGTGGTTGAGACGATACTGTATCACATTGATCAACTGTGCTTTATCCTCGTTCAGAGACCTGATTGGCAAACCGTTATTGATGGTCGTCTCGAACGGCTCGATGTATGTCACTAAGTCGTCAATGGACACGGACTTGATCGTCAGGTTCTTGAAGACGACATAGTCAACGTCGTACGGCTTCTGGTTGCGCTTGAATCTGAAACGATTCCCAGTCAAAGAGTTATACAGTGTAACTTAAGATATTATACCCTGTGAATAAATGATAAAAATCTTATGAATATATGTATCCGGTATGTACAGTATACATGTTAATAGGCTCGAGGTAGGCAAAGTGTTAATTTGGACCTAATCCAGTTCAATTTACTTTTCGTAGAGGCCAACGATCCTGTTGTAGATGCTGAAGAAGGCGGGGTCCTTCAAGGGTACGGTCGTCGTCTGCAAAACGCTGGGGACGACATTGTGCTTGTTGACAGCGTCCGAGTGGTGGCTTAAGATCTTCTTCGCGAGTATGTCAATGCTGCCGTAGTAGTTGTTGTTGACGGAGTTCCCGTTGCCTTGGATCACGTTTCCAATGGTGTTTCTACCACCCGAAATCTGGCCGATCTTGGTACCACCCACCTGCTGGTTGTTGTTGCAGTTGTTGGAGTTCCCGTTGTTTTGTTCCACGTTTCCAATGCTGTTGTTACCACCCGAAATATTGCCGATGGTAGTACCACCCACCTGCTGGACGTTGAAGTTGATCCAGTTGTTGTCGCTGTTGAGGACAGTGCCGGAGTCGATGGCATCCGCGATTCTCGATTCAAAGTTTTTGATGTCCTGCAACAAATAGGCAAATTCAAATAGCGAACCGTTCGTTGGTTGAATCCTCGATCCACTGAACTAGTCGTGCTAACATGAAATACGTTGCGATCGAATTACAAGTTGAATTACAATATAGTTTTCTCGCAAGCTCTGCTCTGAGGGGCTATCGTTTCGACACTCACCCTGATGTTTTGGTAGGCGGACGTGGGATACGGAGCGAAGCTTTGTCTGTGGGGCACCGGAAGTCCATTGTGGTAGACCAGGTTCGGTTCGTAGCCAATGGGGAACGGCGTGTCCCATACGAAGTCCTCGACAAACGGCAGTCCGTTGGACAGCCTCTCGAGATTGTATCTGTTCAAGAGTTGTTTGTGCGTGTACAGATACTCCTCTCCGCGGGTGGTCGACTCGTTCTTCTCCAGCCAGAATGGGTTGTTAAGAGTCACGTAGGTGTAGTACTGGTTCAGACCGACGTCGTCGACAAAGTAGTTCAATTTATGCAACAAGTTTGTCTCCTCATGGCCCACGTTCCAGCCGCGGTGCCTCGCTTCGAACACCAGAGGCAGAACGGGACCCACATTGCCTAGAACAATTCGAAGATTGAACGATATTAGCCTGTCGAGGAAGTACGATTCAATATTCAAATGAAAACTCCTTATTTTTGGTTTCTCGTCGGGGAAACTTTTCTGTTGACGGAGCAACCCTTACAAGGAAACATATTCAGATGAGTACGACCGATTTTGATGAAACTAATGTGAGCTATAGTTCTTCGAAAAATATTTGACACGTATTTTTTTTTTATCGGCTACCATCCACTTTGAAGGGGTGAAAACAGCCCTCAAAGTTGGGAGGCAAAACCATATTTTTTGAGATATCTCGGAAACCAGAATTCGAAAAAATTTTAATTTTTTTAAAATTGTATGTTTTTCAATGGTAAATGTAGTCGCGCAAGAATTTCTTTAACAAACTTTTTTTTTTCCTCGAAAAATGTGGTTTTGACCCCTGACTTCGAGGGCTGTTTTCACCCCCTCAGAGTGGATGGTTGCCGACAATAAAAAATACGTGTCAAATATTTTTCGAACAACTATATCTCACATAAGTTTCATCAAAATCGGCGTGTATCAACTGAAAAGGTTCCCTTGTTAGTGGGTATAATGGAACTATGTCATTTAGTGGCAAGTGCTGAAGTAAACTCCTACTAAATAAAGGGGAGACAATTACCAGGTATTGTATTCGTATACGTGTGGTAGATGGCATCCTTATAGACTTCGGCGCCGAAGTACAAATTGGGGTACAGCTCGTACAATGGTGGCAGCTTGATGTATCTCGTGTCCGGCCTGATCAACACGGCGATGTACAGAGCTATAATGAACTTTTCCTCATTTTCGTAGGTTCTCGCCCAGATAGCAATAATGTAGAACTCTTCGAAAGTCTCCGCATCGATGAACAGCTGGACCAAGGCTTTTAATTCTTCAAGATGGTCTGGATGATAGATGGAGAATAATTCGTTGCGTCGGAGCCTTGGTGTGTTCTTCAAGTATAGGCTCTCCTCGTGAGCCTGCAAATTGTGTTTGCATATAAAATACTTGCTGTAGTGGTAACGACGTAACCCGTACACATACGCGCAGGGCGAGTATTGTAACATCACGACTGCAAATAACTCGTAATTAATTACATGATTTTTACTACATATATATAAAAAAAACTGGAGTTTCTAGTTGCGTTTTTTCAAGGTTTAAATAGGGTTCGAACTGGAATTTTATGAATTCTCCATAAGAAGACGTGTTAAAATGTGCAAACTTTAAGTTGCTATAATTCTTAAACGGTGCAGCGAATCGAACCCAAACTTTGGTAATTGCGTTAATTTAGTAATAATTGTATCTCGTCAAATTTTCAAAAATTTTGTTGCGTTTTTATGTACCTCCACAACATTCTTAAAGCCTTATTTGGTATGATACTTGTTTAGGCAGGATTCGGTGGGTTTATTCGACTTCAAGAGAAAATATTGGTCGTTCAATTTAAAAGTCTGAAGTCGACGCTCGTATCTCGATAAAAAAGCAAAGTAACAAAAATACTTGAAAGATGTATCCATACAACATGTTACTCATGAGTTTCTTGAAATCGTCTTGTTACGAGACTCACCCTGTACAATTGTATCTTCGTGAAGAAAAAGAAAGGACATTTACCAGTTTCTGGAATTCTTGGCTTCTATTATTGAGTTCAAAATCCCTGGCCTTTTCGTAAAGATGTGGAGTTGCTATCTCGGGTTGGGAAGGATGGTATAAGAGCTCGAGGATTCTCTTCTGTTTGTCCACGAACTCGGGAGTCGGTTTGAAGGTTTCGTGGTTGACATCAGCGTCAGCTCCCACGAACAAAACCGCCAGCAATCCCAACAACCACAATCGCAACATATTTGTTTGTGAAAACTCTGCGAAAACTAACTCGTAGATCTGTCCGGTTACCGCGGTTTTTATACTCCATCCGTCGCGTGGACCATCCCCACTTTCATCGCTGATTATCAGACAACAACAAGAAATTCATAGTAATCGAGTCCGATTACTCCCCTCAGCTATTTTTCGTTTTGCGTTACAGGATCATCGCCGACGGCGGTAGAGGATGTTTTGTTTTTAGTTTTTTAGGCGATCGAGACACCTGGAGAGATCATAGCGAATTTTTGGAAATTTTCGAAGCCTAGAAGAGCTAATGTTGTTTAACAGTGAACGAAGTAGTTTAATATAATAATGATATACACAATTAATTTGAAGAAATAATTACTATTTTAAATTACACTCAATTAAATTTGCTATAAGAATTTTTATTGTATAGGGTGTCCTAGACCACCCGTCCACCCCTATTAAAATGGTGGAGAGTGATTTTTATTGAAAACTAAAAAAAAATTAACTAATTCGGGTACGCTCTATCGAATGGTGGTAGTTGCAATTTCCGGTACTAACCGGAAATAGGATTTGCAGACCGGAAGTCGTTTTTTTAAAAATGGGACCCGGTATTTTTCGCCCATTCTTTATTCCAGTTTTTAATTACACTGGGTGCTAGTTTTAGAGGTCTGTAGATAGCTGCGTTCTGGCAACGGGTGCCTTCACGCGCTAATCTATTTGCCTCCTCATTTCCTTTGATTCCAGAGTGACCTGGAACCCACAGAAGGCTAACATGATTGCATTCAGCTAGCTCTGTTATGGCTGTAACACAGTCACGGACGAGCTTAGATCTGGTCATAACTTTGCCCAATGATCTAATTGCCGCGCGGCTGTCGCTACACGGGACTCGCCTCTACCTGAAACAGAGGTACACGGCGTACTTTACCAGCTCATTGTGACGCCAATTTTTATGGCTCCATCTTTTTCAAGGTCTCATTTTAAAGGGGAAACTTCAGGGAATATAACCATATTTTTTTCAAAATTTAAATCACTCTGAACCCTCATCGAAAAAAACGTAAAAAAAGAATTTGTATTTTTTCGACATTATAAAGTTGATTTTCGAGGTTGAAAAAATTATTTCGTAATAGCCCAATCCTTTCCGAATAAAACAAAGAAAAATGTAGTTCAATCGGAGAAACAGTTCCTGAGATAAAAATTCGTAAGTGAGGCCTATTTTCGCCAAAATGAGCAAAAATCGCAAACTTTGAAGGCCTGCCATTTCTAAAAAAATTCGAAATCGTCAAAATGACATAAACCCCCGTTAATATCACATGGACTACAACATATTTCAATTTGAACAAAATCGAAGATGGTGACCGGAAAAAGTGATCGATTCGGCATGGAATGACCCATGGGAAACACTATTCTCCTTGATTCTTTCGGGCATTTGGTAATCGAACCGAGCGCCAAACTGCTGCCCAGCGGATGGACAAAACAAAAAATTTTGCATCGACCGCATCCTGTTGCGCCAAGGTTTTCTTCGTAGCGTATCAGAAACTTCTAGTTATTCGGAAAACTCTCTCTCTCTCTTTCTAGTTTGCGATCGTATCGGTGGAGCGTATGTATAGTTATATACGCTCGGCATGAACTCGCGATAACCTTGATAATAAGATCGGAAAAACAGGATGCGATCAAAGTGAAAAACGTTAGAACCGAGAATCTTGCACGAGCATTCTGGAGCAAATAACCCGCGTCCAAACATATTTTTATACCGTTCGTATTTTACGCAATAGCGCGACGGATGTTTTGATAAATTCGCGAAGGAAGGATCGTCAACGGTCAGGCAATGGTCAGGCAATGGTCAGGCAATCTTCCTTTCACCTCGACAATTTTCCTTTCGGAAACGTCGGGTGGTTGGCGAACGAGACCGATTCGAGCAACGTACAGTGACTCCCGTATTAATATTCGGATGATCTTTAAAAAAAACGATAATTTTTTGAAGTGAAACTTCTTTGTTGAGGGTAACGTATTTGTTATGTTACGGAAGTGACGTTCGGAAGTCGAGAGTGGCGCGAAAATTTAAACGGAAAAAAACAAATTTCTAAAAGTCCGACGCGGGATTCGAACCCAGGTCTACCGCTTGGTAGTCCAACTCCTTAACCGCTTGGACAACCAACGATCTTACAGTATTTGGACACTGGACCATAACATAATTTACCGTGTGTGGAACAGAATAAATATCTAATTAATAGAAGAGGTATATATATATAAATTACAAAATTACATTTAAAAATCTAAAATCAAAATGAATACATATACAGGGTTGTGCAAACGTAACTTTAATGGAAACTTTTTACAAAGTTTGTTGTAATGTTATACCCCTTTGGCATCAGGGAATCTCGGCACGTGGAAAACTGCACATTTTTGCAACCGAGCACTTTGCTGGGTATAATCAGTTATTAGACGTTGTAATGTTATACCTCTTTGACATAAAGAATCTCGGCACGTGGCAAAGTGCAGTGATACATTCGGCGAAATATTATAACGTCTTTTAAGACTAAATAAGTTTGCGGAGTAATCAGAGTTTTTGTAGCAGTGATACATTCGGCGAAATATAACTTCGTTTAAGACTAAATAAGTTTGCGGAGTAATCAGTTTTTTTTTGTAGTGTTATACCGCAAAGTGCGCATTTTACCGGCAACATAACAAATACATCCGGTGAAATATTATACCATTTTAGGAAGAAAAATTATTTTATGAAATAAGGAAAAAACTTTATTCAAGACATTGTTCTTTGGGAGTGACGGTGTGTAGGGGTGTGAAATACTCATTATTCCTTATTGTTACTTATTTTCATTGTTACGTCTATCTTTTTTTAGCATTACATCTGAACCTAAAGCTAAAAATTCGGTGTCGATCAACGAATTGCGGTCAAGGGGGGCGATGACCTAGAGGGGGCATCCAGCCGCCACTTTAGAGCCATCATTTCCCCCCTGACCGCCTCAAGGGAATCCCTCATTCCACCCTGTGGGCGGTTTCCCGTACCCCGCAGGGGCGGGCCCTCGCGGTTCGGCCGGGCGGAGGAGGGGCCGGTATTCCCCTGAATCCCCCGCCGCTCCAATTCCCTCATGGCCGCCTCAATGGAGCGAGCCGCATCCTTTAAATCAGGCATGTCAAACACGCGGCCCGCCAATACATATGTTGCGGCCCGCCGAGACTTTCAACAATTTTTTTAAATATCAAACTTTGACGGTTGAAGTTGGAAAGTTTGAACTTTTTGGTTGACGCTGGTTGCGTGATCGCTTGGGACGCTCGGCGCTGGCGCGAGCAGTGATGCCGAAATCGTGGTACTGTGGTACCAGTGCTGCCAGATGACCGCCGAACGGCGGTCAATTTCTCGGTAATACTCTCCTCCTTTTCCCCTTCCACTATCCTATTCCATCGCCCTACCGTCCGTCCTCCACACTAAGGCCATAGACGCGACTGGTCATCAGAGAGGGGGTACGTCATTTCACCGTGATTCCCCTCATCTGGCAGCACTGTGTGGTACTAAGCCGTAGAACTAGACTCCCCCACTACGACCTACTATTGCCCCTACAGTCCTCCTCCAACGCGCTCGCGCGCTACACGCACTAGCGTACCTCTACTATATACAGGGTGTCCCAAAAGTACTTCAACATCGGGAAATGGGAGGTTCCTGAGGTCATTTCAAGCGTCATTTTCCTTTTGCAAAATGTTGTCCGAGGCTTCGTTTGGGAGTTATTAACGAAAAACACGGACCAATGAGAGCGCGAGTTCGACGCTCGCTGGCACGTTCAGCGCGGCGAGCCGGCAGGCGGTTGGCTGAACATGCCAACGAGCGTCGAGCTCGCGCTCTGATTGGTCCGTGTTTTTCGTTAATAACTCCTAAACAAAGCCGCGGACAACATTTTGCAAAAGCAAAATGACGCTTGAAATGACCTCAGGAACCTCCCATTTCCCGATGTTGAAGTACTTTTGGGACACCCTGTAGTAGACTACACGCTAGTGCGTGTAGCGCGCGAGCGCGTTGGAGAAGGACTGTAGGGGCAACAGTAGGTCGTAGTGGGGGGTCTAGTTCCACAGTACCACGATTTCGGCATCACTGCGCCCGGCGCTGGCGCGAGGCGTCAAATGAAAAGCGGCGGCCGAAGCCGAACGGAGATAAAAATGAAAACACAAGACGATCAGAAACATAAGAGAACGCGGAGCGATCTAATCCGACACACGACACACGTTTGTACGAGTCGTCGCAAAGTGCAGTGTTTGCTCAATCGTTTGCGAGTGATATTTTGAACTTTAAAGTGGATTTTGGTTTTTAGTCATATATTAAACTAAAACGTTATTTAATAAAAATTTATTCAAACTTCAAGAACAATGAGTAAGAAAAGATCAATTGAAGAGGGACATCGTAATTTTCAAGAGAAATGGGAACTGCAATATTTTTGTGTCCAAAACAAGAATAAAATATTATGCCTGATATGTAAACACTCTATTTCAGTTGCTAAAGAATATAATCTTAAAAGGCACTATGACACAAATCATAAAACAAACTATGACCAATACGTTGCAAAACTGCGCGAAGACAAATTGTCGGAATTGAAATCGATTCTTCGAAAACAACAAAGTGTATTCGCTAAATCTGTTGAAGACAATACAGCTGCTGTGAAAGTTAGTTATATATTATCACATTTAATCGCAAGCAGATCGAAACCATTTACCGAAGGGGAATTTATTAGCGAATGCTTAATTAAAGCGGCGGAGGTATTATGTCCTGCACAAATAAAAAAATTTAAAAGTGTAAGTTTAAGTCGAAACACTGTAGCTAGCAGAGTTGATGAAATAGCCGAGAATTTGAGAAATCAGCATAATTCAACGATATCAACATTTCAAGCCTACTCTATTGCAATTGATGAAAGTACAGATATTGGAAATACCGCTCAGCTGGCCGTTTTTATTCGCGGATGCGATGTTAATTTAAAAATAAGCGAAGAACTTTTGGAAATCATTCCTATAATGCATAATAAAACCACTGGAGCTGATATTTTTGATGCACTTATGGAAGTTTTGAAGAAGTATAAGTTACCATTGGAAAAGTTGGTTTGTCTTGCAACTGATGGTGCTACTACCATGACCGGTATTACTAAAGGAGTTGTTGCAAGATTAAAAGAAACATGCAAACAGCATGGTAATAATAATTTTGAACATTTTCATTGTATTATTCACCAGCAAGTACTGTGCTCCAAAGTTTTGGATATCGGACATGTTTTAAAAATAGTTACCAAAATTGTTAATTATATTCGAGCACGTGGACTTAATCATCGTCAATTTGCTTCATTTCTGGAAGATATAGAATGCGAATACACCGACCTACCATATTATACGGAAGTTCGATGGCTTTCGAGTCATAAAGTGTTGAAACGATTCTTCAAATTGCTGGACGAAATCATAATTTTCCTGGAAACAAAAAATTATGAATGTGCTGAATTAAAACATGGACAATGGATAAAGGACCTGGCTTTCTCGGTTGATATTACAAGTCATCTTAATCAACTGAATCTTAAGCTTCAAGGCAAAAATAATCATATTGTTACAACTCTGTTTGATAATATTAACGCTTTCAAACAAAAATTATTACTTTGGCGAAAACAAATAGAGAAAGAAAACTTGTCTCACTTTGAAAGCTGTCGTTATCTGTTGCTTAAATCGCCTAAATTAAAATTTACAGAATATGCTCACCAAATTAAATTGTTAGAAACGGAATTCGATCGTAGATTTTCTGATTTTAAAAGCTGCCAATTACAATTTCGTCTTTTTACTTTGCCTCTGTCTATCGATATTGAAATTGTTGATGAAAACTTGCAAATGGAAGTAACCGAAATCCAATGTGATTCTTTGCTGAAGCAAAAATATATGGAAGTTGGTATTCCAGATTTTTATACATATTTATCTGTTGATCGGTTTCCAAAAATGTTATCATTTGTTACGCGTATACTGGCTATGTTCGGAAGCACTTATTTATGCGAGCAACTATTTTCTTTAATGAAAAATAACAAACATTCGGAAAGATCAAGATTAACCGATCAACATTTACCATCGATTTTAAAAATTGCATCAGCTCAATATATTCAACCAAATTTTGATGACTTGCTTTGCGAAAAACGATGTCAAATATCTTCTAAAAAGTAATATTAAACTGTGATTTTGTTTATTTCTTATTATACCTATTTTTCTTGCTGAGAATAACTCTCATATGTATAACCACAGCCTACTCTAGTGCTAGCCATGCGGAAGGATGTGGCAACACAGTGAGAGTCCTATTGTATCTATATCTATATACATATATTATATATATATATTGTTGTATGACCAACCGTTTACTTTGTGACAAATAGTGACTAATTGTAAGATAGTTGTTTTCGACAGTGAACCTCGACCGGTCACTACCCTTAGTCATACAGAAAATCAGCACTATGACACGTCATGGTACTTATATCTATATCTACCTCTCCCTTCAAGGGACTTCTATTTAAGTTCTCGCAAAAGACTGTTCTTGAGATCATTCTAGTAGAAACCTCAGCGCAGCTAGATCTCGCTCTTCCGTATCTCTGTCAATCTTGAATTGTCAGACTTCCGACGAATTATATACTTGTAACGCTTCTCGTACTTTGTGACCGGAGTAATAGTTGAGGAGTTTTATTAATAAACTAGTGTTTTGATACAATAAACCTACAACGTTTATTAACCCTCATCCGGAATACAACAATATATGTATAGTAGGCTGTGGTATAACCCACGATTCGTAGTTATCTCTTGCTAAACGTTCAATTTTATATTCGTTGGAAGCCATCTCGCCAATTCACAACGTGCACGTGGATTTTCTAACCTCAAAATTTGAAATCACACTGTTCTATTGAAACTTTCGTAAATTCTGGACCCACAACCTGTTAGACTTTAGCATTTTTTAATTGAATAGAATAGAATAGAATAACTGAATAATACAATAATAGTATACACATATATATATATATATGACTAACAATAAGTTACATGCTCAGCTAATAGACTGTCGGCTGTCTCGTTTGCTTGGTGGCGGTATCCCCCACCTTAGCGGTCCCAGTGCCGTATAAACCATAAATTTCCTTACATTTCAATTTAATTAATTATATATTAATGACACTTTAAAATCAATGATATGCTTTCACATATCGTAATAATTGCTTTTTTTTTTGTTGCTGCGGTTCTCACGACGAGGATCAATAAAAATGCGAATGACAGAAGTATTAAAGAAACCCCCGTTTATTATAATAATGTCAATGTTCTACAGACTAAACGTGTATAGGGGGATTTTACAGAGAATGTTTGCATAATTAAAAAGAAATTTCGGTGTCTGCATGGCTGAATTTGTGTTTGATGGTCACGTCCACCAGCCTGAAGTTATCCTGGCTAAATCTCAGTTGGTCGATCGGCTTGTCCAGAGGGAAACCGAGCGGGGTCTTGTCGAATTGGGCATCACCGAACACACTGGATTGGAACTTGACTTCTTCCACCAACGGTTTGATGTACACGAACAGCTGGAAAAGTTGTCCTTCCGCGGTACCCTTCGGCAGCAGCAACCTCTGGGGGAAACCAGCGACCTTCTTCAGCAACTGAGTATCGGTAGTTAAGTGGTCCAAGAATGTCTTGGTGGACACGTAGTCGGGGATGGTGAAGAGGGCTTCGTCGCTGCCGTGCGAGATCACGTTCTCTCCTGCGTTCACTGTTAAATGACACATTCGAATTAATTTACAATGAAAAATCATCTAATAGAACGAAAGAATTAGGGGCTGTTGTCTAGTTATCTGTTAGCCGAATAACATTTAATCCCAATACTGATTTCGTAGATACTCACAAGAGACCAGCCAGGAGTCGAGTTCGAAGAAGTGCTTGTAGCCTTGCGGAAGCTGAATGATTTTGTTGGTCGCGTCGTATTTCGGCCCGAGGAAGATCGTGACGGACGCCTTTTGCTGTACGGTGGAGTCGACGGTGATGTTGTACGTGAAGCGGTCGTGGTTCAGACGATACTGTCTCACATTGATCAACTGTGCTTTATCCTCGTTCAGAGATCTGATAGGCAAACCGTTATTGATGGTCGTCTCGAACGAGTCGAAGTATGTCACTAAGTCGTCAATGGCCACGGACTTGATCTTCAGGGTCTTGAAGACGACATCCTCAACTTGGTACGGCTTCTGGTTGCGCTTGTATCTGAAACGATTCCCAGTCGAAATGTTATACAGTGTAACTTCACACATTACAGGGTGTCCAAAAACGACTGCGTAAGCGGGAAATGGGAGGTTCCTTGAGTCATTTCAAGCGACATTTTCCTTAACAAAAATGGCGTTCGCGGCTTTGTTTAGGAGCTATTAACGAAAAATACGGACCAATCAGAGCGCAACCTAGACGTCCGCTGGCACGTTCAGCGCGGCGAGCCGGCAGGCGGTTGGCTGAACGTGCCAGCGAGCGTCTAGGTCGCGCTCTGATTGGTCCGTGTTTTTCGTTAATAACTCCTAAACAAAGCCGCTGACGCCAATTTTGTTAAGGAAAATGTTGCTCCAAATGACCCAAGGAACCTCCCATTTCCCGCTTACGCAGTCGTTTTGGGACAGCCTGTATATCCTATGAATAAATGATTAAAATCCGGTATGTACAGTACATATTAATAGGCTCGAGGTAGACAAAGTGTTAATTTCGATCTAATCCAGTTCAATTTACTTTTCGTAGAGGCCAACGATCCTGTTGTAGATGCTGAAGAAGGCGGGGTCCTTCAACGGTGCGGTCACCGTTTGCAAAACGCTGGGGACGAAACTGTGCTTGTTGACAGCGTCCGCGTTGTAGCCTAAGATCTTCTTGGCGAGTACGTCAACGCTGCCGTAGAACTTCTTGTTGGCGGAGTTCTCGTTGCCTTCGATCAGGTTTCCAAGGATGTTCAGACCATCCTGCTGGTTGTCCTGGATGTTGACCCACTTGTTCTCGCTGTTGAGGATATAGCCGGAGTCGATGGCAGCCGTGATTCTCGCTTCAAAGTTTAAGATGTCCTGCAACAAATAGCCAAATTCAAATAAGCGAACCGTTCGTTCGTTGAATCCTCGATCACTGAGCTATTCGTGCTAAATGAAATACGTTGCGATCGAATTACAAGTTGAATTACAATAGTTTTCAAAATTCTTGATCAGCGAGCTCTCGCAAGCTCCGAGAGGCTATCGTTTCGACACCCACCTTGATGTTTTGGAAGGCGGACGTAGGATACGGAGCGAAGCTTTGTCTGCGGGGCACTGGAAGTCCATTTTGGAAGACCAGGTTTGGTTCGTAGCCAATGGGGAACGGCGTGGTCCATGCGTAGTCCTCGACAAACGGCAGTCCGTTGGACAGCCTCTCGAGATTGTATCTGTTCAAGATATGTTTGTGCGCGTACAGATACTCCTCTCCGCGGGTGGTCGACTGGTTCCTCTCCAGCCAGAATGGGTTGTTAAGAGACAGGTAGGTGTAGTACAGGTTCAGACCGATGTCCTCGACGAAGTAGTTCAATTTGTTCAACAAGTTTGTCTCATGGTCCACGTTCCAGCCGGAGTACCTTGCTTCGATCACCTTGGGCTTAACGATACCCACCTTGTCTAGAACAATTCGAAGTTTGAACGATATTAGCCTGTCGAGGAAGTACGATCCAATATTCAAATGAAAACTCCTTATTTTTGGTTTTTCGTCGGTGAAACTTTTCTGTTGACGGAGCAACCCTTACAAGGGAACATATTCAGATGAGAATGGCCGATTTTGATGAAACTAATGTGAGCTATAGTTCTTCGTAAAATATTTGACACGTATTTTTTTTATCAGCAACCATCCACTTTGAACAGGTGAAAACAGCCCTCAAAGTTGGGAGTATAAACCATATTTTTTGAGATATCTCGGAAACCAGAGTTCGAAAAAATTTGAATTTTTTTTAAATTGTATGTTTTTAAATGGTAAACGTAGTCGCGCAAGAATTTTTTAACAAACTTTTTTTTTTCCTCGAAAAATGTGATTTTGACCCCTGACTTCGAGGGCTGTTTTCACCCCCTCAGAGTGGATGGTTGCCGACAATAAAAAATACGTGTGAAATATTTTTCGAAGAACTATATCTCACGTAAGTTTCATCAAAATCGGCATGTATCAACTGAATAGGTTCCCTTGTTAGTGGGTATAATGGAACTACGTCATTTTATGGCAATTGCTGAAGTAAACTCCTACTAAATAAAGGGGAGACAATTACCAGTTATTTTATGGGTAATCTTGTAGTCGATGGCAGCCTTAAGGACGTCAGCGTTGAAGTACAACTGGGGATACACCTCGTACACTGGTGGCAGCTTGATCTGTCTTGTGTCCGGCCTGTTCAACACGGCGGTGTACAGAGCCAAAATGAACTTGCCCTCATTTTCGTAGGTTTTCGCCCATGTAGCAACATTGTAGAACTTTGTGAAACTCTTCGCATCGATGAACAGCTGGTACAAGGCTTTCGCTTCTTCAAGATGTTCCGGATGATAGATGGAGAATATTTCGTTGCGTTGGAGCCTTGATACGTTCTTCAAGTATAGGCTGTCCTCGTCAGCCTGCAAATTGTGTTTGCATATAAAATACTTGCTCTAGTGGTAACTGCGTAACCCATACACATACGTTCAGGGCGAGTCTTGTAACATGACGACTGCAAGTAACTCGTAATTAATTACATAATTTTTACTATATATATATAAAAAAAAACTGGAGTTTCTAGTTGCTTTTTTCAAGGTTTAAATATGGTTTGAACTGGAATTTTATGAATTCTTCATAAGAAGACGTGTTAAAATGTGCAAACTTTAAGTAGCTATAATTCTTAAACGGTGTAGCGAATCGAACCCAAACTTTGGTAATTGCGTTAATTTAGTAAGAATTATATCTCGTCAAATTTTCAAAAATTTTGTTGCGTTTTTATGTACCTCCGGAACATCCTTAAAGCCCTATTTGGTATGATACTTGTTTAGGTAGAATTCGTTGGTTATTCGACTTCAAGAGAAAATATTGGTCGTTCAATTTGAAAGTCTGAAGTCGACACTCGTATCTCGATAAAAAGGCAAAGTAACAAGAAAACTTGACAGATGTATCCATACAACATGTTACTCACGAGTTATTTGAAATCGTCTCGTTACGAGACTCACTCTGTACAATTGTGTCTCCGGGAAGAAAGAGAAAGGACATTTACCAGTTCCTGGAATTCTTGGTTTTTGTTGAGTTCAAAATTCCTGGCCTTGTTGTAAAGATCCGGAGTTGCTATCTCGGGTTGGGAAGGATGGTATAAGAGATCGATGATTCCCTTCTGTTTGTCCACGAACTCGGATGACGGTTTGAAGGTTTCGTGGTTGGCATCAGCCCCCACGAACAAAACCGCCAGCAATCCCAGCAACCACAATCGCAACATATTTGTAAAAACTCCGCGAAAACGAACTCGTAGATCCGTCGGGTTACCGCGGTTTTTATACTCCATCCGTCGTGGACCATCCCCACTTTCATCGCTGATTATCAGACTACAAAAAAAAAATTCATAGTAATCGAGTCCGATTACTCCCCTCACCAATTTTTCGTTTTGCATTACAGAGGCTGTTTGTTTTTAGTTTTTTAGGCGTTCAAGACACCTGGAGAACATCATAGCAAATTTTTTGAAATTTTCGAAGCCTAGAAGGGCTAATGTTGCCTAACAGTGGACGAAGTACTTTAATATAATAATGATATATAATCGTTATGTAAATTTGATGTATGCAAAATTAATATATAAATAATTTTCTGATTATATATTTTTTTTGCATTTTTATTATTATATTATAATTAAATTTCAGATTTTTATTTAACATAAAAGTCTTTACTAATGATTTTAACAAGTTAGAAATAATGTAACTGTAGCTTTAATTTATTTAAATATTTTTCTTGTCTCTCATTTCCGTTCATGAATGCATAAAACTTACAACGAATACAAGAATTACTATAGATTCGAAATGGAATTGCGATAGAAACAATTGCGAAGTGAATAGTTATTGTAGTTAACAAATTTTATAATTCTTCGAAATGTTGGATATCAATATTTGAAAAACGGAGTTTACTGCATTACGTAACAGAGGTTCTTTTTATCGTAAATATAAGTTGCATATCGAAATCCGTTTGACATTTTGACATCGATTGACATCATGGTCGAAAGACATGAGATTTACAAGTTGTTATATATATATAATAATCTCGAATATGTACATCTAATTAAAGTTATATATTTTTACATGATAATAAAAGCGCAATTCATTTCACAATTTTTAATCTAATCTACGAAATATAACATAAAGGTAGAGTAGTAATGCAGTATTGAATTCGTTGTAAAATTATTGTAAATTATTTTCTCCAAAATCAACTGATTCACAAAACAATAATCAAATAAATGATATTTCTCTATCGCGAAATAATTATTCAAAGTCGAAGTTTTTTTAAAGAACGCGATTCGAGCGAAATATCCAGCCGTAATCGCAAAACGATTAAAACAAGTTAATCTGTCTACAAGCCACTACCTACAAGCATGATTATGGTATGCATAAACGTCGATATAATTCTAATCAAAATTAATCAGGACCGGTTGATATACGGGCGAAATAATTACATGAAAACATTATGTATCAAGGCGCAGATAAATACAGGGACGCATTAGGGGCGCATGATGAGCGAATAGGTATCCGGAGAAGGATAGAAATTGCATTAGAAAGATAAAGACAGACGTACTTTCCGAAATATCCGTAAAACTTTTCTTCGTCGTCAATTAGCATTTGTTTAAAAATACCTGTGTTCCCTCGGTGTCGCGATTTCGCCGATGTGGATGGACTCTATAGCGACGTCTTCTTCTTCTGTGTCGTATTTCCTCCTCCTCCTCATCCTGTTCGTCCAGCAACCCTAGCAGAGCGACTAATGGCAGGTTGAGTTCAACAAGAAAGAATAGCTCAGTCTCATAATCCATCCCCTCGAATGTAACGCGCGCGTGATGTGACGTCTTTACTAGGTAGGCCTAAAATGGTGGTGAAACCTTGCTTTGCAGTCCCTTAAATACACTACCGGCACCCCCTACCCCAGAACGGCAAGGGTAAGGGTGGAATCAAGCAGGTAAAGAAACTGTGAAACACAACTTTTCGTATTTTCTCTGCAATTCCGACAAATCGCAATTTCTCACAACATTTTTTTCACGTCATGTATACAGGGTGTTCAACTACAGGTGGGAGAAAATTTAAGGAGTGGTTCTTCATGACAATATATAAGTCGAAAATGAAGAATAAAAAAATTGCGATATCGGCTTCGTTATGCAGTTATTAATCCTTAGCAATCGAGTGGCAACTCAGAGGCGGCACTAAAAATTGCTGTGCCATTATTGAAAATATTGTTTACATATTATTAAATATATTGGTATCTAATCAATTACTACACATATAAGTATTCTATGAGGTATGAGATAAAATTTCATATCTACCAAATTTAAAAAATCAGAGAGAATGGAAATATTCTAGGTCGGAAGAAATGTTTATCTTTCGAATTAAAATAGCCCCGAGTGCAAACGTTTAACAATTTAAAATTCGCCTAAAATGCGGCAACCGATAACTGAATAACGAAGCCGAAATCGCAATTTTTTAATTCTTTATTTTCGACTTATTTTGTCATGGAGAACCACCAATCCAATTAGTGTAGTAAATTAATCACTGACAATACCTGTAATGCTTTTTGGATTTTTCATACCCAAGGTCACACGAAGGTCATTGTATAATATGTCATTGAAGAGGTCTTCACCCCTACTATTACATCGCGATAAAAAAATATATATAGTTCCATTTTTTAAAAAATTGATGACCTTGATATATAGAAAAAAATTACCTTGAAAAAAGTTTTTCCCGAATCATTATATTGCCCCTTCGGTTAGGTTAATATTGTCCTATAACGTTTTTTTCTATTACTAACACTAAGCGAGATATTCAAGGTGGTCAAATTAGCTGGGACACCCTGTATAATAAAGTTTCACTTTGTAGAACATTGGTGAATACTGAAAAGTTCTCCGATTTTGTATGATTATTAACTATAATAAGTTCTATGTATAATATTTAAAAACTAAAAGTATTGAAAACACACTACAAAGGATTGAAAAGTCACTAAAATAAATACAATAACAATTGAAGTTCATATACACGCACTATTTTATTCGGGTAAAGTACCACTGTGGTGTCGTGTCGATCCCGAAATTAGGCAATCGTATATCACGGCTAGATTAACGGCGAAATTAGTGTAAAATCAAAACTCCGGAGAACTGGTCTTTATTAATAACGTGTAAGGGTCATTCCATGCCGAATCGATCACTTTTTCCGGTCACCATCTTTGATTCTGTTCAAATTGAAATAATGTTATATTCCATGTGATATTAGAGGAGGTTTAAGTCATCATTTTACCAATTTTGAACTTTTTTAGAAATGGCAGGTCTTCAAAGTTTGCGATTTTTGCTCATTTTGGCGAAAATAGGCCTCACTTACAAATTTTTATCTCAGGAACTGTTTGTCCGATTGAACTACATTTTTTTTTGTTTTATTCGGATAGGATTGGGCTATTACGAAATAATTTTTTCAACCTCGAAAATCAACTTTATAAGTTTTTTTCGATGAGGGGCCAGAGTGATTTAAATTTTGAAAAAAATATGGTTATATTCCCTGAAGTTTCCCCTTTAAAATGAGACCTTGAAAAAGATAGAGCCATAAAAATTGGCGTCACAATGAGCTGGTAAAGTACGCCGTGTACCTCCGTTTCAGGTAGAGGCGAGTCAAGCGCACCGCTGTTATGGTCCGTTGTCTATGTATAATAATGCCGTGGCACAGCGGTTGCGGAGCACTGCCCTAAATGATCGAAACATCACAATGTGCGTCATTTAGGTTTATTTTGAAGGGTGTACGAAGACTTTTTCCGACCGATTGTACGTAGCCGTCGCATCGGCCTGCGAGTGGCAATAAATCTTTTTCTCGCCGCCAGATTTGCCGCTTTGCCTGCGAAGGAAGCAATAATGTGCGTTGCATCGATTAGTTTCTCGCCGTTCCAAGGACCATATTTTTGGCAGGATATTTTCTGCGCGTACTCCGTCAACGTTTTTCAGGACGGCAGAGAACCAGAACGTTCAGAACCATCGCCGTGTTTTATTGTTTTCCGAGTAGGAGGTGCGATATTATGATTACCTACCAGCAGTCCCTTCCAGCAGGTATTGACCTATGGTATGTTTTTCCTTCGTGTTTTCGTCGGACGGTGGTCATAAAGTAATTAACTCGAACTCGTCGCAGAGATTAATTTTTACGCTAGCTTCAATTTTAGAGTTGATCAGCATCTGGCTCTCAGTGTCATAAAATTTATGGGCTTAAACTAACGGACGACTGGTACAACACCTTCTACCTTCATTATTGCCGTCCGTACCGTACCTTGCCCAGTGGAAAAAGTACCTGTATAATAATACGGTACTCCCTTTCGGACTCATCGATTTTGAACAATGTACGAGATAAATAATTTTTAGGTCTTTATGGATAGGAATTCTGAAGTGGAAAAAATGTTTTCACTATAAGCTTCTCATTCACTTAATGTGAAAAGAAAATGAAAAAATTGCTATTGGTCGGAATTGTAGAGAAAATACTAAAAGTTTCATTTTGAAACTTTTTTATGTGGGTTTGGTGCTTGCTCTCCATCAGAGTTGGGCATTATCTAAATAAAAAATTATTCAAATAAGTTTTAGACAAAATATACTGTATCTTTTGTTTTTTTATTCGAAGACAGATGTAGCGCGAGAATTCATCTGTATCTTGTATCTCTCAATCGCTTGGTTCGGAGAGTTTATTCCTCTTTCTCTACGACAATTTTCTGGTTATCTTCAACTTAGTAAATACTATTATTTCTCAGCATTATTCGATCAATTTTTTAAAATTCCCCTTAAATTAAATTTTAATTCAATAAAAATCTCTTCCAGATTTTCTTCGATATTCGTTGAGTACAGCGCCACGATGTTAACTTAACCCTTTGCACTCGTAGCTATTTTAACTAAAAAAACAAAAGATTTCTCCATTCTAGAATATTTCCACTTTATACAATTTGTTTATCATTTCTTGCATATAAAACTGATATAATATCTCATGTAATATGTAAACGTCTAGTAGTTTATTAAATATATAAACAAAAATAATAATGTCGACAATATTTTTAAGAATGGCATAGCAATTTTCAGTGGTGCCTCAGAGTCGCCATCCGAGTGCTAAGGGTTGAAGAAGTTAACTGTCGACACTTGGTGACGGAGAGTCTCTGTTCAGTCACCACTTTCTCTTTGTAACAGGTTGATTTTGTGTTTGATGGTCACGTCCACCAGCCTGAAATTATCCTGGCTAATGCTCAGTTGGTCGATCGGCTTGTCCAGAGGGAAACCGAGCGGGGTATAGTCGAATTCGGCATCACCGAACACACTGGATACGAAATACAATGATTGCGGCAACGGTTTGATGTACACGAACAGTTGGAAATGTTGTCCTTCCGCGGTACCCTTCGGCAGCAGCAACCTCTGGGGGAAACCAGCGGCCTTCTTCAGCAACTGACTATCGGTATTCAAGTTTTCCAAGAATGTGTTGGTTGACACGTAGTCGGGGATGGTGAAGCGGGCTTCGTCGCTGCTGCGCGAGATCACGTTCTCTCCTTCGTTCACTGTTAAATGACACATTCGAATTAATTTACAATGAAAAATCATCTAATAGAACGAAAGAATTAGGGGATGTTGTCTAGTTATCTGTTAGCCGAATAAAATTTCATCCCAATACCGATTTCGAAGATACTCACAAGAGGCCACCCAGGTGTCGAGTTCGAAGAAGCGGCTGTAGCCTTGCGGAAGCTGAACGAGCTTGTTGGTCGCGTCGTATTTCGGCCCGAGGAAGACCTTGACGAACGCCCTTTGCTGTACGGCGGAGTTTACGGTGATGTTGTACGTGAAGCGGTCGTGGTTGAGACGCCACTGTCTCACATTGATCAACTGTGCTCTATCCTCGTTTGGATTATTGATTGGCAAACCGTTATTGATGGTCGTCTCGAACGAGTCGAAATATGTCACTAAGTCGTCAATGGCCACGGACTTGATCTTCAGGGTCTTGAAGACGACATCCTCAACTTGGTACGGCTCCTGGTTGCGCTTGTATCTGAAACGATTCCCAGTCGAAGTGTTGTACAGTGTAACTTCACACATTACAGGGTGTCCCAAAAAAAATGGGAGGTTCCTTGGGTTATTTGAAGCAACATTTTCCTTAACAAAAATCGCGTCCGCGGCTTTGTTTAGGAGTTATTAACGAAAAACACGGACCAATCAGAGCGCGACCTAGACGCTCGCTGGCACGTTCAGCGCGGCGAGCCGGCATGCGGTTGGCTGAACGTGCCAGCGGAGCGTCTAGGTCGCGCTCTGATTGGTCCGTGTTTTTCGTTAATAACTCCTAAACAAAGCCGCGGACGCCAATTTTGTTAAGGAAAATGTTGCTTCAAATGACCCAAGGAACCTCCCATTTCCCGCTTACGCAGTCGTTTTGGGACAGCCTGTATATCCTATGAATAAATTATTAAAATCCGTTATATACAGTACATATTAATAGACTCGAGGTAAACAAAGTGTTAATTTGGATCTAATCCAGTTCAATTTACTTTTCGTAGAGGCCAACGATCCTGTTGTAGATACTGAAGAAAGCGGGGTCCTTCAAGGGTGCGGTCGTTTGCAAAACGCTGGGGACGACACTGTGCTTGTTGACGGCGTCCGCGTTGTAGCCTAAGATCTTCTTGGCGAGTACGTCAACGCTGCCGTAGAACTTCTTATTGATGGAGTCCTCGTTGCCTTGGATCAGGTTTCCAAGGATGTTGACACCATCCGGCCGGTTGATGTTGCGCCACTTGTTCTGGCTGCTGAGAAGATGGTTCTTGCTGTTGTAGAGGACATTCCCGGTGTCGATGGCAGCCGTGATTCTCGCTTCAAAGTTTATGATGTCCTGCAACAAATAGGCAAATTCAAATAGCGAACCGTTCGTTCGTTGAATCCTCGATCACCGAGCTATTCGTGCTAAATGAAATCCCAACAAAAACATCCTGTATACAGGAGCCAAGTTCTCTATGGCCGTAAAAAGTTGTGAGATCAAACAAAATACGGCCAAGTTCGTTAGCTTAGAAATACGTTAGATTATTATAAAAGAACGCTATTTGATAAAGAGTTACATAGAAGGCTAAATTATTCAAACTTAGCCGCTACCTAACACCTTTTATGGCCATTGGTTTAAAAAGTAAAGGCGTAGATAATTTTCCGTGTCCGAAAGATGAAATCAGCTGAAAGACACTGTGACGTCACATTTGTACAAGCTATGCTCATCGACAGTACCTACGCTTAGCTTACATGGGGAGAGGGGGGTCAGGGGGTGCACTATGTACACAATACATGGAAAGAAATTATCTTAAGACTTATCTTGTGACGTCACAGTGTCCCATCATCTTTCGGACACCGAATTCTCGGTTTTCCTATACACATACTATACCTATGCCGGGTCTATTAGTATATATGGTGTAAGGTTTCGACACTCACCCTGATGTTTTGGTAGGCGGACGCGGGATACGGAGCTAAGCTTTGTCTGCGTGGCACCGGAAGTCCATTGTGGTAGACCAGGTTTGGTTCGTAGCCAATGGGGAACGGCTTGGTCCATGCGAAGTCCTCGACAAACGGCAGTCCGTTGGACAGCCTCTCGAGATTGTATCTGTTCAAGAGTTGTTTGTGCGTGTGAAGATACACCTCTCCGCGGTTGGTCTGGACAGACCCAGTGGTGATAGGAGTCACTATGGTCTGGGTAGACTCTTCGGTCTGGGTGTGTTGCACTTTCTCCTGGTTCCCATTCAGCCAGAACGGGTTGTTAAATGTCAGGTAGGTGTAGTACTGGTTCAGACCGATGTCCTCGACAAAGTAGTTCAATTTGTTCAACAAGTTTGTCTGATGGTCCACGTTCCAGCCGGAGTACCTCGCTTCGATCACCGTAGGCTCAAAGCTACCCACCCTGTCTGTTCGATGTTTGAACGATATATAACCTGTCGAGGAAGTACGATCCAATATTCAAATGAAAACTCCTTAATTTTTGGTTTTTCGTCGGTGAAACTTTTCTGTTGACGGAGCAACCCTTACAAGGGAACATATTCAGATGAGAATGGCCGATTTTGGGGGTGAAAACAGCCCTCAAAGTTGGGAGTCAAAACCGCATATTTTTTGAGATATCTCGGAAACCAGAGTTCGAAAAAATTTGAATTTTTTTTGTTAAATTGTGCGTTTTTCAAATGGGCAAGTCGCGCAAGAATTGTTTAACAAACTTTTTTTTTTCCTCGAAAAATGTGGTTTTGACCCCTGACTTCGAGGGCTGTTTTCACCCCCTCAGAGTGGATGGTTGCCGACAATAAAAAATACGTGTGAAATATTTTTCGAAGAACTATATCTCACATAAGTTTCATCAAAATCGGCATGTATCAACTGAATAGGTTCCCTTGTTAGTGGGTATAATGAAACTATGTATGTCATTTTGTGGCAAGTGCTGAAGTAAACTCCTACTAAATAAAGGGGAGACAATTACCAGGTGTTCTATGGGTAATCTTATAGTCGATGGCAGCCTTAAGGACTTCGGCGTTGAAGTACAAATTGGGGTACACCTCGTACAATGGCGGCAGCTTGATGTGTCTTGTGTCCGGTCTGTTCAACACGGCGTTGTACAGAGCGAAAATGAACTTGCCCTCATTTTCGTAGGTTTTCGCCCATGTAGCAACATTGTAGAACTTTGTGAAACTCGTCGCATTGATGAACAGCTGGTACAAGGCTTTTGTTTCTTCAAGATGTTCCGGATGATAGATAGAGAATATTTGGTTGCGTTGGAGCCTTGATTTGTTCTTGAAGTATAGGCTGTCCACGTCAGCCTGCAAATTGTGTTTGCATATAAAATACTTGCTGTAGTGGTAACGACGTAACCCATACACATACGCACAGGACGAGTCTTGTAACATGGCGACTGCAAATAACTCGTAAGTTAAGGATGTTCTGGAGGTACAATGGGAGACAAAAGTACAAGAAATTCGAAATCTATCAATATATTGGCAATGAAAGCCATTCATGAGTATATTTTGCATTAAAAAATAGATTAATTAAAAAAGCTTTCGTTTAATTAATGAATTTCATGTTATATATTTATTTTTTAATCAAATTGTCTTCGTATTATAAAAAGTTGTAAGCGACTTTTGCGAATAATTGTACCCTCTGATTTGAACTTCAAGATAATAAATTTGTGATATTCAATATATATATAATTACGCAATAAAAAGTTAAAAATAAATATTTAAATAAATTAAAAATACTTCAGAAAGCAATATTCATGGTTATTATTGAGATGACAACACGATAAATTTGACGTTTTGTAACAGTTTATAATTGTTTGCTCTGTAACTGTTTAGCGAATCCTAATAAATTTTGAACATATAATTAATTACATAATTTTTACTATATATGTAAAAAAAAACTGGAGTTTCTAGTTGCGTTTTTTCAAGGTTTAAATATGGTTTGAACTGGAATTTTATGAATTCTCCATAAGAAGACGTGTTAAAATGTGCAAAGTTTAAGTTGCTATAATTGTTAAACGGTGCAGTGAATCGAACCCAAACTTTGGTAATTGCGTTAATTTAGTAAGAATTATATCTCGTCAAATTTTCAAAAATTTTGTTGCGTTTTTATGTACCTCCCAGAACATCCTTAAAGCCTTATTTGGTATGATCCTTGTTTAGGCAGAATTCGGTGGTTTATTCGACTTCAAGAGAAAATATTGGTCGTTCAATTTAAAAGTCTGAAGTCGACGCTCGTATCTCGGTAAAAAAGCAAAGTAACAAAAATACTTGAAAGATGTATCCATACAACATGTTCCTCACGAGTTATTTGAAATCGTCTCGTTACGAGACTCGCTCTGTACAATTGTGTCTCCGGGAAGAAAGAGAAAGGACATTTACCAGTTCCTGGAATTCTTGGTTTTTGTTGAGTTCAAAATTCCTGGCCTTGTTGTAAAGATCCGGAGTTGCTATCTCGGGTTGGGAAGGATGGTATAAGAGATCGATGATTCCCTTCTGTTTGTCCACGAACTCGGATGACGGTTGGAAGGTTTCGTGGTTGACATCAGCGTCAGCCCTCACGAGCAAAACCGCCAGCAATCCCAGCAACCACAATCGCAACATATTTGTGAAAACGATCCCGTGGATCCGTCAGGTTACCGCGGTTTTTATACTCAATCCGGTCCGTGGACCATCCCCACTTTCATCGCTGATTATTATCAGACAATAACAAAAAAATTCATATAGTATACTTCCCTCGACGATTTTTCGTTTTGCATTACATGCAGGATCATCGTCGACGGCGATAGACGCTGTTTGTTTTTAGGCGATCAAGACACCTATGGAGAGATCTTGGCGAATTTTTAGAAATTCTCGAAACCTATAGTAGGACTAATGTTATTTAACAGTAGACGAAATAGATTAATATAATAATGATATATAATCGTTATGTAAATATGATGTATGCAAATTTAATGATATATAAATAATTTTTTCATTATAATATCTATAAATACATATTTAATTTGCATTTTTAGTATTATATTATAATTAAATTACCGATTCTTATGCACCATAAAACGAGTTGAAACGAAATTTATATTTACTCTGTTAATGATTTTAATAAGTTAAAAATAATGTAACTGTAGCTTTATTTTTTTAAATATTTTCTTGTCTCTCGATCATTTCCTTTCATGAATGCATAAAACTTATAATTAATACAAGAATTACTATATAGGTTCGAAATGGAATTGCGATAGAAACAATTGCGAAGTGAATAGTTATTGTATAGTTAACTATATATTCTTCGAAATGTTTAATATCAATATTTGAAAAACGGAGTTTACTGCATTACGTAATAGAGGTTCTTTTTATCTTGAAACCAAGATTATCGTGAATATAAGTTGTATATCGAAATCCGTTTGAAAACCAAATAATCCACAAAACAATATTCAAATAAATGATTTCTCTATCGCAAAATAATTATTCAAAGTCGAAGTTTTTTTAAAGAACGCGATTCGAGCGAAATATCCAGCCGTAATCGCAAAACGATTAAAAGAAGTTAATCTGTCTACAAGTCACTTCCAACAAGCATGATTAATACGCATAAACGTCGATATGATTTCTAATCGAAATTAATCAGGAACGGTTGATATACGAGCGAAATAATTACATGAAAACATTGCATCAAGGCGCAGATAAATATTTACTTACTTTCCCTATCTTTTGCTTCATGCTTTTTTATAGTTTGTTAATTATCCTTGATAATTTTAGAATTTATATTGGAAAAATTCCCCTCAGCTTGGTGAACCGTTTATTATTGTTGAATAGTTTTATGGTATCGACCAATTAACTAATGATCCCTTATAACTTTGTGTCGTCCGGCAATTATTGATACGATATCTTTGTGCGGCGTGTATTAATAAAAATAGCATAAATTAATTAACATATATCTAACACAACTTAACAAATCATTATGGAAAATTTTTAATTGCACATTTAGGGGATACAGTACTGTATAGATGTATTATACAGGGTGGTCCATTTAAATAAGAACACCTAAATATCTCTTCAGGTTATTGTGATGCAAAAATTATTTGTTACGTAATCTGCATGGTGTCAATGGACCAAATATTTGGCACGAATATTTTTTTCCGAGGGTCATTTTTTTCGGAGTTGTCAAGGTCATCGATGTTTTTTGGTACATAACTACATTTTTTTTTTATTGCATCGCGTAACTGATGGAAAAATACATTCAGATATGTATAATAACATAACCTTGAAATGACCTTGATCCTCGAAAATTAAAGTTTTACCTAGAACTGATGTCTATTGAGTCATGTTTGGGCTCATTCTAATCAGAAAAATGTCACGCATTAGGGTCTCGTAACCAAAACCAAACGAATCATAGTGCAACGTGTAAAATTCAGATTTTTTATTCTTGCGTTACAGATAAAACAAATCGGCAATGTGAAAATGCTCGTCCCGCGGGTTCTGTTCCCATTGCGGTATCTACTTGGGGGTGTTGTAGATGATCACGTCCTTGAAGAACATGTTCGGGATGTTGTAGTAGGCATTAAACGGCCTGTCCAACGGGAAGCCAGGAGCTTTGCCGTCGTTCAAGAACTTGCCGAAGAAGGGCAGCTGATAGTAAGAGGCGTTGTTCTGCTCGTAAGGGCCGATGAAGAAGAACATCTTGTACTTGATGCCCTGAGGGCTTCCCTTGGGCAGAGTGAATCTCGAGCTGAAACCGAACTGTCTCTCGGAGTACTTGAACGGCTCGTTGCCGCTGATAGCTTTGTTCAATTTGTCCATGAATTGGTCCATCGACATCATGTCTGGCATCGTCAGCATCGAGTCGGAGCTCTTCCTGATGATGTTGTTGGCACCGGGGCAGACTGGAAGAGGAAAGCCGAATTTTACTATTATATGAAGAAAGTCAACTCGAAAAGTCAACTTACAAATAAATAAATATTATAAATATTTACTTACTTTCCCTATCTTTGCTTCATGCTTTTTTATCGTTTGTTAATTATACTTGATAATTTTAGAATTTATATTGGAAAAATTCCCCTCTGCTTGGTGAACCGTTTATTATTTTTGCATGAATAGTTTTGGTATCGACCAATTAACTAACTAATGATCCCATACAACTTTGTGTCGTAATATTTTTTAAGGGAACATATTCATAGTTGATACACGCCGATTTCGATGAAACTTATGCGAGATATAGTTCTTCGAAAAATATTTGACACGTATTTTTTTTTATCGGCAACCATCCACTCTGAGGGGGTGAAAACAGCCCTCGAAGTCAGGGGTCCAAAACCACATTTTTTGAGAAAAAAAAAGTTTGTTAAAAAATTCTTGCGCGACTACATTTCCCATTTGAAAAACGTACAATTTAACAAAAAAATTCAAATTTTTTCGACCACTGGTTTCCGAGATATCTAAAAAAATATGCTTTTGACTCCCAACTTTGAGGGCTGTTTTCACCCCTTCATAGTGGATGGTTGCCGATGAAAAAAAATACGTGTCAAATATTTTTCGAAAAACTATAGCTCACATCAGTTTCATCAAAATCGGCCATTCTCATCTGAATATGTTCCCTCAATGGGACACTGCTGATTTTTATGGATTTCTGACAAAAATTAGTGGAGATTATAGACGAAGATAGAGCAACTTACGATCAATTTCGAATCTGTCCATCTCGAAGAAGTAGTTATAGTACTTCTGCAAGTAGTAGAAGTCCTGTTTCTCCTCCTCGAAGTAGGGGCCAATGAAGATCTTGATGATGGCCTTGGACTCTTTGTCGGAGTTTATGTTGAACTTGTAAGAGAACGGTTGGTACTTCAGGCAGTTGCGACGAGCCTTCATCGTCAGGGATTGCCCTCGTTTGAAGTTCTCCACGTAGATAGCATTGTTGATGATAGTGTCGCAGTTGTCGAAGTAGGTGCTCAATTTGTCGATGTCCACCGATTCGATCTTGATTCCTTCGAATTGCAGCTCGGCCTGCGAGTACATCGGCTGGTATTTCTTGTATCTGCAAAAATCATTTGAATTTTATGATTGGAGTTCTAATTCAATTTTTAGGAACGAGGACTTGACTAGGTTGAAAAAATATTAGACGATTGTGATAGCGATGAAGAAATAAAAATTTATATGTATATGTATGGACCAGAAGAACCTGAAGAGGATCTATAGGAGAAAAATTTAAGAAGAACTTGAAGAGGAACTTGATTCCAAATGTCGAAAAATGTCAAGAGAATTATATATACAGTATCATATAATCATCAATAATCAATTGGAAGAACATGTATATATATGGACCAGAAGAACCTGAAGAGGATCTAGGAGAAAAATTTAAGAAGAACTTGAAGAGCAACTTGATTCTAAATGTCGAAAAATGTCAAGAGAATTATACATATACAGTATCATATAATCATCAATAATCAATTAGAAGAACATATATTTGGCAGGATTGGCGTACCTGAGGAAGTAGCTCATGATCTTCTGGTAAAGCATGTAGAATGCAGGGTCTCTCATGCTGGTCGAGTAGCATTGAAGAGAACTGGGAATCATCTGATTTCTATTCTGATAATTGTAACTGAATCCAAGGATGTCACGAGCAAGAGCATCGTACATTCCATAGAATTTCTTGTTGCACGAGTCTGCGTTGCCTTCGATCACGTTGGACAACATGTATAAACCTTCAGGTGAGTAAATGTTCACCTTCTTTCCTTCTGCATCGAACAGGTAGCCAGAATCGATCGCTTCTGATATGCGGAACTCGAAATCGGTGAGGGTCTGCAAAAATTCAGTAAGTAATTAGGGTAACTGCACCAGTGAATAAACGGGCACCAGTAAATGAACGCTTTTGTATTTTTGTATTTTTTGCTTTTCCATCATTGTTCAATTACTAGAATGTAGTGTTCATTGACCGGTATTTTTGTATATTTTTTTATTTAACGTTTAATAAAGACAAATAATAATAATTTCATATTATTTTTGACAAATGAAGTATAGGAAGCCATTTGGCATATATGAGATTCCTTTAATTCACATATTTTTTTTTAAATAAAATATCTTCCTGAACAATTTCTTAAATGTTCATTCACTGGTGCAGTTACCCTACTTATTTGTCCAATTTTGTTTTGGTCAGAACTTTGTTGTTTTGAATTATCTCTTGAATGTTTTGAATTATTTCTTAATTACTATCGTTTCACCGATACCGAGTATATTTTTTGATACGTACGCGCAGATATTTGTTCTTGTAGGACGGTATAGGGGAATACTGGTTCCTCTGTGGTACAGCAACACCGTTCGAGTACATCATATTCGAGAAGTATCCTGAACCGATGGGTTTGTAATAATCGATGTCCTCGATCTCGCCAAGGCCGTTAGACATACGTTCCAAATAGTATTTGGCCATCAACTGTTGGTGATTATAGTAGTATAGTTTACCGCGGAGCTCCTTGGACATGCCAACGTAATCGCTGGACAACCAGAAGGAGAATATTTGTCGGAAGTAATAATAGTAGGCGTTTATGCTCGGGTCTTTCATGAAATAATCCATCCTGGAGTCTTTGTCGGCGAAGGGGGTATAGGCGTTGCTGTAGTTCGCATAAATTATGTACTGTTCTTTGTTTTCGAACCCAAAGTTTGCGCCGCAACCTGAAGAAAGATCATTATTTTTTAATCCTGGATATCAGAACATATACTTTTTAATTTCTATAGTAACTGCCTCAACCTGAAGAAAAATAATTGTACATTATTGAAACAAATTGGTGCTATCTTTTTCTCGTCAAAATTTATAAATTCACTACAATATAATAATTATATACAGGGTGTTCATTTGAAAACTTTCCAGCCGAATATCTAAAAAAATATAGGTTTCCATTTGAAAAAACGAAGTTGACCTTCAAATGACCTTGAAAACGCCACCCAAATAAAAAACTGATACTGCCCCCCTTTCTTTAATATCTTTCATATTTTTCGAGACATTCGGCTGGAAAGTTTTCAAATGAACACCCTGTATATATATGCATATATATATGTTTTGAGAAAACTCACCTTTGGACATCTTCAGGTTCTGCGCATCCTCGATGACGTTCATACTGTAGTACAGATTAGGGTAGATTTCGTACATGGCCGGCAGCCTCATGTACTTGCAGTCGTCCCTATAGAACACTGCCACAGTGAAAGCAGCCACGAACACGCCATCATTGAAATTGAGACGAGCCCAACATGCTGTTTTGTAGAATGTTTGAAAATCCTTCGCAGAGTAGAACAATTCAAACAACTGTTGCATCTCGTACAGATTTTCATCATTGTACAAGGTGAACAGAGCCTTGCTATTTAGCAAGGGCCCTTGCTTGTAAAACCGAAGGAACTGTTGCGCTGCATTCTGAAAAATGAACAATAGTTTGTTTTATATTCACCAAAAAAATAGGTTTTTCAATCATGATCTTAAAAACTAGACGTTAAGGGGTTACACCACCCTGGCGCTCGGAAAAATAGATATAAAAATAAACTTTTTTTTTGACGTTGCCATTAAGTACATAAAATGATCTTTATGTTACACATATATATAGTAGTTTTATGAACAATTTGCAATATTAACGATTAAAAAAAAATAAAAAATGGCGGAGATATGAGTAGGACCCTCTTTTGAAAATCCTTGCTGATGGTGTACACATGATTTCTCTGTTAGGCATCGTTTTTAAAAATTTTTTCCCACGTCACATTGTAGCTATTACCCTTATAAATAAGAAAAAATTTATTTATTATTTTTTAGACGATGCCTAACAGAGAAATCATGTGTACACCATCAGCAAGGATTTTCAAAAGAGGTTCCTACTTATCGGCTTATATCTCCGCCATTTTTTATTTTTTTTTAATCGTTAATATTGCAAATTGTTCATAAAACTACTATATACATGTGTAAAATAAAGATCATTTTATATACTTAATGGCACCGTCAAAAAAAAAGTTTATTCTTATACCTATTTAAATCGAAACCCCTTAAATCGAAAAATCCTCCCTGTAGATTTTCCAAAAAAAAAAAAGTCGCTGTGGAATCACCTTATTCCTGTACATTTCGATGTTGCTCTCCAGATTATAGTTCCTTCCAATGTCGTAGAACTCGGCATCGATTAGGTCATTTTGTCTGACGTATAACAGAAGCTCGAATATTTTCTTCTGCCGATAAAGGAACTCCATATCAGCGGTACGGATCTCATCTTTATCAAATTTCCCGGCATGCGCCGCGGAAATGGCGCCGAGCGCCAACAGCAATACGAACTTCAGCATCCCCTTTTAATTATCAATCACTATGCTTAATTGAATTCCCTCGGTGAGCGACCGGTAGAGACCACGTTGCAACGAAACGTTATGCACCGGTTGCACTGGGACAAGCTGCTTTTATACTTATTTCTAATAATGCAATCGCTTCAGACCTCTGACCTGCCGCTGTGTATGGATCTTTATTGTGTATACGCTTGATTATATTATATTATGTATTGCCATTTTGTTGCCTGACAGATCGCTGTAAAATACAATAGGTCAAGACATTGCATTGCCACATTGACAATTCTTCCGTGATAATTCGACAGAGATACAGAAAAAGTCGCAGAATTTTGCATATTTGTTTGCAATAAATATTCTGCATTTCCCATTTAAGGGAAAAATTTTGGACATTTTCAGTTAGTAATCATTAGACTGCGGATCTTTATGCAAAATAAAAAATGTCTGCGTCGATTCCAAGACACAGAAGCTAAATAAAAATTTCCTTCTTGCTTTTAATTATTTTATTAAACTGAAATTAATGTGTACGTCGATGTTCATAAATTTTTTAAATTGTACGTAGCAATTTTTGGTATAAATGCATAAAATTCGCATATATTTCTGACAAAAATCGTAAAACGAAAATTGACTGGTTGATATTTACATCAGTGACACCCATATTAATATTCGGACGCTCTTTAAAACACGATAACTTTTTTGATATTGGACCATACGATTTGACTTTTTTTTAGAAGTTAGAGCAATTGGTTTACTACATGATGTGTAAAGAAATTTTTTCAAAAATTGCAATTGGTCAGAATTGTAGAGAAAATATACTAAAAGTTGCATTTTACAAATTTTTTTATGTGGGTCTATATTGAAAATTTAAAAAAATTTGTTTTGTAGATTTGTGTCAATTATATGCATTGCAAAAGTTTCATCGAAATCGGTTGATGTGGGAATCGTTAGATTTATTGCAGTTAGAGGCCGAAAATCGTGAAAATGGCAATTTTTACCATCTTCAAACGATTTTAATGAAATTTTCAGAATATGTTTAATTGATACAGATCTACCAAACGTGTTTTCTACATTTTCAATATGAGCCCACATAAAAAAGTTGTAAAACATAACTTTTAGTATTTTCTCTGCAATTCCGACCATTTGCAATTTTTTCAAAAATTCTTTTCACGTTACGTAACAAAACCGATTGTTCTAACTTCTCAAAAAAATCCAAGTTGTATGATCGAATATTAAAAAAATTATCGTCTTTTTAAGAGTGTCCGAATATTAGTGGGAGTCAACGCTGTATAACTCCACACAATTTGCAAAAACTTTAACAGCCTATGGCCTATATCTCCATAACTATTTGTTTGCGATTTGTTCTCGATGAGTAGAAGGTGTTGATGTAAACAAAATAACAACAATTTTCTTTGTTATTCGTAGAATGTGTTTAGGAAAAGTACCATCATATCTGTACAACATGTAATATTTTAATGTCTCTTTTATAGCACATATATATATAGTTATTAATTTATCATTTGGATATAAAAACATATGTTATAAGAAAAATATGTACTAGATTGTTAGACTTATATTGTTTCATCGATAACCATACATACAAAATAAATATTTTAATATAGCTTCGATAGTGTTACGAAATTAGAAAAAAAATATGTTACAATAAAGATATCCTTTATTATCGAGTTAAATAATTTTCGGAAGTATAATTGATAATAGTTTGTAATCGTTTATAAATGGAAACGTGTTTTTCTGACCGGATCGAATGGTTTCGTGATGAAATATTTTGGGTCAATAAATTATAATTAATCATCGCGTTAATAGCAGCTCGCGTGAGACTTTCATAATAAAGACGTATACACTCGTAAATCTCTCATAATGTTTTCAAAAACGGGATGGATAGTTTCCAGCGTCCCAAACGACTCGTAAATTTCCACATTCATGGGAAATGATGAGTTGTTTTATTTTTTTTTTTTAAGAAGTTAGGAGAGTTAGTTTACTAAATAATGTGTGAAAATTTTTTATTTCCTGAAAGCTGCCATATATTGGATATTTCAAGAGACAAAATAAATTTCATGTCGCAGTAATTATTGATATCAATGCAATTAAATATAATAGGTATAGGTATATATATATATTATATTTTTTCATTATCGACATTTCACACATAGTAGTTTCATTAATTAATGAATAAATAATAGCCAAGTGTCATTTACAACGAAAAGATTACTGCGTATAATGTCCCATACTATATAATGATGCATAATTACGTATGATTAAACTAATGCTTTATACACGCGGATATACTATCATGCTACTTTGTGTATTTAATTAAATGCTGAAGGAATAAGATAGATACCCGCTTGCTATATACATTGTATATACCTATACCTATTATATTTAATTGCATTGATATCAATAATTACTGAGACATGAAATTTATTTTGTCTCTTGAAATATCCTATATATATATATATTTAATTAAATACACAAAGTAGCATGATAGTATATCCGTGTATAAAGCATTAGTTTAATCATACGTAATTATGCATCATTATATAGTATGGGACATTATACGCAGTAATCTTTTCGTTGTAAATGACACTTGGCTATTATTTATTCATTAATTAATGAAACTACTATGTGTGAAATGTCGATAATGAAAAAAATTGTGCAATAAAAGCGTTCACGTTTGACAAATGAGATAAAAGTATTAAATCAATGCTAAGGTCCCGTTTACAAAACAATTGAGATAGCGCGTTATGAATGAAGAATGGTTATGTTATTACTGTGTGTGAGTGATAATAAAAAATCAAAATGATTTCGTTTTCAAAACATTTTCATCCTTTCTTGTAATACATATTCATCAATTTACTCCTTATACATATATTTCTTAAATTATTTTATTTGATAAAGTTTTTGTACTTATGATCGCACTGTGGAACATAAAAAATGATAAAACATTATCTATTTCCTATACATATGGTTTATATAATAAAAGAGTGACAAATGATTATCACATAAAGAAATTAATTTTAAAAACTTTTAAGTTTAATATTGAATCCAATTTTAATTTCTAAAATTAAAATGAATTTTTTATATATTATATATACTTATAATTATAATATTAAAAATATGTGCACGCTAGTGTGAATATAGTTGCAAAATATTCGAGTTTGAGCATGATTGAAGTTTCAAAAGACAAAATTTTTATGGTTACCAACGAGTACCACCAAAAATCCAACTGCCTAACAATTTTATTTTACAAATTCAATCGCAGGATTGAATACATACCAAAATCTACTGATTAATTAATATAAATACGAATTGCGGCTGCACAAAGCTACTTGTACTAATTCAAAAGGTTATATATATAAATGTATAAAAAATTCGAAATTTTGAGAAATAAAAAGAAAATTTCCGAAGAAGTAAGAAAAAATGGAGCCCACTGACAAAGATGATCTTCTTATGGCAATGTCTGAATTTGCAATTGTACTCACAAAATCAGAATATGGAATAATACGTCTGAAACATCGTGTGGAAAATTATATGGATCAATATTTACAACAAATCGACACCAAAAATTTTGAAACCATTCAAAATTCATTTATTCGGAATAATAATAATATTCCAAACGTTGAGTCTGACAAGCAATTCGGTTTATGGTTGACAATGTTGATGAAATACTTAAAGGAAGTAGAGTTTTTTAGCCGAGTAAGTTTCAAATTGAAATTCTAAAAAAGTGAATATATGAATATAATTTTTTCTTGATATTCTTTTAAACAGGCAGTAGCGTGGAAGCTATTCAGAGACTTCAACAATCATTTTTACATTTTTCGAACGCCAATTATACGAGAGGATCGTGAAACTAGGTTGCCAATATGCAACATTACATTTCCAGAGGATAAATTAAACAATCTCAGTCATGCAATGCCTAAGAAAAGAAATAATAATGTTTTCGTTAAAACAAGCAGATGCAAACGAAATCAGATACCTAATGTCTGTGGATAATTGTAACGAAAAATTCGATAAATAAACAAATCGCAAAATTAGTTTTCGCGTTCGAATTAACTTTGTTAAGCGACAAACGAAGAATCTTAATATTAATCGACTATTAGTTTCTTTATAACAAATATTTACTAAAAAAAATAAAATTAAATATTTATAATCTTTATGCCACAAAAAAAATTTTATTTAATTAGCTCATTTATATTCGAGATATTTCAAAATACAAATTTATTAGCGCGTGCGTGAGTACTTACATTCGACAATGTAACAGCGCATGCGCATTCGTTGAATTGACTATAAGGTAACATACGCGCTTAATTCGAATTGAATAGTTCATTTTAAACACACAGAAACGTTTAAATGCATAAACAACGAATATATTATTATACAGCTTTATTACTTTTCTAGAATATCTTAACTTAATAATTAATCTTACAGTAATAATTTAAATATTTACAAGGATGAACACAAGTGAGAATAACTGCGTGAACCCTTTTTTGAATTTTTATTATCCTTACAATAATATTAAAATTTTTGTTAATATAATTAAACTCTTATTTAAACGCTAAAATAAATTCAAAGTTTCGTATTGCAATTGAGCACGTATTTATAGTCGATGAAATAATTACAGTGTTCGAAAGGTTTGTGATTAAGCAGTATGTATACCTAATTTCTGTAGTCAAACGGATAACTATAAGAATCGAGAAGTTTTTCTACTTGAAGATCGTAACCGTCGGAATATTATGGAATTGATACAGTCACTTGAAACGGAATTACAAAAATAACATTATATTACCAATAAATCTAAAAAATAACAGAATCTGATAATATTATTATACAATATTAATTCTAGGAAAATGATTACTCGTTCTCGACAAAACAGTTCTAAACATTCTACAAATTTATAAATTCAATATTTTTTAAAAGGCTGTCCCAAAGTGTGATACACAATGTATTTCTTCTTTTTATATCAATCTTTGAATAAGCATAACGCTACCTATACTTTGTACGCTTTTGTACACTGGCTCTAAGACATTCAATACTCCACTGAAACATTCATCTACCCTTAGATTTTCAGTGAACAAATGTCCTCATGTTTCATTTTTTTTTTTTTTCATGGGGGGCGGGGGAATAAATATTTATATAGAATTCGGTCGTCATGAGAAAATAAGTTTTTAAGACAACAAAGTTCGGGTCAAACCGTTGGTCAATGATGGAGTCCTCCAACTTTTAGCTTTTTCGATGAACGCACAGTTCTGCTCGTTTCACTGTCCGAAGACTCTGATTCTGAATCATTATACCCCGACATTGGTACACCCTCAGACTTCGTAACTTCGCAGGTTTCGGCTGCGAAGTTGCCTGTTATTTTTGCTTTCTCCAGAGCTCGAACTGCAAACAATCCAGTGGATACGAATGTTCAATAGGTTTTATGTTCGATATTATTCTATAAGCACCAACGATAAAAAAATGTAATATTTACTTTGAGACTCTAGAAGACTGTTTTGTCGCTTCAGGTCATCGATGTCTTGCTGATGAGAGGAGTTCTTACGGCGCATAAACTGTATATATTCTGCAGCCTTTTTTAGTATTTGTGCTCTACTTACAACCTTTTCGCTCTGCAACGCAGGTACAGAATCTCGCAGGCTCGAGAAACTATCTTTAATATGATCTCTACGCTTACGTTCTAATGCATTGTGATGTGCTCGCTTTTCTGCCTAAAAGTAGAAATTAACATTCACAAAAACACTATTACATCAAAGTGTATTATATCTCAATTATTGATTAACATTCCGTTTACCACAGTAAGCATTGAACTTCAATAGCGTTCTATAAAAGCTTAACCTTTTTGCTTAATACGAGAACAAAAATTAATTAGTAGTACAGAAATTAAACAGATTGAAGTTTGATAGACACTGTGTGAAAGAAAACAATACAACCCAAGCAGTCAACTCGAGCACAGTCCTCTCAGTTTCGTTTTTAAAATCCTCAGTTTGTTTACAAACAACTGTACGTAAGTAAATACGGCCAGCTTTCAGAACAACACGGAGATCGCATTTTTAAATTAATAACAATCAGATCGGATTCTTAAATTACGCTTGATCAATCATTAAACGAATGGATTATAATTTTTTTCCATGGTCTACGATTGTTTAAGGGTACGAAATGTCGAACTAACCTCAAATGTGTTCAAATCTGACACTCAGCGGATCGATTAAGCTCGTGTTGCTGATCGATTGATATGTGGAAATACGAAATAAGGAAGAAGTAATTAATTTCAGGATAATTGAGGGTCTTACTTGAGAATAATATTGGGTGTTATTCGAATGCCTCTGTCTAGAGTCGGAGTCGTCACCTTCCTGAAAAACGATGACTTTAATAAGACTCATCGAAAGGGCACTTTTAAGGACTTACATCGCTCTCAATGTCGATGTCTCGATCATCGTCACTCATTATAATTTTCTTCGGTTGCCGGAGTAATTGGTAAACAAAAGCCTTTATCGAGTATTTGAGTAATACGTATACATGCACATATGTAGACTGTACAGTGAGTACAATCTATATTGTGCAAACAAAAATGTATACGATTCGACAGGAAAACATGGGTCGTCGAAATTTCCTCTAAACACTTTTCTTTAAACAAGTCCACTTGTAGTGTTTCCCCACAATTTCCTTACAACATCAACTTAACTATAAAACTCAATATTACGCGTGTAATATGAAAACAATATAAATAAAGATCTAACCTAGTCTATCAAGACTAAAATTACAAACACGTCTGTGACGTCATCTACCATAGAACAACGAAGCTGTTAATACTGTATTGCCAACCAGTTGGCGCTAGGATGCATTTTTAATGTTATTTATATAATCTTTTAAAAATCTTCTGAAACGGTATCATCCATATCGATATGCAACTCTCCTTCTATTATTTAATAATAAAGATTGATTCTTGGTATATTATTTAATCAATAATATGTCATTACTATTATTTTGATATATATATTATTTTGATATAAAGCAGAATGTCTAAAGCACGTCTAAAGGCTAAAGCATTATTTCGTAAAGATCGAATACGATTGTGCACTAGGATGGACCGTAGCTATATATACTTGGTGAAATTTTTTTGTGTCATTTTTTTGGCCTTACCCTCCTAAAATATGAAACTCGGTGAAAAAATGATATGTGCAAATCGAGCGCGAAGTTTTGAAATAGAAAGTAACTGCGCGCTCAATGTGAAGAGTATACTGCAGTATATGTATTCGCGCTCGATTAGGCACGCCTTCCCGACGTCCGATTGATCTAAACTTTTGGATATATTATTTTTTCATGACATGGAACAATATTGGGGTGGGGGGTTCCCAAAATTTTTTGGTCGAAAAATAAGTTTCACTCTTGACCTTTGACCTCGATGCGGCACGCCTTCCCGACGTCCGATCGAGCTGAAATTTTGCACACATCATTTTTTCACCAAGTGTCATATTTTAGGAGGGTAAAAGGCCAAAAAAATTCGAAAGTTGAAAAATAAGAACCACCCTATATTGTGCACGCACGTGACTTTGAATTTGAATTGAAGTTGTGCACTCTGGCAAATTACAAATATTAATCGCTGATAACTTCACAGCGCTCACAGTTCAAGCATGGCGGCCGCCGTTAATTGTTCCGCTTTTTCTCCCGACGGTGAATACTTCACTAATTGCGGAAACGATGGGAAGTTAAAAATATGGGACACCTCCACCAGTCGTTTAAAACAGGAATACATTTCTAATTTTCACCTTTCCTCACCGTGTTGTGTTTTGACCTGGCTTTATGTCAACTCTTCGTCAACAAATGCCACGGTGAGCCATGTGCTTTTTTATTTCGCGTTCAATTAAAGTGTCAGCTCATTATCTTTTTCATTCGTGCTCTATACCGGCGTATATTTATTAAAAACCTCTACGATTTCGGTTACAGTGATCAGCGTGTTTTTTTCCGTTTTTATTAATTAAAGGCTCTTCATAAACAGAATCATAGGTTATCTCGTCAATGCGGTGTTCTTAATATATCGTAAATATCTAAAAAAAAAATAAAATTTGAAATCATAATCTCGTAAACATATTTGAAAGATCATTAACATATCTATTATTTTCAATATTTCTGGTTATCGTCGTAGTTGCAATTATTTTTAAATAACGCTCGTTCATTATAAAAGTTCAGTAGGTCCACTATTTTACTTCCGTATATTTCTACTTGAATAAAACTTTAATTTGGTATTTCCCAGCCCTCGCCATGGAAGAAGCGCAGAAAGAAGTCGATTTCGGAGGAGTCGGCCCCCAAAGGCATTGTTGCCATGGGATCCACAAATGGGAAAATTACTCTTTACGATACTGCCACATCATTAGTCACTAATCAATTGGAAGGTCACAATGGTACAGTTACAGCTGTGACCTGGTCAGAGAATGTTGGTTTGTTCAGCGCTGCAGATGATCATCATATTATTCATTGGAACCTTAAAGAAAATGGAGTGAAATGCAAATGGAAATCTGGAAAGGGAAAGACAACATCATTGGCAGCCTCGGAGGATGGAAAAAGCTTATTATCAGGAGAAAGAGTTGTTAAATGGTGGGATCTATCTACGAAACAGTTAATTAAAACGTTTACAGGTCATGCTAATCAAGTGACTTGTCTTTCTACTGTAAAAATACCATCTGGAACTAATTATGTAGTTAGCGGTGCTAGTGGAGACGGTTGCCTCAGCGTTTGGGCTTTGGACAGGGTAAAATATGCGTTTTTTACTTATCGATTTGCTAAAATGATTTCGATAAATGCGATAAATAAAATGATACTTGCAGGACAAAACTGATAGAGCAGCTGTAGCGAGTTTAGCTCTGCAAGACGATGCAGTAAGTGTTTCGGTAAACGTATCCAAGGAGTCTCAGGTGGTTGTGCTGGTAGTAACTAGGTCAGGTCAAGCACACTTCTTCCAATGCCAGCAAAACGGTCGTGCAAAGCCTCTGAAACCTAGCTTGAGTATCGCAGTAGCTTCCGACATAAGTCAAAAGGATAGTATCCAACAAATTCCTATCTTAGATGCGAAATTAACAGAGGACCAGAAACTGCTCTTAGCGTATGGTGCATATCTTAATCCCACGTTCGAAAGGGTGGTCCCAGATTTCTCTGAGAAAGTACAATGCTTAGTGCGCTCTGAGAATAGAAAAACTAAAGAGAAAAAGGAAGAGATTTCCAAAGTGAAGGCTACTATAATTGAGGATAACGTAGAATATCTTGCACCAGGTGAATATCTATATATTTTGGCAGCATTTCAAATTGTTTTCTTCTTCTGGTGTAATAATAGGTTGCGTCGCGCGATTTTTCGTACACAGGATTAATAGAGACTGCTCCAAAAAGAAATAGAAGCAACTCTGGATCACAGTTGTTGTTGAAAGACAGATTGGAAAACCTAAGTCTGAACGCTGAAGCCAGTCCCGTAGGGAAGAGTACTAGTTCAGGTAGTAATAGGGCACAACTTTTGCTTCAAGGCTTGAATAGTAAAGATAAGACAATTTTGAGCAACGTATTCGTTACAAGAAACGAATCTATCATTAAGAACACTATAGCCAAACTACCAGTGCAGGCAATTGGACCACTAATTAAAGAACTGACCATCTTGATCCAGGGTAAAACATTCGCGTAAGATTCCCAAACGTTAATTAGTTCTTTTTATTACCATTAACTAATTCTTATTGTCTAATTTTACCATTCTCTGCACTGTACAATATTATATGCATTGCAAATCAAATAATTTTGTAAACGTTTATTAATTTTCGTTTTTATCGATCTATTATAGAAGTAAAATGGCTGTGAGATGGTTGGAAGCATTATTGGTAGCACATGCAGGCCATTTATTATCGCAAGCAGACCTCATGCAATCGTTTGGTCCAATTTTGAGCTTAATCGATGCCAAACTAGCTCTCCTGTCAGAAATTTCAAAACTAAAGGGACGTGTTTCCCTTATCACTGGCCAAATTTCACAAACAGTCGAAGAACAACATAAAGAAGTTTCAGAGAATTGTTTTGTCTACCAAGATTCAGGTTTGCAAGAAAAATTCTACCCTAAAATGAAGTTTCGTATCCAATGCTCATAATACCTAAAATATTTCATTAAATGCGAATAGATTCCTCGGAAGAAGACGGTGGAATCGAGGATGAGGATTTAGAAAGCGAATCCGATGAAAATTGGGAGGAAATGTCGAATCAGGATGACCAGGATGAACAAGATGAACAAAATGATCAAGATATAAGAAGCGCAAACTCTGATGAAGAAGATGAAAACGAAAACCAGGACGATAACAAGTCTATATCCAGCTAAATATTAATTTAGGTATAACTTTTATATTAAACGATTTAAGTGTATCAAATTCTATTAGAATAAATCGGTTATTAATTAATAAAAAGTTTATGATCTGCATTATTTTAATGTGAAACGTTTTAGTAATCCAATTATTAAAATATGTTTTATTTTTATTTTTTTTCAGCAAATATTCAAGTTTCTGGGTGTAATAAATGTGGAAAAGAAATGAAGAACACGAAATGTTAAATAAATGACGTTTTTCTACACCAATTAATTAGTTTTATTATCATTGCGTTTATATATATATATATATAGATTAATTCAGATTTTAATTTCATATCTGAATTGCGATTTGAGCGGTAAAATTTTTATTTTCGAGTAAAATGGTTTTATTGAAAATTCGGCCAAAGATAAAAGCGGATAAAAAAAGATAAAGACAATAAAGTGTTTATAGTTTCTGTCATTTTACCGATTATTGTATTATTTTGGGACTATTTAAGAAATATGTATCAAGAAGTACGCATCATTCTTAAACGCTTGCGCCTTCTGCCACCTGTCACAAGGGGTGTTAACCTAGGACATGATTAAAGTTTTAAGGTTAGATAAGCATTGATCATTTATATGTTGCTTGAAAATTTATGTAGAAAACTCGAGGAGTGTAAACAATTTTGCAAATTTTTTAAATGTATCTGGATTGGTAAAACATAGTGACCTGGCATTTTTTAAAATCTTTATAATATGGTAAGTAAAATAATGATTTAAGAACAACTGTGTGTGTTATAGGTTATTATTTAGCATAGGTTATAAATCCGTTTTTCATTTAGTGTAGCGCAAAAATAAAAGTTTCTTAGTTTGCAGAGCTCATTTTTAAAAATATATTGCCATTATACTATTTATAATTCGAATAACCAACATGATGTATTGACTTCTATCGAAATATGAATGTTAGTTTAACACGATGGTTAACACTTGCGATTTTAATATAATGATATATTTCATCGCAAGTATTAAAACGATTTACAGCATTACTGAATTTTAAGCATGCGTGTAATTTATTTTCTAGCCAATGTTAAAACATGACATTGAACTTCCATCGCCAGTTCCTGATTTGCTATTGGAAAAACACGCAAATTTTTTACTTTCATATGGCACAGATAAAGATGAATATGTAAGTAGTTCTTATAATTGTTCTACTAATTGTAAGCGATGTAGAACACAAATAAATTAGAAGTTACATAGTTTAAATGTTTCAAAATGATAGTAGAGTTACTGTTTTAGTTTTAATAATTACATGGTAAATGTAAACAATTTTACGATAGTTATACTAAAATATGTAATCGTTCCAGATGTATTGCATAACAGAACACATTCGAATGTCTGGCATGTACTGGGGTCTAACGGCCTTGGATCTTATGGGTAAACTGGAGCAAATCAATCGGAACGAGGTTTTAGAATTCATAGCTCAATGTCAGGCAGAAAGTGGAGGCATAGCAGCAAGTTTGCAACATGATCCACACATTCTCCACACTTTGAGCGCAATACAAATACTTTGCATCTATGATGCCCTCGATGTTATTGACGTGGAGAAAGTTGTGAAATACGTAAAAGAGAGGCAACAACCGGATGGAAGTTTCACAGGTGATATCTGGGGTGATGTCGATATCAGATTTTCTTTCTGTGCTGTAGCAACTTTGGCGCTTCTGGTTAGTACTATGTTGATTATAAAGACTTGCTTAACAGCACCGCGCATCAACGACACCAGACCAACACCAATGCATTTACATTATCATATGTAGTTTAAATGTGAATGTGTGCAGCTATCCGTGATAGCAAAGCATCGATAATCCTCTTTTCGATAGAAATGAATACATTGACAGTGATCTGGTGTCATTCATGCACGGTGCTGTAAAGTGAGCACCATCAGTCTTTAATCCCATTGTATAAACGAACGTGAGATTAAACGGAAGAATATTATTTCAGAACCAATTGGATGCTATCGATGTTAATAAGGCTGTTGAATACGTAATGAAATCTATGAACTTTGATGGGGGCTTTGGGTCGAAGCCTGGAGGTGAAAGTCATGCTGGCATGATTTACTGTAGTGTGGGTCTACTGTCAATAACTGGTAATTCATCTCATAGCTTATTCCTAAAATTTCTTTATTTTTAAAACAATTTTATATCTACTATACTATCGATGCAACTTTTGCAGGTTGCCTTAATTTAGTAGATGCAGATCAATTAAGTTGGTGGCTATGTGAAAGACAGCTTCCTTCTGGAGGATTAAATGGTAGACCAGAAAAATTACCTGATGTTTGTTATTCTTGGTGGGTTCTATCTTCGCTCACAATTCTTGGACGACTTCATTGGGTCAATAAGGAACAATTGGTACGAGCACTTTTGAAATATGAGAACCTGCAAGCAGATTTGTTATTAATTGTTCAATGTTGGTTTACAGGTGAAGTTTATACTAGCATGTCAAGACACAGAATCAGGAGGTTTTAGTGATCGTCCTGGAGACGTAGCCGATCCTTTCCACACCTTGTTTGGATTAACTGCGCTCTCTCTCCTAAACGCTGATTATCCACTGAAAAGGATCAATCCAACCTTCTGTATGCCAGAATATGTTATACAAAGGTTACAGCTGAAACCTTCCAGGCTAGACCAAAGCGATTGATATTTAATTCCAAATAACGAAATTTTTACGAATCAATAAGAAACGCGAGAATACAACGTAAATCTTTTGCACGAATTATTTCCACTTCTTTATTTAAACACTCGAAATTGTTCGTTTCTACAGTGTACACCGAATGTATTATAATATATTACTGAAAACAAGAATGTGCTCAATGCAAGTTACTGCAAAACAAGATTATAATTAAATGGGATAAGCACGACACTACTGATAGTATGTTAGTATAAAGCATATATGTTCAATGAAATGATCCGCAGAATGGTAAAATAATTACTTCTTGTATCCTTATTAAGTAACTATTATTATTTATTGTATTATGGTAATATATTACATTGTAATTGTTGTTATCGCTTCTGACAAATTCTTAGTATTTTAACAGGTGCGTCCGTTGCTTGTATAAGTATCGTTTGTTTCGGTGTATTGCATTCTTCGTAAAAGAGACCATGGATTTCTAAAGAGAAAAGACAGACACGTTAATGTTGCGATGTATTATCATAATATCTCTAGTTCTCATTGGACGAAATGAAGTACCTAGGGTATGCAAAAACTGTGAAAATGTGTCCGCATTACGAATTGTTCCTGCAATAATGGCATATCTATTGTTAAAGGATAGAAAAGCCTTTAATGCCAACACTAATGCATTAAAAGAATACGGTTCATATAAAATGTCAGCTCCAATTATTACATCTGGTACAATCCTGTGTTCATCCAAATATTCTTTTATATCTTCCCAATTTAATTTCACTACTTCTACATTTGTATTATTGTATTCTGTTCGGAATCTTAATCTATCCTTTTCTGAGGGCCATTTAACATTTGCAGCCTCTCGGTTGTTTAACAAATTAAGCTTCACATTTTCACAGACCATTTCTAAAACTGATTTGTGGCAATCTGTGAAAATATATCGATTCGGAGAACATTTTTTAATAATATGTAGCCCTGTCAATCCAACTCCACAACCAAGTTCTAAAATAACTTTGTCGTGAAATTCAGGTTTGTTTTTCACACACCATTTACTTAGTTCGAGTGCTCCCTAAGAATAGTAGATATTATTACAATGAATACTGCAATTTTGTAACGAGGAAGGAATGATTTTGCTTTATAACAATAAGGTACCTGCCAACAACACAATCCTGTTGTACCTTCTGATATAATCTTTGTACTTTCTTGTACAGTTATACAATCAGATACATTGTCACATTTCATTAAAAAGTGTCGATAATGAATTAATTCGCTTGGTGAAGTAGATATTAAATCGCAATATGCAGTATATAAGTTATCATGAACTGTACCACCCTCTTGTTCAATCTAATTGAAGAACAGTAACAATAAGAAGTTGCATGCGTAAACAGTTTTTACATAATTTATGTTTTTGTACCTTGTTCATAAGTAATTTTAGGAATGCTCGTTGATACGAACGCTTTATAGGATATTTTTTTATTAAATCATTATTTATTGTCTTGCTCAATATTTTCTTCTGTATTCTACTAATAGGAAAAGGGTCAATATTTTGTTGAGAATCCTAAAATTGATTAATAAATGAATAATAAAACAATTTATTTGAAACAATAAATGGAAATTTACATACAAATATGTCAATTTTGTTTAGTGGCGTACAACAGAGAAATTTGATCATTACATCGGTTATATAAAATAAACTCTTATCGTTTTTGTATCTTGAAGAGTCTTTATTAAACAAATCGTCATTCGCTAAATCTGACGAATCGGCAAAATCAGATGTATCAGACGAATCCTCATCCATTTTATTAAAATATTCGTTTACATACAAGTCCTTTTTGATCGGCCACGTGAACTCTCATCAACTCTAATGTCATGCACAGAATCCAAAATATGTTATTGTACATATATATACCGGGTGGACTAAAATTGATGTTATTTAAACAAATGAAATGTACTATGTACTCAAAATTTATCATAGAATACTGTAATAAATATTTTAGTTTAAATAATATTATTAGATGCATTTTTAAGAACCTCCTGTGATATTACTACGTATTTGTAGCCCACCCTGTATGTACAATACAATAAACAGGAATTCTTTGACTATACTTGACTTGACTTGACTCCAATAAACTATCGAATAATTTTAGCCGTGGTGGGGGTTACTAAACTATCGAATAAATTTAGCCGTGGTGGGGGTTATTTGGGTTATTTAGGTCATTTGAAGCAACATTTTCCTTAACAAAAATGGCGTCCGCGGCTTTGTTTAGGAGTTATTAACGAAAAACCCGGACCAATCAGAGCGCGATCTAGACGCTCGCTGGCACGTTCAGCGCGGTGAGCCGGCAGGCGGTTGGTTAATATTTTGATTCATTAAAAATGTTGTATTGAATACTATTAATACTTTCGTTCAATAAATTAAATAATTATACCAAACTTTTTAAATATCATCTTTTATTTATTCATTGAAAATGATCAGTCAATAGAAAACTAGTGTACAGTAATTATCATCACATTTTTAAAACATATTTAATGCATTTTACATAAAAATTATACAAGTATAATACAGAAAGTACAAAAATACGATCTGCACTTTTTTAGTAAGAAATTTTAAATTAACTATAGATTAAAAGATTTATAGTTACGGGAATAAAATCGTATTATTTTAAAACAATAAAAATTTTAAAAATCCAAATATCTAAAAATCATAAAACATTGGGCCAAATAGTGTATAACATGCAAAATAATTAAAAATCCGTTTATAAAATCATTAAAAATTGTTGGCCTTGTAATGACTGGGATTGAAGGGCAATCTGTGTATATATGGCACAAATCTATATTTTATTATTTGTAATGGCCCGATAATTCGAGACAATCTATTAGTTCCTAGGGGAACTTGCCCATGACTTGACATCAAAGGTGCCATCATTATTGGACTTGGCGGGAAATGCTGAAATATAATAAATTACTATTCCGTCTAATGAATTCGAAAATTTTCATCACCACTAATATACGTACGGTATAATGAATAGGAACAGGAATATGTCCAAAATAATGTGGCGGAGAAACTCTTTGTTTCCTGGATATGTCTCTGTCCCTCCTATCTCGTGAGCGTTCTCTGGATCTCTCTCCATACTCTCGATAATACCTCTCATCCCTAAACAAAATATATTTATTAAATTTACTGTTCACAAATTGATTGCATATCATATCCATATTAAAATGGTGAAACCTTATCTTATATTATAGCTAAATGAAATGTCTAATAACCGTTAACTGACACTAATCGTAACAACTTTGCTTCCTCACAAAGAAACATTGCCAATACAGGCACAAACCTGGAATCACGAGACAATGTATGTCGAGAACTGCGACTTCGGTTTCTGATTGGACTCAAAGACATCGAGCATTTTTTAAACGTTTTCGACTTTCCTTCTAAAAATTGAAAGTTATACACTTGTACAATGGAAACGCAGTCCAATACAAATATGTAATTTTTAATTCTTCAATAATCATACCTAAAGTGTCATTATTTGCAGTAACAACAGTACGATGTTCTTCAACTTCTTCTATATTGGTGACTACTTCTTTGATTTCTTCCCTCTCAAATATTGGTTTTGATCCTTCTCCTATAGTAACATAAATTTTTAATAAAGAAAACAATTTCAATATGTATGAAATAAGCAGTTAAGCAAAACTGGTAGCTATAAGATGTATAAAAAATAACTCACATTTGAATATTTATAATATAAATTAATTCCTCTTCAATTCTAAATTTACATTATTATATTTGAAGAAGAATTTCAACTGACACCAATATTTTCTTTATACAAACCATATTATGTACTTTTTCTATTTACATCGATTTTACTTTGTAAACTAGTCATAAAGTATTTTTTTAAATTCTTAAATTTTGAGACATTTATCCAATAAAAAGAAACGTAAGAAAATGATAACATTTTTTTCCAATCAATTTTTAAAAAATGGAATTAACTGAATCTGACACATCCTGCAGTTAAACATTCCAAGATGACTTATATCGTCAAGGATGATTAACAAATCTTCCGTATTGATGTTTTTGTTTCAATCATAAAAATAGAAACTTTTTCGTAGTAAATGAAAAGATTGAGAAAACTAAGACTAAAATATTCTGCCTCTTCAGTTGAAGAATTTTTCAATGTAAAAAATCTTTATAGTAGATCTTCAAAATGTCGCCATTGTAGCAAATGAAGTATTTTTAAAAAGTAAAGAGCACTATACATTAATCATCATGCACACATTCCCACACCAGAATATCAAGAGGATACACAAAACTTGAATGTATAGATTTATAGGATCTATACTATTCTTTGGAAAATTAGATTTTACCAATAAAACCGGTGTTGTGAATACAGCTAAAGCATAATTCTTTGTGCAAAACCGTAATTAAAAGTGTACATACAGAGACAAGCAAAGGATATGCGAAGCAAAGCATTAAACACTCTAAATAAAAAATATTGTGCTTACATATTGCACATTACGTGATCGCGACTGTGATCCAACGTTGTATTCCAAATTTGCTATTTCCTGGATAAATTAAAAAAGTTATTAACTTTGAAAATTAAAAGCATCCTTAATAATATTGAAATCCATAATCTTCATAGTTGTAAAAGTTGTTAGACAAAATGTTGAAATATTTATCTGTAGCTCAATAAAATATTGCAAGAAATAATCTAAGCCAATTAAAAATTATAAAGTAATACAAGAATAATAATGAACTTAATTTTTACATGAGAAAGGAGATATCCTTTCCAAAATGCAAGTTCCCAATTGTAACTCGTAGGAAGTCCTAAAAATATTCATCTTCAGCGACGACGTTATTTTCCATTTGAAATATTCATTGAATAACTAAAAGAATTGTTAATAAGTTGTAGTGTGTAAACAATAATTTACCCGCTCTTCTTTTGACTACTACATCTTCAGGGTTGATAATATCCCGCTGAAGATCTGAATCAGTTGATTTTCCAGGAATATTTCGTTGAATATCAACTTTAATTCTGCGTAGCTCAGCTGCACTTATCTTTGTGCCTTCAGGTCCTTTAAATAACGGTACTGTTCCATCTGCTAATTCTAATCTGAAATACAACAAATCAATTTTTAATGACTACATATTAATCTTTTATAGGAAAATAAAGCATAAATAGAATAAATTTTATATAGATTCTTGTTTTATTGTGTTGTTGTTAAAAAACAAATAGTTTTGCATTATTTTTTCAATAATAGATTTTCATTAAGTTTTATTTACCTTTCAGAGAGAATTGGAGTATTTGTTGAGCTAGAAGTACAAGGTCTTCTATTAGGTCGACCTCGTGGAGATTTACTTCGGCTCTTATCACAATTTGGAGGTTTCGGAGGGAGCAAACCTTTTTCACGGGCGCGTTGCATTTCATACTCGTAAACCTTCTTTTGTTTTAACCTCTCATGCTGCCGTTGTCGTTCTTGTTCGAGCTTCCATTCTTGTCTCCGTAGCATCTTCTCAGTAGCGTCGTTTCGAGACGATGAGTTTGGTTTCATTTCTGTAGCAGACAGTAAAAGAAGAATTATAAATATGGAAATCCTTTATAAATTAATTGGTTCTCAACCATTTTTTAAGGTTATGTGACGCATGTTTCGATGTAACGCCGCTTCAAATACAGAATAAGTTACCTGATTGCATCGAAAAACTATGGTAAGTACAGTAAGAAAAATACAAAAATTTGCATGTGAAGGTGCAGATATTTAAAAATGTAAAAATGTGTACGTAAAGGTGCAGATATATAAAAACGAAAATAATTTAATCTCGCGACGACACGAACGGCACACAACACAAATCACAGATTTCTGAAATTGCACAATGCTCTCAAGCTGAGTCAAGCTCAAGAGTCAAGACTATATAAATACCTTCTCTCTTAGCATCTCTTAGGGTGTTTTGTACTCTTATAGGAGTACTTGGAGTACCTTGAACTTGAATTCGATGCTTTGCTTGAGGTAGTGATGGAAGATGGGAGATGGGAGATGGGATATGGGACATGGGATGGGATATGGAATATTGCACAGTTCTTTTCGCGCATGCGCGACGGTTTTAGCGTCAGTAAAGTAGAAAGTTTAAAATGGGTAAAATGGGGTACTTTGGTCTCTGCTTTGGTCATCCCGCATAATTTTACAAAATATGTTATTATTTTAATTTTGCAAAAAGGAATATATAACATGTGTATGTCACTCAAATATGAATAATAATTTACCAAAAATTCGTAACATGCTTGTCTCGTCGTCTCGTCCTGGACTCTTCCGGTACATTTCCGCCAACAATAGTGCCCCACTACTTTATCCACAATATATATAGATTACTGCTTTTGGACGCGCATGATCGAAAAAACCGTCCCATCCTCATCACTGCCGCGGAGCCTCCTCTCTGCTCCTCTCAAACGTCAACGGACGTCCCTCCTCCGTCCCTCTTGCAATAAGTTCATAACTTCGATTACACAAATATATTGAACCTATGTATATGTACATAAAACATAACGAGGGAAGTACATACTACGGAAATGGGATATAGATTCTCTCTCATCACAGGTGTGTCAAAATGATATTTTCCATGTGATGCATTTGGGAATTAAATTTAAAAAATAAATACTGTTTAGGCATTAGAGCTCTTATATCGATCGAGAGTATCTAGAGAGCGCTCTCGAGATAGGGAGGGGGGGACAGAGATAAATCCATTCAGCATTTTCCGCCAAGATCTAGCCAAATTCGTGGGCAAGTTCCGCCAGGAAACCATACAAGATATCGGGCCACTACAAATAATAAAATATAGATCTGTGCACATATACGCATTATACATTACGTATATAGAAGAGGGGGAAATATGTCTCCCGACCTAGGGCCCGCTATATCTTGAGAACCCTGCCTTAAACAATAGGATATTGATAGCCGTTTGAGGACGGTATATATAGAGATCGGTGACGGATCAGGTAGTAGCGAGAAAGATGTTTAATTCTATGTCCATCTACTGGCGAACGTAAATAGGTTACCGATTCTCACCGAATGGATCTTTAATTGTCTAATGTCATGCACAGAATCCAAAATATCCTAGATAGCCAAAAATCCAAATCTGGACGAGACTCTATGTCGGCAGCCGTCGCTCTCCCTGACGGCCAATGGACCAGGTATTATACGTCGGCTGAGAGACGGCCCAGGGCCGGCCGGCGGCGGCCGAATTTTCCTTTCGAAACGGTACCCTAGCAACTGTCCCTAGAATTCCCCTAGAATTCCGTAGAAATCTGGCCGAAACATGGTTTGCGGGAATACATTTGACGTCCTTATACGAGCAAATTTTGAACTGTATAAAGGCTTAATCTAAAGAGGAAGGTTCAGCGCAGAATGCTCTGGTCATGACGTAACGTGATTATGTTGATATCTAATAATATGAGTGTCAAAGTAGGGAAAAATGTCGAGAAATCACCCGCAGAATCCCAATGTATTTTTCTGTTACAAAAACAGTTTTTTGACTGCTATCGTCCGCGGCTTTGTTTAGGAATTATTAACGAAAAACAACGACCAATCAGAGCGCGACTTAGACGCTCGTTGGCACGTTCAGCGCGGCGAGCCGGCAGGCGGTTGGCCAACGAGCGTCTAGGGCACGCTCTGATTGGTCCGTGTTTTTCGTTAATAACTCCTAAACAAAGCCGCGGACGCCAATTTTGTTAAGGAAAATGTCGCTTGAAATGACTCAAGGAACCCCCCATTTCCCGCTTACGCAGTCGTTTTCGGACACCCTGTAATGTGTGAAGTTACACTGTATAACATTTCGACTGGGAATCGTTTCAGATACAAGCGCAACCAGAAGCCGTACCAAGTTGAGGATGTCGTCTTCAAGGCCCTGAAGATCAAGTCCGTGGCCATTGACGACTTAGTGACATACTTCGACTCGTTCGAGACGACCATCAATAACGGTTTGCCTATCAGATCTCTGAACGAGGATAAAGCACAGTTGATCAATGTGAGACAGTATTCCTTATGTATATAGAAATTATCCTGTCCATTCTTTCCGTGTATCGCTGCTGCAGCGCCATCTGCGGGAGTAACTAGGAAACTATCGATTGAAAACTATCGAATAATTAGTCGATAGTATATCGCGACTAAATAGTAAGTATTCGATAGTTGAAATTATTCGATAGTGCCCATCATTAGATCCAACTAGATCTTCATGACACAGAGGATTCTTATAGAGAAGAAACTTTAGTATTCTTTATCGATAACCAATTTCCAATACGCATGCGTCCGCAAGTAGATCCTCTGCAACATAACTTCAAACCTCCGTATTCAAGCGCGCATGCGTACAACATGAATGTATCTTTCGAACTACATATTTCACTTAAAATTAAATGCATAATAACATTCAGTTACGTATGTGACACGACGAAAATAATATTTTGAGTAATATTCAGTTCATGAAATTGTGTATAAACCGTTTTCTTCCTGATCCACATCACTTGCCAAAATGGCAACGCTGTTCGGATGTGGGTCAAAAATATTGAGATCACGAACATCAAAGATTCTGACAGGAGTTTCGTCTTTGTAATAATGCTTTCTAGTTTCGTTAGAATATAAAGACCTGATAAAGAGATACAGAGCGAGTTTTCGTTCTATATACAACACAAATGAGGAAAGACTGAACCGACTGAAACGAGATTTGACAGCTGACAAGTCTTCCCTTACATGTGTGTGAAGTGCTGCTAATGTCGCATGTTACTACATACATCAGTTATGTGCATAGATATTTCGCGTAGTTTAACGATTCACGAGAGATTTCATTAATTACGATACATCGTAACACAATTTATCGATTGCTACACCATAATAAAATGTAATTTTTTTCTTTAAGTAACGTTGCATTGATTTAATAATCAAACAACGGCAGCGTAATGGAAAGCTCGAATACTTTCGTTTTTAATATATTTTAATTCTGTTACCTTATTAAGGTAAGTTCGATTAGCATTGAATTAGAATGCTCATGATAATTTCTCGAAGATTTCTTAGTTACATGTGACTGTCTAATTCAGGTAATTAGCGAATTTATGATATTTCACGTAATGGCCTCTGCCATGGAGCAACAACAGCAACAGCAGCAGCAACAACAACAACAACAGACCACCCTGGAATTTTACCAGGCAATGGCTGATTTTAAAAACATGTTTCCACAAATGGATGACGATGTGATAGAGGTAAAATTCATTTAACGAATACATTACATAAAGCGAATAATTCTATAAACATTTTATGTTCAAATAATTGATATTACTCGTATGCAATCTTCAGGCTGTATTGAGATCTAATCAAGGAGCCGTAGACACCACTATCGACCAGTTGCTGAGCATGAGCACAGACAACGAAAACGAAAAGATTAGAAGCGAATTAGAACAAAACGAAAAATCACCGAGTACCTCTAAGTCTCCGAAAGCTGATTCAAGAGTGACCTTAAAAAGTATACGTAAATGGCAGCCCGCTTTACTAGGACCATTACCAGAAACATTTCTTAGACTCACACAAGTTCCAGAAGACAATCACGATTTGTCATCGAAAGAGAATTCCATGTTGGAGGATGAAAGAATCTTTATGTTTCTTCAGAATGAAGAATTCATGGCCGAACTACGTTGGAACGAAGATTTCCTGTCGACTTTAGAAAGCGGTATGCAATATTTCGCTATAATTATCAAAATTCGAGCAATGGATACCCCATTTAAAAGAATGTTTCACGCTACTTCTTTTATTTTACTTCAGACTCGAAAATACCAGGGACGAATCTCGAAAAGTATGGCCAAGGCGGCCACGATGACGAAGATCTGTTCAAAGAAAGACTAAAACATATGGGAAAAGGTAAAAAAATTTATTACTTACAATTAATGGAAGTATAGTTCTAATACAATTACTATTACTTACGTAATTTTAATGTTATTTTTGCAGTGTCTCGACGTAAGTTCGCGCAACTTACCAAAGTGTTTACACGCAGTAAAAGACGTGGAGGTAGGCAATTACTAACACCAACAGCTTCTTGTGATGACTTACTGAATCCTGAGGAGTCCTCTAGATCTCAATCTTAGGAGACTTACCGATATTCCTTACTTTATTTAAATGAAAAGACAACTTCAGCAACTCATACCTATAGTCATATGTCGTCCAAAAATTTGGAAAAAGCATATCTATATTAACGCACTTAAACGAGAAACTACAAGGCAGAATTACATAGGCGTCGATTTGCTTTTAAAAATTGTACAAATTAGAGATGAGTTAGAATTTTTGTTTTTGGTTGTGAGATCACACGCAGTAATTAATGTATTATCATTTTATTTATTCCGTTGCTAGAATATGATTTCAACCACAAGCTCAGAAAGATCAAAATGCAAATTATACAAGTAATAACTATAAACACTATACAAGAAATTCAAACCCGCAGAATATTTCGTATTTTAATAACTTAGTACAGATAAGTATACAGTCTATATAGTAACAGTACAATAATTACTGCCATTATACTGTTAATCTAAGAATTTGTGAAACTTTTTTTGGAGAATTTTCATTTACCGTACAATAATGAATTTTACTTTCTTTTTATAAATGGGATATATAACTTTTTGAAAAAGAATGATTTTAATGTTGATAATATTTTTAAAGTTTTACGACTGTTTTTTTTTATATAGAGGCTTTAAGTAATTTATTTTCGTTTAGGGCATTACCATTTGTAGCAATTAGCAAATGTTGTTAATATATAAGGCAAATAATGTTCATCAATATTGAATGAACGTAGTCAAAAAATATAGTGCAAATATTTAAAAGAAAAACAACAGCATCAAATTTGTGATTTTATGTTCCGTCTATTGGCAATGTAAAATTTGTTTATTTGTGATATGAATAGATTACGAACGAATGTTTTAATTCGCCAGAGCGAGCAAAGAAATTCCTTTCCATAATATTTTGCGCACCAATAATAATTTTAAACGCGCGAGCGCATATTATTTCAAATACTTAGTTGCATCGCAGCTCTAATTGTAAGTGTAATACATTCTAGTTCGTTCGTCTAGACATTACTTATTTAACGATAAGTATCAAACATCGCAATATTGTTGGTCTAGGAAACATTTATATAATAATTGAGCATAGGTAGAATATTTACAAATATACTGGTATATGCCACTGGCATGAACATAAACTGAACATATTGAGCTCAAATATACTGATACAAAAAGCAAAAAACTGCATTGTTTTCAATGATCCTTTGGATCCTTTGGAATCCTTTGACAAATCAAATCTGCTCGGTTCATTAACTTGTACGTTTTATTTACTTGTTACCATGTGATGCGTAATACAAGTTACAAAAGGATTATAAAAATAAAATAAAATTTATGACGTATAAAATGTTTTAAAGCATACAATTGTATTATATATATATATTGCACAATTTTATGTTTTTCAAATAGTAGTAATGTACAATGTGGAATTAAATTCAATGATTAATGAACAGTCTAACGCATTTCGTCGAATTCTCTGCTTCGCTTGATTTCTATTACGTATCGGACTGTTTAAAAAATACTCTGGCCCCAGATAAACTGTAATAGAGTAACTGAAACTCAGCGCTCCTCTCCTTCAAACGTTTCAACGTTAATGCCCTGGTTTGTTGCAACTTTTCGTCTCCATGATCGTTCTTATTCGCCGCTCCGTGCTTCTCCGTGCTTAAATGCTGTTCAACCGTTTTGAACCAATGCAAACTGTCTAATTCCGTCGACTGATTCAAGAGAGCATTTATATATGCGATTCCCATCGCGAAACCGTCGTCAGTGAACGCCGCACCTGATTGATTCTTTTTAAACATTTTCTCCTTGTTCGATATCGAATTGTCCACGAAGCTTAATGTTAACGGAGGAACAATCGCGTAAAATTGTTGCAAGTGGTGCGACTTTGTATCTCTGAACGCGGACGCGAACACATCAACAAGGAGTTTGAAATATTGTATACCTTTCGTAAAGTTCTGCACCAAACTTGCGATATCGTTTTCCAAGCAGCTAGCCGCAGCTTGCGTTATAGTACTGTAATTCAGGTCTTTGCATATCAGTTCGAAAGACACAGATGAATTAATGTCTGGCAGAAAGGATATAGCATTCGAGCTCGCATGCAACCCGCCGGATCTGATTAGTCTTACGTATCCAAGCGCGTTTCCAATTTGAGTTATCAATTGCCGGAACTGATCCAGGTAACTCAAACCGTCAGACGTCATGCCTAACTTTCTGATTCCCTTCTGGAATTTTTCTGCTCTTTCGTACGTGTAAGGTATCGCACCGTTTTCTCTTTGAGCCTTGATGAATCTTATGTCCCGCATTAGTCTTGACTTGATGTGCTCGTCGAATAGAAATTGCGAGAACGTGTGCAGCTTCACGCGAAGAAACTGATACACGAAGTTTACCGTTGTGCTCATGATACCGGTACCATGAGTCCTAATGGAATTGGCTATGTGGCGAATTCCAAAGGTGTTCAAATGCTTATTGTTGCTGGTGTGTTCGATGAACGTCTGGGTATTTAAATTATATAAATACTTGGAAACAAACACATGAATGTTTCGCATAATCTCTAACGCGTCCAAACCTTGCTCCAAAGTTTGCGTAGGCAGGTGATTCTGTACAGTATTAAGATTCAGTTTATAGTGAGCGAGAGCATGCATCATCCTATACGTTCTCCAGTCGTGCAGAGCCACTGTAGTGAGATTGTAAAACATGTTATCGAGGTAATGTTCGATAAACCTTTTGGCATAGATCATACTGTTCGCCAAAGGTAGTGGCAAGGATTGTACTACTCTTCCGCCATCTTTTGCTCCAATGTTGAATGGATTAGTGGAATCCAACTTTAGGTGTGCATGAACGTGAAGCCTCAGATTCGTTTCAATCTCGTGGCAAACAGGTTCTAGAATATTCTTAGTTAACATGTCTTTCAACTGCAGAATCCTCTTCGTTTTCAAATCCGACCCTTCTTGTTCGTTAATGGTACTGTTAAATGCTCCGAATAAATGTATGATATGGCTTATGTTCAAATTACTGTCTGCTACAAAAGAGAAGTAAGCAGGTATTATGTTCTGATGATGCAGCAATATAGAATAATCGCAAATTTCATTGATAACATTGTATAATTCTGCTACGGTATCGTAATTGTCTAATAAAAACCTTAGTTTCACCATGTCTTCGTCTTTGAACGTATCTGTTAACTGACTACCACACGCTAAAGCGCATCTTACTATTAATCTTCTGTCTGCACTCGCCGGCCCATTCAATAGTTTCATACTCAAACTTATGAGCGACAGAGTGTCCAATCTTTCTTTACTATAACCTTTGTCTTTCTGAATTAAACTTTTCCGTGTATTCTCTAACATGGCTAAAATGTAGTAACTTAGATACTGTAATACCTGATTTTGTGATTGCACTATGACTGGTCCCAGTATATAAAACGTGTTCTGTAGAGACTTTTGTACTTCTATTAGTCTGCAAATCAATTGAACAGTATTACGGTTCATTGGCTTAATAAGTGCTGCGTGCATGTTCATTACGAATGATACAGTCTCTTTAATTTGGGATAACAAAACAATTAAATCTATCAACAAAGTCTGCTTTTGCCAGATGTCCGATACTTGTAGCGTATTCTTCATTGAAACAGCCTGTACTTCTGTAGACCATGTGACAGCTTTATGAATCAAATTGTTCACAGTCTGAGACAATTTCTGTGTTCTAGAGGACAATAGCTTTTCTCCAATCTGTGGGCTAATAGCATTTCCAGTTTCCTTCGGCAAAAACTCGCTTAAAAACTGACTCGGTATCCATATAACATTCCCAATCAGAGTAACAGCGTAAAATTTCTTATTATTCTCAAGTACTCGTTTAATTAATTTCTTATCACAGGTACCGTACAATTTAGTCACCACAACAAGACCGATATTTACTCTGGTCCAGTTCTTGCTCAATGTAATGCTGTTGTTAGATTTGTTCTCGATATCTGACATTAAATTTTTTAAATAACTAGTGATCTGCTCGTTCATCATAGGACCTTTACTCACATCCATAGCTCTTTCGATTGTTTTCGAGAAAATTACCCTCTTCAATAAACATTCCTGTAAGTCCTTCAACAACTTATCGAACGTATGGAGCTTCGATTCCATTATACCGAACTGCGATGGATCATGGATGATAGAACGCACGTGCATTCTATATTTCTTCCATTGCTCTAACAACGACGGTTGAGACTCAATGATTTCGTCCAATGTTAGAACAATTACAAATAGATCAACAAAGTGTTCTATCAGCACAGGTAAATAAACCTCGTTAGCATTACCGGACAAACTGGACATTTGCTCTGTCGTCAAATGCACAACGGTCCATACCCTATTCACAAAGACGAACAGATCTTGCAAGTCGGAGAGCAGGGACGTGATGCTCTTCTGGTTGTTTTCGGCGTCTCTTTCTCCGTGCGTAAACAATTTCTTGTAGAAGGATTTCGCTTCTATTTCGAGGAGCCTGATCTCTCTGCAAGTGGCAGCGACGGCGGCGAGCAACTTGGTCAAAAATTTATTCTCCATTTCTATTAAAAATATGAGACTGACATCCTCGACGGGTTTGTATACCAGCCGCAACGGGCCTTCCATAAAATATTCTAACGTGGAGTCCGCGTTCCATGTTTTCTCTGCCAGCTGTTCAAAAAACTGACCATACTTTCGCAAATGTATCGAACCTGCCGCTTTGTATACTGTTTCGTCCTTTTTCGCGTTCCATGCCGATGATTCTATCATAGCTAAAGTTGATTGTTTTGTTTTCGGTTCACCGACGAACACAGTGGTCATCCGCTGCACCACGGTTGCATGTATTTATTTATTTAGGTAGGGCGCGTTACTGCGTTCCGATTTCTGATCAGCAATGTGCAACGATGATACGGATTTTATGGGTCATAAGTCGAAAAGAGTTTAACCAACTCGATAGATAATAATTATTTACGTTCGTCAGTGTATGATCTGGGCGTGAATAAAACATACATAACATTAACTTCACATGTTGACAGGTAAATGTATAAATAGATCAACTGGTAGCAAGACTTACCGCGAATACATAACCACAAGAAAGCTGATATAACATTGTTGCAAATCAACGATCCGGCAATGAATCACTATGCGTGTACACACAACTTGAAAACATTGAATATAATAGCATTTAAGGCAAGGTCTGCTGTACAGTCTTATTGATAAATATTATAATTAATTGCTTCTTTCTCCTTAAATTACTGATTTAAATAAACCGCTATAACCTAAACAACTCAGTGACCTCTGCAGTTATAATGTGACAGCTGTCAGTGATATCACGTGACAACGATACAACGCCCTCTTCTCCCATAATCCATAGCCCGTCAAAATTTAAATTTGAATTTTTCGCGCCATCTGTGCGAGGACAAGGATAATTTGAACGTATCATTACTGAATTAATTTATCTTTCTTTTCGTATAATGTATATTTTTATATACAACATATGCAACGAAATAAATAAATATATATATATATATATATATATATATAAATGAGTAAACTCTGTAATTATTGTAAATTGCACATGGAAGGGGAAAGATATGGGTGCAGATGCAAAGAATGATTTTTCATATGTTTTTTGTCTAAAACTAACTTTCTTTATTCCTTTCATCATTAAATCTCTCATCATATTGTATTCAATGTGATTAAATTTTCTTTCACTTCATCCATATCTCTTTGTGTTATCTAACTATATATATACTAAAAAGACACCATATATATGATTATAATAATAAGAAACAATGAAAAACAATGATTAGTAACGAATAATTTACATTCATTTGAATAAACCATTTACACTTTTCTTGTATACATACATGAATTATTAGTATTAGAGTAAAATAAAATTAGACGATTCTCGCTCTTCTCTTCCAATTTTGCGGTGTGTATAAAAAAAACAGTCCGCGATTATATATATAGCCATGCAAATAATTCAACAATGTCTCACGTAATTATAAAATGAAAGAGAAATAAACATGTACTTTATACACATATAGAATACTTATTATCCAACTTTTAAACTAGTTACAATATTTGGAATACAATATTCTCAGAACTATAATTTTACATATAAAAAGTCTTCTTAATAGTATGTATTACAACCTTAACTGGGCAAGAATTAGATAATTAGCAACATTTTTAATTTTTTTAATGCTTTCTGCTAAAGACTAGACAAAACTGTCTTCAAATATTTTTCTTTGTTCTTCTATAGTTTTTCTTTTTCCTAAAACTGTATCCAATCATCAAAACCTGAGATTTTTATATTTAAATTTCAGTACGTAATACTTTCACTATTTTCGTTCAAAGTAAATTATGAATTATGAAAATTATGTTCCGTATATGTTTTGCTCTTTCTTTTTTCAAAGCAAATAAAAAATTTGCCAAGAAATGTTTGCACACTATGTAATGAAACATTCGTTTCTCTGTGCGCGTTGATTTCCATTTTTTTTTTACTCTTATATATCACTTACAATTGTAATCGATTCCTAATCATGATTTACCGCCGTCAAGTAAAATTAGAGTTAACACTAATATTGTTTTCCAAACGAAAGGAATGATAATCGTGACTATTAATATTATTGTAACGATTTTTTGATAATTTTACCATTATTAACCGTTAAAAGTTATATGCATTTTTATTTCTCTATCTGCAATGTATATCAATATAAATATTCCATCAATGTAGCTTACGTTGCAATTTTTATTATCAATCTGCGCTTTTTGGCGTAACTTCCTGTTTCATTCTCTATATTCTGAAACGCCATCATTCAAATGGCATTATGAAATATCATGATGATTCGCGCGACAATTCCCTCAAAACCATTTAAAGATAGTTTTGATAATGGAAACGACCAGTTGCCGACGGGAACTGTCGATAAACTATATAGCATCTCCTGAATAAAACAAATAGACAAAATTGCAATATAAAGTATCCAACACGTAATAGAGTCTTAACATTTATTTCAAAGTTAATTGTTTGACAAAAAAACTCCATTTTGACACTTAAGTTTACGGGACGCGTTCCAATATTTTTAATTTACGATTATTGATATTGTAAAGATACATCCATGAGGAATTATTCAACAAATTTATTCTTTTCGATATGCATTATAAAAAAATCACTAAAACTTTGGATACCCACATTCTGCGTACACATCGAACATTAGATAAATTCTTAATCAGATTAACATGATTATGTTTTCAAGGTGTATATTTTCCGACAATTTGTATCACTGGTATAGCAGATGAATATTATTCCCTACTTCCCTTCTGAAACAAAGACCAGTTTAAATGGTCCCATTCTAGGCTATATAAAGAAAATCATAATTTAGTTTATTGGGATACATATACGTATATATGTAAATATACATTTTTTCGCTTATAGACAGTGAGTCACGAAAAGCTACACAGACTTAATAAATTTCAAATACTTCAAACCATAAGTAACAAACATTTTGTACATTTTATGGACATTAATTGAAAGCAGATACAAATATAAAATGAAAATAGGAAAAACCTATGAAGAATTAATATTAATGTATTACTGAATTTTGATGTACTAGTCCTGATGTATACAGTACAGAGTACATATTTATAATTTTGTAAAGTAATTGCTTTGAAATATTTGGATTTTATCAAATGTATAAAGATTTTCCTGATCGACTGTGTAGAGTGTAGACAGTATAGTATACGGTTACCGTCGGCAACTTTCTTAAATGATACTGAATGAACATGTAAATTAGTACACGGTAATATTGTATAATATATAATTTCCTTAAAAAATGAATAAATGAAATGCAAGTAAAAAGGCACTATATCTGGGTGTGGGAAACAATCAGGTATTTAGGCCTCCCTAATTTGTTTGTTTCTTTTTTTTTTTGTTTTCTATACCATATACTTCCAGTAAATCACAGATCTTTCAGTAAAGAAGTTACGCCGTTGCGATCGAACAACTTCCATTCTATTACACGTATAAAGTCTTATTTCGTTTGATACTAAACATACGTATATCAAGAGGAAAAATTAGTGTAAATTAGAAACAGCCGCTCCTTAAAACAATCTTGGTGGTACTCGACAATATACATTTGGAAGCATAAAGTAATATTCTTTGTTTTCTTTCTTTTATCGTACGTCGTTTTTTATAAACTAGGATGGAACCATTATGCTCTAGAAACGATGAAATGATCTTGTTTTCCTTTCCGTTATTAATAATACTTGACTAGTTGTGGGGAGAAATTATTAATTGGCAAGAGAATGTTGAATTGTTCCACGCATAGCATACCATGCCATGTTTTTTGTTTGTCAATGATGTCGAATACATTTCATTGTTATGTAAAAAGACCGATGTTGCTTTTGTTTTATATTGACTGTCGAGGATGACACTCATCTAACAATCATTATCATTAAACAGGAGTTTCATGATCAGTCTCTTCAATTCTTCCCAATCTCCATGCATTTGGATCTCCAGCTGCTGCAACGTAACAATGCAAACGATCGTTCACTTATTTGATCCAGCAGGTGTCGCGAGATTTTAAATAACATAATATATCTGTAACACGTGAACTGTGTTTATGTACAAACAATAGCAAAGTCTTTTCTTTCTCCACGATACACAGAGTGTTCACGCAATTGCTAGCCAGAGCTTTTATTGCAAATAATAAATATATTAGCAAAATATTGGAAAACGCAGTACATATTACTTTTTCTACTCTCATTTTTTTTTAATATTTGCAATTTATTATTTGCAAGAAAAACGCTAGCAAGTAATAATGAGAACATCTTGTATACATTTCTCAAATGTAAGACACTTAAAGCGACTCGTACGAGTAAGAGAAGAACCATAATATTAAATCTTTAAAAAACAGCAATTAGAAAAGAGAGCGGATAAACGAAAATATACACGAGTAATAGTATACGTTGCTGTTTGTATTTCGATTTACAGAGAGTGAGTTTATAAAATATCTCGATCGAATTGCAAAACCTGGGAAGTTAATTGTGAATAAAATATAAAAGAAAATTACATAAGCACAAGGACAACTCACCTGAATACAATAACCAGAAGAAAATAACAAATGAAGTTACCCGACGATATTTTGTATAACATATGGGGATATCCATTGTAGAAACATAATACATATACATCACGTACAAATTTGTGCTAGGGTAATTGCACAGCCTGTGTCACAGGGATATTACAAGGAAGTCTGAACATTATTGTGTTGCGCAGGATCTAAGGGAGGTGTACGTAGGTGATTGATATGATGCAAAGTGTTGTTCAGCACTTCCTGAGTCGTGTACAGCAGCGGCATTCTCTCTTCTATCCAAAGCAAAATCAAAATTGATGCACAATTATAAAGAGTGTAGTAACAAATATATAAATATATGTTATTAGTGTTGTCATTACTAAGTCGCAAATGCATGCAGAATTTGCCATGCAACCAACAATTCTCAACAATAGTTTTTAAATTACAATTGTACTACACTTGTAGTCAAATTATCATCATTATGTTAAAATTCATTTTCATTTTTATATAAATCTTGAGAGATGAATTCTGTTGAACATTTAATAAATTGTATTAATTATTATAAATTAATAATCTATAAATAAAAAATTATAAATCAATGATTTATACACAGATATTGTTTCTTGTTTAGCACATGTACATGAAACAATTCAATAAAAAGAATTGAATCTAGTTTTACCCGAAGTATGTATTTTAAAATAAAAACCCAAAAACAGCTTGCTTCTTGTGCAAAGAATAGAGCATGTGCAAATATAGCTGCGCAGAAAAAAGTATAGTACTATTTATATCACTAGAATTGAACTAAAACATCTTGGAAGTTACAAAAGATAAAAAACATAAATAGTTTATTGCACGTTCTAGCTCTAAAAGTAGACTTTCTAACTTAGTTCATTTTGATTAATTAGAGTATTATTAACAAATATTTATATCATAGTGTTGTATAACTTATAAAAATTTCACTATGAAGATCTATTAACGAGCAATAAACTGTTGCAAACAATTATAAAATAATGAACCTTTAAGATTCAGCAAAATACATGCCCATGCATAAATTTTAAGTAGATAATTTAATAGGTAAGAATCTTTATAAAATTCAAAGTACATTTTATTTAAACGAAATTTTAATTTTCTTGTTTGTATTTTTTACAAATGATAAAAGAACTTTGAATTGTTACAATGACTCTTATATGCAATAAGTTTGTGTGCTTAAGAAAGTTTAGAGAACAACTATATATCGGTTGACCTAATTTTCCCCACACACAGTACCAAAAACTTACCTTCCGCTTCAACTGTTGTTCAAAGTTCCTCCCCCTTTCTGTATTCATACATCCAAATAACTTTCCGCATAAAACACAAGGAAAATAAGAATACTTGAAATATACTAATGTACTTCGATACAAAAATGTAAATACATTAAAAACCAACAAACGTAGAACAAGACCACTGTGAAACAAAATTCCATCATCCATTTTACGATAATCTTGTTCCCATGTTTGATTTTTCCTGTACATTTGTTTTGTGTATGTACTATTGTTTTCTGTAGAAAATTATGTGAACATCTGTGTATAAAAGAAGGAGAGGAATTTTGAATACCAGTTATAAGCAGAAGATAAGCTTTTGGTATCATTATTGTCAGTCAGAGCACTTGTATTTCAAGAAATTAGACTACCTAATAAAAAAATCGTATAATTGAAAAATTGAATCATATCAGAATACATATATACGTATAGAAATTTGTTTCATTATTCGAATGTATTGAATGTAAATTCTTTTCATAAACATATACATGGATACTGTCAACCGTTGTGTATGACATATGTATACTGTGTTACATATATCTGTATATAAAATAATACAAGTAACTGAAAAATTGATTAGTATAGTCACACCTTTAGTACGTTCCATTGTACATATATTACAATGTTATTTTGTTATTCGGTCAAATATCAATATCAACTACGAAAACTACCAAGACACGTAGATAATTATACAAATAAAAAAAAAAGAGTAGAAGACTAAAGGTTTCAGTTTCTCTATATAAAATAATGCATTAAGAATTTCGTTTTCATGTAGATATCGTAACGAAATCGTTTAGACAGAATAATTAGTAACAAATATGTAACGCTTCTTCCGCAATCCTACCATCATAAAAATGGTCGATTGGTACTTACCTTGAAGTTGACGACTGATGAGAGCAGTAATACCTTGACTGTCGCCAGTCTTTTTCACAACGAAAAGTTTGGTGTCAGGATCGTTTTCTAAGGCTCCGATACCACTCAAACCAATTACTTGGCCATTTTGTTGTTGGTGACTACTAGCAGCCATTGTTTCACTGACCTACAATCGCAATATTTACACGAATGCATACGACTTAAACAGACATAACATCTTGTTGTATAAATCGATAGATTATCCTTGTAATTGAAATTCATATACCTGCATCAATTTTTTTACTACATCCCTTCCCAATATATGATCAAACACTGCCTGCAGAAATTGATCACTAATTATGCTTAACTTTAACTTGTCTCTATGCCATAATAATATTCTTGATTCTACCATAGCTGTTATTGATACCTACAGACAAAATTTCATAAGGTATTTCAACCATGTTTTACCAATGGATGTATAAATTACAGAACTATACGAACCTGAAAGTAATCGTCCGTGGAGACACCAAACCATTCTGGAGAATCCAGGAACTGATGTGGGAAGACAATGTGTAATGCTCTTCCATTTTGTGATACTACTAATCTGAAAAGATTTTAATAGTACATTCGCACGATTTTAAAATTAAATTATTATAGAAGACGTGTTTTAAATGTCTAGTCAATACAGGTGTGCGAGAACCTGAAAATGTTGGGTCGAGAATTTTATTTGGCATCCCGACGGGTTCTTGAAAATTTCGAGATTCCCGACATTTTCAGGATCTCGTCCGCCTTTACTATTCAAATTTTGCTGAAACTAGGTATCGTACACTTACTTTCCAGAAAGTACCAAAGATAAAGAATCAACTTTTGTCACTTTTTCTTGGGCATAAACTTCTTGATATTTCAACTGTCGTATAACCTTCATACAATTTAATACTTTTTTAAACTGCTGACGTGATACCCTTAATGGCTGGAACACTGCAATATATACCTGTACGAAGAAGAACGAAAATAATATATAAAATTTACATGGTACTAGATCGGATAAGTTATTAGTGTAGAAATAGTACTCTTCGTGAATGTTTTGCATTTTACTTTTGCCAAAATTATCGTTTGTCATTCGTATTGGAGTAACTGATACGAAAATAAAACCATTTTATTTTATGGTATTCTTTGGTCATCGAATATTCAGTCTTTTACTAATTAAAAACAATCATCTTAATACAGAAAGCATATTCTATAAAGAAATTGCTCGTGTTACATGTATGAAGATGCAAATGAGCGGTAGTATATATAAAAAATTCCAGCATAATGCAGATGCAATAGCCAAACGTACAAGCAATTTACAATGATAACTATTTCTAATATATCTATCTAGAAGATCTAAGACAATAATATTATACTATCTAAAATACACAATGTTAAGCTACAAATAATATTGAAAAATATGACAATAAAGTATAATCTTCTGCAAGGTACATATACCAAATATTACTTTAAAGATAGATAGACAACTTAATACCTGGAATTACACATTTCTATTTTGTAATGGTTTCATTACATTGACTATCGCAGTGCCTATTTCATACATTTTTTAGTCCTTGAAATATTTTTTATATTAACTATCCACGGAGAAAATGTATACAAATTCTATATTTTACAAACAAAAAGAGATATTATACAATTACGTATTTGTTAAAATTCTCGTCTATGTCCAAACATAGATAGTATGTAGTCACTACCTCAAAGGATGCAAATACAAGTAACTATTTTTCTACGATTTCAATCGAAACAATTTATACGATTATTAGAAAATAAGAAAAATATTTCAGCTCAATGAATAGGTACACATTATGTCCATATCTATTGCTTCATTGTAGATCTTGGAAGGACTGTATTATTTACGAGAAAATCGAATGTATATATATCATCTAATACCGAAACACGGTGCGCGTTAACGGCTAAATCAACTGTACAATTAAATACACACAATATAGAAAAGTAAGAACGTTCTGTGATACCAAGTCAGAGAATCTTTCTTTTGTTCTTCTCTCGGCTTACCTCTTCAACTTCCCTTGGAAACTTGATAGGCCTGAGCTTGTAAAGAAGCGTGCATACATGGACGAAGTTGATGGCAACAAACAGAACATTCCAGAGAGCAGCGTCCAGCCAGCAAGCTATTGTCCAGCCCCACAAAGCAAGAAAGGCACAGCCCACGAGTAGAGTGCACCTTAAATAGAGTACACCATGTATGCCACTTGGTGCGAGGTGTGACAATAGAAAGAAGGCATTTGCTAGTTGAAAGTAGATGTGGTTCACAGAAATTCCTTGATAAGGTTGGCAGGTAAGAACTCCGTACAGAAAAGCTGGAGGCACTATCGGCGAATGTGGAGAACCAGATCCATGACTGACCACTGACAGACCAATAGCTGCAAAATATTTTTATACCTTTCAAGCATCACGCCAGTTTCATGTTTCGACCCTTATCGCTATAACCATTATTTTCAGTATATTTGATATGCTCAAAACATAATGTACATCTACATACCCGCTCTATTATCAGTGGTCACATTCCTACATTCGTCGTTTTCATGATGTGTTGGAATTGGTAGTGATACTTCTGACGTGACAGTATTGTGAGGAACATTAGACGCAGCTGCATTCGTTAAACTGGCATCAATACCAAAATATGTCCCAGAGAAAAATACCAGAAATAAAATAGAAGCACGCCAGCCTTCTCGGCTTCCTATAGGATCAAAACAGATCCACATCCCAGCATCACCACCAAACTAAATCAATTTCGTCTTACTCTGCAACATCGAAATTGAACGTCTCTCAACTCTGAAAACATAACAGACTGTATTCAACCCATTTGCATCCGTAAGCATACTAATACGCGTACGACAGCTGTTCCTAGTCGCCGATCATGGAATAAACCTCGCGTTCTACTGTCGATTGAGCATCTTGGACTTGATTTGCAGCCTGTTCAGAGTAGCGATGCAAATGGGTTGCAACACATCGCAGGGATGAAATGTATTAAATGTCCGCTGCATACTTATTCATAGAAGATATTAAATTGAATGCTATGCGCCACTTGCGAATGTCCTATCATCGTTCACATTCTACTCTCAGCTAAAATTAGAGCTTGAAGACAAATACCATCTTGTAGATTTCAAATTAGGGAAGGGTATTTGCATTACCAACAGCTGCGGGAAGACTATAGAAACATCTGCAATACAAATACACACAACATGACACATGCTCTCTTTGTATAATTTTCTTCTACTCTTCAACACTTCTCTCTTTTCTAGAAACATTTGAATCTAATATACTGAACAATAACAAGTTGTTTAACAAAAAGATTGGCCGACGTATTACATATCGTACTTTACATTGACATGACAGTTAACCAAAGACGTCGACAAAGATTATGCGAATTTCAGCGTCGCTTACGGATATATGAACATTTAAGGTAATACAATTTAGCGATACAAAACAGCCGTTCGGGGATAAATAGATTAGGTTCAAATTTCGTTGGTCGGGTGCGTTGAAGCACGTTGCAAAAGTATCGTATCGAAATCAATAAATAACTTACTCATGGAAAATTTGAAAAGTAGTGAGCGTACGCAAGGCATACAGATGAAAAAATCAACGGTGACGTCGAGTGATACGATTGTTTGAAATAAACTGAACACCGTACCGTACGCGAAACAAACTTGCTTATCTAATGAACGTCAAACTAGCAGAAAGACGTTACTCTAGCAAGGACAAGCACAGGCAACGGTGTGGAGAACTGGGAAGCGGATAGGGGATAAAATAGGCCACGCGGCCCCTAATTTAAGGTTCGTTCGAAAATTGACTAGTAGCAAAAACTAACATGACACGCGAAATATAACAGACCACATTTGCTCTTACGCTGCGACAAATTAACTATAGGCTGGCGGACGTATAAACGCGGCGAATCAAATCCGTAGGAACCCCCCACGCGTTTTCTTTGAAATTCAAAGTTTTTGCGAATATGAATGAGCGATCAACCTGCATCTTCATTCATGCGTAACTGCGTTCGTTATTTATCGACGATCAACGAAACCGATGTTAGCATGCATCCAACGCGCTCAGATTTGATTTAATTTGCATTAATTGCTCACCGTTGTACCACTTCCCATAAATAACATACATATATGTTTATTAAGCACGATCACCTTTCTTGCGAAATGACAAATTACTTCGAATAACGCGATCTTAATTCGCAGGCAATAAACAGCAACTTACCTATTCGTTCTACAATTTTACGAATTTTCAAACAGCGTGGACAATTTACACACAATTATTATAAATTTCGAAATAATTCGAGCTGAATTGCGCATGTGTACGCAACGCCGGTTTAAACAAACTCGAACAATAGAAACATTTAATTAATCCAAAACCATTACTTCTTTTAGTTTCTTCCTTCTGCACATCGGTCGAGAAGAAATGGCAATGGAGAAGGATTTAATTAACGGTATTCTTTAATTGTATATGGATGGTCACTGACATAGCGTATTTAAATAGTATAGACCACTATAAGCTTTAGCAGGAGTCAAGTTATATGAAATATATATTTTTATAAATTTTTACCATTTTTTTTTTTAGAATATCAATTAAATTACAAGTGAAACAGTTAGATTTAATGTATCAATTTGTACCTCGTACAGTTAATATATATTTCATATAAAGATTAGTATTTAAATATAATTTTTTAATTTAAAAATTATTTATTATCATAGCTGTAAGGGAATCGCTGATGGATGGTGGAGAACTGTCTCGCATGAAGGCTGAAATGCGCACAAAGATCATACAGATATTAGACAATTCGAATAATGGAGGCAAACAAAAGTTACCAAAGGCGACTCAAGATACTGCACTCTTGAACGAGCTTATTCGCGAGTATTTAGACTGGATGGGATACAAATACAGCTCTACAGTTTTCATGTCAGGTATTAAAACATATATTCCATATGTAATATAATGTACAATAATACAAATGATTATTTATAAAATAAGACATCTAAAGAAACCGTATATTTTAGAATGTAACTTGTCAAAGCAGCCCCCAGACAGATTTTTACTTGCCCAGAATTTAGGAGTAACAGAAACCGACAATGGCAGGGAGTTGCCATTGCTTTGCGGTATTCTGGATACAATAAAGACTATGAGAAACGCGTGAAGAGTATTTTATGTTCAATTATTCTCCGACGAAATCAACGAAAATTTCGATCGCTTATAATATATTATATTATATAATATAATATATATATAATTTTACACATAAATCTCGAGATAGTTATTGTATAATTAATTACACTTCTGGAAACAGAATTGAATGTCCGTCCTCTGTACATGCAGAATAAAGATAAATTAAAAGAATCTCGTCTTTTTATTTTACGACGTCTTTTACATATTGACAGTACATTACGAAAGTACAATATAATGCTGAGATATTGGAGATCTTAAATATAACTGCTGTTACTTTCTAAAGTATTGTACCGGATCTCTTAGTGATATCGTTATCTACTGAATTATAATATACATCACTTACTGTAATGAATTTACTTACATCATTTTATTCCTTGAAATCGAAATGTAGACAATTACATGTAAAGGCCTTAATAACGTTTCAAAAAAAAAAAAAAATAATTAAATATAACAAATCAAACGTCATACTTCGTTTACCCACTCAATGTTTCATCAAATATTTCATTCCAAAAAGTGTTCTCAACTATTCGCAGCAAGTAATAAATCGGTAATGACTGTTTCAAATGAACTTTGAACACTGTTTTATAGCATTATAAATAGAGAATAAGTTTTACTACTTTGTTTCGCAACGGACAACCATCGTATTTTCGGTGCACATAGAATTCTAAATAATCCTGGTAGGAGAATCCCTTATATTAAAAAGCATCCACAAAGAAAAAGTTCTTGTCAGAATTCAATTTTTTTTTTAAAACCTCGAGGACATCTAGCGATATCATTTGTGCTTCGACTTTTTCTTCTTCTTCGACTGCTTATTCCTACTCTTTGATTTCTTCGATTTCTTTTTGTGTTTCTCCTCGTCGCTGCTCGTGTCGGACGAGTCCGAGTATGTGTCAGAGTCTGAGCTGCTGTCCCTTTTCGCGGACTTCTTTTTCTTATGCTTCTTGTGTTTCTTTTTCTTTTTCTTATGCGATTCGTCCGAACTATCTGAATCTGTACTGGACGTGTCCGAGCTGCTGGACGAGTCCTCGCTGCTCGTAGACTTTGATCGTTTCTTAAGAGACTTCAAATCCATCTCTTTCTCAATATCCGGCTCGTCAAGTTTCAGCTTCTTGGTAGGCAACATCATCTTGCCATCTTCACCATCGGACTCTGAATCTGAAGCGCTATAATCAGGCTCGAAACTAGCTTCGTCAAGTATACTACGTTTCCGGTCCGAAACGAGTCTGGGATTCTTCCGCTGTTTCTTCATGGTTTCCGCAACCGGCGGCTCGGGATTCTCATAACCTATCTTCGCCTCGCTGGTTTCCGGTTTCTCCTTCATGAGAAGGCTATCTTTATGCTTCTTCTTCTCCAGGTTCTTCTCCTTATCTTTCTTGTGCTTCTTCTCCTTTCGTTTCTTATGTTCTTTGGACTTACTTCTGCTCCGGTGCTCTTTCTTCCGTTTCTTGTCATCCTTCGACTTTTTCTCCCTCCTCCTGCTGTCTTCCTCGTCCTCCTTGCCTTTGAGAAGACCCACCTTAGGCATCTCGTTCCTCTTAAAGGTGCAGGTGGGTGTCTTGCCTCTTCTCTCCCTCTCCCTCTCTTTATCCATCCGATCAGTCTTGGAATCGTTTCTATTCGAGCGGAAGTCGCCTCTGGAGTCCATTCTCGGGTCTCTCTCGGACCTCATGTCGTGTCGCTCAGTTCTGAAGTCGTTCCTGTCCTTCGAACGGTCCCCTCTGTCCTTGTTGTCCCGTTTTCTATCATCCAGGAACACCTTGCGTTCGTTACCTGGCAACGTCAACGACGAATCGACGCGTCTGTCCAGAAGAGGTGAAATCCTCTTGTCTCTGCTCCTGGGAGATCGACTTCTCGACTGCGTCTCGCTGCTCTTCGTCTCCCGTCTCTCCAAGAAGCTTTTGATAGGGCTGATCTTCCTCTCCTTGTTCTCCTCCACCTTCTCCCCTAATCTCTCCTTGGCAGAGAGTCTGGTAGGCGAATACGTTTCTGGGACAGGCTTGAACTTCGTCCTGTCCAATTTCGCTTTCTTCACCGGCTCCGTGATCTCGACGTTTCGCTCGTTGCGGCCCACGTTTATGGTCACGTTCACGCTCTTCCTCGGCTCTCTGTTCGCTTCCGGCTCGAGCACTTTCGGCTCCGGGTTCTGGTACAGCACTTTCCTACTTTCGCTGATCTTCTTAATCTCAATCGGTCTAATGGCATTGATGGCTTTCTGGAAAATCGCGTTTTCCGCTCGCTTTAATACCTCCGACGTGACTACTTTAGCGGACTTCGGTTCATCCAGCTGTATTTTTTCTATAGAAGAGTCACATACCTCGTCTGACTTCTCTATGGTGTCGTCTCTCTCCCATTTCGACAGCTCAGGCAGGGGAGCCAAGAATTCGTCCTTCTTCGGCGATTTGTCTTCGAGCAAAGCGTTCTTATCCTCCGTTTCGTTTTCGGATAGCAGAGAATACTTCTCCGTGATGACGGTGTTTATCTCCGCGTCGTCCAATCCGCTGTAAAGACTATCTATAGGTTTAATTTCGGATTTCAATTCTGGGATTGGCTTGAAATTAGGATTGGGAGGATTCGTCCCGAATTCTGTGTGATCGATTCTCTCTGGACTAGCTTCATTGAATTCCGGTGGCTCTGGGTTCATAGCCAACGACTTATCCTCGAACTCCTCTTTAATTGACTCCTCCATCAGAACTTCTGTAGGAATGCATTCTATTCTGTTCTCAATGTTCTCGTCCTCGCTGATTGGTTTCATCACGTCAGCTTTGACAGGCGACATAACCTCCGGTCTAGTCTCCGCTATCGAGTCCTCTTGTTCGGATGATTTGATAGGCTCATCCTTCGCCGCCTCTTTCTGCACAGCTTTCTTCTCCTTCTTCTTTTTCTTTTTCTTCTCCTTCTCGTCGTCCTTCTTCTTCTTCTTCTCTTTGATCTTCTTCTCCTTTTTCTTTTCCTCGTTCTTCTCCTCGTGATCCTTCTCCTTTTTCTTTATGCGTTCGGGCGACAAGTCTTTGGCATCTGTCCTGGACTTTTGGGAATATGGCGTCGGACTTTTCCTGTTCTTCTTCCTTTCAACCGATCGCCTCTCGTAACGTTCATGTCGGTCCCTGTCCTTCTCGGATTCGTAATCTCGTTCACGTCTGTCCTTCTCGCGACTGCGGTTCTTGTCGTCTTGTCTGTGACGGTCCCTTTCGTCCCTGTAACTGAACATGTTATAGAATAATATTCATTGGGTACGCGAAAATAATATTTATTGGATACACAAGAATAATATTCATTGAATACGTATAGACAATGAGGTTTTGGGTGCTTATAGCGAGCTTATAGTGTATCTAATAAAAATTATTTCAGTCGAAAAGAAATATTTTTCACCATTTCAGTACTCTGATAAGTGTCCGAGTTGGTTTTATATTTCTACGTACAATGTTAAGTATTATTAGAGAAAGAAATACGCACCGGTCTTTATCATAATCTTTTTTCTCAACGTGTCTGTCATCATCACGACGATCACGTGTATGCCTATCGTCTCGTTCCTTTTCTTTTTCTCTCCTGTCACGTTCATCTTTCTCACGTGGCCTGTCGTCATGATCTCTAGGTAATACTTGTCTATCACGATCCTCCCTATCCCGATTCAGAACTCTACGATCTCTGTCATCTCTCTCACGCAAACGATCATCGCGTTCACGTCCCCTGTACAATGAAATTGTTGATTCGACATCATGTTAATTCCTTACGGTTCCCCTCTACGCATTACATATTAACTCCTCGTACGTAACATCTCATACTAACTCCTTACGGTACTCCAATTTGATCCTAACATTATTAGTAGGAATTTTATGCGTTTAATAACTTTTTTAATATTGGACCGTACGACTTGGAGTTTTTTTAAAAGTTAGAACAATTAGTATGCTACATACAAAAAAATTGCAATTGGTTGAAATTTTACAGTAGTGAAAGAAGAGCTGTTAAAGAAGAGAGTTAAGAAAAAGCAAGGATGCGAACAGGTTCAGCGTAGAAAGAATTTGATTACCTGTCCTCCCTTAATCTGTCTCGCTCCTCTGTATCATGGTCTTTGAGAGAATGCTCTCGATCCTCCTGATCTCTCATTAATCGACGATCCCGATCGTCTCGCGAGGATCTATCGGAATGCTCAACTCCAGGTGGTGAGAGATCATAGTAACCCTCGGTTCCAGGAGGAGCAACGTCGTCGAATCTTTTATGAGGAGTGTCCCTCAACGGACTGCCAAAGCGTTGAGTAGATGGTCCGGGATACCTGTTGACAAAAAATCCATAAAAGAACGTTTATATTAATGTTGACCCACTCTAAAAAGGCATTACAGAAGTCTTTCACTATCAAAATGAACATGTTCCAAGTTCCTTAATGTACAAAATACTAGAATTCAAATAAAAATAAAACTTTGTTATACAATTTGTTATACTGTGTATATCCTATAAATTTGCATTGAATTAATTCAAATTTATAATTAATGTAGAACTGTACTTTGTTTTTCGGAAAAAAAAATATTTATGAAAACATCTTATATTGATGTATTGTATAATTGTACGTGTATATATACTTTGAACGTGGATCAAAGTACAGCCTTTTTTATTATTAGCCTTTCTGTGATTCTTTTCAACTGAACGTTGTTAAACAAAATTTATACTATTTGTTGTTTTCTTACTAAAATACTGCCATGGAAAATTGAGACCATCGCGAGAGAAAATTACACTAAAGCTGAAAAGATGAACAGATAAAATTACTTAGTACCAAATGGATTAAATGTACTGTCTATTATATATATATATCATAAAAACGAAAAATAAATAAATCAACATTTATAACTTCGATTAAATATTCTGAATAGAACGGGGAAATGCGTAAATTACGCTGATTGCTTTCCCGATTCAAATATTAGAAGTACGTAGATTTACTCACCGAGAACGTTACTAAAACCATACAAATACTACTAAACAAACAAATACAGTGTATAACGTAGTTTAAAAATTTTGATCTCTACCGGTTCAATAGTTTCTTTGGTCTGGAAAGCGTTTACAGTAAACACTTTGCACACGTCAAGTACTGAAAAATAGACAAAAGAAAATGTATATTCTTTTTTTTTATGTTACAAATGTTGATTTGGCCCTGAATTCACCTGATTCAGAAACCATGCAGATCTGTCAATCAGCTGGGTAGCTTCCAGAATCTCCGAGCAGGTCCTTGTTGTATACACTTTTCCTTGCTTCTCTCTTCTTCTCTCTCACTTTTTTCTCTTTTGTTTTTTTTTTTAATTATTTGTATATTTCATAACGTAATATCATTATGTACATACAAACAATATCTTATATGCATGCAAATGATAAAATTATTCACCCAACGATATTGTATATATATATATATAGAAATAAAACGAATTAAAAAAAAAGAAAGTGAACATAGATACTTGTGTTATTTTCCAAAAAATATTTCCTTGTGTCGCGTACACAAAAATTACATTCTTTGTAAGCAGTACAATTACACCACTATAATGGTATTTAGAGAAAACGTAATATTATGAGATACAGTATTAAAAATACTTATGCTGCTACAAATATGTATAAGACTCAGTGTTTACATATATATCAAAGTCGAAGTGTAATCTTGAGCTTATTTAGATAAAACTGATATTCATCATAAAACGTGACGATTCGAGTTTCATTATTTGAAAAATATGTAATACGTATGTGATTCTTTCGATAGAAAATCTAGATACTAATATCACAGCGAATACTTGAAATATTGGAACGTCTCTGAGCTATGCGAGACAAACTTGTCTATTCGCATACGCTCCATTGCCACGTGTCTTTCTTTTCTGTATATTCGAACGAGATCGTAATTTTAAATTCTCATACTTCCACCGATAACTACTCTATGAACCAGCGTCAACAAATTATATACGATCATCATCAATGTATAATTTATATGGCATATAATTCTCCAAATTAACTGCTCAATCATGTAAATAAGGGTTGATAAGTTATCACAGGCAGTACAATGCTTAGTTTAATCCTAGATTGTATCAGTTTCCTAAATTATCTTAGTGCAAACCAATACATTCAACGTAGTGTAATTTTAATAACAGTGGCAGAATTTACATCGAAAAACATGCGGCCAGAAAAGATCTTTGAAAATGAAGATCATGTTTTTTACTCTACTGTAACTTGAATCACTTATTTGTCCAAAAGTTAGTTTACAATTAAACATTCATATACAATGCAAGAAAAATAAAAATATCATACTAGTTATTAAATCCTTTCGAGTAGATGTTTTTCAATTTACACATAAAATCTGAGTTGTTACTAAAACGGCATATATTACTTTAATGTCAATATCACTAGCCTTGCCAATTTCAATTTCTTCGTTTATTCCTGCAAATCTTTTTTGCAATTCTTTGTACGTATGGAACATCGAAGAATTATTCATGGTGTTGGTATAATAGTACAACACGATAACGTTCAAAGGAATTTCAGCAAAGTAAAATAACTGTCTGCATAAATTATGTAAAATGCTAACGATCCAGAAAAGTGAAGATATTAATAAAAAATTAATATATCCCTATTTATAATTTATGTATAAAAGTAATATTATATCGTAATATTATGCTGTTCAAATCTCGATTATCCAAGATTCCACTTCCATCACAATTCTATTAATTTTAGAAAAATATATTTATAATCTTTCAACTTAATCTTCAATTTATTGTTTAATTATATATACAAATTATTCCTCGTCTGGATAATCAAGATTGCTAGATTAAATTTCATGTAAAAGTAATAAAATCCTAAGAATTGTTCAAACAAATCAAATACCATTTTCAAGATTTATCCAAATACTTTTTTACGAAATATGTTTTCGTAATGTGCGCAGCGTCTCTGAATAAAAATACAGCAAAAGAATACAACAGAAAATACACATACTATATGTATAAGATACACACACCCAGTTCACACACCCATGTATTAACTTGCATAAGTATGTATTCCATATCCATAAACAAGTGGAAAGATAATAACGTACGGCAATAAAAAATATCAACGATTGTTAATACGATACTTCAGTGAGATCGTTCTGCGGTAACATAAACAATTTATGTACCTTCAAGTCATTTAGAAAACAGATATTTCACAAATTAGGTTGTAGACAAAGTAATGACTGCTTTCTAACTATTTACCTACGAAACAGTCGTTACGTTACCTACAAACTAATTTGCTGATCTTTCATTTAATCATTTGTACTTCGATTGATTCATTACAGTCATCATTATTCACCTATAATGATCTCTTGCATTAGAAATACGTAATAATATATCACTATCATTAAATAATAAAATAATTCATGAAAATCATGAAATCAGATGTTCGCCTTCATTGAAGGCAAGACAAAATGTTTTTTTTTTACATTTTAATTGTATCATTCCGATATATGATCGGTAATTGATAATCTCACTGCACACTACCATTAACATATCACATCGGCGATGGCACGAAACTTGCCTTATTCAAATAGTTGTATAAATCTGTTGTCTGCTATTTTCCATTCACAACTTCTGAAAAATATATTTACCACGACGGTGCGGTGCTCACTTCAAGATTAACAACATATACTTCATACGATATATTATAGTCTTGAAGTTCCATAATTCGTTTGATTGTTTCATAACTACATTACGTCCAGTACAGTAGGCGCTCGATAAGTAGCCGGTTACACACACACTCGCGCACGCGAGTTAACGTTGCTTCATATCGCTAAAAAATTATGGAGATGATTACAGTGATCACATAAATGTCCCACCCTGTATATGGTCACAGCGAGAAAGCAAAAGAGCCCGCCTGGAGCCCCTAGCGCAGGTACTTATCGAGTGCCTATTGTCTGTAAACAACCTGTCAAATAGTACGCACACATAAACTGCCAGTTTATACAACTATTTTCTCTGTTGCGTGCATGTGTATGTGTTTGCATTATTCTCTATAATCAGATATGTATATGTATGCTCATACATATATATACATACATATACGTGTGTAGGGAAACGTAAGTATTTGCATACACATTTCTCTTCAAACATCATAAAATTAATCGTCTCACTCATATTACATATATATATATATATCTCATGATTCCGGAACGCGGTATTGGTCTTTTTAACCGGGACATCGGCATAACGTAACGGTAGACTGTCTGCTTAGCGTGTACATGAATTAAAGTACTATTGAGGCGGAAATACCTGTTGTAGGAATCATAATAGTCTTTCCTGTCCGTAGGCGGAGGTCCCAAAGACATAAGCGGCGGTGGGTGACCTCCAGTGACTAGATGCGGCAACAATGGTGGTATATTATGTTGTGTCGGTTGGTTCCGTATCGGATATCTCGGTATTGGCCTGTCTCTAGGAGGCAAATCACGCTCCCGATCACGGAACTGATAATCGTGCGCCGGCGAATCATTGTAGTAACTATTATAGCCTTCTCTGGGCTCGCGTGATCTCGGTCGTTCTCTGTCACGATCCCTCTCTCTTTGGAATCTGAAAACATTCGCACTCGTTTAGACATTTATAACAAGTAAACTTAGTTAATGTATACATACCTCGGAGGTGATCTAGCTGGTGACCGATATCTAGAAAGTACTTCTCTGTCTCGATCCCGATCCCGATCACGGTCACGGTCACGATCACGATCACGCTCGCGATCCCGATGATCTCGATCACGGTCACGATCGCGATCACGTTCGCGATCCCGATGATCTCGATCACGGTCACGATCACGATCACGTTCGCGATCCCGATCGCGCTCTCGATCTCTTTCTCTGTCCCTTTCTCTATCTCGTGACAGAGATAATCTAGGTGATTGACTACGCGAATACGATCTAGATCTGTAAAATCATATATAGTTTATGCAGTGGTTGAACAGGTTGAACAACATCGAAATTCATCTGAATCATGGAGATAATATGATTTACCTGCTAATCGAAAAACTTCCGCTTCTTGATCTACGTTTCGGAGTACGACTTCGTGCTCGCAAAGGCAAAGGTGATCTCGAAGACCTTCTCTTCGAAGGTGGGCTTCTAGATCGGCTTAAACGAGCCGGGAACGGCGATCTGCGGCCAAACGAACGTGATCTAGATCTAGTGTAACTGCGAGATCTTGATCTTGTTCTACTTCTCCTTCTATGTTTGCCAAGCCTCCTGTCCCGTTCATCTTTCTCTCTCAGCATCCGTTCGAAAGCTTCTAGAGGATCGTCAATTATGCTAAAAGGTAATATTAAGAACGATATAGATTATTTGTGCACCATCGAGTACACCAGATTCAGTCTGGTTACGATATTCTTTCAAAAGCCACTAACTTACCCAGGTGGATTGCCATTATGTATATTTCTACTTAAACCTGGTGGTGGGGGTTGCAATCCTCGATAACTAACTGAAAAATGAATGCAACAATTAGAGTATCTGTACACGCACTCATGTTAGAAAGTACATAATAAATTGTAGTAATTCATTCAAGAAATTTAAATATATATTAAATAGTTACTTACTATGGTGCATTCCCCTAATTGGCCGCGGTGGTCCATTATAATTTCTAGGTGGCTGCGATGGCCTGTATCCCTGTTGCTGATAAGGAGGCCTTTCGTATCGAGGAGGTCCATAGTGAGATCCCTGTTGATGAGGATACATAGGTATCCGGTGACTCATGTACGGATCTGGCAGCAACGGTGCATTATGTGGCTGTACATTGGGTGGAGGTTGATTATAGCTTGGTTGTGGAATACGATCTTCTCCTGGTGGGAACGGTAACAGAGGTGGTTGATTGCCAGAAGTAGGCACATGTAAGTGTGGTTCATCAACCTGTAATATTCATAAGTATGTAAATAATACATTATTTTAAAACAACCAAGTTTAAATCAACTAATGTAAAATATTTTATACATACTGTTGGAGTGCCTGGACGATCTTCGGTTGATCTACGTATGGTACTATCATAATGCATACTAGGAGGATAATGTCCATCGTCTGGTGGTAAACCTTGATAGCCTTTCGATGGAGGTGGGTTCATTAAATGTGGTAATGGTGCTCCTTGAGAACTATAATCACTATGTTGAGAATGCCTAGGTGACAAAGATCGTCTTCTGCTCAATGGTCGCAAATTTTCCATTCTACGACCTCGTTCTCCGCTTCTGAATCATTGAATATAATATTAGTAATATGCAAAAACTGGTAGTGTTCTTGTTCTATCGATTCAATGGTTTTACCTGTCACGATGACCATCTCTGCTAAAACTTCGCCTTCGTTCTCTAGGTTGCCTCTCACCCAAATATTCATTCTCACGATCTTTCTTTTCCCGACTTGGAGGATCGCTTCTTTCTCTATCTCTCTCTGGAGAACTACCAATAGCAGGTATTGGAAGCAACGGTTCTGTTCCTGGAGGTGGTGGTACCTCTGTTTCTTCGTCAGTAGTCAACTTTGTTACAGAATCACTTTGCAAATCAGACTCTGACGTTGATTCGGGGAGAGCTATTAAATACAAATAATATTCAACATAATGTTTCGAGCTTTTTTAATTTACATTACTGAATTAAAGAATTTTCAATGATTTCCCCCCACAAAGTAGTAAAATTTGGTGTTTTGTCTGTATATTTGAGGTTAAGTGCAGACGATATCCGCTAGTTTATAAGTATAAACGTAATTTAAACACTATATAACAAACCAAGTTTATGCAAAGAACTTAAACTCATCCAAAAGTTACAAAATAACTACAATATGCACCGCTACATAAAGAGAAAAACATTTAAACCGGATTTATCGTATATGTTCTTTAATGGCGACGTCTACCCGGCAACTTCAAAAAAAGAAAGTAATTTTATAACGAGAACTCACGTTGCAAAAGTAATTCATTCCGATTTTTTATCAAAATACTTTCTATAGATATTCAAAAATGTGCAAGTAAATAAAAAATTAATTCATATATTTTCGATTGTTTTTACAAGTAGAATACATGAAAAAATGAACAATTTTTTAGAAGACTTTTAGCTTTAAAATGTAACTGATCTCTCATTACTGGTATTATGACTATGAACATATATTTATAGGTAGTTTATTTTTGCCGAATATTGACCATTTATTTATTGGATTAAAGGAAAGTTGAAAAATTCCTTATTAAATATCTTAATTCGACATTTGATTCACAAAATAGAAATTATACATTCATTAAGAAATTTTTCAAAATTTAAAAATCAGTTATGAGAAGTAACTTACTTGCTGTTTGTGGTTGTTGCGCAGTACTAGCTGGAAATTGCTGAGGGGCCGAGGACTCGAAATTTATCGCCTGTGTTTCCGCATTTTCTTGAGAAGGCGCATTTGTTGCAGTCGGAGCTTGGGCAGGTTTGTTCTGATTCGATGTTTGACTCGCAGTTTGTTCTGTTTTTTGTTGATCTACTTGCCTATTCGTTTGAGTAGGCGGCGGCCTATACGTTTGTCGCTTTGCATACCCAGTTTCGTTCTTAAAATTCATTACAGCAGTTCGCAAAAATCGGTTGGGTATAAGCGTTTCCGGCGAAACGTCTTTCTCATTGCAATCTGGACATTCATGTTCTTCTGACTCTAATAAGAATGTACGGATACCTATCGCACGATATACAGAGATGATAGAAACATAACAGGTCATACACAATAAATGACAATCGTTAACACGTCGACCACCGCGTCGGTCATATATGGGTGACACAATTCTTCGGGTATCTTTCAAAATTAATTTTGTTCATGATACAGTTGCTTGGACATCATTGCGATTTATACGATCTAAAAGTGTTTACGAATTAATCCCTGTGATAAGCCTTAATTCTTCAATTTTGATTACGATGATTAAATCACTTCGATTTTGTGGGATTTTGGGGGGGGTGGGGGGGCATGATTGTTTGGCAGTCAACGTGTTAATGATAGAAATGAACGAGAAAAAAAAATTACATTCGTCGCAAAATGAATTCCCACAGCATGGTATCATTACTGCATCGGTCAGAAGATCTTTGCAAATGTTGCACAATAGGTCTTCTGGAATTTCAGGCTTTTCAACAGCAGGTTCTGGATCTTGTGAAAATGGTGGCCGCTCCTTTTTACCCTCTTTGTATGCTTGACTATAAAAATATAAAACATTGTAAACGATATTAACAATATCGAAAGGGAAAGAGTTTCTTAACACTAAGTTTACGGGACCCCGTCGAAATGACAGGTTCTAATATTTTTAATTTGCAATTATTGAGATTTAAACATGCATCCATGAGAAATTATTCGACAAATTTATTTCTTAAGTGTATATTATTAAAAACTGGCTAAAAATTTGAATAAACAGATTCTTGTTATTTTTATAAAGTAATATAAAATAGTCGCTTCTAATGCTCTGTAAATCTAGTGCTAAATTACTGCCACCGATTATGAACAAGTTTTTTTCATTTGCTACAGTAGTAGAATTATGTAAACTTTTATAGTATGAACAATATTAACTGTTTAATGCACAATCTTACTGTTGTTTTATTGGAACTTACTGATCGATGGCTGGGACAGCATACTGGCCTGTAGGAGTCATCATAGCGCCAGGAACTCTTGGTCCTTCTACAGGAACCATAAAACTTCTAGGAATGCCTGTGCTTTTCTTAATTTCTATGGGCTCCTGATTTGTTCCTAGTGGACAATTCTTTATCCAATGGCCAGGCTGATGGCATTTATAACAACGATAATTTGCGGGCACATCACCAGTTTGATTGGCTCCACGTATCTTCATATAACTGCAAATAACATTTTTATTATATGTTAGTGAATGAATACGGAGTGTTTACATTTGAGAATAATGTCCCAAAAAAGATTACGATAGGAATTCTATTAGAAAATTACGTACTTTGATGGATCATAATCTTGGGTTGACTGAGTCATCATGGCTCGAATCTTATCCTCTTCAGATCCGTCGAGTCGTGTAAGATCCACAGTCCGACCAAGATTCGATTCATCTTTTAAATTGCTAAACGAAGGAGTTTCATTTCTATCCCATGATCGTTTTTGTTGTACCGTTAACGGAACTCTGGCAACAATAAGGCTAGTATTCTTCGCGATCAAGGCATTGTCGTCCGTGTAATCTAAAAAATCAATTCAATGTTATATTTTAATTGATAAAAACAAGATTAGACAAGAACTGTATATTTACCTTCTTTTGTCTGAGCATTTGTTATTTGCAAATCAAAATCCGTATTTTTTCCAATACGTTTTTGATGGAAAATAGCTTTCTTTAGGTCTGCTACAGAAATGTGTAATCCATCGAAGGACACAGTGTCGTAGTCCAAAGTGGACTTAAATTTATAGTGTACTGACATTTTATTTTATTTATATATCCTGTAACGTGAAACATACAATACCCCTAAGTCATCCAAATTAATACTGTGTTAAGTTATTTTGCGATAAGAGTTTACAATATCGGAATACTATAATGTTTAATGTTACATAAAATTGGTTACACTGAAAATAAACGATAATTAATGTAGTTCAGTATTACGAAGGTATGGTAGATAATATTTTCATATAATCTTCCATGTATTTTTATGAAAGGATTGTTGATTGAATCTGCCTTAGATTTTATAAAACATACATACACACCGCTAAATATGTACACATTACTAATCATTTGTAAATATACACTTAATGTAAAAATATGTTAAACGTTTACACACAAAATTCTCCGATATTTCGGTGAAAATTCAATATACAGACTCGACGAGACAAGTATACAAAGCAAGCAGAGTACGACTACAGCAAATGCAGAAAAGTAGTCCTCTTTTGTCATAATAGGTTAGTAGAATTAGATATACAATACTGTGAGATGTTCAACATCAACTATGTAATTAAGAATGCGTTAAAACTATGCGAATGGTCGTGGCAAGATATTTCGGAATGAATAGAAATGCGAATAGAAGTGAAGTTTATTACCTATTAACAAGTACTCACTACGAAATGAGTAAATTCAAATTGTGCAAGCGAGAAACGTATTTTCATGGAGAACATACAAACATGATTCCCGACTTCTGACATGTTGCAAGGTGTAATAACTTTTCCGTAATATCTCCCGGAAATCTCGAAATCATCGAATATATAACCTGTACACACACGCGCGTGTATACTAATTCTGATAAAAGCGAGGCACTACGAACAAAACACTGGAATCGCAAATCTGAAAAACACCAATTGACTATATAATTCAACCGTGAGTGTAGCAGAGGCGAACAGACATTGGATTCATAGATGGCACAATCAATAGTGCATACACGAATAGACGAAATAGTTGTCCACTTTATTCCAATTTCCCCCAAATACACTAACCAAAACCCACCAAAACCATAGAGTGTGTTTGAAACACGAAGCTCTTGTTGGAACCTTTTATGTTTGTGTTCCTAAATTTATACGATGTTGCTGTTTCATAAATTCTGATATTTCCATCCCTTTCTCACTAACCCGGCTAATATTTGAAACTGAGTATTGCTAAAAAAATTATCTTTATTGTATCAAATATACAACTAAATGTTTCTATGCATTTAAAACAAATTTTATATTTATTTATCACAAATATTAAAGGGTTTGATTGACTTCCAATTTATGCAAGTAGTTCCGTAGCTATAGTTCATGACGTGCGTACTTGTGCACGCATGCGCAATGCAAGCATTTTGAATGTTCGCTCTCTATGTCATCCATATGGCATGATTGTACCCGTGGCCTTATCGGTAATTAATTCGTAATTTTTGGCGCGTATTTTTTTTTAATTCTCTATATTATTTGTATATCTATTTTATGAGAAATAATAATGTATAGATGTCGTAACGCCGATGAAAAAGAAATTTAATTATTTTATTTATTTTGTATTACAAAATATATTATTTTTAATGTACAATTGTTTATATTCTATTATCACAGTTCATTTAATATAAAAAATTAAATATAAATTAGAGTACTTGTAGTACTTGTGAAATGTTAAAACTTAACATCTGCAAGAAACGGTTCACAAATAACAAATCTCCTGTAAACCCAACAGTCGTAATTAAGAATTGTTTTGAATTTTTAATAGTCTGTTTCTTATTTTCTTCAATGTCTCCATATCAGAGAGTGAGATTTCTTTACTTGTCTCGAAAAATGAAATAACACAGTCCAAGCTGTCTATTGCTTTCGAAGGTGGGATTTCATTTTTTATCGGTTGATCGTTCTCTGCGCCCACTGTAAATAAAACAATTAAATGTATTTTGTAACATGTGTAAAAGTGCATTTTTCAAATTTGTAGTATAATTACGTACCAGTCTCTTCATTGGTGGGATCTTCAATGGCTTCGATGATTTCTTCATCGGTAAGATTCGCTTCACTATCGGCATGGATCCATTCGTCGATCTGATCCAACGTAATGGTTTCATAAAGCGGAATCCTTTTACATATCTGATGGATGTATTCGGGACTGAAATGATCATTACTGTCGTCCACTTCAATTGGCATATTTAACAACGGTTTCCAACAATTCAAAATTGCCTTTTCTGTGATATTATCCCATGATTCACTGATAAAATCGATGGCGTGTTTAATATTAAACGAAGTTACCGCTGCATTATATTCCATTCCATCGGTTTGGGCGTTTATTACATACGTCAACAATTTTGCTTTATAACACCGTTTCATTAATTCCAATACACCTTGACTAAGAGGCTGAATAAGCGGCGTCACATTGGGTGGGAAAAATGTTGCCCTAATTCCATCGACAGTTAAAACATTCGTTAATGAATGCGACCTGGTATTGTCCAGCAATAAAATTGCCTCTTCCGGCAAACTTTTCGATTTTAGAAACTTGCAAACACGAGGTACAAACTGCTCCTTGAACCACCTCTCGAAAATAGTAGTGCTCATACACGCATTCTTTTCACTCGTGTAAATTACAGGCAATAATCGCGGTGCTAAATCTTTTAGTGCTCGTGGCTTGGGATAGTTTCCAATAACTAACAATGGCATTTTCAATGATCCATTAGCATTACAGCATGTGAGTATGGTCAGTCTATCCTTGACTTTGTTATACCTTATGGGCGCGTTCTCTGACTCGATAACTGCAGTCTTATCTGGCATCATTTTAAAATAGAGTTCAGTCACATCTGCATTAAATATTTGATATAGAGTTAATTGTTCTGCTTCGATCAACTCTGATATTCCATTCTTGAACTTGGCAACTGCCTCGGAGTTTGTAAACAATTGTTCCTCTGGGGATGTTGTCAAACGAATGCCATTCCTTTGTTTCCAATGCCGAAACCATCCATCACTCGCTTTGAACGTCTCCATGCCACCAAATTGTATAAAATATTCTAGGGCTTTCGCTAACAAAAGTATTTTATAGTTAGAGTAAAATGACTTTATACCAAACAAGATTTGAAGCTAACAAGGGAACATATTCAAGTTACACAATAAAGGAAAGATGTGTCAAATATTTTTCTAAGAATTAACTCTCACAAAAGTTTTATCAAAATTGGCTTGTATAACTTGAATATGTTCCCTTGTAAGGTAATTATGAAGATAATACCTTTCACTTGTGAGACACTGATGGAGCTATTCCGTTTTTTCTCATCGTAAAACCACACGGTCAATGCATCATTTACTTTTTCAACTGGAGATAGACGTACACGTTTTGAATAAGTGGAAAGACTATGCTTCTCCAATGATTCCCTGTCGTGAATCCACTTTCTCACTACACTTTCATGAACATTATATTCAATCGCTATTGCTCTTATGGAAGCTCCTGCATCATTCTTTTTCACTGCTTGCAATTTGTCTTGCAGCGACCAATTTTTATACGTCCTTTGTTTCTTAACATTTTCGCTGCTGGTACTTGGTTTATTGGAATCTTTTCTTGGGCTCTTGCTAGTCACTGGAACAATTATTACGTTAAAGCTTAGGTCTATTATATTTTCAGCTAAAAACGGCCTTGTATCCCCCTTATACATACCACTCTCATCGCTGTTAGAATCCTCTGTGGTTTCACTTTCCTCATCAGTCAGATTGAACTGGCTAGCAGCATGGATCCATTCGTTGATCTGATCCAATGTAATAGTCTCGTGATGATGAATTTTTGTACAGATTTCGTGGATATGTTCAAGAGTATAATCATCACCACTATCGTCTACTTCGATTGGCATATTTAATAATGGCTTCCAACAATTGGAAACTGTTATTTCAGTGATGTCATTCCAAGATTCGTTGATCAAAGCAATAGCATTTCTAATATTAAACGAGTTAATCGAATCGATAAACTCTATTCCATCTCCTTGGGCATTTACTACATTTGTCAACAATTTCGCTTTATACCTCAGTTTCATCGCCTCGATAATACCTTGATCAAGCGGTTGAATAAGTGGTGTCACATTAGGTGGGAAATATATTGTTTTACATCCATCAACAGTTAAAGCATCTGTTAACGAATGCGACCTGGTATTATCCAGCAATAGAATTGCTTTTTCTGGTAATCTTCTTGATTTCAAGAAATTGCAAACACTAGGCACAAAATGTTCTCTAAACCATCTTTCAAAGATAGCAGTGGTCATGCAGGCATACTGTTCGCTTGTATAAGTTACAGGTAATAATTGCGGTGCCAAATTTTTCAGTGCTCGTGGTTTTTCAAACCTCCCAACAACTAATAACGGCATTCTCAATGAACCATTAGCGTTACAGCATGTCAGTATAGTCAATCTATCCTTAATTCTTTTAAATCCTGGAGACATGCACTCCATCTTGAGATCTGTGGTTTCCTTGGGCATCATTTTGAAATAGAGACCAAACTCGTCAGCATTGAATATTTGATCTAAAGTTAATTGTTCCGTTTCTATCAACTCTAGTATTTCATTCTTGAATTTATTAGCTGCTTCGGAGTTCGAAGGTAACTGTTCCCCTGGCGACATTATACAATGTATACCATTCCTCTGCTTCCAATGTCTGAACCATCCATCACTTGCTTTGAACGTTTCCATGCCACCAAATTCTCTAAAAAGTTCCAGAGCTTTTGCTGACAAAAATAATTGTTACGATTAACAGCAAAATTACTTTAAAAACAATTTGTTTTTATTGTAAGTTCACTTGACATATTAAGATAATACCTTTCACTTGTATAACACTGACCGGGTTGTTCCTTTTCTTTTCATCGTAGAACCAAACAGTTAAGGCTTCGTTAACTTTCTCCACAGGAGACAAACGTACACGTTTCGAGTATGGGGAACTACTGTGCTTCTCCAATGTTTCTCTGCTGTGGATCCACCTCCTTACAACACGTTCGTGAACGTTGTACTCGTAGGCTATTGCTCTTATAGAAGCACCTGCATCCCTCTTCCTCACTGCTTCCAGTTTGTCCTGCAGTGTCCAATTTTTGTACATTTTTTGTTCCTTAATATTCGTGATGCTTGCATTTGGTTGACTGAAGTCCATTTTCATGTATATACTGATTATATTAAGATAACTTAATTTTTATAGAATTAATAATTCAATTGTTTTCTACTATATCGTATTCTATACTAATCTAACAATAAGAGTAATACATGTAATCGAACCAACCTGTTTGATCACCTGACATGAACTCACATGAACTACAGTCAACCACAGTCAACTAACAGTGGCCGCCAGTGGCCGCTCGATAAGTAGAAGCCCTTTATGAGGGAGTTAGGAACGCCCCCTCGCTCTCACGTATTGGTCATATGTGCGCGCGCATCTTCTTTGTTACCTAACGAGAATGTACACGGTGTCGCATTTAATTTGCACAATTTTTTATTACAATAAGTGCTTGTTCTATTATAATATTTTAAATTGAAGTTGTATGGTATAAAGGAGTATACAGAATTAATACTAATATGCATACATAAAAATCATAATAAATTTTTTATTTTCTACTTAAATACCACTTAGTTTATACTTTTTGTTACAATTACTCGTAAAATTCACAGAGAATATTAGTTATTTACATCATTTTATACATTAATAAAAAATTATATCAATATAGATTCTTAAGTAAAACACGATCTTGTAGCAATGATTTAAGTTTTACAATGTTTTTGATAGAATCTAAATGGTTATAAAGTACAAAGATGTTAGTTGGAAGGTAGCAATAAATGAGCGGAGAGAGCACATAACATAGACGAAAGCAACCATAAAGTCTTCAGCCTTTTTGAAATCTACAGAGATTAATTTAAAACTTGCTTCAGAATTTATAATTCCTCAGCTTTGAATTCTTAAATGGCTCAAGAATCTCAAGTACGATGAATGTAAGTTTGATTCTTCTAATGTTGTTCAATTGTTAATTTTTTTGAAGCTCAACGATTGAGCGTCTTTCGGTTTTTCGTAAGGGAGAGAATTGTAATTGTAATTCTCTTTGTCTTCACTCTGCAAATCTGAAGAATACAAACAAGTTTTTTTTAGATTGAAATACACTTTATACAGGTTTTGCATTCCAAGTTCACCATTTTGCAGATTGTGTTCAGCTTGTTGCAAAAGGGTGAATTTGATTTACAAAAGGATTAATTTGGAATGTAACACCTGTATTGTGTTCCCATAATTAGTAGATAATTTTTGCAGAATATTAGACAGTGCAATCGGATACTTACAATTATTTAGATTCTTAGGTTCAGCTGAAAAATGAGATTGAACGTGTACTCCAGACATATCTAACGCCGATGGGAAATGGTCATTAGAGTCTGTAGTGTACAATTGGCTGTTCATAGACGGTGTATAAAATGTAGTATCAAGTGGTGATGACGTTATCGTCATATCGGATATAGCAGTTGAGTTTACAATTTCTCTTAGTGTCATTTCGCCACCCAGATCCGAATAATCCTATAAATATATGTAAAAAGATAATTAATTCATTTCTGAGCAATTAAAATTTTTTGTTTCGTTGTATAAATGGTGTTTGATAGGCATTTTACTTAAAATTTTAAGACATAAGCTTATTTTCGCTTCTAGAGAAATGGGTAGAAAATGTTTCCTAAATGGTAAAAAATGACCATGAATACCATTAACGTTATTTTAAATGAAGACCGTATGAGGGTTAAGTGTTCACATTATTTAACATTTAACAGAACACATTATGATCACTTACATCATCTTCTGATGTTTCACCTAATTTCCTAATTTCCCTAAATCTTTGAAGAATTCGTTCATGGGGCGATGTTACAGTAAATTGTCGAGGATAAGAAAATTCTTTTCTGGCAGGAGTTGTTCCTACAAATAAAAATCAAATCAATCAATTTTAATTCTCCAAGAAATTTCAGTTTTCAGTATACAATACCTGTGGGTACATCGTGCTGTATTTCATTGTCGAAAAATTGATTGATATCGCCCGCAGCTGCGTGCAATTGTTCAATATTTCTGCAGCAACATTCTGTTGACTCTGAGATGAGATTTTCCGATTTACTAGATATGTTTTCACATATAATATTGAGTTCACTTTCCTCGTCCTTCATCACACTCGCATAATTTTCATTCGAGTTGCCGAGTATTTTATAAGCATCCTGTAACATATCACAGTTTTAAATGTTTCATCTGAAATATCTGCTTGTTACGATTTTTTTTTACGAACTTACATCTAATAGAACAATAGCTTTATTTTTATCGTCCTCCATATCCTGATAGAGTTTCTCCACATTGCACTCTACAAGATTTTTATACTTCTTGAGAATATTAGAACTTTCATCGATATTGGATTTCAATTCGTGTACCAGATTCTTTCCTTCTATTACAGTTGTGTTTACTATGTTTTCATTCTGTTAAGGAAACAAATTACACATGACCATTCTAAATTTTCTAATATGTAATATATCAAAATCTTTATCAAAATTACCTTTTCCGTTTCGGCAACTACATCGTTTCCAATTTCTTCCAAACGAGTTTGTATATGTTCTTGCAGACTGTTCCCCAACTCTATATTGTTACTACAAGTATCCGTCATGTGATCGTTGACTTGGTCACAAATGTCACAAACGTAATTACATTTACTAGTTACCATAGAGATATGTTCGTTCTTCTTCTGCTTTAGAAGATTAAACTCGGAAGTTACATTCTCCAACATCTTAAAAATAATAAATCCTCAGTACATTAGCATAACGAGTAAAAAATACGAATTTATGCGGTAAAATGATTGTACCTTCGCAAACGAACGTTGTTTCTCCGTGAACTCTTGCCTTTTACAAATTTCGTTCACATCTTTCTTAATAACTTCAAAATTTCTGTGATCACTGTTGCAAGCACGCTTATGCTCGTTACAAAGAGAATTTATCGCTTCATTTACCTGAGTTGCAGTCTCTTTTACATTGTCCAATAAATTCTGTCTTACTAATTGCAAATTCTTGGTAATTTTAGTTTCGATTATTCTATCAATACTTTCGGCCGATTTTAGAGAAACTGCTAGGAAAACATCATGCTGATTTTCGATCGTGTCTGCTGGACTTCGTATCTCATCTCTCGCCCAATTCTGATAACTTGAATACTGGAATGTATAAATTATTATCAATAAACATAACGATATACAAACAAGAAAAAATTCTGTACAACTCATAGAACACATACCGATTCATTTATTGTTTCTTTTAAACTGTTAATCATTGAATCATGTTTTATTACGATACTTGAATCAGCAGCTTCGCACTTCGTGATGGTTTCAGCAGCTGACAAAAATATTATAAATTTAAATCACTGTTAAAAAAATATTTTCGTCTGATAGGTGTTTTTATGTTTTACCGATATTATTTTTCACCGATTTACAAAAGCTCTTCAAATTTTCGTCATATTTACGGATATCACTTTCAATGTCTTCCAAATATGTGCGAATACTGTTTCTAAATTGTTCCCCAAGTGTTTCAAATTTATGTTCTGCATATCTAAAAAACATATTGCGTATTTTATGTAAGCAATGTTAAGAATATATGACTAAATAGAAGAATTTCAGTTTTTTATTAACGTATAGTTTAACTTACTTTTTACGATCAATTTTCTCATGCAATTTTTGCGAATCCGCGGTTACTATGTCCGCAACATTCAACAACGATTGAGCTTGAGATAATAAATTTTGTTCCGTACTAACATGTTTTTCTAATAAATATTTTTGTTCATCTCTTTCTTGTGTTGTGAGTTTCAGTTTCTGATGCGTCGACTTCAAAGCTTCTGCTGTATTCGTTAACTTGTCTTGGGTCTTGTGTAATTCTCGCATTTGCGCCATGTTTTGCATTTTAAGTTTGTTATATATTTTCTGAAAAGGAACGAGAAAGTTGCAATCAACGATGCAAAAGAAAGCATTCATAAAATAATTACCTCTTTGTCTTGCATAGCTTGCTCCAAAGCTTTAATGTGATTAATCTTCTCCTCTATATTTTTGCCTTGTTGAGTAATCAGTGTTTTCATTTCGTTGTAATTGTCGGTCGCAACATAAACACCGTTTCTCTCGCGTGTAGCCAATAAATCTCGTTTCAATCTTTCAATTTCTGTAGTGTATTGCTTGAGGAACTCTATCTTTGAAAGTTTCTGATTTATCTCGGGACGATTAGATATATTTTTCGCGCGTCGAGCATAATCTAATGTAGATATAGTTTCCTCATGATTGATACAAGCTGGAGAAACAGTTGCAATAATTGATGTCTTCGTGCGACCACCTAATGACTCTTGTAACAGTCTTGTAAGCTTGGATTCTCTGTACGAATAATGGATACAAAATTAAATAAAATCTTTTTCCTTACAATAAAAAAACAAAATATTTCATTACCTGTAAGGTATGTGAGGTGCTCTTTCGACAAGAGCTGTTATGACTCTACCGAGAGTTAATAACGACTGATTAACATTACCAGCTTCTCTCGCTCTTTTGTCAATGGCCCCAGATCTGCCAACGTTCTCACTACCTGCTAGATCCACCAAATTTAGTTTACCCGTCTTTAAAACTTCTTCGCCATCCAAGGTGTTCTCTTTCAAGTGTACCGTGATCGAAAATACTGTATGAGATCGACTGCAATCATTTTTAAAACCATCATCAATTGATATTTATAATAGAATACACATATATATACATATATGATGATGATATATGTATGATGAATGTATGTAAAATGAAATACTGACCTGGATTGAGCGTTCATCAATGTTGCAGCAACCTGTCTTCTTTCTAATCCCTTCTCAAGAATCTTATAAACTTCGCTCTTATCGTATACTGGTACTTCTTGCAATCCATGAATTATAACTGCTCCTTTCTTCGATGTGTCTTCATACAACCTAATTAAACACATATTATTCAAGCTTTAATATAATGAGACTAAGAAGATGTTTATACAATTTTGTATTCTATACTTTATTTTGGAGTTGTCATCACTAGATGACAGAAGATCGAACAAGTCCTCATTGTACAGTTCCAGAAAACTGACTCTAATAGTGGACTCCTGCGCTTCCAGTAATTGTAACTCATCGAACAAGTGGCTTAGAGACCGAGGAATCATGCCAGCAGCTGTATCCTGTACAACAGATTAATTTATATTAACATTACAGTATTAACAAGAAAATTTTCTTAACAATAGTAACAAGTAGACTTCAGATTTTATACATTTATGACTGAAACGAGTAGATTAAATTCAAACCGGTGAAAATATATAAAAAATTTCAAAATACTGCTGTATCATTTTGGACTTATTAAAATGTTTAAGAAAATTAATAAAATGCATGTGTGGATCCTGTATGCTATAGAGAATGCAGACAATTTTTATTTCGCATAAAGAACCATAGTCTAATAACGAGTAGTTTTATTTTAATCTTAACGCACAAATAACTTACACTCTGCCAATGTAAAGTTGGGTCAATATTAATTCCTTCCATCGTGAAGGTTTTCCCAGTACCGGTCTGCCCATAGGCAAACACTGTACAATTATATCCAGCCAGAACTTGTTCCAATAATGGACTGACAACAGCATTGTAGACATCGATCTAACAATCAATAAAGCCTATAGTTAATTTGAGGTGAAGAATTTTGTGAAGAGATACAATTTAGAAGGAATTGAGCTTAAAAGAACAAGAATAATAACTGGAAGTGAAATCTATTTCAAAACTTGTTATACCTGTTTTGAAGAAGGCCCGAACACACGATCGAATATAAACTTCTTTGTAGTTTTATCCCTCGGAAATTCGTGTACTACCACTTCCTTATCATTTGGAACTTCCACTATAGTTAACGATTTTCTACTCTGTTCGGCCGTATTTATAGGCCTACAAGAAAGACAGTATGTAAGTATAATATCTAACACGTATACATAGTTGAAACAAAAATTGGAGGCAATAGGTAAATAGTTTCTTACCTGACACGAATAAAAACTTTTATATTTTGCGATTGATCCCTTGTGTTGTTCATGTTTCCTTTATTTCACAACTGCACTGACTTTTGACACATTAATAAAACCGTATGTTTTCACTCTCTGCATCAAAGTTTGTGTCCTTTTTTCAGTTGCGATTTAAACGGAAAACGAGTTCAAAACTCATAGTACTTCAAGCGGCCTGCAGGTAGAGGCACTGTGTTACATTAAAGGCGGATTCTTTAATTATGTATAAATATATATATATATATATATATATATATATCTCATGTAACAGCATATTGTATATATATACTTACACAGATATACATAATTAAATAGAAAAGTATTTTATTTTCCTACGCTTATGTTCATTACAGAATTTTTTACATAAACTAAAAGTGGAATTTCGTAAAAGAAAGTATATAAAAATAATGCCTTTTTCTTTTTGTCATCAATGAATTTATATATATTGAGTATATATAATAATATGAATATATGATGAACAGGGTATAATGGAAACAAACCTTAATTGCAATGTTACTTCAAGCTTCGTTTACATGTATACGGGATTTCCCGCACGCCCGCACTCTATATCAATTGTTTGAAAAAATACAATTTTAAATTCTCCCGCCCGCAGAAGAAAATCATCAACAGATGTTTCACATGTTTCAGCGTTCGTTGTTTCATAAAATACCTACAGCGTGCAAAGAATATTGTTTATTCTTAATAAATGAAGACAATGAAGTGCAACGGGACAATTATTGGAACAAGTAAAGCATCTTTTGGAAACAATTTGCAAACTTTAGTATACAGTCGGAGAATATCGTGAAGCGTCCTTCAGGTAACAAATTTATTTAAATAGATCGATTTGACAAAGTTGATTTATATTGTATCTACGAATACAATAAGATAACATCATATATTTCAATAAATTGATGACTCTTCTATGATCTTTCCGACCGTTTTACCATTAAAACCTATTGCTATCGTCATAGTAACGTTCTTGTTTATGATTGCTATACTTTTTACTTGACTAAATACGTTCTACTTTAACGACTTAAGACGATTTTGTATAAAGGTAATGTTGATAATGTATAATTTACAATTTCTCGTGAAACATATTGTATATTCGAATTTTACATGAGATCATACATAACTGCAACGGTACTTACTATGTGAAACTTTTTATTGATTTTGGTCCATTAGACTACACGTAGATAATATTCTAAAGCAGATTATGTTTTAAATAAATCTAAGGCATCCTACATCCTAGAGAAGAATAAAGTTACCATTAATTATTTTATCAAGTATTCAAACGTAATAAAGTTTTAAAAAAATGCTTAAAAGATTACTGTACAACTTAGGTACTGTACAACAAAGTGAATATAATTATTATATTTACATTTTACATATGATTGTAGAACAATGAAGAGAAAGAGATATGGAAATGATTTTACACAAGTACCATGTGTACCAGCGGTAAAATCTGTTGAATCTATAGATTGGTCATTGTGTCAGCAGTCTGAAGGAAAACAGACGTTACCGGGTCATTCTTGGACAAAAATCACATCCAAGAAACATTTAAATAGGTATATCAAATTATCAGAAGATTTTGGAAGCATATTTACATCGACGGTGTACCAGCTTCATAAACAGAGGATACTGAAAAAGAAAGAAAGTTTCACAGCAGGTCCTCAAGTTATCGAACAAAAGCTTGCGTATCCTCCCTTGGAGTTTCAGAGAAAGTATAAAGGTGAGACGCAACAAGGACCTGTAAAAGATTATGTGCATCTTCTACCAAATAATATTGTTAGTTTGAAAGATCTAGCTGATGAAGTTTCTAGAACCTTTAAAAGGGTTGGCAAGATTAAGAAGTTCAAAGATGCCAGGCAAGATGTTTCATCAGAAATGGAGGTAAAATGTTTTCTATTTATGTATATAAGTAGTAATTTACAAAATGTTCCGTTTAAAAAATTAGCAAAATGGAAATTAGATCACCGACCACTTTTTGTCATAATTATTTTCTAAATTGCACACAAAGTGGAACAACAGACCTGAAAGAAAAAGTGTAATACGTAGAATCGACAGGTTAGGTCATGAAATCAATGGTACTATTAGGGAACTAACTTACCAACAGTACTTTATGATGCGTTGCACCATACTATACTATGTATATGCTATACATATGCATTGTATATATTTATAAAGGCTATATTAAACATTTATGCTTATATTGGTATAGTTATGTTATTGCAATCATACGATTAATTTTCAATGATGTAAAATACAGTGCATGATAGAGAACTTATACTCAACATGTTATGTAATGAGTACAATGATCTTATGGTTGAATTTTGTTACTAAATATGTTACTATTAGATTACTATTGTGTATATAAACATACATATATGATTTATAAAGTTTATATAAGCAAGACAAAAACTAATAGTATGTTTGGCTGTAAAAGAAAAAAATTTTATTCATAAATAACAAAAATAATTTCTCCCCGGCGGGGAATCGAACCCCGGTCTCCCGCGTGACAGGCGGGGATACTGACCACTATACTACCGAGGAGGTCTTGTTTCACACATCCACCTTATAGGTAGATAAATCACATCATGTAAACTCATATAATAATGGTATTTAAGCAGCCTATCTGGTTTGATAGACAAGGGTCTTCCCCAGCAAGAGCGTTTGGAAAAAAAGTTTACTGCTAGGAAACATTATTCAGATTATTGTAGCCATATAACACTTCATATTTCTTATTTTATATGACTCATAACATTAAATAAAACTCCAATTATGTTTAAAATATTCTATTTTACTATCACGTTGACTGTCACGGTGGTCACCGGTGACCAAAACTGATTGTCATAAAATTAGTAGCACCGAATATCAATTTATTTGCTCTGAAATGAAGTAAATTATAGTATGAAGAACAGACTTCATTATTAAATAACTAGTAATAATTATCAATAACTCTGATCGTTTATACGAATGAAATAGGAATTCAAATAAATTATAGGACTTCCAATACTACGAGGCTGAAATGCCAAGGTCAATAGAGGACCAAAGGGACAGTTTTTTAAAAGAAATTAAGGAGCATCAGAACAGATATGCCGAAATAGAGGATAACGAAATAATTTGTCTGAGTAGTCGCGAAATTGTAACCATAGAATTAGACACTTATGATTATAATAATCTTGAGGAAGCAAAGAAGTATGTTATTGGCAAATTGCGGGAACGAGAAGAGTAAGCACCTAAATTATTTTTAATCCTACACGTGTTGATTCTATTTTATTAATAAAATCTTCTGTAGCTTCGATGAAGTGCTAGAAGGATTGAAGCTAGAAATTATTGAAAGTTACAAACAACGTCTTCAGTATACTATTCTCGACTGTATCATCTTGGATGTCAATGAAAGAAGAAGACTACGCATAGAAACATCACCTATCGAGTATCAACTTCTCAATATAAGAGCACCTGTTCCTTGGCATCAGTCTAAACTGATAGCTGAACATTATATGCAGTACAATTTGTTTATTGGAAATGAAATACTCAGAGATATTCAAGATCTTTATTTCTCCAAGTAAGACAGGTATTTTATAGTTAGCACTTTTCTGTGAAATAGTTTTCTTATTTTATATCTTATTGGTTTCTAATTTGTCAGGTATCAAGACACGATGGTACTGAGAATTCAAGATATAGGGGACCTCCCTATCTCAGCTTTCGACATAGAGTCCAGAGTGAACTCATTGTGCGAAGAAACGACAAATAAACTTATGAATGAATGGTTGGCTGATGTTGCTGAAATTTTCCTAGAAAAGAAGCATATTTGGTCTTGCCTAGTTGAGAAGCATCATAACGCTTCCACCATGTTGATAAAAAATTATTTCTACAGCGTGAACACTCTGCTGTCTAAACAGCTACGAATGATAGTAATGAAAACACTGGAACACATCAGAGACTTTTTTATAGAGTACAACGATGGAAATTACTTCGAGGGTGACTATGAAGACCTGATGTTTTACAAGTAGGAGAACTCTTATCTTCAAGGATTGGCCTCACATATTCTCCAAATAATATTTACCATAGGTGTATTTCAGACCTCCCTTTATAACGATAATAATTGAACCAGAACTTGGCACTCCTTATTTGCGTTGTAAACCAAGCATCGCAGAAGTAGGGACAATAATCTCACAATGCATTGGTAGTATCATTACGGTTGCAACATATATCCCAAGGATCGAAGCTATTTTATTCCCGGAACTAAAATGTCAGGATTATCTGTTCTGTGTATCGCTCCACGAAGAAGAGGTGAAAATAATAGTATATATCGTTTATTGGAAATTATAACTTCAATGGCTACAATTATTGTTCACAGGTCTTGCAAATAATTAGCGATACGCTGGACGTTGTCAGTGTGCACACTACGGGCCCAGGAATTTATCTGAACTACTACAACGATTTGCTGTATCTGTTAGATGGGCAAGCTAAACAAAATTTAGATAATTTCTTCAGGATTGAACCATTTCCGTTCCTTCACGAATTTGAGCACCGGATAAGAGATTATGATAATCTGCGAAAAGAGATCACCCTATTTCGTTCTAAGGTAAGGTATCTCGAATCAGAACAGTGTTCTGTAGAGCAATCTGAGCCAGAGCAGTGTTCCACAGGGCGATTTGAGCTAGAACAATACACAGGGCAATCTAAGCTAGGACAGTGCTCCACAGAGCAGTCTGAGCTAGAGCAGTGCCCCTCGGGCAATCTGAGCCAGCCATGCCCTTGCGGACATCATCTTACACATTGTATTTTTCAGATTCCCTTGAACATGATCGAGATCGACTGCTCCCTAGTCAACGATACCCTAAGAAAAGTCCTCCACGACCTCCGCAGTCAGATCTGCGACTACTTCGCCGACGAGCTCCGTGCTAACAACCGTGACCTCTGCCTCAACTTCGACACGATAGCAGAAACCATCTCAAAAATGCCTGAGAAAACTCGAGACGTAGTCGAACTGTACAACTACTTATGCGAGAGTCGAGACTCGACCATGTTCAACTTGAAAAGACAACTAGCCCGCTCCATCGAGCTGCTGTTATTTTTATTCGACTATCAGCCACCAACGACGGAAGACATCAACCTATGTTCCCGCACCATCACGTGGCCAAAAGACATGGACACGGTGATGGAACTAGCGAATACCAGACTGAACATGAGGAAGGAGTTCCTGGAAGAAGTGTTGCGCATAAGGAAGGAGACTTTCGAGCACACGATCAGAACCATGGAGCTGGGGATTGACCAGTTCAAACGGAGGGATCCTCCGTTATTGACTATGTCCGAAATGGAGGACGCTGTTAAGGAGGTGGAACACCTCTCTGCCGGAATGGACACGTTAAAGAATGAAGCCGAGAAGATCAACGAAGAAGAATCTTTGTTGGACATAGAGTTGACCCCGTATTTAACATTAGTGGGGATGGCGAGCATCGTAAACACGTTGAACATGGTCTGGAACACTGCGTTGAGCTTCCATGTGAATTATGATAAGTGGTACTACGGTCCCTTTGCGGATCTTGACGCTGAGAAGATCAGCGAGACCACGGAGGACATATGGCGAACTTTGTATAGACTGGCCCGTGTCCTAACGGACGTTCCTGGTGCTAGAAGGATTGTGGAGACCGTTCGCGGGAAGGTGGAGAAGTTTAAACAACTGATCCCTGTTTTGCAAATTATCTGCACTCCAGGCTTGGAGGCGCGTCACTGGAATCAGATCAGCAAGATAGTGAACATGGAGATCATGCCCACGGAGACCAGCTGCCTGTCAGATATGGTAGACTTCGGCCTACTAGTTCACATAAGCAAGTTAGAGGAAGTCGCATCTGCTGCAGTGAAGGAGCATGGGCTGCAGCAGAACTTGCAGAAGATGAAGGACGAGTGGAGCGATATATTCTTCGATCTGACCCCGTACCGTGAAACAGGTCAGAGTTGGGCATAAAGGCTATAACTTAGATAAGATTACAACATTTTTTTCTTATTTAGAACCACATTGACAAAGTTTGGTGCTTTAAACCTGAGACACCCTTTATAGGTTCATTTTCGTCTTTAGCTTTAGGTGTAAGATAAACTCCATGTAGCTAAAATAAACCTCAACTGAGGTTTCCAAATACATTCTTATTCGATTGAATATTTATTCGACAGTGACGAATAAAATTTGATTCGTTACTCTTAGTCATTGTCTGTTATCCGAATAAAATTTTGCCCATCACTGAAACAGGTGTGAACATCCTGACAGCCCTGGACGACATTCAGATGCAGCTGGACGACCACATCCTCAAAGCGCAGACCATGCGCAGCTCTCCTTTCATAAAAGCGTTCGAACAAGAGATGCAAGAGTGGGAGGACAAGTTGCTCCTGATGCAGGATATCATCGACCAGTGGCTGATGTGCCAGGCGACCTGGATGTACTTGGAGCCGATTTTCAGCAGCGAGGACATCATGCGGCAGATGCCTACCGAGGCGAAGAACTTCCGGCGGATGGACAAGATCTGGCGCGGGATTATGAAGTATGTAACCAGTAACAGACGAGTATTGGACGCAACAGCCATGCCGAAGATGCTGAACGAGTTCAAGCTGTGCAATCAGTTGCTCGACGAGATACAGAAGGGCCTAAACGACTACCTCGAGAAGAAGCGTCTGTTCTTCCCGAGGTTCTTCTTCCTGTCCAACGATGAGCTGCTGGAGATACTGTCCGAGACCAAGGACCCTCAACGAGTCCAGCCACACCTAAAGAAGTGCTTCGAGGGCATCAACAAGCTGCGGTTCACTAAAGACGAGGAAATCATTGGGATGTTGTCGGATCAAGAGGAATACGTCCCATTCAGTGGAAAGATATATCCTGCGGACGCAAAGGGCATGGTTGAAAAGTGGCTCAGCCAAGTGGAGAAGCTTATGGTAACCTCTCTCCGCGACATCGCTGAAGGGAGCGTGATAGCATACTTCTCTACCCCCAGGAACGAGTGGATATTCTCTTGGCCAGGTCAGATCGTGATCTGCGCTAGCCAGGTGCACTGGACTAGCGAGGTTTGCGAGTCCTTCGAGACTCACGCCGTACCACAGTATTTACTGAAGTGCAACTCTCAAATTGAGCAGTCTGTTACCTTGGTCAGGGGAAGACTAGATTCAGGAGCTAGAATAACGATGAACGCGTTGATCGTGATAGACGTCCATGCACGAGACGTAGTCAAGTTGCTTATTCACAATGAGGTGCAGGACGTGATGGACTTCGATTGGATCTCACAGTTGAGGTACTACTGGCTGGATGACACCATCACTGTCGCGATGATTACCACAAGTATATCGTATGCCTTTGAGTATCTAGGTAATACTGCCAGATTGGTAATCACACCTTTGACTGACAGGTGTTATAGAACTCTGATGGGGGCTTTAAAATTAAATTTTGGTGGCTCTCCGGAGGGACCAGCTGGGACTGGTAAGACTGAGACAGCCAAGGATCTGGCGAAAGCTATCGCCAAACAGTGCGTGGTGTTTAATTGCTCTGATGGCCTTGATTATAAAGCGATGGGGAAGTTCTTCAAGGGACTCGCTCAGTCTGGAGCCTGGTCTTGCTTCGACGAGTTCAATAGAATCGACTTGGAAGTGCTTTCAGTGATAGCACAGCAGATCCTGTCCATACAAATGGCCATCAGCATGAAGCTGGAGACATTCATGTTCGAGGGGACGGAGCTGAAGCTGAACCCCACGTGCTACACTATAATCACAATGAACCCTGGTTATGCTGGTCGCGTGGAGCTGCCAGATAACCTGAAAGTGCTGTTTCGCTCTGTGGCCATGATGGTACCTGACTATGCCATGATCGGAGAGATTACTTTGTATTCCTTCGGCTTCATAGACGCTAAGAACTTAGCGGAGAAGATTGTCCACACATACAAACTGTGCTCTGAGCAGCTCAGCTCACAGAATCACTATGACTACGGCATGCGAGCTGTGAAGACTGTTCTCATTGCTGCTGGGAACCTGAAACTGAAGTACCCGATGCAGGATGAGTCCATGTTGGTTCTCAGAGCTATCATTGACGTGAATCTTCCAAAGTTCTTGGCCCAGGATGTTCCTCTGTTCAACGGTATCTATACAGATTTGTTCCCTGGCGTTGAACTACCTCAGGCTGATCGAGACGAGTTGATCGATTTGCTGAAAGTAATCTTGGAAAAGAGAAATCTGCAAGCTACACCCTGGTACATGGAGAAGATAGTGCAGATTTATGAGATGATTCTAGTGCGTCATGGATTAATGATTGTTGGACGCACGCTTAGCGGGAAAACAATGGCGTACCAGTGTCTAGCGGAAGCCTTAGGCGACCTGTCAGGTAAAAGACGGGCTACTATGAAAGAGAACCAAACTGTTTACAAGATCATCAACCCAAAGGCTATCACCCTGGACCAGTTGTACGGGAGCTTTGATCCGGTGTCTCATGAGTGGAGCGATGGTGTTCTGGCGAATATGTTCAGAGAGTTTGCTCAGTCTTTTTCTGTGGACCGCAAGTGGATAGTGTTTGATGGCCCTGTGGATGCAATGTGGATAGAAAGCATGAACACAGTGCTCGATGATAATAAGAAGCTTTGTCTGATGTCTGGGGAGATTATATCCATGTCGAACAAGATGAATATGATGTTTGAACCCGAAGACCTGGAGCACGCGTCGCCAGCTACTGTCAGCAGATGCGGAATGATCTATATGGAGCCTTCTCAGCTAGGTTGGAATGCATTGTTTGAGTCGTATAAGAAGTATCTTAAAGAGAAGCTGCTGCTTGAGCAGTTTGAACTTGTCGTGGAGTTGATTGACTGGTTAACAGTACCAATTTTTGACTTTATAAGTCGATATTGTAAGACGTTTATACCAGTATCGCAGCTTCAGTTGTTCTTGGTAAGTGCTATGCTTGTTAGACAGTGCGTAGTTGTTGATAGTGTAGTTCGTGAAAGTAATACTTGACATTTTAGTCTTTTACAAGACTTCTCACTGCGATGTTGGACGAGGAGACACAGGTTAGCACTGTATGGTTACAATGTATATTGTTGTTCAGCATGATTTGGGGCATGTGTTCAGTGTTGATCAGCGACAGCAGGAAGTCTTTTGATGTTTATATAAGAAAAGTGTTATTGGGTAATGATGCAGAGTGTCCCAGACCAAAATCATTTAAGTTGTCAAAGCAGCAACTATTTCCTGATAGGGGTACAGTGTACGAGTGGATATATGACAAAAGGAATAATGGCAGTTGGATATCTTGGATGGACACAACCTTAATGGTACGTACACTCCGCGACAAAAAGATGACGCACCTGATTTATTTAAGGTTTTTGTAATTTGCATGTAATGAAAATGTTAAAAAGCGTTACATTATTACGTGCAAATTACGAAAACTTCAAACAAGTCAGGTATGACCTTCTTGTCGTAGAGTGTAATAAGTCTTACTATGATAGTTAAAACAAAATCATTGTTTCATGACCTTCCCATTCGTATTCCAGGCTTCACTACTCCCAGAGTCAAAATCCAATCAACTAATCGTGCCAACCTCCGAGGTAGTGATCCAGAACTTCTTCCTAACAAACTTACTATATAGATCAATACCTCTTCTGTTCGTTGGGCCAACCGGTACCGGCAAGTCGGTAGTTACCTCGGACTACTTGGTGTCCTTGAATCGAGACAAATACATAGAAAACGTGATAAACTTCAGCGCATGCACCACAGCCTATCAAACGCAAGAAATGGTGATGTCGAAGCTAGACCGTAGAAGAAAGGGTGTCTTTGGTCCGCCAATGGGAAAGAAATGTATTCTCTTCGTGGACGACTTGAGCGTGCCACAGAAAGAAATCTATGGTGCTCAGCCACCCGTCGAATTAATCCGTCAGTGGGTAGATCATGGGCATTGGTTCGACGTGAAGGACACAACGATGTTATACTTGGTGGACATGTTCCTGATCGTTGCAATGCTGCCACCAGGTGGTAGCTCCAACGTGGTGACTTCTAGACTAACTCGCCATACGAACATAATTGGCATCGACGTGTTTGAGGAAGCAACCATATATAAAATCTTCTCCACGATCGTGGAAACTCATTTCGCAAAGGGATTTCCTCAGGAAGTTGCAAGATTAGGAAAGATGGTAGTCAGTGCCACTATTGACATATATTTCGCAGCCATCCAGCAGTTCTTGCCTACTCCAGCTAAGAGCCACTATACATTCAACCTGCGAGATTTCAGCAGAGTCATCAAAGGCATCCTCCTGGTTCCAGGCTCCAGAATGAAGGACCCTGACAAATTGATCAGATTATGGATCCACGAAGTATACCGAGTGTTCAATGATAGACTAGTAGACGAGAACGACCAGCAGATTCTGTTCAAAATGGTTCAGCACACCTGCTACGACCAGCTGCGTCAACCACTGGAAAAGGTGCTGTATCGGTTCCTGGCAGACGAGGAAAGAGAGATTAAGGCTGCACACATTCGTGACCTCTTCTTCGGCAACTACATCGAGCCCGACGCCCATCCCAAGGTGTACGACGAAGTGGTGGACCTGGAAGACCTGCAGAGCAAGATGGACTACTATCTGATGGAGTACAACATGCTCTCGAAGACTGAAATGCCCCTGGTCTTATTTAGGTACGCGATAGACCACATCTCGCGTATCTCGCGTATACTCCTTCAAGAAAACGGTCATGCTCTTCTGGTAGGAATTGGTGGATCTGGCAGAAGCTCTTGCGCTAAACTGGCAACTAGCATGTGCGAGTATGTGATACATCAAATAGAGATTACCAGGTCGTACGGATTCACGGAGTGGCGGGAAGACACGAAGAACTTGCTGCTGCGCGTTGGCTGCGATGGGAAGCCCACTAGTTTCCTCTTTGGGGATAATCAGATCAAGACCGAGTCTTTTGTGGAGGACATAAACATGATCCTGAACACTGCAGACATACCGAATTTGTACAATTCTGAGGAAAAGGGTGAGATCATGGACAAAATGTCAAATTTACCTCGCGATACTAGCGGGACAAAAGGAGAGACTACACCGATGACATTGTACGCTTTGTTCCTGGGGAGAGTGGTGAAGAATCTTCACCTGATTCTCACCATGTCACCGATCGGAAACGCATTCAGGAACCGTCTCAGAATGTTCCCGTCGCTAATCAACTGCTGCACCATCGACTGGTACACTATTTGGCCGGAAGACGCTTTAGAGAAGGTGGCAAGGATGTCCTTGCAGAACCTGCAGATCACCACAGAACTGCGGGAGAAATGTGTCCACATTTCTAAAGAGTTTCACACGAGCATCACTCAAGCCAGCGCGGACTATTTTAGAACGCAAGGTAGGAGGGTACTATATTATACAGAGTGGAGCACGTAACTGGAACCACTTCGATTCTTCTTCTTTTTTGGTTTATCTTTATTAGTGCATCTTCTTTTTTAATTTATTTATTTGAGTTCGAATTTTTCCATCTGTCACTTTCTCATTTGTGTGTTCTACCCTTAGGTAGGAGATATTATACCACTCCCACGAGCTTCCTGCAGCTGATCAAGCTTCTGAGCAAGCTGTACGAGCAGAAGACTCAGGCGATAGTGTTGCAGCAGAACCGTTATGTGACTGGTTTGGAGAAGCTGGATTTCGCGGCTGGTGAGATCGCGGTAATGAAGGAGGAGTTACAGGAGCTGCAACCTAAGCTAATGAAGCAGTCCGAGTTGAGCAACAAGCTCATGATCAAGATAGAACAGGACACGATCAACATAGAGGCAAGGAAGGAGGTGGTGGCTGCCGAGGAAGCGTTAGCAAATGAAGCAGCTGCAGCATCTCAGGCCATCAAGGATGACTGCGAGAGCGACTTGGCCGAAGCTACTCCTGCTCTAGAAGCTGCACTGTCTGCGTTGGATACCTTAAAACCCGCGGACATAACCATCGTTCGATCTATGAAGAGTCCACCGGCGGGTGTGAGATTGGTAATGGAAGCTGTCTGCGTGTTAAAAGGCGTAAAGCCCGAGAAAGTGACAGACTTAACCACAGGTCAAACGGTGGAAGACTTTTGGCCAGCCTCCATAAGGGTCCTCGGTGACATGAAGTTCCTCGAGAGCCTGAGGAACTTCGACAAGGACAACGTGCCGCCGGCGTACATGAAGAGGATCCGTGATAAGTTCATCAACGACAGGAGCTTTCAACCGGACGCCGTTAAAAAGGTCTCGACCGCTTGCGAGGGTCTCTGCAAATGGGTGAGAGCCATGGAGGTCTACGACAGGGTGATCAAAGTGGTGAAGCCAAAGCAGGAGATGCTAGCGGAAGCTGAAGCTGCTCTGGCCTTGCAGATGGAGGCTTTGAATGCGAAAAGAGCGCTTCTGCAGGATGTCAGCCAGAAATTGCAGGCTCTGAACGACGAGTTCGCTGAATGCATGCGCGAGAAGAAGAAGTTGGAGGATCAGATCAACTTCTGCATGCAGAAGCTGGACAGAGCTGAGAAGCTGCTGGGTGGTTTGAGTGGAGAGAAGAATAGGTGGAATGAAACTGCGATTGCATTAGGCGAGAGCCTTCATAACGTCATAGGCGATGTACTGCTTTGTTCCGGAGTGATAGCTTACCTAGGAGCCTTCACGGTCGACTACAGGACTACCCTGATTGCTCAGTGGTACTCGTTCTGTCAGAAAATTAAGATCCCCTGTGCCGCGAAGTTCAGTTTGATCGATGTTCTTGGTAGGCAGGTAGAGATCAGAGCGTGGACTATCTTTGGCCTGCCTGCGGACAACTATTCTGTGGAAAATGGCATAATCGTGAAGAACGCTGACCGCTGGCCGCTCATGATCGACCCTCAAAATCAGGCGAATAAATGGGTGAAGAACATGGAGAAGGAGAACAAGTTGATCGTCATGAAGCTCTCCGATCCGAATTACGTGAAGGTGGTCGAAACTTGTATACAACTTGGAATACCCATTCTGTTGGAGAACATTCTAGAGGAAATCGATGCTATACTCGAGCCGGTACTGTTGAAGAACATCTACAAGGAGCGTGGTGTGCTATACATGAAGTTCGGCGAGAATGTTATCGAGTACAACACCGACTTCCGGTTCTATATTACGACGTGTCTGAGGAATCCTCATTATCTGCCGGAAGTGGTCGTTAAGGTGACCTTGTTGAACTTCATGATCACTCCACAGGGTTTGCAGGATCAGTTGTTGGGTATTGTTGTTGCTAAAGACCTGCCTGTTCTTGAAGAGCGTAAAAATCAAATGATAGTGGAAGGTGCTAACAACAGGAAGATTCTGGAGGAGATAGAGAACAAGATCTTGGAGGTGTTGTCTTTGTCGGAGGGCAATATATTGGAGGATGAAACTGCGATCACGATACTGTCCTCTTCGAAAGTATTGTCCGAGGACATCCAAGCGAAGCAGAAGATTGCTACCAAAACAGCCATAGAGATCGACGACGCTCGCAACAAGTATAAACCCGTTTCAGGACACGGTTCCGTCCTCTTCTTCTGCATCTCGGAGCTGACGAATATAGACCCTATGTACCAGTACTCCTTGGTGTGGTTCATCCATTTATATGTCATGGCGATAGTCAACAGTAAGCAGACCACGAACCTGGAGGCCCGGATAAAGGGCTTGAACGAGTACTTCACTGCGAGCATCTACAGGAACGTGTGCAGGTCAGAGTTGGGCAAAAGTTATTTCAAATAACGAATCAGAAAAATTATTCGTCATTCGCGAATAACGATTGAATTCAGTAGGACAACAAAATACAGTTCCAGTTAATAAATAATAGTTTTAATTTACTCTATAAAATCGAAATGTTAATGATTTATATACATGTTAACACGGTATATGTAACAACTACAAATTCAATCGATATCACTCATTTAGTGGAACTACAGTAATTTTGAATAATTCTCAACTCTGGTGCAGATCTCTATTCGAGAATGACAAGCTGATATTCTCCTTCATCTTGTGCATCGGCTTGATGCGTGCCGCTGGACAGTTGGAAGAAACTCTTTGGACTTTCTTGTTGACCGGTGGAATAGCTTTAGACAATCCTTACCCTAATCCTGATCCGTCTTGGTTGACCGATAGGTCCTGGTCTGAAGTGGTCAGAGCCACAGACCTGCAAGGACTTCAGAAACTGAGAGAGTCCTTCCAGAAGGACACGCGTCAATGGAAGGCCTACTACGACCTGTCCAATCCTCAGGAAAATCCTTTTCCTCATCCGTTCGACGAAGTGACCGAGAGCTTGACGAAGCTGGTGATCCTCAGGAGTATAAGGCCTGATAAAATCGTGGCAGCCGTGAGGACCTTCATCATACACCATATGGGACAATCCTTTGTTGAACCTCCTCCATTTGACCTTCAAGCGTCCTACAACGACTCCAGCAACGTGACTCCGCTAATTTTCATTTTATCCCCTGGATCTGATCCTATGGCTGGACTAGTTAGGTTCGCAGAGAACTATGGCATATCACAGAAGAATCTCATGACCATATCTCTGGGCCAAGGTCAAGGCCCCATAGCCGCGAACATGATCAACATGGGTATTCAAACTGGAGAATGGGTGGTACTACAGAATTGTCACTTGGCGGTCTCATGGATGAAGGAGCTTGATAGAATCTGTAGTGAAATCGTCACTCCTGAAAATACGAATTCGAAATTTAGATTATGGTTGACTAGTTACCCGTCAAAGGATTTTCCTATTTCCATTCTGCAGAACGGCGTGAAGATGACCAATGAACCCCCGAAAGGGTTGAAGAACAATTTACTCAGAAGCTACTTGAACGATCCTATATCGGACCCTAACTTTTATAATGGTTGCAGAAAGGTAGTAGAGTGGAGGCATCTGCTATTCGCTTTGTGCTTCTTCCATGCTGTCGTCCAAGAGAGACGTAACTTTGGACCTTTGGGTTGGAATATTCCGTATGAGTTCAATGAATCGGATCTGCGGATTAGTATTTTACAATTGCAGGTGAACTGTCCAAAAATCCATCTAATTCTTAGCGTTTTTATGACTTTTAGTGTTACGTCGGTCAGATACGACCGACAGAATCTTTTTATTAAACTTGAAAATCAATTTTGACTACAATCCATTAAGTAAACCAAATTTTATTAAGATCTACAAGGTGCAAGAACGTTACAAAAATTATTGTAAACTTTTCTTTATTCTTGTATTATTAAATAAGTTATTTCGATTTTGTGTGACTTTTAATGAACCATTGAACTCTTTCAGCATTTCCTGGATGACTATGACAAGGTGCCTTTTGCTGCGCTTCTCTATCTAACGGGCGAATGTAATTATGGTGGACGCGTTACAGATGATAAGGATAGACGTCTGCTGAACTGTATAATTGAAGGGTTCTACAATTCCTCAGTTGTCATTCAGCAAGAGTAAGTATATTGCACATTTATAGATACTTACGTATCTACAAAAAATTTGTGTCAAATAGTTTTGTCTAAACTATAAATGTGCAACGTTCCATCAAGATCGTTGATTGACGGTTGGTTGATGTTTCTTGTCAGCAAGAATAAATAAATAGAAGACAATAGGGTGAAATACTTACTAGTTACTATCTGCTGCAGGTACTGTTTCTCACCAAGCTGTATGTACCGCATGCCTCTCAACACTGATCAGCAGGGTTGCATAGCATACATCAGAAGTCTACCAATTAATCAGCAGCCTGAGGTATATGGTCTACACGAGAACGCGGACATAACGAAGGACAATCAAGAATCCATGCAGCTCCTAGATGGAGCTTTGCTGACACAGCCGGAGATTACTGGAGTTGGAGTCGAGCGAGACGTGGACGCCATGGTCTTCAGCTTATGCGACGACATTATGTCCAAAATAAGACTTCCTTTCGACGTTATAGAAGTGGCTAAAAAATATCCTGTGCTTTACATGAACAGCATGAATACGGTCCTCCGTCAGGAGCTGATCAGGTTCAACGACCTCCTGCACGTGCTTAGAGACAGTCTGGTGAACGTACAAAAAGCCATCAAGGGCTTGGTTCTAATGTCAGCGGAACTGGAAGAGGTCTTCACGAGCATGAGCATCGGGAAAGTGCCAGCAGCTTGGCAAAAGAAGTCCTACCCGTCCCTAAAACCGCTTGGAAGTTATATTAATGATTTGATAGAGAGATTAGAGTTCTTTCAAAATTGGATCGACCACGATTCACCGAATGTGTTCTGGATATCCGGCTTCTTTTTCACTCAGTCGTTTCTCACGGGTGTCTTGCAGAACTTTGCTCGGAAAAATACCATTCCAATTGATCAAGTGGACTTTGAGTTTGAAGTTACTAAGTTCGAGACCGATGTGAAGTCTTCGCCATCTTATGGTGTATATATAAAGGTAACTTTCGCATTGTAAACGCGAAATGTGATATAAAAAAAATTATATAGCATTCCATTTCAAAAATTGAAGGTCACCTACATTTAAAAAAAAGATATCCTAAGCACGAAAAAATTACATACGCCATTGCGTTGCTTGCAAAAAAGCAGGGTAAATATTTACTTTAGGGGAGGCATCTCCGATGACAGAATGTTGTCCTTGACAACATATGTCAAGGTCAAGGTCATCGGAGATGCCTCCCCTAAAGTTAAATATTTACCAATGTTTTGAGGGGTTCTGTAAATTTTTTCAACTTTCTTTTAGGGTTTGTTTCTAGAAGGTGCTCGGTGGAATAGAGAAATTAGAGCGATAGATGAATCGAAGCCCAAAATCATGTTTGACATTCTACCAGTAATATGGTTACAGCCCGGTAAAAAGGCCGAGTTTGTTGCTAAACCTGTGTACTACTGTCCAGTGTACAAGACGAGTGAAAGACGAGGCGTTTTAGCTACCACTGGCCATTCGTCCAACTTTGTCTTATACATTTTGCTGTTGACGCAGGTTAGTGAATCACACTGGATTAGAAGAGGAACAGCATCTTTGTGTCAACTCGACGACTGATGGCACTGCATTTATTTTTGAAATCGAGGAGGGACAAATTTAACTTCATCCAAAGCGTCAACAAAATTTTAGGTCTGTATTATTTATTAATATCTTCTAACTTGCAATGAACAACATCGTGTAGTTAAATATTATCTCGGTAATTTCCAAAATAAATTGAAAATTGTCTAAGAACACGCTATGGCGACGTGTCTCTTTCTTTGCATATTGTTGATACATAGTTAACACTAAGTTTACGGGACGCGGTTTAATATTTTTAATTTACGATTATTGAGATTGTGAAGATGCGTCCATGAGAAATTATTCAACAAATTTATTTCTTTAGGTATGTATTATAGAAAAAATACCTAAAAATTTGGATAAACACATTCTCGTTATTTTTATAAAGTAATGTAAAATAATTACTTTCAATGCTCCGTGCATTATAATAATATAATTAAACTAATATAGTTAAAATTTGTTGAACAATGTGATTAGTTTAGCAACTTTCGCACCACTCTCCTCTATGTGCTGAATGTTGCAGCAGCATTTTGTTCTCAGTGGAAAAGTGGTCTTTAATAGTCATTTAATTCTACTTATCCAATTGTAGTTTAATATGTACAATCTGCTCGCTCTGTCTGATACGTTTGAGTTATGAATTTTATTTTGGGCATGTTAGGTGGGATAATGTACAACTCGAAACATGTGCATATGAAAAAATTGTTTATTTAATGAAATTTCCATAAGAATAGACGGTCAATATCATTGCATCGATGGTCGTAATATTGTCATATAGTATCGATTTTTTTTTCATCTTTGTACAGTTAAATATATATACAATACAGACTTATAACAATATATTATGATTTGTTCAACAGCTGATTTCCAGATGTTCATTCACGTATAACAAAATTTCAAGTAGTGCGAATATAATTAACAATTTTCGATAACATTTTTCGAGATACAGATATGAGATGACAAGATTGAACTCTTCTCGTATTAAATTACATTTTCCAAAGTCCATTCAGATTTATTTCCTATCTTCCACACGATATAGACCCTTTAGCTTCAATGATTAAAATAATACTGATTGTTGTCTTGAGATTTTGTTATGTTTTGAACAATTTTAATCGAAAAGGATATTTCAAAAAAATATTTGAGAGATTTTCGTATAGTTTGCTTAAACATTATTACAAAAAATTAATTCAGTTACTAGATGGCATACAGAAATCACAAATTCCGTACTTACCCTAAGTAATATTAAATAACCGATCATTTCCATGCTATTGAAAATTCGAAGTATATACATCACTCTTTATAATGATACAAATATATAACAATTCATTATTTTGCTAGTTATCCTATAAGGAGAAATGCTCAAGGTCCGTTCAACGATTCAAATCAGCATACGTAAACCGAACATTAACAATTGTTTACAGACTCTACTCGTTAAACGGACTGTACACGTTTAATCTTGGTCGCTGTACAGTTGCATAGTAATTATAAAATCAATCATTTACATTATAAATTTCAAATATAAAAAATCTCATATAACAACATGAACAATCTCCTTCTCTTCATTCAAATATTTCCGCGAAGACATAGTTTCTCAAGTATATAGTTTTCCCTCCGTAGCGTCGCTCTCTATCCCCACCACGTGAACCAACAGTGGGAGGAGCAGCGAGTCGACAGCAAATGAGAGCGAAGACAAAATTTTCCACTACTCTCGAACGTCTCGCGCGACGTTACGGAGAAAGAACTGGATTATGGACAGAGTTGGGCAAAAGTTATGTCGAATAACGAATAATGCACAACTCTGGTTATGGAATATACGACTTACTGCCATGTCCTGGCCGTGCTCTAATATAAATCTGTTCATATAACAAACATATATACAATAATAACAGTTCTGGTATTTAAAATATGTCGACAACCTCTCCGATATAAAACAAACTACATATACTATTGAGCATTTTTCGTATAAATTATTCGTTGTGGGCTCGTGTCTGTTTATTCTTCGACGAAGGTAGTGTTTGTCTCGGACGTGGTGTTATCAGCTTCCCTTCTCGTGACGCGTTCGACGTAACAGAAAGCAACGGTACCGATGACAATGCTTATCGTCAATACGAGAAGCTGTACGTAAAGACTGAGACTGCTGCTGTAAGCGAAGCTGATGGCAGCGGCGACTGACTGGCAGAACTTGAAAAGCGCGAACGCTGGCGCACTCTGGTTAGCAAAAAGTATGCCGATCAACGTGTACACCTGGGTGTTGAAGCAGGCATCACCAAAACCCAACGCAAGGCTTCCAGCCATGGCTAAGATCGGCGAAGGCTGGATAAATCCTATACCATTGGTATCTTTGAAGGGCGAATCGTTAGGGAGGTTCAAGAAAATGGTGATGAAGGCCAACAGGTGCACGCCGAATCCCGTGAGCACTACCATCCATCCGCCGCAATTGCGAGCCACCTTCGATGCGAAAATTCCGAAGATTGTGCCGCCAACGACTTCGCCGATTCCGATGAAGATTCCCGAGAGTCCCACCAGCCTCTTGCGCTCGTCGCCCATCGCCTTAGTGAATCCAATGCTAGAGGAATAGACGCCCGAGTAGAACGTCAATACTAGACCAGTGTATATAAACGTCAGTGACAGCAGAAGTATTTTTGGTGTCAGGAAAAGACTGAACGCGTCCTGGAAAGCCTTCCAAGCGGCTAGCCATGGCTTCTCTCGCGCTGGCTCTGGGATCTGAAGTTCCCTGTCAGCGCTAGAGACTCCTTCAGCTTCACCCAGGACCAACCTCTGCGACGTCCTCCTTAATGTAGCCAGCAGACAGGTGCCTGCGATGGCCAAGCCAGTTAACACACTGAAAACCAATTTTCGGACCGGAGCGCCGATTGTCGGGTCTTGGAACATGAAGTACACGAACAGATTCCCGGCGACATTCGACAATTGGAAGATCGCCCAGAACACTCCGCTGTTTCTGGACATGGTATCCGGGTCGCTGTTCTCGGTCAGATACTGTCCGTGTCCTGTCCATATCAATGCAGCTCCAAAACCGAGAATACTGGAGGCGGTATAGAGCATAGCGGTTTGAGGCCACAGGAACGATGCTATGAAAAGGACGTAACAGCAAGATCCAGTTATTATCGCAACCCTTGGCCCTGTCATGGAGATGTACGATGGAGCTAACCAGTTGCAGATGGCAAGGACAGCATAGATTATGGACAAGCTGGCGTAAGCATTGCCGGTGAAGGTCTTATCATCATCCTTGATACTTTGCAGCACGGTTTGCTGTGAAAGAAATATAAAGTTTAGCGTGGCATTAATGTGTGCTACCAATCTCCAGCACAACTGAATATAAAAGATCCTGTTTCAAATCTGGTCTCATTCTGATTACAAAAGCATGCTGACTGGGATATATCAACAAAAGAAATTAGTTGGTCATGTTTTTAGGATTTTCTAGTAGAAACAAATGTCCCAACTTAACAAATTAGTTACATATAATGCATACAACAAACTTAAGGGAATCCCCCCTTTAGTTCCGTATTTATTACTTAGGAATGTTTTAAATTCTCTGTCTAGAATTCTGCATTGCCGACGGAGTAGCAAATGGCACCCTAGCGAACTCTACCCGAATAAAACCGTCGATCAGTGAACTATGTAAGACTGCAACACGAAAGTATGTGTGAGAGAAGATTAGCTTCTGCAGTGTGTCGGTTACAAAAAGATTCAATGTTGTGCGACTTTGATTGTTTGAACAATTTGATGCCAACATTTAACGGAGAATTTCCTCTCCAACTGGTACATGAGAAAGTATGTTACATTTGATAATATGTAAAAGTACACATTTTTCACATAATTTAATGGTACTGATGACAACATACAAAAGTATGAAACATATGCACTAGTCTCGTTATCTTTATACTATTTATCAAGATTTAATCGTCTCTGATACAGCGGCTGTTTTACTTCAATTAAATACTGTTACAAAGAATACATGCTATATAAACTTAGAATTACTGTTATCAATTTGATATATAAGCCTATCGAATGTGATTTTTACAGAAATAATTAAATGTTTGCTCTGATCCGATAAGAACAGAATTTAGATCAAGCTTATAGATTTCAATGTATTATATTCCAATGAATCTAGACCACAAGTATTGATCATATCAAAGAACCTCTAAAAAATTTCCATAAATATATATATCCAAACTCAATGATTAGTAAACATATTCCATTTAGTTGATACAACATTAATTTCAGAATATATTAATAAATCCTACCATAAAATACTGTGTGAATTTTATGTATTTACATATACTGTATCTTCATTACCCTAAATTCAAATTTTGAAAAATCTACAAGGATTGCTGCATATGGTATGCTGAGAATTTAAATACATATCAATTTATTCCGAGTCTTAAAGTGACAATATCTATAAGTTGCCATTAAGATTGGGAAGCTATAAATACATTCTAAAGAAAGTTGACTAACAACTTTTTAACTAATATTTTTTAATTATAGTACATCAATGAATGCGTATCATGGATAGGAATACAGATTATATTTGTAGATAACATTATTACAGATACAATAAGGTTTAAGATAAACATTGTAGACTTCTTAACAACACACAGATAAAATCTATTTTGTGATAGCAATTATCTAAAATTTTTTCAAATGGTTCTTTCAAAAATATCGTTGATTATTGGTTGTTTACTAAATGTTTTTCTAACAAAACGATAATATCATATTTTAAAATTTATTATAAATCGTGAAATATAAAACAGTAAAACTATCCGAAGAATTTGTGTTCATTGAGGGAGTAATTAAGAGTCATTAAGAGTCAAACATTTTTTATTTTGCATAAAGATCCACGGTAATATACACAAACCATTACGAAAAATTTATAATCAATGAAATTTTCTAAATTATTAAAATCTAATAATATTTTAATAATTTTCATTAATTCCTTAAATAAATTACCTAATACACGATACCATTTAATCATACCAATTGTGTTTTGAAAGTAGTGTACATGTGAAAGCAGTTCTGAGGGAAAAAACTGTGTGTACCTACATCAACACGGAACAGGATAATAGAAACGTCACGGAAACTCGAAACTATACGGAAAAATAGAAAACACATTGCGTGTCAGAGTTTGAATTTCGTATACTGCGCACGTCAAGGTGTATGTGCATGGTCCGACGTGGATGGAATTTTTGAAAAGTACACATCTATCGCGGAAGTGACAGAAATCACGATCATCTAAAATCACTGACCTGATTCGGTTGTCAAACGCATATGTCAACGTTGCCCTCGCACTTACCTCGATGTTGCCCATCGTTTGAAATGCGGTAAATACCAACATGAAACCCCAACTCAGTATTATCACATTTACAAAATTCCTATTTATCGTCATGACGATCGCGTTGAATAAAATCGGTCTTAATCGAAACGGAAAAAACGATGGAACTCCGCTTGTTTGTTTTTCGCGCGCACAGTTCAGTTTCGCTGCTGGAAACCGTACGTTTCTAGTTAACAGATGGTGTCGGTATGACTATAAAACAGTGATGGGCATTTTTGACTGCCGCAGTCAAGAAGCATCCGCGGAGCTTCCCCCACCAACCGCTCTTTCGTGCAGCGCGCACCTTCGCTGCGCAGCAGTGTCTCGTATCTGTCTACCAGTCAGAGTTGGGCAAATTTTATTTCGAATAACGAATAAGGAATAGCGAATAAAGTCCCAGGATTTATTCGATAATAACGACTAACGATTTCATTCGCCGAGAATTATTCGTTATTCACGAATAAATCCCGGGACTTTCATTCATTGTTCGTTATTCTAAATTACGAGAATAAAGACTGCGAATAAACCATAAGCGCAGCCGGCACCGGCAACGACGGCAGCCTTTATGGGTACAGGTATAGGAACCCGACGCCGACACAGTGTTGGGATATTGCGCGGGTTACACGCGCATGCGCGAACAAATGCAGGGACGTATCTATTTACGTCTTAAATTTGTAGGCAAAGTAGGGGGGAACTATTACTAGTGGGATAGTGCTATAACTATGTATTATATATATTATGTGTACATATGTATATATTAAATTTTAATATATATGTATATATATACACACACATACACATATTATACATTTATTTTTCAAAAATAAATCATAACAAAATTTTCGAAATTATGCGAGGTGACGAAGGTACCCCATTTTGGCCAATAGTTTTACGTTACTGACGATAAAATCGTCGCGCATGCGCGTGTAACACGCGCAATATCCCAACACTCCAGGCTCCAGGCTCCAGGCCCTGAGGCTTCTCGAGACGAGATCTCGGTTGACGATTGATGATATATATACAATACATAACTAAACACACATTTGTTGCCACGATTCTTCGCTTCACTCTCTAGACTGCACTCACACATTTATTCATACATATATACACGTCGCTGGTGCGTGCCGCGTGCGATGTCGATGACGCGATGTCATTCGACACCATTATTCGCTGGGCTATTCGAATAAATTTTTATTCGCTGGGCTTTTCGAATAAATTTTAATTCGCTGAGTTATTCGAATGAAATTTCTCTGCCTTCCAGTGCCTTCGTTTTCCCCGTCATACGTCCCTCCATAGCCGACTAGGTTGGTGGGAGAAGAAGGCAACTCAGGGGCCCCTACCGAGCCCATCACTGCTATAAAAGAAAACCACGAATGATCGCCTACGTCGTGATCACTGCCTACGTCGTAGGTCGTAAGCCCTACGATGTGTATATAGTGTTGTCTCTTTCCCTTCTGTTTACGCGATTTGAAGTTATCGCCGGAACGTTGCTGGTAAACTTGCATCAACTTGATCAACTTGCATTGATTATGCAACACACCATGAAACGAAGGAGTGTCATTATTCGTTCTCCAATCATGAAAAACTACGAAAAATGATACAAATTATTATTAAACATGTCTTTAGCAGGACTGGAGTATTTTTTGCGATTATTCTGCTGGTCTTGATTAATATTTAGACATTTTTCACGAGGATATTACGATCGACATAACCTATAACGCTATCTACGGCTAATTGTCCAAGTTGGAGTTGATAATTTTGTTAATTTTCCCTAGATGACGCTACGGACCTTTTCTTTTATGAAATAACGAATAAAAACGAAATATCAATCAAGAATTATTAATATAAATGAAGTATTTATTCATGCGACCTTGAATGTCAATTTCATACTGTTGGGGATACGATTTAATTAAACTTTTTGCAATTACATATGTTATAAAGTACAGTCGTGGAGAGATCTTGTATCTTCAGTATAACGGCACAGACGAAGTATAGGAGTAGTCCAATCATCATATCACAGACTCACCGACAAGATACTGTTCACAACACAAACTTAAGATAAATCACTCGCCGGTGACACGACACAACACAAGCTTGTAAGTGTCTCTGTGTGACTGGTCTACTGCAATATTTCGTCGGTGATATTCAGTGATATTAGTTCATATTAGTTCCACAATATTAGTTCCGACCGATACGGAAGGATGTGACACAGAGATGGTAAAGGGGGTCTAAAAATTAAAATATAAATTATATTAATCTCGAATATAAATGAGCTAATTAAATAAAATTTTTTTTGTAATAAAGATTTAGTTGCTTATTCATCTGTTGTTCATATAGGGGTATTATTTAGAGCCCCGCGGACGTGAAAGAAAATAATACATTGGGTGATTGGTCTAATCCTATACCTCGTCTGTGATAACAGTTATAATAAATATATTTCAATTGTTTTTGCGCGAATAAAGTACATACATAATTTCAATTGGAAATTGTACCGCTGTTGCGAGTGAAACGTATTTAAATTTTCCCGCCATGAGGATGATTATTCGTTCTAAACCGAATCTTAGAGAGGAACGAAAATGGCGGACCGTTGCCAGTAAAAACTCGTTGGCTATCCCGTTATCGGATGCTCCGATAGAATTTTGCAAGGCGATAAAAAAAAATTGCGGAACGATAAGAAATCGGTGTGGCGTGGAAGAATGTGAGGTGTGGAAATTTCGCGCAGTTTTTTCAAACTTTTGATACGGTCGCCTGGCGAGCAAGGGTGTAATAAAATGCCGTGATTAAAATTTGCGACGTTTTTGACACGTTTACAAACTGGATATTTTCGGTGCTGATTTTTGTGTATGGTTTTTAAAAGTGGCAACTAATCGACGGTACAAGAAGACAGGCCGGTCCGTGGCCGTAGTATTTGTTGGTGGAGGGTATGAAATCACTGTACAAACACTATGACGAATTGTCTTGATCGAAGCAATGCAAAGGAGTCTCCCTTCTTTTTCTGTCAAGCCTATAGTATTTTTAGTGTCGCGCGATCGCATTAAAAATGCATACCTGTGAACATTAAAGTCAACAAGTGACAAGTGTTTACGTGACTGATCTATAGTTGAGTAAAATACCAGTTTATTTATGGAAGAAGTTTTAGATGCTTATCAATCATGAAGAAACAGTTTTTCAGAGTTAAACAGCTCGCGGATCAAACGTTCTCTAGGTAATCATTCCTCCAAATATTCTCGTTCTGTTTATTTGTTCGACAAATCGCGAAATTCCCCTTGTTGTTTCTCGGAATGTGTCTATGATAACGTCGGAAACGTTTACAAATAGATTGTAAAAGAGAAAGAGCAAACAATTTGTTTCAGTATCTTTGGCATTTGATAACAAAGTGATAAAGAGTAACACCTACTCTGCCTTTACTTTTTACGCCTTTCGGTATGAAAGTTTTTAATGATACGCAACCAATAATAGCGAGCATGCTATATACCAAAATAGATGATGAATCAGAGAATCTTAAAATGGATTGACTTTACACAACTTCGAATCTGATTTCCATGCAAATTTATTGGCATGTTAAACTTTTCCAAACATTCTTTTTTATAGAGCTGGTAAGACGGAAGTGCTCACGGACGATTTACAAGCTGCAGACAAACATGTCGAGCAGATTAGGTTGGCTCTCATTGGGCTAAGCAAAAGGCTCACCAATCCTCCAAATCAAGCTATAGCGCAGGATGTGGCAATTAAAGAAAAACGGCTGGTAATATTCAATAACAGAAGCTTCTTATTAAACTGTTTCATCTGATAATGTTCAAATTATATTGAAATATTTGCGATACAAATATTTTTAGTAGTTATTGAAGCATATTAGAGAAAACATTTGACGTTCCAATAATTATATATTAAAAGAGGAACTTCAATCCGTATTCCAGAATTTTTTTCGAGTTTTTGAAAGTCTAAAACAGTAAAAAAATTAGTCGTGAACATAAACGACTCAGTATGCAGACAAAGGGTTAATATAAAAGTTTAAAATGGTTTGCAAAGCTTTAAATATTTAAATGCATTGAGCAAACCAAAAGTTTCTCTATTGTGTCTATTATTTGTTAAATGTGTGTTTGATTTTTAGAAAAAATGCCCAGAATATGTATTAGGGCAGACGATGCAAGAAAATGCCCCCGACGACGGGCTTATGGGTTTTACGCTTACAGAATGTGGCCGTGCACAAATATCTTTAGCGAATGAAACGATCGAACACGAAGCGAAAGTTGAGCAATATGTAACAAGCCCTCTACAACATATTTTAGATACGGATGTACCAAATATATTAAAGCATAAAAGAAATTTAGCCCGGTTAATCTTGGATATGGATAGCGTGAGAACAAGATATCAGCAAGCTAGCAAGCATAGTGCTGGTAATTAACGATTTATAGAGCAATTATATGTTTAAAGGTTCTTCGAATTTTCTGAGCAATATCTTTGTTCAAAAGGTACGGGTGCAGCAAAGGTAGACAATTTAAGGGAAGAATTAGAAGAGGCTGAAGCTAAGGTGGAGCAATGCAGAGACCAGTTGGCTGCAGAAATGTTTCAACTTATGTCCAGAGAAACTGAATTAGCACACACTATTATTCAATATGTAAAACTTCAAAGAGCTTACCATGAAAGTGCGCTGCATTGTTTGGAAGAGCTTATTCCAGGATTAGAAAGTTACATAAGTAAGTATTTTGATATTAGTCAACTTTTGGAACCAGAAAATGATAAACTGATATAATAATTAAATGTTTAGTAATTTATTAAATGCAAACTGAATTTAATAATGTAAGCAATATTTTGAATAATAGTATAGCAATTTTTAGCCTCGAAGTTGCAACTCGATTGCCAAGGGTTAATTCCATATTTTATTTAGAAAAAAATTGTTGTCTTGTAGCGTATGGTGTTGGAATATTTATCCTTCTCTAATTTCAGATGACAATGAAATGAAACCGGTTTATGGTTATCCACTTGAGGAGCACCTTAGGGTGACTAATAGAAAGATTGCTTTGCCTATCCAATTATGCGTATCCGCTTTATTACGACTGGGTATGGAAGAAGAAGGCCTTTTTAGAATAGCTGGCGCTGCATCAAAATCGCGGCGAATTAAGTTAAGTTTAGACGCCTGCTGCCTTACGTTACCAACTGCTCTGGAATATAAGGATCCTCATGTGATCGCTGGCGCGTTAAAGTCTTATTTAAGAGAACTCCCGGAGCCTCTTTTAACATACAAGTAAGTGCGACAGTTTTTTGCACGGTAAACAAAGGAATGGAAAATGGGGAAGGTTGTACGAAGCGTGTTTTACTAATTTCAAGGTTATATCCTGAATGGATGGCAGCTGCGAAGATAACAAATAATGAGACAAGATTGAGAGCTCTTTGGGAGGTGCTATACAAACTACCTCCCGCGAATCTAGAAAATTTACGGTTCCTAATCAAATTTTTGGCTGTACTCACGAAAAACCAAGACATAAACAAAATGTCGCCGCAAAACATTGCAATTGTTATCGCGCCGAATTTAATATGGAGTCCCCAAGAGGATGCGAATACAATGGTGTAAGAACAGTCTTCCTTCCACAAACTGTTACAAAGAACGTTCTAATTTAACGTTCGCACCGCCGTCGGTGGGTCTTTTTAAATCCAGAAATCACAGTTCTGCTACTTGTATTCTCTTTGTAACTCTGAGAACTTCGGGTCTGCAGAGTCACAATTATAGAAGCGATACTACATTCTTTGTAGTATTCATTTTAGCATATATTACAAAAGAAATTAATCAAATAATCATTTTTATGTAAACATTAATGTAGAAATGTCCGAGTCGGAAAAGACCGATCGATGGCCGTCCGCGTAAAATGTTTATCGATCACCGTGCGAGTGTTAATTATTGTACGAGCGACTTTCTAATTGCTTGTGTCGTGATAATTTTCTATTTATACGATCTTTATTGTCATTCCAGAATGAACATGAGCACAGCTAATAATTCTAGTCTTATAGTGGATCAGTTGATTACATACGCAAATTGGTTTTTTCCTGGTGAAATAGATTTTGACCGTGATCTGGATGTTGGCATTATAAACGGTATAGAAAACCAAATCACCGGCATGCGTCGTTGCGTTTCGAACAGCAGCCTCAGTGATCACGGTGAAAGTCCTCCGCAAGGTAGTCCTAAGCCAGCAGCTCGTAGAAAAAATAAACCGGCTCCGACGCCACCGAATAGTACCACGCCTGACAAACATGATAATAAAAAGCCCGATGAGAAACCGCCACCGACACCTGACAAACCACCAAGACCTCTAACATCCGCGACCCTTACTCGTACAGTGCATAAAGCTCATAAACAAGATGTGATAAATACAGAGTTACCAGTCAAGCAAGAAAATAGTATAGAAAAACAGGACTCCAATTCGGAAACAGAAGTCAAGCAAACACATGATACAGTAGCTGTGGAGACACCGTCTTCGAGTGGTCCGGAACACATAAACGAGGTACTAGACGAATTGCGTAATGTTCAGGCGGAGGTCGAAAAAAGAAATCAGGAAATACAAAAACCGGAAAGAAAATTGACCACGGTAGCAAGCACGGAAAAAACTACCGTGGAGAATTTGTCGAACAATAAGACGGAGACAGAGAATTCGGAAACCTCGATACAGAGGGTAAAACCGGTAATCACTGAGAAACCACATCCTTCCACGTTGGAGAGACGGAGACCAGTCGCTGCCCCGAGGAGTATAACCAATGTAATACATAATGCAGGTAACGATAGTCACTGTTCAATACGTATTTCGAGTTTAAACATTCCAGTAAATGTAAATTTTCTTTTCTATTGTGTGTGGCTTTGTTCAAGCTTCTTCAACAATTATTTTTACTTTCAATTTAAAAGCTGTATGAATGCTACTTGTCTGATACAAGCTCATGAAGAAATTATTGTTTACTTCAAAAACGACGTAAGATATAAAGAAATAGGAATTAAACGTAAGAAAAGAACATTTGTATATATTTAAACGATGTTTAAGGCTGTAGTTTGCTTTTAACGTAAAATTATTCAGGAGTGAATGAAGATTGAAGTCCACGAAGAAGGTATTGTTTTTAATTATTGGTACAATTTGAATATTGTTGAAATTGCAGAAGAGACAGTCGAGTTACGTAGAAAGTCAGACAACACAAGTTCTACGAACACGAGCACCCTGGATAGAAGTAGTAAACCAGCTATACCAGAACGACCAGCTGGATTGATTCGACCTTCGAGCCTGATCAGACAACACCCACGTCACAGTAATGAAAATTTAGACAGTGAAACAGGGGTGAGTATCAGGCCGTTTCTTGCCGAGTTTGTTCGGCCACAGTTTTACATGTAAGATATAACTCTTAATAAATGTAGTTACTGCCAGTGGACACAACAAATATGCCTGGATATTACATTATTAAAATACAATAACGTAAGCTATATTTATAAAGTGGAGAACGATATTCTATTAAGAATTACGTATTGGGTTGTCGGAAAAGTCATGACGCATTTTTGCAAGAGATTGATACGAAAAATACGTCACGACATTCCCGACAACCCAATACATTAACCCGTTGACTGTCGTGTGGTGATCACTACTGACCGCCACTGAACTTTCCAACGACGCCAAACTCAATAAAAATCCGTAAAATTTTTTTTGTACGTCTGTACTCGCGCTACAATCCTCATGCACGTTCATCGATATCACACACATTCGCTCTTGAAATAAATGCGCGCAAAATAACTGTGCGACAAGCAATGGAATATCATCCCTACACAATGAATAGTAGAATAATGCTTTAACACGTTCCCTACTAATTTCATTTTCGTTACGTAAAATACAAAATTGTGATCATCACACATGTGTGAGACTGATAGCGAATAATTTCATTTTTAGTATTATAAACTTAAATATACATATAAATATACGATGTGGTTCTAACATGGACAATTTGATTCCGGCGCTCCGAGGCAAAACTAAGAAAACACGCACGGCAGTCAACGTGTTAACTTTGTTGGAAGTGTGAATACGAGATACAGTATTCTCTCCATAACTGTGAAAACTTCGTGTCTGCAAAATCACAGTTCACATTCTTCGAAAAAAAGAGTTACTGAGGTTTTTCGTCAATATAACACTTTTACTATCGTATTCGTCTAGTTTTTCTGATTAAATTGACACTAAACAGGATATAATTGCGATCATAATTACATGTGTAACAAGCGATTCAAGTTTTGGACTCCAAATTCACCAAAATTCGTGTCTCTACCATAATTGTGAAGAAATTTTTTCACAGTTACAAAGAGAATACTGTATGACGACAATAGTTTTCGCAGGGCTGTTAATCTGTTCTCTTCTTTCATAAAACCTGCAGCCTTTAACATTGGAAAGAGCTCACATGTACTCAGTGGACAAACAACAGGTCAGTATAATACAAGTGCGTGGCAATGGCAATGTGTTCTGCTCAACGGGCGACAACAATGGCAACATGGCTTCGAACTTGCAGAGAAGCCCGAGTGTAGGTAGTCGGCCGTCATCTATGTCCTTGTACGGTGAACGATCGGAAAAGCCTGCGAAACTAACCGCGCCAGAACAAACGAAAGCGCACGTGCGAACCAGATCGGAAGGGAATATTATTGATGTTCAAACACAGACTGAAACAGTGGTAGTTATTAAATCACCGCAACAACCTGTTCCGGCCTCGCCAAGGTTTCATCAGAGACCCCCAAGGCCACAGCCACCACCGCCACCTCCACCGACCGCTAAGCTCAAAACGGATCAAGAAAGCACCAATCTCTGAGATCAATTTGTAGAAAAATGTGATGATTACCATAAACCCGTTTGATAGTCGAACGGTTCTATGACAAGACGATAACATGGCATTATGGAAAATTACTGCAATGTAAGTTTTGTAAATTTTCTCATTTCGATGGGCCTCGGAGGTACCGATATTTTGACTATTAGGGAAATTATAATTGTACCGATACCACTCTCAGAACATACTATTTTTTCAATTAATTTTTGTCGGCAGAGAGCGCCTGTTTTTACGTTTCGAAACTAATAGCGACGAAATAGTACACAAAGCGAACTTGTACAATCGAGTTCTTCAAATCCGTAAGCATTTGTAACTGTATATTAAAAATAACTTAAGAAGTTATATCTAATTTTCATACTTAACTCTAATATTTTTGCAATTTATCAGTTTTTTGTACCTACCGCAGTAATGATGAAAGAAGTATTATAACAATAAGGAAGTAATTTGATATAATTGATCTCCAGCTGCCTGACATACGGTTTAAGTTTGCAAATTCTTGTATGCTTATGATCAGAGCCGCCCTTAGGTTTCCTATTACGAGGTTTCTAAAAATAATATATTTTTTGCATGGTTAGAAGCAAAGTGAAACAATCGGTAAAATTATATTTAGTGTAAGGTTCTAATGTAAAGAAACTATTTGTTCCTCTATTTCATAGTGCCTTCTAAAATTATGATTGAGTGTCTCTAAATTTTGTTTCACTGTTCGAAGGGCTCTAAAAAAATGCTTTTACCTTTTTAAGGGCGTCCCTGCTCATAGTGTATTGTAAAGTAGAAAATATTTTATTTGGTACAGATTTTATCAGGTTCATATTTATTTGTAGTATGGATTTATCCGTATGTACAAGATTAATTGTTGCTAAATAATGTTACAACTAACGAAAAGGTGATTCAATAAAATAAAAAAGACATATTTAAAATTTTTATATTGATTTCATATTTTCTATAAGAAATTATTTTATGAATCTACTACTTTTATATAAAATTAATTTTTTATACTACAGAATACCGGTGTTCTAACGTAGAATATCGCGAAACATCTAATAATACGAGTGATTTTAAAATTTATTTTTCATAATTATTGTAAACTTAGTCATACATTGTAAAACTCTTCTAATATATTGCGGTGTTTCAGAGTCGTAGATGAAAATAAGGTTGCGTTATAATTGGTTAAATTTTATTTCGTGAAGGTATAACTATAAACATTTAAATTTGTATGAACAAATTCGTCGAATTTTTTTATTTATAAAGATTTTAGCAGAACTTTCGATATTAGCACTCACAGTGGAATCACCTAATCGTTTGTATTATAATTTAATGAATACCGTAATGCAACTAAAAAATTTGACAGCCTCAGTGTAACAAATAGTATAAACAAAATTATTTTATAGCCAATAATTTCAGACAAAAATGAACTAGCTAATTCTTGTGAAGTGTCGTAATATTTTTCTATTTTTGAAAGGTATAATAAACTTGCGTCCAATTCATTCTACATAAAAAAGATTGCCAGTATTTAAAAACATTAAGGATACGCCTAATTTGCAAAATAAGTAAACCAAATATAATGATGTGGTATTTTTATTTAATACATTATTCACCATCTAAGAAAGTACGATTGAAAGTAATATTTAAAAAATATTAATTTTTAGCAAATGCAAATCTTATAATTCTATGGTAAAGAAATTGTAAATCCATGCAATTGTTTCTTCCAGTTTTAATGAAAGTAATCGACAAAAAATAGTTTTTCAAATGAGGTGTAATTTGCACGATGGTAAATAATGTATTACAATAAAAGTGTTAGAATATCATAATGAAAATTTTCTGTAAAAGAAAGATATTTTTGTTTTTATTTATGTTACAAATTTTCTTTTACTTCCTCTGTTATATGATAAAACATGACTGTTCATAAAGACAGTTCAAATAAATTCTATTACTAACGGGAATGTAACATAAATAACAAAATGCTGCTTGCTTGGTGATGAAAATTTAAGCGTTTCTTATTATATGAATTTTGTTCATTCCAGTAAATTGTGCAATGCTGTTTGTTGTTATATCGGTGTTTTCAGATAGTTTCTATTGTGAATGAACCACTCAAAGTGTGTGAAATTTGTTAAATTTGTAGTTGCAATTGAACTAAAAGACAATTATACTAGTTAGTAAAAGAACTTTATTATATTTGTTAATCTCTATGACTGAACTACATCTTTCGATTGGTTTTCTATTGGCAACTCATCAAGTCATTTATATTTGTTATATTAAAGAATTCATTGAATAAGTTATTAAGTAGCATTTACATCACCAAGTATCTGGACGAACGTAAACCGCGTTTCCAAGGTATCTCTTATAAATTCTCTTCGAGTCACACACGAATTTATAAGTGGTTTCTTTGTAATAAGCAATTAATTAATACGAAAAATATTTGTTTATTTTCTTTAAGTTTTATTTTTACAAATGGTCTAAATACATCTGCAATTATTTCTTGCTGTTATGAGGAAAATTACAAATCTTGTATATTCTGCATTTGTCAATTTAAAAATACTTATAAAAAGAACATAGCATTCTTTATGTACTCTGTTACGTTCAACAGATTAGTATTTATGTTCCACGATAAGCAAACACAATGATATGTAAAAAAAATCTTTTAAATTACCATTGTGACAAGTTGTGCATTTACCTAAGGAGTGCTTAGGCTGTGAATGTAATGAGAACTGTTACAGAATCTATTTGTACATAAATAAAGAATTTATGAAAAGAATGACGTTCTGTAAGAAAGTACCATGATTTTTACAAATAAATTTTGCTAGATTATTCCATGCTGTGTAAATATGACAATGTATTAACATCAGCAACATCTTTGGGTTTCATACCATCATTATCCTCTATAGATTCTGCACCAATGGAAAGTAAATATTTTACAACGTCAACGTGTCCGCACGACGCTGCATAATGCAATGGGGTTTGACCATCCGAGTCCTGTGAATTCACATTTGCTCCTTTTTTAATTAAGAGTTCTATGATTCTCACGTGACCACGATCCGCAGCCCAATGTATCGGTAGCAAACCGTCCGTGTCCATTGAATTCACAAGTCGTTGCTCTTTGTCCAGTACTTCCAGTACCTTTTCTTCGTGGCCTTCCTTTATCCAATCCAAAAGGGTTTTGTCTGTATCGCTTATCTGTTCTTCTGCATTTAGCAATCGACTAACAGCAACCCATTTCTGTGGTTCAGATTCTACGTCTCTCTCCCAGGTAGGACAGAGTTTCGTTAACTCTTCTATATAACTAATCATAGCAGCATCGCAGCTCATGTCGTTAAGATTTTTCCATGTTTCCCATTTTTGTCTAGCTTTCATTTGGAACCAATTAGGCTGTGGAATATTACAGGGACCAACCGTTGCCTGTTTATACAAAGCATAGAATTTGAGGAGCTCGTTGGAATTCAATTCGGATGCTAACATCTGCAAATAGCTCGCAGCTTTATTGAATGTTTCCTCAAGACTCATCATGAAGGTTTCTTTTATCTTACTAGTCAGGATATAAATCGGTCACGTGTATGTTCGTATTCTCCAAAACATGGTTTCTAGCAAGCACATTGAGCATTACAGTTCTATTGTAGAATTCAATGGAACCATTGCCCGTGTTAATACCGTGATTATCGAATATAAGTACCGCCTTTTTTACCTTACCGAAAAGCGAAAAGTAAGATTCGAATTCGCAGGGTGAAACAGTCCAAGGAACTCCGCGTACGTAAAGCAAGTATCGCAAAGTGTTGCCAGACATATTAAGTTGCGCGTTGTATACTTAATAAGTGGATAGTGTGGTCCTGCATTAAATCATATATATTTACATCAGAATCTGTACCGAGATCAGCCAACGATATATGGGTGCAAGTGAGATTCCATTTATTTAATAAATGCTCTATGGACCAATCTGCGCTTCGTTCTTGGTACGTGCAGAGAAATTTTGCATGCGGGTTCCTCTCCAATAGAAAAGCAATTGTAACAACTATATCTTCGAACACGGCTGGCTCATAGAAACAGTCGGATCCAAGAATTAAATCTAACGGTCCAATGGAAAATAAACTAGATAAAAATAATCCCCATGTTATACCAACGATTTGAACCTGAGACAAAATTCCATTCAGCTCGCAACTTCTTCTTATATGTTGTAGACTTCTCGGCAAACTAGCAGAATCACTTAAAGTTACTATAGCACCGCATTTACTAGCTAAAATCCCAGGAAGTGCAGTGCCAGACCCGAGTTCTAAAACTCTTTTTCCAATAAGTTCTTCTTTGTGTTCCCAAAGAAACCAAGCGAGTACAGGTGCGGAAGGCCAAGTATAAAAACTATAACTAGCTTGAAGTAACTGTAACAAAAAATATGTTAACAAGAAATTAAAAATCTAAGATTCAATATATGACAGTAATAATCTTTTTTCTTTTTTTTTAGTAAAACAGATTAGACCAACGTATAAAAGGAATTCGATCGAAAAATAATGAATTTAATGCTCTCTTACAGATCAGACGTAAATGGAAAATGTTAAAAAAAACTTTCACAACGATGCATAACCAAAAACTACGTAACACCGGTAGCACACACGAGAGTAGAACGTATCAGTGGTTTAATCGTTAACAGAACATTTGTAAAAAGCTTGATTACCTCCGGGATGTAAATCTCTAAGCTTTCGTTACACTCTACGTTGTCCTGGGTTTTACGAGAGGTGAATAAAAATTTCTTCACTTGCTCCGAAACAATTCCATCGGACATTAGGCTCTCTGTGGGTGAACTGCTATCGTGTAAAATACTTTCTTCTAAACCTGGCATGACTAACTTTTAAACCATTTGTTCTAATACATTCTCATTCTGGCCGGAATTATTCAGTCTAAAATGGAAACCATAAATTGAACAATTTTTATCGTTTACAAACGATTTCGAAATGGAAAATATAATCACTATTTTGTCCAGAGTTGTCGTCGGTACACACCAAACAATAGAAAATGCAAACATTTAGACTTTATACCATATTTAAATGCCCACATGGCGGGAACTATTCATTAAAAAATACCATTGTTTTGTATGCAAATATACATGCTATTATTACTGTACTTACAAATATAATATTTATCGATTCATTTTTTCATATTTTCATATTTTCATTTTTGCATCTTATACATTATACATATTATATTATGCATATGTGTACGGATGGATGTATAAGTGTGATTTTTATAATATACTACTGCTAATATATAAATTGTTGTTATCGCTAACTTTTTGCATAACAATATTTACTGTCAAATTTGATTAAGGTTATACATTCCTGAAACCTTGCAAAAAGTACAATTGTAAATAAAAAAAGTATATAACGCGTTAAATATACAAAATGTTTAATTAAACCAATAATAAATTTATAATAACCTATTGTCATATAAAATTTATTGTAAATTATTTTCAATATTAAATTGTTCTCTAACTCTTGAAATTTGCTATGTATATTTGTAATTTTTTGCATATTAAAATTGATTTTTCAGTACAATAAATACAGTGATAAAATAAGTGTGTTATATTGATAAAATAATATTATATATATATAATAATCTTGTAATGAAATTGCATTATCACCATAGAAATACTGTGATATGAAATAAATTCGTTTTATATTATACAAATCTTAGGTATAAGATTTAGTGAACTGAATATAATATTATCTTTTATTCAAATAAATTTTATCGATCAATGCACATATCCTGTGTGCACTTTAATTTCAGTTTCGAAGGTATTTGTGAAAAAAGACTGTTATAGCACATTATTATGACATTTGTGTTATTTTAGCAACACTTGAGCGATTCTGTGTTACAGCCGTCTTGATTAAACATGGAGGAGGCTGGTAACGAGAAGTTCCTATCGAGAAGGCGTTCTGCTGCACTTAAAGCATTCAAAGTTAAAGATGAACGAGTGGCAACGTTTAAGAAAGTACATACGCAATTTTAATATATACTGCTCAATCGTAATCGCTTCGAAACGATCTTTAACCAACATTTTTCCATACTTTTCCCGGTGTTAAAACTGATGTATCGTAAACAACACCCATGGAATACTGCAGCGTTTGATTTTTCCAGGTCGCGGCGATTTTACAAAAATGCGAAATTGACAGAACTGCAGAAGAAAATGGGATACTTCTTTCCTGCAGTGACGTAGTAAAAGAGGTTAATTTGAGGTATAGCCATTTTGGAAATCATTTGTGGATATATTAATTTACTTTATGTTATTAGTAGTAAAACGCGAACTGTTCGTATTATAGATGAATGATCACGCAAAATAAGTAATTATCAGAAATCTTTCATATCAATTTCGTTAACAGTAACACTGAAACATAATCATAATGCGTTACTAATCGAATCTTTCCGATTTGTTAGACAAGAGAAGAGGCATAGGGTAAAGGCGAGATTAGAGGAAGTGGAAGACGCACCAGAAATCTTGGAGGAGAAGTGCATACGGTTGGCTGCAGCGATTAGCAGAGCATCGTCGTTGGCTGTTTACACTGGTGCTGGCATCAGTACAGCTGCTTCTATTCCCGATTACAGAGGAACTAATGGGGTTTGGACTCGCTTACAACAAGGGAAAGATATTGGGTAATGTCGTAATTAATACAGTTCAATTTTGGTAACTACTCTTATTATTGTTATTTAATGAGTATATGTTTGTAGGAATCATGATTTAAGTTTGGCAGAGCCTACAATAACGCATATGGCTCTCTACGCTTTGTACAAGGCGCGAGTTTTAAAACACGTAGTGTCCCAGAATTGTGATGGACTTCATTTGCGCAGTGGGATACCTCGTACGCTCTTATCCGAAGTTCACGGGAATATGTACGTGGAAGTTTGTAGAACATGCAAACCATACAGAGAGTATTGGAGACTGTTTGATGTTACAGAAAAGACTGCTCGGTATTCGCACGGTACTGGTAGAATGTGTCATAGATGTAGCTCTGTTTTGCAAGATTCGATCGTTCATTTCGGCGAGAGGGGCAACCTCCCATGGCCAATAAATTGGAACGGTGCGTCAAGAGCGGCGAAACAAGCGGACGTTATATTGTGTTTAGGTTCCAGTTTAAAAGTTTTAAAAAAGTATCCGTGGTTGTGGCAGATGGACAGGCCGATTCATAAACGTCCCTCCCTGTATATTGTGAATTTGCAGTGGACTCCGAAAGACGAGAACGCAGTTTTAAAGATAAACGGGAAATGCGACGAAGTGATGCGAAGAGTGATGGCTCAACTCGGGTTAGAGATACCGCAATACAATCGTGCTAAGGATCCAATATTTTTTCATGCTGTACGGCTCAAGAGCAGCGAACAATGTACAACAAGTCAGCCCTGTTTAGAAGAACCGTCTAACGCTGCTCACAAAGAGATGACTGAGATCACCGACAACTATCAAGAGGACATGGAGCCTGAAACCAAAGAGGATAAAGATTGTATCTCTCCTAAAAAAATCACCGAATCCATGTCTTCTTATTCAGCGCCTTTTTTTACCGCATTGCCATTCTTATCAATGGGTTTACCGTTTCCACCGATGTACATGTGTCCTCAATTAACACCGTTCTTTTATTATCCGTTTATACAAATACCGGACGTGGCCATAAACATGCCGAAACCGAAGCCAGCCTGTACTTTTTGTATGGAGAACGAGGGTTCTCTCACTTGTATTTATTATCAACGAGATGCGGATAATCTTTTAATAGAATCTGATAGTAAACAGATCAAAGATTCGGAATCGTTGGTGATCGAGACCGATTCCCCGATAGCACCACCAAAAAATCCAGGATGGTTCGGCAAAGGGTATCGCAAAGGCATGAAAAAGAAGCGGTAGCATTTGCTCTCGTTAATTATGGTATATGACTTCTTTGTTATTATGCAAATGTACGACATACATATATATAATAACCCACTTAAATGTTTGACGCCTCCTCATATCATGACGAAATCTGCGAACATGATTTACGAATGTGTAGCGTTTAACTTCCAGTATCGAAAATTTTAATAATCAAACTAAAATTGTGACAATAGTTTTTAAGAATTTAAACTATAGACAAGTTTATCTTTGATTAACGAAATTTCCATAAGTGAAATTTGATAGTAAGTTAATAATTTAATGGGTACTCGTATCTCCGATAAGTCTGATTTCAAAATTGTTCGTTTGTAAATTTTATCATACTGACATCATGCGAAATATGTTTTGATTCACAGTCACTACTACTGTATAAGTCAATTATGTTGTGATTTTTAATTATAGGATTTTATTTAAGCAGACGAGTGTTATGCAGATCACGATAAATTCCTAGCGACCAAAGTGATAATTTTTTATTACATTTTGTGTTCTTCTTTTTCTTTTTACTGTTAGTTTTGTACAGTTGATTGTATTATATATAATTTCTTCTCGTTCTTTTTTTTTCGAAAATTGGATTTATAAGTGTTGTTTGTGTGAAACTTTTTGCATTTTTCCATTGTATTCATTTATCATTCCACTTCTGTAAATATGATGTAAGCAATCGTATAACATGGGTGTCATGACTATTACTATGCTGTTTATAACAGATCTCAAATCAAGATTATATTAGTCATTATCTTGTCTCAATGGTCAATGGACAGACCAAATAATGAGTTTCATGCAAGAATTCAGTTCCGGTTTCGCATTGCCTGCAATTTAGGAGTGTTATTAAAAAAAAGAGTCTCATCGAGATGCATTTATCTCTATGAAGTTCTCTCGTTTAAAGTTTATTAGACATATCAGTTGATCTGCTCATATTACAAGTTAGCTTATTAAGATCAGACGAAGCATAGCTTACTGCTTTTAATTAATTTAAGACTGTTTTTAAAAACGTACTATTTAACTAACAAGAATATCTCCCATATTCATTTTAGTCGAATGTTTAGACAGAACATATAAATTAGATTACATTCCTTATGAAAACTATCGAAATTTTCATCGTCAAGTTTTAAATTCAAAAAGTATTAACTCATCAGGTATTATAAATATTAGTATTCATAAGTTGTTACTCTTATTTATATGTTTATTTATATGAACCAATAAATTTGTACTGTAATAAGATATCGAAATATGATAATTATTATTTTCTATTTTTCAGTAATTATTCTAAGTGCTTAACTTCTAACGACTGCGAAATTTATATTTTTATTGTTATTTTAGTAAACATAACGTTGAAACAGTTACTTGTTAACATTTATACAAATTGTATGTACTTGTTACAGTCTTTTATGCTTTTAGTATGTTTTTATAATTGATTGTAAATTATATTATTAAAAATTCTGTTAATTTTAGTGAATGTACAGATGTTAACAATTACATACAAGATGTTTAACAATTACAAACACTTAGAAAGTTTCTTTTACTACAACAATTCGCAAAACATAAACATTCATCTTTGAAATTCGAATTTTACATGTTACAAGCAAGGTTAACAGACGTTCGGGATTGGTCCGGACAATCTGATTTGAAAAAAGGCGGGATTCATAAACAATCAATTTAGCAAAAAGGTGAGATATTAATTATCATAAATATCAAAGCATTGTCGGAGGCGAATAATTTGGTTTCCGCAAATTTTCTGTAGGTTTGTTAAAATTCGAAAAAATCGAACTCCGCTATAAATATTCGACCTAATAATTAAAAAATAAGAGTTAAGTGGGAGTAACTATTAATTATTCCACAATGTTTGCAACATACATCTACAAGAATTTTCAGCAGAAACATTGGACGATCGAATGAAAAACCAAATCGAATCACTATATAGTTTTTCGAAAGAATGCACCTGAAATACGCTCACAGTCATAATAGCCGTCCACCCCACTCCCGTTCTTCGGGCAAGCAACATAGTAGCGCAACGGACATCTATTATGACTATGATCGTATTTCAGGTGTCTTCTCTCGCTAAACATAGGTTACAGAAATTCGCAATATCCGAACATCCAGTCTAATTCGAATTTAGCTTCGATACGAGCTACCGTGGGTCAGCGCAGAAGGCGTTTTGCAACCTGCAAAATGAATATTGACAACTAAATAGAACCGCGGGAGAGGGTGAGGGGGGAAAGGTGGGTCGGTATTCTCGCACACGCTAGCATTTGCACACACATACATCGGCGTAGGCGAGACCTCTCCTCATCCTTTTTCTTTTCTTTTTCGAGTTTCTTGCTAGCGGAGAAACTAGTCGGCCGTAAATAATGTTTATTGCTCGAATCGCCATCGAGTGGTACCCTCGAAAGCGGCGGATTCGCGGTCGTTAAGGGCCGGTTTCGCGTGACAACGGTATCACGGACGGGTGGCAGAGTGCTCGTATAGTTAGTGCGAGTCGCGGGGCCTTAGAACGTGGCGAAGCCTAAATGAAGAAGACAACGGTGTGAACGCGTCGGTTTACAACGCGAGTTGTAACATCGACGATGATCCCTCCCTGCGAATGACGTATGTGGCGGCGGTCTTTCAGCGGAAATCAGCCAGCACAGCGGTGAGTGAACATTGTTCAGCGACCATGAAAGATCCATAGAATGAGTTGGCTAGAGGAGTGGGGGCGGGGGGTGAAAGAGGGGAAAAAGAAGAGGAAGAAACGAAAACGAGATACACTTGGAGAGGGGGGTGAAGAAGGGGCTAACGCAATGAAAGAGGGAGAAATTGGAAAAGCCTACAGTCTGTTGCTATGGTGACCCTCTATAGCGTCGCCCTAACCAACGGGCTCGACCAGGCTCGACACAGTGCTCATTGTGAGCCCTCATCGTACTACGATATTTACAATAGTTTACGACGATCGCTCATTAACTTCTTGAGCCGAAACAACGGGCCCTTGTTAGGTAGCACGTGGCGATATTTATGGTTGCCGGAGTGTCGGGAAAGAATGTTCGAGTTCGAAGGAGAAATGTATCATTTCGCGAATCGTAGAAGCGATGGTTGTGATTGATTTTGTAGTTGTTTATACGTTAACACATAGATGGCGGAGCGATATTTTATAATAATTGCTCATAATGCAAACGATTTTTGTAATTCGTTCAAGTTCCTTTAATTCCGATACGTGAGAATGAATTATTCATTTTTTTATAGGAGGATTAGATAGAATTTATGCAATTTCGAGATACATTTGGATAAAGGTATTTGAATTTGCCGCGCTTATGTTCGCCGGCGATTTTTCGTTAAATCTCGTTCTCGCTATCGTTCTCATTCTCGTTCTCGCTATCGTTCTCGTTCTCGATCTCGTTGCAGTTCTCGTTCTCGATGTCGCTCTCGATCTCGATCATTGGGAATTTAAATTTGAAACAATGTGCGATCGACTCTAATTCTGCGCTGTTACAGTAAAGAACAAATTACCCGGTCAGTTAACGCATAAATTGCAAGCGTTTAATCAGAAATAAGTAAAGATATTATTGTAGATATTTAAAAAACAAAGGATTCAAATGGTAGCAAGACTGGTAAAAGATTCTTAGAATTCCCACCAATTAGATCCTCCGCAATAAATATAGCAATTAGGTTACCCAGTTTCTCTACGGTTACACTAATTAGGTCGTTCGCTTTACTTCTTGCTACTGTATACGCAGAATGGAATACACGACTGGAACTGCTTGTCAAAGTTTGCAAAATTAGTTCAGATAAGCGTGCGAATCGAAGCAGGCCACATGCAATGAATCATTCATATATGTCCTCTATATATTCTTTCAGATTTTAATCAATTTCATTTCATGAGGACTAAAATGATTTAATTATTTACATATCAAAATAAAAACGAGTCGATGATGTACATGACGAAGTTAAAATAATTTAACCATTTAGATAACGAAAAATGAGTGAATATATTTCTTTTTCTCACAGTATTTCAGATTTTGTTCGTTGCGAAAAATGTTTCTTAGTGTTTCGAAAACGAAGGTATTTGCAAGGTCTCTGTATAAGGAGAAAAAGCACGATTTTGTCCTGTGATTTTTTGGGAAGAGTTCTTATCTTATCTCTCTGTACATTTACTTTCCCTATCTCTTTTAAATACGCCATCTGACTTTAACCGTTCAAACGGTGCAACGCAACGAGTGCGTGTGCGATACGTGCATACGTGACGCGTGCATGCCTAATGACATCAGAAATCATTTTTAATAGAAGCTGTATTTACGGTTATCATATCTACAACGAGGAACATTCACAATTTCACAGCTGTCTCAAAAGGTTCAGGTTGCATATATATATACATTATTATTTTACCGTTTTTTTTTAAATAAAGTTTACAATTCACAATTTTTTCTCAGCCATTAGAAAAACCTTCCAGTAGGCAAAGTATTAAAATACTCTATATCTCAAACTGTAGAATAAAAATTATATAGATTAATTTCCACTACATATCAGGAAACTGAAAATACTGTGTATACAATACAAAGTTGAAATACATAAAATGTGAATTCACATGAACCTTTTTATGTAACAATCAATTTAATCTTTTATTATTCCCATCGACCGTATACCGTGTTATTGGAACAGTAGAATAACGATTACTCAAAATCGATTTTCCCTGTCAGGGAAAACTTGAAATACTTCAAACGGGGACAGGGGTACGAGACCTGTCGAGAACTCGAGGCATATTTCTATTATATAAAAGGTCGCTTGTAAAAAATTATTACGTGCCACTTTTCGAGTAGGTGTTCCCCGAAAAGCTGCCGCCGGTGGAAATACAATTTTTGACCCAGTGTGTAAATCCATACAAGGAGGAGATTTATCGTTACCGATCGGTTGGGCGCTCTAACGGTGGCATTCGACACTACGGGCACGACAGTGCTACGTGAGAAGTCGCGAGACGAAGTGGTTTTCTACTACACGACGGCCTCGGTCGTTGTTTCCCGATCGCGTACGAGCGAGCACGTCGACTCCGAGAACGTGTTACGTTACGTGTGTACGTACCCCGGCGTATTTGCTCGGTTTTTCGCGTGCAGAAACGAAGATTCGCGACCGCCTGCTCGCATTATGTCGCCTCCGTTCGTACGGACTGCTCGGTGGTTGCTGTTAACGTAGTTAGGAAAATAGACGGTGGTTCGGTGGCCAGGTTATCTTCACGGGAAGAGAGAGAGAGAGAGAGAGAGAGAGAGAAAGAGAGAAGTTTTCGTTTCGGTGTACAATGGCGCGGGAATCTCTTGTTCCCGAATCGATGTGTGCACGGCATAGGTGATGATCGGTGTTTCGTACATGTGGCATGGTGTTTATAGTGATCAGGAAGACTTGCATACTCCGCTGGATCGACCAGCCCGACAGTTTTTGGATACGAGCCGTATAGTGAGCCGCCATGAGGCGCATTAGCGGTAAGCTCAATGCTCTTTTCATTTCTTCTGCCTTCGGTATTTTTCCTTTTTTTCCCCTCTCTCTCTCTCTCTCTCTCTCTTTCTCTCTCTCTCTTCCTTCCCGTTTATGTCGACAAGCGGAATCGTTATACGTTTCACTATGTTCCGACGAGTGTTTTGAACGAGGAGACGTGACCGAAGTCTCGGAGCAGGATGCTTTGTGCGATCCTTTTTTTTTTGCCCGTGTTTCATTTCACTATACCTGTTCTTGACGTATTGCACATTTAGGACTTTTAACTTGGTCAACGATTTTTGGATTTAATTCGTGGTCGTTGTGTTTGCGGGTGTTACGTGTACTAGCTTGTCATTATCGTTAAATGGGTAGATTTGTTGCTCGGTTGTCACAAGCTGATTATTTTGTGTGAAAAGAATGTTCTATTCGTAATGATAATCTTGGCGTTCCTTTGTTACACTGTCGAGTACCGATTAGCTGGTGTACAATTCTTGTATCTTGCCGTATGATTCTTGTATCTTGTGTAGGATTCTTGTATCTTATGTACAATTGTATCTTGAATTGCTCTAAAGTTTTTGTCTATGCCAGTGAAGTCATCGGTGATATATATCAGTCGTTAATTAAATGTTGATTTATATGACTCGCTCTTTATTAGAATTATGAGCAATCGGTTACCAGCTACTTAGAAATGCTCCACAGTACTATAGTTTGTAAAATTCTTATCTCGTGTAATTGATTATTCGTGTGTCTTCCAAGTAGCCTGTCTAAAAAGGCATATCAAATACTTGAAGCTTCGTACATTAGCTTGATACAGTAATTCTGTTATATTATATATATGTAAAGTATATTCTTAAACATTTTTCTTCCGTCTTATTTGGTTTATGTCGAGTGTCCTCCTCTTATATTTGTTTAGACCAAACAAGCTCATTTTATCTCCGTAAGGTGTAGCTTCAAGGATATCTAAAAGTGATGGTATTATGTAACATTCAGTTCATCCTTCAGAAATGTCCACTGAAAGAAGTCAAGGTGTAGCTTGAATATTTAAAACATTTGAGTTTTGTTCAAAACTGCTTCTTACTTAACAATGAAGATTTTTATGAAAATGTGAAAACTATTTGAGCATGCCGAATTAGATTTATTGATCCTGTACACCTTGTAACATGTATAAAATGTGAAAAGTTGAGATTTGGCATTTGAAGATGTTTGATTATTTTATCTGCGAGATAAGAAAATGTTAGCAATTTACACCGAGCATTCCGAGTTCTGATTGCCATAAATTATTCAAGACAGGCATCCTTTGTATTTGTCGTTGAATACATTTGCTTGTTATCAGGTCGGTCAAAAAATTGTCTTGCATATTAAAACGTACATATCACATTATACTCTCATTTTTTCGTATTGTCCAAATTTTGTTCATTATAATACAACAGTATATCATTTTAATTATGTACTGTAAAAAACTATGTTCGTATATCTTTGTTTGGTAATTAATCACAGAATGCATGCAACATGAAAGTACAAAATGAATCTTTACCATTTTAAATGACCCCTAAAATTCAATATTTCAGCATTGAAATTACAGAGCAACAATTTAAGCTTAATATTGAATTAATTTCTAAGAATATTTTGTGTAATCAATATTTGGTGTACATGTACATTTGAATAAGCTCAATTAATTAATAAATATCCACATATGCCTGTCACGATCATGCAAAATTATATTGTATAAATATAAATTACAGTGCATTAATTAATGAAGGTTGTTTGACCAATCCATAAACATCCTGACGCACAAATGTATGGAAAATAATCATCTACCAATAAGGAGAATATTCATTAAAATCTATCCATGAAGTTGCATTGTAAAAAGAGATTTTCAGCAAATTAGCTATTCCTCTCTAATATCTATTAATTAAATTTCTTTTGTTGTTGATGTAAAATTTACCGATTTAAGAAATTTATAATTGGAAAACGACAAGGAAATATACGGAGTGGCTCTACCAAAATTCGAGTTAAATAACCAATAATTGTTTTAAAGGTGTAAATATTGTCAAAAGACAACATTAATTTGAATACCAGGTTTACGGGAGCCGTAAAAATGACGGGATCTAATATTTTTTATTTACGATTATTGAGATTGTAAAGATGCATCCGTGAGGAATTATTCAACAAATTTATTTCAGGTGGTATATATTATAAAAAAAGGCTAAAAATTTGGATAGACACAATCTTGTTATTTTCATAAAATAATGCGAAATAGTCACTTTTAGTGCTCCGTAAATCCAGTTTTAGGGGCGTAAATATTTCAACAAAAAGGATTTTCCGTTTGGGTGATATGTTTTCGAAGAAATGTGTTTTAAGAAAATACAATAAAACAATAAGTTGATTTTTGTTTAAATTCCTAGACCGGACTACTTTTCAACAATGTATTAAATATAAATAAGTTTAGCGACGTGAAAATTTTGTATAATTATGATAGGGTAATTGTTGGTAGCCAGAGTATATTTTTGAGATATCAACCCCTCGGAAATGGCGACTTGCTATTTTTCGGGCAACCGATCAGCTTAATGGACGCGCTTCGCGTGTTGTGCGTGCGTGTTGACATTATAAATACGCAGACGTGTACGTTAGCCCGATGAAACGTGAAAAATTGTATGCTTCAAATGCTTCCGGATAAAGAAGATTTATTTTTTCTCCTAACCTACTTATATACCGACGGCACGGTGGCTTGTTTCACCTCTGATGCGTTTGTTTACACAAGGGCGGACCATTTAAATGGGAACACCATTGCTGACGGATATACAGGGTGGTCCATACAACTGGAAAGTGTCACATCCATTTTCTTGTCGCATTTTAGGACCAAAAAAATAGTAGCCGACAGCGTTGAACGATTTATATGTAGCTGTCTATTTTCATGTCCCTTCTTGTTAGAGATTTTTCTGTCTTCTGTTACATGCATATTTGTAAATCTGTTTGCTTATATTGCAGATATTCATGGAAAATTTAGATTTTACATTTATTTATTATTGATAAATCAAAAATATAAAGTGTGTATAAAAACTAAAATAAAATTGAATTTCATATATTTTTCGATTAGACCAAAACTTAAAGCATTACCTTAATTTTTATTGGTTTTTGGAATGTCTAGTTGTGAAGAGGCGACAAGAAATGATGTAATATGAAAACATTTAATTCTAAGTGTGCAGAAATTTTTTTGCCATCGCGCAGGTACATCCGGTGTCATGCCACTGGAGGGTACTATGGCTTCTTCCTTTTGGTATGCTTCTCATTCTCACGCTGCTGATGAAGCACTTAATGATGCGTGAGCAGGGGGATGGAATTCCCCCCCCCCCCTGAAATTCACAAAGGAAGCTTCGGTAACCCCGAAATTCCAATTTCCGAATTTTTCGAAGTCGACTGCCCTTTAATGACCCTTTAATTTCTGCCCTTAAAATTCCTTTTACAAACCTTAATCATTTTTCCGCCCCTAATCATTCGAAGGGGCGCTGGAAGCAATATTAGATCCAGAGAATTCATTCTAGGGACATTTATCAAGGTTAAAAAGTAAAATTAAGTTTTCTAAAAAATGAATATTACTCAATTTCCCCAATGTTTGAATTTTAAAAAGTTTAGAATTATTATTCTATTGACAGTGTTAAGGAAGGCAATGTAGATATTGTGGAATATAGAATGTCATTGAAAAACGTGTAGAAAATTGGAAAGCCCGTTACAATGACTAATGTCGTCAAGTGAAATGGCAGTATTATTCGGTTTTGAATTTTTCCTTTCACCTGCACGTGCTCTCTGTCGGCGTTTAAAACGACTGTGTTGAACTCTGTTTCGTTTAACACTTGAAATTCTATGCGAGTACACGTAGGTACAGTGCGAACGTTAACCGAGACCTTGCCGTACTTTAGACAGTGCTTATGTAAGGGCGATAAAGAATCAGGCGTGCGTCGAATATACGCCGTTTCTTTCGTTATTCACATGAAACGCGCTATAACACTTCCGGTATACACAGATCTCCTATTTATATTTCATAACGGAATGATGAATTCTTTCAAAATTTATGCCGCGATCGTTCCACCTGGAACGCCTGTAGTTTGCTCCGGATAGAAGACGAAAACAAAATGACTACACTTTTTGGTTTTTCTCAACGGAACGGATCAACAGTTTTATTATTTATTGTTATTGTTCTTTCAAGAAGTGTTGAAATTCTGGGATTTTTCAAACACGATACAATTTGGATCACTTGTTCAAATCGCACCCATTACTAATGGAGAATTCAGATATCTTCGGTTCGGATAATCGAGGTTCCACTATATCGCGGTTTAAACGAACAAATCCGATCTGAATTGTATCGTGTTTGGGCTCATTTTAATCAGAAAAGTATCACGAATACGCCAGTAAATGTTTCACACAAAAATAATAAAGTTGCATCATTAAGTACGCCAGCAGTAAGAGATAAAAAATAGTGTCTGTATGTTTCTTTTTAAGCAATTTGTTTTCAGAAAAGCTGACGAAACAAGCCACATTTTACCCTCTATCAAGATGCTCTGGTGTATTAACAAAATCATTGAATCTGCTGGCAAAGTGGTATTCTTCGCCGGTGGCCTTGAACGGCCTCGAACCGAAAGTCATTGTACCGAAGTCTTAATTCATTCAATTACGGGGTATGCAAAGAGAGATATATTATTCCAGTTGAGTAAAAACTGGATCTTGTTGATGACTGTCGCCGGCCTTGAAATGTTCCTTGACCCTTCGATCCGCAACCGGAACAATGTCATTCGCCGGATGTTCCCAGCGGTCCTTCCCTCCCTCCCCCCCTTTCCTCTCTCTGTTGTTCTTTTTTCCCTCCCCCCACTGTCTTTCGTCCTTTGTCAGTGAAAGTGCAGGAATTATCTCAGGTGATTCGTGCAAAATGCCACGAACCAGGTAAACCCGCACACTTTTATGGGACAGGAATTCGCGTGGTCACTTTCTTTGAATGGCTTCTTCCCGTATTTTTCACGACCGCGCATTAAGTCATTAAAGGAGTCTTCGGCACGTTAATGATGCGGAGGTTTAACTTGTAACAACATCTTCTGAGGAGATGTTTCAGCACACTGTGGATCGCTGGGCATTTGCTTTTTGGTAGCGACATGTGAGGACACTGTGAATTTTAGTTCGTTGTTGGTGGGGAGACAACTCTTAATTCAGTGACAATACTTTTTTATTTATGAAAATTTCGTATTCGTGACATTCTTCCGAGTAGAATGAGTATCCACACGATACCATACGGAGCTTGCATGACTGTGTAATCAACGATACAGTCGTACCTCGATTATCCGAACGTCTCCGAATGGTATCGTGTGGGTACTCATTCTACTCGGAAAAACGTCACGAATATGATGGTAAAAGTTCCATTATTAGGATTATTAGGATTGTCGGAATTTTTGTAAAGTAACCTCGTCTTACGGAGGGTTAAGTGTATTTGAATATACAAACAACACAAAGTATCCAAAATTTTCGGAAATTTTCTTCCGAATTTGTCAAAAGTCTTCACACAGAGACGTAGTCTAAGGAGACCGTGATAGCATAGCAGGTTTACCGGACCGTGAAAGGATTGTCCGAAAGGATCGTATCCTCCACCGGTCGGCCAGGTACCCAGAAATCTCGCGGATCTATTTCTGTGGGCAATACCTTTTAATATTTCCACGTGGAAAGTTGTTTCACGTGTCGCGCTTTCGGATACCTACGCGTGGAAGCATTACCGGGGGCGACCTACGCCGTTCTCCGGAAACTCGTCCACCCACCTTCGACCTCGCCTCTTTGCATTCGCCAGAACACACACCGGAGAAGTTGGCTGTCGCCAACCCGAACCTGCACCCGACAACCGAGCCTTTTTGACAGTCTCGCGTCGAGTTCGGACCGAGTTCTTCGAGGTTTTGTTCCTCAGAGCATTCCTCCACCGAGGACCCCGAACAGTCAATAGAGACCTCCGAGGACTCTGTTAGACCCTGGAAAGTCCATAGACAATTGGGACAGTGTGTAGTGGGTTCAGTGATTATTTGGACCTTTGTGGGAGAAGACATCTGTGTGATCTGTGGACCCAGTTTGATGTCTTCTGGAAAGTGAGTTCAGTTCGAGAAGATTCGAAGGATCTCAGAAAGATTGATCCTCTTAGAGGGATTTTTTGGAGAAGTTTTGTTGGTTCAGTTGTGGCCAGGATCTGTGTGATGAGTGGATCCAGTATGACGTTCTCTGGGAACTGACTTCGCTTTGAGAAGATTGTGAAGGAGCCCTGGGGATGTTAGGGTTAGAGGAATCTTTTGAGACTGTCCTCGATCGACTCGGTTGTGATCAGGATTTATAATTCTTGCTCAGTTCTTGTTGCGTGGGTTCTAGAGGACATTTCTGAAAATGGTAACTGCAATTAATAAAACAATAGACATCACTTATCTTGATCTTAGGGTATACACTGTCGATTGTTAAGCCTAACTTTCTACGACGAATCACCACCCCATCTGTCCACCAACAGTCCTCTCAAAAGTGTTAGTTCCCATCAGAAAAATAACTCGAAAAGAACTGAGCTAGAGCTTCTGCAGAAAATCGTGTGTTCTACAGCTGTTGAAAGACTGATAAAAAAAATTGTGGACTCGTGCAGAGGGTGGTCGACGAATGTCGAAGGGTTAGCCAGGCCGTTAAAAGGCCTTGATCAGAGTAGCATAAGCTGCGCCATAAATGGCGATCACTGCCGTCTCGAGTTGCTTGGGTCCCCCGCCCTTGCCACCAGGCAAACGCTTTCTACAGAAGTCCTCGAAGAAATTGTCCTCGACGTACAAGAGCTTTCGCGACCCGGCGGTGGAGGCCTGGCTGCCGACCGGGATCTTCGACATGTCCAGGACGAGAACTAGTCCCAGGGACACCGTGGACAAGCCACTATTCGCGATAGGGGCCAGCAATTTGTTCCGAAGTTGCTCCGAGGGCAACCTGGCCGCCCGCAAAACCACGCCGCTGTCCGCTACTCCTCTCGATAAGTGCATCCAGGCGATTTATGGCAGTTGGAGGAACCTTATGCACCGTAAGTGTAACGCTCTCTTGCTGGCGTCCGACTAATCGACGGTGAATATAGGCCGAATAAATTAGACGACGGCTGCCGGCGATGGCAGCCTCTCCGAGTCATTAAATCGGGCCTTTTTCCTTTTTTCTGGGCCCCGAGGAGGGCTCTGAAGAGCCTTGAAGGACCTTGGAGGGACCCTGAGGACGTGGCGCACTGTGGGTCGTTTCCATCGAACGCCTAAGGGTATTTTAGTTCGTTGTTGGTTGGGAGATAATGTTAAATTTGGAGCCAGAACTTTTTTTTAAAATTGTTTCTTTATGGGACCTTCACCGATGTATTCGTGGTGTTTTTCCGAGTAAAACGAGTACCCACATGACACCATTCGGCGCTTGTTTGATTGTTTAATCCACGATCGAGAGGAACCTCGATCATTCGAACGACTCCGAATGGTATTGTCCGAATGGTATCGTGTGGGTACTCATTTTACTCAGAAAAATGTCACGAATATCTTGGTAAACGTTTTTATTGAATTTGAGCATTTCAATCGTGAACGTCATGTATGCTAGTTTAATCGAATGCACCTAGGTTTTCAAAAGAGCGCAGAATCATTTCGAAATCTCCGTCGCAAACTACAGTTTGGGTCATCGCATAATGCATTCGTCTTTCTCTCGGATTACAATGGGCAAGAATAAACAATCAGGCCATAGACAGTCGTGGAATGAATTGAATTCGACTTTCAGGTTAATTCTCTCCGACGCGTTCGATTGGATCGTGAATGATGCTAGTGTAGCAATCATTGGACTTGAAGAAGAATTATTATTCAATGAACTGGGCGTTACTTAATCTTTTCTCGCGCGGCCTACGTAATGTTAGGAGGATTGGAATGCATGGAAAAATCAATGGACACATACATAGTCAATGAAGAACTGAACTTTTTTATTATCTTACGGCGCGTGGAGGAGTATTTATGAATCAATGATGACGTGGAAGAATTTCAGTTCCGAATGATTGCTCGCGGGACGGAATATATTACTGTCATCGAGTAGATAATTAGCAGGCATCGTTTTTGTAAAACGAGGTGACACTGTTGCCTTATTTTCTGCAGCATTGCTCGAATCCGTGATCTACTATATTCAAGGATATTTTTACCGGTGATGTACTGAATATTTTTCATTGAAAAAAATACAGCATGTTCTTAAAATATTTATTGATAATACAAAATATTTTGAAATCGATATGTGCGGCGGTTCTTCTTTAAAAAAATTACCAAAATCATTGGTTTTTTTACTGTTCAACAATTTATGTTCAAGTTACTATATAAAATATTTTTAACGATGACCAAATCAATATTTTTTTATAAACAAATTACTATACGTTCTTCATTAATATATCAGTAAAATTTGAGATCGATGCGTGCAATATTTGTTCTTTAAAAAATGGTACCGAAGCGTTCCCTTTTTATCTTGATGGTTGGCAGTCTGCTTAAAAAGGACGCGGTCTGATCTCAGGTTTTCCATGTTAGCGTTGTTAATTGGACGATTTTCGTGCAATCTCTTCGCCGAACTTCTGACACACTTGTCCGAGCTTCTGTCTGACAAGTCGTCACGCTGCCTGCCGTAAACTCGTTGACCCAACAGGTGTATCTGTCGTAGACCGGGTACACACGGATCTGCTCTCGAGGTAGTCCGTCTACCTGCGCGGCGTTCGAATCCTTTCATGGGATTCTAAACACCGATTATTATACGGGGTGTCTCTCGAATGAAAATCGAACCTAAAACAAGCGATTCAATATCAAACATCAACGCAACATCAAATGTCAAGTGATTAAAAAAAATTTAAGAAAAAAAAAAGGAATTTAATTACGCATACAATCTGTTGTAGGAATTTTTTGTTTGATCCGCAATTATGATTTATTATTATGAAAGATCAAATTAATATTATGATTCTAAACACCGATTGTTATACGGGGTGTCTCTCGAATGAAAATCGAACCTAAAACAAGCGATTCAATATTAAACATCAACGCAACATCAAATGTCAAGTGATTAAAAAAAATTTAAGAAAACAAAAAATGGAATTTTATTACACATACAATCTGTTATAGGAATTTTTTGTTTGATCCGCAATTATGATTTATTATTATGAAAGATCAAATTAATATTATGACAGATCGAAATAAAATTGAAATATGACATTCTTGTGCTCGCTACGATAGTACTTACTGGAATCAGCAGTTAAATTCCACATGACCTAATACTTACGGAGATATTTTTAATAGAACCTATCGTTTATGGGACGATAGCGTGCTTGTGTTAACTATAACGGTGAGTACACGACGCACTGGCTCAGTGAAAGTTCTAATAATATCTCGATAAGTAATAATTTCAGGCCGTATATGCCATCGCACTTTCTCAGCGAGGCTGCTGAAGCTCTTTCTGAAACAGCAAATCCCTCAATCTTTACTCTCGAAGCGCGAAAAATTTTGTACAGTAACTACATTATACTTTATACAAACAGTTGTTACATTTATTTAAGAAAATAGATGAAGCACAGTTTATACGACAATTTTTATACTCGATTTTTAATCGAAAAGTACGAGAACGAGTGTGTGACTCATTGTATCTCGAAAATTTTGAAATTGGTTCTTTGCTTTTCATCATTGGAAAATAAACAGGAAGTGATTCGAGCATCGATTGAATTTTGAGATATCTTCGCGTTCAATTTGATGAATGCAGTTTGAAGTCTTCGATTTTTAATACTTCATCACAGCATAGATACTAAAAATATTAAAAATATAGTTTCTTTTTCGTGGGGCCATTTGCCCCCGGGGGACAATTCGGAATGCTCCGGGAGCATTGTGTCGTGATCCTTTCAAAATTGAGGACAAAAATAGGTTAAAACTCTCAAAGTAAAAAGTCTTTTGTCCCCGAGGACATTTGCCCCATGGGGCAATCGAGACTGCTCCCAAGAGTATTGCTCTGGCTCCAGCGAAATTAGGTACCACAATAGCGTCCATTACCGCCTCGATATTGAACCTGCAAAGTAGAGAATCTCTTTCTGCGGTCATTTGCCCCATGGGGCAATCTAGACTGCTCCCAGGAGCACTGCTCTGATTCCATAAAAATTGAGAACACCAATAGCAACTTTTATCGTCTCGATGTTAAACTTACAAAGTAGACAGTGTATCCATTTCTCTGCGGTTATTTTCCCCATGGGGCAATCCAGAGTCAATCTTTAAAACTGTTTGAGTATTGACCGACGTTTATTTATAATTTGTATTGTATTGAAAAATTATGTATTGCAAAATAATCTCTACCTAGAGATTCAAATTGCATTGAATAAAAAATTAAAAAAAATCGAGTACACCGACAGCGTCTTTTGTCGCCTCATCAAACTTGCAAAGTATAGAATCTCTTTTTTCCGAGGTCATTTGCCCGTGGGGGCAATCCGGAGCGCTCCCAGGTCAAAGAGCGTCCGACGGGCCCTAGGACAGTTAGCCAGCTAGGAAGAGACACTGTGGCACTCGCGTCCTTTGTGTCCGTTCGCTGTATCATCATCTTGCGGCGACACCGTTACGTCAGCAAACGCTCGCCCATACGATTGCCTGTCGCAGCACCACCGTTCAGCTTGCCTCTGCCAATCACCATTAACAGCGCTCGTATAATACGATCGCATCATACAAACGGTTAGCCCCGTGCTGCAACACACCAGGCCTCGAACACTCTGTTTCGAATTCTTCGCGGCCCTGCTCTCGTCTAACGAGCCTAACGTGCCAATAAACGCTGATCGTTTCGAAATTTTCGGTGCCAATTTTCTCAATTGATAATGCCCCGCCGCGCGAACCACTCAAAACCCTCGATCTACCGAACACTATACCCTGAAAAGTTGTTCCACTACTTCGACTCCGAAAAATCAAATTCTTCACGTTCCGTTTTATATTAATTTTTAAGCATTATAAAATTTAATAAATTATGTTTACGTCTATTAATACACACAATCATTGTTAGCTGATCAATTGTAATATTTCATTTGCTCTTTTATGCATCACTAACAATAAATTGAAAAAAAAATCGTTTTTTATTTATATTAGTTAACAAAAGCCTCAACGTGCTTCGTGAAGGTGTAAATTCTTGTTTCATATGATTTTTAAGCATTATAAAATGTAATAAATTATGTTTACGTCTATTAATACACACAATCATCGATATCTGATTGCTTATCAATATTTCATTTGCTCTTTTATGCACCACTAACAATAAATTGAAAAAAATCGTTTTTTATTTATATTAGTTAAAAAATGCCTCAACGTGCTTTGCGAAGGTGGTAAATTCTTGTTTCATATGATATTAAAAATTCTTTCGTGTGAGATTACACAAGCTGTTCGTCTCGAACAGTGTCTATTCAAATGTTGCATTAACTAAATGCATATAATAGTTGAAATAGATGGAGAGTGGTGGTTCACTGGCAAGTACAAGGTGTGGGAACGAGGAGGAGGAACATAAATACTGGTTGAACGGAGAAGAGGAGAAATGTGAGCCGTGTGGGGACGAAGAAGGGACGCAGGAACATTCGATACAGCGCGCAGCAGGATAATACAGGATAAAGAACCGATGGGGGCGGAGGATTAGAGTGGCGGTTAGGGTCTCTTCCTACACCTTGACGGTGCCGAAAAATAATGCGACTTTTGGGAATTTTTTCCGAACAGAATCGGTAAACATTTCAATTTGAAACTTTCTGGCTGGATTTTTAGCAGTCTTTTGAGATCACGAAAATATTCTCTATTTGCAAAAAGATCGATTAGGGTACCAATTATGACACCGTCTTTGAACCTTGATGGTATAAGCAATAATACGATTTTTGAGAATTTTTCAAAACAAAGCTAATAAATATAGCAATTTTAAACTTTGCGGTCAGATTTAGTGATCTTTGAACTTTGAAGACTATAAAAATATGTTTTCTTTGCAAAAATAGAAATTAGAGTAACTATTATTAACGAGGTATTTAGACTTTGATGATAAAACAACGACCTTTGAGAATTTTTTAAAACATATCTAATAAACATATCAATTTTAAACTGTGAGGACAGAGCAACCTATGAAGAATGTGAAAATATTTTTTCTTTGCCAAAATATAACTTAAAGTGGCTGTTATGAATTTTAGAGTTAGACTTGTTAATATTTCGAATCTAACTGAGTATGATATTTTGGGATTCCATTGGTTTTTAGATGTAAAATTGAAGGAGAATGCACAAAAGGTCGATTTTTTGAAGCCGCCACAATAGTGAGCGCCCTTAAGAGTGCTAAAGTCGAGAGACGGAAGAAGAGGAGAAGCAGAAGAACGAGAGTTAGAAAGAAGGAAACACGGGAACAAAGATTGAAGGGAGTGAAGAAGTGGAGAAAGGAATCGATATGTGCGTGAAGAGAAGAGCATGAAGCACACCACTGGCGACCATAAGTCGCGGAACACTTGGGGCTTCGTGCACAATAAAATAAATATTCGGCAATTTTAATATTCGTGGAGCATCAATTTATTTTTTCTCAATTGACGGCTACAATATTGTGATAATTTAAGAGGCAATTAGTAGCTACATATTAGCTCTACATATTCTTCAAAATTTTCAGTCAATCTTTAGGGGCAGAGTAAAATAATTCTAAAATTTTTTAAAAACTCTGATGAAGCTAAAAATATTAAAAAAAAAGATTCACATTGCAAATACATAGGTACCTTTTGCACAGACCTGTGACACTACTCAAAATAATCTTTTTTCCCAGCCCCACCAATTAATCTAAAATTTTGAAAAAAATATGCGAAATAAAGTAAACACAAGCCTACAACGCCCAATTAGTAGCTACATATTAGTTCTACTTTCTACATATTCTTCAAAATTTTCAGTCAATCTTTAGGGTCAGAGTAAAATAATTGATTGCACCACCCCTAACTTTACAAATATTTTTCTCGATTACTGTTCAAGATATTTTGACGGATCGAAAATCAATTGGTAGCTACATGTTAACTTAACTTTCCACAAGTTTTTAAAAACTCTGAACAATCGCTAAAAATATTTAAAAAAAAAAAAAGATTCACATTGCAAATACATACCTTTCGCACAGACCTGTGACACTACTCGAAATAAGTTTTTTTCCCACCCCCACCAACTAATATAAAATTTTGAAAAAAATATGCGAAATAAATTAAACACAAGCCTACAACGCCCAATTGAATTTCTCCGGATATCGCGAAAGGTAACTGATAAAAGACACTCACAGTCTCAAGGAAGAAAATGTACATTCTAAACAAAACCAAGTAGCAACCACACTATAATCCTGCAGAAGGACACCGTTATCAATGCAGAGGGACTAAGACCGTGTGAATAGCAATGCGTTAAGCCGACGGCTATTTATGCCAATCACAGCAGAATAACGAGTTTTATCTGCAATGTTGCAAGCAGACGTCCAAGGCGATGGAAGAACGCATCCGACTCATAGACCCGTTTCTGATTCACACGAATAACTTACTCGTCGATCAATAGTCATCCGCGGTGTATTGTGTGCTATCACACGTATTTGCATTCTCCGTTTTCCGCATGAACGTTTCACAAAGTCACATCCGCGTTCCCGGCGAAGCGAGCTCGTGTTAAGTATCGCTGGCTGCGTCGGAGCATTCCTTTTCGCAAACTTGAAGAGTTTGTCTCGAAGAGCAACGTCTGCCTGGGACGCGAACACATTCGCGATATGTCACGTACGGATTTTGATGAAACTGCGTGTCCATGTCCATATCGGGTTTCAGCTCTGACGGTTCTCGACAATTGCTCTTCGAGACTTTACTGCGACGCGGAAAATTGGCAAAATTGCACTTCTCGCTCTACACCGCTGAAAGAATAGCCGAACGTGCTGTTTTAAAGACGCGGTGATAAAACTCTCCTGTTTATGATAATTTTTTAATCGACATTTTTATCAACATATTCGCGACATTTTTCCGAGTAAAACGAGTACCAACATGACATACTTCGGAGCTTGCTCGATTGTTTATTAAATAATCTCGATTGCGAATTAAATAATCAAACTAACTCCGAAGCAGAGCTGGAGAAAATAATATTTGAAATAGTAAGTATTAAATAATCCGTAAATAAGCCGAACGTGCTGTTTTAAAGACGTGGTGATAAAACTCTCCTGTTTATGATAATTTTTTAATCGACATTTTATCAATGTATTCGCGACATTTTATCAATGTATTCGCGACATTTTATCAATGTATTCGCGACATTTTTCTGAGTAAAACGACCATCAACATGACATACTTCGGAGCTTGCTTGATTGTTTATTAAATAATCTCGATTGCGAATTAAATAATCAAACTAGCCCCGAAGTATGTCATTTTGGTACTCATAATAAGAAAAACGTCACAAATACTTCGGTGAACGTTTTGTAAAGAATTAATTAAAAACAAATGTGTTCGGCAAAAACGTCGTTTCGCAACCAACAATAAAAGTCATTGAAGGCCTTTCTCGATGTGTTTATAAAATAAAAATATGTCCTAAAATTTCCATTTAAAATGTATATTTATAAAATAAGGACATTATTAAAATAGAAGTATTATTAATCTTCGTGTATTTTTAGATGTACGTATAAATGAAAATATGACGAGGTTCTTCGTACGTTAAAAATCCGCACGAGCCATAAACGCATAAAGTTCACCATTCCACTAATGAGGGATAATGATTTTCGCAAAATCCACCCCCTCGTCCTTAAAATTAACGTCATGTCCGTTAATGGTGCTCATTAGCCGCACCCAAGGCCTTTAGTCGCAATTATTTTTACAATATCGACTGGAACCGGTGAAAATTCATAACAATAAAAGTTGTACTGCCATTTCTAATGGCAACCACCATGGTACCCCTAAAAACTACCCTCTTCTCGAGGGTCCAGACGGTTCAATTGCCGTCTAACTACCGGCTTTCATCAGCGCTGAAAGAATAATCTTCGAGCGATCCGACGGGAAGAATAGTTATTCGGCTTTTGTGATTCCATTGCCATGATGTTGGGACGTCCACTCACTATAGTCGTTAGTCGACGTCGCGCTAATGGCCTGATTAATAACGGGAGCGCGTGCGCAGTTCTGTTGGTCACTCGGCCTCAGTTAATGAAACATGCCCTTTGTAGTAAGTATCGTGGGTGCACAACCATAAATTCGTGTGTTCCGCGGTCCCTGACAGAGCTCTTTTTTCACCCAAGGTCACGGGAGTTAATAGTTCTGTTTCAACGCGGATAAGACGGTCTTTGTGAATTTTTTTTTTAAAACAATACTAACAAACATATAAATTTGCAACTTTGTGTGGTCAGATTTAGAAATTTTTAATGAATACAAAAATATTTTTTCTTTACAAAAATATAAACTAGAGTTGCCATTATTAATGAAATCTTTCCACCTTGATGATAAAACAGTAATGCGACCTTCGAGAATTTTTTAGAACAATATATTTGCAACTTTGTGGTCAGATTTAGAAATTTTTGATGAATACAAAAATATTTTTTCTTTACAAAAATATAAACCAGAGTTGCCATTATTAATGAAATCTTTCGACCTTGATGATAAAACAGTAATGCGACCTTCGAGAATTTTTCGGAACAATACCAATCTTTTTCTGATGCTAGTAGCCCATTTATTTACTATTTAACAGTTCAAATTAACTGAAATAGTGTACAACAGTTGGGAAGATTAACGTGTTTTAAGCCAGGCAATGTGAGAAGAGCGGAAGCGAGCCTGTGATTTTGGAGAGGACTATGAATAGTAGAAAGCACTGACTAAAAAATAGTGCTAATGTTAGGAGCATTAAGTACTTTCTAAATCGGTGAAGGGTGGATCTCTTCAAAACCGGAAACGACTTGTCCGATCCTCCAGAAATAGAGCAACCATATGCGCGCGATTATACGAAGCGTTAGGCACGAACCGAAGACAAGTGCACCAAAGATAGCTATCGTGGTGAAACTGTGATCATTTTCCCATCTGGAAATAACATTAACAGACGACGCTCAAATTTTTTCATTATTTTATTATTTCGTTATTAATTTTTCTTTCAATTTTTCTCGTCTCATCGACGGTTCAAAACTGCTGCGCGACATTTGCAATATATTTGCAATGAAACTACATAATCAGCGTATCAAGTTCAAAACATTATGTGTTTATTTAACAATCTTCGAAGTAGATGCGTAATTAACAATAGAGTTATTAGAAAATTTTCATTTCCTGTACGTTCTAATTCCAAGAGGACCTGCGATCTGATATTGAATAAGTACTAAGTCAATAAATAAATAAGCTATTACAGCAACGTGAGCGGTAAGTTTGTTCCATTAATGCAGTTAAAGTAGGAAGCAATTCAATAGGGTCTGTATGACCAAACGACCCCCACCATCTTGCCAGTTAAACGTTCTTCTTCTAGTCCCCTTTAGACATGGTTTGATTCTGCTAACTGTTAGAGGCATTAGAAAATTCATTTTCGCAACACACACACACATATATAATCCAATACGTAATTCGTTAACAATTTAAGCCTCTTTTCAAACATAATTCTTCATTCTAAATAGAAAAGTAGATTTTACCTTAAAAAGAACTATTTCTTCAAGTTCTTCTATTAAAAAAAAAAAGAAGACATAGAGTTGACCTTCATATGACCTCTCCGTATCAATCTACGAATAAAATCTTTGCGTCAGAATGTGTACACCTTTAAACCGTACAATTTTTGTTTGAAACATTTTTTGATTGTCACCGACGGTTTGGTAGATACTTAAACAGGACACCCGGTATAGTTATGGCAGTCTATATTATTATTGTCAGTTATCGTTCTGCATATTACTTATCGTATTACAACAGTTCACGGCTCGGCCGAGTTAACTCGAACGCGAGAAGGGTAAACGCTTCCTAAGCAACCCCAGTCGCAGCCGATAATAATAATAATAATAATAATAGGTACTGGGCCGGATAAGTGATTGAATAATAAAGAGGATATTATTATTTGTTTGCAGTTGGCGGCATGAACCGGCCGTCCAAAGCAGTAACACAGGCGAAGAAAGTGGCACCGCCGGCTGTACCCGACGTGTTTCGACATTCCGGCTCCTCTTTTGGTTCCGCTGGTTATGCGAGCAGCGAGGATAGCTGTTTCCTGCCCGGAAGTGGTCCTGGAGGAACGGCGGACGATGGTTCGTACGGGATGCCCTCTGGAAAGAGTCCCGGACCGATTTTCACTCATCCTGGATTCGCTTTCCCTGCGGTCGTCGGGAAATACGCTCATGCCGAGGACCAAGGTACTTCATCTCCCACAAAAACTATAGCCAATCCTAATGCTAAATACAGGGTGGGGCACTTAAGGATGTTCTGGAGGTATATAAAAACGCAACAAAATTTTTGAAAATTTTACAAGATATAATTCTTACCAAAGTTTGGGTTCGATTCACTGCAGCGTTTAAGAATTATAGCAACTTAAAGTTTGCACATTTTAACACTTCTTCTTATGGAGAATTCATAAAATTCCACTTCAAACCCTATTTAAACCTTGAAAAAACGTTGACCTTGAGTGATCTTGAATGACCTTAATAATAGGTCATTGTATTCGTCTTGAAACACTATCAGAATGTAAGTAAAAAAATATACTGTTCTATTTAAAAAAAACAGAGTTGACCTTCATATCTCCTTGACGCCTCCATCTATAAAATAACTAGTAACATCAGATGATCAGTCCCTCGATACCATATAAGTTTGGTCTGAGGCATTTTCTTCTATCTCCGAAAACAAGCGAGTTATTCAGGTGTCCTGTCTTAAGTGTCCCACCCTGTATACCATAGTAATCGCACCGTCAGAATGACGGGTTCCAATATTTTTAATTCACGATTACTGACACGGTAAACGTTAACGTCTAGCTAATGATGTTTTGTTTTTTTTATTGTAGGAATCGACATGACTCAGAGCCCCGGAAGAGACAGTCCAGGTAGTTCAGGATCAGGTTCTGGTTCCAGGCATTCTACAGCTTCATTGGATTCTGGCAGAGCCTCCGGATATCACCTGGGTCCCAGGGGACCCGGTGCGCTCGCTTCGTCTCCCAGATGCTCCATAAGCTCGCTCGGCAGCCATCCCGACAGACCGGCGGATCTTGACGTCGTTCATGCTTGGCTGACTGAACTACAATTCGAGGAATACTCTCCTTTGTTTGCTTCAGCTGGTTATGATCTTGCTACTATCACGCGCATGACGCCGGAGGACTTAACAGCCATAGGTACATAAACGCTCGGCGCAAAACAAATTTTTGTCATGTCCACGGAAAAACCGTTCATGCTTCTCGAAATCAACCTTCGAGCAGTGGACCTTCTTTTAAATCTCTGAACTAGCCACCATCCTTGAATCATGAGAATTTCTAAAAATCAGGAGACGACGTACAAAAATTAATGTACATATTGCAAAGTGCCATTACTCTTTCTAGAACTGTAAAATAATTTCCAAGAGTAAATACCGTTCACCTGTTAGTAGCGAGGGACGTTGATGAAAAGAGTGTTTGCACGATCAAAGACGCGGTGATATTTACATGTTCCTCTGGCCGAGGTAATACGGGCAACCATTCCTCTCCGGGAAGGTACAAACAGTGACACGAAAGTCTGCCACTTGAAGGGTGTATACTCCCCTTTTCTTCTTCTCAACGCGTCTCTAGCTGTCTCTTACCTGGAGGCTGGATGGTGCATTACACGAGCACGGGAGAAGGATGAGTAGAGACGTGGCTCCCCTCGAGCGGCAGATTTTCATGTCATTGATTATACCACCAGTACTTCTCTGTATATCTGTGTCTGGCTGCTTCTTGTCACTCGTACCGCCTGGAATGGGAATTATTGGACATACAGGACAGATATGAGATATCCGAGGCTTTCATGGCCCCCCGGCTGTCTAGCATAGTACTTTTGGATGCAAGCCATATAACCCCCTTCCCTCTCCTCCTTTTTGGAACTTGATTTTATTGTTTCGCACGGCGCGGCGTTGCAGCTGGCTTCATCTGGATCTGCTGACGCGCGCGACATTGATATCTCCGCTCATGCCACACATCATTTAGTACCAGTCACGGTTCTCTTGATTAGCCATCTGGCCTAATTAAAAAATTCGAAACAGAGATACCGGGGGCAGATTACGTGTTCCTTCTTATCTAACTGTTCCATCTATTGCGTAATCTCCGATGAATTACTGTGATGCATATTTTGCCAGTTTGATTAGTGGACTCCTTACGCAAATTAAAAATATTGTATATCAATTGCGATCAACTTTTATTTTGTACAAGTTTCTGTAAATTGGCAAATTGCCGTTTGATACAGAGTTTAACAGGCCTTTGTGTGTTTGCAGGAATTAAGAAGCCGAACCACAGAAAGCGCCTGAAGGCAGAAATAGATAATTTAAACATCGGGGATGGTTTGCCGGAGCACATTCCTGGCTCTCTGGAGGAGTGGCTTAGACTTCTACGACTTGAGGAATATCTTGGCGCTCTACATCAACAGGGTATGCGCTCGGTCGAAGATGTAACGACTCTCACTTGGGAGGATCTCGAGGACATCGGTATTGTGCGGCTGGGCCATCAAAAGAAGTTATTGTTAGCTATTAAGAGAGTCAAAGATATCCGCGCCGGTAAACGTATACAGCCGCTCGATCTTGCCCGGTTACCGCCTCATCCTGGCCAAACACAGGTACCCTAACTTTACATCATTCACATTTATAATAAAAAAATGGAATAACTCTTTTCAATTATAATTATACAGAATATTTTGTCTTACATACCAATGGAATTGCACTTTCAGGACGTAGTGATTCAACGGGCAGGACCAGATCTTCCATCTCCAGACGAAGACTGTTCGTCACCGGTCCTGAGGTCTTTCCAAAGAGGAGGAAGCGACACAACGTCTGGCACCGCATGGAGAAGTATGTACGCTGCTTTGCCAACCGATTACAACATGGTCGGGCGAGCCGGTTCGCGAGGAAAGTCCTTGGAGAGCTTAGAGGACGCGCCCCTCGGGTATCCACCATCGCCGGCGCCATCTGCGCATCCTCAGCCCATCGAATGGCGTCCACGTAGCTTCGAGGACGGTGATCTGACTCCTACAAATGACAATTCGATCGTCGAAGCCGGCGGTGGAACGCTTCCACGTCCTAGACATTGCCTTGTACGTCCAAGACCCGTAGCTAAGGTAATGATTGTAAGGAGACAGTGCAGTAAAGTACTTTTAGTCATACAATAAGTAACTTTTAGGACCTGTACAGTAGGGGGTGGCACTTATTTTTCGACTTTCGATTTTTTTCTGGCCTCGTCTTTCTAAATTGAAGCAAATAATTGAAAAATCGATTGAAAATCAAATTCTCGCCATTGTACAAGCGATATTTTGCAGTTTATAATGTAATGAAATAACTTGGCCCGGCTTATAGGTCGCCGCAACACCAGGGCAGTTCAAATCACTACCGAGAGACTTCGATAACAAGTATCAACTGACATACGGACTCGAGAGCAGTCCGCATCTTCCAAAACGTTGTCCTCCGTCACCCCCAAGACGTCAAAGTTCTAGAGAAAACAGTTCTTCGGTTGTTGGCGTTGGGGGACCGCCGGTCGGCGACGTTGTGATAGATTGCAGCGGACCAGTACCAACCGCATCCTGCGAGGATCACCACATGCATCATCATCAACATCATCATTTGCTCCATCATCCCTCACCGCCGCCACCAGCGCCTGCAGCTGCACCGTCAACACCGCCGCAGATGAATCGGCCGCCTTCTTCCATGTCCCGTTCTTGGGGAAGTGTCAGCGCCAACGTGAACGAAGAACACGAATTGATAGCTACTCTCGCTTTGCAACACCGTAATGGTTCTGACGCCAGCTTTAAGGTACTTCGTTGTTAGGATACCTTCTTATTACAGACCTTTGTACAGGGTGTAAAGAAATGTTTGGTCTTGGCTGCCATAGGCGTATTCTACATTTTCGGATCGATGAAGATCTGTTAAAAAAAGTTGCCGCAAATTTGTCTTTGACCTTGAATTTCAGGGTCAAATTTTTTGTATTGCATTGTATTCTACGCATCGTGCATTTAAAAAAATATTTTACCTTCAAATTCAAAGTCAAGGATAATTTTGCGGAAACTTTTTTTAACACATCTTCATCGATCCAATGATGAATAATACGCCTATGGCAGCCAAGACCAAACATTTCTTTACACCCTGTACAGACAGTCCCGGTTGGGACATTTCACTGATAATAGAGAAAAATGTTAGGTGGAAAATAATTAGTACTCTGCGGATGTTTATGCAAAGTAAAAATTGTATATATTACTTTTTCTAATTACAAGATACTACTGTTTAATTACTAGGTGTACAGAACGCGTCAGAATGGCGTAATTAAAAGAAATGGCTAAAAATTTGAACAGACACATTCTCGTTAATTTTACAAAAGTAATGTAAAATAGTCACTATTCAGTGTTCTGTAAGACTAGTGTTAATGAATGTTGTGTCTTTTGCAGTCAAGCTCCAGCACAGAATCGGATTCGCTTCCTTTCGCGAACGAGAACGCCGGGACAATAAAGCAGAGGTCCGCGCGAGCCCAAGAGTATGCGAGCAACAACGTCGGCAACAACATGCAGAGCCACATGATGAGCCATCATTCTAGCAGCACCGAGCCAGCGGACGTGTTAAACGACATCGGCAACATGCTAGCCAATCTCACCGACGAACTTGATGCCATGCTTGAGGAAGAGAAACGCCAGGGCCTGAATTCGTAATCGCCATTGTCTTCGTCATCGTCTTCTTTCGAATCGCGTTACCCGAAACGTTGGCTATAAGAAGAACATACACCTACACACATACAGCTTCTGCTGCGAACATAATATTCTTCTCTCACAGTACGGCGCATGTAACGAGCGAAACTCCTCGTTGTTTGCAACATTCGTATAGAAATGAATTCGTGTATGAGAATTTCTTGAGCTCTTGACACTTTGCAACGATTTTTCAAACGCGAGTATACCCGGCGCTGGACACGAAACACTCATTACGTTTCATTGCATTAACAACTACAACACACGTTACATTACACAGAAAAAAATACTACTATCCTGTTATATCATTGTATGAGTTAATGTAGTGGGATTGTGTTCCTCCATCGCCGTTTTTTATCGTATCGACTCGTTTAAACGATTCCTTCGTTTATTGTTTTATTTTCTTTAATTTTATTTTATATAGAGCAAAGCTTCTTATTTTTCTACGAACGTATTGCGAACCTTTTTCATGAAGTTTCCAGAGACTTAAACGTTAAACGATCTTTGTGATTCATTTGCTTCATATGTACTTATTACTATTATTATAATTATTCTTATTCTTATTATTGCATTGCTTTAAATTGTTCTCTTTGTGTTCTCTCTTATGACCCTGTTAGTATCGCAAGACCACGCCCACCAGGTTTTCGGCAAGTTATTTTGTAATTCAACGACGAATTATCACACGGAAGAGAATAAACACGTGAAATAATGTTTAACGAATAAGTATGAGTAATACTTATGCCTTATGAAGAAAAAAAGAATAACTATGAGAAACATAAATGTAGTTTAGTTCCATATACTAAGGTTTACACTACACTTACACAGCACAAAGACTGATGTTTCTCTGGAAATTTCATTACTATGAAACATGTATACATTCCAGCTAGTATATTTCCTTTTCCACTTCCGTCCTTTGCTAAAACGATAGCATGTTAGATTGGGACCTTCATAACTGTTGGACTGTTAGACGTTTTTGAAGTTAGTAACGGTTCAGAGAGAAAGAGAGAGAGAGAGAGAGAGAGAGAGAGGAAGAGAAAAAGAGTGGAGTCAAATTCCGTGTCCCCTTTTCCGAAAAAAAAAATGAACGTAATTCTTCCAATAACTGTCAATGAAGAATCGAGTTGTTTTTTGATAATGAAGCATAATTATATAACTTCGCCTATATTGTGGTACAATTTCTATAAGAGTGTATGATAGTTTATACAAACGAAAAAGAAACAACAAAAAAAAAGAAGAAGAATGAAGTAAAGAAATTGACATCTTCCATTATTTGAACTTCGAATGGGTTCTCCGTGTAAGACTGAGAACGGAGCAGAGCATAGACATTTAGAACTGCCAATTGAATTTTATGGACGAGATACAGTTCAACGCAGAATCATAATGCGCTCTGTATGCCAATTAACACATTTTATGTTTATTATCCGTACTAATATAGTGATGTATGTAAACTCACTATTGTTATATGGTGCACAGAAAGAGGGAATACCGTGCGGAATATTTGCTAGTTTCCGCATCTACGTGAAATCAAAGTAATCATAGTAGTGGAATGTTGTCGATACAAAGTGTTCAGGTGCCCGCCCTCCCCTAAACTCCAAGTATGATGCTGATATGTACCGAGACTTGTGCGTCAAATTTTATGCGTACAAACTATTATATGACAGTTTGTGTATATGCATGTGCATCCATATACGTATGTTTGCGTATATACATTTATATATGATATTCGAAAACGAACACAGAAATCGATTCTCGACGTTCCAAGCGTTTTCAATGTATACACAGTATTTATTGATTTTCTCGTGAAATTGCTTTCTTTAATTGTATCGCGTTTTTGTTGTCAGTGTGTCGACAGTATTTATATATATTGGGTTGGTGCAAAATAATTAGGGTTTTTATTTTCGAATTTTATAGCTATATAAAAATAAGCCAATAATAAATAAATAACGACGAGATAAAGCGTCGCTTTAGAAAAATCGCTGATGTTTAAACTTTTACGAAAGACGCAATTATTTTTGCGCCAGTCCAATAATATTAATTCGCAAAAAAAAAGAAACTGTTCGCGTGTGTAGTCGAAATGTTTTATTATTTTGTATATGCATCGTAGAATACTCCTATATAAATGTATATAGAGTTTCAGAGGGACATTTAAATAGCGATTAGATGTTTTACGATTCGATTAAGTAGTACGAACTTGTTATTGTCTCCGTACGAATCAGTTTCATAGTTAGAACATACACACACACACACACCAGTAAAAAAAAAACGAAATAATGAATTGCAGTGAACGCGCGATTATATTATCATTCCTCTGATGTTTTATTCTTAATCAATAAATCCATGGGTCGTTAATTATATTCGAATCCAATTATGCTATATTATAACGATGAAAAAATAAAACATGAACATGTGGTAGAATATATACAAGATTTTGAAATAAACTTAAACGAAAAATAAAAAAACACTTAGGTTAATCGATTTAAACATCAGGGCCGCGTTATTCGCGGCCCGCAGACTTGTTAACTATTATAGGTATATAGTAGGTATATATATATACCCGGTTGGTATATATATATATTATATATCAGTTTAAGCAGTGTACTTAGGGAAAAATGTTCTGCGGTGCTGCAACTTTTACGTATCTTCTTTCATATCCCCTTTTCTTATACGTTCGATTATTCATTGTATATCTCTACATTTATTATAAATAAGTCGGTTTTATCGTTTAAATCGCGGCCAATTGACCGGAAAGGTAGCGCAAATTTTTTATACATATACAGATGCTTTATAAACGTTCGATTGTGACGAATAAAAAACGTGCTTGAACACATTTTTCATTAATTACCGGTGATGCTAACGCACCTAGTTAATTATAAGAATATCGACTTGCGTTTGTTCGTATACACTTAATTCGTATAAATGATCGGGTCCTCGATGAAGAGCTATACTGACTATAATTGTAAAAGTGTTTTTATATTTATGATAAATAGTTATTTTAAGTTCTAGACGAAACAAAACGGCGAAGAGCGTTATTGTTAATGTTAAGGTGACGAATCGGGTGCAAAACACGAGTATTTATAAAAAAAAGGAAAAACTAAACTCATCGAGATGAAGGTGTGCGGAATCAATTCACAGTCATGTTTGGGATAATATGTATTTTATACAAAAATATAATTAACAGTGAAAAATTAAAAGATCACGACGACGATGAATATCGAAATAGATGCTGCGATCAACTAACGGGGATGTAGATAATTAATAAAATATTAGCAGAAAAGGAAAAAACGTTTTATACGAATACCATGTGATTGATACTAACAATCTTCTCTTTTTTCTTTTTTTAACAATTGACAAACACAGCAGGAGGGAACGCACACTGCCGATTTTTTATACCTGTAGCTATTCATATGTTGTCGCAATGCGAAAAAAAAATAAGCGCGAATATTCGAAATTTTGACCTGTTTACAAAATACGCCTACTCGAGGGACATTTAAAAGTATTGAACGAGCATGATCACGACTGATAATAGTTCTAACCGATTTGGATGTGTTTTGATTACGATGTGTGCATGACGAATGCTTTTATTATATCGTCGAACGTATTGTTTTAAGCAAATCAGATTAAAAAGACAGTAACCTGCTATTGTTGAGAGAGATAATTCTGGTATTTATTAAGAAATATTAAAAGTCGATTCAAGCGTCGAAGCTATACTGATTTATATACTTAAAATAGTACGTTTGATCGTTTAATAAACATGATGTATTAGAAATTTAGAGCTGTTTGTAGCACGACTCTCCCCTAAATTAGAGAAACTTGTATCTTCCACTGTTTTCGATTCACTTACTGCCTTTTTTATACGAACAGTCAATAACAAACTATGAAGTGTATTAACAAATTCAATTACCGGCTGGACTCTTTTGGCAGCTATAACTCAAAATTCCTAAAGGCATTGCTTCTACGTGGTGTATACATATTATACATACATAAATATTATATATAAATACAGAATATAGATATGAATATACGTTTATATTCATATTTCTATTAAATTAGTCATAGTTTTTGTACAAACGTTTGCGTCGCTGCAGTTTTTGTTCAGCGGAATCAGTACTCGCCTAACTGCATTTTACAACTTCCCCCGATGGCCCCCTTCCTATTTTCCATGTTCATTTATACATATAAATATATATATATATATATATATATCATTTGATTTATCGATTATGATGCTTTCATCATAGTTCTTTGAATAAAACATATTATTAAACTTAGTTCTTAATGTTATTTAGCATTCACCTTTAAAATACTTTATTATTTTTTATTGAATAGGATTCTACATCAAACATGTCAAACTTATGTCACATATTAACAAATATAACATGAAATGAAAGCACTGACTCTTCTTATCCCTCTCTAATGATCATTTATAAAATAAAGAATCAATAGTGAACATGTTTTCATCACTTTTTATTTAAAAAGAAATAATTCGTCTCGTCTGACAGCACCAAAAAAATGAATAAACTTCGAGGAGTTACTAACTTTAATTTGGCCGGCAAAAATAAAAAAATCTACTCCAAAAATCATAAAAAATAATTTTTTTCAACACTCTACCAGACCCTCTTTTATATTATTATAATTATTTTGAAATTGCAATTCATCTATCGTAAAGTGTATTATTCCAGCTCCAGTTTAAGCTATTAAACATAAAAAAATTTCAACAGGAAAGTATTAAAATATAATTTTTTATTTAAGCAAATGATTCTTGCCGCTTTTCCCATCAGACTTAGTGCTAATTCCGGCAAGAATCATCTGCTCCGTTAAAATGTTCGTACAGCGCCAATTCATGCAGCGGCAAAACGCTCAAACTTGTAGCCAAATGTTACCGACAGAGCAACCGAGACAAACGACACCAGCGATCCTAGCGGCAAGACGGTCAAACTTGTTACATTTACCGACAGTTACTTTCTCGGTTTGATACTGCTCGCGCCATCTAGCGGATGATGCTGGTAGTAATCGACAACCAGCTTCGATGCTACGCCGCTAGGATCGCTGGTGTCGTTTGTCTCGGTTGCTCTGTCGGTAACATTTGGCTACAAGTTTGAGCGTCTTGCCGCTAGGATCGCTGGTGTCGTTTGTCTCGGTTGCTCTGTCGGTAACATTTGGCCACAAGTTTGAGCGTTTTGCCGCTGCATGAATTGGCGCTGTACGAACATTTTAACGGAGCAGATGATTCTTGCCGGAATTAGCACTAAGTCTTATGGGAAAAGCGGCAAGAATCATTTGCTTAAATAAAAAATTATATTTTAATACTTTCCTGTTGAAATTTTTTAATGTTTAATAGCTTAAATTGAAGCTGGAAGAATACACTTTACGATAGATAATCGCAAGGTTACAATGTTACAAGGTTACAAGGTTATTTTATTTTAAGTGATAGGAGTTTTACATACCTTTTACACTGTATATTACTTCTTTTCCTACATTGGATAGTTTGTAGTACATCTTTTATGGATTATCTATTTCTTCTTTGTACTTTCGTCGCTTTTATTTAACAAAAATATATTACTCATTTCTTATTTAAATAAATAAAAAAAAATTCTGTTTGTGTTTATTTTATTTAATTCTAGACCCCTATCGGCAAATCAGGGTTTCTTGTCAATACTAATTAGAAATTCTTTGATGGCACTAATTGAATTGCTCTTACTTTGAGCTAGGATGCAATTTTAAAACGATAACGTACTGTAAATTTAAATTTCAGAACTGATTGTTCTGGGGAACAGATATGCGTGAATGTTTGATTTCAAAGGAATTATTTTTTGTATACTTTCCTGTGGAAATTTATCAACTTTTGAGAGCACAAAGGACACAAGGGATGGGTGTGAATTGCATTCATCTTTCACGAGATATTCCGCAGAATGATGTAATTTTAAGTTAACCAGCATACATAGTGGGAGGGTAAGAAAGTATAGTTAGGCGTGACGGTCGGCGTCTAGGCAAACGCATATAGATGCAAAATAGATGTAATAAGACAATGGCCATCTTCGGGGCCGTTCTCTATCTCTATCTCGAGGGCTCTGCCCCAATCTGAACGATCCATGTGGTTCGACATCGGTTCGATACTTAAAGGTAACTCCTTCCGTGACATTAAAAAGGCACTCCCAGGCCTCTTGTGTTGCATCGGTCCCTTTGCCCGGCCGTTTGTTGGCGTTTCACACGCCAACGTCGGATGTAGAAACCGTACCGACACGCTGTCTCTTTTGTGCACAGGTCTTTATGAACAGGAACAGATCTTCCTGCCACCTCTGACAATGGGGGCTGCCTGAAATCGAGACGTTCTAATCGCTCCGACATCTTCGGACGCGTCGAAAATTGGACCTCGAACACACGTGGACGCGAAAAAAACTATACTGAAACATCGACGCCAACACTTTTTTTTTTTTTTCATTCCAGGCGCATTTATGATTTTTTATTTATTCTTTTATAACCAATGTCTAGAACTAGTCGGAGCAGCCTAAACGCAATACATATGTTTCTTGCTTTACAGTGAGAATAATACTTATTCGATTTTTATTCATTCAAGACTTTCCTAGGATTTTTTATTCGGTGCAAAATTTCTAAATCTGCGAAAGTTTGGGGGCAATTGTAAAGTTCAAGTCATATACTCTATAAAAGAAAATATGCCACTCGTATGACTTTGATAATTTTTACTTGAAAAAAATCACACGTCTACTTCGAATATCAATAAATACGCGTGCAATATCTCAACGAAAGTGGTTCCGTAGATTCTCTGTGACAAATTCCTAAAAATTCCTGTGCACTGTAACTTCAAGTGTTCTGCAGAGTTGGGCAAAAAGTAATTTCAATTACAATTACAATTACTGTAATTTGTAATTGCAGAAATAAAATTACAATTACATGTAATTGTACTCTTATTTCTGCAATTACAAGTAATTGTAATGCAATTACAAGTTTAATAAATAATAAATATTTCCTAACATATGTTTTTTGTTTGTTCTTTTTAGACATTTCCATTGAGTAGGTAAGTACAATTACATGTAACTGTAATTGTAATTGCAATTACTTTGGGTCAACCAGTAATTGTAATTGCGGACCACAATTACAATTACAGTAATTGCAAGGAGGAATTTCAATTACCAATTACAATTACAGTAATTGTTCTTTTAAACCACTATTTTGATGTTTTGGACCATTTTACTGTTTTCTCATTGAAAATGCAGTCCACTTTTGCTCATGTAATTGAAGATGTAATTAATTACTTATGTAATCAATAACTGCCCAACTCTGGTGTTCTGTCGCCGTAGTATGAAAAATAAAATTGAGAACACCGTCAGTAATTAAGCAGTCAGGGTCACCCAGTGTGGAATAGTGTTCCGCTAGAGCAGCTGGATAGTCTGGATTCTGGATAGAGCATCTGATACATCGAAACCTCGTGCGATAAAAAATATCTGAAACAATGCAGCATGTGCAGCATGATCCTGAAAGAAAAAGGGAAAAAGGAAGGAGGGAGCGGATTGGCCAGTGGCCCGATTGTTCGATAGAAAGGGTGAATTCGATCCTGTTTCTCTAACCTTCCTTCCCAGATGACCTTACCCGGCTGCTCATCATTCCACAGCACGTTGCGCCCGATTACGATTTGCATAAGACCAGAGAGTACGCGAGCGTGCAAGCAGCGGGAGTTAGGTCTCTCTCGGGATCGCATACTCGCGGGGCAACATGTGCTTCGACAGTGCCGAGGTCTTGCTTTACGGCCACGATCCGGGTAATACACGATACCGTATAGAGCACTGTAAATTTTCTTCGCATCCTACAAAGATCAAATTAGCCTCGGTTACTCTACACACACTGTACACATAGTATAGTATACGTGTACACACGCGACCGGGAATCCTTCGACTCCTCGTCAATGCTTCATCCTTTCCAAATAAGAGGCCTCTATTATACCCCCCGAACAGACATAAACGATCTCGCGCAAGCTACCTTGCGCAATAACAATCGACCTAACTCCCCACCTCCAACCCCCCCCCCCCTCAGTAAACTTGAAAATTATGCTGCGACATACGGTGGCTGAAATTTTACGACTTTTATTATCGTGACAACCTTATTTTACAAGACTTTTAACGGCTCTGCGGATTTATACACAGCTTCTTGAGACCCTCGTGTTCAGGCAGAATTAATGGCAACGTTAAGTTGTTTCTCCGTTTGGATATAACGCTGAGCACCAAATCTTTGAGCTCCTAGGTAAAAGATGTTGAAGTGGAATTTTATGAATTCTCCATAAGAAGACGTGTTAAAATGTGCAAGCTTTAAGTTGCTACAAATTCTTAAACGGTGCAGTGAATCGAACCCAAACTTTGGTAATTGCATTAAATTAAGTAAGAATAATATCTTGTCAAATTGTCAAAAATTTTGTTGCGTTTTTATATACCTCCAGAACCAGTGGCGCACCCAGGGGGGAACCAGGGGGCCAAGTCCCCTCCCCCCAAGAAAAAGGAAACGAAACACTGGAAAATTAGCTAAACCGTAGAATAGTTACTTCTAAAACTAAACATTTTGAACAACTTTTCTCTAATACAAATAAGGCATACACTCGCTTAGGTTCCGACGTATTTGCAAAAACTGCCGTTACTAGAAGTACTAGAACACTGAATTCTGCCTATTGTTGTGCGTCTGTGGCTGTGTACGTGTCGGTATTGGTGTCCATGCTATCCATGCAAAAATGCCATTGATGCGATTTTGAAATGTGATAAAACGATATATCCTAATATTTATAATTTATTAAAAATATTTGCAACGCTTCCGGTAACGACGTGCGTCAGTGAAAGATCATTTTCTACATTAAGAATTTTGAAAACATATTTAAGATCCACAATGACACAACCACGACTGAATGGGTTGGCTTTGTTATACATACACAGAGACATTCGTGTAACTATAACCGAAGTAATTGAAGAGCTATGTAAAAAGAAAAGAAAACTAGATTTTATTCTATAAATAAATTTATGTTTAAAAAAATCTAAAATAGGTCATTTTGTTCAACTCGTTCCCCTCTAAGATGAAATCCTGGGTGCGCCACTGACGCTGAGCACCCAATCTTTGAGCTCCTAGGTAAAAGATTGTTAGGCTACTTAGCCACTTCTTGACAAATAATTAAACTGCAATCCCAATTGCATCGTGTTTGAGCTCATATTAATGAGAAAAAGGTGAGAAATACGTTGCTGAACATTCTGTATTAAAGAACAAACAAGCCTTTCCGATGCCTAATTAAAGGGTCCAATAAACGATTCGAATGATTGTCAATGATCAAATCAAAACCAACAATCGTTCTTCCTCGTGACCACCGGTTCAAAGGTGGAGAGACTTGCTCATTGTCGATCTCGAATTAGTTTGGTACAGGCGAAAACGATCTCGGGTACCGATGTTTATGCAGATCTGGTGAAATTGCAAGAGAGATCGAAGAGCCCCGGTGCCCAATAATTTCGCACCTGTCCGCCACAGAGAAAGGGGAATCCCAAAGCATCTGTGTGTGTGTTGCATTGCAACATAGACAACAGAATCCAGAAAACGAATGGCTCAAAACGGTTCTCTGTTTGGTGAACAAATTGCCGAAGATAACGAGAGGGTCTCTCTTAACGATGGTTTAGCGTGTGTGTCTTATGTTCGCGGAGTGGTGGAGACTCTTTCGCGAAAGGTCTCGCTGAAATCTGATTGCCTTCCGCGCGTTAAAATCGCAATCGGCCGATCTCGCCGCGGCGTCAGGAACAACAATGCCGAACAGAACCGTTGTGAAACGGAATTTCGATAGCTGTGAACCGTGACTGGTATCATCGTTACTCTACCTTTCGGCCCTTCTTTATACTGTGCTCTCATCCACTTCCACACTCTCTCGCGGTCGGTATATCTGTGTGCCTGTATCGCAACTGTAGTATTACGGAGGTACGAGGCAACTGTAATTACTCAATCAGAGGCAATTTTTGGTAATTGCCGGAGATACACTTTTATGGATTCGAACATTTGTACATACGAGTGGTCTCGCAACCGTATGTTTTGGGCTACTTAAGCAAGCAACCATCACTTTTTATAAAAATCGCTCCTCTTGATTTTAGTGGAAACCACCCCTTTACGTTTTAGTAGAACCCTACCACTTTTTGTTTTATTAGAAACCACCCCTTTATGCTTCAGTACTCCCCGCTCCCTTTTTGCTTTATTAGAAACCACCCCTATTTTTATTTTAGTAGAATCTACCCACTTTTAAATTAGTAGAAACCACCTCTTTGTGTTACTGTAGTTCCCCCTCCCACTTTTTGCTTTATTAGAAACCACCCCTTTTTTATTTTAGTAGGATTCACCCCCATTTAAATTAGTAGAAACCACCCCTTTTAAATTAGTAGAAACCACCCCTTTTAAATTAGTAGAAACCAACCCCTTTTAAATTAGTAGAAACCACCCCCTTTTAAATTAGTAGAAACCACCCCTTTAAGTTACTGTAGTCCCCCCACCCACTTTTTGATTTTATTGGAAGCCACCCCTATTTTTATTTTAGTAGAATCCACCCCCTTTTAAATTAGTATAAACCACCCCTTCCTTTACTGTAGTCCCTCCTCCCACTTTTTGATTTATTAGAAACCACTCCTATTTTTATTTTAGTAGAATCCACCCCCTTTTAAATCAGTAGAAATTACACCTTTCCGTTTTAGTAGAAACCACACTTTTATATTTGCGTGGAAACACTTCCTTTTTATTTTGATATAGGAACCACCCCTTTCTGTTTTAGTGGGAATTTTCGTCATTAACAATTATTATTGCAGTAGAAACCCCGTTTTAATATTAGTGGTAATTACGCATTTTTATTTTAGTAGGACCCACCTGTTTTATTTATGTTTTTTGTAACCAGTGAATATATTATAATTGTGTGCGTGTGTATGTGTGGTACGGGGAATTGCGAACGAAATGGAATAGAGTAATCGGGCACAGGGTGCTGTACAGCATTGCGAGAAAAAGTGTCAAGTTCGTGCGAAATTAGATAGGTTATTAGATACCTTTCGATAAGGGAATACAATGCCTGAGTACCGGCAGCGAGATACCCGAACGAGCCTCGCATAATGGCAGGATGTTTATGCTTCGCGCGAGTCGTAAATTTAAGGGACACGTACACGATAAAGTTGCCATGATGGTACTTTAACGGAAAACCATCATGCCAGTGTCTCCCAAACCTAATCCCCGGTTAATCCGATACGATTCATCAACGGACGGTCTTTTAGACATTTTTTTTTTAATACAACGGAACACAGTTGCTTAATATTTTTTCTTCTATTTAATTTTATATTGTTCCTAGCTAGGTTGAAACTTTTTTACACGAAAGATGATATTTTTATTCGGTGATCAAACGATGTTTGAAAATTTATTTTTGATATTATACTGTTTATAATTTAGTTTTGTGGCGTCGATGTTATATATAGTACAACACAATCACTATTGCACAGTGCGACTAACGTGGAACGTTAGGCTACGCAGTTGAGAAACACTGCATTAGAATAATACGCAACAGAAGAAACGAGTATTATCTCGTGATATTAGATCTTCTCAAAAGAAACCTCATTAAGACTTCTCGTTCTGACGTTTGAGCTCATTAAACTCGATTCTCGATATGGTTACCACCGTAAATCATTGTTATTGAAATTTACATACGTAAACGCGGCGAACGGAAACATGGCGGCCGACCATCCGGTTAAATGGCGTGTCTCTAATATATTGTTGATATAGCATTTCTTCCCTTACCGATAGGACCAATCTACAACTATTTCATCCCCAAACATCCAAATTTATACTGTACATACAATGTTATTTTTAACACAATCATTCAATTTTATATGTTTCTAATTTTACAAACTCTACTTCTCAAAGCAGCACAGAATTTAAGAAAGCGAATAAAAAAAAAAAATTCTACAATCACAAAACCTCCAATTCTACTCGCCACAAATCAGAATTGGGCAAAATTTTCATCTAAATAAAAATTTCGAATAACGAATAAAAAATAAAAAGTTTTTGTTCATTATTCGATGGTTCGCGTCCAAGCCTCGGAATAAAAGATGAAGAAATTATTCGAAGTTCGAATAAAGCCATTTCGTATAAAAAAAAAATTATCTTTATCGTCGGATAAACTCTCGTCGAATATAATTATTTATTCGATGCTCGTCGAATAAAGATACTTTTTATATTCGAACCATCGAATAATGAATAAAAATTTTTTTACGTCTTATTCATTATCCGAAATTTTTATTTAGATGACAATTTTGCCCAACTCTGCCAAAAATGTAGTGAAATCATCATATCGGTGAGACGATACTAATTCATTGCCATAACTATTTTGCTCTCAATGATATCTGTATGTAACTTTTACCAGCATATTCGCGACAATTTTCTGCTTAAAACGAGCCCAAACACGATACGATTTCGATCATATTTAATATTAATTAAGTAGAACGTCGATTATCCGAACCGTCGTAATCTAAATTCTCCATTAACCCGAGTTTCGTCAGTGATTCGCCAACAGGCACAGATACGGATCAACGACAGATAAAAATTCTTGTACTAACCACGCGTAGCCTAATCTCGTTTCTCCAGAGTATAAAACCAAGACGATTTCGCGTGCAACAATGGTGGAAGCCACCGGTGCGAATAAATTACCATTTTCGGGACGCCGCGCCGCGCCGCGGCGAGCTCGAGATGACTTTCGCAATGACCGCCGGTTATCATCGACGGAATCGGCATGATCCCACGTGTGTACCTGGTAAGTAGGTATATTAATAGTCGTTGATCCACACGAAATTCGGCCGGATGCGCCGGCATTCTTTGTTTCGCTGCTCCTCCGTCCGATATTTCATTCGGTTTCATATCCGTTACGGTGTACCGGTTATAATCTCATTGTTGCCCTGTAAATTATGCCATTTCGCTCCGCGAGTAGGCTACGCGGTTAGGATACTGACTACGCTGCTGTTGCTGCTGTTGGTCTCGGTACCTGCGCGATTCTACGATAGATAGCTGTCCGGACCGCTAACGATACGTCCATCGATACAGATCTCGATTACGAAAACTCCGTACCGTACTGGTCGGGAACTATCAAAATATGAACCAAATTTTCGCATGCAGCGTACGTCGCATAACACGCAATTTCATTCGGAATAACTTTTTTATGAATGGACCAATCGACCTCAGCTTGTCTGCCATATTAGAAGTTTACTAGATGGCGTGCAATTATGTATAACTTTATTGTTACATGATCGTTTTTTGACAAAACTCTTACCAATATATTCGCGACATTTTTCCGATTAAAATGATCCCAAGCACGATGGAATTCGATCACATTTACTCGTGTAATTCACGATACAGTGGATTCGGTTACCTCCGGTTCGGATAATAGAGGTTCTACTTTATCCGTGATTCTACGAGTAATTATCATCTGAATTATATCGTGCTTGGGCTCGTTTTAATCGGGAAAGTGTCACGGACATGTTGGTAAAAATTTTATCACAAAAATAATCAGAAAGAAAATGGCGCTGCATTAGTATCGTATCATTGATATGTGACAATTGCACTGCAGACTTGATTTATTTACGAGAGAAAGGTGCAGATCGACTGAAAATCAGTGAAAACGTCCAAAGAATTTCGAAATACTATTGGATTATTTTGAAAAGAAAAAATGTAGCTCTGTCTCGAAAGCACATGAGAATCTGTGGATGATAAATGCAACGTATATGTATTGATAATGCGCGTGTAATGATAAATAACAGGCATCGAATCGACAATAGACCTTGACCAACAGCGTTTCCGAATTAATGGTTTCCTCCTGCTCGTTTACGTCGCGGAGGCTCATTTATGTAAATCCGAATGAATCCCGCTGGATAATGATTATTGATTATCGATCTACCGTAGCGTATCATTTATCGGCGATCAGATAGCTGTTTATCTTTCTCTGAACTATACGGACGCCGATGGATCGCATCCTGAAACCGCAGCAAGTAAAAAGGGGAGAATATTATAGCGAGGAATACGCGTTGAACTTGAACTCTTTCAGATTCAATGTTAATTACTGACACACTTGGCAAACAGGCACGTTTTATTAAATTATTACCTATTACTGGCGCGACCTGCGGATTCAAGATGGCGGCGGACGTTGCGACAGACTATAAGGTAAAATGAAATCTTAAATAAACATGACGGTGTCGGCAATAATTTCATTTGCAAAGTACCAAATTAGTTAATGATCGATACATTAATAATAGATATTATTTTATTCGATTTTTCCATCGCCCAGAAAAATGCAATTTTATTCGAATGGTTTCCTAAATCAGCAAATTATAAATCATTATGAATTTATAGTGTATAAAAATGTGTAAAAACTTGTTTATACAATTAATTATACAGGCGGTCGCTTTTACTATTCGACACGAATATGGAGCAATCTGTCGCAAAATTGTCTTCAGAATGTTAACGATAGCGAGACGAAGAATGTAGGAGGCCGCCATTTTGTCGGGCCAAGTAATTCCGCGGTTAATATGCTGCGAAAGGGTCAATGACATCGGAGGAACGGCTAAATCATTCGTTAGAAATGCACTTGCAAAAGAGCGACGACGAGGACGCTGCTTATGCGCGCCGTAATTCTTAATTAACATTATTATATGACACGTGGGAGAGATTGCATCATGCGAATCCGCCGTTCCCGCGCTGCCATCGCGCTGGAATAGTCACTCGGAGTCAGTATAGAATGATTCCTCGAAGCTTTTCCGATCGGTTCGACCTAAAACTTCAAATATTATAAAATCCCTAAAAATGGTAATCCAAGACTTTTCTCAATTTTGGCTATTTCACTACTATTATGTGAATAGCACGAAAAATTTATATTAAAAACTCAGCAGCTGAAGTAACAGAAGAATCGGTAACTAAATACATTAAAATTCGTAAATGTTATATCAATGTCGATCGTAAGTTGCTAAAGCAAAATTTAAATGTTTTCGGCGTATTGGTTCTATTTTAGTATTAATTGATCGAACCAATGCGCCGAAAACATTCAAATTTTGCATTAAAATTCGTAGTCTGATGGTAACGTTCTTCAGGAAGACGCCATGATGGAAATCGATCAGAGGATGGCCTTTCGATTGGCCTTTGCGACGATCACTATACCATTTACTCGCTATATTAACACTCATTATCCGGTTTTTTCGGTCGGGAAAAATTACATGGTTCACGGATGGACGTCGCGTAGATCAATAATAGTTTATTACACCGTCAAGATTTGTTTTATAGTATCAATATCGCAGTGTCTTCCGGTAAACGGGTTTCGAACATGGCGGCCATGTATAGCGTCGTGTGCCGCGCTCTAATCGAGTCAACGTATAATTTTCTGGCCGTCGCCGGTGACAGCGAATTTATTTTCAGAGGTGAAATCATCATTCTCGCATAGTATTTATTCAGTCCCATTGGTAGCAATTTACTGGCGATTACAGTGATTCATGGTAGTATTCCCCCCCGTTTCATTTTTATCTCAATTAAACTCTGTACACGTAATACTAAAATTGACGTTAGGAGAATTTAAACGATAGAATTTATACAAACTTTAATAAGCTGACTATTATTCCGCATGATTCCGGCAAGTTTGCATTATGTCACAGTCGTGAAAATATAAATTTAATTTGCTACATAATAGAAGCTCGTAGCTGGGAAAAGAAACTGAAGAAAGCAACGAGCGTAATAGCTGTGAACTTGTTTCACACTCGAGCGCATGGTCCCGCGCCTAATTTTAATGTTTCAGTTGCATACAAAATTAATTAGACAACAATGCTATAATAAGTTGCAGGAGAAACTTGCGTTCCGAAAGGAAATTATGAAATTCTTCTCTTGAATAATTTGTATCCGGTTAAATATTCTACAGCCTCCATTTTTTTCTCAAAACAAAACAAAAGTAACAATCAATCTTAGACCATATATACTAATAGACCCGGCATAGGTATAGTATGTGTATAGGAAAACCGAGAATTCAGTGTCCGAAAGATAATGGGACACTGTGACGTCACAAGATAAGTCTTAAGATAATTTCTTTCCATGTACTGTAAAAGCTTGATTCTTGTCCGGAGCGTGGACACGATTCTTGTCCAAAGCCTACCCATTCCACTGCCTGTCAACGCCGAATCGCTCCACAGGGCGGCGACGATTGATGTCGGCTCGGGTATATCGGTGTGAACACCACTACATTGACTCGAGGAATCGATTTTACAAATCTCTTAATTTTCATTATTTGTTTATGGGACTTTCACTACCTTATTTCTGGCATTTTTCTGATTAAAATGACACCAAACACGATATAGTGTCAATTGTATTTAGTGGTTTAATCGACGGTGAAAGTTTCGGTCGCAAGGAAGGACAGCGCATCGGAAAGAAAGAGACGCGGACAGTCACGCGAACCGTATTTCATTCTGTCCTTCTCTATGTTCGGCTCTCTATTGAAGTCTCGCTCGACGCGGTCGGCGCGATATCTAGACGCAGTCATAAATCAAAAAGCACTTCTGGGGCACGATTCTTGTCCATCAAAAACACGGATGTTGGACAAGAATCAAGCGTTTACTATACTGTGTACATGGCGCACCCGCTGACCCCCTCTCCCCATGTAAGCCAAGCGTAAGTAGGCACTGTAGATGAGCATAGCTTGTACATCTTTTGAAAATGTGACGTCACAGTGTCTTTCAGATGATTTCATCTTTCGGACACGGAAAATTATCTACGCCGTGTCTATAGATATACATATATGGTCTAAGCAATCAATATATAAATCAATAAAAATCAATATAAACAAATAATAAGGTTAAATAAAAATCGTTGGGTACGAAATGGTACCATTATTCTCAGCCATAAAAGCCATGTGTCAAAGGTTCAAGACGAAACGAGCCATTACAACTTTTTGCCAGGCGCATTGACGTTCGCGGCGCCGTCAATTTCGCAATCATTTCTTCCCGGTTTTTTCGTTGTTGCGCGCGGTGCCCGAGTATGGGTCAAGGAAGATGATCCCAATGATCTTTTATTTCAGGCCCGGTGAATTTGAAGTATTTGACACGCTCGAAACCATTACGGACAGTTACCGAGCAGAAATTGGCCGAGTGCGATTGCGACGATCAAACACAGTCGGCGGCGATTAGGTACGAATCGAACGAGAGATATTAGGCTCTCTCGACTGATCGTCGTCGACCCGATCCTCCACTCTAACGCAATCGCGTTCTTGAAAATAAAAGAGCTCCATACCCGTTGGAGACCGTCTCGTCTCAAGTTCCAATTACGCAATACGATTACCGTGCTTAATGACGCGAGACGCGGCTACTCTCTTTCCAGTTGTGTAATTAGAAATAGGGGGAGAGGGGGCCGCTCTAATTGGCTGACTTTCTAAAGCTCCTCCTCGTTGCTCCGCGCTTTAATAACATTATGACAACTGCAATTCATTTCGACGAGAATTCATCAAGCTCGTTGCGCGTACATTTATATTTATACTCTTCAATTACCATACTCATTCCCCTATAATTTATATTTCAATGTTTATATTCCCACATCTGGATTCTGACAATTATATCCTTGATTTTCTATTGCAATATTTACAGTCTACAAACAACTCTCAAATCAAGAAGGCACAACATCGAACGCAGATTGCAGTACTAAATAAATAAAAAGCTACATAGTCCCCTATAATTTATATTTCAATGTTTATATTCCCACATCTGGATTCTGAAAATTATATTCTTGCTTTTCTATTACAATATTTACAGTCGACAAACAACTCTCGAATCAAGAAGGTAGAACATCGAACGCAGATTGCAGCACTAAATAAATAAATAAATAAAAAGATACACATACCGTCATTTTTGTCAAAAGATCACCCAGGTTTAACCCTTTGCACTCGGAGCAATTTTAACTCGAAAGTTAAACATTTCTTCCGATCTAGAATATTTCTCTCTGATTTTTTAAAGTGGATAATTGATATACTACCTCATAGAATACTCACATGTTTAATAATAATTGATTAGATACCAACATATTTAATAATGTAAACAATACTTTGAGTGCTAAGGGTTAATAAATAGTGTTTCAATAAACAAAGCTTGAGTGGAAAATCGGATTGCAGCGACGACGTTCGTCGAGCTGTCCCGAGTTGTCGGAGGACCGATGACGCTCTAGGGCGTCAAAAGGGTTGAGGCTCTCGCTGTCGCATTCTCTCACGCAACCGTGCAAAGCTAACCATGGGAAAAGGGGGGCAGTAAAGATCAAGGTTCGTTGAATTAGATTCCCATCTGATTTCGAAGTGCGTGACATTAACACCTCGCTTCTGGATCGAGTCGCGGAGTGCTCTCCTGAATGGTTGTGCGGCATTCTTCTTTTCCATCTCCTTCGGCCTATTACACGTCCTACCTCGTCCACGGCCCCGTCCTCTGCCCCGTTGTCCTTCCCTCTCCTCTGTTGCACATTGTTCGAGACATTCGTGACATTTCATCCTCCCCGATCTTAAAGTCTATGCTCCGAGATCGTTCCTCGTAGGTTACGTGATCCGTAATCCCCGACCAGTTGATTTGATACCAGGCCTCGATTCAATTTCGAGGAAAACTCCTCCGGCCACCTTGACGATCCGCGCGATTCCATGGAAATCGATGAATCGTGTCTATCATTTTTTGGACAGTATTTATATTAAGATTTTATTAACGAAAAAAAACACGGACCAGAGTTGGGCAGGAATTGATTACACGAGTAATTAATTACATCTTCAATTACATGAGCAAAAGTGGACTACATTTTCAATAAGAAAACAGTATAATGGTCCAAAACATCAAAATAGTGGTTTAAAAGAACAATTACTGTAATTGTAATTGTTAGACGCAATTACATGTAATTGTAATTGGTAATTGCAATTACTCCTTGCAATATACTGTAATTGCAATTACTCCTTGCAATATACTGTAATTGCAATTGTGGTCCGCAATTACAATTACTGGTTGACCCAAAGTAATTGCAATTACAATTACACGTAATTGTACTTTTATTTCTGCAATTACAAGTAATTGTACTTTTATTTCTGCAATTACAAATTACAGTAATTGGTAAGTAATTGTAATTGTAATTGAAATTACTTTTTGCCCAACTCTGACACGGACCAATCAGAGCGCGGCCACGGACTCCAGCTCGACCAATGACAACGCCAGGCTCGTCGGACGCCGCTGTAGCCGCAATCAGATTGGTCCGAAATGCGAGATAGTACGTCATCAGAAAAAGAAAAATTATTTTTGTACATGAAATATATAAAAGAGGTTTTTAACATTAAGAATAGACATTACAGCGTTAATTTTTATTTTCAATTTTCTCAAAAAATGTAAGATTCGCATTTATCGTTTATGTTAATTTAACTTACAATTAGTATAACGATATACACCTCGTTGTCAATTGTCAATTGTAAAGTGTTCTACTAATGTATGCTATATATAAACCTATTCACGGTTTAGGGCATTAATAAATAAATAAATTAAGAATATTATGAAAGATTAGATGGAATTACCTTGTATTATTTTGAATCTGCCTGCTTGGTCGGCTGACGAAGGAAATCGGAATGGACAGAAATAATAATGATTTGCATAAAGTCCCGCAGTAATTAGCGGCCGCATTGAATGCGGGATTGCAATAATTTTCACTGTTTCCTAATCAGATTGTTGCGATGATTTATGGAGAGGATTATTCCGCAGATAAAATGCGGAATCACCGCAACACCGGATCTCGGAATGGTAAACACAAGGAAACGAATGTTAAAAACAGAAAAAGAGAAATAATAATAATGGTAGAAAAGCAAAGAAGAGGGACAACGAACAAAAGTGGTGAAAAAAAACAAAAATTAGAGAAAAGATAGAGACACCAAGCAGATAAAAAAATATAGAAATATAAAAGAGAGACAACGAACAAGAGGGTGGAAAAAAAACAAAAATCAGAGAAAAGATAGAGACACAAAGCAGATAAAAAAATATAGAAATATAGAAGAGGGACAACGAACAAGAGGGTGGAAAAAATACAAAAATTAGAGAAAAGATAGAGACACAAAGCAGATAAAAAAATATAGAAATATAGAAGAGGGACAACGAACAAGAGGGTGAAAAAAAAACAAAAATTAGAGAAAAAATAGAGACACAAAGCAGATAAAAAAAATATCGATGTGTTCAATACACACAGAAATGAGGAAATCTTCGGCAAGAACGGATCCCAGCTGGCAAGGATTAAAGTCACTTAATTACACTCGCGGGGTAAGACTGATTGACGATAACCGGACGAACTATAATAGCATTCCTCTGTTCACCTCCTTTATGAGAATAAACAAAGAGACCGGTGCGCGGTTGCACTGCGATGCTTAAAGTTTAAGGCGAAGTAAAAGTTCATTTGCGGCGTTCGTTGTTAACGAACAAGATCGCCGCGCGACAATGCAAATTCGCTACCTCCGTGATTACGGTATACTGTTTAATTAGAGACAAAACCTCTAGAGAAAAAAATTAGTATAATTTTGATTCGATGCCCAATTGATTTTTATCCCATTCATTATCAATTTTTATCACTAATTTCCAGATAATAAAATTCCTCAACAAACCGATCATTTTCGATGAGCCACCACATTTTCCACAGTAGGCGCCACTTATCCTGTTCGCAACCATACTTTCTACATCTTACATAAAACAATAATTATAAAATCTGAATAAACATTCCCCGGATAGCAGACTTTTCATACAAATTTCTGTCCGAATAATTCTTCAACGGGCGCCAACGAAAAAAATAACAGAGGACGAGAGCAAGGTAGAAGATCCTCGCGGACGATCAATAAAAATCTGCGGGAGGATCAAGGAATCCGACGTCCTCGCGTCATCAAAACATCGATTACGCAAACGGTGTCCGCAGCCTGATAATTATTTCGAGCGATATCGAGTTTATGAAACCGAATGGCGTAAAAAAAGAAAACTTTTTACGCACGTCCTTCGGCCGAAATTCACGATGAGACACGAACAATAAAAAAAAAAAAAGAAAATGAGAGGACGAAGCTATGAAACGCGAAGTCGCCGTCGCCGGACCCGTTTATTTCACAATAAAACAAATTTGCCGGTAATTTATCGGGTAATTGTTTGCGTCACGCGGCGTTTCTCTTCCTCGTTTCTGACGGCGCCATCTTTGACGTCGAATTCTTTGTTTCAAGGCGTTACGCTGACAGATCAACAATTTAATAATGCTTGTTAAATTTTATTTTCTGTTATTAATGCATACATTTTACTTTATATTATCAGTGAATTATATTTCATTTTATAAATTAATAAAAATCCACAGTCTAGACATGATATAATCCTAACGATTGAATCATTAATGTGCACATTAATTCATGGATTAAATGTAAGAAGAACTTGTAAATATAAATTTCTAGATTAAATAATAACGAATGTGTTTACTCCATTTCATTGAAACACGGAAAGGCATTGTGCGAAATGTCTCGTGACCGTCCGCCATTTTGCTTTTTTCTCTTCTATAACTGACCTATCATTTTCTGGTTTTTCGCGCCTAGTCTCGCCTTCCCATTCGTTCGACGAATCACCGTCGGTTTTTCAGGTTCGTTCGGCTATATCATTGGCGTATGTCATCCGTGTGTCGTTGACTAGTCATTATCGGTGCGGCTCTTAATTGCTTTACGACGGAGCCCCGGGTGACACGCGTCAGCCCCCGTGAATTTATGGTTGTCCGTGCGCGCGGATGCGTCCCCCTGGAAATTTATGCGAAACTCAGGTGAAATTGAATACCGAGGGAACCGTTCGACATTCCGCGCGAGCCTATTCGCTCGTAGATTTCTGAAATACTATAAAACAATCATTTCGACGATTTCGTTCGATTTTGAGTTTCAGTAGTGTTATTATATTGTTAATATTTAAAATTATTAGAAGCTTCGTAAGAAAAATTCCCGCTCGAAGTAGAATTTTATTGGACGAAGAAGAGTCTTGGACATTTTCAAGCACGTAACATTGTTGCTATTGTTCTCGGTGGCCATTAATTGTCTACGAAATGAAAATAAATTTCCAGCCGCCTCTGAACTCGAACTGTTGCAACATCCGGTATATGGTTCACGATCTATTCAAGTTCGCAAAGCATAAATACTATTTGAACGTCAATTAGAACAAGAAACGGATTTAATCTGACCGGTGGATCTACCCCGGACGAGGGGGTTTCGTCATTGACGAGGGAAGGTTTGCCAAATCCGTAGACGGGCTCTGAACATGGTGATTTATTCATTCTATTTTCTATTCATTTTATTCATTCTATTTTCTATTCATTTTATTTATTCTATTTTCTACTGATTTTAATTTATTACGAATTCTGTTGTTCTACTGATTCTCCATTTATTAATTAGTTCTGTTGTTCTGCTGATTCCATTTATTATTAATTCCATTTCCTATTGATCCTATTTTCTATTGATTTTATTTATTATAAATTCTCTGTTTTTCTATTGATTATATTTATTATTAATGCCATTTTCTATTAATTCCATTTATTATTTAATTCTATTTCCTATTTATATATCCCATCTGCTGGTTTTTCGCATTTTGTTACCCAATCGATTCTATCTATCATTAATCCCATTTTCAATTCATTCTATTTACCAGAAAATCTGTTTTCCATGCCGAAGATTCGAACCTGGATCGTTCTGGTCGCAGTTGGGACACCTACCAGCGTCGCCATCGAACCTGTACCAATTTCATTGACTCTATTGATTCTATTCCCTCCTCAAAACATCAATATTCTCTTTCCAACAAAACTGTCGGCTCCGAAGCAACCTCGAAGCAGCCATTCATATATTTCCGAAACCTACATCATGAAAACAGATGAATAAATTATTAGGATCGTTACAAAATCATGAAATCGCCAAACCATCCGGGAATTCCATATTCTCAGACATTCGCTTTTCGACCGCAGTCATCTTCATTTCGCATCTCGACCGCGCGGATTGGATTCTGCGGGAAAAACAAATTAACCGAGCCATTAGCGGCACGAGAGCGTTCGATATGTTTGAAAATAATTCCTCATTACGCCATGTTAATAGACGTTACACCGTTAATGGTCGGCCGGTGACTCGCAGGTTGTCTTTCGCGCGCACGTTAATCGCCGAAGTGACAGGAATGACGGTCTCTCTCTTCCTCCCTCCCCCCCCCCCCTCTCTCTCTCTTTTGCTCTCTCCATAGGCTCCCGTGTAAATGCTCCCCAGCTCGTCATCTTCCACTTCATGTCTCCGTATCGTCTCGGCTGAACAGGGACCGTTAATAACACCCTCGGCTACGCCGTTTCCCGTTCGATCGGCTAAACAATGTTATTAACTCTGCAATCCTGGTACCGGACAATTTCGTAATTAACACTTCGAACAACCGTGCGCTGGAGAAGGTGTCTATTTATTATACTAACGCTGTTTGGTCAGTGGGTTGCATAGTTGAAGGCGGCGGCTACTGCCATGATCGGCACTGAAAACTCTTCGTTCTACATAGAAGAATAGTTGAAAATATCTATTTATTACACATGTATAGAAGCTATTAATTGAAGTAATATTTGCTGTGCGATGTTTTAGAAATAATTATTTGAAATAATAGTTTTCGTAGAATATATTAGGAATAACTATTTGAAATAATATTGTTTAAAGGATATATGAAAATTAATTATTTCATCTAGCATTTCATAGTATTTTACTTACAATAGTCATCTGAAATATTAATTTTTTTTATAATTAAAAACTTCTTAATTTTCAATATTTTTTAGGGGACTTTCACTGGCTTGTTTCTGGCATTTTTCTGATTAAAACAAGACCAAACACGATATAGTTTCAATTGTATTTAGTGGTTTAATCGACGGTGAAAGTTTCGGTAGCAAAGAAGGACAGCGCATCGGAAAGAAAGAGACGCGGACAGTCACGCTGGGCACGATTCTTGTCCCTGAAAAACACGGCTGTTGGACAAGAATCAAGCGTTTACTGTACTTGGGAGATTAAATAAATATTTCAAATAGTATTTCCACTAATAAACAAAATTAAATAGATATTCCAAATTATTCAAAATAACATAGTTTTGGAAATAATCTCTGAAAATATTTTTCGATTTCAAATATTATTTTAGCCAGCCCTGCACACGAGGGTACCAACGGAGGAGGACAGGCCAGGTGGAACGGGGAGTTCGCACGAGTGCGCGCGTTCAATGGAAGGTTATGAATAATCCGATCTTCTGTCGAAGTTGCGTGTCACAGTTAGCCAGATTCGTCGCGTCGACGCGTCGTCGCGACGCTACCTAAGACGCCTTTGTTGCGCCGTGATCCAGGTAGGCAGCCAGGCATTCCCTCGGTCACGATGAAAGTGAAAATCTTCTTCTCGTTCTTCGTTCTAGTCGCGCGCGATGACCTACTGCTTGCCAAGAATCTGGGTGCTCCGTCACACCAGCCCGTTCTGTGTTTGCAGTTCGCGGTTATGGCTCCTCGCACTACACAAGCGAGGAGCGTGCGCCGCCTTTAGGAAACCCGACCGCCAAATTGCCCCCTGCCTTTCGGCAATCCTGATCTCTTGCGGCTCCTCACGTTGTTGCATCGCTCCGACCGCAGAGCATAGTGATTTTCACCGACCGCTAAGGAAATGCGGTCTCCGACACCGCGCGGAAACCATTGGTGTCTTTGGCAATTTTTTTTTTTTTGGAATGAGAATTTTGGGAAGTTTCAGTATTTTTTTTTGTTAACGGTGTAACTCGCCACGTTGCGCCAATTTTTGGGAATTTAACAACTGAAATGTCGAGATGCAATTTGAGTGGCTGCGGTCTCTAATAAATGGCCAACGTTTGTCATTAAAATAAAAAATGATTACTATTTTAAATTACACTCGATTAAATTTAAAAAATAATTACTATTTTAAGTTGTACTGTATACCAGCAAAAATATTATCCATAAACTCATCATGAAAGGTTACGATTTTTCTAGCATTTCACAGGGAAATGTTCATTTTTTTCTGAATATTTTCAAGCATGTTACAGGCTAGTTAATATTTATAAGTTTCGCAACCGGCCGACGCGACGGTCTCGCTGGATTTCCATTAGAGGAAGGATTCTAATAGGAAAATGCGGCTTATTATTTAATCTAATGAAAAGATAGTGATTACACGATTAATCGGTAAATGTCAATGTCAAAATGGCCGGCTGATCACCGGGTACGAAAAAGGAAACCAGTGATTTTCATTCGCGTATCAGGTTAGAACGGGGACAGGACGTTCGTTTAAGAGCACCACGCGTTATAGTGATCGCGTGTAACGTTATAACCTCGACATTAAGTAAACAGGGATACAGTTCTTCGCGTCCTTTGATGGTTCGTCGAAAATCATGCTCGTACATATTCCCGCTGTTTGTCAATAAATAATTAAAATAGCCAAAGCTGGCATTGAATGGTAAATAATTCTGGAAGATATTCGTACATAAAATAATAAACATTCATTTATACAGGGTGTTCATTTGAAAACTTTCCAGCCGAATATCTCGAAAAATATGAAAGATATTAAAAAAGTGTAAAACACGTGTCCAAGGATTTCGAGGGGGAAAGGGGGGGGGATAAAAAAGGGCGCGGATAAAAAAAAGTATCCTACGAAAATTATTGGTCTTTTTACGTACAATAAGATCCCATAATAAAAAATATAGGTTTCCATTTGAAAAAACAAAGTTGACCTTCAAATGACCTTGAAAACGCCGCCCAAATAAAAAACTGATACTGCCCCCCCTTTCCCCCTCGAAATCCTTGGACATGTGTTTTACACTTTTTTAATATCTTTCATATTTTTCGAGATATTCGGCTGGAAAGTTTTCAAATGAACACCCTGTATGTGTTTCTTTAACCCTAAGCACTCGGATGGCGACTCTGAGGCACCACTGAAAATTGCTATGCCATTCTTAAAAATATTGTTCACACTATTATTTTTGTTCGTATTTAATAAACTACTAGACATTTACATATTACATGAGATATTATATCATTTTGATATGCAAAAAATGAGAAAAAATTGTATATGTAGAATGGAAATTTTTTGGAGTTTTTAAGTTAAAATAGTTCCACAAGTGCAAAGGGTTAATAGAAAATATAATATTTTCATCGCCACTTATTGTCTCCGCAATATGGCATCCAGAACGCAAACGGTCGGGCTTCACGGAAAAATAAAGATGGCGGCGTTGCGTCAGGTCATCTATCGATCGAACAAGACAAACAGAACGTGTCCAACTCGGAATTAGCATGTTCGATCTAACATTTAACGCGCCGATTAATTATCAGGCATGAAATCTGTCGAATGTCAGCCGCCGTGCAGAATTCCTCGGACGATGCTCCTCGTCCACGCGTGTTGAAGTGCTTGTCAAGATGCTTCGGTCTTCGGAAAATGATTAAAACCACGAATTACCTCATCCATTAACTCTCTACACTTGGCGGTGTCTCTGGTAATCTCCGTGGAGCTTGTTTGATTGAACAAACTGGCGTCCGTATTGCAGATTAATCAATAGAACCACTGTATACATAGAAAATCTCTTCAACAAAGTAGAACAAAATATTTCTTTTTACACATATTATTTATTTCCAAAGTTGCACCCTTACCGTTTATTCTGTCCTACAACTATTGTCAAGCTTCTTTTGTTGTATGATAATAATCAGAAAAGTGAACAGAAGATGAGATTAATACCGCATAGAAGCCGATAGAAATAGGCACAGGTGCGGCGGCGACGCTGGTAGAGGTCCCGACTGCAACCAGAACGATCCAGGTTCGAATCTTCTTCACCATTCAGAAAACAGATTTTACAAAATATTAAAATATCTACAAAATAGAATCGCAAATTTAGAATTCAACAAAATGGAAATAGAGAATGAAAACAAAAAATAAATAGAAAATAAAATCAACAATTAAGTGATGAGAGTCAATAGAAAACCAGACCGGAATGGAAAGTAGAAATTAATAAAAAAGAAATATAGAATCGATAAAAAACAGAATTGAAGAATAAAAATAGAATTAGTAGAAATAACAGAAAATCAATAAAAAATAGAATTGGAAGGATAAATAGACTCGGTAGAAATTAATAATAAAGAAATATAGAATCGATAAAAAACAGAATTGAAGAATCAAATAGAATATAGTAGAAATATTAGAAAATCGATAAAAAATAGAATTGAAGGATAAATAGACTCGGTAGAAATGAATAACAAAGATATATAGAATCGATAGAAAACAGAATTGAATTACTATTGAAATATTAGGAAATCGATAAAAAATAGAATTGAAGGAAAAATATACTCTGTAGAAATATAGAATTTGATTGACTCGTTCCATTCACCAAAGGGTGACGAAAGGGAGACGACTCTCCCTTCTCTCCCACAGTGGGGATTCTGCAACCGTGAAAAATTTTCCAAGCTGTTCTACACCCACGGGGATCATCGTTGGAAGGCCATTCGCACGATTCGAAGCGAAGATACGTGTTTCCATCCAAGCAGCGGGATCCGTTGACGAACTTCTTTCACGGGTGGGCGTAACCGCGATATCCCCCCGGTTATCCAATAATTCGTGCAACAACATTCCCAACATTGGATTTCGCAATTGCAAATACGTCCCACTCGCGATGGATGATGTCCTGTGCTCGTTCAAAGCGACCGACCAGACCACAAGGTATACATATACATCCCATCGATATTTCGCAAGATCTCTCTTCGCACCACTTCCCACGAGCCAGCGGCGCGTATCTTCCTTTTTCATGGCCCTAGAATGGACGATCATCTCACAGGATGCTGAATCGAGATATCGTATATCTCTTCCGTTTTCTTTTTATTTTTTTTAAATTGATTATTTTACATTACTTCATAAAAATAACAAGAATGCGTCTGTCCAAATTTTTATTTGCATCTTACCCATCGTCGTCCAGTTCAGGCGAGCGACACGAGACTCTGGAAAAATTAACCCGAAAGAGGAGACTTTCTCACGACAGTCGATGCAATTAGTTCAGTTTTACGATCCAGGTATTTACCGAGTTTTTCGCTTTTCAAGCATATTACGCAAAACCTGGACCCCTCTTCCTCTTGTGCACCCTCTTGTCGCTGCGGGAATAAATTCGACGATTGTTTCACGCGATTCCGATTTCACCTCTCGTAGCCTCGCATACTCGATACAGCATACTGTGAGTTTGCGAAGATTCGACCCTCCTATAACTCGGTTAATTTGTTTCGTGATGCATCGACACCGTTCTCTTCCTTTTTTTTAAAAATCGTCGTCTTCTTACTGTTTTCAAATTCGCCACCTTTTTTAAATTTCTCCCTCTTTTTTACATTTATCGTCCTCTTCTTACTGTTTTCAAATTCGCCACCTTTTTATAAATTTCTCCCTCTTTTTTACATGTGTCGTCGTCTTCTTACTGTTTTCAAATTCGCCACCTTTTTATAAATTTCTCTCTCTTTGTTACATTTGTCGTCCTCTTCTTACTGTTTTCAAATTCGCCACCTTTTTATAAATTTCTCCCTCTTTTTTACATTTGTCGTCCTCTTCTTACTGTTTTCAAATTCGCCACCTTTTTATAAATTTCTCCCTCTTTTTTACATTTGTCGTCCTCTTCTTACTGTTTTCAAATTCGCCACCTTTTTATAAATTTCTCCCTCTTTTTTACATTTGTCGTCCTCTTCTTTTTAAAATCGTCGTCTTCTTCCCGATTTTAAAAACTGGTAAAGAGGTTGCTTAGACGTCACTGATACGCAAGCAAAGTTCCTCGATCGGGTAATTTGATGCACATTATTTTCACACGGTGTCCCATAAATCGGTAGTATAGCTAGTATAGTTCGTTCTGATGTTCTGTATCGTCGCCGTTCGCCTATAAAAGCAGACACGATGCATCTCCTCGGCCGTGAAAGGGTTGAAATAACGATCCAAGTGCTCTGCCCTGACCTGGTCTTGCTCCTTCTTGCTCGGTCTTGCTGGATATGCACGTAAGGCTGGGCAACAGGCGGATTATTTCTATTGCTCGGCAAGCGATTCCGAGCGTGCGTACCCGCGCGTGCCTTTCTCCGCTTGCTTGTGCCTATACCTGTATACTTACTGAAACTGCACCGAGACTTATGCTAAGTCTCTGCCGAGACGACGATGAGCCTTCGAAAAAATATCAGGTCAACCTGCCCGTGTCCATTTTTCCCCCCGATTTCTAACGCTAATTACAGAGCAGACGTGGGCATTATTCGGCAAAACAGATATTTCAAATACTATTTAATATTTTCTATTTCAACAATTTGGTTCAGAAAATGAAATATTTCTATTTCAACGATCTGATCCAGAAAATGAAATATTTCTTCTTTAACAATCTGAAACACTTTTGGATTGTTATAATGCTCTGAGAAACCGCATAAACATACACTGTATCTTATCGTTAAGAAACGATTTACACTCATAAATTGTATTGAATTCGAACCATTATTTTCAGCAATAATATTTATAATTGAAATTGAAAATAAAGAGAAAGAGACAAAATACAAATATTATCAATCTAATATTACATATAAATATAACATATAAATTCAAATACTATTTTCAAAAATTATCGCATCAAATAAAATATTTTATTTTTAAAATTGTGCACATACTCTAAAATAAATAGGATTATTTAATATTTACTATTTCAAATACTATTTTCCTCAGCTAGCTATCGACGCTTTTACCAGCCAATGACTTTTTGTTAGGGGCTCTGCAAAACAGTTAATAGAACAAAAACATTGTTCAGTTTCTTCTTTTTCCAAGACGACAATGTTCGCCTCGATGAAAAAAGGATATAGTGAGCGCGATTTTAGATTGATGGTTCTTCTCGTAAACCATTAAATCGTAATTGTTGCTAGCGTTTATGTCGATTTGAAAATGAAATTCTACTGTTGTATTAAATGACGTCATTCCTACGTCGGCGGCTGTCGGTGAGCTTGCGAGAAGTTTTTTTACGTCATCGGCTGCGAATGTGTTAATCAAGCAGACGAACCGCATTATGATCCGAGATCGATCCAGAGGTGAGTGGGAAGTTGGGGATGGTAATTGAACAGTATTATGCAGGTGATGCGATAGTCACATGGAAAGTCAATCACTGGAAAATGAAATATTCATCTCGAACATTCGAAAGCCGTCGACAAAGGAAATTATTATGCAGCTACTTCGATTTAATTTTTATATAAAAAGTTACCGAGGTATTAAAGAGAATATATGTATCTAAATGCATCTATTTAATATTTTAAATAAATTTTTATACACTGAATAATATCTAAACTAGATGATATAGTAGAATTTTTAATGAAAATTGTGAAAATATACAAATGGATCGATTGAATAACAATTTTTTTTATAGACAGTTTAATATAAAAATGTTATGATGTCATTGAAAGAATCATTGGAAGAATAAGTACTGTATTATCCCGATTACGATTTCAGGTTAATGGACAATAACCTTTTTGTTATGAAAATGGCAATAAAAGTTGAAAATGTCGAGTTTTAAGTATGATTTTATTGGAGAGTGTGTATTATATTTTCGGCTGATGTCGAAAGCATGATTGAGTAACGTAAAGAGAAGAGATCTTTATGAAAGGAGAGTAGAACATCCGACTGTACGATGGCATAAGGTTATGGAGAACAAAAGGCAATTGTTATTAAAGCAGAATAATATACATATTTTAATTATTTATCGCTATTACACCGAGGTTCATAATTCTTACTCGCCCCGTGATAATTAAACAGCGTATTTGCTCATTCCGTTTCGAAATTACGATAATTACTCTTTTGTACTGGTTTTATGAATTCTCTCGTTTTGGCGCGAGATCCTTTTAAAAAAAAAATTGGCAATTTTTGTGCATTATTCAATTATATAAATATTCAATTCTGCATAAAAATTTTCGGGAAAATTTTCACGAAAGAGCTCGCCATTAAAATCGAAAATTCCACGATACAATTTTGTTGAGATATATTTTGAGAAAATCTAAAAATTATTTTTTTCGCAGGAAATGGGGTGATGATGCGATTATAGGGTAGAAAGGCAGTCACGAGCCTAAACGCGTCAACGATCCATTGGATCCCGTCCGACGGCTCGAGAACACCTATGAAATATCAAATTCTTTCTGATACGAAGCACGATAATCGATGGAATGACTTCTTCATGCTGCACCTTCGAGGCTAGAAGTCAGCGCTCGCGGCTCGAAAGATCATTTGTGGATCGCATTGATCCGGATTACAGAGGCCTTCCCACGATCCAACCACAAATATGCAACAAAAGCGATTTGTCATGAACAGCTTAAAAGCATCATCTCTCAAACAATTCTTCCATAGAGCTATAAAAGAAATTATCGAGAATTGCAACAATTTGTTGCACCCGCCGCTCCGCAATGCAATAATTTAGCAATCTAAACAGTGCCAGATCATAGCGTCGAAGCAATACTCATTTACCATGGTTCTATTCACTTTTCTACTCAATTTATTGTTAATAATAATTCGTACTTTTAAAACGATTCAAGATTTATAAAAAGAAAAAACGGACCTCTTTCTCGTAAGTTATAATTTTTTTTGTTTATGAATATCTTTTATTGTAAACATTTGTATAAAAGGACTTCGGTCCGTAAATAATAATAATAATAATTTAATTTGTGAAGGTCCTTTCACACCAGACTGCTGCGCATGATTTACCGTGCATCGATGAAGTTGCAGTTGCATCGATTTCTATTCCTGGTTCCCTCGACCACTATGGGAATCGCATAGTTGCAGCATTAATGCTAGAATCGTTTTCTTTTCATTCTTTCCGCGAGATCATTTCCGTGTGTGTGCGTGTCTGATGAAGTTTTCGAATTCGATTTACCGGCATGGGAAACCGTTGGCGAATTGTTAATTGCATACATCCTTTAACAGATGCGCCTCTCGATTATGGGAATAACTGAAATGGCATGGTTGCGGAGATGATTCTCCTGCGGCAATTAAAAATGTTCGGGCCGGTCGAGGCTCGACTGCAGGAATGCTGTAACATGATTTAATACTTCACCGAAGTATCAATCTCACTTTTTCTTTTTTTCCCTGTTTATGCAACTTTTCGTTGCACTTCCATATGGTTATCTTTTTATAGTGGATTGTAGAGACACAACAATAGTTTGACAATAATTTTTTTACTACATTGACAGGATAGTATGAAGTATACTTGTGACAAGTTTCATACTAAACGGATCATTTTCTCAAAAGTTACGATTAAATTCGTGGAGGTCCTTTCATTTTAGATGACTGCACAGTGACCACCAATCTGGAATATTTTTAAATTTTTTTCCAATGCAATCGCTCGATAGAAATTTTTTATTTTTCTAGAACATTGACAGAATAGTATGAAGTATACTTGTGGCAAATTTCATACTAAACGGAGCATTTTTTCAAAAGTTACGATTAAATTCGTGGAGGTCCTTTCAGATGGCTGCACAGTGACCACCAATCTGGAAAATTTCTAAATTTTTTTCCAATGCAATGGCTCGATAGGAATTTTTTATTTTTCTAGTACATTGACAGAATAGTATGAACTATACTTGTGGCAAGTTTCATACTAAACGGAGCATTTTCTCAAAAGTTCCGATTAAATTCGTGGAGGTCCTTTAATTTTAGACTGTCGCAAGGTGAACTAAGGATCAGAAATTTATTTTTTTACTACGTTGACAGGATCATATGAAGTACTCTGTGGCAAATTTTCTCCTAAAACAGAACATTTTGAATATTCGCCAAAATCTGATATCCCCAAATGACTCTCCTCCCAAAAATTCATTGAAAAATCCTGGCAAGCAGCGATCCCATTAAAAATGAGTTTCCAACGAAAGGACGAGTTCCAGTGCAACGTATCTGATCCGATGGTCAGGAGATAGTGCACGGGCCACGTGCAGGTCGGTCCCAGCAAGGTTCTAAGGCAAGGTGAGGCAAGGTAATGCGAAACAAGGCAACGCGCATCATCCAGCCCCCTCTTCCCATACAAACCGGGGGCCCCCGGTCCCATAGCGTTCAAGTATCATCTTATTAGAGCCACACGCTATATAAACCCAACCTGCCAGCATGCCGAGCAGTTACGTACTGACTTTATTCACTGCCGTGCCGGAGTGCAACGATATTGTAAATCGACGGGACACGTGCCCCATTTTGACCCGTATCCGTGCATTCGACGTAAGCACCCCTATAAAACACCCCCATAGTCCGCGGGACTTAGGTGAACGCCGACGGCCAACCAACCCCTGGTGACTCGCGGTGCTATCATTCTCTGTGGGACTGATCATGTTCTTTTGTTTGTTTTTTTTTTTTAACTTTATCATTATGCTTCTTTTTCGAGCAAGTGAACTTCGTTGTGCAGCTCTTCTGTGACTTTGATGGATTTTGTTAGAAGCTGATGGCAAGGGGAGGCACTTGCAATATTTGCAATTCATTACCCTGGACAGTGTATTCGTTTTTGGAGAAGTTGGTATAATCGAAATATTAGGTTCGCGTAGGTGAAATCATTTTTATTTATTCTTGAATAGATATGATTGAACACACTCGAGAAAGGGTAGTTTTTAGCTTGCTAGAAAAATTTAATTTTTTTGGTACATTGAGAGTGTGAACTATTATTGTGGAAAATTTGAGCTCGAAAGAATTGTTTTTGAGAAAGTTGTGCGCATTTTTTGCGAAGGTCCTTTTGGTTTCGACGATTATGTGGTGATTCTCGAATTCGAACTTCTCTGGATTTTTCTTACCGTGGTATGAGTTGATAAAAATTTTTTGTTTTTTTTACTACATAGACAGGGTAGTATGTTCATGGCATTATGAGCACATTTGTGAAGAACCTTTCATTTTTTTTTATCATACAATGACTTGATAAAAATATTTTATTTTTAGTGGAATATTGATAGGCTCTCTAGTGTGAGGTTTATTAACTTGAACGAAATTTTTTTTTAAATTATGAAAATATTTGTAGAGGTCATTTCGTTTTACAGTGACCGCCGAATTCGAACTTTGGATTTTATTACAGTGTAAAGGCTTGATGTACATTTTTTATATTTTGCGGAATATTGATACCATTGTATGCGGTTCATACGTGGCTCGTTTGTTTAACAAATTTTTCTTGAGAAAGTTATGGGTACATTTGTGAATCTGCTTCGCCAGCTAGCTGACGCAATCCTAAACTCGGGCATTATGAAAATAGGTAGCACGAATGTCGGAGAGTGAATGGTCAGTCGATCGAGAGTACCAGAAGATGTGCACATCGACGAGATTCAGGGAACGAGTTCCGTGATTCCTAGCTGGGAGTGGTGTGCATGCATGCAATTCTGCGAACAATCGCGCCGCAGCCAGGGTGTGGTTAGCCGTGAAATGTCGTCGAGGTCTATTCAACCCTTTGTGTCGCAAAGAACATCGTAAATCCATCCGTGGCGATTCTCTGAAACGGAATTTTATAATTCTCGTCGATTCCACCCCCGCGTCTAAACCGGTCGATTTTCTGTTTCCCGCAGTGCACTCTCCGAAAACCGGTGCGCGAGTTTCTTTTCTGGGACTGGGCCAGCTTGTTGCCCTGCAAACATGTTTTACCTTCAGGTAAGCGGACGATGAGAAAATACAGTGAAAAATTCGAAAAAGTCACTTAAATCGCGTGAAGATACTGTTCCTTGGTCACATTGTTTTATATAACTCTTTTGTTTTCGATTATTAATTAATGAAACTTACATAGACATATTCCTGACATTCGCCCGATTAAAACGATATCCAACACGATGCAATTTGGTTTGCATTTGCTCGTATGATACACGATATAGTGGAACCTCTACTATCCGAACCGATGTATCACTCACAAGGGAACAGATTCAGATGAGAATGGCCGATTTTAATGAAACTAATGTGAGCTATAGTTCTTCGAAAAATATTTGACACGTATTTTTTTCTATCGGCAACCATCCACTTTGAAGGGGTGAAAACAGCCCTCAAAGTTGGGAGTCAAAACCATATTTTTTGAGATATCTCGATAACCAGAGGTCGAAAAAATTTGAATTTTTTTTTAAATTGTGCGTTTTTCAATGGGAAATGTAGTCGCGCAAGAATTTTTTAACAAACTTTTTATTCTCAAAAAATGTGGTTTTGAACCCCGACTTCGAGGGCTGTTTTCACCCACTTAGAGTGGATGGTTGCCGATAAAAAAAATACGTGTCAAATATTTTTCGAAGAACTATATCTCACATAAGTTTCAACAAAATCGGCGTGTCTCAACTGAATATGTTCCCTTGTCAGTTCTCTAATGTTTCAAATTAAATCTGCTGTGAATTGCGTCGTGCTTAGACTCGTTTCAACCAAAAAAATGTCACGAATATATTGGTAAAAGTTTCCGTAAAAAAAATCATTAAAAACAAAAAAGTCATTGTCAGTAAATTACTATATAGTTTTTCAAATAGGTATTTCAAAAAGAAATTATGTAATATTGTTACTTTATTATGCATCTGTCATACATCTGACGCTTGCACTTGCTATAGTTGATGCTCGTAATTTCTGGAAGTGACTCCACAAACATGCATAGTATAGTGCAAGGATGAATGGGAATTTTGACGAACCGATTTTTATTATCCGTAAAATGAAAAATCTTTGTTAAATAGGTATTTGAAGCTCAACTAGAGACATAATTGCTGTAGGAGACTAAGAAACGCATGCACACCGATAAATCAATTACTATCGGTGTGATTCATGCCTCCACTGATTAATCGTAGAATACGGAGGAATACTCGCGATAATTTGTTGACACCTCTCCCCTCCGCACGCGTGAATCGAGATTTATGCGTCACGAGGTTCGCCGGTTGGGAGGCGGTAATTAATTATAATAATTAGACGGCCAGAGGGGAACGGTGTGTGTGTTCAACGGGAATGACACAGGAATCTTCGCGGTTCACGCTTTGGTAGGAAAGTTCACGGGTTTCCTGCGATTAACAGTCCTTTTCGTTCGTGAGACTGATCAATCACAAATTAATTAGAGACTAATCAATCTACAGGTAATATCTTGATATAACTCGTTTGCTTCGAATAAGTTTTTCCAGAGACATTTGCCGATACATTCCTGACATTTTTCTGATTGAAATGAGCACAGACACGACACAATTTGGGTCATATTTCTTTGTCTAATCCACGATATAGTGGAACCTCGATTATCCGAACTAATTGAGTGGAACCCGATAGGTTCGAGAAGTCGAATTTTTCTATCGTTGGCTAGTCAATATTAAATTGAAATGTTTTTTCAGTAACGTATTAAAAATATTTTACCAAGTTAAAAATATTTTACCAAGTTAAAAATATCTTACCAAGTTAAAAATATTTTACCAAGTTAAAAATATTTTACCAAGTTAAAAATATTTCACCAAGTTAAAAATATTTTACCAAGTTAAAAATAATATATTAACAAATACATTCTCATGTATGGAATTGAAAATGCAAATCCAGCGGGTGCATATTCCGCAATTCGTCTCGACTATATTTTAACAATTTTGGCAATTTTCCCAGTTCCGGTAAAAAAAAACTGGGTAACTTGCGAAATAATCGCGGATCTCGGAATGCTAAGCAGCCGCTCATTTAAATTTACTAACTGCAGAAAAATCCCCCATTGTTTCTGCGGTTATTGTTTAACGTTCATTGCCACAGCAAAAGTGACGAAAGTCCTTTTAGATCCCGGATCAAGGACTGATTCTATGGTGAATTGCATCGCGATGCAATATGGCGTTCTGATCAGCTGCGATTCGCAGAAAAAATGTGCCGAAATTCAGCAAAAATTTACAGATCTAGAAAAAGAAAAGATAAGAAAATGCAAAGAATATCTACACGGTGCCTCGAAGGTCCGAACGACTTAACGAGGGATTTTATGCAACAAGACCATAAAGTTCGAAGGACAGCTCGAAGGATTTATAGTCGACAATCGTGTCAACTGCAGGACGAGCGAGGCTCTTGTGGTTGCCATAAGGACCCCCGAAGCGTATAATATATCTACACTGACGTTTTTATTATCTTCGTTCGCCGGTTCGGTCATTACGGCCGTAAAGGGACATTTACATTGTGATCATTAGACATCATAGATCTTATGCATTTACGACAAAAAATGTCTATAAGAGCAATTATAAACACTTTCGTGCAGACACTGACCAAGCATAGATTTTGAAAATTGTTTAATTCGTGCATCAAACAATACGTATAAAAATCTGTGATCCTGAAATTATTTCATGTGCCTCAATAATTTATTATAGTGTTGGAACTGCTCTGAAAATTGACGTTTTTCGACGCAGAAAAATATTTTGGCTCCTCTCCAACGGAAATAATGCAACGTTGCCAAAATTCCGGGCATGATCTTCCAATTTTCTTCACATTTCTAACAAGCTCCAGCGAAACACTTTCACCAATTTAGCCGCTGTGTATACTTAATTCGCCGTCTGCAACGTGTGGAAATGCAGGAAAAAAATTGCGGTGCATTTGAATTCGCACGGGCGCATCTTCATTAGAAGTTCGCCATGGGAATGCACAATTAGCTGGAACGTCCTTCCCGACATGTAATTAACTTTCCTGGTGTTACGTTTGGATCGACGACGGGGTATGTTCAACACCGAATATTCGACAGCGATGGCAAGTTGAATCTATAAAAAAAATGATTGTATGATTATAGCGGTGGATTGTTGTACCAATTGAATTTGATACTGCTCATCGAGGAAATAAATGAATCACAGTGCTGAAAAGCTGATGCAAGGTGCGATCATTGTACTCGGGGGATAATTGCGTGGAGTTTTTCACTCCGGGCATGCGACGCTTATTTACAATAAAAAGTGGTTTCGCAACAACTTAATTACACGTCTTCCGCCTCATTTCTGTCGTGTCCTCTTGTCTTCAGCTATGCAGCCTTCTTTCCGTCAATGTACAGTGTTCTCCAAAATGGCGGACGAAGAAATTGGAGCAAGAAAAACAAACGAGTGTTGATTTTTATGAAAATGGTACATTTGTAAATTCCTTTAACATTTTCACCGTTTTAATTTTCACCTATCCATTTTCGAATGCACAAAGTTCCCAGTCTAATAATAAACTGGTGAGCTTAATGATCCTCATTAGGAAGCATAGCATTAGAAAATGGAGTGTTTCGCGTGCAACAGTCTAACAATATATGTATATGAAGCCAGTAATTGTCGGATCCGAGAACGATCGGCCTAACAATTACCAGCATTTATGACACGCGTTCTAATAGACGGAAACTTGCGAAACGGATCCTCTTCTCGGTTTCTAATTGAAGAAAACGTTCGATCATAGCGCATCTGTCGCCCTGTTACCAAATCCGGCGCCATCCTGTCCGCGCGACCGCTTCATTACATTCTCATCACGATCATCCGCAGCTGACACGCGTGTTCTGCCGGCAAGAGGAAACGCGCGGCAATCATTAAAAGTTGCGCGTCAAATGATTGCCGCCGCAGCGCCGCGCCGTGTTGCGCAAACGAGAGTAGAAGTTCGAGGTGGGAGGACATTTTGCAGGATCCAACGATCCTGCAGCTGGTCCCGATCATCCTCGGAAAGTCGTCGGAATTGCTGCTGAAACATTTCAAATGATAACATTAATAATACATCCTCATCTTACCATTAGATACGTACTTCGATACAATAAAAATATAAAAAAAAAAGCTTCTCTTGCCTTCGTATGGACTAAATTTACAGTAACGCAACATTAATGAAGAAGACTGTACACTTACTGCCACATAAAATACATACGTACACTAATTTTAAACAATTTTTTCATCGCGTTATTTGGGAGTCTACTGTAAAATGTAATAATTATGTAAAATAATGCCGAGGTACGTAGGTTGTTTGTTTCCGTGCGCTCGTATATTTCAAATTCGAATCCGCAGTAATGGGTACGCAGTAGGGGTGTGCGGGTACCCGAAATTTCGGGTTCGGGTCGGGATCCCGAAAGTTCATAAACATCTGGTACCCGCCATTTCGGGTACCCGAAATAGCAGTAGGGTCGGGTCGAGTCGAGGTCCCGAAAGTTTGAAATTTTCGGGTACCCGAAGTTAAAGTTGGGGCAAGCCTGCGGTCAAATCAGCGATAAATAACTCTGTGCATATTTTAATTTTACAGTAAAATTTAATATTATTGAGAGGTGGTATTTAATTTATACGAAGAAATTAATTTTATAGTAAAATTTCATATTATTGAGAAGATATTAATATGCACAGAGTTATTTATCGCTGATTTGACCGCAGGCTTGCCCCAACTTTAACTTCGGGTACCCGAAAATTGCAAACTTTCGGGACCTCGACTCGACCCGACCCAACTGCCATTTCGGTTACCCGAAATCGCGGGTACCCGAACTTTGTAGACTTTCGGGATCCCGACCCGACCCGATCATTGCCCGATCCGAGGCTCGGGTACCCGCACACCCCTACTCTTTTCATTTCTCGATTTTTAACGAAAAAATTTGCAACAATTAGCATATATCTGGGCTTAGTGCCTGCTATCTGTCTGATGACGGAAAATGTTTCATATTCTCTTCTCTGAACTATCAAATGATGCAAACTTACTTCAATTTGACTCAAATTTTACTACAGGACACTTTTGCCACACTTGTTTGAGTGCAGCCTATTTTTATGGGTTTTATAATGGTTGTTCATTGGTGTTTATCGCATTATAGTTCATAATACTCTGTATGGCGGTGGTCCACGTGATCTGCGACCTTCCACCTGGAACAAGACGCAACACATACTTGCCTCCAGAGCCAACGAAGGGCTACAATTACGACACGCCAGGGATACCGTTCCCAAAACCGACCACCACACGACGACCATTTCCTACGACAACGCCCTATCCAACCAGACCCATAGGTCCGAAAACAACCACGAAGTTCCCAACAACGAGACCAACTCCTGGAACAGGGTACCCACCCCCAGGCCCAAGGCCCACTCCGGAATTCCCGGATTATGGGCCACCAACTGGCCCAACTCCTGGTGGTGTGAGTATTCACATTATTAATCGAAATGTTTAATGGTTTAATCCACGATATAATAGAACCTCCATTATCCGAACCGACAATACAAACAGTTCAATCTAACATACAGGGTGTCCCAAAACTTCTGCGTTAAATTGAAATGGGAGGTTCCTTGGGTCATTTGAAGCGACATTTTCCTTAACAAAAATGGCGCCCGCAGCTTTGTTTAAGAGTTATTAACGAAAAACACGGACCAATCAGAGCGCGACCTAGACGCGCGTTGGCACGTTCAGCGCGGCTAGGTCGCGCTTTGATTGGTCCGTGTTTTTCGTTAATAACTCCTAAACAAAGCCGCGGGCGCCATTTTTTTAAAGGAAAATGACGCTTCAAATGACCCAAGGAACCTCCCATTTCAATTTAACGTAATTTTGGGACACCCTGTATTAGAAATTTCTTAATTTCCGAAGTTGGAATATTCGAACATCCGTATCTAATAAATAAATGAATAGCCAACAAAATGATGATTTAAACCCCCCCCCCCCTAATTTCATATGGACTTCATTATACGTCGTTTTGGACCAACGTCAAGGGCCTAAAAGCAATAATAAAAAAATTTGTTTCAGCACGATCACCATCACCACGAGCCAGGAATGCCGTTCGACTTTAATTATGCGGTGAAGGAGGACGCGTTCGGGAATGATTATTCCCATAATGCCATCAGCGACGGGGACATCGTCCGCGGGGAATACAGAGTCCAACTTCCTGATGGAAGATTGCAGATCGTCCGGTACACGGCAGATTGGAAGCACGGCTTCAGCGCGCAGGTTTCCTATGATGGGAATCCCCGTTTCGACGTTCCTCGGCCGACCGGCACCTTCGCGGGCTATTAAACACCTCGTCGAGCCTAGGGTTGCTAAATCGTACCACGTTAAAGGGCCCCATACACCTAAAAACCAAAAAAAGAATCAAATCGTTTCCGTCAGAAACGGAAATTCCTTTTTTTAGCTCGATTTAATATGCATTTCAGAATTTATGTTTATATGTTACTGTATAATTTATCAAACAATTTTTATTACCAATTGAAAGTAAGTAGTTTCAATTGTATTCGCAAAAAATTTCAAAATATTTTTTGAAAGGCGTTTTCGGTACCAAAAACGCTATACTGTAGTATTTGTCGTTGATTTTTAAAATTGAAATTCTTCGAAAAACGAAGAATATTTTCGAAGTAAAAAAATGCGATTTTGGGCCCAAAAAATCGTTTCTTTTTTACTACCAAAAAAATTTCAAAAATCTTATGAGAAATGTAAAAGTAAAAAATTTTACGTAATTTTAGAAAGAACTCTTTTGAGATGATGCATTTACATATTTTTTAAAAATACATTTTTTTTTGCTTATCTAGGTGTATGTTTCCCCTTAATAGACGTTTGTCTCGCGATTCTCACTGTCTCGTTGCATACCGCTAATTAGCCGAATCGTTTGGATAAATGAGATTCCAATGTATTTTCTTCTTTTCGACGTCGCTTCAATTGCGGTTGATCCTGATTAGGTATTTGGGCATTCAGGAGTCGATGTTACTTCACCCTACTAACTCTCCTGAGACTTGAAGAGGACAATGACTTTGACTGTATATGATTGTGTTCGTAGTATGTCATAGTAAGGAGTAGGAGACACCGAGAAAACATTTTATTAAACTCCATTCAGATAATCAATTAATTTTCAGAACTGTGAAGTATTTATAGTTTTCAGCAAAAATTATTTTATGAAGAGAGTATTTAAGGAATCGAAGAGTTAATTACGAGTCGCATTTGGAAACTTTGTGGTAGCATCCTCCTGCAGGATCAAGTGGTTTAATCGTAGACGTATTCCTTTAATTTTTTGCCAGTACTAGATGCAAGTAATAAGAGCAACCCCTTAGCCCATATTTTTTATTCCTCAGTTAGTTGTGTCCAATGGACACGGTTATACATAGAAGGCGCAAAATAAAAAGTTGTTAAAATCAAAGTGTACTTCTTTCTGAAACACGAGATGTCAGTTAAGGACTAATTGTTTTGTAGTAGTAATATTTAATTTAATCAGCGCTAATAGACGACCAGTACTAACCCCTTGCAGTTCAGTTTCTTGCAATGACTTCGCTCTGAGAGAAAACCATAGAAAATAAAGAAGCCTAAGTCTCTGTCGTGTGTCGGAGATTATATAATAATATAGCCAAGGAGATGATGAAGACGGGAGAATTCATTGTATTATTTTTATAATAAAAATATGTGTAATTTAACACCCTTATTTTTACTGTAACTCTTTTTTACTATTAAACCGGATAAAAATTGTACACTGTTGCTACAAGCCTATATCAAAAAATGGTTTGCAAAATTAGAACACAACTTTGCAAGCGTTCCATACTGAATAATAAATTACTTAGGACTTTTGACGTAGTCTACGGAAAGAAAAATTTAATAGTACACTGACACTGCCAACCCTAGCCTCGACCCATAATTGTAATGTATTGTATAGGAACCAAAACAATACTCAAAAGATTATATTAACAATTCATTCGAATAAAAGATTTGTTAAATATATATATGTACATAATTTTTATGTTTGCATTATTTTTTTAGAAATAAAAGTGACCTTCAATTTTTTAAATAGAATGCTATATATCTTTTTGTATCATATAAAATAGAAGAAACATTTTGAGTAGTAATAGTGTGAACACCCTGTATATTATTCCTTTACTAATGTTTTCATACTATAGTTCTCTCTTTACTTAAGACTCTATAGAATTAGAAACTATAAAAATTAGCATATACCAGAGAAATGGTTTGTTGTGCTAGCTGTTGCTATAGTAAAATCGATCGTCGCGCATGTGCGCCGAAAATGTTGCACTTTATCATTGAAACAGAGCAAACAGGGCACTATTATACTAATTTTTAGATAAGACAATGATTCATATTCACTATTGAAACTAGAAAAATCAAGCTAAACACTCAGGTTTGATTCTCAACATGACTCTACCACTATCAAGAATTGACTACGCAGCTGTGGGTGTCACATCAAGAAGCACTACAAAGATCTTCCCTCCGTCAGATCATAGACAGACTCAGAAGTTTGCTGTAGGTGATCATGATGGAGTGTTACATATATACAGTAAGTTTCTTGCTGTATTAGACTGATGCTGAGTCTTCGCATTTGTTTCATTGATGGACCCTTCGCTGTAGGTATCAAGAAAGGAGAGTTACAGGTGTCGTTTAAATCTCTGCCAGGACCAAAGATCAACAGACTGGTCTTGGGAGGCACGGGACGTGAAAAGGTTTACATCGCCCACGAGAACAATGTGAAAGGATACACGAAGAAAGGAAAACTGTTCTTAGATTTCGACACGAACCTCATAGATCCTATTTCTGCAATGTTAGTTCTTTATACTAGCTGGAGCATTTAAAACAGATCACTATTTTGCAGATCACTATATCATTCCATTTATAGGTACGTGCTTGGACCAGATCTGGCAGCATGCGCCAGAGATCTTTACCACAGGTATCACGATTGCAAGGACGCTGACTCTTACCTGTCAGGCGAAACCTTGTACGATGTACTTCTTCTACCAGCTGAAGGTGCAACAGTGTATGCGCTTCTTGCTTGCGGAGATTGTGCAGTGAGTGAACAATTTTCCAAATAATCCAAATCGATTCCAATAAATCTCACTTCTTCCAGGTACGTGTTGTTCATGGCACGAAGATTCCAGCAGTTCTCAGACTACCAAGCATACCCACAGTGCTAGCTTTGTACAGGTACCTTGTGCTCCGTACAATTTTTATTAACCCCCATCAGTCCCTCGTGTCGTGACAGATGAATTTATTTCTTAACAATGCTTCTTACGGTTTCGCAGAGAAGGTGAGCTTGAATCCAAGGATAGAGTTCTAGTTGGAACCATGGATGGTAGAGTGGGACTACTCATTCTTCAGGGTAATAAAACATTGAGGATCACTTGGTTGTTAAACATGACTGGCTCCGAAGTAACTGCTTTGGACACGTACGAATTGCAAGATGGTTTGGACATGCTGATCGGTCGGCAGGATGGTACTGTTGATGTGTACACTTTTCCCGACGAAGAGTCGTTACCATCCCTTCGGTATCGTTACGTAGGTACATCGTGATCAGACAAGGGAACGTTCCCTTGCGAGATGTTAAAGCAGATGTTGCTGATAATGTCTTTCAGAACGCCAACGAGAGCATCAGTTCGGTGGGTGGTGGAGTCATCGCAGCAGCAGGATGTCCAGAGGTCCTGGTCACTACCTACTCAGGTCGAATATTTGGCCTAACTACCAGGTCACCTGGACTCCTAGAAGTTGATCAGAATGAGGGCATGGCAAAACTGAAAGCAGAGATCCAACAGTTACAAGACAAACTTAACGAGGAAAAAGAAGCAGCCAATTTTACCGTCGATCCTTTGGCACCTTTAATTTTATCAGTAAATCATAGGTAACATCATATTCATTGTTAATCATTGGTCTTCTAGAATTTTCAATGAATTGCTTCCAGAATGGTTTTAAACAAGGAAGACGCATCGTACTCGCTTTCCATAGAACTCGATACTCCTATCGACAATGTTTTGGTACAATCAGATACACCCATAGAACTGTTGGATGTTGAAAGTAACAGTGCTGTTGTGAGTCTTTCTACCTGTAATCCGAGGGAAGGTAATTTTGTTCTTGCCACCTACCGTTGCCAAGTAAGTAGAAGCTGTAGAAGTATGCTCATTGATGTATCAGGCTTTTAGAATAATTTTATAGTAGTTATTATGTAAATAGGTGAACATTAATCATCTTGAAATGAGAATAAGGACTGTCGAGGGTCAGTCAGGCACATTGCAAATCTATGTAACTTCACAGGTACAGAATATAAGTAATAGACTGTAAAGTAATAGACTGAAATTTTTATTTTGCATAAAAATCCACAGTCTAGTAAGAAATAATATACAAGGTGTCCCTCATTTAAGTTAATCATTCTAATTCATAAATATTCTGTATTGTAGGTGCAGCCAAAATGCTGTCGCAGAATATTAATACCCATATGTGCCCTCTCGCTTCACGTAAGACAATACGAAGATGAGAATCTAAACTCTCCTGCTGGACCGTTTAATGAATTAAAATTAATAGGAGGCTTCACAGTTGCTGAGGTACTTTCAGAATTACACCTTCCACATTGATTTGATTAATTACATTCTCATATGGTTTAGATGCATGCCTGGCTTTCTCTGGCATTGCCCAATGTACCTGAAAGGCCTCAATTACAAGATGGCGAAGCTGTTCTAACGTACATCTCATCTTTTGTGGGCACAACCTTGAAATGCACATACAAGTAAGATGTCTATGACACCTTGGCCTTGCTCAGTCAACATATATTCATATAATTTTAAGGAAAGGGAATGCTGTTTGCCTTGGGGAGAACATATCGAGCATAATAATCCTGAGGGACATACTGACCAGGGAAGCAACGAAGAGAAAAATTAAGTTGGATGTGTTTTGTGGTATGGTATTTGCACGCTATTAAAGGGGTATTCTAGATTTTCATTCTCAAAAATTACTATTTTTCTCTTTTTACATTTTCTTTAACCCTTTGTAGTCCGAAGTGTTTTCACTATTTTTTATAGGTATAGCAGAAGGAAGCATATCCAGAGTACTGGAGCTGATTCTCCCAAGATTGAACGCTGCCCACGAGCTAACCAGAAAGGTGAAAATTTTGAATGCGCTTGAGGAATGGGAATTGAAGGAGAATCCAAAAGAAAATCTGAGCTCCGAGTACCAGGAGCTGCTGCAAAATGAAGCAGAGTATAAATCACAAATGGCGAAGGACAATGAAATCTTGGAGAGACTGCACGGGGCGATTACTGACCTCTACGTTGACTGGGAGAGGGCTAAACGATCTCGCAGGTAATGGTGTAAACAATATGATATGTATTGATAATATGTTACAATTAACAAACTTCCACTTCAATTTTACTTGCCGTTTATTCATTTTTCTATTCAGTTCTTTATCTTTTCTAGACCTCGTGTAAAATGTCAATTCATTTTCCCTAACTACACGATTATTGTACAAATTATAACAAAAAAAATTAGGAACATAATTTCAAACGCAATATGAATAATACATCATTCAAAATCTTTGATCTCTAATATCGTGCGTGTATTAAAGATTAAAATCCAATTAAAAAATTTCAATCTATCAGAAATTCAAAGCATTTAGTTAAATTGCATTGCTGTACGTTCTACAAACGTTCCAGAATTAGTAGCAACGATGCTGCCGAGAAACTGAATGCAGCACTCGCGACAAGAGAACTGGCTCAGCTTTTACAAGTTTTCATCGACACAAGTAGCACGGTGCCCGCACCATCATCAACGTCATCAATTACCTAAGACTGACCTACAAACATCGTTTGTGGAGAATGCAATAAAAGTGGACCACGGTGTTTCTATAAATGTCTTTACGTAAAAAATATATTTTTCAACGACGATTCGCGATATAAACGGCTAACTTACCTAGGACTTAAAAATGTACATGTACAATGTTATCCTGTATTAGCGGTAATTTATAGTACAATATAGATGCATATTTATATATCCATATTTATGCAATTGAATTGATATACGTTCCGGTAGGATTTCCCTCTAGTTCCGTACTTTCCAAGAGTTCCCTGCTAAAAACAGTCTTGAAGCGCATTCTTAAGGAGTATACAGAGAAACCGGAAAGCACACTATGCACAATTACATAGGCAGTGTGTATATCGATGCGCAACACTTCGATTAGTCATTTACAATAAAGGTTCATCAAGTCCCAAAGCTTCGTGGTTTATAAAATAGATATTTCACAGATTAGTTTCACAGTATCCCAAACACATGATGGTGCGCTATAGTACAAAAACAACTTTCGGCTTACTCCCAACAACTGTTACATGAAGAAGTACTGCCTGCAATAGTAACAATAACACAAATCAATCTTCATACATTTCTCGTTACGGTAAATAATTAATCACTGTAGAGAAACTCTAGAAGAGTCACCTAGTGAATGTTGCAGATCAAAGTTGGTGTTGTACAATGTAATTAACTTACATGTTATCAGCAGTGCGTACAACCGCTTCTAGTGGATCCCTCTCTGTATTAGTATCAGTAGTAGTGGTCACTGTGTATTCCAAAGCTGGTCCTCCAGGATGCGGTAAAATACTTTCAGGATTATCATCTGGCGGGATGATTTCCACAACTCCGTTAGCCTCCACTTCGAGCTTTAAATCCCTAACAAGATCTTGAATGGTTTTCGCTTGTGCTTTCTTGTCGTTCTCGTCCTCTATATTCTTCACCGTGATCACCCTGCTCAAAGACCTTCCCTCGGGTCTTGTCCTAGAATGCGTGTGCATGTGTCTCTTCATGTCGCTCCGTACTCTAAAAGGCTTTCCGCAGACTGTACACGGATGCGGTTTCTCTCCGGTATGAATGCGACGGTGGTTCTGCAAGTAGCTGCTCGCTCTGAACGTTTTGTTGCAGTACTCGCACCGATAATTCTTCTCGCCCGTGTGGATCCTTCTGTGGACGATCAAGGAATACTTCCGGGCAAAGTCTTTCCCGCAGTATTCGCACTGGTACTGTTTCTGTTCCGAGTGGATGCTCGTCGAATGGTACTTCAAGTCGCCCCACTGGCGAAAATGCCGGCCGCATTCCTCGCATTTGTATGGCTTGTCGCCGCTGTGAAGCCGTTTGTGCACCTGCATTAAAAACAAACCTGGTTAATGACAGCATCTACAGGGTGGAGCATTTGTATCACGGTGGTTTTTTTTATTATACAACAAGTAGGTTACGAGTAAATTCAGGTGGTACAGTTGTATATTTTTACAGTTGTATCACACTGTATATTTTTAACTTCATAATATTCTAACTGCTTTCGAGACAAATTCAACGACTTACTATACTACGTATCACCTTAAACCTCGAAATAACGCTAAAATAATTTTTTGACCACAAAAAAACGGGTTTGAAAAACAAGCTTCAGCTACAGTACCTTTAACGCGCTCGCTGCGAAAAAGCTTTTTCCACAGACTTCGCACTGATGCGGCCGTTCTCCACTGTGAGATCGCATATGATACACTAAACTATTTTTATGGTGGAATGACCGATCGCATTGAGGGCATGTTAATTCGTCATCTATAAAAAGCAAACAATTTCATTAAAACGCATTGCTCGAGAAAGGAACTAGCAAATATACGCACTTGATTTCCGAGCTTTTAAAATTTTCTTCTTCTTCGATGTCTGTGGAATGTCAGTCTTTTCTTTTTCATGTAAGTCCTGCTCATTAACAGTCGACGGTTTTACGTGGTCCCTATGTACCTGATCAGTGACATCTGTAATAGTCCACAACGGTGATTCATTATTTACGGGAGATTCTGTATCATCGTCTATGTGAGCACCAGTTTCTTCCACTGCAAATATTGGAAGCGTGTCAAAACTAAAGTGTACCGGATAGTTAACTGTTTGGCTGACTACCGTGCTCTTACCAACGCCCCGGATGCCCTCCATGAGATCCTCTGGTTCACTGAACTCCTCGATCACAGTGTTTTGAAGATTCTGAACCGTCTCCGGTACAGATATAGTGATATTTGTATTTGTTGCTTGTGCTATTCTGGTTTCCTGCTTCACAGGCTCGTAGTGTACCTTGTATAAGCGAGGTCTCGTTACGATTAGTCTCAATTACAACTTAAAAACTACGCACGAACACAACATACCTTAAGATGTTCGAAAAACTTTAATTGACTGCTAAATCTAGAACTACACAGCTCGCATTTAAACACGTGCGTTTGTGTTTCCCCAGTCACCTCGGCGTTCGCAGTGTTCGAGTTCGCCTTGCTGCTGTCTTTTCTGGCGGAGCTTCTCTTGGTCTGCTGCTTCAGTTTCCGGGGGATTCTCTTTTTGTGAGGCAAGGACCTCTTTGGCCCGGAATTTGGTGTAGCATCCTCGCTGCTTTCTGCGGATACATCCACGTCGTACTCGCTCTTCACGTTTATGAACTCTTGCTTGACACTATGCGGGATTCGTTTGAAAGGTTGCAAAGTCGGGTACACCGGTGGACCGTTTGGCTGTGTCACAGTTTGAATGGAATAAGTATTAACAGGCGTTAGGGTCTCTAAGTGAGAAACATCTGGCAATGTCGGATCGTCGTGTTGAGACTGACTGTGAAGCTGCTGCTGTTTCTGTTGTTGCTGCAACTGAACCGCAACCAGAGCTGCTGCCAATCTACGATCTTCCTGTAGAAATAATCAGCATTCATTTGTTATTCCACAGATTTAGGAAAGTTAACAATTACCTCTGTTAATTCATGCTGTAACAGATCGTCCGCTTCGTAATATTGCGTCGCCGTAGCATAGTCTGTGCCAACGCCAGCATTGATCATGTCGACGACCATTCCCTCAGAAATCAGCTCTCCGTTCAAAGTCAAAAGCGGCACACTTTTGCCCAGGGACTCCCCATCGGCCCTTTGTATGGTGATATACTGTGCACCTTCCATTCCCTCGAGCAGCACAGTTTGTCCCTCTTCTGTCGTGACTTCCATAGCGAGTCGATTTGCCTGCCGACGGGAGAAAGTGTCTTCTACGATTATTTCCTTTCCATTTGTGAAAGCTAGCTGTTTGTCCCTGGAAATCACAATGTTTCTGTATCTAGAATTACAAAAACAAAAATTTGAATTATACTATTTACACATTTATAAAATGATTTGATACGATTAAAAATAGTTGTACACTTGAATCAACAAGTACGAAGACGTAATGGAACAAATTATTGTTTCTTAGTTTGAAACTGTTTTCACAGCTTAAGAAGGGATTCAAATTTCCCGCGTTCGCGTACTTTAGAGATGACAGCGGAATCAAGGTCACTGCACCCGAAGCTCTCAGAAAATTCCTCTCATGGCTTGATTCGTCTCCTGCTGGAAGAAACGGTGTTCTCTGGTCTCCCTGTACCAACCTTCGTAAGCCCAGACGGATTTCTTGTTTTCGTTTCGCGAAACTCGAGCGACATAAACAAAGCAAAATATTGAAACACTGTAGGACAAAATGTGACAACAGTGCTTGGGTCTTGACGCCATTAGAACGGATGTTCCCTTCCCTCGCCGCCTTCACGGATAACCCATCAACGACAACATGACGCACCGAAAAACACTAGAACCCCGATTCTTATCGCGATCCTCTGCACAAAACAGATTTTCCCTTTCAGATCGTTGTTGCAAAATATTTCAAATACTTCACCGCGTGCACGGACGTGCAGCGTAAGTTTTCGGTACAAATGATTCTCTTCGGATTTCATGGAGCTTGCAGGGAGCTTTAGAGTTTTTTCCTGTTGGAAGCCGCACTTCCGGGAGCAGAGTTCAATGCAGTTAGTAATTATTGCAAAGTGTCAAAGTTTGCATATTTCGATGTTGTATGAATCGCATTGCTGGGATAGCACTGCGACGATAACCTGTTAATTATAGACACGTGTAATGGACGGCTTTCATGTAATTAATATTACATAAGTCATTCCACTTTCGAATCTGATCGATTCGAATTGTGATAGAACGTCGCTTTGTAAAATACAGGAAAATTGAGTGGAAATTGTATGCATCATAATTTTATTCATTATTAGACTCCGGATTTTATGCATTTATGGAAAAAATGAGTACGTGCAATTTAGAACAGTGACAAAAATTAGAAGACTTTATTTTCACTATATTAAAATTATTAGTAAAAAGTATAAATATATATATTTAGCTCCTGTGTTCTGCAATTGATGCACAAACTTTTTATTTTTCATGAAGATCCGGAGTCTATTAATTATATATATATACCCTTACAGTACATGATTTCAACTAATATTCATATTTTTCAAGGCAAGTTATCAATTATCAAGTAATAGAAAAACAGAAGAAATTTCACATATATCGAATAAATGAAATTCAAACAAATCATTTTTAAATAATTCCCTTAATCCTGCAAATAATCAATACGAGAATACGCGTATGTTCTTTTACACTTACGCTAATAAGAAACACTTAATTCGATAAAATTTCATTGATAGCAATTATAATACCACTAATACTTCGCTCAATTTTGCCCTCATTTTACTTTCGTGTTTCTCGTAAGGAAACGTCGCGTCACCGTAAAGTAAAATATGCTAAAATATCAGCGAAGCTTGCAGATGCCTGCGGCAAGTTAATGAAATCGAATCAAAATTAATAATCCCGCGGATCACGTAATTAAGGACGCGGAAAGGGGGGAAGTGTATCTGGCTTCCCCCCTTCTGTACTGTCATCGTCAGCTGACTCGTTGTGGTTCATCGTCGATTCATCGTGCGCGACAAGGTTGTTATGACTTCTTCAATACGTCGTTACGTACTCTACAATGTTTACGCTGTCGTTGCCGTGTGAGGAATCGTGAGACAGACCTGTTGACGGTGAACAGTTCCACGTTCAATGGAAACGTCATTCGAACTCGTCTATTTATCAGCCGAGTCGAGGAACATTAATAGCTAGGTTCGCATAACCTTAAAATCGGAACGGATGCACGATGCTGTCAAGAAACCTGTCAGGCTACATTAACCGTTCTTTCAGAAGTTGGAGTGGTCCGACCACAAAATTATGTGATAGTTCCGTTCCATTTTTGAATCCTTCAAAGTGATATGGCTTCTATTTGTCGCCGCTGGAGACTATGGATTCTACCAGTTCTAACGTGCCTCTACGCACTCCTCATTATTATACTGGTGCCTATTTTGTTGGTGAACTCTATTAAGAATGGCTTCAAGAAGCAGGATCAGGGAGCGTTGGTTGGTGGTGCGTTTGTGTTGCTCGCATTGCCTATCGCTTTCTACGAGATTGTGCAACACATGATATATTACACGCAACCGAGACTACAGAAATATATAATCAGGTGAGAGACGATTGATACTGTCTAGTTTAGTTCGAATGCGACACTTGTCGAACTTCTGGATCATAATCGTTTGAGTGCTGCAGACAACGATTGCTAGGTTTGAGAATAAAATGTCATATAGAATTAAGTTATCAACGTTCAACTAAAGAATTCAAAATGATGCAAGACTATGTTACTAATTTTGATTGTATTAAAATAGTATATCGCTATAATTAGTCAATGAACATATGCTATATGTGATATATTATTCGACTTTAAATGATGAGCTGTGATATTCATTGTTTGCGCGAATGAAAAAAACAGGTAAATCTTTTTCTTACATTGAAATATTCCACTCGTGTTGATTTCTGCCTAGATGCATTTCCATTTTGTGTCTACTATACTATTTATTTACTATGTGATTAATTTTTCCTTAGTTTCATTTATAACATTATTACGTATAATTAAAGATAGTACAACTTTGAATCCTAATAAAACATGTATATTTTAGGCACCGAAGGTCAAAGAACTTTTTTGACTGACCTTTGATACACAAAATATCAAGAGTTAGAGATATAACTGAAATCCTCCTTTTAGATACTGAATTTTATCAAAACCACAGAAGTTCAACATAATTTTTTTAATTTTCATTTAAGTTTCATTTAATTATAGCATTAAAGTAAAAATAATATCAACACATTGTACATTAATGAAAAAATCAGATTCTAACATTATATTTAGTACTTGACAAGCAAAATCATTGTACTCTAGATTATTAAAATAGGGTAAACAATATGGGGACAATATCATTATTGAGAGAGAGCAACAAATCAAAGTTCACTTTCGTGGTAGACTGATATAGAACCTAATGCATGATTTAGTATGACAATTGCTACCATTCTTCCACAACAAACGATCTAACTGTGCAGTGTAAACTATAGTCTTATTATTTAAATGTCTCTGTAAAGTTGAAAATTCATTTAATGTCTATTAACACTCACAGTTTTTCATTCTCTCAGAACTGTTAAATGTTAATATTGTAAAGTCGGCGGACTATTTTTAAGTACTTCCGATTTATTGCTATGCAATCGGCTAGATTCTAGACTGTTTCTTATGCACACTTATATCGATCTAGCTTTCATATACCCGGTGCTCCGAAAACACGATTATTGATTCAGCACTCGAACGACGTAATAAGAATTCTTATCGATTATAATTAGTATACATAGATAGTTCTATCAAAATCTATAACTATTTTACGATAATCATATACACAAATATAATAATTTACACAATATTGTGTAACAATAATTACATACGAAATAATTTATGCATTATTTTAATCATTAATAATTACAATTATAATTATTACTGATTATTATTAGTTTTTTATGAGAAGATGATTAGATCTGACTATAATTAATTATGTTTGCCTACTTGTTTCAGAATATTATGGATGGTACCAATATATGCAGTAAACGCTGTAAGTACTCGCCCATTATGTTTCGTGCAATAGTAAATATGTAGTATTATTTGTAAATGCTAATAACTGTTTTCGATTTTTTACAGTGGCTTGGCTTGGTTTACCCGGAGGGTAGCATATACGTGGACAGTTTAAGGGAGTGTTACGAGGCATATGTAATATACAATTTTATGATGTATTTATTGGCCTACTTGGACGCGGACCGTCAGCTAGAACACAGACTGGAAATCTCTCCTCAAGTGCATCATATGTTTCCGTTGTGTTGTTTACCTGACTGGGAAATGGGAAGGGAGTTTGTACATATGTGCAAGCATGGTATACTGCAGTACACTGCTGTTAGGCCTATATCGACTGCAATATCATTGTAATTATCTTATTGTGCTGTATTGTACAAACAAGTCGCGACGAACAGAACATTTAAACTTGAAATCGATGATCTAAATTCTCTTTTCTGCGACTTAGCTTGCAAAATACATGGTGTACAGATACCATTTTCTATTTTCCAGCATCTGCGAGCTCAATGGAGTATACGGCGAAGGCGAATTCAGAACGGACGTCGCGTTTCCTTATATGATAGCTGTAAATAACTTATCGCAGTTCGTAGCCATGTACTGTCTGGTGCTCTTCTACCGTGCCAACGCGGAAGCTTTGAAGCCTATGAAGCCTGTCGGCAAGTTCTTGTGTATTAAAGCAGTCGTGTTCTTCTCCTTCTTGTAAGTCTCACAACGTACCCACGGATCGTCACACGCAAAAGATCAATCTGTAATAATGATTTTCTCTGTTACAGTCAAGGTGTAATGATTTCGTTGTTGGTTTACTTTGATGTCATATCAAGTGTATTTAACACAAACGACATGGACGACATCAGGAATATATCGTCGAAGCTGCAGGATTTTCTAATTTGCATCGAGATGTTCCTGGCTGCGGTGGCTCATCACTATAGCTTTTCTTATAAACCTTTTGTAAATCTAGCACAAGGGCAGGCGTGGTGGGACGCGTTCAGGTGAGAACAAGTTTTGCGGTACGACTTCATCCCGAAAAAGAAAAAAAGAATTTACGTTACAATCTAATATCAGAGTCTACAAACAAGTTGAAGTTTGTTGAACAGTTTTACGGATCATTTTATTATTTCCAGAGCTATGTGGGACGTCTCCGACGTGCATAATGACATAAAGGAGCACCTGGGTGTGGTGGGATCATCATTAAGTCGCAGGATACGTGGTCGGAGTGCTTATCAGCAAACTTGGGGTAGCGCCACGGAACGAACCTTACTTTTACCCGAGGCCCCGGTGACCACAGCCAAGAGTGCACCTGCGTGTTCCTTTTCTGGTTACAATACGGGTGAGATCGGACAAAACGACGTTGTCGACGTCGTTCCGGACGTGCAGGATAATAGCAACTCGGTGAAGACGTAACTGAACGGTGATATTTTCTTCTTCTATTGGAGACTCGAGAGCATTGGGAAAACGCCAAGACGCTAACCTTGTTTTAGTACAATTTGTCCGAGATCACTCTCTGTATCGCTAGTACGCATTGTACAGCTGAAACAAAGAAGTCTAGTTTTGCAACGAGTATCATCCCCCTTGACTACTCCCTTGAAACGTGGACTGTACAAATTGTCATTTATCTTAATCATACCAGCCACACGCTCATCACGGGAGACCATGCGTCACATATTATACGAATTAAGGATTTGATATACACACATGATAACGGTCAAGCGGCTGAGAGACAGTAAGGTGTCGTCTTACCTCGTCCAATTTTACGAATACGCTTCTTTTCCTCTTGATTTGCGGGCAAGCATGATCGCCGCCTTCATTGTTACCAATGATGTACTCTACCAAATAATTGTATATAATAATGTTTATATTTAGAACAATATATCGGTACAGTCCTATTTATAAACGTGTTGCGCTAATTATCGCTGGTTATCGACCTCCGGCAATACTCGGCTGGACAGAGTTTGGCACTTTTATTGTAACACAAATTGCGAGGACACGATAGGATTACATAATTGTTTTTCGATCAGAACAGGATTATCCGAGAGAGAGATTAATGAACCGCCAGCACTCTGACCTCTGAGTATACCGTAAACAATGAGGAAAAAGAATATTAAACATTCCTGCCAAAATGTACATCGTTGTTTAATTTTATATCAGCTGCGTTGAATAGAAAAAGTGTATGAAGAAAATAAATACTCGGACACACACACACACACACATACACACATCCATACGTTTTAATACATCAACGACAAATGAAAATTGGCATTTTCAAACGAGTCGATTAGAACAAAAAAAATTTTCCTGTGTCGTTTCTGTATTTGCATACGCGCATGCACACTCATACACATCCACATCATGTTGACCTATATCTCGTGCATAAGTGGTGTTAATTATTATAGAGAGAAATTTGACGAGAAACGTATTTTATTTTGTGTACGTTGTTTAGAAGGATCGATAATTTTTACAAAATTTTTCGTAACTTTAATCGAATAAAGATTCACAAATGCTAGAAAAAAAGGGTATTTGCGAGTTTCTGTGTGGCATTTGCGTGGAAGTGTACGAATTTGAGATATTTTATCAGACACATCTTGGACCAAAGATAGGATATATTTTTTCTCTCGGTAAAGTAGCATCCTCAGAGTTCGAAGACAGATTTAGAGAAAACGATCGTAGTTTTTCTGGCTGACCTATAGCGGTTTTACATCGTCAATTAAATATCCTCCGAGAATAAAAGGGAAATATTTTTAATATGTTTCTACCAGGTTATTTGTAACGTTGCAATGTATGTGGAATAATTAGTTATTATTTTGTGTCTTTACAATGATGATGATAATAATAATAATAGGAATAAAGATCGTCAGGATACGTTGTAAACTTTACATACAACCAGAGGAAAATTTTTCATATAGATTCTGTATTTTAATAATCTCTCTACCAATCTTATACAAATAGCATATCTCAATTTCATAAGTACTTAAGACTCGGCGAATCTGCTGTCACTGACAACATTTCTGGGAGAATGAAGGTGATGCATAACAATAAAACGAAAAACGCATTCGAAATGATATTTGTATAAAAAACTCACATGTACCGAATCATTTTTATTGTATTTTCAAGAGAATATTACTGTTCTTTCTCACACGATACATTATATTTTTTCTTAAAAAAAAAAAAAACAAGCCGAGCAACCATGAAAGAATCTGCTCTATCCTAATCTGAGAACCGTTTGAAAAATCACTCACTGTTTACGTGTTCCACATCTCCCTTTATTTCAATTAGTTTTCTATTCGTACTACAACGTTTTTGCTCCACTCGTTCCATGTTATTGAGACAATATATACAAGATGCAAATGACCGCTATTGTTTTCACATCAATTGTTAAATGTCTGTAAGAATTACTATTTACACTGGACATGCTATTAAACATGTGCGCTGTTTAATATGTATACGAAAGCGTTATTTTAGAAGTATTCTCAATTATTTTGGTAATGATTAGCGTCGATGACACTCGGGGAACGTGTTTCCGCGAGAAAACACCATTGTCGAACGAGAGCAAATAATCCATTTCTAGCTACCACGCGTGTTCGATAATCGTTTAAGAAAATTCCTCATTAAAAACTGGAACGACGGTAGAGTGGCACACTCTGTTCCAGTGTGCTTACGTCATTCAGCAACGAGAAGAATAAATTAAGTGTGTCTAACCATTCACGCCTCAGCCACCAGGGCTGTTATCATTTATCACATACCATATTAATCTGATTTCGAGTATCTACATTCTCAAATCGTCCTCTTCATTTCTCTTTATTCAACGCCTGGATGAACTCCTCCAACTTCTCTTGAATTTGCCTGACGCGTTCTGAAATGAAAATGCAAATGTAATTCTGCCAATTTACTCGCAAACTTGTTTGACAAACTTACTGAGTTCCTCGGCTAACGTTACTCTTCTACCGGACAGCAATGTTTCCTTGATCTCGCTGTCCTGACTATAGTCTTCCAGCACCTCTTTGATTTCTTCGTGCAGTCTGCGAGCCTCGCGGTTCATGATCTGCTGTCGCAACGCATTGGCAGTGACTTTCAACATTTGTTGAATCCTCCAGAACAGCACCACATCGTTGCACTCCATCTAGAAATATTGCTCAATTAGAAGAAACTCATTTTCAGGACTTGAAGAGAGGTTCTTCACAACTGTTTCAAGAACCGAAACTGATATAACAGTTTTCAAGTCCTTCTAATTTTTCTTATGTTTCAATTTAATTCTCGTCTAACATACTTCCTGCTCGTGTCCGGTATGGTACAAATAGTATCCTTTTTTACAGTCGTACGCTTTGTTCAGACTCTGCTGCAGGAAGTACCTCCGGTAAATGGGATGCCACGTTTCCCGAATATATTCATGTTCAACCTCTAAGCCGTTTGTTTGCAAGTTCTTTCTGACCACTGTGAGCTCCTCCTGCGTGAGGGTGGGAGCGTATATCTGTTAACAAAAATATGGTATTTAACCCTTTGCTCTCGAAGCTATTTTGACCGCTGAATCCGAACGTTTTGTATGATCTAGAATATTTTCTCGTATTGTATTTGCTCGTACTATGTTCGAGCAATATATTAACCCTTAGCACTCGAGCGGCGACTCAGAGTCGCCACTAAAAATTGCTCTACCCTTATTCACAGTATTGTTTACATTATTAAATATGGTGCTATGTAATCAATTACCAAACATTTCAGTATCGTATGTGGTATTATATCAATTTCATATCCATAAAATGAAAAAAAATCATATAGAATGGAATTATTCTAGGTCGGAATGCAGGGTTTACTATAAATCATTACAGTAATCTTTAGTAGTGCCCCAGTGGAGACAGCTGAGTACTAAGGGTTGATATTTAAATTTTTGGAACAATGTCCAGGACGTTCTCTCCTCACCTTGCGCGCGCGCAGTATCTGATCTAATTCATCCTTCACGGACGATCGTAACTGTTGTTCTGTAGTCATACTCTTCCAATAAAGCCACCGCTCGGTGCGGCCAGGGCCCACCATGTCTCGCAAAATCTGCTCAGTTACTTGCAGCTTATCACGAATGGATGTCTCCAGGAAACGCACTGCTTGGTCCCAGTCCCTTTTGTCGTATATGCTTCTGTCCTCCAAGGTGTTCAGCTGGATGACCCGTAGCATCTCGGACGCCTAGATGTAAGCAGTGTTCGTACATTCGATGTGAGCGATACAGTTGGATCTCGATTATCTGAAGTTTCTATTGTCCCAACACGTTTCACATTTAAATGAGTCAATCTAGAGCAGGGATGCACGCGGCACGCCTCACATTTTTTATAATTATTTATTTACCTTTTATTATCTTCCTTTGTAATAATATATGAAAAATATAAATAATACATGATAAATAACTTTCATGTCTTTTTGTTGGCGGCCCACCCATAAGTCACAGTGAATCTATGCGGCCCTTGATCTTAACAAGTCTGTGCATCCCTGATCGAGCAATCCAAAAGCAACACTATTTATTGTACAAAACAATACAGATAGAATCCAGTATTATAATTAACACTTGCCAGTGCTGCTGAAAGTACTATTAAAAAGTCCTTTTAGCCGTGAATCGTAGACTTCCAAGAATTATGAAACGTGTTCTAAATAACTGTTTTATTATTGGAACACTTGTGTTTCGTTCAGATAATAATCGAGGTTCTACTGTGCAACTTATAATAGAAATCGTTGGATGAATTTACTTTTTCTTCCCAAGAATGTCGTCTCATCGCTTCGCTGACCACCGCGGTCTTCAGTTGATCGAACAAGTCGTCGTGGTCAGAACTCAGCTTCGCTTTGTTCATGAAGTGCTCGAACTCGTGTTGTAAACATTCCCAACCGCTCTCAACGCTTTTAGCCGGCAATTGTTGCTCTGCCCATTGTCGAAGTTTGATGTCAACGGTCGTGTTGAATGTACCTGAATTATAAATGATTTTTCCAGGTACAATCGCGTGTTTTATTCGGTTGTAATTATCATCGTGACGAATGTACCTGGGGATCCACTTTCGGCAGCTGGCATGTAGATATTCTCGAACACGTGCATACTAACTTTGTTCCACATTTTAGCCAGCAGCACCTCGTCCCAATGTCTCGGCGTAAGCTGGGACAGGTTCACAACCTCGTCCAATATTTCACCTCTTGCTCTCTCGAACAGTTCGTCTCTATCTAGCTCTCTCAATCTACAGAAAAAGTCGTTTAATTTAATAAACATGTTTGACACTAGGTTTACGGAGCATTAAAACTCTGACTATTTTACATTACTTTATAAAAATAATGGTATGTGTCTATCCAAATGTTTAGACATTTTTAAAAATAACGTATACTCGAAGAAATGAATTTGTTGTGTAAAACCAGCATATTTCAAGTTCTGAAAGATCATTATAAACTGTAATCCTGAATCTTTTATATTTTATCTACCTTGGGAAATTATTTTTCCATTCCGTTTCAAGATTAAACCTGGTAGCTTTAAATGCATCAGCCTGCTGCTCGATAGTCTCGCCAACCATTTTCCAGAAGCATTCTGCGACCGCAAGACTCAGGTTCCTCGTGGTCACCTGTCCTGACATTGCCAAACCATCCCTGTTTGAATAATCAGAAATGATCAAACACATGAAAGCTTTCTAGTATTTCAATATAAATTGTGCGAACGTACTTGAACATCTTAGAATTTCCAAAGAACTCTTCTTCGTAGTCCCTAATCGTTTCTATGCTGTCGTCCTGTCTGCCACGGCCAGTGACCACAGCGAAGTAACCTAACGCTTTCATAGGGAACAATTTACCAGACAATATCTTACGCAGACGATCTGGATTTGCCATATTCTTTTCTGCTAGGTCTACCTATCAATTTCAATATATTATAAAATTAATCTTATCACTTTAAACCCCGACTGGTGACGTCGGTCAAGTTTCAACGTCACCAGTTAGCATTTCAGTAACTGTCAGCGTTATTCTACCTTTGTCAAAACGAAAATAGTCCGTTTTCCTGTAGGATCCATCTGAGACACAAGATCAGTAACGTTACTCCTTTCAGCGTCTACAGAACCGTCTTGTATGCAAAGGATGATCGCATTAGGGTTGCTCATGTACTGCTCAGACATCTGTCGAATGGCATCCCGAGTGCCTTCTGCCATGTCAATTGTAACTGTCTGTTGCAAAAGTTTTGTAAGTTACGAATTGTCTTCCATGAGAAATCGGATCTAATCAAGGTATCGCTTACACTAATTATTCCAGGCAGATCAATTAGAACCATACGTTGGAGGCCTGGTCCTTTCACTGTCATCGAGATCACATCCGGACTAACTGTCTTTCCATTTTTAATGCTGTCCTTCATGCGTAGCTCTACTTCGCGTCTCAGATCAGCCAATTCGGATTCTTTCGTTAGGTCAAATTCTCTGGAACTGTCTTTGAACTGTGCTATGTGATACGGTCCTTCGCTTAGTGTGACTTTGACTGGGGCTCTCGTCATCATTTCGCCACCACCTCTGAAAAAATTACCGGAGAGAAATTATTGAAAGGGTATAGCCGGATCAGGTAGTCAAATGTGCTACTGTACCTAGGAAATATTCTTGCCTGAGCAATCATTTCTAGGACAGAAGTTTTGCCAGAACTCTGATCACCGACAACCACCACTTTCGGTAAATGATCAGCAGTGGAGTAAGCAGTATCGTAATCGCAGAGTTCGTCTAGAACGTCACTGTACATGTCGATCAATGATTTCTAGAAAAATTCATTACGTTATAACACGAATATCAATAGGAATAGCATAAAGTTTCTAAACGTTTGGTTACTTTTATTTTCTTGCTGCTCAGCTTTTTATTCCCGCGTAAAAGCAACTGCTTTCTCAGTTCTTTGTTCTCTCTCTCCAGTCTTTGAAGCTCACGTTGATACTTCAATTGCATTTGCATGATCTCGTCTTGCATAGAGTTTAATCTTCGCTGCGAGTTTTCTTAAAAGAGAAATTGTAACATTTAATTACAAGTTGTCGATCATTTCAATAATGAATTTATAATACACTAATAACATGTACATACGAGCTTTCTTACGTTCCTCTTCAATATTGTCATCAATTAATGGGTGAGCGTGTGCTATTGTACGGTTCAAAAATTGATCCTTTCCCTCTGTTCAATAAGACATTTAGGATTTCAGTGAATCGGGGCAACTTGCAAGAAAGCTGGTAATTGCTAACAATAACACTTTACTAACGGGAATCATTTGTACGCGAATTAATGCATTTAATATTATAATTATTGTAAATATCTACACGATTACATATTAACTTTCGTCACAACTAAATAGCCACATTATAAGTATCAGTAAAGTTTTATTGTCAATGGATATAATTCAATCAAATACTAAAAAGAGTAAAAATATGTGCTATACTGATAATAATAATAATAAAGCTTCGTACAGACCTGACCATTTCGCCGAACGACGAACCGAACGGCTAACGGAGTAAACGGAGCGAAAAATCGGCATTATTTTCGGCGAACCGAACGGTGCGGCGGATGGAACGGAGAAATGATATTAGCAGAGAGTATATTACCACGTTTTTTTTATATTAGTTTCAGAGTGATGCCAAAATCACGGTTCGTTGTTCGTACCGGTACTGATCGCGGGACTTCCCCTCTGTAATCCCCTCCACTTCCACTGGCTCGGCTGGTACGGTCTCTTCGGCCCTCCTTAGGCCAGCTGCACATATCCGTTGTTTTAACGTGCGGCGACCGTGCGGTACCGGAGTTGCGGTCTGAAGTCTTTAGTACCTACTATGAATTCTATTAGACGCTGCACATTTGTTTGAACCGTAACGCAAGTGGACGCCTTTCAACTGAACCGCAATTCCGGTACCGCACGGTCGCCTTACGTTAAAACAACGGACGTGTGCAGCGGGCCTTAAGCCTTAAGGTCGATTTATACTATTTATCAGCACAGACACGGAACGTATCCGATCAGACACCGTACACCGGCGTACACGACAAAATGATTGGACGGTTGGACCGGTGCCGGTACGTGTCTGTGCCGTTCCGATGCGGATAGTATAAACACTTGTACCCAAATGCATTGAAGAATATTTGTCTGATCGGATACGTTCCGTGTCTGTGCTGATAAAGTATAAGGGTTGTCGCACACTAGACCGGCCCGACCCGTACCGGCACAGTTCCGGCGCGGTTGTTTTGTCATTCTCCAATGTAAATCAATGGTCACACCATTAAAGATTTAATAGTGTGCGGCAAACAGCACCATCCGTGTTGCGCCGGAACGGTGCCGGTACGGGTCGGGCCGGTCTAGTGTGCGGCAACCTTAAGAGTGCGCCGGTGGCAGAAATCGCTAGAAATAGCTGTAAGGTGGCGCCTCTATCGACGTCGAGGTGATCTTTGTCTCTCCTGGAGCGCTGTCACGGAGAGGGAGAATGTCGCCCGCAGGAGAGACGAAGACAGAGATTACGAAATGGCTGGATTTTCGATGCGGCTACTCGGGTTTCATTTAGCGAGGAAGCAATATTTCCTGATGCTCTTTGCGTTGAAATGTTCTCTGAATTATTGCGGTGTCCCGTACAGAGCCCTTTTTTGCAATTTGTCTCCTCAAACTTTATAAACAACAATAGCTTCCTTTTTTTATAGAAGATATTTTTTTCTGTACACTTTTTGCAAAAAAGGGCTCTGCATGGGACACCGCAATAATTCGAAGAACATTTCAATGCAAAGAGCATCAGAAAATATTGCTTCCTCGCTAAATGAAACCCGAGTAGCCGCATCGAAAATCCAGCCATTTCGTAATCTCTGTCTTCGTCTCTCCTGCGGGCGACATTCTCCTTCTCCGTGACAGCCCTGTAGGAGAGACAAAGATCACCTCGACGTCGATAGAGGCGCCATCTTACAGCTATTCCTAGTGATTTCTGCCACGCTTTACGGATGCGCAGGAATCAAATTTATATGGTCTAAGGCCAATGCAGTAACTACAGCGACACGTGTGGAAAAATTAAGAAGCTCCCTCTATCCTTGTCTCTCCTACAGGGCTGTGACAGAGAGGGAGATATGTCACTCGCAGGAGAGACAAAGACAGAGAGTAACCGCGCGACTTGAATTTTCCATGAACTTTGAACAACTTTCTGAGGCGAAGAAGCAATATTTTCTCACGATTTTTGTGTAGAAATATTCGTTGTATTATTACGCATCGTAGTACAGAGCCCTTTCTTTCAATTTGGCTTTTGAAACTTTATAAAAAATAAAAGTGTACGTTTTTATAGAAGAAATTTTTTTCTGTACCTTTTTCCAAAAAAGGGCTCTGTACTACGATGCGTAATAATACAACGAATATTTCTACACAAAAATCGTGAGAAAATATTGCTTCTTCGCCTCAGGAAGTTGTTCAAAGTTCATGGAAAAATCAAGTCGCGCGGTTACTCTCTCGTCCTAATTTATTCGTAGTTCACCTCTACTGCGCACGCTTACGTTGCTTCTACTGCGCACTCTGCCCATGTGAGTGCCTGTTCGATTGCGCGCGCGCGCGCTATAAGTACTTACATGCAAGCGAAGTTCACGTTACCGAAGTTTCGAACGCATGAGTCCGACTCATTGAGTCGCAATCTGGGGGTACCGAATTTGATTCCCGGCGCGGCGTACATTTTGCTATAACTTTTGATCTAAAAACGATATCGAAGCGAAATTTGAACTAAAATTGTGAAATATGTTTTGTATTTTTTAAATAACTTATTTTTGTTGATTTGCAATGTATAACTGCATATGATGGTCAACGGTGTTCCCAAACTAAATTTATTTTTAGTCACATCATGCTCAACGAAAAATGATGAAAAAATTCATAGAACAAATTCGCGCGCATTCCCTTTGATGTATACGAAAAACCGACAACTGATGGATCGACCACGCCCACGAATGCGAATCGGTGATTTAAATTATCTAAAAGAAGTACTAAACGAGTAATAAATAAATCATTTCAAATATTATTATAAGACAATAAAATTTTAAAAATTAATTGAAAAATGACTTCAAAAAATATATATTCATAACGATTATTATTAGTAGATAGGTATAATTTTTCAATAAATGAATTAAAAAATCGGTAACTGATGAATCGACCGCACAGAAGCAAGCACAAATACACGCGGCGTTCGTGGTCTCGTCCAAACTGGTGCTCCGTTCACCGTTCGGCGCAATGTTCAGGTCTGTACGAAGCTTTAGACTGCGGATTTTATGCATTTATGACAATTTAAAGCAGAGGAGATATTAAAAAGATTTAAGGAAATGACAGTGTAGTAGTTTCAGCTTAATAACATAATTAAAAGAAGAATTAAATTTCTATTTGGCTCTCTTGTGTGCAAGGACCATTCAATGCAAACATTTTTTTATTTTGCATAAAGATCCGCAATCTATTAATGATGAATTAATCTGATTTGAATGTAAATAAAAAAAACGAGAAACAGGTCTGTTCCATTCAGTATTTAAGTTTATTTTTACTTTCAATTGAAAATTAAAAAAAAAAAGCTGTTAGCCGAATCTATGTGAACATGTACAAAGAATTATCCTAAACCTATAAAAAAAAATGCTGAATGGACAGACAGTAGACTTGGATAATTCTAAAGATTGTACACACCTGAGTAAAGTTGATGTGCTATTGCTGTGATAGTGTCAAATATACCTGAACAGAACAGACCATAATAAAATAACTCTAAATGTACAGTGGAATAATGTGCGACATGAAATTGAACAATAATACAACATACTGGTTACTAACTAACGAACCAAGAATGATAAAAAAAAATACTGATTCATGAAATGATTTAAATATGAAACATATGTATTGTTATCCCATGTACCATTCATGCGCATGTATTGTTAGCTGGGGGTATGCTATGTTGAATCGCATTAAACATGTAAATATTAGACTGGATCTTTATGTAAAATAAAAATTGTTTACATCAATTACAAAGAACAGAAGCCAAATAGAAGCTTCATTCTTCATTGATGTTCTCAAATTCTTTTAATTTGTCTACTGTGTTAAATTGCACCTACTCGTTTTTGTCATAAATGCATAAAATCCACAGTCTAGTAATTACAATAAGAATCTAGCTTTTCTTACCTATACGTTCCATTTAACTTACTTTGATACAGGCTATCAAAAGATAGAAAGTGTCACTTTTCAGTGGCAAAGTGTATCACAAATTAGTGAAAAAATTGTAACGAAAGCAAATAGTACAGCTATGGCTATGATCAAGTCATAATTAGGTAAACAAATGTCTGGCAAATTAAAGGGTGGTAGCAAGGTATTGGTGATAACATAGATAACAAGACCATCAGCATGCAATAAATACAAAAAAAAATCCGAGTACAACTCACTCTTTTTAGGAGGTACTACCACGCTCATATTATTTTCAGTATCATTGGCTGCTTGGATAGCATCGTCTAATCTTTGATTAAACCAGTTACTGTACTCTTTATATTTAGCTTCCCCAAACTGTTTTATACGTGGATCTGTTTGTGTCATGTTTCATAGCTTCAATTCGTATTGCCTCAAGTTTTTACATATGTAAACTTTACTTTGTGTTCGTGCACTCACCCATCTCTATTTTCTCCGCTATGGTATCCTTAACTGTGATCAGCGTTCCACGAAAATTTTTCCACTCTTTATTATCAGGGAGAAAATCATCCAGCCAACTCATATCGGGTAAAACTTCTTTCCACTGCTCGTATTTCTTAAATAGACAAGAACATGATACCAACATTTTTGTCGATATAATTTTTTTAGTATATTCACCTTCTGTAACGTCACTCCTCCACCAACTGCACCACCCAACAAGAGATACCGAATTTTCAAAGCACCCCTTAAGATTCTTCCAATAAACATTGCGTACGTACGATTAGGATTCCCAAAGTACCGTACATGGGGCGAGGATAATAGTGGTCGATAGACTCTGCTCGTTCCACCTGACATTAACTTTCGTGTAGTGATTATGGATAGCGGGTATCTGGACGACTTCGAGATCAGCAAAAAGCTGTCCCTGAAAAAAAAGAGAACGTCTAAATAGTACTTTACATACAACAACGCGATTATTCGCTGACTAATATTTAAAGTTTAATTCTTTTTGCATCATACTAAAACGCTAAATAACTCATACAAATAAGATTTTCTCACAAAATAAGACTTGAGATAAATATTCTTCATGTGTTTCAATACAATTATAAATAGTCTGTAATAAAATGTTCAGGATACACTTTTATGCGAAGAAGTTTAGCGAAATGGTTAAGGCTAACTGAGAAATAAGATGTTAATGGAAAATTACGACACTTTCACGGATTTAGGCAAGTACAAAAACATAACCTAAAAATTGCGAAACTTTCCAGAATAAATAGAGACAGTGGAAGTATGTTACGAGTTTTGAAATAGATTATACACGATTAAAAATGTTTGTTTATTCATGTTTGTTTAATTAACGGTTTGAATAATCTTACCCTATCTTGCTACACAGAATTTGTTTCATTTTGTGGGACACCACTCAGCGGCGAGATATGGAAAATGGGTTACTAAAATATGCTTTTCTCAGTGTTGTACATATAAAGTATCAAACTAGGCTTGTAAAATTTTTCTAAAATCCAATGTTACGTTTCGTTTATTTAATTAACAATTCGTCATTTCGTATCCCAACCTATTCGAACGATACAAAAAGGGAGACACTGTTTTCCAAAAGCACATGCGTGAACATTCTTAACATTTCTACGTCTTGCCAATCGTCTAAATTTAATTCTAGATTTCGAATCTGGTCTCAACAATCACTGCGAAACATCAAATCAGAAATTAAATTTAAATTTCTCGGATAAATTCGGAGCAGTTCGGACAGGTTCGGAGCAGCTGTTCGGAGTTATGAAAAAGGGTACATTTCTGGTGATTTTTTATAAAGATCCCTTGCATTTGTAAGCCTGTAAAATTGTTACGTAACTTTTTGGAGTTCAAATTTTCCCGCGCTATTGAAAATTTTTAATTAGAAACGCGTAATTGACCTACGTGGTAACCCCGCGAATTACAAATTTGAATCTATTATGTAAATGAATACAGAGAATACAGTTTTTGCTAGAATTTGCTACTTTTTGTCAAGGAAAAACGATGAGAATGCATTATTGAAGGAGACTTGAAGGTTTTAACTTGAAAGTGAGATTTTCTAGAAAATGAAAGTTTCATTTGTCGAGTAAATGTAATTGTGAGAATGGTAGAAACTGAATAGAAAGTAAAAAATGAAAATATAGTCCCAGATGTAAAAATAAGTTTTCTTCTATAGAAGGAATTTTAATAGGTAACTTTGGAAGTTTGTTTTTGTGTGTATGTGTAAATATCAAGTTTCCTTAATTCTATCAACAGCGTCAACTATAATTACTTGCAAGAAGAGAACTCAGATCAATGAAGGTTTATTGAAATTCACTTGAAATTTGCTACACCAAAGCTATTCCGTGTGTACCACAACTTCGAGATACCCTGTACATACACGTTACAATGCAAAATAACGTATGACATCTGCGTCTGATCATGCTTCGCAAGCAAAGGTTCCTCATTCATTCCATAACACGTACCATTAGGATGTGATTCTTTAATAATTTTATTTTTCCTTTGCAATCCTTATATTACAAAACATACTTTTCCAGACACATTGAAAATATGCTCTATTTACATTGGATTGTTGTCTAGTTTTTTGTGCTAAATATTTCTTTTCATCTTGTCGTCGCCGTCGTTCTGGTTGTTCATCTTTACAGGAATATAATAATTAATAACTATTCGCATAGGCTCTCGTATATAATAATATGATTATGGCAGTACATTTACATTAAAGTCTATGATCATTTTTTTTTGTAATTGTTTCTGTTATACATTCAATTTATTCTCTCATATTTATATTTATATTTACATACGTACATGAATATATATATGTGTACGTATATAAATATGTGTATAAATATGTATATATGTTTATATTTATATATATATATATATATTTATATATAATCTTCATCTCATTTATTTATATATTTATATATATATGTGTGTATGTGTGTGTGTGAGTGTGTGTGTGTGTGTACATATATATATAATTATTTATATTTATATTTATACCATATGAAAATCTACGGTACTTAGAATTATGTGCATCAACTAGGCGTACGAAAGGAAAGTTTTTCTATCGCTCCTCCCTCTGCTTTGTTTTATTATAAGCTTGTATATTCCTTAAATACGTGGCGATCATCACAAAATCATTGATGACGCGACATGAGATCTAGGAATCGAACGCATCAAACGGAAACAGGAGGTTTTGCATTGAAAATGGTTTGCGAACGCGCCAAGCAAGATCCTCGAAACTCCTTGATTCCCCTATTACAAATACGTCTACGAAAAGGACTCGTTATCCGTGTTTCTTCTACCACAAATTTCGCGATATGTACGATCACAAGAAAAAAAGAAAAGCCAGCGAAAGCGCTATACTCGATTGGACCCCAGTTTACAATCGTCCTTTCAAACAATTTAAATTTGCCGCCCTCCTCGTCCCTCTACCCCATTTCCGTTGTCGTGTACCAATTTAATACATCTCCACTTCCTTTCCTTTTCTTTTTTTTTTAATAATATTTTTGATCAGTCACCTAAAGATCATCCGCTAGGGATAAACTAAACATTACAAATGTCCTAGGTATTGTCTAAAGGTGCTCTTTTTTCATACAATGTTTTTTTTTTGTCGGTTTCTCGTTTAATTAATTCCGCTATTTCTCACATTCAGTCTAAATGGTAGGTAATATTTATAATATTTATAAGAGCATGGAATCATAATTATCCCTTAAACGTAAATACGAGTTTGCCCTTTTTTAACGTGAAACGCCAAGCCGCTATGTACAATACAAGGTTACTCTAACACCCGCTCTTCCGGTCTTCTTTCTCGTTTAAAAAAAGAAAGCCAAAAAAAAAACAAAACGAAAATTAACATCTCGTTACGATGCGTCAACGAAAGCAGTCGAATTTCTTCTTGGCAGTACGTTGCGTTTCGTTCATCGTGGAACAAATAAGCGTCGATCGGAACAATTTAAGAGTAAGATCATTTGCCGTGCGAATCAATTAAGAACATTCGGCAAAGAAACTAAATTCGACCATTTGCATAAAAAGAACACAAAGAAAGCTACCAGATTCATCTCCTTCTACAAACACGGTCCATCCTCTAACTAGCTAATCCCAAGTTTTCGATCTACCAGACACGAACAGGCTAAAAATTGTGTTTTTGTAGTCCTTGTTGCTGCGCCGGCAACATAATTCATCTACCACGATGAACTGAATTCCTTCGGTTACCACAAACCTAAGACTAGTATCAAAAAGACCTAGTTACGCTACTTCTTGTTACAAAAGTCTCTCTCTTCTATTCTTCCCGTTTAGCAATCCTGGCGTGCGGTTCTTTGATTTCTGGGGGGAGATAACCTCAAAACGTGCAACACCTATCTTCAAGCATAACGTTTCTCTCATCTTACTGTCCTCTGCAGAAAACCACCGTGTCCACCCGGTTAAATAGAAAATACCTAAAAACTTTCCGGTATTTTTAAAGATTTGAACAAACCTAATCGTGAAACACGTATCAAGAGGTGCTGTTTCTATGCTTCTTGCTCTTCGCCTTGCCAGGCTCGAACTCGTCTTCGCTCCTTCTCCGTTTCTCCTTCAACTGTTTCTCCATGGCTAGCATGGTGATCATCCTCTTATGGGAATCCCCTACGATCCATCCGTGCTGCTCCTGTCGATCATCCTCCTCCTCTTCCACAGCAGGTACCACCTCCAGTATCTCTTCCTCGTCGCTGGAGCTGGACCAGTAATACAACTGATTCACAGCAGCGCGTTTCCTTCTTCCGATCGCCACTCCAACGCCCTCTTCGACTTTGTTCCACGATTTCGTCGTCTTCAACTCTTCGTCATCAGAGTCTCTCCGGCCACTAGAGGATCTGCGCTCTTTGTCCTTCGAACCCTTCATATCCGTCCTGCTCCTGGACTTGTCAGAGGTAGAGTTTTTACCTTTCTTCCCTGTCGCAACTACCTTCGTGTCCCCTTTTGAGCTCCTCTTTGGCTTAGCCGGTGATTTCGAGTGCTTCTTCTGCTTAATAGGAGACTCCTGCTTGTCCTCGCTCTCCTGGTTGCTCTCTGTATGGGTGGACCTGTTGCAATTGTTCTCGACGTCGCTCAGTTGTTCATTAACCTTCCTAAGGCTTGGATCGTCCTCTTTGTTTTTCTTCTGCTTCTCTTTCGCTTGGTGCTTCTTCTTCCGTGCTTGCTCCTGAGCAATCTTATGCTCCATCGACTCCAGATCCTTCGGCTCGCTCTTCTCGTCGGAGTCTGATCTTATGTCTGTCGTGCCCTGCTCCTTCTTCTTCCCAAGCTCCCGCAGGATCTCGTCTTCTATAGCCTTTTGTTCTTTGGCTATCATTTGTTCGTGCTTCTTCTCTATGTACCTCTCCTTACGTTTCTCCTTGGACTCCCGTTTCTGCTTGCGTTGCTTCTCGTGATCCAACTTATCGCCGGACCTCTTGTTGTCCTTGAGACTGATCTCCTCGTCCGAGCTGCTTATCTCTGCCAGCAGACCTTGCTTACCAATCGCACACTTTCTCTGCCTCCTGGTCGGCTGGAAGTCCAGCAGGATCCTCTCCTGTTCTTCCTGTATCTTCTTCAACTGTTGCTCTTTCCTCTTCTTCGATTCTTGGACCTTTCTGCTGAGGAACACGTGGAGCGGAAGGTTTTCAGACTCGTTCTGCGGCTTCTCGTTGGTGGACAGCTTCTCTGGCAAGGCCAACACATCGTCCTCCTCCTCTTGCTCTTCCTCAGGGCTGGGACTCTTCTCTGCTGCCTCATGAACTGGATCAAAGTGCTCTTCCACAGGCTCTGCTAATGCTACAGCATCAATTTGCTCTTCAGGCTGTGTTTCTTTGTTCTGATTATCATAGCTTGCTTCCAGGTTAGCGTCCGTCTGATCTAGAAGGTCCAAAGCCTCTTCCAGTGGGATCAGCTCGTCTTCCCTTGGATAGTCTGCCTGATCATCCGCTTTCTCTGGAGATAAATTCTTCTCGTTAGGTTCATTAACATCCTGAGCCTCCGCAACCGTTGACTCTTCAGCGTCCGACTCAGTCACCGAACTGTCCTCTCTGTACAAGTCATCTAACTCGAAGTTCCTCTCGTATTGAGCCTCTGTCTCCTCATCACTGTTCCTCTGCTCGTCCGAGTCCTTCCTCTCATCGATAACCAAAGGTTGATCAGACATTTCGGACTCCGACTTTTTATTGTCGCAGTCGTTCTTGTTACGATCGTCGTCCTGCAAGCGCTGGTCTCTCCACTCGTCCTCCTCGTTTTCCAACCGGTAATCCTCCTCGATCGTCTCCTGGCCCTGTCCGATGTTCCCAAGGTTTATCACCTTCGTCGCGCTCTTCTTCGCCTTTCTCTGCTTCTTCGTCTCGTAGTCCGCGTCCTCGTCGTCGAACTCGCTCTCGGACGTGTACAACTCCGCGAAGATGTTCTGCTTGCCCTTCGAGCAGGTCCTCTGGCTCTTCGAGATCCCAACGCCGACGTCTTCCTTGGCTTTCACAGCAGTCCTGTACTCATCGGAGCTGTCGTTCTCGTACCAGGCATTCCTGGTCTTCTTCCTCGGGTTTTTGCTGCGCTTCTTCAGCCTCGAGTGCTTCAAGTTCTGCTCAGCGACCCGCTTTGGCTTCTGCTGGTTCCTCTCGACGAACTCGTCCATGGGCCCGGTGACCTGGCGCTGCTGTTCCTCGCTCTGGAAAGCCTTCAACGCCCCCTTCGTCTTCGGTGCGAACTTCTCCAGCTCTTTGAACTTCCTGTCTATCATCGACTCAAGCCTTGTACTCAACGCGTCCCCGGTCTTGCCATTTTCTAAAGTTTCGCCGATTGCCTTGGACATCAGGCCTGCCACGTCCACCTCTTTAGTCCTCAAACAACTCACTTCATAGCCCGGCCTGTTCCTGTAGGACATCACACCGCCCAGATTCGTCTCCATCTGGCTTTCCTCCTCGTCGAACTCGTACACGTCCTTGATCCTGTCCGACGCAAACTCCTCTTTCCTCTCGAACCCGTCACGACGCTTCTTCCTCTCCACCAGACCCCCATGCTCGTTGCGACGGATCAGAGGGAAGTCCTGGTGCTTCTTAGCCTTCTTGGTCTTCCGCTGTCTGTGCACGTTCAGCTCTCGAAGAGCAGCCTCCGTCTTCGACTTCTCCTGCTGCTTCCTCTCGTTCATCTCCTTCTTTCTCTCGAACAGCTCCTTGATGGGGTTCCTAACCTTTTTCTGCTGATCTTTAATGACGGTTAGTGGAATCGTTTCAGGGATGGACTCCTTGTTCTGCGAACCAGTCTTCATCGAGGGCTGAACATCTTCTTGGGAGTTTTGGTCGCCTGCTGTGGACGTCGGAGCTCGGGCACAAGCTAGCTCTGCTAGAACCTTCATTGGTGTCGATCCACTGTGGACAGAATTGTTGTAGTATAGACAAACTGTAGGTACATGTTATTCAGGTTGCAAATCCTGGTTGTAAAAAATCAATTAACTCAACAAAATTTTTGAAATGCGGATGTCCCATTGAAGTTTAAGAAAACATATGAAAACCACTTTTGCCGGAGGAAAACTAATGTAAAATTAAAGTTTTTACATTTCATGTATGACATAATTACATTACTTACTTGTGATCATGCTTTCCATTATTGTGGAGCAGGTTGGATAAAGCTTTGTCCAACAAACCACCCAGCGTAGAGTTCATCTTGCTCTTGAACCCCGGAGAGTCCAAGTTCAGCTTTCCGGAGTTCTGTTCTTGCAAGCATCTTACGTGTAAGTCATCGTTGTAACCTCCATTCGACAGATTGGTGACAGTCATGTGACCTTCATCTGTCACATGGGTGTAGGAGTTCCTCAAAACGTTCTGTTCTGTGTTTTTCAATGGGTGTTCGCCATCTCCAATCTCATTGTCGCTCTTGTGACCGAAGGTGCTGGCTATCAGGCTTTCGCTCTCCCTCATACGTTGCTGGATCTTATCCCTGAGCTTATTGTTGTGCTCGAATGCTACATCCAGACTGTCCTCGTATCCCAGATTTTCTGCTCTGGACATGTCTGGGCTTGCAGATCTGCTGGAATGTTCGCTTCTCAGATTTCTACCTCCTCGCTTTTGGTAACCCCTCTCTCTGGCACTGTACATCTCTTCACCGAGTAACTGAAACCGGTTGAATTTATGAATATTGATTGATTTATAGGTGACATCCCCTAGAATGAAACTTAACGTATCTCTGGCATTGCTTTTAGTCTCTACGAGCCTACAAAGCAGACCATTTTGGAAACTTTTAGAGTTTTTGGATGTTTGAAAAATTTAAAAAGAGATCAAGTTTTCGGCAGACTGATAAAATCGGGAAGAAGACCAGTGAGTGTAATTGTTAAAATTAATGAGGAGGGTTAGCAATGCCAAGCTGAACATTCGTTTCTAGTAAAAGAAAAAAAAAAGAAGAAGGAAAGCTCTAAAGTTCAACGTTCTGAAACCAATGGAATGAGCATGAAAATTATATAAGTATGAATCTACAATTGAGTAGATTATACAGTGGATGAAACGAGAGTGTAATTAAAAAATTGTTTAGTAGCGGTCAGACTTGATTATTTGTATGATCAAACCGAAACAATCTTACGCAACATCATTGTAATGGCAGACAAATGTCATAACTACCGTACACACTAAGAAATGTCGAAGGAATGAAAGAACTACCTTTTGCATGCATACTGAGAGACATTGTCTGTATAAAGCTGGTTCATAGGTCCTGCAAACATTATCACAATAATGTATAAAGTATTTCCTTTGTGGAATTCCATGTAAGGGTGTGATCCATTAGTCAAGTATTTCGGAATGCGAAATTAAGTAGGACCTAATTAAAAATATAATAATTGATAATGTTACAGATTTTCCTATAAACTTTTTTAAATTTTTCATAAAAAAGCTTAAAAATTTTTACGCTTCTACAAAATTATAAAATAGAGCAAAAAGTGAAAATTTTCAGACATATTTTGGAAGTTATTGTTCAGGAGACACCCCTACAGATAAAAATTCCATGAGCATGTATAAAAGAAAATGAAACCTGCAGAATTAAAAGCTCTCTTCATAAACAAGACATACACAGCACATCGAGTGAGATCATAAAGCAATGGCATAAAATTGGAAAAAAAAAGGAAAGAAAGACTGCATGCAATGTGTAGTGTTATTGTGAAACAGTGGACTTTTGAAAATCTCATGAAACAAAAGTAAACGTCTTCCGGACGCAAGAATGCGCCAGAACGTCCCCCGACTTACCGTGAAACTTTTAATTAAAGACACTCTCTTATTTAGTACAATAGAAACGAAACTGTTATCTTTTAAATACAATAGTGTCAAAGCTAACGCAAAGCTATGAAGTCTTCTGTAATTCAGAATTTCTTTTAGATTCCATAATTAACTTTGCATCAACTCGCAAGTGCACTTTGCTTGCCAATCAAAATCTTCACACACTATTGAGTCTTCTTCTAACGAAATTTAGAGAACGATGACAAAACTCCAAATTGCAGAGCATGCAGTTTCGACACTCTACTGAAATACTCACCTGATTAACGGACTCCAGGAGACTTCCCAGACTATTTTGGCTTTCGACGTCTCTCCACCGGTCTCTGGGCCCTCTGAATCGAAGATGTTGATCCTCCGTCCTATGGTAGCCATCGTTATGATCCAACTTGATTTTCTTAGTACCCCTGAGCTCGTTCTCGGTGGTAGCCTTCAACCTGGAGCAGCACTCGACGAACAGTTCCTCATCAAAGTTCAACACCTTCCCTTGCCTAGGTTTGGCAGCTTCAATCTCCTGAGGAACGTCCAACGCGTTGTCCTCGATCGCATCGGTAGGTGCGATGGTGACCATTTCAGTCTTGTGAGTGGAAGAGGGCGATCTGATCACTATCTTCCCACTGGAGAACTCGCTGGAGCTTCTCTTCCTCGTTCGAACCTCGCTGGCATGAGCTTTATCATCCTCCTCTTCGTTCTCGCTGTTAGAACTGCTCTCTATGGAGCTTCTGGGTGTCCCGCAGACAAACAAAGGCGATATCCTCCTGTGCCCCATCTCCTCGTTGTCCTCATCGATATCAGAATCCCTCGATGTACGCGAATTCCTATCAACACTGGGCGATCTGTCCCTAGCATCGCTTTGAGCCAGGCTGCTACAGCTGTTCGAAGAGTCCAGATCAACAGACAATTGATTAGTCAACGTGTCCCCTTCAGGATCTTTCAGCGAATCATCCTCCTCTTCGGAGTCCTTCGTACTCTTCTCTGTACTCTTCTCCATCGAGTCTCTCCATTCGCTCTCCTCACTCTTGCTTTTACTCTTCCTAGAGGAGGAGGATGACTTTCTCTTTTTCGTCGGTTTCTGATCTTCTTCCGCAGGTTCCACTAGAGCCTTCAACTTCGATGGATCATCTTCATAATTAAAAGACCCGTTGTCTCTGGCGCCAGCATCCTTTCCTTGGTTCCTCAAATCGTAGTTGACCTCCTTCTGCTTGTTCTTCTGGATTTTATTTCCATAAGAGTCCAATGCGTCGTCCTCGAAGGCTCTCGAGATCCTTTCTTCGGCTCTCTTCTTGCTGGGCCTGCAGCTGGTGGGAGGCAGAACCAAGAAATAGTAATTGGACGCTTCTGTGTCGCTCTTTTTCCTGTTTGAACTCTTCGACTTGACATGTTTAGAACGATGCTCCTCTTGATCTTCAGCTGGTTGGTCCTTGACCTTGTCGGACGAAGAGTTCTTCCTCGATTTTTTCCCTGCTCGTTTCTTTTGGCTCGAGGACGCGGAGTGTCTCTTAGCGTTCCTGTCCTCGTGCTTGGCCTCGGAACCCTCCTTTGTTTTCAGGTTATGATGACTATCGGTTCTTGACGCGTCCGAGTCATCTTCCGACTTCGACACCCAGTCGTTGAGAACTTCCTTGACTTTATCCGTCTTCTCACCGCCGAACACTCTTCCGAACACGCTCTTCACGATCTTGCTCTTGTTCTGGGACTCCAGCTTGTCCTCTGCGTCGCTGTCGTCGCTCTCACTGGCCGGACCAGCCATCTTGCTTCGTTGGGACATCTTCTTGGTCCTGGACTTTCGGTGCAAATCCTTGCCACTGTACTTGTACGACTTGAACGACTTCCTAGCCGAATTCTGACGATCACTGCCATTCGATTTCCAGCCGTTGCTGATTGCTTTCTCGTCCACAGTGTTCTCCGGGACAGCCTCTGTGTTCTCGTATTCCGATGAGATCTTATCTATGTCCTTGTCAGAGTCCTCCACTGGCTTCAATACTTCAGATTCGTTCTCCGATGGGACTTCCGGAGCAGCTATATTCGCTGGTTCTTCGTCGACAAATTTTGTAGTCTCCGTATCAGGCTCTATGTTTTCTGAAGCGGTATCCTGGCTTTCTGTTACTTCCTCAGGCTTCGCAACTTCGAGGTCCTTCAGGAAAGGAGCCTGCTCTTTCTTTTCTATTTGCAATTTCTCCTCGGCCATCAGCAAAATTTGCGACAAAGGTTTATCATCGAGGCTGGACGATGATTCATCCTCCTCGAAAGATTTCGCTTCATCTCCTTCGATGCAACTGTCATTCTTCTCCTTCAATAAAGTCTCCACGTTAGAGTAGAACTTCCGACTGTCAAGAATTTCTTCCTTGTTGAACTCGGTATCGTCGCAAATCTCAGTCACATTTTCTTCCACTTGCGAGCTGAACAACGATGACTCTAATTTCTCTTCGGTTTCGTGGAGCCCTGAAATTTTCGGACAATCAGCTGACTGATCCTGATCGTTCTCTGCAGGTTTCGCACATTCCTTCTGCTTGTTTTGATTAACTTTCGACTTACTTGCTTTCTTTACAGCTGGACCGTCTGGAGAGTTATCAGTCTGTTCGTGCTTCTTGCTTTTGCTCTTCTTGGACTTGCTATGCCTCGAGGTCTTTGTAGAATCGTTTTGCAAGGCTGGAGTATTCTCTACCTTATCTTCAGCAACCAAGGGGAGACTCTGATGATCGAGCGAGTCACTCAGCACAGTCTGATCTGCGTCGACGCTCTCCTTAACATGATCCACTTGCTGTACCTCTTCTAAGTCGTTCAACAAATTCATGCCTGCATCAGGTTGCTCTTCAGGCTTCAAACTATCTGATCCCTCGATCGACTCTTTCCCTATGTGATGATCTGAAACGTAAGAACTGTCAGTCTCTCTGAAGGTGTTTAATTCGTTACTGTCTGATCCCTTAGGACTATCTTCATTACATTTATTTACGGTATGCTCTAGACTCGGAGGATCACGATTATCTTGCGAGGTAGCATTATTGTCCGAATCAATTTCTGGGACATTCTCAGTCTTCTTAGCAGGATGCCCTTTTAGATCGAAAAACTGGCTCTCGGAACACTCGACATTCTGTCCGTTCAGCTTCACAGTCTCCATGTCCGTAACTTCCGGTACAAAGGTAGTAGCAGCGTCTAAATGATTTTCTTCCTTTTCAATCGGATCTAAATGATTCGTAGGAATCTGATCGTCTTCAGCGTCTCTCGGAACCTGATTTTTGTTGATCGAGGTCCCGGAAGAGTTCGCGAAGGAAGTTTCGGAAATTTTCAAGGACGCACTGCTGTCCAGAACGTCCAACGTAAGGGAGTCTAAGAGCGCTTCAGGGTCCGAAATATCGGAAGCCAGTTGTTCCTCGACCAAGCTCTTCTTCTTCCCCTTGTCCGTTTTCTTCTCGTGTTTCTTCTTCTTCTCCGACTCGTCCTCATTCTTAGTTTCAGCTTTTATGGGCGTCGAAGTGCATTCCGACAGATGACTGGTGTGCTCGGTGAGGACATACTCGTCGTGGCTCATGTTCTCGGTGATCTTGCAGATCTCCTCGTCCAGGAGTTCGTCCTCGAGGGTGCGCAGCTTTATTTGAGGATCGATCAGCAGCTCCTGCTCCACCGCATGGACGTCTTCCTCCAATCTTCTCAGACTATCCAACTCCTCCGTGTTTTCAGCTACAGGCGTGCTCGACCGCCCCTGCTCATTACTATACTCCTGCGAACAATTCACCGACTCATCAGCGAAGTTCTTGCTCTCGTCGCTCACAGTTTCATCCGGACCGGACTTCTCGTTCTTCCAAACAGCAGAAGCTTCGTCGCTGCTCTCGTTAGCCGCTTTCTCTTTTTTCGAGTTAATAATTTGCAGCAGGTGGGACTGGGACTGGTTGTGCTTCTTCAGCGAGCTCTTCCTGGTGAAGCTGGTCGCGCAGACGTCGCAGAAGAACCTGGCCGCCTCCTTCGTCAGCTTCTTTCTCTTCTCCACGATCAGAATCTCACCCGTCTTCTTGTGCACCACCACGAAGTTACCTGCTGCGCGTTTCTTCGGGGTCTGGAAGTCCTCCTGAGTCTGAGGAGCGCCGTCGTCCGCTTTAACGTTCGCTTTCTCCTCATCCTCTTCCTTTTCAACTGATGTCTCGTGTTCTACAGTTTCTACAGGTTCTACAGGTTGCACAGCTTCCACAGCTTCAACAGCTTCAACAGCTTCAACAGCTTCAACAGGTTCAACAGCTTCAACAGCTTCAACAGCTTCAACAGCTTCCACAGCTTCCACAACTTCCACAGCTTCAACAGGTTCTTTCGTTGCTTCTTCATTCTCGATCACCTTCTCTTCCTCAATCTTCTTGCTGTCACTCGGTGTTACCTCTTCATCCACCTTCTCATCTACAGCAGCTGATTGAATGTTCCTCAGAGTCTCCTCTCGGTCCAAGCAGTCCTGAAGGTCCATGGGTATGTCGAAGTCGTCGACAAGATCGAACTGATCCTCGAAGAAGGATATATTCTTCTTGGCCCGCCTCTTCAGACTCTGTCTCCTGTCGGTGCTCTTCTGCGTATCTACGGATTCAGAGTCAGTGACCGAAGTGTCAGTCTGGACGTCCTCGGCAGGCTCCTCGAAGCCCTTCTTCTTCTTGGAGAACCGCTTCCTCCTGAAGTATGAGGACTCGCTGACGCAGGAGGTTTCAGACAAATTGTCCGTGCTCTCTGGCCGACGGTTCAGGCTATCCTGCTGGGACAGATCCTCGGACGACAACTGCTTCCGCTTGGAAGACCTTGTTCTATTGGTCTGTGTTAAATCGATCGACCCCGAGGAGCTGGATCTTTCCAGATGCTTGCTGGAGGTCTTACGTTTCCGTCCCTCTGGCGTTTCCTTCTGGGAATTTTCAACTTCTTCGTCTCTCTCGGCGTCGATCTTACTCGCCTCGGAGCTCTCAACGTTGCTCGCTTCTGGTTCCGCTGTAAGAAGCCCGCTTTGAACATCCAGGTGTTCATCTGTCGTTGACTTTCTCTTCGACGTCCTCTTCTTGGTGTGCTGGAGTATCTCTGTCAGCTCTGGAACTTTGAAGTTGTCCGAGGACGCAGATCGCTGATCTTCGCCTTCCTCGGTGGTCCGATTCACTCTCGAGGATTTCCTGCTGGGAACCTGATTAGCAGCGACGGTTAACAGCGGTTCTGGCTCCACAGGCGGCTGCTCATCCACTTTAGAGGCTTCTTCAGTATGATTGGGAACAGTTACAGGTTCGCCAACCGATTTCTTCTTGCGGCCACGTTTCTTCAGCACCTTGGGACCCGTGCCGGTGGTTTTCTCGGACTTCTTCAGGGTAGTTTCTGCCGGCTCTTCTTCTTTACCCGTCTCTTCGCTCTCTGCAATTTGGAGACTGGAGTCCTCTTCAACAACTTTTGCTTCTTTTACAGATGGCAAGTCTTCCATCGGGGGAATACCCTTTTCCAGAGAATTCTTCGTAGCTTCTTCGGTAATCTCTGTTACTATATCGTTACTAGTAGTGACATTCTCTTTTGGCAGCTGTTCTTCATTCGATTGGACGTTTAACTTCGACCTCCGAGATCTTCTTCTTGTCGTCTCGACTGCCTCTGGGACAGTCTGAGAAGATACTTCTTCTTCATGGTTGATTTTCTCTTCTACGAATGATCTTCTCTTCGAGGACCGTCTGATCGTAGACTTCACTTCCGGTTCCTTCTCGGCAGAAGACTTCCTCCTTTTCCCTGCTGTTTGTGGTTCCTCTTGCTTAGCGTTGACTCGAGCCTTCTCCTCAGCATCGACTGGAATTTCTTCTTCAACGTTCGGAGTCTTCCCTTCAACTTGAGTCTGGTCCTCAACGATCAGAGTGTTCTCTTCAACTTGAGCCTTCTCCACAACTTCAGTCTTCTCTTCGGCATCGTCTCGAGTCTCTTCCTCAGGGCTCTCGGATACTCCAACAGCTATTTTACCCTCTCCATTTTCTGCTCCATCCTTCTTCACTTCGGTTTCCGATTTAAACTTCTTCACACCGTCACTGCTGTCCATGACTTCTGCATCATTGGCTGCTTTGATACCCGATGAATCCTCCGTGCGAAAATCATCATCGTTCAGCGTTTTTCTCTTGCCAAGCACAACCTTCTCAATATGGAACTCGTCCTCTTCGGTTTCATTGGTAGAAGGCACTTCCTTTGGTTTGTTGAGCAGCTCCATGATGCAGGCAAGCTGCGACACATCAACAATCGGGATCTCTTCAACAATGTCCGCCGGATCGACAGACTTCCTCTTGTTCTTCTTCGGCGAGCTTCCTTCCAGCGATCGTTTCTTCGATTTCCTGTGAACTTTTGTTGTTGGCTCCTGCTCCTTCTTCGCTAATTTGTCATCTTGTTTCTCCGGTTCTATCATGCTTGCGGATTCCGAGATACATTCTTGTAGCGGCGGTAGAATTCCGTTCGGAACAGACTTAGGCTCTTCGACGACCACCTTCGGATCTTCATGGACAGCTTCCTTGATCTCGGGTAAATTATTGTCTCCTTTGTCCAAGGATACGGGTTCGGACTCAACGATTTGGTCCAAAGTGGGTTCAGGGGATTCCCCTTTCGTTTCTTCCCGAATGATTTCATCATTTACTATCTCCGTTTGTTCATCAGGATCGTCCTTGGATTTAAGATCAGGTAAGCAGTTCTCATCGGACTTCGCTCGACTGCCAGCTTGGATCCTCTTCTGGATACTAGCCTTGTCACTCTTCGCATCCACTGAACCGTCTTCCGAAAATCCAGGCGCAACTTCGTCAAGAATACTAGTCAGCTCGTCAGCAGCAGTATCCAACAGAGACCCCACCTCACCTTCCAGCAGAGCGTCCTTCTGTTTAGCTATCTTCGAGACGATCTTCTCCAAGAAGGAGCCTTTGCCCTTCTGCTTCCTCCTGGACAGGTCCAAAATGATGTCGTTAGCAGGCTCCTTGTTATCATTGGGGTTAGAATCTGCTTCCGTGGCCAACGGTATCTCCGAGATCGGCTCCTTCTCTTCAGCATTCTCAACGCAGGCGCCCGACTCGTCGGCTAGCTTATCAGGATCCTCGTCAGCCTCGATCTTCTCGTTCTTCTCCAGATCCAACGGCTTCGAGCCCTCCTCTTCGGCTTGTTGACCACTAGCCTGAACAGACCCACCATCGTTCGCGTTCTCCAAACTCGTCTGAACGGTCAGGACCACGCTCTGTTGGGACTCCACGGGGATGTTCATGCCCTCCGTGAGGATGCCGATCACGTTGTTCAAGGACCTCTTCGACGCTTTCTCGCGCCTGGTTCCCCAGGACTTTCTGGGTCGACCGACTTTCAATTTCTGAACACCGACCACCGTTTCCAGAGAATTCTCCTTGCCGCTGTCCATGGAGCTGCCTGTCTCCAGCTGCAGATGGTTCACGCTCAAATTTACATTTTCCACCTCAACTTTCTCGGCTTCCGGAGGATCGACTTTAACCAGACTGTCCGGGTCCTCTTGTTTATCCTTCGAATCCTCATCCTTCTGCGACGAGGATGTGACCGCTGTCTTATCGTTTCGTTCGTCTTTGTCCAAGGTCTCCGGTTCGGTGATACTTTTATCCACCTCGTTCTTCGCCACCTCGGGGTTCTTCTTCTCAACGACGTCGTTGCTGGATTTGATCCTCCCTCGCCTCTTGCCGAGCGAGGTTGTCTTCTTCAGGGACATGTCGTTCGACTCCACAGGGGTCTCCTTGGTCTGCTGCTGGTCCCCGTCGGTGGTGTTCATCAGGGAACCTCTGGTCTGCCTCTTGTTGCTGGTATTTTCATTGTCAGCTTCCGGAGACTCGACTTCCTTGGCTGGGTCCTCGGAGACACTGATCACCGATTTAACCTCATTTGGGAGACCACTGCTATTCCTTCTTCCTTTAACCTTCACCTCGTTTAACGCTGTCACAATTTTGCTCGCCTCCGCCTGCTCCAACTGATCGCTCTTGCTCGCCATCTTCTCTTGCTTCTTCTCCGTCTTCCTCAACGACTTTCTCCTGAACTCCGACTTCTCCTTCTTTCCCTCTGAAACGCTTTCTTGCTCAGGGACAGACTTCTCCGGCTCCGAGTCCTTCTGAACCTTGCTCTTACCTTCGTCCTTCGCCTTCCAAGGTTGCCTCAAGCAACGCTTCGAACCACCGACTCTGGACGTCAACACCAGCTTGGTCAACAGGTCCTCCTTATTGTTAGATCCAATCAGCTTCTTCACCTCGAACGGCACGTTCTGAATCTTTATCTCAGGGTCGATCATGTCGAACTTTGCTTTAGAATTGCTTCTGGTCTCCAGCGTTTTCTGTTTCGTGTCCTTCTTCGTGGTCGTCTCTTCAGCAGTAGTCTTCGCTGCCTTTTTCTCGTCAACGTTCACGATCCTGCCCGGCGCGCTCTTCCTCTTCATCTTCTCCTTCACGACCTTTGGCTTCTCCTTCACAGAATCATCCTTGACGTTCTCCAGGTTCTTCTCGACATTTTTCCCGTCTCCTTTCTGCCTCCTCGTCTTGGCCTGCTTCACGTCCCTGTCCTCTTCGGTTGATTCGCTCGCGGCATCCTTCCTCTCTTCCACCTCCTCGTCCTTTTTCGGACTCTCTTTATCGTCCAAGGTCTTAAGATTCTTGCCTCGCAACGCCTTCTCCGTGCCCGACGGAGTAACCGGTGATAAAATCGGCAGGTCGTTCGCCGAAGTTTGCGCGTCCTCTTCGCTACCGGAAGTTATCTGCACCGCAGGCTCCAGCGTCGGCATCTTATCGCTGTCCGAAGACAATCTGGTGATCCTCTTCGGCAGCTGGTCGCCGGTCTTGCTTTTGTACACTCCTCTCAGCTTGGACCTCGTGATGGTCTCTGGACTAGCTTCGTTGCTCTTACCTTTACCCGCCGGGCGACCCGGAGGCTTCGCCTCCTGCGGCGACTTCTGAAAACTTTTGTTCGGATTCCGCGCGAACTTCCCGTCCTGGCTTCGGAGCTGCGACTTGGCCTTGATGGAGGCGTTCAAAGAGGCCACTGGGTCCACTGGCCTCTTCTTCTTAGGGGTAGTCTGGATGGACAGTTTGTTCTTCGTTGGGGGACTGGAGGATTTCGACTCTGAAGAACTGGTCTCCGGTTCCGAGTCCCTGTCGCTGCTTTTTGGTACAAGTTTGATGCCCTTCGGAGTCTTCGCTGGTTCATTTAGGGTGTCCACTCTCCCCTCCGGAGAGTTCTTCGTCATCTTGTACTTGGTCTTGAAGTTACCCGGCTTCTTCGCTTGCTCCTGGATCTTGGTTCCTTGCTTCATCTTCATGTTCCTCTTCTTGTTCAGAATTCTAGGACCTCTGACGATCTTCGCTCTGGTGCCTGGTTCCGGTACAGATTCCCCCTTCGCCTCGTCTTCCTTCTTCTCTTTGGCATCCTTCTCGACGTTCGCTTTTGCTACCTCGGCCTTCTCCTCGGGCTTCTTCTCCTCCATGTGGTGGTTGTAGTTCCTCACCACGCTCTCGATCACCGCCGATATGTTGTCGATCCGGCATCGGTTCCGCTGGATCGACTTCGCGTTCTTCAGCAGCTTGTTCTTCAGGGCTGCCTTGTTGCGGGACATTCGCGACGCGGTGGAATTGTCGCCGACCATTCGAGGTCTCGACCTCGTTTGTACCTGTACAGATAGGTAAAAGCCTTCGTGGTACTGTGTGAGCTGAATGAGGGGGCTTGAGAATGATCGGAGGCTCGCTGAAATGTCATTATAGCAACCTTGAAAATCTTTCCGACGATTGGTTTTGGGGCCTAGTTAGGTTCTCTAGATCATTTTGTAAATTCCATGGTCGCCTCAGCAATTTCTATGAACGTTGTACATTTGTACAACCTACTCGAATCTTTTTAGTGAAATCTTATATTGGACTATTTAGAACAGATCGTTTGATTTCATTATGATCTGCTGTTAGTAATTGTTTTGTAGGTGGAAGCGTATCGATAGAAAAATGAACTCTGTTTTTGAAATGGACCCGAGATGACACTGACTACAGTATTTCATCGATAATTGTCCCAACCACGGGTCCGGCCAGGGACAATTATGTGTGAGGGATACTATTCTTTGTTAGGCCTATTCGATAGGCCTCAGTCGCCGAGAAATGTAAACATAATCCGATGGCAAAATTTCTTTATTTTTCATTATTTTTTTATGGATCTTTCACCAACATATTCCTGGCATTTTTCTAATGAAAATGATACCAAATATGATATAATTCCGATTATATTTACGTGTGTAATGGACAACCCCGCGTAACTTCTCATTGAAATTATATGAACGGAAAATTATTGTAAATATGATGCGAATTATATCGTGTTTCGTATCATTGTAATCAGAAAAATGTCACAAATATATTGGTGAAAGTCTCATACAAAAATAAGTAATAATAAAAAAGTTTTTATTGGGATTATATTGTGAGGACGCCGCGGGCCTTTGAACTGTGCCGGCGACTGCGACTCTCCGCGTCTCTTTCTTTCCCATACACTGTCCTTCCTTGCGCACAAAACTCCCATCGTCCATTACACCCGTAAATATCATCGGAATTATATCATTTTTAGTATCAATCTCATTAGAAAAATGTCAAGAATATGATGGTGGAAGTTCCATAAAAAAATAATAAAAAATAAAGAAGTTTTGTTATTGGATTAGTAGTGGTCTCCTGGCCTCACACCGATATACCCGACCCGTATCATGTTACACTTCTCGGCGGCCGAGGCCTCTCGAGTGTTATGGCCCTTCAAGGGGTATACCCCGCAGGAGTGGGGATAGTTCAGGCACAATTATGAGACATTTGGGACATTTATCGATGAAATACTGTTAAACGAATCCCAACGTAAACGGTTAACCAATAAAAGTGTCTGCATCTAGCATAATTGTTGCAGTGGTCAACCATTTACGACGGGACAAAAATTCATCTAGAGCGTTGTTGTTATTATGAATCTAGCTCTTTGAACGTTTTATATGGAGACACAAAGCTACACATTATAAGCGAGGAAACAGACTGTGCTCATTAAGAGTCTATGAAAGTTAGTACAATTGACAGGTAAATATTTTTGAAAAAATTCAGCCCAACTCCAAAACAATGTCCCAAGAACAATGAGCTAACAGTAGGAACTTTCCGAGCCGAAACAAAGGCAACTAATGTACCCCCTCAGCAAGGATGATGAAAGGTGGGAGCGTAGTCAGCAAGTGACCAGGAAGTGAAAAAATCATCCTGCCCGCACGAGACCACGGGACACGTCCTGTGTGACTGTACGAGAGCCACACACACAGCGGCGCGGCGTCTCGTGTTTCCCCGTGTCATGCTTGTATTAGTGCACGTATAGACGACGTCCGTGTTGGGTAATCAATACTCCACTTATATCCGTGTCGTCCAGCCGGAGCCGGTCCCGCGTTATTGCCTTATCATTATCGAGTTTCATCTTTTTCGTGAGCGAGAGCACGGATTCGGGTCATCGGCTGGCTGCGGCTCGTTTACCTAATTTCGAGAGCCAGATACACACCACGCCGCCCTGGCCCGTAAACTTTATTCGGCCCGGGGAATCCCCGTCGCTCATTTCCTCGCCGATTTTCTTGGCATTCAATGAAAGCTCACCGCCGACCACTTCACCGGCTTGATAGCCTGCCGCTGAACACTCTCGATCGGTGTTCCCCGTGTACTTCTTTCGTTCTGACGAAAGACCCCCCCCCCCCCGTGCTTCACTTAAGGGGGAAAACCACCGTAGTGGTTCAGGAGAGAATTTGTTTCTATCTAATTTTCTCGGAGCAATTCTCTCGAAATTTTAAGAGGGAACGGTAGTCACGTGACTTTCCCTAGAATTTCCCTAGAATACCCTAGATATTTGGCCGAAACTTGGGTTTGCGGGAATACATTTTTGACGTCCTTATACGAGCAAATTTTGAGCTGCATAAAGGCTCGTTTGATAGAGGAAGGTTCAGCGCATAGTGCCCTGCTTACGATAGCAGTGAAAAAATTCTTTTTGTGACAGAAAAATACATTGGATTCTGCGGTTGTTTTCTCGACTTTTTTCCATACTTTGCAGACTCATATTATTAGATGTCAACATAATCTCGTTACATCATAAGCAGGGCACTATGCGCTGAACCTTCCTCTATCAAATGAGCCTTTATACAGTTCAAAATTTGCTCGTATAAGGACGTCAAATGTATTCCCGCAAACCCGAGTTTCGGCCAGATTTCTAGGGTATTCTAGGGAAATTCTAGGGAGTCTCGAGGCGGCCGTTCCGCCTTAAGCATCGACCTATTCGCGCCGGTTTTTTGATTTCATCTAATTTCCTCGGAATTTTAAGCACAGAACATTGCGAAGATGCAATGTTTAAAGTACATTATATGCGAATTTTTGTTATTATCGAATTAACAGGAGGTAATTTTTTCAGAATTTTGAAGCATAGATCATTGTGAAGATGCAACCTTTTAAAGTACATTATATGCGAATTTTGTTATTATCGAATTAACAGGAGGTAATTTTTTTCAGAATTTTGTAGCATAGAACATTGTGGCGATGCAATTTTTTAAGAACGTTACAGGGTTGTTGTTTTTATCGAATTTTCTCGTCAAATTTTAAGTGTATTGTGCTGATGCAATTTTCAAGCATTTACGCGTCCAGAGTTCAGAGGATGGAGGAAGCATTGGACGCACAGTGTTGTACAATCTACGAGTTTTTGTTGATATTTCGATTGTATCATTGTTTAGAAATATTTAGAGTTGAGTTTGTTTGGTACGAATAGATTTTTCTGCCTCAAACTGTTGTCGTTTCAAGATTTTTGGAAATTCGTGTGAAACATTTTAACAACGTTTAAACGAAGTTTAGAAGGAAGCTTGTATTAGGTAGATATAGTAGAGTTGTTTATAGAAATTATAACTTACATTACGGAGTCTACCCTGTGTTCTTAGTGCACTGTCCTGCATCACTTTCCGGGTGGCTCTTTTCGGGGGTAAGTTTGCCAACATTTTCTGGATGCTCTCACCTACAAATAAAGTAACATACAACCACGAATTATTAAAGTAGAATTAAACACTATTTGCGAATGTATTGCTTACACGGATACAAATTTTTATATACAATATTTTATGCAAAGTGGAGTTTGAATATAAATGTATTTTATACGTTCCATTATCATGCTGCTTAGCACAAACAGTATTTTAATTCTGGTTACATATTTAAATTATTTTTACTATTTATATAATATCCAAGCATAATGTCCAAGTGCATTAAAAAGCAACACTTCAATTTATGATCCAGATTGTCTTGAAAAAAATTCAAGCAAAAACTCAAAAAAAGGTCCGATTTTTCAACGTCTGAGAAATAACTTCCAAAATAAAGCAACGCTTTCATAATAAACGGATTAAGTAATTTAGAATGACTGGGGGTAATTCGAAGTAATGACCGTCATTCAAAAGGCACGTAAAACGTATGCCATACATTATGTACGGTCATAATGCCCGTTCTGCTGAATTTTTAATTGCTCCAGGGCAACTGTTGCATTACATAAAATATCACTGTTGCATTGAATTAATAGAGCCGCGCGTTTCTTCTAAATTCTTTTAGCTAATCTCAATAAGATGTTAACGTTAATCCGGACATAGATTGACACGCCTCAGCCAGTGCCAGTGAAATTATTGCGCGGCTGATGGAAAATAGTGGGATAAGTGATTCGACTAAACGAAACAAAGTTTTAATTAGTGCAGTAATTAAACGCTCTTCTGAACCGGAGCAACAAATTCCGCAGTCTCGAATATTCATATTTACATTTGCTTTTTTTATTAACCCCCTCGGTGCGCCTGGGCTCGTAATTTCCCTTGGAACATGACGCCGCACCGGAAATATTTTTTAATATCCTTTCAAAATCCCGGAAAATTTAATCTTAATTGGAGCCGGCCATTTTTCATTGAAAAAGAAAGCTTCATATTGTGCTTTAAAATTGCTAAAATAATCTGCATTAATTTCATCTCGAATACTTTGGCTAATTAATTATTCCGGGTTACATTTAATGGGATTTCTCCAAGTTTCAAGTATAAAAATGGATTTCACGAAACTGTTATTTGATTTACTATATTAACATGAATAGCTTCTTTATTCTGCCTTTGCAATGGTTACTATTTAGATTTTAAATTCTTCAAGAAAAGAACTAGAAAACATTTTGGCCAACCTAATAACATAAATAGTCACTAGTAACAGTGTTCTCATGCTTTTTCTTCAAGATTGAACATATTTTAATGTATCCCTCTTCAAATCCTAATTCATTTTGTGGGACCTTATATTCTAAAAAATGATAACTTTCGTATGGACATTTTTTTTATAACTTCAATCCCTGACTTTAACGGAACACCCTTTACATCATTTTCCCAAGAAAAATCTCCACTGTTTAAAATCCTTGTACATCAAAAAACGACTAAAAAATTATTTAACCCGATTTAATAATGTTATAGATAATATTTTAGACATACATTTTAGGGAATAGGACTTACGGTCACTAGGTCTGACTCTAGGACCAGTCGGTTGTTTCTCCTTGGGGGTTGTCACCCTCGGGGTCTGCGAGTTCTGTATGTTCCTCTTCATTCCTCTTTGTCTTCTCCTTCTGCTGCGGCTGCCGAACGGCCTCCACTTGCACTTTTTCTTCCCATTGCCAAAAAGCCCTAGCAACCATGCCTGGTCACCTCCGCACTCTAGCATGTGCCTGTGCAGCTCCGGTAGGGTGTTGCAGTTCCTGGAGCATTTGGTGCACACCTTCTCGATCAGAATGGCTGCTTTCGCTTTCGCAGTGGGCACGTCTTTCCCTGGCAGGAAGAGGTGCTTGTACAGCTCCCTTTGGTCACCGGAGAACTCGAAGTGGGAGCACCAAACGTTTGGATGGGACAATGCTTTGTGCTCCTCCATCTCCCTCAAGGTGACCTGCAATCACCCAGCGAACACTCCAATCAATCACTATGAATTGTGCAATGTATCTAAAATAAAGTTTCATAGCTCTAGTAATTTATTCATTTAGCTCCTCAATAAAGCATTTATCAATTGTCTATATAATTAGAAAAAAATATGCGCTGTACAGTCCGGAAGTTTGATAATTTTTTGAATTTCCCGGGAATCATTCCTTGTGAGATATGGGGATCGATAAATCACATGTCTGTGTCAAGAGACTAGTTTCCGAAGGAAATTAATTACTCCGACCTGCACAATCACACTTATTACATTTCCACACGGAAACGATGTTAACAGAGAGCAGTGATCAATCGATATTCGTTTGATGCCAACTAATTGTCAATCAATAACAGAAGACATCCTTTCACTGTTCCTGATATCGATCGATAGTTGCCAATCAAGTGGTTGATTAATTAACTAATCACTCGATAATGCCAACGAAGACTGTGAATAGAAGCGTTCGCGAAGAGGTCAACTGTCTTAACCGAATCTTCCCATCGCGTTCTCATTTTCTGAGTTATTTGATCATTTTCGTTGAAAGAGTCCGTGAAAAGTTCTTGCTGATTATACTTTCGAATCAAAGAAACATTTCAACTTTTCATCTGAAAGCGAAGGCTACATAAATTTGAATAAAATGTCAATCTATTAACTGTGGAAATTAATTCAGTGATCTTCCATTGAAGGAATCGCAAGACCATTTTAAATTCAAACATTTTCCCGCCGTTTTCGTAATTTGGAGTACCAACTTCAATACTTACAAAGAACTTTATGAAGTAAATGTACCAAATCTAAAATAGAACATTACTGAACTTATGGACGTTCAAAAACCATCATTTCCACTGTATCAATTACAGAAGCGTTTCAAATTTAAATATCTTCCCACCCTTTTGAAATTAGTACCAACTTTTGGAAAGTACCAACCGCTTATAAAAAAAAAACTTTATCGCATCAAAATCACCATCTTTGCAAGCATTACTTCTTAACATTTCTCACACAATGTTCACACAGGTTCAATTTATCAACTAGACACTTTCTTATGGTAAGCATAGAGAGATGTCATTAATGTTCGCAACTATACATGTTTTGTTGTATTTTAAAAACGTAAATATCACAGCCTACTCTAGTACTAGCCATGCTGAAGGTAAAAATGGCAACACTGTGAGAGTCCGGTTATACACATATATAATCTATATCTATATATATAATATACATATATAGATATAGATATAAGCGGACTCTCACTGTGTTGCCACATCCTTCAGCATGGCTAGTACTAGAGTAGGCTGTGTATATATACTATAAATGCATAAAGATCCGCAGTCTGGTAATGAATATAAAGTTAAATTGTGAGAATGTCAAGGTAACTCACATGTTTGGATGCGCAAGCACCACAGATGTAGATCCTGGGCCTGGACCACTCCCCAGTTAGCTCGGCGTAGACGACCTCCTGCATCTTGGCAGCCTCGCTGGAGGTTTTCTCGTCCCACTTCCTTAATCTGAGGAAGTTGCCAAACTCAGGCGAAAACTCGGTGCTTGGTGAAGGTTTCGTCTCGTAGACCTCCAAGTCCTTCGACTTGGCAATCTCGCAATGCGACGTCTGCTCTTCGGCGTTCTTCCTGTCACCTTGTAGCTCCTGAGACTCCTCCGACTCTCTGGTTGTGAGACTCTCGTCCTGAACGATATCGGTGACTTCTAGAAGCGGGATCTGACGTATCCTGTTCAGCGTGATCCGCTCCTTTAACAACTGCTGCTTCTTCCTGAGAGACAACTGCGTAGAGATATCGAACTTGCTCAGGTCCTTGATGGAGCAGGTCCATTGCTCCTTGCCGTCGTACTTCCTTGGGAAGTTGTACTTCTCGAAGGACACCCGTCTGGGATGGGTTCTGTTGCTCTTGCCAGGTTTCTGAGCATATTCGCTGGAATTCTCGTAGTCCTCGTTGCTGTACTCTTTGGAGTACACCGGGGTCGCAGCAGTCAACGAGATGTCTATGGGAAGTTGGATCTGGTTAATGCCGTGCTCGTAGAAGGACTGCTGCTGCTGCTGCTGGGGTTGTTGCTGCTGAGGCTTCGTGTCCACTATAGAAGATGTTGGTGGCGTGGTCATCGACGACGAGGAGCTCTGCAGCTTGCCGTCCAAATGGTGAAGAAGGTTTTCCCTGATGTTGCAGCTGACGCTACTGTAGAAGGAACTGTCGAACTCTGGACTACCTGGGTTGCTGAAGATGTCCTTGCTAGGGACTATCGGCTTCAGCAGGATGGACTCTGTTCGGTGTTCGTGGCCAGGCTCCTCTGGTCTGCGCTCTTTGGGGCTTAGGGACTCCGGTTTGTCCCTGGTGCTCTGGGTAACCAGCTCTTTCATGGGGGCGGGCTCCTTCATTTTTTCCTGGGGAGGAACGCAACAGTCATTTTTTAAAATGAAATTTGTATTCAATCATATATACATGTACAAACATTGTTTTTAACAAATATTGAACATTCGGAAAACGTTTCGCATAAAAGGAGGGAACGTCCGGCGTAAAATGTATTTGAGCTATTTGGAATAGTTGAACTCACCTGAGTCTGAAGGTTCCTGTCCACGTTCCCCCCATGATTCTCGCTGATGTGGCACACCAAAGTTTCCCTGTTGGGGTACCTCGTGGAACACTGAACACAGGCATGGTATTTATCCCCATGGTTGCCCACCATGTGCTGGAAAAGTCCCTCCAGACTCTCAGCACACTTGTCGGAGCAGTACTGGCAGTTCTGCGAGGGTCTCCTCGAGTTTCTCTCCGACCTCCTGCCTCCTCCCTGCTGGTGGACCCTCTCGGTGTGTCTTTGCCTCAGAGATATGGAAAGAAACTTTCGGTCGCAGTACAGACAGAGGTGTCTGACAGTGGGCGATGGGGGTTTGAAAGAAAACTTGGTTCCCTGAGAAGAAGAAGACGACGAGGAAGGGGACGACGTCAACTGAGGACCTGCCGAGTCACTCGTCTGGCAATTCTGGAGCACAGAGGCTACTTTGTCCAGAGGCAAACTACAGTGAAGGCTCGTCATGACGAGATCCGGGTTCCTCGAGCTCCTGGACTCCTCGGAACTGTTCTCCGGCGTCTTGTCCTCCTTCTCCTGACAGTTCTCGTCGATCAATTGATTGATGCCGTTCAGAAGATCGTTCAGGAGGTCCCTGCATACGTTCCTGAGCTCCACGTTCTCCGTGACGAATTCCCTAGGGTCCTCCTTGGCAGAGTCCGTGCTAGTCTTCTCGTCAACCTGATGATCGCTTAACCTCTCCATGATGATCGTCCCCAACGAACGGTTCTCCTTCTTCTCCTCTTCTTGGACCTCGCTCTTCACAGTGTCCGAGCCCTCAGACTTTGCTTCTTTGGAAGAACACTTACTGTCTTTACACGCATCCCCCTCATCGACGTTGTCCGCCTTACAAGATACAATTTCTTCCTCCGTCTCGCTAGGCTTAACCTCTACGGAATCCTCCAATTGCTGGGGGCCTTCGTCTTTGTCGTTCGACTTCTGATACTCCAGGCAGGGCTCTTTACCAGCATTGCCTCCCACAACGTTCTCAGACGCCTCGGACTGCTCCAACAGCAAGACAGCAGTCTCCGTTCTGCTCTCGTTCGGCTTCGAAGGCTCGAACTTGGCTCCGGGACCCTTCGAGTCCTCGTCCTCGTGATCCTCGGCCAATTTTTCCTGGGCGACGTCTTTGTCCACCTCCTTCTTCTGCCCCACGTCGTTGTCCTCTTCGTCTTTGATCACACCGTTCAGCACCGTCATCACATACTTCTCCAGCGTCTCGAGGTTCCTCTCCACGCTGTTCCTGTCGTCCTCCTCTTTTCTAGCCGAGTCCCCTTTCCGCGTGTCGGGGACCTTTTTCCTGAGATTGTTGATCACGTTGCTCAGCCTGCTACGTTTGTCCTGGGCGGTTTGAGCCGACCTGTACGTGTGCCCGTGCTTCTCCTGCTGCTGTTGACGGTCGCCGTTCGCGCTCGCTGGATGGCTCACGCCAAGGTCGTCGAGATTATGTGTGGAAGCGACCATTCTGGCGTCGACGCTCGACGGGGACGACGCTGTCGTCGTCGCGGCCGTGCTCGGCGTCGCCGCCGTCGTCGTCGACGGGGAGAACTTCGCCGCGTGGAACACCTCGGCTGCTTCGCTGCTCGTCTTGCTGCCAGCCACGTCTGCAGAGGCAGCTTCTGAAAATTGACACCAATTATCAACTGAAATAAACAAGTTGTTGTTAGAAGTTATTTTTTTCAAGTTAGAAAGGTTTTGTCCCAATTCGTGTGCTTTAGTGTGAACCCAGTGAAACTTTGCTACCTCGACTATTGTTGTTCTTTTTGATACAAGTGTTTTCATGTATTTTTACGATTTTGTTTTTTTTTTTTGTAAAAGTAAGAATATGCAATCGTGAAATATACTGCAGAACACATTAGTGTGAACCCAGTGAAAGTTTGCTCCCTTGAAAATTGTTGTTCTTTTTGTGACAAGTGTTTTCATGTATTTTTACGATTTTGTTTTTTTTTTTGTAAAAGTAGGAATATGCAATCGTGAAATATACTGCAGAACACATTAGTGTGAACCCAGTGAAACTTTGCTGCTTTGAAAATTGTTGTTCTTTTTGACACAAGTGTTTTTCGTGTATTTTTACGATTTTTTTTTTTTTTTTTGTAAAAGTAGGAATATGCAAACGTGAAATATACTGCAGAATATAAATATACTGCTTGGTACGAACTGCTTGGAAGTGATAATTGCCTGTGTAACAAGCGATTGAATTCTTCACATTTATGGTAGAGACAAGAATTCTGTAAATGCGAGGTCCGAAACTTGAATCGCTAGTTGCACAAGTAATTATGATCGTAATGATATCGTGTTTGGTGTAATTTTAATCAGAGAAACGAGACGAATGAAAGTTCGTGAAATATACTGCAGAATATAAATATACTGCTTGGTACGAACTTCCTGGAAGTGATAATTACCTGTGTAACAAGCGATTGAATTCTTCACATTTGTGGTAGAGACAAGAATTCTGTAAATGCGAGGTCCGAAACTTGAATCGCTAGTTGCACAAGTAATTAAGATTGAAACGATATCATGTTTGGTGTAATTTTAATCAGAGAAACGAGACGAATGCGATGGTGAAAATTTCATTGACAAAAAACCAAAAATAAGGAATTTTGATTTTTGAGTTCTTCTATGTTTGCCGAACGCCTCGACACTCAGTCCTTTTAAATCGCTATCCTTCTCTACTTTTGAAACATTACGAAGAATATAGTATTCACCTCTTCTATAACTGTGATTCCGCGGAAACAAAGTTCTTACAGTTACGGAGAGAATAGTGTACTTGAAACTGCAGAATTGCACGGGCAAAGTCTCCGTTAAAAAAATGCAAGTGTTGATTTCATCGGAAGATTAACTCTCTGACGTAGAATCGAGCACCGTTCATGGAAACGAAAGGTTTTTATTTTTCTTTCTTTCCCGAGGAGTTTCCTGTCCAAGGATTTAATTTACCGCGACCGGGTGCAATGGCGGATCCTTCACGAGCTTTTTCGTACCAGCTGAATGTCAGTTGCCGACCGTAAAACGACTTAATCGGCTTACGGGCTGGCTTTAATAACTTCTACACAGGATATTAAGCGAGAATCGGCGAACTTGTTCCGCCGGTGTTATTGCGAGAATTGTTTGGCTTCGCGTAAATCTGTTTTTCCACGGAAGAAACAAGATTCCGAGATCAGCAATTTTCAGTTTCTGGGATAGACTCATCAGAGTTCGAATCAACCGGTTGCCAAATTTCCATTAACAATTGCGACTTCGATTCACGATCTTGAAGCAGCCTCGATGAACAATGCAAATGTTAATCCGAGGAAGTGTATGTGTGTGTGTACGCTAAACGAGAGAGAAGCTTTGTATTATACCTGCTCTCCTCCTCTTTCACGCGAGGCCCAAGAAGATTAAATTACAGGGAATAGCAATCCATAATCCTGGAAGAGAGGAATCTGATTCAAAGGTCCTCAGATTTTCAGACGTGGGCTGAAGAGGAACTTAAATTAGAAACTTGATGGATGGAAGCTTCAAAGGTCCGCGATATTAATAGACAGGGCAAGATATTAGAGGGACAACGAGAGGGATTAGAATCGGATGGAAATTGTAGATTCTCCGTGTTTCTATGAAGGTAGCTCTGACCAGGTATACTAGTCTAAGGTTCGTCGAGATTGGAATGTCGAAAGGAAGGGTCCGCTTCGGTCGAGATGCGTTTATTTTCACGGGCGGAACGCCAAGTGGTGCGCGAGGCCGTGTCCGTAGAATCGCGTTTCGATATCTCGTTACTCGTTCACGAGCTTTTCCGCTCGTGAACCTTCCTCTGGGATCGAACTGGACGTCCGTGAACACCCGGAAGAAAAATGGGAGCCGAAATACACTACTCTACAAAATTAAAGGAACACTGACTGAGAGACTCTCTTTTTTGTCACGAAAAGAGTGGGAGATTGAAGTTAAAAAATAATTACTATTTTCAATTACACTCAATTAGATTTACTATAAGAATTTTTATTAAAATTGATTTTTTTTTTTGGGAACTCTTGAAAATTCAAACGACTCTACAAGGTTCGAGAAATTTTTTCCCGGATTTCTTTCGATGCGAGCTTGTAGAGGGAAGTCTCCCCTTTACAATGAGCCCCTAAAAATTAATCAGCGATTTTTCATCGCGGATTTATGGTACTTTCGATTAAAAGTGTGCGGTTGGTATTAGAGTAACCTATTAAATGGTTTTAAATCTTGGGGAATTTCCTCTCGTTTGAGGATTTTGCAGTACCAACTGTAACACTGAAAAATAACTATATGTATAACTTGAGAATGCATAACCTTGAAAAAAATTAGCAAACATGACAACGTTCAACCTTAGACCATATATACCTATAGACACGGCGTAGATAATTTTCCGTGTCCGAAAGATGAAATCAGCTGAAAGACACTGTGACGTCACATTTGTACAAGCTATGCTCATCGACAGTGCCTACGCTTGGCTTACATGGGGAGAGGGGGGTCAGCGGGTGCACCATGTACACAGTACATGGAAAGAAATTATCTTAAGACTTATCTTGTGACGTCACAGTGTCCCATCATCTTTCGGACACTGAATTCTCGGTTTTCCTATACACATACTATACCTATGCCGGGTCTATTAGTATATATGGTATAAGGAGTAACCTATTAAATGGTTTTACATTTTGGGGAATTTCCCCTCGTTTGAGGATTTTGCAGTACCAACTGTAACACTGAAAACTTAACTATATCTATAACTTGAGAATGCATAACCTTGAAACAAATTAGCAAACATGACAACGTTCAACAACCGTCGGGAACGAATAAAATCCCACTTTCCCTTATCACGGTAATTATAGTGATTTTTCTGTTCACGTTGGCTGGCATGATGTCGATGAAAGTTCTTCCCCTCGATCGATCAAGGGAACTAGCAATCACCAGGATGTAAATAAAAGCCTCGATAATATCTTGGCCTGGTTACGGTAATGGATTTGATGCGTAATCCAGATTGCAGAATAGCAAGAATCGCACGGTGCAATTCTATCTCGGTAATTTTAGTATGTCTCATCTGCTTCGCTTTTTCTGAAACTTGGCCGAGCAAAGTTCGAGCAACTTAAATAGAAGTTTTCTAATTGAACGTACCGTTTCGCAGGGAAAAAAAGTTATCGCACCGCCATATTGGGAACTTTTTTCAACAGAAAATCCCTAGGATTTCATATTTCACCGCGACTTGGAAGTTCTTCTAATCTGGAGAACAATTCTTTATTTTGCAATAAAAAATTCCATTCGATGAATTATATCTCGTATAAATTTCGTTAACATGAAGGTGTTACTATAGATGCTGGGTAACCTAACGTAAAATTACAGTGATAAGGAGGATCGATTTAGTCACAGCCTACTCTAGTGCTAGCCATGCTGAAGGATGTGGCAACACAGTGAGAGTCCTATTGTATCTATATAATATATAATATACAATATACAATATACAATATATCATATATCATATATCATATATCATATATCATATATCATATATCATATATCATATATCATATATATATATATATATATATATATATATATAAAATAATATATATAGATATAGATACAATAGGGCTCTCACTGTGTCGCCACATCCTTCAGCATGGCTAGCACTAGAGTAGGCTGTGATTTAGTGCTTGGAGGAAGATTCTAATTATGGGGATTTCTTACTATATTAATGGTGAAATGCTGCTTTCAGCGTCACACAATGTTCATCCCCAGAAAAGTCAGGAGTGCCGTCGAGAGCGACTCTCGCTTAGGGATGCATAGAATTTTACAGAAGCATCGTCCTCGCATTCATCGGCTCGCGCGCCTTGAATATTTTCCCAATATTTTTCGCTGCATAGGCTAACGCGACATTTCCGACGACAGCTGCACTGAAATTCTTCCAGAGCGAGTTTATCCTCTGCTTGGAACTTCTGCCGAGGCTTACTTTCGCCTCTTTGCCTCTCCGGGAACTTTTAATTCGGATAGTGTTCCGTTGGCAAGACGCGGGCGATCCGAATCCCAATTACTTCATTTTATTATTCCATTATTATTTTATCTTATCTCGCTTCGCTTTGTTTATGAAAATTTATTATACAGGGTGTTCGACTACAGGTGGGAGAAAATTTAAGGGGTGGTTCTCAATGACAATACAAGTCGAAAATGAAGAATAAAAAAGTTATGATTTCGGCTTCGTTATTTAGTTATGGGTTGCCGCATTTTAGGCGGATTTTTAATTGTTAACCCTTTGCACTCGGAGCTATTTTAACTGGAAAGTTAAACATTTCTTCCGACTTAGAATATTTCCATTTTCGCTGATCTTTTAAATTTGGCGGATATGAAATTGATATAATACTTCATAGAATACTTACATGTTTAATATAATTGATTAGTAGACTCCGGATCTTTATGCAAAATAAAAAGTTTGGTGCATCAATTGTAAGACACAGAAGCTAAATATGAATTTATTATTTTTCACTAATAATTTTAATATAGTGAAAATAATATATTAATACTCTTAAAGTCTTCTAATTTTTTCACTGTTCTAAATTGCACGTAGTATTATTTTGCCATAAATGTCTATTGATTAGATACCAACATATTTAATAATGTAAACAATATTTTGAATAATGGTAATCAGAGTGTCAAGGGTTAAAATAACTAAATAACCAAACCGAAATCGCAATTTTTTTATTCTTCATTTTCGACTTATCATGGGGAACCACCCCTTAAATTTTCTCCCGCCTGTAGTCGAACACCCTGTATAACGGTAACAACATTTTATACATAAATGCATGAAAAATCCGCAGTCTAGTTGTACACATTAAAAATGATATATATTGTTCACTTCGGTAACAAATATTTTTCGATAAATTCGTGAAATCGTCGAAACGATTGTTTATCCTTCTCGAGGTTATGGACTCGCAATCAAACAGTATTACGTTTTATTGAAATATTTGCGCGATCGTGCGCGACAGCAAATTGAATAGTCGCCAATATTGCTGCGAATGCACGTTCATTGCAAATTGCGAAAACAAAAAAAAATAAGGAAGAGCCACTAGCTCTTGCAATTTTATCGCGTACATAACCTTATTTTTTCTTCCCTGTACAACCTTTTCCGCCGATGTAGTTCCCTCCTCTCGAAACTCTTCCCATTTCTTTACTTTTCCCCGGGAACACCTTGACCCGTGATATTTCCACGGGATAGAGAGTAAAATAAAAAAAAGAATGTTGTTCGACCGGTAAAAGGAGAAACGAGAAGAAGTCGCAGCATTTTTCGCAAACAGACCCTTAGCTTCGGCGTTTCGAGCAAAGCGTTCTTTGTAAATAAAACGATGAAAAGAACATTCGTATAATTTTTTTTTAAAGCCATATACAAATATTCTGAAATTTAGATTACACAGACACTAGGTAGCATTGTTAGCTTTACTGAACAAATTCAGCATTATCTGATATATTTAATCTTCGGTTGAAGTATTTGAACAACTTGATCATAGTTGTTCGCACAACATTGTTGAACGAATAACACTTAATGCTTACCATAAAATACGATTCGTATCAAATATATGCTGTGTGTCGAGAGATTTATAATTCCAGTTTCCCACGTGTATCGGGAGCAGACATTCTTCATTTTATTGGACTGCTTAAATAATAATAATAAAAAAAATTGCGTATCTTTATTACGAACATAAATCACGCACGAAGAAGTCGAACAAGCTAAATAACCATTTATTTGTTGGTTTACTTTCAGATTCTAATTAGGAAAGATTTAAATCAATGATCTATTTATAACTCTAGGGAAATGCTGGGGAGTTCTGTCGAGATGAAAGCGTACATTAATATCTGCGTCAGAGATGCCTCAAAGTGCGTAATTAGTGCTTGCCATCAAACTTGCTGTGTCTGTTGACGCTGGTTATTTTGATCTGAATAGGAGATACTTATCAAAGCACGAGTCCACTAGTACCTAATTGTAAGTGATCTATGTATAATTTTGGAAACCAGTTTCCGAATGTTTTTTTTTTTATAATAATGCTTCCCCCAAACATAAATGTTTAAAACAACTTTAAATAAATTCAGGGAAACGACGAATCTTTATTAATTGATTCTTTGTAGCCCGTGCCAACTTTTAGACCGTCTTTAATTAGCAAACTTCCACCTTTGATAAGCGAAAGTTTTAAGTCAGCTTTCCAGAGCACTGAATTATTTGTTAAAGTAGTTTTCTTCTTAGAGTCGGATCCTCAGAGTTTCGGCAAGTCAAACAAAATGGAAAATTCGTTTGCAGTGTATACTACTTTCTAGAATTAATATTATAATAACTCGCTCCCTGATAATCCATTAGCTTCAGCATCGTCATATTAAATTCAGACTTCCAGAGCGTCAGTGATCCAAAAAAAATTATTATTCAAATGAGTGCAATTATGAAATAATTGTTTAGACAGTTGGGTAAATTTATTTAAAAATTCAAGAACACGGAAATCAGGAAAAATTTTCTGTATTCAATTCTATCGAGTTCTTATTGGTCGTAGTATATTTGATAAATAAATTTCTGTTTAGATATGGAGAGTATGTCTGGAGTTTCTGTAGCGCAGACTATAATTTCGCGAGTCTGCCAGCATAGAAAATCAGTATAACTGTATTTAGACTATCAGCCAGTTCATGTAAAACGTTTACGTAGCCGTAAGGTGCATCGAGTGGAACGGTCTAACTTGCATACTCCATTTCCGGTGGACGTAGAGTTTGCAGTGGGCTCCGCAACTTGTAATTGGGTCATTTGGATGATACTATACTGAATATTCGATTTGTCAGCCTCCCTGCCCGGCGCATCCGTTATCATGTTACTATCGAAAATCAAAGGCGTAGTCGAACCCTCCTCAACACGATAATTATTCTTTTGTAAATAGGTCTCTTTCCCTCTCTCTCTCTCTTTAGTTTTAGTGTGTACAGTCCAATTTTAATTTTAATGTTAATTTTAATTTTAGTGGTTATTTTAAGTTAAGTTTAGGATAAGGAAGAAAGGGATGAGTATAAAGGAGGCGGATGTGTGAGCATTGTAACCCCTAGGGGAACCAATAAAGTTATATACAGTAAACGCTTGATTCTTGTCCAGCAGCCGTGTTTTTCATGGACAAGAATCGTGCCCCAGAAGTGCTTTTTGATTTATGACTGTGTCTAGATATTGAGCCGACCGCGCCGAGCGAGACTTCAATAGAGAGCCGAACATAGAGAAGGACAGAATGAAATACGGTTCGCGTGACTGTCCGCGTCTCTTTCTTTCCGATGCGCTGTCCTTCCTTGCGACCGAAACTTTCACCGTTGATTAAATCACTAAATACAATTGAAACTATATCGTGTTTGGTGTCATTTTAATCAGAAAAATTCCAGAAATAAGGTAGTGAAAGTCCCATAAACAAATAATGAAAATTAAGAGATTTGTAAAATCGATTCCTCGAGTCAATGTCGTGGTGTTCACACCGATATACCCGAGCCGACATCAATCGTCGCCGTCCTGCGGAACGAGGCTGTATAGTACTGTATATACGTACGGAGACTGTATATACTTAATTTATTCTTTGAAACAGAAAATGATGATCACTGTTAACAGACTACATGTTCTATTTCTGCATTGCCTAGTGACATAATCTAGATTAATAAAAATTATTTTGCACGGTTAAAGCCGATAACAAATATTGATACAATACTGAATTATTTTACAATGTTCAGTCAAGTCGTGAACGAAAATTAATTTATTTTATCTTTTCGAAAGTTAGAATAAATATAAAAATGCATTCTTTCACACAGATTTCTCCTTCTGCACTGGAAAGGGTCGATCTCCAACAGCACCTTCAATTTTTCTAAAAATACCGCAGAATAACAACAAATGATGTCACGAAATTGTCGAACAACTTCTGACAGAGTCCCATTGATTCTTAATGATTCCATAGGATCGGCGTGGAGCAAATAAATCGGTTGATAAAACTTTTGATCAATCGGCTTTGTTGTATGAATAATAATCTGAAAACAAGTCCATTGAAATAACACTCGGGGGGGGGGGGGGGGGGGGCTGGCTGGCTTAAACGATTACCTGCTGTGTTTGCGTTCGCTCGTGCCGAGTGTGTTTTGCATTTCGCTTCCCTTGTTTCCCAGCCGCTGCACGTGACGCGCAATATTGTAAAACAATTTTTATCGCTTGAAAAACCTTGTACCTGTGCGCTACGCGTTTGCCGGTATGTGCTTCTTCGTCAGCGCGTTTTATTTATCACGATATTTCATAGAGCCACCCCCTCGAACGAATTTTCAACGCCCCCACCCGCCGTTCCGGAAGAGATAATCATTTTTCAATATTCACTGAACCACTTTCCGAAATGAACGGAAATCAGAAATTATTTTCCAGCCGAAACTCCATTCAGAGGGATGCGAAACTCCGTCACGACCTTCGAAAACTTACTCAGCACCTTTTCACGCATTGCGACTCTACGTTGCACGATTCATGCTCTTTGCGTCGACATATTACATATACCGCATTCAGTCTTTCATCGAATTTGAAAAGGGTGCTGCGATTTTCTGCTTTTCCCTTCATTCGTTTCACCCCATTGTCAGTCAAAATAGAAGACGCTGTTGAACACATTTTATTTTATTCTTAAAGTAGGGTAACTGCACCAGTGAATGAACATTTAAGAAATTGTTCAGGAAGATATTTTATTTAAATAAAAAAATCTCATATATGCCAAATGGCTCCCTATACTTCATTTGTCAAAAATAAATGAACACAAATAAAATGAAATTATTATTATTTGTCTTTATTAAACGTTAAATAAAAAATATAAAAAATACCAGTCAATGAACACTACATTCTAGTAATTGAACAATGATGGAAAAGCAAAAAATACAAAAATACAAAAGCGTTCATTTACTGGTGCAGTTACCCTAGTCCTCAGGAAAATAAATGTAGAGTTTCGAACCGATGTGTATACCGTGTATGCACAGGCCAGAAAGTAGTTTTTGACAAAACTGCTCCGTCACATTTTTAGAAAATTGTTAGTCAAACTGGAAGGTGCTGTTAAACTATTTTATTTATCGAGTTATATTTTTTGGCAGAACTGCTTCGGTAAAATTGACTTCATAAAATCGAACATTTCATATTTACAATGGTATTAATGGCTCAAAGGTGTGGTTGAAAACTTACAGAAAAATTTCAGTGGCGCCTATGTTTATTTTCTGCCGACTGCACCCCTCCCAGCAACCCCTTTCAATCAACGGTACTAAAAAATAGACTTGAAAAACATGTTTACGCTGACGAACTACCCTCAAAGCCGAAACTACCCCTCGTGCCAAACAATATTAAAAAATTGATAAAAATTGCAATTCCCGAACCATGCTCAGAGAAACTGTTTCGTGGCTAGAGGAGTTATAGAAATGGAGTTTGTAGACACAGATATGAATTTAATAACCCTCGGAAAATAAACTACCCTCTACAAACTAAAGTCTTCACCAAAAGTTTCCAATTTAAAAATTCAGTGAATTAGAAGCGTGCAGCTTAAGGAGTTAAAGAAATGGACTTTTTACAGGACATGTGAATTTATTACCCGCGAACAATAAACTATCCTACTGAATATAATGTCAGTCACAAAACCAAAAGTTTACTCTTTAAAATGAATTAGAATAGTGGCTTAAGTGGTTAAAGAAATGGACTTTTTACTACCCCCAAAATGACCTACCCTACTAAGAATAAATTTTGTCGCAAAATTAAAAGTTTCTTACTCGATACGAATTAATTAGGAGAGTGATGAGGTGACGTTTGAGTGATACTGTTGTCCGAAAATTGTCAGAAAAACATCTGCGGTTCTCGGTGTTTGTTTTCCGTTTGCCAGTCCCCCTCCCACCCCTCTCGACCAGTAAACAATATTTCCGCTCCTCTCGTCGGCTGGTCGTCCTCATTCGACCAGTTTCCAGGGTGAAACGAGTGGGACAAAGGGGGAGAGACAGGGTGAGGAGACTAGAAGGGAAACGAGGAGGAGAGTGACAAGGAGAGAGTGTCGCGTAAATGTGGGAATTAGAAAGAGATGCCAACAAAGCACAGCGCCGAGAGAGAAGGACAAAGGGATCGGTAGGAATAAAAAGGGAGACAAGGAGGACAGAACGAGCAGGAGAGAAACGTGCAGAGTGAGAATTGAGAGGCGCTGGGGCGGGGGAGAGAAGGCAAACACGGTAGGGGAGGAGAGAAGTGTGTATACAGGGTGTTGGAAAAGTACGAGGAAAACAGTGATGGTCGGATAATAGCGTAGTACATTTTTAAAAATTTTTTCTTGCTACGTCTACAATTTTCTCGAGCCATTTGGAACACTGAATTAAAATTCTGCAGTGCAACTACTGCAACTCCAGACTTCAGGATCCAGAAAAACAAATTTAAATTTAGAATCCTCGGATCAGAACATGTGTTGTTCGTTTAATCACGAACCCGTTTGAATCGATCCCGATTTCTAAATTTTGGAATCAGAACCGAAAAACTATTATTACCGTTACTTTTCTTGTTTCAGTGTTTTGTTACTTTACTTTCTGCCAGGTACGAGTCTCGGGTGTTCCGAATTTCGGGAAGTTCGAAACTAGAATCTCTCGTCTTCATTTTGATTCGAGGAACTCCGAGATCCCCATTTGTGGTTCATCCGACCGTCGAATCCTAGGGTCTTTAACTTCGGGATTCGTTTAGAACTTTTCCATTCGCGGACCACCTTCGCGTGGGAATTCTAATCGGAATGTTGACCAGGGATCCCCTAATTTAAATTGCTCGATCGGGGAAGCTCACAGTTTCGATATCGGTCATAATCAAATTTTTTAAATCTTCGTTTCTCGTAATTCTGCAATTTATTCACCTCCCATTTCATTCCGGCTAGAAAGCTTTTCCTGGCCAAAAAGAACCGCAAGATAAAGAGATGATGAAACAAAAAGTTGCAGGGAAACCACGAATAAAATGTACCGGAACGATAAAACGGGAAAACGGAGGAAGTGGTGGAAAACGAAGAAAGCATACTGTGGCTATTTTCGATATACTTATCTCCTGCTCTATGTCACAATTTTTCACATAAAATTTCTCCCCAAAAACTTTTTTATTTTTAACTATTTTTTTTTTATGAAACTTCTACCATCATTATTATGACATTCGTCCGATTAAAACGAGCCCAAACACGATACAAATTGCATCCTATTTACACGTGTAATCCACGACACAATAAAAGGTTCGGATACTAGAGGTTCTATTGTATCGTGGATTAACCAAGTAAGCGTGATCCAAATTGCATCGCGCGTGGACTCATTTTAATCAGAAAAATCTGACGGATGCGTGGATGAAACATTCACGAGAAATCGTAGCAAACAAATTAGTTAAACAAACAAAACTGTTGGTTTTCCCCTGTTTAGTTTAGTTAAGCCGTTTAACTTAACCTCATAATTCGACCACGAAGGGCCCCCCAAACCGGCGAAACAAATTCCCGGCTGGCGGGAACCGTTTAAAAAAGCGGAAATTCGCATAAAGATCCGCAGTGGGCCGACAACGGGCGCCGACGAGCAAGATACAATTTCGCGTTGGACAAAACGAGAAAGCGGCCGGAGCCGGCGTGGACGATAAAACGTGGAAAAATGGAGGGTCGGGCAAACGAAGAAAGCGGCGAAAGAAAGGGAAAGAGGAAGAGGGCGATGGAGGAGACGAGGAATGGAGGGGAGGTAAAGGAGAGATAAGGTCGCGCACACACGTTTCTCCTGACGCGGTTCTATCCGGAAGTCGCGCTGGAGGGGGGGCTCTAGAATCGATAACCGCCCCTCTGCCACGTCGAAAGGGGTCGCCGTCACCCTCCTTTTAAACGAGGAGGGGGCCGGAGAGAGATGGAGGGAGGAGCGGAGAGTCAGAGAGAGAGTCAAAGGGGAAAACTGGCTGGCTGAGCGATGACGCCGACGATGACGATCATTCTCGCGCACTCTGATCAGTTTAAAAGGCTCCCGGCACTTCCGAACCTCAAACGCCATTTTTCTGATCCGTTCATTTTCTTGCTCCGCCACAGAGAATTCGTTCGTTTATTGGACTCTAACTTTTCTTTTAACGCTGGATGACTAACTTTTCGTACAAACGATTTTGTACATTGGAATATCTGATCCTTGCGACATCTGACGAACCGACAAATGTTTCTGTACGTGTAAGAACTAGTATAAAAATATCTAAAAGTATGTCGATTGTCATCGTGACGAAGGTTGTAGTCTGTATTGGAACTAATTTCGAATTGCCTTGAAATTATCATTTGGGAAATAAAAATGAGTTGCGATGGAGAAAAATGGGCGCTTTACAAATTGCACTGTGAACCTTGACTACGTGCAAATGGCTACTAATTGTTGTCATAAATTGTAAACGTATCACTTTTCGAGGAAGATATACAATAGACGCGTAAAATTAACAAATTTTTCCATTTCCTTAAACAAGACCTTGGTCGTTGAATCAATTCTTTCATTTTTCTTTTGTGAAAAAATCGAAATGAATGTTTCAACAAAAGTGGAATTAAATATATAAAAGGGATTTTATTTACCAAATCCAACGTGGAAGTGAATTGAACTCGAGAAGAATTGAGAAAATGGAGTCTAACCGAGTAATTTCAGAATTGAACAATTCTTCGATTTTTCGTTATAACGTGAAATTTGATGACGTATAATTGAATAGAAGATCCAAGCAAAGTCGATTTACATGAGAAGAGTGAAATCAAGAGCAGGCCGCCTTCGATTGAAAGGATAAATCATGAATACTCCATTTCTGTTAACAACGGTCTATGCTTGAATGCAATGAGAGGAAGTAGGACAGCCTGGCATGGCACTCTGAGTACCGAACGATTTATGCGATTCTGTGCAGAACTTAGTATTTCAGACGAGTTTGCAATTTAGTTTGCTGCCGTCCTCTCTCTGTCTGATAAGTTCGCGCGCTCGACTTAACTTCTGCAGCGAAAGAATACTGTTGCGAATTAGAGTCCTGCTGCTCATACTAAATACCGTTTCTCTAGACTCGCAGACGCGGCTCATACACTCTGTATTAGAGAAACGTCAGATAAAATTCCTCGTAGAAGGAATAAACAGAATTACTAATCGTCGATTAGATAAGGTCAGGTACTGTCCGATAATTTATAGTGGAGCACTCAGAATTGATAGTGTTAGAAAATCCATATAAATAACTTTCGAGTAGCGTCTATCAAAAATTTATGATCCTCGACTCGGTGGTTGCTAAATTTTCAAGAGTTCGATAAACATATGCACGGAAGAAATATCGGTCACAGAACTGTTTAAAAATCGGTGGAATTGAATAAAATGCAAGATCGAAATGATATTATTTTTCGTACAAATTAATCTCCTCAAGTAATCTTAAAAAATCATCAATACAGTGACTCCCATTAATATTCGGTCGTTCTTTAAAAAACGACAACTTTTTTGATATCGCACCATACGATTTGAACTTTTTTGAGAAGTTAGAGCAATTAATTTACTACATGATGTGAAAAGAAATTTTTACAAAAATTGAAATTAGTCGGAATTGTAGAGAAAATACTAAAAGTTGCATTTTACTTAATAATATAATATGTTAAAAATTTTTGTAGATCTGTGTCAATTATATGCATTGTAAAAGTTTCATCGAAATCGGTTGATCTGGGAAAAAACGACAAAAATCGTGAAAAATTGCAATTTCTACCATATTTAAACGTTTGTAGCACATTGCAACGTTGACCGATTTTAATGAAATTTTCAAAATATGTTTAATTGATACAGATCTACGAAACGTGTTTTCTACATTCTCAATATGAGCCCACATAAAAAAGTTGTGAAATATAACTTTTAATATTTTCTCTTTAAATTCCGACCAATTGAAATTTTTTCAAAAATTCTTTTCACTTTACGTAACAAAACTGATTGTTCTCACTTCTCAAAAAAATCCAAGTTGTATGGTCGAATATTAAAAAAGTTATCGTGTTTTAAGAGCGTCCGAATATTAGTGGTAGTCACTGTAGCTACTGAATTGGATCACTATCGCTCCATCCGATGAGCTCTTGACGCCAGCCAGCCAGCCAGCCAGAGCATCGGAAGAAGAAGCAGCACGCGACGAGCCAAGTGATAAAGGACTAATCAGTCGTGGAACTAGCAGAATCCGTGTCAATTCCGGGCCCGAAAGACGTGACGGTAGATTAAAAGGAAGAGCTGGCAGTGATCCAACCGGACAAGATTCCAAAATCGTGATCGACGAGGACACGAGCGAAAGAGAGTGAGTGCTCCGTCGTTCCCGCCGGTTGTTGATGATGATTGCGAGCTTCATAATTCCAGGTCACGCTCGTTAATGATCCCTCGAGTGCGACCCTGTTTCCGTGGAATCAACGTGACGGTTCATTGACGAATTCAATTGCGTCGAATGGAATTTACATGGTTTCCTGTGTTAACGGCGACTTGCGTCGACGACGGCGCGGCGTATCCTGGAATTGCCCGGGCTTAGGTTCATCATTACGCGCCCGAATTGAACGTTCGTTGATTGAACCTTAATAATTTCTAGCCTAACCGCCTATGACACACGTACGCCGACTATTCTACTATAGTAACCGGAGGATGATACGGCCCGTATCAATCGCGATCTTTCAATTGGAAATTGAATCGGTAATGGTTATCGATTCGGATCTCGAGCATTAATTAAAAAAGTTCCACGGACAAGATGAAGACCGACGATAAATTTCCAGCAATATAATTGCAGCCGGAGATACTTGGCCAAGATTGCTCTGATCGTGTTTCAGTTTTAATTGCAGTCGTTAACAGCGTAGTCAAAGTTCCGTCCATGTGTCAGCATCGTTGAACATTATCATCATCATCATCGAAATCGTTGTTGCAGTCACAATGTCATCATCATTAAACACAATTACAGAGTTTACTGTTCATCCGCGTAGTTATTAAACAGTATCAAAATCAGTTTATGCAACATCGGTATTATTAAATGTTGTTGAAATTACAAGGCACGTCAAACAATTACTATCAAAGTTATCACCATCATCGACACCATCGGTAAACACAGTTACAGTCATTAAAAATCATCATCATTCTTAAACATCATGAAACGTCATCGAAGTGATAGTAATTATCATCAACACTATCAACTCCATCGTCAGTAAATATCGTTACAATCATTAAAGATCATCGAACATCGTCGAGATCATCATTGAACGTGATAAAAAATCATCAACCGCGATATCATCGTAGACCTCAAAGTGGTAATCGTTATCGAGGCCATCAACGTCACCAGGATCATTAAACAGAATCGTCATCATCAGTGTCGTTGTCGTCATCAACGTCGACGGTATCGCAGGATTTACAATCGCCTCAACAATGACGGTGCGGAATTGTAAGATGAAGTTGTTTACGCATTGTTCAGACGGCCTAGGGGTATTCCGATATAATCATCGTGATCATCAGCCGGAAGTAGAATTTAAATCTAATCAAAGCGGCTATTGATTCTAATACAAAAGGCGCACGATGGTGGTAAGAAGGTTTTCGAGGGGTTTCGTTCGCGATCCAGTTTCTGGTGTTCTTTTGTCCCGTGGAGGAATCATTCATGAAAGATCCCGCCAGGAAGTGACCCGGACTAGAAGAAGAAGAAGCGTACTTGAAGCGGCCGCCGCGCCGCGCCGCGCCGTCGAGCGTCATCGATCCGAGTGTGCCCTAAGCGCCGCGAGTTTCTTCGGGGCCAGGCTCTCCTCCTGGCTAAAGAAGTAGTTTCCGCCGCATCATTTAATCAGACTTACAACCGGACTGAATTCAACCGGGCTTGCCTAATGGAGGAGCTGGCCCGGTTTTCCTTTCTCGGCTGGCAAAACTTTCCGGGAATTTATGAAACGTTCGCGATGATCGATGACCGACCAGCTCCTATCGTTCAACGCGCAGACACGCTGTTAGCACCCGTACTAGCAATTATAGATTCTCCCGACCAGAGTGGAGATATAGAGAGAGATATAGAGAGAGGGATATAGAGAGAGATATAGGGAGAGAGATATATAGAGAGAGTTATATGTATAGAGAGAGATATAGGGAAAGAGATATAAAGAGAGAGATATAGAGAGAGAGATATATATATAGAGAGATATAGAGAGAGAGATATATATATATAGAGAGATATATATAGAAAGAGAGATATATATATATATATATATATATATATATATATATATATAGAGAGAGAGAGAGAGAGAGAGAGAGAGAGAGAGAGAGAGAGAGAGATATGGAGAGTGAGAGATATATAGAAAAATATATATATATATATATATATATATATATATATATGTAGAGAGAGAGAGAGAGAGAGAGAGAGAGAGAGAGAAAGTTCAAACCCCGGGACACACAGGGCTTGGTGTAAAGTGAAAATAGGATCGGCCCCCGGGAAAGGGACCCCGGGCAAATAAAGGTTTACCGAGGAAATTGATCGAGAACAGTCTGTCCCATTGACGAAATTCATAACATTAGACCCAGCAGGACATCGCGGATGGGATTCGAGCAGAATGGAAATCGGGTTACCCTGATCTAAATATTTATGGTGGACTGGAATAGCTTGGACGCTGGATCAGACCTGCTTGGGAGACATGGAATTGCCGAGATCCCTTTGACGTGTGGACTGCTGGACATTTTATTGTACTCAAGTGTACATTTTCTGCGAGATAGATTTGTGCTGGCAAAGATTGTCATTCGGTACTATCGTTTACAGAATCTATCTATTTCAGAAGATAGATTATCCCCCGTAACTACTGCGTCTTCAGGGTAGATTAACATAGATTAAAAGCATAGTGTATGCTTCCAAAGATTATACTTGAAATCTATAATATCATAATATGTACATACTACGAAATAGTTACTTAAGTCGATAAAGAGGAAGATTCCTCTATTTTACAATATAGATTATCCCTCGTAACTACTGCGTCTTCAGGGTAGATTAAGATACATTAAAAGCATAGTGTATGCTTCCAAAGACTAAACTTGAAATCTATAATTCCATAATATGTACTATGAAATAGTTACTTAAGTCAATAAAGAGGAAGATTCCTCTATTTTAGAAGATAGATTATTTCCACGATCAGGACAGATTTAAATGGATTGTGACTGAAAAATCTATAATTGTACTGCACAAACAATGCCCCAGTAGATTGAGAAAGGAGAAAGTCAATCTGTCGCAGAAGATACATTAAGATAGATGGAAAGTAAGATTTATGCAGTACGCCAATATTTGGACAACAGAAAGTGTAAGCAAAGTAAACGTAAACCTCCTTCCTGGTATTTCAAGAGATAAGAGGATTCATAGCATTCCAAATACAAGATTATCTCATGATCCCTATTATAAGATAGATTAACTGATATAATTTCAATTTCCCTTCCCGAAGATTGTATTTAGCTGATAACAGAACACAATCAGATTTTAATATCGTCTCAGATAACAAGAACCTAGGTTCGATAGATTAAGTATTTTCTGTATGAATAGCGATAACACATTTCAAGTCGAAGCTTTTGTCAGATTATGGAAATTGGAATAACTATCATCGATCAAACAAATCAATCTATCCCGAGTGTCTCCTGTTGTTTGACCCTCCGATGGCGGAGCCTGGGTCTGTTTCGACCTTATTGTATACCAATAGACTCGGTGCAGATAAGTCTGCCTTGTTCTGAGATTAAACTGCCTAGCAGACGACGCTTGTGGGCAAAGTGCTATAGTATATTGAGAAATCGCAGTACATACGATGGTAAAGCGGCAGAGGGGAAAGGGGAATCGTCGTCACATGTCATTCTGTATAAATATTTATGGAAACTGTAACTGTGTAATGTATACATACATGTATTTTATTTTATTACTCGTTCATTTTTACTTTACTCTTATTATTTTAAATATGGTTAACTCATTTTGTCGATTATAATTTGGAAGAAGTTAAATTTTAATGTTGGAGTTGATAATATGAAATCTGTATTTATTTCCTCACAACTTACTTTATTTAAAAAAAGAACAGTAAGAACAATATATATGTATATGTCGAATACAATACATATATTATATAATATGCGCAAGGTAATATAAAACAATACTTATTTACCTGCCATAGACGATTGATGAAGTTTCATCATTTGTATAGGCAAAAAGTTCAGTTGAGTCTTATTACCACGCTTATTATTCTTATTTGAACACGATGAAAAATTCAAATAACAGTGATTCTGGGTTACGGAAGTATTGATTTCAAACTAGTAGTAAATTCGCAATTATTAAAAAATTTTCAATTTCGGAATTAAATCTCATGATCAGAACGTCACAGCGATGTAGCATAAAAGTCTGTGGCGGGCCCGTGGTTACCGGTGCGGCGTTTAACGTGTTAATAATATTTTCAAGTATTCTTTGTCAGGATGTACGCATCAGTCCAAGTTAGTTATGGTCTCCAGCCCCCCACCCCCCCCCCCCCCCCACACAGAAAGGAACACAATTGTTATCAGCTAGTCGAAACGCTGGACTCGGAGGACGTTATCTTCCTGTGTAAATTCAAGAAAAGACGAGAGCAATCGGTGATACGTGGCACGTCCGTGCGCCCCCAGAACATCTGCCAAAGATGGCGAGAGCCTGGCACACGGATTAGCCACGGTTCCTTTCGGGCTCGCGCTGCGCCACTGTCCTCCTAATGACTCGGATGTAATGTCCCTTGGGGAAGAACGAGTTCAGTTGAAAGAGTGTCAAGCTCGGTGAAAAGGGGTCCCCCTCAAACGAGCCTCTTCAGGGTGGCGAAACGTATGGGGAACCGTGGAACATTAACCGTCGCCGGGCTTTTCCAAAGGACGTAGTACACAGTGTTGCGGGTGTTATTCGTCTCTACGCTACGTTGAAACAGATGTTCCCATCATACGGGCTTTTAAGATCTTCAAAACTGGAAAGCAATCTTCTGCCTTTTACAACGACTGAGAGAAGTTTGCTGCGAACTTCTTCGGCTAAAGAGAACCAGTTAGATAGATTAGTTCTGGGAAAGATTAGATTGATTCTGCAATTTATGAGTCTGTGGGTCGAAACCTTAGACCATATATACCTATAGACCCGGCATAGGTATAGTATGTGCATGCGATGCGATGTTCCGAGATCTAAAATTATCTGGTGCCCACAAGCCTCGATTCGAGATAATTCAAAATGGTGGATAGTGTATGAGACGAAGCGAGTGCACAAGTATATTTCACAAGTTCATCATTTGGTAAAAATTTGAAAAAATGGTGCAAACTTAATATTTTGTAACTAAAATATTCAAATTGTATTGTATACCTGTAAATAAATATTGTTTTATATTACCTTGCGCATATTATATAATATATGTATTGTATTCGACATATACATGTATATTGTTCTAATACATGTATGTATATTACACAGTTACAGTTTCCATAAATATTTATACAGAATGACATGTGACGACGATTCCCCTTTCCCCTCTGCCACTTTACCTTCGCGGTACTGCGATTTCTCAACATACTATAGCACTTTGCCCACAAGCGTAGTCTGCTAGGCGGTTTAATCTCGGAACAAGGCAGACTTATCTGCACCGGGTCTATAGGTATATATGGTCTAAGGTCCCAAGTGGGAAAAGAATATTTCTGGGTTAGGCGGGTGCTCTTTCTTCCGCGAGGAGGCAGAGGAGTGTGTGTGTCTCTAGCGGCCGAATTCGAGGCTCGCTGAAAATAAGTCGCAGGAACCTCGAAAGATCGTGTATCGGTGATAATTTAGTCGCGGGCGCGGCTTATAGAATCACAGGCGAGGTGAAAAACGACGCGAAAACGAACGAACCGCTCTGCGGATTCAGCAAACCGGGTTCGTTGAACCCCTCCCCCCGCTCGTTTAATTGCGCGGCTCCGCACCGGCTGCAACGGCCGCTGAAACGATACACTCGGTCGCATCCTTCAGACTCCGCGTTCTAACGATTAGCATGATCATCTTTATTAATTCGATGACACGTTCCGCTGAACCGACTCGATGCCCTCCCTCCCCCTAGCCCTCCACAACGGAAACGTAAAGGCTTTCTCGGAACGGACAATTTTCATCGTCGGAACGATCGACATAACCTCAAACCACCGGAACGCTTCCCTAGGGACACCGACGGGCTGGAACGACCGATCCTCTGGCACAAAAAAAGTTCTCTTCTAGAAACCGCTTTATCGGAACAGCGAAGACTCACTTTTCTCAAAAACAATGATCGTTATAGGAAAATCTGTTAGACTATTTTTAGGTTATGTTTTGTCCACTGAAATGATCGTTGTTTGATTGGTTAATCAAAGCAGTAAAGACTTTTCTATAAAAACAAAATAATTGCAATAACAGGAAGCTCTAGAACTTGTGCGCCCTAACCTAAAATTTTCCAGCGAAGCCAGCACTACGCTACGCTTGCTCCTAGGGATTTTATCTTTTGTCTTCACGGTCTGGCAGCAACCGTGCACAACCGAACCTACGCACAAGTATCATAATTAATAAGCCTGTAATAATGGTGTCCGCGAGAGAGCATTGTTTAATCGTTATCAACGGATCGAACCTTGATAAAACCGACGTGTCCGTGTTTGGCTATAAAACACGGGTACGTCTCTCCCTGCCCCAGTAATTCGCAATAGCCTCTGTGAAAGTGGATGGGCAACGATCGGAATGAGTTTGACGTCCATTAACGCGAATCATTATTCCGGCTAGGATTAATTAAGTTCAGCCTCGATGCATACGGGTCTAGGACATTCGACGCGTGTTCAACACGTAAGCGTTCAAGGCCCGATGCTGTGCATAATTGAAAAGTTAGAAACTCCTGGTAAGCAATTACCCGGACGACTTCCGGGTGGCCCCAGCGAAATTCGTTTCGGATTCCGGTTAACGTCGAGGGGGGCCGAAGGACTTCGATGTTCCGGGCTTTACCGGTGAATTTTCTATACGTTTCTCACTATGTCGAGTATGAAATTAGACCGCTAATTAACTGGGCTTCAATATGGCATGGGTTGGCCGCCACTGGAGGGGAAGAACCTAGGACTATCGAAGCCCAACGTTCTCTAGTAATTTTTTCCTATACATTTCTCACTAGATTTACAGTAGAAAATTTAACGTTTCTCACTATGTCGAGTATGAAATTAGACCGCTAATTAACTGGGCTTCAATATCGCATGGGTTGGCCGCCACTGGAGGGGAAGAATCTAGGACTATCGAAGCCCAACGTTCTCTGGAAATTTTTTCCTATACATTTCTCACTAGATTTACAGTAGAAAATTTAACGTTTCTCACTATGTCGAGTATGAAATTAGACCGCTAATTAACTGGGCTTCAATATGGCATGGGTTGGCCGCCACTGGAGGGGAAGAACCTAGGACTATCGAAGCCCAACGTTCTCTGGAAATTTTTTCCTATACATTTCTCACTAGATTTACAGTAGAAAATTTAGCATTAGGGCTATCAAACGGATCCACCTTTACCCGGCAGCTGTAGCTTAGACCATATATACCTATAGACAGGGCGTAGATAATTTTCCGTGTCCGAAAGATGAAATCAGCTGAAAGACACTGTGACGTCACATTTGTACAAGCTATGCTCATCGACAGTGCCTACGCTTGGCTTACATGGGGAGTGGGGGTCAGCGGGTGTGCCATGTACACAGTACATAGAAAGAAATTATCTTAAGACTTATCTTGTGACGTCACAGTGTCCCATCATCTTTCAGACACTGAATTCTCAGTTTTCCTATACACATACTATACCTATGCCGGGTCTATTAGTATATATGGTCTAAGAGCTGTAGCATTAAAGTTAGTTTTCAGTGGGCCGAATAAATTCTCAGTAGTAAAAGAGAGTGGACAGTACGCGTGCAGTGGTGCCAACACAGTTTCCGTCCGAAACAGAAAATCTAGGGAAACAACTGTCTCGCGACAACAACAGTCAGGGCACTAAAAACCGTTTACATACTGCGTGCACCGTCGGGTGTCGACATCGTTTTACGACGCGTAGTGCTTTATTCGGATGCTTAGAGCGGAGACGTATGACCAGCACGAACGAGGGAAAATTACAATGTTCCACGCTCTCTCGTGGGGAATAGGCTTGGACCTTTTGTGAAACGCTGGCGCGACCGAGGAAATGAGCGAAAGATGTTCCGGCGTTGAATAGCCTCACGAAAAGGAGGCGAAGAACGTCGTCGTCGTCGTCGTCGAGCCGGCGACCATGATCGAACAAATAATGACGGCCATGAGGAATATGAGAGCCGAATGACGCGCTCGGGAGACATTTTCATTTCACTATGGCCGAGCCGTAACGCTAATACCGTTCAAATTGAAATATCTTCAAAACTAATAGCCTCGGATAGAAAGACCTTGGTAATTTCTTACAGAGAATTTCAAGCTGTATCGAATCAACTTTGAGGCCACTTGTTCTCGAAAATTTTGATATTATTCGCATTAAAAAATTACTGGACGAACGAACAAACATTAGGGAATAAAATGCAAAAGATCGCGTTCGAATTTCTGTTTTGGTTGCGTCAGGAAAAAATTTTTAAAGAGCGACGGGCGAATGGGAAAATCGGTCTATATCGGAAAACTGAATTCGCAGGATTTCGATATTTTTTCGGGCCAGCATTTCGGTGGATTCGCAAACTTTTAATTGCAACGCGTGGTCCGGTTTCGCGCGTGCAACACCTCGCTGTCGGACAAAAAGGAAACCCTGCAGGGGCTCGGTCGGCCATCGCATGCAGACACCGTTATGCATGTCGTACGTGCGAACGAAAGGGACATACCCGCGGGGAATGCAATCGCGAAGCGAGAAAATCAGCTTTCGCAGGGGTTCTCAACCCGCGAACCCAACGGACGAACGCGCCCGATAACACCTTGATCCGATTAAAGTTTTATCTCCGCCTCAAACATTTTGGAATTTCGACGAATTTATTCCTAGATCTATATTTCGAGGATTTTACGTTGAACGCGAATCGAATTCTCCGTCATGGGGACTGTTTTTCGTTGATTTCGATGTAGTGAAACCCTGATTTCCAATGTTACCATAATAGCAATTTTAAAGCTTGAAAATTTTCAGAAATTTCTATGTTCCAGGGATTTTTTGTCGCGTGGGAATTGAACTGTCCGAGATCATAGGGATTTTTTTGTTGCTCTCGGTATAATGTAACACTGATTTCCAGTGTTACCATGATAATGATCTCGACTATTTTCAATCGGGAATATCCCTTTCATTAGAATTTTTATGTAGATTTTCCAAAACTGCACAGTTTATCGGCTAGCAAAGCCTATTACATATTATTAAAGTTAGCAGAGTTGAGTTATAGTGACAATTTGTACGGAATGAATTTTGGTTCGGCAGAAAGGGTCGATTGGAAACGTGTAAGCTGGGCGGTGCAGTGTTGTCGATTGAAAAAGAGGAGCGGAGCAGGCCATATGCGTCTCCCACAGAGAAAAGGGAGAGTGCAGGGGGAATACAGATCGTTGCAACTCGATGCAACGACCAATCGGTCACGTGATAACAGTCAAAATCTCAAAACGTTATTCTCTTATCTCTTCACAATAATAGGGAATGGTGGAAACACCTCATTCGCAAATTTTACTAAAGAATATTTATCGAGGCAGTACTGCAACATTCCGCGGGATTACCTTTCCGTTTTTAATCTGTTTGTGACATTTTTCTGATTGAAACGATACACAGCATGATGCAGTTTGAATCGTGCTTCCATTATCCGAATGGGACGCGCAAATAAAATCTGCACGAGCTCATTTCAATCAGAAAAGTGCCGAGGGGTATGTTGATAAAAAAATCATGAAAGAATCGTTGGAAAGAAAAGAAGTTCTGATAACAAGTTGGTACTGTTTCATCGACACGCCGATGTTTTGTTTACTCTCGCTCTCCTTTGCTACGTTCTACAGAGATCAAGTAACAGTGTTCCCAGACGATGTAAATAACATTTTGAGCCCCATGTTGGAACATCGCATAAATCGAGTCATTACTGCATTTAAGATTCCCCAGGCGTTCGTCGAGCGTCGGCAAACGATTCCGAAGAAAACCCCCGGCGCGATTCTTTCGCGGCGGTTTTCAAGGCCCCGTCGATCGGCTCGTTTCACTGGCACACATAGCGTGTGTTCGTGGAACCTGTCTCGCTGGTGTTATCTCGCCTTAATATCGCCGGCTTATCGTTACTAGTTCTCCGACTGCGTGCGACACCCGCACGCATCCGTGCACACAATCGCCTGACGGTTGCAACCTGCGCGCACAGAGCGAACACCGCAGCCGCCGTCGCGATTACATAACACGCATCATTCACGAACCCGGCTGTTATGCGGACAAACTAGGCGTTTCGAAAGTAATCGGGCAACGCTGGCTGACAATTAGACGCCTAGAGCGTCGTCGGACACCGTTTCGCCGGCGTCCAACCGACCGTGCGCGGTTATTATTAGACTGAACTCGAACTCCGACGGTCGAACGCGTCCGTTTCTCAGATTCCGATAGATTGGGCGACCCTAACACCGACGTTTTTATGCGAACTTCATGTAAACAGGCTCGTTCCACATCGATACCTCTACCGATTTCTTTTAGACTATTTTTCTACGATTTTTATACTCTGCGTCGGGATAGACCCAGGCATCACCAGAATCCTCCAAGTGCTGATCTTTGATTTTCAATTGATTGTCAGGGTTAATTACTGGTATACAGTGACTAGGTGACGATTAGCCCGGGGTCAAGAAAGACCCGGGCACCGCCAGAATCTTCCAAGTGCAAATCTTTGATTTTCAGTAGATTGACAAGGTTAATTACTAGTATACAGTGACAAGGTGACGATTAGCCCAGGGTCAAGATAGACCCGGGCACCGCCAGAATCTTCCAAGACCTAATCTTTGATTTTCAATAGATTGTCAGGGTTAATTACTGGTATACAGTGACAAGGTGACGATTAGCCCAGGGTCAAGATAGACCCGGGCACCGCAGGAATATTCAAAGTGCTAATCTTTGATTTGCAATAGACTGTCACTGTTAATTACTGTTATACAGTGACAAGGTGACGATTAGCCCAGGGTCAAGATAGACCCGGACACTGCCAGAATCTTTCCAGTGCTAATCTCTGATTTTGACGGAATCATACGTTCACTGAAATGGCAAGTATATTTTGTCTTCATGGTGGTGAATCATACGGGGCAGTTAGGAGTCGAACTAAAATATTCTGGGCTATTGAATAAGTGACATGAGTCACGTAGAATGAAACTCACCTCTGGGTGGAGCCGGTGGTGCCCTCTTCGGGGTGTCGTCCGCAGAGGGTGTTCTCTCCCTCATGCTTTCCTATGGGACCCCTTAGAGCCACCACTTCGGTGAACCCATATGCCACGTCCTCCTGAAACATATCAGAGAGAGAAATCTTAAAGACTCATTCAATACCGCATTCCAATTTCATCGGGAACCGAAGAACGCTGATGAGAACGCTTTCAGACGTTCGAGTCTTTCGCGAGCCAAATCGATTAACCACTCTTCAATCTTTTTTTCAACATTTCACAGCCGGAATACTTGACTGCAGCTTAACTATTTCTATTGTAGACTACTATTTTTTTTTTTTTAAAGTAGAATGACCCTTTTCTCAATTGTATCACCAGTTACTGTATATCTGAAGAAATAAATTTATTGAATAAATTCTCTTCAATGCATCTCTGCAGTCTCAATCAATTTTTTATATAAAATTTTACAAGGTGTCTTTTGACATATCGATGGATACACTTAATCCATCATTTCAAGTGTAGCTGAACAACGATTGATCACCATTGTGGTCATTGGTGGTTTTCTTGAACGGAGAATACACGAATGAACGTAACCAGGGTGTAACCTCGGAAGGATCGAATTTATTCTTCATTTTGACAAACTATCGTTCGAGACCGGTTGAGAACCGCTGTTCCAACGCTCGATGATGCAGTAGGAGAGGTCTAGAGCTGCGGCCTGGTCATATCGCGATGCTCGGCGCAGCTCGTGTCGTGTCATGGTGTGAGGGGGTACCGGTACGTGTGCACGTGTATGTGTACATGTACGTGGTGCCTGGTAGCTTGGTATCACCTGCGCGATACTGGTATTCGATTCTGCGGAGGCCCGGCTTTTTCATCCGGCGTTTGCGTTGCGCAGAATCCGCAACCGGGCTTCGCTTTTCCGTGCTTATTGGAACGCGAACCCCCCGGCTTCTCTCCATCGAGTGGATACATACCACCTCGTGCACACGGAGAGTTTCGGGCCAGCTTTATTTGCCCGGGTTTGATTAGTTCATTCGTTTCACACGCTCCTGTTTTCTTCGTCTATTGCACGCGCGCGCGCGCGCGCGCGAGCGCGAGCGTCGGAGCTTGGCGAGAGGTAAATACGCACGTGTCTCGGACTGTGTTTCTATTATTAGGGAACACAAAGGCGAACGGCCGGTGATCGAGCGAATTTTAAGTCGCGAGAGATACACTATGTCCGTGATCGATCGTGGATCGGGTTTGTTCGAGGTCGAGGATACACTTGGCGGTGAGAAACAAACCTGGGTGCCTGAATGTAGGTACCTGCGTTGGGTACGCGGAGATAGGTAGCCGTAGGCAGCAAAGCTAGGTACCTGAGCCGAGTATTCATATCAGGTATCTAAATATAGGTATACATATCGGTGGACAGTAGATTTATGTATTTATGACCAACACGAGTGGGTGCAATTTAAAGCAGTAGAAACATTAGAAGAATTGTAAAATACCGTCGTACTGTTTTAAACCTATTAGATATATTTAGGAAGAAAATAAAGCTCTATTTCACTCCAGTTTGTTGCCATTCAGGTGGAAAAGTTTTATTTTGCAAATTCCTTTGTCTACGTATCAGGTACTGTCCGTACGCCAAAAGAAGTCCCTCGAGACGGCTGAGGGGCAAAGGGGGTTCTCGCTCGCAGCCAATGGTTATCTTTGACGTCACACACTTTAGCCAATAATTCGGCTAGAACCGAGAGCTCGTGTGGAATGACCCAATCGGACTGTTTGTTGTCGAATTCCTGCCAGGAGACTTCTTGTGGCGTACGAACAGTACCTAAGAATATGCATCGCAAAATAGATGCCTAAAATAGTCGACTGCAGCAAGCATCTAACCATATAAATAAAAAAATACCTGAATGAGAACTACTTTCGAGGTCTATAAATAGTACCCGAAGGCAATCTCCAACATTCTACAGTTCATGAAATATAGAAGTACCTGAGTGAGAACCTCGAGCGCCTATGGTACTTGAACGAGAATTATAGAAATTTATAGTACCTGAAATCAAATGCTTAAATCCCCCGGTTTAGAGTATCCAAAATAAAAATCTCCTAAACTTGAAGTGGCCGCATTCAAACGACCCGCAATATAAACTACCATAATAACAGTACCCGAACGAAGTACCTGAAAATTTTCAAAAGTCAGCACCTGCGATATAAGGTAAAATCTAAACAAAGTAACCAGAAATCACCATATCCACAGAACCTGATGTAACTAACCAACCCCTCTGCCCCCCACCACTACATAAATCGTTATCCAACAGTAAGTAACAAAATTGATTACCCCCCTATCAGATAAGACATAATTTCACGGATAGCATGAGTGCCTCGAATAACAGCTACTGGCGACATTAGGCGATAAGAAAAGCGTTCGAGTCGGGTATATCTTACATAGAACGGTTCCATTCTCTATCGATAACCGAATGAACCCGAGTTACACAATAGACACACGCACGCACACACACAATCATATGTCGTACATCCTCGAGAAAAATCGTACGAAAAATATCTCGCTCTCTCGGATGAACGGAACACGTTTCCCGACGTGTTATTAATAAATAATTTCTATAAATAACAGAAACAACAGCGATTTCCGAGGGGTGGGGGGGAAAGAGCCGGATAAGGTAAACGAGCTAAACATTGTTCGCCGGGGCGAAAGCTAAACAAACGATAAGGCGGAATTCGCTCGTTTCTATCTCGCGCGTGGTGCATGCGAGAGCGAGCGCGCGTGCATCCATAATCAAGGCCAGCGGTGCTCAATTACCAATTTCCACCGGCGTTATCCTCAATTTCCGCGAAACGCCAGCAATTTCGTATCATCGAAATGTCGCGCGAACAAACACCGAACGAACGGAGGGCTTGCGCTAATGCTGTTCGAAGGACCGTGGTTTCGAACAGTGGTTCCCAACCAGCGGTACTATTTTGTCTGCGATGATTTTCAAACGAAACCGTCGTCGACGCATTCGTCACATTTTTCCGATCAAGACAAGCCCAAACACGAAACAGTTTGGATCTCATGACTAGTTCGGATAATCGAGGTGCCACTAAATCGTGGATCAATGAAGTAGACGTAACCCAAATTGCATCGTGTTTGGGCTCGTATCAATCGGAAAAATGTCACAAATATGACGGTGTAGGTTTCGCTAAAGAAACAATTGAAAAGACAAAAGTATTGTCAATAAGTTAACATTGCTTTAGCTTTCTAATCTCTTATCATATATTACACTTCTCAGCGTATTTATATATGAGCGTGTACTTGGTGAAATTCTTTACAAATATCGTGCACATCTCTGCGACATGTATCGAGGCATTACCGTACCTCGAGCGAGGTTCCGGGTGGAAACCATTGCTTTAGCTTTCTAATCTCTTATCATATTACACTTCTCAGCGTATTTATATATGAACGTGAGCTTGGTGAGATTCTTTACAAATATCGTGCACATCTTTTTGACATGTATCGAGGCATTACCGTACCTCGAGCGAGGTTCCGGGTGGAAACAGGAAAAAAGAGGATCGATATCATTCGCACGATTTACAGGAACGTCGCGTAAACAGCAATTTAGTAAAAAAAAAAACAACTAGCTAGTGGATTAATTGAGTGCAAAACCGAGCCGGTTAATCGATATCGCGGTCACTTAAGAGTGCTTCTGTGAAAACGGACAAAGAAGAAGAAGTCGACGAAGGAGAGAAGAGCGGAAGATGGAGGACGGGGGGGGGGGGGGGGGGAGAGAGAAAGAGAGAAAAAAGCGAAGAAACGGAATGATTCCAGTGCCAGTGGTGCACTGCAGACTTTTCCACAGCGGAATGCCGCGTTTCAGCATTCCAGGCGAACACTGGAACCCTCAACAGACTTTGATTTATAGGGATTCAGTGTTTCTGGCTCGTCGTTAGACTATGGACACCCTTCCCGAGCGTAATGCTGTTCTTCTTTAGCTCGTTAGCATCCCGTCTGCCAATATTAGGGCTGGTAATTAGGGACTGAGAAATTTCAAATGATTTCCCGCCCCTTTTACTTGATATCACTTTTTTTTTTCAAAATGGCAGACACTGCTTGTCTTGTCACGAAAGTTAAATGAATCTGAAATCCATTTAAACATTGAATGTTTGTTTTCATAAAAAGTCCCTAGATCTCACTAGAAGCCGATCCCATAAGAACTGAGGAAAATTCCGTAGAACTCGCTATGATTGAGTTCCGATCGTACGATGGTATTACGTAATGAGGGAATTGAATGGAATTCCTTGGTTGCAGTCTTCGGTGTTTTTCCACTTTTTTTTTCAATTTTCAGTTTCCCCACATGATAATTGCTAGTTACATAGCAAAATAAAAAAAACTGACGTTGGAAGTAAGAGCAACTCGGTATTGAAAAACTGTGGCACGATCACCTCTCACAGTGGTTAATAAAGCTCGTACTATACTATACGGTTACTATAAAGTAACCATCAGCGGCGGTTTTATTCAATGATGCCAATGACACACACACGGCCCGTCATGTGCAGATGCAGCGGCTCTCATGACAGTCGAGAATACCAGGTCAATAATCTTGAGCATATCAAAATTATGATCTAGATTTTTTTTATTGTTTCAATGTTTGTAAAGTCGAGACTTTTATAGATTTCAATGCCGGTCGCTGCAGATACGTAGGAATCAATGACAATATTGAATTTATCGGAAACCCCGCGCCTCGGTTAGACTCCATTTTGACCACGCCCTCGTCGACTTTCTTTGCTCTAGTCGAGTTGACAATTTTTTAATGGGCTTTAACATGGCATTAGGTGGATACGTTTTAAAAGCGTTTAAGTGATTGCTTCGATTAAATGGACGTCGTACACGTCGAGACCGTACATTTATGGAACAGCCACTCCCCTTTTATTATCAATTATTGTGTATCCCTAAACATGTTCGAGTTTGTATTTTAAGACTGTTTTACTGTAACTCGTTTGATTGGTTCTTCAACCTTCATCTATGCGATATGAGCAGAAAGTTTTCGATTATAGATCAAAATCCGCCATTTTTTTTTTTTTGTTAAAGGAAGTCACTAGTTAATATCCTTGCAAGTGCTTTATTTAAACCACTGACACATTACGAAAAGGATAACGATTACACGCTTACGCGAACTAAGGATGATTACAAAATTTCTCAAGGCTCCGCCTCCTTGGCCCCGCAGACCCCAGGCCACGCCCCCAAGAACTCGTTCAGCCGTCACAAAACATTGGAAACCTAATATCACTGGTGATACGCGATTGTTCCCATTCCAGCGAGTTATTTAACAACTATGGTCGTTAATCGGCCGCTTATATCGCCGGCTTTATAATTACAATCGTCATTGGCGGCGTCGAAGTGGACGGGGCATTCATAATCGATGACGAGCGGCATTTAAATCTATCCCGCGTGTGAATTGTCGTTAATTGACTCGCAATGGCCTTTGCCAAGTTGGGCGACGAAACACGGCCCGCAAAACATCGGGAAAAATTCCGTCGAATTCGAAATCGACGGCGTTGACCTATTTTCCACGCACAAAGGCCGTGCACGCGTCGCGTCGGGGGAAAAAGCAAACCCGGAAATTTTAAAATCATATTTCGATAGTCTCCTTTGTTCCGGATTTGAACAACGAAGACAATTTAACCGCGCTCTCAAAATTGTTGTGGGGAAATTGACGATTTGGATAACTAGGATAACTAGCCGTCAGATAAGTAGCCGCTGGATAACTAGCCTCTCGATTCAAAAATTGAAAGACATTCATATTGATCAGTGATTTGATGATAAAATAAAATATTGATTAGTGTCATCGATCGTTAATTCGACGTTCAGCGAGACGTTCGACGGAACTGGCTCCGCCTTTTTGCGGAAAAACTGCGAAACTAAATAGCTACGTGTCCCGGGTTCGATTGTATAAGCCCCCTCTGCAAATGACACCCGTTTTCGCGTTTCTATCGGACGTCATGCGCAAACCTCTCAACTGCAAAAAATTCGCAAATTTGAACACCGTGCTGCGCCCCCGCCCCATGAACTATTGCGCCTCTTTCTTCTCTTCTGTTCGGTAAATTTTCACCAAAAATTTTTATTTCTCTTTCTACTCTTACTCTCAATTTGCTCGATCAGACTAAATACATAAAATGCAAATAATTTTTCTTCTTTTTCCATGCAACTTGCATCAGTATATCGGCGATATTTTTCTGATTAGAACGAGTCCAAACGTGACACAATTATCTATTTGTTTGCTTAGTCCTCGATTTAATGGAGTCATTCGACCAACACGGATAATAGAGGTTCTACAATATCGTGAATACACAATTGTAAACGCAATACAATTTTATGGAACTTTCACCAACATATTCCTGGCATTTTTCTAATGAAAATGATACCAAATATGATATAATTCCGATGATATTTACGTGTGTAATGGACGATGAAATTTTAGTGCGCATGGAAGGACAGCGTATGGGAGAGAAAAAGACGCGGAGAGTCGCAGTCGCCGGCACAGTTCAAAGACCCGCCGGGTTCTCACAATGTAATACCAATAAAAACCTTTTTTATTATTACTAATTTTTTTATGAGACTTTCAACGATATATTTGTGACATTCTTCTGATGAAAATGATACTAAACACGATATAATTCGCATCATATTTACATTAATTGCCGTTCATATAATTTTAATGAGAAGTTACGCGGGGTCGCCAATACACACGTAAATATAATCGGAATTATATCATATTTGGTATCATTTTCATTAGAAAAATGGCAGGAACATGTTGGTAAACGTTCCATAAAAAAATAATGAAAAATAAAGAAGTTCTGTCATGGGATTAGTAGTGGTCTCGCACCGATATACCCGACCCGATTATGTATATTATGTTTACATTTCTCGGCGACCGAGGCCTCTCGAGCTTCCCAGTCCATTTCTACGTTCAGCACAAGTCAAAGAATAGTATCCCTGGACGATAGTTGTCTCTCGCCGGACCCGTGGTTGGGACAATTATCGAGAGAATACTGTATTGAGGTCACCTTCCGGCAATTTGCGAGCAGTTTTACAACCTCTTTCGCCGGATGTATACGAATTTTGTTGACGGTTTTAGGTAAATCGTGTACAGGCGTCGCGGATACCCTTTGAAAATCGAATCAGCCGATCAAAGGAGGTAGAGAGACCGACGTTTCCCGGGCACAATGACGTTTCAGGTAGCCTTTCCGCAATACTCGAAAAACAGAAGGACGCTCGAACGCGTCCCGGACAAAAGAAACGGGTCTGTCTCCCCGTCTTTTGTCCTCCCTGTTCCCTCTCTGTGCCTGAATTTCGAGTCAAGGGGTGGAGCGAGGGCGGGGGCGTGAAGGGGTGGAGGGGGACGAGGAGGAATATTAAAGAAGAAAAAAAAAAAGAGGACCGACCGGGTTAGGTCCGATCTATCGCGGTTAGAAACGAGAGCCGGACTTCGGAACGAGAGAAACAGGGAGGGACGGAGAATCGCGTGAGCGAAAGGGTGGAAGAAAGAAAGAAACAGGTCCCGGGGAACAATACGCAACCTCGTCCGTGAGAACCTCTCGCGATGCTGCGAGGATGATGACGATCCGGCTCCTGAATAGCGCTAGTTTCATTAAACTTTTGTTCTTTCGGTGTTGGGAGCTGTTTCCATAAAGCGTCGGCACATTTTAGCGCTGCAGTTTCTATTTATTAACCCTTTGTTCGTTTGGTGGACGATCAAACAGAGACTTCCCGGTATCTGTGTCATGTACACTTCTTCGAACGATTTACACGAAGCTTCTCGCAGTTACGTTCATTCAAGTATGTATCTCTTTGTTTGTCACAGTGAGGCGAGATTTTAATGAAGACAATTTTCCCCGATTGGATTGTCCCGATACGGGACAGTGACGCGTCCAATTGTGCACTCTATGTTAACATCGTTGTCGGCCGATTCGAAACCGCCAAAGAAATGCTCAACACTTTCACAACCGCCCACATAAGGGCAAAGAAAATGGCCGAGGACAGCTGCAGCCTGGCAGCGAACCGAACACCGAATATGGATGAAGTTTCCCACTAGCGTAAGGAATCGCATTCACCTTTTTACATACAATTAACGGTAGCATGCATCTGGAATGTTGCATAATACAGAAAGGATGACGAACTGTCCGATCGTTCATTAACATGCTCCGAAAATGCTACGATGTTACCTACGTGCGCGTTTATCCGAGAAGAAAAATCAAGCGGAACCAACATTTAGTTACCATTGATTAGATTTTTTAATTGTTTTTTAATGAAACTTTCATCAACATATTCGTGACATTGTTCCGCTTAAAACGAGTCCAAACACGATACAATTCGGATTGTATTTTCTTGAGCAATCCGCGATATAGTAAAACCTCTATTATCCGAACCGTACCGGTGATTCCATTGTATCGTGAATTAGAGAAATACGGTCCAAATAGTATCGTGCTTGTGTTCATTCGAACCAGAAAAATGTCACGAATATGATGGTAAAGGTTTCATGAATAAATAATTAAGAACACAAAAAAAAGTTTTGTTAGGTTAAAAGACAAATGGGGCGGGTCGGTGGTTTCGGACCAGGAAAAAGTGCACAAGGGTGGCCCGGACGAGGAATTATCCTTCGGATCTGCGATATCCCGACGTCCACGGGATCTACGGGATAGATTTGGCTTCGACAGAGCCAGCGGGACGATTAAGGAACGGCCGAGGTGTATTTTCGTCGGCCTCGGCTCCTATCGGTACCGTAAAATCGCGTTGCGCCATTCCCGACGACGCCGAACTTGCACCGTTGCATACAGGGTGTCGGAAAAGTATGCTTCAGCGTAGCGTATCACTGATACGCGCTTTCTAAACATTATATTGAGCCGTTTATTAAATGATCGAACCGTAGCGCCGATAACATCTAATATTTATTATTAACAATAATACGATCGATAGAAGAGACATATTTATTGTATTGAGCCATCCTACCGAAATAAAATTATGGAAAATAAATTAAACTGAAACAACGTAACAGTAACGAGATTAGAAATGATTCTATACCGAATGAAAAAATAACATAACATACAAATTGTAAAAATTTTATTTCTAACATCGAATAGTGCAAAATGAACAAAAGTAGATGACAATAGAATAAATTCACTGGACCAGCAGTGTAAACCGACCACCGAAGTCAGTGGCACCGTTCATGCACATGCATGCATCTGACAATCGAGTCGGAAAAAAAATCGAGGAAACTGCAAAAGCTTGATTTTTGTTGCACAAGTGCATTCGGTATCGGTAATTTCGTGTTTCTGCCGTTCGCAAACAGCCCCGGCTTCGAGCCCGTTCCGCGCACTGTCGATTTGCAAATAAATTACGGCAGACGTCGGTAAATCACGTTAGCTGCATTCGGCGCGCCGTTGCACTCGCCGTTGCACTCGCGAGACCCGGAGCACATACGCGACGCGTACCAACGCTTTCGAAAGACACTGCCACGTGCCATTAACCGCTGACGTGTTCGGACACCATTGTCTGCGGACGCCATAATTGTCGCTTCTATGGGGTACACCGTATCTTGGACGATTATACTGACTTTTGCGCATCCACTACATTTTTGGTGCATTCCGCTGCTTTGTGTGTCGAATGCGCCAAAAATAGAGATCTAATTTTTACTGATCCAATTTTACCAACATATTCGTGACGTTTTTCTGATTGAAACGAGTCCAAACACGATACACTTCGGATCGCATTTACTCGTGTAATTCACTATTCTTATATTCCACCGATTAGTTCCGATACTAGAGGTTCCACTGTATCGTGGATTACACGAGCAAACATAATCAGAATTGCGCCGTGTTTAGACTCGTTTTACTCGAAAAGATGTCACGAATATGTTGATAGAAGTTTCATAAAATAATAATTAATAATAGCTACTAGAAGCATATTTACGTCGAATTGACTCCGAATAAACCGATGCTACAGTACATAAATGGACAAATCGTGTACATCATTATACGGTTGGGATCTCTCAGGATGATTACGCGAAAGTAAAAAGGATGCGAATGACGGGGGATGGAGGCTCGTCTGGTTTAAAAGAACATGGAAACGTTCGGTTCGTGTTTACTCGCCGAAATGAAAATTGCAAGCTCGTCGTTGCACCAGGGAAAATCGAACCATGTAAACCGTGCTTCGGCCGTTTCGTTTCGCCGACCATTAACTTTTTACGCGGCCTGTAACGTTTTTCGGAAAATTCGTCCGGTCGAAAACTCGGCCCGCGAATCGTTCGTTTTCATTATTCATTTCAGTTCACAGACTAGACGCGCCCTGTCGAACTCGACGATTTATTAATAAACATTTAAACGTTCCATTGGTTCTACAAAATGAACCACGGCGGACTATTAAAAATCGAGGTAGCAAAAAGGCAACACAAATTGGAAAATCGCAAGACGAGTTTACTTTTCCCAAGAATCACGGTTCTATTTTTAAACGGAACAGGTTCTCCAGCTGTACAAATCGCTGGGACGCTCAAGAAAGTATAATGAGCCATTAAGCGTCGTCGTCTAGAAGTACGGTAGAATCCGATTCGTCGACGGAACACGGATCGGTTCGTTAATTCGTGCCGCTCGGCCCGTGAGCAGTAGGTGTGTCTAGCGGCAAGAATCATATCACTCGGCGATCATCGAAGTACAGTAATGCCTCGATATTTGTGAAAGAGATGTACACAACATTCCAGCACAATTTATCCCCACTGTTGCTACTACAAAAATTTCACAAATCTCACATGCATAATTCTACTTGCTTAAAGTCTTAATAGCTAATGAATTACTGATTAGTTCGGATAATCGTGGTTCCACTATATCGTGGATTACACAAGTAAATAGAATCCAAATTGTATCGTGCTGGGGCTCAGTTTAAGCAGAAAAACGTAAGGAATGCGATGATAAAAGATTCGTTAAAGAATAATTTAAAAAAAAGTTTTGTCACTTTTTTATGTCATCAAAGAATCGTACTTTGTATGTACACGATATAAGTCACATTTCGGTCCCGAATTTTCGCAAATATCTCGAGACAATCCAGCCATTTAGCGAGAGTATTTTCAAGGAATCCCTGTCGCCATTAAATCGATCAGGCCGGTCAGCTACTACGTCAAAGCCGATCAATCGCAGTGCAATCGTCGCGCGAATTAAAACGTCAAACGAATCGCGATTCAATCAAACGATCGTGGCCCAAACGCGCGCACAGAAGACAGACTCGTTTACTTCGAGTGTTAGAAAATCGATCGACCGTTTCCCATGAAACGTAATTCCCATTCGTCAATGATTAATCAATCGAAAGAAAAAGCAAAGAAAAATTCTGAGGGTAAACGAAAACGATTTCGAACATTCGTGAAAGTTGAGTTCCTCGCGGTTGATTATTTTGCAGGGAGAGAGTCTCGGTTTGGAACGATTATTATAACGGCTAGGGTGCAGAAGTGGCATAATCGTTACATGGGGCGGTTCTACGGACAAAACCGTGTCGAAAACGGGGTACGACTTTTTCCCGTGCGACACTTAGTTTTCGAGAAACTCGCGTTTGAAAATGGAGCGCCACAAGTGGGTCACGTGGGGGACTCTTGCGTGGCACACATTTTCAAAATTGATTTCCTCAGGAACGAAGCGTCGTACAGGAAAAATTCGTTTCACGTTTCCGACGTACTTTTACGCGGAGAGAGTAATCCTGTGTGCATTCGAGCAACCATCGAGTTAAATTGCGTTTCCGTGTGGCTCGTGAACGTTAGACGACATTTTTCATTAAATTTTGATTTGCTTAAAGAAATCACGGTAAAACCAGGCAGTAAAAATTACTGGATAATATTATAGAGACCTTGAAGAGTACCGGGAAATTTTTCGAAATTTTTTCGAAACTCAAAAACCTGAAAAATAAATTGTTTAGACGACCCAGTATGCAGAGGCCAGTGATTCGCACATAGCGGATCGCTCGGACAGCGTCGCGGCGAAACGAAATTTTTATTTTCGTGCTGGCGAATTCCACGGAACGCCAGAATCCGTGTTAATTTCGCTGCAACGACCGACATCTTTTTTTCTCTCTCTCTCTCTTCTCATGGCGGCGCTGGATTAATACGTTCGCCGAAGTCTGGCTGGTTTTAATTCGAATCGACGATGACGGGAAAATCGATCCCGCCTGATGAAAGAGCCGGCCGATTCGAAAGTTTTAATGGAATTCCTGTTTTCGCGAAAACGAGGGAAAAGTTGCGAATAATGCTCCCCGCGGCGGCAGAGCGGACCGTCGCCATTAGATTTGCAATTTTCTTTCGGCTAGAACAATGCGATTGCTTCCACGGAAGACTACCGTTCTCGCTTGCGAAACACACAAACGCTCAAACCGACGCGGCGGCTCATAGATACGAAAATCGCACGAAACGTTGCGCAAACCTAACTAAGACCTTCAAGAGATGCTGTTACTCTGACATTTCCTTCAGATTTTACTGCAGAACAATTGCCACAAGTTGTACAAAATCTGTGAAGTTGCTTTGTTTTTAATTATTTCTTGATGAAACATTTACCAGCATATTGGTGGTATTTTTCCGATTAAAATGAGTACAAACACGACACAGTATGAATTTCACAGTTTAAACCTCGATTATGCGAACTAATCGGTATCATATGGAAAACAAGTAAGCACGATCCGAAGTGTATCGTGTTTGGACTCGTTTCAATCAGAAAAGTTCCACCAATATGATGGTGAAAGTTTCGTTACAAAATTATGAGTAACAACAAAGTTAAAAATGCATAGACCAATCATGGCGATCGTGGGATCAACACTACGGGTTTTAGTTCCATAGAAACTGAATCCTCTACCTGACCGAGGTGAGTTAGAAAAGTCGTCCTAATTATTTCTGTCGAATGCAGAAAGCCCGGCCCGATGCTCGATTCGCTCGCCGCGAAGTGGAACATGAAATTATTTCCGACATCGTGGCTCCCGGAGCCGGCAACCACGTCGCATTAATGCTACGTTGAACATTTAATATCCGAAGAACATCCTCCACCCCGAAAGAAAACTCGTAAATCCGATACTTGAACGCTTTGAGCGTATCTCTCCCATCGAATCAGAAAATGGGTCATTTTTAGAAATGTCTCACTAGACAACTAAATGCTGTAGAGCCAAATAACTTTCTGGGATGTGTTCCAGCATGATTCTGCGTTTTCGAGGAATTTTTGTTGCTTTCTGGATTTAATAGTGTTCATCGCAGACGGTGTTGATTGACTCCAATGCTTGAACGCTTTGAGGATCTTCTTGCATCGAATCAGAAAATATAGGTCACTTTTGGGAATTTTTTACTAGAAAACTGAAGTACAGTAAACGCTTGATTCTTGTCCAACAGCCGTGTTTTTCATGGACAAGAATCGTGCCCAGAAGTGCTTTTTGATTTATGACTGCGTCTAGATATAGCGCCGACCGCGCCGAGCGAGACTTCAATAGAGAGCCGAACATAGAGAAGGACAGAATGAAATACAGTTCGCGTGACTGTCCGCGTCTCTTTCCTTCCGATGCGCTGTCCTTCCTTGCGACCGAAACTTTCACCGTCGATTAAATCACTAAATACAATTGAAACTATATCGTGTTTGGTGTCATTTTAATCAGAAAAATGTCAGAAATACGGTAGTGAAAGTCCCATAAACAAATAATGAAAATTAAGAGATTTGTAAAATCGATTCCTCGAGTCAATGTCGTGGTGTTCACACCGATATAACCGAGCCGGCATCGTGCCCACGCTCTGGACAAGAATCAAGCGTTTACTGTATGTAGAGTGAAAAAACTTTTTTGAATATATTGCAGCATAATTCGATGTAACCAACTGATTTTTCCGCACTCGTACACTTCAGCCATAACAAAATAACAATCACAATAAACATCGTAAATCGTTCATAACGAACAAGAGCTCGTCAAAAATTCAATGAACCGGTACATTCGCGCTGCACCCATAAATTCGAAATTTCCCAGGTGACTATAAACTTCGATGAACGACTATAACAGAAACACAGCTATGATTTTATCGAAATGGCGTCTAGGTCCGAGCAACAGCGAGCCCCCCATTGTTGACTATCACAACAGAATCAATTTGACAAAGTACGGCCCGCGGGGAACATATTTTTCATGCTGTTTAATGACATTTTACGATGTTACTCGGCGTGCCCATCTATTTTCTCGCACAGCGTAGACAACTTCGAGAGGAAGGGGACCGCGAAGTTCGCGCAACGATGGGCGCAAACTTCCTTCCGGAAAACGATGGTTGACAAGCTCCGCTGTGGCACTCAAGTTTTTGATATATCGAAGTTCGACTGGCAAGTTTTCGATGCTTTGTGCAACGAGACTGATCAATGTAGACGTAAATCCACTTTCAGAACACTGAGAACCTAGCAAAGTACGTGCTCGAAAATGGTTTACTGCGATTCGAAACAGCAGAAAAAATGAAAAGGTTAGAAATGAAATAAAACTATCCTTCAATACTGATATTTTTAAGCATTGCAGCCACTCTGTTAATTTTAGTCAAAATCCACAGTCTACTGATGATGCTATTATCTGTATTTGTTGTTCTAAATGGCCTGTTTTTCAAGACTTTTTTTTTAAATGTAATGCGTGGATTGATTTGAAATTTCAGTTATCATTTATTCATGTTATAGTATAACAAATAATATTTTTTTTTAAGTTTAATTGTTAATAATAATCGTGGAATAACGGCTTGAATATGGCATCCTGTATTTGCACCGTGCAACGTACAGTGCACAAAAATGATCTTAAAAAAAAGATCCAAATGGAATCGTTAGTTTACGCAAAAACGCACATAACGTCGCCAAATTGCAAAAATGGCGACGTTATGAAAAAACAAACGTGTTTTCTGATATAAATAATTGATAATAACTTCATTTTAAATAAAAAAATCGGAGCTCGTCATGCTGAGGCCAATTGTTTATAGAATATATATATCAAGTTTCATAAAGATCGGGTAATTAGTTTACAAGCTACGTTGCACGGCGTGCGAAATTTTGCGTTTCGAGAAAAACGCGTTTAAAGTTTGTGTAACAGAAAAATTGTGAAAAAATGGTAATTCATTTTAAGTAAAACCGCAGTTTTTTGCTAATCTGCAATTCCGGGGCCATAGAACAGATCTTCCTCTTTATCAAAATATTTATCACAGGACTCCCCCCTTAATTTTGTGGGATGTTGAAAATCCTTAGAAGGAAGACAAAATTTTCGAGCATCTCGGAAGCGTCCTTGTTTGTCCGGGCTTCGCAGACCGATCCACGTACACGTTCTCGACAAATCGATGCTGACAAAAACTAGGCGGTCCTCCAGAACGAGTGGCGCTCAACCTACTTCCTCCGGGTCGCGAGAATCCGCACGAAAATCGGTTTACAGTAATGTTTCGATACATGGCGAAGAGACGTGCACGATATTTGTGAAAAATTTAACTCTACTACCGCAGGATATGCCGCCTAAGGGGTCCAGAAGCTCGGTAAATCGGTGAGACAATACTAAACTAACGCGAAAACTCTTATTTTTAACGAGTTCTCATTATTATAATTAAACGACATTTTCCTGATTATTATGGATTATTGTGCATTGGTTGCGATTTGACCACCGTGTATACAAAGGTCGCTTTCGTCGTGTCTTGATCTTCCAAGGCGTTTCACGGTCATCGAGAAACCTAATAGCCGACTGGGCCCCCTCGCCGGGCCCTCGTTGAATTTTCCACTACGTCCCCTAGTGACAATTAAGGTCCGTTCCCAACCAGGGATTCGTTAATTGTACCCGTATGACATTTTCATTAGTACCGCTCTCATCTATTCTGTCTTGAGTGTATCATGTTCTTTAGATTCGTCAGATTTGAACACTTTTGACTGATTGTCCATGTCGCTGGATCGTCTAGTGAATATTCGACGATCGTCTAGTGAATATTTGACGACAGTCGCAGTCTGTGTAATTACTCTCTGTTCTTTAGCGATTGTTCATACTTTCCATGGATTATTTACTATTTCCAACGAATTTTCTAAAAATTACTAGATCGCCTAGGGAATTCTTGCTACGCTGATTTCCAAATTACGAAGTTTCCAATGCTCTTCTACTACTTCATTTCTAATCTTGTCCTCTAATTTTCTAATTAAATCTCTAGTGATTTTTTGGGATTGTTGATGTACACAAATTTCCCTAGCACAATTCGACTATCCCCAAGACGTCCCACGCGGTGCAGCTCGTAGCACGAGTGGACCAGTAGGATTCATCTATCTCAATCTCTCATCACGCAATACATAATACTATCCTCTTATGCCTCCGCAGCGAGCAAAAAGGCGTTTAACGATCGCCAACGTGTTCTTGAAAGAGGGACGATACTCTTTGTGGCTGTTCGGTGTTAACATATCCACGCCGATACATTCAACATTCAGATATCTAATCTGACTGGTCGTTGTCCAGTGGTTCTCAATCGGTGTCGCCAAAACAGAATTCTTTTTCACTCCTGCGTTTATACAATTGCGCCTGAAGAAATCCCAATTTTAGCAAAATTTCCATCAAGCAAAAGCTTCCTAAAATAGAAACAATTCATACGGTAGCTCCTATTTCTAGTACGAATTTTGGTAACATTTTCCACCAAGCAAAAATCCCTAGACGCCACATGGAAATAACTTATGCAAGAATGGTTTCTAGTAATTTTCTGAATTATCATGCAATGCGACATGCAAGAGAAGAAAACAACAAAAAACTGGGGCTGGAAGCTCCCCGAAATCGACAATGAAATTAAAACCACCTAACATTTCGTAACCGCAAGATCCGGATTACAAGAAAAGTAGAAAACGCAACGAAAGACACACGGGAACGAAAGCACTCTTGATCCCCCATTACATTATTCATATATAATTCCACTAGATTATGTCTGCAGCATATTCAGCCGGCAAAGTGCACGTTTCAACGTTTTTTCCTCGGAAAACGCATTCGCGAATACCGAGTTTTAGTAGCCGAGATGAAATTCTGGCTATCTCCCTAAATGCTTTTTAATATTTCAAACAAGCCGAGGAATTTTAGAGGACTTTTCGTGGTTCCTAGTGGATCCTACTTGAAATTTACTTTACTTTATCAAGCTTATATCTTAATTATTTTGCTTACGTTGTTCGTAACACCAGCGATATGTTAATAGCGTTAAATACAAAATTAATATCATTAGACACCAAATTTAATTATCTCATCGCTCCATCCTGAACATCATTGTACTTCCGGTTAGAAACACTTCTGAACACAAATTCCCATAAATTCTACAATATTTCATTAAAACAACTATTTAAGGAAATGCCGCGAAATTAGATTGTACAAAAGTCCTGTATCCAAGAAAATCGTCTCTGGATCTGTTATCTGTCCTGGAAAATTATGCGAACGAAGAAAAAAATGTCGATACGTCGCACGTTCGTGCGATCGCCGAGCATGAAAATGGCGGTCGCAACGCCGACGTGAACGCAACACGATTTTTCAAGGGAAACATGGCGGCTCGAAAAATCTGTTTGTTCCCCGGAACGGTACACGTCACCAGCAACGATACATACACCGCGTACACCACCGTTACTCTCTATTTGCCTAATGAGTTAAGGATGCCAGCGAAAAATGGCGTCTAATCGCCTCTGGATTCTCGCGGTTCTGCACGCCGTGTTACGTAAGTGGCTATCAATTTCATAGATTCGCGAGGCTCACGCGATTCCCTTCAATCGCCTTTTGCGAGCGAAAATGGCGGGCCGATTCGAAACGTTTCCGGGAAGTAACGCATACATAGCATCAAACGCTTCCGAATCCTAATCGTAATTAATCCGCATCCTGTACACAACGATCCGGAATCAAATATTCATAGAAAAATCCACTACACCGCAAACTAACCTAGAACCCATATATTTTTCATCGATCATCGATACAAGCACCGGAAAACGTGTGAAAATTCATGGGACTGATTTTCAGCTCGATGATGGATTTAGTTGCACTTCAATGTCATGGATATTTATGAAGCATAAACATCATTCTTATCACTAGACTGTGGATTTTGTGCGTTTATGGCAAACTGGGTAGATCAATTGCAAAATAGTGTTTAGCAATTAAGTTAGAGAATTTTTATTTTATAATCCGCAGTTTACTTATCACAGTTCATCAAGACCTGTTTGGAGATTATCGAAAATGCTATAACTCTGTAACTGTGCACAATAAACAAAAATGGTGAACTATTGTTCAGTTTAATGAGAGGTATGTAATTAGAATAATGTAGGTATCAATACTACTTCCCGTTTGAAGAGGTGTTTCGAATCCCCCCCTTTCCCTCCCAAAAATTAATAATTAATGTATGAAATAACTTTAGATTTTAGCGACTATATTAATGGTATGATAATTGCTATTTATATACATATAAGAAGTTGAATACAAAATACAGTGACTTTTTATCACCAAAATGATCCTGTAATTAACTATGGGGACACAGTGGCCACATTTATAGTTCAATGGATGCATAGCCGGATGTAATGTTTAAAAACGAATAAAGAAGAAAAATTCTGGATCTGATAATGCTAGTTTTTTTTCCCAGAATTTCCTCCCGACGGGGAAATCAATGTTGCATATTTGCATCTGGTAACGCGACTCGTTTCGCTGGCTCCTCCGCGGACAGATACTTGCAAGAGGAACGAGTCTAATCTTCGAAACTACTACTGAAGTCGGTTCAGCGGCTAAACCGACACGCTCACATAAGTGCACGCACACGTACGAACGTTCTTCTTGAACCGCCTTCACACATCGGAACACCAACCAGCGTTACAGAATTCCCCGGGTACGTGACTCCCGTGTAAACACGTATGCCCGTGCACGTCTACTACCACTACCACTACCACTACCACTAACACTACCACTACCACTAACACTACCACTACCAGTACCACTACCATCGCGCTCCCAATATTATCATAATTCGATCGGCTCCCGACGATCGAGTATCGTCGTTCGATTTTCACGCGTGACTAATTCGATCCTTTTTCCGCAACCGCTCGCTTGCCAATGAAGTTCGATAAGTAGACTAAGCGAACCTGCTGTTCCGAGTATTCCGGACTGGTTCCAGTACCGGTTCGGACATGTTCGAAGTTCGAGTACGAATGATCCGAAAAATTCAATTTACTTGGAATGCAAATATCAAGTTACCGTTCTGATAATTCAGTAAGGTGAATTTGTTAGGCATTTCATAATTGATCAACTAATTGTTTAAACATTTCAAAGAAGTCTATTTTTGTGAGGTATTGGACCGTGAACTTGTTATTTAAATAATTCAATGAGGTCGAGCTATTAGAAATTCTATGACGCATTTTTTGATAGAATAATTCATGAACAATCAATTTATTGGAAACTTGACGATGACCACAATGTTTAAATTATTACGAAAATCGGTCTGTTCGAGGTCAGTATATGAACTCAATGTTTATAATTCAATAAGGTCAATCTATTAAGAATTTTATTATGGATTTATTATTTAAATAATTCGGGAACGAGCGATTTATTGGAAATTTGAAGATGACCTTATTGTTTAAATTATTAGGAAATCGATCTATAAATAAAGTACGTGAATTTCGAGTAATTCGAAGGTCAGCCTCTACCAAGTGTTAGTAACTATTTAAATATTTCTCTTATCAAGAATTATCAGTTAGTTATTTTTAATTTATCGGTTTAGAATTCTCGCTTTGATTTCTTTTTTAAAATCGAAGGTGTATATCGTACCAACGCTGACTCTTATCAAAGTTATTGATAAGTTCAAGCTGAATGAACTTCAAATAAATAGTAATTAATATTCGAGAACTTCCAGATAACAATTATAAGATGGTAGATAAGAGACAGATTTATTTAAAAAATTGGGAGAATGCTATAATATGATGATGATGATGGTACTGTTTGTGTGTACGTTTTACATTACCGTATAATATATACCATTGATTATTCATACTACATTCATAATGTACTTATTGTAATAATGTTTATATTTTAACACCTATTTTGTGCTGTTTATCATATTTCAATATTTATATTGTATATTATGAATACAATGTATTCATAGATAATTTATAATATATGTACATCTAATAGATGAAATTATTGAGTGTCCTATTTTTACAGATATTAAGAGAGTATTTGAATTAACAGAAATTATAATGAAAATATTTTGCGGAGTCGCAGGAGGTGCACTAAACAAAATTGAATGATAATTTCAATTCGCGATATCGCCCCTGGTTTCCCGAACGATTTTTTAACGACACATCGATAAAATCGTTGACCATCAATGAGTAATCAATAACTTATCGGTAATCGGTAGCAACCCCTCGAAACCGAACTCGAGGGTGAAATGTTCAAATTACCAATTCCGTTAGGGCTTTTATTTCCAACGAGCGACACGTCATGACCGTGGAAACACGCCCGATGGCAATGAAGAAAACATCAGTTTTGACGAGAAACAATGCACACTTCGCTGCCGTTGCAATCTTAAAAAATACATACTTCATTGCCTTCGCCAATTTAAAAAATGCGTCACCGGCAATCGCTTCGGCAATCTTGAAAAGTAGTATGTCATTTATAAAACAATGTAGCTCTATTCCGAAACATTTTATCAATTCTAATTTATTTCTAGTTTATCTATTATCTAAGTAAAATTATTTTCGCTATAATTAAGAGACTATTCAACTTCAATATATTGTATAATATTCCGTTCTATATGCAAATGATCGTGCATATATTAAATATAAATTGACTCCGTCAAATAACGATAGTTTCTTGCGTCATAGTAACAATTCTTTCCCCAAAGTTATCTCAAAAGCTAGGAAATCTTTTAGGATTACGATTTGGAGTCCGATATATTCAAATTATATTCCATTCAATTTTTGTTATAAAAGCATACAATTTCCGGTCTACTCACGAGTTTATCTAACCAAAAATTCTTCCAGCTACATTATAACCCAAGAACAAGCGAAACATAAAACAACACGCCTAAGAAGACGTAAAGGTGTGGAATAAAACAGGTGATGCAGGTTCAATCAAATAGAATGGAAATTTCCCTGGAAAGGTCCGTTATAGAGGAATATTTCTCGTAAAGCCGAATATTGCCTGATCTGCATCGACCGCGTAAAGTATCAAGTAAACTAATTTCTCTGGAAATTCTATCCAGCCCCGTCGGCGGGGAGTCATCTATGGCTTCGAGCAGAGAAACCGGAAATGGGGAAACGCGTCGCAGTGTCCTGATCAGAAAGCCCGTTTTCGTTGAACGTGCCCGTCGGGACGAGCCTCCATGTTAACCGTCGCCTCGAGACGCCTTTATTGCGCAGCGACCACGTCAAAAAACCTAACTCGCTAACTATACCGCTACCTCTCCCTCTCAAACCACCAAAAATCCCAGTACCTCAAAAATCCCTCGACCAACAATCTACACGACGAGCCCTCAACTCTTTCAATCCTAACAAAACAGTCGTCTGACGTCAACAGTGGACTTCAAGAGCAAACCTCGGAAATGATCTGAAACCCGAAATAGGAAACTCGGTTGAACAGTCCGGCATTCGACTTACCTATGAATCGATAGCTCGGTTAATTGTCCAGGTACCCGGATACTCTTGGAGCACATTTTCCGGTTCGTCCAAAATATTTACACCGGGAACAAAAGAACGTGTTCCCAGGAGCGGACAGTGAAACGCCAGCGCCACGATAAAGAGGGGGAGAGAGAGAGAGAGAGAGATTGAGAGAGAGAGAGAAAAAGAGAGAGATAGAGAGAGAGAGAGAGGAAAGAAAACGATCAAGATTTTCGACCCATTTCCGGGCCGACCTTCGTACCATCTGCGGCACATAAACAAGAAACGATCGGTAATTGGTCCGAGGAGGCGGGTAACAACATGATCGCGAGTAGCTGCAAGCTGAATAAAAGGAAATTAGGCTGTTTTACCCAATTTCCTTCGGAGAGTCTGCTAGATTGTTTATGATGGTGACGGTTTACTATTTATTAGAGTTTTGATAACGATGGGTCGATACCGATGTATTTTAATACTAATTACTCACTGCATCTCGACGACGGCCGGGCTCACGGTGCACATCCCGCTGGCGACGGCACGGCAGTCACGGTCACAGTCACGTAAGCACCGAGCGGCAGCAACGATGATGGTGTCGATGCCGTGCACAAACGGAGAAACACTCATCACTGTCACCCAGCACCCCGATTTTGTCGAGAGAGTGAGAGAGATAGAGAGGGGGAGAGGGGGTGAGGAGAGAGCCTCGGACCTCTCTTGCTTCTTCTCTTTTCACGATACGCTAGAGGGGGAGAGTCCAGGGGCGGCCGAGAGGAAAAACCAGAAACGGACTCGGAAACCAGAGACCGACTCTCGAAAACCGAGCGTTCCAGACCGTCTAGATTTCTATACCCCCGTACAGAGACACTAAGCAGCAGACCGACCCGACACGCGAAATCGACCCGCACACTTTCGACCGAGACGACTTTTTTCGCCTTTTTACCCGCCCCGTTACGCCGCGCGGCACACAGTATATCACTACTATCGGTGGTGTGTAGAGGCGTTTCGTGTTGTTGGGTTCCGGTGGTGTTCGGTTCTGTTGTTGTGGTTGTTGGCCAGTGAGGCCAGCCACCGCCGTGATGGCCACCAGCCGATCACCAGGCAGCAAAGAGCACCGCGCTCCTGGCTCGTAACAATTTTTAACCTCGCTCGCCAGGACTGATTCGATGCAGCCGAGTTTCTTGACTGAGCGGCCGATGCTCGCCGAGCCGTGCCCCGCGAGACTCCATGCTTGCCAACGCGACGCATGCGCCGCGGAAATGTCACTAGATTAGGCGTGGAAACGCGCTCCTCGACGCGCCGCTCGGCAAATCGATCTTTTCGATTGATTATATAGCGGAAACGAATTCTATTGATTCTTTCGATCGATTGGTCCATATAATAATCACATTACTGAATAGTTGTTTATCGATACATGTTTCGCAGTAGTAACTCGGTCAAAGGCTATTTTGATATCGGCATTTTCAAGTTTATAGAGGAAAAGGCGTATACAGACATATATGTATAGACAACAAAAAGACATTGTTACAATATAAACAGAAATTAGTATGGAAATTCGTATTTTAAACATAAAAGGAAAGTTTATGAGAACCAAAATCGAATTTATTGTCTAATAAAATATATAAATAAAAGAGTAGAATTACATATATGAATAAAATACAATACAACATAAAGAAAATAATGAAATTAAATGCGAATAAGAAAATATAAAAATACAAATAAATTGTCATGAAATGTACACGAACCAATAGAATGAAATAATAAAGTAATGAAATATAAACGAATTTTTCTACAGATGATTTCATGGTAAATGTATGACGGTTTGTTGTTGTTGAATATGGTTTTTTCGCGCTTGATAATCTAATGAAGATATTTCCCCGGAGTGTAGTCGAGAACAGAGATAAACATGTCTACGTTAATTTGGAGCGAGGAGCTCGTTAAATCGATTAAGAAGTCATCGTGGATCGCTGCAATTTCTTGTTCTGCGAACGAAAGCGCAAGATGTGAGAGTGACCCTCTTCCGCGGGCTGCTACTAGGTCGCCGAGAATTTCTCATTTAAAGAAGATGCGTTTCTCTAATTTGCTTCCCCTGCCGTGGATAATTATTGCAACTGTTATTCAACATGATCCACGGAGAAATTTATGGTCCGGAAACTTGTTCTACACGTTGTTTATAGCCGATCGGACTGGCGAATTGAAAATATGTTCTCATTAGCAACCTAAATCTGAGGAAATATATTTTAAATTACACTGGAGCGTGCAATAATTATTATAAAAATTTGTTTATACTCGATACACAAAAAACAGTATAGCCATTCGTATAATAACTCAACTGCGGATCTCTATACAAAGTAAAAATGTTCCAAGTCAATTGTAAGAAACAGAAGTTAAACAAAAATCTGTTTCTTTGTCTAATAATTTTAGTAAATCGTAAAGGATACAATATTCTGAAATTTTTCTAATGTCTTTAAATTTTGGTATTTTACCTCATTTTGTCATAAATGCATAAAATCCGCCGTCCAATAATAACGATTATTATTAATAAGAACTAGCTCCATTGTTCTCCAAAGAGATCATTAAAACAAATCAACAATAACGTCTCCCTATGCAAGGAAACCTTAAATTGAAATTTGTCAAGAAAAGGTTCCCAAAATAAGTGTCCCGTTGTTCTATATTTATTACGATAAATTTTACACAAAATTATCACACGAGTTCAACAAACAAACTCGAAAAGCAAAAAGGAATGTAACGAAGGATTCCGAAACATTTTCTCCTGGGAATATGTTAAATTCTCGGATTGGCAGCGCGGCGTCGGTGCATTGGTCAGCCGCCACAGTGGCGGCACGCGATTGGTCGGTCGCGCCACAACGCAGCAATGGCGGCGTCCAGTGGTGGGGGAACTCGCGAGGCGACGTAGCGCGTCGCATCGTGCAGCTGAGTTCGTGGCCGTGCGTACGAGTCCCTAACCTGTCGAGCGTGGTTCGTGTCTTGATCGCGCGTCATCGAGTCATCGATTGCTGACTGTGCTCGTGTCTGGCGGTCGTGTAATTTGCGTCTGGCTGGCCGGACGACCGCGTCGCGACGCCTGCTGTTCAATAGTGAACAGTTCACAAACGTTCGAGGACGCGGCGATGACGGAAAGCTGAGGGCAGGATCGCTCTTATTTGTGAATGAGGTAGGAATAACGTGCGTCTCCTAAAAGTGTGCAAGATCGATCTTCCCCCCGAGATCGAAACGCCGTGTGGGGAAACGATCACTCGCAGATCGAACGTGTGTGTAAAATAACAGTCACGAACCGCGCAAGTGTCGGAAATGAACGTTCGGAGAATATTTTTTCTCTATCGATTTCGTGGCCGCGACGGTTTTACAGAGTGGGGTTAGGTTAATTGTTATTGTGACACGCGGTTTTCGAAATGGAATGCGAGACTCGAAGAAGTTCTGATCGAGAAGTGTAGTGCGAGTTTAGGTTCGATTTGCTGTAATATTGCTGTATTGGAATATTTTGTTGATCGTTATGGGATTGGTTTTGAGAGATTGTGTCAGAATGTACTCGTCCGATTGTGACAGGTTTTTCAGGTTTTAAATAATTTGTGTACCCCGATGAGTGGTGTAGTTTTGTCGAAGCTGCTGATACTGATAACTCGCGATGATAACGGCGATCGATAACCTGTGCTAACACGTTCGGTAAGATGGTAAATATTTGTACCGTTGCTGCCGGCTTTTGCGAATACAGTCTGGGATGAAATTCGATGAATGCTGATCGACAAACTACGTAACGTTGAATTGACATTACTGCTGTACGCACATTCTTCATAAGAATATGAAGAAACGTTTCATTTCTTAGAGAAAATATAAGGAACTGCATATTGTGCCGGAAGTATTGACCTCTGCGGAGAACCATTGACTGTGCGATAAAGTGGTTTTGATGACGCAGGATTGGTATGTATTGATGAGATCATGAATGCTGAAAAATGTGCAAGATTGACGGTTCCAAAACTGTGCAATCAGCATTTCAAAACGACGACCAATATTGCAGTTCCAATCTGATATCAAGTCCATTCATTTTATTATAGACTTTATGTATTACACATTTGATAATATATCTATTTGACATTTGTATTAATTATGGTGTGTTTACACTGAACTACGAACATTAATTTCAATCATTCCTTGAATAATCCGTGGGGATAATATTTGTTCTTGACTGTACAACATTTTTGAAACGTTGCATAGTCTATGGCAGTGCGTCGTGTTTTCTGTAAAGAACACACGAAGTATTCGATTGAAAGTAATGGAAGGAATAGCATTATTTAACGCGATGCAATCATCGACGGATCATTGGGGTTAACGACGAAATCACGTGCTGAATGATGTACGCGCGTTGCGTTCGAATCACTCGATTGTTATCTGACGATACTTCCTCGATAACAAAAATTACAAGGTAGCACAATGTCATAAGTTGCTGCGAACAGGCAATTAGATTTCTCTAATTATTCCGCTATCCTCGGAGATGCGCAAGGTGTAAATAAAACACGGGAATATTTAATCGAGCGTTAAATTTTCGAAAGTGTGTGGCGCATCTTCGAAACGCAACGTTTATGGCGTTACACCGTGCTTGTTGAAAACCGGTTTCCCCCGATGGCCTTCTGAGAGCTTTATCGAATCAACGATAAAATAATTCGCGATTTTTCCCGGGGAATCGGAATATTTCACGAGACCGGAAATATCCGTAGACTGGCAGAATGCGTCGTAAATAAAGTTTGTTTTCAAATTAAGTTGATTAATATCCAGCCGCAGGTGTGCCAGATTAACGAGGCTGCCACTAAAAATATAACTGAAAAATATCGAGTACCAACGTTCGTTCTGATATGGGCATTTCCAGGTTGGAAATCAGATCAGACGGTGTTGCCAATAGAAAGTAGCATGGGGTCATGGATCTAGATTATGGGAGTCAATGGACTCGTGAATCAACTAATCAGGCTTAAAAATAATATGAATTAAATTCGTCTAGATTTATTTTAAATTATGTCCACGGAATTACATGTTTGGAAAATTGTTTTAATCAAACGCTTTATGTGGAGGAGAACGTAAATTTTATTTAATATAGCAATCTTGGATATCCTTTTTTCTTAACGTGTTCGAGGTGGATAAAAATAACGTCTTGAATTATTCATGGCTGTGATCGCGTATCCTTTCAGTATCTTTCTTGAATTTTTTGTTAGCTTCTTGGGACATATTTCCTTGATTTATGATACGCGTTCTATATAGTCTTGTTGTCAATCACGTTGCCTGCATTTTAATAATTGCATAAATTACTGCATAACGCAATGCAATACAGTTATATGGTATAGTTATATTGTACAATTTAATAATTAACACAGAATACAATGTACAAAATACTTTTTAAAAATAATTCTGGGGGTACTTTAAATATATACAATTTAATTGGATTGTATAGAAAATATTTCTTTTTTTTTCAATAATACTGAAAGGTTTTGGCATACATTTGGCCTGACAATCAAGCAGAAACGGAACGAGCCAGCCAGATTACATTACGTATGCTCGTGCCTTCATCGCAATTTACATTCCCTCTCGCAAATTTACTGAATAAAATGTAAATTGTAATACAAATATACAGCCTGCTGTTGAAAATCGTAATAGAACTGGAACGGAGGCTGATTTTCAGAAGAAAAATATATCGAAAATATACAATAAAAATTCATCCGTTCGCGAACTCGTTTTCGGAGATTATCAAATTTGGAAATTTGTCGAGTACACGCGCACTTCGTTAAGCCCTGATTGAAGCCTGTGGAAATACAATAGAACGTTAAATCTTCGGGTCCATTGTATTATTTTCTTTCTGCGTTCCCGTTCGTTCACATTAAATCCGCTATAAATTTTTATCCTTTAATGCCGTCAAATTAAAAGGCTCTCGTGTTTTATGAAAGTCCCAGTGCTTTAAAAGTTTATTGTTTGTTATCTCTCTTTTTTGCAAAAATGACCGATCGTATATATTCATGCTTGTGTTATGAATGTATTCAAAACGTGCGTTCATACTTATATTATGGATATATTCAAAATGTACATACATATTTATTTACAGGGTATTTGTAAATATTTATTAAATGGAAATGTCGGTAAACAGCACACGGGAAAATGTATGAAATTGGACGATATTTTAACAATATAGATAAATTATACAGAGAGCAACGAACATGAATAAAATACCATATAAATATTGTATGAAAAAACTATTGCAATAAAATAAAAATAAATGGGTAGAAATTAAATTTAAATCAAGTACAATAAAATGTAAATGTTGGGTGGGACTTGGAATTGTTTGACCGATTCAAAATATTCCAATTGACGCAAGGAGGGTTTTGAAAATTTTGTTTTGCATAAAAATCCGCAGTTGGTTAATTAGCGAGCGGTCCCATTAAAAAAAAATCGATCTCTTTTGTTTCAAAGGCAAAAATCGAGCAGAGGACCTACAGAATTTTCCAATCGACCTAATAGAAAGCCTATAGCACACGGATGTACGGACACACGGACATGTGAAAGCAGACGAAAGGCAGCCAGGATCTATCGCGCGTGCTCGAAAGTGTCAGTGAACTCGAATTCAACCGCTAGCTACCAAACTCCACCCGGTGTGCGCGATTTTCCCCGAGACGGTGTCGTCTCCCCGGGAAAACGACCTTCATAATTCGCATAATCACCAGGGAGAACCTATCAGACTGTCTAACAATTTTATCCTATTTTTTAATAATTATTTCTAAGCACAGTAACGTCACGATATATCTGAAAGAGACAAGCATAATATTTCTGAAGAATTTATCCCCATAACATTTTTCATTATTTTTGTGTGAAACTTTTACAACAGTAATAAGTACAATATAGAACCTTGAAAAAAAAGGAGGAGCGTTGGAAGAATGTTATTTTTGTAGGATCGATATTTCTGGAAGATCTGTTTCCACTTGAAGAAATTTAGTAAATGGGAACAGCCCCTAATGATGACGAGTAGAAACAGGGATCGAAGTGCTTCGATAAAAACGGCGCTATCGTAATTACCGGTGTCGAATTTCAGACGTTCAGTTCTGCTCACGTTACCGTATACATACACCGTCGATCGAAACTTCTGATGATCAACAGGATACTTGGCTAAAAGGGGAGGGGCGAACAGGTATTCGGTAACACAGGAATAGGAAAACGTATGGGAACCACCGTGATGCAGGATGTGTCCCACGCAACGTCGTGGAGCGCTGAGTCAACCATTTTGTTCTGTCAAAAAATAATTCAAACATTTTTTCTTTCCAATAAAATAAAAATCAATCGCAACATTTGCTTGAGACAACTGATCATGAAGATTAAAGAATTATGACTAAACAAAGAAAAAGAATTATTTGAAAGATTGCAAAAATATCACGAATCTGGGAAACAAAATGAATGGCGTTCAGGAATGAATGCGAAAAAAGTTACTAGAATGAGAGATTAGTTCATTCATTCATTTTATTTCCTAGCATGCCACGTACCGAGGTCGACAACAGCGATTTTCATGACTATTGATGATTAACGTTGTGCCATTCGCATTCGCATTTCTTTATTATTGAATCGGGCGTCGTTCCACCAGTCAGTCAATAAACCAGGGCAATAATTGTCGGCGAATAATTAATTAGGCGCTACTATTGGCATCGTTATTGCCTGTTATATTAGATTACTATTAACCGAACGTGTAGCGCAATAGTTAAAACACAGCTCGGATACGTGTACACACGCGCGCGCGCAGGATCTATCAGAATAATTTAGTATTAATACGTGGTTTAAGAATTTATAAGGTCTTTCCTCGGATAAATTATGCACAGGGGAGAAGTGGACAAGGACGGCCGAGAGTCGAAGGTCTCCGCGACCATAAACGCGATGAATGATCGAGAAAAATTGGAACGGCGAGTAGATTGTACTATGGCAATTAAGAATTACGATTTTAGTAATTATTTCCACCACTGAAAATTGCTATGCCATTCCTAAAAATATCGTTGACAGTATTACTTTTGTTCGTATCTAATAAACTACGAGACATTTACATATTACATGAGATATTCTATCAGTTTCATATACAAAAAATGAAAAAAAAAATTGTATAGAATGGAAATATTTTAGAATGGAAAAATCTTTCGTTTTTTAGTTAAAATAGCTCCGAGTGCAAAGGGTTAATAATAATTGATAGTTTCATTCAATTTCTTACTTTATTGTTTTATTTTAATTTTTTTTTTATTTTCTGATGTTTGTTTTGATTAAGCACAGTGTTCGATCATTGTGAAAGGATCATTGGCGAATATTTTACTAGACGCATAATTTTCGAGGCTGCCCGAACGTTACATTTGTTATTATATTCTGCGGCGATACTAAATCACTACGTATTCCCTAGCGGTGTGGCGATAATTTTCCCGCCAAAAATTTATGAAATGCATACCGAATTTATACAGTACATTAAACGTAGTGGCGGGAAATGCCGCGGGGGCTAAATTATTGATCTAAATTGAATTTGGTTTCTACCGACACGAATATTAATCAGATGGTTTAACGCCGCCGCCGCCGCTGCCTTGTTAATTATTAAATATTCCTGGGCACCGTAACATATTTTCTGTTTTCGACAGTTCGATTAATAGTACCAGCGTGTCTAGGTAATTCATTATTGTTGTCGTTAGTTGAACGCTTTATTTCCACGTGTGGGATCATCGTTTACTAACTAACACAACGACCGTTGTATACGAACTAATCAATTTATTGTCCGTGGATTATGCGAATTTTTATGCATAAGCCAAAATAATTTTAGAAAAATTTAAGTGTTATTAATTTATTGAGTTTAATAATACTTTTGAAGAAGAACTACTACGAAAATTGTGCGAAGAGAATCTGTCCATCGTTTTTTCGCTTGTCAGCCGGAAAAATTAAACTTTGCAAAAACCATTCGCCAGTCGTTGCAGCCTTGCTAACTATATATGCTGACATCGAAACGCGTCCAATACGGAATATCTAGTTTCCAGAATAAAATGGCGAAGACTACGACGGTATCGAAAAACGCGGTTCAGGCCGGCTCGGCGTGGGATAATATCAAGGGATCGCTGGGGAAACCAGTGCAGCAGGGTTTTATCTGTCCCTTTTTCCCAGTGATATGATAACCCGACGTGATACCGACACGGGAACCGAAGATAGCTGTAATTTTCGAAAAAATTCGCTGGAAATGCGAATGTAGCATATCAAACCCACGTTTCCATCCGTTTTTCTATCACAAAAGTGCACCCCCCAAGGATCTCTTAAAGAGGCCAAAAGTACAAAATTTTCTCTGTAAAATGAGCTAAGGTAGATTGTTGTACAATTTGTTTTCACGAAGTTACAGTCGTTTGAATTTTTCAAATACTACAGGATTGGAAATTTTTTTAGGACATCCTGTAAGAAAAAAAATAATTAGCACTGTTAAAAGTAGAGATCTCACTCTGCAAAATGAGCTTAAGCACATTGCTGTACGACCCTTTTTCACAAAATCACAATTTGTTAAAATTGTCAATGTTCAAATGTAAAATTCTTGAAAGGGACAACCGTCCACAAAATTCGATATAAAATCGGGGAAATTAAAAATCGTAAGGACCGTAATACGGTGTTGGATAACGTTAATTCGTGTGTGTGTTTTTCTCGGGGGATAAGGTCGGCCTTGAAGCACCTGCACACCGACGCGATAATTAATTGAAGTACACGCAACGATCTTCTAATTCCAGGGCAGGGTATGAAATAATGATAGGACGGGCCAACCTACGATTATATTTTTCCTCGTGTATCTCTCTACTAGCTTCGCGAGAGGGATCAGAGATATAATTAAGACGCATTAGAAGTAGGAGGAGGAGGAGGAGGAGGAGGAGGCGGAGACAAATGAGTTGTACTCGCTGGTTGTTCTATGGTGTTCGCTTTAATCCCTTTAATTCCCTAATGCCGGGGAAATGGAACTGTGTCACGCGATCAGCCCTTTACATTGTAACGTAATACCTGTTAATTATCATTTAAACTAATACGGTAACATCTTGATATATGCGAGAGACGTGTGCGAAATATTTGCGAAAAATTCAGCCTCTGCGAGTTATACCGATTTAGGAGCCCGGGACTTTTTTGTTTTCAATTATTTTTTAATGAAACTTTTACCATCGTATTTGTGACGTTTTTCAAGCACGATACAGTTTCGATTACATTTTCTTCTGCAATTCACGATTTAATACAACCTCTATTATCCGAATACAAACGCAAACGAGTAAACGCGATCGAAATTGTGTCGTGTTTGGATTTATTGTAATCGGAAGAATGTCGCCGATTTGTTGGTAAATCATATTTTTATATATTCGTGGTTAGTATGTTTAAGGCAGGTTCCAGAAGAGTATCGAGTACGGTGGAATCGTAGGAGCGGAGGCACGCGAGGAGAAAACATGAGCGGAAGACATAATTAGGACGAGCCATCCTTCGTTCAAGTTTCAGAGCACTAGTTGCAGCCATTACGAATTCTGCGGCCTTGTTCTTTGCTCGTTAAATTTAATGCCGGCCAATTCCCTCGTCCGCCATGCTCGCTAGCGTTTCAGCAGCTACCTTCTCAAATCTGCTTTCACGGGGACCGTCCGTTCGTCTGCTGTTCCCGTTATCTTGTTTTTCCATAGTGTCCCCGTAAAGTCCCGTGACACGTTCCACGTCTCCGGACTTTTTTAGTACCTTGAAAAGTTTTTCTATTTCTAACGATTCCTCGATGAAACTATGTATTATCAAAACATCCGTTATACTTTTCTCATTACACTGTCCAACACCAAATTTGTGCTCTAATTACTGTTGGGTGATTCTTGTAGACATTGTCGTCCTAAAACCGAATCCGAAAGCAGAATTGCTCTATCACGCAACCTTTTCGAAAAACATTGATTTTTGTAAAAATGCATGATTTCGATAAAAAACGAGATGTTACGCAAAAACTAAACACGCGAGGATGTTCAGGTTTGAGTGAAAAGAAAGAGGGGACTCTCCTCTACATGTCTATATAGCCATTTATATTTTTTTGAACTTTCTAATAGCTTGTTAAAGTTTGAAAAATAGCTGGGACTTTATACGCTCTATTTTTGTATTTATGAGAAAAATCCTTTATCTAGCAGGAATTTACTATACAGCATTGAATTCTACAGACATTTCTGGTAAAGAAGAAACCATTCACAAAAAGTATTTGGTTCGGTTAGTAGAGCATTTGTTGGACAGTGTTATTTGTTCGTTTAATCCACGATGCAGTAGAACCTCGATTATCCGAACTAATCGGTGGAAGCTAAACGGTAGAATTACGCACGCTAGACTTAAATTCCGAATGCTATGCTGCGGCGCTACTATAAGATTAAAAAACGTGGTAAAATCAGATCTATTTTTCCAAACACTTTCAATAATTTAAGGGTCGAAACCGGATCGATTAGGGGAATTATGCAACGAGGAGAACCGTGTGCGTGACACAAGAGAACAGAAATGTTTGTACGGCTCATCGCACTCGTGGACTTTCACTCGCAGTTAGCGATGAAACGTGGACTATGACAAGTGCCGGCGTAAATTACGTTCCTGTTCTCGAACCTCTATCACCCCTTGACCTTATTCTTCGTTTTCACTTCGCCGCGGTGAACAAAAGGATTCCCCGTTCGTTTCTACTCGAACGAGTGTTCATTTTTCAGTCTCTCGCTCCGCGGAGACCGTTTACACGATCCTCCTTCGAAATTTTTATTCCCCCTGATCTTCGTTTCTGTTTTCTGCTATTTATTCCGCTCAGATTTTCCTGAATACCCTACCCGCCCCCGTAGAAATCCATTACCTACTATTGGTTCCTACCTTTGAGACTTCTCTCTCGAGGAAGATTAATGATTACTAGACTCTTTGAGATACCTGTACCGTCTGTCGTCAAAGTTCACTTGCACCTGCAAGATTTCAAATGATGAAAAGATGTTCCGAAAAATATTTTGTGGACACCTGTTCATTTGTTGTACCAACTTAGGTGGCAATAGACGCTGTTACGTAAGAATAATAACACTGCGATGACTAACTTTGTATCTAGATCAGTGATGGGCACGGTAGGGGCCCCTGCGTTGCCTGCTACTCCCACCAACCTCGTCGGCTATGAGAGGGACGTATGAGGGGGGATTCCCCGCCAGAAAGGCGCCCAAACGGGCGCAGTAGGGGAGTACAGCTACCCTCTCTCCGATGACCGTGGCACGTTGCGTGTGCGCGATGAGGATTTAGTGCCACGGTCATCGGAGAGAGGGTACCTGTACTCCCCTAAGCTCACAAAATCTGGCGACACTGGGGGGGAAACGAAAACACTGGAAGGCACGAGGCACCGTTGCGCAGCGAAGGTGCGTGCTGCACGAAAGAGTAGTTGGTGGGGGAAGCTCCGCGGATCCTTCTTGACTGCGGCAGTCAAAAATGCCCATCACTGATCTAGATAGTCTGATAATAATGCATTGAGGTGTATTTATAACGATAATAGACAATGAAATAACAAAATATGTTCTTTCTGTTCGCAGAAATGAGTGGTTCTCGACTTGGCAGGGGCCGGGGTGGCCGCCTGGCCCTCTATGTGGGTTGCGGGGTGGTGGTTGTTCTTCTGGTGTTCCTCTACCGTGCTGCCACCTTGGAAATGGCCAGGCTTCGAGAACGTGAGATTCAGTGTACTCACCAGCAAGGGGCACTTGCTGCTCAACTCCAAGGTACTGATGATTTTGAATCATATTTCTAATTTGTAGTTGACCAAATTGCAAATAAAACTTCCATCTCCACACACAAATCTATATACAATATACATCAGAAGTCAGAAGTTAACAAAAGTATCATTTACGCACTAGCATCTCATTATTTGTCTGCTATGACAGTCTTCTCTGGTTCATTTTCAGTCATATTCGAGTACAAAACGCGTCTGGAAAAGTCTCTAGCAGAGGAGAAGACTTCAAACGCAGCAGTGAAGCAGGAACTCCAACAGCGTGCCTCCAGAGAAAAGGACCTTCGAGATAAGGATGGCAGGGAAGCGATGCAGAGATTCGAGTCCCTACAGCAGACATACAAGATGCTGCAGTCGGAGCACCAGGACCTGAAGGAGGGTTGCAAGAAGCAGGAGACGCAAGCCTTGGAGAACATGAACAAGCTGGAGGGAACGCTTCAGAAGCTACGCACTCACATAAAGCAACTGAAGGAGGAGAAAGAGACAAAAATCAGGGACTTAGAAGATCTGAAGAACAAGTACATGCAAATAGATACGGACAAGACAAGACTCGAAGAGACGTACAAGGATCTGTTGAAAAGCAATACCGACACGGACAGTAATATCCAGCATCTGAAGAAAGTAGTGTTTCAGTTGACTCGCGAGCTAGAGGATGCTAAGGTATGAAGCTGTACTACTTTCGTTTTGTGTGTTCTTGTCGCGAAGCTTTACAGAGTGTTAGAGACAATGATCTCAAGCGTGGTGAATGCTTTTCGATGGATCCTGGTGTTTTTCTGTTGGCAGAAATCTACGAACATCTCCCAGCGGACAGAGCAACAGGGTGCGAAGCCTGCTGCCGGCTCGTCTCAACAGCAACAGGTAAGTCCACCGAGCAACAGTGCTAAAAATCCACAGCCCCTACACGCACCTCGCAATCATCACGCAATCGGAGACCCCCTAGAGTCAGGTAACCAACTAGCGAACGAGGACGCGAACGAGAGCAAGATCCGTTTCGCGCAGATGAACGGAAACATCGTGCCCGTTGGCGTGAACGAAGGAAAGGATGGGGAGACGCAAAACTCGCTGCCGTTGCCGTTGCTATACAACTCTCAGGTGAACAGCCAAAAGAAACTAGACGATCAGGCTAAAGACGATGAGAACCCTGACGAGGAACAGCAAAAACAAGTGATACCGCCGCCAAATCAAATTAACGAGAACGTTGTCGACAAGAAAATATCCTCGAACTCGCCAAACCTTGAGGTCCCCTCGTTAAAGGACAACGATTCTCCTGATTAACTCGATGGGAGAGCTATAATCGCGAAGAAACTGACAGCTAAATAGGAAAATTTTCAACAGTTCATAGATTTAGAGACTACGTGTGCGAGGTCTTGAGTAATTTTGCTACTGAGACGAGTTCCGATGACGATTATTTTTATGAAGAGATTATACGATCCATTTTGCATTTTTCCGAGTTTATTTTTTTGGTAATTGTTTACTTTAAGAGACATTGATCACCTTGACATATATTGTCAAGGACATGAGTAGTTTTTAGTTACAGGTTTATCGGCAGTCTCTTACAATTTCTGAGATATTTAAAGTTTAATTGTTCACAATGTGGGAGTAATTCAAACTAATTAACTAATGCAAGTCATTCAAGGTTATCAATCAGAAATAGATTTAGGTTAGGTTATAATCCTGCTCATACTAAACATTAAATATCTCGGAAATGAAAGTAGATAATTCCACAATTTTTTTTATAAAAGGTTATCTGTTAGTTTAGAATTTCTTTTTTTTTTATAAAAGGCACAATGTTACTAGGGTTACCAGATGTTTTTCGGCCTAGAGAGCCCGGGAATTTTGAATTTTAAAAACGGAATGACTTCCATTTAAGAATTGAAGTAAGATTTAAAGTATTTGTGAAAATAGATTTTTAACATTCAGATTCATTTTTTGCAAAGTGTTTTATTACCTTTCCTCAGATATGGTAACCCTGTGTATTATATTTTTGATAAAATCAGTCGACAATATTATTTACGAGCTGACTATGGAATTTGGACACGAATTAGAGAAACATGTTTGAGACCCTCTGTAAAGGGTCGATAAAAGTGCCTTGATGCACCGTAGTTGTTCATGCCCTGCAGAGATCAGAGATTCCTTTGGTGTCACTGGTAATGTCCACACATGCACGTAACTTGCATGGTACGTACTGGGTGCTGTAGATAGATTTTGAATTGGTCTGAACCGTTTTTGGGGGAAAATCAGTTTCTCTTCGCACTGCTAGAAAATTGACAGTAGACTAAGTTATACAGTGGTGGTGCTCAAAATGAACAAACTTGTCTTGTGAAAGGCATTAAAAGATATTACTATTAAGGTGGTAGAAAAGGTTGTACGTGTACTGGAGTATTACACAGTGGATAGATATTAAACGAATTTTATTGCATGACATCTCAACTTAACTGTTAATTTTTTCTCTCTTTCGTTTCCTTAATGTAACACGATTTTATTTTTTAAGACGCGAAGATGCGAAAGTTGCCTTGTTGTCGAGCATTTTATATAGTTGAGTGAAGTAACAATGAAGACGATTCAGTGCCAAGTGTGTGGAACTTCAATGAGTCGTTGCAGAGTGTAGAATATTGTAAAAAAGAAATCTGTGAAGATCATGAGAGTTGTGTACACAAGTATTTATATTTGTCTATGGACATATCAGCTTTTGTCTCTTTGTTACGCATTGTCTCGATGAAGTTTGTGATGTATTTTTTTGAAAGGTTGTACCGTCAAACGATCTATCGATCTGTCTATACCAATCATTGATGTAAGGAAAATTGACTAACACGCCCCTATATTATTTTAATGGCTGGATTGTTAACACCTTCGCTATAGGTATTAACATTTATATCTGCATAGGCTTTTTAATGAATGATTTGATCAAGTGCAATGTTCTAGGCACAGATGCTGTAATAAAGTATAGCTTACAGTGATTTATCGCACAATTATTTATATAGTAATTGTGTAAATGTCAATTTTTTCACGTTTTAATTTATGCTGTCATACTTAACGATTTGTATATCCGTGATAGAGGATACAGTAGTCTGTCAAGAAGTTAATCGAGTGAAAAAGAATGATTGAAAATCCTATACATGTAGCTTGCAAGCCGTACTGAATGTGCCTGTATGTCTGTGTTAATAAATGCATTTAATAAATTGTTATTATTTTGATCTGCTTGCATTTTTTCTGGCACCCTTGCACAACCTAACTGAACTAAAATCTGCTTCCATTTTACTAGTCTACTGTAGCGATAAAAGTTATATTATACATTATGGTCGAATACAAGTTTATTATACATTACAATTAAATGATACACAATTAAAATGAATTTAAACCTCGTGCTTTTGCTTTCTCATTCAATGAAACTACTTCACAGTTGCTTGTTCCATTTTTGTTTAATGAACTTGATCTCAATTTCGAATAAAGTTTAAACGGTCGAGGAAAATTTCGATGATCGTCGTCTTCGGAAAGTTTGATCTTCTCCCTTCTAATACTATTTGTAGTTTGACTTCTGTCAGGTGGTTTTGTCTTCGCCAAGTAGCATGCTTTGAGCAAACTTCCATAGTAATGCGCTTTCGTAGCTTCGAGAGAGAGGAAGGCCTAGATTTGAAAAGCACCTATCCTTCTCCGCCAAAGAGTCCAGGCAGGTAAGTTGGTATTCTAAAATGTGATATGCATTTAATAGTGTTAGACTAGTTAAGTTGAGATTACGTAAAAGTCAAATAATCACAGAACATTTTATTAGAGAATGTTCAAAGGCTGAGCAGTTAGAAGTCCAAATATATGGGATGCACAGTATCTACAGGGATTTTTCTGGCATATAGTGAATAAATCAAAATAAATCAATTTTTCAGAGCACGGTGGCGAGCAGCTCAATGAAGTCGATCCCAGCAGTGAAGTTGGAGACTTCAACATCTGCGAACAACCTTAATCCACTGTCTACAGCCGTGGTTAAGCCACTTCCAGCTGCAAAACCGCTGTCGAAGTCCAAACTTCCAATGGGTGTACCACCAATTCCGGTGTTGATCGACCAGAAGCTGGAAAATCAAGAAAAACACGATGACCCACAAGGGAGACTAAAGAATGAGTCTAAGAAGAAAAAAGATACAGAGAGTAAAGAGAACGAGGACGAGAATGGCAATTTAGCTGCTCAGTTCCAGGGCAGGAGGAACGAAGAACATCATCCTGACAGGCGGGGTTGGCTCAACGTTGTTCCTGGAATTCAGGAAATTGGGGACGAAGGCAATCATCTTCGACTTTCTGGGTACGTTTTAACAATTTCGTTTTAATGTTCATTTTAACAATTATTTACTGTATTATTAACTTTATAATTTACTTTATGAAGCCAACTTCATAACTTAGCATAATGTTTGAGCTGTGTATTAACAGATCTATTAATTATTTTCAGTTTCCAAGAGAGCGCTGACAAAATAGAAGCCGGTGATGACCAGTATGAAGTGGTAGATTATGGCAAGGAACCTCAGCAGAAGAATAACGATATTCACTTGGTCGAAGGGGAAGACGAAGGTGAAGGTAATTCAAATTTCTCAAAAATGCATTGCTAAACTACGTAATATAATATAAATTACTTTGTTATGCCTCTAACTTTGTTGTTTCTTTTTTAGATGAAGATGAACCGATAGACTACCCCCACAATTTAAAACAAAAGAGGCGCAAGTGAAGGGACGTTCTTGAAAGCAATAGGATGTTACCGAGAAAGTGAAATGGTTACTTAAGTACTTGACCGTTTTTGTAATTTGTGTTCGACACGAAAAGTGTAGTACTTTCTCCGTACCACAGCGCAAGAGTAGTGGTAGAAACGTGACGTTATGGAGGAACTACTGTATTTACGTTTAAGGATTTGGATTCGAAGAAGGTGAAGCTTTACATTTAACAATCGCAATTAACGATACTTCATTTTTTCCATTACTTAACAGACTGGTCGCTAACGTACATTCTTCGCGAGAAAACGAGAACCTCCTTCTTTCTCTCTTTCACCTCTCTTTCCTCTCTCCGTTCTAGATTCTGAAATTGGAAAATCTCGTACAATGATCTAGCCAAAATGTTTAGATAGGTGATATTCTATGCAGATGTTATTTAAGAGCCACTGCTCGGCTAAGGAACAAATTGTATTTTTATCCAGAAATTAGTGAGGACGTTCGAGCAGCGTGTCGATAGAAGAAACAGACTGTATTTTTCTAGATTTAAACATACCGTAAGAAAAACTGAATTAGGATTTTCACAATGAAGAAAAGTAATCTGTCGTAAACGTTCGCTCTTTCAATGGCAGTATTTAAATTTTAAAAATTATATATACATTATAAATTTAGTTTACATTGTATCTCAACGATAGTTTCAGTATTTTCCATTTACAATTATTTTTTTATCGCAATTGACATTCTAGTTTCTGTATAAACTATTCTGCCAGTGTAAGAGTCAATCAATTTCCTCCCTCATCGTGATGACGAAAGCGGAATCGTGACTTAAATGCACTCAATATTTAAGACGCTAAACAAATAAATAAATCTTGATTTATTTATTGCCTATAAGCCGTTATTCAGGCGCTAACAATCAAGACTTAAAACAGAATGAAAGAATAAGATATACTTTAAGAAATTTATTACGGAAGATATGTTAATATTTGTTATGATCGTAGATGACCACTTGTATACAGATACAGCGATTTACTTGTAAATAAAATTCTTTTGGTAATAAAACGTAGAAAAACCAACCACTGCGTTTTTATAATTCCTTTTATCATTTTCAGATCTCGTAACTCAGAAGACATCGATAACTCTGAGTATAATAATTTTTACGATTCTCTAATATTTTTGGTTGCTATTTCGGAAGAATATTTAAAGTATTACATTACGTAGTAGCAGAGAGTAATGAGAGTGCTCACGCCCGGGGTTTGGCCGTGCCCATTATAGTGCTGCCCCCTACTCTAGTGTTTAGCCTGGATCAGCTCTTATCTCCACACTCAGTCCGGACAAGAACCATTCTCCACACTCAGTTCGGACAAGAACCATTCTCCACGAGTGATGCCCGTTTGGACTCCGATCGATTGGACACGTCCCGATTGGACGCGTTCCTTTTCGACTCCGTGCCGATTGGACTCGTGCCGTTTGGACGCCGTGCCGATTGCACGCCGTGGCGGCTGAATTCATGACGATTGGACGCCGTAAATTTTATAATCATTAAATTTCGAAGTCTACATATGATGATATTGTATTCTGAAATATATGGTTAACAACGCCCGATTAACAACAACTTCAGTTATCTAGCCAAACCTAACCCAGACTAATGTTATTTCCACTCGCTCTTAAAATAAACTTTCCGGAGCAAGACTTCGGAATCACCCCCCTCCGAAGCTTTACATAATTATTTTTCATTAATAGATTTTTAATCATAATTTAATGGTTAACAACGCCCGATTAACAACAACTTCAGTTATCTAGCCAAACCTAACCCAGAATAATGTCATTTCCGCTCGCACTTAAAATAAACTTTCCGGAGTAAGACTTAGGAATCACCCCCCTCCGAAGCTGTACATCATTATTTTTCATTAATCATAATTTACAATTTAATAGATTCCAAATCATATTTAATCATATATTTCACAATACAATATCACCATATGTAGACTTCAAAAAGCAATGATTATAAAATTTACGGCGTCCAAACGTCATGAATCCAACCGCCACGGCGTCCAATCGGCACGGCGTCCAAATGGCACGAGTCTCAAGAAACACATAAAAATTAAAATTAAGATCCAAATTTAATAGGTTCCCATATATTTCACAATACAATATCACCGTATGTAGACTTCGAAAAGCAATGATTATAAAATTTACGGCGTCCAAACGTCATTAATACAGCCGCCAGGGCGTCCAATCGGCACGGCGTCCAAACGGCACGAGTCCAATCGGCACGGAGTCGAAAAGGAACGCGTCCAATCGGGACGTGTCCAATCGGTTGGACCCCAAGTGGGACACTCCCGCCTAAAACAGAACCGGTTTCGCCTTCAGCCTGGGACTGAACCGGTATCGTCTTTGGCCTGGACACAGATTTCAGTTGAAGGTGGGCCAAGGGTAATCAACAAAAGCATTGTAAAACCCTTTGGTCACCCCATGGTCAAGTGGTCAAGTGGTCAGTGGTCAAGTGGTCAAGTGGTCAAGTGGTCAAGTGGTCAAGTGGTCAGTGGTCAAGTGGTCAGTGGTCAAGTGGTCAAGTGGTCAAGTGGTCAGTGGTCAAGTGGTCAAGTGGTCAAGTGGTCAGTGGTCAAGTGGTCAAGTGGTCAAGTGGTCAGTGGTCAAGTGGTCAATGGTCAAGTGGTCAAGTGGTCAAGTGGTCAATGGTCAAGTGGTCTAGTGGTCAAGTGGTCAAGTGGTCAATGGTCAAGTGGTCAAGTGGTCAGTGGTCAAGTGGTCAAGATGTCAAGTGGTCAAGTGGTCAAGGGTCAAGTGGTCAAGTGGTCAGTGGTCAAGTGGTCAAGTGGTCAGTGGTCAAGTGGTCAAGTGGTCAAGTGGTCAGTGGTCAAGTGGTCAATGGTCAGTGGTCAAGTGGTCAATGGTCAAGTGGTCAAGTGGTCAAGTGGTCAATGGTCAAGTGGTCAAGTGGTCTAGTGGTCAAGTGGTCAAGTGGTCAAGTGGTCAATGGTCAAGTGGTCAAGTGGTCAGTGGTCAAGTGGTCAAGTGGTCAAGTGGTCAGTGGTCAAGTGGTCAAGTGGTCAGAGGTCAAGTAGTCAAGTGGTCAGGTGGTCAAGTGGTCAATGGTCAAGTGGTCAAGTGGTCAAGTGGTCAGTGGTCAAGTGGTCAAGTGGTCAAGTGGTCAAGTGGTCAGTGGTCAAGTGGTCAAGTGGTCAATGGTCAGTGGTCATGTGGTCAAGTGGTCAAGTGGTCAATGGTCAAGTGGTCAAGTGGTCTAGTGGTCAGTGGTCAAGTGGTCAAGTGGTCAAGTGGTCAATGGTCAAGTGGTCAAGTGGTCAGTGGTCAAGTGGTCAAGTGGTCAAGTGGTCAGTGGTCAAGTGGTCAAGTGGTCAAGTGGTCAGAGGTCAAGTGGTCAAGTGGTCAGGTGGTCAAGTGGTCAATGGTCAAGTGGTCAAGTGGTCAGTGGTCAAGTGGTCAAGTGGTCAGTGGTCAAGTGGTCAATGGTCAAGTGGTCAAGTGGTCAGTGGTCAAGTGGTCAATGGTCAAGTGGTCAGTGGTCAAGTGGTCAAGATGTCAAGTGGTCAGTGGTCAAGTGGTCAATGGTCAAGTGGTCAAGTGGTCAGTGGTCAAGTGGTCAAGTGGTCAAGTGGTCAGTGGTCAAGTGGTCAAGTGGTCAAGTGGTCAGTGGTCAAGTGGTCAAGTGGTCAGTGGTCAAGTGGTCAAGTGGTCAAGTGGTCAGTGGTCAAGTGGTCAAGTGGTCAATGGTCAGTGGTCAAGTGGTCAAGTGGTCAAGTGGTCAAGTGGTCAATGGTCAAGTGGTCAGTGGTCAAGTGGTCAAGTGGTCAAGTGGTCAATGGTCAAGTGGTCAAGTGGTCAAGTGGTCAGTGGTCAAGTGGTCAAGTGGTCAATGGTCAAGTGGTCAAGTGGTCAAGTGGTCAGTGGTCAAGTGGTCAGAGGTCAAGTGGTCAAGTGGTCAAGTGGTCAGGTGGTCAAGTGGTCAATGGTCAAGTGGTCAAGTGGTCAATGGTCAAGTGGTCTAGTGGTCAGTGGTCAAGTGGTCAAGTGGTCAAGTGGTCAATGGTCAAGTGGTCAGTGGTCAAGTGGTCATGTGGTCAAGTGGTCAAGTGGTCAGTGGTCAAGTGGTCAAGTGGTTAAGTGGTCAAGTGGTCAAGTGGTCAAGTGGTCAAGTGGTCAGTGGTCAAGTGGTCAAGTGGTCAATGGTGAAGTGGTCAAGTGGTCAAGAGGTCAGTGGTCAAGTGGTCAGTGGTCAAGTGGTCAAGTCGTCAAGTGGTCAAGTGGTCAGTGGTCAAGTGGTCAAGTGGTCAAGTGGTCAAGTGGTCAGTGGTCAAGTGGTCAGTGGTCAAGTGGTCAAGTGGTCAAGTGGTCAGTGGTCAAGTGGTCAAGTGGTCAGTGGTCAAGTGGTCAAGTGGTCAGTGGTCAAGTGGTCAAGTGGTCAAGTGGTCAGTGGTCAAGTGGTCAATGGTCAAGTGGTCAAGTGGTCAATGGTCAAGTGGTCTAGTGGTCAAGTGGTCAAGTGGTCAATGGTCAAGTGGTCAAGTGGTCAGTGGTCAAGTGGTCAAGTGGTCAGTGGTCAAGTGGTCAAGTGGTCAAGTGGTCAAGTGGTCAGTGGTCAAGTGGTCAAGTGGTCAAGTGGTCAGTGGTCAAGTGGTCAGTGGTCAAGTGGTCAAGTGGTCAAGTGGTCAAGTGGTCAATGGTCAAGTGGTCAAGTGGTCAGTGGTCAAGTGGTCAAGTGGTCAAGTGGTCAGTGGTCAAGTGGTCAAGATGTCAAGTGGTCAAGTGGTCAAGGGTCAAGTGGTCAAGTGGTCAGTGGTCAAGTGGTCAAGTGGTCAGTGGTCAAGTGGTCAATGGTCAGTGGTCAAGTGGTCAATGGTCAAGTGGTCAAGTGGTCAAGTGGTCAATGGTCAAGTGGTCTAGTGGTCAAGTGGTCAAGTGGTCAAGTGGTCAATGGTCAAGTGGTCAAGTGGTCAAGTGGTCAGTGGTCAAGTGGTCAAGTGGTCAGTGGTCAAGTGGTCAAGTGGTCAGAGGTCAAGTGGTCAAGTGGTCAGGTGGTCAAGTGGTCAATGGTCAAGTGGTCAAGAGGTCAGTGGTCAAGTGGTCAGTGGTCAAGTGGTCAAGTCGTCAAGTGGTCAAGTGGTCAGTGGTCAAGTGGTCAAGTGGTCAAGTGGTCAGTGGTCAAGTGGTCAGTGGTCAAGTGGTCAAGTGGTCAAGTGGTCAGTGGTCAAGTGGTCAAGTGGTCAGTGGTCAAGTGGTCAAGTGGTCAGTGGTCAAGTGGTCAAGTGGTCAAGTGGTCAGTGGTCAAGTGGTCAATGGTCAAGTGGTCAAGTGGTCAATGGTCAATTGGTCTAGTGGTCAAGTGGTCAATGGTCAAGTGGTCAAGTGGTCAGTGGTCAAGTGGTCAAGTGGTCAGTGGTCAAGTGGTCAAGTGGTCAAGTGGTCAAGTGGTCAGTGGTCAAGTGGTCAAGTGGTCAAGTGGTCAGTGGTCAAGTGGTCAAGTGGTCAGTGGTCAAGTGGTCAATGGTCAAGTGGTCAGTGGTCAAGTGGTCAAGTGGTCAATGGTCAAGTGGTCAAGTGGTCAGTGGTCAAGTGGTCAAGTGGTCAAGTGGTCAGTGGTCAAGTGGTCAAGATGTCAAGTGGTCAAGTGGTCAAGGGTCAAGTGGTCAAGTGGTCAGTGGTCAAGTGGTCAAGTGGTCAGTGGTCAAGTGGTCAATGGTCAGTGGTCAAGTGGTCAATGGTCAAGTGGTCAAGTGGTCAAGTGGTCAATGGTCAAGTGGTCTAGTGGTCAAGTGGTCAAGTGGTCAAGTGGTCAATGGTCAAGTGGTCAAGTGGTCAAGTGGTCAGTGGTCAAGTGGTCAAGTGGTCAGTGGTCAAGTGGTCAAGTGGTCAGAGGTCAAGTGGTCAAGTGGTCAGGTGGTTAAGTGGTCAATGGTCAAGTGGTCAAGTGGTCAGTGGTCAAGTGGTCAAGTGGTCAAGTGGTCAGTGGTCAATGGTCAGTGGTCATGTGGTCAAGTGGTCAAGTGGTCAAGTGGTCAAGTGGTCAGTGGTCAAGTGGTCAAGTGGTCAATGGTCAAGTGGTCAGTGGTCAAGTGGTCAAGTGGTCAAGTGGTCAGTGGTCAAGTGGTCAAGTGGTCAAGTGGTCAGAGGTCAAGTGGTCAAGTGGTCAATGGTCAAGTGGTCAGTGGTCAAGTGGTCAGTGGTCAAGTGGTCAATGGTCAATGGTCAAGTGGTCAAGTGGTCAAGTGGTCAAGTGGTCAGTGGTCAAGTGGTCAAGTGGTCAAGTGGTCAGTGGTCGAGTGGTCAGTGGTCAAGTGGTCAGAGGTCAAGTGGTCAGTGGTCAAGTGGTCAATGGTCAAGTGGTCAGTGGTCAAGTGGTCAATGGTCAAGTGGTCAAGTGGTCAAGTGGTCAAGTGGTCAGTGGTCAAGTGGTCAAGTGGTCAAGTGGTCAAGTGGTCAATGGTCAAGTGTTCAAGTGGTCAGTGGTCAAGTGGTCAAGTGGTCAAGTGGTCAAGTGGTGAGTGATCAAGTGGTCAGTGGTCAGTAGTGATGGGCGGGGGTGTCCCACGTGGACTCCGACCGATTGGACACGTCCCGATTGAAGTCGAAACACTAAGTCGAAACCGGTTCTGTTACAGGCTAAGTCGAAACAGGTTCTGTTACAGGCTAAGTCGAAATAGGTTCTGTTCTTGGCTAAGTCGAAACGAAACGAAAAGTGGCACGGCCAAAACCCGAGCGTGAGCACTCTCATCTACTCTCTGGTAGTAGCCGCCAGAAGCAGCACGACAATGGCGCCAGTTATGGTGGCAGGCTTGTGAACTAATATTCCCTAGTCACAGCCCGCACCCGTACATGACGCCACTATCCTTGTCGAATACTTCCTCGCTCATCATGATTTTCTAATATGTATCAGGGGATTCGAAGTCCCGTAGAAAACTGTCTGTCCTTGTCTTACACATGGCGAAGATAGGGAAGACCAACATGGCGGCGGTCTCACCTGTCAAGAACGTTTAAAATCACTCAATTTTTGAACCAATGAATTTCTAACATTAAAACTTGGATTTTTGTAATTTTCTCGTCAAAATCTACAGGATTATATACAAAAAGTAAAAAAATTTTGGGGTCCCTAAGTTGAAGTTCTTTCTCTATCTTCGCCATGTGTAAAACAAGGACAGAAATAGTTTGCGACCAGGACAGACAGAGAGAACTTTGTGCCACTTCTCTTCTACGGGATTTCGAACCCCCTGATACGTATTAGGAAAGCATGATGAGCGAGGGGTATCCGATAAGGAGAGTCATGAAATTCCATCGATTTATTTAACTTATTATTTATTTACACTTATTTACAACTGTTCTGCTTTCATTCGCGCAGCTTCAATTTCCTGTTCCGTGACCGTTGGTGTTACTCCGCACTCCAATTCTTCTTTTAGAATAAATGCCAGTTTCTCAGCTTTCTCATGATAGAAAATCTTCTGCTGAACTCTCATTTCAGCCTTGTATGCATTAATTTTATCTTGAACGATTTTCTCACAATACTCGTCTGTTAATTTTCTGATTGAATCTTTCCTTGATACCATACCCAACTTCCTGTAATTGTTAAGATTAAAACGATTGGTTAAGCAAATTTTTAAGTAGAAAGTAATAATCGATGATGAGGAAAAAATACTGTACACTGGAACAGGTTTGTAAACAAGATTCAAACGCTCCAGAATCCATTCGAATCGCCTGTAGTCCCATTTACGCAGTAGTTTTAGGTGCTTCTGTCTCTTCTCAATTAATTCTTTCAAGAATACCTTTGCTTTTTTGTTTCTTGGGTGATCTTTAAAGTACACCTGCATGTGGTGTATTTCGCTCGTCATCGCTGCAACTGTAACAGTTCACAATTTTATAGAATTTTCTAATTAATTCATATCCTCGTATTTTGGCATTGAGGCTGTGAAGTACTAGCATGCAAAGGTCTTGAAGAGCAACGGAACATGATCATACTTACTGGATGATTCAGCAGACCCCCGATCGGAGGCATGCCTCTTGACTAATGCCATGGTCTTTTCCCTCTTTAAATTGCGAACTGCATTTCCACCTTGGAATCCCACGGTGAACATTTTCTTCACTATATCGCTTGCACTGTATCGGACGAATGGATAGTTAAATACATATAAAAATACTGTGTGTTCAACTGTATGTGTCAAATGATTAATTAATTATTAAACAATAAGCACTCCCTATTCATAGGATACTTACTCATCCAATTCCTTCGAGCGGTCATAGTACAATTGAATGTCACTTGGTTCCACTGTAATATCCAAACCTGCATCTCCGGATTGAATAGGTTCCATTATGGTCACCCTCGGTGGTCGGCTCCATTTAATTTTATATTTTTCCATCGTCGAGGCATCACGGCTCAAACAACCACCAAACTTGTAAATATTATTAACTCTGACACAACCTAACCTACAAACGTTGGCAGCCAAATTCATCCTGATCAGGCGCTGGATGATACTGTTAATAAACTTCAGTTCAGAATATTAAATGTACCTATGAAGTATATAAAATATCAATTAATAATGCCTAAAAAACCAGCTGTAGCATAACTTCGCCCGTGCAAAAAGCTTGTCGCAATATAGTAGATGTATATGATATAATTTTTTATTTAAGCAACTGATTCTTGTCGCTTTTCCCATTAGACTCTGTGCTAATTCCGGCAAGAATCATCTGCTCCGTTAAAATGTGTGTACAGCGCCAATTTATGCAGCGGCAAAACGCTGAAGCTGTTAGCCAAATGTTACCGACATAGCAACCGAGACAATCAACACCAGCGATCCTAGCGGCAAAACGCTCAAACTTGTAGCCAAATGTTACCGACATAGCAACCGAGACAAACGACACCAGCGATCCTAGCGGCGTAGCATCGAAGCTGGTTGGCAATTACTACCAGCATCATCCGCTAGATGGCGCGAGCAGTATCAAACCGAGAAAGTGACTGTCGGTAAATTTGACAAGTTTGACCGTCTTGCCGCTAGGATCGCTGGTGTCGTTTGTCTCGGTTGCTATGTCGGTAACATTTGGCTACAAGTTTGAGCATTTTGCCGCTACATGAATTGGCGCTGTACAAACATTTTAGCGGAGCAGATGATTCTTGCCAGAATTAGCACAGAGTCTTATGGGAAAAGCGGCAAGAATCATTTGCTTAGATAGAAAATTATATTTTAATACTTTCCTCAGCTGCTTTCCTGAAGCTGGAAGAATGCTCTTTATGGTCATCTATCACAGCAATGAATTTCCTTTTCTCTGCAATCTGAATACTTCCTGTTGGATATGTATCGTGCATTCAGGAGCATATATATGTATATTTAAATAGTAGATTCTGTTCGAAACGAAAATGTTTTTATATAAATAAATGTACATTAAAAATAAAGTTATATTTGATTTACCTCCTACTCATTACCATTGATTCCAAGGAATAAAGAACACAAACTTTAAATCGAAGTTTTATTTTAATAATAATACAAATATGTATACTTGGCAATTTACAAACAACTGTTTCGTCTTACCACTGTAAGGTAGAAAAAAGTATGAATTCTTTCTAGCTACATTCTGTAATAAGAAACAACACTGAAATAAAAGTATTGATGAATTTCTATCTGGTTCTCGCTTAGGATCGCTAATAATTAAGTAATAAATAGGTACGAATAAACTATAAAAGATAGATCGCGACAAAGCAAATTCATTTAATCTTTCGTAAGTCTTCATACAAAATTATAAATTAATGATCACTATTGCTTTCTGTTAATTCAAAGCAAATGTTTTGTCAAGAGATTCGAGTATTTCGTGAACTCAAACAATTCGCACATGTTCCTTATGTTATTAACAAAATATTCCGTGCGTTCAATTGATTAACATCATCTTCAACTACTTATTTTCCAACCTTTCCTAGCTTGGTATCCGTTTTGGGATCAGCAGTGATGTTTTGTACACGAACAATTACTTCATTGATCTTTGTTTGAAGATTCCTGATGTCCTGAATGTAGAGAAGAGCCAAGATTTTGGCTGCGTTCTCGACAGCGGGTTTACTCAGGTTGAACCCGGGAGCAATATCCATCACAGGGAATGGTTTTCCCTTCAGGATTTTAGAATCTGGATTCTGCAGGCACTCAGGGTTTAATCTCCTTTGAACAATCTTGCTGCAGGCTTTCAATGTGATTAGGTGATTCGGGTGTTCCGGAATCCGGAGGATCTTTGCCAGAGAATATACTCCTTGTTTGAACTCAACGCTTTCAACTAATAAACACAAAAATTACAGATCAGTCTGTGAAACAATACTACATTGTCAATACACTATTATAATACATATATGTATACTCACAATCTAAATTGTCAAGTGGATTTTTGGACTTAAATTTAGGCACCAGTGCTTCTTTCTTCATTTTCATTTTCATCTCTTTCACATTTTCTGAATACGCTTCGCCTAAGTTATACAGTAGAATTTTTAAGATTCATTTTAATCGGAGAGCACGTTAAATGTAAATTTGTTTCTTCTTTCTAGATTCTTACTACTGTTTTCCATTTCCAGCCAAATCGCATGTCCAATCAGCCACTCGAGTTGGTCCAAGGTGTTGCCTGTAATTGGACATTTAACATCTTCGCAGTATTTCGAAAAAACCTTGGGCCATGTTTCGCTTTTCAAGTCTCGCAAGTGTTTACGATCTTGTATATCGTGGTGACGTATCTTCTGGTCCTCCAGCCAGACGATTACTTTGCGAAAGTGTTGTTCATCTGTAATATATTAAATATATGTATTATGTTCATTCTCAAGTGCAGCATTTCTTGAATAATATTTTATAGTATATAAAATGCAAGGTGCCACGACTCTCCTAATTTATTAACATGATGTAACATCGACATATTGTGATAAAACGCACCGTTCACGTCAACTTTGTCCCATTCCACGTAACCTAAAGCTTGAAGTCTTTTTTTAAGCATGATCGAGCTTGTGACAGACCAAATGCGTTTTAAATGGAAGACAGGATTCGAAATTTGTTAGAATACCATTAAACCGGCGAAATTTGTCAATCAATTCGATACTGTATGCGCATTACGTTTCTTTCAGCTGATAGTGCTTCGATTTCGAAAAATTTGATCACACTATCGCAGACGTGACGAGGTTCTGTTTCTGAGTTCTGTGTGGTTCTGTGACACTACATTTGACTATACTCACCACCACCACTATGTATGTACATTTTCGAAACATACACATATATATCATTGGAAAGATATTTAGGCACCATCTAGGGACAAGATGTGGTACTTCGAACTTGCTATGGAGTAGTCATATACCTCGTCTGTGGTTTCACGGTGTCTCACGTCTCGCTTGTCTCGACAGATAAGAAAGAGGAAACAAATTACTAAAAGTTCTCTCAGATGTCTCTGCATGTTTTGAGTACGACTATTGTACGTTGTTCGCTTTACTAATAAATAGATTACATCGAGAAACGCGTTAGTTTTATGTACATGAAAAACAGTTAGTAAACGGAGTTATTTGTTTAATAACGCATATACCGGGTGTTCATTTGAAAACTTTCCAGCCGAAAATCTCGAAAAATACGAGAGATATTAAAAAAGTGTAAAACACGTGTCCAAGGATTTCGAGGGAGAAAGGGGGGTGATTTAAAAATGCGCGGACAAAAAAAAAGTATCCTACGAAAATTATTGGTGTTTTTACGTACATACGATCCCATAATAAAAAATATAGGTTTCCATTTGAAAAAACAATGTTGACCTTCAAATGACCTTGAAAACGCCAACCAAATAAAAAACTGATACTGCCCTCCCCTTCCCTCCTCGAAATCCTTGGACACATGTTTTACACTTTTTTAATATCTTTCATATTTTTCAAGATATTCGGCTGGAAAGTTTTCAAATGAACACCCTGTATGTAGTTACATATAAATCTAAAATAAGAAATAAAAAGTGATGTACAAAATCATCTGAACTCTTTTCTTGTGTTCAATCCGTACCTCGCATACATAGGTAAAATATCACACAATTTTAAGAATACAACTGCATTATTCGCGACTCGTTACAATTATTAAAAGAAGGAATTAATGTCTACTACGTAGCTCTTGTTTTTTTTTTTTTTTACATTGACTTGAAAAATGTTTATTTAGCACAAAGATTCACAGTTCAGTAATAAAAAGTATAAGCGATGTTCACACGATAATAACATAAATTCGACCAGCATAAATCATACGAAAAGCAGACACTTTTTACGCTTTCGCATTTTAGAAATCATCGAGAAAGAGTTAAGGATGTTCTGGAGGTACAATGGGCCGGAGACAACAAAAGTACAAGAAATTCGAAATCCATCAATATATTGGCAATGAAAGCCATTCATGAGTATATTTTGTATTAAAAACATAGATTAATTTAAACAGCTTTCATTTAGTGAATTTCATGTTATATTCATTTTTTAATCAAATTGTCTTCGTATTATAAAAAATCGTAAGTGACTATTGCGAATAATTGTACCCTCTGATTTGAACTTCAAGATAATAAATTTGTGATATTTAATATACATATATAATTACGCAATAAAAAGTTCAAAATAAATATTTATATAAATTAAAAATACTTCAGAAAGCAATATTCATGGTTATTATTGAGATGACAACACGATAAATTTGACGTTTTGTAACTGTTTATAATTTTTTGCTCTGTAACTGTTCAGTGAATCCTAATAAATTTTCAACATAATTAATTACATAATTTTTACTATATATATATATATAAAACTGGAGTTTCTAGTTGCGGGTTTCAAGTGGAATTTTATGAATTCTCCATAAGAAGACGTGTTAAAATGTGCAAACTTCAAGTTGCTATAATTCTTAAACGGTGCAGGGAATCGAACCCAAACATTGGTAATTGCATTAATTTAGTAAGAATTATATCTAGTAAAATTTTCAAAAATTTTCTTGCGTTTTTATATACCTCCAGAACATCCTTAAAGCGGCGAAGTAAATATATGTAACGACGCGTGCGTCCGTCACGAATCATCCGTTTCCTTGTGCCTACTCGTAGCATACTTACCGCAAGGACGGTGTATGGGATCGAGAACAATTTTTCAGTTTTAGATATTGTCTTTCGCAGATGCGACTGCGTTCTTACACGACAGGCGGTACTTGATCCTGAACGTTGCTCGTAGCGGAAGAACTTAATTGCACAATGGATGAAATAAAATAAAATCTCCACGTAAATCCTCTTACCGGTCCCCCGTTGCTACTTCGATATCGGGAATTCTTCGAGGGGTGGCTCTTGTACAACCCCCTCGGATTACTTTTTCCCTTGATCTGCTACGCGTAATTACGCGACTCCTCGCTTCGATATCGATACTCCTTCGAAGCAAAAGAAGCGGTGCATAATCCAGGATACACGTGTATTTTTCCTCCGAAGCGTTCGCAGATCGCGATACGGACTTTTTTTTTTGTCTCGAAAACCTCATCCGCCGGCCATAACTCCTCCGCGGTGGACAGTTAACACGCAATCAACCTACACGATTTTTCTCACCGTTCGATCGATGATCTTATTGGCCACCGGCTAGGCAGGCCTCCGGTACGTGATCTTGTGGCAATCTGATTTGAATTGTTAATAACGCCGGGAAAAAATCACGGCACGCCAATGGGTGTGCGCGATTCACGTGATCGCCTCACGGATAATTACCGACGCGCGATCTCTCCACCTGTTCCACTTTTTTTCTTTTTCTTTTTTTTTGTCTCCGTTCCTCTCGTTTCCGTATCATCGTGTAGGGTAACTGCACCAGTGAATAAACGGGCACCAGTAAATGAACGCTTTTGTATTTTTTTTGCTTTTCCATCATTGTTCGATTACTAGAATGTAGTGTTCATTGGACTGGTATTTTTTAGATTTTTTATTTAACGTTTAATAAAGACAAATAATAATAATTTCATTTTATTTTTGACAAATGAAGTATAGGGTGCCATTTGGCATATATGAGATTCCTTTAATTCACATATTTTTTTTTAAATAAAATATCTTCCTGAACAATTTCTTGAATGTTCATTCACTGGTGCAGTTACCCTATGCACATTCTGAAACGATCGTGTACGCATACGCGAAGCCACAACTACTTACAAGGTTCATGCCCCTCGAACGGCGCGCGATAATTCGCCAATGGTATTTATTATTTGTTGAATACGTTGAACGCTCTGTTCATGATATAATGCGAATCGGTTCCGACTCCGGTAAACGTGCATAATAATGTAATTCGCCCTTGATACACTGTCGAGTGCTTTTCCTGTGATAATAAAAAATAAAAATGGTAATTTTGCGATATTGTAAGTCCATTAATGTTATGTATACATATGTGCTGGAAAAATCGCATTCTTTTAATTATGATCCTTTCAAAGGAAATGTTAAAATACGATATCTCCTACGAATATTTCAGATTCATTTCAATAATCTATGTTTCAGATCAATTCGTTTTTTGCATTATTATAATCGCTACAGTTTCTGTATATATTCTGTTTGAAACGTTGCTTCGACAAACGACGACGTCCCGAACGCGAAAAGCTAGTCAACTCTATTATACGTAATTATCAGTGATTGCATTATAATTAATTAGCTCGGGTACCAATTAATTGTTTCATCGCGAAAATCGAGCCGTAATTAGCACGCTAATGCATATCCACTGTAAAATAGTTTGAATCACTTAACATGTAAGCGTTCCGGAAGTAGGTTCGCCACGTGACCAGAAGATAGATCGCTATTTTACAAAAAGGATGAAAGTTCATGTTAAACATTCGGCAAAGTGTTACTATATATGGAAACTAGTTTTATTAAACTAAAGTTCAATTTCATTAATTATTATCCTGCAAACTTGTAAATATTTGACTAAACGAATTTCTTAAATAATTAAATTGATACGATATCATTTAAAAAATAAATACATTTAATATTAAAGACTAAATCTAGTTCTAATTAGAATTACTGGTCGAGTTCAAATGTTTCCGATTTCTTCGTTTACAAATTACTGAAATTATAAAAATGTTTTCATGTTTTTTAATAAATCTCTTCGTTTATGAAAGTTGTATGAATAAATCTTGTCATTATTATAAAGCAATATTCGGTGCTCGTGATTCAAGCGTTGAATGCATTTAAAAATAAATAATTAGCAAGACAACCATAAAAGTTATCTGGCACATTATGTGGCACAACAGAACACGCTTAATAGTAAAAACGAAAATAAGATAAAATTCGGATAAGCACAATATGCTTATGATATTATAATAAGTTGTTAGCAAATCTAAATTAAATTGTCGAAGTTACAAAAGACAGATTGTTCATATTAACAAATTATACGTGTGCGTTATAAATATAAAATAATGGCGTCGAATAAAATATCTGAAATTTACCAATTGCTCGTGTTAATAGCTTCAACTATTTTCCAATTGCTTGTGCTAATAGAGCTCCAACCATTTTCCAATTATTAGTTATGCGTGAAAAATGTGAAATGACCGTGAATTATACGAAAACGAGGTGTCGTAATCATGTTATAATACGTAGGAATACTAATGAAACTTGTTATCCATTCGATTTGCCTGACCGAATGCAACCTTGCGTCTACGTCTACGTGAAACTGTCACCGTCATTCTACAAGGTACTTTCATTGTCTAGCAAGTGGCAGGTATCCGTTTCGTAAATACGCCGGGGGTCCGTTACGAGTCTAAGTAAGCATAGAATAAAATGGCGGATAATAAATTGCCGGCACGTGAGAAAAGAACGTAGCTACTCGGAAGAGCGACGGGGTTATGATTGATATCGTTAAAACCATATCCCTGTTGCATGTGGCCACGCGGTCTGGGTTAGGCTATGGGGTTCGAAGAAAAAAAAAGAAGGAGAGACACGTAGGAGTAAGGGTGTTCTTCGACGATCGACGCTCGATATGCGCCGTAATGTTACACAATGATTCAGGCGAGCCGGGCAATTAACGTACTGAGCATTTACCGGTGATCTCGCGGTGTCAATTAGAAACTGCTGGAACTGAATGTCAATTACACAGGATCGCGGTTAATATGCTAATCGTCTCAAGGTAAAAGGGTTGATGTCATATTCCGTAAATGTTTCACCCTATCGGCGCACGGTGGGCCGTTTCTGCAAAATTGTTTAAATTTAAAAAATAGAATTAATTAAAAAATAATGGAATAGGTTAAAGCTAGATCTATGTGTAAACTAATACTGTCGATAAATAATAGTAGACAAATTCAACCTCGAAGGAACGTGTCAGTTCTCAATTGAGTGGAAAACGTTACCCCCTCTCTGCCAGTACCAGATTAGTCACGTGACCGGGAAGGTAGGGTGGGGGACACAAACGAGTATGATCTCGAGCGTCGATCCTACGATTTTCTTCACGATTAACAATGGATTTCTATAGTTATTTATCTGTGTCTACTGAAAAAAACTTGAATGTTTCTGTAAAATTATTTAAATTTAAAAAATAAAATTAATTAAAAAATAATGGAATAGGTTAAAGCTAGGTCTATGTGTAAACTAATACTCGACTGTCGATAAATAATAGTAGACAAATTCAACCTCGAAGGAACGTGTCAGTTCTCAATTGAGTGGAAAACGTTACCCCCTCTCTGCCAGTACCAGATTAGTCACGTGACCGGGAAGGTAGGGTGGGGGACACAAACGAGTATGATCTCGAGCGTCGATCCTACGATTTTCTTCAAGATTAACAATGGATTTCTATAGTTATTTATCTGTGTCTACTGAAAAAAACTTTTATATTTTTATGTAAGTCCACTATTGCATAAAATAATATTTGATGTTCTTTATATTGAAATGTTGTAATTATTTTTCCGTTATTACGTTTAGGAAATGCTGAGACGAAAAACACATATGACATTAATCAGTAAAATTTCAAATTTTGAGATTCAAGTACCCTCTATAAGGGTAGTTTTGTAAATGAGTAATAGCAGAATTAAAAACAGCCGAACCCGTTGTGTTTGCAATTAATGATGTATAATTGACAGAATTTTGTCCAGGTTTCTGCGATTTTGGACCATTCGGTGCGGTCTCGATGACCAAATTCAAGAGTTCGGCAAAATCGATCGACGCGATTGTGCGAAACACTCCGGAAAAAAGAAAACGAGACGAGAAGAGGGATCGGTAGAGGCATGGCGAAATAAATGCCGCGTATTGGTGTACGTGCGACGCGATAAAAATCTGGCCTTGCATCGCAGGTGCGGTCTAGTATAGTATAATTTTTATGTTGGTTTCGCGTCGCTGCAATATGAGTAATGACGACTTTATGGGTCGGCCGCCGCTCATTACGAACAGTAATTCTGAAATTCAACACGGTGCCGTTCAACTCTACGCAAAACACTCGACAATAAAAAATTGTCTTTCTACTTTTCGAAGCTGGATGCACGAGACTGTTCGACTCCTTTGTCTGTTTAAATTATTTTTTAATGCTAACAGAGTAGTAGGAAACGAGTTATTTGAGTGGCAATGGATAGACAATTGCCTGCATTAATTCCGAGATGCAAGAGCTACATAGATATATATTTGTTTTCTTAATAATTTTAATGAGTCGAGAATGAAACAACATTATCATTAAATTATTTAAATGTTCTCACTGTTTTATATTTTATTTTTTTTATAAATGCATAGTAATCTAGTAATGCATGTTAACTAGAAACAAATTACGTGTAATTGTTATAAAGTCAAATAAGGTATACAGGAATTAAATGCAGAACTAGATTATTTTCAGAATTAATTTTTAAACAGAGATGACGGTAACCTGATGATTGCATTTCAATTTCTGTAATGAAAGATCAAAAGTACATATTCAGGTATATTACAAGTAAAATTAATTTTATTAATTGAAATAAATCCTTTTGCACACACACACACACACTACGACGCTTAATGGGAATAGAAAAATATTTTTTTTTATAAATGCATAAAATTTGTAATCTAGTAACGAATGTTAACTAGAAACAAATTACGTGTGATTGTTATAAAGTCAAATAAGGTATACAGGAATTAAATGCAGAACTAGATTATTTTCAGAATTAATTTTTAAACAGAGATGATGGTAACCTGATGATTGCATTTCAATTTCTGTAATGAAAGATCAAAAAAGTACATATTCACATATATTACAAGTAAAATTAATTTTATTAATTGAAATAAATCCTTTTGCACACACACACACACACACACACACACTACAACGCTTAATGGGAATAGAAAAATGTTTTGTTTTCAAAATCGAACACCAGAATACCCTGCTCAAAGAAGTAGAATATCAGCTATGGAATAGCAGCAAGAGAATGTTTCGAATGCAAAAATATTTTAGGAAAAAAGGAAACTTTCTGGCGCAATAATATTGTCCTTGTTCTATATATCGTTTCTTTGGAATAGTGTGTGTTCAACCTCGGGCAAAACTGGAGGCCAAACGAGACCGCAGAAGAGAGCGAAATGTTCTTCTGTAGCGTAGAAACTTCTTGAACGGTCTTCTTGAACTTCTAATTGTGGTGCACGTGTAACCGGTCCGTTGAAAAGTTAACTAACGAATGGCGGCGAATGCTCGTTTCGCAAATGCCTGGGCAATCGTTATTGAGATTGAAAGTCATTCTGGTCGGTCTTGTTTTGAACAATCCGAACGAACATGGTACTAATCCGTGCATGACGATCCTTGATATAATTAATTAATAATTAATTAAGTTGTCTATTTACCATAGGCATTTAGGTGTATAGATCCTCCTACGTGCGAATGTACACCGGTTAATATATGTTGGAAACATCGAGGTCGTTGATTATGTAAAATAAACCATAAAAAACCATCACTCCATGCCGCCAGTTGGAACGTTGCGATTATTGCGTGTCAATTTATTACCAATGTGGAAACTCATTATATCGTTCAATTCTATAAGATCATAATCACCATTAGCTAGTTTATAATCTCCGTTCAAGGGATCCAACTATATGCTCATGAACCATGAACAACATTATTATGTCAGCGTAAATTCTGCTAAGCGAATGTCCGATGTTCATTAGAATTTGTTAAATTATTTTCATGTTCTATGAATTTATCAACTAATTTATCTTCGCCAAAATGCTTTGCATAAAATTTAAACGTATAGTTTCTAACGAAATTTATTTTTTTTAGAATCGACTACAATTTTTTGTGATTTTTACATTATTTTAGGCATTCAACGTCAGTGATCAATAAACTGCAGATGTTTACGCTAAATATAAATGATCTGCGTCAACAATATTAATAGAATTCGACAATGATTTGTTACAATTCTTTTTATACAAGCACCCCGGAACTAAAAATTATTAGAAAAGATGAGTGCTGAATTTATATTTTTTTCGACGTTATTTTAGGCATTCAACGTTATTGATCAGTAAACTGCAGATTTTTACGCAAAATGAGAATGCTCTGCGTCAACAATATTAATAGAATTCGACAATGATTTGTTACAATTCTTTTTATACAAGCAACCCAGTCCCAAACATTATTATAAAGATGAGTTCTGAATTTATATATATTTTTTAAAAATTCGAAATAAAAATGGCTTCTTGACTCCAATATTTATTTCTACAGTACTGGGTACTACATAACGGCTACGATACCTCGCTTGATAGCACGTAATTTATATCTCTACGACAATCCGAAGTGTCATGTGCAATGTATAATTACTCGAAAGATCCAATGTATTATACAGTTACTTGGTCGCGTCTGACAGAAGGTACTCGATCATTTGCGTCACGTGACGAAAGATCTGTGCGGCGATACGAGATCATGACCGGGTTACCCTGACCTCACCGACAATTATTTTATCAACGCGATTTCATCGACACCGAATTTCGCCGACGGTATCTGTTCATCGACACCTTGAGATCACCGGAAATGTTTTCATCGACGCTATGTTTCGTCGACGGTGTTTTTATTATACGCGGGTAGAGCCTGAATGTTTACATCCTTGACGAAACTTGGTGTGGACGAAATAGTATAAAAAAAATGCTTACTGACGAAATGATTGTCAGAAAGGTCACCCATTTGTTTAAATAATAAATAAATAACCTGCACGAGCATAATTAATTGTTCCTCTGTTCCTTTTCCCACTTTCCACACAGTTTCACTCGGTGCAAAAATATTTATGGCTTCATTTTTCACATTTAAATCACTATGAACGATGCTTAGGTACTACGTTAATTGAGTGTAATTTAAAATAGTAATTATTTTTTATAAAAACACCAAAATTAAGTAAAATTCTCCTTAATTCTCCATAAATGAAAATCAATTGTTCACAGATTCCTTTTTCTTTCAATCTATTTCGCTTTTATTGTTACTCACTGTTATTGTTCTTGTGTTAATTTCTTATTATATTAAACGGCTTACTAGATAACATTATTACTAGATCATTAAATTTCAACGGTGAAATTGAAAAGAACTTTTAATTTCTTATTACATTTCTTATTTGTACTCTTTTTTGTGTTGTTTTCTTTATACATTTTGGACTTGCGTTGTTTTTCTCGAAACGATGCAATTCTCTGCAGAACGATTATGCAAGGATTCGAGCAATCGCGCGGCTTTGTTCCAAGTAACTCGAAAGCCTCGGAATATTGTGTTCTTATTAAGACGTTTAATGAATCATCGATAGCCGTCGATGAATTGCCTTCGATGTGCTGCTTTCTCTTGGTAATGATTCGCAACGGACAGTCACGTGCTGCAGAGAGAAATCATTAGACTGTGATGCAGTCATTGAAGGATAGAGACGAACACACCCTCTGAGAGAGAAGAAAGAACTTGAAACGAAAACAATGAATGGACAAGAAAGAACAATACACTGCAAAGTTGATTTCTTTATCGAATATTATTATATGACCAACCAGAACAGAAAAAAATGGAAATAATTAAAAATTTTATTTGCAATTTCGAAAATTAATACGTGCTTCGAGTATTCTTTATCGATGCAGAACAATGTCTATTTTCTATTTTGACACTCAAGATAAATATTTTAGCCCCTATTCTAGGGAAAAAAAAATTAAGAACACAGTTCAGTTTTCAAAAATTTTTTTTTGGTGCATTAAGAGAGTCGGACTCTTTTCAAACATTGTTTAAAATGTTTAAACGTTTATAATAATGTTATTAAAAAATATGTATAGTCGAATTTAGAGAAGTATGTAGAATCACTATACGTAAAGATTGTTTGTATGGATTGTACACTGCAGAAAAAATTCATAAAGTTGAAAATTTGTCTTTTTTTTTAAATTAAATTTTTCGAAAACTAAGAATGATGGGGGAGAGAACGACTTTTGGATTCACGTTCAGTGCATCGAAATTCATTTTGTTGAATGCTACGAGTTCGGGAGAAAAAAATACCTGACTGGTACTCGCGATAAATTTTAATTATCACAATGTCGATCTGTCTCTGACTGTCGTGTTAGGAACAACAAACCTGGCAAGTAAGTGACTATGAACATAAATACGAACGAGCAATGCGCCGTGATAGTGATCGTTAAACGAATTAAGCAAGCCGAGGTCGTATACTTGATTTCATAAATATCTCTGTTTGTTAATTAACTGCAAGGCATCGACACAGCATAAGTAATTGCTCTGATTAAACAAGCTACTATGCGAGAGAACGTACGTAGCTTGATTCGAACAAAGTTGCAATTTCTAACGGTGTAGCGATATCTAATAGTGTAGTCACTAATTATACATATAGTTGCATGTAAATGTAAGGAATATACTGATGGGCGATTAAATTCCTTGAAAATTCCAGTTATTATGCTTCGGAAAGACTGTGCACAAAATATTAAATAAGTCAGTTTATCAACACTTGTATCATACCGATTAAAAGCTGGCAATTTGTTTATTACTGCATGCATAGCTGATTTCTTTCTCATGTTTTTAAAGCTGTCACGAAGGAATGGAAATTCCTTCGAATTCCTTAAAAATCATTTAAAATGGCGGAAATTTGTAGATACTTGTACATTAACATTGAATAACATAGTATTGAAATTATAAAATTATTGATGTAAGTGAATTCATCATCACAGTAATTTTCTTTAAATAACGATGTTGAGTGTATTGTTTAAAACAATGGTTCTGCATCATATTAATTTTTTCCTAATATTTTATACGATTGTTGTTTTTATGTTTATGGTTCTTATCTAAACTTTAAGAACCAATGACTTAAAGTGGTTAGAATTTAATCGCTGTTGTTCTATGATGACCAAGTTGAATCGATACATGTGTCGATTGCAATGCTGAATAGGATTGTGTACAATAGATTGACAGTAGATTGCATGTAATGAGTTGATTGCACAATTTCAGCGATCAAACGGCGATTAAAACAATAAACTATTAACTCGTGTTAATTTGCGTTCCTTTGTTTATTTCGTTAGTTAGCAATGGTAACATTTTATTTTGTAAGATACAAAATTGAAATAGAAATGTTTGTTTCATCAATAATTTTAATATGTTGAAAATAATATATTCTTAAATTCTTCTAATCATTCTTTTGTCATAAATGAATACAATTCTCAGTCTAGGGATATCCGGAATATAAAGTATAAGTATAGAAAAGATTGTGATTGGAATAATTAAATAATTAGCTATTCGAAAGAATTCTACAGGAAAGTCATCAATATCAGAATTCATTGGCAAACATCTCAATAATTTTAATATGTTGAAAATAATATATTATTAAATTCTTCTAATCTCTCTTTTGTCATAAATGAATACAATTCTCAGTCTAGGGATATCCGGAATATAAAGTATAAGTATAGAAAAGATTGTGATTGGAATAATTAAATAATTAGCTATTCGAAAGAATTCTACAGGAAAGTCATCAATATCAGAATTAATTGGCAAACATCTGATAAGGGAAATCCCATGTAACGAAACACTTCCTTATAGTAATTATTCTATATTTAGAAAAGAAGAATACATTAACAATATCAAAGCATACAAGCTAATGAAAATTGAAGATTTTTTGATTTGTTAATCCAGATTTCTATTCAGAATTACTAAGTCTGCATTTTTGTAATGAAAGTAATATAATAATTTCTAATCACCATGAATAGTAGATTCAACAAATACTGGACGTTCTACTTGAATCATTGTGAAATTCATAAATTAATAAAAGAGTATATCTAATGCTCTAGTATTATTGAGTAAAGCAGAAATGAACAAAGCTTGTGCAATAAATTGGAACATCATCAACAAACTGTTGAATCAACGTGACAGCTGTGACGTTACATTGTTACGAAATTGTATCGCAAAAATTCGTAACTCTTGTACAACATGAATTACGATCATTTCGTTCCGCTAAAGTATCTTGATTCCTTTCTTACATAATCGTACGATTATTGTAATGGATAATCGATTTCCGCTGATCAATAATTGTATAATTGTTGTACTACATGTCCATTTCGCAATTTATTGCACGCGAAATATGCGAAACCTTAAAAGTGTTACACAATCGGAATATTTACACGATATCGCGTGAATAAATGTTTTTTAAACAACTTCGGTATACGCGATCTTCGGATTTTTTTTTACACAGAAACATAGTTTCACGATCAACTGTTATTCCTGATCGTACACAGTGTAGCTGCAAATATTTGGTCATTTATTTAATGAATTTAATGAAATTTTCATGAACTCTTCAATTTACTTCAATTAACTCGCATATGAACAGATACGAGACAGTAACAATAATTGAAGGATTTTCAACAATGACAATTCGATTATTTACATATTTGTTGTGATACATACTATTTCGTTAAAAAAAAAAGTGATCTTTTATACGGTATAAATACTATGTCGAATGTACAAAATGCACAAATACTTTTGTCTTGTATCACAGTGTACGTATACTGTATACGAGTTCGCATGTTATAGCGAAAGTGTTTGTTTACGTGACATTGAGTCTTTCTCTTTCTCAGTTTAGTTTAGTACATCAAGGAACACTAGAAAGTGTGCACCGACGAATCGCTCATGAATTAGTCTGAGATACGTGTGACATAACCTACTCTTATGTACGTTTCATAGTCAACGACTAAATAGTATATATATATATACTTTATTTTGTTCCCCATTTATGACTAAATGGAGTGAATATTCGAAACGATCGCGATGTGTGGCGTGGGGTTCTTAGTTGGCTTGATGACAGGGTGTGTTGCTCCGCTTTACCATTGGAACGCGTCGAACGGAGATCATGCTCACCATGGTGAGTTCCACACATTAGTAATTATATTACTCGTGTGTACAATTAATTACGATTATAATTAGCTGACATTATTTTATTTTATTTTGAAGAAGAGAAACGAAAATTGCCCTATGATGAATGTTATGACTGCGGGTCTTTGTTGCAAAATAAAAATTTTCTGAATCAATTGTAAAAAAACAGAAGGCAGTACAGTAAGGCAGTAAATATATTTTTCATTGAATAATTTAAAAAAATCGAAAGTGATATAGTATATTCCTTAAATTCTTCTGTCTTCGCAATTTTTTTATTTCATATAATCATTTTTGTCATAAATGCATATCTGCAGTCTAGCGATTACTTTTTAGAAATAATTTTGAGAATGAAATTCTTGAGAAAATACGATCAGAGGAGATCCTTTTATGTGTCGATTGAATGTAGATTATGAATTCGAATTAATGGAATATTAGGTAAAAAGGAGGATAAATCGCCACAAGTTCGTATCAAGATATCTCGTGCTCGTCAATGCCAGCTCTCGAATGACACCTCCTCGGATACTTGTGACAGAAGACGGAATTCAATCGATTCAAATGATGCCAAGAAAATGAAACAGGTTGTGCAAGAAGCGAAACCGGTTTCCTTGGAAGAAGCACAAATTGTTCCTGTGATACCATCCCTTAATCGGCGCAGGTATACATAGCATTGCATTGTATAATATACCATAAAATTTTGTTTTATAACGAAGGCGATTGGTGTGTATACATTTTGCAAATATTTTGTACTATCTACAGGAAGCTTAATAATTTTCTTTTGAACAACACTTTCAAATGTAGTTATTATATAATTTATCAGTTTATGAATAGAATCCATTCAAATAATTTATTAACAAATCCTCAAATGTTTCTGTTTATTTTTTGTTTTAAAGAACTATTCAGTATTGTTAGAGAACTATTAACAGAAAAAGTGAATACATACCACTGCAAAATTATATACCGCGATATTTTCTACTGTGTGTATACATTTTGCAAATATTCTGTACTATCTACAGGAAGCTTAATAATTTTCTTTCGAACAACACTTTCAAATGTAGTTATTATATAATTTATCAGTTTATGAATGGAATCCATTCAAATAATTTATTAACAAATCCTCAAGTATTGTTAGAGAACTATTAACAGAAAAAGTGAATACCATCGCAAAATTATATACCGCGATATTTTCTACTGTATTTCTGTTCAACAAGCTGTGGTTATTGTAAACAATATTGTTAGAAGTAGTGTGTAAATATATATCACAAATTTATTATCCCTCGTGTCAATAACCACAATTTTTTGGAATGTTAATTGATTAATTAATTAGATGTATATTCAACAAATTTTAAAAATCTTCACATATATTCATTCAACAAATATTTCAGGGTACCGGGAAAGATTTGGTCACCCGCATTAAGGAACCAGCTGGAAGATATAACGCATACATTTTCGGACAATTATGATGGATGCACGGAAGTAGTGCAGGCACAAATTGAAGTGCATCCTAGAATGTATTCGCCAACTAGCGATGAGACTTTGGACTCGACTAAATATAAATCACTTGCTCCTATTTTTGACAATTTGGAACCAGCCAACGATCACGATTGTTCGAATAACGAAAGGACGAAAAAATTGCCGTTAATTAAAAAGAAAATGAAAAATTTTAAGAGGATATTCAATTGCTCCAGGTTCTTAAACAATTCTACAATTTTAAGATTTCTTGTGTACAATTTTCTATGAGTACCAGGTTGAGTAAATCTCTAATAAATATTTCCAATAAATACTTAAAATTTCTACAATTTTACGATTAGATTTTTTGTGCACAATTTTCTATGAGTACCAGGTTGAGTAAATTTCTAATAAATATTTCCAATAAATATTTATTTAAAAAATCATTAGTAGAAGTACTTGCCTTTGTGCTCAATATTGTAAGTACAGGTTGTAAAAAAATGTTTGTTCTTGGCTGCTATAGGCGTATTCTACATCTTCGGATCGACGAAGATCTGTTAAAAAAAAGTTGTCGCACAATTGTCCTTGACCTTGAATTTCAAGGTCAAATTTTTTGATTACATTCTATTCTACGCATCATGCATTAAAAAAATATTTGACCTTGAGATTCAAGGTCAAGGACAATTTTGCGACAACTTTTTTTCACAGATCTTCATCGATCCGAAGATATAGAATACGCCTATGACAGCCAAGACGAAACATTTCTTTACACCCTGTACATTAATTAATTCCGCTAACCGATTGTCGCAGTAATCCGATAAAAAAATCTGTGTTCACAGCACCGAGAAATCCATGGTGCTGAAAGGCTTCGAGACCGACGAGTCTCGGAGATCGAACCTTGCAAGTCCCGTTTCCGGTTTGCGCGTCCCAGCGGCGCAGTCGACGATGCTCCAGAGGAGTGGGCAGGCGAGCAGATCACCGTCGACGAGAATAAGCGAAACAAGACCGCAAGACGATGGATCCTCTGCAAAGCAAAAGGACTCCCACGAATCTCGAAATGAGAACAAGGAGCAGTCTTCAAGAACGAGAGCGTCGCGCGACATGGTGTCGCTGATAAATCGTCAATCCGTCAATGGGAAATCGATGTGCGACGTCACGATCAATGGTCTCACGATGAATCAGTCGGACCTGTTGGATCTGTTCGAAGCGACCGAGGGCAAGGCTAGATCGGTTTCGATGACCACGACCGAGGAAGCGCAGATCATTTCGATCAAGTTCTATCGAAGGAAAAACGACACGGCGCAGAACGAGGACTCGCAGAAGCAATCGGGAGTGCCTAATCTTATGATCCCACCCATATATGTCTCGGACTATTCCGTGAACGATACTTCCTACAGGGGATTCCCAAAGATGAAAAAGAACGTTTCTAATTGCCCCGTGCGCAAGGGAACACGTCGATACACCTTCTGGAAGGCGAAGGTCACCTAAGATCACTTCTGCCATATTTTACGAGGGGAAAGCGACTATCGGCACCACGCTCGAGAATTATTAATTTCTTGCTATTGCTGCGGATCAGAACAGGAATCCCGATCAAGATTCTTGATTCAGCAAGCAATACCAGGAGTTAACGGTATCGGCGCGGTGCAAGGATTTTTTTTCGAAAATGGCCGAAGTGTCTAGAAAGCTAATATAATAAAGGGGATGATGATTAATAACGTCCGTATTAAAAAAAGTTTACCTTCCAGTAGCTTACTCTAATTAAAGTTCTAGTCGGTGATCAATATGATCGATAATTTTTAAGGAACGTACCTCTCAGTACTTTTTTAAATAAAAAGTCTAGACTATAATATAAGAACACGTGTTTTTAACATGTAACTCATTGAAGGAGTTTTATTTAATTGTAATCATAATCTGTAACATTAATTGTTTACACTCATGCAACAATGTGAAAACGACTTCGGAGATAGACAGCCTTTTTATTGCGATAATGGCATTTTCCTGGTAAGAAAATAAATAAACGAGTGAATTGCAACAGTTTCCTCTTACATTGCATACATATGTTTCCCTTGAACTAGCAAAATTTCACGGAATTGGTAGAACGTCAAGCATTTCGTTTCCTCGCTTCTTCTAATCTTCGAGAAGTCTTCGGGATAATCGACATTACATAGTTTTTGCAAACGTTCTGAGAAGTTTAATCGCTTTTCATCGCAAATTGCTAACGTGACAATTAAAACCGCGAAGCATTCTACTGGGATACCGAAGCTTGATTACTATTGCGCAAACTGAATCGTCAATTTTGGAATGCGTGTAACGGTATCTGATATCTATAACTAAGGGAAACTGTGTGGATCCTTGTGTGAAATTTTTCAAAAAATTCTGAGCAAAAAATTTACACCGAGTGTAAAAAGTATTCGTACACCTTTTAAAAACGAATAACTTTTTCAAAATTCGACCCAACAGCTTGACTTTTTTTGAGACGTTAGAAGGATTAGTTTACTAGCCAAAGTGTAATTAACTTTTTTAAAAAATTGTTATTAGTCGCAATTGCGAAGGAAAAAGTAAAGGTCACGATTTTTAAATTTTTTATCTGTGCCTGTAATGAAAATTTCAAACATGTATTTTGTAAATCTAAGTAAGTAATACACATGTACAAAGTTTCATTGAAATCGGTTGACGCATAAAAAAGTTACGGACATTGTAACATGTAAAAATCTTTGAATTTCGGGTTTGCGAATCATTTTTAAATCGCGGATTCTTACAATTTTTGCAATCTTCAATCATTTATATTTCGTAACAACCTCGATCGATTTCGATGAAACATTGCATATGAATATAACTTACTTATACCTACCAAATGCACCTTATAAATTTTCACTACAGGCACAGATAAAAAATTTAAAAATCGTGTCCTTTACATTTTCCTTCGCAATTACGACCAATAACAATAAAAAAAAATTATTTACACATTAGCTAGAAAACTAATCCTTCTAACGTCTCAAAAAAACTCAAGCTGTTGGGTCGAATTTTGAAAAAGTTATTCGTTTTTAAAAGGTGTACGAATACTTTTTACACCCACTGTACATAACAAGATAAAATAAAAAAGTATGATTCTCTATTAACTTAACTCACTCTACATATACTTAAATTAAAAGAACATGACGAGCCATTCAATATGCACTTTGTAAAGGAATTGTTGAGAAAGAGAATAATATTTTGCAACCATTCCCATTGTCCGTAAGCACATGCGATAGGAACGTCACAATTGTCTCTTCGTCATTAATTTACAAATTAATTATACGGAAAGAAATTCAATGGTCTCGCTCGCGGTGATGTTCATTGACACAATCTGATAGTACCGACAAAGTCAAATTTTTCCACAGTAAACACCATTCTTAACGTAATCGTTTCTCTTCGATCAATATTCACGATGGTATCGTCCAATTAGGCGATTAATAATTGCTCCGTAACAAGGTTTTATGTAAATCCAACGTGTATATGAATGTAAAACAAAGTAACAGCCGATAAGCATCTTTTTAATCTCTGTAAAAACGCTTTATATCTCCTTTGAGATCATGTTGTGTTCTATGCGTAAATCTCCCCATATGAAGTGATTTAAATTGCACGATATCATGGAATCGGTAAGCTCTTTAAGTACACTTTGTCCGCTCATCCTTGCATATTGTTATCGTTTAGCAATCTCTTGAATAGTTTTAAAGCCGCTTCAGTCGTTCAGAAAATCCTTTATGGACCAGACCCGGTCCCCCCACCATCGACTATTTCATATTGCCCCTACCGTGGTTTGCTTACCTTCCCCTACCAGTGTCGCCAGGTCGAGAAAATCGAGGGGAATACAGGTACCCCCTCTCTGATGGCCAGAGTCGTAATATGTGACACGTTGCGCGTGCGCGACGGGGATTGAGTGGGACGTGGTGCTGGAATGGGATAGTGGAAGGGGAAAAGTAGGGGAGTAAATGAGTCCGGACTGGCGACACTGTCCCCTACTACGACTCTATTCCCCATTCGCTGCGCGCCGGTCACGTGACGCTTTTCGTCACTGTCGCGCATGTGTCCGGTATTGGCAGGGAGAGTGCAACTATTTCCCCTCAATTCGTGCTCCCTCCCCTCATATGGTAACTCTGCATCGGTCTAGGAAGCTGAAGAAAATTTTTAGGATTTTTTTTAACAAAATAAATAAGATTTCGGAATTTGTTATATTCTTCTGGACGTATAAATTGGTCAGCATTATTGATTCTTTGCACATTATTTTAAATATTTAGATTATCTAGAAATCTCTATGATTCAACTATAAATCTGATCAACCTATTACTTAATACTGATTTAGACTCTCACTTGGATATGTAACTATGCATTTATCAACACTGACTATATGAATGTAACAATAAAAGCTTTTTATGAACTCTTAATCGTGATGTTAATCGCGCACTTCATTAATTGTAGTGGCATTCTGATGGAACGTCAGTAGGAAACGCAGCACATCTATTTTTTTTTAACGACCGTTTCTGGAATATTCTCCCGTCGTATAGTAATTTTTCTTGGATAATGATCTCTATCAACGAACGTTTATGTTCGCAGCGATTGACTGGAGGCGATCAGCTGAGTCATATACATATACTATGTGACTAACTGGCATTGCACCATTTCTAGAGAAAGAACACGAAATGTCACAACAAGTTGAAAATTTGTTATTGCACATTTAATTATTTGCTGGTTTAATTAGATATATTGTTCTGTCGTAATACAATTGTGTAATTATAGGACACCCTGCATATTACAGAGAATAGCTTAACTTAGTTCTATGGGTTGATAGTAAATAGAACCGTATAAAATTAATAAATTGAACATGAATTAGGGTAACTGCACCAGTGAATGAACATTTAAGATATTGTTCAGGAAGATATTTTATTTTTAAAAAAATATGTGAATTAAAGGAATCTCATATATGCCAAATGGCTCCCTATACTTCATTTGTCAAAAATAAATGAACACAAATAAAATGAAATTATTATTATTTGTCTTTATTAAACGTTAAATAAAAAATATAAAAAATACCAGTCAATGAACACTACATTCTAGTAATTGAACAATGATGGAAAAGCAAAAAATACAAAAATACAAAAGCGTTCATTTACTGGTGCACGTTTATTCACTGGTGCAGTTACCCTAATTATGCTTGCGTTTGATGTATCAAACTTTAATACGGAATAAACCATTTCATGTTTTCCATTTTCTATTTCTTCGCCCGAAACGTTTTGTGTTGTAGTTCGTGGCATTCGTTATAGTTTCCCCGGTGTATTAAAACTAATTAAAAATAGAATAACAGTAGAACTGAACTTACTTGTGCGATCTGTTGCCAAGGACAACAGTAGAAGAACCTCGTTGCTCGATGTTTTTTCCCTGCCATTCTGTGGTTGCACGGTTCAATGATGCTTCCTGTTCCGGTTTGCAATAAAACACCGATCTGTTGGCCAGTTACCGATAACCGGATGCCCTATTGCAAATTTATTTTCGTATAATCGGTAAACGTGTCCTTACAGTGTGCATGTTTATTGTCTTGTACTTTATGGGACTTCAACAGGAAGTCAAGATACAGAAACATTTTAATTAAAAATTATTTTACTTCTTTGTTAAACAAATTGTGATCGTATAACACACGGAGAAAAATCATTGGTCAAACTTAGTAAAATTTTATGTAATATATAGATAATAATTTAGTTACAAAATGTAGAAAAAAACTGTTTATTACTCCGTGTACAAGTTAAAGCTTATGATCATATTCCCAATATACTAAAAACTAAATATTCCCAATACACTAAAAAATATTCCCACGAAAATGTGGTCATCTAAATATTACAATAACATAATTTTAAAAATTCTGTACAATTAGAATGATTCATCGATTACGATTAGGCCTTCGAAGAAGTGACACTGCAAACGGCACTGCTAAAAGTACGCTACATGAAAAAATTGTTGTAGTAGTTGAGCATAATTATAAATTTTTTAGTACATTAGACTGTGAGCACCTTTCGTTATAGTTCAAATATGTCGATCGTGGATCCTTGAATAATATAGATGCTGATCCGATCAATTATCTGTGCAACCTTGAACGTCTCTGGCGCTCGGAAACCATAAATGGTATAATGATTTTATCTACTCGCTTTTTGTCAGAAATGCATGAAAGATGGAGACCACCAAGTATTCAAGTAAATGTAGAAAATAAATACACAATAAAATTCATCATAGTAAATACTCTGTTTTGCTGTGTATTCTTGATCACCCGGTACAATGAAAGCACATCTGTACAGAATATTTAAAGTCAATTTTATTGAACACAATAAACAATATTTTTCTATATTTTCAACTTATTCTTTTTATGCTTTACGGTTGTAACAGCACTATGCACTATTACATCTGTGAAATTCTCAAGGCCGAAGAAGTTTTAAATAGTTAAACAATTATTCGATATTCGAATAATGTGCAATGACGCTTGCAAGCAGAGCAGGGGAAAATAGTATTCGAAATAGTAAATATTAAATAGTTCTATTTATTTTAGAGTATGTGCACAATTTTAAAAATAAAATATTTTATTCGATGCAGTAATTTTTGAAAATAGTATTTTATTTGAATAATATTGATAATATCTGTATTTTGTCTCTCTCTTTATTTTCAATTTCAATTATAAATATTATTGCTGAAAATAATAAGATACAGTGTATGTTTATGCGGTTTCTCCGAGTATTATAACAATCAGAAAGTGTTTCAGATTGTTAAAGAAGAAATATTTTATTTTCTGGATCAGATTGTTGAAATAGAAATATTTTATTTTCTGGATCAAATTGTTGAAATAGAAATATTTTATTTTCTGGATCAGATTGTTGAAATAGAAATATTTTATTTTCTGGATCAAATTGTTGAAATAGAAATATTTTATTTTCTGGATCAGATTGTTGAAATAGAAATATTTTATTTTTAGGTTCAGATTGTTGAAATAGAAATATTTTATTTTCTGAATCAAATTGTTGAAATAGTAATATTTTATTTTGAGGTTCAGATTGTTCAAATAAAATACTATTTTCTTTAAGCAAAACAAAATCTAAAATATTAAATAGTATTTGAAATATCCGTTTCGCCAAATAATGCCCACCTCTGCTTGCAAGCTACCAGAAGGGAAGAAAGAGTTCCGTGATTCTCGTAAGAGAGTTATGTGAAATGTGAAACTCGTTTATATCCCCACCAAGTGCCCATCGGACGAACGAGTCCATCAGGATCTCTTCTTAAACTTGCCGCGGCACATAAGGTACGCGGTTAAAATTTTTGATCCTTGAAAGGTCCTTTGCCTCGCGGAGGGTATTCCCAGCGGAATGAAGAACACCGTCCGGATTTTTCGAACGGGTAACCTCGGCTGACGCGCGCGCGAACATAGCTTTTTGTTCTACGAGAGCCGACGGGGGAAACATCTCGAATTGTACCCTCTCTGTCAAGCTACCTGACGGATTCCTTGAAATAAATTTTATTCGTACGCACACGGATTATATCTCGGAATCGGCGGAATTCGCGGAAAGAGCAATTATACCGATCGGATCCACCTACCCGGTTCAGTATTAATTGACCGTTTAAGATTCCTTCGGCCAGGTAATCGAACTTCTCGGAAACGGTTGCAGTCGCTAGTCTGGATTAGGTTTGACAATATGACGCATCGTGCTCTTCGACAATTACACAACATTGTCATTTATCGATCTGCTGAACATATCGTACGATCGAGATAAAGCTGAGAGGACAGGGAAATGCCTTCGTGCAAAGGTGCGAATGGGAATCCCCGGGGAGAAGTCGATGACCTTGTCCACACGTGGATTATTTTGGACTATTTTATAATACAAAGTTCTTAAAAGTAATAAATAGACTGCATTTCAAAATCGGTGAAATATAGCACAATGGAAAAATTAAAAGAACTTGTTACCCGTTTATTGAAATCAGTGTAAATAAATTTTATTTTGCATAAATACACTTATTAATCACTGGATAGCGGATCTTTATGCAAAATAAAATATTTACACATCATTTGCATAGATATATGTGTTATGTAAATAATTTTAATTAACTGAAAATAACGTCCACATATTTTTATATTTCTTATATGATACGCCCCTAACACCCACCACCTCCGGCGTTGTCACTATACTAAACCGCCGCATATTTTTATATTTCTTATTGTATGATTTGCCCTAACACCTACCACCTCCGGCGTTGTCACTATACTAAACTTCTGCCTGATTTTACTGTTTTGAGTTTCACCTACTCATTTTTGTCATAAATGCGCAAAATCCGCTGTCTATTAATGCCAATATGGAAAAAGCATTCTGCATACGATCCCAATTCAATGTTGCTAGGGATCATGGCAGCTATCATGGCAATTACGAAGCAGCATCGAGGTTCAATCGTGAGTTGACATCGGATTCTCGAACGACTCTTTTAACGTCGATAAACGTTCTGAACTAGTCGGATGCATCTAGTTTACCGTGCTGTAACGCTCAACGATTCCATACATTCTAAATACTAACAATAATTAACGATCAATTTGCATCTCTCACTGTCGCAGGTTTCATTCGAGATCCACGCAAGGTCGCCAAGCACACGTAGCACGCATGCATTGGTTATATCACGATCCCGATACACGGGAATACCGTATGAACAGCGTGGAAACCGTGCTACGTATACACTGTGTTTACACTTACTCATTTCCATAACCGATACGTGTATTAATAATTACCGATATTTATACGTTATAAACTGATTTATCAATATGTATCGCAAACTACCGATTTTCCCCGGTTTTTCTACAAAACATTATTTCACTGAAGCATGAAATAATAATAAATCAGTCCTGTCGCAAATACAAACGAATCGATGCCCGAGTGACACAAAACCAATGGAATTTATTTCGAAAGGTGAACGTTAATATGTATAGAATAATATCCTCGGAATGATTTCAATGTGATCTATATTCGCAGACATTACCTTAACAGTTCTCAAGAAATCTGCATATCTCATTATACTTAAGACTGCGGGTGTTTATGCAAAATAAACATTTTTTTATGTCAATTGCAAGAAACAGCAGGGAAATAATTTTTTCTTTACTTAATCAATACTTTTATAAACGTATCGATAATTACATTCTTTTAATCTTCCAATTTTAAGTCTCACTTACACGGTTTTGTCATGAATGCATAAAATCCACAGGCTTAACTAAATTCACTTATGTAAAATCTAAAATCATACTATATTTTGAAGATACACAATCTATTACTATAGACTTTAGAGTTACTGTTATGTGTTTCAAAAATGTTATACTTCCTTGAAAGCGCGTCCTTATGATTCTTGAAGTCATTTGAAGTAACTTTTTCCTTTGCGAAAATCTTCTCCGCGGCTTCGTTAAGGAGTTATTAACGAGAAATACGAACCAATCAGAGGGCGATTACTAGCGGTTCGCGCTGAGCCTGACGTTGGCATTGGCCGAGCCGGAATCCGTCTGCGATAGCCGCGCTCTGATTGGTCCGCGTCTTTCGATAATAACTCCTGAACGAAGCCGTGCAGAACATTTTCGTAAAAGAAAAAGTTTCTTCAAATTCTTTCAGGAATCACTCCTTTCAAGGAAGTACAACAGATTTGGAACACTCTGTATATATCGACCATGTTTTTCTCACACTTTCAGCATAATAAAATCCAAAACTAGATATTCTCGATGCTCAAACGCTATGAAAGTCCTGAGGGAGTACAATGTCCTAAAAGCCATGTGATATTATTAATCATGTTCGCGGTAACAAAAATATAATACAGATCTCTTTGTTTCCGAACGAAAAACGGGAATATTTGCGTACGATACAGTGCCTTTTACCACCAAGTTTTCACTGCCTAACAAAAGGCTCTCGCAATATTGATCAACATATTAGTCATTGATTTTACCATCGCAAGCTAATGCATTCTTTCTTTCGTAATAGCAATACGGTTCTTTTTCACAATCGAATTTTTCAAATCTCGATTTGTATATCGCGTAGGATAGACGCAGGAAACGAACGATTGCTGTATCTCGAAACGAACTGGAAATTAATCGATGATCGCGCGATAACAGCGAATATCTCCGTTGCGTCTCCTTTCAGATCAGTAAGCCAGAAATTTTCTTAATTAGTAAACAAACGAGATAATTGCATCGATTATGCGTGCTCCGCCTAATGACTATTAAGATTCTCCGGATGAATATTGGCTTTTATCCGTACACTGGCATATATTTCATTGAAAAATACAGATGCAGATACTATTAACTCAATATAAATGTTTCTACCATTTTAGGACGTTATGGAAAACAAAGAAGTTTTAATTATTGTAGCTATGAAGGAGGGAAATTTTTATACATAGCATTTTTTATAAATAGCTCCGTTAGGATTAGAGATGGAAGAAAATGTTAGAGAGGAAAGTTGTACTGTTAAAGGGGGCAAATATGGTGATATAAAAAAATGTTCCGATTGTAGTCGCTTTCAAGGTCATTTGAAGGTCATAGTGTACCACATCATTGAACTCGTCTTGACATCAGTTACACCGCTGTGAAGTTAAAAATATATGGTGCCATTTAAAAATCATCAATGACCTTCAAAAGACCTTGATCACGTCTACAACCGGAACATTTTTTTATATCACCAGATTTGCCCTCTTTAACAGTACAACTTTCCTCTCTAATCCTAACGGAGCTGTTTAGGTGGCCTGTTTCTCGTGAACCACCCGGTATAGCAGTTAATTTTATTATAATTGGAAAACATTTTTCCAAAACTAATTTTGTCGACCTTCGGCAGAAATTATTTATCATGGTTCGATGTAGCGAATAATGAAGTTACTATTCTCACTGTGAGTTTACTTTCGATTCGTATCTGTTATATTATTATTATTATTATAGTTCGAGTTATGGACGATTACCTGATTCCGCGACACAGACAGACGCCAGATTTCATCGGGATCCGTCGTCAGTCTGAAATCTTGGCTATATACTTGCTATATCCGGAATAAGTAACCGTAAAACTCGCGGAACCCTTGGCGAGAATCCGTATGAAATATGTCGAGTCTTAGCAAGCCACCACGGCCATAAAATACGGCGAGATTCTAGCAGCTCAACTCGCCCACGACTAGAATTATCGTCGAATCATGGAAACGTTTCGGGAAGATTTCCCGCGCGCCACCAGCTTACTTTCCCTTATTTTTCTTTTCACTTCGTCGCTCCTGAAGATCGCTTTCTTCTCTTAAATTCGGAAACAAAATGTTAATTCATTTGAACCGTAGACAAATGCATACCTTGTAAGCTGTCACCAGTAGAATATCACGCTGATCGTGTTGTACGTTTCCAGCAGACCTGATACGTCACATGTATTGTTTATCAACATAGCATAGGCACTGAGTAAGTAGGTGTATAAATAGACGAGAATTGAAACAAGAAAATGCAACGTACCGCAAAGTGTGAATACATTAAATAATTATTATCAAGATATAATATACTGCATCGTTTGGTTCAGTGGAAAAGTTTAAGTGATGAAAAATTGAAATACTATGAATGTTTACACTTTCTCCTTTATGTATTTTTTTTTGTTAACATTTTAGATGCTGCTCGTAATACAAAGTAAAAATATTTTTTAGATTGCCAAAATAAAGATATTGCATTACTATTGTATAATTATATAATTAACACTAACTGCCACGTTAGCCAAGTGAAGGTTGTCACTATTTATTTGAACAAACTTGCAAAAATGAATTGATTGCTATAATAAATCTTCCTATATTATTAAATAAGTGATGATTTTGTTTTTTTATGGAAACTGGTTGTGGCAATGAACGTATCAAAATTGAATAATATAATATTTCATACAATAATTGAGCATTTCATATGAAAATGAGTTTAAAAAAAAAATACATACCATCACGCTTCGTTGCTCCGAAACAATAAGATTGAAACTAGGATGAGCGTTCCTTGAGCACTTTCAGTTTCGGTCCCCTTCGTTCGCGAGCAATGGCCGGGTACGCACTGCAAAAAACCGGTGTTAAAAATCGCCGAGATTACAATACAGCGAGAAAATGCTGAAGCGAGATAGGAAAGGATCGTGTCAATGAAACGTGCAAAAAAGCGGTCTCCAGTCGTCGATCCTTTTTACCGGCCCCAATCAAGCGAGGTGCTCGTTTACGTTCCGAGGGATTGGAACGCGTGCCCGAACAGGTACTGTTCCGGCAGAGTGACGGGCCAAGATCACACCTTAACCCAAAAGCCAGCACAGAAAACATGTGTATCAATGGCATTGGGTGAAACACGTAAGAGTGAAAGAACTTCCTCGTCTCCCGGCGTCCTCTAGGGGAGTCACGGATCGATCGGATACACACGCTGATTCAAGGACAAACATTGGAAACAAATCGGCACAGACAGAACCGTGATTTTTCGGTCCGATGGAACGTTTGGCGAATAACTGTTTCGGATTGACAAATCTGTTAAAAAACGATCAGTCCGAATCCTGTAAATGTCAAATTTGTTATTACTAAAAAAATAGGGTGTACTTCCGAAAAGCCCATACTTCCGATGTTTTTTATACTCTGGATTCTTACGTATTTTCACGTGTCGATTACGAACATGATAGTGGAAATTGGCGCAAATGTTAGTAACCATAAAAATCGTAGCTTTTTTTCCATTTATTTCAGTCAATAATGGGAATTTTGAAAAATACTTCCGATAAAAGTTGTAGGTCTCATCAAAATACACATTTTATGTTGTATCGACTTTTGTCATAAAGATAATACTTTCTGAGAGAAATGATAGGTAATTATTCACTTATACGGAGATCGGAAGATTATGGCCGGGCCGAAAAAACTATTGTTTTTATGACAAAAATCAATACGACATAAAATGTGTATTTCGATGAGAGCTACAACTTTTATTTGAAGTATTTTTAAAAATTACCATTATTAACGGAAATAAATAGAAAAAACTATGATTTTTATGGTTTTTTCATGGTTACCGCTATGAAAATAACATTTGCGCCAATTTTCACTATCATATTCGTAATCAGCACGACAAAATACGTAAGAATCCAGAGTATAAACAAAATCGGAGGTATGGGCTTTTCGGAAGTTTATCCAAAAAATATGTTGACCTTCATCCGTCCCTCGTGTCAATTTGACACAGTTTTCCCGAAATAAGTTATACTGTTCTGTTATTTGTTGGTGCATAGAACTTCGAAAAACATTTTCTTCATAGTATTGTCAAGGTCACCTTCATTTTTTTTAATGGCAATTTGTATTTTTGACTTAACATTATTGTAGCCCGTGTCAAGACGAATTCAACGACTTAGTATACCATGACATTGGGATGACCTTGAAGACGAAGAAATGAAAATTTCAACAAAACACGACAATCTGCTTGAATGGGTGATATAATAACTTGTGTTTATTATTAAGACTCGAAATTACATTCAATTCAGAAACCTTGACTAAATGTCGACATAACTAAAAACCGTGACTCAAATGTTTGAAACTTTTGTTGAAAATATTTTTTGTCAGATTATCGCGAGTACTTAAAAAATCGTGAAAACTGTTACGTGGGACACCCTGTATATTGAAACGCATTATTTAAATAAATGAGGTGTGCTATTTTTTTTTTTTTCTGTTCCGGACTGTATTGTGTTTCACTAGAGAGCGTCGATGTAATCCGTTTGACAAACACTTTACAGTTTCGAAGAGGATGCAGAAGTTATGGCACGACACGACATTACACGACTGTCGTGGACTTCACGCGGAGTCACAGGTCCGCTTGTTTTCGAATCTACCGTACCGGTGGTGATGGTGGACGAACAACGCAATGGCGAGCCCTCGTAATTATTAAAATCCTCTCGGTGGCCTGACAGAGTGGTCCTCACGCCACTGGCACGCTCATTGTTGGCCCGTCAATCTCAGGACGATTTCCCATTGTAGAACCGAGTATTCGACTTCGATAGTACCGCCGCGCGGTATCGACCGTGAAAGTATTTTCGATACCGACGAAAAAAAATGCTATTATCCGAACAACGAAAAATATGTCCGCAAATTCGATACACAAAGCTGTTTTCATTCGGCGGCGGGTACCTTTTTTTTTTTCTCGAATGTAAATCATTTCGAAGGTGCCGACGAAACTGGCAATGAATCAGCGGGTTCTCCAGATCGCAGATATAATCTAAATATAGCGCGGCGACAAAGATGATGTAAATGTCGTCTGCGACCGCGTGGATTACAGGGATTCATTTACGACACGTTTCTGGTTGTTGACCCATGGCTACATTTCCTTCAACGGAAGAATTCCCGAGGATTCGGGTAAATGAACATTTTTAGTGCCGCGTCTCCAAGAAATGGGACACGGAATTATTTTCCTAAATAAAAAATTAGTCTCTGCCTTAATATATTCAGTACTTATCAAAAGTTAGGATCCGCAGAATGAGAAAAATTTGAACGAGTAATTTGAGTTGTAATTTTATTTGGCTATTTTTATATAAATTTATTAAATTATTATGGGTTTATAATTACTAATTATGATAAACTTACTTTAAGTTTAATTTATTTTATGAGATGAAGAGTTACTGTTAGGTTTTCTTATAGTCGAGAAATAATTGTAAAATTTTATTATGTAAGGTTTTTATTACAAGAATATTTTATTCAGCACCCCTAATTGTTCAATTTTTATTTCACGAACAACGCTTAAAGTGACAATTTTTATAAAAAATCTATTTATTCAGATTTTTATTATATAGCAAAGAAACTTATTGAATGCATTTTTACAATTTCGATAATCATAAATTAAAAAATTTGCAACCTGTCATTTCGGAGGGCTAGTGCAAGTGTGTTAAATTATTTTAATTTTCTGGAATTTTTGAAGATGATCTATTTTGGACGTGATATAGGCTGACCATTGTGCTAATTCAAAAGTACATACTTATTGGTTTATAAGAAAATTATTTCCGGGAAGGCTGGCTACTGGGTAGGGGCTGAATACGGACATTTATCCCGGTATTGTCGCGGAGTGTAAAAAAGTTCACCGAGACGATTAAATCGCAGCCGACCTAACGATTTCGCTGGCTCGTAAAACCCGGACCAACGGTGAAACGAATCCTTCGTTAGATATCCTGTCGGCGAGATCGCAAAACGATCTACCAGTCGCTGTATAATTGGTCCTTGAGTTTGGTTCCGGCCGAGGTCGAATTGCTTTCCGTTTCGCGTTAATCGCCTCGCCCGGACGTGAGTAATCGCGGAGCTATCGATGCATGCGTTACTCTGTAGTCGACCGAGCAAACAACCACCGACGCGTCTGTTCTACGGATGGAAAGAGAGAGGCAGAGCTATTGAACCCAGATCTCATTTCACGAAAAAAAAAGGAAAAAGAAAAGAAAAAAACTTGTTTGGTTTCTTTTATGGAAAAGTCGCCGTTCCGTTTTGCATACGTGTGCGCCGCATGGTACTTTCTACTCCCTGATTTTGTCTTTTTATCTCTATCTTTATCGCCTTCCTTACAATCGACCGGTGTCGCCTGATCAACATTTGTCTCCCACTCTACCGTTCCCCTTCCACGAAGCCGTTCCCCCACTCCGCGAGTATCCCCACTCCGCTACGGACCGGTCCACGTGATGCGCGCACCCAATTGCGCGTCGCGCCCGCATCTGCGCGGTGAGTAATGGTAATGGCAGAGAGTAGGGGTAACCGTACTCCCCTGAAATTCCCCTGTCCAACGCGATCGATTCCCTTTTTCTCGATCGACCGCGGACACCGATTCCTTGCCGATCGGTTTTCACGCCGGCCGGAATGTGATGTTACAGGAATTGTCAAGCTTACACGCGGCGGCGGCTGCCCGGTAGAATTCAGGGCGGAATGCAGTCGGAAAGATAACATTTCTGGAGCGCGCGCGGGTGCTTGTCGCATTTTTCTCGCAGTTCCGCCTCGATTTGCTCGCGCGAACCGTTTTACCGATTTAAAAAGACTTCCGCCCCAGTTACCGGGGTTCGATCATTAATAACACGATTAATCGCGCAGTGTCGATGTGCAACAGAGCGTGCATTAGGTGTGCTAATTATCGGCATGGATAAAATTAATATGTGTATTCATTTCAAATTAAATAACAATTTAATCGGAAATTTAGGCAGCGTCCACACTTTTTATTCCCCGTCCCTCGAGCAGGCGAATCTCATTTCTACACAATGGTGATGGTTATTCGGTCGATAAAAATGTTTACGTTTGTTAGAAAATTTGCAAGAATAAATTGCAACGTTTCAGTTTAAAAATGATATTAATAATATGATAAATGTTTTATTCAGACCGGAACCACACGTTTCATGAAGCACCATGTATTATGATTGGCAATATTTATTATAATTGAGACATATCACCGACACGTATATGTACCACGCACTCGTACAATTCTACCTAACCGCGGGGAATTAAGTCGATGATTTATGAAACTGCACCGCGTCGGATATTGATTAATTAGCCATAAATCGATATTATCACTGTGCTCCGGATCGGTTCGCTTATACGTGGGCACCTCTCGGATACATATTAATCAGCCACTTATGAATCCTGGCGGTTTACACACCCACGATAATAAATATTAATACGATAAACATTAGCAAAGGGGTATTAAGTGTATGCCTAACGGATACGTTACACGTACGCATACGTACAAAAGCATAATACGATTTTATCGAAAACGACCAATTAAGTATTAGCTGACCCGCGTCCAACAAGTTGAAATTGTTGCTTCCACTAGATGAACAATTTTCTCTCTTCCATGTTGTTTAACTGGGAATATTGTTGGTCAAGATTTTGCTTACCTAGTTTTAGCAGAAAAGTATATTAACAGATGTATTATAAAAAGATTATAGAAATTATGAACATTCATAGATTTTTTTAATTGATACTACTGGAAAAGTAAAATCAAAAAATTCCGTGGAATTATGAGTTCTGTAAATATGTGCAGCTGTTTAAATCTAGTAAAAACGTACTGAATAATTCATCCCCTTACGTATGTATCTTCCTTCCTTTGCATAATCATGTCTAGACAATGTGCATGTATGTATTTGCATATAAAATAGGTATATTTTCAACGACTGAACTATATGTATTATGAAAACATTGTAGCACTGAAATGTTGTTCCAACTCGTGTTTTAATTTTCTTCCTTCTTCGACAAAGATTCATTGCCAATGGTGTCCCCATACAGTGATTTGCCAAGTTATCGAAGAACGATTACAGTAATAATAATGGTGTGACAATACAGTTTTTAGTGACAAACTGTTAGTGGACAATTGAATAATACTCCACAGTTAAAACCTTCATCATTAAAATGTTTTGTTACCGCTAATCATACCGGGCACAAAATGTAACTGGTACCCGTTGTTTCATAAAAGTTGTATTTCCTTGAAAGGGACGATTTTTTTAGGTGATTTGAAGTAACTTTTTCCTTTGCGAAAATCTTCTCCGCGGCTTCGTTAAGGAGTTATTAACGAAAAACACGGTCCAATCGGAGCGCGACAACTAGCGGCTCGCGCTGAGCCTGGCGTTGGCATTGGCCGAGCCGGAATCTCTCCTCCGCAGCCGCGCTCTGATTGGTCCGTCTTTTTCTGTGAATAACTCCTTAACGAAACCGCGGAGAAGATTTTCGCAAAGGACAAAGTTGTTTCAAATCACATCTGAAATCGACCCTTTCAAGGAAATACAACATTTTATACAATAATCATTTATGCAAGTTGTACAAAACTTTAATCAATTGTCAATTAACGAGTCGGACAAGGTAAAGATTGGAAGGTGTTGAAGATGTGAAAATTTGAAGATCGAACGATTGAAAGATTTTACAAATGGAGCAGGATTTAAAGGCTCACGGATTTGTTATCGAACAAAGTAGCGAGCTCCATTGTCCTGCACGGTTCTTACACGTGCGATCGCGTATTACGCCCCGACGTATAATTACGCGGGAATGCTGTTTGTCATAACATTCGCAATCAACATAACCAGGCATAGACTCTTTTTTCCTCTCGGGTGAAAACCGTCTGAATCAAAGATATCTCCGTCTCAAGTACAACGGCTGGAACGATTTTAATGACTCCATAAAATGGCGTGGAGTAAGATTTGTTATCGGGCTTGCATCTACCCTCTTCGAGGTCTAATAATTGTTTAAAAATGATTTTATTATTATCTTGACAGTAGGAACTTATAATTTTCAAAGCAATTTCAGAGAAAATTAAACAGCCAAGTCACTTTTACTTCTAAAAGTATATTAAATATATTTCGAACAATACTTTATTTATTATCTCTGGATACCTGCTTAAGAAATGATTTGCATACGTTAATTCGTTAGATCGGATTTATGGTAATAAGTACGTCCGTGGATCTAAATTACAGAGGTTTTGATTGACTAAAACAGTTATTACGTGTATCCTGTCAAGGATATACAAGACGTCTGCTCGTGTCTTACATCAACACCTCGTAACGACAGATTTTCCTGAAAAACGGCTTTTCCGTTGCTCTCGGAACCAGGTGAAAGAAGGCTAACCAATTATCCGTGTAGCGAAAGTGTGATTAAAACGGTCTGCTATCTCGGCGTCCAGCTATCTTCGGAGAATATCGCTGAAAGCCGAAGGAGAATGGCTTTCTGACGCAATTTAAACGCTATCGAGCCGATTATCTCGAACTATTAGTTGACAGAGTGGGTTACCGACTGTCAAAACTTGCGCGAAACAGTTTCGGAGGAGGCCCGTCGTCGTGACAGTGTTCATCGGCGAACGGGACTCTGCGTAATCGCGCAACCGAACGAAGCAATTAAACGTAGGATACCGAATGGACGAGTTTATTACCAGCATAATTACCATAATCGAGCCCCCGCATAGCGTCAGCAGCTCCGTTCCGTTCAAGGCCTGCTTCTAATCGATCGATTTGCATTAGGGAACTAATTATCCGGCTATTGTATAAGTTATTGTCTGTGTAGAGGCGCGTTCGCCGCGAGTAAAATCTCCATGAAAAACCGTACCGCCGCCGCGATGCAAAAATCGCCTGAGAACAATCCCCGGGCACAAGGTGCACCTGTGTTAGAGGTACCTCTGTATCCGCTAGGAACGGTGCAGTGGCAGGATAACGTGAGAGGCAAGCGCGGGAGTTGGATCTTTATCAATGTGCAGAGATTAATCTTTAGCAACTCCAATGCCTTTCTCATATAGATGGGGAATATTTCAGGAACGGCAATTGATTACAATGACTCACGAATTTGTTCGCACGCAGCTACCGCGGTCGCCTCGCCTAATTACGCTTGATCCTGTCGAATTGGTGTTACCTTCGGTTCAGTCACCAGTCACTTTTCTTCCTTGTTTTTTTTTTGTTGCACTTAACACTCTGACGTTGTGGTTACACTTAACCGCCTCGTTGTCGGTCGTGCATTTATTTAGAAATTATACCGGAACTGCAATTGCTCGATTGAACCGATGTAACTAGATGAAAGAGCACATTTCAAGCAATTTTTTTCTTTGCCAAAATCTTCTCCGCCTCTTCGTTAAGGAGTTACGAACGAAAAACACGGACCAATCGGCTACGCGGGGCGTGTCGCCCACTCGGCTCCGATTGGCCCGTGTTTTTCGTCAATAACTCCCGAACGAAGCCGCGGAGAAGATTTTCGTAAAGGAAAAAGTTATTTCGTATGACCTCAGGAATCACGTCTTTCAAGGAAGTACATTTTTGAGTGACCCAGTAGTGTATAGGTCTTTTCATTTTATTAATTTGTACATCTATATGCTTGTCCCTTTTCTGTTATCTACGACTGATTATGGGTGAATGACAACTCCACGAAACATAATTGTAGCATCCTCAAACGAGCAGATCAATTTTATGGGAGAAAGTTGACGAAAGATAGAACTATACTACGGACATCGTCCACGTATGCTCTCTGTTACACAGTTGGGCTATAAACAGACCATAGTGTCTAAAATTACACTGTGCGAAACCTGAACGGGTAACGTTAACCTTGTGACACACATTCACGCACTTATGAACTTATGTTAGACTCGCATCACGATTTATCGTGCCAGTTTCTTTTTGCTACTGTGTGTGCGCATGTTACGTCATCGCTAACGTGTTTCTGTCGTTCCACACGAAAGTTACGTGAAATTCAGTAATCCTCAGGCTTGGAATAATCTAAATTTTTCGTATTATTATTATTTATGGAGAGAACTTAAAAGTACAAATATAATATTTTATTCTCTTATAAGTCATTACTAGAAACTTCTTCATTAATGAAGAAATTGGTTGGGTGAAAAATAAAACAGCAAAAAATTTTAATAACTCAAGAATGTTGTTCTTAATGTAACTAATTGTAAGTCATTATTCCTGCTTTCCACAATCAATGCAAAACATTTTTATTTTGCATAAAGGTCCACAGTCTAGTCATTACATTATAAAAACATCAGAATTTATTCATTCAAAATATAGAATGCATTTACTATACCCATAATTATAATCATTATCCACAATTTTTCGCAATACATTGACGGCTTTTATCACAAAGTTATTGTATTTTCCTTAATTAATTTTTCAATCAATTACATAATCGTGATCGGTTTCAACCGACTATTTATTTATCAGAGTCATAAATCGTTTCCCGGTGTACAATGTTTACTCCTTCTCAATTTCGAACTTGGTGTCGGATTAGGTGTGAATAAGAGCAATTTTGCGTCCAAAAAGGACAAAACTAACGTGTATCGTGGACGCGTAAATCAGCAGTGTGTGTGATAATGAATCAGCTGACGGAGAGAAAGAAAATCTGAGAAATACCCCGGGGAAGGATTCCATTCTCGAGGAACGCGCGTCGTGCCACTAATTGTATTTAGTTTTCCCCAAGGATGTCTCATTAACTGCACGAACTTTTTTTGTTTCTGCTGGATGCTTGGACTTCTTACAACAAAAGGAAATTCTCGGTGAAAAAAATAAATGTCAATCAAGGGGATAGCGAACGGCCTGGGATGAAAGGAGTATACGTATGTATACGCCACAGTTGGAAACCGGCCCTTACTCAGCTTGTGCACAAAGAAACAGGACCATTGCGACAGTGACGCGTCGCGTCGCGTCGCGTCGCGTCGTCGGGATAATGGCAGAGGTGGAGGATCCCCGTACCCTTTGCAGTAAAAATTATTGGAATGAAACGAGACAAGTCATTTATTTAATCCTCGTTAAATGTCCACGAAGTGATTGGATATTATTGAAATTACGCGCGGTGGCATACATGCTGGGTACGAGGAAAATTGACTGGTAACAAGAATCGCAATCGGAATCGTTGCGTGATTATGTTACCGAGGGGAGTCACCGAGTTCCGAAGAGGCGATACGTGAAATCAGTCCGCAGCTCGGAAAAATTCAAGCGGCAAAAACGATTTGACTCACCGGGATAATTGTATCTTTGTGGTTCGTTTCCTCTCGGGTTTATTTTTCCCACCACTACAACGAAAAACAGGTTCGGCGTGCTCCGCGTGGTAAAATCGTTGAGCATCAGGATCAAGGTCTGCGATTTAAGTCGATAGCGAGTGAATCATTAATTATGCACGGCGACATTATCGCATAGTTTCATCGGACAGTAAATTGTTCTCGATATTATATTAGGTTTCCTGGAATTCGTATGTCGACACTATGTACGGAATTATTATACGGTAAACTGCCGCGTTGAAAGATTGTTTGAAAAAACTGATCTGATCATGTTACAAATGTTCCCATTAATATAATCGGTATATCACATTTTATTAGGATCTGGAAAATGCAAGAAGTTTGAGGGACTACTCAATATATTAAGTTGATTTTATTTTATTATTTTATTTCTTATTGTAGGAAAAAGGTCAGACTATTCGGTTCGAATGCGGTGATAGGGAAAAAAAATGTTCTCAATGTCACTTTTTTCGAGATATCAACGAGGTGTTTTTTTATGTTGACCTTCGCGTGACCTTCAACGAGAAAATCACGTTTTCGAACCCGATACTCTTTCCCACTGACCTTTTCCCTATCATAAAAAATACAGCACGGTTTTCGCATGGTCCTGTATAGAAAATAATATAGAATATAAATTTATATATAATGTTCGCAATTTAATAATTAAATATAAGTACGAGTGACACCATTCCTGCGTCCAGGCGTCACATAGAGATCTATGTGACATATTGGTGTTATGTGTGCCATTATGTGCAAACACTTCTTCGCGCCGAAGAAATTTCTCGATAAGCCCGCAGAGCCAGTGGGCTATCAATCTCAGATTCCTAATATTCAAACATCTTGAATAACATATGCACGTGGATTTTGTCAAGATAGTATTACACGCAATTAACATTTCTTCTAGAGAATCGTGCTGCTAACGATCTTACGAAGTCTTCGATCTTTTTCCCTGTACCGTGTGCCTGTTAGTTTGTATTGTTATGTATATGGTGTTCCCAAAATATTTCGTCATACATTTTTAGAAGTGCGTCACGCGAACTTATAGTTTTACAAACAATTATTCGAACTTGGAGATTTTAAGTAGAGCTTCTGTGTCGTTATCGTTTGTATTATTTTATGCGAATTGTTTGTATGTTGTTTCAATTTGGAAAATCTTTTTTTTAGGCAAAATGTAGAATTTTCGTTAGCACTGTATAGGTACAGAATGATTGTGTTTATTTGAGCAAAAGATTTTAACGATATTCAGCACTCAATTATTCTAAACAAACAAAACCTTCAATCTAAAAAACAAAAATTTACTTCTCTTTTTCAGAGTTCAGTCTTTAGAACTGTGAATTTACCTAAATATTCATAATTTAGTAATTCTATAGCGTAACGTGTGGATGGAGCTTTAAAAGAAGTCGCGCTAAATAACTTGAGAACACCTCGTGCGCTAGGATTACATCAAGACTTTGCTTAACTAGTATTTTATTCGTAATCTTGTTGATCTTCGTCTTCGACTTCATTTACAAGATGCATCGAATAATTCAATTGTAGAACAACAGTTCTTAGGTGAAAGGAACTGCTGCAGAAAACAATTAAAATATTATTTTACACTGAAACTTATATCTTTCTGACTGTTCCAAGAAATACAATTATAAGGCTGCCTTCATTTTGTGCCAAAGTAGAAAAAAGGAATTAGCATTCGTTAAATAATGTATTATTTTTAGCACTTTATTAAGACACATCAATATAATTCATCACACGTTATTTCAATATGATTATCTGCAAAATCACCGTAGCAATTGCTCAGTGCTAACTTCTTTCAAATGGGATTATATGCGAGAAAAAAGTGATGCAAAAAGTAGAACTTGGTTTCAAAAAAGTTATCGAACGGATTTCGTCAGTTTGCAAGCTGATTAGTAGCTTACGAACGGCTGCTGGGTTACGTGTGTGTTCATTTACTTATTGTCTTGACGCAGAGCAAGTGCCACTCCATTTCCGTGCTCTTAGAGCGGCCTTGGTGCATGAAAGTAAGATCTCGGCTCATTTAGGACAACGGCGGTGGAATCAAAGCGCGTGCGATCACCGTATACGTACTGTAAAATATCATCGACATCTATGGAATTATGTATTCTTAATCCACAGACAAAACAAAAAAGTAGCTATTGTACTTCCCCCGTTGCGAGCAGCCTAAAATATGTTGCACGGTCATTGATCTCATTTGAAGGATGTTCTGGAGGTTTATAAAAACGCAACAAAATTTTTGAAAATTTGACAAGATATAATTCTTACTAAATTAATGCAATTACCAAGGTTTGGGTTCGATTCACTGCACCGTTTAAGAATTATAGCAACTTAAAGTTTGCACATTTTAACACGTCTTCTTATTATTAGAAAAAACGAAACTAGAAACTCCAGTTTTTTTTATATATATAGTAAAAATTATGTAATTAATTATGTTCAAAATTTATTAGGATTCACTAAAAAATTACAGAGAAAAAAATTATAAACTGTTAAAAAACGTCAAACTTATCGTGTTGTCATCTCAATAATATCCATGAATATTGCTTTCTGAAGTATTTTTAATTTATTTAAATATTTATTTTTAACTTTTTATTGCGTAATTATATACATTGAATATCAAAAATTTATTATCTCGAAGTTCAAATCAGAGGGTACAATTATTCGCAAAAGTCACTTACAATTTTTTATAATATGAAGACAATTTGATAAAAAAATTAATATAACATGAAATTCACTAATTAAATCATATATTGATGGATTTCGAATTTCTTGTAATTTTGTCTCCCATTGTACCTCCAGAACATCCTAAAAATTGTTACAGCACGACTTCAAAGCAAAGGAAAGCCTCGCAAATTTTTGAAAAATTGGCCAAATTGAATAAAACGAAAATTTCAGAGACACTTATGTGCGACAGGAATATATTCTGTTTAAAGCGTCATACGATATAAAAATATATACAGCATTCCAAATTTGAAAAATTGAAGGTCACCTCGATTTTAAAAAATGGGTGAAAAAGATTGCCCAACAAATAGAGGATTTCTTTCTTGTAAAAATACGTGGTTGTTCACGCAACCATGCAGTATATAAACAATGCAGTCTAAAGTCTACAGGTGGACAGATTGTGCAAGAAATGGCCGACGAGCGACTTATAAAATGACGGTCAATAAATGCAGAGATAATGGTCGTCAGTTTTCTGAAAAGGGCAGGAAAGACTCGTACTTCCCCCAGTTACCACCTGGAATATCGGAATTCCCAGGAGCGCGTTATCGGGAAGCACGTGTGCGTCAATGCGACGGTGTGCTCTTTCATGAATGATCCGGAACGATGATTAACCTGTCGGTAGTGTGGATCGCTTAAGGTAATCGATCGCGTTCTGATTCGTCGGTCACCGTGTAGCGAAGAACAGGAACGAGCGAACGACGGCGCGGCTTTTGCTCTTATTTACCTCGGCAAACCTGTGCCTTGGGAATCCGCGGTGAGAGTGGAACGAGTTACTAAGGGATCAACGGAATTCACGAGCGCACATGGGAGTTCCCAAATGCCCCTCCGGCCCCTCCGCCCCCCTCCCTCCCTCCAGCCGTTCCATTCCAGAGTCTCGTGACGAGTTGGTGACGTCGATCGCGCCGCACGAACACGGAAACGACGCCGAAGGAAAATCTCCTCCTGTTAAGAAGAAATGACGTTGAAAATGACCTGTTGCGAACAGTACGACTATTTATAGCGCATTCCCGGGTCCGAAAAGTTTTCCTCGATACCTGCCACCGACGTCAAGCCCGTGTCTAATTGCTCGATGACGGTGTGGTGTTTATATCTATCGTAAAACCGGTGCATTTTGATGACTTTCGAAATTTTATCCTCATCCACACGCAGTCGAACCCGCTGAAAAGAAGCCGATTCGGATATTACTTGAAAAGTTATGTCTGCGAGCCTCTCGCATTCCTTGTCGAAAATTGACGGAATTGTTTGTTTAACGCCTCGATCGCCGATTATAAATTATGGACCCCCCAGTAGCCCACGAAATCAGAATAATTTAATTACTGAAATTAAAATTGAACAGTTAGAATTTATTACAATAATAATTAATTTGCAAGCCTAGTCAAAGAATAAAAACATCTTACGAATTCACAGGATATTTCTGTGCAGAAAATATGATTTCTTATCTCAGTTCCAGGCTGTAATCGTAAAAATTGCACTATTATGCGATAAAATCTATTTTTGTTTCTTCTCCATAAATCACGTAATTGTTTTAGAATCAGCTGGATGGAAAATCCTGCGTCCAGGTGATTTTGCAGAATTTTTTGAACATTTTTTCCATGGAACAATAATTTATATCTTTCAACAAGAAGATTGTATAGCACTGCTTTTACATTACTACAATTTACACACTAATATTAATGTTAAAATGTATATAAATTAGTTACTCCATTTTCTTTATCGCTAGAATTTCCGTACATGTACAAACGACTGATTGTTCATATTACAATCCGTTTGTTTAAAATTCAGGTATTCATGCTGATTATACAATGAGCATAGCATTAACTACCAACAAATGTGCTCTAGCAATCTCTACACGTAATTAATATACTCTGAATTTTATGTAACCACAGCAGATTTCAATCTGTAAAATACTGTAACAATAGAGTTCAAAAATTATTCTGTAAATGCCTGGGTTACTCCAGAAATAGAGGAGATCTGTACGCGGACGGAAATTTTCTGCCTGCGGTGCAAATTAGTATGCATCGTAAGAACTGCAGATTATGGTCGAGTGCCGATCATGAGTTTAATACGCTTCGATCCTGTAACGATCGATTAAAACGAGTCCATAAAAATTTACACGATTCTTATGGGATTGGAATGTGCGATAAAACCATGCATTTTCCATTTATAGAATAAAACGGCAATAATAAAATTAGTTCAACGAATCCCAAAAAATTCGTTAAATCAGCAACTGTGTTAGAAGCCAGTCATTTATGAAAATTAATAAATGATTTTTTTAAACGAGCCACTATAACGTCGCAGTCTCCTACAGTCACAAGCTCGCCGTGTGAAAGGGTTTTATTTTTCAAATGTAACATTCTTTCATTTCAATGATTAAAGTCCTTCGAATAATTATGAGCGCTGCCATATATGTTTACGTATAGACTGTAGATTTTTCTGCACTTATGACACGTATAAACTTGTAGAATACGAGTGCATGTTGACACGAATAATTAATACCCTTCCAACGTCGGTAGTTCACTTTGTCCGTACTCTGATTTTTTAAAAGAACAAAAATGGAAATCAGTTTATTCATTTCAGATTTCACTGATTTTTCCCCCCACGAATTATATTAGCTAATGTAAAATGTCTCTTCGATCGAAAGTCCTTTGTTCTTTTCATTATTTCGTAGCCAATAATAATTCTTCCACTTTAATATTATCAATTATTATATAGGTCTTGAGACAAAATTAGAAATAGATCCAGACACTTTTTATTTTGCAGAACGATCAGCTGTCTACTGTGATTTTAATCTTACGTGATTAAATTGTAAGACCTATATAATAATTACAATTTAATCACGTAGACAGCTGATCGTTATACAAAATAAAAAGTGTCTGGATCTATTTATAATTTTTCTCATGAACAATCGGTAGTCGTAAAAGACAATAAAAGTTTTACGAGCTGTAGTTGATCGCGAAATACGGAACTGATGAAACAACCTTGGAAAAAGTCTCGAACAACTTCAACGAAGAGAACAATGCAATGAACAATTTCCAAATTCTTTCGATGATTTTTGTGACAGATGCATCTACTGATCTACTGATCTACTGATTCTACTGATGGGATACGTCCATCGAACGTGTCTTCAGTTCCGAAAGGAGAGACAGAGACATCGTCACAGTCAGAATCACAGAATCAGAATCAGTAGTCGGTGGAAGTGTCGGGTCGGCGAGGACGTGCGATGGTGGTGGCGGTGTCGGCGTCGGCGGTGGCGGTGGCTGCAGCCGCTGGACCACCCGAAACAAGGGTGGGGTAGGGTGGGGGCACCCCTGACCCCGACATTAGCCGGCGGTGAAGGGAGGCAACGTTTATATGCGGCGGCAATCCGCCCCGTAGGCGCATTCGCTCGCACGCTTCGTCCAAAGCGGACTTCCACGAGAGGGATCCGTTGTCGTCATCTTCAGCGTCGTCTCTGCCGCCGCCGGCTTTGTCGCCGTTTTGTTGTTGTCTGTTGCTGTCACCGAACGAGAGCCGCACCGAGGAAACAACACAAACGCACACACACACACACCGAGTCTTTGGGATACCTGTCAACTGTGACAGTCTTCTAGCGATCGAAGATATATATCGCTCTCTGATCGAGGAATTGTTATCGTGGCCCGGTGATCCTAGTCAGTTCGCTCGACAGCAGTGAAAAGCTCCAAGCGATCATTATTATTGCCACTTCCGGTTCCAACGAGGAACACAGAGAAGCATCTATAACTGGTCTGGAAGAGTTTTCGCTAAGAAGAACGATCACGGCGGATATGATGGCTGTCGCAGCGGCGCAAAAGAATCGCGAGATGTTCGCTATCAAGAAGTCCTACAGCATCGAGGTGAGTACTGGAGAGAGAATACGTTGTTTCTTCGTCGTCGTACCTGAAGAAAGTTCGAGGATCTTGCTCGAACGGTTCGGATACACCTGTTGCGTGTCTTGTCGAGAGCATCGTCGGGAATGCGCTTTCGTAGATTACACCGGAGGGGTCAGGTCAGGTGTTAAGCGAGGCGAGAAAGCGCGGGAAGTTCGCCGCGAGTTTGAATTGCCGCGATTCTCCCGGGTTATGGTGTGTAATTGCCGAGACTCTTGCTCACGTTCAATTACCGTACTTTCCCCCGTTATTATCGGTAACCGGACACTTGACAGCTTTCGAACGCGGCGATTCGACTCGTTGCTAGATCTTTACGGAATTTTCAGTTTACTTCGATTTTTTTTCACCCGATCACGTTCCTATAGGGTGAGTCTCGTAACATGACGACCTCGAATAACTCGTAAGGTATTCGTTGTACGAAAAAATGTTTCGAACAAAAGTTGCATGATATCTAGGGGGACATACAGTGGTCTAATCTGTTTTTTATTACCTTACTTTTTTTATTGAGATATTAGGGTCACCTTCAGTTTTTTAAATAGAATGCCCAATATTTTTGTCGAACTCGGATGAAGAAGAAAATTCTGCGTAAAAAAGTATTCAACTTCATATATTCTAAATCTAATAGTTAACGAGACATTGATAATGTCTCAAAAGTTGCATGGTATCTAGGGAGACATACAGTGCTCCAATCTGTTTTTTATTATCTTACTTCTTTTTATTGAGATATTAGGGTCACCACCAGTTTTTTTAATGGAATGTCTAATATTTTTTTTCGGATAAATCGTCAAATTTTACGTAAAACAGTATTGACCTTCGTATATTCTAAATTTAATAGTTAACGAGACATTAATTTTCCATATGTACTTGGCATATTCCAGTTGAGGAATATCAGTTCAAGCATTGACTAGCTTCCAGGTAGTAGGTACATATGGAACATTAATTCGATAATGTCTCGTTAACTATTAGATTTAGAATATATGAAGCTGAATACTTTTTGAACTTTAATCTGAGTTCGAGAAAAAATATTGGGCATTTTATTTAAAAAACTGAAAGTGACCCTAATATCTCAATAAAAAGGTAAGGTAATAAAAAACAGGTTAGAGCACTGTATGTCTTCCCTAGATACCATGCAACTTTTGTTTGAAACATTTTTTCGTACAACGAATACCTTACGAGTTATTTGAGGTCGTCATGTTAATCACTCTGTATAGAAATAAATTGTCAGTTTTGAGGAATATTATTTTCCGTTAGCGGAACACTGTTAATTATCGGTAGCGACGCGCGAGAGAAGCACAGTTTGTTGTGAACGTCCCGATGAAGCAGGGTCCCCCGAGATTCATCCGACACCATTCATCGGAACTTTCTTACACGGAAGAATTCCTGCTTGCCTACGTGACTTTCGTGATAAACCTCCGGTATATTTCGTAACAGGCGAAAAAAATGACATCGTGTCCGGCGGTGCTGGTGTGTATGTACATGCACGGGCGTCCCCACACACAAACACCGGCCGATCGTCGAGTGAAATTCCCAGCAGCCTGGAAATGAAGAAGAGTCCGAGAGTATAGAGAAAGTACACGCGATCGGTTATTATCGGTGTTGCGCAATATTAATGACCTTGTCGCTAAAAGAGACTCGTATTGTACTCTACACGTGAACAATTTCAATATCGCGGTTAGACCACCTCCAAACTTCCATGACACTTTTCGATTCCACTCGGAAGAGCATTCTATGACGAGAACCTGTACGCTCGGCTGCTCTGTTCATAATTGTAATTAACGTCACGTGAGGAAAAATTCAATCTTTATATTAGGTTGCTGCATATGAAATTTTCGAATTTTAGAAAATGCATTTTTTGATTGTTCGATTGGATCGTTTACCAGACTGTGATCTCCATTTTGTAGTTTTCTTTACTACCAACGAATTATGCTATCGTCAATTTGTTGTTTTCACTAAATATAAAAATATTGCACTGCATTGGAGGACAAAATTTATTTAGAAGTAAAATAATATATCGAAATTATAATTGAAGATAGGACCTTAAGAATCAGGACTTCAAAATGATATACAATAAATAGACTGTTTATAACAGAGATTTATAATATGTAAAACAACCTAATACGTTCAATGCTAGGTGTATTGTCACTAGAACTACTGCATACAAATATGTTTGCCTTTGAAAAATGATAAAGTTGCATTTATTTGCCATTAGACAACTATTCAATAATTTCTCACAAAAGCACCGTCACAATTTCAATAACCGTGGGATCGAAATGTAGCTACTATAGAAATATCACACGAGCATTGATAGCTCCGTGATCAGCATCGTTGATCCCGTCCAGAAGCGATCCAATCAACGGTATCGATAAATCGTAATGAACAGCGGGTAATTACAGGTTGGTCGTTAACGATCCCTATCGAACGAAGGATACCGTCGGAAGATCGCACCCGAAAGGTCAATACCGTGGCTCTTCCTGCGTTTAATTCATAGACAGTACCGGTTCTTAATCGACTTGTACTCGAGGCCGTAATGTGTACAAAGCGGTGAGCTCCGCCTTCGGGTCCGTCCCTTGAAGTATTAGAAGGACGCGTCCCAGTACGTTTCTTGCACGAGATAGCGTCTCGCGTATTCTTCAAATCCCACGGCAAGACAGTTTAATTAGCGTACTGGCGAGGCCCGCGGGAAACTTTTTCATTCATGCGCTTCGGCACGCGACCGATGCGCCGGCACGAACAGCTTTGCTGAAAGTGTCGGGTAAACATCCTCAAAATGGCCAGGGTCATTTATCAACCCATTTAGGCCCGAGACCGATCGAGCCAAAATTTTCTCGAATTAAAATAAAATGAAAATTGTGCTTCGGCACGCGACCGATGCGCCAGAACGAACATCTTTGCCGACAGTGTCGAGTAAACGTCCTCAAAATGGCCATGGTTATTTATCAACCCATTTAGGCCCGAGACCGATCGAGCCAAAATTTTCTCGAATTAAAATCAAATGAAAATTGTGCTTCACAAGCTGACAGTGTCGAGGAAACATCCTCAAAATGGCCACGGTCATAACCCATTTAGGCTCAAGACTGATCGAGTCAAAATTTTCTCGAATTAAAATAAAGTGAAAATTGTGCGAGCACGTCCGCTTCCTTCGGATCGTGAGAATAGTAATCCAAAAAATAAATTTCGAACCCAACCGAGATCGCATCACCTAATTATGAAAGACGCGGTAGTGAGTTTTTCCATGGAATTCGAAATGGCCAATTATTGCTTCCTTGTTCGCAAAATAGAAAGGCGGTTATCGCGTGGATTAAACGACGGGGCTTTCCGGGAACGAAAAGCTCGAAAGTTCACGCACGCCGTGAAATTCTCTCGGTGTGGCGCATTTCACCGGAGAGACGCGAAGATGTATTGCTGGCGATCGTTAATTCCCGTTACTTTCTCCGTGCGTCGATCGCATATCGCGTCATCTTCTATGGGCCCGACGACAGCCCGATTGGCTACAAGTGTTGTATTGACACATATATGTATAAACACGGTCCGCGCAGGTAATTGGGCAAAGTTCGGTCCCCAGCTGATGAAATATTGAAAAGTCTTGTATCATGCACCTTCACGAAAATGTCCGTGTCACGCGCTCGCCGATAATCATTTCTCGATGTCGATCCCCGGTAGCGTAAGATTTCATTATAACGCGGACCTTGCGTCTATCCGTTGCGTGCTGCGTTCGGCTTCGTTATTGATGAAGGATCGTGATTCACGAGTCCCGGTGAATTGTGTTCGTTCGCAATGAAACATTCGTAAATTCGTTCGCTCGCATGCTCTCGCGATAATCGCGACGCGACGACAACTCTGACTCATTCGAACGGAACTCGCGCGCGCGCGCGTTCCGGATCTAGATTCTGCATTCGATCCATGGTCCACTATCCGCGGACTCGTTCAGGATCTGTTCGCAAGATAGGGGTTGCAAAACTGTGTCGTTTCTCATGGAATATTGCTCGCATGATACGTCGTTGAGCTACCCTTATGCAAGGCTGCACTCGTAAATGTTCATTCTTTCCAGTCAAGATAGATGTTTTTATATCAATAGGATTTTATGCATTTATGACAAAAATGAGTAGGTGCAATTTGAAACAGTATAAAATATTAGAAGAATTTAAAAATTCTGTTATATGATTTTCATCCTATTAAACGTATTAAGAAACAGAATAAACTATTTCACTCCAATTCGTTGAAATTCGGTTAGAAAATTTTCAGTTTGCATATAGATCCGCTGTCTATACATAAAATATTGAGTTGTGATTTCAAAGATGTTTTTAACTTTAAATTGTGTATTGAGAGAAAATCTTTGGTTAATGCAATAACTTCTTCATGTTCAACATTTCCTGCAACGTATATCAATTTGTTACGTTATGGTCCCACAAAAGCGTCTTTACAATTTCAATGAGTAGAGGGTACGTATCCGAAGCCCGTCATTTTCATAAAATACATTTGAATCAACTTCAAAAGTGCCAAATAATTAATGCAACCAGTTCACTCAAAAAATTTGAAAGCACACGCTTGGGATTTTGACTAGATCTTTAAGAGCACATTTAAGAGAACGATAGAAATACGATTGATAAAGATTTATTAAGAAGCGTGCGATTAAAATATGGAGTGTGTTACGTAAATGTTGCTATGCACGCGTGCCGACGGATTCCATGTTCGACTTCAGAATCCGTCGATGAGATAAGTCGGTGGATGGAAGAAACGAAAAAACTGTGCATAATAACTTAAGCATAGCGTTTCGATTCGTTACAAAATCTTATAATTAGCTGTAAACACCCTCGTTTTACGCGATGTCGGCCGTCTCGGTCGATCCGATCGTGGCAGGATCGTGTGTAATCATATCGCGTTGCAACATCGATCGACCTCGGATCCCGCATGATAATTATGAATATGTTATAAATATGAGAACGAAGTGATTGTAATTCCAGTGGCCGAGAGGCGCGGAGAGGCCCTGAACGCTGCTCCGAACCCCGTTATTCGCCTTTGGAGGCTCGCCAGATATACACGACAACGCCTCTAACAACTTATAAGATCGATCGATCGATCGATCGGTCAATTATAACACACCGGTGTTTCACGTGCACACATGTGCATCGCGGCACTGTTCGTCGATCAACTATGTTAATCGTTCTATTTAAATATCGTGTTTTGCCCGAACACCGACTCGACGATTCCGCGCCGATGAGAAAAATCGTTATTAATGCACCAAATGCATTATGTATGCTGGTCGCGTAACTATTTAGCATCGGCTACCATCGGTTGCATGGGAACTTTTTTTTTTCAGCCATTTTTCCCTCTACTCTCATAACGATCGCTAACAAGACTCCGCGCAATCATTCTTCACGCGAGGATTCGCTTCGATCAATCTCCGTAGACTTCGATGCGCGTACTTGCGAAATGGAAATTTTTAAATTTGTTTATTCCGAATTTTTTTTGCAATAATTATTGAACACGGTTCGATACGATTAGCCGCGCGACAGCAATTTGCATACGGTACTGCAAACCTGGATATTAGAGGTCGAGAATTTCCCTTTCAATCATGACTGATCGTTTACGTATGCAGTTCCAGCTCGTGCTAGTTGTTGCTTAGTTTTTTTCTCTCTATCTCCCTTTTTTAATGAATTCACGACCAATGTTAAAATTTTGAACTTGTCCCGGCGAGACCTGCCATTAGAATAACTGGTTTCGCCTGCTGAACTAGTGCATAACAGAGAATTCCGCGCGGATTCGTCTCGCGGTGCATATCAAATTAGTAATAACGTTACGCGGCGGTGATTATAATGACAAAATAATGATCAGCCTTGAGTGCGTTTGTCACGGATCATTACGTCGTTTTATGGGCAACAAAAAAAAACCCATCAAACGTCTCGATTAGCACCACGGAACTCGCCTACGATTTAAATGCTAAATATATTTCTCGAGTTACATTACGAGATAACGAATCGATTGATTTCCTTGTCGCGATTCAGATCGCGATATCGACGATTTCCATTGTTCCTATCGAATCTTTATCTATCGAACACTTCCGTGTGACCATCAAAAGTAATGTTTCTTCTAGAGAATTCTTTCTCGAAAATTCTCGAGATAAGCCAAATATTTAAATTTTGCACTTCTCCAGAAATTATTGTTATTTTTCGAGAATGGAATTTACTAGGTATATTTGAAACAGGTGGCGAGAAAACTAAAAATATGCTACAACTATTTGGTGCATTGTCTACAATTAAACCGACCTACACACAAAATGTGCGCAATTTTCCAATGTCAACGATTTTGTTAAACGCTAGATGCTTTGTGTTTTTTAAAAAATTATTTCAAATCACAGCTAGAAATAAAACATTAAAATTTGTTTACTTTAAATTTTACTGGTACATGGTTTATATGAGAAAATTAACATTTTTTTTATCTTACAAGTTAAAAATGTTCTTTACAAATGTTGTTTTTTTTAGAAAGTTCTGTCAAAGATATATATTTCAATTATTCAATAATAATTTTTTGAATATCAATATATTTTATTTCTTAACTACTAAATGTATAAAAATATACATACATTACAATACGTTGAGCGTGTATAAAATTAGTATCGTTAATAAATAATAAAGATTCAATTGAGCTTCATGTGATTTTCTTTTATACATGTAATTTTTCAAAAGAGGTTTTTCTCGAGAATTATCGAGAAATGGAAAAAGTTGAGAAATCAGAAACACTAATCAAAAGTGATTGTCTACCAAATTGGCATCGCAAAAACAAAGGATCAGAAATGTCAACTAAATTCGTATGGCTAGGTGAGTCAGAGCAATTAACGCGATGACACGTTGTTTTACACACGCGGTTGATCAGCGACGGATGGCGCGGCGGCCGATGGATGTCGGGCAGTTTTTCTGCACGGAACAATTTTCAAATCGACCAGTGTTTCCAATCTTTCTACGGTATAATCGGCTAGTGATGCAACCATTAGGTAGAGTCATCGGTCATCTATCCGTTCCATCGACGAGTACTTGGCCCACTTAGCTGTGGCACGCGTGGATAAGGGATTACTACACACAGTTTCTGTAAACCGTGCCAACCGCTTTGCTCGCTTGGAAAATGTAACTGGGTCCCACCTTGTGCCGCCATTCATGAAAAGCGGTCGTTAACAATTTGAATGACAGCCGACGTGTCTCGGTCGGCGTCGGTCTACTGCGCCGATAGATTTCTAATGAGCTTTTCATGGTCCAAGCGAGAGTCTATTCGCATTCCGTTCTATAATCTGAAATTCATTAGAATCCGTTCAACTTCCGAACTGTCCGGCAGATTTCGACCGGTTAATTGAGCTTCCTTCTATAGTTCTCGAAGAATCATTCGCACGTCAGATTCACACCATGACTCTTCTTTGTGGTCGCGATCCCCTTTGTCCTTCTTCGGACAGGATCCGCTAATTTCCTATCCTTCAACTGCAACCCCGGAAAACGAAAATTCATTTCCGTGTTCGTTATAGCAGTCACCGGATGCTCTTTTGTGCCCGGAGTTCGGTAGTTCGGTAAAATTTTATCGGTGTTCGATCTTCAACGATCGAACCTAACTGGGTTTAGGTGGCAATGAGACAAAGCTCGAAAGCAATTCTAAGCAAATAGTGTAAAGTAAAAATCTTTTGGTTTTAGCTTAGTATAACGATATACACTTCATTGTTAATCGTAAAGTGTTATAATAGGGGCGTATCAGTATAGGAGCACATAATAAATTTTTACTATTATAAATACAGGGTGTCCCAAAATTACTGCGTTAAATTGAAATGGGACGTTCCTTGGGTCATTTGAAGGGACATTTTCCTTAACAAAAATGGCGCCCGCGGCATTGTTTAGGAGTTATTAACGAAAAACACGGACCAATCAGAGCGTGACCTAGACGCTCGTTGGCACGTTCAGCCAACCGCCTGCCATCTCGTCGCGCTGTACGTGCCAACGAGCGCCCCGATTGGTTCGTGTTTTTCGTTAATAACTCCTAAACAAAGCCGCGGGCGCCATTTTTATTAAGGAAAATGTCGCTTCGAATGACCCAAGGAACCTCCTATTTCAATTTAACGCAGTAATTTTGGGACACCCTGCATATATCTTTGCTATTACATATATATATATATATTATAAATAAACATTTTTCGGTTTGTTTAGAACGGATACCCGGCGAGAAGACGTTCTCTCGTGGACGATGCCCGGTTTGAAACTCTGGTTGTGAAGCAGACCAAGCAGAGCGTTTTGGAAGAGGCTCGTCAACGAACGAATGGTAAGTATTTATTTATTTATTAATAGTCGTAGAATTAAATATTAAATTATGGATGTTTTTGCGTTACATTTCGACGTATGATGTTTTTTTCATTGTCAGTAGACTGTGCATGTTTATCCACATTTAGAAAACTGAAGTTCTGTATTTCATAAAAATTCAATTAAAATCGTATAAGATCCTTTGAAAACCTTGCATAAACATTTGTAGTGGCTCGAGTTTGTAGTTATTTTGTGTGAAGTATTTATTTATTTATCGATAGTCGTAGAATTAAATATTAAATTATGGATGTTTTTGCGTTACATTTCGACGTATGATGTTAGTTTCATTGTCAGTAGACTGTGCATGTTTATCCACATTTAGAAAACTGAAGTTCTGTCTTTCATACAAAATTCAATTAAAATCGTACAAGATCCTTTGAAAACCTTGCATAAACATTTGTTAGTGGCTCGAGTTTGTAGTTATCTTGTGTGAAGAGCATGTGATCGATGTTGCATGAGAGTTTCGTTTGCTATTTAGATTCGGAATCGGACCATCAGACGGAAATCGTTTTGTCGAGCGACGACGAGAATGTGGAGACGTTGGCATGTGCAGCCAAGGATGGAGGTTCGTATCAATTATTATCAATTCCTTGCTTCTCGGTCAGCGGCGTCGGTATACGTTCAAATTAACAAATAGCTATAGCACAAAATTTTCTATAATTTCGACGCACTGACCGGAGGTATTAGATGTTGCATTTGGCATGAATGTTGCGATTGACTTGCAGAGGCGAAAGCGGAAGCTTCGTCGGACAGCGATACTAAGCCGGACGAGGACTATAACGATGGTAAGTGGATCTATTTTATGAACAAAAATTTCTCCCTCGGAAATCACTCCTCGAACACCGGTAAAAAATGTAAGAAGGGTGGAGTAAATGGAGGGTGAAATAACCCTATATTTCTGAACGGAGTTGAAAGTCGTTTTCCCGACAAGACCCGTTTCCCTTTGCCCTTCTCTGCCTCCCCTTTTCCAGTGGGTGCTTTCTCGGTACAATTTTCGAATCCACTTTATGCATTTGGAATCGTATTAGCCCGGCAGACCCAGTTTCTTAGCAGCGAGTGGTCATCGTGTGCTCGCGATAAATGTATAAACTCAGTTATATTCCCTCTTTGCTCTCTCGATCCTAGACCCGGGGGCCGGGCACGTCCGTGGGCGACAATAAGGGGTTACTTCCATTCTTTTCCTTCTCTCGCCCTCGCTGCTGCCGGGCACGTAAAAGTGGCTGGGAATGGACTCTGAATTGCTCGATTATTACCATCCACCGAAGTCACTTAGCGTCTCGAAATGTCGCGGGGGTGGGACGTGTCGAGGGTTGCTGAAAAGTTCGAACCGGTGGAATTAAGAGCTTAAGTTTTCCTCGAGGATAAATCTCGTCGTTAACGAATAGGATGAAAACGTTGGGAGAATTCCACGCTGAGGTACGCGTGTCCTCTGATTTTAGACGCAGGATTGACCGAAGAGGAGGTGGTGCTGATGAAGACGATCGCCGAGAGTCCGGACAGCGAGCACACGGTGCAGAAAGCGGCGTTCGTGTTGCGTCTGCGAGAAGGGATCGGCTCTCTGGCCAGGATCCTGAAGACGATCGAGAACTTCAAGGGCACGGTGACCCATGTCGAGTCCAGGCCCTCGAAGCGGGAGGGTCTGCAATTCGACGTGCTGGTCAAGGTCGACATGACCAAGCAATGCCTACTTCAGCTGATCAGAAATCTCCGGCAGAGTTCCGCGTTGGACGGCGTCTCATTGCTCGCCGACAACTCCGTCAGCATCAAAGACCCATGGTTCCCGCGGCACGCTTCCGAACTCGACAACTGCAACCACCTGATGACCAAATACGAACCGGACCTGGATATGAACCATCCAGGGTTCGCCGACAAGGAGTACCGTGCTCGCAGGAAAGTGATCGCCGAGATCGCTTTCGCTTACAAGTACGGAGACCCGATACCCAGCATTCCTTACACCGAGACCGAGAACGAGACCTGGTGCCGCGTGTTCAACACTGTCGTGGACCTGATTCCCAAGCACGCTTGCATCGAGTATCAGAAGGCCTTCAAGAAACTCCAGGAGGAAAAGATCTTCGAGGCCAACCGTATACCACAGCTGCAGGAGGTCAGCGAGTTCCTCAAGAAGAACACCGGATTCACTCTGAGACCCGCGGCTGGACTGCTCACCGCCAGAGATTTCTTGTCCAGTCTCGCGTTCAGGGTGTTCCAGAGCACCCAGTACATCCGCCACATCAAAACGCCATTCCACACCCCGGAACCGTAAGTACTATTTTCCAATGATTAACCAATGTCGCCTATATCCGGTCCAAACGTTCTTTCAATTAATTTAACCCTTTGCAACTCGGAGTTACTTTAACACGAACAATTAAACGTTTCTTCGGACCTAGAATAATTGCATGGTTTTTTTTTCATTTTGTGGATACGAAATTTGATATAATACCCCTCCGTACAATACTTAAATGTTTAGTAATTGATTAGATAGCGCTGTATTTAATAATGTGAACAATATTGTGAATTATGGTAGAGCAATATTTCATGGCGACTCTGAGTCGCCACTCGAGTGCTAAGGGTTAAACGTAATGATTTCTGGGTTCGAAAAATTATATCGATTTACGTTTCGATCTACATCGGGATGATCCTCGGAATCGAGTGAACGCGTCCGCGGAAAAACAAGTTTATGAATGAAAAAACAACATTTGATAGTGACAAATGGTCGAAACAGAATAAACAAGTCATACTAACTGGCTATGTAATTAGAATCGAATATCAAGGATGTATTTGATCTGCGAGTGTACCGTACTTTGGTTATCGGTAGACTGAAGTAAAACCGTAAACACGGTAAGGCAACAGGACGATGAAAAAATTGTAACAGTATATAAGGCGACAAATTAACATGGTATTTGACATTAAAGACTTTTCAGAAGAGCGAAACACACAAAACAAAATTTTTCTAACAAGACCTCAAAAAGAATGCAATATACCAACGGATTATCGGTGGTAATTTTAAACTTAACATTCAATATGAAGAAAGACAAAGAAAGCTGAAGAGGTTAAACAGAGAAAAGATGTTATTTTGAACCAATTATGACAGATAAAAATGTAAATTTGGAAGGAAAGTACCTGACGCGATAAATCATATAACAAACATTACTTATTAAGTAATGCCACATATTCATGTATCTTAGGTGTTTCGTACCTAAGATTTACGCTTGGTAATTCTTTCAAAGATTCGTCTCAAACCCCTTGCCCAAACTTACCATTTTTAGTCCCCGTTAATTTCCTAATCAAAAGATGACATTTATGCTTAAATATCGACAAACAGCAGAATAGATTTTTATTTCGATTTATACGAACGTTTAATAGTTTCTATTGGAAATCCTCAGCTTGACTAAACACTTTGTCACAACTCGGAGAGTACAAGCGTTTAGAAGTACCATTTTCCTTAGCTCCTTGGAATCCGTGCATCAAAAATTCGCACAGTAGTGAACAGCAGGGTAATCGATACTGTGTTATGACGAGGGTCGCGTCCCGTTACACAGAGTACCTTGATAATACAATTTCCGCGCCTCTCTAAGCTCGTAATGGAGCTCTCTAATTGGCTTTTAACGACACGATGGCGTTGATAATTCAGTTTCACAGTTGCGAACCGTTTTCCGAGCGAAAGTAGCCTGCGACGGGTGCCCGGTATCGAAAGTATTTTCTTTTGTCCGAGAATATAACCAGGCCATTCCGAATGTATCAACCAGTATATCTAAAATGAACGTATATAATTAATTTCGTGAAAATTGTCCTGGCATTTTATTCCATTTTAATCATTTTAGTAGGTGTAATCCAAGTAATCCTAAATTAAATATTATAATTAATAATATTAAATAAATATTTTACATTAGGGACCATAGAAACAGTAGCGAATCTACAAAAGAAGTACCATGAGAAAAAAGTTTAAAAAGATTGATAACTAAAATTGCGAATGGTCCCAAAAATTATAATACAGTAGAACAACGAGTAGTACAACGAGCGAGGTTCTACCGTAGTTGTAAAAATGATCCGGTAAAAAGGATTTACGGATTGTTTCCTCGATTTACAGGGACTGCATCCACGAGCTGCTGGGACACATGCCCCTGTTGGCCGATCCAAGCTTCGCCCAGTTCTCCCAGGAGATCGGTCTAGCTTCGCTCGGCGCTTCGGACGAGGAGATCGAGAAACTGTCCACCATCTATTGGTTCACGGTCGAATTCGGTCTCTGCAAGGAGGGTCAAGAGGTGAAAGCATACGGCGCCGGTCTTCTCTCGGCTTACGGAGAGTTGCTCCACTCGCTAAGCGATAAATGCGAACGCAGACCGTTCGAGCCGCAAACAACGGCCGTTCAAAAGTATCAGGATCAGGAATACCAGCCGATATACTTCGTCGCGGAGAGCTTCGAGGACGCTAAAGAGAAATTCCGTCGCTGGGTGAGTATGCGCAGCTCGATACCGGAGACTTCAATGCCGGACGCCGCGTTGCGCACTAGTCCCGTCTCAGCCGCCAGCCCACCTACCTACTACATCGATCATTATCGCGCTGATCGCCATATTGCTCGCTCACGACCGACTCGGTGTCTGTGAAACGAAATATTAAGTCTCGACCGCCCCTAATTTCTCCGGCTTAATTTCTCCCTGCAATATCGAATTAACGCTAAAGAATCGATTTGTTAGGGAAAGAGATATAATTAATTTTATAAATTCTTCCTTTCGAATTTGAAAAATAAGTTTTACAGTTTGATCCATGCAGTACTCAAAGTAACTATTTTACAATACTTCTTAAAAATAACAAGAAGCTTTTATCATAAAGAAATAATCTTCGATATATTCGAATATAACGACTTAGTATTATTTTCCTTTTTGTGTACTACCTTTTAAAGTCTGGAAAATATTTCTCTGAACGTAGGAATGTTTAATATATAATATAATATATTTTTTTTAATTTAGAGAAGATAGATATAACTTAGGAAAAAACGCCGAAAAAAGTGGTTTTTATTTTTTTCAACTATGACGCACCACTCTCAGGGATTTGAAAAAAATTTAACATAATACTTACGATAATATCTCATTTCTGAATTAAATCTGTAGGTGTGCTCTTTCGATTTCTAATCTAATTTCACCATCAAACACGACTATAGCCTTTATTGAATAAATTCTATATTAATGCGTCTCTACAGACGCAATAAAATTAAACACTTTTCCAGTTAAGAGACTATTCACGATCAGTGAAATAAATAAATAATAAAGTTTTTAGAATTTTAAAATTTACAAGTATACAATTTTGCTGTAATTAGATCGAGTTATTTGATTATTGATTTGAAATAAAACGCTGAAGTTTAGTTCACATTTGCGAATTATTGCGCAACGTTCGTCCAGGTAGGAGAAGTTACACTTTATTGTTGCTGACTATGAAATTTGATGATTCAGGTGGCCACCATGAGCCGACCGTTCGAGGTGCGATACGATCCACATACCCAACGCGTGGAGGTGCTCGACAGCGTCGAGAGGTTGGAGAACGTCGTCTCTCAGTTGAACACCGAAATGACACACCTAACGAACGCCATCAACAAAATCAAGAAGTCCTTCGCGTAAGTTCGCGGAACGAGCCCATCCCCCATGACAAAAACATGAAAAAAAGAAAAAAGTACCGGGTTGTTTCTTTCGTGAATCGTCGAGCTTTCCGATCGATCTTCGGTGTAATCTAGATAATTACGATGCTTATAGTATACATACTGTTACGAGAATTCTAACAGAATCGTGAAATTCAAAGTTTCCATTGCAACTACAGAGAAAAGGGTTGCGAATATTTTGTTGGAAGGACGTCAAGGTCTCGATAGGCTCGGCGAAGCACGTCACTTCACATTGATCATCATTCCTCTTGCGCATCGAATCGTTCTCACTCTGTGTATAAAGTCGTCCATTCGCATAGTTGTACGCACGTGCGCGCGCGCGCGCGAAAGAATTGTCTGCTCGAGGGTACATGTGTAAATCGAATATGAAATCGGTTGTGTTATTTATTGAATTTTCAGTATCGGATATTTGCGCATATCTTTCTCTCGTGAAAAGAATAAGTATTATCGAAGAACTCTGTGCACACCGAAGTATTACTCCTATAGCGATAAATAAACGGCAGAGTCGTCTTTTGATGTCGCGATATAGTACCTCGAAGAACTTGAAGAAATCTTACCGGGAAGCCGGTCGCGCGCGCACGCGTTTCATTGTTTTGTTACATTATACATATTTTATTTTGTCGTAGAATTTCATATAATAATAATAATGATGATCATTATTATTATTATTATTACCATTATTTTAAACGTAGACTATTGTGTATCGAATTGCTTCGTGTAGGCAAACGTTCAATATCCGCCGCGATAGAAAAGTATTTTCGCGTGTCGTCTACACTTAGTTTAGCTGTATAGCCAGACGACTAGTATTACAAGACAAAGTAGGTACTTTATTTTTGAGAATTATTAACGAAACCATCAATTTCTTGGGAAACAAACTTGACGACTCCCCACCACCAGTGTATCGATGCCCCCCACTATGTATTTCATATCGCCCCTACTGTGCTTCGACCCCCTCTCCACTGGACACTCCACTGGAGCTTGGTGGGGAGGACCCAGGCGTGGGGAGAGGAGTCGTTGAGACAGGGAACAGAACAGCGTGTTGTTTCCCGAGAAACTTGTTGTTATTCACGAATTCGCTTCGATAAGCGAAGCGACAAAGTGTTGTATTTAGAAACGCACTGTCTAGCGTTTAGTGCGAGTCCTTGCTTGTGCACCCTGCACTTTTTCCCATCGCTAACTCGTACCAAATACTTTTCCGCGTTCGTATTAACGCGCGCGCCGCCGTTTTCACGCTTGCTCAGCTGTAGAAAATTATCAGCGCGCGCATACTAGGTTTCCTTTGTATAATATTGTAAAGTACTCAGAGCATAATAAAAACCTAAGATATGAATCTTACAAATTGTACTGTGTTCACTCTTCTTCCCGATGAAAAATTGGTTCCTTTATTCAATACCTTGTTAAATTAAAAAATGTGGAATATTTATTCTAATAGTTTATTCTTCTCTTTACGTATACATAAAGATGCCGTTGTAGAGCCTAAGCTCTATTTGCCCAATACAAATCGGTCCTTATACAGGGTGTCCCACGTAACAGTTTTCATGATTTTTTAAGTATGTACTTGCAATAATCTGACAAAAAATATTTTAAACAAAAGAACCTTCATTTTTTAAATGGCACTTCGAGGTCATCCGAAGGTGATGGTATACTAGATCGTTGAATTCGACTCGACAATACTATAAAAAAAACGTTTTTCGAACTTTTTTTATTGTAACATATAGCCAATCGAAAACTGATCAACTTTTGTTGAAAATATTTTTGTCAGATTATCGCAAGTACTTAAAAAATCGTGAAAACTGTTGCGTGGGACACCCTGTACACTAGCGCCAATACAATTATTATTAATGCAAAAATATATGCATATGAGCATGAATAGTATATTCACTTCGTCTTACTGTACCGAAGTACAATTTTGTCTAATTATCATCACCCTGCAATTAAGACACCTTTATATCGATTTATCTGTATCATTACTTGAATGTAAAGACTGCTAAAAAATTTTAAATGATTTCGTAAAAATCTCCCAAAAAACAGAGAGTAATATTTAATCACTCGCAGTTACTTCTATTTCAAAAGTTCGCGCTCGATTAGGCACGCCTTCCCGACGTCTGATTGATCTAAAATTTTGGATATATCATTTTTTCATGACAAGGATCAATATTGGCGGGGGGGGGGGGGCGTGCCCAAAATTTTTTGGTCGAAAAATAAGGACCACCCTAGTGAGTACACATTGAATATGGTTCCATCGCTAAAGTCGCAGCGAAGTGAAATTCGCTTCTTTGCGGTTTGCCCCGAGGCGAATATCGCGCTGGTGAGCATCTCTGCTACCTTCCGTCACATTCGAAGCATCATGACGATGCCCACGTAAGAGCGAAGATCAGCCGATGGACGGAAGCCCGCAGCCTCTCTTACAGTCATGAAACTCTTGGCCGTACTCGGTGTACTCGCGATACAGTGCACCGTTGCAAAATCATGGAACAGCGACAGTAAGTGGCAAATCTGTCAGAGTCGACAATCGAAATAATATTAGCGTCGTTCACTCGTCAGGTTATTCGGAAGAATCTTTCTCCCTGTTCGGTTGGATCAATTACTTCAAACGCCTCTCGTTGATAGCGTTAATAGTGTGCGGAGTGATTCTGTATTATATCCCAGAATCTCGTCCATGTGAGTAATCGATAAATAAAAAAATTTTTATGGGAACACCTAACAAATAGAAATTATGAACAAACGCTGCTGAACATATTTTTCTTGTAAATTCAGGCAGTTCTGGATTGCTTTATTGAAATTTTTCCAAATTTTTGCCACGACCAGTTTAAAATTTAATAATTAAACATTAGTGTTCACTGTTTGATGTTGTGATTAATTTCGATGCATCTCGGTTGGTTTAGACCTAACCCAGTTTATTGTTAAAATTCTTAATAATTAAAAATTGAATAATAATTGTTAAAATTTAATAATTAAAAATTAGTGTTCACTATTCGATGTTGTGATTAATTTCGATGCGTCTCGGTTGGTTTGGATAAATATTCCGTGATAACCGAATGAATCTTTAATTTCATCATTATTAACGATGTACTTCGTTTGCAGATGCGCGCAAACTCTGTTGCGCTATAATCGACATCACGGCGAACACTTTGATAACGGCTCTCACCGCTTCCGAGAGCGAGTACACGTATGAAACTATTAAATCCAATTATCATTGTGCGAAATACGATCAATCGTTAAACAGTCGTTCGCACGGAGGTATAGAAAATGAAAACTTGAGGCGTGCGAAGGCTTGCAACTCGAGGCTGAAATCGAGTATGGTCGGCGATGCGTATCAGGGGTCAGTTTATAGAACATTGTCTTTTCCTCGAATGTAAAAATAGTTTTCGTGAACATATGCCTGAAAAAATTAACTAACGCATGTTTTACTCTAAAATGAAAATATTACTATAAATAACTTAATACGTCCGTTATAAATCATATTAAAAATATGCATGCTCTATTCTGTAGAATTCGGGAAAAGACGAAACTATGGAGGAAACAAAGTAAAGATATCCGACAGTCTCGTCACTTCCTACGAAACAGTATCATTAAAAAGGATTCGGACTCGCGCATGGAAACAAGGCCATCTTATCTTTATACTGACCGAGAAGATGATCTGCCGAAATACGTAAAATCGAGTTTACGTAATGTGAACAGGATCGATGGATCTGTTGATAATTATGGACTTTTCATCAGGTAGAAAACTATCGTAAACATACGTAAAAAAACCTACGAATTCTTAAATTGTTATATTCGCTAGAATTTTCGTAAGCCAAGTTTTCTGTCAAAAAACTAAGGAATAATTGTTTTTTATGATTAAGGACCTTATTGGGCCTTATATATAATTATATAATAATTGTTTTAAAAACGTAGGAATAATTGTTTTTACTGTTACAGCGGGAGTCCACGTGAAATGGCCATGCTCGACCAAAAATATGAGAAAGGTGACGTCGTTTTCGTTAAGGATCCATACTGCCAAGTAGAGGGCAAGGAATGTAGCACATCGACTGACAGATCGTCTATGAAAACGGATGTTTCAATTTCGGAGCAGGAGGGGCCAACGAGGGATGACAATAACTACACGGAATCGGTAATTTCAGTCTCTTGTGGCCACAGTAATGGTCATTCGATCCTATCACTGCAGATTGAAACATTAATGCAGGGAATTGAGACATACGTCAAAGACGTCGATCTGTGCTCTACACCGGAAACGAGACCTTCAGGATATTACGATCGCTCGACGTTGTACGAGACAAATTCGCGTCAGTGTGGAACCGGATGTTGTGGTGGAGGCAATGTTTGCTCGATGTCATCTGCAGAAATAAATAATAAGGAAGTTTCTGACGTGGAATTATTGGACGAAACTAAAAACGTGCTAAAGTAATGAACTTTCTGTGGCCGTATACCAGTGATGGGCACGGTTGGGGCCCCTCAAACAGTATACAGGGTGTCCCAAAATTACTGCGTTAAATTGAAATGGGAGGTTCCTTGGGTAATTCAAAGCGACATTTTCCTTAACAAAAATGGCGTCCCCAGCTTTGTTTAGGAGTTATTAACAAAAAACACGGACCAATCGGAGCGCTCGTTGGCACGTTCACCGCGGCGAGCCGGCAGGCTGTTGGCTGAACGTGCCAACGAGCGTCTAGGTCGCGCTCTGATTGGTCCGTGTTTTTCGTTAATAACTCCTAAACAAAGCATCGGGCGCCATTTTTGTTAAGGAAAATGTCGCTTCAAATGACCCTAGGTACGTCCCATTTCAATTTAACGCAGTAATTTTTACTATAATTTGCTATTTAAACAATTTATTAGCAATTTTTACTTAAATTTATTAAGTATATATTACATAGCAAACGCTGCAAATCGATGGAATTTTTTTGTTTTATCCGCAGATCATCGAAAAGCATGGTAAACCCGAAATCGCACGAGAAGATGGAAGATAACTACACGAACATTGGTTTTGACGGTCGGATATTGAAATCGAGTAATTTGAGCAACGATCGAAAAGTGAATTTTCTGAATGAGGATCAAATAATGACACAGGTAATAATTCACCGATTATTTTACGATTTTCAATTTAACTTGGAATTTATTACTCTCTGCCTTCCAGAAACGCGAAGTAGTTCCACGCAATATATCGTCAAGGTGTGTTCATAAGAAACAATCAACGACTCACCGTAGAAACGACGTTACTTATTTCACGGATCGAGGTGGCGAAGCCGATGACGAAAATTCTCAGCTCGGAGGGCGAGCACTTGCGACCTACGATTTCGATGAGAGGCCTCAGAGGGAGAAGCACGCACACAAAACGTATTCAGACGACTCGATCTTCGACTTCGACGACTTTTATACAAAGCCTATTCTGAAGAGTACGTTAAGATCCTAACAACGAATCGTATCTTGAAATTACTCATTAACACTGGAAGTACCAGGCGGATCAAAACGATCCATTTTTTGTGAACACTTGTAAAATGCATTTTTGTCAATTTCAAAAGAAAGTCCGTCATCTCGATAACACGGTACTTTTAGTGTTACAGTGACGTCTTTGTGGGAAATTAAATAAATTCGAAATCGAAACGAGCACATTCTTCTGTTCTTGTAAAAAGTTACAAAGTATTATTCTGTCAAACAAATCAAGTAGTATTGTAATTATTCGTAAAAGATTTTCATTAACAATCAAAGTAAGTGCAACGATCAAACTGATTATATACAGGGTGTCCCAAAATTCCTTCAACTCCATGAGCGGTTCCTGAAGTCATTCGAAGCGACATTTTCCTTTTCTAAAATATCCGCCGCGGCTTTGTTTAGGGGTTATTAACGAAAAAGACGGACCAATCAGAGCGCGACCTACACGCGTGTTGGCAAATATGCGCGCTAGCAGAGCCGTGCCGACCCATCGTAGTATATCGAAAATTACTGTACTGTTTACACCAGTGTTTTTATGACTGATACGTCACGATGTATGGATCAACACGGACGGTTTCCGCGTATCTGCGATGACGAAAGTCCTCGTATCAAGTACTTACAGACGACTGCTGGCGCGCCGGACCATCTTTGTCAACACGCGTCTAGGTCGTGCTCCGATTGGTCCGCGTTTTTCGCTAATAACTCCTAAACAAATCCGCGGCGGACATTTTGGAAAAGGAAAATTTTGCTTCGAACGACCTCGGGAACCGTCCATTTCAGAGAGTTGAAGGAATTTTGAAAAAGTTTAAAAAATTAGCAAATTACATACTGATTTGAGGGAGCATTTAATCCCCATGAATTGAAAACTGTATGAAACTGCAAGCTTGTCCAAATAAGTGGAGCTTAGATGAATGGAGTTCCACTGTACTACTTATTTCGGTGTAACAACTGGCTGCAAAAGAAAAAAAAACTATTTTTATGATGCAGATCGACTCAAGCCTGCCTTATTGCGAGCGGTAAATTGGATCTTCGGAGGTTGCCCAAAGGCGTCGAGGTGCAACATGGTCGGAAAGGAAGAGACCGAAGAGTTCACCGACGAGTGGCTCCTCTAGCCAACGGACCCGGTCGCAGCCGATACTCGAACCGTCGCGTCGGCAAGCTTAGACACCTGCAATATCGAAACGTTTCAGCGAAAAGCCACTAAATCCGCATCACCGGTCAGCCGAAAATCCATCGACGCCGCGCGGAATCCAAAATAAATCATAAATACTCTCCGGGCGAATGCTTATTTACCTATCTTTGAGTGCGCGCACGGTCAGCCGGGCACGCACGAACCGGAAGCGGAAAAGTGTTTGCCGGTGGGTAGGCTCGCGCAAACAAATGTCCTCTTTCCTTGCACCCGGAAGGATTCGGAAAACCGGGTGTTCCTCGAACTCGTGAATTATTTTACGAGCGCGCGCGCGCGCGCGCGGTTGCGATCCCCGTAGTCAATATTTGTTTCGGCTCTGACGGGAGTGTTGAGGCGAGTTTTCGGTAGCTCGTCAGGGAACACGAAAGTTTACGAAACGCGACCTTCGTCCGCTCGCGCACTCCCGTACCGGAAGTGGATATCGGGCGCGTACGTGGCCTAACAGCAATAAAGGAGACCCGGCTCGCAAGCCGCCAAAAGAGAATGGGGAAAGACAGTCGCGCGGAGACCAAGAAGCGCGTCGGATCACGCAACGGAACCGCGAAATCATCGACGGACACGTGACTCGCGAGATCATCGGATCGACTCGGGTCCCGTCATCCCCCGTTTGGATTTCTGCGTATCGATCTCCCTTCAGATCGGGAATAACATAAAATCGAACATTTTCGACCATCGTTTTCGGCAAAATTCGACAGATTCTCGTTATCGACGAATTACGGATTTAATGTTTAAACGAGTCGGTGGCAAGTGCGTCAGGGAATGGTGAAGAGACTGTACATCGGTGTGTTTTAGGTGAGCCGCGAGAAATAAAAATAACGGCGGAGTTTATAAATGGTTAGGTGGGAAAAGTGCCGCGGGGGATAATCGATAGCGCGACGATTTGTTCGTAGCGGAATATTCTGTTGTTTCTTTTATAACGACCGGCCGCGGAATACACATGTATCGGATAGCGGAAAAATTGGGCGGCTCGGTGGTATAGCGTTGTTTGGTGAGCGGTATGCGCGATTCAAGTGCATCGTTCGCGACCAAAACACGGTCATGCCCCGGTACCCGATGCCAGTTCACCCGTAACTCGACTCATGTGCCGCCGCCGCGGTACATTGTTAGACGCCGGGAGTAAATTCTTCAGATTCCACGGGGCATGTGCGAACTGTTCTATTAATGTACCACCCATCTCGTCGTCGCGTCTCTGTCGGGCCGCCGCACGCACTTCGATCCCGCTCTTCCTCCGCTTCCATTCCCCTCCTTTCGGCCGCAGGTCGGTACGAAGAGTGTGCGGCATATTTAAACTTTCGTTCGAAGGGGAACACGAGGCGAATGCCTCTCGTCCGATCAACGGAGATGGTCCCGTTTCCATTTCGATAAAAGCATACGCACCGGGACACCCGGTAAATCGAGCAAAAAAAGCCCAACACCTACCAACAGAATCAAAATTTGAATGTTTTCGGCGCATTCGTTCGATCAATTAATACTAAAACACTATTTGCAAATTAACATAATTCCTCAACGTTTTGATCTTCATTTAGATCATTATCAAGAGAATAATAAAATCATTGCGTCTGTAAAATAACAATGAATAAAGCAATATATATATATATTGTGAAAACACCATCGGAAAAATAACAAAATTAATGAAAACCTTACTCACTTGCTTAGTGTCGCAGGGTAATTTCTACTTAAATTTCAGAAACATTTTTAAAGACTAACATGTTGCTGCTCGGAGAGTATGCTTCTCTTGATAATGATCTAAATGAAGATCGAAACGTTGAGGAATTATGTTGTGTTAATTTGCAAATAGTGTTTTAGTATTAATTGATCGAACCAATCCGCCGAAAACATTCAAATTTTGCTTTAGCAACTTACGATTTAACATCTACCAACATAATGTACAGATCGTGAGAGCTAAAGTAATTTCTTCCGGGAACCGGTGAAATCGTTGTTATTGCAGCCAGCCAATACATCTGTATTATTAACTAAACCCGCGCGTATACAGTTTCCGGCAACGGTCCGCGGCCCGCCCCGGCCCGGCTCCGGCCCGACCGTGTGTTTTCCTTGGCAAACGCGACCTTTGCGACAAGGCAACAAGCGCTCACCTGTGCATCAGTTTTCGGATGTTTTATACGATATTCGGAGGCGTTATCGACGCCCGTGGATCCCGGCCAACGTAGAGATGTAATCGTGACGAATTTTTCCCGGTTACCGCGCGTACTACATACACCCTACTCGCAGGGGAGGCACTCACACTAGACACACAGAACACCGTTCCCCACTCGTTCGACGTTTCTCATTGCAGCGCGCTACATGATTCTGTTATGCTTTGTGCAGTGACAAATGCGCGGAGTATGACGTCAAATGCAATTAGAGGTATACGGAGGAAGAAGAGCTCGCTATGCGAGGTAAAGGTGGCTGTGATCGGAGCACCCGGAGTCGGGAAGAGCGGTGGGTATATACTATACGGTTTATCTTGTGTCTTATCTCCTGTTGAAAGGATCCCCGTCGATTGTCCATTGCGTTGTTCGAATTGAAAAAGCTACACGGTTGTGCATAGATATCCATCGTTACAGTTCTAACAGCGATTATACCGGTGATAATGTGAATTTTTCTCGATCGAAATTATAATATATAATGAATTTAATGATTTCGGCGCAAGGTTCGATCATTTTAAAACCAAACAGCAAATGTGCAATTAATACATCATACTTCTCGACGTTTCGATCATAATGATCGAGACATTAGACGGAAACATTGCGACACAGCCGTGTAAATCCAAAACGGAAAAAAGAAAATAAAATATAACACGTACTTGCTGTGAAAACGAATAACCACATTGAAGGAAAAATTTTTCAGTTACACAAATTGGACTTTATTCCATGGTGGCAGATATGTAACTGAAGCAAGTGCTAGCTGTAGGAAAGAATATGTCCTAAAGGACGACCTTATGCACATTTGCTGTTTGGTTTTAAAATGATCGAACCTTGCGCCGAAATCATTAAATTCATTATATATTATACCCGGTGCTTCTGCTTTCGTTGTCCTTGTTTTTTGTGCTGCCCATCGACCAGGTTCATATTTCGTTGAAACCCAGCAGTAATTTTAGAAACAAATGTTCCGCTTCATTTAGTTACGGACTCTTTGATGCCGCACACCTGGGCTCCAAATCTACGAGGATAGACGCGGAATTTCGGAGCATGCACGCTTCAAAATTAGCAGACACGATCTATCTTCCGGAAAATTGTGCTTGCCGATTAATATTTTCGAATTCTTCGAGAGAATAATTTTTTTGTTCAATTTGTTCTTATTTTTTTTGTCGAGTTTCTTTCAGGTTAAAACGAGTTTCGTCGTATTAAGGATGTTCTGGAGGTACAATGGGAGACAAAAGTACAAGAAATTCGAAATCGATCAATATATTGGCAACGAAAGTCATTCATGAGTATATTTTGCATTAAAAAACGTTTAATTAGTGAATTTTTTTTTTAATCAAATTGTTTTCATATTATAAAAAATTGTAAGTGACTTTTGCGAATAATTGTACCCTCTGATTTGAACTTCGAGATAATAAATTTGTAATATTCAATATATATATAATTACGCAATAAAAAGTTATAATTTTTTGCTCTGTAACTTTTTAGTGAATCCTGGTATACTGGAATTTCTAGTTGCGTTTTTTCAAGGTTTAAATAGGGTTTGAAGTGGAATTTTATGAATTCCCCATAAGAAGACGTGTTAAAATGTGCAAATTTTAAGTTGCTATAATTCTTAAACGGTGCAGTGAATCGAACCCAAACTTTGGTAATTGCATTAATTTAGTAAGAATTATATCTTGTCAAAATTTCAAAAATTGCGTTTTTATATACCTCCAGAACATCCTTAAGGAACTTATTCTAGACATATCCAATTATATTCGTTTCTCGCGAAGTGCTATAAACACCTAACGATCATAAAAACGTTTAAATTCATTGCGATAGAAACGCGTATGACATTAACCGTAGCCGGCTGCACACAGTTCAATGTACAGTTAGAAGTCGTTAGATCAAGCGCCGGCTTGAAGTTACAAGTAATAAATTGATTTTCTATCTACGTCACGGAATTATCACAGTATCATATAGTTTTCAACTAATAAGCATGTGCCGTAATAAATAAACTTTGTGAATCTGACGCATGTATATTACGATTGAAAGTATTTGACCAGTTTTTGTGCTTTTTCTACTATAAAATTATCTTTTGTTAAAATTATATGGTTTTTACTGTTTCTAACTACCCCTATCCGTTTTCCTGGTGTGTAATAAAGTAATTACCCTCTTATTATAAAAGTTAACACTTATTTAAAGTTAATTCATTAAAAAATATTATCATCAATAGACAAAAAAGAAATGCAAAGATTTTATGATCGGTAATTCATTCAGGAATCATACTCTCGATTTTGACCGAATATATATTCTGCCAGGAGTATCTTAAATTCTTTCGCAAAGACAATCTAGAAGCGCAGAAGTTAATTTAAGCGCAAGTGGAATTGTCCTAAGCTGCCGAATGTCCAGACGATAGGTGAAATAAGAAACGTGCGATTAGGACCCTGAAGAAGCCAGCGTCGTGTATTTTCGGTAATGGCACGTGTATAAGGCATAGGTGAATAAATAATTGCTCGGACCCCTGCAGCTTGTACGTCCCACACTGACCGCGGATCGTGTGTACACTATAAATAAAGTTTTATTTCAAAACTTGTTCGGATCACGTCTTATAAAAGATTACACGGTCAATTTTCTGCGAATAGAAGACGTCGACCGTTCGTATCGCCTTTGAAAACTACGACACGCAATGTCTCTTTCTTGCAACGAGAGTATTCGGATGTATTTTTAACCTGAACGGCGAGAGGCTTTCCTTTTTGTCGGAAAGAAATGTAAAAAAAGGCCAATTGGACCGCGCGAATCGATCCGCATAGGAAATTGGCACGAAAGCCCCGCGAACTTTTAATGAGGCACACGAAGGAAAACGTCGAAATGATGTTGCTCTAAGGATCCTAACGTAAATACACCGATCACCGATAAATTCGCCTAGAACGAAATGTTCAGGCGGTCCTGTCGATCGTGAACCAAATTGAATCGGAGTATCAACGTTTGCAGTGTTTCAAAAAAAAAAAATGTACAGGGTGTTCGACTACAGGTGGGAGAAAATTTAAGGGATGGTTCTCCATGGCAATATAAGTCGAAAATGAAGAATAAAAAAATTGCGATTTCCACTTATTCAGTTATCGGTTGCCGCATTTTAGGTGGATTTTTAATTGTTAACCCTTTTCACTCGGAACTATTTTAACTCGAAAGTTAAACATTTCTTCCGACCTAGAGTATTTTCGTTTTCTCTGATTTTTCAAATTTGATGGATATGAAATTGATATAATACCTCGTAGAATACTTAGATGTGATGGATGTGAAATTGATATAATACCTCATAGAATACTTAGATGTTTAGTAATTGATTAGATACCAATAACATATTTAACAATGTAAACAATATTTTGAATAATGGCACAGCAATTTTTAGTGGCGCCGCAGAGTCGCAACTCGAGTGCTTTGGGTTAATATAACTAAATAACCAAGCCGGAATCGCAATTTTTTTATTCTTCATTTTCGACTTGTATTATCATGGAGAAACCACCCCTTAAATTTTCTCCCACCCGTAGTCGAACACCCTGTATAAATTTCACTGACCCGAGAGAGCACGATTTCTCGAGTTCTAAATTGTCTAACGAAGATACCTTCGATGAGAAAGCTGATGAAAGTTAACAATAATTTCTAACTCCGGACCGTAAAACGTTTTTTTAGATGTTTGCAAAACCGGTCGTTTCTCATTGAAATTGAGACGAAACACATCATGGTGACGTTTAACGGTCGTGCAAGGTTTTGTGGCGCCGTGGCAGGTTCGAGTTCGAGGTAAAAATAGTGTGGTGTACCTCGAAGCAGGTCACTAGGCTATACCTCTCGTTTCTCTCGATCGAATGGCGATATGTCGGAAGACCTACCATATATCGAACAAGATTCTGTAGATTTTTCGAATTTTAACTGGAAATTCCAAAAAATTCTAGCATCTTAATTTCACGTAGAAAGCTATTTTGATCATCCAGATTCATCGTATAGTAGACTGCGGATTTTATGCATTCACTCGAAAACTGAATAAGTGGAATACAAAACAGTCGAAACTTGAGAAGACTTTAAGAATATTTTTACAATAAATTCGTTAAAGACATTCAAAATATTTTGTATAATAATCCGCAGTCTAATACAATGCACATAAGAATATGTAGACTGCACACAAGCCAAACAAACATTTACCAGATACGAATAATTTTTCTAATCCTGCTGTGTTAATTATTCACTGGACACATCAACAGTGTTTGCTCTTTCTGCATCGCAGCACTGACGGTGAGGTTTCTAACAAGGAAATACATCGGGGAATATGATCACCAGTCAATTTTAACTGGAAATTCCAAAAAATTCTAGCATCTTAATTACACGTAGAAAGCTTTGATCATCCACATTCATCGTGTATAGTCTTGCAGTGATAAGTAGACTGCGGATTTTATGCATTCGCTCGAAAACTGAATAAGTGGAATACAAAACAGTCGAAACTTGAGAAGAATATTTTTACAATAAATTCAATTCGTTAAAGACATTCAAAATATTTTGTACAATAATCCCCAGTCTAGTACTAATACAATGCACATAAGAATATGTAGACTGCACGTAAGCTAAACAAAGATTTACCAGATAGAATAATTTTTCTAATCATGCTGTGTTAATTATTCACTGGACACATCAACAGTGTTTGTTCTTTCTGCATTGCAGCACTGACGGTGAGGTTTCTAACAAGGAGATACATCGGGGAATATGATCACCAGTCAGGTGAGGAACATCTCAATTTACAACGCGCAGCACAGCCCACACTCGTGACAATGCGCGGCTCCTAGCCGCGGCATAAACAACGATTAAATGCGGGCAAAAGTTGACAATGGGTGTGACGTGGTGTTTTTCTTTCTTTTCCTGAAAAACTGCCAGCAACTGTGTATGCCTACCTCAAAGACCGCATATAACGCTCCCTACGCATACCTCGGTCCCGAGTCTGGGCTAAATTTATCGAAGACGAATTTGACACTAGACAGAACGAGTACTAAATGCAAGGTTGATACTCGAACGTTACTTCTTCTCGTTTTGTACAAAGAGACAGACGCGGATAGAAGACAAGCGGCTTTCTTCCGAGCATGTGCTCTCCTCCGTCGTGGTTCTAAAACTGGAACAGACTGGAAAGATTCATTTCAGCTACCTGATCTCGATTTTATACGAAACTTGTTCGCACGAACATTGCATAATTTCCCCGAGATCGCACGCCTCCGATTTTAATTTTAAGTCGCATTAGGGTAACTGCACCAGTGAATAAACGGGCACCAGTAAATGAACGCTTTTGTATTTTTTCCTTTTCCATCATTGTTCAATTACTAGAATGTAGTGTTCTGGTATTTTTTGTATATTTTTTATTTAACGTTTAACAAAGACAAATAATAATAATTTCATTTTATTTTTGACAAATGAAGTATAGGGAGCCATTTGGCATATATGAGATTCCTTTGATTCACATATTTTTTTTTCAAATAAAATATCTTCCTGAACAATTTCTTAAATGTTCATTCACCGGTGCAGTTACCCTAGTCCGTTTCAGGATAAATTGTTGTTTGAAACGTAAGATATATTTTGACCTTCGTGCTTTTTTTATAGAGAACAGATACAAACACGAGGTGCTAGTCGACGGTGAGCCTATTCTTTTCGAAATTTTGGATACCTGCCCGAAGGTAACGGTTCTCTATATGCAGAGCGTGTATACTGGACGAATTAATTAGGCAATCGGAGGCTACTGTGAAACTCTCATCGTTTACCAAACGACATTTTTTAGAGCGAAGACGAACTGCCATCCGCGGAGACTCTGCAATGGGCTGACGGACTGCTTTTGGTCTATTCGATAACTGACAGGAGTTCGTTCAATTTTGTACGAAAGGCGAAGGACACGCTTGCGGTAGCCGATCCAGAAGCCACCATGCCTCTTGCTATGGTGGGAAACAAAGCTGACATGGTACACTTGAGACAAGTTAGCACCGAAGAGGGGGAGATACTAGCGAAGGATTTCGAATGCTGGTTCAGCGAAGTGTCCGCGGCTGAACAGGTGAGCCTATTTGTTTTTTACTTCTGTTATGGGCAAACATTTGATAAACATCCATGTCCTCACTGTCCAAGTCCTCAAACAAACAAGTCCAAGTTACATACTGTACAATTTCTGATTATTTTGTTATAATAAGTCAGACAGTAATTGTAGTTCAGTATTACTTTTAATTAATTGCGCAGAGAAGAATGCTTAAAATCCAACAACTACCTTTTCGTGTCAGAAATTTACATAAGCAAATGTTGTCGGAGACTCCACAAATTGAAAAATGATCATTTTCTCTAAGTCACTCAAGTTAGGTACAATTTCTGATTACTTTGTTTTAATAAGTCAGACAGTAATTGTATTTCTGTCTTACTTAATTAATTGCGCAGAGGAGATTGCTTAAAATCCGACAACTACCGTTTCGTGTCAGAAATTTACGTAAGCAAATGTTGTCGGAGACTCCACAAATTGAAAAATGATCATTTTGTCTAGGTCACTCAAGTCGCCGAGTCTTTCCACGAATTATGCCGGGAAGTTTTGGCTGCCAGAAGGAGAAACAAACAATCTTTATTGGACAGGATGCTTGGTAGCAAAGCTACACGCGCATATTCGCGAGGGAAAAGCGATTCCGCGCTTCCGAAGGATTAATGTACACAATTTCTTAATTTATTCACACGAATATATCCACTTTGAAAATTCGTGTTAAACGAATTATATCGTCGGAATTATTTTTATGAAAATTTACGATGTTGTTTTAGGAGAAAGAACGTGAGTGCATATATGTTTTATGCACTTATTCGTACTTATCATTAAAATTATAAGTACCAAAGATTTATGTAACATCATGTAACATTTATAATTTATATAGTAATCGTATTTATGTTATTCATGTTAAAGAATTCGATAATACCAAGTAGAAGCAATATATTGATATTATAGGAGTTAAAATTTACGCTAATTAATATGAAACTGCAGCAGTGCCAAGTATAAATATTTAAATCAATATTTAATGTTCAATACTGTCACGTTATTCAAACATATACAATATTTAAACACATAATTTAGATACATGTGGAACCTTATATCAGTTGATCTATATTTATTTTGTACTTACAATGAAAAGTTATGACAATAAATATTTTACTTATTTATTATATCACTGTGATATGTTATACTATGTGTAACTTCAAAATAGAGCGTGTATTCCAATCACAATATATGAGACAGGAGCGACAATGATAAAACTCTCTGTAAACAGTTCAGACGTCTGTTGTCTTTATGTACAAAACTTGAATTGTGTTTATTTCGAATCATCGTATGTTTCTAATACGTCTGCCAAATGTTCATTATCTCTTGGCTTTTTGAATTGTTTTCTCTTATTAATAGGTTTCTTTCTTTTAATTGGAGCAGGCTTTTTAGGACCATGATCCTGCATCGATCGTATTCCTTGCTTCTCAAGGTATTCATCAATTTTTTGATCATCCATTGCATCAACCGCAACAGCTCTCCATAATTTTTGAAATTCATCGTCTATTGGAAATTGAGCTGTCTTATCATTATAAAAGACAATTTTCTTTTTGTCTAAAGGTCTAGTTATGAATAATATCTCGTTTTGTAAACTCTAGAATTGATAAGTCGCTAATAAAACTGCTATTTCATTAAATACATCTTAATGAAAAATTTCAATACTTACCTTCAAATGTTTATCACAATGTGGTAAGCTTTCTTGTATGTCCTCTAGTAAGATTCCGCCGAGACCTTTCAAATCTTGTTGCTTCAATAACCTTAGTAGAGATTTCTTATCTTTTATTTTATACATAGCTTTGAATACGAATCTACCATCGTGCGTCGCTTCTATCTTTGGGTTTTTGATAAGAGCTTCTGTTTGCAGCCATTGTTTTACCTAAACATTAATCAATTCGATGCTTTGTACTTAAATCATATATAAGAACAATAATAAAACATTGTAAACTTTAATAATAATAATATTAACACATTGCAAACAAACCTTGGATCCTACATCTAGCTGATTCGTTTCATCTAAAATTTCTTCTAATGTTAGAGGGTGATCGTCGCCTTCTTGGTGTCGAGCTTTCATGTGCTTCACTATTTTTGCCAATACACCAAATTTATATTGAGTACTACCGGACATAGTCTTATAGTTAACCATGTCCAACTTTGGCCCGCTGGACACAGAAGACGGTTTAGGCTTTTTCTTGAACGGCTCATCTCGAGAAGAATCTTTCTCCTGTTCTCTTTTCTTTTTCTCTACCCTGTAAAAAAGAATTTTCCAACATGACACAACAGAATTATGCAAAATTATTGTTAAAGTTAATACGCGGACAGAAGTGCAATATAACTATAATTCGTACATTCATATTCAAAGAATAACATTCACTTCGCTTATAGGTTAGGAAAATAAACATACGTCCAATACTTACGTAGGAGTTGTGAGAGCTCTCTTCTTGAAGAGCTCTCGCTCCCTGAGCAATGCTGGATCCATTGCAATAAAATATTCTAATTACACAAACGTCAACAAAATTGTCAACAAGCTGTCACTTTTTCCACATTCTAACTGCCATAGCGAATCGTCGTCTGCCAAGAGGTTCTCATTCCACTCGTTGATCGTAACCGATAGTGGCCATTGCGCATGCGCGAGCATACTTTCGATAAATCGTTCGATAATTTAAAGAATATCGAACTGAAAAGTCAATTGGAGTGATCGTGAGAGGCACAGGTAAGTTGAAATGTGAAATTAATGTAACGTTAATGATATCAGTGTTAATTGTATTGTTTTTGTAATGTTGAATTTTTCGTTTTCCGAAGTAAAAAGTTGCGTTTGTTGGCCTCGTAACGGTTCAAAGAATGGGACAGTCGATTTTTACTGGTTTTTTGCTTATCGAACAAGACGGTAGCAGCACTTCAAGTTCGATGCTGATCACCATGGCGAATCGTAGTTTTACGACTTCCGGTGAGTACGTACGTTTTATGCGGCCGAAAGCGGTCGTAGTTCTCGGACGTGTTTCTAAGGCCCTACAGTGTGTTTGTGACATTTTGCGAGCGGCACAGCCGGCTCCCTTTATTTCACGCTTCGCTTTACGAACGTCGAATCAAAGGACAAAGCAACGCCGAGTCTTAAGAGCGGCTCCTTGCGCCGGGTTTTAAGAGAGCGAATAGAAAGAACATATTGTTTTCATTGCGAGGTAGGTACGGGGCACTAACTTTTACATAAGGTAAGAAATCGCTTCGGTCACGACACGTTGTCACGAACATATACGATTGTTCCACTTTCAGGATTTATGGCCCGGCTTCCTTTGAAACGTTTCAATAAACTTTTCGACGTATAACTTTCACGGGCTAGCACAATAACTTAAAACAGCAATAGATTTTTATCGAAATTCAATTATCCAGATACACGTTTCGCGCCCATGTTTGTTTAATTGAAAATTCATTAAATTCATTAAATTTAAATCATTGCATACAGAGACAAAAAGTTAATTTGTTAACCCATAACCACTGTTGATGGGTCAATTTGACCATATACATTATCAATATTTCTAAAACTAAAATAGGGTCACAGTGGTTACGGGTTAATTTTTATTTGGTGGATAACACAAATCAAATTTCTTGTACAGGGTGTCAAGAAATTATGTGTGAACAGCGTGATTCTACAACCTTAGGATCGGCAAGGATCTGTTAAAAAAGTTTTCTGCCGGATTGACCTTGCCAGACTTTTTCAAGGTCAAATGTTTTTATGAGAGGAACATACTTCTGGAAGGAACCGCGTGGGTAAGAAATGAACCGTTATCTTGAAAATTGACGTTGAAATTCAAATAACACATAAACATGCTTGAATAAATCTAATTAATGCTATTGGCGCACTGGTACGATCATTTGTTACTATTAAGCACTTTTGCAAATTGTTACATCATTTGTTACTATTAAGCACTTTTGCAAATTGTTACATCATTTGTTACTATTAAGCACTTTTGCAAATTGTTACATCAACCAATTTTCGACGTTTCGATCTAAATTTAGATCATTTTCAAGAAATAATTTTGTTGTAATTGCGTCTGTAAAAAATTTTTTTTTTTATTACCCATTGATTAATATATGGATATTGGCTAAAACAGTCAAGCCAAATTGTAGGAACAGAAAACAAAAAGAAAAAGAACCATCGTACCAGTGCGCCAATAGCATTAATTAGATTTATTCAACATTGTCGATCGAAATAAGGAAAACCGTTATATTTATATTACGTTATGTTGTAATGAAATTCTTCACGACGAGTAGGACACATTGTTTCAATTCGTCAGAAGTGAAAAATTCTCTTGAATTATACCGCTCTTGCTATTTGAAGATCCTGGGACCTTACCGGCCACTTCAAAATTTGAATTTCATTCGCAAGAGAACATATTCAGATGAGAATGGCGATTTTGATGAAACTGATGTGAGCTATAGTTCTTCGAAAAATATTTGACACGTATTTTTTTTTATCGGCAACCATCCACTTTGAAGGGGTGAAAACAGCCCTCAAAGTTGGGAGTTAAAACCATATTTTTTGAGATATCTCGGAAACCAGAGTTCGAAAAAATTTGATTTTTTTAAAAATTGTATGTTTCTCAATGGTAAATGTAGTCGCGCAAGAATTTTTTAACAAACTTTTTTTTCCTCAAAAAATGTGGTTTTGACCCCTGACTTCGAGGGCTGTTTTCACCTCCTCCGAGTGGATGGTTGCCGACAATAAAAAATACGTGTCAAATATTTTTCGAAGAACTATATCTCACATAAGTTTCATCAAAATCGGCGTGTATCAACTGAATAGGTTCACTTGTCAGTTGCAAAAACCGTACCGACCGAGTAGGTATTATACCGCATCGATATACCCGGTAGAAAGTAGCAGGAAGTGCAGGAACCGCGCGCGGTGCGCTTCGGTCGTGGCATGCGCATTCAGCGTGCACTTGCACCAGTAACGAAGAAGACACGTATATACCAGGAAAACAGAGAGACGGCGATGGGATAACTTTCGAGGGGAAGAAGGAGAGGGATCGTAGGACAGACGGGAGTGTGTGTATGGCACGGAGAGAGGCCAGGATCTGTAGCGAGGCGGCTGTATGGTGGGGAAAAGAGGGATGGAAGAGAGGAGAGAAGCGAAGAGAGAAACGCAGAGAGAAACGAAGGGCGGAAGGGCTGGTTAAATGATGGCTGGTCCGGGGTTCAGGGACGAGAGGGAGAGGCGAACGCAGGAGAGAGGGATGCTGGGGCGGTTCAAGCGAGATCGAGTTCACAGCAAGTGGAGTACGGCAGTTTGTGTCAGACCACGGAGCACCGAAGATGCTCCCCTCGGTTGTTCGTGGAACGGGCGGGCCACCCTCGTTGCGTCGGTGGCGTCGCGTGACCATTTTTCACGGTGTCGTGTCTGCCATACTCGGGACCACCAGGAGCCCCGGAACATCCCGGAACGCCAAACGAACGTCCACTACCGCCTCGATGATGACCGCTCTGTGCGTCTTGCTGGTCCTCTTGCCCGCTGCGTACCCCGAAAAGATCTCCCTCGGTGAGTGGACGCTGCTTTGGCATATGTCCTTCTTACTCGCTCTTCCTGGTCAAGTTTGCCAGCTAGCGAACGAACGAACGAACGAACGAACGAACGAACGAACGAACGAACGAGCGAGTCACCGAGCAAACGCATCAAGCGTCTAGCGGCGCGGCTGGCTGGCTGGTTGAGCCACCCATCCAGTGGTTATGGAGGGTTGTTGCACTCGGCTTCTAGCCTGATTGTTTACGGTGAACGGAAGTAAATACGACGCCAGCGATGTGTAGTTCTACACCGGCGCGCGAGATACACCTCGCGATCCTCTTCGACGCGAAATCAGTACACTCCAGGATTACACAAGAGAATCCTCGCGAGTTATGAGAGAGCTTCGTAGCAAGGTGCAAGGTGTTAGGCCATCGCTCGAACGGCAAGATGCTTCTCCCTCGATCTGCGGGGGAAAATATTGTATGTGCGATCCTCGTTGATCATGCAGCGTACGTGTAAACATGTGGGATTATGTGCTTGGCGGGCATGGGGAACGAAAATATTTTTGTTGTCCTTGGACCTGCATTAAGCTGTTGCACATCATGTTCCCGTAGATTTTGTGGTGGCATTCGATCGTTTTCACGAATGAACCGTGTCAACGGTTATGCTGTTCGTTGTGACAATGTTGAAACCACAGATTTCGTGACGAATGCTAGTGGTTGAGGCGCAGTAGGCGAAGATGTCGAACTTAAATTCAGATTTCACAGTGGCATCGATTTATATATGTGAAGTTCTTTAGTGAAATTTCCGTCACGTGCTATGTATTTGTGGGACACCTCGAAAATCTTTGTCTCGCGATAGGCGGAGGAGAAAATTAAAACGTTTACACTGGAAACGTTATTCATTCGAGTCACGTGACACGGTTTCATTACACGGAACGCGGCATACTCTATACGGACACAACATACACATTTTTATTCAAGAATGAATTTATAATAACCATGGTAGCCTTTATAAACGAATTATCCATGCACAAAGTACTTCATGAATAATTTCAACTTTCCATTTCAACGCCACGTCACCGTGAGTTCGAATAATGCATTACGTCAGCGTGCATACGGAATATCCTTTTCGCGAAATGTAAATTTTAATTACGATATTGGATTAATAATAACTGAAGACTATATATATTACAGCGGAAGAAATTTCTTGCACGCTTCACTCGCGCTAGTCATCCCCGGGAGGCTTTCATTTCATTAACGACTGAATTTGTATTAGGAATAACTGGAAACAGTCGTTATTGTTTGCGAAATCGAATTCGCGACAAACGGGATCCAAAAATTTGTTCGTCGGATCGGTGCATTGTTTCTCTCAAGTACGGATTAATTATACATTATTACGGAATAATAGGTTCGTTCGAGCGAATTGATATCTCGTATTCTTGAAACGATCACCGATCGGGTTGCCGTCTGAAATAATAACGCACAAAAACCATTCCCTCGCTCGCACGATCAAAGGAAAACGAGAAACGCAGAGAGCTACCAGGATTTGTAATGCTCGTTGAAGAAGCAAGATTTTATACAGTCGATACATCGACGGCAGGATATCGTAGAATGGAAATATTTATATCACTCGAAAAGTAACAAACGCGCTATTCTCTTTCGTTTAATGAACCCGGAATGAAATACGGCATAATTAACCCGCAGCTTAATAGCTCGACAGCCACGATTTCCGCGTATGTCTGACAAGGGAACATATTCAGATGAGAATGGTCGATTTTGATGACACTTATGTGAGATATAGTTCTTCGAAAAATATTTGACACGTATTTTTTTTTATCGGCAACCATCCACTCTGAGGGGGTGAAAACAGCCCCCGAAGTCAGGGTTCAAAACCACATTTTTTGAGAAAAAAAAAGTTTGTTAAAAAATTCTTGCGCGACTACATTTCCCATTGAAAAACGCACAATGTAAAAAAAAATTTTTTCCACCACTGGTTTCCGAGATATCTAAAAAAATATGGTTTTGACTCCCAACTTTGAGGGCTGTTTTCACCCCTTCAAAGTGGATGGTTGCCGATAAAAAAAAATACGTGTCAAATATTTTTCGAAGAACTATAGCTCACATCAGTTTCATAAAAATCGGTCATTCTCATCTGAATATGTTCCCTCGTGAGTAGTAAAAACCGCGTACAATTAAACAAGCGGTCGCTCGGAGGTTTGAAAACATACGGGGCGATCCGTCTTGAAGAGTAAAACGCCGGTGGAGGTCGTATCGCGTAAACATAATTTGTATGCCTGGTGCCCACCGCCATTCGGTGGCTCCGATGTTTCTCCAGGTTGTGTCTTTCTCGCTTTCGCTTTGGCAATAACAAATTTTCTCTCGGTGAGCCGAAATCGGTCATCGAAATTTCCCGTCACGGAGGAGCGCGATATTTGGTTAAAAGCCTGTTAGATTACCATCAATGCAGATTTCAGGGACGTAACGGCAGAAGTTGCGGGGAATGATTGTAGAGATAGAGGGTAGGTGGCGAATATAAGACGAGTGATGCTGGGAAACGAGGATAGGGGGAGAGAGAGAGAAAGAGAGTCGCAAACACAGAAATAGGTGGAAGAAGGTAAAATGAGGGAGAATAAGCGGGAGAGGGCAAAAGTGAGTGGGAGAGAGAGGGAGAAGGAGGGCGAACGTTGAGCGAGAAGTGAATGATGAATGCCTATAGAAATGGCGGTGTCTTTCTTCCACTCACGTAGGTATGTAGGTAGAGAGAACTACCGACTAAGTCGACGAAAAGACGAGGAGGAGGTCGTGGCACGAGAGGTGGTGGTGACGTTGAAGGAGGATGAGGATAGTAGAAGGTTCGTTGCCTTGCCAAGTTATACCGCACACGGCGGCATTCTTTGCTACTCGATCGCTCTTCCCCTACTTCACCCCGCCACTCGTTCTGTATATTTTTACACAATTATGCGAGAGGCCACCTGAAAATATATCATCGGAACGCGTCATCGGTACTTGACCTCGCTTCTAATATCCCCGCGGCATGGCGCGGTTCGTAGCGACGCTAACAGAATTTTCGCCGGGATCCTCTCGCGATAGATTCTTATTCCAATGAAACCCATCGCATTAAAATACTCTTTAGCGCTCTTCTAGCAGGGGGGCTTCTTGATGTCCACGTGAAATTGAAAAGAAACTCGAGAATTGCCCTTCGAGTAGTTATCCCGGGAGACAGTAGTCGAGACAGTTACGGAGAGTTCCTTAACTGTGATTCACCAATTTTTAACCCTCTTGCGAGTTCTAGACAGCGGTAATTTCTGACTCGTACCGATATTTCACTAATACACTTTTATTCCGATATAAGATCAAAATTGTATTGTAAATGTGGATCATAATTTTTTGAGAATCGACGACATAGAATTTTATGAACGGGTTTTTATTAGTAAATTCTCTTATATGTGTCTATTAAGGAGCAGTCTAGTTTGCACCAGCATCCAGATTAGGCCACTATGAACATTCACAAAGCAAAATATTTGCAACGCAATATTTGCGACTGTGATAAAACCAGTATAATTAATCCGTAAAATGTTTGCATAAACACCTCCACTCTGGTACTAATTATAGAAAATTACTAGCGGATCGATGATGTACCGTGTAAAGTATTTTTAGAAGAATGTAGAGACCCAGGGAAGAGGACAATATTGTCTTTATATAGACGTACGCAGAAAACAACACGGTGTTATCGCGAGAGCTACAGATCTATTACTGGATTAAATATTTTCGTCGCGAGTGTCTCAGGGAGTGTGCGTACACTAGCGATTTCAGTAATCCTGGACAATAAATTATTCATTAATTTATATAGAAATATCAAATTTCTAACCTGTTATTAATTAAAAGTCATAATTAAATATGTCTACATCTGTTGTAAGAAACAGGAGTCACTTAGGAATGTTTTTCTCATAGGATAACTGCACCAGTAAATGAACGCTTTTGTATTTTTGTATTTTTTGCTTTTCCATCATTGTTCAATTACTAGAATGTAGTGTTCATTGACTGGTATTTTTTATATCTTTTATTTAACGTTTAATAAAGACAAATAATAATAATTTCATTTTATTTGTGTTCATTTATTTTTGACAAATGAAGTATAGGGAGCCATTTGGCATATATGAGATTCCTTTAATTCACATATTTTTTTAAAAATAAAATATCTTTCTGAACAATTTCTTAAATGTTCATTCACTGGTGCAGTTACCCTATTAATAATTCTGTAAACACTTTAATTCGTTGGATCTTTGTACTGTTTGAAACCACAGGTACTCAGTTTAGACACAAACCCATGAAACCAGCAATCTAGCTGTAACATAATATGCAATTCAGTGTTTATAAATATACATGAATTATTCTGTACTTCATACGTTCATGGCACTGTCCCTTAAAAATTCTCACTCTTCCTTCGCTTCTTGGGAGCGTCTTCGTCGTCGCGCAGCAGCGGCCTAATTAGCTTCTCGTCGTCTGACAAGTATACACACAGTGTATCCTCGCGAAAATGTTTTTCGGTGAAGATTGTCAGCGCTTTCCAGCGGTTTCAAGCTCGGCTGAATAAACTCGGTTAACGTGAAACCAGCGACGAATGAAAAAAACTAATTTCCGCGACGTCTACGCGGTTGGGATTGCGGTCAACGTTCGACATTTTAGAGCGTCGAATTTTTAGCAGACCGAATTAACTACCACGTGATATTGTGAACACCGGGGACTCTCTCAGTCTGATGGATGAAGAATGAGAACGGAACGTTTTAAACTTCGTAACATTCGTTGTACCGCGATGGCTCGAGCTGGGATTTAATTAAGGCGGATAGAGAATTGTGGACGAGCTTCTCCGCGAGCATTCTGTTAAATAACTGTTTGCTCGATCTCCTGTGTCCTGCAAGACTTCCTATATACTTTCGTTAGATTGTTCTTGTTCCTTTTTGTGTCTTCCGCAGCGTTAACCCTTGCTTCGTCACAACGATCTATACAGAGTGTTCCAAAAATGTACTTCCTTTAGAGGACCGATTCTAAATCGACTTTGTGAAAATGTTCTCCGCGGCTTCGTTAAGGAGTTATTAACGAAAAAGACGGACCAATCGGAGCGCGACTACTAGCGACTCGCGCCGAGCCTGGCGTTGGCATTGGCCGAGCCGCGATCCGTCCTCCGTAGCGGAGCTCCGATTGGTCCGCATTTTTCGTTAATAACTCCTTAACGAACCCACGGAGAACATTTTCGCAAAGGAGAAAGTTATTGCAAATAACCTCAGGAATTATATATCTGGAGATGAACATTATTTATTTTGTATTTACAGTATTTTACAGGCACAGATAAAAAATTTAAAAATCGTGACCTTTACTTTTTCTTTCGCAATTACGACCAATAACAATAAAAAAAAAATTATTTACATATTAGCTAGTAAACTAATCCTTCTAACGTCTCAAAAGAACTCAAGGTGTTGGGTCGAATTTTGAAAAAGTTATTCGTTTTTAAAAGGTGTACGAATACTTTTCACCACCGACTGAATATGTAATATGAGGAAATTCCTAATTGGAACAATTCGTTGGCAGCGGGACGTCCACGTCAATTTCCACGGTAATGAAATCGAATTAGAATAGCCGTGGGCCAGTCAGACGATACGTTTGTGCCAAGGACGACGCGACGCGACGCGGCGCGACGGAAGGCAGGAATGAAATTTTCTATCTTGCCTGTGCACGTGGTTTCCGTTTGGTAAGGAACATCTCGGCACAGAGCAAGGCAACGACGCCCGACGCCTTTGTGGAAGAAGGTAGCGGTACCTACCACTCAAGCGACCTGCCGTCCGACTAATGCAATTAATGGTACCGAGCTATCAGACAAGGGAGACAGGGCTCGGCGACGACCATGGTTCCTCTAACGTCGAGCACATCGCCGAAGAATTTGCCTTTCGCCGGCGAAGTGTGCCGCGCAACGAGACGAAATCGAATTTTAGTGCGTCCTCGGCACTGAGAGGCGGAACGAGTGCTCGATGGAGGGTAGGTCAGGGGAAAAAATGTCGCATAGCCATTTCAGGAAAGTGTCTGCCATCGTGAATCAACGCGGAGGCGCGGCGCTCCGTTTAAATATCTGACGAGGAACTCGCTGCGGGAACAACTTTCCAGAAACCCGCCGATTTTTAGTGAAATTCGCTGATCGAGAAAAGTCCATATAATCGATATTTTATTTCACCGTTCCGCGCCAAAGATTCAATCGCTGATATTACTCGTATTAGTGTATTCCGGTAAATAAATGACTCCGGTGTTACATCTATGGAAAAAATATATTATTATTTTCACTCTTCTGTTTATCTCGTTGCTGCACTGTTTTATAGAAAAGTGAATATGAAGAAAAATATCAATATTTTCAAAATTTTCGTTCCTCGTGGTAAACTTATCTCTCTATCTTAAAAAACAGTGCAAATCATTGGGTCCGATTAAATACGTCGTTATTTTTAATAGCGTCTAAATCAGTGCGGGCATGCAGTGACTCCCATTAATATTCGGACGCTCTTAAAAAAACGATAACTTTTTGATATTGCACCATACATGATATGAAATGAAATATTTTCAAAAATTGCGATTGGTCGGAATTGTAGAGAAAATACTGAAAGTTGCATTTTAAAACTTTTTTATGTGGGTCTATATTGAAAATGTTAAAAATATGTTTTGTAGATCTGTGTCAATTATATGCACTGTAAAGGTTTCATCGAAATCGGTTAATGTGGTAAAAAACGACAGGCATCGAAAGATGACGAATCCTTAGATTTATTGTTAGAGACCGAAAATTGTGAAAAATTGCAATTTTTACTAAACGTTTGTAGCTCATTGCAACGTTCACCGATTTTAATGAAATTTTCAGAATATGTTTAATTGATACACATCTACGAAACGTGTTTTCTACATTTTCAATATGAGCCCACATAAAAAAGTTGTGAAACATAACTTTTAGTATTTTTTCTGCAAATTCCGACCAATTGCAATTTTTTGAAAACCGATTGTTCTAACTTCTATAAAAATCCAAGTTGTATGGTCGAATATTGAAAAAGTTAGTGTCCCAATATTAGTGGGAGTCACTGTAGATAACTTTGCGACTGTATTTTTGTGCCAACGTCATACATACGATAATACGGTGCTTAGGGATCGGATATATTGGCACGGCATACACAGCGCGAATTTTCCCAAAATGCATGAAACGATACGGGTCGTATTACGGGTGCTCGTATTATACTAATTCGTGCAAAGGATAATCCGGACAAAAGATCGGTATTCTGTACCGTGGTGGTGGTGCGGCGGCGAATGTCTCCGGGCCTCGGCGCGTCCGAATGCCAATTTATTATTCGCATAATCGGGCGCAATCGGACTGCGTTATTCGGCGGTCGTGTAATGCGGGACCGGGTCGGCTGTGTTTCTATAATTGATGCATCGACCTGCCTATTAGAATGACAAAACCGCCGGCTCGTGTATGCTCGTCGACGCGTATTCTCTGCTAGGGCTCGAACACGTCGGCACAACTACGCAGGTCGCCGCTCTCGGAACCTCTTGCCTCTCGATACCTCGCTCTCGATAGCTCGCACACGCGTACTTGCACACCATTGCACCTGCCATGCTGGAGGAATCGTTTATTAGAGCTGGAGGTATTAGCCAGAACTCTGCTGCTGTTACTTCAACATTGCGAGACATTAACCCTCCGTATGCTGTGCCTGGGTCATTCGTGACTCCTGGGTGACGCGGTACCGTCATTCGAAATAGGACGAGGACCGATCCTGAGTCATCGTCTTATATCGGAATAAAACTTTATCAGTGAAATATCGGTGTGGGTCAGAAATGACTCTGGCACAGGCCTCGCTGGAGTCCGAGTGATTTATCGTGGCATAATTAACTCTTAGCACTCTGAGGCACCGCTGAAAATTGCTATGCCATTCTTAAAAATATTGTTCACATTATTATTTTTGTTCGTATTTAATAAACTACTATACATTTACGTATTACGTGAGATATTATATCAGCTTGGTATGCAAAAAATGAAAAGAATTGTATAGAATGGAAATATTCTAGAATGGAAAAATTCTAGAATGGAAAAATCTTTCGTTTTTGAGTCAAAATTGCAAAGGATTAAAATCGATCACTTAGTTTCTTACAAGTTGCTGCATCAAGAATAAATTAACGTGTCTGCAAGTACCCTAAAAATATATGTCCGGTGATATTTCGAATCCCGGAGCTTCCGGACCCGCCAAGATACACATTTCACGGTAACGGGAAAAAATTTTTCACAAATATCGGCCACATATCTTTCGCATATATCGAGACATTATCTCGTTGACCGATCTCACGTGCTACGCGTTGCGCCCTCACCAGAAATTCTACAGATCCCGAACTGCAGTTGTTCAAGTTGTCATACTCGCTCGTTATCCATGGACCATGCTCTTACTACTTGCGTTTCAACGTTATATCAGCTTTCGAGTATACGGTGCCGTATCCTATAGAGGATACCGCCGATCAAGTGCACGCTGCAATATAGATACGTGGAAGAGACACTGCCGATAAATTTTCTCTCAGGAAATGTTATCTTCTGCACATGAATTTAGATTAATGCGAGTCGAAACGGCTAGCATGAGGGAAACACGCGAATACAAATTGTGTGCCGGTTGCCTGTGTGTGTATGTGCAAGCCATTAAATGACGACGAGCTAGACAATCGCGACATGGAAATTTTCGGACGATTTTCCAAACGATATTGATATTAAAAAAAAATTTGTTTCTTGCAAAATAACTTTTTAACCAATTATACGCCTCTCGCGGCTCCACTGTTTAGTATCATCTTTCAGAAAGAAGTTCCATGTTAGCATTTAATCATCCTCTTTCCTTACGGTGTCTGGCGTTGTCTAGTCGTTGGGTATCAGCACCAATGAAATGTACAACCTTCTCGCATCGGAAAATAACATTACCTTGCCGTTGCACATGAGCTTTACAGTACCGTGGGCCTGAATACATCTACCATTCCAAGCGACGTAGCAATAGTAGAAGCATAGAAGCATCAGAGACGACCGGGCGTAATCCGATATTACCGAGCCGCTTTTCCACATAGAGATGGGTTTGTCTTCGTGGAAGACATCCTGAGGGTTTTCAGTCCATGCAGGTTCACTGTTACGACAGGCATATCCAGTAGTGCAGCCATGAAATATGTCATACGTATAGTGCATTTGCTAGCCACTTTTGTTTCAATAGTATCGCGCTTCTCTTTTCCCAACATGTCAAAGACGTCAACTGCTCGCGGACTTGACAACGTCTGACAAAATTCACTTATCCTGGAACTTCTTATCTCTGCCTCTTCCTCGCAGTGTCGTTGTTGTGTGGAACAGTCGCGGGTCAATTTAATCGAAATTGAGAACACAGGCAGGAACGTACCAACGAAATAATGCTGGTTCGACATTGTTCAGACTCGACATTGATTGTTGCACCGATAGTTTCTTATTTCATTGATTCCCATTGATCAAGAATGCTGCAATTAGATGGTACGTCAGAGCAACGGTTCCATAACTGTCCTAAATAGGTTAAGGGGGTCATCCCATGTGAGAGCTACTTTTTCTGGGAATTTTTTTTTAAGGACCCTTAACATATACGATCCTGAAATTTTTACCACACATTTATTGATATTTTAACAGTCTCTCAGAATTTATTCAAACCAAAATAACGAGTTGGATCAACTTTACACCGTTCGGAAGGCACTCATGTGTAAAAAAAGTAGGTTGATGGCGACCATGATTCCGGAGGTTTCGATCATCTGAAATCAAAAAATCAAAGGGCATTTTAATTTGTAGACCTACAAAATAATATAAAAATATCGAAAATTCAATTTTTGCTACGGTTTTAAACGTTAAGATCCAAGTTTCGTCTTTTTCAGCTTAAAAAAAAAACTATAGCAGATATCAGAAATATTTTGGTGAGAACTATAGATGTGCTGACTATACCATAAAAATTTGAGCGGAATCCGTTCAGTAGTTTTGAGATATCATGGTCGCCAATATGAAAAATACAATTTTGAGAAAAACGCGTTTACCCGCGTCCCAAATGAGAACACATCGGATTTTTAGCCCCGCCCCCCTGGTAACGCGAAGCTCACCGTCCCGAAGAATTACGAAGCAATCCAGTTTCTATAATAAAATGAAAAACTACATCAAGAAGCGCACACACAGGACGGCTGAACTTACTTAAAATTATACTCAATACGTCGCATTAACGACGGTCCGTTTCACGAGAAACAGCACGGGGCGCAAAAGGACTGAAAGGAGCCGAGGCACTTCCGTCTCTGATATTTAGTGCGCGTAAAAGTGCATCCCTTTGATGTTTCGAGCGCAGTTAGCGTCATCGTTACAAGATCAAGTAGGAAGTGACGTATTCTTCCGAAAAGGAAGTCCCTGTTACTAATTGCCTTCGCGGAGCTTCTGAAAAATTCACTCGAGATAAACCTCCCGCATCAGATGTTCAAATTCATTCTCGGACTTTCCACGGGTAAAATTATTGTCGATTTATTCGAGATGAAATAACAATTTCATAAACAATTTAATGGCGAATTCCATTTTCTATAAAATGATGGCGGTTTTGAGTGAACGGTACAGTCCGTGTTCCTTTTTCGACCTCTTTGTACAGGGTGTAAAGAAATGTTTGGTCTTGGCTGCCATAGGCGTATTCTACATGCAAAATTGTCCTTGACTTTAAATTTCAAGGTCGAATATTTTTATAATTGCATAATGCGTAGAATGCAATGCAATAAAAAAATTTGACCTTGAAATTCAATATCAAGGACAATTTTGCGGCAACTTTTTTTTACAGATCTTCATCGATCCGAAGATGTAGAATACGCCTATGGCAGCCAAGACCAAACATTTCTTTACACCCTGTACGTTTCGAAGCGGGAATCCACTAAATGGTGTTTGAGGGGGGATCGGGACAAGTGAAAGTCCGATGGAGCCAGGTCCGCTGAACACGTCGGACGTTTTCTAGCCGAACGAATCAAGGGTATCTTTAGTCGCGTTTCGCTGTACGAGGCTTTGGCATTATGGTGCAGCGGTATAACCGGCTTCGGCTGTACGGAACTCAACAATCCTCTTTTTGAATTTCACCCAGCTTTTGCAACTGGACAAAAAAATGGTACGTCATGGATTATCGGCCAGCTGCTCTGAATCTTCTACTTCCGCTTTTTTCCATTTCGGATTCACTTCAACCATTTTTAGCATATGCTACCTAATATGTGTCTTATCACACCGGAAACTTTTAGAGGTTATGTCACCCGAATTTCAAATTCTATTATTCTGGTTGGTAATGTGAATTTTTCTCGATCGAAATTATAATATATAATGATAATAATGATTTCGGCGCAAGGTTCGATCATTTTTAGCGTCCGTGACATTGACGCAAAAAAAGTGTTACTAGTGTTTGTAAATGTTTCGCCATCCATGATAATGTGAATTTTTTTCGATCGAAATTATAATATATAATGATAATAATGATTTCGGCGCAAGGTTCGATAAAAAAAAACATGATCGAACCTTGCGCCGAAATCATTATTATCATTCTGGTTGGTGTTGTGAAATTCCAGAAAGTCTCCATTTAAATGAATGCAATAGTTAATTTTTAGCATATGCTACCTAAGATGTTGTTTATTGCACCAGAAACTTTTTGAGGTTATGTCACCCGAATTTCAAATTCTATTATTCCGGTTGGTGTTACGAAAGTCTCCATTTAAATGAATGCAACAGTTAATTTTTAGCATATGCTACCTAAGACGTTGTTTATCGCATCGGGAACTTTTCGAGGTTATGTCACCCGAATTTCAAATTCTATTATTCCGGTTGGTGTTACGAAATTCCAGAAAGGTAACTAGAGAAACCTAAGAAAGAAACCTAACCCAGAAAGTCTCTATTTAAATGAACGTAACAGTTAATTTAGTGTTAGTTGTACAGCTTATAGACTGGAAGCGTAAAAGTTGGCGAAGGGAGGGCTCGTGACAAGTAACCTAACAGCTCGTTAACGGGGGATCGGCTGGCTCGGAGAATGATATGGAGACAGCCGGTGTATCGACTGGCGATCCCTTCGGCAAGATAGGTCGGGTAAGTACGTGGTAAAGGGACCACGTGGCGAGGGGGATGAATACTGAAGTGGAGGAAGGACGACTAGACAGATATAACGAGGCGGAAACATAAGAAAGACGGGGAGATAGATAAGCAGATAGACGTGCCGCTAGAAGAAAAGACGGAGAATGAAGCCGAGCGGAGAACGCGAGGGCCGAGGGTATTTATACAGCGGTGTACAGGGGCTCACAGTCAGAATCTGCGCAGCGCACAGGCATGAGGAACTTGTGCTCAATGTTTGATCTAGCTTGAACAAAATTACTTCTCGCATTTAATTTCTTCAAAACGTCTGTCGATTTAGGGTATTTTAAGGCTGTGAAAATCATTTCTGGAAAATGAGACGCTATTTCAGCTTCCGGAAATGTTCCATTATTTTCAACTGATTAAAATTATTAACACTAAACCTACCGAGCATTAAAATCTATTAAAATGTTTTAGCTTATAAATGACAATTGACAGTGAAATTTTTATCTCAATATGTACTTGGATAAAAAAATCTGTCGAATCAATTTTCATGTAATTCATCATTTCAATAATTGTAAAATAAAAAATATAATACCGGCAGTGGTAGGTTTAGTGTTAAGAAAAGAAATGAATATCAGTCGGGAGCACCCTACAATAACTAATAACTGTTTTAAAATTGAACCAAACGAGTTGAGTTTTTTTTTTTGTCAGAAGGATTAGTTTACTAGGTAATGACAAAAAAAATAGTTAAACGATGTTTAACAGGGAGAAACAGGAACACATAAGGGCACGTTGGTTTTGTTCCAAGGTTGTGTTCTGCGGAGCGGAGTTGTCGATGGACCGAAAGAGGGAGGGAAAGAAACGGGAAGAAGGGTTGTGCGTTGAGGGAAAACCAAGAGTAGTGTAAAAAGGAGGGATAGTTGGAGGGAGACGGAGGCAGAGAGATCGATGCTTGACTTCGTCGAGTTCGGATAGCCTGCTCCCTATTCGGCTTCAGCCACAACCACCACCGAGGCAGAGCCATTTGCCAGCTTCTTCTTGCCTGGATCCGGGACGGTTATTAAAACCTGCGTGGCTCGGTCGTTCGGCAACTGCCGGTGAACTTCCCCTGCTTTCGATTCTTTGGAATTTAATTAAAGTCCGGGTAAGAAGCGCAACATCGACTCGGCCCGGGCCAGCTGATCCGTCGATTTTTCTAATAACGCGGATCCCTTAAAAATACATTTACTTGCTAATTAGAGCGGCCTTGGAATCGATTGTTCCTCGTCAAGATGAACACAAAGGGCCCGGTTAAAAATAAGGGAATATTCACTGGGGAATGAAAAAATTCTTCACGACCTAATTCTGCCGGTCTCTGGAACTCTATTTTTAATACGACAAAGTATTTAGTAATTTCTACTAATTTATTGGTGCATTGTCTGGTTAGAAAGTCTCAACCTATTGAAGTCCACGTTTAATTATGTTAAGCACTGCTTGCTCAAAGTTCAGAGTTCACTTTAAATTTTTTATTTAACCGTCGTCGTGCAGGAAGCATTCAACTACAGCAACATCTACGCTTTTATTTTCTACTAGTGCCAATATTTCTGGAATATATTCAACATACAATATTTTTTTTCAACATCACATTTTTAAGTACATTTCAAGTACATTTAATGAACTTGTGGTTTCGATAGTTGGAACCACATATTTCCGATTTGAAAATTTACAATGTATAAATACACTATAATAGTTGGAGCAAAAGCAGATTTCGTAAACGTGAGATATCACATTCGAATGACAAAGCATGCAAATAGAATATTTGAATATTAGTATACCTAGATATGGCTCTAACTTACTTTGGGATAGTCATTAAAGTTCAAGGGAACGCTCTTTAATTCTAACTAAAAGCCACCAACGGTATTCTCATTGTGCGGCGTCTCTTTCACGTTCATGGAAACTTTTTAATTGTTGCTTTCAGATATGAATAATACGCACTCGTTAAGGAATCAGAAGAATTATATCAATGTATTTTGTTGTACTTTGGGACGTTTTTGAAATTTAAATTCCCGCATAAATTTCTGTAGAGCCACGCTATAAAACTGCGAATTTAATATACGCTGTTAGAGCCATGCAATTCTTCTGTGGGAATTTATCTTCAATTTGTTTCTTTATTTAAGCTTCCCCGACCCCTGAGCAAGAGTTATATTTGTTTAACTATCAAATCCAGCAACTGTTGAATTATTTACAAGATTGCTTTTGCAGACCGGCAATATGACTAGCAAAGAGACGTAATCCTTCGCTTATTGCATGTTGATAGACTCTTTAGAACTTGCGAAAATCTAAGGTCCCAGTCGTAATACTCCGCTTTGGTGACTCTGTTACGAGTTAGCTCATGGGTTGGCAGAACGACCAGAATCCCACTTGGCAGACCGCTGCGGTTTAGGAACTTGACAGGGGGCCACTGTCTCGCCCACCCCCGCAGCAACGGTTCCTGGGTCACCCTCTTATTCAGCCCGCGATATTCCTATTTATATGTCGGGTCACGCAAGGAACGTGTCCCCGCGAGAATTCGATGTATGGGATTATAAGATGACTTCGCAGCTTATCCATTTCTCTTGAGGTTTCGTTATTGAATTCTCCGTAGTTCGTCTAAAGTGGTATTCTGCTCTAGGCTGTCAATTTTCATGTCATCTTAGCAATGTCTCTTAAAGAAATCGAAATTACACAAAAATATATCTTTCCAAGCCAAAATGCTTCAAATTTGTCCGAGCTGCATTTCCTAGAATGAGAACCTCGTTTAGTAGAAAATTTATTGATGATTTTGGAATTTTTGGGGTTGATATGTGACACTTAACCAGTGTGAACTCTACGATGCTCGAGTCAAACCTCTAACTTCCAACATTTCTCAGTAAAAGATTGTACAGATGGTTTAGGTCTGAGCAATTTCTGTTAAAGAAATCGAAATTAAACAAAAATATATCTTTCCAAGCCAAAATGATCAAAATTTGTCCGAGCTGCATTTCCTAGAATGAGAACCTCGTTTAGTAGAAAATTTATTGATGATTTTGGAATTTTTGGGGTTGATATGTGACGCTTAACCAGTGTGAACTCTACGGTGCTCGATTCAAACCCCTAACTTCCAACATTTCTCAGTAAAAGATGGTACAGATAGTTTAGGATTCGCAGGATACAAATTCTAAATTATCGGCAACAAATTACCAGGTCTTCCACAAATACTGTATTCGCATGTTCTTTTGTTAGAAAATCAGAGGCTGGCTAAATGGTGTCGTTATATCGGCACGTAAATAGCATCCATTCGGTGGCCTCTAATGGCAAGGATTATCTAAGATAGAGGATATTCTGGAGAGAGTAAATTCCATGGATGGCCAGAATCGGCCACGGCTAGGGGATATTTCCTGCGATATTTTATCGCCCACTGTGCGTGATACGGCGGCACATTAATCCTGTTCTTGTTTGCTCTTCTATCTCTGTCGGGGACGATTGTCCTGAGCCGGAAAGATGATCGTATGGTCGCAGAAACAGTTTGTTACGTGATCCTAAAAAGCCGTAGGGGCGCTAGAAGGGCGGAACTGGTCGGACCAATGCGGATACAGAGGAAAGTCCGGAAAAGTCATTGTGTATAAAGAAAAATCAAATTTCAGGAAAATATATTATTTCGCCAGTTTCTGCAAAAATGATTGGTATAAACAATGGAATTACTCGATGTGGCCTCCACTAGCTGCTAACGACCTTCTCAAGCTTGGACCTGAGTCCTCTTTGTCCATTTTCATCATCCCTGAAGGAGGACTTTAGGGTATCTTTGGTGTTGTGACTTACGTAGTTATCAACAATTGCATTGTTCATATTTTCCTGACTTACATTTTATTTGTGGGACTCCCCGAAAAAATTACGGATTTATCTTGACGGTTCTGAAGCGCGGAAAAAAGGGAGCACAGGGGTGGTTAATATTTTTAAGACCCTCCTGCGCCCTGGAATAGTAAGCTGGAAAGACGACGTCTCGTGAATCATCTCGGATAGTTTTATTTACACCCAAATTTACAAACGTACACACACACACAAATACAATCTCCTTATCGTTTACGATATTGAAAGAAATTATCTTTTGGCACTAGCAGGAATTATTTCAATATTGATCTCAGCAACTCCCTGTTATTTTAATTTATCATTCAGAAGACAGTCCCGTGACTAACATTAAACAATTTCGTTTACTAATTATATTGAAAATACCTAGATTCATGTACACGTGTATGTGTATATTATAACTATGGATCTTTATGCAAAATAAAAAGCTTGTGCATCATTTGCAAGACGCAGGATATTTTAATAATTTTAATATAGTGAAAATAATATATTATTACTCTTAAAGTCCTAATTTTTTCACTGTTCTAAATTTCACGTACATGCATAAAATCCGGAGTCCAATTATAAAACATTGGACGCAAAGATTATACTTTTCAAGCCAACATTATCCACCAAATTGAGGATTTAATAATTATTTATAAGACGGAATAAATGCAGAGAAAGTGATGGAGATTATTTTCGACATGTAGAGGGCTACACTTGACATAGTATAGTTCCTGCGAATTTTGTGCGTTAGAAATTTGTTAAAAATCCTATTTCTCTCAGAACGGTGCGAACAGACCAGTTGTTAGCTTCTCAGGGCTGAAAGTAAACAAGACAGCTATTCAACAGCCGTGGTTCTTGCATCGCGTTTACCGAAGCGAATGACGCAGCAGCTCGAAGCTGAAGTTGAACGAAGAGAACCGGGACACACAATGCAAAGAAGACGCATATAGGAGGGCAAGAGAGGCGGAGGAAATAAAGCGATAATTATAAGGAGGCGGAGGAACTGGAACGATTTTGCGGGGGCAGCCTTACACGAATGCATGCGGGCTGTTTCGCGTTTCATGTCGCACGCTTCATGTTTCGCGTATGTAATGGGAGGGTAACTCGGAAGTTACGATCCCGAAGTTGACTCTGGTTTTGCCTTTAACGCCGGATTAGTGCGGCTTCGCTAGGACTCACGGTGGCGTTTAATCATTTTCACTGCACCCGGAATGCTGGGAAATCCTGAAAACACGGTGAAAGGCCAGCGCGGGTAAAGAGGAAGAGGCAGAATGCAAATGGAAGGAGAGTCGAAGCTTATCCTGCTTTGCTTTTACACTGTATATGCTGAGCAAAAGGCATGCTTAGCAACCTTTGTGCGAAGTCTCAAATGTGCTTTATTATGGTCAGCGCGCCGGGAAAACGGTCACTTTATTACTTCGTTCTCGGAATTGTTGCCTTCTTGCCGAATTGTACATGACGAAATCATTATGGTTAGCTGCCGTCAGTTCCAACTTGTCGCTGCGAATTAAACGATACTCAATAACGCTGGCATAAATTGTAACGTGTAACATATCGTATGTAATATTACACACGTATAAATTGTTTGCAACACAACGAGCTTTGACGTGCTATTATTGCCACTAATTGTTACGCACTGGTTCCACTATTAATCACGACCGAGTTCAATGAATGGCATACTCTAAATTAAGTGTAAACATACGTTCTATTGTTCACACGTTGTCCCAAAATATTACCCCCGTATTTCTCAAAATCAATGATGCAGTTCGAGCACAATTATCAAATGTGTGCATTAATTCCCAGTCATAGGAATTTCCTAATCATCATTACAATATATATCTTTGTATCGATCGTAAATTGTTTACTAGAAATGTGTTAATATTATCGGCGCACGGGTTCGATCAACACCCCCTAAAAAACAAAGCCAAACTGCTCCGAAAAATTGTCCTGTGACGTCATGGACAAGAGGCCTATCATCAACACCACCTGGCGGTGTAATAGTTAGAAAGAATTGGATATTTTATTTATATGTATATTATTTGAGCGAATCTTACTACATTGCGTATAAATCGTGAACGTCGCGCCTTTTAGCGGTGACGTCACAACGAAGCTGTTTGGCTTTGTTTTCTAGGGGGTGTTGGTTCGATCAGTTTTAATAATTACAATATATTGAAAATACTGTGTTTCTAAACGCTGTCGTTTTGTTATTTCATCACCGCACATTTTTGTCCAAATAATTATTAGTCCAAATACGAATTCCTTTGCTGATCAAATTAAATGTCCGTTTGGTTAGGATCAGCGAGCCGCATATTGAACGAATAAAATCCCGAATAAGTTTTTGTTTTCCAATTTCCCTATTGTTCGGTAAGCTTTATTCGATTTTTGCGAAATTTTCATGATTCCCGGCTCGGTAGACGGCGGCGTATGAATGCCGGCCGCGAGTTCCGATCCCGAGGAATTTAAAATGTAAAATTTCCGCGGAATGTCGTTTCTATCGAAAATGTTCATGCACCGAATAATACCGTGGATATGGAATATGTAGTGAGAAACAGAGTTGAACTTACAATAGGTAGGTACGCGTGTTTATATGACGAATTCGGTATGTAACCTGGACCAAGAGTTAGTCGGTATCCAGGGGATCAAAGCTCCGGCCTCTGATTTTGCGTTTGACGGGGGATTAGAGTGGCTTTGCAAGGATTCGGGGGTGGCGCTTAGTCATTTTCATTGCTCTCGGTGCGCTGCCATTCGAAAAACGAGGCACAGAGAGACGGTTAGAGGCGAAAGCAGCTGCCGACTACATACTCCGAGAGACCCGATTTCCATGAGTTCCATACACACGTTCCTTACAACGAGTTTTAATAATTTACATGAAAATATCTGTTTCGCTCGTAAGCCCCGCGAGAGTCGAGAGCCTCTTTGTAGACGCGATAATGAGAACTTAAAAATTCTACCAGTTACTTCACCGTTTAGTCGACGTCTTTTCACTCTCGCGACGCACGTAATTGAATTATGCCTCTCTTTCGCTCTTTAGAGTCAGTGTCTCGCACTGTCAGAACTGACAGTGCGAGATAAAATTATTCCTGCATAGACTGATCTCGTTAAGTTACGTTAATATAATTAAAACGTTGGAAAACATAGAAATCTGAACAAAACGGTATTTGAAAAGTTGCATAAGAATCTAGCAACCGCTAGTATACAGGGTGGACGATTTATCTGAAGACATTGAAATATCTCGAGAACTGTGCATCGGATAATGAAAGTTGTTCGTCTCGAAGGGGGCCATCCAATGATACCAAACTCGACCACCCCCCGCCGCCCCTTGGGAGTGGAGGTCGGGGAAGATAAAAAACTTAAATGGGAACCCCCATTTTTTATTTTAAATTTGGATTCTTCAGAAAAAAGTACCCCAATTTGACCTACGAGTTTTTGCATTTTGGTTCACAGATGGCGCTGTAATCGACAAAAATCAAAACGGGTAAAAAATCGTGGAAAATTGGGGATCAGATCAGAAAAATTAAAGTAGACGTATTTGTTATTTTTAAAAATGCTATTCAATAACACCATAATTGACCTCCCACCCTCACCTCCTGGGGGTAGGAGAAGGAATTATTTCAAAATCATCAATGGGAAACAAACAAATCAATGAATTTTTGCAACTGCTTTCGATTGCAGCGACATCTGTGAAAGAAATTACACCAATAATATCAAATCAATGGAGAACCAAGATTTGCTATAAAAAAAGGGTTTCCCATTGAAGATTTTGAAATAATTCCGATGCATAGTTCTCGAGATATTTCAATGTCTTCAGATAAATCGTCCACCCTGTATACGGAAGTTTCTCAAGTCCGGTGGTACCGACGGTAACCGGACGCATACTTTTTCATTGGCATTGAAAATCCACTTAGACAGAAGTAAAGGAGATTATTGGTCGAATTGGATCAGCGGGTACGGCCGGATACACGGTCATGAGCGTTTATCAGATTCGATAATATTCCGGGGGAGGGATTCCGAGGATTTCCGAAGTCGGTGTTCGGGCAATGGGAATTCATACGCATAGTTTGCCTTATGAATCGCGAAGTAGGCCGTGTTGTATCCCCGACGGGGACGAGAAATGGCCGTGCCGCGCCGTAGCGAGAGCCAAGAGTTGTTTCGGAATCTGTATCGGTAGGAGCCTGCCTCCTGGCACGGAAAATCGAAGCGAAGTGGAAAGAGTTTCCTAGGGAAGGTGGGAGGTAGATTGGAACGAGAAAGTAGCCAAGCGATCACGTCGGGAAGGGGGGAGAGAGAGTGAATCCGGGAATTGTTTTGTATCGCACTAAAACGCTGCGAAAGTTTCCGTTGGCATGCATGTATGCTGCTCTCCCGTGGAAAAGAGGAGGGGGGGGGGGGGGGGCGCCGTAAAAAGAAAAGGGACCGAACAGCGGGAAGATGTGCCCGGGTATTGGAAAGGGGAAGGAACGCGGGCGCCAGGCGCTTGACAAATTATATTACCATCCCTCTGTTCCACCTTCGGAAAAACGGAAAATTATTTTGACAACGCCCCATTGCGACGCGGAGAGACTTATCTTTACCCTGAAACATTCAAATCAACCGGAAGGTCTACTTTTATTTATGTGTCGGTGAATGGATACATCCATCTTATTATTAACGCTCCAGTGCCACTGTGCTTGAAAATTAAGACTAAAACGTCGTGTGACAAATTTAACGTTCGTATGCAGAATTGAAGGTCATTTGAAGGTCTAGGTTAGGTACCATCAAAGATACATCCATATTATTATTAATGCTCGTGTGTCACTATCCTACAAAATTAAGACTAAAACGTCGTGTGACAAATTTGACGTTCGTATTCGGAGTTCAAGGTCATTTGAAGGACACGTCACGTATTTGAATGTATTTTTCATTAGCTACAAGCACGAACACATATGTAGTTATTTAAAAGAAAAACATCGATGACCTTGAAAACAACCCCCGCTGGACTACTTGATACCATTCGAATTGCACATAAAAAATTGTTTACTTTGTCGGAATTAAAGAAGATATTCTGGTGGTTACACTTAAGTGAGACACCCTCTATATAAAACAAGAATAACCGAACGTATTTACAACCCAATGTGCCTAATTCTTTAATCGACCTCTAATAAAATGTGCCCAAGCCTGGTTCAGCTTGATCGTTCGAACCCTTTGAGTAAGAACAACGAAAAATAAACGCAGAATAGAACAATTACGAATGCAAATATTCGTGAGCAAGAGAACAACCGCAAGAATAAAGCGGACGAACAGAGGACAATTAATAAAAACAAGTGAATCAGCGATTCTGAATGTAACGGGACAACAGGGTCGACAAGTCCCAATGTTTATTTGGTCCAGAAATTTCCAGTCAGGGGTCACAATGAATATTTTAATGATTTCCTGTGGATACTTCAGCCTCGAAGCAGTTGCAAAGTCGACGTTCAAGGAGTGACGCGCGGAGCTGCGCGGATGATGCAGTCAGGGGGGGAGTGGGGGTAGCTCTGGGTGCTGAGAAGAACAAACTATAGTCAGCAGCGAAGTCCACGGTCTCTCTCTCTCTCTCTCTCTCTCTCTCTCTTTCTCTCTCCTTTCCTTCGAAATTATAATCACAGCACTTACGGTGGTGCTCTGCCAGCTCGTCCGTTTCTGCATTTCTCTTCTCTCTCTCTCTCTCTCTCTCTCTCTCTCTCTCTCTCTCCCTCTTTTCTGCTTTTACAAGACGTTGGTTTCATTTTACGGTAATTGTGTTTACGGAACGACACGCGAGTTACATTCCTTTGCGATCCCGAAGAAATTGTCGAGCCCCGGTTATATCCTAGTTAAAGGTACCGACCGGATAACCTTCCCTTTTGACGAGACGCCTGTGAATCGTTCGGTGTTTCCGTATTCCGCCTTCCCGCGCTTTATCGCGACGATTATGAATGTCCGTCGCGGAAGTGGTTTCATCTTAAACGAAGAATAAACGTCCATCGTTTCGCGGTTTCCCTTGGCGACGATCTGGGTGACCGAATTTCTGCAGAAAAGGTCCTCACGTCACAAACCGATATTTACGGACAAACCTATCGAGTAATAAGTCCGTTCACATTTCTTAAGAACGTTGATATGCCGGGTGTTCGCTGTAAATTGGACCAGTGTTTCTGTCGTGAACAGTTCGTGTCTTTTCAAGGTGACCTTCAGGTTTTTTTTTTAAATAGATTATGTTTTCTAGTATCCGTACCAAGGTCAAGACGAATTCATTTTATAATTACCATCTGTTCAATTTTATGCTTTGTCAATATTTTCCGGAGTACCCACCCTTAATTTTATGCTTTTAAAACAGCGTCCGACTCTTAAAAAATTTTTACAAATTCAACTTCAATCATTTCAGTTTTAATCTACTGGAACATTCCAGGACGGGAAAATTAAATTCATCTACACCACTTTACTATAAACAGATATTAATTTTTAGTAACAACAATTAAAAAAACACGTTCTCACGAACATTCACGGTTTAGTCGACGCATAAAGCAGACGTTTGATTAAAAATTCGTTCGGACCGACAAATATAATAAATATTTCACGATTTTCATCAACCCAAAGTAACGAAGTACGATAAAATAATAAAAAATTTTTAATTCACTGGAAAATCGATTTTCGACTTGTTTTCGCGTAGAATCGCAGCCGTCCAAAGTAGACTTTATTGGGGCACGGCAAAGGGGTTGCAATTTCAGATCAGCGAATATTTCATTCCCCGCTCGTTCCCATCGTTCTCGCAAGTTTTTGTTCGAACGGTGGAAGTGTGTTTCGTTAGTGGGATCGCTCGCGATCAGATAACCAGCTCTTTTAAACCGTCCGCTCCGGTCTCTGTATTTTTGCTAGTGTACCGGGGCCCGCTCGTTGTTTAAAATTATAGCGGAATATTCGAGCCGGGTGGCTGTTATCGTCACGTCGCGTCGCTCGTACGGGATTCTGGTTTCATTGAAAACGCCCGTCACCAAGGTAAAGTAAATCTAATCTTGATTCAGGTGCCATGAAAGCTAGCGCGACATCTCATTTTACGATACGCCGGGTACATACGTTATATTCTACGTATGAGCTATGTACACCCCAGCCTGGCGCAGGACCTGTAAGATGTATTAAGCGGCCGGCTTATAGCTACAGTAATATCCCCGAACTCCCACCCACGCACGCCCACCCAAGTCATCCACCCACAAGGCAAATCCTTAATCGAGTACTTCGACGACGACGCGACGGTTCGATCGTCTCGACATTAAAGCCGCGGTCGGAGTATTTGAGCTATTTCGTTTCGGGAGTGACACTCGCGAAATGGAACGGAGATACAGGCTGTTCTACATCCGAAAAATCAATTTTCACCGGAGCGTTGCATACGGTATAAATAAGAAACGTTGCGTCGAGATTTTCATAGACGACTCCCACACTCTGGTCGGACCTGTTAAACATTTATAAATTTTAAGATCGACCATTCTTTAACCGACAGTCGAGTTTCAACCTCCCAAGAATCTAGCACCAAAGTGATTTTAAAATCGGAAATGAAAATTTATACATATGTATGTAGTTTTACATGAGAAAATAAGTCGAAAATAAGGAATACATTTTTTTAGTTTGACGCTTCGTTCTCAAGAAAATCGAGTTTAAAGATTCGTCGATTTTGCTTGCTATAGTATATGCAGGAAGTAGAATAAGTCAGCCATGCTCAGACGCGTCAGACGATTCCTATCGGATAACATGCGTACTCATTTTTAAACTCGATTTTCACGAAAACGAAGCTTTGGATGAAAATATTTTATTCTATATTTTCGACTTCTTTTCTCATGTAGAATCACCCCCTCCACTGTTGTACCATTAATACCAGATAACCTGTATATATCTGTATAAATCCCAACAAAATTTAATTCACTCAAATGCTTTATGAGTAGAATTAATTTTTAAATCTGGGTAAAAAATAGTACCTCCCAGTTAAAACCAAATTTTCTCTCTGAATTTTAAGCAAGTCAAGGAGACTTGCCTTGCTAACTCCAATAAAAATAACAGAACAATTATTCAAGTTTCGCGTGGTTTTTATCACAATTTATGCACGAATAAATTTTTCCCAAATCTGCTAGTCTGTATTGCCTTATAAAAATAACAAGACTACATTTATTTTTATCGCGATATACGCTCCAGTAAATTTTATTCGATAATTTCTGACATTAAGCGATCACACTTTTTACACATGTCGTCACGGATTTCTATGAAATTGCGTAGGAGTGTAGTTGCAATTAAAAAGTGATGCATCAATCGTCGAGATTTTTCAAACATTACAAACAAAACTGTAAATACGTGTACACGATTATCATTACACCTCGAACATTATTCAAGTTGATCTTAAGAATTTAGTGAAATTCTTAAAAATAGAAACGTGACTTACCGAGTCTGTAAATGTTTGTAAAGCCCGCGAGACCTCGGAGATGTTTTCTTTTCGCAAAATTTTTCGCCTTCGCTATAAAATCTGCCAAATTCGGTGAAGAAGGGTGGTTAATCTCGACGACTCCTTTAATGGTCGAAAACTCCCTCACGATGACCTTGTAAGCAGGGTCGGTTGTCATGCAGCAAACCCCAGTTTCCCTTCTTCCTTTACAGAAGTCCGACTCTTTGAATTCTTTTCAAAAGTTGGCTCTCTATACGCAACATTCAGTGCGGTATTAGAAGACACAGATTTTTTGTGCATCTTCCTTTAGAACCGAAAATGCTTCTTACTTTTGATTTTTGAAGTCGAATGTTTTTCGGCCCTGGAAAGCCCTTTGCCATTGCGTGACACATACTCTCGGAGTTGTATCTGTTCGTATCTGCTTCTTGCTGCATTTTGCAACTGGCATGACAGAGTAAATGTCAACTTATGAAGTCTATTGTTATATTCACAGTTTTTTTCAATTTGGTTTGACATGTAGAATCAACCCCCCGCCCAGTTGTACTACTATATTATATTATATATGTACTACTATACCCACCCTATGTACTACATTGTAATATATATAAAATAAATAATTATTTCAAATTAATCAATGTAATACAATTCGGCAAATAATCTCTGAATATATTTTTATTTTATTATATTCAAACACTATCTTACCCAGCACTGCAAACATTTGAATCGCCAATACTAGTCTTTATACGTCGATGTAAGTAGAAACACCGAGCATTAGTCAGACATACGAGCTACAGTGGATCCAAGAAGTATTTGATTCTTGAAAAATTGCCTATATTTAAACTGCGATAATTTCTCAAAAAATTATCGCACGACCATAAATTTGGAATCATTTTAAAGCTGGAAGTATTTAGTTTCATAATCCGTCATTCATTTTATTCGAAGATTTTTTTCCATGATACAAAGGGCAAGGAACTGAAGACGCGTTTTTTTTTAGAAAATGCTATACATTCAAGCATCTGTGAAAACTTTGAAAAATTTTTCTCGTGACTAAAACTTCCACAGATTTAAATATTGAAGCTTCCTCTTTTCAATGGCACCTGAAAAATTGATGTACGATTTTTTTTAGTTGTTTTATTGAGCTTCGAATGAGAGATGCGCCACCAACTTTACAATAGTATAAGAGAGCTTTACACGACCGAACTTGGTCAACAAAAATTTATTCAAGTAGCTTTTTTATTACTTGACTTAATCGACTTACTTCTGCGTAGATAGACCACTATTGTTATTACATTGCTCTGTAAACGACGACGGGAGCGAAGGAATTAAACAGACTAGAAATCGAGCCAGCGATGGCGGACTATTAAATACATCAATTCCTCATTAAATTTAAAGTAGATTCGTCGTATTGAACGAAATCGATTGCCGCGGGCAAATTACTTAACTGTATAGTTACGGTCATTGGCAATTTATTGGAAATTCCAGCGTTATTGATGGCTTCTGGCTTTCCCATGGAATGCTGCTTGTAATATGCAGTATAACTTTAACTAACGTATCATTTGATTTTGTTGAGTTCACATTTTCTATCGAGATATTTCTTGTTCTATTCGCTGAACGTCTGATGTGTGGAACCGAGGTTCCTGTATCGCGTCGATTAATTATCATGCAGGAACCGATACTATGACTCGATATTACGGGTTTTCAGATATTAAATTCCTCGTCTGCATATTTCGCCGTTGCGTTGCTTGATGGTTTGCCGCGATCGCCCTGGCCAAACTTCTGCCGATTTGATTCTCGTCCAATCAACCTGTCAGCGTGGTTTACCAGGTGACTGATTCGACGGCCAAATGAGAAATAATTATAAAAATTCCCTATGGACAAAATCTTGCATACCTGTCCAAAAATCAACAGCGTAGAAAATATTTCAATTTCCCGAAATGTAAAAACATTGTACAAGAGATAAGCGAAAGGGCAGTTATAAGCGTTTCAAAAGCTCAATCTTTTTATTAATAGTTTTGAAACATTTTGAATTCTTTCCTTTCGCGACTTTGGGTCCCGAAACAATTAATTTATCAAACCGGTAACAGGCAGCTAGTAATATATGCAAAGTAACGAAAATTAGTTATGCATAATTGCACGATATTCATATTAGTGTGAACAATAGACTGATTCATATTTAATTTATTTTACATAATAGAGGTTCAATTAACTTCAGAATATAATTCTTCAGGTATTGATTTCCAAATATCCAATTTCGATTTTCGAATATCCGATTTCCAATAATAATTTACAAATAATTTCAGAGAAAATATGGATAGACGAGACGGGGATTGAAATTCAACAAAACAAAAACATTACAAGATTATTGTTACACGCAAACAATGATAATGTCGATTTTTACTTATTCTTTTACAGCTTCACTTTTTAGATATTCGTATAATATATTCCTTTAGAAGATATCAACCACAACTTTATTATCTATAAATATTTTTCACTAAAAAGATTATTAGCTACATTATAAAATAAGCCGTCACAAATACGAAAATTTTTATCGAATAAAGTCTTACAATTTTTGAAAAAAAAAATTCCAAAAAATTCAAGGTCAATTCAAGGTTCTTCGGCTGACGCGTTGAAGTGGTTACTACTGTGTACTCTTGATTAGGTATATCTTGTTCCATTGCGCGAGGCTTCATCAAGATGCGACAAGGTATCCCGACTACATCATTATTGAATGATAATTTCCGATCACCCCCTTGGGAGAAATGGCTGTTCTCCGTTCCGGGTCGATACCTCTTGGCACCCTGCTACCGCGTCGCCCAACTTCGTTATAACGTCGGCATCCATTATACCATATAATGCTCCTGGTCTCGTACGGCCGCCAGTGTGTGCACTCTCGTATCCTTAGCACAGATTTACGCTCCTGCGCGTGCAATTAAATACGTTCAGTTCAATGTTCCTTCGCGCAGCAATTAAAATTTCATTAACGCGTGTCAAAAAGTTTAATCAAGGTCCCCGACGAAGCGGGGAACATGCATTGTGGCTGTCATTATGGGGCAAATTATACACGCGGGGCAGCGCCGCGGTTTCATTGCTACAAACCTCAATTTTTTAGTGGTACTCTGTACGTGTAGTATGGCGAATGGCAAAGTCGATTTCGAAGGTATACAAACAAGGAAAACGGCATAACGTTCTTCCGATACGATTGTTCCACTCGCGTTTAGAACAAACACAGAAATTTATCAACTAATATTTTCAGCAAAACTATATTAGCAAGCAGGTATCGTGGTATTCCAATAAAAATAGAGGAGTATAGCGTTATAACAAACCTATGTCTCGGAGCAAAACATTACAATTTTAGCAGCTTTACTCTCCCCACTCTTGGGTTCTCCCCACCAAATTCCTGTAGAGCGTAGGAGTGGGGGAGATTAGGAGTGTGCATATAGGAGGTCGCATCCTCGCAGTCACGCGCGGTGAAGCACGGTAGGGGCAATGTTGGTAGTGGGGGAACCGGTACACTGGTAGTGGGGGTACCGGACTAGTAGTGGGGGAACCGGTATACTGGTAGTGGGGGTACCGGTACACTAGTAGTGGGGGTACCAGACTAGTAGTGGAGGAACCGGTATACTGGTAGTGGGGGTACCGGTTCACTGGTAATGGCGGTACCGGTACACTAGTAGTGGGGGTACCGGACTAGTAGTGGGGGAACCGGTATACTGGTAGTGGGGGTACCTGACTTGTAGTGGGGGAACCAGTACACTAGTTGTGGGGGAACCAGTACACTAGTTGTGAGGGAAGCGGTACACTAGTAGTGGGAGTCGTGAAGCGGGGAAGAGGTTGCCCAGGCCTGACCAAGCGAACTCTATAACTCTATAAAAAGGAAAAAAGTTCCGTAATGGTAGAAAATATCAGTGGGAAAAAATGTTCATCCTAATCGCCAATAGAGCTCGCCGCAGTTTAGCCTATAACCGGAAGATACCGTTCCGGCGATGTCTATCTGTAATCGTATCACTGCCGTTGAAATGATTCGACTGTGATATCATCGACGATAATAACCGGCGGCGGCGGCGCGGCGCGTTCAAAAATTAATATCACGGCGAATTCACTAGCGCACTCGTTCCCGGAAAGTGAATGTAATCAAGCGGCCGATATAACGCAATTATCGTTCTGTGTCTTTATCGTCTAATTAAAACTAGCTGCGCCGCCGTTATACGCGACGTTTATCTACAATCGAATTAATCGGCGAACACTTTGAATCCCTTAAAATAACGCCCGATAAAACGGAACGCTCAACGACCGTGAAACAAAGGTCGCATCAAATATATTAATGGTCTCCGGTTGACGTGCGTTTCCGGTATTAATTGTTTACCGTTCGACAACGCGGGCCGAGAGTACACCAGTGCCGGACAATAGAAGGTTTAAATAGTAATGTATACGGCACGAAATTTTATTATAAAGTTGCAATGCAGTTTTTATAAACGTATTGTACGTTCAAACTCTAAAAACGTAGATAATACTCCTGACGTTATTTGAAGTAACTTTCTCCTTTGCGAAAATGTTCTCCGTGGCTTCGTTAGGGAGTTATCAATGGAAAACACGGACCAATCAGACCGCGGACGGATTCCGGCTCGGCCAATGCCAACGCCAGGCTCAGCGCGAGCCTCCAGTAGTCGCGCTCTGATTGGCCCATGTATTTTGTTAATAACTCCTTAACGAAGCCTCGGAGAACATTTTCGCAAAGGAGAAAGTTACTTCGAATGAGCTCAGGAATCAGTCCTTTCAAGGAAGCACAACATTTTTGGAACAACCTGTATTATAGCCTAAAAACTTCTTTCGCTACAAAAGGGATAAAAATTCTTGAGATAATACATTTTTGATATTTCGCTCCTTCCACGTTTTCATTATCACGCTTTTCCCGGTATTTTTATTAACCAGCGGGAAACAGCGACGTGCGAAGGAAATGGGAAACAATACGTACGAATCCGTCCGCGGTGAATTGTAAGTAAACACGGTGTTTGCGGGGAGAACGGTTCTTTTATTTGACCACCGCGACGAAGCCGATATTCTTGGAGGGCAGTCGAAGCTGGCAGAGAGAACAAAAATTTTTACGGTGAGATAGGTATTGGGAAGAGGCCAATAAGTCTTCTATCGAATTTATTTGGCAAACACCTCCGCCGCGTCGGGTGTTTCATGTCGGCCACCGAATATAACTTGAATGGAAGAGAATTCTTTTCCCTTTTAGTTAACCCCGATGAGTGACGTGGAGAGAAGCCCTTTGCTTCCTCGAACTTCTCGAAAGGCTCCTGTAACCTTATTTTTTACCTGAACGCCAACTTTCTCCCGCGATATTTGCTTTCCCGGAAAGAATTTAATCTTTAGCACAGCTTAATTAGCAAAAAATACTTTCGTACAAAAGTTTACGAACTCCGACCCTTGAACTCGGTTGCTTCTGACCCATATCAGACGTTGTATATATACACGAGCCCTATCTTTTCAATGAATCATTCCAAAATTTTTAAATAGACTAAACAAATTCTTTTGCATACATTTAATTAGTGCAATAAAGCATCTACAATCGATAATAAAAATATAAGCTTGGAAATAAGATTGGATCGCGCTTGTTAACTAACAAAAAAAATATTAATTTTGATATTCTCGGATAGCAATTTCAATAAATTAAAAATAAAACGCTTTATATTTAATCGAGGAGATTTTTTAAAGAAACTTCTTTGTCTACGAGATCCAAGAAGAAAATTGTTCTTCTTTCGATTCTATTTATCATTCGACAATTTCTAAATAGACTAAACAAATTCTTTTGCATACATTTAATTGGTGCAATAAAGCATCTTCAGTTGATAATAGAAATAACGATCCCTTCTCGCGCTTGTTACCTAACTAAAAAATATTGCTAGTGAAACCATTCCAAATCGGGGATAAAAATTCTACGAAATAGACTTTTCGTGCGAAAGTAATCAATAATATTGACGGTTGTTATGCTTTTCAGCGAATACAAGCGAAATATTTGATTCGGCTTTTTCCCGTGCTGTTGCTGGCTCGCCGCGAATAAAATATTCACCGACTGGGATTGGCCGGTTAGTTGGCTTTTAATGGGAACCGTGGAAAATTGTTAATTTCTATTTCCGATGATGGGGTTCGTTGTTCCCCGCCGCTAAATGGATCGGTGAACATTTTTGAGTTCCGCGGAAATAATTTATCTACGGCACACCGCATTGCGGCTCGGGGCTCAGGATCGAATATGTCTACGGACGTGTGCACTCCATCGACGTTTTGCGTTCTCCCCTCGGAGAATACAGATTTCGGTATGTGTGTTCGTGGAAAGTTCTTAAGAAAATACGTTCCGAGCAATCGGTATCGGAGTGCGAAGTCTAGTTCGAACTTTCGCGACCACTCCACCTCGGTCGTCCGACTAAAGGAATCTTCTTGAAACTCTTCCGAGTCCATCGGGAGAAACGCTGCTCCTCCGTTCGCCGATAAACAACAGTTGCCCAAGCAACCAATTATTCACAATGTTATGTCCGCCGAAAGATCGAGAAATTTATGACGCCAGAGTATCGCCCGCAGTCGATGAGAATGATCCAATCCTTTCTCATGATTTTCAGGGGATTCGTTGATCAAATATAGAATATATTCGTGCTAACATGAGAAAAAAATTTTTTTTTTAGAAATGAAGGTGACCTTCAATTTTTAAATGGAATGCATTTTTTTATATCACATGTAAGCGTGTGCCAATACGAATTGATTCGAATACGGCTTAATGACCTTCAAGGTTACACAAGGTCAGAAATGTTTGATACTAAACAACCTTTATTTGAGATATGATTTTGTAGAACAAATAATTACTGGATAAGTTTAAGTATTTCACAGAACTTGAGATCGCAGTATTTTCTAAATATGAAATAATAAAAGGAGTTGTTTTAGAAAAATAGTTAAATTTATTGTAACATTTAATACTGAAATAAAATAGTACAGAATAGGCGAGATCTGTTTTTAAAGCACACACCGCAATTAATAGAGTCGTGTTCTCTTTAAATGACTGATAAGGAGACGGTCGGGTTGCCGAGTTTATTAATTAAGAGTATAAAGGGGATTGCTTAAACAGAAGTAGTTAAGACAAGTATTTACGGCTGTGTAGGCTCCGAAGTCAAAAGTAAAACTTCTGAAACACTCAAAAAAGGAGAACGGAGTCAAAGTTCATGAAGCTTTGCAATTCTACAACTTTCACGAGAGAAATACCCAGGGGACCATTTTCATTTCCATGAAAACTGTTGAGTTTTTATGTTCGGAGTGGGTCATTCAAATTGAAGGATTTTAGTACTCCAGTTTATATTTCTAAATCAGAATAGCTTTGAAACACAACATTCAAATGAACAATCCTGAGACCAATAGTCTTCAACAAAATTTCAAGGATTTTCGAATCGTCTACATTTCAAACATGATAAACTAAAATCTCGTAATAATATCTAGAGAGAAACAGAGTGAAAAAAGATTTTTAATATAATCTGGACTGAATTTAATACTTGAAAGTGAAGGGTTTTTATAAATAACATTTCTGTGTTAACGAAGACAAAATATTTCACGAAGGTTCAGTGAAATTCGTGTACCAAAATGAAACTTGTAAACATATGCTAACCGGAATTCATACTTTTCATCCTGTCCCAGAAATTAACAAATCAATACACAAATTAATTTAACATCAATGGTTGTATAATATGTAATATTAATTTATATACACTCACATTCAATCTCTTAATTGGATATCCATATCAGTACAATTTAATTCAAATAATATTAGTTTAACAATTAACTGTAAACAGCACGAGCTATTTGTAACTGGTAGTTCAGGTCTATTAATTTTGTTTAATGAATAGTCCCAAAACATGGAATCACGTTAGCGATTTGGCCATACCCGTGCCATAACAGAATATTGGGAACAGAATATTGAGATTCTCCTGTATAAAAATTGTAGAAAAAATTTGTCCACCATTTTTTACCATTCTACAAAATCTTGTAACAAATAAAACTTATTTAGTATCAAGCATTTCTAACCTTGCGTGACCTTGATCATCTCGTATACACGAAAGAATTCGTTTTGGCACACGCTTTCGTATGACATATAAAAAAATATAATAGCATTCCATTTAAAAAATTGAAGGTCACCTTCAATTCTAAAAAAATAATGCAAAAAATCACATACATCATTACATTGCTTGCAAAAAATTTTTTCCTCTTTTTCAATCATTTCCAAGAAAATCAAGCATAAACAATTCGCGCAAGCTGCAGTGTATACATTCGAAAATTCTGAAATAAACAAATTCTGTCCGGAGAAATGTAATTTTATATTGACGGAAAGTTCACAATTAACACCTAAGTGAACAATTGGGTTACAACCACTTATCGTGCCGCGCGCGACTCTTTTATGGCATTATACAATGCGCGAGAAATAAAAGCCACGGTGGCACGACGCGATAATTAGCGAGCATAGAAAATTAATGTAGCGTGGAATGCGAGGGAAAGATAAACTTTCGAGCAATTCGATAGCAGGGCGTTCTACAGTCGCGTACTCGGTTGTTATCCATCATTAATAAAGCCGCGGAGCATTGCTTCTTCTGCTATCCGCTATATAAACATGGGACAGATATGCCTTGGCATCGACTGACGGATTAATCCGTTAGTCCCTTGTCGTTGTATCTCCGCGATCATTTATCATCGGGACAAAAGGAAGGCTTAGAACGACCGACTTGTGCGAGAACAAGCCATCGGCTGAAAAGTTTGACTGATGGAAGTGAAGGGGGTTTAAAAGGACGACACAAAATTACTTGGAACTTCGGGAACAATCACTTTTCATCGTCTCGCGGACAGTCACCTTTTTACTAGGAGCAAACAATTACGAAAATGTGACTCCGATTGTCGTCGACAGGTGCCCATTTATTGCCAAAGGTAGAACAGAAAGATTTATTAAGATTTTTCGTGGAAAAATTGGAATAGGATAAATAATTTCCATAATTTCCAAGTTTATAAATTGCAAAATAACCTGTATAAAAGAATGGTAGGGTAACTGCACCAGTAAATGAACGCTTTTGTATTGTTCAACAAATTAGTAGTAGTGTTGTAAATTGTAGTGTTCATTGACTGGTATTTTTTATATTTTTTATTTAACGTTTAATAAAGACAAATAATAATAATTTCATTTTATTTGTGTTCATTTAGTTTTGACAAATGAAGTATAGGGAGCCATTTGGCATATATGAGATTCCTTTAATTCACATATTTTTAAAAAAATAAAATATCTCCCTGAACAATTTCTTAAATGTTCATTCACTGGTGCAGTTACCCTACTACAGAAGCATAAAAAGAAAAATATTTTTATAAAAATCCACAATTTAATTACGATAAGATCCGTAACAATTACCTTACATCGAATGTATTTAATTATTTACAGTCGATTGTCAAGCTAATTTTCGAAATTTTCCGGCTGCAGCTCGTAAGTCGACAATTAAAAAAGTTCATCCGAAGAGTCAAAGAATCGGACATCTCATTAGCGTGCACACGAACGATGTCTAATTACCAGAATGGCTGTCATTCGAATCCCAGGTTATGCCTGGTGCCTGACTAGAGAGAGGATGAAAGTAATTACCAGCCGTGCGAACGATTAATTAAGTAGCTGCCGGTGGATGGGCGAATTGTAGATGGTCAGGGTAAATTGGAGGACTGTCGACGTGTCCTGTACATACAAGGCACATCCGGAACGTATTTAGAGCGTCGTCATAATACCATGACATACTTCGTAATATTCCACGCGGAAAATTTCACGATGGAAATTAATTTTCGGTTCTGCTCAGATTAGATCACGAATTCTGGCCCGATACTTTGTGCAGTGAACCCTTCGTTCGCATACTATAGTTTTATCGTCTGGTTGCAAAGGAAATGCCTGCTTTTAATATCTTTATGCGGAAATTCGTTTATGCACGAGTAGTTTCCATTTTAACATATTTATGCGCTCATAAATACGAAGTACAAGGAGTCCCAAAAATGTTGCGTTTCCTTGAAAGGGTTCCCAAGGTTGTTTCAAGTAACTTTTTCCTTTGCGAAAATGTTGTGCGCGGCTTCGTTAACGAGTTACCAAAGAAAGTCACGGACCAATCACAGTGCTGCTCGGCGACACGCCTCCCTGAGCGTAGCGTTTGCATTGGCCGAGCCGGTTCGCTGTAACCGCACTCTGATTGGCCCGCGTGTTTCGTTAATATCTCCTTAAACAAAGCGGCGGAGAAGATTTTCGCAGAGGAAAAAGATTCTTCAAAAGAACTCGGGAATCAGTATAACGTTTTTTTATTTTAACCTTTTGCACTCGGAGCTATTTTAATTCGAAAATTAAACATTTCTTTCGACCTAGAATAATTCCATTCTATATAATTTTTTCTTTTTATGGATACGAAATTAGTATAATACCTGATACAATACTTAAAAGTTTAGTAATTGATTAGATACCAACATATTTAATAATGCAATTTTTAGTGGTCACTCTGAGTGCTAATGGTTAATATAATTCGTAAATGATGAACCAATAAATTCTTCAAATGAATATCTCAACAGTTCTCTATTTAACCTATTCGTTTATAAATGCATAAAATCCATTAAACATTTCTTTCGACCTAGAATAATTCCATTCTATATAATTTTTTCTTTTTATGGATATGAAATTAGTATAATACCTGATACAATACTTAAAAGTTTAGTAATTGATTAGATACCAACATATTTAATAATGCAATTTTTAGTGGTCACTCTGAGTGCTAATGGTTAATAATTCGTAAATGATGAACCAATAAATTCTTCAAATGAATATCTCAACAGTTCTCTATTTAACCTATTCGTTTATAAATGCATAAAATCCTATTCGTAGCTATGTTGGAAAGGCAACTGAGGAGAACTAATATTTCTGACTGGAACCTCTATCGGTTCAGTAGTATTGTCCTAACAAAGCGAGCGGATGAAATCTGCAGCCGGATCTCGGTACAGGGCCTGCTCGTTTAAGGAAATGATTCGGGAATGGATGGTTGTTGAATTTTTCAGCGGCCCGGTTTATTATTGATCCGGTAATACTCGTTTCGCACGTGTCGATCGCACGGGTGTACCAGCGGGCGGCTGCTGCAGTTACGAGGTCAGTTACGTGAGGTACAACTGTATGCCCACATATGTACGTATGCTACTTGAACGATGCTACACATCTCGAGAGCGCACCTCGTTCTGGTTTCCCTCTTTCCCCGTTACTCTGGGCGATCGTGTGCTCAAGGAGAAGATGACGTTGATCATAGAGACCAGGTGCAGCTGCATGCGGCGACACGTATACCAGCAGCGGCACACTCAGGAATGATTACATTAACCCGTTGTCGGTAGTGCCATCGACGGTGGACGAGGTTCTGCCGTACGGACAAGTGCATATTAGAAGAGTGCGCCTGTGCCCGCATATCTACGTCAAACACACGCACACGCAATTGCGGAGCTGCTTTAATAGAGACAACTGCGACTCGGATCCACCAATGGAAAAATCAAGAGCGCGACATCCGACTTCCCGTGTAAAATTATCATTTAAGAGGCTAAATGCAATTTTTAAATTTTATCTCTCCGGCTTTTAGTGACAATAAACCTTTTTCTTATTTTATAACTGTTCGAATTATGAAGGCGACTCTGTGAGAAATGAACGAATTTCGTTATTCCAATTGTATTTTGTTGTTTCTGTTTTGACTTGTCTAAAAGTTGGAGTGCTCACGATGATAGGGATGATACTTAGTGCAATTAAGTGAAATGTTAGTGAAGTACGCTTATCAACTATTACAGGCTTGGGCAACTTACGGATGCGAATCTTAGAATCCTCTCCCTACTCTTGGGTCCTCCCCACCTAACTCCTCTGGAAGATAGTGGGGGGCGCTACACTGGTAGTGGGGGAACTGGTACACTGGTAGTGGGGGAATCGGTACACTGGTAGTGGGGGACCGCTACACTGGTAGTGGGGGAATCGGTACACTGGTAGTGGGGGGACCGCTACACTGGTAGTGGGGGAATCGGTACACTGGTACTGGGGGTACTTCTACACTGGTAGTGGGGGAATCGGTACACTGGTAGTGGGGGGACTGCTACACTGGTAGTGGGGGAATCGGTACACTGGTAGTGGGGGGACCGCTACACTGGTAGTGGGGGAATCGGTACACTGGTAGTGGGGGGACCGCTATACTGGTAGTGGGGGGACCGCTATACTGGTAGTGGGGAAACCAGTACACTGATAGTGGGAGTTGCTCGGACCAGATCTATTACATATTCGTAAAATAAAATCTTTTAAACTAAACAATATAAAATATTAAGAAATGGCAACTAAAATGGAACGAATGTATGGAAATAGGGCTGTCAAATTACCATAGAAAAAAAAGTGGAATTTATTATCTTGTTTCCGAACAAATCTAGTCCCCCGCTATTAAATAACAATACGTCGTAGGGTAACTACCAGTGAATAAACGGGCACCAGTAAATGAACGCTTTTGTATTTTTGTATTTTTTGCTTCTCCATCATTGTTCAATTACTAGAATGTAGTGTTCATTGACTGGTATTTTTTATATCTTTTATTTAACGTTTAATAAAGACAAATAATAATAATTTCATTTTATTTGTGTTCATTTATTTTTGACAAATGAAGTATAGGGAGCCATTTGGCATATATGAGATTCCTTCAATTCACATATTTTTAAAAAAATAAAATATCTTCCTGAACAATTTCTTAAATGTTCATTCACTGGTGCAGTTACCACTACCATGAATTTTATTTTTCGCGACCGTTCTAATGTGTACATATATGATGATTACCGTCGAGCATCATACAGTATAGATTCTCGTATGTAAATGAAGTTAATGAAGAAAAAATATTTTCCTCGCGTCCCCGAGTCTTTCATATTCGTAATATTTCGCGGGAGCAGGCACATCTCTAATTATAATAACACATGAAAGCTCAAATAATTCTTATTCTTAATTCGCAATTTGCAGGTCATTTCGAAATGAAACATTGAAAAAAACTGTTGTTCGAATTGTCAGACTAAATTTTCAACCAGTACAAGCCTACCCTAATCGCGCGACTAGAATGTCTGGCAGATTGATGAGCGGGCCAGGCGGTTGTTGTTTGCGAGCGAAGTGAACAAATCTTTGAAAAATAAAACGGGCGTCGACTAAATCGATGCTTTTTATCAGTTTGGTGTCTTCCAAAGTTGCGTGGGAACCACCGGGCAAAACATCGCATCGATTCCGGTGGCAAAGCTCGAGCGGCGACAAACGACACAATTAGGAAAAACGTATGTAACGTTGATGCGGATAATTATTGGAGCGGTGACTAATTGTGAGGATAACTTTGCGCGCAAGTGTGCCGGACGGCGAAAATGCCGCAGTTTGCATTGTAAATTGCGTGATTTCGATATCTCGCGTGTCGCCGGGAGCTGTCACGAAATTAGCTTGCGGAGATTCCGACGCAACGCTAGCTAGCTAGCTAGCTATGCTAGCTAGTCCATGCTTGACAGAACTCCGTGAATGGATGGGTGTAGTCGCGAGAGTACGCGGCACAGTTCGTTGATAAATTATCGAGGGCGCTCACTTTTAACGTATTGCTTGGTATCGACGCGAAATGAACAGTAACAACGAGAAACCGGACCGACGCGACGACGCGTTGCGTCCTGACACGGGGAAACTAGTTTTCGCCGTGTTCCGTTCGTTACAATTACATGGGCGTTATCATAGCGAACTTTGTAAATTATGGTACCGGATGGAAATTTGTTGTGGATGGGTGTCGTTGATCATGCGCGATGAGAGTAGGCGAGGTCAAACTTAATAGCAGTTAACGATTACAAATTAGTGTTTAGTCCCCAGGTAGCCGCTAGATTATTATTAACGCGATCCTGCATACACATAATTGCCGGTGTAGCTCCGACTGCGATTGCAACTACTAATTTTCCCGGTTGCTGGATGATCTTGACGGAACATGTGTCTTAAGTCATCGCTAACGCAACGTTACGATAAGGATAACGGCTCGTGCTCTCTAATCTACGTAGACGCATCGAATTAATTTGTTAATGAATTCATACGTTACATTTCACCGAGATACTACCAAGAAATAATTGCTTCTTTGAGCTTCAACGCGCCGGCATAGATAATTATGAACATCTGAACTCGTGCAACTACGATGCGGGCTGTTGAGGCCTCCAAGTACGTTCATCTGTCTCGCAATGCAATAAACTTGCGGTCTGTAGGTACACTGATAACGCCTGGGACGCGGTAAGTACCGACTCCATCGACTCTCGGCTGTTTAACAGGAATACAGTAATCAATTTTTATATCCGAATTTTTCTTTTTAGCCTTTCCATTACGAATTACATATAAATGCATTCTTAAGGGGCTATTAATATGTTATGGCGGTGCTGTAATTACAGATTGCTACTTCTGCAAGATTACTTAAACTTCAACGAAATATGTATTTAACACAAATCAAATGATGGGTTCATACAGTCCCAGATTTCATAAGCAGTAGAATAGGTCGATCATGGTCAGACGCGTCATGTATATTCAACTGTACGCGTTTCAACCTCAATCTTCTCGAGAAGCTGTTAGGTCGGTTTTTCACTTATTTTTGCAAATTCTCTGATACCTCGTACTATTTATCCTGAGACACCTTTTATGACCAAAATACATAATCATTTAGTACCATAATTCATCGTCGATGTTCTCGCTTCGGTCCACCATAAAAATACAGACCAAACGATGGGTTCGTACAATCTTAGATTTTATAAGCAGTAGAATAGGTCGGTCATAGTCAGACGCGTCATGTATATTCAATTGTACGCGTTACTGTTGAATTTTCAATCTTAATTTTCTCGAGAAGCTGTTGGTCGGTTTTTCACTTATTTTTGCAAATTATCTGATGCCCCGTACCATTGGCCCTGAGACACCTTTTACGACCATAATAATAAAGACTTGGGGGGGTTGATGGAATATTTTTTCCCGAAGACCACCGCGCAGCGGTGCGGCGTAGGAACCGTCGAAATAATCGGTGTCGACGACACACCAGTTGCATCCGTCGCAGCTAATAACAGTCTGAGCGGCGTTAAAGTTACCCGCTGACAGAAACGCGGCTGAAATCTTGTCGACTGAAACGTATCGCGGCGTTGTAGAACGAGCGTGTCACGATTAAACGTGTCTCGAGTCAGTGGCAGCCAAGTATCGTGTATCACGGCGTGGCGCGTAGGGTGAAACCTCTATGAGCAGAGGATGATAACGGTGACTATTATTAATCTACGTAGGACCGCGCGCGGCAATCAATTACCCTATCTTATGCCACCTCTGCGTACTCCCAGGTCGATTCCCTCCCGTCCGTGCCCTCCCCAACCCCCTCGCAAAATGGTAACGCCGCGCCGGCAAGTCCGTTGGAACAATCTACCTATACACTAACGAGTTTCCAGGCTGGGTATCGTGTACCGGTAGACAGAGTTAAGTTACACGCGGACCCGTTGTATACGGTGTCCGTGTGCAACCTCTTCCACGACTCTATGCGCGCGCGCGCGCACACACACGCGTATACCAACCGCACACATAGTTACACATGCCGTTCGCGCCGTACCGGCACGTACCTTCTGCACTTCCATCTATGAATTCACGTACTCGCAATTCCTGCATATACATATATATCTCTCTGTCTCGCTCCTCCTCCCATCCCTCCCTCTCTCTCTCTCTCTCTCTCTCTCTCTCTCTCTCTGAGACGTGAATGCACAACCGAAGGACACCATTAAACCGTTCATGCCGGAGGAATAATACGTCGTGGTCGTACCGTAAGGCAGCCTACCTACGTGGACCACGTGCACGTGTGTGCGTGCCTGTGGCCCCTTGCTCTGGATCGGCGTAACAATAACAAACTGCGGAGAGAACTTCTCGTTACGTGTCTTACGGAAGTTCCTTTTGGCTATGTGTAACGGGTTCCCGGAGTGCGGGCTCCTATGTTCAGGGTATAGCTACTCGTGCGAGAGCTATGCTTGCCCCGATGGACTACAAGATGGTTCGCGGAATGTATCGGGACCAGTCGAGGATTATGCTCGATCGATTATTGAGAATTTTCCATTTCTCGTAGGATTTCTTTTTCGCCTAACTCGTTTGCCAATGCGTGAATTCATTTTGTGCGGTCGTTGTTGAAAATTGTGACCTGACCAGGCTGGTATTAAGTGCTTCGACACATTATCAAATGATCATTTTTATATTGTGCAATTATTAAAATTGAAAAGCCTGTCGAGGATTATGCTCGATCGATTATTGAGAATTTTCCATTTCTCGTTGGATTTCTTTTTCGCCTAACTCGTTTGCCAATGCGTGAATTCATTTTGTGCGGTCGTTGTTGAAAATTGTGACCTGACCAGGCTGGTATTAAGTGCTTCGACGCATTATCAAATGATCATTTTTATATTGTGCAATGATTAAAATTGAAAAGCCTGGGGAAATTATTGTCAGAAAAATTGCATCGCGTCTGAATAGATCTTTTAATTTTTAGAACGACAAGCTTCGAGAGCTTTTTGTGTTGGAACTAATTTTTATTCGAGTACTTTGCAATCGACGTAGACAATTTTTATGTTGCTCGAAGATCCGCGCTAATTATGACGTAACGATGTTCGAAGAATTTAGAACTTCTTTTCATATTACCAGAGGAATTTTCAATTTTAAATTAATTTTAGAATTTTTATTATATTTAGACGTTCGATATAGAATGTTGAGATTTTGTTCAGTTCATCTTCATTTTATGTTTAAAAACATACGCAGAGACAGAATTATTTCTAAATAGATTTCAAACTATTCAATGCTAGTTGACTGGTATTGAATTTTCGAATTAAGGTTTAACGATCATGTAGAGTAGTTTCACCACTGTAGGATCTATATGGGAGCCGATCGATCCTTCGACAAAAGTAAAGTCGATTCCGCCAATCAGCGTGAACATGGACGACATATTGTCTTCCTTCGATGCTTATCGATTTAGTGAATAGTGCAAGCGGAATCCGTTTAGACGGTGCTATTTGTCAGCAAATGAGGCCGTTGCACTTGCCAATGGTCCATATATAAATCCGTCCGTGATATTTAATTAGAAATTGATGGCAATGCGGCGTCATCAGCTTGCGTCAGCGCAATCAGATTAGGGTAGACGTTTAGAAACCCGAAGAACGATACCTACCCGTAATTCGATATGTAATTACACCTACTGTGCTCACGAAATTGATGGGAACTATAAAAATGATTCAGGACAAAATAATACGAGTTTATAGTGCACGTTAACTTTTGTAAAGCATTCTCATAAATTCAACCGATATTTAACAATTTTCTGCTATTTAAACCGTTATAGTTATGCGACAGGAATGATTGCGAGCCCAATTTCAAGCACAGTCTCTGCTTTCAGATTCCTTAAGTAGTCTTGCTCAAGGATGTGTCAGCCATAATTTTTCAGATTAAAACTACTGCAGATTTGAAAATGGAAATTTTTACAAAGACTTCCAAATCTTTCTCATTTCCTAAATATCAATTGTAAATTATACATTTTCACCTTAAATAATATGTACAAACAATCAACAATTAATACTGCTTTCTTGATCCAAGATACAACATTTCGATCGTTACACGTAAACAAGGCGAGCGTTGAATTATTTGGTAAATGAAATTGCATCGAAATTAATATAAACAGATTGCCAGGGAATAATTTAATATCGAAATTAATTAGTGTCTACGACAAACAAAATACCAATTTCTATTAGCTGTAATATCGCCGTGACGTATTTATAACCTGTAAAATTATTTCCTAGCCCGGGAGGCACCATCGCTGAAAACAATACATTGTGTTATTTAAAAAAAAAAAACAAAAATTTCTCGTGGTCATGGAGATGCGCACATTTACGGGTAACAAACGCAGACGAGCGTGCCAGAGAGAAATGTGGCAACGAGTGTCATTTTAGTGTACTCCGTTGCGTTTAGCGCGATACAAAAATGTTTCCTGAGGCGTTTTGATGCTGTCGTTTGCAGCGACACATTTTCAGGCTCTAAAAATTCGAGCCTTCGGAATTACAAATGAAAATATCCCTTGCTTGTTGCTTCCATTATCAACCACTATTTGCCATAGTTACGTGTAGCTAAGTATGCTCGTGAACATACGAATTTCTGGGAAACATATGCTATATACTGATACTCGGTTATAAATTCTATGGGGGGATGTACTCGGTCCTGACACTGTTGTAATTAATGAAATTTGTAAATTAATAAAATAAAATTTCCAGATTTGAAAAGAACAAAATTCGAAATAAGTGACATAAATTTCTATGAAAAACTTGTGTTTTTTTTAAGTTGAAAACAATTTGTTTAATCTTTATGTAAAAACATGCTATATACTGACACTCGGTTATAAATTATATGGGGGGATGTACTCGGTCCTGACACTGTTGTAATTAATGAAATTTGTAAATTAATAAAATAAAATTTCCAGATTTGAAAAGAACAAAATTCGAAATAAGTGACATAAATTTCTATGAAAAACTTGTGTTTTTTTTAAGTTGAAAACAATTTGTTTAATCTTTATGTAAAAACATGCTATATACTGACACTCGGTTATAAATTATATGGGGGGATGTACTCGGTCCTGACACTGTTGTAATTAATGAAATTTGTAAATTAATAAAATAAAATTTCCAGATTTGAAAAGAACAAAATTCGAAATAAGTGACATAAATTTCTATGAAAAACTTGTGTTTTTTTTAAGTTGAAAACAATTTGTTTAATCTTTATGTAATATTTTTATCAGTATGTTAGAATCCAAATACTCAACCTGCAGCTTTCTTGTTCGAGTAAAAGTTGGGGCAGCACCTTGGGTTATTTTCGGACGCATTCTTCAAATCGAGGTTACTACGACCAACTTTCGTACATCGCCAACCTGGAGGAAAGAGCAACAATGAACACTTTTAGGGTCGCATGCATAGAGAAATACTCTTGAATGACTCGGTCCGTGCGAGCTTATCACTTAATCTCAGATGCTGCCGTATGCTGTATGCATATGTACGTTTATTTTTGTTCGTTTACTTAAGCACATTTAAATAATTGTGAAAATCGATTAAGAAGAGAAATTCGAAACAATACTTTTTATAGATTCAATTATGTTTCTTTAAAAAGCAATATATCGGATGCAAGAAAGTTTTAAAAAAATTTCTTTTTTCTAAATTTACCTCGTTCATCATTGATAATTATCTTATTGTCGAACTTAATTACTGATAAATTACCAACAAATGTTTATCACACTAACATGATGAAAATAGGAATTCTTAATTTCGATGTAATAGTTTAAGTTTCACTCTGTGGAAATAATGGACCCTGGTGAAGTCTATTTTCGTCGCTTTTAACGAATTCGTTAACCGCGATAAAAAGGCGAGTATTCGTGATCAGAGCGATTCGCATGAAATTCAAAGTCGATCCTCCGGCAAAGCGGCAGGAATAAGCCGCCTGTGGAATTGAGATGGCGTACGCGGCAGGGCGAAAACAGGCCAAGATGAATATTCCATGTTAAATCCGTGGTGGAATCGGTGCAAAGAAAGTCGGAGCCAAGGGAAAAAGAGGCGAGGTAACCCTTTTTTTCCACGATGATTTATTGCCCGTTACGATGTTCCTACCGTGGAACCAGGAGTTACGTTTTAAAACTTCATCGCGTCTTTCGTCATGCGGAATGTCGCGTGCCGCCATATTACCATCCTATTTAGCGTGGGTAGAAAAATGACAGGTCTACCATTTAACGATACATATATATTTTAACATGAACATAATAAAGGTTTGGTATTGGAATCACACTCTCTCATTCGTACTCTCTCACCACCACGTGCCAACATAAGACGCTCGACGCTCTTCACTGCGCTCAGCGCCCTCACGTGTCTAACCTCACATAACCTCACAAATTCAATGAAAATAACCTGACATTTATTAGGTACTGGAATCAGTTTCTGGCGTTCTTTTGGTTCTTTAGTTTCGATAGAAACATTCAGAATGCTTTCATCATATTTTCCATCGTTAGCTATAAATAATATAACGATAGAAGAAATTCTAAAATAATATAAAATTATTTTTGTTCACATATATACGTCCCACGTAACAGTTTTCACGATTTTTTAAGTGCTTGCGATAATCTGACAAAAAATATTTTAAACAAAAGCTGATCAGTTTTCGATTGGCTATACATTCCAATAAAACAAATGTTCGAAAATTTCTTTTTTATTATTGTCGAGGCCACCTTCATTTTTTAAAATGGCACTTTGTATTTTTGACTTAACGGTATTACAGCCCGTGTCAAGACGAATTCAACGATAGATCGTTAAGTCAAAAATACAAAGTGCCATTTCAAAAAATGAAGGTGACTTTGGCAATACTGTAAAAAAACTGTTTTTTGAACTTTTTTTATTGCAATATATAGCCAATCGAAAACTGATCAACTTTTGTTGAAAATATTTTTTGTTAGATTATCGTAAGCACTTAAAAAATCGTGAAAACTGTTACGTGGGACACCCTGTATATATGTGGTTCGGCATTAACAGATTAAACGAGGATCTAGTTTATTTAATAAAATACTTGCTCTCTCTTTCATCGAGAATGAAATTTTTCAAACGCCCCACTGAAAGCGCTCGCGTTCGGGTAAATAAGAAAGCGAAAAAGTAATTGAAAAAAAATAAGAGAAACGAAGCGGCCCGGGCTTGATACTCTTCTCAACCGAGGAATTCCTGCGGTTTCGTTCATTTGTAGATAATTTTAGGTCGCGGAGCGAGTCGGGCCAGTGACGATGCATCAGCCTACTTCCGCTCGAGTAAATACAACGTTAATTAACGCCGCGCGTCTGCTCGTGCTTTCCTTTGCAAACCTTGCTGCATGGACTTACGGCATAGTAAACGGACGTAATTCAGATGATTGTCCTACGAAGGAGGTAGGGAACGAGACAGCGGTACCGACAACTGCGAAGATGGCGCATTCCTTTTCCGGGGCTACGACTTGAAAATTAAACACAGCCAATTCTGATTTTCCCTCGACAGTGTTTCCGTTGCGGCGATCGCGTTTCTCTTCTCGGTCGGGCTTCGACAGATATTGCTTTATTCCTTTTTTGTTGTTGTTGGTGTTACAATTCACAGTTGATAAGTAGGGTAACTGCACCAGTGAATGAACATTTGAAAAATTGTTCAGGAATCTCGTATATGCCAAATGGTTCCCTATACTTCATTTGTCAAGAATAAATGAACACAAATAAAATGAAATTATTATTATTTGTCTTTATTAAACGTTAAATAAAAAAATGTAAAAAATACCATTCAATGAACACTACATTCTAGTAATTGAACAATGATGGAAAAGCAAAAAATACAAAAATACAAATGCTTTCACTTACTGGTGCCCGTTTATTCACTGGTGCAGTTGACCTACACTTGGTAGACGAAATGTAATGAGTAGACTGCGGATCTTTATGCAAAATAAAAATATTCTGCATCGATTGTGAAAAGAAGGTGTTCGATAAAAATTGATTTCATCCCTTAATAATTTTGATATATTGAAAACAATCTAACAACATTCTGAAATTTTTATAATCATTTACTACTTTATATTTTGCCTGGGCCAATTTCTTCATAAATGCATAAAAATCTGCAGTCCAATAAAGAGTGATGGTTTTTACAATATCAATTTTGTCACAGGAATCATAATATTAAAAATGGATGGATTTTAACATTGACTCAAACTACCAATGTCCATATTTACCATGTAAAGAATTAAATCGCATATTAAAAACAAATACAGCTGAAATGCTATTTTCTTCATTATATTATTATATTTGCATTTCGGATTGCACTTGTCCACTCGGTTAAATTAAAAATAAAACGCACTGTACAAACTAGAGGCACCCGGGAACAAATATTTCAATCATACGTTGCCCATTCCAATCAAATGTTCTTGAATCAAACTAGACGAGCCATCGTTTTAAAATATTTTTATTACTTCCTAATATTTTCACTAAAATATTGAACGTATCGATCATTTTAATTTTTAATTTGATATTTACCGAGCGCATCTTGCGCTCTCGTAAAACATGATTTCCGGGATCGATCGGTAAATAATATGTTCAGAACCGACGCTCATGAGTGTTTAACTTATTTACGAAGCGTTGGTCCGAAAAGACATGACCGCCGGAAGCGTTGGTCATACATCCACCGTCGATGCGATCGCAATATAAATCCGAAGGATAAACCGACCGTGCATTTCTGATTTTCACTCCAACCTTCTACAGTCGTGAACATTTATTTCGTTGCTTATTGTATTAGGATAAAAGGAACATTATTATTTTTAAATTATTTATCTGTAAAACAATCGTATTATGGAATATATTTGATCTACGATGTAAATTCACACCGTATTATAATAAAATCGGGGTAATTTTGTTTACCAGTCGTTAGTTTTTCATGAAAATATATATTTATAGTATTTTACAGAAAAAAACGCTTCTTTAGTTTCTTGCCCGCTACATAAAAAAAAAATGATACATGGACCATCCAACTACAAGCTGATAGCTTTAAAATGAATCCAAATTTATTGTAGTGCGATCATTTTTTACGGAATTATCAAAGTTTAAATATAGAAATTTTTTCTTTAGCTCGTATGTCTGACTAATGCTCGGTGTTTCTACTTACATCGTCGTATAAAGACTTGTATTGGCAATTCAGACGTTTGCAGTGCCGAGTAAGATAGTAATTGAATATAATAAAATGAAAATATATTCAGAGATTATTTTCCGAATTACATAGATCAACATGAAATAATTATTTATTACATATACAGGGTATTAAATATCTCGCTTATTTTTTACGATAGGAAAAAAGGTCGGACGAAAAGAGTATTCGGTTCGGAGGGGCAAATGCCGTGATCGGTAAACAAATTTTTTCAAGGTCACCTTTATCGAGATTTCAAGGTCATCGAAGTTTTTTTAAAATGGGACCACATATTTTCATCGCAACATTTTTACAGCTCATAAAAAAACAACAACAATGTGCGATGACCTTCGCGTGACCTTGAAACGGTTGCAGAAATTCGTCCACTGGCCTCTGATCGCGTTGCAAGTTTCGAATGCTGCAACGAGGTTGAAGCACCGTGCGCTAAGAGTTTTGGTGTGTATCACAATTGACCTGCGAACTTCTGTCGGATGATCAACTTTCCCCGGGTTAAATCATTCGAAAAGTTTAATCCATACTTGCAGTGTATAAATATGAAATAGTTCGGGGAAGTTTCCGTTCTTGTAGCGGGCTCGCGTGTCGTTTCACGTATACTTCCGACTCGGTGTTGAAAAGTTTCGTGCGTCTGTGCTGTCGGAAATAGCGCTCTTTAGGTCCAAAAAGAAAGGAAAACGGCTGATCGGCCGTCAACCCCCGTTCTCTTCTTATCGAGACTTGTTGTCGACTTAATACGGATCGAACAGGACGTCGAAGAAAGTTTTTGTAAATTTCCGCGTCGCAGTTAATCTTCTAAACTTGCTTGGCTTTAATCTTTTTTAGCTGGACTGCGATCCAGTTTAACTTTTCTTTTTTCCATGGCCGGTCATTCTCTGTTACCATTAAAACCGATTGTCAAACTCGACAATCCTTTTAATTCTGCCGCACACGGAAACATGATTCTTTTACCGTTCTTTACATTGAAATTCTATAACGGTTTTCCTTATTTGATCGACAATGTTGAATAAATCTAATTAATGCTATTGGCGCACTGGCGTACGATCATTTGTTACTATTAAGCACTTTTGCAAATTGTTACATCAATCAATTTTCGACGTTTCGATCTAAATTTAGATCGTTTTCAAGAAATAATTTTGTTGTAATTGCGTCTGTAGAAAAATTTTTTTATATTACCCATTGATTAATATATGGTTGACTAAAACAGTCAAGCCAAATTGTAGGAACAGAAAACAAAAAGAATAAACTTACTTGCGTAACTAAAAAATTTTTAATATATACTCATAAGAGTTGTTAAACCACATGTTGGTTCCATTCCGGTGACAAGTGAACTGAGTAAACTGTGATGATTTGAAACGACCAACGAATCAAAGAACATAGATCTATGTATTGGCCAATCGATAAAAGGCGGCAAATACGAACGTTTTGAACAGTCAAACGCCACTTTAGTTGTTCTTATACCAATCAAAGATGTTGGTAATGAATTAATTGACATTCAATTTGCTTTTGTTGAGAAACTTCATAGGACTTATTTGTTGGAAAGATGATTCGTCATAAAACATTACTGATGCAGTAATGTTGCGTAAATTCATGTATATTAGGTGTTTATTCTATGTTACTAATTTCATCGGATTAAATTTGAATTAACATTTCTCCCTTCTCCGACATTCCTATTCGATTTTATATTTCGTCAGCTGGAATTAATTGTTCCGATGAAAAATTGCTGTGTAAGTTTGTACGCGATTCGCTGTTCTCGTAATCACTGAATTATTTCAGATATTACTGCAACTAGTAATTACATTTCGTTGAATACATTATTTGAGCGCGCTCCGATGATGTTGCTTCGTGCAGGTAATTTCATAGGCGCGCAAAAATATTGAATGTATTCGCTTTAACACGGTGATTGCTGAACCAGCAACTATAAACATCGGATAAAGTCGAAAGTAATCTATTTAATGAAACGAATTCTGAAAGGCAAACATTCACTGATGCCGTTATTCCGTTTGTATGCTTTTATTTTACAAATTCTACGGTACTACGTATCGAAAAAATGTTTTCAATCATATTTCAGAACGCGGCACATATTGAAAACTGGTTCAGACTCATTTTATATAGGCTACAAAATAATGATTCACAAGAATTCATAGACATTACTTTTCAATTTTATATTGAAAATCGGTTTCTCAACTAGAGAATAGAAAACCAAAAAATCTAACAATATTCAACCACAATAATTATTACAATATTTGTGACTACTATAGTAATAGAAATTATGCAACCCTTAAAAAATTATTAGAAATCTCTGTTTTATTTTCTACTTGCAACTACGATTTTCAATCAAACATTTTTCGTAGTTGTAAATTGTTGTTCAAATTGCATTAGATTATAAAAAGCGATTATGTAATATACCGGGTGTTCATTTGAAAACTTTCCAGCCGAATATCTCGAAAAATATGAAAGATATTAAAAAAGTGTAAAACACGTGTCCAAGGATTTCGAGGGGGAAAGGGGGGGGGGCAGTATCAGTTTTTTATTTGGGTGGCGTTTTCAAGGTCATTTGAAGGTCAACTTTGTTTTTTCAAATGGAAACCTATATTTTTTATTATGGGATCTTATTGTACGTAAAAAGACCAATAATTTTCGTAGGATACTTTTTTTTTATCCCTCCCTTTCCCCCTCGAAATCCTTGGACACGTGTTTTACACTTTTTTAATATCTTTCATATTTTTCGAGATATTCGGCTGGAAAGTTTTCAAATGAACACCCTGTATAATGTATGTAGAATTTGATGTCTGACGTGTTCAGAGTGAAGGTTTGTAGTTCCCGTTTCTTCGTCATCCGTGAAGAATAATTTTCATAAAAGTAAAAGTAAAATTTCATTCTCGTACGCTGCGACACATACATATAAGCTGGAGTTCCCGTCGGTGACAGGTGTTGGAACAAGAACGCACACATTTGACATGGGACGTTAAATAAACGGTGCACACGGGGGCCTCCCAGTAAAATCAACAGCAAGTTACCAGATGAGAGGATCTTAATTTCATTCCCATTCTGCGACGTGAATTTTTTATACCTACCGACCGGTTAATGATTACCGATAGAAATATCGAACACATCATTTCCTCGCCTACGTTCCTCTTTCGACGTTTAGATTTTCATACAAAGAACACACGCATATAATTTAATATCCTCGCAACGAATGGCGGAGAATTTGCACTTTAATTCCAGGTCGGGAGATTGTTAATTTTAAACGATACACGTGTTAACATTACTCTGTTATTAGAAGATGATAGATATTGATTGAGAGCGTTTCCGACGAACATTCCACTGAATTTAATCATTTCGACCTGATATGAAATCATTTGCTGCACATCCCCTCGTATAAATTAATTATTTGCAAAATATTTCTTAGTTCAATATCGTTATTGTTTTTTAATGATAATGTTTTTAACATTTCTAACATACTTGCTGTATTAATTTCCTATAAAAACTCAGGTTCAGTAATTAGTATATTAAAATAAGTTCTCACGCGGCCTAGATATTAAAGGCCCGAAAATTATTTTTGATTTCATTAAGTTATTCTGAATTACAATTTCATTTCAACGAGGTAGTTGTAACCTAGCAAAATTAATATATTGTAAAATTTGAAATGTATGTGCTATATACACCTTATATGGTACAAAGCAATAAATAAATAAATAATAATAATAATCAGAGGTTCAGAAAGTGACACAGCACTTCGGCAGGGCGGTGTAAGGTAAAATGGAGCCGTCAACGGCTAAATAGCTCGGTCGTTAAATTATCTCCCATAAAATATTCTCCATTCGACTTGCCAATAACGCGGGGGGCTTACATATCGCTGGGCTTCTCGAAGTTCAGGCTACAAGGACGCCGACGACCTCTTTTTTTTTCCCCTGTGCAGATCATTGCCTCCGTTCGTCGTCACCTTATCACTGACTTTCTTGGAAAAGTGCTCGCCCCCTTTTATGTATAGCCGAGCGGTGGTCGGGGGTAGGTCGCGCTCCTGGATGCCGGGGACACCGATATAACTTAAAGCCACCCCTCCGAAAAGACGAATGCCAAGCCCGTCGACTGGTCTTTTGGCCGGATTAACGGACTTCTCTCCTCGGGGGGGAGGGGGAGGGGGGGGAGGGTTGCTGTCTCTTTTTATCTTGGTAGTCGTCGAGTCGGTCGTCCCCTCGGCGTGTCTCGGGGCATCGCTCGTAAACAAAGCCAGGATAAATCGACATTTCTCCGTCATGTCCCATTCAACGGCATCCTCCCCCCTCCCTCCCCCCTCCCTCTCCCGCCTTTCCTGGCCCACGCCCTCTCGCAAACCCCCTGTACTTGGAGTACACCGGAGCGGCGCTAGTCACTTTTCGCTATTCCGGTTCCCGCGTCTGACGGACAGAACTCGTCGAGGTAATCCGACCGAGTCCGCCGTTCAAACATCGAATCGAGCCCCGGACTTCGGGCCGTGTCGTTGCAGAGAGCTGGTTACACGAGATTACCAATTTTCTGCCTCCGCGGATCGCGATACACATTGCCGAAGAGAGAATTCGCTTCGTTTATTCGGACGCGTTGAATACTCGACCGGGGAATCTACATATTAACGCTGACAAGAAATTTTCCATGATAACTGCGCTCGCTTTGCCGTTATATACCCACGATTTTTAAACGCGCTACGGACAGCGAGGCGAGTTCGTTTTAGACTTCGAAACTTATAGAATCCTCGTTCTAAATATAATTCATTACACGTATGAAACAATTTAAAGGGGGTCGTCCGATGTGAGAGCTACTTTTTCTTGCTTTTTTTAGGAATTTTTTTTAAGGATTCTTGAAACAAACAATCTTGAAATTTTTACCACACATTTATTCACATTTTAACAGTCTCTCAGAATTTTTTCGAACCAAAATAACGAGTTCGATCGACTTTACACCGATAGTTTCTTATTTCATTGATTCCCATTGATCAAGAATGCTGCAATTAGATGGTACGTCAGAGCAACTGTAGTGTTCCATAACTGTCCTAAATAGGTTAAGGGGGTCATCCCATGTGAGAGCTATTTTTTCTGGGAATTTTTTTAGAAGGACCCTTAAAATATACGATTCTGAAATTTTTACCATACATTTATTGATATTTTAACAGTCTCTAAGAATTTTTTCAAACCAAAATAACGAGTTCGATCGACTTTACACCGTTCGGAAGACACTCGTGTGTATAAAAAGTAGGTTGATGGCGACCATGATTCCGGAGGTTTCGATCACCGTTTTTTGGCACAGCATAATTACTGGAAACACTATAAAGTGTGAAATCTCGAAAAACATTTGGTAACACTATATTTTGGTTGAACGAAACAACAACATAACGATATGATAATAATACTCCGACCGGACATATATTCATTTGTCATGCGCAACATCTTATAGGTTAGGTTCGCTCGATCACATCGATCCAGAGTCGCCAGATGAGGGAGCACGGATCGAGGAGAAAAGATTACCCCCTCTATACCTGATTAGTCACGTGATATTGTGACGCACGCACGACGGAGCGTCACGTGACCGGCCCGTGGCGGAAGCGTGGGGGAAGCTAGAGCGGGGACATTAAATAATATTTTTCCAATTTGAACCAGTAAAATGAAGTTTGGGCACACATTGGCGGGTCTTCTTCTTGCAAACAGTACGAACAGTATTTCCGAACATACGTGAACAGTAAACGAATTCTGTTTGCAATCAATCAGAATTTGCCGATTACACGGTGCTAATTAGACCGACGGAATTCCGTTTGTTGATCGAGCAAGTAAAAGTTCTTTCTCGCGGCAGCTGTTCAAAATCCGACATGTCAAACAGAGCCAGCCGGCTGCTACGTTGGGGAAATTATTCAACGGCCACAACGCGGAACGTGTTATAAGAGAAGGTACGTTTAATAGGCGCGCCGCGCCGGTGTACAGAGAAATTGGTGATTTCGGCATCGAATTACGTCCTTTGATACGGCTGACAATTCGTTGTGTATGCAATACATCAAACGCGGCTCGATTGTATTCCGTTTAAAATCACCTAATTTTCGACAGTTGCTACATTTCATCGGGCCCACCTCTACACGGCCGCAAATAACAGTAATTTGGCCGAGCATACGTCAGTCAACGGAGTCCAGAAAATAATTATTCGACCGGGCATCGAGCAGGTTCGACGACGGGATATTAAATATGAATTTGCCTTTCAAACCCCCCCCCCCCCCTTCCCGCTCCGCCCTCTCTGTGTATCTCGCTCTTTCTCTTTGCCTCTCTGTCAGCTCACCGGAATTCCATCATCACGCGCGGTTTACATTTTCAAATGAATAATGCTCGTGGATATCCCTCGGACGCGTCAGACGAACATATACTATAGATTAGACTGTGGCGGAATTAAACATACCGACCACGGTTAATTTTACAGGGGTCTGCAATTTTCTTGCGCGAAAGCATTTTCGCTTTTTACGTTGAAGCTGCTGATCAAGGATTCGGCTGCAACCTACCGGTCTCTGCATTTTCCGGATAATGCAGAGTTACACGAGCGTTTTAAGGGGTTACACCACCCTGGCGCTTGGAAAAATAGGTATAAAAATAAACTTTTTTTTTGACGTTGCCATTAAGTATATAAAATGATCTTTATTTTACACACATATATATAGTAGTTTTATGAACAATTTGCAATATTAACGATTAAAAAAAAATAAAAAATGGCGGAGATATAAGCCGATAAGTAGGACCCTCTTTTGAAAATCCTTGCTGATGGTGTACATGATTTCTCTGTTAGGCATTGTCTGAAAAATAATAAATAAATTTTTTCTTATTTATAAGGGTAATAGCTACAATGTGACGTAGGGAAAAATGTTTTAAAATTTTTTTGTAGAAATGACAGCTGTTTGAATCAAAAAACTGGAATTTTCATCGAAATTTTGCGTTTAAAAAATTTATAACTTTCGAACATGACACCCAATCACAAAAATCCTACGTCACATTGTGGCTATTACTCTTATAAATAAGAAAAAATTTATTTATTATTTTTTAGACGATGCCTAACAGAGAAATCATGTACACCATCAGCAAGGATTTTCAAAAGAGGGTCCTACTCATATCTCCGCCATTTTTTATTTTTTTTTAATCGTTAATATTGCAAATTGTTCATAAAACTACTATATACATGTGTAAAATAAAGATCATTTTATATACTTAATGGCAACGTAAAAAAAAAAGATTATTTTTATACCTATTTTTCCGAGCGCCAGCGCGGGACAAATTGGCTCCAAAATGAAAAGTTATAAATAGACAGCGGGGATAGTTATGCAAAATATTTGTACATCATTTGCAAGGAAATGGAGCTAGATAAAAATGTATTTCTTATGGTAAATAGTTTTAATCGTTTGGAATAATGTGAAAATATTTTCACATTTTTTAAAAATGTTTTCGCTGATTTTACTCGTTTTTATCCGTGAATGCATAAAAAAGCCCGTTGTTATAAATGTCCAGAACACCGACATCCGAAACACGTGCAGATTTTTAAATATTTATCAGCACAATGGAAGGAATATAATAATTGGCACAGATAAAATATTCAATCTAAGAGCGTTTTCCACATTCGATTACCGTTTGTAGTCATTGCGGTTCGTGTGGCGGAATTGACAGAAACAAGCACAGCCGGTTGCAACGAACCTATTAAAGCTTGAATATCGTTATTATTTAACGCAGCGTCCGCGGGTTTGTCTCGCAACCTTTCAACGCACTTGCGCATGTGTCGCATTTGTATTATTTCGCGGAACGCGCGCATTGACAATTTCACTTGCAAATTCACTGGTAATTCCTGATACAGGGACACCGGTTGTCACGACCCGCCGAAAATTCGCTTTTTGGCTGAAAAATCGCTACCGTGTAATACAGTCGTTTTGATTTTACAAAGAAATTGCTACCAGTTATTAAAAGTAACGGTAAATATTGCCTTATAAAAATGGCAACGGTAAAAATTGATGGACAATGAAATTCTGCAGAAATAAATTTTTGTAATTCCGATAATAAATATTGATATAGAATAAACATAAATTTCTATTTGCGAAATATTTAATTAAACGCAAAGGGGTTTTGATTGTAGCTGATCCACTCATTATTGTTACACACAATCCAGTCTTATTATAACATATATGTGAAGAGGAATTGAATTATTTAGACCGTTTTATTTGTTTTAATTTATTTAAACTGTAACGTGTTTGAATGTAAAACTTAATTAATCGATTCGAGTAGATCAGAGTTATTTTTCCACTTATTCGTTCCACTTACAATAATTCTGGCCAGAAATTATTCAATATTAATGGTCCAATACTGTAACCGAGCAAGTCGCGTAATTGATCGAAAGCGATGGATCAAGGTTAGAGAAACGCAATTTGTTTCTTCAGCAACGACATTACGAAACAACAGATTGTCCCGTTGAACCGCGCGCGCGAGCGAGAGCTGTGCCCACGGGTGAATGCTGCAAGAACCGGGATTCTGTTGAGCCTCGAATAACGAGACAAACTTTTTTCTCTGTCTTGCGACTCTGCAGCCGTTCCGCTCGTTCTTTCGGAAAACCGCAACCGAGATGTTTGCAGACGTTTGCGAACTCGGATCCCTCGTAACGCTTCGCCACGGAGCGCAACTTGAACTTTCTTTTCCTCGAGACGAATTGTCGAACGAATGAAAAGAAAGTTTCCGAGAGTAAATGCTAACCGCGATAGTAAAACCGGGCTACTAAACAGCCATTTCTTCGAGCAGTAACTTGCAAACGATTGACGACGTTTCGAGAGATATAGCAGTCGAGCTGGCCACTAACCAATCCCGCCACTGTTCGGCTTCTGGGTCTTATTCTAGCTCAAACGTACATTCCTGTAACGAGATTTCCAGTGATCGCTAAGATGTGGAAGTTTATTTAAAAAATTCACTCGAGGAGGTGGAATCTACATGCAAAAATAAGTCGAAAAAAAGGAATGAACGTTTTTTGTTCCAAGCCTTGTTTTCGAGAAAATGGAGTCTGAAGGTTCGGTATACGCTGCAAGTAGAATAGGTCGCCCATGGTCAGACGCGTCGGTCTAATAGCACGCGTATTCCCTACACGTTCAAACTCGATTTTCTTGAAAACCAGGCGTCAAACAAAAAACAGTTATTGCTTTTTTACCACTTATATTTGCATGTTTATTTCACCCCCTTTCAATTCAGTGGATCCAAGTATTTAAACATTAACCCCTTGCACTATAATACCGAGTCGGACTCGCGACGAAGATTTCGAAGATAGTCTACTAAATATTCATGCTACTAATTTCCTTTAAACTTTAAATTGAAACAAAATTATATTTTCTTGTTGTTGAAACCATTGGAGACTGCATACGTATAAATTACATACAAACTTCTTTTTTTCTAAGAAATTAGAAACGACAAATAAGTTCTAATAACTGCAACCGTAAAATGAATCGTAGTGCAAGGGGTTAAGACACTTATTGTGTTCGAGGCAATTTCAAGTCATGCGCCAGTTTAACGTTTTCAATTGAACTACTTGATTCTTAAATATTAATTTTGGGATTTAAATCCAGTTTTCCAAACTTACGAACTGGTTCTTAACCTTTTCTTCGATTTTATGCATTTATGACAAAAATTAGTAGGTGCAATTTAAAACAGTGAAAAAATTCGGAGATTTCAAGAATATCAATATATTATTTTCACTACGTTAAAATTATTACTGAAAAATATAAATTTAGCTCTTGCGTGTTGCAATTGCTGCAGAAACTTTTTATTTTGCATAGAGATCTGGAATCTAGTTATGATATTAAAATGAGTAAAAGTGCAATTGGAAAGAATGGAGAAATTGAAAGAAAGTATTATTTCTGGGCTCGGTGAAGTTACTAACGAAAGCAAGAAATCCCCAAGTGGTTCCTGGCAATTTTTATTTTGCATAAAGATTGTCCGTCTATTACAACTTCCTAGGTGATTGTTCATTGAAATATAGCCAGTGACTTGGTTTCCCAGTATAGGGGTGGCCACGATATGGGAAGTAGTTTGATACCCAATGAAGGTTCAGCTCCCTTCCGGCAGGTTATTCTTTGCGTCCCTTTCGGCAAAGTTTCATTAGTTCATTACTCCTTCGAGCACACGTTGGAACTTCCTAGGACGGGAGGGTCGATTAATCAGGTAAAGATCGGCGAATTTGTAACGCGACTGCCAGATATTAAAGCCTCGCGAACGACAGGGAAACTTATCGCGGCAACCTATTTATCAGAAATCCCTCGATAAAAGGGAGCCGGCGTAATTAATCTTCCGGTACGGTAGCCTAATACCTTGTAACCGCCTAACGAACCAAGAAGGGTTCGTTCGTACGGTGCGGCGGTAAAATAAAAGCGCGAGCGCAGCACACCGTCGATGCGTCTTTATCGACGCGAATCATTGCCCCCTCGGTTCTTCCTTCCCTCGCTACCTACGATGCACAGGGGTGGAATACGGTTGAAAGAAGTCGTGCTCTGAAATACGATATGCCTTCGAGATACATGCATTTATTCAACGCGGTTCGGGCAATCCCGCTGCTTGGCAGGAAAAGTGTTACGAGAAATGGATGGGCCAATTTTCTATTTCGCGGCGCCCCGGGCCTCGCTACGCCACTGCGATATTCCTATATTATACAGCCGTGTATGCATGTATTTCAAGGTGCCGGTATACAAGGTGTGCCCCGCCGAACCAAACCGGCTACTTCTTTCATACGATCGGAGCAAAAGGGATCTATTAGGATTATTATGTAAATAATTTTTCTTAAGTTAAATCAACAAATTTGATACTTGATTTCTTTTTTTGTTTGACGCCTTGTTTTCGAGAAAATGGAGTCTGAAGGTTCAGTATATGCTGCAAGTAGAATAGGTCGCCCATAGTCAGACGCGTCGGACGAATTTTCGAATTTTCGAAACTCGATTTTCTCGAAAACCAGGCGTCAAACAAAAAACAGTCATTGCTTTTTACCACTTATATTTGCATGTTTATTAAAAACAAAAAAATCTAAATAAAAATTTCGGATAACGAATAAAAAATAAAAAAATTTTTATTCATTATTCGATGGTTCGAATATAAAAAGTATCTCTATTCGAGGAGCATCGAATAAATAATTATATTCGACGAGAATTTATCCGACGAATGAAGATGATTTTTTTACACGAACTGGCTTTATTCGAACTTCGAATAATTTTTTCATCTTTTATTTATTTATTTATTAATGCCCTAAACCGTGTATAGTTTATATAGCATACATTAGTATAACATTTTACAATTGACAATGAGGTGTATATCGTTATACTAAGTTAAATTAACATAAACGATAAACGCTAAATGCGAAACTTACATTTTTTCAGAGAATCTTACATCTTTTAATGAATAAAAATTGTTTTACTTTTTATTCGTTATTCGAAATTTAATTTAGATGAAAATTTTGCCCAACTCTGTTTTATGTCGATAGTCGACTGTGTCTATTTTTAATTTATTTTTAATATCTCTTGCATGCTCTTGTTGAAAAATAGTAGAATTACAGGATAAATAAAAATATTCCCAAGGACCCTAGAATATTATTGAAAATCGTGAAAAAATTGTTGAGTAGTGACGCAGCGGATCGAAGCGCCGAGTTCTTGTTGGCCGCTATCGCAAATAACATTTTCGAAAGTACAGATTCAATTTTGAACTAATAATGCGACAGTCGGAAATAAATTGGCCGGCTGTATTAACGCGCCGGTCGATCTCGCAATTTAGGTGGCGCAAGTTAGAGGAGGGATTGGTCGTTTAACTTACGACACGTAAACCTGGGTTGATAACGGAAGCGTTTACTAGCCGGCCTGGTCATCGGAAGTCTACCGCTACGGCATGGCATGGCATGGCATGGCACTAGGAACATTGCCAGCAGGAGTAAATTGTTACTTTGTCGTCGATAAAATTGGTTCCGCAGCGCGAACCTGATAAGACGACAATAGCGCACTTACTAAATTGAGATGAGCTTGCAACGACATTGATGTAGCAGAACTGTAAGTCTCACGTTTCCTTTTGTCCTGCGGAAAGGTATGCTGAGCCAATACGTGCGCAGAGATTCGCCATTTCCGCCGCCATTGTACCGACAAACTACTCCGGACTTCGAATCGAAAATTCGGTGTCGATCGTTCGGTAGATTTTTTCCCCGCGTCGTTAATTTAGAATACAATTAACTCTCGGTTAATTTAATATATCAACTGTGGGTACACTATCCTGAAATTAATTAACAATTTGTGGATCCGCGGCTGTAGTATTTGTTGCAATTTCCGACATATAATGCCGCCATCTGTCCGATAACCAGCTGTGCAGGCTAGTTGGTTTGAACTTCGGCTTTAATAGTTTCGGAATAAACGTCGCGCCACCGTCAAACTGGTTAGCTGTTAAACTTTATTTACGCCGTTTCTCCGATGCACGCCAGAGCGTTCAATTTTACGAGCATTTCGACCGCAACGGATTAACATCTGTCCGCGTCACGTTGAATCACATTTTTCCTTTGGTTGCCTGCCCTGTCGTCTCTCGCGAAATATCGTTGCACTGCCATTTTGTTAAATGTGTTCGAAAACCTGAGATGCCGATCAAGTGTTTCATGTGGAATAAACTAGACGTATATTCTGGTATTTTCTAGTAAATTCTGGTATATTCTAGTAACCTTTGGTATAGTCTAGTATATTCTGGTATATTCTAGTAAACTCTAGTATAGTCTAGTAAACTCTAGTATATGCTAGTATGTTCTGGTATATTCTTGTATGGTCTGGTATATTCTTGTATGGTATGGTATATTTTTAAATATTCTAGTAAACTCTAGTACAGTCTAGTATATTCTGGTATATTCTAGTATGTTCTGATATATTCTAGTAAACTCTAGTATATTCTAGTTTATTCTGATATATTCTAGTAAACTCTGGTATACTCTAGTAAACTCTAGTGTATTCTAGTATATTCTGGTATATTGTAGTGTATTCTAGTGTATTGTAGTATGTTGGATTATATTCTTATGCATTCTAGCACATTCCATTCCTTTCTGGTTTACTACAGACAATCAATTTTCTATCCCCTTCCCTAGTTTTCTCGCTTCTATATTTTTAAAAAATAATATATTAATAAAAAATGCAATCCTGCTGTGAATAAAATTTCAGTTTGTAAAAATTGCGATGGTTATCGTATACGTATTTAAACTTTCTTTCATCGAATCACTGTTTACCACAGTGACGTTTTTCGCTACTTTCTGAATGTACCGTGTAAGAAGCAGACATTTTCGAAAATATCTTGTAAGAGATTACCAACGAGAAGATGAAATTGCAACAGGTTAATACCTTGAACGATCTTCGTTCCGGTGTGTTCCGGCGCCGATTAAATTTGTATAAGCGTGATCTCGGATGCAAATAAAATGTTTGTTGTTTCCCGAGAACGTAAACAATCACGTAAACATAGGGCATCCTCTGTTGACCGTGATACGCGGGAGCACTCGGTCAGATTTTTTCCTTCCGGTTTTCCGCTCTATTTATATTTGCCTGGTCACGTTTCGTCAGTTTCGGAGTCAAGTATCAGAGCGGAACCGGATTTCAAAGTAAACAGACCATTAAAATCACATCAATCGAAAATTAAATCGTTCGCTACACGGGGTACACGGCTGCACGCTCGACATTCAGTCAAACAGTAAGTACCTGCACTGTTCTCGGGTGTGTGCACATTCCGTATGTAAACACGAATGGAAATATGACGGAGATACCTACCATGCAAGAGTGGCGGTTGAAGAGGATGTAGCTGCAGCTGGGTGGTACATATAAAACGAATATCGATCGATACTAACGACATTTTGGCAGGTCCCCCGTCCCTCTGTCTTTCTCGTGCTTCTCTATTTTTCGACTCGTGTATTTTTGTTTTTCTACCCGGCTCGAAACTGGAAAAATTCACGCTTCCCGACGTTCCGGCGCTGTCAGGGAAATAATCGAACGATCACGGGGAACAGACGCGCGCGCGCGCGCGCGGGGGGAAACGATACACGCGATCACTGGTCTTCCCACGGTCGTCTAAACGACGGAAGCGTTTCCGTTTCCATCGAGCTTGATCGATATCAACGAGAGCTTTCTCGTTTCTTCACGTCCTCCACGGTTAATGTTTCGCTAAATGTTGTGTATGGTATTTCGCGGGTAAATCCACGAATCTAACGGCTATTTTTAAGGGTGCCCATTGAGATCACTTATCTTTTCATCGGCAACAATTTCAACGTATACAGGGTGGGGCACTAACTGTGTCCAGTTTGAATATTGCCGTTATTTGTAATAATATGAATAAATGTTATATAGAAAACCTACACGGTATAGAGGGGGACATATTGTGACACAAACATTTTCTGCGTGGCTGGAGGCATAGAGGAGATTTCAAGGTCATCTTTATTTTTTTAAATGGAATGCTATGTTTTTTTTATCACGATGCGATAGCCAGTGTTGAGACGAATTCAGCGAGTTATCGTTGAAGGTCATACAAGGTGAAATATGGTGCATCATATTCAGTGCAAACATTCCTGCATCACGTGCATGTCTTATCGTTTCTACGTTGATACGAAGATTGCAACTTTTCATTGACGCAAACGGTCACCAATTCGAGCGTCTCCTGTAAGGTAATAAAGTTTACTTTACTACCATATTTGACCTTGTATGACCTTCAACGATAACTCGCTGAATTCGTCTCAACACTGGCTATCGCATCGTGATAAAAAAAAACATAGCATTCCATTTAAAAAAATAGAGATGACCTTGAAATCTCCTCTATGCCTCCACCCACGCAGAAAATGTTTGTGTCACAATATGTACCCCTCTATACCGTGTAAGTTTTCTATATAATATTTTTTCATATTATTACAAATAACGGCAATATTCAAACTGGACACAGTTAGTGCCCCACCCTGTATAAATATACTTTTAACGCGTCACAACGCGGTAGAAATGAATAAATAAAAGAGATGTCAGTAAGTTTTCACTGGACAGCGACGAATAAGAGACACGAGCGTTAAGAGACGGAGGTAGATGGTGCTAAATGAGAGTAATTATGAGCCAAGTTTTAACTACCTCGTCGGTGGACAATGCGTTATCCTTCATTGTGTCTCGCTATCTTTCTCCTTTAAATAAGCTTTCGCAAGTGGCTCCTCGCTATATAAAAAGAAGTGTACCGAGAATGCTAAAGGGACAAAGGGAATGCATTTCCGTCGTCCGTCGTCCGTCGTCGTGTGCTTTCTTTTTCCTCAACTTTCTCGGCCGAGAGGTGTCCTAAACGCTGGCGCGTATCTAAAATACACATTTAACAGGGAACTCGACGAAATGTTTTCGAGATAACAACTATACGTTCAAACTTTCAGATGTCACACCTTCTTTGATCGAGGCACCGTCACGGTCATAATGACAGCTGTCAATTTCGTAAATTGGAAGCACGATAACAATCGTGAAATTTCAAGTGTCTAACATTGAAGTGTTAGTTTCTTTTCACCATGTCACAATATAGCTAGTTTACAATGTACTATCGAGCTTGAGTATTGTTCTTTATTATTCCAGGTTACAGTGTAGCTAATTAATTTGTAACTTGCTATTATTGACTATTTTTTTTAGTATCAGTATGAAATTAGTATTTTCAATGCAATACTAAAGATTACGTTATATAGATACGAACTATAGATTACATTAAATTATATGGTGTTTCCTATGGTATATTAAACTGCGTATAGCGATTTGCTTGAATTGTACATTTTAAGACGGTAGAGAAATTAAAATAATTCAAGAACACCAACGTATTATTTCCTCCAATTTCTTGCAATAGACAATTTTTATTCAGCATAAAAATCCAGAGTTTAATTGACAAATTTCGGAAACCGGTTTCCTAAATTGCATAGTTGATATTGTGTTGAAAATATTTTTTGCAACCAGTTACAATAATGTTTTTACATTTTTCTTAATTTTTTCTGCCCGAAAATATATGTACACGTTTTCAATTTATGTAGGTGTCTGCTTAACTGGTTCAATATAGGAAACTTTCCCCCATCCTGTCGTCCATCAGATGGCATTGTGAAACTTGTAGGGACCACGTGATACCCCCACTCCGCGCTACACGCCTTCCGCTATTGGCCGAGTCGCTTGACGAAGACAGCAAATGCGCGTAACAGTGTGACTGTAAAAGAGCGTTGTGGTGACGCTGAGCTCCTACGTCACAGTTCCCGCCAGAATTCGACCATTGTCGACGTCACTATCATCTTATGATGGACGATCAGTACATATATCACTTTGGAATTAGATGACCGGTGTATGAAATATAGTTAACCATATTAATTTTACGAATTCAAACTATAGTCTTAAAAGATGCAATAAAAAAGCACATTGAAATTAGATGACCCGTGTATTAAATATATTGAACTATATTCATATTGCGAATTCAAACTATACTCTTGAAAAATTCAATAAAAAATCAAGTTGGTATTAGATGACCAGTGTATGCAATATACTGAACTATATTAATTTTGTGAATTCAAACAAATTTTACAATCTTAAAAAATGCAATATAAAATCACGTTGGAATTATGTGAAATATACCGAACTACGTTAATTTTGCGAATTTAAACAAATTTTATAATCTTAAAAACTGCAATGAAAAATCACGTTGGAATTAAATGACTGTTGTATGAATTGTACTGAACTATATTAATTTTGTAAATTCCAACAAATTTTATAATCTTAAGATGACCGAAATTAGATGACCCGTGTATTAAATATATTGAACTATATTCATATTGCGAATTCAAACGATAATCTTGAAAAATTCAATAAAAAATCAAGTTGGTATTAGATGACCAGTGTATGAAATATACTGAACTATATTAATATTGTGAATTCAAACAAATTTTATAATCTTAAAAAATGCAATAAAACATCACATTGAAATTTTACAATTTAAAAAAATGCAATACACGAGACTTAATGCATTGTTCATCTTCGCGAGAGAAGAGTTCACGAACCGTCCATTTGCCGGGATCTTTTCTGCGGTAACTGGCAGGTCCTGCGGCCATTATCGACCGCTACGTTATCGACATGGAAGTATAATCGGCCGATCGGAAAACTAGCCAGACTAGGCCCGTAACGCGGTACTTCTTAATTCCGGACCGCGAAGGCTCTTATCTTTCTTCTCTTCTTCTCCGTGCCCGTTTTCGTTCGTTTGCCTTCTTCCGTCTTGTCCCATCCCACCGTCAGCTTTCCACCGGGTTTCCGTTTCTGTGTACACATCGGTGTTCGTCTATCGAACGAAGCGGAGAACGTGAAAGGGCGGACGATGGAGTTTCATTCGGCGAGCCGGCTCCCTCGCGACTTAGTCGAGTGCCTGGCTAGGAATTTAAGTTCGGTGTTCTTCATGAAACGCTTTTCCACCCCCCAGCCCCACCCCCAACTACCCCCGCAGGGGAAAAGCTGCTTCTTCCCGGATTCGGATCAAACCGGCTCGTTACTACTTCTGTTTAAAGCTTTCGGAAAAATTGGATACCGCGCGTTCAAACCCGTAACTCCGCTCGCTCATTTTTATTTTTTTGTTTCAACGGAACACGGATTCCACGCCGCTGAAAGTGGAGAAGCGGCGATTCTACGGGGAACATAGAGATCGATAACGAAAATTGTTTCATATGAGACTTTGTTCTCGAGGATATCGCTTTAAATATTCACCGGGCACTCCGCGGAGATAACTGCGCTCGTCGAAACGTTTTCCACCGCCATTCGTTTCGCTAATGGTCTGCGCTGGTCCGATACTTTATGAAATCCCATGTGTCGCTTTAGGGGAGGATCGATGAACGATTTTTATTCCATTGTACCATCTAAGATATTCGTATGAATTGGTGAAATTTTAATATGGTCATTTTGAATATTCAATTTGAATATTGTGATTTGTATAATATTGTTGTGTAACTGAGAATGAAAAACTGCGTTAACTATTTATTATTTCAAGTATTATGGAATTATGGGCAAATTGGAAATTTTTGACAAGCTACTTTCAATTCTATCATTATTAACGAATAATTCCAGTGGTAAATACAAATTCATTGATTAAAACAATGTTTAAGATTTCATCCCTAAAATATCTTCGTATTTTAAGAAAATATCGATTCTTTTTAACTTTTTGTGAAAAGTGTTCCTGAAAATTGTCTTAACAGTTTGTTAACAGCTACACACTCACAGAAATTGAATAAACATTTGAATTTCACAGTCTGTGAATTAATAGCAGAAAAAAATTGACCAGCAGTTGCCTTAACTAAGGGAAAACAGGACTGCAGCCAAAGAAAACTTAGTTTCCACAAAAACCTCCTTCGTTTTCTTTTCAGTTTGTGAATGTTCCTTTCGTTCCTTAAATTATGCACTGCTGGGTATAAGCTGAGGTCGAGAAATTTCGAGATTTCTAGTTGGAGTGCCGTGAACCGAAGCGAGATTACATCGATCCGGTAAATAATTCCCTGGTATCGGAACAATTAATTTCGAGAGAGAGAGAGAGAGAGAGAGAGAGAGTGGGACCCAGGGACCCAGTTGTTTTGTTTCGCCCTGGGGTCGAGCGAAAAGAAACGACAATTGGAATGCTTTTCTTAGGGAAGTAGAAACAATTTCATCGTTTCCACCTTTCTTTAAATAACAACCGTTATACTGAGACCCGGCGAGAAGAACTCATTGTTCGGATGCTGCGAAAACATTGGAAGAAGATCGTTTCCGGCGTGTTCGAATGACGTCGCTATTAAAACTGCAGCACTCGAAGCGATGCGTACCCTTGATTAAATTACTTTCGTTTCGTCCGTTCGTTGAGTGTATTTTAATTAACACAATTGTCGGGGCGGGTGACGTTGCGATGGCACGTTTGCGCGTGCGTTTAATAAACGTCTAAATAATAACAGGGACAAGCAGCACGGTGAAATTTATTTGTTCTACTCAAAGTACAATAAACTATATAGGTACCTATTCAGTATGTGAACCAATTTGGTCTTTATATCACTTTATCACTTTATACTAGCATTGGACGTTCTTACTGTACCTGTTTAAATAATGGAAACCGCAATCCGCTTAATTTTAATGTAAACGTCATGTTAATGTTAGTTTCTTTGTCTGACCATACGCTGATCTTAATCTGCTCGTCCGAAGCTGAGCGTTCCACATTCTACTTATCTGGATAAGGAGGGTCTTACTCTACTTATTTAGTTGAGAAGTGTCCAATCCTCTTATCCGATCAAACACTTGTCTTCTTATACTTACATCGCCTCGAGTTACCCTTTCAACTAAAGACGGCATCAATTCTACGTGTCTAACAATTCCACTCCAGAATCATCAAAATTTCTTTTCTAAGACATTGTACGTAAAACATAAATCATTTTTTATTAATTATTCAGCCGATCGTACATGTAAAATGATTTTATAGTAAATCCACGTGTTTCACTCTAGATCACTTCATTAGATATGTCTCACCATAGATCTCCTTACTCCACTTAACTGACCAGTGGCCACGCAATTCAACGTTCTACCAGGTTATTTAACTTGTCTGACCAGTACAGCCCTATTCTACTTGTGGACTCAAGCTTAGTATTTATTGTGCGTTTGAAGTCCTATGCGAACAATTTTCATCCGGCACACTTGACTAGGATTTTCAAACCTTCTTTTCTAAGACATTATACGTAAAACATAAATAATTTTTTATTAATTATTCATTCGATCGTACATGTAAACTGACTTCATAGTAAATCCACGTGTTTCACTCTAGATCACTTCATTAGATATATCTAACCATAGATCGTCTAACTCCACTCAACTGACCAGTGGCCACTCCATTCAACGTTCTACCAGGCTATTTCGATTGTCTGGTTAATGTAGTCCTATTCTACTTATCGACTATAGACTGACTAATTCCACTCGTTTGATCATATCACTGCCGAATCCGATTTGTGCGAGTGTAGATCCCTCAATTTCATTTGCTTGATCATTGGTCTGAACGTATACTGACCTATTCCACTTCCCTGACTGCAGATCTTTCATAGTCTCGTTGTCTGGCCACTTGTCGACATATTCTACTTGTCCACTTGAAGGCGATTATTTTATAGATCAGTGAACCTAATTGATCTGATTGAATACTTAACTATATAATGTACTATATAATATACTTAACTATATAAAATATGAGAGAAATGGTCACTAGTAACAACAGTAAAATTATTGTTGTATGGATTCAAAGATAATCGTGTTACGTTTGACGGAATAATCATTGATGATGCTCGTTAATCTACATGTGTACCGCAGAGAAGTGAAATCAATTATAACATTGTTAATAATTCGAATATGCTATTGAAACTGCAGTAAGCATTAGTAATTTATTAATTCTTGTCCCCAAAAACTGCCTATCTTAAGATACCGTCGAATCACCATAAGCCAATAATAGAAGGATGAGAGCAATATTGAAACATAATTATTGTCATTACTGTATAGTTTCTGAAACATTGCGGATGAATTATTGAAAATAATAAAAATAGGAAATTGCTGTTCACCATAAGCCAATAATAGAAGGATGAGAGCAATATTGAACGATAATTATTGTCATTACTGTATAGTTTCTGAAACATTGCGGATGAATTATTGAAAATAATAAAAATAGGAAATTGCGGTTCACCATAAGCCAATAATGGAAGGATTTGAGCAATATTGAAAGATATAATTATTGTCGTTACTGTATAGTTTCTGAAACATTGCGGATGAATGATTGAAAATAATAAAAATAGGAAATTGCAGGTCTGCCGAATACGCGGAACGAGTGCACCATGTCCGATAATGTCCATATGGCATTGAGCTCGACAGTTCATGCGAATCTAGTTCCGACACGTGACAGTGCGGCGAATTCCTTCACATAATTGAATGATGGTCGGTGAATGATATTACTGCACGAAGATTGGCACTAGGGCACATTGGAATGGTCATGGATCTGCGGCGGTTCAGTGGCTTTCACAAAGCGACTGGTTACAATCCTGCATCCGGATTTCTCAGAGGGCGGGAGAGAGATAGAGAGATTATGTCATATGTACGACGAACCTGGGGAGAATTATACGCGGAACACGCTGTAGACGATCCGTCATTATATCTCTACACTCGAGTACCAGCCAATGATAGACGATCGCAATGTCCCGTGTGAATGGACGAATTAAGCAGCGCTGTATGTGATATTTACATGAGATTCCGAACGTGAAAGATGGCTTGTCAGAAGGGGACCTGCGCTCGATAAATCATCATCGTTGTGGAATGAACTCCGACATTATTAGCACGCCTGGTAAAATTCCGACTAAAAATTTTTCAATAAATAAAATAGAAAATTAATACATCGAACGATGGACGTCTTCGCGTTACAGCTGACCACAAACGAGAACGCACAGAACGTTTGTTTAACAAATACAATATTGTTAGATGAAGTTCCAGTTATTAATGCAGACAATTTTTCCATAAAAATCCACAGTCTATTATCTTTCGCCGGTCTGTGCAATCATTTGTTATCGATGTGTCTAAGGAACTTCAAGTTTGAATGAAACGTGACTAAATAATTAATGGATCTTTATGCAAAATGACAATTTTTTATGCGAATTACAACAAATATCTACAATTACAACAAGTATCTTTTTCTAATATATTTACTGTTTTAAATTAGACCTATTAATGTTTGCCCCTAACTGCATAAAGATCCTAATAATTAATAGCATCATTATCGTACGTCGTGTGCAAACAAAAGAGAAATTGAACTTGTGCATACTTCAACGCGAACCCTAATAGATGTACGGGGGGAATACCGAAAACAGTTCCCAGACGTTCGATATATGGATATTTCGCTTAGGTGAACGCAGTGGAGCTAATAAGAACATTATTGAATGAACGTAACCAGATTAGCTTCCGCAACCGCAGCATCAGAATTACCGTGGATCGAATTCTGTAAATCATCTTGGTGTTCGGTTTAATACAAGCGGCACAGTCTCCGGCGGATAAATCGATTTCCTCAATGGCTCGGTTTATCCCGAGATTAATACTGCAGGTTGCGCAATGCGCTGGAAATACTGTTTGTTAACAGTTTAATAAGGTTGAATAGGCGCGCAACCGTTCCACGCAACTAAATGTGTTTCCGTACGCGTTACAAATTCCGGCCGGCGCGCGCGGCGCGGGGATTAGAACTGATTCATCCTACGGTCCGACTTAATGGTACGTGTGATTACGGGAGTATTCCGGCCGGCTGATAGCAACGGCTAGCAGACAGCTGGTCGCACCTACTGGCCCCAATGTATTCGATAATTGTCACCTGTAGTCTCGATGATCGGTACCAATTATCCTGCAGCGGCGCGGCGGTTCGCCTACTCGCTTACACGCTCGCGCGCGGCAATGATTCCTGGCCGGCCGGGCCGGGAAATGCTACTGCAGTAGTGTACGGTTAAATTTACAGGGATAAATCCGCAAATTTTTCCGATCAGCCTCGCAAATCAGGCAAATATAAACAATTGTCGGTAAGGTAACTCCCTATCTAAGACACCTATCATCGAAAGTATCAAAGACATTGAAATAAACTGAATGTAATGTTGGATATGTAAATTGAAACTGAAGATCTTCGCGATACAGGGTGTCCCAAAAATTTAATACTTTCTTCTTAATTTTTCCGAGCAGGCTCATAAACAATTGTCTATAAGGTAACTCCCTATCTAAGACACCTATCATCGAAAGTATAAAAGACATTGAAATAAACTGAATGTAATGTCGGATATGTAAATGGAAACTGAAGAACTTCGCGATACAGGGTGTCCTAAAAATTTAATACTTTGTTCTTAATTTTTCCGAGCAGGCTCACAAATCAGGCAAATATAAACAATTGTCGATAAGGTAACTCCCTATCTAAGACACCTATCAGCGAAAGTATAAAAGACATTGAAATAAACTGAATGTAATGTTGGACATGTAAATTGAAACTGAAGATGTTCGCAATACAGGGTGTCCCAAAAATGTAGTACTTTCTTGAAAGGGGCTGATCCCCGAGTTCACGCTTCTTTTGTACAAACTGGCGAAAGTGTTGAAGCAATTTATTAAAAATGATCGATAGATCGAATTGCGTTGTTCCGCGTTTCGCCGGAAGCCCAGGTCTATGTTCCAGGGCAAGCCTTTCCTTCTGACGGACAGAGTTTCAGGTTGCACGTAGCTCTATACTCTGACGGACGGAGTTTCGTCTTGTACTTTGGCATACGTTCCGACGATGTGGTAATGGTTCGAGCTGCTTTTATAGTGTTTCTCGGACCAGGTTTTCGGTTACCTCGGTAATTGCTGCACCGGGCAGGTAGGCAAACGCCGCTCGAACTGCTGCACTGTCGACGCGCTTGCAGTCTATAGGTCTCAACAAATATTGACATTTTCCTGGAATTTCAACTGTTTTTGTAGGATGCCCTTTTCGGATTCAAATCGACGACCCTGTACATGAATCAGTTCCAGTATTCATAGGACCCAAGGCCTGGCGAAATATCCTATAGGAAGGTCTGACTATAGTTTATTCTCTCTGAGGATGACTATTTTGGAGGTAGATGATGACAGTCTAGGTGCAGTGAAGTCGTTAGAGTCCACCGTAAAGAGTGCTATGAAATTTGTGTCTGCTGACCTTGATTATCCTAATCTGACCTACCGTCAGGCCCAGGTAGTGGGACCCAAGTGTCTTCGAAGGCCTGACAATAGTTTATTCTCTCTGAGGATGATGATTCTGGAGGTAGATGATGATAGTCTAGGTGCAGTAAAGTCGTTAGAGTCCTCGGTAAAGGGTGCTATAAAAATCGGCTCGCTGACCTTGATTACCCCAATCTCCCCCACGTTAGGCCCAGGACGTGGGACCCAAGTGTCTTTGAAGGCCTGACAATAGTTTATTCTCTCTGAGGATGATGATTCTGGAGGTAGATGAGGATAGTCTAGTTGTGAAGTCGTTCGAGTCCTCGGTGAAGAGTGCTATAAAATTCGGCTCGTTGACCTTAATTACCCTAATCTGCCCTACCATCAGGCCCAGGACGTGGGACCCAAGTGTCTTTAAAGCCCCGACAATAGTCTATTCTCTCTGGAAGGGTACCTGCTAGTTGATTCTGGGGCTAGACGATGGTAGTGGTGGTGCAGTAATGTCGTTCGAGTCCTTGGTAAAGAGTGCTATAAATTCGGCCTGCTGACCTTGATTACCCTAATCTCCCCTATGTTAGGCCCAGGTCGTGGGACCCAAGTGTCCTCGAAGACCCGACAATAGTTTATTTTCTCTGGAAGAGTCCGTGCTAGTTGATTCCGGAGGTAGATGATGGCAGTCGCGGTGCAGTAAAGCTGTTCGAGTCCTCGGTAAAGAGTGCTATAAAATTCGGGATTCGGTAGAGCTAGCTGACTCTAACATCGACGTGGAGTTCGCTCTGCGCTCCAGCCGCGACGCGATGCACCGACGTCGGGATCGATAGCAGCGCAATCTACTTGATGCAGTTTGGTGTTCGCGTAGATGCGTTCTCGCGCCGACCATCCCGAATCGACTCGATCCCGATGGCTAGATGGAAAAAAACGAAACGAAACGACACGGAGCATTCTGCAATCGAGATTGCGTTGCACTGCGCTGCTCTGGCCCGCTATCGACGATGGGGCCAGGGAGTTCAGCGAACACGAGTTCTTGATGGCGAAACAATTACACGGAACGCGTTTTAGTGTCATCGAACTGCCGCCGGTTTTTCGCCTGACCCGTGCAATCTGTTACGCGAGTTTCGCGACGAGCAAGCGACGTTTCGGAGAACAAATCTTTACGCTGGGCCAAGAGTCTGTTCAATTTGTTGATAATGTCGAATCTGGTTTCTCGACGTACGGTGACGTAATCAATCAGACTAAGGATTTTATGCATTTGTGGTTCAAACTGTCTGCTTGGCACCTGCTCTCATTGTAATTGCTGCAAACTTTTTTTATTTTGCATAAAAATCCTAATATATTGAACCCACACTTTACATAAAGATGACGTGTAATGAGAATTTTGAAAAAATTGCAGTAGCTCAAAATTTGATAAAATATGTTAGGATATAAGAAAACAAATATTGTTAAGTATATGTGTAACAACCTGTTGAAAGTGCCTGAAAAACTAAAACGAGTTTAACTAATTGGTGTATTTCTCAAATTCACAAAAAAGTACACAACGATACTACAGTTTCCACAAATTCAAATAACGAAAAGTCATTAACCAGGAAATTCGTTGTTTCGCATGCTCCCGATAGAATACACGGAACCGTTTTTTCAATCTCCACCAGATAAATAATCAACCTTGATTAGTGAGTCAATCTAATTTTTCATTGGCGTCGATGAATGTATATCGTATCATCGGCGGATACGGGGGAAGGTACTTGACCGCATTCGAATTGGTATTGATTTTAATAGCACGCTGATGGCTCGCATGTAAATGCGTCGATATACGAGGCGTTCGTATAATGGGTGAGCTATTGCAACCGTAATATCGGCTCACCCCTGTAGAATACAAAACGAATAATATTGCCCCGTGGCCGGACCGCGGTGGAACGAAACCGAAAGTCATATGGCACTGTAATTCTGTGTCATTCGATTCGTACGAGTACAAAGGAATATCGTTTCGTGGATTTCTAAGCCGAATCTACATTCTACAGATTTTCACCATGAAATTTAAGGTCAAATGCTTCTCAACAAGTCGAGTGCTACGCCACTGTAAGTTCAACAAAATCAAAATAATTTAGGGTGACTCGAACGAATGAACATAATTTTTACTGAATGAAAAAAACCATTAATTCGTATTTTTTAAGGTCAAATGCTTCTCAACAAGTCGAGTGCTACGCCACTGTAAGTTCAACAAAATCAAAATAATTTAGGGTGACTCGAACGAATGAACATAATTTTTACTGAATGAAAAAAACGTCTACCAGGCTATTTCACTTGTCTGACCAATGCATCCCTAATCTACTTATCGACTACAGACTGACCAATTCCACTCGATTGATCATATTTCAACCGTATTCGACTTCCTTGAGTATAGATTACCCTACTTCACTTGTTTGATCATTGGTCAAACCTATGCCTCCTCACCTTATTTCGTTTGTCTGACCATATACTGCCCCATTCCACTTATCTGACTGCAGATCGGTCGTAGTCTCATTGTCTGTCCATAGATCGACCTATTCTACTTGTCCACATTCTAGGTAGCTCGTATTCTAGTTGTTTGCTCGTAAGTTAAGAGTATTAATATATTATTTTCACTGCATTAAAATGATCAGTAAAAAATATATATTGCAATTGGAGCACAATTTTATTCTGCATAAAGATCCGGAGTCTGATAATTCATTCGGGTAACTTTGTTCGTTTATTAAAAATTAATATTCGTTGATTGGTCACGCGTTAACAGAGCAGGATCATTGGGCAACAACAGTAAAAACGTTTCTTCTTATCCTGTTCAAATTGCACGCAATCATACCAGGCTATTTCACTTATCTGGCCAATGCATCCCCATTCTACTTATCTACTACAGACTGACTAATTGCACTCGATTAATCATATTTCAACCCTATTCGACTTCCTTGAGTATAGATTACCCTATTTCACTTGTTTGATCATTGGTCAAACCTATGCCTCCTCACCTTATTTCGTTTGTCTGACCATATACTGCCCCATTCCACTTATCTGACTGCAGATCGGTCGTAGTCTCATTGTCTGTCCATAGATCGACCTATTCTACTTGTCCACATTCTAGGTAGCTCGTATTCTAGTTGTTTGCTCGTAAGTTAAGAGTATTAATATATTATTTTCACTGCATTAAAATGATCAGTAAAAAATATATATTGCAATTGGAGCACAATTTTATTCTGCATAAAGATCCGGAGTCTGATAATTCATTCGGGTAACTTTGTTCGTTTATTAAAAATTAATATTCGTTGATTGGTCACGCGTTAACAGAGCAGGATCATTGGGCAACAACAGTAAAAACGTTTCTTCTTATCCTGTGCAAATTGTACGCAATCATATCATCGCAAACCGCGTCTTTGCGAGCCCCGGGAATTTCGGCGAGCAGGGCGGCTCGAATTCCAGCTTTTACAGAGTTAAACGTTAGTTCCACTGCGTAGCGTTCAACATTTCCGCTTTACTGTCTTACGCGTATATTAATGTATGAGTGGAATGCATCCATGAATGCATTCTATTTACCGTGTATTCCGTGTGCAACGTATAACGTGGTATATGGTCAGATCGTGTCCCCGATATTGCAGTTGATGCTTGAAATGCTGGGAAACACGGGGTAAGAGGATGGAGGGGAGGGAGGGGGGGAGAGGTTCTAGTGGGTATCAGCTGCGTTTGTCTCTCGGTGACATTGTTCTCCGGCCGCGATTCCCGCAGTCGCGTTTCTTTCGTTTCTCCTCTTCCTACGAAATTGTCCTGGATCAACTTCAAAAATCAACAGTGTCTCTCACGGGAGTATGGACCTCAAAAATTCCTTGTGGCACATCACTCGTTTTCTTATTTACCCGCGGTGTCCCTTCGTGTCTGACGCTTCTGAATTCCACCCCTTGCACACACCAACCCCCGTTCCACTCGGAGACATTTTATTTAAATAATATTTTTCACGTTCCGCGGTATTTCGAAGTCGCGTACCTATGGGTCAGCATTTTTACGTGTAATTTCACTTTTACGTCAAGTTTTAGTATTTTGTGTTTATCGCAAGGAATTTTTAAGTGTAATTTTAAGTCACTGAAAATTTTCAGTATATTTTTCGTTAGGCATTCAAATGGGAAATTCGCGGTCTAGTTACATTCGAGTTAACATAAAGGATTGCACCAAGTGGTAGTTTACTAATGGAACGATACTGATTTCATTATGAGATCTTGACACGTTGCCGAAACGTAATCAATTCTGCTGTCCTGGTCTCTGTATTCAATTTTCACACAACTTGCTGTCGCAGGTACAACTACAAGCACATGCATTAAACAATGTAATAGAACAAGTTATCTTGACAACGCAGATACATGTGTCGTAATATGTAAATGAGTCTGCGTTTAAACGTTAATTTATGATAATAGTATTATCGAGATGGTTCACAAGCCAAAGTTATTTTCTGTGAACAGAATTCGAAGTGCACGTTTGTTAATATCTTCGACAGTTTCTGAGAATTAATTGCTTTCTGAAAACATACTTTAGGGGAATTATAATTACAGTAGACTCTCGTATAAAGTGTTCAAAAATTCTATGTGTATCTATTGTGGTAGTAATTGTACAGTTTTTTTTTTAAATTCTTTATACATTTACTGTATATTTTCTGCCATATAAAATACATTTATACAATTTTTTTTTAAACAGTTTTGCATTTTACGGAAGTCTGCTATAAAATATCAACGTTTTTCATACATTGAAATAACTTTTTAAAACAACGATAACTTTTATGATATTGCACCATACCATTTGAACTTTTTTGAGTGAAAAGAAATTATTCCAAAAATTGCAATCGGTCGGTATTGTAGAGAAAATACTAAAAGTTGCATTTTACAAATTTTTTATATGGGTCTATATTGAAAATTTAAAAAATATGTTTTGTAGATCTGTGTCAATTATATGCATTGTAAAAGTTTCATCAGAATCAGAAAGATATATGAATCCTTAGATTTATTGCAGTTAGAGGCCAAAATCGTGAAAAATTGCAATTTCTACCATCTTTAAACGTTTGTAGCTCATTGCAACGTTGACCGATTATAATGAAATTTTCAGAATATGTTTAATTCGTACTGATCTAGGAAACGTGTTTACTACATTTTCAATATGAGCCCACATAAAAAAGTTGTAAAACTTGACTTTTAGTATTTTCGTTACAATTCCGACCAATTGCAATTTTTCCAAAAATTCTTTTCACCTTACGTATAAAAACCGATTGTTCTAACTTCTCAAAAAAATCCAAGTTGTATGGTCGAATATTAAAAAAAGTTATCGTCTTTTTAAGAATGTCCGAATATTATTCACCGGGAGACCTGTGTACTTTGTTCCGTACATCAGAATATAGTATTGAATGTAAATAATTTCCCCGCGGAGGTTAAAATTCCTCAACAAAAGAACCTTCGGGGCAACAAGCATCAAAGCTGAAATCGACTGGGCGTAAAATTCTTTTTCCACGCGTAAATCTTCCGATCACGAATCGTAGAATCATCGGTAAAAGCCACAAAACGCGTTTCTTTACGGTTTCGCGGAATAATCCGTGTCTTTGAGTCCCGTTGTAGCGATCCATTAATGGATTTACACGCTCCGATTCTCCCGATCGCATTTCTCTTTTTGCCTAGTTCACACGTCCGGGAAGCCCACACGGTCGGACCGGTAAAAGTCTCGAATGATCGCTTGAAAAATTCACCATTCAAATCCTCTGGCCCCTCCTTACGCGTTTTTTCTTTTTTTTTCTTTTTTTTTTTTCGTCGACGGGACGCCGCGCGCGGAACTTTTCGAGAGCGACTTTTCCGTTGTGCTTGCCACTCTTGGCTTGGGCTCTCGCGTGGAAATTTCGTTCTACCCCTCTGTTGCGATGTGGACGAGACCGTACGTACGTGCGAGGTGCACGCGGGCTGCACCACACCCACACAAGCATTCGGTACGAACGCGCGCGCGCGCGTGCAACCTGGTCGCGACGCGTTCCCGTCGTGCACCGCTCGTCGGGGTTACAAAGACAGTGGGAAAATAGTTGCCGCGAATCCGGCGCATCCGTTGTCCTGGCCGTGTGCTCTCTTATATCCGGAATCCCCTGTACCCACGTAAATACGTCTGCGCTGAGCAAAATTTGTCTGTCCAACTTTTCTTTCATCCCCGGTATACATATATATATATATTCCATACCTCTGTTTCCGGTCGACGAGTTTCGACGAGCTGGGAGAACAGGTTAATTCCCGAAAATCGCGAGCCGCTACTGGGGAGCTCTGAATTTCAATTTTTTTTCTTTTTTTTTTAACGATCTCTCTCTCTCTCTCTCTCTCTGCGTCAACACAGTCCCTTGATTGTGACCGTGTGGCCCTTCATAATCACGGAAACGGTATCGCTTCTTTGCGCGCGGTTTGCGGTCCGCTTGTTTTTACAAGTCGACATCAATGCTCTTAAATACGGCCTGCGCAGCACCCTGGCAAATTCCGGGACCCCCTTTAACGTCCACGTCGCATTAGTGTCGGTATTTTACGGTGGGAGTGTGTTCGCGCGCGCGTGTGTGTTTACGAGGCCGACGACGGTCCGCTATGTGTGTTGCGGTTGCATCGCGTTCTCGGTCAACCACTTGGCGCCCGGACGATATGCGGACGTTGGAAAATAGTTGCTGCGAATTTGGCGCCTGTGCGCGCACATTCGTTCTTCACGGTGGCCCTCGTTTGTTCGCTTATACATTATCGCGAAGGTATTAACTGTGTATCGGTGTTTAAATCGGTACGAAATATGTACGACGATCGTCAGGAATTGTTTGACGGCTGCGGGAAATGTACGAGAGAGGGGGAAAAGGGGAAACGGGAAAGTAGAGAGGGGTAAGGAGAGGGGGAAAGGAAAAAGGGGGAAAAGGAGAAAGTGAATAGGAGAGGGGGAAAGAAGAGTGTGAAAAGGAGAAAGGAGAGAGGGAAAAGGAGAAAGTGGAAAGGAGTGGGGGAAATGAGAGGGGGAAAGTAGAGGGGGAAAATGACAGGTGGAAAAGGAGTGGGGAAAAGGAGAGGGGGAAAGGAAAAAGGGGGAAAAGGAGAAAGTGAAAAGGAGAGGGGGAAAGGAGAGGGGAAAAAGGAGAGAGGGAAAAGGAGAGGGAAGCGTTTCGTCCTAGGTCCTAGCTTAGACACTGGGATAACGAAATGCAGTTACGCACGGCATAAAGAGATGAAATGCTAGAAATTAAAAAATATATAATTCTGTTGAAAGAGATATTTAAATACATTGAGAAATATAAAGATGGAATTCACAAAAATAGTCATATGAAAATAAATTAGGGGTAAAGGTTGATAGAATTATTAATAATGATAATAAATAAATTATCGTGTTAATTTATAATTAGTAAATTTATATTTAATCTTCGAGATTAATAATTTTATAATTTAAATTATTTCAATAAAATATAGTCGGGCGTGTATAAGCATTGAAATTTTGAATTTTATGGAATTAATTAAATGAATAATTATATATATTATAGATTTTTAAATTTTTCGATTTGGACGTGCTTATAGAATGTGCAAACCCGCCTCAGGAGTATACGCCACCTTGAATATTTAACACTTCCATCCATGTATATGCAATTAGCAGCGTGGCACTAAAGTGGATAATACGAGTCATAAATATTTATGGCTAAGAAAGAGAGTATCATCTTACTAGTACCGCGCGCCAATTGTAATGAAACCTTGCACCCAAGTAGACCATCGGAGAATATTCGGCATGAATTTTTTATAACCCGAGCCGAAACATGTTGCAGGCATAGCTAGCTTTTGCACCATGCGCGCGTTCGATGTTACTTCAGCACGGTCTCCCATTGGCGGATGTTATAGTTTCTCTGTTTCCTGAAAGCAGAAAGTTGCGAGCTTTTCGACTTATTGTTTCTTATACGCTGAAAGTTCATGTAGTGTACTAATAAAATTATTTATCAAATCACACGTTACCGAATATATTACACGAAACATTCACCGAGGAATAAACATAATACGAATTTATATTTATACGGAATTAAGATTTCGTTGCGATAAGCAGTTTGCTTCATACAGCGTTATCAACGCACAGTGGACAGTTATAGATTTAAGCTGAAAAGAGTGGATATGGTAGAAATTCACGTTCTGCACATCACAGCGTTAAAATGTCTATGGTAAACCTGTTAACGTCTGGACGGCGCGGGCCGCCGCAAATTGTTAGCGCGCATGCATGGGCTGCAATCATTGCATCCCCCGCGTGTTATTTCCGGGATATCGGGAATTTAGCATATTTACCGAACGCGCTGTGTCCCTCCGAGTCATGGACGCGTACGCGCTCTATATATTACGTTAAAACGACTTTTGTCTTCCAGAAATAATTTTTCCAGTGTAAGCAGTCTTTTGTGGTTATATAATATTTTATTATCAGACAGCGGATTTTATGTATTTATGACAAAATATGAATAGATGTAATTTAAAACAGTATAAACGTTAGATGAATTTTAAAATACTATTGCAATATTTTCAACCTATTAAACATATTAAGATAGAAAATGAATTTTTATTCTACTTCAGTTTGTTGGAATTCTGGCAGAAAGTTTTTATTTTGCATAAAGATCTGTCTATTCATTATATTAACAATCCAACAATAGTAGTTCTATAAGGAAGACGAATACAAGAGAACAAAAGTAGAAAGGATCAATATACATGATAAAACGTAGAGTAAACCAATAAAAGATCAGCCTAGGATCGTCAGCCACCTAGAGGGTGTCCTAATTCCTAATTCATACCACTTACTCTTTACATTATTATGCAGAGCCACCGTAATTTATGTTTCTTTTGGAGGGAACGTATACATGAATAATGCAATAAATAATAATATAGTGAATAAGTTATTTTATTTAACATAAGCGTGTTTTTTTGTTTATTTGCTTTGCGATCTAAGCTGTTTCTATTATGAGTTGTACTTTTCGATTTCCCACAATGTAGGGGAATCCACTCTGTGGAAAATAATTTATATTTTTTAACCCTCATCCGTCCCTCATTTCATGAACTGGATCTGGCCCTGCGGTGTCAAATTGACACAGTGGTAAAAGATCGATTAAATAACAAGGTAAACAATTATTTTTTAATTTTTTAAAATTAAAATTGACGAGTTAACATTTACATCTAAGATTTTTCTTTTATCAGTTTCGCATTAGAAAACTAAAAGTCACAAAGTTCCGCGCAAATTTACCTACAAATAACAGGACAGTGTAACTTATTTCGGAAAAACTGTGTGAAATTGACACGAGGGACGGATGAGGGTTAAATTAAGTAGACTTTGTAAGTTTTAAAATTAGTTTAATAATACACATAGAAACAGTGTTATCGTTTTGCAATTTTTTCATCTGTTCACAACAATTTACACTGTACGCTCAACGAAGCTGAGAATAACAATCTAGTGGTATAAAACGACTTGTTTTCCCACATGTCGGTTAGTTTTAAGATTACGAGAAATAACAGATAAAGTGTTGAGCAAGTACAAGCTGAAGAGCAGCACTGTAGACTCTGTAGTTGCACTAATGCGAACACGCAGGGCTAGTCAGTGTCTCTCGAGCAGCAGGGTTGCATTCGCGCAACAGTCCACCGTAGGGAATGTAAAATTGTTTGCTCGCCCTTCGCCTCTCCCTCTGCACAGCCAAGCGTTCCAAACAAACGCAATTAAAGAGAAACGTGATGCGGATTTGGTCGCCTAGTGGCGATACACGCCCGACCATTCAGCAACGTCTTCAACAACTGCTCGACCGGTTTTCTCGGTTTTTCGGCCAAGGCCAGCAGAGAATTTCTCTCGTATAGAGCTCGTTTCTAAACCGAGAACGATTGTTCAGTTTTATGGCTTATTGTCGGTGCCCTTTGCTTTCATATACTCTCGCGAATCTTTTGTTGGGGGGAACTGTGGTTGCGCGCTGTTCGTTATTCGAGGATATTGTAAAGCAGCCCGGATGAAATAATCGATAAGGCGATTGTAAGTTGAGCGGTAGTAAATCGTCGATGATTGAATTAATAAGGGTTCCTATTAACTTTGCCGGTTTCGCTCGAATATCTTTCGTCTGGCTAAATTTTATATTTTATATTACTTTGTTGTTTTATTTACCGCGCCGGCGAATTAGACTTCTTTCAAATTACGGTCGTCGATGGCTTCGTTATTGTAAAAGACAATATTAGTACTAATTTATATCTTTTTTTAATTTACAGTTTCAAAAAATATTGTAGACAAAAATTTGATTTCGACTTTAAAGAAGAAAATAATACTTAAGGGTGTCATCCTATGAGATCTACTTTCTCTTGCTTTTTTTAGGAATTTGTAATGAAGGACACTTAAAACATACAATCTTAAAATTTTTACCACACATTTATTGACATTTTAGTAGTCTCTCAGAATTTTTTCAAACCAAAATAACGAGTTGGATCGACTTTATATCGTTCGGAAGACACTCATGTGTAAAAAAAGTAGGTTGATGGCGACCATGAGGCACATTAATTTGCATGCGAAAATGATCGAAAGGAGAATTAAAATAAATGTCTCTTCATAAAATCTTAATCTGTTCGAGATTATTTTTTAAATACCGTTAATGTGAAAAAGAATTTCGGCTTTTTTTGGGTGGTCGACGCTGGGCATTTGCTTAAACCATCCACAGTTCGGTAATGAAGGTTTTAACTCGTAACTTTCTTCTGATGACTATAATTATCCGCGACTACTGAGCCTTGCTCATTTAACGAGGAAATTCCTACGCCCCTTGGTACACAGAATGATTTCAGACTTTTAGCCTGGCAACGTAAGTACACTAATGAATTAAGTAGTACGAAACATGCGCATACTTTTCTTGCAGCACGTTCGTCCGCGGAGTGCTCGGTATAATTAGTTTCACATTTCAGTTCAAAAAATCATATTATAAAATTATATAAGAAAATTACCAGTGTCTTCCTCGTAGGTCGTGTTGTCTGCATTTGTAAAAATCTAAATTCATCCTAAATACTAATTTAATTAATTTAAGCTTTTGTAGATCCGTAAACAGCGCTATCTCATTTTCCTCAAAAAGTGATTTATCCGAGCGTGTCTTTTTCATTTCTTCGGAGTAATTTATTTTCCAACTAAAAATATGTAAAATACGTCTTTTCAATAATCTCTTCTCCAACATATCATTTTGTAAAACGGTTTTATCAAAAAAAAAAAAAAATACGTTTATAATAAGAACAAAAAGACGCTTTCCCACTCTCGAGATGCAAAAAGAGAAAGAACGCGCTTTGTTTTAAGCGGGCCCCGTTTCACATACCCCGGCAATTATAACACTGATCGTAAAGCTTTGTTATGTAGAACAGTTCGCCGTATTGTCTTTTTTGTATTCCCGTGCTTATCGTGTTTGCTCTCCCCTTTTCAGTTTTCCAATATCGCGTTCCAAGCTATAGGAATTCCTTTTAGTCGTTGTAAAATCCATGAAACGACTGGCGCACACGTCCAAGGGGAACGAGTACTCTCCCATTTATTTACTTCCTTTTTGTCTCACGCGCGCGCAACCCACCCTTTCGAGGACCTCTAATAGAAATTGTTTGCTCGTTGTCGGTCTACAATGTCGAACCAGCACAAAACCGTGGGATCTTAGAAGAAGCCCATTATACACACGTGTCCACCAATTCCTGAAAGAATATATTTCTACACGTAGAACCTGGATGTCTAATAAATGATACTATACTCGTTTCTCTTGAAACAAAGTCGAAAACATTAATTAAATTGCTGAATTACATACCACAAAATAACACTTCTCATTTTTCACGCACACAGTTGCAGTCTACGTCAGACAGAGAACGGTACTCTGTGTATTGACCGCCTCTGATATTCAATTATTAATTATTAATTAATTACGCCTGGTGACATTTCCCGACTTCACAATCGATCATTCTTTCCGCATTATTCATTGCAATTACGCCGGGGATCTTTGTGCAAAATTTTCTCTCTGTTGCACGAAACGGTAGTTAAATAAATATTCTGTTTTGGCTGTATTATTAAAACCTGATCTTTTTTACCGTGTTCCATATGTTCGGGAATTTATAGTTATAATTTCAGAATAATTGCGGAAATTATTATTCGATAATAGCATTTTATTGTGCTTTTACAATCTGTTTTGGCTGTATTATTAAAACCTGATCTTTTTTACTGTGTTCCGTATGTTCGAAATTTACAGTTATAATTTCAGAATAATCGCGAAATTATTATTCGATAATAGCATTTTATCGTGCTTTTACAATCAGAAGAATAGTATGCAATTTCACAAACAAAGTTTTATTAACCGTACACGTACGATTTCACAAAACTAGAACTGATTTGTCTCTGACATTATGCGCGCATGTTCTGGAACATACTGTACAAGCAATTCACCGTAATATACATATCTCTAGAGAAAAAGTACATAACCGATAGAAAGATGGAGGCAGCGCCATTTATTCTCGGGACGTGATTGATCAAACCGCGGCACCGGTACCGTTCCAGCCACCATAAAGCAATGAAGCTTCCACCGTAACGTGCCGCGCCATGGAAAAAGAACGGGGAAATCGATAAGCCGCCGTTGCGGAAACACATCTCTTCGAAATTTGTTCGAATGTCTTTCGCGAGCCTATTATTTATTCGGTTGTCAATAACCGTCTAGGCTCGCGCCACCCAACGCGTTATCCGAGTCCCGCTTATGAAGGTTTCGTCCATGGCTGCTGACGATAGAATAAAACAATACTGGCAGAGTCGTTTCATTTTTGGTAACTTTATGCGCGTAAACAGTAGAATGCCAATTATCTGAACCGATGTTGCATCGTCGCTTGGATCCAATGTACACGTACAGGGTGTCCCGAAAATGTTGTGCTTCCTTGAAAGGGTTCCCAAGGTCATTTGAAGCAACTTTTTTGTTTGCGAAAATCTTCTCCGTGGCTTCGTTACCGAGTTATTAACGAAAAACACGGGCCAATCAGAGCGCGGTTAGCGGCGGCTCGCGCTGAGCAGCGCTCTGATTGGTCCGCGTTATTCGCGAATAACTCCTCAACGAAGCGGCGGAGATGATTTCTGCAAAGGGAAAAGTTGTTTACAATTATCTCAGGAATCGTCTCAAGAGAGTACAACATATTTTTGAGAAATTTTTAGATTATTGATAATTACTTGAACATTATTTTCGAATGAAATCAACGGATCAATTACCGCATCTAGTCCCGGCGATTTGGGTTCGAGTTGAGAGAAACAATTCTCGGTCGGAATGACGCGCTAATAATGATCGCGCGTTCGATAACCGCGAGATCGATCTAGGCGGCACTGGTTGAAACGGCACTAACAAAGCGTGGGAGAGCGCAGGATTTCCTGAATTTCCACAGTATTTTCTCGCATTTCCTTGAAGCGCCAGCGAAGCTTTTCCTACGCTAGCAGGTTTTCAGACCACGGGACGGGCTTCATACAGGGATTCGGGTCAGCCGCAACCTGGCCGTGCTATTGGTCTTTTCCTCTGTTTTTCTCTCTTGCTCCTTTCGCCGCGTTTAGTCCAATGCCCGCTCGCGCCCCCCGTCTGTCTTGCTAATATTTGATCACAATTAATCCAAGCTTATGGCTGCTTGCTTTCCTCCGGATGGGCTCGCTCCATTCTCTGCATCGGGAATGCCGCTTATTGCTGCCAGGCTCGGTTATCTCCTCGTTTTCTTCCGTTTTCATCGATCGAGTTGCCAGGGTTGGCTGGCAATCGATTATTCTTGCAATCGATTACGAAAATGTGCTTTTTAAATATTCTACATACGGCCGCATAAAATTCTCGAGAAATCTCGAGAAAAATCTCTTTTGAAAAATTACATGTATAATTAAAGAAAATCTTATGAAGCTCAATTGATTTTTTATTATTTATTAACTGTCCTAATTTTATACACACACAACGTATTGTAATGTATGTATATAAATTTCATACCTTTAGTAGTAAAGAACTAACATATTGATATTCAAAAAATTATTATTGAATAATTGAAATATATATCTTTGACAGAACTTTCTAAAAAAAAAACATTGGTACAGAACATTTTTAACTTGTAAGATAAAAAAAATGTTAATTTTCTCATACACACCATGAACATTTAAAGTAAAAAAATTAAAATGTTTTATTTCTAGCTGTGATTTGAAATAGTTTTTTAAAAAACACAAAGCATCTAGCGTTGCGTCTGCCAGTCGAGATCTTTTCTTTGTAACAAAATCATTGACATTGGAAAATTGCGCTCATTTTGTGTGTAGGTCGGTTTAATTGTAGACGATAGATCAAATAGTTGTAGCATATTTTTAGTTTTCTCACCAGCTGTTTCAAATATACCTAGTAAATTCCATTCTCGAAAAATAACAATAATTTCTCGAGAAGTGCAAAATTTAAAAATTTGGCTTATCTCGAGAATTTCTCGAGAAGAAACACTAGGTGTAGCGCAGGGAAGGATGGGGGGGGAGGGGGGGTCGGAGGAGATTCAGGTGAAACCGGGAATTCCGCCGGTGATTTTTCGGCGGAAGGTCAGCGGCGTCGAGATGAGGCCATTGTCCGGTTGACGTTGAGCATCCAGCCAAACCGGCGTTACCGAAAATATTTGAATGTGAATATACCGTGGATGCGTACACCGCCGGCTACGAAAATATAATTCAGAAACGGTTTCAACAATGGGAGGAAGGGTGTGCCGGGCTTCACGGCCCGTTTTATCTGTTATGTAAATCGATGCAAAATAGTGGCGACGGCGGCGTCGGTGTGGGCGGCCGTGCAACCGACGCAGAGATGCGAACATTGTGTGTAGGTAGGTGGGCATACGCCGCCTATGACCGACGCGACGCGACGCGACGCGCGACGTCGAGCAGCCGCCGGCCACGAGTTAAGACACATTTGTCACTTTCTGGTCGGGCGGGCCGCGTGTCCGTCCCGCGACCCAGAACAATTTCGAAGAACTTACGACGGTCCGGGGAAAAAAAAAAAATTAAACGCGGTCAACTTGACACAAATGGGGCCCGTTCCGCGAGGAAATGAATCTCGCGGCTCCGTGTGGAATTCTACCGTAATTCTTCTCTCGCGCACGAAATTCGCCGAGCACGCCGCGATACGTACCGATCCGAAAGTGAGGATTAAATGGAACTGTACTACCTTGTTCAACAGTTTTAAATAAGAAACTTTTCTGCGAATATCTCGCAAAATCATCTCCGCCTGAATACGAAAGTCATGTTCGTATTCGGGAAACGAATCGAATGACGTTTAATATGTACAATATAGGGTGAACCTTATTTTCCAAACAACGAATTTTTTTCACGACGCCCCCCAGAATTGATCCTCTAGGGGAGAAAAAAATTTGTGCAAAGTTCGATATCGATCGGAAAAAAGGATCGCGTGGCGCATTTAAGTTGGAAATTATGAAAATTTTGTAATTCACCTTAACTATGGAGTATGACCATCGTTGGATTTGTATTTTTTTTATATATACATTTATATTTATATTTATATTTATATTTATATTTTTTTAAATAACGATGACCTTGAAGTTTCGAAAATTTGATTTCCAAAAAATTTTTTATTTTGCCATTATATTTACCTTATTGAACAGTGTAATTTTCTCCTCTGGCATTTTTTCGTATAGCCACAAACAACAGAGATATTTAAATACCTACATTAAAATGTAGCACATTTTAATTGATGGTAGGACAGAACATATGTATTATCCTGTATAAGTAAAATAACATATTAGCTGTTGTAGTTTTGTAATGAAGCATACAAATTTTTTTCCAAGTATAGCTAACTTCTCAAAAAAATCCAAGTTGTATGATGGAATATTAAAAAAGTTATCGTCTTTTTAAGAGTGTCCGAATAGTAGTGGGAGTCACCCCCCCCCCCCTGGGAGTGGGCCCATTTGTAAAGTTCAGCCCCCTGCAGTTTTGATCGCAGTGGCTCATTTTGATTTCCTGGGATTTTTTTTGCGCGCATTCAGTTTTAATGAAACAGTCGCAACAATAAGTGGAACGCGCAGACTGATATAATGCAGTCACGCGAGTTTGCCCTCGCAACCGGCCGCGTGGTAACGCGATAACACCGAACCCGGCAGTATTTATAATTTAATAAAGGCAGCGCAACCGATTGGGCTTTTCGGTGTTTACCACGCCGAGCTACTTCGGATAAGCAGTGTTTTATAGTCGCGTGCGCGCGCGCGCGCTCGCGCTGGTATTATACTCGCAGCCAGGTTAAATGTAACGCGTAACGAATGTCTGATTTAGCCCCGGCTGTGATCCTAGTACACGAGGATTAAATTTTAAGAGTGGTTCTCCGTTTAATTCACCTTTCACAATACATTGTCGGTCGCCGTTGTTCCGCTACAGGTGTCATCGTCATCGATAAAACTTTAAACCAGCTTTCAATACGTTCAATAGCGGCGATCAATAATACACGCATAGCTGGTGGGGAACATTAATAAAGCAACGGATCGGCCGCGTTCGATGATTATCTAATTTCGTCTCGCTGGTTCCGTTATTAACGTGTATGTATCTCGTTGTTGCACACTTTTCGAAGAAAGCAATTCTTTCTTGAGATTCAGTTAAACCAATAATACGACATACATAGATTGCAGATTTTGTGCATTTATGGTTTCATTCTTTCAACTTGTACAACCAAACGTTATGTGAACTTTAACGTCAGTTTTCAAGAGAACGGTTCATTTTTTACCCATGGTTCCTCCGAGAAGTTTGTTCCTCTCGATGAGTAGAACGCGACGCAATCGTACAAAAAGTTTGACCTTGAGAAGTCGGTCAAGGTCAAATGCATCAAACTTTTTTAAACTGATTTACACATCATTTCTTGACACTACGTACACGTATTGCATAATAATTAACATAAAATCGTACTGTTAATCTATTATTAAGGGTCTAACTGCGTTCGGAGGAAAAAAGGCTGTCGCGTGTTCCACATACAAAATAAACGTTAATGGCGATGTAGGCTACCGGTGGGTAGGCGTTCCAATGACGCGTACCCCGTTCTTTTCCTCGGGACGTCCATACTTTTTCCCGAGCTGTTCTTCCTCTCGAAAATCGTGCCGAACAAACGAGAGAAGCCGGAGGGCCGCGGCAATCAGGAAGGTTTTTCCACGATCTCGTTGATTCTCCTTTTCTTCTCGCTGCTCTTCCCCTATTTCTTCGTGCATTGCCCATTTCCCCTCCTTTCTTCCGTTTTCTGCGAGACTGCAGCTTCGGAATCGTAGAACCCCCCCACACCCCCTTGTCCCATCCCTATCTGATGGTCCGTGTTAAATCGCCCATTACCCAATTGCCGTGCTGTACATATGTATCCGCGTGTATATGCTGTGTGCACGTATGAGCGTACAGTCGGTCACAAAATTTCACGTACACCCCTTAGATGTCGAACATTAGACAAAATTTTAAACTTGTACACTCTCTACGTATATAGACTTCGATCAATTTGTTTATTATGTGAAAACAGTGGCAATTATATTTACAACGAGTAACTATTTATTATAACAATCAATTTTTAAATGCTGGATAAAATGCCCTATATTAATTTGCAATATTCGTGTTAGCTAATTTTGCCATTTCAGTTAGAAAAGTATCCCGAATATGTGGATAAAAATTTCACAAAAATATAATAATAAAAACAAAAATGTCACTGAATTAGCTGTAAAAGATCAAAGGGTAGCGTGTCTGTTCACGATGTAGCTGGTGACATTTCGCTCCCGAAGTTTCCACATTCATATATCGAAGCATTACTGTACTTCGGCGAAGACTACGTTCGAATAATTACATTTTATTTTGCAACATGAATCTGAAGGACGGTAACGAGTTTTTCTGCTGCATCGTGCTTTTCTACCTTCGTAAAGGCATGGATGCAATGCAAACGCAAATGAAGAATTCTACAGTAATGTGTACATAGACACATATGAGAAGTGGTTTTCGAAATTTCGTTGTCTTCTTATAATAATTATACGAATTTGATATTTGATGTAAAAATTACGAAATTGTAAGGAAAGTAGTCAGAAATTGTTGAACAGAATGGCGAACATATTTTCCAATCAAATTTGTTTGAAGAGAAGATTTTACAAAAATGTGAAATCGAATGAACACGAAACGATTAAACATAGTCCGTTATATTGTTATCTTGTCTCTAATGCGTTCGCTAACAACTTGTACATAAAATATAAAATTATAGTTGAATATTTTCCAAAACTGAAATACTTTCCAATGTCCATTAAATAATGGAGATAGAGTGACACAATAAATCGAATTATTTAAAAATAACAAAATATTGTGCCATTTAATCACGGGGTACACTCTGAAAGAGTCTACATAGAAAAAATCATTATCAATCTTTATAAATTTTCATCTAACTCGTCGGTGGTTTTTTATCTTTCGCTGTTTCAATACGTGAAAATTCCGTTCTGGAACGAGTCTCGAATACGAGGCAGCTTCCATAAATCAATACGCCTGCACCTACTTTATGTTATCAGTGGACCGATTTGAAAAATAATTATTTAAATCGCAATATTCGTATTTCCGGGTATGAACGTGCTGTCAGCATCGCGCAGAGCATATCATTCCGAAGCTTCGAATATTTCTCTCGTAAGGGATTAATTCATTCGGCGATTCCGCTTTTAAAATTTCGTTGAAATTTTATGAAACGCGTCTCGCGAACTCCCACTCTTTTTCCCCGTTATCTTCCACCTACGGTTCCTTCTTCCTTCCTGTTTCTTGTTGCTCGTGTTTTGCACGCGTGCTCGCTGCGTCGCGTCGCGCAGATTCCACCGATTCGACCGTATCGCTCGGTCCGCACATCACCGTCGTAAATTGAACCCCCACCCTCCTTTCCCCTCCCCCTTCGCCGTTCTTCTGCCCCGCCTTTCCCTCTTTCCCGGTGCTCTTTCCCTCTTCCCTGAAGTCGTTCGATTTGTTCTGTGCACGCTCTTCGAATTACACGCGCGGAATAGCGTCGCGCCGAGCGCATTTCATCGCGAGCGCGAATCACACCGTCGTCACCCACGCCTCTAATTAACTTTTAATCCTTTTACTCCTATCGATGCTCCGAGACGCTTAGAAACTGCATCCCCCACTTCGCACCTGTCGACAGCTCGGATAACATTATTGTTTGTAATATACGCAATTCGAACCTCGTCGAAAATTCTTCCCTAGCGACAATTAAAACGCACAAAATCAAAATAATTTTAAACTTTATCATGTTACTTCTTCTTGAAAAATTTTATGCGAGCTACGTAAAAGGATGTGATTCTACGTTAGAATATCAGTCGAAAATGTTGAATAACATTTTTTAATGCGAGGCTCTGTTTTCGAGAAAATCGAGTCTGAAGATCCAGCGAACGCGTCTGACCATGACCAACCAAATCTACTTCCTGCGTACAGAGTCGCTAAAGACTCGTGTCCCCACTCTACCTTCCCCTTCCACGACGCTATTCCCCCATGCTTCCGTCACGGCCCGGTCACGTGACGCGTTCCGTCACCGTTGCGCGTGCGTCACAATGTCACGTGACACGTAGATCGAAAACGAGGACTCAAAAGAAAAAATGTTATTTCGACTTAATTTTACATGTAGAATCATCCCCTCCTCTTGAAAATGTGTAAAGATAATGGTAAAGTTTTTTTTTTAGCGAAAATATTAGCCTATTAAATAAATGATATATTTAAATTTGTGGAATTTATCGCAGCTTTCTCCGTGATACGCGTGAACAATACCTCTGAACACCCTATTCTTCATATTCCAATTGCACATATACAGGAACAGCATAGAATTATTGAGTCTTTAAAGTATCGTTTCCATTGAAAATATTGAAATATTGAAACATTTCACCAGTCTTGATTGAAATACATTTTTGATATCGCGACTGACGAATTTAATTATTGTCACAGAAATTGTGCTGAATTTCGCGATTGTCCTTAGAACGCTCGTAAATAATACGAGCCAATGAAACTCGGTTTTGTTGCGTTACTGGACAATAGTTTCGATTTCTTGCGGGGGTGATCCATTATTTTCGGGGCGATGTAATCTTGGTGACCATTTCACTTTGTTCGCATTGAAGCAAATAATGCGGCTATTATAACATCATTATTAAAATAATATAACATCATTATGGAAATTTGGCGCGACGATAAATTATACCGCGAATTATCTACATAAACATTGTCCACATAAATTGACTAACTCCAATAAAATAATGAATATCGTTACACGACAAACAAAATTTTTATTCTCGAAGCTTCGTGTCGATTTAACCTCATTTATTACGATTGGATTGTTATTTGAATTTTTGTTGGCATTTTAAAAATAGCACCTCCAATATTCGAAGCCGTTAAAGTTAAGTAAAAATTCAATTTTCAATCGCGTTATCCGCGAACAAATATTGTCTGTGCTTCGGGGTATCAAATATAGGTATTTGTTTTTTTATTAAAAACATATAATTTTGAATATCGATACTTCCCCCGTAGCGATTCGGCGTGCTCGCAGCGTACCGCGGGGCATGAGACTTTTAATGTCGCTCTGATGTGATATTAAAAAATTGTTCACATATCAGAGCTGTAGACTGCGCCATCACGGCCGAGAGGTAAATCAAACGCAACGAGCACTTAACGCTCTTGAAATTTTTGATTCGTCGCGCTCGACGACAGAACGATGCGTTTAACGAGCAGCGAGTGTAGTATTCGTTAAGCTTCAGCTCGTTAAAATTATATTTTTGGATACGGACCGGAACCGAACGGAATGGAATGCATCAGCGTCTTCTTTGCAATGTCTCACCGTGAGTTTCGAGCATTAAGGCGAATTTAGACTTTTCACTTCAGACGTATGTCACTCTGTATACATCTCTTGAATTTCAAGGTCGAAAGGTCAACATTTTTTTTTTTATCGCATCGTATTCTATTTCTCGCAAGGATAAAAAAGAAGGATCCATCGGTCGAAACTCAACCGTTCTCTTGAAAAATTATGGTAAGGTTTTTTTTATTATCAAACGGATTTTATTTATATTATATTTTCATTCCTCGGTCAGATGAATTTTACACGTATATTGTAAATGTAATATAATATAATATATATGTAATATATATAAATATAATATAAATAAAATCAGTTTGATAATGAAAAAACTTTATGATAATTTTTTTAAGAGGTCGGTTGAGTTTTGATCCATGCAAATTTTAGCCTTGTGACGAGTAGAATAAGATACAATAAAGAAAAATTGTTGACCTTTTGACCTTGAAAATGAATTATGCTTTCTTACACGAATTTCCAACAAACCGAGGATGTAGAATCATGATAGTCGTGACGTATAATTTCTTTACATCCAGTACATCCCAGATGATTCGTCCACAATGGAAGGTGTAACGATCATTTTAACGAAATCTGAAAATTATCATTCAACAAACAGTATATTACAACTTCACTTATTAACATTTTGAGAACTAGTAAATTAAATTCAATCACCGAAGAAATATAAATGGTTTCCATCTTCCACATAGTGGATGATTCCGTGAAGAAGTGTAAATTCGCCTTTACCATCGACCTGAGGGGATATCAATCTGCGCAGCTGCCTTTGTACCGATCACTCGTATTGCCATGGAAATTTGTGTCGGGCCGAAATTGAGACAAATAAAGCGACGGAAGTCTGTTCGATGTATAATATTGCTCCAGGCGGTCTGCCGTTATTAGCCTCCGTGACAAATCGGTGTTTACCGGTTGCTTCTATGTACATCAAGGATACCCTCCTCTTCCTCTTTCTTTCTCCTCGATCCTTTTATAAGTTCGAAAGGAGAGTAAGCACATCGCTTATCGTTTTTCTTAAAAGCAATGTAAAATTTGAAACATTTTTTCCGGACCTTTGTTCTGCGTAAAACTGATTCGATTAAAAATAAAGACGCCTTTAATTTTACTATTCTTCTGTATAGTCTTCTAAAAATAGGATGTCCCAAAAATGTCAGAAAACCTTGAACGGGGTGGTTCTTGACGGCATTTGAAGCAACTTTTTCCTTTACGAAAATGTTCTCCGTGGCTCCGTTAAGGAGTTATTAACGAAAATCACGGACCAATCCGAGCGCGGCTACTGCGGACGGATCGCAGCTCGGCCAATACCAACGTCAGGCTCAGCGCGAGCCGCCAGTATACGCGCTCTGATTGGTCCGTGTTTTTCGTTAATAACTCCGTAACGAAGCCATGGAGAACATTTTCGCAAAGGAAAAAGTTACTTCAAATGACCTTGGGAATTCTTTCAAGGAGATCCGGTTGGGACAATCTGTATAATATTTCCAATAACATAAAAAGTATTTCTTCAGCAGAGTATTTTCTCCCCTAGGACTGTTTTCCAGCGGAAAGGAAAATTCGTTATCAGATGGACTACAATTGTGTAAAGTTAGAATTAAAAAAAATGTTCAATCGACGAAAATCTTTGACTTAGTCGATATTGACGTACTATCGAGTTAAAGTCGCAGCGGAGAGGACTGCAATTGTGTAAAGTTAAAATTAAAAATAATTACAGTAACTTCCCTATGAATCGGGAAGTTAAAAAGTTCAATCGACGAAAATCTTCGAATTAATGGAAATTGACGTAATATCGATTTAAAATCGCAGCGGAGAGGGGGATCGCGATAGTAACTCGGTGGATCGTTTCGGTTGATTTCGCGTTACCCTTTGCCGCTGTTGATATAACCGCAAAATTTTCGTCAGCGACAGCGTAATGAAGCGGGGCCGGTTAAGAACGTTCCTCGTGTTCATTCGCACCGCTCCGGATTTTGTCTTTGACGGAGAAGAAGAAGAAGATATCCGGTCTCAAAGAGCTGCAAGGTGCAAAACGTAATATTCAGCATTCCGAAAAGTTTTCAGTTGATTAAAGCCAGTTAAGGTCCTGGCCCCGGTGTAAAGGCCGTTAGAAGTTGCTACGGCCCCGGCTATATCTCGGCAAAGAGTGGTTTGCAACTCTTCGCAAACAGCGTTGCTCGCTTCCGGCATTATTCAGGTCGAATTTAATATTCGCTCATTATTCAAAATTAGCTTGACTTCCCTGGAGTCACGGTGCCGTTTCACTAGGTAGCCGGTAGGGTGGTAGAAATCGTGATTATTGCAAACCCGCGGAGATAGATTAAAACGAGAAAGAAGAAGGGAGAATAACGAGGCGGGAGAGACTCGCAAAACAGCCGTATTAATGCAACAGTTCCTGATTTATTGATTCAGTTTGGCCTCTTGCAAGCTGCACTTCTTGAACGCAGTTACACAGTGTTAATATTTCGCGTCGCAACATACTACCGGCTGCTAGACCCTCTTTGGCATTGATTACTTTAATACAACTTAATAATTTAATAATAGTCTATAATTTAATAATGTGCGTACGAGTCAACACTTCTAAAATGTCAATACTATTGACACAATTAGTTCGAAAATTTAATAATCACGTAAAGAATCTATTAATTCTATTTCTGAGTAAATATTATCTAGAATTGTTCACATGTACTGGTAATTTGTGCTCCAGTGGCTTTATTTGTTAAATGCGGATGTACTATTATTAGTATACTGCGGATCTCTATGCAAAATGTCTTCGTCGATTCCATGACACAGAAACTGAAAAAAAATTTCCTTCTTCTTCTAGTTATTTTATTAAACTGAAACTAATACTCGTCGATATTCTTAAATTTTTTAAATGTGTCTATTGGTTTAAATCGTACGTACCAATTTTTGTTATAAATGCATAAAAGCCGCTGTCTAATGATTAGCAATATTTAGTAGTATTTGAAAAAGCGAGTATTGCAAAAGTACTTCAGATATTAATATTCCATTTTTTTTTCTGTTGCAGGTGAGTCTGGAGTTGTTAAGCTAAGAGTCGCATTTTGTTGATTTGCATATTGAAATCAGGTGAGTTCTAACTACGAACAATAAATAATAAAACCCCCGTCTGTAGTAAAAATAGAAATTCATTAATATTAATATACATGTTGCATTCTAAATTTTAATTGACACGCATAAACATCCACAATTTACAATGACTATAGGTAATTTGTAATAACTTGTGTTATATATATAAACGACTTGCATAGCCTTTTCATTTTGAATATGCACATGTTCCACTGATGAGTGTTCTCAAGCTCTTCCAAACAAATACTCTCGTTTAACTCAAACACACGCACACACCAACACAGGGCTTCTCGTAAAGCTAAGTAGATCCCCTAATGTAGTTTAAAATTAAGGCTGCGAGCTCTAGATTAAAGGGCGTTTTAAGCTAAACTGCTTTCTATAGAATAGCGTTTAACCTTAAACAGGGAGGCTAGACGCGCTGGTCGGCGGACATTTTGAAAGTTTCGGTACACACATTTAATAGGAGACGGCTCATAATTCGAGTGGGTAGTGGAGCAATAACTAACAAGATGTTAACAAATATTTGCTGTTTGCCATTTTGAAAGAACCATTTTAATTAACCATCGCCATTTTAATAGTTGTCGTCTGTTCTATCATTCGGTAATCATTTGAAATGGTGGTTAGTAAAAATGTAAAATTTAAAAAGAAAATTTTAACCCCTAGCACTCGAGTGGTGACTCAGAGTTACCATTAAAAATTACTGTCCCATTGTTTGCATTATTAAATATGTTGGTATCTAATAAATTATTAAACAATTAAGTACTGTATGAGGTATTGTATCTGTTTCATATCCATAAAATGAAAAAAATTATATACAATGGAATTATTCTAGGTTGAAAGAAATGTTTAATTTTCGAGGTTGAAATAGCTCCGACTGCATGGGATTAAATTGTAAAAAATTGTTAATGGTAAAAAAATAGCGTTTTCTATAAATTAAAATAACATTTCTTAATGGAAGTTCCTGTATACAGGGTGAGCCACCTAACGTTTGCACCTCAAATATCTTTGTTGTTTCTAAAGATACGTAAAATATGGTAAGGAATGGTGAATGGTACAATGGGGCTGACACGATGACAAAAAAAAATGTTGTTGTTACGTCATTTTTTTTAGAGATGTCAAGGTCACCTTGACTTTTTAAAATGGAAACATTCCTTTTTAAACACCTACAATGATAGTCCCTTTCATTAGGAATTAAGTGACTATAATTATTCCAAGGTCATTCAAGGTCACAGACAGAGAAAACGTACAAGATTTAGAATATGAAAGCAGAATACGTTTATCACGATCGAGACTTGTAGTAAATAGTAAACATACTCTCAGATGATTTTAAATGTTAGATCACTGTAATATAAACAATATTAACAATCAATATAAAGTTACCAAACGCTACGATGCGTATTTACCGAAACATTTAGAGCTAATTTTCTAAATCTTATAAGTTCTCTCTGTCTGTGACATTGAATGACCTTTGGAATAATTATAGTCACTGAATTCTTAATGAAAGGGGCTATCATTGTAGGTGTTTAAAAAAGGGTGGTTCCATTTAAAAAAAGTCGAGGTAACCTTGATATCTAAAAAAATGTCATAAAAACAAACATTTATTTTGGTCAGCCCCGTTGTACCATTCAACTTTGTCCATACCATATTTTACGTATCTTTAGAAACAACAAAAATATTTGAGGTGCAAACATTAGGTGACTCACCCTGTATAAGCAACGATGTTATATTTAGCGATTACCACTTCTGTGCTCAAGGGTAGTAAACTAATTTTATTTTTTTATTAATATTGCATTTTGAATCTCGTAAAGCTGTCATAATACGCGATTTAGTGTCGCTAATGATAGCAGTCTTTTCGGCGAGGCGGTCAGCGTATGAAATAGTCGAACACAGCGGAACCCGGGAGGAAAGTGTACGTAACATGCGAAAGTATTAGCGACCACACGTACGCGTCGGTATATAGGGCTGGTTTTGATCGGGACATTAGCATGCGCGGCGGTCGTTTTAGCCCATGGCACGGGGTATAACCGGCGTATCGTCCGATTATTTGCCAGAGGGTGCACACCCCACCGCATTGAGTGCGGCTGATATTGGCTATGCGGAAAACGTGCCCCTTGGGGAAGGGATACAGCGGAGTTAATGCGATCACCATACGAACTACTATCCTAGAGAACGACGTACCTACTTCGAGGGACCTGCGCCGCGCTGCGCGTCGCGTTATACAAAACGATATAAAAACTAAAGTTGCTTTATGCAATAGCGCGCATGAAAAATTATTAATTTTTGACTAGGTTAGGTAAGCAACAGTCGTGCAAACGTGAATTGGTTTCATTAAACCTACGAGGATCTTTTTATTTCACAGTTAATGAAATTACGAAGACTCTTCCAAATGATTATTCCGTTTAATTAATTTAACAAATAAATTTAATCTTCGACACGTGGTGAGTGAGATTGTAAAAAATTGTTAATTGAAGAAGGGTCTGGAAGAAGGGCCTGTGTTGAGTTTTTTAAATTTTGTAGCAGCGAAATTTTGAATTGAATTCGTGAATTGTAATAATAAAAACCAGATGAAAATGACATAGGCCCTTCTTCCATTGGAGGAAAACTGAAAATTGAAAGAGATTTTTTAGGGTTTGTTTCACTAAATTTTAAAGCAAAATAAGTCTTCCATGAAAAAACGGTTTTTCTAAAAATCACGACAAGGGCCCTTCTTTCGGACACCCATACAATTGTGAAAAAAAAGGGATAGCGTTTTTTCACAAATTTAAAATAACACTTCTCAAAAGTATGCTGTATTTAAGTTGACGATGTGAAAAATTTGAATTTTATTGTTTCTTACGTACAGAATTGAAAAATTACAGTTAAATGACTATACGTCGTGATCATTCTAGATACAGCTTGCTATTTCCGACAAATTCTACAATTTAAACCCAGCGCAAATCGCGAACAGAAAAAGATGGTCGCAGTTCGAATCCTTTAAGATCGCTGATCTATTGGCAGAAGATGATCGTCCGAATATTACGTTATCGCCGGTACCAATCAGAATAGCATCACGGCGCCGTGGTAACCAGTTCGACGTCACAGAACAGCCGGAGAACAAATGAAAAAGGATATCGCGAGGCGGGCATGGTTTAATTCAATCTCTCTCGCCGAAGAGTCATCCGGCCGCGCCGCGCCGCGCCGCGCCGATTGCACACCTCAAGCTCGCGAGACACCGAGGCGCATTTCCTCGAGGAACAATTATATTTCGCAGACCGGCGTTCCGACTAAAAGTATCGGTCTCGCTCGGGGGAAGTGCAATATCCCATTATATTCCATATTGACGGTGCAGCCGGGGGGATAGAGAAGATTGCGGGAAGAGCAGACTGGAATCGCGTTCCGCTCGTGACCGTATCGCGGTGGAATCGCGATCCAGAGAAGAGGCGAAAAGGCTGGCGCGATGCTGGAAGACTTCTCGGCTTCGCACGTCGCGGCTACTTAGAGATTAATCCGGTATCGCTGATATCTCGTTCGAGGAGGGGATGGGTAGCGAGAGAGAGAGAGAGAGAGAGAGAAAATGAAAGAGGGGAGAAAAAAGAAAGAACCGAACGATGAAATTACTTGGAGGTCCGCGGCGGCGGCGGAGGCGGCGGAGGCGGTGGATGAGAGGTTATGACGTAGACCGATGGACGGTCGAAGGAGAGAATTTTATCGGCGGTCAATCGGCTATATAGGATTATCCCGTGCGGTGATGTGTGGCAGTGTGTGTACACACCGAGCTCTAATCCAGTTGGGGTTGGCAGGATAGTTTGCCGATACAACCGTTCCGATATGTGCGTGTGACCTACGGGTACGTGTGCACGCGTACGTCTATCTCGCCCACGTAGGCTGCTGCGTCTCCGAGTTTGACCGCGTATAGTTGACAGGGCCAATAATGCGGAGCGCAACCCGACCGCAGCGTAAATCGCGTAAAATCCTCTCGGTCACCCTTCCCTCCCTCTCTACCCCCCACCCCCACGTGGATCCCGGCGATAGATAGTCCCACTGAAATGCGCCCGTTGTCAGTCAACTCGAAACACAATTTTGGACGTCTGAGAAATTATTTTGTCACCGATCGCGAGACCCTTTATGCAAAATAGAAATTGCATCAATTGCAAGCATGTAAAATTAATATTTTCTTTATGGTACGACAAGAGCTCAAGGGGATCATCCCATGTGAGAGCTACTTTTTCTTTCTTCTTTGGGAATTTTTTTTGAAGGACCCTTAAAATATACGTTCCTGAAATTTTTACCACACATTTATTGATACTTTAGCAGTCTCTCAGAATTTTTTCAAACCAAAATAACGAGTTGGTTCGATTTTACACCGTTTGGAAGACACTCAACGACAAGAGCTTAAGGGGGTCATCCCATGTGAAAGTTACTTTTTCTTGCTTTTTTGGGAATTTTTTTCGAAGGACCCTTAAAATATACGATCCTGAAATTTTTACCACATATTTACTGATACTCTAACAGTCTCTCAGAATTTTTTCACACCAAAATAATGAGTTCGATCGATTTTACACCGTTCGAAAGACACTCGTGTGTTAAAAAAGTAGGTTGATGGCGACCATGATTCCGGAGGTTTCGATCATCTGAAATCGAAAAATCAAACGGCACTTTAGTTTGTAGACCAGCGGCTATCGCCGGTACCAAAATAATATAAAAATATCGAAAATTGAATTTTTGGCACGGTTTTAAACGTTAAGTTCCAAGTTTCGTGATTTTTTTTCGTCTTTTTCAGCTTAAAAATATACTATAGCAGGTATCAGAAATATTGTGATACGAGCGAGAACTATAGATGCGCTGACTATACCATAAAAATTTGAGTGAAATCTGTTCAGTAGTTTTTGAGATATCATGGTCGCGAATATGAAAAATACAGTTTTGAGAAAAACGCGTTTAAACGTTTGCAGCATAAATTAATGTCCAGCTGGTTGATATTTCACTGGTTATTTATTAATACTTTAACCGTAATGAGGCAAACAGCTGCCCCCTTCTCGAAATATCCTTTTACCTGCATATTCTAGGAATGTTGCATTTTGTGAAAAAACATTTTTCGATTTTTTGAACCTGCCACATGGGTTGACCCCCTTTAGAGAACGTTTTAGTGCACCATTTTTGCAGGAAAAAAGTGCAACTATTTTTTTTTTTTTGTATCTTTTCGGCAATTTTACCAAATTTCGAACCGATCGTTGTTGAACGTTCAATATTTGATTAATTTCAACAACGGCTCTTTTTATCCAGATATTTCGGCGAACTTCTGAATAGAAATTGTACGTTTCGTTATCAAAACAACAGAACTCAGAGCTAACAGTACTTGCCGTACACAGAACACGGTAAATATTTAACTTAAGACTTCAGCAGAGATGCGTAGACGCAAGGATGTCCGATCTTTGAGTAAGTCAGACTTCGTTCTAATGGCAAACCGGGAAGGTAAAGCAGTCTAAACATTGGGATGTGTGTCATGCGACTTGTTTGTTTGTGTGTTTATGTAGCAAGTATACATATAACTGCAGCTTTGTTAGCCTAGTAGCAGAGTCCTTGGTTGAACGAGTACTTACAATTTTCATAGAATTATTTTCAACAAAATATGAACTCGATTACGTCAGAGAATATTACACAATGACGTGTTGTTAGACTGCCGGAGATTTATGGAAAATGTTAATAATTTTAATAAGTCGTCAATATAATTTTGTTTTTCTATTATCCCATGCATCCATGAACTCGATTAGGTCAGAAAATATTACACAATGACGTCTCGTTAGACTGCCGGAGATTTATAAAAAATGTTAACAATTTTAATAAGTTGACAATATAATTTTTTTTTCTATTATATCATGCATCCATGAACTCGATTAGATCAGAAAATATTACACAATGACGTGTTGTTAGACTGCCGGATCTTTATCGAAAATGTTAATAATGTTAATAAGTCGACAATATAATTTTTTTTCTATTATACCATGCATCCATGAACTCGATTAGATCAGAAAATATTACACAATGACGTGTTGTTAGACTGCCGGAGATTTATAAAAAATGTTAATAATTTTAATAAGTCGATAATATAATTTTTTTTTCTATTATACCATATATCGCCTTTTGCGATAAATGCATAAAATCTACTTACTATGTATGAAGTATGGGAGGATCGAAAAAGTAATTAACACCAGAAATCTGAGCTTCTCAATTTCAGTTTTAAATTGCGTTAATATTGCTGAATACAGAATTTTCGCGGTTGCCGAGTGGCCGATCAGCGCGTTAAAGCGTTCACGTGACCCGATGCATTTCAACATTTTTCCGAAAAACGTCCGAAATCGTCGGTCCAACGGCGCAATAATCGCTGCTTTGTTGTACCACTTTATTTCGAAAACTTCCGATCAATTTATACGAATTCCCTCTGAATAGAATTCGCGCTCGCCAATAATCGTTTCCCCGGACATAATTGGTTCGTTACACAATATCAAATACATTTGGTGAACGGTGGTTTCAGTGGCATTCTTCGTTTCCGGCGGTGTGATCAAAGCACTGCCAAACTGGATTCCAACAACGGTTCGCGCGACACCTTTGTCTCCAAATTTATCGCGCTTTGATGCTCGCGCAGCTAGCTCGCGGGAAACTATTAACCTGGATGTAATCGCCGAACCGATAAGACACCCTTACTATGCATTTATACAGGGTGTCCCAACATGTCTTCAACTCCCGGAAATGGGAGGTTCCTGAGGTCATTTCAAGCGCCATTTTCCTTTTGAAAAATGTTATCCGAGGCTTCGTTTGGGAGTTATTAACGAAAAACGCGGACCAATCAGAGCGCTAGCTAGACGCTTCCTGGCACGTTCAGCGCGGCGAGCCGGCAGGCGGTTGGCTGAACATGCCAACGAGCGTCTAGGTCGCGCTCTGATTGGTCCGTGTTTTTCGTTAATAACTCCTAAACAAAGCCGCGGACGCCATTTTTGTTAAGGAAAATGTTGCTTCAAATGACCCAAGGAACCACCCATTTCCCAGAGTTGAAGACATTTTGGGACACCCTGTATAATACAGATAGGAAGAGACGAGAAGAAGAACAGAGAAAATAGGTCTGACAAGGGAACATATTCAGTTGATACACGCCGATTTTGATGGAACTTATGTGAGATATAGTCCTTCGAAAAATATTTGACACGTATTTTTTTCTATCGGCAGCCATCCACTCTGAGGGGGTGAAAACAGCCCTCGAAGTCAGGGGTCAAAACCACATTTTTCGAGGAACAAAAAAGTTTGATAAAAAATTCTTGAGCGACTACATGTCCCATTGAAAAACACACAATTAAAAAAAAAATTCAAATTTTTTAGACCTCTGGTTTCCGAGATATCTAAAAAAATATGGTTTTGACGCCCAACTTAGAGGGCTGTTTTCACCCCTTCAAAGTGGATGGTTGCCGATAAAAAAAAATACGTGTGAAATATTTTTCGAAGAACTATAGCTCACATTAGTTTCATCAAAATCGGCCATTCTCATCTGAATATGTTCCCTTGTGAGATTAGAGTTTAGGATAGAATAAAAAACCAGGTCGAAACTAGTCAGATGTGCGTCCAATCTTTGATTCTCTGTCTGAACGTTCCGCGGCATCTGCTCGCGAGAAAAATCGTCAGGTTTAATGAATGAAACGCATTCCTCTTTGTGGACTCGCCTGCGGCAGCTAACAGTAATGACGTCCCTGAGGATGGAATCGACTTTGTAAACCATAGCTCTTCATTGCACATAACGCTTTGAATACCGTGAAAACATCTAACCGCGAGGAAGACGACGATCGATTCGAGAAAACATTTTTCGAACCGAATAATTTTATAAAATCATACAGGTAAATGAATATCACACATCTTTAATAACGATAATTTTACTACACTGTTGGGCATTATTTATGTAAATGTAAATTTAAATGATTATTTCAAAAAATTATTTGTTATTTGCAAGTTTAAAGAAAAGACAAAAATTATTATTATTTATATAGATCTAAATAAATTACACTTGGTTTCATTGCAGGCAATATTAATTGTGATACCAGATTTAATTTTGAGGTACTTGATTTTAGAGTTTCTATATTTATAATTAGACTCCGGATCTTTATGCAAACTAAAAAGTTTATGCATCAATTGCAAGACACTAATAATATTAATATATTGAAAATAATATACAGGGTGTTTCGTTTAAAAAAGGACACCGAAATATCTCCTCTATCTCTGAAAATACAAAGAATGTTTCTGACGTAAGCTAAATGGCTTCAAAAGACGAATCAGATGGAAGAATCGTTTTTTATAAATTGTAATTTTTTAATCGTTTTTTCAAGGTCACTCGTGTTTTTTACGTATATAGCAAACATTATTGTGCATTCACCCATGTTTAATAGCACGACCTTGAAATGACCTTGAACTCTACAATTTGCTAATTCATGCAGAACTTACTTTCAGCGACATATCAGATTTCAACGGTAACGGAAATTCGACCATGAACTTGAACTTGTAAATAAACACATTGTATCATTCCTCTGTATTTCGAACATTTATTGCAGTAACAAATGTGATTATTTACAAGTTCGAGTTCGTGGTCGAATTTCTGTTACCGTTGAAATCTGATACGTCGCTGAAGGTATTCTGAAAATTCTGCATTAATTAGCAAATTTCAGAGTTCACGGTCATTTCAAGGTCGTGCTATTAAACATGGATGAATGCACAATAATGTTTGCTATAGCATACTACATAAAAAAAATGATTAAAAATTACAATTTACAAAAAACGATTCTTCCATCTGAGTGAAACACCCTGTATTAATACTCTTAAAGTTTTAGAATTTTTTCACTGTTCTAAATTGCATTCAGTTTTGCCATAAATGCACAAAAGCCGGAGTCTATTTATTATATTTGCGAAATAAGGAAGGCAACTATAATGAGTTTTTAGCACCCATTAATTTCCGCAACGGATTCGTTAAAAATTCAGTTAAAAATTGGTGATACCGAGACGTAAAACAATTGAGAACTTCATCGGAGACTTTCTGCGGAAGTTGCGGAAGTTGCCAGGAGAATTAATCGGGAAACGCGTTAATAATTCATCTACGACTTTAACGATTAATTTGGCCTCGAGAATTTCTAAACGTGGCGAACACGTTACCGAAGATATTTAAGCTTGCTTCTGATAGCATAGTCACAGTTTCTACACTTTTATCGTAAGCGATTATTAAATAATAACAAAGAATGTAGCAAAATGTCTCCTAGAGATCCACAGTCTAATTACCGAGTACCGCATAATGGACGAAGAGCAACCGCGAATCACGGAACAAATTATTTTTGACTTTTGACAATCGGTTGGAACGTGTTCGCGGTTCCGAGCGTGTTTAAACATTTACCCTAAAGCACAGTCCACAGTGGTTCTGTTTCGCGGATGCGTGTTCAACCGGCAGCAAGCTGTCGAACAGCAGTTTAATTAATGAGGGACAAGCCTTGATTTAATCTGGTTTTTAATTAAAACGTCACAGGAACGAAAAGGAGAGAACTCGTTTACTCTTGCAGCTTACTTTATCACGATCGATAAGACTGTCGGAAAACAAGGCGAGAGGCGAAGAGAAAAGTTGGCTGGGTTAGGTTAGAGAGCAGGAAGCTCATACGCGGACAGCGAGCCCCGAGTATAGTGGTTGCAAAATTTGATCCGCTCCTCGTCATCCTAAAAACATAATCAAACTTCATGGATAAGGGAAACGCGGCAGGGGGCGTGCGCGCGCGCGCGCTCGCGAGCGCGTCTTCCCTCTATTTTTGCCTTCGGGCGCTTTCTTTCTCGGCGAACGCTCTTTCATCTTCTACTTTACGCCGCCCTCCTCTCCTCTCCTCTCTTCTCGCGCGACTCGGTGCGAGAGAGCGTCGCGTTCGCCTTCTCCTCTTCCCTGCGAGGCGTAAATTGGGGCATAAAAGATGACGCCGACGCTTGATAACGTTATCTCGCGATAGAGAAACTTTTTATCTTTCTCCGTGTGTTTCTATTCCTCTTTATCAGCCGGAGTTCCCCCCTCCCTTCGCCCGGGGAAATTGTTTTCAGCCTGACAATTTCTTCACGCCGTTCCCACGCCTCGGACGCGAATCACGACACTCCGCTTATCTAACGCTCGGAATTTCTCACTCTGTAATGCCTCGATTGCAGGTGACACTGCTGGATATTTCTGGAAAATTTAGCCCAGCTCCAGGCGTACCACGAAAGTTTCATCGTTGGAAATTTGTACTTGTGTAATGAGAAAACTCTTTTTTCAATAATTTCCATGTGACATTTTTATTAGCGTATTCGTGACATTTTTCTGATTAAAATGAGTCCAAACATGACACTATTCGGAGCAGATTGTGGAACCTCGATTATCCGAACCGATATCTCCATGATCTAAGAAATAGACTCGAATCACGACACTACGCTTATCTAACACTCGGAATTTCTCACTCTGTAATGCCTCGATTGCAGGTGACACTGCTGGATATTTCTGGAAAATTTAGCCCAGCTCCAGGCGTACCCCGAAACTTTCATCGTTGGGAATTTGTACTTGTCTAATGAGAAAACTCTTTTTTTAATAATTTCCCTGTGACATTTTTATTAGCGTATTCGTGACATTTTTCTGATTAAAATGAGTCCAAACATGACACTATTCGGAGCAGATTGTGGAACCTCGATTATCCGAACCGATATCTCCACGATTTAAGAAATAGTTACGTAGACCAGGCCCGGGCAACTTCTTCTCCCTCTTTCGCTTCACGACTCCCACCACCGGTGTAACAGTTCCCCCACCTCCTCCTTTACTAGATAGGAGTTTGGTGGGGAGGACCAAGGAGTGGGGAGAGGAATTGTACTCGTTTGCCGCGATCTGACGTAGACTGTTACCGAGCTGCTGAGATGACAAAACTATTAATATAATTTATAATTTTATACTAATTATGAAGTGAAAGAATTACTGGTTGAATTAAGGAGAAAATGAATAGTTTCTGGACAGTTAGAGAGAACTCGTGATCCCTAGTTAAATGTCGTATCAAGTTCCTGGTGTACCACGAAATTCAGATATAATCATGGTTGTACGTAAGCGCACCAAATCGCAGTCCAATAATAAGATTTGTGCGCTTTTGATTACCGCAATCCGAGAATTACTCGATGCACAGACCCACTTTTAATTTCCCCCCGTGTTCGTTCTGCAAGCATAAATTGGATCTCGACAAACCGCGCCAGGACTTGCCACTGTTATACAATAACAGGGGATCTCTTTTGTTTCACTCTGGTCGGCATTGGTGCCCGTTTTGCCGAGCTTCCAGCATCACGGGAAAAATCCCTTCTTTTTCATCCGTTGACGTTTTTTTCTTTTTTTTTTTTTTTGCATTCACGTATGACCCATATAGGTATAAAGGTCTGAGTAGGTTTAACGGTACGCTTTCGGGTTGGGTTAGAGCGAGTCAGGTGTAGCGAGGTGGGTTTCTCGCTACAAATGGATGTAAATTGCGGAAATGAAAAAGCGATCGCACGTGAAACTCCGGCTAAAGCATCGAACGAGAGGCCCTTTCTCTCGAGACAGCCATGAATCTGCTGCCTTAACGCTTCTTCGTTCCACGCGGCATGCGACTCTCAAATGTTAAACTTACGTTCCGATGGAAATTAGAACGCAAAACAAACTTGGATTCGCCCCCTTTGAATTGTTCGACAATTCAATTCGACGGTAGAACGTTGTTAAGGAAAATTCGACTTCGTTTGTCATCAGTTTCAGAATTAGACTGCCGATTTTATGCAATTTATAACAAATTTGGAAATTTATGACAGTAGTGTGATTAGAAAATTGTGTCGACGTACTGTTATCGCAAACAATTTTTATTTCGCGTAAAGATTCTAACAATGACCGGAAAATATCAGTGACAGTAAAGTTTGTAAACTCCAGTACTCATTAATAAAATATCTTCTAAACTAATAATTTTTTGACATAAGTGATTCAGTACTTTTACGTAGGGAATAACGACTAGCATCAAGTAGTGCATTAAAAATATAAGATTCCAATTAAAAAACAAAGTTGACCTTCGTATGACCTCTACGCTTCCACATAGAAAAAAGACGTACTGTTATCGCAAACAATTTTTATTTCGCATAAAGATTCTAACAATGACCGGAAAATATTAGTGACAGTAAAGTATGAAAATTCAAAACTGTGACTCCAGTACTCATTATTAAGATCAAAATATCTTCTAAACTAATAATTTTTTGGCATAAGTGATTCAGTACTTCTACGTAGGGAATAACGAGTAGCGTCGAGTAGTGCATTAAAAATATAAGATTCCAATTAAAAAACAAAGTTGACCTTCGTATGACCTCTACGCGACCAGATAGAAAAAATCCTGCTTTAACTTGTGTCTGTAACATTTGATATGTTAATTTTAAAGAAGCAGCAAAATATTTATTAAGGCATGAATATAGGCTGCCATCGAATCGTCGAAAACATTCGCGAGGATTAAACAAGTGAAAATAAATTTCATATTTATTATTTTCTAAATAGATTCTATTGAATTCCTCGTTTTCCTACCGAAGGATTTTTATCGATTTAGATTGTCCCGATCTGTATGGGTCACGCCCCTTGTTCCTCGTATGATAACACGGACAGGAGCTTTCCTTTCATAAAGGACGATTTTCGGACGAGTCGCCAGAAAAGATCATACACGTTGATAGCCGGCGCAGAATCTGGTTTATTGGTCTCGGGATACGCGATTTATTCAGGTTACCTGGGGATCTATTCGGTCGCTCAAAGCCGGCGGATCTTCGACACAAAAGAATCGCTTCTTTCTTATTTCGTCGGATTGCATTTCATGCTTATTCGGCCACGAGGTATTGTTCGATCATGGTGAAGAGAGGAGTTGGATCGCATCGTTTGGAGAGATATGATTTCGTAGATTTAGTAGATCAATGACAGCCACTCCTCCCGTTGCACTTCGACGTACGAACGATTATTGACTTAATGGGTCAACCATCGAATGATCGAAAGATTCGAGAAATTCATTATTTTATACCGGGTGTACTCGTTTTGTCATTATTTTTAGGCATTTCCGGTAATAATAATTTTTCATTAAAATGCACAATATTTTAGTGTTTGAGGTCATTTCAAGGTCATATAGTATAATACACCGTCGAATTCGTCTCGTCGTCAGAAAAAATCCTACGATGTCCAAAACATATGGTGCCATTTAAAAAACTCAAGGTAACCTTTAATTTTTAACGCAGAAAGCATTTTTTGCGATTTAAGAAAATGCGGACATGTAGCCCACCAAATATTGATAGAATTTGGTCTCAAACATTTTTTAATTGCACTACCGGAAATGTCTGATAAATAGTGACAAAAGTTAACGGGTACACCCTGTATGTGCATATTATCATCATATATGTATCCACTCAGATTAACAATTCTTATTTCCCCCAGATTTGTGTCGACTGCGTGTGCAAGTTCGCAGAAAAATCCGTCGAATAGTAACCAGGAAATCTTGCACACACAGTTTTGAAAAAATGCTTTTCAAGAAAATGTGTTTCGCGTTTGTGAAAGAAATATTCTGTACACTTATAATGCAGTCTCGAACTTTTGCCCCGCATTCGGTTCAGCGGTTATAACGATGTCAATTTCCCGAACTTCAAAAGACCCTTTCAGGAATAAACTTTCAAAGATTCAAGCTATACTTGAAAATTGCGAAATGTCAAAAATATCCGAAGTTATCGTTTCACATATTCCCCATGTCCAGAGAAACGGGAATACGCAATCACTATTTTTATGGGTGCATAGAATGGGTTAAATAATTAGTAAAATCTACGTTTAGTCAAATATTTAATTTTTCTTCGCTTCACTGTTGCAAAATTCAAGCTATTCTGGAAAATCGCAAAATATCAAAAATAACGAAATTCATCATATTCCATATTTAGATATTTCAAATATTCCAATATTCAAGTTAAGTGTTCAACGTTCACTGTTGTAAAATTGAACATTCAAGCTATACTGGAAAATTGCAAAATATCAAAAATAACAAAATTCATGATTTTCCGTATTTAGATATTTCAAATATTCCAATATTCAAGTTAAGTGTTCTGAAATGAAAATTGCAAAATATCAAAAATAACTAAATTCATCATTTTCCATATTTAGATATATCAAATATTCAAGTTAAGCGAGGCATGTGACACAATAATTATTTCTGAGGGCATATAGAATGTGTTAAATAATTACAAGCATTTAATTTTTCTTCGCTGCAACGTTCCTTTTCAAGAAAATCGGTTACCAATATTTCGGAGGAAATGCAACAGGGATACTAGGTTGCCCTTAATAAAACCCGTTGTAGGTATCTGTTTAAACAGTCATTCCCGTTTCCTTTACTGCTTTGTCAGTAGATTTTGCGCGAAGAAAGGTTCTAAATTCGCAAAACCCAGACTACCCCCTTAGGTTTCTTTTAGCAAGGCTGTTAGGCAGCTCTTCAACCGGAAACTCAAAGGCGACGTGGTCAGATACACCTTCTCTGAAACATGGCCAAACGAAACAAGCCCGTACCCTTTTTTCCTACTTCGCCGCGCGGATATAGTTCTGCGGTGACTTTCAACAACGGCGCACGGGGTCGACGAGCGTGCGAGTCATTCCCAGGATGCATCATGCTTCTTTGAAAACCGCAAACCGTCTATTTTCATAAGGGGTGACAGGAGATGCCAGTTTTTACACCTCCTCGCGCGCGTGTGTCGCGACGCGACGCGACGCGGCGCAACGCGACGCCTCACTGTTTCCGGTCCCGCGGCTACGTTCGTCTTCATCTTCGTCGTTTGTCTCTCGCACGACTGCTTATCACGCCACATGGTATAACAATCCTTTGCTTCATAATTTTTCACTCGAAACGTAGCATTTTTTAAAAGCCCTCGGAAGAAGCACAAGATTGATAATCCCCCGGCGACAACTACGTACAGCCAGGCTCAAAAGTATGCACTAAAGTTTTTGTCACATTTTAATGAACAATATTTGAAACACTGTACTTATGTTTTTTAACGGTATTTCTGACAGTGTTCTGCACAAAATGAAAAATAAATTTTGTTATTTAATAATGTTCGTTAATAGAGTCACATTAATAAATGCAATTTCAATACCATGAAATATATTATTGCAATAAAACTATTAATAATCGTGAAATTAATTTCAATATGTTGCTCTAAATGAAGGTTTAAATATTACAGTACTACGGGAATTTATTATAAATATTGCCTATAATTCGTACTCCATTGATAATGCAGTATACGCGAACAATTCAGATATTTATAACAAAATTTTCGGTAAATTGCAGAATAATCTAATTCATTAATGTGCTATATTATTATTGCAATTTAATTCGAATGAAAAATTCAACACACCGTTTATTGTTCTCATTCGGTTTTTCAATAAAACTTTTCGCGATTGTTTAGAGAAACCCAGTCACATAGTTTTCAACTATGGAAACAACCGTTTTACTTTGCTCGGATTTTCTGGATCTATTTAGACCGCGTAAAAACATTTTTAATTGTTACGCTCGTCGGGCAACGTTTTTTTCCGGGTTCTTGATTTTTCGCTCGGCCAGTGGTCCACCATTAGCGAGACGGTTTTCATAACGTTACACTTTATGTGGGCAATTTTCGTTGAACTTGTGCCACACGTCAAAGCAGCGAGGAAAGATGCGACATAAGGAACGAGTTTCGAGTAATCGATCCGTGATTTCCGCTGGTACAACTGAAAGGACTAATTTCAGGAAAAACTCGCGTTTTCGGCGCATTGGTTCGATCAATTAATACTAAACACTATTTGCAAATTAACACAACATCGTTTCTCAACGTTTCGATCTTCATTTAGATCATTATCAAGAGAATTACAATAACATTGCGTCTGTAAAATAATATATATATTGTGAAAACAACATCGGAAAAATAACCAAAAATAAAATTAACGAAAACCTTACTCACTTGCTTAGTGTCGCAGGGTAATTTTTACTTAAAATTCAGAAACATTTTAAAGACCAGCATGTTGCTACTCGGACAGTATACATGGAAGTGAGAAAACGTGGAGACATTTGGAAATATATGTAACGGATCGTCAATCGATCTATTGGCCAAATCCAAATTTGGCGGTAAATTCAAACAGACGTTATTGTAATTCTCTTGATAATGATCTAAATGAAGATCGAAACGTTGAGAAACGATGTTGTGTTAATTTGCAAATAGTGTTTAGTATTAATTGATCGAACCAATGCGCCGAAAACATTCAAATTTTGCTTTAGCAACTTACGATCGACATTGATGTAACATTTATAACGGTATCGTGAACAGCAGAATTTTTATTAACTAATTCGTGCTGTGTCGTCGGTTTTGTTAGAGGGTGGTTTAGAGTATAACCTTCCGGGGCAAAAAGGTTCCAAAGTGCACCGTCTTGTGGAAACTAGTTTAGTTTAGGGTTTCTTTAACCCCAAACGTAGTGTCGGCTGCTTTACGACTTTCCATATAGTTTTAGAATATAAGGTGTTTCCCGCATAGGTATTTCGGAAAAGTGATACTTACTGTAGCCATATATTTTTTACTATTCATGGAATACTTTCGAGAGCGAAGCAACAGCTGAAAATAATGGAAATTAAGTCGCTTCTTCTTTACCAGCAGCGTCACCTGCATTATGCAAATTATTATTTATATACAAGTAAGACATGCACCAAACTCTTTAATCGATGCACCAAACATTATAACAATTAATGAAACTTCGATCAGTACAATTTTATCTAAATAATGGATTCGTTCATTTTGATTCTCATCTCTCAGCAACATACATTTCAATATATATGCTAACATAATCTATCAGAACGAATGAAAATAAATGGAGTAATGTCTTTTTAAATATCGTTATAATTAACTTGATTAGTCACTTGAATTTCCGCGAAAAGGGAATAAAAAGCTACCGCATAAATTTACATTATTTAATGCAACCCTGGTTTGCATTAGGGAATGAAAGTTTCTTCTTTGACGTAAAAAGGGAAGCTGAAGAGATTCCCTGCTCGCGAAGAAAAATGTTTCGCTTGGATCGTTATTTTAAAGTACGCTCTCAGAAGGAAATTGATCAATCTCGGATATTTTTTCTGTCGATACGTTTTCGCTGCAATTCGAACGAATCGTCGAGTAATGTTTTTCGAAATCGTGTTCTATTTAATAGAGTTGACGAATATATTATTATTAATATTGGGGACCGGTAGCGGGAACAAAAAACCGGTGGCTCTAATTTTTTGGAACGACGCTATCTGGATCCGCCGCGCATCACCGGAAGATCTGGCTGTCAGCCATTTCGTTCCGGCGACGCGCGTATTTCCCCCCGGACGTCACGCGTCAGACGTAAAAATCGCGGGTTAACGTCTGATGTAAACGTACCTTTATACCCGTCTCGAATAAAACGATTCCGAGCTGCGAATGCGAAGCACCTAGATGGGTCCTCGGGAACGGTAGCGCCCGCCAACTCCTTAAACAAACATAAGCTTTAAAGCGTAAGCTCGCTTAAACTTGGGCGGTACGGAGTTTTGGCCCAGTTAAGGCCGCGCCCAGGACTTGCAAATTACGGCCACGAAACGCAACGTACGTTCGAAATGGACCAACGGGTGTTCCTTCTCTAGCTCCCAACCCGTCCTATCCGGGCCTCTTTGTCCGACACAACCCCAACCTATACCGAGCTCTCTCTCTCCCTCTCTCTCTCTCTCTCTCTCTCTCTCTCTCTCTCCTCCCTCTCTCTCTTCCGTGGCCGATGATCCGTCAGATTACAGTCCCAGTAGCTACGTCGAGTAGTACACACAGAAGATTTTAGTCGTATTGCTCACAGCGGTTGCTTAAGCCAAGGCATTGTACACTTGTAATCTGAGTGGCATACTGGGACGGCTACTTAATGGTTTACTGTTCCCCGGTGTCATGTTTGACGAATTAACGACTTTAGTGCTCGTTTTTCCATCACACTATTCCATCAAAATTTTTTGGAGAAATTGTTATTTTCCTGTACTCGAGGGATACTTGCATCAAACAATTTGACTTTTAGTTGCTATTACGTAAAAAGTACTACTTTTACACCAAACGTTTTGGACAAATTATCATTTTTCTATACTCAAGATGGGCTAGGATCAAACAATTCGACTTTAGATACTATTACGTAAAAACTACTTTTACACCAAACATTTTGGAAAAATTTTCTGTACTCAAGAGTGGCTAGGATCAAACAATTTGACTTTGAGTTACTATTACGTAAAAACTACTACTTTTACACCAAACGTTTTAGACAAATTATCATTTTTCTGTACTCAAGAGAGGCTATCATCAAACAATTTGACTTTGAGTTACTATTACGTAAGAACTACTTTTACACCAAACATTTTGGAAAAATTATAATTTTTTCTGTAGTCAAGAGAGGCTAGGATCAAACAATTTGACTTCGAGTTACTATTACGTAAAAACTGCTACTTTTACAACTAACGTTTTAGAAAAATTATCATTTTTCTGTACTCAAGAGAGGCTAGGATCAAACAATTTGACTTTGAGTTACTATTACGTAAAAACTGCTACTTTTACAACTAACGTTTTGGAAAAATTGTCATTTTTCTGTACTCAAGAGAGGCTAGGATCAAACAATTTGACTTCGAGTTACTGTTACGTAAAAACTACTACTTTTAAAATAAATATTTTTATACGAATATCTTGCGTACACAATATTCAGTTACAGCAGTTTCTATTTATGACCATAAATTCATTTAATTGTTTTGAGAAGTTGAAACTAACCCATCTGCTTAAATTCATTAAATCTTCCCAGCTGCTTTTTCTTGATATCGTGGTCACAGATATTTAAAATTAAATATTTTGTATTTTACATTTCAAAAGGTTATTAAACTATGAAAAGGGAGGAGGTGCATATATACTATGCAGTTAATGAGGAATTAATGACTTAAGTTTTGTTCGTCGAAACCATAAACTTATCTTAGAACAATGAACGTCTAGGAGATAATTGTATGTATTTAGTTGAGAGACAAGGTCAGAATACTACAGTTCAAGGAGAGACTAGGGTACATTGAAAATTATCTCATCAGTTTAGAGTTGATGAAGACGCAATGAATTTTCCTGCTATAGCTGTTTAGCTGTTAGAAACAACCCTTTCTTTCTTCCTAAAATTACATTGAAATTATTAAAATGATTTCACTGAAAAAAAGGAATACATTAAGAATAATATTTAACACTAGATTGCCCAAGGAAGTCATTTTTACTGTTTTTTAATTTCAATTAGAAAAACAATTATGTATATAATGACACAATTTCTTAGAATTTTGTGACATTTTGTACAACATATAAATGCGGTTATTAATAATTGTAGTTACCTCCCCCCCTCCTTCATTTCCGGTATATATATATATATATATTATATATGTGTATTATACTTATATTGCCCAAAAGCAGTCAGTCTTTCTAGTTGTTAAGAATAATTTTTGGTGGTACAATTTTTACAGAAAATAGTTTGTTTATTCAAAGATTATAATGGTATTTCTCTTGGTATTGATTTTCAATCGGGAAATTCTTTTATTTATATATTTTTTTATTGTTATTTAGTGGTAAAAAAAAACAAATTTAAAAAGTTTGAGAACTCCTGATGGAACTATTTTGTCAATGATAATGATCGATAGTGCAATGTCGAAACAGGAAATTACCACCGTCAGAAAATGTGGAAATACTTGTTACGACCAACACAATAGAAATGAGGGATCATGGTGATCTTCGATCGAAGATGTTACTTCTATGGGGGATGAAACGTGGTTGATGTACGAGCATTTAATGGTACCGACTGCGATGCAGAAGAATAGTAGGGCGCGCGACGGTGTAAACGACGAATCTTCGATGCCTAGCCCTTCCAGGGTCGACTTCAATGGCAGTTTTATGGTGAATCAGATAAAGCCACGACCCTACTTCTTGGGGTTGCCACCGAGACGGTGAATACATTTGACGACTTGCCGTCGGTGATCGTTTTTACCTTTCCTTCAACGACCGATTCCGTGGAATCACATCATCTTCGTGTTCTCGCAAAGTACGCGTTATTCCGAATCGATTTCCGACAAACGATCGCTTGTCGAAAGTGGCGCGCACTTCGCTCGAATCGCTGAGAATTGTTTTTTCATGTATATACGTACATACATCGCACTCGTTTCACTGAGCTCTCGCTTTCAGCATATTAAAATACATTGATATTGTCAAGTATTATTTATACGGGAATGAGGAAAATCTACGTATAAACAATTACGAATGTTGGATAATCTTTTTTTCTTGAAAAATTGTCTCGGAGTGTATATTTTTTGGTATACGTTATTTTCGCATTGCCGTCTATTGTTTATTGTTGCGTTGTAATACACATCCGACAGATCAAACAAATAATATTTTTATAACACATGCGAAAGAAAACTGAACTGACGAATGTACCGATTGTTGATGCGGAACAGCATTCGTTTTGTTTTCTTTGTTTTTAACTTTTTAAGACCCAAAAATTATACACTATGAATGAAAAACATTTTTTTAGAGGGATAAAGATGTTGGCAAATTAGAGTAGAATTGAACAGTATTATACAGAGTGTTCATTTGAAAACTTTCCAGCCAAATATCTCGACAAAATATGAAAGATATTAAAACAGTGTAAAACACGTGTCCAAGGATTTCGAGGGGTAAAGGGGGGGATAAAAAAATTGCGCCGATAAAAAAAAGTATCCTACGAAAATTATTGGTCTTTTTACGTACAATAAGATCCCATAATAAAAAATATAGGTTTCCACTTGAAAAAACAAGGTTGACCTTCAAATGACCTTGAAAACGCCACCCAAATAAAAAACTGACACTGCCCCCCCTTTCTCCCTCAATATCTTTCATATTTTTCGAGATATTCGGCTGGAAAGTTTTCAAATGAACACCCTGTAGAATCAGTAGAATTGAACAATTTATAGAGTTTGTATTTTTATTTTATTCCGAACTAGATACGATTTTTAATATTTTTCTGTGTTCGATTCTACTATCTGCGAATTAGTTGGTGTAAATTTATATTTGCAGAAAGATAGACACGCAATCTGGGTTAGAGTAATGGATGACCGAGATTTGGGATTTGTGTAATTTCTGAACGGATATGAAAGCGTTTTAACTCGTTCAATGGGCAACTATCGATCGAGCCGAGCGTGTTACAGACGACACCGACGATACGACTCTTTAACGACGGTAACCTCGGGGCCACGTGTCGAAGTCTGAAAACTCTCTGGGGGATCATTAGAATACCACGTAATCGCGTGTGTCTGTCACCTTCTGTGGGAATCAATGTCCACCCCAATCGGAACAGCACCGGCGATTAAAACGGATCGAGGTCGAATGAAATCAGGGAAAGTAGGAAAAGTGGGATTAAAACACGGAGATATAGGAGAACGCGTTGGAAACGTGTCGGTGCGACTATTCTACTATTTTTTCTGTTATTTCTACCGCGATATACGGGGGATTTAAAAAATATTCGAAACCTATATTTTTCATTTTCGAAGAATCGTCGATATTAAAACTCATCGTTCGGTGAAAAAAAAAGTAGTATAACAATAAAACTGGACTCATTTTAAAGCTGAGGCTTAATTTCGATCTGAAACACTTTCTTGGTCGAAAATGTTTCAAGTTGAAACATTTGTAGAAACCGTGCAAAATTTTTCTCATTTCTAGAAAACGAATTTTATGCATTTATGACAAAAAAGAGTAGGTGCAATTTAAAGCGGTAAAAATATTAGAAGAATGAAAAAATTCTGTTATATGATTTTCATCTTATTAAACATATCAAGAAACAGAATAAATTTCTACTTCACTCCAGTTTGTTGAAATTCAGGTAGAAAATTTTCATTTTGCATAAAGATTCGCCTGTCTGTCTACGCTCATTACACTGAGACATAAAGAAATTCTCTACAAATATATGTATTTTACATTATATGATATGTTACTATACTGAGACACATAAAGGGTGGTCCATCTAAATGCAGCCACCTAAATATCTCCTTTATGTGTGATGACAAAACAAATGTTTTTAGTGCAATATAAATGGTATCACAAAAGTGAATTCATTGCACATGTCATATTTTTTTCAAGGTTATTAAGGTCATTTGAAGGTCATGTTATTATACATATATGAATGTTTTTTTTTCGCACAGCTACACGATGCAATAAAAATAATGCAGTTATGTATCAAAAAAACAACGATGACCTTGATAACTCCGAAAAAAATTACCTTGGGGAAAAATGTTCTTGCCAGATATTGGTTTGAAGAGATATTTAAGTGGTCTTACTAAAATGGACCACGTGGTATGTGCCACCCCAAAAACCTGTTAGGACCCATACGCTTTACCTTTAAACATGAACAACGAACATCATTAAAAAAACTGGGAAGACGCTACGAGTAGGAAACGGTCAGGTGAAAAGCATTGAATAAAAGTGACTGTCGCGTCACTACTTCCCCTCAAGAAATTATTCAACAATCGTCATCAACCACGAAGACATTACCGAAAGTTACCCTAATCTCACGTTCATTCACAAAATATAAAAACTCTGGTCGAAATTATTAAACAAAAGCGACTGTGAATTACCATCCCTCTGCAATAATTTACTTAACAGTCTACTCCTCATCAAAACAGGAAGGAATTACTGCAAAGTACCCGAAAGTCCGTGGTGATCGAAGGGTTCCTCGATCTCCCATTTCGCATTCGTTCGGAGAGTTCGCTAACGATACAAGAACAGCCGAATCATCAATTCTTCGCGCGAATACAAAGGGGCTTTTGAGCGGCGGCGGGGATGTACGTCCGTAGGTCCCGGAAGACATTAAAAATCCATCGGAGAGGATAAAGTGGGCGTCGATTAAGAGGAACTTAAAAAAAATCTTTGCAAGCCCCCCCCCTCCCCGCCCCCACCCCCAGGGCAAATCACGTGAAAATAAACGCTCCCGTACCCCGTCACCTCCCGACCCTCCACCTGCCTAGGCTAGGGTTCGTCGATAAAGTTCCGGCAGGGCGAGATTAACGCGCAGAGACAAAGCTGCTTGGTTTATATCGATGGGAGAGAGCCCGGTCCTCGGGAAGTTCGACCGGGACAATGAATTAGATGAAATCGGGCACCGTTTGAAATAAACGCGATCGACGGGTGTCGGGGTTCTTTGTTCGTTCGTATTAAATGGCGTCGAATGAGAATGGAAATCAATAGTCAGAGACGGTGGCAGGAGGAGTATAGTAGGGTAGACGGGGGGCACAAACCGGGGGGTGTAGAGGACCATGAGAAAACCAGGGAGAAGGGTATGGAAACGTTGCCGCGCCGACATCGTAATCCATGATTTCGTAGCGTGTTCCGGGGGCGAGAATCTGCGTGAAAGAATTTATGGGGGATCCTCGGGAACCGAAAGATTGGTTCGTTCGCGTACCTCTTGGGTCAGTAGACCTCCAGAGGAACTGCGAGTATAGTTACACCGGAGCGACGCGGCGCGGCGGCGGCGGCGGCGGCGGCGGCGGTGTAGGAAGCATGGAAAATATACCGGGATCACGAGATCTGGTATCTGGTATCTGGTATTCGCGCCAAGAAAAAGGTATTACTTCCTGGGAAGATAGTCGGTACCCTCGGGACCTCGTAAATCGTTGCGCCGCCCCCCACGCTACCTACACGGGCAAACTTCAAACCTACCTGGTGGCTGCGGATGCCTTCGACTTCCAGGCAATATCGAGTGCCGCGGGCCATCTCCAAAGAATTTCATGCGTCCACCGGCCCTGCGATTTCATAAATAACATTTCGGAATTGCTTATACGTTTCCCACCGCTGACCCATCTTATCCGGGAAGGATATTCCACCGGAGATGTCGATACCCGCGAGCTTAACACCAAATCAGAGTAGAAAGGAACCGCGCGCCGTATTGGTTCGGCTTCGGTGAAACCCAAACGAAATGCTACAGCGAGACGTCATCGACTGAGATCATTTTTTAACACATTATTGGCGTATTTTATTCTAAAAAATATTGTTGACTGCAGTTGTCGACCTGCGCAAGGTTAACATCGAATTGGGGTAGAAAGGAACCGCGCGCCGTATTGGTTCGGTTTCCGAAAAACCCAAACGGAATGCTACAGCGAGACGTCATCGACTTGGATCATTTTTTAAACACATTATTGGCGTATTTTATGGTAAAAAATATTGTTGACCGCAGATGTTGACCTGCGCAAGGTTTACACCGAATCGGGGTAGAATGGAACCGCGCGCCGTATTAGTTCGGCTTCCGAAAAACACAAACGACATGCTACAGCGAGACATCATCGACTAGGATCATTTTTTTAACACATTATTGGCGTATTTTATTCTTAAAAATATTGTTGACTGCAGATGTCGACCCGCGCAAGGTTAACACCGAATCGGGGTAGAAAGGAACCGCGCGCCGTATTGGTTCGGCTTCGGTGAAACCCAAACGAAATGCTACAGCGAGACATCATCGACTGGGATCATTTTTTAACACATTATTGGCGTATTTTATTCTTAAAAATATTGTTGACTGCAGTTGTCGACCCGCGCAAGGTTAACACCGAATCGGGGTAGAAAGGAACCGCGCGCCGTATTGGTTCGGCTTCGGTGAAACCCAAACGAAATGCTACAGCGAGACGTCATCGACTGAGATCATTTTTTAACACATTATTGGCGTATTTTATTCTAAAAAATATTGTTGACTGCAGTTGTCGACCTGCGCAAGGTTAACATCGAATTGGGGTAGAAAGGAACCGCGCGCCGTATTGGTTCGGTTTCCGAAAAACCCAAACGGAATGCTACAGCGAGACGTCATCGACTTGGATCATTTTTTAAACACATTATTGGCGTATTTTATGGTAAAAAATATTGTTGACCGCAGATGTTGACCTGCGCAAGGTTTACACCGAATCGGGGTAGAATGGAACCGCGCGCCGTATTAGTTCGGCTTCCGAAAAACACAAACGACATGCTACAGCGAGACATCATCGACTAGGATCATTTTTTTAACACATTATTGGCGTATTTTATTCTTAAAAATATTGTTGACTGCAGATGTCGACCCGCGCAAGGTTAACACCGAATCGGGGTAGAAAGGAACCGCGCGCCGTATTGGTTCGGCTTCGGTGAAACCCAAACGAAATGCTACAGCGAGACATCATCGACTGGGATCATTTTTTAACACATTATTGGCGTATTTTATTCTTAAAAATATTGTTGACTGCAGTTGTCGACCCGCGCAAGGTTAACACCGAATCGGGGTAGAAAGGAACCGCGCGCCGTATTGGTTCGGCTTCGGTGAAAGCCAAACGAAATGCTACAGCGAGACATCATCGACTGAGATCATTTTTTAACACATTATTGGCGTATTTTATTCTAAAAAATATTGTTGACTGCAGTTGTCGACCTGCGCAAGGTTAACATCGAATTGGGGTAGAAAGGAACCGCGCGCCGTATTGGTTCGGTTTCCGAAAAACCCAAACGGAATGCTACAGCGAGACGTCATCGACTTGGATCATTTTTTAAACACATTATTGGCGTATTTTATTCTAAAAAATATTGGTGACTGCAGATGTCGACCCGCGCAAGGTTAACACCGAATCGAAGTTGAAAGGAACCGCGCGCCGTATTGGTTCGGCTTCCGAAAAACCTAAATGAAATGCTAAAGCGAGACATCATCGACTGGGATCATTTTTTTAACACATTATTGGCGTATTTTATTCTAAAAAACGTTGTTGACTGGAGATCTCGACCCGCGCATGGTTAACACCGAATCGGGGTAGAAAGGAACCGCGCGCCGTATTGTTTCGGCTTCGGTAAAACCTCAACGAACTTCTAAAGCGAGCCAACATCGACTTCGATCATTTTTTAACACGATATTGGCCGGAGATACGAGTATATGTTATTTTTCGAACCTTGTTGACTGGTGACGCCTATTGGTGTCTAATTTTTTGAAGGACGTTACTTGAGCGGTTCCGTACTACAGGGAGCTATACCGAACTGTGTAAACAAAAACAGTGCGAAGGCCGTAGAAAAAATTTTATTTACGTTCTCTTCAAAATAAAAATTAACAATATAGGGTGTCCGTACCTTTTCCTTCACGATTTATCTGGTGACTATTTTCCAGAGATCCTCGTTATAATATGCGAAATTGTACTCGGAGAAATTAAAGAGTGCGCACACGCGCTATCATACATCCGATCCGAAGGTTACGGAGCCGAGGAAGTTCCAATCTCAGCGATTTGCCCGATAAAGGGCGGTCCGTTATTGTCACCGACGCCGCGTCCCCCCATTATCGATTCAGCAGCCGGGATGCTCTCGAGTCTTTCTCGCGGATATTTATACTGGAAGTTTGAAGCCGGTGCGGCGCGCGGCAGGATGGATCGGGAATATCCAGTGTCAACAATGGATATAAGTGCGCGACCGGGTAATACCAGATTTTCGTTGGTCGACACGCCCCATTAAAAAAGGCAAAGCCGACATTCTATCGCGATAGACATCGCGCAGCCGAGGCACGACCCACCGAAATGATACTTTACTGCTCCGTAGCCCGTTACGTCTTTCTTTTACTTTGAATTTTACGAGACGATTTTACGATCGCGTCCGTCCTCGCAGTCCTCTTCGACTCGCACTCCCGATCGCGGGGCCGTCCCATGAAGACGACGTTTCATATCACCCATCCGAGGGACTGGCTTTCTAACCTCGCCGTGCTCGAAGAAAACTACAATTTTGCAGAAATTTATTTCGAGGAAAAGTCTCGCCCGTGAATGCAATGGATGGATGTTTTCGCGTGAGCTCGGATCCGCTTGTTGTTCGCTGCGTCAGTAATATTAAGCTGAATAAGACCGTTATTTCCAGTTTTGTAGATACAGCGACGGAAGAAGTAATAAAATACATATTTAGGAAATGCGCATCTTGTGCATCCTGTAGCCAGGGTGTCTCAAAAATGTTCTTCTTCCTCGATAGAATTCCCAAGGTCGTTTCAAATAACTTTTTCCTTTACGGAATTGTTCTACGCGACTTCGTTCAGGAGTTATTAAAGAAAAACACGGACCAATCGGAGGCTCGGCGACACGCCCCGCCGAGCGTGGCGTTGTCATTGGCCGAGCCGGTATCCGCCCATTGTAGGCGCACTCCGAGTGTTTTTCGTTAATAACTCTTGAACGAAGCCTCGGAGAGCATTCTTGCAAAGGAAAAAGTTGCTTCAAATGATCTTGGGAAACCCTCCAAGGAATTACAACATTTTTGGTGACCTCCTGTATTGCAAAGCATCTCCAGAGTAAACACAAAATCTTGGGTTTTTAGAGAATTGTAAAGATGAACTGATGTCTAGTTATTTATTTTATGAAAAGAGATGGAAAATTTTTTTTGGAAAATCTGGAATTTATTGTGGCAATAGTTTGCGGAGCTACTGCAGGTCCAGAAAAGTAGCGTGATGCTGCGTACGCCATAAGTAGCCGAGTCGTCGAGTATACGTACGGTATATGGTATATCCGTGCTAACTCGAGAACGCAGGCTTTTGGTACATCTGTTCCAACCACCGTCGTATCTGTCCTAACAGTTTTCGCTTCGGCAATATTACCTGCGAGTCAACGGCAAGATAAGAACTTTGTCGGTCTATCTAACGCAACGTCAGGAGAGAGGGGACGTCGTGGGGTTGGGTACCGGGACGCGATCCGTCAGAAAAGGAAAAGACAAACCGTCAGGGAAAGAAGGATAACGAGAAGTAGAAGCGGGATAGAACTGTCAGCTGACGAAGAACGGCAGGAAGGATAGCAAGGAAAAGGCAAGACGACTAAACTGAATTACAAAAGTTACGGGCTAGCAGCTCTACAATGTCCTCCCTTCCCCTACCCTTGAATTCCCAACCCTCTCTCTCTCTCTCTCGCTCTCTCTCTCTCGCGCTCTCTGCTCAACCCCTTTTACTCTCTCTTCCGACTCACGCCATCGATGCTTTAAATCTCTATACCCCTGTCTACCTTTTTTCCTTCCCTTTTAATGCAATCACTCGGGTACCCATCGTCTTCTCGCATTCTTCGCCCTAATTGTGTCGCATTGTCGAAACTTCCTGGCTTAAATTAAGAATGGAACACTAGGGAGTGCTAATCTAAAGGTAATGGAATACCTTCTTATTCGCTTTCGTTGATATTGTTGGATCTTAAATTATTTCATGATTCAGTGTGCTATTTAAAGTTAACTATTTAGAATTCGATACTCTTTGTTCTCGCACAATACATACACACGCATATCCTCAAAACGAACTTTTTTATAAAATTCAAGTCCTTATTATATTTTATGGGTTGTGACTTATTCAAGTTCACAAACATTGACATGTACGTTACATTAAAAATTTATGGAACTTTATACACATTACATTAACATTATCATCATTAGACTCCGGATCTTTATGTAAAATGAAAAATTTGTGCATCAATTGCAAGACACGGTAGCTAATAATTTTATTATAGTGAAAATAATATAGTAATACTCTTAAAGTCTTCTAATTTTTTTACTGTTCTAAATTGCACGGATACTCATTTTTGCCATAAATGCATAAAATTCAGAGTCTAATCATCATACTCGTATACATTAGCAAAATAGAATTTATCTTAAAATAAGAAGTACATTTGTCTAATTACTGTACCTGCATAGAGCACTCTGTCATACAAATATAGTTCACAAATTTCGGAATCAATATTCAACAAATGAGAATTTATTTTAGCAACTCTTCTTCAACTATTTACAGACTTATTTACACCCTTAATAGAAAAATTTCGAGATATTACATGTAGAAAACTTGGCAATTTTAATCTCGCAGCAATGTCTGAAATTTTTAGTTATCGCTTCTCATAAATAATAGAAAGATTTGCGTAGCAAGTGTTAGCGTCAAGAAGACAGGTCTGACATCTTCTATGAAGACAATAAGGAAGATGTAAAACTTCCCACCCGACATCCTTTAGTTTCTGACGAGTCGGGCGAGCAACGTGAGACCGCGCTCGCCTCGTCTGTTTATTTTTCCCTCTCAAACGATGTGGTATCCATTTATCCAACTTTTATGAAAATCGGGCGAACGAAGTCGCTTTCTTCCCGCGGATTCATCACGCTGGAATATTACCAGCCGCATCAGCATATCTTACGCGTGGATTGAAATTTATGTATTCACACAATTCCTCATCGTTGATTATGGATGGACGTCCCGAACCTGATTCATCCTTCGGCGATTCATTGCCTTCCTTAAATGGTTCGAACCTGCTCTCTTTTCGTCGATAGAACCTCTTCTACAAATACTCCAAGTGGTTTGCTACTGTACTCGCAAGTTTACATAGGAAATGACGAATTTTTTATTTGCTTTTATAGTCAATTTTATGCATTTATGGCAAATAGGAAAATAACAAATAATGTTGTTTTCAATGTGTTGGAACTGTTAACGGAAGAAATACATTTTTATCGAATAACGCTTCTCGTAGTAGATGAAGACAATTTTTATTTTCCATGAAGATTATGATTATGATTAAACTACGAAGCTTTATGCGAAATTTCCGTAGATTATTTCACGACTCCCACTACCAGTGTGCCGGTTCCCCCACTACCAGTGCCCCGGTTCCCCCACTATCTATATTGCCCCTACCGGTTCTCCCACTACCTATAGTGTCCCCACCCTCCTATCTATACACTCCTAATCTATCAGTGCATCGGTCCCCCCACTATCTATATTTCCTCCACCGGTTCTCCCACTACCTATATAGCCCCCACCCTCCTATATGTATATACACTCCTAATCTATCAGTGCACCGGTTCCCCCACTATCTATAATTCCTTCACCGGTTCCCCCACTATCTATATTTCCTCCACCGGTTCCCCCACTATCTATATTGCCCCCATCGGTTCCCCCATTATCTATATTGCCCCCACCCTCCTATATATATACATTCCAAATCTCCCCCACTCCTACACTCCACAGGAGTTTGGTGGGGAGTACCCAGGAGTAGGGGGAGGAGAATTTATTTCATCTAGTTTCTCATGATAAAAATAAACTGGAAACGACTGCTTGTACTTAACAATTTTCCAAATGCTTTAACGATCTTATAATATTATAGAAAAAAATTTTATAATACTGACAGCACTAAGGGTTGTTACCTCCTGTTGCACGTTTTTCCGAGAAGTGATTGATCAATTGATGTTCTCCAAGTACCCATTCAATAACACTGGAAAAATGTTTCGTTCTCGGAAAGTGTGGAAAGAGTTAATATACAAGCGAAATCATATTTACTTTTCAATATGTATGCAAATGGCCGGCATCGATCATGTTAACAATTTCGGTTGGACAGTTTTTGCCAGGGTTAATGGAACCCGTTCGAGTAACAAAGTGTTCAGTTCTAGCACGGTGCTCGTACAAACGTCTCTAGTAAGAGACACCTTAAGAGGTTCTAGTGTAATCGATTTCTGTCCACACTTTTTCAGCGCCCAGCCGCCGCCGCCGCCATGGTGTGGGTGCTCCTTTAATATGCAAGGCACGAATGCTAGACAATATGAGAGAGAAATGGCGGGCTTCGAAGCAGAGATGAAGTGGGCGAGAGAGTACCGTTGGGGGATCGTTCCTGCGAGACGAATAAGGACTAGGCAGAGGTGACAGGGACGAAGGGGTAGGTCGACGCTGCACGACGATGGAGAATAGAAGAGGAGGAACAGGAGTAGAGGCGATTCCGCCGTGTACGAAATGGAGATGACAGTTCCACGTGTTTCAGATAATGTATTTCCGTCGGATTTTCGTTTTAGCCGATTATTTCGAATAGAGAAATTTCGGGCTCGGCGATTCCCATTGACGGTGAACCTGCGATCTCATCGCATTGCTTTCGGAGTCCCACTCGATTCAGGAAAATCTTTGAATAATTTCATTTACTGATATACTTCATTGACAGACTATTTCATTTTGAAGCTTCGACACAAATATTACAAGAATACAATCGGCTGATTCTTCGCATGTTGGTACCAATCATATCTAGCTTGATCATGCAACAAATAATCTACGAGAATGTATTTTTAAGCCTTCCTACGAATTTTAATATTAAAAGATTCCAATCAGCTGATTTCTCACGAAAAAGTTGAAATAGTTTTATTTAGAAAGTAAAAAATTTTTATTTAGATCCATTTAGTAAATAATTTATTTCAAGAGATTTCCACAGGTTGCAGCAGTAAAAAATTCTAACGAGTGATTTTTTCAAACCCTTGACCCGTTTCTTACTTCGCTTATTTGGCAATATTCGAGAGAGCTTGTACGTAGATTTTCTAGTCGCATTCGCGTAAAAAATAATTTATCTCAAGTGCTTTTAACGTGTTTCGATACTCCGTAATTTAATTGAAATAATTACTCGCGTAAAAACGAGCGGATTGGTATTTTTTTTCAGAAGCCGCCAAGTTGAAAATTCATTAATTTCTGCTGTTATTAAAGTTGATTAATTTGAACGTTTTCTTGTATCGTGCAACGTTATAAATGCAACGAATGCTTGAGAATCCGTATTTTCGGGAGTATTGTGCAGAGCAGTTGATATCGATGTAAATATGAACGGCAGTAGAAAGAGCCAGCAGTGGTCAGACAGGTATTCACTGGGTGTTCAAATTGTTATATAAATTTCTATTCACGGTTTCAGTGAGACCCACAACATACAAGTATTTGTTTTTATGTTATTTTCTTTTTAGAAATCTCAAGGTCACCTTCATTTTCTATAAACGGGGGCACCCTTTTTTAAACACTTACGATGACCGTCACTTTCATTAGGAATTCGGTGACTGTAATTTTACTCAAGGTCATTCAAAGTCATAGACACAGAGATAGTCCCTTTCATTGGGAATTCAGCGACTATATGGTAATTGCTCTAGGTCATTCAAGATCAGAGACACAGTGATTAGGAATTCAGTGACTATATGGTAATTGCTCTAAGTCATTCAAGATCAGAGACACAGTGATAGTCCCTTTCATTGGAAATTCAGTGACTATATCGTAATTGCTCTAGGTCATTCAAGGTCACAGACACAGTGATAATCCCTTTCATTGGGAATTCAGTGACTATATGGTAATTGCTCTAGGTCATTCAAGATCAGAAACACAGTGATAGTCCCTTTTATTGGAAATTCAGTGACTATATGGTAATTGCACTAGGTCATTCAAGGTCACAGACACAGTGATAGTCCCTTTCATTAGGAATTCAGTAGCTATAATTTTACTCAAGGTCATTCAAGGTCACAGCCAGAGGAGACAGAGAAACGCCTAACCCAGACCACCCTTTTAAACATGTATATAGCTTTAAAATTCAAGAAAAAAAACCGCAATTATGTTTGCACCAATTCAATACATCCCCTCAAAGTCCTCCCCCCCCCCCCCCCACCACGTCTCTCCCGCGTCGTTACGAACTCGCCGACAATGTCACCATGGAAGTAGTAGCGTTAAGACGAAGTGCAGCGTGTGTAATTTACTGGTGGGGGGCTAGAAATTTTCATCCCGTTTCACGTTCGATCTCCGAGTGCTACGTAACTGAATTTATAGACGTTTGCGACGTCTGACGTTCGACGCAGCCCCCGCCATAAAGGGGAATTCAGATGGGAAATACGATGGAGTATTTCCCCGGTTTCTTTTCGCTGCGTAAAATGCGGGAAGGTAGACGCGGACGATACAAGAGGAGAGGGACGGCGGCAGTGGCGCACCCAGGGGGGGAGCCAGGGGTCAAGTCCCCCCCCCCCAAGAAAAAGGAAACGAAACACTGGAAAATTAGCTAAACCGTAGAATAGTTACTTCTAAAACATTTTGAACAACTTTTCTCTATACAAATAAGGCATACACTCACTTAGGTTCCGACGTATTTGCAAAAACTGCCGATACTAGACCACTGAATTCTGCCTATTGTTGTGCGTCTATGGCTGTGTACGTGTCAGTATTGGTGTCCATGGTCTCCATGCAATAATGCCATTGATGCGATTTTGAAATGTGATCAAACGATATATCCTAATATTTATAATTCATTAAAAATATTTGCAACGGTTCCGGTAACGACGCGCGTCAGCGAAAGATCATTTTCTACATTAAGAATTTTGAAAACATATTTAAGATCCACAACGACACAACCACGACCGAATGGGTTGGCTTTGTTATACATACACAGAGACATTCGTGTAACTATAACCGAAGTAATCGAAGAGCTACGTAAAAAGAAAAGAAAACTAGATTTTATTCTATAAATAAATTTATGTTTAAAAAAAATCTAAAATAGGTCATTTTGTTCAACTCGTCCCCCTCTAAGATGAAATCCTGGGTGCGCCACTGGGCGGCGGTATAGGGGAAAGGGGGGGATGTGGGGTTGGGTTAAATGAGAGAGAAACGATAAAGAAAGAGGCTGGGAGAGGATGCGGGACAGGAATGGTTGCGGGTTTGTCATGTCCGGCGTGGAGATGACAGTTCCGTTCGTCTTAAAGTTTGTTGTCTTTTGGTGGCAAGGGGAATCGTTACGTGACGAAACTGCGTTACTGCGTCGTGCAGCCCGTTTGTGTAGCCTGACCCGCTCTCTCGCGACAAGGAAATGAGTTCCCCCCTCGAAGGAGGGAAATTCGCGAGAACAGGAGGGGTCTAACCTTTCCAGCTTTCGCGGTCCGGTAATGTCGTTATCGTCGGCGAAGACGGAGCACAAGATTACCGTCAATCACCGTGTTCCCCTTCAGGCCGCTGCTACGGATCGCGGTGGCGGCGCTCGTTCTCGCTTTCAAAATCGTCGTAACGCAAACATCTCGCGCGCGCCGCTACCTCAAACAAACACGAACTGTTTGCCTTGAAGAGACACGTTACGTTCGCGAACCCTTGCAAAGATTTATGGTATGATCCAGTTATCGCGCGGAATTGAACGACTCAATCTGTCCGGTGTTTCGCTGCTGTGAAAATAATCGAACGGCGCGATACCTTCGGCAGGATGATAAATCAACGCTCCGCTGCTGCTACGCGATGCTCCCAGCCATTTAGGGCGGAAGATGTGCGGACTTATTGATTAACATGTTGCTCCTCGTGAACAAGCACCGGGACGGGTGGGGGAGAAAGAATTGCATTCTTTTTTGGATTTGTTGATTGTCCAAGTAAACACTAGTTTTTCTTTTAATTTTTAAAATTTTATAATTCTCTCCTAAAAAATTTCTATTTTAGTCTTCGTTCAGAAATGAAGGTGACCTTCAATTTTGTAAATGCTATGTATTCTTTTATATCATATGGAAGCGTCTGCCGAAACGAATTCATTCGTATACGACATACCGATCTTCAAGGTCACACTAAGCCAGAAATGGAAGAAACATTTCTAAGATTTATTTCACTTTCATGTTCACTACTTTTGAATTCAAACCTGACTTTCTTCAAATAGAATGTTCTTATAATGTGGTCAAACAGTGAATATATGTATAAATATATATTTAATATAATATTAACGATTACAAGTGATGTTTACTCTTTGACATATTAACGACGACTGGCAAATCTTTTTAAACAAAATACATTCTTCTTTTATCCATTGCACACTCATTTCCGTAATTCACTTTATATATTTTGTCTCTCACTCATTATGTTTCATGTTTCTTTCTCATTCTCACACATTCACCCCCTTTGTTTTTATTGAATACATATTATATTTACATCTTATTTAATAAATAAAAACAATTCTCATTTTCTCAGTTCACATTCATAATTATTATGATTAAACCATATAAGGCTTATACAGCACATACTATATAAATCATACAACACACGATTAAATTACAATATGCCTTAGTGTCTAACTTACAATTGCTTTACTTAAAATTTGTCGGGTTTCAACTACCTCATTGAAATTTAATTTTAATTCAGCATAACTTAATAAAATGAAAAATAATTTTCAGGCATTTTAAATCTGATTTAAATTCTTCTGTTTTCTATACTTTAGAAAAATCTGATATTGTAAGAAGGAAAATGGGAATTATTCCATTCGTAGTAAGATATGTGGCAGGAGGTTTTCAACTTTTCATTGGAGAAAAAAATTTGTGCAAGAATCTCGTATCGCTCGAGAAATCTACAGCGTGGACTGTTACAGTAAATGGTCCGTGTAATTCGTAACGGATTCCATGTAGGTTGGACTACATTTCACTGAGCGTAGGTAGCTGTTCTCAAATTTCAAAGTACAATACTCCTTTCCTACAATCGCCCTTCGTAGACCTGTTCATGATTTTATAACCACCCTCACCGTACCGTGGTACCTGATAGTAGGCGAACCTTGCTTCCGTCTGGTAATTGCTAAGGAAAATGGCAGTCAATGAAACAATTACACAATTGTACCCATTGTTCTCCGCGAATCGCAACGCCAGACCCAGGCCACCGACTATAAGGAAGGAATATTGTGGATCAAATTACGCGATATATCCTCTTTGTTGCCAGACTCGCTCCTGTTGAGTGACAATGTATTGTGACAAGTTACAATCGTTTTCTAACGATAAAAAATTTCTCATACACAACATCCTTCAACTTTAAAGTTTTAATATTTTATTGAAGGAAAAAAATTTTAGACTGATAATATTTTTTGAGATTGTTTCTATTAATCATCGATACGAGAAAATGTTATTTCTTCTTTCGTTTACTATTTTACAGTAGAGTTGATTAGGGGCCGATAAAGTTACAATCGTTTTCTAACGATAAAAAATTTCTCATATACAACATCCTTCAACTTTAAAGTTTTAATATTTTATTGAAGGAAAAAAATTTTAGACTGATAATATTTTTTCAGATTGTTTCTATTAATCATTGATATGCGAAAATGTTATTTCTTCTTTCGTTTACTATTTTATAGTAGAGTTGATTAGGGGCGAACAAACTTACAATCGTTTTCTAACGATAAAAAATTTCTCATATACAACATCCTTCAACTTTAAAGTTTTAATATTTTATTGAAGGAAAAAAATTTTAGACTGATAATATTTTTTGAGATTGTTTCTATTAATCATCGATACGAGAAAATGTTATTTCTTCTTTCGTTTACTATTTTACAGTAGAGGTTGATTAGGGGCGAACAAAGTCAAAGTAGTCAGTAGAAGTGTCTACCGTGTGGTCAGACGCGGTACGCAATTACTCTTTGTGAATAAAAATTTGCTCCACGTTGGTACAATTTGCTACACCGAATATAAATTGCACGATATTGACTATCCAGTGAATTTTTCAAATATTACAATGAAAATTTTGTAACAAGTGAACTAACAATGTCCAAAATTCGATAAATAATTTTTATTAATTCCTTCAAATGTTTGATAAATTCCAAAAACGATCGTAAATTATTAAGATTGCAATTAATTGTTAAACCATCCTGCACAGTAACAAGCAAATTGCATGAAATGAATAATCGACAAAAATTTTCTAAAAAAAAATAAAAACAGTTCGACGCCCATTTCTCTCTAAATCCGCGACACCACGAGTCCGCTGTTACAATGAAACTTTTGTAACAAGTGAACTAACCATGTCCAAAATTCGATAAATAATTTTTATACACTATTTTTGTTAATTCTTTTGATAAATTCTAAAATACGATCGTAAATTATTAACAGTGTAATTAATTGTTAAACCATCCTTCACACTGACAAGCAAATTGCATGAAATGAATAATGGACAAAAATTTTGTAATAAATAAAAACAGTTGCTAAATCCGCGACACCACGAGTCCGCTGTTACAATGTAACTTTTGTAACAAGTGAACATGTCCAAAATTCGATAAATAATTTTTATAGACTATTTTTGTTCGTTCTTTCGAATTTTTGATAAATTCTAAAATACTAAATTATTAACATTGTAATTAATTGTCAAACCATCCTGCACGCTAACAAGCAAAATTTTGTAATAATAAAAACTGTTCGACGAGGATTTCTCTCTAGATTCGCTACATCGCTATAGTTTGCGTTTGCGACTGTTCGCATCCGTGAAAATCGAACGCAGAGTCAGAGGCATAGGTGGATACAGGGGAAAGCGTTTAGGAGCGGGTGGACGTCGTGTTCCATGAACGCCAAGAGGTAATTTGATCTACCTGAAACACTCTAATGTCGTCTCGAAACGCATCTACTTAGAACGAGATGGTGCTGGATGTTGTACAAAGTGGTGGACACGCACGTTGCCTAGTGCTACTCGTGGTTGTCTGCAACGCGGAGACGAGCGCTATACTGCGCGACGCGGTTAATTGCTACGTGGAGGAGAGGAAGCGACGAATGGCGATACAGTTTCTGAGCACGAGCCATTGCACTCTTGGGAACCTGAACAGAAGGTAGTTGAAAACGCCCTACCACCGCGCACCAGTTCACCTTTAAAAGCAAGAATTATCGCCATACGTGATAATTATTTCTTGAATTCAACCTTAAGAGAATGCCCATTATTCCAATAATCTTAATTATGATTTGCACGAATGTCGCGATTAAATCGTGCGAACGCAGTTAGCACCGTGTGCAATTCAGAGGCTGCTAGACCATTTCAAAATCATGCTAAACGCCTCCATTCTGCGTTCATCAATTATTCGTCATTTGAAAATTATTCTTCCTGTTTCAGTCTTTTGGTTTAAATACACACTCTGAAATTTATGTCTGTTAAATTGTTTTATAGATAAATTGATATATTCAGATCTTACGATTATTAATAAACTACTTTTTCAGTGGAAGAAATATAAATTATTTTGTATAATATTTTGCCATTATTATAAACCGATCAGACATGTTTAGTGCTTGCTAGTAGTAGTGTAAAGTTAACTACAAAACTAATTACGATGAAATTAATATAAATACCAGACGTTCAAATGAATGGACTTGTTAAAAATTCCAAGTGGTTCGGTGCCCTTTTAAAAAATTCTTGTTACAGAATTTGCACTATTTAAAACGTGTTTATTAACTATTTAAAAATAGAATAATCTGAAGAATTTACCCGTAAGACGTATGAACAAATTGAAGTGCCATTTCCGAAACGTCCAGGACGCGAAACGTGTCTTATCTCACGAAACAGTTTTACGTGTATCCGATGCGAATCAGACATAGAAGAGGAGAATCGAATTTAATAGGCTGCATGGAAAACAGAGGCCGGTGTTGTGCGACGCGAATTTTAATTAGTTCCATCGCGGTCAAAAGGTACCACGGAAATTTCGAGGGATTTGAGCTGAGGTAATTGAAGAGTCTGCTTGTCGGATTTAACGACAGAACGAGAAAGAGAGGGAGAGTTGAACGAAGACCAGAGCGTGTCATTGAAGCCTCGGAAAAGGTGAACAAGGGCGAGCGCGAGGCGAGAAAGCTTCGGGCTTCTGAATGACCTGGATGAAGGCCGCACCGCGTCCGTTACCATCGAGAAAAGTTTCGACGCTGGACCGTGTGGATTGTTGCGACACCTTTTCCAAACTTTCCGTCAGATCCCTTTTTGCATTGAATCAACCGCGAAAACCACGGCGACCGATTTGCCGACCAGAAAATCTGCCATCGGTCAATTGAATTTTTTGGTCGAAAGAATCGAAGGAACAATGCCCCTTTTGCAGCTGGAAAATGTTAAACAAGATCTCGTTTTTGTTCGATACCGGAGAAACTGGAGTGTGCTGTCATAATTAGAAATTTGTCACAAAAATTGAAACAATTTGAAATGATATTAAGAAAATTTATTTTAGTATTTTTAGTATCATTTTCAGTATATTGAGATTATTAAAGAAAGAAAGAAATTTTCTTCGGACTCCTGTGTCTTACAATTGGTGCACAGTATTTTTAGTTTGCATAAGTAGTTGTATTAAATTCGTTTCACTGCACTTTCTTAATGGTAAAGAACTAACAAATATATAAATCAGAGAAATTAACCATTTCAAATACATAAAATATTTTATATCAGCAGAATTAATTACGTAAGAAAGATTAATTTGAGAAATTATACATTTACCTAATTTATAAATATGACATTATAAAAATGTATCTATTTAGCATTACACTGTTTAGGTAGTCGAGGCTAATTCATACAGTCAATCATACGATGAAAGTCCATTATGACCCCCGGCACTCATCTCATATTTATTAACTCTTAATGCACTTTTATTGGGAAATTATACAGTAATTTCTACATTCTCTTTGTATTATTATAAATATAATTTTAATTAGAGCACAGGCACGAATGGCACATAGCGGAGTCATATGTGTAATTTGAGTGTGCATTATTCTTCATATTACTCTGTCATTGTAACTAGTAATGTACTACTGAACATACATTGTGTTGTATGATTCATGTTAATAGACACTGCATCCACTAGAAATAATGAGACAATATACAGGTAAATAGTGAAATGAACAATCGTAGAAAATTGTATTACTTACAATTAGGTGTGTGCATGCACAGTATTCTGTATTAATTGAATTGGATCTGAAAAATGTTTATGTCCGAATTCATTTGTCCAGTACTGCACATACAATTGACCGTATTATCGAAGGCTAACTGTACGCGCGTTTAGCCGAAAAAGAGGACACCAGTGGAATTTTCTATTAATATGAACGATCGCCTGAAATCTACATTCGATCAACCATTAGGAGAAGGCTATACGTAATATTGTTCACTTTGTGACTTCGTTAAACGTCGGTTCGTCGCGCGGACAGCGACGAGAATAAAACAAAAATTCAGTTAGCAGGCTAATGGACAGCGTGAGCTATTAATGCAAATTCTCTTTGACCGGTTTTCGGGGCTTCCATCGTCGCCGGTCGTACGATTAAAAACGTCGTCGCGTATCATACGATCCAACAAAGACATAAACGCGTTTATGCCCGCCGCCGGCGCGTCAAGCATTTTTATTCGCGCAAATGCAATCAATTATCTAGAATGACTTTTATTGTTTCATTATACCATACTCTGTCTTGCTGCGAATATTTCACAATTTTATTACGAGTCATCAAATAAAACTGTAACGCAGTTTAACACCACTTTGAAACGCATACAAATTTAGTAATATTGGGTTGAAGCACGTAAATGTGCCCTCTGTGACCTTGAATGACCTTGAGTAATAATAATCACTGAACTCCCAATGAAAGGGACTATCATCGTAGGTGTTTCAAAAAGGGGTGGTCGTGTTGGAAAAATGAAGGTGACCTTGAGATTTCTGGGGAAAAAAACAATAACATAAAAACAAATATTTTTACGGAATCATTCACCTTGTCTTTAAGACATTCGTATCTTTAAAAACAACATAGATATTTGAGGTTAAAACAGCTGCGAGAATGATGGCTATGAAATATCGAAAATTGTTTGTTAGATCTCTGCGATACCAACATGAAAGAAACATACATATGTCCAGATTGCAAGCGTTAGGCTTGACGTGACGTAAAAAAGGGAGAAAGATAGCCTTACCGATTTCGCGAGGAACACCGGGGAAGTTTATGGCGGTGACGAGTGCTGAATAACAACTAGCCGCGTAAGCCAGCCAAGGTGTTCATCAATAATTCGAACGGGAAAAAGATCAATGTTGTCTAACGGGTTCACCTCCCGATGGGGCAGTGGCCTCGGAAAAGTCGGGGCACATTCTAACCACCTACGGACCCCGTTCGTATTTTATTTCTCCCTTAACTTTTCGGTGTTCTCCTTTCGCTTGGGCGGTGAGGAATCGGCATCGCCTTGGCATTCCGAGTCGTCGCACGTTTCGAATTAGCTGTTCGACTCGACTGCACATTGGATCCATGGTCCATAGGACGAGAAGTAAAACGGCGGACCGTTTTATTCCTCCCTCTAATTTTGCGAGCCCCACCAACGGTACCTCCTTCTTCAGGGGCCAGGTTTTCGAACGAGCGCACACGACGAAACAGTTGCACACGTTAAACGTTCCACGAATCCTCGCACGGAAATCAATTTGTTTTTTGTCCCTGGTGGAACACCACATGTTTGTTTATACGAGAACAAATAGGGTTCCATGGCTAAAGATTTATTCATAGATCCTTCAACGGCAATAACAATTTGGATCATCGAACAACAACTCACCCCCAGTAACGTAGTTCAATAATTTCGTTTGGTATTAATGTACTGAGTGTTCTCGTAAACAGGTAGCATTTAAAAAGTGGCGAAGTTGACCTTGAGTTTTTGAAATGGAATGCTTTTTTAATATCATATATAGCACAATCACTTCCAAGGTCATACAAGGTCATACTAGGTTCTACAAGGTCATACAAGGTTCTACTAGGTTCTACAAGGTCATACAAGGTCATACTAGGTTCTACAAGGTCATACAAGGTCGTACTAGGTTCTACAAGGTCATACAAGGTCACACAAGGTCAGAATAGGAGAGCTCAAAGAATGATTGTGTTTTTCTGATGGAAACTGTTTTAGTAAACCTTAATAAATTGTTTTCATTTCAATTATAATAGAATCGAAAATATTTAATAGACGTTAAACGTCTGACGAATCCCCGCAAGAAAATCAATTTGTTTTTTGTCCTTGGTGGAAAACCACATGTTTGTTTATATAGGAACAAATAAGATTCTATGGCTAAGAATTTATTCACAGATCCTTCAACAGCAATAATAATTTGGAACATCGAACAACAACTCACAACGTACTCCAGTAATTTCGTTTGGTATTAAAACTACAGAGTGTTCTCGTAAACAGGTAGTATATAAAAAGTGGCGAAGGTGAGCTTGAGTTTTTGAAATGGAATGCTTTTTTAATGCCATATGAAGCGTGGGTCAAGACCAATTCACTCGTATGTAGCACAATCACTTCCAAGGTCATACAAGGTCAGAAATAGGAGAGCTCAATTTGTTTTCTTATGGAAGCTGTTATAGTAATTTTCAATTCAATTATAACAGATTTAAAAATACTTGTTCCGCGAGAATTTTTAAAGAATTTCCAAGAGTAAAGAAAAACATTCGTTTATCACGCGGAGAATTACATTATGAATTGATCAAGAGGGATTTCCACAATGTCTGAATGTCTTCGGAGCAAACGAAAGGGAACCCAGTTCATTTAAATGTTTAATTGATAAATGAAGATCGCTCGCGCGTCCCCGTTGAAAATAGAACGGCTCTTAATTTGCATTTTGAAACGTTCACTCGCGGCACGGCACAGTGAAATAGGAACGCGTGGCTGGTAAAGCGATATTGCATCAAGAGAGTAGTTTCTTCGGCTGACCGAGGTGGACACTAAATCTTGGAAGCGAGAGCAGGTGGATGCTCACGATTACGGAGACGTTGAAACTATGTTTCACCGGGCGACTAAATAAGCGAGTAAGCTTTCCCTGGCGGACGCGCGCCTATGTATATTCGCGCCGTGAACTGCGGAAAATCCTACTCTTCACTATACACCGCTTTTCCTCGGCGCGTTGCTCATTTGTTTCAGTCGGGGGCTTTAATTTTGCCTCCGTTAGCACGGCTCGCGATATTGACTGCAACTATCCAAATAAATTTCCATCCAGGGGACAATTTAAAATGAATTTAATCGAATCATTCTTGGCTCTGCGAGGACAATTTGAGAAATACATTTTCCAGATTTATACAAGTTTGTATACAGGCTGGTCCATTTAAGTAAGGCCACCTGAATGTCTCTTCGGGTCATTGTGACGCAAAAACTATTTCTTACGTAACGTTCATGGTGTCAATGGACCAATATCACTGGCAACAACATTTTTTCGGAGTTATCAAGGTCATCGGTGTTTTTTGATACATAATTATATTTCTTTTTTATTGCATCGCGTAACTGAGCGAAAAATACATGCAGATATAACATGACCTTCAAAGAATTCACATTCTGATACCATTTACATTGCATTAAAAATGTTTGTTATTGTCATCTCTAGACTGAGGATTTTTATGTAAAACAAAACTTTTCCATCTACCTTGCAACAAATTGCAGTGAATTAACTATTTATTTTCTTTCTTAACATATTTAACAGGATAAAAATAATATGACAGCATTTTGAAATTCTTCTAATGTTTCCACTGCTTTAAATTACAGCTACTCACTTTTGCCATAAATGCATCAAATCCGCAGTCATCACAAATAAAGGAGATATTTAGGTGGACCACCCTGTACATATGATGCTACACAAATTTTAATGAACTTTTCAACACGTACAGTCGGCCTCACAATTAATGGCACACACTTTAAGTCAGAATAACTTTTTCATAAAAGCACCAAACGATTTCAGCTTTTCTACCTAGATAGTTTACTAGACTGTAATGAAAAGGGAAAAATTGCTTTTTTTTTTAAGTTATTCTAATTTAAAGTGTATATCACAAATTACGAGACTGACTGTTTATAACTGACAGAAATCCACAAAATATATTATCTCGAACGAACTCTCGTCCCTATAATGTATTCGTTGAAGGGACAGCGATGGCGGCGCTCGTTGTTCGCCGGTGCAACTGGCACGGCGTTCCCGACTTTATAATTTTGAATTCCGCGTGGGCTGCGCAGGACTCCAGGAAAAAGAAAAAGAGCCGCCGTAACGGCGAGCCGCATGCTTGTCAGGACTCCTCGATTCCTCAGTGGAGGAGGACGTTAAATCCTCATCTTGTTGGTGGTCACGCGTGTAACATCGGCGACGTGGCCTCGAAAAAGGAAAAGGTGGAAGAGGAGAGAGCTCGTCCGATGTGTATGCGCGACACGAACCACTGGAATGTACGTTAAAATCAGACTGTATTTTAGTATGGCGACGCGACACCACTTTTACTCGCTGAGATTAATGGTGGACAGTATCGCGACGAAGCATGGTTCAGCCGGGAACAGCTGCTTAATGATTTCGGTGACAGCGACAATTTTTTATCCGATGGAATTCCAGTTAGCTGAATTTCATTCCAAACAACATATTTATACCGATAAAAACATATGGAATGTCTCGAGATCGGTTAAAAAAATGGAACGAAAAATTGACCTTGACCCTTTTCTCAAGGTCAAACAATTTTTCGATTGCATCGTATAGAACTCGACGCGAGGAACAAAAAGACTCGAAGGAACTATGGTTCTCGAGTCGATCGTTCTCTTAAAAAACGACCTAAAAGTTTCATAAACTATTTTCTACTGTCTACAGGCTGTCACGAAATGGTGTAAAGGTGGACAGGATGATTCTACCATGAGAAAATAAATTTTTTTCACGATCAGTTTTCCTGGCAATGAAAATTTGTTTGACCTTGAGAAAAAGGGTCAAGGTCAATTTTCCTGTTTCCACTTTTTTAACAGATCTCGACCGATCCCTCTATGGTATTCGTGACGTATTATACACCCTGTACATAAGTATTGGACCAAACCAAAATAAATCAATGATATTTATTTTCGATATTTATACAATTTTTGTTGCACCCTATCGGTGCAATATCATACCAGTTTGAAGTTCCCGAAAGAAACAGGCCTTCCGAGTCGAAGATACGACAAGAAACCCGAGAAGGCATGGATGTGGTTCGGCAAAGGTCGGCCGGTGTTTGTTACTTCGCTAACAACCAACGACCTAGCCTAAAACTTCGGCAGAGAGAAACGACGGAGGGGGGGGGGGGGGAGGAGGAGGAGGAGGGAAGGGCGACGGAGAACACGTCGCATTGCGGCTACCGGTCGGACAATGCCATACTGACCAGGGTAACTGCCCTATGGAATTGGTACTGTGTTCTCCTTGAGGTCTCTCCACACGGCTTTCACCAACTTGTTCTCACACAGGTGCACATCAAGTCGTTCTTGCCTCAACGATTATTCCGAAGCTCCTTCGCAATGGGAAAAAACCGGACACCTCACTTTATTTTCGAAAAAAGTCTCTAGCGGAATGTAACTGGAAAAAGGTAAACAAATAAAGCAGAGGTAGGCTTCAATTAACAGGTTAGCTACCAGCGTTCGGTTCGATCCAACAACTTTCATAACAATTTAACACTATACCTACCACGGTCAAATGACCGGTTTTCTATTTCATAATTATTGAAATTATAAAAACGTTTTCGTTGGAAATGACCGAATTGACATCTTCATTTAAGCACACAATATAATAACAAACATATAACGCATATAAACACATATAAGAAACAATTCATTTTCTTTAGATAAGACATAATGGTCATCACATGTACCACAGTTTGGGATTAAAAAAATTGTAAAAATCAATTTTTACTATTTCTGTTACTACCCCCACAAAATGCAAAATATAAAGCTGGCAAGTCAACCAGAAAAAGTTGTTCAAGGGTCAGTTAAGAATAAGTAAAGATCAGACAAGTAGTATGTAGTGATTGATGGTCCGACAAGTAGTATAGGTCAGCCATCTGTCAGACAAGTAGTATAGGAAAATCATTATTCAGACTAGCAGATTGAGAGGACAATGCAAGCTGCACTGGTTACCGAAATCGGAGTTTTATATATTGAAGACGCTCCAAATAGTAAATAAATAAACAATTTTACACCTCATTTGCGAACGTGTATAGGGAAAAGTTGTGATAATATTGAGAACACATGTCAGGGTCATCGAAATCGTTAATGAGAAGCAACTTTTACAATTATCGGAGACCAATTCTCGAGGGAACGAACAGAAAGAAACACACACAATAATAATTAACAATGGGACGCGGTGAAATGGCCACGGGCGCAAAGTATTTGTACTATGCCGTGAACAACGGAGTCGAAACACAGCAGTCGAAAGAATCCGCGGCGAGTCGTAGTGTCGGCAGCGGGGGGGGGGGGGATGAAAACGACTAGAAACGCGGCCGGATTCCAATCAGGCACGACAATGCCGGCCAACGCGTGCGACGCGGCAAGATTCGCAATTCGTCAAGGGTGCGAGGGTGTAAGTGACACGCTCGTACGTGTAACGACGGTGCACGCGTGAAAACGAGGGTTTCGAGGGTGGTCCGTGTTAGAGGGTGAACGGGGGTGGCGGAGGGGGGGGTGGGGGACGGCGGCGTTACGTTTCAATTTTGGCGCAGTGATGGATTCCTCGCGTGCGAGTAACACAAAGAAAGGAGTTTTGATTGGAACCGAGCGGCCAAGTCGCGCTCGAAGAATTCTTTTGTTCGTTTTCGACGTTGCCGGACAAATCTCATCGAGATTTCGCCCGGCATCCGTTTTCTCCGACTTTCTTCCCCCAGAAATTGCATGCAGCATCCGGCCGAAATTCCCGCGTGTGTTTGTGTTGGTGGTGGAAGCTCGATGCCAGACCCATCGGCGATTAATGTGTTATTGTTTCTGCTACAACAATAATGTAATCGTATTCGGTATTGTATATACTTGATTGGAAGTGGAGATGATAATGATGAATTGTTTCGAAAATGAACAATACTTTGGAATTTATTAGATATGATGAAATAACTGGTACGGAAACTTGTACTAACTGTAATTAAAGAAATGCTTGAAAGTTGGCCGAGGTCGTCGAGAAATCGACAAACAGGTTCGCCAGCAGAAAATGTTTGTTTGACTCTCTGTGGAATAAACAATGGTGCAAGACCCTTGTCACGACAGCTTAACTGAAAAATTTCCTTACAAAATTGTTCAGGATGTTCGTAATAATTAAAATGTTTTCGTTCTTGTTCACTACGTAACCTTCTACCTAACTCATACTATAGTATACAAAATTATAAAACATGATAGAAAATACCGGCATAGCTGCTTTTATATTAAACAGCATTGTATGTGAAACAAAACCATTTAATTATAATGATGAAAGTAAATTGAACATGGATAATACAAGGGATTTTCCATTCGAAGAAAAATAATATCATTTCAGCTGGATAAAATTGTTGATTACTTTAAGCTAATTAAACATATTTATTTATATTTACCGATACCCATTGCCACTAGTATTAGGTAGATGAAAAATTTTTTTACAGACGCAATTACAACAAAATTATTTCTTGAAAATGATCTTTTAGATCGAAACGTCGAAAATTGGTTGATGTAATAATTTGCAAAAGTGCTTAATAGTAACAAATGATCGTACCAGTGCGCCAATAGCATTAATTAGATTTATTAGGTAGATGCTAGAGAACCGATTACGATAGAAAGTCTTCGAATATTTTCATAATTTTGTCGAGTAGCATAATAAAATATATAGAAGTACAATATCAATTCCCATTGGTCAAGAAATCTCTTAACACATCAACTGCGATTTCACTTCATTGAATAATACATAGGAGAATACAACCGAGCGCCGGAAGACTTTTGGCTTGACCCCTAACACCGGCACAATAAGCATCGTTTTGATAGCGTTCGCCGCGTAAGAGGGATCCGTTCCCGGCGAGATGAAAGTCGGGTTCGATTGAATTCTCGAGAGAAGGCGCATCGATAACCCTCCGATACCGCAACCCACTCTATTCTTTGTGTTTAAAGCTGCCACCTGACTTTTCTTCTCGGCCCTTTCATCTCGAGATCTCCGTTCATCTCCTATCAATATTTATCAATTATCCACACCTGAATAATATCTCCACGGTCTCGGTATCGAATTGCAAATACCACGGGTTCGTAATCGACTCCACCCACTCCCGAAAGCTTCGGGCATTATCTATCATTTGTTAATCGCTGCGGCTAAACATTGCCAACTATACTGTACGTAACTTCCGATTTGTGCAAAATCAAAATTTTATTCACCAATTGCAAAGCACTGGAACTAACTAAAAATTTATTTTTCATTTTAACAGTTTTCATAAGTTGACGACTACTAGACTGAGGATTTTATGCATTTATGATAAAAATGGCTACACACAATTTAAAGCAGTGGTCATATTAAAAAAAGATTTAAGGGGGTCATCCCATGTGGCAGATCCAAAAAATTTTTTTCCACAAATTGCTTCTATAACATTCCCAGAATATGCAGGTAAAAGGATATTTCAAGATTGTATGTTTTAAGGGTCCTTCAAAAAAATTCCTAAAAAAGCGAGAAAAAGTAGCTCTCACTTGGGATGACCCCAATAGTTTAATAAGCTAATTAAAAGATGAAACAATTTTTTATTTGCCACCAGTGTCCTGCAAACGATGCAAACATTTTGTTATTTTGCATAAAGACAATATGAAATCTGGCAACCACTGGCTCCAGCATCTCATTGCACAACGTTCGATTAAAGGACCGGTATCTGAAGGCCGAAATAACAATAACGTTCCCACAATAACAAAGCAAAAGGGGATACCGGCTGACCACTGTGACGCGTCACTGAGAGACGTTCGCCTCGAAGGCTTGATTAGGATCTTGGCTTGCTTTGTCGATACTGTGGAAGACAAGTTAGTCGAAACAAACAGCTAGCCATCGAACGCCTGTTAAAGTTAACGCTCCTACGAACATCTCCCTTGGATCGTTCATCGTGGTATTTTTTTTAACAATTCAAGTCCCTAGTCCAGTGAGACGTTCGGCAGGTTGTCCTAACTAACAAGGGAACATATTCAGATGAGAATGGCCGATTTTTATGAAACTTTGAGCTATAGTTCTTCGAAAAATATTTGACACGTATTTTTTTTTATCGGCAACCATCCACTTTGAAGTGGTGAAAACAGCCCTCAAAGTTGGGAGTCAAAACCATATTTTTTTAGATATCTCGGAAACCAGAGATCGAAAAAATTTGAATTTTTTTTCAAATCGTGTAGTTTTCAATGGGAAATGTAGTCGTGCAAGAATTTTTTTTGTTTCTCGAAAAATGTGGTTTTGACCCGTGACTTCGAGGGCTGGTTTCACCCCTTCAAAGTGGATGATTACCGATAAAAAAAAAATACGTGTCAAATATTTTTCGAAGAACTATAGCTCACATTAGTTTCATCAAAATCGGCCATTCCCATCTGAATATGTTCCCTTGTAAGGGTGTGTGCTATTCCCAGTCGAGTGTTACGAATTGCTCTAATCTTGCGTTACTTAAGAAACTGCAGTTTTCTCCTTAATTTTTCTCACAATGACAATTATTTTGCGGGACCAATCAGGATAAAGAATCGCGAAGAAGCGTGAGGTTGGTTTCGATGCCTCGCGCGCTTAGGCGACTGGTATTTTTCGTGCTGCGAGCCTGAAAGCCACGTACGCGGGTCTGTTCCTGTTCCTTTTCATCCTCCTGACGTCTTTTCTTTTTTTTTTCTTCCACCCCCGTGCCATCACTCCTGCCACCCCCATACCAGTTCTTACCCTCAGTCTTGTTTTCATTCTTCCCGCCCCTTCCTCAACCTTTTTTCCTCCATCCATGGTATATTCTAGCATCCGACCGCGCCGCGCCGACCAACATAAAACTTCATAAAGAGGTAGACGCACCCTGGGGACTCTTCGCGCTCTAACAAATATTTTCAGATTGCCGCTGGACTACCTCACCCGGTCGCTGACCAGCGCGGAACGACACATTATTAAAATTTACGGTAGCACAACCTGCTAATAGAGACTCCGCGCGTTTACTCTCAAGCGGTATCCGAGAATCTCTACACGATGCGATGGCTGGAAGGAAAAATGCGGGACTGATTGAGATATTCTTAAAAGGAGTGGTCACAGTGGGTCGTCGATTGTAATTAAACTTTTTCCGCTGAATCTAGAGCAAAAATAAGCACATCCATTTTCGAGCATTTTTGGCATTACTCATTATTTATAAAGATAACATTTAATTTTATGATATCCAGAAAATATCTTGATATACCAACGAAGGTGGTAGAGTACGTGTTCAAATCTCTCATACGGTTAATAATTATTTTTTTAATTTTATGGATTTGTTCATGTTCATCTATTTTTATTTGTAACACTAGATTGACTGCTTTTTAATTTCAATTAGAAAAACAATTATGTATATAATGACACAATTTCTTAGAATTTTGTGACTTTTTGTACAACATATAAATGCGTTTATTAATAATTGTAGTTACCTGCCCCCCTCCTTCATTTCCGGTATATATATGTGTGTTATACCTATATTGCCCAAAAGCAATCAGTCTTTCTAGTGTTAATATTTTCTGAGTATAATTTTTTTTATTTTTGTCGATCCTACTTGTTTGAGTTTACAACAAATTAGCTATATATAGGGTAGAATTTGATCGAACCAGCGCGCCAATATTATTATTCCAAGTTTATTTTCTGAGTATGTTAGGAAATTGTGACTACACGTGGTGCTTGTAAATAAAAGTGTTTTTGTTGGTTGTTGGTACATATGTTGGCAGAACCAGAAAATTCTGATCAACATTGTTGGAAGATTTCGGAATTTCCTAAATGCCAACTGAAAAATTCATTTGCTTGTATTGCGCGGATGATCAACAAAACGCTTTATGATCGTTTCGCCATGTTCGAATAGCCCGTACCATCGATGGCTATCTTTCTTGTAACGCAGCATACACGGATTTGTTATCGACCGAACAATCGTAACTACAAATCGGATTCGATGACAAAGAGAACCCGTAGGATTACGGAAAATGTCAAAGGTGAAGTCAGCCAGAACGAATACAGTATTCCTCTCGACTCTGCGCTGTGTCGACTGTCAACTTGTCACTTCTGCACGATGTTGACTTTCCTCGTAATTTCTACGTTAGACTGCCGAATAAAAATTGTCTGCATCGATTCTAAGAAACAGAAGCCACGTAGCTACTTAATTTCTTTTTAGCGATATCAATGAGATGGAAATATTCTGAAATTCTTTTAATTTTTTTTTAAATTTTACCTACTCATTTTTGTCATAAATGCATATTTTTGTGGTCTAACAACTAAATTTTTTCAGAGCATTACTTTTGTTAATGTAATGTGAAAAAATAAGATGAAAATATTCTTAAATTCTTTTAATTTTTTCGGTTTTTTTTGAAATTTTATCTACTCATTTTTGTCATAAATGCATATTTTTGTGGTCTAACAATTAAATTTTTTCAGAGCATTACTTGTTAATGCAGTGTGAAAAAATAAGATAAAAATATTCTTAAATTCTTTTAATTTTTTCGGTTTTCTTTGAAATTCTAACTACTCATATTTCTCATAAATGCATATTTATGTGGTCTAACAAGAAAATTTTTTCAAAGCATTACTTGTTAATGTAGCGTGACAAGTGTATATGCAATCGAGTTACAAATAAGATATTGGTCTTATTTGTCATATAATTTAACAATTGCATCTGCATAATACACAAGGTAATAGCCACCTTTGACATCTTCGCTCGTGACTTATTGCTGGTCGCTTAGTTGTTGCGTGAAACTGTCAGTTTTTGTTGTGGGCGTTAGGCCTTTGCAGTGAAATCCGTTGTGAATTAACCTTTCTCTTGCCTTTGTCGTCGATTCCAACCACAGACACAAGAGACCTTCCGTGGCTTCCGTCTGCTCCTCGGGAGTTTAATTCCTTCTTCGCGATTATACCGTGTACGGGACGTCCCCGAAGGGCAGTTTCTTGAAATAGACTGAAATGCGATTCGTGGTAAAAGAATGTACATCAACGCTGTTTAGAATAACACAGAGTAATATTGACAGAAACGACACTGACCTGCCTAAGGTTTCTTTAAATCTTTTCTCTTCTCACAATGTTACTAACGTTCTTATTATTCGCTATATCGTTATCGCTAGACTCCGGATCTTTATGCAAAATAAAAATTTAATCCATCAATTGCGACGAGCAGGAGCTAAATATTATATTTTCCACTAATAATTTTAATATAGTGGAAATAATAAATTAATACTCTGAAAGTCTTTTAATCTTTCCACTGTTTTAAATCGCAGCTACTCATTTTTGTCTAGTTATCGCTATACCCTAGAATTACCATTATGTTGTAATAAAACTCACAAGAGATTTTTTAATAAGAAAAGAAAAAAAAATACAGGCACCCTCCTAACTCGAGGGTAAATATCTCGCTAATTTGTTTATAATGGTAACAATATCGAATGGAGAAAATATTTCGTATCTGCCTGCAAACCTGATAAAAGACGAACAAATTTTCTCGTGGTCATTTCTTGTTATTTAAGGTCATTCATGTTGTCCAAAGTCATTCCTGTTGTTCAAGGTCATTCCTGTTGTTCAAGGTCATTCCTGTCGTTCAAGGTCGCTCCTGTTGTTCAAGGTCATCCCTGTCGTTCAAGGTCATTGCAGTTTTTTTAAAATGGGCTGCATATTTTTTTTAATCGATGACCCATAATACTATGAAGAAATTTGTGAGCAGTTGATGAAAATAGTGAAACAATAACTACGACTGAAATATTAATGAAAGTTATTGTATCATAATAAATGTTCCAAATGATCTGTTATGATAGTAACATTAACGTGTTACGGCAGCAATATTCAGTTGTTTAATTCAGTAAATATATCCATAATCTCAGTTTCAAAAGAAGCAACACAGTGGAAAAACTATTTCTCTTGTCAAACACGCTCGGTCGTGAAGCGTTGCTTGCGCAAGCCTTTTCGTGCCGCGGAACAATAAACCAGCGCCGGAACGTAAAACCATGCAAGGGCAATAAAGGGAAGAGAAACTCAAACGAGAAACCGCAGAGAATTGCGAAGTTGCGGGAATCTTGAAGGTTTTATCCTGAGGGCTTTAGGCAGCTGTTTCGGCGTTCCTTGACGATAGTCAACGTAAGCGAGAGTGCTGCTTATGGGACCCATTCTGGCGGTAGTCCAGCGGAACAACTCGTACAACAGCTTCCCATTTTTGAGTTTATAAAGAGCTCCGACGGTACAACAAATACGTCTCCGAAAGGAACATTTTCACGTAACCGGAAATAATAAAATTAATATTTTTATAAATTTCTAAATGCTTCGGTTCAGTTCACCGATTCGACTCTGAGACCAAACATAATTCAAAATATATTTGCTTGTTCAATTGAGGATTCAATTAAATCTAAAGCGATTCATACAGAGAAGACCATTGCACAAATCAATAAAGATTTTATATATTACCGTAGCTAGGTTCTATTATCAAAACACTCAAAATCCACCGATTATTCCGAATAATCGAGGTACTATTATATCGTGAATTAAACAAGTAAATATGACCTAAATTATATAGTCTGTGGTATTATTTCAATCAGAATAGTGTCACGAATATACTGGTAGAAATTTCATAAAATTTTCTAAGTGTAAGGCCAGCATTAAGAGCTCAAGTACACGATATAAGTAACGCTTCAGTCCCAAAACGTTTACATACACCGAAACATTATTTGAATTGTAATTGACGGGTTGTGACGAAGTGCTGGAAGAAGCAGACCTAGATCTCCGATGAATCGAGCGATAATAAACAAGGTGTGCATCAGGGTCAGCTGTATTGTACCGCGAGGACGCGCGAAAGCTTCATCTGGGCGTGGTTTATCCCGTATCTGTCCAAAGGGGTCAGGGGATAGGGTGGTGGTGTGGATCGAGTTTCAAACGATCGTGACGCAAAGAAGTTTTTACCTTGCGGACAAAAAGGTGGCTAAAAGCATATTCCTGTCGTCCTTGGCTTTACGCGGCGGCTACCGAAGGCTCCGCGCTTATATTTTTATAGCCTTCGGCAACGAGCGACCCCGGCATACCAGGCTATACTTTCCCCGCAACCTTTCGCGTTTCCCCTGTACTGTACACGCGTGTAACGCACGGCCCCATTATGTCGCGCAGAGCCTCAAGGACGTGTCGGGGGCCAAGGGGGGCGATAAAGTCCTCGGTTTACGAGAAAAACAGTCGCGATGTTAAAAGAACATGGTGTAACGGACCGGTTCACGGGTGACCGAACTCCCGAGAATTTTTGCAAATGCGTGACCACCCCCCCCCCACCCCCGGCTTTCCTTAATATTTTCTAAGCCGAAGAAAACCAACAAACCCACGTCGGTGCTCGCTCTGCTTCGCCAGATGGATTTCTAAGGACCCTCCTGCAAGGAAACTCGGCGCTACCATGCTCGTGAGAAATGCTCCTTCGACGTGTGAACATGCTCAGCTTCCTTGAATAACGTGTTTTCTTTCTTTTTTTTATGCAAATATTTCTTGCGGCGTGTTCCGCTTCGCTGAGATTGCGTTGTCGACTGTGATGCGATTCCGTGACTTCTTTCTGTATCAAAGAATTAGGTCTTCTGGTAGCTTTGATTATATAGGGTGGTTTCATTTAAGTGAGGCTACCTACATATCTATTCAGGTTGTTGTGATGCAAACACTATTTCTTACGTAATGGTGTCGATGGACCCAAGGTAATTTTTTTCGGAGTTATCAAGGTCATCGGTGTTTTTTTGATAAATAATTGCATTTGTTTTTAATTGCACCGTGTAGCTGAGCGAAAAATATAGTCAGATATGTATAATAACATGGCCTTCAAATGACCTTGATCTGTGAAAATGATAGTGAACACCCCGGGAAAAATAATCTTGAGAAAAAAATTATATTTGCAAGGAATTCACCTTGTAATATCATGTATATTGCATTAAAAACATTTGTTACATCATCACTAGACTGCGGATCTTTATGCAAAATAAGAATATTCTCGGATTGGGGGAAGCCGGAGTTAAATAAAAACTCATTTCATCCCCTAATAGTTCTTCCACTTTGAAAACAAACTAACAATATTTTTATATTTCACCTAGCCTATTTCTTGATAAATGCATAAAAATTCGCAGGTTAGTCATCACGAATAAAGGAGATATTTAGGTGGCTTCATTTAGGTGGGCATATTTAGGTAGTTTGTATTTTGAAAACTATATCCTGCGAGTTTCTGACTTTTTTGATTTTGCGAGAAAATTGTATGGGATCATACGTGCCGGATTCAAAGTGTTAATTGAAACTGCGCTGCATAATTTTCGTTCTATTTTTCATCAATGGAGCAAGATTGAATCCACCTCGCGCCGCTTCGGTATGAAATCAGTTGGCCGAAATGCTCGTAACACAGCTCGTACGGCCGTGAAATATTAAAAACAGCAGGAAGGCAGAGCGTATAATTCGCGCGAGAATGTTTTATGCCAGCTACAAATCACTGGATCGTCCGCGACGACCACGTTGGCGATGTAACTTTACGACGGCTCGTCACGACGCGACGTACGCGTCGCGGAAGGGATCGCGACACTATACGGTGTACAATAAAAGTATAGTAGTTCTTGGTACGCAGTCGGCGAGACCGGAAGTTGTTGAATTATCCACTCGCTTCCGTCTGCGAATACAATATGAAAAGTCTCGTTCCTCTTCGAGATAAATTCTTCGTCGAGTGGGTGCCGATGGTTTTATACAAGAAAGACGAGGTTCAAAAATCGTTGCACGATCGATCGCAAAAGACTACACAGGATTTTTCAAAAATATTTCACTTCCTTGGAAGACGATTCCTTAGGTCATTTGAAGCAACTTTTTCCTTTGCGGAAATGTTCTCCGCGGCCTCGTTAAGGAGATATTCAAGAAAAACACTGACCAATCGGAGCGCGGGTACCACGGCGGCTACCGGTTCGGCCAATACCAACTCCCCGCGCAACGGAACCTGACGCTCTGATTGGTCCGTGTTTTTCGTTAATAACTCCTGAACGAAGCCTCGGAGAGCATTTTCGCAAAGGAAAAAGATACTTCAAATGACCTTGGGAACACTGTCGAGGAAATACAACTTTTTTGGGACAGTATTTATGTATAAATGAAGTCTGCTACTGCAGTAATTTTAATTTACTTAAACCTTTATAATCGATAAAGAAAATTATTGGAGATCGGTTAAAGTAACAATTCCATTAATAATATGTTGAATGATTGATTTCAAAGCCGATCGATTGAAAAAAAGTACGGTTCATTTTTACAGGTTCTGAAATCGCTCTGTAACGCGACTAGCTACATATTCGCGATAAAATAGCGTACTTTCATCTTTATATCGCCCTCCTGTATCCTTTGCTTCCTGCGGGTTTTATTGACTTTACATTTACCTGCACATCAGGAGGATCCCTCGTTTCCCTTGTATCTCTATTCGCCTCGTTACGTTATATAGAGGTATCGTCAAGGCGCCCCTCCTTCCGGTTCTTTTTGTAACCTGCCTCGTTATTGTAGTTAATCGCATTTCAGACTTTTCGACGCGGCTCACACAGCGTAGTTCTATTAACCATATGCTCGAAGTAGTCGACATATGTGGATGAAAATATAGACTTTATTAGAACAATAATCTGAACCGTGTTCGCTGTTAATCAACTTTAAAACAAAAAATTTATTAATATTGCTGTAAACAATTCGAAGACTTTCTTAGATCGTTAGTTAATCAGCATACTAAATTTTAAACGATAATACTTCGCTTTTAAAAGACTTCCAACAATAACCTTAAAATTAAATGGTGAACCAAGGGTTGCATTTGGAAGTCTGTAATAAATGTTCATTTCTACTTACTTCGACGTACATTCAGATCTATTTAAGTGAAATTTTCTGGACGGAGGCGAAGTTTGTAATGGCGGCGCATCAAGTATCGTAACTCCTGCTTTATTCTAAGAGGTTTCGCCGTGCGTAATCAATTCATAAAGTTTTTGAATTTATGAATGTCATACTCTTGAAGGCAATTAAGCCTGCGCACATTTAACGAAATATTTGACTTTCAAGAATTTATGTAATGATCTCCCTCGTAAGACACATATAATACAGAAAGTTCTGATCAAAATATCCTCTTTCATTTTCTTCTTTGTTCAACGAATGAGATTTGTTCACTTTATTCTGTCATAACATCTATAGGGTGTTACCGACTGGTACAACCGGAGAGGGGATGATTCTACATGAAGAAATAAATCGAAAAAAAGGAATAAAATTTTTTCGTTTGACGCCTCGTTTTCCAGAAAATTGAGTTATACGCTGTAAGTAGAATAGGTCGGTCTTGATCAGACGCGTCAGACTAGCACGCATATTCCCTAAATTTTCAAACAAGACGTCAAACAAAAAATTGTTATTCCTTTTTTTCCTACTTGTTTCTGCACATAGTCCGCCTTGTACCATGATTTTAAAAAAACCCTGTATACCAGCATAAACTATATCGTATTTACCTAGATTGTGAATATTTGTTGCGTCAATTTTATACGTCTCACATCTTCCTAAACGTTCACGATTAGAATTCAATTAAAAGGCTAATAAAAAACGTCTTCGAGAGTATATGATCAGATTTTTTTATTAGGCCCCAGCTGATGCGATGACTCCAATCTCCGTGCATTATGACCGATTTATCGTCACGCGAACGCGTCTTGCTGCGAAATCATGAAAATGAGCCTTCTTTTGTTTCCTTGGCCCACCTCTCCCCCCCCCTCTCTCTCTCTCTCTCTCTCTCTCTCTCTCTCTCTCTTTCTCCGTGTCTCTTTCTCTCGGTCTCTCCATGTCCCAGGTTCCCTTTAGTCGAGCTGTGGTTCCTACCTCGAAGCCCAATTCAATTCGCTTCACTCGTTGCGCAATTACAATCAACGTAATGACGTTTCTCCCCGACCCCCCACCCCCCCTCGTCCCCCTACTTCGTCGATGGTTTTCTTTTTTTAGCCGCACGATCGCATTATTGCCCTGATTGCCGGCTGCTATTGTACACCCGGACTAGATGGACTATTGCCCCGGGGCAAATTGTATATTAAAAGTATAGTTCGGGCGCGACCATGCGTTGCTTGTTGCGCGAATGCCCCTCTCCGAATTTTTTCAAATGTTGCTGCTCATTACCGTTTGGTATCCTAATTGTTCTTGCGGAATGTGGAAATCTACAAGCTGGACCACGTGACCACCTCAGTTATTTTTGTTACCAGTAGACAAAAATTAAAAATCGTTTGCATTAATTGTAAGTCACAGGAATATGAATTTATTCTACTTTTAAATGGTTTTATTAGGTTGTAAGAATTAATTAACCCTTTGCACTCGGAGCTATTTTTAACTCAAAAACGAAAGATTTTTGCATACTAGACTATTTCCATTCTATGCAATTTTTTTTTCATTTTTTGCACATGAAACTGATATAACATCTCATGTAATATGTAAATGTCTAGTAGTTTATTAAATACGATCGCGAATAATAATGTGAACAATATTTTTAAGAATGGCATAGCAATTTTCAGTCACAGGGAACCCAATATGAATTTATTCTACTTTTAAATGGTTTCATTAGGTTGTAAGAATTAATTAAATTCTTGTTATCTTTATGAAATTACTTATTTTTGTTATAATACGATTCCTAAGAATCTGTCCCTTTTTCAATACACCATCCAATTATGCTTTTTTTATGGTCCATCGCTAATTTTTAAGACTTCAAACAAAAATAATTGTAAGTTGGATGCAAACACGGTAGGCTGCCCTCGAAATTGACTAGTTTTAACAAATTTTACTTTTTCCAATATTTATTTGTTTTCAACTTTTAAGCAATATGCACCACTTGCTCATAATTGTAATTTGAAGTATTCTTATTTTTGATACAATTGGAGAATAAACGAATCTGTTATTTATTGTGTACCGATTGCTCTGGACCATTTATTTTGAAGCAAACAAGACATATAATTCCCTTGGAAGATGGATGTTATTCGCGACAGCGCATGGGTGGGGATATCTGGGTCTGCTTAGAGTCGCGCTCATCTTTCTTCGTAAATGTATTCTAGAATGCACTTCTTGGAGATACACCGGTCTCCTTATTAAGCATAATATTGCCAGCTTAAGCGAGTCACTGTAAGCTAAGGAGTCAAGTGAAGCCCTTGGAAATCTAGGTCAAAATACTACTAAGTACCGTCGAATGAGTTGCAAAGTACATAATACGTTTAGGGGAGCAATTTTAATTAAATCGAAATAAAATAACATATTATTTCAATTAATTTTATCGTACCAAAAAATTAAATGTACAGAATAAATGAACGTGCTACTCATTTTTAAACAGTGTGAGTACTCCTCCATTTAGTTTCATATCGTATAATACAATTTAAACGAGAATAAAATTTTTCACTGACAAATACAATAAATTATCAATCCTTGTATGTTAGTTTCAAAAGACAATATTGTAAAACTTAGCTAGTACATTCCACATAATATCAACAATTACTTTCTAACTGCTACCCGACGTGCTACTTATTTTTAAACAGTGTGAGTACTCCATTTAGTTTTATATTGTATAATACAATTTAAACGAGAATAAAATTTTTCACTGACAAATGCCATAAATTATCAATCCTTGTATGTTAGTTTCAAAGGATAACATAGTAAAAATTAGCTAGTACATTCCACATAATATCAACAATTACTTTCAAAACAAAGAGCAGGCTATATTTACACATAATTCAATAATAAACAAAAACAATGTAAATATTTAAATGCATTTTCAGAATTGTTCATTATTAAGCTACTGTATCGGTTAATACGCATCGCCGACAGTAAAAATCAATATTCATATCACATTTTCAAAATCTAATCGGCAGCTCAAAGGAAATACACGAACGAGTCGATAAAGTAAACAAATTTCGATTTATTCCCCACAATAACATATCCGAGCGGTCGAGCCATAAATTAATAAACCCCGCGCATTACCGTTCGAACAATCAGCACCGACACTTTTATAAAATGAATTGAAAAATTCATACCGTCACGCTTTTGTTCGGAAAATTCTTTTGCGACTGCGTTCCGCGATCGGCAATTGTTTTGTTGTAGGTGGTTCGCGGCAGGGGCAGCGGCGGCGGTCGAGAACAATCAGATAAACAAAATTGGCTCGTTACCTCTTAATTGTATGGTCACAATTGTGCGCCAGTAACGAAACGACTCGTAATCGTATTCGTGAAATCGCTACGGCAGAATGCAAACGGATCGGTTTTAATAACTAGATTCGCAGAGGGAGAGAGACAGAGAAAGAGAGCGAGAGAGCGAGAGAGAGAGAGAGAGAGAGAGAGAGAAAGAGAGAGAGAGAGAGAGAGAGAGAGAGAGAGAGAGAGGAGAGAATGAGAAAGAGTGTGTATATTATGGTAGTGAAGTGAAGCGGTATAGGGTAAACAGTCAGCGGAAAGCGTATACAGGGTGGTCCGTTTAAATAAGAACACCTAAATATCTCTTCAGGTTATTTTGATGCAAAAATTATTTGTTACGTAATGTGCATGGTGTCAATGGACCAAATATTTGGCACGAATAATTTTTTCCGACGGTCATTTTTCTTTGGAGTTGTCAAGGTCATCGATGTTTTTTGGTACATAACTACATTGTTTTTTTTATTGCATCGTGTAACCGATGGAAAAGTACATTCAGAAAATGTATCAACGTAGAAGGACACCGTTTTGAACATCTCTGATGATAACTTAAGAGAACGTGAGTGTTGTTTTAACAGTTAACACATACACACATCTGTTGATCGATATTCTTAGTGTGATAAAAAATATTTTCATCGCATTCGTAGGTTCAAGAGTCGTGGCCGAAGATATTCGACATCGGTTCTAGGTATAACTTTAATTTTCGAGGATCAAGGTCATTTCAAGGTCATGTTATTATACATATCTGAATGTATTTTGCCATCAGTTACACGATGCAATAAAAATGTAGTTTTATGTACCAAAAAACATCGATGACCTTGACAACTCCGAAAAAAATATTCGTGCCAAATATTTGGTCCATTGACACCCCATGCACATTACGTAACAAATAATTTTTCCATCACAATAACCTGAAGAGATATTTAGGTGTTCTTATTTAAACGGACCACCCTGTATACCGTTCGCCGGGGAATCTAATTAATTTTTCACAACAACTATGGTGGCACGGTCTACTGTTCGCCATTAAGCAAATCGGCCGTTAGCCTTGAGGAGGCGGCTGCTGGTTTCGAGTCAGCCGTCCAGGAACACGATTTCCGTGGACGTGGAATAACGTGCTGGCCCGCACCGAGAGATCGTATTTTCGACAGTGGATTACCCTTTCGAGGGCTCCGGTTTCCCAGGCAGCAGCAGCAGCAGAAGCCGCCAGCGCAGCGCCGCTCTCTACATCCATGGGTACGATGAGTGTCTTGGCCGTGATCGTTCCATTTCCGCCTCCATCAGCGACGCCGATTCTACTCGCTGGTGCTGCGGCTGTCTCGCCCATCGCTAATCCTCCAGCCGCTCTTAATAACCAGCCAACGCAGTCGACGAGAATCAGACGAAACGTCACGGGGGAAATGCCTTTCCATTTGTCTACGGCGCGAACGCGTATTGCCGTTCGCCTATTTTCGTCGCGAGCAAACTTTAACGAGTAGCTGCCTCGCGTTGGACGCGACGCGACGCGACGCGACGAGACCAAGTACTCTGTGTGTGCTCACTCTTGAATATCGATCAGCTCAATATCTGTGTTCGAACTTTGTTCTTGACTGGTTCAACACTCTCGCGGTAATCTTGACTGTTTGAAACTTGATCGTGGAAACCCAATGAGTCGCGGACATTAACACTAAATGTACCGAGCATTAAAATTGTCTGGTAAATGTTGTTATATAAAAATGGCAACACTAAAGTTATTCAGATTAGGGTAACTGCACCAGTGAATAAACGGGCACCAGTAAATGAACGCTTTTGTATTTTTTTGTATATTATTTTTTGCTTTTCCATCATTGTTCAATTACTAGAATGTAGTGTTCATTGACTGGTATTTTTTATATTTTTTATTTAACGTTTAATGAAGACAAATAATAATAATTTCATTTTATTTGTGTTCATTTATTTTTGACAAATGAAGTATAGGGAGCCATTTGGCCAATGGCTTCGCCCAATAAATTCGCCCAATAAATGATTGTGTGAGGAAATCTATTCCATTATTTTCTGTAAATAAATTTTTGCAATTGCAATAATTATGGAATATGAAACCGGTCATTTGACTGTGTGGTGGGTTTTGTGTTAAATTATACGAAATAGCCAGCGAATTTTTATTTTGCATGTTATTACTAGACTATGTCTGCCTATAGTATGTAAATTGCAAGAGACATTTGCCAAATAGGCAATTAATTCTTACTTTAATCATTTTAACAAGCTGAAAATGTGCTGTGCTCACTCTTGAATATCGATCAGCTCAATATCTGTGTTCGAACTTTGTTCTTGCCTGGTTCAACACTCTCGCGGTAATCTTGACTGTTTGGAACTTGATCGTGGAAACCCAATGAGTCGCAGACATTAACACTAAATTTTCTAAATAAATCCTTATGTTAATTTCACTTTATGCATTTATTTTCACATACGTTAAATTGTATACAATGTGGTCAAACTAATTTGAATGTGAATTTAAAAAAAAGAAATACCACATTATTTGTTGGTACACAGGCAGATAAAGGAATGTTATAATTGTGCAGTAGGATATGTGTTTGAATTTACCGCCAAATTTGGATTTGGCCAATAGATCGATCGACAATCAAATACATATACAGGGTCTACGCGTTAAGTTATGTCACCATTTTTTAGGCATTTCCGGTAGTGCAATTAAAAATGATTTAAACAAAAGTTTATCAGTAATTGGTGAGCTACATTTTCGCATATTCATAAATCTGAAAAAAATGCTTTTTACATAAAAATGTAAAGGTCACCTTGACTTTTTCAAATGGCACCATATGTTTTGGACGTCATAGGATTGTTGCTGACGTCGAGGCGAATTCAACGAATTTCAATGATAATATATTAAATAATCGGTGCGCATTAAAATATTAGAATGTCAATGTGTTGAATGAAAAATGAAATAAAAAGGGTTAATTTCCATCATATCGCGAAATTGCGAAGGAACTGGTGCACGAGAAGGAAAATCGGTCGCGATCTTCCGGTCGTCGCGATTGTACCCAGCGCAGCAGATCCTCGACAGTTCCGTGGTGTCTCGTTCTTTTCTCTCTCTCTCTCTCTCTCTCTCTCTCTCTCTCTCTCTCACCTTTTCGACCAGCCCCCATCCCTTCCGGAATTAATTTATTACGAAGGCAGGGGTGTACCGGTGATGCTAACTCCGTTAATGGGTAACTGTGTTTGCCGAGCGTGCGTGGACAAAGAGGAAGAAAGAGAATGGGAAACGAGGGTGCGCGTCGAACGAGTTTTTTACCCCAAGTGACCCAATTAATTCGCCGAGAGTTCGCGCTACTCGCTCTATCTCTCTCTCTCTCTTTCTCTCTTTCTCTCGGCAGCGCAGCGCGCTGGACCCCGCGACAGCGGAATCTGCAAAAACTCAAAAATTCTCGCAGCCAGCGGAACGCTGTCTTCGTGTCCGGGATTGGCGCGCTGACTAAATGAAATTTTTCGGAGCAACAACACGGCCGACGGCTGTGCCCGTATCCGGGTCTACGGTAATCGAGAAACGACGTGAAATTGTTGCAGTAAATTGTTGTCATGTAGTTACTTTCCTAACTCGAAATCAAAATTATTTCTGGCCGTTTCTCAGTTAACCTGCTCTATTATTTCTTTTAATTAACATATTGATTAGCAGACACCAGTCATCACACAAGGTACACAATATCGGAGCAATTTGTTTAAATAATATGTTAAACGACGTCTGTTTGTAACTTTACATCTTGTAGATTCTACACAAGTTTGGTTTGCTTAATAGATATTCTAGTAAAAATTGATTTTCAAGTTCGACGAAAAAAAATTTTTACACATATATATATAGTAGTTCTATGAACAATTTGCAATATTAACGATTAAAAATAAATAAAAAATGGCGGAGATATAAGCCGATAAGTAGCACCCTCTTTTGAAAATCCTTGCTGATGATGTACATGATTTCTCTGTTAGGCATCGTCTAAAAAATAATAAATAAATTTTTTCTTATTTATTAGGGTAATAGCTACAATGTGACGTAGGATTTTTGTGATTGGGTGTCACGTTCGAACGTTATAAATTTTTTAAACGCAAAATTTCGATGAAAATTCGAGTTTTTTTATTTCAAACAGCTGTCATTTCTACAAAAAAATTTTAAAAAATTTTTCCCTACGTCACATTGTAGCTATTACCCTAATAAATAAGAAAAAATTTATTTATTATTTTTTAGACGATGCCTAACAGAGAAATCATGTACACCATCAGCAAGGATTTTCAAAAGAGGGTCCTACTTATCGGCTTATATCTCCGCCATTTTTTATTTTTTTTTAATCGTTAATATTGCAAATTGTTCATAAAACTACTGTATATATATGTAAAATAAAGATCATTTTATATACTTAATGGCAGCGTGAAAAAAAAAGTTTATTTTTATATCTATTTTTCCGAGCGCCAGGGTGGTGTGACCCCTTAAACGCATAAAGCTGGCTGGCTGCACACACTCGATTTCGGACGATTCTACTTGGAGAGCGGCGCATCTTATCGCGGGTATTTCCCCTGTCCCAAGAAGCTGATATAAAATTCTAATCGCGCCGCGTTAACGGTAAAATATAATTTTCACCACGGAAGATTTTCCCCGAACAGAACTGTACAGGCTCCCCCCTCTATAAAATTACTCTTTATTAAAAAGCGCCACCGGTATAAAAGTTTAATAAGCTACTGATTACGCGAGTGTATGAAATTTAATTAACGAAACACAATGGGGTTCTTCATTACCCGTTATGGCTCCGATCGGCGAAAGGAACGAGGGACCGTGGCATTTTTTAATATTAAATGCCACGGCTGTGTTTTATCGGCTGCGAAACTACGGAAACTTGTGAGACGCGCTGTGTTGTAAAACGGCGGGGAGTCTCCATCACGATCTCCTCGTTCCTTTCCGAAAGAGACCGAGCCGCGGCGAATATAAAGGTACGCTCCGGGAAGATCCATGTCCGCGACGATCACCATAAAAAACTCCACACTTTTTCAGATAGTCAAAACAGCCCGGCCAAGTTTCACTGTGATTCGAACGCAACCAATTCGTTCGAGAACCTTCGAGACGTACAGGATAATGCAGAAGTGGTGGTCTTAGCGACGGACTCAGAGTCACTGTACCATTGTTCACAACATTATTTACATCGTTGAATACATTAGTAATTACTGGAATTTTTATGCATTTATGAAGAATTTAACTTGTCATGTTGTTTTCAACGCAGAAAGACTATTAAGGGGTGAAATGAATTTTAATTTAACCGCTGCTTCCTCCAATCGATGCAGAATATTTTTATTTCCCACGAAGATCCGCAGTCTAGTATGACGTATTAACAATTTCATATCCATAAACTGAAATAAATTATATAGAACGGTATTATCAAAAAAATTATCCTAAAAATTATTGCTACAAATTAATGTTAAATGCATGTGTTAAAAATTTGAGGAACTTATTTTTAAATTGAAAAGAATTCTCATATCGAGTCGAGCCTTCTTCATTGAGAAAGAAACTCAACAGGACAGTTATCGAATACCACATTCTGACGTCACACGTGGAAGAATGCTAGGGTTAAAAATTTGAGAAACTTATTTTTAAATTGAAAAGAATTCTCGTATCGAGTCAAGCCTCCTTCATTGAGAAAGAAACTCAACAGGACAGTTATCGAATACCAGAGTCTGACGTCACACGTGGCACCATCCAACATTTCCTTTTCTATCGCGTCTAATAAAGAATTTTCTAGGTGGATGTTTTTCTGAAATCACAGCCCACTAATTGTTGGCCAGCCTGTACGAACGAAGAGCAGAACAAAGAGGAGTAAGAGCAGGAGGGGCGGGGGTAGAAAATCGAAGGTGGGAAAAGAAAGGAGGAAGTGTAGAAATTTCAGCGTCGTCACTGGTTTTATGTCATTCCCGCCATTCGGCGGCTTCCATTTCCAGTCTGGACTACTAGAGCTCGTAATTCAAACACGACCCAGGAACGAACACCGTCGTCGTCGTCGGCGTCGTCGACGTCGTCGTCGTCGACTTCGACTTCCTCTCCCACATTGCCATCCCCTTTCGCTCGTAACTCACGCTGACTTACTCCCTTTTGGCGTCCGGTTCTCCCACACGTCCCTCCGCCACCCCCGCCCCCCACGCGAACCCACAGCAACCCGATAAATTCGATATTTGTTTCAACTTTCGCCGCATTTCACTGGCCCTGAACCCTTCCCCTCTATTTCCTTCCTCTCTCGCTGTTCCCCCTTATTCGCCCTTTCTCTATTTCTCTCTCTCTCTCTTTCTCTCTCTCTCTCTCTCTCTCTCTCTCTCTCTCTCTCTCTCGTCATCTAGCGCTGTTTCACTCGGTCCGATTCGCGCGCTCACGACTCGAAGAAAATTGTTTCTGCACCGCCGCCGATAGAAAGAGCACGCCGCACACTGCGAGTGTCAGACACATGCTTGCTATGACGGACGCCTGCCATTACTCATTGGACGTATAAACGCGGATATATATGGCTCATATAATGTTTGTACACTCGGTGTTCAAGAATTAAACGATCCAGAAGGAGAAATGCCGGCTGTGAGGGAGAATTGACTGGTGTGTCCGACGTTGCCAGTGTCTCGTAGGGCTCCGATGACCGTGATAGAGTTGACGGCCATTTTATATTTCGGCCCTTTGCACTCACCCCCTCTGAGACACTACTACAAATTACTGTAGTATAATTCATAACAATTTTGTAAGTTACTAAATGCGTTTGTGCAGTGGCGCATTAAAAAAATACACATTTAAAAAACAAAATCAATTTTTTTCGACTTCTAGTTTCCCAGATATCTCGAGACAAATGTGGTTTCGATCCCTGACTTCGAGGGCTGTTTTCACCCCCTCAGAGTGGATGGTTGCCGATAAAAAAAAATACGTGTGAAATATTTATCGAAGAACTATATCTCACATTAGTTTCATCAAAATCGCCCATTCTCATCTGAATATGTTCCCTTGTTAGTGCAACAAAAATAGGTCTCAGTTGTGATCTGAAATGCTTAAGTAAAAAAAAAAAGAAAAAATCAATATGAATTGTAATTTTGAAAATGATTTTTCTTATCGCATGAAGATTTGTCGAAAAATCTACTGAAACGGAACGTTTAAGAAAATGGTTATCTTTCGCGAAAATTGGCATTGCAGAAAAATTGATATTTTCCCTCCACTCGGAATTTGCATAAATAGCAGTCTAGCGATTACAGTACGGCGAGCGTGTATATCACGGGGCAGCGTCAACAGCCGGTCTCGAAGGAAAAAAGTATCTTCCGTCGCATCTGTTTGCGCGCGGGTGGTGTGCGCCTAGCACACAGGCCTAGAATGGAATTATTTGTTGGTTATTCGCGTCGAGTGGAGGACGAATGGTTTTGACGTGAAAAACGAGAGAGCTTTTCTGCTCTTCCCCCGATGCGTGACCATGGTATTTTTAACGGCGCGGCGCGGCTCGGCTCGGCGTTCGCGCGTTGCTGTAACGCGTGACGTTTGTCCACCTCCGAACCTTTACTTTTTGGCGGAGGGTCTCGCGTTAAATTTCACCGGCTAGCTCGTTTTCACGAGTATGCGAAATTACTCGCATTTTCTAGCAGTCATGCTAATTAGGTCAAGGGGCTCGCAGATCTCGCGGGGAATATACTGTTTAAAATAATTGGTCGATCTGCGGAATAAATGAACTTTCCCCGGGATAATATCCGGCACACTTCAGACTTTTTCAAACACTGTTTCAACCACCACAGGCGAAATGTTCTTCTTAATCTGCCCTTTATTCTTTTTAAACACAATTTTGCAGAACCATCCAACATTTTTATACCCGAGGATTTTTATGCAAAATCAAAATTGTGGTCTATTGCGAGAGATTGAAGCTAAATCGAATTTCCTCTTTTAACCCCTTGCCCTACAATAACGTGTCGGACTCGTGATGAAGTTTCTGAACAGAGTCTAATAAATAAAAAAAGCATTGACGACACACTAGACACATGTGTATCACAATGTCCATATTAAATTAAATTATTGAATCACACCAAAAGCAAGTAAGTAGGTTTTATGAACAATATTTACAAACAATTGTTGTTTCTTACTTGTTAATCAGTTTAACATTATACTTTGAAAATTGTATTACACAATTATTCTTACAGACGCGATGCAAATTAATCTTGAAAAGAATTCAAACCAGAATCGAAACGTCGATGATTTTTTGTTAATCAGCAAAATTGCTTTTTAAAATTCTTATTATTAAATGATCGAACCGTAGCGCCGATAACATCTAACATTTATTATGAACAATAATACGATCGATAGAAGAGACATATTTATCTAATAAATATGTATGTTATTAATTTCCTTTGAATCGAGATGAAATTCTATTTTGGTTTTGTTAATGTACAATTATTGGAGACCATGTATAGGCATACAATAGATATAAATTTTCTGTTCTTTTAGGAAATTGCGAACTACAAAAAAGTTCTAATCACTGAAACCGTCAAATAATAAATAAATAATATATATAAATCTTTCTAATGTCTTTTTAATTTTTTTACTCGACGTATTCATAACTTTTATTTTCAATAAGCTTCGGGAAGAGCAACGCAATTAATTCCATTAAAATACATTCCAATCGGATATGTTATCGTACAGTTTGCAAATGGAAAAACTCTTATCGAATCGTGCTATGTTGTGCACGTTCTGTGAAATAATTTCGGTTCCATGCATTCGACTTATTTGAAGAGAAACGCTGATAAAATATTTAATTCGTGTCTTTTTTTCTATATCATTTCATCGATAACGGAAGAATGGAGGCCGCCAATTTAAAATATTCCTACCTATTTCGCGACTTCGATCGTATAATATACAGGCTCGCGTTAGTTCACAGTATGAAAAACGGACGTGCCGTTAATTACTGTGAAAGCTTTGAAGGTGCGCGTGGTTTTTGACGTCTTTCAGCAACTATTTCCATCGAAACATGTGCACCGGAAACGAATCTGATCGCGACTTAGAAATATAATTTACTAACGAGCTTCATGCGCGTCCTGTTTTCGGATTTTGGTATAGTAAGTGAATGATAAAAAGAAAAATACGCTTTTCCATAGTTGCTCTACCATCGCAGAATAGTAGAGTAAAAGTAATACATATTTTACATTTTAAAAAAAATATTATTAGAAAATAATTGATAGTTTAACTAAAAGAAAGGGAAAAAATTAGTTGCAAAAACATTCAATTTGTACTAAGGAGAATATTACATTTCATTCTTAGTACTGCACCAAAAGAAAGGTTAATCTGTAATAAATGACCTTGAAGTGATCTTGAAGGCGAAAATTCATCAGATGCACGCCTCAAAATCATGTGGATTCTATTTAGTCATTTTTTCTTACTTTCATAAATCATATTTAATTGCAATTTCAATTTGCAATTTTAGTAGGCAAATTTTTAAAAAGTAGAATCACATAAAATCTTATTTTCACTGGTGGTAGTCTTTGTAGTTCTGAAATAAATAAAAATCGTTCTAAATTCTGTGAAATTTTATATAAATGCATAAAGATCCGCAGTCTATTGATGACATAACAAATGTTTTTAATGCAACATAAATGGTATCGCAAGGTGAATTCTTTACAAATGTTATTGTTTTCTCAAGGTTATTCTTCCCGGAGTGTTTACTTTAATTTTCAAAGGTCAAGGTCATTCGAAGGTCATGTTATTATACACAGCTGAATGTATTTTTCTCTCAGAAACACGATGCAATAAAAAAAATGCAGTTTCGTATTGAAAAAACACCGATGACCTTGATAACTCCGAAAAAAATTACCTTGGATGAAAAAATGTTCTTGCCAGATATTGGTCCATCGACACCATGCACATAAGAAATAGTTTTTGCATCACAATAACCTGAAGATATATTTAGGTGGCCTTACTTAAACGAATCACATGGTATAAAAATTCAAAGCTTTTATTTTAGATTATGTTATCAGTTGTGACGACGACCTGATACGTGTCGCGCTTTTATCCGGGTAATTTCTAGGTGTGTCGTCTACCATCGAATCGGATCCCAGAAACGCGTGTTCCCATAAAGATCCGTAGCGTGCTCGGCGCTATCAATTAGCGTCTCGTTTTACCGTGTGATTGCCACCTTAATACGAGGGTTCGCGGAAGCTCAAGTGACAGTAATTCCGCAACATGATCTCCTGTCAGTTATTAGCTGCCGTACGAGAATGATACGACGCGATACAGATTCCCCGGTTGTTTAGCGGGATTCGGTATATGTTATCCCTTTAATACCCTTGAAGGTCCGATCCCAAGATCAGGTTCGTTCCCAATTCGGTTCGGTTCGGGCTCGGTGTTCCCGTCTGGCGATAGAGCACCACCAGCAGATGTTGCCAATATCCTTGGATCGTTCGCTGGAACAGCAAACATACATAGTAGCCTAACTGGTGCGAGGCTACGGCTCGTGGAAGCAGCAAAGGAGCGGAGAGCCAAGTTTCTGAAGCGTAACCCCGTAATAGCCGGGAGATTTGCCGTGTGTGTGCTGGTTGCAACGATCGCCGGATTGTTGTACAAAGGTGAAGTTCCCTTCGAAATTTCGTAAACTGCGAGCCACCCCTTTTGTTTTCAAACCGGAACAATAGATTCCTCTCTATTACCGGGGAAATTAGCGAAAGCGCGCCGAGCCTCGCTTTAATTAACAACTCCCGGTTAACCGGCCCATCGACATTGTTTTTCTACGTTTTCTTATTGCGTCACGAGCCTCGCTTAAGGGCAGATCGGCTTGTGATTTCAACCCTTGCACGCTTCTCAGAAGAAGATTCGATATACTAGGTTGTAGGCGTGGGCGGGTAACCGGAAATTCGGGTCGGGTATTTTCCCCTGGTGCGGGCCGGGACCCGAAAATTTGCGATACGCGGGTAACCGAAGTCGAAATCGGGTCGGGAACTCGAAAATATATGCAATTCGGGTATCCAAACAATAGAAATTTTCGGGTACCTGCAGTCGATATCGGGTCGAATCGGGAACCCGAAAATGTATGGCATTCGGGTACCCAAACAATAGAAATATTCAGGTACCCGAATTCGAAATCGGGTCGGGAACTCGAAAATATATGGCATTCGGGTACTCAAACAATAGAAATTTTCGGGTATCTGCAGTCGAGATCGGGTCGAGTCGGGAACCCGAAAATTTGTAATGTTTGGGTACCCGAATGCCATATATTTTCGAGTTCCCGACCCGATTTCGAATTCGGGTACCCGATTATCGCGAATTCTCGGGTTGCGACCCGACCCAACCCGAGTCATCAAAACCCGACCCTCGAGTACCCCAAATTTTCCGGTACCCTCCCTACTAGTTAATCCTACATTGCTGATGCGTGGAATACTTATTTACGTTGGTGTTAGTATGGTGCTCATAATTCTTGAAATTTCTCTGGGACATTCTAGACTACGTGTAGACTACGTAATTAATTGTTACTTTTTCCTGGGGGCCAGATACCCAATGTTAGTAATGCAGGTTTAAGATAAACAAAGTTTGTGTAACAAAGTGAAGTCAATAATGAAGAAAATGTACACTTGATACATAATGGTTTTCGAGATATTGTATTTTACTGAGAAAAAGGAACGATTCCGCCGAAAACGGAGGGACGAGAAAACTCGAGTCCAATTTTCTTTTGCGACTGTGATGTCGGAGCAAGTAACGAGACAAATTCAACCATGTGTTCAACATGTTCACTACGTGGTTGAGTTTCTCTTGTTATCTGGTTCGATGTGACACTTGTGAAAATACACCGTTCTATTTTGAAAAAGAAAGATCACCGAGACATGTACGATTGGTACTTTCTGAAAAAAGATTACTTATTTGATATTTATTAGATGAATCTTGTATACTGTTTTATTGACCTAGTCGGATGTTATTGTGCTCATAACTGGACTTCGGATTTTTTGCATTTATGATGAAAATGAGTAGGTGCAATTTAGAACAGTGAGGAAATTAGAAGACTTTAAGAGTATTCATATATTAAAATTATTAGTGAAAAATATAAATTTCTATTTATACACAAACTTTTATAACTCTTGCTTCATCTGCTAAACCTACATAAATGTATAGAATAGCTTTTACTCATAAAAAAACCAGAAAAATTAAAAGTTATAAGTTGAAAATGATAATGAAAAATTGTACATCATACTATATCCACGATAATGATAATTAACCACGTAAAAGTGAAGGCTTTGTGTGGTACGAAACGAGTCCAAGTAGATTGTCGTCCAATTTTTTTCCGAAATTAGAGCAGCGTAACTCGTTAAACGCTAATTTTGTATCTTTCTATTTACGCGGTCCGCTAATACAGAAAATGCGTTTGTAATCTCAGAAATGTTTCCAGGAAAGTCGTAATTCTTTGCAATACTTGTAAAGGGAAATCTCATTGTACTCTTGTAAAATACATTAGCGAAATTCGTTCGAAAAAGTGTTATCATATTTTCCAATATGAATCTCTGAAGTACCATTCGTTTCTTAAATGTAATACAATGTCTCATCCAAGACGTGGCGATCCTTTAATTTAAGTCGTCAGTTGTGTTTAGTTTGGAAGCGATACAGTTGATTTATAGTTAAGTTAGCGATAAAAATGTCCGTGGTATCAGTCTCTATGCTGTTCTGACGGACCTGGTATATTGGTTACTGTCGTCCCTGTGCGCCTTGACGTTACGCGCCTCATCGGCCATGAAACGATCTGCATATCGAGGATGTATTTATACGCCGCCTGATTGTGCAGCATCGTGTAGCCACTTCTTTTGCGAAACGACGGAACGATGGGGAATAACCCATACGTGCATACTACGCCAGTATCGCTCGTGCACTTCCATTGGTTTCTATAAAGCTGATATCGAGAGTACCAACCACAGCCTAGGTTGTTTACGCAGCTTTTATCTTTTGTCGAATATTAATATTTCTTATTATCGTGCCCATTATTAATTAATTCTCGTGAAAGTAGAATATTAACGCATTCTGAGGACAATATTTATCATGAATTAATCTTAAAAAATTAATAGCTTTAATATTATATTTAATCAATAATTAATATCTTTATAAATATTTAACGTAACAGTAAAGAAAACGCGCAAGACGTCGAATATTAATATTTCTTATTGTCATGTCCGTTACTAATTAATTCTCGTGAAAGTAGAATATTAACGCATTCTGACGACAATATTTATCATAAATTAATCTTAAAAAATTAATAGCTTTAATTTTATATTTAATCAATAATTAATATCTTTATAAATATTTAACGTAACAGTAAAGAAAAGGCGCTGTGTTAATTGTATGTTACACGATTGTTAAATTATTTGTTTCAGTGTGTTGTGCTAAGCCCTATATGTATAAATGACCTTATTCATGGAATGTGATACATAGCGATATATAGCAGATATTGCCCGTATGAATTAGGTTGTAATACCTATTGTTACTGTATAGTCTTGAACCCTCCGTCAGGACTATTATTCCTTTGTGGTATATTGGATTTATAATATGTCAGCAAACACTTGCCCGTGACTATAATTAGGTATAAGCAACTGTTTACAGTCGTATGCACACAAAATCATTAAAAACAAACATTTGTGTTCAGCTGATACCATCAATAAAAATTTATTGTACCATTTTATAATATCGTTTCGTCACTTGGTACATTAGAATAAATCTTCTGTTTGTAAAATAACAATTTTATTTACCACATGTTTTTGTGATATCACAAATGCCCTGCGTCATACTGTTACAAACTTGTACTCGTTTATGGACACATGTGAGGATGTTTGTAAACACACTGTACTGTGACATACGATACCGTGTAGGATTGTCTTTCACTGACATCGAAGCCATGGCTAGGTAATACCATTGACCAGGATCACTATTTGCAACGTGTCAAGTCTAGTTAGGACGACATGTCTGATCATCGCCAACCAATTCTACTTCCTGCATATACTATAGCACACGAACCAGACTGACCTTCAAACTCGATTTTTTCGAGAATGGAAGACTGGACAAAAAAATTTTACTCTTTCTTTTCGACTTGTCTTTGTATGTAGAATCACCACCTGGCTGTACCAGGATTTCGGAAATATTCTGTACATTTGACATTAGACCTACCGAGCAATAAAAGTAACTAGTATATACTGTCTCATAGAAATGACGAAATTGTGCTTATTGCAAGACTAAGAATATAACTATTACCTATGAATGCATCTTTATAATTTCAATAATCGTGTAATGTAAATTTCATTTATTCTTCATACAAACGGCATACAATGTAAGCAGATGGGTAATCACACACGAATGAAAGTTTAAACTTTTAGATATTTCAATATTCCTTCATAAAATTATTACGATTATATTGGGGTGCCTTTCCTGATGAAAATGAGTCCAAACTCGAGTGTAATCGAACAATTTGTATTGATACATAAACGTTATAATAAAAATTATAATCTTATTAAAGATAGTCCAAACGATGTCGTGTTTGGATTCATTTTCATCGGGATGATCTCAACAACTCATTCGTATTATAAAAATATGAAAGTTTAAATTGTCAATAATGCTTGATTCTCCAGGTGCTTACAATGTATGTATGCTGTTGGTCGGTCTCAGTATTTTTTATTCGAATCGTTATTTAAATAAATTTTTATCTAAATAATGCCCAACTCTGAACGAAATATTTGAAACCACTCATTTAGTAGATTCGAACATCGAAATAGTTCTATAAAAATTACAGTTTAGAAAATGCATCATCTATCTACAGCACGCAATGCTTTCCGTAGGCCAGGCGACCATAGTCACCTTCGAAAGGATCAATGTCCATTTTCCGGTGACGTCCGCATTTAAATGGCGAGACGGAAGATTGAATTTGATCTCGTAAATTCATCGGAACAGCAGATCGCCCCCCATGTCCCCGATAAAATTGCATCGTGTGCAAAGTGCCGGCGCGCGCTACGTCCAGGAAGAATCGAACCGGTCCGAGGCAAATTGATATTTACCTGAAGCGCCCTGCTAAATGGCGAAAGAAAGGACGAAAACACGTAGCAAGTGTTTCGTGGCCCGACTCGACAAAATCGACGACAATTTCTGGGCGTAGCGTCGGAATCAGACCAGCAACAGCAGCAGCAACAGCAACAGCAGCACCAGCACAGCCGGTTTTCTACCCTTATTCCGAGCGGTGAAATACCGGGCACCCGGCTCACATACGTACGTTTTTCCCGGCATTTTCTGACGTAGTATCTTCGCAATCAGTAACTCGATGCGCCAGAAAATCGTGTTCCGAGGCCATCGTCGATCGAGGTTCACCACCGTTGCCCAATCTCTCGAAGGACGGTTTGATTTTTCGATTTTCCTTCCATTCCTTCGCTTTTCCCTGACTTCTCCCTCCTTCCCCCCTCTCCCTTCGCCCCTACAACCTGCCCCCCTTCCCCTCCACGTCTCCCTCTTCTCCTTTGCTTGCTTCATCTTCGAACGCAGGAGAGAAGCTCGTTCGCCCACGAAGTAATGGGCGTACCCAGCGCTTCCGCGAGAGAGCAAAGAGCCCGAAAGAGAGAAAACGAAAGGGGAAGGAAGTTCTGCTGGTTCGACCGTTTCCTACCGACCGACTACCCCTCCCCCCTTCTCCTTCTTTTTTTTTTCAATTGGTCCAAGTTTTCGGACGGAACGACTTATTCCGGTCGATCCAATCCGTTTTATTCTACCGGACCACCTCGTGTAGATGTACCTCGCCTAGAAGGAACCTTTGTCGGGAATGACGTCAGATCTTTCCGAGTGATGTCCGATGGACTGTGATCCCTCGATGCGGTTCTCCGCTCTTAGCCCTTAATGGATCCGTTAATGCACGACTCAACGTCACGCTGTTGATATGTCCAAGGTTGTTTTTTATTTCACCATCATACGGTCCGGGACGACAAGATAGTTAGAAGTAGCTGTAAATACGAGTTACGAACCCATTGGGCCCAGTGCAGTCATGCACTGGCCATGCAAGGTCAGAAATGGAAGAAACATTTTGAATATTTCATACCAAAACATCATCTGATTCGTGCGAATAAGGAATACTTGTAAACACATTGGTGTGAAAGCATACAAAATGTTTCTTCCATTTCTGACCTTGCATGACCTTCAAGGTCACTGTGCAGTATACGGATGAATTCGTCTAGACACACGCTTTCGGGCGATATCAAAAAATATACAGCATTCCATTTAAAAAATTGAAGGTCACCTTCATATCTAACGAAACAGTATGAACACAAAAAATTACATACGCCGTTGTGTTGCGTATGAAAAACAGTACTACATTTTCCTCTTTTAGGGATAAGGAAGGAAAGTGTACTGAAATAAGTTTAAACAAAAAATAAGTATTTTATTTGACAGAAACAACTAAAGAATACCAGCATTGCTGTTAAATATTAATAATAACTTACCTAAACGTAGCTCGCTCGTCTCTTTTCGTCCTGGTCTCTTATCGCACTTTCCCGCCAATAATAGTTCCCCACTGTGGGGACACCACACACTTAGGACGTAGATACGGTCCTGTCTTTGGTCGCGCATGCGCATGAAAAGAGCACAATATCTCTGCACTGATTGGGCCCACCCCAATTCTAATTTTATAGCAGCCAGATTAGCATATTAGCTGTTTATATGAAGTTCTATGTGGCGGCTACCTGCTACCAGAGTGGCCAGATCAGGGGTATTGACTCGAATCGAAAGTTTCCCCCTCTCTGCCGGTACCACATTAGTCACGTGACATCGTGACGTGGATTCGAAACGCGTCACGTGACCGGGGCAGGAGCATGGTCGAACATCGTCGCGGAAGGGGAAGGTGGGGACAAGTTTTGCGACTCTGCCTGCTCCCTCTGCCAGTACCGGATTAGTCACGTGACGCGCGACAGTTACAGAACTAGGATTTTAATCGACCTAACCACGTCAGCCACAAAATTGTCAAAAGCATCGTCCAAGAATCAACGCATTCGGAACAATGGCGCGAACGTGTCAGGACCGTGACCTCGGTCGGGTTAACGAAGAAGTTCCGCAATGATCGCGATCTATGGCTTCGTGTGCGGTCCATCCTGCTCGATCCTCCATCCGGAGTCTAGTCGGCCGTGCGAGCCGGTTCGATCGCAATTACCTCGTGCGTTCAGCTATTCTTTTCACGGTCTAGTACCGCCCTAAAATCTTTCGACTTTCCTGCGACTTCCACTTAATGGAGGGGCTCATCTTTTTCCGCGGTAGGAACCGGAAGGAAGGACGAAGAAGAAGAAGAAGATGAAGAGGCGGAGGAGGAAGAAGGGAAAGAGAAAGGATCCTTTAGTGCCCTATCCTTGTCTCGTTCCTCCCTTGATTCTTTTACCATCGGACAAAGTCGTGGAGGTGGCAGCCTTATTCCGCTCGATCCGTTCTATATAACCGCACCGCTCCATCCGCTCGACCGTCCATCAAGGATCTAGTTAGCCGGACGAGCGAGCCAGGCCGTGTGGGTGTCTACGTGTGATCGGACGCGAGCGTGTGGGGGGACGTTCGTGCGATCCTACGGGGACGTACAATGTGTAACAAAAATAACTAAATGCTATACAATGGTTTTTTTATTCGGTATTTTCATCGGCACCTGTTTAGGGTGTTAGTGTCCACGGTTGAGCCTAAACTCGCCAGATTAAGGGGGTCATCCCATGAGAGCTACTTTTTCTTGCTTTCTTTAGGAATTTTTTTTGAAAGACCCTTAAAACATACAATCTTGAAATTTTTACCACACATGTACTGACAATTTAGCAGTCTCTCAGAATTTTTTCAAACCAAATTAACGACTTTACACCGTTCGGAAGACACTCATGTGTAACAAAAAGTAGGTTGATGTCGGCCATGATTCCGGAGGTTTCGATCATCCGATATCAAAAAATCAAACGGCAGTTTAATTTGTAGACCTGCGGCTATCGCCGGTACCAAAATAATATAAAAATATCGAAAATTGAATTTTTGGCACGGTTTTAAACGTTAAGTTCCAAGTCTCGTCATTTTTTTCGTCTTTTTCAGCTTAAAAAAAAAACTATAGCAGATATCAGAAATATTTTGGTACCGGCGAGAACTATAGATGTGCTGACTATACCATAAAAATTTGAGCGAAATCCGTTCAGTAGGTTTCGAGATATCATGGTCGCCAATATGAAAAATACAGTTTTGAGAAAAATGCACGAAGTGCACGTTGATTCGAATGTACTTTTTTCTAGCACAAATTAATGTCCAGCTGATTGATATTTCACTGGTTATTTATTAAAACTTTAATCGCAACGTTAATAACAGTTGAACGACTTCGATTATCTAAATATCCTTTTACCTGCCTATTCTAGGAATGTTATAAAAGAGGCAATTTGTGCAAAAAAAATTGTTTGTATCTGCCACATGGGATGACCCCCTTAAGACTTCTCCCCCCACACTACCTTCCCTTTGTACGGCGCTATTCCCCCACCCTTACGGCCCGGCCACGTGACTCCTGGCAGAGAGAGGGAAACTTTTTGCTCCATCCCCTCATCTCGCGACTATGGTTGAGCTGTTCATGCGTACAGTCAGCGTTTCCATATAGTTCCACTAAAAATATGCGGTGTTTATTGATACCGATTGAACTTTTAATTTTTACCGACTGTGTGTTAATTGTTTTGATGATTACCTGGTTCGAAAGTTATTATTACCATTTGCCTGGATTCGATAGTTTGTTGCTAGCGCTCGGATTGTTTACTTACTTTTGCCACGTACTGTACGTACGGCTCGTGGACCGCGACCGCGAGCCAAGCTCGGATAAAGCCGTCCCCCGCTATATCGTTTGATTCAATATCGCGGGGGCCCCGAGGATTTATATTGGGGGAAAATTGCGTTAGCAACAGCTGCCGGTTGCCGTCATATACCTAGCTCTTAACGCGCACGAAATCCCGTTACGCTGTAAGACGTGTTAATAAAGCCACGACCCCAAGAACGCGCCGCGTCGAGCCGAGCCTTAGCCGAGCCGCGCGCGGCTGCCACGCGAACCTCATTCGGTAACCTTACCACTTTCTCGACCCCTCGTTCCCTATCGACCTACGCCGTCATGGAAAACCTCCGGGAACAGTCGACGGGCAAGTTTGCTGCTTTTCTTTTCCCTCGCCTTTGAAGAAACACCGACGATAGTTACCCTTTGACCCCTGCGCACCGTTCGAGTAATTGTTCTTCTATTAACTCTTTTTTAGCCGGCGACTATAGACAGCTAACGTTCAACGGTCCCTGTGTGCCCGAGATGGCGATATTAAAGGTCACCGAGAAAAATTTTCAGTTCTTCCTCCCACGCGATATCGATCGTGTTATATTAAATAATTATTTTGCAATTTAAGGGGGGAGTCCTGTGTAAAATGAAATTTTTTAGCTTTTTTTTTGCTTAAATCGATAGAAAATTTCCTTATGAATACGATAAAGAAAGTTAGAAAGTTATCAGAGATGTTCTTGTTTGGTTTGTTGCTCTTAATCTGGTGGTTTCGAATTGGAGCGTTGTTTTATTTCGTCTGACGCTTTAAATACGCATGGATGGGGAAAAAATAGTTTTCGGAAAAAATAATTATTAGTTGTTATTGAAGTTTTCGATCGTATAATTGTTGAAATAACGATGTGTGATGATTTCGGCGCACGGTTCGATCTAATATAAACTAATATAAACTAAACCGGCATTAGAGCAACATGGGTTTGCACATATTAATCTTGTTTTAATTTCTTCATAAAGCAAGTGAGAAATTTAATACAGTATTATAATACAGTAATTTGATAGTGTATTGAATCCGTTGTTTTTTACTATATTGTAATTAAAATTTAAAAAAATTTTCAGACGCAGTTTTTTCCTTTTTTTCTTGAAAAAGATCCAAATATGGATTGAAACGTTGAAAAAAGTTTAAACAAACTTACAAAATAGCTTTAGATAGTTTATATTAGATCGAACCGTGCGCCGAAAACATCACACATCGTTATTTCAATAATTATTAGATTGTTAAAAATAATAAGTTATTAAAATCTGTGACCTCTCTAAGAGTTTTTTAAAAGAAAGGGCGAACCCTGTAAATTTTCGGAAATTTATTGCAACTAATGGGTCGAATGGATAATTTAAAAATTTCAGAGCTATTCCACTATCGACGTAACCAAAAATATTTTTTTAGTTAAAAAGAGTTGCGCATAAAACGGCTTATGCGCGTACCCTAGTCAAAAAAGCTGTTCCACGTTGTGCAATATGTATGGCACTTGATGTATTCATCCTATTCTCGAAAACCGAATATATATTCCTTTATTTTCCGACTTTGCGAGTACGCTTTTAGCGTGAATCTATTTTTAAGTGAAAAGATTGAAGAAACGGTGTAACTTCGAATAGAAAATTCATATGTTTCTGCTAAAAATTGTGAAATAAAACATTTCAACAATATTGGGTGAAAAAGTACAGAACATTAAGGTACGCAAAAAATCAATGGGTTCAATTGTTTTCGAGTTACACTGCACGGCAATTTAAAAACCGTGTTTTTCAGGAACCAGCCGTTCATTTTTTTTATAGAGAAATTCTGATCGTGCCAGTGGATCGAAAAGCTGAGAATGCAGGTGGAATACGTTACAGTTGTCGAAGAAGCTTTAATCTTATCCCTTCATTTTCTTCGCGGCGGACTCTCATTGTCCCTTTTCCTTTCGAAAATTTGTGCAAACATAGAGGACTCAAGACGATCGTTCGCCAGAGGGATAGGATTTCTGAGAGCTTAAGCAAATGAAACTGAGGCAAGCGTGACTTCGGTAACAACCTGATCGTCTTTGACCAAACAGATCTTATCGAAATCTCTGCAAACTCCTTCTAATCTTGCAAGAGGGACGTCGATCGGCAGCATCGCCTCTGTGATCAGATTTCGAATCATCACACGCTACCATTATCGACCACAAGATTTGAATATGCCGAAATATTTTCCCTTGAATATCTCTGTTATGTATAATTCTAGGCGGTTTAATTTTACAAAATTTTGATCAATAAAATAATGTTAAATCTGTTACTGTTTACTGAAATTAAAAATACATTAGACGTATAAATACTAGTTTAACATAATTTAAATTCAGAAAGAATTTTAGGACCGTCAGACACACTTTCATAAAAAAAAAATAGGAACAGAAAAATGTCCACTATATTGTGTTAAAAATTATTTAACCATATTTTCTTAATTTAAAGAATGAAAAACAATTTTCTTAGAGACGGTTTGACATAAAGGGTCTTCCATTAAGAGGTGTCATTTTGAATATCGCAATATTTTCTATTTTTGAGAATTAGAGTTCTCACTCTTCGACAGGTGGTTAGTAAAATTGTAAAAAATTGTAAAAATTGCAAGATTTTAAAATTGTAAATTGTAAAATTGTGAATTGTAAAATTGCAAGATTGTATAATTGTAAATTGTGAAATTGCAAGATTGTAAAATTGTAAATTGTAAATTGTAAAATTGCAAAATTTTAAAATTGTAAATTGTAAAATTGCAAGATTTTAAAATTGTAAAATTGCAAGATTGTAAAATTGTGAAATTGTAAATTGTACAATTACAAATTGTCAATTATAAAATCGTAAAATTGTAAATTGTAAATTGTAAAAAAACAGCGTTTTTTTAGTAATTTAAAATAACACTTCTCATTGGAAGACCCTGTAGAACGATCGAGGAATCCCCGCGGTTACCGGCGGATAACTCGGTAACCAAACTTTCCGAACACTCTGTATATCCTGCACGTAATATCGGACAATAATATAACTCAGCTTGAACTTCGAGCGAAATAACAAATATCTTGAGGAAAGAGAAATTTACCGGCACCGATATAGCACTCTAATTCTTGGCCGCTCTTTTTCCGTGCCCGTAATAAGAGTTACGGTTTCAATATTCCGGGAACGGTCTCGCTCGCAGCCAGTTCCATCGGGATGCAACAAAAAGATCGAATTTATGGAAATCGCATCGAGAGCGAGGAGGAGAAGAAGGAACAACAAAAAGAGCGGAGGCGTGTACGCGCGCGCGTTGACATTCGCTCGTAATCGCACGTACGAAACTCTGGTTCCTATAGTACAGTATATTGTATTTACGAGCGTCGAAGACAAGTTCGCATGTGGCCCATTTCCTTATGGGACTGGCGGGAGATTTGTTGTGTACCCACGTCATTCGTTATATATACAGTAACCATACGTTATAGCAATTATATATTTTCCCGGTACACTACCGTATGACGGTATTAAAAAATTGTTTCAAAAAATGTATGTGGCAGTAGGACAAAAGTATTGTTGAAAAAGATTTACTGGTGGTGAGGAGGCTACATAAAAAAATTAGTCGAAAAGGGGGTCAAGTAATAATACTTTTTCATAATACAGTAAACGCTTGATCTCTTAATTTTCATTATTTGTTTATGGGACTTTCACTACCTTATTTCTGGCATTTTTCTGATTAAAATGACACCAAACACGATATAGTTTCAATTGTATTTAGTGGTTTAATCGACGGTGAAAGTTTCGGTCGCAAGGAAGGACAGCGCATCGGAAAGAAAGAGACGCGGACAGTCACGCGAACCGTATTTCATTCTGTCCTTCTCTATGTTCGGCTCTCTATTGAAGTCTCGCTCGGCGCGGTCGGCGCGATATCTAGACGCAGTCATAAATCAAAAAGCACTTCTGGCCACGATTCTTGTCCATGAAAAACACGGCTGTTGGACAAGAATCGAGCGTTTACTGTATGTTAATAAATAACGATAATTATATAATTACTAGAACTTTATGCATTTATGGCTTCTGAAAATTTTCAAAAAATGCTATAATGTAAAATTCCACAGAATTTTATAAAATTTAGATCTATTTCAGATCTACCAAGGCTAATATCATTGAAAATTAAATATTATTTTTCTCAAATTTCTTAAAATTCGCCTGCACAAGAATTGAAAATTTGCATAAACATCCGCAGTCTAATACTTACAAATAAACATTAATTTGTAAATAATATCTGTTAGAAGATACCCATTATTTTGGACCTCTGTTGAAAAGAAAAGTTAACTTCCGAGGGTGAGTTGAGGAGAACAGCGTACCGCAGTTGAAGCCATTCAGGATGAACGCAGTTCCAACAGCCGTTCCGCGATGCTTTGATAAAGCGGGCGGTGATGAAAGAATAATGAGGCTCGCCCCTTCCAGCAATGATAAAGACTATCAAAAACGATATAATGGACTTGCAAAAGCGTACATCATCCGACTTGGCGAACGTAACCGTAGAGAATCGGTGAAAGGAGAATGTAGGAAGGAAGGAAGGAAGGAAGGAAGGAAGGGAGGGAGGGTAAGAGTAGAATGCGGAAAAAGCAGGAATTCGAGGAAGAAGGGAAAGAGAAGGATCGATGATCCTCGAATCGAGTGACTTACGCGACCCTTTTGCTTTCAGCAAGCAAAAGAAGGAGGAGATGAAATAAAAAGCGAGAAAGCTGGAACGCTCGGCGAGCTAGAAGGCGACAGAAAAAGGAAGAAAACGGGGATGGCCGACTGGGTGAAGAACGGGGCTTCGGGCCGGGACGTACTATCTCGGAAAATTATGTCAGTCCTATCTCAGGCTGAAAACAGAAACGTAGGATGGGAACGAGAGATATATGAAATAACCGGAATAAAAGGGAGAGTGAAATCTCGAGCCTTAACAGGACACCGATGGAATAGAAATATTACCAGTCAGGATAAACTCTAACCTTCGACCTCTCTTGGCTATCTCCTTATCGATGTCTCATTTTTCCACCGTTCGGCGAGTCCTCCGTGTGTCGCCAGCTCGAGATTCATCGCTGCGTCGCGATCAGATTATTATCCCCAATTCGAGCCAAATTTTTCTGTTCTCCTAATACGAATTTCTGAATTTTCCCGTCCGAGTGAAGTTCCCGCATAATTATCTAAAATTGTTAGTGGACGCATAGAAAAATTTTCCCAAAATATGAAACTTGAAAAACCATTCAATTTTGACAACAAAAAAGGGATTTCTCCGTGAAATTTTTCGATGAAAAGGCTGTTGCGAATCTATTCTCCTTTAACCCTAATATACAAATTTCTGAATTTTTCCTTCAGAGTGATGTTCCCGCATGATTACCTAAAATTGTTAATATTTTGGATTTTGAAGCATTGAAGGGTTATTGCCTGTATAGAAAAATTTTCTAAAAATATGAAACTTTAAGAAAATTCAATTTAGACCACAAAAAAGGGGTTACCCCGTCAAATTTTTCGTTGAAAAGACTGCCTGCGAAATTGCTCATCCTTAACCCTAATACAAATTTCTGAATTTTGCCTTCAGAGTTCCCTCAGACATAATTATCTAAAACAGTTAATATTTTGGATTTTGATGCATTGAAGTATAGAATCAGTTGATGTATAGAAAAATTTTCTGAAAAATAAAACGCAACTTTGACCACGGAAAAGGGGTTTCCAGCACAATGGTGCGACGCCGCACATTCTACATCCCCGTTGGAGGGAGGTTAGACGACTGCGGATGGTTATCGTGACGCCCATTCATTCCGTCCTCCTCGGGCCGTCGCGTCGTCGTAGAAAAGCGAGAAAGGGCCGATCGCCGGGTACAAATGTTCCCTCGAAGGAGCGGCGCAAGGTCGCCGTGCGGGTACACGGTGGATTACGGCCGGCTGTCCGCGGACACGTGAACGAGTTCGATTCTTTTCACGGAAGAATGGTTTTTCCGTGTCGCTGAATTCAGTGGTCAGCCCGTACAATCGCATTGCACTCGAGCGCTCGTGTCTACGGCTCTTCGACGTCGGTGAACGCCCGAAAATAAAGAGGAGCCGAGGCGTCGCACGAGGCGTCGCACGAGGCGTCGCGTTGTTCTTAATACGAAAATTTAAAAATGCACGATTCAATAAAAAAAATAAAGAAGGAACCCTTAACAATTCTGATCCGAAAGAGGTGAAAGAATCGTGATATTAATGAACTCTAATTAATGCTATTGGCGCACTGGTACGATCATTTGTTACTATTAAGCACTTTTGCAAATTGTTACATCAACCAATTTTCGACAGATCATTTTCAAGAAATAATTTTGTTGTAATTGCGTCTGTAAAAAATTTTTTTTATTACCCATTGATTAATATATGGTTGACTAAAACAGTCAAGCCAAATTGTAGGAACAGAAAACAAAAAGAAAAAGAATAAACTTACTTGCTTAATTAGAAGTTAACTTGCTTAGTTAAGTTTATTCTTTTTCTTTTTGTTTTCTGTTCCTACAATTTGGCTTGACTGTTTTAGTCAACCATATATTAATCAATGGGTAATAATAAAAATTTTTTACAGACGCAATTACAACAAAATTATTTCTCGAAAATGATCTAAAATTTAGATCGAAACGTCGAAAATTGGTTGATCTAACAATTTGCAAAAGTGCTTTATTAAGCAAATTCAGTAACAAATGATATTTTCATTAATACTGCCGTAAGGGAGTCTCAAATCACATATACAGGTTTCAAATTTTAATACAACGAAGGTGTAGAAAAATTGGCAAAGAAGAAATTCTATTTTTTTTAATGATAAAGGTGGTCTAAAAGAGGAGGTAGCTGTCCCAGTCGGCGACAGGAATCAGTTTCCTCGCTCTAAAAGGTTCTTCGCGTCGCCTCGAACCGATCAAGTATTTTCCAAACTTCGTTCCACCCTTCATCTTTTTCTAGGTTCTCTCCACTTTCTCCACCACGTCGTTCCCTTCGACGTCTTTGTATTCCCACGTGCTTTAAGTCTGCCCTCAGCTTTCTTCTTTCCGTGTTCTCTGTTTCTCCCCCCCCCTCTCTCTCTCTCTCTTCTTCGCGTTGCCCCACCTCCTCGTTTCTCAGCTGACTTTTTCCCTCAAAGTGCGCTGCCTGCGGCTGAAACTATATCACTTCCCGATAAAAGTCGGTTCACACGTCGCTGTAAAGCGTCAAGGAGTGGGGGGGACTGGAAGGTGACTCGCGACAATGACGTATGCACCTCCGCGTGACACATCCCCGTCGATATTGTTTATTAATTATTAACTATTGGATCAACCGATCGAAATTAGTTGTATTTGCTTTTTCGATCAGAGGTGAAATTGTCCGAAATTATTCCGTTACACTTTTCATTAAGAAGTGAACGATTAATAATAAGCGAAGGAAAATTAAAACGGAAGAGTTTATTGAAAATTTTACACGTAAATGAATATTGCGACTAATAATTGTTTGAGTAATAATTATGTTATTTGCGATAACTTTAACTTAATTAATGATATTATAATTCTGCGAGACAGAAAGCGTGAACATATTTCAATTAAACAAGCAATTCTATCGTGCTGATCCGATGTCTACCGTATGTAACAGTAATCAAAATTAAATTAATAATTCACTGTAACAACAATTACGAAGTATTAAACGCATATGGCTTCTCCGTTCAGTGATCAAGCACGAGCACGGTGATAATTCTCGTTACGGAAATGCTACACGTACATATAATTTATTCGTGTTACAATAAGATTAATTATTTAACAGATGTTACCTTAAACCTGCCCGATTACTGATTTTCATTCTATGCGAATATGCATTTTTCAGTTCAGTATCAAATTTGTATGATAGTCGAAATTGAGAAGTAATGGTGGAAACAGGAATTATGACATGGAAGCTTAATATTGTTATAAATAAAAAGAAAAAGAAAAAAAGAAAAAGAGTATTTAAAAATAAATAAAAATATTTCCAGAGATCATTCTATGAACTATTTTCTACACTTATATTGGTTAATTTAAATTATTTGCTTTCGTATTATTAAAAACGCTGTTTGAACTTAATATTGTTATAAATAAATGCATCAGTTCATCGAAAAAGAGTATTTAAAAATATATAAAAATATTTCCAGAGATCATTCTATGAACTATTTTCTACGCTTATATTAATTTAAATTATTTGCTTTCGTATCAATAAAAACGCTGTTTGAAATATTTATTTAATTTTACAAGTGATTTACCAACGTGAATTTCGAAAAGACGTAGCGTCGATCAAAGTCACTTTGGACGAGACTGTGGTACACCGATCGCAATTTCTACGTTTACTGGAAAATAGCACGGAATCGTGAATTCGTTCCATTTGTCGGTTAAAATGACGGCATAAAAGGAAAAACCGTCCAGGACCCCTCTTTTCCCCGTTACACCGATCACCGTCCCGGAACGTCTTTCTCGGTTAAGAACCGCAACTGATGTGCTCTCCTGTAAGTACGCTCATACGTCGAAGTTGAAGACCGACAACTGGAACGGGAGAGCAACAAAGGCCAGGTTGTAATAGAACCTATTTTCAACCTGAGCGAACCACGGTGACTGCTGTCTTCAATTACCAGAAAAAGAAATTCTACCTAGATTCCCTGTACCTGAACACCGTAAATATATAGTATCGAATATTTCAGAAATGCAAGGTACCTCTTTATAAATACAGTATTTCATCGATAAATGTCCCAAATGTCTCGCACATAAATGTCCCTGAACTATCCCCACTCCTGCGGGGTATACCCCGTGAGGGGCCATAAAACCCGAGAGGCCTCGGTCGCCGAGAAATGTAAACATGATACGGGTTGGTTATATCGGTGTGAGACCACTACTAATCCGATGGCAAAACTTCTTTATTTTTCATTATTTTTATATGGAACTTTCGCCAATATATTCTTGATATTTTTCTAATCTAAACTATCATATACATTTTTCCTGTAAATGGTTTCAGTACACAGAATTTAAATACCAAATCTGTTGATAATTCTATTGCATTTTGTATTTCAATAATTTTTGTATGGATATTAACTCAACTCAAATTCACGCTAATAATTATTTAATGTGTATAACTATCGATAATACAGGATCATCCATTAAGACGTGTTATTTTAAATTAGAAAAAACGTTGTTCTTTTTACAATTAACAATTCTCACAATTTTACTAACTTCGTGTTGTAAAATGACATCTCTTAATGGAACACCCTTTATAACTAGGGTAACTGCACCAGTGAATAAACGGGCACCAGTAAATGAACGCTTTTGTATTTTTGTATTTTTTGCTTTTCCACCATTGTTCAATTACTAGAATGTAGTGTTCATTGACTGGTATTTTTTATACTTTTTATTTAACGTTTAACAAAGACAAATAATAATAATTTCATTTTATTTGTGTTCATTTATTTTTGACAAATGTTGTATAGGGAGCCATTTGGCATATATGAGATTCCTTTAATTCGCATATTTTTTTTTACATAAAATATCTTCCTGAACAATTTCTTAAATGTTCATTCACTGGTGCAGTTACCCTAGTTGGATTAAAATTAAATTTGACTGTCTCAGTACGATCCTTACCATCTCGATACTATACAGATAAATATTAAATATAATTGAATTGAATCATTGCATTTTTGACTAAATTTTGAAGGTTCACTTATATTTGTAATGCACCATCGACGATAGTGAAATGTCTATGCGAATAGAAAGTAATTCGAAGAAGAATACCGTCCCGTTTCGTGAGTGACGCATTTCTGAGAGTATTTATCTTGCAATGACCAACCCTCGAGCGAGAGGAGAAATCACGGAGGAAAAGGAATTGTACTTCGAAACTCAAAGTTCACGGGGAACCCCCACAACCCGTATAATTAGTCGAGTCCGAGGAAACTGATGAATAAAAGTTTGTTATCTGCAGGGGAGTACCGTTGTAGAGAATGCACCCCAATAAGCACCTAATTGCGTGAAACTTTCACATAATATGCTTTGGATATTCAAGCTCCCTGTTTGTAGATTCGCTGCATTGCAAATGATATCGCGCACAATCTCTCGGTCGGTTAAAGTTGTCGACGGAAATTAGCAGTAGCACTTACACGATTAATAATTCTATTGATCTGTACGGAATGGTAGTAAAATCACAAACTCTGTTAATCGTACTAATTAATTATACATATACGACAAATCATAGATTTAATAGTAAATAAAAGGAAAAAATAATAAATCTGCAACAGTTGTACAGGGTGTCCCATGTAACAGTTTCCATGATTTTTTAAGATTTTTTAACTTGCGATAATCTGTCAAAAAATAATTTATACAAAAGCTGGTCAGTTTTCGATTGGCTATACATTTCAATAAAAAAAATGTTCGAAAATTTCTTTTTTATTATTGTCAAGGCTACCTTCCTTTTTCTAAATGGCACTTCAAGGTCATCCGAAGGTCATGGTATACTAGATATAATACTGTTAAGTCAAAAATACAAAGTGCCATTTAAAAAAATGAAGGTGACCTTCACAATACTATAAAAAAAATGTTTTTCGAATATTTTTATTGCAATATATAGCCAATCGAAAACTGATCAACATTTGTTGAAAATATTTTTTGTCAGATTATCGCTAGTACTTAAAAAATCGTGAAAACTGTTGCGTGGGACACTCTGTATATAGACTGCGGATTTTTATGCAAAATAAAAATTGTCTGCAACGATCACAACGAACAGGAGCCAAGTAGAATTGTCATTGTCCGTTTAATAATTTTAATAAGCTGGAATATATACATTTGTGCTCTTAAATCCTTTTTCGTTATAAATGCATAAAATCCGCAGTGAAGTTCTGTTATAATTGTTAGCATCTGAGGGATGTTAAACAATGTCCTTATCAGTCAAACGAATAATATCGACCGTATTTCTTATATTTCCTGAAACCCCAAAAATTTACCAGACAAGAAATAAAGCTGTCCTACTTTCCGGTGTTACAAGTTTCGAAGGAACATGATCGTAGTCATGTAACAGGAATGAGACTTCCGTTATGTCTGCCAGCGATACGTAAAGAATTCTGTAGAATTTTTTCGACATCGTTGCAGCAAGTTTTATGGCATGCTGGAAAAATAAGACAGCCATTCTTCGAAGTGGATGTAGCAACAGTACAGTCTCAATAAAAGATGAAATCGTCTGTCTTTAATGTAACAACATCCAACAATTTAACAGACAATTAGTATCCAGTTAGTTTAAATTTCTATTAAATAATAATTACTCACGTGTATACTGGGGTGGACCTTATTTTTCGACCAAAAAATTTTGGGCACGCCCCAATAAAATTTAGCATAACTATTTATAAAAATATGATAATTAGTTAATTGTTACATTGAAAATATTACATTTTGGTACTATTATAATCAATATTTTCACACAAGAAGAACATTTAGTCATAATAAAAAGTCTTTCCTGCAAATATTCCCGTTCCAACAAAATTTCATGTTTTTCGCAACTTCAACGTCAATGAGGCACGCCTTCCTCTTATCCGATCAACTTCAACTTTTGCAGGAATTATTTTCTTACCCAATAGCACAATTTTGGGGGAGGGGGGCGTGAAGAAAATCTCGCAAAAAAAATTTCACCACGTATAGCTAAGGTCCACCCTAGTGTACACTAACTTCGAAACATGTATGAAAATTGATGTGGTCAAAAAAGTAAAAGTAGAACGGGAACAAAAGAATTTGGATCTGTCACAGATGGACCCGTAGCACAATTAAAATTATTTTCTCCGCGGGCTAATAACCGGGTCACCGGGTTACCCTTCTTATCGAAGTGGATACGCCAAAATTCTGCCAATTCTACACGATCCGGACACGCGCCGCTGCGCGTTTCGGATACCGGAAGTCGCTGACATACCTGCGCGGCGTTCCACGCGTTTATTGTCTGCGCTCGCATTGGCGATCCGCGTGCATTTTCGCGAGATATCTGCATCGAACGGATGATCCGGATCAGTGGCGCACCCAGGATTTCATCTTAGAGGGGGACCAGTTGAACAAAATGACCTATTTTAGATTTTTTTAAACATAAATTCATTTATAGAATAAAATCTAGTTTTCTTTTCTTTTTACATAGCTCTTCGATTACTTCGGTTATAGTTACACGAATGTCTCTGTGTATGTATAACAAAGCCAACCCGTTCGGTCGTGGTTGTGTCATTGTGGATCTTAAATATGTTTTCAAAATTCTTAATGTAGAAAATGATCTTTCACTGACGCGCGTCGTTACCGGAACTGTTGCAAATATTTTTAATAAATTATAAATATTAGGATATATCGTTTTATCGCATTTCAAAATCGCATCAATGGCATTTTTGCATGGAGACCCATGGACACCAATACTGACACGTACACAGCCACAGACGCGCAACAATAGGCAGAATTCAGTGTTCTAGCATCGGCAATTTTTGCAAATACGTCGGAACCTAAGTGAGTGTATGCCTTATTTGTATAGAGAAAAGTTGTTCAAAATGTTTAGTTTTAGAAGTAACTATTCTACGGTTTAGCTAATTTTCCAGTGTTTCGTTTCCTTTTTCTTGGGGGGGGGGTGGCCCCCTGGCTCCCCCCCTAGGTGCGCCACTGATCCGGATACGCTTACCTAGAAAGAAAGAAGAAGAGGGGGGGACTGATATCGATAAAGAAGGAACCTGCTCGTGGGCGATCGGGGGCGGATGTGCCAGAGGGTGCTATGGGGTGTGTGTGCTGGAGAAAGACGTTGGCTGTATACGTAGGAGACGTATACAAAATTCATAATCTCACGGCGTTATAATGTTTGCCAGGATAGCTGGAGCATAGAAAGTCCTGGTATGCATAAAGTGTGGCGATGGGGGGCGGCGGTGTACGATGGGATTCAGGGGGTTGGGTTGGTTCTGGCGTGGGTGTCGAGGGTGCGGGGGGTGGATGGAGGATACATATTATGACTGGGAGCAGCAGGAGACTGTAATGGATCGCCGTGAGCGGCACGCGGCCCGCCGAGCTGCATTCCCACTTTATAAATCACCACCTGTACTCACCTGCTGAAAAATCCGCTGCGAGGCGGAACGGGCGTAGGTACGCCGCTGGGAATAACCGGGGGCCGATGAGCAGATTTTCTCGCAGGATCATCCCCCCTTGCACCGTAGCAGCTCGAAAAACCTGGCCAAAAAACAAAGTAATATATAGAAAATTATGGTGAAAAATTTATCAGCGTGTTCAGGGATTGTTGAAAGGCACTTTTATTTTATTCTAATTTTTTAATTAAAGTTTTAATTTTTAAGACTCTATTAGACATTTTTGAAACTTAGGGGTTGTCGAATATCTGTCAATCTGATAATAAAATATAAAATATTTCCGGGTGATATTTTATTCCAATTTATCTCAAGTTTTAATTTTTAGTTTGTTAAGATAAACCCCATTTTTGGAACTTGAAAACATCATTTCGGCTGGCAGGGTATATTAATTTCGACATCTATTAATAAAGAAACCGATTCAAGTTCCAAAAATGGAGTTTATCTTGACAAACTAAAAATTAAAACTTGTGATAAATTGGAATAAAATATCACCCGGAAATATTTTATATTTTGTTATCAGATTGGCAGATATTCGACAACCCCTAAGTTTCAAAAATATATAATAGATTCTTAAAAATTAAAACTTGAACTAATAAATTGGGATAAAATATGATCTGGAAATATTTTATATTTTGTTATCAGATTAACAGATATTCGACAAACCCTAAGTTTCAAAAATGTATAATAGATTCTTCAAAAATAAAACTGGAAATGACAAATTAGAATAAAATGTTACCCAGAAATATTTTGTTATCAGATTGACAAATATTCGACAACCCCTCTAAGTTTAAAAAATGTCTAATAGAGTCTTAAAAAATTAAAACTTGAAATAACAAATTGGTATAGAATATCACCTAGAAATATTTTATATTTTATTTTGAGATTAAAAGATATTCTACAACTCCTAACTAGTTTCAAAAATGTGTAATAGAGTCTTGAATTCCGGCCAGTTTTCGGGAGTTGCTTGCCAGTGTGCGACGCCGAGCGTCGCGGCGAGGCGCGGCGCCCTCCCTCTCTGTAAACCGGGATAATGATATACGAGGGGGAATAGAAACATAGGTTCGCCATTGACGTCTTCTTCTTTTTTGCCGAGCCACATGGAATCTGTTGCGTGCCATTCAGCCGGAAGATTGAAAGGAGATGGATAAAGTAGCGGTATTATATTGGCCGAGCACAATGGAGAGATGAGTGTTCTGAGACAAGAAGGAAAGTTTTAATACGGTGCACAATGGGCTCCATATACTGCTATCGGACGGGCCGATTAAATTGAGTGTCGTGCGAGCAGAGTCACGGGCTTCTCTTGAAGCACGTGAATACGAAATGATTGCTCAAGGGGGATGTTTCCTTTTACTTTTTAATGAAGGGCATCGATTTTCTCAATTTGTTGGCAAACGTGCGCGAATTTAGCTTGTTTGCACAGTGCATTGTTAACGCAATAATTGTACAGTGTATTCGGAAAACTAGGCTGAAATTTTTTAAATATTATCGAAATAATTTAAATATTTTTCAGCAAGGAGCGTGCACAAAGGCATATAAAAACAGTATATGAAATGTGTAATTTTTGCAAATCTGTTTTGAAAAATATTTAGGTATTTTCGTATATTTAAGCTGCATTCGTTGCTGAATATATAAAGACACGTTTTATTTTTAATGTATTCATACTTTATACTTGGGAACGAATATAATTGTAGATTAAAATAATTTTTCGCACAGTGCATTATTAACGCAATAATTGTACAGTGCATTCGGAAAACTAGAGTGAAATTTTTTAAATATTATCGAAATAATTTAAATATTTTTCAGCAAGGAGTGTGCACAAAGGCATATAAAAACAGTATGTGAAATGTGATTTTTGCAAATCTGTTTTGAAAAATATTAAGGTATTTTCGTATATTTAAACTGCACTCATTGCTAGATATATAAACACACGTTTTATTTTTAATGTATTCATACTTTATACTTGGGAACAAATATAATTGTAAATTAAAATAATTTTTCATATACCATACTGAAAACGCATGAAAATCGGTGTACACACTTTGCCAGATTTTCTTTGCAAATATCTAAGGAAATCAAATTAATTACTTATTTTTTGTTGTTTTCATTTCCAATTCAACAATGTAGAACTATTGTTTGCAAAATTGAGATAGTAGTTGTGTTATCACATTACTATCGTAATCACTGGCAGTTGTACGAGTTATTGAGGAATATCAATAATGCTGCACGGTGCAGCACAGTGCATCAAATAGTTTAATTCAAGATATCAATTTCGACAAAACTCGCATCAACACCAGCAACGATGCTGAATCGAACTCTCAACTCGCAGCCTTTCCCGATCAATTATCTGGCGTGAAACCATGCATCATTGTTAAATTCTAATTTGGTAATGCAAATTGTAATTACTATTCAGGAAAACATATAATAATTTGCAATTAAACCAATTAGTTTGAATTTGGTAATGTAGTACCTAATAGAACGTATAGTGAATTCTCCGTGGTTGGATACGCTGAAAACTCGTGAATTATCGAATAGAAATTGTCGTTATCAAACGTCGGTAAATTTTATGAAATAAAAATTCTTAATTTTAAAGCAAAGTTTGCTATTAACGCAGACATTTTTTGCATAAAAATCCGCAGCCGATTAACGGGTTACACCACCCTGGCGCTTGGAAAAATAGGTATAAAAATAAACTTTTTTTTTGACGCTGCCATTAAGTATATAAAATGATCTTTATTTTACACATATATATATAGTAGTTTTGTGAACAATTTGCAATATTAATGATTAAAAAAAAATTTTAATGGCGGAGATATGAGTAGGACCCTCTTTTGAAAATCCTTGCTGATGGTCTAAAAAATAATAAATAAATTTTTTCTTATTTATTAGGGTAATAGCTACAATTTGACGTAGGATTTTTGTGATTGGGTGCCATGTTCGAAAGTTATAAATTTTTTAAACGGAATATTTCGATGAAAATTCGAGTTTTTTATTTCAAACAGCTGCCATTTCTACAAAAAAAATTTTTAAAATTTTTCCCTACGTCACATTGTAGCTATTACCCTTATAAATAAGAAAAAATTTATTTATTATTTTTTAGACGATGCCTAACAGAGAAATCATGTACACCATCAGCAAGGATTTTCAAAAGAGGGTCCTACTTATCGGTTTATATCTCCGGCATTTTTTATTTTTTTTTAATCGTTAATATTGCAAATTGTTCATTAAACTACTATATATATGTGTAAAATAAAGATCATTTTATGTACTTAATGGCAGCGTCAAAAAAAAAGTTTATTTTTATACCTATTTTTCCGAGGGCCAGGGTGGTGTAACCCCTTAATTGACTTCATCTACTATTTCAGGGAAACGGAAAATCATTTTTGTTAAATTTCGATCGCGTTTGTAATAATTTTCTTTCAGACCACGTGGTGGCCAAGTTCGATTTTCGTGACAGAAGTATTTAGGACTCGGGTTAATTCACGGCGGCCCGATATTTCTCCCGCAAGGAAAGGGGTTCCGAGTTCGAAAGATTTTCGAAGTTTTATTTTCCGGACGCGTTATACCGGGGGGCGATCGAATCGAGCACTTTTAACGTGGCCTAACCGTTGCTCGACTTACCCCTGGACGCTCGTAAATCTCTGAACGAAAAGAGCGGAGGCAGGATCTTTCGTTCGCTGGAACCATCGTCATTATTCGATGGAAGTTTCAAGGGAACCTGGCGTTTACATGATTAAGAATGTTCCAGCTCGGTCGCCTCTTACTTTGCGAAAACTTCCCAGGCAGTTTAAGGCGTTTAATCTTCTTTGCCGTAAGATGATTCTTCGCGTGAACGCGCTACTTTCCACGGTCGAGAGCACCGCGATGCCTTCGATTCCGAAGAAACAACCAGGAAAATCATCTAAATGGAAATTCAAGCGGCGCGCGGGGCCTGCCCTCTAGGACTTCCAATCATTTGGAATTACACGTGGGAGCCGGGATATTTCCTGCTGGCAGCGGCGGCGGCGGCGGCTACCTGTCTCTAAATAACCGTCCGAAACTTCTCACGAATAATTAAGGCTGCCGCTGTAAAACCGGATGCTTTAGTCGAGAACAATTCCGGAATCGTGCAAACTGCGAAGCATCAAGTCAAGCCATAAACTCAAAACGCAATGAAAAGTATATCAACACTAAATTTTTCGATTCTGGAAAAATTGATATTGAACCTGTGGTAATTTTGTAAAAAAATAAAGCTTGAGGTGAGAAGCTGAAGAACCATTTTTTGAGAAAAATGGTGCAAATTGAACCTTCTGCGACAACACTGAAAAATTTTGTTCGTGGCTGAATTCACTACAGGTTTGGAGACCGACCATTTGCAACGATGTCTTAAAAATTGTTGTTATTTTTTTTAACGAAATTCTCGTAGTTTTAATACAGATTATTTATCGCAAGTCAGGAATGCAGTGTTCAAATACTTTTTGGACACACTGTATGTCTCGTTGAAGAAAATGTACCTGTGTAATTTTTATGTTGCTCTCAGAAATTTGTTTAAAAATGTAGTTTCACATATTTATTTTCAGCTCTGAGAAAACAAGTTATTTTAGAAATTAGAACAGTTTAGATAATTAAAAAAATAAAAGTAAAATAATAAGATCGAAGCCACCCATTTGCAATGATGTCTTAAAAATTGTTGTACTATATTTCTCAACGAAATTGACATAGTTTAAATTATTTATCGCAAGTCAGGAATACAGTGTTCGAATACTTTCTGGACCCACTGTATGTCTCGTTGAAGAAAATGTACCTGTGTAATTTTTATGAATTGTTTAAAATTGTAGTTTCACATAGTTATTATCAGCTTTGAGAAAACAAGTTATTTTAGAAATTAGAACAGTTTAGATAATTAAAAAAATAAAAGTAAAATAATAAGATCGAAGCCACCCATTTGCAATGATGTCTTAAAAATTGTTGTACTATATTTCTCAACGAAATTGACATAGTTTAAATTATTTGTCGCAAGTCAGGAATACAGTGTTCGAATACTTTCTGGACCCACTGTATGTCTCGTTGAAGAAAATGTACCTGTGTAATTTTTATGAATTGTTTAAAATTGTAGTTTCACATAGTTATTATCAGCTTTGAGAAAACAAGTTATTTTAGAAATTAGAACAGTTTATCATTTATTTATTTATCGTTCGGATAGTTCTCGGATCCATTGAAGGTCTCGTGACTATGCACGGTGTAAGATAATTCAAAAAATAAAAGTAAAATAATGTTCCATAACGCGAGGCCCATATAGACTGCTCAAGCATGATCCCTCTGTAATACAGAACGGCTCGATACAGTGTTTGCGAGTGCAAGTTTATGCTTCCCCGCAATTTAGGGTAATACCGAGTAATTCCTGGCCCACCTATGACGCACAGTCGTTGCACTCCGCTCCGTTGTTACGCGATAGATGGATAAGAGAGGAGGGTATCGTTGGTATCGTTCGACCGTGTCATTGTATCGAGATAAGCCACGTCTCGATGGATAATTAACTAACGGGCCGCGTATACTGTAGGTACTCTTGGTTAACTTTGTACCGGCCTGCAATCGCGGACAATTTGTTTTTCATTACGACACGGACAGGTGCGCAATAATTTCGTTATCAGTTTTCATAAACTATATCTGCCGGAGTGTTGCGTCACAAAATAACAAGTATCGCGATATTAGGTTATTTCGGTTCGCTTGAAAATTAGGCAATTTCGGTTGTCACTGAAAGGTAGTCAAGTTGAACATGCTGCATTTTGTTATCAACGATTTTTTCCGAAGTGACGTTTCATTCCTATAGTAAGTTGAGGCAGGGGCTCCCATCCCCACTCTTCTCTCCGGCTTAGCAAAGGAGGGTTGCCCCCTCTACTTGGCTGCTGAACGGAGGGGAATACTCTACCTTCCCCTTCCACGACGCTAGTCCCCCACGCTTCCGCCAGGCCCCAGTCACGTGACGCGTTCCGTCGACTCAGAATGGAAGAAGAGTGGGGGTATCATGCCCATCACCTTGGTACGGATAGGGTCGGAAGTGGGGGAGCTGCTATCTGCCATAGTGGGGGAACCGTCGCATTGATAGTGGGTGTTCTCTGCATTAAAGTATGACGCTCCTGTCTAGTCTATTTTGACTATAGCTTTTATAATTTCTTCGCGATTGTATTATGAGCTTGTGGACGCGTCACCGCGGACGGTAATAATAACGTTAATTTTATATCGAATCGTCGGTTCGCTTTTCAAAATTAGGCAATTTCGATTGTCACTGAAACGTAGAAACGTGGAGTTGAACATGCTGCATTTTGTTATAGAAACACTGAATTCATTACGAAACAGATTGTTCGTCTCATGATTAATTAATTTTAAACCCGGAGCAGCGTCTTGTTAGAAAATTTGCTCTTGACGTTCAGTTAACGTAAATTACGTGGCATAATAGTTTCTTGTAGTCAGTGGAGCTTCTTCCAACAACCAAGATTTAAGACGTGTCAAGACTTCCGGAATTCGAATGCACTAGAAAGTTGCAATGTTTCTTCCCACTTCGGTGTTACAAATCACTTTGACTGCTTCAAGTTTGAATAGTTCCGTGTCTTACTTCGTCATAGTCCTTTGGACAGTATCAAGTGTTGTCTGGAAATTATTTGCACATTACTTTTCCCTATTAAATGTAATTTATTTCAAGACCAACACTTCGGGAAACTTATTCGAATAACGGGAGCGAACGAAAATATTAAAGTAAATTCGCAAATTCATTTTCGTGACGAAGTATGCCGAATTCGGTAAGAGATTGCAAAATATAAAAGGGTTGTAATCGATAGCCTTCGAAAATACATTTGTGACAAAAAGTGAGATCAGAAAGAAAATTTTTAAAAATTTGCAAATATTCCTGTACTATTGCCAACGTATTAAAATGATTATAAAACAAATAATAGTGCATAATCGTAACTTTAAAGAATAACTATTTTTTAAAATTAATTGAAGGAATTTTCTTTCTGCAAGAAGGATCTTTCTGCAAAATAAAAATGTTCTGCATTGATTGTGTTAAGTAGGAATAAAATAAAAATTGATTTCATCCCTTAATGATTTTGTATTGAAAACAGCATTGCAATATTCCTAAATTTTTCTCATCCTTTACTGTTTTATATTCCAGTTAATTTCTTCATAAATGCATAAAAATCCGCAGTCTCGTAATCATAATAGTAAATCTAGATATTTCAGTTTTTATTTCACTAAATAAGTAAGTTCAATTTTGTAGAATTTTATGTACACGTAGAAATTCATCCTTCAGCCAGATAATGGAAAAGAAAATTGCTAGATATATATATATATATTCCTAGTTCATTTCTACGCCAACTTCCACGCAAAAACCTCCGGTTGAAAACGCCGAGGAACGAGATAAGGACCGAATTAAATTCTAAACCTTAGGGAGTTTGTATGCGCGCGCCGAGATAGAAGGTGGCCGGATTTCCGATTAAAGCTGATTTACAACGAACGTCGGGGCTTCAACTAATTCCGTTGAATATTGTTCAAAACAAGGTTACCCCTGTTAAATGCGCAGTAAATGTGGTAATCGTGTACCCAGGTGGTAACTTTGTGATTTCTGCGAACACAGCATACCCGTAGTTCATACGTATATATTTTATCCACTTTTTACACTCTTGACGTATACAAATTTCGAAATGCCTTTACTTACTCTCGTCGCCATTGCCACTCTTCGAAACGAAATTTGAATTAACTAAAATAAAATTTTTAACAGTGGCAATAAAATAAAAATTCAACGATTGACGTATACACTGTTCAAGCGGCGCAATTTCTCCAAGCACTATGTTGTACAGGCCGAACGAAAATTCTCCGGGGGCACCATTCATCAAATCGCTTAATCGAATAATAACCGAGAAGAAAAGCCCGTGAGAAAGGCCGACGGACAAACCATCCAGTCGATTCACGAAGTTCATTCTTTAAGGGACGGATCAGCAGGGGCCGGGCGTTCCTTCCACCCCCCCCCACCCCCCGAAGCCTGCTGGTTCTTCTTCGCGAGAAGCTTTCGGAAATTATTCAGCCGTTCGTCTTCGGCCCCCACCCCCACCCCCGGCTTGAACGGCGTCGCGCGTCGCGTCGGTGGGGCGCGGATCATTCGGTATTAACATAAAGTGGATTCAATATCTGCGGGCAAGAACTTAATTTAAATCCCCCTGGAATATCTTAAGGGACACAATATCGGATCCGTCGGGCTTCTTCTCGGCGACAAGACGTCTCCGTGGATGGCGTGGTGCACGGTCCTCCGCCGGTCGGTCGGCAGACTTCGCGGAAGGATACCGGCCGCAGATTTAAATCGAGTTAGCTCATTAGGTCATTGTCGGCGAATTGAATTTGTCACGGAGCCGACGACGACAGGACGCGTTGATTAGCTCGGCACCGTCGTCTATCCGGTGGACGACGGGAGCCGGCACGGTTAACCTTATGAATCTCCGTGGCTCACGTGTCCTGCGACTCCCTTGACAAATGGATTACCCGAGATGCGCCGGAAACAGGACGCGCGTCCTGGGGATCACGCGTGCATATTATTTCGCTTGAAGCACTCATTAGAACGGCCTGCACCCGAGTCACTTTCTGCCGGGGACCCAGTTAACGCCGGAGTTTACGGCTCTTTGGTGGATTCACCTAGCATTTTTCGGGATTATTAGGATTTACTCGGATACGGGAAAATGGAAAGTGTGTCGCGCGACACACCGACAGACCGGATAGAGAAGCACAGTTGATCCGAAAAGCCCGACAAGACCATATTTCAAAAATTTTTTTTACCCTACAATTCTTTTTTCTAGGTGTATTGGTAATATAGCTTGTTCCGAAAATGTGAACTTCCTTCAACGAGGGGATTCCTGAGGTCATTCGAAGCAACTTTTTCCTTTGCGAGAATGTTCTCGGCGGGTTTGTTCGGGAGTTATTAACGGAAAAATACGGACCAATCAGGGCGCGCCTAACGCGGACGGTTTCCGGCTCGGCCAACGCCAGCGCCGCGCTCAGCGGGGCCTGTGCTCCGATTGGTCCGTGTTTTTCAGTTAATAATTCCTTAACGAAGCCACGGAGGAGATTTTCGCTAAGGAAAAAGTTACTTCAAATGACATCAGCAATTACCTCTTTCAAGGAAATACTAAATTATTCCTCGTATATTCAACTATTGTAGAAATAATATATTAATACGCTTTACGTCATTGGTATACTCATAATACAATTCGTCGAAACGTAACCATTTTTCTCCTGTTTAAAAAAGTTTATTAACGACATTTTTCGATTATAAGAAATTTATAAATCCGATGCAACACACAATGATTTCTGTCACTTAAATAAAATGTGTGTTGATGACATTTTTTGATTGTAAGAAATTTCTAAATCGATGCAACACGCAACGATTACAGTCACTTAAATTGTACTAAAACAGCGTATAAAAATAATAAAATTTAAGTGAAAATAACTGAGAAGATGAAATAACAAAATTTTAATAATATCTCAGACAGATTCCCTCGAATATAAATTGAGTTATACTAATTCCACGAAGGAGAAGTAGAACTTATTATTCACTTCCAATTTCAGGCCGAATTTACCCGAACGGAGTATACAAATGCGCATAAACTTCCTCTGTCTAGTCATTAGAATCGAACGTCCTTGTCCTTACGGGTTCTGGATCATTGAGAGCGGAGCGCGTTAGTGCAGCGAACCGAATCGCGAATCGAATAATAGTTACAACTGCATAGTATAATGCGACAACTTGTAAAAGCTCGTTCCGTCGCGTCGACTGCGATGGCATTGGGGCCCGTCAATACAAAACTCACGGCGCGTTTAAGTAACCAAGGGAGGAGAGAACTCGAGGATCCAGCTGAATCGAAATGATTCGAGGCGGAAGGAGACTGGCTGCAAGTTTGATCGGCCAGGCTTGAAATTATCGACGCAGCCGCGAGAGCGGAACCGGGGAAATTTCGAATAATACTCATTACAAGTCGAATGACGCCGAGCCGGGCCGGGCCGGGCCGGGTCGGTCGACAATGTCGTTACGTTTCGGTTACTGCCACTCGGCCCGACGGTTTCCATTAGTTTTATCTGTTTATCTTTTAGTATGGCGGCCACTCGTCGCCCCCGATGGAACCGGTCCAGTTTATGGTGTTCGCGGGCGTTCGCCGTCGCGCACGCGTTTTCTCGTTAAACTGGAAAACACGAGTCCGTGAATAGTGTTCAAATAGTGTTCACCGTTCTGGAAAATTTCACCGGGTACTCCCGGCCGAACGTACCAATTACACCGGGTGTTCAAACAAAACGCCGTGTATGATACAGACGTGTTGAAATGATAGACGAGATCGTGGATGCGTGCAGTGTATTGGTTAGTGCAAAAATAATTGCAGATTTCATCAACGATTTTTCCGAAGTGACGTTTCATTCCTATAGTACGTTGAGGCAGGGGCTCCCATCCCCACTCTTCTCTCCGGCTTAGCAAAGGAGGGTTGCCCCCTCTACTTGGCTGGTGAACCGAGGGGAATACTCTACCTTCCCCTTCCACGACGCTAGTCCCCCACGCTTCCGCCAGGGCCCAGTCACGTGACGCGTTCCGTCGTCTCTGAATGGAAGAAGAGTGGGGGTATCGTGCCCATCAACTTGGCACGGATTGGGTCGGAAGTGGGGGAGCTGCTATCTTTCATAGTGGGGGAACCGTCGCATGGTAGAGGGGGTACTCTGCATTAAAGTATGACGCTCCTGTCTAGTCTATTTTGACTATAGCTTTTATAATTTCCTCACGATTGTATTATGAGCTTATAATTATAGGATGTACAGAACTAGCAAAGGAGGGTTGCCCCCTCTACTTGGCTGCTTAACGGAGGGGAATACTCTACCTTCCCCTTCCAAGATGCTAGGCCCCCACGCTTCGCCAGGGCCCAGTCACGTGACGCGTTTTGTCGACTCTGAGTGGAAGAAGAGTGGGGGTATCATGCCCATCACCTTGGCACGGATTGGGTCGGAAGTGTTGGAGCTGCTATCTTCCATAGTGGGGGAACCGTCGCATTGGTAGAGGGTGTTCTCTGCATTAAAGTATGACGCTCCTGTCTAGTCTATTTTGACTATAGCTTTTATAATTTCTTCACGATTGTATTATGAGCTTATAATTATAGGATGTACAGAAACTGTACTACCGTTTCATTGGCTAACTTCCGTTTTGATCATTCTCTCTCTCAGTTTCTCTAGCTCGATTCTAGGTGGCAACAGGATTCAACTCAACTATTATGACGTTGTGTTTATATGGAGCAGGATGGAGCGGTATTATAGAATACCTCCTGCCTAATTTGAATTCGGTTAATTAGACGTACGAAATGTTTCGCAGTAAATGTACTTATTAAATAAAGCATTATACTAACTATATTATATCCACTGTATGCATGAACGTTCAAAATACTATGGAACTCCTCGTTAACCCGGATTCTTTTGTTTTATAGCCTTTTGTATAATAGCGCTACCCTTTGTGCCAGTAAACGTTAATATTCTGCATAACAGCGGCGTTGGTGTTTGATATTTTATAACAAAGTATTTTTATTAAACTGATCGAAAAGCGACGAGAATCTATGAAATTGTGTAAAAATTTTTGGAAAAGGAGGTGGAATTTCGGGCTCGATTTTCGTTGCAAGTCAAATAAAATGCAGCTATTGCACTAGACCTGCTATTATAATCAAATGTACAATGTTTGAAATAGCTATATATTTTTGAAAAAAATATTAAACAATCGGTGGTATGTAATATGTTGAAGGTGGTTATACTGAATTTCGAAGCAGCGATTTCAACGGAGTTATTTTCTCTCGGATCGTTCTTATTTCGTTAACCACGGTCCACGAAGATTTATCGACAGAAAGGAAAATGTTCGCCATACGGTGCACGCGCAGTCAGGAATCGGTGTACTGTAATGACTCGATCAATGTATCGATATAACTCGGTTCTGGTTTCGATTACTTTGCCGTGGTAGTACATGCCTATCAACATGTTACTTTCATCGAGACCAATGCCGATTCTAATACAGTGGAGCTGATACCGGGGGTGGAGTTGCGAATCGTTTTGATACTGTCGATACAATTTAGGTTGCAACCTATCTTCCGTATGGGTGTATTGTAGCAAACAATTGGTATTAAAGTAAATTTTCTATTAATTTCACTATGTCTACAATTTGATTTTAATTAAACGAATTTGAAAAGATTTTTATGTAGAATTAAAATATTGCAAAAATATTTCACGAGCCTTTCACATACGCAGATACGTATGAAATATTTCATACAAAAGGAAGAGTTTATCCAACAATATGATCACGTCAACGAGAAACAAAGGGTACTATTGTCTCGGTACATTCTCTTTCACTCTATCCCACTACAACGACTACTTTGATTTCGTGGGACTTTGAGAGGGTATAATTGTTCGGCAGTCAATAAATACGTAAACAACGGTTTTCCGAAAGAATGGTTCCATTGGTTCAATCTCGCTGTATTTCTTATTCTGTAACTTACGGGTACGGAAAGCTCCCTCGATTCCGCGGATAAGCAAACCGAAAAGTCTCAGAAACAGGAAGCGTACATGGAATTGCGGAAACGATCCGAGGGGTAGTGAGCAAATCGAAAGACCAGCGGAAGAGAAGGTAAACACAGAGGAGGGGGGGAAAAGAGATTTCGAGAGTTTTAAGAATTCACGGTGATAGGGGTTGTGGGGGTAGAGGTATGCGGGGGTGGTCCGCTGATTGGCTCAAAGCGAGAGAGAGAGAATAGCAGTGGCAAAAGGGACAAGGAGGAGCAGTCGAACCGGTGAAAGAACAACAGGAAAGAATTGAAATAAATTACGGAACAGAGGGGAACAATTAAGTGGCCGACGAGGAAAAACGAAACTGTGAAGGCGGTTTCGTGGTGCTGGAGAGCGACGAGAGAGCCAGTGGATGGAATTCTAGAACGGGGAAAGGACTGGTCCTAGGGTGTACGAATTCCAACGTTCTCGCGGAGATATCTGGGAGACTGGTAACAAATGCCATCCGAGGAGAGGAGAGAGAGAGAGAGAGAGAGGAAAAAAAGAGCATAGATCGCTCGAAGAAGTTTCTGAAAAACGACACCGGAACGAGCTGAAGAAGCGAACCGAGGAATGCAAGAAGCGCCAAGGATCTAGAAGCAAACGAATACCGATGTCTAAGCGCAACCATCACACAGAGAGAGAGAGAGAGAGAGAAAGTCGCGGAGGTGAAAGAAAAATATGAAAGACCGAGAAAAAGAAGGGTGAAGGATGGCAGACAGAAAATGCTAGGTGGAAGAAAGGGGGGGTGGGATAGGGTTGAAGGACAGAGTCGCAGGGGTACAGGGCGAGAGGAATCGATGTGAGTGTGAGAGCGTGGTGGGGGGGACTGGGCACCAATCAATAGACGCGCGGCGGCGCCCCACCTGTCAACGCTACCCGAGATAAACAGGGGTATCCAGATTGGTATTTAAAAGTACCCGACGTGTCTGTCGGGTACGCGTGCTTTCGCCATTGCTTTCTTTCTGTTCGATCCTTCATAATCTGGTACCGGTCTGAGACTTTCAGCTAGACATTTTATAACATGCCTGTGATTATTATACACACCGTATAACCGTAGAGAAAAAATATATAGAGTACACCTTTTAAAAGCGAATAACTTTTTTGAGCTTTTTTGAGACGTAAGAAGGATTAGTTTACTTGCTAATGTTGTAAATAATTTTTTTTTGAAATTGTTATTGATCGGAATTGCGAAGAAAATAGTAAAGATCAGGATTTTTCAATTTTTTATCTGTGCCTGTAATGAGAATTTATAAAGTACACTTTATAAATGCACTTTATAAATTCTCATTACAGGCACAGACACTTACTTACGCAGTAAGTTAGATCAAGGTTTGTTATGAAATATAAATTATTGAAAATAGCGAAAATTGTAAAAATCAGCGATTTTAATTATTCGCAAACATTCAAAGATTTTTACATGTTACAATGCTCATAGTTTTTTTACAAACGATTTCAATGGAACCTTGTACATGTATAAAACTTACTTAGATTTACAAACTACTTGTTTGAAATTTTCATTACAGGCACAGTTAAAAAATTTAAAAATCGTGACCTTTACTTTGTCCTTCGCAATTGCGACCAATAACAATTTTTTAAAAAAATTATTTACACATTAGCTAGTAAACTAATCCTTCTAACGTTTCAAAAAAACTCAATCTGTTGGGTTAAATTTTGAAAAAGTTATTCGTTTTTAAAGATTAGAAATATCTAAGAATTAAGGGATGAAATTAATTTTTATTTAACTCTTGGTACCGACAGTTATAAAAAATTTTTATTCTGCACGAAGATCCCCAGTCTAGTTATTAGCATTGGAATAGGATAACTAATACAAGTTGGTTTTGCTATAAATAATTAAAATCAATCATTTTGTAAATCAAGTCCTATTTCTGGACTGCGAGGTCGAAATTGAATAAATATGTTGTATACGTGTGCAATTATGAATAAGTAGCGGAACATGTTTTTATTTTAAAGTTAAAGAATTTTTAAAGAATAGCCCAGTGGAACGGCTACGCCCCACCTGTCAACGCTACCCGAGATAAACAGGGGTATCCAGACTGGTATTTAAAAGTATCCGGCGTATCGGGTACGCGTGCTTCGGCTATTGCTTCCCTTCTGTATAACCAGGGAATGCAATATCAATGCAGACGGGTCGAGTTTCCACTTCAACGCTCGACTCCTTCGACTCGCTTGTTATTCGTTCGCCCGGCTGTTTTCTCTTCGAACTCATTACAAGATTTCTAGGCAGCGAAGACACAGGGACGTCTGTAAGTTTCGTAGAAAAGTCCAAGACCTAACACAGGCACCGCTGCATTCTCCTTTTACAGTCGGTGTGAAAAGTATTCGTACACCTCTTAAAAACGAATAACTTTTTCAAAATTCGACCCAACAGCTTGAGTTTTTTTGAGACGTTAGAAGGATTAGTTTACTAGCTAATATTGTAAATAATTTTTTTTTTATTGTTATTGGTCGTAATTGCGAAAGAAAAAGTAAAGGTCACGATTTTTAAATTTTTTATCTGTGCCTGTAGTGAAAATTTATAAGGTGCATTTGGTAGGTATAAGTATGTTATGTACATGTACAAAGTTTCATTGAAATCGGTTGACGCATAAAAAAGCTATGGGCATTATAACATGTAAAAATCTTTGAATTTAGGGTTTTCGAATCATTTAAATCGCGGATTCTTACAATTTTTGCTATTTTCAATCATTTATATTTCGTAACAATCTCGATCGATTTCGATGAAACTTTGTGCATGTATATAACTTACTTATACCTACCAAATGCACCTTATAAACTTTCACTACAGGCACAGATAAAAAATTAAAAAATCGTGACCCTTACTTTTTCTTTCGCAATTACGACCAATAACAAAAAAAAAAAATTATTTACATATTAGCTGGTAAACTAATCCTTCGAACGTCTCAAAAAAACACAAGCTGTTGGGTCGAATTTTGAAAAAGTTATTCGTTTTTAAAAGGTGTACGAATACTTTTCACACGGACTGTAGGTCCATTCGTACGATTTTCTCGGGAGATAATGGAAACTCGGGGACAGGAAGGGTGAAGAGAAAAATTTAGATTTTAATGAAATACAGGATATATAGTTAGTTGAAAAATAATTCACATGTATTTTGGTTTATCTGCAATGACCCATATCTAGGGGGTGAGAACAGCCCTCAAAGTTGGGGGTGAAAACTCTATTTTTCCTTTATCAGAGTTTTCGAAAGGGTTTCCATCCCCAACTTTGGGGGCTGTTCTCACCCTAGATATGGCTCATTGCAGATAACAAAAAGTACGTGTGAAATATTTTTCAACAAACTGTATATCCTGTATGAATTTCATTAAAATCTAAATTTTTCTATTTTTCCTTTATCAGAGCTTTCGAAACGGTTTTCATCCCCAACTTTGGGGGCTGTTCTCACCCTAGATATGGCTAATTGCAGATAACAAAAAGTACGTGTGAAATATTCTTCAACTAACTATATCGTGAAAACCCTATTTTTACTCCATTAGAGTCTTTGAATGGGTTTTGATTTTAAGGGCGCCAGTGACATTGTTTAGGAAATGATTAAACTTGCAAAAATTATGTATAAATTTATGTGATGTGCACTCGTGAATAGAGCACAGAGTAAACACTCTCTTCGTGCAGTACAAACATAAAATGACATATAATACCGTGGAAACTTAACTGGAAGTGCCTATAAACTCCGAATAAAAATAAAAATAGCGGGATTGAGTATATTATATGGTTCGCGCTATACGTAAGATCACGTGATATGTGTATATAAGACGTGCATTTCCAGGCGCAAGCTTTTCTACTAGAGTCAAAAATTTATTTCACCGACGAGACGTAAACGAGAAAGAATTCTACGATGCACCCTTTGCATTTTAACATCGCCACGTATTCGAGACTGAAATCGAAAAACTACATATCTCTACAGATTATTTATAACGAAATATTATTATACCGTGTAATAATTATACCGCGACAAAAATGGGTAGACGCGATTTAAACGCAGTAAACAGATTAAAAAATTTAAGAGTATCGCTGGATTATTTGCAGCTTATGAACATTATTAAAGGCTGAAAGAACAATTTTTATTTTCCATAAAGGACCGCAGTTTGGTAATAATGTAATTTATTACCCCGAGTATAAACTAACTTAATTACATCAAATGCTAACAGATTTTTATTTTAATTTAAAGTAATTTCTACAGAAAAAGCTAGTGGAGCTATAAACAAAATGGAAATATTAACAATGTCGGTAAAACAACCGTCTAGAATACTTTCCTCACAACTTCTCAAACATTGTAATACACACGTGGAAATCCAGATTAAGACATTGCTAATCCAGAAGGATAAGTTCGGAATGACGTAGTTGGCAAAAGTTTGACAAGTTGCGAGGATGAAATTGTGCGACGACAATCAGGCATTCGAGCTGTTTCATATTTCGGTAATCTCGCGCCAAATAATTTGAGATTGAAGAACATTTTTACCAGTGGAATTCGCCTCTCATGAAAAACTCATATTCCCATTAATCGAGCGCATCCATCGTGTCTGTGTTTACCATCGTTACACGCGTGTAAATGTAATACTCGGATTAATAAAAAATGTTTTAATATAATTGCGGCTGTACGAAAATCTGTACTTATTTTCTGAAAATTTCATTTCATAACAAGCAATTCGTTTGTTCTTAATTAAAGAAATGTTTTCATTATATTTCCTGAAACACGTGCCCGCCGTTACAGTTATTTACATTTTCACGTTTTTATTTAACTTTTTAGATTTTCCAATTTTTTCACCGTATCAAAATATACAGCGTGTTCATTTGAAAACTTTCCAGCCGAATATCTGGAAAAATATGAAAGATATTAAAAAAGTGTCAAACACGTGTCCAAGGATTTCTAGGGGGAAAGGATGGGCCAGTATCAGTTTTTTATTTGGGTGGCGTTTTCAAGGTCATTTGAAGGTCAACTTTGTTTTTTCAAATGGAAACCTATATTTTTTATTATGGGATCTTATTGTACGTAAAAAGACCAATCATTTTCGTAGGATACTTTTTTTTATCCGCGCACTTTTTTTATCCCCCCTTTCCCCCTCGAAATCCTTGGTCACGTGTTTTACACTTTTTTAATGTCTTTCATAGTTTTCGAGATATTCGGCTGGAAAGTTTTCAAATGAACACCCTGTATGTAGAAAAACGAATAAAAATTGTGGTAGAGCGCGTAATAATTTGTTCGAGATTGTAAATGTCCAATGGATTATGAAATAATAAAAGCGAAGGTAGTGTTTAAATGTTGGAATTGTTGACTGTTTATTTTGCAGTGAAGCGTCCGCGTACCTGACGATTGATTTTATAAAGCTACGTGATTCGCTTTGCAGTGATACGCGATTCTTTAAGGATTTCCCGGCTTCCCGGCGCGGCGACGGGGAGAAATTGTGAAAAGCGGAACGTGCCTCTAACAGTGGCCCCGGCGCGAAAGAAACCGACTGAGAAATAAGAAAAATCCTGGAATAATATTACGTAACGTTACGGCGGCGCGCACCTTCCCGGCCGCGTGAAAAGTTCTCTCATTCCGAAAAGAAACAGGTACACCTAAAATAAAGTCAAATTCAGAGGCGCGATTCCCGCGGCCATAAAGAAAATCATTTCAATGGGACGCCGCGCTGCTTATTTTCCTGTAACTCGAAAAATATCTTTCGCACCTTCTTCTGCTGATTTCGCAAAAAATCCGGCGACCCTGAAAGACTTCCCCTTATGTATTTAATTTGATAAAATTAATTATTTATTCAACGCATTCCGGCTTCGAATTATTAAACAGTTTATTGCTATCGGTGCTATTGAAAATACGCCGTTCGTTTCAAACAAAGTCTTCAAATTGATTAATATAAAATAATGAATAAATTGATTAATATAAATTTAGAATTGTGCTAATATTAGTTCATACAAAACCAACGAACAATATACGTTTGGGTCCGTACAAAATTTCTTCGCTGATAGAAAACATGGTTCGTTACACTTGACTATCCGATGGCGAAGCCTGGGTCTCTTTGGACCCACAATATTAAAATCGTCATTTAATTACTCAGTTTCTGGCGAGTAAACAACTGGTACTTTAGGAACAATAGAAAGACTTGTTTACAACAAGTACCTCCAAAACTATGTTTAAAAAAATTAATGATATTAAAAATCATCAATAGGCTGCGGATTTTTATGGGAAATAAAAATTTTCTACCTTAATTACAACAAACTGGTGTCAAGTAAAAAGTTACTTTCTTTTTCAATATGTTTAATAAGTTGAAAATAATATAACAGCATTTTTAAATTGTTCTAATGTTGTTGCTGTTTTAAATTACACCTACTCATTTTCTTCATAAAATACGCAGTCTAATCATCAGTTACATAGTTGCAAAAATAATTTTATGTTGAAAGGATTAATTAAAAGTAGACTGATTAATAGAATTATACAAACATCAGAAAAATTTCAAGATATATTATTTTCAATCTATTAAATCTATTAAGAATGAAATTAAACATTTTAATTAAAGACATTTTATGTATCATAATTTATTAGGTAGTTAAATGTAAAATAACTCACGTAGTCGCTTAGGATTGTCTTATTAATTATTAATAGACTCCGAATCTTTATGCAAAATAAAAAGTTTGTGCATCAATTGTAAGACACAGGAGCTAAATATAAATTTATATTTTTCACTAATAATATTAACATAGTGAAAATAATATATTAAAACTCTTAAAGTCTTCTAATTTTTTCACTGTTCTAATCTTGGAAATGCATAAAATCCGGAGTCTAATTATTAATAACAATTCGAATTTCTGGACGAACGAATGGATGGTCTGAAATGTATGATGGGTGGAGATGATAGTGAATCATTCGAGACATTGATGGACAATAGAATGAGAAATTAAGCAGAATATCGGTAATATATACGATAGTTTAGGGTAAACTATTGGATAGACGGTAGTATTAATATCAGCACGTATTACTGACTATTAACAGGGAATGGATCGACGTAATTACACGAGGGTCGTGTGCCGACAGTGTCGGAGCAGACGTTGGCTCGTACCACTGTGCCACATGAGGGCCACTGGCAAACGGAGCACTATGCGATCATACATCCAATACAGGGTGCTGCGTCGGATTATTACACCCTATTTCGTGGTTCATATATGGAATAATCGTATTTTCTACGGGTCCGAAGAATCCACGGAAACCCGCAGACCATGTCTCCCCTTCGTTATCGATACACACTGGCTGACAAAAGAATCTTTAACATTATTCAAGCACTGAAAGTGGCTGATTTGCCTTGTGAAAATAAGAACACTGTTTATCGAGGCATTGTAAGACCTTTTTACAACATAAATTCGTTTATATTTAAACACATGTGCATGATGCATACTTGTTACCATGCTATAAATTCTAATATTTCACTGGCTGACAAAAGAATCTTTAACATTATTCAAGCACTGAAAGTGGCTGATTTGCCTTGTGAAAATAAGAACACTGTTTATCGAGACATTGTAAGACCTTTTTACAAAATAAATTCGTTTATATTTAAATACATGTACATGATGCATACATGTTACTATAAATTCTAATATTTCGTTGTGCCTAGTGTTTACAAAAAACACGTTTCTACCCATATTTATTGGAAAAGTGATGGTTTAAAATTTTTGTTAAAACTTTTATCCTTTCGAATATAATAAAATTTTCTTTTTAATTCAAAGTAGTTTGAGGATGCACCCTAATAATTGTACGGAATATCAATTAGTAAGAACACTGAAGAATTATCTGAAAGTATATTTAGAAAGAAGTCATCGGCGGATTTTATGCATCTATGACAAAAATGGGTGGATGTAATTTAGAACAGTAAAAACATTAAGACGATTTCAGAACATCCATATATGTTATTTTCAATTTATTATAATTGTTAGCAAATAGGAAGACATTTTTATATGGTTCCTGCATCCTGTAATTGACGAAGAAAATTTTGCATAAAAATCCGCAGTCTAGCATTATTGTTACACATTTCTCTCACGCAGATTGATTTCCCGTTTTATACATAATCGCATTGTGTTTTACCTAGGAAATCGTTTTTCTTCGAAGTAAGTGAACGTGTTCTTCCTTTCTGATTCCAGGAGCAATTTTCGAGCAGGGCACCGACGAAGTTCAGTCAGCCTTCAAATATGCGATGTTGAACCACAACCAAAACAGCACTCGGAAGTTTGAGTTGCAGGCTTTCGTAGACGTAATTAATACCGCGGATGCCTACAAGCTATCTCGCCTTAGTAAGTATGAACTTCGTCAATCGAACAAATTTACGGATTTACTAGATGCATGTACCGAACGCGTGGATCTTTTAAATAATTTTCTACTAGACGTAACGCGATGGAATTTTTCCGACTTCTCGCATCTCGAATGAAATTCCATGATAGAAATCGATTTCCTACTTTGTTCACGGTATCTGCCGTGTATCAGGAACGACGACTGATCAACAATGCTTAGGTTCGTACGTGCCGGAAACGCGACGACGCGACGCGCGGTCGCTATTGAATCTGGCACGTTCGGAATCGGTGCAGCATGTGGCCCACGAAATAAGTAACATTTCGCTCCTGTTACGGCGAAGATACTAATCTCGTTGCTTTATCGGGACACGTCTGTTCCTCGTCTTTGGAAGACGTGCACGTACGACACTCGCGACTCCGACCGCTTCTTATCGTATCGACCGCAAATAGAAAACACTATCGCGGATACAACATCCGCGATGTGCATCGCGTTACAGAGCTCAATAACACACAATCAACCCTCTCGTGGGACTGGGGGAACTGTGTAGAACAAACTCGAGCAATTCCTCTGTAATGTTCGAATTCTTCCGGCGAGAGTTCTAACAGTTATTTCTTCTGACAATTAATAGAAGAGCTAATATACAGAGTGGTTCACTTAATTCGAGTATCTTGGAAATCTTTATAACTAAGAACCGGTTCGAAGAAAATGTTATTCATTTTAAGATCTACGAATTTTTTAAGCCTGCGAAATTTTATGCATTTCTGATAAAACAATGAAAGCATTAAAAGAATTTAGTTTGATACGATTCAGGTAAAAATTGTTATTGTGCATGAACAGTCTAGTCAATATTAAAAATACGAGAGTCGAATTTGGAATAAGTGTTCATGAAAATCCAAATTGCTGGAAAATGCCAATAGAGAAATGGAACATATGCAGATTGACTGTACGATTGTTACAGAAATTGAACAACTGCATTAACGTAATATCGTAGAACAACCAAATATTCAGAATATTTAAAAATTATTTAATATTTCTCATGGAAGCTGCGAAACTTTTTCAATATGAATGAACAAAACATTTGTTCGTGTTTCCATTTTATGTTTTATTCAAGCCCAAACTTTTATTTTCTCTTCCAAATTTTTTTTACATCTGTCCATGTTTTGAACAGAACTCATTGAAGTAACTCTCTCGATTTATGTTTTTGATATTTTCAAAAAAGAATCGTTGTTAGCACTGATCCATACAGAGGATTTTTTTATTTTCATTTCGCAAGTACGATACTCTAAAAAATTGTTGGCCAAGAGTAAAAATACAGTCTCTCTCTCCGTTCGTGTAACATACCGTGGGCAAATATTTCCAACTTGGTTTATAAAAAGTCAACAACTCCGATAGCGTAGGAGGAAGTTGCGAGGGCATCAATCATGGGGCTTGCGCAAACAAGAAGTAGCCGCGGCAGTATTTAGATCGAAAGTCTCGACGCGAAATCGATTTCAACCACTCTCGCGTCGTCGTCGCCGTCGTCGTCGTCGTCTGGGGATTCTATACAGCCATTGTTCACTTTGTCCTGAAACGTGTAGATTTGAAACGTGACCGAGTTGACCGGCCATCCACAGGGTCGTTTGATGCTTTCTAACCTGAGGGTGTCGGCCAATCGAGCTGCGCTGGAATTGCCTTTGAGGCTGATCGAGTCTGTTCTAAACCGTAAACGAATGGGCATCTAGGTGCCAAAGGTATTGGTGTCTTGTCATCAATGAAATCCTTGTAGAAGTTCTAGCCAACAAGGGGGACGATAGATTTTCAATTGGAACGTTCGCGGGTTTCTACACCTGCTCAACAAGGTAACCGCTCGTCAGCATACGAACGAACGTTTTTCACACAAACTCCTTCTCATTGATGACCAATGCTCCTACAGTTCAATCGCTAAAGCGAATTATTAAATTTTCATTTCTTTCGTTTACTACTATTTTATTCCTCCTTTTAGAACTCAGTCTGCCACTTGATTCTTCGCATTCATTTCTGATCAGTGACCGTTCGATAAAATATTCATTGATGGTCACATTTCTTCGACTGTTCGAACAGTTCTGTAAACATGGCGATAAATATTATAACAATTACTTACGGGATCAATCACTAAAGCGAATTATTAAATTTTCATTTCTTTCGTTTACTATTATTTTGTTCCTCCTTGCAGAACTCAGGCTCCCACTTGATTCTTTGCGTCAATTTCTGGTCAGTGACCCCAAGAAAATATTCATTGGTGGTCAACATTACTGCTCCATTTCGTACAGTTCTCTAGACTTGGCGATAAATATATATATATTAAATATAATAATAATAATATATAATTATTTTCAATCTATTTGTTCACATTTTGTATTCATATAAATTGTTTCTTAAATCATTCTTATACTTTCTAATGACAATTTGTCTATAGTGTATTTAATGACTAGACTGCAAATCTTTATGCAAAATAAAAATTGTCTGCGTCGATTGCAAGGAATAGAAACTAAATAGAATATTATTTCTTCCTTCAATAGTTTTAATAGATAAGCAATCATATATTGACATCTTCGATTTTCAAAATTTTCCTACAACTTTGTATTTCATCTACTCAATTTTCAGTCCAATCATAACAATTACATCTACTTTTCTTACGGGAGCAATCACTAATACGTCGAACAATGAATAAATTTTCATTTATTTCGTCCGCCTTTCATAACAGGCTACCACTTGATTCCTCGCCCCAATTTCTGATCAGTGACCGACCGAGAAAATATTCGGGTCAGAATGGGTCGTATCGGGACAATACAGCGGCTCGGTAATAGAATTCGTGGACAGGTCGGCCCTCGGTGGCTTGGCCTCGGCATCGCGAATATTTGGGCCAAGTCCAAGAGGCAGAGGCCGACTCTCCGCAGCACGTTACGGTACTTAGGAAAGCCCCGCTAATTGTATTAATGCTAGTCGGTTTGCCCGGATCAAAACCCCGTTGGTATAATCCCACGGTAAGCCATGTTGCTGGCCCGCCGTATCTATTGTCGAGATGCGGCCCGTTTAAATGTTTCCACTCGCTGCGCGCTTGCTCCCCGAGACAACTGACTTCCTTGGCGGGTCGGCGAACGCTGAAATGTAAAGCCACGCGAAAATCCCAGGGCGCGCCGCGCCGTCGCTCGCAAAAACAATCGGGATTGCGCGGGCCGGGTTCGCGTTCACGCGAAACCGCGAAATTTGTTGACAGTGAAATGCAGAATGGTCCGCGTGTAGCACCAGGCAGAGTTTCGAATCGAGGAGAGTACGGTTACCCTCTCTCCCATTACTTGATTAGTCGAGTGACGTTGGGACAGATATGGAACGCGTCACGTGACGTTAGGACAGATATGGAACGCGTCAGGTGACGTTGGGACAGATATGGAACGCGTCACGTGACGTTGGGACAGACATGGAACGCGTCACGTGACCTGCCGAACGCGTGGGGGAATAGCGTTGGAGAGGGCAAGGGTAGAGTGGGGGGACAAGTCTTAATCTGGCGACGCTGCCACTAGGTTGTGAAACTGTTCCGTAAATCTTTCTATATTATCCAGTATTACATAAACTGCACAGCTGCACACATACATTGTTTTGAGAAAGTATTCGGAGTGAAATATTTATGTCTACATATAACTTCGACTTGTCGCGTGACATATGAAGTGAAGACGTTGGGACAGAGATGGAACGCGTCACGTGACTTGGCGGAAGCGTGGGGCAATAGAGGGGGGAGAGGGGGAGGGTAGAGTGGGGGGACAAGTCTTAATCTGGCGGCGCTTCCACTAGGTTGTGAAACTGTTCCGTAAATCTTTCTATATTATCCAGTATTACATAAACTGCACTGCTGCGCACATACATTGTTTTGAGAAAGTATTTGGAGTGAAATATTTATGTCTACGTATAACTTCGACTTGTCGCGTGACATATGCAGTGCAATAATAAAATGAACAAATACCGTTCGGAACTTCGTGACTTTTTATCGTTTCGATGTCAAACTGGATGTTACGCAAAAATCGTCAGGCAGAAGTGGCTTTCTTTATAACGCTAAAGTACACATAAGAAAAATGATTTATTTCAATCGTATCCGCGCTCGAACGAGATTATTCGTATATTTTCAGTTCGACGTCTTTGACATATTTATATCGTAGAATAAATTTTTGAACGAATTTGATTTGATTAGATATTTCATCGAATACGCAGGAAACGAGGTAAATTTCAATTTTATCCAGATTTAATCCTGTTCGACGAACTAAATATTTAAGTAAAAAACGTTCGATATCCATTCGCTGTAAATACATGCTCAAATAATATACGTAACAGAAATGCAATATTTAAACCATTTCATTTATCGACGAGAGAAATAAAATTACTTTTGATTCGTGATTTTGTAAAATGTACTGGAAAAACATTCGGAAAAAAGAAAGATTTTCTCTCTCTTCGCCAGACATTCATTACACGGATTTTGCTTTTTCCCCCGTGATATATCCTGCTAGCGATATTTAATTGTCCTACCTGTTATGTAACATTTTTGCAGAGGTACGTGTAATCGGCGTATCAAAGGCTTGATTTTTCGATTCCAGCCGTTCGTTCCGTAAATTTCGTTCGATGATTTGCTAACGAATCCTCCCTTTGAAATTGATTTCGAACGAATTAAACCTTCCCGTCCCGTCGGTCTCACGAATTTCGTTCTGTCTATTTCCGGTTTGGCGGGCGTGTTGTAAAGCCAATTTCTCCGCGGCCTGGAAAAAAATTCCGGCAGATAGAACGCAGAGCGCAGCGCAACGGCTGGACATATAAGTCCTCATTTCCGTTGCACGCGTCTCGTCGAGTGAAACGTAACACGATAATGCGCTATCGCGAGATTCGCGCCGTCAATTTCGCGCTTACCCTGGACCCGCGTAACGAATACCGATTTTCCTGCGCCGACGCGCGACGCGACGGTGCATCGAATGTTCGCTATTCACTGCACAAAGTGGCACACAAGCGTGCGTATAAAATGGCAGACACGATTATTTTTCGGTATTACGTTGTTCCGCAAATACGTTCTCTACGCTCTTGAACAATTTTTTAATCGCCGAAATTGAGATCACACGACGTTTCTCGCGAGCACTAATTTAGAATAGTTTTGAACATTGTACTTTAATTGGAAAATAATTCAGTAATTGATTTCAAGTTTAAAGGGGTATATCGATTCAGAGCCGTCAATTTTAGACAATTCACAGGATTAAAGATAGTTAGGCTATTATTAGACTGGGGATCTTTATGCAAAATAAAAATTGTTTGCATTTTATTGAAAAATAATTTAGTAATTGATTTCAAGTTTAGAGGGTTATTTCGATTCAGAGCCGTCAATTTTAGATAATTCACAGGATAAAAGATAGTTAGGTTATTATTAAGACTGCGGATCTTTATTTAAAATAAAAATTGTTTGCAGTTTATAGAAAAATAATTTAGTAATTGATTTGAAGTTTAAAGGGGTATTTCGATTCAGAGCCGTCAATTTTAGACAATGTACAAGATAAAAGATAGTTAGGTTATTATTAGACTACGGATCTTCATGCCAAATAAAAAATGTTTGCATCGATTTCAAGACGTAGAAGTTGTATAAATATTTCATTCAATTAATATTTCATTAAGCTGAAACTAATCTGTCGATGTTATGCAAATACATGTCACGCATTATTTGGTCACTGCAAATTCACATTTAAAGAGCGTAAAGACCCTTCGAGGGATGAAAAATATACATTACCAAACGCCGCGGGATCCCATTAGGGTTGTAAAAATGCCGGGAAAATGTAATATTTTTCTGCGAACGATCCATCAACGGGGAGTCCATAACCCGCTGATTTCGAGTTAAACCGCGGAGGTGCGGTCAAAGGGTTGAATCACCATTGACTCGCCGCAGCGTCAAGTGCAAAAAGCATTATTCCGCGACCGACTGCATTCAGAGGAAAGAGAGAGAGAGAGAGAGTGAGAAGAGCCACGAAGAATATCAGCCGGTAAAAGACAAAAAGTTGGAAACGAGTGGGAATCCTATGGAACGACTCGGGTTCGACGATAGACGAGGACCAAGGGAACTTTCCCACCGAAAAATCACATCGTGAAACTGAACGTAGCGAGAAATCACTGGGAAAAAGAGATGAAGAAAGCCTGTGCGCGAACGTAGTGTGCTCGTCTTAGCGGAACGTAATAGCCGTCTATCAACTTTCGGTGCATATCGTATAATATCCTGCAGGATCCTTTGGTTAGGAGGTAACCCCCGCGGCCAAGAAGTAGGAAAAGGAGAGGAGGAGGAGAGATGGAGGATGAAGGTCGGGCGTTGGGGTTGCCAGCCAGCGAGCCAACCAGCCAGGGGCGGCATAAATCTGCCGAGGGCTCCCGAGGGTATTTCCCGCCTTTTTTCCTCTATACACTTCCACCGTTTCTCCGACCTCCTTCTTCTGCTTCTTCTTCGTCTCCTCTTCTCTTTCCATCCCCGACGACGTCCCGACACCCCCCCGCGCTTTTACACTCTCCTCGTCTGGCTCTTTGCTCAGCTTTACTACTGCTCCGCTCTACTCGGCTCGGCTCTACTCTGCTCGGCTCGGCTCGGCTACGCTCTGCACCAGAAGCGAGAGACGAATCCCAGGGTTCAATTCCCACGCGGTTTATTCGGGAACAGACATTGGTCTGCCGTCACCGCAACCGAGACGCCGGGACGTGGACAAAAACCGACCACGCCGACGACGACGACGCGACGATATACGCCGCGTTATCTTCTCCCGGAATTCGCAAAACCGGGATTGCGATTTTTGGTGCCACGGCTGCCTTCGGAACTGTTACCTCCGGGTCCCGAAATTGTTACGAATGGACTGCGGATTCTGAGTATTCCAAGCAAAAATTAATTGCTCGAATATGAAGAAGGGTATATAGATACATTAGATGTTGAAAAATGACACCCCAAAATAAATTGATTTTTGGGCAAGCCATTCGATAGAGCTCCCTAACCCTTTGTGACAAGTTTCAAGTCGGCACCCTTACAACAAGGGTAGTTCTAGGGCGAGCAGGGTTTAATGAATTATTTCTTGTGTTCTGCTGAACAAAAAATTACGAAAATATTCGTGAACATTCTACCTAACAAGACACGCGACGGTGAATTATTTCGGAAGCATAAAATTGCCGATTTTATATTGAAGTTTTCAGAGTACCAACGTTTGTATTATTACCTTAGCTGTGTCTCATCGTGATTATCCGCGTGTATTTTTGTCAGATTTTTCGGATTTCGCGAACAAGTTTAAAAAAAATTGGGAATTTCCAATAATTAAAAAAAAATTCATATTTCATATGGAAGTATTGGAAATACCAGTTTTAGAAACTGGTAGTTCGTTTTAAAAAGTAGTTTTAAAAACTAGATACCAGTTATAAAAATTCAGTAATTAGATATTGTTGTAACCAATGTTCAAAATTTTTTTTTACAGTGCATAAAAAAAATTTCATTGTACTATTTTCGATGAATAAATACATTTTCATTGAATTCTCGGATTGTCATGTACAAATTCGAATATGTTGTAGACATCTAAAATAATCTAAAATAACGTGTGAAAATGAAAATTTTCGAGAGGAATTTATTTTCCTCCTTAATATGTTTAGTAGGTGGAAAATAATATAAAAAATCTTCTAATGTTTCAAATTACACCTACTTAGTTTTTCCCATAAGTGTATAAAATTCGCTGTGTAAGTACAACAGTTAAGGAAAATTCTTATAGTAGATTCACAAGAATATGTTCGGACGAGAATTCAGTATGAAAAATCCATGATAAATTTTTGCCATAAGCCGGCACCGCGATCGAAAGATCCGAGACCTCGTTACCTCTGGTACAGTATTAAATTCCTTTCGGGCCATGGAGACAGTTTCCATTAGCGGGCCGGGCCGGGCCGGGCCGCGCGAAGAAGCCCATCGTTTGACATTCGTTCCGATCGAGTTTGAAAGGGTTCGCGTGTCACCGCAAGAGAAACGTTATTTGTTTGGCCCGCGGTCCGCGACGCTTCTCGCTCGGGGATCGTGTCATTTCCGATTGTCGTTTCTCACGGAAAGAAGCGTCGCGTTAAAGACCCCTTGGAAAACGGTGTCGCGCGAGCAAGCGTGCATACATTATTTTCGAGTTTCATGGCCGACGACGACGGTTGTCCAATTCCGGACGAAATTGACTCGCGTGTCGCGTCGCGTCGCGTCGCGCCGCGCCGTTACGCGCTTCAAAAAATTAAACTTCGCGTATTAGCCGGCCGTCGGTGACGAAACTTTTGACAAGCGGATAACGTGGACGCGGGAAACTGTTGTTTCGAAACGAATTTGATAGTTTGTCTCTACCGTGATAGGATGTGTTTGGAGGAATTGCGCGCTTCTACCCGGTGGACCGATAGTTCCGAACGCGTTGGGACAATTTCAGATTTCGTTCCAGTCCAAATTTTATTGAACCGGTATGTTCCGTTACAGTCAGTTTGTAACGACGACGCAAATACTCGAATGTTGATTTGTTTGGATAGAAAAATAGGAAAATACGAGGTGATCAATATTTGGCGATATCAATATTTCAAATACTATTTTAGATTTTATAAAAAAAACAGTATTTCAAAAGTTAAATATTTTTATTTTGATAATCCGAGCCAGGGAACTATTTTCGATTTTATTTGGTTTAAAAAATAGTATTTTGTTTAGGATATATAATTTCAAAAAGATTTTTATTTTCACAATCTGATCCACAAAACTATTTAATATTTTAGATTTTATAAAAAAATAGTATTTCAAATAGGATATATAAATTCAAAAGTAATATATTTTTATTTTGACAATCTGAACGACGAAATAAAATATCTGCACTTCAAGAATCTGAACCACGAAATAAAATATTTGTTCTTCAAGAATCTGAATCATAAAATAAAATATTTTCTTCTAAAAATCTGAAGCGAAAAATAAAATATTTTATTGTAACAATCTTTTTCCTGAATTCCCACATACACGCTGACCTCCCATAACTCATTACTAGACTGCGGTTCCTTTACGCAAAATAAAAATTGTCTGGACCAATCGCAAGAGACAGGAGCCAAATCTAACAAGCGAACATATTCAGTTGATACACGCCGATTTTGATGAAACTTATGTGAGATATAGTTCTTCGAAAAATATTTCACACGTATTTTTTTTTATCGGCAACCATCCACTCTGAGGGGGTGAAAACAGCCCTCGAAGTCAGGGGTCAAAACCACATTTGTTGAGATATCTGGGAAACTAGAAGTCGAAAAAAATTGATTTTGTTTTTTAAATGTGTATTTTTTATAGGTAAATGTATTCGTGCAAGAATTTTTTAACAAACTTTTTTTTTTCTCAAAAAATGTGGTTTTGACTTCGAGGGCTTTTTTCACCCCCTCAAAGTGGATGATTGCCGATAAAAAAAAATACGTGTCAAATATTTTTCGAAGAACCATAGCTCACATCAGTTTCATCAAAATCGGCCATTCTCATCTGAATATGTTCCCTTGTAAGGGTATTTCATTTTTTAATCAAAAAATAATGTATTCCTAAATTCTGTCTTTTATTTCAAATCGATCTTCTACTTTAAATTGCACATACCCAATGTTGTTTTAAATGCATCAAATCCGCAGTCTACTAATTATAATACACTAGCTGTATGTGTCGAATTTCATGACCAACGTCTGCAAATAAAATCGGCACGGAGTAACGAGCGCCGGGATATCTCACGCGAAGATTACGGAATACTTGCCGCGGCATTAGCGAACGAATTCGCGGTCTTGGATCATTCTCTGATTGCACGTCAGATCAACGTCTACGGAGTGGTAGGAGAAGTCGCGAAGACGACGCGACGACGACGACGACGACGACGACTGTCGGCTCATCAGCCGTTCGGTTTAAAACTTTCGAATTACATGGCGGAACACAGACGCCATTTAAAAGTTCGCTCCGCTTGCAATATTTACTTTCAACGTGACTGTCGTTTCTCTTATCGTGGAATCTCACCTGGGCTCACCTCCTCACCCCCTCATCCCCTTCCAGCCACCCCTATCTCCCTCGAGGATTACTTCCGATCGTTTGTACATCCGGCTCGATCGCGTTTCTTCGAGATTGCTCGCAGTCTGACGGACCACCGTTGCCGATTAATTCTCCATTCGAGCGCACTCGATAAATTCGGAATGCGTTCGTCGATCGAGCTCTCGTGGCTCGATTAGTTACATTCCCGACCCAAAACAATGGCGGAACAGTCAATTTACGAGGTTCTCTTTGAATGTTTCAGGAATAAAAACAATTAGAAAATTGTTGGTGAGGTATATAAAAACAATTTTCTAATTGTTTTTATATACCTCTCATATCCGAACTAATGGATAGACAAGTGTTCGGATAACGGAAATTTTCTGATGTTTTCATTTATTTAAATGGGAATGAAGAGACTTTGTATAGCATTTGATGATCCATGCATAATGCAATTGTTGCTACATTATGGGATTCTAATATAATTTTAAAATGTTGAAACAGCACAAATTTAGTTCAGGGGTCTCCAAGACCCAACTTGTGCATCGAAGGGTTGAAAAATTAATATGTACAGTTTATTTATTAATATGTATATTTCATAGAATTATTATATGATATTTATCAGTTTATTTGCCGGGAGCCTATTCAAAGGATTTTCAATAATTGTGTTGTCCCAAAAAGAAACTTAAAAATCTTCTTTTTAAATTATAATACGAAACGAAATTATTAGATTAAGGTGGGGATGACTTTATTATTAAAGTTGCTTACGATCTATGAAAATTGGAACAGAGAATATGCAAATATTAAGAATAGCTACCCTTTTGTCTGCGAATGTACCGACTTCGAGTACAGTCGCTTGTTACGTTTAGCCGATCGTTTCCTCGAATTGATCCTCCTTGCGGTGCAGAGTGAAAAGCTTAGCTGGCGGTCACGTTTTTCTCGAAATTTATCAGTGGTCGCGTGGGACGCGATAAATTGTAGAAAATACCAAGGAGAGGATAGTTTGTGCTGATGAGTTTGTCTGCCGAGGGTGAAAGAGAAGCACGTTTCTGTCTCTTTAGAAGGACAGTTTTCAAAGCAACCATAATTTAGTGTTTTGATAAATAAACAGTGAGAGATATTTTACAACCAGAAAATATTCCATAGGCTTACTTAACTGCCATTAACTTCGCAATCAGTAAATTTCTCGCTGCTACTTAATCATCGCAATATTGAGCAACGGAAGTGTTCCCAACTTCGGGAAATTTTTATCGGTCACTGGATGAGTCGCTATCGGGGAAACCTCGTTCCCACTGGTTACTTACAGTCGGCTACAGCAAACTTTACTTTGCCCATCCACCAACTTTATAAAGGTTTCAAGTCTCCCGTGAGAATCGCCGACCACTTCGACAGCTCTCGCAACCCCCGTAATAATTCATTATTAATGTGAACACTCTGTTTAGGTAACTCCTGCTGTTCTCGATCTCACGAAAATATTACAACCGTTCCAAAATCGTAAATGTCACAAATGAATTGAACCTTTCATCACGAACTATATTTTTATAGAAAAATAACAGAACCCTCGTTAGAGAACGTTGTTCCCTTGTTGTGCAACGAGCGAGGTACTACTGTTCTCCCTTGAAAAAGGATAGACATCTGATTCCTGTTTCTTACAATCAATGCAGACAACTTTTATTATATACAAATTTATGTACATGTTTCCTTGTGTACAATTTTCATTGTGTACAATTTTCATTATGTACAATTTTTATTGTGTACAATTTTCATTCTTTAAAATTTTCATTATGTACAATTCTCATTGTGTACAATTTTCATTATGTACAATTCTCATTGTATATAATTTTCATTGTGTACAATTTTCATTATCTACATTTCTCATTGTTTATAATGTTCTTTATGTACAATTTTCATTGTTTAAAATTTTCATTATCGCACATTACCGACCGATTATTGCATGATTCAACAGCAATAGCAATTTTGATTGTGAATTAACGAGTCAACCTCAATAACATCATCCGATAATTTAATTTAAGATTATAATTTAAAAGAAGATACGTATGCTTCCTTTCTGTATTCTTGCTGTATTTGCACATCGGCAACGATCGAGTTGGTCACAAGGACTTGCTGACACCGGGGAAAACACAAGCTTCGCGGTGGATTAGGAAGGGGTCGAGACGCGCGAGAAACGACACCCTGAAGACACCAACATCCCGAGGAAGGATCTCGTCGAGCAGGCCGGGCTCTCGCTGTCTAAGTAATAAGAAATCGATAGGAGCTGCAGATTGGACGCAGAGCCGGAGGAAAATCGTTTTCTCGAGTATCTTATCAGCGGTTGACAAATGAGCGCTCGTTATTCCGCCGCTGCCTAACTCGATATAACGAGCGTCGTGAAAAGGAGATCCACCATAAATTTAGAGTTCGTGATCGCTTCGAAATCATCGATCGCGAACATCGATTGTGAGTTCAAACCTCTTCATCGGGTTGTTGACATAAATTTCGACCCATGTTGACCTTCGGTTGACCCTCGCAATTGACGTTCTCTTGACCTTCAGTTGACCTTCAGTTGACCTTGAAGATCAACTTTGGACTGAACTCTATAATTGACCGCCGCACCCCTCAATTCGATACCTATTACACGTCATTGCCCGCTGTAATAGTATTTTTTTATCGAAACGATTCATAAAATTTGCATTATAAAATCGGAGTTTTTTATTCGCAAGAATAAATACCGTGTCGCTGTCGCTAGAGAATCCGAGAGCAGAATATAATTAATATCGAGGTCGAATCGCTGAATGCCGCCATTATAAAGCTCCGTTCACCTCTTTTCCTCGAGTTATACATATAATATCGAAGCTGAACTTTGGTTTCGACGATCGGGTAAACCGAACGGTTAATCGAAAAGGGGTGGAGAAAGCTCTCGCTTTCAACCCCCTCGTTGCGCCCTTGCCAACGTCCTTTCTTCTTTCGTCGGCCTCTTGTCGAGGAACTTTCTTAATTCGTGCGCGGCTCAATGGACTAATTAATATTGATGATTAAAAAGTGCTCTCGCGGGTAATCAATTTTCATTGGTATTAATATTCGCTGGTTCAAAAAGAACACTGCCCCCACCTCTCGGCCTGTCCGGTATCCCGACTTTTTCATAGTCCTTTCGATTTAAGCACGCGATGGAACGCGCCTTAATTAAAATCGAACGCGCATTTTGAGCAAGCTTTGATCTCGATTCCGTATATGCGCAAAAGTATTTGAGTCGTGCCTCTTCTTTCTTCGAGTTTCAGGAGAATTTCTTCTTTCTAAACGAACCGGTCGACTTGTATATTTGTGTATTCGTTCGATATAAGTGTGCGATTCATTATTAAATATTTGCAACATTTGCCGATATTGGTTTTCATTCACGATGCTGCGGTAAAGTTTTTTAATCACTGATTGGCCGGGAGTAACTATTTTTCATGTTGTTAAAAGAAAAAAGAAATGTAATCGTGTTTTATATACACAGCTGCGGTGTAATCAAGGGTAAATACAAAATAGATATTGATATGAAAAGTTATTGCATTTAGCTGAATAAAATAATTACTCGTATAACCATTTTTCAAATATATATATAGTTTGAAGCCTGTTTGAAAATTCATAAATTAGTCCTCGTTTGAATGAATTAATTAAAATAACGTAACTGGTAATTTCACTATAAAATTCTATTTCAACCGAGAGTTGAATTCGTAATGTACTGAAACATTTCTATTGTAACAGTAGTTGCAAAGTTGTTCTTACTTCCAACAAAATTTCATCAAAAAGGTATTCCAATATTTTCAGCAGAAACTATTTTACAATGCATACACGTGGAAATGTTCACTTAAATACTAAAAATTAAGTAACAAAACTTTTCATAATCGAAAGAAATAACTCGTAGGAAAGTGATTTACTTCTTAAAATAAATTGAGGTATAATTACGTACTTTCAGTCATCATCGAACAATGCAAAATTATTTAAATGATATTAATTTCCAAATATATTTTCACGGTTAGCAAGTGAAAGGAAACATATGAATCCTGGGGGTGCTGTGGGAAGAGGCGGATTTAAAAAAAAATTTCAAAAAAGAATTAGCCATGTTTGTTGGAAAGAATTCGTATAATAACCTCGCCACTGCCAGCGAATTAAAGTTAGGGGATGTTCAGAAGTATTATCGCCGAGATCGAACTTTCCGTTTACGGATTGCGTCGCGATTGGACCGGCGATTCGGGGTAGTTAAAATCCCATATACTTCTTGCGATTCCCTGAACGCGCAAGAAACTTGAACCCTCTTCGAAACAAGATTCCCCGAATCGAGGGTCGATGGTTTTGCGCAACAGTCGAATGTTTCTCGAATTGTGAGTCATGTTCCTAATGACGCGGAACGACATTTCTTACCCTTCGACGAAACGAGAAATTAATGTAGTCTTATCTATTCTTGCAAGGGAGGTTGTCGAACTAGTAAATTAAAAAAATTATGAAACTGGACACAAATAAAGCTTAGTACAACCCTATTGAATATTGAAATTTTTTCAAGGGCTGATTTCACCCCTTTAATGGCACGAAGAACTCGCGTTACTTGTGTGCAAAGTTTCATAATTTTTTGAATTTACAGGTGCGATAACTACCCTTGTTAGTTTGAACTTAACGAGGGAATAGAAATTGTGCGAATCATTAACACTAAACCTACCACTGCCGGTCAAATGACCGGTTTTACATTTTTCATTTTACAATTATTGAAATTACGAGTACATATTGAAATTACGAGTACAAGATCTAAATAAATAGACCTTGTCATATTCATAAACTGAAACATTTTAATCGCTTTTAGTGCTCGGTAGGTTTATCGTTAACGTTATAAATCATTAATATCAGTGCACGTTAATTCTCGAAGCAGTGACAAGAAGAGATGCAAACACTCTTTTAATCTGTTTCTTCGGAAGCAAAAAAAAGTCTACGAAAGAAATTGGCTGAAGATTTTTGCGAGCCGCCTCGAAGCCCTGTTAGGATAACAGAATCGCGGGTATGCGCGGCAGTTTCGAGGGAAATCGTCGAACGTAACCGTTCGGCTAATCGAAAGCAAGGTATCGGTGGTTGCGCGAGCTAAATACAAAGCGATAGCCTAGTTATCGATTTCGAGCAGACGTGACCCGTATACAGTATACACACACGCACTGATCTTGCACATCGGGGGTCCTCGAGGACCGGGTATACGCATGGATATCCGTATACCATATTCAAGGGGATACTCGGCAGTCTCCTCGGGGGCAATGCTTTTTTATTCATTCCGCATTACCATCTCTCTTCCCGGGCAAGCTTCGACTGGCCTGATCCTCCCACCCCCTCGGCTAACCTTGTTCCTCCGTTCTTCGCCTTCCACTTCGCAGCTTCGGCTAGCTTTTTACAGCTAGTCGTTAGGAGCCGGACCGCAAATGTCTCCGCATGAATTCTAATGTCCGACCCTTACTTCAATCCCCCCTTCCTCCCTCCCTGCCCCTTCGGAGGACCTGGCCATCGTAGCCCCCGGTAATCCCGGCCAGTTTTCCTCCGCGTCCTCCTGGGAAGTGTTCTAACCGCCCCCGTCACACCCCCGCTAACCCCGTAACACCATCCCGACCCCCCCCCCCTCCCCTAACTCCCATCGTCCAACTACCGCGCGCACACCGCACAGTAGCCATCACCCTTGGAATGTACGCAAGTCCACCCGGAGAACGAATTCCACGGAAGTCGTGTGAGACCAGGAAAGCGTTTTGTCCTGCATTTTCATAAGACACAGTCGCCGGGCCGTTAAGGCTAATTGTTCTGCTAATTTACGAGGCTTGCACTCTTCCATGCTAACGAGACGCGGGCAATTAGCGCGCCGCCCGTGCCCGTTCGATGCACCGATGCACAGGTGTTTTTTTTTCGTTCGTTCGTACGGTGTTCGTTCGATATTGATTCGCCGAGGGACGTCTTCGTGATTAATCCTCCCAGCGATGACGCCCGCGCGGATGACTAGGCTGGATCCTGCCTTAAGGGACTACGTAGAAACGGTGAAATGAGAGAAGCGATTTTTCAAACTGATATACATGGTTCACGAACATTTTTTTTTCGAAATTCATTTTACAGTACAGTGAAACATTTTCAAAATCGTATTCAGGAATAAATATCTGGGAGACCACTTATTGGGTCAATTCAGATAACATTTTGATGTAGCAATCGTCCTCCTTGAAGCGGATTTTTTAATCGTACTTTTTACGGAAAATGACGCCATGATAAAAAATTACACAATTGTAGAAATTTTTAACGATTAATGTAATGTCATTCCGGTAATGTAACTTGGTTATTCGTATGCATTTTTGGTGTCTCGAAGATATGAGTTTTCCCTTTTTACGGAAAACGAAGCCAAGATAAAAAATTACACATTTGTAGAAATTTCTCAAGATTAATGTAATGTCATTCTGGTAATGTAACTTGGTTATTCGTATGCATTTTTGGTGTCTCGACGATAGGAGTTTTCCCTTTTTACGGGAAACGAAGCCAAGATAAAAAATTACACATTCGTAGAAATTTTTAAAGATTAATGTAATGTAATTTGGTTATTCGTATGCATTTCTGCTTTCTCGAAGATAGGAGTTTTAAGAAATTTTTAGGACACCCGTGATCAGCCGGACACGTGAAATCCCATTGGAGAGTCCCGGACCTCCAAGAATCCTGAAACTCCCGGAGACCTTTGGGAGACTCGGAGCTGCAAAAACTCGGAAATCTCAATTGGACTCGAACTTTGAGAGTTGCTTAAATTTTCTGGATTCCGGAAATCGTGATGCTCCCCCTCGGACTGTGTGTGTGTGTGTAATTTAGACTTCTTTGAACACTGAGAAACATTTGGATATTGCACCATTCACAACGAAATTTCGAATTGTGTCGAAAATATTTCAACTCCAATAATAATTCAAAAAATTATTAAATTAATTAAATAATTCAAATGATACTTTTCGCGTGAAAATTCACCGTTTTTTTAGATGGCGTAAACTGTGCTGTGTTGCAATTTAATGTTTAAAATTATGAATTAAATATAATTATTGGATTCGGTGTCTGCTATTAACCTAAGGAGCCGCGCACGCGACCATAAGCATTCGATTAAAAAAGGAAAAAAGTACTTGTGCACGGTTGCCGGTTGTATCGGTAGTGTGTTACAATCGATACGGGAATACCGTGAGGGATGGCTCGCTCGGTTTCTCATCGGCGGTGGGCAGAAATAATTTTTCGCAATTTTTTATGCTTCCGACCGGTCGATCCGTTCGGGACGATAAGGGCTCCGACATAAATCGCGCAACAGGGATCGCAGCTGTGTTATCGAGCCGGCAACAGTGCGGGTGGCCGAGCGAGTCTGATAAAGTTCTGTCATTTTTATCGACGAGTCGGTCGCAGGTTCGTTAAAATAAAAAAAAAAAAAAACGATTTGACTGGTCGGCTCGTCAAACCGAATTATCGAGCGGGCTCGGGCGACGAGTGGCTGTTTATACCGAGGCGTAAATACCGGCCGGTGAGCTGCCTTTTTGCGAAAATTTCTGCACGCCACTCTCTCTCTCCCCTCTGCTCTTCTCCTCTCCTCTCCTCTCCTCTCCTCTCCTCTCCTCGCGTCGCCGACCACCGGCCATTCACATTTACGGGGCGCATTTTCATAAAATTTTCGTTCACGGTTAATACCTCTCCTCGCTACGTTACGGCGGTAACGTCGCACTAATTTTCAACTCCGATGTTCGCGCGAGAGAAGAAAGTAAGGAAGCGGAAGAGGAAGTTGAGGCTAAGGAGTTTACTTAAGGAGGAAACAACTCGAGACCGTTAAGTACCGTCCTCCTTCGTCTTTCTTTTTTTTTCGGGGGAACGGGGATGGACGGTTTTACATGTGGTTCGCAAATTTACTTTTTCCTTGAGAATACCCCGAACGCGAGACCACTGGCTCCCTGAAACTGCGATCGCCCGCGGGAATATTTTCAAAATGTCAAATAAATTGCTTCGCGTTGAAATATCCCGTTCGAAGGAATCGAATTTCCGACGAGCTCGATGAGCGCGCACGGTCGATCGGGAAAATTGTTACACGCGTCTGCCGAGTATTAAATATTAATGCTGAAAGATTTTCGGCTTTTCATGGAAATATATCGAAAATAATGAAAAATCATTATATCGTAATTTTTTGAGAGAACTGTCGAGTTTTGACCTGTAATTTCTTCTACAGATTTTATCCTCGCGATGAGTGGAATAAGATGCGATCGAAAAAAATTGTTGACCTTTTGACCTTGAAATTAATTTTGTGACATATTGTTTCTATACAACCTGTACATCACCGAAAGAGTGATAGTTTGATCAGAAAAAGAATTAACTTGCTGAAATTGGACATGAAAACTTAAAAGCAACCATAGTAGCGTGGTAACGTCCTATGGGTGGCCGTGTCTGACTTATGCACGCTACTTCTACTTACAGTGGATTTAATCAATTGGTGCAAATTGTAATACAACTTTGCAGAAGAATAGAAAATCGATAATGACCTTTAATAGTTAAGAATATCAAAATTATTTGATAATAAAATTTTGTTGCTATTTGTATGATATTAGAATTGTAAATATTTTCACCAAATCTGTTTTCTTCTGTTTCTTCCTCGAACAAAAAGAGTCGAAATTACCAGACGGAAACGGATGAGGTACGCGAAGGCAAGATTTGTTTCTGTTACCGGTAATTGTAAGACGACCATTTTTCTCTGCACTTTCCGAACGATTTTTTTCTTGAGGACGTGCCTCCGCGTTTCCAATGAAGATAAACGTTTCGCAGAAGACTCGGTCGTAATACAGTTTCACTGGTTAAGCGTACATGTATCGACACTTCCTTAAATATTTTTTAACAATAATATCACCGCGGCAGTTGTAAATTAAACCAAAATTGCAGCAGCCATATAAAATCCCAATATCAGGAAATTTATCACGAAATACATTACTCTCTTTTATATGACGATTTATACAATGGACGTGTCAGTTGAAATTGTCAGACAGACATTAAACCCGTGCATATCGAACGTAAAAGTTTCTGGTGACAATGGATATGATATTGAGCTCTTAATCAATGTCATTAGGAACGTTCTATTAATTCTAGTCATTAGTAGTATTAATGTTCGTCAACGAAATATGAATTTGCTCATATTACTCTGGAGATTTAGAATAATTTTCAATTCCATGTAAACTTCTCAGTTTCAATTATCTATAGGTATAATCGATAGCATCCGTAGAAATATTTTTACGAGAAACTTCTTCAACAGAGACGTTTCTACTAAAATCAGAAATGATGTTCCGTGAAGTTTACCTTCGAAGTTTACGCTCAACATTTTCACGTGTGCAAATACACGGCGCGATTTCAACCAAATTTCAATATCAAATAGTGGCTCATAAATAGATCAGAGTAAACTCTCATTTAACATGTAAATTGTGGTCACTGTTGCTTCGCTTCAGTTACATCGACACAAGAAATAATTTCATCTATATGTGTATTATTTAAACAAATTACGGATAACATTGTGTAAAAGGAGACATTGAAAAAAATATTACTTTTATTGTAATCTTATTAAATAAATTTAAAATAACAGTGTAGAAAAGAATGCAGAATTCTAGAAAAATTGTCTTTGGAATAAAAAGATCACGTCGTCGCTAATTTTATTAAATTAGTACTACTACTAATTTAGTAGACATTTGTAGTAAAAACAATTCTCCTAAATGCTACAAGAAAATATTACGCGACATTATTGTGTTAGATATAAATGCCGCGATTCTTCGTATCCTCCTGTGCTCTCTATTCCAGCGACCGTCATCTTTTGTTGCCCTTCAGCAACAGGGGACATTCGAAAAAAGGGTGCGGACGTGCATCCATGCGGAAGTTAAATTACTGGCGAGGTGGTCTCATGGAAATGAACACGAAAGTTCCATGTTTACCGTGGCGGGGTAAAAGTTTTCGACAGAAAATTTGGTCTTTCGGCGATGGCAAGCAGTACATTCAAGTTTCACCGCGAGGTCTAAGGGCTGTTGACGCGCTCAGAAATGCGTTTTCGAGATGAACTCGCTGCTGTGTGCTGCGCGTCCTTCCCATAACTTTCATTGCTCGACGAAGACGCGCTACCTGGTTCGGAAGTGTGCCGAAAATTTTCCAACCCCTTTACCAGATAAAGGATATTGAAAAACTCCGACGGTCTTTGTCAAATCCGCGGAAAGTTCCTTGGCTTCTTGCTTACTTTTCACGCGCTTTGTTTTCGTTTCCAATGTGCTCCGCGTCAGCCACGAAACTTTCTTTCCTTTTCTCGTTCGCTTTGTTGCAGATGTGGTCGCTTTATCGCGTACTTCTTTTTCTGGTGATCCCCGTCGCGTTCCACTGTGCATCAAACTCGCCGTAAACTCTTTCGCTGATGTACAGGGTGTCGCGATCAAAGCTGGCGCAAAATTAATTTCAAGGTCAAAAAGGTCAACCAGTTTTTTCGATTGCATCGTATTCTACTCGCCACAGGGATAAAAAATGCATAATGTACCATCGGTCGAAACTCAATCGTTCTCTTAAAAAATGATGATGAAGTTTCTTAACGCTGGAACGACCGAGCCCTAAACGAGAGTGATGTATATTCTTCTATAATAATAACAGATTTGAGTGTATTTATACAGGGTTGAATACAGAAGCATACTAAAAAATTTCTGAAGAAAATACATCTGTAACTTCACGAATCGTAAAAGAAAAAACCGGAAACCAGTCATTTTGACTGGCTCGGTCGTTCTAGTGTTAATTAACAAACTGATTTTATTTATATTATATTTACATGTACATACATATATTACATTTAGAATGAACATGTAAACACCATCTGACTACTGAAAATATAATATATATAAAATCAGTTGGATAACAAAAAAAACTTTACCACAATTTTTTGACAGAACGATCGAGTTTTGACCGATGGTTCCTTTTGCATTTTTTATCCCTGCGGTGAGTAGAATACGATGCAATCGAAAAAAATGATTGACCTTTTTGACCTTGAAATTCAGGATCCACGGAAACTAGTAATTTTTCGTTTCACGTTGAATTGATCGAACCGAAATTTCTCGGTTCGTTTAGTGGCGACTCCTCTCGCCGCGGAACCCCGAATTACACGCCGGCGAAACAAGACAGACGATGTTCCATCGATATTACATCGGCACTGTATTACATCCATTAAAACGGAATTAATTGAAAATGCCGCTTGTGTTTCGCGGGGCAGGACAAATCGTTGGATCAACGGGGCTGTAAACATAATGCGGGGGTACGATCGATGAAACAACCATAATCCGAAATATTCTCCGATAATAATAATCCGGAAATTTAACAGAACAAATCCTGGGACGGTGAAAATTTACGAGCGTGCCCCCGTGCCTCAATATTTCGTTTATTCGTAATCGTTGCTGGATATAGCCAGTTTTATCGATTTCGTTTCGACGCAAAATGGCCGCGAAATTTACGTTTTATAATTCACCGAAGTTCATTCGCCGGCCAAATTGGCACGACTAGCACACGCCGTATATTACCCGGTGGTTCGTATAATTTCTTTTTTTTTTTTTTGTTGCTTTGTTCTATGCACTCCCTTCTCCCTTTCTTCCTCATGTTTTTTTCCTCGCCGCGGTCGTTAAGTTATTTATACGTATCGATGTTTTGTTCAACCTGTTCTGCTCGCATAAAACGCGCGGCCGCGCGTGTGCGGAAACAATTAACCGATTCGCGATCGAAAGTTCTATGAATCGAGTATTTTGTACTCGTAATCGCGCGACCGATGCCGAGCACGGCGGAGCCTCGTCGAACAGGGGTTTATCGATTAGAAAATTTCAAATTTCAATTACTCTTCGGGAGCTTGGAAAAAGTTCACTGGAATTTAATTTAACATCGTTTCTTATTTTGCTAGAGCCGGGTAGCGGGGGAAATAAATTCTTTAAGCTTTTCTATAAAAATGTAAATTTCTCGCGAGATATTAAATTCTTGTACACGAAACGATATTTAAGATCGTAGCTTCCTCGGATGTAACATTAATAACAATACCGATTGTTCCCCTTATATATCAAAGTATCGAAAATCATAAAAATTTTCCGAATGTTACAAGTAGTTAATGATTATTAAATTCAGAAAATTACAAGTGGCATTATACTTCAGCCAGGTACTGTCTCGCCATTTTGTCCAGCATTGTGGATTGCACATTTGCCGGGTCCAATTAAAGACGGTACACACGTGCTCTCTTTTTTCCTGGGAGTGTACGTGTTGAAACAGTTGCCGGTCGAACCGCCGCGCCGCGTCGCGTCGCGTCGGCGCCGTGAATTATATTGAATAAGAGGTCTCGGATAATCCGGGTCGAAAATAATCGTTCGTTATCAGCGTTAAGGTCAGTGGTACTAGATGGGGCGGCCGCTAATCAGACTGCAATATCGAGAGGACAACGAACCTGAACACGAGGGGTGAGCATGAAGAAGGGGTACAGAAAGAAATAGAGCGAGAGACGAAAAGGTGGTAAATGGGTCGAGAGAAAGGCTGGAAACGGTAAGAGCAAAAATAGAGACAGTAAGAGAAAGGGGGGGCCCCCCGTACGCGGAGAGTGTGAGGGCGGGCCTTCCAATAGGATTAACCCTCGTCCCGTTAATCCTTTTATTGGGGCGGCAAATCCTGCGACAGGTCACGAAAGAGGGTGTCTGCTAGACCTGGGATCCGCGGCCGGATATATCCAACGCGATAGAGACCTGGACACGAATCCAAGTATATCGAAATCGCTACCAGACTGGATGGTCTAACGATTCCGATAACGGTCTTATAAGGGATCTACGTTTTGTCGAACGATAGCGAAATTTTCGGTACCCGTTCGAACAATAATTTAAGGGGTTACACCACCCTGGCGCTCGGAAAAATAGGTATAAAAATAAACTTTTTTTTTTTACGTTGCCATTAAGTTTATAAAATGATCTTTATTTTACACACATATATATAGTAGTTTTATGAACAATTTGAAATATTAACGATTAAAAAAAAATAAAAAATGGCGGAGATATAAGCCGACAAGTACGACCCTCTTTTGAAAATCCTTGCTGATGGTACACATGATTTCTCTGTTAGGCATCGTCTAAAAAATAATAAACCAATTTTTTCTTATTTATAAGAGTAATAGCTACAATGTGACGTAGGATTTTTGTGATTGGGTGCCATGTTCGAAAGTTATAAATTTTTTAAACGCAAAATTTCGATGAAAATTCCAGTTTTTTGTTTCAAACAGCTGTCATTTCTACAAAAAAATTTTTTAAAATTTTCCCATGTCACATTGTAGCTATTACCCTTATAAATAAGAAAAAATTTATTTATTATTTTTTAGACGATGCCTAACAGAGAAATCATGTACACCATCAGCAAGGATTTTCAAAAGAGGTTCCTACTGTCGGCTTATATCTCCGCCATTTTTTATTTTTTTTTAATCGTTAATATTGCAAATTGTTCATAAAGCTACTATATATGTGTAAAATAAAGATCATTTTATATACTTAATTGCAACGTAAAAAAAAAAGTTTATTTGTATACCTATTTTTCCGAGCGCTAAGGTGGTGGGCCCTTAAGGGCCCTCCGATTCCCCCGATTGTGTACGCCCCTGGACACAATCCGTTTCGAGAATTCTAACCGGGAGCAAAACGTGCTCTACCTATGCTCGCCAGGTACACAATCGTTTGCGTCGCTACAAGATACAAGGCAGCGGACAGTTTAATTTGAACGAGCGGAATATCTCTGACATGGAACGCTGCATATGCACCGTGAAATATCGATATTACTGATCGGGCTGTTTGATGAAATTTTTGTGCACGATACATCGCCGACAGGCGCCGCTTCTTGTGAATAATTGTTCGGTAAAGATTGATTCTTTTCAAAATAATCGATATTGAAAGGGTGGACACGGAAAGTTAACTTTTTTGGGTATGTTAGAAAAGGAATGGTTAATGGATAGATTTTTTGTTATTTTTATAAAGATGCATCCAGTAGAAACAATTCCGCATATTTATTCTTGTGGGAGAATATTATAAAAGGAATGGCTAAAAATTTGGATAGATTTTTTGTTATTTTTATAAAGCTGCATCCACGAGAAATTATCCAACAAAATCTTATTGGGTATGTTAGAAAAGTAATGGTTAATTGATGTTTTATTTTTATAAAAATGCATCCACTAGAAACAATTCAACAAATGTATTCTTGTGGATGTATACTAGAAAAGGAATGGCTAAAAATTTGGATAGATTTTTTGTTATTATTATAAAGCTGCATCCACGAGAAATTATCCAACAAATTTATCTTTTTGGATATGTTAGAAAAGTAATTGTTAATAGATGTTTTATTTTTATAAAAATGCATCCACTAGAAACAATTCAACGAATGTATTCTTGTTGGTGTATATTAGAAAAGGAATGGCTCAAAAATTTGGATGGATAAATTTTTGTTATTTCGATAAACTAATGTAATATTTTTAGTGCCCCGTGAACCTAGCGTAAATGAAAAATTTAATATGGAGAGTGGAATAATCTGTCCGAGATGCCAGTTCTCGTAATACGTTAGAGTATAGCGCGGTGGTCGCACGTCAGTTTCACCAAAGTATACTCCCTCGACCGAACCATCCCTCCCCATCCCTTAAAACGTCGGCTAGGTATGGGGGAACTGCGGCGTAACGAAAGGGTTAAAAAGGGAGAAATGACATATCAGTCGGATATCTTGGGACACGGAGGTTTCCATGGAACGGTGCATCCGTTCTATCTCGATAGTCTCGATTCAAGGAAATATCGATCACGAGGCGGCATATGCACTCCGGTAAAAGGTCCTCGCACGAGTACCAACTGTAAAAGGCTTCCCTTATCGAGGGGGCTGTCTCACGGTCGGTCGCTTGGAAATACGCCGCAGCGCCGCGCCGCCCCGTAGGGATCGAAGGATAAAGTAATTCCGTTTAAATGCACGAGCCGAGCTTTTTCCACCTTCGACGAGTCCGGCTCTCGTCGCGGAAACGAAGGGAACGGGGAATACACGCAGGTAGGCAGAACGAAACGACGGACATGCATTAGCAGCTATCGGAAACGGAACCGGAACACACTGAAGGCCGGCCGCGTGATAAATAGGGACAGGAAGGACGCGCTGGAACGGGTCAACGTATCTGCAGGCCGATGCGGATTCCGAGCAGTTCGATTCACCTCGAAGAATCGATTCGATATCGAAATTGCGAGAATCGACTTTCTTAATAAATCAGAATCCATATGAAAAGAATTTTTCTAAGAATTACTATAAAAGAGGTAAGACTGCGCATTTTTATGCAAAATTGTCTAATTGTACGAAACAGAAGTTAAATGCATTTTTAAATCATTTTAATAACTTTAAAATATTATAACTAAAACTGTTTTAAAAAAACTTAAATTCTTCTGTTCTTATAGTTTTGCATTTAATTAATTAATTTTCGATAGAAATGCATAAAATCCTAAAATATGTCTGCTTGCCTCGCAGAATTTTTTTCTTAATTTTTGCTTTTCACATTAAATCAACAAATCGTTTATCACATTGTAAAGAAGTGCATCTCATAAGAATCGTTTTGCAAATTATCATTTGATAAAATATCTCTGCTTACATCGCAGAATTTTGTTCTTAATTTTTGCTTTTTACATTCAATCAACAAATCTTTTATCACATTGTAAAGAAGTGCAGCTCGTAAGAATCGTTTTGCACATTATCAAATGATAAAAACAAAAAATTAAGAAAAAAATTCTGCGAGGTAAGCAAAAATTAATTAATTAAATGCAAAACTATAAAAACAGAAGAATTTAAGTTTTTTTTTATAGGATTAGTTATAATATTTTAAAGTTGTGAAAATGATTTAAAAATGCATTTGAATTCTGTTTCAATTAGACAATTTTGTACCTCTTTTATAGCGATTCTTAGAAAAATTCTTATCCATCGAAGAATCGATTGTGAGAGAAATCTAATACCGGAGGATCGATTCGAAAGATCGATCTTTTAACCAGAAGAATTGATCCGTTGAAAGATCGAATGAAAATCGGCTGATTGAGAGACGCACGCGCGCTGCAACGAGACAGGATTGGTGTACACGCGAAGATAGAGAGATAAGCTTGTTGGATTTCGATCAAAAGAGGCGCATTGATTTCCATTTAAATGCGGACCGGTGACGAGACGAATCCTCCTTGCCGATCGGAACCTGGCCCGCGATCAAAAGACAAATTTTAGCCCCCTTTGATGTTCCGGCCGCGACGTCTGATTAACTTTGACTCTCGGAAGCTCGGGCTCTGGAAGACTCGGTAGGAAAACGCTGCTGGGATACGGTCGAACGTTAGAAAGAGTCGAATAGAAGTTTCTGAATGTGATGGGGTGCGAGGGAATCAGTTGGTGATGATCGAACGCCGAGGAGAAATGTACGGGAGATTGTGGAACGATTTGCTAGTCGATTCCAGGCAACTGTTTCTCAAATTTTCCCATTTACATGGTGCGAGTCGTTTCGATCCTACATGTAGATTTTGTTCTACAGATTTGTTGAAATGGACACCCGATAAAATATTATTTGTTACAAACACAAAATTGTACTTTTTATTCTACGCCTCTGAATCGGTGGACGTTTGTAATTCTTTATACCGAAGAAAATTGTTGTTAAAGTTTGCTTCAACATCGACACCTTCCACTCATCGAGAAGAGAAAAAGTTTGAAAGGAACCATATGTCGCCAACAAATTGTTATTGGGATATACAGGATGTCCCACGTTTCATGATTTTTTAAGTATGTACTTGCGATAATCTGACAAAAAATATTTGAAACAAAAGCTGATCAGTTTTCGATTGGCTATACATTCCAATAAAAAAAATGTTCGTAAATATCTTTTTTATTATTGTAAAGGCCACCTTCATTTTTTTAAATGGCACTTCAAGGTCATCCGAAGGTCACGGTATACTAGGTCGTTGAATTCGTCTTGACAGGCCCTTACAAAGTCATAGTCTCCCTGCCCATTCGGACCATTTTCAAAGTGCAAAATATGGAAGAAAACTTTATTGTCCTGCATTAAGAAGTGTTATTGTAAGTTATAAAAAATGCTGTTTTTTTTTTAATTAACTAACTTTTTAGAATTTTACTAGCCACGTGACAAAGACAAATCTTCCCAAATAAAAATAACGCGATAATAATGTTCACCATATGTTTATCAGATTAGACCTAATTTATAACTAACGAAAAGTTTTTTCGCAAAACTACACAGCTAAATCAAATCCTAATAGTCCAGGATCCATTATAAAATATGTCGATTTGACGATTCTCAAAAATTTATTAGTAACTGGGTTTGTTTTTGTTAAATCTCAAGATAATTATTTAAATTAGTAATAAATTTTTGAGAATCGTCAAATCGACATATTTTATTCCTGCTACCCCTGTTAGCTACCACAATCGAGAATTTTGTAACAGAAAAAGTTGGGCGTCTCATCAAAATGAAGCTGCTCACGGAAAATTAGCTTGATAGTAATCAATTGTAAAAATGTACCCTGGATCCTGGACTATAAGGAATATTTTTGGCCGGGATTGTACGCATGCGATCGGATGCGCGATACGTGCTCGCAGGGCGGAAGTAACAAATTCAAGCCTGTTGCCCTGAAAGTTGTAAGAAACCGAAGGCAATAGCAAAAGAGCGGGAATCGGATCGGAAAAAGGAAGAAAAATCACGAGACATCGGTGGCGAGAAAGAGGGACTAATGGCGGAAGGGTAGAATGGCCCGGGGGAAAAAACGAATTCGAATGGGGGGGCCTAACAAATAGAATGGCGTCGGCAAGCGGGCGGTTTTATCGTTAGCGATAGGATCTCCGAATACGTCCGACCGAGTCGTTTGTCTCGAGAAAACGACGACACGTACGATCTTCCGCCTCCTCTTTTTCCGGATAATTAATCTTCTCGAGATTTTTACGGCACGCGTTTGATGGCGCTGTGTGTGCCACCTGTTTACGCGGGCCAACTATCGTGTTCCCCGCGTACGTGCGCCGTATTTTATTGGAAAACACATTCGCGAATGGAATGCTTTCAATTCAATATATTTATACTAATGCGTAAACGCGTTGTTTGCGAACGAAAAATAAAATACGAACGCCGTACGGCTAATAGTTTCGATAATAAGGGTTAATACAGGGTGGGGGTGATTCTACATAAAAAGGTAAGACAAAATGTCGGTATAACGTTTTTTCATTCGAAGCTTCGTTTTCGAAAAAATCGAGCCTGAAAATGCACGAGCTATTAAATAGGAATGACGCGTCTGATCATGACCGACCTATTCTATTTCCTGCATATACTATAGCACGCGACAATGACTGATGTTTAAACTCGATTTTCTCGAAAACGAGGCGTCAGGCGAAAAAATGTCATTGCTTTTTATCGATTTATTTTTACATGTAAAATCACCCCCTGACGTCTCATAATTGATGGCACACACTGAATTACGAAAAAAGTAGTAAATATTGCTTTTTACAAGTTTTTTATTTGAGCTACATCGCTAATATTTCATACGTTCTCTGTAGTAATAAATAATGGTGATAACACCATAAGATTAACATATTAATAATAAATGATAATAATGAATTAAAGCTGGCGAATTCATGTGCTCGACAATTTAATTAAAAACTGAGAACAATGAAATTTGGAATAGCGTAATGAGCTTTAAAATATAAAGTCTATTTTTCCAAGTACTTCTCAAATTCTCTCGAATATGAATTACATCATAATTAAATTGTAACAATTACAGTTTTATGAAATGGATATTCTTCATTGTATCTGCTACTAAATTTGTATAATTAGTATCTATCTTAGTAATTGTGATTTAATTTATTATACGTATTTTGTTTCATTCAAAGACAAGAGAGCAATATTTTATATGAAAGTTGACAATTTCACTCTTGAAGGATCCTTGAGGGATTCACACAATTTGTTGCCTATCCCGAACAAAGTTTACTTAGTGAATAAACAGGTTGAAAGTTCAGCGTGTGTTTGTAGTCCACTGAACAGTGCTTAATACGAATCCGCGAAATTGAACGCATTGTTTCAATTACGCGGGCATTTGTTTCATTTCTACAAGTTTAACAAGCTCGCAACCGTTAATGTTGACGGATACGTGATCTACGAGGTTGCGATATTGCTACACAGTGTCGTAATTAATCAAACTTTTTCCAAACTCTGCAACAGGAACCCCGGTTGCATTGTAACAGTTAGTTTACGTTCATCCATGTATTTGTATACCGGGTGTTCATTTGAAAACTTTCCAGCCGAATATCTCGAAAAATATGAAAGATATTTAAAAAGTGTAAAACACGTGTCCAAGGATTTCGAGGGGGAAAGACGGGGCAGTATCAGTTTTTTATTTGGGTGGCGTTTTCAAGGTCATTTGAAGGTCAACTTTGTTTTTTCAAATGGAAACCTATATTTTTTATTATGGGATCTTATTGTACGTAAAAAGACCAATAATTTTCGTAGGATACTTTTTTTTATCCGCGCACTTTTTTTATCCCCCCCCCCCCTCCTTTCCCCCTCGAAATCCTGGGACACGTGTTTTACACTTTTTTAATATCTTTCATATTTTTCATCCTGTATAGCGACGACGATGTCAGATTTTATTGAAATTTTCTCCTCTGATAATGCACACGTTTGTGCCTCTTTAATTCATTTTTATTGTTCATACAGCAAATGTGAAAGAAGATTTTTGATTCTCATCATCTAATTTTATCATGTTTCATAAATCATTTAACAATCAACTGACATTGTCAAATTAATGACTTTCTCTCCAATGCGTTAATTAATTATTGTATTACAAAGTGATCTCTTGCAGGTACTACTTACGTAGGTGTCGTTAATTCGTTAAATAAATAATAAAAGAAATTCAATTATTTTATTAGTATAACAATGTTTCATCGTGCAGCGAATAAATTCTTGTGTTTCATACAAAGAGAAAAAATTTATCCCATTGAGGGCGCAAGAACTATAATTACAAAACCACATGCTTTCGCTCCACTTGAATACATTTTATTTAACGACTTCGACTTAGGAGCTTAATGCTTTCGGATGTTACCACTAAATGCGACAAGAAAAGTATCTCCATGCAAAACTTCCGCTTCCTATCTCGCCGGACTTTAAACTGTATTTCGTGGAATCTCGGGGTTACGGTGAATTATTTTCGAGGGGGGAGGGATCTTGCAAGCTGCTCCCTTACGATAAAATTACGCGATAAAAGTGAGCACTGTAATGCCGCAGCTCCACTGGAAATTCGATTTAGTCGCAGAGGGTCAGCGGCCGAAATCCAAAATCTGTTTCTACCGCGGTAACAATGTACCAGATAAGCACTCGAATGGTGGTCGACCGTTGGTAACAGAAAGGGACTACAAACTTCCAAGGGAACAGAATATAATAGCAAATGATAATACAACTAATAGCAATAAAATGGAAATTGTGTAGCCGGCGTACAGTCAATAAAGTGACTAAACGTGGAACAAAGCCTGGAATAGTCACAGAAATTATGTTAAATCTCTGGTTAACTCCAGTTTAATGGAGGTAAAAAAAATTTATTAGTATCAAATCTAAAGTCTAACTGTAAAAAAAACAAAATACTAGAATTAATTGGTTCTATGTTCTAGGTTCGGTAAATCATACTTCTTCCCCCTGTCGTTTCACGACTCCCACTACCAGTGTTCCCCTCCTCACCACTCCTATACTCCACAGGAGTTTGGTGGGGAGGACCACTGTAAATTAAAAATACGTTTTTGTAAATAATTACTTACAATTTTTCCAAGCCTCTGTTATTAAATGGTCCATTTTGTTGTTGGTTCGTCTCGAATTGTGCACATTTAACCCTTTGCACTCGGAGCTATTTTAACTCAAAAATGAAAGATTTTTTCTGTGGCGGCCTAACTTCCTACACGCGCCACAAGAGGGACACGTAGTTGAAAAAGAAAGACCTTTCTCGCTAGTATTCAACTCCTCAATGATTTGTATATATACCGTCCTCAAACGCCTTCAAACTTTCCTCCTCTCTTTCACTTATTTCATGCTCCCACATTTCCATTCACGAACATTTCCATTCTATACAATTTTTTTTTCATTTTTTGCATACGAAACATAATATCTCATGTAATATGTAAATGTCTAGTAGTTTATTAAATACGAACAAAAATAATAATCTGAACAATATTTTTAAGAATGGCACAGCAATTTTCAATGGCGCCTCAGAGTCGCCATTCGAGTGCTAAGGGTTAACTCGCGATGATCTCGTGACCGTGCATCATCCAGTAACATTTAAAGATTCGCTCGGAAACAATATCGTAGAGCTACGATACGTACGACTTCTTACAATTCAAAAAGAAAACAGGCCAGAAGATTGCTTGCCTTAACGTCTTTCGTTCTTGATATCCAAGCTTGTTTCCCCGTGAGATCGTAACGCCGCCGTGAGATTTCCTTCTTCTGCGGTCGCCTCTATCTGTATTTTGATCGGAAAAGTTAACTCCGCGAAAAAAAGTGGGTGGCAACCAACGGATGACACGAGAAGTTGTTTCGCCGACCGTGGGTATCACGATCATTTTTAACAAACACGAAAACAGCAGGCAAAAAAAAAAACTATTCGATATCGCGGGAAGCTGGCAACTCATAGGAATAGGAGGGAGGAAAAGTCGATGGACATCCCCTTTTCCCGACTTGTTTTATGGAAGATCAGCGGTGCGATAAGAAAGTGGCTGTGCCTGACAGGTTTCCGATGGCAAAACGACGAATCGGAGATGTAGAGCACCTGGTCCGCCGAGGAATGTGTTTTTAAACGGGTTACCTCGATCTGGCCAGGAAATTTTTCGCTCGTACACAGCATTTCGGGAAATCGTTCAAAATCTTACGACTTTCTACAGCACCATTAATGTCTCTCTCACTGTACGAGAGCGTTTTCGAATGAATACGTCAATTAGTTACTAATTATTCGAGAGCATTCATCCACGATTGACCAGCTGAAAGCAACACTTTCGTAACGATCTGTGTATTCTGGATCGTTATACCTAGATCGTCCCTTCTACGAGTTTGTTCCATCTCCGAGTTAATCTGATTCCAGTTTCGAGGTTCTCGGTTTGATTGGTATCGTTTGTCCTCTCGATGGTTCGGTTTGAGTCTGTTAGTTTTGAGCTGACCTAAATAGGAACTATCTGTTCTGAGTTAGGCGAAATCGATGTCTCGCCGACCCTGAATTTACAACACTTCTACTTTCGTGCGCCACGTAGAATATCCAACATATTTACTTTCAATTTCTTACATTTCAAAAACTTGCATTTTGCGTGAATTTTTTTCAAGGTCGTTCAAGGTCATCGACATTTCTTTGCAGATTAACATGGATTTTTTACAATGTAATGTTGTAGAGGACATCAAGACGAATGGTATACAACATTAGATCTTGAATCGACCTTGAAACGACCTTGAACGTATTCGAAAATGCCACGAAGTCAATGAAAAAAGATTTCCCCTACATCTAAACGTACCGATGACCACCCACATTGTTGAACACAGAGCAATTAAGAAACGTAAGTGACCGAGCAGTGGACGTGCGTGAACAAAATGACAGGAGTTTCGGATGAGGGATTCCCTCGAATTTCCCACGCAGTGCGATATTGTGCGCGTTCCATCACGCTTAGCTGGACGTCCACAAGTTACGAAGATGAAAGAGAAAGAAAGACCGCGCGCGTTCACCTTGCTTGAATCTCAGGAGGAAACCGGCCAGAAGACAGGAAGAGGACCGCAGGGTCCGCCAGGAGAACCGGACGGACCTTGGAAAATTCCGCGACGTTATTACACGTCTCTCGTCCCACATATCGCAGGCAAAGAATAATGGCCGTTTCCTGTGGTGACTTCTACCCCTCGTCGAAATGAAAACTCGGGAGGACACGCAGGACGTTACCAGCAGGAAATGAAGCCGTAGTTGGTGTTGATTTTTTTTTCCCCCAACAATATCCTTCCCCGACAGAGATGTATACACACATATACATGGACCAGGAGACAACGCGAGGCTCTGTGTTTAGCAAAGAAGTTGGTCAGCCATCTACCCTCTCTGACCTCCTGCTCGAGTTCGACCGATAGTTTTGACCCTTTGAAATCGACCAAGTTCGAACAGAGACGAGAGAACCACGGGATAAAGTTCCCTATAGGATCTGTAAAGGGATTCTCATCGTGGTATCGTCAACTGTGTGTCTCTCTTAAGAAGTTTCAATTAGCTCCGGAATATTTGTATTGGAAAGTTCTTGTTCGGAGATCGGAAGAAATGTGTATATAACTGATCTAATTTCTGTAATGGAAAGAAATACTTCGCCGAGTGAAAAATGAAACTTCTTTCCGGGGGAGTGCAGCCTGTTAAGAATTACTTGCTGGGGCAACAAATTGAAAGGAATATCTTTCCATGCGATGTCCCCGGTGCTGCTGTTGAAATATTTCATAAATCGTAATATCTGTCATTCACCATTGACAATTAGTTTTGTGCGTTCGTTTTCAATGACGTTGCGAACGTGCGAGGGTGGTTGAACGAGGGTGGTTGTTACAGCAACAATAGGGGAGTAATCGTGATCGCGTAATTTTCCAAAACCGTCCCATTTTTTTCCAGTGAATTGGGACAATAATTAATACATAAACTTTTCGTGAGAAAAGTATTTCCAGACAAATGCTTTTTCCTGTTCTGTTTGTGGAAAATGGTCCCTGTGGTTTGCAATGCATTGGGAAAATAATTAATACATAAACTTTTTGGGGGAAAAATATTTCTAGACAAATGATTTTTCCTGTTCTGTTTGTGCAAAATAGACCCTGTGTTTTTCAGTGCATTGGGAAAATAATTAATATATAAACTTGAAAGAAAAGTATTTATAGACAAATGCTTTTTCCTGTTCTGTTTGTGGAAAATAGTCCCTGTGTGTTTTCAGTGCATAGGGACAATAAATATATAAACTTGTGAGAAAAGTATTTCCAGACAAATGATTTTTCCTATTCTGTTCGTTGAAAATAGTCCCTGTGTGTTTTCAGTGCATAGGGACAATAAATATCTAAACTTCTTGTGAGAAAAATATTTCCAGACAAATCCTTTTGCCTGCTCTGTTTGTGCAAAATAGTCCCTGTGTTTTTTTAGTACATTGAGACAATTACTATATAAACTTCTTGGGAGAAAAGTATTTCCAGACAAATGGTTTTTCCTGTTCTGTTTGCGCCGGAAAACCCGTACCGGTTTCTGGAGACCGTGGCAGCAGTACCATGCACACTCAGCAGTCCGTGAACGTAACACAGTTACGGTAAGATGATATTCACTTTGGGACGCGTATATTCCCGTTCATTGGCGAATTCTAGAAATCGCGGCGGCGGCGGCGGCGGCGGCCGTGCCGGGCGTCGCATAGTAACTTGGTTCGGCTCGAGATAATCGGTAAATCGGCGAAACTTTCTCTATTGTGCGCGCCAAGTTCTCAGGATACGGTCGAACGGGTGGTGGTGGGGTAGAGGCCACGAAACAGCAGCCTGATAATTCTGATAAGGGCAGAGCAGCGTATAGCTCCTCGCTGTTACGGGGGTGTCGTGCTCTCGCGGCACACGTACACGAACGAGACGACTGCTAAAGGACAAGTTGGAACATGCGTGATAGGATGAGTTAGCAACTTAAATGGCCCGTGAACTGTAGTTGGAATTACTTGTTGTCTAGTTGCTAAATATAATACGAGCGACATTTCTGAATACGCGTCTGTGTGTTCGACGGTAAATTATACGGTTTTCAGACTCATTCGCGGATAGAGGACACGAGGAAAAGGATCATCCAGACCTGTACCAGGGAAATTCCATACATGGGGAAATCTGATACAGTGTTTTACAATGAACCTATCGAGCTCTGAAAGTGGCTAGTACCCATAGTGTATCCAAAAAATAATTTAATACTTTTATTAGAAACAAATAGTACGACAATCAACCTGGTCTCTTTTTAAGGCTTCATAGATTGACTTTCATAAACCATCATTCGAAGAGATTTCTTTCCTCGAAAATGCTACCAATTGAAGCGTCTCTAATTAATTTTTTTAATATTATAATTTATAATCTAATTTATTTATAATATTTTTGTTAATTGAGAACTAACCGGAGAATAATCTCAAACAAATGAAAAATGATCGCACAAGAATGCACAAATGACTAAAATTGTCTTCAGAATTTGTAATTTGTATGATAGTAATTTAACACTAGACAGACTGACTGCTTTTGGGCAATATAGGTATAACACATATATATACCGGAAATGAAGGAGGGGGGGGACTAACTACAATTATTAATAAACGCATTTATATGTTGTACAAAAAGTCACAAAATTCTAAGAAATTGTGTCATTATATACATAATTGTTTTTCTAATTGAAATTAAAAAGCAGTCAAAATGACTTCCTTGGGCAATCTAGTGTTAAAAAGATACCGAATATTATTACATATTCGCGTGGAAACGTGTCTCGCTATTGCAATAAAAATTTTCCAGGAGAAGAAGCGGTTCCAAACTCCGCGAGACTCTCTGCCAGAAAATATGACAGTTTATCCGTCAGCAACAAAAAGATTAGCGTTTATATTGTTGGTCGAACGACTCCGTCGGCTTCGCCGAGTTTCCTACACCGTTTCCCCATAGTAGTCTTCTTTTTCCATCGACATGATCTTCTTGCTTGAAGAGTTCCGAAAGTCTGAGCGTAACTCACGGAAGGCCATCAACAAGGATACTCCGCTGCTCGCGGAAGAGAAAATTCTTTGGGAAGACTCGAATATTGCAGGCGGAATTATTTTTTACCCAGGCAAGTTTCGAGTGGCTGCCATAATGTAACCGAACTCCACGCAACTCTTCGAGTGGCTCGGGAAACTATGGATAACTGAAGGAAGCCTGACGAGTCACTCGATACCACTCGACAACGGGGAAAAAATCCGATTTCCATTGCACAAACGAATGTTAATAAGCTTAATTACATACGAAACATACATTGAACAAGTTCAGCTTACTTCTGAAGAGGAACTCTCGGCCGGTCGATATTACGTTTTAGTAATAAAGTCACATTTTTAGACGAAAAGCGATGGAAATCGAAACGTTGGTTTCTCAAGATAAAAGTCTGCTCTATCGCGTGGTATAGATCGATTTTCCGCTGGAACCTTATTTTTTGAGATAAATTCAAAAATATCGTCAAAAATTGGTGCAAAAGTGGTGTTTCTCCGTCTTTGATGATCGTTTAAACATGTTTAAACAATCGTCATGTATTAATATTGGATATCACTGCATTCGGGAAAGTCTAAGGAATCTTTTGCTGTAAAGATCAATTCAATATGTTTTATAATAACATCACAATATTTGTTTAAAGTCTAAAAAGATGTCTTTTTTTCAAACTCAAATTTCTCAAAAACTGTGCGTCTAGGAGAAAAATTAAAGACAGATTCGGAATCAGCGCAAAAAACTCTATAAGAATTGCATAGTAAGAATCGAAACCCTTTTTGGCTGTTGGACAGTGTTATTAGACTGCGGATTTTTATGCAAAATAAAAATTTCTTATCTGAATTGCAACAAACACGAGTGAAATAGAAATTTATTTTCTTCCCCATTATGTTTAGTATGTTCAAATTTGTCTAATATTTTTGCTATATTAAATGACACCTTCTGTCATAAATTCATAAATTCCGCAATCTACTGATTATTTCGAACCAGCCTTTTGCATTGGTCCACATATAGTGTAACATCATTTTGTACGGAAGTATATAATTTTATTTAAAAAATATTAATTTCTCAATCAGTCTTAATCGATTAGAAAATTACGAAATTACCAATAACTGGTTTCCTTTGCAAGTCGACATAATATTCGCGTTTGTCGTTGTGGCAGTACCGGAGTGCATGTCGTATGTTTGCGCAAAAGCTTTGGCATCGTGTGGTTAGCCAGTGATATAGGTGTCATCTGCACGGATGCAGCGGCGGTCGTGTGTATGCGATAGAAACTTCGCCGACATCGTTAGTCTGTCCAAGGCCAGCAAGTAAGTATATTCTCTATAATAATAGACGTTAACTTGTTCGGCTGCGGACCAATACGTGGAGTCGATAATATCGCAGCCATCTGCCTCCTACCTTATCGTGCAACCTCTCTGTATACTTCACGCAACTTCGATGCACGAACTTGCTGTTGGACAGAGAAACGGCTGTTTATCGACTATGGTATCTTCAAGGCTAGAACAATGCCTGAACAAACTTTATTCTATGTTTTCGACTTTATGTAAAATCATCCTTCCGGTTGTACCATACCGATCACCCTGAATAACAACCTAAAGAGTTCGCTATGATACAAGTCTTCAAAATCACAGTTATAAATATTATTAATAAAATATTATTAAATATAAAAATCAAATTAAATCGATACAAGCAGTTACACTGATCAGCTTCTGAGCCCTTCGCACTTGCATTTCGAGTAGGGTAATTGCACCAGTGAATAAACGGGCACCAGTAAATGAACGCTTTTGTATTTTTGTATTTTTTGCTTTTCCATCATTGTTCAATTACTAGAATGTAGTGTTCTATGACTGGTATTTTTTATATTTTTTATTTAACGTTTAATGAAGACAAATAATAATAATTTCATTTTATTTGTGTTCATTTATTTTTGACAAATGAAGTATAGGGAGCCATTTGGCATATATGAGATTCCTTTAATTCACATATTTTTTTTTTAAATAAAATATCTTTCTGAACAATTTCTTAAATGTTCATTCACTGGTGCAGTTACCCTACACTTATTTCCAAGCGAGTTCCAAGGGTGAAAAATTATCTAGGGAATGAGTTAAAATTTAAATCGGTTAGGTGATCAGTAACGACTTACGAGAAACTTGGTCGTGGCTTGTTCCTCCGCGATGAATCGAGAACGTGCGTGGAATCGAGTGACGTGGCGGGGGGAGGGGTTCCCTTTCACGCGGCTCATGTTTTTCAGAAAGGGGTACATATGTAAACCCGATAATGGGACGGCCATTTGCCACCGGCTCGATCGTGCATCCCTCTCGCGTACTTCACGCAGCCCGTCCGCACTCTATGCAACACGCGGAATCGCATATCGATTAGAAGTTCCCGCTCCGCGACGAACGCGGAAGACCAACGTCTCCACCGACCTCGAACGTGCCGGTGAAATAGGGGTGTAGGTATCGATATCTACATAAATATCGGTAATGCCCAAGCATGGCCATAAATTCGATATACCTGTGGTATTATTAAATATTAATTAAATATTGGAATTATCGGCACCCGATTTTCAAAACCCGCAAGATCTCTATAGCAAAATTCCGTAATTTTTACGAAAAAGAAATTCACCTTGTAAAAAGTTGGTAGACAATTGTAGAAAATGGCGGTGGTTAAAAATCTGCTTGATTATTGCGATATAAACAATTTGTTTTATGTCTAAATGTTATCGAAGGACTTCCATAATTTTTACGAAAAAGAAATTAACCTTGTAAAAAGTTGGTAGACAATTGTAGAAAATGGCGGTGGTTAAAAATCTCAAAGTTATTATTGCGATGTAAACAATTTGTTTTATGTCTAAATGTTATCGAAGGACTTTCAGAGGAAAGAATATTTTTTTCCCCCCAAAGAGATTTCAAGGTCATGAATGTTGTTTTTCCATACAACTAGATATTTTTCTTATCGCACAGCTGACAAAAGAACACATGCAAACATACAGAATTGCATGACCTCGAGCTCCGAAAATTAAAGTTTTACGTCAAAACTTCAATCAATCCGGATCGCAGGCGATTGTGCATATATCATCCCACTGAGGCTAGATCGTGAAATAATGTGAGACAACACTGCCACTGCTAACAGTGGTTAAAACCGTCTGGCCCGTTCGTATTAAGTTTCGCTTTGTACCTTCATATATATTCCGAAGCCTCTAATCAAGGGCCGGGCCCAGAGTAACGAAGCCAGATGACGGGGTGCTCTGCCAAGTTGCAAATAAACAGGTGTAAAAACGCGGATCTGCCGGCGCAAGAATCTCCCCATGCCTGCGATGGCGGGGCTAGAGAGGGCGGGGGTTGGCAGAAAGAGGATAAACGCGGCGAATTTGAGGGAAGCTACGGGGCCCCGTGGAATTAATAATGATGAAAGAGCGAAGGGACAGAGTCGAGCATGCCGCGACCGTATACGTCACGATGCCCCATTATGCTTATGAATATAAATGCACCCTTGGGGGTGGCCGCAATAAATGCCGGCCACACCGGTGGCGCGGATCTCTGAATTCTGCTGGAAGAGCGCTCGCGCGTGCACGCGGTACTCGCGGAACAACGAAAATAAAAGGCATCGTTGCGCCGCCGGCCAGTTTTTCTTCCTTTCTCCATCCTCTGCCTGGCCACCACCCCCTGTCTATTCCTCTCGTCCTTCTGTCCCTCTGCCTTTTTCTCTCGCTGCTGCCGCGAATGGTAGCGCCGCGTCGCATCGCGCGGAGCCGCGCGGAGCCGCGTCGAGCCGAGCTGCGCGGCGTATAGCGGCCAGTATAAAAGAATAATTAAAATAAAGTAAGCTCCGTGTAATTCGGCCGAAATTATACGCGGCTACAATAACGGTAACAACGAAATGGTTAATAAGGGACCGGTGGCCCGACGCGAACCCGCCACCCTCGACGCCCCCCCTCTGCCTACAACTAATTGCACTTTCATAAAATATTTAGAGGACCGGCAGAGGCTCATCACGGGTATTCCTAGGCTCTAAGCACTTTTGTTTTGACTCTGCTCTCTCGCGGCCCACTGTTATAACGACCTTTTTCTACATTGGTGTGAAATCTGGTTTTGCGAAGGCTGCGGTCGAAAGTAACTATTTCACTTTGGAGTACTATGTTTTCATACGAAATTTTTAGTAATGCCTAAACTAGAGATAAACAAAATCTCAAAAAGAATTTTTTATCCCTATAGCTGAGGACTTCGTTTGTACCTAGCAGTACCCAAGTCCTCAATCCTTAGGGTCAAGCATGCTATCAATATCTTAATAATACTTATCTTTATGCAAAATGAAAATTGTCTGCATCGATTGCAAGAAATAGAAACCGAACTGAATGTTATTTCTGTACAAGCAGTGGATAGATTTATAAATATAATATTTAATATAACAACGAATACAGATGATGTTCACTCTTTGACATGTAAATAACGACTGGCAAATCTTTTAAACAAAGAACATTCTTCTTTTATCCATTGCACACTCATTCATTAATGATTTTAATAGAGAAGACATCATATATTGACAACTTGAATTTATAAAATTCTCCAACAATTTTGAATTTCTTACTTAACTTTGCCATAAATGTATAAATATCTACTTATGGGTAATACTTACGGAGTGACCTAATAATACGATGTACAAGCTGTATTTGTACCCTTTGTCGATTCCATTGGTCTTTAAACTTAAAATTAGCATCGATCAATATTGTAATCGATTACTATCGACTTCGTTGGTGAACTTCTGTCGGTCGAATAAACCGTCTGCGAAAGTTACGTTTCGCGGGACGGTTTGATTTCTGTTTTGTTCGGTCTCGTCTTTCTTCCCGTGGGACGCAGTCTTTCCGGTCCATGTTCTTCCCAGGAATTCGTTTAACATCGAGGGAACGAGCTATTGGAATGTTTGGGATTTCTACGATGGCCCACTTCCAGACTCATGAATTATGCAGACACGGGGAACGAGTTCTCGAACGCGGTAATGAGAGGCGAATGGGGATTTTCGTCTTGGGAAAGTGTGGTCAATGAACTTTCCTGTTTACTTTTCTTGTTGCTCCATAGTTTTCTGCTTCGCTGAAGTTTCCGAGACAAATGTGTTTTCTGTTCGGGTCGGTTCTCCGGGCAACTTCGTAGTGCTTGAATGTAAAAATACACAAAAGGCAGTTTCTGATATTTTGCTTTTCTTTTCCATATACGCGACTCGTGTGTACGAGAAAATGAGATTAGTATAGGAACGACGGTACTGGGCTTATGCGTATAATAATTAAATTGTGCATGTCATAAAGATACGCTGAAATGAGTTTACAACGGAAAACTTTGATAATGTGATAAAACCTTTAATAGAAGACATAAAGGTGTCATTATCTCGTGTGTTTTATAAATTAGTCTATGAAACTGTGGGTGTCCATAACTGTGACACACTCGTGTAATAATTAAACAACTAATTTTGATGCTGTATTACATTCTTATATCACGATGGCATCGCTAACGTGGAATAGCATCAAAAGGTCTTCAGCAATCTAAATTAATTCATAAAATGAGAGTAAATTAGGCCTATAAATATAGAATTTATTAATGTTAAAGGAAACAGCGTTCGCAACGGATTAAACTTCATTACATATTCATTATCATTTCATAATTAACTCGTACAGTGAAAAGCAATTTAGATAAATTAATTCCATTTCCTAGATAATGAATGTTGCTGAACTATATTTTTAGTGCTGCGAAGCTACAATTGTACCGTTTGAAGATCGAATTAATTAACTACCGGGAGCTATGGAGACATAAATGAAGATAACGGATTTCGTGAAACTCCATTGTTGTCCACATTTGCGAAGATATTCGGACATACTTTTTGGAAATTCACAAAAAATTCTTGAAAACAAAATCCAAAACAGAAAAATCATTTTTTTGAAAATGAAAAACCCAGAATAATTCCTCTCGTCCTAAGTTTACCATACAACTTTCCCCGAGGTGTTGTACGTACTTAATGTGACAACCGCTGGGTCCGAATAGACCCGTCACCTGCCGAATCAGACTAGAGCACGACACGTGACACTCTCGTAAACTTGTTCCGTGGAGACATTCTTTCACGACCGGCCTGTAATAAACTTTTTAACAAGATTAAATCGATTATCCATCTCCTCCTTTCACGATCAACTCTCGCTGTATAAGTTTCTTTGGCGTCCCTTTTTACTCGACCTTCCCCTTTTTCGTACGGTGTCCGCGTATACACGTTGGCTTGGATCCAAACGTTTGAATCGTCGGCCACCCCCGCCCCCCGCCGCCAACCCCTTTTCTTGCTTGTCGGCCACCCTACACCCCGACATCATATCACCGGCCGCGCCTTCTCCTTCTCCACGCTCGAAACTTTTCTGTCCGTTTTATCACGAGCAGCCCGGGTATCGCCATTTGGCGCAGGTGTATCGATCTCACGTTACGCGACTTCGCACCACGGCCCTCCAAGTGTTCCAAATTATCGGAACGTTTACGAGCTGTACTTAGCTCAGTTCACGGACCGAATTTGCCCCGGCCCAGCGTGCCGCAGCGCAGCGTTTCCGCTTCCGGATGGTTTCATCTTGTTCACCCTTGTTTGCCGTGTGCGACTTACCTGGGGGCCGCCGCCGTACGTTCTGTCGAATGGCTCGATTAATTCCCTGTATCCCTGCCGGTGTAAACAGAGCTGTATTTCAAAGACCGTCCGCAACTTGTCTCGATAACGGAATACATTCGAGGCTGCATCGAACGAAGCTACGTAGTCTTGTGTTCATTATGTTAAGGGGTTACACCACCCTGGCGCTCGGAAAAATACGTATAAAAATTAACTTTTTTTTTGACGCTGCCATTTAGTATATAAAATGATCTTTATTTTACACATATATATAGTAGTTTTATGAACAATTTGCAATATTAACGATTTAAAAAAAAATAAAAAATGGCGGAGATATAAGCCGATAAGTAGGACCCTCTTTTGAAAATCCATGCTGATTGTGTACATGATTTGTCTGTTAGGCATCGTCTAAAAAATAATAAATAATTTTTTTCTTATTTATAAGGGTAATAGCTACAATGTGACGTAGGGAAAAATTTTAAAAAATTTTTTTGTAGAAATGACAGCTGTTTGAAAAAAAACTCGAATTTTCATCGAAATTTTGCGTTTAAAAAATTTATAACTTTCGAACATGGCATCCAATCACAAAAATCCTACGTCACATTGTAGCTATTACCCTTATAAATAAGAAAAAAATTATTTATTATTTTTTAGACGATGCCTAACAGAGAAATCATGTACACCATCAGCAAGGATTTTCAAAAGAGGGTCCTACTTATCGGCTTATATCTCCGCCATTTTTTATTTTTTTTTTAATCGTTAATATTGCAAATTGTTCATAAAACTACTATATAAATGTATGTAAAATAAAGATCATTTTATATACTTAATGGCAGCGTCAAAAAAAAAGTTTATTTTTATATCTATTTTTCCGAGTGCCAGGGTGGTGTAACTTCTTAAGAAACAATCTTCTAAATCATATTTTGTTAGTGTTCTTCTGCCGACACGTTGATCTATTGCTATTAATGCTGTTATAATCGAACGACGATTACGAAAAATTCTGCTCAAATTAATTTTTACTTTCATAAAATTAGTAAAAAATGTTATTAAAGTCGCTACGAAGATACCGGACAAAGTGAAAAGGAAACGAACTAATCAGACAAATTGATCCAGCACGGTAAAAGATCCTCATCTGCAAATTAACTTGTTTAACGACATTGTTATTAAACAATATTTTTCACTGGACTCTACCTCGCTCCTTTGTCACTTATTATTAGATCTAAATTGTACGAAGCATGCGAAACATAATAAATCGAAGAAATCGTACCCTTCAAAATGGCGGTCCACCTTTGTGCGCATTACAAAGCCGATTCCTCGTATTTAATAACAAATGAGGAATTAGGTGTCCTCGAGGAAATGTATTGATAACGGGGCGCACCTGACGAAATCCACGTCTCTTTGTCTGTTACGCCATAATGGAAAACAGAGTTATTGGACGTCTGGCTCTGCTTTGACACCTTTGAATGGGTATTACACGGTCGTGAGCAGCAATGGCAGGCGGCGCGGCTACGAATGAAATGACACGTAAAATATCATCATGATCAGAGACAGACTTTACTCGTGGGCTTTCATGAAATTCTTATTATTTGTTTATTGGCGGGTCGTTGGGAGCATCCTGAATTAATAACGGACCCTGTCATTCAGCATAATTGGTAGGAATGTCATTCTACCAATAATAACTCGGCACAGCCGCAATTGTTGGAACATTAATCAATAAAACAATTGGAATATCGTTTAGCAGGAAACTTGTGGAAAATGTAACAGTGAAAATATTAGGAGAATTTCAAAATGCTGTTACATTTTATTTTCAACCTATTGAACATATTAAGAATGAAAATAAATTTCCACTCCAGTTTGTTGCAATTCAGACAATTTTTCATTTTTCATAAAAATTCGCTGTCTAGTAACCTAATGATTTTCATGCAAAATACAAATTGTCTACAATATATAGGTACTATATAGACATTCATCTTTTTTAAAAATAATTTTAGCAAGTTGAAAACAATAGTAATATAATTTTTTTTAATGATTGGAATGTCATAAACAAGACGAGTATTTAAAACCTACAAAATACAAATTGTCTACATTAGTTGCGATGTACTATAATAGACATTCATCTTTTTTAAAATAATTTTAGCAAGTTGAAAACAATAGTAATATAATTTTTTTTAATGATTGGAATGTCATAAACGAGACGAGTATTTAAAACCTACAAAATACAAATTGTCTACATTAGTTGCAATGTACTATATAGACATTCATCTTTTTTAAAAATAATTTTAGCAAGTTGAAAATAATAGTAATATAATTTCTTTGAATGATTGGAATGTTATATCCAAGACGAGTATTTAAAACGTACATTACCATTTTTGTTACAGTCTGCAATCAGTTCAGTAGAGGGGTGTTTTCCATGCTGGGCGCTGTGAGTCCGGATTCGTTCGACACCCTCCATTCGTACAGCAACACGTTTCAGATGCCATTCGTGACGCCCTGGTTTCCCGAGAAGGTAAATATTACGCTTCCTCGCGTAGCTAAATAAAAACGTATAACGCCGTTAAAGGGACAACATTATTTATTTTTAATCCTACCCTCGCACGATCTTTTTTTCGCTTGTCGTCCTTTGATTATTATTTTTACCGTTTTCATAGCTACCATACATGCTACTGACACAATAATAATAAGATGCGTCTGATCTGACGCAAGCGATATTTAAAGCCATTCTTAAAAGGGAATTACCAATAAATTGCATGAGAACCATGTTCGGAAATGTTAAATCCGGTTTATCTCGATTTTATAGAGACGTTTGAATTTACAGAACAACTGAATGACAGAACCTATACCCATATTTAGCATGTTAAAAGTGGGTATTGGTTCCATGTTAAAACTGGGTATGCTCTGTCTCTGTCAATACTGTACTCACAAAAGTGGTGGCAGAAAAGATCCCGGGCCCGAGCACTCTCATATTCTCATACTCATATCCTCTCTGATATAGCATAGAGAATTTGAGGTTAGCCCTTTATTGCCTCGTGCTATTTTCCTACTACTATTCGCGCGCGATCTTTTTTTTATTAATTACCCGCTGTCCTGTTGCCACGTTGTTAGGAACAATTATCGGGACCGGTGAAATAAAGACACAACGATGCGTAGAGAATTTGAGGTTAGTCCTTTATTTTCTCGTGCTGTTCTAGTGGTGGAGAGATGGTACCGGTGGATGGTACTATCGATAGTATCCACTATCGAAAACTATCGATAGTTATCGGTAGCGAAATTTGGGAGTTGGTATTCGTACAGTTGTAATCGTTTTACTCAACAAATATTGCTAAAATCAGATAGAACAGATAAAAGATCAATTGTAAAATGTTTTTTATTCTAGACTAACCAACAATATAAAAATTCATTAGATAAGCATCAATGACTTTTTGTATGTACATATCGATCTTCAAATGTAGGTGATGAAAATATCGATATATCGTTTTCGTATCCAATTCGAATTCAAATTTCATTGTAAATGTTTAAAATTCAAAACTCCAAATTGTTTTATACACTGTAAAACATTTATGAAATTAGATAGAATTGATGAAGACAATGTTAAATTTCACATGTATATGTTTTCAGATCGACACAAAAATAACAACAGCATTAAATGCAATATCTGAAAATTAATTTTTAATGGTATCACCAATTATTCTAAATAAATAGTTGTTTTTAGATATTTGAAGAGCATATTTCATTACTTTAAAATATTCCTAACACTACCAAAATTACAGAGTAATGACTTGATGTATTTAAAAAACAGAACTAATTCAATCGAGACGAAGAATTAGGATGACAATGAATAAGTTCACTCTAGATTAAAAAATCACGGCGTGACTGTAGATAAAATATCGACCGTGATCGTGATTCTACGATCACTATGATAAATCACGGTCAGTGATTTTGTCGCCATCGCTAGTTGTACTACTTTTCGCGCGCGATCTTTTCTATGCGCGTACCCGAGCGGCAGATGGCGCTGCCGATCGCCGGTCGTACAAATTGCGCAACCATATTCACACTATTCTCGTGATTCGAAGAAATCGTAGTTACAACGTTTTAACTTTTCCGCGCGTATTATCTTGGAGAACTGCTTATTCCTGAGAATTTCTCCCGGGTGACGCGCTTACCATCAATCCAACCAGTTTTACTTTCATTTTTATTTTCCTCGTTATCTCCGTACACGAGCGAGTGCGTGAAATCCGAACAAAATCGATAACGTCGCGGAGGCTGATAATTAGCGGGAACGGTGGCTGCGTCCTCGTATATGTAGTAACCCAATCGGCAGTCCCCGCGAGCCCTCCCGAAATCCCATAAATACATAAATATGTATAGGGTGTGTACAAACATATTACAATTTGAATTTCGGAATGAATCCGACCGGCTCGCGAAAATTTATTCGTCGCGTCGGATTGCAACAGCAGCGGTGCATTTATCGGACCTCGGCGGGTGCCACTTGCAAAACTGATATCGTACGTCCATGTTGGATGAATGGGGGGCCCGCCCGGCTACATTCCCGAGCGCGATGTAGGCAAGCGTTTTTCTGCCGTGTTGTGTTTCGACGTCGGTACACGCTCGTAAGTATTATACGCGCCGAGTACACGATGAACGTATAACTAGCATTCGCGTCGTTTAAATGCTAATCGCGTGGTAATGCTGATTCAAAACCTCCTCGCCCCCCCCCCCCTCTTCTCCAGCCTTTTTTCCTCATCTGACAGTCAATTATGGCTCGTCGGTCATTTGTAAACGAGAAATCTTCTTCAATTTCCATGAGACCCCCCCCCACGCTAATTTCCCTCGGCTGAAGAGCACGCTGTTTTTCTTTCGCGCGGAACACCACTTCCGTAAGACGCTAAAGTCTCGGACGCCATTTTCCATCGGGAATTCGTATTTCCCGCGGTTAACAAACCGTCAAAGTCGCGACGTAGATCGTTTTTCGTATAAGACGATTCGCCTTCGGACGGCAGACCATTCTTATTAATGTTCAGAACTATTCATTGTTTTGTTTGAAGGTACTTCTTATGGACACATTAATATTTATTTCTGTTTTTCTTAATGCAGTTCGATAAATCGATTCCTCAGTAAACTGATGAGTGATTCAAGGACGATTTTGATACTTCGGGTCGAAACAGACCCAGGCAACTCTATGGTAGGGTTAATGCTATGTTTCTTAATTTTTCGATGTGATGATTATTCTACATATACAGGGTGTCCCATTTAAGTTGAGATTGTAAAAAATCTCGGAGATATGTGATTTAAAAAAAAACAACTGACACATGTTCTTTAGTGTTTTGAGTGGGGAGTCGACACTACTAGTTTTTTAATGCGTGGGCGTTTTCAAGGTTACTCCAGGGTCACTTTGTCCTTTTTTATCATAAAGCCATATTTTTTAACAAATAATGTTTCAAACAAAAGGTGTGCACTTTTTTACGTAGAATATGATTCCGAAATTAAACATATGGGTTTATGATAAAAAAGACAAAATAAACTTGAAAACGCCCACGCATTAAAAAACTAGAAACACACTCGAAACACTAAAGGACATGTGTCAATTTGTTTTTTTTAAATCACACGTCTTCGAGATTTTTTACAATCTCAACATAAATGTGACAGCCTGTATATTGGCAATAGGAAAATTACTTTATAATTGCATTTTTAACATCTTCTGCGATGAAGAACTCGAAAAAATTTTGTATAATTAAAAACCGTGATTAAAAAAGTTCCACAAGTATTAAAAAATCGGAGAACCCTCTCGCACATTGGAAAAAACATTTTCCAAATTGGTCAGAACAGTATTTGTAAAAGTGAACGGCATCTACTCCGCCGGTAATTTCCCGTGCACTACATCGTATTTTATTTCGTTAAAAATTCCCGTCAATCACGTGTGGCAAGGGGTGATCGATTGGTCGCGGATCGACGCTTCCTCCGAATAACGACGAGACTGTACTTTCGCCTAGCGGCGAATAGATCCGCGAACGAGGTGTGGTAATTCACTTAAAATTGCGACGTTATTTCGCGGCGGCGGCGACCGAAACGATAAGGGTGGGGGGGGGGGGGGGGGAGGAACTTTACGGAACAGCTCAATATCGCGCGTATCACGGGAAGCTTTCGAACGGTTCTGTCATTCGCGAGGCCGTCATAAATATTTACGATTACATTTCCGCGGATTCGCCCCGGGGAAAGAGAACGGGGGGCGCAGGTTAACGTTTCCTTCGCTAGATTTTGGGGGGTGGGGGTGCAGAGAATTGCCGTTGGCGGCCGCCGAATAAAATCTAAAAGTCGAACGTCGCATGTGTGGTGGAGGAGGTGCGTTTGTACGTGTGCGCGCATTCATGGTCGCCTGTTATGTCCAGGTTCTGACGCCGTCCTCCGGTCTCCTGGATTTCGCCATAAGCATGCGTCCGGATTATCATCGCGCCATCATCGACACGGTGCGATACTACGGCTGGAAGAAAATCATCTACCTCTACGACTCCCACGACGGTAAGTCCCCAACCTTTCTCATGCATTTCTCATTTTACAGCGTAATCCGGTAGGCCGCTCGGTCCTCCGGCCTTGGTTTTTCACCCTTCTTTCTTCTTCTCTCCTCCGACCCGGGATGCGATACCTCTATTTTTATTACGTCTGCTAAGGATCCACCCTCCTTGGTCCCCGGTGGCTAACTCTCTCTCTCTCTCTCTCTCTCTCTCTCTCTCTCTCTCTCTCTCTCTCTCTCTCTCTCTCTCTCTCTCTCTCTCTCTCTCTCTCTCACTCTCGACCGACGCCGTGGAAAATCGGTAGATCCCCTATATACGCCGCGCCACGTCGCTGTCCGTATCCGCTGAAACTGTAATCGTGGAATGGCCGCAGGAAGCTTCAGATAGGGACGAGCGTTGTATATACGTGGCTGCTGATGTGGTTCAGAGGATTTTTTGAAGTAGAGCATCTGTCGGATTAAATAAATACAGGCTTCTCTGTATTCTTTCGAAAGAGGTCAAGGATTTTCGAAAAATTGTGGCGGCTTTTGGCCAATTTTACTACCCTTCATATTTGGAATCGTTCAGAATTTCACCCTTAAGCTCTCGTCTCGAAACACTCTTAGCTCATCGCAACGTTGATCGATATTGATGATTTTGTTAATTTTGTTTTCTCGTTACCACCAATTGTGATCGAAAATATTTTCTGTTCGCTCATGCTCCAGCTAGTCGGTCCCACATCTCGTACAGACAAATTTTTAAAAAATTTTAAATAATTACACGAGCGAAGAGTACAAAGATGGCGATGAAAAACTGATGCGAAAGCATGGGGCTGGTGTGTAGGTGGAATGAAAAATGTAACTCACAGTCACGTTGAATGGGAGATATCAGTGATCACAAAAGTGTGTACATACAACAAGTTCATAAAAATTTTAGGCAGGTTCGCTGGATACATATGCTGCAGAAACCAGTAGGCAAACCAGACCATACACATATGGGTCTATCGCAGTTTTCTGTGGACACACAATAAATGAGATTGCTTCATGTTCTCAGATGAAGGAGATTTAATTTAGATCTCCTTCATGGTTAATCATTTTATTAACATAATTTGGAGCGAAAAAATATGCGAGCAGCACAGAAATCTTGTCTCGGTATTCTACGACAATATTTAAAATTTGTTAAGTATTTAAAATATGTACATAATTCTTTTTTTACTATACAGGGTGTCCGAAAATTCATCCAACTCCCTGAAATGAGCGGTTCCTGAGGTCATTGCCAACAAGCGTCTACGTCGCGCTCTGATTGGTCCGTGTTTTTCGTTAATAACTTCTAAACAAACCCGCAGCTGACATTTTGGAAAAGGAAAATTTTGCTTCGAATGACCTCAGAAACCGTCCATTTCAGGGAGTTGAAGGAATTATCGGACACCCTGTAGTTAAGTCTCCGACAATCTTGATATTGTTTATCGTCACATACAGTCTATTAAGAAGTCTACTCATCACATATGTATTGTATAATGTTTACATTGCAACGATGAGAATTGATGAGATTGTTTATCACTTTGATCTAATGATCTAAGCATCAGGTGACTTTAGAACAGGAGAAGTCGTCATTAGTTAATCGTAACATTGGCATAATTCTTATAAGGTGTATGCTCTCATATTCGCGTCCGTTAAATATTCAGCTAAATGAAAATAGATCGGCGGAAAGTTCTTTACTGTCCCATTCATAATATACATACTTAGCGTGTGCGTAGGAAGGATACTAATTTGCATGTTTACGAAGGTTGTCTTGCTACTTTTAATTTCATATCGACACGGTCTATTAGTCCGTAAAAATTGGATTTTTCAGGTTTGTTCGAAATCAGCGTGCAAACGTAGATGACATTGACTATCGATATATGTATATGATGTCCGGAATGTGTAAGAATGTATGGATGACATTGAACATTACTGGTTTCCACAGTCAGAGAAAAAATGTCGGACGGAAGTGATTGCAGTACTCATTGGTCGGGGAAATCGAGTGTCCTTGATAATTATGACCTTATAGTTGAATAATAATGTTGAAAGCACTTTAATTATACACGGTGGCATGGTTCTGATCATGCACAGTTGTAATACTTTGTTGAAGAATTAAAACATTCAATCATATTAATTCATATGAAGAATTTAACAATCACAATTTTAATAAATTCTCATTTCATGCTTCGATTTAACCAATTGCGTTTCCATTCATCGTTTAAACAAATACAAATTACAACGCTATCGTGGCGAAATAAATTGTTTCACGATGAAATTATAATTGCACAGCTTACAAGGAAGTGCATGCTATAAATACCGTACTAGGAATACCTGGAGAAATTCACACCTGACTCATGTCTCAACCCAACACACAATTTTCCCGGAATGTCACGCGTAAAATTTGATGTTGCGCCAACCGAACAGGTAGCATTCGAAGAAATAATTTGGTGGCGGAGGTCGAACCAGTTGCGCTCATTCAAGGCGAAGTTTTTCCTCTTACTTTCGCCATTTGCGTAAGCCATCCATTATTTGAGACGCACATACCGCCGCGCGGCTCTGCTAAAGTACCACTGCAATTTTTTCAATGATCCCTGCAGGTGACAGTTTTATTGTATTTAGCACCCGACGGAAATTACGCGGATTCAAGGAATTTCTCAAAGTCCGTGTCAGCAGATTAAATTGCGGCATGATTGATTTCAACGCGTCCGGTACCGGTACAGATTTTCAGACTCGCGTAGATGTCAGTTTTTTCATTCAGGTGAGAGGCAAATTTTATTCATCAAAAAATATTAATATCGTAGTCCAGTTAACACTAGATTGCCCAAGGAAGTCATTTTGATTGCTTTTTAATTTCAATTAGAACAATTTCTTAGAATTTTGTGACTTTTTGTACAACATATAAATGCGTTTATTAATAATTGTAGTTACCTCCCCCCCTCCCCGTGTTATACCTATTTTGCCCAAAAGCAGTCAGTCTTTCTAGTGTTAATTATTAGACAACTCTTTCTGGTCTTATTATGATTACTAGACCGCAGAACAAGAATTTTATTTTATTTTTACAACGAGGAGAAAGTTAAAACAGACTGTAGTAAAAATCTTGACTTTTCAGGTTCAATTAAAAACCCGAATAGACTGATGTGCGATTCAACAATGTTAAGGGTTAATTGATTGACAACAACGATTTCTTAGGCGTTAGGGTCTATTAGAATACTTCATTCTCCAATATACGTGTCTGTTTTACAAAAGGCACGGACGTGCAATGTCTAATGAAAAGAACCAATCGAAACATTAGCCCCGCCAGGGGTCGAGAATTTAATTACTTAATGAAGCTCGCTGGGCGATTAATCACTGGATCCCGTTGCAGCTTCGTGCTCTGCCGGTTTTCGTTTTGCTATAACACGGTCACGCGTTCGCGATACAACCATGCTATTTAGGATTCAGAACAATTGCTCGTCGTCAACGAACAAACTCCTATAAGAACGGTCGTCCGGCGAACGGACAGAGTTTAATTACTGAATGCAAATGCAAATATACTTTAGGGACCTTCGTGGCCGTCGTCTTCGTATAACAGACGCAATCTCGTGCCTCGCGCCACTCTTGCGACTCGATCTATAGTCTCGATCCCTATCCTCTATGTATGTATATGTATACAGGAACGGCAATGGTACTGGTTCAAAATTAAAGACTTATCACGGCTACTATAAATTATGGTTTTGGGCTGGTCAGTTTCGCGAAAAGATTACAACAGCATTATTATTTGGGACATCTGGCATTCAAGGGCACGGCGACCGTCGCGTCGGTACCAGAGTCGCCAGATTAGGGGAATCGACCGAGAGGAAAGAGTTACCCCCTCTCCGCCACTACTAGCTTAGTCACGTGACATTGGGACACATGAACGCGTCACGTGACCCTGTCGCGGCGAAAGCGTGGGAGACGAGTGTCGTAGAAGGGGAAGATAGAGTGAGGAGAGTGCTTCCCCTCCGTTCGGCAGCTAAGTAGAGGGGGCAACCCTCCTTCGCTAAGCCGGAGTGGGGATGCGAGCCCTTGCTCAGTCACGTGACATTGCGACACATGCACGACAGAGACGAAACACGTCACGTGACCGGGCGTGGGGGAATCGTAGAAGGGGAAGATAGAGTTGGAGACAAGTCTTAATCCGGCGTCTCTGGTCGGTACGCTCGTTAACACCTTCTTTATGCCCAGCTTCTTCTTTACGGTCTGTTTTTCGAAATAAGACACCTGAAATATGATCATGCTCATAACAGTCGTACATCTCACTTTTATCACTTCGGGGTTGTAACGTGAGAGTGAAGTGGACAGCTATTGTGGCTATTACAAGTGAATGAAAGAGGTAAAAGAAAGTACTACGAGAGATGTAGTGTTTGCTTCACGACGTTTGGTGTGTACGATGAAATAAAGATATATATTAAAATTTTGAAAAAAAGTTTTTCTTGTTAACGAGACTACCGTAGACTTGAAGATTGGAGCCTCCTCTTAAAAATTGATGTGCGATTTTTTTCACTGTTTTATCGAACAAAAATAACAAGTTCAGTCGTGTAAAGCCCTGTAACTTCTACTACTGTAAAGTTGCTGGCACGCCTCTTGTTCGAAGCTCGATAAAACGACTAATAAAAATCGTGCATCAATTTTTAAGGTGTCGTTGCAAAGGAGAAGCTCCGATCTTTAAATCCAGGGTGGTCACGGGAAGAATTTCTCAAAGTTTCCACAGACGTTTAAATGTACAGCATTTTCGATAAAAAATCTTACATTGAACGATGGATTATGAATCTAGATGCTTCTAGCTTTCAAATGAGTCCAAAATTGTACGACAATTTTTATTTTTTAAGATGTGATAAATAAATAATTTGGACAATGTTTAGGTGATTCAATGAAATATTATTATTTGTCCGTCAATGAACTGCTCGGAATAGGAATGTGACAACCAGTAGACAGAGAGCACGTGCCTGCTGAACTGCATTCCAAACCGGTTGGTTTCGCTGCCAGTCCTAAATGCGATTTTTCTTATTTGCGAGGCTCAGGTGATCTGGACTTCCCCGTCTCATGCGTATCTATACTGAAAAGTCAGTATCGCGTGCTACGCTCCCAAGGTTAAGGTTACTTCCGACGGTCCGGTCCGCGTCTGCTGGTTCAAGGCGCGATTCTGTCCGCGAATTTGCACTCGATCAGTTTCTTTCTTTGCGTGTGTGTGTCTGTGTGATTCTGTTTACCAACTATTATGGCGCGAGTTACGAAACGCGTCTTCACGGCAGTCGCACCGGCTGGATTTAACTGTCCAAGGTCGTTCAGTTATTAACCTTTTCGTCTTCAACGGATCCTGTTTCCGATCGAGAATCTAGTAACGATTCTAATTTCCGTGAAGAAACATGCGGGACGGTTTCGGTGCTGGATATTTTAATATCGTGGATATAGGTATGTACAATACAACACAAATTGGAAAACGATGACGGCTGTTGAGATTTGATTATTAGCGATTTCAACAACAACATAACTAAAATGTGGAAACGGAAACAAAATAAAAGCGTTGTGTAAGATCTATTGCAAGAAATGGCAAGGCTACATGACAGTTTATTTTTCTTGTTATTGGTTCATATATGTTAAAAATAATGTATCGACATTCCTAAATTCTTTTAATTCTTCTACTGTTTTAAATTGCACAATTATTTCTGTCGTAATTGTATAGAATTCGTAATTTATAACGATATGAAATTTTCACGTACAGGGTGTCCTAGATGAATAGAATAAATGTTAAAAATAATGTATCAACAGTCATAAATTCTTTTAATTCTTCTACTGTTTTAAATTACACAATTATTTCTGTCGTAATTGTATAGAATTCGTAATTTATAACGATATGAAATTTTCACGTACAGGGTGTCCTAGATAAATAGAATAAATGTTTAAAATAATGTATCAACATTTTTAAATTCTTCTAATTTTACACAGGCCTAATATAATGTTAAACATCCAACGTTCAGCGATTAATTGCAGTTATTATTAAATTTCTGTAAATTGGAATTTTGCAATAAAATTGTATTTCTGTTCCCTTACGAATTAAATGAAGCAATCACGTAGGAAATTATATCAAGTAAAAATACAATTATTATTGCGAAAATTGTATTTCCCCACGTCATATTGTAATTGCATTTGTTAGTTCATTGCTGGATGACCAGAATCAGAGAAACGACAGAACGGGAATCAAAATTGTACTTTCTGAGATATACAATATAAATTATTTAGTGTTGCGTAAAGAATTGTGTTATTTGTATAATCAAATTTTTTTATTAAAGTACTTTTGTTCCGTTTTATAGGGACTGTAATTAGACAATCAACGTGTTAATAATAATTATAACAACAAGGAGTATTAAAAACTCCGTATGATAGTTAAACTTTTCAAAGCCAGAATTAATGAACATTTTCGTTTACCTGGTAGGTGGTGCGTGCCAGGTAAATATAATAAATTCCCGGATTCTACGGAGCAAGGAATTCCCGGAGATTTTCGTGCGTGCGACCGGTTCCCTCGAGTTCCGCATTATTCATAATTAAAATCTCCACGAAAAAAGAGCATCAGAGTCGATCTAACCGCATCGTTCGTCTTCATGCATAGAAAATAATTTTCCCCTCGTGCAACGAGGAAAATTCTCGGTAAAACGTGATTCGCCAGAGGTTCAAACATTTCTTTGGATACTTTCCTTGTTCCCTATCGACTTTCCTCGAGATCTGCAAAGAATTGTTATCTATCGGATAAAAATAGAAAAACTTGCCTATCGATACTGGTAGACCTTGCATGTTGTCAGAATTGAAAGACAGGATTATAAATACTTCGAGAAATGTCTACCGTGCGCAGAAGAAATTAATTTACATTTTGAAAATATGATTAGGAGAGCCCAAATGTTCATCGATGCACAAGGAAATCATATTGAACATTTACTGTAGCCTCGTCAATGAAAATTTGCAAACACATTGGCACGACGTATTCAAAGTATTTCTAACCTTGTGTGACCTTGAAGGTCATTATATCGTATACGAATGAGTTTCTCTTGAAAATTCATTTTCTAAAAAAGTAATGCATAAACAAATGTTACAGACGCCATTGCGTTGCTTGCAAAAAACAGTATAATTTGTTCCTCATTTTCTAATGTTTACTACCTGCAAGAAAAAATACTAAACCTGTAGACTACGATTCTTGACGAAAACGGTTCATGAAATTTATATTCTAAAATAATTCATATCCAACAACTTAATAATTAATAATAACGATTTAATAATTAATAATAATTCGTTCACGTGAATATTTATTTTACACGGCCCCCGGGCAACGTTTCCTAATTTCTCGATTTTTCAATAAAATAGAGCCCAGCAGATTGCCACAGTTCGCGCCTTGCGTCCCGGCGAACAATGGCCGAAAGGATTCGATCGCGTTCACGGGGAAACACGGAAAAGTAATTAACGGCAGTGGACCGTGTCGTCGCACTTCATAAAAGCTGGCGGCGGGCGGCGGGAGTGGGAATAAAATCGCCGTGAGTTTCGCGGGTCCGTGGATCGTGGACGTTGTTCAGTTTCCTCGATCGCGTCTTCGAGGATGAGATCGAACCAGGTGCCCGTCAACGACACTCGATCGCCGGTTACCGAGAGACTCGCGTGCGCGTCACGAACGCGTGCACTCACAGTGTCCTCCCGTGTCGAAACAAGCCAAGTGGAACGAAAGAGAATTTAAAGGGTCCTCTTTCGATTCGACCCGAATCAGAGATTATTTTACTAGCACGAGGTTCCCAGTGTTTTAGAGAGTGAAAGGAACCGTTCGAGATACATACGACCGTGGAGGACATTGTTTAAGGTCGTGCTACAAAAGTGCTCTACGTTTCGTCCTGAAACAGTACCTCATTGGTAAAATTATTATTTTTATTAACCCTTTGACAAACCATTGGTCACCGGGGGAAATCACCTTTTGAATTTCGTTTTATTATTTACACACAGACATTCTAGAATTGTAGTCTGGATTCGCAAATTACAGTGTTTTATAATTTCTTAAATTGTGAATTATTGGTAGGAAAACTATTTATGTAAATATTATTTTCTAGAGATCCATTCCATGTGAGATAGTATTCTGTAACTTATTATTTAAAAATAAATCAGACTTTCTGTTGAGTTATTGCATATGTTCAATTTCGGGATGCAAATTTTATGAAGCGTTCTAATAAACAAATTATTATATATTTATAAAAATTAGTTTTTCAAGTCCTACGTTTGATTTCTATTCAATGATAATCGATGATTGGATCTAGGGAAAAGTGTATTTAAAGATACTGTTATGAATATTTCATATGCAACAACCTAGTATGTACAATAGTTTGAACCGAGTGCATAACAGAAAATAGTAAAAATGAACCGAACTTACGATTATGATGGTGCAGTGCGGGTTAAAATTAAATCAAGTACGTCGGCGGTCGGTTCAATCGGCTGGAATATCGTTTGGTTCGTTTGGATTTGACCGCGATGGAATTGTGACAGAAATTCAATATTTTCACGCTCCTCTTTTGAAGTTGTCCATTTCAACGATATCGCGATGGCCTATACAGATTGCACTACGCGAGCAAGCACTCGACAGATAAATCCGAAGACAATTTAAGCAGCAATTCGTGAACGCGTCTATCCTATCTGAGCCTACGTACCAATTATTCTTGTCGTGCAATTAATTCACACGGGATTATTCAGGGTATCATACACCTTTATTCGTTTCTGAACGCTTTCGCGATATTTCAACATATCTGGTCCAAGGTAACCACATTTTGTTCGGAAGAGAATGACGGTGCAATAATAAATGTGTAATAAAAAATATATGTAGGGTAACTGCACCAGTGAATAAACATTTAAGAAATTGTTCAGGAAGATATTTTATTTAAGAAAAAATATGTGAATTAAAGGAATCTCATATATGCCAAATGGCTCTCTATACTTCATTTGTCAAAAATAAATGAACACAAATAAAATGAAATTATTATTATTTGTCTTTATTAAACGTTAAATAAAAAATATACAAAAAATACCAGTCAATGAACACTACATTCTAGTAATTGAACAATGATGGAAAAGCAAAAAATACAAAAATACAAAAGCGTTCATTTACTGGTGCTCGTTTATTCACTGATGCAGTTACCCTACTACATGGAGGATAAAAATATAATAATTTTTATGTTTCTATGCTGTATCTATTTTCAGTATCACGTATGTTAATATTGTATCTAATTTTCTATTTTGCATAGTCCAGCATTGGGAGTTCGCTGAACATGTAAAACAATCGTTTGGAAATAGTAATAAAGGCAATACTACTTCGGTAGAGACAAAGTCGCGATCACCATTACGGGCAACGACGTATTGCATAACTAACCATGCTAACAACGCGGCACTTTTGCGAATCGTTTAGAAATAGACAGCAGTGTTGCGGTTACAGATAAAGAAGGCCTTCAATTCTATACTGAGTTGTGGCATACTGTCAGTTTATGAGCATAACTTGTTAGGACAGCGATTAAAAGGAAATTCGAATTTCTTGTATACGGGCTCGGCAATTTCCGATTACTATCGCATGGCTATAGCACGTCTGAGTTCTACGCTCTTTTAGAACGTATACGAGTACATATATGTATGACATATTGAGAGAATTTAGATGAAATGAAATGGCATACATTTTTTCAATTAGATGCTGAGAATTAGTTTATGATAATTGTCCAACATGTTCACAAAATTAGAATCAAGATTTACGTATGTGTGAGTCAGTGAGGACCTCGTTCTAAAATTTCCTTTTTTTTCTTAAATTTCTATACAAAATTCAAAATTAGAATCAAGATTTACGTATGTGTGAGTCAGTGAGGACCTCATTCTAAAATTTCCTTTTTTTTTCTTCAATTTCTACACAAAATTCAAAATTAGAATCAAGATTTACGTATGTGTGAGTCAGTGGGGACCTCATTCTAAAATTTCCTCTTTTTTCTTCAATTTCTATACAAAATGAAAAACACGTAATTTTTGTTAGTTTTCCTCGCATTTTATATACTTACAAATACCACGAATGCGTACATACTACTTATCACCTTGGCCAGAACAAGAGAAGTAGAACAGTAAATAACAAATTGAGTCTGACTTTTATATTCTGTTGTTATAGGCCAATGTGATTTCATTGCTTGCACAGTGACGAGATACTACTTTTATTATCGATGTCTGACTGATCATGGCATTTTCATCTTATCGCCGATCACAGAGACCACGCATCAGTGTACATACAGTCATTAACAGATTATGCATCTTCATGCGCAGTTGCATATCGAGTAACTCGAAGCCGTGAAATAACAATACATTTTATTTTTAATCATCGATACGTTGAGCATAATTTCCAATGACGTTTACACGGCAGAAAATTAATTTCATTTAAATAAATAATATCGTTCGAAACGTTTCAAATGCACATTCTACATTGTCGAGTGAAATAACATTTTCCTGTGCTTTACAAAATTAGAAATGCCTTAAATCCCATAATGACTAGCAGTCCAATCATTACATTTGTCCTAACGACGCAGGTGTAAGCACGTGTCTCTCACTGACATTTAAGTAATTGTAATTCCCTTACTAATCCTGGCTATATATAATGAGAAGGAATAATTCAATTCCTATCGTCTTTATAATTAGTTTCCATTTCCTCGCGTTCTCAGAATCAACGCTGCATTTTCTCGATGACAGTTATCGAAACATCAATCGCCTGCGAGGACTGATTCATTCGTTCTGAATGAATCTTATTACTCACTATGGTATGCAAATTCTGTACAGTGTAAACTTTCAGTTTTAAATTGTTGGTTCTATCGACGTCATTACGATAAGACATAGAAAATTGTTCCACAAAAATTTATTTGAATATTCCAAAATATTTTATTTATTTTATCCGAAAAATTGTTGCATTCTATTTATTTCCAGCTCACTGAATGTAGTAATTAACTTGATGAAATCGAAAAGAAAATATTGGTTTTCAGACTGTAAGAGTCATTAGAATCATCAGTGTAATCAGTGTAGATAAGATCATCCTGATTTAGATATGTAGTCCCAAACGTGTAGGGCTTGCTCGATTAATCATGGTGCAATAACTCTTTCTGTATACCTGTGATAATAATGCTAATTCGATGAATGAATTCACACCGTTCGAAAAACCTTGAGATAAATCAAGTTGGTGTTGACAGGAGAAATAACCTTCGGTAGATAAAAGAACTAAATCGAAGAAACAGTCACGGCGAATTATAGCAGCCGAGTTCCTAGTAAAATTAGGACATGGTGAACTTTTTATTAATATGCATTTAATCACTTCTTTTGTAGATAATGCTGATTGTGAAATCATGTGTCTGAACAAGTATGAACTTTGTAATACTTTGTAAACTTAATTGTATTATTGCATAATATGTTGGATAATAATCAGCGAAACAGAAAAATAATTATCATACCGGTTGGGCTAGTGCATTTATAAATTCACCTCGAGTTGTCTTATTAAAATGTTTACAGCGTGCGAAATATTTTCAAAGATTGTAGATTATCAAGAATTTCACATTTTACGCATTTGCAGCGGATGTTACACCCAACCTTCACCAGAATTACAGTGAACATTAGGAATATTCATCTTCGCGTTCTGCAAAATGCAACCACCCCCCCCCCCCTCTCTCTCTCTCTCTCTCTTGGCTCAGAAAATTCGAATAACGAAGCTAATTTGAAACTCAAGCAACGTATTAAAATTTCACGTGTATTCATTTTCGAACAGCTAATGGCTCAAATGAACACCAGGTTGATGATCAGTGTTCAGCAAAGTCTGGTTGAAAATATTAAAGCCACATTGGCAAAATAAAAGATAAATCATTCGTTCTAATAAATGGTAAGCTTTTATAATTATTACAACTTCAGAAATAAATTATAGCAATCTCAGGAAACATTTCATTGAATTCTCGTGAATTTAAATCAGTATTGTACGCATTTAATCATAAATATAAAAATATGTAAACATACATATATATGTACATAACGGAGGGTACATAAATTGTGAGAATATATGAATTGCTAACTACAGAAGGGGACATATCACGAAATTCAAATTTTTTCGAGAACTGAAAAAACTGTCTACTGATTATGAAAGAGTGTTTCAAGAATATATTAAAAAATATTTAATCACATTCGTGTTGAAGATTTTACACAGAATCTTCTCGATATGCATGGTCCTAAACATCATGAATTATTAATCATCCATTGTCTGTGCAACATCGTTCAGTATCGTAGAAAATTTTGGTCATAAGGGTTGATATAGAACACCCTACGTGGGGGAGGCTGGGTAATAGTAACAATTGCTCGAACGAAAGATACTTTTTCGAATAAGGGAAAAGCACCCCCGAATGGAAATTACTCAACTCTGACGATGGAAACACGGTGGAGATTTGAGCCCGGTTGTTGGAAAATTTTGGTCATAAGGGTTGATCTAGAACACCCTACGTGGGGGAGGCTGGGGAAGGGGGTAATAGTAACAATTGCGAAAGATACTTTTTCGAATAAGGGAAAAGGACCCCCGAATGGAAATTACTCAACTCCGACGATGGGAACACGGTGGAGATTTGAGCCCGGTTGTAAGTTCGTTTCCGGATCCGCGATTTATTAATCAAGAAATCCGTACTCGCGCAGCTCGCTTCCTGCCGGTGCACAAGCGCGAAGAACGCACCACTGAAACGGCAGATAACTCGGGATAATAATTCAAGCACTCGTCCGCGTAGGATTTTCTTTCGTAACTAAATATTCTCTGGGGAAAAACACTGTCATAAATTATTACGCGTATCCGCGCCCGGCGGGGAAACTTTGGTGGAAAAATACAACCTTTCAGGATTACATTATCCGAGGCATGGGGCGAAACCGAGATTCCTAGTAGTGGGAAAACGTGCTAACCGTTTCGTAAATTGTAAACGATACTTTTGGGAGCGAGTTTGATACGCAAACAACTGGAGAAGAAGCTAGTGCTCGTATGAATCATCGTTCCATTTGGCCCTAAGCTGGAATCAGAGACTCGTTTTTTGCTCGTACGTCTGCTGCATGGAGAATAAATTATAACAAATGGTCCACGTGTGCAATTCTTAATGCGAGAACTAGCGTTTTTTCTGATTCTGTATAAGTTTGAGAACATTTTTAAAAAACTAATGAATGTTTTACGTTTGCTTGTTACTAATAACATTATCTCAGAAATGATTATTTTTAAAATGGAAATTTCAATAATATATAATTATTTTCATTTTATTTGTTCACATTTTGTATTCATATAAATTGTTTCTTAAATCATTCTGATACTTTCCAATGACAATTTGTCTTACATTTAACACTATAGTGTTAAAGGAATAGGATCCCTTAATAATTTTAATAGATGAGAAATCATATATTTTTTAACCAAAATTTTTTCCTATAATTTTGAATTTCATCTACTCAATTTTGCTATAAATGCATAAAGATCCGCAATCTATTAATGACTCTTGAAAATCCACATAATAGAACAAAAATTAGAAATACGCAATAGTAGGATTTAATCTCGCATGTTTCCTTCGGAGCTACAAACACAGGAACAGATTAAATACATATCTGTAAGTGCTGTGGTATCTGCACAATTATGGTCACAGTTCGTAGTTTATGGTAATGAAAAGTTGCATAAAACAAGACAAGCAATTTCAAGTTTAAAAATGAATTATTCTGAATTCGGATCTGGTATTCGATGAAATAAATGTTACCATCATTTGTACTATAATTATACGGTCACTATATGTTTCGGTATACAGCCTATATGTTATCAATCTAATGAATCCATGTAATTACACCTCGAGATGTTTGTTGAGCATTACATAACAGTGACGCACCGGCGACGATTACACTCCACTCTTTTTACTCGCGTCGAGATCATCGGATGGCAAAAAACATATTGAATTAACCATATTAAAGGCGAAATTAGTACTGAAATTATTGAATACATTTTTCAATAACATATGTATACTCTTCGAATTACCCGACATGATATCTCAAGGTTTGTTTGGTTAATTTTAAAATATCGAATCCGTTCAAGAACTTTGAATAATTAGATACATCTTGAATAATATTTTCACATTCCCCATAACTGTGCTTCCTTGAAAGGGCTGATTCCCAAGGCCATTCGAAGAAACTTTCTCCTTTGCGAAAATGTTCCCGGAGGCTTTGTTCAAGAGTTATTACCGAAAAACACGGTCCAATCAGAGCGCGGCTACTTCCAACTCGGCCAATTCCAACGCAGCGCTCAGCGGGAGCCGTAGTAACCGCGTTCTGATTGGTCCGTGTTTTTCGTTAATAACTTCCGAACGAAACCACGGAGAACATTACCGCAAAGGAAAAAGTTACTTGAAATTACCTCGGGAATCACCACTTTCAAGGAAGTACACTTTCGGGACACCGTGTATATTCACTTTGCACCCGTCGTCGGGTAATTCGAGGGCACCGCAAATTTCTAACCGCGCCGAAGTACTTTCGATTTTATGCGAGAATCGAACAACGCGCCTCTATTTCGTCGAAAACCAGCGAAGAATGAAAATTCGGTGGTGCATCGTGGATTCGTTCCAGTTCGTTGCGGTCCCGATGGGAACCAAAGAAGGGTTGGCAGGAAGATGAAAAAAAAGGATGGAATAGCGATGCAGGGGATGGGGTTAGCCGGAGGGAGGGAGGGGAGAAGAGTGAGAAATTTATCGAGAAACGAGCATCGTTCTCGCGGCGAAACAAACAGAGAGCCGGAGTTTCGCGGTTGCGGAGGGTGCACTGATCTTTTCAGCATGGAAATTCGCCGATAACCGAGCGCCGCGCTCGAGCGCTCTATTTTATCGGCAATTAACGGCTAATTGCGCGCCGACGATAATGAACGGAATCCGCGTGCTAATATTAACAGCAATAATAATAATATAATAAATGATTTTGTGATTCGAATTGACAGATTGCAATGTCGAGGGTATGAAATTTCGGCAAAAATTTCGAGAATCAGCAATTAACTAATAGAAAGAAAAACCAAAGTAAGATTTTTATATTCTACAAGATTCGGTAAAAAGCGAAATGCGAGAATTATTTCAATGAACTTCGTATTTTCGAATTAGAAAATTAGTGAAAGCTATAACTGTTAATGTGATTGAAAAATATGCAAATAAACAAATGTGTAACACGAGTCAACACGGGAGTTCATATCGCTAATCCCGTTTCATCGGTCCACCGAGTAATCACGGTTGCAACAATTAACAAATCCTATTAAACAGTAACGCATAGACATATCGAATCATCGCGTTATTGACAATCCGCATGTTTGTCGCTAACTAAAATCGCAGCTCGGTCTGTCCACGAGATCGATAAACAACATATATGAATAATAATAAATCAGTGAACTTAAAATCAGTGGCAGGATCAAGTGCAGTATGATCACGGCAATTGCGTACTTTCGAATGTATTTATCGCATTCGAACACGCCCCGCTATGTTTCAATGCTGTGTGCAATACGTGTTTGATCACCACACTAACCTAAAAACATTCATAAATAACTAACCCATTAATTGGTTCTCCCCGACTTCGGGGGCTATTCGATAAATTCATTGGCGCTTTGTTTTCCGAGGAAGCGAATGGAAAAAATATTGAAAATACTACTACAGTTTGTATCGCGTTGAACGTCAGGCGAACGTGATCGCGATGACAACAGAGGATACGTAAATTGGTCGCGATGAAAACGTACGACCAGGCTATAGTAAATCCGGGTTAAAGGACTCGGCTGGTTGAGCTTCTGTCTCTCAATAGCACGTGCACCATTACGTCGCTCATAAACTGTCGGTTTGCGACGAACTCTCAGCCGGAGTCATGCATCTGGCTGAAGTGAATTTTGCACAAAACGTTTCTCTTGGTTTCTGGACGTATTGTCGAATTAAAAAGTTTCCAGCTAGATATTATTGCCAGAAATTGCACATTAAAAAAATTGTTCGCAAAATTATGTACAGTATTATACAGGCTGATTCCTGAGATCATTCGAAGAAACTTTTTCCTTTGCGGAAATGTTCACCGAGGCTTCGTTAAGGAGTTATTAACGAAAAACGTAAGCCAATCAGAGCGCAGCGGTTACGTGGCGCTGTACTTGTCCGGACCGGAACTCGTGCCCGGATTGGTCCGCGTTTTTCGTTAATAACTCCTCAACGAAGCCTCGGTGAATATTTCCGCAAAGGAAAAAGTTTCTTCGAGTGATCTCAGAAATCACCTCTTTAAGGAAGTAGACAATTTTTGAGACTGCTTATTGCATTAATTGTGTGGCACAGAAGCTACTATATTGTGAACTGAACAAATAAATATGATGCAAATTGTGTCGTGTTTGGAGTCATTTCAATCAGAAAAATGTGACGAATATATTGGTACAAGTTTCATAAGAAAAATAATTGAAATGTCGATGTTTTATTTACTAGCTACCCTTTTATTTATGTTCGACTCTAAAGGCAAGAGTTTTCACATATATCCAAGCTGTTACTGTATTTTCAAAAAGAGCAATTCGACTTTCTTCAGGCAAAATACAGAACGATTTCGTTAGAACCATGCGACGCTATTACTACGATCTATAATTTGAACTACGATTGGTAAAACTTCTCGGCAGCACGAAAGTCATTCCCGGTCTTCTAATAAAGGTGTGTAACGCACGGTCGCGTCGGTCATAAACCGTCGACTCATAACAAAGGATCGAACGTCGCAAAGCAAGACCAACTATTCGAAGCACGAAAACAAGCGTGCACAGCCGTTTCCGTGGCCGTATGCCGTATGCGCGCGTTCCTATTGCACAGCCAGCCAAGGGATACATATCAGAGGATCCTGTTGGTATCTTAGTTGGCTTTATTTCCGTTATCTCTGCTCCAGACTAAACCGGAATCGTTGTTCCGACACATACTACCTGTTTACGATACTTCCCGGTGAAATGGGTTCTGCAGCTCGACGAGTTCTAACTTCTACCGATCGCTCGCCCGGAAAAATATGTTTTGCGATAGAGCTAATTGATTGCTTGCTCTCGGCACACCGTTCGTAAATATTCTCACGAAACTGTTACGAAAATGAAAAGGAAAAGAAATATTTATTCCTACAACTAAAACATTGTTTCACACGTTTGTGAACTTATTTATCATAATATATGATATATTTTTAATTCGTACAATATTAAAAATTACTTTGTAATAAATATTGATTTTTTATTTTTTATAAAAATCTCCTGCCTAAAATTTTCTCCACGAATTGAATATCTGAAAATAATATCTGTAACGAATACATAAAAAGAACATTTTTTTTCTCCAAATTTTAGATCAACTCGATTACTCGAACCAATGAAAAGGGTTGCTATCCTTCGCATGAATGCACTGGAAGTTTTCGACTTCTCTCTCTCCAATACTCGTAGGACGTAAAAAATATAAAAATGAGAAACATGCCCAACCTCGAAATATTTAGGCAAATACTGATCGGGATCGTATGTAAGTATAGGAAACAAGCACCATGAACTCTACAAAAGAATTAATAAAAATAATTGAAACACGCTACCTTCGTCGTCACGACTAGGTAATTTGTTGATCGTTGACAGTGGATTGCACGAAGGATGGAGTACTCCTATTATACCAAAATTCGAACAGGAGGACCCTTTGAGGGTGTCCTCCGACAAAATAGTTTGGGTGGTGAATTTGATGTATGTGGGCGTAGGACTCGGCGCTGTCGTGCCGTTCCTCCTGATGGACAGGATCGGCCGTAAAGGAACTTTACTATGCGCCACAGTACCAAAGATTGCCAGCTGGATTTTGATCGGTTTAGCAGCCACCGTTCCTCAGCTTTATATCGGCCGAATATTGGCCGGCGTCGGCTGCGGAATAACATACGCGGTCATGCCAATGTACCTAGGTGAAGTTAGCAGCAAAAGGACACGAGGACCTTTAGGTATTATTTTTTTAATTTCACTCTTCATTTTCTCTATCTCTCTAGAGTCCATATTATTGTTTAATATACATCGGTTTTTGTTCTTACAATATTTATTTGTGTTTATTTATATTTATTTATATTACAGAATGGTTTGAAAGTTGGTCCCACGATTTTTCAAGCACTTTATAAAATTTATTAGTTGACTGCGCATTTTAAGCATTTGTGACAAAAACGAATAAGTAAAATTTAAAACAATAGAAAGATTAAAAGAATTTAATAGTGCCGATATATTATTTTTAACTCACTAAAGTCATTAAAGAAAGAAAGTTTCTATTTAGCTGTTTGTAAAAATCGATGAAGAAAATTTTTATTTTGCATAAACATCCACAGTCTATTTATTAGCAATTTACAACAAATCGCCGTATTTGGAATTTTTTAAAAATTTCAATTTTATTTGGTTGAATAACACTGCGAATTCGTCTTGAGGCTACCTACAATAATATACAATTAAATATTGCAGTGTCATTTTATAAGTGAAAATGATTGTCGAAATAAACATTTAAAAAATTTTTAATATTGCAATTTGTAGTCAATTGCAAGCTGATCAATTTTTGTTGAAAACGTTTTTTCTGTCCAACTATTAAAAATATGTGGAAAATCGTAACTAATTTTTAGACAATTCTGTACATTTCATGTTCTTGCGTAACTTGTTTGCAATTGTTTTCTTACAACAAAGTAAATTTCATGTTTCAATACAATGTTATTACGAGTAGTTGTTTTTAAAGCACATGGAGTACACACAATGCGAGTCGAGCTAATTAGTACGCAGATTTGGAAATGTTATGAACAATAGCTATTGAACGTCGTTTGTGCATTATGAAAGCCATTGAAATTATCTTGTAGATATTGTGGACATGGTTCAACAAGTAAAACACAATTAATGTATGTAGTAAATTCTGAATTTGCAGCAACGCGAGTGCGGAATGTCCGACAAGTTTTAAGTGTTTCGATTATTATTAATCCAGAACATTCTTTTCAAGCTCTGCAACAATACAAGTCTCGGAAAAAACAAACAATCTGAAAGAGGAAGTTACGAACTTTCCCGATAATTCAATACGGTACCAATTGGCTGTACATCATTCTGAACATTCGTACTTCAATATACAGGGTGTTCCAAAAATGTACTTCCTTAAAATAAATTATACCCAAGGTCATTTGAAGTAATTTTTTCCTTTGCGAAAATATTCTGCGTGGCTTTATTATGGGGAGTTATTAGCGAAAAACGCAGAGCAATCAGAGCGCGGCTACCGCAGACGGATTGCGGCTCGGCCAATGCCATCGCTTCGCTCAACGGGATCGCGTTGTGATTGGTCCGTCTTTTTCTTTAATAACTCCGTAACGAAGCCGCGGAGAACATTTCCGCGAAGGAAAATGTTACTTCAAATGCCCTGAGGTATCCGTTAAAAGCAGAGATCGAAGCAAACAGTAATCATTCGAAAAAATTCTGTTCAAATTCTATGTTTAGCTTAGGAAATCTCTGTCAAATTTTTATGGAAAAAAAATATTACCCCTAGTTACTTCTTCGAAATCTATCAAGAATGTCTAGGGCTCCTTCGATGAAAACTGTATATGTTATAGGTACCAAATCGGCCTGGTTTAGCCGGTAAAGCAGATTTCTTCTTTTTTATAAACCTGCAAATATCTCGGAAACTATGCGAGATATGGCAAAATATATACAGACCTTCTTTGTAGAAAATTAAATTTCCAACAATTTATGTCGTATGACATTTTTTATCAGCTGCGCAGTTTCCAAGTTGCAGAACAACTGCCTCCCCCCCCCCCCCCCGAGATATTTACAGATTTATGAAAAATAGGAAATCTATTTTATCAGCTAAACCAGGCCCATTCGATAGCTGTGACATATACATTTTTTTCTTAAAAAACCCCAAGGACACAAATTTAACCTCTAAACAAGGGGCCACGGAAATCGTAATCTCCCCACTAACACCATAGCACGTACATTTTCTACAAAACTCTACTCTTTCAATATCGTAAAGTAGAAAAGAAAGTGAAGTCTCATATTCAGGTACTCTGATGGCGGTGCTGCTGAACACTGGCATGATGCTAGCGTACGCGATCGGTCTCTCGGTGTCTCGATTCACGATGTCGATGATCGCGGTGTCCGTTCCGCTGGTGTTTCTGATGTGCTTCGTTTGGATGCCGGAGAGCTCTGTGTTCCTAACGAAGAAGAACAAGCTCACGTCCGCCGAGAAGACTCTGAAATGGGCGTTGGGCAAGGACAACGTGGCGGAGGAGCTCGAGGAGATCAAAAGGATCGTAGCCACGGAGGATTCTGGGAGCGAGATGACGTTTACAAGATCATTGAAGGAGATGTTGAGCAAACGACAAAATCGAAAAGCGTTCGGCATCGCTATAATAGTTCTGAGCGCGTTGACTTTAACGGGGGCGGCGCCGCTGTTGGCTTACCAGTCGTTCATATTCGAGGAAGCTGGCTTCGATATATCGACGGATTTCAGCATAGTGTTGACCGGCTGCGCCCTCGTGCTGGCTGGTGCTATGTGCGTGATGCTGGTCAGGAGCCTAGGGAAGAGATTGCTGCTGCTTCTATCGACGCCGGTGTGCGTTCTGTCGTTGGTGACGCTGGCCGTCTTCTTCGGCCTCCTCTCGAATGGCCAGGACGTTTCCAAGCTCCGATGGGTGCCCACCGTGTTCCTCGTGATTTATGTTCTCGGATACGGGCTTGCTCTGAACCCAATACCGCTCGCCTACGTCGGCGAGATCTTCCACGTCGACGTCAAGGTGCCCGCGGCCATATTTTGCTCCCTTTATTACGCCCTCACCACGACCACCGTCGTGAAATTCTATCAGGTAGGTTTCCGCGCGACTGGTAATGACGCACTTACGCGGCGAACGATTCGTGAGCGGCCCGCGCGTAATTTAGGTCGCGTCGGGACGCGCGTACAACCCCTGGGAAATTTTAATCCTTAATGGGTCGCCATACCACCTCCCACGGCTTCCGAAATCGAGTTTCTTTTGCATTTTCTTGTACGTACCTAACCCTCGCAGAACATATTTGGCACCAAGGTTTTCATATGTATTCACAGTTTTGACAATAATTTTATATCAAGAATGACAACTATTAAATGACGAGAACTGTTTCGGATTTTATTAATGCATACATTTTTATTTAGTGCACTTGATTTTCTTTAAATATTTATGACACCAAGGTTTTCATTTATATTTACAGTATTAATAGTTTTGACAATGATTTTATATCAAGCATGACAACTATTAAATGACGAGTACCATTTCGGATTTTATTAATGGATACATTTTTATTTAATGCACTTGATTTTATTTTCTCTAAATATTTATGACACCAAGGTTTTCATATTTATTGACAGTATTAATAGTTTTGACAATGATTTTATATCAAGCATGACAACTATTAAATGATGAGTACTATTTCTGATTTTATTAAAAGATATACTTTTATTTTTGTTTTTATTTTCATTTAATGCATTTAATTTTATTTTCTCTAAATATTTGACACCAAGGTTTTCATTCGTATTCAAAGACAACTATTAAAGGACGAGTACTATTTCGGATTTTATTAATGGATACATTTTAATCTAATGCATTTAATTTTATTTTGCCTATAATCATTTAATGTGGTATTGCATTTTGCCATACTTTATGTTTTAAAAATATGAATCGTCCGAAATAGAAAGGACACACGTCATGAAATATCGAAATTTTTATAATTTAATTTTGCTAACGATTGCACAGAATAAGAGTGCCTTATTATTTCAAGAAATGCATTGTTTATAACATTTACGAGACGAACTCACTCTCGTATGCACATGTACCATTTCCTTCGTTAGTGACGACTGGAACGTACCTGTAAATTTTTAAACATCCCCCCAGCCAGACCTGACCTAACTTACCTCCTTCATGTGATTCGCAATTTTGTAATACTTATACCTCGTACTTTTAGTCAAGAGACTCGAACATCCGCGAGCATAATCGATCATGGATGAGCAAGTATTGGTAGCCAAATAAATTTTCGAACACGCAGAGTTTCGCTGAGAAACATTTTCCCCGGATTTCGCAAGAGTCTTATGCTTTTCTGCTTTCTGGAGTGTTAAATTGATTTGACTACTCGAGGGATAGAGTCAACAGCGCAAAAACGTCTTCCCAGCACTTTATCAGATCCGAATTTAAACGATAAAAGTGGTTGCAAAATACTTTCCTGATAACGACCTAAATTCCGGGTTTTCCTCTCGCCGCTGGAGGAAATCGTTGGCGCAAACGAACGTTTCAGAAAGTACGCGCGCGCGCGCGCGCACGCACCGAACACCATAACAGAGTAATAGTTTCTCGCATTGTTCGTAGGTATTGCAAGAATCGTACGGTACATACATGCCCATAGTGGCGTTCACTGCGATCACATCGGTCATTTGGATTCTAATCTACCGATACGTGCCGGAGACTGAGGGAAAGACTTTGGAGGAAATACAAATTGAGTTGAGAGGAAAATACTGAGGATGTTCGCTCCTCGCTGCACCGTGATGTACTTAATAAATGACAAGACAACTCGCATTATTTAAACGTGAAATTTTATTTTTTATTTTTCCGAATGATCAACCACCAATGTACAGGGTGGCTTTCTTGTGGGACTGTACCATTTTGAAATCGAAGAATCGCCCAGCCAATATTGACTATTTTATTGGGAGAAACGTCAATGAGAAAAATTTGTTGTTTATTGTATATTTCTTTCAATAATCTAGTCATAAATTTTCTAAAACTGACAACTCTGAATGCACGCAGTTAAGGATGTTTTGGAGCTATATAAAAACGCAACAAAATTTTTGAAAATTTTACAATATATAATTCTTACTAAATTAATGCAATTACCAAAGTTTAGGTTCGATTCACTGCACCGTTTAAGAATTATAGCAACTTAAAGTTTGCACATTTTAACACGTCTTCTTATGGAGAATTCATAAAATTCCACTTCAAACCCTATTTAAGCCTTGAAAAAACGCAACTAGAAACTCCAGTTTTTTTTATATATAGTAAAAATTATGTAATTAATTATGTTCAAAATTTATTAGGATTCACTAAACAGTTACGAAGCAAAAAATTATAAACTGTTACAAAACGTCAAATTTATCGTGTTTTCATCTCAATAATAATCATGGATATTGCTTTCTGAAGTGTTTTTAATTTATTTAAATATTTAAGTATTTATATATTGAATATCACAAATTTATTATCTTGAAGTTCAAATCAGAGGGTACAATTATTCGCAAAAGTCACTTACAATTTTTTATAATATGAAGACAATTTGATTAAAAAATAAATATAACATAAAATTCACTAATCAAACGAAAGCTTTTTAAATTAATCTACTTTTTTCATGCAAAATATACTCGTGAATGGTTTTCATTGCCAATATATTGATGGATTTCGAATTTCTTTTACTTTTGTCTCCCATTGTACCTCCAGAACATCCTTAATACCTTGACTTTCCCTAATTTGTTAACTGAAATAAAAAGCTCGTCATTCAAAATACAGTGTAAGTAATCCATGCGAAACAGAGTCATCTGGAATTACTATAGCTCGCATGACGTTGCTGCGAGAGCACGTGTAGCCACACAAACCTGTACAGCGTCGCGTCACACAGCATACCGGAAGCAGAAAAAGAGGGGAGAAAAGGTCGGTGGTGATCAATACCGACGTACTACTGGTACCGTGGAATCAGACGCGGCGTAGAGGACAAACTGTAATTTCGACGAATTACAGTCGAAACTGGCCGGGAAAGAGACTGGCAGGATGAGGAAGCGAGAAAGAGAGTCCTGGGACTCGTTTGATCGCGAAGTTCCGCGTCTGCAAAGAGAATCGCAAAGCAGCGAGATCTCGTGCAACGATAGCGAGGGTTCACGGGCGCGGGCCTGGTCGGGCCGGGCCGGGCCGGGCGTTCCGCTGGAAACTATTTGACTTCCGGTGAAAAATGCGCGTGCCGCGTAACCAAACTACGGACCCGCGTTAACTTCCCTCTACTGTTTGTTTTTAACAGCAAGCCGTTGCTGATTTGTTTACCCTCTTCGCGTTGTGCGAAATTCCGCCTAGCCAAGCGCGCACTTTGCCGTCCGCGTTTAGGCGACCCGTTGGGGGTTTTTGTTTTTTCGTCGCATCAGTTTCACTATTAATGGCTCTCGAATACCTGTATGGTCACCATGAACCGCATCATTGAGAGGCAAGTATATTCAATACACGTTTGCACAGTAGCTACTTCGATAATTAGACTTTTGATAAAAACATATTGAAAAATACTGTTACCAATCGACATTGTTCGGAAAATCAATTTCGACTTCAAGCTTATTTCTTGCAATTTAGCTTGCCAAAAGTAGTAGAATTTACTTTTTGAAAAAAAAATACTCCGAGGAAAATAATTTAACGCGAGAGATTTTAATTATTTCGTGTGAAGTACGGGTCGATGCGAATTAATTAATGTGGTGGCCGTATAACTGGTGCGTGTGTGTGTGTGTGTGACTATTATGATACTCTCTACATTTATTCTTTCTCTCTCGCGAAAATATTGCGTGTCACTCGCTCTCGAAATGCGAACAAAAAATCCGAATTCCGAATTCCCTTTGCACTTTAGCCTAATTGTCCCGCGGCACTTTCCGCAATCACAGAAATGTAACTTTTCAAACGTTCCCTTCCGCTTGCAAATAACATTGCTTACTTTACATAATTGTCTCCCCGTCGCCGAGTCACAATACGCAGAAACCAGTTTCCGTTAGATTCATGTTTTTGTCTGTATTATTTCAACAATTATGTGTTTGATTTTACATCGAAAAAGGAGACGAGTAATACAACAGGATTTTATTATATTAAATTTCCAGCTGTTGTTCTTTTATTTCCTGGTCGACAAATAGCCCCCCACGTATTATACCCAACGTTTCTATAAGCCGCCGCGCCGGTTCTCTAGAATTCTTCCCTTGGAACAGAATTTTCCTCGTAATGAAAGCTTTCACCTTTCCCGGCGATGGTCTTAAACGCAATAATAAAATACCGGTTTAATATTCGCAGTTTCATAAGCTTCGAGAGTGTGTCAACCTCTTTTGTGCCTGTCAATAGCACCGGATTCGGGTAAACATCCAGCGTACAAACTGTGCGACTCCAAAATAGGTATTTAAGTGTTTGTTCTGCGACCATTAATGGCGAACGAGAGCCATGTTCGCGTGAAATTGAATTTACTTCTTGTTAGCTAGTAAAATATAGCAACGTTTCGCAAACCCGTTTCGCATACCTGAAATGCATAACCAGACCCTCCAACGTGCAGTAACAGTGAAAAAATTGTTAGGCGAACAATGGTGCCTCTGAACATTTGATTAAGACGATATCGACGAAAATATTTTATTTTATTAAACGACAGCCTCTTTTAACAAGTAGATTCGTATTAAATTATAATGCTGCATTTTTCATACGCAAAGCTGGAATCATAGGCAAATGCAGAACATAAAAATCATTTCTGAATTGCAGCATCATTTTTTGTATTGTCACAATGCCTAACTAACGGTCAATAGAAAGAAAAGACAATGGATGCCAGTATTTGTTGGAAACGATTTTCCATATTTTCCATTGATTCTAGCTTCGAATCAAAGACATATTAACACGTTGGATAAACAATTACGAAAATTAAGAAAATATTAAAATTCTCGACTGACGGCAGGTTATCCACTGAATGAGAATTAACAAATTAATGGGTGTCCTATCCGTGACTAGACTGCGAATTTTTATGCATTTCTGGCTTCTGAGAATTTTCTAGAAATGCTAAAATAGAAAATTCTCACAGAATTTAGTATGATTTTTATTTATTTCAGATCCGCAAAGGATACCACTGGAAATCATATGTTGAATGATTCTTCTTTCTTAAAATGTCAATGTAAAAATTGTAAATTACATAAACATCCGGAGTCTATGCATAACTCTAGGAGCTCACCTAGGAGTTCAATAAATTGGACATTCATGCTAGTTCGGATAACTGTCTTATGTTTTTCATTAGTAGACTGCGAATCTTTATGCAAAATAAAAAATTTTCTTCGTCAATAACAAGACACAGAACACATACAAATTTCTTTCTATTTTTAACAATTTTAATAAATTGAATGTAACATGTGGACGGTCTTAAATTTTTACAGAAAAAATTTTAGGTCTTAATGTTGTTACTGTTTTAAATTACATCCACTCGACCTATTCATTAGTAGAATAACCAATAGAGACTTAATATTTCTTTAAGGCGATGCGCCTTCTCGATTACTATAAATGCAGCTGTGTGAATGGCAGGTTCTCAATTACCTCGGTGCATCTCGAAAATGCAGCAGGACCTCCGCAAGAGCAAATATATACGTACACCTTATCCCTAAGCAGCCGGGCGCGGCGGAACGCGTCCGTCTCCGCGTCTTACGTATTCCTGGACACTTAGGTCTACGTGCCCGTCATACGTCTCCGGCAGAGTGTTTCGTATGCCGGTGTGTTAATGCGTTTCCGTGCTCCCGATTCGCGGAGCACACCAACACACCGGCACGCGTGTTTCGAATACCTGGACGGTTTGAGGAGAGCATAGCGCGCTCGCGCCCGCGCACGAGATCAAGATTGATAGGCTACGAGTCGCAACACGTATGGAGCATCCACTTAGCGGTGCATTATCCCGATGAGAATGTGTACAGGCTGGATCTTACTTAATGCAACGGCTGCAATCCTGATAATGACAGCCACTTGTCCGCGAAGGAACTGCCGTGAACTCTCGCACTAACCGGCAATTGCGGGCAATTCCCTGCGACTCTTTGCGAGGAACGGCCATCGCCCTGGTCACCCTACACATGCTGTCCCAAAAATGTACTTCCTTGAAATAGGCGATTACCGAGGTCATTTGAAATAACTTTCTCCTTTACGAAAATGTTCTCCGCGGCCTCGTTCAGGAGTTATTAACGAAAAACACGGACCAATTAGAGCGCCTCTACTAGCGGCTCGCGCTGAGTCTGGCGTTGGCATTGGCCGAGCTGGAATCTGTCTAATATCTCTTGAACAGACCGGCCCAGAACATTTTCACAAAGGAAAAAGTTTCTTGAAACAAGCTCAGGAATCTGCCCTTTCAGGGAAGAACATTTGTGGGACATCTTGTATTTATATTACCTTATAATATTGATAATGGCAATATTATGAAGCGGTTTGATCAGGAAATAATATTATAGACTGCAGATTTAAACCAGGTGGTTTATTTAGTAAGTACAATATTGTTACACGTAGCTGATATCTCCCAGGTATTACATTGTTTCTAAATTCTTATGGAACTTTAAGGGGATTATAAATTATTGTGTGACACGATATTAGCGATACAAAACTCTGTCCTCTTCTCCGTAAATTTTCCTTAACTATTACGTATGGTGACATAAATTAGCGTGTTTACGTATTACCATACATTAATATAAAAATCGAGGAATGCTGTTTTTACATACATATACTTCAAATGGAAAAATTGATAAGTTTAAATATAGTGACGACATCACGTTCCACAGGAAACCCGATATAACCTCAAGGCATGCAAATATTTGAAACATTTAAAACTGGAAAATAAATAAACCGACCCATGCTTACATGAAATTTTCCGCATAATTTACGACGTACCATTGCGATACGTTCAAACAGTTCCCTACTGTAAAGCCGCGTGCAAATTCCAGGAATGCTCTGCACAGTTTTTTCCCTCTTGTTTGCTCGAATACCTAGTACAGAGAATAATACGTTTCTGATAAACAAGAAGTATGTTAATTCAGCAGTCTGCGGTAGAGTCCAGTCGATTGTTGGTCTCTTCGATGCTGCGTTCGATGGAAAATGTTTTTTCTGTTTATTCGGAGGAGATAATAAAACGCATCGGCGGAAATAAACCCCGGAATTTGCTTCCTCGAATAAGAGCACAGGAACTTGAAATAGTACTACTATAAAACTGAGTAAATCGGGTTACGTCAAATCATCGTTTCACGAATGTAATGATGTATTATTTGTTTATTTTGTTACACGAATGTTTTTTCATAATTTATAAACTTTTATAATTTTTAATTTCACTTAGACTTTCAGATCATAAAGTTATTCGATACAAACACATTTTCAAATGGGACAGTTTTCAATATTTTTATATTTATTGTACATAATAATATGTATATGGGTCTTTATGCATTTATATTTAAAATTGTAAAAGACAGAGAATTTGGAAACATCGATTACGTTTTTGATCATTTACAACTTACTTAAATTATTAAAGAAAGAAAAATCATTTGGCTCCTGTTTCTTGCAATCGATGCACGATATTTTTATATTAAAGATCCACAGTTAATTTATCGAAACTGATAATAAAATTGAAATTTCATTTGGTTCTTGCGATATTTGATCATTATATTTGATTTCTGCTTTTAATGACGTCAGAGAATATAGTGTAATTGATACGTTGCTATTTTAATAACGAACAAAATTGTCTTCTCCTGGAACGTCATTTCGCTAGTGTATAAAATAACGATGGGAAATAACTTACCGATGAATTTCTGGTTTTGAGTCATCCTTTCGCCAAAGCAAATCGGCTGCTCTCACGAGCTTCCGTGTGTTGCACGTGTGCCCATAATTGCGGTTGATAAATCGCGACGATCGCTCTTAATTACCGGCGAAATTGTACCGAAAGCTTTTAAATAATCCTGGTCACGTACGTCTGGTATCGATTAACCAACTTTTTCGAAACACCTCTTGAATCGAAAGGAAACTACCTTTTCACAGTTACCTATTAGCAATTACTCGTGAATATCGGAGCAAATCGACGTACTTTTTTAATTAAAATTACAAATACATCGATTCGTTAGTACCTTTTCATATTATGGACTATTAATTCGGTATTAAACCGTGTATCGTGTCCTATCGTTTTATTAAAACCTGAATTAGAAATTCATATACAGGATGTCCCAAAATGAGTGCGTTAAATTAAAATGGGAGGTTCCTTGGGTCATTTGAAGCGACATTTTCCTTATCAAAAATGGCGCCCGCGGCTTTGTTTAGGAGTTATTAACGAAAAACACGGACCAATCAGAGCGCGACCTAGACGAGCGACCTAGACCAACGAGCGTTTAGGACACCCTGTATACACATGTGTCATTTAACTACTGCAAATATTTTGCACCTGTGTTCCTATAATTTTAAATATTTAAGCAATAATTTCATTCTGATCTTTACAATTATTTTTATCTGAATATTCACTATATCTGTTAATTTGTTTACTTTATTTTTTTTGTGTTCTATGTATAGAACGAAAGATATATTACATATGAATACTGCAGGGATGCACAATTTACTTGACGACGCTTGACAATTTCTACGTTGTCCCCAATGTCAGACACTTATCCGATCCTTTCAATCTTCCCATTTTATTGGATCGTTTGCACCGCTAATTGAGTCAAAGATCGAAATCGCACAGGCTCGAATCGAGTGTCAACTTTGCACACTTTGATGGAGGGTTGTTCGATCCTCTGGCAACGTGTCCGTTTACGAGTCCGGTCGGTTTCAAGCCTCGCTTCTTCGTTCCGTTTCCCTTTATTATTTTCGCCGGTGCGCGTGCGGCGCGCGGTCGTTTCAATGGATTGCGGGTACAACAAACGCGAGTCAATAAATCCTGCGGAAATAAAAGGACAGAGAGAGAGAGAGAGAGAGAGAGAGGGGGGGGGGGGGGGGGAGCCAAGAATGACAAAGCGTGGCTCGCGGTAGGCAGGACACGTCGCCGACGAATTATCCACTGTGGCAGATCAAATACAATCTTGTAAGAGCGTTTCACGGCCTTCCACACAGCATGTGTGTCTGCGCGGACCAAAAAGGCGTCTGTCCCTTCCAGACCCGCGGACCTGTATCGTCCCCTGAACGATGTTAAATCGATCGAGTCCAGCTTTGTCCGCATGATCGCTCAAGAGCGGTTCGCTCCTGGTGGGACAAAAACAGCGTGGCAGACAGAACCAGTGGGAAAGGGAGAACGAGAATAGACGAAGCCGAACGAGCGGTGGGAGTGACCGTCGATACGATTTCAAGGTCAACGAAAGCGACGCTAAGTTTTTGGCAAAATCGTTTCGCCTGGACAGAATAATATTAGGTATTTAAATGTTCCATCGAGAATATTTTTCATCGCAGTTGACCTTGAACGACCTTGAATGACCTTGTGCGATCGTTGGTCACTGTAAGCGTCTTATGAAACGTTTTATTAGATAGTACATAGAGAATATAATTATAATTTAAGACAATAGTTGACCTTCATATGTCCTCTACACGTCAACTAACAAAAAAGAAAATGATTAATTATGAGGAATTATATACAAGCAATTTGCCAGTAGATGTAATCACTATCATGGGGAGTTAGATCAGTGCGATTCGGCATTCAGTTTGAATCCGTGTCGCATCGGGCAAACAATTAATCTCAGCAGGTACAAAGTAATTTCTGGAAACCGAGGGTGGAAAAAAAAGGGTGACACGAGTCCGAGGCAATACGATAGGTCCCTAAATCACTCAATTCGGTGGAGTCGGAACCAACGATCCGAGGGTCGTTGAGCACAATACAGTCAATCACAGCGGTCATGGGACACCACACAGATAACCACGGCGGTTGTGAAAACCGATACTGAAAACCACAGGGACATGCAAGTCGATACTGACAGGGCATCAAGCACTTCATCGGCTCCCCAAGTCATAAGACCAGATATCGACAACTTTGGAGAGGTAAGTATCGATACTGAACCCTATGTAGTCAAATCGCAGAGGTCATTGGCGTGCGACTGACAACCACATTGCGGATCTTTATTGGAAAATACAAATTTTCGGAATCTTCTTCGAATTATTTGAATAAGTCGAAAATGGCGTAGAAATATTCATGAATTCTTTTAATGTCTTCACAGTTCTCTATTTTATCTTTTCTAATAACATTCGCGAGATTATTAACAATAGGACTATAAATTGCTTTATAATAATAACAAGATTTATTCCGACTTCATAAGATTTTTATGAATTTATGACAAAAAAGAGTAGGTGTAATTTAAAAAAAATAGTAGACAAATTTGAATGTACTATTATATTATTTTCAACCTACTAAACATTATAGGGATGGAAATAAATTTCTATTTCACACAAGTTTGTGGCAATTCAGGTATGAAATTTTTATTTTGCTAATTATAATATACATTTGACTACAGAACCGAGATAGCACCGTACGTCCATAGGACGCCCGTTTTATGTCCAGTTTACGTCCACACGTCCTAAGTATATTAACAAAATTGCTTCTGAAAACATTTTTGTAACTTAAATAATTCTAAATGGAAAAATCAGCATAATTTTGATGTGACCGGTAATTTTAGTGTTAAATTCATAGGAGGAGCCACCGTAGGCTCCCATATTTCCCGGAAAGGGTGAAAAGTCAGGATAGTAAAGTCTCTCAGTGCATAACACGCGGGGATCGCGTTTTTGAAGAAAATCACAGGCATCGATCGATGGCGCAGGAACCTTCGAACACCGGAGTCCGACCAGCGTTTCCGGTCGACGACGCCACCGGCGGAACAATGCGTCGCGATATGTCACGCGTTCCAAAGTGTCCTCGACGCGACGTGCCATTAATTGGAATTCAAATGGACATAAACATCTCCCGAGCGTGGTCAGTGCCAGCAAGATGCACCCGATCGAAGGGTCGAACACCTCTAGATGTAGACTGCCGCCTGCTCGTAAATTACGCGGAATCGCTGAAATTACTCAACGTTTTTCCCTGTTTCCGTAGCTCGAACCACTGAATACATACCGTCGAGACGGTTTATGGGCTGGTTTTCTGATCGGGTTATACTGCCATTCGAATTTTCTTTGTGTCTGTTGGTCAATCTATTCGTCGGTGATGACTGTTCTGACTCGATGCAGCACGTTTATGTGTTTATGACCAACGTGAGTAGACGAAAATTGTAACAATTTACTTGAATTTATTAAAATTATTATAAAATGTATACGGGGTGTTCCCAGTGTTGCTAGATCAGGGAATTGACACGAATCGAGGGGAATACCCTCTCTCTGCCAGTACTGGATCAGTCACGTGAGACATTGTGACGCATGCGCGACAGAGACGCGTCACGTGACCGTACCGTGGCGGAAGCGTGGGGGAACAGCGTCGTAGAAGGGGAAGTGTAGAGTGGGAGACAAGTTTTGTTTTTGTGATAGGATCCACTATGTATATTTCGTCATAGTGAACTATATGTTACATTAAATTATGTGGTATTTTCAATGCTATGCTAAATTATAGTATATTATATGATATTTTCAATGGTATACTCCATAATACGTAATATTATATGGTATTTTCAATTCTATAGTTCATGTTACGTTATATTATATGGTATTTTCAATGCTATGCTTCATCTTATGTTATATATAAGGTATTTTCAATTCTATAGTTCATGTTACGTTATATTATATGGTATTTTCAATGCTATGCTTCATCTTATGTTATATTATATGGTATTTTCAATTCTATAGTTCATGTTACGTTATATTATATGGTATTTTCAATGCTATGCTTCATCTTATGTTATATTATATGGTATTTTCAATTCTATGCTATACAAAACGTGACAGATGGTGAAAATAATTGGGTCCGAAGAGCAAGCCTAATGGGCAAACAAATTTTCCTTATGATTAATATTAAAAGTTACCTGGTCAACAATTTCTTATCCGGTTTTTTTTTTAAATATTTAACAGACATCCACAACTGACAAACCGAAAAATTCTTTTTCCTTTCGCATTTTCGGGCGCTTCCAGTCAAAGGGAATCGATGCAATATTTTATGGATACTTTCGGCGAACAACGAAACACGCCAGGATATTCGAACCCCCTCCAGCCATCGCCTACGCCGGCAACTTTTTTAATTACCGCATTTGTTATTTCTCCGTCCTCTACGATCGCGTTCCGGCCCGATATCGACGATGTTCGAGAACTGGCCGTTCGTTGGCCGTGTATGAGAACGGATAAAAATCGTTCGGTGAAACTGAATTTCCATTATCCGCTAACGCGGCCCTCTGGCCGCTGGCTGCCGCCGGCCCCCGCCATTGAAATATGGTTCAAAGGAGCCGGCTACATGGACAGCGCGAACGCTGCCATGATAAAACCATCGAACGATATTTTGATGGCGGCTAATAACTGATCGTTTTAACGGATAGCGAGAACGTAGCTTTCGGGAAATAGACGAATAAATCTCCGCAGGAAATGAACGCGCCTGATACTCGGCTCGAGCGATCTTTTGGCCAATTGGGTCTTGGCGGTTTTCACCTGTGCAAAATCGCGAGCGGGCCAACGAAATGGTTTCTCGAAAGTTGGATATTGATCAGTTTTTTTTTCGTACGTTTCTCCAATCGAATGTTCTTGGAGGAACTTTTGTAATTTAATTATTCATTTTTGCGAATTAATGCAGAAATACTTTCATGTCATGGATCAAGCAAGCGTATTGGTCGACGAGGATTCATTTCATAAAATAAATGTGCGGTTTCATCTTCATTAGAAGCTCGTTAAAATTCTGTTATTTTATACATCCGCCGAATCTTATTAATTTATTTCGACCGATATCAGAGTACGTATAAAATTAATAAATTTCACGTTATTACTCCAATATAACGATCTTATATTTTATAATATTAACGATAATATTTTGATAATTTAAAAACCGAAATTTTGTTTAAATATTTACTGCTATGAAAAATTTCGTTTAATCCTGGAAATCAAAATTGCTAAAACGTGCATCGATTGCATTCATATAACCTTTATTATACATAGTCGTACTATTATGGACTCCATCTGAATTCGTGTTACGCTATCGTAATGATTTGATTGAAGTTTCTATACTAACTTTGGTATGTTTACACGTTAACTTTGCAGGTAACAAATTTAGATGTATGATATTATTGTCAGACCTGTACAGTGATTGGATGTATTTCGCTAGATTCGTGCTTCTGTTAGATAACATTCAAGTTAGCTATCTTCGTGCTCGAATATTTTGTATTGTTATTGTCAAGCTTTAATATCTAAAGCTATGTTTCATGTTTTAATATTTAACCGGAAACCCGTCGAAACATAGTTTGTACAGTAATTCGAAATTTTTCATCGTAATTTTTTATCATAATTTTAGTATGAACTAAATTCATAGTTACAACATAAATATATTTTTCTCATGTATAAAACATAGTTGCACTTAAAAAGCAAACTTCACCGCAGGAAGTTCCTCGAATTAGCAATATAAAGAAAAATTGTCTTGGCCAGAAAGTTTTCCGGTCCGCGGCATTTAATTTCCATAAAAAAAACTTTCCTGTATCTCGAACAGCTTTCGAGATAATCAACGCGATACGCGCTCACGGCAGAGACACCCTCTCAGCACAGCGATACACGTGTCCAAGAATTTTTCGCGAAGTAATTTTCGTCCGTCGAGTTGGTTGGATATACGTAACCGAGTATATTTTCTGGAATCGCCTGGCCTCGGAGCAACAAAAGTTGACTGGTCCGTTTCAACGGAATAGTATCGCGACGGAGGGCGGCCAATTTGTCGAGCATGCGATTCATAGGGACGATCGAGCGCGACACCTTCGATCATCGGCGAAGTTATGAAAACAGCTGCGAGGCGTTACGTGGAAATGGAACGCGGAGAGAATTGCCGGCGTATTTTCGCTCATAAGAACTCGGGAACGACGGAAGTCTGTGTTCCCGTGTGTGCAGCCCGGGTGAATTTCGTCGAGCGGGATGGAAACACGGAATTTTTCGTCATACGGCATGCCTGCCACGTACCGCATGACACAAATTGAAATTCTTGTTTCGCTTATTGATATTTGTCGCCTCGGTCAATCGCGGTCATATCGACTTCGTTACGCGAACCGTCTATTGCTCTATCAGTCACGGTAACCTCGCGTGCTAGGGTGTCATTTTTGGCCTTATTTATTCTGATATATTAATTTTTATCTTTATTAGTTTCTATTGGAACGAATAGTAGTTCACTACGCGCCCGCAAGAGCGCGCCCCAGAGTCGCCAGTTGAGGGGAATACCCCCACTCTGCCAGTACAGTCACGTGATGTTGTGACGCGTGCGCGACGGCGAGGGAACGCGTCACGTGACTAGCGTCGTAGAAGGGGACGGTAGAGTGGGGATACAGTCTCAATCTGGCGACCTTGGCGCGTGCTAGGGTGCCATTTTTCGCCTCATTTATTCTGATAGATTAATTTATATTTTTATTAGTTTCTATTGGAACGAATAGTAGTTCGCTACGCGCCCGCAGGAGTGCGCCCCAGAGTCGCCAGTTGAGGGGAATACCCCCACGCTGCCAGTACAAGATTAGTCACGTGACATTGCGACACGTGCGCGACGGAGAGAGAACGCGTCACGTGACTAGCGTCGTAGAAGGGGGAGGTAGAGTGGGGATACAGTCTCAATCTGGCGACCTTGGCGCGTCCTTGTACAAAAGTCTTTCCACGTCAAGACCAGTTTTAGTCGCACGTGGTTAATGTTTAAGCATTAAAAATATAAATTTTTGTCTCCTACGAACAGGCCAATCAGGATAAAGAACTTCCGATTATTGTAACTATGAAGAAAATACGTGGTTAAAATATATCCAAATAACTAAATAAATGAAAATTCGAGTAGAATCTCCTTAGGCTCCAAAAACCGGCAATTTCATTGTAGTTGTTTTGTTCGCAATTCCATCGGCATGATTGCACCTCGTGACATCAAATCCATCGTATCCACGACTGGCTGGGGGAAAATTGTTTTTGCATTCCATTATCCGCAAGAGCGACGACACCATCGCCGAGAAATTTTACACGTACCGAGGAATTGTACGATGATCGATCGCCGGTTCGCCAGAGATCGATCGATCGATGGTATGGATCTCACGGGAACCGGAGAGTTCGTCGTTGGGATTTGCCGCACGGGCAATTATTAAATTGCATCGATTATTAATTTCGCGTGTCGGCGTAGAATAATTGGACTTCAATGGTGAGTTTTGGCGGTGTGGACAATGCAGTCGTTATAACAAATTGCAAAATTTAGTGCCTCTAATTTCTTCGATTAACAATTAAGGCTGGTATTCAATGCACTACCATTGAATGGCTTGTTAAAATTACACTAGAAACGATTGAATAAAAAAATGAACTGAACATTATTTTTCACTACAGAAGGACTTTAATAAGTTGTACTAACCACAACGTATTTTATAATATAGTTTTGGATATGTGTATTCTCACGAAATGAAAATTTGTTGCGACAATTTCAAGCCACTCGAACCAAATAAATATCGATGCTCTTAAATAAAGAATAGGTATGCACAATCAATAAATGACAATGTGATCAATAAATAAGCTTCGTAGTAAGATTCAAAAATTTATTGTTCATTTATCCATAAAAGGGAATTTTGTATTGACAAATGAACACCACCATGACGGTATCAACAACAGTGCAAAGCTTCCAGGAACGTCATTTATAATTTTCGAAAATTCATGTCGATACGTTCGTGTCGATTCACTTATAACCAGTTCCTCTTGCCGGTTTATACTAGTTTTTTAATAAATATTCGCAAGCTCCCCACTGTCAATTTTTATTTACTCAATGTGTTTTTCTCTCCAAACGATTTGTTCCGTGTCGGAGTGAAATATGTTCTATTATTTATTTTCCCGCGAGTGAATTAACGATACACGGCGCTTCAGTTTTCCCATTGTGAAATACAATTTCGGGTCCTTCAAAATTGCAACAACATTGATGAAAAATTTAATGCAATGCGAATATATATATTTATGTTACTTTGTTGTATACAGATATAGATGTTATTTAAACAATTCCATACCACGTTTCATTAAAAAATAAATCATTTTGTAATAAACGTGAATTCCATTCGAATGGAAAATGACGTAGTTGTTCAAAATACTCGTCCTTAATTTTCGAAATGTTCGATAAAATGTTGCATAAAATATACGTAACGTGAATAGTTGAAATGGAGTACTGAAAAAATTGTAAAAATGCTGTATAAAAAAAACCTGCATTAATAAGCTTGGAAATCCGATAACAAAGAGGATTTAAGTAATACGAAATATTTAAAACGATTTAATTTCATGTCTGCATGTAATCTTTCGTTCTTGGCATTAAAAAAGTAGAGATGTCAGCATTAAAAAATCGATTTAATAATTTTCCAGAAGATCTTATAATCGATAAGTTTAACGCAATATAGATTTATTTTATTCCTCCTTTCTCCTTCGTTGATAAAAATGCAAACATGTGTTAATTAAAGTGAAATACCTCGGACAATATTTATTGTTATGAATGTAGAGGTCAATGTTAAGGTCAAACCAGCGTGGCTGACGACTTCAGCAGATTATGTTTCTTCATTACCGAGCCGATTAAATGTATTCTTAAATTTAAGTTTATTACGTGGTCCACCGCCTTTTGTGAGGCAGCCCCTGCGAAACGAGGAGAGGTCTTACAACGTGCGGAAACGTTGACGAAGATGGGATGAAGCGTTCCAACACTCAAGGATTATCTTAATACTCTCCCTGGCCATCTCTGTCTGGCTTAAGTCTACTCTGGTGGCTCTTTCTCTTGTTCTCTAGAGGGTAGACACTTTCATTGGGTTCGTATCCTCTGACAGACGATTACCCTTGCTCGAGGGGACAAGTAACGCCAGTCTCGATAGATTTAACATTGTTTTGTTACGGATAAGGATTACGAAAGAAATCAATTTCTGACTCAATAGCGAGACACTGTACCATCCTCGGAAGTCTCAAGACTATAATACCGGGTGTTCGACTAGGGAGAAAATTTAAGGTGTGGTTCTCCGTGAGAATATAAGACGAAAATGAAGGAAGAAGAAATTGCGATATCGGCTTCGTTTGTCAGTTATTAACGATTACAAATATCCCCGAAACGCGGCAATCCGACCAACAGAGGTGTACACGTTACGTCATGTATCAGGTGACAGATACGCGTTCGTGTAACGTGTACCACTGTCGATCGGGTTGTACCATTTTAGGCAGACTTTCAATTGTTAGTAACTAAAAAACAAATCCAAAATTGCAATTTTTCTTCATTTTCAACTTACAGTGGGTGTAAAAAGTATTCGTACACCTTTTAAAAACGAATAACTTTTTCAAAATTCGACCCAACAGCTTGAGTTTTTTTGAGACGTTAAAAGGATTAGTTTACTAGCTAATGTGTAAATAATTTTTTTTTTAAATTGTTATTGGTCGCAATTATGAGGAAAAAAGTAAATGTCAGTATTATAAAATTTTTTATCTGTGCCTGTTATGAAAATTTCAAACATGTATTTTATTGTCAGACCTGTACAGTGATTGGATGTATTTCGCTAGATTCGTGCTTCTGTTAGATAACATTCAAGTTAGCCATCTTCGTGCTCGAACATTTTGTATTGTTATTGTCAAGCTTTAATATCTAAAGCTATGTTTCATGTTTTAATATTTAACCGGAAACCCGTCGAAACATAGTTTGTACAGTAATTCGAAATTTTTCATCGTAATTTTTTATCATAATTTTAGTATTAACTAAATTCATAGTTACAACATAAATATATTTTTCTCATGTATAAAACATAGTTGCACTTCAAAAGCAAAATTCACCTCAGGAAGTTCCTCGAATTAGCAATATTATTATTATTTAAATTTATTAATACTATTATTTAAAAGGTGTACGAATACTTTGTACACCCACTGTATATTGTCATGGAGAACCACCACTTAAATTTTCTCCCTAGACGAACACCCTGTATAGAAAAGTGTCATCCTTTCTTAAAATTTTCTTTTATTTATACACGACATCAGCTTGCAAAATCTCGGCTCGCGCGCGCCGCAATGGCGTATCAGTGCGCGTCAGGCAATTTAAGGTCGGCAATATTAAAAGAATATTAATGTCGGCTAATTAATCCAGCTTTTTCCTGAACCCTTGCCGAATCGACGGTGCTTTTTAACGGTCGGCGAAATCCTCTCCGAGGGGTGGCTGGTCTCTAAAGGCGGGGATGAAGATAATAAAGAGGTCGCCGCCGCCGCGACCGTGAGAAATTAGCCTTCTTCCCGGCGATTTCTCCGCTCGTGTTCGCCTAAACGTGGCGTTGACCTCCGGAGGAGAGAGAGAGAGTGCGTGGCTGTATGCGGAGACTTGGTAAACCGTTTCGTTAGTTAGCCGGACGGTAATCGAGCGGAAACGCAAAGGATCCAGGTGAAAAATCATCCGCAGGAAATGTCGCAGCAGAGATTTGTCTGCGCTCGAATGTGCGCGTGAACTTCCGGTTTTGCATGGTCGCGTGTTTTCGCGAAAAAACTCACCGTACATCGAACGGAGGAGGTTCGGTGAGAATAATTATTATTTTATAATTCATTTCATTTCTTTTGTAATCGATATGTAACATCTTGCCGGCGGAGGCTGGGTCCATTTTCACCCAGAGCTTACAAATCAATAGCTAGTTGAAATTATTAGCTATTTATATCCAAAAAGAAAATGGACATGCAAATGTTAATCGATAAAAAATGTCTTCTTGACTAATTAACGGAATCCATCGCACAAAGTTTACTAATTAGCACAAAAAACGGGGAGAATCGAATTATTGATATGGCTCATGACCACCTGACGGTAACCGTAGTCATGCAGTGCAAATAACAGGCTGAAAATCAGCATCGTAAAAAGTCGGTGCACGAACGTGGCGTTCGATCAATCGGGAAAAACAGGAAATGGCTGGCATTTATCGTTAACGACGTAACTTTGTCGGTGTGCATTCATAATTCGACGTGTGACGAGATTAACCCTTACCACTTGGATGGCGACTCTGATGCACCACTGAAAATTGCTATGCCATTCTTAACACTAAACGGACCAAGCATTAAAAGTATCTAGTAAATATTTCCATATAAAAATAGTAACGCTTAATTTATTGAGATTGCTTGTAATTTTCAATATAATAAATTAATAGATACTTGGACAAATTCCATAAATGGATTTTTATAATTTCAATAATTGGAAAATATAACAGTTCAGTGTTAAAAATATTGTTTTAAAGTTAAAAATTATTATTTCTGTTCGTATTTAATAAACTACTAGACATTTATATATGAGATATTATATCAGTTTCATATGCAAAAAATGAAAAAAAATTTTATAGAATGGAAAAATCTTTCGTTTTTTGAGTTAAAATGCAAAGGGTTAAAAACTGAAAACGTGTAATTTTGTAATAGTAATACTGACCATCGTTGCCTGCTGACCGCGATTACCCTGAACACTTTTTCGTATTCGATTGTTTCCCGGTCGATGACCCCGCGCTTGCGGTTCTCTAAACTCTATCGGAAGTAGAATTAATTTCTCGGGGTAAATGATCCCAGTCGACAGACGAGAATATTCTATTTACCTCCATGAGCGACACTAAGCGGGAGACAATACCGGCATACTATGATGGCGTTTAACTCGGGCTTAACGGGGTTTAACCCTGGCTCCCTTTAGCCGTGGGTCCTGAAAATGGTTGGCACAGGTATCTTAGTCGATCCACTGTTTCAATTCATTCGCACGTGGCCATTAAACCACCCCCACCGATCATCCCGTTGCTCCTCCGAAGAGGGTAACAATGCAACGGGGGGCGGAAGCGTTTCGACGTAAAATCCACCTTCGTCCTGCGAGATAGGCCTGTTATAAATTACCATCGTGAAACTCAAACTGTTCAAACTGTTCAAAAGAACACAAATATAACCTGAAAACGAGGGCCCACGGAAATCGTAATCTCCCCCCATTTTCCCCTTCCGGGAAATTTTCAATTCAATAAATTGTTTAACTAATGTCGGGCATTTATTCCCGAAATTAAGAAACACACGGTTTAGTTGATTCTCGGTCGTACCAATATCATCCCGTTGCATTGTCCGAATCTGTTCCAACTGCAAAGGGTCGAATCAAGCAAACATAACACGTGTTCCACATGCACATTGTGTTACGAGCGAGCAATCAGAGGAATATAATAACGGCCGTTCAATTATCAATGGGATACACTATCAATAACGGAATAATTATCTGTGCGATGATTCCCCCGTCACAGAGAACCGTATTCCGTTCCATAGAAACTGCACCGAACGAATTCTATCCAGAACTTGTATTTCACGTTTTCACTATTCAATCCGACTTCAACATTGCGAGCCCGCGCGCACCGTAACGGAATTTTCATTTTCACGAACCCGTTTGAAGCATAGCCGAGGTCCACCCTCGTGACCGATGAAGTTCGCATTTTCTGTGTTTGGTATCGCGGCGCTTTTTGCGGGCGATCTTGAATTTCGATTCAGAGATTCCCGCGGTCGCGTTGCGTCGGCTTGGCAGCATTTCAAATTATGTTCAGTTCTATTGACGGATCACTGTGCTTTCAGCGCTGCGAAATACCGTTTCATATATTTACTGAAAAGGTCAGTCAGTTAATATAGATATGCAGGGTGGGTCACCTAACGTTTTGCACCTCTTCCATCTTTGTCGTTTTTAAACATACATCAAAGTCGAATGGTCCGATGGGGTTCGCACGTTGCCATAAAAATATTTGTTTTCATGTTATTTTCTATTTTTAGAGATCTCGAGGTCACCTTCAATTTTTTAAAAATAAGTCATATGTCTTAGGGACAAAGTTGAATGGTACAATGGGGCTCGCACGTTGCCATGAAAATATTTGTTTTCATGTTATTTTCTATTTTTAGAGATCTCGAGGTCACCTTCAATTTTTAAAAAATACGTCGAATGTCTTAGGGACAAAGGTGAATGGTCCAATGGGGCTCACACGATTTCACAAAAATATTTGTTTCCATATTATTTTTTTTAGAGATCTCGAGGTCACCTTCAATTGTTAAAAAATACGTCGAATGTCTTAGGGACAAAGGTGAATGGTCCAATGGGGCTCACACGATTTCATAAAAATATTTGTTTTTATTTCTCCTTCCCCAGAAATCTCAAGGACACCTTCATTTTTTTAAAACGTGACCACCCCTTTTTAAACACCTACGACGATAGTCCCTTCCATAAGGAATTCAGTGACTATAATTACTCAAGGTCATTCAAGGTCATAGACAGAGGAATAATTTTTGTCTGTCCGATAAGTAGCCGTTTCCTGTCGAGACCGCATCTACAAGAGCACAGAGCTCGGGTAGTTATCGAGCGGATACAGTATTCGCCACAAAGAGCAAGCCCGCGGGGGGACATCGGCATTTTTCCGCTAAAACCGTCGTGTCGTCGTGCGCCGCGTAACCGGCCGCATATACATTCTGATTACAGGCCGGCTTTCAGCGGCCTTAATTACGGTCCGCGTAATTCGAACCTCCCATTCACCTAAATAGCCATTGTTCGCGCGTTAAAGAGTACGGAAGCGAGGACAGGGATAGGAAACTGATTACCGATATTCGCCCGGAGGCCGGGGATGGGCGGTTAGGGTGGTCCTTACTTTCGATTTTTCTGCCCTTAAATTCCGAGACTCGGTCAGAAAATGATGTGCCCAAAATTTGGAAACAATCGGACTACGGGAATCCGTAAATTTTTCTATGACTTCATGTCACTTTCAAACATTATTTTAGTTTGTTATTTTGGAAATATCGTTCACCAGTTTTGAAGAAATTTTGAACACGTCATTTTCTCACCAAGTCTCACATTGTTGGAGGGTAGACCAAAAAATCGCAGAAATAATTTTTCAACCATATAGTTAAGGACCATCCTACTGGTCATTTATTAGGGCGTGGAACAACATATCTCAGAAATAATTTTTCAACCCTATAATTAACGACCACCCTACTGGTCATTTTTATGGGGGTTGAAAAACAAATCTCAAAATTAATTTTTCAACCCTATTACTAAGGACCACCCTAGTGATCATTTGTTGAGTAGTAGACAAAAAAATCTCAGAAATAATTTTTCAACCCTATAATTAACGACCACCCTACTGGTCATTTATTGGGGGGTAGAAAAACAAATCTCAAAAATAATTTATCGACCCTATAGTGAAGGACCATCCTGGTGGTCATTTATTGGGAGGGTAGAAAAGAAATCTCAAAATTAATTTTCCAACCCTATTGCTAAGGACCACCCTAGTGGCGTTAGCATACGGGTCCGCGATTCTTGGCCGATGGAGCGTGTCGCGAATTTCAGCGCAGTCCGCGGCCCTAAACTCAAAGAGGCGTGCGGTATCGTTCGCCGGCGGAATCGCGAAAACCCGGACGAACCGTGTAACCGGAAATAGCCGTGAGAGAGCCGGCGCTAAACGCCGCGCGAATACGATCGCCGCGTCACACTGCGCGGTTCCCCGTGTGTCCTGTTTCGTCCTGTCCCGTTCTGTCCTAGATCGCGGCGATTGAAAATCGGGCTTTCGATTTCGAACGCGCGAACGACCGGACTGTTGCTCGTGCCATTGCGCTCGCACTGATTCCGATAGGATAACAAGCAGATTAATTATGAGTGTGTGTATTGCAGCCGCAGAATTGAATCGGCCGACGAAAATTACTGGGCGCTTCAGATTTCAACTGACCGCCACCGATTCCATTATCCGTCTGCGGAAATTCGAGATTTTCATCGGCTCGTTTTTTGCGTATCCTCCTATAGGTTCAGCCTTGCAAGGGGACATATTCAACTAGCCGATTTCGATGAAACTTACGCGAGACATAGTTCTTCGAAAAATATTTGACACGTGTTTTTTCTTATCGGCATCTGTGCACATTGAAGGGGTGAAAACAGGCCCCAAAGTTAGGGGTTGAAACCACATTTTTTGAGATATCTCGGAAACCAGAGTTCGAAAAAATTTGAATTTTTTAAAAATTGTATGTTTTTCAATGGTAAATGTAGTCGCGCAAGAATTTTTTAACAATCTTTTTTTTTCCTCAAAAAATGTGGTTTTGACCCCTGACTTCGAGGGCTGTTTTCACCCCCTCAGAGTGGATGGTTGCCGACAATAAAAAATACGTGTCAAATATTTTTCGAAGAACTATATCTCACATAAGTTTTTGTGAGGAGAACAATAGCAATATAAATGGGTTATAAAGATATCAGGGTGATCTAATTTGAGAAATGTTGAGACATGTTGAGACATCGTTTTCAACAGTTTAATAAATGGAACGGTTCGGGCAAAGAACTTTTATGACAACGTAGCGTATTTTGGAGAAGGATTCAGTGGACTCCCTTGGTAAATAGAACGCAGAAAATTAACGCGGGAAAAGCAGGGAACATTGTCTTAAGCGGGCGGCGCGGCGTGCTGCGAGGGATTAAATTTATACGTCCCCGGTTGGCTCTGTTGTGAAACGTATTTTCATTACGTAACTCGCGTTTCCGCCCTCGCTGAAAAACTACCGGTTTTCAAGGATGGCCTGTCTAATCCTGCTCCACCGGAGGGAAAACATACGAAAGGTTTTTCGTTTCGCGTTGCAGAGCGCGGAGCGCTTCTTGTCGAGCTGCGAGTAATAATTCTTCCATCAGATTTTCAACCTGCTACTTTTTAACTGAAAAAGGATTGTTCTCTGAAAAATAAAAAAAAAAAACGCGCGGGCACGCCGCGTTAATAAATCCAATGGAACGCCATTAATTGCTGCGCGCCACTCGCATGATTGGCTGTGCGTTAAAGAAGAAATCATTTTGAATAGAGCAAACGGAATTAAAGCAACAGTGGCGAAATAAAACAGAGTGGATAAATGGCGAAACCAATTAAGCATGCAACGCCGATGCGCGAAATGTTCCATGCCGAATGCGGAACACGATTTTCTCCAGAATTAATTAACAACTTGTGCAATTGTTGAATACCTCGTGCGAATACATATAAATCTCGACCTGTTTTTTTAAAATTCTATTTTCTACTAATGGTACGGCACTTGAAAAAATAATTAAGTGAAACCTCTATTATTCGTACCGATGTTCACAATCTCATTGGTGCGTCCTGTGTAGGTCACGTTTCAATTTTTAAATGGACCACTCTAATTTTACGCTCTTGCAGCTAATATTGAGACGTTTTCAATGTACAGTAAACGCTTGATTCAGGCTCGGGTATATCGGTGTGAACACCACGTCATTGACTCGAGGAATCGATTTTACAAATCTCTTAATTTTCATTATTTTTTTATGGCACTTTCATTGCCTTATTTCTGGCATTTTTCTGATTAAAATGACACCAAACACGATATAGTTTCAATTGTATTTAGTGGTTTAATCGACGGTGAAAGTTTCGGTCGCAAGGAAGGACAGCGCGTCGGAAAGAAAGAGACGCGGATAGTCACGCGAACCGTATTTCATTCTGTCCTTCTCTATGTTCGGCTCTCCATTGAAGTCTCGCTCGGCGCAGTCGACGAGATATCTAGACGCAGTCATAAATCAAAAAGCACTTCTGGGCACGATTCTTGTCCATGAAAAACACGGCTGTTGGACAAGAATCAAGCGTTTACTGTATTTCGCAGGAGTCGTCGATTTATTAACTTTCAGAGTTTTGGTGCTCCGGGTGAGAACGGTGAACCAAGAGTCCCGGTCACGTTGCTGGTCTACCGTGGCGCATTAAATTACCTGTTAATGCGTACCACAGGTTATTGATTACACTGTCAATGGGTTTGACGAGGTTGTCGCGGGACCGATTCGAGCACGGCCGCGACCCTGCGAGAGCTTGTCCCCGAGGATGCTCGAGGAGGTAAGAGGCCAATAATGGCATTAGTAACAGTGTCGATAATCGACATTGCGCACTAACGACGATGCTGTTCGGTGAATTAATGCCGTCAGTTCACTATGGCGGCGATAATTTCGAACTTCGTATTAAGCAGCTGTGTCACGTGCCGGTTTCGAAACCGGTCCGAAGCTTTCGTGAGAATAGACGTGTGCCAGAACACGAAAACGTGTCCGGTCGAATTCTGAAATTTTCCGAGAACCCCAACCCTTCTGGCACACCTCTGGAACAGGACGGGGATGAGCGGGAATAACGCGGGAGAATGACTGATTAGCGCTGACAGCCCTTATCTTGGTTGGTAATCGTCCTCCGGCGACCGCCGCTCCTCGTAATCCTTGGGCGAAGGCGTCTTAAGGCCGGATATTAGACGAGAAACAACGGGCCGAGAGGTCCTCAGAATTTTTTTTTGTTACAAATCTTTGTTTAACCGGCCACTCCCCCCACCCCCTTCTTGTTCTGACCGGTTTCCAAGAGCGAGAGCGAGCGAACTGGTAAAAAGACGTCGGGACGTGCTTTCTTGGAACTTTCAAAGCAGATTGGATGTTCTTCATTGTTCCCATTCCGGTCAGGATGAGTCCTGGATCCCTCGCCGACGAGTTTCAAAGTGTAGCGTTACGCGCGAGACCACAGCGCCGCCGCTTCGGCTGCTTTTAATACGGTCGACGAGCTGCTCGCGTCTTTTGTTTTGCAACGACCAAGCTAACGACCACGAATCTTTCTGCATTTATTGCATTCTTACAGGATTTAGCTACGATTTCAGCCCTTGCACACGCTCCTCCAACCAATTCGTCCATTTCTATTTGATTTTACTTTGATCGTCTACGGTGAATTTTTCATGACTTTTCTTCGAAAATTACAAACATCAGCAGAACTGTAGATGACGTTATTCGTCATTGTATATACAGGGTGTCGCAGGTTTGAAGTGCCAAACTTCGTCAGTATGGGTTTAAAGAAGAAAGAAATGTGATATGGACACGGGTTGTTTAACGTTTTATTAAAAAAATTATAAACATTCACAGAAGACATCCCTCGAAGTTTGGGCTATTAGCAGGCCTGTCCAACTCGCGGCCCGAGAGTCACAGTTGGCCCGTTCCCCCACTCCTTCATTCCGCTAAAGTGGGAGGTGACTTCCCCCCACTTCTTCATTCCGCTAAAGTAAGAGGTGACGTCCCCCCACTCCTTCATTCCGCTAAAGTGGGAGGTGACGTCCCCCCACTTCTTCGTTAAACGTAGGTGGGCGGTGACGTTCCCCCACTATTTGACACGGTCGACGAACCCACCGTTAGAAATGCATGGCAATTGTAGTAGTGGGGGAACGGATTGATCGATGGTGGGGACCGTATGGCTCGCAACGAAGAAGTTGGACAGGTCTATGAGTATAACTAATTCCTGTTCATAATTATGAAATTAGACGTTCGCCAGTCTTCAATGGAACTGGTAGCCTCGGCCTCGTTTCCGGAGACAATGAGCACGAAAACCAGTCGCCTACTTAGAATCCATAGTGGTCGAGATCCACGCGAACACTTCAAGCACAGAATTAATCTCATTACATCCGAGAACAATATTGGTACATTACACGAACTCAAAACGATACAGGGGCCAGGCACGGAGTTGCCTGCAGAGTTTTAATAAACAGGACACTCCAGACGATTAAAATTTCCTACGTTTCTATAGTTTAATAAACACACAACGGAGTCTAAGCAGAAAATCGAACCGCGCCGACGGAAGTACGCGTTACCAAAGTTCTCGAGTGGCCGCTATTAACAACGGAACAGAAATATACGGCGAAAACCAATAATTGATGAAAAGTTTTGCGAGGTCGAGGCATCGAAACAGCGAATTTGTCGATCAATGAAGTCCTAATAGCGAACCGTTCGACATTTATACGGTTGGTTCAGAAACCACTCGCTGCTAGTCCCTCTGCATGAAAACTGAGATAATTAAGTCTTCAGGGGGGGGGGGGGCGTTAAATTGTTGAGGTGATTAATCCTTTGCACTCGGAGCTATTTTAACTAAAAAACGAAAGATTTTGACATTCTAGAATATTTCCATTCTTGTATAAAATTTTTTTTCATTTTTTGTATATGAAACTGATATAATATCTCATATAATATGTAAATGTCTAGTAGTTCATTAAATACGAACAAAAATAATAATGTGAACAATATTTTTAAGATTGGTATAGCAATTTTCAGCAGTGCCTCAGAGTCGCCATCCGAGTGCTAAGGGTTAAAGAATTTATTAACAAATTTTTCATATAGTAATGCAAGGTAGTTTATAACATTTTAAGTGATCTATTATTTTCTGAGACTATCTTCAAGTAAAATCAACCATGTGTTGAAAACGTTAAGGGATATTAGCTTTTTCACACAGCCATAACAACAACATCAATCTCCATGCCAGACTTTGTTTTGAATAACAGCATCCAGACGCAGAATATTTTGTAAAACGTATGTGGACATAATATATTGAGTTTATAAAATAGGTAACAGAGTAAAACAATACAAGTCAGTGAGAATATTTCAAAAATCGATCCCAGAAACAATCTAACTCATTAAGGCCCTCAGCTACGACGCAATTATACAAAATCGCTGTCTTTTTTTACTATTCACAATTTTTCACAAATTTTACTAACCACGCGTCGAAGAGTGACAACTCTAATCTTCACGAATAAAAACGGCGCGAAATTTAAAATGACAGCTCTTAAATGGAGGACCCTTTATTTATGCGGAAAATTAAAAGAATTACCCTCATTCGTCCATCATTTCACGAACTAGATTGGTCCCTCGGCGTCAAATTGACACAGTGGTAAAAAATCGATTAAATAACAAGGTAAACATCGATGTTTTTTTATTCAAATTGATGAGTTCACATTTCCATCTAAGATTATTCGGTTATAAGTTTTGCATTAAAAAAGTCACGATACAGTATCACTTATTTCGGGAAAACTGTGACAAATTGACACGAGGGCCGGATGAGGGTTATGGTTGTCAATATATTAGAATACAGGGTGTCCCGCGTAACAGTTTTCACGATTTTTTAAGTTCTTGCGATAATCTGACAAAAAATATTTTCAACAAAAGTTGATCAGTTTTCGATTGGCTATATATATATATATATTGCAATAAAATAAAGTTCAAAAAACATTCGTTTTATAGTATTGTCAAGATCACCTTCATTTTTCTAAATGGCACTTTGTATTTTTGACTTAACAGTATTACAGCCCGTGTCAAGACGAATTCAACGATCAGTATACCATGACCTTCGGATGACCTTGAAGTGCCATTCGAAAATTTATTTTTTATTTTTGTCAAGACCACCTTCATTTTTTTAAATGGCACTTCAAGGTCATTCATGATTCAATTCTGAATTCATCTTGACACGGGCTGTAATACTGTTAAGTCAAAAATACAAAGTGCCATTTAAAAAAATGAAAGTGACCTTGACAATACTATAAAAAGAATGTTTTTTGAACTTCATTTTTTTTATTGGAATGTATAGCCAATCGAAAACTGATCAGCTATTGTTAAAAATATTTTTTGTCAGATTATCGCAAGTACATACTTAAAAAATCATTAAAACTGTTACGTGGGACACCCTGTATTTCCAATTTCTTTTTCTGTATATAGTAGATAAATAATAGTGCTCGCAAAAGTATTGTAAAGAATTGTTATTTTACGTGAAAATTGCCGCGAAGAGAGGTTCAGTGTTCAGCATCCTCGGCGGCCACTTTCACGGTCGAGCACTGTCTGGCTTGACACGACGTCTTCCCCTTTAAACCGTATCAACAAGGCTTACCGCAGATAGAATCAGACGGCAGTCGATGGCAGGGACTATCACGCGGTGCTCGGCACCGTCATCTATTTCGGTGGTAGTTTCCGGCAGTCGCGATGGCATTTCCGTCTCAAAGTACACGCCACGAGAAACCGCAGGCCTACCGTATGAGGCGGCAGACAGGATTGTTCGCATACCGGAACTGACGTGCCATATATGATCCCTCGAGCCATCCACGTGGATCGTTGATCGTTGAATTCACACGTCGGAGAGTGCTCGCGCTGTACTTGTTACACGCGATTGTCTCGTCGACGATAAAAATAAAAACGGACCGTCGTCGCGACGGCGGACGTCCCACTCGCGAAAGAGGCGCGACGCCCTTGGCGACGAAATTCTGCTATTATTTTCGAGAGATCTGAAACTATAATTTTTCCCTTGACAATAATATTTCATGGTCTTGCAGCGATGGTGGCTTTTTGTTATATATCTTGTTTTATTTTTTAAAAATATCAACCGCTAACACAACTAGTTTTTGCATCGACATTAGAAATAATTCTTCCATTGAGAAGTGTTATTTCAAATTATTAAAAAATGCTGGTTTTTTACATGTTACAATTTTGTACAGTTTACAATTTACAACTTTTTACCGGTTTTTTAGAATTTACAATTTTTTTTACAATCTTATGAATTTTTTTACAATTTCACTAACGACTTTGCAATTTTGTACAGTTGACACTTTGCAATTTTGTACAGTTTACGCTTTGCAATTTTGTACAGTTTACACTTTGCAATTTAGTACAGTTTAAACTTTGCAATTTTGTAAAGTTTACACTTTGCAATTTTGTACAGTTTACACTTTACAATTTTTGACACTTTACAATTTTGTTTAGAATTTACAATTTTTATTACAGTTTTACGAACTTTTTACAATTTTACTAACCACTTTTCGAAGAGTGACAACTCCACAAATAAAAAGTAGCGCGAAATTTAAAATGACACCTCTCAATGAAAGACCTTTTATATTCAAGCAACTGTTCATAAATTATTTTTTTTTCTAATTCTTCCCTTGACAATAATAATTCATAGTTTTGCAGCAATGGTGGCTTTTTGTTATATATGTTGTTTTATTTAAAAAGAAAATGATCTTTAAATAATTAGTTATTTTTTTTTAATTAAATGAGTTTCGTCTAAGAAAATATTTGTACCCATGGAATTCTTATAAGAAGAAACATTACTCTAAGGAATCTTTTAAAAATGCATTCTAGTGGATCAGATATTTTAGAAGTTTTATTGTTATTAAAAAAGGTTTTGGACGAGTTCGTCCGTGATCATATCAATCTAGTAATTGCGATCGAAGGGCCGCTCGAAGGAACATCGACGAAATCAGCTGCGTAATAGGCGCCGGGGCGGACTTCACTTCAGAGAAATAACTTCGTCGGTGAAAGTAAGCGAACAGGAGATAGAGACAGATACGGAAGAGGAGAATGTGTAGCCGATCCGGCAAGTATTTTCAAATTGGAAGCGCGGCGGGATTTCAAAGGCTGCCGCGAAATGAAATTCCACAGCAGATATTTCCTTCGGCTAATTTGTCTATTATTACGTCGTCGTCGTCGCTGGTCTCGGCGAACACGTGCGCTCGACAAATGTCTCCTTTTAACGTAATACGCTTTCAGCGGCGTCCTCTAATAATAATTGGACGAAAAATAGAATTAGAACCGGCCCGGTTAAAGCGCACTTATATCAAGCGAATGGAAGGGACGTCTCGGGACCGAACGGATTTGCCGGAGAGGAAACACTCGGCCAATTAATGGCGAGTTTAATTTCTTAGTAGTAAATTTGTTGGCCGGGGTGGAGTTTAAATTTTCCGGAGCTCTTGAACGTTTATGGGAAATTAGAAAAATGAAGAACGCGGTGTTCGGCGAGAGCAAACTGCTGGTTCGGATAGCTTACGTCTCTAATAAACGATGTCCGAACGACGCGACGCTTCATCGAGCGCATACGGTCCCCGAAATATATTTTTTTCCGAATATCTTCAAAATAACGTTTTACGGAGTACGCTATAAAAATATTCTGCGATCGTGGGAAGCAGTGGTTAAATGAAAATTCATTTCGCCCCTCTTTACGTTGAAAACAACATAACCTTGATGCGAAATGAAACTATAAATAAATAGAAAAAATATTGTTAGATTTTTTATATTTTTCACTGACGTTCACTAATTTCTTCATAAATTGATACAGATCAGCAGTCTAATTATAAGTTATGGTAGCCGTATGTATTATACATACATCGCATCACAGCTAAATCCAACATTTTATATCGTGATATTGACTTTTTTAATGGTTCGTTACAATCATTTAAGAAAAAGTTGCGTGCGATTATATGATTATATGTGATATAATATATTCCTAGAACTGTCAGCATGTCCATTACTATGTAACTTTATGCTAAGACTTTCTTTTTCTTTTTTATTTTTTATGAATATCTTCTATTGTAAACATTTGTATAAAAGGACTTCGGTCCGTAAATAGTAATAAATAATAATAATAATAATAATACAAATTCAGAGTAGTATTTCAAGAAAGAGGTTAAGCAAAAATAAATCATTAACGGACAAATTAATATTTGTGTTATCTAATGAAACATGCGCATTGCGAAATTTTTCAGTTCTGGACTAGCCAGACAATGATGTGCATATATTGATCATGCGAGCGGCGATGCACGTGGCACGGAACGCGTCACTGATGACGTAACGAATTCTTTTGTCTACCGAACTACCAAAGAGTTAACGAACGGAGAGTGAATATGTGTACCTTCTGCCGAAGGCGGACGGAACGCGATCCGTGACATTATATCGACGTTTCCGGGCAAGAGGCGTTGCCGTGTGATCTCACCGGCTTAGTCGGCGATGTCAATAAAGCCTGTGAACATTCAGAATTGACGTCGCTCGACTTTCTATGTCCCGCGCTGACGGCCACCCTGACAACGCGCCGCTAATTAGCCAGCTCGTAATCATTGCAACGATCAATCCCGAGTTTCACGACACACACCGACCACCGCCGGCGCGTCCGCAGAATTCTTGTCGAGGTTCCCGCATGAATCATGTCGGATTCGCTCCACGGATTTATGGACACGGCGAAAATATAGAGCGCGGAAAAATATTATCGAGTTCGGCAATAAGTCCGTTTCCGTTTTCCTGGAAGAAAATAAAATGCTGCTCATTTTTTTTTTATTTTCAATTTTTTATGGAACTTGTCCAATCTATTGCGGTTGTGCCATTTTTTGTACATCTTGGATTTTGCTTAAATTTTTCAAACATTTTTAAAAAATATTAACTACAACTATGTTTGTATTTCTTTGTTCACAATTTCACATCCTGTAATAACATTTTTATGTCATTTAATCGATTATGGTTACGCCATTTTCTGTCCATCTTGGATTTTGCTTAAATTTTTAAACATTTTTAAAAAATACTAACTCCTACCAATTGTAAGTACAACTATGTTTGTATTTCTTTGTTCACAATGTTACGTCCTTTAATAACATATTTATGTCATTTAATCAATTATGGTTGTGCCATTTTTTGTACATCTTGGATTTTGCATAAATTTTTCAAACATTTTCAAAAAATACTAACTACTACTAATTGTATGTACAACTATGTTTGTATTTCTTTGTTCACAATGTCTTATCCTGTAAAAACATTTTTATGTCATTTGGTCTTGGCATATCATTAAATATTGTAAACATATTTCTGTCTAATTGAAAGTTCCATGTATGTTTTTAAAATTTTTGTGTCATGGATCAATATCGAAATACTGTATGTACGTACTTGTAGTTCTCACAACTATGATCATGCTTTAGGAAAATGAGGTAAATCCTTAATGGAGGGTAACTTTATTTAGGAACTTTATCAAAATAAATTGACGAGAATATTCATGCGTTATGAATATGCAAATCAGAATTTGCTTAATCACTTCAAATTCATAACAAATATGTTTGGAGTAATTTATACTTCTAAAGCTCGAATGTAGTTCCGGAATAAATTACGGTGATCATTTTGTTGAACACTTGTGTGGTTTTTTTCACTGTATAATGCAGTACTAAGTGAATTTTGAAGTATTTAATTAGTTTTCAACTATACTGACAAGCTGGAAGTAGTTCAGTTTCGTGAAAAATAAGTTGGGGGAAGAAATTAAATCATAATTTGAACTATCTTTGAATTGGTAAACCAATACAACATCTTAAAAAAGTTTGGTCCTATTTGTAAAAAATTATTAAATAAACATATTTTCCTTTTCCCAACAAGGTTTTCATACATTATTTTTCTATTCAGCTTCCCGAGGAAAATATTTCCCATATTTTAGAAAATTTTTTATTTCGAAAATTATTTTAAAACGTGACCACTTATATAGTCAAATAAATTCAATAAACGTATTTTTATTTTTCCAAAGGAGATGTTCATACATTATTTTTCTATTCAGCTTCCCGAGGAAAATATTTCCCATATTTTAGAAAATTTTTTATTTCGAAAATTATTTTAAAACGTGACCACTTAACTTTGCCCCGAACATATAGTCGAATAAATTCAATAAACGTATTTTTATTTTTCCAAAGAAGATGTTCATACATTATTTTTCCAAAGAAGATGTTCATACATTATTTTTCTATTCAGCTTCCCTAGGAATATATTTCCCATATTTTAGAAAATTCTTTATTTCGAAGAATTTTTTTTCAAAACCAGAGAAGGAGTAATTTCTAATGAGTAATGTTTGCTTGTACTCGATCGCGGCTCAGAATTTATGTAAAAACTGAATCCCTGTATGCGCCAGCACTATATCAATATTATTTAAATTCCGCTCAATGTACAGAAAATTTTCGCACAGCGGAACGCGGTTCCAGACATTCAATAAATCTCTATCCCATTCATTGCGCCGGTACACGCGTCCCCACAAAACAACTCGGCAGATTTACTCTCGGGCGCGAATATTTACAAAAGCCCGAGTTTCGAGAATGGGATCAGCCCCTCTTTTTAATTCAATCTCCGGCAGACTACTCCAGCCTCATTCCCACACGATCGAACGAAATTAACGTTGCTACCGCGCGGCACCCCTTTTATTTTAACCAACGATCTACATATAATGCATTTCGGTATAACAAACCGGTGCTCGCCCGATGAAATCCTTTAAAGGTTCGAATCCACACAGCCAAGGCCCGTGAAATAAAACGCGGCGGCAGAGCGATCCGTCGTGAAACCAATTCCAACCACGGCTATAAAGGATCAATTATTCAACGCGGGCACGCTTACAGGGAGCACACCGTAGTGACAACCGGCGCGATTTTGCCTGCAACTTTCCTAGAAAGAAAATTCTCACTTCAAACATTCTACACCCATAATACAATCTTTTAACCCATTTTCGTACGATTATTTCACAGTAGTATGCGGACACTTTCTTAATGACTAGACAGCGGATTTTATGCATTTATGACAAAATTGAGTAATTTAACACAGTAAGAACATTACAAAAATTTAAAAACAGTGATATATCATTTTCAACCTATTAAACATATTAGAAACGAAAATAAATTTTGTTCCAGTTTGTTGCAGTGTAGGTAGAAATATTTGTATTTTGCATAAAGATCCGGTGTCTATTATTTACTATCACCTATAAATAGTTACGACTAGAATGCGACTAGAAAGTATGTCTGACCATGTCCGTCCTTTTCTACTTGCGCTGAATACATCGGAGTATTATTACACTGGGTTTACGGGGCACTAAAAGTCACTATTTTGCTTTACGAAAATACCAGAAATATGTTTATTCCGATTTTTAGGGATTTTTGTTATAACATATCTGCTCAATGAAATATTGAATAATTCTTCACAGATGTATCTTTACAATAATAAGACCGTAAATCTTGTGTTAAAAATTCAAGATAAAATTATAAGAAATTGGAAAAATGATTTGCTCATTATTTCAGCGAATGAAAAGCAGGATTAAGCAATTAAATTTGTATTTTATAAATTTTAGAAGATTTTTACCTGCTATGAATATGCAGGGTGTGACCGACCTAATTACATAGAGTACACCACACGATATCACCGAGCTGCCCCTATGCAAATAAATGCATTTCGTTCGACTGATTAAACGGCTTCCGGACTGCGTGCACGCTCGCGTTGTTTTACAAACGAACGTTGACGCTTCAAAGTCAACTCGTCGCGATCATGCTCGCAGCTTGATACGGGGATGAAGGGGCTGAAGCGGATCCGTGTACCGAGTACACGGAACTAGGGTGTACGGAGTCGTAACGAGCCCGTATCTACGTGATCCTGATGCGAGCGACGCTGCTTCACACGCGCCATTTTTCAGCCGGATAACTCGCCGGTGTTTCGTTCAAGTGCACTTGGACAACTCGCCTTTAACCCTCCCGGCTCCGATGAGACGTGGACAGGGATTCTACCGGATACCGCTTCGATTTACGACACTGTTATTATTCGTTCATGACGAACAATTTACCATCTCTATTTACACGTAAACTGTGATATCAAATTGTCATATAAAATAATGTCACACAAAAATTTTATAATAATTAATGCGAAAGTGTGCCAACACTTTTCCTTAAAATTCATGTTATACTCTTAAACTTCAAGGTCAAAAGTTATATATAAAAAATAAATTAAGTAGTTAAACACAGTCTTCATAGGTTTACAAGGAATTTTATAAGCACATCCGGACTGTGCCAATACTTCTATGCCGCTGGAAACGGACCTTTGCGTGTGTTATATAATTTCCCTCTATTATACTGATCTTTAAAATTCATGGTACACTCTTAAACTTCAAGGCCAAAAGTTATATGTAAAAAATAAATGAAGTAGTTAAACACAGTCTTCACAGGTATACAAGGAATTTTATAAGCACATCCGGACAGTGCCAATACTTCTATGCCGCTGGAAACGGACCTTTGCGTGTGTTATATAATTTCCCTCTATTAAACTGATCTTTAAAGTTCATGATATACTTAAACTTCAAGGTCAAGAATTATATTTTATAAAAAAATTAAATAGCATATTACATTCTTGACAGATTTACATTTTATGCGAACATCCGGGCTGTGCCAAAACTTTTGTTACACTGTAAACGGATCTTTACGTGTATTTTATAATTTCCCTCTATTAAACTCATTTTTAAAATTCATGGTATACTCAAACTTCAAGGTCAAGAATTATATTTTAGAAAAAAATTAAATAGCACATCACATTCTTGACAGATTTACAAAGAATTTTATACGAACATCCAGGCTGTGCCAATACTATTGTTCCACTGAAAACGAATCTCTACGTGTATATTATAATTACCCTCTGTTGTACTCATTGTTAAAACGAAAATAGAATTTTCAAAAACGAAACAGAAAAATTTTATACGAACATCCGGTCTGTGCCAATACCGTTGTTTGCCGCTGTATATACTAAAAAATCATTAAGGATGTATCCGTTCAAGTGTCATTTAACAGTTCTTCGTGATTGGGTCCATTCATTTGCTCGAGTATCCCAGTTCATTCATCGACTCGCCCCCTCACAAGGACGTCAGCGGTTCCCGGAAGAGTAGTCGCGCTTCTTCATGGTACTCGTCGCGTGGAAAATTACGCGTTATGCAAAACTATAGAAAACTAATCATGAACATATTCACTGCGGCAGTCAGCTGCGTTCGGACAAAACCGTGCGGCGGTAATGCACGGTAACTCGTCGTCGTCATAACGGGGGGGGGGATTGCGAATGGTTCAGGACGTTCCGGGGATCGGTCGAGTGGATGTTGAAGCGAGGCGTTGTTGCCACAAGAAACAGCCAGAAAGAAAACCCCGTGACGCGCGGGTGATGTTCTCGAAAAGCTGTGTGGTAGCGCTCTCGTTGAAATGCAAGCTCTTTTATGACGCGCCACTGGGCTTACACGTGCGCGCCGCTCGTTAACTCGGCCATCAGTTTCACGCATGGCGCCGCAAAAAAGCATGACGACAGCACCAAACGTACCCAACTCCCACGCTGTTGACTTTCCCAACGCCATAGACCCCACCCCCCACCCCATCTCTTTACCCCCATCACCCTCCCTCCCCCCTTTTTTTACCACGATCCAGCCGCCGCCGTTGTCCGTCCTTTCTATTCCTGACTTTTCAATTTATACCCTTTTGCATTAGGTTTTCGCACACGCGAATCCGACAATCCTCCGATCCCGATTTCGCAATTGTCCGGCTAGTCCGGGAGCGATTCGATCGACAAACAGGGAAGCGTTTAATATCGTGTCCATTGTACTCGACGACAAACGACGCGGAATTGATCGGAATTGAAAAGACGTTCGAATACCGCGTGGTAAGAGGAGGATGGACTCCGCGGATGCTGATGGACAATGCGATATGGCCTCCTATGGGACCCACGGAATATTCTTCTGGGATAATTAGTGATCGGTAGAGTGCATAGCATTTGAAACGGGGAGAAAAGAAATTTTTGGAAAAAATCCGTACAACGAATAAAAATAAATACTTCTACTCATTTCAGTGGTACAGAATTTGGCAAATAATTGTTCGAAATAAATAGTTAGATTGAAATTTAAATTGGCATGTAGGATAACTCGATAACTAATTGACCAATCGTGTGCAACCAACGCTTCTTTTGATCCTTAGATATTTCAATTCATACACACTCAATCTTGAAAAAAGTTAATATTCATATTAAAACAGTGAAACTTGTCTGAATCTAAAATTTTTTTAAAAAGACTGCATATTTATATCTTTGATGGTAGCAAGTATCTTTTTAAATAATTCTTTATACGGTACATTTATTGTTACATGGCCAAACAAATGTTTCTTAACACTAATTTTTATTTTACAATATTTCAGAATTGTGAATTTTATGTTTACCAGTCGATCAATTAACATGGGCCACCATGATTTATGACACTGTAAACCAATACAATTGGTATGTCGATTTTCATTATTATATTCTCATTTGTGATAATTAACGATCGCCGCGCGACCAAAACGACCCATTATCAACGCGCATGTTAAATGGTTTGCAACACTAGATTTGAGTGATGAATAATTCACATTGTTGAAACTAGAAGAAGAATCCACTACAATCACCGCGTAATGTTTCAGTCTCGTTGAGGGAACCGCAGCCCAAACATACTCTGCCAATGAATTGCGGCCGGTGGCCAGCAGAATCGTGCGTGTGTGTAGATTCCGGAATACGTGTATACATATTCTATAATACATACATAATGACGAGCGGCGGCGAACCGCGTAAATGCCTCCATGGGTATCGGGAATTTTCAAATTCAGAATCGGACACGTTGACAGGAAATTTCATCTTTGTTGCAGGGTTGCTCAGGCTACAGCAGATATACCAAGGACTGAAACCGGGAAACGAGTCGTTTCAAGTGGAGACCGTCAAACGAATACAGAACATGTCCGAGGCGATTGATTTTCTGCGCAGCTTGGAGGAGCTTAATCGGTAAGTGAAGGCAATTACAAAATTTTTTAATTTTATACAATTATTTAACACTGTACCTACCACGACCGGTCAAATGACCGGTTCTAGATTTTTTATTTTGCAATTATTGAAGTCATAAAGGAGCAGTACTTGCTATTATTGCAACTCTAATTCATTGATACCCTATTTTTACCAAATTAACTTTAAATAAGAATTATTAAATATTCAATTTATCTTTCATAAGAAATTATGTAATAATTTATTAGAGCACATATTACAATAAGAACCGCGCAAAGTTTAAATTAATTAAATCTTGTCATTTTTATAAGGCAACATGTGCCTGTTACTTTTATAGCTCAGTAGATATAGTGTTAATTTATGTAATCAATTTATACTGCATACCTCTGATACAGTAGTATAAGTTCCTGTTCCTCATTTTTATTCCATAAAACATTGAGAAATTCTTCAATCTTCAAATCTGTGGAGAATTCATTCACGAAACAATTTTTTAAATGTTTTCATAGAGGTTTCAATTTATAGCATTCCTGAGAAAAAATTCAGTTTCTCTAGTGCAAGCGGGCAGGAGGTGATTCTGCATAAAAAATAAGAAACAATTTCGGTATAACATTTTTTCATCCGAAGCTTCGTTCTTTGAGAAAACCGAGTTTGAAAGGAATAAGTCGTCTGACCATCGGCCGACCTATTCTACTTCCTGCATATACTAGAGTACGCGATCTTTAAACTCGATTTTCTCGAAAACGAGGCGTCACATGAAAAAATTTTATTCCTTCTTTTCGATTTATTTGTACATGCAGAATCATCCCCTGTCCGGTTTCGCTACGATTTTGATTACTATAGCGTTTGAAAAGCAAAAATATTCGTCTCCTCGTCACGGTCCCTGGGGGCTAAAAGTTCGATGAAAAATGAGATAGGTGTATGTACGTTATTATTAAAATGGGTAGGTTTTTCTCAATGGGACAACAGAACGTTTCTTCGAAAGCGTCTCCGGTATGCTTCGACGCTATAGCGATTCTTTTTCGGCTGGCGAGTTCTGTCCGCATTCGTATAGTCCGACGGATCACGCTTTTGTGGGGACACGAGTGGTCACCGCATATCTCGGCTGCAATTTGCCGCCGGCTACGCGTTTCCACGAACCAGGTAATCAACAACCAGCACTGACAATGAGCCCAAATAGAATGAACATTGTAGTTACCGAAAACAAACTGTAACCATTGCAAATTCTCACCGCAAGTCACGTTTCGGCTGAAACGTCGCACAAGCTCGTTCGTGACTAAAATCTTGTCGATCGACATTTTTACTTCGACGAACATCTACAATTTCGAAATAGGAGCGAACGTAAATAATTGAGTTTTTTTATCGCGTGCTATATTACTAACAACAAATTGTATAAAATTAGTTTTAGGGTAACTGCACCAGTGAATAAACGGGCACCAGTAAATTAACGCTTTTGTATATTTCAACAAATTTTAAGCCGCTTTACTAGCGATAATGACTCTTGGGCCAATAGAATATATGACTCTTTTTCGTAGCTGTATTCCTATTGGTTTATACTGGTCACGTGACCATTAGTTTATAAGATGGCCTATTTTCACCAAGTGCGTTGAGTGTGAATGTAGAATGTACTACTAGAATATAGTGTTCATTGACTGGTATTTTTTATAATTTTTATTTAACGTTTAATAAAGTCAAATAATAATAATTTCATTTTATTTGTGTTGATTTAGTTTTGACAAATGAAGTATAGGGAGCCATTTGGCATATATGAGATTCCTTTAATTCACATATTTTTTTTCTAAATAAAATAACTTCCTGAACAAATTCGTAAATGTTCATTCACTGGTGCAGTTACCCTACTATCTTTAATTAAACAGCTAGATTCTCGAGGTCGCGTATGTATGCGTGACACGAAAGTTGTCCATATCGACTAAATTATTTAAATGATTGGTCCGGTAATTTTTTTTTTTAGAAATGGACTTTTATTGCTTGCAGATGGAGTAACAAGTACGTAGTGCTCGACTGCCCTACCGACATGGCAAAGGATATCGTAGTGAACCACGTGAGGGACGTCACTCTGGGAAAACGAACGTATCACTATTTGCTGAGTGGTCTGGTAAGTGCTCTTCGAGTGAATGAAATTCCCGAGCTCGATCAATATCGACGACACGTTTGACTTTTGTACAGCGATCCAAGAACCGTCGGGACAATTAGAAAGCTCGAGTATACTTGAACTGTACGAACAGTAGTACCTATGTTATAAGTATTTCAACATGCATAAAATTGTTAACAGCTGCTCAATCGAAGGGGATGTTGTAATAAGTAGGCAACTGCACTTTAGGACAAAAATTTAAATTTAATATGAATTCTATTGTTTGAATAAATGCAATTTAATGATATTTTTATATTTCACTTATTTTAGTCAGCACTGAAGCTGGCACTCGATCGAAACGAACGTTCGCGAAAAAGTTGCACGATTCACAGAATCGAGATCGGAACAAATCGCCTAATCCCCGTTAAACCTTCGATAAGGGAATGTTTTTGGCACCGGGTAGAAGCATTATGGCGTCCGTAAACTACCGTTTTCGCTCCTTTGTTTCTGCGGGCGTCCGAGTGGAAGCACTCGAACGCGTTGAAGTACCGCCAATGCTTTCTTATATACGTTGCCCTTTTCCGTGGCGGTACAAGCACGCTGTTTTCGTGTAATCAGATAATGGACGACCGATGGGAGAGCGAGGTGATCGAGTACGGGGCCATCAACATCACTGGTTTTCGCATCGTGGACACCACTCGACCGTACGTCAAAGATTTCTTGGCCGGTTGGCATCGCCGCGACTCGGCGACGACCCAAGGAGCAGGTCGCGAATCTATTTCCGTACGTATGCATACAGCCCTCGTTCGCTCTTTTCTTCCCACGACGAAAATTTTCTCACAGAAACCGTCGCTCTCCCTCCGCAAAATTTTCTTCCGGCGAAATTGTCTCCCCCACCCCTCCGTCACTTTTCCGCGAACTTCGCCGACAGAATCATCTCCTCTTCTCTTCGAAACTCCCCGGCAAGATATTACCCCCTCACCACCACCCTCTCCCCTCACCCCTCCCTCCAATAACTTTTCTTTGCCTCGGTTAATGTCTGTCACCCTGTACTACCACCTCACCATGGAAACCACCTATTCGAGGCTTCGCGCGAACCATCAACCGCTAACACAACAAGTGTTTGCATCGACATTAGAAATAATAGATCGGTGGTGATATTTAATTACAGGGTCTCCCATTGAGAAGTGTTATTTTAAGTTATAAAAAAAGGCTGGATACGATTTACAATTTTGTACAGTTTACATTTTGCTATTTTCTACAGTTTATAGTTTTCAATTTTGTACAGTTTACACTTTGCAATTTTGTACAGTTTACACTTTGCAATTTTGTACAGTTTACACTTTGCAATTTTGTACAGTTTACACTTTGCTATTTTGTACAGTTTACACTTTGCAATTTTGTACAGTTTACACTTTGCAATATTGTACAGTTTACACTTCACAATTTTTGACACTTTACAATTTTGTTTAGAATTTGCAATTTTTATTACAGTGTTACGAATTTTTTACAATTTTACTAACCACTTGTCGAAGAGTAACAACTCCACAAATAACAAGTAACGCGAAATTTAAAATGACACCTCTCAATGAAAGACCTTCTCTATTCAAGCAACTGTTAATCAATTTTTTTTAAACATATTTTTAGGTGCACTTTACCTAAATATTATCTTCTCGTTCAGTTAAACAACTTTCAATTCAAATTAATCAGTAGGAGCTGAATTGCCTTGATTATCTTGACTTGTCACGCTCATCTGAGCGTAACTTTTTTTTTATCATTTTAGTGTAAATGCTGACGCGTCCCAGGTTAGGTGAACTGAAACGTTTTGGCAACCTATATGTAGTTACAGCAGCGTCAAAGCATTGTGTAGTTTTCTATTCATTTTCCATAGAAGGAATAAAAAAATTCACTTATGAACATTTCTGTATGTTATAAATCTTGATGAAAAAGTTGATAACAAAGCCCAGGGTAGCTCAGAGACAAAAATTTAATTTCTCATGTCAGATTTGGATTACATGTCACACAACTAATGCAATTTAAATAATTATTTCTCTTGCTTTTATAATGGTTATTGTTGTTTGGAACATTTGCATTGTATAATAATAAAAGAAAATAAAGATCTGGGAAAAGACGGCGAAAACATTGGTTACTTAGGAGAGCAGAATTATGTCCCGCCAATTTACTAAATGAGTCCAAGTTAAAACCTGAGGACTGGTTCATTTATTCACACGTAAATGAAAATGTTTATAATGGACTGCTTCGGATTAAATTTCTATAGAAAAGGTGCTGTAACGAGAGAAACAATCATACGTCTCTGAATGAGGACTCGATGCAAACGGATAGGAGAATAAACCTCGCGATGATTGCGTTCATGACTAACAATTGACAGTAAGCACACACGAACTAAACAGATTCACGCATACACACTCCGCCTGTTGTATTACATGTTATGACTGCAAATGCAGGGCGGCCTCCGGTGGTACCGAGATGCACAAGCGATATTGTATAGGACTGTGTATTTAGGATCGTTAGGTTATAGGGCAAGTGAAAAAGTCAAAGCCAAACGAGAAGCCAAATTTTGATTTTATAGAGTAAATTACAGTAGTGCGTCAATTTTCCGAACCTTCGATTATCCGAACCAGCGAACCTAACCCAGACCTATACGTGCTTTAACCCTTTGCACTCGGAGCTATTTTAACTCGAAAATTAAACATTTCTTCCGACCTAGAATAATTCCATTCCAAACAAATGATCGTACCAGTGCGCCAATAGCATTAATTAGATTTATTCAACATTGTCGATCGAAATAAGGAAAACTGTAATAATTCCATTCCATATGATTTTTTTTTATTTTATGGATATAAAATTGATATAACACCTCATACAATTCTTAAATGTTCAGTAATTGATTAGATACCAATTTGTTTAATAATGTAAACAATATTTTGAATAATAGCACAGCATTTTTTGTGGTGACTCTGAGTCGCCACTCGAGTGCTAAGGGTTAAGTTACTGAATTGAAACACCATCACTAGACGGATTTTATGCATTAATGCTAAAAATGAGTTGGTGAAGCTTAAAACAATAACAAAATTAGAAAAATGTGGAGACATTATTTCCAAACAATTAAAATTATTTACACAGAAAATATATTTTTATTCAGCTCTATTTCCCTGCAAATAAACATTTTATTTTGCATGAAGATTCACAGGCTAACAATTACTAGATACCGGATTTTATTCAATCATGATAAAAATGAGTCGGTGAAGTTTAAAACAATATAAAAAATGAGGAAAATATGGAGACATTATTTTCAAACAATTAAAATTATTTACACAAGAAATATATTTTTATGTATCTCCATTTCCCTGAAAATAAAAATTTTATTTTGCATATAGATCCGCTCTCTAACAATCACTACACAGCGGATTTTATGCATTTATGATAAAAATGAGTCGGTGATGCTTAAAACAATAAAAAAATTAGAAAAATGTGGAGACATTATTTCCAAACAATTAAAATTATTTACAGAAAATATATTTTTATTCAGCTCCATTTCCCCGAAAATAAACATTTTATTTTGCACATAGAAAGTGTGCGTATATTTCGTCGAGCCGAACTACTAGATGCACAATGGCGATCGTTGGGTGGTCGGTCGGTGATAAAGTGATCGAGCGATCGTCAAAGCATCGATTGATGACGAAGTAACGCGAAACGGAATCAATTACGAGGCGGGATGTGCGGTTTCGTTAATCGAATCGAGTTCTGGAGCGTCGACAGCCGTTTCATCGTGCAACAGAGCAGAAGTTACCGGAATCGGGCTGCGCCGGGCCGCGCAAAAACCGCGTTTGCGAAAGTTCCCGGTATCGGATGCGACTACGGAACGCGTTCGTAATCGTTGTAACAATTGAAATTATACGACTTCGAGGGACAAACGCGAGCCTGCGAACGGGAACACGGGGGGGGGGGGGGAGTTTCCGCACGGGGCGGTTAAGCCGACTTGCACGGAGAAACCGAGAAAACCATTTATCGTTCGGGGTTCGGGACGTACGCAGATTCATGGTTACGGGGGATACGTCGGGCACGTGGCCAAAGTTCGAGGAACCGCACACACGGAAATTGCGCGATCGATCGATCGAGGTAATTGATGCGTCGGACATCGCGTAGTTTGGTCTTTTGACTTCGCAGCGGGGACTGCTTCTCTCGATGTCAAATTCGCTGGCAGGAACAGTCGGGCTGTTGTCGCTCGGAATCCGAACAGAATTCGGCTGCCTCGACTATCTAGTAGACACGGGTGCGATCCCGCTCTGCGGATACTGGGCGTTCCTCGAGATACAGTCCCGCGGAATTACCATACGTCCATTACGAATTTCTTCGTAATTTTCATTCGGTTCTTTTAATAAATAAATTCAATCTCTCCCTGTTATATTAACCCTTTGCACTCGGAGCTATTTTAACTAAAAAACGAAAGATTTTTCCATTCTAGAATATTTCCATTCTATAGAATTTGTTTTCATTCTTTTACATATGAAACTGATACAATATCTCGTGTAATATGTAACTGTCTAGTAGTTCATCGAATACGAACAAAAATAATAATGTGAACAATATTTTTAAGAATGTGCAGTGGTGCCTCAGAGTCGCCATCCGAGTGCTAAGGGTTAAGTTTCGAAATAAAATATTCATTCTTTTAAACGGCTCGCTTAGAAATTCAAAATATTTAAAATTCACTTATCTAATTGGAACCGAGGTGTGGTTCGGATAATCGAACAGTTTTAAAATTATTTATTGAATACATGACTGCTGTAATTAGAAATGTGATATACAGAGTGTCTGATTTAAGTTGAGATTTTAAAAAATCTCGAAGACGTGTGTGCGTTTTCAAGATTATTTCAAGGTCATTTGATCTTTTTTTATCATAAACCCATATTTTTTATTTCGGAATCATATTCTATGTAAAAAAATTGCACAACTTTTGTTTGAAACATTTTTTTGTAAGGGTTTATGATAAAAAGAAGACAAAATGACCTTGAAATAGCCTTGAAAACCTTTAAATCACATGTCTTCGAGATTTTTTACAATCTCAACTTAAATGGGACACCCTGTACATTACTCAAAATAGGAGGTCGTAAAGTGAGCTTGATCTTCAGAATTTTTTTTATTCCAACAAATGATTATTATAATGAAACACGTAGTACATAAGTTGTGTCACAATTTTACCTACGAAATACAAAACTATTGTGAAAAAATGTCCGATAGAAGTGGGTGTCAACCGCGTTTACGAAATTAGAAATTTCTTCCAAGACAAAGTTTGGTCGAAGAAACAAAATGAACAACGTTGCTCGTTCTGCTTGTACGAAAGTTTACATAATACGGTAGGCTATCATGTAACAATGTCTCATTTCATACGGTGCAAAAACTGCAGCGGTACACGGTAAAAGAGAGCTTGCATAACAGGATGTATACACGGTGATAATAGGTTTATGTTTACATTTTCGCAGCGTAGCAGAACACGATCGTAAGATATGATTACAGTGTGTGTGTGTGTGTGTGTGTGTGTGTGTGTGCAACAGAAAAAAGGTACACAGCAAAAGCGAGAGTGTAATCGTTCTTCTACTTCCGGTAAAACATGTTGCAACAACCTTTTTTCGTTCGAGCATCTTTTTAGTCTAATGTAAAAAGTATATACACCTGTTGTTACATCCGAAATACTTACATTATATATTTCTAACTGCTCTCTTCGCGCTACAGGTATTAGCGTGATGAAATATCTGAAGAAATGTTTTTTAAACCCTCAACGTCGAGGGCTGTTTTCACCCCTAAACGAACCATAGTTAATGTTTACACTGGAAATTTCACGTAAAAATAATGGGAACAAATTTGTTTCAACATTTGCTTCTACATCGTTCTGAAACGAGAATCGTTATGATTCGAATACTCATCCGGCAATCTTTTTCGCATTAGGCTCAAGCGGCGCTGATGTACGACGCGGTGTTTGTTCTGGTCGAGGCGTTCAACAAGTTTCTGAAAAGGAAGCAGGACAAGAGCAACGTCAGACGAACCGGAATCCCCGGTGGCAGTCAGATTACGAACGACACCAGGGCGCTGGACTGCAATAATAGTCGTGGTTGGGTGACGGCGTTCGAATACGGTGAAAAAATATCGAGGTTTCTGAGGAAGGTGAGTGTGAACCAATCCGATCGGTTGCTGAAACTACACATTTAGAAGCAGTGGCGCACCCAGGATTTCATCTTTTAGAGGGGGACGAGTTGAACAAAATGAGCTATTTTAGATTTTTTTAAACATAAATTTATTTATAGAATAAAATCTAGTTTTCTTTTCTTTTTACATAGCTCTTCGATTACTTCGGTTATAGTTACACGAATGTCTCTGTGTATGTATAACAAAGCCAACCCATTCGGTCGTGGTTGTGTCATTGTGGATCTTAAATATGTTTTCAAAATTCTTAATGTAGAAAATGATCTTTCGCTGACGCGCGTCGTTACCGGAAGCGTTGCAAATATTTTTAATAAATTATAAACATTAGGATATATCGTTTGATCACATTTCAAAATCGCATCAATGGCATTATTGCATGGAGACCATGGACACCAATACTGACACGTGCACACAGCCACAGACGCACAACAATAGGCAGAATTCAGTGTTCTAGTATCGGCAGTTTTTGCAAATACGTCGGAACCTAAGTGAGTGTGTATGCCTTATTTGTATAGAGAAAAGTTGTTCAAAATGTTTAGTTTTAGAAGTAACTATTCTACGGTTTAGCTAATTTTCCAGTGTTTCGTTTCCTTTTTCTTGGGGGGGGGGGGGACTTGGCCCCCTGGCTGCCCCCCTGGGTGCGCCACTGTTTAGAAGCGACTCTAGCCGGGACCATGAACCGTAGTGACAAAGTTGCGGAGTGAGGCCGGTAATTCATCGTGAAATTCTTGAACGCGGACAGAAACGTTGAAATACTCAATATGTTTCGAATACCCGTGGCAACCGAAATTGCCAGAGACTCTTCCCAACGACTCTCTGCTCCTGACAGTAATTGGCGGTTATTCCGACTCTAACGGAATTCCTACGTCTACGTCTGATCGTTCCCCCTTCGTTCGCCCCTCTCTATATACATATGTACAGCAGAGTTACACCGGAAGTCCTCCGAGCCCCGCCGACTCTTTGACAGTTCGTTGCCCGACCGAATCAAACGCGAGAACCTGTCGATATCACGAAAATTGTTGGCGGTTTGAAAAATATTCCAGCAGAAAAATAAGCTGAGATAAGTGAAAGTTATTTTCCAAGTCGATTAAGTCTCTTCTAATTATTCAGAAATCAATTTCAGAGAATTCTAAATTGTGCTATGAATTTTTTTTTTGTTTTCACCGTGTAAATAATTTCTTTGATTTATTTCTAACTAATACCGGTTTGTATTTTTACCAACAGGTCGAAGCCGAGGGACTGACAGGAGAAATCCGCTTCAACGATGATGGCCGCCGTCATAATTACACCCTCCATGTGGTCGAGATGACGGTGAACAGTGCCATGGTCAAAGTAAATATTTTTTCAGTATATTTCACCAGTAACTAAATCAACATGGTTTTATTTACTTCGCCATATCACGAATAATAATAATAATGAAATACATGTAAAGTATCCGTGAACTTTGTTTGTTATATTATTATGCATTCGTGCCTATATAAGAGCATGACCTTGAAATAACCTTCGAGGCTAAACTTGTTTGTTCAGTCACAACAGAAGCCGATTTGAGATTGTAAATAAACAAAGTGTTTACAGTTTAAAAATGTTAGACTGCAAGGTCATTTCAAAGTCATGATCTTCTGCATGAATGAATGTCCAATTGTGTTCACAACAGAAGCCAATTTGAGATTGTAAATAAACAAAGTGTTCATAATTTACAAATCTTAGACTGCAAGGTCATTCCAAAGTCATGTTCTTCTGCATGAATGAATGCCCAATTGTGTTCACAACAGAAGTCAATTTGAGATTGTAAATAAACAAAGTGTTTGAAGTTTAAAAATTTTAGACATCAAGGTCATTTCAAGGTCATGTTCTTTTGCATGACTGAATTATGCACAATTATGTTGGTTATTATTATAGCGTATAATGTATATTTCTATTTAAATTAACAAAAATCGAGACTGTCTCAATCAGTAATTGTTGTATCTTATAGGTTGCAGAATGGACCGACGAAGCCGGGTTTCAAGCGATCGCTGCGAAATACATTCGTCTTCGACCACACACGGAAATCGAGAAAAACAAGACATACATTGTCACTACGATCGTGGTAAGATATTTCTCTGCAAACAGCATATTGCTACAGTTAATTTCTGCTAACTGGGGATTAATGAGCTTCCTTATTCTGTTATACAGGAGGAACCGTATATCATGAAAAAGAAATCAGAAACAGGCGAAGTACTAGTTGGCAACGACAGTTATGAGGGCTATTGCAAAGATCTGGCTGATTTGATCGCGAAAAAGCTGGGAATAACGTGTAAGTGTTTCAAAGTAATATTCCCTTCAATCCTTCCAACATATACACCTTTAATCCTTTAATCTCTCGGTATTGTTAAAACAATTTTTGTATTTCAATATTTTCTGGAAAAATTATCTTTCAATTCACATTACGCAAACAAAAGAGAAACGTGTACGAATGCAAATTGTTGTTTATAAAAAATGTATGAGTACACAGAGAGCCATAAAAGAGAAAAGAAAGTATTACCATTGCGCAAATAAATTTTCCATAAATCCTGAATTGCAAAATGATTTACTCGCAAACAAATGTTTCGTTTTCAAAAAAATAGTCGAGCTCGAATGATTACCTTGCACTCGTGTGCATGCATGCATATACGTTGAGGATTACAGCAAGTGGAAACGGTCGGCAATGAACAGACACGTTCACCAAACACTATTCGATATCGTGTAAACTCTGGTAAAACTGGAGCTTCATTATTTCGAAAACAAAGTGCGTTCGAGAAACTTTTATTTTACACGCTCGGCTTATTTGTTCATGCAAAACGCCACTCGTCGACTTGTATCGTCAATTACGAAACGTCTAGTGGTTGCATCATCGAAAGAGTTGCACACGATACAACGTTTTCGAAACAAGATTGTAAATGTTATATCTGGATTTTCGTGGAAAATAAAATAATATCCATCATTTACAAAAACTGAGGTTGAATTCAAGTTTATTTTCCATGTCAATGGGCTCGACATGGCATCATTCAAATGAAACCGATAATTGTATTTCATGTTCTGTGTATCTCTCGCATTCGTACTTGTTATAGGTACATACAAATTCAATATTTAATTGTAACATCGAAATAAAGACGAGATAAAAGTTTTGTAAGTGTTCCATTCTCAAGATCTGCTCACAAAATACTTCACTATGTTTAATAAATGAGAAAAACTAATAACTTTAAAAATTAATAACTTTTTGACTGGTACATCAACTCGATGCAAGGTGCAAACGCGCGCAGGTTCTCGACTTAGTCAGGGTTAGGTCCGTCCCCGCCCTTAATAATTCCCCTCCCTTAAGACCGTGCTGCCAAATTAAGAATTAACGATTACACTGATAATTAGTAATCGAAGAACCAGCCAGGCTGATAAATAAATGACTTTTTTTTGGAAATTTTTTCAGACGAGCTGCGAATCGTTAAGGATGGCAAGTACGGCATGGAGAATACAGAGGTTCCAGGCGGCTGGGACGGAATGGTCGGCGAACTGATCCGCAAAGTATGTTTAAACACTCCTCGAAGCGATCCCACCGGTCCAATGTCCTTTTTCCTCGATGTGTAACTCACCGGAAGTGAACGCACACGGGCCGAGCCCGAGCGATTCCGTACGACTACGAAAGATTCAGCTATTGATCGTCGGGTTCCGACTAAAACAGAAGCTCAACGAGCTGTTTTATCCTCACTATAAAGTTCGATTGCTGTCCACCAGATGCCTCGAGCTTGCAAGCTCTTTCTCCATCGTTCGGAGTACTTTGAACTACATCTGTCGGAAACCCTCGAAAAATTGAAAGTTAAAGCAGTTCTAATTTCTTTTAAAACTACCGGAAATCAACTCGAATATACCAGAATCAAATTGAAAAATAATTTTAATATGAGAAAATAAATAATATGACTGTTACCCGCTTTAAAAATGTTAGGGTTCTATGCTTGTACGCTGTGACACTTTCAAAAAGCAAAGCGTGTTTTAAAATGGATAATTGATGATTGTGATGGTTTTGCAGGAAGCAGACATCGCCATAGCTCCCATGACAATTACGTCGGAACGTGAACGAGTGATCGACTTCAGCAAACCTTTCATGTCTTTGGGTATCAGCATTATGATTAAAAAACCAATCAAACAGAAGCCCGGTGTGTTCAGCTTCTTGAATCCTTTGAGCAAGGAAATCTGGGTGTGCGTAATCTTCTCGTACATCGGAGTGTCCATCGTTCTATTTACCGTATCCAGGTAAGTTGTTTTCATAAATTCGATCGATAACCGATCGACTTGTTCCAGTCGATATATAAAAAACGTGAAATTATATAAAAAACCAAACGTAATATTACATTGTAACTATATAATAGCCATACTGTTCCTAGTAGATGTATTATTGAAATTTAATAAAAATATTTTTTCATGCAGGGTAAACCAAATAATTAGCAAGCAATTTCTAGAGTAAAAGTAAATCGAAAATGTAAAATGGTTCATTTTTGTAGTAATCAAATGAAATTCAGCTAACGTGTCTGACCAATGCTTTCCTATTCTACTGCGATCACAATCGCGAAAAAGTGCGAAGGAGATATACGTTCCATTGATCCTATTTGATATTTTCACTTCGCTCGTTTGTTAAATTAAAGAGCAATCTTTTGCGGTAAAAAATCATACCTTTTATTGGAAATTTATGTAAATCTTCTGTTAAAAAAATAATTTTGATTGGGGTCAGAAAAATTTGCGAACTGAAATGTAAAAATTATGGCGATTCTTACTCTCTTAAAAAATAGTGTCACATGGGCAATGAGTTAAAAATTTGAGTAAGTAAAAATTAATTTACGGATACTTTGAAAATTCTTTTAATTTTTCTACCGTTTGAAATTTCACTCGCTCAGCTTCGTTCCAAATGCACCCAAATCCGCAGTATAGTCACGAATGTAGGGAAACGAAGTTCTCGACAGGAATTAGCAAATTGTTGCCTCGGTATTTCAATCTGCGCTGATCATTAGTGTGTTCACCCTCCATTCACTTACCGTTCCACCCCCCACCAGCCCTCTATTCCACGATAATTACACAACAATCACCTCTGTTTGCTTCTTGGCGAAGTACCCGCCATTACGTGTCTGCTCGCGATACTCGCCACGCGTTCATTTGTCGCTCGTATTGTATCAACTTCCCGCGATAAATCATCGCGTCGCTTTTTTTTTCTTTTTTTTTTATTTTTTACTTGAACTCGATTAGGCTATTTACTGTTCCCTATCTCGCGTGATTTCCTCGAATACGGTTTCACAGCAGCGATCACAGGGATTAACTGTGATCTTGATAGCGACAATAAGGGCAAGAACAGTGTCACGTGATCGTTGATTTGATGTTTACAGCGATTATCGTCGAACGCATAGTCGCCACGTGTTTCCGCGAACTTTATGATAAATCAGCGACCAAGTTTTCGCTGCTCGAAGGTCGAACACTCGATCTTCCTTTCACGATGATTAGAAACGATACGGTGAAATTGATATGGCTCGGTTCAGAAGTTTAGCAACAAAATAACTTTGATTAACGAGCTTCCGAGAACGTATCAAGCTTTCATCTGATTTGTAATTCTGATCATTAGTTTCTTACGAGACAAGCTTTGGAACATACAATAAAAGCATATAAATAAAATTGTTATTCTCTGAATATTAACCCTTAGCATGGCGACTCTGAGGCACCACTGAAAATTGCTATTCCATTCTTAAAAATATTGTTCACATTATTATTTTTGTTCGTATTTAATAAACTACTAGACATTTATACAGGGTGTTCATTTGAAAACTTTCCAGCCGAATATCTCGAAAAATATGAAAGATATTAAAAAAGTATAAAACACGTGTCCAAGGATTTCGAGGGTCATTTGAAGGTCAACTTTGTTTTTTCAAATGGAAACCTATATTTTTTATTATGGGATCTTATTGTACGTAAAAAGAACACTAATTTTCGTACAATAAGTACAATAAGATCCTATAATAAAAAATATAGGTTTCCATTTGAAAAAACAAAGTTGACCTTCAAATGACCTTGAAAACGCCACCCAAATAAAAAACTGATACTGCCTCTCCCCTTTCTCCCTCGAAATCCTTGGACACGTGTTTTACACTTTTTTAATATCTATCATATTTTTCGAGATATTCGGCTGGAAAGTTTTCAAATGAACACCCTGTATATTAAATGAGATATTATATCAGTTTCATGTGCAAAAAATGATAAAAATTGTATAGAATGGAAAAATCTTTCGTTTTTGAGTTAAAATAGCTCCGAGTGCAAAGGGTTAAAAGTATTAATAACTATTCAACTCCAGAATATAGCGATTAAATTCGATTATAAAATGAATTTTTATTTATCGCCATTTATCGACATAAAATAAATTGTCTACTTATTATTTTCTACTGTGCAGGTTTTCGCCATACGAGTGGAGGGTGTTGACGCTCAGTACCGGCGGCGATTCCTCAATGTCAGGGAGAAACGATCCCACGTTACAGCATCCCCATGGGTCACAAGGATCGCCGCACATACCAACCTCCAGCATGGCGAACGATTTCAGCATCATCAACAGCCTGTGGTTCGCATTGGCCGCTTTCATGCAGCAAGGTTGCGACATATCACCCAGGTAATGATTCATTTCCATGTGTTCGGCCGCGATACTCGATAACCAACATCTACCTATCTCGACTCGAGGACTGCTGTAGAAGTTAATTGTCCCAGATAGTATCTAAAACTGAATTATCAAGGCTTTTATTCTGCGACACATTTTCTTTATCGTTTACGACCCACTGAATTATTTCGGACACGAACTTTTATGAAACCACAGTCGAATAATGACCACGAAAATGTATTGTTATATGTACATTTATTAGTAGATGGTGTGCAAATTAGTTGGTATAAAATGTTACATATTTCTAGATAACGTGAAATTAACTTTAAAAATAAACTATTTTATACATATGAAAAAATTCTGTATTTTCTGTTTGACAAATAACGAGGGCAGATATGATATAATTATTCACTAGTCCATTGTGAACACTGAATACAAAATGAAAATATATATGTCACAATTTCAAAAAATTTGAGTTTATGCATTGAGCTTTAAAGTATAGAATGTACGTATTTACCAGAAAAAAATTATGCAATTTAACCAATGTTCTATACAAAGAAATAGTAATAAAAACTTTAAACAGCAATATCTCCAAAGTGAAAGTATGTGACGTTCTTCCTTACAACCGCAGTTATACAATATAGGTCGACAAAATTGTACCGAATGTGCACCTAACAAATTCAGTGTTTCGAATAATACGTCAAACTCAATTTAACACTACATTTACAAACTTTGGTATTACTGTTTAAAAATAACAAGAGCATATTTATCAAAACCTCGGCATGATTATTTTCACTCATCGTCCGATGTACACATTAAGTGTTAAAACAATGTCGATCGTAAGTTGCTAAAGCAGAATTTAAATATTTTCGGCGCATTGGTTCGATCAATTATTACTAAACACTATTTGCAAATTAACACAATATCGTTTCTCAACGTTTCGATCTTCATTCAGATCATTTTCAAGAGAATAACAAAAGAATAACAAATTACAGACGCAATGTTTTTGTTATTCATTTGAAAATGATCTCTAAATGAAGATCGAAACGTTGAGAAACGATATTGTGTTAATTTGCAAATAGTGTTTAGTAATAATTGATCGACACCAACGCGCCGAAAACATTTAAATTCTGCGTACACATTAAGTGTCCACAAAAACATCTTTACGTCATTTTGACGGATCCAGTTGTTCTAGTCTTCATAATCTTTTTCGAAACAATTGGAGTTCGTCATATTGACACAATTCTGCAAACACCGGCATCGTCCATTTCGAAAGTAGCAATAGAAAGGCTGAAATCGCACGAGACAACGATCACCAGCGGAGCGTTAAGTGTCGCATCGTGCCCCGGGTAATCTGTACACGTGACAAAAAAAAGTGTTGTGTATTCAACCATCTTTCCGGCTAATTATAGCCGTCCACTTGTCCTGTCGGCCCTCGCTGCCGTTTTCGTTTCCGCGGTGGAGGCGAACGGGGTAGTAAAAGTACATAAAGGCTTCGGGTTAGTGAATGGCTCCCTTTGCCGTTGGGGCAGGTCAACCGTGCAGCCTGCTAATAGGATGAATTGGGTAAGATTCAAGAGGTTCGCTGTCGACGTTTAAAGTCTCCTCTGTGTAAACGTTTCGTAGTTGTTCGACGTCGGTAGATCGCGCACCTCCGCCGTTCTGAAAAGACTACTTCTTGTGTATAATTAACGACCGGGTTCGATTCAGGAAGCGGTAGAGCGCAACGAAAGTAATAAGCGTCTTCCCGGATGATGCCCCGGCTCTTTACTTGTAGACCAGACGTTTCTAATTGCGACGAACAGTGTGTATAACTATTCTCAGAATGTCAGATTCCTTCTGACTGTTAACCCTTTGCACTCGGAGCTATTTTAACTCCGAAATTAAACATTTCTTCCGACCTAGAATAATTTCATTCTACAGGGTGTTCGACTACAGGTGGGAGAAAATTTAAGGGGTGGTTCTCCATGACAATATAAATCGAAAACGAAGAATAAAAAAATTGCGATTTCGACTTCCTTATTTAGTTATGTGTTGCCGCATTTTAGGTGGATTTTTAATTGTTAACCCTTTGCACTCGGAGCTATTTTAATTCGAATGTTAAATATTTCTTACGACCTAGATATTCCCTCTGATTTTTTCAATTTGATGGATATGAAATTGAAACAATACTTCATAGAACACTTACATGTTTAGTAATTGATTAGATAGCACCATATTTAACAATGTAAACAATATTGTGAATAATGGTAGAGCAATTTTTGGTGGCGAATCTGAGTCGCCGCTCGAGTGCTAAGGGTTAAAAGAGATTTATCAAATTTTTATTGGCGCCAGCTGTGTCGCTAGGCTGCGAATGATTATTAAAAAGAATATTTCATATAACAATAGTTGTAAATGTGTAATATTCGTGTGGCCTATTCGTGGGTGTGAGGCAACCACTTTTTATCGATTAACGCTAAACCTACCGAGCACTCAAAGAGATTAAAATGTTGTAGCTTATAAAAATGACAGGGCTCTATTTATTTACATTTTCTGCCATTTTTGTTTCAATATTTGCTTGGATGAAAAAATGTATCGTAAATGTTTAAGCAACTCCATGATTTCAATAATTGTAAACCGGTCAATAGATTATTCATGATATCTTGCCTCATTTTTAATAAAATTTGGATGGGGGTGATTTGTAGGGGTAAAAAAGAAGTATCAATTTATCTTTTCATTTTCTTATTATCAGGCTGTGGGAATATGCATACTAAATGTTACAAAATTCACCAGTGTCAATAACAGTGTATAAACGCATTATTATTATACGTACAAAAAAGAACCGCATAAATAGGAAGCATTAGATAACACAAGGTTTAGAAGTTGAGCACTACATTTTCAGAAATTTTTTATCTATTTACAATGGAACAATTGTTTGAACAAACATAGAAAATTCAATTTTGCAACTATATTTTCGAAAAATGTAAATTTGTTTAAAGACTAGCAAAAATGGTTGATTTTTTAATATGTTTTTCTTATAAAATGCCATATTATTTTTGCAAAAAATGATTAATATAAACTGTCGTTCCTGAAATATTAAAAAATACGCAAACTAGTAAACCAGCTATTGATCGGAAATTTATCCGGAAGGTTTAAGGGAAGTAAAATCCGTGTTGAAGTGGCGCAAGTGTCCTTCGACGCTGGATCGCTACCGCCACCCGTTAGATAGAGGCACAATGATAACCTTTAAGAGTGTGATTTACGAGGCACGGTCCGTCGGACGGGGGTTAAGTTACACAATAATTACTGTTAGGGAAATTCCTTCGGGCAAATTACAACTGCGTGGGCCGGTAAACGGCGATTATAACCGCGGGGCCAGAATTATCACAATATAATCGGATTACGTTTCGTAGTCTCGTGCTGGATGTAATTTAAAGCGGTCTACGTAATCGGCGACGCGATTAGGCCGCCGGCTATTCGAGGGCGGCTCATTTGAATGAGCGTGTCGTTCGAGCCACGGCGAAAATTCCATTAGCGACATGCGCCACGCCACGGCTGGGCCCTTACGTTTCCTGCTCTGCTCTGCTCTCTGCTCGATCCTTTTTTTCCCCCTAGTCGTTTTATATCGGTCCTCCCACGCATCGGGTATCGATCAGCATAGCAGGATCACGGGAACAATACCGGTTCCGTGCCGGTCTTAATGCGAGTTCTCAGCCTGTTTTGCATAAACGTCAATGCCGGGCGGTTTCTCTGCGCTCCCTTTTTCTACGACCGTTTCGCATTCGTCGAAAGAAACCCTCCGGTAAGTCACGTTTCTCTACGGAACAATTTTCCACGGCCGGGATTCAGGTGTCCGATGATATATGGACGAATGTTTTATGAGAAGCGAGACGAGCGAGCCTGTAATACAGTCGGGGACACAAAAAGATGGAACGCGTTTCTTCGCGTTTTCTGTACGACATCGGAAGAAAATTTTAGAAAATCGATTATACTTTATTTATCTCCTTTATTTGTGACGACTAGACTCCGGATCTTTATGCGAAATAAAAAGTTTGTGCATCAATTTTTCAGTAATAATTTTAGTATAGTGAATATTATATTGTAACTAAATATAATAGCCATACTGTTCCTAGTAGATGTATTATTGAAATTTAATAAAAATATTTTTTCATGCATGGTAAACCAAATAATTAGGTAAGCAATTTGTAGAGTAAAAGTAAATCGAAAATGTAAAATGGTTCATGTTCGAGGTAACCAAATGAAATTTAGCTAACGTGTCTGATCAATGCTTTCCTCTTCTACTGCGATCACAATTGCGAAAAAGTGTGAACGAGATATACGTTCCATTGATACTATTTGATATTTTCACTTCGCCCTTTTGTTAAATTAAAGAGCAATCTTTTGCGGTAAAAAATCATACCTTTTATTGGAAATTTATGTAAATTTTCTGATAAAACAGTAATGCTGATTGGGGTCAGAAAAATTTGCGAACTGGAATGTAAAATTTATGGCGATTCTTACTCTCTTGCATCTTAAAAAATAGTGTCACATGGGCAATGAGTTATGTTCGAGGTAATCGAATGAAATTTAGCTAACGTGTCTGACCAATGTTTTCCTGTTCTACTGGGATATCATAATCGCGAAAATAATATATTACGACTCTACGGTTTTCCAATTTTTTCACTGTTCGAAATTGCACGTACTCATTTTTGCCATAAATGCATAAAAACCGCAGTCTGCTCATAAGAATTTAGAATCGTTGCAGTAAGTCGGTTGAGTAACTCAACTGCAAAAATTCTTCCAGAAAAGGGAAACAAGATATTCGTATTTTCGCGGGCGTTTCGCGGTCTAGAATGGCTCGGAACTGGGTCTCTCAATTAATTTACATTTCGCCGTATCCGCCATGCCACCCCATTGCGGTAGCCTCCTTGATTAATGGTTTAAATATTCGAGGTGCGGCGATATGAATTGTAAATTTCGTAGAACCTTCTGTCCCCAACGTCCACCGTCTCTCCCCGCCGCCATTTTGCTTGCTGGACTCTCCTTGTCCTATGGTTCCTTACAGACAGAACCTAAACTTTCGTTGTTCAATATTATACCTATCGAATAGTCTAGCTTTTAAACGAGTCCAAAATAATAAATAAATTATAGTTTATAAATAATTATAGTTTAAATATAGGCAATTTTTTGAGAATTCTTTGAGAATTTTTTGAGATTCAAATTATTTCATGCATCGACTATTGAAATGCGTTATAAGTACTTTTAACTAATATATAATTTATTGTCTACCTTCGTCTTATGAACTTTCAATGATATCTGTAAATTACTATATTCGACAGATCAATGTCAGGACGAATAGTGGGAAGCGTCTGGTGGTTCTTCACTCTGATACTGATCTCTTCGTACACCGCAAACTTGGCTGCGTTTCTAACCGTGGAAAGAATGGTAGCGCCAATCAATTCACCGGAAGACCTGGCATCGCAGACGGAAGTACAATACGGCACGATGTCTCACGGATCTACTTGGGACTTTTTTCGCGTGAGTGATGACCAAGGACAAGTTATGGAAACTTAGGACATTGATAAATTATTAGCACTAAACCTCCTGTGAGTTAAAAGTGAATAAAGAATTTACTTATATTTTCCACGATTTTTAGTATAATAAAGAAATTTATTTAATCATTTCTCATGAAAGATATTTCAATATTTCATTAATCGTTTAATGCACAAGGGGTGACAGTCAATATTTATCTGCTTGGTTTAACGTCACATCTCAAGTGTAATATTATTGTATTTCGTAGAATTTTTATTTAATTCTTCATTGCCATTTTTACATTAAATGGCACAATTGTAAATTAAGAAATCTGTGGTAGGTTTAGTGTTAAACAATTTTCTGTAAAATGAACCACCAGATCGTAAATACAATGTTCATCCCTCGAATTACAGAAATCGCAAATCAACCTGTACAGTAAAATGTGGGAGTTTATGAACTCTCGGAAACACGTGTTCGTCAAAACGTACGACGAAGGTATACGAAGAGTGAGGACCAGTAAAGGGAAGTATGCTCTTCTGATAGAAAGCCCGAAGAATGAGTACACAAACGAGAGAGAGCCCTGTGACACGATGAAAGTGGGCAGGAATCTCGATGTCAAGGGTTTCGGCGTGGCTACGCCATTGGGATCTCCGTTAAGGTAAGAGTAGATTTATACACGGTGGGCTATAACTCATTATTAGACTGCGGAGTTTATGCATTTATAACAAAAATGGGTAGGGTAACTGCACCAGTGAATAAACGGGCACCAGTAAATGAACGCTTTTGTATTTTTGTATTTTTTGCTTTTCCATCATTGTTCAATTCCTAGAACGTAGTGTTCATTGACTGGTATTTTTTATATTTTTTATTTAACGTTTAATAAAGACAAATAATAATAATTTCATTTTATTTGTGTTCATTTATTTTTGACAAATGAAGTATAGGGAGCCATTTGGCATATATGAGATTCCTTTAATTCACATATTTTTTAAAAAATAAAATATCTTCCTGAACAATTTACCCTACGCACAATTAAAAACAGTGGGCACATTCAAAAGATTTAAGGACATCAGTGTATTAGTTTCAGCACAAAAAGATTATTAGAAGAACGAAATTTTTATTTGGATACTGTGACTTGCAATCAATGCAAACATTTATTTTGCATAAAGATCCGCAGTCTACTCATTATTGGTACGGTTCACGTTATTGACTAATTTCTGGATTTTTACATGATCGTGCAGGATTCAAGAAGTTCGCAAGAATTAATTGTCGTTCGCAATTTTACAGAGACCCAATAAACCTAGCAGTGTTGTCGCTGAAGGAAAACGGCGAATTAACGAAGCTGGTGAACCGATGGTGGTACGACAGAACCGAATGCAGGCACGGCGACAAACAGGACGCCTCCAGAAACGAATTGTCCTTGAGCAATGTGGCAGGGATATTCTACATTCTCATTGGAGGCCTCCTCTTAGCGTTGGCCGTCGCATTACTCGAGTTCTGTTACAAATCTCACACAGAAGCTACCAGAGCGAAGGTACGAATTAAATCAATTAGCACAAAATAGTTAAAAACAAACAATACACAAAAGATAGTGAAAATATTCTTTATTTCAAACTGTTACGAAATGCTCAATTTACATATTTCTGACCTTGTATGACCTTGAAAGTCATTGTTACATATGAGTGAATTCGCCTTGACCCACGCTTTCATAAAACATTAAAGAAACATATATATAACAATCCATTTAGAAAACTGAAGGTCACCTTCTCGAAAAATAATGTTTGTAATGCTTGTGTTCCGTTTTATACACGACACTTTATTCAATACATTAACGTGGCAATTTAATTTTAACTATATTCGAAAAATGCAGAACAGCAAAAATATAAAAATGATTTTAAAATACTCTTAAAATTAAGACAAAAACTAAATGCATAGAATCAATAGACAAACACAAAATTTATTTATTGGTCACAGCAATTCAGAGTATTATTTACTTTAAATATATTTGCCATACTTGACAAATATAAGTTACTGCCATTTGACTAAATACATGTATATTTAACTACACATACGTGAAACAGTGCACGTGTACTTAACACGTAAGATTGTTAACCCCTTGCGCTGGAATGACGTGCGACACACGTCCGAAGGTTCTGTCCCCGACCAGAAAATTACAGGCCACACACGTCGAAAATTTATTTTCTCAAAGTTGCCAATTTTATTATCTAACCCTCCTGTCTTTTCTGAAAAAAATCATTTCATTGTACACGATTTCAAAAAACAATTATAAGCGCAAGAGGTTAATCGACTTTTTTAAAAATCATCAAGAAGCTCGATAACGTTCTTTTACAGAACAATTTCAGAAAAAATTGTTACTGTTACATAAATTCGCAAAAAAATTTGTTAAATTGCCACTGAAAAATTGCTGTCTGAACAATTCCTTGATCAAAGGTTGATCTTTGGTTTTCAAAACAAAAGACAATTAGATAATGACCGGTAAGTAGAGTGTTACAAAATCGAGCAGGGTAATTGATTTTCTGCTGCAGCAATAAACATTCGGTCTTGCAGATACCTTTGTCAGACGCGATGAAGGCGAAAGCCCGACTGACGATCGGCGGTGGTCGAGATTTCGACAATGGCCGGGTAAGTGACGCGGATCATTAGAGTATCGTTGGGACATGTTAAGAACGCACGCGAACGCCGCGTCTAGAGTGCGATCAGCACAGTTCGTAGGATCAGGTTGGCGACGGATGAGCGACGAGACGCGACGCGACGGTTGGAATCAAGTATTCCGTGTAGCTGTACCGATAAAAGCGGTTGAAACATGCATTCACTCGGCCTGTTCTGTTCTTCCGAGGCAGAAAAAACGCATAAACGCCCCCCCCCCCCCCCCCCACACATTTTAACCGTTCGCCTCTCCGGAGCCAACGATCTCGATGTATCGTGTAACATAGAACCGTAAACGGAGACCAAGGGTGCATTATACATACCGTGTAATACAGAGCCTATACATACAAATATAGATGTATATACAATACGTATACATAGAAGCATACAATAGAGTACGTATATAGCATGCAGTTAGCAGAGTGTAAGCAGTCGACATACATTGTAAATGGAAGACGATCGAGAATTTCGTGCTAGGATGGGGTTCTCGACGGCATGGCACGATCAATCGAGGAACGATCATCGATCGTTGTCCGTAGATCGTGTGTGCATAGATACGAATACAGAGAGTATACAAACATATATATATATATATGGGGTGAGTCGTGTGACATTTATACCTAAAACGTCCTCGTTGTCTTCAACCCTAGTGCTATCGTGACGATGATAATCGGTTTTTAAAACCAATCAGCTTGGAATAAAAAATGTCACAACAAATATTAAGTACTGTTCAAACAAAATATATTGAATATTAATGTTGTTCATTTTTATCGAATGGAATTAAAATTATTTTATTTTATTTAAATATAAATATTCTGTCTCAACCGCAAAATTATTAAACATTATAGCAGTTAGAATAATAGTAATATTTTAGTTTCAAGCCCTTTCGTATTGAAGGACAACTTTTGTTAAACATGCAACTTTAGAATTGCAGAAAAACGTCATTGACCTTGAAATTCCGGATATGACCTTGAGACCTTCCGGACATGACCTTGAGAACAAATTTTTTCCTCCCAGCAATTGTGACTGATGCAAATACTCCTTGCCATAAACATTTTCTCGTTAAAAAACAATGAAGATATTTTAATTGTAAATGTTTGGCGACTCACTCTGTGCGCAGAGTGTCAACGAACGGGTTGGTGCAATCCCGAAATGGGTGACTTTAGACTTCAACTTGGGAACAATAATTAATTATGTTTGTTATGACTGATTTTTTCCATGTGGTTTTACTCGTTTTCGATTTGCACTAACAGGAGCCTCCTTTCACAATGAAATACAAGTAATGGTTAGTGAGTTACAACTTAAATTATAGCTCTATAGTATAGCTCTATAACCCCCTGTGGGGAGTTCCATTTACAAAAGAAATGCAAATTCATAAAATTAATGAGTCCCATTAAAAAAAAATTTTTTTATGTGCAAGAGGCCCCAGATTGCTGACACTCTATATGTTTATTTACGATAGATATACAGATATACATAAATGCGTGCGATGTGCGGCTGGCTGGATGTGTTGCGCTATTTTCTATCTCCGTCTATCTACCTCTTCTCTATCCTTCTCTCTACATCTATCTATCTCTTTGTACTCGATGGATGCAGGAGACGTATTTGCTCGTTCGCGCGGTTTTTTTCTACTTTTATTTTTGTCTCTAGTGGTACGGACTGCAGAGTTAGACGGAGGATGCATGCGCCTTTCCCGGGACCATATGTGAGTACTCTCGTCCTTAATTTAAATTCCCACTTTCTGTATTTTATTCGTTCGGTATGGTTCTTTACTCCCCCGCTTCTTGTGTACATGGCTTCAAGTAGCGTTCCTTCACACCATACATACATATATAGACACACACTCACATGCACCAGAACTTCTTCCTAGGTTTCTACGATGCGGAAGGACCGTCGACTGGTTGACTTTTTTTTCTGACAGTGCCATTTCAGACATTTCTGTACGAGAAGGGTCCTCTAGGAGGCCTATGATTGGTTAACACATGTTCGACCACGTCACTATAAAATTAGTCATTTGGTCGGCAATCGTCAAAGACCAAATAATTAATATTAGTCATATTAGTTATACCATGTGGTCCGTTTAAGTAAGGCCACCTAAATATCTGTTCAGGTTATTGTGATGCAAAAACTATTTATTACGTAATGTGTATGGTGTCAATGGACCAATATTTATCAAGAACATTTTTCTTTCAAGGTAATTGTTTTCGAAGGTATCTAGGTCATCGGCGTTTTTTTTTATACGTAACTGCATTTCTTTTTTTATTGCATCGTGTAGCTGAGCGAAAAATACATTCGGATATGAATAATAGCATGACCTTCAAATGACCTTGATCTTTGAAAATTAAAGTGAACACTCCGGAGAAAATAACCTTGAGAAAAAAATTACATTTGCAAAGAATTCACCTTGCGATACCGTTTATAAATCATTAAAAACATTTGTTATGTCATCACCGATAAAGGAGAATTTTTAGATGGCTACATTTAGGTGGACCACCCTGTATAAGTCATTTGTGTCTTGCAGTAAAATAATGACTGGTTTCTATAAATTGGAATGAGTTAAAATAATCCATTAACGAAAGATGAACATGTAATTTGTTATATAATATGTAAGAATGAACAAAAAATGAACAAAGAAAAATACCGATCGAAGTATACCGATCATCATCCACGTATCCCTCCTGCTCTTTATTCCTTCTTTCGTATAAAAATATTAAATTACTCAGAGAGACAAGCTTCTTAGAGCAACGAGCCTTGGCTAGAGAAATGAGCATGGCTTAAGACATTTTAGCGGTCCATGTAACCGAGGTATGGTTTGTGGAATCGCATGTCGCTTTTAAAAATTAGTGCTTGTACATTACAGAATGCGAAACAAAATTATTTTCACATGTGTTCTTCTTCAATGAAAGACTCAACGCCTTCTCATTCGTCTCTTCTGTCTTCGGAAACTGATGTCAAGTATTTTATGCACCTCTGTCATTAAGTTTACGGCCACAAATTAGAACTTCTAATTATTCGGTCACGTTTATCGACTGGAAACTAAATTAACCTTAATTCATTAAAACTACTCGAAAGGCACATAGAGGCACGATTACTTCTTACTCTATTCTTCTATAATATGTACGACTATGTTATTAATTTCTTTCATTGTTACACACTCTTTTCAATACACATAGCGACGACTGTTACACAACAGATTTTAAGAAAAATTGGAATTCCTTCATGGGAAAAAATTCGAAAACATAATAAGTTACTATGTTTATTATTATTAAGAACTAACGAAATTAACCTACACAAAAACAATAGTTTTTTCAAGATTAATATTAATCTGAGATCTAGGTACACTTCAACGTTGACAATAAGAACAAATTTTTCTAAACAGTAGTTTTAAAACTTATAATTTAACGTTAAAAAACGTTAAAAAACTTAAATTGATTTGTAGAATGAAAAACAGTTTTTACTCAAAAAAACGTATTGGCAACATTTCCATGTAACAAGAAACTAGGTACCATCAAAACAAAGTTTCTACTTATTCATCTTTGCTCTACTATAGCCTGTTTTCCGAAGGAAGGGACCTAATCTACACTGCTGGTCATAGTAACCATCCAATCCAACAAAATTACTCAGGCGATTATTCTGGACTGTCAGTGTAGTTCAAGTGTCTTCTTTCAAAGAATGGACCATAATAGTAGAAATTACTATCTAAATCCAATTTACTTCAGAAAGTCCATTAGGTTGACCCTATATCATCAGCACTACAACTTTGCATAAATATCCATCGAAACATCACTCACAACAAAACTAATCGCACACTGACTAGGTCCTATTCACCACAACATCGAGTCATCAACAGAGATGCCAGTGAACAATTCGAAATAGGGTCCGGCAGTACAAAAAAAAAGAACTCGCCGTATACAGGGTGTTCCAAAAATGTTGTACTTCCTCAACTAACTTTTTCCTTTGCAAAAATGCTGTGCGCGGTTTTGTTGAGGAGTTATTAACGAAAAACGCGGACCAATCAGAGCGCGCTCAGTCGGACCTGTCCCGCCCTTAGCAGTAACCGCGCTGTGATTGGCCCGCGTTTTTCGATTATAACTCCGTAACGAAGACACGGAGAACATTTTTGTAAAGGAAACAGTTGTTTCAAATGATCTTAGGAATCACCTTTTTTAAGGAAATACAATCAGAGCGCTGCTACAGCGGACTCGGGCCCGACGAGAGGTCCCAGTGGGCGTGGCGTTGACACTGGCCGACCGGGGATCTGTCCACTGTAGCCGCGTTCTGATTGGTCCGTGGATCTTCGTTAACAAATCGTTTACTCTGCATCGTCGATTCGGATAATCGAGGTTCTACTAAATCGTGGATTAAACAAGAATTATGTCATGTTTGGACTCATTTCAATCCGAAATCTATCACAAGTATGTTGGTCAAAGTTGCATAAGAAAAAAATAAATTTTGATCGATGATCAAGCTTCTGAAGGAGGATGTTCGCCAACTTATGATCTCTGTGCAATACATCTTACGATAAATTGTTCCGAACCATCGTGCAGATCTTTGACGAACATATACATATATAGAGGCATCACTGTATACGTCAGTTTCCCTTGAAATCCGCAACTGCCGGTCCCTAAGCGACAATTTTGTCGTTACCCGTGGCATCGCTGGTCACTGATCAGATCAAGCAGAGTCCCGGCGGCTAACCGCAACCACCGTTGAATTTCTAGTACTACGCACCGGCAAACGCGATTGGCAATACCGAGGGCGACCAGGTACACAGCAATACGCATACCCAGGTGTAAATTATCTGGATTCGCTGGATTCGGTGGATTCGCCAGGCGACTCGCCCGCCATCTCCCTGCCCACACCGCCGCCACCGCCTGCGATGGCAGCATTGCCACCGCCGCCACCGCCACCCAGAAGACCGCGAAGGAGCGTCACCTTCGCGGAATCGCCGCCGAAGAGCCCGAAGAGGATCAAGTTCTCGCCGTTCCAGCGTCGGCCGAGCAACATGATGCTCGACATCGCGGTGCCATGGACACCGGCGTCACCTCGGGTCTGGACCGGCCGTATCGGCGACGACAAGCCGGAATACGTAATTTAAATGACACCGCACGAAACCATAGCAACCTCCGTTCCGGTTGGAGTTCGCCGAGAGAGCGTCCTCTCTCTCTCTCTCTTTCTCTCTCTCTCCACGAGGCGATCCTCGATCCGCAACCCTGAACAGCGCGTTTGCCGATAGTCGAATCTCCGCGACTCGCCGTTTTCTCGACGCTTCCGGTGCTTCTCGAGGGTTTGTAAATCACATTCGAACGCGGACCCGTCGTTCAACTTCGGATCGGACCTGATATCTCGAAATGTTCGAGTATTGTTCGCGTTAAGTATCGTCAGAAATTTTGTTAATCCTTTCGTCCCGAAAATGTTGTATTTCCTTGAAAAGGTTCTCAAGGTCATTCGAAGCAACTTTTTCCTTTACGAAAATGTTCCCCGCGACTTCGTTCAGGAGTTATTAACGAAAAACACTGACCAATCAAAGCGCGCTCGGTGGGACCTGTCCCGCCCTTAGCAGTAACCGCGCTGTGATTGGCCCGCGTTTTTCGATTATAACTCCGTAACGAAGCCACGGAGAACATTTTTGTAAAGGAAAAAGTTGTTTCAAATGATCTTAGGAATCACCTTTTTTTGAGGAAATACATTTTTGGCTAGATTCCATTGATGGCTATATCTAATTTTATCTATATCCCTGTTATATTAAGTTGACTAAAAACATATCTGAGTAGTTTCGAAATATTTTAAGCAATTCATTTAAAAATGTTTATGATAAAGGGATGTGCGAAATTCTATAGTTACAGTTAATAAATAATTTACTCTATAAAATCAAAAAATTCAGTTGTTCATACTTTTAGTTAACATAGCCATCGAGATCGAGTGAAATAGAGACAAACGACAATCTTTCTCTCTCGGCTCCGCATTAATTAATTCTCCGTAACAAGAATATTCGAATGGCACGAAATATTTCGGTCCAATTCGAAGTTTGGCGAGCTCTCGAATCAAGCGATTCGAGCAGTTCGTGGTTGGAATGTTTCTACAGCGTGGCGAGCGAAAGCAGAATCAAACGAGGAGAAATCAAAGAAGAGATTCAGTTGTTTCGCAAAAGTTCCTCCGTGCTCGAGTCGTGCTTGCGCGCCGTGCGTGAAATAAAATCGTTGACAAGGTGTCGGGCGCAAGCACGACTTTCGTGAATAAAGTCGAGTGTTTGTTTTCTCGTTATTATTCGATGAGTAATTTTCGGAAGCTGGAGGCCCGAGAATTCGTTCGGGCACACAGAGACAGAGAACCGTGTCACGGCTGATTAGCGAGGACCGTCTTTACCCGTTGCGATCTATGGATCGACGGACCTCGCTGTCAGTCGGATTTGTACATTGTATATAATCGTAATCAAACGAGACGAATCAAAAGCAGACGTAACACAGCCGACATACCGGTCGCGACATTCGATAGTAGAATCCGATGGTCCTGGGGTAGGTGCATGTGCAACCAGCAGCTCGAACGACATTACTATAACTGCCATTTTCCGTGAGAACGAATCACCCGTACTGCACCAGGCACAGTCACACGAAAACACACACACACACACACACACACACACGTACACGAAACAATTACACGCACCTAAACGAACACGCAGAGACGTACATATAAATATATATAATGAGGGAAATACACGTCGGCCGGAAGCGTTTCGAAAGAAAGAACTACGAAGACACAGGGAATGATGAAGAGATTCGGATTTGGGGAACATGTGCACGAGGGTTGGGCACCAATTGGTTCTTTTAATTCACGCGATACGATTAAATCATTGAAAACTCGGCGGAAAATTTCAGAGGAATTGTCATTAAGAAAATTTCATCATATGGTATTTTCAATGCTGCTCCATATACAGTAAACGCTTGATTCTTGTCCAGAGCGTGGGCACGATTTCTGTCCAGTGCCTACCCACTCCACTGCCTGTCAACGCAGAGTCGCTCCGCAGGGCGGCGACGATTGATGTCGGCTCGGGTATATCGGTGTGAACACCACGTCATTGACTCGAGGAATCGATTTGACAAATCTCTTAATTTTCATTATTTGTTTATGGGACTTTCGCTACCTTATTTCTGGCATTTTTCTGATTAAAATGACACCAAACACGATATAGTTTCAATTGTATTTAGTGGTTTAATCGACGGTGAAAGTTTCGGTCGCAAGGAAGGACAGCGTATCGGAAAGAAAGAGACGCGGACAGTCACGCGAACCGTATTTATATCTAGACGCAGTCATAAATCAAAAAGCACTTCTGGCCACGATTCTTGTCCATGAAAAACACAGCTGTTGGACAAGAATTAAGCGTTTACTGTATTACGTTATAGTGAACTATATGTTACATTAATTTATATGGTTTATTTTCTATGATACACTGAATATTTCGTTATATTATGTGGTATTTTCATTCTATACTATACATTACGTCATATTAAATGGTATTTTCAATGCTGCACCATACATTACGTTATAGTGAACTATATGTTACATTAATTTATATGGTTTATTTTCTATGATACACTAAATATTTCGTTATCTTATGCGGTATTTTCAATACTGCACCATACATTACGTTATAGTGAACTATATATGTTACATTAATTTATATGGTTTATTTTCTATGATACACTAAATATTTCATTATCTTATGCGGTATTTTCAATTATATACTATATATTACGTAAATCAGTTTTGTAATTTTATCGTGGATCGTTTCGATCATGAGCGAAATCAAAAGCGAGCCGAAGAATATCTTGATCGATAAAATTCAGACGCATTTAATCATTAATAGCTAGGAACGATTAAGAATTTAATCGCGAGTTTTAGCCAGCCTGATCAGGGGTTGGATCGTTAATTAAAATTCGTGCCCAACACTTGACGCGCATCGATTGCGGATATTAGCTCGAGCCGAAGGGAAGTGGTCGGTCGTGACTTAAAACACTACTATTAACGATTACCAATTATTCTGATTACTATTACGACTAGGTTTTATTAAACGGAATCACGGTTGGTTATCGATGATCGGTTGTACACCGGTGCAATTTATATGTTTGTCGATCTCGTGAAAATGGAACCTCGTCGCGCGACGAGGTGAGCAAATGGGAACCCCTGCACACTGGAGCCGCGATACGTTTTTTAACTGACAAAAATGGTGTGGATACAAAATCACATCGATATGCGAGAGTACTGCGTGTGTGATAAATAATACATATATATATATATATATACAAAAAAAAATATAAATATAAATATACATACGTATAGACGTTTATTGAAAGATGTGTACGATGTGAAAGTTGAGTGCTGGATGTTTGATGAACACGTGAGCATTAGATTATAACCGTGTAAACGTATTATTAATTAAGTACCTATCACTGCCAGTTCGCGCCGATCCGAAAAACCGAGAGAGGGCGAAGGAAGAACTCCCGTTTTCTCTGTCAGTATGCGACACACCCACACTTTTTACACTTTGCTGTTCTATGCAGGGCCGCCGCGTGCGGTTGTGCAGGTTGTGCACCGCACACGGGCGCATCGCCCAGGGGGCGCCGAGGTATCAAAATAAAAATTTTTTCAACTGAAATTAATTAACCCCTTGCACTATAATACCGAGTCGGACTCGTGACGAAGATTTCGAAGATAGTCTACTAAATTTTCATGCAACTAATTTCCTAAATTATATCTTCGTGTTGTTGAAACCATTGGAGATTTCGTAGGTATAAATTACATACAAACTTCTTTTTTTCTAAGAAAAAATGAATCGTAGTGCAAGGGGTTAATTAAAAAAAAAAGGTCATTTATTGTCCTTGCCGCCGATAGGGCGCCGAAGTATCGAAATAAAAATTTTTTGAACTGAAATTAATTAAAAAAAAGGTCATTTATTGTGCTCCTGGGAAAGGGGGGCGCCAGATTTCTTCTTGCACACGGGCGCCTCTTACCCACGCGGCGGCCCTGGTTCTATGGGTCTCCCCTTTATGCGTCGTCGGATCGCCGTGATCTGGCTCTCGATGAATGACGTTTACGGCCAAGATTTTTCGTGCCAAAAGACGATATCTCTCTCTCACTCTCACTCTCACTCTCTCTCTCTCTCTCTCTCTCTCTCACTCTCTCTCACTTCATGATGACATCCGATGCTACGTCACGTCCGATGTTTGCGTCGCTTCCGTTGGCGAACGAGATTAGGCGACCGCGATATTTGAGAATGGAACGGGCGAACGGTTTTTTTGCACTTTGGATATACATACATATTGAGGTCCTGTCGAAGGGTTAGGTTCGACGATCAGTCGCCGAGTGACGTCGAATGGATGACACGAGATCGAGCAGATTGGAGATCCTGTCGAGTATGGAAAGTATATGCAAGTCTTTAATAAATATGTAACAGGAGAAGTAACTGGGTGTACGTGATATTCATTCAAGACTCCTATTTGTTGTTACTTTTTTTTTCGTTCTCGAGGTTTTCTGGAGACGATGAGATTTTATAATGGTTTTGTTTAATAGACGACGAGGACGAGGAACGTGTGTTCAGAAAATTGTACATTTTGATACGTGCATAATAATACTAACATTAAGTACAGTAATGTTTTATCTCCGTTTTCTCATTTTCACGGTGGTTTTGTGTAATTGTGAGACAAAAGTGAGAAATATTAAATGCGAGTAACATTGTTAATTATTATTTGGAATTATTTTGTCATTTATCCATCATTTCGGATTATAACGAAGTTATACATTTCCATGAACTTTTTCTTCAATAGTTAAGATAAATACTGTACGAGATCTTATACTTCTAGATGATAGAATTTTATAAATAATGTTAAAGTAACGAGGTGATGATTTATTTTGTTCAAAATTGCAAATTTACAGTGTTCATAGTTGAATACATTTTTTTACAAATTTCTATTGTTTATATGTACAATAAGAATTTTATCGTGTATCGTACCCACGCGTTTTTCTATGTATAAGATAGTTCATTTTAGACGTTAGCTACAGAAATTTTCCCGGTTACAGATAACAAAATAAAGTGAAATAATCATTCTGTTATTTACACTGCTTGCCCAGACAATAATATGTCTCTGAAACTGATTAATAAAATAATATCAATAAAAAAGATATCAACAACAAATGCATGCCAAAAGTGAATTAAAAATTATCGAATACCATCAACCACAGAATAACAAACGTGACATTCTCTTGGATTGGACAAAGTATTTTACTGTAACGAAATTAATAATAATTAGATATACTAGTACAGTTACAACAAAAAGGTAGAGAAATGTCTGAATAGTTTTTCTAATGAAACGATCGAGTAAGATCGAGACGAGTAAGGATTTGAACTAATTTATTTTCAGTTTCTAGTACGATTAACAAAATTTATTGATTTACAATCTAATTCAAAATAAGTGAGAATGTACTCAACAATTAATTTAATGCCCACAAAAAATCAGTGTCTAGCTAAAAATTTTTAAAAATACTCTACATCGACTCAACACAATTTCTTACATTTTCTTCGATAAAAAAATGAATAGAACCCACAAACACTAATATCATTGAAAATCGGATATCGTCGTAGCATCGATCGCGTCTATGAGAGAAGAAATCGCAGAGCCAAATTGCATGTTGCGACGTATAAAACTATTTTTATGGGATATACTAATCTAGTCGTTTGATTAGACCTCAGTTCACGTGTTTGTTTGCCAAAGGAACTGCCAATACCGATTACCAAAATCACGCCAATTACCTGATAATGCAAAACGTAGATGGTGTCTCTAGTTTTCTGCACGATCTCTCCGATCGTTCCGAAATTTCAATAGTAGATCGAACGAAGGGGTAGAAGAGGGGAGGGTGGTTTTAATTGAAACAAGCCGATAGAAGTTTTATACGTGGCAGCGACGAGACCGATCTACCTATCATATCGCCAGATTTCTCTTATTACGACTAATTGTTATCTATCACCGGTTACTAACGATAGATAATGCGTATTATCGGGTATTAAGTCGATAATGACATGGTAAAACAATACGCACGGCGCGTACCTAATTGCATCCTCCGGAGCGTCCGGTGAAAAAAAGAAGCTCGATTCTGATCGAAAGATCGCACGAATGCGTTCGCCCGAAGTGTGATCCACTGGAATAGATCTACCAACGAGTAATCAATTATTTGTTATTCGATAGATCAGCAATATATGAACCGTTTATTTTCAGTTCTAACAAAAATGAGTAAAAACATTAAAAGAATTTAAGAATTCAAGAAATTATAAATTTTTATTTTGCATAAAAATCCGCTGATTAATGACTATTCAGGTTACTCATATATTCGATCGAAATGATGTATTTAATTTTTCAAAAAATGGTAGATTATTCATTGGTACGTCTAATGTATGGCACGTTCAACTTTCACACGTGACCGAGAAACGAGACTCGACAATCTCGACCGAAACAGAGATCGAAGCGACGAAGCCCGAATGTTTGTTCAAATCTCCCGCCAAAAAGTGTCGAACCGCGACGGCATCTTTGTTCCCCCCCCCCCCCCCACGTCGTTGTCGTTAACGTTTCCATGTTGATGTTCGTTGTGACTTTTTTCTATCCTCGAATTATCCGACGACGAACGAGTCGGCTCACGTCTCGGATAAATGAAAAGATAAATATTAGGGGTGCGCGGGGACCCGAGAGGTTTCGGGCTCGGGTCGGGTCGGGATCCCGAAAGTTTAGGAAGTTCGGGTGCTCGAAGTTATAGTCGGGTCGCCTTAGGTCGGGATCCCGAAAGTTTAGAAAGTTCGGATACGCGAAGTTATAGTCGGGTCGGGTCGGGTCGGGATCCCGAAAGCTGTAGTCGGGTGGAGTGAAATTTTAAAAATTTCTACTCACGCTATAATCGAATTTTGCATTCGAAATTTTCGGCCACCCGATTTTGATGAATTTTTTAGGATTTCGGCCCGGCCCGAGGAACCCGGCACGGGTACCCGCACACTCTTAAAAACTGTATACATATATACGAACGATGTAACAATTCCCGCATACCGTCCCGGCGTCGTTGCGAACACAGTTCAGAAGACTGCACCCGTTTTCTCCATCTGTTCCGAATTTACACTGTGTTCCGTTTTATATATATATATGTGGAACCTGATCGAGAAGAAGAACGACGTTGTGCAATCGATAATATAATAGCGTGTGCGTGTAAATACTCTCCATGAACGATATTCCCAGCACTATACGGCGATCGTACTCATAATAATATCAATCGAGATTTTTTAATTTTGTATAATAATAAGGAAAAGATCATCCGCGAGAGATTTGATCCGAACGAATAGTACAATTGCGGCGAAACTACAGTGGTGGTCGCAAAGAAACTCGCACGACTAGTATTTCACTTTACGTCGGACAGTCGTTATTAAATTATAGTTATCGTACTCGAACGCATTTGGTAAAAGACGCAGCGTAAGCTCAAAATAAGTTTCTTTCGTGACAATGAAGGCATGCAACAATAATAATTCTCGAGTAGACACAAAGACATTGGGGAAAGAGTTATCACTATACTGTGGATTATTGTGCACCGGGAACGAATATTAATGACACCTTTGTTTACATCCGATCTTCGTACACTACCGTAAACAGTAGGAACGAATATTCCCTTGAATCTGGTGTTGCGTAAGAGAGTGTCTGCGACAAGGTGCATAAACGTTCACAGGCTAATCGTAACGAAACCTATTCGTCTGGAACTATTTTTTAATGTTTACATTTCTGTATCATGCATAACCCGTGTGTCCATCCTTTTATGCGACTTATAATATATTATTACGGTTCATTCGAATGTACTTTTTCTCTGTATTAAGCTGTAACTGGTTTTCATTATCGCTGGACTGCGGATTTTATGTATTCATGGTATATATGATTGTCTAAAGCATATTACAGTAAAAAGTTTAATAAAGTTTAACGACGTCCTCATTTTTTTCGGATCCCGTCGGACATTTTCGTAACAGTACCGGATCTCTCGTTCCACAGTCTTCATTGTCTTTTTCTCAACCACCATTGTAGGTTTAATATGTCGAGAATAATCGAGGATTACTAACCCTTTGTCATGATTTCGTTCGAGACTGGCCGTGCGAGGAGTACTTCATTATCAACAATTAGATTGCCGATTTTTCTATTGCAAAATTAAAATTGTCTGCGTGTGTTGAAAGATAAGTGAACAAGTTTTATTAATCAAACCATAACATTCTACAATTACACAGTACACAGAAAAATGTAGTACCTTGAAAGGTTCCTGAGGTCATTCGAAGAAACTTTTCCCTTTGCGAAAATGTTCTACGCAGCTTCGTTAAGGAGTTATTATCGAAAAACACGGACCAATCGGAGCGCGCCTACTGGGGACGGATTCCGGCTCGGCCAATGTTAGCGTCGCGCTCAGTGGGGCCTGTCGCCGCGCCGGGCCCCAGCCATGGTAGCCGCGCTGCGATTGGTCCATCTTTTTCGTTAATAACTGGGTAACGAAGCCACGGAGAACATTTCCGCAAAGGAAAAAGTTGTTTCGAATGACATCAGGAACCTCTCTTCTCAAGGAAATACATTTTTGGGAAACCCGGTGTTTGCCTTACGTATATGTTAATTCCTGTTAGTATTTAAGCAACAATGTGTTAATGCATTCGCAGCGAGTCCGACGCGATATCATAAGGCAAAGGGTTACAACAGATTGGGGAGTATTTACCGAGGTCCAGTGGAGTAGCCCCGTGTTAAGTCAGACAAAGCGTCGAGATGCTAGTACATACGTTAATGAAAGATTTCAGATTCGCGAAGAAGAAATACTAGCCCGAATAAGAAGGGGTAAACGTGCGAACGAGATCACGCGACGACAGTGGATTGATCGAACAGTGATAATCCAAACAGTGAAAATTAATAATGAGAACGAACGAGAGAAAAAATAATAGCGTCTTCCAGATTGCGCTTTCGCTGATCGGTGCATTAAAAGTTACGCTTCTACCTTCGATTCGAGTATCCTTCGTCATCTCCCGTACCATTCCGTGGCACGATACGATCGATTCCCTTGTAAACCGTTGTATACCAATCAAATTTGTCACAATACAGGATCGTTTATTTAAATGTATACTGCCGTGTGTGTCTACTCAGTCATTGATCTCTGCCCCTTTCACCCTCTAGGACCCTGATAAGCGGATTTTATACATATATGACAAAAATGAGTAGGCGAAACTTAAAATTAGTAAAATCATTTTTAAAAATTGTTAAAATATGGAGACGTAATTTTTAATCGATTAAAATTATTTACCTAAGAAATCAATCTTTATTTGGCTTAATTTCCATGCAAATTATGCATTTATGACAAAAATGAGTAGGTGAAACTTGAGAAAGTAAAAACATTTTAAAAATATAAAAAATTGGAGACTATATTTTCAATTAATTAAGATTATTAACACAAGAAATAAATCTTTATTTGGCTTCATTTCGATGCAAATACATTATTTCCAACCTATTACACATATTAAGGAAGGAAATAATTTCACTCCAGTTTGTTGCAGTTCAGAAAATTGTTATTTTGTATAAAACTGTCTAATAATAACAGTTTATTACTAATTTTTCCATCCGAGGCATCATTATACTGTATTAATCTACCGTTAATTTTGTTAATTTATTATTCCATTCATAGGACAAGAGAAGGCAGATACACACATTGTTTGTACAAGCTGCTCACGATAATCAAATCTATTATCAACCAACTGCGATGTGTCTGCCTATTAGAAACCGTCCAACCGCAGTGCGGAACCGCATGTAATGATTTATGCAGGGACTTGTCAGAAATCCTGGCGTACTTTTGTAATTTGTGTTCTGAATTGCGTACACATTGTTCGCGATACATGAAGATAAATGCTGGTTTTGTATTAGATCATTCTCCCGCGGCTAGGTGCACAATGTGTTTATAGATTTTAATCGCATAAACTTCACACAGATTAGATGCGATCCACTAATGTTCACGTTTGTACCTTGAAATGGTGATATTAAAATTATAAACATAAAATAATCTAAAAAATTATAATATATCATTATGATATTAGATATTATAATATTCTAAAACATTAGAATATATAAAGCCGTCAACTATTTCTGGGCCCATAACATGAACACATAATTATATTCAAACAATAATTATGATAAATATCATTCTACCAATCGCCGAAAGAAATGATATTTCGATTCACCCTGATTTATTAATTTCAAATTTAATGATCGTGACTTGCATCTCATTATTACTGTCAATTGTTCAATTGATTATTGTTGTCAAGCAAGTAAAATGATATGGAGTGTCGGGATGTATGCACTAGTTAATTTCATAACTGACTATGTCCACCTTAAACCAATATCAGATATTTGGAAAAAATTATTTTTTTTACGTTTTTCAAATTTTTCTTTTCCTTTCCATCGGCTAGATATGCAAACTTTGGAAGTTTCGGAGACTTATGGAAACTTTCTCGTATTAACTATTTTGACCCCCTGGAGCCTCAGTCTATTTTGAGCGATAATATTAAAATTAATAGATACAATACTAAAATGTTAAACAAATTTTTATTAATCGAAACAAATGTTTTCTCTCGTCTTCGGCTAACGGAGAGTCTAATGACAGTCTCGTTGAATTGCAAATGTTGTTACCAGGTCCATAAATATAACTTCAATGCGGCATTTTCGAGCGTCGAGCTGAAAAGCCAGTCAAAAATTTGTAAAAATTAAGCTTGTCTCTAAAATGTGACCTAGTAACATTTCGCCAAAGAGAACAAAAATGTACACGAAATTCTAGAACGGGCTTTGAAAACAGTATTTCACAATGTATACGTCAACAAAACGCCGGTCCCAAAGAAACAAGGACAAGTATGTAAATATTTTTACGACGTTGTATAAATATTACGCCTAACCCTTTAACTCCGTAATTATTCTTAAAGGAGAAACTTCGACAAGAGTTATCGTTAACAGGGTGTCGTCTAAAAATAATCGAGTGCCATGGTCCCACCTCTCTCCAAGCTTTCCCTTTAATATGTTGAAAGAACTTCCAAATAAATCGTACGAACAACTTTATTGAAAAATATTCTCCCAACGATACTAAAAACGAAACAAAATTTACAATCATCATTTCCCATTAAATTACTAACCATTAACTGAATCTTATTTTTTAATGTATTTTAATAACTCTCAAATCTTAAATTAAAAAATTAATTGAAAAAACGGCATTACTTGAGTATTTTATTTCACATTATTATAATAGAATATTTTATTTTGTGTATTGTCGGAATTATTTTCGATTCTTGAAATAAAAATATTTTATTTCACGGTTCAGATTGTCGAAATATTTTACTCTAATTTTCGTATTTTTTATCCAAACAAATCAACATTCCTATCGAAAGTATTATTACTTTTAAGCCAAATAAATTCTTGATATTTGAGGTATTTATCTCAACAAATAAAATCTTGGTATTTGAAATATTTATTTCACCAAATAAAATCTTGATATTTGAAATATAATTTTTAAGCCAAATATATTCTTGATATTTGAGATATTTATTTCACCAAATAAAATCTTGACATTTGAAATATTTTTTAAGTCAAATATATTCTTGATTTTCGAGATATTTATTTCACCAAATAAAATCTTGATATTTGAGACATTGATTTCCCCAAATATTGCCCATATCTCCTAGTCTTGAATAGAGCTTATGAAAAAGTCCCATAACTTCATCGATCTCCGCTTTAAGCTGTTGATAGTGGTCGAGACTGTTTGAATGTGAGCAAAACAGGAGTACGAGAAATCTATGGAGAGATTCGACGTTGAAACGATGAGTTGGCGTGTCCCGTCGATATGAAAGATCGAGCCAAGTTTAGATGCAGCGCTCGTGACACTGAGACGAGGGGCTCCGGGGTTCTTCGAACCCTCGAGGAAGATCGGGATTAAACGAAACGAATAGGTTCGGGATTGGCATAATGGATATATGCGAGCGAGCTAATACCGCGCGGATCTTGGACGATGACCATCGCGGGACTCAAAGTCGTAAAGGTTCCCGCGACGTCGCGTCGCATCGTCTATTCGCCCGGCGGCATTTGCATTCGAATTATTTCAGCCAAATGGCCGGTGATCGATGGATCCTGGCGGGCCCCCTGCTATCCTGCCGGTAGCCGAGCTGCATTCGAACGAGTCGCTTCAGCCTCATTCACATGCTAACGACGAGCGCCCCGTCGATCGATGCGGACCAATCACGGGACGGGACGCCACTCCAGATGTATTATATACATCGGCTATGATGAGCTTGTCGATAAACATTAATCATGATAATTTAAACGAACTTCCTACGGAAGCCCGAGACCGCGTATCGATCCTCGGATACCTGGCAGACCCGTGTGACTGGAGCTTGTCACTCGAATTTTACCGAGTGTTTCGGCATTTCGACGCCAACTACGTTCAATCATTTATTGGACAGTAGGAGGATGGTAAAAAATGGCCAAAATTTAAATTGCTCAGATACCTAAAATATTAGCAAGGTGTTATTCTTTAGTTTCTAGGAATGTGTAGACCAATTCGAATTTTACCATCTCAGTCGAATAATTTATTGTAGAGTCCTCAATAGAGGGTGGTCAAAAATGGCAAAAATTTTAATTGCTCAGATACCTGAAATATTAGCAAGGTGTTATTCTTTAGGTCCTAAGAATGTGTAGACCAATTCGAATTTTACCATCTCAGTCGAATAATTTATTGTAGAGTTCTCAATAGAGGATGGTAAAAAAATGGCCAAAATTTAGGTTGCTCAGATACCTAAAATATTAGTAAGGTGCTATGCTTTAGGTTCCAAGAATGTGTAAACTCATTCGAATTTTACCATCTCGGTCCAATAATTTATTGTATAGTCCGCAATAGTGGAGGATGTTGAAAAGTGGCCAACCTTATATTTTCAATTTGTTGCTGTCCTAAATTAACGTTTGTTTGATTCTTTCTTAGCATTCGTTCGAAAAGTCATTGTTACACTTGAAAATTCATTAATTATTATTTTACATTCAATCTTTACTGTTTCTTGAATTATTATTATTTTATATTCATTCTTTACTGTTTCTATAGAAACTATTGTTTATTATAATTCTAATATTATGTTAAAATATGGGATTCCCTTTTCAGTATTTGCTCCAATGGAAAAGCCAATTATGTGAAACCACAGGCATGTCATTTTTATTAATTAATACTACATATATGTCCGATACCTATTAATCAATGCGAGGTTCATTAGAAGAATGTTGTTATTCATGAAAAAGGATTATGTACATCCTACGGATCATTTAAATATTACATCGTTAATATTAACCACTACTTCGGACGCCTTTAAAAATTACGCAGCATGGAAATGGAAATGTTAATACGAAATGGAAATACAGAAATTCTTGCACGATCTACGTACTCTTTATACATATATTTCCAGCGTGGAAATGTCACACCAACAAACTTATTCATATTTCAGAATCCTCGAACTTATTTATTAATGTATTCATTTCAAGAATTTTCAGAGACCCCAAAACGTGCTCCGTCGTGTACATTTATCGATAGGAAAATGAAAAAAAAAATCATCCACAACGAGCAGATGATGTCACAATATTATTTGTTTCGTTATTTTCGAAGAACTGGTACCGATAACACATAATCGAGCTTTTTCTGATTAAAAGGATATTTAAACGATGTCGACGCGTCTGAATTGCATTTCCAATAATGCGCATTTAATTAATTGAATGAAGTTACAAGTGCACCGTTTGAAAAATTAAATTTGTGCATGCAACAATGGAATCGTTTTATTGCATTGACTGTAATTAATCGTATGTTCGTTCTTTTTATGCACATTTTTAGATTCTCTAACTGAAAATCCATTATATTTAAATAGTTAAACATGCATATATTAAATTAAAATGTGTACTCATTGAATTTGATGTAACATTTTATTAGAGTAATGCATTGTTGCTTGGAAATTTAATGAAATTTAGTTTGTTGTAGTTATTATAAAATATACATTTTCCACACCATATTACGTGTAAAAAAGATATATAAATTGTTAATAAGAAGGAATTTCAAATTGACGTACAACTAGCTAAATAATTCATATTAACATTTGCGATATACAATGCACTAATAGAGAACATACAGCATACTCATTATTAATGCTCGATTCATAAATAATAATGTGGTAGCTACACTCGCTGGAATTAATATTAATTGATCACAAATTATAAAGGACACTATGGCAAACAGATTCTTAATTCATAAAATATATGTCAGTAAATTATAACACATCATGTTACAGTAATCTTATTTTCACAGAAATATATATATTAATGTAATGTCAACATTTTGTATTATGAACTTGATTTTCCAGAATATCATCATGAAATGTAAAATTCCCAATTTCCTGAACACTGCACAAGGCTTAATATACACATAAAACAATGTATATTTCCATGTTTTAATAAATATTGAAAAATTCAAAGTCAACTAGCGCACCATACAAAATTCCAAGTATAATCGTTACACCAATAGACGACGAAATGTAATTTCTCTGACAAAAACACAGATAAGCATTCGTGTTATGCGATTACTATTGATCCCGAAGAGGTAGGTTCAAAAAGACAAAAATTCAAACACATCCATAGACGACACAATTAATCAAAATCGTCCATCGTCCATGGAGAAATTTTTCTAAAACCAAAAAGAATCATTTCTACCATGAACATACACACCCGAAAGGCTCGATATAACTAAAAAAAAATAAATCGAAAAGAAATTCGAGAAAATCCGATGGTCGATCTAACACAACCAACGGGGAATTATCGCGCAGTGGTGTTAGGCCAGCCGTACGAGATGAATCGTCGGTCGTTTTATTTACATCTCGGTGGAGGCTGGGTCGTAAAATCTAGGTGTCCGTCCCGATGGAACCATAAACAAAAGACGATCCGTCGTCACGGTTCGATCATTCGTGTTGGCAGCGCGGTAGAGTAGCATGAGCTCCGGCGCGGCGCGGCTCGCGGAGGGAGCGGACCGGAAAGCATCCCCGGTGAAAATCATCAGGACCTGTAAATAATGTTCGACCGCAACGATTCCCGGTCCTGGTAGCTCACCGGGATTCATCGGTCGGAGGACGGTGGAACGCGCGCGCTCTCGACCTGGGTCCTCTCTTTCCTCGTGTCTGTTGATCGGGCGTCGTTCGAGCCGCCGCCTCACGGGGGTTGACGCGACGCATGCTCAAAACCCTTGTTTATATCGTCCCGCGAGAGAAACAAGCACCTGGGTCGTTGGAGCGGAGGGATAGAGACGGATAGAGAACTAGTAGCCCATGGCGGGAGAGAGAAGACCGGGCCGAAACGGTCGGAACGTGGAATAACAAAGAGTGACGGAGAGCATGGAGGAGCGTATAGCTGCTGGGAAGGGTGAGAAGAAGAGAGCGAGGTAAAAGTATGAAAGATGAGGATACCGGAACGATAACGGAGATAGAGGAACACGGATAACGATGAAGTGACAAAGACGAAGAACCGGTGGTGGCCTAAGGGGGCGAGGGGGAGGGAGAGGGGGATGGTGCACGGCGGGGGATGAAAATTCTACGTGGGGAAAATAGTAGACCAGGGGAGAAAAGAGACGAAGCGATCCCCTGGTGGGGAATGGGAATGGATGCTAAATATAGACAGGGTTGCCAGGTTGCAGAAACAGCCGCCGCCCCTTTGAGTACTGGGTCGGGTTGGTTCAGCCCGGAGGGGTAACGTGGAGAATCGTGGGTCGCCGAGGATGTGCGGAGGGTGCAGAAGGGCAGCAAGGTCGCGTCATTGATCGAGGGTGGAAGGGGTGGCTGGTATGACGCTCCTAGTGACGTCATAGCTCGCGCTACAACCCCCCTCGAACTACCCGCAGGCGCCCTCTCTTTCACCACCTCGGCAAGGCCCGTTTGTTGCCTCGCCCTGATACACCTTATATTCCCCACTACCCCGTGGCACAGCCTCCATCCCTCGTTCTCTTCCATCTCCTCCATCTTCTGATCCTCGTTCCTCCTACTCTCTCCACCACCATCACCACCGTTTTCCACCAAACCCTCCCTCCCTCCCTCCCTCCCTACCTACCTCACCCTCCACTTACCCTCGTGTACCACCATCTTCGCTGTGCTTCGCTTTGACTCGCGCTTTTTTTGGCACGCTTTACTTAGCGCTACGCCGCGGTTCGACGCGTTGCTCTCTTATCTCTCCGCCTTTACTAGATTTGCTTCTCCCCCTACCACCCCACCCCTCCCCCCACCCACTCCCCCAGGAGCGGAGGGTGAGGATAATTTCGACCGAATATGGAGCATCTCGGACGGGACGCGGCTTCCGAGGGTGTCACGGAAATGACACCGCACACCGGCTGCCCCGAAATCGATTAATCTCCATTACAAACTGTTCCAACTGCGATTCACGGTCTACCCGTCGATTCTAATTACGAGTCGTTAGTTCCATCACGCCCCATGCACGTCCACCCCCGTGTGCACCATTGCCCCGTAGCCGTGTTCAGCCCCTTGCACTTTCGCGGGACGAGCTTAGTTAGTAGCGTGCCTCTTAATATTAGCTGCTCGAATAAGCTGCTGCCGGTTCTTTTGCGATCGTGAACCCAACGTCGTCATCGAGTAAACTTTGACTGAACTAGATTTGTGTAACACCTACACCGGTGTCTTCTTCGTCGCAGCGCGCTCGTATGGTAACCGTGACCGTCAATTCAGTCGAATCAATTTGCTTGCGCGGAGAATACGAAGATATTTTTGGTCTGCGGTGTACCTTCCGCTACAATAGCTCGTTTCGACCGCGTGCTATGGCCACCCGCACAAATTCGGTGTGACGGGAGATTCGGGTTTCGGTTGGTCCAAGCAACGCTGGGTCTTGACGCATTAACACTAGAAAGACTGACTGCTTTTGGGCAATATATAGGTATAACACACATATATATATATATACCGGAAATGAAGGAGGGGGAAGGTAACTATAATTATTAATAAACGCATTTATACTAAATTCTAAGAAATTGTGTCATTATATACATAATTGTTTCTCTAATTGAAATTAAAAAGCAGTCAAAATGACTTCCTCGGGCAATCTAGTGTTAACTACCGGTGATTATTTTCTAATTTTTTGCAAGTCTATATGGTTTTTAATGGAACAGCAGTAGCAGTTTGAATCGTCAACTAACAACTCGGTAAACAAACTACTCGAAATATCGTGTACTCCAAGTTTGGAAAACAATTGCGCGCAAAACTCTGATTGGGACAGCCTTTATACTAAGCTCATAGGTTGTAATATTGTGCTTATTTCTAGTAAATTCTAGCTTGTTCTAGTGTAATCAAGCATATTCTAGTACATTCTAGTATATTGTAGCATATTCTAGTATATTCTAGTATATTCTAACATATTCTAACATATTCTAGCATAGTCTAGTATATTGTAGGATATTCTAGTATATTCTAGCATATTGTGGTAGCATAGTCTGGTATATTGTAGTCATATTATAGTAAATTGCAGCATATTCTCTTAAATTCTAGCTTATTCTAGTACATTCCAACATGTTGCAATATATTCTAGCATAGTCTAGTATATTGTAGTATATTCTAATATATTCTTGGATATTCTAGTAAATTCTAGCATATTCTAGTATATTCTAACATATTGTAATATATTCTTGTATATTTTAGTATATTCTAGTATATTCAAATATATTCTGGTGCATTCTAGCATATCCCAGTGTGTTCTAGTATTTCCTACTATATTCTAGTATACCCTAGCATGTTCTCTTGCACATTGTAGTATATCCTTGTATTATTATATACTTGTATATTCTTGTGCATCATACTATATCCTGGAATTAGTAAAAATCACACATTTCATACGTGACACCATAATAATATTTCGAATTAATAAAATACGCGAGTATCCGCAATTTTCGACGTTCCGGGGCGTATCGCGAAGCCTCCGGAACAAAAAGGTTCGACAGAGTCGCAGCAGTGCGTCGCAGTCTCTAAATTTTGAATTCGGAAAAAGCGGTTGGTCCGCCGGGCGAAAGTGTCGAGCGGTTCGAGGTGATAATCGCAGACAAGCTCTTTCGAACAAATGCGCAGGAGCAAATAGCGTTTCCGAGCGCGTCGCGGCGCGGCGTCGCGCGTCACGTTGCTGTGTGTCGTTGTGCATTTTGTTCGCGTGGCCACTGCTGCGTGGTGTCCAGGGGCGAAAAACTGTGGGAATCTCAGGCGGATCATGCATTCTCCTTGAAAAAAATTCTTCTCAGGTTGATGAAGCAGCAGCAGCAGAGGGAGGGAGAGAGAGAGAGACAGTGGGACGAGGATAATAAAAACCTATACCGGGGAAATAATAAAACGCAGAGACACACGAAGAGTCACAGACGAATTCCCGACACGGGCACTCTCGGGCTTCCGGGGGTGGCTCGGGGGCTTGGGGGGTGGGTGGGTGGAATAAAAAGTACCGAGAGCGTGTTAGCCGTGATCCGACAAGCCGTGCGTGTTCCGCCGCCGCTTTTCGGTCGGCAGTTTGGATCCCAGCAGACCCGCGCCAGCTCTCTCTCTCTCTCTCTCTCTCTCACTCTCTCGAGTTCCTAGGCATGACGGGTATAAATTATGCCGCTGGCCTATTTACATGGCTGCCATCCTGGCCAACTCGACCCGGTCGCTCTTCATGGCAGAGATCCCTACTTACGTACGTACGTACGATTCTCCGCATTCGGCGCATTCGATTGTTAAAGGGCGGATGGGGGGTGGGGGTGGCAGAACGCGGGATGAAAACGCACGGGAATAAATGTGTTTTACCGATGATGCTGCTCAATTTACGATATTGTGTGGATACGTGTGGTAGAGAATGAGAAAGAAACATAATGAGTGGGAGGCGAAATGTATGAAGTGAATTTGGTTGAACGAAAGAAAGGAATGAGCTTGCACGAATAAAGAAACGAGTGTGCACGAGGGGACGTTTTGTTTAAAAAATTTGCCAGTCGTTGTTTGCCTGTCTATCATTGAACAAAGTTTGTTACAACTAATATGTTTTATTTAATACATAGTGTTTTTTTTTTATTGAAAGCTTAAATGAAACTCCAAATAGGGGATTATAACGCTAGTGTTTATAAAGATTGATAATTTCATCCACTGCTTGAACAATGGGGGACCATGGTTGGACAACATGAAAAAGTTGTAGGTCAACGACTACAGTCGGAAAAGAAAATTAAATGGACCCGAACTATGTATAATAACTTTTTCAAATTGTAACTACTGGAGTCTTTTTTGGAACGTTAGAAGGATTAGTTTACTAGGTTAAACAAATTTTTAAAAAATTGATATTGCTTGGAATTTTGAAAAAACAATAATTTTCACTTTTTTATATATAGTTTTTGTTTTGCTGCGTTCTAAGTAAAAATGCTTCCCAACGAGTAAATTTCACATTTTCAGCAAGAAATATTTGAGGAATTAATATACGTGTACATTACTCGTGAGAATATATTAGTCTTTATTACCCTTCTCTTCCGAAAAATAAAGTTCCATTTGACCCGCAGTTTCTACATGCAATGGGCATGCAGTTTTCTGGAAACGTTTCACGTACGCCCCTTGTGTGAGTTAGGTATCATTGTTTTTTTGGGGATATGCAAATGAAAGAGTGTGAGCGAGTACAAAGTGGACTTGAAATTAAATTATGTTGAACGTGTAAAAAAAATGGCGCAACTTCGACCGGGAAAATTGTACTCTCGTAATTACAATGAACTAGGATCGCCTGAAAAAAATTTGGATTCCGAAAATGGACAAGTCGTACGAGAAAACGTTGATGAGCATTTTGAGAGAGAGAGAAGGAGAGCATATAAATTTTCTGTGATCACAATAACATACATAGTTATTTCAAAATGAAACGAAATTATTGAAAAATCAAATTGTAAAATAATGTAAATATTCTAACCTATATGTGAAAATATTACAATTGACGTAAACAATATTCTATTCACCTAATATGTTGTTGGAAAAGATAATAAACCAGTTAGAAAAATAAAACAATTTAATTTATAATTGTGGACAATTTCGGATGTTAATAGAGCCTGAGAATAAAAGTTAAGTAAACCAGTTAGAATAGTTTTCGGAAGGGGAATGAATGAAGTGGGAATCCAATTATCCAAGTTTTCTGACGCGCACCACACTCATTTCCATAAATCCATACTTCTACATTAAAATTCATTACTAAAAGTTGGAAAAATTATTTTAAAAAGCCTTGCAACCAATATTCTAGCACAGCAAGCGACTCGGTCACATGTAATATTCTGCGTTCATATTAACGAGAATTTTATTTTGCTGTTTTTCATTTTTCAATAACAGAGAAAATGGAATCAATATTCTGTTTATAAAATGGGTAACAAAGGATGTCATTCATTCTATACTACATGATTCCAATTAAATATGATATTGGAAATGAACAGATTCAATAATTATTAAAAATTACACTACAATGCATAATTGATTTTCAAACGTTGTATGACGTTGCAGTACGTGTTTTTATGGTACAGTATTTTATCGATAAATGTCCCAAATGTGTCTTACACATAATTGTCCCTGAACTATCCCCACTCCGATACGGGTCGGGTATATCGGTGTGAGACCAGGAGACCACTACTAATCCAATAACAAAACTTCTTTATTTATTATTATTTTTTAATGGAACTTTCACCAATATATTCTTGATATTTTTCTACAGGGTGTCCCAAAATGTCTTCAACTCCCGGAAATGGGAGGTTCCTGAGGTCATTTCAAGCGCCATTTTCCTTTTGCAAAATGTTGTCCGCGGCTTTGTTTAGGAGTTATTAACGAAAAACACGGACCAATCAGAGCGCGAGCTAGACGCTCGCTGGCACGTTCAGCGCGACGAGCCGGCAGGCGGTTGGCTGAGCATGCCAACGAGCGTCTAGGTCGCTCTCTGATTGGTCCGTGTTTTTCGTTAATAACTCCTAAACAAAGCCGCGGACAACATTTTGCAAAAGGAAAATGGCGCTTGAAATGACCTCAGGAACCTCCCATTTCCGGGAGTTGAAGACATTTTGGGACACCCTGTATAATGAAATTGATATGTTTATTTTACATTTCCGTTTTAATTCGTTCGCAACGGGTTCTTGAAATCCTTTTATTAAGAGGCAACCGGAAGCAACTACAAAATTATTCAATCGACTTTCCGATGTATTTCCGTTAATTTTTCACGGTACTCGAAATGTTCTGTCCATTATTTTTTTGGGTGAAGTAGTTTGAATTTTATTTTCGACAACGGACTACTTGGTGAAAGTTCCATAAAAAAATAATAAAAAATAAGGAAGTTTTGTTATTGGATTAGTAGTGGTCTCCTGGTCTCACACCGATATACCCGACCTGTATGTATTATGTCACACTTCTCGGGCTTCGCTATTCGTTTTTACGTTCGGCAAAAGTCAAAGAATAGTATCCCTCACACATAATTGTCTCTGGCCGGACCCGTAGATGGGACAATTATCGATAAAATACTGTATTGTCGAACTTTTTCCGCGGAAAGTTACCGAGGTACATAAAAATTTCAGATATACGTTTACGTTCATCAACAATTCCATTTAGGATTCCTAAGATCCACTCCCGTTCGCTCCCAGAAAGAGTGAAAAATTCCCTTTTCTAAATGGAACAAAAGATCTTCCATACAATAAGGTTCTAAAGGAGATCATGATGATATCACAAGTGTGTATACATTGAAAATTTCTTGCGAGAGAATTTTCATGGAATTTATCATTTATGGGATAAAAATGGCACACAATACAAGTTCGATATAATATAAAATAAATGGAGTAGAATTCATTGATTAATAAATTGACACTTAATAAACGGTTAAAGTACCTATATATTTATGTAACTTTTTTTTTTTTTATTTACTGACAAACTTTGGCACTTTAAACCTGCCACATCCTGTATATAAATTCAATCGTAAGTGTTTAATAAAAGTTATTTTCTGTCAAAATTATTCAACCAAAAAGTTGTCTCGATTGTTTAAGCTGGTCATCCCACGTGTCAAGTCTAAAAAATTCGAAAAAATTTTTTTTGTACAAATTCCTTCTATAACATTCGTAGAATATGCAGGTAAAAGGATATTTCGATAATTGAATTACGATTACAGTATTAATAAATAACTAGTGAAATATCAATCGGCTGGACATTAATTTCTGCTGCAAGAAAGTGCATTCGAATCAACGTGCACTTCGGAGCATCGAGCCAAGACAATTTCTCCACACATCGCAGACTAATGGTCAGTTAACATTTTCTTTGTGTAAATCGTACTTGAATCTTTAGTCGCGTTTTTCTCAAAACTGTATTTATCATATTGGCGACCATGATGTCTCAAAAACTACTGAACGGATTTCGCTCAAATTTTTATGGTATAGTCAGCACATCTATAGTTCTCGCCCGTACCAAAATATTTCTGATATTTGCTATAGTTTTTTTTTTTAGCTGAAAAAGACGAAACTTGGAACTTAACGTTTAAAACCGTGCCAAAAATTCAATTTTCGATATTTTTATACTATTTTGGTACCGGCGATAGCCGCTGGTCTACAAATTAAAATGCCGCTTGATTTTTTAATTTCAGATGATCGTAACCCCCGGAATCATGGTCGCCATCAACCTACTTTTTTTACACATGAGTATCTTCCGATCGGTGGAAAGTCGATCCAACTCGTTATTTTGGTTTGAAAAAATTCTGAGAGACTGCTACAATGTCAATAAATGTGTGGTAAAAATTTGAAGATTTTATGTTTTAAGGGTTCTTAAAAAAAAATTCCCAAAGAAAGCAAGAAAAAGTAGCTCTCACATTGGACGACCCCCTTAAGTAATCTGATAACACATAGACACGAAATAGATATAATAACAATTGACACGAATCAACAAATCAACTATCAACAAAAAAATATTTATTCCCAAACATAAGAGCTTCGCAAGCGCAGTTGCTACGAAAATTCCCACGATCACGTTACTTTTGGGGATTCAAACGCACGATTTCCATGTAGCAGCTTTCAATGGAAAGCTCGTGGGCAAAAAAAAGGAGCCGTAAGTTCCTCTCATTTCTCTCTTATAATTGTCACGTTCCTCCGATGAAAATCTGTTTCACAAAGAAACGGGTCCACGTGGGAATACGAAGCAAGGGAGAGAGAATTGCGGATAGAGATAAAGAGAGCGAGGAAGCAAAAGGTAAAGAGCGCTAGAGGGAGAGACAGAGAGACGAGGAAGAAGAAGAAGAAAAAAAAAGAAGCATAACTGGCACGTCTCGTTTCCAAGACAGAATTACTCGCCGTCCGGCTTTTTCCCGGGGGTTAATTAGGATCAAGATGTTTCCAGGTGAACGGTGGAAAAATAATCGGCACTCGGGAGAGAGAGGCGGAATGATTATTCGGTATGCGGCGCGGTTACAATGCCGCATCCGGCGCATTTCATCCCCGAAGATAAAGGGGTAGGCGTGCGGCGGGGCCGCGTCGCTGAAAAATGAATGAAAGGAAAACATCTCTGAAACCGGGTGGAAATAACGAGGAATACCGTATTTCAACTTCTGAGGGCTTCAGAACGCTTTGCAAAACGCCGGAAGTCGAACGTGCGCGCGCGCGCGCGCCACTCTTTCAGGGGTTGCGCGTTCGCGCGGGACCGTTTTCCTTTATTCTCGTACCCCGGCGCGCGTTCCTTTCTGGCCCTTTTTATTTTCAAAATATTTGCTTTCAATTTCGAAAGTCTACCGTTGGGGATCAGCGGGTTAATTCGCTTCCTTCCAGTGTCTTTTCTCTCCTGTCGACCGACAAAACGCCACTGCCGCGTAGCGTCGCGTCGAGTCGCGTCGCGGAGAAAGGAGAGAAAAGACACACTCGAACCGTGAAAATTAAGCGGGTCGGGGAGAGCATGGAAAGCTTGCAGGAAAAACGATGAAAAGCGTGCGAGGGGCGAGGGAGAAAACTGGTGGCAGGGTTAGAGCCGCGGCATCCCCCATTTCTTCACGGTATCAGTGGCGCACCCAGGATTTCATCTTAGAGGGGGACGAGTTGAACAAAATGACTTATTTTAGATTTTTTTAAACATAAATTTATTTATAGAATAAAATCTAGTTTTCTTTTCTTTTTACATAGCTCTTCGATTACTTCGGTTATAGTTACACGAATGTCTCTGTGTATGTATAACAAAAGCCAACCCATTCGGTCGTGGTTGTCATTGTGGATCTTGAATATGTTTTGAAAATTCTCAATGTAGAAAATGATCTTTCGATGACGCACGTCGTTACCGGAAGCGTTGTAAATATTTTTAATAAATTATAAATATTAGGATATATCGTTTTATCACGTTTCAAAATCGCATCAATGGCATTTTTGCATGGAGACCATGGACACTAATACTGACACGTACACAGCCACAGACGCACAACAATAGGCAGAATTCAGTGTTCTAGTATCGGCAGTTTTTGCAAATACGTCGGAACCTAAGTGAGTGTATGCCTTATTTGTGTAGAGAAAAGTAGTTCAAAATGATTAGTTTTAGAAGTAACTATTCTACGGTTTAGCTAATTTTCCAGTGTTTCGTTTCCTTTTTCTTGGGGGGAGGGGGGGGGAGGGGGGGACTTGGCCCCTGGCTCCCCCCTGGGTGCGCCACTGCTCGGTATCATAACCTTTTCTTCGCGATGCACCCTCGCACTGGTCCCGTTGGAACGCGTCGGACAAAAGTCCTTCCGGTACTCGCGGCCGTATATTCGCCGTTCCAATTAGAAACGCGAGAACTGCCGAATGGAAAATTCAAGAGAGTATATGGGGTGTTCGACTACAGCTGGGAGAATATTTAAGGGGTGGTTCTCCATGACAATATAAGTCGAAAATGAAGAATAACAAAATTGCGATTTCGACTTCGTTATTTAGTTATGGGTTGCAGCATTTTAGGTGGATTTTTAATTGTTAACCCTTTTCACTCGAAGCTATTGTAATTTTAAAGTTAAACATTTCTTCCGACCTAGATATGAAATTGATATAATACCTCATAGAATACTTAGATGTTTAGTAATTGATTAGATACCAATAACATATTTAATAATGTAAACAATATTTTGAGTAATGGCACAGCAATTTTTATAGGTTTTTATTAGTTATGGGTTGCAGCATTTTAGGTGGATTTTTAATTGTTAACCCTTTGCACTCGGAGCTATTTTAATTTTAAAGTTAAACATTTCTTCCGACCTAGATATTCCCTCTGATTTTTTAAATTTGATGGATATGATATAATACCTCATAGAATACTTAGATGTTTAGTAATTGATTAGATACCAATAACATATTTAATAATGTAACCAATATTTTGAGTAATGGCACAGCAATTTTCAATGCCGCCACAGAGTCGCCACTCGAGTGCTATGGATTAATAACTAAATAACGAAGCCGGAATCGCAATTTTTTTATTCTTCATTTCCGACTTATATTATCATGGAGAACCATCCCTTCTCCATGCAAAAATGCCATTTCTCCCACCCGTAGTCGAACACCCTGTATAAGTACCTTTCCTGGTGGAATCGGATTATTCGTCGCGTCGGACAAAGGAACGATTATGCGAGACGATGAGAGACGTATCGGCGCGGCGCGGCGCGGCCGGGCCCGCGAATTCGATTATCGTTCGGCAACAAGGATGAAAAAGAGGCCGGAACGAAACGCGGCCTCGCTAGAGAGAGAGAGAGAGAGGGGGGGCAGAGAGGGAGAGAGAAACGATCGACTGCTCTCCGGGTAAAAGCAAACTGATTCGCAGAAACTGGGTTACGAGACACGCAGATCGTATTTCCTGGCGTGTTCTATTGTGCCCGGGGTGCAAAAACGGGCAAGAAAACCGGTCTGCAACTTCAATCTTCCCGCGCCGCCGCCGTACCCTAACGATACTTTGAGTCGTTCTCGCGCAAAACGTCTTCTTATTCGCGTGCTCCCGATCCTCGCGCCTCGTTAAATATAGTCGAGGTGATCGTTTCGGGAACGGAGCAACCATTTTTCTAGCCGAACAATAGGTGCGACCCGAGTGATTGATTGGCGAGAAGCGTTCCCTTACGAATTTATACTGGAAAGAAGAATTCGAGGCACGGTGCACTCGTACTCTCGTCTTCTCGGCCAAGTACACCACCGCCGTTCTGATGTCTTCGAACACCCGGTGTAGTCTAATTGAGAGCTCTCTCTCTCTCTCTCTATTTTTATCTTCTTATGTATCTTCCGTTTTGACGTGAAATACGTCTTTAAAATCGGGTAGGGTGGATGCACCAATGAATGAACGCTTAAGGAATTTGTTAACTTTCTTGGTTAAATTTTAATATGCATTCGGATGATTAAAATTAGATTCTTTGATGTCTAAACTTTCATATGTAACATGTAGAAATAGATACTTTAACAAGAAGTTATAGAAAAAGGTTAATAATATTAATATGCATTCGGATGATTAAAATTATAGATTCTTCAATGTCTAAACTGTCATATGTAACATGTAGAAACAGAAACTTTAACAAAAAATAAGTAGTTTAACAAAAAGTTATAAAAAAAGGTTAATTTCATCAGTGATTGCACGATATTCGATATTTTCGATTTCTCTATGATAAGTGGTTAAAAAACGTAAGTAATCTAATAAACTTTATGTCAAACAAATTGTTATATTGTTCATACACATATTTGTAATATATTGCGATAAATTTGAAAAGGATATTTATGACTGACATTATAGCAAGTATTGCACAAACCACGTTCGATACGTGCACTTATAGATAATATTTAGGTTATTTTAGTTAAATGATCGACCACGGGTGGCCGTGAAAATTGTTCGAATCTGAAATAAGGAATCAGAAAAAATCGATATTTAATCATTAATTTCTTTAATTAATTTATTTCCCTTGTTTTTATACAGAATTTGCATCCATTGGTCGTGTTTAATCACTGGTACATCTACCAGTACAAAACATGCAACGTTCAGATCGTTACGCAAACGTGCAACGAAAATGTAACGAAAATGTAACGCTTGAAGCTAGCGAACCGTACGCATGTAAACGGTGAATACAGTTATTATTACTTAAATCGATCGATATCTACAAACTCTATACCTAGCGGTGATTCGTGTGTTTGTACAAAGTGTTTGTAGATATCGATCGAGTTAAGTAATAACAAGTGTATTAAAGGACAAAAACGTTTCACGTTTAACCAACGGCCGTGCGCACCGACACAGCCACACCCGATTTTTTTTAGAATTAATCTGTGCGGTGTGTCTGAAATCGTGGCGCAGGATTCTATGTGAAAAAAGTAAGAAAATATTTCGGTATAACATTTTTCGAAAAATTGTTACATTGAGAAATTTTTCAATCTTCAAATCTGCGGAGAATCCATTCGCGAAACAATTTTTTAAATGTTTTTATTGAGATTCCAATTTATACCATTCCTGAAGAAAAATGGATCTTTCAGTATCTCTGGTACAAACGGGCAGGGGGTGATTCTACATAAAAAAATAAGAAACAATTTTGGTATAACATTTTTTCATCCGGAGTACCGTTCTCGAGAAAAACGAGTTTGAAAATGCACGCGCTATTAGATAGGAATTACGCGTCTGATCATGACCGACCTATTCTACTTCCTGCACATACTATAGCACGCGATCCTGGCTGATCTTTAAACTCGATTTTTTCGAAAACGAGGCGTCAAACGGTAAAATTTTATTCCTTTTTTCGGTTTATTTTTACATGCGGAATCATCCCCTGTACACAGTATACAGAATCCAGTAAAATAACATTTTTTTGGTGAAATTTCTATTTTTCAACATGCGCACTTCATTTTGTAAAATCGACCATATTTGGTCGAAGTCCATTATTCTTTCATAAAAATCAAATGATATTGGCCGTATTCAAAACCCAATCTTATTCGATTTCTCAGATCAGCTCCATTTAATTCTGTCCGTCTGGCTTAGCACGATCCTATTCTACTTGAATGGACAAATATAACCCTGTTCCACTTGTCCGATCAAATACGATCCTGTTCTGCATATCTGCTTATTTATTTGTGTCTTATCCGTTGTAATACAATTCGGTTTGCCCGCTCACACAGATTATATTATATTGTATCAATATCACAGTATTATACCTTCGGTATAAGTTAATTTGATTTTTGTTTGCTTAGGACTAATACGATCACGTTCAGGAAGTTAATTCATAGATTGCAGATCTTTATACTAAAACTTGTGCATGGTTATTTTTCTAATAATTGGGATTGATTGTTTACATTAAAAATTGTATGTATACTGGCTAATCAGATCAGAAAAATTTAATCAGTTTTTTCTACTGTTCTTTATTTTAACTTTTTTTTTAGTTTTAGTTCCTTATTGAAATTAGATTTTGTTTTCACAGCTGAAATAGTTACTAAATTTGTTTAAATAGCTGAAACAGTTACTAAATTTGTTTAAATAGCTGAAACAGTTAATAAATTTGTTTAAATAGCTGAAACAGTTAATAAATTTGTTTTCTTTATTATTATTTAAACGACAGGAAAATTGTAAGTACAGTCTTCATTTTGACTTGTAGCAGCTTTACTGAAATTGATGGTTCAAAAATGATTATTCATAGTCTTTAGAGCAGAAATACATTACAATCCGATTTTGTTTCTCTTTATACATGTAAGTATCAAAATAAGGAATCCAATGAAAGAATCGTTTTAACAAAGATAGTTGAAAAGTGTCTCAGCCTGACAATAATGAATCTGAAAATCGCTGACGTATAAATTCGGTGAACTTTCGAAACACCCGAGCTTCGAATTGCTCTATATTTAGAAGTACTTGTCAGAGAGAAAGGTCCTCTTCTACTTATCTGACCTAGATCAATTCTATTCTGGTTGAACGGAATGAACCGATTTTATTCTACTTGACTGACCTGAAGCGATCCTATTCCGCTTTTGTGATCAACGGACGTATCAAACTGTTTCAATGACCTTTAGTAATTCTACTCCACCTGTCTGACACGAGGCGATCTTACTCCACTTGGAACTTGTTTATCTTCCAATAAACACTTCCATGGTAAAATTAGCTTCGCGAGCCTCCTCTTAAATCTTGCAGTTTAGAAATAATTAGACTTTGGATTGTATTCATTTATCACTAAAATTAATTGTTGAATTATAAAACAGTGGCACAATTATACTTACCAGACCATCGATTTATTGTCTGATTATCAGTATTAAAGCAAGATAAAAATATTTATTTTACATTACTTTATAAAAATAATACGGAGGTATCTATTCTCAGCCATTTGTTTTATAATACGTACCTAATGAAATAAATTTGTTGAATAATCTTTACAATCTCAATAATTGTAAATTAAAAATATTAGAATATTAGGTCCTAGTGTTAAATGGCTTGTATTACCACGCTAAATTTTTCCGTTGCATTCCAACGAGAATACCGAGCGTATCAATATCAATACTTCGTGATCCACCATAAATCGATTGGAGCGGATCGATGAGAACGCCGATAACCAAAATCGTCTACGGGTGTTCAATAACATGGAAATGTCCGTGGTTAAAACATTCGGAATACGTTTTCCGTGGGGAGGGGGGGGGGAGGGCGGTTTCGCGACCGTCACCTCGGAGTATGCAAAGAATTATAAATGCAAATTGTAAGTGGGTACCGGTGTACCCCAGTTATTGACATAAGCGGTTAAACGGTCCCCGCAATAATATGTAAATTGATTTGGGTTTCCTTGAAATTGGCGAATCGTATTTCCGGCGGATCGTTAGGACCAGTTCCTGGGGACGGAGATGTGGCTGGCTTGATCACTGCCACTTGGCTCAATGAATTAATTACAGTTAATTGGCAATTACCACCTTGCGCCGCCTCGCGACCCTGATAGGTTGGCGCAGTGACGCTGCGGTGGAAAATATATTTTCTTCGTAATGCGATCCTGCGCCTCTCTCGGTATTCCGCGCGTTTTCCGGGCCTCCTTCCGAATTGATTTAATAACGCCGAACACCGGCGTTCGCGCCCCGTTTGACGGCCTATTACCTCAACAACGATTAAACTCCTACCGGGACACGAACAACGCGTCTCTACGTGGACTTTATTTATAATCACTCTCATCGATAGAATCGCTTAATATAAACACCGAGCGCGAGCTCCCAGTGACGTAACAATCATCTTCCCTCCCACCTTCGTGAGAAGGAGAAGACTTTATAAGGGTGTCTCTGCGGAGAACCCTATAATTTCACCCTTGGCGATCGTGTTACGTGATCCTGTTCAAATACTTTTCGAAACCACTGCGGTAAATACTTCGATTCTATTCTCAGTTACACAATAACGAACAAAATAATAGATTATTTCATGCATAAAGTATCTGTTGAGAAGAAATTTTATTTTTACTTAAAGTTGCTAACTAATATTCCCCAAATCGGTCACAACCACCAACTATTAAAATTAAAACGTATCATAGGTATACAATTATTTTTTTAATATTTTTGAGGAGATATAATTCATTTTCTTTATTAATCACAGCTTTCTTAAGAATTAACAAAATAATCCATTATTTGGTTGTTCGTTATTTTGTTAGAAATCTGTGATTAATAATTTATATAAATTATATCTCCTGAATAATATTTCAAAAAAATTCTACACCTAGTATATGTTGGCATCTTAATTTTATCAGTTGGTGGTTGAAGCAATTTTGGGGAATATCAGTTGGCAACTTGAAGTGAAAATAAAATTATTTCTGAACAAGTAACAAAATACTCTATTATTTTGTTAGAAAGCTGTGATTAAGAAATCAAATCAATTATATCTCCTGAAAAATACTAAAAAATAATTTTATACCTAGGATACATTAGCACCTTAATTTTATTAATTGCATTGCATGGACCTTGGAGAATATTAGTTAGCAACGTTAAGTGAAAATTATTTCTGTGAAGACACGTGCTTCCTATTTATGCACTACATAGTGCAAGCAATTAATTTAAGATATTCTGGAAATGTAATTAAGAAGGTGTCATTTTTTTGCCGAAGGAGCGTGTCGCGTTTACAAAACGTCCAGAACATTTGCAAAAGTAATTTGCACAACACGCAAAATGTATATTTTATAATATATTCCTTTTCGATGAGCCATCATTATCAAAATCCTATCAGAATGATTGAAAAATAAAATTTTCCGAATTTAATTTGCAACAAATAATAAATTCCGTATGAAATGGCCATGTTGCAATTCTCCGTAATTACGACGCAGAATAAAATTTTACCGACTGCATGCGAATGTTCAACATTGTAAAAATATATTTGCAGTGCGAGCATTATTTAAAGTATTACTGCGGATATGTAGCATTGTTAAAATACAACAACTCGTTACAATGTATCCACATAGAATAAAAGAACTATTAAAATGTTTTAAAACTTCAATAATTCCACGCAGGTACTTAAACCGCAACGAGAACTCTAGGAGGGTGGGTACAACTTTGCCCAGAAGCTATAAAACATTGCTGCATACATTTGCAGAACTCGCCGACGATACATTAAAATAGTGATCGCACTAAAAGATCCATGTAACTGGATGTTAGTAATCGCTTCCAATATCGGTTCGTTTTGAATCGTTTTTATTATTATTGTTGGACATTTAAAAATTATTTTTTATTATTGTTGGGCATTTAAAAATGATTTTGTATTATTGTTGGACATTTAAAAATGATTTTTTATTATTGTTGGACATTTAAAAATGATTTTTTATTATTGTTGGGCATTTGAAATATTCAGACATCTTTTGGTAATGGAAATGTATTGAGCAGAGATTGAAAATGTTGAAAAAATTCCTGCACACTTGCAGATTCTTAAAACCGTTCAAAAATAAAGCACAACTTTTCTCGTCATACATTTGTCTTACAGGGAAATAAACACTTTCATTTTTATATTTTCTTTCCAGTACAACTGGTGAAGGGGTGATTCTACATATAAAAATAAATCGATAAGCAATAAAAATCTTTTTGTTTGACGCCTCGTTTCGCGAAAATCGGGTTCGAAAATCCGTCGAGTTCGCGTGCCTAGCGTTTGCAAGGAGTAGAACCGGTCGGTCATGAACAGACGCGCCAGACGATTGATATGCCATAGCACGCGTGTTCGCTGAATTTTCGAACTCGATTTTCTCGAAAACGAGGCGTCAAACGAAAAAATGTTACTACTTTTTCTCGACTTACTTTTATGTGTAGAATCACACGTTTCTACTAACCGTCCGGCCACACCCTGTATAAAACGATCTTAAAGCTGGGTTACTTTTAGTCGTACTTCTTCGACTTGGATCGTTTTTTAAGAAGTTCGAACAATCACTACTTGTCGTGCACAAAATATTTTGAAAAAATAATAACTAACAGGTTCACTATTAGCATTAAAATGAATAATGAACTAATGGTTCTAATTTCTCAAAAAAATCCAAGTGATATGGTCCAATATTAAAAAGGTGTGCCAATATTATTTTTATTGTGATTATGATGATAATTAAATACAAAATGCCAAGATATTCGTCAATTTAATGTATTCCATAGAAGTGTTTGGCATTTTACGAGTAAATATTTCAATTACAGAAGCAATACGACGCTGTCGAGTGTATCTGGAAAGAGAAATGAGAGGATGGAAAATATTTGTAACGTCCACGCGGGATATCAAGACAGAAACACGAGTGGAATGAAGAGACGGGGTTACCCCGGAGCGGTTTCAAGCGACCGACAAAAAGGTGTTCCTCACAGAATAGCCGAAAACCACGCGTGGGAGCCGTCGGGTCGCGAAGCGACAGAGCGGCATACGCCGGCGATACACGTTCAAAGGCCGATGGTTTGTCGTGTCATTAGACCGCAGCCTAATTTACTTTCTCCACGTCGCGACGCGACGTGGCGTTCGTTTCTCATTTCCCTTTCGTTCTTTGCGTTCGCGGTCGCGAATCTAAATTAAATCCTCCGATGAAAGGCCCCCGGTGTACATAAGGATCTCGACACTCGAGAACACATGAATGAAGAGGAGGACCAGCGAGCACGTTTCCGCATTCACGAGGGGGGCCAGCCGTCAATGTGTGGGTCGATACGTAGGTCTAACGTTGTGATTCAGGAATGCCAAGGAGGCATGAATAAGCAGCATTATACTTACGAAGGTAATATACGCCGACCGCGTGTTTCCGCCTCCGAGGAAAAGTCGTCGGAGCAACGTCGAAGACGACGCGACGCGACGTAACGAACGTCGTCACAGGATCTCACGCACGACTCACGCAGCGAGGTTAGGTTAACGTCAAGGTGGAATAAAGGAGAGTTATTCTAGTATCGAACACGTACCAATTTTTAATAAGAGTGTTAAAGAGAATAATGAGGTCTGAAGGCATTTTGGGACACCCTGTATAATGTTAGCAAGGTTATGTAGATATACATTTTTCCATAGGAAATATGTAAATGGATATATCCTAGGAAAAAATTTCTAGTAGAATAGTAGTTTCCTTTCTTTGTTCTCATATTTACATATAGAAATAACAATGCATAATGAAAATGATTTACGTCGTCACAGGATCTCACGCACGACTCGCGCAGGGAGGTTAGGCTAACGTCAAGGTGGTATAAAGGAGAGTTATTCTAGCATCGAACACGTACCAATTTTTAATAAATGTTTCATATCCATTAAAACATTTTATCATCAGTTCGTAAGGAAGATTTTTAAAAATGTCAAAGAAGTAGTAAATTATTTTCTGTTTGATCAACTGTTACGTAAAGCATCGCGTAAATATCCGCGGAAATTTTATTTCCAAGAAATGGCGCTGGGATACCTGAATTTTTTAAATACTACATCTTTAAAAGTTCTCGAAGATTTACTTGTATGTATACTTTATTAGTTGTTTAAACTGTTTTCTCAATAAGCCTAGCATTTGCGAAATATAGATTATTTAAAAAATTACAATTATTACAAAATATATTTTTGTTATACTTGAATGAGAACAGAAAGAAATGTGAAGCTTCGAGCATTTAGGAAACCCAAAATATGGCTTCAGACAAGTCGTCTTTGTATCTTATTAATGCGAATATAAAATTAATGTTAAAAATTATGCCAAAAATAGAATAGCGAAGATATTAACTAATAATCGACAACGTGTTTTTTGTTTGCTGAAAGGACAGCGTTATTTTATAAATATTTGTCTCTCTTGTCGCATTTAGTTTAATATAGTTATAGTAGCTTAATGGGTATCGCCGTGCATCTGTGAAAATGATGCACGCCAGCTGTATATGCGTAAACTTTTTGATGGACACTTACTGTGTATGCGCAAGCTTTTTGGTGGATACTCTCTGCGTGAGCGAATTATTTAGCAGGTACTCGCTCTGTATTAAAACACCCATATAAAGGAAATTGAAATATCCGCATAAACTTCACGAAATACGTAGATTCTTTAAAAATTTGGTTACAATTTTACGAAATGTCTCGGAATTTTTAGCACAAATTGTCCAATTATCTACAAAATCTACGTTGGTGAGTCCTGATTTATGTTGGTGACTATAGGCTTTTTTCTATATGCTAATAGGCTAATATATATAATATAATTATATAATATATATAATATAATTATATAATATATATATATAATATAATATATATAATACATATTGCTATAGGCTAAGTTCAAATAATTTTGACCATAATTTCTATCTCTTAGACTAGATTAGAGTTAATTACTAGATTTTCTACATTTGTGAGAAAATTGTTAAGGGATTTAAAATTATTAAGGGAAGAAAGAAACTTTTATTCGTTTCCAATTTCTTATGTTTCACACAGAAAATGTTTATTTTGTATAAAAGCCCGCCAAGTAATTATTACCGACGTTTGACAAATATTTTCTCGTTTAGAATTATACAATTTTGAAATATAGTGGACGTCGTATAATATCTGGAGAAAAATCATTATTAGCGAATTCCAGTAAAATTAACTTCTGGAAAAATTGAGGGGAACTATTGGAGCAGCCGCACCTGACCTTTCACCGACTAATTGCTACTTATTGATTTTTCTCAAGTCAATAACCAAGAGAACGAAACTATATTTAATACCGATATTACAAAACCTGTCTACAAAAATCAAGACACGTTTTCTATTGGATTTGTTTCATATGAAGAAGTAATTAATTTTCTTGCTTCTTTAATGGTTGACTTATTCTACTTGTGTGTTCTTAGATGCATTCTATTAATTCTAATATTCTTAATATTCAATATTCTATTATGCTTGAACTCTATTCTATTAATTACTAAAAAATATGAGCCATTTAATAAAAATACAAGCCGACAATTATTTTTTATATTTGTTAGTTTTCTATAACATAAGATCACTTGAAATTATTTAATAAAATATTGTCCCGCGCACGGCTGATTACGAATTAATACTCAACATCAGGAATTCATAGCCAATAATTATTTTTTATATTTGTTAGTTTTCTATAACCTAAGATCGCTTGAAATTATTTAATAAAATATTGTCCCGCGCACGGCTGATTACGAATTAATACTAATCATCAGGGATTCATAGCCGACGGAAATTTCTGACTTTCCATCAAGCAAGGCTCGGTTTACTATTCCCACAATTAATTCAACATTAAACACCATAGAATTCGTTAGATCTCCGTCGAATATTAAATGACAGCAGCTCTCACTCGGCGCTAACCGTTGTAACGTAATTAATTAATACACCTGGCAAATTTAACGCATGCAAATGAACGTGCTTGTAACACGTGCGGTAATTAACGGAATTATGCTCACGGTGTCTGTTACTGCATTAATGGCGTCGATCAATTGTAATACCTGCGGAGTGGCTAGCTCGAAAGCCATCTTATCCGCTGTCAGAAGCTCGCAAGTGCGCCAGATTATCGTGGCCACGATAATTAACCGTTAGCTCTCGATCGGGACTCCGGTATTAATTAATTGCACACGCTCGGCCTGCTTTTCGTTAAGTTAAACGACCGATTGTGATTTCCACACTGTAATTTCCCCTGTATCGTCCGCCACCTTGTGCTCACACATTGCAGGTAAACTTCGTTGCACCTGAAAATATAGTTTCCACCAGAACTTTTTAATACGCTATATTAAAACCTACTACGCGCGGAACATTTTTCAAAAAGTTTTTGCTTGGGAACGGATAATGAAATATTCTTGAAAATAGCAGTTTTTAATAGAACTGATAAAATGTGAAAATAAAATTTTCCCTATACAGGGTGTCTCGCTTAAGAGTGACCTCAAGAATATTTTAATTTTGACGAAGTAAACAAATTTTTTATGTGTAACTTGAATGGTATGAACTCGGTCTGTATCCATCTTGATATTCTTTGTGCTTAGGAACGAAATTTGAGTTTGAACTTCGTCTTCGGAGCTCAAGGTCATTTGAAGGTCATGTCACAGTAAGTATATATTTGAATGTATTTTTTTACGAGCTACGCGATGCAAAACGAAATATTCTTGAAAATAGCAGTTTTTAATAGAACTGATGAAATGTGAAAATAAAATTTTCCCTATACAGGGTGTCTCGCTTAAGAGTGACCTCAAGAATATTTTAATTTTGACGAAGTAAACAAATTTTTTATGTGTAACTTGAATGGTATGAACTCGGTCTGTATCCATCTTGATATTCTTTGTGCTTAGGAACGAAATTTGAGTTTGACCTTCGTCTTCGGAGCTCAAGGTCATTTGAAGGTCATGTCACAGTAAGTATACATTTGAATGTATTTACTAAATTTATTTACTGAATGTATATACAAAACGAAAATATATGTAAAATATATCGATGACCTCGAAAACAACATTTAAAAATATGGAAGTTTGTTTTCAATTTCCAATGAAATTTTCTTCAAATTTGTCTACGAATGGGGAAGCGTAGTCTAGCAGCGATCCAATGGACAGTGAAATTGTCAGGAGATTACCCGGAACAGACTCGATAATGTTTAAATTAAACTAGAACCTCGACCGAGTAAATTAGCTGAAGAAATATTTATCTACGTGCAGGGCTACGGCGCTTCTTAATATTCTCGTACGGTCACGGCTATTAGGCGGGTAAATAATCACGCGAGTTCTCGCGTTTCCGTTTTACCGCGAGCGAGCGAGCGAGCGCGCGCGCCACTCGAAATTGTGCGGTAAAATGGCATCGTTCCAACTCAATGCGTTGAATTATGCGCCGTTGGAATCGCGGCCGCTCCGGGTCCTTACGGTGCTACAAAATTAAATAATTACGGGAATCGCTGTGACAAACGTTCCTCCGGGGAGACTTACTTACGAACTTAATACTTTCCGTGGATATTGCGAAGGACTGAAGCTTTGCAAACAACTGGTGTTGAAACTGTCGTAGCATTGCAGTCATTTAAAAAAAAAAGCATATTTTTCATAATACGCATTTTGCCCCTGAGACAGTAAAAAAATTATTATTCGCTTCTTTATGTCAATTGAAACGAATTGTATCGAAATTGAAATATTATTGATAATAATATAGCATACAATATTTATTTTCCATCTAGATCCGCAGTGATAAATATAAATCACTTTTTACTGTTTTAATCGATCCGAACCTGACATACGTCATTAAAAAATTGTCTTTGTATCTTATTCGCTTCTTTATGTCAATTGAAACGAATTGTATCGAAATGTAAAATTGATATATTATTGAAAATAATATAGCATACAATATTTATTTTCCATCTAGATCCGCAGGCTAGTGATAAATATAAATAACTTTTTACTGTTTTAATCGATCCGAACCTGACATACGTCATTAAAAATTTTCTTTGTATCTTATCTTATTCGCTTCTTTATGTCAATTGAAACGAATTGTATCGAAAAGGAAAATTGAAATATTATTGAAAATAATATAGCATACAATATTTATTTTCCATCTAGACTAGAGATAAATATCTATAACTTTTTACTGTTTTAATGGATACGAACCTGACATACGTCATTAAAAAATTTTCTATGCATCTGTAATTAAATTCGGGTCTGAACGGATGAATTTCGGAAAAATTCAAAAATTTGCTTTCTCGGACACGCTAATGAGCTTTTTGTACAGATCGTATAATGAATATGTTCTTTAATCCCCTTGTTCGAATGAGTACGTTCCGAATTTCACTTGTCTCGTTTGGACGTCCTGTCAGACCGAAGTCGTTACTCATTTCACTGGTCGGACCCGAAACCATCTCGACTACTTTGTTCGAACGAGGACGAACCATTCTAGTTGTTTCATCGTGAATGCACTCTATAGCATTTCCCGAGCTATATGTCCTGTATTCCATTTGTTTCAGAAGAACATTCACTGTAGGATTTGTCTGACCAAAGCATTACCCATTTCACTTGTCAGACGAGGAACGCTCCCTATTTATCTAATCATGGGTATCTCTTATTCCACTTGTTTGATCGGGATCGTTCTCTTTACTGCGTGGCTAGCCGATAACCTTCCGATTCCACTAGTGTCGCCACGAATGTTGACTGTCCTGCTTATATCATCAACCATTGGTCGCGAAGCGTTTTCTGCACGATTGACTCCATTAGTTTTACAGGGAACTAGCATGATTTCCATCACTAATTAAATATTATAAATTAGATTTTACATCTAGCAAAATGAGCAGTACTCAATATTAGAAAATAATTTAAAACTGCATTGGACAGATTGGGAAAAATTTAATTAATCCGGTATTATTAGTACTTAACAATGAAATCCCACAGAGAAATGCTGAGAACATTACAAAATAATTTAAAATTCCAATTTCTAAACTTTGAAACAGAGTAGCACGTAACTAATTAAATAACAATTTAAATTAGATCTTATACCTAGCAAAGTGAACAGTACTCAATATTAGAAAATAATTTAAAACTCTACTGGACAGGTGATGATAAAAAATTTAATTAATCCTTACCTGGTATTATTAGTACTTAACAATGAAATCCCACAGAGAAATTCTGGGATCGTTCGAATGATTGGGATGATAAAAAATTTAATTAATTCGGTATTATTTGTAATTTACAATGAAATCCCGCAGAGAAATGCTGGGAATATTACAAATTTGCAATAATTTAATATTTTTTAAGTTCGGAACAGAATAGTACTCCCACGGTGAAACCGGTTTAACTGTATTGTAACAACCAATGGGCTGACCGAATTCGGAAGATGCACTGTGTTGCTCACGGTTCAAGAAGATTGGATACAAATTGATAGTCTTCGAGCACACGATACACGACAAGAACGAAATTGATTAAACGAACACTACTTCCGAAAATGGATTGGTCGAAGAACACCTATCTCTTGGCTGCCTCTGCTGCGAGAGTCTTTGTATCTTTGGATTTCTATCTCGGAGAAAGCCTCGGGAACATTGTTAATCTATAATGAATTTAATTTTAGACCTACGAATCTATATCGTGTCGGGGATCAGTGACATGTCGAATTGTAAAATTCAGTATAACGCCTTCTTCTTTATTCTGCCCGTGCTGCGTTTGAAATTAAATTAGACTTATTACACTAATGTCATTGTTAAATAATTATAGATGTGAATATTTCTGGAAGCGTGTCACCGAACTGCGGATCGTTACGAAAGTACTCATATGTATATTTTAGTCCTGATTTTTGTAATGCAATGGTCTCTGTAATTTTTATTTTTTATCTGCATTATTCTTCTAGAAATGAAAAATTTTTTCCGAAAAACGAATCCATTCGAATGCGACACAATAATCGTCAAGGTCATACAAGGTCACAAATAGAAGAAACATTTGGAATATTTCGTAAAGATATCGTTTACGATGACCTTGCGTGACCTTGAAGGTCGTTGCATGAACGAAGAAACTCGAAAATTTGAAATACGCGAAGCAATTGATCTGCTATAAAAAATTTTTCGAATTACTGTATAAGACTTTGAATTCGTACATTTTCAAACCAAATTAAAAATATGACAACAGGAAACGTTAAACGTTTAATTTATTAGATTACCAGCAATCGTGCATCGAAACGACAAGTATTTAGCAATAATAAGCAAGAAGCCCCGACAGTGAGTGCACGATGACTGTTAACGAACTTTTAATTAATTTCACGTCGGAGGATTCGTTTCCTCCGGCAACACAGCGACAGCGTGCTTGCGTGTATGTGTGCCGGTGGTTGAAGTTTTAGGAAAGTTTTTTTCTGTTTTTGTGGAAAAGTTGAAAGATCAAAGTTTTTTCCGGGGTGTCATGCTAAGAATACCTCGGGGCCAGCTCACGTCAATTGTTTCGAGGATCTCGCGGCCGAAAGTTTACCCGTGAAATAATATGTCGAATAGCTGGCAGCGCATGACGGGGAACGGACGAGACCCCCGGGAGAATAATAAATAATGGAATTTCATCGTGTGCTTGTTGCTGGAAAATTATAGAAGAAACGAAGGACGACTGCAATAACAAACCGCATAGCGTGCGACCAGACAGTTGACGCTGGACTGTCCTCTACCTGAAGACTTAAATCCTATAAACATAGATCCACGGATATGTACGTGGATGCGCCAAGTTTGGGCAATTAGTCACGCAGCTATCTAAACTTCAAAGTACACAGAGCGCCTCTGAAATGTCGTCGCACGATTTCCAGCTGAAAACCAAACGAAACGGGGTTAACAAACGTGTGGATGCGCATACTGCTCCCCACCAGAGACATAATACTTCCAATTTTATGGACGACCATTTCAACGAAAACCCGCTAAAGAGCAAACGTCAATACACTACGTGAATAAAGATAAATGGCTGTCAGATACAGTCGTTTCTGATGGCTGATGTGCTTTTAATTTGTCGATTTATCGGACACGCTGTACACAGCGAAGACTGCAATCAAAGGAAACTCGATATTCGTCGAACCTTTTCTATCTTACCGATATCGAATTTTAATTGTGTAAAAGTGGTAAAGGTCGAATAATAGCTAAACAGATTAACATAAATTCGTTTGCTGCGAAATTCTCTAGCTATCAGTTAAAAAATTACCAAGATAATTAATATTATTAAAATACAGGGTGTGCCAAAAATTACTTCAACTCCCTAAAATGGGCGGTTTCTGAGGTCTGAAGGAATTTTGGGACACCCTGTATAATGTTAGCAAGGTTTATATACATTTTTCTTTAGGAAATATGGAAATGGATATGTCCTAGGAAAAAATTTCTAGTAGAATAGTAGTTTTCTTTCTTTGGTCTCATACTTACATATAGAAATAACAATGCATAATGAAAATGATTTACAGTACTGACTGGAGATTTAGTGATGTGAAATTTTGCTCTATATTACGATAATAGCTTATGGACCAGGAAGGATCTAAAGCTTGTTAATATTACGATAATAATAAGTAGACTTCGGATTTTATGCATTTATGGCAAAAATGAGTACGTCCAATTTAGAACAGTGAAAGAATTAGAGGATTTTAAGAGTATTAATATATTATTTTCACTATATTAAAATTATTAGTGAAAAATATAAAATTTAGCTCCTGTATCTTGCAATTGATGCACAAACTTTTTATTTTGCATAAAGATTCGGAATCCAATAATAAAAAAACCTTTGATTAGATTCTGAAAGATGTGGCAACAGTTACAGTCACTCTTGTAGTTAGTAATATTATCGGTACGCGGACTTAAATCAGCTTTGCCCGAAGTTTTTCAAAACTTCATTTAACTCTTCAGCGATGTCAATTACTAACATTATTGGACCCCTAAGTTTTGCGTTAAGTTCGTGGAAAGTTCGTCGATGTCAGCTGAAAATTGCAGATATTCATGCAATTTGTAATTTCAGGAAACCAGATTTCAGAAAACCGACGTCGTCGCAAGAAACCGAATGGCATTTTGTAAACTTACAGGCGTTATAAATGCATGAATATCCGCTTTAGTACTTTGGCACGGCCCTTTACACATATTATGGATGATAAGCAGATTGCAGGTTTTATGATTTTGCAGCGTGCATAAAATGTCCTGTATTCCAAGCATTCAAAATGAACAACTTTTTGGAATAATAATATCGGCGCTACGGTTCAATCACATTCTACCCTATATATAGCTAATTTGTAGTAAACTCAAACGTTTCGATTCGGATATGAATCTGTGCGTCCTAAGACCACGTTTGCTATAAAATTGTATTCTATTAGAGGAAAAGAAAGGTGGTGTTTCGTCCTGGACCCGCTAGAGGACTCATCAGTAAGGCTATCTAGCGGGCCCTGCCTTAGACACAAGTGTCGGAAGACTTTTTAAGGAACGTTATTAATATACTAATTGGTGACAGTTTAGTAACTGTGTAGAATGTGATCGAACCGTAGCGCCGATATTATTATTCCAAAAAGTTGTTCAAAACACTTTACGATCGACAAAACTTCTCATCTATTAAAAATGAAACTCGAAAGTTTCTCATTTGCAAAACCTTTCATGAAATACCAAAAAGATTTCTAGTTTTCTTAATTGCAGTTGTCGAGAGCATACTCGTATTTCAGAGAGAGACTCTCTGTCGAGCGGATATTTAGTGTCCCTTAGAACTAAAACTCGCCACCAGATCCAGGGTTTCCAACCAGCCTGAGTTGAGGCCATAAATTAGCCAAACAGTCGAAACCACAGATCATCCAGAGTGTCGAACGCCCTCGAGTCCAGACAAGACGGGACTCTATATACATTTTCTCACGAGTTTTCCCTCGCCGTACAATATAAATAGCTTTTTAAGGCAGTGTCTCCACCATTTCCCACCACCTACTTCGCTACACCTCCATTTTCTTCTGCCACATTCACCAACAAAATCACACACCCAAACAAGATTTTTGTATTTTCAAACAGTATGCTTTTTCACACTAAACCTTTAAAGTTACTTAATATTTGGTTGTCAACATGATCCATCGCATTATATTATTTTTTTAGAAATGAAGGTGACCTTCAATTTCTTAAATCGAATGCTATGTGTTTTTTTTATATCATACGAAAGCGTGTTCTAAAACGAATTCATTCGTATACGATATTATGACCTTCAAGGTCACACAAGGTCAGAAACGGAAGGTCAAATTGAAACAACGCGCTGCAGAATACGAAAAAAATTAAAAATACTTTACAATTATGCTGTCACACTAAACCTATAAAGTTACTTAGTTTTTTTATCAACATGATCCATCACATTATATGATTTTTTTGGAAATGAAGGTGACCATCAATTTTGTACATCGAATGCTATGTACTTTTCGATATCATAAGAAAGCGTGTGCTAAAACGAATTCATTCGTATACAATATTATGACCTTCAAGGTCACACAAGGTCAGAAATGGAAGGTAAAATTGAAACGACGTGCAAAGTCCGAAGAATACAAAATAAATTAAGAGGCAAGATGGAAATCTACAGGAACAAATTAATCCCGCGACTACTTATCCAAGTGAAATATATTTACTCAAAGTTATTTCAATAATGATCTTCTTCAGCTCGTGGTGAACTCAAATAAAGAGTTACCAGTGGCGCGCAAAATTGAAGCCACGAAATTCGTACGAAGTATACGTAAGTACAGACAGTCTCATAATCGTTGGCAGACACTTTAAGTCAGAATAACTTTTTTATAAATGAACCGAGTTAGGTGAATTGGTTAACTAGATGGTATGCGTTAAAAATTTTGGACAAATTGCGTTTAATCTGAAATATGAAAAAAAAAGTAGTGAAAGATGTTATTATTATTAATTTATTGCTTTAAACCATATTAGGCTTGTACAGCACAAATCATACAACACACGATTATATTACAATATGCCTTAGTGTCTCACTTACAATTAGTTTACAATAATTTTGTTAGGTTTCAACTACCTCACTGAAATTAAATTTATTTACAACTTTTTTATTTGGGCTTGTGACGAAACTTTAGAAAATGTGTTTTTTACGTCCAAGTGAGTTATAGACATCATGAAAATTTCATTGAAATTGATTAATTGGTTTATAAGGTATAGAGATTAAAAATAGCGAAAATTGCAGTTTTCTAGACGTTTATAACTTGTAAACCAATTGACCAATTTCGATGAAATTTTCAGGATGTGTCAGAGACACATGTATTAAATTTTTGTTACAAGTCCAAATAAAAACCCAAGAGTTTTTTTATAATTCAGACAAAACAAAATTGTTCAAAAATTTTCTTTACATACCTAATAAACTAACCCCGGTTGGCAGAATAGCCGAAGTCGTTTGGTTCTTGAATAAAAATGTGATTTTGATTGAAAGTGTGTGCCAACAATTATGAGGCCGGGAATATACATATATGCGAAGCATGTATTATAGAATACGCCGCTAACTGGAGTCCTGGATATTCGGTAGACAGGATTTCGAAATCCGCAGAGCCGGTAATACGCGAGGCTGCGTATACGTCGAACAAAACCCTAAACTTTCGATTGACTCTAGGAAGTCGCCTGCAGCTATGGGGCCGAAGTAAAGCGCTGTTGCGCGGCTTAGGGGTTTCTAGGGAAGAGGGTACGCGGGATGAAGGGGGGATGGTGAAGGGGGAGGGTGGAAAACGCGGAGGAGGCTTAAATCAATTCGGTGCATTCACGGTGGAATACCCAGTTGGTATATTATGTACCTATTATCGGGAAAGGCAATCCACCGAATATCGTGGGCTTCCCGAACAGTGCAGGAAGCTCGATTTCCCTAATCGAGTAGCAGTTAGTTAACTGCGTCCTTTTCCCCCGTGGTGTGTGTCTCGCCTCGCGTCTCTGAAAACCTCGTGCCGCGCGCACGACCAGAATATCACGCGTTGATCTCGGTCCGCATTCACGCTTTGACATTTGACCTGGACGAACAAAGGTTCGTTCCATTAGCTAGATTGCATTTAGAAAGGTATTTAAACTATCCGGTCGCACCCAAACACGTTCGTGTCGCTTTGGAAAATTAATTTTCCACGGAAAAACGTGGAACTCGCGGTTGCCTCGCCGACAATAGAGAAACTAGGCCTTCGGGCTAAACAACTTACCCTGCTCGATGAAATTATCACGCCTTCGACATTATCAGGATAATGTTGTGTTTGTTGTACTGCCATGGGCCAAAGTTTTTGGTACAGTTTATTAATTGTTTGTACCATCGACTCATCTTGCAGAGTCTCTTACGGTTTCCCGTGATTAAAGCTTTTTTGTAGTTCGCAATTTCCTAAGAAAAGAGAAAATTTATATCAATTGTATGCATATACATGCTGTCCAATAACTGTACATTAACAAAACCAAAATAGAATTTCATCTCGATTTAAAGGAAATTAATAACATAGGGTAACTGCACCAGTGAATAAACGGGCACCAGTAAATGAACGCTTTTGTAGATTTCAACAAATTAGTAGTAGTGTTGTAAATTGTAGTGTTCATTGACTGGTATTTTTTATATTTTTTATTTAACGTTTAATAAAGACAAATAATAATAATTTCATTTTATTTGTGTTCATTTGTTTTTGACAAATGAAGTATAGGGAGCCATTTGGCATATATGAGGTTCCTTTAATTCACATATTTTTTTTTTAAATAAAATATCTTCCTGAACAATTTCTTAAATGTTCATTCACTGGTGCAGTTACCCTACATATTTATTAGACTCTGTTCAGAATCTTCATCACGAGTCTGACACGTTATTGTAGGGCAAGGGGTTGACGTGAACAAGTAAAATTTTTGGAAATTATTTGTTGCATAAAAAAATCCGTCGATGGTACCGAAAATATTTATTTTCAACCCCAGCTTAGCAGTTTTCTATTCGGTATTTTCTCCACTATTGGAACTTTCAGAAACGAAAAAACTGTATATTTCACCCTCATATTTTGGTGAGAAAAGAAATATAAAAAATTGTTAATGAAGTATACACGCTGTATATTAAAACTCGTACACATTCTTCAGCGAAAATTTCCCGCATTTTCTGGTTCAAATTATTGTAAAATGTTTCGTGTTTCCCTATTTGCACTATTAACGTTCTAACATGTGCTATATAATATTTCTGTAAAATGTGAATTTCACTTGAACGAAATTATTAGATATACAATTGAATGGAATTATTATATATGTTTGTTATTGTTAGTGAGTAAGCCCTTTCCATTTTAAACTCGATAATATCTTACTACTTTATACTAACGTTTCTACTGGATTACTGAGAGTACATTATTTTCCTAAACAGTGAACAAAATAATGTTATCAGATAAAACAAAATTAGGTCAATGTAATATATCAACGTCCAGTTAAATTAATCTTACACTTTAAAAACTTTGAAACTTTCTGAACTTGTCTGTCATTTTTATTTCGCACTACTGAGTACCTATACACTCTCACCCAACAATTCCTAACACACGTATATTATGATCCTAAATGAAAAATCTATAATATCATTATATTTTATGTACTCGTCAGTCGATTTGCTGTGAAGAGTTTAAAAATATTTTTAGAAATAATTATTTTACTTATATTTAAAATATCTTGGATATTTTCTTATAAAACACTAACACTAAAGTATAACGAATCTTCTGACCTATGCAGCGACTATTATTGTTTCAGTTGCTCCATTGGACTCGCAAAAAGATTTGGAAGACTCTCGTATAAATAAACTAGTGGCTGAAAATCGCGTGGCATAGGAGCAGAGCTCTATTCACAAAATAAACAAGCAACGCACGCGATTTTATCACAAATCGAGTATCCCACTACGAGTCGAACGATGTCGCAGAAGATTCAATAACCGTTTCCGAACCGCTGCACGCTGGCGAAATGCGAGACGGCAGTCGAATTCTCATAAAATGCATCCACAAAACCGCCATCACTTTTCCAGTAGCCCTGTTATAGCAGCAGTTGACGAATATTCATATGACGCTAAATTGAGAGCTTCCCCAGGGTAATAAAAAAATAAACTTCTCTCATATTCATATTCGATTTTCCTTGAATCTTTTCGAATTGAAAGAACAAAACATTCTTTTGCATTTTCGATTTATGCACCTGTGAAAAATCAAGAGAGTAATACGTTTACATTTGAGGTATGGAATTATTTTTATAATTTATGGATCATACTAAATATTTCTCTGTTTCTATCAATGTAAAATTGGGAGATAAAATACTTTTTATCTTTGTTTATTCAATTCCTCTCCCCTATCTTTAATTACTCCCACTACCAGTGCATTTACTCAATTCCTCCCACCTATCTTCAATTAGTCCCACTACCAGTGCATTTACTCAATTCCTCCCACCTATCTTCAATTACTCCCACTACCAATGCATTTACTCAATTCCTCCCACCTATCTTCAATTACTCCCACTATCAGTGCATTTACTCAATTCCTCCCACTTATCTTCAATTACTCCCTCTACCAGTTCATTTATAGTCAGCACATCATCTATAGTTCTCGCCCGTATCGAAATATTTCTAATATCAGCTATAGTTTTCTTTAAGCTGAAAAAGACGAAAAAAATTACGAAACTTGGATCTTAACGTTTAAAACTGTGCCAAAACTTCAATTTTCGATATTTTTATATTATTTTGGTACCGGTGAAAACCACAGGTCTACAAATTAAAATGCCGTTTCATTTTTTTATTTCAGATGATCTTTATACTTTTTTTACACATGAGTATCTTCCGAACGGTGTAAAGTCGATCCAACTCGTTATTTTGGTTTGAAAAAATTCCGAGAGACTGTTAAAAAGTCAATAAACGTGTGGTAAAAATTTCAAGATTGTACGTTTTAAGGGTCCTTCATAAAAAAATTCCTAAAAGAAGCAAGAAAAAGTAGCTCTCACACGGGACGACCCCCTTTTAAGAAATTTTTGTTTTCCTTCGAAAGACGTGCTTCTGATCCCCCCATCAAAGCGTTAATATTACCACGCAACATAACGTCGGTTACGACTACTCTCTAACCCAGCAATTTATCCGGAGTAGCAGTATTAATAACATTATCATAAAAACAGGTCAGCGCGGTCGCGTACGTTCTCGTAAACGTTTCAAACTGAACTGGTCGTGATATATCGTGACAGGTTTCACGGGGTTCGAATCATCGACACTGGAAATAAATTTCTGCTGAATCCCGCGGCGGCGGTAAATTACCGTCGAGCCATTTAGATATTGCATAAAGATGCGCAGTCTGGGGTTGTCGCAAATCAAGTATCCCAGTGCGGTTTCAACGACGTCGCAACAGATTCGACGAGAGAGCGTTTCGTACCGGCGGCTGTCGAAACGCTGCTGCGAGGCAGTCGAATTCCCATAAAAATCGACGCGGAAAGAGTCGCCGTGCCGTGCCGTGCCGTGCCGCGCCGCCTGTTCTCGACCGTTCCGCTGCCGAGAAGTTGAAAGAGATAGAAAGATAGAGGAAACACGGGTCCCATGGAAAACAGACGGTTCCCTCGAAAAATCGCAATGTGACTTGGTCGACGAGAGGACAAGGGTAGTCTCGTTGGTCGGCTCGGCGTTGCACAAGCTGAATAATAAATACCGTGGAGCGGGCACTGCGACCCCGAGAGTGGTCACAGATGCGCTAGGCTTAGGATGCACTTTACTGCAGTGCAGTGCCAGGCCGCGTTGCAACGGCGTGTACGTCGTGTCCCTGTATAATGCAACGTATGTGTCGTAAACCGGCTCTTAAGTATCCTCCGCGGCGTTACCTTTTCCCGGTGACGAGGCCGTTTTCCGATTCCGGTCTCGTCCGTACGTCTCTTCTTCCTGTCTGAGGCCCGAAACCCGCCGATCTCTCAACTCTTACGAGCAGCGAATCTCTCCCCCCCTCTCCTCGAATTTTTCTCTTTTTTTTTCTCTCTGTGTGCGGAGCAACGTCGATTTGCATCGGTTGCGATTCAGCCATTTTCACAATTCCGATGGTTCTTTCGTGTCTGTTTCTCGTTCGAGACTTCTGGCTCTCGGTTTTGTGTCCGTCTGTCTCCACGGCGCGCGGCGTACTCCCATTACCCTCCGTGATGCACCAGCCACCGGGATACACAGCTTGGCTAGCAAACGAAACCTCCACGTTGACGATTCAATTACGAGGGCCCCGGGAGAAACGACGGTGCTCGGAGAATGGGTGTTCGTTTATCGCCGCACCCGCGATTTCACGCGATGAGACGGGACACGCGAACACCAAAGCGTTTCTGGAAGATTGTCCCAGGTCGGGGACCATTTGCTGCCTCACTTGCGACGGTTTCCCGTATCGCTTGTTGAAGTAAAGAGTGTGTTAGAGAGAGCGAGAGAGAGAGAGAGAGAGAGAACAGGTTCAGACACTGGGGCGGCGCGCGGCGCACCGACGACGCGACGATAAGGAGCAGAGAGCGCGCAGCCGTGTATGTATTTAAGTAATAGATACGGCGACGCTCGAACGGAAGGGGACATTGATATTATCCGCGGTGAAAACAGCTTAACACGCGCGCTGCGAAACCGATACCGAATCGATGCGTTTAACGACACCGGATGCGAGAAGGGTACGATCACTCGCGAAATTTCTCCGGTCATTGCAGCTCGTAAGGGGTATTACGAACGGGTAAAATATATTGATTTTTTCACTTCACTTTCCGCGACTCGATGTGTACCTCGAGTATCAAGTTGATGCGATGGTGAGACATAAAATGAAAGAAATGATAAATAACCCAGATAGCACAAAGACGTCTGTTGGTGGACATTCAAGACGTATTTAAGAGGGAACGGTAGTCACGTGACTTTTCCTAGAATTTCCCTAGAATACCCTAGAAATTTGGCCGAAACTTGGGTTTGCGAAATTAGATTTTTCGTCCTTATACTATATACTATAGAGCATTCTGGCTCGTTGTTGAGCACTACTGAATTTTCGAAATTTCTTGGCCGTCTGACTTTTCGTTGAGTTGTACTACTGAATTTTCGTGCCATCTCCATCGTTATCGTATTCTCCTGATACAAAACTCAATTTCCGAGATTTTCGAAAATTTGGGTGTCTAATTGTAGAATAAGATAACTAAAGATGTGGCATTAAATTCTATTTCACTATCATATCCGCCTAATAAAAAATTAAATGTTCGAGACTTCCGAAAATTTTCGGCTTTCTATTAGGAGAATATGATAGAGAAAGAGGTGGCAGCAAATTTTCCGGCCACATCTTTTACCAGGATATTCTCCCAATACTTAATTTTTGCCAAATTTGAAAAATTACTCTCTATCCAAAATTGTCGAAGATGTTAATCTAATTCAACTATCGAGTATTCATGTACCGGGTGGGGAAAAACGAACACATTAACTGTTCTAACTAGTATTCTTAATTTTTCACTAAAAAAAATTACAATATTAAACGTGTATCGTGGTGAGATGAGAAAGAAGGTGCCTGGCAGAAATTCGGTGACGTAGGTACGAATGCGCAGCAGATTGGATCAGAGTGGAATGGGGACACCTCGCTCCACACGCATTTCCGTCTCTAACCGAAATATTGGCTAGAGCGTTCACATATACTATGTAGCGTGTGACGTCAAACGTAAACATTGGGTCTACGGGAGCGTTAAAGGTGCGTATAGACGGACCTAGTGATAGACTACTCTGATAGACTATTGAATGATAGACTATTCTTGCTAATACGCCTAAATCAATTACATAATAATTATAAAAATGAACCCACCGTCAAAGGTTTTGAAAGAACGTGAAAATTTCGTATACACATCAGGGTCCTTTTCATAACAAATGTTAGCACATGTTTGACTATTGACAATAAATATACAGGGTGACTCAAGGAGCGTGATTAGTTTAAATTACTCGATAGCCAGGTTCAGAAAGTAATTAGACGATTATAGTAAATTTTATGTGAACTCATTTTACAGTTTTCAAGGTCACCTTGAATTTTTTAAAAATAAACCTACAATATTGTTTACACCTAGCGAATATTAAGACGATTGTATTTACACGGAATTTGTGACACACCCTTCCCTACCAACTGAAGATTTCCCAGAATGGAGATAATGGAGCATAGCACAGTAAAACGGAGTTAGGACACTTGAAAACCAACCTTTGTCATTATACGGGACAAGTATGATGCGGGCGTGTTCGGTAAAGCGTCGTAATAGAATCGTCACCTTTTACGTTTAGTTTGCTAATATTCGCTGGCGTTGCTATTATCTGAAATCCGATCGAGCGTGAAAGGCAGTAAACAATTCGATTCAATTGATTCGACGATTAGAGGTAGTAGCGATTTCAGCTTGAGCCAATATCCTGGTACTTTGAAGAAAGAAAATATAATAAATGTGTGCGTTCTACGCCTTGGATGTGTGCCTTGCTCTGCCAGTACCGGACACGTGCACGCCAGAGACGAAACGCGTCACGTGATCGGACGGAGGCGTGGGGGAACAGCATCGTAGAAGGGGAAGGTAGAGAGGGGGGACGAGTCTTGTCATTTCATCACAGTACTCGTTTCGTCCTTACCGGAGTCGAATAATTACTGACAGAATTGAAACAGAATGGAAGAAGAATTGGAAAAAAATGCAACCAGTATTGAAAAAGAATGGAACCAGAATTGAAAACAATGGAACTAGAATTGAAAAATGGAACCAGAATTGAAAAAATGGAACAAGAATTGAAAAAGAATGGAACAAGAATTGAAAAAGAATGGAACATAGAGCCTGATATTCCCAACCGACGTTAGTTCATTTTTACAAATTCGTTCTACAACTGTTTCGCAACACTCTGTGTTTGCTCTGCAGATGGTAAAACCCAGGAAGTACACAATTCCCACATACAAATACACGAGATCCATAAGCACGTAAAGTGTCTGATTATTTTGTCCGGCACACAGTATCCGCGCAATTCCAGCAGAGATATTTAGCCGTTCGTGTCCGGCGATCCAACTAGCATCCGTCCATAAATACATGAATCCGCGCGGTACCGCTTGTATAGCGTATTCGCTGCGCGCAATACATTTCATCAACGATCCAACAAAAAAACGCTTGCCGCTCTCGCCTCGCATCAATTTACCGCACCGTAAGTTTCAATTTATTCCATTACAATTTACAATCGCACTAAAGTCGAGTGGTTGTTTTGCGGGTGGTCGGGCCGAGTCGGGTCAGTCCGGGCCGGGCCGTGTGCGCTAGCGGCGCGGGTCGTTGTATTCCATTTGCGGCTCGATAAATTAATTTCCTGCTGGCCGCGTACGCAAACGAAAGGAAAGAAGGATTAAACGGGCGGCGCGAGGATTTCAACTAACAATTAAGAGCAGAACCGTGCAAAGTAATCCTGCCGAGGACTTTGTAAAGCGCGGCTCCGCTCGGCTCGGCTCGGCTACGCTCGCGATGCTTTTCTTTTTGCAGGCCAGACGACGACTACGACGACGACGACGACGGCGAAGAGAGCAAAAAGGGGGAGAAAAGGGACAAAGCGGTTGAGTGAGTGGCGTGTAAAACACCATGAGGGAGGTGTGCCAAAGCGAAAAGTGTGGCTCGGTTCAGGGGTGGGTCGGTGTGGGTGCTCGGAACGAGGGACGCCAATGAAATAACGTAAGTGGGCACGTACGTGCGGAGGATAGGAGTCAGATGGAAAATAAGAGTCACGCGATGCCACGCCGCAGTGCACCACGTAGGGGCTAGGAGCGTACCTAGTTACATACGTGCACACCGTAATCCGACGGTATTTTCGCGGAAGCTAACTTCGCGACAGGTAACGAGCCTCAGCCAGACTGCGTAGGCGACTGTCTCGTCGACATCTTCGCCACTCCTGATGGGCGAATCTGCCGCCGCGCCGAGCAATTTCGTACCCACATCCCGTCAACATTGTAACGATTAACCCTAGCAGATTTTATGCGTTTATCACAAAAATGAAATGGGGCAAAAAGACATGACCATATTTGCCATATGGTAAAAAATAATTCTGAGTATTCCTAAATTATTCCTAACTTTTATAGTTTCAGAAGCTTTACATATGGTAATAAATAGACTGCCTAAACAATTTTTAATTTTTTTAGGCCAATTTTAAGAAAGTGTGAACAAATAAAATCTTACAAATATTCAGTTGATACACACCGATTTTGCTGAAACTTATGTGAGATATAGTTCTTGGGAAAATATTTGACACGTATTTTTTAGAATCCGCAACCATCCACTCTGAGGGGGTAAACACAGGCCTCGAAGTCAGAAGGGAAACTATAAGTCGAAAAAAATTGATTTTTTAAAAATATGTATTTTTTAATGGAAAATGCAGTCCCGCAAGAATTTTTTTTTCTCAAAAAATGTGTTTTTGACTCTGACTTCAAAAAAATACGTGTCAAATATTTTTCGAAAAACTATATCTCACATAAGTTTCATCAAAATCGGTATCAACTGAAAATGTTCCCTTAGTAGTGGCAATAGCCTTTATAGAAATAAATAAAAATCGTATGCAATTCTGTGGAATTTTATATTCTAGCACTTTATGAAAATTTTTTAGAAGCCATAATAAAGTAATAAAAGTAATAAATAAAGTAGTAATAAAAGAGACGAACAAAAATATTTAAAGTTCATTTTTAATAACATAAATTCCATCCTGAAAACGCACAGCTTTCTCAGGATGAACGGTTCAAGTTTCGCCAGCAAGTTCTCTGCTTTTAGAGTGGCAATGTTGAAGTGGCACAACCTGCCGATAGAAGGGGCCCATCAACTACGAACACTGCGATAAGGAAATCGGCAGTTTCAATGTGTCAACGCTAATACACGATGCTACCTCCCGACTCCGTAACCCAGTCTCGTTGACGTCCTGCGCTGCCCTAAGTCATTCACCGTAGCGTTCCTTGCGGAAGGGATCCGTTTATGGCATTTCAGCATTGTAGATCCCGCAGATGGAAGAGAACTGATAATCGTAAATTTTTTAATAGAGTTTTTACAAACCGTTTATTTACTAATAAATTTTTATCATAAATATTTTACTTTCTATCAAACCAGCGGAGGATCTTGTTGGTCATTACTGTTTTTTTTTTTGCACTATGCATAGTGACAATAAAACGCTGAAACCATGCATGATTAATAGTGTTCCACTAGACGTCACAGTTTGGTTTTAGTATTTTATGTGACAGCGTTTTATGCCGACAATGAAATGCGTTTTATTTTTAATACGTAGAGTGACATGTGAATTTTTAACGTTCCACATACACATTGTTTATTTCATTCGTAGCAAAGTATAATTAATAACTACTGTGATCTATTCAACGCTCTACATTCTCACCAATTTGATTACGGTATTAAAATATTTTTGATAATAAACTGCATATCACTTTCTGTGCATTTACTCCGTCTCATAAACAATTGCTGAATCCTCAATTCGGCAAAAGATTTCGTTTCAAAATAGAATTACTACTTTGCGAGTGACACGAATTAATTTGTTCAGCAAATATATCCAAAGAAATAAATTCATTGAATAATTCCCTGGTGCGTCTTTATAATCTCAATAATCGTAAATTAACCCTCTGACTGCGAAAGGCGTATATACATGCTCTCATAGGGCTATTAATTTTCTATACGAGAGGCGTGTATACAATAACAAATTAGGATAACTATGTTAACTGTTTCGTCAAATTAAACCGTTCGAGTTTTAAATAAAAACTCCCTTCTTTTTTGATTCTTTTTGATTCTTAAAAAAATTTGGAATCCCCATAGTATCAATATTGTATTTGTTATGTATAATATTATTACGTATTGTATTGTATTCTTTGGAGTATGGTATAAGCTCTAATCGTGAATATAAATGAACTAATAAATGTTTATACCGGGTATAACGTTTATTCGAGATTAGTATGTAAAACTGTGTAGCTTGACTATACCACGTTCGAAACTATTACGCAAAACTAAGACGCGTTGTTAGGCTAGATGGCTAAGCCATGGTATGCGAGGTTTGACGAGCGAGTTTGTTCAACAATTCCAGCGAGTAATATATTGATAAGTAGCTAAGCACTTGCGTGATCGTGACTAAGATACCGAGAGGAACGGGACACGTTCAAGCCAAAGGGTCTAAGTGTAGATGTGTCCTGTCGAGTGCTAAGCGACTAAGTGACTAAATGAGCACTCGCGTGATCACGGCTAAGGTACATACTAAGCGAAACCGACCACGGAAAGACTACGAATTCCCAGACGTTTGCTGCTCGAAATACCGAAAGTCTAAACGATTAAAACACGACAGATAAACTATATACTACATGTATACCATGTGGTCCATTTAAATATCTCTTCAAAAACTAGTTCTTACGTAATGTGCATGGTGTATATGGACCAATATTTATCAAGAACAGTTTTTCCCTGAGATAATTTTTTTCGGCGTTTTCAAGGTCATCGGTGTATTTGGATACATAACAGTATTTTGTTTTTTATTGCATCGTGTAGCTGAGCGAAAAAGTACATTCAGATATGTATAATAGCATCACCTTCAAATGACCTTGATCTTTGAAAATTAAAGTGGACACGCCGGAAAAAATAATCTTGAGAAAAAAATTACATTTGCAAAGAATTCACCTTGTGATATGCCATTTATATTGCATTAAATACATTTGTTATGTCATCGCAAATAAAGGAGATATTTAGGTGGACCACCCTGTACACTTGAGATATAAAATCTTTAATTAAAACAAAATAAAACGTGATCTTCTAATCACGATTAAATTGCTAGAGACATCAAGAAAGATAACGAACAATGAGTGTCTTTTAGAAATTTCTAAGGTAACTTAAGAAGTAGAAAGTGTCAAAGTAGAGAAAGTTTCACTCTTTGAGGATTTTTTTGAATACTGGAAATATTTTCCACAGGAAGCTGAATTCTACTAGTCTTTTGCCACTGCAATTTTGTCGAGTTGTACCTAATGCACTGAAAGTGTTAAAAAAATTAAAAAAAAAACAGGATATTTCGAGGAACCAAATGCTCGAAGGATTGATCAGTTTTCCCTTCTTTCGTTTCTGGTTTCGGACCGTTTGCAACGGTCGGAATCTACTTTTAGCCCCGGCAGCAATTTGACGATGGTTATCGCGTGATATCTCGAAACACGAAACTCGTCAAAACGTTCGTGTTACTCGCGTCCCGTACACGCTCGTGACGTTACATGCAGCCGGGCCGAGCACTTTAAGCTCCTTACCTGTCGCGAAGTTAGCTTTCGCGAAAATGCCATCGGATTACCTTGCGGCCATGTACGTACAGGAACAACGGTCGTGTATTTTAAAGGGGAGGGAACGGAATTCCAACCGGTTGGAACCCTCTGCCTCGGTCGGGAACACGTTACACTCTATACTTTCAATGGGATTTAATCGGGGTATTAGCGCCGGAAACGTTGTCCCTCTTGTTTCTTTCACAAGAAACACCGTAGCTGCCGGAGTATCCTCGAAAATATGATCCTGAATGAAAATACTCGAACCGAAATTGTCTACCGAGCCAGTGATAGCCACCGAATAGGGTAACTGCACCAGTAAATAAACGGGCACCAGTAAATAAACGCTTTTGTATTTTTTGCTTTTCCATCATTGTTCAATTATTAGACTGTAGTGTTCATTGACTGGTATTTTTTATATTTTTTATTTAACGTTTAATGAACACAAATAATAATAATTTCATTTTATTTGTGTTCATTTATTTTTGACAAATGAAGTATAGGGAGCCATTTGGCATATATTAGATTCCTTTAATTCACATATTTTTTTTAAAATTAAATATCTTCCTGAACAATTTCCTAAATGTTCATTCACTGGTGCAGTTACCCTACTTCGATTTTATATGTATAGTACCACAAGTAGATTACCTCCTTAAAGGGTCCAGCCGGATTAGGGTAGTCAGAAATGCCCTCCAGTCGAATTAGGGTAGTCAAAAATGCCCTCCAGCCGATTTTGATTTCTTACCAAGAATGAACCCTTTCTACAAGTTTCAGCTCGATACCGCAACCATAAGAGCAGTTACAGGGAGCAAAGAACCCCCCTGCTGTTGCCCCATTTTTCCCCATTGCATCGCATCTTTGAAAATTCTGAAAAAAATCTGACATAATTACCATATCGAACCACATATTCGAGAATTTTTTCTGATTTTTCGGAAAAACAGATTTCATATAGAAGCTTAAGAGCGACCACCTTGGAAATTAATTTAACAATGTGGTACTGTTATCGACACTGTCTCCAATTTGTTTTCATATTATTAGCTAGGCTACTAAGTTATAGTGAAGGAAAAAAGTAAAAACGACCAATGTCGTGTTCGAAGGAGATTCGGCAAGTATGTAAATGAAATGGAATTTGTAATCTATTAGAATCGCAATATTTCGTGATCCCTTCGTCCGTCTGACACGTTCTCTAATTTAATATTCAAAGAATTATACGATTTAGCCCGATACCATAATAAAAATGCGCAATTCATAGCACGCTGATGGGAAAGGGGGTCACAAGCAATTTCTCATGACGACGAAAAAAAAAAAGAAAATGAGCAGGAATGCTTGAATATTCACTACACGTTTAAATCTATTTTATTCATTTTCGTTGCCGCCGCCGCCGCCGTCCGACTGACGTTACAAAAACTGTCTGGCAGTACAGGTAATGAGCACTTTAAATACTCCCTATATAATTCATACGAAAGCCGTGTACACACAGGAGGTCAAATATTAATAAATCATGCCGCGGAGCAGGAAGCGTAACAACTTTCAAGGCGCCTATATATTTGCGACCGAACGTTCACTTATACATAAACATTGGTCATTAAGTGAGAAATCAAGGAACGAGAAAAATCATCTGCAGCTTTCTGGACACTTTTTGGCCAATCGTGCCAATACCTAATTGCATACACCTCGTGACAAAACTATAAGACTCGTCACTAGACAGCGGATTTTATGCATTTTTGACAAAAATTAGTAGGTACAGTTTGAAGCAGTAAAAATATTAGAAGAATTTAAAAATTCTGTTTTATAATTCTCATCCTATTAAGAAACAGAATATTTCACTCCAGTTTGTTGAAATTCAGGTAGAAAATTCTCATTTTGCACATAGATACGTTGTCTACTCATCACTTTATAATATACAATTTATTTTATGATATACAATTTTTTGAAGAATACAAAAACATGATAATATTTTTATAGCGAGGTAATCAGTGTAACTATTTTTAACTTCCAATTTATTTTAAAACTTCTTTAATAGTATATTGTGTGTGAGAATAAGAAAGAAACATGAAACATAATGAGTGAGAGACAAAATGTATAAAGTGAATTACGAAATGAGTGTGCATGAATGAGTGTGCAATGGATAAAAGAAGAATGTATTTTGTTTAAAAAGATTTGCCAGTCGTCGTTAATATGTCAAAGAGTAAACATCACTTGTAATCGTTAATATTATATTAAATATATTTATACATATGTTCAGTTTGAACATATTGTTCATAAATTGCAAAATTATTGTAGATTTTTATGTTCTTGGATGATCACAGATTAATTTACATTTGGGCCATAAAAATATGTGTTGAAACTATAAAGTGTTACGTTATTGAAGAAAATTATGGTTATTGACATACGGGTTAAACATAAAGGAATTGCATGTGAAGGGTCTTCCACTAAGAGGTTTCATTTTAAATTTCGCGCTATTTTTCATTTCTGAAGATTACAGTTGTCACTCTCCCGCACGAGGTTAGTAAAATTGTCAAAAATTTTTTAATAATTTAAAATAGTACTTCTCGACTGTAACGTCGAGAAGTGTGATTCTGAAGGATCGTGGAGAATTACACTGCCAAGTTCGTAATGTAGAGTAAGCAGAAGTTTGGCCCGTAAGAAGTACGAGTGCCATTCCCAGTCAAACAAGTGAGACAGGTACTACCGGCTGTCGGATTAGTAGACTATTCTCGATCACGCGAGTAGAATGCATACTTCTTTGCTGAGGAAAGGTAACGAGCGCTATCTCTATTTCACGAAGATAGAATAGGTAGAACGGATAACGTTTCCGTCTGATGAATCAGTGAACGCGCGAGATAGAAACAGAGAAAAAGTAGGAGGAGAAAGAGATAGGAGATCGAGTGAATAAACGAGTGAGAAGTTGGAAAGAGGAAGACAATAGTGGATTCTTTGAAGTTCAATAGTGGAGACATATTGTATCGAGCGATAGAAACGAATTAAGTAGAGCTGCGACTTAGATAAGTAGAATAATTTGTCGAGTGAACAGGCAAGTAGAATATGGATTATTTTGGACAATGCTAGACAGATAGATACATATATATATAATGGTCGTACTGTGCGACGGAAGACCCGGGTCTCCAGCAAGCCAGCAATCACGGTTACCCTTAGTCAGCACAATCCTCGACGAAGCAGTTAATTTAGGAGCGCCACTTACAAGATAAGTAGAATGGGTACTTATCTGGACAAGTAGAATGTGCTGTGCGTCCATTCGAACGTGTAGATTAGGGGATGTAAGAATTCCTCTGCTATGTAATTCGTGGAACGGAAGTTTCTTGTAAGTCTACGATTTCTAGGCTGAAATTAAGTGAAATTTCAGATCTAATTGACTTCGATAACACGATAATGAATCTGTATTTAGAAGACTCCTCCAGTTTCAAGAGCCAACGCTTCGGGCAATTTTGTATGAGAGAAAAAGGCTTGGAATTGTAATTTTTCAAAAATAGTCTAGAAATATGAAAATCGACTTACCAATGTCAATAACCATAATTTTCTTCAATAATGTAACACTTTATAATTTCAACACGTATTTTTATGCCCCAAATGTAAATTAATCTATGATCATCCAAGAACATAAAAATATTATTAAAGAAGTTTTAAAATAAATTGGAAGTTAAAAATAGTTACACTGATTACCTCGCTATAAAAATATTATCATGTTTTTGTATTCTTTAAAAAATTGTATATCATTTGAAAAATGGCTAAAAATTTGACTAGATACATTCTTGGTATTTCGTTCGTATCTACCCATTTGTAGAATTGATAGATCCTTTTTCGGTTGCAATTTATTGTTGATTTCCCACTCAACAAGATCAAATAATGCGAAATAAAATTAACTACACAAAATTCCTTGTAAAAAAAAAATTAACATTCCGCATTCTATAAACATTTTTACATCCTCCCGTACATGTTTCAACTTTTACAGTTACGTAACCTAACAATGGCCTGTACTATCTGAAAAGACAGACGTACAATATTGTTCACACAGTTATTCAGGCGACAAAGATTTTATGCTTCACCGTGGCTTTCAAAGGTATGCATGAATGCCTCATTTTGTTGGCAACATAAACGATTTTATTCGAACAATTAAACCGCATTTTATTATGCAGAGCTTGTAACTGCACATATCTTCGATCTTAGTTGCTGGGTTTGACTCGTATTAAACCTTTACGAGGGCACTTAGATAAGGAAACGATTATGCTTCCTACAAAAAGATGAAACGAAACAAACCACAAACTCGCGATGCTGTATCGACAACTTTATATTTTTAAGGACGTGTGAAATAAGTTGAGATCTATGTTAAAATCTTGAAGATATTAACCCTTAGTTTTCGGAGTACTAATTAATGCCATCGGCAACCGTAAATAACAGTCCATGAATACTAAAAATGTTATTCTGGGAAGAGAAAATTGACAATATTGTGAATTTATTTACTGATTTAATTCTAAAATAAATAAAAATAATATTATCATTATTACTATTGAGTATCGTATTACGAATGTCCCCACGATGCAACAAACGAAGAACAAAGCACCTCGCGTTGCGTGTCGGGGAGTGCGATAAATGTATCAAAGATCTACTACGGTCGAGTAACAACATTCAAATTTCTACGAATGAAGAGTTCCCTGTTTCTACAATCATTTGCATCTAATTACCACGCGCCCCCATCCGCCGCTTTATCCCTCTTTGCCCGTAACTCACCTCGAGCGTCGATCACTTACCGATACTTTCCATTTAATACCAGGAATTACAGGCTTCCCAGTTGGTCTCCTTTCCCTGCCCATTTTTCATCATTTAGGAGCGATGCACCGACTATTCCGCGAGGTATCGATACATCAATTATGCATGCACCGGAACAGAGTCTCTCTCTCTCTCTCAAGCGAAGTCGAATAACAATATAATTCTAACATTGCTAACGCATTCGACTGACACTTTTTCCATCTTATATTTCCAACGGTGAAATTTTGGATGGCTATAAGCAGGAAGTAGAATTGGCTGATTATGGTCAGACAGTATTCCCTGAATTTTCGAACTTGATTTTCTCGAAAAAGAGGCGGCACACGAAAAATTGCTATTCCTTTTAATCGACTTATTTTGACATGTGAAATCATCCCCAGTTACATCCTGTATAAATTTTATTCTGCATAAAGATCCACTTTCAATACACTTTTTTCCATCTGATATTTCTAACGGTGAAATCTTGGATGGCTATAAGCAGGAAGTAGAATTGGCTGATTATGGTCAGACAGTATTCCCTGATTTTTCGAACTCGATTTTCTCGAAAAAGAGGCGTCACACGAAAAATTGTTATTCCTTTTTTTCGACTTATTTTGACACGTGGAATCATTCCCAGTTACCTAACCCTGTATAAATTTTACTCTGCATAAAGATCCACTTCCAATATACTCGGATTTAATTTATTTGAATAAAGTGAAAGAATTATTATCGTCTACCGGGGACAGGTTTTTATTAAATCTCTCGGTCTGGAATATGCCAACAGCTAAGCCTCCCTCACACCAAAATAAATATTGCAGGTATTTCCCGGCGATAGATTCATAGTAATATAATGTATGTGGCGCATCGGCGGGACTCTTTCGCGTTGGTGTGAACAAACACACAAGCCAGCACATAAATTATACTGCTGCGAATCCTTCGCCGCGAAATATCCGCTGCCGTCGCAGAATATTTGCATTGGTCTCTGGGACCCTTTAATCCTCGGATGCTCGAGTCTAGCAACCCGGCAGACGGGTGCAGGGTCATTCTGACCCGTCGTAAAAGTTTATTGCGCACATACTTTTCGAGAGATTTGAAAAGTTACGAACGCCCTGCTATTGTACAAAAATAGAACGGGACGGGTGTATGCTGATATAACATTTATTACACTTCGTTGCAGTTTGTTCGAATGTTGCTCCTCGTGGTGTTCATCGTGTCACTGTATCATCTGTACACCTTTCATTTAAACCTTAATAAAATGACTAAATAAAATCATACATCGTATTCTTTCGTGTAGTCGTAAAGAAGATATATACAGAAGATTCGTTCACGAAAAAAATTTTTCAACGTTTTTATAGACGCTCGATGGCATTTTTTTGTAGAAAACGTGTTTTCAGTTTTCCACTTGTCTTAGCAAAAATTAATAAGGCTAGTGAGAGCTATAAAATGACACTAGGTTTATTGTTGTCCATTGTTTTCAGCGACACGATCACTAGACTGCGGATTTTAAAATTTAGTCAATACATTATTTTCAACTCGTTAGAATAATTAATAAAAAAAGACCCTTCTATTTGGCTCATGAGTCTTGGAATTTAAAGAGAAAAGAGTCTAGATCAGTGATCACTGTTTAAAGATCACAGGTCCAGATTTCGAAATTCAGTGTCCAAATGCGTTCTGTATGTGAACTTGCGTGAAACGCCAAAAAATTTCACTTTACGAGAAAGTGCAATTATAGAAAGGGTAAATACGAAGTATTTGCAAGAAAAAAAAAAAGGGAAAAAATAAAAGAACAGGCTTCGATTACCCATTGTCGGTCAAGGCCAGCAAGACCGGCGTTCAGAACTTATAAAAACAATTGCAGAAAAAATCGATATCGTCGCAGAAGGCTAATGTGCACCTGAGGTCAACGCGTGGCGGTTGTTCGATAGATTACGGTGCACGCAAGTGCAGAAATATTAATGATAAGAAGAGAGAAGAGCTGTAGGGTGGGTTTGAGAAGGTACATGGGGAAACGGGTTCGAAATGACCCGGCCATTGGTCGAGCGAGGGTTAAGATCGTTCGAGCAGGCTAAGGTCGAATGGTCGAAGACGAAGACGAAGAGCAACGGTACGAGGGTACAAAGCGGGGGTAGGAGAGGAAAGGTGGGGGGAACGAAGTAAAGGTAGATGCGGCAAGGGGGTGGGTTACCTTATCGGACGAGCCGACGAGCCGTGAAATCGATAGCTCGATACTTTGCGCCGTCGCGCGCGGCCTCGTTCCACCGTGAAATCCTTCTAACGAGTTTCCGCATTTTCTGAAGTCGCCTCCTCGCGATCTATCACGAACCTCCTTCGATATTTTTTCGAATAAACCGTACTTACCGTTTTGTCAACGAGCTCTCTGTGTTACTCCCTTTACTTTCTTTCCACGGCTGCTACTGTGTGCGCGCGTGGGCACACACGCACGTCGGTGTTTAAGTTGGCGCACTCCTATTTCTCCACCCGACAATGCTGTTCCGTAGTTCTTAGATTGTTACTTCAGCTTCCGTGAATTCTTTACTTACGTTCGTTGCAAGCAATGCTTCGTTTACCACTCGTAGACGTCAAAGTACCGAGTACATTGTAAAGTGCCGAATGTGCGTGGACACTTAATTGTGATCACCTGAAAATAGTTAGGAAACTGTTAATATTAGATATCTACGAAAAAAATAGAAGTGGCCATTTTATATTATTACTTCTTCTGATTTGACTGCCGAAAGTATGTGGACACTTAACTGTGATTACTAAACTGCGAATCTTTATCCAAAATAAAAACTTTCTATCTGAACTGCAACAAACTGGGCTAAAATAAAAATTGAATTTTTTCTTAATATGTGTAATAGATTGGAAATAATATAACAGCAGCTTTAAATTCGTCTAATGTTTTTGCTATTTCAAATTGCACCTACTCGTTTTTGTCATAAATGCATAAAATCCGCAGTCTCGTGATCACGTAAAAATAGTTACGAAACAATTCTCGATATATGCAGCACTAGAAGTCACCAAAAATTGTATCATTATAACAAAAAATATTTAACAACGAGCTAACGATGTGTATCATTTCAAAACATTTAAAAATTCTACCTCCGTTCGCAATTTTAATATTATGAATACTAATACCAATATTATGAATATTATTTCTGAAATGACACGTTTCAAATCTTTTACTGAAATTTAATAAATTTATTTACTCATATGAAAATAAATTGCACAAGAATATCCTTACTAAATGCATACTAATTATTTGAATGGGACATTACAAAACCATTTTAGTGTTTGGTAGGTTGTTGTTGAACATTATGATCGGAAGCAGTGTAGATTAACCATCAATATATGTTACAACAATATTAAACGAATATGATACAGCTCTCGTGCGGCGTATGTATGTATGTATGAAAACAAGAAAATGAATAATGAGAAGGGAATGCGAATAATCCTGTGCCGCTGGTATTGTAATTCTATATTTCAGCGTTATACTCTTGCGCATACGTATAATTCTCTTTAATGAACTACATTCATCAAACCGCGAACTACCCTACCGCAACGAAGCAACAAGACATTATTAAACGACTGGAACCACTTTAATAATCGTCCAGTAATTGTCGCGATAAAAAAAACTGTCCAATGACCGGTGCGCGCCATTGCACGGTGAATAAACTTAACAAAAGAAAAGAACTCCGGCCCGGCCCGGCCCGGCCTGGCCGGGTAACTGAATTTCCATCTTCCAATTTTTTATGGACCGGCCTCGGTACTACATCGAGCTCGTTAGTGGCCGTTTTTCCGTACTCGAGGCTAGATTTCTTAATTGAGGCTCGAGAAAAAGATTGGAAGTTGCCATCTAGTTTTCAATTTCCTGTTATCAGATTTTCTGCCATTTCATCCTTATCCCCCTCGCGAGAGGGAGGCGGGGGTGGGGGGCGTACGGGGTCGGAAGCAGAAATGAATTATACACGATAATCGGTCGGAATCTTGATTGTCTAAGGAATCGCGAATATCCATTTCCGATTGTAACGCTGAAGAGGACTTTCGAGTGGCGCAGCAAGAAGCACGCTACCTGTCGAGCGAGTTCTCGTCGATAAGGGATCTCGATAAGACAACCGATAAGACGCCGCCAATTGTGACTGGACGTTTCGTGAGCACTTCGTCTTTCGTTGAAACACGCGTTACAACGGAATCATAGAAGGGATCGGATTCCACGGTAACAAGAACTGTTTATTAGCTCCGCGTAGATCGGTTTGCATTAATTAACTCTTTTGCCGAGAAACCGTGTATGTACTCGCGAACAAGACTGGTCGAATCATACACCGGGGACTACTATCTTTAACAGACCGCAAACTCCAAGCTACCATCTAAATAGAACGTGGATCCTCTCCTGAGGAGCCAGAGTGAAGAAATGTTGGCGTGGTGTGAAAATGATTTGATTATTTAACGAATCTTATTTTAGGAATGTTTCGAAATTGTTGAAAATTCAAACTTTAACCAGGAAAATATGTACGAGATCTTTTTGATAATATTTGTAACTTTGTTTTATAAGCAGAATTTTAATGTTTTCGGCGCATTGGTTCGATCAAATATTACTAAACAACTATTTGCAAATTAACACAATATCCTTTCTCTCAACGTTTCGATCTTCATTTAGATCATTTTTAAGAGAATAACAAAAACATTGCGTCTGTAAAATAACAATGAGAAATACAATATATACATTGTGATACCAAATTTGCAAATAGTTGTTTAGTAATATTTGATCGAACCAATGCGCCGAAAACATTAAAATTCTGCTTATAGCAACTTACGATCGACATTGTTTTAACACTTTGTTTTATGTTAAATAATTTTACTGGACTCGTCATTCACAAAAATGTATAGAATATATGTAGAAAATTATGGGGATTATTTCTTGGGAATGTTTTTACTTAGAACTTGGAAAATTTTGATCTTGGGATTGATGACTTGTAATTTATGGAACAACCTTTCGTAAAATTGTATGAGAAATACTTTCAACAGTTTCAACACACTCAATATTTTCAAGAGTTTCGTAACTTTCAAAAATGTTCAATACTTTTAAGACTTTAAAAAATTGTCAACTTTCAGCATTTTCGAAACTTCAAGACTTTCAATACTTTTAGGTTTTAAACAATTCCAAGACTTTTACGACCTTCAGGACTGTCAAGTTCCTGGAAATATACCAGTCTCTGCAACCGATTGGATTGAATTGTCTAGATAGTAAAACCCACTTTAGTTTCTAGGCTGTATACACTTGACCGACATAAAAATTTTACAAACAGACCTACAGATATTTGTACTCCATTTAATTAAAATAGATATACTCCAATTCAATCTATCAATCGAAGTAGCTCCACGTACAGTTTCGATGCAATAAAACAAACAACTATGAAGTTGACGTCTACGTTACTCTACAGAAATACAGAATAAACAGAAGTTTCGTAGCATCGTTGACAACTTCGAATTAAAATCTTTATACAGAATTATTTGTATGAAATGTTCTGTAAACTAAAAATATGCTTGAAAAAGTATACAATTTCCGACACTAAAACGAATTTCAAAACAAAATTCTCTGTTACGCTATGAAAATAGACGCTCTCGCAAGTATTATACAAGGTGTCCCGGTATTGGTGGTATAAACGTGGAGGGGGTGACTCTACATGAGAAAATAAGTCGAAAATATAGAATCACATTTTTTCGTCCGAAGCTTCGCTTTCGAGAAAATCAAGTTTGAAACTGCAGTCGTCTGATCATCACAGACCTATTCTACTTCCTGCATATACTATAGCACGCGAACCCGACGGATCTTGAAACTCGATTTTCTCGAAAACAAAGCTTCAAACGAAAAAATGTTATTCCTTGTTTTCGATTTATTTTCTCATGTAGAATCACCCACTCCACATTTTATGATAACTAAAAGATAATAGGATTAAATTTCACAATAAAGAATAACTATTTCCGGGTCGATACAGGAAAAATGATTTAATCAATTGTACAGAGTGCTCCACTGTAATGAAAATCTGCGTTTGGTAAATATGTGCGAGTTATACATTGTCAATTGCATCAAAAGGGTTAATGCAGAAAAAAAACAATAGCCATCGAAATATGAGAGAATTTTCAGATTTATTATACAATTGTTATTGGCTAAAAATCATGAAAAATTAGTATTTCTCTTTTAACTCGAAAATTAAACATTTCTTCCGACCTAGAATAATTCTATTGTATATGATTTTTTAATTTTATGGATATGAAATAGATATATATTACCTGATACAATACTTAAATGTTTACAAATTTAATAATGCAAACAATTTTGTGAATAATGGTACAGCAGGTTTTTAGTGGTGACTCTGAGTGACCACTCGAGTGCTAATGGTTAATAACAAATAATACGGTATCAAAGCCAACGTGTTCTACCAATTGTATTGTCGGTTTTATTCCGCTATCGTGAACTCTTCGGAACAGCATGCGGCGGATCTATTGCCGGGCTGGAGCTCGCATCGGATACATCCGAATGTACTTATGCACACGTTTATGTGCGGCCGGAGGAAAGCCGCACGGCCGCTAACTAACTTCCTGTTACTCGCACGGTTTCCCTCTCTCAGGATTGACCCCGAATTACGTCGAATGTAATTAAAGTTACGCCACCGAAATAGGCAGGATTTCATTCGTGAGTCGAGGATGTGCTAATGGGGGGATTGTTGCGGCAGGAGAGAGAGGAAAAGCTGGCCGAATGCTTCCACGGTCGGAGATACGGTACGTTTATAAATGTTTGGTGGTCGTTCGGTGATAAGTGAAGGGGGTGGGACGCCGAACCAGGGACGGTATTTCGAAACGTGTTTATGTCAATCCTGGATATAGAGGAATTCTAAGCAGGGCCGGTTGAATACGTTATAGACGTGGGATTGATGGTCGAGAAACAGGATTCTCTCCGCTACTGTCCACTAGTATTTCGATGGCTACATTTTCCCTCTACAATATCAAATATTCGGACGTTCCTTTCGGATCTTTTTAGCGAAACAATGTATATTTGGTCCTGTCTCGTATCGATTTTTGCAGTTCGCGTCATTCGTATGGTGATCTTGCGAGGAAAAAATTATTCTGAAAATATACGGTTTTATTTTCGAATAAATAAAGTTTTACGTCTTTCGGATTTTTTCTTTTCGTTAGATTGGATCAACGCGTTTGCTGTCCGAGCATCCAAACTCGAGATTAAAAAGAACTTCTTTGGAAATGATAACAACTGATTAGGTAGACCAACTTGGTTAATTATATTTTTAAAGTATTTGATAATCTAGTTAATTTTTTTTTAAATCTACATGACAGATACACATTTATATATGCAACTGTAAGTTAAGAATCTGAAGAATTTATTAACATATAAATCTTCTTCGAACTTCAACAGGAAGATTTGGGCGCAACTAACAGTAAAATTGTTGCTAACAACGTGCCTAAACAATCGTCCAACATTAATTATATTTTTAATCTGGTTAATTTATTTAAAATCTACATGAAACACACACATCTGTATATGCGACTGCAAGTTAAGAATCTGAAGAATTTATTTAACATACAAATCTTCTTCGAACTTCAACAGGAAGATTTGGACGCAACAAACAGTAAAATAGTTGCTATGCTAACAACGTGCTTAAACAATCGTCCAGATTTCCTTCGTCCTCGGTAAGTGTCCCAGAGCACTTATGTGCCGCAGGTGTACGTGTGTATTGGTAAATGCGTTCAAACATAATACAATACAATGTGAATCGGTGTGTGCTGGGGGAGAAAACGGTCGATAGTGTTGGTGCACCCTTAGCTCTTTCATCCTTCCTCCGTTGTACTGGCTCGGAAGAAGGGAAACGGAAGGAGCCGAACGGCGAGATGAGCGAGAGAAAGAGAGAGGGGGACAAATGGATAGGGGGATGGGAGAGAGAGAGAGAGAGAGGGAGAAGAGCAGAAAGTTGGCTCGACGCCAAGCCTGTTGAGCGCCACGCCCTGGGGAAAGAAAAGCAAACGAAAAAGGGATGGGCTCGGAGGCTGGAAAATCATCGCTGCGATTCGAGCCAGGTGCCGATCGGCCGACCGACCGACCAACCACTATAGATATATAGCACTCGGCCTACCCCTTGTCGTGCCTGTTGCATTCTCTGTACCTAATACTTCCGCCGTAGGCGCGACCAGAGTCTTTTCTTAGCATGTTTATGTAGCCGGGTGCTCATCTTTCCCTCGATAAACCACCGGTTTGTACACTTTTCCCACCGCGGACGCGCTCCCGAGTTTATCGTCGTGTTCGCGTAATTAGAATGTAGCCGCGCGCCGCGCCGCCACGCCACGCCGCGTTCGTCCGTGTCCGTGGGTAGGCGCGTGCGCGTGCGCGTGCTACCCGAGCATAAAGTAGTATAAACACGGCTTTTTCGGACGTACACGCGTTACGTTATCGCTGGAAAATTACGAGTCCCTCGGACGTAGCCTACTCGTTCGTCTAACCGTAGTGCTTTCGCACGAGATAATAGGGCCGTTATTATCGCGGAGTGTGGCCTTTTATGGTAAATAATTTCAGAGAAGGGACTCAACTATTCCGTGAAAAGGATTAATCGTGACGAACATTTTATGGAGTTACGTGACACGCGTTTCTCGCTGGACAATTTTTCTGCGAGAGCTATCCCAGTAGTGGACACTCCGCGCTTTTTTACCCCTTCACACTAGGTTTACGGAGCACTAAAGATTACTATCGTATAGTACTTTGTAAAAATAATATGCATAAAAATCGAAATTTTAGTTGATTGGTGGTGGTAGATTTAGCATTAATAAATTACCCTTCCTTGGATCTTTGGACTATAAATAAAATAGTATAAATAGTATGAATAGTATAAATAGCACAAATAGCACAAATAGCACAAATAGCACAAATAGTACAAATAGCACGAATAGCACGAATAGCACAAATAGCACAAATAGTACACAGAGTACAAATAGCACAAAGAACACAAAAAGCACAAATAACACAAATAGTATAAATAGTATAAATAGTAATTGAAGGATTTGATTCACTTATACTTTATCTCTCATCAGATAATAGGGTGCGAAGATGTGTAAAAGATTCCATAAAATATCCTGTACAGGGTGTAAAAAAATGTTTGGTCTTAGATCGGTGAAGATCTATACAAGACAGTTGTCGCAAACTTGACCTTGACCTTGAATATCAAGGTCAAACGTTTTTTGTACACAATTTGAATGCTAACCTCTTTCCCAATTACCCGGCAAAATCCGCGATAATTGCTAAATGGCGACGATTCCGGAGGCAACAACAGACTCGAAAATTTCCGTCTAGAAGCTATGTAAATTAGCGAGTCAATTGTGCATTCTAATTTCTCTATCCTTCTCGGGACGGCATTAATTCTTAAGTACTCCCCTGGCCGTAGTAAATACTGATGGTAGTTGCCGGCAATAAATACTGCATAAAACAGAAGTCCGTAAGCTTCCAGCTCGGAGGGTTAATTTAATCTTCGTGTAACTGTTTAAGAATTAAATAATTATCTCCGGGTCCGCGAAGCAACGGTTCAGCCAAAAAAAAAAAAGGTGGCGCGTAGACGGGAACTATGGGCGCGCTGCGTATCTCCGCGCGATAACAAGAAAATTGCATCTAGCTTAACGGGGTGAAACGAAGTGCTTGACGAACGATAATGTGCAGAATGGTTCACGCAGTCTACTCGGTTGTATCCCAAAACCAGAAAAGTTCAGTAATGTGTCGAAAATATATATGTGAAAACTTCGGGACCAGAATCCTAATCCAATGATGAAATTTTTTTATTTTTTATAATTTTTTTTTGGAGGAATGAAATTTCTATTAATTTCTATGATTTAAATGACGCTAAACACCTCGATGAACCATGATTATCCGAACCAATCAGTGAAATTTGAGTATTCGGATTACAATTAGCCACCTAGCAACAAATTACATCTTCACTGATTTAAATGTTGTACTATGATATATTTTACTTTTAATATAAATATAATAATTTTTAAAAATTGGAGAATGAATCAATTCCATGAAAATGTAAATAATCAAATCTACACGTTGTACTTGTAAAAATAATACAATATTGTTTTTACCATATATCACAATATGTATTGTGTATTGGAAAAACGTGTCAAATTGATACTAGCAATGGGTTAGAATTAATCTGGACTGACAGCGAATGACCTGGAACCATCAATAATTATATTACAAATCAATATGCGATGCAGGCCAATCATGATGAACGTATAGTTTCAGTTTAGAGTACTTGTTTCTGTGGTGCACACACTAGTTCCATTTTAGCGAAACGAAAGGAAAATGTTCGAGCTTTAAAATCAGTCGAAATTATTATTGAACATTGTTCTTAATGAAATTATCGTAGTTGAAATATTGACAATTTCTCGAGAAAATTTAAAATACTTTTTGGATTCACTGTACTCTTACCTTGCACGTTTCTTTCATTTCAGATTCCCATATCGAACTGCATCCTGCATTCCCCAGGAATAAACAAAATCTCGCATAAACCGCTTCATTCCGCCCCTTAAAATGTCGGTAAAATTTTACAAGGTCGTTACGTTACGAATAACACACTGTGGACTTGAAGATTGAATGTCACGAATGCGGCACAGATGAAAGCTCTTTTGCGATTTATCTGCTTATTCATCGGCTGCCTGCATAATAGATAATAGAACGACGACAAGGCTCTGCACCTGAGCAAGGTATCGAGATAGGATCTCGCGATAAGCTATATCTGTTTGCTAGACCGGTGATTTTACTCGACCGCACATTCGCTACGTACGATAAGGCTTCCGGCCATTACAAGAATTTTGCCACATAGAGAAACCGTGAACGCAACCGAAACCCGTTCCCCTTCGTTCTTGCCCTTCGCGGCCTCGTGCATATGGCCGCAATAACAATTTATCGTGCGAAATAATCGCGCTCACCCCTTTCGAAAGTAAACGAAACCGTTGGGATTAGAGAAATGCAAAAAAGGAAGCATTACATTACAATTCCGCCATTTTATGTCGCACAGTGTGCTGTTGGAATAATTCAGTGGATCAAAATTAATTTTCGATAATGCTCCAAATGTGTGAAATCATATAAATGAATTGTCGATATTATTAGAAAAATATACAGTAATACCTCGATACGTGTGAAAGAGATGTGCACGATATTTGTCAAAAAGTAATACTATGTGTAATTTCGATAATACTCCATCTGTATGAAATCATATAAATGAATTGTCGATATTATTAGAAAAATATACAGTAATACCTCGATAGGTGTGAAAGAGATGTACACGATATTTGTCAAAAAGTAATTCTATTTGTAATTTCAATAATACTCCATGCACGATATTTGTAAAAAAGTAATTCTTTGGAAATTTGTAATTTCTACAATAGTCCAAATATGTCATATTATAAACGAATTGTCGATATTATTAGAAAAATATACAGTAATGTTTCTTTTAATTTCTGTAATGATTGCTTGTGACTCCATTTTTATGGAACTTATCAATATATTGAATTGAATACACAGCGGTATACACACATATTAAACTGAATACAATGGTTTTTCTTAATATAACATCTAATAACGCCATTGAAAATTAATATCCCTCTGGTGCGATAATTTTGTCCCACTAGATTGCTAAAATGTCACAGTGTGCGTCGTGGAGATTCATTATGCGGTCGCATCACATCAACATATTTCATACTTAGCTCCACCATTCCCAAGGAGTCGAATGACGTGGAACTAAGAATCGCTTTATCCGTATTACTGGTTTTTTGTAACAAATTTGCATTTCGGTATTTCCAAGGATAACTGCACGTAATACAAGTAAAATAAACAATTTACGAACGTTATTTAACAAAAGTTAGAGCAAAAAATTATTGTGCATATGGTTTTGTATAATAAAAGTGTGTATGTACTTTACAAGAAAACTTGCATTTTTACTTGTACCATTATTCCGTGATGCATGTAATCCAGAAATTGTTCGACAGCATCAAATTGGAATTTCATTAATATTTTTCGAACTAATATCCATCAACGAGCCTGAAATATGTAGTTGATCACTGCAATGTGAAAAGTTCGGAAGGCAATAGAGAATAATCAACGTCGTAATTGAAAAGTAATAAAATGATACACATATTTTCCGTGTTTTTATTAATATAAAACTGTTGAATATATAAGTCCACTTCATATAGAGTTTAGCTTCACCGTTTCAAAAAGTTAATTCGTATATTACAATTAAACAATTTGACTTTGAATTTATATGAATCGTTTAGTGGAAAACTTATCAGTGAACTACGGATTGTATGCATTCAGGACAGCAATTAATATATCATATACAGAAACAATAGAGACATTTAAACAATTTAGGAATACTGTATTATTTTTTAACTTTATAAAATTTTACATGTACCTCTTGTATCTTGAAATTAATGACAAAAGGTCTTATCGAGAAAAGTTTATAAGAAAATAAATTGTAATTAAAAATCCACAGTCTACATAAAAGAGTTAATGGAACCGTGTATTTCTACGAAACTGAATAGTCGAGATTTGATGCAGAGAAATAAATCAATGGATAAATTAATTAAATAAAATGATTTAAAATAATGTGACAAGTTGGCAAGAAACAACACTTATCCGAAGTGATCAACAATCTTGCAGAAGCTATTTTACTGACCTGAAATGCTTGATGTATGTCTGGCTAAGAACAGATCGTTTCTACTTGCTCAGTTAGTAACAGACTCGATTCTACATTTGCAGATCGAAGATAGGCCGCATTCAGCTCACTTATCTGTTCTACTGCTGGTCTTAATCTAGTTGTTCGGTGGAGATCGGCTGGTATCTTCCGAATTTGATCAAGGAACTTTCGTTATTTCTCCTTGCCTGAGAAATAACAGTTTCAGTCAGTCGACTTTCCTGAGGCAACCACAAAAATCCTCGACGCTCTGGCAAACAAGATTAAAAGCAGAACTTTAAATTTATTTTTAGCTCTCGTATATTATTTCTCTGGTACAGCGGAAATAATACTATTTCCGAGTAAAAGTTCTGAAATGCGTCAAACGTCCATTGTGTTACGAGTTGGACTGTTTCAATTATACAGGATTAACAACCGGAACTTCATTTAATTGCAAGTAAAAATTTCTATGATAAAGTTTATCAAACGAAATTTCCCTTTCGGTATCAAAGGAATTTCATTATACAGGGTGGCCGGGAAATCGCGTAGCACCTAACCGGCATGGGGTGAAGGGCCAATTTCCCCTATCGATGTTTTTTCTGTCTTCGCCACCCGGACCGAATTCCCAGCGGATTTACAGGAAAGTTTCAATTGCTGCTGTCCTTTTTAGTCCGAATTTAGTGGTGTCTCGCCGGTGGCTAGATTGTCCACGTACAACTGCTAGCCCCGGTTTCATAGCCTCTAACCTGAACCTTGCAATATAGCACGACACGGTTCAGCGGCGTTTCGAGGCGGCCCCCGGTTCTCCAGGAATTCCTGTCCCTCATAAATAAGATTGTCCAATCTAAGTCGACGAAGGTGTTGGAATAACCCTGAATCACTAATTAGAACGCTTTATTGAAACTATTGAAATAATCCGACTGTGCGCCACTTAGCAATGGGTATGTGCCTGGACTGCTGATCTTTATGCCTTTCCGAGGATTGATTAGAACCAACTGGAAATTCTGTTGGAACTAGATGATGGATTTTTATGGAAATTATTTTTGCGTCAAAAATAGGAGAAAGATCAAAATTTAAATCTTCTTTTAACAATTTCAATGTGTCCAATGAACAGTGAAAAAATAATTAAAATGTACGCTTATTTGTATGAGAACAATTTAAATTATTTGTGTAAAAAATGAAATTATTCTATTAAAAATGGGTACCCATTTCAGATAAGAAAAGCAACATTAAGAAGAAAGACGCGTGCAAAAATAGGAGAAACATCAAAATTTAAATCTTCTTTTAATAATTTTAATGTGTCCAATGAACAGTGAAAAAATAATTAAAATGTACGCTTATTTGTATGAGAACAATTTAAATTATTTGTATAAAAAATGAAATTATTATATTTAAAATGGAAACCCATTTCAGATAAGAAAAGCAACATTAAGAAGAAAGACGCGTGCGATATTGAGGAGGAACTTCATGGGAATTTGAAGACCCGAGCATACTGAAAACAACTTTATTATTAATAAGAGGGTTCAACCTGAATACTTCATCGGTGGAATCCTTAAACTTGCGGTGGGCACGTTCATTTTACTGTCATGGTAACAAGCGTGGAAAACATCTGACGAAATTAGTGAATTTCTGTGGTACAAAATTGTTAATCATGCCATAGCATAATTTCCACTGATACAAATAAATATACTGACCACACGCCTGTTTAGAAAAGGAAGTTGGCAACATTCATGTTTTGCAATGTATTTTGAAATTCGTGATGAAAAGGACTTTACATTATTTACTAAATAAAAACTACTTGAGCTTGCTTTGAAAAAGAAGTGGACAACGTTCATGTTTTGCAATGTATTTTGAAATTCGTGATGAAAAGGAATTTACGTTATTTACTAAATAAAAACTATTTGAGCTTGCTTCGAACAGGAACTAGGCAACTTTCATGTTTTGTAATATATTTTACAACGAATTTCGCAATGACAAAAAATGTACGTTATCTACTAAATAAAAACTACTTGAGCTTACACAACATTAACTTATACAACATTAACAATTTAATACGGTGCCCCATCTGTTTGTCCCGGACAACGTTCGCTACTATCTCCGTTCTTTTTCAACCGTTCCAAGGTGTGAAAGCCCTCAGGAAATATCGGTGGGGGGGGGGGGGGGGGAGGTAAAAGAACGCAGCGCCGCGCCGCCTAGGGTGAAAAGGGGATGCGGTTAGGGAGCTGCCGCGTAAGGATGCGTTCCCCTAGCGTTGGTGCATCGGTTCCGATGGTTTGCTTATGATGCGAGCAGTCTCCAGAGCTTGACGAGCTCAGCCGAACCGAGGCGGTACGAGGGCCAGCAACAGCAACGAACGCGAACGGCGCGGCGTACGTAGAGGAGAGAGCGCAGCTCGTACCGGAGCGCAATGTTGGCCAAGATCAATAGGCGGGCCACGAGCCATCATCCCAGGCGACAGAAAACCCGCTAGTTTTGATCTCTCGCGCAAGCGCTCCCCATCTGCTCGCTCCGTATCACCGACCGTCGCTAATAACAACCACGCTACCGGTTATGACGATCATGTCGGCATTGAAATCTGGCCTGACCAGAGATTACGTGTAGCTTCGTTTCGACGAGTGCACAATGACGTTTGACTATTCATTAAGGAGGTTCCGGAGGTATATAAAAACGCAATAAAATTGTTGAAAATTTCACAAGATATAATTCTTACTAAATTAATGCAATTACCAAGGTTTGGGTTCGATTCGCTGCACCGTTTAAGAATTATAGCAACTGAAAGATTGCACATTTTAACACGTCTTCTTATGGAGAATTCATAAAATTCCACTTCAAACCCTATTTAAATCTTGAAAAAACGCAACTAGAAACTCCAGTTTGTTTTTATATATAGTAAAAATTATGTAATTAATTATGTTCAAAATTTATTAGGATTCGCTAAACAGTTACAGAGCAAAAAATTATAAACTGTTACAAAACGTCAAATTTATCATGTTGTCATCTCAATAATAACCATGAATATTGCTCTCTGAAGTATTTTTAATTTATTTAAATATTTATTTTTAACTTTTTATTGCGTAATTATATATATTGAATATCACAAATTTATTATCTTGAAGTTCAAATCGATTGGTAACGATTTAACGTGGTCGCTAACTGTCGTGAGAAACTGAGGGTTGAAACAGTACTCGGTATCGCGCCTCTTTTCAATTTTTCATTTTTAGGAAATAAATTACTTTTTTATGGAATCTTCGAGGGTGCTGGATCGGTACTGTAATTGTTAATTACTGTTATCAGTCATATATATTACATATTATCTCATTATTAGACTGCAGATGTTTATGCAATTTTCAATTTTTGTAGGAAAATTTTAAGAAAGGAGAATCACGTAAAATCTTATTTCCAGTGATAGTCTTTGTTGTTCTGAAGTAAATAAAAATCGTACTAAATTCTGTGGAATTTTATATTCCTGCATTTTTTAACAATTTTTAGAAACCATAAGTGCATAAAGATCCGCAGTCTACTCATTATATATTACATGTCGTTGCTTCGACTCGAAGAGTCGTGTTATATATATTGTTATTATATAATTATTATATTATTATTATATATATACTATATATATGTCATTAAATATTACATATTAGTATTATATAATCTAGTCAGTTTCGGTATTAATAAATTTACTGAAAAACGCTATTAAATATCAATACACATCTAGAATGCTTGTTCAATACATTCTAAGAATATTATTATTACTCAGGCAAAATAAGTATCGAAATTCACTTCCATAAAATGTTGAATCTGTTAAAAGCCCCATCGAGAAAATAACTTTCCATTAGATATCGGATTGTTATGCATGAAAATTGCAAATCTCGCAAACATTCATACAATTGCAATATCTGTTATAATTATATTAGAATACCTCTTAAAGCGCATACGCATTAACAGCATCAAAGAAATTTTATTCAGAATTATTATACATGTGAGAGTTTGTAATATTATGATAGTACGGTGGAGTATGGCAGAACGAACATAATTGGTTTTAGGGCTTCGTTTATGATATCTGTTCAGCCCCAGTAAATATTTAAATATATCTCCACCGTCACGGTCTAGAGTGAAATTATGAAAATAATGGCTTGAACAGGAAAATTTCAACGGAGAATAAAAATTATACCTGCAAAAGTTTTAGAAAATTAAATAACTTAATTTTAATGCCATCACTTTGGAAAACAGGAAATACTAAAATAATGTAAAAAAAGAGCGGAAATAAAATTCAATAACCGCGAGATAACCATTTAATAACCATTTTAATGAAAATAGTAACGCACTTTTATATAATTGCTTCGTCCACGTGAAATAATTATGATAAAAAAATTTAAACAAAACAGCGACTCCGTTTCTTTCACGTGGAATAATTGATGTGAACACGGATCGTTTCCCCATAAATTCTAAAATGTCCTAATTCCACGACAGGATTATGAACGACAGTACAAAAACGCGTAAATAGTTGCTGACTTTCGTTAAAATTATACCGCAGATTGCCCCGCATTTAATGATATAACCGAGCCAGAGAGAGACTCCGCATGCAAAAACAAATTGAAAATGTGGAACAGAATTTCTTCATACCTGCTCGCCCCAGCATTATATACCACACATTCAGAGGGTTCCGTAATAAGTAAAGAAACCGAGACGGAGTTAATTTCACATGCAAAAACAAGTCTGAAATGTGGAATATATTTTTCTCCGCGAAGTTTAATTCTCGCGGAAAATCGAATTTAAACCATTTCTCTCGCACGCGTGTACCGCGGCCCGATTTCATTCACTCGTCTGATTAATACTGGTTACTTCTACTTAATACATTGCGTGTAGCGCGGCGCTCTGCTCAAACAACGGACAGACGTATCCAAACTCCACGTACCCAATGTATGCACGACAAACTTTTACTATACAATCAGAATTTTCTGACATGATTATAATTGGCATTTCAAGTTTATTAATTGACATATGAAGGTTTTCAATTTTTTAAACTCGTATGACATAATTAGAACATTTCTCATAAATAGACTGACTTTTATGCAAGAAGTTAATTGCAATATACAGAAGCAGTATAAACATTTATTTCTCCTCTTTAAAATTCTAGGGAGTTGAAAACAACATAATAGTACTTTTAGATTCTTTAATTATTTTTATTGTTTCGTATTTAATGTACTCATTGTTGCCATAAATGCATAAAATTCACAATCAAAAACTAATAATAAAAAAAATTGACTTTAACATACGAGGTATTTTTAATATGCAGTATGTATGATTTATGCCAGATGAGGCAAAATAGAGAAAAGAATAATTTCACTTATCCAAAAATTCCGAAGATCACACGTCTTCCTCAAATTCTGAAGTTGTAGTTGAAATGGGAGCTTCGACTGTGTAAGTTCGGTTACGTTCATTCGATTTGGTAATTTAGTTTGTTCGGATTAAGCAACGGCTTCCGTCCGACGTACACAGGCCGTCCCAACTTCATGGTTTCGAATGTATCTGATGCAGAAAGTTGTCTGCTTAACTTTAGTCTCAGCGAGGTGTATCTGCGATGAAGTTTGAGCGACGGAAATTGGAGGATTATCCTTGACGACGATCAAAATTGAAGTGACGATGCGAAATATTTTTTTTATTTATTCAGCATTTAGGAGGAACCCGTGTGGATCTACAGGGTGATCGATAATTGGCGACGCAACCGAGAAGAGGGTGATCGTACATAAAAAAAGAAAAAATAAGTAGAAAATTAACCCTAGGACAACGCTTTCTAGCCACTACTTCGAGGCCTAGTAAATATCAACGATTCATTGAAGAATATTTTAAAAAATTATTTTAACAAGTATTAGTATATTGGAAATTTATAAATTGCAGGAAAAATGGTTGAGTTCGATCAATTTCAATTTCCAGAGCGTCTCCATACAACGGGATAATATTTAAAATTCAATGGCACAATGTTCCTTTGTGCCTCCAAAAATGTGGCTAATAATTCAGAGGCCGGAACGAAATGGAGCACTTCGCGCGCGAATAGGTATATTGTTTCATGGGAACTCGGTGGGGTAGCGGGGTTTTAAAACGATGATGGGAATGTCGGTGGCGGGCGATCGAAATAACCGTATTCGAGCCGAGCCATTAGAGGGGTCGAAAACAGCGCGCGTGTTTATGCGCTGCTCCGCGCTGTTTCCTCGAGACCGTATCACGGAGCCGGGCTCTAAAAGCAAATCTGTCTAATGCGCGCCGATTTATCTATGACTCCTCAGCCGTCGCGTCTATCGATGTATCACCGATAGTGGAAAATAAATCGTCCACGAAGCCAAGAAGACAGGGAAGAGAAAACATCGGGTGGAAAAAGGGTGTTCCAAAAATGTTGTACTTCCTCGAAATTCCTGAGGTCATTCGAAGTAACTTTTTCCTTTACGAAAATCTTCTCCGAGGTCTACTTCAGGAGTTATTAACGAAAAACGCGGACCAATCGGAGCGCGGATGGCGGACGGGTTCCGCCTCCGCGACAGGTCCCGCTGAGCGTGATTGGACGGTGTTTTTCGTGAATAACTCCTTAACGAAGCCACGGAGAATATTTTCGCAAAGGAAAAAGTTATTTGAAATAACCTCAGGAACCTTCCCTCTCAAGGAAGCACAATATTTTTGGGACAGCCTGTATTTTTTTGAAAACTTTAAAAGAGTCCGCTTCGATTTCACGCATAGCAAAAATCGTTTTATTTTCAGCGATGTAAACTGTGCTTCCGCTTAAAATGAATGAGAGATTCGCGCGAAATCATCGGGTACGTTATAACGTTGAGAATCGACGAAATATTCGCGTTGGTTTGCCGGAATCCTTTACAGGGGTCTGCTCGCGGACGCGTGGAGATCTTCTCTCGGCGTCGCGCGTCGCATATAGCTGCGAGATAGCTGCAAAGAAAGAATGGAAGACGGAGCGAGAGAGGGAATTTCAGAGGAGGCTAGACAGCTCTTGTGCGTGTCGCTTTGTGATAAATACCGAGCGGGGAGCTAACGTTACCAATGTTACCTTGCTGTTCGCGTGACCAGCTGGTGATAGGACCAAATCTTATTTATTATGTAATAAATATAATAAATAATGCTTATTTATTGTCGAATAACTGTAATAAATATGACCGTCGGAGCGCAGACGTTGGGGCGAATATTTTTTCGGAATTGCGGTACAGAATTGGTTTTTATTATTTTTAACAATAACTGGTAACATGCACTGTGCGTCATTTCACTTTGTTACAAAATGTATTATTATTAGACTGCGAATTTTATACATTTACGAAAAATTTTACAAATTTGAAGAGTAGGTACCAATATATTAATTTCGATCCACTGACATAATTAAAGAAAGAAAGGAATTCTTAAGTGGCTTCAGCTTTTTAGAACATGCAGAAAAATTTTGCATATTGATCCACAGTTTAATTAACATATTATAAGTTACCCATACAGACAGAAATAAGTTTTGAAGTAGGTAGTTGAGAGCTAAATAAACTGATCGAATATCCGAAACACCGAAGACTATATCAAGAATAGTATCATCTACGTCGATAAGCATAAATCCATATTGTGATTGAAACTTCGAATGCAACCTCTCTATTGACAAACTTTGTACACGGTAGAACGGGCAAGAGTTAGAATATGAGCAATACAGATTGCATTCCGAATGTTTCGCATAGCACGTCGCGACCATATTCGTGTCCCTATCGCTCTCATAACCTGCCAATCAAACTCGATACTTCTCACTCTTAGCGTCGACGTAATTGGAGCGATGCGTCAACCAAAGAATTCTGACATACCCCTGTCTAGCTGGTCACAGTTATCGAGAGAATACTGTATTTCGCATAACAATTCCAAAAATTCAAAACCACGTTTCGTCTAGAAACAAGCTACATAATATTGTCCGACGCCACTGTTGTTTCCATCCCTCGACCAAATTTACAATTAATTAATTTTTTTGCCAATTTCTAAAAATTTCCATTCTAAAAATCCTATAAATACTCCTACATATAATTAACATTCGATTTATTCGAATAAAAATGAATTCCCGAATGTGGTAAAAAATGACTGTCGCTCGAATATGAGCGACGCGACGTGGCAATTAACGTTGAATAATGTTAGACGAAATGATTCTATAATCGTGTTCCAGAGATCGCAGAATTTCTGTTCCCTTATCACATTTACGAATTAAGAACAATTCCAAATTACCCAGCGCGCTCCCGGTCGACTCGTACACTGTTCAAGTAAAGCATATTTGATATCACGTCGCTAGATTATACCAGCAGGATTACGTCGAGCATGCTACAATTTTTCCACACGGCGAAGTCGCCCGGTTAATTAAACGTTAGTCCCATACATATAATCAGGTTGGAGGGCGGTATTTCAGGTTTGATATCCCGTCGGAGTTGTTAGGACGAAGCCGTCAGCCTTCTGACTGGTGCCCTCGCTAATTGGAAACGATCATAATTTTTGCCTCGCGATTAAGTTAATCGTCCTTGTTAAACACAGCCCGGGACTATCCTGATGGGGGGCTCGCGGTGTGGTTGTGTGTACGATCAGCTCGAATGAATCGCGCACACCGTGCACGATGAAACAGTGCGCCCCTTAATTAAAAAGCCACGCGTTCACGCTCGATTCCGGTTTTCTTCCGGTGTGCACGCAAAAGTTAATTCAGCCGCACACAGTGCTCAATTTTCTGTAATTAACGCGGTGTTCCGGATAGAAGAGTTCCCACGCATGTTACCCGCGCAAAATACCTCTATACACCTCTCTGTACCCCTTCCTCCCTTCCCTCACCGAGCCCCCCCCCCCCCCCCTCTGTTCCTCGTTCAGCTTGCCCGATCGACGAAACAAAAACGGCAGAAATAGAAGAAATTCGCGTGCCCCGGCTATAACAAGGCGGAGTTCAATTTTAAATGGAACGCTGCTGTGTGGACGCAGTTATTAACGGGAACAGAGGCCACCCGTTTCTCCCTTTTAATTAGCCGGCGGATCCCCGCGGACGCGTTAAGAAGGAAATAACGTGGCCGGACGCCGACGCTCATGTCAAACCTGTCCGAACGAGAATGTAAGCGGGGGGGGGGGGGGGGTGATCGATCGGATGTCTCTGGAGCTTTACATTCGATACCGTTTCTATCCGTCCGTCCGGCCCCGATAAGCACCGGAGCGGATCTTTATTTCGAATAAAATCCAATTTTCCAAACTCGGCGAATAAAGAAATTTATCGGAGCCCAGGCCGAGCCGCCAGCCCCGTCAAATATTTTTCTATCGTCCAACGACAGATGCAGGGGGACCGATCTCTCTTTCTGTTTCGCCACTTCTTTAAACACTTTGACCGGCCTCGAAACTTCATATAGAACTAATTTATTTCACCCTGGTCGATCCCTCATTCTCGTCGTTGAAGCACTTGTTGGTATCTCTTTGTGCTTTTGCACATTTTTCTCTGGTATTGATAATGTACTGTGGGCGAAAAAAGCATTGGCACATTTTTTAAAGGACCATTTGGATATTAGACGACTTGGATTTTTTTTTTGGAAGTTGGAACAATTATTACACGATGCGCAAATAAGTATTTGCACATTTTTTAAAGGACTGTAACTTTTTAATATTGGACCATACGGTTTGGATTTTTTTTGTTTGGAAATTAGAATAATTAGTTTACTACATGTGCAAAAAAGTATTGGCACACCTTTTAAGGACTGTCATTTTTTAATATTGGACCATACGTCTTGGATTTTATATATGGCCAAAAAATATTTTGACAAAATTCCAATTGGTCGGAATTGCAGAGAAAATACTGAAAGTTGTTGTTTAAAACATTCTCGTGTATTGAAAATTTAAAAAATACATGATACTTTTCATTTTATGTACTATGTGGTCCATTGAAGTAAGGCAACCTAACTATCTCTTCAGGTTATTGTGATGCAAAAAATATTTCTTACGTAATGTGCAGAACTGCATTTTTTTTGTTACATCATGTAGCTGAGCGAGTAATACATTCAGACATTTATAATAACATGACTTTCAAATGACCTTGATCTCTGAAAATTAAAGTGAACACTCCGGAATAAATAACCTCCTTGTGATACCATTCATGTTGCACTACAAACATTTTCCATGTCATCATTAGACTGCGGATGTTTATGCATTAACGGCTCCCAATAATTTTCGAAAAATGCTAGAACATAAAATTCCACAGGATTTAGTACGATTTTCATTTATTTCAGAACTACAAAGACGACCACTGAAAATAAGAATTCACATAATTCCAATTTCTGAAAATATTCCAACAAAAATTTAAAAATTGCATAAACAACCGCAGTCTAGTCATCACAAATAAACTATATATTTAGGTACATTTAGGTGGTCCACCCTGTATATTCAACTGATGGAATTTACTTATACCATACTCAAATATAATGTAAAATAAATATATAAAATAAATATAAATATAAAATAAACAAATATATAATAATATATAAATACAAATATATATATATTAAATATAAACAAATTCAATAATGTAACACTCGATTGCTAATTCAACACTCGAGTGCTAATATCTAATTAAGTTACTTTCTATAATGAAAGTAAGGAGACACAGGGTGCCTGTTAATCACGGTCGAGCAAAAATCAGTTTGTCAACGAATCCGTTAATGCGTTCTGGTTGCACCGGAAACGCCTCCCGGCCGATCGGACGTAAAGAAGAAACGAGCTTGCAGGAATTCGACGAATCATTTACAAGGACACCTGACGGGACCCAGAGCCAGGGATTATTTTCATCGCAGGAAATTTGACTGGCGGTTAGGCCAGCTGCTCTTACCAGATCCCGCGCTGGCCTCCGCCCTCCGAAAGAGAAGTCGGCCCGGTCGCCTTCTTTCCTCGACGATCGCAATTATATTCGAAGCCGACCCGACCCGACCCGACCCGACCCGCGCCGCTGCCGCGGGTAAATATGTACCGAGAAGTGAGCGCGACGGGAGACAAAAGCGTTTCCCCTACTATAATCCGCGTTTATGAAAGAGAAACAAAGCGATGAAAGAAATTAAAGTAGACTTCAGTGGACGAGAAATGCTGCCGAACGAAAAGAGACAGACTTGGCCGCTGCCGGTCCGGCCCGGCCCGACCCGGCCCGCTTGCGGGGGCGCAGCCGGGGAGAGAAAAAAAAAAGTTCCCAACGTTCTGAAATTAGACCGACCGCTTCTTAGAAAATACAATAGCGTCGCGGACTGCCGCTGGTAACAGAGGGGTGGGGGGTGCGCGGGGGAAGGGTTGGCCAAGGGGGGCGGGGTAAAAAGGGGGGAAAGATACTCAACGTTAAGCGGCGGCCGACTGCGATCGAAGCTTTTTAGGCCCGCAAAGTGCAAGCATGGGATATAAAACGCGCACCGGCTCGTAATAACTGGCTGCAGCCAATATGTACGAGTCCGGAAAGGTCAACGATCGTTCAAGCCCACGCAAAGATACTTTGAAAAGCTCGCTCTCCCCACCACCCCCGCCACCCGTTCAACAACCCCTGTTTTTCATGGAAATACCCGAACCCGTCAAAAATATAACAGGTAGTGTGGTTCGGGTCCGGCCATGATTGAATGAAACGACAATTGAGCCTCCAAAAATTCGCACTGTGTCAATAAATATTTTCGGGATGAGAATCGATCGGTTGCCGCGTGTTGACAATGTATTGTTCTTAGATGGAATTGACGAATATTACATCAATATTTAATCGATGGCCTTATGGACCCTGCAAGGACCCTAAACCGATTAGGACTACCCTGTTGTTATCCTCTTGCTGGCATATGAAGGGTGTGCAGGATGGGTGGTCCAAGGGGTTCTTGTATTTGCAAAATTAAGTAAATGAATTACATTTTTCCTGTTGACGTTCCGTTTCCGGGAAAATCAAGTTGGAAAATTCGGCGGTTACGCGTATTGTCGAGCCGTCTGATCATGGCCGACCTATTCTACTTCGCGCGGATGCTAACGCGCAGCCGACCAACTTCCAAACTCGATTTTCTCGAAAACGGAGCGTCAACCGAGAAAATGTAACTGGTTCTGTTTTACTTGCGAACGGAATCATGCTCACTTTGTCCTGAGACACCGTATGTAAGAGCCATAGTTAAATAGAACGTTTCAAATAAATTTAAATAATAAAAATTTTAATTAGAGTTTGCTGTTACTAGAGGATCATTTTTTAACCCTTAGCACTCGGATGGCGACTCTGGGGCGCCACTGAAAATTGCTATGCCATTCTTAAAAATATTGTTCACTTTATTATTTTTGTTCGCATTTAATAAACTACTAGACATTTACGTATTACGTGAGATATTATTTCAGTTTCATATGCGAAAAATGAAAAAATATTGTATAGAACGGAAATATTCTAGAATGGAAAAATGTATCGTTTTTGAGTTACAATAGCTCCGAGTGCAAAGGGTTAAATCAATATTGAAATATCATTTACAGATATAGTAGCCTCATCGACAAGGGACACTCAGGTCAATAACCTAGTTAGAAGAGTGCACAGGTGTCAGTGTGACTGGGTTACGAAGTCAAGAGGCAGCAACACCTGTTAAACGTTGACAGGTAGCACAGATAGAACCAATTTCTTTAGCATAACGTATCTTGCCAATGAAGCTCCTATCAGGGGTGGGTCTTTAACATTGCAAACCTAAAAGAAGTTTATGGTGTTTGATATTTATCTGTTTTATTAACTTATCATAAAATTTGATGCAACGACATCGAAAAAGTTCAACAGAAATGTCTGCATATCACTGGACTGCGGATTTTATGCGTTTATGATAAAAATGAGTAGGTGTAATTGGAAACAATAAAGACATTAAAACAATTTGAAAATATTATTGTAAAGCTAGTAAAAAAGAAAATATTGTTGTAATTCAGGTAGAAAATTTTTATTTTGCATAAAGATCATGCCATTTAATTGTATTAACTGCGATCTTTTATTAATTATTTATATAATATATAATTATTGGTTCATTACCACTGGAGAATAAGGAGATTATCCTAACCTTTGTTTCCAGAGAAACACACTTTTGACATGTAAAATTTAAACTAACAACGTGTCAATTCAATTTGCCTGGTTTTTTATCCGCATCGGTGATCATAAATATTTACGCTGTTATAATATTTGCCAGTGATAGTTAGACGATAACAAGTTCCGCGTGATGCAATCAATACTGCACCGCGTCGTCTACGTTTCCAACAAACTAGATTCGCTAAACCAGTCGAACTCAAAGGTGCGCGCATCCTAGGAACTAGTTCGATAACAATTTTTTTTTTTAATGAACCGTCGACGTACGAAAAAATTGCATTCGATATTCAAACATGGAAAAACCAGCCAAAAAAAAAAAAAAAAAAAAATAACCGAGAGAATGGTCAAAATGAAAACATTCCATTCCACACGTATATATCCACAAATAACTTTTCCCACAAAATACTGTCGACGCGAAACAGTTTACTCGTTGAATAATTTCTCAACGTGACACCGTTATTCGAGTAAACAGAAAGCGTAACAACTTTTAATGAGTTCGTTTGGAACCACTGATTCTTTCTAAACAAAACTTTTTTTTTTATCGAACTAATCCATTAGAAACTAATTATTCAGCAGATTAACATTGTTTTTTTTAGGGTTACCAACTTTGGATTGTCAACGGGTTGAGCAGAAAAATGGGGACGATGTATCCAAAACACTCGTCAGAGAAATCAGCTGGATCTACATGGAACGAGTAATTACCGACACTGGATTAAGCTTGAACGCTTGTTGAACTTTCTCCGGTCGATCCTCGAAACTACCGCATACTGACCGAATTCATTAAAGTGCGGGAAAGTAACACGGTGGGATAACGGACAGAGAATTACAGGAGCGTCGGGGGGAAGGAAGAAGGGGACGAAGGAGAGGGTACGGAGAAGGAAGAGCCGAGGTCCTTGAGGAGGCATTTTAGTAGTATCGAGGATCACGGACAGAGGGGGATCGATCGCGGCCGATATGCAATGAAGATTCGACAATGGGTTCTCGAGTTACTCCGAAATGCCACCGTTAAACCGTCGAACGAACTTTTGCGCGAGCAATAGTTCGAGATCCGTAATATCGACTCCGTTCCCTGGTGTCCCCCCCCCCCCCCCCCCCCTCGCGACCCCGGCCTCTCTTGCTCTTTCGTTCGCGGCTCACTTCCTGCACATTCAACCGTGCGAATGTACCGGGCGAAACCTTGCGCTTGGTTAATTCGCGGACACCACTGATATAGCCCCGGTCTTCCTGTAAAATTCGAACCGAAATTCTTGCCTGATCGTTCACGGTGTTGTTTCAAACCCTCTCCGCGCTCCATCGCACGCGCGCGCCCGCGCTTTGCTAGTTGGCTAACTTGCGTGTTTCAATCCTTTTCGAACAGCTGGCTTTCGCGCCGGTTTGTTCACCAGACCTGCGACAATACTGTGAGCAGGCGAAATCCTGTTTGAAATGGTAAAGATTGCAAAAGTTCGGAGTCTTCGATACCTTGAAGAAAAACCACGCAGATTTTACACGCTGAAGAAATCTGATTCTTGATCGGATTTATGTGCAAAAATTGTGTATTGTTAATGGTTTTTATTGAGTTGAAATAAAATAGTATTCTTGATCGGATTTATGTGCAAAAATTGTGTATTGTTAATGTTTTTTATTGAGTTGAAATAAAATAGTATTTTTAAATTGTTTACAAAATCTCACTGTTTTGCATTTAATCTTATTTTTCTCATAAATACATAAAATCCGCTAATATATTCGAAAACTGTTATATTAAAATGTAATCGTTCAAAATCGCTGGGACAAATTATTAAAGAATTGCGTACGTGTGCATAACAAATTGGAATTGTTGAATACAATTTGTATGTATTCATTACAGTTTCAGTGAAAATACGCTTTGAAAATTTGTCCAGTATTCACGTTTTTGAACGTGACTGAATAACGTGTCTGACCAATGCTGCCAATTTCTCCTTGTAACAGAGAGTACTCGATACGATGCTCTCGCCATTTACTGTTTATGGTAGTACACTTTCTACCATGTTATGGTATGTTACATGTTATGTTACAATGTTATAAATATTTTAAATTTCCAGTTCACATCTCAGCAGGAACAAGAAGCGCATTGTTTAATGGATCGAGAATATCAAAAATGATTTGACGAGATACATATTTTAATAAGCAGAATATTCTAGAAAATTCGAGGCAAGAGAATGTAAGCTGAGAGGACACGAATCAGACTAATTTAGTACCGAGTATCTCTAGTGCTGCTAGCTTCGGTGTGAGAAGCTTGAATCTGATTAACCAGAAATCGAAGATCTCGAGACAAATCAATTTGACATTGTTAGGCTTAAATTAAATTACCGGAGGACTGATAAAGTGAATCATTTTTACACAAAGTAGGAAATTCGATATTGCTGAAAATTTTATAAAATTTAATGGAATAGAACTGGACATTCGAATAAGAATAATTCAATTCTGGATGTTTGATCAGACTCATTTAGATGTTTATAATCTCTCTTTTGAAATTAACCCTAGATGTCGAGTTAGTCACACCGAAGCAATTCAAGATTGAACGAGTCGTACCAGATCAAACCAGGATTGATAGACTCAACTTGGATGGATTGAAAACTGAGCAACTGGAATGGGGCCAACTCAAGATTCAGAGGTAAATCGTATCACTCGAGGACAGGAAAATTCGATGGAAATCACACTAACAGGGATCCAGATTCTGGCCAGAATTTCTTCACTCAAATTGGTAAGTCTCAGAACTCATAGATCATAATTTCATAATAATATACGTGATTAAAACTAGGAAGATTGAAGAGGGTCCCATATTTTAATCCGAACTGAATATTTCTAATTACAGATTTATTGTCAAATTTCTTTCATTATTGCGGATTTTATGCATTTATGATAAAGCAGAAGATTGTGCAAAGCGCACAATTCAAAGCAGTGGTCATATTAAAAAGATTTAAGGACATCGGTGGATTAGTTTCAGTTGAACAAGATAATTAAGAGAATAAAAAATTTTTTATACGCTCCTACGTCTTACAATGAATACGAACATTTTTTATTTTGCATAAAGATCCGCAGACTAATTATTAAATAATGACCAGTTCATTTTAGTTTGCTAGCTTTTAAATTATGTTGCCCTGTTTTGTGTTGATTTTTTATTTTAAAATGTCACTATGTTGGTCAATGATAATTTTCATGCGATATTGAATTTTTAAATAAATGTTTTTCCAGTAGTAATACAATTAGGAAAAATAGGATATTCAAGATCCGTGAAGAACAGCTTTTATACTTCTGGTGGAAATGTTTAAATAATCTGATATTTATTATTCTTGCAGCCGCCGTAAGAATAAATCTTTGAAATTGGACGCGCCTTTATGGAGTGAGAGGATTCGTTCCCTATTGTTTTTGCATATTGCGTATCAGATACAGTACACAGACAACGAAAACCAATGCTTCCGGAAAATGCAGACTGTGTTACAAGGCACGCGTTCGTGAGGAATCCAAATATCGCAGCGAGACTTTAAGGTAGCATTATGTGCCGCACTCTGCTCCCAGCAATACCATCCACTGCGGCAAAAGGACTAATAAAACTTTGCTATTTACTGTGTAGTGTAGTACGTTTATTTCTGGCCATTCCTTTTATGAACAGGAAAAAGAAAATATGACGAGAATGTACTCTTGAAGTCACAATATCCCCGGAAATTGTTTCATTCGCGGCCTATGAGACTGGAAGGAAAATGGAAGCTATTATTATTCATGACTCCAGAAGCTAACACATTATTTTCAACGAAAATTCATCACTGCGCTCAGTTGCAGCCAAATAAATTCTCTCGCTCGCTGATCTAACATTATTCCTTCCAAGTACCTCGACATATTTCCACGCTAATTGACAGCTTACGAAAATCAAATTTATAATATAAAATGTTTAGAAAAATTTCGTACTTCCTTCAAATGGCTGATTCTCAAGTACATTTGAAACAACTTTTTCCTTTGCGAAAATGTTCTCCGTCGCTATCTTCCGGAGTTATTAACGAAAAACAAGGACCAATCAGAGCGCGACTACTACGGCTCGCGCTGAGCCGGACGTCGGCATTGGTCGAGCCGGAATACGTCCGCGGTAGCTTCGCTTTGATTGGCCCGTGTTTTTCACTAATAACTCCTTAACCAAGCGTCGGAGAACATTTTCGCAAAGGAAAAAGTTGTTTCGAATCACCTCAAGAATCACCGTGCAACATTTTTGGGACACCCTGTACACGTATAGTAACAGTTTCGTATATCACGGAGAAAAAAATTATTTGATCGAATCGAGCATTGTGAAAACCAGGTTTTCACGAGCAATCGAATCGGAATTATCGAACAGGCTTCGACTGCATCTGACGGCTCGCGTGACCAGTCCAAGCGCGCAGGTAAGCGCAGACGCGCATTTCCAGTGCGTATCCGATGTTTGTCTCGCAGCTTCGAGCTCTCGATTCGGAATCACGCGATCGGAAAGAGCACGCATCCGCTTCACCTGCAACGATTCCAATTACCCCGCTCCAACGGCTCCTCGCAAAGACCGCCTTACGTGGGCGTGTGCGTTTCGACTTTGTGACGCATTCGTTGTTTGATGACGCGTAACCGGATAACTTTATACTGTCATTAAGTTAAGGATCCCTGGCCAAAGGGAAAGTTCTAGGATCGAATAAAAATGTAAAGTTCAGCGTGAAAGTTATCCGCTATCGAACAAGGAAACTGCAGAAAAACCTCGACAGCTGTGCTATATTATAATACAGTGGACAACTTTGGAGAAGGGTGAAAATGTTTTTTTTTTTTAATTCGAGTTTTGTGTTGCATCGACTTCTAGGTCATTGGCGACCTACTGGTGTCAAAGAGAACTAAGAACCATCTTTCTCAATGAAATATAAACAATGACCGAATTCTTCATTTTGCCAGTTTCATAATTAAAACTACGCTAGAGATTAATGACTGTAGTCTATCAGAGAGAGAGAGAGAGAGAGAGAGAGAGAGACTCCATCTAATTATAACAGTGGATAGAACGGGGAAAATCTACTCCTACCATGTGAAAGAGGAAGAAAATATCCCGTTTCATCCCCTTCGAATCTGGAAAGGATAAAAAGGAGCAGTTGCAAGAAAACTTGAAAACCATCCTTCACAAAGGCTCACTCAAACAAGGAATACCAAGTTGAATCAATCGATAGCTGAGCTAAAGTCGAGATTGTAAGCTTGCATAAAACAGATATGGATCATCGCGGTTATGAAAAGTCTTTTGATTTTCTTATGCAAACTTTAGGTATGCGAATCCAAAAATACGTGCACTTCTCGAGACGTAAAATGATCATAGATTCTATTAAATGTGGAATGTAAAGTAAATTTTTTATTGTCTACCGTTCATGCTGTTTAGATATTGTGTATTTTAATAAATCGTATTTCATCAAGAATTTCGTAAAAAATACTTTTCTGACCTTTTACCCCAACCGGCAATGAAACCCTGAAAGAAAGAAACTTCCCTATGAGAAAGAAGCATTCAATTTGCATGAAAGAAATATTGAGCAAACTGCTAGGAAGATTTTTATGAAAAATTGAAATTGTTTGCATTAATTGCAAGATGCAAGAGCTACGTACACATTAATTTCTTCTCTTAATAATTTTAATTATTTCCTCTGTAATTGTTAATTTTTCAAATGTTTTTTCGTTCACGATTTGACGTATTTATTTTTTATATAAATGTATCAAATATTATTGTCTCAATATTTACATCAATATTATTTCAATCATATTGATATACAGTGTGTCCCACGTAACAGTTTTCATGATTTAAACAGTTTTCAATAAAAAAAATTTTCGAAAATTTCTTTTTTGTTATTGTCAAGACCACCTTCATTTTTTTAAATGGCACTTCAAGGTCATCCGAAGGTCATGGTATACTAGATCGTCGAATTCGTCTTGACACGGGCTGTAATACTGTTAAGTCAAAAATACAAAGTGCCATTTAAAAAAATAAAGGTGACCTTGACAATACTATAAAAAAAATGTTTTTCGAACTGTTTCTTTATTGCAATATATAGCCAATCGAAAACTGATCAACTTTTGTTGAAAATATTTTATGTCAGATTATCGCAAGTACTTAAAAAATCGTGAAAACTGTTACGTGGCACACCCTGTATAAGTTATAATAAAATTGTATATGTTTGAAAAACAAGTTGAAGTTGAATTAAATTTTTAAGTGTTCGATACAATTTCACTGAAGATACGTTTTGAAAATTCGACCAGCTTCCATGTGCTTGGACGTGACTGAATAATATGTCTGACCAATGCAGCCAATTTCTACTTGCAGTAGACACTGCTGGATACGACATTCACAATTTACTATGTATCTACAGTAATACTTTCGACCACATCAATATCTATGGTTGGCAATGCTAAAATTCTAAAATATGTATTTCGTATCAGTATACTGCTAATCAGGAGTATCTGACAGTATTAAATATACAGAAAAATAAACCGTATTCGTCCCATCGGTGAAAAATTAAAGCAGGGAGGTTGTTGCCCCCCGGAAGGCAAAGGAGCCGCCTTGTGATGTTCGTCGAGGGTACCATCTCAAGGGTACGTCGCGTGGGGGTGATTCGTCGGAAGTACGCAGAGCGTGGGGAGCCCTGCGTGCGGCGTGCAAGTTACTGCAAGTCTTTCTCCCGGCAAAACCTGTAAAAGGTACACTCAACCATCTTATAACGTAGTACTCGGAAACCGCGGTTCGGATACAGGGCGGTGCAAAAATTGCGGCAACCATAGCGTATGCATTAGGGTGGACCTTAGCTCTATGAAATTTTTTTGCGAGATTTTTTTCACACCCCCTCCCCCCCTCCCCCCAAATTGTGCTATTTGGTAAGAAAATAATTCTTGCAAAAGGTGAAATGATGCAATAGCACAATTTTAGAGGGGGGCGTGAAAAAAATAGCGTATGCATTAGGGTGGACCTTAGCTCTATCTTGTGAAATTTATTTTGCGAGATTTTTTTCACACCCCCTTCCCCCCAAATTGTACTATTTGGTAAGAAAATAATTCTTGCAAAAGGTGAAATGATGCAATAGCACAATTTTAGAGGGGGGCGTGAAAAAAATTTGACAAGATAGAGCTAAGGTCCAGCCTAGTATGCATACAACACGATTATCCGTATAGTGATAAATAATAATAATAGGGTAATTGTTCGAGTAGTCGGAATACCGAGGTAAGCCAACGTTATTCATATTTTCTAAATGTCTATTTTCAGGTTATAACTTAGTAAACTTTAGCAAAGCTCGTACAACCTTCTGTATTACTTCTAAGTTTCGGTTAACCCCTCGCACTATAACATCGTGCGATCGTTATCTATTTATACATTACGATATTAAATGAAAATCTTCACCCTTCATTTTTAAGAAACTATCGAGTTGTCGGAAAAGTCACGACGTATTTTTCGCATCAATGGAAAAATGCGTCACGACTTTTCCACGACAACCGAATATTAATGACGAAGAAATCATAGAGGAAGGGTTCACCACGGAACGAATTAACCGTATTACGAGTGGGGGTTGAACGTATCGCTGAACGTGTGTGCGAATGCTCTCGGTAGAATTTCCGAGCTCCTTTCTCGAATGTAAAACCATCCCTTCGGCACACGGGATTCCGTCGCCATCTGGCACCCACTCGCGTTAGAATCTGAGCCCGAATAATAAGCAGAAGTTCGAAGGTAAACGGGAAGAAAGGAGCCGAAAAATAAGAACGCTCGAACGCGAACAATTACGGAGGAAGTAGTTCGCGGTGAAATAGACAGTCAGGTGAGGGGGTGTCGGAAGGGGGTGGAGAGAAGGAGGTAGGTTGAAGGGGTGAAGGTAAGGGGAGGTGGGAAAGGGAGGGAGGGAGGGGAGCAGGTAGAAAAACATCCTTGGCGGTTTCGAAGCGAGCGAGAGTTTGGGAGGGCTAATCAGGGGCGAAAGAGGAAGACAAGCGGGACAGGCGAGCAGGTAGGCAGATAGGCAGGGTAGCACACACAGGCAGGAAGAGAGGAAGGAAGGGCGCTTGCGCGATGGTACGGCCGGGCTAGACGCGAGAGCCGCCACTCCCGAGCGCGTAGCGGTGTAGCGCGGGTGCTGACCGAGTGTCCCCGTGAGACGAGCGAGAGAGAGTGCGAGAGCGAGCGAGCGAGTGAGCGAGCGAACCGTACGAGCAAGGCCGAGGAGAGTGTGTGCTGGAGATCATCTCGAGATCGAGGCGAGTGGCGAGAGAAGAATGTCCATCGTCGAAGGAAGGATCCCGTGGAAGCGGAGCCTGCGGCAGGACATCCTCGTCGACCAGGCGGCTCCGACCTTGTAGGACGAGCAGAACGAAGAGGGGATCCTCTACGAGGAGGATCTCGTCGCTATATCTCCCTCTTCCACCGAGCCCCCCGTCGTTCCATGCCCCTTCGATACATCCTGATCATCCCCGCGATCCCCAGGTGAAGCGAAACAAGGAGTAACATCCGAAGAAATCTCGCATCGGTAGTCGGAAGAACGCTCGCGAGACACGCATACACACAGTGCCTCGAGGAAGCTCGCTACGACGACGACGACCACGACGACGACGACGACGACGACGACGACGAAGACGAAAACGACGAAGACGAGAACGGTGCCTCGCGAGCGTCCGATAGTTAACCATCGGTGGTGGTGGTCGGTTCGCTGCAAGATTCAGGCGGCGGGCGTGTTGGTTAATCGGATCGTAACCCGCTAGCCGAGAGACTGTATCGCCGAGGCGAACACGGTGCTGCGACACACTGGGGAAACTGGGTGACACTGTTGGATGTTGAAGTCGACGGAACGAGATTATCTCGGGGTTAAGAGAGATCCCGTTGTGGTCTTGTCGCGAGTGAAAGAAATCGGTGGAGCAGAGGAGGGGTGTAGGAGAGAGGAGCACCCTCGCCGTTGGTTCTCGAAGAGAAGAACCGATCGCTCTCCGGAGGCTCGGCCGCGAGGGATCGGTGTGAGGTGATTCGATTTCGGCCCGGCTATTACAGTGTTCCGAGAGGTCGAACGCGAGTGACAGTGAAAAAGCAAAGAACCCGGGTGGAGATATACGAGTACCTGACAGCCGTCGTGCTGAATCGCGAGGAAAGGAAAAAGTAGGAGAAAGAGAGAGAACGAGAGAGAGAGAGAGAGAGAGAGAGAGAGAGAGAAAAAGAGGAAAAGCAGACGAGAGAGGACCGAAAAGCAGACGGAGAGAGCAAGACGGAGGTAGGAGGGCGGGGCGGGTGGGAGGGAGGTAGGGAGGGAGGAGGAGGAGGACGAGGAGGAGGAGGAAAAAGGGGGGAGGGTGAGACGCGGACGGCACGCAGAGAGACGCCGGGTCAACGCGCCAGGTAACAACGCCTCAGGACACCCGCTGACGTCCTCGTCGACGTCCTTGTCGTTGTCCTCGACGTGAACGGTGAACGGCGACGCGCCGTGATTCCTCTCGAAACGAGACGGACAGCACCGTCTCGCTCCACGGATAATATGATGTCCATCCACGCCGCCTCCTGGAGCTTCGCCCTCCTCGCGGCCACGGTCGCGTTGCTGCCCGCCACGCATCGTGCTCCGTTCGCCCAAGCCGCGTAAGTATCATTCTCATCGATCCCCCAGTAGCTCCCCAATCCACGCGCCGCTATCAATCTTATAGACCCAGCCTATCTCGCTCCTAGCCAATCTTTCTCTCTCTCTCTCTCTCTCGATCCGCTAGCCCTCTGCGTACCCCTATTCCCCCAGTGGTACATGCTTCCAATCTAGGGGGGGGGGGATCGTGCAACACCGCCGATCCTCTTTCTATCCGCTGATTCTAGCATCGACCCGTGTAATCTTACGATCTACCGATGGCTCAAAGATAACGAGCTCTGTGATCAGGTCTTGATAACGGGACGCATTCATCCGCGGTTAATTGAAAACTCCGCCGCCGCCGTCCTCGTCCTGTGTGCTCGAAAGCGGAGACGTACGCGATTCACGAGTGGGAATATACACACGTACGTGCATATCCATCCAGCCGTCTCTGAATCGATAGCCAGTGGAAACAGTTCGCGGACTTGCCGTACATGTGTGTGTGTGTGTGTGTACGTGTGCGTTTGTATATATGTTTGTGTGTGTGTATGGGTGGGTGAGCGTGCGTTTGTATGCGCGAAGGCCTCTTTGAACTTCCCGGCCTTACGAATCGGCGAAGTTGATACCCGCAATGGAAACAAGCACGCGCACATTAGACCCCGTGCCACGGACTCCGTCCCCCGAAGAATCTCCAGTTTCCTCGTGACCCCGACCACGGGCGCGAACCACCGAGTTCCAGTTAATCAACGGATACCTAATGCGGCTAAAATACCGCGGTGTAAATCAATAGACGCAGCTGATTCTACGCGGGGCCCACCTCCCTCCTCCTCCTCTTCCCATCCCCCATCTCCCCCCCGCGCGGGCACGGGGGATTTAATTAATGATCCATAATCCTATATCTCGATTATACGCTGGTGTAGCCAGTAGCCGGAGAGCGCCGCGGTGCATGCAGCCGTCCCAAGCTGGGGACGAAATTGGTCGATAAACGGTTTTAATGGGCGGCGATGTATGCGAAAAACCGGGGGATGTGCGTTCTCGCGCCTCTATATCCCACCATCCTTTGGGCCATCTGATTTCCTGATGGACACGCCAGTCCCGACCCCACGTGTCGACCCTGTACACAAACGCACATACACAAACGCACACAATCAGGCGCACACATCGCGCACGGCACGGAAATACACGGAGGAACATGTAAACGCACACGAGACGTCATCTATCTTCGACATGGCACCGTCGACAATACAGCGAGGGTCTACAGCCTTCGCCGCTGTCTGGATGCACGTTCGTGATTGCATGTAAATGAGCGGAAACATGCAGCTACGTTGCATGCCCAGACCTACGGCACACCGAGCGGGCGCACGCTCTTACAATGATCACAATGACGCCGCCCCTAACCCTCTCCCGTGACTCGAAGGCGAAGGCAAGGCAAGGCAAGCCAAGGCGTCGTCTCGAGCTTTAATGGGGGTCCGGCCGCGTTTACCGTTATGTTAAAAAATTCATTTGTCACGTGATTATCGATACGACGATCTTCAAAACTGTACCACTAATTACAGCTACCGTGCTTCCCCGCAGTGTCCCAGTGCGTTTGTTTGTTGTTCGATGTTACTTCTCGTGGCCAGTGTGTGTGTGTGTGTGTGTGTGTGTGTGTGTGTGTGCGTTGCGAAACGGTGTTTCAGACGTTTTGTCGTTTGATCCCCGGGAACTTTGATAGACGTGCACCCCGTCGATCGGTTACGTGTCGATGACACGACGATGGCGGTTTGTTGTGAAGTTTAAGAAATGCTTGAGGTGTTGCCGAGAAATTTCAGTAATCTCCGCGGAATTCGCCGAGCTTGGAATCGCGTTTGCGTTTAACGCGGTACGCGTGATGTATGCTGCTATATCGGGCACGAGGACGTTCTACGTGGAATAAAACACGGAAACTGTGAAATAGAGCACTTCTCGTGACGAGCTTTTCCGAAATGTGAACCCGTTTTATTCTGAAAGTAGTGCGAACTAACATTTTGTTTTTGACGATACTATCGACACTAACCGCGCCCGCAAAATGACAGTTTTCGGATTTTTTATTTTGCAATTATTCAGATTTTTCAGGACACGTACCGATTGATAGAAATTAGCAAGAATTCATGCTCTAATGACATAGATGTTATTTTTATAGTAGAGCAGAACACTCGTATATTCACCACCGATTTTTTCTATTTATATTAATTTTTACAAGCACCGACAGTGGCGTGACGTTAAACGTGTAAAATCACGAATAATTAACGAGATCGATATTTCGTAAAATTTATTTTAAACAAAAAGGACATTGTAATATATTTTCGATAAATTTCGGTGTAAAATCACCACATGCTCAAGCGTAATGGCATTTTCGTTCATAAAAGGATTTTCGTAAAAACATGTAGACTGTCTCATATATTACACAATTGATACAATTACTTATGTATATTTGAACGTTATTTTTGAAATGGTATGTGAGTTCCGGGCAACTATGTGTAATATATTATTGTTCTCATTAAAGAAACTGGTTCAGAAAATCTGTTCTCCTTTGGAGTAACATATTAGACACTAGCTCTTTGAAGATTTTTTGATATTTTGAAATAGAACTAGATATTCAAATAGAAAAGAGTTTAATTTTTAATGAAGACGAACAAATGCGAATCGGGAATCTTTGTCAAATGGGACAGGTATCTTGTTAATCGTGTGTGCGCGTAGGTACGTTGTCTGATCGGTATATAGCCAGTGTCTCGAGAATGACAGCAGCTTCGTGAGAACAATGGCGACGGTGAAATTAGTTGTACCGGCCCATCCCTTCTCGTATTAACGCGCGATCCACTAGCCTGATATATATATATACACATATATATATATATATATATATATATATATATATATGTAATCCGCAAACGTTTCAGCAACCAGAGGACTTGATATCGAGCGCTATTTTCCAAGAATGTTTAATGCATTTAGTTATCGGCCCCCATTTTCGCGACAGCCTTAATCGGTTACCGAGGCTTCTCTCAAACTGCATCATTGTCAAGAGTGATATTACCGTTCATTTTCTTTAATGTGATTTCATTTGTTGAACCTACCTCAGTGTCCCGAACGAGAGCTTTCATTACATAATAAACAACGTTGAATGCACCGATGAGAGTTCATCTCTGTTTTGCTGTTTGCAACGTTGTTTATACAGAAACGTACAGTTTATTTCACAGCGGTAGTTTTGAAAAATATTCAAAATTTACATTAGTTTGTTGAAAACTTTGTTTAAAACTCTTCTCGATTAAAATATCTTATACTTTTTAATTCAATTGTGTTTTAATGTCATGATAAAAATTTTATGATACATTTTCATATTACTTTTCAATTCAAAGTATAATTTTAAATATAAACAAATCAAAAATATTGTTTCGTTTTTCTTGATAGAGAAAATGTCGTAAAAACACAATATTATTTACTCTAATAAAGACTCGTTAAAAAATATTTTAACTTTCATAATGGCTAATAGCAATAGAGCCGTACACTGGAGCAAAATGGAGTCAAAGGCGCGATAAGCACAGTTCTACTTTGCATTCAGGCTATACAGAGAGGCTGAATTAACCTAACCTCTTCAATAAGAGTCGGAGCCAGGAGATGCAGAGCGCCAAGATAATATAAATTATTTTAGAGAGCTTAATGTAGGTCGCTATCCTAAAATGTATGAATTACGGAAAGTAGATCAACACCCAAAGATTAGTGGTGGAAAGCAGCGTCACTGGTTGCTTCAATGAAAATTACTCGAAGAAAATGCATGCCATTCATTACGAAATTTCGCGGAACATTTTAGGTTACTGTTCTACTGTGAGTTTAGGGTATCTAGATGATAATATCTGAACGAAATTGAATTAAGAGGATTGCTAGTACTTCATAATATAAACGCTGGGTTCACATGTTTAATTATTGGACATTCACAGTTTCCATTGGTTATACGACGAACAATTACTTTGTTTAAAGAATTGCAAAATTCAGTTAATTTTCTCGCACAGAAGCAAATAGTAAACCTAAAATAAATATTTGATATGGCATTAAAGAATTACAAAATTCAGTTCATTGTTTCCCACAGAAGCATACAGTAAACTAAAAATAAATATTTTATACGACATCAAAGAATTGCAAAACTAATTTTTTCACACAGAAGCATAGAAAACATAAAATAAATACTACATATGACATTTACTACAACGAAATATCAAAATTGTCATGTACCAGAGCACTTAGGGACCTTTTAGGAAGCTTGTCTGACCAATACTAGTCATTTCTACTGCCATTACTCTTTATTTTATATCTGGTGACAGTGGCATTGCGTCACACGTTTCCCCACAATAATTTCGCGGTCGTATAATAAAAATAATTGTATAAAATGTGCTTCGTTGAATAACGAAGTGCACGTCAGTTTAAAGATAGTAGTCTCAAGAAAAATGTGTGTAAAGTGTCGAACGTCTCTAAAAGCACGTCGAAGTGGGTATTCATTGTAGATCATAACTTTATGGCTGCCATAAATTTTTATGCGAATTTCTCACGGTATAGTGTTTAAAGCTGGACTTCGTTGACCCGTTAGGGCCAAATCAGGACTTTCTTAAGTTTCTTTTTTTTAAGTACATTCAAATTTGAAAATAAAATTTATGCTTCTTTAAAGAGGACAAAGTTCACCAATTAATTTAATTCTCCCTGCGTAAGACACAAAACGTAGGGTAACTGCACCAGTGAATGAACATTTAAGAAATTGTTCAGGAAGATATTTTATTTAAAAAAAAATATGTGAATTAAAGGAATCTCATATATGCCAAATGGCTCCCTATACTTCATTTGTCAAAAATAAATGAACACAAATAAAATGAAATTATTATTATTTGTCTTTATTAAACGTTAAATAAAAAATATAAAAAAATACTAGTCAATGAACACTACATTCTAGTAATTGAACAATGATGGAACAGCAAAAAATACAAAAATACAAAAGCGTTCATTTACTGGTGCCCGTTTATTCACTGGTGCAGTTACTCTACAATGTCTGTTACAGAACGTGTTAAGTAAAACAGTGTAGAGAGAGAGAGAGAGAGAGAGAGAGAGAGAGAGAGAGAGAGAGAGAGAGAGAGAGAAAGGAGCCCCCGCCCAATTCCTCGAAATATTAACGGGGCGCAAGGAGGCGACGAGGCGTGTTATGTCTCAACAATTTTGATCGGGGTTGCTATCTAATTCAGGAAGGGTGGAAGAGGACAGTTAGGTATAGTCGAAGGGATTATCAATATTTACGCTCTTCCAGCAAGCACAGTTCGGGTCGTTCCACCTGTTTTCTCCTCGAGGGCTGTGCCTCTCTGTAGCCTCCTCCAAACCCCTACGAGTACCAACCGCGGACGTTCTGTAGTGTGGTATCGGTGATCGCAGTAGAGCTCTCGAGCAGGAGGGTGCTCCCGACGTGGCAGAGCTCCAAATCCTCCTACGCTGCCACCCTCTCGCACCGCTGTCGCTACCCCCCACTACAATCTTCCCCCTCCCCCCCTCCCACCCTTCACCGACCCCAGAAACCCCCGCGATCCAAGTCGTGGTCTACCCGCCACACATCAACCTTCTTTTTCTTATCGAGTGGAACAGCCCTTTTCGGACCCTTCTTCTTCTGCTTCCACCCTTCCCGCATGCCCAGCCACCCTATTTTCCTTTCTCCTTTTCGATCAACCGAACCAAGCTCGACCCGGAATCGTGCCTTTGCCGCCTTCATTGACGTTTCTCTCTGTCGTGAACGATTCCTGTCAGTATGCCACCTCACAGATAAGTGTCCGGACGTCTTAAACCGTCGCCATACAATATATCGTAGCCTCTCCGAAGGTGACACCACTTGGAAAACTATGTTTTACAGGAGGATAAGTCATTTTGGCGGCGGTTTAGTATAGTGACAACGCCGGAGGTGGTGGGTGTTAGGAGCGTATGGTGAGGGGGCAGGGGGGTAATACGAAACCGAAAGAATTTTTTTGAGGAAATGAACGGTTACCGAGATACTATATTCGCAAAAAACTAGTACTGCTACTTACGTAGATATTTTCGAAAAAATTGATTTTAGAGAAAAAAGTTTCAAACAAAAAATGAAGCATATAAAAAGCTCGGTACCGTTCATTTCCTCGAAAAAATTCTTTCGGTTTCGTATTACCCCCCTCGCCCCTCACCATACGCCCCTAACACCTACCACCTCCGGCGTTGTCACTATACTAAACTTCTGCCGTCATTTTTATAAAATAGATTCAAAATAGATTGGAAAATTATTTTTTGAAAATTTTTATCTTACAAAATTAGTAATAATTTGAGATAACTTATATATTGGAGGTAATGTGAAAAAACAATGACAGATATTATGCTCCACGATGCTGCATAATTCTGTCGCTGAAATGATGTTCAATGTTCACAATTGGATTTAGGGATTGCGAAGTTAATCTAGTCCTTAAATAATATTCACTCTTGGACGCGAATGTCTCTAACGTCTTCTGAAGTGTATTTAATCTCCTGTCCGAAACTGACGTTAACACGATAATCGGATGTGTGCAGGTTGTATTGTATGTGAAGTACATTGGTTCGAGCAATGGATATAATGTATTTGGATGAATGTAGGCTGCTTGTTGTGGAAAAAAATTGTTTTTAAACCGAGAAGCTTTATAAAATCAATGGTAAACGATACGTTGAAGTACGTGAACGAATATTATAATTAATTATTTATCGAAGATATAAATAGTAAAATATAGAAAGTGTTTCGGAATATTCGAAAAAGTAAAATTTATCAATGTTCCGATGCCTACTCGAACATTAACCAGACATTGTAATCAGTTAGTAGTATACAGAATATTTGATCCCCCTTTTTTAGCCGCCTGCTGCGAAGAACGATTTATCAACTTTTTGTACAGAAGACAGACTCTTCATGAGTTGGATATCTCTGATGTAGAGCACTCCGAAACCTTCCGGACAGACCCCATTTCGAAGCAACCCTCTTACTGTCGAATAAAGGAAAAACCGGTCTACCGGCATTAAACATTTCTTTGTTACTAATGTACATATTTTTTAAAGTCTTTCAGATATAAAATCGTATTTGAAATGAAAAATTGTTACCAGAGATTCATTCCTACAGCGTGTCGCATGAATTAATTTTAAATGATTATTTATTTAGATATTAATGGATGAAGTGCTGCTTTGGAATATTTATTTTATATAGTTTTTATACGGTCCATTTAAAACTGGCTACAAATCTGCGAATCATCGAATGATAATTTCAATTAGGTCGACTTATAGACGCTGTAGGTCAATTAGTTAAATTGAGTACTTAATTGGTGCAATTATGCAAATTACTTTCGCAGAGATCATTGCAGCGGCGTTACAATGTACGTAACTAATTCATCGGAAACATAAATTAAATGAACACACGATGTTTTATTAATTAATATTATCTCGCGAATTCACTCTTCCACAATTTAATTACATTGCCTCGCATAAGAGTTAATTACTAAATGGCGGATATTAAATAAAGCTCTACTTCCCGCATTAATAGTTTCAGGGAATTTGAAATACCCTAAGGAGGAATGCAATTTTATTTATATTTCGAAAATATTCACAGGCAGTAGTAAATGTATAAATTGTTTTCAATTCCGCGTTAGCATATTAAAATCATCGGCGATGGAAATAAGTCTTCGTGAAATTGGCATAAAATGAAAATTTTATTTATTATTAACACATGTTTAACTCAATTAGTAAAACTCTTAAAGAAAAAGCGACTGTGACTATTTTAGAAATGTATAAAATTTCCTCCAACGTAGGAAAAATATTTTAAATATTATTCCAAGTAATTGTTATTCTGCAGTTCAAATAAAATAGTATTTCCAGTAAGAAATGTTGGCAGATAAAAAGTTTAAAAAAAAAACTAATAAGTACAATATAAATTCAGCTATTATTATTCACTTCCTGATATTTGAAAATAGCTGTGGAACATATGAAAAAGCTTAATTAATCAACTGGTAGCATCTGTGACACTACAGATCGTCGATCGTACAGAAAGGAACTCGTTTCCACTGAACTTTTCTTATACAGATTCTGAAATATCTCTTCCACAAGAAGCACAACTTTCATAAAAATTCTGGAGCACACAATTACAACTGTTTACTCCGATTCCCGATAACAATTATAATAATTTCTTGGATCCGGCGAACCCAGGAAATGTTCGCGAGCGTTCGCAAATTGGATCGCAGAGAGAGACATTTCCAAAGACTCCGTGAGCCGGTTCGGTAAACCGGAGTCCGTTGAAAAATTCGCAAAAGCTCCGACGACAGACTTTGTACGCAAGATTTCATTCCGGGTCTAATCCCCGAGCTCGCAAAGGACTCTTCTAATCACGGTCGGCCGTGGGTAGGACGTCGAAAGGCGTCCGCGAAGAAGCGTTCAAGAAGAGCGACACAGAGAGAGATCCGAAAAGTCTCTGATCTTGAAGCACGCGACGAGACGCGACGCCGCGCCGCGGCAGATAATGATCATCTCATTAACCGCGCGTCATCTTTCCATGGCTGTTCTCCGCGACCAATTCCCGAGTAAGCGGAAGAGAGAGGCGGCGGTGGCGGTGGCGGTGGCGTAGGCGGCGACGACTGCCCCCGTGTTCCCGGTCAGGACTAAACAGGAATTGAAAACGGCAGGCGGTGCTGGTGGCGTGGCCGCGAATAGACGTGTTTTTGCCGTGAAAGCGAAGAATCGTCTACCACGGAAACGGGAGAAAACGTGCTAAGTCATTCGGCTCGTGCTGACCTACTTTCCGCGGAAGCGTAAAACGCGACGACCATCCCGACGAAACTGATTCTCTCCACCCCCACCCCCCATCCCCCCACCCCTTCTTCCACCGGCGTTCGCCACCAATGTGGTGGTTACACCGTTGCCTCGCGCGCGCGTTTTTATTTTCCTTCGTTCTTCCACGACACAATGAATGACGGTTGAAGAGCATAACTCCTGAAAAGACATCCCAATTTCGCGGCGAACCTCCGCGCCAGCTCTAACTTTGTAATATTACGATACTTCGCCCGACGCGCGCGAGCTTTCGACGCGCACTTGGAGCTTTCTCTCTCTCTCTCTCCCTCTCTCTCTCTCTCTCTCTCTCTCTCTCTCTCTCTCTCTCTCTCTCTCTCTCTCTCTCTCTCTCTCTCGGCGGAACTAGATTCGCCGAGGATAGTCCTCGAGAATTCTGCTTTCCCCGTTCCTTCAATCGAATACAACGGTGCTTTTCCACCTCATTAACTCGTGTTTATTTTCTGTCGGTGCCTCCTGATAATCATCGCGAATTCAAGAGCCGCGTCTCTTCCGCGCACCGTAGAAATCCGTATTTTTCTGGGGTCTCCCGTTCGCTCGCTCGGTTAGCAGATCAAACGGGAGGAAAGCGTCTGTTTCTTTGAAAGACCTTGTCAAAGAGCCGACTTTAAGGCAATTTAACCATTGTCCGATTGATGCCCAGATCACTTTGCACTCTTTGTGGACGACCGCGTGCGGGATCTTACGATTGTTGACGGAGATCGGTTGGTGTAACGGACAAATGGCGGATTTGTTGACACGCTCGTTCCGTTGCTTGCCTTTCTCGATGAAATGTTTCTGCCGAATGCAACGTGTCTCCTTTGTAACTAGACTGAATAACGAGTAGGTGCAATTTAAAGCAGTAAAATTATTAGAAGAATGACAAAAATGAGTAGGTGCAATTTAAAGCAGTAAAAAGATCAGAAGAATTCAAAACTTCTATGATTCTCATCCTATTAAACATATAAAGAAACAGAATAAATTTCTATTTCAATCCGTTTTGTTGAAATTCAGATAGAAAATTTTCATAAAAATCCTCTGTCTATTTATAAGATAATCATGTAAATAACGTTCCCCATGATTGTATTGAATTAAATATTCTGTTAAATAATAATCCCAAAAGAAATTACTAGACAGTGCTTTCTTGTTTCGCGATTGGCATTCAAATATGACCTTGAAATGATTTCAACGACCTTCAAAATATTGTCGAGGTCCTTTAGGGCGGGGCAAGGAGAGGAGGGGAAGGGATGGCTCCACCCCCTTCAGAAAATCTGTAACAACTTCCAATAGAGAATGACCACTCGGAGTACAGAAAGTTCCACACTGAAAACTACTATAATTATTTTTCAACTAACGATTGTTACTGGAATAATGATGCATCAAACGTGTCAGAATCGGGACGACCGTGTCCAATAGCTCACAGTGCACACGCTCGCCAATAAGGTAGCCGGAATCAGTGGCCGGCTGTTAATTATCAATGACGCTAATGGACACGATTCGATTGCGATATTGCGATCGGAGAATTCCCCGGATTCCGCGCGAATTTGATAATTCAGGTGAGATAACACGGGCACGTCATGCGAAACGACTTCGCTGTCGAACGGCCCACCCGCTTTAAAACATTTAAAGTATGCAAAGTCCGGTTTAAATCGGATCTAATTGGCGACCGATTAACGACTCATCGACGCCTCGGTACAGCAGAAACGCGCGAGCCGTGTGTACATGTATATGTACATAGATGTGTTCTCGTGTGAAACGGCCTAATTGATGAACCATAACGTAACTTCGCGTGACACGGTGTCGAGCTTAGCCACTCGGAATATCTGTTTCTCGAATAAACGAGGGACGTCCGTGTTAAAATTAGTTCCACCGGGGAGAATAAAACCCGGGCGTGTGTGCGCAGCAAACCGACTGCAGAACTTCGTGCAAGTTTACATTTTTATGGGCAAATATTGGAAAACAGAACGTGAGAATAGAATTTTTATTTCTTAACGGTGTCGTAGAACGAAGAACAAGAAGATGAATTTTTCACTCTCTTTTCGATAACCTTATCTTTAGCGTAGATTTATAATTCCCGTATTGATTAGAAAATTTCAAGTTATTTGGAATATCCTACAGTCAAAGTTTATCACCGGGTTCACTAAATGCGACTATTTCATATTACAAAATTTAAATGTTTTCGGCGCATTGGTTCGATCAATTATTACTAAACACTATTTGCAAATTAACTATTTAAAAACATTAAAAACAACTAGTTGAACAACATTAAAAATTCTGCTTTAGCAACTTACGATCGACATTGTTTTAACAATTTCATATTACTTTATAAAAATACCGAGAACGCGTCTATCCAAATTTTTAGCCATTTTTTAAATAATAAATGATTTCACGTGGATCCATCTTTACTCGATATCCGTGAATGAAAAATATTTAGAATTCCAAGTTTATCGAATTGAATTTTATCGAACAATTTCCCTAACCTACATTATTCTATTGTGAACAGAGCTTTTTCTATTTTTCCTCGCGATTAAACCACTCGCGTACACAGTTACCAGCATAATCACGAGCCGCACTTACACTGCGGGTTATTCTGACCCGTATTCAACAGCCGAATGCAAGCCGGCCCGGTGTCAATGAACCGAGGAGGCTTGCAAAGAAACATAAGTTCTAAACGTTCGAATGAAACCGGCGAGGTTCGCGCGCGCGCGCGCTCGCGGCTTTCTGTTTGTTCAGCTGGGTTTCAATCAATTTTTTACGTTGCGACGCGACGCACGACGATAAAGAGAAAAAGGTCGACGATCTTGACGACCCAATTCGAAGAGTGAAGATAGACAGAGGGCTAGAGAGAGAACGGACAAAAAGCGAGAGAGAGAGAGAGAGAAAAATACCCCACGTGTGCAACTGTTTTTTCTGATCCAGCAATTAGTAGCTGACAAATGAAATGGCGAGAGGCGAGGGAAAAAGAAAAACAACCGCGAGAAAGGAACAAGGGTTGAGGGGTGGGGGGGGGTGGTAGTGGGAGGAGAAGTGGTCCGCTGACAAACAACGAATGCATATTTAATAGTGAACGATTATTAATGCCCGGTTACGAGATGATTGATGGAAACTGTACCGAGCTGCGCGGAATTTAACGATTTCCACTAGGCGATATACGCTAGCCCCGGCAATAAGCGCCGCATTTCGGTCTGCCTTCGTGAGAGTAATAATACTTTCGCGGAAGGGGCGGCGGAATAGGGGTAGAGTCGGCGGGAGGGGTGGGGGGGCTAGCGCGGGCGGGGCAAGAAACGAATTCGTCCATAGCGGAGCCATCAGTGGTAGAAGAAGACTGGTGGTGGGGAGGGGAGGGGGAAGAACAATGAAACGCTTGCAAATATCACGGGCAGCCTTCGTATTGTGCAAGAACTGTTTGAAGAATTAATTAGAAGCGACCAAACGACACTCGTGTACGCCGCTGAAAGGACTCTGAGGCCCCGGGTGAATGCGGCGCTCATAATGCACGTTATTAACTCCGCCGACTTCGTTTATTTAGTGTCTGTGATTATGGTTGTAAGACAATGCGGGAAATATTCGACTAACGAGTTCCCTCTCTGAACTTGAACTCGGCGAATTAGACGAGACCCCGCCCCCTTTGTTAATAGAAGCCAGTTTGCCTCTAATTATTTGTCTTAACCAAATACGTAACAAAAGTAAGCAGCGTTTCTGAATTACGGTGTGTTCTCGATCGCTGGTTAATTACATCATCGATCGGACACGTTCGGCGAGTGCGAAGTTTCTCCCTTGTTACTTGCGATCGGTGTTTCTCGACCTCTTTATAATTGCATAGTCATCCCCCGTTGCATCATAAGGCCGGCTGACAATCACTGGGACAAGACAAGGGAGTATCGAACCGCCAGACAATGATACCATTGTAAAAGTGTGTCCATGGCTCTCTATAAATGTGACTTCGGACCCGAGGCGATACGATTATAACCACGGGATACTCTATTACAATATATCCAGGTATATTCGCAAAACTAATTCAACACGACCATGAACACTTATAGGGGAGGTCTATTTTTATGGGCAAAAAAAGTTCAACACTTGCACCGAATTATAACCAAATTTTCTGATCATGATCCCATTATATCATTACGGTGTATGTTTATTGATTTAACGATATCGATGATGGTATCCTTATTTATTGCCACGATAAATGTTTAATTACACTTTGAACGATGACTTTACGACGAGGTAAATGTAAAGTTTTAACCCTTAGCACTCGAGTGGCGACTCAGATTCGCCACTACACATTGCTCTACCATTATTCACAATATTGTTTACATTATTAAATATAATAATGAATAAAGTAATTAAACTACGAGGTATTATACCAATTTCATATCCATAAAATGAAAACAAATCATATAGAATGGAATTATTCTAGGTCAAACGAAGGGTTAAACGAATCTTTCTTTCATCTAGTAATTCTAGTTTAGTGTTGTAAAATTGCAACGAGTATCAAAGACTAAACATATACAATGGCTTATTTCTTAATAGACGACGGTGATTACACAAAGTCATAATTAGATCTTATGCATTTATGGCAAAAATGGTTAAAATGCAAAACTGTGAGGGCATCAGAAGAATTAATGAATATTATTAAATTATTCAAAGAATAAGTTCCCTTTCATCTCATTTTTATATCTCGCAATTAACTTAGAAAATGCTTTTAACTGTGTCATAAATCAAGGAATTAAAATTGCAATTTCACATTTCAATTTCATTTCAATTTCATTTCAATTTTGTTTACTGTTACCATAAATTATCCTGAATAATTTTACAGAAGAGGAAAGAAAATTTATATTTATCGAATGTCGTCCTCTACGCTTACTTTACTGCCCCGGTCATGAGATTTCTGACTTTGTTCTGTTACGAGGATCGAATGCAATTTCTAACAAGCATCTCCGACGAAAATGAGATTCGAAACAAATGGAGACTTTACCAGCGTGGAAAAAAACAAGAGGAAATCAGCATCCAGATCAATGAACGAGCCATCCTAGTTATGTGGAAATCAAATATTCTACAGTGACTGCAATATCCGGCGCGGCGGCGGTACGATTCAATCGAATCGCCGCGGCCAGGTCTGACTGCACGTCATGCTGTACCACTGCCGCCACAAATTACATATTCCGCCAGGCGAGGAGATCTCCGGCAAAACATTGCTACAGATCGATCCCGCTGATCATCCCATCCGTGTTTGCTACTCGACTCCGACGTAACGTCTTCCCAGCTTCACTTAATTATTCAATCACTCGCTCCTTAACGAAGTTGCGCGTTCGTTCCCATCGAAACCCCGACTCCCTTGTACTTCCAAGCAAGATCGTACCTCTTTGTACACCATATTTTCATGTTACTCCACTGATCCAATTACAAATTTCTGTTGAACTTGTATCGTGAAGCTTTAATGTTCTCGAAAGTTTGCTTAACGGCTTCCTACTGCGAACATAGAAACGTTAGAAACCGATCCGCAGCGGCAGCCTTATAAATTATTAGATTGCGAATGCTTATGCAAAATAGAAACGTTCAAAACTTCGAAATCACGGGTAATGACCCCTCGTGCAAAAATATTTAAGATTTGGGTCTATTTTGACCCAGAGTATCAAAATAGTTCTACTCAGAAAAACGTCGCAAATATGTTGGTAAAATATTTGTAGAAAAACAATGAAAAACAAATTGGAAAACCGATTGTCAGGTCTTCCATTAAGAATTGTCACTCTTCGACACGTTGTTAGTAAAATTGTAAAAAAATTGTTAATTGTAAAACAACAGCGTTTCCTACTTAAATATCAATTGGATGTAGATAGCGACTCATTTTTAATTTCTCTAATTTTTCAACCAAGGGTACGTAACCGCTCAACAGGGTATGGGGCTACCGCTGAAGATACGGTAATCCACTTGGTGCTTAACCGATGCGTAAAATAAATCGGGCCAGGGGAATTCTTGAAATCTAATCAACGCCCTCGGAGCAAATCGACAGAGTCGGCCGCTACGCAAATTTTCCGACGACCACGAACGTGTCGGTCAAAGTTATTAGCAGTCGAGTTAGGGTGCTCGGGCGAGCAACCGCTATGGAGGATCGAGTGGCCCGGGCCGGGGCCTGGCCCGGTCACGCGATTCAAAGACTTTCCCGCCGGGTGGGTCGCCGGGATTTCAGCCTCGCGGCTTGTAACCTCATAAATTCGTACGCCACGGCTAGTGTCACGAATAATATGCGGTCGTTCCATCTCGCCGAGCAAGTTCCTAGGTATGGCGTGTCGCGGCGACAATGCCCGTACTTTCGAATTACTTTCAAATTATGCGACGACGAGCACCCTAGACCCGTAGCCGCGCGCGTCGCGACGCGTCGGTCATCAGAAATTAACCGAATCGCCGAGCCAACCCTCTATAAAGGTATATTCATGCTACAGTTTTGTCTGTCAGACAAAATCCGGGTTACACTGGTTTTGTATCTTACATTCATGGTGCGTCTTATGTCTTTTGGTTCCTTGGCATATTTCGTTTCGTGTATTTCGGGCCATATATCTTGAACCTTTCGAGAGCGCGTTGACAGCTCCTGCTGTGCAATTGCGCATGGCACAAAAAAAAGGTTTTAGGGCTGGGGGCTCCACAGTTCCTTAGGTAAACTATCGGTTTATCTTCTCTACAACATCAGGCACTATGTACCGCACTATGGTCCAGGAGCCATTTTCTTGGCCAAAACTATTGTAGCGTTATTTCAAGGTTTAATGTTATATTATTATAGGTCGTTGGATTCGTCTTGATACCAGTTAGAATATTATGAAGTAAAAAATACATTTTAACATTTAAAAAATCAAAATAATTGTTATTGTTCATTGAAAAGAATTTTTTTCGAAATTTTATATATAGAAATCAGTAGATGTTTAAATACTGTTCAACTTTCGTTCGAAACATTTTTTCCTCAGATTATTGGAAACCTTTGAAAAATTGTGTTAATGGGGTTCTGGGAACCCTCGCGGTTAGGGTAGCAAACGTCACGTTGTGCCTTTCTTCCGAACCATCTAAAGACGCCAAAGACACCAAAAACTAGCATGACACAAAAATTCTGTCTTATGTCTTTCGTCTTATGTCTAGCACGGGTAGCATGAATATACCTTAAGCCGTCACACGTACTCTGTAATTTAAAAAAAAAACTATTTAGGGCTGTCATAAAAGTTATGTTCCGTAGAAAAGGATATCTTGCTTGATCGTGTCGATAACAAAATTTCCGAGGGAACAATATTTGTACCTTAGGTGTCGTTGGGTTAGGTTAGCTTCGTGTTTGTATCGAACAATTTCAGCTATTTAATCCCGTAATATTATACGAAAGTATCGGTACTATCAATCTTTAACCCATATCTAGTTGCTGCATGAATTTCAGTCTCCGCGTAGCAGAGTGTGCTATTACAGAAAGGCTTTCTAAAACGTGAGCGATTTAAAAGTTATAATTTCGCCGCTATGAATAATGCAATACCGGCCAAATTATTTTAAATTGTTTAAATTGAATGTTGTGATAGGCCGTAAGGACGGTGCACTTGAATTACCATTATTTCTAGTCGGTAGAATATTATGATAGGAAATTGCATTATTACTGTGGATCATATAATTTCAATCTGTTTAAATGTATCTCCAGCCATGGAATAAGCGTCGATCATCTATTCAGTGGGAATAACAAAATGGTACAAATGTACGTTTTTCATTTTATCAATGATTACATTTTACATCTATAGTTGTTTTATTTGGGTAATCGTTGTAAAAATTCCCAACGTTTAGTCCAGTCAACGAATACTTGTAGGGGGTTAATGGAAGGAACACAATTTTTGACTGTGGGACTTTGTTTGGAGTAGTTAGGAGATGAAACATACTAAAAGTCCCCACTCCTAGGAGGTGAGCGGGGTGCAGGGGGGCGCGTAGAAGGTCCCGTTTCTCGGTTTTTCGCTTATATCTCGAAAACTAGGTGTCCTAGCGATAAGACCATTGTATAAAAAATTAATGCTGATAAAATATGCCACAAGATTGATTTCATTCAGTTTTTCGCTATCTCGCATAGTTTCCGAGATATTCGCGCTCAAAGTTTACTAATTTTGAAGATAAAATAGTAAAATCATCATATCTTCTTGAAGGAAATTTAATGCTTAACAACTTTCTTTGTCACGACTTTTTCGTAGGACGAGGGGCTGAAGAGTTAGTTAGTCAAATAAGGCAAAAAACGTGAGGCAAAAATGTTTTTTTTTCAAAATTAGTGAACTTTGAGCGCGAATATCTCGGAAACTATGCGAGATAGCGAAAAACTGAGTGCGATCAATCGTATGGCACATTTTGTCAGAATTAATTCTGTATACAGTGGCCTTATCGCTAGGACGCCTAGTTTCCGAGATATAAGCGAAAAACCGAAAAACGGGACATTCTACACGCCCCCCTGCACCCCGCTCTCATCCTAGCAGTGGGGACTTTTAGTATGTTTATCTCCTAACTAGTCCAAACAAAGTCCCAAAGTCAAAAATTGTGTTCCTTCCATTTCCCCCTACAGCCCCCTTTTAAGCATTCATTGACTGGACTAGTTAGGAATAAAGAAAATCCTATGTACCGGCGAAGAAACTGAGGGGTTAATAAATACGTAAACACTATACGGCAATCAGCTTAAATTGTCCGTGGCTGTTGGAAGAATCGCGACGGTGGTGCAGACGGGTTAAATCCGTCGGTGGTGTTCTGCGTTTCGTCGGGTAAATATCGACGCGAAGCTGGACCGTCGAAAAATTGGTTCGAAACGACGCAGACCAGATAAGTACGTTCGCGGGTACGGCAGACAGAACGAGTGCACCGGGTGCACTCGTCCCTGACGTGTGCAGAGAGGGAAGGAAGAGAGACACGGGCCGAGCTGGGCCGAGCCGGGCCGGGCCGGGCCGGTCGTGGAAGAGGAGAGAAAGAAAGAAAGAAAGAAAGAAGAGGAAAAGAACAGAGGAGTCGGCATGAAGTGAAACGTTGCTCGTGTGTGCCGGCTGCCCTAGAGTGGGGCGGGGGACGAAAGACGGGGGGAGGGGGTCGGTGCGACCGGGGGTACGGAAAGAGGAGAATGAGGGGGTCGCAGGAGGTCGAAGGGGGTTGACGGAGAGGTTGTGGGTGGTCGGAGGCGAAACGGGGGTTCCTCGCGTGCAGCCTTGACATGGGCCAGGAAATCAATGGGACCTCCAACACCAACGCAAACTCGGTCAGTCGAGCCGCGCAACGGCCCATGCCTATAATTCGCAGTCGCACGCGGGAATGTTCGGCATCGCCGGCGAACAATCGATGGATGGCGGGATCCAATCGAGCAAATGCCAGTTTTTTTTTCCGCCTAACCCGGGGACCGCACCGGCGTTCTTTCTTTCTTTCTTTCTTCTCTCTTCGTTTTGATTTTCTGGTTAGAAACGTATATTGGGACAAGCACGGGGACCACACCGGCGTTCTTTCTTTCTTTCTTTCTTTCTTTCTTCTCTCTTCGTTTTGATTTTCTGGTTAGAAACGTATATTGAGACAAGCACGAGGACCACACCGGCGTTCTTTCTTTCTTTCTTTCTTTCTTTCTTCTCTCTTCGTTTTGATTTTCTGGTTAGAAACGTATATTGGGACAAGCACGGGGACCACACCGGCGTTCTTTCTTTCTTTCTTTCTTCTCTCTTCGTTTTGATTTTCTGGTTAGAAACGCATATTGGGACAAGCACGGGGACCACACCGGCGTTCTTTCTTTCTTTCTTTCTTTCTTTCTTCTCTCTTCGTTTTGATTTTCTGGTTAGAAACGTATTATTGGGACAAGGGGCTGAAAGGGGGTCGGGGGGCGGTGGCTTCGGCAGGAAGAGGTAAGGGGGATTAGAAAGCGACACGAACGTCGAAATGCCGACGCTGCTTCTAATGTTACCACACGGAGATCGTGACCTCGATGAAACGTTCATTATTCGGTACACGGCAGTCGATTATCGGAAACGATGGATGCGCACCGACGTTTCTTTGCCAGTTAGCTCGTCTGGAGAACGAGATCCGCCGACCCACTGACGGCGCGGATCGCCTCTCTGTTCAATATTTGAGATCGATACCCCCCGGTATTCTTGTATACGGGGTGTTCACGCAATTACTGGGACGACTAGACCGGTTTTCTTGCAGATTATGCGGTCGCTAGAAAATGTACAGCGTGCAGTACTGGCACAGTTTATTTAGGAACAACTTTTCAAGGAGATTCACCCGTTGCTTTACCATTCTCCTCACGGTCGCAGTGATTAGAACACTGCTGTGTCTCTAATCACTTCTTAGAAGCTTCACGATTGATCATATAAATAGCTCCTACACAAATCTATTTTTGCTAATCAAATATTGAATTGATATTTAACACAAAATAAAGCTGTACGAAGAAATAATATATTCTTCTCTATAAAAAGAAAACAAACAAATTTTCGATTAGATAGTTTTGCATAGTGATACGTGTTTACTCGAATCTTCTGTTTACTACCGCACGGTCTATCGGATTCCAAGCTGGTTCTCTTTGTTTTGGAAGACACTGAATATTGATTCTGGTGCAACAGTACAGTACAGTAGAGTACAGTACAGTATGGTACAAACTGTTCGATTATTATTATTAAACTACGGAACATTACGCATTATTGCAAATACCTTCAAGAAATTATATGGTAAAAAATATAATAAAATTACCATCTTTTATTTTTTTCTTAACCCTTAGCACTCGAGTGGCGACTCAGAGTCTCCACAAAAATTGCTGTGCTGTTATTCAAAATATTGTTTACATTATTAAATAAGTTGGTGGCTAATGAACTGTATGAGGTGTTATATTAATTACATTCTAGGTCGGAAGAAATGTTTAATTTTCGAGTTAAAATAGCTCCTAGTGCAAAGGGTTAATTTTTGAAAACAACTTTGAACCAATTTTTGACTGATTTCAGTATCTTTGGGCTATAAAATTGTGTATTTCCATAAATCTCTGCAGTGTAGTTATTGTCTGACGAATCTGCTTCAATCTCGTGCAGCATTTTCATTATTTATACAATAGTTGTAATAGAGAAATTCGATTTTGACGATTGAAAGGGGTACTCACGGCCGACAATGTTCGACGGTTTATCAGGTAAAAATAAACTGTGATAGATCGTTTCGAGCACACCTTGTGGGTGAGATAGCGATACAATGTCCATTGCAATGCCTGTCCCGATGATGGCACCGATACCGATAGCTAGGAAATGAGACGACGTTTTGAAGGAAACGTCAAACAGTTGACTAAGGACATGATGATCGCGAATGGAAACAAACGTCGACTTTCTTCTCGGTTTTTAACACAACCAATTCTTACTCACCTTTCGTTCTCGACGTTTCCATTCCCGTGGAATATCCTTTCGGAATTCCAGCATTCCAGAAATTTCTTCGATTACTTTTTCCATTTATCAACGGATCAGATCGCTGTCGATAACCTGTTCATTCTTTCGAAACATGCTGATAACAGAATCCTATTTAAAGATTGCTCACGGCTATGCATCTATTTGGTATTTATCTGAAACACAAGAAAACATGAAATTTTTAATACCACTAAATATAATCGTATATCCGCAGTATTAATTTCACGTAAAGTTCTCTCGCGAGCCGAACATATAATTGATCTATTAAAAGAAGTCTATCGATTTGACACTGCGATCTGTGACCTCGTGCATTATCAACGTAATCGACGATTCAATTCAGATAACAAAGCTCTGTCGTGGGTTACAAGCTTTTTCCGCGAATTTAAACTCACCAGCCATTTTTTACACGTTGTCATACTTCTTGAATTCATTTGTTACAAATACCTTGTTGTACAAACTATCGATTCTTGATGAAAATAATTATTTTAATGCAAAATAGACATTTTAGACGACACCTTTGTTTATGCTTCGAACACTAAAGTTTTCAGATTCACTATACGCGAGTAATTAAAAGGGAATACAATATCGCAACACGATTAATAATAATTACCATCTTTCTTATAATTGCAATCTACTATAGGGAGTTATCAGCATTTCGTGCAATGGTCTTTTTCAGCATGATTGCGATCCGACGTGCGAACCATGATCTCTAATTCCCGGTGTGAAAATATTCGAAATAAATAAAGACATGCAACCTTCGGCCGTCGAATTGTAGGCCATCAATAAGCGAACCGTTTCTATTTACACTCCCTATTTATAATAAATGACCAGATCGGTTTGTGTACAGTAGTACGTACACGTTCTTCTATCACATATACCTCCGAAGACGGTGGTTCTTCTAGAATAACCTAATGGGAAGTAATTGCAATTCGTTTCTTCAACGTGGTCTGCAACCGAAGCTATATGTAGATATATGTCCGAGCGGCAGAACCTTGACGAGAGCGTGGCCAGGGCTGCCAATCAATGGCGAGGACATCACCCTCGGCGACTAACGTCTGCGTCCTTGATCGTCCGTTCGCCGCTACCGATAAAGCGGCTACTGGTTCGAAACAATTGCACTGCCGAGGACGCGCAACTCTTTTTCGCTTACTTCCATTCCGCATTTTTCGCCAATCGAGTCCGCTTCTCAATCCTGTGCAACGTTTTTATCCAGGCCTCTATTCCAGATTTCAGGCGAGTTTCCCTGGCATCATTTGGTTGGAAAAGCGCTAAAAAAAAGTTAATTTAAAAAAATTTTCCGCGAGATGAAAAATTTTTGTATCCGAGATAGTTGAGTATATGAGGAATCTTCTTTCTCATTTAATAAGGTCAAGCAGGATTCGCGAAAGTTAATGTTTCAATCTTAAACGTCATTCACTTATTTTTAAACGTCTCAATGGAATTGTGCAAATTTTAAGTATTAATAATATAGATATAATGCTCCGAATGGAAGTTAGAAATTAATTTTATAGGACATGAAAATCTTATAGTTCCGAGATTTAATGTTGTTAGCGATGATATCCTGGCGTCATACATCATCATCCTTCATCCTTCCCTTCACGGTAGCCTTCGCCAGTTCTACACGTGAGCATCGATCAAGCAAGTTGTCTAATACTTTCAAATCGCTTCAAACTAACCCCACCATTGAACACCGCGAATTTAAACAATGGGTTCTTATGTTCCTTAATCCTCGGAACCAGTTGCATAAAAGTTATTTAAATTATAATGTACAACGGACTGGAATTACTAACGTTAAGATTTAGAAGAGAATTCAAGCGCTACAATTTTATTACCGTTTCCATATTTTACGTTCGCGCTCTGTCTCTTTAACAAAACGTTTCCGAGCTTAAACGAACACAGAATTTTCCCCTTACATTTATTCGCGAGATACGTAGAGACGCTTTGATCATTTAATCGTGCAAAGGTTGTGCAGCTGATCTGACGAACGCACGCGGAATCTTGTCATAAATATTTGTGTACAAGCGCATTGCACAGGCTGCTCACAAAGAGCACCTAATATATGATGTAGTAAATCTCCGCGTGTTACGTAGAGAAAATGTAAGAAACGACGTGGGACGAAAATATACGAAAATACGAGAAGCTTGATTTCATTTTGTAAACTCGGAACGTAATTGTTTATGCTCTTTCACCGATTTACCAGTGTGCATTTATTTCACTCTTCGACAAGAGAATATTATTTTTTACCCTTTTAGTGCCGATATACGTATCGACATCGGCTATACTTGCGAAAAGCTCCGACGACGATATATCGCTGCCCGGCACTAAAAGAGTTAAAAATAGATATTTAGATAATGGAAAAATGGATAATGGAAAATAGATTTCAACTTACTTAGGCTCGATACTTTTCGCCCAGGTTCAACTATTTCGGTCGGCACTGAAACGATTAATAATTATTGATTTACGGATGGAAATATAAATTTTTAAGAAATTACAATGATTAATAGCAAATACGAATTTGGTTATTTTTAAGGATCCTTCCAAATATTGTATTTATTTTTCATCGTGTCGAGACTTTAACAATCTACTATAAATGTATAAAATTGTTAGACCAATTATTATTAACTATTATGTAGGAAAAAATTGTATTGTTTAAACAATTGAAGTATTTAGAAATTTGTTTCATTCTGTATCTACAATACAGAAAAATATCTTTCTTATCTCGAATTACAAAGAATGCTATTATTACCTCTTTAATATCGAATAGAAGAAAACTTCAGCGAAATATTTTTGTAAAACCCTAGTAACACAAATATACTTCCTATTTAATACTGTGACGGCTATTTTTAGTTTGGGTCGTCACATAAATACGTTCGGTTATGTTCAATATCACTTTTTATTTATTAATAAAGTACAGAATTATATTCGATCAGTTCCATAATTCCTGCCTGTATATTTACAGTGGGCCATAACTAGAACTTATTTTTATGCAAAATAAAAATGATCCAACTTAATTATAAGAAACAGAAGTTACATGCAAATGTATGTATTCCTTCTCTTAATAATTTTTCAGCGTCGAAAGCAATATAAGAACATTCTTAAATTCGTGTAAAGTTTTATATTTCATCTATCAATTTTTGTCATAATTGCATAAAAGTCTACTTACATCAGCTCCCCTGAGAAAGAATTTTTCAGATCGGCGTCTAAGGGTGTTTTTGAACCAGCGGCGTAGAGAGAGTGAGAAGAAAGTGTTCGAAAATGTTGAAAGGCGGTGTACCGCCACGCAGCTCCGGTTACTCTGGAAATAATTATTTCGCGTTTTTGGTCGGCGAGAGAAAAAAAAGCAGCATCGCATTAAAAGGATCGGAAAGAAAAAGGGATTAATCACAGCGAAAGACATTAGAGTCCCGAAAAACGGCGTTCACTGGATGAAGAGGCGAACTATGCTTTTTTTCAATCCGGCATGGCAATAGGATCAGAAGCAGCGCGGCGCGGCTCGGCGCGGCTCGGCGCGAGTATGCGTAAAACGTGTACGCCGAAGCATTCGGTCCGCGAATACAGAGTATATGGACGGCGTAATGTGTGCACCGTAGTGCAGGTGTAATAAAAGAGCTTTCTGGGTCGCATTAAGGTAATGCTTCTTCCATGGCGGGGGCTAGACTGAGCGAGAGGCCCTGCTGAAAGTTAGGCGAAACGACGCGACACGGCGGAACAAGGGCCGCCGGACTTTTCGCCGAATTTTTAAAGGGCGAGTCGCGCGCGCGATCTTTGCCTTCTTGACGCCCCGTTTCCTTTTTCCTTCGCGCACGATGCCACGGGATGCCGGGAAATTGTTGTATGGAAATTCGCACCACCTTGCCGGTCCGACTAAATGACTCCTCTCGGATTCTTCAGACTTCCGTTTTCCAAAGAAAACCCTCTGTGACAAGTTTCGAGTCGGTACCCCCTACCGCAAGGGTAGTTACAGGGTGAACACAGTTTTCTGCTGGACAAAAAATTACGAATAAATTCACGGACTTTCTATCCAGTAGCATACACCACAGTGAATTGTTTGAGAATTTTTGGTCGCAAAATCGATTTTTGAAAAAATCCTGAAGCAAAAAATTACCGATTTTATCTCGAAGTTTTCAGACCACCACGTTCATATTATTATGTTAGCTGTGTCTCATTATTAATGTGTATTTTTCTCAGAATTTTCGAATTCTGTGAACATGTTTGAAAAAATTGGAAATCTGCAAAAATTCTAGGTCCCAGGGTAAGACAAATGACAATATTAAACAATCTCCGAAGGAAAAAGGTGTTCGCCGAAGAGCGAGCGAGTTCATCGGTTAATTAATCGAGATCCAATAGCGCGGACGATAAATTATGATTTCTTTATTGATCCTTCCGTACCCCCCGTGAACGGCGTCCGATTTTTTTTTTAATTCGTTTTTTTCCGAACGGTTTCCTTACGACCTGCATTCAACCCTGAGATCGCCGATTACTGGGAGAGTCTATTAATATAGTAATGAATCGAACGATGAAACCCGATGCGTCATTGACTAGACGCGATACTATTAGATAGCCCCGCGAGCAACTTCGCGAAATCGATTACGTCTATGTCAGGGTCGCGCGTTGCCGTTTATCTAACGCGTGTCGCGTTCTTTCAACCATGAAAACCGTTAACGACGTAACAACGTTCAACACCCGGCATTCGACAGTACTAAACTGTTACGAGTCGCGATCTATGGATCGCGCGCGTTTCTCAGCCAGTTTCTTAATCGTCTCCAAAGGAAGTAGCATTTGTCCTGCAAGATTGCTATTGGTTCGAAGAATTCCACTGAAGTTCAAACACAATTTTTAAAAAAAGATAACAGCTGTATAAATTATCCTGTTATAGATCGTGCGAGAGTGTGGATGTTTTATTTTAAATATTGTTTACGGAAATATTGTGGTATTTTTAACGAATATTAATTATTGGCGTCGTTGGCATTACCAATCTCATGGTTCAGTTAGACTTGAAATGTTAAGATCCACCATTTTATAATAGACATTTGGCTCGAGGTATGACAATAGCTATTTTTACTTTAGGATACAGTATTTCAACAAAACAAATGAGGATCACCCCTAATAATGTGATCAGAGTCGGTACACTGCACAGAGAAACATCCCTGAAGGGTTAACATCCAATTAGGAGAATAAAAGAATATACAACAACAAAACCTGCGAACAATTACCACTAGATGAGCCCACCGTACACAGATTCTATGCCGAAAGACAAGATCGTATCAAATTAATCTGAAGGATGCGAGGGCCGAGTCCCGATAGCTCGGCGTGTCATTATTCCATAAAACAAGCACAATACGCGCGCCCACTTAATAACTGCGGTGCAAAAAGTGTTCCCATTTCAAAAGACTACATCGCAGATGTCGAGAGAAAGAGAGAGAGAGGGAGACAGAGATAGAGGGAGGTAGAGAGGGGGGATGGGGGTTAAAGAAAACGCAGTCGAATAAATTGCTGGCCGAAAAAAAGGGCTATGGTATATACGAGAGGGTAGCTTTTCGACTGAGCATTAGGAAAGGGGGTCTACCAGTGGTTGAAGCAATCCCCTAATTGGATAAAACTCAACGGCAACCCGGTAACTGGTAATTTCCCTCCAGCAACGTAATTACTGGCTCGTATTTACGTAGATCTGTGCGCAGAGCAAGGAGGCACACTGTGGTGCGAGCGCAGGTTCACCTGGCTAGCGTATAACCAGGTGGAGAAAGAAAGAGAGAGAGGGAGAGAGAGAGAGAGAGAGAGAGAAAAGCAGCAACAGCACCAACAGCAAACCCTTTCTGTGTATAAAAAGCCATTGCAATCTCGTGGTATACTGGCACGCTAATGGGGCACTGATATAATTAACTGCTATACGTACGCTCTTATCGAACCCTACCGACGACGTTGCGACGCCGCCGGTACCGCTGCATACCTTGAATAAAAATAGCGCTAATCCGATATATAACGGGTAACGCTTTGATACCAGACCGGTGTGCCAGCAGGGGAAGGGCTGGCACACGCAACCACGTCATTTTCTTCGGTTTCCCTTACCCGGCGGCCGTCTTATGTCAATGCGCAACGCGTTTCCGTCCGCGTTACTTCCGTCGCACCGATCGAACCGTTTCGAGCGGTACAAGGGAAACTGCGTCTATTGACGCAACGTTGACGCATTCGCCGCCACGCCGCATCGTGGTCCCGATCGAACCGATTCGGTGACAGTTTGTCAAAAAGTCTACCTAGACTTCCTACTACTTGGACGTTTCTTTCTTCGTGTAATCATTTCAATTAGTGGATAATAACATAACACGATTTTGTTAACACTCACAGTTGATCCATTTAATCCGCATCTGTAGCTATCAATAATTGTATGTTAAAAGTAACCAGCTTTCATGAGATGTAATTTCTATAGGATAGAGAAAGAACTTGCCTTAAATCCGAATTTTCGAATAGTAATCCAATAGACTGTAACAATGTTTCCCTCCGAATGTAATTTGAACGTTTATCACTTGCTCGATATAGATCTGAAATAATTACATAAATTAATAACCAAACAATTATAAATGTCCAACATTTCAGACCGTATACAGAAGAATTCCTGGTACTTTTTTCCATCAGAAGTTACACATAGAAATGAAAATACAATACGAGCCAGCGACGAGCACGGGCCGAGCACGACGAAAGTAATTAGTTCTACTGAAGTTGATAAAATGGTCGGGAATCACAATGTGTAAAATTGTCACAAATTGAATTTAATGTTTCGATGTTTAATCCATCGGTGACCGGCCGTTCCACTCGTCTGCGGCTAATTTTCAGCTGGCGCAAACATTGTCGGCCGTGCCGAAAATGTCCCCATTTAATTCGAGTACACTGTTTTCGGCCGAATGGAAAGCAATGTTCATTATAACCGAACACGACGATGTCCCCGATGCCAGCAGGGAATATACCGTGTCTTGCAAATTGCACGAATAAACAGTCGTCGAAATTGATGTCCATTAAAATGAGCAATGCGGTCGAAGACGTCAACTGCATTTGACGATCGGGTAATCATTAAACATCAGAGTACTAACCGCTGATTAAAACACCGGCTACGTGATTCCGACTATATATTTCAAAACACATGTATCGCATTTGCGCACTCAACGCGCCGTACCGCGCCACGCTACGCGCCCTGACCACCTGCCGTGTATTAATTGGTCCATAATTTATGTATCGGGACCAAAACGATCACTATCGTTTCCTTGAAGAGTTTCGTTCGAGCTTCCAATTATTCTGCGTCAATTCTGCGGATTTTAGAATTCTAATTGAGTATACTGTAATGACTGTACATATTCGTATCATTATTAATAACAGACCGAACAATATTGCAACAACGAGACTCTAATTGAGAATACTGTAATGACTGTACATTCATATCAAATGTTACATCAATGTCGATCGTAAGTTGCTAAAGCAAAATTTGAATGTTTTCGGCACATTGGTTCGATCAATTAATACTAAACACTATTTGCAAATTAACGCAATATTGTTTCTCAACGTTTCGATCTTCATTTAGATCATTATCAAGAGAATTACAATAACATTGCGTCTGTAAAATAACAATGAAAAATACAATATATATATATATATATATATATATATATATATATATATATATATATATATATATATATTGTGAAAACAACATCGGAAAATTAACCAAAAAATAAAATTAACGAAAACCTTACTCACTTGCTTAGTGTCGCAGGGAAATTTTTCTTAAAATTCAGAAACATTTTAAAGACTACCATGTTGCTACTCGTACAGTATACATGGAAGTGAGAAAACGTTTAGACATTTGGAAATATATGTAACGGATCATCAATCGATCTATTTGCCAAATCCACATTTGGCGGTAAATTCAAACATATATCCTACTACAAAAATGTAACCTTACTAAGTACATCTGCCAGTATACCAACAAATAATATGGTTTTTTTTTTTAAATTGACATTCAAATTAGTTTGACCACATTGTATACAATTTAATGTATGTGATAATTAATGCATAAAGTGAAATTAACATAAGGATTTAGAAAACAATAGAATTAACAATTTATATTTAATATTTAGAAACAGTATTGTGTTAATTTGCAAATAGTGTTTAGTATTAATTGATCGAACCAATGCGCCGAAAACATTCAAATTTTGCTTTAGTACATTCATATCATTATTAATAACAGACCGAACAAATATTGCAACAACGAGACTGTGTTCTCAGAATTACCCTATGGTAGATAAAATAACACGTACCAAGCAGATTGAGCACGTGCTTGAAATTATTGTTTTTTCATGAAGGAGGTATAGTAAGCTAACTGATCAATCATACCAACTTATAGTTCAAGTTTATACATTCAGTAACTGCGCTGTCACTAAATGTAATATTAACAATTAAAATGTGTGGAAGGTGATAATTGAAAATGGTAAAAATCGATTGCCTCTTTGACAATTTTCTAACAATAAATAATAAGTATTTTTGCTGCAAGGTTCATAATTATAGTTTCACGATTTCTAACCTTTGTAATTTCCATCTGTCAATCCGTCTTTGCAATCTATTTTATAAAACATGATAGAATAATTACACACAGCTGACGATGTCGAAAAGGCGGGAAGAAGAAGACCATAGAATATAAAACATCTAGACTGACAAATGCGCACGCACCAATCGCGCGATCGAGAATCAATATGAGGGCGCCACGATCGCCTTAACCTAAAAGGTGCATTTCGAACGCAAATTGAAATACGATTTACAATGTCTTACTGTGCCAGCTATATTGACAGACCCCTAGAGACTTATATGTCTTCTGTCTACGAGCTGCGTGGACCAATATTGTGTTGAAATGACAAGTTGACTAGGTAAAGGAATGTGGAACTGATTGGCGTCTAATAGCTCCGCCACAATTTCGGATTGTGTAACGAAGAAACCTCAAGGGATTACGAAAGTGTCAAAGGTAAAGCGAAATACCTATCTTGCTCCTATGCCTTCTTATTAACAAAAACTTGTCCCTGTACCTTTGCTGTACCAGCAATTATTAACCAATTAAGAACAGGATGTCTGCAGATTTTCCTTAATTTAACACTAGGCTTCAGGCAGAATTGGGAAAAAATTTTCATCTATATAAAACTTTCGAATAACGAATGAAAGATAAAAAATTTTTATTCATTATTCGATGGTTCGCGTTCGTTGGCAATAGTTATGGAAAGATTTATTCGAAGCCTTCGAATAAAAGATGAAAAAATTATTCGAAGTTCGAATAAATCCGCTTTGTATAAAAAAATAATCTTTATTAGTCGGATAAATTCTCGTCGAATAAAGATACTTTTTGTATTAAAACCATCGAATAATGAATAAAAATTTGTTTTTTGTCTTGTATTCGTTATTCAAAATTTTTATTTAGATGAAAATTTTGCCCAACTCTGATTTCAGGCTAACCTGGCTATTTTACATTACTTCGTAAAAATAACGAGATAATGTACCTATTATTATTATTAGCTATTATTAGCTATTTTTTACAAATAATATATGCCCACAGAAATTTGTTGAAGGGTGAGGAATATTTTATTGTTTTGTAATTTTTCCCTTATTTGTAGGACTGCCTGAAAAAATTCCGGATTTATCTCGACGGCCCCAACCATAACGGGAAGCAGGGTAGAAGTTACAGTATTTTATTCACTACTGATTATAACCGAGTCCCTTTTTTCCGGGATGTAATTGCAATGCAATTGTAGCATGAACGCAGCAGCGGATCGCGCTTGCCCTTCGACCTGAACTTTTCCTTCGATTACCCGCATTTCACTCCGCGGCGAGCCGCGAGCCGCGAGATTGCATACCCTCGAACCAACTGGCGCACCTTGAATAGAAACGACAAGGCAGCGGCACGCAGACCTTCCTTTCCTTATCAGGTATCGTGACCGTGCTATCGCACACGTGAACGCGTTTCATTGGAAATTTTCCTTTCGATCCGCACTCGCCGCACGTTTAATTAACATACAGCCGCCGTCGCCGCCGCCGCCGCCGCCGCCGTCGGTCGCGGTCGGGCGCAGGGGTAACGAAAGAGGGGACCGTTTATTCCGATGCTGTTGCGAAATGTGTGTCACGGGAATCAGGTGACCGACGAATGTCGATGGCTCTTAACACTAGAAAGATTGACTGCTTTTGGGCAATATAGGTATAACACACACATATATATATACCGGAAATGAAGGAGGGGGGGAGGTAACTACAACTATTAATAAACGCATTTGTATGTTGTACAAAAAGTCACAAAATTCAAAAATCAGCTATAAAAAGCAGTCAAAATGATTTCCTTGAGCAATCTAGTGTTAAGGGGCTACGGACTTTCCGTAAAATAAACAAAATCGGCTCTTTGAACGTGGTTAGCATGGTCGGTCTGAAATAGATTTTAAAAGTTATATTTGCAAATTCGCAAAATTGATGGATGTTCAGCTGATGCATTTATGAGAAAAATTAATTGGTGGCACAAACGAGTGAAAATATTAACCAATTTTACCACTAGGATGAGTCAAATTGTTTTTCTTCTTTTTACAATTAATGATACTTTTTTATAAACTTCTATATTGAAGATAATATATTATGATTAATGATCATATCGTATCTGTAATTTTGCTAGACAGTATATGAAATTCCAAATCGCCACCTACTGGCCAGCTTTATTTACAAGTAATTAAACTGAAAATAAGGTGTAAACCGCAAACGTTTTATTCTTAACGCTCCTTCCATGTTGTCATGGTGAATCGGGCTTTTTTTCTCCCACCTGTTGCCGAACGCCCTGCATATTGATCCCCATCTATTATTTTTTAATACGTAGAATATTGACGTTTCAAAATCGTTCGAGCAGTAAGTAGAAAAAAATTCACCTCACGCAGAATAGCACGAAATGCCGGAATCTAATAAGTGGCATAAGTCAATATTTGTCTGTGTGGTTTAACAGTACACCTCAAAAGATCAATCTTCGTTAAATAAAATAATTGTAATGTAATTTTAGCGTGGCTAGCATGTGACAAACGTCCTTCGAAATTATCGGGTTTTATAGAGCTTTTATTTAATACTTCATTATTCAATGATTAGAGTAGCAACAAATAACAGAGTTCTAATACGTTGGACCGTAAAGGATTAAGGTACCTGGAGAATTCCTCCGACAATAAATTTCTGGCATGGGTCAAAATGACCCGCTACCCACGTGGAACTGGGTCAAAATTGCCCGACATCCGTGGGGTATGGGTCAAAATGACCCTGCGTCGCTATTTCAGCGAGGTCCGAGGGTTGAATCCGAGACTCCTTGAAACTCGCACGAAAACCTGCGTCCGAATGAAATTCGTTTTTTCTACCGGCCCGTGACGGAGTTTTGCGTAACGTTGTTAATTCCCCAACTGGCTTTAATGGACGGACCGGGAGAGCTGGTATGCGCGTCAGACACGACCTGGATTAATCCAGGAATCGGTATTTTTTGCACGTTGGTGCGAGAGGATGTTTAGGAATGTACAGAAAATCTCCGCGTGACTCGCGTGACCCCGTATAATATTCATCCCCTTGCGCGTCACGAATTAACGACCTCATGCAAAATTCATTTTTTTTCTTTTCGCTGTTCCCCTTGCACGGCAGTTTTACAATTTGTTTAACGCGAACGGCGCAACTGGACACTGAGACGTGGTCACATTCTGTTTCGTTCAATAACATTCCGCTTTACGTGCGATTACGTTGATGCGTGCGAAACCTCCGCCAATTTTCTTTTTTTTTTCATACCGCTATTAAAGTTATACTACAAGCTTATGCTTTCACCGATTTTTCATACTGTTGGCAACGTTATGCCGTGAGGTGACACTTTTCACTTTTATTGTTTATATTTGATTAAATCGGTACGCTCTGTCCTACGTCAACTGCAATATGCAATTACCTATTTTTAATTGTAAATGATAGCTTAAAAGCTACTGCAGTAAAATTTGTTAAAACGTACTGTAATTATGGATCCAGAAAAAGTGATGAAAATATGGTAAATAACATCTACAGAATTCGACAAAATTAAAGTTGAAATATTCCTTAAAATATTAATTGCAATTTTTTAATTACGTGCTGCATCGAATACTGCATAGGAAATTATATGTTTCTATTTGACAAAAACGTTTCAAAATTGAAGGTGACCTTGAAATCTCCGAAGCTCTTTCACCTACAAAAAAAACTGTTTCTGTGATATTGTAGTCCTCTTTATACTTCTTAAGCAAGATAGTACTAATATGTACATATAGGACCACCCTGTATACGCAGTCAAAATCAAAAGGTTAGAGATTGCAAGTCCGAAAATGCTGATAAAGAGCAAGTTCTACACCACAAAAATACCTGCTACATTCGATGATAATCCGCTAAAGAGACCGGGTCGCAAACCAGCATGCATCGTTTAAAGCTTCGGAGGATCCTGGAAGGCTTAAAGAATCGTTTACAATTCAAATCGCAAAACACGAGCGCGGCTGGGGTTCTATGGAAGCGCGGGCAAATCTTTCCGTAACTAAAAGTCATTTTCATCGTCTGTCTGAGGCTTGTGTAACGCGGTTAATTCCTCATCCACGTCAGTTAACCAGCGAGCGAGTTCACACGGACGGCAGCCAGGAACAGTGAAATCAGAGTAATCCGGCTGCCGGTCGTTTCTGCACGTTGAAACGTGTAGAACTGTATGTCTGCGTGTGTGTGTGTGTGTGTGTGTGTGTGTGTGTGTGTGTGTCGCTCTCTGGCTGTCTCTCTTTCGCCAGCTCTCTCCGAGACACCCGTGTACAGAGGCTGAGTGCCGGTGTGTGTGCAGCAGCAGAGTGGGCCCGTGTGGACATGTAGGTAGCACGAAGGCGCGATTACGTCGGCACTAGCATTATCGGAAAGTGCATTACCAGCGCGTCGATTGCAATACCCATGCGCGATTTCCAGCCTGTGCCGATTCCCGTTCAACCAGCCGGGAGCAACGATGCTCCTTGATCAACGCCGAACTATCGAGCGGGGATTACCGACGAATGCTCCCGATTATAAAGGCAGAATCGGGATTTCGGTTGTAAATTACTCGTCATCGGCGCGCGGCGTCCGCGACACCTGAACCGCGATCGTAAAAGATTAACGGATTATAATCATCGGAGACGATGCCTATACCCTTTCTAAAGACAGATTTCCAATTGTCTTTGACGAACCAAGCGAAATTGCTTGTCCGCGAGATTTCTCGATTCGAGGAATTTATAAGGATTTACGGTTTCTCGATTGCAGTTCCCCTCTTATTCGTCGCTGTGTATGCTGATGAATACAATTTGTTATTAAAAATCCAACGTAGGAAATAGTGTCCAGTAGTGGTATTTTTTAATATTTTTCTGAAATGTGCATTTAGCTGTATTAATTATTTCCATCGAGACAATGTTGAAAACATTATTCGTCGCTGTGTATGCTGATGAATACAATTTGTTATTAAAAAACTAACGTAGGAAATAGTGTCCAGTAGTGGTATTTTTAAATATTTTTCCGAAATGTGCATTCAGCTGCATAAATTATTTCCATCCAGACAAAGTTAAAAACATTTTTCGTCTTCGTTTTACCTGCCTGGCAAGTTTCAGGTATCGATCTATGAACTTCACCTGCAGCGTCGCTATAAATGTTAATTACGAATAAATGTCGTGTCATGCATTATTCGAACTCCTAAAAAGGGTAATAAAGTGCCACCATAATGTACATTGATTTGTAGCGAGAGGCTATGAATTAGTCATTTGCATACCACCCAAAGAAAGATTAATTACTCCGCCGGTCACGTTTAGATCATGCTACATTTTCATCTACTTTCGAAAACTGAAATATTTCACGGTAAACATAAATATATACTATCGATCTCAGTTATGTTACGTTCAACAATTTCCAGTCTATAAATATAACGTTGTGACAAGCTTAAACAAACTTCTACAAGTTTGCTGGTAACCTGTCGTCAATTAATATCTTGATGGAGATACTGACACTTGTCAAGAATGAATTATTTTATACGTCGCATGCTGTTTCACGTGGCATGACGATTTATTAAAATTGTACAAGAATAGCTCCAACGTAGAGTGACCTACGTGTATGAGTGAATTAAGTTGCAGTTTTAAAATAATCAGAGAAACAAAATTTTCATAAAAAATGAATTAATTCCAAATAAGTTCATGTGGTAGACACACGCGTAGACCACTCGGCATGTTTAGGCAGTGTCGCCCTTAGACCATATATACCTATAGACACGGCGTAGATAATTTTCCGTGTCCGAAAGATGAAATCAGCTGAAAGACACTGTGACGTCACATTTGTACAAGCTATGCTCATCGACGGTGCCTACGCTTGGCTTACATGGGGAGAGGGGGGTGCGCCATGTACACAGTACATGGAAAGAAATTATATTAAGACTTTATCTTGTGACGTCACAGTGTCCCATCATCTTTCGGACACTGAATTCTCGGTTTTCCTATACACATACTATACCTATGCCGGGTCTATTAGTATATATGGTCTAAGGTGTCGCCAGATTATTCCCCCACTCTACCTTCCCCTTCCGCCGCGGTCCGGTCACGTGACGCGTTTCGTCTCTGTCGTGTCCGGTACCGGCAGAGTGGGGGTAACTTGTTCCCCTCGACTGGCGACACTGTGCTTAGGTACATGCGACGGGGCGGTATTCCGGGGCCGAATGGGATAATTCCGTGACGGAGTTAGAAAATGATCGGGAATGCGACCGGCTCGAGAATCGATCAAATATAGCTGGTCGAGCCGAAATTCGTAGACCGTATTTACCCCGGACCGAACTATTTAAAAGCATGAACGTCAGCGGAGCCCAAGTGAAAACGAATTGGCGCGCCTCCGAGCACGAAACCGAGACAACATAATGACCTCGTCCACGTAGAATAAAACGAATCCAGGCTAGGCGAGGTATAAAAGGAATAGCAAAAGAGAATCTAAAGTGGCCGGTATCGCGAACGCAGATCTCCATTGCGTGCTAGATCCTCCTCCCTATGGCTAACCCGCTAACAATTGCAGGGCTATGCTTATCGGAAGTAGGCCGATACACAATGCTTTGCCTTTTCTTCCCGCATTTCCACACCTACCAAACCTATCTAGAACTAGGAAAATAAATTGCTCCGGCATTTTCTTCTCGGAGAGCTCTTGTACACATCCGATGGTGTGCAAACCACTTCTGGAAATGGTCACTTCAAATTACTTGACTATTGTCCGGTTGAAGTAGAGATTTGCGAATTCAACTTCTTGCTATAAAACTGGAAGAGAGAGTCTTCGTCGCAAGTCCGAATTAATATTGTATGTACAGTCAGTGTGAAAAGTATTCGTATACCCTTAGAACTTTTGTAAACGTGGACCAAACTTGAATTTTTCGGAAATGTTAGAAGGTTTAGTTTAGTGGGTGAATAATATTTTTTAAAAATTGCTATTGGTCGCAAAACATTCTACAGGGTGTTCGACTACAGCTCGGAGAAAATTTAAAGAGTGGTTCTCCAAAACAATATAAGTCGGAAATGGAAATAAAAATTTGCGATTTCGGCTTCGTTATTTAGTTATTACCCCTTCGCCTTAACCCGACGCTACTAAAAATTGCTGTACCATTATTCAAAATATTGTTTACATTATTAAATATGTTGGTATCTAATCAATAGACTCCGGGTTTTATGCATTTATGGCAAAAATAAGTACGTGCAATTTAGAACAGTGAAAAAATTCGAATACTTTAAGAGTACTAATTAATTATTTTCACTATATTAAAATTATTAGTAAACCACCCCTGAAATTTTCTCCCACCTGTAGTCGAACACCCTGTATATTGTAAGATGCAGATTAAGATTTTAAAAAACATAAAAATCGTGACCTTTAAAACGAATTATTTACGCATTACCTAGTCAATTGATCTTTCCGACATCTCGAAAAACCTCGAGCTGTTTGGTCCATTTTTGAACAAGTTATTTGGAGGATGCTCGAATACTTTTTACCTTGACTGTATGTACAGGGGGTAGAACCAGTAATGCAATCACTAGGAGGGAGGTACGGAAAAAATGAGAGATTCTTCTTTTTTCAGAAGTCCCGTTAATATTGTAAAAAGGTGTAATGGGGGTGGATGTAGTTCATCGGTACGGGGATAGAGGCTGTTCGCCGGGCGCATGAAATATTCGAAGAAAACGAACGAACGAAGGCAGGCAGGCAGGCAGGCAGGCAGGCAGGGGCGGAACGATCGTTCGAGTCGATTTCATTTTGTACATCCTGGCACGAACGGGGGTGGCTTCGCGTTTCCAGGAGCCGAACTCGTGATTGGCAGATCGAAGTAAGCCGCCGCGTTCATGTCAGGGGGAGCCCTCACTGGCGCGGAACACGATAAAGCGTAACTTTATGACAAGGTCCTGGTGCGCGCCACTCGCATGGAACTGTTCGCAAATCGTTCGAACTTTGTAAGACGGGTTTGTCGACGGCGAATGAACGAAGAGAGCGCGCGCCGATGCATTTAGGGTCACCGGTTGCGATATCGTTTCGCAAATAAACTTCCAGAAAAGAAATTACGAAACTGTCTCGGGCGCTCGACGAAGAAATGAGTCGGAGCGCGAGGCGTATTTAGAAACTGGGACAACCGCGCCGTGCTTCTTTCTTCGATGGAAATAAACAAAATTGTATCGTTCGATTGTGTCCCGTCCGTGTCGGTGTCGGTGTCGACTGTCGATGTCGATGTCGCCGTGTGCTCCTGACACAAGGTTGCACCTTTCCGTTGACATTTGTCTCACAATGATTTCAATCGCCCCGCTAGGATTAAACGAGACTGTTCAGCGGGTCTGACAGCTACACGATCTAACTTTCCTGGAATGATTTTATATATGAATGCAAGAAAAAAAAATGTTATACACGCTTCACCGTGGATTTGTAAGAAACGCACCCAGACGGAAGTACAACTATGATCGTTTTCGTTGCACATTTATTTTCATTGTTTTTATTAATGATAACCATTGAATATCGGTTACACATTTAGTTTCCCCTTTTAAATTATTTATAACACCAATATTATATTTGATTGGCGTCAACATATCGTGCGTTAATTATTCTTAGTAACTATCAGAATATAATTTAACTATTCAAACCGAATATTGACGTAATATAATAGAAATTCAATACTGTAGGACCGAATGGATTCTACATTATAATAATTAATATAATCACGAAGAGTTGTATAATCGTACATGTAAATCAATGCTTGCAGATCGATGTAACTTAAACCGATTATTTATAATGATTTTGTATAATTAACACGGTAACGTGAACCTGTATTTGCTAGCTAATATCATTTTTATTACTTTCATTGCGAGGAACAAATAAGAAAAATCTTAATTATTTATGACCGTCGAAACATGAAAAAAAGGAAGTTCCGAATCATTTGCCGAAATTCGTGTTGTATTTTTAAAAAATTGCACGATCGAGCTCTTATAATATATCGCGAACACAATAAATTAAGAACAATACAGTATTTTGGGAAACTTTTGTTCTGCGTTGAACTCGGTGACGTTAGTTCCGACGAGAAACTTGCATAAATATTCAGGTCGACAAGTACTATATATTTCTCGGTGACTCCGGTGACATAACCACTCTTTTCATACCCGGACGCTTTCCAGTATTCCAATTTCATTGCTCCGACTCGAGGCCTTATAAATAAAGGCCATAATTCGCGGCCGATAAATCAATATCGCTAAACAGCTCATAAATTCCGCTACGATAAAAGAATCACGAGCAGTATACAAAATATACGATACTCTCTCGATACGGATGCGTTTGAAGTATGCATGGACGATATTCGGATACAGTACGGTGAACCTTATTTTTCGACCAAAAAATTTTGGGCACGCCCCCCCCCCCCCCCCGCCCCAATATTGTTCTGTGTCATGAAAAAATGATATATCCAAAATTTTAAATCAAGCGGACGTCGGGAAGGCGTGCCTCATCGAGCGCGAAGGTCAAGAGTAAACCTTATTTTTCGATAAAAAAATTTTGGGCACGCCCCCCCCCCCCCCCAATATTGTTCCATGTCATGAAAAAATTTTAGATCAATCGGACGTCGGGAAGGCATGCCTAATCGAACGCGAAATTTTGAAATAGAAGTCACTGTGATGAGTATACTGAAAATTCAAGTTAAATACTTTAAACCTCCAAAAATATTATAATTCCTTACATGCACTCAAGTACAATTGTACTTTGTACGTATTAAGATTATTTCACATTAATTCCCTTAATTAATCCGCTTATCCGATAAACTTCAACTTTTGCAGGAATTATTTTCTTACCCAATAGCACAATTTTGGAGGGGGGCGTGAAAAAAATCTCGCAAAAAAAATTTCACCAAGTATAGCTAAGGTCCACCCTAGTATAATATAGTATAGTCTAGTATAGCATACACACACAGAAATGGTCTAATTGAGGATAAAAAGAGTGCACTAGAAAGAAAATGATAGCGTGCCGTGGTTGCGTTTTCTCCAGGGCGAAAACCAAAGCCGAAATGAAAAATGTTGTTTGCCAAGATTACAGTTGTCTCTCCGTGTACACGTGCATATGGAGCTGTCCATGTGTGTGTGTACGTGTGCGTGCGAGGCGAATAATAATCCCCCCGCAACACCTCACCGGCGCGGCGCGGCGCGGCGTCGCGGTAAAATCGCACAATTTCTCCTTTTTACTTGCGCAAGCACTTATTAGAGGCCTCCGGATGATTTGCATTCTGCGGGAGGAGGCGCAGTCCCAATTTACTGCTTATTGCTTATCGATCGTGCGCCCGTGCTTTACCAATTCCCGTCAAAATCATCGCGATTTCGCGTGCACGCTCTATTTTGCGGAGACCCATACGTCATTATCGTCGATAACAGTTGCTCGCCCTTTATCCTTGTTCTTGTGTGGCGCCACCGCGCATCCCGCGACCCACTAAATCACGCTTTAATTACAATTCGAAATAATTAATCGACGGAACTTATCGTTATACAACCGACGATTCCTGCGGCCGTCGATAAATTACGACTAATTATACCCCGGCCCGCCGCTTAAAGAGTGTCGGTTAGACGATTCAACTTTCAAATGGAAATCCGATTTACCGCACGGACGTCGCTTATTTTTCCATGGAAAAAAAATGTTTAAAAATCTGCTGCGAGCGACATCGGTTTCTCTACGAAGCTGGACAAATACCAGTAGGTGACGTGGAGCGAAAATTTTTGATAAAATTGGATTCGGTCGGAATCGCAAATAGTAATAAAAATTATATATAACTGCTATAAAAATTTGAAAAATATGTTTTGAAAATATTGGTTGGGGATCTGGTGCACTGGTAGTGAAAATCGTGAAACGACGGCAGGGAAGAAGTTGCCTGGACCTGCTACACGATATAAGCAAAATTTCAGTCCCGAAGTTTTTGCATATATCGAGACATTACCTTACATTACAATGATAGACTGTCTGCTCGTTTCACCGAATACTTGGGCAGCGGTTTGCAAAGAAGTTAAAGAACGGCGAATTAGTGTGCTCGAGTTGAGAGCGAAACAATGTACTGTTTATACTGTTTCATCTTCGACGGTAGACCCATCGGGGAAACTCGTAAACGACTACATAAAAACGGCTGACGTTCCGCATTTATAACGCAAGGAACGGGTAACCAGCTAATCTGGCCGGTTATTCTCTCCAGCCCGTGAACGACGGTGAACTTTAATAACGGAGCTACGCCCTGTTGACTGCTAGGGGCCGGTGCAAGTCGTAAGAATAACGGCTCGTTGCATTTGGCTGGCATGTCCATTAGGTAATGGTAACGCCCTGCAGCGTGCCCGTTCTACCGAACACTGGGACGATGTTGTCGCGCCAAGTCGCGGGGCTCGATGCAAGTTACCACGACACTTGAACGAACGATCTTTCACTGAATTCTCGGACCGCGTCGCCTCGCGTCGCGTCGCGTCGCGGCGCGTTCGCTGTGAATAACCAGCCAGCCATTTTCGACCGCTTCGACCAACCACCAAATTGATTTCGATTTAGCACGGTCGTTTACGGGTTCCAAAGTGGCCGCTGGAAATGTAGAACGGGAAATTTACCCTCTACCGGTTAACAGGGGAATTTCGTTTTTATTTCCAATGAAGATTAATCAGAATTAAAATTAATTTACCTGGAACGTTGTACTCGTATAATTCACCACATAACGTTTTCACGAATGGATCCCCCACAATACAACTACCATAATAATATCAACGTAATAATCAGATGACTTCAACATAATTTTTTAAAAATTCGATTTGAAGATTAATGAAAATTAAAATGAATTTACCTGGAACGTTGTACTCGTATAATTCACCACATAACGTTTTCACGAATGGATCACCCCCAAAATACAACTACCATAATAATATCAACGTAATAACAACTTTAATATAATTTTTAAAAAAATCGATTTTCCAATAAAAAATTCCGAAAAATTTCACAATCGTTTATGCCATTAGGTAGAATATCCATAAATTTTTTCGTAATTTTTTGTCGAGCAGAGCAGAAGCAATAATTCATTAAACCGTGCTCACCCTATAACTACCCTACTGGTAGGGGTATCGACTTGAAACTTGTCACAGAGGGTTTTCTTTGGTAGCCCTATCGAACGGTGTGACCAAAAATCAATTTGGTTTTGAGGGCACATTTGACCAACTCATCCGACCATACCCTTCAAATCGAATTCTAAACTCTTTTGTAAAATAGAACTTATTTAAACATATCGCTATAAAAGCGAATTACTAGCGAGCAACTTGACGTGTCGACAGACGGCTGCGAAGAGACAGTTTCAATTGATTCGTCTGGAGTGCAAGAAAGCTCCAAGTGGAGCTGGGAAGTCTGCTATTCCATATGCAACAGCTAGCAAACTAACTCCCTGGCCGAAGACAGATAAGCAAACGGGTCTCGTTGTGTTCGCTGTATCCAAACGTCAATCATCGGTTACCAGAAGGGGGTGAGAGGTATTAAAAGATTGTTTCATCGAGGCAGAGAGGCGACGTCCCCGTTGTCGTCCTCGGTCATATCATCGATCTTAGTTAATTATACGAGCCACGGTGCCGACCTTTAATGGCTTTAATAACAGCGGCTCGAAGCTATACGGTGCAGAAGACGGACGTAAATCGTGGACGTAACGATACACGTAACGCGGAACGATTTTACTACCACGTTCACTGCCATAAGCGACCCTCTAAATTCCGAATATACATCGAACAGTATGATCCCCGCCGTATACGCAATCAAAAAATTTCTTCAAACTTTACGAACCACCACAAGTTTACCTCTTTCGAAAAGTAGTTAAACTTTGGTAATTAGTTGATAGCGAATTTTATGCATTTATGACAAAAATGAGTGGGTGTAATTTAAAACATTAAAAACATTCACGATTTTTTAAGTACTTGCTATAATTTGACAAAAAATTTTTTCAACAAAAGTTGATCAAAAGTCGAAAAACATTTTTTTATAGTATTGTCAAGGTCACCTTAATTTTTTTAAATGGCACTTTGTATTTTTCAGTTAACAGTATTACAGCCCGTGTCAAGACGAATTCAACGATCTAGTATACCATGACCTTCGGTTGACCTTGAAGTGTCATTTCAAAAAATGAAGGTGGCCTTGACAATAGTAAAAAAGAAATTTTCGAACATTTTTTTTATCAGAATGTATAGCCAATCGAAAACTGATCAGCTTTTGTTTAAAATATTTGTTGTCAGATTATCGCAAGTACATACTTAAAAAATCATGAAAACTGTTACGTGGGACACCCTGTATGTATACCTACTGACTAATACGTTATTAAGAGAGAAAATAAATTTCTACGTCACTGTGGTTTATTGCAATTCAAGTAGACAATTTTTATTTTGCATAAGGATCTACTGTCGAGTAATTAGGTAAGTAGTCTACGAAATAAAAATATTCCATAAATGCTAGAAAATTCTTTACCTTTTTAATAATTTTGTTAAATTGAGATCTTAATTCTCGTAATCTTTTCACTGTTTAAAATTGACTCTATCGATTGATTTCTTCCATAAATGTATAAAATCTGCAGTCTAGTAATTAGTGACGCGTATACGAGTTAAAATGACTTAAAGTGTTTTATACAGTACCCAGAGTATTCGGAACGATAAAATATCGAAAATATCAGTTTCTAAAGTTGTGCAGCATCTCTTGTATTCAAAGAGTCGACCTTGGACATCGATACAATAATTTAATCTATCGCTAGATAGTGGTTCCACCCGCTCAAAAGTTGCACATCCAATTTGCTGGCTGACATCTGTGACACGAGATTTCATTTTATCAGGAGTGGTTCTTCTTGCTAAACTTCTTTTGTGAGATCCCACAAAAGAAAGTCTGAAACTGTTATGTCTGGAAATCTTGATGAAACGGGAATGCTATTTTCACGGTAGATGGTGGAACTATCATCTGGAGATAGATTAAATTATTTTATTAATCTCACCGAACAACTTCGGCAAGTTGTGTTGTTAGATAAACAATAAGTTTCTAAAAAAGCTGAAGGTCACGTTTCTCGAAAAATAATATGAATATAAAAAATCAATATAAGTTATCGCGTGGCCGGTAAGATATACTGGGAGTTCACCGTGTTCAATTGTTTTTTTTAATATTTACTGTTCACGAGAAAAACGCTGGTTTTTCCGGGAACACCCTGTAGTCGATGGTTCCGAGTTTCTCGAGTTGAAGCTGAAGAGTCGCGTTTCACAGCCTACGTCTAATAGCCGCATTAAACGAGTCGGTCGAGGGCGAATCCTGGTGGGGGATGAATCGTGTACATGTTCCGATTCCAACGGCCGTACGGTCTAGGCCAAGGGATGCTTATCTAAATTCCCAAGCATATCGCGTGCTCCTCGGATAAGCCGGCCACGAATTGTAATAAGGACAACGAGAATTTACTTGCCGCGAAATACGAGACGGCAGCGCCGGCGTCGGCGTCGGTGTCGGCGTCGGCTCGACCAAGGAACTTTTATGAGAAAAGCTACGCTGATACCACCCCCTCCCCCTTCTTAGCCTCCTGCTCTTCTTCCGAAACACGGGAATTACGTGAATTACTCTTTGAAATTCAGCTCGTGACTTTTTTTAACGCGTTATCCCGAAACTTTTTTTTTTCTCGTCATAAACTCCTGAGATATATATGCAAATAATTTAAAACTGAGAAATAAAAAAACTTGTCTAGGTACGTAATAAATCTCTATACTTATCTTCGATATAGATGATTCCTCAGAAACTAAAGTGATAAGTTTAAATTCGCTATCATTATATTTTAATACAGATTTACGAGTTGCAGATAAACAGTTATGTGGCATAAAACGCGAAATTAGGGTAGTATTTTTCATTATCGCGTGCAGTCTATGGCTTAATCAAACGTATGGATCGACTCTCCATTTCTACGAACGTATTATAAAGCTGGCGTAGTGAAATTACTTGAATTGCACTTATCATATAAGTATGGAGTCTCCTGAGATAACAAAAGGGTTACTTAACATGGCACTATAAAAATGGGTTCAACGGGACTTCGTGAAGCGAGCACGCTTTTAAAGGTTAAACGGTTGATCGTAATTTGTGATTAACTAATCCAGTTCTTTTAAACTTCGTCGTTCATTTATTGAGTTCTTATAACACGCGCATTTGCCGTAATGCTTGATTAATTTCTTTTCTTGACAGTCCTAATAAAATACTATAAATGGACTTGAACTTTTTAAAATGTTTTCACTGTTTCATATCGTGCCTATTTTTGTCATAATTGCATAAAATCATAAAATTGTTTCTTCGTCTGTCGCCACTTTCAACGATGCAATTAAAAGTACAAATAGAATTGCATCATTGCACTAATAAATTGTAATTATATACTGTAATAGAGACACACACACACACACAAAGAACTGTATTAGAATCCGTAACATGTCTAAGAGTCCGTACGACAGCTAGCTTCGCTGAGCGGCTTACGTCTGTGTCCACTTGAGACTATAGAATCCTACGAGTTTCCCTCTCGACGCAAAAGTGACAGCTACAGAAAAGTGAGCTGTCAGGGAATTGCTATCAAGCTTGCGTGCTCCACGGAATTCTACTTCTGAGAGTAACTCCCGAGAGAAAACTCTCAACACGATCCGCAGCATAATGAGCACTCATGGATCTCCGAATTATCCTCGGTAATCGTAAAAATTTCTTCGTCAGTTGCAACTCGAAAATCCGGTCAGATAGTCAATTACTGTTTCGAATCAAACTCCCGGACAGTTCTCTAACGCGGCCGGGGAGTTCTGATTGATTAAAATCCGTAATTAATTGTTACTGTACAATGTGTCCCAGTACAACCGTGGCGGGGGTGATTCTACATGAGAAAAAAAGTCAAAAATATGCAATAAATTTTTCTACTTTGACGTCTCGTTTTTGAGAAAATCAAAAATTCGCAATCGGCTGACGCGTCTGACCATTATCTGCCGTTTCTACTTATTGTAAGTAAAGTTCCATTAGAAGTTGTCGTTTCAAATTTCGCGCTATTTTTTATTTGTGGCGATTGGAGTCTGCGACACGTGGTTAGTAAAATTGTTAAATTGAAACAGTATTGTTTACTGTTATTTATTTAAATAATTGTAAAAAGAAAACATTGATTACCTATTATCGATATAGTTTCTCATGTAGAATCACCACCAATGTTGGGACGCCCTGTATAATGGTCAATTCTAAAAGCTATCTCCCTTTCATTAAAGTGATGCCACGTGATACCGTTGGTTAGTCGCGGAGATAAGTGTGGTAGTGGGACGGCTATCAAAGTTGCTTTTGCATTCCTGTTGGGGGAAAAAGTCTCGGCCCGATTCGGCTCATTGTCTTTCTTGCCGAACAACAGTGGCAATACAAGTTCTCAAGTAGCTGGTATAACAATGATAGCAATAACACGCCGGAGATCTCTCGCGTCGGTGTTTGGACGAAAAACTTCTTATCTGCGCGAGTTCTCTGGAGAACATCGCGTGACCCGCAGATAAGCCGACCACCACCGCACCGGAGTCGCAATAAAGACAATGAGAAGTTGGTTTTGAGAGGGTAGAGAGCGGGTTGTGCCCGTGCCCTGTCCGGGCTGTCGTTGTGAGACGGCCGATGTCGTTCTTGTTCTTGTAATCATTGTCGTCGACCGGTTCTATCTTCGATCTTGGTTAATCGTCCAGGTTCGTGATCGTGGACGCGCCACGGGTAAAAAGGGCAACGAGTGGCAATAAAGACAGCGAGAAGCGCGTCTTTGTTGCCTTCCTGCGTATCTGCGATCTCCCTTATTCATGCGAACTGGCGGCGGTGGCGGCGGCGCGGCGGTGGTGGTCTCGTTATTTACGTCCATCACTGTGGAACGCGACCACGGTCAAGAGAGCTGTGAATGGCGATAAAGAGCTGTCTGTCATTCCCATTGACGACGTTGTAACCGAGACCGTGCACCGTTTGTTGATGCTGATGCGGTTCCTCATTCACGTCGAAGAATAATCGGTCATTATTGTCCCTTTGTGTCGATAGGCTTGCGAATCTTTGTCAACTTAACGTGTGCCGATCTGTAGAACAGAGGGAACCATGTTTGTGGTAACAACATTTTCAAACAGCCCCTTCACTTTGTAATCTTGTGTTTTGTAAAGGGTCGAAAGGGAGACCTATTGTTTTTAATCGAATTTTATTTTCAGTTGACGAAAGTGTCTTATTCTGTGTCAATTGTATTGTTAATTCGTATCTAGAGGATGACAGTTGCTGTATATTTGTTTAATAGTATTTTTATTCTCCCACGAAGAATCCTTTAATCCGCAGAAGGATATATTGTTGTTTTTTAATTATTTGTTAACCCTTAGAAAATTGCTATGCCATTCTTAAAAATATTGTTCACATTATTATTTTTGTTCGTATTTAACAATCTGCTAGACATTTACATATTACATGAGATATCATATCAGTTTCACATGCAAAAAATGAAAAAAAATTGTATAGAGTGGGAATACTCTAGAATCGAAAAATCTTTCGTTTTTGAATATTCATCTTTGAATATTCTGAAAAATTTTAATATTATTACAATTTGATCGCTGAATATTGACTATTCCACTTGGCCAGCCTCATATCGTCCCTATTCTACTTGTCAGACCATATAGTCTACACCATCACTGATCCACGCACCTTACCGTACACCGTCCCCATTGCACCTGTTTAATCGTAGACTAATGTCATCCTACTTGTCTGATCATAGTATACCTTTATTCTACTTGCATGAGTATAGCCCATCCCTATTCTACTTGTCCGACCGTACACCGTCCGAGTCCACTTATCGGACCATAGATCTAGATTGTCTAATCATAGATCGTCGTCATCCTACTTGTCTAACCACAAACCACGTACAGTCCACTTATCTGACCGTACACCACCGTCAGTCGACTTGCTGACCGTACATCAGCTACATTCCACATGTATGCCTATAAACCGCACCCATTCGACTTGAATACAAAGCATGCCAACTCCACTTGTCTGACCGTACGTTATATTTACTCTACTTGTCTGACTTATACGTCGTTCCTATCACTTTTCTGACTATACGTTATATTTACGCTACTTGTCTGACTTATACGTCGTTCCTATCACTCTTCTGACTATACGTTATATTTACTCTACTTGTCTGACCATACGTTATATGTACTCTACTTGTGTGACCATACGTTATGTGTACTCTGCTTGTCTGACCATACGTTATATTTACTCTACTTGTCTGACTTATACGTCGTTCCTATCACTCTTCTGACTATACGTTATATTTACTCTACTTATCTGACATATACACCGTTCCTATCACTTGTCTAACCATATATTATATTTACTCTACTTGTCTGAGTTATACGTCGTTCCTATCATTTGTCTAACCATACGTTATATTTACTCTACTTGTTTGACCATACGTTATATTTACTCTACTTCTCTGATCATAGACTGATGGAATTCCACTTGTCTGAACATAGATTTATGCTATTCGCTATTTCATTTATCCAACTATAAGTTATCTCTATTTCGCTCGTTGGGCCATAGATTGTTCTTGTTCCAATTGTCTGATCGATTCCTATTCTACTTATCTGATTATCAATCGTCCCTGTTCCACTTATCTGTTCAAATTGCTACTCCCCTTGTCGAGCAATAGTCTACCCCTATCCCACTTGTCTGACCATAGACCATCGTTGTTGCATCTGTCTGACCATACACTACATACATACTACTTGTCTGCTTAGAGAATTCGCTGATTCCACTACCTGCTTGCCTACCGGACTATTACTTTGATATACCGCGGATAAATTTTTCTATTACATCTCATCGATCCTATGTGACCTCGAATGACCGTGAATGACCAGTACATTATGTCAACAACTTCGTTGCTCACACTGAAACATTAGTTGTATCCATTACAAGATATTCCTCTCGAAACAAAATAAATTCTAACAAACCATAATACGACCAAAAATGAAATTTTAAGTTTCGCTTCTGCGAGAAGCAGTCTTTCTTTCTTCCAAATTCTTCTAACCTCTCCATAGTATTAAAACTAGTTAAGAAGAAATATCAAAAAGTCTATATCGTCAACAGATCCTGGTTAAGATCCGCGTACAACCTCGATCACGCAGAAAAGGAAGAATCTAAAGCGACGATCGGTCCGCGCGGAGCTAACCGAAAATACATTCTCCGTGGGGGAGATTCCGGAGTAACGAATCGCCGCAAGAAACTTCCGAAAAGCACGTTCGCGAAAACACGGGAACCCCGCATCCTCCGCATCGCGATCTTAATTTCATATTTCATCCTCATGCATGCGCATCAATCACGGGCCGGGAGGCAGCACGGGATTCCCTCGTAAGATAAATCGGCGCGGCGGTACACGCGATTGTATCAGGAACCGTGATTCGGTAACCTTCTTACGGGTAGTAGGTTGCCAAGCGTTGTGGTATCGTGGAAGCGCGGAACAGAGCAGAACGAACAACCGGGAGTCGACTTGCGTCGCGTCGAGTCGCGTCGCGTCTCGTCGAGATTCTCGGCGCGTTCGCCGCCCTAAAACGGCCAAGACAAACAGAGAACAGGACTGCTGCCGGGTAGCGAGATGAATTGAACGGGGTAACAGAGAGAAAGAGAAAGATGCAGTATTCTCCGTTGAATAATATATGCGCTTGCCAAGAGGCAGCAGGATAAATGTAGTCGTATTTGCACAACAATTTCCAGCGTGTAGCTCTTGTGCCGTCGGTCCGTTTGCGGAGGGAGGAGGTCGACGTTTAATGAGCCGTGTCTCACCCTCACCCTCGCCCTCGCCCTCGTTCCCGTTCCCATTCTCGTCCCCGTCTTCGTTACATCGCGAGGATGGGAGGGGGGTAGTAGGGAGGGAAACAGCACAGAGAGAGAGAGAGAGAGATCATTTGACGTACACAGCATCATGCCTCCTGGCTCGTCTTTCCACCGGAAATTCGAGCATATTGTGCATGGATGCGCCGCGAACAGCACCGAAACCGCGTAAAATGAAATTCGACTGCGGAAGATCGTTATATCCGTAAAACGTCGGAGTAAGGTAATACAATAGCGAGCCGATAAAGTGCGTTCGTTTTCCAGGTGGATCCGTTATCAGTCCCGTTCGTGCACGCGCGTTGTGATCGACCGCTTTCAGTCGCGAATAATTAAAGACACCCCCACACACCTCATTTTGAAAAATGATTCTGTCGCTCCGTGCCGGAATTACAACCGAACTCGTTAAGGAGAGTAAAATACTGCGCGTCGCCGCGGCGAACGGTTCCATAAAAGCGTGCGCGTGCGATTCACTACGGGAGCCTATAAAATTTCAATTTGTATGGTGCCCGGGAGAACATAATTTTAACCCCTTGCGGGCGAGACACCGCTCTAGGCGGGGGAAGTCGAACACCCGGGAGTTTCGGTGAAAAGGATATAGAGAGAGTTGCGGGGCGTAACTTTTATCAAGATATTCTATCAAACTCGTTTTATCCTCGGATGTTCGCATAAAAATGTACGTATATACTAAAAGAACGGGCTTCCTTTATCGAAAAATTTCGAACAGCCGCTGATGGAGAGTCGATTCGATTCTAGAAAGTAGATCAATTTTCGAGAAAGTGTGTCACGATAGAGTCGGGAAATGTTAGTTTGAAAAATCTATTTTGACAATTAATTCTTGCGACAAGTCGCACTCGATAACAGAGTCTACTAAATATTAATTTGCATCCGTTTAGTTTCCATCGATATACAATTCGGTTGTTCTGTTATCGATATTTTAACAGTAAATGTTAAATCAATGTCGATCGTAAGTTGCTAAAGCAAAATTTGAATGTTTTCGGCGCATTGGTTGTGTTAATTTGCAAATAGTGTTTTAGTATTAATTGATCGAACCAATGCGCCGAAAACATTCAAATTTTATTTTAACGGTAAATTAAATATCGCGTGACGTGTTCCTTTGCAATAGTTACGACCGGACTGCGGCCGTGATTATAACGGTAACCGTGATTCTGTGAGCGTTCTATTAGCTCGTAGCTTGCTGCTAATTTCGGCTACAACATCGCTTTCTCACTGTCAGTTAGCTCCATGATATATTAGCAATAGCGATGTGACAATATGGGGTTTGATAAAGCGCCTGGTATAGGCGAGCGACACTGCAACGTGCGAAACAATAATTTGTCATGTGCCTACAAATTTGGATCGGATAACGTCGATGAAAACGTTAATGCAAAAATCAATTTCAATCTGCAATTCAAAAGTGAAATGTTCTTCCTTATGTACGATTAGTTACGAAAATCAAACTCAAAATGTGCATTATCAGAAATAAACTTATATTCGCTAAAATAATAAACAAAACAGCATCCTACATGTTTTTTACAACTAGCAATATTGTCTGAAAGTGTGCACCTGGTAGTTAGACTAAAAAATACATCATCTGGAAATCACGGGATAAGCCGGGTTGGCCGGATACTTGCACTAGTTGCAACTAGCGAGGTCCTACTGTACTAGAAAGGTCTACGAATAATACAGTGGCCAATGACAGAAAAGTGATCGAGGCCGGAAATACAATTTTTTGTATTATTGCAGCGGTTTGTTCGTCGGAATTCTTGTTTTACCAGTTTAATTTGCGGGAGAACAGTCGGGGGACAGTGGCGTCGGCATAAGACCGGATGCAAAGCCGAGACACAGCGATTCAAGTGTTTTCCGCGCGGTGGCTTGCGAGATAGGTCTTGTCTTTCTCTCTCTCTCTCTCTCGCGGCGCAATATTCCATCTAAATACCGGAAGTGGTTGGCTGGAAGGCGACGACACTCTCGCAGCGTGATGGTTCTTTTCTTAAGCCTCGCCGAAACAAGAAACACGGATGATAGTGGGATTACGCGTGGCCCCTAGTGCTCGCTTCCATCCGAACGGCAACGGAGAGATGTCGGAGCTTAGCGGATGCAAAACGGATAGATTAGGTTTGTTCCCCTCCCCTACCCTCCTGAGAGAAGTAGCCTGTAGCCGTCGCGTCGGTTGCCCAATTTCTTTCCCGTCCTGGGCACTTTTTCTCCAATTAGAAATGTTAAACCGCTCGTTCCCGGCACTGCCATCCGTCCTCTTCGTTCCTAGAAACCGACGGAATGCCGGTGGAAGCGGCAACACCGTGTTTAAATTACTCGAATCCGTTCTCTAATTACGAGCCGCCACGCCGCGCCGCGCCGCGCCGCGCCGCGCCGGTGAAAACACAACCGAGAGGAAGGAACGAGCTTAACGAGCCGCGTGAACGCTTTGAACGCAGACCAGAAATTTTTCTAATACGTCATTCGCGGCCGCACGCGCTCGCACGCTATTTTCCCCCGGGGCGAGGCGAGGCAGCAGAGCCTGTACGTGAAAAACCGACGACGAAGAGAGAAGGCCCTCGAGCGCAGCCCCGGGGGTGGTCTTCAGGCTCGAGCGGCGAATTCCACATGTTATTCCGGCTGAAGCGGCGATTCGTTGAGAATCAGTGACCTCCTGCGGCCCGGGAGAAAAAGCCCTGCTGAAAAGGGAGAAGAAGAAGAAGAAGAAGAAGAGACGACATGTAGTAATGGAGAAGACGACGGGAGGGTTGAAGCAACGAGAGGACTGCGTGTCTATCCTTGTAGCGGCGTGTCCGCGTTTATAAGCGTTCAAAGTTAGCCACGGGGATGCCCTGCCCTCGGTGCCCTGGTCTGGCCTGCCCTCGCCCGTCGTCGTCGCCCGTGCACACGGCTGTTTTCGCAAGCATGAACCAAATACGTACACAGCCGAGGGGTTAACCGACCGCGCACCCCCTGCTATCGTCATAACCCACATAGAGGGCGTCACACCGACGGGTAACCGGGTGCAGGTGGCGGGTAAGGGGCGGCCTAGTGACGTCATATTCCCGCCACACGGGTCCACACAGATGCGTCGATAAGCTTTGCTGGATGCTGTGCTGCTGCTGCTCCGCTACCATTGCTGGTGCTGCCGTAGGTGGTGCTGGTGGTGCTGCATCCCTCCACCCCTGCGCTCCCCCTCCCCCCCACGCTTTACCATCCTAACTACCGAAGTATGACGTAAACCGTTTTGCGAACGGTTTTCCATTTATCTTCGCTCTCTTAATTTCCTCCCGGAAAAATCGAAACCATTGCACACCGCCTCACGCTGCTGTCGCGTCCGTTGCAGGCCTCCCTGCTGCCACCCCCCCCCCCCTCCCCGCCCTCCCGAAACCCGATGAAATACATTTTCGCGTCAAAGTGTCAACTCGATGTTTTTTGCTGAAATGGTTCGGAGGCGAGGCTGCCGTGTCCGGGGGTGGAAGCGATTGTATCGTAAATTGTGGAAGAAGAGTGGTGCGGGCGATAATTGCGTGCCAATATTTTTTAGCCGGGGATCTGGAGCAACGGGCGCGCCGCGCCGCGCCGCGCCGTGCCGCGCCGGCAGAAATATGTGACGCGAACATATTTTTGCTCGGACTTCATTCCCGACCTGTAACGAACCGAAGAAGCGCGCGCGCGCGCACGCGGTCCGTGTAACGGATGGCGCGATGGAATTTGTTTGTAGCACGGGATTCTCGCTGCATGACGATTTCTCGGACGAACGTGCGCCGATAGTTCCGAACAAATGTTTGCGCTGCGTCTTTCGTAAATATTTGCGTACACGCGCGCGCACCCTTTCGATCATTTTTTGAATATGTTGCGAAGGTCGTCGCTTTGAGCCGCGTAAGAGGATTTTGGGGAAAATTGTACAGTATAAAAATATAATACGCATAAATTTTTATAGAAGCATGCGACGGTCTGACAATTTACGACCTCAAGGGGGAGGCACAAACATACGAATGTTTATAACATCGTTCAGTCGTCGAATAAATACAAATTGTACAGTCTAATAAATATTTCGCACGAAAAGTTATGGACCGTGTTCGAACGAGGCTTTGTTTACGAGAAAATCGAGGTTATACGTTTGCCGAGCTCGCGGTGTATTGGTTCGGCAGATGATCCGATACGTCGCGAGTCTGTTGGCCGATTTTCTGGAAAATAGAGCCTCGTATGAGAAAATTTTATTCTACATTTTCGTCTTGTTATTTCCCCTATATAAAGCACATCATTGGAGCTTTACGTGACCGAACTTTATGTTCCAGAAAACTGTTTAAACAAAATCGTATGTTAAATTTTGCGGGGATTTTGAAAAGGTGGGGCTTCGCTATTCAAATTTATAGTAGACTAGCTTTCCCCCGACACGCGTTGCTGTGGCTCAGTAGTTTTTTAAAAGCATGTTTTTACCTGTCGGAAGGCCTGAATACACCTAACTTTGTTGACATGGTGAGATCTTCTACCAAGATTCGATCGTTTGGCAGATGTCATAGTGCAAACAACCAAAAACAAAATAAGGGTAGAAAGGACAGAAAAGGTAGAAAGGGTACAAAAGGGTAGAAAATAAAAGTTAAATAATCAGTGCAGTTAAATCCAATTAATGAGCAAGCAATAGTCCAAAGAGACAGACCGACAGACATACTTTTCTTCACGAAATACAGGAAAATAATTTCCCAACATTTTTAGAGACGTCACAATTTACAATGTAAGTACATTTTTTTAGTTTTTAGACTTCCGGTAAGACTTCCGAGTATTTTGAACAACGCCTCCATTGATTTTTAAATTTCCGTCGACAGTGATGTTTCACATGTTTTGAAGACGATACTCGTTGACCGACATTCTCGACTGTTTTCAATGTTTCCATGGGACAGGAACGTTGCCCTGTGTTAAACGGCGCGTTCAACGATACTCTCTCCCGTTTCCGTTGATTTTTAATTGAATGGAAGACAATTGCTCCGAAGTCCGAGACGTAGACGGCTGTTTGGACGTTCGCCAAGGCGGTTTCCCGGTTTTAAAATTCAATTAAAATGGTCATAGTTACTCCGGGAAAGGCATCAATCGCGTTCTTTCGACGTTGTTCATTTAACAATGCCGCCGGTGAATTGCCACCGTTGTCGGCCAACCGAGATTAGATTCCGAGCGTAATTGTATTAATTAATCGACTGCTATGTGACCGATCCATGCAATCTATGTACAGTATCCGTTCATCTTTAGGGTAATTAAATCATGCTATTGTACATAGTCCGACTGTTATCAACTGTATCATTATTTCTGATTTCGATGATCGCTGAGGTTATTACGAGTTGGTTACTTCGCATGAATATATTTCGAATAGAATATTTATTTGTTATTGCTTTAAACCGATCGATCCATTTAGGAATATAATATTATTAGATTCTAACATTAATTCGGCTGTGAATACAATACAAATATTGTTTTCACAATGTATATATTGTATTATTCATTGTTATTTTACAGACGCAATGTTTTTGTTACTCTCTTGAAAATGATCTAAATGAAGATCGAAACGTTGAGAAAGGATATTGTGTTAATTTGCAAATAGTTGTTTAGTAATAATTGATCGAACCAATGCGCCGAAAGCATTTAAATTCTGCTTTAGCAACTTACACGAGGTGTTTACTTCAAAATTAGGAAGAATTATTTCCCCGAAAACGTATGAAATTTCACATCACTGTTCCTGAAACAGAAAAGATAGTTCTCCCACACAGTTGATATGAAATTTCGAACAAAATTCAACCCCTGCCGGGAAAAGGTTAAACGACGTTCCATTCTGTACGACAGATTCGTCTTCGGCGACATTCCTTGAAAGCCGTCGGAGCAACGCACAGGGAAAGTTCGTCGTTATCGGTGACCGAAAAATTGTCTGCTCTCGCGCGCGAGTATTTTGTGCGCGGTTAATCCTCTGCGCATGATGGATCTGCTTGCGGACGGCTCTCGCGAGATTTTTGCGCATCGATGCCGACGAAAGCCTTGAAGGATGAAAGGATCCGGGTGCGTGTTGGAGAGGCGGCGAACAGAGGGCCAGAAACTCATTTGGACAGTGACAAATGGATCTATCGGTGCCGCGTATCCCCGCGCGTTAAATGTATCTCGTCGTGTTACGATCGGACGGATGACTGCTGGTATCGGGCCACCTACATTTCGAATTCTTCTGACCCGCGTGGTTCTCCCTCGCTCTCCTAGTTATCTATCGGCCGTCCGTGAACGCGGTTTTCCGATCCCATTACCCCGCGTTATTTATTACTGCTAGCCGCGTCAAAATAGCGCCGGACGACGTCAATGGAGGCGTCGTCTGATAATTATGAGCCACCCCGACGGGGGATGGGAGAACAGAGGGATGATCGCCGGGGCTCGATCGACGATGTATGACCAAGTTGTTTCGATCTTCATTTTTTTTTCACCCGCCAATGAAACGTGTGCGTCGCCGATGACGTCACGGACGCCAGGAGAACGCCGGATTCACTAGTCAATACAGGGATGTAGATATGCAATTTTATTTTTCTAAATAAATGTTAATTTCACTTTATGCATTAATTTTCACATACATTAAATTGTATACAATGTGGTCAAACTAATTTGAATGTCAATTTTTAAAAAATACCACATTATTGGTTGGTATACTGGCAGATAAAGGAAGGTTATAATTTTGTAGTAGGATATACATATATTTACAAATGTCTCCACGTTTCCTCACTCCCGTGTATACTGTCCGAGTAGAAACATGTGTGTCATTAAGATGTTTTTAAATTTTAAGTAAAAATTACCCTGCGACACTAAGCAAGCGAGTAAGGTTTTCTTTAATTTTCTTTTTTGGTGATTTTTCCGATGTTGGTTTCACAATGTATATATTGTATTTTTCATTGTTATTTTACAGACGCAATGTTTTTGTTATTCTCTTGATAATGATCTAAATGAAGATCGAAACGTTGAGAAAGGATATTGTGTTAATTTGCAAATAGTTGTTTAGTAATAATTGATCGAACCAATGCGCCGAAAACATTTAAATTCTGCTTTAGCAACTTACGATCGACATTGTTTTAACATTTATGCAATTTTACTTTAAACCCTTTGCACTCGGAGCTATTTTAACTCAAAAACGAAAGATTTTTCCGTTCTAGAATATTTCCATTCTATACAATTTTTTTTCATTTTTTGCATATGAAACTGATATAATGTCTCGTGTAGTATGTAAACGTCTAGTAGTTTATTAAATACGAACAAAAATAAAGCTTATTTAAAGTGTGTCAAAATAACTTGTACGTTGTGTGATTTTTTGGTAAAAATTTGGCGATTCGTTAACGTACTATTCGCTATATAGTGGAGATAACAATCTTGTAAATAAAGAACGCGAACGACGAAACTTTTACAATGGTGGTAACTTTGATGAATAAATTAATTTAGAAAAAATTTTGTTAATTTCTCTAATGTCACCGCTAAAAGTCAGACATTTTATACGCAACAATAGATAAGACATACAGGTGCGATAATTAATTCTTATATCTGCATGTCATTCATATTGCACCGGGATTTTCGGCACACCCGGTACATCGCATTATTTTCTCCCTCGACCAGCGAGAATAGGATCGATCGGAAAGTTCGAAGCGGGCAAGCGTATATCACCGAGTACTTGAATGCTAACCATTTTGCATAAGCACATTACGATCGCGGCCGAACACAATGGCGTCGGTCCCTTTGTCAGTGGGAATAATTGCTTTCCAAAAATCGAGTTCCTGCCACTCGGCTCGGATAATGCCGGGAAGGTGAGAAATTTGTTGGTAGCGTTAGCCGATAAAAAGCACACACACGCGACACTGACCGGAAGGATGCGACCGCGCACTTACCGGCTTCCTGGCTGTGGTCGACCGTGTAAATCGGCGCCGAAATTAGCGTAAATCACACTGGAAAGCGTTTCACTCGTGCACACGCCTCTCTTCCACCGGGGTTATGTACAGCGTCCGGTGACTAGAATATAACCCGGTTTTTCGTCGAAAACCCCTCGCAGCAGCGCTGCGCTGCTGGTCCGCTTATCATGAATTATTCATAACCGATACCCCGGGCCGAAACTTCGGGGTGTTTGGCAAAGGAATAAAGAGGGAATGACAGAGATAGCCGGTGGATCGTCGCCGAGGGGGATGGATCGGGGTAGGGGATCGAAGGGGAGAGAATTCGACTCGTCGATCGATCCAGGGAACCAATGGCAACCGTCTTGTAGACCGGTGATTTCTTAATTGGGGAAAAAAGATCTTTCGGAGCAATCGCCCGGGGGCTTCCTCCTTCTCGCCAACTTAACAATAACATTGCCGAATGTTCGCGGCGATTGTTCGCCGTCCGACCATTGTCGAGCAATCTCGAGAATGTTAAACAAAGCATTTGTTGACGGAAATGCAGAATGGTTGATTGTCGGCTCGAGGAATAGGCGACGTGAATGGACGTCTTGTTGCGGGATTAGTTAAGGACGGATAAGTATTATCTTATTACATAATAAGTAGTTTATCTTGTGCGAAATCAAATAATTTTTAAAGCAGGGTTTTTTTTAAGGTCGCATCGACATCCCAGGTTATTAGCGACCGCGTTACATTGCATTACATTACATTAAGTTACATTGTGTGTGATTATGGGTACATTTATATTTTACTCCTCAGTGACATGTGTGTGACAAAGCATATGACATCGTTAATTTTATTCTAATTATTCAGTGCTTCACTGAGACTTCCTGGGATGTTAAATCTATTTCGTTCTATCTGTAAAGAGGGGCACTCAATCAAAAAATGTTTTATTGAAGTGGGCATTTTGCAGTGGGGCACATCTCAGGGTGTTCCTTCGTTATTATGTGTTAATTTGCAGTGGCCAATTCTCAGTCGTGTAAGAATAGCTTTCTTTCTTTGATTTTCAATATAGCATTGCTGGTTATCAAATATATTCGTTCTGATTTCTGAGATCTTTTTTGTACAGCCTTACAATATTAATTTGATATCTATAGTGTCATCTACTATTGAAGACCAAAAAAAGTGGCAATAAATGTAGTTTTTTGAAATAATTGTTTGTACATTCATTGCCACCTGCAAATATAGTAAATATTTTCATGGAAATTTTGACGAACAACAGGCTACATAACACAGAAAGGGTTCAACCAACACAAACTTGTTGTGTTTCTAGAAGCCTAAACCCTTCGACAGATATTGTAGAATCATCATGCAGTAATATCAGAGGAATCCAGTAACATAAACCTGCTTAATACCTGAAATCCGATATAAAGCTGAGAATTTACAGAACAGTAACCATAATACTAACAATACGTCTTCATTATGGGCATATCAATCTATACAATGATACAACAGAATATTACTGCCTTGAATGTAATCAGAGATAATGCTCAATACTTGAGTAACATGATTCACATGAGTAACGTGATTCGGTGACTGATAAACTATAATAAAATTTCTAAATATTGTAGTAATGAGTAGACTGGATCTTGATGCAAAATACAAAGGAACAACGCTAATATCATCGTTAAAATTGTTGTCGTAAGTTGGAAACAAAATAATATATTTGACTGTTTCATATTCCACGCATTCGTTTTCGACATAAATACATAAGATCCGCATTAATCATTAATATCAATACGTTGCAACGCAAGCGTTGAAAAATTAATAACACCATCGTCCACATACAAAAATGTACATACATGATTTCCCGTTTAAAATATTCAGATATTTATTCAACCGTATTTTCCATCTGTTATTATTCGAAACAAACAGTTGCTTCCGTGTAATGTATGGTTTTGTTATCCGAAAGCCCATTTTAATAAATCCTTCTACGAAAGCACAAGGGAAAAATTCATTTTACTGAAATGTTTTACTGAAATCGCAATTAAAACAAAGCTTTTACTTAATAAATGTTCGCGAACTAGAAGGTGAAATACCTAACCTGGCAAGTATATTCCTCGAAAACTATGTAAAATCGTCGAATAAATTCAAAAGCAGTTGGTGAACAATTAAATAATAAATTGAATAAATTTCATTTACTTTGCGCAATTTTTTCGGAAAATTTTGTATCACTGAAACTTTTACTGTTTTAAACCTTGCTTCAGGAATAAGAATTATTATTAAATCTACTTGATACTTTTGAAACTAAAATAAAAGTTTCAATGATACAAAATTTTCCGAAAAAATTGCGCAAAGTAAATGAAATTTATTCAATTTATTATTTAATTGTTCACCAACTGCTTTTGAATTTATTCGACGATTTTACATAGTTTTCGAGTAATATACATGCGATGTTAGGTATTTCACCATCAAATCTAGTTCGCGAACATTTATTAAGTAAAAGCTTTGTTTTAATCGCGATTTCGGTAAAACATTTCAGTAAAATGAATTTTTCCCTTGTGCTTTCGTAGAAGGATTTATTAAAATGGGCTTTCGGATAACAAAACCATACATTACACGGTAGCAACTGTTTGTTTGGAATAATCAAGCCTCCGGCTGAAACATTTTTCGCTACGAGTAACAATAGCGTGAAAATGAAGATATGAAAATCGGTTGAGACACCCTGTAGACTACCTACGGTGAAAAATAAGTCGAAACAAATGTTCTGAAGAAAACTATATCTCGCCGAGAAGTTTCGTACGGTACAAAGACCTGCTCTCGCAGCAGATTCGCGGGAATGTCCTCGGCACGATGCCGGCAGCTTAATCCTCTAACGAACAATCGTTCGTCCGAGATGTATTCCAAGCTCGAGTGGGATTTCCCGAGGAAAAAAAAGGAAAAAAACACCGAAAGAAACGAAGAAAATACGGTATCGGAAAGAAGTTACATACCGTTGAGGCGAGCGTACGGAAAGGAATCGAGCACGAGAGGTTGTGCATTTTACTGTCTTGGGCAGTAAAGCTGGTTCCGCCAGGGCCGGGTACAAATCAAATCGAGAGGAGGTACGAGGGGATTTCGCGAAACGATCGAGTGAAGGAATTCTTGGATACCGCCCGGCCCGCGCCCGGCCCGCGCCCGGCCCGCGCCCGGCCCGCGCTCGGCCCGGCTCGGCGTATATATTCTGCGGCGTCTCTTGATCTGTCCTCCTTTTTCTTACCGTTTCTTGGCAAGCAACGGCGGGCGAAATGGAAGGAACGAGGAGTGGAAGATAAAGTTGTCGCAGCCTGTAAAGTCTCCAAGTATCCAGCGGGAGGCAAAAATAAACGTAAGTTTACACGGGAAATTTGTGAGGTTCGACTCTACTCGCCGTTAAGAGTGAGGAGGATGGAAGAAGAGGGAGAGAGAGAGAAAGAGAGTCTCGCGGCAGTAGTCGGGAGCGAGTTGAACGAGACGGAAAGGAAAGGGTAAAAGAAACACACAGAGAGGCGAAGGAAAAAGACGCCGCATCGAAGAAGAAACGCTGAGATAGGGATAGGGTCAAGAGCTCTCGGATATTTGAGAGATTGAAATTCGAGCCGCTTCACCGAACGGTCCCTCCTTATTTACGAGATTTTCAATTATTCTAGCCGCCAACCCTCTCGCTGCTCGTGCGGCTCCTTTTCATTTTTCTCTGGCACAACGATGCGCCACGTGCTCGTGACGTGTCTGCGCGTTACGACGCTCTCCACCACCGTGATCCTCATCGATGCGCAAGTCCTCCTAGATATACCCTATCCAACCGTGCTCAGCGAAATGTCCGCCCGTCGAACAATCCTGTTCACACTCGGCCGACCGGTCGACGGACTCAGACATGCATAAATTAGCATTCGGAACTGTTTTCGGAAAAACGCCTGTCAGACACGGCCCGCGTCAATTATTCCTAGGTGAGAAGTTGATGGGGACTGTAACCCGAGGCCTATGAATAGACGGGACTCTCCGAGCAGTCGCTTTAAAGCGGCAGGTTACTCTGTCAACGCGAATTGAAAATTAGTTTCGTTTTTTTTTGTTGTCTCGGAGAAGAAACGATTTTCATCGGAAAATCGTAAATACTTTTTTCACACGTTGAATGCCACGCCAGTTTGACAGGGATCGCCCGTGGCGCCACGATGAATTTTCTATTATAGGATACATATAATATTGAAGTATCATCTTCAACGGACAAGTTACAGTAGATAACGATATTTGACGTGGTAATTGCGCCGGGGGTCACCGGTGAGTAAAGTCGATCCAACTCGTTATTTTGGTTCGAAAAAATTCTGAGAGACTGTTACGATGTCAGTAAATGTGTGGTCAAAATTTCAAGATTGTATGATTTAATGGTCAATAAAAAAAAATTCCTAAAAAGCAAGAAAAAGTAGCTCTCACATGGGAGAGGACCCCCTTAAGCTATTTCAGTCCAAACTATCGAAATCCTCATTCGATTAGACAACTTCTAGAGACTAAATGAAACGAACAAGTGTCTCGCCATAGGACCAACAGAAAGACGTGTCTACAAGACTTGTTCTACAAGACGTGTTCTCAACACTTTGAACATGTTGATGGACTAACGACGACACTTCCGAAAGGTGCGAGCATCAAGTTGACATTTCGGGGGCCGGTTCTGATCGCATCGGAGCGGAATCGGTGGATCTTGAAGGACGCTCCCCGAATATTTTCTAAAGTGATCGAAAATGTCAGTAGAGGCCGCTCTGCCCTTTCTCTGTTAACAACGACGGACTACTCGACTTGAAATTGATTAAAGGAGTTTGGCGACGTTTCGCCAAACGAGAGAACAGCCGGCGGCAAAAATATTGTAATCGAAGATCCTCAAAGACGCGGCGGATCTGCATAAAGATCTGGCTGATGAGGAGATGATATTTCAGATTGCAGACCGTGGTAGTCGCGCTTCTTCGACAGAACTCTCGACGACGACGACGACGACAACGTTTTAAGGGGAAACTTTCTGCCGGCAGACGAATTAATCACACATGGCTCCGTCTCAACTCCATAGCGCATTTAATCCGCTGGAATTTACTGTGCGTCGAAGTTTACGGCACTTTGGAATTCACGATCCCATTTTCCGCGCAATTAGCGCCGACTCCGTAATACTCGCTTGTCTCTCGACAGTTTTAATAATTTCGATGCCCGCGGAACAAAATCTCCGAATTCTACCCAGCCTCAGTGCGCGGTACGCGCCGCACGTAGATCATCGGCTTTATTAGAGTTGACTATTCGTCCGTGCAGTCATAAAATTTTGATTCACCAGCCGATAGTTTATTTATTTAAATTTAACTGGTTTCTGACGTGTTCCCGTAGCGAGCGGTTCGTTAGATCGGAACTTACGGATGGTATACGGTTAAGGATGTTCTGGAGGTATATAAAAACGTACAATTTTTGAAAATTTGACAAGATATTATTACCAAAGTTTTGGTTCGATTCACTGCACCGTTTAAGAATTATAGCAACTTTGCACATTTTAACACGTCTTCTTATGGAGAATTCATAAAATTCCACTTCAAACCCTATTTAAACCTTGAAAAAACGCAACTGGAAACTCCAGTTTTTTTTATGTATAGTAAAAATTATGTAATTAATTATGTTCAAAATTTATTAGGATTCACTAAACAGTTACAGAGCAAAAAATTATAAACTGTTACAAAACGTCAAATTTATCGTGTTGTCATCTCAATAATAACCATGAATATTGCTTTCTGAAGTATTTTTAATTTATTTGTAACTTTTTATTGCGTAATTATGTATATTGAATATCACAAATTTGTTATCTTGAAGTTCAAATTAGAGGGTACAATTATTCGCAAAAGTCACTTACAATTTTTTATAATATGAAGACAATTTGATTAAAAAATAAATATAACATGAAATTCATTAATTGAACGAAAGCTTTTTAAATTAATCTATTTCTTTAATGCAAAATATACTCCTGAATGGCTTTCATTGCCAATATATTGACGGATTTCAAATTTCTTGTACTTTTGTCTCCCATTGTACTTCCAGAACATCCTTAAATTTACATCGGTTCCGGAGACAGTGTTTCTGACGAGTCCTCTAGCGGCCACAGGACGAACGCTCCGCAGCCGCCAAAACTGATTGAACCTTAGCAACAATTGGGTTATTTTATGTACCTAAATCATATTTGTGGGATTGTCTACTTGCATCCTGGCGGATTCTAAACTGTGCCGTGCTATTCGCACCCTTGTTCTAAGAGCGGATATCTCTGCGTCCAATCGATACACCTAACCTCTGACCTATTATCGCGGACCGCTAGCAAGTTCTTCGTAGATATCGTTGCGCAAGATTCAGTCCGCGGAGTTGTTCGATAAATCACCACCAGGTAACGCACGGTCAAAGACACATTCTCCCGGATCGTTCGATCGCTATCTCGTTTAAACCTAGTCGAGCACGGATGAACAAGTAGCTTTTAGGTAGATCGGCCTCTCAACGACTCGATTATTAACGGGATCTTCCGGTCAAATCGCCCAGAACCTACGAGAGTTTCGGGACCTTTTCGCCCAGAAGGGAGTGTGCGAATCCCTTAAAGTGTTTAATATACTTTTAATATGTTTGATTTTATAGTATCGTGCTATTATAAATTAAAACGGTTAAGTTCAATATTTCATTGAAACTATCTATATTTAGCCCTTTTCACTCGACTGGTCCCTTCTAAGGGACATCTAGCGAGTAATTAAGGGGGTCATCTCATGTGACAGCTACTTTTTTTTGCTTTTTTCTGGAATTTTTTTTTATTCACCCTTAAAACATATAATCTTGAAATTTCTACCACACATTTATTGATATTTTTACAGTCACTCGTAATTTTTTCAAACCAAAATAACCAATTGAATCGACTTTACACCGTTCGGAAGACACTTAAGTGTAAAAAAAGTTGGTTGACGGCGACCATGATGCCCGGAGGTGTTTCATTCATCTGAGATCAAACAATCAAACGGCATTTTAATTTGTAGAACTGGGGCTATCGCCGGTACCAAAATAATATAAAAATATCGAAAATTGAATTTTTGGCACAATTTTAAAAGCCAAGTTCCAAGTTTCGTCATTTTTTCGACTTTTTCAGCTTAAGAAAAATAACTATGGCAGATATCAGAAATATTTTGGTACGGGCGAGAACTATAGATGTGCTGACTATACCATAAAAAATTTCAGCGAAATCCGTTCAGTAGTCTTTGAGATATCATGGTCGCCAGTATGAAAAATACAGTATTGAGAAAAACGCGTTTAAAGATTCAAGTACGATTTACACAAAGAAAATGTTAACTCACCATTACAAATTGTCTTGGCTCGATGCTCCGAAGTGCATATTGATTCGAATGCACTTTATTCCAGCACAAATTATTGTGCAGCTCATTGATATTTCACTGGTTATTTATTAATCCTTTAATCGTAATGAGGTAAACAGCTGCTTTGTTACGCGACTTCGAATATCGAAATATCCTTTTACCCCTGCATATTCTTGGAATGTTATAGAAGTAATTTGTGTAAGAAAGAAATTTTTCGATTTTTAAGTATCGTTCACAGTTCTCCCAGAGACATGTTTTCGATATTTTGGAAAACCTCGTTCGCAAAGAGTTGAAAAAGTCTCGGCAGGTTTCTGAAACCAAGAAGTATAGTGAACCAGACCTCGCTACGGACCAGCTAAGAATGATAGAACTCGAGCCCAGCCTCGTGGGACCGAGGCATCCCAAGAGAACCAGAAGTCCCAGTGGTTTCAAATGTTTGACGAGTTCCGAACAACCCGAACTTACGAAACCTCTTGTGACCTTCCAGAACGTTCGGTCTTGTATTACGCTCGCGAACTTTACTGCCTTATCAATAGTTTAAAGGTCAACCGGATCGAACGTTAGAATGTTATAATGTGTCAAAGGGAGGAGCAGGGTCCTATAATCTTCGGATCATCTGTACCATATACTCTATTCCTGACGTTCATTGTTCCTATCTCTGATTGATCTGACACTAGGTGCAAAACTTTACGAAGCAAAACATTTTGGTAAAATTTTTTGTTAGTTCAATTGTACTTGCCTTTTACTACAGGGTGTCCCAAAACGACTGCATAAGCGGGAAATAAGAGGTTCCTTGGGTCATTTGAAGCGACATTTTCCTTAACAAAAATGGCGCCCGTGGCTTTGTTTAGGAGTTATTAACGAAAAACACGGACCAATCAGAGCGCGACCTAGACGCTCGCTGGCACGTTCAGCGCGGCGAGCCGGCAGTCTAGGTCGCGCTCTGATTGGTCCGTGTTTTTCGTTAATAACTCTTAAACAAAGCCACGGGCGCCATTTTCGTTAAGGAAAATGTCGCTTCAAATGCCCCAAGGAAATTCCCATTTTCTGCTTACGCAGTCGTTTTGGGACACCCTGTATATCTGTATAAAAGTGTTCATAATTGAAAGATTGCCCATTTAAAAGATTAAAACCAGGAAGAAATGAATTTTTATTTGGTTCGAGTAACTAATGCAGACAATGTTTATTCTGAATAGTGATTGCGAGTGCTCCTATCTCGCAGAAAATCTTAAATAAATATTGTACAGGTTCTCCTAGCCAAAGAGCACGGCTGTATCAATTCGCCGGAGAGAAATTGTTGATCCTACAAAATCTGCTGTCGCACACCGAAATCATACGTAACTAAGGCTCGGCCTGGGCTAGGTTTTTGCAGACACTGAGAATTGTATCGTCCATAGATTCGGAACCGCTTGATTGGCTAGCCAAGACCATATCTACTGACCCGTTAAGTCAAACCCAGACGGTCTGGATTTTATGCGTCTAACCTTGCATGCATGTGCATTCGTGCTCGAGCAGGTTACATAAACTGTTACAATGCCTCGCTACTTTGTAACAGCCTCGGCAAAGAAAGGGCGATAAATTGTCTTAATTACAACTAACAGACTGGACTACGGATTTCATCAATTTATTGAAAAAATAATTGGATACAATTTAAAATAAAAAAAAAATTCGGAGAAAATTCTAAAAAGAATTATATTGTATTGCCACAGGAAATACGTATGTACAATGTGGATCCAGAAAGTATTTGAACACTAGAGAAATCGTCGACATTTGAAAATACGTTGAAAATAATAATAGAACAATAAAAATTTCATTAATTTTTCTTTGTTAATTAAGTGTATTCAAAATCAGTTTTAGGATTTATCGAATCGAATTAATTCAAATTGAATAATATTCTTCATAAAAGTGTGGGTCAAACTGAATTCTTTCATCGTGTTATAATATTAAAAATATTTATGGGGGTATTTGGGAACAATAATAATGCGATTCTGTATCGATGGGTCCTTTTGTCGTTTTATTCCGGACAACTGCTCCCCATAAGCAGCGTGGAGAGCAAGGTGGACGCGAGCGGAATTCAATTTTATTTACCAGGAGATTTTTCAAACCTGAAATGGTTCGTTAATATTGCCACCGAATGAAATGTATCCGCGGATTATTATTTCAATAACAAACCCCAATTATGTACCAATAACAAACCGTTTGCACATCGACCCGAAAATGAAATTATCTCCAACCTTTTCACGTCATTGATCGTTTAAAAGCGTTAGCCGCTTGTTCGCGTCCCAAGCATATTTTTCGTTTATCCGAGGCAACCTGGTTGGCCTGTGTGAATTTGCTGCGCGTTCGCCTAACGCGCGATCCTATTTATCTAAAATGTGTACTATCGACCAGGCACAGTCGATTTTCGGCACAAATGATTTTATCTATAATGTTCGTAGTTTATTTTAATTCTAGTTATTTCAATTTAAAGAAACTATAGTCAAAATTACTTTACAGTCGGAGCTTTTTTAACTTGAAAATTAAATATTTCTTCTGGCCTAGAATGATTCCATTGTATATGATTTTTTTCATTTTATGGATATGAAATTGATGTAATACCTCATACAATATTTAAATGTATAGTAATTTATTAGATACCAACGTACTTAATAATGTAAACAATATTTTGAATAATGGTACAGCAATTTTTAGTGGTGACTCTAAGTGCTAAGGGTTAAAATGCACAAAAACAGCAGTCATTATTTTTTCGCAATATTTTTAAATAATGATTCAGACAATAAATATAGGTTTACTGTTTCCAAAAACAGCATTTAATCTTTAAGAAAAACGCATTAAAGATAACACTAGGTTTACGGGACTCGTCAAAATGAAGGGTTACAAATTTTTTAATTTAGGATTATTAAGATTGTAAAGATACGCTCGTAGAAAACTGTTCAATAAACATATTTCTTTGGTATACAAATTATAATAAAAATCGCTAAAAATTTTAACACATCCTTGTCATTTTTATATAGCGAAATAGTCCTTGTTAATGTTCCTTAAACCTAGTGTAATAATTAGACTGCGGATCTTTATGCAAAATAAAAATTGTCTGCATCGATTGCAAAAAATAGAAACCAAATTGAATGTTATTTCTTCCCTTAATGATTTTAATAGAGGAGACGTCATATGTTGACAAGTTCAATTGTTTAAATTTTCCAACAATTTTGAATTTCATCTACTTAATTTTGCTATAAATGCATAAAGATCCGCAGTCTAGTAATAATAAACAGGTTTTGGCTGGTTCATATTACAACCCTCCGAAATCCGTAAACATTGAAAGCAATTGGCCTTTCGCTGAAGAACAAATGCCTTGTCCCTGTCTCCTTATCACTATTTAACCCCCACATTATCTAAAATTCAACTTTCCTCGAGCGAGGCGAAAGATGAAACGGTTACTTTCGAGAAAACTTCGCTCTGTTCACGACCCTCTCTCCCTCTCCCTCTCTCTCTCTCTGTATGTATGTATGTGTACGTAGCTAGTACCTTTAGTTTCATACCTCCCAAACTTTTTTACTGCCAGGCAACTTTCACAGAAATCGTTATCCTTTTATATTGCAGAACCGGCGGAGGCAATATGCTGGGTGACGTCAACATCTCCGCGATATTGGACTCGTTCTCCGTCAGTTACGATAAAAGAGTAAGGCCGAACTACGGAGGTGAGTAGGGTTGCGATTTTTCCTGGCTATCGTATATTCCGAATCATTCGACTATCCTGTGGTAGCGTCGATATCGTTCGCAAAATCACGATCGCTCGAAGGCTTAAACAATAGTCGCCGCTAATTTCTCTTTCCATCGAAAACAGAGACGATGCAGAGGTAATTTTTTTTTTTTCAGAAAATGTTATCAAAGAATAAGGTTCACGTTGTCGATGCTATGTCTACTGTATACAGGGCGATTCAGTGTGTCACCAAAATTACTTGTCAACTATTTGGTATATTATTTCAACGGATGTTCGTTGGATTTGTTTACAAAAAATTATTTCTACAGATGGTACATACAGGGTGTTTCGGCGTTGATGGTACAACCGTGGAGGGGATGATTCAATATGAGAAAATAAGTCGAAAATATGGAATGCGTTTTTTTCATTTGACGCCTCGTATTTGAGAAAATTGAGTTTGAAAATTCGGTGAACACGCTGGCTATTGAATAGGAATAGTCTGGCGTGTCTGATCATGACCTACTGATTCTACTTCTTACAAATGCTAGCCACGAAAACTTGACGGATCTTCAAAGTCGATTTTCTCGAAAACAAAGCCTCAAAAGAATAAAATTTATTTCGTAGTTTCGATTCCTTTCTCCTGTAGAATCATCCCTTCTACGGTTGTACCATCAATACTGGGACACCCTATATAGTGTAAAAGAGGATATCATGCGACATGCATGACTTCTTTATTAGTGAAGGCGTTTATAGGAGATTTAAAGGACAATTTTTTTTTTTTCAATGGAATCGTATATTATTTATTATGCGCAAATCGATGCACTTCTTTATTCTCTATAAAAACCAAGTATGACCCGTGGAAAAATGATTAGTAATTCGAAATATTGTTCAGAAAACATTGAAGTTTAATTTAAAAAATAAATGCAATACTATGTGTCGAATTGCTGAAACGTCTGATTTCATTCGGTATTCGTTATGTTCTGTTTGAAAAGTAAACGCGACAGAAGTTTTAATACCGAGTCTTGTATGCCCTGCACGTTTAAATTAGATTTCATTCGGTTTGGATTTGGTTTAGTTCGAAGGTTCCCCACAGTACACACTAACAATGGCTCTTTTAATTACGGTCGAATTTATTTGTCCTCCACTTGCGACCAATCGAAAACCAATTAACTCGTTCAAACGATTAAATACATGTGGACAAAAAAATTGTATTGTTTAAGTTTATCGTATTTATGTTAATCAATACTCTGGTGTATATACCTAACCCAGACCGGCGGATTAACGAAAAAATAATCACGAAACACGGGAAGTAAATAATCGAGAAATTCCCAGGGATTGTGCAGTCACGGTGTATGGCTCGCGAATGACAATAATGGAGCTGTGAACTGTGGAACGCCCTGAAATGATACAATACATGGTATTCAAAATATATTTGCGTACATGTTTGAAACTGAAGCTGACAATGAGCTGCGGTTATACAGGGTGCTTCATCTTGATACAGACCACGTATAATTCTCTTCTTTCGCTGTGATGGTACGAGGAACGTTTTTTGTGTCATTTAAATGGTTACATGGAACAAGTAAAGCGAAAGAAAAATACAGTAAAAAGTATTCGTACACCTTTTATAAACGAATAACTTTTTCAAAATTCGACCCAACAGCTTGAGTTTTTTTGAGACGTTAGAAGGATTAGTTCACTAGCCAAAGTGTAATTAACTTTTTTTTTTAAATTGTTATTAGTCTCAATTGCGAAGGAAAAAGTAAAGGTGACGATTTTTTAATTTTTTATCTGTGCCTGTAATGAAAATTTCAAACATGTATTTTGTTAATCTAAGTAAGTTATACATATGTACAAAGTTTCATTGAAATCGGTTGACGCATAAAAAAACTATGGGCATTGTAACATGTAAAAATCTTTGAATTTGGGGTTTGCGAATCATTTAAATCGCGAATTCTTACAATTTTTGCTATTTTCAATCATTTATATTTCGTAACACCCCAAACTTTGTACATGTATATAACCTACAAATGCACCTTATAAATTTTCACTACAGGCACAGATAAAAAATTTAAAAATCGTGACCTTTACTTTTTCCTTCGCAATTACGACCAACAATAAAAAAAAAATTATTTACACATTAGCTAGTAAACTAATCCTTCTAACATGCTTAAAAAAACTCAAGCTGTTGGGTCGAATTTTGAAAAAGTTATTCGTTTTTAAAAGGTGTACGAATACTTTTTACACTATAAAATTGCTAGATGAAACATTGTTATTATTATTTATTTATTGCTTTAAACCATATAAGGCTTATACAGCACATACGATACAAATCGTTTATTTATTGTTCAAGGCTAGACAGCTTCCGAAACAAATGACGATTCCTTTACATTTAATTACCAGAAAACATAAATAAACCGGAAGCTAAACCATATGAAAAGTTCAAGCTCTGCGAGGCCGATAAGGTGATCCTTATTCCACGTAACTGCCGGCCCATAATGCACAGCGCGTTTGCTAATGTGTACAGATGGATCGATCGAGGTATTGCAAACGATATTCGATCACTTTCGCATATACCTGCTTTCTCGACGCATTTCTGATAGTCGTTGCACGGACTGGGCATATCGGGAGAGTCCTTTTCGTAGCGAATGTGCAGCATCGTCTCGAGAATTACTCGCATACAAGCAATCGTTTCTTTCTTGAACGGAGTCATAGAAATCAGAGGTTCGATACATATAAGAAATTCGAGAAATCGACTTTAGACGCTGCGAAATATCGGGAGAGACCAATTTTCCAAACGTGTGCTTCGATCCGAACGGTATAATAAAAGAAAGAATTTGAGAAAACTGTTGCAAAAGAGAAAGCGTGGCTACCAGTGCTGGAACGTAGATCGATAATAATAAGAACGATGGGGAATGGATCGGGACTTTCCCCCGTATAGCGTGAAATGGAATAGGTTTTAACGGAATAATGTCCCGTGCGAGCGTAAGAAAAGAAAAGAGCCCGGTGGAAAAATCGGCAGAGTAACGAACGAAAAACGGTCCGGAAACGTTGATCGAGATGCGACAAAGGGACAAAAGCGTTGGACGACAATGTAGAAGAGGTAGTACGCTCCGGGAAATATTTTTGACGCCGCTTACTCTTTCGTCGCGGACGATACAGAAAAGAATATTCGGAACAATAGGGGAGCAAGCTCGTGGGCGCGTACTTTGCCGTCGTAAAAATTCTCAGCCGGAGCCGGACATGGAATGAAAAGTCGCGTCGCGTCCCCGTCATTTTTCGAAACCCGCTGGATATGGAGTTACCCGCCCGCTGGCCCGATCGATCACGTTTACGACGACGTCCTGAAAGAAAAACAATATGCACGGAAATCTCGTGCTGGCCGGAACGTCAATGAAACACGTTTCATTGGAAAATTCCCTTTTATTTGTTCGTACGTTAATTGGTATAGGTACTATCGTAATTAGACCGCGGATATTTATGCAAAATAAATTCCGAAGGCAAAATTTTGAAAGGAACAGAAATTATTAAATTATTTCAATTAGACGAAAATGGTGTAATAATGTTCATCTAGTATTTTACTGTATACTCAATTTTGTCGGAAATGCATAAAATCCGCAGTGTAATCGATTAAATGTAAATTATCGTGAAGCTATGAATTTTCTGCGAATTAAATTGACGATTGGACGGAAGCTGACATCCGATAAAAATAAAATACTTCTCTACTATAGTGAAGACTTAGACCATATATACCTATAGACACGGCGTAGATAATTTTCCGTGTCCGAAAGATGAAATCAGCTGAAAGACACTGTGACGTCACATTTGTACAAGCTATGCTCATCGACAGTGCCTACGCTTGGCTTACATGGGGAGAGGGGGGTCAGCGGGTGCGCCATGTACACAGTACATGGAAAGAAATTATCTTAAGACTTATCTTGTGACGTCACAGTGTCCCATCATCTTTCGGCAACTGAATTCTCGGTTTTCCTATACACATACTATACCTATGCCGGGTCTATTAGTATATATGGTCTAAGAGTGAAGACATGTGTAGTCATTTATTAGTGGTATAGAGAATCGCCAGATTTAGCGTCCCCACTCTACCTTCCCCTTCTACGCCCTTGTTCCCCCACGCTTCCGCCCGGTCATGTGACGCGTTCTGTCTCTGTCGTGCATGCGTCACATTGCACGTGACTAATCCGGTACTGGCAGAGAGAGAGGGTAATTTATTCCCCTCAACTCGTGCTCCCTTCCCTCATCTGGCGACTCTAGTGGTATATTTCAGTTAATATGTATGTAATGCAATACTGAATAATGGTAATATAGCAGCACTAAATTGGGTTTAGCGCAACCATTTCATTCCGGATTAAGACTAATTGAGTTACACTCTGTATTCATCGAAACGAGTGTCGACAATTCCTGAAATAACAGTTAGGATAAATGTTAATCGCTGGAAAAATAAATATTTTAATAGATACGATATCATCTACGAGTAATTCTTATCATTTATTGCAGAATAGGTGTGATAACAAATGTACAAAGGTATTACAAATTAGAAAACGTAGAATTCTATGAGAAAATGTACCCAAAACTTTTTGAATTAATTATGATAATTAACTTTCTACATGAATAATCATTTTAATAGGCGTCGAATGTTAATACAATTCTATATTTATGAGTGAATCGAAGCTGTATTTAAGGATTCTAGAATGGGCACCTTCCAAGGTAATAATTCATGAACTTTTAACAAATCGTCACTGGAAGTTTAAAATGTTGAACCTATTCAAATCGGAACGCTTTGAATAATATGCGCATTAACTCCGGATCACAGGCACGCAGTAATCATGCATACATTATGCATATTTTTGTATACTTATCCCGTTTATCTGATAGTTCCAGTGTCCTCTTTAACACAGTATAAACCGGTCATCTAGGCGCATCACACACCATTAGATAACAAATCTCTTACACTTTTCATTCTGTTAAAATTTCAAAATCGACACACAATCGATAGGTGTTTCATTATCTTTTACTTCATCGAGTTTTCTTAATAAACGCAAAATGATTTTATCTTCAATTCAAATCTTTTAACCAACATATTGAAGAAGCATTAATTCTAACATACAGTAAATGCATAGAAACCGATGGAGATTAATTCCGAACGGTAGAATGCATTTCAATTGTTTATAAGTAATCCGATGAATTAATTCGCACGCCTAATACAAGTTTAACCCTTAGCACTCGGATGGCGACTTCGAGGCACCACTGAAAATTGCTATGCCATTCTTAAAAATATTGTTCACATCATTATTTTTATTCGTATTTACTAATCTATTACACATTTACATATTACATGAGATATTATATCAGTTCCATATGCAAAAAACGAAAAAATATTCTATAGAATGGAAATATTCTAGAATAGAAAAATCTTTCGTTTTTTTAGTTAAAATAGCTCCGAGTGCAAAAAGGGTTGAACATTAGAAGTGGTGCAAAACAGCATCGAATAATTTCAATGCATCAAAATCCCCATCTTTCCACGAGACTCGTCGATTGCCTGAAAGAGGAAACAAGGTCGTCGAAACTAGCATCGAATATTCCGAGGATTGAAAAATGTGTGCCTTTTCCGTAAATAAACGGAATGCTTATTTTAAGGAGGCACCGGTCGTATTTTTACGTTAAATGTAAAACGGTCTCCCAGGAGTCGGATCTTTAGTAATTGATCGGTTTTCTAATGTTAGTGGCCGGGGCTAGTGATATTTGGCGATGCGGTTTAACACTAAATCTACCTTAAAAGTAACTGGTATATGTGGAATTATAAAAATCACAAGATTGAATTTATTTGAACTATAAGACCGAATTTACTGAAATTTCTCGCAATTTTTATAATACGTGCTTGAACCGAAGAACTTCGATAATTATGAAATTAAAAAATGTGAAACCGGTCGTGGTCAGTGCTGGGTACAATTCAAATAAAAAGTATTGGAAATAGTAATTACAATACTTTTATTCAAATAAAGTAGTATTTCAGCATTTATTTTATTTCTTAGTTATACGTAGAAGAAAGTAGTTGAATATATCTATTTATTACACATGTATAGAAGCTATTAATTGAAGTAATATTTGCTGCGCGATGTTTTAGAAATAATTATTTGAAATAATAGTTTTCGTAGAATGTATTAGGAATAAATATTTGAAATAATAGTTTTCGTAGAATGTATTAGGAATAAATATTTGAAATAATATTGTTTTAAGGATATATGAAAATTAATTATTTCAACTAGTATTTCATAGTATTTTACTTACAATAGTCATCTGAAATATTAATTTTTTTTATAATTATTAAAGGAAGTCGGGATTGACCGCGGCAGTCGGGTGATAGCACACACAAATGATTTCTGAGAAATGGTTCTGTCGTGGATTTTAACCACTTACTTACTCTATAATGTATAAGCATAGTTATGTATGTCTAGATATATCCGTAGCTTATTTCGGTGAAAGGTAGTGCTGAAGTTTCATTCCACTAATCATGGCAGAAATATTTATTTCATGTAACTATTTTAAGTTCGTGTTGAGAAACACATAATTGAAATACATATTTCATGTACTTGGGAGATTAAATAAAGATTTCAAATAGTATTTCCACTAATACAAAAACAAATAGATATTTAAAATTATTCAAAATAACATAGTTTTGGAAATAATCTCTGAAAATATTTCTATTTTTTATTTCAAATACTATTTTACCCAGCCCTGGTCGTGGTTAGCGTTAATCGTTTCAAATAGTATTTCCACTAATACAAAAATAAATAGATATTTCAAATTATTCAAAATAACATAGTTTCGGAAATAATCTCTGAAAATATTTTTATTTTTTATTTCAAATACTATTTTACCCAGCCCTGGTTAGTGTTAATCGTTTGAAATTGCAATTTCGATATTTGCAAAATAAAAAATCTGCAGCCGGTGATTCGACCGGTGGGTTTCGGTGTTAATGAGAAATCTTCCTTGGATCGTCGGAATAAATCTGGAAGAACGATACACGAGGCTTGCATGTTTGTCGATAGTGGTCCTTTCGGGTAGGAAAGTTGGTCGATTGGCTAGCTATCGGCAAGGCCAGGGGACGCCAGCTGACGTCGAAGAATCCGATAGCCGGAATTTGTTTACGGATACAGCTGGGACTGGAGCGTGGGTACGACGTTGAGTGTCATAAAGGTTGAATCGATGGTTTTCAATTCCTACGATAAAGTCAAATTTTCGGCTAGGTCCCGACGGTAGCAGGGCGGGGCTGGGGCGCGCTTCGATAAAACTTGGATCGATGCTGGGACGCGCGGCACGGGTTGCCACGGGTTACCGTTAACGGCATCTCTGCTCCGGCCACGCTCCCCCACAGTTCTTTACCTTCGATTACAATTTCAACATTGATTCTGTCAGCCGAGCGTCTCCGCTGTCACCGATCCTGCTGCGGGGCGTTCTCGAATTCTCGTTTGCCTCTGACGCAGCGCCCGCGAGCCGATCAGATCGTCCGCGAGACACCCGATGCACCGCGCCGTTGCATTCTTACACGAGATCACCGGATGCTCCCTTCCCCGTGCAGAATCCCGGACACTCGCCTGCAGACGCCGAATTCAACCGCAGAGATCCGACTCCGGGATCGATCAAACGATCTCCGTAATATTTATAGTGTTTGTCCATACTATTTAGTTATAGACCTCGGTAACACCCTATATGTAATAACTAGACTCCGGATTTTATGCATTTGTGACAAAAATGAGCAGCTGCGATTTAAGACAGTGGCAAGATTAAAAGACGTTAAGGGTATTAATTTATTATTTTCACTATGTTAACATTATTAGTGGATCAGGTGCAAAATTTTTATTCATTTTATTTATTTCATTTATAACAATTTAAAAATACTGGTATATTATTTTCAGCCTAATGAACGAACTAAGAAAGAAAATAAATTTCCATTTCACTCCAGTTTGTTGCACTTAGGGTGCAAAATTTTTATTTTGCTGTCTAGTTATTACTAGACTCCGGATCTTTATGCAAAATAAAATTTTTTCAATGTAAATGTACTTTCTTTCTTAGTTTGTTCAATAGGCTAGAAATAATATAACAGTATCTTTAAATTGTTATAAATGAAATAAGTAAAATGAATAAAATTTTTGCACCTGAAGTGCAACAAACTGGAGTGAAATGGAAATTTATTTTCATTCTTAGTATGTTCAATAGGCTGAAAATAATATAACAGTATTTTTAAATTGTAATAAATAAAATGAATAAAAATTTTGCACCTGAAGTGCAGCAAACTGGAGTGAAATGGTATTTTCTTTCTTAATATGTTTAATAAGCTGGAAATACTATAACAGTATTTTTAAATTGTTCTAATGTTTCTACTGTTTCAAATTACACCTAGTCATTTTTGTCATAAAATCAGAAAAGTAGAACACTTTCGTGTGCCACCGTACATATAAACTGCGAATTTTATTTCACGACAAAAATTGCCTGTATCAATTGCAAGAGGAGTTACGGTTATATATTTTCTTGATAATAAGTACCAATAATTTCAATGAATTAAAAATAATACAACAGTGCTTCTAAATACTTTAAAAGTTGCTAATATTTTGCATTTGATCTACTCATTTTGGTCATTAATGCATGAAATCCGCAGTCTATTAATAACTTACACAATAACCTTAGGAACTTGAACGACAAAGTAGAGCGAAAAAGGCCTTTTCACGGTTAAGGTAAACGTCAATCGATTTTGATTAAAAATGCAGTGAAAGTGACAAACGATGTAATCTTCTCGAAACGTTCTTAAATAGTTGTTTGTAATATCTCCGCATCATTTTCATATTCAATTCTTCCTTTCAATTACCGTACATTGTAATCGGGTTTATATCAAATAAATTCCCAGGTCACGATAAAAAATTTTTTTAGCTAACAAGGGAACATATTCAGTTGATACACGCCGATTTTGATGAAACTTATGTGAGATATAGTTCTTCGAAAAATATTTGACACCTACTTTTTTTATCGACAACCATCCACTCTGAGGGGGTGAAAATTGTTTAAAAATTCTTGCGCTAATACATCTCCCATTGAAGAACACACAATTTTTAAAAAAATTCAAATTTTTTCTACCTCCGGTTTCCGAGATATCTCAAAAAATATGTTTTCACCCCTTCAAAGTGGATGGTTGCCGATTAAAAAAGATACGTGTGAAATATTTTTCCCTTTCAAAATATGTTCCCTTGCAAGTAAAATTATGGAAAGAATACTAAAATGTGTCGCTCTGATTTTATAAAAATTTTATTTATAATAATTTGATGGGCCACTATAAAATATACAGAAAAATATAGTAAGTTAATATTCCCGTAAGGATGTGAAAGTAACTAAAAATATCGTGATCCAGACTACAATAGAACCCCGTTAAGCAGCACATAATGAGACTATTCGAGAGAATTCCGACGGAAAATTTCATATTCGGTGCCCTGTAAACACGCCCAGAAGAGGGAACACAGTAAACACAAATCCTTTATTTATTCGCCGTCGCGCGTCGCGTCGCGTCGCGTCGGGTCGCGTCGGTTCGAACGTGCATTCATTTCCATTCCGTTCCTGATCCCGTGCTGGGACAGTTCCAGATCCGACTCCTGACGCTGGCCCCGAGCCACGGTGACCCACCGAGGCATCCACAACTGCGGTTTCTTGCTCTTTTCCCGCGGGAGACAATGCCGTGGAATCCGAGACACCGAAAAGTGTGCCGTCCGCGAGAATTACTCCCGAAAACAACCCCTATCAATTCCCTCGCCCTGTCGCGATGATCGATTTTCTTGGCATTCCAACTGCGAAACTTCCGAAACCCGCAGAAACTCTTCGGGGTACTGATTCGTCCGTAAAATTAGGAGAAGAGGCCCTCTTTGTAACTCGTTCGGCTTCCTATAACAATCCCTAGAGAAATTTATAACGATATTAAGGAAGTTTAATTCAACTTCGTACTAACGTGAAATACTCGAGCCACAGCGTACCCAACGTGCGCTCACCCATTTTCATATTACGCGAGAGACTATTCTTGGCGAAACAGTATAAATTCTTAGAATTAGTTTAATAATATTGAGTATTAAGCCTAAATGCCTCTTTTTTTAAAAGCGTAACACTAAACCTACCCAGCACTAAAATGGATTAAAATGTTTTACCTTACAAAAGTGACAGCACTATATTTACTTAGATCGTGTACAATTTTTATTATAGTACTGTTAAGAGACTATTCTTAGGGAAACAGGATATATTCTTAAAATTAGTTTAATAATATTGAGTATTAAGCCTAAATGCCTCTTTTTTTAAAAGCGTAACACTAAACCTACCCAGCACTAAAATCGATTAAAATGTTTTAGTACTGTTAAGAGACTATTCTTGGGGAAACAGTATATATTCTTAAAATTAGTTTAATAATATTGAGTATTAAGCCTAAATGCCTCTTTTTTAAAAGCGTAACACTAAACCTACCCAGCACTAAAATCGATTAAAATGTTTTACCTTACAAAAGTGACAATACTGTATTTACTTAGATCGTGTACAATTTTTATTATTGTATGTGCTGGAATAAAGAGATTTATTGAAATATTTCCCATGGATATAGCTGTATAATTATTTTAATACAGTGGGTGTAAAAAGTATTCGTTCACCTTTTAAAAACGAATAACTTTTTTAAAATTCGACCCAACAGCTTGAGTTTTTTGGTGACGTTAGAAGGATTAGTTTACTAGCTAATGTGTAAATAATTTTTTTTTCTTAATTGTTATTGGTCACAATTGGGAAGAAAAAAGTAAATGTCACGATTTTTAAATTTTTTATCTGCGCCTGTATTGAAGTTATTCGGTTTGAAAAGGTGTACGAATACTTTTTACACGCTTTTAAAGCCTATTTAATTCATCGAGAATTATTCAATAAATCTATTTCTTAGAATATTACGATAAAAATCACGAAAAGTTTGTAAAAATCTGTAATGTAAAATTTACATATGTATGTCTCAATATTCTAAATGGTCTCAAGAAGGTGTCCACACACTGTTGAGCAGTTCATGTTCGGTCTCTTTTCAATCAGAAAAATGTCGGAAATATGCTGATAAAATTTTCACAGAGAAATAATTTCAAAAAATGTTTCTCAAGATATTAATGGCTTTCGGTCCATGTAGAGCCAGGTTACTATAACAGAGAACAGCGTACGTGACACCCTGCGCGGTGTTCCTCTAATAGATCGTGTCCAGGCAAAAATGGCCATAAATCTGAAGGGGCTGTTCGACGGTTCTTTTATTTTTAGCACGCGCTATCGCTTCTTCGCCGAGATGGTTTTAAACGTATCGGCCCGGCGCCTGATTCAAATTGCCGATATGTGCCCGGCCAGTGGAGCCAAGGATCCTCTCGAAGAGCCGAGACGAAGGATTTACTAGGGTCCGTGTAGCCGTTGGGTTTTAACATTTAAAATTTAGATAGTGCTCGGGCATTACGCGGCCCGACGGGAATACATACTCTACATCCGGCGGATAAACAGTGTTTCCATGACTTCTTCGACTAACGGCTACTCATTATATATTCTCTGGAGCACCGTAGGATTTCCAGGCCGCGTTCTCTCTCTCTCTCTCTCTCTCTCTCTCTCTCTCTCTCTCTCCCCCGTGCTCGATGTCTACGTAAAAATGACAATATACGTGACGGGCAAGCCCGATGCGCGTTCACCGTCCCCGTTTCAAACGGTGTCGCGTATATGTATATTCGCGAGTAAACAATTCAATTGATGGCGACACCGTAATTCAATATAGTTCAAGGACACCGTGCACCGTTGTCCGTAAAACCACCAATCGATGAGAATCGAGAGGCAAGGAGGCGTTACGAATCATCTAGAATCCAGAATATAATTTTGACAAACTGGCAGCTTTTTCATGATCGCTATCCTATTTATTAATTATTAATATAAATTCTCTTAGAAATCATTGTAAGACCTTATACAATGCATATAAACAGTTTTTAACTGGAAAAGTAACTTCTGGAAATTATTAAGACAAGAAATAAATGAATCGATACACGAAATTGTTATTCTGCACAGGATGCGGTCGAATAACATGTACAAGCGGGCGCATCAGGCGATTCCTTATGAGAGGATGAGAAAAAATGTAGAATCAAATTTTTTCATTCGAAGCTTCGTTTTCGAGAAAATCGAGTTTGAAAATGGCAGCGAATATACCTGCTATTAGATGGGAATCGTCTGACGCGTCTGATCATTACCGACCTATTCTACTTCCTGCATCTTTAAACTCGATTTATCTCGAAAACGAGACGTCAATCGAAAAAATTTTATTCCTTTTTCTCGATTTATATTTACTCGTAGAATCACACCCTCTCCGCTCGTATATGTTTTTCTGCCGCACCCTGTATAAATATCTACAGACTAGTGATAAAATGATCAATTCTGTTGATCATCGTTTTTGAAACTCGAAACAGTAGTGCTTACGGTCAGAGGAATAGGAGTGGTCTGTAGTTAAGGAAACACAATAGCGATTACCTATGCTCTGACAGATAGAATAGGGATGACCCATGGCCAAACACGTATGTAGGAAAGATACGCCTGATGGTCAAACAAGTAGTACAGCCAGACCAGTGATCAGTCAAGTGGAATAGGTACGGGCTGCGACTAGACAGACGGAATAGGAACGACCCATCTCCATTAATACTTTATTTTCACTTAACAATAGCAAGATAAATACCTTCTAAAGGGACAAAATAGTGACAAAAGTAAAAGTTGTATTTTTAAAATAGTGCATATATATCAAGTGCCATAAAAGAAGACCAAACAAAAACTTGCAACAATTCATCGGTACAACGGGAAGTTGTACATACATCGATTGGAAAAATTACGGTTCCTCCGAGCCGATGCAATTCCGATGAAATTTTTTTTTTTTTCGTCGAATTCGTTTCGGGCAACGTTTGCCTCTCGCCTTTGTTTTTTTTTTTTTTTTTTTGGTCCGAGGCATTTTCTCACGGGCGATTGGCTGGCGGAGGCAAGTCATACCAACGCATTTCAATTAACTCGATACCACGTCCGTTCGTTGCGTTTTGCAACGTGTACGCGGGGCCGTCATTGTGAAATATGTGTCCCATATGGGACGTTCGCCGGCTATAGGGTTTTAAAAACATTCCAGAAATGGAAATGAAGATATATCGGCGGTGTGGCGCGCGATGCCCCTGGCAGCGGCGTTGTTTACGAGTCAACTTTATCGCGAGAACGCCAGCCCATGCCCTTCCTTCCTTCCTTCCTTCTTCTTTTCTCTCAGCCAAACCGCTCGTCCTTATTTCTCACTACGTTCCCGAACTCATTCGGCCGTTCAACATTTCTTCCCCATCTGACAAACACCGGCTGGTGTCCTCTGTGACCTCAATGACGACGATTAACACTTTGCGGACTGGTCACGAGTACCTACAAGGTGTTCACGTTGACACTAGCCAGCATTTTTCTTGAAATTAGTAAACATCGGAAAAATAGGAAAAACGTTTTTTTTTTGCAACCAATGTAATGTCTGTAACTTTTTTTGACCTTCAAGTGACCTTCAATTTTTTAAATGGAATGATAAACGAATTCTACGATCTCCAAGGTCATACAAGGTCACAAATGGAAGGAATATTTTGAACATTTCGTAAAGATTTCGTTTACGTGAACACCCTATATAGGGTGTCCCGGTATTGATGGAACACCCGAGGAGGAGATGATTTTACATGAGAAACTAAGTCGAAAGTATACAATAAAATTTGTTCATCCGAAGCTTCGTTTGCAAATGCAGCGAGTACGCGTATTATTCGATAGGAATCGTTCGTAGAATCACCCCCTCCACGGTTGTACCATCAATGCTGGGACACCCTGTATACTCGCGTCGTAACGATGCGATTAACACGTTGAAAGACAGTTTCGTCACACGGTTCAAATAAAATATATTTCAGTGTCTTATAAAGTAAATGTGTAGATACCAAAAAAAAATAAATTGTAGTTGAAAACATAAGTATCGTTTTAGATGAAATTGGCAAGTATATACCGGATGTATGAGATATTTTAATTTAAATATTGCTATCTGAAGCAGCGCTTTAAATTCAGGGAGGAAGCTCTCAATTTTCGGGAAAATTGAATTTAAATATTCGTCGAGCGTTGAGCACATATTTAAATAACCTATTTGCTCGACACATACTGTTTTTCGGGGGGATTATAAATCGAATGCGAAAAAATTAGACGAATTTTCAGTATCACTTTTCCCAAACAAATATTTATTTTACTTGATTAATATTTACGCGGGACGTTGATTACTTTTATCATTATTGTCCCAACACCTTGCATACATTTTTTGCCATACAAAAAGCGATGAAAATTTTCATGAATATACAGTCCTCGTTAAAAAGGAGCACAAAATGGCAGTGGAGATACTGTATTATAATAAAATCGAAAATGAAATCGGTCGATGCAACATTTTACAAAGAAATATCTAATCGACCGAATAAAATGTATTTAAACTAAGGTAACTCTTAAAATAATTTCCAACTGTTTTGGGTACAATCTCTCAGGGATCTGCGCCTAATGGTACGGCAGAACTGGTATAATTAAGCGACCATGATACGGGGATTCGGCCATTTAATTCACCGTCGAGTGTTTTTTATCATACGCTGAAACACAGAGATTCACGCAACGATCAACGTTACAGCACTGTGAACGAAAGACTGAACGGTAGCCTCGTAACTGCAGCAAACGACCGAGCACACGTTCCGAAAGAAAGAAACCGCAAAAAAACGATAATTGATAGTCCTCTAATCGAGACTAATTACCATTTTCAGCGATCCATCCGACGTAGCGATACCACTTGAAAAAAAATACCATGACATATTCCACGCTCACACTAAATTCACGAGACCAAAAAAAAAGAGAATAAATGCCAAAAAAAACCGTACTATGTACATATTTCGAATGAGAGTAATTTAACGATCAGTGAAAATTAAAAAAAAAAAAAGCCATAGTCACCCCATCGTGTAACTTGTCCGCGGCCGGAAACGGCCGACTCAGTCTGACTAACCTTCGATTTCAGGTCCTCCTGTCGAGGTCGGCGTCACCATGTACGTCTTGAGTATCAGCTCGCTATCCGAAGTGAAAATGGTACTACCTCTAGGTCTTACTCAGTCATTAAACGCTGAAAATCGATTTTACTAATCATTCCGATCGTTCGACTTAAAACATCCCCTTCACCCCTTTGCCCGAGCAACCACTTCTTAGTGCCCGTGTATTTTGATCAAAAACGATTGCCGTCAATCGTTGTATCCATGATCTCATGTACATACCGACACGACGCACACACATACATACATACATACATACATTTATATTTATTATATACATGGATACATATACGCGCGTGCTCACACATACACAGACAACAGCAGACAAGAGAAACCCGTTTCAAATACGTAAACAGAGAGAATATATATACACAACAGACACGAACACACGGCCGCGCGCTTACTTACACACCGGATGATGCATGCACGCGCACAGATACGCGCTACAGTTCCCCTAGCCCTCTTTGATATCCCATTCCGGTAGCACATAATATTCGTGAAAGATTGAAGATTGAAGCTACTTCCCCGATATTTTTCAACGAACCAGCCCTTCTTCGAAACGTCGCGTCGCGTCGCCGGAGCTTTGAAGAGATCGCTAAACACGCGCGCGCAGCACTCGGTTCATTTAATTCAGTCTGCGCTCGCACACAGCCGCGCACCACTCCGATCCGAACTTCTATTTTTCCATTGACGGAATGCACCGGCGCGCGGCGACGTGCACGATACGCATTTTTCCAATGGAACATCGGAAGGTAACTAACGAGGGCTGTTACTCAAGTGACCTCCTCCGATTTCTATCAAGCGCTCCCCGTATAACAGGAACCTTCGATAAATATAAAGTAGACGTTTCCACGACCGTCGTCGTTCGTATTCGGCCAATGGAACAAGCTCTTTGCAAGCTGTATTCTTTGTCTTTCGAATGCAAATTCGTACGAACGGATTTTTAAACAATTCCGTATATCGGAAGAATACACGAGTAACGTTTTCATACATTTTCCCAGTGAAATTATTCAACGGAATTTTGCAGGTATTGAAAGTGCAAATTCATTAAAAATTAAGCAGCTGATATTGAGCACTTGAATCTCGCATTCACAAACAAAAACAACATTAAACAAAATTTCCTTGGAAATGTTAGATTTCAATACGTATCTTCCGAATAAACGAATTTGCCTTTCGATCCGTTCGCATGAACGAGCACTAGAAAGATCAGAGTATTTCTTTCAAACATTTTCCTGTGCGATTATTAATTACCAAGATTGTGGTAATGTAATTTCCAAAAATGTACTTCCTTCAAGGAGATGATTCCTGATGTCGTTTCAAGTAACTTTTTCCTTTACGAAAATGTTCTTCGCGACTTCGTTAAGGAGTTATTGAAGAAAAACACGGACCAATCAGAGCGCGGCTAGTACGACTCGCGCTGAGCCGGGCGTTGGCACTGGCCGAGCCGGAATCGGTAGCCGCGCTGCGATTGGACCGTGTTTTTCCTCGATAACTCCTTAACGAATCCGCGGAGAGGATTTTCGTAAAGGAAAAAGTTACTTGGAATGACCTGAGGAATCTCTTGAAGGAGACGCAACATTTTTGAGAGACCCTGTACAAATACAGGACTCTTCGAATTACTTTGGTAATGGGAGTGGGCCGATTGCGCAACAATGCTCGGCAGGATCGATCGGTTCGAGGCGTGCGGAAGATAATCGATTAATTGCAGCCCGACCACAGGAAATTCACAGGTTTAATCTGGCTCGATCGAGGAGGGAAAAGGAGGACTTGTCCCGGGGCTGTTCGTCGCTCGATCGTACGTGTCGAGGGCCGATTGCCGCTTCCTCGATGAAATTAGTTCGGTTGCCGTGCACAGAACCGCATCGCCCCGAGCTGTGTGCTCCTTTGATCTGCTCTTCGTTTCGCGAGAACGCCTGGAACCGCGACAATCGCGTAACACGATTACGATCGGACCGCCGCGCCGCGCCGCGTCGCTCTTCGAGCAGCCCTTCCTCCATCCACCCTCCGCCTCGGCTCGGCTCGGTGTCCAATTTCTTGGCACGGTCCGCAGCGGGGCGTCGATCGATGCTCTTAAATCGACCAAATTTTCATCGGCCGCCACGTTTCAATTCGAGTAAACTAATCGACGTCGTACTAGACCGCCGCGTCTTCGCCGCTATTTTGCCCCGAGGGCCAACGAGGCTGATCCGCGAGCATTTTTCCCTATTAACCCTTCAGGGATCATGCTTGCCGATCCTAACAGATCTGTCAAAAGTTATTACTAGACTCCGGATATACAGGGTGGGACACTTAAGACAGGACACCTGAATAACTCGCTTGTTTTTGGAGATAGAAGAAAATGCCTCAGACTATTGCAAGGTTGCAAGTCCTGTCTTAAGTGTCTCACCCTGTATATGCAAAATAAAAAGTTTGCGCATCGAATGCAAGACACAGGAGCTAAATTTATATTTTTCACTAATTATTTTAATATAGTGAAAATAATATATTGTATTAATACTCTTAAAGTCTTCTAATTTTTTCCATAAATGCATTAAATCCAGAGTCTAGTTATTACACTTGGCCAGACTATTAACTATACGGGGTGATTCAGCCAGGTGTGTCAGCTAAATGTAAACTATTTTTGAAAGTTGTATTTTTTCAAAAGTATTAATTTTTATTCTGTTTTGCTTTTTTATTGAAAAGTCACCTAGAGTTTCTTTATTGCAAAGGGTAAATTTTAATCGTGTGGATCCTGAATAAAATATGGGGTGAAAATTAATGTTCAGAATGTTCTTCGTTAGAATTAATAAATTTGCGTATTCGTTCGCGAAAGGTTAAACGAAACAACAAAGTTCATTACGATTTAATATAAATTCAAATTCTTTCCTTGAAATCGAAACTATATCCGGGGAATGAAAATTTTATTTAATCCCGCAGATATTTCTCTACGGACCGTGGTAGAATTTGCATAAGCATCCGCCGTGTTTAATTATAAGAAATATAAATTCGGATTATATGATGTAATTAAAAATACAGCGGAGGAAATGAAAACTTGTTACTTTATCGGCGGAACCGTGGAGTTTCCTAACAGCGTCTGATAAATGACTTCTGGGTAATTAAGTTTGCTCGATCGAGGCACTATGAATTTCATAAATCATCTCATCGAGTGGCGTCGGATTAAAATTTCGTCGATTCGAGAGCATGCCGAACGATTTCTCGCAATGAAAACGCGACGAGAAAATTATAAATTATATTCCTATAAACCTGGAATTAAAATTCTTGCGTCGACCAGCACAGACATAAAAAACCATTTGGTGTAGAAAATACACTAAAAAGGTTAAACCTGTCCCGGGTTAGGGGCTCTCCGATCAACGTGATATGTTCCTTTAGTCGGCCTGGTATTGACGTTAATGTTAGAGGCTCGTATTAATGTTAGAATAATGATGCGCGTGCATGGAACAGGGAACGAGACCGGCACACGACACGCGGCGAAACCGCAACACGATACTCGAACAGAACAACACTAAACCAAAAATGGACAAAGTACTATTTCGCGTGTGTGAAACGATAAAAGTGCTCACAAAGAAACTCGTAGGCTACACTCAGAAAAAAAAATAACCGAGAAGAAGAAGCAGAACCGAATCAGAAACAATAGATCAAATTCCGATAGATTGCTCGGTACAATCGTCCGTGTGTGTAGTACATATATACATATAGTAGGCAGATGGTTATGTGTCTGTACACGCATAGTTATTAGAAAGGCACACGTTCTCTCTATATTTCACTCAATTTCTAACCAAATCTCTACGTCACGTTGACGATACTATTCTCTGAACGGCCTCCAATCATTCTCGATCTTACATTTTTCCGAGTGTAGACGCATATATATATATATATAGTATATGCTGTGATATATATATATAATATGTCATCTTATAAATATATATGTATACATGTATAGTATATTTCGCTTTATTATATATACATATATATATATATTTATAATATATACTTCACTGTCTCCTGCTTGTTACTTTTAATTAGCCTATGCTGTCTGAAGCGTGGTTTGCTCTATTGTCCGGAACGACGAAACGAACGAACACTTTTATTTCCTCTGTAGTAGAACAATATAGTATCTTGTTCAATTTTGGATATATTAACATACGCACGACCGTCCCGTTAGACCATTTTTAGACGCTAGCTGCTATGCCGCGGTTGCTGAGATGGGCTGCCCGCCTGCCACCACTTACAATTATTATTATTCTATATTTTATTCCGCCCGAAAAAACCCCCTGTCGACCCTGCCCCCCAAGACCCCCCACCCCTCACCATCACCGACCACGACCACACTGTACCCGTTATATCACCTCCACGAACCACCCCTCCACCCCCTCGAACCCCCAATGTCTGACACCGCACGTATCACACGTTCGTTTTGTTCGAACACGAGAAGACCCCGTGTCTCAAAGACATCGTCCGAAATCATGCAATCCGAAAAAAATAAAAAAAAAGTAAAAAGAAACTTTTTCCAAAGAAAAGCACATCCGTGGTCCGTAGAACTTTCGGTCGGCGAGTGTCGACTGCTACCGAAAGTCCGAGATATATAGGGTGTCCCGGTATCGATGGAACACCCGAGGAGGGGATGATTTTACACGAGAAACTAAGACGAAAGTAAACAATAAAATTTATTCATCCGAAGTTTCGTTTTCGAGAAAATCGAGAGTTTGAAAATGCAGCGAGTACGCGTATTCTTCGATAAGGATCGTTCTACGCGTCTGATCATGGCCAACCAATTCTACTTCTTGCGTATACTATAGCACGCGAACCCGACAGATGTGTAAACTCGATTTTCTCGAAAACAAAGGGTCAAACGAAAAAAATTTATTCCCTATTTTCAACTTATTTTCTCATGTAGAATCACCCCCTCCACGGTTGTACCATCAATGCTGGGACACCCTGTATAACATTCGCCCGGAATCGACGATCGCAGTGACAATGACAGCAATAATAATCTATCGATGTGTCTCTCTCTTGAGAGTCAGTATTATTACCGTTACACGAGTTAGATCTGAGATAACGAGGTACTCAGATTGAAAAAAAAAATGAATAATAGACGAGAGACCGGCACGCCGATCAGGGGGATGAACACAGGTAACAGTGAACGAGAGGGATTCGACCGGGGAATCGTAAAATGTCGAACACGGTACACGAATGTCCCGTGACGACGCATACACGCGTAGAGGGGCACGGGTCTAGCTAGCCTAACGCCGATTAGAATGAACACACACACACACACACACACACACACACACACGGTGCTCGGCTGGTGAGCCCGGAAAATCATTACTAAGGGAAAGTATACGAAGAAATGAGAGTGGTACGAAAGAAAATGAAAGAAAAAGACACGTTTAGTCGATTAAAGTCACCTAGTTAACTGTGTTGGGTGCATATATACGCACACACACACATATATATATATATATATATACAAATATATATATATAAAGAAAAAAAAGTAGTTAAGGATAACGAGTCAAGGATAATTCTTCTAGCTCGGAAAGCAACGTGGCCGACGAGTGCTGTTGATTTGGTTCCGTGCAGGGTGCGAGCTCTCTTCGACTTGTACGCTTGCATTTCTACCCCTGACTTTCGTGTTTCCTTTGACAATGTAGCGAAACAGAATGCTTTCAAAATTACCATATATAGTCAAAGTCAAAGGTGTTTGTCGAATGTGGTTTGTTGATCGAATGCGTTTTGTCGTTGAATGGGGTTTGTCCATACTGTTTGTTTGTTTTTTTTTTTTGTTTTTGTTTCTTCTTCATTTTCGTTATATCGTTACAAGTAAAACTGTTGTCCGTGAGTCAGGGGTGAGTCACGAACTGTGTAAGGTTCTTGTCTACGTACAAATCTACTTATCTGTCACATGAACGGAAACATAGAAACTAGCGGGTAATCAGAGCGACCAAGGCCGGATGGTTTTGTTGATTACAGGTCCACCAGTGGAGGTCGGCGTCACCATGTATGTCCTCAGCATCAGCTCCGTGTCCGAAGTGTTGATGGTACAGTTTGCATTCTGAAACTCATACAGAACTCACAAATCGACAGCCGTGCTCGCTCATTTTTTATTATATTATCGTTCGCATCGACCACCGGGTAACCCCCATGAGAACAACCCCATCTTTCACAACCCCGTTCTTCGCGAAGAAGATGGAGTATATCACAGCGAACACACAAAACGTTCTCAATCTCTTTCTTTCTCCCTGTCTTCTCTATTCTCTGACTTTCTCTCCCTCTATCTTTTTTCTCATTCTCATTTTCCGTGCTTGTACTCTTCGAATCACATCGGCAGCGCGACGTTTACGATCGATCGATCGACCGCCGGATCACACACCGGATCAATCGTGTCGGATCGCACGGAGAATCAAACAACATCCCCGATCGCGCGCCGATTTTCATCCTCCCACTATGCCGCTTGTTTCCGATTGTTTGTTTCGCGATTATCCGGCGTGCGTGTGTGTACGTGTGGGGGGCACTTCCGGGCGAATATTCCCGCGCAAAATTCGACAGAACAACGTTCGATCGTAGGGCGAGGGTGGGGGGTTGTCGCTCACGTGCGTCGAGCACACGCGCGCGCGCGAACACTCTAATAAATATTCGGCTGAATATTCATGTAGTTACCATTTTCGTTCTTCCGGAACGAGTCCGATGGAATTCGCTCGAATTCGTCGGGGAACCGGTAACTAAGTCACGATTCGAATCCGTCGGGTTTCTGGTATTTGCCTCGTGCGTTTGTACAATACGCGGCGCGAAACGCTCGAAAATTGAAGTATACAGGGTGTCCCAAAACGACTGCATGAGCGGGAAATGGGAGGTTCCTTGGGTCATTTGAAGCAACATTTTCCTTAACAAAAATGGCGTCCGCGGCTTTGTTTAGGAGTTATTAACGAAAAACACGGACCAATCAGAGCGCGACCTAGACGCTCGCTGGCACGTTCAGCCAACCGCCTGCCGGCTCGCCGCGCTGAACGTGCCAGCGAGCGTCTAGGTCGCGCTCTGATTGGTCCGTGTTTTTCGTTAATAACTCCTAAACAAAGCCGCGGACGCCATTTTTGTTCAGGAAAATGTTGCTTCAAATGACCCAAGGAACCTCCCATTTCCCGCTTACGCAGTCGTTTTGGGACACCCTGTACATGTGTTTCCTTCGGCGATTCTCGAGGAGATCCTCGACGGGCGAATGTGCGTCAAAAAAACATGTGCGCCAAGGGACAGATGCGGCTCTCGCGATATTTATGTTGGCAGCAAGGGGCATATTGGCGCATATACACACTGACGCACACGGACAGTCGCATATGTAATACGGAGGACAGAGGACAGACACACCACCCCCATCCGTAACAATTTTGCATCTACAATACGCGCGTAACATGTACACGAAAGTACAGATGCCACGTATACCAGCATATACCACCACACTCTACGTATACACTACACGGATGGCCTACTAACCTACGTTTTTATAGCTCGTCACAGCTGTTTGGTTGGCTGAACTGTTACAAGGGAACCTTGCTACGTTCCACAGTCTTCGCAAGATATATTCTTGTCCACTTCGTTTATGGTTTATGGTTGACTCGTTTAATTCGATTTGCGATGTTCTTGTTGCATGGCCCTACCCGCGGTGCTCGAATCGGCGACGACAGGTCGTAGAGGGCAACGTAAAGGTGACACGCGCGGGGGAGGGGGGCGGTGACGCCGCGATAGTGTGTGTCGTCGGGGGATGGTAAACGAAAACGGACCGCAAAAAAGCGACGGGAGGTGCCGAACGCGGCCACCGAAAAATGCGTTCGACCGTGCGGCAATCCGTTCTAACGCTTTTTACGGTTGTCCCACCCGCAATATCGTTTTCCGGCGGTTCGTTTTATCGCGTAGAAAGGATTTACGAGCCGAAGAATAAAAGTTGAGCCGAGCGTGCTTCAAACATACTCGGCTACCGATGCGATCGTGTACGAACGTAGAGTAGCACTCGCACGCCAAAAATTACAAGCAACGATATACGTATGCGAACCGTTTACGAAACACCAAGATGAACATTCGACGCGCGCGGTACCGTACGCGGCGACGAACCATGTGGAATCGCGATTCGAGCACCGCAGGCCGCACATACGCTGGAGGCACGCATATATACGCGTAGACGTACACGTATTCTCCGTAACTTCTATAGTTGTATACGTATATAAGCGTGTGTACAGCCTCACGTATGGTATACATATATACATATGTGTATATACATATATACATATACCTACATATATATTTCTTATATACTCGATATGACGCATACATATGTGTACAGTCGGCCGGAAATTGTCTCTGTGCGTCCTTTCAAAATGCTGTGACTTTTTCAAAAGTAATTCCGACGATTTGGGTTTTTCGTGAGGTTGGAAGGATCTGTTTACTACACGTGTAAAAAAAAAAATGATTATTGGTGAAATACGTTTTGAAGGTTGCAATCGGTGATTTATTTAAAATATTAACCTGTTAACCGGGGAATAAACTTTATTGCCGGGGGACTTTTTTCAAATTTCCATGACGAAATATGTCGTCATGCCCATTGCAGTAGTAGTCCGTGTATGACGAAATATTTCGTCATACCCAGTTAACAGGTTAATAAACACACCTGTATTGCTCGACGACAAGGAGTACAATAGGGTGGACCTTAGCTATACTTGGTGAAATATTTTTTACGAGATTTTTTTCATGCCCCCCCCCCCCCCCCCAACATTGTGCTATTGGGTAAGAAAATAATTCCTTCAAAAGTTGAAGTTGATCAGATAAGGGGAAGGCGTGCCTCATTGGCGTTGAAGTTGCGAAAAACATGAAATTTTTGTAGGAATGGGAATATTTGAAGAAAAGACTTTTTATTATGACTACATGTTCGACATAAATATGTTATATTTAATAAGGGTATAATATTTTTCGCGAGAACGGCTAATTAATGTGAAATAATCTTAATCCGTACAAAGTACATTTGCACTCGAATGCATGTAAGGAATTAATATATTTTTATAGGTATAACATACTTAACTTCAATTTTCAGTATACTCTTCACATTGAGCGCGCAGTTACTTCTATTTCAAAACTTCGCGCTCGATTAGACACGCTAAAATTTTGGATATATCATTTTTTCATGACATGGAACAATATTAAGGGGGGGGGGGCGTGCCCAAAATTTTTTGGTCGAAAAATAAGGTCCACCCTAGAGTACAATGGAAAAATAACGACAAACAACGATCCAGAATAAATATTGGAAATTCGAATCGTGAGTTCTTATGTTCTACAGGAGGCTAAAAGTCTGAACAGTTTTTCATAAAATATACATATTGCCAGTAAAAAAATTCTTCTAACCCCTCGGAAATGCTCAAGTCGTCAAATTTTAAACAAGTTATTCCTTTTTTGAAGAACGTGCGGAGTCACATTCGACCGACTGTATACAAATATATATATATACATAATATATAAAATATATATTTATATTATATATATATATATGTTTTTTCCTCAATATTTAAGATACGTATATAGCGTAATTATATGGCGTACTGTGTATTGCGTATACTTCTGTAGTGTTCAAAGGTATCTGTTCCGGTGTCTGCAATCAGTTTCAAACCGACGCGCGATGGATCGCCCGGGCCTGGATCATTATCGAAAAACGTGAAATCGCCCGAGGATCGACGCTCCTTGCGTGGTATCCGCGTCGCGTCGCGTCGCGTCGGTGATATCCTAAATTCTGAACGGTGATTCGACACAGTAAAAAGGAAAAAGATTCGAAAGAAAGTGAATACGAAATTCCCCGCGAAACCGAGGAGGGAGGGGGAGGTAACTCCGGGCGTCTGTGAATGTCGTGAGAAAAAGGAGAGCTCGGCGCTTCAATCGAGATCCAGAGAGCGAGTTTGGAGCTGAATGTACGAGACTGGACCCCAGGTGTTGAGCCCTGTGCGGAAACCAAATCAAGTCGACACTGTCACCTGGGACGTGACTCGCGATTTTTATATCCGTTGGCGAGCCTCCACGATATGTCCTTCTCTACTCACTACTTCCTGTCTTCACGAATCCTAGCCCCGTCGCCGTTCCGTTGCCGGACGAGTTCGAAACTTGTACCGTGATGCAACCACGATGCAAAGAAGCCAATTTTCCCATCAATTTGCCCGGAGACTCCTTTCATCATTCCCCTTGCGAGACAGCGGCCGCGCAGAAGAATCTCGCGAGACGCTGCTAGCCTTCTCTTTCTCTCTATTCTTCTCGCTCTCTATCTATCTCTCTCTCTCTCACTCCTTTTTGCTCCTTTCCATCGTTCTCCCACGTAGATTCTGGACGTCACGATTTATCAAACGGACGACGTCTCGAGTAAACGAACGACAAAGAATCAAAGAGATGCGAACAGTGGCAAAAGAGACGAAAACCATGAGAAAAACAAATCCGACGAGCAAAAGAGAACACGTGATACCCTTTTATACATCCCTTACCTACCCCTTTGGCCAGCCGACGACGATCGCATTAGAAAAAACAAAAGAGTACTATAGCTCGTGCGACGTTGCGACTACAGTCAAGATTCATGCAAATATATATACATTGTCTATAGAGAGATATATATATATATACTTATTATATATATACTTCTTATATCATAGGTATAAATACGACACCTATATGAGCTGTATCATTGTCAGTGTGTGCAGTACGCTTCTGGTCGCTATAAATCACTATTACGCCGTACACATTGAAGTATATTATCTTTTTATCTGTATGTGTGCGCGCGTGTGCGCGTATGTGTGTGTCTGCTGTAAGCGCGTCTCTGTGTAAAAGTGCGTGTGCGTAGAAAGTGTGTGTGCGTGCAGATCGCGCGGATGAGAGCGAATGCGTGCGTAGGTGGGCTTGTGTAATCGTGTGCACATGAAAAAAAAAAAATCCACACGCTGTGTCGCGAGATATGGGCACGCGTACACACGGATACTATAGTCACTCGTCGAGGCGCAACACACAGCACAATGCAATTTGTTGGGCCGGAAACGCGTCCTCGTACGAGCCTTTTTCGCCTTCCGTCATTGGTCAGACTGCGTTGTTTTCCTTTTCTTTCTACTTATTCACTCACTATTTCATTCTCTCACTCTCTCTCTTTTTCTGTCTCATTGTTTTTCAGTTTTCATTCGCTTAACAGCTGGCTTCCGCTTTGAAACGCTTCTGTAACACAGTTTTAACGTGTTCTACTAGGCTAGGCCTGTCCAACTTCTTCGTCGCGAGCCACGCGGTTCCCCCACTCCTATACCTTCTGGCGGTACCGCCCACTTCAGTTGAACAAAGAAGTGGGGGAACGGTACCGCCCACAACAGTTGAACGAAGAAGTGAGGGAACGGTACCGCCAATTCATTTGAACGAAGAAGTGGAGGAACGGTACCGCCCACTTCATTTGAACGAAGAAGTGGGGGAACGGTACCGCCCACTTCAGTGGAACGAAGGAGTGGGGGAACGGGCCTGGCTCGCGGCCCGCGGTTGGACAGGCCCGTTCTAGGCTATAGTCAGGCGGACGCTTCACGCGCTAAGATACTGCTGCAAAGCGCTCTCTTAACCCTTTCGCACTCCCAGGCGAGATACTTGGGAAAACGGTTTTATTTCCTTCAATTTTCCCGGACGAGTCTCGCTGCCTTTCTTTAGTCGCCTTGGAAATTCGTACAATTACGTTTTTGCGAATGAATGTTTAATTTTATAATTGGTACACTTCATGCTTTCCAGTATTTCGTTGCAGAAAGAAATCTCTCGTGCGAAAGTAATGGGAATAAGTTGTTGAAATAATATTTGAATATTGACGATCGGTAAAATAGCCTGTGTCAAGGAAAGCAACGATAGATGTGTTTGTAAGTGATAAAGATCTAGCTACTGATAGCGGACCATTGTCTAGGGGGAATGTTATTATTCGAATCATGAGAGATATGTTATCTGCTGTTGTCTATTTCCAGAAAATGAATGGTTTATTACGTGACTAGAATGAATTTATTGGGATATATATAGTGTGTCAATAAAATAATGTGTACTTCGTAATTTGAACATTAACAGCCCTTGCAGTCAGTGGCAAAATTGGACGGTTCTCTAACATTTACAAAATGATTATTTGTTACTTTTTTTTATAACAGGATATCATACCAATTATCAATATTTAAATCCTTTTCTAACAGATAGTTTCCTTATTTGTATTACATTTGCATAATAGGTACTGATCTTTTTACTATGATTTGAAAAGTTCATCATTTTGAGGTTTAACTATACTCTAAACCAGGAAAAGAAAAATTTGTACACTGAAAAAAAAATTATTAATAACGTAAGATATATATGATGTTAAAAATTTTATTCCATAACCATTAAATGTTTAAATGAAGAGAGGTCACGAGACATCTCGTTTGCGAAATCGAACAGGAAAAATATCGCCTTGTATATATCTCGTTTGAGACTGTAAAAGGGTTGAATATAATACGCTGTCATCTGCAGCATTGTTTTGTATCTCGTTCACGTGAAACGTGATGTTATCGTTATTAGAAGTTAATGTGATCGAACTAAACTGATTAAGGAAAACGTGAATCTCGCATTGGAAGGTAATTAAAAAATAAAATTAAATGCAAATACGTATATTACGTGTATGTACATGTAGAATGTGTCTCATAAATATTAGCTTAGTTACATACGTAGTTAAAAATTAGATACCTAGGTCAGTTATCAAAAAGTGAAGTTACAATTATTTTGCAATGTGTTTTATTAGCAATGCAAAAATATATAAACTCTAGTAGCAATTTGAATAAAATTTCACATTTTAAATCTCTAAAAGCCTCGCTTCTAACAATCGAATAAACAAGACTTTAGTGGAAAAATTCCAAATAGAAACTATAAGCCAGTATATACACATTCAGCAACAATGAATAAATGAACCGGTCAGTTAATTAATGTCAATCGACGATAAGAATAGGCAGGCAAACAGGTCTCGGGAATAGAATAGCAAATGGACTGTGCCTTTCTGCGAAGATCGGGAACGGCAAGTGACAATAATGAATGAAACTAAAAAATTTATAGGCACAAGAGATTAGATGTCTAGCGTAACATTGCAGCTGGAGAGACGCCAAACGAGGCGAAGCTTCCCTGCCACGATAACATTCGTCCAAAGTGACATCAGCGTCGCGTAACGACGGAGATACTTTCGAGCCCAGTTTAATTAATTAATGTCGCTGTTTGAGCTCCAGTCAGAAAACCACTTGTGCCCGCTAGCGGGTCTCCCCCCAATTAATAACAAACAACTTCGCGCACACGTATTGCCTGTGGAGAATGCGATAGTAATTGAGACACTGACAAACTCATTGATGAGCATCTCGGCGGAACCGGATATACATCGAAGCGTAGGGTGCGTCGCGCAACATCCGAGCATCCGCTTTTTAAGGGTGAACTTTGGATGTTTGAAGAGATGAAAAAAAGATGAAGTAGACGCGAGCTCGCGCGCGCATCGCTTTGCTACGATTGTTCCGATGCTCGACGTTGTTCACTTCGCTCGAATAAACGAATGAAAATTTATGCCTCCGACTCGCATAACGGGATCAAGGCAATTTCAAATTTCCTCTTCGGAACGGTAATTGAAACTTGCCTTTCAACCCAGTAGAAAAAAGTTAAATTGCATAGAAAAACACGACGGATCGCCTGTTTCACCTATTTTGCCGAAGTTTTAATCGATTTTGCATATCACAGTTCACCGTAACTATTTATTGCGCGACGTCATGTAAATTTATAATTCTATTATAACTTTATGCTAGCCTTCGGAAGCAGTCTCTTCCAGTTACGAAAATTCCAAGTAAAAAGTGATCTGTGAAATTGTCGAAATTAACAATATTGACTCTAACTTCAGGAACTACAAATATTAATGTTCATGTCTATCGTTTAATAATAACACCACCGCGACGTAATTCTTGCAAAGGCAATAGAATTTTCCATGGGACGAAACACATGAGTTTCGCATTATCCGCGCGTAGAACGGCGCAACAACCGCCGCCTCTACACCCTGATAACGGAAGCATAATGGAGGAAGCGATTTGGCTCCCGAAACTGACTTTGAATAGACCAAGATTACTATCGACAAATTCATTACAAAATAATAATTTGGAACACCGGGATCATCAAACTGCTAACGTATGTTACAACGATAATGGAATCTGCTATTACTTCTTTTCGAGCAATAATAATAATAATTATTATTATTATTATTTGTTACTATTTACGGACCGAAGTCCTTTTATACAAATGTTTACAATAGAAGATATTCATAAAAAATAAAAAAAGAAAGTCTTAGCATAAAGTTACATAGTAATGGGACATGCTGACAGTTCCAGGAATACATTATGTCACATATAATCATATAATCGCACGCAACTTTTTCTTAAATGATTGTAACGGACCATTAAAAAATTATGAACTTTATCGAATAAGTTTGAAAGATACTCCATATTTCTTACAACGTGTTCTTCGTTTCCAATTCGAAAAATCTGTTAATCGACAAAATTCTAATTTTCGCGTTGCTAATAATAAAAATTCACGAGATCGGTTCATTAGGCTTCGCGCGGATGCACAATTCGATCGAAGCGGATAAAAATAAATTGCATTCGACTCGTTTAGTCTCGCGCACTGCAGTTTTTTTTTCCGACATTTTCATGCGCTACGAATGCATAAAATTCCGCGCAGTCCACCGATAGGCGCGGAGAGAGGATGTGTGTTGGTTCGGCCTGGAAACGGCGTTTTCGCGATACAATCAAATGAAATCGCATATTTATTTAGCTTGGACGTGTTGAAAACGTCAGAAAAATATCGCGCCTACGTATACAGAGGGTCGATAAGGGTGGCAAACCGTTGGCCGGGGGTTGTGAAATCCTTCCACCGACGTCGGGCCCGAGTGTCAGCCGTTATTGGAGTTGTAGAATGTCCAAGTTTATTCGAAAAGTTCCGTGGACCTCTCAGGCGAAATTTCGCACCTATAACGATCGCCGAAATTCCAGAAAGTTTCGCCTGGTTCACAATGGTCATAAAATTTTTGTCAACGTGAACGAAATGAAAACGGGAAAACTAAAAGGACCAAAAAAAAAAAAAAAAGAAAAAGAAGGAAACCCGTTACAATTGCAAATTCGTCCAGCGCCGGAGAAGAATGCAAGAGTCCACGAATACATGTATATACATCGGCCGGATTTATTGCTTGAATCGTTATTTATCGGCTACGAAATCACTCGGTTCTCGCTACTTTGCACTCTCCATTGGCAAATTCCAGTGCCACGTAGGCGGCGACCGCTTCCGTTCGTATAAAAATTATTTTCGCCGCGATACCCCGAACGAATTCCCGCGTTTCGATGTCGGAGGGCATCACCGGAAGCGTATGCGTATGCGTATCGTGCGCGTAAATGTGTCGGACACGGAATCACGGAAGCTACGCTTCGCGTCCTAACCTCAAATAAACTTGTGCAACTAGGGCGGTGTACGGTAATACCTCGATACATGTGAAACAGATGTGCCGGATATATAATTGCGTCGTGATTTTATTGCAAAAACGTTTAGACAGGAATAACATTTGCAGATTGAATTGGAGACTAAGTATTTCGGAATTTTTTCAGATTTTTCGAAAACAATAAATTAACATATTTCTCATTACACATTTTGTAATGGAAAATACCGGTGAAAAAGAATTAATTATTATCCCCTGATAGATCGAAGAATATAGGTAGTATTGCAGCAGCGATAGCTTGCATAAAATAATAAAGACCAATTGACCGATAAAACATTGTTAAAGACAATTCTACCGGAGCGCTAAGGTGCCATCGCTCACAACGTTCGATCGTGCATTTATCGTGTTCCATGTATTTAGCAGTAGGTGTTTCCCGGAAATGGTTTATCGATACTCGATAAAAGTCGAGAGAGAGAACTACACACGATGCAAGAAGCACAGGTGTTATTCGGAATTTACGTTTAAACTCCGAACGCTTTACAGATCCCACAGTTTCCATGTCCACAGTTCGATCACCTAGATATATTAATACGGAGAACTTACCATCGATACATCTCACGAATAACAATTTCGTCGAGACATAGAGCAGGCCTAGGCAACTCGCGGCTCTACTCCTCTCCCCACTCCTCGGTCCTCCCCACCAAACTCCTGTGGAGTGTAGGAGGAGGGGAGACTAGGAGGCGAAGCACGGTAGGGGCAATATGACGTAGTTCAGTGATGGGCACGGTAGGGGCCCCTGCGTTGCCTGCTTCCCCCACCAACCTCGTCGGCTATGGCGGGACGTATGAGGGGGGGGAAACGAAGACACTGGAAGGCACCGATGCGCAGCGAAGGTGCGCGCTGCACAAAAGAGTAGTTGGTGGGGGAAGCTTCGCGGCAGTCAAAGATGCCCATCACTGACGTAGTCGATATAGTGGGGGGAACCGGTGCACCGGTAGTGGGGGTCCGTGAAGCGACAGCGGGGAAGCAGTTGCCCGGGCCTGGTGTCGAGAAAGAAGTTGTTGTATTAGGATTGACGTGACGAGACTTCCAAGAAACTTTCAGATTTCCCGCCGCATATCGTTGCCATGTTATTGCCAAGTCCGAAGTTCGATTAGACATATAAGTATATGTATCCAGTTTTAGACGTAAGATTGTTTCTTCTCCATACACGCGTAGACAGTGCATGCCCGCTTGATAGTGGTCTCGTTGCATGCTTGCACGTACATATATACCAAGTGTTGCCCAACTCTAGCCGTAGTAAATATGTATTGGAATACATATAATCACCAAATATACACGGTCCATGCACCCTTACCGCTTTCGCGTGTACACACGAAATATACCCTCGCGTCGCGGGTAACTCCCCTTATATATACTGAGATCGAGCACGTCGACTGGGATCCCCCGCACGCGGGTGAACCTGTGCAGCCAACTCGCCGCCACGCCGCGCCGCCGTGGGGCGGCTAGCTGTTCAACCCGTGTAATTTCCAGTTGTGTCGAATTATCTTGGGAAACTGCGAAATATCGTCCAGATTTTCGGAGTGAAACCGGAAATGTATATGTATGTACGTACACGGCGAGCTCACCGTGATTGGAATTGCAAATATCTCTCCGTTGTGCTACCAGCGAGATAAAAACGTTCCGCGATAGGGGACGTTTCGTTCCGAAGGATTCATGATACGACGGAGATCGTTCTTTTTCTCTTTTCTCTTTTTTTTTTTTTTATTACTTTCACCAGAGAGTTATTCCCCCCCTTCATGCTCCGAGCAGTGACACGATTTTTGCATTACAATTATTTATTTTACTTGGAGACGTAAACAGTTGTACAGTGGATCCTACAGTGGAAATTGCCAATATTTAAACTTCGATAATTAAATAAATTTGAGCCTCTACTTTCATCATTTATTTTATTCTTTAGAAATATTTCCAAAAATTTTTTCGTGACCGAAACCATTATAGATTTGAAAATCGAAGCTTCTCTTTGCGACAACACTTTAAAAATTAAGCTACGATTTTTAATTTTATTTTCACTTGTTCCTCATTTTTGTTCCATAAAAAATCTCTTTTCGATAAAATAAATTTGTTTCATCATGCGTATAGCAAGTAAGTATTGGTAGTGTTACTATCTTTAACTTACAACGTATTAATATAACGAATAATTAATTTACAGACGCAATTTCTTTCTTGAGAATGGTCTGAAACTAGACCGAAACGTTGAAGTTAAATAAGTTGCACATTTGCCATTAATCATTAACAATTGATCGAACTAAAATTGATTTTTAAAGTCATTGGAAAGGGAGGCTTCGGATGATAGTTTCATTTACGAGAAAAATTTTTGAAAGTTTTCAGAGACTCTCGGATCTGCAGTATATTTCACATCGTGTAAAAATATTCTGCTATTTGTTTTTAAAACATAATCGCAATTTTTCAGGAATCAGAAATATTTGAACAAAACAATCTTTGGCCACATATGTTTGCGAATCGAGAGAAATAAACGTAAACAAAGTGTCCAGGCTTGATCGAAATGACCGATGTAGCGCATATCAATGTAGATATCGAGTGTAGTGTTTGAGAAGCGAACTTTTAATAGCGTTTTCGTTAGATTCATAAAAGTTGTAACGCGTCCCGAACGCGCCCACGCGTAATTACTGGCCGGCTTCTTAATGATAGAATAATCAAGAATCTTTGACCTCGAATAATAAATCTAGCCATCGGGTTCGGTTGATTGCACTCGAACTCTCCGCTCTCGGCTACTTAAACTTTCTTTATCAAACGAATTACTCGGCGGGGCGCGCTGCGAGTGAAAATTTTACGGCGAACAGCACGCTACAACGTTTGATGAATTCGCGTCGGGCGACCCCCTGGCGCGCCGCGTTGAAATGAAATCACTTTTCAGTTCGATAAAGTCGAACGATGTAATCAAAGTTTAAGCGAAGATCCTTGAATATTTCAAAACGCGTTATACTTCTTCAGCCCCGGGAGCCCGGGGAATCTATTTCAAGACGTTTAAATTACAGTATTTCTGCTCGGCGATCAACTATTAAAAGCGACGAGACCTTTGAATATTAAATCCGTTTCTCGTCCGTTCTATCTGCCCTTCGCTTCTCTCTCTCTCTCTCTCTCTCTCTCTATCTGTCTCTAATAAATAGAATAAACTATAAATAAAAATTTGATATCTATTTGAAATTTAAAAAACATTAATAAAGAAAATCTTTCAATTAATAAAATTAAATTAAAAATAATCTTACCTCGTAAGAAATTGACTGAGCAACTGAACGAATAGACCCTACTCTCTATCTGTCTCTCTCTCTCTCTCTATCTATCTGTCTTTCTCTATCTGTCTCGAGCCGCTTCACGCAAAATCACGTTCATTCGATTCCGCTCTGATTGGCCCGCGATGCGTAAAATTTTTGATTGACCGTTTCACGATCTTCCATTCACCCGAACACAAACAACCTGCGGCCGAATCATTTATTATCGATGGAAGTCATTGAATTTTACACGATTTCCAAGCTGCCCGCCGATATACACTCGACCGACAACCATCTCTACTAAAATCGTAAACACTCGAATTACGTGTGGAAACTGCATTCTATGCTCGTACACGTACATTCGTATATAGCATAGCGCGAGAGTCGCTTTTCTCTCTCTCGAAATCAATTAATTATACATTATGCGGAGCAGCCTTTGAAATTTCGAAATAAATTGTTTGAAAAATAATCGGTCGGATAACGTATTATCCCGGCTACGTGTCATTCGCGAACGATCGTGCCGCTGGTTTATTTGCAACAGCTTTGGCATGAAATTCAAATTTTTCATTTCATCAATTATTCGAATAATTTGCACTGTTCGACATTCGTGTACTTCCGAAAGCGACAACCCTTCGATTTTGCTGAAATTTCCGCCAAAGCTTATCCTTGATTAGAGAAGAAAGTCCCTGAAAGGAGTTTTGGCGATAAAGCCTCGTTTGCCCCTCAACCCCCTTCACAGTTTTCACAGTTCTTACTAAATATTTTCGAAAATATTGATTTTCGAGAAAACAGTTTCAAACAAAAAATGAAGCTCATAAAAATCTCTACAAGAAAGGTTATATACATTTTTTACGTAAACCTATTATTTTGGCTGTTATGGCCCAAAATAACTTGGCGGGGGTCAAGTTAACTCCGTCAAACATATTTTTAAATTTCTGTTTTATTAAATGTGCGAAAAGTTTTTAATTTAAAGGTTACATTCTTCTCCAATCAAGGATAAGCTTTGGCATAAATTTCAGCAAAATCGGAGGGTTGTCGCTTTTGGAAGTTTATCCCGATATAATGCTACCACCGGACTGCTCTTGCAGAGAGATTAGTTCCTTTTGAAATAACGCTAATCGGACACACTGTACAAGTGACGTTTTTACACGTGTCACTCGCCGGCTGATATTTCGCTCTAACGATGTCCAACGACGCACAGAGTGTGGTATTTGTGTTAAAAATCTGGCCAAAAATATTTTCTTGTTTTTCCTACGTTATACAGTTAGTTTATGAATAAAAAAGTTATTTCTAACTACGTACTAGCGATAGTAAGTTTTATTTATGGGTGTTCATATGTAAAACTATTTAAGGCACTAACTTTTCTTGTAAATCTTTCAGTTTTTCATCAAACAGTCGCTTTGTGCTTTCTCATATTAGCTCGTGCAGTTGCTTTCGAGTCATAGACTTGATGGAATCTACAGAAACTGAACCGAACGAAAAAGAAAATTAACCAAATAACAAAAGAAGGGCTATATTTGGAGCTTTATGTTTCTTTAACGTGAAGACTTGCGAAAACTATTTTGCGTTATAGTAATTCTAGATATCCTGAAATTCAACAACACGTAACTTCTACGCAACCACAGCTCTATATGTAAATATTTATAATTTCGATTTTTCGCCAGGTATTTAGCACGAATACCACTCTGTGCGACGTGTGACAAAGTTCGCGACAGTCCCATAAAACTACACGATCTAAGCCTCGGTAACTCTGTGGCCAGAATTTTCAGCAGCGAGATCGCCCTGGGGAACTTTCCAAATACCAGGGAATCGCTCGGATAAACAATGATGGCGTCGGAACTGGGAAGTTTCCGTGACAGGGGCCGGGTAGAGGGGCGTCTTGAAACGGTTCGTTGAGAGAGGTTGTAGCCTGTAACGAATTAGTCCCGGGCCGGCTCGCCAGGCCGTGTCGTTTCGAACACATTGAAGGGGGTCTCGATAGGGTTAGGTGAGTGTTCAAGTAGCCGATTTCGCGCGGCACGATAACCACGACACGTCGACAGTATCGGTCGACAAGGGTTCGAAAGGTACCGGTCGACGTCCACGATCTCAGTAACTGCGTTTCTCCATCTATTACCGATCGTTCGACCCCTCTTATCCGATCGCGTCGCTCTATACTTCGTTCCCCCTAAACTCCTCTCCAAACGTTACGTATCGCCGTTTCCTCAAACCGTTTTAATCTCGCGCACAACGATCTCTCTCACTTTCTCTCTTTCTCTCTCTCTCTCTTTCTCTCTCTCTCTCTTTCTTTCTTTCTATCTTTCACTGTCTCCGCGATTCTTTCCTATGGAAAGACGCTACCCCTGCGCTGCGTCTCGATAACCGTCCTTCCCCCGGGAAAACAAACAAACACGCCGGAGGAACGAGGAACAACGTAACTGACCGTCCTGTCGTATATTCTATGAAAATACATATGTACATACCGGGACAAGACTACTTGAATGATGTCGGCTTTCCGGAACTCACAACGCACATAGGCACTCCGTTGTGTACAGGGTGAAAAGCATTTGAAACAGGACACTGGTTATTGGTGATAGAAGACATGCATCGCACGAAACTTAGTTACCATTGCTTAGGTATTTACGAGCTTGTTGCTTAGTTATTAGAAGCTTATCGCTTAGTTTAAGCTGCCTATTTGGGCGGGGGCGTGGAGAATCTGTGAGGGTCAATCGTGTCGATTTTTTATAAAATTAATTAATTTTTATCTTTCATGTATATCCCGATGGAGCGTGTCAATAACTTATAAAATGGTTCAAGGTCGGCCAAGGTCAGGTAAACTGAGAAGATTGGTACAACCGAAGCACAACATCTCGACATCCAAGGCTATCATTTCGAATACTTGTACAGTATTCTCGTGATAAATGTCCCAAATATCTGGACGATAATTGTCCCTGAACTATCTCCGCTCCTGCGGGGTATACCCCGTGAGGGGCCATAAAACTCGAGAGGCCTCGGCCGCCGAGATGTGTAACATGATACGGGTCGGGTATATCGGTGTGAGACCAGGAGACCACTACTAATCCGATGACAAAACTTCTTTATTTTTCATGATTTTTTTATGGAACTTTCACCAACATATTCCTGGCATTTTTCTAATGAAAATGATATCAAATATGATATAATTCCGATGATATTTACGTGTGTAAAGGACGATGGAAGTTTCGTGCGCAAGGAACGACAGCGTATGGGAAAGAAAGAGACGCGGCGAGTCGCAGTCGCCGGCACAGTTCAAAGGCCCGCCGGGTCCTCACAATGTAATCCCAATAAAAAAACTTTTTTATTATTGCTAATTTTTTTATGAGACTTTCACCGATATATTTGGAACATTTTTCTGATTAAAATGATACTAAACACGATATAATTCGCATCATATTTACATTAATTGCCGTTCATATATTTTTAATGAGAAGTTACGCGGGGTCGTCCATTACACACGTAAATATAATCGGAATTATATCATATTTCGTATCATTTTCATTAGTAAAATGCCACGAATATGTTGGCGAAAGATCCATAAAAAAAATAATGAAAAATAAAGAAGTTTTGTCATCGGATTAGTAGTGGTATCACACCGATATACCCGACCCGTATTATGTTTACATTTCTCGACGACCGAGGCCTCTCTAGCTTCCCAGTCCATTTCTACGTTCGGCACAAGTCAAAGAATAGTATCCCTGGACGATAATTGTCCTAGCCGGACCCGTGGTTGGGACAATTATCGAGAGAATACTGTACTAGTAAAAATTGTCTATTGACCTTGGACGACCTTGAATCACCAACACGAGTAATTGCATTTGTTTTGAAACGCTGTTTCAGAATGTAGATATAAAATATATCATACCACTGGAGGAAACAAGTTCGACCTTGATGTGTCCTCCACGCCTCCAACCGCTGAAAAGATTAGTGACAGCAAATAGTAATTTCATTTGATGCGTTCTTTTCTATCATCAATAAGCAAAAAGTTGGCATGCTGAGAAAGTAATAATTATTAATCGGTGAAATAACTGATCAGTGTTTTGTTCATGAACCACTGTATTTTTATTCGACAAACATCATTCAAAGTTTCGAACCGGTGTCGTTGCGGATCGAATAAATTCTAGCGGCCCGATAGAATCGTCATGCATAACCGTTTTAAATCTTGCCAAACATCCGAGACTGTATCCGGTACGTTCGTCATCGGATAAACCGCGCGTATTTCTAGTGTGCCGGAGGCGGGGGCGGCGCGTATCAAATAAATCATGGTATTTCATCGATGTAAATCTGTTTGTTCGTATAAACCGGGAATGAAATCGTCGGATAGAAAGTTCCTCCCCCCCCCCCCCCCCGTTATCCAGTCGGGGGGTATCGGGGGGTTGCGGCTGTTTGCCTTCTTCCTCACGTACCGCGGATAATTTTGTTATTTTTAACGAACGCATTGGTTGCGTAATGACGTTAGTTCGCGCGTCACGTTTCATTATTCGTTAGAGCCCGCGGGGGACCGTCGGAACCCGCATCGGATCATTGTGTCGATTCGGGAAAACGAAATATAGTTCGTCAACGCACGGATTCCCATTCGATTTGCGACCCGCGGATTTTACGTTTTTCCACGTTGCTCCCACGAGAGAAAAAAAAGAAAAATATACCGTTTCGGGATAGAAAAAAAAAAAAAAAAAAAAGAAATACCCCCCGGTCCGCCGCGCACCCGTGCTAGATTCGCATAGTCTAATAGAAACGTTTCGTGTCTCATGCCAGGACTTCACGCTGGATTTCTACTTCCGGCAATTCTGGACGGATCCGAGGCTCGCGTTCAAACAACGAACGGGGGTCGAGACGCTCAGCGTCGGCTCAGAGTTCATCAAGAACATCTGGGTGCCCGACACCTTCTTCGTCAACGAGAAGCAGTCGTACTTTCACATCGCCACCACCAGCAACGAGTTCATTCGTATTCATCACTCGGGAAGCATCACGCGTAGTATACGGTGAGTACAGACGATTTCCTCGCGATCAGTCTGCTAGAAACCTTCTCTGTCGCTTGCGTCCTTTCACCGAGATGGGTGAAATACTATTTCAAATGGTAAATAGCACATAGAAATATAGCTTTTAAAATAGTATTTTATTCGACGGATTCGGAAAATTGTGAGAATTTTATTCATTTCTTCCGTTGTTCGTAACGAAATTTTATTTCTGAAAATATTAATGGAAAGTTGGTGGAAAAATGTCCTTGATTTTCAAGGTCATCTGCTTCCTCAATCAATTTTCATCGTGAAGAAATATTTTAAATACTATTCTACGCGAAGTTCAAATATTTTATGTTTGAGATTATCAAAAAAATATATATATATATATTTCATGTCTTTTAATATGTATTTTTATTATTTGAAATATTTTTTCTCAAAAATTTTACCCAGCTCTGTCCTTCGACCCTCGCTCCTCAATAGGCTGCGGATTTTATGCAATTATGACAAAAATGAGCAAATAAAAGAATTTAAAAATATCAGTGACTTATATCTGGTTCAGATTATTACAGAAAGAATGACAATTTTATTCAGCTCCTGCTCCTGGCAATTAGTGCAGACAATTCTCATTTTGCATAAAGATCCGCAATTATATAAGCAATGTATGTATTCGGCCGTTTTCAATGTAATCGGTAAAAAATTCGTACAGATTAAGGAACCCTCTTCTGAAGTACATTTTAAATGCAACACATGAAATAAATAGTCCAGGATCCAGGGTACATTTTTACAATTGATTACTATCAAGCTAATTTTCTGTGAGTAGCTTCATTTTGATGAGACGCCCAACTTTTTCTCTTACAAAATTCTCGATTGTGGTAGCTAACAGGGGTAGCAGGAATAAAATATGTCGATTCTCAACGATTCTCAAAAATTTATTACTAACTGGGTTTTTTGTTGCTAAATCTCAAGATAATTATTTAAATTATTCGAAAAAATATTTGTCCTACAAAATGTATGGTTTTATCAACGAGTCCCCTCCTTCCAACATGTATCGATAACGAGGTCATCAAAAATGATTACTAACCAGCTGATTTTTTTACTGTTGCTTTAGTTAATATTTATATAATTTAACAGCCACATTGTCCTACAAATTGCGTGGTACGTTATCTCCCGGTCCTACGCTCAAAAGTTGTAGTACAGGATCCTGGACTAAAAGAGTTACAAGTAGGATGACAAAATTGAAAAGAAATTCCAGTAAAAAAAAACAGTATAATATTAACATTCAGATTGTCTTCGGATTATGGATTTTTAACAATTCCAGACAATTCGAGTTTGAAAAGCTTTCCGGAATACTCATTCGTTTCCCCTTTAAGAGCGAGCTGTTACGAACAGTTCTCGGGGCGACGGGAACGGCGATTTTTTGGCGCGATTTCAGCAGAGGTTCGATAGTCTCTACCAGCCAGGAACAACCGAAAACACTTGAGGGAGCAATTGTAGCAACCAGGAGAAATTTGTTCCCAGCATCGCTCGGTGCCGTTTCCCCCATCCCCTTCTTTTCCCCTGCCACTCGTATCATCCCCCTGTTCCAAGCTCCTCGTCCGACCTATCCCCGAGTGTTCTGATGTTAACGTCGCTACTATATTCAAACAATCCATGCATACATAACTTCGCCCTGTTCACCCTTTCCTTCCTTTACATTACGTTCCCTTCCGGATCCAGCGGGCGGTTCAAGGCCGATCCCGCGGCCCGGATAGAAAACGAGGAACGTTAAGGGAAATCGATAGGAAAAGGCACCTGTGTGCGTGAATACCAGTTCCCTTCGTTTGAGTTCAAGCTACCTATCGATCGGCGCTTTCGTTGCTCGGAACAATAACACGCTTAAAGAACAGAGTTTTCTTTGCCGGAGAGAGAGAGCTCTCGGCCAATCGCGTTGCTCCGATGTTGCGGCGGGAGAAAAGCTTGAAAATTAATCCGCTCGAAAGTTCGAGGCTCGAGACGAAATCGAATATCGCGAGATGTTTGAAACATTTACAGTAATGGCGCGATTTAAGGGGGTCATCCCATGTGGCAGATCAAAAAAATCGAACAATTTGTTTTGCACAAATTGCTTCTATAACGTTCCTAGAATATGCAAGTCATATATCGATATTCGATCTGTTATAAACGTAGAAAAATGACGAAACTCGGAACTTAACGTTTAAAACCGTGCCAAAAATTCAATTTTCGATATTTTTATATTATTTTGGTACCAGAGATAGCCGCAGGTCTACAAATTAAAATGCCGTTTGATTTTTTGATATCAGACGATCGAAACCTCCGGAATCATGGTCGCCATCAACCTACTTTTTCTTACACACGAGTGTCTTCCAAACGGTGTAAAGTCGATCCAACTGGTTAGTTTGGTTTGAAACAATTCTAAGAGACTGTGAAAATATCAGTAAATATGTGGTGAAAATTTCAAGATTGTATGTTTTAAGGGCCCTTAAAAATAAATTCCTAAAAAAAGCACGAAAAAGTAGCTCTCACGTGGGATGACTCCTTAAGCTTTTTTCTCGGTTCTGTGCGTGCGCTTAGATCGTGTCCCGACACTATTTTTTTTTATGACTGCGTCGACCGTGCCGAACGTAGATAAGGCCAGCATGTAAACACGGACCAAGTGTCGGATTCCGTGGTATGTTTACAGTTTACATTGCGACCGAGCTAGCTCGAGCTTCTTGGCCCCCTCGCGGGGTATGCCTCTCAGTTGAATGGGTAGGCCAACGGGCTTAGATCGACGACCTCTGTTGCGCTTAAATCGCGCCATTACTATACTTTCCTGTGACCCAGGCCTGGGCAACGTTGCGGCTCCTCTCCCCACTTCTGGGTCCTCCCCACTCCCGGTATCCTCGCAGTCACGCGAGGCAAAGCACCGGGGGACCGTGCGCTGGTAGTGGGGGAACCGGTACACTGGTAGTGGGAGTCGTGACGCGCAACGGGGCCAGTTGCCCGGGCCTGCTGTAACCGATTGGTCCAACGCAACGCGACGACGGTCCACTGACAGCTGTGCTTCCACGTTTCTGTTGCAGTTTAACGATCACAGCATCGTGTCCAATGAACCTGCAATACTTTCCGATGGACCGACAGCTCTGCCATATCGAGATCGAGAGCTGTAAGTACGCACGTCCGCGTCTATAAAATGCATAAATATTTACAGAACGTGACAATCTTGAGAAAGTTCGACATCCTCGCCTTTGTCCACTGTTCACACAGACACGCCACATATATATATAATACTTACGTATATACATGGAAACATACGGTTCGTTGTTTTGTCATTGCGCGTCAACGATGTGTCGACCTTCCGAACACGTCGACGCTGTTCGTCGAATTTTTCATACACGCAAAATTGATTCCGTCGGGTCGAAAGTCTCCGATAAAAGAATTCGTAGTTAATAATAGCTGAAAAAAAGTATATTATTAAAATTTCATAGAGAACTTATTATCAATTTTTCGGAAAACGTTCGGTGTGTGGTAAGTCACTGTAAAAAGTAGTGACATTATGGTAAATGTGGTTGAATTACTACAAACGGTCAGACACGGGTTAAAATTCTTAATACAGAAGGTGCAAAGTGTTTCGTCAGCGTTACTTCGCTTTTGAGAAAATTGAATTATCTATTGGCCTTAGTACCTCAGTAGAAGTGCCAATTTGTTTGATACAGCTTTCGCTCTAGTAGACCAATTTTTTGATTAAATTGCATATAAAATCCTGTGCAAATCATTCCATACTGGGCTGTGTACCATTCTATCCGGATACATTTTGAAGCTCGATAATCGTTGATCAAACGCGCCTCAACTCTACATCGCTTTCAACCCTTTTTCAGATAAGCTCGAACAGACGCGCCTCTGCGGCGCATATACGCGTCGAACATGCAAAAAAAAAACAAACAAACACGACGAAACCAATATGAAACCTCGTATGTTCTTCTTTTACACGTTCATACGAAATATCGTTAACCGACATCCACAAAACCCACCCCGTTCAACGCGACTCGCCTACAACCCGAGTCCCCTGTCCCGCTCCGCGAAACCTTTTCTTCCCTCTATCTTCTCTGTCTTCTCCTCTCTAGCTATCTATCTATCTATCTATCTATCTATCTATCTATCTATCTATCTATCTATCTGTCTGTCTGTCCATCACTCGCCACTTTACACGCTCACAAACACACGAGTCAGTCACACGATCCGCGGTACCGCCGTGGATCACTTTCATTCACTCCGACCACTCACTCGCTCACTCACCAGCTCTCGCTCACTCTTATTGGGTTTTCTATACCATTCACGATGACTGTTACATGTACGTAACATCGTGAATCTCGCGGAGCCGAACGCGTGTTTCGATCGATACCGGAACGACAAAATTCAAACGGGAACTATATATAGCCGGTTAAGGGGGTCAAAATTGCCCGGAAACCAAATTCAATTTGCAATACGCCATTCGATTGCTTCTCCAATGAAAATACTTTCTGCTAATTTTCAACCCTTATGTCGATAGGGGTAGTAATGGGGTGACAAAGAAAATCCGGATTTTCTGTAATTTCTCTTAAACTCTGCAATTGAAAATTCTGAAAATATCGGGCATATTTCACATCTATGAATTTTCACAGAATTTTTAGCTTCGAGACTGAATTGCCCAGAAACCAAATTCAATTTGCAATACGCCATTCGATTGCTTCTCGAAAGAGAATACTTTCTACTAATTTTCAACCCTATATGTCGACAGGGGTAGTAATGGGGTAACAATGAAAATCCGGTTTTTCCATAATTTCTGTTAAACTCTGCAATTGAAAATTCTGAAAATATTGGGCATATTTCACATCTATGAATTTTCACAGAATTTTTAGCTCCGACACCAAATCTCAAAAAATAAAAAACAATTTGTAATGCTGATTTCTTGTAGAAGAACCCCTCAACCTCTGGAGATGGACACGTTTATGGCTAATTATTTCTTAAAGGATACAGTTTATGAAAAAAGTGCTAGATCCAGAGTTGTACAGTTCAGAGTGACGCACTTATCAATGAAAGAAATTTATTTCGATCGCTCATAACAGCTCTCATAAATTGCTCTCGCCGATAACTGTTATGAGCGACCGAAATAAATTTCTCTCATTGATAACTGTTATGAGCGATCGAAAAAAATTTCTCTCGCCGATAACTGTTATGAGCGACCGAAATAAATTTCTCGTATCGATAATTATTATAAGCGACGGAAATAAATTTCTCTCATCGATACTTGTTATTCCATGACTTTTTTTCATTTTGGTTATAACAGTTAGGGTCCCTGGCAAGAACACTTCCCAAGAGAATTACTCGATCTGTTGTTCATTGAAATGAAACTTCGACTCACGGTTCATCTGGCAAACTGTCAAAAATGGAAGTGTTGCTTAGCTTAAAACTTTCTCGCAGAGATACAACGTGAATAATCTCATGTACCGGGTACATATACCGGGTGGGTCGGAGTTCGTAATACGGTGGGGGGTGTGTTTCTACATGAAAGCCGCAGACGAATGTCCGAGATTCTCGAACATGATCGATCGAAACGCGCGCGCGGTTCGGCGACCGGAGCATAGTGTGCGACCAACAAAGAGTGCCTTGACGAGAAGCGTCCGCGACAGAGCCGGGACAACGATCTCGATCGAGACGCTCGCTGTGTACGCAATATAACCTGGCGTCGTCGACTCGAGCACGAGACGAGTCGACGACACACGGCCGTCGCGTCGATTAGACGAGCCGCTGCGTTTAGGCTGCCTAGCGAACCAGCATAGAGAACAGAACGGTTCGTTGTAAGCGAGAGAGACAGAGAAAGGGTGCGAACCACCCCTGGAGAACAACACACCCGTGTACGGTGACACGTACAGTAAAAAAAAACCTGACCAACCACCTGTGCGGGTGTGAATGCACGCGCAATTCTCTTCCGTATTTTCCGCGTGTTTGTTGTTTGGAGCGCGTATGGCCGTGTGTGTATGCTGACAAGAATGTCTGTGCCGACGTGTGTCTGTATATGAACGCGTACACATGGGTTTTTGAGCGTGTAAGCGTATCGTCACGAGCTCGCGCCGATTATCACTGCTGCAAATTGCACGCGAATTATTGGATGTGTGAAACCGAAAGAGGATGCCCGGATGCTCTCTTTGACTCGTTTTCGACGTTCCTTCCGGGCCATTTTGTTTTGCGAGAATAAAAACCAACAAAAAATCAGACGCGCTTCCGCGTGACGCGACGCGACGCGGCGCGGCGCGTCAAATGCGCCGTACGAAATCGGACAGACTATGATGGCGGTCGCGGTCGAGCCGCATATTAATTAATAGGCCTTAAACCACCCCTTCCGCCTGCCCCACCCCAACAATCCACGTCGCACATCGCCGAGAGTCGGCGGTAAACCGGAACCGCGGCAGCTACGTTCGTGAATTTATTTATTAATAAACCACGCGCGGTCGCGGCGATATATAACCGATTAATTCGTTAGCAGTAATTACAGCGGCGGCGCGGTGGTCTGATCGTTCGCTGGCTATTAAATCATTGTCCTTCTATGAATAAGTTCGGTAATTGTGTTGCTTAATCCGATGCCCAGCATTTCACCCCTAACCCCCCACCCCCCACCGCCCCCACTCCTCACCCACCGCCATCCGTTGTCGATAACGGCGCGCGATATTATCGATGCCGCGATACGTAAATAAATGATAAAACAGTCGATAGCCCGGGTCGCGCAACTAAATTACGGGAGCAATCGCGAAAGCCCGGTGAAGGGAACCTAGGGTGGATGGACGACGGGGGTTGGACTAAACAAAAAAAAAGAGTCGTGAAACGCATCCGGTGCCTTTGATTATACCCGGAAACAGAGATCAGCCGCGATCGGTAATCTATACGGAGGGACAATGGGGGGGGGGGGGAAGTTTCGTCCTAACTCGTTGCGGCTAAGAGATCTATATTAAAAGTCAGTCGCTCGTAGGATCGACGGGAAGGCCGCCGGAAGTCGGACACTCGAGATATCAAAGTAACTTGACCAAGTTCGTTGATTAGTTTCGCGAAGTAGAAAGCCGGATCATGTCTCCGCCCTTAATTGCTCTGGTCTTCAAGCCGGACGGGAATTATTAGCTTCGTTAGAAATATTTCTGTCCCGATTTGTCAGGACCGGTAATCTCTCCCCTCGCGATAGTGTAATTAACAACTATTGATACCGAATAATAATAATAATTTTATGACGAGTTCGAACGATTTTTTTCCTTAAATGTTTACTAGCTGATGTGTACGAAAATAGCAAAGATTTCTTTTCATAAATTCTTTACGTTTAATAATAATAATAATTTTATTATGAATTCGAACGATTTTGTTTTAATGTTTACTAGTTGATGTGTACGAAAATAGCAAGAATTTATTTTCATAAATTCTTTACGTTTAACCCTTTGCACTCGGAGTTATTTTAACTCAAAAACGAAAGATTTTTCCATTCTAGAATATTTCCATTCTATACAATTTTTTTTCATTTTTTGCATATGAAACTGATATAATATATCATGTAATATGTAAATGTCTAGTAGTTTATTAAATGCGAACAATATTTTTAAGAATGGCATAGCAATTTTCAGTGGTGCCTCGGAGGCGCCAACCGAGTGCTAAGGGTTAATAATAATAATAATTTTATTATGAGTTCGAATGATTTTTTTCTTTTTATGTTTACTAACTGATGTGTACGAAAATAGCAAAAATTTCTTTTCATAAATTCTTTACGTTTAATAATAATAATAATTTTATTATGAATTCGAACGATTTTGTTTTAATGTTTACTAGTTGATGTGTACGAAAATAGCAAGAATTTCTTTTCATAAATTCTTTACGTTTAATAAGAATCGAGGAAATCCATTTTGTAGATTGATATCGGTCACGTAGGCTGTTTCAGGACGTTCAAGTATGCATAGGGTAATTCTATTTTGTAAAAATATGTAAAAATAAACGAACAACATTTTTTCCGTTTGACGCTTCGTTTTAGGAAAAATCGATCTTGAAAAGTCGCGGGCTATCGAATAGGAACCGATTGGCTCGTCTGATCATGAATCACCAATTCTACTGTCTACGAATAGTATTATATAAAATAGTTTTTTTCGAAATGACAGACGAAATATTTGTCTGTTTCTATCTTCAAAGCAAAGCCGATTAATCACTATATCATTAGACACTACGAAGTTGTTTCATTCGAGGTCACGTTTCTGAGAAAATCAAATTTTCCAAAATTGGCCAGCACACGCGCTACCCCTCGCACTAAATACAATCGAATAGTGGATCGCGAAAACAAACAGAAAAAAAACGGCACACAGATTGAAATGTTTCGTTCCATTGGTGGCTTTGCGGAGAAGCGAATTTGATAAGGCAACAAACGAAAAAACGTTATTGCTATTTTATAAAAAAAAAAATGATTTTCGCTTGATTTCGTAGAATAACGCGTTCGGATGTTGAATCTAGGAAAACTTCATTTACCTTGTTACATGATATCGACCGATTCCCGACAATGCCAGGATTTCCAGCGCGCATAGTTTTTAATTAATGATCGGAGGCACACTCGCAGCCGAAACCGATTGATATCGATCCCCGAAATGAGCGCGTTATAATTAGCCCTGTTGTTCCTCACGGATCTCGCAGGATTTCAATAGCAGGCTGGCCGGCCGTAATTTATTTTAATTAATGTTAATTCGATTTAACCAGCCGCATCTGCGTCTGTCTAATTACGGGCGCTATTACTTCGCCGTTCGTGCCGAAAAATCCTTCATTTTCCAAATAGAATGGCGATGAAAAATCGATGACGTTGCGCGTCGGCTCGCATTGTTACCCGGCCAGTAACTGTATTCGAAGAATATAGCAGATCCCGAACGACGTATTAATTAAACTCTACTAAGCGCGATTCATTGATGTCGTTATTTTTAATCTCGTTATCGGTCAACGTTACACAGGCACGCCCCGTTAACTGTCCGTGATTTATCGACGCAGCGCGGAACCGTCAACGACAACTTGGTCAAGCCTGTAAATTATTTCTCCGTTGGAAAAACAACAACAACAAAAATTGTCTGTTTTTTTCGGCAGCGATTTATTCATTTCATTTGTGTTACGCGAACGTGCAATTTGCAGTAATTCCAAACGAGACAGGTAGTGAGCTCGATCATGCAGAGATACGGTCGATCGTTGATCCACCAAAGTGGATACCGACCGGCGTTTATGAATGGACGCGCGTCGTGGTAATTTACATTTTTTTTTTTTTGTTCAAATAATATATACAAACATACAGTACATACTCAAAAAAAAAAATACGAGGTTGTCGAGAAAGAAATCATCACGAGTTTCTGCATCTTCGATCGCAATCTGCGTGACGTGTGAAGCGTAAATGGGATCGTAAAACGTAATTTACGAGCATCCTCCGAAGGGTCTCCACTCTACCAATTTACCACTGTTGTGAACTATCACGTCGGCCTTAACGAACGTGTAATTTCTCCGCACCAGTATAACGCTCGAGGCCTCGTAAGCCGTCGCCTCGAATCTCTTATACTTATCGGGACAAGTAACGATGCTGATAACACAGCATGGACTACTTACAAATTCTATACATATATATATATATATGCAGGGGTCAAATTAAACCGAAGTACATTTCATTTGTCAAAAAAAAAAACGATAAAAATGGAAAACAAAGGGGGAAGGGTGAATCGACGGAGAAATCGCACAGTGACAATTTTAAGGAAAAATCATAGACCACACGCACGGCTGTATATAACCAGCGTTTCTCGAATCGAAATGGTCAGAACATTTGGTTCCGACGACGAAAGTCTACGAACGTGTGCTACTTTGAACACCATGTCACCACTTTGCCACTTTCACGAAATACCACCACCACCACCACCACCACCACGATATCACCACCACTGTCACCACCACGATCACCATCACCACTGGACCATCACTATCACAAGATATCAATGCCCCCAAAACTCCCTCCCTCTTTAAATAAAAAAAAGCCTCCGACATATAGCACTGAGCCTCGTGTCCGGGGACGTAGTATGCGCCGACGACGGCCAGCCCCGAAGGAGGCTAAAACACAGAAAATGACGTGTCGACTACGATGCGACCGAATTAAACCGCATTGTGCATCTAGCCCAGCGCATGTAAGAACGAAAACGACTGCAGCATTTATAACCACGATGTGACGCCGTGGCCCCATTCGGTATGCCTATGGTTATTTCTTGGTTATGGTATCTGACTCTGAGACCGATTGTGTATCCGCAACTTCGTTTTAAACCCCCCCACTTCTCCCTCCGACCTTGACTACTTGTTTCTTTTTGGTTTTTTTCTAAGTATGCTAGATCATTGGTAGATATATTGGTATAACTTAGTTAGATGAAAGTCGGCATGTATTTCGCACGAGTATATATATGTATATATATATATATATATACTACATACATCATTATGATTTTTCCTCCGCTCTAGCCAGGACCGAATTTCTATCGCGACGAGGTAGAGATGTCGTATTGTTTATTTTTGTTTATTTATCGCGGAAATCTACGTGCTCACGGTGAATTCGGAATGTTTCCCAATGAACTTGAAACAACAACGAAGCTTACGAACATTTTATTACCGCGTTGGTTTTATTCGCTATGTCGGATAGCTTCTGACGAATAGCTGTATTTTTAGATTTGCAAACAAATATGAATAAGTTGAAAACATAAATGGTAGCCATGGATATAAAAGTGAACGAAATTTGTTATTATGATGGTAATAAATTTTGTACACTTTGGTATACAACCGGGAACTTTCTGATGGGTTCAACAAATGTAAAATGTTTTTGAAGTCACGGTAAAAATCTGTCCGGAATAAAATGTGCGTAACCTCCGGGCATTTTTGTTTAAACATTCGGGGTCGAATGGATGTACCGTAGACCTTTGGCATCGACTATAATCGCAATTCAACAATTATACAAATTTTAACAGTTACAGAATGTAATTATTGTTTCGTAGGTATTTACGTATCGTAACATGTTCGCTCCTATCTGCAAGATGATTCGAATATGTTTTCATTGTTAATTGAATGTTTTCGAATTTTCTTATTACACTGTGTAAACGTTAGTTAATGTTTCGCTGCTAGTTTCGTAATTAGATGAAATTCAAATTGAAGACTTGAATATCTCAGTTATCTTTGGTGATGTGAAAGAATCTGTCCATTTAAAAAATCAACAATGACCTTGAAATTTCGTGAAGTGACCTTGAGAAACAAATGCCTTTTATCAGAATAATTGACCCCTTTCACGAAACATTTGCTGATATTGTTAAAAACAACAGAGATATTTTCTTCTTCTTTTTATAAGAGAAATGCTAATTTCACACATCTCGAAATTGAAGCTTTGAAATTTCGCGAAGTGACCTTGAGACACAAATGCCTTTTATCAGAATAATTGATCCCTTTCACGAAATTTTTGCTGATGAAATTTTTGTTAAAAACAACAGAGATATTTTCTTCTTCTTTTTATAAGAGAAATGCTAATTTCACAATTTCTCGAAATTGAAGCTTTGTGAATGTACAGGTTCTCCAATATGGCCGGGAGTGAACATGTTAACACGTCGAGTACCGCGTGAGTCATTCGGATTACCTGCCATGTGTACACGAAACAAAACTTTCTGTATTCGGTTTAGTAGCTCTTAAGCACTCTTCTCCGGTTCGATGTTGAAGTGAAACGCGAGGGAGAAAGAAAATGGAACTGCGAAGAACTTGGGAAGCAGAGATACAACCCGGCAGCAGTAGGGTCATCGATTTCAAGCAGCTTGTTTGTGGTGAGTCTAGGAGGAAAATGAAGGGATGTCTCTCAGAATTTGTGCTAATACATGATAATCATCGTTTCAGTTTTCCAGTGAAATTAACTAATTCTTTGAAAACAAAAGCATTTTAATCGCAAGCTTCTGTATTTATATTTTTCGAACGATGGCTGTAAATGTAATAGTTTTTTCTCCCTTTAATTTCCGATTTTCGTGAATTAGCACAAATTTCGAATACACATGTCTTTATTACTATTCTAGATTTACGAAAGACCAAATTGAAAATAGAATCTTCGACCTCACTGTTACAACTTCTCTCTAATGTCTTTTCGGTTGCCGGAGATTATGAAAAGTTCAAATCATTCTTCAGGTTCCCGTTTAAACGTCGATACTAATCGAACAGTTCAGATATGCACACTCGATGTTTTTGTAATAACTTTGTATAAAAAGGAGGACTATGTTGCAATCTAAATTCTTTGGTATTTCATCGTAGACCCAGAATAATTTTCCATTCGAAAATAGTATATAGACACAAACCGGAGTTCCAAAAAAGTATTAACTGAACGGAAAAGTTCGAAAGCATTTTTTTTGCATTTTTGTGTAACCTAGAAAAGGTAAAAAAATTTTCCCGATAATCCAATATTTGAACGCGCATGGTCGATACACCGTGACCAAACATCTCGTAACTAAACGTTGTAAGGAAAATAAAAACTTTATTTGCTCTGTTCTTACCATTAATGAACGTTTGTTAATAATATATTTTCGACCAGAACATTAGGAAATGAAATGTTAGAACGACCAGAAATTGTTAACGTTCCTAGATACTGTTTGTGGGTCCAATGAAATACTTAAAAACATAGATTACATATAACGTTTTTATACACACACGCAGAAAGATCTCGGTGTACGAATAGTTTTGTGATCTACTGGAATCATCGTGATTCAGAGTTGGGCAAAATTTTCATCTAAATAAAAGTTTCGAATAACGAATAAAAAATAAAAAAAATTTTATTCATTATTCGATGGTTTATTAGAGTTGGCAGTAGTTGTGGAAAGATTTATTCGAAGAATAAAAAAGATGAAAAAATTATTCGAAGTTCGAATAAAGCCACTTCGTATAAACAAATCATCTTTAATCGTCGGATAAAGTCTCGTCGAATATAATTATTTATTCGATGCTCGTCGAATAAAGATACTTTTTATATTCATTATTCGTTATTCGAAATTTTTATTTAGATGAAAATTTTGCCCAACTCCGTCATGATTGTACATTGTACTATCGGTCACAAAAATTTGCACACATTCGATAAATTTTTAATATGTCAAACTGAAGCAATTTGAACATTTCGTGAACATTAATGAATTTATTAAGCAAAGTTCTAACGACTGGAAAATATGACGGATTTTTATGTGATCGCTAATGTTATAATAAACTGGACATATTTAACTTGACTGTAGATGTTGGTCTATCTACTCGCTTAGCATTCAGTGTTAATAATACGTATCTTTTGGATTCAAACAAATCGATCAACAACGTTCACGAAATATTCAAAACAAATATCAAAACGTTTATCAGATGTGCGCAGACTATTTGCGGCCGAGTGCAATGCTCCAGAGGCAGAATGAGTCCAGAGAATCGCTCGTTAACATCGACAATTAATTCGATCCGTTGCAGAATATTAGCTTGCTATAGTACATTGTACGGGACGCAGTTCGCCGCGAAATAAAGAAACTTCCGAAAAGGAAGAAGTTGAATTCCGTGTTCAGAATTCGTGTCACTGGTGAAGCACAAAGCATGCGGCATGACGTATAAAATTACGTGGCTCGTAGCATGCGATTGTATACGCTGATGCATGCCCGCGTATACATACATGTGTCTCTGGCCTGCGTGCGTATGTGTGTGTTATGCGCGCCTGTGTAATAATGTATGACGCGCGTTTGCGCGTATATCCGACGTCTACTTTTCTCCACATCCCGCACCGCCACCGCATGCACCGAGGCACAGAACTTTTTTTCTTCGCTTCTCCATATCTACTTATACACTTTCCACTTATCGTCTTATACCTTAAAACTTTGCTACCACCACCACCACCCCCACACCACCCCACCACGATATATATGTATATGTATATATATATATGCATATACAGGGTGGTCCACCCAACGTGTGCACCGTTACAACTACCAAAATATACGAATTGCACGAAAGAATTTTATATACAAATTACATGGTTTAAACGGGTACACTGTGTAGTGTGTTAATTTTCTTTATAGGTGGAGGCGTCAAGGAGATACGAAGGTCAACTCAGTTTTTTTTAAATAGAATACTATATTTTTTATACAAAAATATGATAGAGTATCGAATTGTAAGTAAAAAAGTATTGACCGTTATCAGTCCTAAACCTAATAGCTAACGAGTAATTTCACTTTGTTACTTGAAAATTTTCTTCACTTAATATCGAGTGAATAACATCGCAGGGTACTTATGCGATGTTTACGTGACAGTGTTTACCAACATGAGTGACCCAGTGGCTTAACGCAACTAATGTAAGTGTTCAAAAGTGATATCCATTTGCATTAATGTTATTCACTCGATATTAAGTGAAGAAAATTTTCAAGTAATAAAGTGAAATTACTCGTTAGCTATTAGGTTTAGGACTGATAACGATCAATACTTTTTAGTTACAATTCGATGCTCTATCATATTTTGGTATAAAAAATATAATATTCTATTTAAAAAAACTGAGTTGACCTTCACATCTCCTTGACGCCTCCACCTATAAAGAAAATTAACACACTACATAGTGTACCCTTTTAAACCATGTAATTTGTATATAAAATTCTTTCGTGCAATTCGCATATTTTGGTAGTTGTAACGGTGCACACGTTGGGTGGACCACCCTGTATATCCCCGGTTACTCTGCTAATGTTGCCGCAAAAATCCTCCATTCTACTGTATTCAACGGCCAATACTCGAACTCCTCCACCCACGAGACCTTACCCCCCGCATCCCCTATTTTCTTCTGTTTCCCGCACCCCCTCGAACTATCCCCAGTAATGCTTAAACGTTGCCCCAGTCCAGGACATCTTTATTGAAACGTTCCCGACTGTATCAGTTTCTATAACAATACGCCGCGCGCCAGAACGTGCCACGATCATCGGCGAAAGAACAGAGAACGAAAATTGAGAAAAGAGTATTGTCTTCTTGCCCCCCTCCCCTCTCCCGAAGTTCGTCCCGACCGCGTCAGAATCGAGATGATTAATTTCCGCACCCTCGACGGTTCTTTTTCCAAGATCCGTATGGTTCTCGGAACCGTCGCGCGAACGTTCGATACAGATACCAGGCAACGTTCAGCTTTCATTGTTACCAACGGAATTTTCTCGTTCCATTTCTCACCGGTGAAATATACTTAATCGAGCATCCTTGCGTACCGTGGATGAATAAATGAAGAAAAAACAAAACGTGAAAATACTTTTTTAAATTGTTGCTACATTTGGTTTTTTTTCGGTGCAGCAATAATAAATTCTTTTTAAATTAAATGTGCGAAGAGAATTGTATTAATAATAAATTATTTATCGCTACCCGCAGGAACGTAATAGAATTTTTTTAATGAAGATTTTCAAGTTCTTTTTTAATAAAACGCGATTGAATATTCCAAATCTTAGACCATATATACCTATAGACACGGCTTAGATAATTTTCCGTGTCCGAAAGATGAAATCAGCTGAAAGACACTGTGACGTCACATTTGTACAAGCTATGCTCATCGACAGTGCCTACGCTTGGCTTACATGGGGGGAGGGGGTCAGCGGGTGCGCCATGTACACAGTACATGGAAAGAAATTATCTTAAGACTTATCTTGTGATGTCACAGTGTCTCATCATCTTTCGGACACTGAATTCTCGGTTTTCCTATACACATACTATATATGGTCTAAGTTCGAAATAATGCATGTATTGTACTTCACTTTAGATTAACGGGGTATTCCCATAGGCGTCGACTTAAAGCGATTTTTGGGATAAAAATGATTAAAGATCAAGAAACATTTTATGTATACGTTCCAGTGTGTTTTAAGAAGACATTGAGTAATTTTTATGTAATTACCATTACACGTGTATGGATGGCTTGCAAAATCCATTATTGAGATATCGTGGTCAGAGTAGCCAGATGAGGGGAGTTTACTGTAATCGAGGGGAGAAAGTTACCCTCTCTCTGCCGGTACCGGATTAGTCACGTGACGTTGTGACACATGCGCAACAGAGACGGAACTCGTCACGTGACCGGGCGGAAGAGTGGGGGATAGCGACTTGGAGGGGGACACAAGTCTTAATCTGGCGACTCTGATCTTGGCAGCCACGAAAAGCAATATGCTGCGGGAATCGTGCAATAATTTAAATAATAATTTGTGTTATCTTGAACTATAGCCAAGCATGTATATGTATAAACTTTTATAACAGTCGAGCTATAATCACTAGACAGCGGATTTTATGCATTTATAACAAAATAGCTGTAATTTGAAACAGTACAAACATTAGAAGAATATAAAAATACTATTAAACATATCAAGAATGAAAATAAAGTTCCATTTCACTCTAGAAAATTGTTATTTTCCATAAAGATCCGCTGTCTAATAATCACCTAACCATATTTTATCTCATAAATTGTAGATAATTGATGGGATACCCCCTTAATTATTAAAATTAAAAAATTTCGTCGTACAAACAATTCCAATTAAACTCGAACGTCATGCATCCATTTGTCTGATATTTTCGGAAAATCACGAACAATCGGAGCAACATTGTCTCGAGCTAGCATCTATATCGAACGGTAATAACGTTCTGAAAATTTGACGTTTAACCAAAAAAAAAAAAAAAAAAACAAACCGAAAATAGAGGGAATAGCCGCGCGCACAGATCACGAAACAATGGGAATCGCGAAATTTCAGGAATCGGCAGGAGTCGCGAACATTGTGTAGATAAATCTGTCGGGGTTCGGGTTGAGGCATTTCACCGGCGCGGAATTACGGCGTGGCATTCGCCAGGCGAAAATGAGCAATCGGAACGGGGCGATAGTATTTCCGTGTTCCAAAAACAAAAGCAGTTAATCTCGAATACTCGGTCCCGTGGATCGCTTAATCCACATTTCGCCGATGTTCGCGCAATGTGGCTGGCACCGCGATGGAATGCCACTTTGGTGCCTGGAATGCGGTGTAACGATCGTAATCACCTAAGATTCAGTTACGGAGGAATGTTTCTCGGGGCGGTATGTGTGCGCTCGAGGCCGCGGCGAGAAATTAGAGGAACATAAATAGGTGCGAATTCCGATCGATCACGGAAAATTCGACCAGTACCGAGATCCACTCGAGGCTGGACGAAAAGGTTTGTTCGCGACTCGATGAAAAAATATTCGTCGCCGTTGCCTCGATCGTCGACACTTTCACGAAAGAATTACAGACGCGTGGCAAGCCAAACATAATGTGGAACGATGAAAAATTCCGAAAAGCTTGTCGCGCGTCCGTAACGAAGAATCAGAACGCTGCGCACACGCAACCGGCCGAAGCGTCATCGAGTTCGGTCGAACCGACCCGGTCGAACCGACTCGGTCGCTTCGGTTAGCGAGCAATTACAACGCCTAGCTCGAACATGCCAACAAATTTTGCAGCTCGAGACTGCACTCTAAGCCGCGGCCATTTTTACTATACAGGGTGTCCTACGTAACAGTTTTCACGATTTTTTTATCTGACGAAAAATATTTTCAACAAAAGTCGATCAGTTTTCGATTGGTTATATATTGCAGTGATGGGCACGGTAGGGGCCCCTGAGTTGCCTGCTTCTCCCACCAACCTCGTCAGCTATGGAGGGACGTAGGAGGGGGAAAACGAAGGCACTGGAAGGCACCGATGCGCAGCGAAGGTGCGCGCTGCACAATAGAGTAGTTGGTGGGGCAGCTGCGCGAATCCTTCTTGACTGCGGCAGTCAAAAATGCCCATCACTGATACATTGCAATAAAAAGAAAGTTGGAATAACATTTCTTTTATAGTATTGTCAAGGCCACCTACATTTTTTTAAATGGCATTTTGTATTTTTGACTTAATTTAATTCAACGATATAGTATACCATGACCTAGGGATGACCTTGAAGTGCCATTTAAAAAAACGAAGGTGATCTTGACAATAATAAAAAAGAAATTTTCGAACATTTTCTTTACTGGAATGTATAGCCAATCGAAAACCGATCAACTTTTGTTTAAAATATTTTTTGTCAGATTCTCGCAAGTACTTAAAAAATGGTGAACACTGTTACGTTGGACAGCCTGTATAGGGTAGCAAAGCAGAGGTATATTTAGCGAAAATGGGGCGGTTTAGAGTGCGCCCGGTAATATTTTTGCTTTTTGTCTACAATTCTCCACTATCTACCCCTTCTCCCCTCACGACCCCCGTAACCCCCGAAATCGGAGTACTACCCCGTTTGTCCCCCGAAATCCGCCCGATCCAAACACAAAAACTTGAGTGTCTAATTATTGTATGTTAGAGCGAAGATATTTGTGTTCTTGTTCTCCCGGCAGTTGGATACACAATGCGCGATATTCGGTACAAATGGAACGCCGGCCTACAGTCGGTCGGCATCTCGAACGAGGTGGAACTACCGCAGTTTCGCGTGCTCGGTCACAGGCAACGACATTCAACCATACACCTATCTACAGGTAGATATCCCCCTCTTATTAGTTCTTCCTTCTGAACTTGGTCCAGAGGCTCGCGCGTAGATGGGTCAATGATCGACGTGTAAAGCTGTAAACTGATGTTCACACGCGTGTCCACCCACACCGTCGACAGTTTCTCTTTTTTTTTCGATATTTCTGAATCATTTTTTGTCTGTTCTACTTTACGTTTCAATGGTTCTTCCGTTCTATACTTTTTTTTTTTTTAATTATTATCTCTTGCGTTTTGTCAGTATCTTTTCTGTTCCCTTTAACTCGCACCGTATGCACCGTTATTACGTCACCACCGTGTTGCCCTACCATGCAAACACGTTCGATGATTTCCGATTAAAGAAGAGATTGACCCCCCCCCCCCCTTCCCCCGACCGCACGAAATCGTTCCCCGTTTGTGATATAATTCATTTGACCACAATCGACCGATCGACTTGATCGATTTTTTTAATCCACCGGAACGGAAGGACGAAGACGTTGTAACTCCCAAATGTCATACGAATTCCATCGCTTATCCCGATTCGGTCCTTTATCATGATCCGGGGTCGACATGGTACTATTCGCGAACGGTTCCAGTCCGTTTTTCTGCATTAATTAATTTATTGGTTTCGCGTGATAAGAGAGAGAGATAAACGAATAGTACCGAGTGGATCCCCGGCTCCTGTCATCCACAACATTAGATATCAAAACCGACACGACGGGCTCTCAGGGAAACGGTAATCCGTCGGCCAGAAAAAACGGTCGTCGTGCGCGACCGTATCGCTTCGGCTGCGACCGTATCGCTTCGGCGCGGCGGCGGCGCTGCGTAAAGTGGAAACGAAACGAAAAAAAATAGAGAGGCGGAAAAAAAGTAAAAGCGAATAAACTTCGCTGGCACGTCCTCTATTGGTCTGGGTCGTCGTCCCACCCCCTTTAAGGGATGAATACGACCGGTGTTCTCACGATAAAGAGAATTAAACGAGGGACAGACAGAAAATTTTATGAACAGAAACGAAGGGAGATGAGAAACGAGAGAGAGAGAGAGAGAGAGAGAGAGAGAGAAAAATGGAACGAAAGCGATATGAAAGAGAATGAAAGAGAAACCATATAGAATTGAAAGGAATCGAAAGAAAGAGAGCGGACTATTATAGAATATATGTTTGGGGTGTTTGAAACGGGGGTGCGAGGTAAGTGGAGGCCCCCTCGGAGCTGAAACGCGTTTTCGAGGGCTTCCGCGAAGGTACGTACCAACCGCGGGGGGTCTCTCTATTTTTTCAGTCGGATACACCATGAGGGACATCCGGTACAAGTGGAACGAGGGCCCGAACAGCGTCGGTGTCAGCAACGAGGTCTCCCTCCCTCAGTTCAAGGTCCTTGGTCACCGTCAACGAGCCATGGAGATTAGTCTAACTACCGGTAACGTATGAATAGAACCCCACCCCCAACCAACAAACCGAAAAAAAATACAAAAAAAAAATAATTAATAATAATAATAATGCAAAAAAAAAAAAAAACTTAACAATAATAACACAACCCTCGCTTTTAACGGTATGGGGTAAGGTGGAGAGACACGTGAGCGCTTTACCGATGTCCGCAGCCGCGATGTCGCCTCGTATAAGGACGTGTGTTAACCCCACGTCCAGTAATCGTCGATCGATCGATCAGTATCTCTCTCTTTCTCGCGATCTCGTCGTCGTCCGCGCGGACATACGAGGCTGGTGGATGTTACCGAGCGATTAGGCACGATGCCGTCGCTCGATTCCACAATACTACATACATTGGTCCTTGTTGGAACGCGGCGAACGTATCACACCGGGGCCCTCCCCATTGTCTTCGATTGTACCATTGAATCCGTGTTACATAAATCATCATCGTTTGTCTGCTGTGTACTTGTTCGTCTGCTCGCGCAAGAGGCTGAATCCATTGCTTTCGCAAGAATAAATACCGAGCTACGTGATGCGCACGGATACGTCCGGTGACGAACTTTCAGGTAACGCTATGTTGTCCGAGAATGCTATCCTTTAAATCAATATAGAAAATGTGTAGAAATTAGGTCTCTGTGTATACCCTTCGATATACGTAAGCCATTCGCCTCGTCGCTCTTGGAATACTTGAAAATTTTCAGATATGTATATGTATATATATATATATATATATGTTTGTGTATGGTATATGTGTGTGTATATATATATATATATATATATACACATCAGCAGCATCGTTAACAGTATTAGCCTATATCTGCATCAACAGCTAGTAGTTAGACGCTTTTCAGTTTATAAACCTTGTATACTGGCTGAGCATAAATTCGACATTTTGCCGTTTAATGAACGAAACTAAATATTTCCACCGTGCTCTAGAATAGCCACTAATAATTCATGACAGGAGGATGAGGCCTATTTAGGCTTGGCCTACTCAGAATGTAGACGGAGCTGCTGACCGTGTGTTTACACTCTGAATGGCAGCAAGCCTAAATTACTCCGCCAACAGGAATCACCGGGTGAATAGTGCACGTGCAACACACGGGAGCATCATCCGTGAATCCAAACTCTGTATAATCGTTAATGAGGAATTACAGTTGCAACCGAACAGCAGCGTGTGGCTAAGAAACTCTACGTCCCGAAAACTTGAAGACATCGAGAAAAAAATCTTTCACCACAATTTAGGTTTACTTTATTCGAAATTCCTTCTTGTTTTTTTTTTTGCTGTTTCTTTGAAATATCCTCACAATGTATATGATGATCGAGGTATATTTTTCAACTGTGTAGGAATGGTTCGTATAGTCTTTTGGTAGCGTCGTCGGTCAAGTAGGAAATGTCAGAATTTCGTCGTTTTCGATGAACCGGTGCTGGAAGACTCTGCTGCTGCTACTCGAAATTTCCATAGATTTCATTATCGACACGCGAGAGGCGTTTGTCGAAGGTAAAACATCATTTGTAAAGGTCCCCGCGAGTCATTTTCTCTCTCGATCCACGGCGCGCAGTGACGTTTCGATCATTTAGGGGAATTAAATTCTTAACGATGTTGTTTCTTTTTTTTTTATCGTGTATTTTGTTTAAATTACTGTTGTCAAATTACTTTTTGAGAGAAAGTTTATTAAAACTACATACATCTCAAGAAACGTATTGAACAAATTTTTCAATAACAATATTTTCTGTTATTATGTATAATTTTAAGAAGGCACTGCAAGTAATTGTAGTACTTCTTGAGTAAGAATTCCTTTCGAATTTTTCGGAATGTACCTTAAAATGGTAATCAAAGGGTCTGACGAGCAGCCTATTCATAAGGTCTGTATTTGTGTTACATATTTCCCATTAAAAAATACACATTTAAAAAAAAATCAATTTTTTTCGACTTCTAGTTTCCCAGATATCTCAAAAAATGTGGTTTTGACCCCTGACTTCGAGGGCTGTTTTCACCCCCACAGAGTGGATGGTTGCCGATAAAAAAAGATACTTGTCAAATATTTTTCGAAAAACTATATCACACATCAAAATCGGCGTGTTCCCCTGTTATATCGTCGTCCGTTTTTCCAAAACGATCCTCAGTCGCGTCCTATTTATCTGTAAGAGTAAAGACATCCCTCTCTACGTGTTTTTCACACAGATAAAGTTGAAAGAAATTCCATTTATATTTTACATAGAGTTTTTAGTTTATTTCAATACCCATATTCCAATAAAAACAACAGTGATTCTGGATTACGAAAGTATCGCTATCAAACTAGCGGTAAATTGGCAATAATTAAAAAATTGTCAATTTCCGAATGAAATTCCCCTAAATGATCGAGACGTCAGACTGTGCGGTAGTGGCGATCGTGACTCCATCGGCTCGCGTTCTCGTCGATGCTCGAATTTCGAAGCGAACACGATGCTCCTATCCGCGCCGTTTCAGTAGTAATCAGAGCTACAAATAAATCCCATTTTCCGACGGCGGACGGTTCTTCAAGCGATCAAGGCGAACTGTAAATTGGCCCGATCTCGCTCGCACGAGACTCCGCTGGAAGCGACTGGAGCAACTAGATTTTCCATCCCCCATCGATTCCTCGTTCTCGAGCCCCGACGCGACGCAACGCGACGCGACGCGGCGCGGCACGGCGCGGTGGCGTGTTCGTTCTCTTCATCTGCCCGGTGTCGCGAATCTGCCCCCTTCGCACATGCTCGCTCTTAGAGATATACATATAGTACTTCTGATCCGTCTGTGTACAGTCGCACATATGTACAAGCACCACCGAAGGTTTCATCGACAGCACGAACTTTGCATAACATCTCGCCAGCTCTCGTGCGTCGTGTGTGTGTTCGTCCCGCGCGCAGAACCAAAAAACGAAAACGGTGAGAGGGAAAGAGAGAGACAGGAAGGTAGAGGGAGAGTCGCTTGCGAGCCTACAAGTCCGCTTTTCCTGGCCTAGACAAGGCCGGTGAGAGCCGGCGAAAAGAGAATGTTGAACAAAAATATATATACACATCATCGGAGAAAGAGAGAGATATAATAGGAGGGAAGTAAAAAAAAAAAAAGAAAATATATATATATATTGTATATGTATATATTATATTATATATATTATATTCTATATATATATATATTATATGTATATGTATGTATATATAACGAAAGGGCAGTGAGAAAGAGAGAGAGAGAGAGAGAGAGACATTAAAGAGACATTTCATGGCGCCTCTCCGTCCCCCTGTCCTAACTGTCGATCTTTTAATCGTAGGAAATTATTCGCGGCTGGCCTGCGAGATCCAGTTCGTACGGTCGATGGGCTACTACCTGATTCAAATCTACATTCCCTCGGGCTTGATCGTCATAATCTCATGGGTGAGCTTTTGGCTGAACCGAAACGCGACCCCCGCTCGGGTGGCCCTCGGAGTAACCACTGTGCTCACCATGACCACTCTAATGTCCTCGACGAACGCGGCGTTACCGAAAATCTCCTACGTGAAGTCCATCGACGTCTATTTGGGAACCTGTTTCGTCATGGTGTTCGCCTCGTTGCTCGGTGAGTACCGCCGTGTACTCTCTCTTCCACGCGTGACACTCGCACACCCCGTGCTCGACCAGAAAAACCTTTTTCTTCGCTGGCATCGTCGACTGCTATCCCTGGCAATGAGTGTTCGATCGAAGAAACCCAAGCGTCATAATGATTATTCCCATGTTAGACATGGAAATATTTTCATTAATGGTGAAATGCAATGACCGGTCGTCGAGTATACACACTGATATGTGAATTAATATGTTTGTTCAGATTAAGAAATGGAATAGCACAACAACAAAAAACTCGCGTGTCTGAACGGTGCTACTCGAGGCCGGGTCTATTTTGACCCAATGTATCCGAATCCTTACTCGATTGCTCGCTTTCAAATTCACTACAGCATTAAAAAGAAGTACCTAAAAAAATTAATAAACAATGTAACGAATGGTCCGTAACGTTATCGAGGGTTAATAGTTTTTATTTTATAATGTCCACACACCGGTGGAGAGAGCACAGTACTCTGCATCCGGCTGTTCGATTTCTTGAATGAACAAGCATATAATATTATTTTCCATGTTTAATATGTGTGAAAATAATTTATTCAGCAGCTGACGATTTTGATTCAACACTTTTTGCCAGGGATAGTCCAGCCAAGTCTTCACGCGCGACTAAACGTCGGCTTTAATTGCGAATTCATTCTTTCCCGTACGAAAACGAATGAAATCTACTGGTGATAGTCGTACGATTCTACCGCTTCAAGTTACTCGCATTCCTTTTGTTATACCGCAAATTGTTTTCAACAAAAGTGCTCAACAGATGCTTAACACAAACGGCATACGTGAAGATACGATTGTTCATATTTCACGAAAATCTTATTATAACTAGATTCTGCAGATATTCGTGCAAAATAAAAATGTCCGATACCAACAAGCGAAGAACGTTCCGAGCAGAATCGCCAGATGAGGGGAGGGAGCACGAGTTGAGGGGAAAGAGTTACCCTCTCTCTGCCAGTACCGGATTTGTCACGTGACTTTGTGACACGACCATAGACTCGTAGAGATAGACTGCGCGGCCTGTACGAAGCGTTGAAGCCCACAATGGCGGCGAGGGATATAAAGAGTGAAAGAGAGAGAGAGAGCAATAATTGACGAGTTGGTGGGGAGAGATTCTACTTCCCCTACTCGCTTCTATTTATATAGACTCTGTGCTGCTCTGTGCTTACAGGAAAAAACACGTGCCACGTGCGTTATTAAGTGAAAGAATATTTTTTATTTTAAACATGGTATTTATTACATTTCCCCTCATGCGCTTTTCGCCTGAGCCCCCACCAACTATCGGTGTGCGAGTGAGATAGAAATACATTCTGCCGCCATTTTAGGCTTCAACGCTTCATTCGAGTCTATCTCTATAAGTCTATCGACACGACGGAGAAGGAACGCGTCACGTGACCGGGCTGAAGCGTGGGGGAACAGCGTCGTAGAAGGGGAAGCTAGAGTGGGGATAAAACTTGATCTGGCGACTCTGGTCCCGAGGAGCATTTCTTCGGTTGTTCTGCTAAAAGGGTCCTGTTTCTTAATAGTTTTAATTGGTTGGAAATAATGTAATGTTTAAACTCTTCTGTTATAAATATTCACTGTTTCGTATTCCATTTACTCACTTTGGTAGTAAATGCACAACATCCGCGGTCCAATTAGAAGCCATACCACACACGACTTTTGCAAACATTTTTCATATACCAAAGGGTTTACAGTTAATTTGAGGTGATAGAGTCGACTGACACACCTTGTATGTGTTCTTGGTTGGATGTTGAACAAGGTATAGCGAACTCGTGAAATTACCATCCTGCAGTGCGGCATCATTGATGAAGCGAGATCTAACCAGGCCTTACTCTGGACTCCAAAGGGCTCAAGCGTGTATACGTGTCAGCCTATATTAGGATTCAGTGCAATTAACAGAACACGCAACGAGACCAACAGAAATAACGTTCGTGCAGAGTCGCTTCTCTGCGTGGTCTTTTCTAAATTTTTTCCAAAGCGTTTCATCTCGTAAACCAGCGCTCGAAATGTTTCGAAAAAAATTTTGACGAGCTCGTTACACCTTGTCCAGTTGGTAACAATACTCGGCCAAAATGTATTTCGTTCGCTTTCGCATAGAAAAAAATGCATTCGCGGCTACAGTTGACAAGTTGGTCGCACGCGAAGACTTGGTTCGCCTAGGGACTTACAAAAATGGATGAGGCGTCACTCCGTATTTCGAAATTTTTATAGTAATGATATTAACAGTCACATTCGCCTTCATGGTGCAAACAGTCGTTGAAACAACAAAAGGGAAGCAATAGGGATAGCATTGATGCTTGTAAACTATTTAGTATGTTAATTTTGTCTATTCCATGGACCCATTGTGGACGGTAATCAGGGTAATGATGGTGTGAATGGACGTGACTCGGCGCGTTTTAACGGCGTTGTTATTAAATCTAACCCTGGTGATTTACCTTACATTCGATAATGTGTGATGCAGGTATTCGAATGAGATGTATATTGTCTCGTTGTATCGTGTATGTCATCGTTCGTGCTGTTTTCAGTATTTCAGACCACCGTGAAATCCGCTGGCAATTCGACGTTTCGATCGACTGCTTCGTTTAGTTGTTATCAATTTGTTCGTTCCCGATTAATCCTTTTTTTTTTAAACACAGCACGAAAGCTGAGATTTTTATTCCTCTCTCAAGAGACAATAAGGGTGTATCGAGAATCATGTAGACCCAAAATACTCTTGTACTCCTCTCTGTGTTTTTACAAATATTTCCCCCCCGTAATTTTCACAAATAGATACCACGTAAAATTGTTCTCCTCCTTCACGATCCTTGTGTAACTTTTCGTTATCCTGTGTATGTGTTTTTTTTTTTCAAGAATTTCATAGTGATTCGAGACACTAAATCCAGCATGAACAGCAAACATACACGACACAACGAAACAATGTATCGCATATAAGAATTTAAAAATAAGGAATGACTACCTTCCCATCCTGTATAAGTGTTATCTTCAGGTTTCATTGACAAAATCTGTTTTTAGCACAGGTACAAAGTTAACACTGTAATCCTGACTAAGCGAAGAACACACACCTCACTCAATAAATACAGTTGGTAAACGTACATACATACAATTAGTCGCAAAAGTCTGCATACGTCAAGTTTCATATATTCGAAACAAAGAAATAAAGGTTTTTCAAAAAAGATTTCAAACAAATTTAAACAAAAAAAAAGTTATCAAGCGATTCTGCTTCCATGTGCATTTACAAGAAAATATTTGAAAAAAAAAACAGAAACATACAAAACTCTATAAACAGTTAAACATATTTAAAAAATACAACAAAATATGCTCCTTCAAGCTGCATAATGAATGTCATGATTCTGCGTTTCCGACTTATAGTAATGCCTCAACATATGTGAAAAGGTGACAAAACTGTTTTATTGTTTTTAATTATTATTTCATGAAACCTTCACCGACATACTCGTGGGATATTTCTGATCGAAATAAGACCAAACACGACACAATTCCGATTTACTTGATTTTACGATATAGTCACAAACCTCGATTATCCGAACTAATCGGTAGAACACGAGTGTTCGGATAATAAATCGATTACTACATCTTTACTGATTTGTAGAGTCCATCGGAATTGCTTTTACTCTTCAGTTCGGATAATCGAGGTTCCGTTAAATCGTCAATTGATCAAGAAAATATGCTCCCAATGATATAACGTTTGGTCCCGTTTTAATCAGCAAAATGCTAAAACAAAGAACCCCGAACTAATCATATGGAAAATCTATCCCTGTAAAATCAGTTGGATTTTTCATATGTTGGACAGTTATCGAGTTATAATCGGTCAAACATGACAAATTCGAGCTGCCGAATACTCAAATCTCGGGACCCAGACTAGGAGACCACTACTAATCCGATCACAAAACTTCTTTATTTTTCATGATTTTTTTATGGAACTTTCACCAACATATTCCTGGCATTTTTCTAATGAAAATGATACCAAATATGATATAATTCCGATGATATTTACGTGTGTAATGGACGATAAAATTTTCGTGCGCATGGAAGGACAGCGTATGGGAAAGAAAGAGACGCGGCGAGTCGCAGTCGAACTTCCCAGTCCATTTCTACGTTCGGCACAAGTCAAAGAATAGTATCCCTGGACGATAATTGTCCCTGGCCGGACCCGTGATTGGGACAATTATCGCGAGAATACTGTATTCTATAACTCGAATTTTGACTGATTATAACTCGATAACTGTCCATTATTGATCTTTGTGCCCATTACATCTTTTGTTCGGTAGATCATAAGCTACAACATACGAAAAATCCAACTGATTTTACCGTGATAGATTTTCCATATGATTAGTGCGGTGTTCTTTCGCGGTAAAATCATGTAGATCCGTTTGACAAACACAGAGTCATTACTGTACATTTATGTTTACGAAAAGTAGGAGTCTTTCGCGACTTTCTCTGTCCAATTGGAAGGTCCATGAACTGCGAAATCTTTACCTCTTTAATTTTGAGATTCAATAGGAGTATGTGGACTCTCGTGACTGGCTATACGTTTATTCTTTGGTAAAAGGATCAGAGTCTGATCCTCCACCGTCGCAAAAAGGATGAATTCATTCAGTGGCACAGAAACGGCGACATTGCCTCCTCGCTGCGTCATTGTTCCAGCCTGTCATATCTCATTATTTGCGTGGGTTCTCTGACTTCGCAGAATACGCCACGGTGGGCTACATGGCAAAGAGGATCCAAATGAGGAAGAATCGCTTCCAAAAAATAGCAGAAAGTATGAAGGCGGCGAGAGAGAATCCAGGACCGCCCGGAGTACCCGGTGATCACGGAGACCACGCGCCTAAGCAAACTGTGAGTAACATCGGCCAACCTGTCACATCCCTTTTGTCTTTCTTTCCAATTAGAACCTTTCTGTTGCCGTCGACATGATCACACACATTTGCAGCCTTTCGCTATGTAGGCCGATGAAATTTCGACGGTTTTCACAGACCGGTAGAAAACCTCGCCGCCCAACGTTACCAGGCGAATCGATGCTGTTACTTTGCCTCTTCATCGATCGATTCTTTCGATTCATGTTTGCCATCTAGGAGGAGGTACCGAACGAACACGAGAGCGTGCCTGTTAAATGCAAATTCTCGAGGATGTACGAAAAAAAAAGAAAGTCTCGCTCGCTTTTCTTTTGCTGCATTTCATGAAATTCCGCCCTTTTCGAGCTCGCATGAACCCAATAGCCTGTCACGAAAAGCTTTCTCGCAGAATGGCTTTTTAACAGAGATTCAAATATTCGATTCGGTTAAACTTCCACTCGGGGGAGCGAAAAATTTTGCAACATTTCCGAGTGTAATATTATACAATTCGACTAAAAAAAATGCAAAACTTTAAATTCTAGTGCGCGGAATCTAAAATCTAACCCAGATCCAGCGAATCCGCTCGCTACGTCATACCGGCTGTCAAGAATTTAATATTTTACCATTTTTTCGTCGAATTGTATATTACATTCAGAATAGTTGAAAATTTTTTGTCCCCCGAAAGTTCAGCCTTCGATTCCAACATATTTTTCGCTTCAAACATTTATAGTACAGTAGAACCCCGCTCGTTGCACAGTGGCGACTCCCACGTCGCCAGTGGCGTCACAGTGTCGCATCATCTTTCGGACACTGAATTCTCGGTTTTCCTATACACATACTATACCTGTGCCGGGTCTATTAGTATATATGGTCTAAGATCACTAGTATAGGAGGACGTACCCTCGCAGTCACGTGACGCAAAGCACGGAAGGGGTACTCGATGGTGGGGGAACGGGTACACTGATAGTAGGGGGAGTGAAGCGACAGCGGGGAAGAAGTTGCCCGGGGAAACTGAAAGTGAGGAACGCAACCTCGATTTCTGCATGCATTTTCGGCCCCGTTCCGTGCAACGAGCGAGGTTCTACTGTGCCCACCGAATCGTAAACACTCGAATACCTTCTTACCATCAATGAACCAAAAGAAAAGTGAAATCCGGTGCACTTATTGCTAGGAAAGTTCCACGAAAAATCTCAAATTCCGACGGGAACCGAACGCGTCTCGTATTGTACGGTATATCCTCGTTGCTGCTATTTTTTAGATTTCTCCCTCGCCCCACCCCCGTCCTCTCGTGGCAACGTTCAATGGCCATACACCACCAATTCACCGCGAAGTTGGCCGCGATCTCTCCGCGTTAGAGATCCACGGTTCAAACCTTCTCTGCCCGAAAATATTGTTTTTTCCTCTCACTCGACAAACGAAAAAAAATTAAAAAAAAAAAAAAAAACATGAACGAATCGCGGAAAGGTCAAAAGCTAAAAGGTTCGGTGAAATGAATTTCCATTCGGAGACGGGTCTCGCGCACGGGAACGTAGCGATGCACTATAAATTTTCTTTTAATCTCAGGGATTGTGAAACGGGAACGGAAAATATGAAAGGGTGGGGGGAGGGAGGGAGAGAGAATGCGACAGGGGTAGTGAGAAGAAGGTCGGAAAAGGAGGCGGACGGAACGAGCCGGACAGTGGCCGATGTATCGCGTTAAATGTCGCCCGAATAAGGCATTTTAATTAATTCCGGACGAACTTGTTCTTTGAAATCGCACGCGGGACCGCCCCGGGGTTTCTCGACGCGTCCCGTCGTCGCTTGCTCATTTCAGCCGGGCGTTTTTACGGGTTTGGAAAAATAGCAACGGGGCGACATTAATGAAAATGACGCGTGGACAAAAACGACGTCGTTAGTATCCTCCTCTATTTCCCACTTTCAAACGTGATTAAACGCGAGCACGGAACGAGCATTAATGCGACCAGCACCCCCCGCGCACCGCAAGTAAATCCAATTACCCTTCTAAACACGGGTTCGAGGGAGAATGAATGCACTGAATCAAACGGGGAATAGTAAAAATCGATCTGTTCACAGTCAGGTGAGTTTTTCCGATGTTTCAGTTTCCGAATCGCGTGGTTACGTCCGAGATTTTACGCAATTAAATGCCATTTTTTTTTTTTTTAATTTCTAGGAAATTCTTTCAGAAAAACGATTAAACTTTTTGCCTTATGATTTTGCATTCACGGGATATTCGAAGCACATAAATTATTACTTTCGGTGAAAACAAGCAAAATTACACTTTTTTTAATAGAGTATAATTTTTAAAAAATGTCTGCTGTTTGAAAGGAAACAAATTATGAAATAGGTATCTCCATTAACACGTTGAATGCCACGGGGGACACCGGTGACCGGCACTCAACTTGGCGGTGGCGCCACGGGGGGCACCAGTGACCGGCGCGCCCAGATTCATAGAAATATATATAATTTAAGCAAATGTCAATACTCATAAATTTTTATTATTACGGCCCCGGCGCAATTACTTCAATATTATATCATATGTATCGTATAATAGAAAATTCATCGTGGCGCCACGGGCAATACCTGTCAAACTGGCGTGGCATTCAACGTGTTAATATAAATAGAAGCAAAGTAAATAAAATATAGTTATTATTTACAAAATCACGGCATTTGTTCTTAATTATTATTTTTTACTATTTTATTACACCGGTACTGTTCGGTAGTTTTTTTTTTATTATGAAACGAGAGTGCCCGGTCTTGACCACGCGCAATTCATCGTTCGAGGGTTAAGTAGTCTAGTTGAATCGAATAAGAGAGAAAGAGATGAGAGGGAATAGTGAAAGACACGTTAGCCTATCCTCGATGTCGCATGCCAATCTATCAAAGTAAGGGGTTCTCCTCGGAGAAGGACACCCCACGCCGAACTGCCGTGTCTCTTGTAAGTGGTCCCGTGTTGTCCAGGAGGTGCGGTTCAAGGTACACGACCCAAAGGCACACAGCAAAGGTGGGACACTCGAGAACACCATAAACGGACGAGCCGACGAGGAGGCAGCGCCCGCGCCGCAACATCTCATTCATCCTGGAAAGGATATCAGCAAACTTTACGGTACGGATACATCCCCCACCTTTTCCTTAATATACTATCTACCGACGATTATTTCATAATTTTTTTAACTCTATAGTTCATCGCTAAGAAGTTTTTAAGCGTTCACGTTGTGTACAGGGGTACATCCCAAGCTAATGAAAGCGTACATAAAAACATAAAAATTTGAATTTGAATTACTAAAATTATTTTCTTTTTATTTATACAGAATTTTATATATACAGTGACTTCCATTAATATTCGGACGATTTTTAAAAAACGATAATTTTTTTGATATTGCACCATACGATTTGAACTTTTTTGAGAAGTTATACCAATTAATTGACTACATGATGTGAAAAGAGATTTTTTCAAAAATTGCAATTGGTCGGGATTGTAGAGAAAATACTAAAAGTTGCATTTTATTACTTTTTTATGTGGGTCTATATTGAAAATTATACTATACTATATTTAAAAATATGTTTTTTTAGATCTGTGTGAATTATATGAATTGATACAGATCTACGAAACGTGGTTTCTACATTTTCAATAGGAGCCCACATAAAAAAGTTCTGAAACATAACTTTTAGCATTTTCTCTGCAATTCCGACCAATTGCAATTTTTTCAAAAATTCTTTTCGCGTTACGTAACAAAACTGATTGTTCTAACTTCTCGAAAAAATCCCAGTTGTATGGTGGAATATTAAAAAAGTTATCGTGTTTTTATGAGTGTTCGAATATTAATGGGAGTGGCTGTATTTATATAAAATTTCACAAATTACGCGGCCAAAGTTATTTCTTTATATTTTGCACACGTATGCATTAGTAATTACACCTCAGTACATCGATTAGTAATTACACCTCAGTACCTCAATACATCTTGTGATATAAAAATCTAATTACTCGGTTTCTGGCGATTAAATTGTATAAACAGCTGTCACATTAGGAACAATTTCTACTAAAAAGTATCTCCAAAAGTATGTTTAAAAAAATTGATAAACAAAGCAGCGAATTGTCCCCAATATCTCAATTATACAGGGTGGTACAACATGATTCTACATGAAAAAAAATAAGTCGAAAATTTAAAATAAAATTCGTTGACGAAGATGAAAAAATTTTATTCTGTACTCGATATTTGTCCCGAAGATTGTTATAGAGAATATTTCCTGAAAAATATAATTTTAGATATAGATTTGTCGCTGCTTCAATTTTTCAAAAGCACCAATTTCGATCATAAAAATTTCGAGCAACTGCACTATGGATTATGAAAGCGTAGAAACGGTAACCGTCTCTGCTAAAGCGAACAACAACTTTTCATTCCACTAAACGCAATAACTCATTGCAGTGAAAATAAAAACGCTACAAATAGAAGCAATCTTTCTTAATGGATACAACGTCTCGCGAACGCACGTAATCCTTTGTTTTCGCATTAAACAGAAAGAAAAAGAACGAAGTAAATCGCTCTCGTTGCTGAAGCAGAAAATCGTTTCTTGCTCTGATTGTTTCACCTTTCATTTGTGTATTACGTAAACCTTTTAACCACCGGTGGCCGTGTTCAAGCTCTGCCTGTATTCGATACGAAGAACGCGGAAGAACTTCCACCGGAAAATTTTAATTAAATCATTTGAGACGCTTATAAAAGTTTCCGTACTAAAATTTCCCAGCAACGAGAGATATTCGATAGCTCTTTTCAATAAAATGCACTTCAAGTATCAAACTCCAGATACCAGCTGAAACTCCATTTATGCGTTAATCAACCTGCAAAATTAATCAAATATATAAACATAATCCTGTTCCGACGTTCGGATTTTGCGAATGTCACCGTTTTTATAGAAGCTGTATTATGATTAATCAGAGAAGCGCAATGGCGCCGCTTGACAATTTTTTCAAACTGCTTTTTAGTGAGATTTTTGTAGAAATTCTAAATGACTTTGACAAAGAAGTTGTGCAGGGTGTTCGACAACAGGTGGGAGAAAATTTAAGGAGTGGTTCTCCATGATAATATAAGACGAAAATGAAGAATAAAAATATTGCGATTTCGGCTTCGTCTTTTAGTTATCAACAATACAAAATCCGCCTAAAATGCGGCAACCCGACCAACAGAGGTGTACAGAAATAAAGCAAATGAATCTTACAATCGAAAACTGATCAACTTTTGTCGAAAATATTTTTTGTCAGATCATCGCAAGTACTTAAAAAATCGTGAACACTGTTAACGTGGGAGACACCCTGTATACAATTTTTCTCTTTCGTAAATACCACGTGTAAAGCCAATAGAAGGGGTAGAGCTAATGGGGAATGGGCGACTAGCGATCGACCTATCGAACCATCATAAAATCGTATCCCCACATCTGCGCTGTAATCGCGTTACCGATCCCGTTCAGTGTACCTACAGGAAGGGAATGCCGGTTTCCGATTTCAGCGTTAAAAGGAACAGGATAATACATTGATTCTCCTCTGTTGCCAGGTATTACGCCGTCGGATATCGACAAGTATTCCCGCATCGTGTTCCCGGTATGCTTCGTCTGTTTCAACCTAATGTATTGGATCATATATCTGCACATCAGCGACGTCGTGGCGGACGATCTGGTGCTTCTCGAGGAGGCGAAGTAAACGGCGAAAACGGGACGATCGGTGCGCGCGCGTACCATTAAAAGGGACGTGCAATCAAAGACAGAGACGAAAGTATTAAAAACCAAATAAACAAAACCGACATAAAAACACACGCGTACGCAATACACAACCGTAAACACGCAGAGAGACACGTGTACCCCATACACACACACACACACACACACACACAGAAACATACAAACACACACATACATAGACACACGCACATACAACAACAACAAAAAACAAAAGAAAGAAATCGAAATGGAACTAAGGCTGGGCCAGACGGTGAGATCAGTTCGCGAGAAGAGCTATAGAAAATTACGAAAATCAGAAATTAATAATGTTCCGCGATAGGAACGGACTAAAAATAACGCTGTGATTATTAACGAGACGAAAGCAGGTAGAAGAATTGTATAAGTTAAACCCTCGGAGAATCGACGATTATTTAAAATAGAAACAATGAGAAACGGATGACAAGAGAGAAGTATATAGATAAAGTGGGGAGGCGGGAAGCGATTATATATGGAAAAAAGTGTCAGACCAAAAAAGAAACCGTCGCTGGAGATTCCGAGAACGAGCGGTGCTTCGATTAGCCGTATAAAACACAAAGACAGTCGTCGGTCAGACCGATATATAAATATCCGGAAAACTAACAAAAACCGCGCGCTGTGACTATACTTCGTGACATTTCCAACCGTACAATTCCGATCGTAAGATTCCCCTGCGAAGTGATCTTCGATTCCCGCGGTTTTCCTGCTCGACGACTTCTCTGCGAAAGATCCACGTGGGAGAGAGATGTTATATCGGATCGCGTTGAACGGCATGCGATGCGCGCAGCGTGGATGCAGCGCGGTGCAGCGCGTTGCAGCGTCGCGGCGCGCCGCAACGGAACAAGCAGGCTTCGTACGCGACCGTAAAGAGAGAAACCTGTACGCAGCAGGAAGGAGAGAATAGGAGAGAGAGCAACGAGAAACGAAATTCACTGAACGGCGAATTCCACGAGCGTGCATACCTTTAACACATTGCCAGTCTAGGTACGTAGCTCTTAAACAAAAAATGGAAGAGAGAGAGAGCGAGAGAGAGAGAGAGAGAGAGAGAGAGAGAGAGAGAGAGAGAATACCTTCGATATAAACACTTGTCAATTTAGCTACCATTATATACATACATATTATAAATATAGTAAAGTTAACTAAAACGTAAGAGAAATTGCAATGCTCGAATTGGGACACCGACCGACGGAGGGAAAATATTCATCCCCGGAAAAGAATAAAAAAAAAATAAAATGGAAAACACAGAACGCAAACAGAGCCAACACTTCAGAGAAAACGATCAAGAATCAACCGATCGTCGCTCGAATGGCGCTCGCGTGTATAAAGATCAAGGAAAAAGAGAAAAGAGTCGCGTGAATCGGGAATGTACGGCACGGGCGATTGCATGTGTGCGTGTGTATGTGTGTGTATGCGTGCGTGCATGCGTATGAGCGTTTACTGTCCTACGTGTATGCGTGTGTGCGGTATGCGTGTCTCTAGCGGAAGAGAGAGAGAGAAAATGGAGAAAAAAGTTGTACAAGCGAGCCGAGAGGATGGTTTTTATTTCGATCGAAGACGAGGAAAAACAAAAATATAAAATACGGTTCACTACCGGAGACTGGCGCGACTTAATACGTTTAAATAAGTACATTCTAAGTATCAGTGTATGTAAGGGGGACACGCGTGGTGCGCGTACGTATGCGCGGAACTCGCATACGCGCGCATCCGCGTTTAGGCACACGATTGCGTGCAGAGACACACGTACACGATTATCCGCGCGTCGACGGTGGCCTGATCTATGACGCGCCGCCGCTCCGTGATCACGATCGAGATTTATGTCGCGAGCGAATCGACAACCAAGGAACAACAATATAACCCTAAGCACGGGCGAACGAATAAACGAATAAACGAACAAGCAAACAGACAAGCAAAGAACACGAAAAGAAAAGAAAAAGAAAAAAAATGAAAAGAAAAACAGCCTTCGACGCGAGTCGCATCATTTCGAGGCGGAGCCGATATTCACGAACGTCTTTTTTATTGCCACGAACGTTATGTGTCCGTTTCATTTTATACCAGTTTTTTACCATTTATAGGAGAATCTCGTCGGACGAAACGCGAAGACTTTTGTAATTTCCGTCACTTCTCTGTCACAAAAAAAAACACCCGCGATCCAACCTCGGAATCGTGTAACTTCCGTGGAATCGTCGCGACGCGCGACCCACCCTGTACGTGTTCGTGTACGTGGCTCAACAAAAATGAGGGAGTTACCTTTAGCCCTTGTAAAACTACGTAGTGTCGCGATGATGATAATGTTTACGTAGAGATATTACACGCTCCCCGCGGGACGTACGATTCGATTGGAATGTAACGTTAGTCCGAATCGAGTTTTGCAGCTCGAGACGGATGGCGAGCCAAGGTGAACACGCTCTCGACTATAGTACATACATGTATTCCAACATTGTCCTAACCGCCGATGGTCAGACGGAACGAGCATACGTTTCTCGTGGTCGAATACGAACAAAACCGTTTTCCGAACGAGCGAGAATAAGAAGCTTAGAGACACCCCCACCCCCGCCCCTCGGAGTCTCGTCTGTTCTTTCCGACTGAAAGTTTTTCGCGTGAAATCCGGCTGAATCGTTCGAACAAAAGTCCCATCCAGATGAGAACAAGGCCCCCCCCCCCCCCCCGGTGGTTATCAGAGAAGGAACGCGACCCGGTGTCGCGATCGCGTTTATCCTCGCCGGTGCGGTGGTTCAGCCTTCGGCCTCGAACTCACGGTACAACCGCGGCGCGGTGCTTCCGTGGAGAGGACTCTTCGTCTTCCCCGGGTAGCTGTTCCGTCGGTACGTTTTTGCTGAGTTAATTAACGCCAATTGTATGCCGTTCTACTTCCGTCTTTTGGATACTCCATGCTGCCTGTGCGCGCGTTTTTCCATTCCCGCCGCACTCTCTCTCTACGTATGTGTGTGTGTGTGTGCGCGCACCTCTCTCGCTCGTTCACACAGACGGCGCCGTTCCCCTGCACACATGGGAACGCATACCGACGCGAATCCGCCAGATTCCCGGTCGCATACACCCCTATACACGCGTCTCCTAGTTCTCTCATTCTTCGGCCGGCTAGCTCTCTCTCTCTATCACCCTATGTGCCTCATCTCATCCCCCTTTTTCCCTCTTCTGTCTCTTCCAGCGTGGTTGCTGGCTGCAGACTGGGTCGTGGAAGCTTGCCATTCAGGATATCGACCAGCTGACACGCCCAACCCACCCTCTTTCACCCCTCTGTCTCCGAGAACATATCTCTGTTTCTCTCGCTCGATCCCTCGGTACCTATAGCTCCTCTCTTTTCTCTCCCCCCCCCACCCCTTTCCGCAACCCGTTCTCACTCTTCCACCGGTCTCCGCCGCCCACTCTTCTCTCTGCAATCGCCAAACAGTCCGTTTGCCAGACGCTCTTTGCTCATTGTGCATTTAATAAGGAGCTTCTTGCCTCGGTACTCCGCGAGAATTCTTTATAAAAGTAGGTAATCTTGCTCGAGGATCTCCTTGGTCGCCATCCCCCTCGAATGTATACGGAAGAAGTGGCCGAGGGAGGGAAGTTCGTGTTTTTGCCGTCCCGTTGCCGACCCCGAGGGCCGCCGCGTCGCGTTGCACAGGTTAAGGATACGTTTCTCGATTAACGACGGCCATTAGCGACGCCCCGCGCCAAGCCCGGCCCGGACCCGGCCCGGAACGCGTCGCTAGGACCGCTTTCTCGTGGCACTCGTCCACCCACACTTTATTATTTTTCACGGATGTATATATGTGCATATACATATATATATATTCGGCGAGGAAAGGATATTGTATTCGTCTGGCCGCACGGCGGACGCGCGCGAACAACGGGAAAACATGGCGGACGGGAAACGGGAAAGAAGGGACGGAAATCGATTCTCAGCCGGTCCACGCGGGGGGCGGCGACGGGACGCGCATTAACATTCTTGACCCTCGTGTGACCGTCTCTTCTGTCCGCACGCATTACGATTATATATATAATGTAAGTATCGAAATACTTCCACGTCCGCCCCACCGGAAGCATTATTAATGCAATTTATATATAATTGTACATCCGTTATCTAATTGGAGTCTCTATTATAGCGTGAAGGGATCGGCGAACGTGTGTGAGAGAGAGTGAGAGAGAGAGAGAGAGAGGGAGAGAGTAAAAGAAGGGAAAAAAAACTAGCGTTTTATCGTTGTGATATATTCTATAGCGTCTATATGCATTTATTCATACGTATACCGCGTATGCATTCATGCATGCCCCACGTGTTTGTACGTATGTACGTTATAATACGTGTGCCTATTATTTCTGTTGGAGATCTATGAGCCGTGTGTACACGAGGAACTGGCACGTACCGAAAAAGAACAGTCACTCGAGAGGGAGCTCTTCCGTAGCTAGTGGGAAACTATAATAGGTTAGGCTAAGCTAAACGAATTTTACCTAACAATAGAAATTAAACAGCCGACGGGAAAATCGAATTGGGTGAACCTGCTCGTTTTCTTTAATTTTTCGACGAATTAGAACTCTTCGAAACATTGTCCATTTTTTCCGAGAGGGAACAGAGATTTATTCCTAAATAATACAGTTGGTTGCAAAATTATACAGTTGTATCTGCCAACGATTAAGTTCCGTCGTTCGGTCGAAAGAATGCATTATACAGGGTGTTCATTTGAAAAATTTCCAGCCGAATATCTCGAAAAATATGAATGATATTAAAAAAAGTGTAAAACACGTGTCCAAGGATTTCGAGGGGGAGGAGGGGGGGGGGGGGGGATAAAAAAAGTGCGCGGATAGAAAAAAATATCCTACGAAAATTATTGGTCTTTTTACGTATAATAAGATCCCATAATAAAAAATATAGGTTTCCATGTGAAAAAACAAAGTTGACCTTCAAATGACCTTGAAAACGCCACCCAAATAAAAAACTGATACTGCCCCCTCTTTCCCCCTCGAAATCCTTGGACACGTGTTTTACACTCTTTTAATATCTTTCATATTTTTCGAGATATTCGGCTGGAAAGTTTTCAAGTGAACACCCTGTATACGTGTATAATACGCGCGGTGCAGGATACAACGTCTTTGATTCCAATGCGCTACAATCGCTTTTATACTGTTTACAATATTGTACACGATTGCATGCGACCGTAGTTTTATCCGATTGACTTGACTTCGCTTAAAGTTTCAACTTCGTTTTTGACCAGAGCCTACATTCTCAGGGCTACGACGACAGAGTAGCATTCTAGCCACATATCATTCATCTATAAGCAGTGAAAATTTGTCTACAGTACAGTGACTGTTTAGAGTGCAATGTGTACCTACTGCTTTTTAAGTGTTCAGTTTTTCTGATTGTTACATTTCACCGTCGAGTCTCGTGAATCCATTGAGTTCCGAAAAGATTTAATAAATAATATAAATTTCCAAAAAAAAAAGAAATACTCGAACAATGTACCACGTTGATTGTAAATAGTCCAAAAAAAACGTAAATAGATTTCTCGCGATACGCCTTGCATAAGATGTTCCACGAAGAACAGAACCTCCTAAATATTTCCTTCAAGGTCTCGAGAGATAGTGTAAAAAAAGTATTCTCCAGTGCTTTTTCTCACAATAGAAACTTACTGTTAACCGATCATTTCAAATAAACTGTATCACAATGGAAACAATGGAAAATTTAAAAACTTTCAAATCCGAAATAATTAGTGTTTTACAAACGATGATTGAAAAATGTGATGGTGTAACGCATCACGATGCTCCTTCAATTATTCCTTGGAACTGCAAAAATGAAATGCTTTGTATTACCTGCTTCGAACGAAACAGCCTGCACTCTTGATCGTGATATAATTATGTAGATCGCAGATCGAGCATTGCTAACCTTCGAACACAGGATGCGGTAACGTGTGTACCAAATGTGGATCAAAGTAAACCGCAATACCTACATGTAGATTTACAATTATACTCATATGCGAATATTGTATATATACAAAGATTCATTTCATATTTTTCTTTTATCACAACCCTCCGTATGCTATGCCGGAGTCATTTGTGACGCATAGGTGCCCCGTCCGAAATACGACGAAAACTGGCCCTGAGCCATCGTCTTATATCGGACAAAAACTGTATTAGCGAATTATCATTGTGAGTCAATGACTCTGGCATAGGCGTAGAACTCGCATGAGTCCGAGGGTTAGAACATGTTCCTGAACAGCTGGAACAGTTGTATTAAGAAGGTGCATGTCAGAAAATGGCTCCAGTGTTCGAGGGTTAAACCGAGTGAAACGAAACTGAATACTTTTGTGGCCAATTGCAAAGAGGACTGTTGAAAACGTTCCAACAGGCGAAAAATCGAATTTTACAGAAACAACGGTTGTATGTATAGAATAATACCTAGTAACTCGAAAAATCGATTTGGTCAATGATCGACTAACGCTGCCCCTAGATGCCGATATAATGTACAAAGTACCGAAATCCGTTGATTTTTGGAACGCTTTCAACGACACGATCCTTCAAAATTTCATCCTCGTTAATGCAGAAACACCATTCAAACGCTTCTATCACGAATTAAGGGAAATCTGCGCGCCAGTTCCTCCGAACCGACCACGGTCAATTATTATTATTATTACTATGATTATTATTATTATTTTTTTAATTATTACAGTTATTATTATTATGATTACTATTAATACTATTATATATGTATATGTATAAATATATATATGTGTGCTCGTATATGTACATATATGTAAATATAAATATATATATATATATATATATATATACATATATATATATAGAGAAAGAGAGAGTGTGTGTGTTCAGCAACAATTGAGAGAAAATTTGAAAGGTGATATATAAAACGGAAATCAAGAATGACAAAATGTGACTTCAGCTCTACTTCTAAGTTATCAACAATTAGAATTCTCCGAGGATGTTAATAACTTGCGAACGAAGCCGAAATCGCCACCATTTTACCCTTGATTTTCGTCTTAAATTTAAACAAAGAATCGTCTCTTCGATTTTCTTCCATCGTTCGCCGAACAACCCTGTACATGTATGAAAACATTTTAAAGGAGATTCACAAAATTTACGGAAGATCTCTGTCCTCTGGCAGGATGAAGACGAAGAAACAGAAAAAAAACATTAAAAGAGTTTGCAAAAAAATTCGTTCAAGAGAGACACAGAATTCGCGTTATCTGCGGGCACCTACATAGTATATCGCGTAATTATATTACCGGAATATATAAATGTATACATATATATATACATATACTATACATATATGTATATGTACGTATTTATGTATACAATCTGTACGTATGCATATGTATATACATATAAATATATATATGTATATATATATATATATATATATATACATATGTATATTTATATACATATAGATATAAATATAAATAATATCGTTAATCACCGAAAGAGCACCATCGACGCGCGAGCATCTGGAGATTACGTGAGAGTGGGAGAGACAAAAAATAAAGTACGAAGGAGAGAGAGAGAGAGAGAGAGAGCGGAGAAGAACCGGAAATGAAAAGGACGAGAGCGAAGCAAAATGAATAGGAACCTACTAAAATACTATACAAATCGATCATCTTGTAAATACAAGTTTTATACAGAGCGATTGTATTCGTTAAAGAAAAAAAAAAAGAGAGTACCTATTGCGAAGTAATATATACATATTATATATATACATATATATACATATTATATATATATAAATATATATACGCAAAAAAATGTAGTACACACGAGAATGTGACTGTTCGCACATATTTAGGTAAATCACTTTTAAAGTATAGGGGAATAAAAACAAAATAAAGTAGACTGGAGAGAGAGAGAGAGAGAGAGAGAGAGAGAGAGAGAGAGAGAGAGAAAGAGAGAGAGAGACACGTCGGGGGACCGAAGTGAGTACGTACGTTTGTTCGTTCGATCGGTAGCTAATGTTTGAAACCGGAAACAATAGATGAGCGAAGGACTCAAGAAATATATACATATATATGTATATATATATATAAACTCATACATATTATATATATATATATACATGCGTATGTATATTTGCATGAGTATATATATATATATATATATATATATATATATATATATATATATATATCTCTGTATATATATATATATATATATATATCTCTGTATATATATATATATATATATATATATACAGGAATATTTGATTAATCGTGGAAAGCGTGTTGGATGATTGGTATGCAGCGAGTGAGAATATGTTCCAAAGAGACTCGAATGATAATATTGACGACGATGACTACGACGTTCGGATCTATACGCAGTTCTTGATCTCAACTATAAACGATCAGCATGCAAAGTCGTGTACGCAATTCGAAATTAACTGGCCCACGGGTTTCCGTACAAGCTTCATCGGTATAATTTTGATATTCGAAAATTAATCTTAAAAGTGGCACTCGAAAGTGATATTAACAGATTCGGTTATGTAGTGGATTACAACATTGTATGATTTACAGCTAAGGATATCTTAACAAACGTTTCAATAAGATCCAAAAAAAATTCACCTATTTTTGGAGCACACTATAATTAATTAATACATTCAATTACAACTGATTAAGGAGTAATTAAAGGATCAAAGATTTTAGGATGTTTGAAAACGAAAAGTGGTTTAATTTAATTATTCGATTGAGAATCTATATTAGAATCCTATAATTTAATAAGTCTCCGATAGGTAAAGTATAGTCTGCTTATGCATTTATGACAAAAATGGGTAAGTGAAATTTAATACAGTAAAAACATTCAAATAATTTTGAGAATGTCGATGTATTATTTTCATCTTCCTGAAACTATTAAATAACTAATGTATTTACAATTATTGACAATTTGTATTTTGCATAGAAATCAGACATACTAAAATGTATGTACTTCCCGAGTACATTTTATTATTTTATGGAGTAATTACTCGTGGTCGTATAAAATTGTATTTTTAGCTGTAAAATTTCGCTGATAAAGTTTATACGGAGATTGACGTGACGAACCTCTGTGCATCGCAATGTGTGTCGTTCATGCGTTAGAAGCGTCGCGTCGCCACTCTGCATGGTGAACCGATTATTCGATAAAAATCAAAGGTTAGAAAAAAAACACGTAATTGCTCAAAATGAAACTTTTCAATTGCCAAGCGTCGAGAATTTGTTATTAGATGCCCATCTTTCGGTTCGGACCAATGATTTCTTGTAACGCCTTAGCGTAAAGATTTGTCACGTGGTACAGTACTCCATAGGTTAGTGGACGCCATATTGGAACCGTGAGTCAGTGTTAATCCGTGGAAGATAGAGTTTAACATTGAAGAAATTGGCATAACTTTATTGTTATATCTGTTCAACGTGAACAATGAACGAAATACAACGAGATTCAGTCAAGAAAATTTTGTTAATACAGTCTTTTAATTGATTGTGAATTATACGTGTTAAGAACGTTGACTAATGAAATTAAAAAACGTTTAAAGGAGTCCATATATAGGATCATTTTCATTTGAAATATCCTTATTACAATAGAACCTCGATTATCCGAATTAACAGACCACCAAACGAATAAGTCAATCTTTAAATTATAATAAGACACTTATTTTTCTTACTTCTAATTTAGAACAATTCTGTATCAAGGAATTTATTCAGATTTTCGTTGAACATTATCGCATTATGATCTTGTTTACCTATCGAAAATATTTAATTTTCTATCAATTTTCTTACCAACTTTCGAAAATTATTCAGGTAATTAAGTATTAGTTGAGACTGCATATCATGTTAATATTTTTCAGTAACTGCCCACATCATTGAGATACGTGGATATCGAGAATTTTGATAAGAGAGGTTCTACTATACTTCATTAATGGCATTTCCACACCAGAAATACTAAAAATATCAAGTAATACTATAAGTGATTGTAATTTATTTCTTATTTACTGGCATCGTTCAGAACATTTCCAGCGTTACTTAATAAATTCCCAGTATATTTTGTACATAGGAATGGTGAAAATTGAAAAATTGTATAATAATGTAATTGAAGATTGTTTGTTCAATATTGACCATTGGAACACTCTGAAGTATAAAAAATTTTACAATACAAGGTAGCAATATTTTTGATCGGCACTACAGTTACGTTCTATCCTCCTCTTTGCCACCCGAGAGGCTTAGTGAAAAGCAACAAATTCTTACAGATCTTGTAATATACTATAAAATAAAAACTATTTCATTAAAAATGTATTTTACGAAATTCGTGATGATTAAATAAAAATGCAAACCTGAAAGGATTTTGGGATTTCAATAATTTTAGATAGTGCGATATACATGTATACTCCAACAATGAACAAGACACAAAAATGAATAATTTATTGCATGATCACTTAGTAAATTTTGTCTTTCCTAATTGATTATAAAAACATCCAACAATGGTAATAACAATGGTACGAACGGGTTCGGTCTTTCAACATCTAAAAATAATTCACACAGTCGACGAGAACCTAAAGTAAAACATTTTATTCTACAGAGTGTTTAATTGTACTTACTAAACTAACAATATTGGAACTTTCTTAAGCTTCGTCGTGCGAAGGGGTATTTTATAATTGCAATAACAACAAAACAATCGTAGGCCAACTTCAAATTTCTAAAATGCCCAATAAAACGAGAGTAACAATTCCCACTGAAAAAGCAGATTTCAAAATTTTTCACGTGTAACAAAAATCTCCCAAAATCCTCATCATTATAACTTCTTTATAAAAGCTCCCTTCACGCGACGAGGTTCCAAAACATCTCGGTTTGTAACATTATTTTTACATCGATACGATCTCCCACCGTTTCTACTACCCATCCTAAAATATCCTGTACAACAATTATTAATAACCTGACACGGGAAGTACGGGAAATAATGGATGACGACGTGCACTAACCCGTGGAGCACTGATCTGAGAGGATCAGCGGGCAAACGAGAAGATACCGAGGACGGAAATGTTCCTATGAGAGCGAGACACGGTCGACCCAGCAAAATGTTAAGTCCCGTGGTCATCGTCGTCGAGACGATTAAAAGAAAGAGAAAAGAAAAAGAAAAGAAAAAAAAAGAAATCAATCGAATCGCACGGGCGTGCACACAAGAGAAGACCATGTGACTTCAAATCGCGTTGTAACGAAAACTGCCAACTTCATATTGCAATATACATTTTAGTCAATCGTGGCCATGTGCAGAGACGATAGATCGGCGAAACGTGGGATTATCTATAAAGAGTGTAAAAACGACTCGGGACAGTGAAGCAAGAGAAACATCCGCCTTAAGAAGCGTATCGAGCATCGACGTTTTCGGTCCGACGATCGATCGACACCAGGGAAGCCCAAGCTTGTAACTAAAGCATTCGCGCCCCCCAACCCCCACCCCCCACCCTCCCGTTGTATCTTCGTTGCACGCTGTTATCTATTCGACAACGACGGAAGATTCGCGCAGCCTCCGAGCCGCGTCCATGTTTTATGCATACGGTTCGGTACGGGACAAAACAATCATCAGATACTTCAATGGATTCGGCACCGCCTGACAGACGCCGTTTCCCTTCACTTTGATCATACAATCATTTATATCCCAAGCCTACACACACCTCTCGTCTCCTGCTCTGATTCGCTCAAAGTCGACGCCACTGAGGTGCCATTAGGTTGTTGCGTATGAAATGTCCGATCTTATGAATCACATGTTACAAAGCGTTTCGATCAGGAGAACGCTATTATAGCGTACAGCAGCAGTGTCGCCAGATTTTGTGAGTTCAGGGGAGTACAGGTACCCTCTCTCCGATGACCGTGGCACGTTGCGCGCAGTGTCGCCAGTTGAGTCCGAATCCGGACTCATTTACTCCCCTACTTTTCCCCTACCACTATCCCATTCCAGCACCACGTCCCACTCAATCCCCGTCGCGCACGCGCAACGTGTCATATATTACGACGCTGGCCATCAGAGAGGGGGTACCTGTATTCCCCTCGATTTTCTCGACCTGGCGACACTGGTTGCGCGTGCGCGACGGGGATTTAGTGGGGCGACTGGGAGAGTCGCGCACGCGCAACGTGCCACGGTCATCGGAGAGAGAGTACCTGTACTCCCCTACTCTGCTGGTTTCGGCGCCTTTCTGGCGACACTGTACAGCAGGCCCGGGCAACTTCCCCGCTGTCGCCTCGCGACCCCCACTACCGGCGTACCGGTCCCCCCACTATCGACTAATTCGTATCACCCCTACCGCGCTCTTCCTCGTGTCACCGCGAGCATTCTACTCTCCCCACCCCTCCTCCTACACTCGACTTTGGTGGGGAGGACCCAGGAGTAGGGAGAGGAGTTGCCCAGGCCTGATATACAGTACGATGTTGCACATATACAATTTGTTGTATGTACATATATATGTTATAACGCTACCAGACCGCCAGTTTTATTCTCTCGCATACACGGATTCGATCGCGTTCTTTTTTTCAGTTGACAATTGTTTTGCGAAATTAAGGATCGGGGAGGATCAGTGCCAAACAATGAGTCCTATTAAACTGAGGTTGCTTTGATGGGTTCAACTGTACTTAATTTCGGAGGTAATCGATTGCGACGGATATTGCACAGTTCGAAGGTGTGTTCATAATTTCAACATAGATAAATAATATAATTGTTCATCGATTCGTACCTTGTCTGTATATGAAATTTGAAGGAAAGCTAATTGAAAATATCTAAATATGGAAAAGTTATATGTATGCAAAATTACAAAAATTTTTTAATCTTAAATGATATTAGGCTGTTGCACTTGAAAGAATGTTGTCTTCAAGAAATTGGCACGAGTTTGAAAAATTTGTTATTGTTGTAGAGTTGAACAATTAGCGACGAGGGCATTTGTTAGAAATGATTGAAATATTAAAGATAAACATATTGTATTGTTAACAAAGATGACAGATTTTAAAAATGATATTACATTAACAGTTCGGTATAACGTCTTTCAATGTTTTAAACAATTTTTTATGGTTATATAGTTTATCGAAAGGTACTCCATTAATTGATTAATATTTAATAACAAACTCTATGAGTCGTTGTGTTACTAAAAAAATATCTACATTCGATGAAATATAAAATATATGAAAAGAATATATCGATCGAAAGGGGTCTAAATTTAAAATGCTCATCCATCTCGCCGGTTCTTACAATTAGAGTTTACAATCATCTTAATGCAAAAGGAAATCTGCTTTATCACTCAAAAGTTTAGGATCACTTATTCTATTCAGAGTACCTACACATTAATTATCTAATTGAACATGCAATCTTAATAAAAATTTAAAAAGCCGAACATTATTTCCTTCTCATCAAATGGAAATTATAATAAGAGAAATTATAACAATTCATTTAAATAAGTTGGAAAATCATTCAATTTAGTTCCTTACTCCTAATGTACATAGCTCGTAACTAATAATTCGATTTGATTATTAATTGATTGCACAGAATAACATATACAGCTTAACAAGAAGTGTTCAGAATGATCGATTAATATTGTAACGCAAGCCTATAAACGAATTATTGGTATTCAATATTATTTTGTAAACTATCGAATACAATCAATTAGTGTCATTTATCGAAAATAATTAATGAATCCTTACGAGACCGAAGAGATGAAATAGTTGCCATAAGATATCTCGTATAAAATTTAATAAAAGCCGTTTCTGTATTAAAGACATCCGAACAACCTTCGAATTTGTTAAGTGACGTCATGTAATTTTACACACATTACTTTCGACAAATTACATATTTTTCAAATCACAGTTCACATTTATTTACTCTTTTTGTTAAGAAAAAACTAGAAATAGTATAAGCGATTCTTAACTTTCGAGTAACAAATTGATCAGATCGCGGGCAAAGTGGCGAGTGGATACAACGACAGAACCCAGGACCGAAGTAAAGGGGATACAAATGAAAATCTGATAGGACAAAAAAAAAAGATATAAAGTTGCAAACTATATGAAAAGAAATCTGCTTGAAAGCGAATATTAAGAATCGACCGAGGAAAGAAGAACGAAAGTACGAAAAAAGTATCGCGCGACGAAATGTCTCGACGAGAGTACCAAATTCTAAAATGTATATTTAATAACACCCACTAAACTGCATTATGTTATAGAGACGTACGATCGTTAATTGATAAGAAGAAACAGCATAGATACTCGAGCACACGGAAAACCAGTCGGAGAAAAATGAAAGCCCAGAAATATCTACTTATTGTTAGATACGCGCGACATGTTACATACATACAACCAACGCCAGAGAGGGAAGAAATTTTATTCCACAGGCTGTCCCAAAAATGTTGTACAGGTTCTTGGGATCATTTGAAATAACTTTTTCCTTTGCAAAAATGTTCTCCGCAACTTCGTTTTCGAGTTATTAACGAAAAACGTGGGCCCATCAGGGCGTGGCAACGGCGGGCGGAATTCGGTTCGGCCAATGCAAGCGTTGCGCTCTGTGGGCGTAGTCGAGCCGGAATCCGCCCATTGTAGTCGCGCAATGATTGATCCGCGTTTTTCGTTGATAAATCGAGAACAAAGTCACGGAGAAGATTTTCGCAAAGGAAAAAGTTACTCCAGATGACCACAGGGACCACCCCTATCAAGTACAACATTTTTCGGACATACCAATGTTTATTCGTTTCGAAAAATTGATTTCGGTGATAAAGCAATATTCAAAAGCGCCATCAAACGAATTTGGAATTGTATCTGCGTCACGATTTTCCTCAAATAGTTAATACAATTACCATGGTCGAAACTCGTAAGGATTTGTCACTTATAATCACAACGATTTAACCTATAATAACGCGTGAAAAATATTTTCTATCTTCTTTGAAATGTTTGCTTTATTCAATCGCAACAATGAAGGGAACGTTCACGATCACAAGTGTTTTCAAGAATGTTTTCATTCAAGAGGGGGAATGATACTGAATATATTTGTAAACAATGTCTTTCGTTCCTTCGCTTGAATCTGTTTATACAAATAATAATTTTTTCTACCTCTGACATACATACATGCACACGAATTCATACATTGTAGATTGATGATTACCATCTCAAAGTGATTATTACACACATACACACATACAAAATATATATATATATACATATATGTAATGTATATAATACATATGTATACATATATATATATATATAAATATATACATAAAATTAATTATAAATATATAAATATAAATAAGTATATATAAATATATATGTACATGTAAACGCGCATAAATATTATACATGTACATGTATATTATACATATGCATTATATATCAGCACTCGGTAGATATAGGTACACCCATAAATTTACCTATACTACCTAGCAGTAAGAGAGGAATCTATTAAAACGCGATTCGACGAAATAAATTTAAAATAAAAGACCGTATAATGTCCATACAGTAGAGAAGAAACGAGTGAAAGGGAAAATGGACTGTGTTGCGAAAATTACGCAATTAGGGGACGAACATTATTATACTACAATAGTATATAGACTTTTAGATCTGTGAGCGTGTGACTGCGTCAACGAAAGAGAGCGTGGGCCGTTCGCGTGAGAGAGTGAGAAAGTGAGAGAGAGCGCGTGTAACACTGTGGTCTGTATTTTATTGTGGAAGTTCCTGTTCCTCGAGAGTAACCACGAAGAAATCGAAATAGTAGTTGAAGAGAACGAAGAGGAGGAAAAATGTAAAAAGAAGAGAGAAGATCGGAAGTGTGCCAGAAACGGACGAAGCTATCGAATCGCCGAGAATTCATAGATTCTATCCGAGATCGCTTGGGTGCCTCGATCGACCGATTCCACCCGTGTGTGCGTGTGTGTGTTTCCCGCCGAGAAACTCGATATCGAAAGATCGTCCACGATCGCAGCACGAGGACACGATCGAGAACGAATCGAAGGAGAATGCGAATATCGACGAAAGTGATCTTCCTTCTTAACTTTAGCGAAAGAAATCCAAAAAATATACCCAAAAAAATAAAAAAAACAAACGCAGTGGAGAATATTAAAGACGGGCAAATTACGGTACGCCCGTCACCTTACGATTAGCCGTGCGCCATGAGAAAACGTTTTTTGTAATATGTGAATAAAATGCATGGTCGACGAGAACGTATACAAATTATATCAGCTCAATTACCATTTGATCGTTCCAATCTGAAGCCGATCGTCGTCGTTGACCTCCCACCATCACCCTTAACCCTTTAACGAAACGCACGCACACACACACGCACACATACGCACACATACACACACGCACACACACACACACACAAACACATACACCTGTAGGGATCCTCGCGACAGTATTGTATATATTATACGTGGTTCAAATCGCAAAGTTCTATCGAACTGACACTTCAGGCGGCAGGCCTGTCCAACTTCTTCGTCGCGAGCCACACGATCCCCACCATCGGTCCGTTCCCCCACTACTTACGACCGTCGACCGTGTCAAGGAGTGGGGGAACGTCACCGCCCACTACTTACAACCGTCGATCGCGTCAAGTAGTGGGGGAACGGCACCGCCCACTACTTAGCCTTCCGGCGGTACGACCATCGACCGTGTCCAGTAGTGGGGGAACGTCACCGCCCACTACTTACGACCGTCGACCGCGTCAGGTAGTGGGGGAACATCACCGCCCACCTTAACGGAGCGAAGAAATGGGGGAACGGGCCAAACGTGGCTCGCGGGCCGCGAGTTGGACAGGCCTGCGTTTAGGCTATCTCGAGACTCACCGAATGCCAGACAAACGTACATTTCTTTGATAAAGACATCCATTGAGATCGAAGAGTATGTGCTCTCGACATTCCTGCTTTTCTCAGTTCGGTTTTTCGTGTTTTTTTTTTTCAATCCCGACACTCAGAATTTCTAGTTTCCACTGAACCCGCGCGCGACGCTACCGAACGCAGGCGAACACTCGCGACCGAAGAAGTATCGTCGTCGACGCTAATACTTTCTTCGAAGCGTTGACGGACTTTTGCAAATTGATTCTCTACACTGCGCCCTTGGAGTGAGAAGAAATTCACCGAGAGAAGTGAGTGTGTACGTGCGATGCAATGTATAATAATACAGAACGACATCTGCACACGCCGACGACGACATAGCGAATCCAATATGAGTTATGCGGATGAATTAGTTCTCAATTGATACGGGTGGGATGAGATCGCCCCGGTCTGACCTAGCGTTCAACGCCAGATATTATGTATATACTAGAATGTGAACTTGTCGATTATCAGGTTGAATAATAGTTTAGAATAAGTTTAGCAGAACTCTCTGAACTGCCATTCAAGAAACTAAGTAGACTTATTGAATTTCATTTCGAGCCGTTCAGAACGCTTATTACGTATTACGGAAACAATGGTCGAGCGATCCTTCAAGTGGATAATATCTTTCGTGTGTATTTTTTAAAAAATCTTTGTGGTCCCCGACATTTTTATATAATTTTATAATATCATTTCAATTCGATAATCAACAATTAAGAAACTCAAGCTGACCCTAGGCAGTTGAAATCGAGAGAAAACTGTATAGAACATAATATTCATCTGCTTCGAAGGATCATCGTACAGCAGGTCTGTCCAACTTCTGCTTCGGTCCTCACCATCGATCAGTCCGTTCCCCCACTACTTAAGCATTCCGACGATACGACCGTCGACCGAGTCAAATAGTGGGAGAACGTCACCTCCCACCTTAGCGAACACGAAGAAGTGGGGGAACGTCACCTCCCACCTTAGCGAAACGAAGAAGTGGGGGAACGTCACCTCCCACCTTAGAAGAACAAAGAAATGGGAGAACAGGCCGAATGTGGCCCGCGAGTTGGGCAGGCCTGTCGCACAGCGTGACGTATAACACAAGTTTTTTATTGGTATCACCGATACTGTTTTGCAAGCTTTTTTACAAACAATGGTTCCGGATGATACATATTACGAGAAGTTCATAAAAGAAGTATACATAGTACATATACACTCGCATGTCAAGAATTGAATTTTTTATAGTTTCTGCCGGTACGTTTGTCAGCCCCGAGATGTTCATCGTTTTTCTAACGGTCTATCTAAAGTATTGTAGAATAGCAAATAGTTGAATAATCAGCTTCTGTAACAATGAAACGGATTCGATCACCTATGCCAGGGGCCTGTCTTCTTCGTCGCAAGCCACGCGGTCCTCCCCACCATCGGTCCGTTCCCCCACTACTTAACGCGGTACGACCGTCGACCGTGTCAAGTGGTGAGGGAACGTCACCTCCCACTACTTACCGCGGTACGACCGTCGACCGTGTAAAGTGGTGGGGGAACGTCACCTCCCACCGTAGCGGAGTGGAGAAGTGGGGGAACGGGCGAAATGTGGCTCGCGAGCCGCGAGTTGGACAGGCCCGACCTCTGCCACCATCACACCCTACCAATTGAGGGTTGATTTCGTTCCGCGTAAATTCGTCGTGTACGCTTCGCCTCGCTGTTGTCCACTGCAACTATACCTTTCTGTTTCTTTCTCGCATCCGGCGAGCACGATTCGCGAGAGGCATGGATCCATTGTAAATAAAAAGAACAAAGAAAAAAAAACAACAACAACCAAACAAACCAGATAGAAAGTGACTGAAAACAAAAATTAACTAAGAGAAATAGTACGGTTGAGTGGGGAAAAGACGATATATTATTGTAGAACGGGAAAGACTGCGCGCGCGAATGGTGAATACTGAACAAAAAACAAATAGAAGCGAAAGTGCGTGAAAGCGTGTGAGTGGATATTTAAGTTTAATCTTAATGAATTCGTTTAAGTCGGAATTTGAGAATTGCTCGCGTCGACTGCCGAGAAAAAGACGTATATAAACAACCGGGACGTAAAGCGTGTCCTCGCGCACTCGCGTCGCGTTTAGTTAACAAATTCGAACGAGATTCAAGATAAACAAACAAACAAAAAAAAAGTGAAGAAGAAGAAGAAGATGAAAAAAAAAAATGAGATACAAAATGGTAGAGAAGCGGCGAACAACGGACTCGAGAAATGGAAATAATGAAGTAAATAAAAAAAAAAAACAAAGGCTCTCCTAGTTACTTGCTCATTGAAATAATATTCTAAATAAACGTTCGTAACGGAACAGAAGTCTAGATACGCATCAGTATAATGAGAAAATAATTTTACGTACAAATAAGTAAGGATCGCGCGCACGTGGACGCAGACGCGCGCACGCGCGGCCAGCCATTTTACGATGATCCATATACGACGGATGATGATCCATATTCCATATCGATCGACCCCCAAAAACACACACGGCAACGCAATGGTGCTTGATATATAATTAAACTGTCGCGATGTCGAGGAACAAGAATTTTACCGACAACGACGACGACGACGACGCGACGTTCCGAAGCGACAGATCAATTGTTACCAGAAACAAAAAATAGATTGGAAATTTAAACAGATAATCCTCCTTCACCCTACTATCCCTTTATAATCTTTTTAGACACTCGTCACGTTGTTATTGGACGCCGGAAGAAGTTCGTGCGGATTTACGCGTGTTATGTGTTCTCCTTGAAGCGATGTGATATTATTCGTTTACCGAACATTTATTATGAGAACTCTGAGCGACGGCCGAAGTCGCTTTCTTGCCGTGCCTTTTATTACCTACGTTAGAGTAGGTGTCGCAGCTACACGCGGAGTCGTCGGATCAGGGGAAGTTACCCCCTCTCTGCCAGTACCGGAGATCAGTCACGTGACCGGAGCGTGGGGGGGGGGTAGCGTCGTAGAAGGGGAACGTAGAGCGGGGACACTTGATCCGGCCACTCTGGCTACACGAGCACGTTCACTACGTAGATCTGAATCTATACTGTACTCGCATAATTTCACATTCTGCTGTCCTTCTAACAATGGAATATTCTTCGGGAACGATAGAAACGCGTCGTTGCGTTGTACTCTAAAATTTCAATCTAGCACGATGACACGCATTTCGACCATCTTCGAACTTGTATAAACAATCGAAAACACCAATGGAAATGAAAAATACAAACACCGAGCTACCAACTATAAACGAACTTTCTAATGATATTCGTTATTGTCAGATCATTTCTGTGTGAAACTACGACAAAGTTCTTCGTTCGTATACTTATCTCCGACAAGAAAAATCGCATGAACTTTTTCCGATGTCTAATAGAACATTTAGTGGGGCCTCTTATTTAATTGGATCACAGGTAAGAACAAGGATCATTAAAACTCCATCGTAAAATCGAAATTACATATATATATTTTTCTTTCGCGAAATTCATTTGAAACGCGGATAGAATTTCAATTGAATAAACGAATGAAACTCGTGTATCTGACCTTGGATTTGACCTTGGATCTCGGTAACGTCTGTTTTCTAAATATTCTACACACACGTTCGAAGAATAAAAATGTTATTGTTAATATTTTGACCAATTTGAAATCTTTTAAACACACTGTCTCTCCACGAGATTCGAACGAAAGACGTAGTAGTACACGTAGATTCTAATTTCGATCTTAAGGCGTGCCTTTGAGTTCGCGACAGCCGCCGCCGCAATTACCGAAATTGAAATTCATTTGCGAAAACTGAGAATTATTTTTGTATCCTGTACATAATTGACCATAATAATTACCGAAACGATTAGTATAATATTTTCGTTACACGTAGAGTTGTAACTATCAAACGCAGAGATATTATGATAAGCATAATATTTGAGTTTTGTTTTCGTCGCCATGTTTATGTAACCTCGCAGTTGAGAGGAATAGTGATTTGTTGCTTGACTTATTGCTACGAAATATATCAATTTAAACTAATATACATACATATATATATATACATATAAATAATACCGAATATTTGGTGCTCGGGTAAGTAGTGCACGAACGATCAAGCCCCCCAATTAATCGAGGTCCCATCGAGCGATAAGATCGAATTTCGTTTCTTGAAATTGTACAATCACTTGTGTTCCCGAGATTCAGAATTATTACGGGTAATTTTTCGCGTTGATTATACATACCGCACTTCCGTAAGTATACGAAGCGGAGTTGGAAAATGGCGCGATGGCGTGCGTGTGCCTGCTCGGCCACGTGCGTTCACGATGGAACACGATTTCTAATAATATTTAAGCTCGATCACTGTGAGCCGTACAATTTACAGTGAGCATGTATAGCCTGTGAACAATTACAAGCTTGTAAAACCGACGGTACATCACACTATCGTTAATGGCGACGAATATGAATACACACATTGTTACGTGAACGAGTATAAAAGAATCGTTGCATCGTGGTCGTAGCATGATCAATTCACCTAAAATGAAAACTATTACTACGTGATACGCCATTATTATGTAAAAGTTTTTATTGTGTGAGTAAAATTATGTTCTGGACGATAAACGTGTATATTGTAAATAATAAATCTCGTCCTTTTCTTCGTGCATCGAATACGTTACCGATTAGACAGTGTCCTATCATGCGCGATTCAATCGAACATTTTAAGTTTTTCTCTTTTTTTTTTTAATTTTTATTCCTAATCCACGAGCACGTTTTGTGATCATTCATCCTTTTATAGTTTATCGAAATAAGATAGCTGACGTGACAATAACTGCCTACTTCGTTACTATGTTGGAGATTTCGACTAAGAGGGATGAACGATAGCTATTGTGGCTTCAGCTATCTTCTTTCGATGAGCAGACAGTACTTAATTATACGATTAATTGAAAACTAGATGATATGTAGCATGATTTCTAAGTGGAAAGGTACGATGAAAATGTAGAATGCATTTCTGATTAAAGTAAAATCATAGGAGGACGATATATCACCTGGATTGTCCGTGGGACCTATCAACTTTATTATAAATAATAAATGATCGGTGTACCGTTTAAGACCATTTTTAATCCTCCATTCACCATCGTCGTACGCGCTTAGATTTTCATATACATAAACAGACATATATCTAATTATTCCATGACACACCAAATATATTTTTTCCTTCTGTTAATGTCTCCCTTTCTCTAAATATGAAACATTAGTTAGTTCTTGTAAATATTGTCGCATCACTCTATCTCGTCTTGAACCCATCCAATAATTAAATTCGAATAGGCCTACAGGAGATATCACTGACAAACAATTAACAATTGTACCTCATGGGTGATGTGAAAAATTTATCGATACGAGAGTCGCCCTAATGCGCACGCGTACTTTATATGGTACGCACCTGACGTAGCTCGAGAACTACGGACCGAAGTATAATACATCCCCATTCCACTCTGATTCTATCGGCCGCGCTTTCGTACTTACCTACGTCACCGCATTCCTGCCAGGGACCTTCTTCTCGTCTCACCACGATACACGTTTAATATTGTAATTATTTTGGTGAAAAATAAAGACTATTAGTTACAACAGTTAATGTGTTCTCTTTTCCCCACCTGCATCTACGAAAAATTTAGATAGAAAAAATTTTTCAATTTACGCAAAAATTGTAAAGCTCAACGACAAGCCAGGCGGACTAACATTTTTTGTAGCTGAGCAGACACACGAATTTCATCAAGTCTACATGTTTGTTTTTAAACTGAAAAGACCATATTGAGAAGTACATTTTTCCAGCTTTAATTTGAGCTATTGAACATTAAAAAATCTCAACGGGAAAGCATTGAAATGTTATTTTTTATTGGAGGCTCTACGGAGGCTTGAACGGAGCAAATGATTCTTGCCGCTTTTCCCATAAGACGCAATGCAAATTCCGGCAAGAATCATCTGTTCCATATAAATGTTCGTACAGCGCCATTTCGTGCAGCGGCAAAACGCTCAAACTTGTAGCCAAACGTTACCGACAGTGTAATGCAAACAACAGACACTAGCGATCCTAGCGTCAAAGTGACGAAGCTTGTTGTCAATTAGTACCATTGCGATTCGCTAGATGGCGCAAGCGGGTATAAGCTTGTGGGGAATATCTTGAAATTAAATTCTTCAATAATTATTTAATATAAATAAATTGTCCTTCACTACGTATGAATTCTTTTTTTAAGTTTTAATTATTTGAATTCAAATTATTTATTTATATTATTAATAAATTAACTTTAAATTGAATTCAATAAATTTGATGCTAACACTTCGAACGTTTATTAATGAATATTATTCACAAATGAAAATCGTTGATATGTAACAAATAATAAATGAATTAATATTTACAATTTACAACGATCAATGTAACGATGTCGGTGAAATAGAAAGTTTACAACATTGACAAAATAGAAATTTACATTATCGACAATCACCACAATCTTGTAGGGATATTGGCACGCGCCTAGAGAACTTGCTCCGACGAGGTTGGCAACGCCGACCTCGGGCAAAGAACAGATGCGCGTACGTCGATCCTCAAAAACTTCGACACTTTGACGCTAGGATCGCTAGTGTTTGTTGTCTGCATTACACTGTCGGTAACGTTTGGCTACAAGTTTGAGCGTTTTGCCGCTGCATGAAATGGCGCTGTACGAACATTTATATGGAACAGATGATTCTTGCCGGAATTTGCATTGCGTCTTATGGGAAATGCGGCAAGAATCATTTGTTCCGTACTGACCCCCGTAAATCCCCGAATGAAAAATAACATTTCAATGTTTTCCTGTTGAGATTTTTTAACGTTCAATAGCTAAAATTAATGCTAATAAATTATTTTCATAATGCGTAGAATACAATGCGATAAAAAAATTTGACCTTGAAATTCAATATCAAGGACAATTTTGCGGCAACTTCTTTTTACAGATCGTCATCGATCCGAAGATGTGGAACACGCCTATGACCGTCAAGATCAAATATTTCTTAACAACCTGTACAAATCAACGGCAAGTTTAACGATCGGGAAAAATTTGTGGTTCAATAAATATATACGCCGATACGTTCATGTATTACCTTGTCTTTATTTATTGATAGTAGATTCATACATAAAATGTCTGTATTTTACATGTACATAACTTATATTCTAAATATTTATAACAAGAATAGCGTAGACTGGTTCAGAGAAACTATAGATGCACCCGTCACTTCTACTGCAATACTGCCGTATACATATATGACCATTGACCATTGACCACTTGACCACTTGTCCACTTGACCATTTGACCATTCACCACTTGACCACTTGACCACTGACCACTTGACCATTGACCACTTGACCATCGACCATTGACCACTTTACCACTTGACCATTGACCACTTGACCATTGACCACTTGACCATCGACCATTGACCATTCGATCACTTGACCATTGACCACTTGACCATTGACCACTTGACCACTTGACCACTTGTCCATTTGACCACTTGACCAGTTGACCATTGACCACTTGACCATTGCCCACTTGACCACTTGACCACTTGACCATTGACCACTTCACCATTGACCACTTGACCACTGACCACTTGACCACTTGACCATTTGACCACTTGACCACTTGACCACTTGACCACTTGACCATTGACCACTTGACCACTGTCCACTTGACCACTTGACCATTGACCACTTGACCACTTGACCACTTGACCACTGACCACTTGACCACTGACCACTTGACCATCGACCATTGACCACTTGACCACTTGACCATTGACCATAAACCACTTGACCACTTGACCACTGACCATTTGACCACTTGACCACTTGACCACTTGACCATTGACCACTTGACCACTGGACCATTTGACCACTTGACCACTTGACCAGTCGACCATTGACCACTTGACCACTGACCACTTGACCACTTCACCATTGACCACTTGACCACTGACCACTTGACCATTGACCATTGACCACTTGACCACTTGACCACTGACCATTTGACCACTTGACCACTTGACCACTTGACCATCAACCATTGACCATTCGATCACTTGACCATTGACCACTTGACCATTGACCACTTGACCACTTGTCCATTTGACCATTGACCATTTGACCATTGACCATTGACCACTTGACAACTTGACCACTTGACCACTTGACCAGTTGACCATTGACCACTTGACCATTGACCACTTGACCACTTGACCATTGACCACTTCACCATTGACCACTTGACCACTGACCACTTGACCACTTGACCATTTGACCACTTGACCACTTGACCACTTGACCACTTGACCATTGACCACTTGACCACTGTCCACTTGACCACTTGACCATTGACCACTTGACCACTTGACCACTTGACCACTTGACCACTTGACCACTGACCACTTGATCATCGACCATTGACCACTTGACCACTTGACCATTGACCATTGACCACTTGACCACTTGACCACTGACCATTTGACCACTTGACCACTTGACCACTTGACCACTTGACCATTGACCACTTGACCACTGGACCATTTGACCACTTGACCACTTGACCAGTCGACCATTGACCACTTGACCACTGACCACTTGACCACTTCACCATTGACCACTTGACCACTGACCACTTGACCATTGACCATTGACCACTTGACCACTTGACCATTGACCACTTGACCACTTGACCATTTGACCATTGACCACTTGACCACTTGACCATTTGACCACTTGACCACTTGACCACTTGACCACTTGACCACTGACCACTTGACCACTGACCACTTGACCATCGACCATTGACCACTTGACCACTTGACCATTGACCATTGACCACTTGACCACTTGACCACTGACCATTTGACCACTTGACCACTTGACCACTTGACCACTTGACCACTTGACCACTGACCACTTGACCACTGACCACTTGACCACTTGACCATTGACCATTGACCACTTGACCACTTGACCACTGACCATTTGACCACTTGACCACTTGACCACTTGACCATTGACCACTTGACCACTGGACCATTTGACCACTTGACCACTTGACCAGTCGACCATTGACCACTTGACCACTGACCACTTCACCACTTCACCATTGACCACTTGACCACTGACCACTTGACCAATTGACCATTGACCACTTGACAACTTGACCACTTGACCACTTGACCAGTTGACCATTGACCACTTGACCATTGACCACTTGACCACTTGACCATTGACCACTTCACCATTGACCACTTGACCACTGACCACTTGACCACTTGACCATTTGACCACTTGACCACTTGACCACTTGACCACTTGACCATTGACCATTGACCACTTGACCACTTGACCACTTGACCACTTGACCACTTGACCACTGACCACTTGATCATCGACCATTGACCACTTGACCACTTGACCATTGACCATTGACCACTTGACCACTTGACCACTGACCATTTGACCACTTGACCACCTGACCACTTGACCACTTGACCATTGACCACTTGACCACTGGACCATTTGACCACTTGACCACTTGACCAGTCGACCATTGACCACTTGACCACTGACCACTTGACCACTTCACCATTGACCACTTGACCACTGACCACTTGACCATTGACCATTGACCACTTGACCACTTGACCATTGACCACTTGACCACTTGACCATTTGACCATTGACCACTTGACCACTTGACCATTTGACCACTTGACCACTTGACCACTTGACCACTTGACCACTGACCACTTGACCACTGACCACTTGACCATCGACCATTGACCACTTGACCACTTGACCATTGACCATTGACCACTTGACCACTTGACCACTGACCATTTGACCACTTGACCACTTGACCACTTGACCACTTGACCACTTGACCACTTGACCACTGACCACTTGACCACTGACCACTTGACCACTTGACCATTGACCATTGACCACTTGACCACTTGACCACTGACCATATGACCACTTGACCACTTGACCACTGGACCATTTGACCACTTGACCACTTGACCAGTCGACCATTGACCACTTGACCACTGACCACTTCACCACTTCACCATTGACCATTTGACCACTGACCACTTGACCAATTGACCATTGACCACTGGTCAATGGTCAATTGGTCAAGTGGTCAAGTGGTCAAGGGGTCAAGTGGTCAAGGGGTCAAGTGGTCAGTGGTCAAGTGGTCAAGTGTTCAAGTGGTCAGTGGTCAGTGGTCAAGTGGTCAAGTGGTCAATGGTCATGTGGTCAAGTGGTCAAGTGGTCAGTGGTCAAGTGGTCAATGGTCAAGTTGTCAAGTGGTCAAGTGGTCAGTGGTGAAGTGGTCAATGGTCAAGTGGTCAAGTGGTCAAGTGGTCAATGGTCAAGTGGTCAATGGTCAACTGGTCAAGTGGTCAAGTGGTCAAGTTGTCAAGTGGTCAATGGTCAATGGTCTAATGGTCAATGGTCAAATGGACAAGTGGTCAAGTGGTCAAGTGGTCAAGTGGTCAATGGTCAATGGTCAAGTGGTCAAGTGGTCAATGGTCGATGGTCAAGTGGTCAGTGGTCAAGTGGTCAAGTGGTCAAGTGGTCAATGGTCAATGGTCAAGTGGTCAGTGGTCAAGTGGTCAATGGTGAAGTGGTCAAGTGGTCAGTGGTCAAGTGGTCAATGGTCGACTGGTCAAGTGGTCAAGTGGTCAAATGGTCCAGTGATCAAGTGGTCAATGGTCAAGTGGTCAAGTGGTCAAGTGGTCAAATGGTCAGTGGTCAAGTGGTCAAGTGGTCAATGGTCAATGGTCAAGTGGTCAAGTGGTCAATGGTCGATGGTCAAGTGGTCAGTGGTCAAGTGGTCAAGTGGTCAAGTGGTCAAGTGGTCAATGGTCAAGTGGTCAATGGTCAACTGGTCAAGTGGTCAGTGGTCAAGTGGTCAGTGGTCAAGTGGTCAAGTGGTCAAGTGGTCAAGTGGTCAATGGTCAAGTGGTCAAGTGGACAGTGGTCAAGTGGTCAATGGTCAAGTGGTCAAGTGGTCAAGTGGTCAAGTGGTCAAATGGTCAAGTGGTCAAGTGGTCAGTGGTCAAGTGGTCAATGGTGAAGTGGTCAATGGTCAAGTGGTCAAGTGGTCAATGGTCAAGTGGTCAATGGTCAACTGGTCAAGTGGTCAAGTGGTCAAGTTGTCAAGTGGTCAATGGTCAATGGTCAAATGGTCAATGGTCAAATGGACAAGTGGTCAAGTGGTCAATGGTCAAGTGGTCAATGGTCAAGTGATCGAATGGTCAATGGTCGATGGTCAAGTGGTCAAGTGGTCAAGTGGTCAAATGGTCAGTGGTCAAGTGGTCAAGTGGTCAATGGTCAATGGTCAAGTGGTCAGTGGTCAAGTGGTCAATGGTGAAGTGGTCAAGTGGTCAGTGGTCAAGTGGTCAATGGTCGACTGGTCAAGTGGTCAAGTGGTCAAATGGTCCAGTGGTCAAGTGGTCAATGGTCAAGTGGTCAAGTGGTCAAGTGGTCAAATGGTCAGTGGTCAAGTGGTCAAGTGGTTTATGGTCAATGGTCAAGTGGTCAAGTGGTCAATGGTCTATGGTCAAGTGGTCAGTGGTCAAGTGGTCAGTGGTCAAGTGGTCAAGTGGTCAAGTGGTCAATGGTCAAGTGGTCAAGTGGACAGTGGTCAAGTGGTCAATGGTCAAGTGGTCAAGTGGTCAAGTGGTCAAGTGGTCAAATGGTCAAGTGGTCAAGTGGTCAGTGGTCAAGTGGTCAATGGTGAAGTGGTCAATGGTCAAGTGGTCAAGTGGTCAAGTGGGCAATGGTCAAGTGGTCAATGGTCAACTGGTCAAGTGGTCAAATGGACAAGTGGTCAAGTGGTCAAGTGGTCAATGGTCAAGTGGTCAATGGTCAAGTGATCGAATGGTCAATGGTCGATGGTCAAGTGGTCAATGGTCAAGTGGTCAATGGTCAAGTGGTAAAGTGGTCAATGGTCGATGGTCAAGTGGTCAATGGTCAAGTGGTCAGTGGTCAAGTGGTCAAGTGGTGAATGGTCAAATGGTCAAGTGGACAAGTGGTCAAGTGGTCAATGGTCAATGGTCATATATGTATACGGCAGTATTGCAGTAGAAGTGACGGGTGCATCTATAGTTTCTCTGAACCAGTCTACGCTATTCTTGTTATAAATATTTAGAATATAAGTTATGTACATGTAAAATACAGACATTTTATGTATGAATCTACTATCAATAAATAAAGACAAGGTAATACATGAACGTATCGGCGTATATATTTATTGAACCACAAATTTTTCCCGATCGTTAAACTTGCCGTTGATTTGTACAGGTTGTTAAGAAATATTTGATCTTGACGGTCATAGGCGTGTTCCACATCTTTGGATCGATGACGATCTGTAAAAAGAAGTTGCCGCAAAATTGTCCTTGATATTGAATTTCAAGGTCAAATTTTTTTATCGCATTGTATTCTACGCATTATGAAAATAATTTATTAGCATTAATTTTAGCTATTGAACGTTAAAAAATCTCAACAGGAAAACATTGAAATGTTATTTTTCATTCGGGGATTTACGGGGGTCAGTACGGAACAAATGATTCTTGCCGCATTTCCCATAAGACGCAATGCAAATTCCGGCAAGAATCATCTGTTCCATATAAATGTTCGTACAGCGCCATTTCATGCAGCGGCAAAACGCTCAAACTTGTAGCCAAACGTTACCGACAGTGTAATGCAGACAACAAACACTAGCGATCCTAGCGTCAAAGTGTCGAAGTTTTTGAGGATCGACGTACGCGCATCTGTTCTTTGCCCGAGGTCGGCGTTGCCAACCTCGTCGGAGCAAGTTCTCTAGGCGCGTGCCAATATCCCTACAAGATTGTGGTGATTGTCGATAATGTAAATTTCTATTTTGTCAATGTTGTAAACTTTCTATTTCACCGACATCGTTACATTGATCGTTGTAAATTGTAAATATTAATTCATTTATTATTTGTTACATATCAACGATTTTCATTTGTGAATAATATTCATTAATAAACGTTCGAAGTGTTAGCATCAAATTTATTGAATTCAATTTAAAGTTAATTTATTAATAATATAAATAAATAATTTGAATTCAAATAATTAAAACTTAAAAAAAGAATTCATACGTAGTGAAGGACAATTTATTTATATTAAATAATTATTGAAGAATTTAATTTCAAGATATTCCCCACAAGCTTATACCCGCTTGCGCCATCTAGCGAATCGCAATGGTACTAATTGACAACAAGCTTCGTCACTTTGACGCTAGGATCGCTAGTGTCTGTTGTTTGCATTACACTGTCGGTAACGTTTGGCTACAAGTTTGAGCGTTTTGCCGCTGCACGAAATGGCGCTGTACGAACATTTATATGGAACAGATGATTCTTGCCGGAATTTGCATTGCGTCTTATGGGAAAAGCGGCAAGAATCATTTGCTCCGTTCAAGCCTCCGTAGAGCCTCCAATAAAAAATAACATTTCAATGCTTTCCCGTTGAGATTTTTTAATGTTCAATAGCTCAAATTAAAGCTGGAAAAATGTACTTCTCAATATGGTCTTTTCAGTTTAAAAACAAACATGTAGACTTGATGAAATTCGTGTGTCTGCTCAGCTACAAAAAATTTGGGTGGCTACAGATTACCTAAATTCCTTAGTATGCCCCTGAAGATATGCAATTTCATACTAATCTTTTACGAAATAATATTGAATTTCATGGTAATAAATTAGTATCATAAAATTAAATTACTATTATAACTAATAGTGTAATTAATTGTATTATCTAAAATAAATTACATATAATAGTAGAACATATTAATTAAAGTAAGAGAAAGAAAATAATAATTCCTCAATTTTCTTCAAAGTTTTTATTTTAATATAAACGTAAAATATATGGTACATTCTGAGCCACAAAATAAATATGTATTCCTTTATCGGATGACGCGTGCGCGGCGCTATTTGAAATCCGAACCCTAAGCGATCCAGGATAGTTTTGTTTCAGTTCTGACACAGTGAACCGCGTTGTAATTGCTGTGTCTCCAATACGTTTCCTAAAAACATGTAGTTTCCCAATAAGTTCTACTAAAAAGTATTATTTTTCTATCGTTACAATTATTATCAAAAGAAGACATTTCTTTATAAATAAACGAGTGTTGTGGCTTACCAAAGTATATTAAAAAACAACAGAGAATTTTGTTTATTATAAAACAGTGTAGTTCAACGATGGCCAAATTTTTAGCGACCGTCAAAGCGATCATCACGCGATTAGTTTTCGCTTCTCACGGTTTTATAGCGATTTGGCAAGTGACTACTTTTAAAAAGAATCCTCTTTTCTGGTATCTCAGCTGTCCGATCCTGCTGCTATTTCTCGAAGGCATTTTCACACTTACTATAAAAGAGAACCAAGAATGGAAGTGGTAAATAACAAAGATTTTTTTCTATCTAAACAAAGCAAAATAATTAAAATTGGATGTACATAATTTAAAATATAAGAAAATCCTATAAATAATTCAAATATTGCGTGGACGTTCCTAGAAGGATGAATGTTATTTAAAACACCAGAAAAACATCCTCAAAAATTCTTTCAATTTTTGATAAGGCAGATACGTAAAGTTATTAAATTGCAAATTTTTGTAATATTTTTGGGAAGTATCGTCTACGAATATAAATAAGAATTTAACAAAATAAACGATGGGGTCGACAGACATGTGGGAGGGTCGACACAGTAAAACAAGCCTACTTTCCCGAGCAAGGAAGGGTGTGTTGTTGTTGGACCATTTCGGTTTGACAGTCGGAAATTGGAGCATTAGTGACGGGAGCGGGACGAGACACAATCCACTATCACTCTCAGACACAGAAAAGGCTACGTGTAACAGTGACCTCTTTCTCTAATATCCTTTTCCATTCAAATCGTGTGATCGATTCGGCCGAGGATTCAGCAGAAATCCTCCACGAGCCTCTTGGAAAAAATGAATGCCACTCGATATTAATCTTGTCAATTGACTAGCGACCACGAGGCTTGCAAACATTTTCAAAAAATTAATACATCTTCAAAATAATACAATTAACGATATAGAACATTAATCACTTTAAAAAGACCGCGAATTCAAAAATAATTAAATCTGATAAGACAAATGTAAAATAATAGCAGGATTTAAAAAATTAGAGGATATCAACATAAAATTTTTGATCTTTTGAAATTGTTGAAGAAAGAAAAAAAATCCTAAGCGACTCCTGTGCCTTGCAATTGGCGCAAACAGTGTTTCTTTTGCATAAAGATCTGCAGTCCAACAATATGCAATGAATAGGTGTATAATAATTTTGATTTCTTTCATACTTCTTCCATTGCATAGGTTCTGTCCGTCCGTATTCCTGTATCTCAGCAGCGTGGTACCAGCAATATGGCTCTTGGAGTTGGACAAGGTCGACAGAAGACTAAAAGCTTTCGAATCCAACGTGAACATATCAGAGAACCTGGACCTGACCAATCTGGCTGCGGAGGATCTGAAGCACCTGGAGAAAGCATTGGGTGTGAGTGAATCTCCTAATCCTACAAACAGAATCCACATAAAACGTTCAAAAATTAGCTTTAACTAATTATTCAGGTGAACATAAATCTGCCAGACATCCAAATATCCACAGAAACGTGGGTCACTCTGATAGAGCAATTCTTGATGCTTGTCCTGATTATCGGAAGATGGATGCTGCCAAAGGGTGACCTGACACGCGACCAACTCAGTCAATTATTGTTAGTTTACATAGGAACAGCTGCAGATATCATAGAGTTCTTCGACTCCTTCAAGGAGGACAGGATAGCACGTGAACCTGTGTTAGTATACTTGACATTGGGAATATGGGCATGGTCCTTGATGCAGTTCACTGTTGTCCTGACTGCCACCAAGTCCAGGAAGTCCAGGCTGTCTTCAGGCAACGCTGTAAAGAAAAGGGTACACAGTCAGACCAGCTGTTGTAGCATCGACGTATGGGGAATCGCTTTGAACATGCTTCTTCAGGTAGTCTCCGTTAACCACCTTTCATTCGTACCATTCAGAAATGTTTGCTATTGCTGTTGTAATTTCAGGATGGTCCTTTCCTGGCATTCAGGCTGATCCTCATCGTCCACTACCGTATCGTCAGCTACATGAACATCTTCTTCACTTGTAAGAACACTCTGGTGATACTTCTGCAGCTCTACAGGCTCTATGTGGTGCAGACAGAGAGCAAAAGCAAGCAGAAGAAGAAGCCTGTCGTGAGTAATATCAGCATCATATCGAGAGGAGACGTATACAGGGATGTTAGGGGAAAAAGAGTCTGTGAAGACAGAAAGAGGAAGAAAAGGAGGGATGTCGAGGCTAATTACTCGGAGAGCGAAGAGACCACTGAAGAGACAGACAAATTCGAGTCTTCTCCTAGGAACATAGGCCACTCCAAAAGGTACCGCACGATTGTCTCAACCCTTATGTCAATAATCAAAATTTTCTACGATAGTCAATAACGTTACACCCTATCATTGTGTCAATTCGACACACAAGGGACATAAGGTTATAAAAATAAATTAAAAATGTGTTCCCGGTTATTGACACAAGGGTTAAAATAGAACTTTCTACACATTCCTCTTTCTTTAAATTGAACAGGAAGGCCAGACAAGACACTGGCTACTCCACATCCAGTTCTCGCATCTCTGCAAAGCGCAACAAGTCCCAAAGGAACGAACACAGAAGAAGATCTGCACACAGAGATGAGTCCAAGCATGACGTTTCCTCTGATGATGAGAGACGCAAGAGGAGAACTGAGAAGAAGTCGTCTGAGAAGAGCGACAGAAAGTATTCTGAAGGTGTCAGGTCAAAGAGCAAGAACGATGATTCCAGTAAGAGTTCTAGCAAGAGCAGGAAGTGCAAGGAGGACAGCGAGGACCAGTCTACGACTGAAGAAATGGCTGGGAAGACTGTCAGCGAGGGAAGCGAATCTGAATCTGAAAAAAGGAGGTAAATGTGCCATTGAACGCAGTGTGTGATTTATATTAATTTTATTAATCTAACCAGTAGAAAAATAAAATTTTCATAACGTTGTTAAAAATGTAAAAATCGTGAAAGCTAAATTTTTGGAGTGTCTCCACAGGTACGCCCATCGAAAGCGAAGACAGAACAGAGACTGACAAAGAAGTCTCGGTATAGCTGCTCTACTGTGCGTCTATTCCGCGATTGTGGTTGTCAGCATGTTGTTCATACACGCAGCCATAAACGACGGCTTGGTCTTGACCACAATTGTGGAAGGATGATTTTATACTAACTCGAGCAAATTTACTTTCTCTATGTTCGATACAAGTGCCTACTTGTCTGAAAAATATATTCGAAGTACAAAGACGTGTGTATTTAAGAGCACAATTTTGTAATATTATTTCTATGACTTGTTTAAACGAGTTCCGAATACATCGAATAAAAACGATAATCTCTAATGAAACAAAATTAATGTATTAATACTATTTTAATAGAACTACCCGCCTCTTAAACAACTTAAATTATTGCATACATTTGTACTATGGTTCTGTTCTGACATCCTATGAAATAAAGAAATTAATGCATAATCATTTTCAACTTATCTCAAATGCAATAATTAAAAAGCAATATAGGATTCGAAACAGTCCTTTGGCTTTGATAAATTACTGGATCGTTAGGAATTAGAGTGAAGCAACATACTTCATAAAAATCCTCAATTCATATACAGTCGGGGACTGTAAAACAAACAGTTGCTCAGAAAGTAACATTCCTGCAGGTCTCCAGCCACTGTATACTCTGAGCAGCGTCTAAACTATCGATATAGTACGCTAGATCATCCTGATGTGTCCCAGTAGCAGCACAATACAGCACAGCTGTATTCTCCAACAACTCTTGCAAAGACTGAGTCTTCATTGCTGATGCATTCACCACAATCATTGGATTATTTTCTTTCTTCTCCAACTTAGTACTTTGAGACAGTTCTAGGTACTTAAAATTCTCAGGGTGTCTCTCTGGCGCAGGATCTACAGCTGCATGATCAATTTTGAATATCGACTGTCTGTTTGAAACAGCTACAGTTTTTCTTTCATTTGAACTACTCTTCATGTCTTTCAGTTTCTCCACGGTCAAATGAAATCGCCGCCATTTTCCTTGAGGGAACTTTATGTTCATGTTCCTCATCAAGGAACTATCCTGAGCAGACTCCTTCAAGCTATTATTCTCTTTATTTTGCACCTCCTTCATCCGAATGTTTTTCAAGTTGGCGTAGAATCCCTGGTTCTCGATGGCTGGCTTCTTCGTGCTGCTCTTATTATACTCTGACAAGATTTTAGCTATCTCTGAAGCGTCGCTAGCACACCAAGTCTTGTTCAGGTTATCGGACATCACTTTGGCATTGACTTCTTTGGTAGTCGTTTCGTAAGGCAGCTTGTTCTCGCCAACATTCGGTTCTTTTGGTGCTAGGACCCTGTTCTGTTGCGAGTTATCGAGGAGATACTTTGTCACAGTGAACTCAACCTTGTTCCCACGTTTCACGGGAGGCTGTTTCAAAATCATCTTTGAACTCTCTGGCAACTCATTGCAGGGAATCGCGTTTTTGAACACTGAAGGTATATCGAACAGAGTTTCGTTACTGTCTTCCAGTTTTATCAGGTTCATGTTGCTAGGCAACGGTCTCAAGATCTGAGCATCTTTCACTTCTGAAGTGTTGACAAGGACTAGAGGGTTATTGGAGGATCGCATCATCTCTTGCATCTTCAGGTGTCCACTCTGAAGAGTTCTGTGGGTGGTGAAGACAGCAGACTTCTGGGAATTAGCGACATACACTTTCTGCGCTGGGAACAGTCGCGGTTTCGTCGCTTGATTGAAGTTCTTAGCACTCTGGGACATCATATTTGCGGAGTAACTGTTCGATAGCTTGTTCCTGTCTATCAGTTTCTGCAAGCTTTCCCGGTTACTGGCTGACGACTTGTATTTGACAGTAGATTCCGCGATATTTCTTGTTAAAGATGGCTTTTCTGGCTCTTTCATAATTTTAGGCGACATGTTCTCGATTAATTTGTTTATCTTTCCCTCGACATTGGTCTTGTAACTGGGGGTCATCACTTGCGAACAATAGCCCAGGACACAGTGGAAACTCTCGTGCATACAGGTCTTGAAAGAATTTGGTTTCTTACACGAAACAGGTGTCTTTGCATTATTTAAGTTTAAGTTTTGAGTTGCTTTCGTTCTTCTGTTTCGTTCCTTTTCGCTAGAGGAAGGTAGGAAATCACAGCGAGGATCTACAGAGACCACTTCTATTTCAGGACGATCGACTATCTCGTGGTAAGCCAGACCATCGAAGCTGGTATAGTAATGACCCAAGTATTCTGCGGCTAAGCCCACCTAAAAAGACCATTAATATGACAGAGGAGAGTTAATAAACAATGTTCCTTACGTCCTATGAAATTGAAGATCTTACCTGAGGATGAAAGACTGGTCTCTCATGCATACCATGCACTGGCCACTCTTTCCATTCCAATTCATCTCTCACTGTAGGCGCTTGATAAGTAGCTCCTACATTGTACATCTTCCTTGTGACGGACCGTGTGTTCATGTATGGCATCGTGGAAGACTTCCCTCGCTTAGCAGGCCCTAAATCGAAGAATGTCTCCTTCTTCTTCGCTGAAATCAATTGCTGTCTTGGCCTGGGAAATCCTTTGTCGGGATCCTTCTTCGTTACACGTATCGGATTTCTGCGAATTTCTCTGGTCCCACGGCTGCAAAAGATTTCTATTAAAGAAGCAATTCTTAAACATCCGTTTCTGAATCTATTTAAAATAATTGGAAGCAAATACTATGACTCTTAAGGAGCATTAAAGATGGAAATATTTGTATTTTCCTATGTTCATACATCTAATGATTTTCGTCACAAATTAATAAAATCTCTTACGTTCTCCTCGTAGCTCGATGAACGCGTCTAACTTTTGTGGGCGCCCCGAAAGTGGATCCTCCGCTGCTGGTTTCCGTGGAGTCTTTCACATAATCGCTGTCATCCTTGTATTTTCGGTCCTGTTTGTACGCAAACGTAGCTGCAGGCAGTTTCTGCGGCATTTCGATCCCTTTGTAATGAACAGTCTCCGAGGGCAACGGGTCCGAGTCTAATCGCTTCCGGAGTGTCATTTTCTGATCATTACCTATCTCGGCGACTCGATGATGGTTCTGCAAGCGATGTTTCAACAGACCCGATTTGTTAAGCTGTTTGTGTGCCGGTGCTCTGTCATTTTCTTTCCCTATCACCGCAATCACGCTCACATCGTCGTCCTCCTTGTGCTCTATCAAATTCATCCTCGTTGAATTGTCCATTGGATTCTTCTTGGCAGCCGAACATCCGGTTATGGCGATGCTACAGAATTTATTCGTACACCAAGGATCACACAGTATTCGCCGTGTTTGATGGAGAAAATGATTGTGTTTCGATGATGAATTGCAGTCTTAATGTATTAATGCGAGTTGGTTATAGGTTTTGGTTGCAGGTGATTATATCGTGGGTTAGATTTCCATATGCTTTTGTTTTTGCGGCTGATCGGGAATGGCGGCGTCATCTACCGATTTTTGCTTCGATCACATTACTTTGTTTTGGGGGAGCTGCACCCTGCGCCAACTGCAGTTGAAATAATAGTTGAATATGCATTTGATAATTGTAACGTCAATATAAGTGTTTTATAATATAGTAGATTGGCTAAAGTGATTTAATTTGATTAAATTGCAGAGACGCATTTATTTGTGTCAATTAACACTAAATCTACCACTGCCGGTCAAATGACCGGTTTTATATTTTTAATTTTATAATTATTGAAATTATGAAGTTGCTTACAGGGAAATTGTGTTAAAAATTGCACAAAATCTGAATAAATAGAGCCTTGTCATTTTTGTAAGCTAAAAACATTTTATACGCTTTTAGTGCTCGGTAGGTTTAGTGTTAAAGATTTTAAGTAAAACAATTGTAATACTGAATAGTGTGTTATGCAATATAGACAGTAAATAAAATATAAATATAGGAAATAAATTAATATACAGATAGTTAAAATTATTACCTAATTAAAAATAAAGGTGTATTATGTACGATAAATGTTGTAAATAAATAAATGTCTAATTCGTACTTCACGCAGGAATAAGAATAAAGGGGAAAGTTCGGGATGTACAATTCGACGGAGTTATGGCTGCTCGCGAGCGCTGATTTTTATTCCAAACAAAATACTAAAACTAGAATGGCTATCCGTTCGTACACGCGAGTATTGCAATTAGTGTGTATGTATAGAAATACGAAATATAATATACAATATATATCATCGCTCGTATATTGCACGCAGACGACTAGAACCGAAAAAATGTACAACATTCATATGTAAAGTAAAATGTCCTTTGGCACTCTCTATTCCAGCTTGGGATTTATTTACAAAGAAATGGAGAATATATCTCTTTTCAATTCATGTTGTCTGTGGTTAGGGCGAGGGTGGTTAACACTGATCGTCTGTTCGGGTTCACCCCGAGATTCTCCCAATTTATCCACGACAATCGTGCTGTCAGATCTGCAAACAAAACATAAACAATCAATCCACAAAATCTACATTCTAAAAAATTACAACAATTTAGGGTAACTGCAACAGTGAATAAACGGGCACCAGTAAATGAACGCTTTTGTATTTTTTGCTTTTCCATCATTGTTCAATTACTAGAATGTAGTGTTCATTGACTGGTATTTTTTATATGTTTTATTTAACGTTTAATAAAAACAAATAATAATAATTTCATTTTATTTGCGTTCATTTATTTTTGACGAGTCTTTAATTCACATATTTTTTTTTAAATAAAATATCTTCCTGAACAATTTCTTAAATGTTCATTCACTGGTGCAGTTACCCCTACGATTAATCAGATCGATTCGAATATCATTTATCAAATTCGATTGTATTTGCATGCCATCTGAAGTAGTGGTAAAAGGAAAGGAGTGATGTCGCGCGTACGTGATTCCGGCCGGTAACCGGTTTGTCAACAAAATCACGTATACGTGACACCGGCCGTTGGTGTACGGAATTATTAAGATTACAGGTGATCGAACACCTGTCTACCGACCACTCGTGTTCCATTCAGCACGTTCCCCGTTGATCTCTCCTCTAAGGCACCTCTCGACGTATGTCAGCGGATCGAGCCTCGCTGCCAGCACTTCCCGCAGTAGAGCAATGTATGCTATAGCCAGACGCAGGGTGTCAATCTTCGACAGTCTCTTCTCGTATGGGAACGTTGGTACGTGGACTCGTAGTTCGTCGAAAGCCGAGTTGATGCTGCTAAAAACCGTAATCAAACTGACAATCCGTTTACTCGTTTAGCGGATTTTGCTCCCGTCGATACGTTCCTAACACTAGTCTTGGTGTACACATACTTATGACTCATTCCTAATACTACTGGCAAAAAAAAACTAGCAAGTGACTGTCATTGTAATTGTACAGGCTGAATCATAAAATGTGATTAATTGCGATTATTCTGTCGCTAGTAGCCGTAATATGTTGGTAATGGTTTCACAAAGAAAGAATTGAAAATAAAAGAATTTTCATTATACAAAATGATTCCTTAAAAGATGACTCTAAAAGAAATTATCAAGTTACGTTAATGGGGGTGATTTGTTTTTTAAAGTACAATTAGAATTGATCAATGGGTGGTGTGTTAAGAATAATTTCTCACCTCAGCATACGTTTTCTTTCCCTTATATTAGCAGCGTGTCGTTGGATTCTGTAAGGGCTGCCATTTGGATAGTAACCCTCCTCGACACCATTTATTTCCGTGTCGTTGTGATCTATGAGAAGAAAGAACGCTGATTTAATCTCATTAAATTTTTGATGCGAGTAAGAACATTATTTGACAATTTAAAATTAGCAACCTGACACCGCTAAGAGAAATTCTTTTCAAATCTTTATATCAATTAATTGCAAATTTTACTGTGATTACCAGGCGTCGAGACAGGCATGTGATAATGTAAAGGCGAGTGGGTGTGCGAAGAAGTATGTGGAACATGCTGAGTAGATCTTCCAGCGTAAACGCATGAGGGTAGCTCTGCTAAATCCTCTTCACTGATGTCGCTGGTTGGGCCTACATAGTACTGTGTACTGCAAACATAACAGAAGCGTGTTTCTTTTTCTAATAATTTTAAGAAGTTGAGAACAATGTATCGATATTTTTAAATACTTTCGATCTTTCTGTTTCATGGTTCATCTACTGATTTTTATCAAAAGACATTTTCTCATAAGAAATGGATCTTTTAAGCTTCATAATAAGAGTGGCAAAAGTGAAGTGTAATTTTCTGCATTTTAAATTTTATTCTTGGATAAGCTTCAGCGGTGCTTGGGTCATCTTAGACCCAGAGCATTGAAGTTATTGTTGAAACTACTAGAAAATAGATAGAATGTAAATAGAAAATATATAATACATAGAGAGAATAGTATAAAATTAATACAAAATAAATAGAATAGTTATATTAAATTCTATTTATACAAAATAAATGTAATAGACAGGAAGTATATATAAAATAGGTATAAAATGTTTACAGTCCAAACACTTATTACACTTGTTACACTTTACAATCCAGATTCCATCTAGAACGTCTTCTCACCTGGTGCAGGCCACAGAAGAATCAGCAGGCCTAGAATTCGCAGCCACCCTGTGCCTCATCCTCTGCCCCCTGTCCTCGTAATCATAATTAGAGTGACTCGCCATGCCTCCCCCTCCTCTTCACCAGCTCATTAATCACTTCACTGATCCCGGATCCCGTTCGAACCGATCCAGGAGTCAATGTCTACCTCGCCAGGCTCTGGTACACTTAATCGTCGACTCCGGTGTCCCCTAATCCTTTCTCGTCTATCAGTGCTAACTCGCCTCTAGATCACTTCGCGGGGGTGGGAAACGAGGATCGACGGTGCGTGCAGATTTCAGACTATCGTCCGTGTCCCTGGGGAGGCTGGTTTATATAGCGAACGCAGCCACAGCGCGAAGGGGATGATCGATACCACCCCTGGGCGGAGATTTCGTCCAATCGCGATGGTTCCCAGTCTCGAACTTTCACCCGATTGGCGCACCGGTTAATAGCGGGTGCTTTATGTCCCGAAAGTTCTGCGGTTCATTGTTACTGCCCGACTGAAATTTTATTTCCATCGTTTCCCGCCACCCCCGCACTACCAGCCGCACCGTCTACGGGGGGTGAAATTGTCCGGCGGGGGTGGAGGAGTTTCAATTTGCCGACGATGGATCAGCCGGAGACGGAGAGCAGTCTTCTGGAGAGATTTCTTAAAATTTGCCAGTTTTTCCGAGGAATCTCGAATTTTTTTAACCTGTTCGGAGTCGTATATTTTTTTTATATTTAGAATTAGTTTTGATAAACATTGAGTCGACGGTTGCCACGATGCCGGTATTTCTACGCTATACTATATTACTTACTACGCTATACTATTTACCAATTCGATAGAAATAAGTATTAAATATATTAATGGAATTATAGCATTTTCAAAGTACATTTTTGAAAGTCTATTTAAAGGTTGAGGGGTTTTGTCTGGTTTCAGATGACTGTTTGGTGTCGAGGATTTGTACACATATTTTCTCTTATTTGGACTTCAGAATACAATTTTTGGAAGTCGAAATAGTTGAAATTGTAGGAGTTATAATTCCTTGGAGAGGGGCATCACTAATCCCTCAAGAGGGTCTTCTAGTCTAACCCATCATTTTCTATCCGGGATAAATATTCATTTTGTAAAAAATCGAGTTTTGAAGAGAATCTATTATGCAATTATAGTCTCCGAAATTGTTCACAGAAATTGCCTTCTGAAAAATTCGAAGCAAAACGATTCCAAAATCGGACTCAATTCTTTCTAGAATCTGACTTCTAAAATGGCCGCAACCCTTGGTATTCAACGTTTCACTTCCACCCCGTACTTCCAAAAATTAACAAGCTCACTTAAAAAGGTCGCGATCACCGATCTCGGATCTCATTGAATCCGGTTCAAGTCGGATACCATCGAAATATGCAAATTGATCGTGAAACCGAGGCCGTGTTCGTACAACGAGGGCGTGTTCTCATAGGTTCGCGAGGGGGGCTAATCTGAATTATGCGCGCGGCGTAGGATATACGTAGGTATCGGGCCGACAATAGTAATCCTGTCCGAGGATTGCTGTCCGCGACTAGAAACTCGTTTTCCACGGGGCGGCGAGAGTCCGACAAAACTTTCGCCGGGGCACAGACCCCGCGCGCCACCATTGTGATCGTATTAACACCTTGCATAATTGCGTCGCCACCGACGCCGCCGCGTTTCTCATTGTGCGTCCGCTAAACACGTCTCATTTGAATATTGGCCCATTCATATCTCTCTCTCTCTCTCTTTGGGAAGCCCGATCGCTGATAAAGGGGATCCCCGGCGCCTGGCCGCTCTTCCTCTTCAGCATCCACGCTCTGGTACAACTCTTTCTCAGGCTGTCATGCTTCCTTCGAGCATGCACCATTTACCCGGGCAGAAACCGATCGGGATTTACCTGTTTGCACAACGAGAATATGTTCCCGGTCCCGGCTTAGCAATTAAAAATTCGAAAAATTAGTTGCACCCTCTAAAATGGGGATGATAACGCTGCTTAACGAATTTGAATTTTCTATTGGCTGTAGCTGAGTTCGTAATGATTCTACAGACTCTCCCGAGTACGACATATATTTTTGTAGCATTGTAAACATTTAACCCTTTGCACTCGGAGCTATTTTAATTCGAAAATTAAACATTTCTTTCGGCCTAGAATAATTCCATTCTATATGATTTTTTATCATTTTATGGATATGAAATCGATATAATACCACATACAATACTGAAATGTATGGTAATTGATTACATAGCACCATATTTAATAATGTAAACAATACTGTGAATAATGGTAGAGCAATTTTTAGTGGCGACTCTGAATCGCCGCTCGAGTGCTAAGGGTTAAGTTAAAAAGATGTTTAGGGTGACGCGCCAATTTTGGACATTGTACTTTCAGACAATTTTGAAAATTGGTCCGAGGCGAAATCTATTAAAGATAGAATCTATAGCGTCTATAAAAGACAGTACCTACTGCAAAATAAAATGAGATGATAGACCAGCTTTCGAGAGGTGAATTCAAGACCCAGCATTTTTGGTTCCAAGACAAAAGTTGGGCCCACTCCACTTTTGTTTCTAGTCAGCTTCACACGTCTTTGGTATTTCGTCTCTCCCCCTAGTAGGTTCATCCCCTTTGACCCCGGTCTCTTTGTCCAGAGCACTTTCTCTCTCCATCCCCATGGACTCTTTTCAACGTCAGACCGTCGATTGGCCGCAATTCAGTGTCGCGTCGTTGCACACAGTTTGCGGCGGTGAACGTCAATTGCATTGCTCCGCATATTTCATTTCAGATCCCTGGTTCCGCGACCTATCGCCGCTTAAGGGGACTCTAATGATCATCGCTGGACTGCCGAGTTTATGCATTTATAGGAGACACGGTTGTCCGAAGTCTTCTTATTGTACAATATTTTATAGAAAATAAACCAATCTCATTTATACTTACGTTTTAAACGAAATCGAAAGCCGAATTTACATTTAAGTCGATGTATCGGCGAGATGCATAGATTATCCATTGACGAAACTGTTTTGCTCTTAATGAAACTATCAGCAACACATCCGTGACTTTTTCCTGATTAAAACGAGTACAAACACGACCCACTTCGGAGCACGTTTGCCTCTGTAATTTCCGATTCATTTATTAGTTCGGACAATGGAGGTTCTTATAGTGAGGCAGAGCGAGGCAGAGCGAGGCATAGTGAGGCATAGTGAGGCAGATGAGGCAGAGCGAGGCAGACCGAGGCAGAGTGAGGCAAAGTGAGGCAAAGTGAGGCAAAGTGAGGCAAAGTGAGGCAAAGTGAGGCAGAGTGAGGCAGAGTGAGGCAGAGTGAGGCAGAGCGAGGCAGACCGAGGCAGAGTGAGGCAAAGTGAGGCAAAGTGAGGCAAAGTGAGGCAATGTGAAGCAGAGTGAGGCAGAGTGAGGCAGAGCGAGACATAGTGAGACATAGTGAGGCATATATTATATTATACTGTAAATTAAAGGAGTCAATGTAATCAAAATTGTGTCGTGTGGGTACTCGTTTTAACCGGAAAAATGTCACGAATATGCAGGTGATAGTTTCATAAAGAAATAGTTATAAATAAAAGAGTATCGTCCTTGAATTAGTATAATCTTGCTTGCTACTCCTTCCTATTTTTGATGCCAGCAGGAGATCAAGGAATAGAGTATGTACACGATATAAGTGACGTCCGGGATCAGAAGTTTTCCCATAAATCGAGGCATTTCCGTGTTCCCGAAATCGCATAACTCGGTTTATCCTGTTCCTCTTCACATCGCCACCGGTTTCGCGCATACCAGGGGATCGCGGATATCCGAGCAAACATTTAATTCGTGATTACATTATTTCCTAGGGGAAGGGGGCTCCCTGTCAGCACCAGTTCGTTCGAACACACACATACAAGCATCATGGAACAACGGGGTACCATTCCAACCCCTCGATAATAGAGATTTCACGCCGCGGGCCCCACTTCGGTTCTCACAGTAGGGGTTTCGCCAGCAACCGATCATCTATTGTCCAAGCCATCGTTCTTCCATTCTACTGTCGAAACGGTCAATACCTCCCAGGGCTGTTTCGAGGGCAGAGTCGCGTGCCTCTAAGTATCTGTTTATAGTCCCCGGGGATCAATTTGTTTGCTAAATTATTTATTGGAGCAAATATGCCGCGGCCAACGTTTTCACCTTCCGCAAACCCGCGAATCTGTTTGGCCTGCGGTTTGGGAAAAGCAAACCAGAGGAATCGCAAACGATTGTTCTGAACCTCTTTTTTAAATGTGGTCAGCGTTCGACCATTGTTCGGGTAAGGTTTTATTCGGAGAAGAATAATGACGGTATAGTTAGTCGGTTGTTTATTATACCGGCTCATTGTTGTTCGTTTGCGAGGATTTTTATTCGTTATTTATTATTACCAATAAAAGCTGATACGCGAAGATGTTTGATACGTTCAGAAATCGTGTTAACCCTTTATGAATATATTTATTTAACAAAATATGTTCAACAATTATACCACCCAATTTCACTATACTATTTACCAATATTTGACAAATCGACCCAATTATAAAAATTGTAAAAACGAATTAATTCAACTTGAAAAATTTTAAATAACAGATATTAGAAGAAGAGAAAATTTATTGCATCATTTCCTGGTAGATTTACCGTTAAATAAATAATCTCTCCGGATGATCTGCTTTGGAGTATTTGCATTGGCATTGGTCTGTTGGCAAACAGGACGGGAAAAATCGCTGATATATCCCGAAATCGGTCGGCCAACATTCTCCCGCCTTGTCCCCCCTCGGGGAACGTGACAAATTGAGATAAATAATCGTTTTGCGGGGACACAATAACCTCTTGAAATTTGTCACGGCGACACTCGAAACGGCACGCTCCGGAACGCTTGCGAACTGATACTCGCAAAACCGATACTCGAGTCGCATCTGGTCTGCGTCCTCCTTTCGTCGATGATCCTTCAAGATTTTTTGATACGTCCACACAGTTTTTCCATTTACATTTTCATAATTACCACTGCGACAATTAGACTGCCGATTTTTATGCGAAACAAGAATTGTCTGCATTCGTTGCAACGTATAAGAGGATGTATGCATAAATAAAATTGTTTTTAATTATTTATTTATGAAACCTTTACTAGATTGTTCGTCACATTCTTCTGATTGAAACGATGCAGTTTCGGTTATATTTACTCGTTTAATCCGCGATATAGTAGAACCTCGATTATCCGAACGAATGAAAGGGATGTGTTCTACTCAATTGAACGAGCAAACATAATTTGAAATGCGTCGTCTCTGGTCTCATTTTAAGCAGAAAAATGTCACGAATATGTTGAAAGCTTCATTAAAAAATCATTGATAAACGTCGCCAATATGCCAGTAGACCTTTCGTTAACCCGGCGTTAGTTAGGTGGGGTCTCACAGACCCCAGAGATATTAGATTTTCGTTGAAAAATAAAGATGTTTCATTGTGTTCAGTATTTTTGAATAATAAAAATTTAATTTTGTAGATCTGCGTTTTTACTCTTTCGATACATTTTCCCACCTTACCAACGCCGGGTTAAAAAGTTGACATGTACAGGGTGTAAAGAAATGTTTGGTCTTGGCTGCCATAGGCGTATTCTACATCTTCGGATCGATGAAGATCTGTTAAAAAAAGTTCCGGAAAAATTGTCCTTGACCTTGAATGTCAAGATCAAGGACAATTTTGCGGCAACTTTTTTTTACAGATCTTCATCGATCCGAAGATGTAGAATACACGTCTATGGCAGCCAAGACCAAACATTTCTTTACACCCTGTACCTAAAAACAGTGTACCACATTCATCAAAGAATTTTTACGTACCGAAAGATCGTGATTGCTCGGAAGGGGTCGGGTATAGTGATCCACCTTCGCAGAAACGATCGAGAGATTACACGTCCGGAGTTTCTGGAGTGTCACAGAGTCCTGTAGGCAGATCTGCGCGCCAGTCCGTATCAGGTCGACGAGATCAGGCGAGTCAGAAACGGTCGCAGGAACGTGAACCCGATGAAAGGATCGACTTTGCTGACGGTGGCCGCCGGTTTGCCCCTAAAATTAGCCACAGTGACATATTGAGGAGTGCGCCGGGCCCTGTCGGGGCAAACCATCCCCCTTAGCCTGCCTATTACGGACAAAAGCGGCGCCCTGGGAAAATCAACTGACGCGTAACTAAACGGTGTATCATTAATTCCGAACGTGTATGTTTATATCGACAGCGTTAAGCAGCGTGCACCGCGCGCGTTTGCACGGCTAATTTTACGCGACAATTGCTACCATGATTTTTTTTCCTCTACCTCACCCTCAAACAATCGGCCTGGGACGATATGGAAGTCCCTGGAGCCCCCAGGATCCGAGATCCAGATTTTTAAGTATCATTTAAACGCTTTCATTAATTTATCGAAATAAAAAATAGCACGTTACGTCCGGTCAGTTGTTCCGTTCCCACAATTCTTTCGAAAGGTTTCTCCTGTCTTCCCCGACACTCACCTGCGTTCTTCTTTTTAATTTTTTTTGGTTCATTCCCCGACACCATATCGAGCAACGTACGGATACCTTTCGTGCCAATCAACGGGTTCTCCATCGCCGAAAGGTGAACGCCGATAATTCTCGCCAGGGAATCGACGTTTCCGCTCGACAGCTCCATCGCGAAAAAAAGACAGAATTATCCAGGGTGCTAAAGCAATGGACTCTGCTCCGGCTGGCTGAGACTGCGATCGACTCCTCGCGGCACCTTTCGTGTAACCAGATTTATTCGTTGCTGAAAAATTCAAATTTCCGTGTCAGTGATGTTTCAATGAGATCTTCAATCGAGCTGAACTGCGATTTCGAGTTATAATTTTTTCACGAGAAAATATTAACAATTGCCAAAGTCGTAGCCACTCTTCTGGAGCAAATTTTTGGGGGTGTCAGTGATGTTTCAATGAGATCTTCTCTACAGCTGAACTGTGATTTCGAGTTATAATTTTTTTACGAGAAAATATTAACAATTGCCAAAGTCGAATAGCCACTCTTCTCGAGCAAATTTTTGGGGGTGGTGAAATTGCGAGAGGAAGATTAGAAGAGGAGGATGGACCGAGCTCGAAGAGTAGGAGACTTCTGCGACCCCCATGGTTTCTGGCACTTACCGGGTGCCCCGAAGTCGTCCCACCGGCAGTCACGTGGCGTCGCGTGCCGCCCTTTTGTCACATGGGCCGGTCTCTCTCGTTCGCCCTTCGCCCTTCTCCGCGTATTGGGCCGGGGAGGATCGTCGAGATTCAACGTGCAACGACACGTGTAGCAAATAGGCTTGGTGGCCCAAAGCCTGTTTGCCTCGGCCCGAGGACGAGGACCACCGTCGCGACGGCCGCGAAACACAATGGGACGTGCGGTTCTTCGGCTCTCTGCTCGATTGGAAGGATCAGAGACCGCCGCGAAATTAAATGGGCTACATTCGACAACTGGCCTGGGCAGGTAGCACAATGCAATCTGTCTGGACCTTTGAGCTAGGCCCTGTTTGCTCCTTCGTACCAGAAAACGAATTTTTTAACTGGGAACCTGATAAGAGCAAGTATATGTATAGGTATGCAGATCTCTATGCGAGTACTAATTCATTGATAAGTATCTTTTAGTTTTTAATTATTTCTTTATAAAACTGTTACTGACATATTCGTGGCGCTTTTCTCATTGATATGATTCCAAACATGACATAGTTTGGGTTATATTTGATTGTTTAACCCTTTGCACTCGGAGCTATTTTAACTCGAAAATTAAACATTTCTTCTGACCTAGAATAATTCCATTCTATATGATTTTTTTTCATTTTATGGATATGTAATTGATATAATACCACATACATTACTGAAATGTTTGGTAATTGATTACATAGCACCATATTTAATAATGTAAACAATACTATATAATGGTAGAGCAATTTTTAATGGCGACTCTGAGTCGCCGCTCGAGTGCTAAGGGTTAATACACGATCTTGTAGAGCCATCTTACTTGTATTACAAATTTTGATAAATTCAAAATAACAACGCTGTTCTTAAATTCTTCTGATGTTTACACTGTTTTCTTTTCCATCCATTCATTTCTCTCATAAATGCATAAAATCCGCAGTCTAGTCATTACTGTATCGATTAAATAAATATATTATTTAGTTTTGCTATGTTTCATGATTGCATAACATTATTTTTTACTGCATCACAAACTTATTTCTTTCTAGATACTATGCTTGAGAAATTCTGTAACTATAGAGAAGAATGGAATAACTATTAATTAGTCTATGAAGTGCTCAAATCATTATTCTGTTTGCAAAACTCGTTCTGTTACGCATTTTATAACACAATTTGCATTTGCACGAAAACCAATTATTCCCCTGGCGACGGCACGAGAACGGTAAATAACGATTAAGCGTCGAAATGTAAACGAGTCAATACGTTACATAATTGTCAAGCCAGTTAATTATCTCGCTTTAGGGGATTTTGCTTTGGGAGTAGATAATAAATGACAGAAGATGAAATCGATCGATGTAAACGAGAATATTTCAACGTGTTTGATGCAGTGGTGGAATATTTTATAGTAACTATATAATTCTTCTATATAATTACTAGACTTTTGTTAAAAATAATTCACACAACTTAATTAAAATAATTTTTGCCTAAACTTTTATTATTTAATGTGGCTATACACATATTTAAGAAAGCTACACCATACAGTTATTTCCAAAATAAATGCTAAGAGACCACAAAGCCTCTCTAATTTAATATAAGACCACCCCCAAATCAACCTATTCCAATAACAGTAGTGTTAACGGTAACCAAAACCACAATTATTTATGCACAGACGTAATAGAAGAACACCACAAAGTTCTCCGTAAAAATAAACCATAAATAAAAACGTAGTAAAAAGATACAAAGTCTGCGGCTAATATAATACAAAACCACCCCCCAAGGTACCTCTATTCTAAACTGAATATCAAAGGTTACAACAACAAAGACCACAAAATATACTACACAACAAAATTCTCCTCAAAACAAACAACATCAACCAAAGCCAATTAAACCAAACCACCCCCTCTGCACCTCATCACCCCCATTATCCCGCAGCATCCCCCATCAATATCGCCTCAAATATTCATTATTAAACTTCCTAGAAGACGTGCGGACGTCAGTCGGTCCATGGATCGATAATCTCAGCTGACGGTCAGCTATAGGATCGAAGGATAGATCCACGGGTCGGAGCGGTAGGGTAGATAATTAATTACGGAAGACGATCGGTAATTAACAGTAACTGGGGCTGGATAACGTTCATACGGCGGGCTTGATACGGAATATACGAGCCGCGGCACGGCTGTAGCTGACTCTTTATGGTGGGGTGTGCTCGTGACGTGAATTATTAGCCCTTCGACCCTCGGCGGACCCTGCGGGGGTGGATTCGCGCGCGGGCGTGGCCTCCCACGTCGGGGCCACGCCTGCCATCCTCGAAAAACCACTCGCCACCCTCTTCTCCAAGGATACACGGAGAATTGATTCCGGACGGGTTCCATTTCTTATGCGCGAATGCAGCCCTTCTTCCAGACTCTGCTGCACCCTGTCTAGTTCGACGTGTCCCCCACACCCTTCAACCCCCTCTAAATCAATCGTAAGGAAAATGGCATTTTTAACAAAAATGTTAGATTGGAAATAATACGTTGTCGTAACCGAAACTATCTCTTAATATACCAAAAGTGTGAAATCACTTGCTGATTTCTCTAAAAATCGAATATATCAATAAATTTTGAAATCGTCAGTATATCAAATATTAACAAGTTGAATCATGTTTGAAGAGATTTCAGAATTTTTTTATGTCCATAATGTTGTTGTTTAGTTTATACACCCGGTTTAAATGGATGCTCGGAATTAACTTTTTGGAAGGTCCATTTTTGGCAGCTTCTACATAAAACATGGAAAAATATAAAATTAGAAACACACTCCATATTTGTACAACGAATTATATGGTACGCGAATCGCTTTAGAATGAATTGTTTATAATGCTTATGTGTACGCTGGGAATTTAATACAAGATTTTATATGATATAATGTAAAACAATAATTTTGAGGTAAAACAATACATGACAGTGTACTAAAAAGATAATACAGTAAATATCTAGCACATTTATCAAGCTTTTTACATAAAATAAAATATTGTACCTTTAGATCGATGCTATGTTGATTGTTCCCTCTTAAAATAATATCACAAAATATATATATTTTTTTATCCACGAAAAATTCTAATAAACTCGCAGCGATGCAAAATTCTATTTTATTTGAGGTCCAACCATTATTGCAACTTCAATTTAAATCGATATGCCGTGATGCCGTTTTCTGCACGCTGCGCGTGAATACATTCGCACGATGCTATATACACATTAATCTGCCGGTGAAAAAAAATTGGAAAGCTTGATTAAACAGCGAATAAAGTCTCGTGAAAAATTGTATCCTAAAGTGAACATTCAAACACCATTCGTTTTACCAACTCTAATACTTTATATTAACTAACATAATTTCAAATATTTAAAATCTTTTTTAGCAAATAAGAAATTTGAGATAAAATGACCTATCAACTTGTCAAGATTAATAAAAATATAAACAAATGTTAATACGTCTAGTTTTCCTTGCAATTACTGCGGGCAGTTTTTATTTTCCATAAAGAACCATAGTCCACTCGTAACTGTTTCAATTGGAACCATTATATTATATTTGTGATAACGATTTTATGCATTCATAAAACTAGAAATACGAGTGAATCATATGGTGAAATGGTCGCTTTTAATGCTCGGTGAGCGTAGCGTTAATAAAGTAAAACGTACCAATAACTTTAGCGTGAACTAGAGACTTTATAAAACTGTTTTGTACAGTTTCGAACAGTTATTTTCGATATGGTTTCAAGAACCCCGGTTTCAACGATGAAAACAGAGTCTCCATGTTCCCGGGATCGGAGGGTTGTGTAGCCAAGGGTGGTTTCCACCATCTTCCCACAGGAAGAGCAAGTTGTACGAGTGGATGAGGACCGGCCGGATCCCGGAGGAGGGAAACAGACGCAGAAAGGGATGGAACGAGCCTGCGGGAACGGAGGGAGGAGAGCCTTCGCCATCCTCCCGGCTCCCGGAGCTCTGTGCCCGCGTTTGTACAGTGGTAATGGGCTGTCAGGAGCAGACGTTCGCTGCTCGTGCCTTATATACCAACACCATTACGCTCCTCCTGGGTCGGTTCCTATCGGCTTGCTCGTATTATCAACCCCACTGATTGCCCCCCTCCTACCCTCCCACACCTACACCTACTCCCTACCCTCTTACTCGGCAGCTCAACCTTCGCCTCCTTCGATAATGTCTTCCCCCGCGGACCCATCAACCGGTATGGCCAGCGAAGCAGAATTTTCTCATACCCTGTGCTCCAAAAGTCCTCTCACTATACACCTCTTGTGTCTCTTCTCTGGTTCTGCAGAATGCCATGGCAATTGTATTTTAGTTGGTGGAAGAACAAAAAAAATTATAGAGATAATGGAAAAATGGTACTTGCTCGATTCTGAAGGTATTGGCAGCCATTGGAGGCTTCAATTTTTCTTGATATCGCTCGTTCCCTTTCTCTGGTTCATACAAAATGTCCTAGAAATTGTATTTGAGTTAGTGAAAGTAAAATAAAATTATAGAGATAATGGAAAAATGGTACTTGCTCGATTCTGAAGGTATTGGCACCCATTGGAGGCTTCAATTTTTCTTGATATCACTCGTTCCCTTTCACTGGTTCATACAAAATGTCCTGGAAATTGTATTCGAGTCAGTGAAAGTAAAATAAAATTATAGAGATGCTGGAATAATGGTAGTTGCTGAATATTGGAGGTTTTGGCATCCATTGGAACCTTTGATTTTTCTTGGTGACCGTTTCTCCCCTTTTTTAATCCTGCAAAATGTCCTGACAATTCTATTCGTAGTATTCTACTACTTTTTCATTTAGAGATTAGATAACTATATTCATAGTGGCTAAAGTTCCTGAAATCTAAATTTGACTCAAACTGGATCAATACTCTCAACACTTTACAATGTAGAATATCCCTAACATCGTTTTTTATTCATAATCCGCCTGCAAAGCATTGAATGTTATATTGGAAGCTAAATTAGCTGCTGTTGTATGGTCAGAATTTTTCTTTTTCTGCTCTCCCATTTATGGGGAGGAAAAATCTCTGCCTCCCACCAGAATTTAATGGGTGGCCACGTGCTCACCGGCTACCTCCAACGTGCCTATCCCTTCCAGAGTGATCAATACTGTATGTCTTCTGCAGAGGACAGGTACGTGGCTGATCCAGATTTCAGTTTGGGAACAACAAGGCTGGAAACAGATCCGATTCCACAGCAATTCTTCCAAACCCTTGTACAAGTTTTCACTTTCCATCTACAAACATAACAATATTACTTTAGTCTTTACCTGAAATTAAAATTTAAACTATTTTAAAGATTTTACTTACATTTTTACTGCCAAAACAAATCTTGAATGAAAAATTGAAGTCATTAATGAGAAATAGTTCGATTACATATTGTTAAAGAACCTCTAATTTATACTTAATAATGTAATTGTAATTTTCGCGCCCAATTATCACACATCAATTACCAATACAGTCGAATAACATTTTGACCGTTTGAATTACGCGGCAGTATTACTGACGACTATGCTATGAACTAAAGTTTCAATTCCCAAATGGCGGGCACTGCTCTTGCGGCTTTTACAATTTTACATTTAATTTATCAGAAGTATGCGTTTTTAATTATACAATATAAATAGAATATTATATTGCATACGTTATTAATATTATACTATAATGTTCATGCTTAATTTTCAAACATTAACTAATAATATAGTCGTATAACCCTTTGACTGTTTAAATTGCGCGCCAGTACAACTGACGGTCATATTGCAAGCTGAGGTTATAGTTTGAAAATGGCGGGCGTTTTAAAACTTGTCTTCTGATTTTAAAAATTGCACGTTTATCAGGGATGTTATATTGCAATTACATATTAAAATAATAAATTACATACATAATTTTACACTAACTAATGCGTTTAGCTGTCTAACGAACTTTAAACTAATTCAACCATCGCATCACACAGAGGTCAATGTTTCCCAGAAAGATAGTCGATCCTGTGAAACCAGTTGCATCTTGATCACATTGTTTTTGTTTTGGATCTATTCTGAAGATCCAAGAGATCCTAATTTCGGCAACTGTTTGTGTCGTGATTTTTCCGTGTACACATAACCTGCAACGACCTTTGGTTTTTTCGAGATCGGCGGGTTACGACCTCGAATTTTTATGGTTGACAGATGTCAAAATTTTTATTCAACCTCGTACACGGAACTTGTAATGAAAAAAAGTACGATGTCGAGTGCTCGTTCGGTTTAGTTTCTGACATTATTCGACGAAACTCGTGTCCTCCGAATGAGAGATACGCAGCACAGAGGAACCTTGATCATGAGTGGATAATTAAATGCTCTTGCTACGCAAGGTGCTGATCAACCTGACAGTTCTGGCCGTGATTCTGGTGCTGTTCTATTGTTATCAAACATCAAATGGTAAACACTGGTCGGCGCACACTGCCCCAGACCATGAAACTACTTCGACTGCAAGGTCGAGCAGTTTCGTGGAGGAGGCAATTCCCGAAGCCCTCGTCGAGATGGAAAGGGTCGAAAAGGTTTACTATAACGTCTGGTGCATATTCACTAAAGTTGCTAGCAACTCGCCAATGAAGAGGAAGTTCGAGATCTTTGCAGAGTCTTTGCTCAGACTATCCTCCGTTGACATTGTGTTCCATGTAATAACCGACGACGACAGCAGAGACGTTGCAGAGAGCGTTTTGAATGGAGTTTTGTTATCGACGGGAAAATATATGGAGGTGCGAATAACATATTCCACAAAATTCATTCTAAGACTTGCGTTAACAAAGGTTTTTTCATTCCAGGTGCAATATTATGATGTCCACGAACTGGCATCGCAGCTAGAAGACATCGTATCGGTGATGTCTCCGCATTTCAGCAGTAAGCCAGGAACATATTACTCGGATGCGTTATTCTTCCTGTCCCTGGGTTTGCATCGGATAGCTCCAATGGAGCAAAGCGTTGCAGCAATGTTTGATGCCGATACAAAATTTCGTAAAGACATCAAGGAACTTTTCGAGGAATTCAATACCTTTGGGGACCAGGCCCTGTTCGGTCTGGCTCCGGAGCTCACTCCGGTTTACAGACATGTTTTGTACCTATATCGTAACAAACACCCCAATACTTTGTTCGGGGAGCCTGCTCGATCGGGTGGATACCCTGGTTACAACAGTGGGGTAGTACTTTTTAACTTGGATAGATTACGGAACTCTTCTGTTTACAATGAGATTGTTAAGAAGGATACTGTTGACACAATGACCGAGAAGTATCACTTCAAGGTAGTCAATATTAATTTTATTTTAATTTTATTATTGTATTTGTTGTTATAGATTACTGATTTGAGTATCTGTTTTACAGGGACACTTAGGAGACCAAGATTTCTATACGCTTTTAGGAATGGAAAGGCCCGAGTTGATCCACACCATAGATTGCGGTTGGAACAGGCAGCTGTGTACATGGTGGAGAGACCGTGGCTACGCGGACGTATTTGGAAACTATTCCAGATGTGATACGGAAACAAAATTGTGGCATGGGAATTGCAATACTCCAATACCTGACAACTAATCAACGTCCAGAATATTATACCCTGCTTTTCGAAAAGAAAATGCTTGAAATACGTTCACGATATAACTATCCATTGAACTTCTATGTTATACATTTAAAATAATAGGAGTAGGATGGATAGCTGTTATGACTATGAGTATACTAGGTGTCTTCTTGCGAGGAACAGGCCTTCTATAAACATGACAATACGAGATCTCTTTTTTAATTACCGTTAGTGCAATTATAAGGTGGATAACGTACCTGTACCTGGTGCTGTTCAACTGTTGTATCGAGAATATTTTTTCACGATGGGGGCTGCCCCGAATCTGTGATCCATCGGTGGCAATACATGTTTAGATCTTTCATTGCGGTAGCAATCTATTTATACAGATACTTAGCTCGTAAGCCAGATTGTCTCACGGTGCCTATGAACTAGTTTTTAAGATGTTAATTCTCGATGTTGTATATTTGACATATACATGACGAACAAATTTACCGGATTTGTGTCCTTATAGGAGGTGGGTGCTACTTGTACAAAATGCCGATAATAAATAATATTTAATGTTAGGGATGCCATTGTATCAGCGTATTTTTTTCTACGATTAAAATATTTAGAAAAATGTCAGAACCTGTTTTCATTCCTTTCTTTAACACTAGGATTATGGAACACTAAATTTGAAACAGCTTTTTTCAATTTTGGCAATTCCGGGATACGGTTTTAGGTTTTAGCTTTCCCTATTTGTTAATAAGATAACAGAATGAAGAACCGATGTTTTCAAACTTTTTCTGGTACAACTTTAATGGAACTCTAAGTGATAACGTATATAAATAGGATTGTCGGCGTATTATTATATTTGTTGACGTAAGTAAAGTATTAAATACAATATTGACAGTATATGCTATTTACAGTACGACGAACGTTTATATAATACGGTGATTGCCACTCGCCACAAAGCATTTCCATAATTCGAATTCATAAAACAAACGAACGTTCCTCTGGTTTCTTGACTAACGACAATAATCGCTTCTTTAAAACAACGCGTCACCTTCAACGAAACATCAACGCAACAATTATATATTTTTCCCACTCAACTTGTTCGAATCGTGTTATACAATAATTGTAAAACATTCGAAACAATTACCTTCGGCGGTTCTATGTGAACGATGTAAAAACAGAAAATGTTAAGTCGTTGAATAATTCTTCGTTGTAACCAAGCAAACATAAATTATAACCGCTGTCATACACACCGAAACACTCAACCAGATTACCATCATACAGATTATCATTCTACGACTGACCAGATTATTTCTTCGAAAGGAGAAAAGAAAGAGAAAAGAATGCTAATCCGAGTTCTACACACACACCCTACGCTGTATCTAGATTCGTTGTACGGGTACATAAAATAAAAGACGTCACCTTTGGTCCCAGTGATAGAAACTTAAATGTTAATTGTATTGATTAGGACGTGTGTTAGTCAACGTGGACTCTCAACCGTTTGGATCTAACGGTTCCTTCTTATTATTCCTGTTTTTTAAGTTAGAACAGCACGGTTGAGCGAACTAGAATGTAAAAGGAAAAACTTAACAAAGAAAAACCGCGTGGACTGCGTCGTGTAATGAGCAAACTCGTTTCGAACGAACCGGGGACAGGTTCGTTGACTATTTGGACACGATAATACGAAGACTCTCCCTTCCCCTGTTTTGTTGAAAACTTTACACGTTCTATGTACATTCTCGACCATTATTAACGACAAACGCTTCTTTCTCTTACTCGGTTGTCCATCCTCTTTTTACACACGATATTTACACGCGAATGATTCCCAGCAAGAACAAACAACAAAACACATAAATAAACTTCTCGATCACATGATTCATCGCTACGGCTTTAAACAAGAGCACCAAGCCATCTTCGGTACGGTGTTCGTCACCATCTTCTGACGATATTCGAAACGAATATTGAGGAACATCGGCGTAGATTCTAATCATTGCAACAATGATAATCATTGTTTGCAATTAATTCGAATGATCCGCCGTCGGGAAGGCACTTAATCTCTTTCCGTAGCCTGCAACCATAAATACTCGTTAGCCTTGCGCGCAGCTGTGCGAGCCTCTTGCCCAAACGAAATGAACCAATGCACTTGCTAAAAAAGAATCTTTTCGAACCAAGTGTGCAACCTTATCGGCACAAGGAGATTCTCGCACCAAAAAATCGATTTTTTTTCAAGCTTCCATGACTGTATAAACTTGCAGATACATTTAATAAATAGATTTCGAGTGAACATTCCTGGAAAATTGGCTTGTTTTTTGTCGTTTACACGAGAATCCCCTCTTAAGAAATTCGACAGAATTTTTAATCTTATAGATCAAAAAACATCACGAAGCAGAATTGAAACTATTTTCTAGCAGCCAGTGCTTCACTTCCTTCTTCATCCCCTTTCTAGTCACTTCCTCGAAGGACCCCATACAAATGCGATATGTTCACGTGAGTATGCTTACGCTCTTCAGGTTCTCGCGACCTCCAAAGTTCCGAATCGACTCCAACAACACATCCCTCGAGTCCACCTGGACAGGCATCGATTTCGGCCTAGCACTTTTCAAGGTGACACCCGTTATAACAGGCATCGTGGGTGGTCTAGGTGGTTGGGGGACAGACGGCTCCCTTGGGAGCTCTTTGTTATGGTTGCTCTGGTTCACGTTTGAAACCTTGAAACCCTTGATAATAGGCAAGGGCTGATTATTCTTTACATTGATGCCATTTCTGAAAGGAGCCTGATTCTGAGGTTGTAGACCTACTACCGTGGTGAACCTCTTGGGTTTCAGAGAGTCCTGGCTGCCATTAGTCAGATGCTCGTTGCTTCCATTGACTTTCGCAAGGTTGGGAAAATTGCTTTCAAGCTGTAGGTCCGAGCGCCGATTTAATATGTTCCGTTTTGGCTTAGGTCGAAGAGTGACGTCCTGACCAAAGGCTTTAGACAGCTCCTTGAAGTTCACAGGAGTAGTATCGATAACAACATCTTCCTGCTTGGTGTCCGCAGAGCTCTTCTTCAGCTCCACCCCCGTTATCACTGGCTTAGGATCTACATGGACCTTGTTCAATACTGGTTTCTTAAAGCCCATCGCTGTTGTATGCGTGATTAGCTTCTTAGCTAACTCGTTAGGCTCTCTCCTTTCTAAAGATGTAGCCGCGATCTTCTTACTCTTGTCCAGGACGTTCTGAGGTTTTATGTGGTCGTCATGGTCACTTGGGCTGTCTATCTCGTCCCTGGTGCCGTTTATATTTACAATGGTTCTGTTGTTGGCCTTAGGTGCGCCTAACTTGGAGTCTGTGTCCCTCTTTATGTGGATATTGTGACTCGGTCGCTCTGACCAGCTACCTAAACTTATGGCTGGCGGTCCGGAGTAGATGTATCGTTTTGTGCTGGTTGCTGGCGGTGCTTTATTGGTTTCTGGCTCGGATTTTTTATCGGTACAAGCCGATGCTACATTCGAGTCGATCGAATGTTCGTTAGACGTAGTCTCGGGTCTGAAACAAATTTATTTTGCATGAAGACATTGTACTGAAAATGAGGTTAACTAATCTACTAGGTATATAGTTACCTAAAGGCTCATCTTTTTAAAAGAGTCGTTAACTCACCTTACTTTCTCAGGTAACACTACATCATCAGATTCTTTGGGCACATTTTCCTCCGCCTGTTGAACACTCTTCAACTGCGGCAAAATGCTTTTCAGTACCTGAAAAACCAGCTCAATGTTAGAAGCATAGTTCATCTTACCAAGGACTTGATATTCATGTACCTGTAAAGACTGCAGTTGCTTCTCTTTGGTAGGTTCCTCTTGCCGCTTCAGGATGTTGTCCCTCCACTGTGAGAACTTCTCTTTGCCCTTAGGTGCACTTAGGTTATTAATGCTCGTGGCCTTCTTCAGACCAGCATCGCTCATCTTAACATTTTTGTTATTCCTGACATCTTCATCCTCATCCTCTTCCATGGTCTCTTGGAACTTGATCTTATCGCACACAGAAACATAGCTCTTGGACCTCTGTATATTGCTCTTCTCGTTACCAGACTGCCACCTATGCAGAGTCTCAGTATTTGTCTTTGGTTCCAGCTTTCTATCTACGGTGTCCTCCACCTTCGTTTTCCTCTGCAAGGTACCAACACCAAAATCCTTTACAGCTTTATCGTCCACCTCATCGTTGCCATTTTTGTTCCTGGAAAGGGTTGCAAAGGACTTGATGAACTTCTCATCCTTCTTCTGGGACTGTTTTTCCACCTCCTCAAATATATTCAAACTTTTCTGCCTAGTATAGGTGGTGATAGTAAAATTTGACAGCGTATTGTCTATAGGAGCTATCTTGGGTGTAGAGGAGCTATCTGTAGCCTTCTTAGAGTCAAACTCCTTGGGATTCTGGGGCAACGTACCTATCTTGTTCTCCAGCTCGGATATCATCACTTTCTTCAAGTTGGAGTCCACTGATTTCAACTGTGCATGATGTTTATCTTGTTTTGCATCCTTTTTAGCTTCTTCGAAGCTATTTTTGCTTTTCGATGCTGGCTGGTTCAAACCGGTTCTCTGATTTCTCTCCAAGAGCTCAACATGGTCCTTCAGCTCTGAATCCCTAAACGATTCAGGCGACGAAATCACTTCATCATAGTTCTCAAACACTGGCGAATTGGAGTCTCTGAAGGCACTAGGTGGTGCTGGGAGCTGATACTCCCAATCTGCGATGGACAAATCCTCGTCAGCTGCTGATACGTAGTCCGATGTGTCCTGCTGTGAACCGACTGTCTGGTTCGGTGTGCTGGTGTTCACTATTGTACCATCTGCGAAATCGTTTTTCTGTTGCTTCGAGTCCTCTTTGATCAAGGTCTTCTTAGAGGGAGTTATTTCTTTGGGAATATCTGCTGGCTTTGACTTGGTCTCGACAGGAGCAACGAACCTCTTGGCAGGTACTTGGTTGGAGCTTGGAACTGGTAGAGAGTTGGACAGTGTGTCCGATACCTTCTGCAGTAAGACGTCAGTCTCAGAGAGGTTGACATCTGTTGGTGAAAACGCAATAAAAATTTGAGTATACATTACTATAGAAATAAGAAAATGTAGTGTTCGATTAGGTAGACGTTTTAAGGAAAGATTCTCGTGTAACTGGTCATAAAAATCGTAAGTAAAGTAAGTGAGAAAAGTAAAGAAACTAAGGTTTTGGTTTAGTTTCCAAGTTCAATCAAATTACCCTGATTAATACAAGTAGACCCTGGTACAACTAAAAACTACATGAAAGTATTTTATACAACTTATCTTCAAAACACCAAAAAATTCAAAGAACACGCCAGTCGAATTCACTCCAAACATCCTGTAGTCTCAGAAGATATTTAACTACAATGTTTGGAATGACTCTTAGACAAATTTCAAGAGAGCAAAGTGTACATCCAACACCACCCTGTTAGTGATATGCAACATGCACCTGGTGCACCCAATCCGCAACTTGATATTCCTCCACCCTCACTCTGGAGACCACCGTCCTCGTCCCCTGGATGCTGAGCGTGATTCCCAATGTTAGACGCCACATTCAGATTCAAAGCGAACGTGAAGTCCTCCGCGTGCGACGTGAAATGCCTCTTTTGCTTTTCTAAAGGGTTGGTCTCGAAATCGTTCAACTTCGACGCTGTTCTAAGAATCCTTGGTCTTCTCGCACCTACCCCATTGTCACTGCTTGTACTATTAACGTTTTGTTTCATCTCAGCACGCCTTTTCTTGAATAACATGCTTCCTTTGCTCTCTGTCAGGTCGTCGAGGTGTTTGCACTTGGGCATGGTTTGAATCACTGCGCACAGTTTCTTTTCTTGGCCAGCAGCCTTCTTCGGTGTCGAGGGACTCTGTTTGGTTTGCTGCTTCAATGGCATTCTGGTTATTGCATCGTCCTCCTCATCCTTCTCATCTGATGTTATCGAGCTGCAATCCAAGGACGATGTCTCGGCAATGCTATTTTGCTTCTTTGAAGACATCTTGGTCATCGTACCCTCCTCCTCATGCTTCTCTTCCAATGTTATTGAATTATAATCAAAGACTGCCTGACTCTGATCAACTCGAGGGGTAAAGAACATCTCATCCTCACTGACAGAGCAAACAGAGGTAACTTCCGGTTTTTCAACTGTCCGATCAGACCTGACCGAGCTTCTCCTGCTAGACTCAACGCTGTTGCTGCTAGCAGATGTCTCAGGGAGAACGTTCGAACTCACGTCACTGCCAGTGGTCTCGCTGTTGGAGTACGCAGGAGCCAAATGGTCCACTGTACTGCTCGCGATTGGCGTTCTACTCGACGGGGAAGGTGGTGCTAGCTTGCGTTTCAATACTTGTGGCCTCACCGATGTGTTACTGTTGGTGGAGGTTTTTCTAGGCTTAGGAAGTGGAGCGGGTTCTCCAACTGTACTCCGGGGAAAAAAGAAAAAGAGAAACCGTCACCTATAGGTGGAATTAGCAAGCAGGTGATTGATGGAGCATTTTGTGAAAATAATAAAAGTAAGAGAATTTTGGTCGTGCAATTGGTCGTGCAATTTTGTAAGAGCATGCAAGAATCCAATTTAGCTTTCGGTGGTAGCGGTATACTTCTGTTCGACTATATATAATATACTTCTATGAAAACGTTTTGTAATGCAGAGTAACGTTTCGTAACGCAGTGTCTTTGCAGGGGATGGAACGGAAACGTAAAAAGAAAAATTGTGTCTCGTCTACACGAATTCGCCAACCCGGCTCTCCAAAATGGAATTCAGCTGGACCAAGAATCTGTTCCAACTCTCTGTGGACTCCTCTCTGCTAACTAGACCTGGCGGAGGAGGTTCTAAGATGCTCAGCTTCTTTTCCGACTCTAGTCTGCACTCGCTGTGTTGAATAATAGGAAGGGATGGCAATTTATCAACATTACTGGGAATCGAATCCACGGTAATCACTGGAATGTCCAAGGGTTTGGTAGAAATTGCAAAAATCTGCAAATTGCTAAGAGGGGGGGCCGAAGGGTTAAACCTATGACTGTCTAGGGGGTCCTCGAAGGAGTCCATGTTGAGACTAGAGAAAATGGAGCCATTATGGCATTTGGTGGTGCTCACGTTACCCAACTTAGGCTGCCCATTCTGTACAGAATCCGATCTACCATTTCTGACGCAGAAGCTGCGGTTCAACGAACTTGGTTTCTCGAAGGTGCTCACTATTTTCGTGTCCTTAAGCTTGATGCAGTTCTGGAAGCTCAAGCTGTGCTTCAAAGCCTTAGCTTGACAATTATCGTTACAGATGTAGTTGCCAGAGTGCAGCTTTAGAGACTTTGGAGGGGTGAATCTATTTTCTAGCACTCCGCACTCGGGCATATTTTCTACATCCGTTGATATATTGTCCAGGTCCAGCATCGTTTGCATTTTGACCAACCTACTTTGGGCCCTAATCGAGTCCTGGCTGGAGGACTTGGAGCTCTCGCGAAGAATAACGCTTTTAAGCGACTCCTTAATCCTCGAGGTACTTGTGCAAGCGAAGCTCTGAGACTTCTGTACCTTAGAACGCGACTTGGAATCGTTGCTCTCCAGGTCGAGAGACCTGGACGTCGATTTCAGCAACCGGTTACCAAAGGTTTCGAACGACTCGTCGTGCCTAGATAAACCGTACCTGTACTCCTCGATCTTGGAGTGCAGTTTTAACTTTTCAGGGCCAAACAGGCTCCGTTGCCTTCTGATCGTTCCCGTTCCTTCCCCTTCCTCTATCGCCTGCTCGAAACTATTCCTCGACACAAAGCTATAGGAAGGCGTGCTGTCCTCTATGCTACCGTAACTACGCACTAGCTTACCTCTTTTACGGGGTACTCTAACGTCTACGGGAGCGTCTTCTACAGGTACAGTCTTCCCCTCGTCACTGGGCAACTTAACGTTTATAGATCCGGATCTGTGACGCGGTTCGACGTCCATTTTCCCAGGCTTCGAGTCTACGTCCAGGGACTTCGGCTTGGCGAAGTCGATCTTTGCACCCACGGTGGTCACTCCGATGTCTGAGCTAGCTTTTGGACGTTCTTCAATATCAGAGTTCGCCTTGGATGGAGCGCCGATATCTGACGGGGGCTTGGAAGGATCCATGTCCGAGGTAAGGGACTCCTCAGAGTCCACGATGCGCTCCAGTGCTTGGGTGGAGATTGCTGATGACAGCGGTCTTGCTCCTGGAGGAAGGGGTGCTGCTCTTTTTTTTCGCAGACCTGTCGAAGAAGAGATCATCAGTGTACGCAAACAATTTGAGGGCAAGAACATCCACAAAATTGGGTAACAAGTAATTCAATGCATACAGGTAAAAATTGATCGAACCCGTGCGCCGATAACATTAACACATTTCTTATAAACAATTTACAGATCGATACAAAGATAAATATTTATAAATACATACAGGGGTTGGAAAAAACAGTGGAAACATTAACAACAACGAGTACATTAAACATACGTACAGTGGCGAGTATACATATAAAAAGGGAAATATGAAGTCGTCAATTTAATGTGATGGTACAAAGAGCTTGAATCGATTTTTCAGAGGTACTACGTTAAACTACATTTATTAAGCTTTCGAAATTTAAATTTGTACTATTACATTAAAATTATACCCTCTTTATATGCTCACCACTGTATATGGGACCAAGATGATTGTCAGTTATGAACCAATCAAACGACACAGTATCTGTCTAGATGGTCTAGTACAGTTCTTAACCCTTTAATGTCAAACTAAGTAACGTTACTTAACCTTCAACTAACTAAGGAACACGAAATGAACAGAATTTTTCTAATATTAAATTCGTTTAATAAAAACGAGTACCATTACTACAACGCCTGTACTTAAGATCAGACTTCCAATACGTCATTGTAATTGTTGCATCATCAACAATTAATGAGGAGAGACCTTTTGAGGAGGTCTGGGACAATACTACACAAGGAATTCTACCTGTAGAACTCAACGAGGTGCTGCTAATTCCCCGGGAAAGCGTACCAGGCACGCTAGCCAGATTGCTGAGGCTCTTACTAGACTGAGAGGTCTGTGCCAGCTTCCTCGGTGTTTCTGACGGCAGCCTGCCTCTTCTGGGAAGGGTTTCTGGGAGTCTCCCAGCAGAATCCGGGTTGTCGCTCAACACAGACGCCTCGTGGTACCCAGAACTGTCGCTGCTGTTACGGCTGTGACTTATGACTACCTTGTCCTTGCAGGAATCCCCTGCATTCTCCTCGGAACCCTGATTCAGGTAAAACAAATTTTATTTTTCATAAAGATCCGCTGTCTAATTAGTAGCTCAAAAACAGGCTCTCCAATTATAAAAAATACTAATATTCCGCTTCTGTAAAGGTGGGATTTCCTAGGTGCGTTTTGCGATCCATACTCCATTCGTCGTAACTCCCTTGGACAACATTTAGTGGTGCATTTTTTGCATTGTTGTTGGTGCAACATTTAGAGATCTCGAAGCGAAGAAACAAACCCAAACGTGTGCGTCGAACAGCTACAGAAAATCGATCGATGCACGTGTTTGAGTTTGGTCGATGCTCTTGCCTCTTTCTTCTGAAGTAAAAAACAAGGAAAGATATACCAAATCGCATCGTAGCAACGCAGCTGCTCGCGTTCTGATGAAGTATGACGAATGGAGTATAAGAGGCGCTGATATCGCAAAACGCAGCGTCAAAACGCACCTAGGAAATCCCACCTTTAGACTGCTCTCTGCTAAGATAAGAGCTCCAGTCTTTACTTACTTCCGGCTGAGCCTGAACAGGCGGTTTCGGAGCAGGTCTCCGTTTCCTCAGCGGCCTAGCAGGCGGTTGAAGAGGACTAGTGCTTCTGCCAGTCTCGTCGCTCCTAGCTGGCGATGCGCTTCGACCGCCTAAGCTGTCCGTGCTCAAAGAACACTCCTTCGACTTCTTGAACACAAACCCGAAGACACCTTGCTTGGCCTGTTGCCTCCTCCGCTCCTCCTGCCTGTGCAGAACCATTATGTCCTGCGTGCTGAGAGCCGAGCCTAATGTTCCTCCTTGTTTGGCGTACAACGTCACCTCCTGGAGGTGATAGTCTTGCAGAGACAGCGAGAGGTCCAGGGTGCCCAAGTTTGCTGGAAAGAGACAATGATGTATGTAGATGTTAGTAGAACATCAAAAAGAATTTGTTCGACTGGTGTACCAGGCTGTATGGGATTCATCCAGGACAATAAATATTGTTAGTAATATAAGCAATTTAGAAAATTCCTGGTTGCGTTCTACTCTAAATAGCTTGAGTTTTATCAAGTGTACCAAGTTGAAGATTTTAATGGGGCAAAATATCAAACCCCTAAGGATTAGAAAGGGAGCTATGGTCGTCGACCTATGCTGTAATCCAAAATAAAAGTGCGATAACTGAGTAGGAGATCGAAGTTAATTAGGACACCTTCGGAGGAGGGTTCGCAGGAATTAATTAAAGCGACCGGCAGAGAAATTCCCGTGGAATCGGGATTGGCCGATGGTGCGAGCTCATCCTAGAAGGGGATAGCAACGCTGAGCATGCGAACAGAGACCGTGCACGGTTAACGACTAGGTGTAACAAGTGGAAGAGCCGGCCGCGGCAACCTTGCGATAGCGATCTTAACACAACTGGCTGGTGTAACTAGCTAACTGAAATATCTCGTGCACCAGCACACGTAAGGACTCGGCGTATACTGGGTGTCCTAGAAGTAGCATATTCCTGATGCACATGGAAAACAAAAAGACCTGAAACACACTTTGGAGACTGAGACTTTGTTTTCGAGATGTTAAGATGTTTATCTATTGGCTGCTACTTAATGTTATATCACGACTAGACTACGGATTCTACGAATTTATGACAAAAATGAGTAGATGAAGTATTAACAGATATATTTTTAAAAATTCTTGAAGTAGAAGTTGAATAATAAATAGTGGCTGTAAGGTGGCTAGCGATTGATCTACTTTGTTGCATTCTACTTTTCCACACGATTGGCTGAAATCTGGATCGTGTCACATGCTGAAGACTCTCATATAAGAAGACTTTCATACGCGCGCGCGGTCGACGGGAATGCAGAATTTCAGGGAAATCGGATTGCGAAGGCCTGTTATGTACATGTTATGTGCATATATGTATATCTATATTTATATGCACGGTCTGAACGGCTTCAGAAGCCATATTGTTCCGCGCAAAACGAGCCGTGGAGCCACTGACTTTTCGAACCTGATACCATTACACCATTTGTTTTCTTTTTATGAAACATATTCCTCGTTTAATGAAAAAATGATTCTCAAATACTATATATATTTGCAGATACTTTCGATGGTGAATTTCTTTATTCGAAAAACGTAATAAAAGGATATAAATTCTCTATTATTAGAAGGCCATTGTTTAAAGATATTTTCCACATTCTGGGACCAGTTGTGGCTGGAACGACCACAGAAAAATATTACTGAATCCTGTGATCCGGGCCATAATGGCGTCAAGAATCGTGAAACTCTCCGATTTAAAATATTCACGTCGATTCGATCCCTTTTACGAGCGAACAAGTACAGTAACAGGCGATTCACGATCACTCGAATGAATCACAGTTCATTAATATGCTATCTATATGTCCCCGAAGGCTCGATCGACGTTTTTTCGGTAATTGCTGGTCGATACCCACGGATTGAGGAGCGTGTGTTTTTCCTCGTTGGCGCGAGTTTATCAGAAACCGTGGAACTGTTTTCGCCGATAAGTTAATAGCGAAGGACCTGCATAATTTTATTTTATTCGCCGATGCTTGCCAAACAGGTCTCGAGGAAATAAACAAGAAACCGCTTCGGGGAGAGGAGAGAGAATATTTCAAGCGATTCTGAATGTAAATTACTAAATGGAAATCCAACATGGCGGACGTCACACCCTCCGCTTGGAAATATTCGTCCTGAATTATTAACAAAATAATATTTTTCCTCTATTTATTTTGAATAAAAGAAATGTATATGTTTTTTATCTGCATCGTTATTGTTAGACCGAATCAGTTTATTAATCAATTACTTACGAATTTTATCATTACACCATAGTCAAATACAATCCTTTAAATTAACAAGTGATCTTGTTATTTCTATGGAAAATTGATTGAATAACCAAAAATTGAACTATCAATTATTAATCTCTAAAAGAGTACTAATTAATCACCGGAAGGCAACGAGTTACTAACATTAAAACCGGTACAGTGAAAATGATTAAGACAAATGTAGACATCTGTAACAGTAATTAATGATAGATTTTGTCGAGTAATTAAGACATTAGCAAATAGTAGTTCTCAGTGAAAGCAAAGGAGTATTATCACTCCAGGAAGTGAGGAAAAATCATCTGATAATTGTGCTCGATTTTATTGGCTGGAGACTATTACTTGAGAACATGATAGTCTACAATCTTACGGTTGGAGACATAGATAGATTTGCTTGCGTTTGATATTTAAACCGGTAGCACTGACCAGTTCGTAAATTTTTAGCTTTATAACAGGTCCGAGCACCTAATCTTAAGAAAAATAAAAAATATCTTATCGCCGAGACGCAGATTGTTTAGAACGAACTGAAAAACAGGATCTCCTTAGTACACTTTCAACTTTTCATTTATTTATAAGTGAAACTTGAATGCTAAAGTTCCAAACAAACAAAATTCACTTTCTCCAGTCGAGATCATTATTGCATATATGATGCTTCGATACAAATAATACTTAAATAAAGCATTATACTAGTTCTGGTTTTTTAAAAAATATTACTCAAAGGGGTTGGTCGTCTAAAAAATCAAATAAATTTCTCTAGGCACAGTGAATTATATAAAATTTAAAATGTAGCAATTTATGGAACGTCTTGTAATTTTACCTGGATGACGAAGCTCGTATTTGCTCCTATCCAAATTTTTCTCACGACAGACTTCGTCCAAAATTTCGCCCAGGTTCATTTTTGGACTGACTCTGGACACGTATAGTTGATTCCTTGGTAGATGCACCTGCAACAATTGTACAAATATTCAACAATCATCCAAATCGCTAACCGATTGATCGTGTGTCATGGATAGGATTGACAGAAATAGAACAATGACGTGATCAGGTTTTATCGTTGCTCTTATTGCGAGGTAGATAAAATAGTGATTCTCTTTTTACCTGCAACCTGAAAGTCGTTTCGAACGGTTGATTAGCCTGCTTCGTCTTCCGGGGTACGAAGGTTCCCTGTTTTGGTAGCAATTTTACCTGCAACATTAAGCATCGTCAAACATGATTAACACACTACTCTTTTATTTGTCTTTGGGTACCATTTGGTAGCAATTATTTTATCTACAGTCGATGTGAAAAGTATTCGTACACCTTTTAAAAACGAATAACTTTTTCAAAATTCGACCCAACAGCTTGAGTTTTTTTGAGACGTTAGAAGGATTAGTTTACTAGCTAATATGTAAATAATTTTTTTTTATTGTTATTGGTCGTAATTGCGAAAGAAAAAGTAAAGGTCACGATTTTTAAATTTTATCTGTGCCTGTAATGAAAATTTCAAACATGTATTTTGTAAATCTAAGTAAGTTATACACATGTACAAAGTTTCATTGAAATCGGTTGACGCATAAAAAAGCTATGGGCATTGTAACATGTAAAAATCTTTGAATTTAGGGGTTTCGAATCATTTAAATCGCGGAGTCTTACAATTTTTGCTGTTTTCAATCATTTATATTTCGTAACAACCTCGATCGATTTCGATTACGAAATGCACCTTATAAATTTTCACTACAGGCACAAATAAAAAAATTAAAAATCGTGACCTTTACTTTTTCTTTCGCAATTACGACCAATAACAATAAAAAAAAAATTATTTACCTATTAGCTAGTAAACTAATCCTTCTAACGTCTCAAAAAAACTTAAGCTGTTGGGTCGAATTTTGAAAAAGTTATTCTAGACTGTATGTGTTTCTGTAGCAATCCTTTTGTTTGTCATTTTTCGGTAGCAATTTTATCTGTAATATCGTCAAACTTGATTAACAAATTTTTATCGCAATTGCCTTTCTCGATTTTAAGAAGGATATTATTTAAAATTACGAGCACTGTTTCACGAACATTAATGCTACCACCTTGTCTTCCTTCTTCGCCGCAAGTCAGCGAAATAACAAGGTAGAGATTTGAGGATTTCTGCGGAAGGGACTTAATACGTTCGAGGATCACACGGTTCTGGGAAGCCTAGGGCACTTCCTCAAGAGCAGGCCTTCATTTTCTCAAGAAGAAAAAGTGAAGAAGTAACGACTGTTCTTAGGACAGCTACAGAAACTACCGATCCCTGTGTTTTTCAACTAATATTGCAACTTACGCGCCCCAGGAAGCAAACAGTACATTTCAGTTATTTTTTATAATAATTTTTTCTGTTTTATAATTCTATCCTATACCATATAGAGTCTGCAGTATTTACCTGAAGTGCATCTAGTGCGCCAATAGGTGTATTCGGTTGATGAGGTAGAACCATACCACGCTCTCCTATAGCTTGCAAAGTATAACTGGAGGCTGTCAACTTGTGAGCTGTTGCTATCTGCACGAGGAGGTCCATCATCGGCGTACTGTCAACAGAGGTTCAAAATTATCATGAAAATTTTACCAAAACTGTTACCATTTCGTATAATACGACATAAATATAAAAATTCGTTAAAGAAAAAAATTATTTATATAATAAAGATATTTCTAAATAAGAACGATAATAAATTGTTTTAAATACGAACACATTTTTCGAACGAAGTCCTGCAGCATTTTCAGAAGAATCATTCTCAAAAATTATTTTTGTTTTAGTCTAGGCGATGGTTATAAGACGCAGCCCCTGGAAAGTGACTTTATCGAGCGGGCTCGGCGAAACGACGATCTCCCGACGGATCAGAGACAAACATTTCTCCTCGGAGCAATTCAATGTTAACTTTCTTTCAAGCGGAGCATTTCTCGCGCCGGTGAACGCGTCATTAGTCATGACAGTCATGACTTTTGCGATGCGGACCCGAGGAACACGTGGTTTTCCCCTTGTGAGACGGCGTAAAACGGCTAAACCACGACGACCCGAATTTCTGGAAAGCGCGAGGAGCAACGTCGCCCGATAGAAAAACGTCCGAGCGACCGAGGAGACCAGGGAAAAACTGATCTCGGCTGAATTTCTCCTTGGCTGTTGGTGTCGTTAGAAAGCACCGAGGATGATTCGCTACTGTGCGATAGAAAATTCTGAATGGGAATCTTGTTGCTCGGAACACCGTTACTTTCCTTGCGACTGTATTTTAAACCTTAACATTTATGATATTACACTAATCACTGTAAGATTCGATACATATGAAAGAGACGCGCATGTGAAAAATTTATTCCACTTCAATGACAATACATTTTTATTTTCAATGATTTTTTTATGGAAGTATTAGCATCATATTCCTCACGTTTTCCTGATTAATATGAGTACCGACACGACCCACTTCGGATCATATTCGCCTGTGCAATCCACAATTTCCGTAGAACGATTGGTTAGTTCGCATAATCGATGTTCTGCTGTATCGTGGATTAAACTAGTAAAATAGGATCGAAAGTATGTCGTGTGGGTACTCATTTTAATCAGTAAAATTTCACGTATATATGTCGGTGAAAGTATCTTTAAAAAGTTATTAATAATAATGTTAATAAAAATGTTCAATACTGCTACGGATCAATGAAAAATTTTTAAAATAACTAAGTATTAACTACAATCATTGAACTACATTCGATAAAATACTTCCGCAATTTAAACAATTATTTTTAGATATTCTAACAATTTTATCAAAAAAGTTGAGTACAAAATTATACAGCCAGTCTTGGATTCTATTAAATTCCACAACTTCTTGTTTGGCGAAAGAGAAATTAGCATCAGCAAGACTCGCAATCTGCTTATGACCATGTCTATTAGTGTACACGCAATTACATGGAACTGAGTATTATATGGTAACATATTTCACATGGAATTACGCATAACAGTCTTTAGCAGAGCTTCTCTGGAGCAAAATCTAATCTAGCAAATCTGTAACCTATCATCAGATTCCAAGGTCCGTTTAATTTAAAACTAGAAAAACGAGCGAACACTGTCCCAGAAAGTCACTGTAATTCCAGATTAACAACCGAGCGCTTACTGAAAGCGGCTTATTTATTTTTCCGCATTCCAGTTTTCTCCAATTTTATCGGACCGTCGCATTTAAACCAATTCAATCGAGTATTTATAGAATTGCTGATAAATATTGTTTGGCAGTAAACATTTTAAGCGGTTTAACGAAATGAGATAAATAATAAAGAAATTGTGAACTCTCTTAGAATGTTATGGACTATCCGTTTGTGCCGGAGCGGATCTCGTGCAACAAATCGATTTTATTTAAAAAAACCGGACCGTTAGACGATCTCTTTGTGACCGTGCGTCTTCCGAGTCCTTTCTTCGTGGGAGAGAACGTGTGAAAATTGCGTAACCGTGAAGACAGGTTCTTCTGAACCGATCCGTGCTCTCTCGAGTAGAAACTCGTAAATTAGAACACCTGACAAGAGAAGCTTCTTCTCGCCAGATGCGTTCAATTACGTCCCGAACAATAATATCGTTCGACACAAATTCACGCTTTCGAGTTGAACCACTTAACTAATAACTGTTAACGATGAGCAACGAAATGTAAACTTTGTGAAACACGTCCGTCAATAATGTCAGCACTAACGATACAAAGGATAGCAAGTAAATCGAACATCGACGGCAGTGGTATCGCTGAAACAATACTAATCCAACGATAAAAAAATTATGGTTTCTACTGATTTTTGATAGATACTTTTACCGACATGTTCGTGACATTTTTCTGATTAAAATGAGTACCCACACGACATAGTTTCGATCCTATTTACTCGTTTAATCCACGATACAGTAAAACATCGATTACGCGAACTAACCTATGGTTCTACTGCATTCGTGGATTGCACAGGCAAATACGCTCCGAAGTGGGTCGTGTTGGTACTCATTTTAATCAGGAAGACGTCACGCGTATGATGGTAGTAATTTCATTAAAAAATTATTAAAAGTAAACAAGTTTTATATTGAAAAATATGTACCTTCTTTGCACCGTGACCCTCTGAGTTTGTTGGTGGTGTTCATGAGGCAACTGGACCAGAAGCTCCATACTTCCGGCCAGCATGTCCGCAGGCGTATCCTCTGTCACGGTTAGAACCATTCTGGATGGCCTCTCCTCTCGATTCCTGAAAAATGAAACAAACTTTACTATAGTAAAATATAAAATACCAAGAAGATAAATAAAATTTTATAATCAAAGAAGAATGTTCGGTTTTCATAGATTGTCAAAGTTCCAAGTGTCAGATCTCGGTGTTAGCGCCGCAAGTGTTAACTTGTCAACACTAATGGCCAGATTCTGCGACGAGTAACTGGATATACTGGAACGGCGACACTTGGAAGACGAAACGCACGATAAAAACGAGAGGATCGTTTCCCATAACTCAATCTGCCTTATCGTTCTCTTGTGTCGGACGATGCAGACAGATCAGTTACCATTTACGTGTGCGCCACTGGTCACTGCTCTTGGTTTCGAGACTGCATCAATTTCATAGAATTAATCATTTTACAGAATTTTTATAATTCAATCATCTGATTCGTTAATATTCAGGCTGTTCATTTGAAAACTCTCCAGCCGAATATCTCGAAAAGGTACCAAGGTCATTTGAAGGTCAACTTTGTTTTTTCAAATGGAAACCTATATTTTTTATTATGGGATCTTATTGTACGTAAAAAGACCAATAATTTTCGTACAATAAGTACAATAAGATCCCATAATAAAAAATATAGGTTTCCATTTGAAAAAACAAAGTTGACCTTCAAATGACCTTGAAAACGCCACCCAAATAAAAAACTGATACTGCCCCCCCTTTCCCCCTCGAAATCCTTGGACACGTGGTTTACACTTTTTTAATATCTTTCATATTTTTCGAGATATTCGGCTGGAAGGTTTTCAAATGAACACCCTGTATGTATACAATATATTAGGGACATTTGTGCCATTTTTTTTTTGTGGACATAGTCAATGTTGAAATTTTTGTATTCTTTTATGACCTGTTACGGACATTTATCATTTTTCATATACAATTATACACAAATGCCGAAGTACCATTTTTTAATCAGTCAATATAACATCTAAAACATACAAATAGTGACAGTGTAATCGTACATAATCTTTAATAGCACCTTTCACAATCCACGTGCTACAGGAAAATTGTTACACGCATAATTCCCCGGCCGTTTCCTCATTAGATTGATTACTATACTCCGATTTCGAAATGTAACGATTTTTTCCAGGCTATCATCATCCGACAAGGCAAAAACCTGGCCAAGGCAAGCCGGTGTATCTCGAACACGATTTTTTTCTCCGTTCCATTATATAATGCAATTATGCAGCGTCATCGGTCGAGCTTAATTACACTTTGTTTCGTGACACGATAATTACGAGACACCTCGTGAAACGTCTAGCTCCGGATGCCAGCTCATCGAGAGACGATTTATTTTATTTATTTTCTCCGTTTTCCTCGTTACCGACCACCGGGTCTCGTTATAATCCCCTTTTCCGAGGAACGAATAACTGGCCACGGTGTTATATAACTGCAAAACGAAACCATAATCCCCCGTGAAAATCATGCCAATTGCTCGCGGTTCGTGAAATTGCGATAAAACTGATCGCACGGAAATAGTGTCTTTTTCGATGCGGAATGTCTGTTTTTGTCGATTCTATGGAAGAATTAGGATCATAAGGCTATGGGAAAAAACCAGTTTAGGCGAAATTAGGGGGGGTTTATGTCATCATTTTACTACCGGACCATTCGCCTAGTTGACTATCCGGCTACTTGACAAACAAATATTTCTGCAGCGCTTTCATTGTTCGTTTTCGAAGAAGCGCCATGCGTCTTCGAAATTTTTTCGCCGGAGATCCGCGGATTAGATTGTCGCGGCAGATCGTCCGAAAAAAGCCGCTTTCCTTTCAGTGATTAAGGAAACATTAATCACAACGACGTACACCCGGGGGTCGTGAATGAATCTTATCTGGGGATCGCGCGGGAAAGAGCAGATTTCAACAGTGATTTCATAAGTGAGCCTCGCTGCTCGGTATGGTTGCGACACTCGCGGGCTGAATGGACGCGACTCTGCCTCGACGAGTGTTAAAACAGTCGTCTACGATCGTTTAAAATTCCTTTGCGAGCAGATGCTGCTGCTTTCGTGTGGTACCACATGTGCTGACAGAGAAGAGACTCGAATTAATCTCACCGGGCAGCGACACGTATCGATACGGTCATACTCAAAACAGGTCTCGCGAACATAGCCGATCTACAGTGGGTGTAAAAAGTATTCGTACACCTTTTAAAAACGAATAACTTTTTCAAAATTCGACCCAACAGCTTGAGTTTTTTTTTTGAGACGTTAGAAGGATTAGTTTACTAGCTAATGTGTAAATCATTTTTTTTTTTATTATTTTATTTTTAAAATTTTTATCTGTGCCTGTAGTAAAAATTTATAAGGTGCATTTGATAGGTATAATGAAGTTATAATACATGTACAAAGTTTCACATGAAAATAGCAAAAATTGTAAGAATCCGCGATTTAAATGATTCGCAAACCCCAAATTCAAAGATTTTTACATGTTACAATGCTCATAGCTTTTTTATGCGTCAACCGATTTCAATGAAACTTTGTACATGTATATAACTTACTTATACCTACCAAATACACCTTATAAATTTTCACTACAGGCACAGATAAAAAATTTAAAAATCGTGACCTTTACTTTTTCCTTCGCAATTGCGACTAATAACAATTTTTTAAAAAAGTTAATTACACTTTGGCTAGTAAACTAATCCTTCTAACGTCTAAAAAAAACTCAAGCTGTTGGGTCGAATTTTGAAAAAGTTATTCGTTTTTGAAAGGTGTACGAATACTTTTCACACCCACTGTACATACGTGTGTAATGTGTTCGTGTTGTTTCTAGGTGTGAATCAGAATGTCGAAACTAGCACGGTACCTATTGACATTGTTCGCCAGTTGGTCATTAATTTTAAATTTTATAAACCATTCGACTCGCCCATTTGCTCCAGAGCTAACTCCGCCAGGATAATCGCAAGTTTATTATTCATGTGTTCAAGCAACGGCTACCGTCTAAGAATGCGCGCGGGCAATTATAAATGTTAAAAAATGCGGCTTCTGTAACAGGCTGATGCTAATGAATTTTCCACTACAATGTGAACACATGCATAATGAACAGTAATTGCCTCTACGCCGTTCTTCCATTTGCTACCCGAATTAATGACTCGAATTACACTTCTCGAAACACACATCAAAAACCAACTACAAACAACTTCCTAATTTTGCTTTCAGAGAGCCTCTTACATAAACAAACGATTCCGTCGGACTATCACGCAACGGAAACCATTATTGCATCAGCGAAACCGATCTCCAAAATGTTAATACTAATTGCTGGACTTCTACGACCTATGATCTCCATGCAAATTTCTGTTATTAATTATTATTTTATTAAAACGTTTACCAACATGTTCGTGATATTTTTCTGATTAAAATGAGTACAAAGATGACATACTTCGGAGCATATTTACCTGTGCAATTCGCGATTGTTTAAACAAACAAACACGAACCAAACTGCGTTGTGTTTGGCCTCATTTCAATCAGAAGAGTGTCACAAATATGTTGGTAAAAGTTTCATAGAAAAAAGTTTCGCTAGAGTAGAGATAAATTTTTCGCAACTGCACACGTCTTATAAATATATTCAGACGTTGCTATCAGTCCGAGAAGAATTCTCGGTGCTCTCACTTTCCCAGACAGCCGTGAAATACCGTGGCAGGTGAGCGCGAAGATTATCGGAAATTAATAAATCCTCGGTCGCCGAGGAGGAGGACGGGAGCACGTGTGTATCCACGTGACTCGAAACGCGACTCGAAGCGCGTCCCTAGAGCAATTCACGACATTGCTCAATCGGATTCCGTGGCCGCACACGTTCTCCACCACGAGGTCCGCAGGAAAGAAATGTAGTAATGAGCCGGCAATGCGTGCCCAAGAGACGCCTGCGAGTAATTCCGCTCTTGCAACACGGTGGCCTAACAACGAAACTGTCCACAGTTGCGTTGCAGAAACCACCATCCAACAAATCCTTTTCCAGCATCCTCGGAAACAACTTTTTAAAAAATGGGAATAGGTCAAAACAAACACGATCGATTGAACAGGTTAAAACATTGCAGGTGACTGGCAAGTTGCTCTGACATGGCTTGACATCGTTTGAATCAAGTTTAACGAAGTTTGAATCAAGTTCAACGAAGTTTGCATCGAGTTCAACGAAGTTTGAATCAAGTTCAACGAAGTTTGGATCAAATTCAACGAAATTTAAATCAAGTTCAACGAAGTTTGGATCAAATTCAACGAAATTTGAATAAAGTTCAACGAAGTTTGGATCAAATTCAACGAAATTTGAATTAAGTTCAACGAAATTCGAATCGAGTTCAACGAAGTTTGAATCGAGTTAAGCGAAGTTTGAATCAAGTTCAACGAAGGCCAAATTATGTTCAACCAAGTTTGGATAAAAATTCAACCAAGTTTGGATAAAAATTCAACGAAATTTGAATCGAGTTCAACGAAATTTGAACCGAGTTCAACGAAGTTTGAATCGAGTTCAACGAAGTTTGGATCAAATTCAACGAAATTTGAATCGAGTTCAACGACATTTGAATCAAGTTCAACGAAGTTTGAATCGAGTTCAACGAAGTTTGAATCGAGTTCAACGAAGTTTGAATCGAGTTCAACGAAGTTTGGATCAAATTCAACGAAGTTTGAATAAAGTTTGAATCGATTGAAGCCTCTAATGAAAATTACAGGAACTTGTCGTCATACATAAAATTGCAGACCTCGCACCATACTGTTTGCAAATTATTAATAATACCTTCGCTATTCCTAAATCGACATGTCCTTAATCTTCGACCAGTTTGCTGCTACTAGGAAGGAACTAAGGAGCGTCCGCGCTTATGTCACAAAAAAAACGGCCACTCCTTCGCAAACGAACGCCGCCCGTCTATGACTCAACAATGTTCTTCTGGCGGGTTGGTTAACGCACGCTCGCGTCCCCGTGCGTTGCGTGCGTGTAATTAAGAAGTGTCGATACCTGCATTCGCCATTTGTAGCCGGGTTTACGTAAGCCAGCTCCTCGAGAGCTCCGAAATTATGTAACGGTGCCATTCCTCCGGTAATCGTCGTGTACCCCTGTCTCTCGCCGGTGATTGATACTGAAACGGGAGGCGCGTGGATCTCAATTTGCTTTCTAGGATCGAGCCGGGGACGATGATTTAGATCCTCGACGATGCCTGTCGGCCGAGAAGAAACCGCTCGAACGAATTTTCATTTGTCAACACGTCGAACCCGACCCCGGCTCATTCGTCCCGCCACCGGTGATGATGGGAAACCGACGATTGTTGGATCGTTCTGATAGTTGCTAAACGTTTACAGACATATTCGTGACGTTTATCTGATTGAAACGAGTACCCACACGACATAGTTTGGATCATATTTCCGCAACATCGATTATGCGAACTAACCAATGGCCCTACCGCAATTGTGAATTTCCCCGGTAAATATTCTACGAAGTGGGTCGTGTTGGTACTCATTTTAATCAGGAAAACGTCACAAATACGATGGTAAAACTTTCATACAAAAGATCCATTAAAAATATCGTAGTATCAGCAGGAAATTAGGTATTGTTTCAATTTTGCATTTCGCTGTACGTTCACCGGCGCGAACGTTACGGAATGAACTCTGTTGGAACCGCAAGCAATCACGGGGAGGTGTACCTGCTGCACTTTACGTAACAGCATGCGGGCGAAATTAATGGTAATGCGTGCGAATATTGCACGGTGCGCGGAATCCACCGCGGTGCGCTCATTAAGGATTTTCGTTACGTGCGCATTGAACTGCGCGACGCGGAGCCTGTCGAACGCATGTTGCATTGTCCTAACGGTGGCACGTGATCATTTTCCCAAAGGAGGTCTCGTGACGGCCTCTTGTAACAGTGTTGTGCTATCAACAAATTCATGCGCACTTCCATTTTGAATCATCAACACTGACATTAAAAATGCATGTGGGAACTAGGAACAGGGAAATTCAACGTTCCTCGGAAAATATTCTCGTCTATACTTACAGCAATTAAAAGTTTCGTTACTCAAGCGTTCTCAAGACTTAGGACAAACCTTAAATTCGATGACAATGTCTTTAAAAAAAAACCATCGACTACGAAGTAAATTCTGCGCGATTTCTGCCAACGGGACCGCGACGAGTTCTTCATCGAACTTCCTCGAAATGCTCGTTCTTCCTCGAGTTCCTGGCAGCCGAACCGATCCTGCGCGATCCTTGGAGGATAATTGACCAATCCGTGGGCCCGAGAATTGCCAGTTCTTCCTCCATTACCCGCGAGGACGTTTCCCCGACGATTCTCGCGCGCGATTCGGTCCGTCGGCCACGCCACGGTCGCAGAAAATATTTCTCTTTTTCATCGCCGGTTTTTCTCGGATCGGTAACACGGTTCCCCCTGCGGGTTTTATTGGAAATCTGCCGGAAGAGCGGTTTACAGCGAGATCGGGCTTTTTGTCTGTCGCCAGGAAATTAGAGGAAAAGCCAGGCCCGACAGGACGCTTTCCATTCTTTTTCTCCGCGGAGAAAATAACGTGGTACATAGATCGTTACGATCGTTTTTGCCGAATGATCGCTCGGATAAGATGGATCGCGAGCAATCTTCTCAAATGCTTGATCTTCGCACGAATTTGCAGCAATTATTCTAGGAAAATCTGTTATATGAAAAATATTGATTTCAGAGAACCACAGAAGACAATTTTATGATGACAATGGACCGCTATAGCTCTGAGCAGAATCATCATTCGTGCATAAAAAAAAATCCCGTATCTTCTTCAACGATTTACGAATGAGCCTACAAAGTTTCAATCCGATTTGTTATTCGATGTCGCTGAAAAAAATTCAGGAACGTATAGTTGTTTAGCGACGATCGAACTGTACAGGGAGACAGGTGACTGAGAACTACGCGATGTTAGGACATTTATTACTCCGGACAGAATGATCATTCACGCGTGAAAAAAATCCCGTAAGTTCTCCAAAGATTAACGAACAAACGCACCCAGTTTGAAACTCATATGTTATTCAGTGTTGCTAAAAAAAAATCAGAAATGTTGCGTTGTTTCGCGACGATCGAACTGTAAAGAGAAACAGGTGACTGAGAATTATGCGACGTTAGGACAGCTGTAACTCCGGACAGAATGATCATTCACGCGTGAAAAAAATCCCGTAAGTTCTCCAAAGATTGACGAATACACTCGCCAAGCTCGAATCCGATATGTTATTCGATGTCGGGGGAAAAAAATTGAGGAACACTATAGTTGTCTTCGAAGGATCGTAGAGAGGAAACAGGTGAACGAAGATTCGATGGATCGTTTCATTCATAATCTTTTGGAACGACTTGCGCCGTGGTAAACAGACTGGAAAGTGGTCAATAGTTCCTCGGGCAGCCTCGATTGAACAGGTGGAGGACTAACGGGATGCGCTGTTGGAATTTAGGAAGGCCGAGGCCCGGAGCTATGGGGCGGAGGACGAGTCTACTTCTCTCTGTTCAACATTCTCAGCCCGCTTATGTAATTTTCGGGGGTGTGCGTCGGCTGCAATTGACCCTCGAGACCATAATCCGTCGATATCTCTTAAGAATGATCGCGCATCGAACCCAGAATCGGCATAGTTCGTTTCTAACTCCATTATTTTGTACAATTTTCTGCCATCTTGTCACCAATCCTGCCACACAACTCACAAAAAAGAAATTTACACCACACAATGTGTCTCTTCGTATCAAATTATTTTTGTTTAAAAATTTTTTTAATAGGATCAGTACTTTACACGGTAGAGAACATTATGTGGAGTGCGGCGGGTGGGCGGAGCGTCAAGTGGGCGTGGCGAAGACGCTCCCAGCTCCGTGGAGCGCCACAGCGATGCTCCACGGGGCAATCGATGCATACGTGACAATCTCGAGGCGCCGTTCGGCGTTTTCCGCGCGTGCTCGCACGGTTCACGGAACGCGACAATATGTGGCGCCTACCGATGGAATATCGAGTGATGCCCATGTAAAAATAAGTATGTGAACGGTGCTCGCTTCCCCCATTTGTTCCGAGAAGCCTAAGTCGCTCTCAAGGCGGCTCACGTGGCCAACCAGTCGTTTTTTCGCTCGTGCGTCGAATTACACGCGCGCACACCTGCGCCCGAAAGAATGCGCGTGCGTCGTGTGCCCAACGAGCCGATCCATTGTTTTCTACCCGAGCCGCGAAACTCCCGTGAGAACCGTCTTAAACAATACGACGATTCTGTGACTAGGGAAAAAAATATCGCTCCAATTCCCCAGAGCGGAAGCGCATTTAAGATGGAATCCCTAGAAATCCAGGTTTCTATCTTGATTCGTACACCAGATAAATATTTGTTCCATTGCTTTTTGTATTAACAAATGTTTAATGCTAAAATTTCAAGATCCGCGTCTATTGCTCTCTAATAATTGATCGCTGAAATAGCAACTTCAGTGATCTTGAAATGAATCGGAACCAAAAACTCTTTCGTTTTAATTATTCTTAGATGACACATTTGCCACCATATTCGTAGCGTTTTCCCGATTAAAATGAGCCCCAAGATGACCCACTTCGGAGAATATTTACCTGTGCAAATCACGATTTAAATATTCTCCTAAGTGGGTCATGTTTGTACTCGTTTTAATCAGAAAATTGTCACGAATATCATGGTAAAAAGGAAATAATTACGAACAAAAGCGTTTTAAAAGTACACAAATTTTTTTCGCTCCACAAAGAAAGGGTGGATGAGAATTAAGCTGAACACCCGATGCACGTGCAAGGTCTCTCACATCCGCGACAACACGAAACAAGTGGCATCCTGGGCAAAAGGAAAAAGGGGAAAAAATGGATTTAACGACGCGTAGATAATTGCAGGATTAAGATGGTAGATCGTAGGCGATCTTAAAGGCATAACACGCCGGCGCGCGGCTCTTTCCGTCGGGTATGTAGAGCATTTCCTTTAACACAACCGGTATTTCCATCGCGTGAGACAGGATTTAGCAAAGGAGCCTTCAAACAGACTCTTTGCGGGACTCGTTTCGGAGCTCTTGTCCCCTGTATTAGACTTCTAGCGCCATTTTCGTAGCGCGTCTTTCGGCCATTAGCCCACATTTCCGATTTATTTTCCGACATGCTGTCGCAAGTGGAAATACCCGCTAAATGGGAACGATGTTTTTGCAACCGAATGTCTTTCCGGCAAAGTCGCACTATTTGAGATGATTTGCCAACGATCTAATAGCAGAGTGCCAATCTTCAAGCGTTTGCACTAATTTAAAAAATTGCAATTTGGGGAAACCTTTGCCAATAGAGATTCAATTTTCAAGTAGACAATCTAATAGCAGAGTGCCAATCTTTAAGCGTTTGCACTAATTAAAAAAATTGCAATTTTGGGAAACCTTTGCCAATAGAGATTCAATTTTCAAGTAGACAATCTAATAGCAGAGTGCCAATCTTTAAGCGTTTGCACTAATTTAAAAAATTGCAATCTTGGGAAATCTTTGCCAATAGAGATTCAATTTTCAAGTAGACAATTTAAATTTATTTATCACGATTCTTAAAAACTTTTGTCGATGCAGTGACGATTTTTAGACCGTCCACAATGATGAAAAAATCGCAATTTTACACATATCGACTGCGAGAGACTTTTGCCAATAGAGTAATCGATTTTTAAGTGTTCATGTACACGTGTTAGGTAATCGATTTTTATAAGCGATTTTTAAATTGTTTACGCCGCGGACAATGGTATAATAACAGAGGTAAATTATCGAATATAATGTTGATTAATGACCAATGCGCGACTTACTCCAATCAAAAGGCACTTATGTTAAAGAATAATGAATTGGACGTTTATATTCACCTTTGATAAACGAGGTGGAATGTAAAACTTTTGTCGTGCAAATAATTATAAATGATTCGGTGTATCGTGTCATTGCGACTCGACCGGATAAGATTAGATAAATTTAGTACCGGGGATTTGATTGATGAGACTTTCCTCGCATCGTATTCTACACGATAACTTTATAATGATTGCGATACTAAAACCTGGCAGCAAAGTGTACCGTTCGGGAGCCGATGGCTGATAATTTTCTAAAAGGTTAATAAAAAATGACACTGTTTGTCCGATTCCGTAGAACCTCGATTATCCGAACCGGCGGATTCGGAAGTGGTTATATTCATTTGTGGTATTATTCTGATTACAATGAGACCAAACACTACACAACTCTGATCAGTTTGGATAATCGAGGTTTTATTATATATCGTGGATCAAACGAGCAAATTTAATTCAAAATGTATCGCGTTTGGTGTCATTTTAATCAGAAAACTGTCACGAATAATCAAGTAAAAGTTTCGTAAATAAATAATTGATTAATAACAATATTGATTGTTCCTCTCTCCTAGATTGAGAACTCCCGTATTGAGAACTAGGACAGGATTTCAATCATTTAAATCCAAATCCACATATGGATTAATAAAATCCTTTAAATCGCAGCTAAATCCAACAGTTTATATCGTGATGTATTGACTTTTTTAATGGTTCGTTACTATCATTTAAGAAAAAGTTGCGTGCGATTATATGATTATATGTGATATAATGTATTCCTGTAACTGTCAGCATGTCCATTACTATGTAACTTTATGCTCAGACTTTCTTTTTCTTTTTTTTACGAATATCTTCTATTGTAAACATTTGTATAAAAGGACTTCGGTCCGTAAATAGTAATAAATAATAATAAAATAATTAGAGGGAAAGAACTGTACTGACTCACCGATACGTCGATGTATCCATAGATGAAATATGCTTGTACAGCTTATCACGCGGATCGTAGAACTTTCTTTCGACCGTGGTTGCACATTGAATTAAAGGCGAAACAGACGATTAAAAAAAACGGAAAACTCAGCCTTCGGAACACCGATCCCGATACGTCCGCCGGCGGAATCCTTTCACCGCGCTCGGTTTAATCATTTCCTCGACAACGCGGTCCGAGAAATCGAGATTCAACTGCATTGTGCGCACCGCGCCGGTATCGATCGGTGCACATCGACTGTTGCAAAACGATACCCGGGTGAAAACGGTCCCTTCGCAGAAGCCGATTTTCTAACCCTCGCGCCGCGCCGCGCCGCGCCGCCTTTTTCTTTCTCTTTTCCGTCGACTCGTACTCGCTCACTTTCCCGCAAATCGGCCGACAGCGAATCAGAAAAGCCCGCCGGAGGCCCGATTCGCTTTCGTTCGGAGCCATTCGGCGATTCAGTTACGCGTCTGCCTGTTAGATAGTTTGCTGTACGACCGGAAAAATTGTTAGCAAAATGAGCAGAGAAAGGAGAAATCGTAACAATGTATTTTTGTTGTTATTTCGTGTCGAGAATTTCAGTAGTTATAGACAACTATCGTGTTTGGGCCAGTCTCGCGTTATCGCGAATGCAATCGGTATGAATTTATTTCTGTTTTACACCAATACTGGTTGTAGTACATAATTGTAGTTCATCATAAAAATAATTGTAGTTCATCATAAAAATAATTGTAGTTCATCATAGAAATAATTGTAGTTAATCATAAAAATAATTTTGTCATGAAAATAATTGTAGTTGATCATAAAAATAATTGTAGTTCATCATAAAAATAATTGTAGTTCATCATAAAATCGTATGAAACTTTTTTCTACAATTTTCTGATAAAGTCGTGGTTAAAATTAATGAATTAATAAACAAATGTAATACCACCGGATGACATACATTCAGTGAATGACACAACGGCAGGCTTGAACGTTCATATTCGATTCTTCAGGAAACAAAGTCTGATTTGAATAAATGCCGTTCTGGTGTTTTTGGCACACTTTTTCATGCAGATGAGAAATAGTTTGCATGATTGATGGGTTCCCGCAGTCCGCGTTCGATTAACGCCTTAATGCGAAACCTTGTCGCCCCACATAGCGAATTATGATGGCATCTATCGAGCCGATTACCGGCGGAACCAGGCACGCGGAATAATCTGTTCAAAGGCAGCGGACAGGTTTCTCGGACTCGTCGCGCTCATATTTGCGGATGCCGTCTACTCCCACCGAAGCCAACTAACTCGCTTTTCCCCATTCTATTTTGTTTTTCACGGATGAGGTAACCGCACGAAAAACCAGTATTTCCCAGAGAAATTCAAAGAAACACACGTTTGTATCGAAACAATTTCTTGGCGAAAAAGCGTACCAACGAATGTAGATAATCTTAAATGTTCTGAATGGGCCTGGTAATAAAGTTGTAGAAAGCTACCGAAGAAAGGAATATTTTTGTCTTGCGCCGACAGGAGTGGAAAGTCCGTTCCGTTTAGTGTCGCGAGATAATGATTACACTTTTTAACAATTGTCATTAACCTAATTTTATTTGAAAAGCTTTGCACGGCCTGTTCCTGCGTGTGTTTGCGAAGAAAAATATCTCACGAACAATGATCGAAAATCCGGGACCCAATGGTACGTGTAGAAAATTGGTCGATTCGATCGAGCCCTAAATATCGAAAAGAAAGAGCCATCCTCATCTTCCAGAACACCGGATCCCCTCGTCGAGTCGATTTAAAAACCAGTAGCCAGAGAAATTTCGTATTCCCCTCGCGACTTCTTTCGCTGTTGCTCTTTTTCTGCCACGTTGTATGGAAATGGCGGTGCCGTTACCGAATGTGGAACGAGGGTTCCACGTAGAAGACAGATAGACAGACATACAGACAGACAGACAGGGAGACAGACGGACGAGGACACGAACCTGACCTCACCAAAGAACGAGACGTCTCTCGGCTCTCAGGAGCTCGTAAAACGACCGACCTCAAGGTGAAGCTTCAATGCTCGCCGAAACTTTCTCCGATTTGCTCCTGTTCATGTCCAGGAGAATCTCGACTTCTTTGTTTAAAGAAGGGGGTCCGCTGCTGCTCGGTGGTCTCTCGCGGCAGAGAATTAACGACTCACTTCATCCTGACCAGTTTGTATTCAATGCGTTCATGCCGATTTCTTCTTGTATACATACATATACGCGCGATTATCGTCGTTTTCACCGTAAAAGTCGGCGGTCTTCATTAACACGTCGAAGGCCGCGGGGGTCACCGGTGACCGGCGCTATTCAACCATTCAAAACGCACCGTTAGAGTAACAACTTCATCGTGGAGTGAATAAAGTATGTAAAATAGAGAAGAATCGCCTGCCGTGCGATCCTCAAATAGCATCCGTGTGATTTATGCCCGGTAGTTTAATGACGGTGGACAAACAATATTTCAAATGGAATCTTCTTTTTAATGTTGCTCATTACATAGTTTAGTTCTGCCTACCGTTTCTCTAGTTTGCATTTTATGGTTTTCCTATTGCGGAAGCGCGTTCTAAAAAAGCCGTGACACGTCGATTTTTCGAAAGCGCAAGAAGCCGAAGCATTCACTTCGGTTTCGTTCGCGCAACGAATCGGGCCGATTGAAAATCGAGTTACGAAACATACAATAATAATAATGTAACAATAAGAATTTTCACCGAGAGAATTGTCTGTTGCTCGTTGACCCGAAAGATCGTCGAGATACGGAACATTAGAAACTGCGAAAAGAAATTCGCCGGAGCCGATCGTCCGACCACGGAATTACATAAAATCCCGAGCTAATTTGATTTTTACGTCGATGGATCTTCTGTGCACTTTCATTCGGTGCAACGACGCAGAACATCTCTAGGAAGGGAACGCGCCGTCTACATTTTTTCAACGCATGAAGGAGCGGGAATATGTGTCACTGAACAAGCCCAGGAAAATGTTGAAATTAACATTCCTGAGATTGTAAACATCCTGGAATCAGATTTCCGTGATTAACGCCATTACGAAACTGGTCGGGAACCGCATTCCGAATTTTACATTCTTGTCTAACGTAATAAATCGTCATTATGTTCTAGGCTGCTGATCACCGATGACAGACAGTTATGCAAAATATAGAAACCATCGATTATCTGTCCAACTTTTATTACCGGCACACATTGTGCGAAAAATATAAATGCGATTCATGAAAATGCAGGTAAAATTTTGTTCTCGGACATTGGGGACGAACAGATGGCAATACCTGCGACGGACACCGGTGACCGACATCAATTATGCAATACTACAGACATTCGAAATTTCCAGAGATGATGTTTACAGCGAAGATTTCACTGTTGACTACTAATATATTGCAATATTTGTGACGGACACCTGTGACCGTCACGAACTATGCAATATTAAAGACATCAGAAATTTTCTTAGACCGTGCTCACATGTTTCCACACGTCCCGAACCTAATTTCGACGCCGGTGACCGGTGACCGTCGCAGTGTAACTAAATTTCCCATCGATTATGATCAGCTAGCTCAATGTAGGTTGCCAGAAGAAGCGCGGCAACATGCATTGCAATCAGAACGACGCGGAAGCATGATCCGCGAGCATAAGTATTAAAAAGGTATTCGAGGCGATTTGATTCAACGCTTCAGCGGGCAACACTAAATCTTTCCCAAGAGGATGGGATCGTGTGGCCATCGCTGCATGAAACGCGTCCCTTGCCGTCGCTGCATGGCGAACGATGCGAGGCGGTGTAATCGTTGCTTCTCGGCTCTCGTGACGTAACGAACGTAATTCCATTGGATAACGGTGTTTAATTTAATGACGGCACTAAGTTCGATACATATTTCGCCGAGCATTTCCTCGTGCGACTTTTTCTTGCCATTAGGAATGCGTTCCTTTGCCCGACGATTGTTAGAGGCAATAACCGACACCGGTGTAATAACGCCTGTTCCATTTTATTGTGTAATTATAATTTACATCTGACGTGTTGGAGTTTCCGACAGTTTCAAAATAGCCTCTACTTCTATTGTCCTTCAAGTGACCGAAGGCAGTATAAGGGCTGCAAGCCAGATGCGTCACAAGAGGGTACTACCTGGAAAAACCCCGACGCGCCAGGCTAAGCAGTAAAAATTAGAAAGCGCGCTGTAGCGGATAGACAAGGACTCTGTATCCTTGTTCTATGGTTTGATTTTTAGGCTTGCATTGCCGTGGACATTTTTCTCAAGTCAGTCTGCTGTAGATCCTCTTCAAGGAAAGACGTTCCGTTCCGAGCCGTTAATAAAGTCTTGTTTCGTACAAAACTTTGTCTCAGATTATTTGGTACCCTATTCCAATATGACGCGCGCGCGTTTATTAACGTTCTTAACACGTCGGCCACCAACGTGCGAAGACGCGACGAACGATATTCAATAACTCTAATTAATGCTATTGGCGCACTGGTACGATCATTTGTTACTGTTAAGCACTTTTGCAAATTGTTACATCAACTAATTTTCGACGTTTCGATCTTAATTTAGATCATTTTCAAGAATAATTTTGTTGTAATTGCGTTTGCTTAACTAATAAAATTTTAACATATACTCATAAGAGTTGTTAACCAACATGTTGGTACCAGTGCGCCAATAGCATTAATTAGAATTATTCAACATTGTCGATCGAAATAAGGAAAACCGTGATATTCAATAACGATCAAAGTTCATATTCTGGAGAAGATATCAGCATGAAAATAAAATTATTCTTTGGACAATAAGAGTCACCGGTGACCGGCGGTAACATTCTCATCTCCGATCATTCATTTCCCGTGATAAAATGTAAGCTACGTTAAGCTAGTTGATCGTAATCGATGAGAAGTTGAGATAGACAGTGACGGTCACTGGTGACCGGCGTCAAAATTATGTTCTGGAGTGTGGAAACATGTAAACACGGTCTCTGCAAATGTGCGATGTCTATAATGTTGCATGATTAGTGGCGGTCACCGGTGTCCGTCACAAATATTGCAGTCCGTTGGTTGCTAGTAGTGATCTCGATACAATGTACCGGACGACGTTAATTTTTATATCACGCTTTATATCATATTTTTGCGACGGAGCCCGTGTTCCTATTCATTTACAAGGTATCTTTAATTTTTTAATTACGAGACGGAGAGAGAGAAAAAAGGCCCGACGGTTTCTCAAGCAGGATCTTTTCGCCGATCCCGGCGATACGTCTCCGTCGCGTCGTTCGGATTCTTTTTCTTTTCGTGGCATCGTTTACGAGCAAATTGCATAACGCGGCGCACGAGTAGAGACGATTATGCAACACGCGTAACACCGAACCAGGCGCGATGCACTTCGCCAGGTGGCGGTCTCGAATTTTTCATCTGCGGGTCAGCCAACCTTCCTCATACTCGATTCACCATTTATTTTTCTGCTGCTGTTATTTCTTTTTATTTAATAATTTTGATCACTTGAGAATTATAGAATGTTATTTCTCTATACTGATGTTCGTCATAAATGCGCCAAATCCTCATCCATTCACTTTTCACAGCCTGACTCGCCGGTTTGATCGTCGATCGAGTACCAGAAAGAGATCGAGCGATCGATCGAGAGTTTCTCGACGGCGATCTAGCACGAGAGCCCGGATAGATCGCTAGATCTCTGGACACGCGCCACTTTTTCCCGCGCGTCGATATTCCCATTCCACTTAATTACGTTCCGCATCGACGGGGCCCGCGATGGAAACCGATACCCGTACGCAAAATCGATCCGCCACTCGTTCGATCGAGTATACGTATACAGGCACGTGGTATCATTGATAGTATAGTCTGTGTGTTTCATTCGTTCGTCAATACGAGATCCATTTGTTAAGCTTCCGTTGCTCCTTTTGCGGACTCCCTTCTTCCCAGGCAACGAGAAATGTTACCACATTGTTTCTGCTTCAACTGCGATCCGACGATGGAGAGAGTTGTGAAAAGTTATGGCAGAAATACTATGTATGGAATAGGTAGTGGAATAATCGATACGATCCAAAGAGATCCTAAGAGATCCTAAAAGATCCAAAGAGGTCCTACGAGATCCAAAGACATCCAAAGAGGTCCTAAGACATCCAAAGACATCCAAAGAGGTCCTACGAGATCCAAAGACATCCAAAGAGGTCCTAAGAGATCCAAAGACATCCAAAGAGGTCCTCAGAGATCCAAAGGGTCGTACGAGATCCAAAGAGGTCCTACGAGATCCAAAGAGGTCCTAAGAGATCCAAAGAGGTCCTAAGAGATCCAAAGAGGTCCTAGGAGATCCAAAGAGGTCCTAAGAGATCGAAGAAGGTTAAAAAAGATCTACAGAAGTCTAGGAGTGTCCAAAGAGACCTAGGTAAGCCGAGACCTTCCTGAAGACTTCCTAAGGGATCTAGGAAAATCGTAAAGGATCCAAAGAGGGTTCTTAGACTTCTAAGGATTCTGTAAACGACCTGTAATATCTATCCTTCGTTTATTAAGCCTCTCCAAACCAGGTAGCTATTGTCTTAACAAGACGGCAATGCACTTGCACAACTTCCAGGGTAACTCGATCCTTGTCGCCAGGGTTCCTATCGGTGGGAACTCGGGCATTATGGAAGAGCCATTCTCAACCGAGAGACTTTCCATCCCGGCTAGGAGAACGCGACGACACGAATACCCCCAGAAGAAATATTTAAACTTTTTATTTTGCTAGATACACATTGTTCGAGCCACAGTTGACCATTGTTCTCCATTGTTCTCATGGGATTAATCGCGAAGTGGGTGAAGAAAGTACGGAGAGGAGAAAAAGTTGCTGAACTGGTTCGATGTCGAACAAATTTCAAACCACTTGTTCGATTTTAGCTCGCTATACTCGGTGACCTTGCTGTTAAAAGCAGTCCGGATCTTGAGATTTTTATGATTATTACACTAAACAATTATATAAAAATATATAGAATGTCAAGACTAGTGCGATTTTATTAAAAAGAGGAATTACCCAATTTTTGCATTCTGGTTTTTGTATTCTTCTCAAATAGAAAAATAAGACATTCTAGGATCTCCTCTGACCACATTATGTTGTTTTGGAGTGTAGAAAAATAGAAATTAGTTATGCGTGTATCGCCAGCGAAGAATAATTGAAAAATACTTGTACCACAGAGTACTCCAAGTATACAATAAGGAGTCTCAAGGATACAGAGCGTGGGTTCAAGTTCATTAATTACAAGTTCACGATGGTGGCCGTGCAAATACGCATTAGCGTAACAAGGTCTGCTCGTAACAGCAGCGTATTAGAACAATTGTAGCCTGCAGACCGGCTAGCAATCACAATAAACAATGCCGTACGAGTATATCATTAGCATATGTATTAATACCTGGGTAGAATTGTTATTCTTACAACATCCTGACCTTCGAATTACAATTACAATATCCTGCGAGAGGCATTTGACGATATATGTATATCCCCTCGCTATGACACGCTTTGCATTCCTGAGTGACGTTCTATTCTATCAACTGTCTGATCTAATAGTCTGCTCTATTCACCAACCATGATACAAAATTTGTCTCACGATTTCTTTGTGAAAATAATCAGAAATAAATATACGTAGCTCTTGAATGTGCGTAATGAATGCAGACAATTTTTATTTTGCATATAAATCCTAGTCATTGAATTAGTATCGTCTCACCGATGTATCTAATACCGATTTAACTTCTGCGTTCCTTAGAGGAAGACATTACTGTATTCCGTCGATGTTAACGCTATAATAATATAATCTATAGGATCTCTGAATTTCGAGAAGACAAGGTTAACAGAAGAAGCATCAGCGGAAAGATTGCCTCGCGGAATAAACGGGGGACCGGCTTCGTTAACATTCCTGTTTTCCTGGGCGAGTGCATATCCCGGCTCTCCTCCGCTGAAATTCCAAGTTATCCTCTTCTTCGAGGCTTTCCTCTCTCGGCCAGCCTACTAAATCCTGCTCCTCTAGTTAGCTTCGGCTTCCACCGGTTGGTTCGCCTGGCCATTCCTTGTCCCGTGTCATTAGTTATCGAGTGCGGCCAGCCCAGAAGCATGGCGGCGGGAGAAGAAGGCTGCGGAAGGCAGAAGGGCGACGACGGAAAGCCTCGGAAAGGGATCGCAGATGGAATCTGGACGTATTTATGACGGTCTTCTGATTAATGCATCGCTCTCCTCGCCGCCTTTGCGCGTTTCCCACAGATTGATCCCTCCCTGCAGCCTCCTGCTAGCCAGTCTTTTGCCAGTCACGTGTTGGTTACATCCTTGACTTCTAGTCTTGTTAACATTTATTTCGCAATTTTTTATTCTTCGACCGCATCAATCTTCTACTGTTCGTACGCCACAAGAAGTCTCCCGGCAGGAATTCGACAACAAACCGTCCGATTGGGTCATTCCACACGAACTTTCGGTTCTAGCCGAATTATTGGCTAAAGTGTGTGACGTCAAATATAACCATTGGCTGCGAGCGAGGACCCCCTTTGCCCCTCAGCCGTCTCGAAGGACTTCTTGTGGCGTACGGACAGTATGCATTTTGTTCTTTTGTTTTGGATTCGCTGAGGCCTTTGAAAGGTTTGGTAGGACATTTGGACCTAGCACTCTGTCGCGGAATTTTGTTGGACCTTTCTCTGACCCTCTGGGTCTTCTTCGACCTTTTTCGCATGTGGTAGAATTTTTTGGAATTTTTCAGAACTTCCTGGAACATCCTAAACCTTCGAGAGATACTCCCTGGAGATCCCCGGAGATCTCTCTAGATCTCTCTAGATCTCCGTGGATCGCTCCCTGGCCTTCCCTAACTCCGTTCAACTCCGGATCGTTCAGTTCCGATTCGTTTTGCTCGTGTTCCGCCATTCCGTCGCTCTTCCTCGACTTCTCCGACGCACCGTCACGCAGCGGAGCCACGCATCCACCTGTGGATCTCGTGTGTGTGTGTGTGTGTGTGCGTGTGCACATGCGTGGCCGGGAGCAGCATGATCGCGCGCATGATCGCGAACCTGAAGAGGCCAGCCTCCGGAGAAGCTCTCACCGAGGAGGTCGCGAGCAAGGCCACTTCGGGCGTTGCCCTCCTGAGCTCGATATCTCGACTCGCATGCGCCCGCTTAGGATCTACCGGGTGTCCTTCTGCGATCCTTAACCCCTTCTAACTATCTCGTACAGCTCTCGCAACGTTCTATCTTGATCTTGCCTCGTCTCATCATGGTACAACATCAGACCATATACGAAAGAAGTGTGCCACGATTGTTTGTGCAAAAATTTACCCCCACTACCAGTGCATTGAAAACACGTCATGCGTGTGAATTTCGACTATCTTTCTGTACCCGACTCTATAGTCGCTAGAGTACGGGTCCCGCGAAACCCGGTCACCGGCAACCGCGTATTTCTTGATGAAATTATTACCATCGCATGCGCGATGTTTTCCCGATTAAAATGAGTACAAACACGACATAATTGGGAGCATATTTGCCTGTGTTATCCACGATTTCAGTAGAACCATGGGTTAGTTCGCATAATCGATGTTCTACCGTATCGTGGATTAAACGAGTAAATAGGATCGAAACTATGTCGTGTGGGTACTCGTTTTAATAAGAAAAATGTCACGGATACGTTGGTGAAAGTTTCGTTAAAAAATTATTAGAAACAACAAAGTTTTATATGCCTTTCGCAGTCAGAGGTTAATTATTTCGCAGTCATCTGTTCTCCGCGGATTTTCGGAAGAGAGAAACGCGGCGAATAGTATCGGGAACCGGTTCTCGATTGGACGCGTCCTCCCGACGTGAAAGTAACACAGTTGTTGACTCTATTTATTATATTCGTTGAACTGCGGCCTCTGACCCAGAGACACTCGTAACCGACGGCGTTCGTTAATTGCACGTTTTGTTCATCTGATTGGAAAGCGGCCTTAAGTAACGAGCCAGTGCCAGTTTTTACCATTCCGGTGTCTGAGTGCAATATCGCATCCCCAATCAGAATGCCGCGAGTGCATGCAGATATAATCAAACGCGGATTCTTATCTGCGATGAAGTAATAAAGCGTCCGCGAAGTCTGGTCGGATGGAAACTCGCTTCTGAAGTTATTCGAAATCCAGAAAACGATTTTCCGTTTCCAAGTCACGTGGAAACTACTGAACACGAAGCCATCGTTAGCGATATAATCTGGCGCGGGCAGCGCACAAAAAGCGAAGATTAGGAGATTATACAATTTAAGAGAAAGTTTAATCGAGAACCGAGTCAAATGAAGTGTGGAATGATAGGCCGATACGAGCTTTCTACTCTATAATTTGGAGACACGGTATACGCACGCAAAGTTTGATGTAGCATTGAAAATATTCATCGGAGATTATCCTCGTACCATCATGTTTGTTCAGTATCGTTTACTATCTTGCACGCGACATTTTTCTGACTGGAACGACACCAAACGTCCTGCTAATAATTTATAGAAATTTTTCAATTTTTAATAATTTTTCAATGAAACTTTTGTTAAGTTGTTCATATTATTCTGGTTAAAATGAGCCCAAACACGACACAATTCGGAGTACATTTGTCTGTGTAATCCACGATTGACGTCTAACCACCGATGAGTTCGCATAATCGAGGCACAACCAAATGTACTCCGAATTGCGTCGTGTTTGGGCTCATTTTAATCAGAAAACTGTGGCGAATACGTTAACGAATGCAAGGATTCACTCCGATTAACCCAACGATGAGTGAAACATCTTTTTAAAGCTGTTTTACGATCGGAGGCCAGTTTCGCGACCCTAAAGAGAAAAAGCGAGTTCAAGAGCGAGTCTGCTCGGATCGCATGGGTGTTTCACATATTAATTAATGGGTTCAGTCTTCCTTTCGACCGTTGCTTTCCTCTCGGTTGCGAGAAAGTAGACTCGACCGGCTCTCGGCAATGCTAATCTGTATCGCGCTGCTTCACTCCCACGACTTTCGTTCGTTTCAAGTCCCGGGAGGGGTTGCATAACGAGATCAAAGCACGCAAGAAATCCCGCAAAATCCGGAAACAAGCTGGAACAAGCCGCGAAATTCCTGAGCCGCGAATTTTGCACGGCACGGAATCGCAACGCCGGCAATTTTCACGGTTCCCTGATCGATACCCGATGTGACTCATTCAGCGATACACTTCGAAACGGTTTACATAACACTGACAGCCGACTGACTAACCGAGACACTGACTGAGAACGTTCGCTTTCGGCCGGGAACGAATTGGCGAAAAATTCGGCGAAAAATCTGCCACACTGTCTTGGTAATTAGCGTGTAACGACCAAAAAATTTAGCAATTCTTTGATACTTAAACGGACGTTAGTGAGTCATTTTTCACCAAGAAATTGAATTTTTATTAACAATGTTTTCCAGCTATTTTTATATTTTTTCTTTTTCATAAATATCTTGAATCTTTTAACGATGTACTTTAGCATGAGATTCAGAGTATGTTCCAATTGATTATGTGGGAATCGAGAAGAGAATGAGCAATTTTTTTTATGTCTGGGTCAAAAGAGACCCATCGATTTTAATAAGTTCAGAATATAGCAAGTTAAATTCTTCTGAAGTTCTCGCAGCGTTGGTCGAGACGAAACCTAGTTAAAAATTCAAGAAAAATTTTCCACTCCAGAAAATTTTACTTATTAGTTCAGGTAGCGTGCCCGGAGCAACTGTTAATAGAGGACATTGTAATATAATCTAAACCATGTACACGAGATAACGGTGTGTTACCTGTTGCCGAAGTGCTTTACATAATTCCCCCTCATTTTATGAACCGATACGACGTGCGAAACAAATTACTTCACCGTGAAAACTGTCTGAGCCACGTGTTTACAAGATAAGCGATCATTGTGCTGATTTCAGGGTCTGCGAAATTCATGAACTCCGTTTAATAATTACTAATTGCGTCATTCGGCTAAAAATAATTGTTCTGAACCGCGCGAGATTGAAATGATGATCGGCGGTATGTATAATTCTTAATTACAGCCTGTGTAATATCAACTCCGGATGAACAGGTGCAATTCAATCATCACCGAGATCATCAAAATCTTCGACATCCCCGAGATCATCAAAATCATTAACATCGGCGAGACCATCAAAATCATTAACATCGGCGAGACCATCAAGATCATTAACAGCATCTAAAAGTAATTATTCTAAACCCAAGATTAAAACAACGACCAGCTGGATATAATTCTTAATTACAGCCAGCCGTGTGTAATAATAAGTTCGCACAAACGAAGTGCAATTTTACCGAGACCTGACATCATTCTTCTCGAGCCGAGAACTCCCATGGGATGCGCGTTTTCAGCTTACCTGCAACAGAAAAATCGAGTATCACGTTAGCGGTGTGCAAGAACAATTACCTCGTGGTTTACAAGGCCGTATTATATCTGCGAACGACCGCTTTTATATCTTATCTAATGCGCAGCCCGGGGATGACAGCCCGTTTACAAGGCCCGGGATGCAATAAAGATGAACCAACTATTCGCAGATTAAACTCAGATTAATGGGCCGGTAAAAAGACGATTTTGCTGGCGAGACCAGGCATATCAGAGAGGCCTCCTCAAAATTACACGTTCACCGGGCGAACAAAAACCGGCTTCGGATTTTAATTCGAATGATTTTTCTTCCAGCGATCGATGCGACGCTCTTGCTGCTGCCAGACGCCGCGCGCGCGAGATGATCAAAGCGATGGCGACAGCAATTTTTAATCCGATACGAAAAAATTCAAAACGCTGACATCGATATTTATCGTCCATTTTATATGCACAATTAAGTTTTATGAAGGCCGCCAGTTATAGGGAGGGACGAGATCATTAAAATCACTAGGGCCGTTAAAGTCTACGTGGGTCTTTAGAGTCGTTATCGGAATCGTCTAAAACAATCGACCATTCAGAATCATCAGGGTCGTCGGGATCATCGAGATCTTCAAGGTCGACGACGTCACAAAAATCGTCAACATCGTAGTCAACATCATAGTCAACATCATAGTCAACATCATAGTCAACATCATAGTCAACATCATAGTCAACATCATAGTCAACATCATAGTCAACATCATAGTCAACATCATAGTCAACATCATAGTCAACATCATAGTCAACATCATAGTCAACATCATAGTCAACATCATAGTCAACATCATAGTCAACATCATAGTCAACACCACATTCAACATCACAGTCAACATCATAGTCAACATCATCAAAGATGCAAAATCAACAAGCACGCCAATGTTATCACGAACTGTACTAAAATGATCTACGTTGCTGCGCTATCAGTACAATTACCTCGATAAAAATTGTCCGTAGATAGAGCCGTTGCTCAGTTTGCTATGAAAAATGCAGCGATACACTTGTTGCACAGAGCCGTCCTTATCGTGGCGGGAAGAACCGATTAGAATTCATGCGAGCTAGCGATACAGGTGTGTCAGTGAAAGGGTGAAGGAGAACGACCGAAAACAACTTTCCTCGTCGTGGATAGCCAGGGAAATTACGAACGCGGAAGTTTCACAAGGGAATCTTTCACTCTGTCAACTGTGACACCCGGGGTGAGAAGCCGGTGTTACGTCATCGCATATCGAATACCCGAGGCCAGTTAACGCAACGCCAATTATATACGTAGGAATCAAGACGCCGCAATTACCTGGCTCGTTTAAAAGCTTTGTGATACGGGAGCTGGTTACCCCGCTTCTCAATTGACACGTGACAGCGTTCAATTTTGGTGGACGTTTTTCGTTCGAATCTACAAGTGGATTTCTCACTTATATCCGAAAAGACATTAGAGACTATCGAAGTAATTAGGATCGGGCATAATTCAGTCTGCAACCGCGGCAGTAAAATGTAAATTTTTCGAAAGCGCAGCTCTCCTCGCTTCCTGATCCCCTATTTAATCGCGTGCATCAGTATGCACCCGATATCCGGTCGATTGTCGCCGGCGTACAAAAGAGAAAGTTTCAGAATCATTGTTCCACGCAGCCTCTGCCCCCTCTCTACGATAGTAGCATTATAATAACCCGTAATAACAATGATTAGGCCGTACCTTGCGTGCGGGGAACGCCTATGTGTATTCACGGATCGTGGTAAGTGTAGCATGATCAGTCACTCCCGCACAATGTTGCTACTAATCCCATAAAAATCCTGCAAGTTCACCATTCACTTATCTTTTTTAAAATCGGTCACTAGTATTTCATTTAATAATGATATTTAACACGAAAAATTCACAAACGTTCCAAAAAGCGACGATTCTGCGAGGAGTTCACTTATGAGAATTGCATAATTGCATCGAAGAGGAGATTCAGGTAAGAGTTGGCGAGACACGTGGACAGTGGGGCACATTCGGCAGGGAATAAAAAGGTGGTTGAACCGGAGAAACGGCAATCTCGCATAACGATAACAGTCGCGGAGAAGAGACGACGCGAGACGAAATAAACAGGAGGCAAGGCTGGCTCTACACTGAACACGCAGGTGGAGCGTTTCAGTGTCGCGAGGAGGAGGCTCTCGGGCTCCGATTGCATCATAAGGATTGCGACACCCAGGCCAGCAGCCTTGCAATGCCGCCGTCGCCTTCTTTTTTCCGTTCATTCGGCCGTTGCAGGGAGGCGGCGGAAGGTCGACGGCGAATGCCATTTCCCATTGTTCGAGCGAATACTTTATGGTTGCCGATGATGGATTCCGTTTACGGACCGTTCACGGAAATCATTGGACGACCGCTCTTCCGATGACGAATCCTCGGTAGAAACCTCGTCTATCCAATCGAAATCATCGAAGTTGTCCAAAATAATTTAAGCTACGAGGATCATTGAAATCAGTGAATAATTGGGACTAAGGAGAAAATTCTAGGGGAAAATTTAGGATTCTAGGGGAGATGGAATCCACGTAGAAAATTTAAGCTACGAGGGTCATTGAAATCACTGAATAATTGGAAGTTTCTGGAAAAAAATTCTAGGGGAAAATTTAGGATTCTAGGGGGAAATTTAAGATTCTAGGGCAGATGGAATCCACGTAGAAATGGCGTCAACTAAGATGGTAGTAGCGACTAGAAGGTCGCGGACTGGTGTCATCACCTGTTCCGTGTACGCTGTGCATCCTTAAACGACAGTAATTGCCGGTCGAGTGACGCAAATTGATCTATCGTATTATTTGCGCACGATCCAGGGTCACAAGCGAGAATAATTTATGCCACCCCTCGGCCGACCCACCGTTTTGCACGAGGTTTGCCTTTGCATACGAATTTTACTGTGAGATCTAGTTTCTTCGATCTCCTCCGATCCTTTTCTACTGATCTTGAAATTCTTACATCCTCCTCTACAAATATTTCGTTTCCCCATTCTACTTTCTCCGCCGTTCTTCTACGTCATTCCCGGTCCACGGTTCCCGGTATTCTTCATCATTCGATTTCCAATTACGAGAAGCCGTGAAAAAACCCGAGATGACACACCGGGATAGAAATGTCTATCTAGAAAGCACATCTTCGTGAAGCCCCAATGATTCAGCTGGAGAATCTTTCGGTTTCGAAACAGGAAAATGTGTCCCGTTCCTCGAATGCTTGCGCACCGTAGCGATCGAGAATAATTTTAATTAGCAATCTCTATCCCCCCAACGTGTATAATTTCGTGTTTACGACCACGTTGAACGTAGAAAGAGGAAGCGTTTAGCGTGACACGCAATTGATAATGTTGCGTAACGTCGCAGCTTCTATTTCGCAATTGCACGCGGACTGTCGACGAAAAAAAATACCATGCGTCGGGGCAAGCTTTAAGAAGTTAATGCGCAGTATCATTCTCGCACCGACAAAATAATCGATCATCTCTATTTACCCCGCGGGATCATGAAAATTTATGAACGCCAAGTCACTATGCAAAGTCAGCTTCGTATCGCGTCATGACGCATTTAATAGAGCGGACTGTGGAGAAGTTAGACAAACGAACGTCGAAATCAACAAACCATTAAGAAATTTCTCAAACTAAAATTAGCGCGGTTAATACGCGGATGTCTCTCCGGGTCTTCGTGAAATCGAAGCCGCATTTGCATAAATAGCCGCGACGCGACGGTAAAAAAATATATATATATATATATATTTTATACGACAGTCGATTAGCATTTAAAACGAAACTGAAAAAGTAGGTATTTAGGACTAAACCTGATAGCATGCAAATTTTCCTTGATCGATTCCGCTGAAATCATTCTCGAACGTGTGTTCTCGTTAAGAAATCGGGAACGTTTCAAGCGCCAGTCATTGTACAATACATACATACAATATGTATCCTTCGAGCGAAAGAAAGCTCGGCGAGGAGAGGAGAAATATCCCAAGGATCGCAACCTGCGAACGCCCTTGTCAGGAATGCAATCTCCGATCTCGCGGCTCGTTCGAACGCTTCCGCAACGCTTGTATGCAGATGCGTGTGTGCACGCACACGGCAGAGATCGCGCCACAGGTAACAGTATCGTGTTTTCTTTCCTCGGTTCGGTGGAGAATGAATCACAGCCTCTTTCGCCGTGTACGAACTGCTCCGCCGGGTTCGTTGACCGATTAAGTTACATTTTCGGGATCGTGGACCTTCCGACGCTGTCGCGGACACCGAATCAGCTAGCAATCGCGAACGGTAAAGTGGATTCTCGCTAACATCGCCGAGAGACCAAATACACGATCGCTACTGCGATAGAAACATTAACGGTAGCCATCGAATGCGCCGGTCACCGGTGACCGTCACTCCAGTTATCAATGCCAAAATATTATGTCTTCCATTTAGTAGTTACGTCTCTGACGTTTAGTTCGAAACGTGTGTCGCAGTTGGCGAGTGCGCCGGTCACCGGTGACCGTCTCTCCAATTGTCAGTGCCAAAATACTACGTCTTCCATTTAATAGTTACGTCTCTGACGTTTAGTTGGAAACGTTTGTCGCGGCTGTCGAGTGTGCCGGTCACCGGTGACCGTCAACAGGCATAGAATCGCGCGACCGGTTTCGCTTAGAAATCGTGGAGCGGTGAAATTAATTGGCACGCTCGCGGCGGTCGCCGTGTGTTCAAATCATTCCATAGAGCAACTATTGACCTAATCGCTGCGCTGTTCCGGCCCACTAAACGCTACTCGAGGCGAGAATTGATTCATTCGACGGTGCGAAATGATCTCATATTCATTCGTGTCACGATCCTCGTCAGTCAAGGGGATTACGCGCAGGAAGGAGAATGTAGCCTCTCGTCATCCGGCTGCTGTTTTTTTTCTTCTTTTCATTTCAACGTTACGACCATCCCAGATTTTCATCATCGAAAAATAAAGATGACGCGGATGTTATTGTCGAGCCGATAAAAATTTGTCGTCTTAATCGATTCGAGGAAGCGACGTTTGTGATCGAGAGCCCTTCCTTAATCCTCGAAAGTAACACACACACGGTAGATCGGAACCGCACCTGTTCCTTTTTCTATCCCGGGTTTGAAATTTATTGAACTCTTTTGTCGAGGATAGATGGGCCAGCCAACGATTGGTCGGTTACTAATAACGCAAACGGAGCTAGGAAAAAGGGCAGCTATGCGATTGAGCTTCTCATGGCCGAACATTCTTCACCACGCTATAAAGAAAGACCGGTGTGTCTCGGTTCTTTCTTCTCCGGCGAGTTAATTGCGGCCCAGGCTCTCCTGAATCGCCTAGGAACGATCATTCATGCGATCGTTCGACCGAGAGTTCAGGGAAGACTTTAACGATCCGGAGAATCAGATGCTGCGGATATCTCGGGCTAGCGTAATTGACCATCGGACTTGACTATGCTTGGAACTGGACTCTCCGAGCCGAGAAAGATCAAGACGTTGCCTCGTAAGTGGGACAATCGACACGGAGTACGCTAAAATCATTAACTCGAATCGCAAATGTAATTGTTCTCTTCCGATTTTGCGCTAGACATATGGCTTCGGTGAAATGGTCACTGAGATTTAATTTAAATAGTGCTTTCTGTGCAGAAGTTTGCAACTCTCCGTATAGGCTCTCGCGTGGGGACGTGCCTTGGAAGCATCGATTAGGATTGAAATTAGGAGCGACAGTTCCCAGTAGTAACACTCGACAATAAGAGAAAAGTTTCAGGGTCTTAATATAGACGGTCTAGAGTTTCGTAAATCGATACACCGTGAGTAAGTAGATCGGATTTAGGCTGCGTCTCCATTTGCAATAGACGGCATCAGCTTAAGCTGCGTCTACACTGGTCGAAGTACAGCTTGAGAGCAATTACAGAGCATCAAAAATTTAAGCCGCATCGACACTTGGCAGTTTCTCAAAATAACGTGGAATTAAAGCTAAATATTCACTTGAAAGAGCGGACTTGAGCTACGTGCTCACTTGAAATTAATTTAAACTTTACGCTGCGTCTCCACTCGAAATAATCCTTCAAGCGTACAAAGTTTACGTTAAAGCTGCGTCGACACTTGAGAGCGATTTTCACGGGGAAAATTGAAGATAAAATTGAAGTAACGTTTCAGGACACCCGGTACGTGGCCACGTGCACGAGATCAGCTCGGACGACGGAGCTTTCTTCGCGGAAGAGAGTTCGCTCCGCGGAGTGTATAAGGTCACGCCAAGGAACACAGCTCACCTGACAGGATCGTGTTTCGTCCTGCGAGCGATGTGTGTTACACCGTAAGTACCGAGAGCCGCGGACGGTTCGTTCGTTACGTCCGACGTTATTCTACGCGCAACGGCGCGGCGTGTGTTACGTAGTTACGTGTCCGCGAAGTTCGAACTGCGAGCCGAACGCGTCACGGAACGACCTTACGATTCAATTTCTCCGGGGCTTAGGGGCTGCTTATGCAACCCATTTTTCCCTGTGGGATCTGCTGGACAGCTTCCTGGATAAATCTTGGGTCGCACGCCTCTTGTTGCTGCTGCGGCCTGTTGCCTCACCGAACGTTCCCAGTTTCGTCCCCTTCGTGCACGTGTCACAAAATGTCACGTGACTAATCCGGTAACGACACAAAGAGAGAGAGGGAGAGGTGGTAACCGTATTCCCCTCGATTCCCCTGGTCTGACGACACTGTGCACGCCATCTGGTAACGCTGGAGGTCCATGATGATTCCGCACGAATCATCTTCCTAGGAGGCAGTCGCGTTCCATGCGAACTGCGATTCACCAACGCAAATAGAGCATCCTCTCTTCCTCCGAGGAACGAGTGTTCTCTTCACGGGTAATAAAGTTCGAAATTACAAGACGAAGCGGAGGAAGGGAGTGCGTCCCAGGTGGAGTGCCTCAGGGACCATCTAGTAGCGATGGGTTATGGTTGGGACTAGCCATTTCGCTTTCTTGTGGATTCATTTTGTTGCCCCCCATTCGATTGTACTTGACAAGTTCGCGGTGTGTTTAACACCTCTTCGTTAAAAATTGAAAAATCCAAATGCTGTACCATTTCGGACCACTGGTAGTCTTCGAGGAGCATCGAGGGTCTTCGAGGAGCAGCTAAGCCTTGGAGAGCACGCAGCCATACTCGCGGACCCATCGCTAACTACGGCGGAATAAGGGGAGGAAGGGGACGTAGTCGAGCGCACGAAGCGGAACGGGCCCGACGCGTGCATTAATAATCCCCGCGAACGACCAACAGAAAAAGAGAAGTCGATTTACCGTCAGGTGAACCGGGATGTAAACAGGATGCCGAGAGAGGATAACGCGAGGACACGTCGCGGTCTGGCAAGGTCGTTGCCACCCGGCCCCCAGGCAACTCACCTGTGCGAGTCCTGCGAGTCCTGATCGTTTAAGGCTCTGTACGTGGCATCCTTCGTCGCTTATGCGATCCTCAACACAGTCTAGAACATACCACAGTCTCGAAGACTCGCGGAAAGCCTCGTAGGCATTAGGAAAGCACCGGAACCGACGCGAAATTAAATCGAGACGTTCGCGTTAATTCAGTTTTATCCCACCCATTGTTAGAGTAGCAAGTTGGTACAATCTCACCCTCTAGAATACCTTATATGAACACATTTTTCGCTGGATAAGGGCTCATTCGAAAGAGGAAGGTTTAATGAAGGGGGCTCTTTGTTATTTGACATTATGTATATATTTTGTAATATAAGTGTTGGAAGTAAGCCAAAATTGATGATGTTCAGCCATGTAATCCAAGCCATTTTTATGCCATTAGATGAGTTTTCTGGATGCTATCGTGGGCCCCCTTCATTTAACTTATTTAACTTTCCCCTTTGAATGAGCCCTTGTCCAGCGAAAAACATGCTCATATAAGGACGAAAACCCGCGCAAACCCATGTTTCGCCCAGATTTCGACGGTCATCGACGGTATTAGACGGTATTCGACGGTATTCGACGGTATTAGACGGTATTCTAGAGTGAATGAAGTCTCGAACGAGATCTGGTAGAATATCAGAAATGGTGCCTGATACAGCAAAATAAAAGGCTCCGGTAGTGGAAACTAATGTTGAACGCGTATCTCGATCGCGATAATGAAAAAAGATTTAATGGGCCGGATCGAGCGGTTTCATTGACGTTTAATTGACGCGAAAAAATTGGCGGTGAAGGCACGGCCACGAGATGAAGCCTGCGCACCGATCGATAACTCAACGGGGAAGATATACGAGAATCGACAGCCGCACGCGAGCGGTCGCGGACTTTGTTAAATATACATCCGGTCGATCGTTTCTCTCGGCGCGGCGCGAACGCGGCAGTCTGATTCCGCACGCGATTTCGCGTGCGAATCGGCGTCTCGTCTTCCGACGTTGGTTTACACTTGTCTCGCACGCGTCCACTAACTTTGCAAACCGTGTCCTCTTTGTCATCGACGTGGGTCGAGCGCGACCCGGACTAGCAAAAACGAGGCTTTCAATCTTTCCTTCATTTAACCCCCTTTACACTTGAATCTGCTTAATGCTCGATAACACATTCACGCATACGAAACCGATTCAATTTTCTCATATAATATTCGAACATTTCATAATTTATTAATAGACTGATTTTATACATCTATGGTATTAATGATTGTTTGAATTTCACGATACCATAGCGTCTTCGGTATAAGGGTCTATCTCAGGTATAAGGCGTAAGGGGTAGTTTTACCCAAGGACGGAAGGGCCCAGGCGAGGGCATAAAGTCAGGACCGTCGTCAGTCCTGAGCATATGGCAACCTTGCACAGTTTTCATTATTTACACATAGTTAAATACAGGATGATACACGGAAACACTGTGTCGTTATTTAGACTAGCATCTTTATAATAGTAATAAAGTACATACGGCGTAAATTGTAGTTTACAAAATAAGGTACTGTCCGTACGCCACAAGAAGTACCTCGATACGGCTGAGGGGTAAAGGGAGTCCTCGCTCGCAGCCAATGGTTATCTTTGACGTCACACACTTTAGCGAATAATTCGGCTAGAACCGAAAGTTCGTGTGCAATGACCCAATCGGACGGTTTGTTGTCGAATTCCTGCCAGGAGACTTCTTGTGGCGTACGAACAGTACCCATATAAAGAGATTTCCAACAATGATAAATTTTGCGAAAATATTTTGAACAGTTCCATATCAATTTTTAGTGGCGCCTCGGAGATTCGGGTGTTTAGGGTTGATGAGAACCATTCGCTAAAATATTCAAACGTGTCGTTGCAATTGTTGGAACTGTCAGAGTGGTACGAATTGGATCGCAGGGTCGCAGGCATATCTGTCGCGTTTCCAATGGTTCACGGCTCAAGATCACAGAACTTTCTACTGTTCCATCTTGTACAAGGCAATGTCGAGCGACGTGTTCGTCCGTAACACTTACGCGTCAAAAAATGGCGCAGTCGTATCTCGTAACAATGCGAATCGTTAGCGTGGGAACGACGATGCAGCTCCGGGGGCCAGGATGTACACGCTAACGTGTATCGGCGCATAACCGCGCCGCGGAAAATGTTCAGACACGTCGGAGAAAGTATCTAACTCGCTAACAATTCAGGTGACCGGTAAAAGGTGTAGCCGCCCCCACGCAACGCGGTCATCCATCCAGACTCGAACACTTCCAATCTGGTCCTAACATGATCTCCTATGTTTACTGGCTCAAAAAAGTCTTCAACCATCCTACAAATAGAACAATAGTAAAGTCTAGACATATGTGAAAATTTCAGGACCGAAAAGTTACTTATATCGTGTACAGGTATTGATCACTTATTAGTTTCTCTAATTTTAATGATTTTTTAATAAATCTTTTGTTAGCGTGCGCGTGACATTTTTCTGATTAAAGCGAGCCCAAACACGACACAATTCGGAGTACATTTGGTTCTGAAATCCACGATTTTGTAGAACCTCGATTATGCGAACTCACCAATTATACTACGAATTGTGTCGTGTTTGTACTCATTTTATTCAGGGAAACGTCACGAACATGATGATAACGATTTCATTAAAAAATTATTAAAAATGTAAAATTTGTAATAATATATTGTGTCGTGTTTGGAGTCCTCTGAATCAGAGAAACGTCACGAATATGTTCCAAATAATTTCATACACAGAAACATATTTTCCAGTGTTCCGAAAAATTAATGTTCAAAAACAGAAGCAGACCTTCAACACATGATCCATGAAAACGAGACTGAGCACATCGAAGAAGGTCGAACGTGTAAAGAGAAACGTTTTCGGTCCCCTTAGGAGCGTCGGTCACGAATCTGGTGTTCGTTAATTGAGCCACATCGATATCTCCCGCCTCGCCGGAGGAAAAGAGAATCGAGCTCGCGCGTCCGAAGCCGCGTTTCCATGTAGCCCCAGCGATTTAAGGTCGAGTCGCGGGAAAACGGAGATCGCGGAAAGGATGTCACGGGGATATGTCAGGGTGGCAAGGTCGTTGTCACCGGCGCGTGTTCACATTTCAAGGACCTTTCTCGGTCGCGTGTCGTGCGCGTACGATCTTATCGATCCGAGCCGCGAGAGCAAAGGTACACTGGGTCAAACGTGTCCCGGGATACATCCTTTCGAACGGCTTGCTTCAAACTGGACCAAACGATCTCGGCTCTCTTAAAAATCTTACAGAATCGATTCGCTAGATCGTGAGCGAAAACCTTTTCGAGAGAATCTTGGAAGAATCGCAGTTGGTCGAATTTGTAAAGAAAATGGTAAAGTTCAAGGTCAAAAATTTTAGTTATTTTTTTAATGAAATTCTTATACCAACATATTCGTGTCATTTTTCAGATTAAAATGAGCCCGAACACGACGCAATTTGGATATTATCGAAAAGAGAATTCAAATATCATATCAGTTCGGATAATCGAGGTTCCACAAAATCGTAGATTGCGGGGGCAAATAATCACCGAACTGTGTCATGTTTGGACTCATTTTAAACGGAAAATCGTCACGGGCACCACGGTAAAAGTTACATAAATAAGTAATTAAAAACAGGAAAGTTATACCACAATGTTGTCATAAAGAATAATCGAAGTGTCAAGAATAGCAGAAGTTTGGGTAATAAAGCTGCACCTTTTTAAATCGAAAAAGCAAGAAAAAATGTCCGGCGAGAAAGTAACGCGATGGCGGTGGTAAGATTAATGCAGAGGCTCTTTCGAGGACGAAACGGACAAGATTGATTCTCCAGGTGAAACGCTCGCCGATTAAGTGTTAAATTATTCGAGCCGGTGATTCCCGTTCGGCAGATTCGATCGGCGAGTAAAAGTCGCCGGGGAAAAAGCCGCGTTACACTTAAACAAATCGATTTGTGTCTATGTCTACGCACTAGGAACAGCACAGAACCGAACCGAACAGCCATAGGTGTATAAGGATTAAATCGAGCCGAGGTCAGGGTCGCGTACAGTTTAGCTCGAGTACACAGGCGAAAGCGGTAGGGGGAAAAAGAAACCACCTGGTTCTCTGTGTTCTGCACCCATATCCGGCCAAAGAGAAACGACTCTCGTTCGGAGACAGATGGATCAAGATAATTGGAGAGACGCGCACCCGGCCCGGGGGATGGAAAAAGTTGAATGAAAGTCCTCTAGCAGCCTCGCGGAGAACCTGAACAATCGTAACGAGACCTCGAGGATTTCTAACCAGCCGTTTTGCTCCAGGCTCTACGCACACTGTCGCGCGCTATCGATTTTTGTGCGATTATGCTGGTCCCACACTTGTAAAATGCAAGAAAATGTTTTGCGGATATCTGCGATGTTCAAACCGTTATAACCTCATCAAAAAGGACCGTAGAACGACGAATCTGGGCTCATTGTAAAGCTTGAATCTTTTACTTTCATAACCTGTTGTTCTCTTTTTTCTGAGATTTTTATAACGACAGCAGGTGAGAAATTGAAGGTGTGGTTCTGAGCGCTTGATTTTTTCGAGACGCTTTTTGTTCTCGACACTGGAATGAACTGAAATGTTACTGGAATGAATTGAAATGTTACTGGAATCTTTGAAAAATTTTTTTAGTAACTGAAACTAGCTTAGATTTGAAGATTTGTCGTTATGAGTACTTAAAATTTTGTGTAGAATTATTTCTACTGTTTTGTGGAATGTTCAGATGCCATACAACACTTCGAACGTTGGCGTAAGAAAATTGAATTTTCAATCGACTCCTTTCATTTTTGCATTACGAAATTGCACTTTCTTTATGCATGGTTGCGATCTTAAAAATCCTTTCCGTCTCGAGAGCACGGACGGCTGGGCCCGAGACGTCCGTGATCGATGCCATAATTAAAAAAATTACTGGACCAAAGAAACTGCCGGGGGTCCGTCTCCATATCGGGGAGAGTCTGAGAGACTCGTTCGCAGCGTCTCAGCACCGGCTTCATAAAAATGCATCAGGGATCTCCTCTCTCGAGAAAGTTTCACGAAAGTCGTCTGCGCAGTCTGCTCAACACGGTGGGAACATTTCGTCATTTTTGTAACTATACTATCACTTGATTCGCTTCAAATTTCATATGTAGAAACTCGATACTTGTATTTTATAATAGTCGCGACACGACTTGCGGAACTTAAGCTGAACGTGCATAATTCTGCTGTTTAAAACATCGACAATAAATTATTACAACTTTTACATTTTTAATGATTTTTTAATGAAATTGTTATCATCACGTTCGTGACGTTCTCCTGAATAAAATGAGTACAAACACGACACAATTCTGAGTATATTTGCCTGTGCAATTCACGACTGCAGTAGAACCACTGATGAGTTCGCATAATCGAGGTTCTAAAAAATCTTGGATTGCACAACTAAACTCCGAATGGTATCGTGTTTGGGCTCATTTTAATCAGCAAAATGTGACGAACAACTTAACAAAAGTTTCATTAAAAAATCATTAAAAAATTTTTAGAACACATTTACAAAGGAATTGTACAGTTCATAGTTGGAACAGAACCCATGAAAAATTTGTAGAATTCCGATTTCTATCCGGTCGTTAGCGAATTTCGTGAAGGGAAAAGGTAATTATGATCAAACGAGAATCCCCGAGAGAGAGAGAGAGATGGAACAATAAGGAGATAAACGAGCGTGTAATACGCTGTTACCGCTTATCTCGAGACGTTCGACGTCGGCAAAAGAATAGCAGCGATTTTTTTTCCGCGTTCCCGATAACACCAACGACTTGGAACAATAGAGGAATCGTGTCGGGGAACCTGCTACAAACTGCCTGTGTTCGATGGAACGTTACCTGTCGTGTTTCTCGGTATTAACTATTAATAATCGAACTGCATACCTGGCTCTACGAGGTGTCTCATTTTTATCGAACATATGCAAAATCGTTGGAGATGACCAGACTGCCGGATCTTTGTGCAATATAAAAATTTTGTGCATTAATTGAAAGACACAGGCGTTAAATAACAATGTATTTCTTTCATTAATAATTTTAATACGGTAAAAATATTCTTTTGATCTTTCTACTGGTTTAACTTGCAATTACTCATACTTGTCACAAATGCATAAAATCCGCAGTCTAATAACAATTAAAAAATACAAACTTGTTTGCAACTTTATGGACACCCTGTACATCGTTCAGGACGTTAACCCGTCCAGCATTTGGTTCATGTTTGAACAATAAACAAGTAATTGACTTCCAATAAATTATTGGTTAAATACGGCATGTATTTATGGTTGCATAATAATTCGGTTAATTGCAAGTTGCGTAAACATATGTGATAGCTGCAACGTGAATGATGCATAAAAAACATTTTTCTGTTACGAAGGAAGCACGGTAAAAGTATAATGAATATATAATTCCATTTCACACTCTATAAATTTTGGAAAGCGCATGGAACTGCACAATCTACTTACTATAACAGTTATTAATGCCATAATAGATGTAATAGTTGTACAGTACAATGATTGAAAAAAAGTGAAGAAATATAATAAAATATACATATAGTTATAAAAACCAAAAATCTAACAAAACGGAAAATTGAAATAGCTAGAATTATAATGTATAATACAGATAAAACTAAATATAAGAAATGTAATATACGTACAGGGTGTGCTAAACAGTTCACACGCTTTCGTAAAAGATTGATCGAATAAAGGGATTTTTTGCAAAAATAGAGAAAGAAGATTCGGCTCATTTGCCAAGTTTAATTAAAAGAGACTGACTATTTAAAACGAAATCACTTGCGTTTGTTTGAGATGGGGCCCCGCAAAAGAACGCTTTCTTCGCGCTTCACCGTTAAATGTCAAGTCGAGCGGAACGTCGATTCGATCCCTCGAATGCGAATCAACTTCCGGTACGTGAACGAGAGAAACTCGTTACGATTATGACAAAGAAAACGATTATTCGCGGGTCGTCGATCATACCCGAGAGGAAAAATTACGAAACAAAGGCTAGCTCGGTGTTTTTATTCGCGGTATTCGTGGAACGATAAATTTGTAGTTTTTTAAACTAAATTTTCAATTGAATTTGTAACAAAATTTATAATTTTTTGAAATACATTGTAACTCCAATTCGTAACTTAATTCTGTGGACCAATTTATGACGTAAGCAATTTTAAAATTGAATTTCTAATTTGAATATAGTTCCCACACGCACACATAATAACTTCAATAAGTTTGTGGAAAATTTTTAGGTTAAATTCGAACAAGTTTGAAGAGTTTCGTAGCCATTCAAAAATGTTGCAACTTCGTTAATTAGAGGAGGTTTCGTGTATGCAAAACAGTTTTGCGCAACCGCGCGACGAACAGACCGGTTATCATAATTTAAACAATTTCTGGGATGGAGACCGTTATATCCGAAATTTATGGCTGGAGATTGCATCGCGACCAATACAAATATTTGAACTACAATTAGGTAGCTTTAAAAGCCGGTTGGCGCTAGTCGAGTTGATAAGGTCGCCAAACAGACTCAGACATTATTCAAATAAAATCGTTCTTTAAACGGGCTGTGCACGTAATTAGGTTAGATAATAGTGCAATCACTTTTTATGCGGTCAATAGAATTTTAGATAAGATCGTTTGCTATTCGCAACCTTATCGACGATAATTACAATCTCAAATTGTTGCATCTGCATCGATCTTGAACATGTTTAAAAATCCAACAAATTTAGCGTTTACAATATTGAATATTAAAAATCCATAAAACTAATTTTTCTCATCGCTTCCCATTATCATTACACTGTAGACTTATTGTATCTGCTATTATCATTATAATAATTATAATTGCAAATTACTGTAACTATGTTAAGAAAAGAGATTTCTAAAAATTCATTTCCTTTAAGCTACCAGATACTCTTTTTGTGCTAGTCGTAGCCGGAATTCGATAATAAATTATGAAGATTTATTAACAGTTATTTGCAGAACAGTTGTGCATTCATTACACGAATCGTTTTTGCTATTTAATATCGTTTAAACGACTCGACATGGCTGGTTTCTATGAATTCATTCCATTTGGCCTGTAAACCGGTTAGTCTTGCACGGCAGGAATCCCTTGAAGCGTTCTTGTGCGACGTTTTATTTAAATGTTAAATGAAAATCCTCTCGATTTATGTTTGTACATATACTTTCTTCGTGAAACAATATTTCGTGACATTTTTCTGATTCGAACGATTACAAACACGACACCATTTGGATCTTAATTACTCGCTTAATTCACGATTCAGTGGAGTCTCTATTATCCGAACCAATGGTAAAGATCCGAATCGTATCGTGTTTGGTATCATTTTAATCAGAAAATTGTGGCGAAAATGTCGGAAAAACTCTCTTAAACAAATGATCACAAACGAAAATGTTTAATGTAACGTGCCAGAGTTTAGGATAAATTTGGGTTTAAGTGTGACGTCCGATCGAAAGTAACCGCGACGAGGCACACCGACGATTAACGTTCCCCTGGCCGGAGGACTTTCGGATGATCGCATTTGTCCCCGAGGATCGATCGGCAAGAAGCGGTCGTGCGAGATCAAGCGTGGATCAACGCACCGCGCGATCCACGATCCACGATGGAAAAACTGGTCCTCGGCACCGGCCGCGTTTCTTCTCTCGTACGGAGCATACTTTCATTGTTGCTGGGCGACTGGAAATTTAGCCCACCGTGACGCGCCATTTCGAACAAATTATATACGCGCTTATAACAAATTATATACGCGCTTATAACAAATTATACGCGCATTTGCAATAAAAATTAGTCAGTCACACTTAACCCGGCTACGCTTAAAAAAAAAAGGCACTTAATAAGTTGTTTTGGGTCCATTTGGACACATATCAATTTATTTAATGTTTAGCTATAAATTGTTTTAAAATTTTTTATTTATCTGTTGTTACTAACGTAAATTACATACTAATTCAAAACTGCGCAGAACGGAGAACAATAGAAAGGAAATATGGCAAGGAGATAATTTTCCATTTGGACCCAATAAGCGTAGCCGGGGTTGAATGTGCTAAATTCGAATTGCAACTATTTTCAAATTGCAAAAATTCTATCGTGAAGTACGTTCCTTTAGCTTTAATTTAATTCAGTTATTTTAGCTGTTTTTCTATCCCGCGTACCATTTTTGCTCATGAATGCATAAAATCCGCTGATGCATATTGATCGGGAGTGTAGATCGTGACACAGTTTGATTGAAATTTTTTCGTCTGGAGACAAGTGGCAGAGGTAACAGTCTCTCTGGCAATATAGGAAGTACTGTTACGAGTATACTCAACGACTGTGCCGTGGAATTTGCATGACTTCCGATTATCGGTTCCCTGGACAGACGCTGAAAAAACCGGTGCATCCCGGAGAGGCTAGTAAACGGGTATAAACCGTAACTGCACCCGGTGCACGATCACCTAGACCGAGACGAAATGCACGTTACAGTTGAAGAACGATATATTACGCCGGCGATATGTATGTATATTACAGTCAGTGAAACTTTTTCTCCCGGAATTCCTAGTCGTTAGTATAATTTTTGTGTCTTCCTTCATGCCGGGACGATCGCTAAATAATTTATTAGCCAGTTGCGTTAACACTCTGCTCGATAACGGAGCATGGAAACCGAATTATCGAACATTCTAAAATTTTTAAGTTGACCGAGATTAGGTCTCGAGCACCGGAGCTCTTAAAAAGATTGCATTTAAACTGACCTGTTTGTTCCTTTTAGTATTCGAGTAATTGAGTAGGCGAGTCAAGTGTTTGCATGATTGAGTAGGCGAGTCAAGTATTTGCATGATTGAGTAGGCGAGTCAAGTATTTGCATGATTGAGTAGGCGAGTCAAGTATTTGCATGATTGAGTAGGTGAGTCAAGTATTTGCATGATTGACTAGCTGAGGCAAGTATTTTTATGATTGAGTAGATGAGGCAAGTATTTTTATGATTGAGTAGATGAGTCAAGTATTTTTATGATTGAGTACGTGAGTACTAAAGTATTTGTAATTATTGAGTTGGTGAATACTCAAGTATTTTTATGATTGAATAGGTGAGTACTAAAGTATTTGTATTATTGAGTTGGTGAATACTCAAGTATTTTTATGATCGAGTAGGTGAGTACTAAAGTATTTGTATTATTGAGTTGGTGAATACTCAAGTATTTTTATGATCGAGTAGGTGACTACTTGAGTAATTCAGAATTGAGTAGATGGATGCACGAGTAATTCAGAATTGAGTAGATGGATGCACGAGTACTTGCGAATTGAGTAGATGGATGCACGAGTACTTGCAAATTGAGTAGTTGCACGTTTCAAAAATTGAGAATTGAGCACTTCAATGCTTGAGTATTTAAGAATTGATTATTTAAAACTTGAGTACTTAAAAATTGAGTACTTAAAAATTGAGTACTCAAGTGATTGATTGCTCGACTATATCCAAGAATTGAGTATTCGGATGCTCGATACGTGGAGCTTGAGTTAGCACTCAAGTGCAGAAATAACTCGACCATTTCCCAAGGTCAGCGATCTCAAATGTTCAAATAAGCGTACAGCTGTAAATTTGAGAACCGCTTAATGTAAACATTAAAAACACGATACAGAAGTTGTAGTTGCATTAGGTTCAGAGGCGCCGCCGTCTCGCATTGGTTTCCAGGAACGCAGGCCAGCGAACTGCTCAGAGCACAGTGTCTGATTTATGCAGTATGTACGATTAAGTAATCGTTCGTTCTCGATCCGTTTACGTAAGTGCGTGAGCGAGCCACACGCTCGAATACAAGAGAGATCTACGGGTACGTGACCGCGTGTTCCCCCGTGCGCAGAAACCGAAAACGGCGGACGACTATAGAGACGATTTTTCCGGATTTCGTCAAGGTCGGAAACTGAATCGGCGTCGTCGTCGTCGCTCGGTTGGGATTTCGTATGCAACACGTCCCGAGACACGCGTAGGATGCACCGTTACTCGCCCTGCAATGCAGATTCCGTGATACGTAAATGCAACGGCGGATTGTGTGCTCGACGAGATCAGCCTCCGAGACTTGCAGTATGAACTTTGTCTCTTCCCTTCGAATAAATTCAAACTGGACTACTTATCTCTTTATAACAAATTATTACACACCAATAGACGATGATTGGAGTCCAGAAATTTTGAAGAGTTCGGATAATAGAGCTTGTACTATATCGTAGATTAAACGAGTTAAATACGATCCAAATTATATCGTGTTTGGACTCATTTTAATCAGAAAAATGTCACGAATATGTTGGTAAAAGTTTCACAACAAGATAGTTAAAAGCAAAAATGCTCCGTGTCACTGGATTGGTAATGAATTAGAATTTCCGTTTAGAAGTTAGCAGATATATCGAGAGTCAGGACTGTAATCGGATACACCGAGTATCGATTCCCTTTATAATTTCTCATTCATGGAACCCGATACGTCAGACTGGGCCAATAACACGTCGATGCTCTAAAGTTCCAGTACTCGGGAGACCGAGCAAAAACCGGGTTCGATCCGCAACGATTGAGCAGTTTTTCGAGGATCGTGCTCGCGAGACACGCACGAGAAAAAAAGGAGACGGGCCGTTAAAACGGATCGGTGGCCCCATACAACCGAGAAACGTATCCTAACGTGGAAAGTATCAACCTGGTGACGATATCCTTTCCGGGCGAGACGATCTTCTCGGACGTGAAGAAAGAGACAGAGAGAGGAGAGAAAAAAAAGTCAACTCTTACGGGTTGCGTTTTACCGTTACACAATCGTCTATTTTCGACGACGAACTGCTCCAGCTACTTTAGTTCGCATTTTTCAAACTTATCGTTTCCGACGATTCCTCACGTCACTGATAAAATGGATATTTTTGAAATTTTTATTTGAAATATACCCCACTGTCATGGGTTAAATAGGATGGATGGTTCGAATTTACCATTTGAGACACCCTATTGCTACTGGTTAAATAAATTGAATTTTTTAACCTTATTGTTCGAACATACCATTGCTAAAATACATTGTAAAGTATGCTGTTTAAAAAGAAATTTTGAAGAAAGTATAATTGAGTACTCCCGTATTTGAACAATTCAATATTTGAGTGATTCAGTATTTGAATATTTGAATATTTGAACGATTCAATATTTAAGTGATTCAGTATTTGAATATTTGAATATTTGAATATTTGAGTATTTGAGTATTTGAATATTTGAACATTTGAGTATTTGAATATTTGAATTTTTGAGTATTTGAATTTTTGAATATTTGAGTATTTGAATATTTGAATGTTCCAGTATTTGTGTACTTAAGTATTTCAGTGATGGTACACTCGTACAATTTAGTATTTGATCGCTCGATTCCTTGATTGATTTGAGTACCTAGAGTACCCGAATACCCGTATTTGCCCGTCGGGGACACCTCGCTAACGACGGCGAATCGCGGCAGAAAATAACCGGTGTGCGAGAGAACAGCAATAAAGAAAATGAAGAAAATAAAGAAAAAGAGAGCGACTGCAGAGGAGGTGGCGTGTGTACGCGCAACCGGCGATTGTATGCACTCTGATTACAGGGAGCCGATATATACGAGTGCAATGTGTCCCAGATTTTCGAATCAAGGCCAGGATATTTGCTCACACCTGACGCGCAAAAAGGCGAACGACGGCGAAAGTGTTTTGCACGCGCATCCGCGGGGCTCTCCGCGTGTGTTACAGAATCAGAATCGCAGAAAAAGGAGGAGAGACATCGGTGATCCTTGCACCTGGCTCTCCCCAGGTGTATTCGATAACGCCTAGTCCAATTAGATAAGACCACGGCCCCGGGATACGCGACCGTGACTCGCACCACAACGATTTCGATTACTCGATACATATTGTATACTGTTGTGCAACACGTCGTAGAAATCGGGCCTTGGCATTATTCAGATAATACGGAATTTATTCAGATAATACAGGAATTTATTCAGATAATACGGAATTTATTCAATATATTATATATTCGAACAAAAAATCATTTCATTTTAAAATTCCCACCGCGAGATCGTAATTATTTTCAAATATAAATTATTTTATCACGAAGTACGATCTTTCAGCTTTAATTTGCACTTTTTAAAATTAACATATCACCACGGGATGATATATAAAATTTAAATAAAAAATGAAGGGACCTAATTTTTTCTTATACTCGAAACAATGAACCATTTTTTGGCTATAAATATACACAGTTTGGCCTACTAACCCTCGAACAGTTACTTCCCCGAAACTCCTTATTAAACAACGGTTAATTAAGCTCGTATGGAACACCTCGACGCTAATCCACAATTACTATTCCCGTCACCTAGCGGATGGCTAGCCATAAATATAGAGTAACGGATTGCGCGTCGACGACCGTGAAAAAAAAGGACAATTTTTACACGTAACACGACGTGGGCGTGTCACCAAACACGCATACGTGCACGTGACACTGTTACCTGAATTCGAAAACGTTCCGGGAACAGAAGGGAAAAATTCGGAATCGACGTCAGGTGTCATCATCGAAGACGCCTGCGCGACGCCCGAATGATGTCACTATTCCACGGGCTCCTAATTATTTTCAAATTGCAATCATTCTACCATAAAGTACGTTCTTTTTAGCTTCAATTTGAATCCTAAGTGATTAAACAATTTCCAGGGTATGGTATCCCAAAAATAATTTAATTTGAAAAATCCCTTGCAGTTAATGGCAGAGAACAGTTTCTCCAAGGGACCTCGAAAACATGATCGAAAAGGTCAAATGCTCGGTGTTTATGCTACTCGTTCCGCAGTCCGATAAACGGGAAATTTGTTGACCGGTTACCTGTGTTCCATAAATTCGACGTTAACCGGCTCGTTAACATTTTCCATGCGAGTGGAACGCTCGTAGAAAAATTTATCCACTTACCGCGCGGATATATCTCTAATGTCTGCTTCCATACACACTCGAGTAATTAAGCAAATTTTTCAAACTCTACCACGGGAATTTTAATGCTGGACAAATTATTTCTCCTGCATCGATTTTTATTGTTGCTATTAGCAAAGCATTAGCAAGTACATATAATTTTATTATTGTCATTGGCACGAGAATGATATTATACACTCGCAAATGTGCTCGATTATGTATAATGGAGTATTTGAGTACTCGAGTATGTGAGTATTTAAATGATTGAATAATTGTATGAGTACTCGAGTACTTGAATAATTGAGTGGTTGAGTGCTCAAGTATTTAGGTGTTAGGTAGTTAAGTATTTGAGTGATTGTGTAATACAGTGATTAAATGGTTGTGTAACTTAAGTATACTAATATATGAAACATTTAGAATTTGAGCATTTTAAATATCCTAATATCCTAGTACTCGAGTATTTGAATGAATGAGTACTTGAGTATTGGAATGATCGAGTACTTCAGTATTTTAATGATAGAGCACCTTTCGTGTCCTAATAATTGAAAAATTGAGTATTTAAGTAGTTGAGTATTCGAACGACTACAAATTCATAGAAATTACTTACATCATCAATTCATGAATAAAGCCTTTCTAAAAACGGCAACAATCCATTTACTCTAATCAGAATCAGCCTTCAAATACTCGTGGATTATTTTCTAACATTCCAGTGCGATAAATGTAGTTAATCTTCGAACAATTATCAATGGCGCATGCTAGAATCGAATTTATCGTGAAATGACCCCATTTCGATGAAAACAAATAAATTTATCTGAAAATGATCACATTTCGATGGGATGAATCGAATTTATCGGGAAACGGCCTACATTCGATGGAATTTGATTGCACGCGGCCCCTCCCTCTCTTTGTTCTTTGAAGTACCGTTTCGATTTTGAAAACGGTACCTCCTCCTTGTTGACGCGTTGCGAAACGTTCGTGTTATTTTTTTCTTCTTTCGTTTTTGTTTTACGTAACGATCACGCTCTCTGTCAGAGGAGCTGATCGATTCACGTGCAAACCGGTAACTCGTGACGATCGTGCAAATTTCAAAAATCATTAGACTGTTGGAACTTTATGTGTTTATACTGTATGCAAATTTGTCGAACACGAGGAAACGTTTACATCGACCAAAGTGAATATGTTTATTTTATTTTCACCGGCAGGTATTTTATAGTCTGAAAAAATAAAATTTGTACAATCACTTTACATATTTATTGCATTGGATAATTTGTGTTTAATTCAATAAGACGTGCATATTAATAAAAATGTATATTTTATTTTTGGGTACAAGGAATGTTTGAGCCAACGAAATACATAGTTTCCTTGTTTTACTAAATTTATAAAATTAAATATGAAAATGGTAATTTGCATACAGATCCACAGTCTAGAAGCCATAAATAGCAGACTATACAAACAGACAATGTTTGCGCACTCTCTATTTGAGCAGACTTTTTCTTTCAATAGAAATTTTTTTCAATAGTCTTTAAATTTACTGTTCCTCCTGCTTTACCTAATTTTTTTAAAAGCAAAAAACTACTGCAATAATAAATACTACCATTTAATTATATAAATGTCTTCTTCTGCTTCGGCCATAATTTTTTTATTAAAACGAATTGTATAAAAAAATATAGAGAAATTTTAATACAAATATCCAATATAAATGTATTCATTATAATTTCAACGAATCCAATGGTTGAAAAATTGAAAATAGGTATAAGGGATTATAATGTAATTGTTAAATTTTTATAATAAAATATGAACCAACCACTACATACATTAAAATCCCATAAATTATTCCAATAAAATTACGACCCATAAATAAAAGAATTTACGATGAAAATATCCATGATAAATTATGAAAGTGATTAAATATTCAATTATGAAATGAAACGATGCCATCTTTTGCATAATAAAACGTGCGAGACGCTAAAAGAACAAATTGGCAATACATATTTTGTAACGGAATTTCCGTGTCAAGTACCGCTCGAAAATATTGATCATCGAGAAACACGAATTCCGGCACGAAACCATTCGATTGTTATCAAGACTTTTGCACAACCATAACGATAAACGTGAAGTCGTACGAGTGCACTGTTGAAACCCTCATAGTGCTTGCATCGGTTTGTTATCTCGTTTTACGAAATCACGAATCACGAAAACAATCATCCAGGTAAATTGTAACGTCACGATAACGATTTGTTTATCTTTGATTACAGTCCAAGAGTGGATCACAACAATCATTTGTCTTATCATTGACTTAATATAAATCAACCATACTTGATGGCATCTAAATTCGACAAAAGAAATACCCAAAGATTCATATTTCAACATTTTTCAATTTTTAAAGATACTTTTTCGTTCCCCTATTAACGTAGTGCCAACATGGCCGCCTCAAGTCCCAAAGCACAGACAAACACAAATAAAATGTCTATACACGAGATATCAAATTGAATCACCCTACGAAACCATTATGTACTGACGTTCATTCACGATATGACATTCTTCAAGGACTTTATTGATCTTTTTATTGCAACGCGTTTTATTATAGCCGATAACGTTATTATACATCTCCTAAATCATCTGATGGAAACATCAAGTAGTACGATTCTCAATAAAGCGTATTTCGAAAGCATTTCAGAACTGTTAAAAAAAAGAAATAAATTATTCAAATGTACAATATTATACAGTATAACTTTGGAATAATAATATTGGCGCTCTGGTTCGATCAAATTCTACCCTATATATAGCTATTCCTATATAATTATTATTCCAAAGTTATTAAAAACACTTTACGATCGACAAAAATTTCTCATTTATTATACAGTATAACATGGAAAAAATGTCTAAAATAAAACTATATCAATATTAATGTTCTCATCAGATGCTCACAAAATAAATTAATAACGATTTACTGTATAAGCTATATATGTATCTTCAAACAACCTTTGATTAGAGACGACTATTTTATAGACAAGTATTTAACAAGCATTTATTGTCATGCATATTACTCATTGAACATATTTACGTATAGACTCGAATTAGTATCGAAACGTCAATGGCCACGCAAGAAAGCAACGCGTACCCTAACCTTTACGCGGCGTACGCACGGGACGTCAACAAACGCGATAATATTGTAATTGTTGGCTACGTGTAAAATCGAGCACACAGTTCGCGGAACGTCACGGGCATTGCCTCTCCGGTTCGTAAATGCGAGACGAGCTGTTCGTGTTCGTAAATACAGAACGTTAGTGTTCGGAAGAAGTGGCGCGAAACAGTTGCCCTTGAAAACAGATAGTCGACTAACCTCGTAATTAAATCCACGCCGGTGTCATCGCGGTCGTCGAACGTGCACTGCGTACTTTGCTTTCCTTTACAGTCACTGATCCCGCACGAATATATATTTACTTCACTGACACTCGCGCGACTCGACAGAAAACGTTTCAACGACTCGACAAAATGATACACATGACAGACTGTCCGAAAACGTGGAAGGACACGATTGATAGCGCACGTGGGTTTTCGACAATGTCAAACGGTCAACACCTGCGGAGCGCCTGACTACGACTGACTCGCTCAGGTAACGGCTTTCGCGCGGCTTACTTCGGGGATTTTCGCGCACGCTCGCCGCCGGTGATCGTGCGGCCGCGTTCGGACGCGCTCGGCCGACGTCGGACGCCGGTAGAGCGGACTCGCGGGTTTTAGTGTGATTCATTCCGGTGTTTTGAGAGTGTTTAAACGTTCTTTTTTTTTGTGGCATTTAACGCGATCTGCATTTAAATCCTGCGTTCTACGAGCATTTCGATCGTTGATGCCTTGTAATTACGTTTTTATTAACTATGCAGATTCCGGTGCAAACCTCTCAGTCTTACGTCGAATAGTTCAATGTCATTTGTAGATCATTTGTGGAAAATGTCGTGGTAGGACTAATGTGGTTTTTAATGATACGTGGAAATGGTTAGACAGGCTGGTCTTGTTTTTTATCTATGTAAATAAGAACGAGATAATTTATATTTCAAACTATTCCATTTCCAACAATTTTTTTCTTGTATGTATTTAAATTTATCTTTTCGAAACTGTTCCATATAATCACTTTCGTCAGGCAAAAAAATAGTTTAAAAATTATATTGGTTGTTAAATATAATTGTTTCGGTTGTAATTTACAAGGTATTTCTAAGTCACACGGTGACTGTTTAGGTTGGTAGATACTTAGACCATATATACTAATAGACAACTGTCTTTTTTTGAAACTTGTACTTTCCTAAACCTGAATTCTTGTACATTCGAGAATAGCTTGTACATCTTTTGAAAATGTGACGTCACAGTGTCTTTCAGCTGATTTCATATTTCGGACACGGAAAATTATCTACGCCGTGTCTATAGGTATATATGGTCTAAGGGTAGATATACATATAAATTGACGAATGTATTACCTCCCCCACTTCTCCTAATGCCATTACGTACCCCACTACTGAGGCGTGCCTGTGGTGGGGGGTACCGGTTCCTATATAAGCTCGTCGAAGACGTCCCGCATCTCATTATCGCCTAGAGAGGCGGCCGGATAAGATGAATATGTGTTCCGTGCAATATTAAAAAATAATTACTATTTTTAATTGCATTCAATTAAATTTACTATAAGAATTTTTATTAAAATTAATCCCTTGTATCTCTTAATACGAATTTCCGTTTATCAAGAATATTCGTACAGAAAAATGAATGTAACCTCTAATCGAGAAAAAAAAATTACTGGTTTCTTTTTCCTACTACAAAATAAAACTGGCACTGTAATTTACGATTAATGAGTGTGTAATTTCTCGAAAATGATCACAAACAAGACAATGTAAAGTTCAATAAGAATTTAATCGAAAGCACATCCTGATCACGGTTGGTGTTCAAGGTTGGAGTGGTATAAGGTCAGTTTCAAGGTCACAGACCGGGGTACTCGGTCACGCCGTCATCGTAAATCAACACGTAATACTCCCGGCGACTTAGGAGAAACGCGACGAAACTGCCCGAGCCCGAGAGCTCTCGATTTTCTTATTTTCCGTTTTTCCCAGCGTCGATCGCGGTGGGGAATTTATGAGTTTCCGGTTGATAAGAACCGTCCGTGGAGCGTGCATCCAACGTATCGAAGTATTTACGAGAGTAATTTACCGGCCTTTGCGAAGCCTGCAAACGAGAGAGCCACGAGAAACAAGACTCGAACGACATTAAATTCACCGCGATTCTCCCGCGTTTTTGCGGTTCGACAGGTATGCAAGGACGCCTCTCCTTGATAATGGGGAATTTGTTTATTTCCTGCTGACGACAGCCGCCGCAAAAACTCTCTTTCTAATTGTCTACATAAATACCAGAGCGAGACAATCGATCCGGCCGCTTAGCAAACACATCGGTGGAGTGTTTCTCAACTTTTCTAAAAAATTTTCTTCGAGAGAAAATACGTCTTAGAAAATGTTCAATTGTCTGTTGTTAAACAAATTAAATTATTAACCGCGTGGATGCGTTTGGAAAATTTTCGGTTCCCTCGTTTCAGTGGTTCTCAACTCCAGTTTCTCTTTAAAAGAAAATATTTTTAAGAAAATTGTTGAATTTAACTTTTCTCGAAATTTCTCTTTCTTAACGACAGAAATTATTAACCCTTTGCACTCGGAGCTATTTTCACTAAAAAACAAAAGATTTTTCCATTCTGGAATATTTCCATTCTATACAATTTTTTTTCATTTTTTTGCATATGAAACATAGATGTCTGGTAGTTTATTAAATACGAACAAAAATAATAATGTGAACAATATTTTTAAGAATGGCATAGCAATTTTCAGTGGTGACTCAGAGTCGCCATTCGAGTGCTAAGGGTTAACAAATAAATAGTTTTATATAAAAATTGATGCAGGAAATATTAACTAGTTATTGAACAATGTACAGGCCGTTTCAAAATACACATCCGAGGTGATCAACACCTGAAATCATTTTGTAGAAAACTGGCTGGGGAAAAAGATTTTCCGCGATTGTTATTAATTATCCCGCTGGTCGTTTGGAAATCTCAGTGGCAGAACAGCGATCACATTTCTATCTGGCAGAGTTACCGTTCACGCTTCTCTCGCATGCCAGGCTAATTGCATGCTTTCGATCCGGGTCTTTCTACGGAATCGCATGGCACCATATATTATTCGCCACTTTGTATAATAACGTTAATATCGCGGGCTCGAACACGACCAGAGTACATTCGAACTTCCATGACGTGCGAGAGAAATTCTGTGCCGACAAACCGTTAGATTGCCACCTGTTCGATGTGTTTCGCGGATGCGAGGGCGATTTTATACGAGCCCGACGATATTTGCATTAAAAATATCGCTTCGAAAAAGCTGCCAGCTCGGTACGCCTTGGGGAGTGAAACCGAAACAATTGACCTGGACCGAAAAATTCCCACCGTGTCCCCTGCGCTACAGATTCGCTCAACGTAGATGTTCCCGTGTGCACTGCTCTCGAATAGATTGAAACGATTCGTTTTCATACATGAATGAAAAAATTTTTAAATTGAGAAATAAAGTTTGAACATATATTTTGAAACGCCCTGTACACTGTTCACTACCGAGTCAATCTTCTCTACATAAATTATTATTTACAATTATTTCCTTATTTGTTATCAACTTCTTTTTTAAATCTGTTTCTGTTAGAAATTGATGCATGTGATTTGAAACACTCTGTACGCTACCTATATTCTAATTTCATCAAAAATAGTGAAAAATAGTACTGTTAACTCATTCTTTGAAAAGTATCTATATTAAAATTGGAACATGCATTTTGATACGTCCTGTACAACCTTTTTTTACGACATTCATATACAAAATTATATCACTGTGCGTACATTAATGGTCTTTTAGAAAAGAATTGTTCCAGACCTTTTGTAGGATGTGAAAGCATTTTGGGATTGTAGTGTGACTTTTTGGAATTAAAAAAAAACGTTTGTTCTATAAAAAGTCGACAACCCATTTCAACAGAACTTCTTTCTCGAGATTCACTGTACGTACCGACAGAGCAAGATAATAATAACTACAAGAAGATGCCGGCCGGTTTCACGGAACCTATACTTTTCCCGAAGACGTAATTATTAGCCGATGTTCGTCAAACCACCTCTCGATGTGGTCACAGTCCAGTAACTGTTAATGATTTTGATCTGCTATTTCTCCACCTTGAATCTCTTATGTTGTCATATTTTTTTTTAGATAGAAAGATTCATCTGCGATTAAACATTGAATGTACCGCCATTTTGAAAAATCTAGGAAACTCATATATAATTATTATCAGTGTACAAGTTGTCCGACTCAAAATGATTGCCACTTAGTTGTCCTAAATTAAACTTCGTTGACGAAAAATCGTGTAAAATCGATCGATCAAACACGTCCAACGACGTTCCAAATAAAATAAAAAATTTTAAAATTGAAGAAAATTACTGACAATGTTACAACGCGATGTGCATTTACATGCAACACAACGCGCAACACGAGAGATTAAAATGGTAATAAGCCACTACATAAACACTAATGATTTAAATATTTTAACTAACCTTTAAAAACATCACTTCGGTTCGTCGGTGAAATAATAAAATCAATAATCTTCCCAGAATTCCTAAACCCATGGAAAATTCAATTTTCTATAAGCTAACCTTCAAAACCACGAACCGAAGATCTAACAAAAAGATCTAATTCGAATAAAAATTATATTAATTTAATAAACGGGATAAAATGTCTCCCAGCCTGTAAATAGGCCGCAAGAGGTTAATCGTAGGTAAGTATACGCGTGTTCTAACGGTCGAGCAGACGTGCGATTGACAGATCGAAACCCGTTAAAATAATTATCGGAAACGCGGCGGATTTAATGGGGATCGACTCACCATAATCCGTTGAAGAAACGGCGCAGTTTCAGTCCCATTTCCCGACGGTTTTCTTCGCCGACAGCAACGTATCCTTCACTTCACGCGAACTCGTTTGGAAACATACTAGGGGTGCGTGAGAGGGTCACGCATGGTGCGCCGCGACCGTTGGAAACAGTCACGTGCCAAAACACCGCAGACAGCTGTCGAACAGCCGGGCTTTTGCGCGGGATGCGTGTCGTTCGCCCTAACGTGCTGCCATTGGCTACCTTTTTACACCGCGGCGCATGCACCAAAGGGTACCTATTCTATCGAGCCGAGAAAACGAATCGCAAAAATCAAACACACTGTTCCTGGGTAGCACACGCCGCGTGAGATCTGTATTTACTCGCGCCGTAACCTCGCGCGCAATCTGTCTGCGCATGCTTCTGCGCATGCGCCCCGAGTGATTCGGCGTTGAAACTTAATGCGATTAAAAAATGGTTTAAAAAGACTGTACGCGTATTTTCTGTGGCGGTAAGTATACAGCATTTTTAGACGATTTTTTGCACATTTTTTTCGTACATATATTGCCATGTAAAGGACATATACTATACACACAGTCTTTTCAGTACTGTATATACATTATGTATACTGCGTATACATTTCAGTTGCAGTCCTTTGGCAAGTGAAAATTAAATACATGATTGGAAACTGTTTAAGACATTCGACTGCAATATTCAGTGATCATTTGCGTACAAATCGATTCTGAACAGATAATATAACTTGAAATAGTTCGAGTGGAACGAGACAGCCAACTTTCCCCTATAAAGAGGCAGCCGCGGAGTATGCAACACGCCTGACGCGCGCGTCAGCGTGGTTGCAGCTCAACAGGCGCCTAACTTGAGATATGTATATGTAGGAGAAAAGCGTTCTTTTCTTTACATTTTTATGCAAATTCTCCAGTACTTTGTAGGATAAAAAGTATACATTTTACATAATCGATTAATTGTTGAATCTTTATCTACATTATTTTAAGAGATACAAAGGCTATAGCCGGGTTTGGTGGTGAAATTCGCCCCCGACGAGTTTTTAACTTAGGACAAACGCCAAAAAAAAACGGTTTTTATTTTTTTCAATAATGACGCACCACTTTCTGGGATTTGAAAAAAATTGAGCATAATTTCTGAATTAAATCTGTAGGTGTGCTCTTTCGATTTCTATATGAAATCTGCATTTTTTCCGTGTTTTTCGCGTTTTACAACCACAGTTTGCAACGGAAAAATCTGAAAATGATACCTAATATATGGCTTATTATCCAGAATGTGTCACAATTTTTTCAGAATTTTTAACTGTCAATAAATAGGGAAAATGGGCCAAAAACTGGTGTTTCGATTTTTCTCAATAACTACCCTTACAGATGAGATATGGGGCTGTAACTTGGCAGATCGGGGTGTTGTTGGGTAGGCTATCGAATAGCCAAAGCTCGATTAAAAACTCGTCGGGGGCGAATTTCACCAGCAAACCCGGCTATAGCCTTTACTACATCGTTAATTGCACAATCAAATATGCTCCGGATTATATCGTGTTTGGTCTCATTTTAATCAGAAAAATGTCATGAACGCTTTATGTTAATTTAAATCATTAAAATTGAATAAGAAGTGTTGTATTACTATTGTCTCCCAGGGAGGATAAATTTTTCGGCTTGAAAATCTTGCTGCGGTGTTCAGGCACCGGTTTTACGGCCGCGCATCATCGGGACAGGTAGACAATCGCCTTCGCGTCTCTATTTTTAAGTCAATGCCAAGTCGGGGTAAAATCGCACGATCAGAATGATAGGCGCGTCGCCGTTGATCGACGATCTGAATTCCGCGAGGATCGACGGCGTTTAGCATTAGCCACACGCAGCCATTTGGCACGAGGGTGCATCGATATCAGGTGTGCCCCGCCTAGTTGCAGGGAAACGAGCTTGATCATCGCCAGTGCTGGTTTCCAATCGTTCAATTATTCCATCCGCGACTGCCCGTTTCCGTTCCCCGGCGGGAAGTGATATGAATTCGCTTCGCTATACCCGATAGACGCTGCCCCGTCTCAATAATCATCCCGACGATACTTATTTTCGTATGGTTTACAATTTAATCTCAACGCACTATCGGCCGAAGGACTGTTTGCGCATGAAACTAATTTCGTTTCGAACCTCAAAGATTTACCAAAGAAAAGTAGATGATATAGCTCCAGTTTTATAAGGATTTTCAGCATTCGACTGACTAACATTCTCAACAATTACAAGCCTTAATAATCGCTATTCCATTTAATCAGTCCTATCATTACCGTCCGGTACATGCCACTAATTTAATAATTTTCCCCAGCCCAAGTTATGATCAGATACTAGTCGAGCATTTCGATACGGTGGTAAAGATCGCCGGCGAACTTTCTTCGAACAACAAAACAAGGAAAATGTTTAGGAAAGCGTTCTCCTTTCGTGCGTCGATTTGGTCTGCCGTTTGACGAACGACATAATTATTCAATTATTTAATAAGAGCCGAGAGTCTAGTCGACGGTAACAGGCCGCGACCGATATAAATCATCTCGACGATATTTTCCGATCGGTAATGGACATAGTAACTAACAGTAGTCGGTGGCAGCTCGTAAATCAACACGCCCCGGGTGTAATTAGCCGCTCGGCGCAGCGCGGTGTTTAACGTGCTCCGAAACCCGCGAAATTACAGTGGAACGCAAAATCTGAATATTACGGCCGGCCAATTTGAAAGGAAATTTTCAGCAATAAATTCGCTCGCGTTCGAGCCGGTACGCGCGAGGACTCTCGTGTGCGCGTTCACGCTCGAACGATCGGTTCCTTATCCGAGGGAATCTTGCCGAGAAGTCAGTCCACAACGTTTCGGAAGCAACCATGAAGACGGAGAAGGGGCAAGGAGGAGCCATGCTTTCTAACTTTTGCCTTGTAAATCGCGCGCGCCATCGGAAGACGTGCGCGAATCGATAATATCTGACGCCTCCGTTGGCTGCGGTGAAAACTGGGGTTGGTTTTTGGAAGTACAGTGGTGCCTCGATATATGTGAAAGAGATGTGCAAGCTATTCAAAATTCATCTCCTTAGTTGCGGGATATAGAATCTCCTTGGAGAAGCCCAGAAGTTACACATTGGTGAGACAATAATTATTTGTTGACATAACTTTTTCCTCTTTAATCATTTTTTCATGAAACCTTTAGCAACACGTTCGGGGCATTTTTCCGATTAAAACGAGTCCAAACACGACACCATTCGAAGCGTATTTTGTAAAACCTCTATTATCCGAACCGAATGGAGGTTTTAGTGAATGTGCTTCGAATTGTGTCGTGTTTGGACTCATTTTAAGGAGAAAAATGTCCCGAATATGTTGCTGTGGGTTTCATAAAAAAAAGAAGGTTCTAGGTATAGACTTCGTAAAAAAATGATTAAAAACAAACCTCGCAGGTTGAACCTTGTATACCCTCCCGGAAACGAGAATTAGTGTAAAAGAAAGCTCGTATACTCAACGATTATCTGTCAGAGGGCCCACACCTCAACCATTTCCTTATGTACTTTTACTTTCTCAACAATGTACGACCGGCTCTCGATCAACCATCGCAGCGGTCGAACGTCCGCCAGCTAAACATCATAATCGAATCACGGTTGCGACAGCCCGGTTCACGGACGCACAGTAGTGTAATCTCGAGAGCCCGTGGTTCTTTGTGGAAGGTGACAGGACCTGGATAGAATCCTGACAGTGAAAGGACAGAGAGGCGACCAAAAGCATACATATACATAGTAAACGACACGCATGGAAATTGTTCTACACTTTCTACGAATTCACTGGATTTTCTAAAGCGGCCGACAACACTCCGTGAGATGATCTGGTTGGCGTATACAGTGTATAAAAGCCGGCAGATAACGGTGTATAATGAGGACATTCTTGAAACGAGTCGAAATGCAATCTCCGCGGTGCCGACAAATTGTCTGAGAACAGTGTCGTTCTCAGAGCTGGGCCAGAGTGCCCGGGCAAGTGGGCATGATTCATTCTAATTACCGGTAATTAGTTGCTAGCCGCCGCGGATCCATTCCTATCGTTTCGGCTGTACCGAAACAGGATCCGCGAAAAAATTAAACAATTTCGAACGATGTTTTTTCAAGAAATTCGAACCCCTTGCGATTCACCGATAACGAGAAACTTTCTTCAGTTTTCTCTCTTGAATGGGAGACAAGGCGTTGACTAAGCATTCTCTTAATTACTCATTCATCGTTCTACAAACGAACGCCTATTAGTCGTACCGATCAAGATGTTATCTTTTCTATCGAGATCAATGGATACCATTGTCTGGACGCTTGTAAGTAGCCGATTGGACGTCCAGGGTGATCGGAATTAGAATTACGGCTTCAAGCAAATTGCGATTACGAATGCATTTCTGTAACAAAAATTAAATAACATTCAGTGTTGCAAATTATCGCCGGAAAAAATTATATAGACATATACTACAACATCTTGTTGATACAGAACATTGAAAATTACAAGATGTTTTGAACCGTTTTTTCGTAAATTGCATTTAAAGGAAAAAACGGTATTTCTAAATTGCCAGTTAAAATTATGAATACCTCTGGTCAAATTCTCCAAACTTAAGTTGTAACAAACAGTTTAAAACAAAAACCAGTCTAAAAGAGCAACTAGGGCACGAGTAATCTAACTTTTTAGCATTTAAACCACAATAAACTCTTGGCTGTTATTGACCCCGTAATGAATTTTTTGGATACTAGTTTTTACATATACATTCCTTAGTTACAGACTGATGATTTTATTGGATAATTAGATTAGAATCGAACCATTATTATTTTGATTTTTGTCCATTGCATGCCGCACTGTGCGATGTCTCGATACGCGGCGATGCGCACGATATTCGTGGAAAATTTATCCCCGCTCCAATGACAATAAATATTTTAATGACTTTTTTCCCCGAGACATTACCGTACGATAACAAGACACATTCCGGACACTATTACGAGCGTTACAGTATGCCTAGATTGCTCGGAGCCTCCGGGGATATAAATCTAGGGGAAGAAGGAGCAAAAGAAGATAAATAAGAGAGGAAAAAGAAGAAAAAGAAGATGAAGAGTCGCGAGATGAATTCCTCTGGAAAAAGGAGCATCGAAAATTGATTTGAAGCTAGCGAACAGGTTGAAAGCATCCCGTGGACACGGTGGAACAGGTCTTTCCACACTGATCCCCGGCTACATTGAATGGCTAATCAAAGCAGAAAGGAGACGGTAAGGGGGAGAGAAGCGGTGCGCGAGCAAGATGATGCGCTCAGGCATGTTACAAGCAGATAAGAGAAACTGGTTGGGGTTTCGATTTTCACGGGGATCAGAGCCACGGGGCAAAAATCGGCGGGCTTCTCTCGATGGTTTTCTTGTTGGCATGCCGAGCGATAAGTGCGGTGTTAAGGTTACCTAAGCACTTTCTATGCCAACCGATGCCCGATCAGGCCGATTCCGAATGGAAATTATGTCGACGGGGCCGCTGTTACGTGGAATGTCGTTCCCTGATAATGAGGGACACTTCCAAGGATACCGTGGCTGGTTGCCCCGACCCGCCGCCATTTCGTTTCATTCACCGACAATTTCATTGACAGTAACCAGAGACGGCGACACTGCCACTCGAATTGAACGCTACTCCCAAAAGTTCGACGATTTGATCGCTCGCCGAAAAATCAATTTTTCTTCGCGTAACTCGATGGAAGAATCCTTGGAAAATATTCCTCTATATGCGCTTAATGGTGTCCGGAAAAATTAGGATTCTGTTGCCATAAGCGTGGAAATTTTCGGCTTGAGATTTTCCCAGCTTCTCCAGTCTTCGCACGCTAAAAAATTTTGTGGTAATTAAAATCATGCATTTGAAGATTGAAAGGGATTGTTGTAATCTAATTGTAGGACAATATTATCGACTCTTAGCGCCAGATCAATGAAGATATCCAGTTTCCTAATGCATCGCGAAGCCTTGATGCATCTTCCCCAGGGTTTTTCCTTGACTTCGAACGTGTTCTCCGCGTTTATTTTGTAATAGAATCTACGGCACTTCGTTTATAGCTTTATCTTCCCAAGAGATTAATATGGACATCCTGTTCGCTGATGTTTCCAACTTGCCCGTGAATCTTCACACATCCAATTCTGCTCGACGAAGATAGATTATCGTAATCAGCGTCCCCGATCTCGAATTTTTTTTCTTTGTCGTGTTCTTTTATAACTATCTAACGAACAAAATGACCTCCTCCTATCCTATCATTACCAGCGAATTAACAACATCACATTCCTTAAACGAATTTTTGAAAGTTCCTGGGCTGGGCTTGCGGGTGGACCTTCAAACAATGATTTTAGAATTTTATATTCAATGATCCTTAGTAATTTGTGGATTGAACAAAAATTGTTGTAGTAGACAAGACCTTCTAGATTAATTTAAAAAAAGATTCATCTCGATCCGATTAGCAGTTCCTGAGATAAAAATTCCAAAGGAGAAAGAAACGATTATCCAAGAATTCTAAAAATTATAAAATTCAAACATTTATGTCTTATGAACAAATTGAAACTCGCCAAACTGATGACTTAAACTGCCCCTAATTTCGTATGAATTGCATAGTTCCAAATTTTAAACGCAATCCTTGAAGTGCAATGCGAAGAAAAATGACAAATCTCTAACATTCCACGTTAGATTCACGTGTTAGACATTTTGTTCAAAATGTCGTGTAACACGTGGAGTTTTGAAGGATTTTTTAGGTAATGTCGAGGATCTGATGCACCTAATATGGTACGCAGCGACCCGTATATTTGTATGACCAAGGCTGAAAGGATTAACCGTTTTTTTTTTCTAGCCTAATCAAGAGCCACGGTACCATTATCACGACACAGAAACCTACGCAACGCGCCATTTTATGGTAGCCGCGGGTTTTTATCGGTCGAAGGAACACGTCGCTTACGTGGACGGGACCAGTTACAAACGCGAAGAAGACCCGATCCAGCTTTATACGTCGGTCTCGACGGTAATTAACGTACGGTGACACGATTCCAGGCGGACTTCCAGCTAGGAAAAACTGTCCGCGACGAAGGAAATGGCACCAGATAAGGAACAATTAGATTTAATCCGACTCATGTAACCTTCTTGCATCGCTATTAAAATGGGGACGTCGATGGACTAGGTAAACGATGGTAAATGGACACTCAATTACCCACCAATCGATCAACAATTTTAATCCTGATAATTAATTAATAACAAAACTATTTTGTCTCTAATAGTTTTATAAATATGAAACGTTTACGGACGTATTCGTGACATTTTACCGATCGAAATGAGTACAAACATGACATACTACAAAGCACATTTGCTGTTTAATTGAAATACTCGGTTCGGATAATCGAGGTTTTAGTAAATCGTGGATCGCTCAAGCGAATATGCTCCGAATTATGCGATGCTTGGACTCGTTCTAATCAGAAAAATGTAACAAATATGTTGGCGAAGGTTTCGTGAAAAAATAATAGAAATCAAAAAAATATCCCAAAAGTTCGTTCACCGAACAGATTTACATAATCGCGTGCTGTTCGAAACCTGAATAAGCAAGAGGGATGAAAAAAATATTTTCCTGTACCTTAAAGATGCGTCTACACACTACGATAAAATTTGTCCCCGTATCGTTGGTTAGTTCCCGGGAAAAAATTCATAAAGATCGCATTACTTTAGCAGACGCCATGCTGTCCTTGAAGAGAAAGGCTCGATGAAAATCGCAGAGTTTGAACATCGCCGAGTTTTCTGCAGAAGCTGACCGAGGCTATTGAACAGTCAGTCGAGGTTCGAGCTCAGTAATCGAGCGAGTAATCGATTGTAAGTAGCGGTTCTCCAAGGAACGCGATACCCTAGGAGCAGAATTAGTTCGCCGGCCGGACAATCGAACATTAATCTTCGACTTCTGTTGCGTTTCGAGGATAGAAAAGGGGGGGGGGAGAGGTGAACGAGAACGAGATAGAAAAGGAGGAGAGATGATCGCTTCCCATCGGGGAGAAACCTAACCATTGTGAGAATCCGGCTTCTTTCGGGACCGGTGTGTATCTCCACGTGAATATACAACAACAATGGGCCACTCTGCGCCGGCAGGAAGAGAAAGAAGAGCCTAAGCTGGCTTCTAGCAGGATAGATCTATGCAAACGATGGGGGTCCTTCATCCTTTGCAGTCATCGATGCTGTTGCTGTCCTGATTTTTACATCATTCAATTTTTTTTTTAGCGTTATTACAATTTTTTAAATTCTGACGCGATTTTTGTGCAAATTAATGAGCACCACTTGATCTCCCGTGTCTATCGATATAATTAGAATATCGTTAAAATTGATGAAATTGTAATGCATGTGCTACAAAATCGTGGATTAACCCCTTGCACTATAATACCGAGTCGGACTCGTGACGAAGATTTCGAAGAGAGTATACTAAATATTCATGCTACAAGAATGAGACAAGAATCGTGCCCAGAAATGCTTTTTAATTTATGACTGCGTCTAGATATCGCGCCGAGCGAGACTTAAATAGAGAGCCGAACATAGAGAAGGACAGAATGAAATACGGTTCGCGTGACTGTCCGCGTCTCTTTCTATCCGATGCGCTGTCCTTCCTTGCGACCGAAACTTTCACCGTCGATTAAACCACTAAATACAATTGAAACTATATCGTGTTTGGTCTTGTTTTAATCAGAAAAATGCCAGAAACAAGCCAGTGATAGTCCCATAAAAAAATAATAAAAATTAAGAAGTTTGAACATTCGATTCATGGTGTCAATGTAGACACTGGACAGGAATCGTGCCCACGACCCGGGACAAGAATCAAGCATTTACTGTATTAATTTCCTTCAAACTTTAAATTTGAAACAAAATTAAATTTTTTTGTTGTTGAACCATTGGAGACTGCATAGGTATAAATTACATACAAACTTCCTTTTTTCTAAGAAATTTTAAACGACAAATAAGTTCTAATCACTGCAACCGTAAAATAAATCATAGTGCGAGGGATTAAACAAGCAATCATGCTCCGAACTGTGCCACGTTTGGTCCCATATTCCAATCAGAAAAAGAAGAGAATCAAAGACAGTGTAGCACTTAGCACCTCGTGGATCATTAAGAAAATGACCTTCGGGGAACAGCTTTGTCTCGACGCGTTGGGAACGTCGAAGATAGAATACAGGGAGAGAAGAAGAAGAAAAAAAAAGAAGGCGGCTAATAAGTTACGCAACGTGATATCGCAATTATGATTCGCGCCGTTGCTCTTGTCTTTTCCCTCGATCTCTAACGGTAGCAGGAACTAATGACCGTATTCAAATCCGCGTTCTGCGGACGTTTACGTAGACACGGTGAATGTGTGCACGGATTAAAACCCGAGGATACGCGGGAGCCGAGAACCACCTATTAATCGTGGGACAATTAAAAACCGTTAGTTCAATATAGAGGGCGTGATTTTTTTTTACACTCAAGATTCCAGCTGAATATTACCCGTCCCGGATTTTTCGCGAAATTACGGAGACGCTTCTCGAGCAAGGAGATCTATTTCCACCAAATCGTAACAGATTGCATAAAACGAATTTTTCAATTAGGGTAACTGCACCAGTGAATGAACATTTAAGAAATTTTTCAGGAAGATATTTTATATGTAAAAAAAATATGTGAATTAAAGGAATTTCATATATGCCAAATGGCTCCCTATACTTCATTTGTCAAAAATAAATGAACACAAATAAAATGAAATTATTATTATTTGTCTTTATTAAACGTTAAATAAAAAATATAAAAAATACAAAAGCGTTCATTTACTGGTGCCCGTTTATTCACTGGTGCAGTTACCCTAATTCTTTTTTTATGAAGCCATTAGCAATGTATTCCTAACATATATTTCTGATTAAATTATTTTTTAGTAAGATCATTAATTTTTACTCGTGTAAATGATCTCCACGGTCTACTTGAATTCCGACTTTTCCTCCATCTAAAAATTTATGGGTTTCGTTAAAAAGCAAACGAAAGTGGGCGTGCAAAAGCTCGATAAATCGAAAGGCAGGAAGCCAATCGAGGAGCTAGAAAGTTGCTATTCGTTCGATCCAGAACAGAAACAAAATGACCGAAGATTCATATCGATCTCGGTTTTCATCGGGATAAAAGGAAGCTTCGAGGCATCATCTGCGATCGTATCTTCATGGTAATACCCATTTGGGTAATGTTGAGGAAATTCATGGAGGATGTTGCACCCTCGTTGGCCAAGTGAAAGTCGTGATTTTACAAGTCACTAGGTAGAGCTAAGTGAAATTTACCTCCGGAACACCGCTATCAAGTCGAGCTTCGACGAAAAATCTTCGCGACTATATCGATGTCAACGGAAACGAACTTTTCTATAGTTCTCGTTTAGAAAGTATAAATAGTAGTGCCGAGATTAACTTGTGAAACGACGTCTGACAAATTGCGACTTGCCAATTAAATTTGAAACGTAGACACGACGCAAAATCTTTTCATTAGTCATCGGTTCGGATAATCGAGGTTCCACTAAACCGGAGATTAAACAAGCATATGCTTCGAACTATGTCGTGTCTGGACTCATTTTACTGAGAAAATTGCCACAAAGACTCCAGTAAAGGTTTCATAAAAAAAAATAATCAAAAACTGAAAAGCCAATATATTGTAAAAATCTTCTTTTGTTCACCGAGCAGGTCGACACACGCTGTCCAAGAGCTAAACAAACAATGAAAAAAGTATTTTCCTGTAGCTTAAGATTGTTGCAATAAAATTGATTCCGATATCATTTATACATTCGAGGGAAAAAATTCATAAAGAACACAGTATATGTAAGGGTCCGTACTTTTATTGTTCATTCATAATTGTTTCGAATCGATGTGACACAGTTTAGGAAACGACCTGATTTTTACTTTTGATTTCAAACACTATGCCAGCGAGCAGTGGTCGTAACGCGAAGGTCGACCGGAGGTAAAAGTAGACGGAATTATGGTTGTGTGTACGGTACACCGTTGCGGCGCGGCGCGGCGCGGCCGACAAGTGGAATAACTTCCTACGCGTGTGCGTCGACGGAATGATCCACGATCCACGATTGCCCTAAGGATCGACTGTGGTCCTGGCATGATCGGGAAACGCAGTCACGTGTGACAACAGCATGTAGGTGGGACATTGCTGTCGTTTTTCCGCGGAACGATTCCCTTTTACGAGAACGCGATCGTTCGTTGCATCAACCGATTCCGATTTCCTTTCGTTTTTCATTTTAGCAATCGTTCCCGTGGAAACTGACGCAAAACGGAGTTACGTCGCCGTGTCTCATTATAGTCATTCCTGCCGGGATATAATTGCTTGTCAATCGCAAGTTTTAAGTCACCCCACGAGTTTCCGAAATGATAGTGATCGGTGGTCGTGCTTGGAAGATTACAGGACTCGGTGTAAATCGAATCGTATGTGTTTCGACTCTTCAATGCATTTTAAAAATTTTTTAAAGAACGAATCTCGTGAATGAACACTTTTTATTGATTAAATTTTTATTTTTTATTCAAAATGTACACCGATCTAGGTACGATAAAACGATACTCCAATTATTATATCGACAATGTGTACACGCGCCGCGATCATTATCATTGATAAGAGTTGATCCGCGGCGAATTCAACGGTTTACGAAAGATACGTCAAATTGCATTGTCTTGCAATACTGTTCTTACATTGTGCTCTTATCGGTTAGGCGTTTGCTAAAGCGATTGCTATGTCGGAAACGAGCAAAGGCGATGCTATTCTTGTATGGCACTAATCGCGGCCGATTGTCCCTGAACGATGAATCATAAAAAATGTACTAAAACAAATTTTCAACTTAATTATTTGTTCGTGAAACTTGCATCGACATGTTCGTGACATTTTTCCGATTCAAACGAGTACAAACATGACGTACTTCGAAACATATTTACTTGCGTAGATCACGATTTAGTAGAACCCCGATTATGCGAACTCGTGAATTGCAGAAGTAACTATGCTTCAAAGTATGTCATGTTGGTACTCATTTTAACCAGAAAAATGTCAGGGACATGTTAATAATAATTCCATGAGAAAATAATTGAAAATATTGTTATACCATTAGATAATTGTTTACTCCTGGATCCCTTCGGGAAAGCTGCTTTCTCCTCGCTGCAAGTTCTTCAATCGCATTTAAGGAATCATTTTGAACAGTTTAGCGGTTCTTCGAGTGATAATTAACGGAAGCGTGAAAATCGTAATTAGTATGAAAGAGCGAGCGCCCCCGGGAGCGGTGTCTCGGATCAAAGTGGATTTAGCAAACGATCGAATCGGACAGGAAAGGTGACTCACCTGTTCTTACGAGGCAGTGTCGTAATAGCCATGTCCAAGGACCCCTCGTAGCGATGATTATCCTTCTTGGCTCGCCTGGGTAGCTCCGCGCAGACGCCCTGCGTGAAGCTGTAGGTCCTACGCTTCTTCAGGCACAACATCTTCGGGCTTGCTTTCTGCTTCGATCCTCTCGCACTGTTACCTCATTACGAACCACTGAGACACTACCGTTTTCTTTCACTGCTCCCTGCGACAGCTGAGCCGTGTCCCTGCTGCCTCCTCACATCTGGCCCTGTCGAGACACCGAGAACTCTTATTGTCTTTCGTCAAACTGTCCACTGTGTCTTTATCAAAAGATACCCGAATATGTTCATCGGAAAATGTATTTTGACTGGTCCGATCAACTACTAATTGGGATTCCCCAAAAATTTACTAAAATATTTTATCAGCACATAATCTAAAGGACTAATGAATTAAGAAGAAAAAGGGTACTGTAAGATGATAGTGGACGGGAACGACGAGTTAATTGGGCTCATCCGGTTAAAAAGTTAAATATTTTTTGGCAGTGTTATAATAATTAATTCTGAACCGACGATGTGCTAGCTGATCACTGGCCGGCAATGGCTCTCAAGACTTTCCTTTAAATGACTTTCTTTCAAATTACTACCTACGGTAAGCTAAATGTCTACTACATGTTATAGTAAATTGCCACTTTAGATTTTCTTTCGTAGTTTTATGCAAAATCGGATTGAATGCTAATTGTTCTGCGAGCGGTACTCTCTTCAAAAGTGGCGCGCCTATTAGATTGTACTAAAACGAACAATAGGATATTTGAACTGGATTTTCGCACAACACGATGCAAAAAACTACACGGAAGTATGATCTATCCGTCTGCCTCCAATAAATACTTTCGTGAACGATTTTCGGTGACGGTCACCGGTGACCGGCAGTTCGGAGACAGAAGAAAAATTGTATAAGACGAATTCTGGTGATCGACGTTTCCGCGAATCGAAGAATAATCGTGTAAATCGGAAATACAGCGACGGTCACGGGTGACCGTCGTTGAATCGACAGAAGAAAAGTTGTGGAAATGAAATTTTAGTGATCGTTGTTTGTGTAAATCGAAGAGAAGTCTTAGAAATTGGAAATTCAGTGACGGTCACCGGTGACCGCCGTGGGGCGAACAGAAGAAACGTGGTGTAAACCTATTTTCAGTGACCGCTGTTTTCTTGAATCAAAGAAAATTGGTCTTAATTGGAAATTCAGTGACGGTCACCGGTTCTTTCCACGAATAAAGGAAAAATTGCGTAAACAAGTATACCGCGTTTTCCCGACGAATAATAAAATTGGCGCAATCAATATACGCACGAAGATCCGCAAATCCAGCAATCGTTATCAAAACAATTCGAGAACACATTTCAATACCATATAAGTACAAAATTGTCAAGACGATCAATGAATTACCGTTTGAATCATACTCGAGATAACAACGAGATACAGAGATCACAATCTTCACACGATCATCGAAATATACTGTACAATCTCCGTGGCTGCATAGCAATTCCCAAAAAAAAACCCAGTTACTATAACAAAAAGCTCTACTATCAGATATCACGATCGCTCGCATAGTTCCGTAGAAAAACAAACCGCAGAGCTAATCATTGAAAAAACAGTATTCCACCTGGATACACTACCTAAACCACTATCGACTCTGCACAGCGCATTCGATGCACTCTCGAGAACCAAATAGAAGAAGACTCCGATGCACAATCTTCGATGCAATTTCTGTCCCCGGACACTTACAGTACAGGCTACGACCACTTTTTTCCTTCGGGGTAACAACACTGTATTGACCGGTGCGGTGGTTCGAATGGTTCGCGGATTTTCTTACTAGACTCTGGATTCCACAAAAGACACTAAACAAGCATACCTTGGAAATAAAATTTCAATCAATTTTTCGATTCTAGATTTGTCCGCGAAGAAGGTGGGGGGTTTCTACTAATAATAATTTTCTTATTCGTATGTTAAGGCATAAAGCATTCAACACATTTAATACACAACGCAGAGAAGCTAGTGTCAAAAGGGGCCACCGATTTTTCAACAGATTCAAGGTAACAGTAAAAGAACTGGATTCGGGGCCCGGCAGAATTTGATCCTAATACTCGAGCAAGAATTCCCGGTGCAATGAGTGGTCGGACTGGCTCCGGACCTGTCCAGTTTCACGGGCACAGTCGGACAAACGGTTCCGGCGCGAGGATCGAGTTTCTGGTGCGGCGACTGATTAAACGGACACTGGGGGGGCCAATAGCGAGCCCGAAAACCCGTGCTTCAACGTGTATTTCTCACTTGCCTCTCGAATTTTCTTAAAGAATTTTCGAAATGAAAAAAGATATTAATAGGAGTGTGTCTAGTGTAGAGGATGCGACTTGCAGCCGAGCGAAACCGCGACTGCAGTCAATTGTGATCCTTTGATACGGCGAACCCCGGCCGCAGGCGACGAGAGGCGAGAGGACGTTAGGCTCGCAGCGAAGTTATAACTGTACTGAAGGCTGCGCTCAGAATCTTTCCCCGAGCACGAGTGCGCGCCCGGTGATAATGACCCCCACGAAAATTACGGGGGCACACCGTGTACCCCCCTGATATCCCCCACCCCTGTCCCGCATGCATTTCGTCGGATTCCGTTGACTTTTTTTTCTCTCCTCTTTTTCCGCCTTTTTATCTGTTTTTCGCTCGCTCCTTTTTTTTGCTTTTAATTGTTACGCGGGCTCCACGTCACCGATGCCTTTTTTTCCTGGTTTTGTTGTCGCGGGCACTGGAAATTGAGGTTATTAAATATTTTATATGAATGAACATTTTCAAACATTTTACAAGAATGACAATTTTATCGGTGTTGTAAGTATTTGACAAATCTATTAAACTTGAATCTACGTCAACCTTAGACCATATATGTATACTAATAGACCCGGCATAGGTATAGTATGTGTATAGGAAAACCGAGAATTGAGTGTCCGAAAGATGATGGGACACTGTGACGTCACAAGATAAGTCTTAAGATAATTTCTTTCCATGTACTGTGTACTTACATGGCGCACCCACTGTCGATGAGCATAGCTTGTACATCTTTTGAAAATGTGACGTCACAGTGTCTTTCAGCTGATTTCATCTTTCGGTCACGGAAAATTATCTACGCCGTGTCTATAGGTATATATGGTCTAAGATTGCATTAAGGATGGTAATAATAAAAAATTTCTAAGTATTGACATTTGCTTAAATTATATATATTTCTATGAATCTGTGCGCGCCGGTCACCGGTGGCCCCCATGACGCCACCGCCAAGTTGTGTGCCGGTCACCGGTGACCCCCGGTGGCATTCAACGTGTTAATTAGATTAAAAGTCTCCTGAATATCAGTGAAAAGAAAATCTGAAAGGAAGTTTAGAAAGACATTTCACAACGCGACGGATTTGCATTGGTCGGCGGGAAACCGTCCAGAAACTGCTTTCGAATTCCCGGGAGTAAAATCGAATTGGTGATCGAGAGGCGTCAAAATGGCGACGGTCGGGCGTTCGCGTCGCGAATGCGAATTTTCAAATAGAAACCACGGGCCGGGAATAACAAAAGCGTGGCGGCGCGGCGCGGCGCGGCACGGCACGGCGCGGCTGCCGGGCTCATGTAACACCCGGCCACTTTCGAGCTCTTTCTGCTTTTCACCTGGAATAATCCGCGCCGATGGGAAAACACCGCGCGTCGCTCTCGGAATTGTGTAACACGTCAATAAAAATTAATTATGCGACTCGACGGGCTGCCTGCCTTCGTCCACTCGCGCCTTTCGACAATGTAAACAGAGGAGGAGTCGAGAGCCTCGTTCGAACTGTATTGCGAAAGAACACGATTTCTGGCGTGTCGTTAAAATTTATCCGTTAAACTCGTAAAAAATCAATTTGTTTTTTTTTTTTCGTTAACGATCGTACATTCCAATATAGTAGCTCGAGGGAGTCTCGTTCGATATTCATGTCCAGTAATGTCTTAATCTATGTAAACACGAAATTGTTCTTCGATCTCTTAAAAGTAACATAACTTTTTTATTGTTAAACATTTTTTAATGAAACTTTTACTACCATATTCTTGATTCTTTCCCGATTAAAATGATACCCGACACGATACGATTTGGATCGTAGTTACTCGTGTAATCCACGATATTGTGGAACCTCTCTTATCCGAACTACTCGGTGGAACCTTCAATGTTCAGATAATACTGTACTTCCTATGTGTACATAGGAATCGTCAATTGAACAAGCGAATATATTAATCAAATTGATCTTCTAACTAGATAATTAGTGACAATAAATTTGTCGAGCGAGTCTTGTAATGATACAAGATAATTAAGTGCAGACAGGGAAGACTATCGTCGAAATTCACACGCAAAAAAGCACGTTCCAAAGTGATTCAATGCATTCCATGAATAAAAGAATTCACAGAGTGATAGATTCCGACGTCCTGAATAAATTAATTATTTTTTACTGTTACTATTAAAATAGACACACGTTCCCACGTAACGAACTTCCATTCTTCGGCCTCTTGTTAGCGGAAATAATAACAAACGAGCGTCAATTATGTAACAGTTCTTTAGGTAAAATTAGACCGGCTTTATTAGAATAACAGCTAAGTAGAATAACAATTTTTTTCTACGATCATGCGACGTGTTCCGAGCACGACAAATTAAAAATTGTTAAATTATCGAATTCTTATAAATCTTTATAGATCGGTAAAGACATTAAGACAAACATCGACAATACTAATTAAGAATAGTGCACGGTGAATATTTGTGCAAAATAAAATTTGTCCAAACCAATTGAAATAAATGTAAATATATTCCCTTTCTTAATCATTTTAATCGAAATAATATAATGATATAAATTAACACAATTTTTAAACAAAATAATTATTGTATAATGTATTAATGTTTCATTAGGCAACTCGATAACACCGAGGTGAATGAACCTTTTCAATTATATAAAATTGTGAACAACTCCATCGCGGATAAACAATCTATCATATTTATATTTCACGTAACGAATTAACAAGGAAAGAAATTAAAGGCTGCTCACTGCCACTGTAACACGAATAATCCAGCACAATAGAATCGGTGCACCTCGAGCACTTAATTATATCCTCGCGAGTTTCTCTCGCTTTATGCAGCGTTGAAAAATTCTATAACAAGGGTACAAATTAATTCCAAGCCTTTCTATGCTTATATCCACATCCAATATTTCTGTATTATCAAATTCTTGTAATATTTTAATTTTTTTGCATTTGACCAGCTCGTTGTTCTTATAAATGCATATAATCATAATCCGCAGTGATTAAACACACTTTTAAGGATTTTACCATCGTCGTGTATTTGAAGTTTTAAGTTTAAGGAAAGCCTGATCGGATTTTGAATCGAGAACGTTGCCAACAGCGTCTGATCCGTTCGAGCGATGAAATAGGGTGGAAAAAGTGGATTTACTAGCAACGGAACCGAGTAAAGTTATCCGTGGCATGACAATGATCGGCCACCTGCAGTTGAGAGAACAAAAGATCGTATGCTACCTCTTAGATTTTAGATCATTGGTATACTTAACTGAGTGCAATTTAAAATAGTAACTATTTTTTAAAATTAATTGTGTATAGTGACCCCCATTAATATTCGGACGCTCATTTAAAAAACGACAACTTTTTAGATATTGGACCATACGATTTGAACTTTTTTTTAGAAGTGAGAGCAATTAGTTTACTACACGAAAAGAAATTTTTTCAAAAATTGCAATTGATCGGAATTGTAGAGAAAATACTAAAAGTTGCAATTTACAACTTTTTTATGTGGGTCTATAATGAAAATTTTAAAAATATGTTTTGTAGATCTGTGTCGATTATATGCATTGTAAAAGTTTCATCGAAATCGATTGATGTGGGAAAATCGTGAAAAATTGCAATTTTTACCATCTTTAAACGTTTGTATCTCATTGCAACGTTGACGGATTTTAATGAAATTTTCAGAATATGTTTAATTGATACATATCTACAAAACGTGTTTTCTACATTTTCAATATGAGCCCAAATGTTGTAAAACATAACTTTTAGTATTTTCTCTGCAATACCGACCAATTGCAATTTTTTCAAAAATTCTTTTCACGTTACGTAACAAAACCGATTTTAAAAAAGTTATCGTCTTTTTAAGAGTGTCCGAATATTAGTGGGAGTCACTGTACCTTTTGCAACCGAGGGGCAGAAAAATTCTGAAAACAAGCCTTTTCAAAATTGAATTTGTCAAGAACACAGGAAGATGTAGAATATAATGACAATTCGTGTCTCTCAAATATTGGTATTCAGCGCGTGAAAATTTATCAGAATTGTCTACCGGTTTATCGAAACGCAAGATTGGCATTGGACAACGTAATTACCGAAGGCAGAGATGCAAGGTGCAACATCGTTCGTCGGGAAAGGGAAGTGCATTCCGCGTGAATTCTGCTGGCAAGTCTATCCGTTAGACGTCGAATGAATAATTCATCGGGGGGACGGGGGACGGGGATGGGCGGGCTTGAATCATCGACGCACTGACGGCACAATGACGATACTGACAGCGCACGACTGTGTTTTGATCTACGATTTTAACCGAGCAAAAATTTTGTCTACTAGATTTCGTCGTAAAAATAAGCAAAAATATACTAGGAAGTCTGTGACCGGACTTAACAATTTTTTGGAAACTAAAAATATTGTTACGTTACTGAAACGCATTTTCTTTCATGTAAATAGCTCAGTCTAAATCCATATGCATCAATATTCATCATACAAATGAATAAAGATTTAACTTAACACTGTAACTAACAAGGGAACATATTCAGTTGATACATACACACCGATTTTGATGAACCTTATGTGAGATATAGTTCTTCGAAAAATATTTGACACGTATTCTTTTTTATCGGCAACCATCCACTCTGAGGGGGTGAAAACAGCCCTCGAAGTCAGGGGTCAAAACCACATTTTTTGAGAAAAAAAAAGTTTGTTAAAAAATTCTTGCGCGACTACATTTCCCATTGAAAAACGCACAATTTAAAAAAAAATTCAAATTTTTTCGACCTCTGGTTTCCGAGATATCTCAAAAAATATGGTTTTGACTCCCAACTTTGAGGGCTGTTTTCACCCCTTCAAAGTGGATGGTTGCCGATAAACAAAAAATACGTGTCAAATATTTTTCGAAGGACTATAGCTCACATTAGTTTCATCAAAATCGGCCATTCTCATCTGAATATGTTCCCTTGTAAGTACATAAATCTCTGATTAGTTCGGATAATAGAGGTTCTACTATATCGTGGATTGCTCGAGTAAATATGATCCAAATCGTATCGTGTCTGGTATCATTTTAACCAGAAAACAGTCCCGGATGTGTTGATAAAAGTGTCATAAAAAAATAATAAAAAACGAACGAGTTATGGCTCAAAATTAGTATTGTCTCGTTGGTACGCTACCGATATCCACCAGCATTATTCATTTATTTCTTCGTGAAACTGCAATAAACAGATTGGGACTGATGTGGAGATGAATCATGTTGATTATCCGCGTCTCTAAATATCATTCTTGAATTTTCGTTCGGCCAGAAAAGCAATACGCAAGCGTTTTAAAGCAAAATCCCAATGGCAACAAAAGATTCGCCGCGGCTGGAAATCGTTTTCCTTCGTGATAATTGGTCGTTATGGCGGCGGTTGCGTTCTCCCGCGATGCTAATCGGGAAACGTTGGTCTGCTAATGGAATCAGGACCCCGTGAGAATCAATCTTCTATAGAGGATCGCGCGTGCAACCGCTGATCTACGTTTCCTGCCACCGACGAGATACTACCATGGTGCAAGGACAACATCGACAATATACAATTCGGTAATTAGACTCTTTTCCCGCATCTCTATCCCTAGGATCCCGTAATTAATATCGGATGAATATTGTTCTTATTCATGATCCCCTTCGCGAGAAAGCCAATCATACTTTCAGAAGAAATCGCACTTCGATTCGAATCGGATAAAATTGGCTTCGCTCTAATGACTAAAAATGTGTGTCGATGATTTCTTTAATTATCGCTGAGAAATTATGTAACAATCATTCTGTGAGAAATACTGTACATCCCGACACGCTTTAAATTACAGTAATATTGAATGTTGTATTTATATAACAATTTTGAAGCGTTCGGTGATTTATAGAAATCTTCAATTAGATTGTAAAAATTGTACGAATTTATTGAAATTGGAGATACAAATTTCATTAGAATCGGAAATACAAAATCCATTAAAACTGGAAATATAAAATCGATTAAAATTAAAGGGATTGCGATATTGCTAAAAATGCAAGAAATTGCAAATTTACGATTCAAACAATTTCCGATTGAAATGCAATATTATAGAGAAAGGGAAAACGCCAGATAGTCACCGGAGCAAAAACTATAATGCGGTTACCGAACTAGCTGAAAAATACCGTAAATTTACAAACCGAGGAAAAGGAAGAGTGAAGAGAGGCGGCTCGCGTGTAAAGATAGCTAGCCAATGGTAACAAGAATTAAAAAAAAAAAGAAAAGAAAAGACTAAACAGCCAAGATCCCCCTTCAATTATTCATTTCCGGTCATTAATGTTGTTCCAACGAAAGCAAAGAGGAGGGATTCTAGCATGATACCGAGACGAAAGGAAACAACATTGTCCAATCGTTGCAATAATTACACAATCGACGAGTGTAAAAATTACTTAAGATTACAATGTTCAGACGCGGATTAGTGCAATTCGGATGCGCTAAAGCGAGGAACGACCGTGAACCAGATACATTGCATTCGAAACCGAAAGAAGAGAGTGAAAAACAATTCCATAAATCTATTTAATGACCAACGCCACCAGTAATAAATAAAATCTAGTTGATTGAAAATCTTCCTAAAAATTTATAATAGCATCACAGCTAAATCCAACATTTTATATCGTGATATTGACTTTTTTAATGGTTCGTTACTATCATTTAAGTATGCTGTCAGCATGTCCATTACTATGTAACTTTATGCAAAGACTTTCTTTTTCTTTTTTTTTTGTTTTTATGAACATCTTCTATTGTAAACATTTGTATAAAAGGACTTCGGTCCGTAAATAGTAATAAATAATAATATCTATGATAATCTCGAAGAGAAATAATCTTCCACGGGCGGGTCAAAAGAGACCCAACCTTCGCAGTAAGGTACAGAATGGCCCTTGTGCTTCATAGTGGAAAAAATGGTCTTCTGAGCGTAGTTATGAGAAATTGTGTTGCACAAAGGGTCGAGTCATCAGAGGAAACATCTCTTCCGAGACGTAAGGAATGATTGTTGTGCAGTCGCAGTCGTATGATGTTCATTTTGCCGGGCAGAAGCTGGCGTAGTTTGAATGAAGAAGGCACTTTACGCGCCTCAATCACCTGGCCAGGCCCGTGTTCACGATTAACACTGGCGTGACTGTGAATAGAGAGAGACTAGTCCTCGTCAGATAGTCACGGGACAGACCGGTTGTCGACTACCTAGCCGGAAATACGGCCGCTTTCCTGCGCCTCGCATCGTGCGCTCGCTGTGGTCGCCGGTCCTGTTAACTTATGTTCAATCTGCAGTGTTCCCTTGATGGACTCGTCGCTCTTTAAACACTATACCTACCCACCACTGACTAGTCTATATCACCCTTTAAAAATAACAACACCGCATTTCTCGAGAGACACTGCGCGACTTTCTATATACAATATGCGTTCATAAAAAAAAGACATTTAGACAAAATTGAATTAATAATATTTATATCATATTTTAGCTATCACAAGCCAATTGTTTCGATGATAGAATCACAGAAAATCATAGACAAAAAAATAATGAACGATCAAAATTTGCGACGCAAAGAAGGAGAGCGTATGGGAAATGCTATGAACTATGTCTCTTTCTTTCCCATACGCTCTCCTTCTTTGCGTCGCAAATTTTGATCGTTCATTATTTTTTTTCTATGATTTTCTGTGATTCTATCATCGAAACAATTGGCTTGCTAACACTGCATCGAGAGTTGTTCCTGATCTTGTTGTCGCTTCATTAGGTTTATTTACCATTTCCAATCTTAATTTACTTCTAAACATTACTAGACTGCAAGAAGTTTCACTTCTGCCGCGCGTGATTGTCCACGCGTAATGTTTTTTAAATGTAATTTTGTAATTTATATATATATATATACCTCTTCTTTTACTTAGATATTTATTCTGTTCCACACACGGTAGGTTTTGAAAATCATAGATATGTAAATTATGCTACGGTCCAGTGTTCTTCTCTCTGTAATATAATTAATTATATTGACTTTAATTAATGTAAACGTAGTTGCACGTGCTGTCATAACATAACCATGTATTTCTAACCTTTTCGTTTGATCCTACTACATGTGCGGCGGTGAAATCCAATCGCTGCAGCATTTTCAAATTTTCTTGTGACGAATGCGAAATTGCCATAAATAATTATTTAAAAAACCACGTTTTTATAATGGACTAAAAAGTATAAAATACTTGTAAGATTTAAAACGAACCGTTTAAATTTTCGCGCCACTCTCGACTTCCGTAACATCAGAAAATTGTTCCCCCCAGCAAAGAAGTTTCACTTCAAAAACGAAATAACTTTTAATTCTTTTTTTTCTGTAAAAAATTTACTCACAGTACTTCGGTAGTTAAATCAGAAAAATACGACGAATATGTTGGTAAAAGTTTCGTTTGAATAAATCAGTATCTCACAGAGACCCAATCAGTGGAGAGCGAAACAATTTGTGCATAGAACAAAATGCAATAATTGCTCGTTGCACTGCACAGTGGTTGGAGTCTCTCGAAAAATCCGATATACGGGCACACCGGAGAGGTGCACTCCGATGCCCAGAGAGCCGGCAAGTGCAGTTATGTTGCACTGACCGCTAGGATGCACCGAACGAGCACCGGGGACTTGTGCTGCTTGTTGCCATGCAACGCGACGTTTCTTCGGGAAATAAAAACGCGTCCCGGTGTCGACGGGAAACACGGATCGCTTGGAAAAAAGGATTAAAAAAAAATGGCGGGAAAGAAAAATGCAGAAAAACGGGCATGATGCAACATCGATCGCGAACCATTCTGATCGAACGGCTCGTTTCACGCGGACGCAATCCGCGAGCATTTAACGGGGCATGTCCGCGAATCTTTAACACTGAACGCTTTATAAAAATAACGTGAGTAAATTGCAACTTGATCGTTCAATCAATTTTCGATAGATTGTTAGAGCATGCGTTAAGTAACCGATGAAAAATTGTAGATTTAAAATTTAAATAGTAGCAGTACTAGTGAATGGCGATAGTAATGTTAAATAATGTGTAGAAATTTATATAATTGTAAGAAAGTTTTCCACCGTGAAGATTACGAATTCACTCGATTTCACTTATATCAGCAGAGTTCGGTGTTACGTAAATTCTAAAATAAATGCAAAAATAAGGAAATTGATGTCAGTGATGTTCATAGGATAGTAACGGGTCTATCTAGATTAGGTGTAGTGTTATTAACGACGTCGAACTTGTAATCGCATTACGAACGAGGAAGTACCGGTTCGTAAATAGGGGTATAGGAAGCAACAGTCTAATCGCTTCTCATCTTCTTAACAAACTTATGCAACATTAGCGGCTTTGCTTAAACATCTTCGAACACATTAAATCATGCTTGAAGCTCTGACCCATATTCCACGTGTGGATCCTCTTCAGGGACGATTAAACGATCCGGTTATGTTGACTACGGAATTCTCGATCACCCGATTATAATAAGCTCGGTTTCAGCCGCGTGGACCTTTGGAACCGATGCTTGTGTGAAAACAATTGTATACAATGATTTTTGTTAATGAAACTTTTACCAACGTATTCGCCACATTTTTCTGATTAAAATGAGTACAAGCACGATACAATTTGGATCAGGTTTACTTTGATTTGGATAATCGAGGTTATAATACATCATGCTTCGAAGTATGTCATGTTTGTACTCCTTTTAATCAGGAAAGTGCGACAAATACGTTGGTAAAGGTTTGATAAAAAAATAATAAAACTGAAAAAAGTTCTGCCATTAAATAACATCACCTCCACATGTATCGAGACATTACTGTACTACTTCCCACCTATAGCAAACGAATATCGAAAATCCTTTCGTCGCGGAAGGTCAAGAGAGTGTCCCCACGATTTTCTATACTTCTGAAATGATCCCTTTCATGTGTGCCGACCTGAATGTAACACAATACTCTCAAGAAGTCGATGTCCCTTAAAGGAACAAACATACTCGGAGAGACGGACGCTAATGAGTCGTTCAAGATCAAAGAGGGATGCAACAGTATTTAGAAGGTGTGTCGACGTTATAATCCAACGTTTTCCCCCGGATATTTGCATAATTGGTCGATCCCGATGATTATCGTGTTGCATCCGCGGCTCACTTTCATGCTAATGAAACGCAATTCGCTTTCGTGACTAGCTAGAGGTTTATCGCATCGTCCATCGCCGCGACGACGAGGATGCATGCTCGCCGACGTAGAAATATTAGCGTAATTCCGATCCGAGCCTCTCTTATCTTATCGGCACCGCGCGCGAATTTCGTAATTCCCGCGCGACCGTTATCTCGCGACCGTGCGTTTCGTCAGAAGCCTCGCTATTGGTCGTCGAAAGAAAGTCGACTTTTTAAACGGTCCAAACTGGCGAAAATTGAGGATTATCTGTCTAAGATGTCCGTAAAGGTTCGTTCATACCTTAGACCATATATGTATACTAATAGACCCGGCATAGGTATAGTATGTGTATAGGAAAACCGAGAATTCAGTGTCCGAAAGACGATGGGACACTGTGACGTCACAAGATAAGTCTTAAGATAATTTCTTTCCATGTACATACTATGGACATGGCGCACCCGCTAACCCCCCTCTCCCCATGTAAGCCAAGCGTATATAGGCACTGTCGATGGGCATAGCTTGTACATATTTTGAAAATGTGACGTCACAAGATAAGTCTTAAGATAATTTCTTTCCATGTACTGTGTACATGGCGCCCCCGCGGAACCCCCCCCCCCCCCCCTCCCCATGTAAGCCAAGCGTATATAGGCACTGTCAATGGGCATAGCTTGTACATCTTTTGAAAATGTGACGTCACAGTGTCTTTCAGCTGATTTCATCTTTCGGACACGGAAAATTATCTACGCCGTGTCTATAGGTATATATGGTCTAAGGTTCATACGATATAGAAAGTTGGAAACAATTATGGTTCGTGATCGTAGCTCGGTAATAAAATCACGAGTATCGCTGTTTTTTTTTCGCGGTAATTAGGGGAACGTCAACCGGGGCATTAGGCGCTCGTGTTCTTAACGAGCCCCGGTGGAACAGTCTACGATGAAAATGATTCATGATGCGCCGGGCCACCGTTTTGCAACTGGTTACATGATAAAGAGAAATATGTGGAATTTGAAAACACTTAGAAAGCGTATAGCTCGGGTACGAAACACATTCCTCCGGACACAATGCACCGCGGACGTTGTAATATAGAGCTGACATTCCTATTACCTTGCACCGGCTCGGCGCGGTGCAATGTGCTACATTCTCCTGCTATGCAACGATAAACTGCATCTCTTTAGACGTTCCTTCCGCGCCGCGCTCTTGCCGTGAATAATGAAAATCGGTTGCGCGACCCAATTTGTCTGGGGTCCGTTAAAAAATTAAAAAAACACGCTCGCCGGCTTGCACAGAACAATTAGAAATCGGCGATTCTTAATCGATGTGATTTCGCTTAAAGTGTGTCATTCGTGATATTAATTGCAGTATTTCTAGTAATCACGTTATGCGTCTCGAATAATATTCGTTCTGTGCTGCGCGTACATTGTGAACATCTAGGCGCGTGTTATGCGTGTTATTCGTGCCATTCCACAAATATAAAATAATTATTCAATAAATGTATTTCATTGAAAAGAGTGATTATACCTGAGGTCATTTGAAGTCAGTTTTTCCTTTGCGAAAATGTTCTCCGCGGCTTCGTTAAGGAGTTATTAACGATAAACGCGGACCAATCAGAACGCGTCTACAGGGGACGAAGTTTGGCGCGACGACGAGTCCCGGTGAGCGTGGCATTGGCATTGGTCGAGCCGAAATACCTTCCCCTTCTACGACGCTGTTCCCCCCACGCTTCCGCCGCGGTCCGGTCACGTGACGCGTTCCGTCTCTGTCGTACATGTGTTCTGTACTGTCGGAGAGAGGGTAACTGTTTCCCCTCAATTCGTGTTCCCTCCCCTCATCTGGCGACTCTGTTCCGAACATATTAAACAATTGATACATCGATCTAAATCCCTAACCTACGCTTATTATAATTTAACGGTTATTCGCTTCATTGATTTGACGTCACTGCGTACGAAACTATTTCTATGATTTCCTGTTGCTCTAATAAACAATAGGAAACGTTCTCAGGAAATATCGTCTCATTAATATTTACTTTGAACATAACAAAAAGCTGTCGTTTAAAAGAGATGTACCGCGTTCACGAATTGTAATGTTCTCATAGCTTACCTTAACTCGTTCAAAGATCGACAACAGCGGGTCGATTTCCACAGCGATATTCTTCTTCGAGTGCAGCATTTTTCTGCAATTATTCACAGCACGTCACTAAATAAACACACAGCAACCTATTCTAAATTTTCAAACGTCTGCTTGCAACCGAACCATCCTGTCTTGCTCAAGCCTGCGAGAATCGAAATAACTCGATAGTAGCCGGGATCAATCGATGTTTACGATTATCGAAAATCAATCCTCAATCGTCGATACAACAACAATAAGAATAATGGTGAATTCAAATGTATATGTATAAACACGTAGAGTCTAATTAGAGGCTGTTAAATAGATGAAATTTTCGAGTACGAACGTTGTTGGCGACAATTAATGACACTGTCTTGAACAGGTTAAAATGTCAAATCAAATTACTGGTGATTAATCAGATTGATTTAGAGAAAGAACACAGCGATGTTGATCCGACCGTCGATTAAAGCAAACTGAACTGTCACGAGTAACGCGCACTGGTCTGGCGGCTACCTGGCCGTTCGCTGTTCCCGCGTAAAAAATTTGAGCGCACGTGAACAACATTCAACGCCAACCACAAACCCTTTGCTAAGATAGAACGGCTACGTTGCGATGATTATACAAAAAAATAATAAAACCACCGATAGCGTATTTACTTTATAGAAGAAGAGCAGTCTGCTCATTGTTAATAGAATAAATTTTCAATCGATGATAGATCGGTACACAGTTTTATTAATGTACTCTAATAAAAAAAATATAAACTGAAATACTTCAGTAGATCGTTATCAACTGATCACGCTGCATTGATCAACAGAACTGGACCCGTCAACAGACCGTTCACTATTAATAATAAACTTTTGAACAACGGCAGGTTGGTACAGCACAGACGCGCGCGGGAATTTTCAAACAGCATATTGTATGTCAATAAAAAATACCAATATTTTAGTATAATATTCAATGTACTGCATCGATCAACGTAATAAAATTGATCAAATTGTTTAACTAAAATCTAAGAAATTCAAATTGCCAAAGGGAAACTCATTCAGCTTAACTTTATTCCAAATAGGTATACCACCAATTATACAGAAGAATTTCTTTGAATTCATAAGAGGATACATTTTCCAACGTTCTAATTTACATTTGAAATGATCAACAATCGATATGAAAATTGGAAAGCATGATATACTTATATATATATCATAAAGGTCAATTATTGTTTTCAGGATCAAGGCGTACTTTGGATCTAACCTCTTCAAGATGAACGATTTTAAAAACACTAAAAGAACTAAATTTAGGAACAGAATAGACTTGTTTAGATAAATAAAAATGCTGTTTCTACGAATCAGGAACGAACAAAAACAAAAGACAAATGTGTTGCTTCTGCTATCAGGATCTAAGAAGAAAATCCTAAGAAAGAGAAAGGCGGGGACCTGACGCGAATGATCGAACCCACGGTTGGTTTGTTGATTTATGAATGGTGTATATATTATCGTAAATACAGTCGATATAAAACATCTTCGTGTTTTCCGCGCATGATGATCATGTAGAGATGTATAAACGTGTTGCCTTATCAGTAGTAAAATCGCGTATAAAAAAAACGGGTTATAGGATGAACTTACACCTACTCCGTTGAGAGCAGTCGTGTTCCACCTGTTGCAGGTTCAAGCTTAATTTCGATTAATATTCCGGAGGTGACGATCCTTGAAAGGAAACGCGCCCGTTGACACGTAATCGAGTGCAATAATCGAGTGCAAAACGATCGTGTGCACTCATATAAGATTCACCGAAAGCTCAGCTTCGTCAAGAGATTCTCCGTAAGGATATCCCATCGATTTTCCCCATTTCCCGAGAATTAAGTAAGTACTTTATCGTAAACTTATTGAGGTGTACACTCTTACACAGACTCGCTTACAACAAGATGATTCTAGTTAAGTTTCTTAGTGGTTCCTGCACAAAAATAGTTGATCTCTTTATACTGAACACTACTGTGTCTCTAAACCTTCCTCCTATCACGTATACGCTTTAATATACAGTACTATATGAATTAGAAATCTATCAGAACTTAGCGTAAGCTCAAAACGTACCTGGTTACTTAAAAGCTCTAGTCATTTATGTAATTTAGGCACTTAATAGTACTATACTGCTCCGAGCAACTAAACAACCTTTTACACAAGTTCAACAACTCCAGTCTTAGTTTTAAAAATTATTCTTGATTAGAAAACATTTGGGTGTGAACAACCATTGAATTGTTTCAAAAGCGAATACGTGACAAGAAAGAAGGCAGATTCAGCATAAGAAAATACGTAACATGCATATTTTTATTCAGGAACCGAAAACCTTATTGTTCAATGTTATTACAAAAAAGGGCTAAGTAACATTACTTAGGCGTTTCTCGTAAGCTCCTATTTGGCTTCGTTGAAGAATGCGAAAGTACAGAAAGGATCTCGCAAGTCTTAGTGAATGAACATTACGTTTTTCTCACTTCGTTCGTTTGTTTTCTTTTTTTTTCCCTTCTACTTTTTTAATAAAACGTGTACAAACATACTAGTGAGCAAATTTACTCATCGAATCCGCTCCAACTGGGGCGATTGTTCAAAGGAAGTATGTCATAGAAAATGTCTCTGGTAAAAAAGGGGGTACATGGAAAAATATTTCTCAATCAAGTCTAACAGCTCCACCCCAGTCGGAGCCCAGTTCGATTCCGGATATGTTTTTCGACGTTTGATGAACATTTTCTCGTACTCGATCCAGTATCCTAAAACTCAGGCAATCCAAAGGTGTGCTTAGAAATGTACGACAAGTACTAGAAAAATTGTTTACCTTCGGATTGCATGAATTTTATCATGCATTGATAATCGACGATGCAAAAAAAAAAAACAAAAAAGGTTTCTTCTATCTGTGACATCTACTGGAAGATTACAATAGAAGTAGAAAATTAATAACAATTTAAACCTCTTCGGCCAAGATCACCGTAATTCAGTTCGATCGCGACTAACATCAGTACATTACTTTCTTTCACGCATATTGGTCGAATCCTTTCAGTCATTATACCTCTTACAACTTAACAGATAACGCAAAAGCCCCTTACCGAGCAGACCTGGATTTAAATAAAATTAGTTAACATTCGTTTGGTCAAAAGCCGTTTTCGTAATTGTCTCCGAACGTACAAGATTTGTACTACACAAAGTCTATAATACATTAACCGTTGCCAATGTCTTCATTACTATCTTGTTTCAGCTAATAAATTTGGATAAATGAATAATTCTTTAATAATTTACTCCTTATTGCTGTAGAATAAAATCATTTTGTTTAAGTATTATTTTGAAAGCGCAAATAGCTATTTGAAATGCACATAGGTTTTAGGTCTGTTACGAAGGGCTGGTATAAAAATCAATCTTACTGAACATAGAGATTTCATACGCAATATTTGGTGCTTACTGTACCCTACTACCGGGTAAAATATAGACGTTCCACGCTACCAAAAATTGTTAACCTCCGAAAACGAAATACGTAACAAGCTGATATCTCTACCTCTTGTATTTGTGCTAGTCCTCAGCAATGATTACGCATACACGACACGCCTAAATCTACCACTTATCTATCGGATTAACTCACGGTTAATAGAGAGGAGTCTCTAGTTGCAATCAAAAACTGTATGTGTTTGTGTGTGTGTATGTGTATGTATTACGTAGAATCAATACAATGTGAAAAACTAAGCTGTAATGCGTAATGATACCCAAACAATAATACCGTGAGAATATTATCTTTGGAAACGAAATCTGCTTCTGTCAGCAAAACGTATTAGCGTCTTCATTCTCTCTTCACTTTCAATAATCGGCGGAAGTCTGAACACGCAGTATGATTTAGGAATTAGTCGACACACTTTGACGATTCACTACAAAAATGATTGTCTCCTTACAAAATACATGATTTCGTAAAAGTAATCATGAGCGGCGGTAAAACGAAACGCAAAATATAGAGAGTCTCTGATCACTGTATCACACGATACAAGGATTATTCGCTGCTTAGTTGTAGGCATTGTAATACTTTTCTCTTAACGCTTCGCCTAACTCAAGATGCAGAATATATATATGTATATATATATATATATTGGCTTAGCCCCTATTCCACGATCATCCGATTAGCAGTATATGTATTGTGCAAATTATTAACCGACCCTAAAACAATGAGATATCTTCGTAATCACACAATTTCTATGGAATATTACTAGTCACAGATATAGACGTTGCAAGAATATCTTTACTATAATGTGCAAATAATAATGACCTTAAATTATTAAATCAAATAAACTGTAGATTATTATATAGAAAAGTCAATTCAACAGAAAATTTCTTCCATAAATGAGACTGCAACTTTTCTGTTTCGACTAACAATATTCCACAAATTTTCCAAAATATAAAGAAGAAAGGGCCATTCAGTTTGCAAACACGCAAAAGAAGAAAAAAAAATTCCTTCCCTAATGTTTTAATTGAACGTATAAAACAAGCTATTGATCTACACAGGTTGGTCTGCAGGGAGCAGAACGCATGATCTCCCTCGCTGTTAACAACAGTCAGTCAATCATTGGCACTTTTCGAATAAGTGTGATCGAGTCATAAAAGACTGTGAAAAGTTCTAGTAATCTATAATTGCTTATTGTATAATTGAATCAATATTATGGGCGAAACGACTTTAGGAACTTCTTAAAATGCTTTAGGGTTTTTAAACGTCAACGTTCTAGGGTGATAGATTTGTATTGATCTTTTCTGAGTATTGAAGTTACCATTTCCTAACCTAAAAGACATACACGACAGTTTATACATACTACGAGTATCACCTAATGACCCTCTGAACGAAGTTCCAAAAACATACCTTTGCACTCGTAAGACCAGCTGCACTGTCCACGCTGTAGTCAACTACCATCGCATAGTCCAATTCTTTAAGAGTGCAAGAGGGTGACATTCTTTTCGCCCACAATACATTTTGACCGAACCATAGGTGTTCTGTCCCTGTACCAGCCTGCAGCCTATATCGTTGGTAGAAGAAGCTCAATCGCGCTAAATTGGAGTGCCTATCTCATCATTAGGCAGTAGAAATAATACGTCCGAATACTATTCTCGTTCTAATAACCCTAAAATAATAAATAAATGTCGCTTCAATTGATCTAGCTTTCTACACATGGGACAAACGAGAACGGTACAAAAAAAAAATAGAAAAAGAAGTAGAAGAAGAAGAGGATAGGGCATCCTGAAAAAATACTATTTACCCCCCGAGAACAAGTCGAGTCCAGGCGATTACCATCCTCTGTGAACCGACACGCTCCCATGGATTCCCAAACTGGTGCCAGGCTGTTATCGAACACACTAAACTGCTGCAGTATCATCCGTGTTGCGTAACAATGCAGCTGCTTTGACGACGTCGCCACCACACTGATTCAGCATCACCTTGCAATCTTCCAGGCCGACGAAGTTGTTCTCCTTCTTCAGCAAGCCTTGAAGCCGCTCCAGCTTGATGGCCGCCAGGACGTCCCAGTCGGTGACGTTCAGTGCTGCGATGCAGGACTCCGGCGTGGACTGTTCGTGCAAGACCTTCATCATAATCCTGACTTCGTCCGACTGCTCCCCATTTCGAGGTCCACGCGTCCTCCTCGCATTAGGCCCGTCGCAGGCAAACTCCAACAGGTCCTCGCAGCTGACATGATCCGACTGACGAGACAAATCACTGGTGCGGCCCGGTACCTTCTCGCTGGACAGCCTGTTGTACACTTTGGACGAAGAATGAAAACTGTCGGTTGGCTCAACCGCGGAAGACTCTTTAGGCTGCATGCCTTCGGACTGCTGTTTACTCTTCTGCGAGGTATTCTCTGAGTACTCTCCATAATCGAAGTGCATCATATAGTTGGCGGGCCTCTGGACCAAGATAGTCCTACTGGTCTGGAGCTTGCTCGAGGCAACCGAATCCTCGGACTTGTTCGACCCTGTTGGAGTGGAGTTTCTGCTAGTCTCGCCAGTCTCGTTTTCTTGGACACACTTGGAGGTCGAGCTTCGCATAGAAGACTTTGACTCCACGCTGATCTTCCTTTGTAGACGCTCCGTCGACGAGTTCGTCGACTGCACGTCGCTTTCCTGCATGTTCTGACGGTATTCCGGGGTGTCGCAGTCTATCAGGTTGTCGGAGAACTCGAGCAGGTCCTCGGAGATCACGCTGAAGCGGTGGAGTCTGTTCTCGTCAACTGGCAGGGAGTCCAACGCAGCCAGCTCGGAGTCTATGCGTTGCTCGAACTCTTCGGGACTATGAGTCAAAGTGAAAGCACATCAGACACATAGGGTGCTTGTCATTGTGCCATTAAGCTAACTTGTTAAGTCATAAATTAATTAATTAATTATTTGATTTTAATTTAATCTGTTCAAAATTGATATTTTGATTCTCAAACTTTCTTTTTATTAAAATATTCTTTTAGTGCTCAAGGTTTACTGCTCATTTAAAGTACATTAACGGGGACGGGCTTACTAATAGGGTATCCTACTAATTTGTAGAAAAAGTTACTTCAAGGTGTTAATTTAACGTTTCTCACCTGTTAGCTGAAGTCTCAGACGAGTATCCCTCCTGCAGTGAAGTGCTGACTACCGAAGAGCTTGCGCTCTGCAGACTCCCATCGACTTGGTCTTCGATGGGCGGTGTGGTCACTGCCATTTTAGCCAGGGTCCTGGTGACTCCGCCTCCAGGGATGATCAGTGGATGTTTGCGCTGATGTCTGGGCAGACTAGACTTTGGTTGCAGAGTCTTCGATCTGTCTCTAGGCGGCAACGGTATCGGATTCTCGTCCACGTTGTTCTGGTTCTGGTTGTTCTCTATCTCCAGGGCGGAATGGTGTCTTTCCAGATGACGTGTTTGTGGCAATGGTGGTGGAGCGTGTGGCAGAGGCGGTGCTCTGATCTTGGGCAAGGTCTTCGAGCCGCTGTGATACGCATCGAAGTGGAAGGTGTCTCTGGACAGGTCCTCCTGGTGGGAGCCAGTGTGGGCCAGGGTGGCATGCTTGTTCCCACGGATTCTCGGCCTCACTATTGGCACGCCGGAACGCAGCATCCGCAACGGATTCGTATCCGGTGCAGTGTCTATGCTCGGCGTTTCCACTAGACTGTTGTACACTTCCTTGGCCTCGTCCGACAACGTAGCCTAAACAAGTCGTGGGAGGGGATAGATTCGGGAAAGAAGAGAACAGAAATTAAAAAAAGAAAATAATAAACGAGGAGAGAGAGAGAGAGACTATGGCATGAAAAAGAAACGTCCGTGTGTACATGGGTCTTAGCTCCTCTCTTAAAAGAACACCAGATACAAGTGGAGGCAAAGTTTGGTCACACACTCTCTCAAGTACTGAAGTGCAGTGGTGTACATGGGGATCATGTGAATCGTGTTGGGTTGGAGACGATATAGGCTACTCCAAAATTAGGTGGATGCAGAAGTAGATGGAGCGTATCGAGCACATCATGGGGTAGAAAGTCTGTATTATGCTTGAAAATGAAAGAGGTATTCACCATGTAGGTCCGGTTACACACTCCAAGGGTTCCCATTCCAATGTCCCCCCCAGCCCCCAAGTACAAATAGTATAAACGTGTAAATGCATCCAAACATATTAACCGCTAGATGTTATTTAATAATTAATGTAACATGCAAGCATGCTAAGCGTATGTGGGGTGAACTGTCTCTGCACAGTTCCTTGGTTTAAGTACACTGAGTATTGTCCAGAGTTGGGTATTGTTTCATATTATTGTTATAATTCATGACTCCCAAGCGACTCTTTCAGAATTCTGTCATTCGTCGTCCCAGCCATACATTACTGTTGAGCAATATTCGTACGAGTTACCATTCATGATTCTAAGAAACATTATAACTGCTTCAATATTAACACTAAACACTACTTTCTATGGCATAAAAAATCTGGTTATTTAGTTTTATCAAGGACACTATACGGTATAAATGAAAAGCTCTTTGCGAATTAAGTGTTCAAACAAAATCGAATGTCTACAAAGAAGCTAAACAGAATTTCTTGTAAAATATATTCGTCCACCTTCATTACAAATAGTAAATATTGCCCAACTCTGGTGCCATCCTATGCAGGGTGTTCACGCTATTACTTGGCAGCGTTTTTCTTGCAAATAATAAATTTTCGAAAAAAATTAGAGGAAAAAGTAATACTGTTTTTTGCAAGCAGTGTAATGGCATATGTAATTTTTTTGTGGTTGCACTATTTTTTTAGAAATTGAAGGTGTCTTCAATTTTTAAATGGAATGCTATACAGGGTGTCCCAAACGACATACAAAAATATACAGCATTCCATTTAGAAAATTGAAGGTCACCTTCATTTCTAAAACAAAAATTGCGCAAACACAAAAAATTACATACGCCATTAAGTTACTTGCAAAAAAACAGTATCACTTTTTCCTCTTTTACTTTTTTCCAATATTTATTTCCAAGAAAAACGCTGCTCAGTTATGGCGCGAACACCCTGTATATTCCTGTCAAGAACTCGATATCCCGACAATGACACGTTACAGTTCCAGATCTCAGGTTCGACCAAAAATATTACAAAACTCGGAACGATTCGAACTCTATGGAGCAGGGGAGGGTGGGAAAGTCAGTATGTCGTTTGTGAACTCTGGATACTCTGAGCTGGTATCGGAATCCAGGTCAGAGTTGCTGGTGAACGTTAAACTAGAACTTGGAGCGCTTTCCGGCCAAGAAAGCAGATTGTTTCCGGAGGAGAAAGGCGGCGAGAGTGAGTTCAAGAAACTGGTCGACGGCGGAGGCGATTTTCCGCAAAGTTCGATCGACGAAAATCCCCTGGCCGTTTCCGGATGTAGAAAGTGACCTTTGTTCTTGAAATTCAACCGTAGATTGGGTGGGAGCTTCTTGTGGCGTCGTTTGTAACGCAAACGACTTCTTATGTCCGTTTCAGAATGCGATATCGAGTCCGAGTCTTCGCTGGAGTCGTTCGTTGGATGAAACGACCTCCTTATGTTCTTAAGGGGTGGCTTTCTGTTTTCGGAAAGAGACGACGTTCTCTGCCTGTATATATTGACCGGCGTTGACAATTTCTCTAATAGTACGTCAGTCTTGGGTACCTCTTTCCTCGAGTTGTCGTTCTGATATAGTTTCGGTGGCTCCAAAATTTGCTGATGTATGGTAGGACTCGATGGAGGTTTTACTTTTTGCGTTACGTTCATCTTGGAGTTGCTCTGAGACTGACACTGCAGTGGAATGTTCAAATCTAAATGTTTAGGCTTCTGGATAGGAATGTTCAAGCTCCTAAGCGACGTCTGACTTTGTCCAGAGAGGTCCAAGTTCCTAATATTGGTGACCAACGACTTGGAAGGGGTGGTTTCTATGTTCCTAGTGTTCTGAGCGATGTTCTTGCCCAGCTGAATCATGTTCTGAGTTAATTTACCTAAGCCCAGGTTAAGTCCTTGACCCTTCTTAGAGTCCAGATAATTTTTTACGCTTTCCAGGCCGGACACTTCACGCTGATACTTCTCGGCCAGCAGTTTGCTACTTAGCTCCACCTGATTGTTTGCCTCCGCGTCGCTTTTTCTCCTGAGTCTTTGAAAATTGACTCTCAAACTCTCCGAGCTACTGTACAGAGGGGATTCCTTTTTCTCTGATTCCGCGATGAACAGTGGATTGTTCGAAATAACAAAAGGAAAGGCGTCGTGGCCGTTCTGGTTCTGCTCGATCTTACGAAAACTCTGTATGTTGATCCTTACAGCCTCCATGTTTCCCCTAGGACTATCCGATCCCCCTCCACTCTTCAAATTCGTCTTTATGCTGTCTGTCGAACCATAGATAACACTTTTGGTGTCCTGATTTGTACTTCGAGGGATATAGGGTACTTTGCCACCTCTTACTTTTGGAATCTCGATTTTTTTCGGGAATTCTGGTATGTTCATTTTCGAGGAGTCGCTGAAGGAGCTGGAAATCTTCGGTCTCGTTCCGATGTCCAGATTACCTACCTTGGTCGACTCGAATTTGACCGGTTTAGAGCGAGAGAAGTCGATGAAGTTCGAAGGCGTGTCTTTCACCAGATCGAAGCTGGTTGTTTCGTCGTACTTTGAATCAAAATTCTTCGCGTTGTCTTTGACGGGTTGATCACAGTTGCTGAATTTGCTCTGCTTCTGTTGAGCGGGCTTGCTGGATACTACACCTTGCTCTTGAATGTTCGAGTAGCAGGCAGACCTGCCCGGTTGCTCCAAATTGTTGATCTTGTCATACTTGTCCAACCTCTCATCGCCGAAGTATGGCACTTTCTCGCTGGTACAGCTCAGACTACCATCATCCTCGAAGTACTTAGGTTGTTCGAAGTAGCGCTCCACGTAGCTGGTGGACACTCTCTTCGAATCACGAGGGAAATCAAAGTTGGAGTTCTCTACGCCCGAGGCTACCTTCCCGTTTTGTGGGAAAACGTTCAATTTCCCCTCTGTGTCGGTTACATTCTCGCAGAAATTGCTTCTCTTGTTACCGTTTTCGAGAAACTCGGTCGACTTTACCAGATTCTGCTTGAGAGCAGCGTTGTCGAGAATGTGCGCGTCAAGCTCTATGTCCATGTACGACGTCCAAGCACTGGGTTTCGTGAGAAGCTCACGAGACTTAGCGAAACAAAACTCAGCGGAAGCTTTGTCCCACAAAGGCAGTTTTAGGGTGGATGGTGCGCCAAGCGACTCTATGCTGGAGACAGTGGACGACAATGATTGCAAACTTGAGCACAACCACTTGATTGTTCCACATTGACGAACCGTTGGCATGCAGTTTTGTTCAAGGGGATCGAGAAAGTAACAAAAAAATCGTGATGAAATAACATGCACAATGTAGGAATGTCACGCATTTCAAAAGAACAAAGCCACCACGTGAAAAAACATAGGTATTTTTTCCCAAGGTTACAGTCAATGATCACACATTAATCATATACGAAGAAGAAAAACAAAGAAATATTCTCAACATGGCGATGCAACGATCAACAAAAACATGAAGATAACGAAAATCGAAGAATCGAGAAACAAACAAAACGTAAACAGACAGGACAGGATTAGAGGAAAGTCAAGATTAGTCTTATTCGTAAATTAATAAGCATTGTATCAACTTAAGGTACGAACAAATGGCTTAGATCGGATTATTAAGAACAGACACAAGACTGCGATATACCTACTCTTCAGTGTGGCAGCAGGAATTAACTCTGTTCCATAACAGTTTCGACAAAATCGATTTGAACGTATCAAATCCAAATTTATTTGTACAATGAATCAATAGACTTCATTATCTTCAAATACTTTCTAATATTCTCTCCTTTATGTATTAGTTTTATGAAAATTAATTGAATTCGGACCACTCCATACCAAATCGACTACTTTTTGCCACCGGTGTCAAACATTTTGTTCAAAATGAAATGCAATGTAGTAGAGGTAAAAATTAGGATAGGTTTAAAGTAGAGGCCCCTATTTCACGCGTAATAAACGAATCTGAATCTTAATCCGCGTAATATTAAATACACAGGTATGTAAAATAATTTCGCGAATATTCGTGTATTGTAATACATGGTGATATAACGTTGAACAGTCAAACGTGAATTTATTGCTGTCTCGCTTCTAACATCAACAGTAAAAAGAATCCGTTAATAACATACAGTTACGTATAATTACACGTGTATTAAGAACACGGATATACTTAATTCGCGAATACACGATTCACGGATTCCATGTACACGTTCAAAAGTTGGAGCAAATTGCCGAACATCGACAGCAAAAGAATGATCGATTCGGTGGTGGAATGACCGATCAAGTATATTGTAGTGCAATGTTAGATTGTGTTTTGTTAGTTTGCGTATATTTTAGTGTTCTAAAAAACGTTTAGTGATTAAACAAAAACTGTTTAATGTACCTGTATGTCAGGTATACTGGCTGCTTCCTCTGAAAAGTGTCGTCTGTCTGGTTTGGGACTGTGTTGATGTGGCAACTTAAAAGAGAACTTTCTGCGTCTTGAAGGACTGGCGGGTGTTCGGGGAGACTCCGGTGGATGTTCAAGATCTGTCATGGAACGTGCTGTCAATTCCTGTGCCATAGCAATGGCTGAGTAGAGAGTTTTCTGATCGGCGGCTGAGATAGGCTTCACCTAAATATAAGAGAAATGTTTACCATCTCTGGCTAGTGGACGATAGAAACAAAAATTTCTGCTTTTAGCGAGTTCATCGCCTGCGTATTCATTTTATTGTACAGAAAATGTACTGCGTCTATCTTTCGTGACAATTCTTTGCTAATTCTGTTCTTGAACGCTAACAATTTCGGGTTCTATGCTTTCCCATGCATATGATACATACATATGCACACAGAACGAAGCCATTTTTAACAGATCACCTAAATATCTTAGCTTGAACAATCTTGAATGACCTTCCCTATTAGAATATAAATAAAAAACATATTATTCCATTTAAAAAAATCAGGATCAACTCTACGCCACGTAAATAGCAAGCAAGATATTCAGATGATCTATTTCATATGCTCTACCCTGTGTATATGTATATATGAATATATATATATATATGTATATATAATACGTAAAAATAAATGATACATAGCAGCAAATAATTAATAAAAAATGAATAACAATCGATAACACATAAAAGCATAATTATAAATAAGAAAAAAAATTACTGTACATTTATTGGACTCACGGTGGCTTGTTTCTTCTTGTTGCATTGCTTCGCTTGAATCTCTCTCAGTTCATTCCTCGCATTACTCGATTCATGTTCGGTAGATAGAGGATGAACTGGAGGTGGTGGTGGTGGAGAAGAACCTACAAACAAATACGAGTGTATAGAAATAGTTTCTTCGAATAGAAACTTCAAATGGAACACCTGTACGTCGCAAAATATTAATACAACGTTTACCCCAGATCCACTAAATTTACCTAATGATCTGAACATTTGATCCATTTCAGCCAACAGACTGGGGCCAAAATCGAAATTCAATGTTTTGTCAAACCGAAGAGGACTGTCTTGGTTCTCCTCGTCGCTGATCTCATGGTATTCGTGGTCTGCCCCCAAAACGTCTGTGCTGTTAGTCATATTCGTAGAAATAGACTGCTTACTGGAATTAGGTATTGACCCCAAATGGCACATCTCCGAGCTCGTGTCCGACCATAAACTCTCTACCAAAGAACACACGATGTTATTATTAGGTTGTTGCATACGAAATGTTCGATTTTCGAATACAAATGTTATGAACAGACATCGGATTTTTATGCAAAATAAAAATTTTCTGCATCAATTGTAGAAAATAGGAGTTTTAATAAATGAGAAATAATGCAAAAATATTTTTAAATTCTTATGTCTTCAATATATATATGTTTGTCTGTGTTTCTTAGAAAAAGATTTATTTAAAAAAAAGTTCTGTTTGTTCAACTTTTCTGTTTAAAATCCAACATTTCATATGCAAAAACCTAATAACAATTTACACTGGCTATTTGGCAAGTAGATAAAATGCATACCATGCTTGTTTTGAATATCCTGCTGCATGTTCCTGTTATCCCTCATCAACTGTCTGTTGTCCTCTGCGTTTCTCGCGTCTTGGTTAACAATTTGACTAGAATTATCCGTGATGTCTTCTTGGGGTTTGTACGGGGATACCACCTGCCTAGGTAAATGAGGATTTTTACCACCAAGGAAGCCGATATCGCCAAAGTAAGCTCCGTCAAGTCCAACATGACCAGTGTGCTTCAGATCGCCTTGCGGAGAAGATATCATATCTGTTCGAATCTTTCTTCGTTGAGACGAAAACGCGTTTTTGCCATCGCCACGAGTAAACTCTCCAGGTTTGTTACTCGGCAAATTAGACCCGAGGTAAGCTATTGTATGAGCAGGGTTGAAGAAACCGGTTTTTCCATTATTCAGAACGCCCTTCCACAACGTGTTGCTACTTCCCTTATCTAACACGGTGATAACATCGCCTTGTCTGTAAACGAGCTGACCCGTCTCCGTACTATCTTGAACTGCCTGAACTTGTTCCGGCTTCAGATCAGGCAACAGATTAATTAATTCTGAGAACTTAGGACGCTTCGTTGGTTCGTGCTGCCAACACTGTTGCATCAGTGAAAAATATTCTTTCGGACAACACTCTGGCTGCTCGAGTCTTTGAAAGTTTGGTTCATCTATCGCTTCCAGAATCTGATGGCCCGTCAACGCTGCCCATGGTTGAAAACCATAGCTGAACATTTCCCACAAAGTCACTCCATAGGCCCACACGTCGCTCGCCGAAGTGAATTTTAAGTAAGATATGCATTCTGGAGCACACCAGGCTATCGGTAGTTTTAAATTTACATTGAAGTTCGTTTGGTAATAGTCTTTCCCAACTCCCAGCGCACGGGACAATCCGAAATCAGATATCTTTACTTTATTCTTGGAAAAGACCAAGATGTTCCTAGCAGCAAGATCACGATGTATCAATCTTTTAGCTTCTAGATATTGCATACCATCCGCAATTTGCACTGCAAAGTCGCAAAGAGACAGAACTGGAAAACTGGGACGTAAGCTTGGTTCCTTCAAACATTCCAGCAATGATCTCAAAGGTGCCAGTTCAGTCACGAGCATCAGCGAATTTGTATCCAAAACTACTCCATACAATCTCACAATATGTTCGTGATCGATCGCATGCATTATGGCTGCTTCTTTTAAAAATTCTATAGGATTATTCTGCATTCTCTCTCGCGACAAACATTTAATTGCTACTTGTATCCTTTCCCCATCATTCGTCCATACACCTTGCTGCACAACTCCAAATTCTCCTGTTCCTAGTTCTTTATTTACAATAATCGCATCGGCTGGTATCATGTGCTTGTTAGGAACACGAATCGGCGGTCTGTCCTGCCTCTCCTCCGGCAACATGGTCAGAGCGCCTGAAGTTTGTTCCTCGCGTTTCGGCAGTAGCATCTTTTTAAATTTGGAAAGGTAATTTTGGGGGAAGTGTTTCTGAAAGTATTTCTTTAAACGACGCATCTCTGGTTTACTCATTCCAATGGCGTTTAAGTCTTCTTCCGTTACATATTTTAGTTGAGCGGTTGTTTGTACTTTCAAGTCCCCTGCAAAGATAGAAAGGAACGCTGTGAAATAACTGTTCTCGGAGGGAATAAAAGAATGTGTTACCTCGAATTCCAGGATAATACTGTTGCAGCTCTGCTTCCATAAGGAACTCGTACAAGCCAGGTCCAGTGTTGCGGGACATTCCTCCTTGTGTGTCTTGGAACACAAACGATTACAGATAAATACCATCGAGCACGGGACACGAGATTATCATAATGCATCACTGTCCGCGAACAGATCTAGCCGCACATGACACCGAGAACGTCAAAGGGTTTCGTTACATAAATGTTATATAAATTGTTCGCCGGCCGTATATTATCGGGACACTCCCGCGTAGCGTTATTATCAAGCGGCCAGCGGGCGTCGGAAGGAAACGCGGAAGGAAAAACACTTCCTGCATCGGTCCACGCGTAAAAAGCGTCGGCGACGAATTTCCCACTGATAAACGCACTTGTTCGAACAACACAACCGAACGAGTTTCGCTTTACTCCGTGAAACTACGCGCGGCGAGAGTTTCTCGGCCGTCGAGAATAACAAGATTCTCGGTTTCTAAATACGGTCGCTATTCGGAGCCGATATAATATGCCTCCGACGAACGATCGAATGCTCATTATCTGTCAAGGATCGTGCGAGCATCGGGCCGCGGAGACGAGTTTTTGCACGACGAAGGAAACTTGACGCTTCTATATGTGGAAGGAAAGCACGAAACACACGACCCAAGGGAAAATAGAAAATAATAGAGGCGGGAGCGGGAGTGGGGACACGAAATTCCTGGCACGCGACGCTGGCCCCGGTGTGTGCACCGTGTGCACCGGGTCCATGGCTCGCAGTTGCTCACGGTGAAACGCTGCTTAATAAATAGTAAATAGGTTACCAAGGTAAATGTCCCGATTTATGTATTAATTATATTGGCACTTTATCCTTTACATTTAAATACGATATTTTTTATGTTATAATATTATGTGTGATTATTCAAAGAATTATTCTTACGGTTTCGCTAATGTATGTCATAATAGGTAATGGAGTAATTAATAAATGTTTTGGCACGTGTCAGATACAAAACCGTGTTAAAATTGTTCCTTGTTATCAAACTGAAGGAAATATATTCAAATAAGTTCATAAATAATTGTAAATTTACTATTTAAACGGTTGCACCGAGAATTTTAAATTAAATTCATAATAATTTTGGGTGTCAATAATCGGTACTCATGTGAGTTCCTGTTATTGACACAAGATGTCATGTCAATATTTCATCTTGCGTGTGTATTGTCAGTTTGCATCATAACCCCAATAAAGATGGCTAGCAAGGAATATAAACGGCATAAAAATTATTTGCAACAGCAATTAGATAATGCTTTTGCTTTTAAAAGCTATTGCAATAAAGACTGTTGCAAATCATTTTCTTTCACATTTATTGATTTATAAACGTTCTTTTCCGATGCAATCATTAATTGGGACATTAAATAGACTGCATGTCCCGATCAATGATCCGGTCCGGATAGATCACTATTTGGGACGAAGAGAGAATTAACCGTCAAAAATTGGTACACGTGCACCCTACAATATATTTATTATTAATAATTATATGTATATTCGAACGATTTCATTATAAAAAAGGGGCATTTTTCATACTGGAAAAGAACCATCAATGTAATTAGTTATTCATTAATAGAGCTACTCATTAGTAGCTGCAATAAATAGTTTTCATATGCAGATATGTTAGAACGTGCATGTAGATCTTACAGGGTCACTAATTGGGACATTTACCTTAGAAGTAGCTGCTATCCACGAACACATTGATAACACTTTGAAATTAATCACTTGATGCAAGCAACAGAAAGCATCACTGCAATAACATTCTCCCATTTAGGTTCATAAAAACGTGAGGTATACAGGGCGATTAAGGAAGATCAATAGTTTTTATAATTTAAAAAACTACTTTTAGTATAGATAAATGCATATATGTAATCAAAATAGAGCGAGCGTTATGTCCAATGTTTATTTTCACCATTTTGGCAAGAGAATTGTGAACTCGTATAGCAAGAATCTATTTAGAATAATAATACAGAAGAAACTAGTTGAAAGTAGTGAACTTTTATAAATGAATCATAATGTAATGACATTGCATTGATAGTGATATACTCTTGTGTACTGTATGATTAAATAGACTCTTTCATTTTTTTTCTATTCATTGATATATTGTAGAATTGGCTCTTGTGTCAGGGTGTCTGTGAATATCAGAAAAATTCGATAATTTTTTTAAGAAACAAGTAAACTTCGTATCCTTTGTAATGTATGATGCATTCTACTACGAGCAAAATTCCATGAAAATAGGACACCGGGTGTTGATGATGATTAAGTTCGTATCTCGCGAAACGAGATGCAAGATGATTTTGCCAGCACGACTATCAACCCACCCTGTATGTATACCGTTCTTATATTCGTCATCGATCATTCGGTGAAAATTTTGCCCGTGTCTGGCATCATATCGTTGGTCATTGAACGAAAGAAAAAGAGAGGGTCGCGGTGAATCCGTACCAAGACACGCCCCGCGAGCTTCAAACACATTATTCACAACTGTACAGCAGATTTTTGCAAATACAGATCATTCTACATTATTTCCGTACGAATCCAAGCCAAACGGATCATTATAATCTCCGTTAAACATTTCTATGATAAATAAAAAATTCAATCTTCTTATGCCTATACCTACCACCGAAGTGGTATGTGTGTGTAATGATAAAATTGAAAGAGAATTTTCGTTTTTGTCCTGCAGGTTGTGTGTTCTGTAAATGCATCAAATCCGACGGGGGTCTATTTATAAGCGTTTTTCAAGCTCGCTACTTGCCGCTCACCCATTCTACGATGACGCAGCACGGTAGAACAGGAGATCCTCTCCTGGTCATGTGGCGCGAGCGTCTGTCACTTTAAACAGCCGATCGCAGCGGCGATTGTTAAATCACGGGACACCTCAATTCCCACCGAGCTTGTTTTCCTCTCTGCCACACGAGTCTCGGCCGGAGTCTGTTCGGGTTAGCATCTTTCTGGATCCACGGAAACGCTTCCACCACCTCGGGAGAACGATTTTCGTTACGGGCCAGCGAGCTGCGTACGCGTTTAAACGAACGGCTTGATACTCAGCGATTTAGCGTATAGGAAAATTGAGATTCGTGCAGCTCATCGCGAATCGTTCGATTTGTTTGCGAGCTGTTTCGTGGACTGACCACGCTTCGGAAACTCTTCGCTAGAGGGCGACGATTTTCGAATTTTCTCTGATAAGGGACTCTTTGATCGGTCACTTTGCTATAGGGAGAAAGAAAACACTGACATTATAAAAATTATTGTACACCGCACTGTATGACAACGAGACTCGCCAACTGAAATGGGAGTTCTCCCTCAAGACGTGGGAATTTGTGGTGGGGGTGGAATAATGCTGTGGCGACACCTACGTGGAAATGCTCGAACCCTTCAGGCAATTAGTTTCATGGGTGTTTCGCAAGATGGCGCAGAGATGCTTTTGTACGACATTCGGTGCATTCAGTTCTAAATAAGCGCGCCAATTTTGAAAGATAGTAAGGTTTTCAACGCGATTGCTGTTGACGATTGTTTCGACAATCATAGTTATAACAATCTATTGAGTACAGCGCACGTTCTTATAACATATGAGACAAACTATTGTCACAGAAAGATTATTGATTCTCTGATCATATTGAGATAGATCAGTACCAGAATCCACCGCATGGTTTGCGAAATACTGTCAATGTATGTATGTATATGCATGTATACAAGATCACTGTGACGTCGCCCAGCCTAAGCGAAAGCGTAGGGTAGATCTGGCTACGGCCTACGGCTACCTTTCTGAAGGCATTTAATTGCCATAAGTTCACAGTAAGTACTGTGCGTCTACTCTTGTGTTTTATTAATCGTATTTAAATGTATTTTATCTTGACAACATTTATTCCAGTATAATGGCGTCGATTTTTGGTGGCGGTGTCTTAAGAATCAATCCTGTGGCATGTTTAAATCGATTATGTAAGGTTAGTATACTTAACAGTATAGTGGTATTAACAGTGCCGATGCTGTGCTGTTGCAGATACGTGAACATATTTACATTTGAACTACACATAATAATGTAAACGTGTTGACGTTGGTCTGGTGTCGTTCGTGTGTGATATTGTTAAGCGAACGACAACTTTAAATGATGTAAAGGAATTTGATCTTGATTATATGATATTTAGGTATCGAAAAATCACAATGTAGTACAAGTGGCACTGATGACAAGGGTCGCTAACCAGTCAAGTACCTACAAGAATAAACCTTCTCCGTTTCCGTATTGGGAGAAAGAATGGTCAGGCCTCGACAGATTCACTGATCCAATGGTTTATAGATTCGATGACAATACCAGATTACTGGTTGTTGATGGTCCACCTGCTATGGGGAAGACTAAAGTCTGTGAAAAAATAGCAGCTGAGTTCGGACTGCTATATATGCCACCACCAACACATGATCAACTGTATCTCGACAGATATGGATTCGATTTCAGAACAGCAGATCCAATGTTGCCACGGATAGCAAAAAGTTTTGATTTGCCAAAATTTTTGGAAAATCCCAAAGATGTGAGGTCAGCATTATTCCAAGAACACTATTTTTTAATGAGATTGGATCAATACATGAACGCTGTACTCCACATACTATCGACCGGTCAAGGTGTGGTCCTCAATAGATGCGCGTACTCGGACCTTGTCTTTACCGACACCATGGTCAAAGCTGGATATTTATCTTCTGCTGTGTTCAATCACTATATGACAATGAGAAATATTGGATTATACTCTTTGCCAAGACCACACGCAATAATATATTTAGATGCACCTGTAAAGGTTGTTCAGGTAAAATCAATTTGTTACTTTACAGCAGAGTGTAATACTTCCATTTACGATCATCGTTTTGTATTGTCTCACTCCAGGATAAAATTATACAACGAGGTAGACCCGAAGAAGTTAATTCGAAATTATTCAGTACGAAATTCTTGACCGATTTAGAACAGGCGTACAAAGAGAAATATCTAAAGTATATGTCTGATCATACGCACTTATTAGCTTACGATTGGTCTAAAGAGGCTGATCTTAATGGCATAATGGAAGATATAGATAAATTGAATCTTAACGATTATTCAACTGAAATGTTACGAGACTGGGTGTTCAATTCCAGAGAAGATGTTGCTCTTCTCAGAGAGTACATTGACAAAGAACGATATGACTTGTACACAACCATGCTGAAGGAATGCGATGCCTTAGTTACCGACGAATTGTATTTAGAGGACGAAGAGAGCTACGCAGAAGAGTCCGTAACAGCAAAGGTGAGCACAGTAATGTTAAACTACTACAATATCAGATGATACCGAAACAACTTACAGATGTGTAATTGTGTTTTCTTTAGTATTTCCCTAGTCGAAAATACACAGGCGGTTACAATCCCGAGTTTGGAGATAAAGTTTTCACCAAAGAAAACGAGAGGGTATTATCTTTCTGCCGGCAAACTGTCGGGGATTATGTAAATTCAGATTTTGTTAAAACGAAGTAGAGCATCTTTTGGATAAAAGAACATAATTATTTCTATGGTTAGTGTTATAATATAATAAAATAAAAACGTTTAACAAACAGTATGGATTACTTGATTTATGGAAATATTAGCTATAAAGCAGGCTACGATACAATAATGTTTAAACAATGAATCATAAGAAACACTCGAGACATGTCAATTTTTGCAGATATTTTTAAATTTATTTAAAAACTATTTCTTCCGATTGATTTTACACCTATTAAAACTTAGAGAATTCTGAAACTATTTAAAATTTATTGGTAATTCTATACTAATTCTCTAAGATTAATCCATATTCTATCTATTTTCCGAATGTGGGAAAAAAATAATGAATGAAAATTCTATAGCTTGTTTCTGGAAGAAACATATATTTTCTAAACTGTAAATAATTCGTGGAGTAAATCGATCTATAAAACAAGATGTTTACTTAATAGTGTTATTATTAATCCATTATCATGTCACAAAAAATATGCCTTAAAAATATACATTGTTTACGAAATTATATTCGTTCATATACACAAAAGTCACAAGTAATTTCAATATATAAGTCCAACAATACATGTCGAGGTACAGAGTTTTGAAAATTAGAATTTTAAATATCCACAAAGACTGAAATTGTTGTTTGCACGTTTCTTTTTTTTAACAGTACAATTTGCATATGTATGTATAAATGCTTATATTATATATATAATAAAGAAATTACCAATAATAATTTACACACGTACAAGACATTTTCATTCGTCATCACTCTGCAGGTTTACAAAATGTATATTTGAGACAGTGTAATCAACCTTTTCTATTGATATTACAACAATAAAGTTTCTGTAAAAATACTATATTCTGATCGTATGAGGTTGTTAAAAAAAACATCTTTACCAAGTCAAGTGCTTTTGTTAATTTGCTATGAAATAATATGAGCCAACTAAAGGAGCAAACAATTATGAAAATCAAAGAACACTACATATCTCCAGTTATGCTGTCATATAAATTAAAAAGTTGGACAAACACATCTCACTTTAGTGCACAAACAAGTCTGAACATTGTACTTACAACATTTACTTCTTTTCAGCGAGGTGTTTTCAATTAATTCTATTTGTACCACACTTTTGGAAGTTCTATTCGGATTTAACTAAATAAAATCGGAATGTACATCTGTGTCTGCGAATCATTTGCCTTATCGTTTAACTTTCGGATGATACATTCCTGCAGGAAAACAGATAATCAAGATAGATTGCAATTATAACAGTTTGTTCTTTAAAATCAGTTAAGTGAAGCCGGCAGTGGTTTAACATTTAAGTGTCACCATACATTCTATATATAAACAATCTGTACATTTAATATTCAACTTTGCACATGACAGAACCAGAAACATCTTTCAATTATTCCTTTTAATGAAACATGTATAATACTAAATATTTGCACTTTGCGCTGTCATTAGAAAATGACAATGTATGTTTGCTGGAGCACAGTCAGCATAATCCGTCGATAAAAGCTTTCAAGGGGCTAAACTGCAACAAGAATTAGTTTTTCGTGCAGTCTTATAGAATGCTTTCGACTGTGCACTAAGTCCCTCCGACTTTGAAACAAGATCATCCAATTTCTCTCCTCTTTGAAGGACAGCCTCTAATGTATTTTGCTATAAATAGTATAAGAAATAATTATAGAAAGAACTGTTTACACTGTTATTTTCTGTGTCACTCACCAAAATAATTTTCGTTTCATCCAAGTCATTTTGCACTTTAGTAAAAGCATCCGCTTCAACAGGATTTTGGTATTTCGCTAGGTACAAGTTAAGCTGTGGGAAATCGGTAGTCGCTTCGGTGAGAGTTTCCCATGTCGAACTTGGATATTTTGTAGCAAATTCGTCCATGAATTTTGTAATCAACGTATGAGCTACTCTCCTGGGATACTCATGATCCGATATAAGCACTGCAGCTAAATTGTCTGCTCTCACATATACGTGACACATGTAGTCTGCGAACAAGTTCACCTTGTTACTTTGAATCATTATAGACAGTGTAATCTCGATAACTCGAACTTCAAGGGAAGGTAAGAGATGTTGAACAAACGAAAATTCAACTTATGGAGGTTTGACGGTTAATTTTTCACCAAGAAAATGTTCATCTTACAGAGGTTTTCGAATTATCGAGGTTCCACTATATATATGTAATTATTATGAATACAAACATTGAATCTTTGTGGATCTTACCTCCTTCTTTTACACTTTGTCTGGAACTGATCTGAGTCCTCTCGACAATGGTTTTACTTACAAAACCCATAAACTCTTTAACGCTTCCCCTTTGGAAGAATGAGAATGACTCAACATCGTAGGCAGCCTTTATGGTTGTTGCCGACGTAGGCTTTTTATGTAAAACAGATAATGCGTACAACTTTACCATTTTTTGGCTATAAAATAAGCATACTATTTTTAATAGGTTGGGCACTTGATAACTGGTACGGAGAACCAGTTGGTAAGATAGCTTAATATCCAGGTACAGAAGACACTAGCAACAAAAGAATAATAATTTAACACACTTAGTTATCACTCGAAGAACTGATTCATTGAATTTTATAAATTGCTAATAATCGACTTACAAAGATAAATCGCACATTGTAAATGTGTCATAACAAAATAGAAATATCTTGTCAAACTTACCACCGTATATATAGTATAAAATTTCCTCTTGTTTAAACTTTTTAAATACACGACACTTGTCTTGAATGTACATACATTCGATGAGAAATATATTTACTGCCAGTAATGATTCAACAACTATTTCTATAGTTTCATTCGCGACTACACCTACATTACTTCAATTTTAACAGACAAGGAGGCCGCCATTGTGCGAACAACGGTTCTCAATTCGATAGTATTTTTTGAAATAGTGCAATACACATATGAAACTTCGAAACTTTAATTAAAAAGATAAAGTGATATAAAGTAGTACGTATCTGGAATGGAAAGTTTTACTATCGAAGTCAATACACTTTAATCTATTGTGTGTTCACCAAATATAAGATAAATTACATATACGGGACCGTGATAATTAATAAAAGAAATTATGTAAGTAACATGACTGTAATCTCAACTTTTTAATTAAGATTAAACTTTTAACGAATAAATCGACTCGCGTACGAGTTTCTTTTCACGATAATATAAATATTTCGTTTCGAAATTACAATTGATCGATAGCGCAGATTTAGAAGCATAGAACCGATGATAAACAAAGAGGTGGTAGAGGGTAGAGCGTCTACACTACAGTCTACAGTCTACAGTGACAGTGCAGTCACTGCTGGTCACTGCTGAGACCGAAGTTACTCGAATCGGCTGAAATTAGTGGAAACAAGTGGAAATAAACTGTTCCGAAACAAGAAACTGAAGATTGCTGAGGACGGTTTCTGTTGGTAGAGACAGTTCTGTGTGGTGTTGCCCTCTCCGTTTTCTTTTTTACTTTAGAAATAAAGTGTTGAAAAAGAACGACACGATGTGATGATTCAATGAAGAAACCCTCAGCCAAAATTGTGATGGTCTGTCGCAAGGATCGAGTCGACAAAATTTTAATTACGCGTTTCAATGTATTTGGTCAATATGCTGCGAATGCGTAGGTAAGGTTATCTATCATTCGAGCTTCTCTCTCTTTCTCTCTCGAAATTTATAAACAATTATAACGCTTGGCAGAAGTCTTATTAACAATCCTTTAGTAGCTTCACTTTTTTTCTTTTATTTTTTTTATGCGATACTGATTACCTTTGTTTTTCGTGATGTTGAGTGAACATAATGAGGAGTAAAATGCCACCGTTTCGAAGGAAAAAATCTGGAAAATCTTTCCCCGTTAAAGTCTGTACCTTGGATGCTGAGCTGGAATTCAATTTAGAGGTTAGTTAGACTTCATCCTTCTCTGGTTACCTTGCTTCTACGTATTATGTAAAGATCTGTTGACGATACGTTTCATCTTCAGTGGAGATCAACGGGAAGGGATCTGTTCGATTTAGTCTGCCGTACTATAGGATTAAGAGAAACATGGTATTTCGGGCTTCAGTACGAAGATGCCAAAGGATTCATATCTTGGCTGAAACTAGACAAGAAAGGTAAACTCTTAAACTTGTCAATCTAGTCTGTGCATCGTGTATCTTTCGTCTACGAAAAGAAGGCGCATAGTGGGGTAATGGAGGATATCCGAGATGTGTAGCGCGAGGCAGGGATATCAGGTAGTGGGGCATAGATCCCTGCAAATTTTTATGCGCCTTTTTTTTGTGGATGAATGATACATTGCAAATGGAAGCTAATCTCAAATGTATTATAGTTCAAGATCAATGCATCTCTCAACAACCCACCACACCCTTCATGTTCTTGGCAAAGTTTTATCCAGAAGACGTTGCCGAAGAATTAGTTCAAGAAGTGACCCAACATTTATTCTTTCTCCAAGTGAAACAAGCTATTCTTTCTATGGACATTTATTGTCCACCTGAAGCATCCGTATTGTTAGCTTCTTATGCAGTGCAAGCAAAGGTACTTAACTCTATTTAATTAAAACGTTTAAGATCCGGTACTGAAATAATTTTTTATTTATATTTTGTTTGAATTAGTTTAACCAATCTGTTAACTAATAACAAAGGTCTGATGTATGTTATATTTTCTTAGTATGGTGACTACGATGAAGTGTCTTATCGTCCTGGAATGCTTGCCAGCGAGGACTTACTGCCACAACGGGTTATAGATCAGTATCAGATGACTCCCGAAATGTGGGAAGATAGAATAAAAATATGGTATGCAGATCATCGAGGTATGTCTAGAGACGAAGCGGAGATGGAATATCTTAAGATTGCTCAAGACTTGGACATGTATGGTGTTAATTATTTTCCTATTAGCGTAAGTATCCTCGTTGAAATGAAATGAAATCGTTGGACTGAAATATTACGTTTTCTAACATAATTGAAATTCTAGAACAAGAAAGAGACTGACCTTTGGCTGGGAGTCACAGCCCTGGGATTGAATATCTATGAGAAGGAGAACAAGTTGGCCCCAAAAACTACGTTCACGTGGTCGGAGATCCGGCATATAAGTTTCGACGACAAGAAGTTCGTAATTAAGCCGGTGGAGAAGACGTCGCCGAACTTCGTGTTCTTCTCGCAGAAAGTTCGCATGAATAAACTGGTAAAAACACAGTCAGATGTTGGCAGCTGGGTGAAGGGTTTGGTAGCTTTAGGATTGAACGAACATAGCAATGACAAAGCTGCTCACATATTATTTGTTAAGATCCTGGACCTGTGTATCGGCAATCACGATCTGTTTATGAGGAGACGCAAACCAGATTCGATGGAGGTGCAGCAGATGAAGGCGCAGGCCAAAGAAGAAAAGTCAAGGTCAGTTTACCATCTACTATAATACCGTGTTTTAGTCTACTACCACATTGATGCCTTTAACGAAATAAATGAAGTGAAATACATGAAGTTCACACGACAGTAAACGTGTTAATATAAGATCTGATTGTATCATTAAATATATTTATAAACTAAAGGATTCTAGTAGTCTTCTAATTAATCAGCATGTTACACAGAGTTAAATAAATGTATGTTCAGGTTAGTATACACTTATTTATATGGATTATTAGGTGTCTTTAGAACAAATCAATGTTTGTGCGAGTACTTGCTGGATAGATACTTCGTATTGTGCATCTTCTGTAACAATTTTTATTTTGATAGGAGACAAATTGAAAGAAACAAGCTGGCACGAGAGAAACAACTCAGAGAGGCAGCAGAAAGGGAAAAAGCAGCTATGGAACAACGACTATTGCAATACCAAGAAGAGATTCGACTAGCGAACGAAGCACTTGTAAGATAATCGTGGTTTTTAACACTTTATCTACCGGAAGTTTTTTATATCCTATTTATATCCTATTTATATCCTTTAATTAATACATGGCCAAACACCAATTAGAGTAAATAATTCATACGAAATCTATTACAGAGAAGATCCGAGGAGACTGCAGACTTGTTGGCCGAGAAGAGCCGCGTTGCTGAAGAGGAAGCAATGTTGCTGAGCCAGAAAGCTTCAGAGGCAGAACAGGAGATCACGCGTATACGATTGAACAACATGAAGACAGAAGAGGAGAAGGTTCACCTAGAGCGGAAGACTAGGGAAGCCGAATTGCTAACCGAAAGATTGGTGCAAGAGTCTGAGAGAAGAGCCGCGGAGGCTGAGAAGCTGAAAGACGAATTGTTACGTGCACGTATCGCAGAAAAAGAAGCGAAGGAAAAGCTGCTGGAGTTCCTCAGCAGAAACGCTTACACCGCCACCATAGCCGTGAGTAGACTTCACACTCCACTAAGGAGGTATTCTTATTTTCGAGAGGCCGTTAAAAATCACCCTGAATTTTTGCATACTTTGTCTTACAGTCTGTGCCAAATCTATTCCCATCGACGCAGGTACTTCCGTCAGACTTGCAAGCGGATCTTCAAACGTTGCAACTGGACACAGAACCGTTACCAGCTGAATTGACGTCGTACGATCTAATCGCCGACGGTGACGTTGACCAATTATCCTTAGAGATTGAGAAAGAAAGAGTAGACTATTGGGAGAAGAGCAAACACTTGCAGGAACAGCTGAGAGAATTGCGCACAGAGATCGAAGTGATGAAAGTCGGGGAGAAACAGTGCGAACTAGATCAGTTGCATGAGGAACAAGTGCGACTCGGTGAAAATAAGTATAGTACGTTGAAAAAAGTGAAGTCTGGATCCACCAAGGCCAGAGTCGCATTTTTCGAGGAATTATAGTTTTACCTATATTTGAAAAACGAATAGACACTTGTGTGGACGCAACAAGAAACGAAGTAACATACGATCGGGTATGAGAGCTATGAGACATAGAAATCATGTTAAACACGTGCGTATGTATACGTTGTAGAATACTGGAACGTACGTTTCACCTATACATAACTATCTGTACATTATTTTGCTTCATTCGTATGCATTAGTAACCGTTCGATTTACTTACTAATATTTAAACCGTCGAAGTTATTATTAGTCCATACGTTAGTTTTCTCATTGAACGGTAATCTCAGTTAAAAAAAAAAACAAAAAACGTTTCCTTTCTCCTGAGCTTGCAGTTTCACTGTACACCATCGTCTATTTTCACGTAACTGCTGAAGTAACTTTGGATTTCGAACGACTTTTGCTAGAGTAGATTTTCACGAACAGAAAATACATACGCAAAAATCAAAATTACAACTTAGACTCTCTAGGTGTTATGATTATAGATAGACCTAAGGTTAATTCCTGAAAGCGCCCCGACATACAGGTTTTTTACTCGAAATTAACCTTTTACACAGACCAAATTCATCCTTTTGCAAATCAAATTCATCTTGTGGGTGACTCGAGAATGAAATAGCACAATTTTGTCGTTATTTTATTTGAAATTGTGTGAGTCCTATTGACTTTGCACCCAAAAAGATTTACAGTTCCTTTAAGTATTCTTGCGAATTCTTTTAAAAGAATTTCTTTAGAATTTCTAAAGAGTGAATTTGGTTTACAGTAAAGGTAAATATGATCTGAAAAATGGTGAATTTGGAGTGCAAAACCTGTATCATTGTTTCCATAGAGATCTGTTAAAAACCTGTGCAAAGCGTGTAGATAAAGTTAAGTCAGTAGAGTCAAGTGAAAGCACACACGTGCGCAATAGAGAATTTATATTTTTCTGAAACGTAAATGTTATCGGTGAAACTCTAATGTTTGATATTGCATGTATTTCTTAATGCTTCTATATTTTTTATATAATTCCTTGGTGTTACACAGGACTAGCGATATTATAAAGCATGCATAGATACTATTGCTAGCGATAACTGTTAGTACTCAAATATGACATTATGGAATGCATGTCCTTTGCAATGCGTCGTTTACAAGACGTACGTACCCTATAGCAAAATACATTGAAGCAGCAGTCTAGTCAAACAACTTATGAAAATGAACTCTGGCTATCCACCAGAATCACGACTAGAAATGGCAATAAATATTTGGATTTGATTTTTAATTGTTACGCAAATGTTGAAAATGATCCGCTCGTTTTCATAGTATATCAATTTTTTAAAGTGAATATACAGTATCAAAAAATTGTTTAAATTGACAGAGAATTTTTTGTAAAACGATATACTGGCCTCGTAAGAAATTATGATAAAGCGTTGATTATACTTTCGAAAGTCTGATAATGGTGAAGGCAATACATACTCGTGCACCGGTCACTTTTACGGAAGTAAGTTTTTTAAAAAGACTGTCAATGTTTATGTAGCTTTCATATAAAAAGATAAAGTGGTTTGTGCTCGTAAATTCGTGTTTTTAATGTTACTAGGGAAAGAAATTAATTTTCAAATTGTTGACCAATGCATGAGCGTGTACGTTGACATTGTGTTAAGAAATCTGTGTATAGATGTAAAGCGAAATATTGTTAAACGATTTTTACGCCATGAAATGACATGCTACGGTATAGTTAGTTTGATTAGACTAGAGCAGTAGAACTTTTGTGCATTAATTGTGGCCTTGAAAAGGAATGTTCCTATCGATGTGATAGAGAACTCAGTGTTCGAGTATTTTATTATAGGAGTATTCACTTATTTTTTATAAAAAGCAATATAAAGAATTCGTGCATTTTAAACATTCGATGCGAGAATAAGTGAATGATCATTTTTTGTAGTAATAGATTCGACGTTCCTAGATATTTTTATAATTACAATTCAATGGAAAATTATTACGAAAAAAAAATTTTTCATAAATACAGAAAATAATATAAAAAGAAAGGATTTTAACTTTTATGCAATATTAAGCATTGCATATTTTTGTATACCTGCATTCCTAAAATATCATTTTATCCTTCCCCTTTTACAACAATTTATTCGTTTTTAATATTTAAAATTAATTCAAATAATTCAGTACGAAACGTAATACTTAACAATCTTATGTGTGAAAATTTTTGTTTGTCCACACTCTGGAATGTTTGTTATTTGAAGAAATACAAAAGTGCCTTTCGTAGAAAACACTGCATGTTCTTATGTAACTGTTACTCGAACACTGATTATTTAATCGTACGAAGATAATTGTATACAAATTATTAGATTTTTAAAACGTAGCTCTTTCATGTAATAAACCAATCTGCTTCGTAGATTTTAGAGAATTGTTGAATTTTTAGTATTCCGTACTGAATATAATTGTTGCGTAAGAATCTTGACCAAAAATGTGGTGCGAGTGTTCGTAATTGGATTCGATAGCTGGAACTTCTGGCGCCGTTGTCTGTGATTCGCATACGCGAGTGTATTGGATGCTAATCGAAAAGTGCTTCGGCCATAATCAGTATTTTCTGTAATATAGTTGAATGTACCTGTAAATGTAATTCACAACTGCTTAATCAATTAGTATATTTTATAATCGATGCCATGTTTTCTTCCTTAGACTCCAGGTTAATATTAAACTTTACGATATAATATGCAATAAAAATATACCGATATTTTCATTGGTGTTGTCGATCCACTTTTACTCTCCTCCATAAATTAACCATAAAATATTTTAAGAGAGAATGCCTCTTTATTCGTATTTACAGCGTATATCTAAACAATTTTATGTGTCGCTTAATCTAAGTACAAACGTATTAAATCGTCCTCTTGAGCAGGATAACTCGTCATTGGGCACTTTTTAGTTTCGTGTATCACTGGAAGAATACACTGATAGCAGAATGCGTATCTGTAAAATTGAATGTTTATAGAATACAATTTTTTACTTACATATTCGATATGTAATTATTTTTTTAGAAACGTGTACATACCCAGAAATGGAAAGTACCACAGGCACTCTGAACTCTTTACAACAAATAGGACATTTCCCTTTATATTGTTTGGCTATTTCTGGAATCTAACAGCAATCAGCATTAATTTATGAAAAATTTTTGATAAAGCGACTATGATGATTGGACAGCAGCGAAGCACTCAACTTCCACTTTTACTCCAGTTTGTTTCTAACTGTCTAATGATGATTCTTACCTTTGGCGGTGGTGGAACAGGTAAAGTCATCAAACTTTTCTCGTAATGCTCTTGAGTCCACCATGATACAAATTGAAGGAAGAATGCCCCAAATTCTAGAGACGTAGTTACAGATCGTTGAAGTATGTCTACAGTATCACTGATGCCAAAGGAATTGTGTTTTATTTTTCGTAATAAATCAGCAATGCTTGTCATTGGTACTGGTGCAGCATATGTTAACGTAACAGATAAAAGTCTCAGAAGTGGTGACTGATATACTGATTTCCCAGCAATGTAAAGTACATAATTGTACAATACCATAAATTCGTATATCATGAAGCTTATCGTGTACCCCTTGACAATGGAATCACGATATATGTTCTGCCATTTCTATAATAAAAACTTAATTATAATCTTATAAGGTATTTGTTTTAATAAATTATAAATGTTGATATACTCACGGATTGTGGAGCTGAACCATCTATTTTTTCCAGTTGATACCTCTGACTTAATTGTTGAAGCTTGTTTTTTAAATATGGGAATAAAACAGTTAATATCAAACATAGTTTCTCCTGCCTGTTCGATAATTTATGTTTAATTTTAGAATCCTTTATTGCTATACGTTTCAAGCCATAAAATGCTTCAGAAAAAGAGGCAGCTGGAATTTATGTATATAATGATAATAAGTATTATTTTTTAAATTATTACAAAATATAACAGGAGTTGGATACTTACAATATTTTTTAAAATAATGTCTTTGGAGAATTATATTAAAAACTAAGTAAGCTTCATCGGTCCATCTGAGAAGATGTCCATATCGTTCGGGATTAAATGACAAAATAAACTAGAAGAAAAACTTTGTTGATAATACATTATTATTATTATTACTGTGTACACAATCTACTAGTGTATTAATAACATTTATGATTAAAGAACCAATTAGGCAAATTAACAGTAAACATAACCTACCGAAAAGAGCTTTTTAAAGGCCGGTTGAACAGTTGACGCAAACGATTCCTGCGCTATAATTTCGAATATAGAAGGTCTTACAAACGTAGTTCCAGTTAAATGCGCTCCTTTTTCAGCCATATTTATATTTTTTCTTAAACGTCACTGTACACCTTTTCATTATTTACACTTTACACTTTGACCTATGACTCCACTGTAATTTCTTACATATTTAAATTAGATATATTTCAAATTCTGAGGGAGCTTTATCAAAACTTTATTAATGCATGCATCATTTCCGTAAAAATGTCCTTATCGTTTATCATAAATGAAATGTTTAAATGTCATGTTGAAGCGTAAAATTGAAGGTTTGGTGACAGACCTGCAAATGACGTCTCATAAGTATTCAGTACAAAAACTAATGATTAGTTAAGAGGTTACGGACGTTTGTGCAAATTTTTATATTGATAGATTATTACGAAAGAATAGCAACTTCTTTTTCTCAGCAAAGTTTATATATTTCAATCTAAATATTTTACACAATGGCAGATGTGGTATTTAACTGCAATTGTGCAGGTTATGAAAGCAACTTGGTTGCCAAATTTTAAATATTCGAATTTTATTCGATGCGTCTAATATAATTGTAACTTCGTGTATAAGTGATAATTATAACTTCCCGCGAAAACAGATACTTTCCTGCAGATTATTTTGGCTAATTCGCCGTTAGATGACACCATTGGTCCACTATCGCGCTTTCATGTGGGTGTTTAGGTAGTTGGAATAAACAATATTTTGCTAATAAACTTATGAAAATAAAACTGCATTTTATCCGATTGGTTACAATTAGGTGAAAATCGATCGGCCCATTCTGTATATTGTTGTCTCAGTTGAACAAAACAGTCACTGTCGGAATTGATTGTGGATACTTCGTAACCTATAATACGTGACGACGTCTTCAAACAATGAATTATTGACAAATTGAAGATAACAAATTAAACCTGAATGACAATTAAACTTCTCGAAGTAACGCTGAAATTCTCGGCCGATAGCAAACTGAAGTATCAATTACTAAAGAGGTAAAGGATCTAAGTATGAAAATGGGAGGAAAATGAGGCAATGGTAATGAAGTCATTTAAAAATGAATGTTTCTTAGTATAGTAACAACGTGACCGACACCAGAACATTCACTTGTTGTATTACGCTTACCACCATGTCGGGCAAAGGCAAGCAAAGTTCCAAAAAAGCTGTCGTCAAAGTCAGAGAGAGTGGGAAGACTGTACAGTCTTCGACACTTAATTCGGACACAAGCACGGAAAGCATGGAGACAACGATGTCTCTGTCTATTTTAAAAATTGTCGACAACAGCCGTCTTCTTCCAAGATATACTAGCATCCTACAGCGCAACGTGGAAGACGGTGTTGGAATGGAAGACCTGGATACATTGCAACTAGAATTAGAAATGCTTCTCTCCTCCGTTGTTGTACGACATCGTATGATTCAAGAGGAGATAGCGAACTTGTCGTCGGCGGAAGAACGGAGGGATAGAAGATCCAAGAGCGGCAAGGGTCTTTCGCTTTTGGACAAGAAAGTTCGAGAAGAAAAGTTTAAACCAAAGGAACTTAACACTAAAACTCAATCACCTTTACCAGCGAAGCTTTTCAAACAGAAAGCCGTTGCTAGTTCGAATTCTCAGGTCATTCCAAATGTCCATGAAATGTCTAGAATCGAAGGTTCAAAATCTGAATCGCCAAAGTTACTTCTACCAAAAAACGATACCCCGAACAAGTTTTGGGCGTCTGTCGACCCATACTGTACGGACATTATGCCGGATGACATAAAGTTATTAGAAGAATTAATCGCTACGCATGGCGATATCAGTGACTTCAAGAAGATTCCTCCACTGGGCAGACACTACAGTCTAATGTGGGCCCATAACGATTTGTTGCAAGAGGAGGATGCGGCTAATCCAAACAGGGACAAGAAGAAAAGTCGTTCCGACGTGTCTTTGTTAGTAGGAAAAAATGACAAAAAAGCACATAGTATAGCAGGACCTCTGACACAGAGACTGGTCTCTGCTTTGCTGGAGGAAAATGTGTACGTTGCAAATAACAACACAGATAACAAACTCTTCAGGGATAGTGATCCTCCCGTTTTAAGGGACCTTACTATTCAGAACTCTATTAATCTAGAATTAAGGATGCACAAAGAACTTGTTGAACAGGGAATTTTAGAACCAGACGCACAGAAGAAAGGCCAGGACGACGACGAAATTCTGACGGAAATTAAGAGATGCCAGCAAGAGCTTACTGCTCTTTCTAATCATAATGTAATGCAACTGAAAAGGCTGTTGAATTTGGCGCAAGAGGAGAGTAAACGACAAGCGTTGAAAAGAAAGATCAGTACGGCTGATAATGAAGTTATAGAACATTACAAGAAATTGATGCTGTCGAAACAACGGAAAGTGCCATTGACAAAGAAAGAACAGGAAAAGGCATGGTCCTGTTTACGAGAAAGGGAAAACCTTCTAGATCAACTTAACATGTTACCACACAACAATTTAGGAGATTCGCAAATAGGTTTTGACAATACTGTAAATTAACTTTTTTTACGATAACGTATGTTACGATGTCTGCGTAAAGAGATGTAATAATATCAGTTTAATTTTTAAACTAAAACGTGTAAAGTTCATTGAAAACTGCGACGGAGAAAGTTTTTAAATGAATAAAGACAAAAGACTTCACTTACATTTTTTAAGTAAACATTACTTCTAATTCACTCGTATTATCCTTGGAGAGCATTCACCTATTGTCTCGCAGAGATGGGAAAGTAAAGCATAAAGCATTTCACGCATTACTGTATAAAATTATATATGGTACTGTACCCCTGTAAATCCATAAACACTCAACATTAAATTATATTTGCTATGTTAAATTTATGCATAGATACATATTAATGTAAGTATCTATAATATAATTCGTTAAAACTACCAGTTATTTCAATCGAATAAATTAATGATTACAAAATTTAATTTTAATTAGAATAATGCCTAGATACATTTGGCCTATGTTCAATATGTTATTAACAACTGTTTCGAATTTACGTTTCATATTTAATAAACACACATAGAAAATAATCATATGTGTACTCATTTATACGCTTGTGTTGTAATTGTATGTATTAAGTAACATAAGTTTATAATATCATCTTAATTGAATATCATATAATATTTTAAATTTTTATTATAGGCACAGATGATAAAGTTAAAAATCGTGACCATCACCTTTTTTGTTCACAATGTTGACCAATGGTAATAATTTGTAATTAACCTTTACCACTCGAGTGGCGACTTTGAGGCGCATTTTTCATAAAATGAAAAAATCGTATAGTATAGAAATATTCTAGGTCGGAAGAAATGTTTGGTTTTCGAGTTAAAATAGTATTGAGTGCAAAAGATTAATATTTTTTATACATTACCCTAGTAAACTAATTCTTCTAACATCTCAAAAAAGCTCGAGTCGTTTGGTTGAGTTTTAAAAAAGTTACCAGTTTTTAAAGGATTTCTACTTAATTTTGGCCCCGACTGTATTCGAGAATCCAGAAATGTTCAGAGTTCTCGCGCACCTCTAGACACTACTTTACGCCGTCGAGCTATCGAGGAGCAGGAGAATTGAAATAAATGATGAATACAATAAAGAATATTTTCACGACAAAAGTGTTTATTCGATATCACTGTACAGTTCTTCGTCAAGAGTTACCTCAACAACGTGTGCACGCGACGGCACAATGATAAGCCATATCCGGGTAACAAAAACGTTCAAAAGTGTAGTACTACTCTTTTGGATCGGTATATTAATGTCAAATACGTAACGTGCGTATTATGTATGGGGGTATGCAAGTGAGGCTGTTTTTTCTTTTCTCTTTTTTAATAAACTTCAAGTAACGTCTTATTCGTTCGTTATACTGATTTGTATTATTTTATAACAATGTGAATTACGCTACATGAGACACAGTAAACCATGAAATGATTACAAATAAGTCAAAAGGCTTGATGGGGGTAAGACGGTCCGATCGATGTTTTCGAAACGTGTGTACAGCCCGGGTAATATTTGCATTAATTTGTTGTCGTACCGTCGCACACCCCGTCGAACCAGATAATCGAGCTTCCTCTAATGATTTCATGGCATCCCGTTTACCAAGAACAACCTCCGCTGTTCCCCGATCAGAGTCAGAAGATGCTGTGTCTTGGCAGTGACGCACTAAAACTATCAGAAATTTCTTATGCGATTTTGGTGACTTAGAACGCGAACAAGAGCAGGAAGGCCATCATAAGACAGAAAAGACCCATGGCCTCGGACAGGGCAAAGCCCAAGATGGCGTACGAGAAAAGCTGCTGCTTGAGAGAAGGATTCCTGGCATAACCAATGATCAAAGATCCGAATACCGAACCAATTCCAGCACCTAAAATCGTAACAGGGATTTTCTCAGTAATTTTCAAATCAGAATCATACATGTAAACACAAATTTATAACTGTACTGTGATCAGGAGTGCTCAAGGGAGTAGGGACTAAACGACAAACAATAGAATGAACGCTATCATCAGGCAGAAAAGACCCATTGCCTCTGATAGCGCAAAACCGAGAACAGCATAGCTGAACACCTGCTGTTTCAGGGATGGGTTTCTGGCATAAGCAAGAATCAGGGAACCAAAAATTAATCCGATACCAACCCCTGGAAAAGGAGAATGAAAAGAGATAGAGGTTATTACAAAGGAACGAGAAACAGGAATTAAGTCTGCAAAAAATGGCACCGTCAAAGGAATGTAAGAGTATGCTTTCTAATTATTCTATACCTGATCCAGCAACACCAACAGTGGCTGCACCAGCACCGATGAACTTGGCAGCGGAGTCGATGTCACGGCTGATTGTGGAAGTTTGGAAGTTACGCAGAATAGGTGACTGTAGAAAATAATTGGAAAGGTAATTTTCATACCAATTATGCGGTAAAGCATTAGCATTATTGAATCAAAGTGGTTCCACATTGCACATTTTAAAAATATAAAACCTTCAGTACTTAATTTTTTATTGTTTCAAGTGATGAGCTATCTATGGTTTAAAATAATTCTAGGTTACCTAAGTATCCCTATACTCCAACAATGTGGCTTATATAATCACTACTGCAATGTAGCATACTTGATCAATTCATTGAAAGAATCAAGCTAAATTTATTCCATCTTCAATGAAAATGCAGATTGCTAAATAAACTGCATTTCCTTCGATCATCAAACTGCAGGTGCAAGCTTGACAAGATAAAAAATCCAAAGTTTTTAATTAAAATAATCAATTTCACGTGAAACTATCTTTCGATCGATTGTTACGTAAATTTAAATATTTTGTAAACTATAAAAAACTACAATGAATCTTAATCTCGCTCATTACACATTCCCAGTGTCATGGCTTCAGCAATCATTAATGGACCGCGCATCAACAGACAATGTCAATACAAAAATCTGCAGTCTATGAATCCTTGTATGCCCGGAGTAAATCGATTAATTATTTCTCTTTTAAGTGACGAAAAGTGTTAAATAGAATGTAAGAATAAAAATCGCTTATGTAACCTCGCATGGGGAAGAGGTTATGCAATGTATAAAAATGTGAACACTGCAGCACCACACAACACTCACCTGACTCTGGATTTGATTTTGTTGGAGAATTTGACTGTGGTTCACCACGGCACTGCTCAGCGGCCGGATGTAGCTCTTGGTTCCAGAGACCAACTGCGAAAACGATCCAGAATCACGGTGCAAAAGCGTTATATAATAATCTCGTGGACGTGCGAGCTGGAAAAAAATTGAAAACTAATTTTCTACTCACGGTGGACCTGGCAAGAGGTGCTATGAATCGGGTGCAAGCGAACATGGTGACGTTTGACGTTATGTGGTCGCTGAGAGAGTACCTGCAAAACGACCGGACGACAACGTTTAATAAAAGAGATAGCCTCGAGAGTTCGTACGTAAGACGCGTGCACACCCTGCGATCTATACTAAAGAACCACTATAGGCCACGAACTGTATGCGCGAACGCGGATTACGTAACGCGTTATACAAAATCGTTCGACACAGGGGGGGTTCGCGGATGGTAGCAAAGTCGAAATAAACCGTGAAAAATAACGATTTCTCCGTTGCCAGGGTAGCAACAATTACCGGGAATATGAAACAGAACAACGGAAGATCAAACGATATACTAGAAAAATGGCTACTACTCGTGTTCCTCCTCGATGGCCGGACCGATACGTTGCCGAGTTTTTCTCGTCGATTATATCACGAGAAATATTAATGAATAAATCGTATTTCTGTAGATAATTTAACGCGAAAACGAGTCGACCCGAGGATCCACGCGATATTTCCGAGAATTTCTTTGGATTTACCACGGTGTTCAGCCAGCGGGCGGTCGGACTTACCAGAGGACAATGTCGAAGAGGCGGTAAGAAGACCCGGCCTTTGGAATGTTGAATTCGTGAGTGACTAGGTAGAGAACTAACTGAGCGAGTCCACGAACAGCCTATCCCGACGGACCGAGAAGAACCGACTTCCGTGCAATGACCTATTCGCCACTTCCAACGGGCCGAGGATCGCCGACTCGCGGTATCGACCAACCGAATTTAGCCGAACGCCGTTTTATCTGCAATTACTGATCGATTCAGCACCCGTCCCGCATTTCCGGCAACATTTTCTCTATTTGATTCTGAATTTTAATTTACGAACAATTCTTATCTCCTCTGACCACATCCTTTTCCCATTAAATCTCTTAAAAAACCATTCAATTTTAACGAAATCGTTCGCGAACACAAACGCTCGTTTGACTACATCTATATAGTTACTGGTGATTTAACTTCGGTTATGTACATATGTGCACATATAGAAGCCATAGAGTATTCGTCTATGAGAATGCATCACAGCGTAATGAGCGGAATCGCCGTATGAAGTTGGCTTAAAATTTGAAATATCGATGGAAGACAAGTGGAGGGATACGGTTTCAATGGAAAGCGTCAGCAGAAGTTTTTGAATAAAATTTATTCGTTACGTTTAAATTCGTTTTATGGTACATAAGAAAATATACATATCATTCGTCGCTTTTCTTTTTGTGTTTTAGGTACTGTAAGTCATTTTCGGATTGGAGTATCACGTTAGCGTTGTACGTTTGAAAGAATCGCTTGCCGTGTTCGAATGTCGCGATCATGATTGCGCAGGCTGGTGCCACTTTGATTATTCTTGGAATCAATCCTGTGTACAAGCCTTTTACGCCGTTTTGTCTGTAGATTTTCTTTATTACAGGCCAGGTTCCTCGACTGCGTCCGGGTTTATCTGCAAGTGACGTTGATGATACAGTTAATTTGAATTTCGTTCGAAATTCCTACAAAATAATTCTCTAAACAGTTAGATAAAACTTTAACAAATCAGTCCGGGTACTACCACCTGAATAAATCTCCTTCTCTCCCATTTCTATTTGTCTATGTGTCTTTACTACATCGAACGGTATCGTTAAAAACGCAGCCATCTGTAATATAAATGTATTTTATCAGAGTTAATTCACCGAGAATCATATTGTAAGGTGTGTACTTACAGATCCTGCCACAGCACCCGCTGCAAGATGAAAAGTAAACGTTTGTTGTGCTCCACGAAATGTTTGCTTTATAGTCTCGTAATTTAACCAATAAATTGCACTAAAAGGTACGTCGCGCAGAAGAGTGATGCTTAATCCCATCCATAACCCAGATATACCACTATGTGCGACAACAGTTTTCAATGCTTGCAATATTTCTGGAAATAAGGAATATAAATTTATAGCTTGAACAACTCGAATCGTAAAAGAACATCTTAAACCTGTTGTAAAAATATTGTACATCGAAGGTACCTGCATAACTTAATCTTTGCGATTGCATTTTCGTCCTAATTAATTCTAATGGGCTAACCAAAGTAGCAGCCCAAATGCGTGCTATGCTACCGGCAAACATAGGAATCCAGAATGGCTGCTCTACGGTCTTATTGCTAAATTTTGCTTGCATAAATTTCTTATTATATTGATCCTGGAAAAGATGTATGATATTAGAAGATGAATGATAGTGTGCGAGCAAGGTTAAGCAAAATCTTCTGTTTACCTTAAAATATAATCTTAGTTGCTCGTACGAAACGAAGTATACTATAGTTGCAGGTACAGCTAAAATAAGGGTAGGACTTAGACCACTCCATAAAGAAAGAATTCCTTCGTTTTTGCCAATTTTCATAAAGGCATCCTGTGAATATTGATACGTTAATTTACATTGTTATTATAAGATTATGATTAATTTTACTTACTATGGTGCCATTGAACTTTCCATTTCCACTGGCCCATGCTGGACCTTTACCATTTGGACAAGGACACAAATGGTCCATCAAACCATTGCAATAAAGGAAGCATTTATTCGAAAGCATAGCTTTCTGTTGTGCTTGAAGGCGAATTTTGACCACATCCAAAGGAGTAACTTGAAAAGAAAGTATCATTATATTAATCATAATACACAATTCATTAAAATTGTTTAGTATTTTAAATTATACTACAGCCAATGTGTACAATGCATTTATAATTCAAAGCACTGTTTTCATTGAGGACTCTGCGCAAAATATGATTATAATGCCATCAATAGTAAAAATAGAAACTATAATTGCTATGCAATTGCTCATAGTATATATACGTAAGAACATTTTTAGCATTATTTCACAAGTTGTAAATGATAAATTCAATATACATATTTTATCATACGATGATCGGTTTTTTTATAAAATTAAAATCTATACTATACTTTACCTGTAATTATAATAATTCACTTACCAAAAACGGATGTGATGAAAGCACCAGTGCATGCTGCCAAAATTTGTTGATAAGGCTTAATTCTAAACCTTGAGTCGTCCAGATCCAAATCTGGTGGTATTTTACTGGTTAACTTATTCATGGTTGATCGTTATGTTGTTTTGCACCGATTTGAGATTAAATTTTACCTTGCGCAATCATTGACATTCTTGCCTACCAACGATTTCATGATCAATCTGAAGCAAGAAAACCGACAACACGTGCGCGTTACAACGCAATGATACGTCTGTCACTTTATAAATTCCGAACAAATCGTACCGGTCGATGATATACAATGATACAATATACAACATTGGGGAAATAATTCTGACATTATCTAGTTACGCGATTTCATCATAATTTACGATAAATTGATCGTTGCTGCAGAATAGTAAATATTTGCGAGTATTACTCAATTCCTTGATAACCAATTAAACATTGAAAAAATAACAACTTACCTTTATCGCGTTTTCTTCCGCTCAATACTCGATCTTAATTTGGAATCATTCAATTATATTGTAAAATCACGATCTTCTATAGAGAAATATATAAATACATATAATCAGCGTGCGTTACACTTGTGAACAGACCTGCAACAAACCGAAAAATAACATCTCACTGCATATATATATACGACCATATAGTATACGTTTCTGTGATCGGAAAGTGGAGGGCGGTTGCGATTGGATTCGATAAACCCGATAAATGATATATATACAAGGTATCCCAAAAATATTGTACCTGATGTCTGTTGATGCAGAATAGTTGCGAAGTAACTTTGCGAAAATGTTCTCCGCGGCTTTGTTCAGGAGTTATTAATTACAAACACGGACTAATAAGAGCGCCAAGCTAGAATTCATGGGCTGTAGCTGTGTTCTGATCAGTCTGTGTTTATGAACGTTTTCGTAAAGGAAAAAGTTATTCTGATTATATATTTCAAATGACCTCAAAAATCACCCCTTTCAAGGAAGTACAATATTTTTGGGACACCCCGTATAAGTAGTTTCGAAACTACGTTTATGGTGTACACACTTCTGTGCGCATGCGCATTTGATTACGGAGTTGCATTCAAGAGAGATCCATCTATGGACGCATGCGCATTTGAGTACGAAGTTTGTTTCACAAGGATCCATTTACAGGCGCATGCGCGCTGGAAATTAATTACCGAAAACGTGGAAAATTCATCTCTGTGTACCTAAATGATCTGTGATTCGCCGTTCAAATTCTGATCTAGAGTGAGCGTTGGTCGTGTTCCATCTGCGCGTGCGTAGGGTAGACGCGCATTGCGCATGTGTAATTCATCAGTTTGGAGGGGCGTAGAAAGGAGGCCATATTGTACAGCTAAATTGAAAGAACGAAAATAATTATATCATCGTGTGGTCGTGCCTGTTTCGTTTCGTCTTCTCGCTGTGTACGTTTAGGACGGTGTCAGCCGTTAGTTCCGCGGAAAGTAACAACGTACGGGGTCCGACACGAGGCTCCTGCATTTTTGTAAATAACTATAGAACCGTAGCAGTGTACCCCTGATAGATCTAGGCACCGTCCGTCAGTCTGTTCAAAGGGGTTTATAACTTCAAACGAAATGGGCACTCGGGAGGATGAATACGACTATTTATTCAAAGGTAAACCATTTTAGTGAAATTCTTGCCCCGATCGCCTCTCGTTCGCGAAATTTTCGGTGAACATTTTCTATTACACATATACATATCAGTTGCCTCTGTGTGTGTGTGTATACATTCACACATATCGCGCGCGCGCGCGCGCTGTTCTCATACACACAGATGAATTTCCATATTCTCTTGTACACGCGTACGTGTATACGTGTCTCCTCTGTTGTTCATATACATATTGCGTATCGTACACGTATGAGTTTAACCCGCGTACATATGTATACAGAGTTCATGCATGTATGTGTTGGTTTAAAATCAACAATTGTCATCGTTCAATAACACGGGTACGAATTAACGTCAAGTTCGAATTTCAACTGTTCGGACGGTTGACAGAGTGGTCCGGTGTATAGGGCATCGAGTTTTAAACGATGACATCAGACACCCGCGTATCGTCTTTAGGACACGAAATATATTATGACGGATTTTTCGAGGTAAAGGCGTTATACAGTTAGTCACGTATGAGTCAACGATAGTTCCATTTATTTACGAGTTATCGCCGGGCATTGTACATCCGGACAAAGTAGCGTTCTCCTTTGATTTCTCAATAAGTTCGTCGACGGGTCGTCGATTGTATTCGAATCACACGTTTTGTCACCTACTTATACTTCATCGTGGGACTGTTTCCACGCCCACCCACGAATATTTTTGATATCGATATTTATACCGCAATCTTTAAGCATCTATCACACGCACGATTGCCTGATATTTGTAATTTCGAACCTAATAAAATTTTTAATAAATCCCCACTCGATTTCGAATTTTATGGCTTACACATATCTCTCGAGTATAATCATTTTTAAATATTGATGTCGTCATCATCATCATCATCATCATCGCGGAAGATGCTTTTGTATAATATGACAATAGCAGTACAATGCTATTGTTAAAATCATGCATTACTATTTATACGAATGTCAATGTCAAATTGTTCTTTTGTTACCGAGTCTGGTATATCTACAATTCCAAAAATTTTCTTCTGATATTTTTTCTCCTAAAGAAGATGAACTGTATAATAAATCAGAAACAGTATAATAATAGGATATTTATATAATGAATTTTTCATATTTTGATAAAAAAATGTTATGTTTATATACTTGCACGGTAGTTTTGAATTTCAAAATCTTAATCCACCGTTTGCAACTCGGTTCGTCTATGTCCGGAGTGAAATTTCAATCTTGAATTTCCTTCTTTCCAATATTTATTTTTATCCCATTAATGCTTTAAACATTTAACATTCGAACGATTATATATCCAAATGGGAAGTTCAATGAGAATTTTTTTTTAAATCTAGAATAGTAGAAAACTTAGTTGCACACACACACACAAACATAAACAACCCAATGTGCAGACAGGCGTCAATGAAAATAAGGTTGCAGATGAAGGATTAAAAATTTCAGGATCGCACAATAATAAGTTTGTTGTGTTGTTTCAGTTGTTCTTATTGGTGACTCCGGAGTAGGAAAAAGTAACCTCTTGTCGAGATTTACAAGAAACGAATTTAACTTAGAATCGAAGTCTACAATAGGAGTTGAATTTGCGACGCGTAGTATACAAGTAGATGGAAAAACTATTAAAGCTCAAATTTGGGACACAGCTGGACAAGAACGATACCGTGCGATTACGTCTGCGTAAGTTGAAGTTATCCAATGAAAAAAAAATGAAAAAAGCAAATTTACTGTAATCTTCTGTGCAAAATGATGGAGCATTGTAAAAAAAGTGGTCCATCAGTTTGAGAATTTATTATAATATGAATACAACAATATCATACAGCTTGCTGAACTTATAAATTACAGATCGAACAGTTTATAATTGTGTTTTTCTTAAAACTATTAGGTATTATCGTGGTGCAGTTGGAGCTTTGCTCGTATATGACATAGCGAAGCACCTGACATATGAAAATGTCGAAAGATGGTTACGAGAATTACGTGACCACGCAGATCAGAACATAGTAATTATGTTGGTGGGGAACAAATCTGATCTGCGACATTTACGAGCAGTCCCCACCGACGAAGCCAAAGGATTCGCTGAAAGAAATGGCCTTTCTTTCATCGAAACCTCCGCCCTCGACTCCACGAACGTTGAAACAGCGTTCCAAAATATCCTAACAGGTAATATCACCTGTTTTATTTGATTTTTAAATTTCTCTACGGTAACATTATTTATAAATATTGCATTTTCTTTGAAAAGAATATTTCCGTGCCAAATTGATCATATTTTGAATAAATCAATTACTTAAATTCCCCTTAATTTGATACTTTATTTTGAAAAGTAATCAATAGATTGTGAAATCATTCGATAGCAAAATAATTGAATATAAAATCGTACGTAATTGTTAGTCATATGTCTGATAGTAGTTAGAAGACAGAAATCTGTTATTGGAAGTACAGGTTGTCACATAGAGCTTGATCATTGCAGAAATCTACAGAATCGTATCGCAGAAACAGATACGTGACCCCCCCGAAGGTGATACGATCCGGCCACAAAACGTAGAGCCCATCGACGTGAAGCCGACGATGACTTCGGAGGGAATGCGTAAACAGTGCTGCCAGTGACTCACCTTGCTGCTTAAAATGTGTGTACATGCAAATACAGTATAAATATCACGGGAGTACACTCGAATAATACCTAAGTTACTAAGAGAAAATTTAGTCTATGGTCCAGCAAAACGTGAACAGATAAATGAAAGTTTCTGGGATAATTCTTTGTACGATAGCATAGTTTTAATATAAGAAAACTATGATTAGTTAATTATAATTATTAAGTTGATTTGTAAATTGAGTTAATTTTGACATACATCAAAATTAAATACTACTACAGATACTTTTATTATGTATTTTTTCTTCCAATATTTGTTACTGACTGTTGTTGTTTATATGTTTTGAGAGCACATACAGCAAGTGTATAACGCTCTTCTATCTCTCTCTATACATATATGTACATATATGTCGTACAGAATTATTAATTAGAACAAAATAGACTGAATAACATTATATTGAAAAAAAAACTATTTTCACGAACGGCAATAGATATTACTCATAATTTGTTTTGTACGTTCGGAGAAAAAGTATATGCTTTTCTTTTTGGGTCGATATTTTTCTATTATAAAGCAAGAATTTAATTCTTTTCAATTAAAGACTATACTTATCAATGCAAGAAGAGTGAGTCGATGAATGGTATGCTTCTTTCCAATTATACAATGGCTTAGAGCCCTCCGTCTGGTGTTCGTGTCGTTTATTTTCATTGGTACTATCTTTTGAATGTTTTAGCGTACATATATATATATATATATAGCGTACATAGATATATATCTCAGATGTGTAAATGTGTAATACACGGACGTGTTTTGTGAAAATGCTAATTTTTAAGAAATATTTATGAACTGATAGCTTTAAAACTTGTAAACTTAAACACACACACACACACACACATAAAAACACACGCGCGCGCATACACGAATTTATTTTAATTCAAGCATAAGAAACTTATGTATAGTAATAGCTGGCATTCCTTTTTTACGTGTAACTCGGATGCTAAGGGTTTACTATGGATCTGTTTAAATTAGCGGTAGTGGTGTACAACTTTCGACTGAATAAATGTTTGTTTCGATCATTCAGACGCTATACAGTTCTTACAAATCAATTTTACTTCACGCGGGCACGTTTATTTCCACGATGCCGAACATTCTTAATAGCCAAAAGAAGTATACAATCGATGAAAAGTAGAATTCTTTATCTCTGCTTGCCTTAAATCTAAAAAATTTTAACATTCACGCAATACCATCGGCTACGTAGAGTCTCCTTATTCAATTCGATTCCCTTGAATGTTACACAAAGCTGATTAGATACGTCTTCTTTTGGTCTGATTCTTGGTGACCTCAAGAACGAAGAATGCGGTATCAGTCATCCGGTGACTGCTATGGCAGCAATGAATTTTATCGACCACTTTTAACAATTTTTCGTCATATTGTATGCTAAACTCGAAGACGAATTGATGACAAAATGAATCATTTTTTAAAAGAAATTCTTTGGATTAAGCAGAGTCGTTCAAATCGCATCTGAAGCTGGAAAATAAATTTCCTTTGTCTCGCAAGCAGTTTCTATATACAGTTCATCCTATCTGCGAGCGTACAGGATCGTTGTAGTCTGATAATTTAAAAAAACAACACCATCAGTCGCGTGGCGTAGTGCGCATAATAACCGGGGCTGCATCCATTTTGTTTTTGCAGAAGGACATACAAAGAGGCAAAGGAGAAAAGAAAAGTGGTCGACGGTAAACGTAACAGGTGCATACAGTACAAGTGTCAAGACCATTTACCATTATAAGTATACACAACGACTAAAGTCTCCCAAATAATCTACGGCGGGTTTCGAGACAGGTTAGAGCTGCTCTTTCTACGACGTCTTTGAACTTTGTCGCCATAGAAGCGGATTTCTAGGCAAGTGAACCGCTGCGAGCCGTACTTAAAAAGACTTACTTTCTTTCCCGGCATTTTTCGTTCTTAGTCGGTCAGCTTCGACAAAATCTACATGTCTTCTCCTTTCGGAAAACAAAGCGGACCTGTTCGTTACTTTGTGAGCGGCGAGCACTTCTTTTTTATTTCGCTTAAGCGAACTGGATGGAAGTACACTTGACGATTTCCCCCCCTCCAGATTGTTTGGGAGAATTTAAACACGGTACATCTCGACAGCTAGAAAAATCATGACGAAGAGAAAACAGGATACCTAGCGACACGTGTGCACAGTTGAGCGAATTACGATCATGCAACCTTGAGGACATCAGTGGGAATGAATTCCTACAAGGAAGAAAATACGCACGCACTTATCCTATCTCCGAAACAGTTCATCCGACCTTCTGAATCTTCTCCTTTCCCAGGACAAACCTTTTTATCCTCCTCTGTCTCTTTCTCCCCCAGCCCAACTTTCTGTCTTTATCTCTGATACGTTACAACAAAATCAGTATAGTAATTACTGCTTTTTTTGTAGTACATGTGCAATTTTACTCAAAGCGTAGTAAGCAATCGTTTGAACACGCGAACGATTTCTAACGTTATACCTATTGAGCTGCAGCTGAAATTCGTGGCCAAACACTGGAACAATGTTTTTACCAGTTGATGTGATGGCTAACGAAGAGACTCCTCGATTCAGGTCAACTTGTCCAGTAGGTCACTCCTGAATAGGATTTCAATGTTAATACTCCACTGTGCTGATAAAGTATTATCCAAGATCTTCATTAAAATCACTTTCATCGTTGAGTCGTTCAAAGGCGTAACTTGATCTTCTCATCCTTGTGACACGTACAACACGCATCACATTTGGCCATAAGTTTCAGTCTGTGTGCATTACACGCAAACTTACGGTTTAGGTATTTAAAAAAAGTGCACAGAAATAGTCGAAACCAAACGAACGATATAGGAACAAAAACGTAAATGCTTACGGTTGAATGTACAAGTTGGACGAAAAGAAATCGACGAATTTTCCGAACTGGGATACACACTTTATTGTTGCTCACTCTCTCCTTTGAAATTCGCATCTGTTAGGCGACGACTTCGAAGTGCGACGAGAAGCATGCCCGCCAAAAACGCTTTCGTGAAAGGTACCTTTTGTTTCTCTTCTTCGAAAAAACGAAAACAAAACTGATAAAAAGACGTGAGAGACCACAGGAGGCGAAAGAAAGATCGTGGCGCGACACACAGATACTAAATAAACACCTGTGCGTGAAGTGATATGAAAGTACGCGTGGACAATTCGCGAGAAAATTACGATTGCCGTAGATACTTTTCTAGTGTCTCTAAATAAGTATTGCTTCGATGTGTGTAGCCGCAATGTAATCTGTTATCGTTACGAATCCTCGTTGTATCTTGATAAATAAATAGAGAGTGAGTAAGATGTTGAAATATTGAGATATTTGAGGAAACTTCAGTCGGACGGCAACAAAAAAAAATTAAATCTTTCTGGGCCGACTCGGAGGGAACACGGTAACAAGTCTCGGACATAAGCCATTCCATGAATGCTACTTTAACATCATGAAATGTTATCTGTAATTCTAATTGTACAATTAGTAATTATGCTTGTTGTTTCTGTTAGCTTTTTCTACGTGATCCACTGGTGGAAGTAGTGTTCGGAAAATGGTACTCTGTTTGACACGTTCGCTATCAGCGGCACACGATTTCGTATTTTGCGTAAAGAAAATAAAATTAATTTTATACGTGTCGTTACTTAAAATGATGACATTTCGGGAATTTATAACTTTTCTGTGATAGTATCATTTTTAGATTTTACAAAAGGATACATTGCATTTAATGCAATATTGTAACCATACAGTTGCTGAAATTAATGCTGGTAGGGACATGTTAAGGGAAAATAATAGTTTACTTTGAAACGGTCAATTAAAAGGTAAACAGTAACATATTAAAGAACAATGTCTTTTGGAGAAACAAATAGATCTGTGTTTCTTGTGTGTTCCCTCGTTGCGGGGGTCAGTTTAGAAAATGTAAATTCTTTCGGAAGCAAACGTGGTAGTCCAAGATAAATTGTACTTTTTTTTTTATCGTGTGTACGATAAAATAATATCAAGATAAAGATGATACATTTCCATCTGGATAAATAATATCCTTTTAGTTTCCCCAGCATATTTTGTATATCCTTAGATTATGAGACACAATCCTTGAGACCTGAACTTTCGTTGCGCCAAGCAGGAACAAATTTGTACGAAATGGAATTTAGACGATAAATTACGCATCATTGTAAGATTAGTTTATTCTCTTCGTTGAACCGAATATAAATCAAATAAAAAGGGATACACGCCGAGCCCGCGTCAACCCGCGGCCGTTTCATTACTCAATGCTTTGTACTTTATAATTTTATTAATAAAATAACTTTTGCTTTACACACATCTACGTACTAATGATCTAAACGAATTTTTAATAGGTAGTTCAATGGTGTTTTCAAGTGGCACGTTTTTGTTTTACTTGTTTAAAGAAATGGAATATAGTTTATTTCTTACGGAAGACTTATTTATTATCGATATCAGTTATTTTTTTAGCGTAAGAGGCAATAAAGTATTCAACAATAAATCAATTTCTCTTTCTCATCGGATCGAGTTATTTGAACTATTTTATCGTACCCAATGCATCGCATTTATTAGCGTCGGACGGTAACAATAATAAGATTCGATTTTATGTACAAATAACTGTTGTATTGTAACTTTTTACAAAAAAAAAGAAACATGCTATAATAGAACGCGAATAAAATATACAATTATTTACAAAGTTGTCGCTTATGTAACTAACTTATTCTCGAGAATTTTCATCGTACTTCTACCAAGTTTTATTCAATTATTTATATAATGCTAAAAAAGTACTAAGTAGTCTTTTACATGCCAACTAAAATAAGCTACATTAATTAGATTCTTTTTTATCAAACGTATTGATAAGCTCGATAAAACACAAAAAAATTTTAAAACGTTATGGTAGAAGTATCAATGAAAGGACTTTTTTTTATGATACCGTTAACTTTTAAAAATCACTACGAATGCATAGGAGTAGATGCTGTTTCGAGACGTATCATACTCCTCTGAGCAGCTCCCTGATTCTTCTGCCGCCATTCGAGCCAACGTAACATCTCTGGACTTTGTGTTGTATCATTAATATCTGTCCGGGCCTCCAATTGTTGATAATACGCTTCACGTAATAATCGAAATGTCTGGACGTTCTTATACGGCAGTTGAGTCATAGGGTCCAGATACTTTGCAGGCAGCCTGCATACATTTCTTCAATTATGTTTATTCGATCGAATTACATATCTCCATTCCGGTGTAATTAAAATTGATACCCTACCTTGTAATCGCACATAATGCTTTCGACGGCGGTATCCGAGCAGTAGATTTCTTAAAGGCATTGGAAAATAACTTTTCATTTTCAAAAGTAATAAATGTTCGTTCGTAAAACCTTTTCGATCCTTCATAACGATGTTTCGTGACAGACACGCTTTTGCTAGTGTCTTTCGCATCGTCCTCTAATTTCACAACAACATTGCTGAAATCCATTTGATCTATATGAGAATACTGTCTCGCATTTCATAAACATTTCCACATTTTACCTGTTTTCCACTTCTTCTAAACTTCTAGTCTCAGAATTCGCATTTACGTTCTTTTCGTCGTCCCCTTCGACATTAATTTTATTATCCTCTTTGTCGACGTTCACTTCGGAAAGTACCATAACCGGCATCGACAGCGACTGATACCTAATCATAGGTCCAGCGTGTGATTTCCTTACTGTTCTAGTATTTTTTTTTTCATTCTCTAATTTCTGATACTTTTCTGTAACGTACATAGAGATCATAAATAGGAAAAAATGTCAACGTATTTTCAAAGCAGAGTACAGTATTCTCTCCGTAACTGTGAAAACTTTGGATCTGCAGAGTTACAATTATAGAAGGGGTACTACATTCTTTGTAGTGTTCCGAACGTAGAAAAGGATAGAGATTGAAACAGAAATAGGGACTGAGGTTCAAAGCGTTTGGCAAACATTAAAGAACTCGTGTTATCCCTCCAGTGGTAAGAATAACATTTTAACAGTTATGGTAGAGATCGTTTACACAGTAATGGAGAGAATATGGTAATTGTTATTAAACGTTTACCCAATGATTTCACATTGATTTGTTCAGTCTGTAGTGCTTCCTCCAACAATTCTTCCTGAGTGGGTTTCCACGTATCATGCCTTATGACTCTGGTTTTCCTCTTCTGATCTTCGTTCCTTTCGCGCAAGCGTCTCTGCGTTGCAGCAGATTTTGCAGCAGTGGAACGACGTATAGATTTTCTCTCTGCAAACATTTACAGTCCTTTTCTTCCTTACATTTATGAAATACAACGAAAGTTGATTTTCTTTTAAAATATTGACCTGTACTTTCTATAAAATGTTTATGCTGTTTTGGTTGTCTAACTTTCTTCTCTTTCTGCGGCAGCTGGGATTGAACCTTAGGCTCCTTGTAAGCTTTCGTTACTAGTCTACGTTTCTTCTTAGGACCTTCCTGCTCTGTGTCCGAAATTGGCTCGTCGTTTTCGTCTATACTGAAATCTGAGTCTACTTCGTCCTCCCCCTCGTCTTCTTCCCTGTAATTGCAAATCGTTAGATATTGTTACGCTAAATAATAACATACAACTTCGCAGTGCTCGATCACTCGAGCGATTCAGTTGTACACGATGGCTGAATGAATGATCCAGTAATAAAAAATAGTGAAATACTAACATGTAATCATGATCCTGTTCGGTTTCGTCAAAACCACCATAAGTGGTTTTGTAAAAATCATCCTCCTCCTCTTCGTTCAACAATTTTGACATTTTATTCCCGGCATTTGAACGTCTTTCCCTGTTCGATGCCATTTTCGTAATCGCGTTTTTTCTTTCCCACTGAAATTATCCTGGTTGTATTTATTTTTTCTTCTCGTTACGCTGATAAATAGGTTAACTTTGATTAAGTACCGAACGATAGTACACAAACTTATACGAACTAAGTATTACCTTTGATAATAAATAATGAGCTATTGTCGTATCTCGTAAAACACTTATATAATTTTATTTAAAACATTAAAAAAGCTTGTTTTCCAGGTAACTTTAGTGGTTACCACATCGCTTGTTTGTATACTATCGAGGGCTGATTGCAATCGATAATCGATAATGTTGTCGACCATGTGTACGGTTAACTCGATATTAATCGATTAATATTTGAAAAACTTTCGCGGCTTTCAATAATATCGAATGATTCGATTCGCAATTCAAATTTCTATATTTCGCTGGATACTCAGAAACGTAATGTAAATTAATCATTATTTAACAAGTGCGTTTAATGAATTGGAATTGTACAAACGGATATGCTGTAGGAATGGAATTATTCCAATACAATGTTTATAACAACATGAAAACATATTTACGATAGTCTAAACATCTTTGAACGAAAACAAGAAACATTCAATAATATATTTTGACTAGAGATTAATATCGTCTTCTAATAATAGTGTTCATTTCTATTGCCGTAGAGATAGCAGAAACAAATATTTTCAAACACTGGCAATGCGATTACACGTTATCAATGTTATTGAATTATTCCTCGTACAATTTCTATAATAATAACAAAAAATGAACATACTACGGCACATTCAAATTAACTAAATATTTCCAAAAATATTGAATTTCATTTTATATCTTATTCATGTCCAGACGTCTTTTCTTTGCCTGGAAATAAAATATCATAAAGTAAAAGGAAATATATGTATTTAAATATGTTTATTCTGATAATGTAGCTAATCGCGTTTATCTGCGTGCAAATAAAATTAACGAAACGGTATCATTGGGTCAAAGTTGTCGCGTCCAGATCTCAAATTATGCAAAGCAGACAATAATCATCAATTTAACGAGCGCAAAACAACGTCTTCGGTTCGTTTCCTACGATACGAGGCAGGTACGATACTGCATAATTTCGGGACGATATAAAAAATTTGATTAAACGCAAGCTAATCAGCTTGTCGAAAGAGCACTTTTTCAACGATGATTAACGACCGTATCTCCGACGCGTGTTTACGCGTGCCACCGGTATATATATTCGGTAAAATCCGTGTCTACACATCGAGTCTGCTACGAAACGCAATTTCGTTCACAAGTACATAACCTCTCGTTGTTGTTAACTACAATACGTCAGCTAACATGCATAAGTGCATGCAGAAGAACATGTTCAACCAAACTCTCGAAGACATTTTAGAGAAGAACCTTCCGGAGAAGGAGCTGACTGAAGTGAAACGTCTGTTATACGGCCGTGAATTACAGTAAGATTCACTACTTTTTCTATTCGTCTATTAGAAAGTCGCATTGTCATTCCTAGATCAACTACGCTATTTTTTTAATACCAGTTGAACTATTTGCAACAAGTGGGAACATTTGATATACGATATACATATATGTAGATATATACATTGATTCGACGCCTTTGTGCAAACAGCGCTGGTGGTCGTTGCCGCCAATGCTAACGCCCACGAAAATAATTTCACGCGTAATATTTTTAGATCGTGCGTGCACCAACAAAAAAGGCGAATGCATATTTTCCGCAAAAAAACTATCCCTATAAATATACGTTCCCTTCCGTGGACATTGACACCGTGTTGAATGAATCGCTACGTGCACAGTGATTCTCATCTGAGAACGCTATAACGCTGGCCTAAAAAATTATAATTCCATTTGTAACTCCAATTAGGCGTTTCTGATAAACTTTCACTAGCTAAATATCAAATTGTACATTTCATTTTATTCTCACAAGTGATTTTGTCAAATTCTTCAAAGTTAGAAATTAAAAAAAACAAAAAGTAAAATAGTTTGCTGTTTTCTAAATAGAAAATATCGTTTAAAATGCTTCCAATGCACATATTAATCTAGCGAAAAAAGTTTTGAAGACGTAGAGAGAAATTTCTATAAAAATACAGTCCAAAGAAAATGTTAATATATGAAAATTCAAAGCACCAAAGAATCTCGGTTAATATTCATTTTTTTTAACTATACCGCTAACTACTTCTAACTACGTTCTATATTAAAATGATGTGTGAATACTTTTCTTTCTAATGTACCGGGTGGTCCCGAAAAATGTATTTAATATCTCCAGTAATTCAAAACCATGTTTTTATTGATTAGGTTCTTGGAACTTCCACAATGGACCGGAAAAACGGAATTGGACGTGAAAGGATACATGATGAGCGGTGGAGTGTCAGAACAATTACGCCCTCCTCGCATTGTCCGTGTTGGATTAATCCAAAACTCGATTGTTTCGCCAACCACTGAGCCCCTGCAGAAACAAAGGAACATGCTTCACCAGAAAATCCAGAAATACGTCGACTATGCCGCTGCCTGCGGAGTTAACGTACTCTGCCTCCAGGAAGCCTGGGGTACGTGAATAAACAAAATCTCGAATTTTCCTAACCGAAAAAAACAAGTTTTGCGACCCCTCTTTGTAAGAAATATTATGGTTTGGTACATTTGAAAAGCACAGGCAAGATCACGTATTTTGAAGATAAATCATGGCACTTTTATCGTCTGATACACTCGTAGATTAGTCTTGAACTAATATGAGACGATCTGATAAGACTGGCCTGATAGTGATACTAATTTCGTCCAGCAAAACGATGCATAGAAAATTGTTGTCTGTTTGATACAGTTTTTCAATGCATACAAATACTTGAATAGGAAATTTTCGATCAGAGAGTCAAAAACTTATTTTCTGTATAGTAAACTTAGCGATCAAAAAATTGTTTAAAATGACTGTATGTGTATGCCTCCTGTGGTAGTAAGTATACGGTCCTCTTAAATAATTTTTTTGTGCGCGGGAACCCGAAAATGTCGAGACGAGAATTTTTAAAATTTCTTTGTACTAAAGATGGAATGTTTGGATTGCAGCTATGCCATTCGCTTTCTGCACAAGAGAGAAATACCCTTGGTGCGAGTTCGCCGAGGAAGTTGGAACCGGCCCAACAACGGTGTTGATGTCGGAGCTTGCCCAAAGACACGGCATGGTCATTATTTGTCCGATTTTGGAGAGAGACGTCGAGAATGGTGAAACCATGTGGAACACGTCGGTGGTGATCGGCACAGACGGAAAGGTCATTGGAAAGCAGAGGAAAAACCACATTCCTCGCGTAGGCGATTTCAACGAGTCCACTTATTATATGGAGGGCAACACCGGACACCAGGTCTTCGACACTTGCTTTGGACGTATCGCCATCAACATCTGCTACGGACGTCATCATCCCCAGAACTGGATGATGTACGGTCTGAACGGTGCCGAGGTACGATCCTTAAGCGAACAAAATTGAAGTAGAAGTTAGATCTTGAGAAGTTACAACAATTAGTTCACTCATTAATCATTTTCACTTGAATTTGCATAGATTGTGTTCAACCCATCGGCAACCACCAGCCATACATCCGAACCCCTGTGGTCCATTGAAGCCAGATGCGCCGCCATCGCCAACAGCTACTACACTTGCGCTATCAACCGCGTGGGAACCGAAATATTCCCCAACGAGTTCACATCTGGAGACGGTGCGCCAGCACACCATGATTTCGGTCACTTCTACGGATCCAGCTACATTACTGCTCCCGACGGCACCAGGACTCCCGGTCTGAGCCGCTGCAAGGACGGTCTGCTTGTCTGCGAAATGGACTTGAATCTCTGTCGTCAGATGAAGGATATGTGGTGTCTCAGAGTTAGTATTCTGATCTTGGTTCTGATTAGGGATGGGATCAAGTTTAATATGTACTTACGAATTCAAAAACTATATCCAGCTAGATTCAAACCTACTTGTAATATACTTGATTCTATCGCTAGTTCTGGTAGACTTTTTTTACGAGACTGTTTCTTCATGTGTGTTCTCCTCTTCCAGATGACTCAGAGATTGGACATGTACGCGAAAGAACTTTCCGAGTACGTGGAGAAGAACATGAACTTGAACGAGAGGACAGACTAAGCTCATCCGCATCATGGGAAAGCTTGCCAAAAGCTGTTCGAACAAGCTTTGCCTTAGATTCTTTATACAGAAAAAAAATATGTAAAAGATATACACATATATTTTTAATAATGCAATTTACCAGAGTTCTTGATAATTTACCATCTCCCCATAAAAATGAAGGAATCGATTATCGTATAAACAATGATTTATTCAGTCATTTAAAAATGTTATAAATAGAATTTTGGAAAAGTGCGACTTAATGATAAGTCTATAAGTTACATCGTTTCGTTAAAACTCTTTTTACATACTTACAAATGTTGTGCTAGCTTATGTATAAGTAAATATTAAGACATCGCAAAATTAACTAGTCGAGCCGGCGTTCAATGTTGTATTGTGTGTCTGCTTGCGGTAATGAAGCGCTTCTTGGTAAGCCTTTTTCACGGCTTTCCTGTCAGCAGGTTTCCGAGATTCGATCAATTTTGCCTCGTCCAATTCTTGAGACACTCCGAGCTTCTCTAGCTTTTCGCCTGGCAGCCATTGCCTGCAACGGTACGTGGATTTATGAATTCCAACAAACTATAAAAACAGTTTAACGCGTTCGCGACCACCGTCACACATATGTGACTTTCACAAACAATAATGCTTTTTTAAATGGAACGATAATACTCAGCTATGGAGAGAATACTGTATTTAAGTATTTACAAGTGTATATAAACAACCCCCTTGAAAAGGTCTGCCAGTCCTATCGGTTTTGTTACGGGCTCTGCTCTCCGAAAAAAGTGTAATTGTATATTGCGGGGGAATGAATTACCATGTCCGTTTGGTGTCGAAGAAGAGAACGAGAAATACTGGTTCCTTGTAATTGACTGCGAGCGCCAATACGTCATCGGGCGGGGCAGGTATCGGTACACCTTTGTGCACGGTACCTCTGGGCGTGTTGGGGTCTATTATCAGAGCCGGATACCATGGATAACCACGGCATTTGGCCCATACAAGCTGCAAAGCTTCTAGTCCGTTGCTAGTCGTACTTTGCTTGGTCTCGACCTCTTTCTTTGCCACGCTCGTCTCTTGTTTTTGTTCTTCCTCGTCAGGATCCGGAGTGGTAGATCTACTTGTCGAGCAACTACTGCAGCTCGACGATTGACTTTCACCTTCTCCCGCGTCACTGTCCATTGTGCCACTCCTATAATTATGCATCTCTCAATGTTACGGTAGATAATGCCTAACTAAATGCCAGAGCACGCAGTTAATTTTAGCTGCCTTGAACAAGCGATCCTTGCGAGCAAACAATGCCGTATCTACCTGTACACTTTGAAGCTGTCGCTTTGTTTCTTCCTGTCATCCTCCATAGCGAACATCTGATTGCTCCTACTCGCGCGAGCTCTGGCTTTGCGAGTGAATAACACAGCTGTTCTCCTATTCACACCTCCACCACCTATCTCTTTCTCTCCGAGCTGCAATTCTGCCTCTCCACGACTCCTATTAGCACGATCCCTCTTTCTAGATTTAGATCCTGTTTGCTCGGATTCACTAGCTGGATCCAATTCAGGATAATCCTTGCGAGCTTGATCTATCAGAGCGCCGCCTTGCTCTTTCATTTTGATACCAGCTCGGTAAAACATAGTATCTTTGCGATTGTATGCTAGACAATTGTTCACCATCAAGTTAAAATCTGATTCAAAAGAGCCAATGGTATCGTACTCCTGTCTTTCTATTTTGACCTAAAACATTACAAAAATAAATATTATATGCATGAAAGGAAAACAAGTACTTTATGGAGATATAAACAAGTACCTGCATGGTAGAAAGATCCATGGGATGCGATACGATTTCCAAATAATCTGGAACTTCTTTCGTATTCACTGGCTGCCCGAAAACGTCGTTCACATCTTTCGCTTTGATTGCCTCCAACAGAGTGCGTAAAATACTTTCTAGTGGACGTAGTTCGAACCAAAGACATTTCTCCTTCCTGCAAAATTAAATTTCCCTTGAGCCCTTATTCAAATATCTATGTATAAATAAAGTTTTATTTTGGTAAGATAATCGTACACTTTAAACAACTCTTTCTTCAACTTCTCACGCTTGCGAACCAATTCGCAGAGTAGTCGAGCACGTTCCAAATCTTGACGTAAACATTGCCAGTATTTAAGCTGACGATACAATTCTCCTCGCAATTCGCTATCCGGTGGTGGCGAAGAATGATCTCCGAGTGGTGGAGGTCTAGATTGTGGATGCGAACTCTGAAGTCTCCTAAGTAGAGGAACGCCATTTCTATACTGACGTTTGAGAGTCCAGTACGCTATGAGACGTTGTATGAGTTGACTCTTCTTGGGCAACCCCTCGGCTAAACTGATAAATGTTACAAATATTTATAAGAAAACACAGATTGATTTAAATGTATTAATAATTTCACTGCAGATTTCATGCATTTATGGCAACAATAAGTAGCTGCAATTTAAAACAATATTTATTTTCAACTTGTTAAAATGATTGAAGTAAGAATGAAATGTCTATCTGGCTCCAGTATACCACAATTAACTCGTAGAATTTTTATTTTGCATGAAGATCTGCAGTTTAACTATAACCATTGAATTATTACCATGCAATCTCCTTAATGCGTTCTGGTGGTATGGTTGGAATAGAAATGACAGGTGCAGAGGAGCTCTTTTTGTTTGCAATAGCTCTTCTTCTAGCATCCGCAGGATTGGTGGAAGGTTGGTAATCGGGTGGCGTGTGCGATTCGCAGTAAGCTGTCTTCTGTACTAACATTGGTTCACCGTTTGCAGGTTGTACCGTCCTCATACGCATACAGAGACCAGCTTGTTGTGCACAAGTTACATGAAATGCAGCATAGCAGTTGCTCTTGTGACATTGAATGCAAGCACCCGATCCTCTACGTTTACAAACGCAACATGTCAGTCTCCATCTCGCGGCGGGTATACTTTCGATGCTGTCTATAGGCTCCAGGAACACGGTGTTAGCGAATCTTACTTCTGGTATCCACAGAGCGCAAACGACATGTGCCCATGTAGCTGGACGATCGGTTTGTTTGAAAGCACCGCCTCTGTTTGGGCATAGAACGCAATCGACAGCCCTCGAAGGACTTTGCAAGCATCTTCTACACAACCATTGCCCTTCAGGAATGTATGGTACGCCGTAACAATCTTGATGTACGGCCAGATTGCACATATCGCAGAACAATATCGCATTACTGTTCTGACATTCTCCATCCATACAGATGCAACAAACAGCATCCTCGTCAGCTGCTACTCCTCCACCTCCATTAGTCTGCTGTTGAAAATACGATTCTTTTTCAAGTCTGTCCATTAGCAATTCAAACGTATCAGGCTCTAATGGCGGAGTCAGTCCCGACGCTAATCTTCTCTCGTTGACTATGGACAGCCATGCAGTGTCCTCCTCGTCCAAATCATATTCAACTTCACCTGAAAGAGTTTCAATCAGTCTTAGGATTATTGATTTAATTATAACAAATACTAAACTTACCATCAAGTTCTTCTCCGCTACGTTCCATAAACCTAATGTAGGAATTGGGAAGCGGTTCTGCTTCTCCTAATTGTTGTTCATATCCGTCCAATTCCTTCACCATCGCAACTGGTAAACTACTAAGTACATTCTTCTCGTCCTTCTCTTTCTCGGGTAAAGCAGTATGACCTTTCGTTGTTACACTTTTATCATCGAATCCATTTTCTTCCAAGGAAATGATTGGTACAGAATCTGAGATACCGATTCTGAATGTCTTGTTTATATCTTCTCCGATTGGATTTACCTTAATAATAAACGTAAACAAAAATGTTAAATTTCATTAACACGGAACTACTTACAGTATCGGAATCAGAATTTGTATGTAACAGAGATTACATCTAGAATAAATTACAGGTAAATGTTTGTATTGTAAAATATCATACCAAAACAAATTTCGACGTTTCCTGCGTGTTTAACGGTTCGATATTCGAAGGACTATCGTTATTAATACCACCCACTCTATTTCTACCCTTCTTTTTATTCGACTGTGAAGTGTTCATCTTCCTGGTATTTGTTAATTCGTTTATTGTTTATCGTAAACAAGCAGCGTGGTTATATCACTCTCACTTTATTTTCGAATCTCCCTTACATATGTTTCGCATTGTCAAAATGTGTCGTTGAACTCGCATTCATGTCGGATATTAGTGTCGAACAACTAATAGGCATAGTCATTTTTTTCAGTTTGCTTCTGTAGTTGGGAAAGTTTGCGTCCGTCTGCAATGAACACGGAGAGGAAAGGCTTGTAAACGTTTGAACAAATTAGTTAACCAATTTGAGCGGCAAACGTAACGTGCATTGACATGTTAGTACAGCGCACCTTGCGTACCTGCCGCGAGAATTACTTTCTGATTGGTGGATCGCGAACACCGAAATTCTCAATTTATTATTTAATGTACATTGATTTTGTAGATATGCTCATAAAAGGCTAAATAGATTACACGTTTATATATATATAGAGTGTATTTATTTCAAAGAAGTATTACAATAATACATTTCGAAAAAATTGGGAATCTGCCTTTAGGCAACATAACCATTAAACTAGGAAGAAATGTGTCAGATTTCGATCTTGAAGTAGGTATTTTTATAGTGGGAATGAAAATATCAATGGTAAAGTTTACTTTAATTAGTTAGAATTACGTTTCAATGGGATAAAAAATTTTTAATTAATAATTGGAATTCCCAAGTGGAGGTTTTCGACGGAATGTAGTTTCCATGTAAAAAAGACACTATTTCTTTGGTTCGATACGCAATTTGTTTCGTGCAATTTTCGAATTGGAAGAATTGAAATGGGCAACGAGAAACAATCGCGTCTCGTTCGTGGTTTATTAAACGATTGGGCGACCGTTATCGAAAATTGTCGAGAGGTATTTCCCTAAAAAGTGGTGCCGTCTAGTGGTAAAGGGTGTTTGGAGAGTTGACGGTCCCCGTTGAAGCTTGTCGACCCTGGTTCCGAGTGGTTCGCGTGCGGAGTGGGGGAGGGTAAGAGATCTAACTTTACACCAGTCATCGGCAGTATTTGTTCCTGTGCCCGCAGCTTTGGTCGTCGTATCTCGTAATCGAAAGTTTTCGTGCGAGGACTTAGTTTACGAGATAACCGATATCTGTGTATTTGTGAGAAGTGCGGGCAGCGTCGGCAGCAGCTGGAATCGACTGGATATTGCTATAACGAGGCTGCTCGATGCTTCGCTGAGAATTATGTCGGATACTGGCGCAGGATTACGATCGGTCACACGTCAAGTCAGCTGACATATTGCGCCCTGCTACACCGCAACAGCTCTTGGTAAGTGTCGCAATCGGTTCTGCCCGCTCCTCGATCACGACTATTTTTATCTAATACCCATGAAATACGTGCACGCCTAACCCGTACACCTGATCTAATCGGCCGTTTCGCGAAAAATGCCTACTAAAATAGGAGAATCTAAAGCCGCCTCTCTTTGTCCCCGTGTTCCCTCTTCAAGGGGGGGGGGGGCCCACCGATTATATTCCCTTCTCTTATCCCGTCCCCTTTCCATTGATAACAAAGATGTCCGCGCGCGCTCTACGTAGTGTACCAACCATTTACCACCGCGGGACAAAGGGAACAAACGACGCAATATCTGACCAAGTGCGTATACTCTCTCAAGGATGGAAGCCATGTCTCTGGTGTGTCCGTCCTGTTTCTTGGTGCTGTTTGACTGCGTGCGTGTGTGGCCGTGTCCGCACGACGACGGCTGCGCCGATACAATTCAAGCGCAAATGCACACTTACGCGTTTATCCTCTCCTCTCCTCTATCCCCGTTCCCCCGCCCCGCGGTTTTCATATACCCCCTTCCTCGGTGCCCGCATCCGCACTGGGCTTAAATCCCCTCCCTTCGGCCCTTCGTGCGCTCTCCCTGGGGCTAGCGACGGCCAGTTTTTACGGGGGGCACCCTAAAACTTCTCTAATTACCGAATAGAATTACGCGTTCGCTCGTTTTCGATGGTCACGAATACGCGGACGTTACATGAAAGTTAAAAAAAAAAGCTGTCAAAGGAAAACGATTTTCAATCGAATCTCGAAAGGATTCCTCCCGAGTAGTTTTCCCGAACTTTGATCGACACGCAACACTCCAGTGCCGAGATCGCGCTAAGTAGTCCCGTTTACAGCCGAGAGAAGCAACTCGCTCTCTCAGGTTGTTCGTTTTTGTGTTCGCTGCCGCGTTTGCTCAGTCGGATGCGGTCTCGTATGGAAGATGGAGAGGAGAGACGGTCGTGACGACTCCTTGCGGAGTCTCTTGTGCGATAGAACCTCTCGTAGGCGGCATGCATATCGACGAGACTGTAAAATCGAACGGACACACGACCACGGGACGAAGGGCGTCGCGCGGCACAGATGAAAGAAGGCTTTGTGATCTGTCGTCGATCGTATTCAATCGGATCTCGAACTACACTGTGCGACAAGAAGATAGCGCATCTTGCATTTGTTAAAGTTTTGTAGGAAACTAGTTTTCGGCATGCCTGTATACATAACGTGCTCAATATCATCCAAAATATTCAGTTCGACAACATTTTACAGAATGCAAATGTAAATTCTGGTGTACGCAAAAACAGGACTAAATGATAGCACAGAATCTACGCTTCTCAGTTGTACGTAAGCTACCGCATAACATCGAACATAGTTAATAAAATGTATAATAACATTCTGTGATTTATATTTGTTAGAAACGACAATAGATTAATAAAACGAGCCGTGGAAAGCCATATCGAAACTAAAAAATGAACAACATTCAGTGGCGCAAACATAAAAAGTCACAAATATAGAAGTTGCAAAGATGTGATTTATTGAAAGGCTCAGAAAATCATGGAAAAAAGAGTTCTGGAGGTTTGCAGATCCTATCTGTTCACAAAAAACTAGCAATGATAAGAACAACATCAAATTCGATGGTGACCGCGAGGCAAATTGTACACAGTATTGACATAGATACTGATACAAGGAACGTGAGACGAGTTTTAAAGAAAGTACAAGCACTTAGCAAGGAGACAACTGCAGAAGAATTTGTATTTGAATGAGCAACATCAAAACAACTGTCTGCAGTTTGCAGGAAAGCATATATTCATGAAGAAGAAATGCTGAAAAGTTATATGTACGAACGAGAGGAGATTCAATTTACAACCTGTTAGATGAACCTGATAGTTTTAATTATTATTATCACGATTTCAAACAGGAGCAGCAAATTTTGAGCCATCACCAAATGGAAGGTGGCGGCGTAATGATTTGCTGCGATACTAGCTATTACAAGGAAACGGACATAAACTATATTGTTGGACAAATGAACGACGCAGAGTATTTAGAAATTATTGACGAATATACTATGGATCTTTACACAAAATAAAAATTGATCGGGTCAACTGTAACAAACAGAAGTTACATGAAAGTGTATTTCTTCTCTTATCGTAAGTGCATAAAATCCGTAATCTATTGATGAACAACTTATGCCACAAGCATTGCTGAAGATAATTTCAGCAAAACGATACTTTTCCTTAAAAAAATTCAACTTTTATGTAATTCCTAGCAATTTTGTCAAAATCTTTTTCGCACGTCATTTAGTAAGCCAATTATGCGTCTAATTGCTGAACAGAAAGATCGTTTGATCCGATTTGGAAAAAGTGATTCTGTTTTAAAGGGCGTTCGAACACTTTCGCACACCACTGTACTATGTTATTAAACATATATTGAAATAGCGTATAAAAGAAAGGAACGTCGGTTGCAATATGAGGAAATGAATGAAAATCATGTAAATCTTAATGTGTGCTATCATTTTGTCGCACAGTGTATGGCGATTGGCTGCCGCTGGATTGTTTGTTAACGACGCGAGGTTAACGTGTGTAACCCTGCCTCTCTCGGTGTATGGAAACACTAATAGGCTGTACGCGCGAGCGCGAGCGCGTGTGCGTCAAAGCTGTCCCGAGGAGCGGAATAGTCGCGCTCGCTATAGAAACGATTAGCAGGTTGATGCTTGTACACGCGTAGATTAGAACCCTAGCCACACCTCGCTTTCTTCCGCTGGCTGCCTGATGTGTCCTGTAAAATGGTTGCATACTATATACACAATTACCGGCGGAGAAGTGACTTCGGGTATATATCGCGTGATGATGCTTTCTTGAGAATTTTACTGCCGATCGTCGGTAGCGTGTGTGCGCGCTGTTGCTCGCTCACGCGTGCGCGCTCGTCCGCTCGGTCGCTCGCTCGCTCGCTCGCTCGCGTTCTCTTTTACGTCAATGAAAGTATTAAAGAGTCTTATATTTTTCCTTTCGCTCGGTCTTGAATCTCTAGCCACATGAGAATCCGCAATTAACCTGTGTGCGTGTGTGTGTTTTGTTACATTGTTCTTTTCCGAGGACGAGTCAACCGAGTCCGCTTATCATTGAAAAACGGACGCGTTTGAAAATCGCGAATCGCGTACGTCATGCTCACTGTGATGATATCCCTACCACGTGTCCACGTGCCGCTTCAGCACTGTACAATGTCTAAAAATTACTCTCAACCGTATAATATACATAGAAAATATCATATGCGCGTTTCGTACGATTTTGTAATTTTGTAATTTTACCCGTTAGAATACGGCGAAGGTTGTATGTATTATCGTGTGGGACACCGACGGTTGTGAAACTCGAGCACACGAGGTAAACAAACGAATCGTAGGTGAATTATTATGTACATAGTTTTTCGATAAGTTTGCTTCGAAAAAATTTTACATGATTTCGGACATTTTCTCTCTCTCTCTCACTCTCGCTCATGTAACACTCTGTTTTGATCGAAACAGAGTCGTCGATTAGCTCCTCGAACCCGCACGTTCTCGTCTCCGGTTCAAATAGAAGGTTATGAATCTTATATACTTTTTCCTTATCGTTTCTATTCGATTACCAGGAGTTGCACGATCTTGCATCAGAAAATTATTTTCGACCAGCATATAGAGACTATTTAGCACTGTGCGTGGATGGGAAAGGTCGCAAACATGTTTCCTTGTTCCGAACAAAAGCGGCCCGATAAGTAAACGGGAAGTGCCGAGCGCGAGTCATTGTTATCCAGACGGGAATGAGTCAAACGTAGGCAATCGCAGTTAGAATCATCGGGGGACATTTTCAGTACGTTTCGAGAATCTGCTCGTAGCCTGTATATCTGTGTAGTAGTCACCGTCGACGTTGATCGAACCTAGTTCTAGTTACTTTCCGTTGGAGAATTTATGTAGACCATTTGCGTTCACTTAACCTTTTACTTTTCACTGAACAATGTCCATGTGCGGCCTCTGCCATGTTGCGCTATACATAGTTGAAGATTTCGCGCATCGAACGGGGATACAATGGAATTAAAGGTACCGATTTGGATACTTCTACAGCTGATCCTAGCAAAGAGTAACATTCGAACAGAACCTGCAAATGTTTCGGTGTTATTTAAAGGTTTTTTCGAACGGATATTTAAACAGTGGTAGGGACATGACGTGTACGCTTTTAAAGGAATTGCGATGACGCCTAAGTTCATAGGGCGAGGATGATGCATAGTTTCGGGCACAACACGGTTTGTAAGGATAATACGGTGTTTGCGGAAAGAGGAAGTCGAAAATATTTGTAGTTACGGGTAGAAGCGGGTACACTACAAAAATAACCTTTACTATATACCGGGTGGGCTATAAATAGAGACCAATAGAATCTCGTAATTTGCTCGAACCAATTTCTTGCACCAATAATTGCAAATCGAACACGTGTCGAAATATCGACAAAAATGGTCGTAGATTTAAAATCTTCGAATGCCACGTGACTTAATCGGAGAGGAAGTGGCGGGACTAGTAGATAAAATGCCTCGAGAATGTTCGAAAACGTATGGTCGCAGGAATTTTTATCAGGTTGCTTACGGAAATAAAAGTTTTTTTGGGTCATTCGTCACGCGTGTGCGTCTTATTTAATCGTTAATACGTTAAACAGTTGATAACCCCGTTTCTCGCGAGATCCTTTTGATATCTCGGAAACGTCGAATTCGCCGATGACGTATTTTCATGTGTATATACTCGAATTCCATGATGCTCGAGAATTCGTGTTCGAGATTTTCGCGCAGGTACCGGACAATGTGAAATACCGTTGCGCAATTATTAAGAATACAATTTATTTATGTTATGTATTAACGGCGAACAACAACTTTGTACGTCACGTGGACGCATTGTTAATTTTGATACACGGCTATCTAGCGGTTAGATGTTTATTGCACGATTGCAATTCGACGAGCGACTAATATTAGAGCTCAAGATCGTTCGTAATTGTACGTCAATGGCGAGTTAATTTCACTGATCCCTTTAAACTTACGTCTGACCGTTGCACCATCACAGGACAAAATGTTTCTCCTAACTGTTCCGATCTATCGAACACGAATCGGCGTCTTTATTCATTACCGACTCGATTGTAATTCATTAACTAATTTTTCTTTGTTTTTTTTTTCTATTGTTTGAACAAACTGTATCCTCGAACAGGTATAAACGAATAAAGGACATTTTATTTGATCAAACTTTTAATATGTTTATCGACACGTGTCCCGTCGAAGCAACGTTACCGTCTGTCAGTAAATTTAATAATGATTGATTAGGGGGTAGGGAGGGAAGAGCTCGAGAATTTTATCTTGTGCGCAATGGGAACTGAAAATGAATCAACCGATCGGTGACTAAAGGGAAATTTCTCTTCCGCCAGCCGCATTTCTTTTTCCCGCAAATTGTGTCCCCACCACTTCCCGCGATTCGAGTTTGATTTGGTTCTCAATTACTGGCCTGTGACGTCACTCCTGGTCTGAACTAACGGATTTAAATCCCGTTCATTTCGTTCTTTGGCCCTTTCACTGCGGGATTTCACCGAATCACGAACGCGCTATGCAGAACGCAGTTAATTACTTATTTATTGGAAACGATCACTGATATATATATATATGTACTTATATGCACCTCCTCGCTTCGTGTGTTTTGTTTAAAGCGTTCAAAGCAACAGGTTCGATAGCCGTTATCGAGGGAAAAACTGTTTCTCCACGAAGAGAATAATTAAATGCGCACGTACACGCGTAAACGTACGTTCCACAATTATGAATGATAGAGGAGTGGTTGTTAATTGTTCGACAAGCCATTTCTGACAATGAGTAATGTTCTAAGACGTTGAAAATGTAAACGCGACTTTAGTTTTTGGAGAGACGCGCACCGCTTCGTGGCGCGTGTTGTATCAATAAATAGAGAGAGAGAGAAAAGAAACGTTCGTGGAACAAAGAGAACAGTTTTTCCTTCTTCTTTTATTTCATCTGTCGGCAAGCATCAAACATCATGCAGTTTTGATTTTATTCCGTCACGTAGCTAGCACTCGACGCGACATCTGGCGGTTCATTTGAAAGATACAGTACGTGTCGCCATGTAACGTTAGAGTATTATTAGACAGTTATAGAAAACCTGTGTAAATTTTCCATTTCCCAAGAATTTTGCCGACTTGTCCCATCGTACAAAGATAATTTGCGTATTTGTCGCGAAAGCGCGTCACAAATTAGAGCTTCGGTTTTTTGGCGTGTTAACGCGGACGTAAGTAAGAACTATACGTGACCGAGTCAATATTTAAAAAAAATATGTATATTTAAAATTCGATATACGTATTTACAGAAACTGTGTCAATTATTTGGGGCATCTGGGGTAAGATTGACGTGTTTACAGAAGTGCTTTACTAATTGAATCGTCTCTTGGATAGGATCGAAACTTAATTGAAAATTCGAATTCGGAACGTCGCACATTGCGGTATTCGGCAATTTGGCGGGAGAAGTGTCTCTTTTCAAACTGCATTGTATTAGCCTGTCAAATCATCGTAGTAATTAACTTTTATTATCAATAGAACCAATTTAAATTCATCATTAGACTGCGGATTTTTATGCAAAATAAAAATTGTCTGCATTAATTACAAGATACAAGAGCTACGTAGACATTTATATTTTTTCTTAACGAACTGCCAATAACGCAACAGCATTTGTAAATTGTTTATATAACAAATAAATATTGCATATATGTTTATATAAACATAAATGCATAAAATCCGCAGTCTAGCTATGATGTAACTATATATACATGATCGCGATTGTGAGCGAGTGTATAGATAGTGAGCTCGTCCTTTTATTTGATATATGTATAAATGTGGAAGAATTAAAACAATATATATCATCACCAAAATTGAATGGAATACATGCATTTTATTAATAGAAAATCGAACGGAATCATTGAAAATTAATATTACTTCGATAAAATAATTTCGTCCAGCTAGACGGCTAAAATATCACATTGTGCGTCATTCATAATTTCCCAACGTCCGGACACCGTCGCACAAGTCCCGTTTCCATGAGATATATAAAACGGAGTTCTATTTCGTTTATTTAATAAGTCGATGTAACGTATATAGTTTACTAATTGAAAGCTGTATACTGTATACTGTATACGATCAAGCCGTGCCCTAACCTCACCGCGGCGAGCAGTCGCGGTTGTGTGTCGCAGTCGGTTGCGCGTCCGCCCAAAGGCAGCACATCCGCGGCGGCGATCGCCATCATGAAAACATTCGGCCGTCGTCGTCGTTATCGTTGTTTCTCCTCCGTCCTTGCAGGTTCCTCGGATTGAAGTAATATCGAGCGCTCGAGCGCGAAGTTGCACACAAAGAGCGAGAGAGAAAGATATAGAGACTGCGAGCGAGCGAGCACACGGGCGCGCGCGAGAGAAAGAAACAGAGAAAGGGAGAGCTATTTGGTAACGTTTCGTTTTAGCTTGCTGCGAAGAGCATCGGGAGACAAAGCGAACGCGCGCATTTAGTGGCCACAGGCGAATTGCGCCGAGAGATTCACGAGAAACCCGGGGCTTGAAGGAGAGACTCTCCCCCGAGCGACGGCTCTTGGGCTATCGATGGCACGTCGTCTAACGTCGCGATAAGGATACACACACGGGGAACCCACTTAAATGCCTCGAACCAATTCTTACTCCATGTTGTGCATTGGTTGCGACACGACTGCGTGTTGGAAAGTGAGTAATATCACGTTTCCCGATCACGCCTCTATGCGATGGGACTTTATCGCGTTCGAACGGGAAAATCGAGTCGGTTGTGAGTCGATGATACCGTCGCGCTCGAAATTCCCCCGTTGCCCGTTGCCAGATTTCTTCTTTCTTTCCTTGTCTTTCTGCCTACTTCCCAGTTTTTTTTTCTCGCACTTTCTACCCTCGTCCTCTGTTTTCTCTCTCTCCTCGTTCCCGATTCTCCCCGAGAGTTTTACTTGCCCTTGGAGGAATCGCTCGCACCGACCAGCACGAGGGGAACGGCCCTTGCTTTGTGATAATCGTTGTGCCGCTGACGATTTCTAATTCTGTGTGTTGTTGACTGTCTTCTTCCGTGTGTGTGTCTGTGTGTGTGTGTGTGTGTGTTTTTGCACCAGTGAAAAATTCGATACGGGATCTCCTGTGCGCTTATTCGGTTACTCCTTTTTTTCCCTTTCTGTTCCCGAGTATATCACGGTCGCTCGCGTTTCCATTATACACAATTGTATCTATCGTTTTTGGTGTAATGATATTTGTCGAACGGACTGCTTTTGTTGTGCTTAAACAGCTAGTGACAACTTTGTATCCCAACAGAAATAAAACGTGAGCAACTGCACTCTATGAAAGTATATTTATGTGGATCCTTCGCTAGAAGGAGCCTGCAACAACAACAAAAATGCTTTGCACCACAGTTCGCTGTGTTCTCTATTGTCTTTCTGGAAAATTTAGAACAATTTTGTTAATGTGTATCGGAGTGTTTGTAGTTCGTTCAACTCAGATTTGTCAAAGCGAGTTTCTTCTCAAAGATTTCACTTTCCTTCTGTCAAAAAGTGGTTACGGTTGTTGATTGGTTGTATAATTGTCTTTTAAACATCTTTGCCGTACACGCGTTGCACAAATGATACTGTATATATATATATACAATATATATGTATATATATATATATATATGTATATAAGACAAGTAGAAATAATTGCTTTGATTATTTAATTACTCAAGCATTTAACGATCTCTTCTTTTAAATCACTCAAATTGTATCTGTTACTTTTGTCGCTATATATATATATGTTATACATGATATATATATAGTATGAACAAATTATGCATAGATTGATTATATTTATGAACAAATTTTTATTTTTCTCTTGCCTGGAATACTAAAACATAAAATTAATTTCGATAGGTGAATATATGGTGACACGCGGTCGTGAAGGAGCAACCAGAGAGCGAGCTGTGGCAAGAGACACTTACTTATCCCTTATTTAGCTGACTGCAACTACTCGGTGTATTTGTCGAGTGATTGCAAATAATAAAGGAACAAGGACTTGTTTAATCGCAAAAGTTCTACCGGGATAAACAGAAGAAATGGAACGAGAGTCTAATCCAATGCAAGCTCTGTGCCGCAGCGGCTGTGGATTTTATGGCTCGCCAGCCACAGATGGCCTTTGTTCTCTGTGTTACAAAGAAAACCTAAAAAAGAAGCAGCAACCTCCTGTGTCAGCTGCCACTGTACAGACATCGCAGACCGTCTCTGGTAACGCTGGCACGTTGCAAGGCGGTTTCGGTAGTCCTGCAGCTACGGGAACTACAGCCCAACCTACCATTCCTACTATACCTCAACCAACGACAGATCTGCCCAACCCCAAAGAAGTAAGTCTTTTTAATCTTCTTATTTTTCCATTCGTTATCTTAACCCTTTGCACTACGATTTATTTTATGATTGCAGTGATTAGAACTACTTTGTAGCTCATAATTTCTTAGAAGATAAAGAAAACGTATATATCTATTGTATATCTGTATGTTCTTAGAGACAAATAGGAGCATCTAATTCCATGTATTATGTGATGATTTGGAAACTGCTAAGTCAGACTAATATTTTCAGTTTTCATTCAATCTAATTGACTAGGTGTGTGTAAAATTATCAATGAATCATAGAGGAGAAATAACATCATCCTATACTGCTGTCTGAACAGCAACCTTAAATTTTAAGTAGTATTAGCATGAAAAAATTCTGTAGTGGGGGTATCGGTTTTAGTGGCTTCATAGCAGTGTTAAATGCAGTTCTAGCTGATTAAAAATGAAAAATATGCAACGTTTCTAATCATTTATTTTTCTGCTGAAGATATTCGAAATAATTTAAATAAATATTGATGAAAGTCTGGTTATTAATGATGCTGTTTTTTTGACAGATAAACAGGGAAGATCAGGAAAGCGAAGTAGGCGTAAGCAGTGGAGCAGTAGCAGAAGGTTCAGTGAGTAGCGGGGACGCAGATGACTGCTTTGACGGCAAAGAGACTGACAAAGAATCTAAGAAGAAGAAAAATCGTTGCGCAGTGTGTCGCAAAAAAGTTGGTTTGACCGGTAGGTGATCACTATGATTATAGACCATTCTAGCTGTCGTATATATTTCAACGCAAACTTCTCAATTTCATTTCAGGATTCGAGTGCCGTTGTGGAGGACTGTTCTGCTCTGTGCATCGATACAGTGACAAGCACGACTGCAAGTTTGATTACAGAGAAATGGGCGCTCAAGAAATTCGGCGCAACAATCCAGTTGTTGTTGGTGAAAAAGTGCAAAAAATTTGAACTATTTAGTGCGTAGTCGTTGGGAAAATGGTTATATAACTATATAAACAAACAGAATATAAAACGGAGAAAACGAGATAAATTATCTGGCAGCTGATTGCACGTCGAGGGGCGAAACGGGTGAATGCGAGTTCATGTACGAAAGAGAGAGACGCGGAAATACGTGTGCGTGTGTGTGTGAGTGAGACGACGAGAGAAAGATGATTTAGCGTGAGAATGCAAGGAAACGAGCGAGATAGCTTAATACATATGAGAGAAAGGGAAGGGAGAGAGTGAGTAGTAAAATTGGTTTGTAACACACGGTATATATATATACGCGGTTAGGGAAACGAGGAAATAATTGAAATTTTCGGAGAAACGGATTACGAAACGAGTTTAAGAAAAAGATGATAGAACAAATGAATATTTAGAGTGCGTGCCGCCGCGTGTACGAATGCTTCGAAAAAATCGGATGCCAGTGCCATGTCAGTTTGTCATCTTATCGAGAGTTTTAATCGAGAATATATTTGGTTCTAACTGCTGCCAGCTTACTACACTACTATTACCTATTATTATGTACAACTATTACGGTTTATTATTATTCTATATTATGTTTATTAATTTACTTAAACGCAAAATTCGCATACGAGATGAAAGCGAGATATAGGGGAAAGAGAGTGAGCGAGAGAAAAAGTGAGAGAGCGAGAATGAGAGAAAGGAACAAAAATGTTTGTTTTCAAACTGAACGAACCTCACGAATTCTTGGTGCCGTCAGTCTGTCCGAGACGTCTCATCGGGAGTTGCGGTTTTTTGAGTCGTGAAAGCAGAACAAAAATTTTATATAAATACCATTTCTGTTTGGTTTCGTAAAATATCAAAACTTACAAAAGTTTAAAAAAAAAAAAATAATAAAAAAGGGAATGTTGCTTAGGTAGTGGCTGACGTTGATGGGTGATCACAATCCTAGGTTAACGATTAGTCTAATAATTATTAAGTATATTAGTCTATTGATTCATAAATAATGCAATGAACTATAAGTAGTACTGTGTGTTTATGTCCAATTTCACGTGAATATAACCAGCATTATTCCTCATTAAATATGTTTCAAACTATATTGCAAATCATTATTTACGCCGTGTTCACGAATCTCCGCTAAACGAATGGGAAAAGCTAAACAAAGGTGAAGTACCTTATTCTCTGTATATTTACTAAAAAACGGTTTCAGTAGTGGATCAGTTCGAATCGGAGCTGTGTTGTTGAACCGAATCGGTTTTCTCGATTTTTCTTCTTTTTCCCTTCTTACGTGTATAATCGTACGTTTAGAAGTGTGCGCGCCAGAGGTACAGAGAGAATGAAAGGATGAAAGAGAGAATAATATTGGTGCTAGTTTCGCTTGTACCACGTGCAAACTGAAGACACGATGAAACGTCTTAAGAAAAAAGTGACTAAACGGCCAGCCCGAGAAAAATGTTTAAAAGAGAGAGGCCCCTCGACGAAGGGACGACTATCGCCCTCCACATTAGAGCGATTATTACTTTTCCTTCGAGATAATTGAGATATATTTCTCCGTCTGTTTTTTAACCATTTTCTTCCGTGTTGCAATATACACAGTTTCAGTTTTCGCCCAGCGTGTCCGAAAACTTTTTAATTAGGGCTCGTAGAGAGAAAAAAAAAACACGAGAGAGAAAGAGAACATGAAAGAATGCGTGTGCGTGCGTGTGCGTGCGTGTGCAGTTGCCGCGGTTAGGTTGTTTTGAGTTTTCACGAGTCATTTCTGTTGAGAGAACGAAAGAGAAAGAAAAATTTAAACGAACAAGGGAAGAAGTCTCGTGCGAAGCGTGCAACGAAACCGCTTTGTGGTTGCTGATGTACTTTTCGTTTTCATATTTTTCTTTTTGGCCTTTTTCGACAAGGGACAAAAACAGAATATACTGCTTTCTTCGTTAGAAACGGTGTGAATAGAAAATCCGATAGTCGTCACTGGGTCTTTAGCAAATCTTTAAATGGAGGGAGAGAAAGCAAGCGAGTGAGAGTGGGAGAGAAAGAGAGAGACGAAAAAACACCGCGCCGAAAAATCGTATATCATCGCACGTTTTTCGCTGTCTTCAAGAGATACTTGCGTTTTCTTTCTTTCTTTATTATTATTATTATTATTATTATTATTATTATTATTATTATTATTAATATTATTATTATTTTTTAAACGAGTATATCGATCCTTCGCCCTTTTGAACTTGCGTGTGACAGCCGATAGCGACAATTAACAAACAAACAAAAAAAGAGTAAAACGAGAAGTCTCTGATGAAACACAAAAGAAAAAAGTACTGTATCGAATTACGTTATAGAATAAAGTAAATCGTTCTTATTTCAGTATCACACGTTATCGATGCTCCTCTATATATATATAAATAATATATATATTATATAAATATATATATATATATTTTTTTTTTCTTTAGTGAAAATTGTACATTATCCGTCGGAGAGAGAGCGAGAGCGAGAAGTTCGAAGTTTTGGACGACAAATGACTTCGGTCGTGCCCGGCGTTATGATGACTCGCGTATCCATTTTGCTGTGACTCTGAAACAGAAACACTTTGACGCGATTAAACGTTTGTGGGACAATATTATGTGTGTACAGAGAGTGAGACTTATCGGTCGTCACAGTTTTTCAACTTTTTGTAATAATCGTCGTGCGAAGAAATGTTATAAATAAAAATCGTATTGTTTCAATAGAACTACGAGGATATTTCACATTGTTGAACGCTTTTCACATCATCTTACGTACACGCTATGGAACTACTACTTCGGGATCACGCACATGACGTCGTGGTCCCATTTCCTCTTTTCTTTTTTTTTGTTTATAATTATAAATATAAATATATATATATTTTTTTTCTGTTCGAGAACGTTCAGATTAAGCATTGTAATTTAAGCGGACATAGAGTCAAGGCTGCGGAGAACATTTTGTACTTCCAAATAAATATGACTGGGGATCGTTTCCGTCGTCCTTTACGCAACGCCATGTTGTATATTAACAATAACTATATACCATGTTTATTGAAATCATACGATTGTTATTTGACGTTCTATTATTACTATATTTACTCTTCTACTTTCTTTCTTTCGTTTTTGTGCTCTTTCGTTTTATTGGAAATTGAGAGACGGCTATGGGAAAGTCTCGCCCCTTCTCCTCCCAACCCCATCACGCTTGCATGCCGGTTGTTGTTGTTGCTGTTGTTGTTGTTATCGTTTCGTTGCGGCGAGAACAAAAAAAGAAAAAAGACAATGAAACAAGTGAATTTTTTGTTTTTCCGAGAGAGAAGAGTGTCGAGGATGACGGAGAGAGGAGGTACGCACACGCCAAGATTGTCACGCAATATCGACGGGAAAAAGAAAAGAGTACGGTTGCCTTCAAGCTCTCATCCTATTTTAGGCATAGCATATTTTTCTAAAATGTAACGCGTCTCATCGGGGTGCGGTAATACCCCGAAACTTGTACACCGATGCCCCCCCACCTCAGAAAACGGATTATTCAAAAAGCTATACGAGAGCTCGAAGCGTCGAAGCCCACGAGAATGTCTCTTCCATCAGTGAAAAAGGAAGTTTCAATTTTTTATTTTTGATAAATTAATCTCGACTAGCGCCACCGCACGTTTCCTGTACAGAGAACACGATCAATCGCTTCTATTTTTCCGCTCTATTTTCAAATATAAACGTATACTCAACTTTCTAAAAAAAGGAAAATTCAATTTTTATTCTTGGACGAGCCATTCTATCTCGCTTGCTTCAAAGTCGCGTTCTCGAACCCCTCCGAGGGTGAAAGTCTCGTGTAACATATCTTTCTTTAAAGAAAACTATCCAACCTATTTTTTTGAAATTATTTTTCGACAGAAGGAGATCAAGATTATATTGAACTTATTTTTAAAATAATGCAAGTTTGTATAAGTTAGTTGCTTAATTGAATTAATATGGTTATCATTGTTCGATGTTACGAAATTTCAATGAAATCGGCTGAATAGTTTTTGAATTAGTCTGTGCGCCAAATTTTCAGTAGTTAGTTTTAGTTGTTAACTTTATGTTGACATTTAAGGAATATATTTGAGCTGAAATATTTCTGATAAATTGATTATTTTAGCCGGTTACACAAGGCTATAGCAATTCGTACCAATAATGGTATACACCTTTAGGGGTATTATTGTACCGTTTTACCTAATGAAAGAGAGTGACAGAGCAAAGCTACGCCACAGAGAGAAAGCTGGAGTAAAAGTGCGAGAGAAAGAGAGAGAGAAAATGAGCGAGTGAATAGGAAGAGTGGAAAACAATAAAGTAATGAGGGAATGAACGACGGTGTGAATGGAGGGGGAAAATTACGTTCAAGAGACAGGTGTTGAAATTGAAATCGTGCTCGGCTGACTATATAAGGACGTAACGATGCTTGTAATTATTACAATTGATATTAGTATGTTTAAGCGATTAAAGAGTAACGTCGAGTTTAATATATATGTAATACAATATACACCCGCAGCTACGTGTATATATGCATTTCTATATATTAACGTCATTACGATTTAACAACTTCTGAAACGCTTTAAGCACTTTAGGTTCGGATATAGCTTTACGAGAACTCTTTACTGTATGTATTTCTACATCCCCTATCCTCCACCCCTTCTAATCTCTTGGCTCCTTATATATTTTTATTATTTTCCAAATGGCATCTTATTCTCGACGAGCTGCTACGAATCTCTTTATCTGATCGTATACAAACATTTCCGCCGATGGTTCTTAACGTTTATAACTATAGTGGACTATATTTATGTATATTTAAAAAGAAAATATATATAAATTTATTGCCCTAGAAGACGCTGTGACCGGTACCGTAGTTCTGTAAACGAGTCTCACTTGGAAAAAAGCATTTCAACATTACTTTTTTTCGTTCGACAGCCAATAAATAAATGGTTATTTCCGATATGGAACGAGTTCTTTGTGTCAGTCGAGTTGAATTATTATTGTTATTATTATTATTATTATTAAATCGAATCAAACTCAGCGGACGAAGTCGAGATGAGCGTCGTTTGTTCGCGCGCTTTTCCTTTTTCGAAAAATTGAATCTTGATCACGTGAGCAGCGGCATCCCCTCCATTTCGTTGAGCACTAGCCGCAAGGGAACGTTTTAAATAAACGTTTGGAGCCACGGGAAAAGCGAGGTTATAGTGCGTAAAGAATTTGGATATTGGAAAGTCTCTGGGCGAAAAAATAGCAGATCACAAGCTGATTAAGCTGAATTTCGTTCGTGAGGATCGGCAAAACTATTCGAAATTGCCACAATGTCGATCGGAGTACCGATAAAAGTACTCCATGAAGCGGAAGGTCACACCATAACCTGTGAGACAAACACTGGCGAGGTGTATCGGGGAAAATTGATCGAAGCCGAGGACAATATGAACTGTCAGATGCAAAATATCACGGTAACATATAGGGACGGACGTGAAGCGCAGCTAGAAAATGTTTATATTAGAGGATCGAAAATGAGGTTTCTCATATTGCCAGATATGCTGAAGAATGCGCCGATGTTCAAAAGACCGGGCGGGAAAGGCTCCGGAACCGCCGGCAGAGGAAAGTCTGCTATTTTACGTGCTCAAGGTCTGTGCTCATTGAATTCTATAGTTCTAATACCTCCACATTAACCCTTTTCCTCTTACAAATCTGTCTTTTGAAGTATATTATCCTATTTTTAATAACAGCGCAGTTGTATCTCGTATAATGTTGTCACGAGTGCTATAGATGGACAATTATTTGTTCGCCCATGAGGAGACGGCACGCAGAAATTTGTAGGCATCTATGCTCCACTATCTAATATCTCTATTTTGCATTACGAGTACTTCGCAATTGCCCGAATCGCTTTATTAGTGACTTCTCATGGACAAACAATACCTTTTGCTCTATTAAATGTGCATAAAGTTATTTTGTACAGTAGATTTACAATAATCGCTTAGCTTTCTCTCTAATAATGTTATTACTCTGTTCAGCTCGTGGCAGAGGAGGCAGAGGACAAAACCAAAGAGGTAGAGGCACAGGCTCGGCGCCTTGGCTCAACCAACAAAACCAACCAGGAGGATCCCAAGCAGGAAGAGGACGAGGTTAAATTATGCATGTGGAGTATAACCATAAGAGAAAAACCAATAAAATAAGCCTGTGACTATTCCATTTATAATGTTTATAAGAATGTTTCTCTAAATTCCAATTTACCAGACTCAGGAGTATTAATAAACTAGTGGAATGCCTTTTCCACATTACTTTTCAAGGAATTTGTAGTTTGTTCTTTGTTCAACCTGTAGAGTAATCAATAAATAATATTAATTTGATTTGTATTAGGTCGGTGTAAAAGATTCTATCAGCTTCTTAAAACCGTTCAAATCGTTTGGTCCAATTTGATAACAGTTACTTTGTCTTAAAGAATACTTTATCAATTAGGCGAGTCATTTTCGGAGAGGAAATTTCGTCTTTGTCGTTGTATATGACTAGAGGGTTCCCAAAAATTTCGGCATTTTCGTATATATTGAGATTCTCGATATGTATGCGACGCTGTGACCCGGTCTGCTATCATTGTATAAACATTTGTTAAATTCGGACAATTCTCTCCTGAGAAAAATAGTTTTAATATTTTAAAAAATTTTTGTACGAAAGGGGATTGATGGCAATAAATTTTCGAAACTCAAGAACTTGCGAGAATTGGATCGTTGACTGCGGTTGGCAGCCATCTAGCGGCAAACTTGGGAGTCTGAGACTCCCTAACTAACTGGTAGTGGTTAGTTAGTGCGGCAGGATGTCGACCCTGCGGTCAACCTCTGTTCACCACCAGGCGAGATAATTACTGTTGACGCGAGGGTCGCCAAGGATGATGTCTGTAATTGATTATTAACCTGTTTGGGAGGGAGACACTCGTATATTCTTGTGCCTGGTTTTTTCCCCGATCGATTGGTACTGATCCGCGACTGAAAAACAGAAGGAGGAACTCCAAAACGGTGCGACAATTTTAACACAGTAGCCACCGATAGATATTTAACATTTCTTAACACTACGATTCACACCTGAGAATTCCTGAATCAATTTTTCGATACCAAAGAAGAATTTTGATCGTTTACCAAGGAGTCGGTCCCAGTAACATGATCTAATGATTTTTTTTTTATGATTATTTAAAAGAATGTAAGATTCTTCTTGATGTAAAACATTCATTGAGAATCCTGTTTTAGGTTTCTGGTAAATAAAGTGTTAATAAACTGATCGCTATGGAGAAAAGTACTGGGAGAAGGTACGAAGAGGATGCAGCCGAGCAGTTGGTTGATTACAGCAAAAAATACAATGAGAGGAAAGCAGCTGTCCATGAACACCCGATTGAGAGTTCGTCTAGAGATGGCAGAGCCTGTAAGAAGGAATATGGGGAGCGTAATTCCAAGGTAGATCTCTTCGGAGATTACGCTGAGACTGATTTGGATCAGCCTACGGATTATAGTCTGAGGTATGCTGAAGATGATACAGACGACGACGAGAAACAAAACCCAGAGTACTTTCCAGGCAGCGTGCAGGAAGACACGGTTAAGACATACTGTACAGAAGGAACTCCGTACGAGACACCATTTAACTTTTCGACTGCAACTTCCATGTCCGATTTACGACTGGAAGACTCGAAGGAATCTGTAGATTCTCAAAAGAAACTTAATAAAAAGGTTCTCAATCATGATAGCAAAGATTTATCTTTCAAGCATAATCTTTCTCTTAATTGTAATGAAAATCAGTCGCATCTCGATGAGAAAGAACTGGAAGTCTGTGAAACATCCAGAACACGGAAGCCTAATCTTTCCCCTGAAAAGTTGCATGATTACTATCCAGCTGGGACATCGAACGGTTTCTCACGTGCTAATTCACCGAGTTCTCTTAACAGTGCAATAACACAAAGAAACAATGTTACTGGAGTTATTCCAAAAATAAATGACATGGATTCTTCGGATAAAATTGATGGTAGATCGGAGAGAGCAGATCGCAATGGAGCTACAGCTACAGTTAACGAATTACGTATATCGAATGAATCTGATAGCCCAACAGAAGGGAAAAGTAATTCTAGAGTTGTGGACAAAGAAGGTTTGTTGAATTATTTATTATTTAATATCCTTCATGTAATATTCTGACAAGCATGTTGCTTGTTTCAGGAAAAATGGTGACTTTCAGCAGGCAGGATTTTTATGCAGAGCAGACTCCTCTAATGTTTTCACGCTGTAGTTCTCTTGGGTCTTTGAGCGGTTTTGAACAACATTCTATTCACGACGATCGCAGTTCCATTGTCAGTGACTTTAGGTAATATATCATTTCACAAAATTGATCGATTTTAACACTTTATCTATGTACCAACAATTCTTTAATGACGAGAATTTCTTAACGAATCGTCTCAAAGCGACGACAATTTCGGAATTACGACAATATACAGAAATTAATGTTATTGTTTCTAACAGTCGTAGGACTAGCGGCGTTGTTTCTCCGAGTGAACTGCCAGACTCACCGACGCAAACTATACCTCCTAGTCCACGCAATCATAAGAGTCAGTGTACGGATTTCATAAGCAAAATACCAGAAGAAGCAGTAAGACCGTCCGTTCGACATTTATGTATGCAATGCTATTGATTGTCAGTAAAAGGAATAGTAGTAGCCAATTAACAATAGTTATACGGATTTCAGTTTGTGTAAATACTCTCAATGGGCAATCGCTTTATGTAGTTCTCTTAACGAAATTTCTTTTCAGCGTTCTCAAAGTGTCATGCTCCGCGTACGAGCGTCTTCGAAGATGATATCGCTACTTTCAAAGAAGAGTCCACGCCGATTGAATTCTCCACGGCTACCAGTCTCAGCTCCCTCACGATCGACGACGACGTGAAAATTCCTAACAGTTCAAAAGCATTGTCAGAGATAAAAGAAGTCTCGAACGACATTAACGATACCCCAAAAGAAGATTTGTGCGAAGAAAAAACTGCCAACGCGGAGGTAGAGAAAGATCAGGAGCAAGTCAGCGATGGCGACGAGGATGACGAAGATATGTTGGCTGCTTGTATCAGCATGGGCATACAAAATAATAGGTAGTATCTTATTAATAGTTATTAAAAATACTATTAGGCTGTTGTGCATGAAATGTCCGATTTTTCACAGTAACGTTTAAACAACCGCAACCTTTTAGAGCTAACACGTCTCTTTAATGCTGAATATATCACAGGTACAGACAATCTTTCAAAACATCTACTGCCCAGAAATCTGCACAATCCGAATCATCAAACATGCTAGCACGCTGCCAAAGAACTGCTGTTATAAACAGACTGGAGCCTCGAGTTTCTGTGACCAATGTAGAGACCCCGGCTACGACTGCCAAAGCAAACAAGAATAATATAGAGGTGGTTGCTTCACCGGACACTGTGCACGTTTATTGTACAGAAGATACACCAGCGGACATCTCCCCCGTAGGTTCGCAGTCAAATCTTTCTGCATTATCAATGCCAAGTGTCCAAGAAGATGTTGAGAGGACTGAAGAGGATAAACTCTCCAACGAAGTGGAGTGTCATAGGAATGACCTCTCTGATGAAAGTTCTAATCTGTCCGGAGAGGATGAGAAGATGCTTGACGAGTGTATCCAGTCGGGAATACCAAAGGTAATTAATCTAAGTCTTTTGTAATAAATGGAATGCCAAATATTTTTGCTCGAATTCGAATAAAGCATCAAATTCATTTCAGTGTGTCCCTGAAAGTAATTTCAGAAGTTACATTGCGTTGAACGTGTCTATTTGAATTTTTAGGTTCGTCAGATCACACCACCGCCTTCCAGCACCATCTCCTTCGCCCAGAAGGCAGAGACGTTGACGCAGAGATTCAATATATGCGGCACACCATCCTCATCTCCAGTGGAAAGTGGTAACAAGAATCCTATCCACGGTAAATCTCTGTGTCGTGCGACTCTGCAGCATGGTAATGACGTCTCAGATGAAAGTCCAAATCATTCAGACGACGAAGCGATCCTGAGCGAATGCATAAGATCAGCGATGCCCAAGGTTTGTCTCTTTCTTTCATCATCAAGAAGTTCGATGAGTGGACTGATAAACGCATAAAATCCACAATATATTAACGAGACTGTGTACATTAGGTCAGATCAAACATTTCCACACTGATGGGACAACAGTTGCCATCGGCTGTAGAGAAAGCGAAAGCGAGCATTCCGAGAAAGCCGTCTTCCATGTCGTACAAGCAACGAGAGTACACAAACCGAATCAAACATCAGCCGAAAGTACCAACAACGTTCGAAGATAACTTGAGCCTTTCGGAGGAGGAAGAGGACATCATGTTGGCCCAGTGTATTAAATCCGGCATGCCGAAGGTAACGGAAAGTCACTGGTGCAGCTTCAATCTCTGAAACAGCATCGTCATTCTTTCAATTTCTAGGCGGTGAACGCTTCCGCTTCGTCGAACTCTTCTCTGATCTCGAAGAAGCCACCGGAGCAGTATCACAAAGCCAGGCTGGCTTCCAGTGGGTTTCCCTGTGTAAATAAACATTACTCGACCGCGAGGACCGCCACGGCGCAGACACAGACGCCGGTTCACAAACCCGAAAACGACGTGCTGACGTCCATGTTCAGCGGACCTTCTTACGCGTCTCACTCTGCCAAGATGTCCGAGATCAGGCGAACCATAAGAAACGGCGGGATGAACATCTGCGAGAAGGGTCCATTGAATTCTTGCAGGAAGCCTCCAACGGACCAGGAGCATATCTGCGAGAACGGGTCCTCGCGCCATCAAGTACCCAATTGCAGGTCCCCTGTTTCCAATGGAACCGATAACGACGACGAAGAGGTGTGTCGCGGCACCACGAAGTCAAATGTGGCGCCTTCACGGCACAGTTCGGTGAGCTCCCTCAGCGAGGAGGGCTCCCTGGGTTCTATAGAGGAGTGGGCTTTACTGGAACTGTGCATCGTCGCCGGTATGCCCCGGAACAAGTATCGTCTGAAAGGAATGAAGTCCGCCGAAGGGAGCAGCCACGAGGAACGCGACACCATACCGGAGGACAATTACTCTATATGTAGCTACAATTCATACGTTTGTAAAACATAAGCCGGTTTGTTGCACGGTCCAAACGTACGTTGAAAGACTGAACATGTTTTTACAGTAATTAAGCGGAGCGCGCGGACAGGCTGATCCACGAACACGTTCAAGAAAGCGGTCTATCATTTATTTTTTTATGTAATATTTTCGACAGTTTTACGCGCACAGCGATCTTCTATAAGGGAGTACGGTAGGATAGAGAACTACAGGGTGTCCCAAAAATGTTGTACTCGAAGCAGGTGATGACCGAGGTCATTCGAAGTAAATTTTTCCTTTGCGAAAATATTCCTCACGGCTTTGAAATAAAGCACAACATTTTTGGGACATCCTGCATAGTGTTCTAGGAAGATGTATCGGCCGAGTTCGTCCAGTGGTACATCCGGAGGTTTCAACCGGTTAGCAATTTTAATCATGTTATACATTATACGGGATAATTGGAGGATCAACGAACGACTATACTGCCCCGTCGCGTTCACTTCTTAGCTCTATTTTTCATTTAGTAATCGTGATCCTTTGATTGTTCGGAATTAATGCTGTCCTGGAGTTGGGTCCTTCCAATGTTTCTGTCTTTTGTGTAAGCTAAGTAACGGAAGCTCTGTAAAGCGGTGTAATAGAATAGGGAAGTTTGTTCGCTTCCACAGTTGATATCGGACAGCATAGTTTTAAACGCTATACAATATATGTATACAGTTTTAAGGAGATGGTACTTGAATTAGGATAATGAGAGAGGGGTTTCGGACCCGTCTCATCGCAGCGTAGACTGTTGACTGTTAGACACGACATTGTCAAGACTTGTGCGATTACGTTTTAATTCGTGTAACATCAGTTTCACCGTATGATTGTTTACAGTACGCCTAGTTCTGAGTATTACGCATTGAATTGTTATTGATCAGCATGTGATATTCGGTTCACGGATTAGGATGGTATACAGTTATAGTTCGAGAGATTTTATTATACTTGCTTCTTTAGCGGTTAGCGTTTCCGTTTAGTCGGCAATTATGAGATTCGAACGAAGTATGCGTACGGAACACCGTATTTCATACGATTGACGAAAACTGCGTTGTTATATTATTACAGTATCAATATAATAAAGTTTTGAATTATCGATTTATTAAAAAGAACACATTCTGTTTTTTTTTTCAGGGTGAACCCGCAAATTCATGTTCTCCTCTCACTCCCCACTCTTTTTGTCTGTCTTGACTGGGCGTGTGCGTGTGTGTGTGACGACGTCTGATTCTTTGAAGATGTACCGCAAACTTGTAGATCTGTGACATGATGGATGGCGTACTGTAATTTCCGGTCGAGTATGATTTTGCAGTACACGATTGTTGCCTTAAACTGTTCATTTACGAGCAGGAAGAGCGAGGTGCACCTGCGGGGAACCGTTTGAAAAGAAAATTATAGTGATACCTCGGGGTCAATTCGTTACGAGGCATTGAGGATCTAGCTGCACGGAAATCGTGAAATTTGTTTTGGATCTATAATGGTCTTCGTTTATTCCAGTAGTGATAGATGAGAAATTGCTCTTTGTAAGTTCTGAACAGTTTGCAATTTTAATAGTTTTTACTAATTTCAAAGGATATCCTTAAAGAATTAGTAAACTATAAAATTTAATAGTGTCACATTATTATTCTAGTGAGACTATTAATGTATATTAAATCCAAAATTACAATAATGTTATTATTTTTAATCGTTTATAACTCATAAACCAATTCATCAATTTCCATGATATTTTCAGCACGTGTATAACAAATATGAATCTGCAAAACACATTTTTTAAATTTTCATTACAAGCTCAAACAAAAAAGTTGTAAAAATTTCTCCAAAATTTTCGTCAATCATCTAGCTCGGCAGAAAAACTGAAGAGCCCATTTATAAGAAAGTTATAGTATGCATCACAGTAATGAAAATTTATTGTTACCAAGTGAGATTTTGCAAAAGAGTGCTTTGAAAAGAGCCCCTCTGTGATTATCAAAGGCCCGTCCCCACCAAGTGGAATCCCAATCGCCGTCATGCAGCCCTGCGGCTCATCGATGATTTGCAGTCCAGGGTTGCTAGAGCATAAAAAGCGCCGCCTTTTGACCGCTACCTTGATGAATCGTAATCACCATCTAACCGGCGTCCTAGCCTATTTCCTGTGCGTATAAATCTTCAACTACTCAGGCCTGCAGGTTTGCAGTGCATCTAAACCCTCCTAAGCAAGACGTCCTCCTACCGATGCGTTTGTGTTTGAAAAAAACCAAGTTAAGCTGAGCTCTATCAACTCCAGTTACCAATTCCGGACTCTACTTAAGCTCTATCAAACGTCATCGTACGAAACAGTGAAGAACAACGTCCCAGAAGAATTAAAGAAAAATCTCCAGCAAGATTGTTGATGCCACCTGTACGATGGACTGGAATTAATTAATTAATCCTTCGATCAGCAGAAAAATCATTAATGGAACCGCCGTTTGGACACAGAGCAGCGACACATGTTGACGATAGAGCGAATCTGTCGCGACTCGACTAGAATTCGAGGAGTTTACACAGTCTAAGGATTTCGACGCCTTTCAAGCGAGGAAGGACCCATGTTTCTTTCAATGCAGACTCGATTTTATGTGTTCGCCCTCGTGCCCATCGCACTTGGTCATGCCGACCACGCCGACGTCGATGGGAAGACGAGATGGTATCATAGTTTGGGTACAGTGGTCAAGGATTGTCCTTACGAGTCCTGGAGAAATTCTGGCCAGGAGGATTTCTTTGAGAAGTACAGGAAATGTGTGCAGGAGCGAGCGCTTGCTGCTTTGGATCTGCTGCTTGCTGATGACGTCATTCCGCTAGTTGACGGATTGGACCTGGTGCGGTTTGACGGCGACAGGTCGAATTCGACGAAAGAGAAACCTGCGGACAGGTAAATCTCGAATTAGTCTCGAGTGGATTGTTAATTCAATTTTTACGGCTTTACAAGCTGACGCGGTGACCGGGTCTATGTGGACCCAGTATGTTTTTTTAAAGATTTATTTGGAATGATCGACGAGTATAGGTATCTGTAGTAGTCCCAATTATCGTCAACTGTTCAATTATCTAAAAGGTCAATTTCCGATCCAACAACCGAAGTCGACGGTATAGTTTCGATCGAGTGTAAACGAGAATCGAAAATTGATGAATAGCGGTTTGAATGGAACCCAGCATCGTCGCCTATGAACGCCTGAGAAACCTCAGCTGTCGAGAGGGTTAAACTGAACTCCATTTACGTTGGCATTAGTGCTGCTCTCGACGTAATCCAGATTAAAACTACTTTACTTAATTTATTTAAATCAGACTTAACCAAGGGCTACATCCTCGGGCTAATTTGGTATATTGTCGGTGCAGCTTAAACGATGACCAGAGAAGATCGAGAACAACAGAAACCGAACTCTGATCTAAGTCATAGGATAATAAAATAATCAGCAAATTCATCTAGTTTACCCAGACGTACAATAAGACTTACTTGTCAATTTCCTTCTTTCTTCTATTTGTCAATTTTCAAATCTCAATTCGATCGATATACAGGGTGTTCGACTACAGGTGGGAGAAAATTTAAGGGGTGGTTCTCCATGACAATATAAGTCGAAAATATAGAATAAAAAAATTGCGATTTCGGCTTCGTTATTCAATTAACGGTTGCCGCATTTTAGGCGAATTTTAAATTGTTAAACGTTTGCACTCGGGGCTATTTTACCACGTTTATATTTTAATTCGAAAGATAAACATTTCTTCCGACCTAGAATATTTCCATTCTCTCTGATTTTTTAAATTTGGTAGATATGAAATTTGATCTCATACCTCATAGAATACTTACATGTGTAGTAATTGATTAGATACCAATATATTTAATAATGTAAACAATATTTTCAATAATGGTACAGCAATTTTTAGTGCCGCCTCTGAGTTGCCACTCGAGCGCTAAGGATTAATAACTACATAACGAAGCCGATATCGCAATTTTTTTATTTTTCATTTTCGACTTATATTGTCATGGAGAACCACCCCTTAAATTTTCTCCTACCCGTAGTCGAACACCCTGTATGTGCTTTGAAGCTGCTGTTCGTACAATTTCAATCGTATCATTCCACGGAAGTGTTTTAGGCAACGAAGGAGCTTGCACGCGGATACCACGGCTATCGGTAACTGTACGATCAGTTGCGGCTCCGTTTCGCTCTATTTCATGCGAACAGGAAAAATATCGGAACTTTAATGGAACGCTCCGAGCGTTTGACTGCAGACAAATTTCAAGTCACGCGATCGCTCGTTACAAGGAATCCGCGTTTAAAAGGTCACCTCGCAGACAAGCCAGCTTAAATGATCTATCGGATGACGTTTTATTAAAATCGTCGAAATTGTTGCTAAACTTGCGAATGAAGCAGCTTCAGAAATGGTACCTGATCAGTTCAGACGTTATCATATTTATATTGGTCACCCTCTTGTCCTTTTTGTTACCAATTTTACGTTCTTTATCGACCTATTTGATACAAATTCAATTTAAATAATTGCTAATACTGTAAATTGGGTTAGGCATCGGTTTGGTGATTTTAATAATTTTTAAGAACTGGTATTTTTAAGAACTAAGTCCTAGTTGTACTAGGTATCTGCTGTATAATAAATTTCATTATATTTGGTATTTGTCGGTTCATATTTTTCCGGGCCATTTTTTTGACACAGTGAAATGTTTCTGTTGCAGCGAGTCCCACGATGATTCAGACTGGACAGCAATAATCGTAAAACGACTGTTACGCGTTTTACGCACCCACGTTTTTAAAGTGGACGTCGATCAACTCGCTAGCGTCGCAGCTTCCTCGTTGAACAATTCCAAGCTGGAAATAAACAATAGTATATTCGAAGGTTGGCTCTGAACACGCTATTCCTTTCCGATTTTCAATTTATAATGGGGATGCCTCGTGAAATGCCCAATTTTTAACGATTTGAATATTTTAGTGGATTATTTGCTTTAATTTTTATATTTGAATATTTAAATATTATTTTTATAAGAGTTTTAGTGACTATTATATTTTTAGGGTTTCAATTAATAAGAATAAAGTTTATTTTAACTCTTGTATTTTATAGAATTATAAAAATGACTATTTCATATACAAAACAGTCTAATAGTATTTTTCAGTCAGTTACAGTAGCTTGTATTCGATGAAATCATAAAATTAGATATCGTATGTGCAACAAGACAGAAGTATTTGTTAATCATATTATAATATTTACAGGCCGCAGGCGGCGTAACAGGCGCAGGAACCAAATGGTGCCTCTGCTGATCATGGGGTTCGTGTTGATGGGTTCCATCCTCATCCCAATGGGTTTTCAATTCTTGGCAGTGCTCGGTGGCAAAGCTTTACTTTTAGCGAAAATGGCGCTGATACTCTCCAGTATACAGGGTTTGAAAAAAATAGCAACGAACGGCGTCAATTACGGATTATATCATACTCCTGTAGAGCATGGTTGGCACGACAGAAGCCATATAGAGCCAAGTTCAAACGTGGATCAACTACCTTTCCCAATACATTATCGTCCTTAATAATGTTTCTGGTCACTATAAACTGTCTTGTTAAAACCGACAATTGTTTGCTAAACTCGTTTGCTAAATTGATCGAATCTTTTATCGATTTATTTCCATTAACTTCGTTTACACTTTTATGAAACGATTGCAAAAGGTCTGCATTTTCTTTTATTTATTTTGCCAAGGGTCGCAGTTTAACGATAAAAATGTTAAATTGTCCTCTCGAACGCCCACGGTTTCTTCGAACGGTGCTCGAAAGTATGTAAAAGTATTTTAAAGTATATGTAAAACAGATTGTACCTTTTTATACAAACGGCGAATCCAGCGATCGTTGGAAAGAAAAGCGGAAGAGAACACGGAAGAGCCCTCTGCGGAGCATTAAACAATATGGTTACACTTGATAGTAGCATGAATTTTTCTGCTGGCTCCTCCGAGTCTCTTTTCCCTTCTACCAGAAACTCTCTGCAAGAACGATCTTTTATTTAGTGCGAAGAATAAATTTATTACGTAAGAACTATGTTTAAGATGTACTCCGTTGGTGGAAAAATGCATACGTTGGTCAGAATTGTCCTGAGATTCTTGAAATGCTTTACAACGACCCTCAAAAATCATATTTTTATCATTTTTGTCCGCTTACCGAAATGAATAGCTCCACTCAGTGCAAAGAATAGATTTAGGTCTAACAAGTAACGAGTAACACTTCTAAGATGTACTCTGAAAATGTTATATGATAGGGAAAATTGTTCCGATACCCTCGAATTGTAAAGAATTGTTCTGACAGTCGCAAAATTGTGTACAGCAACTATTATATATTCCTATTGTTAATTTTTCTTTTAAGAAACATTCTATTAATTTAGATTATTTTGTAAAGTTTATTTATTTACAAGGCTACTGCAATAAAAATTAATATTTAAGACTGGTGCATTGGGAAACTATAAATCCATGTTTCGTTTTACTTGTGCATACCAGCAGTCTCTTCGAAGGGAATCAGTAGTATGTGACAGCCTATGGCCAGACCGCTGTGATAATATATAGACTGTGAGCCAGTAGAAACGGAATAGAGGCGATCATGTTGAAGTAATACCTTGAATTAAACTTTGCAGATAAAGATAAACATAAAATCATTTCCAATTATATGAATTTTCTATTTTAGTTTTTACAAAATTGAATTTTCGATATGTGTATTCAAATATAATACATATAATATTCAATGAAGCATTTTCAATGAATTATGTCACTGAATCATTATAGTCTCATTAATGTTTCGCCTCGACGTCAGCAACAATCCTATGACGTCCAAAACATATGGTGCCATTTAAAAAAGTCAAGGTGACCTTTACATTTTTATGTAAAAAGCATTTTTTCAGATTTATGAATATGCGAAAATGTAGCTCACCAAGTACTGATAAACTTTTGTTTAAAACATTTTTTAATTGCACTACCGGAAATGCCTACAAAATGGTGACATAACTTAACGCGTAGACCCTGTATATGGCCTAACAATTTCCAAAAATCTTTATTCTCTAACACTAAGCTTGCAGTAAATGAACAATTTTACGAGTTCTCACCGAGCAGTCTGTATCGGAGCTTATTTCTCCGAGAATCGAAGGACGAAACGTTTTTATGGCAAAGCCCGTGCGGATCCCTAGATCTTTGGAGATCGTCCGGCGCTAAAGGACGTTTTACTTGATCAAACAATCGCCGACAAGACAATATGGTCCACATCTTCTTCACAGGAAGTTCCTCGGTTGAAATAACGCCGTAAATCTCTTGGACGTGATTTCATAAAATTCAGAAGCACCCCACTGAATAACTCAACTAGTCTCGTCGAATGCGCTCCGAGTCTATTCTTGTATAGCAAAGTGTGCGGACACTTAGTATAACCGACACTCTATCGAAAATTGTTGAACCCCGCTTGTGGCATTTTTATTCATGGCCAATTCGAATATTTATTAGATTCCACCCATTGTTCCTTATGGAACGATGCACACTGAACAATCATGTTTCAGATTCAATAATTCAGTTACAATTATTACTATCAATACCAGTATTACAGTGACAGTGAACACTAATATTGTCCAATTTATTTAAAGTTTAATATTATAAATTCAATTTTTATTATATTTGTATATATATAGGGTTATTAAAAAAGGTTCATTATATTATTTATAGATAAAGATGAATAGGAAGCAGAATTTGGTAGCAGATATTTTATTGTTCTGTTATCATTAATTCGTCCACACTTTGATACAGAATTCTGTTCTATCCTAGCAATAAACGATGTTAAATAATGGAACTATTCATGGGGAAAATCGTAAGGCAACAGATTCAAGGTAATCTTTAAACGCAAGGAGGGGATAAAAGGTTAGAGAAAAGCTCGGAGTCTACAAAAAAGCACATTTGTAGTTCCAATAATGTTCCAACAATTCTCGCAATGTGCACTGAAGCCTTCCGTCTCCTAAAATATAATAAATCTGAGAATGTACATCCCAAGATAAAACTTAAAAAAAAACCATTATGGTAACATCAAACTGTTGTCACATTTAGCTTTGAGCGTTTTTTAATTCGTTCTTCCATCTACTTTAATGAAATTTTATCTTAAGTCTGAGGAAAATGAGGCGCCAGTAACAACGACTGGTTTAATAATTTTTTAAACAATCTTAAATGTCTAGAATACTATTAAAAAATATATCGTTGTATTCGGGAGAGATCATAGAATTTTTTAATCATTTTTGTAGCTGTTACTGTTGAAGCACAAAAAATTTCCAAAATTGAAAATCCGATTTTCGTTTTAAAATAAAATTTCTCGGAAACTAAGGACGATACGTTTGTTCCGATATGATTCCTAATTCTAACTGCGAGAGATTGGGAGGAAACGACCAACCGGAAGTGCGGATGTTTACCCCAAAAATACAGCGTCCGCAATCGTTGGTGCAGCTTATAGCAATTACTGGTTCGGATAAACATCACGATCAGTGGTCTTAATTGATCCAGCCCAGGGCAAAGGGCGTGGAACAGGGTGTATGAAACATCAATGCCCACCCGTTTAATTGATTCTTGCCGTTCGGTCTATAAGACACTCGTGTACAAGCGGAACGAATCATTCGTCGCTCGTTCGATTGTCGCGCGAATAATTCGTGCCGCTCGTGTATGGACGTCTTATGGGCCGAATGGCAAGAATCATTCGTGCATCCCCTATTTTCTTGATGGCGTTAATAGTCTCGTTTCTCTTGCAGGGGACAGCAATATAAATTTACCTCCTGCGGAAGATGTCTTCTGCGGCGTGAACTATGAACGAACAAATAACAAAAAAAAAAAACAAACAAATAGATACACCCACGATCAAAATTAAAGGATCTTAACCCTTCGACGACCACATTTTTCACAAGTACATGGTCGTTGAGTCATGAGCTTCGATTATCAATCTTATTAAAAATATTCTCGAAGCTAGAAATTATACATTTTTATTTAAAGAATATTAAAAATAAATTTGTATATTTTTATACATTTTAAATAATTTTGCTTAACCAAAATTGAAACTAAAGTATATACAATTTATATAATATGTATAAGATGTTTCATAATTCGTTGTATGCTTATTGTTTCAGAGTGAAAGTTTGCAACTGTTAAGGGTCGTTTACAGGAACATTGTGCTTAGCTTGTCACTCTCCACTGTTTCCGTTTGGAACTGCGAAACTCTCAGCACTCTTATCAGTTTTACAGGGACAACCTATCATGCACTCGTACGGAGTCCAGCTTCTGAACTCGTTAATTTAGTTAAGTGAAGCGAACCAGTCTTAATGAGAACAATTTTTCCCTTCTTTTTATCATGTCAGATAATAACATGGGCGACTTGAATCCTCCTTGATCCTTTTTAATCGTGCGTTTCATAACGTGGGTAATTAGACAAGAGTTCTTTTTTTTTCCAAGGATTATTTAATATTTTATATTGTTACCGTTTAACCTTATGCCACAAAGATCATTTCACCATATCTATATTTGTAGTATTTCTTAGCTAACTATTATTTTTTATTAACTTACTATTTATTATTAGATGAACAATAAATGTTTCAAAAATTATTTGAAGTTGTAGTATTACGATTAATACTTATTTGTGTTCATTGTAGTTATGATTTTCTTATCGTTGTGTACAGCTAAAAATAAAATTGTTTTTCCGTTCTAGTAACTCTTGTTTGTTTCTGCGACGCCATTTGTTTAAATAACCAACGAAAAATCGTGCTTATCGTACACGTGAGATTATCAAATGGAAATTCGTTGTCGTGTCTTGATCCCGGTGAACATGTATCTATGCCCGTTATCGACATATCGTGTTAACCGGAAGTTACACCGGATATTCGATGACGTTCCTCCCACTGCAAAAAGTACAACGGTATCAGCATCCTATTTTGGTCAAATAGATCACCTGTATTTTGCTGAGTGAACGTACGAGATGCACATGTTTGCAAAATCAATATTGGAGTAGAACTCCACCAAGGCCAAGGACTTGCAAAATGCGAGATAAGATCTGCAGATGCTACAGCTTCTTCGAGCAACTTCAGATAAGATATAATTTCGTAGAACTTCATTTTCCACGAGTACAACTTTTTTGTTTTTTATTATTTTTTTTGTGAAACTTTTACCGTCGTATTCGTCACATTTTTCTGATTAATGTGAGTACAAACACGATACAATTAGGATCATATTTACTCGTTTAATCCACGATAAAGCGGAACCTCGATTATCCGAACTAATCAGTGGTTCGGTTCGAATAATGGAATTTGGAAAGAATAGTGATCCAAATCGTGTAGTGTTTGGGCTCATCTTAATCAGAAAAATGTCACGAATATGTTGATAACAGATTCATAAAAAAATTATGGCACTAAATTATATACTTACTACAAATTAACTATATACATATTTCTATTCCATTTTTACCACAAAATGCATTTTTAGTCAACGAAATCAATTTTTCCTCTGTTCCAGTTTCCAAAAAGTAATCAATAGGTATAATTATTATGCAAGGAAATGAAATTCGTGGCTCCTTCGTGGCCTTTACATCGCAAGCACAAGGAATCGACTTTGACGTTAAAATTATATAACAAAATCTCATTTCAGTAAACCTGCTTGCAGAAGTAAATTGGTGTTTTATTATTAAAGAAACAAATTACATTCGCTCAGAAATCACCCGTGAAAGCTGGGTATATGAATGCTCCATGCCATTTCTCACCATAATTGCATCTTCAGCTGTCGGTTTCAATTTAGATCTTACAATTCTACATATTAAACTTTAATCAATTTCTATTTGAAATTTTAATCATAAATTCTGAAGCTTCGCTTTGCTTATTTAAATGAAATTTCTCAAAAATTGACTGTTCAGTGAACCAGAAAGACGGGAAACATAACAAAGCTTTTGAACGATGCAGTGGAAATCCGTGGATCAATAACGAAAAGGTAAATCCCAAATTATTTTTCTCAGCGAAGTCATCAATTACATGTTGATCCTTCTTAAACAGGATCTAGCTCTATCCACTCTGTTCAGAGTCTTCGATCCTGGATAATGATCCTTCTTTAAATTCATTTTCTTTCATCCAAGATATGTTAACAACGAAATTCATAATTTCCCACCTTTGATACTAGAAAATATTAATTGAATAACTTTGTCGTTCTTAATTATTTTTCTATGACACCTTCACTAACGTATTCGTCACACTTTTCTGATTGAAACGAGCCCAAGCACGGTACACTTCCAATCGCATTTACTAATAAACGATTCTCATGTCCACCGATTAGTTCGCATAATCGAGGTTCCACTATATCATGGATTAAACGAGTAAATACGGACCAAATTGTATCGTGTTTGAGCTCATTTTAATCAGAAAAATGTCACAACTATACTGGTAAAAGTTTCACAATCTATGAAATATCTACATATGAGGGGCTCATATGAGGGGCTCACAATATGTGTGCCCCTAGTGTATTTGATAATCCTCTGTTATGCATCTTTCTAGACACGTAAACAACGATTTCCTGTACAAAGTGGCACCAGTTTTCGGGAAAAAGTCGAGATCCACGTTGTACCTGTGAACCCGAAGAGTGTTCCTCGAGCGTTTAGACTCGAAGACTCGTCGGTTATCAGCGTTATCGTCGTTAGTATCGTGGCGAGCGCTCGGGGATGCGCAGCGTGGACGAATCGCGGGCTGGACTAGCGACTATAAGAGGGACGCCGCGCGTCGCGACGCCACACAATCTCCAGTTTGTCCTGACTCGAACTCGACGCGCGTCCTACCGAAGTGTCCCCGGGATAAAAAAAATCGGTGCCGATCGCATAAGTAATCACCAAGCGAAAAATCCAAGAAAATACCCAACAGAGACCAAGAAAAAAAGAAAGAGAGATAGCAAAATCGTGTTGTTCAGGTTCGGCCAGCAGGTACCTAACCCAGCAACGTTTAGGATAAAGATGGTTCCGGATGGGTCATCTGGCCGGCTGCCGTGGCTGTTGTTGGCCACAGGTCTCTTCAACATCGTGAACGCTGTTATAAAAGGGAGCAACGATTATCAGCACTATCAGCAACAGGTATGCTGCTGGTTTATATAAGCTTTGTTCGGTGCCGTTTTCGAGACAATGGCCACACACTTTGAACACCTTTTGAATTTCGAACATGTTATTCTATTATTCGACTCTGTTTGTTCTGATCCGACTGATAAAAATCATTCGTTTTCTTTTCTTTTTTTGTTTTACTCTTCCGGGGAGAATAAAACTGATGAAAGAAACGAGTGTGTTTGTATAGGGGTCTGTTTGAACGAACATCGATGAGAAGTCGAGGACTTTTTCGATGGTTTGTTTGATGAGATGTGGTGGAGAGATCGCGTATTCTTTTCTCGATTTCTTCGATTAAAATTTGTACGAAAATTGTACGCATTTGATTCGTTTTGTTCGAAGAATGTTAAGAGTATATATTTATATTTGTTTATCTAATACAAAATGAGTTCATGTGTATTTCTATTCCATTTGTTTAACAAAATTGAATTGATGTATATTTTCGTTCATGCTGTTTAACAAAAACTAAACGTATCAGTGTCAAGAATATTAAAAGCTCTATATATTTTGATTCGTTCTAATTAACAAAAATTGAAATTGAATTAATGTAAAGAAAAAACAATGACGGGGACTACGTAATTCGTTGACCAGTCAATACACACATTTCCGTTCTTTGCCATAGTAATTAATTGCATCGGCGCTTCAAAGTAAACCGAACACGTAGGGTCCCGAACAAATATCCCTTTCCCTTGTCCACCCACGAAAACAGGTTCCCCTGGTCCCGTTGAAACAGAAGACAGCATACAGGTGGAACACGAGATAAATTAATCAATTATTGATGTTGAAACTTCCATTCATATATATAGGGAATATTGGAAATAAAAAATTACTAAGAACTCCAATTCGAGAAACGAAAACCTGGGATAGACTATTCCAATGTGAAGAATTGAATAATCCATCCTGCGAAATATAACAATCTCAAAAAGTGCAATAGTTGATATTTGAAGATAATTATGAATACTATTTTCAAAAGGTTCTGCATCTATCAGTTTGTTGTGTGTTAATCTGTCACAAACTATGTCCATTGGTAATCTGTCCAGATATAATATGAATAATTTATTTATTTTGTTCATTCCTTCCTTGCGATCTACATACTTTATAGCTATGAATTTATAGTCATCTAGTTTCCTAATAAATCTAAATAATCTGCCTTTACTTACATCAATTAATTAGACCATCTATTCAATGAATTTGACTGCGCTTTCAATCCACCAGGATAATCCTAAATGATCTTAGTAATCTATCGGTTTAACTATTTTAATGCATCTATCTAGTTCATCTACGATTAAGCATTATCACGCAGTCTATTATAAGTTTATAAGATCTACATCTATTATGAATACAATAATAGTGTGTACGATCGTATAAACTAATTTTCAGTAACTTCTTTCCCATCTTTAATCTATTCGGATAATTTATATACACAATCTATTTCTTCTAGTGAACTTCTAAAAAGCAACCCAGATCTGGGATACTAATTTACATAACTGATTATGCATCCTATTTACATAGTAACTAGCAATACCCATATCGATCGCAGTCATTACATAATTTATTCCACCAGTTCACTTAAGATCTTAATCTATCGGCAGCATCTGTCTACAGAGATTATTGTTGGCAAGCAAATTATATGTATAATCGTACACACCAATCTTTCGTAGGTATCGTACAATTTAATATCAAACTTGTCTACATAATTTATTGTACCGTTCAACGTCGGATTAATTTATCTAAACAATTGATTCTGCCGTTCAACGTCATACTAATCTGGAATTTTAATGTTTTCGGCGCATTGGTTCGATCAAATATTACTTCATTTAGATCATTTTCAAGTCATTTTCAAGATCATTTTCATTTGTTATTTTACAGACGCAATGTTTTTGTTATTCTCTTGAAAATGATCTAAATGAAGATCGAAACGTTGAGAAAGGATTATTGTGTTAATTTGCAAATAGTTGTTTAGTAATATTTGATCGAACCAATGCGCCGAAAACATTAAAATTTTGCTTTAGCAACTTACGATCGACATTGTTTTAACATTTGTCATACTAACCTATCTAAATAATTCATTATACCGTTTAATATCAAACTAATGTATCTAAATAATTTATTCTACCGTTCAACGTCAAACTAATCAATCAATTTATTATAAAGATCAATCTATCCATCCAATTTATCCGTACCATTAATCCATCAGATAAATCTACCAAAATATTATCTATCCTACAGCAATCTATCCACGTATAAATGTTAACAATTTATTTACTCAGCTCGTAATCTATCTCATCGAAATCTACATAAACGTCGCATAGATTGTCTAAAATATTATCTATCCTATAGCAATCTATCCACGTATAAATGTTAACAATTTATTTACTCAGCTCGTAATCTATCTCATCGAAATCTACATAAACGTCGCATAGATTGTCTAAAATATTATCTACCCTATAGCAATCTATCCACGTATAAATGTGAACAATTTATTTACTCAGCTCGTAATCTGTCTCATTAAAACCTACATAAACGTCGCATAGATTGTCTGGTAAGAAAATCGCTATAATAGACCCGACTGAAATAATTGCGAATGGAAGCCCAGGGAAGTTTGTCTCGTAATCCACTGGACAATACACAGATTTCGCATCGCCGAAGTTAAGTCACGGCACCGCAGATAGATTCAATATTCCTCGAACAACAAGTCGCACAACTTCATTGGATCGAAAGGGTCTCGCTCGGTGCTCACTCAATCCCGGGCCGTATACTTCTTCATTAATCAGATTGGCTGTTCGTTTTGAGAGACCGAGAACGAAATGAGATAGACATCGGAGATCAACGGTTGCCGTTAGAGAACACTATACCGAAACGAAAGTACATGTATTGGGAAATCCCGGGGGCAGCTTCTGTTTCGCCGCCTCCTAGCCAAGAAAATGATCGCCAACCCTCTTGTACTCTCTTCAACATTTTTATTCCTGAAGGGTTCTCCGGTTAATAACTTCTGGCTCCGTGTCGCGTCCTCACCGAAAATATTAAGTTCGGCGACATAAAATGTCTGATTTTATAATGCCAATGTTATAAACCGTTCCGCTTGGGAAATATCATGTCTCCTGGCTCGTAATGTCACATCGTCGGCTCTCGCTGGGAACAGACCTCATTATAATTTTTGTTGAATTAATTAGAAGCGCGAAACAGTTTTTCAATTAATCCAGTTCTTTTTCAAACCGTACATCGTGTGTTTGACCGAAATTGTTAAAAATGCTAGGTCATCCTATACGTGAATGTGAGAAACAATTTTTTAAGGATGTTCTGGAGGTATATAAAAACGCAACAAAATTTTTGAATATTTGACAAGACATAATACTTACTAAATTAATGCAATTACCAAAGTTTGGGTTCGATTCACTGCACCGTTTAAGAATTATACCAACTTAAAGTTTGCACATTTTAACACGTCTTCTTATGGAGAATTCATAAAATTCCACTTCAAACCCTATTTAAACCTTGAAAAAACGCAACTAGAGACTCCAGTTTTTTTTATATAAAGTAAAAATTATGTAATTAATTATGTTCAAAATTTATTAGGATTCGCTAAACAGTTACAGAGCAAAAAATTATAAACTGTTACAAAACGTCAAATTTATCGTGTTCTCATCTCAATAATAACCATGAATATTGCTTTCTGAAGTATTTTTAATTTATTTAAATATTTATTTTTAACTTTTTATTGCGTAATTATATAGATTGAATATCACAAATTTATTATCTTGAAGTTCAAATCAGAGGGTACAATTATTCGCAAAAGTCACTTACAATTTTTTATAATATGAAGACAATTAAAAAATAAATATAACATGAAATTCACTAATTAAACGAAAGCTTTTTAAATTAATCTATTTCTTAAATACAAAATATACTCATTAATGGCTTTCATTGCCAATATATTGATGGAGTTCGAATTTCTTGTACATTTGTCTCCCATTGTACCTTCAGAACATCCTTAAATTAAACGACGCAGCCCTTTTTGAATTGTAACCCTTAGGGGATCGATAAAAGCATTATATAGCTTTATTAAAATTGATATTAAAATTTCGACTTGTATGCGACCTTTATTGGTTATTGATAATTAAAATAGAATAGTGAACTATGGTTCTAGTCCAGACTGTTTTTGTTCATTAAATTCATTGTTAAAACCCGAGCGTTTGGTATGTAACAAGTTGATATATTTTATTCCGAAGAAGATCCCGAAAGCAACGGCATCGAAACTGCGCGTTCCACGGGTCTTATCGAAGGCGGCGTTCGGTCTGCCGACCTGTAAAGTGGAATTGCTTGTTGTCAGTGTAAACGCAATTTATGCGCTCGAGTTACTCGCAAAAATCGAGTGGCAATGTACTTCGAGGTTCAATCCAGCGAGGTTACAGACCACCGAGCGATGTAAATGTACGATCTTATTGTGCGGATTGAAGCACGCGGTACTAAAACGGGTCCAAGAAATCTTTGTTACAAAAGGATCAATCGAAAAACGGGGTCAGAAAATCCCTTGGACCGATTTATGCCACTAGAACGCTTTTTACTAATTAAATTTCTGTGCTTCTTACACAGAAGAATTCTAAAGTATGTCTTACTCCTATTCTATACACGTTATTATTTTCTTCTAAATTTTTTAGTTGTAGGTTCAAGCTCCAGAAATTAAATTTGTAATGTTCTTAAAGATTTGTCAAAAAATACAATTTTCTCGTAATTGTTTATATTTTATAGACGTATTGTTATAAATGTGACGCTTGAATTTTTGCAGAATTTTTAATCAAGTGCTTCACAGTTCCAAAATTAATGGAATAATGTGTTCTGAATCTCCAGAAAATGAATACTTGATTAATAGAATTGTTTGTATTTTTATATTACGACGATTTACGTGACGCGTTTACGTAATTGGGTTCAATAAGAGCGAAATTGAATTAAATTAGTTGCTTTGTTGATTGAATGCCGTACTTCCGGTAACTTCGAGCAATTTACCACGTGAACTTTGAACTTGAACTAATGAGAACGTACTAAATTTAATAAACGTCGAGAATTTCATTATATTAATATGGATTAATTCATTAATTTAATAAATTTAACTTTTAATCCGACTCAGCGAACATAGTTTCGAAATTGAATTCCAAGCGTTAGTAGTGACTCAGTCCAACAATGTTTAGGTTCAATTATTCTCTTGACTAACGTTGTGGTCCCACCGCAGCTTACTCTCTTTGAATACAAATTTTCGAGTAAATAATCTATTAAACACGCGCCAACAAGATTACGACAACAATTCTCGACGTCAATATTTTGAGATATCAGTTTTGATAGGATCGACTACTTTAGTATAGTACTTCCGGTTCTTAATAATTCTTAAGAGAGAACTCATATGCTTCTTGCGGTTCGAACAATCGTCGCAAGGTGAATCCGTGTCACAGCAAATATTTACAACGGCTGTTCCGCTGTTTGTATCTCGATTACATGCTCTTAGTCGATCATAAATCACCGGCAGCTTGTCTGGTTAACGCGTAATAATCGAATACTCCGAAGCTGCGTGTATAGTTCTTCGATGCATAGTTCCTGCAACCCTAACACGCGCCATATGCACACTATACATTCTAGCCAATCAGCGGGCAAACACAATTAGAAGAATTAATATATTAATATTATATTATATACAGGGTGTTCATTTGAAAACTTTCCAGCCGAATATCTCGAAAAATATGAAAGATATTAAAAAAGTGTAAAACACGTGTCCAAGGATTTTGAGGGGGAAAAGGGGGGCAGTATCAGTTTTTTATTTGGGTGGCGTTTTCAAGATCATTTGAAGATCAACTTTGTTTTTTCAAATGGAAACCTATATTTTTTATTATGGGATCTTATTGTACGTAAAAAGACCAATAATTTTCGTAGGATACTTTTTTTTATCCCCCCCCTTTCCCTCTCGAAATTCTTGGACCCGTGTTTTACACTTTTTTAATATCTTTCATATTTTTCGAGATATTCGGCTGGAATGTTTTCAAATGAACACCCTGTATATTATAACTATTATATCGCAGAAAGCCAATTTTTGTTTTCCAATAATTAGATTCATACATTTTCTTAGATTCCTACTTTATTTAACATAATCTTAACCCTTATGTCAATATTCAAAATTTTCTACGATATTCGATCATTGTGTAAATTTTGATTATTATAGTATTATTATATGTTTCGTATTATTGAATATTTACAAATATAGGTAAACATATGAAACGAGGCGAGCTCTAAATTAGTTATTACAAGATATATTTACACGGAATCACTATCAGATAAAGAATCTTCTGATGTATTTATATCAGCTAATGGTTCTTCCAATAAATCTGATACACACTCCTGATGCGATATTTCCTCCTACAGTTTCTGGGGCAGCACGCGTAAATACTCGCGGAGTTCTTTTTCTGAGCCGATTAATAATCTATTTTTAATGATAGTACATATTAGTAATTATAACTAACAACCTACGCATTGATGATTGCGACTCGTGTGCTCGAACAGCGAAAATGTCGGATGTCACACATTTTCGCGGAAATATTTACGCTTTATGTATAGGTTATAAATTTTAATATCAGAAGCATCGCAAACATTATATAAAACGCAATCATTTTATATAATACAAAAGTTTGTAACAGTCGCAATATACTGGAATAAATATTTGCTTCTTTTTCTAATAACTTCAATAAGTTAATTGTAATATATCGATTCTCTTGAAATTGTGTTAATATTTTTGTCATAAATGGATAAAATCCGCTTATGGCATTATTCATTTTTCGCATAATTCGTACGAAATTTGTATACATTTTATAATGAAATTTAATATTGTTGAGGATTAATATTGAATTTGTATGAAGAAATTAATTTATATAGTTTCAAAATCGAAACTCGATATAATTTGAACGTCGAAGAATTCGAATGTTCGAATCGAGTCTTCGAGGTATCGATATTTCATTGATTTGTTTCGTTGAAGATTGACGTTCCATCAATCAATATTAAATGTTGTTACACTTGGAATCATTGTACAGAATGGATCGCGTACAGTTAGCTCACACGACACGTCACCGATCGAATTCAATTTCGTCGTTATCGGAACATGGCCGGTTTTTCCATCGAAAACGCAGCTTCAGATAAAGTGAAAAGGATCAGCGAACCGTGTTCGATCGATCGAACAGTTTCCCCGAGTGATCGAATCGAACCGGGCCGGCTGAAATATCAAAATAAACCGCAACTTACGATTATCGATTTTCGATTGGCGCGCGGGTCATAGAGGCTACTTCAATGATTATGTCATCGAATGTATATGCACGCGAAAATGTAAAGAGTCAACGGTGTGTCGGTTATAAATGCTTGTAAGTGATATTGCTTTCAATTTACACGGCGGACAAGGGGCAGGAAACTCGCGTCGCAGCCATTTAAACAGCCGAGAAAACGCGATCTTGGAAATAGGTTATAAACGCCTGTTAAAATGACATCTGCACCCGCGGGTAGTCAATTGAACGACTGTTGCGTTTTCAAAGGAGCCGGATAGAGGGTCAAATAAGAACCCTTGAACGGAATGAGACCTATGGAGGACGGTTTACACAGAAAATACATTTCATCCTGAGCTAGAAGCCACTATTTTCACCGGGGGAAAATGCTTCAAAAAAATCGGATTAGCCGTTTTTTGTTCCGCTGAATCCCACGCTTAGGTATTGAAAAAAAGCTGGCACGTGGAAGTCATATATTTCAGAATCCTTTTTCCGATTTGTATGGTCACGATTTCCGTTCGAGGAGAACAACGTTTAAAGAATTGAAAAGCAGACTTCTAGCGGAAGTATAAAGACATTTATCGAAGTCATGTCAGAAACTCGTTTTCGATATTTAGATTAACTATTTTAGTTATGAAAATTTGACGAATCTAAAGAATTGATCAAAAATACAGTTTCAAAAACTTATTTTTAAATTTATTAAATTCATCAAAATCAATCAAAATTTTTGAAATTGATCAGCGCAGTGGTAACCATGCATAAATGGCGGGAACACGATTTTTCGATTTATTCACGTGACCATTAATTCTCGAGCCAGTTAACTACGCGAGTCATTCGCCGCGCCGCCATTTACTTTTGAAATGTAATTTCGCGGATAAGTATAATATGCACACCACGTCCTCGTTTTTAAATTATGAAATATTCCGAGTGTGACAGATTTTTTGTTGAAGTAGAATAAATGCGACGGAACGTAATGCAGTCAGAGTTGAAATTAACGAACGTGCATACGATAGTAATTGGTTCGGCTGCCATTCGATGTCCGCACTGAAAATTGTCCTCCATCTTCATTTCTCCAATGTCGCGGTTGTGAAACGCCATTATTTGGATATGCAATCGGTACAGGAAGCTTGTTGGGGATGTTATTACTGAATTAAATGCGAAAAGCAATGGAGAATAAATTAATATGCATCTCTACACGCCCACGCAGCGATCACTAAAAACGTCCACGTTTTTTCACATTTAAAGAATCCTTGATTAAAAAAAATCTCTTTTAAAAGAATTTATACTCATTTTATTTGGTATGCGTTAAGCTCCCTCGTGCTCATAATTTTTAACGAAATAGGAAGCGCAATCCCCATGGTGGGAGAATGAAATTTTGTTATTATTCATCAGGAAAAGTCCTCCAAAAATTGCAAAAATGGTAAATTTATCCTTGTTATGTTTACAAATTTGTAATACAATGATAAATGTGCTGGTGGGATTAAAAATAAATTCAATGTTTTATGCAACAGGAAATATATATTTTTTAGCCGTACAGCTGAAATTTATTTATCTTCTCACAATAGGGTGCCCGCACATTTATTTATTCTCCTTTTGCTTTTTTTTGCAACGTTCCAAATCTGCTTATTTAGTATTCAACATTTATCCCAATTGTTTGATAAATTAATGAAATTGGAAATGGAATAAGCTTACATTATTTTTATTTTAAAACGTATCTTTTTATGCCTATTTGGCTTTATTTTGTTGACGTATTCATTTTTACTGGGATTATTATTATATAGAACAAATTATTATAAAATATGTGTTTCAATAATCTGTGGACGGTGTTCTTTTTTGCTGGGATTATTTTCGAACTGTTTTTCATTATACCCAGCCATTTCTCATTGTTTTTCATTATAGACATCATGGCAGCCCAGTTTGCGGCCACTTGCGAACGATTATTATTAGAGAGGCAACGACAGCGTTATCGACGAACGACACCCTCGCCGAGTTTTCAGAGATTGCGTCAGTGTCTGCAGAAAAATTCATGAGTCCGCCGTTATTCCGATTTTTGTAAACAAAATTTCGCTGGCCGTGCCATAGCAAACATATGCAAAACTCCATCGAAATTAACAAGCGGCATATTGGATTCCATCCCTTCTCCGTGCAGCAAAACTTTATTTAAAAAAGAAAACGGTTTCGCCTTTCTGTTTGTGTTGCTCTAACATTTAAACGGACCAGCGCGGAAAAACATTTTTAGGAGTGCGTCAAATTTTTCGACTCCTTTTTCTCTAACGCATACACGTGGTCTGTACGAGCGTAATTAAAAGACACTGAAGGTAACGTGGATTTCGTCTTTTTAGGGAAGAAATAAAGCTGAAACGGATGGTGCCTGTAGGCAAATGAAAAATGAAGTAGGATGCTTGCGTGGGTGGAGATAAAAGGGACCGTAAAATGAAATTCTTCCGAGAGGATTTATTTAAAAATTCTATTGTACCACAGGCTGCCCCCAAAGTATGTATAAATGAAACAAGTCCTGCGAGTATACATGCAATATATCCAGTACTGGGCAAAATTGAAGTCATCGTCCGATATAAAAATTTTCGATATTTAAAATGCTATATAGCATTATGGAGAAGACACATACAATCAGTGGCGCACCCAGGATTTGGGTTAAATTTATTTATAGAATAAAATCTAGTTTTCTTTTCTTTTTACATAGCTCTTCGATTACTTCGGTTATAGTTACATGAATGTCTCTGTGTATGTATAACAAAGCCAACCCATTCAGTGGTGGTTGTGTCATTGTGGATCTTAAATATGTTTTCAAAATTCTTAATGTGGAAAATGATCTTTCTCTGACGCACGTCGTTACCGGAAACGTTGCAAATAGTTTTAATAAATTATAAATATTAGGATATATCGTTTTGTCACATTTCAAAATCGCATCAATGGCATTTTTGCATGGAGACCATGGACACCAATACTGACACGTACACAGCCACAAACGCACAACAATAGGCAGAATTCAGTGTTCTAGTATCGGCAGTTTTTGCAAATACGTCGGAACCTAAGTGAGTGTGTGCCTTATTTGTATAGAGAAAAGTTGTTCAAAATGGTTAGTTTTATAAGTAACTATTCTACGGTTTAGCTAATTTTCCAGTGTTTCGTTTCCTTTTTGTTGGGGGGGGGGGGGGGGGGGACTTGGCCCCTAGCTCCCCCCTGGGTGCGCCACTGCATACAATCATCTACCTAGGCTCATTTTAAACGATGGCGCTTTGCTGAAGACAAGAAAGATTTTCAGATCTCGCTTTATTATTTTCTAGAAAACATGCAATTGCATGAACATCCGCATTCTATAGCAATCGACATCACCAATGACAATTCCGCCGTAATATCCGTCTGTCGATAAAGATATTTCCATTGACTGTCCCACGGGGAAATAGATTTCCCCGAAACGCTTTGAATCATCGGTGATCCACTGATCTAATCCGTAGATATTGTAAGTACTACGACAGGATTAAATTGTCGGTGGAAATGAACGTGTCACCATAAGTCGTAAAACGTTTCAGTAGCAGAAATCCTGTTCTTATTGTTATGTTTACTTATTCTATGGGCTTCACAGCCCAGAAATAGACTTGGTTTATATAATTTTTCCATTTAATTTAAACTTGGTTTCCATGTACAAAACTCTTTCATTTTATACTTTAAATATTTTTTAATTAGCAGCTTTGTCATATCCGATCCACTTTTGCACATTTTCACAATTTTTTAATTACTTCTGCTATTAAAACAAGTTTTGATTTTTGAATATCGATTAAATGGATATAGAAGGGGAAGAAAATTCCACGCTCCTCCTAATGAAAATGTTTAACTCCACGTTTATTGAAAGACTGATTTCTTTTTGCAGCTCACGGCGGACCATTTGTTGAAAGACTTTTATCGTATGGATTACAAGGACGGCTTTTTAAGTTCGTACGCCCGCTTCAAACCCATCACAGGTAAACGTCGCGTTAAAGACTTCTGTGTGCAACCGGAATGTGCAATTTTAAATGTACATGTAATTAACCCTTAGCACTCGAGTGGCGACTCAGAGTCACCACAAGAATTGCTGTGCTATTATTCAAAATATTGTTTACATTATTAAATAAGTTGGTAGCTAATCAATTACTGAACATTTAAGTATTGTATGAGGTGTTATATCAATTTCATATCCATAAGATTAAAAAAAATCATATAGAATGGAATTATTAAGGGTTAATAATAGATAGATAGATTAAATACTGAATAAAAAGTAAAGGATCACGAAGCTTTTATATCTGATGTTCCATGCGTTTAATTACGCAATGTCGCAGTAGAGTGGACGGTGATATTTTCAAAGCTCAATGAATTGCTAGAAAATGTATAATAAATGAGACTGACTGTAGATATACCAGGTTGCCTACACAAGAGTTTACTAATCGCTCTCCCAATTGACAAATAGTATAGCATTATGGTTCCTTTTCTCAGATTGCATGTTCGTGACGACAGAGCCCGGTGCTTTCATATATACGGCTAAAACCGATAGCGAAGAGGTCTGCGGCGTCCACTTCCTAGCCGGACCCGACCAGAAAGTCGAGATCAGTTTCCTCAGCTACGACGTTCCGTGCGAGCATCACGGGCTTATCTCGGTAAATATTGAGAAACATATAAAAAAAAAGAGAGAGAGACCAGCGAAACTCTTATCAGAGCATAAAAAGCATCACGGGCCGTTGAGCGGAGGGTTGATCTACAATTTATTTTTGCAACCCGCAGGCGGTCGACGGCTGGGAGCTGAACGGCGAAGTGTTCCCCAGCGAAATGGATCATCGATTACCCCTGAAGCAGAGGATCAGCGAATTCTGTGGTAAAAATATCGGCGTGAAGAGGAGCTTCCTGAGCTCGCAGAACGTTGCGGTCGTCAGGTACAGGATCCCCAAACCCGGCAAGGGGTTCACCATCCTTGCGCGGTTCCTGAAGAACTCTAGACGTAAGCATATAGCTACCGGAAGATCTTTGGAGAACGCTCTAGGTCACCTTCCATTAGCGCCGAGACCAGCATTAGAACCAGTTTCTTCGTTTAAAGGAAGTCGGACTTTGATTTTGCTGAAAATTTCGGGTTCTCAGCTACATATCCTTTTTCAGCATAAATGCATAATATTCACAGTGTCTAGTTATATAATTGCAAGGCAACAGAAACGTATTATTTACATTGAATGAACTTCATTGTTCTTGATTTATATTAACATTCGCAATTTTCCAGCTTGCAACGTGCTGGCGACAAGCCTGACCGAGCCGTTCACTTTGCGGAACTACGGAAGACGCATAAATTGCACCTACATCGCATTATATCCAGGAACCGTACAAGTAATCGCCCTCGGAGTCGGCGTCACTAATTTGCTAGGACCCGGTCGCACAACCGAGACCGGAACTCTGCGGAAAGTTCGTATACACACAGCAGTCTTTTGTTTGCAAAATGTTTTGCAACCCTCGAGTTAGCAATTAACACTTCACTTGAACGTCGGAAACCTTTTATTTCTAGTGTGACGAGAGAAACCCGCCCGATCAAGCGATAATTGGAGGCGGTTACGGTCTAGACACGACCAAAGTTCAGGTGGTGGACTCCATTTGCGGAATAGACTCGAAACCCGGTAACACAATCAATAACTTCCGCTGTTATAAACTGATTAACTTGAGTGCTCGTCGATATTCCATCTCGTAAATACTTGTCGGCGCTCAGCGGCTTGAATATTTAATCCGCGGAACTGGAAATCAAAGTTCTGTTTGATGTTCAATCAAACGGCTCGAGCACTCATTCCCAATGATACGGCGGGTCCCAGTAATCCGATAGATTGAAATTCACTCCATTAAATATCATTTATTATAGAGCAAATATTTAAAAAATGATAGAAATTCAAACAGCATATTTATAATTTATCATCAGTTAACACTGCGCTAAACGTTAGGATTTTCTATTGAGATAAAAAAAAAGTTGTTACTTTTTATTTTAGATTACCATGAGGTGGTGGAGTACAGTGTCACCTCGGTGAGGCTGATATCGAGTGGTTTCTTCGACAACTCTGTGACCGTGAACATCCAGCCGCTGAAAGACGAGATTCTGGACAGGAATTAATCTGGGACGCGATTTTGATCATAGAACACGATCGAAGTTTCAAGACCTCATTGTGAATGCAGTTACTTATAAGGCGAAGGTCCCAAAATTTAGCCATTCACACACCGAGATAGATACATATATATACTCATTTTCGTTCGACAAATTTTGGGAACTGAGTTGTTCTACCTTTCTAAATGATGTTTAGATATATATATATATACATATATTTCTTCATTATTTATTATACTTTTCATTGAGCATTTATTTGATTCACTGTATACCTCCACACGTGACTGAGTGCGATTAATCGTTTGAATTCATGACTGAGAGACTATATATATATATATATATGTAGCCCAAGGTTTCTATAAGTATTCTTGTATGTGCAAATGATTTTACATAGATTGTTCTTTTTCGGAGATGATTCATGATTTGATATTGTGCGACTTGTGATAAATGGATTTCAATAATCGATAATAGGTGTATAGACTTCTCTGTAGTTGCTAAAACATTTTAGTACCTTATAGAGAAAGGCCTCGAATTTTTATTCTTGTAGAGTGTAAAGTTCTAAACGGTGCTGTTCGGTTGAAGCGTGCCAATTTCTTTTAAACGAAACTGAATAAACATTAATTATTCCTCCAGCTTCAATATTGTTGTCTGAGACTGCACCTTGTAGGAATTAGTTGCTTTAATTTATTTTAAAATCCTCTTCAAATTTGAACACGAAGCTGATCTATTGTAAGTGTGTTAACTTAATTAGTTTAATTGAAATTCAATTTAAATTAATTTAATTTAATTTTAATTTATATGCACTTTTCAGGATGCATTATGAATATTTTTTTGGAATGGAACGGAGTCTCCTGCATTCAATTCCACTTCCCTCCATATTTGAACTCTTCCAAGCTGTTGCTAAGCGACCAAAGCGTATACAAATCAGCTCACGCGGATACACATCAGACAAACATGGAATTTCCGACGTGGAACAATTTAAACGAAAAACCATTCAATTAATTGCTAATTCTACAGGATTTTTATTACAATTTTCTGATATTATATTAATCAGGAACCATGCTACTTAAATACTTAGGCAATCTCATGCCACCATATGTGAGTATCTACATACAACATCTTGTCAGAATTGAATAATTTTCACGTGTTAATTAATATTTTTCCAATAACGACTTCAATGTATATTTTCAATGTGAAATAGGAATATGAGAATCGAGTAGTCAGTATAGTCTGGTCACCGAATAACTTGAAACTTGCTGTCGCTTCTTCTGACCGTTCTATTTATCTGTTTGATGAGAACTGTGTGAAACGGGACAGGTTTCCCACAAAACCTGTCGATTCTAAGGTATACTATTATTGAGCGATAGCAGATACAAAAATAAAAATGATGTCCTCTTTCAGTTTGGTAAAAAGAGCTATGTGATCAAAGGTATAGCATTCTCGCCAGAATCAACTAAAATAGCAGTGGGTCAATCCGACTGTATAATCTACGTGTACAAAATTGGGGAACAATGGTACGCACATTGAAGTTCACTCATAGTCATAACTACTGTCCACTCTATTACTTTAAAATCACTTCATATTATTTACAAATATTTTTAATTTCACATTGCACATTTAATCGACAGGGGAGACAAGAAAGTCATTTGTAACAAGTTTCGCCAAAGTTCCTCCGTAACCTGCTTGATTTGGCTATCTGAAGGACCCATTATCGTAGGCTTGATGGATGGGAAAGTTCGTGCAGCCTTACCAAAGTCTCAGAAAGCCCAGACCCTCTATACAGCTGATTCAATCACAATTGCGCTGGCCTCAAAGTAACTCGTATTAGTCCTATAATCCATCTACATTAAGTACTATTTCTATTAACTTTTTCTATATTGTCACGTTTAAATTATAGTGTCAGAGGGACTGCATTCCTTTCCAGTCACGCTGACGGCAGCATTATAAAATACAATTTAACAGAAGATGGAAACCATGAACCTTCTGGACGCATTTGCACGCATACTGTGCCAGCGTACGCTTTGGCCTGGCCCCAGTCCCACATCCTGGCAGCAGGGTGTGACAGACGAGTGACCTTTTACGATTCTCGTGGAAAGATCACCAAAGTCTTTGACTATAGTCGTGAGAATGATAAGGAAATGTCAGTGGCTTACTGCAGTCCCAGTGGGCAAAGCGTGGCAATTGGGTCTTGGAACAAAATACGAATCCTGGACTGGAGTCCGAGACGTTCCATCTGGGAGGAAGCGAACTCGAAATCATTGCCCAACTTTTATACTGTCACTGCGATCGCGTGGCGACGCGACGGATCGAGGTTAGTCAACAAAATTATTCTTTGAAATCTTGGATATTAATCTATATCTTAATAGATCCTTCAGCAGCAATAGCTTCCCTTTGATACACCATTACTGAAAATCCTATTAATAGGTTTGCGTTATAAAAAGTGTTAACATATATAGTAAAGTATCCCTGTAATCTCTGGAAGCTCAGTTGCTCAAGAGCCGTTACAAAAAGTAAGGTAGCTGTTTCCTTCAACAGTGAAGTGTTACCCCTCTCCTAGATCGAACACTATTTTCCAGACTCGTGGTGGGCAGTCTTTGCGGAGCAGTGGAGCAGTTCGAAACAGTCCTGAAGCGATCAGTGATCAGAGGCAGCCACGAGGTAGCCTACGTGGGCCCTAATCAAGTAGTCATTCGTCCCTTGCAGGAGGGCAACAGGCCAGTAATCATCAGATCACAGACTGGCCATGAAATAGAGGATGTCAAAGTTCTGGGACGCGCTGATAACAATGTAGTAGCTCGCACAGCTAACACACTGCTACTCGCAGACATAGAACTGAATCTCATCAGCGAGATTCTTTGGGAGGACAAGAGCAACAACGAGAAGTTCTTCTTCGAATTTCCAAGAGTCTGCCTAATTTTCTGCTCCGGAGAGCTGACTATCGTTGAGTATGGGAATAACGAGCCACTGGGCTCTGTTAGAACGGAAGCAGTGAATCCTCATGTAGTCAGCATCAGGATCAACGAGAGACAGGTGCCAGGTGTTGCTGACAATAAGCGGTTGGCTTACTTGTTGGATCCTAGGACTGTACGCATTGTAGATCTGATAACAGGTGTCACTGTAGCAATGATCTCTCACGATGTTCGCGTGGACTGGTTGGAGTTGAGCGAAACAGGTCACAGACTGCTGTCGCGAGACAAGAGGGCCAGGTAATTAGAAACTTGTCTGTGGAGAACTGTAACTCTTTGCACTCGAAGCTGTTTTAACTTCACAATCAAGACATTTCTTCTGGTCTACAAAATTTGTACACGATCTACTCCTGAAAGCTGAAGTCTATTTCGTTAATACAGGTTATGGTTGAACGACGACCTGGGTAGTCGAACTTTGCTGCTAACCGGAGTCAGCTTTGTCTCCTGGGTACTAGGCAGCGACGTGGTCGTAGCCCAAACGTGTCAAACATTGGCAGTTTGGTACAACGTCGATGCCCCAGAGGTTGCCACCCTAATCCCCATTCGTGGAGACGCAGTGGACATCATCAGGGAAGATGGTAGAACATCGGTCACTGTCGAAGAGCTAGGTGGAAAAGTGGCTTACCTGCTGGACGAGCCTTTGATCGAGTTTGGCACAGCCCTGCACGACAATGATTTTGGCAGAGCTCTGCTGTTCCTGGAGGAACTGGCGGACAGACCCCAGGCTGAGGCTATGTGGGAGAATGTGGCCAGAAACGCCATGGCTACTAGGCAATTGTTAGTCGCTGCTAGATGTTACGCTGCTCTAGGAGATGTGGCTTGCTCCAGGTTTTGCTAAATGAAATATAGTCAAATATATTATAATTTCCACCATTTAGTTCTGTTATGTATTAACCTAGTGCATTGACAGGTTCCTCAAGGACATCGTGAAGACTGGCGAGAAATACAGTGCAGAGACTGGCAACGATGATCCCCTTTCCAGTCCAGACTGTTGGGCAAAGCTAGCGATACTTAACGGCGAACTGAAGACAGCAGAGGCAATCTACCTGGAGCAAAACGAACTGAGCCAAGCTCTCGACATGTACCAGAAGTATTGGCACTGGGAGGACGCACTGATCCTGGCAAAGAATCGTGGATGGCCAGGTCTGCAAGAACTCAGGGACAGACACTTAACGTGGCTCCTTGAGAGCGGACAGGCAGCCAGGGCTGCAGCTATTCTGGAGCCGACGAATCCTCAACGAGCTGTCAAGCTATACTTAGAAGCTCGTCGACCTGGACGAGCAGCCAGATTGGTTCTAGCTGATGAGGAACTGCTGGAAGACAAATCGATTGTAAATGAGATTGTGAAGGTTTTGAAAGTGACAGATTTGATGGAGCTCGCCGGGGAGTTGTTGGAGAAGATTTCGGAGCATTTGGAAGCTATAAGATGTTACGCTCAAGCTGGAGTATTCGCTAGAGCGCTGGAATTGGCTAGGAAAGTGGATCCCACCATGGTGGTGGACCTTGAACGAGACTGGGGCAAGCATTTGGCTTCGGCTGGTCATTATGACGCTGCTATTAATCATTTCATTGAAGCTGGGGAGACTGCGCTGGCCCTGGATGCTGCTATAAATGCTCATCAGTGGAGGAAAGGGCTGCAGATTGTCCAGGTATGTTTTAAATATTACAGAATGCGTCAAAATAAATTTGATGTCATGTCCTGTTCTGAAATAGGTTATCGAGGAGGATGATGACCCTACGATCAGGAAGCAATGCGAGAAGCTGGCCGAATACTTCACCTCTATAGGCGAGAAGAGCATCGCAGAGAAGCTGTACATTCGCGCAGGGGACGCGAAACGCGCTGTGGACGTTCACATACAAAGTGGCAACTGGAGTCGTGCCCATGAAGTAGCACAGGAGTACATGGACGCTGAGAAAGCCAACGAAGTCCTAGCCAAACATGCAGGGGCTCTCTACGAGACCGGTGACCTCAAGCATGCGGAGGAGTTGTATCTTGCGATAGGCGAGCATGATTCTGCCATAGCAATGTACAAGAAGGCAGGTCGTCGGACAGACATGGTGAGACTCGTGGCGAAGTACAGGTCGGACCTACTGGAACCGACACATGTACACTTGGCAAGAGAGCTCGACGCTTCGGGCAAGCCTAGAGAAGCTGAAGAGCATTACCTTGCTGCCGGAGACTGGCGAGGTGCTGTGACTGCTTATCGCTCAGCTAATATGTGGGAGGATGCTCTGAGAGTGGCTAAACAGAATGCTGGAGACAACGCTGCTCAACAGGTAGGTCTATCAAAGATTTGATTGACTTTAGAAATTGAGTAAACAATATATCAACTCAACAATATTTTTCTTGCAGGTTGCTCTGATGTGGGCCCGCACCTTGGCCCCGGAGCTTGGAGCAAGATTGCTGATGAGGTTAGGATACCTAGACGGCTGTCTTCAGCTGGCCTGCGAAGCAAACCTGTTCGACTGGACCCTGGAAATCGCAAAGTATGGCACGCCAGAACAGAAGAAGGAGGTCCACTACAGACACGCCATGGCTTTAGAGGACGAAGGTCGTTTCTCCGAGGCTGAGAAAGAGTTCGTCAACGCGGGAAGAACCATGGAGGCTGTGCAGATGTACATACACACTCATGACTGGGAATCAGCTGAAGATATAGCACAGTCGCTGAATCAGGACGCAGTTGCTCAGGTTCTGGTTGCTAGAGCTAGTGAAGCTGCCGAGGCTCAGGACTATTCGCTCGCAGAGACTTTATTGTTAAGAGCGCACAAGCCTGAGATGATTATAGATCATTACAAGGTAATTGTGGATTGGTGAATGAATGTTTCTTGACTAGATTGAATGTGTTTTAAACATTATAGAAAGCTGGGATGTGGTCGGAAGCATTAAGAGTCTGCAGAGAGTACTTGCCTAGCCAAGAGGCTAACCTGAGACGAGAACTGGGTCAGAAGAGCGCTTCATTCGCTGGGGCAAACGTTTTCGAGGAAGCTAAGAAGTGGTTGGAAGTCGGAGAAGTGAAGGCCGCCTTGGATATCTTGATCTTAGATCCACAAGCCTCTAGACCCTCTCTGATCCGGGCTGCTGAGATTTTCCTGCATCAGGCAGATTCTGAAACTGCAGCTGCAGTTGGAGGAGACCTTGGGTCAAGACTGTTCTCTGTTGGCGAACATGCTCTGGCTGCACAGGTTTTTATCAAATAATTTTCCACTTTCATTTGTTTCAACGTTTTGTTTATACATTTGTGTCTTTTATTCTCAGGTGTTCCTACAAGCAGACAGATTGAAAGACGCCATTGATGCTCTGGCATCGGTAGGAGAATGGGAAAGAGCTAGGCGTATAGTAAGAGAGTTGGCGCCAGATATAGAACCCTATCTAGAAGAAAAATACAAGGATGCAATGCTGAGAGATGGAGAGATAGATAGATTGGTGGAAATTGATGCAGACGCTGGTTTAGAGATATTAGCTAACAGGGGACAATGGAATCAAGTATTCGAGGCGGCCAGCTCCCAGGACACTCAGACTCTGCACAAATATGTCGCGCAGCGAGCAGCGCAGCTCTTAAAAGCGAATGTTCCTTTGGAGGCTTTGCAGTTGTACGCGAAGTATGGGACACCGCCTATTCCACAAAACTTCAATCTCTATTTACAGATATCTGAAAATGTTCTGCACTCTCAGGTTAGGATTAATGGAACATTTGATATCCTTGTACAGCAGAATATTGTTTTAACTCAAATTCTAACAGGCTTACTATGAGTACAAACACCTGGCACTGCTCAGAACAGTCCTGTTGGATCTCTCGAAGAACTTGAACACTCCCAACGCAGCCAAATCAAAGTTCGACAGATTGCTCGAGTCAACGCACTATTCCGCAGTGAAGTGCGGATGCAAAGATTACCCAGTACTCTCTGGACTAGTTCTGAAGTCTTCTATAACCTTGTTGAGGTATACCGATCTGGTTCTCGTTGACAGAGCATACTACGAAGCTGGTATCGAAGCACGAACAGCAGGGTTGAACAGCGAAGCGTTTGTCTTCCTGAATCACTTTCTTGACCTGGAAGAGTGTATTGAAGAAGGAGACAGTACTGTGCTTGACGTCGATGATCTAGCTATTACCGACTTCCCTGTGGAAGTGCCATTACCAAACTCATTAGGTGTAACGTCGGAGCAGAGAGAAGAAGTTCGCGAATGGGTGCTCGCGGTGTCTATGGATCAGAAGGTGGAACAGGTTTTACCTACTGATCATAGAGGAGTTTATGTGGGCTCGTTGACGTCTCCTGCTGCAGAGTCTCCACCTATTCAAGGTTGCATTATAACTGGTTATCCTGTACGGGGTTCCACAATTCGATTTTCCGAGGTAGAGGAATATTTTTATTTATTCTAGATTTTTATGTTAACATGTTCTCGAATGAAGAAGTCTGATCATAATTGTTTTAATAAGGGTGAACGCATTTCTGACCGCGACGACTGGACGAAATTAATCAACACAGCTCGACAAGCTCCCCAGGACTCGAATCTTAATGATATTCTAGCATTTGTTCAAGAATGGTGTGGGGCAGTGCCCACTTACACTTTCTGAATATGTCTTACATAATTCTATAACTGAATTGAATCTTTTCACAATTATAGTTACCAGGTAAAATTTTTCTTTTCAAAGCTTACACGAAAGACAGCGAAAAACAAGTCTAATTTTGAGAATTAATTGCAGGTGGTGTTGATGTTTTCGCTTAGCAGGAGATAAAAAGGCAACGATGCTCGTTCATGTTTCTCTAGAATTTATTTAAATATTGCATTATGTAAATAATTAATCTAACTTAAGCATAAATAGTTCTATACGGTGTGAATATACATGTAACGTGTGTCCATGGGATTCTCTCATGTTTTATCTCGAACCGAATCTATATGCAACGCTCGAAACCCTAGCGAGTTATATCAAGATAACTATCACTCGTTGTCTGAACACCTATCCGCGATGGATATTTATATGACTACTTTGTGATGACTATGCAAGTTTTGCATTTATACACAGGCTGCATGTGTGGATAAAAAACAATAGTACAAGCTAGAGATAAGAAAACCAAATAGTATCAAAATACTATTTTCTTTCTCTCCGGTGAATTGAGTCTCTAAGAATTGATTGAAAACCTGTGCTTTAGACGTTTGCGTTAATCGGAACCGAACACAGAGAGCGGAAGTGTACCGAACAGAATTGAACATGAGATATTTGTGTGAGACACAACCGAAAATGAGAGAGAGAGTTATAGTTAGAGTTGGTTGAAAAATGTAGGGTGTTTCATCCACTGGGTTTAAAGTCCGAATTTTCTTCAGAAACATTTCTCTCGCCGAAGAAAGCAGTCGTCGTCGTCGTGAACTGTTTTATTTCCAATTAAGTATCCGCCATTTCTCGCTTATACCATCGTTTCCTAAGTATTTCAAATATACATACAGTGTCTCGAAAAATGTACCGTACAAAATAAGGTCTCCAAAGTCCAAAACAAGATAATTGTTGAAGCGTCTACGTTGGCTATACGGGGCACTAACATATATACAGGGTGGGGCATTTTAAACAGGACACCTGAATAACTCGCTTGTTTTTGAAGATAGGAGAAAATGCATTAGACCAAACTTACTTGGTATCGGGGGGCGTCAAGGTGATATAAAGGTCAACTCTGTTTGTTTAAACGGAACAGTATATTTTTTTGCTTACATTCTGATAGAGTGTTTCAAGACGAATACAATGACATATTATGAAGGTCATTCAAGGTCACCCAAAGGTTGACCTTTATATCACCTTGACGCCTCCACCTACAGAAAAATTGGTAATACCAGATTATGAGCCCCCCGATACCAAGTAAGTTTGGTCTAATGCATTTTCTCCTATCTTCAAAAACAAGCGAGTTATTCAGGTGACCTGTTTAAAATGCCCCACCCTGTATATATTTTTTATAACTTATTCGGGAGATGGTCTCAGGGTCGCTAATCGATTCTATAAAAATATGGAAAATCATCTTATTCTCCACTCAGCAATCTGACTCGCCTATAATACAGTATACTTCGAGAGACACCTTGTATATGATTATGTTTAAATATACAAAACATTTCATAAATAGTGCATTTTCTGAGGAATATTTAATTCACGACTGACACTATGTAAATAAATTGACTATTAATTTCTGTCGAACCGTTCTTTCTTTTTACCCTATCTGTAAACAATAATTAATATACACCTGGAAATTTGATGGATAAACATTAGCAATGCGGTTGTTTTGAAACTAGACTTCATTACTTGTTTGTTTGTGCGTACCCTGCTGTTAATATCACGGCCCAACACTAACCTAGTGTTAATATCAGTAACGTTTATCTTTATATTTTACATAACGCTGTGTATCTTAATGAAGGGAAACCCTGATAGACGAAGCAAAATTAAACAAATGTACACCAGGGAATATTTCGTTAAAATTACAACCGATCGATAAAACTATTAAAAAAGTCAAAGATAACTTCTCTCGCGTCCAGAAAATGCGTTATTTATGAAACACCCTGCGTATACGCAATCGACCGGATATATGTATAGGTACTTCATTGAAGGCTCTTCCTTATAAAAATGAAGACCGTAGTAAATACAAAGAAGATTTCGAAACATATACAATACATACACATTATGCTTCTCCTAATGCTTCACTTAAAACACCGTTTCTCATACCGTCCTGCTTGCACGTACCCCTGTAACATTCTTTTGATTCCCGTATTTGAGGAAATAGTTGAAACGAATAGTTGCCTCGCTCCGTACAGTATAGATACATTTTCCATGTATAAAGAAGATTCTTATAAATTGCACAAAGAGAACAAGTATCGTCTATCATTTTCGCTATCTACATACACAATATTACAGAAAATCGATATTCTCCAAATTTAAAAAATCCCTACCAGAATCAAGTCAACATTTTTTAGAACTCCAATTAGCTATGGCACCTAAAACTTATAATACAAGAGCCACGAGTTTCAATCGACTGTCATTTTGTAACAAATCTTTTCAAATTTATGATCGTGGCAGGGCAGACAGCCTAAAGTTTGAGAAACTAAACCCTGAAATCGGCCATCCAGACCAAGAATATTCCATCGTTCGGCTATACAAGATTCTTCTATCATCACAGAGGGATTCGAGCCTCGTAATTACAAGAATCGACTTTATACATCGTCAGAGCGATCAGAAACACGGCCATTTTCCTTGTAATCCATTAACGGCGACTACTGTTGGGTGATCCTGAACACTGGGCCGATCCTCAAAAAGAATCTCCGCAGAACGGATCTTAATTCCGGCTTGAGATCGAAGCACATAACCTCGCAGAGCAGCGGGTAGCAACTAGACGCATGAACCGCGAACCTGTTGTCGCTCATCTTCAGAATTCGTGTCAAAAGTAGCAACAAGATCGGAGTCCAGGCTTCTCTATGAGCCTCGTTCGACAATGCCAGAAAATATTCCAACGCTTCGCAGGCTACTTCGACCAGCCTGGCCTCCACTTTACTCCAGTCCGCTCTGTGAGCCTCGTCGCTGTACATCTTGAAGAGAATCCTCAGAGCGCAGGCCAGCGACTGTGTCTCCTGCTTCAGCAGATTAGGCTTCACGTTGCCTCTGAAGCCGGCCTTCCATAGGACGTTCCGTTGCTCATGGTTCGAGTTGAAGACCTTGGCGAACCGGTGGGACTTGAGGAGGCATTCGACTAGCTGCAGTAAATGCGTGGTGGTCAGAGCACAGTACATGCCCTGCTCCTCCTTCTGCTGATCCGCCCCGGCTCTCACGCCCAACTCGGAGCACTTTCCATTGAACATGTCAGCCTGCGCCAGCGCCAGGTTCTCTTGGTCTTCCTTGCGCGACGTGGCCGGGTAGAATACAATGTTGTCTATCGTCTGGATCAGCTCCAGCTGGACCACGCACTTGATCAACAGCGCGGAGAACACCTTGTTCTTCAGCGTGTCGCCGCTCGTTAGACTCTGGGAGCTGTTACTCCTCTTCAGGATGCCCACGTGGCCATCAGCCTCTCCCGTGATCACGTCGAGGTCGGATTCTTTGTTAGGAGACTGCGGCTTCCAAGTTAGCAACGCGAACGGCAAAGTGCTCTCGAATATGTCCAACACGCAGACGCAGGTCTTCTCCCAGGTTTTCTCGTCGAACTTGATTCCATTACTGATGACCAGATTTTCGAGGCAGTTGGTGCCCGAACGTGCCAGCTGCTCGTTGTCCTGTTGCACGCACCAAAGTAACTGAGAGTACAGTTGTTTCAGTAGGAGAGGCCCTAACGTGTCGTAAAACTGGGAGAAGACGTCCACGATGGCGTAAAGAGCGTGGTTGCACGTTGTTGTCATCCATTCTGCTTTCTGGGAAATTGATAATTCAGCTTGAGTATTAGGAATAATGTTATTTGGACTATTAGGTTAAGTGCACACAAAATTATGGATTTCGTTAAATTTGGGAAAGTGAATGCTGATAGTTCTTACCTCTGTATGTTGCTCGGGAAGTTTCATGTTGTCGAAGATTCTGAACAGAACTTGGAACAGGTCCTTCCACCAGTGAGGTTTGAATGATGCACCATGGGTTTTCACGACGTCGAAGAGAACAGTCAGTGCTCGTGTTCGCACGTCCAATTTACATCTACTCACTATGCAGGATAATTCGAACAGTAGCGGGAACCAACCTCTTACCTAAACAAAACATAAAACATAATTATTCGAAGATCATTGGACAATGTGTAAGTATGCGTACCCAAGCTCTGTCCTCTTCAGACACCATTCCACTGTCATCCATCATTCCCTCTGCAAATAGATTCGGGTTGACGTCAATGTACGAGGCACAAGACCTTATCAACCGTATGGCCTCCATGCTTGTTTCTGGAAAGGAGGCGTTGCAGGCGAACTCACTGAGGCACTTAACGGCATCTTGGAAAGAGTCTACCATAATACTGAAGTCTTCTGCATACAACTCGTCTGGAAAAGATGCATCGTATTACGAAGAATATTTGCCGAGCAAGAAATGTCACAGATCATCTTCGACGTCATGAAGATCGACCTGTGCTAGACTTAAGAACAACATCTATTCCTTCATTGTTAAGGGTTTTTTTTTACTTTAAATAAAAACACACGTGTACTTCAAATACTAGTAAATATTTATGCAAAATCGCAATGCAAAAGGTTTGATAGTTTATAATGAATTTAATGATTTCGGCGCAAGGTTCGATCATTCAAAACCAAACAGCAAATGTGCAATTAATACATCATACTTCTCGACGTTTCGATCATAATGTTGATCATTTTCAAATTTCATTTTGTCTCTATTATAATAGACTGTTCAGTTACGCTATTCAAATTTGCCGCCTACTATGCTTTCGAATCACCATCGATCGATATCGACAAACCAATCACTGAATAGGTCGTCCTTTATGACATACTCTTTCTTACGTTCAGCTAGCACTTGCTTCAGTTACATATCTGCCACCATGGAATAAAGTCCAATTTGTGTAACTAAAAAATTTCTTCTTCAATGTGGTTATTGTTTTCACAGCAAGTATGTGTTATATTTTATTTTCTTTTTTCCGTTTTGGATTTACACAGCTGTGTCGCAATGTTCCTTCTAATTATGTTTACATATATTACACAAAAATTTATTTTTCAGACGCAAAATATGTCTCTTTGAAAATGATCAACAATTATGATCGAAACGTCGAGAAGTATGATGTATTAATTGCACATTTGCTGTTTGGTTTTGAATGATCGAACCTTCCGCCGAAATCATTAAATTCATTATATATTATAATTTCGATCGAGAAAAATTCAAGTTTGATAGTTTTTCTGAAAAAATTCCTCTTTCTACTCACTGATAATCTTTCCCGTCATCGAGAAGGCCAGCTCGACCACAGCCTCGTCCCTATCGCTGGCAGCATGATGGAACACGCTGAATATGTTCTTCCAGCCCGATCGAATGTTAGGTGCCTGCGAGTGAACGATTTGTGCGACGCAACGAACAACCATGTCTTTAATCACCGGCGACCTGTTCTTTTTCATGATATGCTCGAACGGTCTTAAAAAGTCCTTTTGAAACCGGAAATTCGCAAACTCGCCCTTTTCGATGAACTTCGTAGCCAGTTGTCTCAACGAATCCACTGCGAAGAACGCTATCTCCTGACGAGGACTGCAGCCGACTCTGTCGAAGTGGTCTCCGATCACTTGCCAGATCCTGGACCACTGGAGCCTGATACGACCCATGTTGTAATAGGAGATCTCGACGATCTTGGTCAACGAGAACATGCGAGGCTGAGTTGGATGGGACAATTCCTCCAGTGACACCTGACAGAGAGCTTTGACGAATTCCACGATCGCATCACCATCCAATCTGGTGGATCCTGTGAAGATCCTGTCGACAGCTACCACCACGCTCTGGGAGCTTGTTTCCCCTATTGACTCTTTTACGCTTGCTGCAATTCGAAAGTAACAAATTAGTACAACGCGCGTTGTCCATTTAAAGGGTATAGCCGGATAAGGTGGTCAAATGTGCCTCTAAACCAAATTGATCTTTCATCATGCCATTCGATAGGATCCCCAAAGAAAACCTTCTGTTCTACCGAATAGCGCACGCGACTGTGAATTTTTGTTCGAACTTTTGACTGCAAGATCGATTTTTAAAAAATTCCAGAAACTTGAAATTGCTGATTTTATATTGAAGTTCTTGGAGCCCTATTCGACTACCTTATCCGGTGATGGAACTGCACTTACGGTCCAGAGAACTGAGATTCAAATTATTGCTTTGATGGGAGTTGTTATGGGTCAGATTGAAGGTCACCAATGGCGACGGGAAGTGTGGTTTAGACGGTGGACCCAAAAGCTGTGGTCTGACACCAGTCCCTATCAATTGAGCGAGCTCCAGCTGTGAGATGCATTTGACAACATCCAGCCAGGAGCTGCCAAGGTAATTTCCATCGGTATGCGCTACGGTTATCAGCGTCTTTATGGTGTCTATGTTCTTCGCCTTCATCTCGGTGATGGGAGAGTTTGCAGTCAACAAAGTGAACCGCGCTAACGCTTGCACGTACGCGTCCCGCTCCAACTGCATTAATAAATATATGTATATTCGCACCAAGGATTTTCTTATCTTCTTAGCTTTTTTTATTATCGCTATACGCTAGAACCTTCGAGCTACTAAATATCTTATTTATCTTTGAATATAAAATAGTCGATCGTTGGTAGCGGTACCGAAGCGGTCTGGCATTATTACAATGCAGAGTTACTATCGACCGTGCAAAATTATTTACCGTCATGTGAAATATGCAAGCGATGCGAATCGCGCATCGGATACCGTCTAAGCATAAAGAGGCTATTTCAGGGTCGTCGCAGTCTTGAAGACCGACGCTGAACGCGGCCAAAAACGGTGTCCAAGCAATTTTGAACATCGGCCGAACGTGTTCCAAGTGTTTCGCCGTTGTGAATGGCGCCTGAACGTGACTGACCGACTCCATTAAATTCTTCGCTGCGGTCGATATCACTTCCATCTCCATGTTCCACAGCAGACGTCGTTTCTTTTCGCTGGATATTACTGAAAACATCAGTTGGGATAATATAATTTCATTCATTTCCTGCCAGGTCAGTTAAGGACGGTAATGTTACCTTGCTTCCCAGGCCTGTTCGGATTTGATTTCATCTTAATCTCGTTACCAGCAATCTCGTCGTAAATCTTTGACAAATATTCCTCGGGCAAGTCTTCGTTATCGCTAATGCGCCGGTTCAACTTGATATACTGCTCTTTTGTCATTTTATTTTTGACTTGCGGCGAGTGAAGGTCGGTCGTCAGCATGATTATGGAGAAACCCAGCACGTAAGCGGTGTCGGCGCTCGTGAACAGCCCATTACTGCAAAAAGAAACAGAAACGAACTATAATTCTGTTCTGTTGTAAATAATAATTAAATATGAAAGACTAAATGATGAACACATAGCAGCATTTTATTTCTAATGTTAAGATGATATTAATTTGAATAATCAAGGGATAGGCCATCGTTAGCACTCACTTCGGATTACATTCACAGTACCGGCTGGCGAACTTCTCCATAAGTCGATCGATCTTCTGGGCCTCGCCGGGCAATCGGAAGCCCTCGAGAAAATATCTGAGGGCTGTAACTAAATCGCGGTCAGCAAAATTCATTTGATCAATATAGCTGTACATCACCTGATTGTGATTATGATCGCCGAGAAAATCTCCGATCGCGGTCTTATCGAGTCGTTCGTCCATATGAAGCCAGCGGGCAACGTCGTCGGACGAATTACCTAGAAGACCTTGTTCTTGAAGATATTGTACCCCCTTGCTTGGCTTTCGATTAAAACTAGAGGTAAGAATACCACTTAATTAATAGAAAGCATGCCCATTTAACCGTATTCCTAATCGTTCAGCGGCTATGAGATACCAGGCGGTCTCGTCGACTATCGAATCTTTTTAGGATGAACCTGCAGAACACAGCTGCCTATCTTCCCCTGAATTTTTGGATATGCGATATTGCGATTTATAACGTATCCAAACATCATCAAAATCGAAGGGTGGATAGCTGTTCTGCAGGATCACCCTCTTTTGTTTCGAGTCAGCCTGATACCCCAGACCAGGACGAGTGAACAGGATGAAGGATGAAACACTAAAAGATCTTCGGTTCGTACATGTCAATTCCGGTTTCCCAGACTTCCTTCTGCTGTTTCTGTACTTCATATTGTTCCGGAGAGTCCGGGATCTCCTTGTTCCCCGCCAGACTAGAATTCGCGGATGACAGACTTCCTGCGCTGCCATAACGAGGCAATGGCGGCTCAGCAGGGGGATCTGGTGGCTCCGAAGGGAGTTGTTGATCAGCCGGCACGCTCGGGTTCACGTACAAGTCTCTACTCCACTCGACCATACATTTCAGAATGGAAACCAGGCATTCCAGGCCCCTGATACGCATCGATTTCTCCTGATTAGGCGAGGCACCCAATTCCAACGCTTGTCTACCTTGCGCAATCTTTGACAAATCATTCACAAGCCTGCAAAATAAGACACGTATAACGTTTCGTCGCTGATACTGATCGTATTACGATCTACAGTATTCTCTCCGTAACTGTTAAAACTTTCTCCCTACCACTGGGGGGATCCCCCTTAGAACTAGTGACCGAGCTAGCGAGGTGTCGAGTATCGTTGAGAATTTACATTTATGCAAGCAAAGCAAAAGATTGCAACTTCTATAACTCTTATAGTATAGTCCGTATAGTTGTCTCTTCTACAATATAACTGTAACTCTGCAGACCCGAAATGTTTACAGTTACGAAGAGAATACTGTACTATGTTTCCTCACCTTTCGAATAAGTTTGCGGCCGATAGATCACAATCGTAGTTCACATATATGTCAACGACGCTCTGAGCATCCGCGCAGATGCGCGTTAAAGCGTGGATCACCATCCACTTGTGCTCGAACGAGCTACTGGAAGTCTCGAGGATGTTCATAAAGATCTCTTTAAAGAAGACCTCTATCTGCATTTTTAAGTGCACTTTGAAACGAGCCAGCAGGGCTAAGAACAGCGCCAACGAGAGCTCGAACACCTCGGGAACCGACGAAACACCGTTCTTCGAGAGCGCTACGCACAGGTATTGTTTTATAGCTATCACGAACATCTCGTTCGAACGTAACACTGGTCCCGCGTTCTGCAGTATGCCCAGAAGCAGTTGTAACGAAAGGATCTTTGACCTGAGGTGGTGTGACCTGACAGGGTCCAATGCATTTTACAAACGTATCTGTCATATGAAATCTTGTATTCGCTTATATACATACTTAGGATCTAGATTGCCATCCGGAAGGGGTTTCATAGAAAGTTTGCAGAGCGCTCTGAAGACCAAAAAAGCATCCTTCTGCAGGACGTGGGTAAACTTCGCCCTGACCATATTGTCGCTTTCTGCCACAGCCTCGTCGGAGTTGTCGTCCATAGGGACTTGGTCCAAGCTTGCCTCCTCTGAAACTATTGTCGCTGCACAGGTCGCATCCTCCGGTACCACAGAATTGACTACATCCTCCAGGATTCCTCGTACAATCAGATGCGACTCTTGATTATTTTCCGTAGCAGTCTCGTCATTGTTCACTGTCTCAGATTCCAGCTCTCCGCTGGAAGTGCAGTTGGTTGCGTTGACAGCAGCTTCTGTGTGTTCCATCTCATTCTTAATATTCTCTTCTTCCTAAAAAGACCATTTTTTAATTCACAATTGTGCCGGTAATTATGAAAGTGGTGTAAGTTAAAAAAACTTTGATTTTATAAAATAAATATCTTGAATCAAAATATGTATGGTTTATACCACTTTCGTAATCACTGGCACATTTATGAACTTACTGCTTGTGTTTCCATTCGCGCGAAAATCACATTGATCATCTGGGTGAGCGTAGCGCGAGCCGTGGTTTGGTTAACCAGGTTCTTAGAGGCCAGATAAACGCTGTAAACGATGCGTATTGCGAGAAGTACGGTACCCTCGTGTACTTCGACATGCTGACTAGTCATCACTGTCAGGAGCGCTTTTATTATCTGCAACTGAACACCTTCGTCCGTTTGCGGTCCTATGAAACATCCACAGATGGTCTCGACGATCCGGACAATCAATAGTTTGTTTGGCTCGGTAGAGTCAGGTACATTGCCAGTGAGGTGGCCATAAGCGATCAATTTCTGCAGACAGTCCAAAGCAGTGACCACAATTCGTGGCGACTTGCTCTGGCAGGCCAATTCAAATGGTAAAAAATACTTCTCTGCAGAAATGACATAGGAATCACTGCGGGGTTGGGGGAGCGCAGTCGAGACCTGCGTGCCCGACACTTCCTTAATTTCATTCCGCAAGTTATCTGAAAATCAGAACATATTTTTGAATCTAGAAAAATTATCTTGTGCACGCAGGCGTTCATTACAGATATAGTTGCATCCCCACCCAGTAATAAAGTAAAAATAGTAATATGTAAAAATAGACTAGAACAAAGAGTGATCTGTTATTGACATATGCTAATTGGCTATTATTTTTATGTAGACTGTACGTGTATATTTAATGTACAACCAATCGGGCTTAGACATTCTGTATGTTTAATAAAATAAGTAACTTTTAAAAAAGAATCTTGTTTTTTATTGTTATACAAATTTTACGTTTCCAATATTCATTATGCAGTAAGAATAAGCATCCAAGAATTAAGAGTAGACTATGATGATGTAATGTATTAAGTACCATATGAATATAATTCAATTTAAGCCTCGCCATGAAGACCAAGAAATGCTATCAATCACAATATATGTATAACATCTTGCAATTCTCATTTTTATCTAAAATACAATGTTTTTGGCAAGAAGAACATAGTATTGTTACAATCTGTCAGGCTTATTTTTGTACGTTACAGTGCATTTGGATACAAGGTCAATGAAAAGATAACAGTTGATAATGAATGACATGAAACTAATAAGACTAAAATGAAAATAATGATGCTGTAGAATTCCATTTGACCGAATGTACTTTCCCCACAATGAACTCCATTGATGAATAGTTCTTGCAATATAAACATGGTATTGTGACATCCGAGTTTACATTCGCATTATTCTTTTGTAGTGTATGCAATCGACAAACAAAAACATCTATTTCCAAGAAACTTATATTCTGAATTTCTTGGCACCTGCTCAACGACTATACATGTTTATTATGCTGTATACAGACTGCAGTTACTCGTGTACCGCACAGAATAAGCATCTTTGATTCTTTTTAACACTACTTAGATATTATTAGTATTTGAAATCAATTATGAAACGATTACATTATAAGTACATTAGTGGAAAGCTTGTCATCTTCGAGTAGCATTTGTAGATCACAAAATATAGATCAGATAGTGAACATTGAGTATTCTTTATAACATATTGAACTTGATTCTACACATGGTTGACACAACAAAGCTTGTATCTCCTAGTGGCATTCGAAGCTCGTGAAATGTGACTCCGATAGTGAATGTTTAGCATTTGTAAGTACATATCGAACTCGATTCTATGCGTAGTTGGCAGAACGAACGGAGAGAGGGTTTGGGGAGAATGATTACCGAGTGCAGTCTCGCAGGACTTCCTAAGTTGAGAGAGGTGCGACCGTTTGACATCCCGGTCGGCCAGGATCTTTTCCAATGCACGGATGATGAACATCTCTTTGGAGTTATCTTGCATCGTCACCTGGGCCAAGCTCAGTCTTCCGCTAGGCTGGCACGGGTGAACACGCGACTCAGTTCGAGACACGCATTTTCACGACCGTGACTTCCTCACCGGTGTCTCGTGCATAGTTCGCGATCACCTCCCGGAGGTGAGCCCTCCTCCTCCTCCTCTTCCACCCCCGTCTCCTCCTTTTTGACCACTGGCAGCTTCTGAAGCACTGACAACGAAACTCTAGATAAGAGAGGAATTCCGGAGTCAACGGACGATCGTTAATCAAGACACTTTTCGTCACAGTGTTACGTGTCGAAACGTACTCCACGAAATCACGCGAAACGATGACGAAATAGGGAAAATGACAGCAGCTTCGTGTATCGGTAAGGGAACCAGTAGAGAGTCCCCGACGACGAACGTGTTACACGCGACACGCTAACATCTCGCGGCGCAACGTTGAATCTTTTCCTCGAAAGCGCAGAGTGTAGAGGCGAAACTCCTACCTAAATTTCTAATCCCAACGCTTATGGCTTATAACTTAGACAACCTTATTGACTTGAAACAACACTAAATATGTATTTGCATACAGTTTGCTATGTATTTATAAATTGGCTTGCTGTGTGATCATCTACAAAATAAAGAATCAATAGTGAACATTAAAAAATTAATTCATCTCGTCGTCTGACAGCACGGAAAAAATACGAATAAACTTCGAGGAGTTGCTAACTTTAATTTAACCCTCAGAAACCAAAAATAAAAAAATCTGCTCCAAAAATCATACAAAAATAATTTTTTTTCAATACCCTACCAGACCCTAAAATTCAAACACTTATTTTTAAATTGCCAATATGTTATTATAATTATTTTGAAATTTAAATTAATCTATCATAAAGTGCATTCTTCCAGTTTCAATTTAAGCTATTAAACATTAAGAAATTTCAACAGGAAAGCATTCAAATATAATTTTTTATTTAAGCAAATGATTCTTGCCGCTTTTCCCATTAGACTCGGTGCTAATTCCGGCAAGAATTATCTGCTCCGTTAAAATGTTTGTACAGCGCCAATTTATGCAGCGGCAAAATGCTCAAACTGTTAGCCAAATGTTACCGACATAGCAACTGAGACAAACGACACCAGCAATCCTAGCGGCGAAGCATCGGAGCTTGTTGTCAATTAGTACCACCAAGATCCGCTAGAAGGCGCGAGCAGTATCAAACCGAGAAAGCGACTGTCGGTAAATTTGACAAGTTTGACCGTCTTGCCGCTAGGATCGCTGGTGTCGTTTGTCTCGGTTGCTATGTCGGTAACATTTGGCTACAAGTTTGAGCGTTTTGCCGCTGCATGAATTGGCGCTGTACACACATTTTAACGGAGCAGATGATTCTTGCCGGAATTAGAACAGAGTCTTATGGGAAAAACGGTAAAAATCATTTGATTAAATAAAAAAAATATATTTTAGAATCTGGAAGAGTGCACTTTATGATAGATGAATCGCAATTTTAAAATGATAACGTACTGTAAATTAAAATTTCAGAACTATGATTGTTCTGGGGAACAGGTGCTTGAATGTTGAGTTTCAAAGAAATTATTTTTTTATATTTTCTTGTGGAGATTTATCAACTTTTGAGGCCTCAATAAAGGACACAAGGGTTGGGTGTAAAGTACATTCATTTTTCACGAGATATTCCGCAGTTTGACATAGTGAGAGGGTGAGAAAGCATATATTAAATATATTAGTTATAGGCGTGACGGTCGGCGTCAAATATAGGCAAACGCATATACATATATATATTTATAGATGCAAAATAGATGTAATATAAAACAATGGCCATCTTCGGGGCCGTGTTCTATTAACTCTATCGAGGGCTCTGCCCTGCTCTGCCCCATTATCAATATGAACGACCATGTGGTTGGACATGGGTTCGATACGTAAAGGCAGAGAGGAATAATTTCTCTCTGGTAAAGGTAATTTCGACTGATTTGTGCAAAGATCTGTGTATTTCAAAAACTTCTAGCAAAAAGTTGTGCATAACTTGTACATATAAATACAGAGAGTGATAAATATACGAATGCGCATTGAAAACTGATTTTCGTAAGGCCGATTTGAAAGTTTTTATGTGTATGATAAATGATAAATTAATTTGAAATCGTTAATTATCATAGAAATGTCTAAAAGAATGTAATTTTTCAAAAGCTTTCGTCTATTTATTATATGCAAGTAATATAATATAATAATATCAGAGTTGATAATATACAAATTTTTTAAATGCGCCTTTAAGTAGCGCACAGCGCCATCTACAAGCTAACTTAAATTCAAAATTTGCAAACTGTGTACGAACGAAGTGAAACCGTTATTTGTAGTGGTTAGCAAAATATTGTTTGATAAACAATTCCGTTTTCGAATGGCTAAAGTTTTAATATAAAATAAGACGTTGATACGTATACGTTTTGTTGCGTTTTTTAAAATCATGGCAAAGCCCTGCTCTGTTGAAGATGTCGTGGACCAACAGTGTGATAAATTACGATATCTCGAATCTGCAACTTCGTTAGTTCAAAGTATGATTGAATTAAATGTTCATTGCAAAATGTACTTGTAACATTCTTCACCGCTTTACTTATATATTTGTTTTAATCATGTAGAAACTTTTCGCATCGTTCTGGTTATACTAATTCCAATATTTTTGTTTTAGATAAATCTGCATTGAAGGATGAACTCATGGAGATGATCGTAGAAGTCTCAAAGATTTCTAATGGCATTAACGAATTAAGGAAACAATTATGCAAGATTTGTGACCAAAATAAGGAATTTGAGGTAAGAATTTTTTAATAATAAATAGAATTGAATCTCTGTGATTTGAATCTCAAAGGAAGAACCTTATCTTAGAGCTGTAGTTTTATGAAGCTTTTGAGTAAAAGAAGCATAAGACAATAGTTAAGACGTGCGCAGTGCTATACAGATCATAAACAATTGACATTGTATAAATAACAATTTTAGGAATTATTATTACTGATGAACACATTGGATGACAAAATTATTCACATGGAAAGAAATGTTCCGCCTGAATTGATACATAATTACCATCACACCAAGAATGAATTAAACCATGTTCTCAAAGAACTATTATTAGACCATGGAGAGGAATCAACAAATGGTGAGAGCGACATAGAGAGTCAGAAAATATCTCTAATGGAAAACTGCAAGAAAACCTTGTTTAACGAGCCTGATGTTTATCCTACGATAACTTCAATAACTAAAGATGAATTCAGTACAATTCCAAAGTATATTATTGGAAGACAGTCTATAGAGACACTGAATAGTCTGATAGATGCCATTAATCAGGTTTTGAAAGCGAAATATACGCTTTTGTCAATGAGTAAAGCACAAGTTAGAAAGCAAGGCAATATGAATCTCTATCTTCATTATAAGAAACAAGATTTGGATATTTGTACTAAGAATGGTGAGTAGCTTGTACAATATTCGGTTTAAAGTATAGGGGATTTAATTATGTTGTGTTTCAGAGTATTTGTATTTCTTCACTAACGAAGATTACCAAATGTACACAAAAACCAAACTTGACAGGATTAAGTTAAACTTATTGATTGTTCTAAGGCATTGTAAAAGATTAAGGGAACATAGAGTGAAGAATGATCTGCGATATGTTTTAATAACACAATGATAGACACCGTTTTCCAAAAAGTTTGTCATAATTCAGTTCAGTCAAGATAGGTTTAAATATATATATATGTATATATTTGAGATTCAAATCACGAAGATTCAACTTTATTGATTATTAAAAAATTCTTATATTTAATGTATATATATATACATATATTTAAAAACCAATAAAGATGAAATATTACGATTTAATTTGTACAGAAAAGATATATTTTTTATTATAATGTCTACAACAAAGAAAAGATTGTATTGTCTTAAATATTTTAATAAACTAAGGTAGCACAAGATATTGTTTTGTATAATTTATTGTTAACTAATATTCTACCATTATTCTATTTTCTTCATCCAATAAAATGGATGAGCCCGAGATTCGCTTTTGTTCTTGTTGTCGTGACAGCGTGTTTACCTGAAATGCTCTCTGCTAGAAAAATCGGCTCCTCGTTGAATTGTTTTGCAACACGAAGATTCAAGTTTAGTTTGCCATGAAAGAATCTTTACATTATTTCCAAGGAACGAGGTAATCTACTCTGACATTCTTTCCATCCTGCACCCTCCGTTTCAATTCGCTCGCGAGAAAGCGAGAATGAAAGATGAGAATTGATTCCTTATCATTTAACAATACATAAGAATAATCATTCAACCAGAACGTAATAAAAAAATAAAGATGTAAACTAGTAAATTAAGTTATTGTTACTGAAATTATTATTAGGTGTGTAAATGTAATACAACTATTGGAGTATTATGAATTTGTAACTTTCTCAATTTATTGTCTTGCTTGATTCGTTAACAATTTAAATATTATTAGAAAGAAGAAAATATTGATTTTTTTATATTGTATTTCAGATAAATAAATATGCAGTTTTGTAATATGAATATTGGAAAGACAGAATCGATTAGCACATTGAGCGATCATGAAAACGATCTTGATGATTTCGAGGCATCAATCATTTGGTCTCAGGATGAACCATTATCCTCTAATGAGATTTTAGAATTGCCTCCTGATTCTGAGAATCAAAATCATTTGAAATCTCTGTGCCGCTTATGCGCAGGGGAAACCTCTAATCCTGTTTACATTTATTCGGAGTTCGGAGAGTCTTTAAGACTTTTGGACAAGATAAACACATGTTTAAGTGTTAAGGTACCAAGACTAAATTAGGAAACTTTCTTCTGTCACCAGTTTTAATTTTGCGTATGACTTTTAGGTGAAGAAAACTGATCCCCTTCCGAAACAACTTTGTCCCACGTGTGTCGAAAAGATTACTTGGTGTAACGACTTTGATACCCAATGTATCAGAGCTGAGGAGACTCTTATAGATATTCTCAAGCAGAAACATTCTTTTCTAAATATTAAGACTGATGCAAACTGTTCGGAGAACAATGATTCTTGTCCGCTATGCATCGAAGGACGAATGAAAATCTTTGAAGAATCTAAGAGTGATCAAAAGGATATTGACTTGTACGACAGTGACATTGTTCTTGAAAGCAGTGACGAAGAACAAATTCCAAGTGAACTTAGAGCTGACGAAGAAGCTGAAAGTGGAGCCATTACACTGTTTTGTTTGGGAACTAAGCAAAAATATTTGAAATGTGGTGCTTGTATGAACCTTTATCATACGAAGGAAACTCTAGATGAACATAAATGTAAACCCAACTTGCAGTGCACATCCAAGCCATATAAGTGTGATATCTGCCTCGCAACATTCACCTTCGAAGAGCGATTGCAATTTCACCAACATTTTCACAAGGAAACAAAAGCATTATATTGCGAAATTTGCAAGATTACTTTTGGGAAGGAGCAAAAGTTATTTTATCACTACAAGAGGTACAATGATGTTTCATTTTAAATATATGATGTATTTTATTTTGTATATTAATTTTATTATAGGTACCATTGCAAAGATGGCAGAGTATCCTGCTTGCAGTGTGGAAAATTATTTGAAAATCAAGAAGGGCTAAAGAAACACGTTTGCGTGGATGGTAAAACAAGACCTCATGTGTGCGAGGTCTGCTCTAAAGGATTCTGTGATGGGTGAGTTTTTTCAAATGCTTATAATTGGACAGCGAGTCTTTATGCAAAATAAAAATTGTCCAAGTCAACTGTAAGAACCAGAAATTAAACAAAAATGCATTTCCACTTCTAATAATTTTAACAAGAATAATATAACATCATTCAATTCCCCTAATGTCTCTACAGGTTTGTATTCGACCGATCCAGTTTTGTGATAAATGCATAAAATCTGCAGTCTACCTATAATATTATAAAAACGATACTCAATTAAGTTATCCTTATTTTAGATATACTTTGAAGCGTCACGTGGTGACCCATCTCCCAGAGAAGCCGTACAAATGCCCCGAATGCTCAAAAAGCTTCACACAGAAGTCAAGATTGAACAAACACATAGCTGGCCACAGTATCGTTTTAGAAAACAGTCAAATAATTTGGAGGTAATTCTTAATACCCTCACACTACGATTTATTTTAGAGTTATAGTCATTAGGACATCCTTACATTGTTTTATTCTTAAACGATTGTTCCTAAATAATATTTTCTGTATAAAGGTGTGTTCGTTGCGGTGAAGTGTTTGGATCATGCGAGACTGCAGACGAGCATTGCAAATTGCACGAAGAGAAAATTAGTCTCATCGAAGAGTTGCAGACGTTGAAGCTTTACCACTGTGAGTTCTGCAACAGCCACTTTGCAGACATGGACTATCTAAAAGCTCATCGCGACTTGCACATAGTTGAAAAACCATACTCCTGCAACGAGTGCAACTCGTGGTTCAAGTCTTTCGCAGAGGCTGTCCTTCATTGGAAGGAGCATCCGAGAATATTTAAAGTCTTGGTAGTGTTCTTATGCAATATTTGCGATAGGGACGTTAAAGAATTGTCTCTGCTCTACAAGCATAAACAAAAGAGGCATCAGCCGGTGGCTAGAAAGTCGGAGAAGAGTGAAGAGAAGTTTATTTGCGAACTTTGTGGAAGTATTTTTGTGAGCGCTGAAGACTTCCAAGAACATGGGAAGTACAGATGCTCCAAATTCCCCTGTGACATTTGTGGGAGTCTGCTGCCCACTGCGAATTCTTTGAATGCGCATAAAAGGAGACACAGTGGACTCAGACCGTATGTACAAAATTTCGTATTTATTATTGAAAGGGTATTCTTATTTTCGGGGCCATTTTTGCGCGAGTATTTAGGAATTTTTTCAGAAAAATTATTGAACCTTTTGCATTGAGAGTTTGCACAGATATTTACTGATATTTGAAGTACACGTGTGATTTTTTTCAAGTAAATATAATCAGAATTACACGAGTTATATTTTTTTATAACTACGTTAATTTTACAAATGCAAACAAATCCTTTTGTACACATATTCTTTGTATTTTCAGGTATGTTTGCAACATATGTGGGAAGAGTTACACGCAGTCGAGTCACATGTGGACTCACAAAAGGTTCCATATGGGCGTCAAACCGTACGCGTGCGAGTATTGTGATCAGAGATTCACTATAAAACCTGATTTAGCGGATCATACTAGAAAGAAGCATACTAGAGAGAGACCATTTAAGTGCGACGTCTGCAACAAAGCTTTCTTAACGGGTTCCGTTTTCTATCAACATAGATTAATACACAGGGGAGATCGTAGATACAAGTGCCACTATTGCGAGAAAGCGTTCACCAGAACAGAAGCTTTGAATAATCACATCAAGATTCATACTGGCGAGAAACCACATGCGTGTGACGTTTGTGGGAGATGTTTCAGGCAAAAAGGGGACATGAGAAAGCACAGACGTACACGGCATACTGCTAAACAGGACATTAAGTAAACCGAAGTAGAATGACTACCTTTGGAAAAACATTCATTAATTACACTAGCTATGGCAAGCAGTGTATGTATATGAAATCGAATAGTTTACTAATCAGTTCAAACGATACAGATTTGAATATGATTAAATTTGTTTAATTGAGCTCATTTTTCTGGAGGTAGCAATTTTTTGATAGTACATCATACAGTAAGAATAAAACCTTCTGCGCATGTATATCACGTGTTGATAGTCTTTACAACTGCTGTAACGAGATTATTAAACTGTATATAAATAAACAATGATATAGTCTTATCGTCTTAATAAATAAGTTTATGATTAGTATCATCAATTGAATGAATCAATCGTGAGTTTTAATAACTAATTTTTTGAATCGAGAGTATTGATTGATGAATGAAATTGCGAATTTTAATCGATTTGAAGAAAGCCCCGTAATTTGAAATTTTAATCGAGTTTGAAAAAAACGCGCAACGGCAGGTGGGCACAGGTGCGCAGAAGCAACACGTACAGAACAGGTGATACAACCGATGGTCTCGTGATTCACACCACGGAACCTTACGGGTTCTAACAAGTTGCAATCGTCATTGATAAAGGATTGCATATGCCAATGGAGACCGACTGGAATAAAGTCGACACGATGGCGAACGACAGATAAAGAAATATCGAAAGGTGCTCCACGTACCTACGTGTTCTTTCGTAAGTTAACGATGACACTATATACGTTCGAGTCCATTACACTTTGCTTCGCTTAACAATGTCATTTTCCCTCTCAACAGTGCGATAAAATCATTTTTAACGACCATTCCGATACCATTGACGCATCTTCGAGTAATTTTGACAAATGTTTCCAACCGTCATTATTGACATATACATAACCTAGTTGAATTTGACATATGCGTTTCGTCGCGGTAAAAGGTCCAATGTTCAATTTCTCGTGAATTACTGTCTCATTAAAAATAAAAGTCGATACGAAAATTTGCACTCGAATTCGCTGTTTTAATGTTCGATCGAAGATATATTTATAATGGTTCCTTATTTGTGAACGATTCAGTGAATTAAAAATTATGTTGTATTGAAAATATTGTGTATTTACTCTTCAGAGTAGACAGCAGGATGGCGTTTCCACCACTGGTCAGTTCGACACCTCCTCCGCTAGATAATTTTGGGGACTCGGAAGAGGACGAGTTCGGAGACTTTACGACTGGAGGCATAGATGGTAATTATCCGATTGAATTTCCACGAGACTATAAACTTTTTAGTAATTCTAGTATTAAAACAGTAATGCATAGCAGCACATATTTCAATAATAAAAATTCTTTTATAGGACTCTCCGTGTCTTCAGATTCGCCCCATAAGCTTGTAACGCCTGTTCAAACACCATTACCGTCGCAACATGCTTCGCCGAAATTAAATGGTATTTCGGAGTCAATCGAGGATGACTCTCAGCCAGTAGTTTTGAAAGCAACTATCTCAGAAGACCTCTTAATACTTGAAAAAACCGAAAACACTGTGAGTGAGATTAAATTGAAAACAGAGGTTGAAACGATTAACGAGGTAAACAATTGTAAAAGAAACTTGGAGAATGTAAATAACAATGGTATCGAAGACAATAGAGAGAAAAGAGTTTTCAGCGAAGTTGGCTTAATCAGCGAGAGCAGTAGCTGCGGGGAGAGCGAGCAGGAAGCTACCCCTAATAATTTAGAGGATTTAGAACCGTTAAGCCTAGATTTGGGAGATCCGACCGCCGCTCCCGAGATAATTCAACCGCTAGATGATGATTTTTACGAATACGAGCAGTTTGAAGATTCTCAAAATTGGATTTCAAACAATGACGTGCCTACAAACATTTCGAAAACAGATTACTTAGAGTTCCAAGAAGCCGAAGATGTCTCAAGTAATTTAAACAGTTTAAACAAAGACTTCAGTATAGTTGATAAACAGGACGTAAATGTAGAATTCGAGAAACCAGTCGAGCAACCGACTGTAGAAGCTCAATGCACAGCGATCTTAAACGTGCCAGACGAGAGAGATGACTTCGAGGTTGACGCAGGCAACTCAAAACCTGCGAACATAGAACAGTTTCATGATTCTGTCGAAGAAAACCCTCCGAGTGTCAGTGAACTGAAGGATGAATTTACAAATAGAAGCCCAGCTGAACTAGAGGAGATTGCTGATGAATTCTACGAGTTTTCTGAAGCGAAACCAATGAGTGTTGAAAACGATTTTCTATCTTCTGAACCACTGCCAGTTATTTCCAGGTGTTCGAACGAGGAGTTCGGTGACTTCGAGTGTGATACCACGTTAGAGACTTCCACTAGGACTTTTCAACTTGAGGTCCACAGCTTTCCCGAAGCAACAGAAGAGAATGAACGGCAAAATGATCTAGAAGCTGAAGACGACGATTTTGGCGACTTCACGAACTTCACTGATCAAACCAAATTCGAGAAAGTTCATGAAACAAACGTACCTGATAAAGAGGAGGACGACGATTTCGGAGACTTCAATGATTTCGAGTCAGCATTCCAACAACCCGAAGTGGAACCTCCACCGATTAGCCTAAAGGAATCAATATCTCGAATAGAGAATAAAAATGTAAGCTGTTTGTGTGTTCATTTATTTCTATTATGTCAGAAATTAATTGGGAACATGTTCCACAGGCGGCCAATAAAATAGAAGACATAATAACAACGATGTTCCCGGCCGGCACGGAAGAGTGCGAAATTCAAATACAAACACTGATAAGTCAGGCAGATAAAGTTTGGCACAGTATTAAGAGCGTTGAGGAAACAAACGCTTTGACGTATCAGTGGGCAAATAGTACTAGCAACAATGTACTCTTAAATTCCCTCGGCATTGATTCGCGGAATATTGTAAGTAATGTGACAAATGAATTAATATTTGGAAGTAACAACGCGATACTTGCAGTTATTTGGTCCAAGGTGGAATCCAAACGTCCCGAGATTTGCCGCGAACCTTGGCTTCACTCCTCTAGAGCCAATTAAGGCTACCGTGGAAACTCAACCGACTGCAATGACAAGTACGAGCAAATGTCAAAGTACGAATAACTCGGAAGTAAGTGTTCTATAGCCTTTAAGGATTATTTATAGTACTGTCCAACAAATTTGAACTCTGTGCGTTGGAACAGTATGATCTTGAAACCAAACAATGTCGTAATTATTAATATTAAATATCCGTTAGGAAGTACCTGCTGCTCAATTTGACTGGAATAGTTCCGGACTTGTTAATCCTTTAGAAGCTAGTAAGTATCAAACATGATATACGCTGTTGCCATATTATTTCACTATATTGCTTTGAATATTCATTCGAATAGAGACTAGATTATCATAAACTACTCAACAAATGTATTTTTTTTTTCTTTGCCAGTATATTATTGAAATAGAAGTGTTCACTGCTTCCGTTCGATCACGTTGCTTTCACGAAAAAAAAATTGTTATTTAATTACTTGCTTCCGCACTGGGTAAAACAATTTTGATGGATCATATAATCTAGGTGGTGGGTTATCCGCTCTTCTACCTTTGGACTTTCTGTGCCCTTTCGATCCTCTACTAACATCCCACAGTTCCACCAACTCTGAATCCTATCGTCGGCCAAGTAGCGCAAGGAATCCTGTTAATCATCGTAAGTGTTGGGCTTGGTATTCTGTAACTTGTACACTGTAGCTAGAAACTACGAGAACTAGTCAGTTATTTGTGTGTTGCTTACGTGTTCTAATCCACGTTTAAAACCATCAACCTGGTAACACATTTTTATAAAACAGATGCCTCAGAAGTGAGCATCAGTCGAGAACGGTGCAACTCGGTCTCGAAGACAGAGACGATCGAGTCCCTGGAGAACGACATTCTGAAGTCGCAGAAGCGTTCGCAGCCTTCGAAGATGATTGAACCGTTACCAGCACCCCGTCCAGCAGACTGGAAGAGGAAATCCGACCTTGACCCTGGACACAAGCCAAGGAACAGTGGTTCACAGCGCAACGTTCCAATGGAAAAGCATTTCTCAACAAACGAGAAGCATGCAGCAACTGACAGACAATTCGTGTCGTCGGAGAAGCAATACTCGTCCGTAGAAAAACAGTATTTGCCGGAGAAAACGAGCTCGGGGGACATGTATCGAGGGAAGTCTGTGAACAAGAGGTCCTCGGGGTCCGAACACGTGGTAATGGACAGGTTTGGCCGCGTTATGCCGATACAAGCGGAAACCGCTCGTGTACTGAACCGGCTACCGGACCTTTCGTTTCTCAATGCCAGAACTCTGTTGCTCGACCGCGACCATAAACAGATCGCCTGCGAGCTTGGTGTTATGAGTCGCAAGATGCCCGGCTGAGTAACGTCGGTCTGAGCGCGAGTTTGAAAGGTCAAGACATCCGATATATCTCTACCCTGTGGACGCATCGATGTGTGGCGTAGAAACGAAGGAAACAAAAACGACGTTCCGTTAAACCTTTCAAATCCGTGCTTGGACCGACCTCCGATCCCAGCCTGTTCCCCCTTGAGACACCGACTGCTAAGGTATTCTGTACTCTACTCATGAAACAGGGAGATAATCGTTCACAGAAAGGGAGCAGTTTCCAACTTCAATAATCTCTTCCAAGATCATCTCGAGCAGTCTCTTAATTACAGGGTTTGAAAACTGTTATTGGATATAGAAGTTATTCGTAATAAAGGTTCTTCATAATCGTTTTAATCAGAACCTTTATATAACAGTTTTAAACAGTTATTTTCGGGACCGTTTCAAGCTCTGGTCCTGAAGGTTCTAGTTAAGCTCATTGTTTACTGGATATCATCAGAACAAGTTTCCACAGAAGTACACAATTATTCTGAACACTGCATTCAATATGATAACGAGCCCTAACTAAAACCTTCGCAATACCACTCGGATGACCATGGCAACATATTAAATAGAAGATCGCACCCTTTCTGCGAATATTTATCAAAAGGGATTCTGTATGAAGTGTATCTACAAAGTACAACTTGTCCACAGTATTTCCCCCATAGCATCGCATTCTACCCCCTCCACGTCATGTTTGTATATCCCACCTAGCTAGACCGCAGCCAATCAGGACGATCTTAAAGTAGCTTCCCCTACTCCGAAATATCTTGCTGTGCCTGCCCAGTTCCGCGACGTTACGGGGGAAATACTGTGTTTCGAAAAAAGGAAACAGTGAAGTGATAGTGATACTCTGTGGTACAGATCTTCTGCCCTTTTTGCACGACATGATGTGTGAAATAGGAAATATTTACTTTGTTCACGAAATGGAGTCAAGACTGCAGCATCGGATGTTTGAGTTTTGTAGAGTATGTATGATTTTAATCCTGAAGGTATTTATAGCGTAAACATCACTTAGAACATGTGATATACGTAGGTTTTATATGTAGTAGACGCTCGATAAGCAGCTGGTCATTCTATTAAAATGTTTTCATAGGTTATTCAAACAATTGCTAATTGAACTACCGTGTAATTATAATTCAAGCAATTCAATTGTTGCTGTACGTAATTGTGTTCCCAATAGCATATTTATGACTGTAGTAAAAAAACAAACAGATAAGCAGTGACCGCAGCTGCTTATTGAGCGTCCGCTGTACAGTTCTATTCCGTTTAGAGTTGTATGTAGCACCTTTCACCTTGTTTTCGTTAATTTTGTACTTGTACCGATCCGGTAGGCAATTAACACTTAAATAAGACGTGGACCAATTTATAGTTTAGCGTGGCAACGTGAGTTTACATTTCTGGGTCATGTTTCTTAGACGCATCGTGTAGAGTCGACAAGCATCGTGTACTTATCGTTAGCTTTTCGTGCGCGCATTGACTCTGTTCTGTGGACAAGGTGTAGAGGTGTGCAAGTCAGTGGCGCAGCCAGAAAACTTGGGATGGAGGCATGCGATGGCGCATGAAACATGTACATATATGTATGTATACAAATGAAACTGACAACATTACAATTTACTACTCTTATAAATTGAAGAAAAGGGGAGTATGTACTTTAAAAGCGATACCATATTTTCTAGAATGTTTGTGTTCGACTGTGTCTCCATGTACACCTGTTCGCAAATGTCTGGCATGAGTATTACCGTGGTACACTTTATTCGCATCCTCATTTCTACCGTAATCGTGCAATCGGATTTCTGTGTGGAACGAGCAACTCATATCAGTAAAAATATATTTCCATATCACTTCATGTAGCGTGTCACCTGATTGGAATAAATAGACAGTGTTTTTCATTAATTTCAAAATACGAGAAATGAGACGACGAAGTACTTGTGTGTGTGAAGAGAGTTCAATGGGAACCGCAGATGTTAGCCTTCGGTGAATACAATGTATGCTTCTTCTATACATATATATATATAATTCATAGCAGTTAATCCCGTTTTTCCACGTATATTCCCAGTAATGTGTGGTTCTGCACTCTCTGGCCGCGCCACAGGTGCATGTAGCGATATTCGAGAATGAACTCTAACGTTCGAGTCTAGACTTAATAAACTAACAATTATCGTTGAAGGGAATTGTCTTGGATATTGTCGGCGTTCAAAGTGACTTAAATGAAGTAACGATTAAGAAGAAAATTGTAGATAAATATAAATTGTTCAAGTATACAACCGTTTGGTGAGAAACTTAATAGAAGATGCTGATATATTCAACATTCGTTGATTGTTGTTCCTTTCGGTAGGCTGACTGTCCTTGTCATAGTCTGATCATTCCAAAGTTCGCGTAAATATATTTTAAGAGGAGGGCGATCGGTTCAGGATTTGAAATTGAGACGATTATAAAAAGTGGAGGAAATTATATATATATAGATTTCAATTCCAGTTGTTCTTTAATATGTTGTCTTGTATTCTGAGAGATTTCAGAACACTAGGTTTACGGACCATTGAAACTGACTATTTTACATTACTTTATAAAAACTATTTTTTTTATAATATATACTCAAAGAAATAAATTTGTTAAATTATGGATGCATTTTTACGATCTTAATAATCATAAATTAAAAATATTAAAACACGTCATTTTGACGCGTCCCGTAAACCTGGAGTTAATGTATATTATTTATAAGTGTAGGCTTAAATGTTGTACTATCGATATTGTGAGCATTTTGTTGTAGATTCTATTTCCTGATCTTTTGAAGTTTCACTTGTTACAACAAAATAAACTCTCTACTTGCAGGAAGTAGTGATATTCTTTTAATAATCGTCTCAATTGAGGATAATTCAATTGATATTACTTGTTTATGATATTTAAAAGTCTTCTACAAAGAGATAATGGTTACAAACAAACACGATGTAATGTAATTGGTGAAGTGTTTTATTGATACTTGTAGCTTTTCATATTCGAAATTATTAAGATGTTCTAATAAGAAATTTGTTCGTGACTAATATTGATTCTAAAAACAACTTTCTAAAAATGATTCCAGCTCTTCTTTCCATATGATAATATTTCTGAATAAATATTGTGTTAATCATGTTTCAGAATTTCTCATTTCTTTATATTGATATGTATATTTAAAAATGATTAAATTGAGCGAAACCCGAGTGCAATTTTTAGACAAAAGGTCTTGCATTCAGATAATTTTTAATTTATTTAAAGAAATTAAGGATCTAAAATTGAATCACACCACACGTGACAGAGTAGACTTTAATTAAAAGGAAACCATCAAAGAAAGGTGTAATATGTTGTTTTTCATTGAGGAAATGAAATAGTGACGCGTGCCAGTAGGTATTGCCAGTGATTCTCAATCTCAATGATTAACATTCCCCTAAGCACAGGCTGTCTCCATAGTGTTATGTGTATAAAAATCATTTTATAGAACATCAACATGGAATTCGCAGATAAATCGCAAAAAATTCGCAAACATGAAAATTCCTTATTTAACACTCAAAGTGCCGTGTTCTAATATTTTGAATTTCCTATTGAAATTCTAAAGATGTATATTGATTATTCAACAAATTTATTTCTTTGGGTATATATTATTAAAAAAATGGTTAAATATTTGGATAGAGACATTCTCGTTCAGTGTTCCGTAAATATATATGCTGTTAAATTACTATACTGAGGATTACGATGATTTGTAGATTACTATAGGGGGGGGTGGAGGTAGAAAAATTTGCAAAAATTGATAATGGAATGGAAAAGTTGGAGATTTGTTGAGAAGTGATGGGAACAGGTGGGGACGCGAAGGAAATAGGTGGATTGTGATTCAGGCACTCGAATCGTGCCCATCACTATACGTCAGGCGGAGTCATGCGCCGACTGGTACAGCCAGGTACCAAATGCCACAAGGTCACGACACGTATACACGCGAGAGAGGGCGCGCTAGCCTAAGGAGCGAAAGAGAGACGGACAGATAGAAGAAGAGAGAAGAAACGAGACCTTTATTGTGCGGCTCGGTCTTGCACCGGGTAAGGTGCGCAGCCAATGAACAGTGAAATAACAGGTGAAAGAACACACACGTCGCGTCGGAGATGCCTTGTTCCCGAACGGAATACATTTTTCGAAATTGTCCGTCGCTCGCGTTGAATTCAAATGATTCGCAACACACAATTAAAACGCTCTCTCGCGTTATTGCCACGTCGCACTGATGTTTTCCATTTTCACAGCGACGATGCTACAACCATATATAAATATAGATATTTGTTTCTCGTTAATTTTTCCAGTTAATTTTTTGAACAGTCTTAAGAGAAAATTGAGCTGGAACGCGCGATCGGTGGGCTAATTTCACGGTTGCAAGTGGCATCTTCCTCAATTGTCTAAACAGGATGTACCAGCAATTGGGGTAAGACGCCGTGCATGATACAAAGAGACCTTAAAAAAAACCGTGATTCATTCGTAATGGCCTGATGCATTTAAACCATGGGATGATTTGATCGTTTTCACCATTTCTGACTAGTAGTCGCGATTTAGCCGACACGAATCATTCTGCGAGACACTGCAGCGCTTTTAAGCGTTATTGCTAATTATTAAACTGACGATTTAAATTAATTATAATGACATGTACAGTCATTCGTATAATTGATGGCGCACACTTTTTAAATCGGAATAACTTTTTTATAAATAGTTCCAGATTGAAATTACAATAGGGTAACTGCACCAGTGAATGAACATTTAAAAATTTGTTCAGAAAGATATTTTATTTAAAAAAAAAATATGTGAATTAATAGAATCTCATATATACCAAATGGCTCCCTATACTCCCTATCATCAAAAATAAATGAACACAAATAAAATGAAATTATTATTATTCGTCTTTGTTAAACGTTAAATAAAAAATATAAAAAATACCAGTCAATGAACACTAAATTCTAGTAATTGAACAATGATGGAAAAGCAAAAAATACAAAAATACAAAAGCGTTCATTTACTGGTGCAGTTACCCTAGCTGATGGAAGATCTATTTAAAAAATCTTTAGCCATGAACCCATAGACTTTCCAAAAATTATGGGCTAATCTCGCCGGTAGAGACTGCAACGGGAATTGCAGGGCTGATAAAATGGTCCGTAATTCCAGACGAAAAGGAAGTGCGGGAACGGCGAGTCACGTCTCTCTCCGGACAATAGGAAAGGTCGATCACTATGGCTGTGGTGGCATTTGCCTCGACTAATAAACGCGTTTGCGAGAAAACGCAGGAGTCGGGCTCGGTGTCGTTCTCTCAAGCGGCACCGCCGGGCACGGACGGCACGAGTTCACCGGTACAACTTCATTCACGAACAGTGTCCTGCATGCCAAGACAAATTACGGGCTTCCCTTTCGTGCATTCACTGGCTCAAAAAAATGGCACACCCTATCCCCTCTCGCGACAATATCAACTAAAACAATAACACACTGACACGGTTCACATTTCCAACCATATTTCACAATTCAGAAACATTTATAACTAGACTGTGGACTTTATGCAAAAAGTCTCTGCATCAATTACAAGGTATTGAAACCAAATAACAAAGTTTCTTCCTTTAATAATTCTAATCTTCCGTCTGCAATATACAGGGTGTTCATTTGAAAACTTTCCAGCCGAATATCTCGAAAAATATGAAAGATATTAAAAAAGTGTAAAACACGTGTCCAAGGATTTCGAGGGGGAAAGGGGGGAATAAAAAAAGTGCGCGAATAAAAAAAAGTATCCTACGAAAATTATTGGTCTTTTTACGTACAATAAGATCCCATAATAAAAAATATAGGTTTCAATTTGAAAAACAAAGTTGACCTTCAAATGACCTTGAAAACGCCACCCAATAAAAAAACTGATACTGCCCCCCTCTTTCCCCCTCGAAATCCTTGGACACGTGTTTTACACTTTTTAAATATCTTTCATATTTTTCGAGATATTCGGCTGGAAAGTTTTCAAATGAACACCCTGTATAAGCTGACTACAATATGATGATACTTTGAAATCAATGGATCAATATTGCTCGACATAAAATATTTTATTCGACGAAACTCGGGTTGTTTTACCCTAAAATACTGTTTACGATTTTCTTAGAATTGTACACAATTAATTGGTATAAATATTTGATAGGGAAGTCGGGTTTCGTCGAATATATGAAGCAAATGGTATTTTCAGTCGTCGAATCTAGAGGCAACGACCCCATACATTGTATGTATACACATATCCTAAGCGATTTGTCTTGCCGGACGATTGGGGATAATAAAACGACCGAATAAAAATTATAGCAGGTTCTTAAATGGAACGCAGGTGGAATCGGTTAGTTTGTATATGAACGGCTCCAAGGAATCCGGAGGACAGGCGCAGGTGAAGGAATGCGTTCGGGTCGCAGAAAAACCCACGAAATCTTGGAAGGGACGGTGTTCCACGGGTCAGGTAGGCTCATCATGTTTACATTCGTGTGCCCCAGGCGTTTGTTTCCAGGAACAGGTAGACTGGAGATGCACCTGAAACTATGTTTTCCTTTAGAGACGTAACGCGAGTCTAACCGCGAATGTAAAATGCGATACAAATAAATAATCTGCTTGGAGCTTCAAATACGACTGTTTTTTTTACAAACACCGCTCTTATATGGAATGAAATGCGCAGTCATTCCATACACAGAGGGTCCTTGAACGAGGCTCAACGCAATTTTTAGCGAAACAGTGAATGCATTCGCACGAACTTTAAAATTATTGCAAATAATTGATGTAAACAATTTTTATTTTGCGTAAAGATCCGCAGAATATTCATAATCCTGTTGTAACGACAGAAAGAAACAAGTTTTATTTTTATTTCAGCTTGACGTTATTTTAGTCAATTCATACTAAATATGTTGGGCATGAACACCAATAAATTGCCTAATTCGGTAAGTCAAGAAAAAAATGCAAATCACCCGCTGTGCGAGCCGAGATTTCAAAAACCGACGTAAAAAAAAAGGATCGCTATAATTCTCTAATTCCGTGTGATATTAGATCGTGTCGAACAATTAGTGGACACGACTGTGTTCATAATTCCACGATCAATTATTCCCCAGTGATTGAATTTTACGTCATATTTAACATTCGTGTCACAACTTTCGCAGGTATGTATTCAGTCCCCAGACGCAGTCGCGGCGCGGCGCAAGATTTACCACACGTGGTCCTTACAGAACCCCTTCCCGGCGCATGCGTACCAGCCGTCGCCTCGAGAAGCCCTTCCAGCGGGTGCGTGCGCGCACAGAGCCAGTCAGTCGTTCGCTGACCGCGGCCGCGTGAATACCGACCGCGCGAGCCATGAACTGAACCAGACCTAGGGTACCGCTCGTGCCTCTCGCGTCCTTTTTTTTTATATATATACATATATATAATTTCCTCAACACTATTTCTGCACAGAGGAAAATTACACGTGTTCCCCAGGGGAAAACCAAAGAAAGATACCTTGGAACGATTTGTTCTACGACTGTTCGAGAGACTTGCTTTTTGGGAGTCCCGATTCTGACGCTTCGCGTTTCGGGACACGGCAAAGTGTACACACCACTGTCTTTGGAGAGATCAGTCGTCGTTGGTGTCGAAAGAGAGAGAGAGAGGACACACAGTGGAGACGACAATTGCAGTGTTGAACGGTGCGCGGTGAGAGAAGGACGGTGCGATGGCAGTGGCTGCGGGGCCACGCCGGCCACGCACGCTCCTCCTTGACGGCATACGCGCTTCCGGGAATACGCTCGGAATAAGAACTCTGTGCCCGGTCTTCGGTGGACTTCCGCTGATCCTAGTCCTCCTCGGTGTCTCGCAGGTGGCCGCCATCAGGCTCGGTAAGTGATAGCCGCCTCCTCAGCGTCGCTACGGGGCCCAGGGAAATTAGCATATAATACATCTAACCTTCGTGCCTGCCGTTCGACTCGCGAATCCCCTGTACTCTCGCGGACGCGGCGCACAATGGGGTATCTGGCCCGAAAAGTTGACAAAAAGTCGATCTAACAAATTTTTGCGACATACGTAAAATTAACGTTATCCAAGATAAGCGCTTTGATTCTTAACCACTTTTTGTAACGTCATTCACTTATTAACGATTTTTGAAATGAGAATTGTTTACATTTTTGCATGAAAGAAGCTTTTCAGGTATGTATGTATTGCACTTTCAAACTCTTTCGTGCATTTTCGAAGGTTCAAGTATTATATAATGGCGAAAAATACTTAGCATTCGCTTTCGCCGGAATTTATCTAGTTGAATAATAGCTCCCGTTAATTAGATCTCGATCGTGCGAATAAAATAGTCTCTGTCGCTCTAGATAAGGATTTATGATATACTTTATCAAGACAACATTATTTTTTTGTACCCATACGTTGTAAATTCCCGCAGCTAAAAATGCAAAGGAACAAAACACTAAAAGAGTTTAAGATCACTCCATTTTATTAAATAAATTTCTATGTAATTCTTGTTTTCGGAACCTTAATCTCGGGGCTTCGAGTCTAAACAGCTTGCTTTCTCCAAGTTTTTATTTTGCGATAGCTTTGTTGAGCAATGAAGTATATCTGTCGAGTATCAGCGTCCCGAGAAGTCGTTTGTGTTTTGGTGCGAGAGAAACGTTACACTGCAACAAAAGAGAAAGAACAGTATAAAAAAAACGTTCGTTCGTCGCTGACTGTCGACCGTCGTTCGCTACCATTCCGCGAACTTTCATGTCAACTAATTACCAATTGTACAAAGTCAGACACCCGCACACTCTCGGGGCCCGCTTTTGTCCTGGCGTTTGAATGGAGATTTGTTGTGTGTTGCTCGTACGAACCAAGAGGCAATTGAATTTCTTTTTTTTTCACCTCCCCTCACCTCTTTCTCCGTGCACCTCTCACAGTTTATATTTCGTGGTCGGCAAAAAGCCTCTTTTGTCGGAACGATTTGTGTTCCTAGAATAGCAGCCGACGACGCATTCAACGCAAAACCGTGATTGCCTCTTCTTTTTCTGCTCCCTTGATTGTGCTTTTTTAACAAGTGACCATACACACGCGACGATTAACGCGTAATTGTTGATAATCCGAGGAAGGAACTGATGATACGCTCTGCCGAAAGAATTATCGATGATGTAATCCTCTATGACCACGGAATTACTTGCGTGTGACCCCCTTCAAGGTCGTCGCCGGAGTTTTGTATGCGATACTTTTCTTCCTGTTACAAGATGTGAACGTTCGATTCTTTTTCTCCTTGAATTGAAAAAAGCAAAGAATATATATGATGTAGCAAAATTCCAAACTAAATTGACTTTAAATTGTATTTAATTTTGTCCGTAAAAAATTTATAGTGTTGTTAAACGAGCGAATGGCTTGAATAAGCCACTCACTTCTTTATGGTTATATACCTGGGTAGTATAAATTTTGTTCTGACCAATTGGAATTTTTTCAAAAATTTTTTTCACGTCAGTTAGGAAGTTATAATCATTCTGACATCTCGAAAAAAAATTATAGTCATTTAAGACTCTGATTTAAACATTTCCGACATCCTGCGGTGCAGCCTCTAATATCAAATTTTAAGAAAGAAATTGCCGCACAAGCGTGAAATTCCAAGAACCATCACTGCGGTACCTAAAGTACCATTCCAGATAATTCTAGTCCAGTAAAACAGATTCGCAGTCGCGATAGCAACGTTTTTGCATGGGAGCATCTCTCGCGCCGTTGCTTTCTCCGCTCCCCGCTAGGTGTGCGACTTATCGCGTGCTTTTCCTTTGGTGTCCGACTTTTTAAAAATCCCACCTCGCTCGAGAATGCAGCTAACGAATCGAGTGGAATTTACCGTTAGCCGTTTAGCGCGCGATTTTTCTTTCACACGGCAAAATCCTAATTTCCCTAGATTGGTCTCGACGACAGTCGGCCGGCCACCGTTCTAGAATAGAAAAGTTGGTTTTTTTTTATTTTGCACACCCTTTACATATATTTCTCATTTGTACAGGGTGGTCCAAAAGTTACTAGATCATTGAAAAATAATTTTTTTTAAATTGTCTGGTGACTTTTCAGTCAGCCTGGACAATTCCTATTCATCGTATGTTTGTCTTGCGTGTACGTTGATAAATCCGCGGAAAATGAAAAAAAAAGCAAAACGAACGAGATTAACATTAGTTTTTATTTTGCGTAGCAGGAAGTACCTTCGGAATATTAAGCGACTCGTGAGAGGAATCAGAATGGTAAACATTAACCTCGGGATTCGAAGGTGGCCTCTAAGGAAGGCAAAACGTAAGTACCGACCTTTCCGGATAGCCAAGTTTAAATTTAACCGTGGACGAATCTCGTTGGCCGTCTACCTGCACGGTTGCAATTAAACTGGAGTGCTTAGAGTGGTAGCAAACTCCGAAATGGCCAAAAAACACTATCACAGGATAGTATTTCAATTCAAATTTTTATTATTTGCAAGTTGGCACTGAAACTTGGTTCGGTTGGTACTAGAACGTTTTATCTCATAAACGGAATTCGATTGTTATTATTTGTCGGTTGGTACTTACGTTTAGCATATTCATCGCCGGAATAGTCTAAAAGACACGAATTAGTTAAAATTGTAGTATTCAATTTTTCATTGGTTTCAATCCCTTCTCACCGAGTATTTTTCCTGTCGAAAATAGTGGCGACCGAAGTTTCCATGTTTGTCCGATTTATGACATGTCCACAGGGGAAATTACGTTTACCGTGTTTGCGGAGTATACCAGTGCTGCCACACGAGTGAGAAAAAATACACAGGTCCGTGTGGACGTGTTTTCTTATTCAATCCCTAATCCGTATGAAGTAGAAGTGACGAAGGCTCTGAGGGATCGTGTACGACCGGCAAACGAAATAAACACGGACAAACTCTCGCGTGGCCACGCAATCTGTTCGAAACCGGTTCCATGTCGCGCGCGGCGTTTCTGTAGTATAGTAAGCCGATCGGGGACTTTTCGAGAACCGAAAGAGATGTGTGCACCGTTCGTGGAAACTCTATCCTTCTCGATTTTCAAAATTACCTCCGCAAACCTAAATAGTTCCATGAAATTTCGCTAACCTCATTATCGAATCTCGGGTGACAGCGTACGTACCGAGGGAACGGTAGTCACGTGACTTTCCCTAGAATTTCCCTAGAATACCCTAGAAATTTGGCCGAAACTTGGGTTTGCGGGAATACATTTGACGTCTTTATACGAGCAAATTTTGAGCTGCATAAAGGCTCGTTTGATAGAGGAAGGTTCAGCGCATTGTGCCCTGCTTATGATAGCAGTAATAAAACTCTTTTTGTGACAGAAAAATACATTGGATTCTGCGGTTGTTTTCTCGACTTTTTTCCCTACTTTGCAGACTCATATTATTAGATGTCAACATAATCTCGTTACATCATAAGCAGGGCACTATGCGCTGAACCTTCCTCTATCAAATGAGCCTTTATACAGTTCAAAATTTGCTTGTATAAGGACGTCAAATGTATTCCCGCAAACCCAAGTTTCGGCCAGATTTCTAGGGTATTCTTGGGAAATTCTAGGGAGTCTCGAGGCGGCCGTTCCCGTTATATAATTCGTGAAGTTTGTGCTGTTTCGAATTTCTATGGTCCAATTCGTTCCTTACTCCACAGATTCATCGAACACCGAATGTGTCAGGGCCGGAATATTTGATTCGAAAAGTTTCGAATCTTGCTAACCTCAAAATGGCGGCACTTGTGTCTTGATATTCAAAGATACCAAAAATTACGTCTCGATTTCACTCGATCGTGTTCGAGAATCGAAATTTCGATTCGAAATTTGACAGGTTGCGATAAATCGACCTCTTCCGAGAACTTTCATGCGACAATTGGATTTTTCGTATAGACCGGGTGTAATTTCGGCAGGAATAGTCGAATGATCGATACGATCGAGACGAGACGCCGGCCACACATCCGAGTTTAATGGAGAGAGGAAAAACCGGTTTTTCGAACTCGTAGTAAACACGACCAACAGAATGCACCGAATTCTCGAGGATTCTCGCAGCGTCCTCTCCACACTCTCTTCTACCAAAATTTTCCCTGATTCTTTTCAGAATATTTTTCCCGCCATGATCTCCATCTGGCGCGCACGTTCGCAAACGCTTCTTTATCGACGAAATTTGAAAACCTCTTTTTCCCGCCGTTAGTTCGTACAACGCACTCTCTACTATCTCAGTGAAACTGCACGAATCTGTCTGATGAGAAGATTAACCTGATTTCGGGAATGATTTATTGGCCGTAAACGAAGCCAAATATTTGTCAGATGGCAGAGCCGTCGAGGTAATTCGTTCTCCCCAGTTAACAGGCTTAACCTTACGCCGTTTTATTATTCTCAATTAACTGTTATACACCGTGTACAAATTGCTGGGCTGCTATTATCGGTCGTCCAGAAGGAAATCTAATTAACGAGCTTCTCGCTTGGAAATGCGCCGCTTTATCGAGATATCGCATGTTGTCATCTGAATGAAAATTTCGTTGCGCAGACCGAGTGCGCGCACGGGTCCCCGGGGATTTAAATGCCCCGGCCTTGAAAGGTTAAACGTCAGTTCAGGGTGATCGGAGATCGAGACTTATCGGTAGATTATTCGGAGAAAAAGCCGGCAAAGTAGGGAAAAGTGGATTGTGTCAGAAATTCTGTGAAAGACCTTGTTTACGAAACATGATTTCTGGGATCCGCAAGAGATTATGGCGCCGCGAGAAAAACGAACCGGATACGATCTCTGCACCCTTCGTTTCTAAGGTTAGTGTGCACTTAGAAATTAAAAAATTCACAATAAGGTACATTCTAGAATATAAAACACTGATTTTTGAAATTTACATATGGAACAGGCTTTAGTATTTTTTATTCATCTAGGGGATGGACACGGATTTTGAGGTTAGGGATTCAAGACATTCTTCTCGATATCTGGGAAACTACTCGTCTTCGAAAGAAAATTTTGTCTGCATAAAAAATGTGTATTAATGGCAAATTTATATAAGTTGACAGTTTCTCAAGTTAGTAGTTTGTTTAAAGAATAGTGTTTTTAACATATCCTTCAGGAAATATTTGAGTGACATTTTTTGGGGAATATGTTTTAAAGGGTGGGGGTTTAAGTTTTTTTTAGTTGATTATGACCATTGGCAACACGTATTACGATACGTGGGTCACCCTTCGTACGCGATAGCAGAGATCATCGAACCAACGAAAAAAGAAAAAAGAAAGAGCTTTGTGTGTGTGTGTGTGTGTGTGTGTGTGTGTGTGTGTGTGTGTAACTCGACGCCGTTCGACGTTGTTGTGAGAACGCGGTATTGTGTTTCGACGCGTGGCTCTCTTCGAGATATAACTTTCCGTGTCTCGAGAAACGTTGGGAACAGGACTGACGAAACGGTAAAAATAGAACTGATTTGGTTAGACACCGGCAAAGGAAATTATTCCGAGAGAAAACTAGTAGAACTTAATGAAGAAGCGGGGTTAGCTATGCCGCGGCACTAACAAGGGAACGTTCCGTACTATTCCCATTTTATGCGTAGAAAGAGCTCCTCGCTGACATATTCCTCACACGTTCTCTCCCAATCGTCGTCCATATTGAAGGGGTGTGAACTACCCCTTAATGACAGTACATATGTTTGGTTGAATATCTCCTAAACCATTGAAGCTTGAAAAAAGTTGTAAATAACAAAATTGTACATTCTTTAACGAGGAATCCACCCGTGCAAGTAGATTTTTAAAAAATCCATTTGTTTAAATGACGTATAAAAATTGACGTTCACAAATTTCTCGATTCGCCGACTGTCATTCCGAACATTGTCCTTTTTAATTATTCGGTGTGCACGCATTATACTTACGATTTTATACTTTTTCAACAGTGTTCACGGAAACTAGTGTCCAAATTTGGAACGCTTCCCCGACCAATTTCGAATTCAGCTTCACGATCCGTGACTTTAATGGAGCCTGAATGACACTGATTATCCAATCATCTATTAATACTACGAGTTTTTCTTTGCGTCGTTAAACAGCGTTGCGAACGTTTTATCGCGGACGAGCACTTACTCGGAACAAACGATTTGGTATTGATCAATGAACCACTTGTATCGGAACAATTTTATTCATCGTTTACTATTATCGTTAGTGAACTAAATCTTATTAGTACCCAGGTGCCATTTAAAATGATTTTTATTTTATTTGTTTGGGCTGGGCGAAATATCAAACACCCTGATCAATTCATTAGAATTTTTAAGAAGACAGTAGATAAATGATTTGTCCAGTTGAATAACATAATATTTATAATTTATCTTTGTCTCTGTTATTATAAAAATATCCAGAACAATTTGCATTAAAAATTGGCAGTCTAATAGAGACTGTGATAATTGTTAATTTTGTGGATCCTCGTTGCAACGAAAAAACTGTCAGGTTTTTCAGGGGATCGGACAAGTGTCGGTGAAGTAGTCAATGCGTTAAAGTGGCAATTCCATTGGTCGCGAGTCGAGTAGAAAATTGCGTTACGCGCGTCGACGCGGCTGTCTTCTTCCCGAACAAGGGGAGATAAACTTTCTCCTTCTTTGGAAGAAGGAAGAAGGAATCAGAGCTTGCAAACTCAGGCAACTCTCGAGTGCAAGGCTCCTCGGGTTTCATCGACCCACTGATTCGTGCCACTTCTTTTCCTCGTGCTAATAACTGCACGCCGCCGTGTGCACGAGGATCCTCTGCCAGATATCGGTCATTGCAATTGCCAAACCGAAAAGGACATCGACCGATCAATTTAACCCTTTACGTTCTGAATGATCGTTCTCGCTTTTTAGTACCCTCTCGATTCGAAATAATGTCCCTTTGCGTGTGAAAAGTATCGTCTTCATCGTGTACAAAATTTTTTTTTTTTTAATTTTTAATTATTTTTTTGTGAAACATTTACCGACACATTTGGGACGTTTTTCTGATTGAAACGATACCAAACACGATACCATTTGGATTCTATTTGCTCGTGTAATCCACGATATAGTAGAACCTCGCTTATCCGAATTAATTGGTGGAACGTGAGAATCGTGGATTAAACAATTAAATGCGATCCAAAGTGTATCGTGCTTGGACTCGTTTTAATCGGAAATATGTCGCGAATACGTCGGTAAACAATAATTAATTAAATCGTACAATTATGATATTGAACGTCTGATAATTTATTAAATCGTACAATTATAATATCGAAAGCCTGCCAGTTAATTGAATCATACAATTATATAATTGAGAGCTTAATAATTAATTGAATCGTGTAATTATAATATCGTAAGCTTACTAATTAGCTAAGATTATAATTTCAAGAGTTCAATAATTATTTGAGTGGTACGATTATAGTATCGAATGCTTGAAAATTAATTAAATTGTACAATTGTAATATCGACCGCTTAATAATTAGTATACTGTATGTTGAAAATTATTCTTTAAGGTTCACGAACGACCACGAATTTGACGATTTTCCATCGATGGCGTGTACCGCTATCCTCTTGCGTATTCAGGAAACATCGTTTCCTTTGACCTCGAAGAAAAAAACGAAGCTCGTGTGGCCTACCGCTCTTACCTAGGCAAATAGAAACGAAACGACTCGGTGGATTTGACCAGCCAGTTGCTTTACTTCCTATTTAATGAATTACACGGTGATCGTCGACTGAGAGAAATATACATTTTACCGGACGATAACATTTCAAAAAGGAAACGAGGCTCCAAACTAATTGGAGCTGAAAAAGAACAGAAAAATACGGTGGCGGTTGTGAAAGCAATCGAGCACAGCATGAGGCGTTCAGTTTGTCGGGCCTGCTCAGGGTGAAGAGGTTATCGCACTTCCGAAGGCCTAAATAAGCGGTTTTTCGAAATGTTTCTTAGATAACCTGTTCAAATGACATTTCAATTGAATATAAAAAATGATCCGAAGTGGATTAAACGATAGATTATTTAGACTAAATTGCAGATAAGTTTCATAGGCTATAATAATAATAATAATAATAATAATAATAAAGGAAGAATAAACGAATGTTGAGTTTGTGAATCCAATAATGGCGTCGCTCGAAGGAAAGCTCCTATAATTAAACGATAGATTATTTAGACTAAATTGCAGATAAGTTTCACAGGCTATAATGATAATAATAAAGGAAGAATTGAATAAACGAATGTTGAGTTTGTGAATCCAATAATGGCGTCGCTCGATGGAAAGCTCCTATAGTCGCAATCGAATTTAATAAATTTAATTAAATTATAGAAGAAAAATTGGAAAATGTATTCCACAGGTGATGAAGAAAATTAATAATAATAATAATAGGACAGTCGAGTGTTGGCTTTGTGAAGGTGCAAAGACCCATGAAATTTGATGAGTTTAATATAGCCACTGTCCCGATTCCTGAGTTATTAACCTGAACATGTTATCGAGCTTGGTGTTGTATTGCATTGAGTAGATTAGTCAGCGATTAAAGTCTGAGACCGCTATGACTGTTAATCGTCATCCGACAGTTGACAGTTGTTCCCAGCGGTAACGGGGCTATTTTTCTGTTATGTAGAGCTCGTTTCTCTCTATCAAATTACAAAATGGCTACTTGTTACACTAAATTACATTAATTATTTCCATCAGATATTTTATGTACGAAAATTTTACAATTTCGCACGTTTCCTTTTTACAATTTTAACAAAGTATGCATCGGCATAAGCACTGAAAATGGTTAGATAAAATTTATTCCTTTTTTTTCCCCCTCTTGCGTATTGTACGTACGATTACGTGACTACGTGCAACTGTAATAGAAACAAAAATGGAGGGAATACATATACCCAGAACCGTAACACGATCGTATTTACTGAAACGTTTTTTGCTAGAGACGTCAGTTCATGGTCGACGGACTCCATGGACACGTAAAAGGTTCGCTATCATGGCAGATCGCGTTGAACGGTTTCAGGTAGATCACTGGGCCACGATATCTTGATCGCAGTATTATTGGGTCGAATCGTTATTAATTCCTATCATTCAATCTTTCACTGAACACTGTGTACGATTACTCTTCAGTGCAGAAATGTACAAACGAATAGTTATTGAATAAAATACAATAATTATTAAAACTTTGTTCCTAACAATTTTTTAATTAAACTTCGAGTAACATATTCGTCACATTTTTCTGTTTAAAACGATACCCAACACGATGGATCGCAAGTCGCATAAAAAGAACTAAATACATTCCAAGCGTCGTGATATTTTTTCAATTTGATCATAATGAATTTCTCAAATTTAATCGATTGACATAAATCGTCTTAAATATGTACAGCAGTCTACAAACGGCTACCTCGTCGAGAGACGATATTTTTCGATATAGAATAAACATTTAAGAAATTGTTCAGGAAGATATTTAATTTAAAAAAAAAAATGTGAATTAAAGGAATCTCATATATGCCACATGGCTCCGTTACTTCATTTGTCAAAAATAAATGAACACAAATAAAATGAAATTATTATTATTTGTCTTTATCAAACGTTAAATAAAAAATATAAAAAAATACCAGTCAATGAACACTACATTCTAGTAATTGAACAATGATGGAAAAGCAAAAAATACAAAAATACAAAAGCGTTTATTTATTGGTGCCCGTTTATTCACTGGTGCAGTTACCCTAGTATATTAATAGATAGATTTATAGTAAAAATTTACAAAATAAAATTTGTTACTTAGTGGGTTAATTGCGATATTCTAGCGGTTGTTATAGGGAATTTTGAAACCCAGATGGGTTGCTTATTTCCTCGGTGATTAGAAAATGGCGCGGCGGCTACATATTCGCGGGCGACACACTGTTCCGCGCTGTTTCCAGGCGAAATGTCGCCTAGCTAAGTTGTCGTAGGCGAAATATCCTGGCCGATACCCTCGGTGCCGAGCAAGTCCGCCAGGTTGGCAGGTTCGAGGCTGGCAGGTAAAGTCGGTAGGCGGGCCGAGGTTCATCGACCTCGGCCTAGCGGCCGACCGGATAGCGGGACCATGCTTCTCCCCGATTCTACGTTCTCCTTCTGCCTCCTATACACCTTTCCATCCTTTCCTCCTCTTCATTTCTTTGTCTCTATGTGTCCTGCACACGATCGACTCGACTCGCCTCGCCTCGCCTCGCCTTTCCTCGTCGCGATACCGTGCCCTAGACTCTGTCTCGCACGATTCTTCCTGTCACCTTACTGAATCTAGGGAGTTTTTTAGACACACGTTTCCCTAGGCTCTCTATCCGGCCTTCGTTGTCCATTTTACCGATACGCTTCAGCCATCAGGAGCTATAAATAAATACATAATTACCATGGTACAGACACGAAAATCACTAGACTTTAAATGTTCCAATTGTTTGAAATGGTCTAGTGATTTTCGAGCCAGCCTGTATATTGTCCAAATATGAAATATATTTTTTCATTATTTTAATTTTTATGAAATTTTACAAAATTGTTGACACATAATTTAGAGAATTATACACGATTCGTAGAGTAATTTGTAGAGATTATGAGGATGCCATCAGGAGCTATAAATAAATACCTCAGACTCGGCGTTTTCGACTTTTAGTCCACACACTCACAAGGTAACATATTCAGTTGATACACGCCGATTTTTATGAAACTTATGTGAGATATAGTTCTTCGAAAAATATTTGACACGTATTTTTTTTTATTCGCAACCATCCACTCTGAGAGAGTGAAAACAGCTATCGAAGTCAGGGGACAAAACCACATTTTTTGAGAAAAAAAAGTTTGTTAAAAAATTCTTGCTCGACTACGTTTCCTATTGAAAAACATACAATTTTAAAAAAATTCAAATTTTTTCGATCTCTGGTTTCCGAGATATCTCAAAAAATATGGTTTTGACTCCCAACTTTGAGGGCTGTTTTCACTCCCTCAGAGTGGATGGTTGCCGAAAAAAAAATACGTGTCAAATATTTTTCGAAGAACTATAGCTCACATTAGTTTCATCAAAATCGGCCATTTTCATCTGAATATGTTCCCTTGTCAATTACTCGTTCGAAGTGTGCAATTTTTTAGGGATTTTGTGTGGTAATCGAAAATTTATCGCGGTTTATCGCAGTTACGAGGGAAATAACTTCGCTAAGAAAACTTTGAGTCACCCGGTAGATTCGGACGTCGAAACCGAAGTAATTATGGTTGGGGTTACGGCCACAGACGGCCGCGGTGAAGTTGAAGTATCGTCTGCATTTGCGAATCGAAGCTGAGAATTCGCAGACTCTCTATTAATACTCGTTCAATGTTGCTGCAATCGTTTCAAGATAAACAGTGGAATACGAACACGAAATTCGACGAAAAAGAATTCGCTTATGTTCGAATTATACCAGGTGTGCGTTTCGAAATCGTCGGAACCTGTCAACAGTCGAAATCCGCAACTGATATAATCAGCAAATGCCAGTACAGTTACCAAACACCTAATTTACATGGAATTTACGAAAGAATTCGGTCACCGACCCCCACAATGAGCTATCATTCATCTGTTCTTCCCATTGATATATAGCTTTGTACTATTCGATTGCTGGTTTGGCGGGAAAAATTTAAAATTTCCAGAAATTAATCAATTCCGTATTGATATATAGATTTGCAAATATAAAATTGTGGAGGAAAAAGAACTGCATTCAAATTAATTGTAGGGTGCACAAAATTTTTGAGTTTGAGGTCATTTCTAGGTCATAGTATAATACATTGTTGAATTCGCCTCGACGTCAACAACAATCCTATGGCGTCCAAAACATATGGTGCCATTTAAAAAAGTCAAGGTGACCTTCACATTTTTATGTAAAAAGCATTTTTTCAGATTTATGAATATGCGAAAATGTAGCTCACCAAGTACTGATAAACTTTTGTTTAAAACATTTTTTAATTGCACTACCGGAAATGCCTAAAAAAAGGTGACATAACTTAACGCGTAGACCCTGTATATGCCAAATGGCTCCCTATACTTCATTTGTCGAAAATAAATGAACACAAATAAAATGAAATTATTATTATTTGTCTTTATTAAACGTTAAATAAAAAATATAAAAAATACCAGTCAATGAACACTACATTCTAGTAATTGAACAATGATGGAAAAGCAAAAAATACAAAAGCGTTCATTTACTGGTGCCCGTTTATTCACTGGTGCAGAGTTACCCTATTCGTCTATTATTTTATTTGGTATATGCAGAGAAGTCACGAAAAATTGTGCGTCTGTCGTAGAATCGTCTCAGAGTTCGACGTGATCGAAGTGCAATGGTTGGTTAGAGTCTGATAAGTCGCGTTCGAAAAATGCGGCTCTGTATCCCGGTAACGGTGTTGCGGGACACGGTGAAGCAACGGGCCGAGTGAATTATCAAAGAGAAAATGAACTGGTTAAAGTTTACGCGGCGGGCTGACATTAAGAGCCGCAAGTCAGTCAGCGGGAATCCAGAACCGCTAGATTCGCGCTATCTAGGAGCTCTCTTGTATAGTCCCATGGGTGAAAGTTTCAGTTTCCCACGCGATCAGCCCATGGGACGAATCAATGGGATCCGTGTGCTCTTATGGCTCCGTCCGTCTAATTGTAAATACTTCTTCGAAGAAATCATTAGGAAAAAAAAATTGTATTATTTAATTAACAGTGCCGTAACGAGGGTATGAATCGCCTGTGGCAAGTGTCTAATTTGCGCCTCCCCGTAACCCAACAATGACAAAAAAAATTTTCATGTAACAAGTTAAATTTTACTAAATGCAATATATTAAAATACTATGTATTAACCTCGTCAAAATGAGTCGCCTGAATATAAAATTTTGATGTGCGCCCCAAACCCACTTGCGCCCGTGACGGGCGCCTCTTTCGCCACGCCCTCGTTACGGCACTGTTTATTAACGTTGCCCATTCGATTTTTAGGTTCGAATCAATGGGATCCGTGTGCTCTTATGGCTCCGTCCGTCTAATTGTAAATACTTCTTCGAAGAAATCATTAGACAAAAAAAATGTATTATTTAATTAACGTTGCCTGTTCGATTTTTAGGTTCCTCGTTGTCCTATTTAATGTTTGGCGACAAGACGTCGGAAAACAGTGTCTGTACGCGATGTGCGAGTAAACATTTCAGTTCCAAAGATTGTCGCATGTAAACATCACTGTACCCACCGGACACGTGCTGACTCTGTGAGTGTATATTAGTCCTTCGTGAACTTCGATTTGCGCCGTCTCTCGTCGTCTCACTCGGTATATAATAAAAACGAGGCGATTATGGTCGGGGCGACGGGGTCAAAGGTGGACGAGTCCGCGACGTGTGTTGTGTAAACACACGGTGCCACAATGGAGGAGAGAAGTTCAGCGAGCAGAAGCCAGGCAGGCAGGCCTCGGTGTGGTAAATGTGAATCGGTGCCGGACGACCTGGAAACCTTTACGGAGGCGCGCATCGAACAGCCACGATCGGAGAATATCAACGAGAAAGAATGCGAATGCCGGGACGAGGCTCTCCCGCGCTTAGGCCACTATTCAAAATTCCACGGATTTCTTCTTCCCCTCGAGAATCGACGGGGCACACGCTCCTCCTTTCTAATTTACGAGCGAGGATGCGCGCAGGTTCCATTCCTCGGATATGCGAGTCACACGGTTCATTTCGGGCCCCTTCGCCCCCCACCCCTTGCAACATTCGGGGCCCCGCGAGAAACGTGTCGCAGTCGCTCTTATGGGCCCCGGGGGCCATTTCGATTCAAGGACCCGGCCGAATGCGTTTTAAGCTTAGACCATATATGCCTATAGACCCGGTGCAGATAAGTCTGCCTTGTTCCGAGATTAAACCGCCTAGCAGACGATGCTTGTGGGCAAAGTGCTATAGTATGTTGAGAAATCGCAGTACCGCGAAGGTAACAGTGGCAGAGGGGAAAGGGGAATCATCGTCACATGTCATTCTGTATAAATATTTATGGAAACTGTAACTGTGTAATATACATACATGTATTTTATTTTATTACTCGTTCATTTTTACTTTACTCTTATTATTTTAAATATGGTTAACTCATTTTGTCGATTATAATTTGGAAGAAGTTAAATTTTAATGTTGGAGTTGGTAATATGAAATCTGTATTCATTTCCTCACGAACTTACTTTATTTAAAAAAAGAACAGTAAGAACAATATACATGTATATGTCGAATACAATACATATATTATATATAATATGCGCAAGGTAATATAAAACAATATTTATTTACAGGTATACAATACAATTTGAATATTTTAGTTACAAAATATTAAGTTTGCACCATTTTTTCAAATTTGTACCAAATGACGAACTTGGGAAATAGTGAACTTGTGAAATATACTTGTGCACTCGCTTCGTATCATACATTATTCACCATTTTGAATTATCTCGAATCGAGGCTTGTGGGCACCAGATAATTTTAGATCTCGGAACATCGCATCGTATGCACATACTATACCTATGCCGGTTCTATAGGTATACAGGGTGGTCCACCTAAATGTGTACACCTAAATGTAGCCACCTAAATATCTCCTTTATTTGTGATGACATAACAAGTGTTTTTAATGCAATATAAATGGTATCACAAGGTGAATTTTTTGCAAATATTTTTTTTTTCTCAAGATTATCTTTTCCGGAGTGTTCACTTTCATTTTCAAAGATTGAGGTCATTTGAAGGTCACGTTATTATACATATCTGATTGTATTTTTTGCTCAGCTACACGGTGCAATAAAAAACAAATGCAGTTATGTGTCAAAAAAACACCAATGACCTTGATAACTCCGAAAAAAATTACCTAGGTGGAAAAAATATTCGTGCCAAATATTTGGTCCATTGACACCATGCACATTACGTAACAAATAATTTTTGCATCACAATAACCTGAAGAGATATTTAGGTGTTCTTATTTAAACGGACCACCCTGTATATGGTCTAAGGTTTTAAGACCATCCAGCTCGATTCCACTAGGAACCATGCTGTCCGAGACGATTAGGGGTGGGATTCACTTTCATACATATTTATTTATCAGACGACCATTCTCTTGTCGAAAACAGTTGTAGTACAGTCTGCGTATGTTTCGTTTTCTTGCTGTCTTTGGACAGGTTCGACGCGCGAGCAGCAAGAGATAAGAAACAGTGTTTGCACATAATGCAAATGGTATTTCGGTCCAGATGTTTGCACAAACACTGTGACACGTCATAAATGACGAAGATGTAGTAACGAAGGGGAAGAGAGACGCACGTTCGGAGCCGGTCGAACGCTGACGCCGTTGTTGGCTTCATAAAGCGGAATCGAGTCTAACCAAAGGAAGTGCACCGCGGTGTGCTGTGATGGTTGGAATTGGAACGAGCATACAATGAGCGCTCATTGCTCGAAACCGAAACGTCCCGGAGGCTGTGCTCGTCCAGCAGATTGCATTTTCTAACCGGTATAATTAGTCATCGAGTTCCCGAATATCCGACGACCCAGTGAAACGAGCTGGGTCACTTCCGACCCACAATCAAAATTGTTATTATACTTGTTCGAGACCTAGCTTGTTTCTGTTGCACTCTGACACATCGATGTTCTTGTAACTTTTAAAATAGTTGAATATTTAATTGATAATAATTAGATTGCGGATTTTTGGGTTTATGGCAAAAGTGGGTGAAACAAAACTGTAGATATGTTAAAAAAATTTAGGAATGTTTTTACATTATTTGCAATTATAATGTATCGACGAGGGGATAATTGGCTAGCTAGTTTCGATTGAACCGAGCATGTTGGATCAACGAACGATGGCGACGATCGAGACGCACGTAAATAGGTGTGCCATTCAACCGTTCCACTCATACCTACTGTACTTGTAGTACGTGTCTACAAGGCCACGGGGAGAGACGAATGCGCGATTAATACCGTGGGTGAAGGGAGCTTCTTAAGCCACGTCCACAACGCGGAGATTCTTACCCGGCTAATTTTCGATCACCAATTGACAACCTCGTGTTCACCCCTTTCCCCTTCTTTATCCCTAAAATAGCTCCAGTTCTACGTCACCGAACCTCAATTGTCAAAACGATTACTCGAACGCTCATATTTCAAACATTTCCCGCCAACTTCAAATTTCGCGCCTTTTTCTTAATTTTATAATTTCGCGCGTGGCGACATCTGTGCGAAAATTACCCAAATCGAAAGCAAATTACAGGGTCGATAAACTTCATATTTTTTAGTTGGATTCCAATTAGAATAGGAATCAATCTAAATAATCTAATAGAATAGCAATAAACAATAAATTACAATTACAGTTGTATGGGATTGTGTATCACAGAATTTTTGAACAGATTAGTACTACAGGACCCAAAAATCACTAGACGATTTTAAACAGGAATAACTTTGTTATTTCTTAAAAATTTATATTTTTTCATCTATAAACAAACTCAAGTTGCGAATGGTTTCGAGACTTTTGGACCACCCTGTTTAGTGGAAATAGCGTCACAGAAAATTGTGACAAATTTTTCGGCTGATCTTTTCTCGCGTAAATTGAAAGCATTTGTTTTTAAATGACGCGCGCTCGAAAGCGCGGGAATATTTGAGTTTCGTAGGCACGCGTGACTAGGTTTCTTTAAGGATTTCTGCAGGCGGCACCATGTACAGGGGTGCGAGGAGGCAACGAAGCGACCAGAAGCACAAAAACCTTTTTCCTTTTCCCTCGGCGTTTCTTTGTGTCGGCCGATACTTTTGTGGGACTATGCCGCGCAGCCATAAGCGTCGCGAGAGGAACGAATTCGTCTCTAGCGCCATTTAAGGGCACGCTTTCTACGACACGGCGGGGGATTTCCATTTACACGAGGCACGGTGGTCTGGAAAGTAACGTTTCGTGGCCGAAACAAACAGTTTCTCATACCCACTCAACGAAAATATATATACCTAGACTATCTGGTAACAATAATATTCGAACATAATTACCATGATACAGGCACGAAAATCACTATACCATTTAAAAGTGGAAATGGTTCTTCTTTGAAATGGTCTAGTGATTTTCGAGCCAGCCTGTATGTTGTCCAAATATGAAATATATTTTTTCTTTATTGTAATTTTTATGAAATTTTACAAAATTGTTGACACATAATTTAGAGAATTATACACGATTCGTAGAGTAATTTGTACAGATTATGAGGATGCCATTGGTGATTTAACTGGGGAATCATTCTGAAATGTTCTTATATTATTGGAACGTCAAATTTTATTGATCCTGACATCTGCCAATACTTATTAGTAACGTTTACCGACCCGTTAAAGTTCACTAGGTCAATTTCATTTTCCGAGCGTGTGCGTAACACAATTCGGAGATTACTATAGTCTCCTGCTTAAATTGTCACCTGGGTTATGCGAACGAATGCCGACTCATCTCATCAGCATTTGTATTAACAATATGAGTTTGTATTTGTACAAATAATGTACTCGGTTGCATTTTTCGGGTCATCGTTCTTTCGTCAACGGGATCTAGATTGATCGACGAAACCAGAGCGAGGTTGTATTTATCGGTCTGGGTTAGGTCACCCGTTATATGCGATATGCCGAGATTTTTCGATTCTATTCTGGTGGCAGATCACGCGCCATTAGGCCAGGCTTATTTGTGCTTTACCTTTTACCACGATTAGGATCGTTCCCAAGGTTGAAATCAACATTATTACTAGAACTACATAGTCCTAGTGATAAATGTCTTTTGATACAGGGTGATTCAAAAGTCACATGTTAAAATGGAGTAATCTTTCCGCTTCTTAAAAATTGAAAAATTGACACTTGTTCTTTAAAAAAAAAAAATCGAATTTTAGATAGTCTAGTGACTTTTGGATCAACATGTATTTTCTATCGTTTTTAGATTAAAATGCAGTGAAAGCAATGTACTGGAGAAATTTTGTGAAATCAATTCATAAATAATGTATGCGATAATGATATAATTCTTCTGAAAAAGTTGTATACTTAAATGTGACTTTTAATATTAATACATTCGTCGCTATGCTCGCAAAGAGATTGTTAAAGTGTACTGCACTCTGAATCTCTGTTGCAGCGAAATTTCCATTTAATTCAGGTGTGTAAATCTCTGTCTGTAAAAATGCAAATTTTCATAAGCATCCCGAGTAGCGTAATTACCGGTGCAAATAAATCACTATGGTAAGACGGCGTGCATTGAAAGTTCGAATAACGAGACCGTGTTCCGTCGGTGCATATAAAGGAAAGAAAATGCAATGAGGTCAGCGACACTCGACGTCAGCAATTAAGGATTAAGACAGATCCTCGTCACCAATTCGTCCACGTTTCAAAAACGATCGGCAATGAGTCACACCGAATTGGGTCAGGCCGCTGCACTGGCCACTGTAACCTAATTAAAAATCATTGCTTTTAAAAAGGTACTTGACATAGTAACGAGTTCGGTGTATATCACCATTCTCGCCAACAGATTACACTAACTGTTACCCTAGACCAATTAAGACGTCTTAATCCCGGGGGATCCAATTAACCAACTCTATTTTTAACGTTCGAACGAATACCAAAAATAATTGGTTAAAAGTCCCATAAAAATGACAAAACTCTGTGTAGCAACAATTTTATTGTTTACATAATAATATTAAAATTCACTGGACTTAACATTCATATTAATCTTTTTCGAGCAATTGAGAAACATCTTTCTAGAATCAGTATGACGTGTGTTGTTCTAGAATTCTGCAGGAGACTGTACAAGCCGATTAGGCTAGGTGTTACCCTGTCATTACCCTAAACCATGCGAATATGTGACCACACGTATTTTCACTAGTGAAAGCAAGTGATTTCCAACAATTGTATTTTTTCTGGTTCGATAAGTAGTACATACAGTAATGTCTCAGTACATGTGAAAGAGTATGTACAGATCGAATATGTAACATGGCACTCGTGACCGTAACATTCTTATTTTTAATTATCTTTTTACGGAACTTTTATCAAAATATTAGTCATATTTTTCCGATTAAAATGCGTCCAACCACCTGTACAGTTAAGATCATATTTACCTATTTAAGAGGGAACGGTAGTCACGTGACTTTGCCTAGAATTTCCCTAGAATACCCTAGAAATTTGGCCGAAACTTGGGTTTGCTAAATTAGATTTTTCGAGCTTATATGAGCAAATTTTAAGCTGCATAAAGGCTCGTTTGATAAAGAAAATTTCTCGAAATTTTTTTCCGACATTGCAGACTCATATTATTAAATGTCAACATAATCTTGTTACATCATAACCAGAGCACCATGCGCTGAACCTTCCTCTTTAGATTGAGCCCTCACCCAGCCCAAAATCTGCTCGTATAAGGACGAAAAATCTAATTTGGCAGACCCAAGTTTCGGCCAAATTTCTAGGGTATGCTAGGGAAATTCTAGGGAAAGTCACGTGATTACCGTTCTCTCTTAATCCAGGATTCAATGAAAACCTCGATTATCCGAACCGAACTGCGGATCGAGTTAGGATAATCGAGGTTCCATTGTATCGTAAATTGTGCAAGTATAGATATGATCCAAATTGCATCGTGTTTGGTGTCGTTTGAACCAGAAAAATTGTGACAAATACCTTGGTAAACCGGTCGCGAAGAAGAAACAACCATAAGTAAACGGCCTCAGAGAATCTCGTTTGCCCCGGCTAATGGCGTTGGGGCGCGTACGCACAGATAATTATTTCTTTCGCGCCGACCGGATCATTAATTATTGCGCTATGTCCCCCAAACCGAATTTAATCTTCTCCGTGCGAGAATCTTGAATCTGTACCTGGTTCTAACATCTTCGCGCATAATGCTGTCAATGAACTACAGAACCTGTTCTCTTCCCGCGTTATCTTCGTCCGCTGCCTGATAATTGCGAAAACGTTGAAGGTCAACTGGCTGTTAATTCATGAAAAAGAGAAGCACACGGGAGAGAGGTTCAAATTTAACGATCGAACTCTTTATGATCATTCGATGGAGTGCCGAGGGACGAGGGGGGGGGGGGGGGGGGCTAACCATGACTCAACAGACACCTTACTAATTGCCAAATCAAAGTTAACGACCGACGAACTGTTCAAGGATGTGGCCTCGCCAGAAAAATCTTTTCTGGTTCGACTTATTCGAGGTTCCGTGACGGTCGAACATTTTTGGCTGAACCGAAATCATGTTGCCATAATTTTTGCGAATTTTTACCACTCAAAAATGTATACGTACAGTGGTGTTTTGAATGTAATCTTTTCGGACAATTTTTCATGCCGATTGCACAACTGGTTGTAAACAATACAATGCGAGGATCAACGTTGAATTTCTAGTAACTTTTTCGTCAAATGTGAAGATCGGACTAGTTCATTCTTCCAGTCTAGTGAGTTTTCAGATAGGTGAAAATGGGACTAGTTTGAATACGTCATGTTCTAGTAACATTTCTAGTGAATATCTAGAGAACGAAAGTTGGAACCTGGTTCTAACGCGAGGTTATTCCTCTAGTAAATTTTTAGTGAATTTTTCGTCGATGAAGATCGGTTGGGTTCGAGTCTTTTTAGCGTCCCGGTTGGTAGACCTGTAAACAATGAATATTGTCTGAAACAGTTTGAAGAGCCTATGAAATATGAAAGTGCAAAGGGTTCAAGAATCGTGTGCAACCCCGGTCATATTCCGTGTCTGCGGCGCAGGTTGCGAATTTTCTCATCTCCGTCGTGAACGGAGGTGCGCGCGCGCGGTGTGTGTCGCCGCGCGGAGAGGGACAGCGAGAAACAGGCCGCGAGAAAACGAGAGACGGAAAAAGAGAGGAGCGCGCGACCGTACGGGGGGAAGCGGAGCGGAGAGGAGATTGGTGGATGGAAGAGCGGGGAGCGGAGAGAGGAGAGGCGGAGTGCACCGTGCTCGTACCAGGCGGTGCGCCCTGGTACCGGGCAGGCAGCCCGACAGACTCGGACAGACTCGGCGAGACTCGATCAGAAAACTCGAGGAAGAGGAGAGAGGAGCCGAGGAGGAGGGAAGCCGGAGAAGTGCACTATACTCGCCTACCTTCGTTCCTCTTTTTTTCTTCTCTCTACTAGCGCGAGCGAGCGAGCGAGCGATCCTCTCTCGCGACCTTCTCTAGCCGAGAGAAGACCTCCTCTCCGCGAGCTGACACCCGGGCACGTGTTTTTGAATTATTCAGGACCCTCTTTTTCGGACTTCGAGCTCTTCGTCGTCCCTTCTCACCATCATAACTGTCCAACAAATTTCTACTTTTTACTCTTTCGCGTTTTGACAATCCAGAAACGGTGCAACTTCATGCGCCGATTACGAATTCGAAAACCGCTTTTCCCTATCTGTCATAGTTTTTGAAATATTTAGGTTTGAAAATTTGTCGGACCGTTTTTACGCTGTAACTGTGATAGCTGGAAGAGTGATTCTTCCAAGAGATGATTCTATTAGAGACTCACCCGAGTATGATGATACATTGTTTTTTTATTACGTTGAAGACGTTTAAACATTGATTGAATAATGTTCGAAGCGTGTCTGTACCGTCACCCAATCTTTTGGGTGTTTTTGGGATTTATATGTTAGACAATAGACTGAAAATGTGATTGGTAAGTTCTATTTGTACAAAAATTTCGCATTAAAAATAACTGCGCAACTATCGTCTCGTTGCAGCACGAGACATCTTTGGAGATGCAAATTTGCGCAACAGATAAGTGATGTAATGAATATAAATTGAAATATGAAATCCTTCCGCATTCGACGTTTTTCCGCGACTTATCTTCCTCAGACGTATACGTATCTATAATTAGACATTTTTTTTTTAAACAATCAAACCATTTTCTCGGTCGAGAACCACAGTCTCCATGGAAAACAACCAGTTGTCATACTTTGTTTGCAAGTATTAAATAATGTACATAGACGCTCTAATATAATATAAAATTCATGATTAGTGGCAATTAAATCGCACTATTTCTGTCATGATTATGATAATAAAGTGAAAGTTATACTTAACACGATGCAGTAAAGTGCTAGTTCACTAGATTCACTATTATTTTCTAAAGTAATTTGTAATTAACATTAGCCCATTTTATATGCTCCATTCTTCTTAATAAACAATTTCCATTTGTTTTCCCAATTAGTGTGACACGGCGGATCGCACAGTTTGCTTTGGAGAAATGCTCTGTCGGTCACGAAAGTCTGCGTGCACCTGGAAAATACGAAAAGATTTCACATTTATCACGGTGATTAATAATAGAAATAACTGAAAAAAAATCGTGACATTATCCGTACAATAACGATGTGTGATGTTTTCGGCGCACGGTTCGATCTAATATAAACTATCTAAAGCTATTTTGCAAGTTTGTTTAAACTTTTTTCAACGTTTCAATCCATATTTGGATCTTTTTCAAGAAAAAAAGGAAAAAACTGCGTCTGAAAAATTTTAAATTACAATATATTAAAAAACAACGGATTGAAACGTTGAAAAAAGTTTAAACAAACTTGCAAAATAGCTTTAGATAGTTTATATTAGATGGAACCGTGCGCCGAAAACATCACACATCGTTATTTCAACAATTATACGATCGAAAATTTTAATAACATTATCCCTACAGTCGGAAAGTATCGGGTGTAAATAAATTTTCAAGATGGAAAAAGAAACTCTCGCAAGATCGAGATCAACGTTTCGAAACGTTCGCGAAACGTGTCGTCTTCGCTGATGTTAAATCAGCGATACGCCATTTGCTAACTTGTTGGGGACACGTTTGTCGTTGAACCGTGACCAAGATTGCAGAAATATTCCGAAATCGCGTGATCGCCGCGTAACACGAAAACATTTGGCATACCGCTGCTCGCCGTGATGATCTGTTATAAAAAAATACCGTAGTCCCTTACGCTTCTCGGAATCCTCATTTGTTTTTACTTGCATAAGAGATAGCTGAAAGTGCAGGATGTGTCTATGACTGGATTGTGCAATGCGATAAAAACAGTGGTTCCACGTGAAAACTGCAGAAAACATTTGTAGATGCATAAAATCCGCTAATTACAATTATAGCTGTAGAATATACGAGAACATGAAAGAAATATAATAAAATGAAAAACACATCGAATTAAGATTACCGGTACTTGCCACTGTATGATACGATGACCTTCAGGGTCATACAAGGTCAGGAATGAGAGAAATAAGTCTATTCGTAATACAACATGCCGGCATATCCCAGTCAATGAAAAACAGTAGCAAATATAATAGAGCCTGTATAAATAAGTGAGAAGTTTTCGGAATAACCACCTGTTTTGCTGTTAAATAGCAATAAAGGCTACATTGTAAAAAGAAAGTTAAAATTCATTGAACAGCGGAATTATTGTTGTTGCTGTTATCGTCGGTGCGTCATCGGACGAGAAAGGTTAAGTGTCCTGTCGATGGTTATCCTTGAAAGGATGCACATATACGGCAGGTAGGGAACGTGCTAGATAACCGATTCTAGCTAGATTCCATTGAGATTCTATCTGCACGGTGCCAGCCGGTACCGTTCTGTCTCTCCCATCCACGGCACCGACGACGTTCTTTCTTCATCCTTTTTGTTCCGCAGACATAAACGCCAGCCGATTGAAAACACATTCCCGGCCTCTCTTATCCTCCTACGAAAATAAAAGCGTTCTCGTCGGGAGAAAGAGAAGAAAGCGGGTTGCATATATGTAGTACTATATACACGAATTAGATAACATCTCTCGCGTGGACTCAGTGAAAACGCTGGCCGCGCTGAAAAATTTTGTAATTGCCGCCGTTGCAATTACGCGTAATTGTAATCACCCGTGCGCATGCAATCCGTAATTGCGAATGGCTCGTTCACGCGCGGATGAGAAGCCCGTTTTTTTTTTTGTTATCGGGGTTACCAGACTCTTTTTGAGGTTATGCCACCTTTCCATATTCTATTTACTCGCGTTACTGTATTATCTACAAATGGAGAATTCGAAATTGCCAAAATTAAAATGATTCCGTCGAGACATGCCCATTTTGAATTTTACCATGTTCGATATAGGATCTTCGTTTTTCAATTTTTCTAAGGTGGTAAGCTGTATCTAGTAACTCTACTTTTATATTTCACCGTATTTATAAGTTGGTAACCTATATCCCCGAATGTAATTGGAAACGTTTATCATTAGGAACAGACAGCGAAACTTTATGGAAAAATAAATTTTCTACCCGAATTGCAACAAACTAGAGTGAAATAGAAACTTATGTTCTTCTTCAATATGTTTAGTAGGTTGAAAATAATGTAACAATATTTTTAAATTCTTCCAATGTCTTACACCTACTCATTTTTGTCATAAATGCATAAAGTCCGCTGTCGAATTATCAACGCACGTTTTATTTTTAAAGAGAAGTACGATAGAGAGATAGTAATTGCTCTCTACACGACGTTTAACCTATTTAAGCAAAATAGCGGCGAATTAATTTAATCGAACCGTCTTCTGGAGAAGGCTACTTTCCTTGGTTTTCGAGCACACCTAACGATTTCTACGCATTAATTGGCCACCTGGATGTTAGTACAACGAACAATTACACGAACGATCGAGCGATCTTGTTGCCGATCGATAAGAAAGAACCAATTTCACCCGGCTCGTGTTTCGAGGGAATTCAAATTGCGCGCGCGTTCCGAGCATTCTCGAAAGCGTGTCTTTAATTCTAACCTGTATGTATTCCGAATGACTTCCTCCAACCGGGAACAGGTTCGAGGCCTGTAATCGTTGTCATCCTGTTTGTGAAACGACGCGGATGGAATTCATACGAACAAAAGAAGCTGCTCGATCCCGTGAAGCGGATCTTTTCGATCCTAGGATCCTCGCCGATATACCACCTAGAGAGGAAACCGCATCTGTTGAACCTTTCACCTATCACGCTACAGTTGCATCGAGTCACGTTCCGTCCTAAACTGGTACCATCGGATTGTTTCAACGAATTATAGCAAATTCTTGAAACGATTCTTGCCGATCGTGTAAATTGTTAAATTATCAGTATCCAATGGTCCCGTTACGCGAAGTTACTAGACGCTACGAATTAATCTTTTCTATGGTGGCACGGCTCTACCACCTGCCAACTTGAAGAAGTTGCGAAAGGCGCGAAATTTCAAAAGTTCGATTATAAATAGTTATCGTGCTTTTTCCGAGAACAATTAATAGAAAATAATGGTAAATTATACTAGTTGCACGAATGAAGTTTGATGTTGGGTAACAATCCACTGTCTGTTTTTGTTGCAGCACTCGATGGCACCGGATGCAGCAGCAACAGCTTCAGGTGTCTCGATGGCACTTGTATACCGGCCACCTTAGTTTGCAATTATCAAAAAGACTGTGAAAATGCTGAAGATGAATTCAAGTCGTGTCGTACGTATTTATTCACTATTAAACTTTATCCAGTGAAAGAAGCGAATGACATTGAAAAGAATAAACGGCACGCGTAATAAAAAAAAAAACTCCTCCGGTTGGAAAATTCAAATGCGGTTTCGGTTCACGCGAAGTTTTCTGGGAATTACGCGGAGAAAAATGACGTTCCATAGAAAACTCGTAAATATAATGCATTACGTAACTTTTGAAACCTTTTGTTCCTATAATTCGCTAATGCTGTACAATCTGAAAAATGCTGCGGTGCATCTGCATGAATAAAACGGTTTATCATGTACTGTATCTGGGAATGATGTAACATTACATTGTCACGAGTGATCAAAGAACAGAAAAGTGTTGAATCGTATAAAAGAACACGGTTTTCTTCAGAGAAATAATATAACAGGAAATTCTATTGCTTTACAGAAATTAAATAAAATGACTTTCCTATTAGAACATTAAATTACATAGTACTATATTTTTATTGATAAACAAAATTAATGTTTCAGCTCCACCTGAGTGCGATGCTGGACAGATTACATGTGGCCAGTATATCTTTAATAAGACTTATTGTATACCTCCTCATCAACGATGTGACATGACAGTTGATTGTGTCGATGGGACTGATGAAGCTGGCTGTAGTGAGTAACGACTATTTATATTTAGAGCATGACTCGTTATTCAAAAGATTGATACAAGAGTCAGTGTGGAATGTAGATCAAAATCGTATCATTTCTACAAAGAGGTGCACAAAGAAAAGTTGGCGCAGATAGACTATTTATGCGAAGAAGTTTTATTTTGCGTGCTGTTCACTAGCGAACAGGATATGTAATTTATTTCTGATAACGCTCCTATCTGTGACCTACGATTCCGCAAGAAGCGATGTCAAAGTTGAAACATGGAAATATTGTAAAGATTACAGGAAATGCCAGCCCGACGATTTCCGGTGCGGTGGCACAACCCCAGAGCTCTGCATCCGAAAGGAGAAGGAGTGCGATGGCTACATAGACTGTCGGAACGGTCGGGACGAGGAAAAGTGTGAAACTACGAAACCAGCTTGTAGGTTAGACCAGTTCCGATGTAACACCACGCAGCGTTGCATCGAGCAGTCGGCCCAGTGTAATTACAAGGATGATTGTGGGGACAACAGCGACGAGGAGAACTGCAGTATGTTCTGTTTTCATTCCTTAAAGTATATCTTGACGAGTAAACTGTGTACTGTACCTTGAAATCTGTTTTCAGACTTTCAACCGTGCCTCCACAGCCAATTCAGATGTGCCAATGCTCTATGTATACCAAAATCGTTTCACTGTGACGGCTTCAAAGACTGCCAGGATGGCTCCGACGAGAAGTCCTGCACGGTGACAGTGTGTCCTAGGAACAAGTTCATGTGCCCGAAGGGTGCTACTGACGACACACCACTTTGTATCGACCGGTCACAGCTCTGCGATGGGAAATCTGATTGCGAGGATGGCGCCGACGAAGTTGCTGAATGCTGTAAATGTCACTTTCTTTATTCCCTATTGATCGGTGCTGTTCGAAACTAAAGGAACATCTTTCCGCTTTGTTCTAACATAAACAAAACAAGCATTGCTGTCACTGAACAGCCAGTTATAAGCGGTGCTGCAACGGTATACCACTGTTGTACCCGCATGCTTTTCATGATAAATAATCTACATAGCTTGGAATTAACGATTACTAACGCTGAATCACTTTTCTTTTAACTAATACGCTTAAACGGACTTACAGAGCAGGTACGTCGATCCTAATCTTTCAAATTTTCTGTACATCATTGGACTGAATTTAGTACAGGAACAAATTCGACGAATTTCACTATTCCTTGTTTCTTTACAGCGATGGGCAGGTGTGGGATGCTAATGTGTCAGTACAATTGTCAGGCCTCTCCCATGGGAGGAGTTTGCTACTGCCCAGAGGGCATGGTTCTTTTTAATGACTCAAGATCTTGTGTAGGTACGTTTGTCTGACCTTATAAATTCATTGCTTACGTTCAATGTTAACCCTCGTACGCCCCTCAGAAATAGTTGTATAGAAGATACTACGATAATACATCCTCTATTCTTGGCCATACTCTTTACGATTAACAAATTGTGTTTCATTTTCCACGCAGAGAGATCAAACGTTTCACTAGAAATAGAAAACAGGCGCATTTTCATGCTGAGGACGTACGAGGGTTGACGATACTTTCACAAGGGACACTATCCACGTGTAACACGCCGATTTTAATGAAATTTTATTATGATTTAGTTTGTTGAAGATTATTTGGCACGTATTTTACAGCCTGTTCCAGTTTCCTACCCGGTATATCATACTAAAATGTTATTCAAATCGGCGTGTTACACGTGGACAGTATCCCTTGTCAGTGGCCGAACTCGCGAACGAGAATAATTTAAAACGTCTGTTCTTATGGACAGATCGCGACGAGTGCTCGGAATGGGGCTACTGCGAGCAGCTGTGCAAGAATACCGACGGCTCCTACACCTGCGACTGCGCTCCGGGATACGAGCTTGTGGAACGACACAAATGTCGAGCGATGGCCAGCGAGGCCGGCGCGTCCTTGGAATTGTTGATCGCTCAGGAACGCGCCGTATGGAGAATGTCCCCGACCGGCGAGGATCGAATCGTCGTTGCGAACACGACCGGTGCGAGCGGAGTGGACTATCTGTATTCCCGTGACCTGCTCTTCTGGAGCGACGTGAAAACCAGGAAGGTGCACTGTCAGCCGTTGAACGGCAAGGACACAGGCTCGAACGTCGATATCTTCTTAGCAAGCTCGTGGGGCCCGGTGGCTGTCGCCGTGGACTGGATAGGAGAGAAGCTGTACGTAGTAGACTCAGCAGTGCAGAAGATCGACGTGTTCGAGTTGGATGGGAGATATCACGGTATAGCTCTGGGTTCGAATCTAACCAATCCAGCAGACATCGCCTTGGATCCAACTGTGGGCTACATGTTCGTCGCTGACGGTAAGCAGGTTATAAGAGCCAACATGGACGGCACCGCGGCTTTTCCAGTGGTCTCCGAGGCAGCTTACAAAGTGTCCGGCGTGGCGGTCGACATAATCGCCCAGAGGATCTTTTGGTGCGACTCTCAGTTGGATTACATCGAGACGGCTAACTACGTAGGGAAGAACAGAGTCATGGTGCTTAGAGGGTCTCACACCCCTTCACCGACGAGGCTCACGATGTTCGAGAACAAGATCTATTGGACGGACAACACGAAGCAAGCCATTTTGAGCATGGAGAAGAACGGGGGGGATCAGTCGTTGCAGACGGTGTACAAAATGAGAGACGCAAGGTCCATCAAGGCGCTGCACCCGCTGATCCAGAGGAAGGTCTCGAATCCCTGTGGCAATAACAATGGAGGCTGTCAGCACATGTGTATCGTGACTGCGGCCAGTGGTCAGGAGAATAGACTAGGGTATCGGTGCGCCTGCGATATCGGTTGGAGGCTCTCGCGGGATCAGAGGAACTGTAACTTGGTCCAAGAGTTTTTGATGTACTCCCAGCAGAGGTTCATTAAAGGTAGAGTACTGGACCCGGTGATGGATTGCTTCAGCGACGCCATTTTGCCTGTGGTCTCGAGGAGCGCCAGATTCGTGGGACTGGATTACGATGCTCGCGATCGGTACATTTATTATAGCGACGTGCTGCAGGATGTGATCTACCGAATCCACCAAAACGGCACCGGCAGGGAGATCGTACTAGCCAGCCAAAACGAGGGTGTCGAAGGTCTGGCGGTCGACTGGGAGGCAAAGAACCTTTACTACATTGACTCGCGCAAAGGAACCTTGAACGTTCTCAGCACCAGGAACGTCACTTACCGCAGAACGCTGCTGAAGAACTTGAAACGACCAAGAGCTATCGTGATCCATCCCAACGAAGGTTACATCTTCTTCTCCGAGTGGGACAGACCGGCAAATATCAGCAGAGCTTACACGGACGGGTCTAATTTGATGGTCTTCAAGAACTTGACACTGGGATGGCCGAACGGTTTGGCCATTGACTTCGAAAAAGATAGATTGTACTGGTGCGACGCTTTGCTGGATCACGTTCAACACTCCAACTTGAACGGCACGGACGTCCATACGGTTAATTCCAGGCTGATCCGACATCCTTTCTCCATAGCCATTCACAAAGAGTGGATGTACATCACCGATTGGCGCTTGGACGCGATCATCAGACTCCACAAGAGAACCGGCGAACAGGAATCCATTTTGGTCCGCGAGCCAGCTACCAACAGACTGTACGGGGTCAAAGTATTCAGCCGTAGTATACAAAGCTCTCGATTCGTTAATCCATGCGCCGTGTACAACGGATGGTGTCAGAAGCTGTGCTTCGCCATTCCCCAGAACAATACGAACAGGTACGGAACCGCCAGGCTAACCAAAGTCTGCGGCTGTCCGTACGGTGAACGTCTGTCCATGGACAGGGCCTGTGTTCCCGACCCGAGCTATGAACCGCCTTTGGAGGCCTGTCCGCACGCCGGGGACTTTACATGTGCGAACCAGAGGTGCGTTCCTCACACCTGGGTCTGCGACGGCGAGAACGACTGTCTGGACAACAGCGACGAACAGAACTGTACCAAACCTACCTGCGGACCCAACGAGTTCCAGTGCAGGTCTGGCAGGTGCATTCCCATGAGCTTCCGCTGCGATTCTGAGAACGATTGCGGGGATTACAGCGACGAAGCAGATTGCCCGAACGTGACCTGCAACGCGAATCAGTTTGCCTGTAATAATAACAGATGTATACCCAGCACCTGGAGATGCGACTCGGAAAATGATTGCGGGGATAGCTCTGATGAGGGCGACTTCTGCGTAGCAAAGACCTGCTCGTATTTCCAGTTCACCTGTCCAAGGTCAGGACACTGCATACCGCAATCCTGGGTCTGCGACGGTGATAACGACTGCTTCGACAAGCAGGACGAGATGGACTGTCCTCCGGTCACCTGTCTCAGCACACAATTCACCTGCGCTGATCAGAAAATGTGCGTCCTGGACTCGTATAAATGCGATGGGATTTCTGATTGCAACGACGGCAGCGACGAGGTCGGGTGTCCCTCGTTGGCGCCAGATCAGTGCAACACCGATAAACAGTTCCAGTGCGTTAGCTCGGCAATGTGCATACCTAGGAGTTGGTACTGTGACGGGACCTACGATTGTTCCGACAAGTCCGACGAACCGGGTCCCTGTCGAAATGTCGGTTGTCGACCTGGTTTCTATAAATGTGCGAACGAGAAATGCCTGTTCAAGGCCTACATTTGCGACGGGAAGGATGATTGCGGTGACGGGTCTGACGAGGATACCGAGCTGCATGCCTGCACGTCACCGGAGTTCAAGTGCGACTCCCAACAATGGAAGTGTCCTAACGTTACCGATCTGTGCGTGAACATAACCAGTGTATGCGACGGGACGTTCGATTGTCCGAATGGAGCTGATGAAGGCCCAGGATGCGACTTCCAAGAGTGTAGTCACAGATCAGGATACTGCAGTAACGGATGCCTCCAGACGCCCATGGGTAAACAGTGCACCTGTCCACCTGGGGAGGAACTCAGTAACGATGGGTACACTTGTCAGGATCTGAACGAGTGCGATCCTCCCGGACGGTGTTCCCAGTTGTGCACGAATATTAAAGGAAGCTATTACTGCAATTGCGTCGATGGGTATCTCCTGGAGAATGACAAGCACACCTGCAAAGCTTTCAACCATAGCGCTGCTTTCTTGATCATATCGAATAGACACACGATTCTGGTGGCCGATCTTCAAGATCAGGCGCTCGAGAGGGTGCCGATTAACGTGGAGAACGTTGTGGCGACTGCTAGCAATATGCACACGGGTACGATCTTCTGGTCGGACATGAAGCTGAAGAAGATATCCAGATTGGACAGGGGTACCGACCCCGAGGACGTTATATCCACTGGATTGGACTTGGTGGAAGGCCTTGCTTATGATTGGATCGGTCAGAATTTGTACTGGTTGGACTCGAAATTGAACACTATCGAGGTAGCTAAGGAGACCGGCGCCAGTCGATTGATACTCGTGAAGGAGAACATCACTCAGCCCAGAGGCATGTGTCTGGACCCAAGTCCCGGAGCAAGATGGCTCTTCTGGACAGACTGGGGCGAGAACCCTCGAATCGAAAGGATCGGAATGGATGGCACCAACAGGTCCACCATCATCAGCACCAAGATATACTGGCCCAACGGTCTCGCCTTGGACATAGCGAACAAGAGGATATACTTCGCCGACAGTAAACTGGACTTCATCGACACCTGTTTGTACGACGGGACCAAGAGGATCCAAGTGTTGGCGAGCTCGCATTACCTGCTGCATCCTCATTCGCTGACTCTGTTCGAGGATACTATGTACTGGACGGACAGGCAGTTGAACCGAGTCCTGTCCGCTCACAAATTCTATGGAGCTAACCAAACGGTCGTGTCTCATCTGATATCGCAGCCGCTGTCTATTCACGTGCACCACCCGGTCCTGCAACCGATCACGCCTAATCCTTGCGCGAATGCCACCTGTGCTCATTTGTGTCTTCTATCGCCGACAAGTCCTCAAGGTTACAGCTGCAAGTGCCAGATAGGCTTCCTGTTGCATTCCGACGGACAGTGTCAGGAGGAAGAGAATCCGTACCTTATGGTGCTACGGGGTTCCCAGATAGTGGACGTGTCCTTGGTTCCAGGCAGCAGCAAGACGGGCTACATAACCCCGGTCGTGGGAGTCGAGGGAGGCAGGTTCATCGATTATGATAGAAAAGAGAGAATGATCTACTGGTTGCAGACTAAAGACGACGACGATGAAAACGGTACGATCTATACGACTCCCTACAGTGGAGGAAATAGAACCGAATTCCCTAATCCGTTGGGAGACACTGGAATAGTCGGTGCACCGTCTGCCATGGCCTTCGACTGGCTGGGAAGAAACCTGTTCATCGGAAACAAATTCGCGTCCAACATCGAGGCCATCAAGGTCGACGGCAAGACCAGGTACAGAACCATAATCCTGGCGAATGATGGGAACAAGACTTCTGTAGCTAAGCCTAAGGCCATGTGCGTGGATCCATTGGAGGGACATGTATTTTGGGTGGACGAGGGTAGCTTTGGAATACCAATGAAGATCGGCAGAGTCAACATGGATGGCACAAACCCCATCGTACTGGTGGATGACGTTTCGAGACCGGAAGTTCTAACGATAGACATACCTAGCAAGACAGTTTACTTCAGCTCCTCGTTCCCTGCTTTGATTGTGGCCATCTCAACGGATGGTCAGAATCGTCGAACTATTGTCTCCGAGAACATTGCTTTACCCAAGGCTCTAGCTGTTCATGAGTCCAGGTTGTATCTTCTTGACCCCCGGTACGACAAGATCGAAAGAGTGGATCTCCCTGACGGAGGCAATCCCACGACCATAATCGATAACGACTCCGAACTGAAGACGCTGACCATCTACAAGAAACGTGTCACTGGAGACCATCCTTGTTACGGGAACAATGGCGGTTGTGAGCAGATATGTTTACCAGCTTCCGGAGGCACAAGAGTCTGTGCCTGCGGCATGGAGTACCGCAAGGTCAACGAAACATCTTGTGAACCGTTCAAGACCTTCGCTGTGGTGACTCAGCTGGACGTGGCCAGAGGATACAGTCTGGCAGACGCCAAGGAAGCCATGGTGCCCATTGCTGGGGTGGGACATCACATACTCCATGTCGACGTGCATTATGCCGGCAACTGGATCTACTGGGTAGAGTTCAACAGGGGATTCTGGAATGGTATATTCCGTGTCAGACCGAACGGCACCGAGCTGCAACACGTGGTCAAGCAGGGAATAGGCTCGAACGGCATCAGAGGCTTGGCTATCGACTGGATAGCCGGAAACCTGTACTTCACCAACGTTTTCCCCCATGATAATTACGTTGAAGTCTGCAGACTCGATGGCAGCAATAGGAAAGTCCTCGTGAAGAAGACCACCGACTCGCCCAGGGAGCTGGCTGTGAATCCTATCAAACGGTACCTCTACTGGATAGACTACGGCCAGTACCCAAAGTTGGGAAAGGCTTACTTGGACGGAAGCAACTGGGTGCCCATAGTCACCTCTGGCATAAGCACTCCTAGGGATATAACCATCGATCTTTCTACTCACGACGTCTATTGGGTGGACTCTAAGCAAGACACTATTCAAAAAGTCTCGTACACCGGAGGCAATCGCGAGATCATCAGACGCAACCTACCGAATCCCATGGGAGTTGCTATTTACGGCAACGATGTCTACTGGGTGGACAGAAACTTGGCGACAGTGTTCAAGGCCAGCAAACGCTCCAACAACTCTATGATTCCACCCACCACGGTGAGATCTAACCTACAAAAATTGAGGGACATCGTCATGTTCGATCAGGACAGCCAGCCATTCGATCCTACGAATCCTTGCGCTCCAGGCGGCAGGGCAGGCTGCGAGCAGCTTTGCTTTGCTATGCCCAAGGAAATGGTGACGTCTACGACAACGCCCACGTTCGAGTACAAGTGCGACTGTGCTGTTGGCAAACTGGCAGAGTACAGTCCTCGTTCGGAGTATCCAACCAGCTGTAAAACCGTGGACGAGTATTTGGTGTTCGCTACTAGAACAGAAATCAGAGCCATAGATCTGAATCCTCAAATCACAGGCGTGCCCTTCCCCCCTGTGGGGAACTTGACCAACGTGGTCGGTGTTGACTTCGACTATCAGGACAAGAAGTTGCTGTTCACGCAAATCAGACCCTGGGCCAAGATCGCCTGGATGCAGGCGGACCACCCGTCTTCGGCGGATATCCACACTCTGATCAGCAAAGGCATCAATCCGGAGGGGATCTCTTACGATTGGACCCAGAAGAAAGTGTACTGGACCGATTCCTCGAACAACAGCATCTACGCTATGGACATCGACGGCTCGAATCTGGTGATGATCGCCAGAGTAGACAGGCCCAGAGCGATCGTCGTCGATCCTTGCGACGGGTCTCTCTATTTCACCGACTGGGGCCGTTTCGGCACCTCGGGGAAGATCTTCAGGACCACCATGGCCGGTTCGTTGAAGAAAGCGATCATCGACAGGGATCTTTCTCAGCCGAGTGGCTTGGCCATCGATTACGAGGATCATATGTTGTACTGGACCGATGCGGTTCGCGAGAAGATAGAACGTTCGGAGTTGGACGGTAGCAACCGTCAAGTTCTAGTCAGTGCGACCATATACCCATTCGCCATAACCGTCTTCCGAGAACATATCTACTGGACGGACCTTCAGCTGAGAGGCGTCTATCGCGCGGAGAAGCACACCGGTGCCAACAAGGTCGAGCTGGTGAAACGGCTGGACGACTCCCCGCGAGATCTGCACATTTACTCTGCGGCCAGGCAACTGTGCAAAGTGAATCCTTGCAACATCTCCAACGGTGGTTGCGATCAGTCCTGTCATCCGGGCGTGAACGAGTCCGTCGAGTGCAAGTGCGACGACAACAGCCGGCTCGTGAACGAGGACAGAATGTGTGTGCCCAAGAACGTGACCTGCGACTCCAGCAAGTTTGCCTGCAGGAACGGTCGGTGCACCTCCAGGATGTGGGCCTGCGACGGCGACGATGATTGCGGAGATGGCTCCGACGAGGACAAAAATTACTGCTCCTACCACTCGTGCAGTCCCAACGAGTTCAGATGCAACAACGGCCGGTGCATCTTCAAGACCTGGAAATGCGATCACGAGAACGACTGTCGCGACGACAGCGACGAGGAAGGCTGCGTTTATCCTCCTTGCGACGAGGGTGAGTTCACCTGCGCCAACTATCGCTGCATCCCGGAGTATCTGGTCTGTAATGGTATCAACGACTGCAGGGATAACGTCACCTCGGACGAGACCCACGAACGCTGTCCCATGAACACCACCTGTCCCCCTAATCATCTGAAATGCGACAAGACCAGCATCTGCGTGGAACCCTACTGGCTATGCGACGGTGACAATGATTGCGGGGATAATAGCGATGAGAATCCTCTACACTGCGCTCAGAGAGCCTGTCCAGCGAACAGCTTTAGGTGTCCGAACTACAGGTGCATCCCAGCCACTTGGCACTGCGATGGAGACGACGACTGTCCGGATGCCAGCGATGAACCGCCAGATTACTGTGAGTCGGAGGGTAGAACTTGCTTCGGTGATCTGTTCACCTGCGACAATGGCAACTGTATACCCAGAAGTTACATTTGCGACGGGGACAACGATTGCTTGGATAACTCTGACGAGGATGAAAGACACCAGTGCAATGACAGAAAGTGTGACGAGGAGACGGAGTTCACCTGTACAGCGAACAAAATTTGGAACAGGGCTCAGTGTATACCTAAAAAGTGGTTGTGCGATGGAGATCCGGATTGTGTCGACGGGGCTGACGAGAATGTGACCCAGCACCATTGTCCTACGCCGGTGCCCTGCGCAGACATTCATTTCACCTGCGACAATGGTCGTTGCTTGAATATGAACTGGCTGTGCGACCATGATAATGATTGTGGGGATGGCAGCGACGAAGGGAAATTCTGCAGCACCAAGTACAAGCCTTGCACCAGCCAAGAGTTCGCCTGTCATAACTTCAAATGCATCAGGAAACAGTTCCGTTGTGATGGTCAGGACGACTGTGGGGATCATTCGGACGAGGATGGATGTCGTAAGTACAGTCTTTAGTATACTTCATTTAACAAGAAAGAAATTGTTGGTACATAATATTGTTCTTCTTAATACAGCGCCGAAAGTGAAGAACACCACCTGCCCGAACCCGGGAGAGTTCATGTGTGCTAATGGGAACTGCATCGATCAGCGTTTGGTCTGCAACAAGGAACCTGACTGTGCGGATGAGAGCGACGAACCTGCTCACTGCAACGTGGACGAATGCGCCCAAGTGGAAATGAATCAATGTGGACACAAGTGCGTGGACACGCCCACCAGCTACTACTGCGAGTGCAATCCTGGTTACAGACTGTTAGCCGATGGCAAAGCCTGCGAGGACATAGACGAATGTATGGAGACGCCACAAGTGTGCAGCCAGCATTGCGAGAACACACCCGGCAGTTTCTATTGCAAGTGCAACGAGTTCTGGTACGAGCGTGCCGCCGACGAGCATACCTGCAAGAGGCGAGACAACATCAAGCCTTGGATCATCTTCACGAACAAGTATTATGTCAGGAACATGTCCATCGACGCGTCCAATTACAGCCTGATGCATCAGGATCTGATCAATGTTGTCGCTCTGGATGCTGACTATAAGTCAGAGATGTTGTACTTCTGTGACGTTACTGCCAAGACCATATTCAGGTAACTTTCTGTTAATGTACCTCGGTTGGTTGAAATGTGGAATGTGCCTTTCACTAGAAACGTTCGGTTTCAGAGCCCCGATCAAAGGAGGCGAGAAAGAGCCTATTATCAGGCATGACAGTCTTGGACTAGAGGGCATAGCAGTCGATTGGGTCGGTGCCAAGTTGTACTGGTTGGATCGACACGCTAAGCATCTGGATGTTGCTGAGATGAACGGGACCAACAGAAAGACTTTGTTACCTGGCATAGCAGATCCACGAGCTATCGCTGTGCATCCTGGTACCGGGTACTTGTACTTCACTTCCTGGCATCTGCAGGTGAAAACATTTATTAATTACTTAACGTTTCGACATACAGTTTCGACTCATTAATTAGGACATTTACCTTACCTATGTGATACTGATAATTGTTTCTTGCAGGCATACATAGGCAAAGTGGGAATGGACGGCAGCAACTTCACAAGGATCCTCACCTGGGAGGACGACATCGCCTGGCCAAATGCCCTAACTATCGACTACTTTACCGACAAGATCTTCTGGGCAGATGCTCACTTGGACTATATAGCGTTCGCTGATTTGGAAGGTCATAACAGGAGGAAGGTCCTCACAGGAAACGCTGTTCCACACGTCTTCGCTATCACTGTCTTCGACGACTACATCTTCTGGACAGATTGGAACTTGAAGGCTATCCAACGAGCCGAGAAATTCTCAGGAAACAACATTCGACTGTTGCGCAACACCACTCACAGACCTTACGATATTCATGCCTATCATCCTCTGCGACAACTGGCTTACAAGAACCCTTGTGCGCTGGACAATGGTGGCTGCTCTCATCTCTGCTTGATTTCACCACCTGCGAGCTCCTACTTGCTGGAGGGCTACGGTCAACCTGGTGTCACCTCGTACAAGTGTGCGTGTCCAAACCAGTTCATATTGGAGAGCGACGGCAAGACATGCAAGGCCAACTGCACCAAAGGCCAGCATCGTTGTGGATCGTACGATGAGAAATGCATACCATGGTATTGGAAGTAAGTAATAACAATCTTTATATTTATTCAGCCTCGCGGCTAGGAATCGGACTTTTCTTCTATTTCTAATTACTAGATTGCGGATCTTTATGCATTTATGAAGACATTGGTTGGGTGAAATATAAAGCAGTAAAGGATTTAAAAAATTCAAGAATGTTGTAATGTTGTTTTTAATGTAACAAATGGATGAAATCAATTTCCCGCTCCCCACAATCAATGCAAAAGATTTTTATTTTGCATAAAGATCCGCAGTCTACTAATTACTAATCTATAATCTTTCCATACTCTTCTATACTAATACCTCTATCGGTTTCTTTACAGTCCCTTATTAGGTAAAAGTAAAAAATAGGTGTAAAATAAAATGTTTAATTAAAGATGCGACGGCGAAAAGGATTGCAAAGACGGCTCCGATGAGCCAACAAGTTGTCCAGCACGAGTGTGTCGTCCCAGCGTGTTCCAGTGTACGAATAGCAATTGCAGACCTAGCGTGGCAGTGTGCGACGGCGTTGATGATTGCGGTGACAAGAGCGATGAGGCAGTTTGTTCGTTAGAATGCGGTGAACTAGAGTTCAAATGCAAGTCCAATGGTCGTTGCATCCACGAGTCGTGGAAATGCGACGGGGACGTTGATTGTAAAGATGGTAGCGACGAGGATCCTGCTATTTGCTGTAAGCATTGACCTACTTGTCCAGGAGCTTAAAAATCTTGTACTTTAATTTCATTAATTAATGATTGGTCTTGAAACACAGATAATCGACCATGTGATCCGAGCACGGAGTTCACTTGCAAGAACGGCAGATGTATTCAGAAAGTCTGGATGTGTGACTCTGACAACGACTGCGGCGATGACAGCGACGAGCCGGCCTTCATGTGTCGTCAGAGAAACTGCACCACGGGTTGGCAGCGTTGTCCAGGTCACGGTAACTATCGCTGCATACCCAAATGGCTGTTCTGCGATGGTAAAGACGACTGTCGCGACGGATCCGACGAGTTGCCTGAGAATTGTCTGAAGTGCGACGCGAAGATGGATTTCAAATGCGCCAATAACAGATGCGTGCCTAAACAATGGCTCTGCGATTTCGCCGACGACTGTGGGGATGGCAGCGACGAGGCAGAGGCCTTGTGCAAGGGCCACTATAGGGAGTGCTCCGAGTCCGAGTTCCGCTGTGACAATGGCAAATGCATTGCCTCCAGATGGAGGTGCGACAGCGAGGATGATTGCGGCGATAACAGCGATGAGAAGGGATGCCAGACGTTCGTGTGCAAGGTAGTATAGTACAGCACTACTGTACCTTCAGTTTCTACTTATTTGATTTATTTTCATATTTAATATGTGCCTTTTTATTACAGAATTATTCATTCCAATGCGCGAGCGGACATTGCATAGCGTCCTATCTGCGATGCGATGGAACAAGAGACTGCAGGGACATGAGCGATGAAATTGGATGTCCCCCAAGGTATCCAGGTGGAAGGTATTGTCCGCAGACGAGATTCGAATGCGACAACAACGTGTGCGTCTATCTCACCGACGTATGCGACGGCAGCAATGACTGTGGCGATGGGTCCGACGAGAATCCAGATATGTGCGGTAAGGCTGCTTATCTTACTAATCGTAAGACTGCATATGCACGTTTTCATTCCAGTCTCAATGCATACAAATCTGTAGTCTATTAAGTTTGCAACTAATGCACGAAAGTAATTATCTGGATGACATCCTTCAGCAACCTTCAAATGCGATACAACGAGGAGGTTCCAGTGTGCGAATCACAAGTGCATCGCCAAGTATCAATTATGCGACGGCTTCGACAATTGCGGCGACGGATCCGACGAGAACAACATGACAATGTGCGCGACCAAGATCAACCCGTGCGATCCAATATCCGAGTATACTTGCTCCAACAAGAAGTGCGTCGAGCGTACCAAGCTCTGCGACTTTGCCGATGATTGCGGCGACTCATCCGACGAGCTGGGTTGCCGTAAGTATACTTGCATTATTAACATAGGAACTACAGACTACGGAACGTATTCAAATTACACAAGCCGATTTTAATGAAATTTTTGTGAAATTAATAATTATAACAATCGACTTGTGTAACTTGTCCCCTTACGAATGGTTCAAGATGATCCGCTTCGGACTTATTACCCATTATTGTCACTGATAAACAAAATCTTTGCAGACCATAATAAACCGTGCTTGGACACCAACAAAGGCGGCTGCGCTCACTACTGTCACAACATCACCGGCGGTGGTTACATCTGCGCTTGTTATCCGGGCTACATAATCTCGCAGGACAACAGGAAGCATTGCGAGGACATAGACGAGTGCACCACCGGTCAACACCAGTGTTCCCAGATCTGCACCAACTTGAACGGGACCTATACCTGCTCGTGCAGAGACGGCTTCGAGCTTTCCGATAGTCGCAGTGGAGTTTGCAAAGCTTTGGGCACCGAGGGAATGGTGCTGTTCGCAAATGGACCGGAGATTCGAGCCTATGACCTCCATAAGAGAGACGAGGTCGAGGTGATCGCTGACGAGAAGAGGGTGATGGACATCGACTTCGATCCGAAAGCAGAGTACGTGTTCTGGATCGATAGTCACGATAGCACCATCAAGAGGTCTTACATGCTGAACGCGAAGGGCGGCCAAGTGAAGATAGGATACGCGCAGGATCTTAACATAAAGAGTAATTTCATTTTCAATTGGTTTAATTTAACCGATTGTACTCGAATGGCCATTCTCGAGTGCAAAGGGTTGATAATTGCAATGGAACCGAATACAACGAGTGTCCTTGTTTCAGGCGAATCAACACCTACAAGTTTGGCAGTGGACTGGATTAACGGTAACTTGTATTGGACCGAGATTGACACGATGTTCGGTAGCATAATGGTCTCGAAAGCTGACGGCAGGTACCGTCGAACCTTGGTGACGGTGGACCTGCAGATGCCAGTTTCCATAGTCGTAGACCCAGAGTTGGGCAAAGCCATTTGGGCAGACACTGGTAGCCAGGCGAAGATAGAGATCGCCTGGATGGACGGCGACAGAAGGAAGCAGCTGGTCAACGATAGAATCGAACAACCGACTGCGCTCGCCATCGACTACTCCATGGGCCACGTTGTTTACTGGGCTGACAGCAAGCTGAACACCATCGAATCCATCGAACAGGTGAGATTCTTGTGTTAGTTTCAAGAGAGCTTGAATTCTGTTGAAACTGTTTTCAATTTCTGCTTAAAATCCTTTTCTCTAAACGAGCGGTTTCCTTGCAGGATGGTTCGAACAGGAAGGTGATCTTGAAGGGTGACGCTCTGAAGCACCCAATATCCCTGGACGTTTTCGAGAGTAGTCTGTACTGGACAACCTGGATGACTGGAGAGCTGATCAGGCAAGACAAGTTCGGCAGGGGCGTGCCGCAGACTATCATCACCGACATAGCCGGACCCGGAGGAGTCAGAGTGTATCATCCGCTGAGATACAACTCCTCCGTGATGAATCTTTGTCATGACGATCAATGCACGCATCTATGCGTACCTATACCCGGTGGAACCCGGTGTCTTTGCTCGGACAGCATCGGTCCGTTCCCACAGATAGGCACTTTCCCGCGAAACGAACGGCATTGCGACGCAACGAACGAGAGGCCGTTGCCTGCACCGAGAATCTGCCCTTGCAGAAACGGTGGCCTGTGTCAAGAGGGAGAAGACAATAAGCTACAATGTTCTTGCCCGGCCTTCTTCCACGGAGAATTCTGCGAAGTGGGTCTGGCCGCTGCCAGATCAGGCAACGCCACCGCTGCTATCGTCATACCCATCGTCATCTCTGTGCTTGTCCTCCTGGGAGCCGCCGCTGTAATTATGGTGCTCAAGAAACGGCCGTTGTAAGCGCTTTTGCAACATCAAAAGTACATCCTTAACAAAGATATATTCTAACTCTTATATTCACTTCATTTTCAGTGGCAAACCTGGCGGTCTGGGCAGTCTAACCGGTGCCCAAAGTGTGTCCTTCAGACAGGGCAGTAACGTTGAATTTGGCGTGCCTGCTCATGAAAGAATGGTATGTAAAAATTTATGTACAGTACAGACACCCTCTTAACCGGCCCGGTATTGATTACAATGGCGCTCAATTTGATCAAAATAAGTTTAGCTAGAGAAATGTCTTGTGTTTTATTTTTTGGTTATTTTTCCGATGTTGTTTTCACAATATATATATATTGTATTATTCATTGTTATTTTACAGACGCAATGTTATTGTAATTCTCTTGATAATGATCTAAATGAAGATCGAAACGTTGAGAAACAATATTGTGTTAATTTGCAAATAGTGTTTAGTAATAATTGATCGAACCAATGCGCCGAAAACATTTAAATTTTGCTTTAGCAACTTACTACGATCGACATTGAAGTAACATTTATTTTGTAAGTATTAACGCTAGTTGTCCGAGTATTAACGAGTCGTTTGTTTGAAACAGGAACCCCTGGACGTGGAGTACAATCTTGGCGATGTGAGCAACAAGAACAGGGACTTCAGCAACCCCATGTACGACGCGGTGAACACCGAAACTGGTGGCACCAATGGTACCGGTGCCAGCAGCATGTACGAGCTACCGGCTGAGATGAAGCCGTCCAGCATCCAGCACAAAGAACCACCGCAGTTACACCTGAAGAGAAGAGAACTCGACCCGACGCCCATCGACTCGGGGAAGGACACGCAGCAGTTGGTCGAGGAAGACAAGTCCGAATGTTAGATAGTTTAAACTCTTTCGCGCAGTGACGTAGTTAGAAAGGAAGGGGAGACGAAGCAAAACGCAACAGCGGGAAAACCTCGATTGAAAAATTGTTATATTATGTTTGTAGCGATTAGATTGAGTCTTGACTGACACCCGATTTTTTACTCTTCGAATGGACTTCTATTGCGAGACATTTTACACTATTGACTTTAATATTATATTCCCTATTCTATTTCTATTGTTATCGATCATTATATAAACCAATCAAGACTCAAAGCTAATAGTAAGCATGTAATCCGATGCCGGGGGTGGCAACAGAGCAAATTTTTATTTTAATCAGGTTTTTGTATAGATTTTATCCAGAATTTCTATTAAGCATAAGACTGAATGTGTTGTATCGGTTGCAATCGAATGACGAATGAACCGGGAACAACGGATCGTTATGAAAATGGTGCGATAAAATTGCGGCGCGTTTGTAGCGGTATTTGGTTGCGAGTTTCCTGCGCGTTGTCGAAGAGAGGAGCTCGGAAAGTTCGTCTGACTGCGCCACTGCTTCTACATAGGGATGGCTCTCTCGCATCCGTTGCACTTCTTTCTCATGTTAGTTCCGGAACGAACAAATTCTCTGAACAAATTCAGACGATGCAACGAATGTACGAAACATGTTTGAACCAGTTTGAGATTAAAGCGCAGCGAATGGCGAGTCGTGTCATCTTAGGTGCGATTTGTAAGTCTTGTAAATACGATTATCGCAGAATATTATTTTCACGTTGTCCATGTACCATAAAGAAACAAAACATTCCATACTATTTTTTTCGGAGGCAGCTCGAGGCACGAAAGGGCAGAATGGTTGTCGAAAACAAAGCATAGGAAAAGCGGTTGTTAATTTAAGGGACAGGGCCTCATCGAGTCACCTCACCAGAGACGAGAGTTTTCTATTTTTCTTTTCGAGCGAGGGACGAATCTCTATCGCGCGCAAAAAAAAGGACTACCCGGAAACGAACAAAAAAGGAAAAGACAATTCTCTGTGTTTCTCACCACCGTTTCTTCTCTCGATGTTTGCTCGACCGCGTGAACGTTGTTATGTTGTACATTTTATTATTTTTTTTTTTCGTCTAGATTATGCGCGGAGAACATCGTCGGTGTACAGTTTTTCTTCCGTAGCAGCTGTGATCCGTAAAATTACAAATTGAGTACCCGAGTATGCGAAGCGATCTTGTTTTTTTTTTTTTATTATCGAACGAACAAAAGCGTGTACGCCTCAGACGCAGTGAGGAGGGGGAGATTTTAAAAGAGGAAAAGAAGAAAGAAAAAACTCAGAAGAGCGTTTTTTTTTTCATTCACGCCGGTACAGTAGAATCTCGATTATGGTTAGTAAGAGAAGTATTTTCTAGGGAAAACGTAATTGTAAGCTTTGGAATATCTGGAGTTTGTTGTTGTACATTCCATAAAATTATACAGATTGTTAACATACTCTTGATCGGCCATTTTTTTTTCTCTACCAGCGTCCATCAACTTTCACTATAGCGTATTGGTGTTTTTAATGCCTATGACAGTGTCGACTAAAGTGAGCAGTGATTTTATTCGGTAATCAAGTTTCTACTGTACAATCTTTTTTTCTTTTTAACTATAATAATGTAACATGAGCGTTGTACATAGATCTTTCCAAGAGAATGAGCGGCACTGACTCACCTTTACAGATTATACATAAAGTTATATATATAAATAAAGAAATATAAATATATATATAAATTTTTAAAATATATATATATGTATCAATTTTAAAAATATATATATATGTGTATACATACACGTATGTATATTGTATATGTATGTCCGAGCGTATGGGTAAATTATTGCGCCTCAGCATCCTCGGTAATGATTTTATCCTGGGCGGGGCTCCGGAGTGTCCTAATTTTATTTTTTAATTGTATCAGTATTTTCTGTATTTTTTTATCGAGCCAGCGAGATGATGATTGTTAATATATTGTTCAACTATTAAACAGGTACCGTCCAAGAATAAACTATGAAATTTAACCACGCAATTTCCTTCCATTTACAGGAGAAAGAGGACAAGAGTAAGTTCGACCACTATTTTTACAGTATAAAAAAAAGGCTTTAATCAACGATGAAATTTACAGAAACTGGATCTTAATCTATCAAAGATTAAAGTACAAAACTTACAATGTAGTACGTTCGTTCATATGTCGCGATACATTCGAGAAAAAATCAATAGGAAAACAATTATCTTTCATAATTATATGTATATATTATTCATATCAATGTCGATTTCAAGGGTCCTTTAACCATATATATTTTTACATATTCTTTACAAACTTAATTTACATTCAATGCGATGGCATCAAAAAGCTTTTCATGCAGTTACGCTACGTATAGAATTGCAAAAATATTTTCAATTCTAATATACACTATTTAGCATAAAATTCGATATCTTTTTCTTCGTTCTTTTATATTATTATGCCTATCAGTCTTCAACGCCTAAACCGTGCAATTAATTCAGCACAACCGTGAGTACGAACTTATCCAATGAATATTAATTTCTTCGGTACATAATAAATAATACTTTCATTTGTTCGTATATCATTAAGTTAAAAATGTAAAAATTAACTTTTTCGAGCAGGTTGGGCCTATAACGTGGAAAGTAGGGTTAAACGCGTTGCGTATATGCAAGTCAAACAACGATCGCTCGCGTACCGTGGGAAAGAGGGGTGACCGTCGCGACGGAGAAAAAAAATAGAAAATTATAACAAAAACAACAACCCACCCCCCAGTTGGTGGGGGAAAGAATTCACCAACAGTATCCCCTGCTTGTCGTAAGAGGCGACTAAAAGGGGGAGGTTGTAGGGCGTTAGAAACCCGCACCCTTTTTTCCAGAAGTATCCACAAATTTTTCTCTCAATCATACCGCAATAAATAATTTCTTCTCAAAACTCTCTTTCTACAAGATACAGTAAACGCTCGATTCTTGTCCAACAGCCGTGTTTTTCACGAACAACTATGGTGCCCGGAGCGAGACTTCAATAGAGAGCCGAACATAGAGAAGGACAGAATGAAATACGGTTCGCGTGATTGTCCGCTTCTCTTTCTTTCCGATGCGCTGTCCTTCCTTGCGACCGAAACTTTCACCGTCGATTAAACCACTAAATACAATCGAAACTATATCGTGTTTGGTCTTGCTTTAATCAGAAAAATGCCAGAAACAAGCCGGTGAAAGTCCCATAAAGAAATAATGAAAATTAAGAAGTTTGAACATTCGATTCATGGTGGTCAATGTAGTAGTGTTCGCACCGATATACCAAAGCCTACATCAATCGTCGCACAGGCAGTGGAGTGGGTAGACACTGGACAGGGATCGTGCCCACGATCCTGGACAAGAATCTAAGCATTTACTGTACTACTCCACTTTGGTGGCAGTCTGCTCGTCGTATTGAACAGACGGTACCATAGGCGGCTTGAAACCATACTCCATCTTGGACTGCCTAAAGCTACCGGTATTCCCAATCACTCCATCCTGCCTGGTTCTCCTCAAGGTCGCTTGAATATCCGAAGTGTACTGTATGGACTTGGATTGGATACCAATGGGTGCTTTCCTCGGTACAGGACCCACGTATTCGTCAAGGATTTTATCCTTCTCGAGCCTCCCATAAGAAACGGTATTACCACCATTGCCTCCAACCGAGTACGAATGGGAATATTGTTGCGATCCGTACGATCCAAACTTCTTTGGTAGCGCGTGCACCACGGGTTGCCTGGCCAGGGGCCGATTGAGAGCATAACCAAGACCGTAGAGTTGCGTAGAATTATTATAATAATCCTCGTTCACAGACCCGTACGAGGGTACGGTTTGGAATGTCTGCTGTCTGATCACTTGCTGGTAGTTCCCGTCGTTCTGAACGTTGTAGATCGGGATCGATTTAACGAACTTTGCTGTTTCTATGGGGTATGGCCTAGAGACGTGCACCACTGGCTTCTCTACTACCTTCTCCACTGGAACAGGCACGGGTATTGGCATCTCCACAACCTTCTCCACCGGAATCGGAACCGGTTGCGGCACCCTGAAGTGGATCGGGAATGGAATGAGCACCCTCTGGATCGCGATCGGCACCTTCTTCTCGATCACTTTCTCCACGTGGACCGGGTAAGGAATGCGAATCTGCTTCTCCACTACTCGGTCCACCGGCACGTGCACGGGAAAAGGTTGCGCGATCGTTATCTGCTTCTCGATCATTTTCTCCACTTGGTACGGCTGAGGCGCGTACAGCCTCAGCTGCTGATCCGTTTGCGGATCGTTCGCAGGCTTGTTCACCAGGATTTGAGCCACCTCCTGAGTCCCCTGAGCGCTTTCTAGATTCACCAGGTTCGGTAGCACTTCCGTTAACCTGGAAGGCTGCTGCGTCACCACTAGCTTGCTATCCAACTGATCCCTGGCTCCGAAATTAGGCTTGTCTGATCGAACCGCTTGATCCAGCTGGCCATTGCTGGCGGAGTACACAACGTCGTTTTCATTGTAGTCGTGACGACCTCTCTCGAGGTTGCTGGAGGGGAATATCTCGTCGGTGATCTCGTTGCTCTTGTAGATGTTCACCTGGCCGGGTCTCCTACTCTTTGGCAACTTTCTGTAGTCCTGCTTCATTAGTGCCTGTTCGTTATTTGGAACATACTCCATAGGATAGTGTATTTCGTGCACCGGTGCTGTATGGTATATCTCCACAGACTTCTGAATCTCCACCGAGTGTGTGGGACCATTCGACGCTAACACTTCAGAGATTTGTTCCTGTTGGGACAGCTGATCTTGGGGATTAGTACTACCATCCTCGTTTTGGATAACACCGTCCGAATTGGGAGTGGCAAGTTGCGAAGGCTGGGCCTCGTGCTGAAACTCTTTGTCATCGTTGAGCAGGTCTTGTCCAGCGTTCATCAGGGCGACGCCTACCTGAAGAGGATTCAAAATGACCGACGACGCTGCTAGGTATCCTGTATCCGGTACTTTCGCTTTCGCTGACTCCGGTGACGGAGTTGATTTCGGCACCTCGTTGTTTCCTAAATAATCGATAGTGCTGGATGAGTATTTCTTTTGACGAGGCAAGTCCGGTACCACAATGGGCCCAGAAAATTTCCCCAGAGACACCGTGCCAGTTGAAGAGGAACTGTCCTTGGTCGAACCACTGTTGTACAGCTCATGCTTTTTCAATTTTTGCTCCCTGTTGCTTGGCTGGGACACTTCGTCGCTTGTCCAAGCCAGGCTTAGAATTTTATTGTTCTTGTGGTAGTCGCTTTTAAAATTATCCTCCTCGACGTCCTTTTGTTTCAGAGCTTTTTGCGGCTCTATAGTCGATGAGAATAATAATGGCTCTTCCGGGTGCGTATTAAGAGTATTCTCTGATACGTTCAGTTTCTTGGACACGAGGGGTCTAGGGTACTTTCTGCTGTGCTTTCTGTGCTCCTCGAGCGGGGAGCCCGACAGGGTGTCAGGCTGTCTAGACTTCAGACGAACAAAGCTGTTGCTCCTCTGTCTCAAAGCTGATGCACGAACTCTTTGACCAAAGTCTCCAACCGATTCTACATCGATTTGTTCCTCAGGAACGGAATAGCCCAAGTCGTTGTAGCTGTTTTCATGAGTACTGGGGAGTTTCGTTGTCGTGGTAGGCTCTTCGAGTATAATTTCCTGCGATGGAAAATACTCCACTATGACCGTCTCGTTCGGGACATTCTGACTAGTTCTCGCTGGTCTTGGAGCAGTCTCCGACTCGTTCGGACTGGTTTCTTGAGGTCGTTTTTCTTCTACAGGTAGAAGGTATGGCTGGACCAGTTGCTTAGAGTGTCGTTGTTGACTGTCAGCCTGGGTTTCGTTCTGCAATTAAATAGAGAAATTAGGAATCCGTTTACTTCGGAGGTACAATTTCTAGTCAATGAGAGTGGCTCATTCCTCCACCAATTACGCTTCTAACGTTGTATACGTCTACTACGCTAGAATTTTTCATCGCGAGAAATAACAATCAAGAATATTAATCAAGAAGCATTTGCATAATCGAATTTCTAATTAAGGCGTAATTACAGGGAAACTGTTATTGCGAACGTACTAATCTTGCTGGAACATCAGCAGAAGCCTGTGGAAAGAAATTACAATCGGGATTTGGTATCAATTAGGGTATCGCCTATTCGAGGAACAGCATCTGCAAAATCGTTTGCGCAAACGTGATCGTCGGCTCATTCGGCCAACCTAATAATCCGTTCCAAACACGAGGAGGCGTCTCCTTTTACGCGAAGATCGAGTGAAAGCGTGTTCGAAGGGTCATCGTCGATGGGGAATATGTGGAATTCGCGTTACATATATCGGATTCTGACGCAACGAATCGCACATTCCTAGAGCCAGGAAATTCAGAAAATTATAAAACAAACTATATGGACAAATTATAAAACTTCAAACTATACAGGGTGAGTCACCAAACGTTTGTACCTCAAATATCTTTGTTGTTTCTAAAGATACGTAAAATTTGGTAAGGACAAAGTTGAATGGTACAATGGGGCTGACACGATGCAAAAAAAAAAAAATGTTTTTATATCATTTTTTTAGAGATATCAAGGTCACCTTGACTTTTTTAATGAAAGGGACTATTGAAAGGGATTCTTGAATTGAAAGGGAACTATTTTTAATGAAAGGGACTATCATTGTAGGTGTTTAAAAAAGGGTGGTTCCATTTAAAAAAGTCAAGGTGACCTTGATATCTCTAAAAAAATGACATAAAAACAAAATTTTTTTTTTGCATCGTGTCAGCCCCATTGTACCATTCAACTTTGTCCTTACCATATTTTACGTATCTTTAGAAACAACAAAGATATTTGAGGTACAAACGTTTGGTGACTCACCCTGTATAGAAATCATCATTTTTACACGAATTTCTAAACTAGCAAATTCCAATTTGAAAGATCGAGTTTTGGAAGAATAGAAAATTTCAGAAATTTCGAACCTCTTCAACGGGTGACTTCATCCTCCAAAATCACACTATGTTACAGGGGAAAAATGGGTTTGTGTTACATATGAATTGCTCTAATTTCCCACAAGGTTTCGTAATTTTCCGAGCTTCCTGGTACCCCAAGTGCCCTCGTGACTGGCCAGATATGATTATTCAGCGTTCGTTGCGTCGAAAGTGAGTTGCTTTCCAGCAATCAGGAAGGGAAAGCACGGAAATCGCAGTTGCTCAGTTTGAAAAGTAATCGATCAGTAGCATTATTGAAATTTCACTCTCCGTCTTAACACCAACCTTCCCATAATTGTTGTCAGTCGCTGGAATGAACTTCACGGTCGCTATTGGTGCTTCTTCAGGGTTGCTATGCTGAGAAGAGTTCTGGGTTCCCTCATTCTGATACCCATTCAGTATATAATGACCACCGATGATTTTCTTTGTCTCCTCTTTTGCTTGATTTCCTATAGATTTCTCAAATCTGTGCTCTGAAACTGTCTGCAACAAAAGAGATTTCGGTGAACAGTGCAAATACGTTGCAGAAAAATGAGCTACCTTCGAATTTCTTTAAGTATGAGTGTTGCATTGATTGTACCTACAAAAGAATTTTGTAAGATCCCCCTGGTGTAGAGTGGGAAGGGATCAAAGTTCACATTTTGGGAAATGTATAAGTAACTATCGAACAAGAACAGGTATCGACTAACTATTTGCACCAGAAAATCACGAAAAAATCAAGCTTTGCAACGATATATAATTATATATACACTTCGTTTATTTCTTATACAATTTTTCTCGTATGCTATGTCGCCTCGTGTGTATTTGAGTTTAAAAAAATTGCTATTTCTCCATGAAAATATCGTTTGATTTAAACTAAAAATTTGTCATTAGTAGTATATTATATGCCCTTTCGAGTGATATATGGCCCATTTCGAGGAGACGTGTCATTCTTAAGTTATGATATGGATAATGATTTTCTTGGAGGGAACGTCGATTTTCCGGCATTTTTTCGCTTGTTCTCTCGAGTTTTCGTGTGGAGTTTGTTCGGGATATAAAGAAAACGGACAAGAATGATATGAAATGATCGTGAAGCAGAATCGATGGCCCAGAAATGGCGCCTGCGGTGCTGACAACCGGTCGGCCGCGGCGCGAAGAGAAAAGTCGCGTTCTATCCTGGGCGTCCGGCGAATTTTGCTAAAGTGGAGTAGCTGGCAGGAGGCTGAAAATAACCGGTGAGCCGAGATGAGAGAAAGGTGGACTTTACGGTACCACCGGCGGTCTCCCTTTCTCCTATGGCGTTCGAGCGAGAAGAAAGGAGAAACGGGAAAAGATGCGCGCCGCATTCTTGCGGCCACGCGCGCAAAAGAAAAACCAGTGAGAGTCGTGCGCGCGAGTTCAAAGTCGCGATAAAAGCAAACCGTTCGGGACCGGGTCCGGAGAGCCTGATTGGCTCAAAACCGAGCCCCGCGTGATCTGTTTCTAACGGGGAACCCCCCTTCCCCGAGCCTCTTAGATCCTTTCGAGCGGTTGAAAGATCAACTTACGCCATTTCTTAGCTTCTGTGACATTCCATCGTTGTCTGACTGACCTAGATGGTACACAGATACACTGTTTCTCATACTATCCTAACGAATTTTAATTTTAATCCTACTATTCTATTTTTTGGAAAATTACATTTCTCACCCTGTTCTCGAGATAATCGAATTTTCCACTTTTTGCGTCTTAACTATAAAAGATAGATGAATGTTACCTGAGATGATTCTATAGGGACCACTGTCTTGTCAAAGTTGATTATCTCGATAAGGAAGGCTCGAACAAGAAAAGTTTATTCCACGTTTTCGATAGATCTTTTTATGTTGAATTAGTCGGTTCTAATACCAGTCACGAGGCACCCCGCGTTTCTCAACAGATTCTGCCATTTTAGTCTCGGGAGTTCAGCCACAGAAAATGATCGGAAACCTGATCTCCGCAACCGGTGAAACTTGCCAATGAATTCTGGGAGCTCTTGCTGTTTCTCTCCCCAAAAGGTCTGTTTACCAAAACGAGTCTTAAATATCCTCACCTGTTCTGCATTTGTTTTTTAAACAATATTCGCCGTAGCGGTGGAACAAAAAATTGCTCCTGTGTTATTATCCGAGGAATTTAATGAAAATAAAACAATTATGGTGCTCGGCCTGATATTACGTTTATTCGATAAAGTCACAACAGGCGCGATTACTATGAAGTAACACACGCAAGACAATCCTTTCGCTCGCAGGATAATTTTCAGACACGCTACAGAACTTTCCCCGTTTTACGACCAGAGAAAAAATTGGGGGGGGGGGGGTCATTAAAAATCCATTTTCAATTTGTCGTTCCTTTCTTAAAACACCAGAATAAAAATAGATTTTATCGTTTAATTGTAAATGCTGTTTGTCTTGATGGCTCGAGAATGTTTACGACATTTTTGGAGAAAGAAAAAGAGGAGTAAATGAAACGTAAACACAGGTGGTTCACTTTTGCGGAAAGAGAAAGGAAGAGAGCGAGATCATTTTTGCGGAACTTTTTAGAGTAGCTGGGTCAACTCTGGGAGAGGCTTTCATCCGAAAGTGTACGGAGAAAGTATTCGCAGTTTTTGTTAGAGGAAATTTTCGTACCGGAAAAAACACGGTGTCTACTTACACGGTTCTTTAGCACCTCCGAAGTACCATTTAAACATTTACATTTCTAGTCACTCGAATCGTTAGAAACATCTACAAATTTCTTTGTAACCTTCGGTACCGCATATTTCCAAGGACCCAAGTTAATATTTAATGTTTGTCAACATTTCTAATTCATCTCTACATTTCGAAATCATTCTAATTGCCAAATTTTCAACGCTCTCAACTGCTACACTGCTTTTTAAATTTTTATGACAATGCTGACTTAAAATTGCACGACAGTGGACTGTTAAATTGCAAATAGCATACTCGGGTCTTTGCGTTTTACCACCGTCATCACAGTGTTCTCTTGGTTCCAGAAAATAGGGCAGGCAAAGAGGAAAGCCATATGCAAACAGAAAAATGTCGACGGTTATTCCCCGGTAACCGGTGATTAGAGAAGATTCTGCAGTTTTCGCTGTAACCTATAGAATTCCTAATTAACAGTTCTATAGTTACGCACTGGAAGTCCGTAGAATCTTGTAACGGTCCAGGGTTCCACGAGACCCTAATTACAGGCGATTGCATTTCACGTGAAGCTGCGGCAGCTGCGAGTGACCTACAGAAATTGCATTCGAAGAGAAAGTCGAATTACTTCGGAATATGCATGCCCCTAATATCAACAGTTAAATCGGGGAGTCCCCGCTCTAGGAAACTCCCATCTTTATAAATTTCTTCTCCTCCCATAAAGTGGAGGAGAGATATGAAGTTAAAGAGAAGAGAGATGATAAAGTTGAGGGGAGAGATATGAAGATGAGAGGGAGAGAGAAGTTTTGTACACGTCGAATGGCTGGCCGGCCTTCAGGCCAACCTTCATCCGCAAGTTTTAGGTGAAAGTCGTCCTTAACCTTCGCATGCAGCCTAGGTCATTTCACTGCCGCTCATTCTCTTCCGACAAGCCCGTCTAACAAAGTCCGCCTCGCACTTTCCCCTTGTGCTTCTACTCGGAACCGTTTGCTCGAGCTAGTTTGTCATTATACTTGGCTTATGAAATGGTTGGAGTATCCTCGTCGAGCACTGCTGAACTATCATTCCGCGCGTTCCATGTAATTTCTTTGTTCTGTAGTGTAAAATTACACTCTGGATCGTTTAGGACTGCATAGGTGATTATAGAGTATCTCAGGTTTTCATCTGCGGCTCCAATTTGGTGGTAGAATTGGTATAGACCACTGCGAGGGGTGGTCCAATCGTATAAATTACATTATCTCCATGTCGCATCATGTAGGAATAGTTTTAGGCTTCGCTGAACATCAATCTTCTACATTTGCAAAATGTAGACTTTGCTACGCCTCAATTTTCTTCTTTCGGAAAACGTTCTAGGCTTTGCTAAGCTTCACTATACGTTTGGAAGATGTTCTACACTTTGCCAACCATTAAACTTCATTTGGAAAAAGTTCTATGCTTCACTAAGTCTCAATCTTTACTTGAAAAAAGTTCTATGCTTCGCTGAGTCTCAATCTTTACTTGGAAAAAGTTCTAGGCTTCACTAAACCTCAATCTTCACTTGGAAAGGGTTCTAGGCTTCTCTAGGACAGAATCTTCTTCATTTGGAAGACATAGACATTGTTGAGCCTCAAACTTGTTTATTAGGAAGACGTTTTAGGCTTTGCGAAGCCTCAATCTATGTAAACGGATCAGCTCAATGGAAAAGAAACCCTTCTGCTGATCGGATTGCCCCAATCTGTCACAAATATTGTCAACAAGAATATTTTAAACAGTATGCAATCTGTTCCAAAATTCTCTGAGGCCTTCATAGGGCTTTGCAGGGATAATCTGCGTTTTCCCAGGCAGTTCAAAGGAACTGTAACATGATCGGCCAGAGAATCTTGTTAGAAACTGCATGGCAGATGGGATTCTCGGCGGGTGTTGGTCGTGCCTATACACGAAGTGGCACTTGAACGACGCCCGCAAGTAGATCGAGGTTAAAGATTTCTATGCCCGAAGGTTAAGGATGTCTCTTGCCCGGTGTCTATCGGTCCGGGGGTTATGCGTGAAAGGTTCTCCCGTTTTACGTAAGGCGAACGAAACTTGTTCTGCATTACTTATTTCGTTCGTCCTCTGTCGAAAGTAACTTCCGTTCTCCGCCAACCGCCCAAACACGGCTGCCGTTCTATCTCAACGTGAGAATCCGTTTATTCGTGTGCTAGGTTAGGGTACTCGCAGCAAAACACGAGAATGACAATGCATAATGCTCAAAGAACCACCGATTCCCCCATCAAAGTAAAAAGATCTTTTGTATCTCCTATTTCAATAAAAATATGACTACTATAATCTCATGTAACCAAAGTAAACATTTGTCGAACATTTTGAAATCGATTCCGAAATAATGCACATTTTCCTTACCGAAGTAAATGTTTAAACCTGTTTTTAAACGGTTTTTAAATGCTCATTGATTTTCACAGACATTTTTACGATTTAATTTAAAAGGTAGAGAAAACAAATGTTGCTTAAATATTTGAATTCAAATTGAAATTTGTACATGTACGTAGTAGCAATGGAATGTCCTTTAAATGAATATTGGAATCCCCAGGAATTTCCTCAGACATTTTTCTGTTTATTTTGAAAGTTGGAGATCTGCAAGTTCAAATTTTGGCGCCACGGTCTACAGGCTTGCCACACCACGGAAAACAGGTTTCGCTTGACCATTCGAATTCAAATTTAAATTTCTACGTAGTAATGGAAAATACTGAAATGAAGATTTAAATTGCTAGGAGTAATTGATTGTAGGTATTAGAAGATGATTAGAAACTTAAGAACCGGTTGATAATTGTATAAGTTTCTAATAATAAATTTTATTAAAAGATTTCAATAACGATAATTGAGGAACATGCAAGCAGTGTTGTCTTCACCAACCCTGAAAATCAGCTTCTGCCGTTTTATCTAACAGTGTCAACGATGCAGCAGGAACGTCCATAAATAAATTTCTTTTCCTACAGGCGCGTAATCATTTCCTTACGGCGAGTCATTCTTGAGTAATGACTTGAGGGCGCTAATGGAGGATGTTGCTTCCTCAAAATACTTTCTTCGTCTTCGACGAAAGACGGAAGAAACATCCCATCATTTTAGAAGAGAAAATTTAACAAGAAATAAATGGATAAATAAAAGGTTCAATGATCTTAAGAAATGTTTTTAAAAAAGAATTCAACTTTTTCGTTTATGAAATTGTTTAAAGCCAACCTAATGTATATGTTTTAGTGTGTTAATCACCATGCAAATGATATTCGAAAGTGTGCATCGTTAACATTCCAAAGCAACTTAATGACATGTAACAACAAGCGTGCAATTTCTGCCGAGGAAAATTTTGAAGAAATGTTTAAAAATATGTTGTTTATTAATACAGGAAATTGTTAGAGCTGCTGTGATTACGGAAGAAAACGAGAGAATTTGATGAATGCACGAGCAAATTGTGGTGAGCTATGTTAGTATTCTCGGTTATGTAAATGGCTGATCTTAATGGCCGATTGGTCCGGGTGCTGGGAAAATGAAACCCCTGAGAAAATTTACGAATCGCACAGGTATTGAGCCGGCAGAGGAGTTTTCTACATTTACCTTTTCGTTGCTCCAGTTTCCACGGGAATCGGACTCCAATGTTGCTGTCACGGTTGTTATCCACACAGCCGTAGCCACCTGTTAAACAAAACAACAACGATTTACCCATTTCCTCAATAAACAACAGGAAATTGACGAATGCAAAATCAGAAAATTAATTTTTCTTTTCTACAATTTCTCTTTGATTCAATGAAGGATCGATAAAAATGATTTTCTTCATTTTCATTTTCAATTTTACGGCGATCTTTAACTTCATAGTCATTTCAATAAAAAAATAAAGGGGAATTACAATTTTTCTACAATTAAATTCTTGTTTGATTTTGAGCAGCAATTGCGTGATTACAGTTTATTATAGTTAGTTCGTTGCGTCCCAGTGGTGAGGAACTTCTCTCAGCCGATTATAATAACTGCATCTGTGATTTACAGTTGGCTGGTTGCATCGTAACGATTAATTAAACGCGATGTTCTAAACAGAGCATCGTGTCTTCCTTTCTCATTGTCAGTAGGGAATTGTGTCCGTGGATAAATAAAACATTAAACAATTTGTGCGAATTGTTAATATTAGATATTGATGCAAATGTGGATGGAAATGTACATGTATAGAAACACATATAGATGATGTAAATGTAAATTGTAAATGTAAGTGTAGATGCAGTATACTTATTAATGCAAATACAACCAGGCGAAACATATATATTTGTTAATATGGGTGTTAATGCAAATTCAATTATAATTGCAGTATTTTGTACTGCAATTGCAATTTAGAACTAAACAAAATACAACTAAAAAGACAAAGCTAAAATCACTTTAACTCTTCCTCGTGAATTAATATTCTTGAATTAACAAAACAAGAATATAAATAGTGAAAAAACATAAAATGGAGAAAGTTAATTTCAATCTGCATAATCTTAATTCTAATTTAACAAAATGAAAATTAACGAAATGATAATTAAAAATTTAATTCACGCACAAGCTCGAGAAAACGCAACTTTCCTCAAATTGAACACATTTCAACTTAATATTCCTCGGATTAACAAATAGAAATAGTGAAATACTGAACCACATATCTCATCAATAACCATGAAGAAACATGTAATAATTTTTTTTAATACAATTTCAACAGATTCCATAAAAACAAAAACAGAATAAAATTCAACAAAATCAAACACAGAATGAAATTCAACAAAATCAAACACAGAATGAAATTGAACAAAACGAAACGAGATGAAACGGTGCGAACGAGATGAAATTCGATAAGAAAGAAAATGACAGATTCCATAAAAATAAAAACAGAATAAAATTCAACGAAATAAAATAGAATGAAATTCAACGAAATAAAATTGAATGAAATTCAACAAAATCAAACACAGATTGAAATTCAACAAAATCAAACACAGAATGAAATTTAAGAAAACGAAACGAGATGAAACGGTGCGAACGAGATGAAATTCGATAAGAAAGAAAATGACGGATTTTATGGGAGAGACTTACCAAGTAAAGTTTCATGATTAACGAGTCGGTGAACAGTAGTTCCTGCCCTCCCTAGTACAGGATGTTCTCCTCTATTCTCTGTTGTGCGGTTGCCAATCCTCTGGAACGTCGATGCACGCACTCCGGAAAGAAACAGTGTACTACTTCGTCCCGGCGCGATACACTTGACTTAACTGGTAGCTCCAGTTATCCCCACGCATCAAAGGAGTCCGAAGAGAGCTACGATCGCCTTTAAAGATCCCTCGGACAGCATCCGATACGATCCGATACGATCCGATCCGATCCGATTCGCGATCTACACGATCCTCGAGCGGCTGAACGCGACGCTGCTGGATCTCCACCGCTGAAGAAAGCAAGGGACACCGGACCGTGCAGAGACAAATTCCAACGGAAACACGCTCCGGGAACAAAACGAATCGGCGACTGCAGAACGGGGACACTTCGCTCGAATTTTTCCGAAACCATTAGATTATTTACATTTCGTTCTAACAGTCCTATTTATCGATGCCATTCATGTGCATCCGATTTGGTACATCAGCTTTGAATACTTTCTTCTATATCAATTTTATTCATCAATGAAACATGTCCATTCTTCTATATCAATTTTATTTATCAATGAAACATGTCCATTCTTCTATACTACGTCAAGTTTATTGATCAACGAGCGAAGACACTTTACTTTATCAATTTTATTTATCAATATAAGAAAGACATTCTACTATACAGTAGACTCCCGTATAACGCGATAAAAAATTGTTTAATAAAAATTGTATAAACGGACACTGCCGCTCAAAAGTATGTGGACACTTACTTAATTCTTATAACTATCTGAAAAAAGTTATGATATCCTTAGTGTTATTTATTAAATATCTCACCGATAATGATAAAAAATAATTATATCTTCTTTTCATCTACATATCCGCCGCATGCTTTTATGACTACGTTTACTAGTCGTGGCATCCTGGTTATTAACTGTTTCATTATTTCACTATCAATAAGGTTCCACTCAGATTCTAAGATTTCCCAGAAATGTTTTTCAGATTTGAAATATAACGCAGTTTTCCACCCACCGGATACTTTTATTTATTTAGGAAAATTGAATAACTAAATTAACAATTTAGTATAATTGCATACATATTCATAATAGAATTCAGCAACAAATATTGTTTAATAAAATATACATTATATATCACGAACACGGTAAGTGTGTCCAAATACTTTTGAGCGGCAGTGTATTTTAAGTGGCAGAAAATATATACAGTAATCGTATAAAGAATTAAAAAAAAAAACTGCATAATTACTACCACAAAAGATATACATATTCAATTTTTATTAAACAAATTTTTATCGCGTTATACGGGAGTCTACTGTATAGTAGAATGTCTTTCTTATATTGATAAATAAAATTGATAAAGTAAAGTGTCTTCGCTCGTTGATCAATAAACTTGATGTAGTAGAATGGACATGTTTCATTGATAAATAAAATTGATATAGAAGAAAGTATTCATCCATGGAGTACATGTAGCACGCCACTTTTATTTATGAATAAAATATATTCATTTTGGTAAATCAGTTATTTGTGCGTCCAGAAAATAGTCTCGATTGGGAGGCGTTTTTCTGGATCAAAAGGCTCTTTCCTATAAGGAAGAAACTTATGGGGAGTGGCTTGACCAAGGATGATCGAATGAAAGGTCGAGAAAGTGACACTGACGGGACGTGCGCATTCTCGATGATTCTATGATTTTCCTTTCTTCTCGCGTCGGCTATTATTGCAATTAATAGCCCGGTGTATCCGCTCGTGACAGACATACGGGCATCCGAGGTATTAAAGAAACGGAAAACGTGCCGTTCCGTTGTCTCGTGCCGACGACTGTACAAAATCATACATCATTCATGAGGAGACACAATGCGCGAGATTATGGCGCCGTTATTTCATACTGTCAACAATGCGACCATGCAAATGTTCTCACACGTGTAAATTGTATGTCACTCGCGCGTTCCATAAACATTCATCTCTGAAGAAACATTTCGAAAATTTCGCAAATCGAATTTTCTATTAGGCGAGATATAGCTTACTGTCAACAATACGACCATGCAAATGTTCTCACGCATGTAAATTGTATATGTCACTCGCGTGTTCCATAAACATTCGTCTCTGAAGAAAAATTTTAAAAATTTCGCAAATCGAATTTTCTATTAGGCGAGATATAGCGAAGGAGGTGACACGACAATTCAGTAGTATAAGTTGACGACAAGTCAGACATCCGAAAATTTCTGCGTTTTGGAGTTTCGCTATTTTTTAAATTCCAAAATCAGTAGTGTAACTCAATGACAAGTTATAGACGGGCGTAAATTATTGCGGAAATAGTATAACTCAACGACTAGTCGGACGTTCGGGAAAAATTGGTGGTTCAATAAATATTAGATATGATCAGTCCCACTGCTATATACCGCTGTTACTGCTACACCTGACATACGGTGATGCAGGTGAATGCAATTTCCTCGGACGACGTGCGTCGGTTCGCTCGGTTTATAGTCGAATAGTCAATAAATAGTCCCGCCCAGGCCATTCGGCATTACACTCCTTACTTTCATCTGCCTTTCACTGCTTCGCATCGCAATCTCGTGCGTGTCCTTTTTCTTCCCGGACCGCGCTGATGGGATGTTCAATAAAACGCGTTTTCGTGAAACGCTTTTACTCGCTTACGAACAGCATGCCGCAAGAAACGCGTCGTCTCCGCAGGAGGTTTTCATTCGCGAGACTTTACGGCCTTTATCAGAAGCAGATCTGAAAATCAACCTGTGTATTAGAAGAATGCAAACACTGGATTACCAAATCGAAATTATCCCTCTTCTCCTGTTACGCAATTAACAGTTGCAACCTCCTTGTATAATTGTAATAACACGCTCTGATCGCATGCGCATATGGATGAGTAATAATCTGTAATAGATTTCATTTTCTCCGCTATCTATAATTCATGTACTTAATAAGCCGTTAATTAAGATTTATAAATCCTGTTGGGGAGAATCTCTCTGTTCGAATAGAATCCGTATGTGTGTGTGTGTGTGTGTGTTATTCAATGCGTATCATTACAACGTGTTTACTATATTTATACATTTTTACATTACATTAATATATGAATTTAAAATTTTATGAAAAATTTTAAGTAAGTCACAAGATTTGAATCACTCAGGTCTCTAGATTTGTAGTCCTCCACCTCGGGACTCCCTAGAATTTCCCTAGAATACCCTAGAAATCTGGCCGAAACTTGGGTTTGCGGGAATACATTTGACGTCCTTATACGAGCAAATTTTGAACTGTATAAAGGCTCATTTGATAGAGGAAGGTTCAGCGCATAGTGCCCTGCTTATGATGTAACGAGATTATGTTGACATCTAATAATATGAGTCTGCAAAGTAGGGAAAAAATTCGAGAAAACAACCGCAGAATCCAATGTATTTTTCTGTCACAAAAAGAGTTTTTTCACTGCTATCATAAGCAGGGCACTATGCGCTGAACCTTCCTCTATCAAACGAGCCTTTATGCAGCTCAAAATTTGCTTGCATAAGGACGTCAAATGTATTCCCGCAAACCCAAGTTTCGGCCAAATTTCTAGGGTATTCTAGGGAAATTCTAGGGAAAGTCACGTGACTATCGTTCACCACAGAGCCCTTCACCCTTTACCTTATCCGGTAGTTTCGCGGATGTTTCGTCACGAGGGGATCTAGTTTTCGTTATCTCCGACTGTTTATTAATCGGTTGCAACGGTTCGTTTGACAAGAAACAAGATCAAAAGTGTACACTTTTGCAAACGAAACGCGGTCAACGGGATTTTTTTTTGTCTGGCATGCCCACCGCACTTGGCTCGACTTTCTAAACTGCGCTCGGGTATGCATTATATTTCATTGTTACGCGGTCGTAATTGATTGTTTTTAGAGACGAACGGATATCCGAATAATCTGCGGTATATATCGCTTTCTTCTTGTATTGATTATCTTACTGGGATTAATTGAACGGAATCGAATTCTAAGCATTCTTTTAAAACGATCAAGTAGCACATTTTTGTGATTAGAAATTTGTACATGAAGAATCGTGTTGGATTCAATAAATATAAATGAATGCATTTGTTAAATGTTTTTTTTATTTAAAAATTATCTTTACCTCTACCTCCTAGCTCTGTATAAGTTTAGTAAATCCTTTATTAATTAACGTTTATCGGTACTTCACACTATTGTAGGACATATAAGTTAGTTTTTATTTTTATTTCCAATAAAATTTAGCCGAATTTGATACCATATCACCGACGAGACTGCCAGCCTTACGGGACATCGTGTCGTCCCAGAAATTTTGCCGTTTTCTTACGCCCTCTAGGATATATCGTCGCCGGAGTAAGAAACAGAAAGCCACCGACGGCATCTCGTCGGTGTAGAAGACCACTGAGGAGATTCTTGTCGGTAAAAAAGTGAATCGTCACGGAACCATATCGGTTATCATGAAATGTTACATTCTCCGACGAACGTATTCAAATATTTCAGACAATATTTTGGCGTTGATTTCTAAAATATTGAAATCGAAACTAATATCAAGGACAAAAAATTCCAAGAAATATTGTACGTAATACTTCAAATTTCATATGAGATACCTCAATTTTTAATATAAAAATATTTCATAAACGAGCATTATTTCCTTCACTTGTTTTTATACATAATTGTTCCAAAAATCGATCTGTGGGAACAGAAGTATGTTGAAAAACAGAGTAAGATCAAGAGTTAGATCCAGACTTTACTGTAAAAAATTACATGGAAAAAATGTGAAGGGAGTGCTTGTCGACATCGTTGGCAAAAGGAATTGTTATAAACATTAAACACCCAGAAATAATAAATTTATCAGTGTATTGTGTTCAATAAATTAATGCGTGCGAATATTCATGGATTAAAAGTTATTCTGTACATCGAGTTCTATTACCTACTTTTACTAAAAAATTAGATGGCAAGGTGGTCAAGGGAGTGCTTGTCGACATCGTTGGCAAAAGGAATTGTTATAAACATTAAACAGACAGAAATAATAAATTTATCAATAATTACTACCACGACGATCGAAATCGATCGATATTAGATGGAGCGGGGGGGAGTTGCGCATCGCTACAAAGGTGCGCGCGCCTGAACTCGGCGAGCGCGCTCAGTCAGTCAGACGGGCCAGGGATTCCGGCAGGAGCGCTCGGGCGCCGGGACCAGGAGAGGCCCTGGGGAGGACCAGAGCCTGACCAGAGACCGCCCTGGGAGTGACCAGTGACAGATCAGAGATTTACCAGTGCTTGATTTCCAAGTGAATTCCAAGTGAATTCCAAGTGAATTCCAAGTGAATTCCAAGTGAATTCCAAGTGAATTCCAAGTGAATTCCAAGTGAATTCCAAGTGAATTCCAAGTGAATTCCAAGTGAATTCCAAGTGAATTACAAGTGAATTACAAGTGAATTACAAGTGAATTACAAGTGAATTACAAGTGAATTACAAGTGAATTACAAGTGAATTACAAGTGAATTACAAGTGAATTACAAGTGAATTACAAGTGAATTACAAGTGAATTACATGTGAATTACATGTGAATTACGAGTGTTTTACTAGTGATTTACGATGGATATACGAGTGATTTACGAGTGATTTACGAGTGATTTACGAGTGATTTACGAGTGATTTACGAGTGATTTACGAGTGGTTTACGAGTGATTTGCGAGTGACTGACCACCTGGCTGACCCGTGATTTACCAGTGACTGACCACCTGGCTGACCAGTGACTAACCAGAGGCTGCCAAGTGTTTATTCGCCTTGCTGACCAGTCTACTCCACCTGCACCACTTTCAACAATGGTAAGTCTCAACAATTTTATTTTTATTTGTGAGTGTTATGTGCTTTACAGCACAGGGTGGGCCGAGGGTTCTAACATGCTTCCGTTGATTACCCTTGGCCCACCTTCAACAATTTTCTCCGTCAACTGTCAATTCAACGAACACCGTCGATTATTATTTCTCATAACCTAATTGAAATTTCCACCGGAACTTTCAATCTTCTAAAAATGTATATTTATGATTTAAAATTAGTATTCCTTTCGAATGGATATCCCTCAGGGGCTCACTCGCGGATAGTGAAACCGTGAGTGAGTACGGGGTGTCGCGTCCCCGGGATCCCGAAGCGCCTATAGGCCGCACTCGTGTGCGGGGTTAGTTTGGCTCTCGTGAGCTGGTTAGATTCGCACTCGTGTGCGAGGTACGTAGGCCGTACTCGTGTACGGGGTTTATAGTTGCTTCTCATCGAATCTTCATTATCGTCATTTTTGTTACTCGATTTCTACTTGAAATTTGGTTCTGAACTTTTACAAGTTCCTCTTGGTATGCGGGATTAATTTGGCTCTTGAGAGCTGGTTAGATTTGCACTCGTGTGCGAGGTATGTAGGCCGTACTCGTGTACGGAGTTCATAGTTTCATCCCGTCGCATCTTAATCATCGTCATTTTTATTTCTAACGTCGACGAACATACATCGAACGAAGAGGATACATCGATCGAAGAACATACATCGAACGAAGAGGATAACATCGAATGAAGAGGACACACCAACGAAGACTGCGGCGTATTTTTAAGTTAATTATATTTGCTGAGCAATTATTGTCTTAGCGTCACCCCCTATCCAGAGCCTTCTGCTCTGGTTCATGTTTCTTCTTTGCGAATCAAAGCCTTCTGCTCTGATTCTTCCCTTTATTGCGATTTAGTTTATTTGCTGACAATATTTGCTTGGCTTGCGTGCGTGCGTTAATTGTTAAGATTGTCTACCGTCGTTGTAAATATGTCGAGTAATTATTGCCGTAACTTCACTTTGCTCGGCTTGTTTTTTTGACTCCGACACAGCCCTCTGCTGTGTCGGACCTTGCTTGTATGTACCAGACCAGTTGGTACCGGTATTCGGCGTGGATACATTGAGAGTGGGTGGTTGAGAGGCTGTTGTTCATCGTGTTACACTGTTAAGTGAAAAATCCTCTCTTTTGTAATACCACCCGAGCCACCTCAACGTTTCGTTGTTTGGTGGCAGGTGGTTTTAGGAGTAAATGGGATATCGTTTGAACACGTCTCTTGGCCATCGCTCTTGGTGAGGACACGTCGGGTATCGTTGCTGGCTGGAGTTGGGCTGCAAGCATTGTACGCGTCGCGTCACCCTCGAACCAGAGCCCTCTGCTCTGGTTCGCTCTTGTTTCTCTGTTTGAATGAATCAGAGCCTTCTGCCTGATTCGCCTTTTGTCCCCCGTGGTTCGGAGACTTCTTCTCCGATTCACACCTTTTGCTCCGCAATAATTACTCGACATACTGCGTTAATATAAGTTCGTCGTTGTTAGGGAAGGGAGCCAGAAGGAATATTGAATTCGTTCTGACTCCCTTTCCGGGTCTCTTGTGCAGCAACCTCCTCGTGGTGAGACCTGGGCAATCGGTATTATCATCTACTTGTAAGAACTTCTAGTATCTTACAAATAGTGGATAATATCGAGCTAATAGCTGCACACTTAGAATTTCCGATAACATTGTATTGTAGAATTTAAGATTTGCTAAATATAAAAACTTGTGTATTGAAAGATTTTCAATGAAGATCTTGAAAATCAATTTTAATGACTATTTCAAATATATTTCTATTTTGCAGTATCACCTTCCCTCAAAACACAATATATTATTCAAGCTGGTTCATTTGATTTTTAAATTAACACGAATAAGATTACTTCGAGCTACTATTGTTCTGTCACTTTTCACAAGTGCTCCTATACAAAGTACCACCGGTCTAGTTTTATTGAATATTTGCGGGACTAAATCCATTTACCTACGCTACTGACGCAGCCTTACGTAGTTTTTTGAGCAAACGTTCTATTTAGGTAGAGAGCGCGGAATCACCGACGAGTATCTCGTCGGTTGTGGAACTTTTAGTGACGTGGTATTTCAGATCACTGTAAGTTCCACTTATCCCCTCGCCCACCTGGGCCCACTTTTTGCGCCGCTCAATAGCACAGGGGCTGGCAGTCTTTAAGGGGCTGTGCGCACCCAACTACCACCACCACCCTTACCACTAACACATCGATAGATCCGCATATACGTATACGAAATGCAAGGGTTTACGGCAAAAGAAACTGACGCCTCAATATTGCAATTACAAGTTCAGACCCGGTCGATTATGTTTCCTAAGAGTTCTGGCCAGGGTCGTTCAGAACCCAAATTTCAGATTTTTACGTTGTTGAAGAGTAATTTGCAATAATCGGCAGAATACTTTTTGTCACAAGTCAGCGCTGCCGATTATATATATATAAGCCTACAGATTTATACTTTTTATATGTCTAGTACAAATTAAATTGTTGTATACTGTCAGCATGTAATATGTACAAGCCAGTTAATGGGCCAAACTTGGCCTTATATATTAGGGTCGGGTGGACCTTATTTTTCGACTAACGAATTTTTTGTGGGAAAGCCCGTAGAATGGTGGCACTGGACGAAAAAATAATCTGTGCGAAATTTGAAATTGATCGAATAACGGGAAATTGTGCCGCATCGACTTTGAAAATTTTTTAATTTTGTAACTCGCTTTTCTCCACAGCAGTATATTATCATTATATGTATATGTTTATATATCGTTGAATTTTTTTGATTTCAAACATTGACATTTCAAGGTCACGAATTTTTTTTTTTTAATCAATATTACATTTTTTTTCTATATTGTTATAGTGCGTAAAAAAAAAAATTCAACGATATATAAACATATACATATAATGATAATATACTGCTGTGGAGAAAAGCGAGTTACAAAATTAAAAAATTTTCAAAGTCGATGCGGCACAATTTCCCGTTATTCGATCAATTTCAAATTTCGCACAGATTATTTTTTCGTCCAGTGCCACCATTCTACGGGCTTTCCCACAAAAAATTCGTTAGTCGAAAAATAAGGTCCACCCTAATATATATATGCAACAGAAAATTCTTGCCGGAATTTATACGGTCTCTTATGTGAAATGCGGCAAGAATCATTCACGTTTAAACAAACAATAATGTTTCAGCTTCTATTTGACATTTTTTAATGTTCAAGGGCTCTAAATACAGATGAAACAAAGCACTTTGTTGTAGATTGATTACGATCTGAAAGCAATCAGGATATCATACTGAAAATTCAATAATACTCGGCCGTCGTCTCGCACTCGATTTTGAGGGGACTTTTCGGAATTTTAAAATTACTTCCCGTACGAATATTTTAAAGGTAAAATAAGTTTCCCTTTATGATAAGTGTACTTAGGTTCGATAAGAACATACACAGTATTACACAGGCATACCCAAAGATTTATAAAACCCGCCTGTCGGATTGGAAAAAAATTTTCTCGTTTTTGATGGCTCCTCGAGTCGATTTTTGAACGTCATCTATAGAAAGTGGAAGACAGCACTGTATGATACTGATAGCGTCAGTTTGTAGTTGAAACTGTTGAAAGCAATAGGGGCCTGCGTTATGGGAGCCCGCTTCGACGTTCGTGTTCAGTCGAAAGTTTCCGGATCCGACCGCTAGATGGATTTTTCGAGCGAAACGTTTCTCGCTGTAGAATTTGAGAGGTATACACGTTATAAGGACTGTTAGAATTTGTTTATTTATCGCTTCTCGGCTCATTGAGCTAAGATCAAAGTGTAGTATCTGTTCTTATCAGCTTAATATCTGATACACTCCCCATAGGGGAGTCAGAATATTAACTCGATTTTTGAAAGTTGACGGAGCGGTGGAGCTCGCTCCTCCTCTGTCACGGGTCGGCCGCTCATTGCAGTGCCGTGCGGTTTCGGCCCATTGGTCTTTTAACAAAATTAAGTTCAGCTGGGTGACCCGTTAAACTCTCAAAATTCGAGGAGATATTCTGACTCTCCTATTTTAAAGTCAAAATTTCGAGTTGAACGGGTACGCGAGTGCAATATTTAGTGCAATTTAAAGGATTACTACGAGCCGAGGAGCGATCGGGGCGCGTTTGGCCATCGAGGAGGAGGACCTCTTGGAACCATCGGGAATACTTGGACACCTGTGCGAGGAACTTGGAGCTAAAGTAAGTGGTCGATTCCCTATCTCTTTAATTTCGCGCTATTCCCCCCCTGTTCTTGTAGCGGTGTCACTTGAACTCTGTAGTCCAAGTGCCCGCTTTCAAATTCACGGGTAAATCCCGCATGCTTATACCCTACCTTATACGTTCGTTGTCTTCTGTCCTTGCTCTGCGAACGTGTTTGGACTTGCTGCTAACCGTTGGTAAACAATTAACGTCTCCGTCCCGGTCGTTCGGAACAAAGGCTTCCAGAACGTTCGTTTCGGAAAATATAATTGCCGCGAGTACGTTTTGACGAATTTCGCGATCAAATAAATCAACTTAATCGACGTCTGGTTAAACAATCAGTCCGCTGATTGTCTAAATAAGTTCCGAATTTGTTGATCCGATTTATCGCGAAATTGGGGCGCAAGCCAGTGCCGGTATTTTATTTAATTTAATATTCAACATCATACTAATAAATGTATGATGCTATCAGCGCTACGGTTCGGTCATTTAATAATAAGAACTTTCAAAAGCAATTTTGCAACTTGGCAAAAAATCATCGACGTTTCCATTCTGATTTGAATCGTTTTCAAGATTTATTTTATATCGTGTCTGCAAGAATAAATATGTTATACAATTTTCAAAATATAATATAGAATTGAATAATAGTAGAAACCAATAATTGTTTGTAAATAATGTTCATAAAATCTACTTACTTGCTTTTGGTGTGATTCAATATTTTTAGTTTAATATGGACATTATGATACACATGTGTTAAATACGTGTATCATCAGTGCTAGCTTTCAAGGCACTGAACGTATTTGAAACGAACTATTATTCAATTCTATATTATATTTTGAAAATTGTATAACATATTTATTCTTGCAGACGCGATACAAAATAAATCTTGAAAAGGATTCAAATCAGAATCGAAACGTCGATGATTTTTTGCTAAGTTGCAAAATTGCTTTTGAAAGTTCTTATTATTAAATGATCGAACCGTAGCGCCGATAGCATCATACATTTATTATTAACAATAATACGATCGAGAAAAACAGACATATTCAACATCATACGTTCGTTGTCTTGTGTCCTTGCTCTGCGAACGTTTGGACTTGTTGCTAACCGTTCGTCACAGTGAAACACAAACAATCAACAACGTCTCCGTCCCGGTCGTTCGGAACAAAGGCTTCTGGAACGTTCGTTTCGGAAAGTCGGAAAGTATAACTGCCACGAGCACGTTTTGACGAATTTCGCGATCAAAGAAATCAACTTAATCGACGTCTGGTTAAACAATCAGTCCGCTGATTGTTTAAATAAGTTCCGAATTTGTTGATCCGATTTATCGCGAAATTGGGACGTAAGCCTGTGCCGGTATTTTATTTAATATAATATTTAACATGTTTGTGCTAATACCGGCACGTCGCGCAGTGATCGATTCCTCGATTCTAGGTGGACAAAATGGTGCACAACGGTTTTTGAGTTTGTAGAAAACGGATTGTTTTAGTTGATTGTGTGTTTTAAGTGTAAGAAAAATAGGATTAAGTGCGTTTAGGGTAAGTGCGATATTATTAATTTAGTATAATTTAATTGTAGAAAGTGAAGGGAACCGGGAAGGGAGAAATAATAGCCGTTGGGTGGAAGAGACAAGGAATTCGGCCCGACCACGAGGCACTTTCCTTTGAACCTTCCACACTTCGGAACGGAATATCTAGGGAAGGGAAAGGATTAGGGATCGGAAAATAAGGGAACAGGTGGAAGAAGGGTAGGGAATACTTTCGATAAGAGGGAAATTTTTCAAGAATCTTAAGGGAAGGGAGTTATAAGGATAGAGAGGAAATATTCAAATAAGAAAGGATCTGTGTGCTGTGCGACCTTTCTGGTGACGTCACATATCGAACCTCGTTCGATATTGACACACAGGAAAGGAGAGGACGGCATATAGACATGACGCGAAGCGACAACTCGGTCCGAAAAATTTTCAGGGCTCCAAATAAGAAGGGACCTAGGGGTTGTATCGGTTTGCAGTGGGGACTTTGAGGATTCAAGGAAGGGAAAGGGATCAAGGGATAAATAGGGAAACTTGCTTCCCCCGTGTTGAGAGGCGCAACAAGAAGGAAGCAAGAGTAAGGAAAAGGGAAGGGGTAAATTACGTACAAGGCAATATCTAGCGAGCGAAAATTAATCTCTGTGTTTTTTTTAGGAATTTAAGTTGGAATATCGGAGAACGGAATTATGGAGAACGGGCAAGTTAGCTTCCAAATCAGCCTGCAGAGATAGGTTTAATTAAAACGTTTACAACCCGACAAGAACCCTGGCAGATCTATAACTAAGTAAGAAATATTAGAAATAATTATTTATATAGTTAATCTGAAAAGGAAAAAAAAAAGGCATTCCTTAGCCTCGTGCTAAGGAAACTCGTCAGAGTACCGCCAAGTATCGGTGCAGCCCTCTAGCGGTAGATCCTTGCACGAGAAAATCGAAACGATTTCTCGATCGTCCGCTAGATAGCCCCCTTGAACGGTCTCTCTCCGTTCAAGGAAGAAACCTGCTATCGCTTTAATATCTTCTGTCCCTCTCTTTCTTCCCAGCTGTCATCCGCTCTCTTTCTATCTTACCAGTTCCATACTACTCTTTCTATCTCTTTAACTTTCCTTTACATTTCGACCACTTACCTTATTTTACACAGTGACTCATTTTATATTTATTTCCACCGACTGATCTATCTTAATTTATTTATTTATTCTATCTATTTTACTTATTTCACCTACTTATACACTATATATATTTTATTTATCTTAACTGCCTTACTTGGTTTACTTACTTTATATATTCTATTTATTCTACTGATTTTACCAGCTGTGATTAGTCTATTTATTTATTTTATATCTTGTACCGTGTCACTGTTTTATTTATTTACGTACCTGACGATTTTATTCTATCTATTTTATTTTTATATCGCTATTTTCTACACTTTTTATTAATTTTAATTCCAGCTCGAAGTTGCCACGCTACAGGCTGCTCCAAAATGGACGGACCGTCGACCAGTCCACTAACATTTTATATAGATTTCCCATTTGCGGAGGTTTTCCAATGTCTGGATTGCCGCGGCAATCCGAATATAAGGTCGGTGGGAAGGTTCTCGTCCCACGCCGAACTGGTAAAGCATGTCAAGCGATACCACGCCGGCAGTGCTATTGTACATCGGTGCGGCGGGTGTGGTGAGCACGGTACGGGACCGCCGAATTGTTTAATCGAATTCGTTCGATTAAATTAATTCGGTTTCAATCCTTTCAGACACCGATCCGTGTAGGACTCGGGCATTTCTTAGCCTCGTGCTAAGGAAACCCGTCCGAGCACCGCCACGTATCGGTGCAGCCCTCTAGCGGTAGATCCTTGCACGAGAAAATCGAAACGATTTCTCGATCGTCCGCTAGATACCCCCCTCGAACAGTCTCTCTCTGTTCGAGGCAAATACCTACTGTCGCTGTTATCTTCTGTCCCTCTCCTTCTTCCCAGCTGTCATCCGCTCTCTTTCTATCTTGCCAGTTTCATACTACTCTCTTTCTATCTCTTTTACTTTCATTTCCGTTTCAACCACTTACCCGGTTTTATTTAGTTACACAGACTGATTTTAACCATTTTATTTATCTATACAACCTTATTTAATTAATTTATTTTACCTATACAACGTCATTTACTCTAGTCTATTCAATTTACTGACTGGCTTTAATTTGTTTTTCCTACTATTTTATTGTGCCGACTCTATTTATTTTATTTATTTATTTATTTATTCACTGTGTACGTGCTGTGGTTAATTTAGTATTTAATATTTATATTATTTTATTTATTTTATCTACTGTACGTTCCTCACTTATTCTACACATTTTACACATTTTTATACACGGTACTTATTTATTTATTTTAACCTATTCACTCCGCTAGTCACTTGATTTTATTTACGCTGCTGTATTTTATTCTAGTTACATTTCATTCTATTTTACTTACCTTGCATTCCGTTCGAAGTTACCCCCTGTACAGGCTGCTCCAACATGGACGAACCGACAACCAGTCCCCTCACATTCCACATAGAGTTCCCCTTCCCGGAGGTTTTTATATGTCTGGTCTGCAGCAGCACCACATACGCCAGGTCGGCGGGTAGGTTTAAGTCCCACGCCGAGCTGGTAAAGCATGCCAAGCGATGCCACGCCGGCAGTGCTATTATACATCGATGCGGCGAGTGTGGTGAGCACGGGACGGGAAAATACCCGTTAAAAACCGTGAAGGCTCACCACGCCGCCAAGCACGCGACTGCCGGCTTGCCAGCTCGGAGTGGGACGGGCAGAGCGACGATCCGCTCTGCCAGCACCGGACCACCTGGTGCGAGGTCCTCCTCATCATTGATAACAAATATTAATTTCTCGGGCCGAGGGAGGCCCGAGTCAGTTCCAGGAATTCCCGCTGCGGCGGGAGCTGTAAGGGTCGCCACCACCACCACCGCCACGACAACGACAACGTCCACAACAACGACGACGGCGAGTGGTCTGCGGGCGACAGCGGCGGTATTTCATAGGCAAAGAATCTCCGGAGGGGCCCCACCACCAACCTCGGGCCCCGTAACCACGCCGACCACCTGCGTGATCACCACGACAACAACGACAACAACGACGACGACGACTTCGACGAGGACAGCGGCGTCAAGGGCGAAGGCTGCCGTGGCGGTCCTCAGGACCAATACCAGGACGTCATCAACGCCACCACCACCCCCGGCGACCCTGAAAACCAGGCCGACGGCAGCGGCGGCGTCGGCGGCTTCCTTACGGAAGTCGTCGACGCCCCCGCTGCCCCCGTCCGTTCCAGGGACAAGGACAGCAGCTCTGGGAGCCAGGACCGCCAGCAAGAAGCAGCCTACGCCCCCACCACCAAACACAGCAACGAGGACGAGTCTGCCACGGCGAAGCAATGAGGCTGTTCTGGCACCTACACCACCAGGGACCAGGGCAGCGCCCGCCGTAAAAAGGAAGATCGGGTCCGGAGCCGTCCAACGTTCCAGCCCGAGCCTACCGACACACAAGTTGACCCCCGAACCGCCCCCCGCCAATGTTTCTAGCGGAGTGGCGAGGAGGACAAGGGGATCGACAGTCTCCCCTAGATCAAAGGCCCCGCCCACCAGCCCTAGGGGGCCAACTACAAGAAGTAGGGGAACCAGCGTGCCGGTGGAGCTCGGAGACGTGAAGAGACGTACAGCAGCCCTCAACACCACCAAGAGGAAGGCGGCTCCGAAACCCGGTGCAAAGAAATCACCGAGGGGGTCAGGGAGGAGCGGGGTTATCCCCGCCCCCACAACCCATCCTAACCCTGACTCACATTTGCCCACTCCACCTAGGGCATTTACCTCGGTGATCAGGACGGCGGCCTCTCCATCTTACGCCGCCGTCACGGCGGGCGCGACGGTGGTCAGCACGACACCTCCGGCAGATCGCGTAGCAGACGTTAGCAGCCCCTCCCTCATCACCACCCCGAGGGCCACGCCCCCTGCTTGCCTATCCCCTCCTACCATCTATGGGGAGCAGGGGGGCGTGAGGGATTGCTGTGCGATTCCCCGTGTGGCTGGAGCCACGCTCGCCACGACCACCGTCACCACTACCGTCAGCGGGGGGCCCATCATGACCTCGAGGCCCCTCGCGGGGGGAGCGGAGAGAGGAGCGAAGAGGACGAGACCTATGTCTGCAGTCCTCTCCCTCCCCCCCATCGAGGAAGTGACGGTTTCCCCTGGCCCCGCCAGGACAGCCCCCACCACCTCCCCTCCGGCCATCACGAGGAGAGAAGAGGAGGGGGAAGAAGAAGAGGACTCCTCCCCTTTGCCGTGGCAGACCGCCACCAGCAGGGCCCGCAGATGCCACCGACGCGGGCCTCTATCCCCGTCATCGTCGTCCCCGTCATCATCGTCGGAGTCGCCCAATCCGGAGACGCCGCCGCCGCCCAGGAGGACGACACCCCGCAGACCACCAGCGGAGGACAGAAGGACGCTAGCAGCTCCCCGCCCACCACCAGTGAGGGCCCAGCGTCCTGTACCGCCCCTAACAGCTCCCGCCGCCCGCGGGACCTCAGGAGGGGCCTCCATCGCCACCACATCGAGACTGAGGCTTCCACCCTCAGCCCCCCCACCACCGCACAGGTACGTGCAAAGAGGAGGCGACGACACGCGCCGACGGGCGGCGACAGGAGGCAGCAGCAACTCCCGACAAGGTTTGAGTGCTGGCCGAGCCCCTGCCGATGCCGCGCGGATGGCCCGACTCGGCGAATTACGCGAAATGTATGTCCGTTTGGGAGGGTACGCGTCGCGATTTAGAAGTATGGGTGGGAATAACCCTGGGAACTCGCTCCCGGGTGGTCGCAGGGGGGGGATGACGGCTCCTGCGGGGCGGACGAATGCCCCTGGGAGCGTCGTTGGAGCGTCCGCGACCCGCCAAACCCCGCAAGGCCTGGAGCATCGGCGGTCGACGCCTGCTGGCCAGCCCAATCCTTGCCCGCGCGCATCCCGACGAAGGGAATTAGCCGCGCTGGCGACCGAGAGGGAGCTACTGGTCGGCCTGGCCGAGGCTGTCGACAATCCTCAAGATCTGGAAGAGGTGGCAATGCAGATTGCTACTTTCTTCCAAGGCTTCAGGCCTCAACCCGCGGGGGTTGGCGGGAGAACAGGTGGGCGGCCAACCACTGGCGCGAGGGCGAGGGGGCGTGTCGTGAACACGTCGGTTCCGCGTCCTTCCGGTCGTGCCGAGCTGGGGGCAGAAAGGAGAACGGATCAAGTCAAGGAGGCTACGCGTCTTCAGAGGTTGTTCCGGCAAAACCGCAGGCGTGCGGTCCAGGAGGTGCTCATGGGCGCCCCGGTGCAATGCCAGGTCCCCAAGGACCGGATCATGCAGCACTTCCTGGACATGTACTCACCTGCGAGTACGCCAGCAACCTCTGGGCCCCTTGGCTTTCCCTCAGAGGCTCCGACAGCGGCGAGCGACGCTGCTCTGGTCGAGCCCTTTGGAGTGAGTGAGGTAGACCGGCGGATCCGGCGGATGTCTAACTCCGCGCCAGGACCCGACGGTCTGTCCTACCGTGACCTCCGGAGGGCGGACCCGAGTTGCGTCGTCTTGACCGCGTATTTCAACCTATGCCGTCGGTTGGAGTCGATCCCTTCTTCCTGGAAAGCCTCCAACACTGTGTTAATTCACAAAAAGGGCGACCGGGATGACCTATCGAACTGGCGACCGCTTGCCATGTCCGACACTACCCCCAAACTTTTCGCGGCGGTGCTGGCCGACCGCCTTGTCTCATGGGCGCTCCACAATGGGCGGCTTAGCCCCCAACAAAAGGGTTTCCTGCCGTGCGAGGGGTGTTACGAACACAACTACACGTTGCAGGAGATCCTTAACGACGCTCACAGGGGTAAGAGTCAGGTGGTGGTGGCGTGGTTGGATCTGTCGAACGCGTTCGGCTCGATCCCCCACGACACCATATACCGCGCCTTCGCTGAGGCCAGCGTCCCCCTCCCCTTCCGCAACATTGTGGAAGGTCTCTATGACGGATGCACCACCCGGGTGCGTACTTCACAGGGCTTCACCGACCCTGTCCCCATTCTCTCCGGGGTAAAGCAGGGATGTCCGCTGAGTCCTGTGGCGTTTAACCTCGCCTTGGAACCGGTCCTAAGAGCGATAACCGCGACCTCTGCGGGTTACACGCTGCATGGCCGGCGATACTCCGTGTTGGCATACGCCGATGATTTGGCGCTAACTGCGGACTCCCCGGAGGGAATGGAAACACTGTTGAGAACAGTGGAAGCTGCGGCAAATGGGGTAGGACTTCGGTTCAACCCGGCGAAGTGTGCAACACTGCACCTGGACAGCAGAGGCACTCGCCGGGCACTCCCTACTTGCTTCAGCTTGCAGGGTCAGGGGCTGAAAGCCCTGGCAGCAGGAGCGCCATACGAGCACCTCGGAGTCCCCACAGGTTTCCAGGTCAGACAGACTCCGCTCTCAACGATCGAGGAGCTTGTCCGCGATCTCCACGCCGTCGATCGTTCCCTCCTCGCCCCGTGGCAGAAGTGCGAGGCGGTGGGCTCTTTTATATTGCCCCGCCTCGACTATATGCTACGGGGAGCCCATGTGGAGAAGGGTCCCCTCAAAGAAGCCGATAAGCTTGTCAGAAAGCTGGCGAAATCCTGGCTCAACCTTCCGCAGAGAGCCAGCGCGGAGGTAGTCTACCTCCCTCCCAGCCGGGGGGGATGCGGACTGCTTCCGCTTGCGGACCTGGCCGACGCGCTGGTCATCGGGCATGCGTTCCGTCTACTGACGACGCCTGACCCGGTGGTCAGCGGGCTGGCCAGAGACTCTCTGAGCAAGGCGGTAGCCAGGAAAATCGGTCGAACAGCTACCGAACAGGACCTGGCGACCTACCTCTCTGGCTCGCTAGAGGGAGAGTTCGCCAGGGACGGAGGGGACATCCCTACACTGTGGTCGAGGGCACGGAACGCGGCGAGGAGATCTAGCGACATGCTCCAATTGCGATGGGAGTGGAGCACTGCCCGCCAGGAAATGGGTCTTAGACTCCGAGGCTCACGCGGGCGCACGACGGTCGTTACTCCGGAGGCGCGGTGCCAGGTATTGCACCGACTGAGGGCGGCAGTGACTGAATTCTATACAGAGAACGCCTAGGCAAAAAGCCTGATCAGGGGAAGGTTTTCGGGCTATCGTCGCGGACGAGTGTGTCAAACCACTTTCTCCGCGGCGGTAGTTTTACCCGCTTCGCCGATTGGCGCTTCGTTCACCGAGCTCGCCTCAACGTCTTGCCTCTTAATGGGGCAAGGCGGTGGGGTGAGGGTGACAAGCGTTGCCGGCGATGCGGGGAGTCCCGGGAGACCTTGCCCCACGTGATATGTCACTGTCGGCCTCACTCGGCTGCATGGCAGCTGCGCCACGACGCCGTCGTCTCGCGAATAGCGCGAGCCTGCCGACTGCCGGGGTCACTAAGGGTAAATCAGAGGGTCGAGGGCCTCACCGGCGACCTAGAGGCGCTCAGGCCTGACATCGTTGTCAGGCATGAGCCCTCGAAAAGCGTCGTGATCATCGACGTGACCGTGGCCTTCGAGAACGGCGTCGAGGCATTCGAAGCCGCTAGGGAGAGAAAGATTTCCAAGTACCTCCCTATCGGCGCCGTTCTCGAGGGACAGGGTTACCGAGTTGTGACCGACGCGATCGTCGTTGGGGCTCTCGGCTCGTGGGATTGGGCCAATGAGGCGGTGCTCAAGCTCCTGCGCGTAGGCAAGAGCTACGCTGGCTTGATGCGCCGTCTCATTGTGTCTGAGACCATTCGCTGGGGTCGGGACATCTACGTAGAGCACGTATCTGGGGTTCGCCAGTACGCTGCTCCTCCTGTCGCTGCCCCTGCTGTGGCGCCGCCCTCGTCCTCACCTGCGGATGATGGAGCCCCCCCCTTGGACTCGGCCCCCTCGGCCAATAACCCTCTCGCGCCCCGAATAGATGAAGAAAGTGATGGGCTCAATGCCCCCATTCTGACCCAGGGCCCTTATGGCCCTGCATAATAATAATAAATTGACTGTGGCACTGCTCGGGGTGCCCCATCCGGCGCTCCCCGACAGTGCCACTAGTACACATTTTTTCTTTTATTTATATGTATGTATATTTGTATTTATTTATTTATTTATTTATATATATATATATATGTTAAAGTTTAGCGAGGGCGACGAGCCCGCTGCACGCCTCTAGTCTTTCTTCTCTTTTTTATTTTTTTTTTTTTACTATTTTCCGTTTATTTATTCTCTTTTAATTTTGTTTTTACCTATTTAGTCTTGTTTCTCCTGTCCTATTCTCTATTTTATGTATATGATTTATTTATGTTAATTTTATATATTCTAGTCATCTGATAGAGATAAGTATTTTAACTCTTCCTGGCGTGCAGCGGGCCGTCCCACAAGTTATATAGTTTTATTCAATTTGACAGGGCTCCAACGCGGAGCCCCACAAACTTATTTATATATTGACGTGTGTGTATGTGTATGTGTGTGCGTATGCGACATTATTTATTTATTTATTTATTTTAAAATAATAAAGATTAGCCACGCGGGGGGCATAATGCCCCCACGCCACACATCCCGCCGCAAATTCATATTTTATTCTATTTTATTTTATAGCCCTCGCTGAAAGGCGAGTCAATTGTAACACCCCCGGGTACGTAATGTAAACCCGGGGGAACATGGTTTGTTTAAAAATAAACGCCTTTCATCTGTTCTTATCAGCTTAATATCTGATACACTCCCCATAGGGGAGTCAGAATATTAACTCGATTTTTGAAATATTCGGAGAGTCGGCCCGGCATTGCAGTTCCGCTGGGATTGGCTCTAATTTACCTATCTAAAAATTAATTATTAACATGCAATTATATTTATACTACATTGTGGTAGAAAATTTCATTAATAAAATATATAGGAGGAGGGTGCGGAGGTGATTTTCGAGCGAAAAAAAACTGCTTTTTTCAGTATAAATGTTACCTTCATTCCTGCTTCACTACAAGCTCGCATAAATACGTACATAATATAAAAGTTCGACGATCATCGCTTAGCGGAAAGGTACAAGCGTATGTTTCACAAAATAATAATGAATTACCATGTACAAAAGTAGTGTAAGTGTGTGTATACATATACAAAATTACGTGGAATATTTATATACGCGCATACAAAGAGAGAATGTCATTTAAAATTATCCTAATCGATATACAAAAGATAAATATCAGTGGAGGGAGTGATTATTAAATGTAAATGTGCAATGTGACTCAGTGGGGTAATAATAATATAAGATTATTCATGTGTATAAAAGGTAAAAAAAAGCTGTAAAAACGAGGGGAGAGGTCCGTGACGGTTGTCGTCGCCCAGCATTCGGGGGATGTGTCGCTTTTTCTGATCTTATTATATCACAATCATTTCCGGTAGTTACCGGTGCGTGGAGGAAGATACTGATTGCTGCCGGCATCACCGAAACCACCACCCCTGCCTGTAAACACAAAATCTCATGTAACCACAATTTTTACATTATTTTTCCTAATTTTTTCAACAGTCTTTTCATCATCGTTTTAAAATACCATTTTTCAAGGTCAAAGGGTCAGAGACAATCATTTATACTGACCACCTTGGTAACCACCACCAGCACCTCCTTGGTATCCACCAGCACCTCCTTGATATCCACCGGCACCTCCTTGATATCCACCAGCACCTCCTTGATATCCACCAGCACCTCCTTGATATCCACCAGCTCCCGCACCTCCACGGCTAAATTGTGCCTGTCCTTCGTACTCAACTTCAGCGGTGTATCCGTTAGCATCGTCAGCCATGTACTTCACGATCTGTGTCCTCGTATCGGGCAACAACACTCTGTACTCCCCTGTTACCACGTTGCCGTCGCTGCTTTCGCGTTGGGAGTAGTCGTTGTTAGTTTCAGGGTCGTAGACTTCGTACCGGAAGCTATATGGCTGAGGCTGTGGAGGCATAACAGATTGCATTATTGACTTTATAACAAGCTTCGTTTGATGAAACGTGGACATCCACTTATCGTACAGGGTGTCCCAAAACGATAGCGTTAAATTGAAATGGGAGGCAGTGATGCCGAAATTGTGGTACTGTGGTACTAAGCCGTGGAACTAGAACCCCCCACTACGATCTACTATTGCCCCTACAGTCCTTCTCCAACGCGCCCGCGCGCTACACGCATTAGCGTACCTCTACTATATAGTAGCCTACACGCTAGTGCGTGTAGCGCGCGAGCGCGTTGGAGAATGACTGTAGGGGCAACAGTAGGTCGTAGTGGGGGGGTCTAGTTCCACGGCTTAGTACCACAGTACCACGATTTCGGCATCACTGATGGGAAGTTCCTTGGATCATTTGAAGCGACATTTTCCTTAACAAAAATGGCGCCCGCGGCTTTGTTTAGGAGATATCAACGCTCGCCGCGTTGAACGTGCCAACGAGCGTCTAGGTCGCGTTCTGATTGGTCCGTGTTTTTCGTTGATATCTCCTAAGCAAAGCCGCGGGCGCCATTTTTGTTAAGGAAAATGTCGCTTCAAATGATCCAAGGAACCTCCCATTTCAATTTAACGTTATCGTTTTGGGACACCCTGTATAGCTAAAGCTGTCTTTATTAAGGGGGTGTTCTGGTTTTAGGGATTTTTTTAAAGAGAAACTATCGAACCTTCTGCGTTCAGATTTTTCACACCTATTTAACATTAAATCTACCACTGCCGGTCACACAACCGGTTTTATATTGTTCATTTCCGAATATTGAAATTGATGAAAATTGTTTAATTCGAAGGGATGCCACTCACCCTGCCACCCTGGTACCCTCCGTCGCCACCTTGGTAGCCTCCGGGACCTCCAAGACCCCCCGGGAACGGGTTAGGAACACCGTAATTAGCGGAAGGACGTCCACCAGGTCCACCAGGTCCACCAGGGAATCCGCCGTCACCGCCACCCCCGGGCGCCCCGTAAATCGGCGAAGGCCTTCTGAATCCACCACCACCACCGCCACCTACATCCCCTGTGAACCCACCAGGTCCACCGAATCCTCCTCCGCCTGGTCTGTTGTACTGGTAGCCACTTCCACCGGCGCCACCACCCGGCAACAGTCCAGCGAGTGCATTACTGCTGAGACACGAGAGCAACAACAGCCCCGTTGTTAACTGGAACAGAGAATTGTACATTGATCAGAGTATACTTGGTTGATTTCATACTTTTCGTGTCAAATTTTGGATTTTATTCAAATATGTCGTAGTCTTTAGTGATTTCAATTTCTTCATATAAATTAAATATTACCCCTCAATAATATTAAATTTTACCGTATAATTAATCCCTTCATATAAATTCAATATTACTCCTCAATAATATTAAATTTTACTGTAAAATCAATTTCTTCATAGGATCAACGAATCCCAAGGATTTTTCGATATTTGAAAAATTGTTGATTTTACAGACTTGCCGAAATTCTACGGGTTGCGACCAGGGTCGTCCTGAGATATTTGGCGCCCGTGGCCCACTAAAAATACTGCACCCCATTTCATAAGAAAATACGGGGGTGACCGGTGAAGTTTTAGGAAAGATTCAGACAAATATTTAAAATAAGAACAATGAATGAAGCAAGGCTGCCTACTTATCTAGTATAATAGTAAAAACAAAATTAATACATGAAAGCCGTGAGCCGTAAAATCCAAAGGCAACTATATCAATTTTCTTGAAACCGCGCAAAACTATCGAGAGCAAAGATCGACTGGAGGTGATGAAAATCTAATAAGAGAGAAGATGCTCTCCTCAATCGAACAGCAGAGCCAGTACACCGGCAAGAAATCAGTGAATTACTTCGTAAAAGCTATTCAAACACGCGAGAGGAGCGTGTCTCCTATATGAACTGATTGCCCGATTTCGTCACTGAACGTCATTAATGCCTCTGACAAAAAGAATCGTGGAGAACGCTGATGCTGTGAGACGAAATAGAAAGCTTCCATGTATCGCGTGCCAATGATTTGCGGACGCGTAACCGGTGGGTATGTCGAAATTAATATCCCGGGGATGATTACTGAGCGATTTCCAATTGGTAGCGTCTTCCTCGAGTGCTTTTTTTTTTCTCTCTCCTGCTTATGACGAAACAGGATAGCCCGAGGACTGAATTGAAAATAAAATGGAAAATACAAAATAGATCACTCCTTTAAACTTTATATTTAATCCCCCTATATTAAAATTTTAACAATTACACTAATCCTTTCAATGTAAATGCAAAAATTTTAATTTACACTAAAATTTTATCAAAAACCTAGCCACCCTCGAGGTGGCTAGGTGTTCTGAAATCCTAGTTCCAAATTTTGTTAATGACGTTCACACAATTTCTGAAATCCTAATTCCAAATTTTATTATAACCACATTTGCTAATTTCTCAACTTCCTCTTATGCGAAAAGGTACCTCGCCAAAAATACAAGAAATTGTATAAATTCAATTCCGGAAATGCTCTCAGGCTAAACAGTGGTTGCCGTTTCGTCCAAAATTGAACAATTTTTTTACCGGAAGAACTGGTCTGAAACTAAGATCCCTTTTATCTGTAGGATCCTTAACAAGAAATTGTAAACAATCGACACGAACTATCGAATTCGAATACTCAAATGGAAAAAGATGCGAAAGAGACAAGGGTGTCTCCCTTGGATAGGGCGACAATTTCTGAAATCCTAATTCCAAATTTTATTATAACGACATTTGCTAATTTCTCAACTTCCTCTTATGCGAAAAGGTACCAAAAGTACAAGAAATTGTACGGGCCCCATAAATTCAATTCCGGAAATGCTCTCGGGCTAAACAGTGGTTGCCGTTTCGTTCAAAATTGAACAATTTTTTTACCGGAAAAACTGGTCTGATACTAAGATCCCTTTTATCTGTAGGATCCTTAACAAGAAATTATAAACAATCGACTCGAACTATCGAATTTGAATACTCAAATGGAAAAAGATGCGAAAGAGACAAGGGTGTCTCCCTTGGATAGGGCGACCATAACCGGCCGTATAGCCTACCTGGTGGTAATTCATATTGGTGTTATGACCGAAGACGCGGAGCGAACTGAGAAGATGATCCCCGGCAGAGTTTATATACCGTGCGGACCCTTTGTTACAGTTTATCCTTTAGCGTTGCATATATCCACGTGTATTAACCAGCGTATTAGAATGACCGTCTCTCTGGGTGTGGGAGGTGGAGAGGAGAGAGAGAGAGAGAATCACGACGAAGAGGACGGGACGGGCGCATCTTCCCTTCACTATCCCGTGGCGATGCATCATGGGAAGAAGAGAGGCGCATCATCCCGTTGATGATGACTGAAACAGCTTTAAATTTTAATTGGATCCACGCACGTGACTGTTCGGCTATTGGGCTAGCCACGAAAGGAAAGAGCCCCGGGATCAGCCGAATGGGAGGTCTACGCGTTCCCCTTTCGGGCTACTTCGCAGCCTATGCGGCTCTTCTTCCCTCGTTTTGCAATTGTCTTTACTGGGACAAGCAACCGGTAACCAGAAACTCTTTTTCTGGAGGTTACTCATTAAGTTTTCTTCAGTTAGGGGATTGAATTGAAAAGGGTCGAAAACGTAAGGGTGGTTCTGTGGAAAATTATTCAGTAGATTGAAAAACACATTATCACAGAAGACAATTGAAATCTGAGTAAATACATTTTTGTCATATTTTTACTCTATTCTCTTCTCTTGAGTTGGGAGGTCGAAGACAAGGGTGGTTATGTGGGAAATTATTCAGTAGATTGAAAAACACATTATCACAGAAGACAAATGAAATCTCGAATAATAATTAATATTTATATGAAAAAAAATATATATATATTAATTGAATATATTCATAAATTTTTATGAGTAAATACATTTTTGTCATATTTTTACTCTATTCTCTTCTCTTGAGTTAGGAGGTCGAAGACAAGGGTGGTTCTGTGGGAAATTATTCGGTAGATTGATTATTCATAAACACATTATCACAGAAGACAATCGAAATCTGAATAAATGCATTTTTGTCATTTTTCTACTGTATTCGCTTTTCTTGAGTTAGGGGATGAATTAAAGGGTCGTAAGCGTGGTACTGTAGGATATTATTCAGTAGATTGATTGAAGATAGTTGAAATCTCAGTAAATGCATTTTTGTAATTTAATAAGATCGATAATACTATTAATCAACTTGGTGGTTGTTCAGAACTACAATTAGAGAAATAAAACTGAAATATCTACAGATATACAATGCGATAAAAGTGAAGAATAAGGAACTATTAAAATTCCAGATGGGTCGAGTTGATGTCTTCCGTGAATGAAGTCACATCTTCATACTTTCTTCTCTTCAAATCAAGCTAGATTGGATTCTAATAACACATTGTTGAATGTTTGCTCATCGGTTCACTGTGACGTTAGTCAAAAGGCATTCCTGAACTTGTCATCGCAACCATTAACCCCTCGATTGTTTCATTCATTCAATTGATGAATAAAATCTTACTGCTTAATGCAGACTCAATTAAAAAATTAAGAAATACTTAAATTAAATTATCTGAGAAAAAATTGACAATGTGGGAAGTAAAAGTATGATAAATCATTAAATAAACATTGTTTATATCGTATTTCGTAGCCTGGTATACGTTCGTGAAACGCAATTAGACGTCTTTCTAATTACAATCGACAGCCCGTTACAGATTTATGCGAGCTGCTCGAACGGAATAGCTCAATTTTATTGCACCGTGTTCACAAGTATAATATCGATCCTCGATCGCTGATCTACACGCTGTACAATCCGGCCCGCGTAGATCGCGTCGGGATGCGATCCAGCTGATCTGTATTCCCATAAATCGCGATGCACAATCGGCGAACCGAAGAATTTGCAATCTTGCTGTGCAATATCTATACTATGTATATGATCTGCCTGTGAACTTTGTCCTAACAGATTGATCTAATTTGGTAGCTCGCATGATTCTTCGTCATTCTTTTTTTTTTCTAATCGACGACAATGACGGTGATCTAATCCAAACTCGAGAGAAGTTGCGCAGTTGCTAAATCAATTCGCCTTCTTTGATTACGGCTCGCTAACGAGTTCGCTCCGATTAATTACGAGGGGGCAAATCAATGTAAATCAATTCGTAGACGTTTGAAAAATTGGCAACAATTTTCACGATAAAGGACGAATGGAAATGATTTATATGAAGGACTGTTTTTCGTGAATTCATAAAAATGTTTAATGTAAGATGAAGAATAAACAATTTATATTTGACATTCAATATATATGATTGACACTTAAAGAATTACATCTTTTAATGAAAAAGTGATATTTTTCATAATGAAAAGTATCAATTCGTAGACGTTTGAAAAATTAGCAACATTTTTCACGAAAAAGGACGAATGGGAATGATTTATATGAAGGACTGTTTTTCGTGAATTGATAAAAATGTTTAGTGTAACATGAAGAATAAACAATTTATATTTGACATTAAATAGATATATGATTGACATTAAAGAATTACATCTTTTAATGAAAAAGTGATACGATTTTATTACAGTGAAAAATGTATTTTTCTCGGAGAGTTTGTTCTATGAAAATTAGCAAAATATATTTAACAAACTTCCAGCAACAAAACCATGGTATTAAGGAAGACAAACAACGAGGAAAGAAGGTGTCGCCTATCATTATATACACGTTCACCGGGAGTATGCAGTTAATAAACACAGCACGCCGGGAGCCTCACATGTCGTAGGTGAAAGATATAATTATCCAAAAAGTATTACAATTAGGATTATTATAATTCCAAGTTGTGTAGGAGAATAATGTTTGGAAAGTTCGTAGACGGGAATTACCAGATAATCTCCGTATTGAACTCAGACAGGAAAAAATGGCGACCGGTCGGAAAAACTGGAAAGATATAAAACTTCGGCCATTACGCTGTCGTTGAAATATTTATTCGACATCAAATAAAGTAATCCACCGCGGCGCACAGTGGACCGAACAGTGCAAATAAATGGACATGGCGATTACTTCTCATTGGCTGAAGATATTTGATTAAGATTTTGCAGACTTTTTACCCTTATAATGTAGAGTACCTGTACTGAAAATCGTTCAAATCCAACAAGTGTATCAGGTTTATTCTGTTTCTATAGGTTCGTCCAAATTTTCTTCACTGACATCACTTATTGTTAAAAGCTGAAATGCTTCTGGAAATAGGTCTTGTTTATTTTTTTTAACTAATTGTGGTCGAAGAGAAGATATCAGTGGGTCAGATGTGACGAGTAAATTGTTCAATATATCTTCATTTGTAGCCACCCTGTTAAATTTCCTACTCTTAAATTCCCGGAACTTTCGGAATTCTTTATTTCTTGCTTCTTGAGCTTCTTCCGATAGTTGTCCGATAGGTACTACAGCTTTCTCAATAATTTTGTTCCCATGGATTAAAACTTTATGAACGGTGGCTGGCATGTAATACCATGGGTAAAGAGTGACAAATAATTCCGCAGTTTCCGTCGCGTAGGCTGCAAATTTTTTTACATTTACTTTTTGCCCAGATGAAATGGCCTGGAGAACCACAGCAAACCTGTAAATTAATTTTTCATCAACTCCAGTGATTGCTGACGTAATCTTAGGATTTTTAAAAAATTTTCTGGCAGTATTTCCATCGTTATACGTACCAGTTCCTTGCTTAACTTTGTCCACAATTAAACCCAGCTCATAACGAAATCTTTCTTGAACAAGTAATTTTTTATTTTTCTGCATTGTTTTGTATTCTGGTTTCGATGCTGACCACTTTTTAAATTCGAGATTATAAGACAAATGCAAGAGACATTCGAAAAACCGAATTTTTGCATGCAGAGACGAAAGTCCAAATTTATCGAAATTATTTGTAAACTTATCCATATTAAAAAACTAAATAAAAATCTAAGAATAAACAATTAAGAACAAAGAACTAAGAGCTATAAAAAATTGACAAGTGTAAGGAGTAAGGAGAATAATGAGGATAAGGGGAATACGGAGAGTAAGGAGAGTAAGGAGAGTAAGGAGAGTAAGGAGAGTATAAGGAATAAAAAATTGAATATATAAAGTTAATTAGAAAAGAAACTTGAAACTGGGCTGAAATTTCAAGATCTATAAAGGGTACTGTGGGCAGTGTTTAGATAATACAAACGTGGTAATGGCAAAGACACATAAGTCAGATCGACGGAAGGCGACCACCTTATACATATACCCTAGGTGCCCAACTATCACCAGCGAGAGTTGCGGCCATCTAGCGGTGAAAAATTGAATTTACATGAAGAATCGCAGGCATTCGCAGCCAAACTTTTCAATTCTTTAAACCTTAATATTAAAGGTTGAAAATAGTGCAAATTAGACCTTGGGCGATCTTAAGCGTTTTTCGTAATCGTAGGTTGAAAAATATTTTGCAATTTTGATTCCATTTAGACGTTTATCTCATCCGATCGAAACGGCACCTGTGTGAAACTGTAAATCATAGTCTACTAATTAAAGAGTACAAGTATGGAAATTAAACAAAATTTTTAAGAGCTCTTTCAAGAGGAAAAAGAAAAACTAAAAAACTGCAATGCTAAATTCACCTTAAGGTTACAAAGTTTAGTGCGGGTTTGAAAAGAATATTTCTACATATTCCTATACTCCAAAACTAGGCGAAAGATTTGCTGGTGTTAGAAATGTCAATTTCGAAATTTTATATTTAGGCCCATGTCGAGAAAATAGGTCGATCCAGCCCACTGTGCGGCGGTACGATGGAACACTCGAATTTTTGTCGATTGCCCCCTAAACCGTCGGATAAACCCATAAAAACGTAACGCGGCATTAACGTGCTTATTATAGCGCGGCGGTTAGGCGAAACGAGCGCCGCGCCGGCTAAGTGGTAACGATATAGTAATTACCGCGGCCATTGATATAATCGCGACCATAAAGACGTCTTCGCGATTTACGCCGGGGATTCTTACGATTTCTGAATGGCTCCGATTTTCGAAAAATCCTTCAACATTAAAATTGTTAAAAGTATTGAAGATTTCGCGATTAAATAGGTTTTTCGGGTCAGCTCTATGTATTTCTTTCTCTTCCTGCTCATCTCGATGGAATTTCTCTTACGAAAACGAGCAGCGAGCATTTTGCAGTGGTCCAAGATTGATTTCCAGTCTCCGGATTGCGAATGATCTGGAGCTGTAGCTCCGCAGAAAGTTGACTGATGTTCGGAGTCATGCTACGTGTATGAAATCATCGGTGAAGACCTTCGAGAGCGTTCACTTTCCAAAAAGGATTCACTCGGATCCTGGTCTTGTCGAGTAATAGTCGATGTTGTCGTGATTCGTGCTGATCCGCCCTGACTTTGCAGATTTTTGTTCCATTTCTTCCGAAAGAACTGGTCCAGATTTAAACGATCACCAAACTTCATGTAGTACATATATATCTATCTATAGTATACATAATAAATTTATTTCACAGGGTTTTTTGATGTATATATTATTCATTTAATTTATTTGAATTTGTTTTTCATTATTCTTTTTAGCATACTAACTAATAACTAGACTGCAAATTTATTTTCTTCCCTATTATATTTAGTAGGTTGAAAATAATATAATAGTATATTTAAATTTCCTAATATTTTTGCTATTTTAAATTACACCTATATTTAGTAGGTTGAAAATAATATAATAATATATTTAAATTTTCTAATATTTTTGCTATTTTAAATTACACCTATATTTAGTAGATTGAAAATAATATAATAGTATATTTAAATTTTCTAATATTTTTGCTATTTTAAATTACACCAATATTTAGTAGGTTGAAAATAATATAATAGTATATTTAAATTTTCTAATATTTTTGCTATTTTAAATTACACCTATTCATTTTTGTCATAAATGCATAAAATCCGCAGTCAACTAATAACAGCAAGTATATTGCGACAATATTGTGATAAAGAAATCTGCTATTACCAATTCCGATTGCAAGGCAGCGTGGAAAGTGTTGTAGCTGTTGCGTAATAAAACTTTTCATCGAATAAGAATTTATTAAGATCAAATGATTCTAGATCACTTTTACTCTACAATGTTATGGCAACGCCTCCAGGAGAACAATGCAGAGAGCTCCACCAGTTCAGGGTTGTCCTTTCACCCCACCCAGATCCTTTCTAGACTCCCTGAAGACGTTTCAGATCGTGCTTACTCAATGTCCAATTGCTATACATAAATATTCGCTGAGAAATTATTTTCAAAATTTATTTTCCCTTTTTTAAGTCGCCCTTTGTATTCTTCGTAATAGTCGTCACGAATTCCTTCCTACGATTAAAAACATTTCCTACCGAATTTCTCTTAAAATGTACAATTTAGGGGCATAATGGAATGGTCGGTAAAGAGGTCAACCGCCTTACCAACATTTTCCAAACTTCCCACGAAGCATTTGATTATACCACGAAGCATCATCTAATCAGATCCGAGGGAACTTTAACTTCATCTAATCTTCGAAGACACACCTTTGGGAAAGAATCGGGGTCCAGGACCGGTATCGATCGTCCATTAATAATCGTTCATTACGCAAACGATCACCGACGCTACGGCCGAGCACGTCCATTGCTCGCGGGGGTACCGTCAATTTATTATAATTATTCGCCTTCGGCCCCGTGTTTACGGTTGCCGCGGCGCTAATTCATTTCTTAATCTGATTTCGTAATCAGCGCCGAGTTGCGTTATCTTATTACTGAACCGCGATACGCGTCTCGACCCCGCGGGGTGGCTAATTAATACCGACATAATTACTGTTAATTATCGCTGACATCTGGACCACCGGGTCGCTAAAATACTGGACGGAAGCATACCACAACCAGAAGTGTCGAAATCTATTTTTTCTATTTTTCAAATTTCGTTAGGGCAGTTACAATGCTTCCTTTAACGAAGAGCCCTTTAAAGGTCCACTCTGTTAAGAATGATATGTTATTTCAGAGGAAATAAAAAATTTATGAACATTGTTAAGACACGTACACAAAAGTTCAATGTTCAACAAAAAGAAATATATATTACACAATCTAATAACAAACTCGTCATCAGAGGTGCTAGGAGTGCCCACAGTCACCATTTGAATATTTTCTCTTCCGGAGAGCTCGGTATTGATTTTTTGCTCGTGCAAAATTTCCTGGGCTAGTTAAGACATTACCAAAAGCGTGAGAGAAAAATGGCACGGTGAAAGGCGTAGCAATTTCACGGCGAAAAAAAAAATCGGCAAAGCCAGTTGCGCTCCAGACTAGAATAGCCCCCTAATCAGCATGCAGCGAAGCCGTCTATCAAAAGATTCCCCTCTAGTTGTCCGGCATCGAGATGTGGAAGAGTAGAAACACGTATGCAGAGTGCTCCACACGTCTTCCGCATCGCAACGATTACGCAATCGCCGTTTATCCCCGATTATGGTGCAGGCCTCACGTCAAAACGTTCACTCGTCGCTCCACGAACCCCTGCAGATTCGTCTGGGCGCAACTGCAGATTATGCATATGAGCTGCCTCCGGAGGAATAAAATTTTTGGGGACCCTAGCTGTCACAAAGTATCACTGACAAGTTACCATTTTTGAGAAAATTCAAATCTTCTATTTTTGGGGACCCTAAGGGACGCAAAGTATCACCGACAAGTTGCCATTTTCGAGAAAATTCAAATCCAGAATTTTTGGGGACCCTAGCTGTCACAAAGTACCACTGAGAAATTACCATTTTTGAGGGAACTCAAATCTTCTATTTTTGGGGACCGTAAGGGACGCAAAGTATCACTCTAAAATTTACCATTTTTGAGGAAATTCAAAACTCGAATTACTGCATGGGTACCCTAGCTGACGCAAAATGTCACTAACAGTTACTGTTTTTACCAATTAACCATATATCAAGCAATTAACTATAATTTAATTACAATTGCATTTCCTGAATGAATGATGGCAACTGCTAAGAAGAGAAAGAGAGAACAGCTTATATTACTTATAGAATTTTTATTGCGATAAGAGAAGATGCTTGACAGGAATTGTTGCAACACCGAGGGTCCAATAAATTGAATGTCTTTTTTACGATCGGACCACATCTCAATCAGGATCATTCGAGGAGGATTCAGTATGCATGCGTGCAAGCATACTATACTCTATACTCATTAGTATAGATCCTGTGCTGACCGTTCTCCATCTCCGTTTAAACGAAGTTAAGGAAATTATCTGTAAATGGAGTGCCAATAAGAGTGTTGCTCGCAGAAAGCACTTTCAAACTGTTCTGGCATCGATTAAATCGCGTCACTCGTCTTTTACGATGTGGTGCAGATCATGGGGCCCTTCAGTCTTGATTATGTCACATCCGATGGTTTTTGCAAAATGCCATCGCAAATGGGCTTTCGTTTGCTCGTTGGACTTCACCTTCGTCACCGATTCAAATCATCCCGATCAATTTACTTCAATACTAAAACATTCAACTTAATCTGAATATATATTGGATTTCATCATGAATCCAGAGCGTTGGTGTTCCCCTCATCATCAGTCGCGTTCCGCTGTAACCGCTGACGTGTTTCATATCGAACTATGACCAAGATGCACATATGTACACACATATACATACGTACGGTCGAACGCATTACCGGTTACGACACCGTGTTCTACGAAACCTTTTTCGCAACCTTACACCGTCCGTGCTCACCCTCGCAATGAAACGCGTACGGGTATGCGCATCCGGGTGCCATTATTGTTACAGAATTGCTTTTTCTTCACATCAGTATACTTATCCGTATCCAATAACAATCACTCATCCCCAACAACGTCACAACGTAAAAACACACTGTTATATTATTTTCAACCTATTAAACATATATCAGAAATTTTTTTATTTTTGTCGATCGTAAAGTGTTTTAAATAAACTTGAGTTTACTACAAATTAGCTATATGTATAGGGTAGAATTTGATCGAATCGTAGCGCCGATATTATTATTCCAAGTCTATTAAACATATTATGAAAAAAAAACAAATTTAACTCCAGTTTGTTGCAAATCAGGTAAAAAATTTTTATTTTGCATAAAGATCCGCTGTCTACTAATCACAAACCATTTTCCGCGATTGTCCTCATATTTATGACAATCTAAAAAATACGGCAACAATTAAGAAGTCGTTCATTATTGCTTAGAAATCGATAACAAATTCCTATAACTCTTTCACAATCGTCGCAAGTGGAACATAGGGGAATAGGAAATCTCAGTACGAAGTATAAAACGTTTTTATTAGAAAAGAAGCTAATATTACAAAACGCCTGTTCTCCTAAGCCTAAGCAATTCGAATAGTACTATAGTCAACGGAAGGCAGGTCCGTAAGTTGGCGATGGAGCCCTAGAGTTGTAGCCATTGCGTGCACCGAAGTTGTAACTGCTGTCCAGGGCGTTCGAACCGAACTGATAATTGTTGCCATTGTTATTGTAATTTCCGGCATTATTATAGTTATTGCTCGGTGTCTGGTAATTGTATCCTCCGTTGTTCCCTTCAACAAAAACACAACAACGGTTACACTCGATATAGTTATTAACTTTCTAAAAATCATTACATATTTTTTGAATTATGTTGATGTATTTTAATTATGTATTTATTAATTCGTGCTTACCACCATTGTACCCGCCGGCAATATTGTTTCCCTGGTAGCCAAATCCAGGACCCCCTTGATTGTTGTTGTTGTTGTTGTTGTTGTTGTAGCCGTTGTTGTTCTGGGTATTGTACTGATCAGGGTAGGTGGCTGTGCCCTCGTACCTCACATCAGCGTGGAAACCCGTCCTCCAATCAGCGGTATAAGTCACAATTTGCGTCCTGCCGTCGGGTAGTTGTACTCTGTACTCGCCTCGGACAGTTTCGCCGTCGCTGCTCTCTCGTCTGCCGAAATCGTTTCCGGTCGCCTGGTCCTTCACTGCGTACCCGAACTCGTAGGACATTGGCTGCAAAACAAGATCGCGTGACAACCATAATTACGTCATTTTACGTCTTCGGTATCTGGGGAGTCGCCTTCGATCCAATTCGAGTCTTGCTGAACAAGCAATCGCGTGAGTTGTATATTATAACTAAAACAGTGGATTTTTTAAATTGTTCAAGTTAACATCCATACTTTATTGTTTAAAAAATACGTTTCTAGATTTTTCGGACTGTCTGTAACGATTATAAATTTTTGTTTCATATAAAAAAAAATTGGCGAATGGCCTCGAGGGTTAATTGTTCCCTTTTTTAAAAATTTGTTCATTTATGTATTAATCGATCAGTTATGTGAATTTTTTCAAAAATTATGTAAACGATTTAAAGTGATTTCAGAGACCACTAATTTGTACAATTTTGTGATGGTGGTTAATGTAATAAATGTAACAGTTAGACTCCGGATCTTTATGCAAAATAAATAGTTTGTCTATCAATTGCAAGACGCAGGAGCTAAATATAGATTTATATATTTCACTAATAATTTTAATCTAGCGAAAATAATATATTAGTACTCGGTCTTCTAATTTTTTCACTGTTCTAAATTGCACGTACTCATTTTTGCCATAAAAGCATAAAATCCGGAGTCTAGTAATAATGTATCGTCTTGAGTGTTTATCCTATATAATATTTAAAAAAAAAAATGTAAGGAATTCATTGCTACTTTTTAAACTGTGAAAGAAGATATGGCAAGTGTCCGCATTACCGACGTGTTGCAAAACCAAAAATTCAATCTTTTTAACTTGTTTGATTAATTAAAACTCGATTCTTTTGCACAGAAATCTGAGGAGAGTGTTTTGTGTATATAATTTACTACTGTAAGTAGTCACTATATACTGTGTCACAATGCAAAGTTCTGTTTAGTCTAATTATAATAACCCATGGAACAATGGCGCTACACATCCCATAATTTCTATTGTCTCTTCTGCACGCACGGTTCTCATTTATATGTAGTAAAATCCTGCTATTAAAATGCGGCCTGCTTCAACAACTTCGTTATAACACGCTCGTAACACGTTCATTATTGTTTATTATAATATTCTATGTTCTCTTTATAGTAGGTACGTTACAACGATACCAAAATGTCTGACACACCGCATTGAAAAATAGTAAATATCGCTCAAAAACAGTGGGCGAGTATTATGAAATTAATTTCTTTATACAAATTCAATATTACCCCTTAATAATATTAAATTTTACTGTAAAATTAATTTCTTTATACAAATTCAATACCACCCCTCAATAATATTAAATTTTATTAATAATTACGGCAAACAAAATAAAAATCCTCAAAAATAAGAAGGGCATCTCCTCTAATGTTTAACATATATGTATTATACATTAAAAATCTCCAAAATAAACAAAATAACCATACATTCCACAATAAAATAAATTTTCCTCTCAATACGAACACGGAACATTATAATTAATTCTCAATAGTTGACCCAGTTCTGAAATTAATTGTCCCAGCCAAAAAGTTTTAATTGCATGCTTGCGCCATCAGCCATCAGTTCAGCCTGCGCATCGTCGTCATCTATCATTCTCGAGATCATCATCGTTCAGCGAGGAGCCACAGGATCTCGCGAAAATGGTATGGCAAAAATCGAAGCTCCCGGTGTACGCGATGAACTGTTACGTGTGCGTGTATGTTCACTTTCTTCGACAAGAAAAAGAAGAAGAAGAAGAAGAAGAAGTGGAGCAGATGAGCTCCAAGATGGCGGGGGTCTGGCCGAGCAGAGCCTCGGGACACGTCCAGCCGCAAACATAACCGGACCGTTTAGATTCCCAGGACGATTAGCTAATCGGCAGCATATAACGATTCGCCCGTAGATTACGGCTGCTGCGGTTCACTCTATTAATATTCTTGCATCATTTGGCGGCCGCACGCGATTCACGGTGTAGCACATGGCAGACGCCATTTCCGGTCACCTCTTCATATCGTAATTAAACCAACGATCTTTATGCAGAATTGTTGATTTCTTGCGGGGGTTGTAGGAGACAGTGGAGATTGCAACAATATACAGGGTGGTCCACCCAACGTGTGCACCGTTATAACTAACAAAATATGCGAATTGCACGAAAGAATTTTATATACAAATTACATGGTTTAAACGGGTACACTATGTAGTGTGTTAATTTTCTTTATAGGTGGAGGCGTCAAGGAGATATGAAGGTCAACTCGGTTTTTTTTAAATAGAATACTATATTTTTTATACCAAAATATGATAGAGTATCGAATTGTAAGTAAAAAAGTATTGACCGTTATCGGTCCTAAACCTAATAGCTAACGAGTAATTTCACTTTATTACTTGAAAATTTTCTTCACTTAATATCGAGTGAATAACATCGCAGGATACTTATGCGATGTTTACGTGACAGTGTTTACTAACATGAGTGACCCAGTGGCTTAACGCAACTAATGTAAGTGTTCAAAGTGAAGAAAATTTTCAAGTAATAAAGTGAAATTACTCGTTAGCTATTAGGTTTAGGACTGATAACGGTCAATACTTTTTTACTTACAATTCGATACTCTATCATATTTTGGTATAAAAAATATAGTATTCTATTTAAAAAAAACTGTGTTGACCTTCATATCTCCTTGACGCCTCCACCTATAAAGAAAATGAACACACTGCATAGTGTACCCTTTTAAACCATGTAATTTGTATATAAAATTCTTTCGTGCAATTCGCATATTTTGGTAGTTATAACGTTGCACACGTTGGGTGGACCACCCTGTATATGAACATAACCACTTTGGTTTTCATATACGGTTCCAGATAATAAAATAATAATTAGCGATCAGCCGAATAAGGATGAACAGTTCGACGCGTCGTTAACAAAGTTGCAATTTTCCAACTGTGAAGATATTCTAACAGATGGACTGGTGCGCGAATGGAAAGTGAAGAGGCCATCATCTTCGCAACTTTGTACACTTTGTAGCCGCCGCGCGTTTTCACGTTTCATCACGTTTCTCGCTGTGTTTCGACGGTGGAGGAACGGTTATATTGTTGTCTGTCGCAATCGGCTGGAGGGGGGGCAGAGGTTCGTAAATTCGCTTAATAACCGTATCCCACGAAACGAGCAGTTAATTTCCTTGAAATGTTCCCGTTTAAAAGAGACTCCGTTCCTGCTCCGCTTCGGATCATCAATTATGAAACGCCCGAGCCATTACGAATTACCAAACGAGCAAACACTGTCATTCCCCGCGACGCGATGTTTTCCACGTGTAAACGGCTGTCAATTGCGGGAGCGCCTTTAAGGTGCGGCCTCCTAGAAGTTAGCCCCCCACTTGTTGAATTAAACAATTTCAACAGTTGTGCTGAATTGTGCTAGGTTTGTGCTATATTGTGCTCGAATATTATCACTATAATATGAAAAGTAAGATGAAAAATTGAGAAAAACGATTTTTTTAGTAGCCCCCCACTTTTCATTTTTTTCAATTTTCTCAATTGTGCTAAGTTGTGCTAGGTTTGTGCTATATTGTGCTCGAATATTATAACTATAATATGAAAAGTAAGATGAAAAATTGAGAAAAACGATTTTTTGAGTAGCCCCCCACTTTTCATTTTTTTCAATTTTCTCAATTGTGCTAAGTTGTGCTAGGTTGTGCTAAGATTGTGCTCAAGTATTACTTTAAAAAAATTATAAATAAAGAAGTTATCTTCTATTACTTTAAAAAAATTATAAATAAAGAAGTTATCGCACCTTATGCGACTATGTATTAACATTAGTAAAACTTTTGTGTCAAGAGTCATTTTAATTCTAACATTATGCAACGAGACTTCTATACGATTATAGCGTCATCGAAATTCAACAATGTGCATATGCAGATCGCTAAAATATACTAATCGCTGATGTTAGAAGGGTGACGGCGATGATCTAGAATCTAAAGGATTTGTTAACGATTCGCGCAACAATGTGGCTCGACAAAGTTCAATGTTACTTATAAAATCGGCTTTAACCCAGATCTAGCGATCTCTCGCAACCCTTGAATTCTCTGCGGAACGTTACGAGAGCAAACGGGTGTGGAAATCGAAGTAAGGTTCAATGGATCGGGGAACTCGTGATCTATTAAAACTCGATCACACCTTCTCATCGTCTTTCGATAGATCCGCTTACAAATTAGTTTCTTCCCATTGCACTCACCTGGTCAACGTAGTCATTGTCATTCCCATTATCATAGTGATGATTACCGTGGTTGTCGAAGCCACCGTTTCCACCGTTCGACGAACCATGGTTGTTGTTATTATTATTATTATTATTATTGTTGTTGTTTCCAGCATAATTCCCAGGGACACCGTATTGATTACTTAACGGTGGCTCGCAGTGGGCGATTCCTATGCTCACTATCAAAGCGAGTGACAACTGAAAAATTTAAATTTATTATTATATATTGAAATAATGTAATCATGTGATAATAAATTTTTGTGCTCCAAAAATGCATATTTTGCACAAGCGTTTGGAGCTATGGATCGTGCCATTGGTCCCAGGTACGCATCCCCACAATGCACCGCGACGGTATTGCCGAAATCTATTTTATTGTTACGCCACAGCACCGCTGGATACATACTATAGCAAACGTATCAGATAAATTCCCAGGCGTGAGGCTGATGCGTCGCTCGAAAGCGAGATGATCAACTCGTGTGCGTTGCGTACCCGAGAAATTAGTGTTTTCCAGCGTCGTGAGAACGCGTGTTCGCTGTTACATCATTGGGCCGTTTAAAACCGGCGCAACGGTAAACGTAACTTGCGAAAAAAAAAGTCACGAAAAGCGGAGATCCGAACGACCAATCACCGCTAAACGATCCGCCCACCGTCGATTTTTTTTTCCGCGAAACTAACACACATACGAAACTCAAACTTTCGTGGACGTGTTAAGCAATCTTTGAAGCACGTATGAGAAGTTTTTTATGAATCAATAATAATCCTGTCCAAAGTTATAACAAGTTATAACGAAGTTATAACTTTCGTGGACGTGTTAAGCAATCTTTGAAGCACGTATGAGAAGTTTTTTACGAATCAATAATAATCCTGTCCAAAGTTATAACAATTTTACCGTGGCACCTTCAGAAAAGGCTACAACCGCCATTTTGGTTCTCGACTGAAGCAGTAGGAAAATTAATAATTCAAAGTGTAATTGGTTACTCGTAGTAGGAAGATGTCTTACATAATTTTACAAACTGTACTTCCTATTAACGAATAAATTTGTCAAGTACATGCAGGAAGCTTCACGTTGCTTTCCCACATTGTTTACTGCACATGGCAAAATGAATAGAAAAAGAACTTTCATTCATGAATATAAATCGTATTCGTTAATCTAATAAGGTGTCAGAGAAGAAATCAATTCGTGAATATATTTTCCTGAATTGCTTGTGAATTAACGATTCTATTAATTTTCGGTAATAATTTTTACTAATATAGAAGAAAAAGCACCTAAAACAATGCTGTGAACAAATAGAATTAGTTGAATTAAATTAGAGGTAGACTTTCGTCCATGTATTAGTCATTCTTTGATGCATTTAATTTAATTACGCGATGGAGGATTGTAGATCACTTTTCTTGGAACTAGGTCTTGATTAGAGACAATACTTTAACTATTAGCTAATTGCTTCATTTTCTACGCGTAAAATTCATATAGATAAAAATAGTTAAGTTGGTGTAGGATAAATGTCTGATTTTAGTACAAATGGAAATTACAGTTTGTTTCTATGTATGTATGATTATCTAGCACAACTATCATCCGGATGGTATACTAAAATACACTGTGCTATTGTTAATTAGACATTTTCCAGTTGTTACACAGTTCTCAAAGATAAGTATAAATGTCTCCTGTTATTGTTAGCATAAATGAATTTTCATTAGAGTGGTTAACGCCGTTTCCGTTGTGTAATGGCCTCTGTTACATGCACGGTTGCGTGCAAAAATTCCTGGCTTTCTCGGTGCAAATTCTACAATTAGTATAAAAAAAAATAATAAGAAATTAATAAATAAATAATATTCAATATTTTCAACATTTCAAACTGTTATACAAGCATTACACGTAATTGAAAAATTGGGAATGCTATCTGACCAGAAATCAAAGATGGCTTCCGTCTGTCTATAAGGATATAACTGTAGTTCCTCTTCCTCTATTACTCGCATAAGAGGAATCTCCCAACAAGGATATCCAAGCGATGACAGCATGAATCAACCGCGAAACTTATTTGCATAGAAAGTAGAGATGCACGGATTATAAGAAAGCATGATTGAAATTAGTAGATTGAGATTGACAATGATTTACGGGGCTGAAGGGTACCATTGTTTATCACTATGACAAAGGATACGCGGAATTATGCTGATTTTTAGGCCGCTAATTATGAGAGCATAATTAACTGTATTCAGGACGCTGTTGGTATTATTAGAAAGAATACTAATTGAAAGGAAATTAGGCTAGATATGTTATAAGCTCGTGTCCAATGCACTATAAGGCTGCATGAATCTGTTGGAGTCAGATCCAATATGGCGTAGGGGGATGAAGAAATCCCCACTATACTTAAAAATGAATAAAAATTAAGTTAATGTCTGTTACAATTTTGTATTAAATATTGGGTGCCTAATATATAGATATATGTATGTATTTGGAGATGGAGGACCGGTCGTGTGATCCAAAATGGCGTCGAGGGATGAAGAAATCCCCACTATACTTAAAAATGTATAAAAATTAAGTTAATGTCTGTGACAATTTTGTATTAAATATTGGGTGCCTAATATATAGATATATGGATTTGGAGATGGAGGACCGGTCATGTGATCCAAAATGGCGTCGAGGGATGAAGAAATCCCCACTATACTTAAAAATGAATAAAAATTAAGTTAATGTCTGTTAGAATTTTGTATTAAATGTTGGGTGCCTAATATAGATGTATGTATTTGGAGATGGAGGACCGGTCGTGTGATCCAAAATGGCGTCGAGGGATGAAGAAAGAGCCTCGAGGAATGTTCGAAGCGGGTCGGTAGGCGCACCAGGTTTGCACCCGTTCAAATACGTAGTAATTTTCGTAACACGCGAATACCGAAGCGTGCATTATGTCATTTAACACGATGATGTTAGAATGGTTGCACGTTCCACACGTAGCCACCGCGCTCTGCCGCCTCTTGCGAAATGCTTATGTTGTTATTTATATTCCCGTGTAAACCGCCGCGTCCCTTGTACTGCATTAACGGAGATGATTACACGCGACCAAGTGCACTTACATAATGAAATGCAACGGCTTACTGTGCACGCTGCACCGACAAATGAACCGTGTATCATCGGAGTGCACCTGGAAACACACCGGTTGTTACTCTACAGTTGACTATAGTTGGGAGAAAAAGACTGAGGGCAGGGATGAAGACGAAATCAGGAAGCGACGCGGTTTTCAAGCGCATTTTATTCATTTGCAGCAATAAAAATTTAACACACTCGCGTACTTTATTAAACATGTGTTGCAAATGGAAGAAAATATGATTCAATTCTTTATTTGTTTGTTGTAAATATCTTCATCGACCAATTTTTTTTATTGAACGTAACCTAATTCCAGTAAAAAGGACGAATTATATGCTCATTTGTTTATTTTTTCAGTTGCAAATAATATTATCAATCATACTATACACATGGTGACATTAAGAAAGATACATTAAAGAGTCATTTGTTTGTTCCATGATTGAAAATAATTTTATTAGAATCTCCTGTGGTTAATAGAGATCCATTATAATCTCATTTATTTATTTTTTGATGAAAATAATTTTGTTGCTGGTGACTCGAAAAGAGATGTATTATGTAGCCTGAACGTTTCTCTTTCTCTTGCAAATAATTTTGTCAACCATGGTGACATTAAGAGAGAACACATTAAAGACTCGTTTAATAATTTTTGTGTTGAACGTTAACTTCACAAAGAACAGATTATAAAACCATTTATTTACTTGTTTGTTGAAAACAATTTTACTGGGTCGCCATCATTTCTTCCTTAAGGATACCCCCACCAAATTATAAATTTTTATATAAATACAACATAAACATTTAGTGTCTCTGTTATTTCGAAGAAGAAGAACTTATAAAAATGCACGTGTGATGCAATTCTGTGGGTTCACCGGGTACAATGCAATTTTCTTTGACTGTGTTACGAGTTCTGGGCCAGTTCACTATACCGAGGACTTATAAAGGAGATTTACAACGCCTGCGGTTAGGCGAATAGTGGAAGAGACCTTAGAGAACGGTCCAGAGACATTGCAACTTGCACTTCCACTGCAAACTGCAAGTGGAGCAATTGCAATGTGCAATGGCGCACTTGTGGTCGATTATTCTGTTTCTTCATTTCCAGAAACCATGAAGAAAATCCTACATAGTCACTATTTCATAAACCAACACCGAGCAAACAAATCCAAAAAGACAAATTCCCAATTTCAAATAAACTATAAATAATCGAACAATTAAATTATTAAAACTTCTAGCTTCTTCTAACAAACGATTACGCTCATTTTCACACTATAAACAGATAAACTAACAAATCTCAATAGAATGGAAGTTGTCGAGATCCTCCTTCGAAAAAATGTTTTTTTTTTAATAAGGATTAGTTGCTTAATCGCAAAGCGCGAAAGGTAAATCAATGTTCCGCGAATAGTGAGTGCTATTTAACGGCGCATTAGCGGCGTGCATTAGTTCGTACAGCTAATTACAGAAACGTGGTAAAATCGAATTTCGCAGCTCTCGACCTTTAGCATTCGTGATTTTTCCAGCCCGAAGGTGGGACGCAAAAACGTTGAAACGCGGGTAACCACGTGAAAGTAAGGTTCGGCTGATAATCGACGTAAAACTCGGAAAGATTATAACGCATTTTACCCCGAAGGGAATCATTAGCGGACGAGAGGATCTATCGTTAGATCTGAGAGATCGCTGTCATTTTCTCGTGCTCCGCGTAGTCCCAGTGACAGAGATAATTAACAAATCCGTAATTGATTGGACGTTAACAACTAAAAGATTGCTCACGGTCGAAATAGAGCCAGGCAAAGTCAGAGGTAGAAGTGAAAAATCTCTCTAGACGCAAAGGACTAAAATTCTATAATAGAGTTCCCTGGCAACTAACAAGTGGCAATAAATGACAAATCATTTCAGCCTACGCTGAAACCATTTCCACCACTTCCACCACTTCCACCCAATTACTACTACGTCAACATCATCATCAGCATCGTCATTAGATCGAGGGAGTCGAAATAGAGCCAGGCAAAGACAGAGGTAGAAGTGAAAAATCTCTCTAGACGCAAAGGACTAAAATTCTATTATAGTTCCCTGGCAACTAACAAGTGGCAACAAATGACAAATCATTTCAGCCTACGCTCTACACCATGTCCACCACTCCCACCCGATTACTACTACGTCAACATCATCATCATCATCAATCACCCAACAAGTTACGTAGATCCTATGTCCCACCGATATATCAGTACTTATCACTGGCTTGCAGATCACCACCCGGCACAGGATCAAGGGATGATATTGTTCACCGAACAATACAAAGTGTCACTGTCATTACCTGTCGCACTATCCTGTCCATACTTGAGAGAGGAGCTCACCGATATAGGGAACCGAGCACCGTGATACTTGGAATGCTGAATATTATGGTGACGTTTCGCCGGTGCCCGGCTTGCTTATATAGAGCGACGGTATACGCCTACGAGGATTCATTTCCTGTCGGGCACGGATTCGCCTAGACAAGGCCCGATCTAAGGAGGAGGTGGATCCTCTCGAGGGTCCCCAGCCGGATAAAACTCTGGCTGCTCTCTAGCTGTGTCCCTGTTACTCTTTGGTAACCCTCCTCCTCCTCTTTGGTTACTCCAGTTCACATAGTTCAGGACGCATGAAGCGTGAGGAAAGCCCGCGCTTTATTTCCCATTGTTTCTCGCCTCCTAGCTCCGGAGAAGAGAGGCATTCGCCGCGATTTCGGGGACGGACGGCATAGCATGGCAGTATGGCAGCGTGCCGCGCGTATGAGAGGAATGAGTATAAGCAAACGAAGAGTATAGTTCTCGCTTCCAGAACCGGAGAAAGTTGGTTACTTCACCGCGTGGGACCACCACCAGAGGCTTCTCTTATGCGCCAGCCAGCCGACGCCGCTCGCTTTTCGAGCCGACTAATTAGCCAATTGAGCCTTAATTAAGCCAGGACCATTGTCCAGCCGCTGCCACCCGGTCCCCAGCTATAGCGTAATACAGACTCCTGACTGGGTTAGGTACCACCGAAATGCCTCTGTGTTGCAATACTTCGGGTCTTCTCGGTCCTCCAGGACCTGCCAGGACCGAGTGACAGTCGTTTGTTGCATTCATTTCAATTCTCCCTGTTTTTTAATATATACAATGTATTAGGGGTGTGCGGGTACCCGAAATTTCGGGTTCGGGTCGGGGCGGGAAATTTGTTCGGGTTCCATAAGGGTTTATCGGGTTCCCCGGGTTTATAAACTTCGGGTACCCGAAATAGCAGTCGGGTCGGGTCGAGTCGAGGTCCCGAAAGTTTATAAACTTCGGGTACCCGAAATAGCAGTCGGGTCGGGTCGAGTCGAGGTCCCGAAAGTTTGCAATTTTCGGGTACCCGAAGTTAAAGTTGGGGCAAGCCTGCGGTCAAATCAGCGATAAATAACTCTGTGCATATTTTAATTTTACAGTAAAATTTAATATTATCGAGAGGTGGTATTTAATTTATATGAAGAAATTAATTTTATAGTAAAATTTAATATTATTGAGAAGATATTAATATGCACAGAGTTATTTATCGCTGATTTGACCGCAGGCTTGCCCTAACTTTAACTTCGGGTACCCGAAAATTGCAAACTTTCGGGACCTCGACTCGATCCGACCCGACTGCCATTTCGGGTACCCGAAATCGCGGGTACCCGAACTTTGTAAACTTTCGGGATCCCGACCCGACCCGACCCGACCGAGATTTCGGGTACCCGCACACCCCTACAATGTATATTATTTTTGTGGACTCTCCTTCTACAAGATGGGGCAACTGGGTAGATCCCTGCTTTGCCGACTGGTTTCTCAACCCCTCTAACGTTGTGCAAGCTGCGAGGGGTGCAACTTCAATTCTTGATTAATAAATTAAATCATCAACGCTGTTAAAAAATAATATCCATCGAATCTGCAATCTACTTATAACATTTAATGTTTAAAAATTAACAGAGAAAAGCTATCAAACAAAAATGTAAAAAAATTGTGCTACGTTTATGTATATCATAAAAAATAATTATTTAGTAATATCTTCCACTGTAAATTATAATTTTGTATATTTTACAGTTCGAACGATATAAGAAAATGGTTCTTACACCGATCAGTTAATTGCGACATTCTTCAACGAGGTAAATAAGAAATTATATACTGTCGCATGGCTCGTAAAGTAAATAGTTTATTGCACGAAGTGTAGCGAGACGATTATGGCTTGCCCATGTTTGGTAAATTGGACGTGCGTATTGTGCCACCGTGGATGCAATTGAGTCGGGGAATGCGCATACATTAGACATAGTGCTGGGTCTAGGTTGAGCCAACATGATCTGATCCGGATGGTTTTGTTAATTAGACTTATTAAGGCGTCTGCCGGTATGAAATCCTCCTTGGCCTGGGTTGCTCCTAATTTTACATTCTGGACCAACCAAGGTTTTCAGGCAATTTTAATTAAAGCTGTACAACACACATTCAATTACAATGAACACATATGATCACGCAATGACACGAGCCGAGCACTATGCGAGCATCGGGTCCGATGAGATCGGCACGCAGTAATTTAGAAAGTATAAACGTGTATTTGAATCGCGCTAAAATCGCGTTTTAGCTTTGTCATTGCACGATATTGTAATCGGGTTTCGCAATTATCACCGATTCTGTTCCTCTCCACTGATCTCCTTTTTCAACTGCGATCAACCAAAAATCTTTTGAACAATGATTCAAGCAGTGGCGCACCCAGGATTTCATCTTTAGAGGGGGACGAGTTGAACAAAATGATCTATTTTAGATTTTTTTAAACATTTTATTTATAGAATAAAATCTAGTTTTCTTTTCTTTTTACATAGCTCTTCAATTACTTCGGTTATAGTTACACGAATGTCTCTGTGTATGTATAACAAAGCCAACCCATTCGGTCGTGGTTGTGTCATTGTAGATCTTAAATATGTTTTCAAAATTCTTAATGTAGAAAATGATCTTTCACTGACGCACGTCGCTACCGGAAGCGTTGCAAATATTTTTAATAAATTATAAATATTAGGATATATCTTTTTATCACATTTCAAAGTCGCATCAATAGCACTTTTGCATGGAGACCATGGACACCAATACTGACACGTACACAACCACAGACGCACAACAATAGGCAGAATTCAGTGTTCTGGTATCGGCAGTTTTTGCAAATACGTCGGAACCTAAGTGAGTGTATGCCTTATTTGTATAGAGAAAAGTTGTTCAAAATGTTTAGTTTTAGAAGTAACTATTCTACGGTTTAGCTAATTTTCCAGTGTTTCGTTTCCTTTTTCTTGGGGGGGGGGGGGGACTTGGCCCCCTGGCTCCCCCCCTGGGTGCGCCACTGGATTCAAGTGACATTCCCGAAGTTCTTTTTTAAACCGGCAACAAATCGACTTCGTGGAAGACAAGACGTGCAATTTGCCGTGTAATTTGCTCGATCTAATTAGCGGATTCATGGTAAGGATTCCTTAGGACTTGTCCTAGGACTTGCCTCCAGTCGGGATGAGAGGCGTAACAAGATTAATAATAATCGTTGATCTCGTTTACGACAATGGGCCGAGCGTAATCACCGGCATCGATCTAATCTCCCCGATCAATGAGCCAAACGGAACCTAATCAAGACAGGTTTATTGTTTATTTACTGTGCGAATTCTCACTTTCGATTCCTTTCGTAACCTTTCCCCGTTGTTCGCCATTACGTCAACGGAAACGAAGCCATTGCGTTGCAAATATAAATTCGTGGACGATCCGGTTAATTATATTACGCTAATTATTTCGCTAAACAATCGTTCAACGAACGTCGATTTTTATTCAAATAACAAATTATATCGATCGATACGAGAAATATATTGCCAGCAAAATGAGTAACCAACGAATTACGAGTTTCGTTTGCAACATTATATTGTGAAAATTAAAAATGATGAAAATGATCTAAATGAAGATCGAAACGTTGAGAAAGGATATTGTGTTAATTTGCAAATAGTTGTTTAGTAATATTTGATCGAACCAATGCGCCGAATACATTAAATTTCTGCTTATAGCAACTTACGATCGACATTGTTTTAACATTTATTATATTGTGATCTTCATTTTTCAGATTTTATGACATTGTTAGACATTTTATTGCATTTATAAGACTTCATCTGTTTCCCTACCAAATCACATGATATCTCTGGCTATAAAATCAGGCTACGGGGTTTCCAAACGTTACAAAACACATCAGCAACATTAATTATTCTAACGACCAGCAGCGGAGGCGTCGGAATAAACACGAAAAGAGGCATGAGTGGAACGAGAGGTAGTCATTTATCGGACAAAACGGCAAAAGGTATGTTGCACAATAGATCTTACTCTACTTTCTTGATGGCCAAACAGATCATCTTTTTCTTTCTCTCTCTCTCTCCCTCTCTCTCTCGCCTGCTCGATTATTTCGAGCGAGCATGATGGACAAGGTCGTTATGGCATCAAAGGAGGATGCTCTAAATTCATTTTGATATTGTGCAATCATCGGTCAGACAATTTCTCAGCGTGATCTTTCTTTCGCATACCGTTCCATCGGACGCTCGTTATGAAACGACGCTCGGTGAATAATGAATTAAGAAAGGCATCGCCTAAGCGATCGCCTAACAAAATGCCCATTATTTCGCCACCTTTGACACCAGATGAGATGCGTCCCGCTCGATTATCGGGGATCGAAAGTGATTCAAGGTTTTTGAGATCGTTTGATAGATAGGTGTTGTGCGAAACCATTGCGAAACCAGGTGTGCGAATCCTGCGTACGTGCAGGCGGCGGCGCAGTGGCGCGAAGAAAGAACCCGGTGAAGGGGATGAATTCGCCTAAGTCGGGACAGATAGATTAGCCCGATAATTGACTCATCCGAGTGGAAACTGGAGAACTTCTTCATCGAGGAAATGGAGAAACGACATTTCATTGTGTGCGGTGTATAGACTATAAATTCTGTGCCTATAAGATGACTATAAAATATTAAAACAATAATTCTTCATAATTGCCTTTGCTTCTACGATTATCTCGATGACTCCTAATGGAACGTGCAGGGTTCGAAACCCCCTAACAGATCATTTTTTTTTTCCTAATTTAAAATTTTTTACACTTCTGTAACTGGTAATACATATAATGTATATTTATTTTTTTTAATTATAGGATGAATTCTCGAATTTTAAAAAACAGGAGAGGAAAGGTTATTAATAATAGCTCATGGACTCCTAATGGAACGTACAGGGTTCGAAAACCCCTAACAGATCATTTTTTTTTCCTTATTTAAAATTTTTTACACTTCTGTAACTGGTAATGTAATGTATATTTATTTTTTTTTAATTATAGGATGAATTCTCGCATTTTAAAAAACAGGAGAGGAAAGGCTATTAATAATAGCTCGTGGAAAATGCGGCAATAATTTTCATAAATTTTAGTTATCATCTATTCTCGGTTTCCAGGAACGATTCGAGACGACTCGATTCCTCTTCCTTATTATGGTGACGAAAACCATTATGATGGATGATACTTCGTTGTCTCCAGGAATGCATATTGCCTCCTCTTCCGTGATATGAAGTTTTTCGAGACAATACCTCCGGCTCATCATCGAGGTAATGACGCGTACGAAACCTTTCGCAATATCAGGAACCTCGACCGCGAGATTATGTTTCTCTCTTCCTCGGTCGGCGTCAATAATCATCACAGTAAAATGACTCAATGGAGGTCGAACAATGCGAACAGAAAATAGTGTCAATATTAAGTCAACTGTAGTATCCAATCAATTGTATTATAGAAACATGTCGATGCCATAAAAAATATGCGATGTCAATGGTGTCGAGAGTTACACAAGTGCTGGCCAATCTATAAAATTATAGCAATTGGGACTGAATGAATTAACATCCCATTGACCGTTCATAAAGATTGTTTCGCTGGCAGTCTATTATTACAGCGACGCCTCATTACAGCACATGTAAATTGCTCATGTAAATTGCGAAGATGAAAAGAGAAGACTTAGGATAGCGAAGAAGGAGTTGAGTCATTGAGTCTACACAAGGCAAATCAGTTAGCAAAAAGAAAATAAGTGTCTATATTATTTTATGTTATTTTATTTTACATTATTTTCTTATGCAAGGTTATTTATAGTTAACAGGAGGTGTACGGAGCACTAAAAATTACTAGTTTATATTCCTCTATAAAAATAACGAAAATCTGTCTATCCAAATTTTTAGCCATTTTTTAAATAATACAAAGCTAATGAAATAAATCAGCTTTACAATTTCAATAAGCGTCAAATTAAAAATATTAGAACGCGTAAGTTTGTCGTGTCCCGTAAACCTGTAACTTAGCGAATAAATAAAATGTGAAAAACTACTGCTGCACCATTCTTCTATCTCTTATGCTGGCGTTCCCGTTTAAACTTACTAACTGGACGGGTTTCCTTTACTATTTCCGGAACAATTTCCACTATTTTCGATGTATCTCTCTCCTTAATATCTCGCACAATCTGATAATCAAACAATCTTAATTAAAAAATGATTATAAAGAAGAAATCTGAGATTCTCAGACAGTCACAATACCTGTGCAGGCCGCTCCAGTTTCATAACACGCGAACGAAAGGAGTGGAGTGGACAGATATTGCGATTACCAGCGAAAATAGGTGAAAAACCCAGTGTTCTAATCTTACCGATTCATACGCAGAAGGCTTATCAACGTGTCCGTACTCGTCCTCTTCTTCCTCTGTACTGTAATCCGGTGGGGGATCACGAATAAGTGGTATATCGTTCGGTGATCTTTTCAAAATTGATTTAGGTTTCGAGTATATACTGTAAATATCTGCTGGCGTTTCAATGGAGTCTCCTTCCGACTTTTTGGCTGCAGTGTTCTCGGAATGACTGAACTCTATCCGAAGAATATCATCTACCGAGATTTCTTCGCTTGAATCTGTCTTCTCCATTGATTTCTCATCTTTCTGTTCATTTACATTGTCCAACTTTACAAATGAAACACACTTCTTCACTTCTGTAGCTTTAACTTCTTCTTCGATTTGCTTCTTCTTTTCTTCATTTTTCAGTTGTTTCTCCTCTTCTTTGCTCTTCGATCGCTTTTCCTTTTCTTCTTCATCTTTCAACTGCTTCGCGTTTTTTTCCTCCTTCTCTTGTACCTTTTCATTCAGTTGCTTTGCTTCTTCAGAATTCTCTTCTTCGCCTTCCGACGAACTTCCCGATTCGTAGGAATATTCTTCGAGCTCTTCTCCGGAATGCTCAGAGAGCCCAGACTGTCTGTAAAACATATTATATTTTCATTTTCTGAGAACAATGAGATTGTAGACTTTACAAATTTGTTCTACCTTAACCGTAAATTATAAAGAAAGAAATACACCTGTTAATTTCGTCTGCTAACTCTTCTTCCAGCTCAAGCTGGTCAAGTTTCCTGATCAGATCCTCCTCTGTTTCAATCTTCGGCTTTTTCTCTTCCCTGAGTTTCGCTAATTTCTGACGATATTCTCTCTCCCTCTCCCTATGTTTCACTGTGCAAATGATATTTTTTAAAATACACAGAATTTTATTTACAATTCGAATAAAATATAGAAAGCTACCTTTCCATTCCTGAATTTTCTCCTCGTTCCAATGTTCCACAATTTCGCTACCAGCGCAATCTCCAAACAGATTATTCTCCATCGCCATCATCCTGGTCTCGTACAAATCAATTTCACCGCTTAGACTCTTTAACATTTCCTCCGCATCTAACATAGAATATTAATGAATATTTGTAATTACATATGATTTAAATACGATCTAGGAAACGTACGTTTTATTCTTCTTTCGCAAAGTGCCACTGCACCATCTGCACTGTACTTAACAAAATATCCATCACCAAGACTAGCAAGCACCTCGTTAGTGTGAATCAATTTTCCTTGCAAGAATGCTTTCTTCCCTACCGGTACCATACAGTTTACATATACATCTTTACGGAATGTGAGCAGTGCTTCTATAACTTTCTGATGACCTTGCTTGTAGTTTGTCCATATTTTACGCTGTTCCTCGTTACGTTCTATCCCCTTAAAAGAATTGATTTTGGCTTAATATTAAAATTATATATAAGGTTTTTTATCTCCTTTTTAGCTATCTACCTTTGTGAAAACCAAATCCAGAATCTCCTGTTTATCGAACATTGTCAAAATAATATCTCTGATAACACTTCGTATTTTTACTAAGTACTGTAAAGAGATTTATAAACAGAATCATTTAGAAATAATAGCATTTATTTCTTTATTGTACATCAATATATCATAACAAAGATTCCTTAGTCGTTAATTTACAAAACTAACATTTCGAAAGAAACGTATAAATTATCTATTTAGTTTCATAGTACTAACTATAATTACAATACCTAATATTTAAGTATAATAATATTTAGATAATTATATTTACAATATTCTTTCAAAATATGAGGTTATGAACACTGGAGGCAAGAAATGCAAATACTACGTAGAATGCAAACTACGCTGTAACATTTCTAATCAATTTTACAATCTTATTTCTTTTATCGTATGAAAATTTGAAAATAATAAAAAAGAAATAATATAAAAGTGGTCTTTATTAATTATGCTGTAGTGTATAAAAACAGTAAAGTTCGTATTAGAGCTTCTGGAATCTATATTTTTAAATTGAGTGACTTTGAAACTGCACGTACGTACAGACAGCGTTGCTGTTTCTTTGGCGGCAATATTCAAAATGTAAATTTTGTTTGGCTCTCATCAACGCCATCTCTACGTACTTGACAGTACTTGTGGAGTAAAGAAAAAACAAAAAACCAACCAACCAAATTTTGTTTGAAATCTTTTTCATAAGTCCAACTTCATTTTAAATATTGGAAATTATTTCTATCTCGAATCTAATACAGAATGTAATATAAAATCTACTTGCTACGCGTCTACATCGAAAACGTTCGAAAAACGCGAGAGCAGAGCTGGCGGGAGTTTCGTCATGGCAAAAATATTCTATGCCTAACGAAGTATTCGTCTTGCCTGGTCTTGCCCGCCAGATGGTGCATTTTCTGTTGAATTTGTTTTATTACGTAGACGCAGATCTGACTGTCCCTTTTACCCGTGATTTTCTTCCTTGTTTCTTTTTCCGTCGAAGAGGGATTACCGCAAGATGGTTAGTGAATCAGTGGAAATCCGTTTTTACATAAAACATCATCATCGTTCGCCCAAAATCGATCTTATCATCATTTTCGTCAGCATAATACTAATTGAAATACATATAAATTTTTTTCCATCAAATGGCACACAACCCTTAAACATAACTTTACACATAACCCTTCTATGCTGTATGAAAATCTCAAAAGAATTTTTTATTATCCTTAATGTTTCTTATTCTCCGGTTTACTTCCACGATATTAATTAAAACTTAATATCGCCCGAAGATCGTGCGAAAATCGTATTATTTTTATCGACGTTTAACATTGCACAAGAAGTTTCAAAAAATTATGTTTTCGTTGACAGTAACATGGACGAAAACATGTGTTACTGCTTGTTGAAAATTTTAGTGCTGCAAAGTGATATGCACAGAATAGTGACGTGATTGTTTATTTCAGGGTAAGGTTAAGTGCACCGAGATGAGGTCGAAGGATAAGAAGGAGCTTCTGAAGAAGCTCGAGGAGCTCAAAACGGAGCTGACCAATCTCCGTGTGGCCAAAGTCACCGGAGGAGCTGCCTCTAAGCTTTCAAAGATGTACGTATAAATTCTGCGTTTTTCATTCACTCCCGTATTCTTTTTAGAACGTTAAAATGGCACATTGTTTACATTTAAGAAACATTCAGTTGTGCCAGAAAAAGTATAAACACATGGTGCAAAAGACAACAGAAAGTTGGCTTACGCGCTACTGTTGATCAACTTTAATCATTAATAACTAGTTTGTAGAATCAGCCTGTAAAATGTTTGAAACGTGTAGTCGAGTACCCTGTATATCTATTTTACTATGCCGACATTACCTTACATCGATTTCTGTTTCCCAGCCGCGTTATGAGGAAGGAGATCGCCAGAGTGTACATTATCATGCACCAAAAGCAGAAGGAGAACTTACGTCTTTTGTACAAAAACAAAAAGTACAAGCCCCTGGACCTGAGGCCAAAGAAAACCAGGGCGATCAGGAGAGCACTGACACCTTACCAAGCCAACAGAAAGACACCGAAAGAGGTCCGCAAGATGTCCGCCTTCCCTCCGAGAAAGTATGCTTTAAAGGTGTAAGCTGAGAGGTACTGATAAGGAATAAAATAAAACGTTTTTCTAAAAACAACACCGCATTATACTCTGTATGAAAAAGAAAACAACGCGTGAACTCTGAGAACGTATTGAAAAAATGCTTTTTATTTTCTATAGAAAAAGGGTACAAAAGTTACAGTTAGATGGACAGCTTCTACCAGCTAAAAAATATATCTAACGCAATTCTTGATTGTTCATCGTCTAACGCTGTAACGTCTTTCTTTATAATACGCATCCGAATTGAGTGTCAAGAGATATGTGGAGACGGTGAAAATTTGTTGAGACCATGATACAATGACGCTACGATACAGAAGCTTTCGCTCGAACAGCTTTTCGTCGATCGAATGCTCGCACGACGTTTGAACGTTCAAGAATTAACAGAAGCTGCTACACGGTAGTTTTATAGGCGGATGCCGGGATTTCTGGAAACCACGAAGTTGAGAAGCTCGTCGCTGTCCTCGCAGACGAACGGTTTTCGATGGTGGCAGGCCACGTCGTGCCATTTCACTCCGTCGTTGTAGAAGTTGTTCAGAATCGACAGGCAGGACTCGTCGTTGCCCTGCAATACAAATATTTCGTTACGAAGATGGACAAATATTTTGCAATTATTAGACAGTGGGTTTTTATGCATTAAGGCTCTTGGCCGTTTTAACAGACAATTATTGTTTTGCATAAAGGCCCGCAGTAATTAGAATTAAGTACCTGAGCGGCTTCACGGTTGTCAGGTTGCGCTTGCCCGTATCCACCAGTGTGACTCCAGTCGCCAGAATTGCGTTGCGTAGTGGGTCCAATTTTGGCCCCCGAACCGGACCAGAACCAGCCGTTGACGTTCTGCGGCAGAAGGTCTTGTCTGTCGCAACCGTTGAAGTTGCATTTGCGTCCTGACGTCCAGATGTACCTCACGTTTCCTGTTAAAAGGTCACACATTGTTAAATAACGCGAAAGACGGATTATAATTTTTTAAGGTACTTCTCGTAGACATGTTAATCTTTCTATTATTGTACCGAGCATAGCTGCTGTTCGTTAAATTAATTCGTTAGAAACTCGGTAATTGACACATTATGTGCCGGCAATTAATTCATAGTTTTTTAAAGTTTATATTCCATGACTAATGAGTTTTTAACACGTTTGACGGTCTCTGGAATTTCGCGTGTTTCATACAAGTATTGCTTATTCGGTTCGTGCAAGCTATCAGTCTTACTAACAATTATTATTAGTTACTTGATAATAAAGTATTTGCACCTTGCACTACAATTTAGTTAATTTCGGATAAATTAGTACTCGGCGCTACTAGTGTTGAGTAAAGGTATATGATTACCTCGGACAACTCTTTGTTTGATGAACTCGTTCTCCTGCGGCGTTTCGAGGGAGACCGCGTCCATGCAGTGTCTTCTGCAGATGTTACGAGCATCGAGCCAGTCCACCTCTAGACTTCTGGTGGGCTGGTGTTCCCAACTGAAGAAGTACGAGTGTGCAACGCCTCTGCCGTCTCTGTACGTGGCGTGTCGTACCCCTGCGACAGAAGATCCACGTAAATTCACATCGACTATTTCAAGAAAAAAAAATAGAAAAATAAATGTGAAGAGAGGTGTCCTTACGGTTGGCGCAACTGCGTGGATCGGGAAGTGCGAGCCGACGCTGAGCGTTCACTGCGACGCCTGAGAGGAGCACTAACAGCCATAACGTCCTCATGTTTGTGATTCTTGAAAGAAAAGAAAATAATTGAATTATGGTTGAATTTTGTATTCGAAAGGTTGAATGATACTCTTTTTGCCTTTTCAGTCTCGACACAGAATAGAGAAAAACGCGACGAGGAAGAGGTTTCAGTTTCAATCTCGATAAGAGGAAGTGTTCGGGAGATCATTTTCCGCGGTGTGTGGATCTCTATAGCAGGTAAAAGTTCTCTGGGAACGAATCTTTGTTGAGGGTGAAAGGAGACTTTTCAGGAGTGAATTATGATCTGCGAAGGAAAGGAGAAGAGACGCTGTGAATCCCTCTCACGGCGGCGGCGACGACAGTGAAAAATGCGACGGCGGATTTTGCAACAGGTCGACGTTTTTTATAACGCCGCGGCTAACTTTCCTCGATTGCTCGACGGTCTTGCAACTTTCTAAATCGTCTCCGCGACACTAGGCTGACAGAGCGCTATTAATTGAACGTCTACGCGCTCGTTCGTCCGCTTGCTTGCTCGTCGATCACAATCTAAACAATTATCTCTCAATAGAAACCAACAGACGTCCTGAACAATTCACTTTGAGTAGAAAATCATACGGTTACATATTCAGCGTTGAATCGCTACTGGCAATCTCCGGTGTCAAAGATGATTAATAGTCTGCGGATCTCTATGTGAAATAAAAATCGTATGCACGAACTGCAAGTCATAGGAACCATATATAGGTATTTATTTCTCTCTTTAGTGGTTTTATTATCGCTTAGCACTCGATACGCGTATGCTTGACATTGTATTTTCTAGATTCAATTCCATTGATTCGATTATTTTGAATTTTATGAGCATCTTTGGAGTTGATATCAAGACAGTTAACGTGTTAATAATTGAGGAACACGATGTAAACTCTAAGCCGATAAGAAGGAGATCTTAGAGTGCTTTCTAGTCATTTAAATAAACCACATTGCTGTTTCTGTGCTCGTGTTCGATCGCCGGTATTGAATAACAATGACCCGCATTTCGAATTCCGAGCAGTCCGGGAGCTTAATGAAATCCTGCTCTTAATGAGACTGCTTTCGCGAAAAATTAGAGTGGGGCCGTTCACCTGGATCGGGTGCTCCACTCTATCCAGCAAGGGTCAGAGTTGTAAAAGAAATAATTACACAGTTGCGCAAGCTTCAAAACACAACGGGGGAGCCCTCTTTTATTATCGTTTGGGAAATCTTGGGCGAACCGTGTAATTTGTTTGCAATGGATTTGGGGAAGGTAATAATCCATTAATCCTATAGAAGTAGCAGAGTAGCGCCAATTACTGGCTGACGTAATGCAATTTGCTCTGCCAACCGCAAATTTAATAGACACGATAAAATACCTTTCCTTCTTCCTTGTACATTAAAAACCATTGTATACTCGGATTTTATGGATCGTGTTCGGCATTGTGTTCGATCGTCCAGTGAAAATTCATGGCTCGGACGTGACTATGGTCACCCCAGGGGTATAGTATGTTGCAACACGTGTTTCGTGCGGAAGGTGTTAGATGGATCTCTGGAAACGGACGGTCCTAGACCGGATATGAGAATTTCCTCATAATATTCTATTAACAACAATCCCGATTGCGCAGTGATTATCGTCCTGGTTTTGCCCACCAACACGCCGCGCGATTTCCGGTTAGTCAACACGGATATTTTGATCATGTTCACGCCGAGGTACCTGGGATAATTCGTACATTATGTTTCGAAATCAACTGGTCCCATAAAAAAATAATATTCGAAAGGAAATGCGTGACAAAGCTGTTTGATTATTTTTAAAATGATGAAACGTCGGTCGATGAAAATAAGGATGCGATAAAAGCAGATAGAAATAGGCATTGCAGTATTTGTATTATACATCTAGTATAGCAAAATTTAAATGTTTTCGGCGCATTGGTTCGATCAATTATTACTAAACACTATTTGCAAATTAACACAATATCGTTTCTCAACGTTTCGATCTTCATTTAGATCATTATCAAGAGAATTACAATAACATTGCGTCTGTAAAATAACAATGAATAATACAATATATACATTGTGAAAAGAACATCGGAAAAATAACCAAAAAAGAAAATTAAATGTAATTTTTACTTAAAATTTAAAAACATTGTAATGACCACCATGTTGCTACTCGGACAGTATACATGGGAGTGAGAAAACTTTGAGACATTTGGAAATATATGTAACGGATTGTCGATCGATCTATTGGCCAAATCCAAATTCGGCGGTAAATTCAAACAGATATCCTACTACAGAATTGTAACCTTACATTATCTGCCAGTATACCAACAAATAATGTGGTATCTAGTATTAATCTATTAATCCGTTCAGTTGGATCCGATATTTGGTTTTACGATCGGTAACGCGCTAATTGGTTCGAGTTGTGACTAATTCGCATTCCACAGTGGTTTTGGTTCCTGTGTCATTTGTGTTTGGAGGGTACGGGCAGCGTTGAAGCGTGTGCCCTACTTGTGAAAACACGTCCAATGTGGGATTTAGATAAGTTTCCCGGGCACATTCACGATATTGTTTCCAGGGTTAAGTGGGGTTCAAAGGAGAGGGAAACAGGGAGAGATCGGTGGGTTTATTTCGTATCCGCATGTGTGCCCGTGAAACCGTTATCTGGCCGGCTTTATATCGGCCGGTTACGAAGTTGGCTGTGTCTGCGCCTTTCTTAACGGCTCCCGAGACTGTCGACGACGACAAGCACACGCTTGTGCATGCCCGTGTATTTGGGACGAGTACCATCGTACAAAAAGCGATGCGTCCGTCGGCAAAAGAAAAAAGAGAAGAACAAAAAGAGAGGCTCACAGGTGCCGGTTCGATTTCGACTTTCGCTCTGATCGGGATTGTTCGCTCGTAGAAATTATAATTGACCGTTCTATTCTTCCTGCCCGCTCGAAATTGTTACCGGAACCATATTGTCATCGACAACGATGATTAACTGGATAGTCTAAAATCTAATTTTTATTTGAACATTTTTGTGTTACATTAATGTTTTTTAACTAGAGATTCCTACTTTATCGACCAGCAGTGTTTTTGTTCCATTCGTTAATTGAAATTCTTTTCGTACTCTTTTTGTGAACGTTGAACGTTCTGGAATGTTACAAAGTTGAGAGATATTAATGCAGTTCTTTAGGTTTGTTTGATCTGGTGAAGTGATAATTGAAACGGTACACTATGTCGAAATATAAAAAATTCTGCCGAGAAAGTGTTCTTGGGTAATGTTTAACTTGTTCGTATAATACCGTGTGAGTCATTTTGCACTTACACTAGGATTTTTTGTGCAATATAATTTTTAATGTTTTTCAGTTAGCATATACTTGGCTCTCGGAAGTGTATATAGTCAATGTCACCGCAATTACTATTCTGTGAACGTCCAATATATGGAACCAGATCAGTGTGCGAGAAAAAGTGGTGGCTTCAGTCCCGAAAGTAACTGTCAATCAGCGTTTGAATTCCTAACTGAGAATTCGGACGGTTTGACCCACTTTTGGGCTAGGTGCACGCCCGGGCACTGTGTCACCTGGTCTTTTTTACAACTTTTACTTTTACAAATGTTTCATAGAGAAGTAAAAGAATTTTTCAAAAATATAATTTGTGACCGAGGAAGAACATGAAAAATATTTTACCGTCTATGTATTAATTAAAAACTACAGATTTTTATGAAAAATGAAACAGAGGGATCGAACATTTTAAATACATAATTTTTAGAAATTGTACGCAATGTAGGGTAACTGCACCAGTAAATGAACGCTTTTGTATTTTTGTATTTTTTGCTTTTCCATCATTGTTCAATTACTAAAATGTAGTGTTCATTGACTGGTATATTTTATATTTTTTATTTAACGTTTAATAAAGACAAATAATAATAATTTCATTTTATTTGTGTTCATTTATTTTTGACAAATGAAGTATAGGGAGCCATTTAGCATTTATGAGATTCCTTTAATTCACATATTCCTTTAATTCACTGGTGCAGTTACCCTAACAGTATTCTCAAATTAATATGTTTCATATCTCGCCTAGTCAATATGATCACAAATGCATGAAATCCGCGGTCCGCTTGTCCCAAATACCATAAAAACGTTTGACCTTCTTTAATTATGCGCGAACATGTTTGCCTATGATTGTTGCTTGTTGGCAATTGGCAAATTTGTCCGTAAACGCGCGACCGATGATGCGCCCGATTTCCCCCGCGGCAGGTGAATTTTATGCGGGACGAGTCCGGGAGGAGAGCAAGTTTCATTCGTTTTTTGCCTTTTACAGAGATATCGTAAGATCTGGCCGTAATGAATTCCCGCTCGAAGTAATGCCTCACACTCACGTGCTTTGCAAGTTGCATCGTTGCGTAAAACTTGTACCGATCTTACGCAAGGAAAGTACCTCGCCGAAGATAAACCTCTATGCTCTTGCCGATCGAAGAGAAAGTGTGCGATCTTCAAAACAAGCATGTTTACCTAAAACCTCCGAGGATCTCAAACATATACCAGTTCCATCGAACAATCTTTTTTCCCCCACCCTCAAGCAAACAACTCGAAATATCTCCTCTATAATAAATAACCAATTACATCTGAATAATCTTAATTTTCCAGAAAATCTACTCGTTTTGCAATTATAGTTGTGTTATCGTCCGTTGAACCTGTTGAATATGGAAAGCGTGCGAACGACAGGAATGTTCTCATAGTGTGAATTTGATAAAGTGATGGGTCTGGAACAATCTCAACGACGAAAAAAGGAAACAACAAAACAAAACAGCTGCGTCCGAGGATCTTATGGAAGTCATTAATTACAGGTAATTCACCGGGCGTCGTTAATTAAGAAGATCCATTATGAGCCTCTTTGTTCATTTAAAACAAAGGGGACTTTAGTTTGCTTAGACTCGGCGAGAGTATAGTTTACCATCACAGATCTACATGTAGACGCCATACGGCTCGAGAAGAATTATTATTCTACTATCTCTTTTAGTCATTGTTTGGTGGAAAGTTTGATTGACAAAACAACGTAAGCAGAACCTGTTCTTACTTTCGTAGGTTCCTTTGCGGAACAGGTTGTGATCATCTGGTCTTTGCCCTTTGGAGTATGCAACCGATCGACCAGCACATTTCGTCAAGCAATTTATTACATTCTTTCAGATGTGTTGCATTCACTTGGGCATTTTAGGCTCCACAAGACTCTAGGCTTCATTTTTAGGCTCTCCAAAATTCTAGGTTTAATTTTTAGGCTCCCCAAGACTCTAGGCTTCATTTTTAGGCTCTCCAAAATTCTGAGGTTTCATTTTTAGGCTCCCCAAGACTCTAGGCTTCATTTTTTAGGCTCCCCAAGACTCTAGGCTTCATTTTTGGGCTCCCCAAAATGCTAGGCTTAATTTTTAGGCTCCCCAAGACTCTAAGCTTCATTTTTAGACTCCCCAAGATTCTAGGCTTCATGTCTCGGCTCCCCTAGATTCTAGCCTCTATATCTAGGCTCCCCACAGCATTTTAGGCTCCAGTTGTAGGCTCCTCAAAATATTGGGTTCCATAACATATTAGGCTTCACTTCTATAGGTTTCACATTTCTAGGTTCTCTAGGTTTCCCAACATTCTAATATCCATTTCTAGGCTCCCAACATTCTAGGCTCCATTTCTAGGCCCCCTAATATTTTAGAGTCCCCAAACATTCTACCTAATCAATTCTACGTAATTTTACAGCCCCGGCGCCGCCTCTGTACTCACCAATCAGTCCCGAACCACGTTTCGCTCAAGAGGATTCGAACCCGGGGTAGGAAAATGGCGCGCAACCGCGTCGGAACGCGCGAAAACGGTCAATAGGCGAATGATCGGCAAAGAGAAAGCTCCCGGGCGATTTCCGCGCGGGTCATGCGATGCGACCGTTCGATCGTGAGGTCGCCGCTTTCGATTTCTCCGGGTGCACTTACCCGCTGAAACTTCCTTGCCTGGTCTATAGCTCGGCTTAGGTCCTCGTGAAATGCACCGGATAGGTTTGTATATCAAAGACTGTAGTAGGTATAGTTGGTACGGAATCAGTCGACGGGGAATTCTCTGGTTGCGAAAGCCTGAGGTCCGTTCTGGTTATGTCTGGTCTGTGTTATATTTTTTTTCGGCCTGGGCCAAAGCTGACGGAAAGCTCGTCGACGACTCGTCGATCGCGACGAGAAAGAAGAATGAACTGCGGCGTACGAGCCTGCAACCGGTATATAGCCGGCCCACATTCCCTTCTGGCTCGAGTAACCCAGATTCTTCCCACTTCGACCGTCTGGGGAACATCTTCGGGGGCCTGAAAGGGGCCCTGGATAATTCCCAGCTTGCCCCAAGCACCTCTCACTGATCGTGTTCCCCTCACCCGTTACCTTCGAGCTTCCTCGAAGCCTTCCTCCGGCGGCTTTCGGTGGCAGAATTCATCGTTTTTCTCTTTCTCGATCTCCTCTCCTCCTTTTTCATTCTGAGAGCTCTCGACGGATCGACTCTCGGAAAGGAATTGTCCTTCCGCCAGCCGGATCGTTCACTTCCTCGCGATCCTAATCACCCGGCTTGATTGGAAAATACTCCGTGACCGTCTCCAACATTTTTGATTACCTTTTATTTAGGTATAATGTCGTTATGGCATCGTTAGATCGTTCCTGAAAATAGGCATGTGCTAATGAGAGGAAGTCTTTTAGCAAAGCGTTTACAATATTATGTCGAACGTATATAAAACATTGCGAGATTAACTATTCTGAAGGAGGCACTTAAATTTCCGTTAGATGACATAAGCTTCTGAAGCGATCTTATTCAACTTTCTTTTATGCAGTGGAATGCAGTTACTGATTGATATTTCTAATTACTTCGTCATCTTACCAATATACAGTTTTATGTTATAATTAGCGAATCTTCCTGTGAAATAAAAATATCAGTTGAGCCGTCAATTGTTAGAAACAGCAGCCAAGGAAAAAGTTCGTTCATAAGTTGAAAATAGTACGACGATGTTTTGAAATTGCCAACAATTTTTGTCATAAATGCATAAAATCCGCAGTCTAGTTGTAACGAATGAAAACCAACAGATATGGTTTTACGAGGATTGGAAGAGAGGAACATGTTTTTTAATAATTCGTTTTTAATTAAATATAATCAATTCCGTACACGCACACACACACGCCGCCTCAAACAATTACTGTAATGCTAACATGACATAATTGTTCTAAATTGGTTGGTAACTCAAGGTTTGTCACCCTAGAAATATGTGGCTGTTCGCCAACGTATTTTCTAGACGACACTGTACACTTTACAGAATCAAATGTCGTACAACAATGTAAACTTAACAGATCGACGTTACAAAACTTTATATTGTGCAATCATCGTAATTGTAACACGAGATTAGATGGGAATGGTATTCTACCTTTAACAAAAATTGGTTGCATATACATAGTTTGCACCATTCTTTGCTCGTGTATTATATAAAAATAATCTAGACACCACGATCTAGTATGGAGTCTATTGAAACAACCCAAGCACCGTAAAATCATTCAGGTCCCTCATTCCTCTTCTTGGATGCATTTCTCCACTAGCTCCTTCAGGTTTGGATTCTCCATTGCGGCTGCTATTCGTTCTTTGTCGTTAATTTGTTTGTTTACTGAAATAGAAAGATCAAATCAATAAACTGTAATAGTTAATTGTTTTACGTAACAATGAACGGCGCTTACTTTCTTGTTCCGTAGAATGAGCACCCTTCTTGATAAATATATCTAGCTTAAAAAGAGCTGTCAACTGACGTTCCAACTTAATCCTAATGCAAAGACCGATCAATGTCGCCAGCGTACAATGTGGCACTGTAGGATTGAATTCGATGCGTATGATAGATACGCCTGTAGGCGTTTGTCTGGAAACTTTTACGCAGTCTTCGTAAACGACATCCAACTGCTCCAACGTCTGAGGCTTCTCGGGGTCTTTGATCGTTCGAAGTAGATCTGCAAGCAATTTTGTTCCGTGTAAATAAAATATTACACCGCATTGCTACTAAACAAGAAAAATCAATTGAATATATTAATGAACCTTAATCTAAAATGTGACTACTCAAAAATATGTAGATTGTATGATGCGTTTCTTATCAGTTGAATCGATAATGGATTAAGACATTAGTGAAATAACGAGTTGGATTGTGTTCGACGACCACTTATCTACAGGGGGTTTCATCTCACGTGGATTCAGAATGAATTTGTCACATGAACTTGCCGTAAACGGATTCTTTCAGCTCGGTGTCGGCTCGCGAGGCCAAACCTCGATTAGGGTAGCCTTCGGTAACCTCCATTCCGTCCCCTGTCGGAATACCATCTCTTATCTTCCTCCCGACAGAGATTTTTCGTAAAAACGACAACATTCTCGCCCCCGTGGCCCCCTCGCCTCTTATAGCGGGTCAATGAAACATGATTACAATTTGTTTATATTATGGCTGACAATTTCAATGTAGTACCTAACCTCTAACAGCTTTTGTGGTAGACCGCACACGTCACCGTGGCGCGGAAGTTCAATGCCGAATGACGAATTAACTCGAATCATTTTGTATTAATTTCTTTACGAATTAACTGTAATATAACAGCCTTTACATAACTAATAGTAAAATTTGCGTAACATAACTAAATTCGAGCGCTCTGGTAAATTATTAACAAATTCATTGAGTTTATCGATATCTAATGGTTCCTGCTGTAATTTTAATTCGAAACGATATCGCGCGCTTTCGGTTAACGCTTCGCGCAAGTACTCTTACTTACTCGGTCAATTGAAATCGCTTTTCGCGAAGTCTGACGCGCTCCAATTTGAATTTGAAATGTATTTATGAGCAATGCGTGCATTCGCTTGTTTACATTCGAACACGTTCGCATAAATTAACCGCGGGGATTCGTTCTACGGCTGTTTATTTATGCAGAGAAGTTTCCATAAATTAGCATCGGACGTTTCTACGATTCGTAACCGACCGGACGAGTTCCAGGCAACTCTATATGCAATAAAAGAGATTTCGCTCTTTCATTAGCGTACTATTCGCGTTGCTATAAAAGAGCAGCGAAATATACCGGGTGATCCGTACACAAAAACAACGAATCCGAATGTTTTCGCGAATCATTCGCGCGAGAAATTTACAGGTGAAGATTCGCTCGACCGTAGTACGTGTTTCTTGATAGATGGCGCTGTTATGTACTTTCCAAGGACAAATTCGATTTCGAAATGAAACGTTACAGTTTATTGTGGGACAAGACGCACTTTTTGGGCGGGTTCGGTGACCTAGAAGGCCATTCAAGGCTACCAAGGCAGGTAGTAAAACCACCTGAACTAGTTTTGGTATTCAGTGGAACCGATGGCACAGCATTTTTTGTTGCACACACTGACCTTGACCGCACAGGTCACTGAACTAACCTACGAGACAACAATATTCGCTTCGGAAAAATCTAGATGTCTATTATACTGTTATGGTATCACCTTGAATAGATTGAGCTACGATTAAATGAACAATTACGGGGGGGGGGGGGAGGGAACAGTTACAATGTTACAAAAAAGGAATTCTGTAATTTGCTGTAGGAAAGCGATTTCTGGTTGAAGAAAATTAGAAAGCTGAAACTTGAGATGCATAACGTGATGCACCGGCCGGAGAATAGGTGATCTTTTTCTTCTGGGAAAACTATACAGACCATTTTGATACGTAACCTTGGCCGTATACAGGGCGATTCACGACTCGCTACATTGTGAACTAAATAGGCTGTGGAGAAGAGTCTCTGATGTACCTAATCCAAATTAAACCTAGACTATCTTCGGGTTAGTACCTCAGAACAACATGAGGGTCTAGGTCAGGTCTGGGTCAGATTTTAAATCTACTTCAACTGCACAGCTAAAAATCGATCATCACGAAGCAAAAGCGTAGACGTGGTACACCCATATACCCAATCCAAACAATACTACACATCGTGTAGGAACCCAGGTACCCAGGTATTGATGGTCAAGGTGTTCAAGAATGTATTGTGTATTGCGGCGCAATTGACCCCTACCAAAAGAGATACCTCATCTGCGCACCCAGGGGGCTGGTAGTAGGAACCCTCGCGGGGTTCGCTTGCGAAACAGTATGATCCGATTTGCGTCCGGGTAAGAGTGGCTGTCTCGTGGTCGTCGTCAGGTTGCGCACGCTCCGTTCCGCAGCGTTTGTACATACATATCCAATACGGCAGAGACCCTTCAGTCTCCGTCGGTGGAGGAACACAACTCGGGCGAGAAATTCGTGGAAGGTAACGGCCGGCCGGCGGCCTCCGGTTGATCTGATCCTCCGTGAAACCCGCGAAACGCGTTCGTTCCGGCATGGCATGGCACCGCGAATGAGGTTTTAAGGTGAGAGAACGGTGCACCGGTGCCCGAAGAATGCGAAAGCTTTCTAGAGGGCCCCGCCGTTCCTGTTTAATTTAGCCTCGGCGCTCTCCGGGTGTGACGAAGCATATGAAACTTTAAAACGCTTGCTTTGCCACCACGCGTCTCACGCATTCACGCCGTCGAGTCAAAACCCCCGGGCGGGCGGCTTCAGGAGGTCTCTTCTGTTTTCCTTGTGGTTGTGTTTATCTGCGTCGTCGATTAGGCGGCGACGACGACGACGCGACACATCTGAGCCGCTGGTCCCCTTCGCGACCGTCCCGTGTCTGCTAACTGTTGTTGTTTGCCCGGCCCCCAGTCAGTTCGTCGGACCCGTTCCCTCGTCGGCGCGGTGTTGCGTTGTCGTGAAGGTAAGCGCATCGGAATCTTTACCGTGAAACGACGCGACGGCCGACATGACCCGCTGGACCGGTCTCCCCAGACACGTTCTGACCCGACGTTTCTGAATATAGATCATCGCGGGCGGGATTCAGCACCGGCCAGCCAACCGACACCAGGATTTAGTCATTGCGAGGCGTCTTTCCCGGGCCGATTGACACGTAACCCGGTCTGCCAGACACCTATACAGGTTCGAAGAACCCTGCGTAAATCCATCAGAAGCTTAGGTGAGTCCTGGCTGGCTGCACACGCTTCACGCTTTTGTTAGTGTGAGAAAACCCGAAAATCTCGGGCACCACCCCATGGTCTGGGTTGGGTTCTCGAAAATTATCGAGAATTCTGTCCCGAATAAAATTCTTGACCCGTCCTGGTCCGATACTTCTGCGAACAATAACGCTTCCATGTATTTGTGTGTTTTTAAGGTACTCCATATCTCCCATCCATTTTACGAGCATTGAGTGACCCCAAAGTGTCCTTGGCAAGCCACTAGAGTATGCTAATGAACCGTAGCCCGCGGACGCTTCAAGGTCACGCCATGAAATGTATTTCAGTTGCAGCAGTCTCGAACGAGTTGTTCTTTCGCTTATTCTGGTAATCGCAAGGCTTGTCAGAGCAGTTACGGACCGCTAACAATAACATGGACTGACTCATTCCTGATACAAGATGGAACGACAGGAATTTTCATTATGTGTTTGGTTCATATTGTCTGACGCAGCGGGGAAAGGATATATTTTGTGCTTGAAGATAATTGTCGTGTTGACTACTTCATCATTGTTCCGGACCCTGATAGAGGGTCAATAATTGCCGTCGCTTGGACTTTACTCGAGGCATATTATCATTTCCAAATAGAGTCAGGGTAGTTGAATAAATTCGCCTGTGTTTGTCTCGGGGCCTATACTTCGGGGAATATGTATATAGGTCGTAAACGATTAGTTTGCAGAGGTTAGATCGAGGCTATCGATTAACAATGTCATGACGAACGGTATTGCGAACAATGTACAAACGGGTTTGCATAAGGCCGGTCAGTCTCGCAATTAATCGGCGACGGAGAGGCTCGTTGCAAAATTTAAATTAATCGACCCGCGGCGCTCGCAATCCGCGAAAGTAACTGTGTGTTTCCTTGAAACAACCCAGGCGACTGTTTGCGTACTGTTGGTGTTAGAACTTTCAAGAGATAGTATCGGTGGACGTGCAATCACAAAAAGGATATTCATGTTACTTTGAAACAGGACCAACCGCGCCAAAGATTATTGATTGTTGCAGCACACTAGACGCAAAAACAGCGATCGAACGTCTCCGGAATTATTGTCGCAACTCGGCTACCTCTGTCGGTAAAACAGAGCACTCGTGGAAAATTCCTATAATCTTATCGCCGAACTCAAACATTTTCTTAACGCAAATAGCGAACGATTAACTACTGATAAGGAATATCTCTTTTCAGCCACGTTGCTTAAATGATTTTCGCATTAATTACATAAATTGCTGCAGTGAAGTTGTAACAATTATTACAGTGGTCGTATAATATCTGTAGGTTTTTGTAAGTGCTGTACGTTACTGGAAAGCAAAAATTCGTTGGGAAGACTGAAGATAAAGATCAAGACCAAGCTGTTCTGGGTAATGTATATTTAATTGTTTGTGCAAGTCTAGAGGAAATCATTTATTTGGTTTATACTTTATACGAGCATTTTCGAAGATAAAATGAAAATTTGAATTGCATATATTTTCTGCGGAATTTTCTACGCTTGTTGAAAATGTTGATGCATTATCAAAAAAAATTTCTAAAAATTTCAATAAATACACGTTCTCTTATTTTGATAAAGTAATGTAAAGTATTTACTTTTATTGCTCCGTAAACCTAGTGTTAAGTATACCTATAACTTAAAAAAAATTATATGATGAGGTTTGCCTGAACCTGCGCAGGAATCCTACCACAAGTGCTAAAGGCTAAACTCGCCGATTTAAAAATTGCGGTCTTCAGTACTGACTATACTCGCAACAATAGTCCCTCAATTAAGTAAGAACCCGTAGTCACAGTCCAATAGTCACACCCTGCAGACAATAGTCGCAGAAGTCCATCCGAAAATCATCCTTCTCTAACCACCCCACTGCGTTCAACTGCGTCCATCATATCGTGCCTATCGACCCTAAATAAGTGAGTATCAAAAGTCCTACCCATTTGATCTATCATCGCGCAGATAGTGGGTCTTGGATTTCCTGAAGATGTTGATTACGTAACGCATATAGCGGATGTGCGACGTACATGCCTGTCGACGACAGGTATGGTATATATCGTCTTTCCGGTGTAGCTATAAACTATAAACGAGCCTCTCCCGGCGCGACTGTTCGCAGATTTTTGGCGTGCGCCTGCGCGAATTTCCCCTCTCACTCGTTGGCGAATCACCGGAACCGTTTTGCGGGTCGGCTGATCGAGCCGAAGCCGAAACCGAAGAAGAGGTGAAGAGAGGAAGAGGACCTTAGGGAGGAACGATGCCGCAGCCACGCTGGTGGAACGCTGTTATCACGGCCGGTCGGACTAGAACGTGGAAACAACTGACTGCCTCCTCCGCGGGGTCAGGGACGCCAGGAGGCAGAGCGTCCGCACGTTTGACGGCTGCGGAGGCGGTAGTCCAGCGGCCGGCTTGCGACCGAGCACTTCGTCGCGGTATGTCAAGCGTCACACCCGCCGGCAAGGTCCTCACCGAGGACAATGTATTCACCAACCTCAGGAAGATGGAGTATGCGGTACGCGGACCGCTACTCATACGCGCCCTCGAGATCGAGAAAGAGCTCCAAAAGGTAAGCGAACGTACGATCCGCCAGTTCAGAGATATGCATCCAGCTATACTATGGTGAGCATGGTGTCAGGCTTGAAGGAATGCGCGTATGGGACTGAGGATCGATGTAGGGTGCGCGAGAGCGTGAATGAAGACATCTCTATCACCGACTGAATCCGAATCTGAAAACACCACAATTTATGTCAATACCAGTCTTCATTCTTGTACATGTTTTACTATTGTGTTGTGGATAAATGTTAGATTCTATTAGGTACTAGAAGCCACAATGTTTTTTCATGGAATTGTGTGGGAATTGTTAGATGCACTCATTAATTGTGAGTGGGACCATCTGGCATCCTGTGTGTTGATGTCGATTTTCATTCTTGCCCATACTTGATACTATTTTGTTCTGGATTAGTTTTTTTTAAATGCAATTTCATGAGTTTAATCGTCGTCAACCCTTTAATAGTATCCTGGGCAGGATGTGTACATACTTTCGCTTTCAATCGATAGAACAATATACTCTTCGTGCGCTTTAAACAATTATTTACATATCTGTAAAGTTTGATTTTCTACTCTCCTCTGAAGTTTAAAAAGTCTGGCAAAATATACTTCAACTCTACAGTCCACAAATATTCCTGAAATTGATGCTAATGTGAGAAGCATGACAGTATGATGTAAACGTGCACCAATGAGATGCAAAGAAGTGTGTATAGATCCATGTCCATTTTTGTATAGTATTTTCTGAAAAAAATAAAAGTGTTATTAATATTATCAATATTTCTTTATACATTAGGAACTTGCATAGTCTGATGTAAAGTTACAAAATTTGAATTAATTTACAGTAAAAAGTTACAGTAGATTGAATGCATGTAATAGAAGAACAATGACTGTAAGAATACTTGCGAATGATTGAAACAAACATGAACGGGACAGATGTTCCCAACATATGAATGCTGTGTTAATTTGTAAGTCATGATGCAGATGAATTCAATTGAAGACATTATTTAAAGAAAAGAGGTTATGTTGTGTAAAAGTAGACTTATATTAGAATATCTCGAGGATACGCATGAGATATCCTGTAAATATTATATTTAAACAAACAATTGCATCATGTTGTCACAGTGGAAATATTTTTTTACAGTCGAATAGACTCGTTTAAGAATCTGAGATAAGCAGAGATAAGCATACGGTAAATAGATTCAAGCAGGTGTAAGATAAAACGTGCATAAATATATACACATTTCTATTTGATTTTTAGATTTTTATTTACCATATGTTTATTGATTAACTATTCGGCTGTTTTTAAATTTGGTTACGAAAGCCCGCGAAATTAGAATAGATCTCTTACGGATTTAAATTGAGGAATATTGAACAATTTGGTATTGCACTATATGTATATATATATTGTTGGTAAAAATATTTCCTAGTTTCACTTAATTATACAAACGTGACACTTGGCTGGTGTATTCTATTTCAACACAATTGACATTTCCGTTATCGCTCGCCTTTCAGTGCTCGTAAGTAAAGCATAGCAATCACATTTCCCGTCGTTCGAAAACTTTTACGGTTATTGTATGATAATGACGATGATTATTTACAAAACTTGCAGAAATTTTCCAGCAAACTAATAACAATAGAAATCATGTGGAAAGATTATCACAGTTTTGAAATTCGTATCGATTGTTTTTCCGTCTCGATTGTTCTCGATCGATCGAACCACCTGTCGCAGAGTGTATCGAGTTATTACCAACTAAAAATAGAGCTTCGATTATCGCGCAATATCGACGCGACTGAACTAGTTTCCGAAATTGCGCGGAAACGTTCCAAATCCAGGTGATCCGTTGATTACGCATAAATCAGACGATCATGTGCATTCGAATGATTTTTCTCTGACGATAATAAATCATGCGCTACGAATGATTGCAGCTTTTGTTAGTAACATGACCTGTTTTGAGCGGTTTGGTCACGTAATTCGAGACCATAAGCCGAGGCAAGACAAAATAAACATTTCGCAAACTTGTGACATCGGATGTTCGCAAAACGGTGCTCACATTACGCGCAAATACCTCTTATTGACGTAGTTGCATAGTTGATGCATAGATACGAAAAGAGTCAAGGCCCGCCATAAAAGGAACTGTCCGTTTATTGTTACCCGACTGTCATTATTATACTCTTCCTGTTTATTGAAATTGACGGCTGTAATGAGTCTCGTTAGATTAAAAGCCGTAATAAAGATCATACGACAGAAACTCAATTTTCTGGAAATATAAATCTCTGAAACCACCATTCGAACTTTTTCATATTTTCAGTAAAGTGTAAACGAGATTGATAAAGTTTTTAATTGATGGTATTTAAATTGAATTTTCTAAGAGGATATTAAATAAAATTTGATAATTAATGATAATTAAGATATTAATTGATTGTTGCAAATATGCAACAGTACTGATAGTATTTCGCAATTCGGTTAATGAATTTACCAGCAGCACTGCATGATAAGGTTTTTAGAGTATGCAGTGACGACTGTGAGTCATGCGGTGCGGTAGTTCCAATAACAGCTGTTAGAACGTGTGATATGCAAACTGCAATTAAAATTGCAGGCGCAAACGAAACAACCGAGCATGTTAACATACTAAAAAAATGTCTGCTGCTTATAGCTTATACTAAATTCTTACTTCCACGAATCTTCAATTTATTACTTTTTTCAATCTTTTTTTCAAAGTTAGACGTAACCTTGGATATAATTACAAAACTGGCATTGTCCAGGAAATCTCGGATTTCTAATGAGCCTAATCGTGACTCATCTTTCAGCAATAATTATGGAACGCTATAAGAATAATGTAGCTTGGAAAAATCAGTCAATTTCCTTTTTCAATTATGTACCAACTTAGTCATTGGGTTGGTAGGGGTATCTACAATCTGACCAATTTTATTATTTAGAGGCCTTGATTTTTTTTATCTAATCTCTGTTACTTAAGATGCTTAAGATAGTAATTGTGATTCATTTCATATTCTTGATAAATAAAATGACTTGATTAAAAATATATGATACAAATACCTCTTTTATTTATTATATTACGAATAAATATTACAGGGAAATGAATAAAAAAATTTGGTGTGCTCTCAAGTCTAGAAAACTATTCATTTATACTCTATAAAAATGTATCAGAGTTACATTTTTTTATAATTTCAATGATGGTTTGTACCAGATACATTAACTGTTTATCAGTATTTACACTTTACACTGTCAATTAAATAAGTTGCGATAACAGTACTCTACACAATGTAAGAAGGTGACGACTAGCTTTAAGATAGCAGTGATAACTACCTATATCCATTTTCAAAGCTTCTGAAGTTTAGACTAACTGTAAACCAACAAAAAATCTTGTAAATTATTCCCACCTAATCACATACTTTATTATTCTTTTTCAGGGAGCTAAGAAGCCATTCAAGGAGGTGATAAAAGCCAATGTGGGAGATGCACATGCGATGGGTCAACAGCCAATCACCTTCCTGAGGCAAGTACTGACTCTGACAGTATCACCGAATCTCCTCAGTGACCCCAGTTACCCCGAGGATGCAAAGGAACGAGCTAGGAACATCTTGTGTGGATGCAAAGGAGGCAGCATTGGCTCGTACTCGGAATCAGCAGGGATTGAAATCATCCGCAAGCATGTTGCCCAATATATAGAGAATCGCGATGGGATTCCCTGCGATTACCGCAACATCATCCTTTCTAATGGCGCCTCGGATGGAATCAAAGTGTGCAGATTATTTCTCTTATATTATATTTTTAGTATATCCTATGTATTCTCTTCAGTTCTCGAAGCTCAGTAGTGGTTCCCATGATAGAAACAAAAATGTTGTACTTCCTCAAAAAGGATGATTTTTGAGTCTAGTCATTGTATTTTAAACAATGAGAAAATGTGTCACGTGTAGTTATGCGCACTTTGGCTTGTTACAGTCAATTCTGAAACTGTTCAACGAAGTATTGGATGGAAAGCCAACCGGCGTGTTGATCCCGATACCACAGTATCCGCTCTACTCTGCCACATTGGCAGAGTTTGGCCTCTCTCAACTTGGCTACTATCTGAACGAAGAGAACAAATGGGCCCTAGATATTTCTGAATTAGAAAGAGCCTTGAACGAAGGAAGCAGGCATAGCAACCCTCGTGTTCTAGTAGTGATCAATCCTGGTAACCCAACTGGCCAGGTTCTCACACGTAACAACATCGTAGACGTCATTCATTTTGCGTACAAGAACCATTTGTTCTTATTGGCCGACGAGGTCTATCAGGACAATGTGTACGATAAGGACAGTGCCTTCCACTCGTTCAAAAAAGTCATGACAGAGATGGGAGAACCATATTCTAAAATGGAACTGGCGTCTTTCATGTCTGTGTCTAAGGGTATGCTTTGAGTTATCACTAGACTACAGATTTATTTTAGTAATTGTACAATTTTCTCCTTGTATATGATGTGATATTTATTTCATTTTGTCACAGGATATATGGGTGAGTGTGGTATCCGTGGTGGATACGGGGAAATAATCAACATGGATTCCAAAGTTATGGCGATTCTGTTGAAATCTATTTCGGCAATGTTGTGCCCCACTGTTCTGGGTCAGGTTGTTATGGATGTTGTGGTGAATCCACCAAAGCCCAACGAACTGTCTTATCCATTATTTGTAAAAGAAAGGGAAGACACGCTACGATCACTGGCAGAGCGGTCTCAACTGGTGGTTGATACGTTAAATAGCATTCCAGGTTTCAAGGTACTGAAAAATGTTTTGTGAACCTTTATTTCTATCTTTATTTATAAAGTGTTGATTAACATTGTGTTCGAAATTACAGGTGAATCCAGCGATGGGTGCTATGTATGTGTTCCCAAGGATCGAATTGCCGAAGAAAGCCATAAAAGCAGCCGAAGCGGAGGGTCAGCAGCCAGACGTATTCTATGCTTTTAAATTGTTGGAGTCCACAGGTATTTGTGTGATACCTGGATCAGGTTTTGGCCAACGACCCGGAACCTATCATTTCAGAACAACGATTCTGCCTCAAAAAGAAAAGATCAAGACGATGCTCGAGAGTTTGAAACAGTTTCATCTTAAGTTCCTGGAAGAGTACAAATAAACGTACAATTATAACATTGTTGCATTTTCCTTAGTACTTGAAATGTCAGGACACTAACGTACAGCGCATCGAAATTTCTACAAAGATTTCTTTTTTAATCTTATGAAAATTTGCGTGGGGGAATATATTTGCATTTTGTAATGAGATATTACAGAAACAAATGAATCTATTTACAAGATTATCGAGAGCTGTTTACTATTGTATAGCACGAGTTCTGGCATAGATAGGATACTATTCGAATTAGATTGTTTACACAAACGAACTTCACGATTGGTCGAACGCTTGTACAGATAGTACGAATTTGTTATTATATTTGAGAAAGTTGGATTTGGAATTCGTTTCTTTTTCTCGAAATTGTGGAGTGTGTGGTTGGTGTGCATGTGAATAGTGATTTTATGGATATTGATGATGATGATGATGATGATGATGATGATGATGATGATGCGAGATTATATACGATATGTTTTTATAATACTCACAACGATTCTATCGAATCACACAACTGTATTTAGTCAGCTTCTACTCGTCACAGAAAATTATTGTTTATGTTACAAAACCACTTTGGGGATATTGTAAATCTATTCGAAATAATGTTGACGGGTTTTATATAAATCCCATAAATGCAACAAAATCGTCTCAACTGAAATGTTTAGTTTACGTGTCCACATTTGTTCAAAGTCCTCGATGTCTCTAATCAACAGTCCATTCGTTCATTGTGACTAATTTTTAGTGTTTATCTTGTACTTGCCAGATAAAATTTCGTTTAATTTTCATTGTTAACGCATTTAGTGCCATTTGAAAATAATCTATCTTTTTATTTTTTGGTGTTAACTGTCTCCAGGAATACATGTGTACTTATGATATCGAACATCATGAGGATATTCTTAATTAAATATGGATCTATCGATGTTTAACATGGTTTGTGCAATCACGCGAGAGATTTAGGAGCTTTACACGTTCGAACACGATCCTATACGACTATACGAGAAGACAATATTGTATTTGATTGTACATCTTTCGAGAACGCATACACAGCCTGTGTATGCTTCTTTTTACATGTGTAACTGTTACGTCATTGTATAATCTGTTACCACTGTAAGCAGAAACATGCTCATTGTAAGAGACCAACGATCGAAGGGTATCAAATAATTTTTTGAAGAAAACCTATTCAAAAATAAAGAAATTATTGTACCATACGAGTCTCAACGAAGGATGCTTTATTCTTAGCTTTTGATACATCGTTCGTACAGCATCTCTCTACGTATCGCTCTAACTTAAATTATGTGTGAACATTAGGCTGGTCCTTAGCTATAGGAGTCAACAAATTTTTTGGTCTTAATTGTGACACTTGGTGAGAAAATAACTCTTCCTTTTTCAATCGCTATGCTTCTCTATGTTCGATACACTACAAAGAATGTAGCACCTCTTCTATAACTGTGACTCTGCAGACCCGAAGTTTTCAGTTACGGAGAGAATACTGCAGTTCCTCTATAAATCACTGGCGAGTCTCTCGATCTCTTCCGCGAAAAACCTCATGTCAGCCTTGGTCAGCCCGGAGTTCTGCAGGACGAGCCTGAAGAAGTTCGGTAGTTCCCTGAGCGGTTGGTATGTGATCAGCATTGATCCTTTCTTGACCATGCGTTCCTTCACTGCCGGCCCGATTTTCTGAAGCGCCTTCGACAACTCCTCACCCTTCAAGTGGCGTTTCGAAGGCGGGACGTGCCAGAAGCATACGTTCGTGCACTCGGGCTCGAGCATCAGCTCGAAACCCTCCCTCTGTTTCACGTAATCCGTAAAATACTGCGCCAGCTCGAACACGCGGTCCACGTGCGTCTCCAGACCATGAGTGCCTTTCGCCTTCCACATGAACCAGAACTTCAATACATCTGCCCTTCGACCGCACTGCACGTGTTTGTCACCATTATCGTAGGAGGTGTCATAAAACTTGTCTGGCTGAAAGAGATAGCTGGCTTTCGATCCGTGCGCAGACTGCAGAAGTCCTTCGTGGCGTAGCAACAAAGTTGAACACTGTTGTGGTGCAGCGAGCAGCTTGTGAGGATTCCAGGTAACAGAATCTGCCAGCTCGACACCATCCAGACGGTGTCTGTGAGTCTTTGACATCAGTGCGCCTCCTCCCCAAGCAGCGTCTACATGAAACCACATATTATGCTTCTTGCAGATGGCTGCTATATCTCGCAAAGGATCGTACGCTCCCAGGACAGTCGTCCCAGCTGTGGCAGAGACCATCAGAGGAGTGGCGCCTTCGCTGATCACCTGATCAATCTGCGTCTTGAGGTCTGCGATGCACATTTTGCCTCTGGAGTCTGTCTTTACCTCGTAGACATTGCTGTTACCTATTCCAAGGAAAGCGCTGAGCTTCTTGACAGAATAATGGGCATCCCGTGATGTGAACACTACCAGTCTGCCGGCACTGGACATGCCCAGCTCCTTTAACTGTGGAAATCTTGGGACAATTGCTAGATTAGTGTGATGAACGAATGTTGGGGGCATAGAAGATCTGTATTGAGACTAGTACCTGTAATGGCGAGCTAGATTGATGGCATAACCATTGGCGATAGAACCTCCCGGGCAGAAGATGCCATCACCTCTGCCATCCTGCCAGCCAACTATCCTTCTCATCTCTTTTAGCAACTCGTCCTCCATCAAGGAGAACACTGGCGAGACCTCGTAGGTATACACCGAAGGATTCAGAGCGTCTGTCAGCCATTGTCCCAGAAGGCCATACGGGTCCACGCTGGAGTACAGCTGGTTCACGAATCGGGGATGACCCGTTTTCACGCTGTACTTGATCACGTTGCGAGCCAACGAGTACAGCTGCTCGTGCGAGCATCCTTGATCCGAGAGCGTCAGATCAATAGCTGAATGGAGAGCGGTTGGGTCCATCCACTCCACCACGCGATTTTTCCTCGAGGTCCCCTAGAGGATGGCAGAAGGTAACTTTACAACACGAAAAGGGCGGAAACTCTTTAACACGCGTTGACTGCTTTCGGAAATAATTGCGTGTGAAACTTCAAATGGGACACCCTGTATACGTTGGCTCTTTGGACCGATTTGTCATAATGCTGTGCAAATGTTTACCGAAGGCCGAAGCAAATGAATTCGAAAGCGTTACATTGTACTTCAATGAAGCAGAACAACCATGATCTGTTTCCTTCGGCGAGGCCCGTAATTGTGCTTCAATGATTCTTCTTCCATTCTTATTGCTCGTGAAGCATGACCTCCCAGCAACAAACTTTCATTCGTGAAGTTGTAGAAATATTTTCTTGAGAAATTTTTTATCCTATGTAATCTGAATACAGTTAATCCTGTTATTATTATAAAGAAATATACATCAGTTTAAGGTCCGATAGTTCCAATATTAAGAAGGAAAATCAATTTCTATTTCACTCCAGTTATTATATAGTAATTCCAGTCAACAGTTATTAGTAATGAATAAAATAGATAAAACTCGTGCGAAAGGCGTCAAATTCGCGTAGCAGTGGTGTGTTAAATAAGCTATATCCTTAAAACTAATTATCTTTTTAAATTGCAGATGGAAAGCGCAAAGAAAAATTCACAGTCCAAGCGTTCATCGAATAGAGCGATTACTATGTTGGCATTTCCTCGAGGGAACTATGCCACAGTGATTACAAAAGCGGCAGCAGGAAAATGAGACTGTTCCGCGGCAAGCGACGCAGTCTTTCATCTGATCCGCCTTAGGCGAATCGCTCGCATTCATCTGCGGCGTAATTCTTTGTCCATGAATTGACGGAGTGTCATTAATTAGCGAGGCAAAAAAAAACAGCTAAGAACGGAGAACGATTGAGTCACAGAGAGCACTCGGAAGGTAAATCGGGCTCTCGACGCGTCTCGATGATCAATGAAATTTGTCACGGGAACGTTTTGCATCGTTCGTCGCTTGTACAACTCCGTGCGAAACTGGTTTCACAATTGGAAAATCAGCCCGGTAAGGTGCTAATTTGCATCTGAATGCGGTGTGATTGATTAAAATAAATGATGCGTTCGATTTCAGAATTGTTTCCCGGTAACGAAGCGAAACAAAAGCGCTCTGCCTCAAGATCATTCACTTCGAAACAAGGAGACACTGATTGCCGGCATTATAGCATGAGATAACTCTTAGAAAGTTGCAGGAGGCTCTTTAATTGCAACGTACATGCTGCTCATGTAACAGCATAATATAAAATATTTAATGAAAAATCCGAGTTACCACTCACTTCTAATCACAAAAAGAAACAGACATGAAATATTTCTGTGTAAAGATTTGAACATTTCATCTGTCGCTTGACTTTTTGCAAGAAGGACACTGGAAATAAATTTTGAAGTGAATTATACGTAGCTTGGAAAAATTGTCTCACCTTGAAAATTGCCTCCTCCAGCAGCAGATCGACAAAAGTCCTCATGAACTTCTCGTGGAGCTGCCTTACGGGCAGACTTCTGTATCTGTGATTTTCTGCGGCATCCTCCTCATCGATGGGACCTGGACCAGTCTCGTCTTCATTGTCAGGAGATGATAAATTGTTCTGCGAGCCGTTGATGGTCACCGAATTTACAGACACTTTTCCCAGACTGTTAGCTGCTGTTTGAGGCACTAACTGATCCGGAGATACGACTGAGGTTTCCTCGTTCGCCGGCATGATTGATGCATCGAGGCTTTCCTCGATCTGGTCCCAAGATACTCGTCAAGTTTCCTTTATACTTATTAATGCCCGCTGACCAAGGACAAGACCGTTGCGTGTTAACTATATACCTTCAGCGCGTTTGTTCAGAGATAGTGCGCGACTAGTTTTTTCCTTTCCTGCTTCTTTCCTCGGCTCCAATTCTGCTTAACGGCTCGTGACTGAGCCTTGGGAGAATTGGGAGCTTTCTGCGGAACTGCCGAGGCGGAAAAACCCTGATCATTTTACGACCGACACCAACAAACGTGTATACCTCGTAGTTTCTAATAGACAGAGAAAGTTTATTAGGAGATTGTTCCCAATAATAGTAAAAGTCTGTTGAAAACTTGTACCATTTAACACTTAAACCTACCGAGCATTAAAACTGACATTCATTGCAACTGCATTCACTTAAATTTTGTGCAATCTTTATTGCAACATATATATTTAAGTTTAAAAAGAGGGGAAAGAATCGTAAAATGAGAATATTAGAAATTACAAGGATTGTAAAATGAACAATTTGAAAACAGTCATTTGATTTGGCGGTGGTAGATTTAGTGTTAAAAGTTAAATACATACATTTTACATGGATACAAACATTTTCCTCGATACTGACCTATCCTTCACAGTGCAACAGTAATAGCATGCATGATTCGTAAGCCACTTGTTTCATTAAAAAACAGACTTACATACGAATGAATTGAGAATTTTAAATTACCATACGAATTTCTATCGTCACAGATGTATATAAAAAATTGTTGTGAATTAAAAATAAAATAAAATTCCATTGACGAAATTTTATAAACTTCTTTTTAGTCCCTCTAGTTTCAATATTTTTAATTTGCGGATTATTGAGATTGTAAAGACACATGAGGAATTATTCAACAAATTTATTATATCATTTTATTTAATTGGCTTGTAAATCATAGACATGCAGATAGTACAGCGTGTAACAGTGATTATGCAGTCTCTATAACGCGACAAAAAAAATACTTGGTGTATATATGCATAAATACATATGCATGCTCAAGTTGTTAAAGTGGAAATGTGTCATTGACGTATTGCATGCCCGCTATCACAGACGATTAGGATCAAACTTTCTTAGTGACTATTCAGCCGATTACAGGTAAATTATTAACTATTAATTATAACCAGAAATTACTAAGATTGATTTCATTGAACATTAGCAATCCTCAGTATACGTTTAATTCTACCTAGATAATTATTATCATAATCAATTTGTCTTTCCTTTCATGTTGAGGACTTATTTTTATCATATCGCGATCTAATTGAGTATCTGAAAAAGATATGTCTTTGACGTCAATACTTGATGAAATAAAATTCTTTACCTATATACTATAGGCAGCACAGTACTTTTATATTATAAGCGATAACGCTGCACAAAATGCATGTTTCTCGACGCTATATGCGTTTGTATGCATTTTCGAATGCACATGGTAAATAAACGAACAATGGCAGGTTCAATCACTCTGAAAAATATATCAAAAACGTTCGATAACTTCAACATCTTTTAATAACAATACCAGTCTTTACATTATTCATAATAGGAATTCATTTTTCTTTAATTATAAAGTCTCTACGTTAACATATTTTGTACAAAATAATTCACTTTTGGAAACTCGTGCGTTCGAAATTTGAATTGGTAGATTCCAGTGGACATCGTTGAAAGAAGACACGTCGCACATGTAAAAATATGAAATCTATATTTTTTATGCGCATATCCTGTACAGATAGCAATAAGTTGCACAAATGTTACAGTAGCAAAGCGATCCCAAGTTTCTTCGTACTGTTCTTTGTATAAAAATATACATTATAATATGAGCAAATAACATGTAAGTGCAGACGTTAACATTTTACATTCACACTTTTCACGTGATTACAACGGACCTTCCGCTGATTACATTTTCGCATAAGGGAGACAACGAATTGATCGCGATGGCTACCCTTGAGATTCAAACATTTTCAATAAACTCTAAAAAATCAAATTATGCACCAAAAATCGTTGCCAGAAAATATCCAGTTTTATAGAAAGATCGACAAAGGTATCGATCATAAGCATCACTGAATTAACAATTTGACAAACATTATTATGAACTTCTTTCATGAAAGTTCCAATACGCGTGTTTCTAGCTGCAATGCTATAAATAAATGTATAATTTTATACTGTCATAAAATACTCTAAAATAACGCTTTAAAATCTATCGTAACACTGGTTGAAATTATTAATAAAATGTACCGTAATAAAGTGCAATAAGGTTAATCACAATTCTCTCTATACAACCTCGAGAAATTTCATTTTTATTGGAAATGAAATGAATCTAAAATGCATAAATATCAGGTGAGGTGTGCAGCAACTCACTGGAAAAAATGTATCCGACTATTTATACAGTTTCATAAAATAGTTAAAAAATTAGTTCAACGTGTATTTTTATACGAAGATAATAGCTTAGCGGTGTATCTAGTTCTAAACCTTAAACAACTATTATATTTTTTTGATATTGTGTCGCATCAATCGAAGTAGGCACCACAATTGGAACAACGTCGTGTTTTCAGCATCAAACAACATATTATCCCAATGGGAAAGAGCAAAATTGCACACATCACTCCAAGACACGAATAGTCATCTTCCATTACACCCACCTACATTAGAAAAATATGTCAAGAATTAAACTTATAGATTATATCAGCATTTCTCTATCTACAAGTCATGTTTCAATATCGAGTACTCACTCTACATGCAGGACACCCACCAACTACAACTATATCAGGTATAATTATTGTAGTTGATTGTGTAGAACCATAGGATGGTACAAAGTTATGATTATTTGCCGCATTTACATTCGGATAATATCCTGGAGGTGGTGGTACAGAGGATCCATGTTGTGTTGGCGAATGTTGGTACGAAGGAATCTCTATACAATATTTTAAATCGTATAACTAAACAGAGAACGATACTCAAACTAAGAAGTAAATTCAAGGAATACTAGAATAGACAAGGAATAGTTACGAGATATTTAATGCTTTCTTATACGTGCATATCAACGACTCAACGAATTAAAAATTATTTGACGTGTACAGTAATACTATTTAACAATTTATAAACGTGAATACAAACTAATTTATATGTATTTTTTAAAGAACAATAATACAGGCAAAAAACAATAAAGAGTTTGAGAATCATCGAGAAGAGTTTCAGAAAGTCCATGACACTTCACGATGAATTTTTAATTTTATTTTCTAACGACACTGAAGCTTAAATATCTACTGAATTTGAATATTTATTTGCGCTTACCGTCCTTAGAAGCATTTGTGTCGCAAGATGGAGGTATCTCAATCACCGAAGCCATCGTTCAACGACGAAATCGATCGTTTTATCACTACGAGCGTTTGATCGATCGATTAATTAGATCATTAGCATTAGCAACTCGACGGCCACAAGTTATTTGACAGCTAACACTTGAGACGGTCTCCTGATTATGTGTGACGCGTTTTCAAAACAAATAAGTAACACATCGTTATCTCCACTTATTTAGGGTTTGCCGAATCCAGTCGATTAGCTGCATCAACAATTTTAACACAGTTATAGGAACTCCGATCGAAGAATGTACTATTTGTTTGTGTTCGAAAACAGTTCTGTGCACGATAAAAAAGAACCTAAAAAAGTCACAAGTACCTTTCTGATTACGTATTGTAAAGCCTCGAGTCACATCCGGGGTAAATTGTCCAGCACTTGACGCCCTGGAACCACCTGAAACGCCCTGTCCGAGTCTCAATGAATTATATATATATATGTAAATGTAAGTATCGGTTAACAATTTTTTTTGTCGATGAAAGAATGAATTATATTGGTCGGTCGATCGTAACGTCACGTGTTTGTTTATATTCTTGGAATAGAGGCGCGGAATTTTATATTCTAATGCGCATGCGTTGTATCGAAGTACCCACAAGATTAAAAGCGTGCGCATGTTTATACGCAAGATTTAAACTTTTACCAGTGATATCTAACGAGAATATTTATCCGTTTTGTAATGTTCTTAATTTGTTGCATGCAATTTATTCGTCCTCCCTTTTTCAACGACAATATAAAAGACAGTATCAGCACGGAGATGCGGCAACACTGGTTGTATGTCGATCCAAGATGGCGGGAACACAAACATCACAGGTTCGAAAGTTTCGCTTCTAGTTCTCCACGTATACTCTATGGTTTTTGTAAAAGTACTCCATTAGAAAATTATAATGCAAAAAAAAAATTGCAATTACAAAAAGATGATTTGAAATGAATTTTATTTTATAGAAGTAGGATTATTTGGAAAGTACAAAATGCATCATAGCATATGTTTATGTAAATTATGCAAACAATTTCAATAGGCAGCTATATATGTATCTATACACATATATATATCTAACAATCTCTAATGCTTTAAAATAAAAATAATAAAAATCCAATATCCAATTAATTTGTTAGGTTAAACAGATATCTATTTATTTATGTTTTGCTGATGGTTTTATTAGGTTAAGAGCGTGTGTATAATTATTGTTCTGTTAGGTTTAAATTCTTTGAATACGATGCAAGTATGTATATATATATATATTGTCTTGATTATTATTCAACGAAGATAAGGAAATTTATCAGATCTAGCGGTTTCGCGCCGAAAATGCGAAGACAGACATAGTTGGCAGCCGTGAGCGTGAGCGGTGATGTCTATCGCTTTCTACCATCTACAACCATCGATCGCTCATTGCGAAGTGGTCCCATCATTTTTTTCACCGATTATCGGTTGAAATATAAATTTCGCGATATACGAAATCACATCGAAACGCTTACATGAGGCGTGCAATTCCTTTTGGTGCCGCAATTAAGTGAAAGGAACCATGACGACGGCACTGTATCTGGAGCACTATTTAGACAGTAAGTCTACAATCCCTTTTTTTCCCTCGTCAAAACTGTGAAAAAAACAATGGTACTTGTCGTATGTTGTGTTGAACACAAGACCAGACAAACTATTCAGCGTTACATATCATAAATCTTCGAATTCTCTCAGCGAGATTAATAATTCGCGAACCTTCGCTAAACGTACGAACGGGATCACATAAAAGAGAACGTAGACGAAAATAAACAGTGAAAGTTTTGCCCTGTACTTACAGATCTTTACAGAAAAATAACTGAAAACTTGCAGAGTAGACATTACCCAAGCTTTGTAAACCAACATATTATTATCGTTTAATTTTGGTAATGCAAATATTTCTTTTACTCCCTCAAAAAATGTAGTAACCAATGAACACTGAAAAAGGCTTTTCATGTATTAACTCTGGTTTTGTCTTCTAGGTCTGGAGCATTTACCCATTGAATTGCAGAGGAACTTCACGTTAATGCGAGATCTGGACAGTAGGGCGCAGGGGTTGATGAAAGAGATAGACAAATTGGCGGATGACTATTTAAAAACCATAAAGAAAGAATCTCCGGAGAAGAAGAAGGAACAGTTCACTCATATACAAAATTTATTTAACAAAGCGAAAGAGTATGGAGACGATAAAGTTCAGTTAGCGATACAGACATATGAGTTAGTGGATAAACATATTAGAAGACTAGACTCAGACTTGGCGAGGTTCGAGGCTGAGATACAGGACAAAGCTTTAATCAGCAGTAGAGCTCAAGAGGAGAACAATGCTAGTAAAAAAGGTAGGAAAAAGCTGAAAGAGAAGGAGAAACGGAAGAAGGGTGTTGCAGGTGCCAGTAGCGAAGATGAATCGAAAACGGCTAGGAAAAAACAGAAGAAAGGTTCGCTTGATTATTTTTATATTTTCTAACAATTTGTGGATAAAAAAATTATCATATTCTTGTCTGTACCTATACTAGGTGGATCTGTTGCTTCTGCATCGTCTGCTGGTGCTGTAGGAAGTGGAGCGCAGGTGGATTCCGGTGCGCTTGGACATCCAGCAGATGTCTTGGATATGCCTGTTGATCCCAACGAACCAACGTATTGTCTGTGTCATCAGGTCTCTTACGGAGAAATGATCGGTTGTGATAATCCTGACGTAAGTCTACGTTCCATTACGTTTTTGAATGTCTATTTATTATTTTCTTACAAGCATAATATTATTGTCTTTTCTCGACACAGTGTCCCATAGAATGGTTCCACTTTGCTTGTGTTGGCTTGACTACGAAACCTAAAGGGAAATGGTACTGTCCTAAATGCACGCAAGATAGAAAAAAGAAATAGGTATCCATGGGTCGCATACAATTGCTGATTGTATCTTAAAGAAAAGACTCGTACATTACTTCTAAAATTAGCATACTACAAGAAAACTTTTTTCATGGTTCAACATGAAACAAAATTGAATTGTACGAAAAAGGTAGAAAATTTGTAAAAAAAGAAAGAAAAGAAAAGGAAAAATGAAACAAATGGGGAAACAAAAAGAAAGTGCTAATAACTGTATTTGTATTGCATCCAACGTTGCTGAGAGTTTCTTCGTTCAGGAACACATAGACTTTGATCATGTATTTGTCATGTATGGTCGGCAATGTTAGATATAATGAAAGTACAGCGACATGTTAGCTGATCACAGAAAATAATATTTGAGAATCGGCCATGATTATTGTTCTCTCTTTCTATGTTTCTCTTTGTTAGATGTACAAAGTAGTAATTTATTATGAATAACTGAAATTCGAACAAGAGCTTTACAACTTTTTATATAATTTTTTCCTTGGCCGTTTTTTGAACATCTGTGATTCGCTTATCGAAGTTTCTGTCTTTAAACTAAGTATTGATACGTAATTATAGTATTAAAATTAAAATTATTACTGTTTTTATATTTTATAAATGTAAATGACACTGTATAGAGAGTAAGTTTTTGTTGAAATAAAATATACAAAATAAATAAACTTTTTATATATAATTATGAAAAATATATTTAATTTACCGAAATGCAGATATTTAAATACTCGTTTGTTTCCTGTTTTTTTTTTTAATAAGTTTATGTACTATATTTACAAGCACCATTGAATGCTATAATAGTATAGCATTAACAGAAAATGCAAATGTTAAGATCGTAAGTTATTCAAGCTGATAATGATTCTAAGTGAAGTTAGTTTCTTATTTATAAATATTATAATCAGTTTCATGGATATACTTACCAAATTGTTCAGACTATCGCACTATACAGAATAAATATGTGTAATTGCATTAAAAAATAATGACTAGAGTATTGACTGGATAAAGAGTAATCATTCATTCATTCATTATGGAATGCCTGCTTGTGGATTGCAACACTGACTAGGTGGAACAGTCCAGTTATACTGATAGCTCATTCGATTTCTCGTTTCCTTCACACACAATTGCCCAGATGCTTGGTAATATTCGTGCATATTTTTCATGTTCGAAATTGTTTGCTTGTGTGTGACTATGTACTGATTAGAACAACCACGTGATTTGTACTCTGTATCAAAACGCACATCGTGCTTCCTCTCAATATTTGCCAGTGGAGCTATCCATAGTGCAACAGACACATCTTCTGCTTTGTGCAACCTGAAAATTGATTAAATGATTAAATGTATTCCTCCTACTTCATAATATGTAGTAAATGATATTACGAATATTTCATAATATCAACGGTAGCAATAATGTTTAACTTACTTGAGAATATCCATGTTCACAGCGATAAACTTGACTAAATTATAGGACAGAATATATCCACCTCCAAGTGCATAAGGAAGATAATAATCACATAGTACCCAGTCAGTCTCTTTCCAAGGTCCGCTTCTCTTAACGTGCGCTTTCCCATTGAAGAAACCCCAGTACAGTTCCCTCTTGGTTCCTCTGTTATCCCATTTGTCCAATTCTTTCAGAACTTTGTGCACCAGTACAAACGAATCATCGTCGCATTTCATTAAGTAGTTGAAGTTGTATTGCTCGTAAACTTCTTTCAGCCCATATAAAACTTTTTTCGTTAACGTTCCGTAAGAGTCTATTAATTTCGGTAGCAAAAGCAAGTCGTTGAACCTGTGTTTCTCCGACAGCAATGTTTCCTTTTGCTCCGGTAGTATGTTCTGAGTCCCTACCACGAACAGGGGCTTGACAGTGGCATAATTTCGATCCAACCATGTTTTCCTAATAGTTGCCCTCCACTCCAGGTTGTCAGGGCTGGAGAGTACGAGTATCACGAGCCTGTACTTTGGTTTGTTCTTCATCTGGTCATCTGGCGAACAGTTTGTGGAAGGCAAGAAATGAAAGCACAGGAAAATAACCACCAATACTATCAGCAATGTCAGAATGTTCAGTTTGAAGTAAAACTTTTTCCGGATCATCGTGGAGAAATTCTTCGACGATGATCTCGTCGGTAGAAGCGTCATTAAATCCATTTTGCGAGTGTGCTTTTACTGACTATTTATCTGCATTTCTTAACCTTCCTCGTATTATCTTCGTGTATTCATGATCTGACGTGACCATATCTTCTTAAGGGATTCCCCTTTTAAACAACGTTATTTATTACTTTAACATTTCGCTAGAAAAATCTATGTTTATGTTAAAATGTTCAACTCAATCTACGACAATCAGCTGATCGAACTCAATGAAATTTACACATTACCCCCTCCACGAACACGTTGCCGTGTTACCCCAACAGGAGAGTGCAGCCAGTGCAGGTTTTAAATACATGAAAAAAATTAATATTTTCTTTCAGTATTTTTGAGAAAGGAAGCCTATTTACATATATGACGATTTAAAAAATATTATTGTATGGCGGGTAATTTGAAAAAGAATTTATCAAGGCGCCTCATATTTGATCGCCATAAGGGGCTTTCCCTTCGATAAATCGTATTGATTTCTAAAAAAAACATTAAATGTACGATGATAACAGTAAAGGTTCACAACACAAGTAATATTTGAATACTCTTTTATTTCTTGCTTGTGCATCCGGACTTATATTATATTAAATATAAAATACTTGTATAAAAGGGATTACTTTAAATTTTTATTGTACAGAATTTATTACAAAGTCCAATGTTCTATTCAATATAATAAGTCGTAGCAGTGACTGTTATTCAACTAAATATCCTGTTAATAAATAACCGCCCGAATCACTGGTCAGGATGTCGGGGTGTGTTCTGTCTGGCAACACTTGGTAGGAACGTAGGAAGTTTGAAACTAGTTTTAGATTAATAACATTTTGTTGTTGCTTCAACATCACGTACGTCTCCTGCAGAGGTTCCCGATATAAGTGGTGGATCACAAAGGGTCTGGACACTCCCAGAAAAGGCAAGAGAGCAGTTATAATATTCAGAGGATGCTCTTTGGCTATTATAGCTAATCCTCGAGCTTTCGTGTTCTTCACGAGCTCTACAGCTTGCTGAGTTTCCTCAAACCATTTCGGTTTCTTCAGAGGAACAATCTCTGTAGATTCAGATTTTTCAAGTTCATCCAATTTTCGTTTTGATCCTATTGAACAGTTGTGCGAATTATGTTCTTTCAGGACTTCGCAGCTTTCAGCAATCTCGTTTGTGTTGCTAGTGCTTTCTTTATCATTAATATCTTCATTTCGAACTTCATTGTGTTTATGATTTTCTAGTGAAGTACAATCAACTGCATCATTTTTTTCAGGAAGTTTAAGTTCACTTGCTTCAGTCTTATTGGTTGAATTATTGCATGCTTTCTTCGAAGCCAAAATATTATTTAAAACAGCTGTTTCACCTTGGTAATACAATCTTAGAAAGCTATAAATATTGACATTTATTAATCTGTTCGATTGTTCTTTAGGAAAGTTCATGGCATGTATTAACAAGGCCTTAGGCACATTCCCAGGGTGCAGGTTGATCAAATGTCCTTCTGTATTCGCTCCAATCCTATCTAACAAAGCAGCCGCTGGCAAGCCTTGACATCCGCTATCGTACAGTATAAATAATCCATTTGATTGAACGTCGCTATACGACAATATCTGTGCTAATGTATCCATTCGCAAGCTCCCGATCTTAGTGTGATCTAGTTTGAAGTACACGTCATGCAGAGAACTTATGCTAGGCTTGCATACCATCAAATATCTAAGATACTTTCGCTCTTTCTTTTTGAGATACTTCTCTTGGGAATATTCCGTTTTATCCGAGAAAGATTTATTGTTTTCGATTAGGCTACCTACTATTTCTTTGCCACTTTTACCAGCTTCTTGGAGCTGAGCGATTTCTTCTTTGGACAATTTCTGGGATGTACCATCGTCGTTGATGGAACGATTATCGTGACCACTGGGCAAGGTGTCCAATAAATCATTCCATGATTCAGACTCTGAACATTCTCTTAAGGAGAATGTTCTTTTCCCATTCTTTGATGGAATCATTTCAAAAGTGGTCCAATACCTCTTCCCAATAATCTCACCCATATTTACCAGATCTCTTCCCAGCATTAACTGTCCATTGGTAGTCACTTTGTAAATTTTCTTGAAATTTAATTTCTTTATGATTACATACTTTCCTATGGAAATCACGTCTTCTTCGGATTCGCACATGTTTGTCAATCCCATGGACTATTGTGTACTTGTACTTTACACGCTTTAACGTGTAACAACATAACCTAGCTGTTCGACATAACTGGACATAACCTAGCACACAAACACTCATAAATCAACACACCATCGGTGTACCATCTGTCATAAAAGGTTACCGTTTCGTCATCTAAATACGAGATTGTGTACAGTTAATAATTAATGCGCTAATACTCCGTTCGTCCTTCGTCATTTTATTTTCATAAGTATCACGTGAGTATTATCCTTGTAAGTGTTATGATAAAAATTAAAAGTTATCTTCTCAATAAATACCTTCGACCTTTCTTTTGTTTGTCTCTCGTTTTAGTAATTAGAAAGAAATGTTTCTTTACAAAGAATTCCAAGCAGTCGTGCTTGCTGGCGGAGGAGGATCTCGTATGACAGAACTTACTCACGGGCAGTATAAATGTCTGTTACCGATAGGAAATGTACCAATGCTATGGTATCCTCTCCAGTTACTGGAATATGCTGGTTTCAAAGAAGTCATAGTTGTTGTATCAGAGAATATGGGAAACAATGTATCGGTTGCTCTGAACAAACTAAATCTCAAGATCAAAGTAGACATTGTTGCAGTTGAAGACGCAGAAGATCTTGGAACCGCAGACTCCATTAGACTGATACACGAGAAAATCCACACCGATTTCTTAGTAATTTCCTGCGATCTGATCAGTAACGTTGACATATGCGAGGTTCTAAATCTATACAGAAAACATAACGCCAGTATCGCTGCACTTATGCTGCCTGTGCCTAAGCTACCAGATGAGTTTGTGACTCCAGGTTTAAAAAACAAACAGAAGCCAGAGACTGATTTGATAGGTATCGATAACGAAACAGGACGCTTAGTATTTTTGGCTTCAGCTTCCGATTTCGAGGAAACCATTAACATTTCGCAGATGCTTCTTAAAAAGCATATAAGCTTTACCATTCACTCAAAGTTGCTGGATGCTCATCTATACGTGATGAAAAAATGGGTTTTAGATTACTTGGTGCACAATAAGTAAATAATATAGTATCAAAATGCTTTAATAGTTCCATATATAATGTACTTGATGCATTGTTTTTTTTTTAAATAGGAGTTTCAGTACATTGAAGGGTGAACTGCTTCCGTACATTGTCAGAAATCAATTAACTAAGCCTCCTAAGCAATTCACAGATGATAAGGACACATCGATAAGACATTTCAATTCTAAAAAAGATATATATGGTTTTGCCGACGAGAAACCTCTGGACGATTTAATCAGAAAAATGTCAGCGTACAACGATCACAGTACCGATTTGGAAGATGTGTATCATGGGGACATATTGAGGTGTTATGCTCATATCGTTAGCGGGAAATTCGGGATTAGAGCAAACACTATACAAATGTACCATTTTGCTAACACCAAGGTGAAAATATGGAAGCAATTATTTTCGAATTAATAGTTCTGTATTAACAGAGTAAATATTTCAGATATCAGAGTGGTGGGACAACAATGATATGGAGAAACCGAATGTTCCAACTATATCAGCTAGTGCTACTATAAACAGTACACAGATGCAAGGCTGTTGCGTGGATGACAATGCCATTATACATGAAAAAACTTCCCTTGAACAATGCCATATTGGACCGAATACAGTCATTCAATCAAAGACTAGAGTATCACACAGTGTTATAATGGAAAATGTTACCATTAAGCAAAGGTAGTCTTAATAACAAATTGAATGAGATATATGAAATAATTAGACTGCGATTTCTTCATGTAGAAATGACATTCTATTACTTAATTTATAAATTGCAGATGCGTGATACGTAATTCCATACTGTGTAGCGGCTGTGTGATTGAGGAGGGTGCAGAATTAAACGATTGCGTTGTTGTTGGTCCTGAACATATTGTAACAGGTCATCATTCTCATGAAGTTCTCACTGACGCGGACAAGCTTATAGAAATTTAATTATTTATCAGTAAGGAATAAAGAATTTTTAAAAATAATTGTTTTCATTTATAAATACTCAAAGTTTTGTTTGTCATTCGTGTTCGAATTATTTCATAGATTAAAAAATATGTAGTATCTGAAACCTATAAAAAATAAATTTCCATTTATATACGAGAAGAATTGTTTATATATTTAGAAGAATGGTTTGATTATATTCATCTTTTTGAGTTGAGAATCACTGTATACGGTTCAAACTTGTTTGGACTGGGAACGTTCGGTTTTGGAACGCGCTCTATCATCTCTTTTGAACTGTTCCTTCGTGCAAGATGGTGAGCGAGAATTCGAACAATCAATATCTATTTATTACAAAGTCATCTCAGGCTTTTGACATATAAAAACAATAAGAAAGATTTCAGTATCTCTTGTAGAAACGATATGCAACAATAGTTCCGGCAGAAAAATTCGGAATAAATAGTTAATCAGTGTTGTACGGCGGTAGAGGTTATGTCAGAAATGTTTACAATATGACACGCGGCTTTAAATCGCCAAAAGAAAAATATTCGTTCGATTTCCGAGTGTTTTGAGGGTTTATTGCCTGAAAATTCAGACAAATCGAAGTTTAAATAATTGTGTAATTATCATGTTCACAGACGAAGGGTACGTCAAGTTTTGGTAAGCGGCGAAATAAGACACACACATTGTGCAGACGGTGTGGTCGCAGCTCGTACCATATCCAAAAGTCGCAATGTGCTCAGTGTGGATATCCCCAGAAGAAAATGCGATCTTGTAAGTTCATTATCATCATATTCATTCACCGAGCCTTGAAAGTCGCAGGAATTACTTTTGACGAAAACGAAGATAGCCTTCACCTTTTAATCCTCCGACTCCTTGCAACAAAAGCTGGAAGACACATATTGCTTAGGGTACGAGTACATTGGAGCTGCCATAGAAGCTAAGAGAGCGTTGATCAGAGTGTCGATATTGATCGACTGCTGTGTTCGCTCTCCTAGCATCTTTTGCAGCTCTGATGTATCCTAGATCTATTATCCACCCTACTATTCCAATCTACTCATAGTACCCTAAGTCTGCCTTTCGACTGTAATCCTCCACAAGCTCCTCGGTCAGTATTTATTGTAATAGTAATAGTATGCAAATAGTATATTTGCTGGCACATTTTCTTCTCAAACGTTTTGCAGTCGAAGCAAATATTTAATTCTTCATATTTATAGTTCACAAGACAAATGCTGACTACTATAAATCAGGCTCTTTTTGAATTCGAGTTTTGGAGTGACTGTTTTATACAAATAGAAATTGAATGTTCAGTGTTCTAACATTGTTACTGCTTTATTCAGATAACTGGTCAGTGAAAGCCAAAAGGAGGAAGACCACTGGTACCGGTCGCATGCGCTACTTGAAAATTGTTCGCCGCAAGTTCAAGTAAGTTTAGAACACCATTAAAAGATAAACTAAACTACTATATTAGATTACGTACTCACGTCTCTTGTCTTTTTTTTTTTTAGGAATGGATTCAGGGAAGGTTTGCCAAAACCGAAGGCTGTTGCAACTAAGTAATCGCGACCTATGTCATTGTGTTGTGTATCTATAAGATTTTGACTACCAATAAACAACAGAAAACTCGTAGAGGTGTTTTGCATTATTCCTCGTAACGGGATCTTATTTTAGTAGTCGCGGCGACTATATCTGTCCTTAAGCAAACACGAGTATACAAAGCGTGCGAGTTCACTGATCCGTTAGCATTTTTGCCAGGTAAATCTCAAGAGATAATGCGAGTGTAGACGGAAACGATTGCAGAGTGGGGCTGGCGAACTGCGCAAACGCGTTGGATCGTTCGACGGCAGCCGCTCTTCCCTATAAATGCCGCGATTTTATGAATTTTTTGCAGTAACTCGCAGATTTATAGCGCATCATGATCGATTGCATCCGCGTCTACCTGTATTAGACTATACGCTGTAGCTAGTCGTAACGGTATGCACCTGGGCCGTGTTCACCCAAGATTTCGCCTTCACAAACATCAGAAGATTAAGAATAACCGTATGATCATATAGCAGTAACGGAAGCGGGACAAATTTAGACAATTTGTGTTGAAATAACCCGAGAAAACTTGCCAGATAGAAGGTCAAGGTGTCTGAGGTCGAAACGGGAGTTTTCTAATTTAGTTTGTTACTTGACTCGTTCCAATGAACGCTTGGAAAAAATTATTTGGTAAATAGATTTTCGAACTTAAACAGCCTCCATAGTTATTTGTTTATTTGAAGTATCAGTAAGTAAGTTTTTATTTCATCGTTAGACAAGTACCTGCTGGTTACGAATACGGTGAGCTGTGGCCTGATGATGGCTGCAGCAGACCTGATTCAACAACGTAGCGAACACTGGAAGAAAATCAAGTGCCTGGCAGAGGAAAATCGAACAATGGTTGTATCCTTGGAGGATCAACAACAGGAGCTGACGAACACGGACACGTACGTGCACGACTTCGTCAGGACGAAGAACATGACGACCGTGGGTCTGATCCAAGGTCCCTTTCATCACTGGTTCTACCTGGTTCTGGACAAAGTCATACCCGGCAGATGTGCAGTATCGGTCGTTAAAAAAACCTGTCTGGACCAGTCAATTGCTAGCCCCACCTGCCTAGGTATATTCTTTATTGGGCTCGGTGTGTTGGAGAGCAGGAAGCTCGAGGAGATCTATGATGAATTGAGAGTGAAACTATATGACACGTGGAAAGTACGTATGTATCTTCATGTAAATTCCCATGTTTACTCATAATTCGATGAAAATTAAAATAAAGGAAAAATTTCTCTCACCAACTAAAACATTCATTTGCATTTGTATACACGCTTCCCTGAATTTTCGAAATTTCTACATAGCATAAATACATAAAGATCCGCAGTCTAATAATCTAATATCTATAAATATACACAAAGTTAAAACAATTTGGCTCTTTTCAGGTGGATTGTTGCTTCTGGCCTCCAACACAGTGCGTCAATTTCTTCTTTATCCCCTTTAGATACCGAGTTCTGTACACGAATTTTATGACAATGATCTATGATATTTTCCTGTCGTATATGAAATACGTAAGTGTCTATTTTATTTATGGATATATATTTTTGTACTGATGATTGTCTCTTTTATAGGATCACCAGTTCCAGTGATGCGAAATCTCGAGACTAGTCTGCATCATTTTCAATCAGTAGCTGATAATGCGTGGATCATGTTGCTCTGATAATTTGCGGAAACTTACATCGATTTATCTTTCATCGATTAATTTATACTACGTCAAATGTACATATACAAAGTTCGACAAAACATATGTTAAATCCATCGAATATTTACGTTGTCATTAGACTTACAAATAATTTCTGTAAAATGCGTTCCACATTTATAAACTTGTAGCATGTGTAGGGTTACCAATTTCAGAGCTGAATCAAAAAATTGATAATTTATTCTTTTGCAACATGTGAAAGTGTTCGAAGTTCCCGGACTTTTTTGAAATCTCGGACACAGCGCCGGAAGTAATTAATGGTCCCGGACTGGTCTGGTAACCCTGAGCACACAAAAGACATTCATTCGGCCGTTTCGTCATTGTTTTTGTGTCATTATACAATTTCGTTATCGCGTTTCGAAATGTTTGTTATCCTCCGTAGTTCGACATCACTAAACGATAAGGTTGCATTGTGTGCGATAAGGCGGTACTCTCATTGACAAGTGGCGGAGACATGTGATTATCGTAGAAAATGCCAATTTTTACGATAATTTATTGTTTAACCGTAATAGTACATATAATACAGATTTGGAAGGTTGTGAAAATGTATCATCAGATCTGACACTAAATCGTACGTTGTAAACGGAATTTGGAGAAATAAAACGAATTGATAAACAAACTTTTGTACTGATTACCCAGAAACCTGCTGCGATACCTTTATGAGACCTCGAGAAGCATTGTATTTTTTAAGTGAAAATGACAATGTATGCAACTTGTTTATGTGTTATCTAAATAAGGATTTGTTTTGTCGCCGGGAGGACGCCGCGCATTATAGTTGGCGTCAAAGTTTCGAAATTTATCCGACTGATCCTTATCAATAGGGGTTTTATCAAGACGCCAGTATGCAACCTCGTGTCTGATGCATTCCGATGGAATTTTTAATCGCTGCTCTTTTCTTTTTTTTTTATCACACGTGACAACAATCCATCGAATGGAAATTGTTTATTAGGGTGATAGCTTTTGTTTGGCATTTGGCGACGGCGGGATTACGGCGTCTTCTAAGCCTTCAGTCGCCAGTAAGCAAATAGCGATTGTTAAGTGTAAATACAAATAATAAACTGCCGCGAAACAACAAACAAGATAGCCGCATGTACTCTTAAACCGAATATTCTAGAAAAGGGATTAAACCATTCTTGCATTTCGCAACAACTTTTTCTAGCTATTTACCAACTTCTCATCGGTTTGGGAAACGCGGATATTTCAACAAAATTCTATATTACATCTGTACACATATATAGAATCACACGACTATAAAAATATAGATAATTTAAAACTGGATAATATTACAAATTTCATGGAGTATTAAACAGAAAGTATTAAAATAGTTTTGTATAAATAACAAAAAGTCAATATGCATTTCGTTCATCCATGATTTAATTGTTTGCGAAATGGGGGGAGATCCAAAATTCGAGCGGTGCCAAGCAACATTAATCCTGGAACATATAATTAATTAATGAACTAAAGTGTAACATTAGTTGCAAATTAATTAGAATTTTAGGTACGATTTACATCGAAATCTCACTTCAATCGATCGTGTAAATTCGAAATAAATTAACAATACAAGTATAATTAAATTGTTTTAATTAGGTGGGGAAATGTCAATTACCGCTTGCAATCGAATACATTATAGGCTTTCCCATGTTCTGGAATTTCTTCGTGTGGTACGAAACATACAAACCGGACCCAATAAGACCGCAACCGCTAAAGATTCTGCATCCAAGACAGTCTCTGTCTCGATTTTTAATAAAACTGTTCACTGTTCCTGTTATTTCAGTCATTCTCACTTAAAAACGTACCACACAATTTTCGCAGAATGTATTTCCGATTAAAACTTTACGATGCGCTCTTATTATACATTGGTTTCTTGTAGGTTATGTTTCGGTCGCCATGTTTGTATATAACGAAGTCAATCGAGATAGGATACAGTTTCAAATTTCTTTTATTACAGTAATAAAGATTATAGATTTTATTTTAATTTGTAGACAAACACTAAGGAACGCGACATAAACGCACTTAAATTATTAAATATATGACCTTTTGACCTTAGCCGCATTTTATTAAAGGTCTAATAATACAACTAAATTATCATCAACAACCTATTCACCTTACTTTAACTAAGGAACACTAATTTGTTTAATCTCACGTGTTGTAAGATTGAAAGAAAAAGTTTAACAACACTTTTGCGTACATATTTAATGATTACTCCATCCATTGTTTTATTTAAATTGTAATCAAATGTACAAACTATAGGTCTGCAAATGTTTTACATAATTTTAACGACTTTCTGCCCATTCGTTTATCAAAATTTCAATAAATAAGATTTTTCAGTAAAAATCGCAGGAAGATTGAAAGTCTCTGACCTATTCGATGAGCTTTTTCAATTTGAAGAAACGCCTCAGGTATAGAACCTGGCAAGTGGAGAGTACGAAGAGCCATAACGTGGAGAATATACTGAAGTGAAGTACTCGAGAGTTTGTAGCCTCTGGAAATATAAAAATAGAATTAATTATAATTCGATCTGTATTACACATCATGATAAACATTTTATTTCTCACCGTTAGTGTCTCTCATTTCTTCCTCATTTTGCCTCATTCGAGCAAAGTCTTGTACGATTGCTTCGGACAAATCTTCCAAACGTTTCAGTTCTACCTCGGAAGGTTTCAGTTTAGCCGCTTCGCTAATCTATTTAGATCAAAACAATCGTTTAATAATTTTGCGAACGTTCGTACGTTCGGAATATAGATTAAAAAAAAAAATTTAGTTTGTCAAATCATTGTAAGTACTCAAGAACTACAAAGAACAACGGATATTATACACTTCACACATTATTAGAAGTAGTACTGTACTCGATTAATTGGAAAACAAAGAAATACTGGAAATTCAATCATATCTTCTCTCGATATTGTAGTGATAATGTTTTAAATAGGTGACAATCTACGGCAGGTGACGAGAACGTGAGCAAAATTCTACTCTAAACACTCAATCTCTCAGGTATTTCTTATTGAACTTGTGAAATACCCTGACAAATCAAATCATACTAAAACCCATGCTGTTAAAAACTACATCAATCAATTTCTCTACATTACCATCTGTGCGCCCATACAAGTCATATATAAAAAAAAAAAAGATTAAATATCATGATATTGTTTTTCCATGGACAATTAAATAAATCACGAATTGACAATCTAAAATAGATTTCACCCGTATAAGTACACAACAGATTGCCAATTCCTGTCGATCATTTAACAAGTATGTTCTGTTTGAACTTCCCCTATCGGAAACCTATTTACCACTTCCTCGTAGGAATTTATTACATACGAAATAGGTTCCTCCAGGTGAAGCAACGATAGCAAACTAAATGTGCAGAATGAGAATGATCAAACGATAGAAAAGTTAACGAACGAAAGATGTTGTCTATGAGAACAAACATTCGATAAATGAACTTACAGCTTCATAACTCTTTGCTTCGATACCACGCTTCGTGATTAGGTGAACCTCTTGTTTGACGTTCTTCAAATCTGAAAAATTCGACTCGTTAGAATTACAGAGAAGAAGTATAACGACATGCATGATTGTTAAACTGTGTCATATATATATGTATACTGCCTGCGTAAGATGGCTGCACCGCGTGTGCCATGAAGCAGATTTCGATCTTGTCATACGTCTCCAACACGAACGAGAATTTCAGCATCTTTCCATGCAGTATGTTATCATTTTTGCTGAGCACTTCGGATTTGGAGTCACGAACCTATCAAGCAAGTAAAATATAAGTATTGATGGAAATCTGCAATTTTGAGAAACGAGACTAACAATGAGAAATCTTAGTTTTTCACGGAGCGGTGGATAAATTGAATAAATACAAGATGACATCAAGGAAGTGAGGTTAATCAAACATAACCTCAATGTAGCAGTAAATTTCGAATGAAATTAGTACTTTTTAAACACTTACGATGTACTCGGTTTTAACGCCCGGCGTTTCAGAGACCTCGTATTCACCGGCAATCAAAACGTGAGCCTGCGTTTCCTCTTTCAAACATTTCATCGAGTTAGGCTCTAAAAAGAACCTGATCGAATGTGCGTACGAGAGCAGTGTAAACAACAATAATAAAACGCTCCGCATGTTTAGAAGATCTTTTGGGATTACGTTCAACAATTTCGAATGACACTTGCGTGAATTAAACGAACGTTGAGAAAGAACCGTCACAACATATTGATGAGTTGGCAGCCATTAAATATTTTGGGCGGGTCACGTGACATGTCGAGCAACACGTGTACGATGATTTTTGACACATTTTACATATAGTTTTATAGGGTTCGGCTACTTGACCAATGGCAAGAATTTCTGTTTTAGATTTCAACAGTATATAAGTGATAACATCCATTATACAATCTCACTTAGTGAAATAGTATATCTTTTTGTTTTCAATGTTTGGAACGCCGGTCTGGCTTTCCGTGCGATCAGTACAGTCAGAATACTCTCTGGTACAGTCTAGGCTTGGGTATCTCGTCGGTGACCTTGTCTTTGATAATGTGTCGGGAATGTGGACTCAAGACACCGACGAGATTGTTAATAACAATGAAGTGGGTTGTGTTTCCTGTTAAAGATGATGTCGGTTCTGTTCCATGCTAAAGATCATGTATAGGTTCTGTTCCATGCTAAAGATGATGTGGGAAGAAGTGGGAACACCGAGTTACCGAGTGTGGGCACTCTCATTCTCATATACTCTCTGCTTCTCTCTGCCACAGGGCCACACTTTAGCGTCAGTAACATAAAACTTTTGGCCAAAATGGGGTACCTTCGTCACCCCGCATAATTTCGCAAATTTTGTTATGATTTATTTTTGAAAAATAAATGTATAACATGTGTATGTGTGTGTATATATATACATATATATTAAAATTTAATATATACATATGTACACATAATATATAATACATATAGTTATGGCACTATCCCACCAGTAATAGTTCCCCACTACTTTGCCTACAAATTGAAGACGTAGATACGTTCCTGCATTTGTTCGCGCATGCGCATGTAACCCGCGCAATATCCCAACACTGGGCCCCACTACCTTATCATCGCATCGTAACATAGATACGTTACTGTTTTGGAAGCGCATACGCGAGAGAACCTGGAGAACCTGGCCAATATCTCAGCACTGCTCTCTGCCAGAGAGTATATAGTCTCTGTCATGCATACATGCAGATATATGTATACTCTCTGATATATGTAAATTTATAGTCATTTTTTATCGAAATTGCGTTATCAACGACGCAACATTGACCGTCGCTATAAGTTAATATTGTAACATTGTGCATAATAACGACAGATCACCGATGAACTCGGACGGTCAAGGCTTTTTGATTACAAAATATGCTGAACGTGCAATTGTGCTGCAACCATGAAGTAATTCGTGGCTGCAATCAAAGACTGCAAGAGTATCACTGCTTTCAAGTACCTGTGGATCATGAAGGGTCGAAGATTACGCGGGAAAATATGAATTTGTTGTGATAGAATAAATTACATCCATTGCATTGTCGTTGTATATGATACATTGATTTTTCATTTCTAGATTCTTTTGCACTAAAAACACAAAAATTTTGGGAACAATAAAAATTTAATTTTGGTAGAATAAAAACAATTTCCACTTAATTTTTTTTTTTTTAATAGACTGTACATGAAAGAACGATCTTTTAGCAGTGTTTCAAGAACTGTAACCTAAACTTGAAAAACCGCATGCCAGACGTATCTAGGTTTTTATCGAATAAATTTTATTTAATGCGCTGTCCGTAGAATAAAAAAAGGATGATTGCCTTAAATAACTTACGAGATTTTTATTTCCAAAAGACTCGTGGAGCGAAAACTTGTTTTTCATGGAAATGAGATGGTTTATTCGCAAAAATATTTACTTTCTTTGCGAAGGATGATGCTCTAGATATGTAGTGCATTATTGTAGAATTACAAATGGCAAGAAATTACAATTTTCATGATCGTAAAAATCGTTTAAAAGCATTGTATACATACTCCAAATAAATTATGCGCTATCTTTAATTTGTTTAATCACCAAACTATTTGCAAATATATAAAGGGTGGTTCTATTTAAATTAAAATTGACTATTATATAAAAATTCGATTTGACTGAGTTTTCCATAATTAGTAAAATAATTTTCCAATGCTTCGGTAAAAATTCAAAAGATGTACAATTTCGTTTGTTTCAAATTGATTTCGAACGAGTTTTCTGGTTTCAGAAAACTGTTCGTAGAAACGTCCAGGATAAAAATATGATAGTCGATGATAGAGTATTCCAGTGGACGATTCGAAGTTCATATTTTGTCCAGGTTACACTGGCGTTACGTGTACACAACAGAAAACAGTAAACTTTGAACGCGGATAAATAAAAAAAATTGATACCCGACGCGGCGCACGTTAAAATTATCTCCGCGGGCTCTTCATACAATATTCCTGCTAGATAAAAACGAAACTGATTTCAACATTCAACCGGTTTATATATATTATTTCCAATTCAAAGCGGATATTGTTTTCCAGCATTTATACACAACCGGGAGAATCGTCGTTGACGTAAATCACGGTCACGATAAACACTCTTCGAAAAAAAATCTCTACGCCCGTAATCATTATTATTAATGACGTGTGAGAATCTATAATACTTGAGACAAGACTAATACAGTGAGTTTGAAAATCGATTTCTTTCGATTAGCTTAAAATTTTCCAAAATCGTCTAATTAATCAATTTCGCTGATTTTATTTTAGGTAATGAAATATTTATTTATTTCAAGTTTTCTAAAAAGTAGTATTGGTTTGTGTAAGCTGCACCGCTATCAGAAAGATTATCTTCGAGTGTCGTACATATGAAGTGTGCCGCACTTGAATTAAATCACTTATTATATATTCTTCGTCAGCAATTATAATTATACCGCTTCAAGCTAGTCTGATTTATGCGTGCAACTAGTTCCGAGTATTTGTATGCACGTAAATCGCAAAAAACCAGCTGGCTCTAGTTTCCAAACAAGTTTTCGCGCGAAATTTGCAAAAAATCAGGACGAATTCAAATTTTGCTCGATAGTGTGGAGCTTGTTTGAAGGTTTGCGAAAGTTGAAATGAAAATAGGAAAGTAAGAAAAAACAGAAAAACGAAAGAGAGTTATGACACGCGCGTTTCCATGACGTCGTCGTCGAAGGCAGACGCTTGACCCCAGCCCGGCATTGACCATTTCACAGCAGCCTAATTTCCATTTATTACGCAATTGATGCAATTAGATACGTCAATCAGCGGGATAATGGGCTGGACGAGATAGACACTGTCTGACAATGCGAAGTTAATCCGACTTCAACCGCCGACACGATGAAAACACGTCGGCAGATGCGCGCTGCGACAAATCAGAGCTGGATCTAGCAGATCCAGTTTTTAGAGAAGCATAAGCGAAAGCACCGACAGAAATACTATTAATTTTTACGTATGGTTCTATTCTAAAATAATCTACGAAGCCTTACGAAACCGTAAACTTTAATAGAATATCGACAGAATTTCGTTTTATTGCTCGTTGAAAGCGTCTGTCAAGAAAGTATACATTTGTTCATTTTTATTCATATGTTTATGTGACAAATTTTGTTTAACGTTTTGCAGAGAAAATAGATTGTTTCATGGTTCCAGAATGTTGAAAGACAGAATCCTTCAAATATCGAAATTTTCCTACGAATTGGTCGAATTACCCGCTTTCCGAGGATCGAAGGTTATCTGAGGACCTCCATTAATTGTGAACCTTGAAACTTAATAGTTACATTCTTATACCGATAAATGAATACCCTTCTAAAGTTTGTTAGAAGCTAATAATCGTCACTCCGATCAACTTCCGCTACACTACCGTGAAACAATTGCAAATATGAAAATTGCTGAATTTTTTCCGAACATTTTATTAGTAAAATCTTCAACTACATACCTCAAAGTATACTAGTGAATTTTTTCAGAATTTTTCGCATACTAAAAAATGAAAGTTGCAGCAAACTCAAAAGAGTCTAAGATGAACGCAGTCAGTCATTTTTGACAATATCTCAAGGCTGTAGAATCATCGATAATACTCAATTGCAATAATTATTATCGTAATAGTGCTTAGACTCGCAGATTTGCCCACGCAACTTCTTTTTTTAGTGCGTGAAGCGTTACATAAACGATCGGAGACATAGTAACAAGACTTGAATCTACTTTTCCGAAAGCTGATTCAGCTTATTGCAGCCGCCATGTTTGCTTTTTTTCGAAAAGCGTATATGGACTTTTGCTCAAGGACGATTTTTACTTGCACGCAAAAGTCGTGTTATAGTGATCGTTAATGCATGAACGTCACGTACGTGGCTTTTAACGGGAAATATTAATAAGCGACGGCTTTGTTGACTATTCGAAAACGTTTGTTCGTTTTTCGTCATTCGATAATTCCTAGAACCAGACGCGCCAAGTATTATTTTCACTATATATGAGAATAGCCGGAACCACAGAAATTCAATTTTTACGTTCTGTAAAAAATAATGAAATTACGCATAAATGGTAAAAATAGTTGGTAAATTGAATTCAAATTTGGAGAATCGTTATGGAACCGATAGGATATTTTTAGAGACTTTCACCGGCATAATTTTTTACACAGGCTAGTGAAATCTATTTTTAAATTAGCTTGATAAAACCGAGGATTTTGGCGGACAGGTGTGTAATTAGATGAAAATCGAATGGAATTTACGCAACCATTAAAACCAGCATTCTAAATATTCATGACGCAGTCGAAGTTACGATAGAAACGTCGTCAGGAACGATTACGCGAGGAAGAAGTGAATAATAGTATAAATATATTCGCGCTGCAGGCGTCGAAAGTACAGCAGTACTGGAAGAATTCTCACGCTACCCTAAATTATACGGTAATTCATAGCCTCGCCTTTTCAGAAGCTGGCCACCATTTTTCATTTCTGAAAGAAAGCTTAAAAATATAGATTATAATGTTACTACACAGTGAAAATTCGTTCGGGTCGTCGAATTACACGCTTGACACACGAAAACCGTATCTGCGGTTCCACTCCCGAGGAGTGGCCGATAACCTTCACACATAAGTTCCTTCGATTAGGGTCGCTCTCGTGGGCTGTGGCAATTAGAAATTTTCCACTTCTTCGAAGAAAGAAATACTGTGGACCATCTTACTGATCTAGAAAAATCATTTTCAGTATACAATATATCTGTCCAGCTCGGAAATCAAAACAAGATTCGTCGGACTTTATGAGAAATTAGAGAGGTTCCTGTTTTATCGACAGATATTTTTAAATAAAATTTTTCAAAAATGTTGAATGTGAAAAAACAGCGTTTTCACATTCTTCAAATTCCTGAACAGTTTATTATCTACTCATTTTTGTTTCGAATGGATAAAATCTAATATTGCATGCAGGAATTTCGCGGATTGAGAAACGCAAGCCCGGAAGAGGGATTAGGATCGGAATAGTATTAAAATCCAGTCGAGAGCTATTCTAAAAATAGTCGAAAATGGCAAAAATGGTAAATAGAGAAAGATAGTTCTCGTCTCTATTCATAGAGAGATTTACAGAATCTTCGTTTTGAAGAGGTGTTTAATTTTATGTATGTGTGTGTGTAGGCCCACAGAAATAATCTCATGCATAAGATCCTGACTAGTCAACACGCATAATCGAGGAAATCTTCGCTATAGTTTGGCTCGCGTTTGATTTGACTTGAATAAGGCAATTCCACACAAGGTCACGGTTTTCGAGTCAACGACAGGAAATGTCGATCGATAACGCGTAGAACTAGGACAGGAAAATTTCTCGGAGCATACATATACCTACATAGGAACGAGCTGTGTCAGCACTGACTCACTATCTATTCGAAACGGTTCTGATCTGTTACGAGAGAACCATTACCAATACATTTTTAATAACGGTGTTTATGGTATTGCGTGATTCTCTATGAAAATATTCTCACTCATGTTTGTTAAACACACTCGCTTGTTTATTAAATAAAGCAATATAAATCAGCAATAATACAGATAATTACTATACATAGTATCATATTTTACACAAAATTATATTGCCGGGAAATTTCCAAATAACTCTGACAAATTAATTAATCTTTTCCGATGGATAGCTTTCGAATTAAGTTATTTTTAAAAAATTTATTCACTAACCAATACACAAGTTTTATTAACGAAAAACGTCAATTTTTAATGGAAGGGAAGTGTTATAAACGGTTAGAATAAAATATCTGCGCTGTAATTGTACATTCGCCATGGTCCATTAATTGCCTACGACAATGGCTTTTCCCGCGTTAATTAGCTACTAATTTGATCATCCGTGACTCACTATTTCTTTTTATCTATATTCCATTCGTTCTCGCTGGCGTTAAATTCTGTTGATAATTATAATTAGACCATTAATACGCTTGAACAGCTTGAAATGTTTAAAAAGGAAGTTTAAAAAAATTGTAAATTATAATTATCCATTGTAGTTGAAACCTATTATATGCAGGGTGTCCCACGCAACTGGAACAGGTTGTATTTCCTAAACCTAAACTGTTGGGAATAGAAGAAGATGTTATAAGTAAAAGTTAAATAGTATCAGACGATGCATAATGTACAACTAATTTTATGCACTTTTGTGCATCGGTGCATCAGAAAAATGCAACTGCACTTTTTAAAAAAATGGAAACCTATGTTTTTGACTGCACCAATCGATGCAGTTTCTTGTGCTCTGCATAAACGTAGTAACATACTTAAGCCCTACACTTATTCGTTAGGAAGTTATCGACGCTAAAAGTTCCCTGAATTATTTAAGAAAATCCAAGAAATATCCAAAATCACGGAAAGGGATATCAGGAATGTGTTGCGCAACGTCAAGAAGCAGATGGAAAAGTGCTTGGACTGCAATGGAGAACCGTTCGAACACTTATGTTGTAATTTTTAGGTACTCCGGAACACTTGCCGAGAGACCGAAATAATTCAGGGAACTTTTAGCTTCGATAACTTCCTAACGAACAAATTTAGTGCATAAGTATAAATGTTCCTACTTTTATGCAGAGCAACAAGAAACTGCATCGATTGGTGCAGTCAAAAACATAGGTTTCCATTTTTTAAAAAAGTGCAGTTGCATTTTTCTGATGCACCGATGCACAAAAGTGCATTTAGTTGCATATTATGCATCGCCTGATACCATTTAACTTTTACTTATAACATCTTCAACTATTCCCAACCGTTTAGGAGATACAGCATGTTCCAGTTGTGTGGGACACCTTTATACAATTTTTCGATCTCACTTTATTGTAAGCCATACACCAGAACAGTTAAATTTTGTCCTTCGGTTACATCATTATTTACATTTCTGAATGACATACAGTTATAAAATCAGGAAACCTCTAAATCAAATTGAAATTAGTTGTGTCTATTACGACCTATGACGTCACCATTCTTCTTTGACCTTCGACGTATATGTATGCACATATTTAATATCAATTAGTTTAGAGATTAAATTTCGGCGCGCGTGAAATTTGCATCGCGTAAATGAGATGCAAATTGCCTCGGAAGACGCATAATAATCAGTGTACAGAAGCTAAACATAAAGCATATATGCGGTTTTTCCCGCACGCGCGCGTGCGTTTAAAAAGGACAAGATTCGATATATTAGACAACGATTATGTATATAGTATAGTATCTCGATCTTCGTTCGCGCCAAAAAGGAAAAACATTTTCTCGGACATTATTCGCAATTAAATGCTTCCGTTAATTACCTAATTTACACGATAATTACAGTATTTAAGAATTAAGAAAAACACGTAACTAAATACTACATTCGAATAAAATGAATTGTTACAAAATGACCGCGAGTTTGCAGCTCCAGTGATGAGCAGATAACATAAACATATATTATATATTAGTTCCCACTGAATATTTATAAATGAAAAAATTAACACTTACTCCTCGAATACGAGATAAAATATTCTGAAGGCTTCGAAAAGAATCGATTTATAGTTTGTCGACAAAAAAAAAACTATGAACTGTCACCTTGAATTGAACGGTCTAGACCGGGCTTTCCCGTAGAGTACTGCACTAAACACACAGCACAAAGTTTCAATTACAATTTACATAAATCTCGATATCATCCGAAAAAATCATACACAAAAATGCATAGCGGGTTTCACAGGGTGCGGTGTTTTTATCGTATTTGCAATTCGTGACGTATTCTTGTAAAAAAATATATATACATGCAACCTCGTTTTCTGCGTACAATTATCGAATTTCGCCGATCTCGATCGATATCCGATAAGTGATGACGCAACGGTTCACGGAACGCCGTGGTTCGAGGTGCGCGGGGTTTTTGGCGGTCGATTTGAATTCGGGTGGGAGGGGCGGCGAGTATAAACACGAGAAGAAAGCGAGCGCGAAACGTTGGAAAAAAAAAAATCGGCGACGGCCACGTGAAAAGCATAAGAAGAAGGGGTCGCATGACATTAATGCCATGTGGCGATTGGCCGGGGGCCGGGGGCTCGACCGGACCGTTTAAAAATAAATTAGCACCGCGCGTTAGTGTCGCGCGAGTTAAATTGAAACCGGCCAGTGCACTCGGGGAATTTAAGCCGGCCGTTCGATTGCTCGCGCGCGAGCTGTCCAAGTACGAGAAGCAGTCGTCGGCTGTGTTTTCTTCTGTCTCGCTCGAGACAATACTAAATATACATCATATAGTTAGTCGCCTCGCTCGGGGAATGACGCGCGGCCGGGAGCACGTGTGAGTGATTGGTGTGTGTTTCGCGGCTGTCGTTCATCGTCAGATCAATTCCCACTGTTATCTACGCGTGAATATGCGCGACGAGAGGTTCAACCTAACCTAGAAAACAGCTCGCGCAGCTCCGCGTCTAGTTCACGACCACGTTTCACGGTGCACCAGGTCCGTCCCTAGGTTTCTAAGATCGCGTGTGCTCCAGTGAATGATTTCGTTCAATTGTGTCCCCCGAAATCGGAGTGATCTAGATGATCTCCCGTGTGACGGTGTGACAAGAACCGTGACGATGCTTATTTAACAGTGGCGGTGTCAACCCGAGGAGAATCGTCGTCGGTCACTGACGTGTCTCGTGGCAACACGATGTAAAGCGGGACTATTAGGCCTGCCCCGAGGAACGATATAATTAGTGCAGACCCGCGCACACGTAAGTTTCGATCTGATATGCATTTAGCGCGCCGTGTTTCCCCGCATCAGTGTTCCTTTTATTGTCGTTTGTTGCGTCATTAATTCACGCGAACGTACGTATTACGTCGCGGCGCGGCGCGTCGACGAGAATCGTTCCTTTCGTTTCTAACGAAAATACTGAGGACTGAATGATGTGTCAGTTGCGTAACGTCACTGATAACTACGCGAAAAACATGTGGACGTTTCATCGTGTTCTGTGGTCGTTACGTTCTCTGTTTCCAAAGAGCGATTTAGTCTCACGTGCGATCAGCGTCTTGTATACGTGCTCCGAGCAGCATGCATTCTGGTTTATCGGACATAATTGGAGTCATCTTTGACCGGTATTCCGTCTTGATTGATTCATACCAGTTGTTCTGTAAGAGCGAACGACTCTAGGGTCAGTGTACAGAGTTTGCTGGGCTGTTCGTAGGTCAATTGCGAGCAATATGTGTATCTACATGCTAGGAGATGAGACAGCCTTGAGGTGAAATGTTCCGTAGTCTGCCAGATAGGGTGGCTGGGCTGTACTATGCCCACGGCCTGGTCTGCTCCTCCCATCCCATTGCCGTTATTTCGTTGGCAATCTCGATAATGTTATTATGTTGGTTAGTAGACTTGGAATTGAACTAACTGAACAATAAACCGACCTGATTGTCAACCGAACAATTATTTTGTGCTCAGCTATCCTTTGGTCAATTTGCCCATGCCTGGCAATGCGCCAAGAACTATAATAAATCATACGTTTGTACCTGAAAACAATACGGAGGACTCGGTGTTCTATGTGCAACAAGTGGTGTTGCGGGCTGGGGTTATTCCATGGACGGAAGAGCTGACTCTGATGGATGCGTTCCGGGGACCACTTTATGAAATCTTTAATCTGCTAGAGATTATACAAAATTATCAGCATCCAGAAACGTAAGTTATACATCTTGTGTGCAATGTTTAATGGTTTTTTAAAACTTGTTTTTGCTCTGCCTATCTGGTAGATTAAAAACACTCGGCCAAGTATGTTTACACATCGAAGCTGTTAAGAAAAGAAATGGTAAAAAGCCGGAGGTGTTGCCGGAATACAACTGTCTTGTCCTTTCTCCTGCAAATTTGTGGCAGAGAAGCATAGAATTATACGCACAGGATACAAATCTGATAAACACAATATATTCTTACCAGGTACAGAAATTTAGATGACAATATATTACCTATGATTGAAGGGTAGTATTAATAATAATTATAATGATTTTTGTATTATAGAATCTACAAAAAGGTAAAGTTAGTTTAGCTGAAATCATGTTTGGAATGAACCTCAAAGAAACTGGAATCAAACGGTACCCGATTCGTCTTCGACAGAGAATATTGCAATACGCAGTGACTATATTCTTAAGGGAATACGATCATGAGTGAGTAATTAATTAAAACTCCCTCTGCAAGTCTACTACTGACCATACAGTGCCTGCCTTTTTTCGGAGTTCTAAAATTGTATCCATTAATTTCCAGATTTATTGAAGGATTGCACCATAGATTGAAAAGTTACTATCACCTTCACCAAGCAGATGGGGATAACGGCTCGCACGTACCCACAGATGAAACACTACACATCATCTATCCAGGAGAGTTCAATTACAGTGACTTTTTCCCGTTAATGATGACTTTCAATGCTCTGTTCTTTTACGTTTATTTTTCTGTGAGGAAGATAGAACTGATTAAGTCAAAGATTGGGATAGCATTTAGTGCGACTGTGACAGTGATAGGTTCGCTCTCCATGACTGTGGGTGTATGCTTTTTTTTTGGCTTAACGTTAAGTTTAAGTGGAAAGGAAGTGTTTCCATATTTGGTGATTATCGTAGGGCTGGAAAATGTGTTGGTATTAACAAAAAGTGTAGTGAGCACCCCAGCACACCTGGATGTGAAAATTCGAGTTGCCCAAGCTCTGTCCAAAGAGGGTTGGTCCATTACTAAGAACCTACTCACAGAGGTGACTATACTGACGATCGGTTTGTTCACGTTCGTACCAGCGATACAAGAGTTTTGCATATTCGCGATCGTCGGTTTGGTCAATGACTTCTTCCTGCAAATGGTCTTTTTCTCGACGATCCTTGCGATCGACATCAAACGCACAGAGCTCTCCAGCGAATCGTCCAAGTTCCACATGCCGCATATACCCACGATGCGTAAACAACAGTTCACCACGACCATAACGAACAGAAAGCCGAACATTTTCCGATCGAAGTCGCACCCGAGATTGAACGGTCTGTCCAACGGCCCGACGAACGTGATAGCCCCAAATACGCAGAACACTCACACGCTGGGCAAAATTCCAAAACGGTTGCGTATAGTGCATTTCTGGGCGAGGACGAGAATATTCCAACGTGCCTTTATGGTGTGGATGGTCGTCTGGATCAGCATGATCGTGTACAACTCTGGCATCGTCGAGCACGTTATACATTTAAGTGACACGCTGAAATCCGAGTCCGAGATCGACGGATACACCTTGGACAGGCCTCAGTCGCTGAACAACTATGTTGAATTAAATACAATGAAACCATTGTCGATGCTCTCTGCCACCGTCGCTCCAGATCATTTAAATAGACAGGTAACACATCAATTTATATATACAGAGTAACTGCAAATATCAGGGAAACATTAATTTTAATTTATTAATTATTGCTACAGGATGATCTAACTAACAACGTTACCGAAGAATTAAACAAATTGAAGCCAGTTGACTTCCCACCATGGAATCGTTTATCGTTTTATCATTGGTCATCGGTACTTTCTATGTACAACATTTCTGCTGCCGGTGGACGAATAACTATACTACCAACAATGAAATTATCTCACGCTGTGAGTCCGCAATTGGTTAAACAAATTAGCAATCCGAACGACGTGCAACACTTTCAATGGCATAGCCTTGCTACCGCTGCTCTTGATCCTTTAGATTTCTCAGGTGTGTACATCCATTATAATTATAATGATTCAACTCTGAAAATAGCCAGATAAGGTGGTCAAATTTACCCCCAAATTGTTGCAGATATGGAGTTACCAAGCAGATCCGAGGGCAGAGGTTTTAACGCGGACGCGCCGTTCATTCCTTCGAGCCCCATGGAGATCTTTTTGGCTGCAGTACTTTGTCTTATCAGCGTGATCGTCGTTGCATACACTATGGTGGTACTCTATAGATGTATCTGTTCACGAAATTACGCCGAATGGAGGGCTAGCTGGCATCAGCCAGAGAAAGCTCACGATTCCTCAACACAGTTAGTTCTGGAGGCGTTGCCATTGGTCCTTGAAGGACACACACAAGAAGTTGAGTGCATTGCCACCGACAGCAACACCATTGCTAGTACATGTCTGGCTGGGCACATACGAGTCTGGGACGCGACTTCCGGTGAACAGCTGGCTCACGTAGATAGGAGACAATTTTTCAGCAGTCCGAAAAAAAACCTGAGCCAAGCAACAACAGACGTGGACGAACTAATGTCAGATTATGAGAGTGGTTCACCTCCCTCAAGAGGAGAAATGGAGGGCACTAACTCGTTCGGCCTATACTCGGCAGTCAACTACAGAAAATCATCTCCTGGATTATGCAACGCGCAAAGAGGACCTTCTAATAGCATCAGTAAAAGACACTCGATGGGAAACACATTGGAATACGAGTATCAGGCGAATGAATCAAATGTGGAAAAGAAGATACATTTGCGAAGAAGTTTGGACAATGCTTACGATATTCCTGATTTAAAGTCGGCGATTAATATCAAGTTCTCTTCGATGAAATATACTGCTCCAACACAACAGAACTATGAACAAGGATTTGATTTTGGAGAACAGTATAAATATTTGTTTGAGGAACACAATAAATCGATAGATGAATTGCAGAAGTCTGAGAGTGCTGAGCAATTGTGCATACCCAGTGGCAGATTGAACAGGTCTGGCTTGGTGGATAGTGCGTCTTCGCTGAGCACGGATAAAACTGTTCAATATACTCAGGTGTCTGCTATCTGGTGTATGGATTACCAGGAAAACCTGATAGTTGTGGGCTGTGCCAATGGAAGCTTAGAGTTCTGGGAAGGTACTACGGGTAGGTTCAAAGTAAGTAGCAATCTTAAATTGTTCTTGATGTTGTTAGTGTCTCAAGAGGATTGAAAGCAATCATCAGTAGACTGTGTTTAAAAAAAAAAAAAGCAATTAATGATACGTTTCAGTGCTTGTTCGATGATGGATCAGGATTTGGGATATCCGCAGTGAAGTTTGTAGGTAGCAGAGTTGTAGCAGCCAAGTTGAATGGCTCCATAGACTTCCTGCAGCTGGAAAGCTACAGCGAAGGCCAGCAAATCGATTGGGGTTTCACTTCATACAGAAGAAGTTAGTTTGTTTATAAATGTGTTTAGCATTACTCATCTGCCCTTCTTCACACTGTCTTCTTTTTATAGCCCACGTTAGAACGGGAAGTGCTGGCTCGCCTATGGATATAAATAACATCATGCAATCCGAAGAAGACCTTCGTTGCATAAAAATTAGTTCTCACAGAGCACACCAACAAGCGATAACTGTGCTTGACAGCGAGGGTGGTCGCGTGTTGACTGGTAGTCAAGATCACACTCTGAAAGTGTATAGGTACGTGTCAACATTTCCTCTTGGACCTTGAATTGCAGTTAACGTTACCCAATCTTTTCTTATATCTTAGGTTAGAGGATCAATTGCCATTATACACACTTCATGGACACTGTGGGCCCATATCCTGTCTATTTATCGACAGGATGAGTCCAATGACATCTGGCAGTGGATCTCAAGATGGACTATTATGTGTTTGGGATCTTCTGACAGGTACGTGTTGTATTAAAGTAGGCAAGCATGGCTATCTGTTAGAACCAACCGAGTCACAAAATGCCTCCTTGGTTTCTAGTTTTCTAATCTCACTTGTGTTAGGGAGTCATTGCGTAAGCTCGCTAGCTGACCCTAATTCTTTTCTGTCTACACAGGAACATGCATGTACAGTATACAGGCCCACGATGGCGCTGTGGCAGCTATCACATGCTCCGTGTCCTATGTAATAAGCATCGGAACCGATGAGAGGCTGTGTGTCTGGGAAAGGTTTCAGGGACACTTACTACACACTCTTCCAGCACACAGATCAGCATACAGTTTACAATTAGTCATGTTAACGCATCATCTACTCATCACTAGTAATCAGGTATGTAACCTTATTTTCTTGCGAGGGTTGCTATTTCATAACATTGTATTTATACTTCTAACACGTAAACTTCTAGGGGTCGTTGGTAGTGTGGGACGTAAGGACAGGGGAGCCTGTGCGCGAAGTGAGGCTGGGTCACAAGGACAGTTGTATTTTCGTGAAACAAATGTTAGCGTTAAGGGACAGCGTGGTCTGCGACTTCGGCCGACAGTTGCGTGTGATCAGGTTTCCATTGGTCTCCGACAAGCTAGACTAAGAGAGTATATGCACTTTGTACATAGCTGTTTTTTTCTTCTCTTTTTTGTTCCCTTCGTTCTATTTCTCTTTCTTTATTTAATTTTAATACGTGAGCGAAGCCCCACGAGCTTCGCCTGGCGGATAGACAAACATTTTTACACGACGTACGTTTTATATTTTGAGCGATTCTACACGATTTTAAGAGGAACGTTTTTTAACATGAACGACTGTGTGTCATGGTCGCGCCTTAATATATTTATACTCCGTTGAGACGGTGTGAACACGCTTGTCCTTGACAATGGAGAACGGAGATATAGTGTTGTAACTGTTCGTGAAAGGAACGCACTGTGAAAATGGAAACTATAATTGACGATGGCACAAGACACGGGAAACGATATTGTTGGATGGTGTTTCTGTTCGTTGTCTTAGATATATGGCTGTGCTACAATTCGAAGCATCCAATTATTTCAAGGACGAATCGGTACGCCTTGGTCAATTTTATAGATAGAAATTGCATTTGTTAAACCGGTGCTGTCCTGCGAGATACGGAGGTGCTGGATTTTCACTTCTGTGTTGCAAAGCCAAGTACATAACGATGTTAATTAACCGTCACGTGTGCGAGGACGGCTGGTTAGAAGTTTAATGAGCGGAGAACGCGACGAGTATGTGTCCAAGTATTTGACCTTGGAAGTTTTGACGATGGATGTTAACGAAGTTTTACATTTATTGTATAGGTAAAAAATGTCTCTGTACACGTGCGACGTGAAGTCGGACGCGCACGTGTAACGGTCTAAGAGTGCCTTTATACCGTCTCTGTTTAGTGGAACTAAATGGGGAATTGTTGTGGTAAAGGACAAATGAGGAGAAACACATTGAAGGAAGGGATCTCAGTCTTCTAATACGTAGGAGGCTCTCTACGTAGCTTAGAGAAGGAGCTCGAATTACCAGTATGCTAACTGTTAATCTTTCAGCCACTGGATGAACTTGAGATCCAAAAAGTTCACCCGCAAAGACTTGTCTGTACTGTTAAGTTTTAACACTTGCATTCGAAAAAATTCACCATTTGTCACCTCCTGTAATAAACGCTTAGTCTTGTTTAGCTTTAGCCTGCGGTCTATTTTTGTAAGGAAGAATCGTGTTGCTCTTCGCTGAGCAATCTTTGGGTCCTATTTTATGTGTAATTTGTAGTAAGACTTACAAGAGTGTGTATAAACAAAATACATTATACGCTTCACAACCACATTGATGGGATGAGTGTGGGGTGCGCAGAGGTCTGATCAAGTCCAGTGTGAGAAGCTACGTAGCATCATTGTTGAAGAATGTCTAATACAGAGGGGTCTCCCAATAATTAGCTGGATGAGTGTTCAAGTGAAAAATTTGAATGAAATTCGACAGGAATTATTCCAAAGTTAAAGTGTAACGTTTGACCGCACCCAAACTTTCTACGCTTCCAATAATGTGATATAGTATTGTAAAACAGCTTCCAGTGAAACAATGCAATTTCTGGTGATTCATCAAGAGGAGACTAAAATTGTGATTAGTCAGTGTTAGATTCTCAAGGGTCCAAAAGGGTGCGAATAGTTTCTACGCATATGTATTTCCAGTTAATGTTGGAGCGCTCCGTCTGTGATAGAGGTTTAATATGAGTGTTGCGAAATGAATGTTACAACATAGTGATCTAATACGCCTTTAGACTGAATTGTAAGACGATTTGTATCAACAAGTCTCTTTTATTTTCTGATACCCTGTTCGAGGTAACTAGTGCTCGCGATCACGATCATGATCTATTAATATAGAGATTAATATATATATGTATATATATACATATATACATACATATACATATATTTTTCTTAACCAAAGTTGTAAATCATATCAGGTCGTGACACGCTCGTGAGAGCAGAAAGTTGAGCCGACAAACAAAGAAAGTACATTATCGCAAAAGAAGGAAAAAGCAGAGAAAGAAAATGGGAAAAAAATAGTAAGTGCTTCTAACGGCGCAGCTGGTTGGCTAACAATCATTTAGGAGTCCGTGTGATTTTTATATTTATTTAATTAATTTACCAAGTGCAAATCTGTCATACACCAGATATATCATCCTTAATAAATTCTCACATTTACTAAATCTTAGTTTCTTTCTGTTTCTCTTCCCTTAAAGAAAATGAAAACAGGATATGTAAATGAAAATGATGTTAACATTCTAGTTCAATTACTCTATAATTACGTTATTAAGCATGTTATGCTGTGATAAGAAAATGTTCAGGACATCAGAACCTTAGCTACCAGAGTGAATTCTGACTTAACCTCAATTTTCCTGTCAATCACTCTATAAATAATTCCTTTTCAATACAAATTCAGGAAATTGGTGTTAATAGGTTCTCTAAAGGCTTCTGAGAACGTCACGAAAGTTTCCTTCCTGGTAAAACAGTTTAGACGTCTGAAAACAGTAATTAGTTGACGGGAGGTCAGGGGAATCCCCAAGGTGTATGGTTACAGTAGCAACCTGATAATTAAATTGGGTGAATCTGCAGATATGTTATACAATTCGACATTTTGAACAATTTTTTTCTTTACACGATAGCGGCGGTCTCGCTTAGAATTCTATCGGAAGAAATTATACTATACAGGGTGTCCCGTAACTGCGGTGGTACAAGCGAGTAGGGGGTGATTCAAGCGTCATATGAAAAAATTTTATTCTACATTTTCGATTCAATTTTTCACGTAGAATCACCCCCTACTCGCTTGTACCACCAGTTACGGGACACCCTGTATATTTAGAATTCTGTCTATACTTGTGCGAATATTGCAAAGAGCTGTTCAAAACATTTACTTCTACAACACGTCCAAAAATTATCGAAATCAGAGGGTTGGTAGCTGTTCTGCAGATTTACCTTAAATTATTATTGTTTTAAAAAATTCCACCAAGTCTGGAAAGTCTGTTTTAGCAGTTGTAACTTGATAATGAGAATCAACAATGATTTACATTGGTGGAAGTTTCTTGCAGGAGCTCGATCCTATGAAAGATAGAACGATGAGAATCGTTTTATTAATGCAGGGATAACAGATCAATGGAAGACATATCAGTATAATTCCGCGATTAGGCCTCGTGCGTAATGGCCAATGCAAATTTTAATCTTTTATAAGCAGCGTAGAGTTCAATAATCCTCAGATAAAGTACCATATTTTCTAATTAGTATTTTCCATACGGGAACATGTAACAGTAGGGGCAAACTTTGGTAGTTTAGGGAAGAGACAATGAATCTTATTCAATGGAATCTCTTTGTTGATTAAGATTAAATAATATAAAAATGTCATTGTATATGTAGAAGATGATAGATTGTTAGTATGTACTTGCAAGTACATTAAATGTTAATACTGTTGCAGCTATTATGAATTTATTTATTTTATTAATGTAGAATGGAAAATTTATTATATTGTTTAATTATTTCCAGATTCATCTAGACTGGATTATTAGTATAGTACCATTCCTACAGAATCCTTGCTGATTTAGACTTTTATATTAAAAATTGTGCACGGGTAAATATTTTCTAATGATAAAACTTCTGAACTTTTCGCAATGGAAATACTATTTAAAATTTATTTAGACTGCCAGTTTCACTGTTTGTTAAAAAATGTTGAAATTAGTAAGTCAGAGACATTGCACTATTTGTAAAGTATAATTCATTTAAGACTATAGAGTAAAATCGTATGGTTTTTTTCATAGAGGTAGACACTAATCAGCTGCCATAATCTGACAGTCTTAAATTATTCAAGTTAAACATAGAACATCTGATATAGACAAAAGATAAGTGTAACGAATGAATATTTATATCATTGTGCAATCCTTTAAGAACATAAGCTTCTCATAGAGGAAAAGCTTTGCATTATATTACAAATGTAGTTCAGTGGTACCAAATAACCCTTTTATAAACAGTACAGTATTTTACTAATGCAATATTACTTGCAATAAATGTTTATTGAGATATAGGAATGAATAAGACAATCTTTAATTTTAAGTATCTTCTTAATTTTATTTCAGCGAAAAGGTATTATTTCCATAACAGCCTTTGAGCGCCTCACTCTATGTGAACATGAAAAAACAGAGCATTCAAAAATATATCTCATTGGCATCAACAACCTTGGAATCCAGTAAAGTCGTCCAATAAAAAATTCTTGACAAACATGTTTGCCTCTTTGAAACAAATATTTCCCATTTCAGAGTTTCCAACATCATCATGAAAAAAAAACACAATTGCTATACTATAAGAAAGCTTAAAATCACGTGTGTGTTTTATAATAAAATCCAAAAACGAAATTCTTAGTTAATCGAGTGATTTGAACTCACCCTTGTATATCGATGCTATTCAATTCTTTCAATCTTTGGATCGAACCTTTAGTAATAAACGCGTGAAATCCTCAGTCCAATAATAAAGGCACCGGACTCAGGTGATTAGTCTAAGCACACATATGACACCTTCTCGCTGAACGAGTTTCTGTTCCTGCGAGAAGAATCCCTAATCATCATACGCGGCTGGGGACCGCAGACGTGCACACACAATGCCCGGCTCATCAATAAACAATTTTCCACTCGTCCGACAAATGTCGTCAATTCGCAAAGAGGATTAACAGCGACACGTTCCATCCGTTGCCACCAAAACACGACTGTCACCGTTCGGGTTTAACCGAGGCGGGTCGCGTTGGGCCACAGAAGGGGGATCACGAGTGCCCCGTTCACGAAACAAATTGTGCAAATGTGCTCGAGGAGGAGGAGGAGGAGGAGGAGGAGGAGGAGGAGTAGGTAATGCAAGGTACTTGGGCATTCGCTTTTGTTGGTCGTTAGTTCAGTGGCTCAGCACACTCCAGACCAGGACCAGGTCCTCCAGCTTCACTCCAGCTAGGCCCGATTTCATAATTTTACTTCAGAACTGATCCCTTGGTCACCTAAAATCTGAAGTAGACCTGAAGTAGACCTGGGCCCTGAAAGGAGGAGGAAAAGCATTTTTAAAAGTGGGGAAAAAGGGAAGAGAAGCTCACTCGAGTGACCAATTTTGAGAATTTTGACTCTGTAAGGAAGCTAAAGCTTTTTCAGGCTAGAGATTAGCTGAAAAGAGGAGAAGCACCTGCGGGTGTCCAAAGAGGAATCTGGATCTCCGAAAGAAGAACAAACTTCTCCAGGTTGGAAATTAACCGTCCTGGAAGTAGAAAATGTAGACGAATAGTCAGCTAGGACTCCCAAATTGAAGATTTTGGAAGAAGCGCTCCCTGGAATTAATTTTGAAGCTGATAGAGCTACTAAATTGCTATCGCCTAGTCGCTGTGTGGAATGATGAGTATAATCACTGCTCTGTTGACTGTTGCACGGTAGTCTCGAAGCATTGCCGAGGATCAAGAGGAGATTGATATCTCTGAGAATTTTGATGGAAGCTAAGGAAATGTGAGCGCTATAGATAATTCGAGATTTGAGAGATTGAATCACTTTGATTAGATCGGTTTGCTCGCTCCGAGGCAGATCAGGTCAACGAAGGTGAAGCTGGAGAAAGGAACTGCTATTGCGTGTCCTTCGTGGTAATTAGATGTAATAGAGAGATGTTGAAGGTAAAGATGAAGATCTGAGAGTTCGCGGAGAAGAATTCTCTGAGAGGAATGGTACCTTACGAATTGCAAAAGAAACTATTGTGTTCAATGTTGAGGAAGGATCGGAGGAAGAGGCAATAAGGAAACAGGTTTCTGCGGAAAATCGAGGAAAATTTGAAGAAGTATTTCAAAGGGGAATTTCAATGATTGTCATTCAAGAGTTCGCTCGGAAGATTTTTGCTTGATTATAACTCCAACGTACTTAAATACAAAGGATTCTGGTGTGAGGTTTGTGGAGACTGAAGAGAGACCGAAGTGCAATTTGTTGGGACTAAATCATTCAAAATGGCGCAAACACCGTCCCCGAACGACGAAGCAACGAAGTATGTTTCTATTTTACTATTTAATTAATAATATTCTCTTTCATTTATAATTTGTGTTTAATTTTTTTTCGCAAAAATTCTCAAATTTATATGGTCTTTAATTATATATGTGAAGGATGAAACAGCAAAACTACCTTTGGTTCACTTTGTGAATAGAAAGTGGACAAGGAAAATTCTGGTGCATTGTTTGATTGCCCGATATAGCAGTTTATCTCGCCAGCTCGACGATTAGCAATCGAAAATTAAATATTGTTTAAATGATTCGACAAGCTAATGGTGTGTTTGTGCTCTGAAACAAAACACACTGGCGATATCGACGTCAAGTTTGTATTTTGAATTCCAATGGTGACTCTATGTTTCATTTTTCTGAAATTTTATTTGTCAAATAGTCTGTTCAAAGAACTATACTTATTGCTATTTTTCGGTGGGCTTGGTAATTCGAAATATTAGTTTACAAATGATTATCCTAAAGTGATTGCGGTTATCTTTACTAGCTAAAATAAAAATCTTATCAGTCGTAATTTTCCTATTTTACGTTTGATACAATTTTTATCACTTATCTTCATCTGTATAAAATCTGATGAGTATTTTATACTGCTTTTGATAGTAATCGTGAAGCTATATAATGTTTGCGTTTCTCTGTTTTTTGAAGTGTTTGTCAAAATAAGAGAGATATAAACAATAATAAAGAGAAATAAAATACAACAATGAACGAAATACAATAAAAAACAATATAAAAAGCTGGACTAATAGAATCAAATCAACGGTGAATAGAATCTGAAGAAAGAGTAAATAATGTGACGTATAATTAGCAGCAAAATGTAAACAATAAACTGGAGGAACGACTTTCATCACGGCCAAGTGCTCGTCTCAATATATGCGGAAATGCAATTTATGCAATGCAATCTCTTCGAGTGAATGTTGGCGCATAGACTCGCAGTGACCTTGGGCAACAAGTGTCACGTAATTATTATGTTTCTATCATGTCAGTTTATTGGAATTTGTTTCACGTCACTTTCTGCATATACATGGATCCAGTAATATTATGCATCTTACATTGATATATACATACATGTACGTGGACGTGTGCGTATATATGTGTCAACAATTCAGATAAGAAGTTCGATGAACCATCAACAATTAATTATAGATGTCAATAAATTCTCGCTTTTCTTTGAACCTATTAAGATAAGTATATTTAAGTGATTTGTGACCTTCAATTCTCAATATGATTTTGTTCAATTCTTGCAATCTTTTTCAATTATTATTTTCAATTGTTCGAGCTTTCGAATTTTTCTGATGACATTAGAAATTGTTATATAATAACCTTGAATTTCTTTACTGTGCACATCTTAAAATAGGTATTTATAAACAATTTAACATCATCGGAGCGTTGAAAGAGCCATTGAAAAAAACTCAATTATGCTTACCTCTGATTTATGCTACTGTTGTTTACCGTCCAACGAACGTTTGTCGAATTCTTTCGCTCGTATGGAGCTCTTTAATGGTTAATCGAATGTTATTTAACAACGCAATTGCACTATTGCAAGTTCCTTATCGGCAGTCAATTACGTGTCGAGATAAGTCGCATATGTACACATTAGTATAATTTCTTCAAATCTTGGCCTAACAGTGACGAAGAATCAGTACCGCAATGTTTGCAATGACGCCTACTTGGAACGTCACTTAAGCCGCGACTCAACAATCGTTTATCCAATTTTTTCACTTGTTAACGTTTAAATGAATAATTTAAAATCCATTTTACAACATCGCGAAGCGAAATGATCAATAAATCTTCCGGCTAAATATTTTTCGCGATACTATATGGAATAAAAATTTGTTTGACAAAACATTAAAAAATATATTTAAAATTTTAGACTATCCAATAGGATAAACAATTAATTTTTCGACACTTTTTTTTGACACTTAATAAAAAGACAATTGATTTTTGCCCAGCACTTCAGAAAATTTTTTTAATATTCCTTCGAGATTTTTCTAACCAGTCTATTTATGTTATTCTTTTATAGTCCCTTTGCGTAATCAACAAGTCAAGGTTATAAATAATCGTTTTATCACACCTTCGGCACAATGTTGAGGAAACAATTATATGCAATCACGTAACCAAGTGTCCAACTTTTTCCGGCAATTCGTAGCCATCGAGGTGTATTACCATAGTATTTAGCATTTTTAAACGCATCCTCTAATGATTGCAACATATTTCCAGCATGCGCAAAAAATCGCGAAATCCTCCGTAGGAGCTCGTGATCTTAAAATGGAACGTTAATGACTTTAATGATTCGACCGAGCCAGGTTACTCAACGCTTCATTGTTAATTGATGGCTGTACCAGATTTCAAAATTATTATTACGATCTGATAAATTTTTAACGTTATTTCAAGCGTGCATCTTCAAAATCGATCGACAACTTTAGTCGATTGTTCAAATGATTCATATGGCTGCGCTCAATTGGAATGATTTGCGATAATCATTTCGCCTAATTACCCGTGGCTGAAACACCATAATTCGCGAGCTCTTTATCAACTCTTTATCAAGACTGATTCCTATCACCGAGGAAAGTTCTCATGAATGATGGATCTAGTGGCGACGGAGGATTATCACGATAAGTGACAACGACCGTTTCTATTGAACTTCAGATATAGCTTCAGACGATTGTGCTAGCTTACGTTTGTCATAGGATGGTTTAATTTCTCAGCTGACTTATCACTTCGGAGCTTCCTTCCTTTCCTTCCTTTCGTATTGTCCATTGTTCGTGTCTTCCGATAAAAATATAAAAATTCCGACCTGTCACAGGTGTAAAAAAATTGGCCAACGCTTCATGCGAATTAAGCCAGGATAACAAAGATAAACTGAGGCCAGAAGCTGTATTGAAACAGCTGATACAGGCGTTGCCATAAGCGCGTTACCTAGAAATTGACGTTCTTATTGTTTGTTTTCCATCTTCTCCTTGTGAATAAAAAATACCTCTTATCTCAAAAATTATTGTACAAGAGTATGCAGAAAAATTCCATTAATCCTTTCTTAAATGGTACGATATTTCTATTAATAAATAAAAAATGGCCAAAGTTTTATTTATTATTTTCCAATTATCTCTAATTTATTTCCTCAAGATGCTGTTTTCATTATAACATTGATACTATATATCATTACTAGGCTGCGGATCTTTAGGCAAAATAGAAAATGTTTGCGACACATTCAGCAGCAGCTAAATAAAAATTTCTTTCTTTTTCTAATTATATTTTAGAAGGTGAAATTAAATTTTTTAAATATGTCCATTAGAATCCAATGAATCCATATTGTTTTATGTTGAACAGTAATGCATACATAGAACGTGTTTTAATTATCATTAAAAAGGTAATTCAACGTGAGATATAAATCAACGACTACGACGTAGCAAATCGTCGTCGTCCGTCGTCGCATTAACGGATTAACGTTCCGTCGACGGTTCTTCTGTCTTCTTATCACATCACTGCCCTAATCCCAATAGAGTAGTTTATTAGCTTCCTCTCTCTCGATCCTTGCTACTCAGCAAAGAAAAAATCGAATCGTTCGATCTGCTTGCGGAAAAGCCGACAAAAAGAAAATCGCCTAAAGGATTAGGGACATCGTTGACATCCGACGTCATGCTATTCGCGTGGCACCAACATGATACGACAATTATTATATATTATTATCAAAGAGATTGACAGAATCTCTGAATCTATAAATTGAGAGGTCAGTGGGAAATGCAGGTGAGACTTGGTCAGTGTTTAGCGAAGAAGTCGGTGTGAGGTTGTGTGATGAGGTGGGTTAATTAATTTGTTAACATTACCAAGCAGGTTGGAAGTAGAATTTTAATCTTCGAAGACTTAAGGGGTTACACAACAATGGCGCTCGGAAAAATAGGTATAAAAATAAACTTTTTTTTTTACGCTGCCATTAAGTATATAAAATGATCTTTATTTTACACATATATACAGTAGTTTTATGAACAATTTGCAATATTAACGATTAAAAAGAAATAAAAAATGGCGGAGATATGAGTAGGACCCTCTTTTGGAAATCCTTGCTGATGGTGTACATGATTTCTCTGTTAGGCATCGTCTAAAAAATAATAAATAAATTTTTTCTTATTTATAAGGGTAATAGCTACAATGTGACGTAGGGAAAAATATTAAAAAATTTTTTTGTAGAAATGACAGCTGTTTGAAATAAAAGACTCGAATTTTCATCGAAATATTGCGTTTAAAAAATTTATAACTTTCGAACATGGCAACCTAATCCCAAAAATCCTACGTCACATTGTAGCTATGTATTACCCTAACAAATAAGAAAAAATTTATTTATTATTTTTTAGACGATGCCTAACAGAGAAATCATGTACACCATTAGCAAGGATTTTCAAAAGAGGGTCCTACTCATATCTCCGCCATTTTTTATTTTTTTTTAATCGTTAATATTGCAAATTGTTCACAAAACTACTATATATATATATATATATATATATATATATATATATATATGTGTAAAATAAAGATCATTTTATTTACTTAATGACAGCGTCAAAAAAAAAGTTAATTTTTATACCTATTTTTCCGAGCGCCAGGATGGTGTAACCCCTTAAAACTTAAGAAATAAGTAACGGCATCACGTTCGAATAATCGGGAAGAGAAATTTCAACCGTGTGCAGTAAAGGAAAGGGAAGAACTTCGTTTCACAAGGGAATCGAGAGAGCTACCTGTGCAAACTGGTGCTCCGGGTTACGCAAACCTGGGAGAACGTGCACCGACGCTTATGTAATCGTGGTAAATCGGAATGGAGGGCCCTTTCACGCCGAAAGGATCTGTGTCAATAACAGAGTCCACAACAGTTGACCATGGAATAAAAAAAGAAAACCGACTGATGGTTTCTTAGTCGTCTTCCCAGTTAGCCGATTCGATTCGCTTTTCAAAATACCAGCTGTTTTCCACTCAGTACTGCCACCAAAAAAATAAGAAAAAACTGGCAATTTTCACCTGCATTTTACATCGCCAATATTATTTTTCAATTGAACTTAAAATAATTACTGTGAAGCTACTTGCAGAAGCTAAACACAGAAAACCAAATTAAGATAGATCAGTTTTCCTTTTGAATAATAATTAATGGCATCTCCTCGTTAGGAACGGAGAGAAAAGTTTGCAAGCGGAGCTGAACGGTAACGCGGAAGTGTCGTCAATATCGAAGCTTCGCCAAGCACTGCCACAATGTTCTGCGGTTTGCGCAAAGAATCTTCTGATGTTGACATTTGGGTCTACTCTGGGATTTTCCACGATCCTGATCCCAGAACTGAAGAAGGAAGACTCGGAAATCCCGGTTAACATGGAGGAGTTAACATGGATCAGTGAGTCTGCTAATATAGTCTTTCGTAACAAGCCTGTTATAGTCAAGCAATTTTTTCAAGAGATCAAATCAAACTAAATTTAAAATAAAAGAATAGTTGAGAGCCGTAGTAAATAATACCATACAAGCATCCAATATTTCACTGTAATGGCTTCCATAAATATTTCCTAAGTGAAGTTCTAGAAAATTTAAACTAATCAGTGTTTTCCAATCTTTACAGGCAGCTTGAATCTCTTCCTCGTGCCCATCGGTTGCCTGGTCAGTGGTCCAGTGTCCCAGTATCTGGGTCGCAAGAGGACAATGATGCTGATCAACATCCCCTTCATTATAGCGTGGATCATATTCCACTACGCCACCAGCGCTGCAATGCTGTTCGTCGCGTTGGCTTTGACTGGATTGACCGGTGGCCTCTTGGAGGCACCTGTGATGACTTACGTAGCAGAGGTTACGCAGCCACATCTTCGTGGCATGCTGTCCGCTACGTCCAGCATGTCTGTTATTCTTGGAGTCTTCACCCAGATGTTGAGTGGGAAGCTAACTACCTGGAGAACAGTTGCCTTGATCAACTTGGCTTACCCTGTCACCTGCCTCATCGCTCTCTGCGTGGTCCCGGAGAGCCCCCATTGGCTTGCTTGTGAGTTCTGGGTGAAATTGGATGCATAACAGGGAGATATAGGATGTATTATTTTTGTAATCTAATTTAGATTCCAATTAATCTTGTGTTCCAGCAAAAGGAAAATTGAAGCGAGCAGAAGACGCTCTTTGCTGGCTTCGAGGTTGGGTGAGCCCAGCCGAAGTGAAGGCAGAATTCCAATATATATGTCAGGAGGTGCACAAGCCAGCAGAGTCACGACAGAAGGTCTGGCAGGAGTTCAAGAAGAGGACTTTCTACATGCCCTTCCTCCTGGTCACATGGTCCTTCTTCGTTGGGTCATTTGGTGGTACGATAAGCTTGCAAACCTTCGCAGTGATTGTGTTCGAAAGGCTAGATGCACCCATCGACCAATATACAGCTGCTGTGATCCTTGGTCTTGCACAGCTGGTGGGCACACTGATCTGTGTGTCCGCCATTCACTTCACTGGTAAGCGGAAGTTGAATTTCCTGTCCATCAGTGGCACTGCGTTCTGCTTCTGCGCTGCAGCCATCTACGGGTGCTTGAAGGACAATGGTCTGATCGATGGACAGAACTTAAGGTGGTTGCCTACCACCTTGCTGATCGGCTCAGCCTTCCTGTCTCATATTGGGATTAGGCTGTTGCCATGGGTCCTCGCTGGAGAAGTTTTTCCTGTGAAGGTAACTCTGCGCTGCTTGAATCTGTACCACTCCAATCCTGCGAACAGCCTAGAGTCTACTATAGAGACAACCCCAGATAGCAGCAAAATTTCTATTTTGCATAAAGATTCGCAATCTAGTAATAACAATGATTTCTAATTGTCAAACAGGTGCGAAGCAGTGGAACAGGGGCTGCCGGTTCCATAGGTTACATTTTCAACTCCATTGCGAATAAGAGCTTCCTCTACATGATGAATGGAATGACTCTGGTTGGCACTTTCTTCTTCTACGGCCTGATAAACATCCTCGGTGGCTTGGTACTCTACTTCATGCTACCGGAGACAGAGGGTAGAACCCTCAAGGAGATAGAGGACCATTACTTAGGCGTACAGAGCTTGAAGCACAAACCAAAGAAAGAATCTATAGCTATCAAAGAGAAGTGGGCTGCCACGAACGCGGTTGTGATCTGCGACGATAATGAGAGTAAATTGTGAACTGAAGAAACTTAGGTTAGAGGTGACTGTGGTCCCACCGAATGGACTCGAATGATGTTAGATTAGATGTAACCGTAATCGCTTGCCTTGAAGTTCCTTTTAGAGAGGCAGCTAATTCCTGGTGGTTGTTGGCTTTGGAAAGTTTGTTGAATCTGTTAACAAAGAAAGATGATGCATTGATTTTCAAGGAGCTTCATGGGAACTGTTTTATCTCTACTTTTGATAGTTTTAATATGAATAAAAGTTACCAGAATGTATTTTTATACTGCAAACAGAGAGATTTTTGAAAAATAAAATTTAAGTTGTGTCGAAGAGGAAAATTATATAAAATGGTACTGAGGGACGGCGAAGAGTATCCTGGGACTTAATGATTATCTTTATTCACGTATGTACAATTTCGTTTGAGACAAATCACGCTTTGGTGGACTTCTAATTCTTCTGGATGGGAAGCACTGTTTATCTTGGAGATTTTTCGACCGTGGCGTTCGAGTACTTCCCTTGTGACTTCTTTTGCGATTGATTATTCACGCCTGGCTTGAAGTATTGATCGACCACCTTGAGGAAGTTTTTGTGTCGCAGGATGTTAACGAGATCGACAATTTCCTCGGGCACCTGCGGTAGCTTCAGGTTTTGATTCTTCAGATCGTTGACTTTGCCTTTTCTGCTTTTGTTTGACAGATCAATCACGCTTTGGCATTTTCGTAGGCCGAGCACGTAATATGGACAAAAAAATTAGTTAAAAAGACGTAATTTTGGAAAACAGATTCGAATTTTTTTCAAAAATGTATCTAATGTAAAAATGTTATCATAGAGTTAACATTTACCCGCTGTTTGACTTATCAATTCTACGTCCAGATTGCGACCGCCTGATAAAATGGTCTTCGAAACTGGATTCTGGTTCCAAGACTTGTTTCTCCTTTGAGTTTTTGATTACCTCCTTACGAAACTTGTGATGCGGCATGATTAAAACGTTAATTTAGCAAACTCACAAAAGAAAATATCTTTGAAATTTTATAGGTAACCAAGAAGTAATCAAATAAACAAACAAGATACAATCTTGGCCTCCTATGTGAACAATTTCAGACAATTCGTCAGATTAAAATAATAATCCTTGTAATTATTCTGAATTCTATAATAATTTGCAATAGTTTTAAATCACTGAAATTCACTAATAAACCGCATCGATGCGTCAATGAATTTTAAAATATCCTCAAACGTTTAAAAATTCCTACGGCGATACATTCTAAGATCCAGAAATTCCTTCTAAATTTCGATTTTTCATCTCGATTTAATATTTCTTATCCTCCTGATTCCGGACTCCGTCCGCTCCTGCCGCAGTCCCCGTCGGGGACTCCCCGGCCCTCGATTCGGCTGACTGAGCGCGCTCGACGAGCTCATGTATGCTCATATACGCACGTGCGCAGTCCGCAGCGATGCGTAACTCTTCCCACTCCAACAAATTTCGGTAGATCTCGATCGCCGTGACGGTAATTATTGTTCAATTATTGTTCACGTCGACAAGCACTCCCTAGACGATCCGGCCACCTAATTATTTTTAGTAAAAATAAGTTTTACCGACGATCGTTAAAACAGTGCTCTACTGTGCCGCGAGGATGTCGGATCGCGTGCATAGTCGTAGGCACCGGCGGTATCGGTGATCAACAAGTGTCCTCGGTGGAAGTCTCCCGTGTCCGGATGGCGGCATATTGATGTCGGCCGGGTTGCCCTAAGCGCAGGCGCGGCCTTCCTCGGGATTGGCCTAAGGAACGGGCGGGGGTCCCACGAAATGGTCGATATATTCTAGCTATAGCGGGGTACAGTGGCGCGCGAGGCTTTTACCGAGGCCAGTCCAGTCCAGTCTCTTTAAAGTCGTCGCGGAAACCAACCCCCCGGTCGGTTGCTGCTTTTGTTATTTCGCATTGTCGGTGTACCGTTCTCTGGGACGCAGCCGTGTGTACCCCCTGGAGAACAGGACACACTAATCTTCGTCTTGAGAGCGAGAGCCCGTGGGTGCAGGACCGGAAGTGGCAGAGTGTGCTTACCCAAAACTCGCTGACCAGCCGTGAGAGGATCATCCTTTGCTGGAGGTACTCGTCGCCAACGACTCGTCGGACGGTAACGCGACGGACTCGTGTGCTACCTCTCTGTGCTTCAATCAGGGTGTCCGGGGTACCTCGAGCCTAAACATTTCTGTCCGACCAGTCAGTCCGTCGATAGACTGCTTATTGATTTCTCTCTGTCCTCCATCTCTGTCCTTCTTGCGCTCTCTCTCTCTCTCTCTCTCTCTCTCTCTCTCTCTCTCTCTACACCTCCGCTCTGGGAGAATGGGAGAACCTCCCACGCATTTTTCGCCATCCATTGTTCACCGAACGGCTACACAGGGGTTCTAGCTCCGGTGTTCTATGCACACCACCTGTGCGAAGTCCCAGTGAATTGTCCCGGGTGTAATTTCAAGTAAATCGAACCTGTATGGTCCATCTTGGGCCACTCCAACGGGAGCAATCTCTGCCGAGTCTCTAGCTATCGTCTTTCCTATCTCCCTTGCGAGTCTCTCTGGCCATAGGATCATTTGTCTGTAGCAATGTCTCTAAACTGTGAACTTACCAGAACAAAATTTCTTAGACCGTGTAGATGTCCTGGTATCTTTGGTGTAACTGTTTCTGGGAATCCCAACGGGAGGGTTAAGTGAACGTGACCCTTTGTAAAGTTGGGGATCGGTTGGAGAAAAGGATTGAGAGGTGGTCTTTGATTTTCTACTGGACTAACGGAGGTGGTCAGGTATTTATCGGTCGGAGTTATTGAGGTGTCCATATAGCGTATCGATTCGGGACGCGTTTTCGGGATCCAGATTCGAGCGTCACGATGTGCTCATACAGAGGCTCCATCTTCCGTCTACGCTGATTCCGCCAGCCGCTGAAATCGAAACTATGTAATGCGCGGCGTGGGCGGTCAGGGGTTAGGAATCGATCTTCCGAAAATATTTGCTCTGTTGCCTCCCCCCTCTCCCCTGACAGCCCTCTTCTCCTCCTTCCCCACCTACGCGTTCGCGGCGCAACATAATCGACGAGCGTGCACGATTTTCTCAATGATGCTTCCGCCATTTTTAGCGATTGCTTCCGCTTGGCCCCTGATCTTCCCCAGTCGAAGTAGCTGTGAGGTTGGCTTCTGGGATGTTTTTGTATGATTAGAGGATGCAGATAGTCCTGAAAGCTAGCAGGGTTGTTTTGGGGGCTGTTCAATGATCTAACATCAGGTATCTTCTCTCGGAGATACCGTGAGCCACTATATAAGCTTGATTTCGGTAGCAGATGTCTGATAGATGGGAATTGATTACACAAAACGGTTGCAGATTGCGTTTATTTTTAGTGCTCTAGGTCAGATGAAAGTCACGATGTGATACGGCGAAATCGTTTTGACCTTGACTATTATCCGATTGTAATAAAAAACATGTGACCTTGAGATTATTCATTATTTGCTTTCTGTTTGGACGGATTTGTTCATTTGAGCGGAAAGGGTTCATTTCGTGTTTTTTCCATTGACATTTTTCCCTGTTGTTAATTCTGTGGTGATTTATCAAATATTAAAATGTACATATTGTTTAGAATGGACTGGTCCATTGATATCATTCAAATTGCACTTATCGTCCGGAAGTGCCGTTGGCTTTGGAACTGTAATTAACAAGCCAGACCTAACTTGATGTGCGTCTTATGAATATTTATTGCTTGCTACTAGTTAATGGTGGTAAGTCGATGTGCTTTGTATCTTTATAGATCTCTACATGTTCATTATACTTGGCACATTGGATAGGGTAAATACAAATGAAGCTTGCGAGGAAGTTTAAATGCGAATGGAAGTTCGTTTAGGTTCTGAACTGTTTATTAATTTCTGTTCGCATTAATCAGTTTCCAAAAATACATTAAACAGTCTGGGTGATTATCCATAACAGAATTTCAATAATCTAAAAATACCAAAATGCAGTTAGATCCATCAAAAATCAATCAGATGAAACAAACAGCAGCATAATAATAATAATAAAAAAATAATTTCAGTTTTCTAAAGATTCATGATAGTTCACTTCGAATCCGCGTGACGGCGTTAAAAATAAATTGAACCTGAAGCAAAATCAAAATGTACAACCAACTACACTTTGAAGAAGATTGTTTATTAATTGAGATTGTTTAGGGGTAGTTTTATCCAAACTTTCTCGAGCCAAACACCACGCAGCGGCGTAGTCGCGTTAAACATGCAATTGTGTGCAGCTCGGTGCTGCACAACGACGTTAACATATGGCGATATGATTATCGCAAACCTTGTCCCACTTTCTTTCACTACGGCGCGGCGTTCCGAGAGTGTGCGTGGGTGGCTGACACATTTCTCCCCCGCGAAAATCGTTTCCCGTAGTTTCGATATATAGTATATACCGACCACAGGTTGTCGAACTTCCGGTTTTCCTAGGACCGATACACCGGAAACATGTAAACAGGATTTTTGGAGCTGTGACAAACCCGGGGGGAGACCGTGCTCGGAATTATTGCCAAATTTTTGGCGACCGGTCCGTGTGTCTTCTCCGAGAGACATTCTACAGCTGTATTTTACCAAAACATTTTTCTAAAGTCATTTATTATTCTCCGTTCTTTATTTTTCTCAAATGTTCGCAAATTGGCTTTAATAAAATTCAATAAGAATAAATTTTTATCTTGAACAAAATTCAATAAGAATAAATTTTTGGCTTGAACAGAATCGATAAAATAACTTGGTGAAAGTAAATGTTATTTTTGTGATTGTTCTATCTATGTATTGTGTGCTAATAAAGAACGAGGAAACACACTATCAGGGAATTGATCGTGCATTGAACGCGTCAAGTCGATTGGCTTTTAGCGGGACAAAGGACCTTTTAATTTCTCCTCGTTCGAGCGAGCATCCTACTAGAAACAAGTGAGCCAGAAATGATAAAACGTGAAAAATCTGTGAGGGAACTCTGTGCTCTGTAGTTGCCGCTGCGACTCGAGCATGAAGAGATCGATAAGAACCCTCCCTCTCTCTTCCACCCCGTCGTCGAAAAAGTTCGCAATGTCTGTGCTTTCGCGTCGTTTATTTATAGTCCTCCGTTGCCTGCCACTCATTTTTAGGAATAACTTCAGCCGACTGTCTGCTTCGTGCTCTATAGCACTCTTCTGTTTACTATCTCTATCCCCCTCGGCCCCGTGGCCGCCGCAAACCTAATCATCCGGAACACCTGCGATGCATTTTTCTATTTTTTTTTTTCGGTGCAGCTTTTGCAACTTTTGCAGCTTTCTGCAACAATGCAGGTTATTCGCTGTGGCTTAATTCGTACCTGAAAATTATTTTTGATATTTTGATACAATTAAAAATAAAATGAACTATAATACAATTGGAAATGACAGAAGTTAAATAAAATCAGCTAAAGTACAATTGACAACCACAAAAATTAAATAAAATCAGCTAAAGTACAATTGAAAACCACCAAAAATTAAATAAAATCAAATACAATAGAAGATGGTACGAGGCGAAAGCAAATTTCCAAAATGTTGTGGGTCTTGCCAAATTCCCAGGCCAGTAAATCGATCTTTCAATTTGCAAGCCCGCAGAACTTCCGTCATTATCGGTCATTGCTAATCATTTTCTACTTCCGAGGTGATAGCACACCGTGTCCATGACTTTTTCCGGGGCGCCAGGTGCGGCCACAGTTACCGCGGCCCCACGTGGACTGAATAATGTTCGAGAAACGTAATGACGACCCAATGCAGCTGAGCCAATATATAATATACGTATATTCCAGGCGGCTGGCTGTGCGATAGCATTAAACAATTGACAGGCGTAACGGCCGTAATACCCGGGTAATTGCCGGGTTCTAATTGTGACCAGCTCAGATTATCGCAAACTACAATTACTAGCGGGATATCGGTTACCTGAGAACTGCAATCCCGACTGGAACGAAACGGTTCCTCGCAACACAGTAGGATCCGATGCAATTAGTTACGTGCACCTGCCAGTTTTAATTACAAGCAGCCGACGATTGCCGCAACACCCGCGCCGTCTAATAAATCCGACAAAACAGCCCCGTTCATACGACAAACACTTTTTATCAAGACATCCTATAGCTGTTATTGTTACATGATTTTCCAATTGTTGTGACCATTACATTTATTGTAACAAGGAAACATATTCAGATGAGAATGGCCGATTTTTATGAAACTAATGTGAGCTAAAGTTCTTCGACAAATATTTGACACGTATTTTTTTTTAACGGCAACCATCCACTTCGAAGGGGTGAGAACCGCCCTCAAAGTTGGGAGTCAAAACCATATTTTTTGAGATATCTCGGAAACCAGAGTTCGAAAAAATTTGATTTTTCTTTTTAAAGTGTATTTTTCAATTGGAAATGTAGTCGCTCAAGAATTTGTTAACAAACTTTTTTTTTCTCAAAAAATGTGGTTTTGACCCCTGACTTCGAGGGCTGTTTTCACCCCCACAGAGTGGATGGTTGCCGATGAAGAAAAATACGTGTCAAATATTTTTCGAAGAACTATATCTCACATAAGTTTCATCAAAATCGGCGTGTATCAACTGAATATGTTCTCTTGTAAGTAATAAAACATAAAATTATAATACACTATATTATAATTATAAATAAATTGTAATATACTACATTATATTTTCAAAGAATGTAACAAAATAATTGAAAAATATCATCAGTATTTTCACAGAAAAAATTAGAACAAAAATGTAAAATATTGTAACATAAAATTATAATACAATATATTATAATTATAAAATACTATATTATAATTATAAATAAATTGTAATATACTACATTATATTTTCAAAGAATGTAACAGGATAATTAAAAAATATCATCAGTATTTTCACAGAAAAACTGAGAACAAAAATGTAAAATATTGTAACATAAAATTATAATACAATATATTATAATTATAAAATACTATATTATAATTATAAATAAATTGTAATATACTACATTATATTTTCAAAGAATGTAACAGGATAATTCAAAAATATCATCAGTGTTTTCACAGAAAAACTGAGAACAAAAATGTAAAATATTGTAACCATACAAATAATGGCTCTATCGGTACCGTTTCAACCACTCCTGTACACACACACACACACACACACACACGCGCGCGCGCGCCCGTATCAGGAAACCGCGATAGTCTCGACGTCGCAGAAACTCCACCGACGACGTGTGAAAATTAATTACTAATTGGAGTCCATGCCTTGTCGATCGTTGAGCAACGTCTGCTCAGTCTGACTGAGAAATAAGTCCAAGAACGTCACGAAAAATTCAAAGAAAAGTGAACAGACGGGAATAAAATTGAAATTTTCGATTTTGAATCGCGCGAAGCCGAATAAACATTCTCCATGAGAAGAGGGAAGAAAGAAGGGACGGAAGTTGACAGGAAAACGATGGCCAAATTGAAAAACGAAACCGGAAATGGCTGCAAGATGGCGGTGAAGGATTCGGTGCTGGAATTGCGAACCAGGATGGCTCGCATGATGTCCATAGTTGAGATTGATCCACGGGACAGACTTCCGGTACCGACACGTGTTCATTTCCGGGATGGTAATCTCTGGTTCAGAAACGGTTCGGGATAGTGTTGGTCGCGGACAGGTCCGAACTGGTTCGGATGATCGAAAGTCTTTGGAGAAAGTAATGGTTGTTTTCTGGTTTTTTGAATGGCGGTTTGGGTGTGTTTTTTATAGGAAATATTTGAACGAAATCACTTCTTTGATGGTTTCGTATTTTGGAATTGGTCGTGGACTGGTTTAAACTTTTGAAATTTTTTTGGATTTTGGAGAAACTGCACTGTTTCGACTGTTCGAGGCTTTAGGAAAAATGTTTGTTAATATTTTGGTTGATCGATGTCGTTCAATTAAGAAAAAATTTTAATGATAAAATTTGCAGATAAACGGAAAGTTGTTTATAAAAATGTCGACACGTTTCTGATATAACAGCCATTACTTTCCTCTCATACTGATAAGTTTAGGGGGGTCGTTCGGATTCAAGAGGGTAAGATAGTAAATAAGTGGCTGGTGTGATGGTGGATGTCGAGGCATAAGGATAAGGAACCAATAGCGAGGAATCATGGTATGGGATCGTGACATTCTTGTGGACAGAATTTAGGGTAGACTGTGGTGCAGCGGATCGTGAATTTCAGTGGATTAGGGTAGCACAGTAATCGGGGATTATTAATGGATCTTTAGTCATCCGGAAATGTGGTTTGAGCCGACTGTCCTTGCAGAAGTAGCATGAAATCCATTAATTATAAATGGAAGTTAATTTTAGTATTTATATTATTTTAGTTAAATAATTAATATAAAAATCTAAACAGTATTTGAAAAACAGCATTTTTGTAATAGTTGCGTGAAATTCTACTTCAATTGCTCTAATTCTGGTAGTTCAAGTAGCCTACTTGTAGCAGCTTTTACATAACATGAATATTATCTACTAAAGGAATCCGGTTTTCGAGTGAAAAATGCAAACCGGAAATGGTCGAAAATCTAACCCAAGCTTGGGCAAACTGTACGAATTTTACAATTTACAACCACAGTATAATTATTTATTATACAATATCTGTATAAAAAGTATGTTAAATATAAAAAATTTCGAACCTTTCTGAAAAATCGAACGTTGATAAGACAATCGTATATTCTTTGACCTAAAAACGAATTGGGTTTCTTCAAGACAAAAAGAAACCTGTTTCTTCTCTCACATTTATCTCGCCCGGTTGGCTACCCCTCTTCTAGGGGTGGAAAGATGAAGTGTCGCTTAAAAAAGCTCCACAGAGACTTTCCGAATGGCTTGAGACTTGACGAATGGGGTGCGTGGCGAAAGAAATTCACTCAACTCGACCCTCGACCTTCTTGAAAAACCTCTTTACGATCACGCGCCATAAAACACGAAAGTTTTCGGAATTTGTTTAAAATCCTCGGTCGATAGAACCTAATTATTTAATCCCTTTAAAAACCGTCCGAAAACGTATCCCAATCAAATAGCACCCGTTCAAATTCGATCTAATAATATACACTAGTGAGATAATGTTAATTAACTAGCGAAATTTTTTTGTATGATACCTTTACCATAATGTTCCTGGCAATTTTCTGATTAGAACGAGTACCAACATGCCATAGGTCGGAGTATGTTCGTTCGTTTAATCCACGCTTCAAAAAAAACTCGATTATCCAAAACCGATATCTGAATCCTCTATAAAACAGTTCCAAGTACAATTCATTATACTGATTGTTAGTAGGTTTTGCTTCGTTTTTTATTGTGTTTCTTGAAAATTTATAGTTATCTATTGTTTACAGATGGCGGGCAAGGCTGTCGACGACCCAAAGAAGGAGGCGACGGACCAAAACTTCGACTACATGTTCAAGTTGCTGATCATCGGCAACTCGTCCGTCGGCAAAACCTCGTTTCTCTTCCGTTACGCGGACGACTCGTTCACTTCGGCCTTCGTATCGACCGTGGGGATCGATTTTAAAGTGAAAACGGTCTTCAGGAACGACAAAAGGGTGAAACTGCAGATCTGGGTCAGTGGAACTCCATTGCAACCCTAAAATCGATACACAGACAATCTTCATGGTTTCTTGGCTCTCGCGTCGCTCGGCCTAAATTTAAACTTCGCGCCTCGGACGCCATTTTGAACCCGGGCAATATACCAATTTAAATATACGTAATTTTCAATTCCACAAACGATCAATAAAAATAGGAATCAAATAACAATTTTTTGCTCTTTTTACGAGCGTGTCGTTTAATTAAAAATTTAATTAAACATCAAGTAATTAATTCGTTGATGGAAGGAATATTTCCAAAATATTGCAGAGCATTTTTAAAAGCCGCTAGTTAGACTTTGTTTACTTGAACGAAAGCTAAATATAGGTGCCAAACATTTAACCACATGTGCCTATTCATTTATCACTCCTAGGAAGTTATAAGTTATCATTGCACTATTACTCCTCACTTATGACAGTTCATTGTTTTCCTTCGCGTGAAATATATGCTCACGAGAATTTCACGCTATCGTCCAACAAGTGGATTCTAAATCATTTTTCTACCAAGACAATATTCCTGGAAAATTCTTTTCCAAAAGTTTCCTCGACGTTCTCGTAGACAGAAACGATACTTTGTATATATATTTGGTATAATATATTTGGTATATTTTATCGTGTGCCATATTACCAATGATTCTTATTGGAATAATTGCAAAACTAATGGAGAACGATGATCGTTTCAGGACACGGCAGGCCAGGAGAGATACAGAACGATAACAACGGCCTACTACAGGGGCGCGATGGGTTTCATCTTAATGTACGACATCACGAATGAGGAGTCGTTCAATTCCGTGCAGGATTGGGTCACACAAATCAAGACCTACTCGTCCGACAATGCCCAGGTGATCCTGGTCGGCAACAAATGCGACATGACCGAAGAAAGAGTGATCAGCGAGGACAGGGGCATGCAATTGGCGGAGCAATTGGGGGTGCAATTCTTCGAGACGTCCGCCAAAGAGAACATTAACATTAAGGTATATCGGAGCCAGCACAAACTGTCGTACGATACCGCCCCGATACTAAATATACAGAGTGTCCGAAAAATGTCTTACTTGAAACGGATGATTCCTGACTAGGAGAATCTGTAGGTATTGTTTTAATGTAAAAGGCGGAAAAAAGTGGGTTACATGTGCATCTACACTGTGGCGAGTTATGTCAGTTTTTTTATTCCGCCAGGTTTGTTTACCGAATCCATTATCGCGTGTCGCCGCCATTAGCGGCCGATGACGACGGAAAGGTTGTCGTGTCACGTTTCAACGCTTATTTCCATCCGCAAGGTGTGTGTGTACTGTACCATTACCTTCGATCGGCGCTGTCCTCGATTGCCGCTCATCTGCACCCATTAATCACGCCTAAGCACAACTGGTCGAACCCATTGGCATTGACACATCAATGTCTGCCACCGATCGATTCCCCAGCTTGCAGCCCCTGGGGCTCCGTCTGCCTTGAGTCTGTGCCACTCTTGTGCAGCCAGTCAGTGATCTCGGGCAAAAAAATGCCGTTGCTTACTTAGATTTTTTCACCGAGGTTTGGATCAGCTTCGTCATGTTGGAATCGGTATGGGCTCGTTTATTGGCTTCGTTGGATTAGGTTCATTTAAGATTACCGTTTGGCTAAAAGACAGTTGGTACGAAGCAACATCTAAAGGTGGGATTTCCTAGGTGCGTTTTGCGATACCAGCGCCTCTTATACTCCATTCGTCATACTTCATCTTTCCTTGTCTGCATCTGTCTTTTCGTGCGTCTGCATCTGGTGCAACATTCAGAGATCTCAAAGCGAAGAAACAAACCCAAACGTGTGCGTCGAACAGCTACAGAAAATCGATCGATGCACGTGTTTGAGTTTGGTCGATGCTCTTGCCTCATTCTTCTAAAGTGAAAAACAAGGAAAGATATACCAAATCGCATCGTAGCAACTCAAACTTGTGCGTCCAAGGGAGTTACGACGAATGGAGTATGGATCGCAAAACGCTGCGTCAAAACGCACCTAGGAAATCCCACCTTAACCAAGACCAGTAACCCCTCCCAGAATACAATGCAGCTACTAATTAATCCTCTAACCCTCAAGTTATTATGCAAGATAGGGGTCCCTCATCCCTAAAAGTAGGTGTCGACATGCATGTATATCTTCAGTTTTGAAGAGGAAACTTCACCACCTATAAGTCTCATTACAGGCCACTGACTTCTCCTAGAAGACAATGCAACTGCTGATTAACCCACTAACCCTCGGGTTTATGTAATGCAACATTCTCACCCCCAAAATGAAACATAGGTGTCGACACTAAATGTCGAAGGAGCCCGAAAATGGGCCCGAAAATGACCTAACCCAGACCTAACCCAGACCAGTAACCCCTCCCAGAATACAATGCAGCTGCTAATTAATCCTCTAACCCTCAAGTTTATGCAAGATAGGGGTCCCTCATCCCTAAAAGTAGGTGTTGACATGCATGTATATCTTCAGTTTTGAAGAGGAAACTTCACCACCTATAAGTCTCATTACAGGCCACTGACTTCTCCTAGAAGACAATGCAACTGCTGATTAACCCACTAACCCTCGGGTTTATGTAACGCAAAATTCTCACCCCCAAAATGAAACAGGTGTCGACACTAAACGTCGAAGAAGCCCGAAAATGTATTAGAGACTAATTGGAACCGCAAAACTTGTTTGCAGACGGTGTTCGAGAAGCTGGTGGACATTATATGCGACAAGATGAGCGAGTCCCTGGACAACGACCCGAACCTGATCGCGGGCGGTGTTGGCGAGTCGAAGGGCCAGCAGCTGACCGACCAGCCGACCAATCCAGCGAGCACCAACTGTAATTGCTAAGAGCGCGGGAGAGGCCACATAAACTCTGTACAAGATGAAAGCTAAACAAGAGAGACGGGATAACAGAGGAAGAAAAAAAGTAACCTTAGACGCGAGGGACGCGTGTATGCCTGTACATGTGTGCGTGAACGCGTGGTCTATCTGGTTGGTGTGTGTGTACGCAGCGTGTGTACCCAGTGTGTGCGTGGGAAAGAGAAAGGGAAACCGCAGAGAGAGAGAGGGGAAGAAAAAGAGGGAGGAAGAGGTCGAGTGATAAACGCTGGCTCTAGTTCAAACCCTGTTTGTCGTTCCTTTAACCCCTTGTTCCCGACCGTTCTTCGTTCTGCTCTTTTTCTTTCCTCCTTTCTCGATCAATATATTTATATATATGTGCACATAAATACGTATATATGTACAGGGTGAACCGTGAAGTTACGATTAGACTGCTTGTCTTCCTCCTCAGTCAAATAACACCCTAAACGCGGATATGCCATACAGGGGTATTACTCATAGGGGATCATATGGGGGGTGGGATTGTGTGTGTGTGTGTGTGTGAGACCGGATGATCCATGGTGGTTACGAACATGTGTAAAAACAAAAACCGTAATTGGCAAAAAAAGAACCACTATCGTTCGCGTCTCCGGTGCAGCGAAGCTGACGCTTTGGCCCAAGGTGTTCAAAGGGGACCTGAGATGAAACTCTGTTCCAAGATAATGGTGTCCAAACCAGCCAAGACTGTCCACCGATCAGGACGGTATTAGTGCACAACGTATATATATATATATATATATATATATATTACATATATATATATATATTACATATATATATATATATTACACACTATCGTTTTTTCATTATTTAGGTAATTTTCTTAGAGGGTTGTCTATAGTGGGCAAACGTTGTGATTATGAAAACGAGCGAAATCGGTTCGTACAAGTCAATATACTATACACCGGGATTGTATTCACTGAGGGTGAACACGACGAGGCTGATTGGGATTAGGCGATTCACCCTGTATACATGTATAAATATGTATGAAGGTTGTAGCCTGATTACGCGGAGGTGCCATCGAGCCGATTCCTTTCGGGTCTACGGCGGGGGAGCTCGAGCGGAAATAGTCTCGCGACGAATTTAAACCGATATCATGGCAGGAAGTTACGTAAAAAAAAACCAATAATCTCTGTAAAATGAACCGTTGCTAGGGAGTTTGAATTTGACGCCGCGCGTGTTACCTTTCGCCACCGGTCGTCGGTAAAGCAGGGACCCTCGAGCCAGAGGGTTAGTTTCGCGGTCGATAAGAACGGGAACGATTTTGCCACTGCTAACGGTGGCGGGAAAACTGTCGCCAGGGGATTCCCCGGTGCTTTTTCCATTTGAGAACGGGTTGGCGAAAGGGTCGAAGGACAGCAACAATATTCCTCGTGGGGATTGTTTAAACGGTCCGGTGCGTTCCCTCGAAGCAAATTGGCCCGAAACACTGTTTTCCAGCGTTCATTTCCCTTTTTCCTCGGGGCCAGTCGGGTCACGGACTCGTCGGTATAAATTGCCTCGAGGGAGCATGCTCGGATTCGATAATGATTGTTGTTGACGGTTTCAAGCGCACCTCGGCTCGTAACCGAGAACTTTCGATGCATCAAGCCCTGCGGCCACACTCAGGCAAAATATTGAAAATATTAATACGAACGCCGTAATAACTATATTCGAAAAAAAATAAAACGGAATCTCCATCAACATACGGAATAATTTTTAGAAGTATTTTGCCTCGAGTGTGGTCGGAGCTTTAGGACTAAAGCGTTCAAGCGTGCAATTCATGTGACAAATAAATGTTATGCGTTCAATTGCAGCTCTGGCAACAAAGAAAGAAATATATATCTGTGTTGTATTTAACGAAACGTCGTACAGGTTGAATATTATTTAAGTACTTTTTTTTTATCAATCCTGACTGTCGGGAAGATTCGATTTCAGGTGCGTCCTTCCCAGGATTCCCCGGAGGTGGAGTAACATTTTCCCCTAGATATTCGGACGCAAATTTGCTGGGGGATGGTCAATGTCCCTAGACTATCGCGACAAGATTCACAAAATTGCCAAATCTACAGCGTCGCAGGCTTGGGCACACTTTATTTAAAATAAAACGATAATAATTATGACAACTAATTTATCATTTTTATCTTAGAAATAGCACATAGAGACAGTAGTTGTGTTCGAATAATTTTTTTATTTGATTTAATCGGATCGTTCAAATAAAATAGCAAGTCTTTTTGGTTTGCTATTTTATTCGAATGAATTTAGTTTGAAAAATTGACTTTTTGATAAAACTGCTCTAGGGTTCGTGTTGTTTATGGGATTTGCGGATGACGGGTGGCAACACTGTTTTCACCGATCCTAGAGTCTACGAGATTCCCCGCACGGTAATGTCGACTTTTTCACTGTTTCGAGGCTGTTCTCGTTCGAAGCTGAAACGTCGGCGATTCAGAGCCGATGCACTATTCGAATGATGTTTATTGATGTTCATGATGTTCATGATTTCGATAGTCGGAAGGCTCACAAGAAGCTCGGGCACCTAAGATGTTAATAGAAATTGTCGCGACGGCTGAAGCACGTCGGCCTGGACGATCTAGGGAATATAGGGGAGTCTAGGGAGTCTATGGGGATTCCGAGACGATTGGCAGCTTCCTTATCGGGGATTCCCGCTTTTCTTAGAGCGGACGGATCGGTGGGGCAGATAAATAGAGAAGATTCTGCATTAAAATTCAACAATTTATCACGATTATTGTAACCTTTTAAAATCAACACGCTATTTATAAATTTTTATTAAAACTTCTTTTAGCATTGCATTATTTAATTAACATTTTTTTCTAGAATATATGCATAATCTGAACTAATGATATGATTATAAACATTGTGTATAAAGTGAATTTCAAGTATGAAATTTGTTTAGAAAGTAGTGGAGTTAAAATTATAATTGCGATTATTAGCTGCTGTTATAAACATAAACTGTATATACTAAATAAAATAACGATGGGTTTCTGATAGAGAATTGTACATACAATTTGCTAGTAGCAAGTGATTTTATAATTATTGTTTCTAGAATTGTAGAGACATTAGTGTAATGGATAATTTAAAAGATTAATAAAATCGGTATTGGTAAAGATCTGAAAGTTCAAAATCAAAAAAATAATTTGAATTACTACTCAAAAAATTTCTGACGGTATTATAAATAATTTCCTAAAAATTTGGGGTAAACAACCATTTAATAATGGTATTGTTGATTTGAAGAAAAAACGGATTTCCGGTGGACGGATTGGCCGTTTTGAATTGAGAATCGCGTGGCCCATTTTTCGTAGTGCGGGAAATTGAATTGGTAACGGTTCACTTCTCTTTATTTTCCATTTATTAATTGGAGAACATTCACGGCAAAGTCTCTATTGATGAGAAATGCATTAATTGAAGGGCCGAGATGGTTGAAAGAAATTCATAACCGACTTGGTTTCCGGTTTCTGCAATATTGCAATTTTAACGAATATACATATACGTTCACGCGTGAACATACCATTTTGACAATAGTTTACACGGTGTAGTATTCATTTAGCAATTCCATTGTCTCTGCAGTGAAACACGATTAATTTATTTGAAATTTTAGAAAAGCATTGAGTTAATTAGAAGCTGTTGTTCATTTTATTATTTTTGAGCCCGGTAGAATGAAATATGGTAACATTAAATAACGATTATTTCAGTCAGTTAAAATGAATAATTGCAATCGAATCTCTGTTAGTATTTTCTCATTAGAAAATCACTGAATATTCAAATATTGAACAAATTGGTACTATAAAATAAAAATGATAAACTCGAATAAAATTGTTAATTTTTCCCGGTAACTTCTGCGTTTCGAAAGAACAATATACAAAAAATTCAGAGACAAAAATGTGCATCGACTTTTAGCGTCAATTATCACGGGAAAATATGGCGTCCGATCCGGCGGCTTCAGTCCTCGCCCTATGTTACAAAACTTACTATAGGCAAGCTGCCCTCTGTACATACAGCCATATATTTAAAAAGAAGAAAAAGAAAAAAGAAAACACCTATTATATATATATATATATATATATATATATATATATATATACTATATATATGTATATATATATGTATACTATATGTATACATATATATACTATATATATATACTATATTATATAAGTATATGAACATATATATATATAAAAAGATATACATATACATATTATTGAAATCTGTAATGGAGTGCAATGTAAGCGTTATTTATTCGTGTGAACACAAAAATGCGACAAATAAAAAAACGAAAAACCGCCATCGTGTGTATACTCGAAGAAATTCCAACAAAAAAAAAACGGATTAAAAAACGATGAAACGGAAAAAAAGCAAAAAAAAAAATTACAGATCCGAGAGCAAGAATTGTACGATTATGTATATCGATCAGATCGGATGGAAATAAATGAAATCCTGTGCTGTTAACTGTTCGTTTTGCGATTATGAGTGGAAACCATGTTTCCCGTTTATTTCGAAATAAATGGACCACTCTCGTTTCAATCCTGCGTTACTCCCGTTATCGATGATGAATTCTGCTTTACATCCGCGAATATTACCATTTCTCCTTGTTTTCATTTGGTGCCAGCTTTTTAAGAAATTGAAAAATTTTGCGCTACGTGACTTTACATATTTTAAAATTGACTGTAACATTTCTGTTGAAATATTTAATGCAATTTTTGTAAAACTGTGCAACAGTTTTGTTAATGAATTTAATGCAATATCTTTTCGGAGATATACGTTAAAGAATAATTAATAACGTCAAGAAGAATTTATTTTAATTTAGCCTGTCCCAGATATAGTTAATTAAAAAAATTAATAACATCAAAGAAAGAATTTAATTTAGTGTAGTCTTTATGAAATAATTAATTTGAAAAGCCAATGTAATGTCAAGAAGAATTTAATTCGATTTATTCTCCGTCGGACATTTAATTAAAAATATTAATAATATCAAGAAGAATTTAATTTAATGAATTTTCCATTAGATAGTTAATATTAAAAATCAGTAATGGAGAGTATTAAGGGGTTGGGTCACATCAGGAGTAGCGCATTAGGTGTCTCACGGTCAGATCTACACTAAATCACTGGAGTGAAGTTGCTATATCGAGCTACTTAGGGCCTGGATACGTATATCATTCGAAATTAGTATGTAGGGTCATTCGGGGTGAGTATGTTTCTAGCACTCATCATTACTGAAATAGATGATTCGAAATAGAATGGTTTCTGCATCAAAAAATTTTTGGATCACTGTGTAAAAGTATTTATTTTTTAAAAGTATGAATTATTCATGCCACGAGCAAGCAGAATCAGATTAAATCTAAAATAAATATATAAATGCTGTTACACAAGTAATGAGAATAAGTGTACGTCTAAATAATGTCTAAATAATCATTCTCACAAATAATGATTCTACATTTTTCTGATATCCGTCTGTTCCATAATTTAAGAGAAAGAAACCATAGTGCACGACAAATTCCAACGGGAACATCGGAATATATCAGCCTCGAGCCACAAAAAAAGATCGCTCACTCGATTCGAAAGCCAAGGCGACGCGACGCGACGCGACGATTCGAAACGCATACATTATGACAGAATCCGTGGAGCGAGGCGAAACAGTGAATCTCGCGGTGGGATAATAAACGGTCGGGTTTCCCAGCCCGTGGGAAAGATTATCGGACAGGCCGCGGGATAGAATAAAAATATGAAACCGGTAGAAATGTCGGCCGTCTTTTAATAGTTCGCCTAACCCAGTTTCCTCCTCCGTTTCCCGGCGTTCCACGATTTCTGACAAGTTTGTTAAGGGGCCTCCCTATACTTTAACACTGAACCCACCACCACCGCACAGCGATCAAAATGACACCGGTTCCAGATTTATTATTTACAATTATTGAAATAATAAATATGATTTCGTAAGAAGTGATTGTATTACGCACAAAATCTAAATACAATCAATCTTGTCATTTTTATAAAATGTATTGTATGAGGGATTCATTTTTTTCGAAACGTCGGGATTTTGTAAAAAATCAAATTTTTGGGAACGCCCTTGGGCTCAACTGAAACTATTGGGACGTATACTTGAACTGTTTTTATTTTTTATTTCGGAGCTTCCGTAACCGAGTTAAAAAATCATTTCATCGGTTTTCTACATTTTTTGTAGGACCTTCACATTATTAATCACTGTGTTTATAAAAATTTTCAGGTAACATCCGACACCTCAAAATATGTACTGCGAACTGGTTACAAAAAAAAAATTTTATAAAAAGTTCTATAAGATGTTCAGACAATTCTCAATAACAAAAAATGGCGTCGCTTCAAAAACTAATCATCCACTCGTAAAGGCTCGGTTAATGAAGCACCAGGGGGGTGGATATCGGCGCCACTTAAAATTCCGTGGACGGCTTGGTACGTGGCCGGCAACCATGAATTACGTTGGCAACGTTCCGTGCCCGAAATATGAACCGATAAGAAGTCCTAGGATTTCCCTTCGATCCTCGAACAATTGCTATTTAATTGGGGAACGTTGCGGCCTTTAATAACTCCCGTTTCCTCGTTTCACAGGCTTCGACATTGTCGAGTTTCATTTCGGCTCGTTATTACAATTTTTAAATCTTCCCATTACGAGTTTCGGGTGAAGAGATAAACGTTCAACGGGGTGGTAACATTTAGGGGTAGGTTTTCGAATGGAAAAAATCGTTGAAAGCCCTAATAATTGTGTAGCAGCTTATAAATAAAAACGCTCATAAATGTTTTCTAAAACAATAATTAAAAATAAAAACATAGCAAAACAAAATCTATCAAGGCTAGCTGTAAGAAAATGAAGCTCTCGTGAAACCAACCTCTTCAAATTCCAATTTTTAAATCTTCCCATTACGAGTTTGGGGTGAAGAGATAAACGTTCGACGGGGTGGTAACATTTAGGGGTAGGTTTTCGAATGATTCAATTGGTAAAAATCGTTGAAATCTTTAATAATTGTGTAGCAGCTTATAAATAAAAACGCTGATAAACGTTTTCTAAAACAATAATTAAAAATAAGAACAAAGCCAAACAAAATCTATCAAGGCCAGCTGTAAGAAAATGAAGCTCTGGTCGAACCAACCACTTCAAAAAATCAGTAATAATCCGTGTACCGGTTTCTCTTCGGTAAAAATAATCCTGGATTGATAAAAAGAAGTTAGAATGTCCGACTCGTAGTCTCGAGATACTATTCAGCAAATCGTCGAAGAAGAAGGAAGAGCCGAGCGAAGATGAAAAGAAAAATGTTGGACAGATCGTTCGATCCAATTCAAGGGAGAAGGTTGAAGGACGGTGGGGAGGGTGGTTGAATGGCGAAATAAAAGAAAAATAAAATGCGTCAGAAGGTAGTAGTCAGGGGGTTGCAGCGAGAAGAAGGTTCACCGAAACTGCGAGCCACTCGTTCGCCAGGTCGAGTACGGTCTACGGCTACGGGAAAGTGTATCTCTCAGTTGCGCTTTTCATTGCTGAAGAAAACTCACCCTCGCTCTTTTGTTCACTGACGACGACGTTCACGTTCCTCGAACGTTCATGCTCGGTTTTATACATACATACACGTCGCTACGGTTCCGGTCTTGACCTACACATCTTTCCGAGGTTTCTTGTCGGTGAGCCCCCGGGAAAAAATTGAAAATTCACCGAAAATCAAATAAAAAATTTTCAAATTCGCTGAAACTCAATTGACATCAAACGAGAGCAGGTACTATCAAATGAAACCAAATAAAATCTAGACAATTAAATGGAATGAAATGAAGTCGGACGATATTAAACAAAGAGCAATCATAATCGAATAAAACCAAAAAAATGTAGACATAATCAAATAACATCGGACGAGCGCAAAGAGAACCAAACAAAATCAAATGAATCAAGCTAAATTAAATAAAAGCAGACAATATGAAATAAATTCGTGAGCGTTGAAATTTTAATAAGAAATCGACTGGCCGGCGCGGAGTCTGCGCGCGAAGAAGTGCGAGGAAAGTGCATAAAAATGGAGGAATAAAGTATTTACAGCTAGGAATACACTGTTGTACGTCGGGAGTTTAGGTTCCCACGGGATGTCGGTCGAGCCGTAAAGGAGAATGGAGTCGATTCCGATTCGCTCCTGAAAAGACAAGCTTCGAGAAGACGAAGAAGAACCGCGCCGGAGCCGCGGCAACGAGAAAGGGTTTTGTCATGTGTGTCGATATTTATTAGACTCTTTTCTGCCGACGTTTATCGGCTCCTTGATGCTCGAACGGAGCACGGGAAAAAATGCATTCGCAGAAACGGAGAGATATGATTGACGTCGCTATCCGGAACGGGCTTTTTCCAAAAATCCTTCTTTGACCGAGTTTGCCAGCGGACCGTGGACGGAATGCAAATTCCACGAACTTTCGGCTGCTCGGCGTGCTCTGATAAAACGCGGTAATCTCTCGATATGCCGTAAAATAGATGTGCGAGATACATGCGAAAAACCCAGCACGGACTGTTCTCCATTATAGGCGACTAAAACTTTTTTTAATTATTTTATTGTGAAACATTTGTCAATGTATTCGTGACATTTTTCTCGTTAACATGACTACCAACACGATGCAGTTTGAAAAATCCGTGCTCGTTTAACTCACGATTTAGTAAAACCTCGATCATCCTAACTGGATCAGTGGATTAATTATTCGTGAATTACACGAGTAAATGTGGTCCAAACGGTATCGTGTTTGTACTCGTTTTACCCGCGAAAATGTCACGAATACGTAGCCAACAATTTCACAATTAAATAAATAAAAAATTATTGTCAATAAATAAATAAATAATATCTCGCAATTTTTCTTTCTGTACTAGATGATCTGTAATGGTTTCTCTCGCAATGATTTACAAGAATTGGTCGTGCGACAGATCTTCCGAATTGTTATTAATACCGAACAAAGGGATCTAGAGTCTAGAGTCTCGAGGGAACAACTAAACCGCTTTCGGAGCGTTAAGTTTCTTTGACCTGGAAGACATTATTGCACTCGACTGTGCCCCCGCCCCTTCAAATACGCGAATCCGCTGAACCGTAGTTTAATATTATCCGAAAGTCCCGCGCGCCCTTTCATTAGTTTTTCCACGTTTAATAATTCGTCGCCGTCGCCCGAACGACGAAACCGAGAACAAACGGAAAAAATCACGTTCAACATTTAAACAGCGAAAATCTTCCGGTACTGAGAGTACTTCTTCGGTACTGAGAGAATGTATTATAAACAAAAACACACGCGCCAAAGGTAATTAGCTGCTGCCACTGTGTATCTTTTACTTGAAAGGAGAGGGATGCAAAGATGAAACGGCCGGGGTTTCGCGACCGCAATAAAAATGATTCATTCGCTGGACGTAATGTGTGTTTCGCTAACAGTGGAAAATAAAGAATACGTACGTTCTCAACGTACTGCGGATAGCGAGTACTCGTTGGACAAACCATGAAATTTTCCGTAAAAAGTTGCAGAATGTATTCAAAAATTATGGAAACTAAAATATTCTAATTCGATAGAAACTTGTGAATTTTTTTGTAAGTAATTGATATGTCGATTTAAAATTTTGCATGATTGTTCATTAGTGTTTGAGAGATATTGATGAATTTTTTTTTGGACAAAACCGCAACGCACATCAATTACAAATTATACTATATAATGATAATAATGATATCGGCGCAAAGTTGGATCATTTTAAAACCAACAGCAATTGTCCAATTAATACATCAAATTTTTCGACGTTTCGATCATAATGTTGATCATTTCTAAGAGACATATTTTGCGTCTGAAAAATAAATTTTAGTGTATATAAGTAAACATAGTTAGAAAGAAACTTTTGCGACACAGCCGTGTAAATCCAAACCGGAAAAAAGAAAATAAAATATAACACATACTTGCTGTGACAACAATTAACCACATTGTAGAAAAAATTTGTTTGAGTTATAAATTTTGGACTTTATTCCATGGTGGCAGATATGTAACTGAAGCAAGTGCCAGTTGAACGTGAAAAGGAATATGTCCTAAAGGACGACCTATTCAGTGATTGGTTTGTCGATATCGATCGATGGTGATTCGAACATATATTAGGCGGCAAATTTGAATAGCGTAACTGAAGACGTCTGTTATAATAAAGACAAAATGCGGAAACATTTGCACAAATTATGAAAAAAGACAACATAATTTTTGTAGACAGCAATTAATATCTGCATTCATGGAAAATTGTACTAAATTTTCACAAACAATAATAATCAAGGTTGATATATATAAAGCGAAGAATAAAAAGGAAAACAAAATAATCCCCAAGGTAGAATCCAAACAGAAAAGATTATTATATTGGAAATATCATCATAAATAAACATTACTGGTTCAGTAATGTCGCGTAATAGTCATGTATCTTAGGTGTTTCGTACCTAAGGTTAACGCTTTGTTTTTTAATCATATGAATGGTTTCCAGTAATAATCTACGTTGTAGGTTGGATTCCCTGTCAATAATCTTCACATTATCAAAATTATACTGTTGGTCGCTAATGACCTCGATGTTGATGCGACCTTCATAAAAAAATGATATTAAAAAAAAAAAAAATTATACTGTACAACTAACCCTTGATAACCCTGAAAGGTCTCCGATCGCGGAAATCTCTACCCACCCTGCGTTCGAGTTTTCCGAGTCTCGATGGGGATGGAAGGGAATGGAAGGGGATGGAGGGGGATGGAGGGGTTGGAGGGGATAGAGTTTCTCGAAAGTAACGCGTGCCGACGATACGGGACGACACGAGTCGAGTCGAGGCTCGGCCAGTGGTGCGCGGGCCGCCGTGGCGCGAGTACGTGCACGCTGCTTCCGGAATAAGCGTGCCTCGCCGCGTCACTTACGTGTCCGCGGATTCGCGAGTGCGCGACATACACGTAATTCCCGCGATAGAACTCTGTCGCGCTCGTGTCCTGTATACATCTAGTAGAACTATTTTCTCTTTTGCCACGTGATTTTTCCGACGAGTTTACTTGCAACCCCTTCCTCACTGTGGCGATCCTTCAAGATCTACTCCATAGATCGATTGCTGTCCCGTGGGGGTGAGTTTTGACATTTTTGATATTGCATATCTTTTGTAGTTAGGTTTATAGGTATTTTATTTCACTGTACCTTTGTAACCGTTCAACGTTAACAATAATATTTACCAGCTCGATTTAAAAGATATTGATTCTGATGTTTGAAACAAATGATTTTACATTATCGAAAACACAAAAATTTCATTCGATAATAAATCTATGGGGGTTGCAAAATTGCACAAAGCGCTACACCGACCATTTTCAACTAAATTGAAATTTCTCCAAAATCATTGGAAAAATAATTTTCAATTAAATCCATCAAGGAAAAATCTCGTCAGCTTAAATTCTCCCATCTGAACATTCTCGGATGAGCCGAGCAACAAATCACAGAAAAAAAATCTGTTTATCCGGAGTTGGAATCTGAACCGAATTTGCATTAAAATTGAAACTTGCATCGCAGCTAATTTTTCGCAAATACTCGTAAAATCAGCAACCTCGCGTTCTGTGGCGGGTGCTCGTTTCTTTTTGTTTAATCTTAAATTGTTTAATCTACTCGCGAAAAGCTGTCTCGCGAAGGGAGTGTCAGAAATTTCGCGCGGCGGATTTGAAAGGTTTCGCGACCGCAAGCCAGTTGTAATATGCAAATTTGATCAGGTAAACGGATTGAAACCTTCCACGGTTATGATCCAGATGCAGCAATAATTGGTTTACATGAGAAACCAATTTTTACGGTAATAGGCCGTTATCGCCTGTTATCGCGCGTCATTTATTCTTCTCCGCGAACGATCGCGGAAATGTAAATAATATCGTCGTCCGGGATTTTTCGCTTTGTATGCGGGAAAAATTGCTGGGGAATTGCGAGTCTTGGAAATTCGATGAATTTTCTCGAATCGGGAGATTCAGCATGTGTTATATACGACACGTGCGTGTGTTCGTGGCAAAATATGCGAGCGAAAATATACATATGTATACAGGAACAGTGAATAAGGGAGCTGTACTCATTTTCTTTCAGCTATGATTTATTTTCAAATTTTAATATAGCACGAAGGGAAGAAATAAAATTCATTATTTCAACATAGGGACTTGTTTAATAGCAAATTCATAGGGGTTGCAACTTCAGGAGCAACTCGTGGACTTACCCCTGAAGTTGCAACCCCCATGAATTTTTCCCTTAACAAAGCTGTAATAATTTATTCTACTAAAATTTACTATAAAATTCAAGTTTAGTATAGAAGTAAGAGATAAATCCAGTATTTAAGGACAGAAGTCAGTAATTTACCCTTGAAATTGCAACCTAACCCCATGAATTTTTTTCCCTTAACAAAGCTGTAATAATTGATTCTACTAATTTATTATAAAATTCAAGTTTAGTATAGAAATACGAAACAAATCCTTTATTTAACGAGAGAAGTCTGTAATCTACCCTTACAATTGCAACCTAACCCCATGAATTTTTTTCCCTTAACAAAGCTGTAATAATTTATTCTACTAAAATTTACTATAAAATTCAAGTTTAGTATAGAAGTAAGAGAAAATCCAGTATTTAAGGACAGAAGTCGGTAATTTACCCTTGAAATTGCAACCTAACCCCATGAATTTTTTTCCCTTAACAAAGCTGTAATAATTGATTCTACTAATTTATTATAAAATTCAAGTTTAGTATAGAAATACGAAACAAATCCTTTATTTAACGAGAGAAGTCTGTAATCTACCCTTAAAATTGCAACCTAACCCCATGAATTTTTTTCCCTTAACAAAGCTGTAATAATTTATTCTACTAAAATTTACTATAAAATTCAAGTTTAGTATAGAAGTAAGAGAAAATCCAGTATTTAAGGACAGAAGTCGGTAATTTACCCTTGAAATTGCAACCTAACCCCATGAATTTTTTTCCCTTAACAAAGCTGTAATAATTTATTCTACTAATTTACTATAAAATTCAAGCTTAGTATAGAAATAAGAGATAAATCCTTTATTTAACGAGAGAAGTCTGTAATCTACCCTTAAAATTGCAACTTCTAAGAATTTTAGCTCCAAACAATTAAATCTGTAACAATCCTCCTTTCGCTTCGATCTATCTCAAAATTGAAATCTGGTGAATTCGCGGATTGATCTAACCCGCCGCCATTCATCCAAAAGCGTCGACAGTCGGTATTCAGAAGCTCGAAAGAATTTGATTTTCGGGTGGTTTCCACGAGTTCGGTAAACACGAAAGCCGGAAAGCTTTCGCTCTGCTCTTTCTACGATTGACGAACCCGCTTCGCCGCCGCGCAGTGCCGGCCGGGGGAATAATTGATAGCGCAGACATTGGAAAACCTCCAAAATCCTCCGATCGCATTCGTCACTGTCGAGATTGTTACAGGGCCAGAAAGGCGTATTTGCGAACGAGGATGATGGTACAGGGGAAAAAAATCTGGTAAACAACGCCACGAAAATCCACCGAGGAATCATAATGAACCGTGAAATTCCGGCGCGTAACACGGTCTCTCTCGTTGCGGGGGTGGGGTTTAAGGGCTGTTTACATCACGTAGCCGAGGCTGCCGAGCTTCCTAAAAAAAATGAGGGAAGTGCTTTGTAGCTCGAGGGATCTTTCTCGGGGTAAAATGAAAGCGGTTCCAGCCGAAATTCTTGTTCTCCGAATTTATTTATTCGCTTCTCCGCGATACGAATCAGCGCGGGAAACGGGAGAGAAAGAAATTAAAAATTTAGTGGGAAGCGTCTGAAGGGTCGCTCGAATGGCTGACCTCGATATCATTTTATTTTCTGGCTGTCGAATTAATAATTGAAAAAATGAAACACTGTTCGCGGTGAGAGGGTGAGAGATTCGGTGGAATTTCGGATTTTTTAAAAATAAAACTAATGAACATATCGATTAAAAATTTTATAGGTCAATTTAACAATGTTCGAAGCATATTGTGGAATTTTTGCAAGTGAAAATACCAATTCGTTTTCTGCAAAAGTAACGACATGAGTAAAAATTAATAATTTTTTCACCACGATGACTATAGAATGGCTGCCACTTTCTCTTCTTTCCGTATACGTTACACGAATTTCGCCTTGCTCTCGAGAGTCGCGAGCTGGCCTCTACATCCTCCGCTAATAGACACCCGGCCCTATTTATAGGGACACTTATTTCGATGCTCATGCTGAATATTTAGCGTTGCTAGTTACAGCTGTCCCGCGAACTTCGTAGCAACCTACGGGTACAGAAACACACGGGGATAGATCGGTAATAAATTTCCCATTCGACGTTTCGACTGCTTCTACCGCTCTAACAAAATTTATCAAATGTTTTCTGGGTAACGAACTTATGTATTTCAATACTTCACCCCTCCGAAAAATTTGTTGTTACTAGCTCGATGAAACGTAGTCAAACATAGAACATAGTTGCGACAGAAAACTGTACAAAATGTTAACCCGTAACCACTGTTGATGGGTCAATTTGACCATACACATTATTAATATTTGGGTCTAAAATAGGGTCACAGCGGTTACGGGTTAAATAAAATGACAACTGCAATTTGTACTTCATATACTGCGGTACATCTAGTACACAATTTTGAAAAATATTGTTAAGCAGATTTTTGCATGGTACCGCACGAACAACGTTTCTACATGTTATTCTCTCTCGCGAACTAAACAAGTTCCATTTATTTTCGTTTCTCTAGAATACTTCAAAGAAACGGTTTTTCGTCCGCAGAGCACAGTCGGTCCATTTTCGTATTCGGCTTCTCAAAGACAAAGTCCCCTTATCTTGAAACTCACTTGCGGACGCGCACCGAGTTCGTTCGAGCCGAGGTAGGATTATCCCCCTTTATCATATCAGAAACGGCAGAGTCTGAAGAAGAAGCAGAAGCTCCGAAATCTAAAATCGATTCGACTTTTCTTCTCTTCATTGGAGTCGCCGTCGCGTCGCGTCGCGTCGCGTCGCGTCGCGTCGCGTCGCGTCGCGTCGTCGCTTGGCAGTCACTTTAATTGTTGAGACTTCGGTTTGGCTTCTCTTTTGGAACGTTTTCGACCTCCAATCACTTACTTAGGGTAACTGCACCAGTGAATAAACTGGCACCAGTAAATGAACGATTTTGTATTTTTGTATTTTTTGCTTTTCCATCATTGTTCAATTAATAGAATGTAGTGTTCATTGACTGGTATTTTTTATATTTTTTATTTAACGTTTAATAAAGACAAATAATAATAATTTCATTTTATTTGTGTTCATTTATTTTTGACAAATGAAGTATAGGGAGCCATTTGGCATATATGAGATTCCTTTAATTCACATATTTTTTTTTAAATAAAATATCTTCCTGAATAATTTCTTAAATGTTCATTCACTGGTGCAAGTTACCCTAGACTGGGTCTCCTTTTGTTCGTTCGACGATTGTTATGGAATCTGTATACGTCAACAGTCTTCATTCTGGCAACCTTTCGAAGCAATTTTCTGGAAAAATGGGAACAATTAAAACGTAGAAATGATTATGGGAAAATGTTTCTCCTTGATAGGAGCGTGGAGAGGAGATTGATACCAGAACGCCCATTGAATGTCGGAAATGCAAAAATACGCGTTGTAATTGGACAGGTCCCGCTCTCAAAGGGACGGAATTAAAAATGGCGGACGAGACGGTAGGAGAACTCGACAACGGGGATCTCCCTCTCGATTTCTCGCCGTTTGAATTACAAGGGAAATGGTTTTCCCTTGATCGATTGTGACGCTAACGATAGCCGAGTCTGTTTCGCGGCCGTGTATACGCCGAACCTTGCATTTGTAATCACTTCGTCAACTCCGTGAGCCGTGATTCCAGCGAATACCGGCGAGGATGACATAAATCGGTGCGCGCCCTCAAGATAACTTTGCTTTTATCTGTTGCCTCTTGTTTTCGAAATCCTTGAAATTCCTTTTAACACTAAACCTACCACCACCGGTCAAATCACCGGTTTCTCGTTTTTTATTTTACAATTATTGAACTTTCAATGGGAAATAATTATATGTAAACATCTTTATATCCAAGCGCATATTCTAATAAAAATCACAAAAAATCTATATAAACTCTCTGATGTAATTTACATAAGGTGACACATGCCATCCATTTCTAGAGCTTGGTGGTTTGGATTTCTGATCTGCATTTTGCGTCCGTTTTCAAAATTGTAGTGTACTAATTCGCTAGTTGAAAAGACAAAACTAGAAGATTTAGTTTCAACGTCTTTTGTGGGTTGCTCTTGGCGCTCCAATAGGAACGATTTTCGATGGAAAAATGCTGTTGCGTTGTACAGTAAATGCTTGATTCTTGTCCGGAGCATGGGCACGATTCTTGTCCAGTGCCTACCCACTCCACTGCCTGTCAACACCGAGTCGCTCCGCAGGGCGGCGACGATTGATGTCGGCTCGGGTATATCGGTGTGAACACCACGGCATTGACTCGAGAAATCGATTTTACAAATCTCTTAATTTTCATTATTTGTTTATGGGACTTTCACTACCTTATTTCTGGCATTTTTCTGATTAAAATGACACCAAACGCGATATAGTTTCAATTGTATTTAGTGGTTTAATCGACGGTGAAATGTTTCGGTCGCAAGGAAGGACAGCGCATCGGAAAGAAAGAGACGCGGACAGTCACGCGAACCGTATTTCATTCTGTCCTTCTCTATGTTCGGCTCTCTATTGAATTCTCGCTCCGCGCGGTCGGCGCGATATCTAGACGCAGTCATAAATCAAAAAGCACTTCTAGGCACGATTCTTGTCCATGAAAAACACGGCTGTTGGACAAGAATCAAGCGTTTACTGTATTTTACCGTGGTGATCAACACCACCTCGAATCACCTCTAATTGGTTCGTACACCTAACCTAGATCTAATCTAGAGTTGGTTAATTAATTAGTTAGTTAGAGACAGTTTAATATAGAGCAAGGTGACGTATAGATTGGTCGCCTAACCACGATCGAAATAGCAAACTAGTGAAATTAGTAAACTAGTTACTTAATAATAAATGGCTGTGCTACAGTGTTGGAGATGTTCGACGCAACCGTTTCCGAGGATCGTGCTGGGGTTAAGAACACCGAGCTCCGAAGGTGTGACGAACATGTGTGCATGCACACGGATCACGTGTCCGTAACCGACCGCTCGGTACTTTGCGGATACTCTGCAACGAGAGACGAGTGAGAGGAGAGAGGGACGAGGGGGGGAGTGAGAGCCCGCGCGTTCAGAGAACACAGAAAAGCTATTCAAGAGGGTGCAACGTTCGAATGACCGTCGGACGGTGGTGGAAATGGGATACGACGACGCGACGCCGCGAGACCCACTCTTTCTACGATTTCTTTACCACCCTCACGCTCGAAATGCTGTTTACACCGCGACCAAACTGCTCGCCTCCTACAGAAACCCTTTCTTCCATTGTTCGACGGTTACGACATAACCGGGCACGGGGCCACAGGAAATTGTTACACCCTTAGCACTTCGACTATGTGTGCCATCATTGGTTACTCATTGGCTCCTCGATTCTTTCTACAGACCTCCGAATTGTGTTTGAACAGTCCTCTCGAGAAATTCTCGTTATTGTCATAATAACGAGAAAATTTTTAATTACTTCGATGAAACATTTGCCGGCATGTTCCTGACATTTTTCCGAGTAAAACGAATACCGACACGGTACGGTTCGGATCATATACAGGGTGTCCCAAAATGTCTTCAACTCCCGGAAATGGGAGGTTCCTGAGGTAATTTCAAGCGCCATTTTCCTTGTTTTTCATTAATAACTCCTAAACAAAGCCGCGGACAACATTTTGCAAAAGGAAAATGGCGCTTGAAATGGCCTCAGGAACCTCCCATTTCCGGGAGTTGAAGACATTTTGTGACACCCTGTATAATCGTTCAATCCACGATACTTTCGTGTATAAAATGTGTAAAAATGATCTGAACTGTATCGTGTTTGGACTTATTTTAATCAGAAAAATGTTTTAAGTAAACGTATTGAAAAAATATTTTGTCATTATATGTGTAACGGGGGATTTATGTGGAAATATCGTGCACATCTATACGGCGTGTATCTAGAGATTACTGTGAAGCGGAAATCGGTGCAGTCGCGGCTGGATAAAACGGTCCAGTTTGATCCTGGAGACAGAGGAACTGAAAGTTTCGGCGAATCAGCCGAGCGGCACAGGGGGAACAAAACACTTGCCGGTCTTCCCTGTTCCACTTCGAAATATTAATTTATATGTATACGTGCAGGGAAGCCCGACCGACCCCAATTATCATGCGGATCGGGCTTGTCCAGGCCGCGATCTAATCCGCTCGCGGGATTCTGCGGGTCGATCCGATCAAACCCCCGTAAATCGGTATTCGCGAAATCGCGACGAAATTAATAAAACGCGTTTATTGGTTCCGGTCACGTTTCCGCCGGATGTTACAGTAAATATCTCGAGCTGTACACCGTAAGCAATCTACCACGTATGTACTCGCAAAGCTGCAATTTCTCATCTCGGCAACTAGAAAGACTTTTTCTTTACATTGCACAGTAATCCACCCACGCAAACTGTGAACAAACAATTTGTTTAAACATATTGTAACCTCCCTTTGATATTTTCTATAAATGTCAAGTCATTCCCACTCGAGCTGCTCTAAAGAATAATAAAGTATTTTCTCAGCAGTATCTTTCAAGATAATTGTTATATGAAATATATTTGAGCGTAATAGTTATTGTTTTCTCGGTCCAGAATAGTCGAGGATCGAATAAATTTGGCAATGAACGTGTCAACAGGATGGATGCATGAGCTCATCGGAGAATTTCTTCGATTCGCTTTCGGCCGGCGTTTCCTTAAATTATTTAAGGCCCGATGGAAACTGCGTGAGAATTGCTACCGAATGTTTCGTAAACATCCGCGAGCGTTAAATCGTCGAGATCTCGCTCCTGCATATAAATTCTGATCGGAATCGTTCGGGCCTCGCTCGACTCCATTTCTGTGTGTACACGCGATCTCGACAGAATAATTGACGATTGGAAAGTTTGTTTCGTGTCTAGAAACGGTGCGGACCGTTCGCCTTTAAATACCAAATCGTTTGCGAAAACAATATGTAGCCAGAGCCTGTATGCGAAACCACGCGTCTAGCAAATCCGTTCGAATGTTGTACAAATATGCTTTTCCAAATTTTACAATTCGTATAACTCACAAATATTTCTATAATCAATCTGTTCAGATTTACAATCGTCAGAAATTATAATCAATCTCTATAAAAGTCATAAATAAAGAATGTTTCTAAAATTTCCGTAAATAATTAATATTTTTTATAATTTTTACAATCCAGAAATATTTTTGTAATCATTGTAATCAGTCTTTAATGCAAAATTGAATTTACAGAATTTTGAAGAGTTTGAAAGTGGTGCCATCTACTCGACGCCTGCGCGTTAAGTTGCATGCACTGTCACTAGGAAAAGGCGGTTCCTTCAAATACTAAAACAGTAGCAATTCTTTACATTCAATTTCAACAAGTAAAAAATTATTTTCAAATATTGTGCGATCTTCAAAAATTGTGCCCATACTAACAAATAATTCATAAATTTACATTTAACAATAATTGATGCTATAATTATTTGATTGCTATATAAATAAAAATCACAATAATATAGGAAAAAGCGGTTTCTTCAAATACTAAAACAGTAGCAATTCTTTACATTCAATTTCAATATGTAAAAAATTATTTTCAAATATTGTGCGATCTTCAAAAATTGTGTCCATACTAACAAATAATTCATGAATTTACATTTAACAATAATTGATGATATAATTATTTGATTGCTATATAAATAAAAATCACAATAATATTACAAACAACACAATTAACGAGTTAATTAATGTTTTCGAGATGTAGTGTGTTTCATAGAATTATGCAATGTCAATATATGGTATAATAAATTCCACATTTTCGTTCTGAAATTATAAGTACGGTGTGTATGGTTCTCGGCGAGAATGAGTAAAGCAGGATTATCATAAGTAGGATGAAAACGACGAGTTTTACAGGAAGCCACGGCCGAGTTATTGGAATTCGAAACATTCTGGCGTAAACTAGTTTCGTGACTCGCAAGCATTCGTGATCCATTTGTCATGCAAACGCAGAGGCCAGAAAGTATAAAATTACTTTTCCTGGAATAAAAGTATAATACGCCATGGGGGTAGAGGGTAGATGGAGGGAGAGGGGGGGGGGGAGTTACATTATATCATTCGACCGAGAGGATTCGATTAAATGGTCGGGTGGATGATAATCGAAACGCGAGTCAGCCCAAAGCTCATTCGCAAGAAATTCCTTTCATAATTTCAAATAATTTCAAGTTATTTCTAACGCAAATAGAAACATAACGAACCAACTATAATTATTCAAATGGTTTTGTTATTTATACCATTGCGTGACGGACCCTGATTGATGCGGTCTCTCGTGGCCCATACGGTTTAATTGCAAACGCCATGTACCGGATGTTTCATTTAAAGTAGACCGTAAAAGTTTATTTTTAAAAATTGCCTGTATAAAAATAGGTTTTTGTTATTTACGTCTCGAGAGTGTTGCGTGGATGGAGTCTGACAATTATGTCTGGGTCTCTCGTGACCCGTGATGCTAACCGAAAGGTAACCGCGTTGATTAAATATAAAATTCCGTTGTGTTTGAACAATATATCGAAGCGAAAGAAAATTTGCACAGAGTCCGAATCGAACGAGGTCGCGAACTGTGCCTCTCTTCGATAAATCACGAGTCTGGCCAGCGCGGGCAATTAAAAACTAATCCCGATTCGAGGAGATTAATCTCCAAGGAGGCGAAATTTGATAAGCCATGATTCCTGCCGGTTAATTGTCGAGTAGCACGTGCGACACTGGATCCACGTTTTCACCGAGGCACATTCCCTAATTAGGGGAGCATTCCTTCCGTAGTTGCAACACAGAAGAGAACCAGGTGAGAGCACATCGAACGCGCACCCCTCATCGCAACCTATATTTCTCCAGGGCGCGTCTCAATCGGTTCGAATGTAGTAATTCATTAATGCGCGAGAAAAAACCTTGCGAGAAAAACCCTTCACTTTGTGAACAGAAAAATCCATTGCTGGTGAGCAGCGCCCAATTAAAGAGCAGAAGTCGCTCGAACGGTATACAGGGTGGTCCGTTTAAATAAGAACACCTAAATATCTCTTCAGGTTATTGTGATGCAAAAATTATTTGTTACGTAATGTGCATGGTGTCAATGGACCAAATATTTGGCACGAATATTTTTTTCCGAGGGTCATTTTTTTCGGAGTTGTCAAGGTCATCGATGTTTTTTGGGTACATAACTACATTTTTTTTTGTTGCATCGTGTAACTAATGGGAAAATACATTCAGATATGTATAATAACATGACCTTGAAATGACCGTGATCCTCGAAAATTAAAGTTTTACCTAGAACTGATGTCTATTGAGATCGTAGGCTTTGACCAAGACTCTACATCAAGAGCGTGAATGTAAATAAACATGTTTACTGTCACAATACTGATGATACCTAACGATTTGAAATTCCGATCAGTTTCAATTTATCTATCCGTGTATCGACGTGCTGTTTGAAATGAATTACTCGATGCAAGAGAAAGTTGATATGGTCTTCATTTACGGTAAAGCTGATCATTGTTTAAGGCAAGCAGTTAGAATGTATAAAGACAAATTTCCAGACCGTAATTGTCCATCACTTTCTACGTATAAAAAGTTGATCAGTCATTTTCGTGAAACTGGTACTGTTGTCGAAAAGCGTGTAAGAATCAGAACTGTTACGAACGAAAGAAACAAAATAATTATTGTCGATAAAGTTAACGAAACTCCACAAGTGAGTTTAAGGCAACTCTAGCGTGAAACTGGCATTTCTAAAACAAGCATAATACGGATATTGAAAGAAGAAAAGTTCTAGGTATAACTTTAATTTTCGAGGATCAAGGTCATTTCAAGGTCATGTTATTATACATATCTGAATGTATTTTTCCATCAGTTACACCCTCGGAAAAAAATATTCGTGCCAAATATTTGGTCCATTGACACCATGCACATTACGTAACAAATAATTTTTGCATCACAATAACCTGAAGAGATATTTCGGTGTTCTTATTTAAACGGACCACCCTGTAGTTTCGACAGCTTCTGCCGCCATTTTGAATACCGTGTTTGAACTACCGTTGCCAAACAAATTTTTGCCAACACACAGAATCAACAAGTGGGCAAAATTGATACTACCAGAAAAATTTCTTCTCAAATATCTTGTTTATTTCAATAGAGGATATTGTTTGTCGGGAATCGTTCGGAATTTCGGAATCGTATCTCGAATTCGATGCACGTGTCATTTTTATTCGGCAGCCAGCGGCGAATACGTGCAAACCCGGTGAAACGGTATTAATAAAACCGGATGAGCGTGTGCAAACAATTGGAAACCCTGGGTATGTGCGCGGGCACGCAAAAACCAGCCCTGTAAATACAGCAATAAATTAAAACACGAGGTGAATAAGCCGGGACCGGATCACGAGAACGCGATGACGTTTTCTCCCGTTTCCCTGACTCCGTTCCAAATTCGAGACGTTTTGGCATTTGTGACGGGTGTATTTTTCGGCTCTCGTAAAACAGCTAATTTGTTGCCGAAACAAAGTCGCATATCTTGCTCGACCAACGAAACTGACAAAAATACCACCTTGTAGTCATAGTGTCAAATTAGGGGGATCCCTCAAACCACACGTTCAAACAAAGACAAACGAATCGGTCGTTTAAGGAATTATGGGAAGCGGGTGTAGGGGATTGTCGAGAGGAATATCGACTAGGGTAACCAAAGACCCATCGATCGGATTCCTTTCTTCGTGGAAGAAAGGGGCGGAAAGTTCTTTATGAAGTTACAACACTTGCTCCACTTTTCCGAATCGAACAACGTTAAAGGCTGCGTGGGAATTGGTGTGGGGCCCTGGGGGAATTCCCAGTTGAAGCGGAATTAACGGGAATTCCCTAGGACAAGCATCGAACAAGTGGGGGTAGAGAAGCCGACGAAAACGGCCGATTCGTTCCGGCAAATCGCGTTCGTTTTACTTGCAAATATCGTTCCGAATTAGCATTGCAAAGGGAGAGCGATGCCTTCGCGACGACGGGGCTTTTCGGCTTTCGTCGCGTGGTCGCCCGGGGAAAAGTTAGACTCGACACAAACTCGATAGAATTCGCGAGAGTATATAGAGTACAGAGAGAAAGAATTTCTCTCTTGCAACTTTCCTCTCGGCGCGGCCGCGGTTCCGTTAACGGAGTTAATAACCCGACAAATTTGTTGGCGAACGGTAAATACTGGATTGTAGTTCAGCAAGCCCCGCCACTCTGGGGAATTTATGATTAATTACTCGTCTATTCGGGTCTTCTGGTTCCCCTAATTTTTCTTTGCCTCTGCTGGGCTTCCAACGAAAAAAGTTGTGAAGTACGTACGAGTTGATCTTGCCGACACTTGTGGGTAATTCTGGGGGATTTCTAGGGGATTTTCTGATTAAGAGGATGTTTTTGGTAATGGTTTCCTTTTTGTGGGCTTGGTGATTCGTGAGGAACGGCTGTTCTGAATGTGTTGCGACATAGATTGTAGGAGAAATTTTACAAAAATAGGCGGACCTTAGCGGAGCTAAACGTACACAATTTATTCGACCAATTTTGCCGTGTTGTCCTACTTTTGCAACTTCTCGGATCATCGGTTAACAAAATCGTGCTTTTGGCAGCAGTTCCGGCAGAAAATTCGTCGAAAAACGCGGTTAGGCTTCCAATATGGCGGCGATCCGTCTCCGTGGCCTGTCCTCCGGAAAGTTATATACGCTATTGCGCTGGAAACGGTCGCGTTTCGAGTTTCCACGGCACAGTTTGCCGCGAGTTCGAGGGTCCGGGAAAGTTTCACTGATTGAGTGAATAGAAATTGGTAGAGCAAGGGGGAGGGGTATGTCGAGGAGACGTTAAGGGGGTGGTTGACGTCGCCGGAAAAGCGGGGAGACAAAAGCGAGAATTTAATGCTTTCGTGGCCGCCGCGCCAGGGGGGATTATTTTTATTTGCTATTTCTGTCCATGTGTGTTTTCCGCATCGAGGTACGGTATCGTTGCGTGAAAGGGGTACCGCGGATCGATTTTATAAATAATGGACGGTCGATAATCGGGCAGGGGTTGAATGAAAAGTCCCGGGAAAATTCAGTCAACTTCCGAGGAAAAGTTTCTCTCATCGACTCCCGTGGAGACGAGAGGCTTGAATTAAGTGTCCGACAACCGTCTTCATTGGAATGATCGTTCGTTTTTACACCTCGTCGCGTCTGCCGTCCCTTTTTCCCGTGTCTCGGGCGCCGCGCCGGGAAAAATGGATTTTTCATTTAATTACGGAATTAAGTGGTGCGGCAATCAACTGTTGATTCCCCGGATGAATATTTATAGTTGATACGAAGATTTTTCTTCAATTTATCTGCCTCCAATCTTTATCTGCCTCCAAGCATTTTTATAAAATGATCACAGGCCAGGAACGATCTCTGATTATTATTTTTTGAAAAATGTACCGCCTCTTATTTTTCTTTTTACATTAATACTCGAGGTGGAGGGGTTTTGTCAGATCAAATATGGCGAACAGATGTTCCAGTAGTTGCCAACTTACGAAAATTACACGCTAATCGGTTTTGTACGAGTAAATTGTTGTCGGGCGTTTAAGCATTGTTCAAAAGATGTTTCTCTTGGGAGAGCTAGACATGTTTTCGAGAATCGAGCTCCGTCTAGCCCCGATTAAGTCGACGGAATCTTATGCTCCTGGTCGTTTTTGGCACAGAAAGGTTGGCATTACCCACGGGCAACGACGCGACGAAGGTCGCAATTACAGGGCCGACGGCAAGCATAAAATTAACTATGATCCCCGATAGCCTCGTCACCCTACCGTCTTTTCTGCTTTTAAACATCATCGGATATTGGGTCTCTTCGCCACCTGCCACAAAATTGTTATATATGCAATTGTAACATATGAATTTTGTTAAAGTATCGACGGATAGTTGAATTGCGGTTTCATTAAAGTGTGTGTTTGGAAGATTCCGAGGATCGAAAACGACTAGGACGGGATAACGACGGTTTGCGTATAAATCCGCGACTTTGGCGAACGCAATTTCCGATAATCTGTTTACCCGTGCGGTTGATTTCGAACTTTCATAGAATGGTAGGCGAACATCCCGGAAAATTAGCATTTCAAATCCCGGATCGATACGTGTTAAAACTTCCCAGCTGGAGCTATGCTTGTGTCACCACGTCGTCGATGGAAACTTGTCGATAAATGGTGGAAGTGCTTGGAACGAACGGCAGCGTGGACATTTTTTTTTTAACTATTCGAGTTTAATCGAAAATCTCCATCGTTTCAATATTCCCTGAAAAAAATATGGGGAAAAAATCATCTCTACCCCAGCACGATCAGAAAATTATTACATGCCCCAATCTTATCCGGCTATCCTCCGGTAAACTCGTAAAACATTTCGTGCTGTTCTTATCTTATCAGCTTGGGAATTTCGAAATGCCACACGTCTTTCCACTTCGATGGTAAAATGAATGGGACTTTTGCAATAGTTCACAGCTGCTGAGAATATTCCCCGAACATGCTGAAACACAGCCTACTCTAGTGCTAGCCATGCTGAAGGATGTGGCAACACGGTGAGAGTCCTATTGTATCTATATCTATATATATTATATTATATTATATATGTATATTATATATATATATATATATAGATATAGATACAATAGGACTCTCACTGTGTTGCCACATCCTTCAACATGGCTAGCACTAGAGTAGGCTGTGGCTGAAATATCGAAAAGGGAACTTGTATCTATTCTCAATTCTGAATTTTAAACATTTCTCAATTTTCAATGTACAATGTTCTTGAATGTTCACTTTTCTTTCTTTTTTCTGGAAAGTTGAAGTCTATTTGGACACCACGGTTGCAAGTTGTTCCGGATTATTTGTTTGTAATTCGCCGTGAACAAAGTTCGTGCGCGGACGCAGTTCAAATTTTCCCGCGCGCCCGGGATTTATCGATTTTGCGCGTTGCGGCAAGGATCACCTGTCAAACAGAATACACGCAACACCCCCTGTTGATGCACGCGTGCCGTGCCGACTGCCGAGTATTAGCTTTTGAATCGAGCGGAGCACGTGCGCATAGTATTAGCCGCAACCCGACCAAATGTTCAAATTCTCATCGATCGGTGCGTGTTTGTCAGTCACATTTCAAAGATAGTTCGTTCGGCTTCGTTTACGGTGCCTGTCACACGAACTTCTTCCGCTCTAATCGTTTCGACGTGTTCCTAACCTATACGCCAGCGAGACTACGAAGCTTCTCAAAGATGTCAGCGAATATAAAGATCGGTACCCACGACGGTTGTTTCCATTGCGACGAGGCGCTCGCTTGCTTTCTTTTGAAGACGCTGCCGCGGTACAAAGACGCTGAAATCGTCAGGTAATACATATTTTTCATTTCGGAGTATGTAAATGACGGATTCGGGGGGGGGGGGGAGGCTATAGGGACTATAGGAAAATTTTTGGAAAAATACCAAGGAGCGAGAAAGGAGTTGCCTCTTTCAAGGATGGGGTGTAGAGGTAGCCCCGAGAGCTATTCAACGTGTGTTCATATGGGCAGCTCTTTTCTTGCCCTGGGCATATACTGAATGGCAGGTGCAAAGCCACTCCGGGCAACGCTACATGTAATGTTCACACGCATTGTCGTTACTGGCTGAACACTGTGATAGAGATCGACTGCAGGTTACGTCGAGATTGAGTGAAATAGAATGAGCATCGGACGATTGGCATATAGTGGTAATGCGTGCGAGTGAGGCTTGGCTTGTAGCTGTGCCCACTGGCATCGACGGGTGCCCTTGCCTGTTAATAGGCATGTTGAGCAGCTCTGTCTTAGGCGGCAGAAGTATAAACCTGCCACTGCTTTAGTCACAGCGCAAAGTGAAAAGTTTGCAACGAACTTAAATTTGCTTTTAGATCACGAGATTTAAGTATTCTAAGCACTTGTGATGTGCTAGTCGATATTGGCGGGAAATATGACCCTTCAACGCATCATTATGATCATCACATGAGGTAGATATCGATATTTGCTAGCGGGATTTGCCAGTAGGATGATGGTTTGTTAACTCGGTTTGCTTCATGAATCAGAGATTTTAAGGAATCAGTGAGCACTGTGATAAAGAAACCTGGGTACAATTGGACAATGAAACTGAGTAGTGCAGGTTTGGTTTACTGCCACTTCGGCCACGAGATTATTAAACTATTATTTCCAAACTTGAGTGACAGCGACGTAGAACAAGTTTTTAAGAAAGTTTACGAAACACTTATTCAAGAAATTGACGGCATAGACAATGGAGTTCCGTTATTCGATGGAGAGGCTAAGTAAGTAATCTATCCTGCGAATATTAGAGTTAGTAGTTTGGTCTTCATGCTGTTTTTCTTTCTAGATATCACATTGTCACCGATATATCTTCTCGCGTAGACTTTTTAAATGCCTCGTGGAATAGCGAAGGGGTCGATGTTAACCAACAATTCTTGAAGGCGGTGGAGCTCACCGGCCAAGACTTTCTGCAGCATGTAAATCGTGCAGCGAACGTTTGGTTGCCAGCTAGGTCTATCGTGGAAGAAGCTATACAAAATCGTTTCGAGGTGAACACAGTTAATACATACAGTTGTCGGTAAAATTAAGTGGACACTCTGTAGTTGTAATTTTTAGCAACACTGTTGCCAGCTTCGATTGGCTAGTATGTAGAGACAACAAAGATTTGCAGGTTGATCCGAGTGGGGAGATCGTAATGTTGTCTCGAGGAACATCATGGCAGGACCACTTGTTTAAGATAGAGGAAGAATTGAACATAGAGCCAAAATTGAAGTACGTCATTTTCAAAGACGCAGAGTATCGAGTTCGAGCGGTTCCAGTAAAAGCCTCCAGTTTTGTGTGCAGGTATACATGCAGCGAACGACTGTGATGAATATTGTTTGCAATTCAAGTATGCGATATTGTTTTGTAGAATGTTTTTACCGGAAGCTTGGGCCGGTCTGAGGAACAAGGATCTAGAAGTTGCCAGTGGAATCGAAGGCGCAATTTTTGTGCATACAGTGAGATTTATTGGCGGACATAAAACCAAAGATGGCGCGATTATGATGGCACGAAAGTCGCTCGAAATTGCAAAGGCGGGATCCAGTTAACCGTAAACATACATTTTACACTTATACAACTTACGTTCTGAACACTGATCCACAATGGGAAATAAATATTTTCAACCGACTCCATTAATTTCCTTCGCCCTCTGGATGAATGAATGTGGTTTTAATCGAGATAGTATGGTTCAATGATCCTTTTCAAAATATTTGTTAAGATGATAGCGAACCATATATCGTAGAATATTAAACGGGGATTCAATCTATTCCGTTTTTTCTGGCAGACATATTCTCTGTCTTTGTGCCGCGCCGCGCCGTCGCCGAGGCTTTGAATCCTCGAAAACTCGTTATCCGGTCTCCGAAAGAGCCTCGGTTAATTCGTTTTCCCGATTAAATTCTAAACCGACGCGTATTTGCTATTTTATTATTGAACTGTTCTTCGAACGTTTTTATTCCGCATGGAACAATAAAAGTTGCTCGGGAGTGTTCTATCAACTTGACAATTCTGACACAGCTGTTTTGTTAATAATTACAGATTTTCATGTAAATACGAATTTTTGTAGACTACTCTTTGAGAAACTTCGGGGATACATGAAAGAAAAATATTTTTTCTATATTTTGTTTTGCAGTCTAAACGGCCCCGGTTACGCGAATAATCTACGAACTGCAATTTATTCTCGAAATGAAGGAACGCCGTAATTGCGCAAAGATCTGCGATCTAATTACAGTTCGCGTGATTACGCTGCGGAATACTGGTACCAAGCAGCAGCGGGAGAAAATTCCGAAGCAACAGGGAAACGAGCGTGGAGCAACCGTTGAAGTTTCTTTTAAGCCGTCGTCGTGTCGCGATGACATGATTAAAACACAGTTTACGGAAGCGACGACGGGACAGTTGAGAGAATTTTACTGCAGCCCAACAATTTCGATTTCGTATATAAAGTGGGATAACGAGATGAAGATTCGCGCAGAGGTGGAGAGAAATTTAACGTGGCCCCGTTGAACAGGGTTGATTATCAATTAGGAATTCCGTGATCAGTTCGCGGAGCAGTCCGGGCTTCATTATCAGGCTCTTGCCTGCCGGCTTTCTATCTCCATCCTTCCGGGGTTGCGACCGATGCCATGTTAAAATTATGCGACGACACGTGGCCGCGGTTCGATGAACGTGCTTGACACGGGGTCGGGGAACTGTGTGCTCGATGACGTGGTGAAAACTGGGGCTAAAACACGGGCTGATAAATTGTTCATCGGCGATAATCGATGGCAACTTAAATATTCAAATTTGACGTCAAAGTCACGAACAAGCGGGTTGGATTAATTTTCATTAAAAAATCGTTTGGTACATATTAAAGTGTGTAGTTTCATCTACATGTTCCCGTAAATTTCATTGAAAAATTCGTAAAATTGTAAATTTACCAGCGTGTTTTCCGCGAGTCATGCTTGCAGCAGCAAGGTTCGAGATTTTTGTCAAGTTTCACGAAATTTCATTTTTGGAAAATCAGTTTACAGGAAGTGTAGCTGGGGTCACAACAGTTCATCCCGCACCGAATGTACATATAACACAGGCGGTGGTGAATGAGAAGAAAAACGTCTTTCGATCGCGGCGCGATTTGAATAATTAATTAGCGCCGCGGAGGCTGGATGATGAAATCAAGCGGCACTGTTCCGGTCACTCGCCTTCGTTCATTAGCATCTCGTCTCCCTTTCAAAGCCGGTAACCTAATTCGTTAGCCGTTTGATGCAGCGCGCCCTACGACGAGGGACAAAAATCGAGGGACGGAAAATCGCCATTTTGAAACGGTACGGGACCGAGAGACATTCAAAAATCGTGATACCATTTATTTATCTTACCTCGGTGCTGACTCGATATGCGTGAAAATGTGAGAAAATTGTTGGGCAAAATAAAGGACGTACGAGGGCTGAGCGATTCACTTCAGAAAATTTTTTCGGAAGAAATTTTCGGTCTAATTAGGACTGTAATAAGGGAAGCGCGAGTTCGAGGGGACAATAGAGGAAACGGTTACAGTAACGAGAATCGTTCGATAAGGGAAAAAACTGTCAGGCAAGTTCTCGCCACTCGACTCAACAAGTAACGATCACCGAACGTTTCGCTGCCTACGGTCGTAACAAACGCATCGGGCGAAAAAGCAGCCTCTTGAGGACGCCATCGAGGATTTCTGGGTGCATACACGCGCACAGGAGTGCCGGATAATTGACCGAGTACTCCAATTATTCGCCGGAACCGCACGAGGACCGTCCTCGGCCGATATTCCGACGTGATTTACCAAAAAGTGGAGTTTCCGGTTTGGAACTACAACAATGGCTAAATATAAGTGGCCAATGCCATACGAGTCCAAACACGACACCATTTGGAACATGTTTAGTGGATCCTCGATTAAGGTTGGAATAATCATGGCGTCGCGTCGAGTTTGGGCTCGTTTTAATCAGAAAAACGTCACGGTTACGTTGTTGACAGTTTTATAACGAAGGAGACTTCTTTAAACTGTAGCTCTTAATCGAGCAAGTGATTTTCGACCGGTACAAAGAATTGAAAAAGGCGGAAGAATCGAGTGCTCGTAAAATGATGCAGATCCCCGTAATCCAATAATACAGACTCGCCGGCAAAGTGAACGGGGAACGCTTTGACGCAAAGTGTGTCATATTTATTCAACGAATCCCGCGACTTCAACTGCTTGTTTATCGAATTCGATGCATAAGCTACGATGGACAAATTCATGCGTTCCTCGAGTGCGTCGCTATACCGACGTTGCATGATTGAACGAAAGGTTCTGACGTACTAGACGGATTTTTCGCGGCATTTTCTTCCTAGCGCCACTGCTATTGACACTTCCGTGAACGAAATTGCGAACGAAAATAATGGCAAAAATAGTAACTAGCTGGGTTAGGCTGGTATAGAGGTTTTTTGTAGGTATGTGCTTTTCACGTATTCTCTATAGATTTTAGAATGATCAAATTCGCTAATTTTCTAATTTGGTACTAAAAAAAGATGATCTTCCGTAGCGGAGGATCAGGAGAGGAATTTCTTTGGACAGTGAACGGAGGCGGAAGTGTTGGACGTGACGCGCAATTATGCGAAATTGCTTATCGCAGTTTGCACGGACCGGGGGGTCTTTACGACGGAATAATCGGCACCGTGGCTGCTTTTCTACGGATAGCGTTTCGTTCAATTACTTAAAAAGGTTCCCTCTGCCGTGAAGTTATCAGCGCGAGACGCGAATTTAATATCGAGGCTCTCCCCCCTTTCCCTCGCCGTTTTTTTTTCTCGCGCTTTTTCCCCTTTTGCGCCATAATAATTGCATCATTTGTCCGTTCCGCCGGGACAGATAAGCTTTTAAGGGAAATTAACAGGGCTTTTCCGACGGCACGAGTGGTGTTAATCTTCCGAGATTATAGAGACCTGCCGGCCGCGTCGCGCTGGGCGATAGAGGAATTTATAATTTTGTAATTGAAATAATTGAATAGAGCCATTCCGAGCAGCTCGCCACCAACTGATTTGTTTCCTTTTTCCGCATTAAGGCTTACCGCGCGTCGCCATCTTGGTCTGCGTGGGAGTATCGACGATGGTTAAACCGGTTTATTTCACCTAGAATAGAACTTCATTAATGACGTGTTCCGGTAATACATATAATTCTTCACTCTTTGACAGACGTTTATTGGAGTTTATGAGGGTGATGCGAAACGTGTTCGTTGTGAAAATGTAGAATTATCAAGATAAATCAGAATGTGCGTGGGAAATACAGTCCGAGCCAAAATATTAAATAAAATTCTCTTTTATAATTTCATTACAATGCAGTCTGCATAATCAATTTTTTATTATTACAGCTCGTTGAAAACTGAGTGCCGACGTTAGCATCGGTTAACTGTCCGTGTGGCAGAACATTCGCGGCCACCCTATGGATGAACGAATAAAAATACGAATACACGCGAGGAGCGTTCGGATATTGATTTGCAATTCGAAATTTAAGATTGAAAGGAGGTGCATCACGGGATGGGGCGTCTAGGCAGATGAGATTCGCGTTTGATCCTACTGTGAGAAGAAGGATCGGGCGTTATCTTGATTGATTGAACGACTCCCGCATACAGCCTGTTCTTCGCGCAGCTAATGGGCCACGCGTTTCCCCCACAGGATTGTAACCAGATACATCCTCTGGTAATTGATGACCCGTTGTATTAATATTTGTTGGCCGACACGGGCCGAGTCAATTTCGAAAGAATTACGAATTATTAGCAACACGCGTAACAGAGATACGGAATTAGGAAAGGGAGACGCCACAGAATGCTCGAGTTCCTGAAGTTTACTGTTTGGGGGATTTTGGGGACTTGGAAGTTTGACGCTTGGGGGATTTTAAAGTTCAGAAGTTGGCGGTTTGGAGATTCGAGGACTTGGTAGTTATGAGTTTAGGAAATTGGGGATTTAGGACGTCGTCGTGGACAGAGTTTGGAATTTTTCGAAATTATAAAAGTCAAAGTCTAGGGATTTAATGTTTACTTAGGGATTTTGCTTGGCGCGGTTTAATGAATTGGAAATTTCGGAACTTGGAGTTTATGAATTTAGGAAATTATTATAATTCGGTAAACCCGGAAAATCTAGAGTCAATAGAATTTAAAACACGAGTACAGGAGTTGTAGGAATTTCAATTAAAAGACAAAGTCTAGGGATTTTGCTTCGCGCGGTTTAATGAATTGGAAATTTCGGAACTTGGAGTTTATGAATTTAGGAAATTATATAATTCGGTAAACCCGGAAAATCTAGAGTCACTGGAATTTAAAAAACGAGTACAGCAGTTGTAGGAATTTCAAGACAAAAATTTAACATTCCCAGAATGTATAATCCACGAAATTATTAATTCTGTGGAGAATCGAGGACAGAGGTGTTGGGAATACAGGAACGCGCGGGATATGGGCTCGGGAACGGCCGGAATCCAAGAAACACGGGGCAGGGCATCCCCGATAATCAATAAGATCCGGATAATTTTAATTTACCCCGGACGACGTCCAATTTAAACTAAATACTGGACGCTGAAAGTAGACGTCCGCAGCGCAAATTTGTTTAGTCTCCCCCCCCCCCCGGTCCCACCGGTGAAAGAGAGTCGCATAAAGGGTGCTCGAAACAGGCTTCAGCCAGCGTGCGCATTGAACGACATTCAAATTAGATTTAAATCACCGAGTGAGATTTGCATGGACGCCGAGATCCTTGAACAGGGGGAATAAGAGAGGACGTTTTCGTCTTTATTCGAACGTTTGAATAAGTTGTTCAACCCTGTAAACAGGGATACTCGCGCGCGCGAAGCTCCGTTGAAAATCCGACCTGTAAATGATTCATGGGACGAATATTGCTTAATAAAATCGGTGGAACAACCGTTCAATTGGAGACCGTCAATGGAGATATAAAAAGTGGAGATCGAACTAGTCGGGGAGCAACAAATTGTTAGCAGAATGTTCCCGAGACCAGTAAAAAGCTTCTATTTTTGTAAATTGACCGATGCCTATTTTTCCTACACGTCCATCAAATTTTGTCGTCGGCTGTATATGCGTTACATATTTAAGTGAATACTATATCATCTAGCCCGCACAAATATACCTTACTTCCCCATTTGCTTTCCACCATTTTCTCCTACATCATGACTCCCCTACATATGAGCCCCATAGATGGCAAGTGAATTTAAGTCCCTTTTCTTGATATTGTAGAAATTAGACTTCCGTGTAATATCGTACAAAAAATTAAATACACAATTTAACTTTATTGTAACCACATAAAGCGAAAGAATAGTAATTATAACTTAAAATAATATTCATATTTTTTTCAATAGTGAACAAACAGTAACGTAACGAATAATGAAGTGCCATTATTGTACTGAATTATGATACCATTTTTTTGTGAGAAAGTGACTTACGCCATATGGTTATTAGTGTATTAATAATCATAAGTCACACAAATGATATTTTTAATGCACTACAAGTTTGCTGTATACTATATGTATTAAAGAAAATTCGTTGCTCGATTCTTCACTCGATTCTTCACTCGATTCTTCACTCGATTCTTCACGAATGTCCTGATATTAAAAATTTCTGTTCTATAACATTCGCTGCAATATCATCACTTTGCACTAATTTTAACAGAGACAAATCTATTTTTATATTACGATTTTGTGCAGTACAAGAATCACTATAAATAATTATCTTATCTTTATTACCACCAACAGATTTAATATGTTTAACTAAACATGATGCTATTTGTTGTGATCCTCTGGATGCTAAGGTTTCATCCTAAACATAAAAGTTTCCTTTATATTAACGTAAGTCGTGAATACCGACATTATAACAATACATATTTGTCTTATAATACGCATCAGAAACTGTTAATATTGAAAATGGTAATTAATGCTTTTTGTAAATCGATACTACATACAGAAATATTATTTGAACACTTTTGTAGGATTTGCGTTAACGTTAATTATTTCGAGTAAATATAATATATCACAATGTTACTGATACGGAAGCTAATAAGATACTAAACAGTTCTAGAAGTTGATATAAACATGAATGACCCTCGTCGGTTTTACTAAATACGAAACGATTATCGCGTACACATATACCAGTTTCCTTTAATCGAATGTAACAGTAGAGTAAGTCCATATGTTCCGTGGAATAACGGAGTAAGTCCAAGAGATTGGACTTATGCCATTATTGAAGATATTGTTACAGTCACTTTATTTAGGATGTAAAATTGAATCTTATTTTTTATTAGCATAAAACAAAGTATACACAAGTTAATGTGTTAAATAAAACAAGTATTCTTAATAATTACTATTTCTGTAAAAACCCCATTTTTCGTAATTTTGGACTTATGCCACTTGTCAACTTTTAGGATGTAAAATTGAATGTTATTTTTTATTAGCACAAAACAAAGTATACACAAGTGAATGTGTTAAATAAAACAAGTATTCTTAACAATTACTATTTCTGTAAAAACCACATTTTTCGTAATTTTGGACTTATGCCACTTGTCAACTAAGAGGCTCATATGACAACGCTGCCTCCACTCGACATCAGAACCTCTAGCCCCCATCCATTTCCAAATGCGACCTTAAAATTTCCAATCCCCTAACCGAACCCCTAAAGAAGTTACGATCCTCTAAGAAGACACCCCCATAACCACACTCGTTCCATTTCAGGTGACAGGTGTTTCCTCTCGTCTCCGATCAATGGGAGGCCATTAGCACAGCCGGGGTCAATGGCGAAGAGGGTGTACAACCCGTACGGCTCCGTCCCCAGTTGAATAGTCGCGACTGAAGCAGCAGAAGAAGAAGAAGAGGTGGGGTAGGAGGTGGTGGGAACGGTGGCTCCCGTGCCAAGAAGATGCGGGTGTTCGCGTGGCCTGGCAGCGTAACTCGCGTGACCCTCACGAGCGATGAATCGTCGGTTAGCAGCAGCAGGGATGTTGGCTCACGCGGACCCGAGAAAAGCGGTAGCAGCAGGAGAGGTAGCATCATCATCGTCATCATCATCATCATCAGCGGCGGCGGTGGCGACGAACAAGCAAGCGAGAAAGAGGGCGCGGGGAATCTCACCGTCATCATCGGCTGGGCATGTACGTCATTTACCCGGCGGACGAGCTGCTGCGTTTCTATGAGAATCCCGATCACTATATCGGTCCGGTGTTGACTGGCGAACGCCGGCCCAGCTGTTGTCGGATCCACTTGATCACCGTTACTGATCGAGGCGAGCGGATCGAGGAGGAAAATCGCAAGTGGAAGAAGGGGAAGAGGAGGTACGGCGAACGTGCCGCAACACGGAGAAGAGGCGCGCGGCGACGAGGCAGCGGACCTCCGAACAAGAAGGACACTCGTGCACAGGACGCCGGTACTATGCAAAACAGCCGGGGCGCCGGCGACGACGCCGCCAATCCTTTGAAGGACGTCACGCAGCCCGGGCTCAACGAGCCACTCAAGCAGCACAATGCCGCCACACTCAAGCTCGTGCAGACAGGTGAGTCTTTGGGTCTTGTTTTCTTGTCCGCTCTGCGAGCATCATCGTCCTTTATCGTAATGCTGGGTTCACCCCTGAAGTGATCCGCGAAAATCAAGAAAGTGGTCGAAAATGTAGATTTTATTTACTTATGGGGTTGAACGTGGGATAGGGCCCAACCGGTTATAAGGGAGTTACAAACGTTCCTGATCGAAAATGGCTTGTTTGATAGCTTACCAAGACAGAACACCTTCTGCCCAGTTTTGCCCCTGTAAGGGCCGGTTTATACTGGGGTGTCCGCGGATATTTCCCATAAATTTCGTGCGGATTGACAAGTCCCGCTGTGCCCCTGCTAAGCGTGGCAGAAAAAAAAGGTCACCAAGTGGCAGGAACGGTTCCTATTTCCTCGGTAGTTTACCTAAAGGAGTTGTGGAGCCTATAGATACCTTTTTTTTCTGCCACCCTTAGCTGGGGCACAGCGGGACTTGTCAACTCACACGAAATTTATGGGAAATGTCCGCGGACAAACTGTCCTCGGACACCCCAGTATAAATCGGCCCTAACTCGTCTGTAAGGCATCCACAGGTAGCCAGCTAGTGACTTACGTTACAAGGGTTGAGAAGTGGAAGGTCATAGGGCTCGAAGGGAAGTATGGGCATTCTGTTGCAAGAGAATAGAACGCGGAACTGTATGGAGAACAGTGAATATTGTGCATTGTAGCATGTCTTAAAGGTTTACGGTGTTAGGGATTTAACTAGACTTTGTCTAGCAGGAATGAATGCACGAGTTTGTAGCTTCTATGTTATTGTTCTTCACGATATCCAGGATTAGATCGTTAAAGAGTCACCTGTCACCTGTTTCTAAGTACTTTCCGAAGGCACCTCCTTGTCTAAGGGTGACCCCTGATTTGAATACATTACCATAACGTAAATAGCGCAAGCTTTTCTCTCCTGTCTTTGCCAGTGTGACGTATGGACCCTGGCGAATGCCCCCTCGTGTGCGTGTACCTACACGGTATAAACAGCACGCAGAGACACAATACGCAATTCAAGAGGGGTTTATCGTGGTTCGCCAACAACAGATGTGGGTTCTGTTAGAAAGGCTGACCTTCCCCACCGCAGAACTCCCCCCCCCCCCCCTCCTGTGTAATCCTGAACTGATGAGTATCGATATATCCGCTAAATAAAACACCTCATTATAAATACTCAAAAATTATACAAGTGGATAATTGCTGGTCGATTTCAATGCTGATTCTTATTTGTCGAAGCCGTGTTCGCTTTTTTTTCGAAAAACTATGGAACCTTTTGCATTCTGCACACGTCTTTACTGGTACTTAAAAGCGTTTTTTGTATTAAAAAAAAACTGTTCTACAAGCATCCAATTACGTCGTCGCACGAACAGAGTCGAGCCTGATTATATGTGTACCATGGTCAAACGTTCCCGGTGCACGCGCCTTTCGTGATTAAAGGCTATTTCCCCTCTTATTTAGTAGCTGGTAACGCTGTACGTTTAGGACACCCTGTTGTTTATCATTTCACCGGTGGAACAGGGCGTAACGCTCTCTATTCTGTAATGTGCGTCGTCCAGGTTTCGTGCTGGGGTGCTGTAACTCACCACCAAGACCGTCCTCGAACGAGCCACTTAGGCGCTTCTCTTGCCTAAACGCGCGCTATCCTCTGGGGGTGAATCTCTTCATCCCTTCGGGATCATTCTTGTTCGATACGTATATCCATTTCCTGGTAAGCACGAACGAAGAAACTCACCCCCTAGTTCTCGGCTACTTAACCCTTTGCACTCGAGTCTTTGCACTTTAGAATTTAATTAAAAATATTTTCGTTGCACATAACCTTATTTTCTTGTTACATTTTTAATTTTATTTATGTAAAACGAATGCGTCTACTCGTACCACAGTTTTAGGAATTAATTAAACAGAAGACATTTAATAATGTAGGAATTCTTTTGAATTATAGTATAATAATTTTTAGCAGTGACGAAAATAAATGAAAATAGTTCGACTACATCAAACATTCAAAAATTAATTCACAAGCTAAAACTAAAAATTAAATCTCCATCGCGAAAAGAGTGTTGGGGCGGGTATGACCGCATGGTATCCACCTAAAAAATTGTTCAAATTTTTATCTCGCTGCAACGGAAGATCCGGATGCCCTCGTATTAGGACATCTCCGTCAAACTGGCGAGCTGTGGCCGGTGTTTTGAAAGTTTGATCGCCTCCTAGCATAAATTCCCGAACGGGTTCCACGACCCCTGAATTGCTCTCACGGCGACAGTGTCTACGCCAGCAGCGTGGTCCCGAGATTACTATTTCACTGTTCGCGTTCCGGCGGCATCCTTACAGCCTCCGGCCAGCTCTCGTTTCCCCGCGAATTTATCGTTTACAAGCGTCGTGAAAATCCCGAGCGCCGTACATTAAAATCACGATAAAAAGTTTTGGACGTTATGGCACTGGCTTTTTGGCAGTGGTAACCGGTGCCAAAATGTCTTCTCTTCCGGTCGAACTTCGCGTCGTTTCCGCTCTCTGGCGACCACTCTGTTTCTGTTATAACAGAATCCGAGAACATTTTCTCGTGATATCGTTCGGGGAACTGTGGGCGATGCTTTAATATCGTCGCTGATTCATGGCGGGAAGTCGATAAATATTTCTTCCGAAAAATTGGAACAGCGTCCTGAGCCAAAACTCGCGTGCGTGTTTATTATTAATGGACATTTTCGGACGTGATCTCTTTATTGGATTTTTCCGGATGAACTTGTCACTGGTATACATATGTAGGTTGAGATTTTCGAAGCTGCTCGAATGTCTCCCCAACTCTCAAGGGTAGTTGTAGGATTCACGTGGTTTCATGAATTACGCTATATTTATAACAAAATTACGGATAAATTAATGGATATTCTACCTAATAGCAGCACAAAATTTTTGAGTTTGAGGTCATTTCAAGGTCATAGTATAATACACTGTTGAATTCGCCTCGACGTCAGCAACAATCCTATGACGTCCAAAACATATGGTGCCATTTAAAAAAAGTCAAGGTGACCTTTACATTTTTATGTAAAAAGCATTTTTTCAGATTTATGAATATGCGAAAATGTAGCTCACCAAGTACTGATAAACTTTTGTTTAAAACATTTTTTAATTGCACTACCGGAAATGCCTAAAAAATGGTGACATAACTTAACGCGTAGACCCTGTATGTCTTTAGTACCATATACTTCGAACACCAATGAATACTACAGTACGATATATTATTTAGAAGAGGGAAGATTCAACGTCGAACATCGAACTTTTCTCGCCCCTAATAAATAAATAAAGAAAGAGGTAAAGGGGAGGAATTTTTCTCGGGCCGTGGCCAGGTGTTTTTCCCGGTGAGTTTCCTTTGAGTCCAATCAGGACCCCACGAAGATTAATCATGCCGGGAAATAGGGGTTGCCGGAGTCCTTCCGTCATCGGTCTCTGTCGGCAGCGATTTTATCCCTGCTCGCTCCCCGAAACGTCGAACTGATTAACCTTCGTCGAGATCGATCTTACACACCGGAATCGAGATAATGAATTGGAAAATTTTCAGTGGCCGATGATGACCCGTTTTGTCAACCCTATCATTGGGTGGTTTAAAACCGTTGTTGTTATACTAGTTTCTGAAGCGGTATTATTACTTTAAAAAACCACGATCTCATCAAGCAATTAGGGTAACTGCACCAGTGAATAAACGGGCACCAGTAAATGAACGCTTTTGTATATTTCAACAAATTTTAAGCCGCACGGCATACTAGCGATAATGATTCTTGGGCCAATGGAATATATGACTCTTTTTCGTAGCTGTATTCCTATTGGTTTATAGTGGTCACGTGACCATTAGTTTATAAGATGGCCTATTTTCACCAAGTGCGTTGAGTGTGTGCAACAGAGCTAAATATAGAATGTAGTGTTCATTGACAGGTATTTTTTATATTTTTTATTTAACGTTTAATAAAGACAAATAATAATAATTTCGTTTTATTTTTGTTCATTTATTTTTGACAAATGAAGTATAGGGAGCCATTTGGCATATATGAGATTCCTTTAATTCACATATTTTGTTAAGAATAAAATATCTTCCTGAACAATTTCTTAAATGTTCATTCACTGGTGCAGTTACCCTAGAATATAAACTCTTGAAGCAAACGACTCGGCGAACTCGCAGCTCGGAAGCAACAATTAGTTTATTTTGAACGCCGGTTAGTTAATAGTCCCCGGGAAATTGTGATCCGCGTTCAGGAACAAATTACCGGGAAATCGTTCGCCAGTCAGGAGCCATAATTTCGAAGTAATCGCGTGGTGGAAGAATGAGAGGGAGGAAAGAGCAATGATTACTCGCGATAAAAAAAACGGGGTGTCACGGTGTGTCCCGGTGACACAAATACGCGTCACGCGATCGACGGTCCATTTTCCAACGAACGTTTCACGTTATTGCATTTTATTTTTTTTTTCCCGTGTGGTAACAATTCCGTGCTGTTTCTCTCGCCCCCCTTTGTCTTTCACTCTGTCTGTGTGTGTGTGTGTGTGTGTGTGTGTGTGTTTGTGTGCGCTTGCACGCGAACGATCGCGTTTTGCATCTCTCTCTGTGCCTGTCTTCACATGCGGCGACAGACGTCAGTCGATTGTGCTCGAACGAAACGACAATTTTTCGCGAATCGCTGCCGAAACGCCCAGGTCCCTTCGAAAATCGGTGAAATGCATCATGAAATGGAAATGAAAATGTTTCTGTTCGCGGAAGATTGGATCGGCCAATTTGCTAAATTAATTGCACGAATTTCAATTTGTTACTCGACGTTGCTACGCATTTTATTTCGCTGGCCTTTTCGTCCGGCTTGCAACATACACGATGCACTTTCATTTCAATAAATGGTTGTTATTATTGGAAAATTTTATATTCTCTATTTTGACGAGGCGAATAAGGCCCAATATCAAATGTAAGATGATCATTAGCCAGGGGATTTGATGCATTTACGACAAAAATGAGAAGAGAAAAAAAAGAGAGAATAAATTTTTACATCGCTCCGGTTTGTTGCAATTCTGCTGGAAAATTTTCATTTTGACTTAACCCTTAGCACTCGAGCGGCGAGTCAGAGTCGCCACTAAAAATTGCTCTACCATTATTCACAGTGTTGTTTACATTATTAAATATGGTGCTATGTAATCAATTACCAAACATTTCAGTGTTGTATGTGGTATTATATAAATTTCATATCCATAAAATGAAAAAAAAATCATATAGAATGCAATTATTCTAGGTCGGAAGAAATGTTTAAAAATGTAGTCCAATTAAAATTTAAATAGTGTCAGTCGCAATATTAGCACTGTCAACTATCTCGCTCACCCGATTTCCGACAAACAGTCTCAGTACTAGTCCAAATACTCCCGATCCTAAAACTACACTGTGAACATCGAATGTTCTGCTGAGACCAGTCTCGGCATCCAGCAAAACAGTGAGGCGTCAGTGAGGCGGATGCGGACCGATTTTCGCGGAGTCAGAGACAGACAGAGAGAGAGAGAGAGAGAGAGAGAGAGAGAGAGAGAGAGAGAGAGAGAGAGAAAGAGAGAGGCCAGTCGAATCACGATGTGCATGCTCCCTCACGAGGAAACGAATTCTCCTCGGAGCGTTTCGCAAGATTACATCGAAGACCTCGTTACCGCGGTATAAATAGAGCTTTCCGCCTGGCGTGGATTCAGTTTAACAGCCCCCGCGGTGCAGCGGGTGCGCGCCCGGTCCAAACAATCTTCTGGCTGTCACGTGTGGTGACCTGGATGCTTATTCAGATCATTGGCGCCGGGTCGTCCCTTTCATTGGTCGCGATCCGTCCCCACACCCTTTCTTTCTGCTTTCGACGTCGCGTCGGTGGATATTTAATTAGCGATGCATTCGACGTCGTTTCGGCAAATGTCTCTCGGCGGAATGTCAACTTGGAATTGTAAACCGGCGACCTGGATCGATTGGAGAGAGCCCAAGAATTTAAAGGGTTGCTTTACCGAGTCTTATGGTCCTCGGGCCTTCTTTCAGATTTTCTGTCCCTCAAATCCCCTCGACAAGTTCCCCATCCCCAAAGTTGCAATTTCAGCGTGTCCCGTTTCTCAGAGTTTTCTCGTGAAATCTCGCGGTAAGGTTAGGTTAGCTAAGTCGAGTACGTCCGCCAGAAAGACACTGTGTAGCACCTGTCGCGCAGCATAATCTCGTCGGGACGACAAATAGCATGAGCAACGGCGTGTAGAATCGAGTTAAACTCTCCCGCACCTTGGGAAAGTTTCGTAATGCAACTTTGACGCCGGCCGCGGGAACTTGCAACTTTGTAGCGCTCGCCAAAATGCGGGACAGCCATTTATCGTCGAGATATCGCCCGTACAACGTTGTCGTAACTTGTAGAAACTTTTCTGAAAAAAAAAGAACAAAAAATTGTCTATAAATGTGCTACGGGAAATGTGCTCCAGAGCCTGGTTACATAATGTAGGAACTATTTACCTTTGATCGAGAACTTCACGCTAGCTGCTTATGAATAGGTAAAGGGCAACTCGGAGCTAATGCTGAGGGATTTGCCGAGTGGGTACATCAATGGGAAATAGAGATTGGTTTTCTTGGGTAGACGGAAATCGACTTGAAAATTGCTCTTCTTCGTGACTGAGCTTGAAGAATGCCCCATCTCCTGGCCTGTGTCTATTTCCAACAGTTGGCTGCCCTGCGAAGATCGGTGTACAGGCTGGCCAAAAAGTCACTAGAAAATTCGAATTTGTCTATAAAAGTGCGAAATTTCAAAAGTGTGATTGCATGTTGAGCATGGTCTAGTGACTTTTTGGCCAGCCTGCATTTAAAAGTCCAAAACAAGTTTTCACTAAATTTGAAAATATTTCTCTTAATAACTGGCAGTTGCCAACTGTTTTAGCATCCCCAGGTAATATTTCTCCTAGATAAAATTTAATGAAAGTCCAGAAAATTTTCTACCGTCGTTCTCTTGAATCTGGAAAGATTAAGAGAAATAACATATAAAAGCACTTTACGACAGTGTCGTAGTTCTTTGAGGGTTAGGCACATAAAGTTGAGGTTATGTTGCCGGAGGCAGAATCATAAACAGCAATTGCTCTCAAGAGATGGGCTCAATGGAAACTGTAGAACGTGTCAAAGCATTATATAAAATTCAATTCAACCGAATGCGAGGTTGAGTAAAGCAGACTGTTAAAGCGACGAGCAACCTATTAAAATAAAAGTCCCTAGGGCATTTACAGTCACGCTTCTAAATTAACGGATGCTTTAATTAAAATTCAGAATAGAGTATATCTTCCGTTTCCATTGCGGACTGACTAACAAGCTGCAATTTTACAGACTTTGATAATCCAGCATTAATATGCCCGGTAATGGGTAATAGAGTTTCATAGGAGTTAGACGCAATGTAAATTGACTCCCTTTATGGCCGCCATGAAAGCTTGAGAATCTAGGGATCATCTGTGGGATATTACCTCTAGATTGCGTGCAATATTCTGGCCACAGTGTGACCACACTTTTATTATATTTTTCACGTAAATGACAGTTGGCAGGGAGGAAGAACTTGTCAAATATTTTTGTATATAGTACTGTTTTCAACGAGTTTGTTCCGTTGGGAGTGTCTGCACCTAGCTGGACCCTCCAGCCAGCTCTTCAGGTCGTCTAAGAAAAAACCAAGGGTCAAGAGACAGGCCAAGTAGCTCGGGAGATACAACGTCGAGATGAGGTACACAGGAAGTAGACGTCTCCCACGATAAAATTCTTAAAAGATGATCTTCAGTCATGGTGGAATTTATTGCAATTTTTCTTGCGGGGGTTGTCACCTGCACCCATTTGCAGATCGATATAACTACCCTTATATCAAACACAATTTTTTTCTATCGTTTGTGCTCAAGTTAAAAAATTTAAATTACTATACTTTTATAGACTGATCCCAACAACCCTGTCAAACCTAATTTTTTCATACCGTTCATGCTGGACCTAAAAATGTAAATTATTAGACTACGAAAGACCCTAACATTCCATCCACAACAATTGCCAACCCCATAATCCTCCTATAAACTCCGTAAACCCTCCCAACCATCCCCTATTTCACCTAGCCCGACAAAGCCCGTCAGAAGCCCGGGTCGTCGAACCAGGGAAAGTAACGAATGTCTTTAAAAGACCTCGAATCGTGGTCGGCCGGCAAGGGTGAAACCGAACACCAAGGCCAGGCCCGCCTCTTCCTGAAACCTGGCACCGGGCCGTGACGGTTCATCGTCCGTGTTCCAAGGCCGGTCGAATCTAGCGAACCTTGTCGTTTCGATCCTCTCCTCGAACGCTGCTCTCACCTTCGAAGCGCATACAAGGTATTCCGTTTCGTCGGCACACAAGTGGTGGACAGAAGTGTGCGTGGGTTTTGGGAACGCAGGAAACGGTGCACACAGGTTATACTTAATAAAGGAGTCTGGTTGCCACGGTAACAGTGAGGTGAACGAGCGCCGGGTATTGATTCAGCCCACCTGAATTCAGGTCAGCCCCTGACTGAAACACCTTTCTCCGAGTTACACGCTTTTCCGTCGCGTTCCCGCACACACACACCTTCTCTCCTTCAACTTTTGCTGAATTTTTCCCTCCACGTAAGGCGCACCCAACAGAGTCCCCATCTCAACGTCTGCCACGCGACCGCCATGCATTATGGATATAGTTCATCTTGATAGGGGATGGTACCACCAGTCGCATGGTTCCCCAACGGTCCCCCTAACCCCCTGGCAACAACCTGGCTGTGTTGTATCCGACATCCAAGGTTCGCGTGGGAGTCGAGCAGAGACCCGGGGATCTAGAAGAATAATGAGCGAGGACACGGGGATAGAGGGATTGCTATTGTGACGAGTGTCTCTAGGTACGTAAGGGGTTTCAGATATTTAGTAAGGCCCCGAGGGGTGCACTGACACCTGGATGGGCTAGCTGGCCACTTGTACTGGCTGTGTTTGATTCGGGGAGAGGAGTAGATGTTAGTCGAGAGGGAGCAAATTGTGAAGTCATCTTTTTTGAGGGGTGGGTCTTTGGCAATTTTTTAGAGGGATGTGGGGTTAGGTTGGGTGATAAATTGATTTTTGGTGGTTGGTGGGGAGGTTTGTGTAGGAATTTTTTGATGATAGGAAATGCAAAATGAACGAGGCAGCTTCATCGGATGAGTCATCATTTTAGGAGATACGGTTGAAGTGGGCAGACCACCTTCTTTGGGAATTTTTTAAATTGGACCAACCTTCTCTTTGCTGAATTGATAGTTCTTGAAGATCCCAATTCCATCTTAGACGGTTTGTCCTCGAGCGTATCGTCTCGAGCATTATAAATATTGAAAAACCCATTAGCGAGATTGTGCCTGGGGCTATTTTATTCAAAAGTAACCGTCCCACTGAAGTCTGGTTCTTCCAAAAATTTGTCGAGTCAGGGAAAGTGGTACGAATCAAAAGTGAAAGGTCACCGGGTCAGTTTTGAACGATCGAGTAGGTAGTCAAATTGTAGGAGGTCTGAAAACAAAAAGTAAAACAAAATCGAAAGGTCACCGGGTAAAGTTAACATTGGTACTAATTGTGTAGCAAATTATACGGCCTGTGAAAATAAGAAAAATAAAGAGGAAAAGGTGACTGGGTCACTTGAACGATTAACCCGACAAGGTAGCACATCGTAGCACCTGCGGAAACATGTTTGTTAACAATACAATTCATTGGATAGAAGATTAGAGGACTTGTAAATGTGTGTTGGAGCAGAAGAGGGTCAAGAGGTCACAGCATAGAAATAATTCTCGCTCGGTAGCAAACTATAGGACCTTCGAGACCAAGCTATACAGCAAAAGAAGGAAATGACAATGCTTATTGAGCAACGAGTCTGATCAGCTGGAAGATTACAGGACTCTGGGAACCAGCAATGAACCGAAAGCATGTCCCTAAAACACCCAATCAAAGGGTCCAGGTGTCCTCCAGATTACAGAGGTAGCAAACCCAGGGAGATCCCAAAGAAAGCAGGTCACCAATTTGGTAGAACATGTACCTAAGAAGGGGGACAGGGGACACATGCAGAGGAGCCTTAGGGCCTGCAAACACCTCGAAGTAGCCTGACCCAGACAGACAGAGAGAGAGAGGGGGAGAGCGAGAGAGGGGGGAGCGAGAGAGGGGGAGAGAAAACTATCTTCGAGCCTGTACGCTGGAACGCTTCTGAAGTAATCTCCACTCACAGTCCGGTATCTTTAAATCGAGAAGCTAGGGTAGGAGCCTCAATAGCTCCTGGGGAACTGTGAAACTTCCTTCCCCCCGGCTTCATCTCGGGGATGTTTAACTTCCTCGATCTATGTTTTGAGATTGCCGACGTCAGCTCGGAAGTATCCGAAAACCTCGGAAGACCCTCTGAGAAATTAGCTCCACGGGTAGTCCGAGATCAATGGCGGTTCTCGAAGCCCTCCACAGGTGTCTAGAGATAACCCCGAAACTTTGCCATAGGTCGTCACAGCTCTGATAGAGTCGTTTGTGTTCCGTCGATAAACTCGTACCTCTCGGAAAATCCCTATACGACGCCTGAAACTAGGATTCCCAACATTTTCCCCTAGGAACCTCAAACTTCCCAATTTAACTGTATTCGTGGACTTTTGCTGGCTCGTCCAGAGGACACTGACGTTACTGGGAAGTGTCTAGTGAAATTCAAGACCGTCGTCGATTCGATTAATGGCGGTCCCGGGCAGACATCTGTTTGACGAGCGGTCGCTCGATGGAAATCGATCGTAGGGGGAAGGACTGCCGCGCGAAATACCGCTTAATTGCTGTCGCCATTATCGTTCACGGATCGATGAACATTTACGAGTACGACAGCGTCGCTTATCGAGCAATCGTGGTCGGGGATCTCGTTCGATCCCGAATCGTGAATGCGTTATCATCGAGCGGGGGGGTAGTTGGAATTGTTCGTCGCTGGTATGGGGTCGTTAAAAAGTCCTGGCCGAGCTGCCTCGTTATTGTCGGCAATTTTACAACTACTTCAACGGCCGCGGACGTCTATGAAAACGCAAACGTAATCGTCGAGAGGCGCCGACTCTGAAAGCATCGGTGTGCAACGGGACGGAACAAGGAAATGGCTGGTCAAAGTGTCTCGCGGGTTGCCAGCTTGCTCGTCGTGTTCAGATGTCCCTAAGGCCTTGCTGGTATAATATTCGGGACCTTTTACTCCTCGTTATTCTGCGTGAAAATTCCTCCAGAGCCGCCTATGTAACTCTTGACTCCTCTAGACACGATTTTCAGAACATGTGCGAATATCACCAGATGCTTAGTTAGTAACTTTGGCGTCCTCGTCTTTTGCTAGAATAATACATACTTTAAATAATAAAATAAAATAATATAAATAATAAAATAATACAAAGAATAATACATACTTTAAAAGAATTTTTATTTAAAAAAATTTTTTATAAATCTCAACGTGTGTGTCTTCGCGACGCGCACGAACGACGAACAATTTGTCAATTACCGTGGAATAGCCGTGGAAACGTGGACAAATTGCTGACGGCTTCTAAAAATGGCGATTCCGGGGCCGGAAGCCGCGGACGCGCGAGACCGCGACGGGGTTTCAGCTTACATGGAAACTCGATTAAACGGTACGGCGAAATAACGTCATTAAATAATACCATTACGGTCGCCGGTGGTCTCTGATAAATCAATTGGCCGGCACGGTAACAGGTATCATTTGACAGGGCGGCGTTGAAATTTCGTTACGATTACAGGTCCCCGTGGAAATTCCCCCCCTATCCCCTTGGAATTCGAACTCGTCCCCCTTTCACGGTGGTTGGTCGAATTTTGAAGGGAAACGCCGGCGGGAAATTGAATTCCGACCGAGGAACCGGAAAAGAAGATACTACATCGGTCATTACTCTCCTGGGGTATTGTGTATTTACGTACCCGTCGCGCTCCACGTATCTTTCTGGGGACGTACGATCATTTCGAATACGTTCGACGTGGCCTCGCTTTATTTCCTAGGCGATAAACTGCCGTTCGTTTCATTTATTATTCGTTAGCACTGGAGAAACGTCTGAAAAATTGATTGGGAGCAGCCTGCGGACCGGTTCACCGAATTCAGTTCGAATTTCCCGCCTTGTAAGAGTGGCCGGGGAAGCCCCCGATGAAAACTTCAAGAAAGTCGGTATTTTATGGTTTTAATCAGTAGTAGTGTGTACAGAGATTGTATTTTCAAAGTTTCGCGCATAAATTCCGAGCAGTTACGCAGATTCTCCTTCATCTAGAATTACTACGTTGACAAACCTCTATGGCCTCTATTTTTTCAGATGTAATAGTGATTTTTTGTACTTGTAGTTTTAAGCTATTCATATTTAGTTAGAATTCTGTCCAAATTTCGGCCAGATTTCTAGGGTATTCTAGGGAAATTCTAGGGACAAATCCTGAAAAGTCAAACAGGGATACCAACAATATAAATTGTCTGGCTGTTCTAGGGGAAATTGGAAGCGACAACGATGTTCTAAATAAAAAGAGAATGCTAGGGCAAGGGGTCAGTCGTGGCGGTAGAAGTTCATCTATCAGGATTGCAGGTTAGGTCTGCGGTTGATTGGATGCAGGGTAGCTAGAACTTCGATCAAGGATCGACTGTTCGAGCTTCTGGCCGGGGTTGCAATCGTTGTCGGGTGGTAATTTTAGCCGAAAGCTGTCGTGCCTCATCCTTGATATCGTCGTGGGGACCAAAACACGCCTACGGGTGTCGTGACGGTGACAATAATTATAGATGGCATGACGAAATTCTCATTGGCCGCTGGGGGCTAGCCGGAAACGGGAGAGTTGCCCTTGAAACAGGCTTAGGATCTCTGATTTATGTTGGCTGGAGTAGCAGCATCAAATCACTTTTAACCGAGCTATCTGGGGATTACTATAATATCATTAGGCTTTAAATTCTTTGAAATTTAGTTTTTAGGTTGTGTTGATATTAGAGGTTAGCTTATGGTTACAAGTTGGGAGCCATGGGGTATAAAAAGATTGAAATGTGAATGTCTATAGAAGACATAGACAGGCTTAGGGTGTCACACGAAGTTCTTAGATGGACTTACGTGGACTTTGCGACCTCGCATTGACTCTAGATCACGCAGGACACGTGTAAAGGCTAACTACCGCCAAGCTGTATAGTTTTGATACTTATGCGCACTTGTACCGATCCGCAAACAGTTCTAGGTCACCTGTGAGTGGCGCAAAAGTTTCTGTGTAGAGGACAATTTATCGAGACCTAGAACTCTGGACAGTTCCTTGTTCGCTGGCACCAAAGGCTTTTCAAGGACCTAAACGTGTACGGGACTTTGAGTGCTTGTAAGCTACTGGAATCGATTAGACTCGTGAACATCCTAATTGTGGACACCATACAATTTTCTGAAGGTCTACGGTCGGGGGCAAAATTAATTGGCCACCCTTTGAAACTAATAATTTTTAAAAAATTTGATCATACGACTTGAGGTGTTAGGTCTGGGTTAGTATTTTTAAAAATTGTTAACCACATGTCTAAACAGTTGTATCTAACTCTGTTAATGGTTCAAATCTTACCGACACCTGTGTGACATTTAGATTAGCTTTGGGTGTCGTCAGACCACCTGTAGGTCTGCTAAAGCCTTAAATATACTTGGTCTAATCTCTCTGACACTGTCACTCTCGGTCGCGCAGATAACAACAAATAATTTAAGCAGTTGACATAAATAATAGGATGACGAACTTCTGTATACGATCAGAGCCCCTTAAGTATCGAATTGAATGACAAATTGTTCTAGTCGTTTCTAACTTGTGAATTTAGTATTACCATACTTTTAAGATGTATCGATAAACGATAGGAAAGTTTTTCTCTTCTCTTGGAAAATACAATGAAACTTGACAGAAGCTTGCACGGCCTTGTGCACACATGTCCGGAGCATGATGGTGGAGCACTTCTGATAGCGTTTATTCAAGAGAAGTCTTTCGAAGTTGCACGGAGCGGAGCTAGCTCTGTCAATAAATCGGTGCGCCAACGCAACCGAATCGATTCGGTAACCGTGATCGTGCACTGATTCCAAGGTATTGCCACGCAAGGTTGTGTCTGCGAATGCTAATATGTTAAGTGACGCCGCGCCGCGCCGGGGCTTTTGCTCGCTTTCGAGCTATAGCATACTTTTATACATAGAGTATAGAGGAAGAACGCCTGCGAAACGGGTAGGGAAAATTATACGGAAGTTTAATGGCACGATAATTACTCTGTCTATCCTCGCTACCAGCAGCAGCAGTATTAATGGAGCCCCATTAGGCTTTATAATAATGCGCAGTGTAAATAGACGGTTGACCTTTCCTCCCCCGATTTACTTGAGAACCTGTCCATCAGGAAAATTCCCCTCGCTTTCAAAGCCACGTGGATTTCCGCTGCCAACCAATCCCAATGAATTTTAGCTTTTGTTCAAAATAATTCGAATTATACTTCAGTCTGTTAAACATAGATATATTATTCTAAATAATGTTATTGGCGCACTGGTACGATCCTTTATTACTAATTAAGCAATTTTGCAAATTGTTACATCAACTAATTTTCAACGTAATAATAATAACGCAATAATAACGACATACGTCTGTATTCGTCTTCAACGTCTCAGACGTAAAACTGCTTCTTGTGAGTCAACACGTGTTATATTAAACTGTTCTGTTATATCTCAACTCTGGTTTATTCCTAAAAACTATACTCTGCTCCCATACCCTAATAACACAGTCCATTAGGGGAATTCCCCTAATTGAGGATCACGTGACTTCCGAACCAATTTGTGTGAATTTTTGATTTACCGAGAATAATTTTCAAAAAAGATACTAATCGTACACATATACTTGTCAGTGTCCTCTGAAGGGGCTAAATAAAATTTAATTCGTTGAAGTTGCCAAACTTCCCCTAAACTTGTCCATATCGAATCCCCGTGTCTCCTAAGCATGACGTTCCCTGATTGATCTCGCCGTTCCAGAAATTTCCAGACCCTTCCCTGTCAAGCAGGGCCCTTGTCCCTTATCCCTGTCCCTGCTGTCCTTCGTTTGATGCTCGGGTATTAAATTATAACAAAACGCCGAACCTCTAATCCCATAGGGTTCGGGACCTCTGAACAGACAGGGTTGCACGTCAGCCTGGCGAATTTAATTCTTCAGCTCCGGTTGGTCTTCGCTTCAAGGCCAGGATAAAATTTGATCGGTTCCAGCAAATCCCCAACGTCGATGAATTTAGAAAGTTCACGGTGTAACAGAGCTGTTCGAGACGTTGGCAGACCTGCCGAACACGTTTTCGGAACTTTGAGGTTATGCTCTCGGAACTCTTTACCGACTTTTAATGGAGTTCGAAATTTCTTAACGGTTCAATGGTCGTTTATGCTGAAACCGCTCTGTTGTCCGAGTTAATTAAACGCAGGTGTCCGACGCGAAGTTAATTAGTTATTGTCCGAACGAGAAAAATGGCCGGGATGGCGGGGAAAGTGGGATTTGAATTTAGCAACTTCTACCGCGCTTGGGTGCTGGTGAATATTAATGAATAACTTTTTAGTTTGTTCGGCAATAAATTCCGAGTTCAGAATAAAGTGGAAAATTATTTATCGTATAATAACTACGTAATATAATTAGAACTTCGTAATTTTTGTAGAAATAAATAATTGTTTATTGGTGTATTAATTCGGTAGTACGCCGAACAGTTTCGTTGGAATTTTTGGTGTCCAGATTGCCCCCTGAAATAACACAGAGGTAAAAAAATGCGGAACAATAATAAAATCGAGTATTAACGGCATCGTTAGTTCCCTAATTTATTAGCGACTCATTCGATTCGGTCTAACGATGCTCGAAAATGTTGTAAATATTCCGGACAGCTGCTTAGTGAGTCACGTGTCAGTCCACCCGAAACAGGTGCCATAAACAATTCATGGCCACTGCGAGGCACTCACGTCGGCGATTAGGCAAACCCTGGCCAGAGTTCAAGTGTACGACTGCTACGTTCCCCAGACGTGCGGAATTTACATCCTCGATGTAAATCGAGATCTGTTATGCTCGTTAGAAACCGATTATGCATTTCTGAGTATCGTTCCCCAACCACCCTTGCTCAATTTTGTCAAAAAAAAAACAAGCATTTATAGAATGGCCAGGTGTACCAAGCCCTGAGAAATTCCCTAGCATATCAACAACTATGTCCCTGGGTAATTTAATAATTAAAGTATTACAATTTATGGACTCAAATAATTATTTAAAGCAAAACCAAGTGGATCCAGAAACCATAAAAATGCAGGTTAAATTTAACACCGTTCGCCAGATGTGCCAACACCTGGAAAATTCCCTAGCACACCCACGTCTGTCCCCAGACGTGTGGAATTTACATCCTCGATGTAAATCGAGATCTGTTATGCTCGTTAGAAACCGATTATGCATTTCTGAGTATCGTTCCCCAACCACCCTTGCTCAATTTTGTAAAAAAAAAACAAACATTTATAGAATTGCCAGGTGTACCAAGCCCTGAGAAATTCCCTACCATATCAACAACTATGTCCTTGTGTAATTTAATAATTAAAGTATTACAATTTATGGACTCAAATAATTATTTAAAGCAAAACTAAGTGGATCCAGAAACCATAAAAATGCAGGTTAAAAACACCGTTCGCCAGGTGTGCCAACACCTGGAAAATTCCCTAGCACACACCCACGTCTGTCCCCAATGGCTGGGTAAATACGATTAGCAGGAATGTACGGACGGTGAATTTATTATACAGAAGTTTCGATCTGTTCTTTCGATTCCCATGGTAGGCCTGGACCACGCCCCCTCAATTAACCCTGTCACGTCAATTTTCGTTTGACCGGCGAGATCGATATCGCCTCTGGCTGGGCAAATATGGTCGGATGTCTATTTGCCAGGGATTAGAAATTAGCCTCATTAGAGTTTTGAATGGCCATTAACCTGTTCGTCCAGCCAGTCTTCGCGTAAAACCACCCTACACCCCCCCCCCACCCCTGAACCCCCGAGGGAAAACTGTCTTTAATTGGCAATGCACGCGTTTACAAATGTGTCGTCGCGTCGCAAAAGGAGACGGGTGAGTCGGGTAAATCGGGTCAGTGGACAAAACGCCGGCACAGAGAGCGAATGGGGGTGGCTTATTAATTCAAGGGGTTGCTCCGCTTTTCAGACCCGTCCTCCTCGATGAAATTGACCGAGTCGACCGATTAGGGGAAGAAAGATCTTGACTGGTTACTACTGTCCCATTTTGCAAATCGCTTCATAAATTTTTAATATGGTCGTTATTTTTCATAGAGGTTTTGTAGTGTGTTTTATTCTACGAATTTATGAATTTTAGAAATTTGGATGATTTATGTGGTTTCAGCTTATTATATGTGGTGGATGTTTATTAATTTACGGTTCGCTTGTGTGTTTATATGTGTATTGATTAATGTTTCGTTCAATTATGCGGTTTACGTCGTCTCCGTTTAATTTTCTTGAAACGACGCCACCATGACGGACGACGTCCCTTGATAAGTAGGCTTTTACTGCTACCCAGGAGCTCCCTTAATTGATTAAATGCACTTCGGTGCAATGGGGAGGTCCAGGTTCTATTTATCCGTTCCGGAATGTCGTGAATTATTCCATTTTTCTCGGAGACCACGCAAATAGTGTTTGTATTTATACCTTCTTACTCAATTATTGAAAATTACGATTAATGTAAAGATGCTTATTTGTATATATTTGCTAATTTGTTTAAAAAATTCGATGAGTTTTAGGCTAGAATAGATGTCGTTTTATTTCATTACTAAGATGCTTATGTGTTTATTTGTATATATTTACTAATTTGTTAAAAAAATTCGATGAGTTTTGGGCTAGAATAGATGTCGTTTTATTTCATTACTTAACTATCCATATATTTTGCTTGTTACACCATGTCGGACAGCTGTTTCCTCATTATCAGGCCTTGCGTGTCCGGGCGATAATTTACCGCCGACGAAAAGTCAGGGATCGAAAGTGATCGCGTCGGATTAGCGCCGTTTCTCTTGACTTTAATCGCCCCGCCATCTATCATATTTTATGGTGATTCATTCTAAGCCGGCCGTCACGTCGCGTCGCGTCGTGGCCTCCAAAAATAATCTTCCAAACAAAAGCCCCACCTTCGTGTATCTCAGCTGGCTCCTCTATGATATAACACCTTCGTATGACCTTGAATTCATATCTACATTAAAAGGAATTTTTAACAAACTCAAATCACAATTTCTCCAACTTCAACGTAACCAAATTTGTGACTCGTGTATATTTAATTTGAAGGTAAAACCACACCCTTGAACTTCAAAAAGATACTAGCATTCGGAAAAAGTGATTTCGTGAGAAAATCGGGAAACAATGTTTCCGATGGACCGTGTACTAGGAAAAGGAGAAAAAGACACAGCGGATAAACCGTTTGGGGTGAAACGTTGCAAAAGAACGGAAATCGATGAACGCGGAGGAAGCAATATGGCAGCAGAAAGCTTACGGGTATAGAAAATATATATCGGGCAGGACTTTCGCTAATTACTTTCCGATTGACACGAGGGCTTTATATTCATCAGTCATCCATGACAATTCGCCACGGACGTCCTCATCCGGCTTGGCTCTGCTGCAGCAGTATCGATTCGCTTCCCATTGGAATTGACACGCAACCGAATAATTGAAGGTGTCGGATGGCGAATATGTTCGGGACGTATTGAGATTTGTTCACGTCCGCGTTGCGCGGAGCATGATGGGCCTGCCAATACCGGTTCCGAAGAAAATCAATTAACTCGACAGCGTTTACCGGTTCAAACCAAAAACATACAACGATCACTACGTGGCTCTAAACTCTTTGCACTTGACAATACTGCAACAGCCTACCATATACATATATGTATGTATGTGGTTGGATCCATAGAGTCAGATTCGTGTATTAGGGGTTCTAGAATTAGGGTGAATACATATGTATGGAACTGGGGCAAATTAGGGGTGCTGCTGGGTGATGGGACTAGGAGCTAGGAGCTATGGAGTTTGGCTCCATGGTTACAAAAAATATTTTTAAAATTGCACTTGACAATACTGCAACAGCCTACCATATATGTATATATGTCGTTGGATCCATAGAGTCAGATTCGTGTATTAGGGGTTCTAGAATTAGGGGTGAATACATATGTATGGAACTGGGGCAAATTAGGGGTGCTGCTGGGTGATGGGACTAGGAGCTATGGAGTTTGGCTCCATGGTTACAAGAAATATTTTTAAAATTTTTGTTAATTACATCACCCAGTAAACGAATCCATCGAGCTTGGCAGGGAAACTGATATTGTTCGGTCCACATGAGACCAACTCCGAAAATTTATTTTAAAAATTCATCATCAACTATACAGAGCGAGTTAATTGAACAACAACAGTTCGTAGCGAATGTTTCCCCGAAGAGTGTATAAGAACATGCATCTTGTGAAGTACGGGCGGCTTAGAATTAAGAAATAGTGGCGGATTAGCTGTTGAAGATGTCTGATTCTCAAGGAGGAGATTGTTGGGGATAAAGAAAGGGCGTAGAAGGCGTGGGCGGGGTGCCAAAGAGAATTTCCACTTGGAGGCCAACGGCAGACGTATTCACGCGGCACCGGTATAATCGATTCCGTCGAAACAACGACACCGTCGTCGCGTGCATACCGGATAGATCCCCCCATCGATCGTATTCAAACAACGGTAGCCGCAAACGAAAGCACTCGGGTCGCCTCGCCGCGCCTCGTCGCGCCGCGCAGCGCCGAGAGAAATCTCAGCGAGAACGAAATCGGCTCGGGTTACCTGGGTAACCCTGGCAACTGGTCGAAGAAAGGCAAAGGTAAACCGAGCCCCGGATGCTTTTTCCTGCCCCCGTCGATGTTAGCTGATCCCTGGAACGTAGGGATCGATGTAGAATCAAAATGGCGATGAACGTGGTCCCTTGGAAATATAACAATTGTTAGATTATGTCGTCTATCGTAGTAATGCGTCTAATGCTTTTTCTATTGGACAGAATGTAAGAATAGTTTGAATTTCCCGCCCTAGGGAGTTTTGTAATACCAACTTAATGAAATATTAGCAACGACCATTTTCAGTTCGGATGTGGTTTCCCGTCGCGTCCTGTCAGCTTAACCTAAAAAAAGATTAGAATGTTATCCCCTTAAACCATATATACTAATAGACCCGGCATAGGTATAGTATGTGTATAGGAAAACCGAGAATTCAGTGTCCGAAAGATGATGGGACACTGTGACGTCACAAGATAAGTCTTAAGATAATTTCTTTCCATGTACTGTGTACATGGCACACCCGCTGACCCCCCTCTCCCCATGTAAGCCAAGCGTAGGCACTGTCGATGAGCATAGCTTGTACAAATGTGACGTCACAGTGTCTTTCAGCTGATTTCATCTTTCGGAAAATTATCTACGCCCTGTCTATAGGTATATATATAGTCTAAGGTTATCCCGCCATGTGGTGGTATTGTAATACCAACTTAAAAAATGTTATCTAAATTCAAAAAGCTGATTGCTCACGAAAACATTAATAATTGTGAAAGTAATTTAAATTCCAACGATTACCCAGCAACGAGGGAGAACCTCAAATGAGTTTAATAAACGTGACACTTTAAAGATAATGATCTTGGGCCTTTGTTAGCGGATGGTTTGTTTTGAAGAAGGAAAATGTCGAAGAGGATTGGGATTTGAGATTTAAGTCATTTGTAGGCTGTATCTGGTGTTAGTTCAGAGCTTGTTTCCATGTAATTCCAAACTTGACCTCGATCCAATCGGAACCAGCACCTGGTGCCGCATCAATCTGACACAGGGCACAATATCTACCAACAGTTAAATCTTCAGCTAAGCATAGGAACTATGATTCCAAGTAATGTTGGTATCAAATAGCGCCCAAACTCAAAATCAAATGTTCTCAAACCTGTTCACCGGAGAATTTTCATTATAATTTTTCTGTAACTAAATTATAACTACAATCGATGAAATATTAATATAACATTGGAAAATAATATTGGCTTAGCGCGGCAACGTTGTCTGAATCGAAACAGTGATTTATCCCGGTATCGCTAATTGAATTTATCCAATTAAATCGTTGTAATATTATAATCTTCATAAATGTTACCGAAGTAGCAGATAAATTAATGTATGGAAAATGTTCATTGAACAGACACTGTCGCTTATAATTACAAACAAATGATAATATATGATTTAATTAGTGAATATTTATTCAAATGATCTTGCTTATGGATTAACAAGTCACTGAAGATTATTATTCGTTTCCATACATAAGTACACAATATTCTGGTGCATGATCATATATATATAATAGTAAAACCAATAATGAACGCAATTCGGAAAATAAATGTACTTAAAGTGTAATTAATTTGCGTGTACAATATTAATAATACGAGAAATTATTCAAACAATACGCAACGATATGCCATAAACGAATAGACCTAAACAAGGAATAACGTCGAACACAAATTTCTACTAAAATAAGCAATAAGCATAGTTTAATTAATAATTACATATTAGTAACACAGCATTGCTCGCACGTAGTATTTTGTTAGCACATGGAATTATTCAAACAAACGCGTAATAAAATCCGCCAAATAAATTCGGTCGAGTTTCGTATTCATATTATGGAGCTCCGGCGCAACAGATTCCATTGAATATGATCAAAAAATGATGAAAACGTTATTCGAATAAACCCGGAATATCAATGCTGCGAGCAGCCGCCGGATAAAAAACCGTCTCTAAATGCCAATTCGTCTCTTTACTTTCGCATAGCAACGCGCCCACTCGGCCGAAATAAAATGGTGGGGGTGACGAGGGGGGGGGATTGCAAAATTATATTCGAAACAATAATTTCTTTTCACGACGGAATGGCGCGGCGTTTCGGGGAGAAAGAGGGGGAAAAACGAAGTAAACAAAATTTTCGATTGTCGTCAGACGACGTAGCCCCTCTTCCCCTCCACCCGGGAATAGACGCAGCCCCGCCCACCAGGGGGCCGAACGCAAAGGCGATTATGTTTCGCAACCCCGGACCGTTAACGAGCCCGGAATTGACATTCAATTACGTGGACGCGGCTAAAAATAAAGGAGAAAGCTTAATTAATTCTGTGACGCAACGTCTTGCCTCGATGTTTTTTCATTCCTGGATGTAATTGACCCCGTCTTAGCGCGATTCCTGACGCCACCGACGAATAAACAACCAATCTTATTTTTGTACTCGGGGGCCCACCATTTTTTTTTATCGTGCGGCCGTCTGTTGTTGCGAATTTATTCCAATATATATGTAGTTTGCAATATGGAAATTGTTCATTACTCATCAGTAATTTTAGCATTATAAATATAGTTTGTTTTAAATAAGTAAGCAAAAATGGCACTTCTCCAGGAACGATATATAATATCATCAAGAACAATTTTAAATGTGCTGCTATGTTTAAAATGGTTGGAAATAATGATATGGAAATTGTTTGCGACTCCCCAGTGATTCCAGAAAATGTGCATAATTTATGTTAATACATACAGAGTTATTTCAGTCTACTTTTGGAATTAACAGGATATCAGCAGTGATTTCAACTTTGGATAACCGTGACCCACTGATGACGTTCGTTCCGCCCCATTTAGAAATGATACTGTCACGCTAACCGGCACCATTGCCAAATGATCTTGTTGCAAAACAAGTGAAATCATTTTCGTTGGATCCGCGTGAAATGCACCGAGGAATTCGCTGCCTGGGGGACGCGTCGGTGTGATGTCGTTGTCCTTGCGGACATTTGCGTGGGTGGAGAACGATTCGAGATTATATCACACGGTATATGCGATGACAGTGATATAATTACGCGTGATATTATTTACTGCACAGTGTCAAGTTCCCTAATAATGTCTGGAAGTCAGTGATATTTGACAGTTTACAAAAATGATTGTTTCAAAAAATTGTCGTTCTTCACAAATGAGATAGTCTTTGGGATTTTTTTAAAGCAAAACTAATGAACGTATGAATTCGAAATGTTGTGGTTTTGATTACAAAAAGTACGTAACTATTCTTGAATAGTAATAATTCAAATAAAATTGTAAATATCAAAATGCATCTACATGGTGGGTGAAACAATTTTTGTGGGAATAATGATTCTGCCTACAACAGAAGATGAAAGTCAATTCGACGAAAATTCATAGATTGCTCCGCGAATTTCTAATTGCTGTCGATAACGAGCGCCGAAGTCTGCGATTAATTGGTGCCGGGGAACGTTTAAGGTGCCGCCATCTTGGGAGGCGTGTTGCATGGCCCTGAAAATTCCTTTTAACGAGGGATTTCGATAAGGCGTTAATTAGGGAACGAACAGCTCTCATTAACAACCGATATCCGATAATTTCGATCGCGTTTGACACGTTCGCCAAAACATAAAATCAAAGAGACCACAAAAACGCTGAAAAAGTTACCAGAACACCAGAAAATTTGAATTGGGGTTCAAAGGAAGATGTTTAGATAAAAAATATTCAACACAAATTCTAATAAAAATAGTAAAAGCGAAATTTTCCGAAAAATAAATTTATTTGCGCGTTAAGACATTTTTTAATGGCACTTGAAATGTTACCGTGTCAAAAATATTTTTTCTTTCCAGGGGGATGGATTAATCCTCCCCTCAGGCTCGTCTACAGCTGTAAGCCCATCGATTGGATTTTATATCCAATCTGCTGGTACATACCAAAGGCAACCCCATAAATGTGTTTCCCCCTCGAACCCTATGAATCTCATTTATCAGCCGCGGCTCTAACGAAACCGTTAGAAGATTCCCAGCGACCCTCTTCTCAAAGAAGAAATGGCTCAAATAAATCTTTCGAAATGGACGCGCGAGCATCTTCCAGCATTCCCGAAGAATTACGACGTAAAACCGCCTGTAGTGCTCGCATCAATTGCTGCTTAACCCTGCAATAGCACACCGTGGCATCCCGCATGACCCCAACAAAATTTTCTGTACACTAATTTTCCAAACGAAACACCAAAAAATCAAAATCCCAAAATTTTTTAAACTTTTATCTTTGACCTTGATTATCTCGCTTGATTTCGATGACAGAATAAAAATGATAAAAGAACTATTTTATGTGGTTCGAGAAGGCAAATATTGTGGCAAGAAAAAAAATAGTTTTCCGAAATTTCAAGCTTATTTCCATTTTTTTTTTAAATAACAGTATACATACATTTCTTAGAATGCTAGATGAGTTCAAAGCGAATTATGACCTTCAAATGACCTTGAGTATTTAACTAATCCGAAACACCATCCAAATATCGATACCACCCTCTGAACGAAGGGGTTGAAACAAAACAGCGTGGATAAAACGTCAAGAACGGGGGGGGGGGGGTGGCACTCAATTTGATTGGAGCTCGTCAGCGGCGCATTCGGCGTCGGATCGGCTTCGCCTGGTTCAATTAATTAATCGCAACAGTGTTGAGCTCTCTGGCGGAAACGATTCGCGCGTTGCAGCACGTCAGACGCGGGGCGTCGCGTCGGTTACACGGGCTTTCGAGTTCTCTTCAAATATTTCGACGGGCGGGAAACAGAGTGAGAGAGAGAGAGAGAGAGAGGGTGATATATATCGGGGCCACTCCTTCGTCGGCAAACAATTTACGTACTGGTCTGCCAGGCGCCGGTTCATTCAATAAATGCCGACCATTGTTTCCGCGGGAAACGTCCGCGGAAGCGATGTGCTCGATAACGGACGATTTTCGGGGAACAATCGCCGCGCCAATTGTATATGTACACACCCTCGACATTCCCCGCGAAGCAAATCAGCGTGTAATGTCCGCGATAACGAGCCAGCCCGATGAATTTGTTGCGCTGTGCCATCCCCCGAGCCAATCGAGCGATTAACCTCTCCAAAGTGAAAGTTTCGGAGTTTTTTGTTTGCACCCGTTAGAGTAGAGTGTTTTGATCGACACTTTTTTTTATAAAATGCACAAAATGTTTTGTTGGTAACAGTTTTACGAATCGTTGACATAGATAAATTTTTTGTGGGCCGCTTATCCAACGTTACATGATTTTTTTGGCACCGTTGTGGTAATAATTTTGACTCGAAATTTTGCGGAGGGACTGTCTCGACCTTGGACCATGTGTATAAAAATTTTTGACCTAGATCCTTTTTTCGTTACAGTGTCGGAGTTCACGGAGATGTTGGGCGCGGTCATGGAGGACCATTCCTTGAACGTCCAACGTTTGGTGGACAAGTTCCGGAGCAGGTCCGAGGACACGAGGCTGGACACTGGGGGCGTGCGACGTGTTTGGGAGAACCTGTTGCGCCAGGTGGAGGCTGACGCGTTAGCTCACCTGGATCTGGCCAAGGTTTTCCAACAGCAACTGTCCAGACCCACCTTGGAGGCTAGTTTCCATAGGAAGCTGCAATCTAGGAAGGCGAGTACCGGCACCGATTATATCAAACTCTTTGTATTCTCTTATAGTAAACTTTTCATTAAAGAGGACAGCAAACGGTTAATTTACTAGACGACCTTGAATTTCTAGTAATATTTCTAGCACAATATCTAAACTGGGTTGCACGACATAGTTTTTATCTCTTTTCCAATCGCCATAATTAAAGTGCTGTGATCCGAATACGATGAAGCGTACATACAAGATTCTAGTCAGTGATAAGCATACTTTCCTGATAACCAGGTAGATATATACTCTACCTTCATGCATAGAAAATGCTACTTTGTCCTCATTGTGGTTTTTTCGTGTTCTCGAAGATGACAACTGTGAGATAGCTTTTATAGTTCCACCTTAGCAAACATCAGGTGATCCGATGAGAATTTTAAACGAAACCGAAATTTCAGGTGTTCGCTCACCGCGAGGCCTACGAGCAGCTGGTCGCAAAGTCCGAGGAGAAGCTGCAACGTGCTCGAGCGGATTACAAGCGCGCATACGCCGCGTTGCTGATGCTAGAGGGCGGTAGCGAACAGGACCTGAAGCGCGCTTATTTCGAGGCACATAACGCGTACGTGCTGCAACTGAGGGCGACCAATGCCATCACGGAACGGTACCAGACGCGATGCTTGACCGGCATCCTCCGCGAAATAGCGGAGGTCTACGAGGAGCTATGCGGGTTGGCCTGCAAATGCGTCACCGGGTTCACGGAGGCTGCCGCGGAAAGATCTCGGGAGCAGGCCAAACGATATCAGAACATCTCGGAAGAGGCTCAGGGTGTCTCGCCGTTGAGCGACCTACAAGTAGGTTCATCTCCCCGTGACAGTGTTGCCAATTTTCGGACTTCTTACCTCCAGGATCTAGCTCTGGGATCTGACAATTCCTCCAGTACTACCCGTCTATAAGACCTCCCGAAAAGTTTTGACAATTTCCGCAAAACAGAGATTCGAAAGTGTTTCAAAATGTTCTCAATGGCAACATAAGGCTTACCTATAGCACCGACTAGGTACAGTATTTCATCGATAAATGTCTCAAATGTCTCGCACATAATTGTCCCTGAACTATCCCCACTCCTGCGGGGTATACCCCTTGAAGAGCCATAACACTCGAGAGGCCGCGGCCGCCGAGAAGTGTAACATGATACGGGTCGGGTATATCGGTGTGGGACCAGGAGATCACTATTAATCCAATAACAAAACTTCTTTATTTTTTATTATTTTTTTATGGAACTTCCACCATCATATTCTTGACATTTTTCTAATGAGATTGATACCAAAAATGATATAATTCCGATGATGTTTACGTGTGTAATGGACGATGGGAGTTTCGTGCGCAAGGAAGGACAGCGTATGGGAAAGAAAGAGACGCGGAGAGTCGTAGTCGCCGGCACAATTCAAAGGCCCGCGGTGTCCTCACAATGTAATCTCAATAAAAAACTTTTTTATTATTACTTATTTTTGTATGAGACTTTCACCAATATATTTGTGACATTTTTCTGATTACAATGATACCAAACACGATATAAGTCGCATCGTATTTACAATAATTTTCCGTTCATATAATTTCAATGAGAAGTTACGCGGGGTCGTCCATTACACACGTAAATATAATCGGAATTATATCATATTTGGTATCATTTTCATTCGAAAAATGCCAGGAATATGTTGGTGGAAGATCCATAAAGTAATAATGAAAAATAAAGAAGTTTTGCCATCGGATTAGTAGTGGTCTCACACCGATATACCCGACCCGTATTATGTTTACATTTCTCGGCGACCGAGGCCTCTCGAGGTCCCATTCCATTTCTACGTTCGGCACAAGTCAAAGAATAGTATCCCTCACACATAATTGTCCCTGGCCGGACCCGTGGTTGGGACAATTATCGATGAAATACTGTATAAGGATAGACCTATCATCCAATGTATTTTTGCGGCTCACTTTTGTGGGGTCACGTAACCACGTTACCATTACGTTAGCTATTGATGAGCATTATCTTGCAGTACAGAAAATGCCTATCAATGGCTAGCGTAATGGTAATGGGTAAGATGATCGGTCTATACCTAGTCGGTGCTTATAGTCAGTTTATCGTTAGGAAGACCCAGAAATGCAGCTTGTCAACTTTCGTTTCTGTTGTTTAAAATGTTCGTTTTTTTCCCGGTCAGATTCTAGCACGAAGTTTGGCAGCTACAGCGACCCCATCGAAAAAACCAGCCAGACGTCTGTTTGTCGCTCCAGGTCCTCCGGAACAGGTACCAATGGAGAGAATCAATCAGGTGCCTGCCTTGAGGGACGAGCTGGCTCCGACGGGAACCAGCACCCTGCCATTGATAGAGGATCTCCGACGGGAACACGACGCACTCAGCCAGAAAATTTCGGGTCTCCAGGAGGCTTTGGATTCGCTGATGCGCATGCAACGCAAGTACGTGCCAACTCCTAAATTCGCTACAATTCCACCATGTTCAAATTTTTATCAACAATTATTTAGTCGAGTAAATTATTATCTCGCTACGTTTCATAATTGACCTTGGACAGCCTTGAAAGGTCGATGCGGTGGGGGTTTAGCGCGAATATCGAGCGAAATATTGTGAATGCGAGTATTAGAGTGAAAGAGGTGTCTAATCGGTTGTTGTGCGGTATCCTCTCCGAGCTGTTCGAGTCCATGAAGGGGTAACACGTGACGAACGGGCAATTTCACAGTGGTTCTTCGCAGCGGTGGAAACACTCGACCCATTTAATGCCCAGAAACTCGAACAACCAGCCGTGAACGGTAGTACCCCTGTGTGATTGCAGGAGCGCCGAAAGCAACCTTTACACTAAAGTGGCCGAGCTGCAGAAAGACATTTCCATGAAGCGTTTCGAGCTCGGCGAGGCACAGCTGAACCTCGCGGCCGTGCAAGCACAGGTATTGTCGATTTATTGTTAATAATATTATTCCACTGTGACATGCGCTCTACAAAGGGACAACTCGATTCCCTTGTCGACTCGATAACTCGTTTCCGAAGCTTTGTTTCTTTTTTTTTTTTAAATTATCTTGGATAGGAAAATGAAGGTGTTTTTTTTACACTTTTACGAATTCCGACATCTCTACGGAAGATCAAAAAATATTTTTCGCTACCAAAACTTTCAGGAATTTGAAGATTGAAGTTATAGGGTTAATGTATGTGTGTATAACTATAGGGTTAATGATATGTGTGTATCGTATGTATGTACGTGTGTACATACATAAAACAAATAACAGATGAATTATAAATTTACAATTGACAACGATTTGAAAAGAAGGCAGATCAGATCGAAACGAACGCGCTCGCGATAAACACGTTTGTCAAATTTATTAATAAATACGGCTTATTCCTTACAAATAATACCCTTTACAGCGAGACCATCAAATCTGAACTACGATTTTTTGTTACCGTCTTATGACACTTTGAATAAAAGCTGTATCGCTTTTTACAATTCTTGGCAATTTTACAAATTCAAATATCTCTGGGTAGTCAAAAAAATCTTTTTCATACTACCACGAACTTGAAGATTGAAGTATCCCCTTTAAAACGAGACCATAAAATTTGAAGTACGAGTTTTTATAGCCGTTTTATAACACTTTGAATGAAACATGTGCTGCTGTTTCGATGAAATGAACACATAAATTGTTACGTTTTTTTTTCTCTCGATAAAAAAAGTTTTTACAAACTCGAATCGAAGCTCTAATCATACAGGAACTTATTTCGAACGTGTTATAATTTTGTTCGGCTGAGCAACATTGAACATACGTTGCTTTCTTTTTTTATTGTATCTTGTATCTTATATTCATCGTTGAAGAGGAAGCCAGGGCAAAAAGTCCGAGGAATCGATGATTCTTCCTGGTCCCGAGGGACGCGTTATCCAATCGGAAAGTCGTGGAACGACTTCCTCCCCGTTCCGTCCTCAACTTTCGTTTCTTGCGGCCGTTCCGCACCGGATGAAAAAAGTTTCGACGAGCCATGTCGCGGTTTTCCGGACCTGGTTAGTCCGGGAAAGTGGCAAGTTTTTGCGGGGAGAACTTCCACCGGACTGTCCCCCTAGGGACATTACTGTTTGGCAGCACCGAAGTCCTAATAGTTCGGAGAAAACCGGCTCTAAATACCAAGTTTCAGTCAATCGGGTCGACACTTTCCGCGTGGACCCTCGTGGCTGTTCGTTTGCTCTTTAAATCTAATGACTGCGCGACACCTAATCGCTGCTCGACACACTTGCCACCCGAGTTCAAAACTCAATCGTGTATCAATTTTTACCATGTCCTTTTTTTTAGTCCCCTCAGTATTATAATCGCAATAAGATCGGGCCCAAAATGGGGCCCAAGAAAATGCTCAAAAAATGCTCACATCACCAAAAACGTTACTTAATCATCAAGCTCCCTGCTCAAGCCCCTCGACATTATGATTCTAATCAGATGGGGCCCAAGAAATTGCTAAAAAAATGCTCACACCACCAAAAACGTTACTTAATCATCAAGCTCCCTGCTCAAGCCCCTTAACATTATGAGAATTCTAATCAGATCAGGCCCAAAATTCTCCCACCACCAAAACTGTCCCCCAACCTTCAAGCTCCCCGTTCAGCGATCCCCACCAATCCCCAGACCAATTGCACCAACTCGATGACCCGACAGAGCCCCGGTCGAGTGTCTTCGAAACGTCAAGTAGGTGAATTCGGCAAACACGTTCTCGCACAAGCACGTCGACTGAAAGCGAGCCAGTCTCGGTTGGCAATCGAAGAGAGGTCCAACGGTGGAAGGAAACGAGAGGAGGTTGTCGATCGTCGTCAGAAAGAAAGAACTGGCCTCTCTCGACTCGCTCGAGTGGCATCGGGCCGATTAAAATTAGCACGAGCCTGCCATTGTTCCCTTCTACGTAGCAAGTACAATGCACCTGCACGTGCAACCGGGCGCATTTGCGAGCAGTCGACGGCCACTTTCGTCGGGAAACAGAGACATTAGGCGAGCCGGGCGAGCTGCAGTTAACGACTCCGTGTGAGTATACCTTAGTACCCGGACGAGATCTTGCTCGACGACCGTAGTACAGATTCTTTTCGGTCGCTTAGGACACTTTTTGCTTTGGGATTCACCCGCCATAGGAAATTTCGAATTGGTTTTAAAATGAGTAGTAGCCCCTGGTGTAATTTTCTTTTTTTGTCGATTAGCTTCGTTGTCGGTTAGGCGAATTTTCGAGTTGATTTGTGATTGTGTCAGGTTGTGTAATGGGCTCCTAATCAATTGTTACAAATTCTTAAAGTGTTAAAGTGTTAAAGTGTGTATTGTCATGGTGGGGAACAATTAAAAAAAAAAAAATTATTAACGTTAATTAAAGTGGATCTTTATTTTTATATTGCTCTCTGAAGTGGGTACGAGATGTATCTGTAAAAATTTTATTTAACTCGATTACTTGGTGGTGCTAATAATAATTTTAGATCGCCCACTTTTTATACATTCTTCTATTTTATGACTTTTTGATTTGTTGACAATATTTACGGATATTAACACTTTATGAAATTAAGAAAAAATGATTAAAAAAGTAATTTTAAAATTTTCTTTTGTAAAACATGTTCTATACAATCCTGCACATGTACTTCATTTTTAAAAATATTTTAACGAAGTTTTGTAGCATTATTCTTAAACGTGCCCTCTCCAAAATTCCAGAAAATATTATTCGCTGAAGAATAATCCGACACGTGTAAAAATGTTGAAATATGCTTCGACTCGTACGGTTTCCAGCAACCCCTTAATGAAGTGCTTAGTCACCGGGTTTTTTTTCTGAATCCGCGTAACACACGCCACGCGGAATTCAATAATATTGATTTGCATACGACTCTGAAGTATGTGCATGTGCTTGCGCATCGAATGCACTGGCCCCCATCGAGGACGATTGGCCTGATTCGAGCGTTCCGCTCGAGCATTCGCACAATTCCTGAATGCGACGTGTCCTGATCCTTCTGGTGGCACGCCGACAGCCGAAATACCAAGGAATACGCCCAATCGCGGATAAATTCGGTATTCGGAACGACCGTCGACGTTTCTTCCTCTCAAGACTGCTTAATATACATATACCGAGTGTCCCCTAACTCGCCCCGAAAAAATAATTTAGAGGACGCTTTGCAGCCACCGCCTACGGATTTTAATATTTTTCTTTAGTGATATTCTTTAGCAAATATCTTTTTAATAAACAATTCTTTACCCGAAAAATACTGAAAAATACACAAAGCTGCACACACAATGTTTTTCCAACGATCAAGAGCTTTCGAAATATTTTATCCAACGTGTTTTTCATCCCCTGTTTCAAGGGCTGTTTTCAAAGGGGAATAGCTGGAGACATGAAAAAATATCAGTGTTCGTAGAAGTACATCAAAATTTGTTTCATCTGACTCTACCTGCTCTTTAAAAAATGTCATTCTTCAACAAAGATATCTAATTTAATTAAAAATTATATTACATAGTACAAATCAATAATTAAATTATTTAATTAATCATAATTATGAGCAGACAAATGAGCACGTGAATTTTTATTTTCACATGTTTTCCCCTCGGTTCAAAAATTATACTTTTCGATTTGTTTCGCTAGGGGCACATTTTTATAAATTTTTCATATATTTTGCACTATTTTGGGACACGTTAGGGAAGCAAAAGCAGTGGCAAAGTTATCTCCGCGCCCCCGATAGTCTCAGACATGCAGATTGGCGATTGAAGCGTCGTTTAATCGGCGTGCTTTCATGAAAGCATCGATATCAGGGGTTGCGGGGGGTTGGAAGGAGGGGGGATCAAGTTTCGCTAAAATTTTCAACAAGACGCGTCCTAATGGACCTTCCGACAGCAAGCAGATACTCGTATCTATGGATCAAGCTGTCCTGCTACCGATAATTGGCTGCTTCGATCAGTTGTGGCAATTTCCTTCGTGTTAGGGGTTGACCCATTCTCTAGCAGCTTGTACAAGATGGCTGTCCGTTGCCTTTTGGGACCTCGAGGTCTAAGGAGATGGCTCCAAGATGACAGATCATTGACAGAAACTAATATCGATGTGTCCCAGTTTCTCCACTACACAATCGTTTAATTATCTCTAGGGGCTGAAATAGAAACCAGGATAGTTATAACTTATTTTGTGAAATTTTCTGTCCAAGTTTTTAGGAGAAGCTGTGAAATTGTTGTGATTCTAAACATTTTGGGAATAGTAAGAAAAATCGTTGGATCGTTCCGCTTCAATATTAATTGATCATTATCTTCGAGAGTGCCTAAAACCACCCCTCTGAAAAGATAGTTTAATTATCTGGCAATACCCGAGCGCTCCAGCAAGAATTTTCGTAATTAAAGTTGCTCCGGTCGTCGTTCAACTCTCGAAGTTCTCCAATCTTCGAAGTGTCAAAAACTACCCTAAAAATTTTGTAGGGTTATAATGAATTTTAGCGTGCTCTCGCAAGCTCTTGGCGTGCTCTTTCGTGTTCTCGAAAGTGTTAAAATTCATTAAAAATCTAATCTGAGATGTCCCTAAAAGGACAATTTCCATTACAACCCAATCGGATCTTCCCAGTCAAAGTCAAACCTACCTGATCGAACCCCTGAAACAAAAACAAAAACAAACCCCATCTGCCTGAAACTTCCCGAAAACCCCGAAAAAATCTTACAACATTCCCCGTGTCCAGACCCCCTCGAACTCAACCCCCTCGTTGCCACATCCCCCTCAGCCGGTCTCTGGTAAACACCGGCCCCCGAAAACCGCTCTCGCCCGGCATCGTCCGAATAAATACGGCGCGCAATCGCGCGACATGCGCCCTCACAACTGGGTCACCGTCCAACACTCGCGTCTGAAAATCCATTCCCGGCCTCCTCTCTCGCCGAGTCCGCCTTCCTAGGTCAGGGTAGCAGGCACACAGCAGCACTCCTCGCGCAGTGTCTCGTCAAAATCCTCATCGAATCCTTCGGAACATGGGTTGGACAACGTTGCGCACACGAGTCGTTAGTACCTTCAAACCCCTTCAAACGCGAATCCACCGTATCAAACGAGGCACAACCACCCTGGCAAGTGACAAGTCAAAAAATTTCGAACCATTCACCTGGCGTTCTCTCTCATTCAGCGAGTCGAGTGTTTGTTGCCATGCAACCACGATGCGTCCAGGTGCACCTGGGGGTCGGTGATCAAGGTGGAGGGGTTAGCGGGGTGTTACCAATGCGGTTCCAAATCGTTTCGAACCCCCCTCGAAAGTGTTTGTTCGATTTTCAGTTTTTATGGTTTTTTTGATTCTGCGGTTGATTTGATGCAGTTTGATTTTGCGGGTTTTTGTTTTGGTGCGTTTTTTGAGGGGGTCCAGGTTGATCACGTGGTGTCGTCATGGGGGCCCCCCTGCTGTGGAATGGTGACACGTGCCAAGGGTGCGAGGACGAGGACACGTGGAGCTTCGGAAAGTTGTTTGGAGGAGCTGCGGGCTTTAAGCCCAACGGAATGGACTCTTCTGGGATCGCGTACCTTGCCGGCGGTGGTTCAGTCGCGTGGTGTGATTTTAGGGGATGATGCGGGTTTTTGGGGGTGGGCAGGTGGTGAGCAGACAGGTCGTTCTGTTTTGTTTCATCCATTATGATAATGGACTGGTATTTAATTTTTATTTTTTAAGTTTCGTGTTTGTTTGTTTGGGTGGCTGGTGGTGTTTGTTTATTCAAGTCGTTTCTTGATGTTCGATTCGTAAATGTGAATTGCCTTGTGCGTTTAATTTGTATTCGAGATTGTTTTTATTTTAATTTCGTTTTTGGCGGTGTGTTATAGACCGTTTTAATTTTTATTTAATTTTTCTTTGTGTTAGACTGACTTCGTTGCAATGTATTTTCATTTCTGACTATTTCAATTGTTTGCTTATTTTATACTATTTGAATTTTTAGTTTATTTTAGGATGTGGCTCGGAACATTTTACAAGCCCAATGTTCAATATTATTCATATTTCTGAAATATTAGTAATCAATAGACTGCAGGTATTTATGCAAATATAAATTTTGCTAAGCCAATTTAGGAAAAAAGAAGTAAAACAATTTCTTTAGTTTCTGTGTGTTCGCATAATCCTTACTTTTTTCAAATTTACAAAAAAAAACAAATTTCTTTCTTGTTTTATGTGATATTCCCAAAAAAATTGTTTAATTTGTCTATGTTTAACTGTAGAAGACTAAACTTTTAGAAATATATGAAATGCATATAAAATCCACAGTCTAGTAATCAATATTCCCAAATTCCTTAACATTTTTGACCATACCAAAAACAATAAGATATTTGACGATTTAAAAATGTTTGAATAACATAAATGTCTGAAGATTTGAAGATTCGACCACAGCAGTATTTTAAAATTGAAAGCTCGTTCCCAGAGGGGTTGTTTGGACTATTCAAAAAATTGGGTAATCAAATATTCGAGTGGTATGAAATTTTTTCAATATGAAAAAGTTTTGGATGCTTCAAATTTTGCGCGGCCATATTAATTCTTAAACTCCCGAGGGAGACTGGGAGCCATTCTGGAACCAAGTCCTTGAAATGCCACATGGCTATTGCACTTTCACCCTTCATTCACTTTCCGCCGCTTCCCTCCCTAACGTCTCCCGCTGAAAATCAGTGGAAGTGCACTCTTCTGATATAAAAACAATTAGGTGCAATCAGGTTTGCAAGTCCAATTATAATTAATAAGAAAATAAAATTAACATGAGTAAACCCGCCCCGTTTATTTCCATTTTCATCGTAATCAATATTTATTCTCTTTTTTTCTACGATCACAAACTATAATCAATTTTAATAAAAAAAATTAAATCAAGTGCATAATTAAAAAAATTCCAAAGCCTTCGCTAATTATTTCTTATTTGTCTGTGGTCAAATTTAATTGGTTTTAATAATAATGTCAAATTGAATGCGTAACTGAAATGTGGACTGTGTTATAAATTGTTATTTCTGTGTGTGAGTGAAAACATTTATTTTCTTGTTTTCCCTGTGGTGTAATGAGAAACATTTTGTTGTTATTATTGTTGACAATATTGTTGCAATTAATGGTGGTTCGTGCTTATTTTCTATTCGTTTCGGTTTGTTCGTTCCGACAGTAGATAACCGCGTTGAATAGTGCATTGTTAGGTGACGGTGAATGCAGTTTGTGTGGTCGATGCACCTCCGGTGCATGAATGAAGTCGCCGAAATATAGACATACATTCCCCGATACAATGGGATCATACGTAGCACAGCTTGTTTGCGAGCAACAGTCGTCCGAGTTCGAACAGTAACATTCATTACCGATAAAATGGAACGAACGCCAAAAGTAACTTCTTTGCAATCTCTATGTTGAATTGCAAAATTCACAATTTATATTACAGTACCAATTTGACAATAGTTAACTTTATTACAGTACCAATTTTACAATAGTTAACTTTGAAATATCTTTAACAATCTCCATTGACATAAACAATTTTGTATTCAGTCACCGTTATCGATCAAATTTAACACTGTTAGTTAATGGTAATCTTACCACTTACAATAAACTATTTAAAAAAATACTGAAAGGTACCATTTGCACAATTAAAAGTGTCATTACACAATGGTCATTGAAATAAGCAAGTTATTTTCAATGATCTTGGCAAGTCATGTTTAATACAATTGCACCTTTTTCCCAATCAAATCGTTCGAGACAATAGGAGGATCGAATCAAGTGTCCATACAATGCACACACACAATGCACCGACAATGCGCATGCATACATGTACACGTTGATACACACAGAGACGTACACACAACAGTGGCATTTGAACGCGTATCTGGACGGGCCATCACGTGTTCAGTGTCGAATCCAATTAATGCCGGTTCCTTCGTCGCATTAAAACCGTGTGCTGGCTTCCTCTTCCATTGGGCTGCCTATTTACCAGTTGGTCGTGCACGGCACGTCAAACAAGTCAACCGGAAACACGGCTGTTTCCATTACCGTCAGTCCTCAGGGACCGACAAGAGTTTCCGCTTGTCCAATTTTCTGCGACTTTTTTTTCCCTCGTTAAAACGAAATTGCCAAGAATGCACCAGCTTAAAATGTTTAGCAATTCTCGTTCTATCGAATTCAATGAAAACGAAAGAATGCATATTTTCAAGACAAATAACAAAACTTTTTTGTTCTCAATTATTTACTTATGAAACATTTACCAACGCATTCGCGAGATCTCGCCGATTAAAATGAGTCCAAACACGATACAATTCGGAGCGCATGTGTTTATAGCATCTCTATTATCCGAACGGTGGTAGTTTAATCAGGAAAATATGCTGATAAGAGTTTCATTAAAAAATAATGAAAAACAGGACCTTTTTATTTTTCATTATTTTTTAATGAAACTCTTATCAGCATATTTTCGTGACATTTTCCTGATTAAAACGAGTCCAAAGACGATACAGTTTGTATCATATTTACATTCACCATACACGCTCCACCGTTCGGATAATAGAGATGCTACTAAACACGTGCGCTCCGAATTGTATCGTGTTTGGACTCATTTTAATCGGCGAGATCTCGCGAATGCGTTGGTCACTGCATTAGTATTCTATCTAGCCTTTTCTAACGTTCGCGACTAACGTCAAGGAATCCATAATTTCTGTACATGGATACAAGTAAAATTCTCGGTCCAGAATGTCTCGCAGAAATGGTTCAGACATTACCGTATTGCTTAAAAATGTTCGAGAAATGTGTTATGTGTGATCTCATTCGATTTACAGAAAGAGCTGTTCGGTAGCGGAGAAGCCGGTCAACCGGATGGGGTGAGCAGCCGGAAGATGTCGAATGGCTCGACCGGAAGTACCAAGCACAAATGGCTGAAAGCGTTCAAGAGTCTAAAGACGAGCTCGCCGCCAACACCGCCGTCTACAGACAAGTCAGTATTCGTGTCTACTATGCACATGTATGTGTTATGTATGTGTTCCGTATGTATCCCGGACAAGCGTTTTCCACCACGAGAATTTATTTTTTCAACACAGACGCGACGCGACGCTTTCGACAATCGTTTTTAATTCATTTTCATTGCGCGACGTTCCCCTTGTTTTTCGTTGTGTGTGACGTTCCCTTTTTTTCTCTTTTTTTTCCATGTAACAATAGTGTGTTTTGTTCGCTACGGAATTGTCGTGCGCGCTATAGCCAGAGCAGTTTGCTTTTCAATAACTGGAATTATTGTTTTGCGAATGCCGACTAACACAGAGGAAAACAGGCGATGTACCATGCTGTCTCCACGGTCGTCGCCAGGTCCAGGTAGGCAACTAATCTTCTCAACTGTAATAATTATTTAATATTTATTGGTAGACCCAAATAAATGACAATTTCCCAAATAAGAAAATAATCAGAAAATGTCTTCAACTCCCGGAAATGGGAGGTTCCTGAGGTCATTTCAAGCGCCATTTTCCTTTTGCAAAATGTTGTCCGCGGCTTCGTTTAGGAGTTATTAACGAAAAACACGGACCAATCAGAGCGCGAGCTCGACGCTCGTTGGCATGTTCAGCCAACCGCCTGCCGGTTCGCCGCGCTGAACGTGCCAGCGAGCGTCTAGGTCGCGCTCTGATTGGTCCGTGTTTTTCGTTAATAACTCCTAAACAAAGCCGCGGACAACATTTTGCAAAAGGAAAATGGAACTTGAAATGACCTCAGGAACCTCCCATTTCCGGGAGTTGAAGACATTTTGGGACACCCTGTATAAGCAAGTAAATCAGAAAAATTCCCAAATCATCCCTTCAACAGCAATCTCATAACCCCCCGTAAAGAAAGATTGTTTAATGTCCATATCATCCCCTAAAGCATCATTTTCAAAAATAAAATTGCCACACAGTCAACCACCGATAAAAATTGCGATTTTTCCAGGAAAAGCTTGGAAACAGTTGGTGGGCACGTATGGTGCGAGTACACCTACCGTAAAATTACCCCATGCGACGCTTGCGGCGAGGTGTTGCGTGGCCACAGTCGACAGGGCGTCAAGTGTAGCGGCTGCAAGAGGAACGTGCACACCGATTGCATACAGAAAACGTCGATGTGCACAAGTTTAGCACCGAAAAAAAGCGGCGGCATCCCTCTTCTTCGACGACAGAAGACGCAGACTCAGGTCGACGAAGCGCCGACCTCAGAGCACAGTAAGTACGAACCCAATTTTCAACCCTTGAAAATGGGGTGTTTGGTCTACTCGCCTCGCCTCGCCTCGCCTCGCCTCGCCGCGCCGGGCGAGAATTTTTCTCTGTCACTTTTTCTCTCTCGTCGTCGAGGATCGTCGATGCTCTCGATTTATTAGTTAAAAGAAACTATTGAAATCTGCTGGAAAATAAATGGAGGGATGTTGTTGAGAAAATGTTTGACACACACCATTTTATTGTTCGTAACGTAAAATATATTTTTGTTTTGTTGTATATTTCGTCATTATGTTTTACGATTTACCCCCATTGACGCGGATCAGATTTTACTAAATTGTTTTTTTTTTCATAGAATTTTTACGAAATTATTTCTATAGAATTTCAGTGTATAACAAGCTAGAGGATTTATTAAATATTTTAATAGACGTCTATCCACCGCAAGTGGTCGGTCGTCAAACATTTTTCTCGAGAACGTCGGTTGTTCGACGTGAATGATATTCAACGGGATATCGAGCAGAATTCGAGAGCACCGATCGATCCTTCATACCGAGGAAAAAAAAACGAAAACGAAGCGTCTCCGGAGGAACAACTTTGCACGAAAGTTTCGTTCTATTCGCATCGTCGTGTATAACGATCGGCTTTTTTTACTACATCCCCCCCCGAACCACCCGAATCACCGCATCAATCGTCTCTCGATAAGGATAATCGATCGGGGATATATCACGATCCGCCCTTGCCACGAGCCCATCGTCGAATTAACGTTATAATCCGCAACCGGGAAAAGCGAATCGGATCGTTCCTCATCATCGCACCCCTTATACCTAAATGGAAGAGGCTGCAGAAAAAGGTCTTTATCTCTGCCACACGTGTCAACTCGATGATTTTTTCCGTCAGCCGTTGTTCTGGTCCTTGTTCGATGTCACTGAAAATAATGATCGTTTGGAGCGAAACACGCTTTAATAGAATATTTTCTTTACTCGTTTTATCGTCAACAAAGACAACAATAAAATTCTGTCTATAATGTAGTAACTGAATATACATTTTTCACATTTATTACTATTTTTGTAGAGTATTTTTGATGCAGTTGAATTTTTGATGTAACTTGAATTAAGAGTGAAGTGACCTTGTCGGAGTGCGACCATGACAGAGCCAAGAAGCTACCCTAATGGCCCCGGACACGGTGAACCGTCGCATGAATAACTTGTCTGAGGAGGGGGTAGGGGGTGAGTTATCCACGTCGAAAATTATTCGAAGGTCCTCATCCCCGAATTACGCGGCGGCATGTGTTATACGCTCTTAATCCTTTCAACATGATTTACTTCAATTGACGTCAGCGTGTGCCTACCCTCCGAACTATCGATCGATAGGAAATTTTGTTACGTGTCCTGGTCATCGTAGGCTGTGTCAAGGATCGAAACAAATTTTTTTCCAACACTCGTCGTACACACCTTGTCAATCATTTCTCACGCGAAAACCTTCGTCTTCGCTGTATGCGATCGAATAAACTTCAGTGACCTTGAACAAACGACCTTGACGAAGCGCGCCAATGAAAATGAACTCGAGCCTGGTCCTTTGAACAACAAGTGTCTTCCAATCAACATCCTTTCCAGTGCTTTTTCTTCAGAACATTGAAACCTCATCAATAGTAAAAAATGTGGAGCCTCATTCAATTAAAATTCTAAGTATACATGTTAAGAAAATCAATTGGAAACACTGCTTTAACGTAGCACTCATAAACGTAGTGTGCACAACAAATGAATTAACAGTGCTTAAATCATTTATACATTATTCATTCATATCAGTAAAAAACAGGAGTAAAAATGTGCTCTCTCTGAAATTCCCACTCGCATAACTTCACTATGAAGCAAAGTAACTATCGAACAACATGAGAATAAATCAGAGATGGAAGCAATCGCACCAATGATTCAAATCGCAGGAAGGTTCCACCGTAGATTCCACAAATCAATGACCAATCGAATACACTTGCTGTCCAAGGGACCCTCTCGAACAAACAGTTGAGACTGAAGCGAAAGCCAAAAAGATCTAAAAAAACTGAAGATAGAACAGGAAATCACTTCCTGTGATGTCTATCGTGTGCTTTTGCGTTTGCTGTCACTCTATCCCATGTGGCCAGACGTGGACGCCATATACCAGGTGCTGAAGCAGGCAGGCGAGATCCGTGGAAACTCGACAAACTCACCACCTACGCCTCCCACAGCAGATCATCCTCCCTCCGGTGCAGCACCTTCGTCAGCGAGGGCCTCCTCCCACCCCTGTTCCTCGTCCACCTCTGGTAAGGCACAGCACCAACTCCTCTTGACCTTGAAGCAGAACCTTCCCAACAATTATTGGGAGAGATAGTATAGCTTTGTACTCCTTGCAATCGCCACTTGGAGAGCTGTTCGAGTGTTGCCACCCTGTGCACAAGAAACTAGATTGTACCTATCCGGAGTCGTGTGTTCTGTAGATTCTCAAATTTCCGTAGCTTCAGATAGCTAAAGACCAGTTAGAAGTAGTTTCTGGGGGACATAGTGTAGACGCGTAGCATAATTTTGCTATTAACTGGGTACCTCTGGGTACGAGGATGTGCTGCTTTATGAAAGAATTAGTATTTTCTAACATAATTGTACTTTTTATTTCTTTGGAATTAGAAATAGGTTTCGAGATAGGTTAAAGATGAACTACTAGTTTTTTTAGTATAAAATTGATCCCTCTATGTGCGTACAAGGAACATAGTTTTGTGGATTATGTATGTAGCAGTATTGACTTTGACACATAAATGATAGTCAATATTTGTCCGCTGTAACAAATTTGTGTTTGATAAGTTGCAATTTGCTAGATAAATAGGGCGAAGTTATATGAAAATTCTTGAAAGCTGTAGATTGCGCGCATTCTCCAAGTTTGTTGCAGCAGAAACTTCGTTGATGGCAGTTTCTGTAGATTTAAGTTACTCAAGGAAGTTTTACCTAGGTGCTTGGAAGGGCTGTTCAAAATATGAGTTTGATCGGTGCACGGAAGGGAGACTATTGTTGTGGGTGATAACATGGATGCAACAGTTATATAGGACACTAATGGTAGTTGCAGCTTAGTTTAATTGACAAACTTTTGTGAATAGATGGTAGAATTGGTTGCACGTTGGTAACTTGACCAGCGATCCAATATAAGATTGAGCTTGTATAATCCTTAGACGCCGAAGGCTTATTTTCAGGTTTCTACAAACTATTCTTTATATTTTATTATGTAAAAATGTTAAACGATTTAATCAAATTTTGAGAATCTACAGATTGTTGAATTTACTAGATAGTAGATGTATCGCATAAAAAATTCAAGCTTTTTCCTAAGGATAATTAAAAAATGGGAAGCTTTTCTTTTGCACAGTACTGCAGTCTCTATAATTGATTTTCTTTATAATTAATGTTTATAATTAAATTTAGAAAAATGTTTAATAGTAGATGTTGCTGTCACAACATTTGTGATAATTGTGAAATTATGTTTCTCTTGAATGCTAAAAAATAGCACAGCCATACATGGAGATTTAGTATCTTACAAAATTGCGTAGCTTTTAAAATAATTAGAAGAGTGGTAAGCGGAATAATTCAAGCAGGAGTGATTGTTTAAGATCAGATTTATGTTCCAATTCTGTTGAAACAATTTGCAGCATCAAAAAGCTGAGAACGCGTTATGGTCGAGTGTTTTTACAATCCCATGAAAAAGCGAGGAAATCACCAAATGCACTCAGAAACAGGCTCCATTAATAATGCAACGGAAGAGTCACTGTTTTTCTGCTTCAAGATCTCACGTGACCCTGTTCTCTTTCTTTTATTTTTTTTTTTTTTTAATCAGAAGAAGGAATGCTTGTCTTCTTCAGGGACATGACTCGTAATTTTCTCTCTCTAATCTTTTTTCATTTTTTCTTCAAATTGTCTATCTGATCTTCTCTCTGGCTCTCTTCTTCTCCTGCTTCATCTTCATTCTTCCCCCTTTACCCATCGTTAATTTTTCTACTGTCTCGACTACCTGGGGGAAACTAATTCAATGAAGCGCATATATAGATCGACGGTGATCCACGATCGAGGGATCCAGCTTGTCGTCTCATCTCACCCTCATCTAAACGTTAATCGTTCATGAAGGAAACAAAAATATTGAAACATTGACGAAGGTGTTGAATCTCTTCAGAGTACCTCTAATTTCGAACATCAATTAATATACTCGACTACTCTCTCGAATCGAAAAGAAATCTCGATTGTCAGGTAACGTCTAAAACTGTGATTAGCGCGGTGCAAAATCTGCATTTGCTCTCGAAAGGGAAAAAAAATCGAGGCTCGGTGAATCGTCTCTATCTTCTGAAGGATCTTCGTAAAGCCTCCTCTCCGTGGTGTCTTTAAGAGCCCACTCGAGGACCCGAAGCCCTCAAAGAGCCCCGATTAAAAATCGACAATCCGGAGTCCGCCATTGTGGCGTCCCACTCCAGGAGAGAAAACGTTTTCCCACTTTTCCGCGAGTCTCGTTGCGCGAATGCTTCCTGCCCTCTCCCCTTGACCAGTGCTAGGTCTCAGCGAAAGTGAAAACAGAAAAAATTTTACAATTTCAGCAAATTATTTAAAAGCAATCTGCAGTAAATTTATATTATTTGTAATTATATAATTCTTGAGACCTGGCACTGACGAACCCCACGTCTCAAAATCACAACAGAGCAACTCCAGTGCATATCAGCGACTAACCGAAACATATTCGAAATCAATTCCAAGCAACTCCAAAACCTAAGCGACCAAAAGAAAAGAAAAGACTAGCCGAGACGGTCATCGGAGCGATCATGCACAATCATAAGAGCCCGGAAGAAGCTTACAGGAAGGCCGGCAAAAGCTGTCACTAAAGTGGAATTGCGCCAATTAACACACACACAACGCACACACTCACACGCAAAATAACAGAGCCGTCTAACTCGATCGCTTCGAGAGAGAGAAAGCCGGCTTCGAGCTTATGCGAGCGTTACACGCATCGAAGAGTCACCGTGTGGAATCGTTGCAATTCCATTGAGCAGGAAGAGGCAGCGGCGGATCGATGTCCGGAACCAGGCCGTTCGGGCAACCGTTGGTGTTGATGACCCAGGAGACGCCATCAGGCACGTCGCAGAGGCTTCTGGGGCCTACTTATCGCGGTGGCAACCGGAAACGATGACCCCGTCCAGTGGAATCGCATCTGGAAATTGCGCGGTCGCGTCTCGCGCGCAATTCCTCACTGTTCGCGAATGAAAAATTTTCTGGGACTAATATCAATGGAATTGCCAGCACAATTAAATTTTAATTCAATTTTAAGGTGCTCAAATATGCTATACGTATAACACGGAATTGCCGAATGGAATTGAAATTTCGGAGTCTGAACGGAACGAAAAGAGAAAGTATTGTTGTTCGTGAACGTTTTTATTTGTAACACAGAAAATAGGATCAACGGAGTTTCCGAGGAATGAGACGATGGAGTTGCCGAAGTTGTTCTACTGTGATGCTACTATTTTACTCTTGAAGCTATTGCCTTCACCCTTTCCTCGCGAATCTGTTTCTTATTCTACCGAGTATGCAACGAGAAATAACTGCGAAGAGAATTTTTGGAATTGCCATAATCGTAGATGGAGTTGCGAGGGCTCGCGTCGATTCGAGACGCGTTACGAACATTTTTTCACGCTATTCTCCCATCAACGTACGCTGCTAAACGGTTAGACCATGGAATTGCCACTTTATTTTACATTTATTTAGTCGCATGTTGCGAACAAGCTTGGAATTGATTCCAATCACTTGTACTTGTCTGTCCGGGACGACTAGTTGGAAACTAGTTTTGAAAGATCGATTTGGAATTGCTGAATTATAGAATACCATCGCTTTGTTCTTCGCTTTGTCAATGAATTCTCGAGCAATTCTTGAATTCAGCATGACCAAATTATAAAACGAAAAAAAAACAAAAAAAAAATCGAATACAATTACCCGAAGTTCCTAAAGCGGTGAAATTATTTGCAGGACTTTTATTTATTACGTACAGGTTGTTTCAAAAAAGACTATGCCGTAAAGGTAAGGATGCCCCATAATATATTATCAAAGTTTCAAATAATCCGCGAAATGCAAATTATATATAAAAAACGTTACTATACATATATAATTCTCGCGAATGGCACACAGTAACGGTGATATCCGCTCGGCAAAGCCAAATTTGCATTCGGATTATTTTTCTAACGTTCCATTAAACAAAACAGAGATGCTCGAGATTTTCACACCGCATAGTTTCTTTTGAAACGAGACTGCTCCGGAGATTTGTCGAATATTTTGGGATTGTTGGCAAAGTCTTCGATTGATTCGTTGTTGATTGTGAGAGAAGGGAGAACGTGTTTTGAAAAAAAAAAAAAAAAAAAAGAAAACGTAGTGTGACGTTGCTCAAACTTTCCGAACGAACGCTCATCTCTTTGTAACTCGGACACGTCGAGTTGCAAATAAATAATCTTGTTTCTTCGATTGATAAACAAATAAATTGCGCTTGTATTCCGTTTGATTCTTCGATTGTCAACTTTTGTCAAATTCACCGGAAAATTTAGGACGAGGAAAAAACGAGGGGCGGGGGGTAAATCCCGTAGAAACAGTCAGCGTTTTGTAGTAAAACACGAATCCGCAGATCAAAAGCGAACGAAATCCCACCGGAGAGAAGGAAAAAAAAAACCTGAAAGCATCACAGAGATCCCGTGTAAATATTGTAAATAAAATCTTGTATTCTTCTGCAACCTCCTGCTGTCACTTGTTCTCGCGCGAGTCGTGTCCCATTTCTCTCTGTCTCTCTCTCTATCTCTCTCTGTCTCTTTGTACATATATACATACGCACACATATGTTTTTTGGTTCTTTGTTCTGCAAAAAAAAAAAAAAAAATAGGAGGAGTACAGTACGTTTTGTAAAATTCTCTGTGAATCCCGGCATTGGTCGAATTTTGTCGCCTGAAAAAGAAACGTTTCTGTGTGCATTCATGGTGTTTGACCACGTGTCTATTGTGTCCGTTGTTTTACGTGGTACGTGTCGTTACAGCCTCGACGTTGACGCCACCAAAAACCCGATTTCATTGACAAAGAATAAAAAAAAAAAAATATATAAATAACTGCAGCGATGCTCCCTTATGATCGAAGAGAGCGTCGTTGTTACTGTTGTTCATTTGAGTCGCGTAACCTTCCCCGTTTCTTTCGACTTTTGCGCACAACGTTCGCTTGCTTTTTTTCCGAGCGCACTATGTACTAACAAGCGAGCTTTCTGTACTAACCTTCTGCTCTGTTCTAACAACTGTCGCGAATCGCTGTGATCAAATATTCGTCGACGAACGCCACTGTAAGTAGCCGTTGGTTTGCTTGAGCTGGTCCGAAATGCACATGAATTTCGCCTTGTGACTAACAAGCAAAATGGCCTGCCGCAAAAATAAAAAGAAAATAGAAAATTGGCGTCAACGTCGAGCAACAGTCGAGTCTCAAACGCTAACTTGTTATCGTCGATAATTATGGCACATGAAGCGCCGCATAGCCCGCAACGTAGACGAGAAAGACTTAACCTGAGGATGAAGAGCCTGAGCCTGGATTCCCCGGAAGGCACCGCACACGTTCGGCATCGTTCGAGGGATTACTATACCAGCGGCCAGAGGGAATCCACGCCGCCCAGACACTCCGACAGTGGCAGCATCAACAGATTGTGTAAGTGAACTGCATATTTAAACCGCGCATGCTACCTTGAATAGCGTTTCAGAGGTGCCGGGAAAGATCGGGAATGTTTAGGTGGCTCGGCCCTGCATCCTGGAAACCTCTAAAAATTCATAATACATATAATAACATATTATTTATGCCCTGTGCAGAGCTTCCGTGTTACGCTCGGTGCTTTCAACTTCAATTTCTGTTCATTTACCATGCGGCCATGCCACTTAGAAACTAAATGGTTGTACCAGTAAAAAGGGCTACTAAGGACGAGTTGTTGAACGTAGCAATTAAAATTTTTTCATCCTAAAATATACGAAAAATGAGTTAATAAATTTTGCCCCCATTTTCCTATTTTGTATGTCCATGTTAAGGTGGGATTTCCTAGGTGCGTTTTGCGATATCAGCGTCCAAGGGAGTTACGACGAATGGAGTATGGATCGCAAAACACGGCGTCAAAACGCACCTAGGAAATCCCACCTTTAAATAGACTAGCCAACGTGTTCAGTGAGATTTTACCATAATGTAGTATAAATTCTTTCCTATCTGGTGGATTGTTCGAAGATAAGGTAACATTAAAAAAAAAATTTTATTGCAGCTCCCTGCAGTCCAGGCCAAAGTCACGGCATTCACAAGCACATAAGAGGGACCACCAGGATGTCGAGCATGGAATTACCGGACGAGAACGAGAAATCCTATTCCTCGGCAAGCACTTCGCCGTGCCCGTCGCCGCATACTAACAATCAGAATCACACGAATCCTCCGGGGAAACGTGTCCCGCCGCCCAACAACCTCTACGTAGCACTCTACAACTTCGACGCGCGTCACCGGGACGAATTGGATTTAAAGTAATCATTGAACAGAGAACTGTATACTTACAAACCCGAACTGCGACACATCTCTCGGAGGCTGAGATCCTTAAGAAACAACCCCCCCCCCCGTTAATTTCGTTTCACCCATCTAACTCCGAACCTTGACCCCCCCACCCCCTATCCCCTTTTTCTCTTTGGTTCTTGTTATTTGAATTGTACACGTTACGTTTTTACATTGCTAATGCCGGCGTTGTTGCAATGTTTTTGTAGGGCCGGTTATAAAATAACAGTGATCGACAAATCAGAAAGGGATTGGTGGAAAGGCAAGTGCCTGGGTGGACGAGTCGGTTACTTCCCAAGTGCGTACGTCATGAGAGTGGAGTCTGGACAGAAGACTCTCCAGGTCACGCGTAACCTACAGCTTACCGATCAGATCACACTATTGCGTGATCAGGTATTAATCAATTTTTACAGCCTAACGAAAGAATGTATAATAACATCTCTCCGGTCAGATATCCGCATTGTACACCTTGTTAAAACCTTGCTCTCTTCATTTTCTTTTTATGTCTCTTTCTTCATTTTCATCTGCTTCCTTTTCAAACCTCACGGTTTCAAGCTAGGTTTCTGAACAAGTCCTCTACTCTCTTTCATCCCGTCGGTCTTATTCCAACTCCTCTACTGCCGCTCGCCATTATAACGACTGCATGAAGCCCCTCTCTTTCTCTCTCTTTCTCTCTCTCTCTCTCTCTCTCTCTCTCTCTCTCTCACACATCTTAATTTAGAACTTTCTTTGTTACGATTCTCTCTTTGTTCTTTGAGAAATCAGCTCGGTAGTCTTACCTCCGCCCTCTCGTAGAACCAACTCATCAGTTCGATGCCCTAATCACTAATCCATCCCTCGTTTCCTATTCTTTGAGGGTTCAGGCTAGACCTAGCTCTTATGCATAAAGACTGTTACTACTTGAGAATGCACCATCTTTGTACTATCTTGCTGTCACGAATCAACTTACGCGGAGACCGCACGGTTCCTCTCTATAGAATTAATGGTTTTGAAAAAAAATATTGAAAGTGACCTTCATACTCCTCCATCTGTAAAAAAACCATTAACATAGAATTATTTTTCGGCATCAACGATATACTCCCTTCGGTATACTACGAAGTCTATGTATGGTCGTGTCCAAAAAGGAATTTGGAGGAACCGTGCGATCTCCTTGTCAGTAATCATTAGACTGCGGATTTTATGCATTTACGACAGAAATGGGTGGATGTATGGTAATTTAAAACAGTAAAAACATTACAAGACGATTTAAGGACGTCCATATGTTAGTTTCAATTTACTAAAATTGTCAAGAATAGGAAGAAATTTTTATAGCGCAGTCTAGTAATCATCCTCCTCCCCTTTAATCACCCAAGTAATCAATTGGTGCCCCGATCTGTCCTACGAAGACTCGATCCGTACCGTTTTCTACGACTCTGTTGCCTCTCGTTGTCAGTTCACACGATGTTCCCGTTTGCAGATAGTGATCCAGGTAGGCGAGGAGGTGGACGGTGTAGCAATGGTGCGTTGCGCAGCGGACGTTCGTTCTGCCGACCACACGGGCAAGGAGGGCGAGGTCCTTTACAGGGAGACCCTTTGCCCTTTGAAGTACCTGCAAGAGGTGTGACAACAGCCTTGGCAGGGTGGCCACCCTGCGGGCGAGCGTCAGAGTCGTGCATACATACGCGACCGATTCTCCGCTTCAGCGCGTCGAAACGTGGCCGAGAAGTACTACGACTGTCTGCAATGCGCAGAGCAGTGCCATCACGCGACAAGCAACGTCGTGACCAGCAACAACATCGTCATCAACAACAACAACGCGAACAGCACGAACAACAACGTGAAGCAACCGCAAAAAATCGCGAAGCCTAGCAGTAACAACAGCCTGATCCCGAAAAGAGCAACCAGCTTGAATAGCTCCGCGACGATCAAGGGGAACACCAAGATCGTATCGCGTCTGAACGACACCAAGCTGTCGAAGAACCCTAAGAGCTCGAGCCAATCCAAGTCCCTGAAGAACCAACAGCTGTTGTTGACCCCCGTCAAGAAAAGATCCTCTCTAGCTCGTCCAGTACGGGTCCACGACTCTTTTTCACAGCCGAAGAAGCTGATGCCGATCAACTACGCGTTTCAGAGTCTTCAGAAGAGGGAGATGAACGAGTCGACGTACGAGGACGACGAACAAGAGGAGACCAGCTTGCCTATCAGGCTCAGGCTCGTCCAAATGTTCGAGCTGACCCTGCCGCAGACCAAGAAGAGGAGGAGGAAGAAGTCGATGAGGCTGATGAAGCAGCAGCAGCAGCAGCAGCAGCAGAGCAGACACGTTTGCAAGGACACCGAGAGGCTGCTGCGCGTACTCAGCGTTAACAATGTGGACCAAGATAATAGGTACAACGTTTCACGGTGTTCTGTCATGTAAAGAGTATGGTAGCTGGTCGCTGGGAGTAGTCGCAGACCGGTGCTCCGCTGAGCCAGGGCTGAGGATTGGGGCCTGGCGATGACGATGCTCGATCCCTGGTCGCTTCGAACGCTATTCAGAATAAATACCGACACTCGATCCTACTGCTGGCCTCAGAATGCTCTTGATTATACTAAGTAACTGTGTCTTTCAAAAATATAACGTTGCAAATAACTGTGGATGCTCTTGTTAGCGAGATTTTCAAGAGATTACCGCTAAATGCATAAAATCTGCAGTCTGGTCATGAAATCAAGCGTGACAGACGAGAATTGGGAAACGAATTGATGCTTCTCCAAGATCTTCGAATGGCGTTCGCAACGATCCAGAATGATCCGAGGCTGTACGACCGAGTCGGTTGAACCAGCCGATGCTTTCAGCAAGAGAAGTACTGCCTGCGAGTCAGTTTTGAAGAGAATATTGCGCAACCTGTGTTCTCTTTTTATACTTAGGAACATTTTCCCGCGAAGAAAAGCTTCTACGAACGCATCGAATTGGAGTGTCGAAGGGTTCAGGAATTTTGTTAACGGGACACGGAGTTTGTCAGCTGAACCGACACACAGGTCAATGTCGATTCTTGCACTTTCTTTTCGACAAAATCCTTCTTTTTATCTTCTCTTCGAGAAATTCTTACGAGTACGGTTTCTTTCGGTACGGAAGAGAGAAATTGCGTTTCGGTGGAACCCGTTTTATTTGAACAATTTCGGTGACATTATTTTCAACATATAATGAAATTAATGATTTCGGCACAAGGTTCGATCATTTTAAAACCAACAGCAAATGTGCAATTAATACATCATACTTCTCGACGTTTCGATCATAATGTTGATCATTTTCTAAGAGACATATTATGCGTTTGCTGTGAAAACAAATCAGTTACATATCTGCCACCATGGAATAAAGTCCAATTTGTGTAATTCAAAATTTTTGTCTTCAATGTGGTTATTTGTTTTCACAGCAAACGCAAAATATGTCTCTTAGAAAATGATCAACATTATGATCGAAACGTCGAGAAGTATGATGTATTAATTGCACATTTGCTGTTGGTTTAAAAATGATCGAACCTTGCGCCGAAATCATTAATTTCATTATATATTATAATTTCGATCGAGAAAAATTCAGATTATTTTCAAACTGTGAGAAAACGCACCGTGACAGAGAGAAAGTGCAAGGAAATCTGCATGAATCGCTCGTTGCTAATTCGAAGCCCTCGCTCTCGACCATCTGTTCTCGAAACCTAATCGAGTAGACTCGAATGACAGTATCCCGGTCGAAGGAGACTACAAAAGAACACGCGTCCCATTTTGTGGGAGGAGTGTTCCACTAAACAAGTAAGGAAGTTCTTCGTTCAATGTGACTCGAGAAGTCGTTAGTGCTGTCGCTTGTTGAGTTTTCGAGGAATTCGCCTCTGATAACAGAGGGATATGGGTGTTTGTATCGTTTTTAAGCTAAAGAGAGGCTGGAGAGTATTTATGATAAAACATGCTGGCGGAAGGGAAGAAAAGAAAAATACAAAGAAAGCGTTTGTTAAATGGACTCGCTAATAATCGGAGTATTTATCTCGATGTACGAAAAAAGAATTGATGTTCGAGCCCCCCCCACCCCCCAGAGAAACAGGGGCTTCTCATTCGATGGTTGTTTATTTCTTGTTTGCGCCGGCACGCAGCCAATCGTGTACACGTGTGCGTTTTTTTTTTTTTAATCGTTCGACATTGTTTCGTGATGATCGTTGTTGTACTCTCTGTTTTCTGTTAACGAGTAAGTTTCAGTTCGTTCGTTCGTTCGTTCGTTCGTTCGTTCGTTCTTCTTCTTCTTCTTTCTTTTTTCAGACCTTTTTGTTACAAGGCTCGTAAGCGTTATCGTATAACGATCGTTACTAATATAATTAAGAGAACTTTAAGGATCAAATAAGAAATCGAAACATAACGCGCGAGCTTGATTGAGCACGATCAAGGACGAACCATTTGATACAAAAGATTTCGAAGGAATTCGATCTCTTGCACGCAGTGCGAGACGTCTAGAACCAATAGAGGTCCTGTTTCACTCAGAATTTTCTTCCAAATTTCATCCCTCAATTCAGCTGAGAACGTTCTTGCGTCGAATTTTCGTTTCCAGCGTTGAGAACACTGCTACTATATGTACTTATAATCTTTCGATTTTTCTTACAGTGAAATCATTTCATCTTTTTTTTTTGTTTTCGGTGAAAATATTCGGGCGAATACCGATTTATACAGGGTGTTTTACTACATGGGGGAAGAAAATTTAAGGGATGGTTCTTCATGACAATATAAGTAGAAAATGAAGAATAAAAAAATTGCGATTCCCGCTTAGTTATTTAGTTATTAACCCATATTAGCACTCGAGTGGCGATCATTGATACCATTAACAGTGGTTCCATTATTCAAAATATTGTTTACATTATTAAATATGTTGGTATCTAATTAATTACTAAAAACATCGAAGTATTCTATGAGGTGTTATATGAATTTCATATCCATCAAATTTAAAAAATCAGAGGGAATATACAGGTCGGAAAAAATGTTTAACTTTCGAATTAAAATAGCTTCCAGTGCAAAGGGTTAACAATTAAAATCCACCTAAAATACGACAACCCATAACTAAATAACGAAGTCGAAATAGCAATTTTTTTATTCTTCATTTTCGACTTATATTGTCATGGAGAACCACCCCTTAAATTTTCTCCCACCCGTAATCGAACACCCTGTATACATAAATACTCTTCGAGAATTATCGTTTCGTTTTTGCTTTCGGTTGAATACAAAAATTATATTGCCGGAACACCGAATTAAAAGAAATTGCAACAAAGGATTCTAACGTTTTACACGCTTGCATTTTTACAACTAATTCCGTCCCCGAATGGTGAACTTTTCAACTATCGAGACCCGCACGATTACGCATTTAATTTCCAAACAACCAAGAAACATCTTCGTCTGCGTTGCCTGTTCGGAGAAGCTAACAGGAGGAATTTGTATCGGTGACAAAAAAAAAAGTTTCGTTGTACAAAATTTATTAATCGAAGTTATGAAGTGACTAGATTTATAAAAACGTGTTTCAGAGGAAATTATTATACTGAGAAAAAATGTTATCGACTGCTGACGATTGAATCGCTGCGAGCATCGACAGACCTCTAATTAATTACCCATCCACCGTTTCATTGACACTCGACTCACCTAAAAAAACCGTCGCACCGAATGATTTTTACGCGTTGCCTTTACCTCGAGAGAGAGAAAAAAAGGGAACTGATCTGTGTCCCGGCTCGCAGCGATTCGATCCTCGGCGCGTCACTATATTTAATGATGCCATATTTTATCTCAAAGTTGACCAATCGCGCGATTTGCATTTACTTGATGTGCATTTACGAAGTGCAGACCGTTCTCGAGGACATGTTTATTCGATTACTCGAACGGTGCGAAACATAGAGACGGCTGTCTGGAAACTGGCAGGTGAACCTTTCCCTGGTTACCCTGATTTTTTCGCAGCTGTGCGTGCGTCCTCAAGAGCCTAACCTGCGCTGACCTGCATCGTTGAATCTCAGAAGTATATTAGACGACGTTCAAAGGTTTTCATTCCAGTATCCCTCCACAGGTGAAACTAGACACACACACTAGAGGATACTTTTCTGGGATAGCAGAAATCCTCTTTCTGTGGATCAAATCGACGAACAAAAAAAAAAAAAAGAAAAACAGCAACCAGACACGTTTCTTCCTAAAAGGGCCCACTATCCTAAAAATCGAGTATATGTATAGGTTTCTCGAGGGAGCGTTCCCCACACACAGTATATTCTCACTGATAGAATGAAAGTCACAAGCAGAGATATGTATAAAAACTCCGTACTTATTTTTTCACTATCCGGCTCCGGGGTATGCTCGCGGAACGCGACGAGCTCCCGTCAGACGCGCCTGATAACATGCTTTCAATAACCCGGTAATCTCGTCGAGTGTGTCGTGTTCCTGTTTAGAGAATCTCCTTCGATTGTCCTCGAGATAGATTTTCTCTCTATCTCCAGCCGAACTCGTTCGCGAAACTCAGGATACACAACGCAATTTGAACGAGCCTATTTTTCTTCGGAAGTGTTCTAACTTCTCAGTCGTGGAACCGGTGTGGGAAATGCAGTCATTCAACTTTATCAACTTCAATCATTTCCATACACACAACCTGTCTCTCTTCTTCTTCAACCCTTCAATTTTCCTATCTCATTCTTTTCTTCCAGTGTACCCGCACCTCTCTTCTTTTCACACGATGGACATTTTTCTTGTACATATATTGCTCTTTTCCAGAAGTTTGAGATCCCACTATTTCTTCTGCATATTTTTCCATTTTCCTTAATTATGGATACCCTAGGATTTCCAGGAAATCTGGGGAAATTTAAAGTCTGGGACATTATTTTTTATCAGGACTCCAAATATTTTTTTGGATACATATTTCCCGGTAAAAAACCAGCGTTTCCTAAATGTTTGGTGCCGGAAAAATATTTTGTCTCCAATGGGATTGGGGACAAGAACCCAGGACATCCTGCTCGTAGCCGAGAGCGCTATTCTTCGAGCCATCGAGGTGCTGGTACTTGATTTACTTTTTCTACGTATTTCTCCTCGTTTGAACCGCTCGTTTTCCCTGTAACAATGTGTCCATGAAGAAATCCATGCCCGTCTGTAAAATACCGTGCGAGAATTTCCCTGTCGATTAGTTGGTAGTTTTCGACTCCCCAGACTTTGTGAACGAGTTTGCATGAACAATTTGGCCGAGGACCGAGAGTCAGAATAGCATTAGGATTAAGTATCAGGGATAACGATTGTGTTATTGTACGTTGTAACGCTACACATATTATATTTCATTATAATATTAAATACCGTAATTGTAATGAGTGCCCTACCCCCCTCCCCCTGTTAAAGTGTATATCGAATTATTAACTGTACTATAGTGTGTAAGCTATTCCAACTACCATGCCCAGTATTTTCTAAGTATTATGATTATTATGCAGCGGGGATGTGTTCGTGTTGTTGTTGTTGTGACTCTTTCTGGCCTGCTGTTTTGCCGATGCTGTACCATATATGTACAACTACCCTATACAACTATATACAAGAACACGTGTGGAGTTATTATATCAGGGTATGTTATATTTTTCTTTTAAATAAAAACCAAATTGCTATTTTAACGATACAAGTAAAATTACAAGTTGGATAAACATTCGGTTATCAATTCACAAATGTCTCTGTTATTAGTATGTTCATGTATAAATGATATTGTTACTTTCCACACCCATAAAGCAGCAGTCTCGAAAGAACTAACAGAGGTAAAGAAAAACAAAATATATTAACGGATGCTATATGTTCACCGAACCAATGTGCACGAGTGTGTTTGGTGAATTGTTGTTTGTTTGAGAAACCATTGCGAGTTCGATGGAAGCACCTTTCGTCGATGGGATTCTTGGAAGGGGAGGCACCGTGGCAGACTAGAACCGATTGTACGGCGACGGATTTCAGAAGCGTTTCATTTCTATGTAATATAAGAGTGTGGCTGCGGATTAGCTGTCTCTCGTGTGCCATATAACTCCTAACGTTTGATATATTTACCAAGTTTAGTCCATTTACAAGGAAAACCTTTCATACACACCCGAGCAAATGTGTTTAACCAAATTCATAGACTGCACGAAATATATTATCTACATATACATACAGGCTAGGCTGCTCGCTTTACTTACCCAGTCCCCCGGAAGTCCAAAAACTAACGAGACAGAATTTTTGAAAACTTATTACAGTAAACGCTTGATTCTTGTCCAACAGCCGTGTTTTTCATGGACAAGAATCGTGGCCAGAAGTGCTTTTTGATTTATAACTGCGTCTAGATATCGCGCCGACCGCGCCGAGCGAGACTTCAATAGAGAGCCGAACATAGAGAAGGACAGAATGAAATACGGTTCGCGTGACTATCCGCGTCTCTTTCTTTCCGATGCGCTGTCCTTCCTTACGACCGAAACTTTCACCGTCGATTAAACCACTAAATACAATTGAAACTATATCGTGTTTGGTGTCATTTTAATCAGAAAAATGCCAGAAATAAGTTAGTGAAAGTCCCATGAACAAATAATGAAAATTAAGAGATTTGTAAAATCGATTCCTCGCGTCAATGCCGTGGTGTTCACACCGATATACCCCAGCCGACATCAATCGTCGCCGCCCTGCGGAGCAACTCGGCGTTGACAGGCAGTGGAATGGGTAGGCTCTGGACAAGAATCGTGTCCACGTTCCGGACAAGAATCAAGCTTTTACTGTACATTTATTCAGGTATACCGTCGATACATTTCATTTACTCCGTCGCGCGACAAGATTAAGATCTTTCTTGCGCAAAGAACTTCTGTGTGGATACAAAAAAAGTAGGAGATAAACACAGCTTGCAGAACCTGAAGATGGCTGTCCCAGGAGTAAGTAAAACATGCAGGAGATTCCCGGTCGACTCTTCTCAGCATTCATCCTCTCTCAGTCTCTGTTATAATTTACAGCTTGTACTTAGCGCCCCTGACGATGGGGTACTTGTCGCCGGTGCAGATGCCCCTGAAGTCGTCCAACGACAGGTCGTAAATAGCAACACCGCCCAGACCCTTGGCCTTGGCGTAGGCAGCCTTGTTTCCAGCTGTGTCAGGGTTCTCGTAGCCAACCCAGATCCCGTCGGCACCGGTATTCTCGTCGTAAGCCTGGAAGGCGTAGCTGCCGTACTTCTTGGAGGGGTCGTTGACGTATCTCAGACGACCCACAGCACTCTCGGTTAACCTGGTGCAGACCTCGGCGTAAGAGAGAACTCCGGGGATTCCTGTGTGCGGTCCCTCGGCTCCCGCGCCATCGGCAACGAGTGGTGGTACGCCTGATATCTGGCTATCGGACGTCAGCTTCCACGTTCTGGCGAACGTGGGGATTCCCACGACGATCTTCGTGCCTGGTGTGCCGTTGTCGAGCCAATACCTTGAAGTAGAATTCATACTTTACGGATATTTTTGGCTTGTAATCCGACGGAAAAACGGTTTCAGGCAGCTTCGACTGATCAGTGGACCCGATTAAAGTTACGTCGACTGATTTTACAAATTGTTCTCACCTAGTTGTGGCGTCAACATTGTCCTGAGAAACGCGTCCGTAGCTCTCGTAGATGGGCGCAGGGTAATCAGCTTCCTGGGGGTTGCGTTCCGGTGTCTTTTGATCGAAAGTGAACAGGTGGACGGCGTCGATATTCGGTGCCAACAGTCTCGCGTCATAGTAAACTGAAAAACCAATTACAAATCACGGTCAACCGAATTGCAATAATTTAATTTTTCCTATTTGCTTCCCGCTACACCCTTGATCCCCTAATTCCTGTCAGCTGCGCGCACTTGTGTGTGTGTGTGTGTGTGTGTGTTGAAATAAATGCAAAGAAACGTTCCGACACGGGATTGTTTGCAATTCATTTTCCAAGCGGAATCACGCGTCCAGCAGATCCCTGGTCTGGTTCGATGTTTGGAGAACGTGACGTTGATTACAAGCCAGTTTACACGCGCGCACACCGATTCGTAGCGTTTAAAGCGCTGATCGAAGCACCTGTGTCCTCGGCACGTTCCCGATCTCGTACACACAGGAAAGACAGAAGCCTCGAATTCGTCGTTTTAATTAGGAAAGTGAGACGGTAAACACGATGGTAAAAGTTGCGTCGACGAAAAAAACCAATAAAATAAGGAATTTTCACTTGTGAATTTAAAAGGCTGTGCTCGTCTCGAACCTCGATCCATTTTTCTTTTTCAATCGCTATCCTTTTCTCTATGTTCGCAACACCTCTTCTATAACTGTGACTCTGCGCGAAGCTTTCACAGTTACGGGTAGTCACAGTTACGGGAAGTCACAGTTACGGGAAGTCACAGTTACCGTGTTTCTATCTTAGGGTTATTGATACGATACTAACCACTGCTGTTGACATGGGGCAGGACCGTAACGGTCAGAGCCTTGAACTTGGGTCTGAGTTGAGCCTTCAGGTCACGGACCAGGATAGTGAAACCGTCGCGGTGCTCCTGTTCCTTCTCATCCTTGAACTTTCCGTATCCAAACGTCTTCTTAACACCGTGCCAGAAGGAACCAAGGGTGCTGCGTTCCTTCTTTACCTTCACCGGTGGGAACTGCCAGGCCAGATCAATCCCGTCGAAGTCGTAATCGTTCAGCAGTCTAACCACGGAGCTGATAAACTTTGACCTCGCCTCTGATGTCTCTGTCTGCGAATGAGTGGAATAAAGTCTCTATTATTAGTAGATGAAACACACAACACTGGACAAACATTCGAACAATTTGATATAATACTGCCCCAGATAGCACACGACGTCTTAAAGACGTCCATTTTACGCCCATTTTACGCCCATTTTAGGTCTGGGTTAGGTCTGGGTTAGGTCTTACGTCCTAAAAAGACGTCTTGAATGTCCAACCACAGACGTCTTTATGCTATCTGGGTGGCGTGGTACTTTTAACATATACCGATATGTTATTATAAGAAGAAACAAATTGTCTATCTACATATAATACTCCTGCACCTAGGTATTAATATGTAGAGAATTTTTATTTTGCATATAAAATAAATATTAAATATAAATACTTACAGCGACAAGGTACTCGTGAGTATCCTCCGGAGGGTCAGCGTTGCCGCCAATGCTCAGGTAAATCTTCAGGTCTGGGAAGGCTTTCTTCAGCTGTGGAACAAGCCTGTAGTAGGCGTAACCAGCACCGGTGTCAAGGTTCGGGTTCAAGGAGACAACTTCGAACTTGTCGGACGTGATCCCTGCGTATCCGTAGATCAGATGGGTGCAGAGGGAGAGCGCCGGGCGAACGTCGTCCAGCTGGAACTTTCCTGGACCTGAGATAATTCAGCGAATTATGTAAAAATATGTTTCCAGGTACAACATAGAGGTTCGAGAAAATTTGTTGGATCACAATTTTCACCTGCTCTTTCGAACGCCGTGCTGTTCCAGAAACACACGACCTTGGTGCGTTCGTGAGGGTCGACGCTGAGCACCGATTGAACGCAGAACGCCGCGATCGCGGCTAGAATTAACACCTTCATTGCTGCAGACTGGTCCTGGAAGAAAGCACAGTATTCTATTGGAATATTCACTACACTGTTGTATCGATTTATTATAGAAAGTTGATGCACAATTGTTTATCGAGGATCTCCAGTTTTAGAAAATATAATTTGCTAAATTCTATGGAACCTTTTAGCTGGTATCAAAATATTTAAAAATATTGGGGGGTATATCCTTATGATCCAAAGTTTAATTTAGAGGAATTTGTATAATAATTTATAATTTCAAACTTTATTTTACAGGGTTTCTAACCAAATAGATTAATCTTACAGGGATTCAAAATATTTAAAAATACTGGGGGGGGGGGGGGGTATACCGTTATGATCTAAAGTTTAATTTAGAGGAATTTGTATCAATAAGTTATAATTTGAAACTTAATTATACAGGGATTCTAATCAAATAGATTAATCTTATTTTAGGTATGTAATTGATTATACATATGTATTAATTGCTATTAAACGTCTATTAATTGTATACTGTCACAGGCACTGGTGTATTTACTACAGCGATGAAACGAGTGTGTTGCAACGAACCAAAGCAGCGAGGTCTTACCTTTCAGAAAGGAAGAAGCAGACTGTCTGGAAGAATTTCTTCGTTGGAGACTTTGATACCTTGGCCTGAACTCCGACGAAGTAGTGGGGGCCATGTAGATGTTACGTCATCGCCATAATCTTTCGAAGTCGGGGTTTATCCCGATGTAAGCGTTGGATCCCGTTGATATGTACCGGGGTCCGAGAACCGAAGGCCAGGGGTTCGAAAAGTTTCTCAGAACCTCCGATTGGCAAAACAGTCGGCGAGATGCGGCCGCGTGATCGACGATCAAGGAGTTGTTTGGAACCTTGGATCTCTAATCGACTTGACGAGAATCTACCTCCTTTTCTGCTATTGTTAAAGCAACTTTGAGTTGTCGATTATAATGTTTAATTATATTGGTCGCATACAAAAACAAATTGTTCGGAAAGATCTTTTTAAAATAATATAAAAAATAGAACATTTAAGAAAGGAGGTCGGTATAAAGAATTTTAAAAAATGTACCTTTATCGTGCCATGCTTTTGCAATTTTTTGGACGTTTTTATACAAATTATTTGTGCAAAACATGGTTAATTGTTCAGTAAAATGATCCATTTATTTAATCGTTATCTGTAGACATTTTTTGTTCGTGATTTTTTATGAAATAGAATAATACATTTTACTATCTTTCGAACAGGTTTTTTGACTTTTATCATAGCGAATTAAATTTTATGTTAGAAAATAAGGATATGAGTGTGTATGTACATGTATATTGACATTGACAAACATAAGAGAGCATTACCTGTTCCCCCACTCCTTAGGAATTAATATTTTGTGATTGATTATAACAATTTCAGTTAGTTACACGAAGAACGCCATGAGGCGATGAACCATTTATATACGTGTTCAATAAGTATGTAATAAAGTTAAATAGTTATTGTTCAGTTAATTCCAGTTTATATTAGCTTTTCTTTATATTTTAGAATAAAATAGTTTTTCTTGTATCTTCGTTCCGATTGGTGCCATTGTAAATATAGAAATTCGAAGGCGAAGAACCCGCGGACGCAGTTTCTGTCCGGGCGTGTTTACATTTTACCAGTTGCTATCTAACGTTATATTCCACTTAACTATCTGAATGCCAATAAGTCTGCGTTAATTAGCCGAAGCCAGGACGCAACCTTTCACTCGGGTTATCGCGGTTACGTAGAACTTCGTTACAACATCCGCTGTGCAGCTGAAACCTCCTTTATCTTGTGTAATTATTCAGTAAATTGTCTGCTTGAAAATTTCCTCAAATCGCTAATAATTCATCTCCTTGAATATGCACGCAAATCCGTGTACAATTTTTATCGATTTCCATTGATTTTTAACCGAATGAATGCTGCGTTGAATATTAACAATATTTTACATAAGGTGTTAATCATTTTGATTAATTTAAAATTAAGAAAGCACAATGTGAGCACAAAATGACAATATATGTACATGTTACTACTTCCATTAAATTTATTTATTCATTTATTCATTTATTCTTAATAACTATGGGACCTGTATACATATAATGTGGATGTAAAAAATATCTTTCATTTATATAAGTAATACAGGTAAAGAAAATTGAACTGCGAGAATAATGATCATTCAATCATCTTCAACACCATTTTCCTCCAACTTCTACTGCCATATTTTTCCTCTGCATTATTGACAATTTTCCTATATTCTGTCATGTCACGTTATAATGATTCATGATTCTCAAGTACTAACACTGTATTTATAGACAGACAAGAGCATTTATTTATATAACTAACATTTATCTTGCAACAACAGTAAACAAAATATGTTTTTTGAAAATTCTTATCGTTATTCAACTCTAAAACGTATCTTTTTAAAATATTCAACAAATAAATGCATTTTAACAAAAATAGTTTAAATCCAATTGAAAATTTCCTATTAAAATTCATTAACAACGATCAACGTCGTTATATAAACAAGCCACTTTCGATCTTGAAAAATATAGTGAGATTAGCCTAATGAGTTTTTTCGGAATTTAGTTGTACCTTCCAGCAATGATTTATTATAATCGTACAGATATAACGGGAATGTTATTTCTGTAGAAATTCCAAGTAAGACGATTTAATAATCAATCTATCCGAAGGTGTGTTTTGAACGTGCTGGCCGCGACGATTCGACTTCCTTCATGCTCGTTGAATATGACCTATATAGACAGACATGATCTCATCTCGAAACATATCGCACAATCGCTTCCAATTACCTTGTCACGAGTCCGCTCACGTAGTTGCTAATTCACGTGCGAAAACAGCCTTCAAAGAGTTTACACGGGACGTTTTCACATTTGCCCACCTTCTGCTATGTTATGCAGAAGACGTGGCCAGTGCACCATGGGGACCAAATCCCCCCCCCCCCGCCTCTCTCTCTCTCTCTCTCTCTCTCTCTCTCTTTTCCAATACCTTGTAAATCCTCTGCAACATTCGAGGGAAACATTCGCATGCAAATGGTGCGGTCAAAAAACAAGGAAAACGTTCTTGTCTTCAGCAGAACAGGTCTGTAAATAGAAAACGTAACGAGATAAAAACACTCTGAAGCAATCTATCCTAGCCGATTCGATGAATCATTAATACAACAAAGTATTAATTTTCAACAATATTTGTTCCCAATAGAAACGGTATCGAGCACTATTAAATTAATTTTAAAATTAAATTACTATTAGAATTATGTAAATTACTATTAGAATTATTCTAAATTAAATTTTAACCCGAGGGAAAATTTAAGTTTGAAATTAATTTAATAGAATTTTTATAATAAATTTAATCGTAAGAGAAGCGACGACTGTTAGAACATGACAGATTGAGAACGATTAAACGCCTATAAAAAAACTCGAATGTTTTCAATCGCTCGCCGGATTATGCAAAGCGGGCAAGATCCACACACACACACAATTTCATCGAACCGCCTGGAACATACTCTCATTTTATTTGCGAATGACTCACTCTCACACGTACACGTTACGCAAGCCGAGAATATGATACAGGACAATGTTTCTAGGAAATGATTCGTTACGCTTTTAATCACCTCAATAGCTGTCGTCAAGAAATTGTGATAACGTTGCTTTAACGTTGCTCGGAGGAGTTACGATCCTTCGAGCCCTTGGACAGAGCCAATCGATAAGATCGACGACTGCTCGTTAGCTCGGGAGCGATTACTAATCATTCTTCTACGTCCGTGTGTTCAGCTGTGTTTAAATACGTAATTGTTTACATAATATACTGATCAATGAAACTGTTGCAAAATCATGTTTGTTTGAAATGGCTTTGCATTGGAAACAAAATTATCTCGGCCGATGAGAATGTTGCTCTTACAATTAGAAACTGATTTTCGATTTTGCTCCGTCATATTTTTAAATGGCCGCTGAATTTTTTGATCGAAACATGTTTAATTTGCATCAATCGTTGATGTCTAAAATTGATTTAGGTAGTATGGTTGTACATTACGTCTTTGAAAAGTCAGATTTAATTAACAACATTCTTGTGATCATACTGGAATCATTTAAAATATGCTATTGTAATAAAACAATTATGATTTTTCTCTTATCGAGATCTCAAGGGCAGATGATTCTTGCAGGTTTCGTTCATAAGATACAATGGAAACAGCAGCACGAATCATTTGCTCCGTAATTGCTCGTATTTCCATTTCGATTCCATCTCCATTTCGACTCCATTCCCTATCTCCATTTCGATTCCATCTCCATTTCGACTCTATTCCCTATCTCCATTTCGATTCCATATCCATTTCGACTCTATTCCCTATCACCATTTCGGTTCCATCTCTTTAGCTCCATTTCGATTCCATCTCCCAATCTTATCCCAAGTCCAACCATCCATGCAGCCGCGCGACGCTCGATAGTATATTAAAGTCCTTATTATTAATCAATCTGTAATCATTCCGTCTCCCTTACACTCGCTGCATGTGGTATTATGTCGTTCGTTCATCATTCATTCTGACTCCCTACATTGTACGTCTATAGCCCATAAGGCTATCTCGTCGGTGCTGATACGTCTGCCGAAAGATTCTAGCTGTGACAAATGATTCTTGCCGGATCCCTCATAAGGAGCTGTGTCTTCGGCGGCACGAATCATCTGCTCCGTAAAATCTCCAAATAGCGCCACTTAACGTAGCGGCGAAACGCTCAAACTGCTAGACAAAATTACCGACAGTCGATATTCCTTTTAGATTGTAGTGGCGGATATCGATAACGTAGAATTCAATGTTGTCAAGACGTCGATAATGAGAATCCCTATTTTGACAAAATAGAATCACAGAGACCACCTGCCACAAGATACCACTGGTGCTGCCATCTGTGATTTTAGACGGAATACCGACTGTCGGTAATTTTGTCTACCAGTTTGAGCGTTTCGCCGCTACGTCGAGTGGCGCTATTTGGAGATTTTACGGAGCAGATGATTCGTGCCGCCGAAGACACAGCTCCTTATGAGGGATCCGGCAAGAATCATTTCTCACAGCTAGAAATGGAAATAGGGAATACGGATTTAGGCGTATCAGCAAGAATCAACACACCACCACTCACCGTGTAATATTGTAATGTTTATGATTGAAAAATAAAGAATATTAGTTACAACAGTTAATGTTTTCTTCTTTCCCCACACTGTACATATACATGGGGCAGAGTAAAACTTTTGAAATTAGGCAAAAATTAAGCATTGTATTAGGAGAATATGATAGCTAAAGAGGTTGCACGGAAATATCATGCCACCTCTTTTACTATTATATTCTCCTAGTAGAAACTCAAAAATTTCCGAAAATTTGCAAAAATCCAGAAAATTGATTTTTGTACTAGGAGAATATGATAGCGAAAGAGGTGGCACGAAAATTCAGTAGTGCAACTCAACGACAAGCCAGGCGGCCGAAAAATTTTCGAAAATTCTATTCCCTATCACCATTTCGGTTCCATCTCTTTAGCTCCATTTCGATTCCATCTCCCAATCTTATCCCAAGTCCAACCATCCATGCAGCCGCGCGACGCTCGATAGTATATTAAAGTCCTTATTATTAATCAATCTGTAATCATTCCGTCTCCCTTACACTCGCTGCATGTGGTATTATGTCGTTCGTTCATCATTCATTCTGACTCCCTACATTGTACGTCTATAGCCCATAAGGCTATCTCGTCGGTGCTGATACGTCTGCCGAAAGATTCTAGCTGTGACAAATGATTCTTGCCGGATCCCTCATAAGGAGCTGTGTCTTCGGCGGCACGAATCATCTGCTCCGTAAAATCTCCAAATAGCGCCACTCGACGTAGCGGCGAAACGCTCAAACTGGTAGACAAAATTACCGACAGTCGGTATTCCGTCTAAAATCACAGATGGCAGCACTTGTGGTATCATGCGGCGGGTGGTCTGAGATTCTATTTTGTCGAAATAGGGAGTCTTATTATCGACGTCTTGACAACATAGAATTCTACGTTATCGATATCCGCCTCTACAATCTGAAAGGAATATCGACTGATGGTAATTTTGTCTAGCAGTTTGAGCGTTTCGCCGCTACGTTAAGTGGCGCTATTTTGAAATTTTACGGAGCAGATGATTCATGCCGCTGTTTCCATTGAATCTAATGGTGAAACCGGCAAGAATCATTCGCCGATACTTATTTGCCAATTAATTATTAAAATTGACGACTAAAGCGACAGAAATTGTTAGTTTCTCGGTGTTGATTAATCTTGAATAATTGAGGTAGGGTGTTTCGAGACAGATACAACGATATATTTGTTGAAAGATTTATTTCTAGTATTGGAACATATCATCCATACATAGCACGGTCAATACCGATCTTGCTTTTGTTTCACCTGTAAAAAAGGTGGAAATAAAAGTAATATACAACAGACAAAGGGCTCTTCCTTTCTTCCTTTCTTTCACCATCGCTCGAAATATTCGGCGAAACGTCTTCGTACCCGACTTTCTTTACATTTTACAAGAACCGAGAAATTAATAAAAAAAAAAAAAAACAAACGGTGACTCTGTACACGCTGCCGGGAAAATGATCTCGTTTTTAAAACAAAATGAATCTCCCCCCCCCCCCCCCCACCCTCTCAGCGACGATATCCGAATATCGCGATAACATAAAGGGAGCTCCGACATTAACGATTAATAATGGCGGCCGTCGCTCTTCAGGTTATGGAATATTAATCGTTGAAACAGTTAACAATCACGAGCGCAATATACAATAATAATAATCAACGGAACAGCTTGCAAAAAACGAACGCTCCGAGGGAAATATTTTCTGCTCCGGACGCGAGATGCTATCCCTCTCTCGTGAGAGAAAGGAAAGAAGAGAAAGGACGTCAGTCAATCAGAGAAAGTTTTTCCTAGTAATCGTGAATAACAATATGGCTACCAGCGGTCATCCGGTCTATGTACACACAGCGAGTTGATCCTCGATCATTTCTCATGGATCGATTCACCGGAAAGAAGATCCAGAAACAACATTGTCTGTCTGCAAAAGAAAAATACAATATTTGCTACCTTGAACAAGGGTAGCAAAGATCAATCTACAATCCTCTTGATAAATATATATTCGTTGCTGTTTCACTGTTTACATAAAAATTCAATGCAACAATATTGCAAGGCAATGTCACAAATACAATATTGTTGAAACTGAATTTTCATCATTTTAAATTTGAATTGAATTTTTGGAAATTTCTATGCATCGATAAGTATTGAAGATTGTCAAATTTTTTTGCTCGGTTTAAACAACACAAGGGCCGAGCAACCGGATGAATAAATAAATGATAAAATTTGTTGACCAATCGGATGTTTCGACAGTTTTCTCTCTCTATTACACACTACACCCTGATGCCCTTTGCATGATCGATTATATGAATTTTTTTTTATTGCGTCCACGAGGTCGGATACGTCTTTGTAGTCATATTCTTTTTTATCCCAGAAAAATATATATGTTTATATATGTATGAATACACGTATATATTTATTTATATACACAACAGAGCCCCGACAGAGAAACATCTCGATTTTGCAAAGTGGAAGATAAGACAAAAATGAAAAGAAAAAATATCCTCCTCTCGTAAAAACTTAAAAACTTTTTAAAATTTATTTTTTAAATGCTCAAAGATTAAACATGTTTCGCGAAACTTTTGCTTTCGTGGGATTAAAAGATTGTTGCTCGGCCCGCGTGTTTGTTTATGGTCCGCAACGAATAGATCTTGATCGAGGTCGCGTGTACCAAAATGGCGCTGGTGGATCCTCTTTCCGGTCGATCCTGCAACAATGCGCGGTAAACAAAAAGGAGAAAATAGAACAGGAGGTACAATGTACAAAGCTAATTTACAAAGGTGTCGTTCGGTTACCCTCTGTATACTCCACGGCTCGTTTCTTCGTCCCTGCGATAGTATTTACACAATATACTGTCCGTTCACGTTAGAGAGGGACCCCGTCGCCATTTTGTATTGTTTAAAAATGTTCCCAGACTCAGCAGTTCCAAAATAAATAATGTTAGATTCCTTCACGCATTAATTTTTCTTTCAATGTTCATGTCAACTTCAATTCCAAATTGATAAATAGTAGACTCAATTAACTCCAAAATGGAGTAAAACTTAGGTTATGTTGCAGGACATTTTCCTGGAAAGGACTATTGTTTCCTACTGTAATATTATTTGCAATATTGTGACGGGGTCCATCTACAAAATGGACAGACAATAAATACTCTGTTTGAACTCTATGTTTCTGTATCATCTTCGTCTGTCTCTCTCCCTCCCACGCGTGCAACACATGCATTCAATGCTCTTTGTCTGTTTCACGTAACTGTATTGGTTAACAGAATTGTGACGTTCAAGGTCACCACTCCCTCCCATCGTTCGCGCGCATCACGTGATCGCCGCCATCTTATCTGTCCCTAACCTCTCATTCTAATTATTTCACTGAAAAAAAAACAAATAAAAATAAAAGAGCAAATAAGCAAATTGGATTAAAATAGAATAGCCATTTCAATAAAAATTTTAAACCAAACTCCGAACACTATGTTTAGTGAAAGAATTATTTTATACAAAGTGTCTAAAAAAATATGACACTTGACAGCAACCAAAATTCTGCATAAGAATTTTAAAAAACCTACATTGTTAAACGCTTTGCTAAAAATCCATTATCAGAAGCTGTATAAATGATTCTAAAATAAAATTGTTAAAAACAACTGCAACAAAATGTATTTTACACAGCGATTTTTTCCTGGAATAATTTTTTAATAGTTCACATTACAACAATCATCACATCTATCCATCTTTAACAACGAATCCCATGTTTCTTTGTCTGTAGAATTCCTATCACAATGTTGCATACTTGCAAAAAACATTAAAAAAAAAAACAATACCAAACATAAAAAATATAAATTTACTATCAAAGCAAGCAATAACAGTTTAGTGCGACCCGTTTCATTTGAGACTGTATTGAAGAAGAAAGGTGAACAAGACAGCGGCGAATCTAAGACGGCGACGAGCCTAAAATGGCAGAGGGAGCCACAGCGAGTCTCGAAGGTCACAAACTATCCGATCGCTATAATAATTTCATTCTGTGTCAGCTCGATTCTTACACTCGCTTTCTCGTGCTGGTACTGTAGCAATTTACTGAAATTTTTGTCGCCCCTCGCCCCACCTTTCGCAACCCCTCCCCCCTCCCCAATAAGCCCCTCCCTCTTGCTTAATCGAAAGGCTTGGTACACCGTGTAAGAAAAATAAATTCTCTCCTTCGTACGATCGTGTTAGCAGAATAAACTTTGAACGTCTCTCAGATTTTCAGGAAAATAAATACTCTCAACGCTTCCTCCTCCTCGCCACCCCCGAATAGAGTTTGTTGTTTCCTTTCGCGTAAGCATTACGAGTCTCGAATAAAAAAAAATCTCAAATTCGAAAACGCAAAGATTGCACAAGATAAAATATCGTCGAAACGGTCCGGGGGACCGTCCGAATGAGACTCAAGAGAGATTATTATACCGTGTGTCTCGGAAAAAGACAAAATGATCGTTTAAAAAATTTTAAAATTCTTCAAATCGTCGACACTGTCGAACGCAAATGCGAAAAGTCGACGAATTCACCGCGAATACGTCCTTTTCCCCTATCCACCGTCTATATATTTGTCGCCTCTCCGGTATCTCTCTCCGCAAAAAATACACATCGATTTTTTTTTCGTTTAAAAGACAAATACATATTCTCTCGTCCGGTTCCGCTAGCTTCCGGTTTTTACTCGACTGTACAATCAGGACTGGTCTCGTCTCTGGTTCGCAATCTCTCCCACTCTCACACCGTGTCTTTGTCGTTCTCGATCTCGCCGTCGCGACGAACACTGTCGCGCGCGCACGACGATTCAAATCGTCGTCGCGGTCGGCAATTAAAATTATTGTACAGTATTTAATTAGTAGTCGTTAGAATACAATATTTTGTTGATGTATAATATGCCTCCTCGCATGCCCGACGCGGGGAACACGTGGTTGACTAGGTACGCGCGAATTCCGGGAGAGTCCCCCACTCTTTCATCACCAAAGACTCCCTAGATGAGACACATAAATTCCCCAGGATCTTATTTTTCTTTTTTCTCACTTACTTGTCACTGGGAATTGACTAGGGAATTTTCTGGGAACCCCCTAGGATCGTGAAAGTCCCCTGGGATTCTCAAATGAAGTGGCATCAGAGCTGGCGGCATCGACAATAAAACTCAGCTTAGGGTTCTTCGGTAATACATGTTGTTTGGATATAGGAGAATTCCCCACTTGCTTGTCACTAGATACGCCCTAGGGATATCCCTAGGATCGGAAGAATTCCCTTCGTTTCTGGAATGAATTTGAATCCCAATAAGATTTCAGAAATCTTCATTCTATGTTTGAAATTGTTTGGTTACACAAACTATTCGAATATAGGGGAATCCTCCGCTTCTTTATCACTGGGGACTATCTAGCCAAGTCCACAGAGTCGTTAAAATTCCCCAGGGTTCCCGAATAAAATTGCATTTGCAATACACAACATTCAAAATCCCTCGCTTTCCCAACGTCTACAGGTCGTTTCAGTCGTAAGGTACCAATTGTAAAAATGTTACTGAAACACGGATCAACAAATAATTCAGATACGAATTACAGACTTTCAAATTGTTTATGTACAGGGACCAGTATTCTCGTAACATTTTCCACTATTACAATTTGCACCTAGTTCGAAACACGCTGTAGTTTATACTCGAGGGGGTTTCCCTAACGTCGCAGTCGATCCATAGGGAATTCTAGGGACATTTAATCAGTGGAATCGCAGAATCGACAGGTAAGTGACTAGACGCTCGATTTAAAGCTTGAACATTGCAGATGTCGATACTCGTGCATTTCTTTTTTCTTAATTTAAAGCGTCGATGATTTTGAATTTCAGGGAACGAAGGGAACTTTTATGTTCCCCGATTCCACGTACTGCCATCTGTCTTCACGGAGGCCGAATGTTAGGGACTTTTTCATGTTCCTAGTCTAGAGAGATTCTTTCATCGCCAATCTGGTGATTTTTGGAATTCTGATCGACTGCGACACTATTCGCGCGTGCCTAATGAATATCTACGTCATGTTAACTTCTATTAAACGCACACGGGCGAATTAAGACGAACCGCACCGCCGCATTGCTAACCTCGCAAAAAAAACTCCCTGCACCTGCGCGATCAAGCTGTTTTTTTCGCATACTTCTCGCTCTGCCGCATTTTGGGCGGAGTGCACGCCGAGTCTTTCTCTCTCCCTCTTATTCTCTCTCTCTCGCAAGCCCACACGCACGCACACGTACACAAACACACAAAAACATGCTCACTCTCAGTTTCGTTCGAACGCAACCACTAAATTTTTTTGTACATACAAAGTATTTGTTGCCAATCTCGAAATTGGCGCGTCAGCGTGCGCGCACGCGCGTACGTACGTGTACTCGTGTATATATATATATATATATATATATATATATATACATATAGACGCCTGTGAGCATAGTGCTGGGAATCTTAATCTTACTACGTTCTCCCCCACCAACGAACGAAACTTTGCAAATTTAGAACGAATTTGACTAAACCTTTTCTCTCAGAAAAATTTGTTTAACCTAGTAATTTTGTAAATAAACTTCGAGTCTACCAACTATACATTCAAGACGCGTACCTTTGAGCACCAAAAAAGGGATTTTTCACTTTCAACGAATAGAACTTTAAATTTCGAAAAATCTAATCGAGGGAATTCAACGAACCTACTCTCTAACTAGAATCACAAGCAGCATCTCTGCGAATTTCAATTTTTTAATTTAGCTGAGTAATTTAATGACGGCCGTTTTGTAGAAATGCAAATCGGGGCGCCAGAAATTCCCCTAAATCTCCATATGTCTCACCAAAGGCGTAGTTACGTCTGTTAACGACTCAAGGTCTTAGAATATCACCATGAACATTTTTTAATTTTGTAAAATTTCTTTCCTTATGCATTGGCATTGGTTTTCTATATTTAATTTACAAAAAATTAATTTATCCATGGATCTAAGGTAGTTCTTTTAGACGAAAATTTTTATACAGAATGATATGAAATTAAATATTTGATTTTATCATTGTTTTTTGAAGAAAGTATTTTCTCCACACGATGAGAGATTAAGTTAGATTAGGTTAACTCTTAATTCGGAGTGTGGGGGGAGGCGGTGACCTTGAGCGGACAACAGAACGCGTCCACGCTATAAGGACACCGAATTTTGACTAAATCTGAAAACAACAAGCCTGGAAACCATTTCCAAAACCGATTCCCATCACTGTACGCGAAAATACCGTGTACGTGTATGCTTGTGAGTGTAAGTGTGCAACCTAGCGGATATACAATACATTGTATATTATATAAAACGCTTCAAATAGAAATAATATGTTCACCAATTGTCGATCGAATGAGGACATCTTCGTATCTCCTCTCGTTTGAATGTGTTTTCAGTTTTCGTTTTTTTTTTGTTTTTCTTTTCCCGTTTTCGCCTAAAACGTACAACAATAATTCAGTCTAATACATTCCGAGAGCACCAATTCGTTATAGTTCTTCCATTCCAATATGGCCAACTCCGCGGGGCCCTGGAGTATCGTACGTTTTTTTTTTTTCTTCAAAAAAGTCCGAAATCGCACACGCCTTTGGGGAAAAAAAGATCCGAAAATCCGAAAACGCCCGTTTTTCCGTCCTCCTTGGTTGTTTTTTTTTTGTTTTCGTTCTCCCGCTTTTCTCGCATATGGAATCACTCGTTTAACCAAAAAATTTCGAATATTTTACAATTAGTATGTATAGTAGTATCGGTAAGTAGATTCTAAGAAAAAATGCTAGCCGCGCTTTTTTCTTTGCTTCGCGTGTTCTTCGAACTAGCGCACGCTTCGTGCTGTCGTTGATCGAACGGAGTATATGTATAGTTGCTTAGTATAGTTGTATAGTCGTGAGCCGATCTTCAGGTTCTCTGTCTCTTAAAATACAGTATAGTTTCTAACTATACGTGTTTCTCTTTGTAACTTTATTTAATTAAACAATAATTTTAACCATTGCTACTATATCCTTATAGTTAATTATAATCCCCAGTAAAACTTGAAGCAGTGTTCTTTTTCTGTATTTCGCTTGAATCCTTACGACGAAGAATGTTCAAGTAAAATTTTGTACCATGAGCCAGAGACTATAAAATCGTATCTTATAGTTTATAGTTGCACTCCAGTATTTTAAATCACTCCCCGGTAATTATCAACTATGAAGCCTTATAGTTGCCTGAAACTCTCCAGTATATGTATAGCAATGAATCATGGAGAACTCTCTTTGGTGTGATTGAATTTCTTAATAAAAAATATTCAAGCTGACCATGTGTACCAAATCAGCAACTATACTTTTAATAGTTGTCCAGTATTATGGGTAACTATATCAATCAACTATCACTCTTTACCAGGATCGAATGTTTCAATATAAATATTGAATCGTAAACAGTATTTATACCACACAACTAAGCAACTATACTTTCACCAACGACCAATGACCGTGTATAGTGTATAGTCGCCTACATTTTCATCTCGTGTATGTATGTGTGTGTGTGTGTGTGTGTGTGTTTGCGTGCATAACCCGTGTGTTGCAAGTACAAACGTGAGAGTTAAGTATTAGTAGTAGTAATAGCAGCAGTAACAGTAGCAGTAATAGTAATAATAGTAGTTAATAGTAGTAGTATAGTAGTAAGTCGACCGGGTGCACATCCGACGAGGGCAGGTCCTGCGTCCTACATTGACAAACAACGGGTTTCTAGCCGGCTTTGCCAGCTACCAACTACGTGTAGGGCCAACTGTACGACACTATAGTGACGTCACGCTTCGCCACGCCCCTTGCCCCTCTCACGTTTTGCTTATTCGCGCGCCTGGCAGCGACGATTTTTCAATTAACGCATTCAGTCATCATCTTGTTGAATGAGACCTTAATTAATTTTTTTTTCTCTTTGTTGTTAGTGGTGGTAGCCCCGAAAATTTTATTAGTCGATTGTTACACACTATCGTTATTGTTATTAGTCAGTTAGTCGATTGATTTACCTGATCTCGGTGAACGAACGATCACGATGAAGACGCTGTGACACTTTCGGCGCATCCTTCACGAAAAATCTAGGGAGTTTTTCGAATCCCCTAGAGAACGTTTCAAGACCTGGACGAGAGCAGCGGTGATTTCAGAGTTTAAAAAACGAGCCGGTTGAGTAAAGCATTCTATCTTACTTTTGACAATAAATTCTTCCAAAAAAAGAGGGAACTTCATTATTTTTTTTTAATACCGGTCGGTAAAATAGGTCCCGTTAAGAGTGCAAAGCGCGCGCAATTTAAAATTCTCAGGGCTCCTTACAACTCTTTTCTCGCTAAAAATAGTACGAACATAATTACGACGAGAAAAAAAAACATGTCACATCCTCCCCCCTCGCAACAAAAAAAACATACGAACTACCATAACAAAGTATAATCATTTAACTTTATTTATAATAATCTTCAGCTGATTAGCTCCCTCCGTTCGGGCTCTCTCGTAGCTTTATTCTTATTCTTTTTCTCATCCACAGCTTCGAATAAATTAAAAACGGCTCCCTCCTTTGTATCTCGCGATTTAACAACAAGAACCTTTCTCTCCCTTTCACTCGCACACTCTCTCGCACTCTCGCGGGGCCGAACAAGTCGTCGACCAATAAGAAAATACCGTATATCTCGACCGTCTGTCGGTGAATTACGAACGCGGGCCAAATAAATCGCTTTTCCCATCTCGACTTCACAACAAGAGTACCGGGTTGCAGACGCACGGGGTGACCGTCAGCCGTCCCACACCGGTGACCGCCACTGTTTACATTCCGACAGGCCCAAATAACCGTCCTCGATCACCTTTTCTGTTTACAATGGTCACGGACACCCAAACACAACTAGGAACTCTATCTGAACTGCTAATTGGCAGCTCCTGAAAATCTAAGGCTGAAATTGGTAGCCTAATCGGAATAGAGGGGGGGCCCAGGAGTGTATATAGGTCCCAAAGTTAGGGACTCTATCTTTTTAGTAGGGTCTGTGTCCTTAAAGAGACTATTCATTGTGGAATAGTATAAAACTTCATCAAGAAATTAATAGTATTTTTACATTCTTCTAATGTTTTTACTGTTTTAAATTACATCTGCCCATTTTTGTCTTTTCTCTTTGGGGGACACTGACTTTCTAAGCAATACTATTGTAATATTGGAATTTATAATGGACGATTTTAGACACATACAATAGATGATTTTTACAGACACTGTTAGGGACAACACAATTTTATAAGGTGTTAGATCCTGTACATCATTTGTGAAACGATTCAATTGAGTATTCTAGATCTCTCTGAAGGACATTCGCGAGGACACAGAAGACTTTTATTAGCCCGCTAGAACCAGTCCATTAACCGGGCAATAAATGTGACCTAGGTAGCTTGTAAAATAAGAGAAACGTTAATGGGACCCAGTCAGGGCGCAAACTGAACAGCTCAGGGCCGCACTTTTACCAAAAAATTAGATTTTACAAAATGATTTTTGTGCGAGAAGAAAGTTTCGTTGACCAAGGAAAAGGCCTAGCCACCAAGTTAGGGGTCAGCAATTTTTAAAAATTATCCTAAAAATGTCTTTGTTAATGTTTGGTGTATACCATATTTTAGGGGACTTGCTACGGCCCTGACAGTGGGTCTTAGGAATTCCCGACGTAGAGAGTGGTCCCTAGGTGTGTAAAAGGTGTTCGCGTCCAGCGGAAAGAATTTTACGAGTTAGCTAGCGTCGTGGAACCGCAGGGGACACCTGCGTGTGACCATTCGAAGGTGTTAGAACCATAATCCTGTCTTCTCGCGGCCATTAAAACAGGGCCATCACCGTGGCTGTCAACCCGAACCCGAATGTAGCAAATGTCCACAGAAAGACACCTCTGATTTCAACAATATTCCGAAGTTTCTGCCAAGGTCATTACACTAAACAAAATTATATGAAGGTTTTCCTGAGAGATTAGGTGTGTTTGCTAACCCCTCATTGTATACCGACTTCTAAAAATTGATGTTATCTTAAAATTGTATAATCTTGATTGATGATGAAATAAAAATAGAAAGCCTTCAATGCGCTATTTAGAATGAAGACTTCGCTCGAAATTTTATAAAAATAGTTGTAAACTAAAAATAGGACTATTCAGAATGAAGACCCTAATTAAAAATTTTATAAAAATAATTTCAAGTAAGAAATAGAAAACTGTGTCAGTGTACAATTTCGAATGAAGACCCTAGCTAGATAATTAGAAAATTGTTAAAATCACGGGCGACTGTTAATGTACATTTACTGCGAATATTTACACATACATATCTGCGTCTAATATTATGTACATATAGGCAAAAAGAGACACCTAGGAGAAACGGACAGATCGGGGTACCCGGGCGGGCAAACAGACAAGAGAGATTTGCGGCACGATGCGCACACACATATGGTACATAATCAGCTTGCGTGTATATGTATGTGTGTGTGTGTGTATACGTTAATAATGTGTCCGGTGTGTATTCCAAACGTCAGTGTGGGTGTGTGTGTATGTCTGTGTGCAAATGCTTTGTATGTAAGTCGGTATTCGTGTACGTGTGATCGACACATATATTCGGAAAAAGGAGTATTATAGTTTTTTTGTCACCTTAAAAAACACAGAAACTCGAGAGTCTACGCTTGGCAGTATCATGAACAAATCGCTCGCTCGTCCTCGTCAAACGGCAATTCGAAATCGAGCGGGCGGCGGCGCGAGTGTGTTTGTATAATATAATCATAATCAATAATAATAATCATCGATAATCAATAATAATATGTATACTGTATATACATATACATATATATACCGTATATATATTTTTTTTTTTCTCTCCGTGATTTTATTATTATCATTATTATTATTCCTTTTTTTGTTCTTTTTCAACGTTTTTGCTGATCTCTTGGTTCAGATTATCCCCGGGTTTTCGAACGCGCGCAAGGTTGGTAGTGTGTACGTGTTTGCCACATCAGCTATTCATTATTATTTATTAAAATCGCGTCTCGCTCGAGAGCCACGAGGGGAAAAAGAACGACTAACGACACATTTAGACAATGAGAAGATCGACGTTCGACGGTTAACGCCCTTGGCAGTGATCGTAGAATTGCGTGTGTTATCCTTGTTTCGCTTTTTTTTCTCTGTGTGCTTGTCTCTCTGGGCAATGGTGTGCCTACATCTGTGTGTGTGCGTGTGTGCGCGTGTTTGTATACCGTGTGTGTATGACTACAGCCTCCCTCTACTCCCTCAAACCCCTCTCCCTCCATCCCACCACCCGAAACGTTCTCTCGGTGTCCGATGACCGGTTTCCGATTTGAAGGATGCGGTTCACCTTGATTCCCGAGCGTCCCCTTCTCTCTCTCTCTCTCTCTCTCTCTCTCTCTCTCTCTCTCTCTCTCTCTCTCTCTCTCTCTCTCTCTACGGTCCCCCACGGTCTCCTACGGTCTCCTGCCTTCAGGCGATCTTTCAAAGAGAACGTCCACTGTTTCGTTGGAACGCCGGGAATCCCAGGACGCAACGGAGAAGCCAGAAAACGCGGCATTTCAGGGGCTAAACTTCTAAGATGACGACCTGCCGTCGACGGACCGTGACGATACGGAGACGAAGGGGTCTCTTTCCCCCTTTTAGGGAGCGTTACTCGCGCTAGCCCTGGCGCGCCGACACACGTCCCTCTTTTCTCTGAAAAGCGTTTTATTGCACGATCGCGTTAGATCCACCGGCTCCGAACGCTGAAAGCATCGTTCCCTCCGAACAGGCGTGTCCTAGGGGATTTTTCCTAACCGTCCACAGCAGCGGGGCTGGGGTCCCTGATACTACGAGGATCTCTAGGTTTTAGATTAAAATCGTTGCAAATAGAGAAGACCAGCCTGTTCGGATAGATAGGTGGATCCGTACGAAACACGTGTAGTCGAAGGCGCGCCAGGGCCCCAAAGAGCACAACTAATTACGTATCTAGACAGTGGTCTACGTAGGACGAGTCGAAAAGGAAGTCTCGAGAGCAGACGACGTTGCAAGCGGTTCTCGTGGTTTACACTTAAACGTTAAAGTCGATTAAGAATTACAATTTGTTGTCGAAACGAACGAGTGTTCCGTGGTGTCGTCGACCCGCCCAACCCTCTGGTGCACGAGTGTGTCTCGGGTCGACGACGCGCGCAGAGCCTACTCTTTAGAGACGTATAATAATAGGCAATATATCGTCGCGATGTGCTGTGTGTGTCTTTAAGAAACTCCTGTTATTCTCTTCTCTATTCTTCTATGCTCAACATTCACCTTCTCATTCTCTCACTCCCTCTCGTTCGATCTCGCAAAAAACGGCGATGCCTGAAAGCACTCTGTTATGGTGGATGCGCATATTTGTGTGTGTGTATGTGTATGTTTGTTTGTGTGTGTGTTTCTCTGTGTGTTTTGGTATAACAATGCGGAGTACTGGTGCGTGCTAGTATCTCGGTGTGTTTCTGTACGGGCCCCTTTGTCACGTCGCGCTGATGAGCCCATTATCTGGGACCTTTGTTGGCCCGTTTTCCCTTTGACGAGGATGCAATTCACCCGGAGCCCTCGAACAAGTTGATTCTTCGGTATCCTCGCATTATCTCGGTCTTGTGTTTTAGTACTTTTGAGAGACACGCCTGGGTGTAACGGTGGCTATCGAGGCTCCAGGTGATCACGAAGCTGAATTCAAGATCTCAAATCGATGGCTTCGATAGTAACTGAGTTGGAGGATTAGTCAACTCAACAGCAGAGACAATTATGCGAGTCTAACTGGATCTAAAGATTCCCATCAAGTCTCCAGGTAACCACGAAGTTGAATCCAAGGTCTCCAGTCGATATTTTCAATAATAACCCAGTTGAAGGACTCGTCTCACGTTGGGCTCCTCAGCGGCGACCGGAGACAACGTCCACACTTTTCAAGAGTATCTACGTAAAAACGTGTCGATGGTAGATGGCGGTGACGGTTCCTCCCTCCCGATCCTCTTCCGGTTTCATCCAAGGTGTCTGGTGCACACTCTGCGGTCTGGCAGTGTCCGCCTTGCGGCGTTTTACCTAGTGTACTCGCGGGGCCTGTAATCGTGTGTTTTCCGTTTCCCGAGGCGTCCGTTGTCGCGGTGTGATAATGATTGTACATATCCTTGATCTTTCGGTGGTTTAGACCTATTCTGTAGGTCTTGAACAATTTCAGAACGCGACTGACTGGTGTCCCCGGGAACAAAAAGAAGCGCTCGCGCGCACTTTCAGTGGGCGCTCGACGCTAGTGTGTGCCTAAACGGATAGATTGATTACAATAGTAAACGACGACGTTCTTCAGCGTCCGTCCCCCGACCTCCGTTACTATGTATGGAACTGTCGCTGTCACATTCCTCTCGAAACGACAAAAATTGCCAGCGTTGTTTTTGCAACACACCAATGAACATTACCGTCGTTCGATCGGTAATCTACTACGGAATTACAACTGCGTACGATCAGTTAATAGCGATTAGAGTTTAACACAGTGTTACACAACATCGAGAATCTTAGTGTACATGTACCTCTCTCTGCCTCTGTGGTGGCGGATGCGTGTTGTTACTATTTCATGCTGTTTCGTTCTCTCTCTCTCTCGCGCGCGCGCGTCTTTTGTACATGTCTGATCTTATGATCCTAAATGCGCCCGATCGATCGCGCGCGCGCGCGCGTAACAGTGTGTTGCTGTGTATCTTTTGTGTGTCGTTTTTTTTTAGTGAAATCTGTCCCAAGGAGCAGAACCTACTCGCCTGATGGTCTCGAACTTCTCCAGCCTCCCGTTTTCACGTGCAGAATGTCATTTGGAATTCCCCTTCCCCCACCCCCACCTCAGAAATCCTGTTCTGCGTTTCTCCGTGCTAAGATCTTTGCTACCTCCCTCCCTCCCCAACCCCTAAACGATCGCCTCATTCTCTCTTTTTGTTATCTTTTTATTAAAAAATTAAAACGGACGGTTAAATTTCATGGTTTTCGTTTTGTCGGTGAGCCGATGTCCGCTGCTGAAGGCACAAGGCTTTGCACTTGAACTCGGTCACCTAGCCTAGCTTCGCTGACTTACTACGAACCTACTACCAAACTAGCCTCGCTTACTTACGGTTTTTTGTTACTTACTTCCTACAGTTTTTCTACAATATTCTCTCTCTCTCTCTCTCTCTCTCTCTCTCGCTCGCTCGCTCGCTCTATCAGTTTCACTGTCATATGTCGCACACATCACACGTCCCAGCCGATGTTCGCGAAAAAGAAGGAAATTCCGGACAGCGCGCAAATGCCAAAGCCTCGTCTCCCGGGGAAACTCTGCTATCGTTCCTTCGACCTAAATCTCGACTACTAATCGTCCTAGCAAACTTTTCTCTCTCTCTCTCTCTCTCTCTCTCTCTCACTCTCTCTCTTTTTCTCTCTCTTTCTCTCTCGAACACGTTTTCCCATCCGTTTCCCCTGCTCGTATAAACAATGTACATGCTAGCAATATATTATTATGCTATGTGTGTGATATAGACTCTATGGTATCCATTATGTATAATCGTATCGTTTTTTGTTATCATCTTCTTTTTGTCTGTTACGCCTCTATCTGTTTCCCTGTGTCCTTAGATTCGTAGTTGCTGTAACCATCGTCGTACAACACGCCTGCCTTAAACCGTACCTTATACATTATACATTAGACATTTACATATCGATTCCGGGAGTAGCCAGGTAGAGGATATAGTAATAACATAACTGTAGGTAGCTCCTTATTACAGTCTCTGTACTGTCTCTACGTATCACAGCCTGGGTGCCTCGCCACTGCCTTCTTTTCCCCCTTTTAGATCCTCTCTCATGTGTCCCGTGATCCTCTCGGAACTCGCATAAGTTCCCCGATTATAAACCCGGGTCTACCGGCCGTCTATGGGGCTCGTCCAGGTGCCACACGGAAGTCTTCAAGTTTTTTCTTCAGGTTCCTCTTCAAGTTCCCCCTCAGGTTTTTCTTCGTCCCTGGACCACAGAGCGCGGGTCGACTCGCGACGCTGAGGCAGTGGCATGCTGGTGCACTAGTACAAGTGTGTGTGTTATATCCGTGTGTGGTTGTGTTCTTCGTCATCAAACCTCCTCTTCGTCGCTGCGCTCCAGCGTCGTTGTCGTCGTCGTCGTCGTCGTCGTCGTCGTCTTCGTCGTCGATCGTCGATCGTCGTCAGTATTGACGTCGGTGCGGACTCCGGTTGAAAACACTGTTTTGTTTTAGCCGATCGGCGCGAGCGCCGGTGACCGGCTACGGGGGAACTAGGGTGTCACGTCCCAGATCTCGGCGAGGAAAACTGGCAGCTTTTTGTTCTTGAACTTCAGACTGAAGCACATCTCGCTATTCTGGTTGCCGAGGGTCCGCAGCTCCGTCAGCACCGACAACAACTTCGCGAAGATCGTGCCCGACTTCGGCCTGCGACGGTTGTCCACGTACGCCTTCAACGCCTCCAGGTAGATCTCCTGGATCTTTTCCACCTTCCAGCCTTCTAGGAGGTTCGGCCTCTCTGCGGAAGTAACAAATACAACGGATTCTTTACTGGGAGACTTCAAAGAGCGATGTCGGTCTGCACGAGTTACCGTGTTTGGTTCTTTTAGGTTAGGACTATGTGGCACAGATGGCGTTCTTATTGTTCCCCTCAAAATTAGCGATTTGCAGATGGTAGAAGAGGATAGATTTGGTTCACGTAGCGTAGGGTACACACGATATCCATGCCACAACTATTTAAGGTTAGGAGGTAGCCTTTTAATATGTTAGGAGATCCAGGTTAGGACGAGACCTGAGATGTCTTCGTCAGTCCACCAGGGCAGTCGGTAGCTAGTTTAGAGAATTTCCTGTTACCTGAGAATATGACGATGGCCGTCAACAACGCGTACTCCGCGTTGTTCACTTTCATGGCGTACATCTGCCGGCAGAAGTGCAGCAGGTCCTCGATCGTCTCGCCCATGCCCGCTACATTGTAGCTGTCCCTCGTGTACGGCTGGTTGTTCGCGAATATTATGCTGTCCGTTTGCACGTCGTACTTTCTCGCCATACGGAGCATCATCACCTCGCTGGAACAGGCCTTCAGCACAGCGATCTGATCCTCGCGCAACAGCTCGTCGAAACCGGGTAACCTCTTCGCGAACTCGACGATTAGCTGCACGGTCAGGATCGTGATCTCTGTGATGTGCCTGAACTTGTAATCACTGATGTCCTCCCCTTCCGACGGGTGGCTCTGCAATCAAACGAAAAATTTAGCCTGTCAAACTTACTCAAAACACGTTTTCTTTGATAATTACTCGGTTGGTACACTATAGGGAGCTACTGGTATTATTATTTTAGGTTGGCAAGCTTGGGACATCTGTACTGTAGTATTCGAATGAAGCGATGGGGCTACAGCGATTGACTAGCCTGGGTATGTGACCCAGGCTAGTCAACCTAGTGACCCTATCTGCTTTTAGATAACTTCCTAGTAGAGCATGGACTTACTATGATCCTTTTCAGATCATCTTCAGTGGGCTGCTCGTACTCGTTCTGGAAATATACGACCCTGTGTATCAGCTCTTCCTGTTCAGGACTGATAGGTTGCACGTAGCTGAAGGAGTTGACCGGCAACAGAATACGACTGGTGCCGGACGTGGACAAGGACTCAGCTTCCGCTGGTTCAATCTTCACACCCATTTGATCGGTGCGTGTCCCACTGCTCGGCGAGCCGTTCATCGTTGTACTGTTCGGTTTGTCCTTCTCCTGCAACGGGAAATGAACCATCTGAGGATAGAAAACACACATTCTGTCTAGCGAAACGTTTCAACCCTTCGCTCCTGGCTGTCTTAACCCGTGGGTCTATACCGACCCAGAAAATTTCAACCACTTTAAGCTACTGAGGGATTAGAAGACAGCCCAGGTAGCTAAATGATGTTTCTTCCTCATTTCGATGATGTTCGAGGCGAGAAAGTAGGGGTACGTACCTTTTGCGCCTTCTTCTCCTTGCGCTTGACAGCGCACTGGTACTCCGGCACGACGCACTCGGGCCTCATGCCGACGGTCAGACACTTCTTCAGCCTGCACTCCTGGCACTTGCGTCGCATGTACATGTCGATCTCGCAATTGTTCCCATATTTACACTGGTAGACCGCATTCTTGGTGATGCTACGCCGGAAGAAGCCCTTGCAGCCCTCGCAGGTAAGCGCATTGTAGTGGTAGCCGGAGGCACGGTCCCCGCAAACAAGACACAGCTCTTCTTGTTGTCGCGGCGTAGGACCTTTCTTCTTCCTGGCGTCGCAACCATCGCCACCGCCGCCGCCTCCACTGCCACCCCCGCTACCGCCGCCACTGCTCCCGTACCCGTTCAGAGATCCAGGCTGCGACAGTTCGTCCCTGGCTATAATCACAAGTTCAGGGTCGGGTTAAACATCGGTTCAAGGTCGTTATACGTTTACATACACGTTTACTTTTCTACATTCGTTCAGACTCGTATCCATTCGTTAAATTTTATTATATAGATTCTTGTTTATTCTTCATTATACATATACAGTAATCGCTTGATTCTTGTCCAACAGCCGTGTTTTTCATGGACAAGAATCGTGCCCAGAAGTGCTTTTTGATTTATGACTGCGTCTAGATATCGCGCCGACCGTGCCGAGCGAGACTTCAATAGAGAGCCGAACATAGAGAAGGACAGAATGAAATACGGTTCGCGTGGCTGTCCGCGTCTCTTTCTTTCCGATGCGCTGTCCTTCCGTGCGACCGAAACTTTCACCGTCGATTAAACCACTAAATACAATTCAAACTATATCGTGTTTGGTGTCATTTTAATCAGAAAAATGCCAGAAATAAGGTAGTGAAAGTCCCATAAACAAATAATGAAAATTAAGAGATTTGTAAAATCGATTCCTCGAGTCATTGTTGTGGTGTTCACACCGATATACCCGAGCCGACATCAATCGTCGCCGACCTGCGGAGCGACTCGGCGTTGACAGGTAGTGGAATGGGTAGGCTCTGGACAAGAATCGTGTCCACGCTCCGGACAAGAATCAAGCTTTTACTGTATTTTTATGTGCGAGCTGACTATGTAAAAATCAACGTGGGCACGAAACGAAGGGCATAGAGAGGATTCACGGCGAGCGCAGTCGAGTGTATCGCGCAGCGCAATTTGTCCAGGCGAGTTCCTCGCGAGGTTTCCGGCGATTACGAGACACGTTACGCGCAACGCGGCGCGGCGCGGCGCGGCGCTGCGAGTTTGCCGGGAGCGAGCTCGCGCGCGCGCGCACGTCTGTAACACCCGGTGACTCGGTTCGAGCCGCGAAGGAAACGGGTTCCAGTAACCTACGTGGCGACATCGCCTCTATTACCCTCTTTATCTGTGAAACTCGTCGAATGGAACGCCTCTCGGCCGCAGCCGCGGAGAACCGCGCGCGGTGGAAGTCACGGTCGGTGAAAGTACGGCTGCACGCGCCTTCTCGCAGCGAAGCGGAATCGAACTCGCCGCGGATGGCAGCCTCAAGCCTCGAGAGCCACCAGCGAAACTTACGGCGAACCATAAGCTACCAGGAAACTCGAAAAAATTCTCTCGATCGTTCTATTTAGGGATCGTGTGCTGGAGCGAGGTTATTGTTTATAACAAATGGCCCGACAGAAATAGTTTATTTTTTTATTATACGTGCATTATGTTCTAAAGAGCTGGCAGAGCAAGTTCGAACAAAATCGGATCACTCGTCCGACACTTATGTTCATATTTAATGTACCCAGCTCTGTTCTACATTGTCATTCGAGTATTGTTTACAACAGAACGGTTTGATAGAAATATTTTATGTTTTATCAGTATTTGTATAACGATGCGAAGACCTGGTCTAGCAAGTTTCATTGAAATCGGATCGTTCGTTCGAAAATTATGCTGATCATTTATGTACACCCCTAGGTGCCTGCAAGCTAAAACCATTGTAGATCGACGAGTCCAGAGAACACGGCAATGTCGAATAAACTTATAAACAGAAAGATAACTCTGCAAGCATAACAGAGTTGTTGAAAAGCGAAACAATCGCGAACGCGAATCGAGTCGAGAAAAATGGGGAACTTGAACGCTTCGCGAAGAGGAGCTGCAGAAGAGAGGTGTACCCTAGCTCACCCGGAAGTACTGATCGCCGTGAAAACATCCGCCTGGAACAGTGAGACACTGACCGTGCTAGGTGGTCACTCGGTTATTACCCCTACTTCATGGCCGAGGCAACTCGACTGGCAATCCTTTCGCGTGTGTGATAACTTAATTCCTGCTCATCTTTCTGTCGGTTTGCTTTCTCCGGGAAAGTCCACGACTGTGTGTCCCTGCTCTGTTTGCCTAGTTTCCGAAGCTTTTCGTCCCGGAACGTCCTCTTGCCAGGCAATCGCGATTTAGAACTTGAAGAACGCTCAATTTTCTGTACGGCTCCCACGGTACACAAACTCGAGTAAACATTGCGACTGCGAGGACTAATTATGGCGGTAGCAGGTCGTTAATTTGTTTGTTAAACATCGATAAACATGATCTTGGAACCGTTAGTTCCAGAAAAAGGCGTTTATGTAGATTGCCGTTGAAAAATCAAACTACCTGCCATAAATCGTTAATTATTCATAACGATGGCCTCGGTATCGTAAAAAGCGAGTACGTGGCTCTCGGTTGCGTCGAGTATCGAGTATCTCTCTGTCTACAATGGCTGGAATCGCCGAAACTCCGGGGCAAGTTTCCAAAAACGTAGCAAGGAGGGACTGGGGTAAAACCGAGGCTCGATAAATCAGCGGAACGACTTGACTCGCTGAAAATCGATGTCGGGACGAGCTTGTGTACATTTTGGTAAGTAGCACATAACCATTCTATCTAGAGCCGAACGGGCGGGTATGGTTTCGTAGCTCGAACATCATAAAGCATCTCCTTCGATTACACCAATCCTTCAACGCTTCAATTTGATGAAGTTGATTCGTTAGAGCGAAATGTGATAAACAATTTTAAGTAGTTCAGTGTCAAATGTTTGTGTCGCACGTATTTTAAGAGCCCTATTTTGGGGATAGGCGATGGAGTTCTTGCAAGGGGTTCTCGTTTAAAGAAAACGGGTTGGCAGAAATTGTTTATTTTTTAACGCTACTCGTGTCACGTCCTAAAGAGCTAGCATAGCAAGTTTGAACGAAATCGGATTATTTGTTCAAAAGTTATGCTCATATTTGTTCGTACCCTGTGGATCTAGCGGTCTACAAGCCAAAAAAAAATGTAGATCGAGCTTCCCCTACGTCTCCAAGAGTACAACGGTCAACCCAAGACCCAAAAGCATACTTTTCGAGCCTGGAACCATCCTCCTGGACTTTTTCAACCATCGCAAATCCTAAAACCATGGTAGATACCAGTACTCGATAGGTTGAAAGAAGAGTACAACGACCGGCGCGGCGCGGCGCAGGACCCAAAATCCTAGGAGAAAGGGTTGCGGGCCGATCGACTTCGTCGAGCATCGCAGCCAAGTTCATCGAGAGCGGTTCGCGCGAGTGTGCGAGGGGTCTCGAGAGTCTGTGTGTACAGGGTATACACACACGTTCTATACTCTACGCAGCAAGGTTTCCGTGCTAGTTAGTAGCTCTCTCACGGCGGAGCAGTGAGCGGCCTTGACTCTGGCTCGACGAGTGGATGCCTGTGTAGCCCGCGGAGAGCACAGGTAAAGTAAGTATACAGCCGCCCGTACACGTTCCCCTGCACGTGTCCTTCTCGTTCACCAACAGACAGCGAGTCTTCGTCCTCTCTCTCTTCGGCCGGCCAACGTGTCTCTCCCCTCTCCTCCGCCCTTCCCTCCTCGGACCCCCGCGTCCTACTCGCCCCACCCCTTTCGTTCCCCGCCCCGCGCAGCTTTATCCGCCACCTTTCGCCCGATAGGCCGTCTCGTTTGCTCGCTCGCTCGCTCGCGCGAACGTCGAGCCTCCTTTTTCCGTGACGATCTGCGCTGTCGCTCTTGCCAAGAGAGGAAAGCTAAAACGGGCCAGTGAGCACTGCCTCTCCGGCGAGCAGGCGAACCAAGCTTCCTCTCCGCGAACAAGGAGAACGGGTCCTGGGATTGAGCCCGAGACGCAAAGCCTTCAGGCGACCGGGCTGACCGGGCTCTGACTGGGTTGAAAGGTTTTTCGGTAACGCGGCGATGCTGGCTACTCTAGGTTCTTTGAAACTGTTCGGTTTCGTGAAGATTTAAATGTCTGGGATAGAGGATAGAGGATAGAGGATAGAGGATAGAGGTAGGATTAAGTTTGGGGGTTTCCTGTTGGGTTTGGGATGCTTGGGTTTTGGAGTCGAAGTAGAGGTTCAGGTTGAAGCGTAGCCTCCAGGTTTTAAGATTTGAGCTTTAAACTGGGCGCAGAGTCTTACGCTTTAAATTATGTTCAGAGCAGATTTCAGAGTATTAACTGGACTCGGGTTGTCGCCGATTCAAATCCAAATCGTAACATTAACATTCACAACACTGCTCTCATGCCATTCTTATTCCACAAGATGTTACATCACAACCATTTTCACCATTACCTCACAAATCGGACGATAACGATCCGATTGACCTACAAAACGGTACAACATGAAAATCCTGTGAACAGCATGATAAACAATAATCTACTAAATTTTACCAATTGTAAAATTAATTATATTCTACATCTCCATTAGCCAATTTGATTTAAAATAATTGTGCTACTACGTTAATCGGAAACTTTAGTTAGTGGAAACTTATGGCAGCGTTGACTACGAACCCGCGACAAGATGGACGACTACCGGCACGTCGTTCTAATGCCGGTGACTATCGTTGAAGTCTCTGGAAATCGCCGTATTGCTCGGCTCGGCTCGGCGCGGCTCGGCTCGACGCGGCCGCCATAATTCGCAAACCATCGCGATCCGATCCGGCGGTCTCTCCTCCTCCATATTCCCGTCGCACATTTCTCGAAATTGAAATTCCCCGGCGAGCATGGTTTCGGCATCGCGAGCCTAACTCCGGAGGAATTGCGAGAGGCCTAACTCTCGAAGCGAACCCGATCGACAACTTTCCAAATCGTTTAATCGCCGAGTTATAATTCTCGATCGAATGCAGTCTTATTTATTAGCGTTAAATATCGTTCGACTCGAATGAAATATACGAAATAGTTGAATATAAATTGTGAATTTTTTATTTCCTTGTTAATTGGATTGTTAATTTTTTTACTATTACTTTCTTATCAAACGATATTACCAGTTCAAATTGTACGTGTTCTTCCGCCATTTTATTCAGAACACTATAAAATTACAAATGAGAAATTTTTGTCGATCGTAAAGTGTTTTTAATAACCTTGGAATAATAATAATATCGGCGCTACGGTTCGATCAAATTCTACCCTAAACATATAGCTAATTTAATATAACTATTAAATTACAATAAATGAGAGAATGCGTGTTTAAAAAAATGTCTGAAACCACAAACGCAAGGGACAATCGATTGCAACAATGAATCCCCGGCATTTATCGATGCATCGCGGATAAGAAAAACGTCCGGACGTTCGGAAAATTGCAAAACGCAATGGAAAACCTAATCGGCGACCTTGCCCTACCCCCGGGGTCCCTTTAAATGGCGGCACCCAGCTCTCGGCTGTCCGTCGAAGCGACACACGGACGCATACGTAACTAATGGATGTCATATCCGGTCACGGTACGCGATTTGATAAGATCTGAAAACAAAAGGAGGAAAAAAAGGCGAGCACGACCGGCAACACGCAACGGCCATATTTGCAATCGGAAGATAAACATGGGCGCAGTCGCACAAGAACAAAAAAAAAATCTCATTTCGCCCAACCATAGTTCCCTTTCTTCGTTTTTCCATTTATTTAAATTTGTTGCATTCGCGCGCGAAATTTCGGTTCGAACGTTGTTGCAACAATTTAGGTTGCATATCTTTAAAAAATCATTTTTAATTGTTGTATAAAAATGAAATTATGAAAGACCTTTCTCAGATAAATCCTATTAGTGGACACGTTTTGAATACCGGATCTTATTTGCAAAATTGTTAGAAATCATTTTTTTTTTTGCTGGGAAAAGTAATAAGGCTCTTGGAGAACGTTCCAAAAATAATATTTTTAGATTATTATTTTCTTTTTTTCGAGAATCATCTTTCGATGATTAACGAATCGCGTCACGATCGATTACTTCGACGTCCATTGAAAAATCACCGAGTACAAAGGGACAATGGACAACCGACGAAGCAGAAGAAGAGGAAGACGAAGAAGAAGAACAAGAAGAACAAGAAGAAAACGAGGGTGAAGAAGGACAAAAACGAGCACAGGAAATCCATGAATCATCGGCGACGAATTTATTTTCGTTGGAACGATCCTACGCAACGTGGACGATTTCGACGGCCTCGGGAACTCATTCCGTATTCACCGTGGACCGCTTGCATGTTGAAACGACTGTGAACAGGACTTTAATCCACCTGGGTTTCACGGATTTCGTTGGAATTGCCATTTCGAGCCACCAACCGCGACTGCGGTCACGAAAATCACTTGTTTCTCCCTGACCGCCATTTCTAACCCGGAAACCAAATACGTAGAAAAATCCCTCGTAAAAAACTGGACAGAAAACACCTGAAACTGTTCTTTCCACGAGTTACAGTTTTCGAAAAAATTCCGTTCAAAGTCACTTGAAATCTTCTCGAGCAATATTATTTACTTATTCCTGACCGTAATTTTTAACCTCGAAACAATATACATACAGGGTGTTCATTTGAAAACTTTCCAGCCGAATATCTCGAAAAATATGAAAGATATTAAAAAAGTTGTAAAACACGTGTCCAAGGATTTCGAGGGGGAAAGGGGGGGGCAGTATCAGTTTTTTATTTGGGTGGCGTTTTCAAGGTCATTTGAAGGTCAACTTTGTTTTTTTCAAATGGAAACCTATATTTTTTATTATGGGATCTTATTGTACGTAAAAAGACCAATAATTTTCATAGGATACTTTTTTTTATCCGCGCAATTTTTTTATCCCCCCCTTTCACCCTCGAAATCCTTGGACACGTGTTTTACACTTTTTTAATATCTTTCATATTTTTTGAGATATTAAGCTGGAAAGTTTTCAAATGAACACCCTGTACGTATAGTACACAGGCACATTCCTCGTTAAAAAAAAACTGGTCAGAAAACATGTAAAACATTTCGCTATACGAACTATAGTTTCCGAGCAAATTCACATTGAAATTAGGCAAGGCAACGTTATTATGGTGTTTTCGAATAGGCGGGTCCCGGTGGCAATTGACGCCGATTTTTACTCGAACATTGTTGGTCCTAGAAAAAAAGTTCCAACACGCTTTTTGTTCACATTTTCACGGGGAATCGGACGACGTTGGTTAATTTCAGAAAGCTCCATTCGGAGGCACCGTTTCACCGGTTGATTCGCTTCGGAAGCGGTCGAACAGAAGGAAGAGGTAGACCGTCGCCAACAAAAACGATCATTTTCCCAGGAGCAGCGCTCGTTTCTGAGTAATGGAAGCTAATGGAGAACAAGATGATTCCCAATGTTTCCATCGCGACCGGCGCGGCGCGGCGTCCACTGATCCAGCTGAGCGTGACATTGGCCGGCATGGCAGCGCCGGATAGGATTTATCCTTGAACCGGAATATGGCCGTCGTCGCGTCGATTCGACAAACTGCGATCCGCCGAGTCGTTTTACAAAGAAAACTATTAAACTTTCAACCAATTAGGGTAACTGCACCAGTGAATGAACATTTAAGAAATTGTTCAGGAAGATATTTTATTTAAAAAAAAATATGTGAATTAAAGGAATCTCATATATGCCAAATGGCTCCCTATACTTCATTTGTCAAAAATAAAATGAAATTATTATTATTCGTCTTTATTAAACGTTAAATAAAAAATATATAAAAATACCAGTCAATGAACACTACATTCTAGTAATTGAACAATGATGGAAAAGCAAAAAATACAAAAATACAAAAGCGTTCATTTACTGGTGCCCGTTTATTCACTGGTGCAGTTACCTACCAGAAATTATCATTGTCTAATCCGATGGAATTGAAAATGCATAAAATATGGATGATCGTTTTAAAATTAATTGGTTCCGAGCTGAACCATACTCGACATTCTCGTCTAGCATAAAAAGACGAATCCAACGAGCCCCATGACCGTACCGTTCCGATCATTTAATCTTGAGACATTCGGGTCCGACAATATTAACAACCATAGTTTCAGACAAGAATATCTCGAGGTCGAATGATCAAAATGTTACGGTCATGGTAGTCGTGGGACTCGTCCTTTCGAGCTCTGTAACAATATCGGAGGTTGAATAATATAAGGTGTCGTTAAGAAAAAAATACCGATGACCTTGAAATGTAAAAGAATGGGTTTGCGAAGAAACTATACGTAAATCCATGATTCTACTAAAAATTGAGCGAACTGCAACGCAATATGGATAAAGTATAAAGGTCGAGGGGTCTAACAAAGCTGAAGCGGAGGTACACGAGGCCTCGAGGTTCGTTTTCAACGAGACTTTCGCGATTCGCGAAATACTTTCCTGCGTGCATCCGATTTACTCTGATTTGCAAGCTGATGTCGCAGATCCTCGGAACTCTGTTACGCGAAAGTCGCCACGCGGACGCACCGGATACGGTACTTTTACCGGAGGGAATGCCACCTTCGTACCAGCACAGAGAAAACGCTGACACAGTCCTCCGTGGCAGCGTTTCCCAACTTGAGGATCTTTAAAAAAAAATCACTCTAAACACACCCGAGTTCCCTTCTATATCAAGTATATCAAATCTTTATTCTTAATTACTGCGTCATCAAACTTTTACTAACATATTGATGGGATTTTTCTGATTCGAACGAGTACCCACATAACTCAATTCGGAGAACATTTGATCGCGCAATCCAAAAATTCAGTGCAACCACCACTGTCCGAACTCGATCTATTAAATAGTCGATTAAAAAAAGCAAACATGAATCATGTCATGTGGGTACTCATTTTAATCAGAATAATGTCAGGAATATGTTAGTACCAATGTCATAGAACGCAGACATAACCTAAATTAAAACAACACCACATGGAAGTACATTTAATTCGAAACTCCCGCGGAAATTTATCTGAAAAAATAATAAGGAGTAAGACACCTAACTTAGACACGCCTAATACATTTTCTAACCGAAGCTAGAGCTAACCCAGGCCTAGGAGGACCTAAAAATGTCGTAGCCATTAGTTCCAAAACACTTTAGTCCCCGGAAACAAGCCACCAATTCACAGAGCGACATTCCGAAGGTGCCGCGAGCTGCATCTGAATATAGACTAGCGTATTTTAACCGTAGGTACTCTAATTATTCTCCGCTTGATAGCCGGCCAATTTCAATTTATTTTCACCTTCAATTCTGCGCGAGTCTATCCGGGATAGGCTATGAATCAGAGCGTCCTCAAACACTTTCGGACACGGACCATCAATCCTGGGTGCCATTTTACTAAATCCTCAACCTGTCTACTGGAACCGCTATCGGCTATAGTAATCGTTAGGAACATAGTAATTCATAAAATTCATTTTCAACTTTTCCCAACGCATGCGTAACATTTTTCTGATTACAACGAGTCCGAACACGATACAATTTCAATCATACTTGCTTGTTTAATCCACGATTATCCGAACTGATCGATGAAATACAAGTGTTTTAAATATGATCGAAACTGTACCGTGTTGGTGCTCGTTTTAATCAGAAAAATGCCAGGAATACGATGGTAACATCGACGAGTCGATAAATCAATAAGGTCAGTGTCTGTAAAGAGTATAAGCGATATTTCGATCCGAAAGTTATTCAGGTATCGAGAGAGATTTCTGTATATTGGAGTTAGGTTTGCCACGATAGGGTTCAGGTTGCGAGACACTGGGCCCACAGGTTTTCGATGTCGTTCCCCATGTACGTGGCTCGTTACCATTCCACGCACCGCTCGCTAACACACGACGACTGCCACTTGACGACCACCGACGACCCACTTCTCTTGCTCGGCCGGTCGTTTTGTTGGTCGACGGTTGATCCGAGGCGGTTTTCCCGAGACCGGGAAAAGTTCCGGCGGATTTAGCGATCAGCGATCATTGTACGCGGCAGCAGGTGCCATTTTGTGCTCGAGGATATTGCTGCCATCGCTTGCTATGCCACTATGTTTCGGTGGAATCAGAAAATCTTCCGCTTTAATACGATCTAGCACTGTTTCTCGTTCAATTCCGATTCGAAAATGAACATTTCCACGCATTTCTCTTTTCAACGATTTACCATTTCGACCACTATGCAACGTGGTTTTATGTTTATATATACAGGGTGTTCATTTGAAAACTTTCCAGCCGAATATCTCGAAAAATATGAAAGATATTAAAAAAGTGTAAAACACGTGTCCAAGGATTTCGAGGGGGAAAGAGGGGGATAAAAAAATTGCGCGGATAAAAAAAAGTATCCTACGAAAATTATTGGCCTTTTTACGTACAATAAGATCCCATAATAAAAAATATAGGTTTCCATTTGAAAAAAACAAAGTTGACCTTCAAATGACCTTGAAAACGCCACCCAAATAAAAAAACTGATACTGCCCCCCCTTTCCCCCTCGAAATCCTTGGACACGTGTTTTACAACTTTTTTAATATCTTTCATATTTTTCGAGATATTCGGCTGGAAAGTTTTCAAATGAACACCCGGTATATATATAAATGCATTACAATTACTTACACGAAGTTTCGTTTTCAACTATCGAATGATACAGAAAAAAGTGAAGTTAAAGGAAATGTTTTTAATCGTTTTCAAAAGCGAGGGAGGTTGAAATAACCGTAAATTATATCGGGAAGGAGCCTACAGTACGTGTGTGATTATTAGACTGTAGAGATAAATTGAGTTGAGTATGCTAATGCAGGTAGTAGCCCCAGAAGCCTCGATTTACGCCAAACTCGACCAACTTATAAGGATCAACCTGATACACCAGATTATAGCGGCTAGACGTTCCTTCTACGCTACGCGATCGAGTCTCTTCTTTCTCGAGTGAGAGTGACCCACTGACCTCTTCCTGCCTTTCTCCTCTTACTTCTCGTTACTATCTGCCTCTCTTCCTTTTCCGTTATTTCACCAAACCCTATTCTTCCCCCTCCTCCCTCGAGAGAGACTCACCTTGGAATTCTTCGACGAAACCACACGTGGAAAAATGGACAAAGTGGTACCCCCCCTTCTTTGGTATTTCCTGACGTCAAACACAGGTGGACTGCACGTAATACTTTGACACTGAACGTCCACCCTTAATTCTAGATTGCCCAAGGAAGTCATTTTAACTGGTTTTTAACTTCAATTAGAAAAACAATTATGTAGATAATGACACAATTTCTTAGAATTTTTGTGACTTTTTGTACAACATATAAATGCGTTTATTAATAATTCTAGTTACCTCCCCCCACCTTCATATCCGGTATATATATGTGTGTTATACCTGTATTTCCCAAAAGCAGTCAGTCTTTCTAGTGTTAACCCTTAGCAGTCGAATGGTGACTCTGAGGCGCCATTGAAAATTGCTATGCCATTTTTAAACATATTGTTCAGATTATTATTTTTGTTCGCATTTAATAAATTACTAGACATTTACATATTATGTACATGAGATATTATATCAGGTCCATATGCAAAAAATGAAAACAAAATTGTATAGAATGGAAATATTCTAGAATGGAAAAATCTTTCGTTTTTCAGTTAAAATAACTCCAAGTGCAAAGGGTTAATTATTCGCAACCCCCAAGTAACCGTAAGAAAATCATTACCGTCAAACTAAAAACATAAATATCTCAAAAACGATCTGTAAAAACATTCTCAAGACCCTCCCTTTGTTGAGAAATCAATTTCATTCGAAATGAAAATAGTGTAAATAAAACCGTTTATGGGTTCGGTGTATTCATGAAAATATTTTAATTAGCATCGTTCGAAGCGATGGTCAAAGAATTTTCCGAGCACGATCTCCGGGGGATCTTTTCCGAAAAGAAAACGGTGCGGCGCGCTCCAGCAATGAGAACGGTGACTTTAGCGATGTTAATTGCTTGCAAATTGCAGTGGTGTACGATAATTATACGGGCTCGTAGCGCAACATCTGGTGCTGCTACCGATTCTGCCTCGCTTTGCCTCGCCTCGTTGCAACAGAGTTTATTATGAGGCAATGTAAGAGAAATATTTGGATTTAATTCTCCAGGGAGGTTCGAGGGTGCTCTCTCCGAGCTTTTGTCGGCGTAGGAAAGTCGGTTAAACGAGCTTTCGACGATTTAACGTTCCGCTTTTATATTATTCATTCTGTATACATATACTAAACCTCGGGCCGCTTGTTCATTTTCTGTTCCTTCGATCCAGTGCTGCTTTGTATTCCGATTTGCCGCATTTCATTATTTTAGACGATTATTCGAACCATTATTTTCCCTTGTATAGTTTATTTAGATTTTTGTGTTTTAACACTTCGACCGATTTGGTGAATTTCATTATTTAGACGATTATTTTCCCCAGCATCGTTTATTTAGATTTTTGTGTGTTTTAACCCTTCGACCGATTTGGTGAATTTCATTATTTAGACGATTATTATTTTGATCCATCGTTTATCGAAATTTTTATGGTTTTGCGATTCGATACCATTGGTTAAACACGACGACAGATTATTTATAAAATCGGATAATGTTAAAATTATATTGTTTCTTGCTGGTTTGTTTTCAGTCGAAATTATTTCCAATGTTTGTTGAAACATTCAGAAGATTATCAAGAAAGAAAGGCTTTAATGGAGATTATGGTATGTATGTACATTGACACAGAAATGAATAAAAGCATCATCATACCAGTTTCGTAATTTTGCAACCGGGCTCGCGTAATTCTTTGCGGCCGGTGACGAAAGTTTCCGAGCACGGAGCGATGAGGAATGTGAAAGGACGTGCAAAATTTTTGCACGTTTCGCGCGGTTTTGTCGCCGGTACTCATTAATTTCAGTTATTTGCTCGTCCGATTCGCGTGTCTGGTTGCCTCGGGGGGAACGCACCGGCGATAACACCTCGTTCCGTAAATATTACAAACTCTAATTACCGTCGCAGCTCTAATTTCATGGAGTTCTCGAACTGTGCCTAAACGACGCTATTATAAACGAGATTCAAGAACTCTGCCTCCATAATTTCATTTTCATTTTCCTTTCCGATTTACCATCAATGTTCGCGTTATACGTTAATTTAAAAAAAGAAAAATTTTACAGGCGCACCAAACCAAAAAATCTGAAAAAATTCATGAACAATACTTGTAACAATATATTGCTACTGTAAAAATATAAATCTTGTCAAACTAGAACTTCCATGTGAAATCTGCATTTTTTCGATTTTTTTTCGAGGTTTTTGATTTTTTACAAGCAGGATTTTCAATTTAACAATCTGAAACGAATTGCAGAGTATGTATTCGGGTACTTGACATGTCTGACATATTTTTCAGAATTTCTAAACATCGTTAACTAGGGAAAATAGGCCAATAACTGATTTTTCGATTTTACCCCATAACTACCCTCCCGATCGAGATAGAGGGTTAAAATTTTACACAGTATGTTTTTCTTTGATGCCCTATCATTTTTGACCATCTTATCCGGCTATACCCTTTCCACAGCGTTATCCGGTATCTTCGTCGTTCTAGGAAATAAAGGAACCGGAAAAACGAATTTCTAACTCGAAACGGAGGAGCCCTGCACGTGTTCTTTATAATTCGAAGGCACGGGAGTAACCAGTTGTTCCCTGTTCGTGTGTAGTTTCTTTTTCGGACGTGTTCGAAGCCAGTTCGACACGCGGATGTGCCGGTCTAACGGTTCCTCGCCGAAACCGTGCTCGTCCCGATCGCACCGGAATATTTACGAACGGATTATGCGTGTTTCCGTGAGAGTATGTGTACGTGGGTGTGCGTCTAGCGCGTCTCGTGGGGCCGAATTATCGTCCGGCCGGAATCCGATGACCCATTTCGGCGTCGTACCACGTGGAGGCCGAGAATCCTCTATCTCTCTTTCGTTCTCCCTCCTTCTCAGCGGTATTCCGACCATGCAGAGCACTGCATCGAGCACTGCAGCCCACGTGCAGTCGATAGCAGTCGATTGGCATTCGACACGGGGGAGGAGAGCGATGGCCCCCTGGGGTGGAAATGGAGAAATTGTTTATTGCCGATTAAACCGAGGATGATCGATAATTATATTGACGATTTAATGGGTAACGAGGACTGGTGGAGTTGTCGGACACATTGGGGGTGGTTCGAGGAATTGAAAATTAATTTTATTCAGTTATATTTAATTCTTTAGAACGATCGTAATTAACAGGAAATATACAGTGGGTGTAAAAAGTATTCGTGCACCTTTTAAAAACGTATAGCTTTTTCAAAATTCTTTTTTTATCGTTATTGATCGCAATTGCGACAAGAAAAAAGTAAATGTCACGATTTTTAAATTTTTTATCTGTGCCTGTAGTGAAAATTTATAAGGTGCATTTGATATGTATAAGTAAGTTATAAACATGTACAAAGTTCCATCGAAATTGATCAAGGTTGTTATAAAATATAAATGATTGAAAATAGCAAAAATTGTAAGAATCCGCGATTTAAATGATTCGCAAACCCTAAATTCAAAGATTTTTACATGTTGCAATGCCCATAACTTTTTTATACGTCAACCAATATATAACTTACTTAGATTTACAAAATACATGTTTGCAATTTTTACTACAGGTACAGATAAAAAAAGTAGAAAATCGTGACTTTTACTTTTTCCTTCGCAATTGCGATCAATAATAATTAAAAAGAAAATTATTTACACATTAGCTAGTAAACTAATCCTTCGAATGTCACAAAAAACTCAAAACTGTTGGGTCGAATTTTGAAAAAGTTCTTCGTTTTTAAAAGGTGTACGAATACTTTTTACATCCACTGTAGTTAGTCTTCTCAGACAATTTAAAATGTCTTTAAATTTTTATTAAAATTAATTTTAGTATAAGATTTATGTCGTAAGAAGATTTAATACAAGTGTCTTGCAACTAGACAATTATTTTTATTTCGTGTAAATGACTTTCCTAGTTGCAGCAACGTTAAAAGCTCGACTCAAAAAACCATTCCACACACGGAAAGAATAAAAAGCGTGTCCACACAATGTTGCGTTCATCGTGTTCGAGGAATTGAAAATTAATTTTTTCAGTTATATTTAATTCTTTAGAACGATCGTAATTAACAGGAAACATACTTCTCCGACAGTTTTAAATGTCTTTAAATTTTTAATAAAATTAATTTTAGTATAAGATTTATTTCGTAAGAATATTTCATATAAGTGTCTTGCAACTAGACAATTATTTTTATTTCGTGTAAATGACTTTTCTAGTTGAAGCAACGTTAAAGCTCGACTTACAAAACCATTCCACACACGGAAAGAATAAAAAGCGTGTCCGATAAAAGGTGAAACAATGCCAGAGATGATTGATCCCATCCCTGAAAATATCTCGCCTAACGCCCTCCCCCTTCCGCGTGTCCTAGCCGCGATAGATGTTCGTCGACGCGTGATGTTATTTCCATCTTACGCTGCTCTCTCGGGTTTATTGCATCCGTGTGACGTCCGTCGGGCACAGCAGGTAGATACACGTATAAACGGTCGGTGGCTTTAAATAACGCGATGCGTCACGCGTATGTGTCGGTGCGATGCACGCGGCCGAGAGCCATTGTGTTTTCGTTCGCGGCCGAAGCACAGCCGCCGCCACAGCATAGCAGCACCAGCAGCAGCAGCAGCGGTCGCCGCTGACTGCACGGTACCGATGACCCGGAAACTGGGTCACGGTCCTCCGGCTTTTTCCCTCGGCGAATGATTCACGGTTGCACCGGGAAGCTGGACGGTACCGGCGCTCGCGAATTCTAGGACGCTTCGGTTAAGTGGCGGGAACGCTACGTCAGGCTCGAAAATCTTTTGGGACTTACGGTCCTAAAGCTCCAAACACAATTCTAAGGTGAACAATTGTATGGTCTTGGCAATTGTGTCAGAACGTACTGCATCATTTTTGGGTCCACGAAGAATTTTGGGCCCACTGTGCAATTTTTTGGGACCCGAGAAAAATTTGCGATCCTCGTTAAATTGATTTTGAGCCTCCGATGTAATTGTAGTATTTTTCGATTTCCGCGGTTTACAGAATATTTGGGACCGACGATGCAATTTAGGGCCCATTCGGAACAGTGTATTATAACGTGAATTTTTCTCGATCGAAATTATAATATATATGTAATGAATTTAATGAATGATCGAACCTTGCACCGAAATCATTAAATTCATTATATAGTGTATTATAAGGCCCAAAAATGTCTCGGGCCTCTCAATCGTAATACATATTCCGAGATGCCAGGCATTCCTCAAGGTTCTCGGAAATTGGAATTGTAGACGAACCCGATTAACACGAAGATATAAATGGTTCGCCCGGTCGGGGCCCGAGGTTGTTGGAATAATGAATTATTGCTCGCTCGAAAAGAGATCAGAATTTCAAGCAGGGCCCGTTAACAAACCGAGATTAGTGGGAATTTAAAATCCATAGGGGGGATTGAATTTGGATAATAGAAAGGGAAGAGGGCTAGAATTCGGGTCAGTTGAGGTGGGGATGGTATTACGAGGTCCGGGCTTTTAACTTGACGACTGAGGTAGCTAAGTAGGCGACTCAAGAGATCAGAATTAGGCAACCGAAACGATTATACATGTGAGTGGACGGGTGAAGAAACTTTCGGCCATTATGGTACATATAATGAGTTTGGAAATGAGAGATCAATCATGGATTTTTTAAGTTGGAGCTCTTAAATTAAAAAATTCGAAGATTCGAAAATCAAATCCTGACCTCGACAAAAAAAATGCAAAATAAATTCCCTCTTTATCTGACATTTCAGGAGGAAAGTATTCATATTACACAATGGCGTAGCACTGGCACAGAAACAACTAAATTTAAAAAAAAAAGATAAATAAATGTTATCCGACATTCGATTGTTATCCAACATCGAGAAAGAATCGTATTGATATTACACAATGGCGTACCATCGCAGCAAGCAAGCAAGCAAAACCGACGAAACATCTCGGAAAGCGAGAAGGTCAACTCCCCGCGAGCCAATAAACGACCTTTAAAGGTGATCGACCCACAAGATCGACCGACATTTCGCTCCCGGAGCCGGTGTGAGGTTTTTTTCGAAATGTCGCGTTCGATTTTGTCCACGGTGAAATTGGGTCGAGGCCAAGCGGACTACGCGCGGGAGAGGGGAATCGACAGCCTCATAGGACCCCGTAAAGGCGTTCGTCATCGATTGCGCCATGTTGCACCATACCTGACACCGGTTGCGCAATTCCAGCATTTCCAACGCGTGTATCCTCCCGTCAGCTTTATTATTCGGTCGCGACACGTTGACCTGGCCGTGTCTCACAGCCGTCACAATTAGTGCACACGCTAGAGCTCTATTTATAAATTTCGATGTATTTTCGTTGCTCGATTCCTTCCCGATAACAACGATCGTTGCGTCGTTGTCAAACGATTTTCAACATTTTCTCCTACCTACCAAACAACAATTATAATTCGTTGATGCGGACCTTTTACATCTTTTGACAAAGAGTCCACGCACGGAAGCAAATTGTGTAAAATAGTGTTTGGATAGAATGCAACTTAAAATTGCAAGAAAGAAAAATCATCATACAGTTGAGAAGAGAAGTTGAATGAATAAATACCAGAACAGCGAAAATCTCTGTTTCGTTGCACCGTCTGGTTTCCACGACGAAACTTTTTGCATTGCAGATAGCGTTCAGCTGTAAACCGAATACAATGCAGATAAGATTTTAAATACACGAATGCTAAAACATTCTTGAGTTACTCTAACCGCGTCTTATCGGCCGAGTGCGAGTGGGAAGATAAACACACCGGCTGTTCCCTTACCGTACACAAGAACCCAGTTGTGTGCAGTGTCTACGACTATTTAAATATCCGAGTAGGCGAGTGCTTTAATGACACTTCGCCACCGATAAACACGTTTAATTAACGAAAACTTTGAAACTCCAATCTTTTAACCCCTTGCCCTACAATATCGAGTCAGACACGAAGATACCGAACAGAGTCTAAGAAATATGTATGTTATTAATTTAAACCAACTTTCGATCGCAATTGATCGGTAGGAGTATGCCTTTGAAATTCCTTTGAACCATTATCCTAGGCCACGCTTTATCAAGGATTATAGACAGCGTTTTCGAGAGCGTCTTAATTTGCGAACGATGGTTGTTCAAATCTCGTCAGACGTCGCGTCATTTTACGATGCAAAGACACTCTTCCAAGTCACTATTTAGATTATAGACACACGAAATGCTATGCGGCAGATAAGACATCATCCGAGTTCTCCACTTTCTGTCAGCATTCCGTTGAAGCACTATCCGACTGCGCTACCAGATTCAACTAAACTGTCGGATTCGTCACGACGACGACGTCTAATAGAAATGTTCGACTTTTCCTTGTGTAGCGAATTTAAAAAATAGGAGTTAGATAAAAAGTAGAAAAACTAACCGCAACGAGGAACGACGAAAAGTGTGGGAACTTAAAAAACAAGTGGTTAAACTGGTCCACGCGATGCACCCTAGCCTCAACAACCTCAACGTACCCCCCGTTCAAGAGAAACGTAAAACACCACGCACCTTCAACAGCGTTCGCGAAGGGCGACGCAGGGTCGGTTCCGGTGGGCAGGACAGTGGTGGTCGTAGCGGTAACAGTGGCCCTATAATGTTCTCCGTTTCCCTGGAGTCCTCTGTGCAGGTCGAGGTCCCACAACTGAAGATCCTCTGTCCTGACCGCCGAGCTCTCCGGGGTGGAGGGTTGAAAATTCGGCGGGGGTGAGAGCACCCCGCTGCTGGACACCTCGGGGCTGGACTCCTGCAGGTTGCCGGTATGCCTGTTGCCCCATCTTCGTCGGACCCCGGCGACGGGTAGACGGGGCACGGTCTGCAGCATCTCGCCAGCCTGCTCCACCTTCTGAACCAGCGTGGCGTGCTGTTCTTTGGGCTCCACCGTACCAGAATTCCTTGAACCACCGTCTCTCAAAAAAACAACCCGAATCCGGCTAGGCACCCACGAAAAGGTGGGCTCCTAGCAGAGAGAGGAACCACTCGATATCCAACAGGTACTAAAAACACGAACAAGTTCTCTAACCGGCGCGGAGCGGAGCGGCGCGGCGCACTGTTTACAGCACGACGGCTGGCACTGCACTAGTCGTTGACCCCGATAATTCGTTCGTCGACCGAAATCGCGGGGAATACGAGGTCAGGGCAGCATCGATTCACTGTCAAGAGTCCATGGTCCCCTCGAGAGGCTCACGCATCGGTCTCGGTCAGCCGCGTCGCTTTTCCTCGTCGCCCCTCTTCTTCTTCTTCTTGTTCTTCCTTCTCTTCCTCCTCCTCCTCCTCCTCCGCGTCCCGCTGGTGCTCTGGTGCTGTGGCGCGCACAACGCGGCAACCGGGCGAGCGAGCGAGCGAGCGACGAACAGGCAACCGAGCACACCAGCGTAGCAGAGCACAGAGAGGCAGCGGAGCAGGCTCTCGTGACTCTCGTCTCGCCTCGGCTGCTCTCGTTTCTATCTCGCTCCCACTCTCTCCCTCCCGTCCCGCTCGCTCTAATGGCGGCCGGCCACCGGAGTGTCGGTCATCGAAGAAACGGGGTCACGATCGCGCAAAAGGGAACGCAGCGGGTCGGTCCGATGGTGGGGGCGGAGAGGGGACGGAGGGGTCTCGGCGAGGGGAGGGGATAGCGCGACCAGACGCGGAGAGACCGACCGGGCCGCCTCGGCTCGGAACGTCAGCCAGCCGAGCGGTCGCGGTGGAAGTGCATCATTTTCACTGGCGAAATTCCGGCAAAGCCCGAGGAGGAGGCTGCGCGCACAATCCGCGCCCGTGGATCGAGGTCACGCCGGCGGCCGTGTGTACGATCTTTCCTCTCCTCTCCTCTCTTCTCCTCTCGCTCCACTTCTATCTACTACCACTTCAAGCTTTCTTCGGCAGCCGCAGCCGTCGCCGCGTACCCGGCCGAAGTTTCTCGGTTGGTGTCCCTCTCTCTACTTTCTCGGTTTTCCCAACGCACACGCCACATACACACATACACGCTCGCTCTCTCCCTCTCAGAGACTATGAACAGCCCTACGGAACGAAGCGAACTGCGTCGACGTCCGACGTATCCCGCGCTTCAATCGCCTGCTCTTCCATCGTTCGCAGTGCGCATCCTCTGCGAATGGACTCGGCGCATCAACCAATTTTGATTTTTCTCTGCGGTGGCCGTGTGCGCGCAGTAGTTTTCTCACGATGCGCACGATATTCGTTTCCGTGTATTTAATGTGGGTACACACTTCGGGCTGACTCGATAGTTGTGTTTACTAGTTTTCCGAGGATCGGAGTTCAGGAATGACTAAGAACGCGCGCGAGCGCCACCGAAGAACGACGTTAAACCGTCAGCGGTCCGCCACTCACTGAACGGCGAGCGCGTACGGGCGGCAGCGCGCGCGGGCACGAGGGCCATCGCCAGGCTCCACTGTACCTCTCGGACCACCGACGACCAATCAGAAACGACCGCTGCGCCTACTTTCACTGTCGCGTGTACCCTGCACCGTAGGGCGCCCGATACCTGCGCAGTGCAAACGCACCGAGAAAACTGTGAGGTGCCGAGAGCATCTGCGTTCGCGTTCCCGGCCTCGCCGATTTTTCACCAGAGATCTCGCACTGTTTATGACGTCTCAGGGTTGGCCCCTTGGGATTCCCCCGCTATTCGTTCAAGGGACCCGATGTTTTTCGACGTTTTCACTTCAACTCCTTCCACGTAGTTTGCCTCTGCGATTGTTCGACGAGCCCTTGGCGAGAGCTAAGATCCGGGGAATTTCTTCGTCAGATTTTATACACGTGTGTAATATAGATGATTTATTATGTTGTATAATCTTGACAATCGTTTCTGTTCCGTGTAACATCCAAGGGGGCGGGTATATTGGAAATTGGTGGCACGATGGTTTTTCTCTATTCAGTCTGGTTACTGTAATTTTGCGGATTATCCCTCGCGAATGGACGCCAATCTAGAGCACATGCCTTCCACAGATCTTTTTTTATCACGCTCCCGATAAAATTGCGAATAACAAAGGCCTCCGTGGCAGAGGTCAGGACCGGTGACTAACAATCAGCCATGATAATTCGATGGGAAGCAGAGCATTCCGACGGAATCTTTTATATTACCAAAGCTGTTTGTTGTTGCAAGAAAGTAGGGTACATCTTCAAACCTAATCTCAACCCTCTGTTTGCACTGATATAAACATTGCTCGCACTTTTCGGTTAAAGTCGAATCATGTTTCCCTATTCTGGACAATCTATGTTGGAAAATCTAAGGGGTCTTCATAAACTGGGTTAGGTTGTCCTAACCTATCTTTCAATCTTTGTAAACAATTCTTTGCGCTCGCTCAAAATACTCGCAAACAAAATACATATATGATTGCTCAATATTGGTGTCTATAGTATAAACAATTAATTTAGGGGGCGGGTAGCGCTTACACGCATGGATGAATTACTATAGTACGATACGTGGCGACCGTGTTGACCAAAAAAAAATCTCTCCGCAGTGGAATAACCCCAAGAACCAGTTGCCAGATGTCGTAGGGCAGGTCCGAGGGTATGAATGGAAAATTTCATTCGGCTAACGAGCGTTTTCTTACGCTACAGAAATCGCGAACGGGTTTCCGGTCGATGCATATTGAACTTCAGGGTACGAACTTAGAACTCCGTGGATCTAGAATGGGCGCCGATTGGTGGTGACGGTGGTGGGGGGGGGGGGTAGCCCTTTTGACTCGTCGAGCTGCGGCGGGGGGAAGGGGGAGGCCGTTTGCGACCCTAGCCGGTGACGTCATACACCTGTTACACCCTGAACAGACACACGCACGGAAGCACGCACGCCGCGACGCATGCGCGCACCGACACACCTGAACACAACCACGCACACACCGACGCAACATCGGCGCCGACCTCGGTGCCGTTTTCACCGGGGAAACCACGGTGAATGTCGCAGATCACCGATGCACAACCTGTGGCCCGTGACCTCGTTTTCAATGAAGCCGACGCTTTCCACTAATTCCAACGTGGGTTCCGAGCCCCGGGGGGATGAATGGGGGGGTCGGTCGAGCCCCTTTTCCACCGTATCGTCGACAAATTGAAAGCTCCCTTTTCATGTGGCACCGGTTGCGTAGGAGATAAGCTTAGTGGTTAGAGCGAGGATCCATGCGAATTTCCTTCATTAACAGATCCATTGGGCAGCTTTGAAATAGGAACGGTATGTGTTCGCCGTAGTTGATTTTATGGGATGGAGGATACATCAGAGAGGAGGATACAGAATGATGCAATGAATTTCTTCTCAAGGTCGCCGTTTAAAAACACTCCAAGGTCACAGGTATTTGTTTTTTCAAACGGCGACCTTGAGAAGAAATTCCACTCCAAGGTCACAGGTATTTGTTTTACTGGAACCCTATGGTGATTTCGTTTCGATATTCTTGCAGAGCGAGACAAGACGAATCCAACGAAGAAAGAAAAAACCGTGTGGTTCCGAGTACCGTGCTATATCGAAACCGTGTTATAAGACGCTTGAGAACGTATGTACATACAACGAATCGGAAAGCAGCTAGTATCGCTCCATAGCGTCCATCGCAAGTTGTTATTAAATTCGTAGCGAGCGCGTGGGAGTGGACTTAATTAAACCGCATCAGTCGGACGAGAAATTCTTCTTGACAATATAAAGCATAATTCAGCAGAAACACGTTCGGATTGCGTCAGCGATGATCTCGGTGTAAAGAGATTCGCGCGATGGTTGACGGGACGTCGCGCGTCGAGGGCGCGTGGGAGTCACATTACCCAGCCAGGGCTATCGGGGGTGGGTCACGGCCAGAGAAACGGGGACAACCCTCGGCTCACCCTGCCGGGCCTGGAAGAGTGGTTCAATTTCCAAACCTCGACCCTCTCTACCCTCCGACACACATACACACACATACGCACACCCCCGCGGTCAGCTGTGTCGGCTCGTTTGCATCCGGCAGGATTCCTCGCTTTCTAAAAATAGAAACCCAGGACGCCAGGGGTGGTGCATAGTTGTCTCTGGGGTGACGCGGGTTCAACGACAGAAATCCTTCGAGGAGCCTGTGCCTCGCTCGTGAAACAGCGTATCGACCGACTAAGTTTCACTTCCGGGAACGAACAGGTGTGCTAACTCTGGCCTTGAGACAAGGGTAGTTTGTCGAAACACTGTTTTCTTTCTTAAAAATGGTCCCGAGGTAAAACCAACGCCCCTCCAACCCCCAAAATCATTTCTCAAAAAATCGTATGCGAGATACATGGAAAAAAGTATAATTCACCCTTTGCAAGCTGTTTTAACTCGAAAATTAAACATTTCGTTCGACCTAGAATAATTCGTTCCATTGTACATGATTTTTTTCATTTGATTAAACGTTTAGTTATCGATTAGATACCAACTTATTTAATAATGAAATTGGAAAAAATGCTTTTCCTGATTAAGATTTAGAATATTGACAAATTAACGCAGGACAGGGGGATATTTCTAGGAAAATTCGGCCATGATATTTCCACGGAAAATATTTCAATCATGCGTATAGAAGGAATCCATGTAACAGATCCGAAGTGAAATCGCATGGCGTCCTTTAAAACCCGCCGCTGCTGTTAAAGCCTAACCTGGATACGTTCGACTTCTGTGAATGGATTCCTAGGATCTCGCATGATTCTTTTTACGGCGGTTGCTATTAGTCACGCATCGCGCTCACCCTGTAATAGGCGTTCGTTTCAACGTCTTCCGTTCCTCCCGGGTACACGTACCTCTCCTTGCAAATTACCATTCGGCCGGGCAAACTATGCCGCTTTATTTCAGGGATTTTCGTAACGCGAATCCGACGCGGCGATAAACACGACGATAAATAACGAAGCGGGTAGTCGTTCTCGCGTTTTTAATGACCGTTAGCCGATCCTCCGTGAAAACCCGAGTCGAAAATATGTCTGAGGAGTTTCTTTCTATGTACGTACATACTGCGCTTCGTTTCCCGGCAAATTCAATCCGAAAGTGGGGCGGGCTCCGAGCGGCGAGCGTTCGTCATCGATTTACTCGGAAACGGGATGCTGCTGGCGAAAATATCGTATCACAATTTCCCTTCAGTTTTTCACGGGGAATATCGTAAAATTCTCCCAATCTGGAAAACGTAGTTTGCTTCGACAGAAAATGAATAAAACCTAACTTCCTAGACTCGAACGAGCTGTAACTTCGGATAGGATTGTTACTTTTGCATGAAACAAATATCTACAAATTTTAGAGACATCGGTAAACAAATCTGCAAAGTTTCGTGCCGATACGTTTGCTCCTTTGGTTTATAAAAATTCCTACAGGCGGCGGCTAGAGTCTGCTACGCGTAGAATATTAGAATCGCCATAATTTTTTACGGAAACATTATTTCTGCACGAAAAAAAATTTATACAATCTCCGAACAAAATTTCAACCGAATCCGTCCGCCCACTCCGTTGAAAAAAATTGACAAAACCTCCCTTCGGCGCCTTCTAAAAGGAATAATACCGTTCCGCGACTTCTGCGCGCTGCAAACTCCCACGCTAATGGCCGGGAAACGTAAAACGCGTTAATTAAAATGGTGGACGAGGGGCACGCGAACGGAATTTCCGTGGATTAGCGTCCCAGGGAAATATCCAGTTGCGGACAGCAAATGGCAAAAATTATTTTTAATAAAACGCTGTGGCTTTCGAAACCGCCAGAAATCAGGAGAAATTTAACGAAAAATTGCAAATCCAGGTACGGGGAGGATTTGCTATGGAAATTACAAGTTCGGTGGGCTTGTGGCATTGCGTAGAGCTGTTGGAAAAAAAAGAAAAAAAAAAGAAAAAGTAAGAGGTCGGTGATACGCGGAAGAGTGGTCAAAGATCTCGGATTTTGCGGCCGGAGAACGAGGAAACGAGCACCGCAACGATTCCGCGGCCTCGCCGGATCGTTTAGCGTCGTTCACGAGCGAGCTTTAATCACGGTGACCTCGTGCCACTGTTTACGAGCCGGCGGCACAGCGCTGATTTTACGTCATCGATTTTACCTTTCGTCGGCCGAGCCTCGCGCGAACACGCAACGCCGACGATCTCGTTTATTATTAACAACGCACGCACGCTACCAGGCTGCACCGTGCACACCGAACACCCTGGAATTATGCACAAACTAGGAAAAAACAAGTGTTTTATGTAGATATAAATTGTCTGATGTTGGAAACACAGCGAACGAAAAAAGTATAAATCGTCTCGAATAAACAGATTAACAATTTTCGTTAACAATTTATATTAAAATGATCTCACATAAGTGCATCTCAGCTCAGAATAGCAGTTTCGCGCAGCGAAATCGGTAGTGAACGTGCAGCATCGACAGCCGGAGCAGGAAGACGACGCGCGACGCGACGCGGCGTAATGGGTCAACGGAGGAGGCGCAGAGACCGCAGTCATTGATATAATCTTCGAAACGCGTCGAATGTCAGCGGTGGGAGGAAAGCGGGGAAGGCAGTCGGTGTCGGCGTCGGCGTCGCGTCGCATCGCGTCGCGTCGGGCTGCTGATGCATGGCAGAAGGCGTAGGCCTTGGCGGTCGTAATCGTTAGTCACCGATAATGCCGCTAACGAGGCCTCCGCGTGTGTATATTCATACGAACGAATGCGACTGCAAAAACACCGTCTATCCCGTGCTCTTGACACTCGGTCACCCCTTCTTGCCGTTGCACAATCACAATCGTGTTTTCACCTTGCAAATCCTCTGCACGGCGCGACGCGACTCGACGCGACGCGGCGTTCGATTTCCAGACCGTGGGAAACGTTTCACAGTGTTTCCTTTTCTTCTGCGTCGTCGACACTCTGTTAATTACCATCCGAACGATCTAATCGCCACGAGGTTTTTGCATTCTGAACGGACATCTCGAGACCAACCGTTCTTTCATACGCTCGAATGCTCCACCACTTTCGGTCTCCAACAACGGACGTCTCATATTTTCTTATACAGTAAACGCTTGATTCTTGTCCAGAGCGTGGGCACGATTCCTGTCCAGTGCCTACCCACCCCACTGCCTGTCAACGCCGAATCGCTCCGCAGGGCGGCGACCATTGCTGTCGGCTCGGGTATATCGGTGTGAACATCACGACATTGACTCGAGGAATCGATTTTACAAATCTCTTAATTTTCATTATTTGTTTATGGGATTTTCACTACCTTATTTCTGGCATTTTTCTGATTAAAATGACACCAAACACGATATAGTTTCAATTGTATTTAGTGGTTTAATCGACGGTGAAAGTTTCGGTCGCAAGGAAGGACAGCGCATCGGAAAGAAAGAGACGCGGACAGTCACGCGCACCGTATTTCATTCTGTCCTTCTCTATGTTCGGCTCTCTATTGAAGTCTCGCTCGGCGCGGTCGCTGCGATATCGAGACGCAGTCATAAATCAAAAAGCACTTCTGGGGCACGATTCTTGTCCATGAAAAACACGGCTGTTGGACAAGAATCAAGCGTTTACTGTACAGGGTGTTCGACTATACGTGGGAGAAAATTTAACTTGTGCGTTTGTGGAATTTCCCCTTCATTAACCATACTCGAAAGATATCTAAAATACTCCTAACAATTGAGAAGTCAACAAATGGATAACGAAGTCCAAGGAATGGACTACTAATGAAGCACTACAGTACATACAAGCGATCAAACGACGCACAGCATCGATCGAATTAATAGTTTCCGATGACGTAACGGAATCTGCAACAATGAATAATGAGTAATGCAAGAGGCACACCCAATAATCCTTCATCCGTCTTGTAGTTCTTTCACTACGTTCAACGAGACCATTCTAAAATGGCAAAAAAAAATACCAAAACATCAATCTAGTAATTTTAAAACACATTTCCCACAGCTGCAACATTTTTACCGAATAAATTCAGAGATGCATTACAAAAGCCTGAAATAAAGATTCCAACTGTAATACCAATTGTAAATAAATAAACAATTAATGTGTAGACATTTCAAGAAACACTGTTTTCGCATTTAAAAAACGTCTCGTTACTTTTCGGACGTGTTTTCGAGGTAACGAAGAGGAATTGGTCGATGAATTCGGCGAAATGGTTACGCAGATGCGCTTCCCCGCTAAATTTTCCATTGCACAACAAAAGCGCGCAGGTGCTTGACACTCGCGCGGACTGACTACTGCATCGGATCTCCGCGAAAAGATGACTATGTATTGGCAACCAGAGCCGCGTATTTCTGGAAAGAGGCTGCTTGCCTGGTGAGTCATTTTTCAGCAAACGATCGCGTCTCGGTTTAAGGTTCATTCGCATTTCCTCCGTTTGAACACGTGCGAACGTCGACGATAGACGATGCAGGTCGGCAATCAGCTAAAACGCAACGCTTTCCCCTCTCCTGCCTCTACCGCCTCTACTGCCTCACCTCTTGCGACCGTTCCCGGCAACGTGACATCCAGTAAATTAATACCGCGATATTTTTAGACTAGCGTTCCGCGTGAATATTTTTCGATTTTTCGTTGCAGCGTTTTCTGTTCACTCCCTTCGTCGCCAGTAAATCATTCCTGCGACGAATGATATCTGTTGGTAATAAAACTGCTACTATCTCTGGGTTATTGTCAATCAAACAATTTACAAAATTGTAGATATAATATTTCTCAAATTTTATATAGTTGATGAACCAGTTCGCGCACCAACGCATTCTAACAAACTATCGACAGACTAAATTTCTGAAACCCCCTTAGACCATATATACCTATAGACACGGCATAGATCATTTTCCGTGTCCGAAAGATGAAATCAGCTGAAAGACACTGTGACGTCACATTTATACAAGCTATGCTCATCGACAGTGCCTACGCTTGGCTTACATGGGGAGAGGGGGTCAGCGGGTGCGCCATGTACACAATACATGGAAAGAAATTATCTTAAGACTTATCTTGTGACGTCACAGTGTCCCATCATCTTTCGGACACTGAATTCTCGGTTTTCCTATACACACACTATACCTATGCCGGGTCTACTAGTATATGTATATGGTCTAAGGAAACCCCTATCGTCGCCAAGAAACAAAACACAAACTACAAACCAACCCAAAATCGAGGGGCCCCGGTTCGATAAAAGTTCCCCAAAAAATTCCCATAATTCCCCACCATCGAGTACGGTTTAACCAGTCGTCTACCCAGTTCACCTTAGCACGTGCGTCGTCGAAGAGGAAGTTACGGGGGCTCCCGGAACCCTGACCCGAGTATAGTCGAGCTCGGCCCGAATCCGGGGAGACAAAGGTGTCCTTCCCCGTAGCTCCAGGGGTGAGAGGCACCTGAAGAGAGAGAGAGAGAGAGAACGCGCATTTCGCGTCTCCTCGGGCCAAGGTCACAGGGGTGAGAAGTTGGCCGAGGCTCTCTCGCCAGCCAAGGGAGAGAAGGCAGCTGGCGCGTGCGCCGATCTATCTATCCGAGGATCACAGGTACAGGGGACCAGGTCTAACGAGAGGGAGAGAGATCCCAGCCCTAACCTCGATTCGAAGGCCCGTGGCGGGACAACACCTGACCCGGATCAACCTAGAAACCGAGGCGGCCACGACCGTCATACGCGGTTTCGGGTTCAAGTTCAAGGCTAACGATACGCTACGAGACCCTTCTTCTTTCCCTTTAATATTTTCATCCCCCGATGACTCTTTTTCAGATGATGTCGATATTCCATATCGATGAGAATTTAGGGGATTTTTAAGGGTACGTTTGGGATGATTTTTGGGGTGTAGGGTATGTTCGTTAATGTCGATGAAAAGAAACATAATTATTTCTGTGGATAAATCGAGTACTTTCTTGGAACGAAGTATGTATGTAATGGTTTTTCATCTTTTAAGGGTACGTTTGGGATGATTTTTGGGGTGTAGGGTAAAGGATGTTCGTTAATGTCGATGAATAGATAAATAATTATTTCTGTGTATAAATCGAGTACTTTCTTGGAACGAAGTACGTATGCAATGGTTTTTCGGTGTCAGCCGTCTACAAGAGTATCCGAAGCCAGGAGATACCAGGAACGAAAGTAAATCGAAACGTGCAACGAAAAGGAAATGCAAGAAGAGAATGACATCTGTTCGCAATACACAAGACCCTGACCGCTGCTGAAGCTGCCACATCCTCGTGCCTCCGCAATTACGTATTGTGTTTCCCAACACAAAAGAATGCGACGACTACGACGACGACGACGCCGCCCCAGACGCGTTCGTTACCCAAAAGCCTCGCCGCAACTCGCTTCTCTAATTGTTTGTCGGGTTTTTGGCAGTGACGTGACGGTCCGCGTACACTGCTACCAAAAATCCCCGAAAATAACAAACACAACTACACGTATCTCGCCAAACACGTTTTCATTTTACAGTAGCGCGAGCGGTGTTGCCAACATTTTCACACCGATATACTCGATTCAATCGAACTGTTCGGTTCAAGGTTTTATTTAACTTTTTCGTTCGAAAATTTTCGTGCAATCTTGCAATTGGAAATTTTAATTCCACATTTCTTTATTCAATTTTTCCTTTCAAAATTTTTAATTCCCCTTCACGATATACAGGATGCGGCGCAAATTAGTCCCCACGATTTTTCAGCCCCTTCGAATGGTCGGACAGAAAAATGTTTCTCACCAAAGTTAATCAGTATTTAACCGACAAGAAATTGCAATATTTTAAATTTAAAAAAAAATCAAAGTCGCTGTCATATCTTTTAATGGAACTGTTTATTTTTTACTTCATAATATTCTAGGCGACGTGGAAACGAATTCAACGACCTGCTATACAATGACTTTCAGATGACCTTGAAATATTTCGACGGTACGTAATAGCAACGCCTCGCATTTAGTAAATTTTATTTGTTAAATTTGGTTTTTTGTGAGTTAAGTTCCGAAGCAATGTTTACGTTCATTTGTTTACCTCTAAATGCGAGGCGTTGCTATTACGTGCCGTCGAAATGTTTCAAATATTCTGGCAATTGATTCATGGCGATATTTTCTTTCAAGGTCATTTGAAAGTCATCGTATAGCAGGTCGTTGAATTCGTTTCGACGTCGCCTACAATATTATGAAGTTAAAAATACCCAGTTCCATTAAAAGATATGACAGCGACCTAGATTTTGTTTTAAATTTAAAATATTGATTAAATACTGATTAACTTTGGTGAGAAACATTTTTCTGTCCGACCAACCGAAGGGGCTGAAAAATCGCGGGGACTAATTTGCGCCGCACCCTGTATTATTATTTTATTTGATATTTTGATATTATTATTCGAATGATACGACGATGATCCAGATATAATTTTAACGATGCATTATCGTTAAGAACTCGCCGGAAACTGTACGGGCAGACTGCAGAGAACCAGAACACGGAATGAAAAATGAGAATCGGCGCTGCACTAGTACATACTGACTCTGCAATGACTGGTAAAAATACCGGTCGAGTGAGTAATTCCGTGGAAGAGGAGGCCGACAGAGAGACGGGCGACTCTCGGTGACAAAAGAAAACGTGAGTCGATCGGTTGCACATGCATCGGATGGCCTTGAACAATCGTTCCCCAGTGAAACCGGCTGCTTCTTTTTTTTCTGCGAGCGAAACGACCGGCCTACCGTGCGTCCGCCGACAAACGTAACTTCTTCTCGGTGCCGCGCCGTCATAATTTCAAACAGACGAGCGTACAAAAAATCGTGTACATAATTCGTACACAGATAAACAAAACCATAAAGTTTGATTTTGATAAACACCTATTACTGTTCAGTTACGCTGTTCAAATTTGCCTCCTAATATGATTTCGAATCACCATCGATCGATATCGACAAACCAATCACTGAACAGGTCGTCCTTTATGACATATTCTTTTTTACGTTCAGCTGGCACTTGTTTCAGTTACATTATCTGCCATCATGGAATAAAGTCCATTTTGTGTAATTCAAATTTTTTCTTCAATGTGGTTATTGTGTTCACAGCAAGTATTTGTTATATTTTCTTTTTTCCGTTTGGATTTGCACGGCTGTGTAGCATTGTTCTTTCTAATTATATGTTTACATATATTATACAAAAATTTATTTTTCAGACGCAAAATATGTCGTTCTGAAAATGATCAACATTATGATCGAAACGGTTTTCCTTATTTCGATCGACAATGTTGAATAAATCTAATTAATGCTATTGGCGCACTGGTACGATCATTTGTTACTTTTGCAAATTGTTACATCATGATGTTACATTATGATCAAAACGTTGAGAAGCATGCTTTATTAATTGCACATTTGCTGATTGTTTTTGAATGATCGAACCCCTTGCGCCGAAATCATTAAATTCATTACCTATTACCGTGTTGTAGAAAAAATTCCGAAAACCAAGCATCCAGTGTGAAATGGTGTAATGATCGAGAACTGGTCGTAGGATCGATAAGATCACCGATCTTCGGAACAGTGGCGAAGAGGCTGTAATTTCACTGGTTCGAATCGGCGCGCGCTTCGCGCACCGCGTAAAATGGTTTCGCGTCGCTAGCATTATCTCTTTTTCCGTCTTCCCCCCCGCGACCCCCGCGGCCCCCGCCGGGCAATCTACGCGCCTAATCGCGGCGCGTCGGTGTCTCTGATGTCTGCTGGCCGCGCAGAGGAAACCGGACATGATTACAGAGTCGCGTGAAGCTTCGTTGAGCACCGCGAGGTCTCCGCCACGCATCAAGGCTCCTCTCCGTCTGTTTTCGTCGCTCCTCATCGCCACCCTCGCTCTGCCCGCTCTGCCAACTTTTTCCCCAGTTCTATATACCCCCTCCTCTTAACCCCCCACCCATTCCCCCATGGTCCCCTATACAACTTGTTTTTTCCCCTAGCGGTTTTATTTTTCACGTCCGAGAGTTCCTCGTTCAGCACGCTCGCTTTATTAACGCGATCGCAGAACGATCGTTATATGTATAGAGAAAAACATCGATCACAGGCTGCTGCCAGGTGATTTATGGCAATTTCTCGTGATACTAAACTTTGCATTCTAGTGTAGAATCTATGTGGCGTGATAAGAAACGTTCGAGCAGCTTTAATCGTTTGTTATTAATTAAAAGCGTCTCTATGGGGAGAATAATTCTCTTGTAATTTCGTCAGTTTCTGTAAATCTTTGTTAGTCGTTGTGCAGGCTTTTGAGAAGCCAAGTTTAACCTTATGGTACGGTGTCTTTCAAAAAAGTTACAGATGAAAATGACAATGCCGTTTTCATTAATTTTTTTTAAACAATTCATGTGTGCAATTAATACTATATTTTTGCTAACGAAGTCAATTTTCGAAAAAATATATTAACTTTTGTTGGAGATTCTTACTCACCGAATCCACACCACCATTCTCTCAAAAAATGTCAGCGACTCACCTGGAACAGTGAAAGAATAAATTCGATTAACATTTATCACAATTTTTGTCTTATCTCCTACCGAAATCGGTGTGTAATTAATTAAGTCTGCTCGGGGATCAAGATTGATCAAATATGGATACCTTATTATGGATGAGATGCGTCTGATTTATTGGAGCCGTAGCAACGTTGACGAACTGTTAATTAAAATAATATCTCCGCGTTGCGAATAAAGAAACCAAATTTCAGGATTTATTTATAAGCTCGGCAATAAAATCGAAATCGGGTCGGTCTGTCTCGTTTAAATAGTTAAATTAAAAAAAAACACGGTGGTTAATTAAGCGTTTCCTTCGATCGAATTAATTGAGAAGAGGAATTTATTTTCAGAGGCCGTTCGAGAATTACGTTCTCGGCCACCTGTTGTTACTTCAACGCACCGCCGCGCCGCGCCGCGCCGATCGCCTAATCGCTGCTGTCACTGTCGTCCTACCACATTGCCTCGAAACTTCATGTTGACAACACACATCATGTTGACAACAAAAGTGTGAACAATTATTTTCATTCTAAAGATAAGATTTTGGAGACTTATACATTTTTTAAAAATAATTATTTCCATATTGAAAAAGAATCTAGAAAAATGTAACAGCTAAGATCCATAATGGTAAAATATTAAAAACGAGGATTTTTATTTTAATAATTCTTTTGGTCCGATGGAGCAAAGTCACGCACGCGTGACAACGGCCGTTGGAGCACAGTAACCGAGGACGCACGTGGGACAAACTTCTCACGCGTTTGCACGTGGTCCGTTCGCGAGAAATTACGAAACAGCCTCGACTTTTGTGAAACGCTTTTGCCGAGCGGTTGTCATTACCATAACAAAATGTACTGATTGCGGGAACGAGTCGAACTGGACCGAGAGAGGGGTCGTCGGTTTGTCAAACAAAATGGCTTCCCCCTCCTGTCAGTTTTTTCGAGCTGTTGTCTCGTCTTGCATTCTGAAGAACATATGCAGCTGCCGAAGAACAGGTACAATCGATTCGTCGAATCGAATGCGTTTCCTGTCGACCGTTGCCTGTGACCGGGTCAACAGTGACCCGGGTGTTAATTGTAACCTAATACTACAAGTATGCGTCATAATATAAAATACATGTATACATAAAATCGATATGTTTTATCAAGAAAAAAAAATGTAAAAGGTATTCCCCTGTTAATTGGTGATTTCTCTCACGCTCGCAGCAGCGCCAGCGTTTCACGAGGATTTCTGCTTTGTCAGTCATCCCCCTTTCGCTGTAACTATACTATACAATGTAGAAAAGAAGAGCCTCTTTCTAAACGTGATCAGAACGCAGAGAGGGGACCCAATTCGAAGAACCGAGGTCCTACAAGAAAGTATACGCCTTATTGGCATACAAAGATTACTTTCGAGTTGCCTCGCATATATTAATTCAGAACGCGGGTAATTAGACTTTGAATTTTTATGCAAATTCGTATTTTATAGGCTGCTTTATTGCCATTGAAATCAGTGAAAAATTTCTATGGCTTGTTAGGCGATTCACCGTAGTTCTCATCAGACAAAAATATTAATTTATGCAGGGTTTCAGTTTTAGAAATTTAAATGTTTTACGAATAGTGAAGGTTTCCTATAAAAATCTAAATTTACATTTACACATATAATATTCAAACGAATGCAAACTCAATTTTACAAATTAAGCTTGCCAAAAATACATTTCATATTCATTTATGACAATTCAATATTTAAACCAATTTATACAATTAAATCAGATACTGTCTCTTTGACTACATACATCCTCTGTGTTTTTCCTTGAAATTTTCATCGTGCATCCAACGAAGGTATAATTATCAATTATTGCCATATTTTCCATGGAATCGTGCAGGCACGACGCAGAAAGTTAACGAACGAAGATTGGCGGGTGAATGACGGACGCAAAAGTTTCGAAAGTAGAAAATCGTTCTTGCCTCTGCAGATTTTGCGGTCCCGAGTTGAACGACTCCCGGAAATTTCGCTTGAATAGTGTGTGCGCGCGCGCAAACCGAATAGCAAACCGAAAAGCCCCCGTATACCTGCGGGAAAATGGACAGCCGTGACATTCCATGGGAGATTAGATTATCCGTCGTCCCCCGCAGCCGTTTAAACCTTACAATTTCGTGAACGGTGCCGAATCCGTTTTGGACAGGCTTTCTGTGTCGAATCTTGGATCCTTTTCGTTACCTCGAATTTCCATTTCGTTCAATTCTCTGTGTAATTTTCCTAACGATTTATCGCCCGTTATTTGTATTAAATATTTCTAATGGTTACACTAGTTCGCGTTAGTTATTCTTCAATATTTCATATAATTGTATTATTATTATTATTATCATCGTCCGTCGTACCAAAAATTTTAACTCCGTTAAGGGGTTATACCACCCTGGCGCTCGGAAAAATAGGTATAAAAATAAACTTTTTTTTCACGTTGCCATTAAGTATATAAAATGATCATTATTTTACACATGTATATAGTAGTTTTATGAACAATTTGCAATATTAACGATTAAAAAAAAATAAAAAATGGCGGAGATATAAGCCGATAAGTAGGAACCTCTTTTGAAAATCCTTGCTGATGGTGTACATGATTTCTCTGTTAGGCATCGTCTAAAAAATAATAAATAAATTTTTTCTTATTTAGCAGGGTCACAGCTACAATGTAACGTAGGATTTTTGTGATTGGGTGCCATGTTCGAAAGTTATAAATTTTTTAAAAGCAAAATTTCGATGAAAATTCCAGTTTTTTGTTTCAAATAGCTGTCATTTCTACAAAAAAATTTTTAAAAATTTTTCCCTACGTCACATTGTAGCTATTACCCTTATAAATAAGAAAAAATTTATTTATTATTTTTTAGACGATGCCTAACAGAGAAATCATGTACACCATCAGCAAGGATTTTCAAAAGAGGTTCCTACTTATCGGCTTATATCTCCGCCATTTTATATATTTTTTTAATCGTTAATATTGCAAATTGTTCATAAAACTACTATACAATATGTGTAAAATAAAGATCATTTTATATACTTAATGGCGACGTCAAAAAAAAAGTTTATTTTTATACCTATTTTTCCGAGGGCCAGGGTGGTGTAACCCCTTAACTAAGAGTCGACGAATGAAAAATGATCGATCCCTCACCCGAATTAAGATGTCTGGCCCTGTTCCCCCACATGTTTCCCGTTTCATTCGTCAACTCTGCTGCCCCCGCACACAGAGGAATCAAACGTGCACCTTCGTCTGACAATCAGCGTGAATAGAGCAGCCCTCTGAAAGTCGATTCAAAAAAAGGGATGACTGTTTTCGTGTCAGCGAGAAAGTCGACGAAAACGAAGGGAGGCAGGTCAATACCCTTCGTAGTCCTAGCAGCACGGTCCAAAAAGGAAAATCTCTACCTGATACAGTTCGAGATAGAAAGGGAAACCGAGGTGAAATCGAAGAAGGGAAAGATCAGCTATCTGCAGGTGAACCCGAGGGTAAACCTCGAAGGTGTTAGGGCCTTTGGGTTTTCATTTCGCTGACGTACCAAGGGCAGACCCTTCGAAATTCGAGCCCTGACAACTTTCGGTATTTTCCTGTACGCGCACCCGCATATAAACAAATAACAGAATAACTCTGCAATGAGCTTGTATATTGTTGTAAAACACACGGAGTTTTTTTTTTTTAATTCGTGTACTTACATCTGTATAATGAGATATTATTGTGTACTTATAGTACAGTAAACGCTCGTTCGTTGTCCAAAGGCCGGGGGTTTGAGCGGACAACGAGTGTGCCCCGACATGCTTTTTGATATATGACTGCGTTTAGATATCGCGCCGACCGCGCCAAGCGAGACTTCAATAGAAAGCCGAACACAGAAAAGGAAAGAATGAAATACGTGACTGTCTGCGTCTCTTTCTATCCGACGCGCTGTTTTTTTTTTTTTTTTTTTTTTTTTTTTTTCTTATTTTACGTCGACGTGAATTCCTTCAGGAATTATTTCGCGACGGGACCTACAGTTTTTATGAGGTGGGTTCCGAACCACCTTGGGCACCACAGTTTACATAGCACATGGAGTATTTCCAGAGGTGCCGGCGTCGGGGATCGAACTCGCGGACCACGGAGTCCGTAGTCGCGCGCTCTACCCACTGAGCCACTGCGTGCCCCTCCGACGCGCTGTTCTTCGTTGCCTTCGAAACTTTAATGGTCGATAAAATCACTTAATACAGTTCAAATTATATCGTGTTTGGTGTCATTTTAATCAGACAAATGCCAGAAATAAGTTAGTGAAAGTCTCATAAACAAATAATGAAAATTAAGAGATTTGTAAAATCGATTCCTCGAGTCAATGTTGTGGTGTTCAGACAGTGGAGTGGGTAGGCACTGGACAACGAACGTGCCCCTGATTCAGGACAACGAACGAGCGTTTATACTGTATACTTGTTCGAGATCGAGAGAGCACGTGGCCGATGTAGGAAAGATTCGCGTGGCGCGACCTGTATTCCGCGTTTAGCATTCCTTCCTTGACATATCTCTTTCTCGTTCTCGCTCTCGCTCGCTGCTCTCCTCATCCCTCGGTTTCTCACGGAGAACGCTCGCTCAAGGCCGGGAGTGGGCGCGGAAGGCACACCCGAGCATGCTAATACGCGACCCTGATCGCCGATCGACGGATGACGTTGCTCGTTAAGCCGGGCGCACACCGCGGCTGCACCGGCTGAGCTGTTGATCGAGTGACCTGTCATTTATGCGTCTCTACTCTACACGTCCCTCATGTTCCACAGTCTTGTCAACTTTTCACTGTCCTGATCCAGATCGTTGCTTTGCTGAATATCATTATGATTCGTTGCAGCTTGAAATGTGCTTAACTTAATTCATTTTTATTGGATTCGATGAATAGAATTTCGAAAAATATGTCTCATTTAATGTGTAGCTTGAATTGTGCTAAATTTATATTTTTAATTTTTTATAGTTTGTGGATAATATTTGGTTTTATTCATTTTTATCGGATTCGATGAATAGAATTTCGAAAAATACGTCTCGTTTAATTTGTAGGATTGTATTATGTTGCTAAATATAACAAAGATAATGTATAAAAAGCAGAAGGGACAAACAAAGAAAAATGAGGTAAATATAAGGTAAGAAGGACGTCACGCCGCGGCGTGTACTGTTGTGTAAAGAGCGAGGTTCAACGAGAAAGTATGTATCCTCTGGTTAAACGTAGCCCTAAACCCAGAATAACTGGTGTCGTTCGCTACGCGACATACAACTTAATCTATGAAATGTTTTCCGAAAATTTTCATTCCACTTTGCTAAGTTTATTCGCTCTACTTTTAATTAATTTTAATAGAAAAAATTGTCAGAATCAAGTCTGATAGATTGCGTCTTGATTTAGGTTAGGTTGTTCGGGTCACAATTGGGTGTGGTTATGTTTGGTTTGTGAAGTTAGGTCTGACAAGTTCCAGTCTTAGACCATATACATATACTAATAAACCCGGCATAGGTATAGTATGTGTATAGGAAAACCGAGAATTCAATTTCCGAAAGATGATGGGACACTGTGACGTCACAAGATAAGTCTTAAGATAATTTCTTTCCATGTATTGTGTACATGGCGCACCCGCTGACCCCCTCTCCCCATGTAAGCCAAGCGTAGGCACTGTCGATGAGCATAGCTTGTACAAATGTGACGTCACAGTGTCTTTCTGCTCATTTCATCTTTCGGACACGGAAAATTATCTACGCCGTGTCTATAGGTATATATGGTCTAAGGCTTAGACCATATTTCCGTGTCCGAAAGATGATATCAGCTGAAAGACACTGTGACGTCACATTTGTACAAGCTATGCTCATCGACAGGGAGAGGGGGTCAGCGGGTGCGCCATCTACGCTTGGCTTACATGGGGAGAGGGGGGTAAGCGGGTGCGCCATGTACACAGTACATGGAAAGAAATAATCTTAAGACTTATCTTGTGACGTCACAGTGTCCCATCATCTTTCGGACACTGAATTCTCGGTTTTCCTATACACATACTATACCTATGCCGGGTCTATTAGTATATACATATGGTCTAAGGTCTAAGGTTCCAGTAATGTTACGACTAATGGGGTTAGGTCTAGGTATGGTTTTTAAAAAGCAGACTATAGAACGGCACCCACTATCCTTAGATTTTACAATGTCACATCTATCTTGTACCTCAAGACTAGTAATCAACAGTGTCCCTGATCCACGCCTTCCCTATTCATTAACACCGTCGTTTTAATCAGTCAAGCCCACACTTCATACCAAAGTCTCACAGCTATAATTACTTCACTTAGCTCTCTCGTTCACATTCAACTTCCGGTTCAACAAATACCAGCGAACTTCATCGAAGGTGTAGGAGTTATCCTGTTGAAAATGTTACACAGAGAAATCGGTCCATCGATCATCGTGTAAAACGTGAAAAGAGAGAGAGAAAAAAAAATGCGGGGAAAAACGATGCTCTACGCCAATGTTAGCACAACCGGAGAATAAATTCTGCACGGTTGGCTCGAAGGTCGAATGTGGGCGCCGAAGATGACGATACTGCGACTACGTACGATGATGAATTTACGCGATCTCGCGGCCTATGCAGTTTCAAAATGGCGTCGAACTCCGAAAATACAGTGGCGCAGTCGGACACTTCAAAATCACACGAAAATGTCCCACAAGTCCTTTTTGTGAAATTGAGTTCGTTCTCGGGAAAGGAAAATTCAGTAAAATCTTGTAGAGCTAATTAATAATTATAGCAAAAAAATTGTAGCAAAAAGATAATATTTCACTCGTCCAAAATCGGGTGCATTCTATTTAATAAAAAACAGTAGAGTACATTCTTTGGAAGCTAATTAAAAAACTTACAAAATTTGAAATTATCCATACGTCGGAAATAATTTCATAAAAAATCTCAGGATAAAGAATGAACGATAGATAAATCAAAAATTGTTCTAAACGCGGGAAAGAGATGAAAATTCATCCCGATAGCGGTAAGAGGATTAATCGACGCGAAAGGTATGTTGACGTGCAGCCGCAAAAAGAAAAATTCAAAAGACGTCACACGATGACGTGATCGAACCTCTCGACAATATATATTTTTTTTCGTTCGCTTCCCCCCACTTTCGTACGACATTTTTCCCGCCCATTTTTATCGCGCTTAATAACAGGCTCGCTAGACGACTGCGACCGGCATACATCGTGTTATTTTTAGCGAGGTATCCTTTCGCGATTATTATATCACAGCCGATAAATAATTATCGTTGAACAAGACATTATTATGTACCGGCCACGACAATAACAAACCGGACCCCGAGGGCCGGTGGTATTCGAATAAAAGTAATGATCATCAATCGGCCCACGGAGATTGTTTATACGAGACCCGACTCTCGGTAATGACGGAATAATAATTCTATTAGTCACGTCGTTTCCTGGAAACCGTTCTCTCTTGTTTTCCCTTCGTTCCTCTATTTTCCTGCTTGCAAAAAAACCGCAATGGCTTTCTAACGACCGCTCTCGACGACAATTTCCAACGTTTCGTTAATTGTTTCCTTATGAGGACCGCTTTGTTAGTTCATTTCCTCATCAGAGTGATTTAAACGATTTTTATGAACTTTATGTCTGTTTTCCCCTTGATTCGCCATTTTCTTCTATGCCCACATCTTCATTTTACTGAAAAAACATTTTCTACGTACTTTTATCGGTTGATTTTTATTAATTTAAAATTCAAAAGGCGAGCTTTACACGAATATGTTTGTTTCTACAATTTATTGTATAAATTTAGAATTTGTTCATACATAAATGTTTATGTAAACAAGTGCATTGGCAGCATAAAAAGGAAAGTTTTCCCAGCTCGATATCGCGGAGACACGAAAGGAGCCGATCGTAGAAAAGTAATGCTGACCTGCGCACCGAACGAAAGATAGAACGGAATGGCGGTCAGAAAAGTGATTGGGTCAGATAGGGTCATGGTCATTGGCCCTAAGCGCGGAGAAAATGATTGCTACACCGTTGATGCCGTAATCAGAAGAAAAAACCACTCATTAAACCGAATGAACGAACTATTACACTGTCACTCCGACTGTTGCTGAGAAATTGTAATCGAGATTATGTAAACATTCATTACCTAACCTAATAATCCATTCAATTCATTCACAGGTCATTTACAAAAAATCAATGACTTGTTAATTGAGAGTCTGTTCTTTAAATAGAGTATAATTTTAAACGAAATTTTTATTTCAGTTTAATTCAAGGTATCGTAGCCCGTCTCTGACCCAGGGGACCACCAAGCTCCGCCCTCCGAGGGCGTATCCTAACCCAATAAGGCGGTGCATTAATTTCTAACCTGTTTTTGAAACAAAGTATATAATTCTGATTGAATCCAATGTACATATCTAGATTACACAGCCCATGCTGATTATGGTCATTTACAAAAAATCAATGACTTGGTAATTGAGAGTCTGTTCTTTAAATAGAGTATAATTTTAAACAAAATTTTTATTTCAGTTTAATTCAAGGTATCGTGGCCCATCTCTGACCCAGGGGACCACCAAGCTCCGCCCTCCGAGGGCGTATCCTATCCCGATAAGGCGGTGCATTAATTTCTAACCGGTTTTTGAAACAAAGTATATAATTCTGATTGAATCCAAAGTACATATCTAGATTACACAACCCATGCTGATTATACATATTATTACCGATTCGAGAAATTTTTCAGCCCCGCCCATAGGGGGTCCAACCAAATTTACCACCTCCTGGATAGTTAGGCGACTCGATAAAACGGCGTTCTATGCAGATTGATGGCTCGCGGTTGTGACAGAGTATCGGAAAGGGGCGAAGAAAGGGGAGAAGTGTGCTGGGGCATTAGAAGCATCACTGACCTAACACGTCACGCGTAAAGGCCAACCGTGACGCGTGCCGGCGAGAGATCGCGCAGATCGGGTCAAGGTTGCATACTTCACGACGGGCTCTCGCAGTTTCCACGGCGGGAAATAGGGAAAATAGGGCACCGGTGACGAAAGCAACACGTTAATACCCGAGCCGTGACGACAGCGAAAGGACCACGCTTCGCTGGAACTATTAGCGCGGCTAATGCTACTCAAAGGCAATTTCCGATGGCTCTTGGGGACTTTCTAAATCTAGCTTACTGTATTTTTGCTCCGATTCCACTTATAGACACCATTTCACCGTTTTACCCGAGGTCCGGCCGAGGATCGACGTATGTACACTGACTCTCCAAAGTACATACACACACTCGCCACAAAGCTGATCTTTTTGCTAATTTATTTCTCAAAAACCCGTACACATTTCGAAACGAACCTTGTTGCATCTGAAACATTATAATTTCAAACGATTCTCAGAATTTTTTCGTTAAAAAGTATAAACAATTAGATACATCCCCACTCTTCCGAAGAGTCCTTTCTCTGTTTTATTTTAATCTACCCTACTTTGCGCGTCGTTCTTTATTTTTTTCCAACGAAAATCTTCGACAAAAAATCTGAAAAAATTCTGTAATACTTATCTCAACGACTGCAATGTACCAGATTTTTTCGGAATCGCTACAAGCAGCGTTACAGTAGAAACACCTGAAAAATCTGATATATAATACATATAAACATTCGAAAACCCTCATCAAATCCATTTTATAGACCCGTAGATGGGCAAAGAGACTCGCAGTGTTTATCGGGGTCGAGTCATTGAGCTGTGTCGCTAAATTCTTCATTTATCTTCGACCGGTTGAATTACACTTCTCGCGAACGATCTTCGTTGGATCTCGGTTTAACGAGGTATTTCTGGGATCGACTTGATTTAACGTGACCATTAGCGAGGCATCCAGTAGCGGAGGCAGGTTTCATTGCCACCTGGAAGCAAAATGGACGCCTGCGGACCCGGGTTTTTCATTGTATCGAGCTCTCGCGAGATTCGTTCGCTCGAATTTCCAAGGTTGGAGCGTAACTCCATGGTGGAGCTTGCGTAACCCAGTTTTCAACGGGCTCCAAGGATACCCACGACCCTGACCCGACACCCTGTGCATTTAGCATCGCCATGGAACACGGTCGGAACGCGATCAGAGACGCAGACCTCGAAACTAATTCAATCAAGTCTTCTGCAACAGTTACTATCTCGTACAGGAGAGTGGTACTTTTTCGAAATTTTCATGGTACCTACGTTAAATTTCAGAATTGTTGTAGGTAACTGCACCAGTATTTTTTGCTTTTCCATCATTGTTCAATTACTAGAATGTAGTGTTCATTGACTGGTATTTTTTATATTTTTTATTTAACGTTTAATAAAGACAAATAATAATAATTTCATTTTATTTGTTTGTTCATTATATTTTTGACAAATGAAGTATAGGGAGCCATTTGGCATATATGAGATTCCTTTAATTTACATATTTTTTAAAAAATAAAATATCTTCCCGAACAATTTCTTAAATGTTCATTCACTGAGTTTACAAATTTTTCGGAGGACGATGCGAGGCTCGTTAATGGGATAAAAATTGTATTTCCCTCGGCGCGATAAAAGAGATGGAAAAAGAGCAACGTGGGCAGAGCCAAGCCGCCGCGAGTCCTCGCATTTTCTCGCCGAAGGACGCATAATCTGCATTAGGATTATTTTCATCTGTCACTTTTTGCACGGCCGACCTTCGTTCCCCGTCTTTATACCAGTTTCCGTTTTCTCGTAGCGTTTAACGTGTTTTGTAGCAATTAGCGCGACGTCTTGCAACGATTTTCATTTAACAATTAATTTTCTGGAAGGTTATTACAAATGATTATTCTGCCAGAGGAAAATCACGCATTGTCGATTGAAGTTGTTACAGTGGCGTCAGACTGCTGCGCGCCGCGATTTCCCGGGAAACTGGGATAACTGGGTCATAGTTATCGATATATGTATTTCCCTTTCCCCAAGCTCTGGTCGACCTCCCGCCACGCCTGCGGTTACCCTCGACCCTGCCACAGGGTCCATTACACTCTTCAATTTGGCTCGGAGATCCTAAACTTCTTCAGCATTGATCGCGACAATTTTGAGAGATGATATTGCCAGCCTGGAGAGAAACCGCGATCTTTGGCAATTTTTTTCTCGGAAACTAGTGGACATTTTAGAACGAATCTTTCTGCATGTCAGAGAGCATAATCTCAAATAATGTTCATAATTTTTTTATTGCAAAATGTTCATAATTGTACAAGATATTCTCCCTCCTCTGGAGGTCCATTCTGTGGAGTCCTTATTCTACTTTTATGAGTGTGATTTACTTTTTGCACCAGAATTTTTCAGAAAAAAATCTAAAAAAATTCTGTCACGCGTGTCCGAACGACAGCAACATACCAGATTTTTCGTAAACAATAGCACGAGAGAAATGGACCGAAATTCGAAAATTTCTCGAGGGGAAACATTCGTTCGGTTTGTTTATTATCACGTGCTATTAATAACGCGACCGGTGCACCTTGATCGTATACTCTCTGATGTTTATAATAAGCCGGGGAACGTTTTAAGCCGCGCGCGGTTACCCGGCTTCTATTGACGCATTGCCGTTTGTCAATCAAGTCATCAACCTAACCGGTCAAGTGTAAAGGGCAATCGTGACGCGAATCAAGGATTCCAGACGCGTCCAGCGAAAGGTTGCAGGGTGCATAATGCAGCATCTGCGTCAGAAGGGTGCACGTTTGACGAAAGCGAGCCACTAACAGTGCTCGAAATGTCATAAGGGTCGACCTACTATTTCGAAAACAAACAAACAAAACAACCACTTCCTGTAAAATGATTACATCGTGCACAATTGTCGCTACAGTAAAAGCTTGATTCTTGTCCAACAGCCGTGTTTTTCATGGACAAGAATCGTGCCCAGAAATGCTTTTTGATTTATGACTGTGTCTAGATATCGCGCCGACCGCGCCGAGCGAGACTTCAATAGATAGCCGAACATAGAGAAGGACAGAATGAAATACGGTTCGCGTGACTATCCGCGTCTCTTTCTTTCTGACGCGCTGTCCTTCCTTGCGACCGAAACTTTCACCGTCGATTAAACCACTAAATACAATTGAAACTGTATCGTGTTTGGTGTCATTTTAATCAGAAAAATGCCAGAAATAAGGTAGTGAACGTTCCATAAACAAAGAATGGAAATTAAGAGATTTGTAAAATCGATTCCTCGAGTCAATGACGTGGTGTTCACACCGATATACCCGAGCCGACATCAATCGTCGCCGCTCTGCGGAACGACTCGGCGTTGACAGGCAGTGGAGTGGGTAGCCACTGGACAGGAATCGTGCTCACGCTCCGGACAAGAATCAAGCGTTTACTGTATTTATGAACGAAAAAATTACGAGAACTGCTCAAAAATGTACTGTATTAGATTGCAAAAAGGTTCATTGGAATATGTTTACAGATTTCCTAGAAATAAATTCGCAAAGATCACGTTTCTCCTTACTGCTTCGATAAACCAGAAAAAGCTTTATAAGAACACGAAAATCAGCCTTGAGTCGGATAAAAAATGCCCGCGCGACGTCTGGAGGACAATTTAACACCTTCGGACCCGAGTGTTCGCAAGATCCCCCGTTCCGGAAATACCTAGGCGAGGGGAAACCTTCTTGAAAGCGGCCTCGCCGCTTCTATTCCCACGAATCGGTTCACTGTCGCGAGCGAAGCCTGGCGTAACAGCAAACACCGGCGTGTGGTCGCGGTACAAGAGCAGCTAATTGCGTTTTTCTTAAGCAGCCTGAGCAGCCAGCGGTTCCTTGGGAGTTCGCAACTACTTGTGAACACAGGGAGACGTGAAATTAACGCGAACATGCTCGTGGAATTGGTATTCCGCAACTTTTCCGAGAATTCTTTAGCTGAATGGGTCATCCTAAACGTTCCCATGGATCTAAGTCGTTCATTATGGAAAAGAACATACCTTGTTACCTTGTTAAATAAAAAGCTCGTTGCACACGCGTTTGCATCGCGAAACAATTTTTGTCCATACTTTTTAAACGGCAAAAATAAAATAAAAATAATATGATTTTGACTCCAGGACGTATTTGCGCCTTGTCGGTACTTTGGCGATATTAGATTTGGTTAAAATTATATGCACGATTATTGAGCTTGTAACGATCGAGGTTTAAAGTAAAATGTTTAATTTGTGTAGATGTATTTTTTTTTTAAATGACCAGTGTAGATTGTTGATAGGTTTTGTGGGATCTGATCTGTTTGCGGAATTTCGCTCGTAGCGTGCCACGATTTCGATTTCGCATTCGCCTATCTCTCTCGAGCACAGAGTAGGTGTCCTTGAAGCGGAACATTGTCCCCGGCGATTTCTCGTTCCTTCCGCTGACATTGACCGTTGACCAGCAGGATTTCGTCCTAAACGACTCGCACGCCGGACAATGGCGTCGTTCTCGTATTTCCAGCGTGTCTCGTGACACCGTAGAAACTGATAGGCGTCTATTACCGGCTGTCCATTCAGGACGAATCGCTGATTTACGTCCCTTTGTCTCGACGTATACGAATTCTCGCACGTTTCGCACGGGGACAGTTCAGACCCAGATTGCGTCGGTGTCGGGTATTATTTCAATCGGAAAAATGCCGCGAGTATAGCACTTGTACACGATCTAAGTAACATTTCGGTCCCAAAGTCTCCGCTTTCATCGCGCAAGTTAAGAACAAATCGTTGTGTCTCTGTAAAACGTTTCCCCCGGTGGAAACTTCACCAGTTTCGAGCGATTCGATCTGTTTTGTTTCTACCCAACGTAATAACCAAGGGCAAATCGGAGGTTTTCACACGACCACCGAGGAATGCAACTCCGGTGCTGCCAAGAAAATGGCAGTCCAGGATCCAGTGCGGGTAGTAGTACGGTATCGTGCAATTCTACGACACTTATCGTGCGAATCTTTGGAACACGATGGATTCAGCCGGACTGCTTCCACTTCGCGGCCGATTTCTCACGCGTTCGCCACCGTTATGATACGGCGAAACCGGTTACGACTTTTTTTTGCAATAAAATATAACCAATCCTCTAAACTCAGATTCTCGCGACGATCGCGAATGAAAGAGAAGGTCCGGGTCGAAAGTGACCCGGTTACCGAGGGACCAAACCGTACAATTCCAAACGAAGTCTCAGCATTGGGAAGATGAAGAAATAGCTCATCAGAATGTGACGGATTCTGTATAGCGGCGCAAGTGTGGGTGCGCGACCGCTTTTGAAATCAGGAATGTAGGTGAGCCTCTGCGAGTACAGAGAGCATTACGCGAGCCACACGTAATGCACAGCCGCGGCGCGGCGCGGCGACGCGGCAGCGCGAGTGTGGGAAAGTGAGGAAGCTGGCCTCGAACTCAGACCTCAACCTTCTCCTCTAGCTCTGCAACCTCGTTCCTCCTTTTCCGCCGGTCTAACTGGCCTGGCAGGCAGGCAGTCAGGCATACAGGCAGTCAGGCAGGCAGGCAGTCAGGCAGGCAGGCAGGCAGGCAGGCAGGCAGGCAGGCAGGCAGGCAGGCAGGCAGGCAGGCAGGCAGGCAGTCAGGCAGGCAGGCAGGCAGGCAGTCGGGCACGCTGGCAGTCATGTAGGCAGGTAGTCATGCAGGCAGGTAGTCAGGCAGTCAGGTAGTCAGGCAGTCAGTCAGGCAGTCAGGCAGGCATTCAGGCAGGCATTCAGGCAGTCAGTCAGTCAGGCAGTCAGGCAGGCATTCAGGCAGTCAGTCAGTCAGGCAAGTTATGCAGTGAGGCAGTCAGGCAGGCCCTCTCCTCTCTCGAGTTGCCAAGCAGAACCGTCTACTCTGTCGCAGTTACGTGGCACCATGCATCGCTGATGCCACACGCGGTCGCCTCTCCTCGAGTGCAACAACGCTGCTGCCTTGTACCGGACTCCCCTCGTTTCGAGGATACTGTTACGTCTGGAACCATGGTTCAGGAGCCGCGGTCAGGACCTTGCTTCATCTGCATTTTCTTGGAGTAGAGACGCAGAGTAAGCTAATTTACGGAATACAGGAAACAGAACTTGCATTTCGTTGCTGTATCGTCTACTAAAGTTGTACTGAGAATTGTGGTTCTCATCCTGGACCTCGCAGTAGCATGTAGGAACACAGCTGACACTCTGAGGAATGGTCTTGATATTCTGGTGTTTGCTGGGGACACCTCCTCGAGGCTCAATGTTTAGGAGTTATCCAGATCGGATGTAGGTGTAAATTGCCTTATGGAGCCTTGTGTTGGCCCCGAGGCTAACACGATGGGTCCTCATTGGGGACTACAGACCAACGATTCCACTAAAGGGAGGCCAACTCAAAGCAATGCGTAGTTGTAGTCCTTACAGCTACATTTTTAGACGATACAGAATTTAGGCCAATTTAAGAGCCAATCTCTGCCTCGGGACATGGTGCAGGGTCACATAGTACACCCTCTGGATCGTCGATCCAAGGCCTATTTATCGTGACTAGCAGAAACGATCGTCCAATCCAGCGAAGTTAGTTCGCGGAGTCTCGCAGTCGAGCGAATTCGCAACGGTGAATGTCAGAGGGACGAACCCGGAAAAAAGAGAGGAGGCGGAAGCGCTCAAGGACTTAGGCGATCGTGTGACGGACTCCCGGTGTCGCGGTACACAGGGAAACACACGAGACCGCGACCATAATCGACGCCATTAGCGTCTCTGGATTTATATACCGAACCGATTTCGAATTTCGTAACAGTGAACGCGTCGTGGTTGCGTAATATAGAGAACCGTCGTCGAAACTGACAGTTCGTTCGGTTGTTTTTAATAGTTTTTACCACCGCGACAGGATCGATAAAGATAAAGGCGAGTTCTCGGCGAGGCAGAGTTCCAACAAAACGTATTTGATAGATGGAGACGTTCGAACGGCGGCCATAAAGTCATAGGCCTAAGAAGACGAGCTATAAAACGGCATTTGATGAATTTATGCTAGTCGCTACTTTTTCAGAGTTTATTATGCAACACGCCGGTAAGTACCCGGTGCGTTACTACCCGCAGCCACCGCCGCGCCGCGCCGCGCCACGCCACGCCATTACGAAAGAGTAGAATTTCATCGATCGGCGGGATAATTTGTTTAGCGTTCAATGATGCCTTCCGTTTAATCATTTTTCGCCTACTGGCTACACACGTTTAATTTCAGTGCACGCAGTTGGAACACAATTTTCCTTAAATACATGAAAACCCGTCTCGTTGCAAATTGTTGTGAACATTTAAAAATACGATAAAAATTCAAGACGTTCACCGGTTATTTTTTTGAGTGCTCGCAAGCAACACCGATGGTCAGAAGGGTTGGCCGACGATTGATTGGCGGTACAGTGCCGGCACGCAAGGGATTGGTAGGGCACAATAAGGTAGAGCTGCACAAAGGCTCCCTCTGTAAGGTGTATCGAAAGGGGACCAAGCAGCAGTGTGTTATTTGTTTCTTGGTCGGGCGAAGGGGTGAAACCCTTCGGACACCATGGAGGAATGAAAGTTCAGTATGGTGATGCTGCCACTGAATCCGCGAGTCCACCATGGACGATAAAAACTGGTCGAGCGAGTGCGCCAAGTAAACGCCATTCCTTGCTAGCGTTCTCCTGTCCTCGTAAACCGTGGACGCCTCTCATCCCATTCCAAACCATTAGACACCCTCGGAAAAAAAAAACAGAGTAAATATCTCTCCTGGTACGTGTTCGCCGATTTCAGCACGCGAATGTTTAGCCGAACTAACAAAGAACTTGGAATTATTACAATTAGAACTACTTTGGAATATTCATAAGCTTGTAATTTATGAGTTTGTACAGGCCGTGTGTCTAGCTCGGTATTTATTTATTGTAATTGTTACTTTGTTAGGTCGAAGACACTCCGGCCATTGATCGTTGCAAAATGATATGCGAATGTTATGTACGCTGCTTATTTTCCTGGATATCGCATTTGCATTCTTTCGAGCTGACTAATCCACAGTCGTTGCACTCGACCAATGATTCACAATTTCGTTTTGCAACTTTGTAAGAATTTCAAAAAACCAGCTAAAGAAATTGTGGCGCCATCTACTACTGTGATTATGCGACACTCTATCTGGTTTAAGAAATCGCTCAGAGATGGCGTCTCGTCATGTGTCTCGGTTTTGCGCGCCATTTATGGGTTGCATCGATTAAATATGAAATATCTTTTGCAGAGAAATTTATTGAATATTTTCGAAGAGTAGTCAAACTGTTAAAAATTACCTGATTTTCGATATCTGGTCCAGCGAATACCACCCATTCAGCTCGCTTAGGCACAAGTCACACACTCACTATACTTGGAAGTTTCACAAAGTTGCAGGAACTTGGAGTCCATCTTAGCTCGCTTAAATATGCTGCACTGTGTTCCCACTGTGTCCACTGTGTCCCAGTTGATTACTTTTAACAGGGTTTTGTTCACACACTATTCACAGAACTTCACTAATCTTGCAACAAAACTTGTTTAACTTAAAGCTCAGGTCACATTGCGAATTTACTAGGTAACTAGGATCTACTATGTTTCTAAATATACTAAACCCGGTAAATCCCAATGATCAACTCACCTTCGATCAAGCTCCATCTTCGATCCAGTTCTCAGCAGCATATTCTTCACGAAACGTACACTATGAACGCTACGCTACACTACACTCTGAAACTGCAGTGCTGAAGATGATGCAGCTTCTTGATGAACAGTTAATTAATCAAGTCTAATTCACATGGGTTGTTCCATATTCTAATGCTAGAACTGAAGTACGTTGTGTGGACACAGAAATGATCACTCAATGAGCACCGGTTCTCTACATTCTTTACAGTGTGCCGATTAAGATGATCAACGACACTATAGCGTATCAAACGTTTTCACTAAACTTCGTTGCTTCACTCTTGTTTTTTAAAGTATATAAAGTCACGTATTTTTATTTGCTGTTAATGCAGAAACAATCTCTAATGTATCTACTGCATGCACAAAAATTTGTCTACAACGACACACACGATTACTAACTACACTAATAATTACTACTGTGACTCTTTTCCGAAAAAAAAAACTCTATAATTCATAGTCATAATAGATGTCCACCCCACTCCTATGTTCAAAGTGTGAAGCGATACGAGCGGTGTGGACATCTATTATGACTGGGGTCGTACATCAAGTATTTTCTTTAAAAAAAAAAAAAATAGATTAACATAAAATTGAATTGGCCTACTTTAATGTAAAACGAACACAACGAATTTCAATTTTAATGTTCTGTAAGAAGTGAGTTTTGGTAAAGATTGAATCACATGTTGCAAAAATGGACTTTCTATATGTTGAGTATATTGCTAGTCGAGAGCTCCTGGTGAATCCGCGAAGCGGACCAAAGCGGACAGTAAAAACTGGTCGAACGAGTGCGCCAAGTAAACGCCATTCCTTGCTAGCGTTCTCCTGTCCTCGTAAACCGAGGACGCGTCTTCCCATTTCAAACCATTAGAGTTGCTCGAGTATCCGCAAAAAAAAAATGAGCTGAATAAATCGCGAGTCAAACACGTCGATTTTTTGGTCCCGAATATTCGAACAATTCGATTAGTCCTCGATCTTCTACGAAACTCGAAAATTAAATAAACTCTTCGTATCTGTCATTTATTATTATTATTTATTTTTTTTAATACGAACAGGTTAGCTTGAATTGTATATATTTATGTTATTAATTTTATACAATACTATTGATTTGATAATAATAATTTATAAGCATATTTTTACGTAATTTATTCCGCGTATCGTTACAAGCGATAAGTTATAATAATTAAGACTAAAGCTTAAAGGTAACAGTGGGAGTAATCAGTCATTGACTCTACACGAAATCGATGACCGATAAGGCGGTTGAAAAATATGCGTTATCGATAACCTCATTTTTCGCGCGAAATGTTTTGCCTGCTGTTTACAAAATTCCTCGCTTATTTTTGCGAAGCTTCTTCAGATAAAGCTATTTTTAAAAATTCGTCTATTTACGCGTGAACGGCTAAGCACTAATTCAAATTGGAATGTCGTAACACGACGAATCGTTTGCGTTTGTCTACTCTCGCCTTAGGTTAGAAATTCCCAGATCGATATCAGGGGCCATTGATCGTCGTTTGAAAAAAATGACATGCAAATATTATGTGCCGGGAATATTTTACCTGGAATCGTGGATGTGTTCTTTAAAGATGACAAATGTGCAGTCGTTGCACTTTATCAGCTATCTATATGAATCACAATTTCGTGCACGTTCCGCAATTTATGCGGCATCGCTCGATTTTCAGGCCTGCGAAGAGTTACCGTGGCGCCGTCTCTCGTTGTTACAAGACATCAGTTTCTTTTGAGAGATTGCTGGGAGATGGCGCCACATCCTCCGTATCGAGAGTTTATGCTACTTTATTTCCTTACACCGTTCACCGGTTGTATTTTTCTCGCTCGAGCTTGCAATTTCTCACCATTCGTCTCGCTCATTGTCAGCCATTTCTTTATAAACTTTGTTAATCGAAATTGTAGATGGAGTTTCGCGATAGAAGTTCTACGGAGGCTAGTAAGTACATATATACGTATTCAGAGTGGATTTCGTTGAATAGTTAACTATGTACTTCTACTGAAGTTAGAGCCCAGATACCTGTGCTGAACTTAACCTAAACAGTTAACAACCTACTCTGAAGGTCAAGTACAAGTCAGTTACTCAAAATGGGTTTAATCTGATAGTTATCTAACTAGATTGGAGATCGGCTAAATCTTGGCTACCCAATGTGAATTTAACATAACGCTAGACTACCTGAATCGAAGATCAAGTACAACCCAGTTACCCAAGGTAGATTTAAGCTAACTGGAATTGTCCAGTTAATCCTCGACTGCCCGAAGTGGACTGAACGTAACAATTGTCTACTTCAACCGAAGCGGTTGAAAATTAGTTACCCAAAGTGGACTTAACATTATAATTGTGCAACTAAACTAAAGTTTATCTATTAAATCTGATAGTTATCTAACTAGATTGGAGATCAGCTAAATCTTGTCTACCCAATATGGATATTTAACATAACGCTAGACTACCTGAATCGAAGATCAAGTACAACCCAGTTACCCAAGGTAGATTTAAGCTAACTGGAATTGTCTAGCTAATCCTCGACTGCCCGAAGTGGACTGAACGTAACAATTGTCTACTTCAACCGAAGTGGTTGAAAATTAGTTACCTAAAGTGGACTTAACATTGTAATTGTCCAACTAAACTAAAGTTTAGCTAAAGATCAGCCAACCAATGGTGATTTTTACTTAACCTCAGCACCTCGGACCAATCTAAAACCCAGCAGCCTGGTCTATATTTTAACCAGATCTAAGCCACCAGGACTGGACTCTGGCCAAGATAACGTCCATCTAGCAGTAAATTAAAAATCCAGTTGAAACTGGATCGAGCGATCAGAATTCGCGAATAATGAAAGTGCAACGTGCAGTTCGAGTTACCTGGACAGGTCGTGAGCACGGGTTGCTGTTATCTGGCCAACGATAAGGCGGATCGCGATAAGGGAAAAGGCAGTGTATGGCGAGGTACATACGTCCTGGTACCCGCACCTCGAAAACAGCGGTGACTGATACCACGCGACCTAAATTAGCCAGCCTACGATTGGTCATCGACTTCAGACAATTTGCTTCGTGCTACCGCCATACACAAGTGTACCGAACCGAACCGAACAAATTTGCATCGGTTACTATTATTTTCTACGGGAGAGTATCAAGCGGCCGTCAAGGCCAGGCTCTCTACCCCATTATCGGCTTATCCGGACTTATCGTCCGGTGGGCTTGAGAACAACTATCAGTCACGGGACCGCCGTTTTCGTTGTAAATCATGGTTGCAAGCCGATCGATATCTTGAAGAATGAAACGTCCTACCCTCTCTCTCGCTGGCACGGTGCAACTATACATCGCCTGATTTCCAAGTGTGTTTACGTGGAAACACGCGAGGGCCGGTCGCTTCCGGAAGCAGGCACTTCGGGGAGGCGATAGGCCAAGTTCCCTGCTGCAAAACTGGTTGCCAAGCCTCGCGTATCGCTCCGAGAAACGACCGGCGGCGAGCGATTTTGCGCCGTTGCGAATTACCCCACATGCAAAAATCCATCCGGTGGAATTGATGGCGATGGCTAGACTCGGCTAGAATTTAGGAACCGGGAAGATCTTACAGGCTGGAGAGCCACCTGGTGGGAAGGTAGACTAACATTTAGCTACCCGATAGACCTGATCTATAGGTTAGCTACTCTTCGCACCAATACAAAGCTCTCGGAGCTACTGGGGGACCTGGCAATCTGGGCTGGTGGGGTTCCACAACTTCCAGAGCTAAAACTTGGCTACCCGAGCCTAGACATAGCTAGAATTTCGATGCCTGAACTGGAGATCGACTATAGAGCGGCTCACCGCTAAGTTTAGCTCGAAGACTTGGTCTATTGTGGACCTAACCTATAATCCGGGCACACGGATGAGCCGCGCATAGAGAAGCAAAACACACAGGGCATGAGTCATTCGGGAAAAATTCTCGCAATTTCGACCGGTTGCGCGAACCTTGCGATGTGGGTCAGGCACATCCCGCACAGATGATACGCCGATAGCGTCTTCGATAAGCGGAGCGACTGACTGATTACGTACCGACGACCTACATCAACGCCTCTCGCTCTCGGGCAACGATAAGTCCCCACAGTTTATCTATTTTTCCCGATAGAGCTCTAATCAGCGTTATTTCTCCGAACGAAAATTCGTCGAAACGATTTCTCTCGTGAGACAAATAGAATCGCGCGAACACGTTAGGTGGAAAGTTTGCGGACAGATTGAGTTCGATGAATTTTAATGGATCGCCCAGAGCGAGAAGAGAGAGAGAGAGACAGATAGATAGATAGATGGATAGATACCTATAACCTCTGCAGGCAACAAACAACCTCGGGCGAGTTTCGCTTTCATGCGAGAAATAAGAAAACCCGAGGAAGCGATGCGCAAGACGGGTTACGTAATAGAGCGAGGAAGAGGACGATAAAAATATGCGGAGGAAAGGTGCAGGAGAGGAAAAGAGAGGACGGGAGGAGTCGTGTTTGCCGACCGAAGCGCAGAGTCGCCTCCTCCGCCTGTCTCGCCTGATAAGCGGCTGATAACTGAACCGTGATAAATATAGAACGTCTCTGTGCTATCCTCAGTCACGTTGCACATCGACGTTATGTTTGCCGGCGCTACGGTGCTCGCCATCGACGTGCATTCTTCGTCTGCCAACAATTACACACGGGGCAATGTAGGGGGCGTTGTTTTCATTGAGGATCTAGGCATCTGACCTCTAAGTTTTAGATCGAGGACGGTCATAGGTCTGGATTGGACTTAGGCACGGGTGGGGATAGGTCCCCATCATAGGTAGACAAGATGCAGTGACAGCACTTTACAAGCTCTTTACAGAAAAATTCAGATTCACGAGGGCCCAAGCCCTTTGCTAGGTCCAACCGAAATGAGTCACAATTAATTCATTTAAGCTAAGAAAGGTACGATAGAGTCTATCAGCGGTCAGAAGACTCAATATAACCTCTGCACCAGCCTAAGTGGATTGATTACATGGCGACGCGGAGTGCGTTTATTTGTAATTGCCATAACAGTGAACGATGGTCGTCTCCTGAGTAGGAAGACAACAAGTTTCTTTTTGCAAATCGATAATACTTCCATCCCCCAGCTATCTGATTTTTAATATGTTCTCAGTGGTGGTGTAGGCTAATTGTCAAGGTGTTCTATGTATAGGTTAGCCAACAGCTAACCCACAGTTAGGGCTCCGTAGACCTAGAAACAAGTTTTGCAAGTGGTTAAACAAGTTGTTCGAATGCCTCTAATCTCGCCATTGTCCAGGTCTCTTTCGTTACTCTGTCTTGGCCGCTACCGAACTCTACCGTCGCGTTTAAAAAAAAAATCAATAACCAGCTCTGTCGGTCTGGTTAGGCAGCTAGACCAACTCCTAACGAAATTTTTGCTAAATCTCACCTACCAAGTCTAGCATTGCTCTATAAACTGATTCAATAGACATAATGATAATTAATTCGTGATACTGTGCAAACGGTGGGTCCATGATCTCCTGATTACTATCATCTATAGCTCCCGGGTCTGTTCGAAGCCCACTATCGATTACTCGTGGATAATAATTCAATTAATCTACGAACTCAATAATTACAGATTTAGCGCTACAATATTAAAATCGCGGAGTATGACAGTGTCGCTCCGATAACATTCTGACCAGACGCAGTATGCAACGATACCTCATCCTGCACACGATAGTGCCAGTGTCAACTTCAAACATTAATTTGCATACGCCAATCCCTGCAGCCACATGTGTTGCAAACACACGAAATAATCGCATAAACATTGACCTTTGGTAATTAAAATCCCACCGCAGTTCAAGGCGAAATTAATTAATCTAAACATTACTTGTTGACACTTGTGAATAATTTTAGAACAATGCAGTCGAACAGATGAAAAATATAAAATATAATTCTAGCCATAGAAGCCTCGTTTATCTGTCACCGCTGACCCCCATTCCATATACAATTAGAGAGTCACCGATACTTCGTCGAATATAGTTTTCCGAAAGCAACTGCATTGCTCGAGTAATAAACATATTTGAAAAATTGATTGCTCCGTTTATCTGTCACCGGCGACCCCCGTTCCCCGGACAATTAGGCGAGACCGTGGAGACGAGTCTCGATTGGCACGTAATCGAACGGGGAAAAATCGTGGAAATTCGTCGGATCTGAAATAGAATGGGAGGGAGGAGGTCTGGTACATTGATACTCGACGTTCCTCGTCGCGTGATATCGATTCGCTCGACGGATTAACGCAACAGTTACGTAAATGCACTCGTCGCACGAACTTGCCCGTCGCGTCGTGTGCCCGCCGCGTGAAACAGAGATGATGGGACGAGGTTAATGACAATATATCAGGTCCCTCCCACGAGCCGCTCCCGCTGGCCCATATAATTATTATTCCGACTCGCGCCGACACGCATACACGCGTTGGACCATTTAATTGTCCATCGGTGGACGGGCTTTTTTTTGCGCGGAAATACTGTCAACGTCCTCACTCTCTTTTTTTACCCATACGTTTTACCCGCGTCTCTATGTATATTTCCCTGCGGTAAATTCCCTTATGAACGAATAATTGAATGACTACCATAAAGAAAACATTTTGTGCAAAATTTCTACCACCTACATCAATCAACAACGAAAATCGGGGATTATCGAGTTTTGCCTCTATTATCCGCATATAACCGAAGCAAAAGTTTTGGAAAAAATCCCACGCATTGCTACCATCGGTGCACACGTTCGACAATTTATCCAGATTTTTCCCCGAAAAATCCTGACTGCGTAAATTCGGAAAAGTGCAGATATTTTTAAAAATTCAACAGCAATCGTTTTCAACCTTTTACCAGTAGCGAAATAATGGATGAACCATTGCAGGCAGAACAATTGACAATGAAAAAATAAAAAATTGAAAATTGTACTTTTCGAGGCTTTCGTCGGCCGGCTGATCCCCGTAATGCTGAGCTGTTCAAGCAATTATGAGCGTTGCAGGCTAGGCTCTGGTGTCTAGCAGTGTTAGGCTCGTGCGTGTGGCGTGGGGATCGTTGCACAGAGTGCACGGCTGCACTGGTGCACACACGTGCTCTCTGTACTCTGTGCTGCACACAGCGTGCTGCGCCGCGCCGCCGCGCCGTACTGTATACAGAGTGTGTGAGTTAGGTGCCCCCACGGTGTGTGAGTTAGCCGGTCACGCGAACCGTGCGCATCGGGCACGCACACGTTCGTGCACCGCCACTCAAGGCCGTATCTGCATCCTGCTGCAATTCACAGCACCACCCGCTATTACCGTCGGAAAATCCACGATGCGTTCTCAGACGCGCCGGGGCCGTGGAAAAAAAGGGGAAACGCCACTGCGTCGGAACTACTCGACCAGCAAAAATCCTCGAAGCAAAATAACGACAACGTTTTTTCGAAAAACCGTCGCGCGACCATACTTATATATCCGACGAAAGAAAAAAAATTTCGAGATAATCATCTTGCTGACAAAGGCAAGATACGCTACGTATCAAAGTTATACATTTTTGCAGTTATTCAAATTTCTTGTACAATATCTTATTGTGTACGTAGAATATAATGTCGTTATTTGATCATGTTTACTCTACAATATTAAGCACAGTCCACTTAGAAACATTGAAAGCTCGAAGAACTGTATCCGACCAGAGCTTTATCTTTAATTTGATTAATAACAATATTGATTGTTCCTCTCTCCTGGGGCAAATCAATTTCTACGTACCCGAACGCGTATTGAGAACTAGGACAGGATTTCAAACATTTAAATTCAAATCCACATATGGATTAATAAATCCTTTAAATCGCATCACAGCTAAATCCAACATTTTATATCGTGATATTGACTTTTTTAATGGTTCGTTGCAATCATTTAAGAAAAAGTTGCGTGCAATTATATGATTATATGTGATATAATGTATTCCTGGAACTGTCAGCATGTCCATTACTATGTAACTTTATACTAAAACTTTCTTTTTCTTTCTTTTATTTTTTATGAATATCTTCTATTGTAAACGTTTGTATAAAAGGACTTCTGTCCGTAAATAGTAATAAATAATAATAATATAACACGAAACAACAAATCCAATATATTGTCCATTTTATATAAAACTGTGTACCATTTCTTGACTAACGATTATGTGCCATCGTTGACCTGATTTAAATGTTAAGTTTCAATGTAAATGGATGTTTTCGAGTTTGTTAATTTTTGTTGCCACGAGTGAAATGATTGCAGCTCGTCCACCGGAAATGGGAATAACATGGAAACGAGGCCTCGAAACGACGTCGGTTGTCGAAACGCGCACATTATGCTAATGGTACGAACTTTTCCCGGGGTGTTATCTTCGCGTGCCCATTATAGTCATGCGGGTTCAATCGGCAGCTCGCACACAAAACACCCATATCGCGCCGAAAACCGCTTAGAAACCCCTTCGATGGCGGAATCTGTTTCGCAATTGATGTTCCCGCGAACGTGGGAACGAGATGACGCGAACACCGCGCGATATTTCTGGGAAACTAGACGAGTTTACCATTTTTGCCGTTTTGCCGAACTGCTTTCGGACCTGAATATCTTCCGAACCATTGACGATACTAAAAATTGCTTGAAACAAAAGTTAAATGGCATGGAACGGCACGTAATTTGATATCATTATTTTTCCCGTGAGCGGACACTTAAAGGTCACGTGAAAGTCAACCGTATTTTTTTTGCATGGCACTATATACATATACTTTTTGTAATCAATCAAAAATTATTATTCACGGAAATAATTTGACCGATATATTAACAAAATATAGATGACCTCCGTACGACCTCTGCGGATCTATCTGTTTAAAAAATTATTATGTCAAGTCGTGCGTTTCTTGAAACAATTCAATTTTGTACACAAAATTTTACACACTGCTAGTTGCATAAAATGTGCAGCCTAGTACATATTTCATAAATTAAAAATGACTTAAATTGAAGGAATTTTTTTGGGTATGTCCGCTGCACTTTTTTTGTGCGCGTGCATGTACGCATAAGGGTTCAAGGTCTGACGATGATACTAATAGGATGGGGAATTCGAAGAATTCGAACGAACAGAAGGGTCGCACACGCGACTCATGAATGAAGAAGCAGCCGAGGAGTGAAAAAGAATGATTTGCTCTCGAGTCAAGCGGCGTCTCGGCGAAAAAGAGAGTAAAACGATAGCATCGGGTCGCGGAGGAAAGTTATTAGCGTCGCCAATCGATAGTTTCGACCAATACAACAATGATCGCGCGTCTACACACGCGAACGAGGGAGAGAAGTTGCGCACCCTTTGTAACGAAACGAGCCAATTAATGCATGCCGCCGAGCGGAAAAATATAACACTAATCCTTCTTTTTTTTAAATAGTTCGGAGCTTTCGGGTAATTCGCCCACGAGGGAACATATTCAGATGAGAATGGCCGATTTTGATGAAACTGATGTGAGCTATAGTTCTTCGAGAAATATTTGACACGTATTTTATTTATCGGCAACCATCCACTTTGGAGGGGTGAAAACAGCCCTCAAAGTTGGGAGTCAAAACCATATTTCTTTAGATATCTCGGAAACCAGTGGTCGAAAAAATTTGAATTTTTTTTTTTAATTTTGCGTTTTTCAATGGCAAATGTAGTCGCGCAGGAATTTTTTAACAAACTTTTTTTTTCTCAAAAAATGTGGTTTTGAATCCTGACTTCGGGGGCTGTTTTCACCCCCTCAGAGTGGATGATATTTTTCGAAGAACTATATCTCACATAAGTTTCATCAAAATCGGCCATTCTCATCTGAATATGTTCCCTTGCCAGTCGTGAACAGGAAATAAAGTACGGTCGACTGACAGTAACAACAAAAATTGTTGCTAAATCGTCAATTTTATTTGCAGTGTGCGAGACACGTGCGTTCGGATAATCGAGGTTTAGCGTAGACTAATTTCGAGTATAGCCTGACGTTGAAATGGGTAGCCGAGATAACGATACTGGTATTAATTAAACCGATGAAAACGCTGAGGACGCGAAACAACAACGCGACCGATTAGAAATTCAGCGCGCGATCGCGTTTCTTTCTCCGGTCGCATCGTCGCGCGTCGCTCGTCGGCGAGAAAAAGAGAGTGTGGAACGTCGACGAGTAACCGGACGTGACGTCATCGGCGACGTTCTCCTCTCACGCAACCCCCCATCCCTCGCCCCCCCTTCTCCCTCTCCCCGCCCCCTTTGTCTCTTGTGTCCACTTCCGTCAATGCAAGTGATTGCTTGCACTACTGCCATACTGCACCGCTCTCGCGTGACGCATCGGTGCGAAGGCACGTTTTAAATCGGCGACAAAAAATCTTATCTCCACCCCGGTAGCGAGCATAAAATTTTTTAAATTCGACCTTCGGGACCGCTGTAGAACAGTCCGGAAATAAAATGATCTTTGCGAATGTCTTTATAACTTCTGAAGAAAAAAAAATTGGTCGAAACTTTACAGAGACAAATAGCCTGGACTATGTATTGGGTGAATATACATATTGTATAAAATAAAATTAAAAAAAAAAATGTCTACCGAGTCATTGAGTTTGAAAAAAAACTCTCCTACTCCCGACTATTTAGATTTCAGCGTTTCCTAATAAAAAAATCAGTGAAGTCACTTACCTATCTTACTGTTGGGACTGTAGGGATCGTAGCTGCTGGTGCTCATGGGGCTGGCGTACCCGTTGCTGCTGGTGGGTTGCTGTTGCTGTTGGTGCGCCAGGGGGCTGGAGTGCGCCAGGGGGCTGGAGTGTGCCAGCGGTGGTTGTTGTTGTTGCGGTGTATCGGTGAGCTGTTGCTGAGGCGTGGTGTACACAACATGCTGGTTTTGTAGCGGTCCGCTAGGGGATCCCGGACTGTTTGTGGACAGCCAGTCGTCGGGTCGTTTGGTCTTATTGCTGCTGGCAATGCCGGCGAACAGTCTGGCAGCGGCTGTAACCGGTCCGAAGACCGACGACGGCATCGTCGAGGTGCCGGCCAGGTGTTCCGGGGACTCGGCCTTCGCCAGCGTCAAGGACGCGGCTCCGGCCACCACGGATGCGATGGTGCCGTTGGTCGTGTCCATGCTGGAGTCGCTGGTGTCCATGCTGGACGTGGCTGGGTCCGCTGCCTCTAGCCTGGGAGTGGCTGCCAACACGACACCCCCGGTGTTAACCACTTCCGACGCCTCATCGTAACGCACCGCTACGTTCCCGCTCACTAAGCTCGCCACCGTGACGGCTCCTTCTGCTAACCTCTGATCACCCTTCCTCTAGCTTCCTCCCTCTATCCCCCTACCCAGAGCTCTGGGGTAGTAGTAGCTATTCCTCAACACCGAACGTTCCCTCGGTGCCCCTTTGTCTTGCCAGGGCTTAGGCTCCTCCGCCTGGGCCTTAACCTCAAAGTCCAGCGTTCGCGCTCTGTCCCAGACCTTCTATAAGACGTTTGCCACCTTGGTTCTAGACTCTATCTAGAATTATCGGGCTGTCGGCCGCTTCGGTTCGGGCCAGGTTTCTTACTATGGTTTCGGTTCTATCGCGTGGCTAGGTTGCAGGTGTCTCGTCAGCCTCCAAGCGGTCCAGGCACATCCAGCGCGGTCCTCGTCTACCGCATCTTGACACCGCCTCGAACCTCGGCTGCTCGTTTGTATTTTTCCTGGCTTGAGGTATCTGCAATAGAAGATGGTGGTGGTTAATATCGGTGGGTGTGCGAGCCTTAGATCTATTAGGTTTGTACTTTGCTGATAGATGGAAGTGAGGTTAGGTTGTGATTCGGGTTCAGTGCACGCTTTGACTGATCCTGATAAGCTATCGTCGAGAGCTGTTGTCTCTGAACGGAGATAAGCTTTCGCATTCGCCAGAATGCTAAACATTAGAAATCTTATTCTAGTCTTATCGTGTTGGTTTACGATGTCTACGATGTCGCAATGGCGTCTGTTTTTCAATCGTGTCTGGGTCATTCCGGGTCCGAGTAGACCCGGCCCCAATCGTGTCTGCTACAAGGTTAATATAATTTAGTAATTTCGATGTTTCGAACGGATCGACGCTTTGTCGATGGAAAAATTTTTTTTGAAAAATCGCGTTTCGTCGCAGACGTTGTACCCGGGGGACAGAATCGGTCGGGAACGACAACTGCAGGTCGACGCGCCACGCAATTTCCGTCCGCGTGGAGAAATCTCGAGTAATGACACGCTTCAACGGTCGGGCGAACACCGACCGATGAAACGGGAGTTCCCCTGGATAGTCTCCGGATCGAAACTTTCAGTCGTCCGAAACACGCACCCGGCTAATAAAACTTCCTCGACGCTCGCGCTCGCGCTCGCGACAAGGTGAATCCGACGACCGAGTATCGCAATTTGCGACCGCAGCGAATACACCTTTCTTCGTTCCAACTTTAATTCTCTGCAATCTCGAGGACCGTGTCCACTTCCACGGTAATCTAGATATTTTTTATTCATTTTTAAATTGGTCCCGAACATCGTTCAAACTTGATCGAATATGGCAGGTTCCTACAAGTTAGTATTAATTTTATTCGATTTTCAATGGTGCGTATAATAACGAAAATATTTGGCTTCGTTGCGTTATAAAAGTTGCGTGCGATTATATGATTGTATGTGATATAATGTATTCCTGGAACTGTCAGCATCACTTTATGCTAAGCATCACTTTATGCTAAGACTTTCTTTTTCTTTTTTTTTTTTTTTAATGAATATCTTCTATTGTAAACATTTGTATAAAAGGACTTCGGTCCGTAAATAGTAATAAATAATAATAATAATAATAATTAAAGTGAAATTTTTGTTGGCATCGTTAACCCTTAATTTGCATGCATAGAGTCATTCGTGTCCGAACGATGATTACAATTTTAAATGAATTTTCCGTCTTATTTTGAATTTCATTTTTATTGTATTTCCCAGTGTGTTACTTGGTTTTAGTGTCAACGAAGACGATACGGTCAAGTGTGGTTGCATAGGTTCGCAGAGCCTGTTCCGCACGGTTCTCCAAACCTACTGAACGTGCAAATTAAGTAGTTGAGAAAGAACAGGCTCGCGACAAGGTACATATAACTGACGTTTAAAAGAGGCCCCCGGACTGGAACAATGCAATTGCAAATTGATAGGATGCTCGGCTATTGTAGGACGCGTTTTTATCGGCGACAGCCAGTGAAAGTGGCTGTTAGTTACGTAAAAGATGGACGCCACAATTCACTCGTCGTTTGTCAAACGAGGTTAAGAGTGTCGTATGAAAGTAGCAATTGCATTTCCTCGGTGATCGATGCTACTCCGCGAGTTCACTATTTCCTTCAGGACAAACAAATCGCGATCTATCTTCCTTTGTGTCACGCGTAGGTCCTTAAAAAGAATATGGAAACTCATAGTAACCTTATGGGGCATGCGTTGTGGCAGGTCTACTAAAGCGAATGAAATCCTTCGATCCTTCCAAGCACAAAACACACTATTCTTCTACACTTCAATTGTTTCACTCGCATGAACTTAGAGTATCACTTTCAGCCATTATGATTTAATTGTATGGTATTGTAGAACTCCGAGGAACACAAATGATCGTCTGAAGTTTGGAAACTGGGGGAATAACACTATTTTTTCAAATTGTCGTTGGCAAGCAAGTATTCTAGAACTAGGAAGGGTTTGAATTACTATACATATGTATAGCGATGGCTAGTAGCGATCGGAGAAAGTGTTTACACTGAATGAATACATATGCTATCCGAGTAACCTCGAGGCACAAGCAACAAGGTCGGCAAGGTAAAAACAAAGCAAAACACAACGAGGTTAATAATGATAAGCTCGCAGGAACGGTCCGATACAAAGGATCTCCGATGATCTAAAGCTACCTAGCGAACGAAACGCTACTCCGGTGATAGCTAACCTGCCTATCCTACCAAATACCGAAAACATCGTGGGTTTCACATTTTGCCCGAAACTATCAACACATCCTGACAAAGGCCCCGTAAAGGTCACCTCACACCTGGCCACTGTCACTGTCACCAAACACAAGGCCCACAGACAGAGCTCAAATTCTAACGACTCCAGTCAACAAACCACTGTTCCACTAGACTACACACCGCCCACTCATATTCCACTGACTACAAAACACAAAGGCGACTCTCGCCTCGCACATTCAGCACAACGTTGCCGAGTATCAAAAAGGTCCACACGCTCACTTCCAACTGTCACCGTGAACAAGCCGCGAGAGGCTGTCTAAGAGACGCAGTCTAACGAATTTAAGGGATTCAATGGGTTCCTTTGACGAAGGAGGACGCCCAATCTACAAACGTGAAAGCGAGGGAGAGAGAGAGAGAGAGAGAGAGGTGGGGGGGAGAAGCACTCGGAGATGGAGTTTGTGGGACTCGCGAATCGCAAGCGAGCGGCCGCGTTGCGTGACGCAGTTGCCGAAACTGCGGCACGGGTCTCCCTCCATCAGTCACGTCGCGTCGGGCCTTGAAACGGTCTGTTATGGTGGGACAACCGAGCCAGACCCGACCGGGCCCGCGACTTTCTACGCAGCTACACTCACCGCTGGCCCCAAAAAGAACACTGAGCCCGGTCGACGCGTTTCTGCACACCGGAACCCCTTCCACAGAGCCTAACCGGGGGCCCTGAACTTCTTTTGTTTAGCCCCCTGGCTCTAGGATCGCGAATTCCAGGGGGAATGATCTACCGGCTTGGCAAGTTTGTTTGGGATAGGGTACTCGGCGACGAATTGCTTCAACTAATTTATTTTTATTTTCCGAGTATTCTATGATTCATCGTTTTCGGAACCATTCAAAAATTGATTTATCATTTTTGTCCATCTCTTCCTGTAAGTGCATACGATCCGCGGATTAAATATAATCGTCGGAAAGTGGGTAGTTGGGTGCTCAGGGTCGAAACAGACCCAGCCACCGCAACCCGAGGACCGCCAATCGATTACCTCGGTGTCTGTCGATGACACACGGCCCGCAATTGTCAGAAGTCGACCGTGCGTGTTCGAGATGACAACAGAGCCCGGCCGGTGATTAATAAATCGCCGTTTTCAGCGTGGCGGTCTTGATTGCAACCAGTGGAGAGGATCGGGAGGGGTTGCGGGGATAGGAAGAGAGGAGGATCGATAGATCGATCCACGGGATAAGAGGATCCTGAGGCCTCCTGCTGACGCGGAGCTTTCGAGAACGGGCCTCGAAATTTCCTTTGCCTCGGCCCAAGGCTAAATCAGCGCCTTGAGAACCGGCTTTTTAATTGACCGCCTCCGGCCCGATGCATTCTGATAGCGAACATGTGCTCTTTACAGGCTCCGGCATCGTCGAATCACATACTTGCAAAATTAAGACTCCGCTACATCTTATTTGACCGAATAATTGCCAAATACTACAGCAGCTCCATGACTCCATACGCGGTAAAAATCTTCAAAGTCGATCGAAGGACACGAAAAAACCGAAATGAAATTTTTGTCAGAATTTTATTATTTTTAATTTTTTTTCCCCCGTGTAACCGTCGTATTCGCGACATTTTTCCGATTGAAACGAGTCCGAACGTGACACCATTCGGAGTTTATTTGTTCGTGTAGTCCACGTTTTAGTAGAACCTCGATTATGCGAACCTTCCACCGATTCACACCTGTGTATGACACAAGCAAACGAGTTCCGAATGGTGTCGTGTTTGGACTCTTTTCAATCAGAAAAATGTCAGGAACTTGTCGACGATGGTTCGATTAAGAAATAATTAAAACGAGAACCGTGGAAAATGCTTTAAACAATCTCGAAACTAGCTGAAAGAGTTTTATATTTTACCGAGGCTCGAACAAGACGTTTTCTCACATTCAGCAGCGGCGTCTATGGAATTCCCGCGTTCCTTTCGTCAAACAGTCGTGCCAGCTATAGCTGATCTCCCGTGTTTCGAGCAATTGCATTGTGCTCGAATCCCACATTAGATTGGATTCGTTTCTCCCGGCGCATTACGGCCGCCATTGACTGTCTAAACCGCACGTTGATGACTCCTCCTACCAATCGGCTTTCATCGTTGCCTGGAATCCCCCTTTTTCCACGGATCGCGCGGCCAACAGTGAAAGAATGCCGCGCCGCGTCGCGTCGGCGAGATTCGGCCGAGCTTTCTTCCGGCGCTATCTTTTTGCTCTATCGGCCGTGTAGACCGCCAGGATAACCTGCATATCGCGAGAACGACGTCTCCGACAACGCACAACACTTAGCTGCTGTTGTGGTGCCTGGTTCCGAACGGATTCGCACCTAAGCACAGTGCGACAAATGCTCATTCTAACAAGGGAACATACTCATTTGAGAATTGCCGATTTTGATGAAACTAATGTGAGCTATAGTACTTCGAAAAATATTTGACACGTATTTTTTTTGATCGGCAACCATCCACTTTGAAGAGGTGAAAACAGTCCTCAAAGTTAGGAGTCAAAACCATATTTTTTGAGATATCTCGGAAACCAGAGATCGAAAAAATTTGTATTTTTTTTTAAATTGTGTTTTTCAATGGGAAATGTAGTCGCGCAAGAATTTTTTCTGAAACAATGTGGTTTTGACATTCTCACCCCCTCAGAGTGAATGGTTGCCGATAAAAAAAAATACGTGTCATATTTTTCGAAGAACTATATCTCACATAAGTTTCATCAAAATCGGCGTGTATTAACTGAATATGTTCCCTTGTAAGTGGAAAAAACTCAGAAATCACGTTGTCTATAGTAGGTACGTAAGTTTAGGAGATATTTGAACTTTTATTACAAAACATGTAAATATAAAAATCTATAAAAAGACGAGCTTTGTTTTCACCAGGAGCTGTAGAGATTTAACCTAAACCCCGTCAAAATTTTGACAAACTATTCCGAGGAGATAAACGAATGTACAAGTAGTATAGCGTATAGTAACATCGTGAGTTGTAATAATAGAACGGTAAAATTCATTCAACCGTTCGTTTTATCAAATCAAAGGGGAGGTCTATTTCTGGTGTCAGAGACTCGCGATGGGCGTCGAGGATGAATGAAATAGCGTTTTCGCGATAGCTACTTCCGGCCAGGAAGGTCAGCACCGTTGCACTACTTCCTCATCTTGCAACTGCACACGATTGTGTTTCACCGATAAACCCACTTGTTATTCTAGTTTGCATATATTATGATAGAAAACGCCATGTAACAAACGTCGATCCGATAAACTTGACTCGAAATTTTAAACCAGATTTTTATAAAATACTAAATTCTTAAATTCTGAAAATCTTTCGAAAATGGGTGGAAGGTTAGGTTAAGTGGTACACATTAGGGGTTGAAAACAGTCTAAACGAGTCGAACAAAATGAAACTAATAATTTCCATTTTAATACACCCGTTCAAACCAGCCATCATCCATTTTATTCATTTTTACTATTTTTTCAAAAACGGTGGGGTCGGTCTTAAGGATGCACATTAGGGGTTGAAAACAGTCTAAACGAGTCGAACAAAATAAAACTAATAATTTCCATTTTAATACCCGTTCAAACCAGCCATCATCCATTTTATTTATTTTTACTATTTTTCCAAAAACGGTGGGGGGGGGGTCTTAAGGATGCACATTAGGGGTTGAAAGCAGCGTTCCATTGGAGAACGGCAAGTCGTTTGTCCGTAATGTCTAGTAACCCTTAAAAAAATCCAGTTTGCAACCCCCTTACCTCGAGGACCCCATTCGATTCATGGAGCACAGCGCTGTGCCATGCAAATTCGATGGAACCGCAGGCGAGCCTCGTGGGACGAGATCGGTAACGGGGGTAGTAACTTCCGAAAGTTGGGGTGAAAACGAGGCGAGGCGAGGCGAGGCGAGGCGAGGCGAAACGATGCGAAACGATGCGAAGCTGAGGCAAAGGAGAAGCAAGGCAAAGGGGTACGCGATGAAAGCAGTGCGAGTTTAGCTCTGCCAGTGGAATATCGATCCGAACTGGCGTCTACATCCGTTCCCTCGTGCCTCTGCAACCGATGGGGGTTCTGAGTAGGGAGAGAGAGCATAACCTTCGACACTAACCCTGACCCACCCCACGCTGGGTTCGCCTCTTCCCTTTGCGAAACGATTCCTCGCCCTGGACTTGCTACCATATGTATACGAGGTGGACGACTCGTCGAGATCAGCCCAAGCAACTTTACATATATGTAGTACATATGAGATTCTACTAAAAATTATCCTGCGACAAATTATTATACGAGCTGACCTCTACGATTGCTGAACAGCAACTTTTTAATGCGAATTCTATAAGGGGTCGGTCGGTTTGTGTTTTATTTATTCTTTTCTAGTTGGATGTGGTTTCTAGAGGTTGTACGAAGTTGGGGACGGTGTAGATTACTCTAACGTGGTTTGGAGAGGGTGTACAAAGTTGTAGAAATTGGGGTAAATTAATCTGAAACTAAATAAAACTTTTAAAAATGCATGACATACTAATTTTTCATATGAACGTAGCTTTAAAAAATGATGGGCAACAATTTTAGCAGGTTTGCGTTTCGATGGATTATATCAAGGATATCAAGTACAGATTCGTTGGGACAACATCAACATGGTTTCGCGATGTCAACCGGCGACAACGCTGTCAATTATCGATCTCGCGGGTAGGAAATTCACGCCGGCTGTTTACACGGCCGATTTTCGGTCGGATTTAATAGCGCTAACGCGACAAAAACCGTGCCCCCTCCTCCTCCCACCCCCGACTACCTGTTGATACATAATTTTCCGTCGGAAAACAGCGGCGTCACCGCACACCGGCTGTCATCGGACCGCGGAGGAAAATTCGACGGGTAATTCAGCCGTGTTCGATTCCAGATTCGACGCGCACGTCCACACGGCCGACATGAATTCAATATCCGTAATAATATCCGGCTCGATACCGGCCATGGTGTTCCACCGTCCGCTTTCACGCTGCGAAAGAAAGGAGACGCACGCGGTTTCGAATCGAATTTTTAAGGAAAAAATACCGTCCCTCGGACGTATTTTCTAATAAAATAGAAATCGTTGCTTCAATATCATTCGTTTCGAATTGGATACCGAACATTTACGTACTTTTATTTGTAAAATTAAATACAGGATGAGGAACTTAAGACAGGACACCTGAATAACTCGCTTGTTTTTGTAGATAGAAGAAAATGCCTCGGACCAAACTTATTTGGTATCGAGGGACTGATCGTCTGATGTTACTAGTTTTTTTTATAGATGGAGGCGTCAAGGAGATATGAAGGTCAACTCTGTTTTTTTAATAGAACAGTATATTTTTTTACTTACATTCTGATAGAGTGTTTCAAGACGAATACAATGACCTATTATTAAGGTCGTTCAAGGTCACTCAAGGTCAACTTTCAAGAGAAAACTGATTATCTCAAAGCACACTTCGAACACTTTCGTATCTTCCGTAGTTGTTGGCATATCGCTCTTGTAATTACTAATAAGGGTCACAGAACATAAACAAACATTCAATAACCATGTAAGCTTGCTTATATCAACGAATGTTATTAGTAGTTTGACTACCGCCTAGAATACTGTTTCGTAATATCCAATCTTAGTGTTCAATTTTCATAAATGCGTTATACGATAGCAGAGAAAGTGGAAATGGTTCTGATTTATGGTGAATGTCATAGAATTATAAGGGAAGCAGTGCGTGTATAATAACATTCGTTGATATAAACAAGCTTATATGGTGATTGAATGTTTGTTTATGTTCTGTGACCCTTATTAGTAATAATTACAAGAGCGATCTGCCAACAACTACGGAAGATACAAGTGTTCGAAGTGTGTTTTGAGATAATCAGTTTTCTCTTGCAGTTGACCTTGAGAATGACCTTAATAATAGGTCATTGTATTCGTCTTGAAACCCTCTATCAGAATGTAAGTAAAAAGAATATACTGTTCTTTTAAAAAAAAAAACAGAGTTGACCTTCACATCTCCTTGACGCCTCCATCTATAAAAAAAACTAGTAACATCAGATGATCAGTCCCTCGATACCAAATAAGTTTGGTCCGTGGCATTTTCTTCTATCTCCAAAAACAAGCATTCAGGTGTCCTGTCTTAAGTGCCCCACGCTGTATATGCAATGGTGAATCTTAAACCAATTCGAAAAAAAATACACAAAAATAAAAGGTACTTCCCAGAATGCAGCAATCAAAAATAGCTGCGCAACGGTGTAACGCTATAGCTGGTCTAGCGAATCGCCGGTATTCGGTTTGCCAGATAGGAAGCGTGTTTAGCGGGTGAATTTCGCAGCGATAAGGATCGCGACTGGCGAAACGTTGGCAAAAAATGTCACGCGCGGCCCGAGCAGGCCCGGGGAATTATGCGTCCGTCCGCATGCTGCCGTGACACGTGCACATTCACCTAACCCCAGACCACTCTCCGCTGGTTTTCGTGCAACCTGTTATCAACGCGTCGCGTCGCGTCGCGTCGTCGCAACTCCGGGAAATTATACGGGCCGACAGAATCGACACCCGGCCCGTGTTTTCTGAAGTCGACACGCGCCGATCAAGCTTCGTCACCTCACCCACCATCCCCGAACACAATGCCTCCAGAAACGAGCTTGTGCCACGGACGTGTTTAACCCCTTATCGTCTCGTTAAATGCCTGCCCCATTTTCTCAAGTACTTGCACGGAATCCAGAAAACTTCAAAGAGAGTAAGCGTAATTTTCTTTCTTTTTTAAGCGTAATTATTCTGGAAGGAATGATTTTATATTAAACATTTTTGTTTAATAGATTTGTACGAGAGTTCTTCGTGAACATACAAAATATCATTATAGTGATATTTTTATATTATTGTGGCCTTAAAAAATTATGGACAGAAATTTTACCGATAAAGATATTATAAAAATATGGTAAATATTAGTACCGGAAAAATGATCGAATATAAAATTTTTCCCTGAAGGTAATTTGATAAGAATGTTTCAAGTGAAATTGAGTCGAACAGAATTTTTCCCGGCAAGCTGGACAACTAACCGAGTCGTTGATACCCAGGGTCGATCAATAAACCGCCCCCGCCAGACAATCCTCTTCTCCGCCGACCCCACGTTTCCAGTTTTCCTCGAGAGTGCGCCGTTTCCCGTAGAAAAACCGTCAAAACCATTCCGAGTTTTTGAAAATTCCCGATTTTCGCGAGGCTCCGATTGTCAACCCCCTTTCACCTCCATTTCACCCTCTTTTTAACCTTTCGACCCTCGTTCGCTTCATTTTACCCTCTTTTCACACATTTTTACCACCTCTACACTTCTTTTCACAAAATTTATAAAAATGAAAATAATACAAATTTCGAAAGGAGCGATTAACAAAAAAAAAAAAATGATAACACGCTAGCGAAAATGGCGGGGGTTGGTCGTTCGCGCCCCTCTCGTAAAACTGTGGAGCAGCTCGCGGGACATCTAGGTCAATGCCTGGCCTAACTCTAGGATGCGGATCCCGGCTGCGACCTCCGAGCAACAAATCCCTCCCAGCAACCCCCAAGCACCCCTTCCCAGACGAGCCGTGAACCCGGCAGGAACTGCTCGAGGATGCAGGAGACGGCACATCCGCGGCGAACGACGCCCTTGAAGCCCGTTCCTTCTTAGATAGGATCTTCAAACGAACGAACAGAATGATGGAGAACGTTGTTCGAGCGACCGAGCCTCTCTCGACGAGTCGCTGAGAAAATTGGTCGTTTGGAAACAGCGAGATAATCGGTTGGGGATCACGGGGAGATCATCGAGAGAATTTTTGATGAGATTTATATTGGGTCGAGTGGGCCGTGGGACGTTCTTGGGCGTGGCTTACCCCCCACCACTTGTAAGTATCCGCCAGGATCTGTCATGGCTGCCTTTTTGTTCGGAAAGTCTGATAAGTTTACGGTGGAAGGTGCAGTTGATGATTAGGGGATGCGATTCAGGGTAGGATAGGGGTTGTAGGGGGGTGACGAAGGTGAGAGTTCAGAGATGAAAAATACTTTTTAATACATTATCTACCGGCCATTATTTCATAATTTTTAAAATAATTTTAATTGTAAACCAACAAGTCAGCCTCGGTAACGTAATTCTATAATTTTTGAAAATCTTATTAATAAGCTTCCGGTAGATAAGAGAGAGAAACAGTGTTGGACCTAACATGGAGGAACAACCCTAAGCTCGATGCAGATTTTCTACGTTTTAGGTTAGGATCCAGTCCACGTCTAATCCCCTAATCTATTTTAAGACAAGCCTCAATCCTAACTTTACCGCTCAAGGCAAAAATAGGAGGATACTCGATAGAGACTATAGGCTGCAATTAGGGGGACAGTGTGTAAAGATGGAGGGATGAAGTGGTCCAACAAGGATGGAGAAAGCAGAGAGGACATGTAGGTCAATGCCTGTCCTCGCTCCAGGGTTCGCATCCCGGTTATAACCTCCGATCAACACCACCCACCCTGCAACGTTTTCCACGTCGCGTCGCGTCGCGTCGCGTCGGGACTGTGTCCAACCACCACGCCTCCGAGCGCACCCATGAAGGCCGCCATGGTTCCACGTATAGGGTGGAGCGGAAGTGCAATTTACTAGGTGTCCCACTGTATTCGCGATAGACTCGACCGTTAACCGAAATCTACGTGAACAAAATTCAATTGAAAACGTAGAATTAATATTTTTCATACGAGGCGTCGTTTTCGAGGAAAAACGAATTTAAAAATTGACGATACACGACTGCAACTAAATAAACTTTTGTTTTATAGGAGAATCGAATGTTGGCAGATTCTACGTGGAATAAAACTGAACCGAAAATGTAGAATGAAATTTTTTGGAGTAAATCAAGCTGAAAAATTGCTCGAACGTACACTAGTAGGTATAGCGTGTTGTACCCAGACCGTATTCGTTACACGCTAGTTTTGCTCGAAACCTCCTATGGAAAAATGTCATTTTACATTTTCGCAGTTTTTCGCGAGCACAATATAAATCTTCTGTGGAGCTAAGAAAACGGTCGGCAAGCATTCTCTCGAGCTTGGAAATCGATATGAAACGGGATACGTTCTCGGGCCAACTGTGACTCTATCCGAAGTTACGCGTTCAGCAATTTGAATCACTGTTTAATTGATTAGCCGGTCGGTTCCGCGAGCAGTCAACCCTCTTCCAGCCGGGTCGCCACTTCCGCCCCACCCTGTATGCGGGGGTCTGGAGAGTACACGGCGCTCGTCGCACCGGCCGGGCCGGGGCGGGCCGGAGCGGGCCGGGCCGGTCCGGTCTCACTCTCTCCTGGTAACTAGGCCATCAGATCGATCCTGCAGCACAGCACCAACACCGGCGCCGCAACCACTGCCACTAGCACACACAGCCGACGACCGTCTCAAGTTTCCCTCACGGCTTGGACCGTGTTAGGTCTGGGTTAGATACTCTCGCGGAGGCCAGACCTCGGATTCCCCGGCTGCGGAATACTGCAAAAGCGTCGTCGCGACGCCTCGCCTCGCCTCGCCTCGCCTCGCCTCGCCCTCGCCTCGTCTCGCGTCTCGTCGCTCGACACCGCGACGACCCGGGAAACGTGCTACACCGATCACGTGCGCAGAATACTATGAACGCCGGGTTTTTAGACCCGCGCGTCATGCTGCCTACTCTGCTTCACAGAGATAACAGAGGTTCTACTATGTCGAGTAAATATCAACGACATCGTGTCGGGTATCGTTTTAATCGGCACAATGGCAGGACTACGTCGGCGATAGTTTCATTAAAAGATAATTGGCAAGAAATCCTATAAAAAACTAGGAAAGGAGGAAAATCACGTAAATTTTTGCTGCAACTTCGGCCGCGCGGTTCGTGTTTACATGCTCTGTCTTTTTCTACGTTCGGCGCGGTCCACGCAGTCATAAACCTCTCACCTCGAAATTTTCTCCACTTCATGGGAAAACATTGAATCATAGATATGTTTGGAGGGGGGTGAGGCTATTTCAGCGTCACACTTTTTGGTTCATCGCGCAAATTTTGGAATGACCCCCAGCCCTAAAACATATCCACGTTAAAATTGCCAATGACCAATGCAGTCGAGGCCCATATCAATAATTCAATTCAATTCAATTCCACGTTAAAATGTTTCAAACGATATAATACGTAAACATGGAGTCCCAGCACAAAAATCGGCAGACCTTGATTAACAGCAAACAATGAGAATCCTAGGAAGGTGTAGACGAGTCTCGCGTATCCTCTAACACACGCCAGCTCGTGTGGCCCATTGTCCCATTGTGTCGGCAAGCTCGAAGTGCACCGTGCAACGCGAAAGAAGCATCGTGTCATCGTCTGATGCTCCCAAGGCTAAGGAGATAGAAGCGAGGGAATTGAAATTTTGCTACAGGCCGGGGCCGCGATAGAAGGGAGCGCTTCTTTTGAACGTCTGGCCACCGTGACAATTACATAATGACCGTTGTCGTCCTCGTCGTCGTCGTGAACACGAGGAGGCGGGTATCGCGTGTCGAGGCGATAATCTCGGCCTCGGTGGCTCGGATCGGGGTCAACGATAGTCAGGATCATCGACGGTGTGCACTGGAAAAATCAACTGGCCTGTCCGAGCGCCGATGAATCTTGCATCCAGGTCAGATCTCGACGTAAATCAGACGCTTTAACGAATCGAACTGGATGCCGGAACACTTGTTGAACCGTGGCAAACATTTTACCTGGAGAGACGCCCGCGCCATCGAGCGATCGCTGTTCGATGCGAACGGAGCTCCCAGTGCACTTTCGAGTGCGCAACGATCTGTTCGGATGTCCTGATAAGCTGTTTTTTCAACGTGGATAACTAACTTACTAGATACCGACTTACCAACTGCTTTTATAGATAAATATGTGTACATAATTAAAATAATATAAAATAAACTAACCCAGATCTAACCCAGACCTAACCTAACCCAGACCAAACTAAACCAAACCTCGACCATTATTTCAGGAGAGAGGCAGTTGTGCAAATTCCCCAAAATATAAATATACTCGAAAACTGCGCAACTAATAGAAAAATGTCATATGACATAAATGATTGAAAATTTAATTTTCTACAAAAAAGGCCTCTTGATATTTTGGTATATTTCGCATAGTTTTCGAGATATTTGCAGATTTATAAAAAACAGGAAATCTACTTTACCGGCTAAACCAGGCCGTTTTCACATCATGTTGTATATACATTTTTATCTTGAAATAACCTCAAGAATCCAAATACAACCTCAAATCGAGGGGCCTCGGAAATCGTAATCTCCCCTAATTTTTAAAGAAACGGTCAATCGGAGAAACGTCACGAAAAAGCTCCGTTCGATGTATCGATACGTTATTTGCGCTCGGTAGATTCGGAGGAGCGGTGCAACGTCCCATGGACTCGATAGACTCGTCTGACTTCGATCTAGCCTTCCGAAGTCGAGTGTCTTCAATTTCGTGCGGTCGCGAAGTCGCCGGCGAAGAACTGGGTCGCGTCCGCTTTTCCCAGACAGCCGATACACGTTTTGAGGAATCGATAGGGATCGACATTGTTCGAAATGAGCGGCGTGACGCTTCCACAATCATAGTTAACGCGCGTTCACCGTCTGCTGACCCACTTGCCGGCCTGGACAAACCCACGACGACGACGACGACGACGACGACGACGACGACGACAACGACGCAGCGCCGAATCATCGAAAGAAACGTAGCCGCGTTTCCAATCCATTTGAATCAAGGCTGCAGCAACTTATTATTTAGAATTTCAAATTACCGGCGACGATGCCGTCCTTACCGCGAGTGACACCGGAGAATTCTTACCGTACGAAAGGAAACAAAGGTATTTACAGAACGCTCGAGTAAAATTCAATTGTTAGAATCCATTCGGACTTTGAACATTATTGGACACATCTTCCAACATTTCGAAACATTTTCAAACATTCACCAACAGATAAATAGATAGCCATACCGATGAGTCCTCTAGCGGGTCTAGGACGAAACACCACCTTTCTTTTCCTCTAATAGAAAACAATTCTATAGCAAACGTGGTCTTATGACGTAACAGATTCAAATCCAAATCGAAACGTTTGAGTTTTACTACAAAATAGCTATACATATAGTGTAGAATTTGATCGAACCGTGGCGTGGTGCTGATAAAATTATTCCAAGTTTATTCACCAACACATTTGTCACATTTTTCTGACTAAAACGAGTACGATTCAAAATGTGTCGCGTTGGGTATCATTTTATACGGAAAAATGTGAGGAATGCGTTGGCAAAGGTTTCATGAAAAAGTAATTAAAAGCAAAAGAGTTATGTAACGTTTCGTATCGAGGTCTCGGATAACGAACTATTTTCGCGACTAAAAAGGCACGGCCAGATAAGAAAGATAGGACTCGTGCGAAAAGAATGCGGCCAGTCTGCGAGTGTGGCGAAAAAATTTTAATTGAATGGAAAAAAAATTTTTCTCTCTCTTTTTCGTGGGGGGGTGGGGGTGTCTGTTTCCCATTCAACACCGCTTGCTCGGTAATTAACGGTGCGCCGCGCGCCGCACCGTTCGCGAATTGAAATCGGGGACGACCGTGGGAGTTGGGATTAGAAAATTTTATTTTGCATTGTAGATTCGATAGCATCAACAATGATATCAATGTTGTTAGAGCGTACACATTCATTGTGTTCGGAGGAATTAATTCGTATTGAATTCCATTAGCTCTAAAAAAATTTTAGTTGCAGTATAGACACTCGATAACGATGAAGCCTATTGATTTGTATTAAATGAAGTCTACGAAACATTCGGTGAATTGCAACGATCCTGTGATTAATTCAAAATTCTTTCTGCCGGTGGCGTGTTTTAGGGTTCCCACTGATGTTGCTTTTTTATCTGGTTAATTGTTTCAGGAAGACTATATTTTCGTCTGAACGCAATCGTCGGACGGTAATGACCCATTCTTTCGATGCAGATAGCGATCATCTGGAACAGTTATTATCGAAACGAGAAATCATCATCAACGAGAGATACGAGGAGACCGGGGGCTAATTGAAAATGTCGGAAGAATGGTAAGGAATTGTTTATGGAAACGGCGCCTTGTTCTTGGGACATGGAAACGCATTAATTAAAATTCAACTTGACACCCCGGGATTATGAATGGCCTTACTAATTAATTAATTCCATAAATCTTGTTACGGTAATGGACATCTCGAGGAAGAAATATCGATTTTCCGAATGCCACCGACAATTTCAAACGATACCGATTAAAATAACCGAGATGAAAAATATTTGCTTCTTAATGTTTAAAAAAATTTCTTTCGTCGAGAAAACGAAATTTTATTATTTTAGTCTGGCAATAAGAAAACAAGTCTCTCGGTGCATGCAATGGATTATTCATGAAACGAACTTTCTACTTTAATTAAGCGATAGACTAAGATGAATGAACACTAATTGTTTCACATTATTTTAAATTTTTATTGTCGATCGAACGACTTCGCGATTAAAATAAAAATATTGGTGAAAAGGGTCACACTTTGCGAGCGAAACGAAAAGAATTTCAAGTTTCTACGTTTATCGGTTACGAGAATAAAAATTGTTTTGTAGAAGCTGTTTCCGTGGACATACCGTGATTCGTGTTTTTGGAAAACTTGTCGGGGAATCGGTTCAAGAGCGAAGAAGGCAATAAAAATCTAAACAAGATTCTTACTGGAGAATGTTTAGAAAGACCATAGAGGAGTTTGTTGGGGAATTGGTTCAAGAGCGAAGAAGGCAATAAAAATCTAAACAAGATTCTTACTGGAGAATGTTTAGGAAGACCGTAGAGGAGTTTTAAGCGAAACTGCTGAGCGATGTTCCCGTCGGTATCATCGAGAAGACTCTCGCGACTCGGTCTGCTGACTCGGGATCTTCGCTTTGTCTCTGGTCGAGTCTATCGAGCGAAGTCAGCCTGTAGCGTTCACAATTCCTTTTAAACCTCGAGAGAGAGAGAGGGAGAGAGCCTCGATCGATGTCTCCGATGTTCCCGACAACCGCCATCAACTCCGACGAGCCGAAAGTAAAAAGAAAGTTCCCGACACCAGTACCCTTGTTCTATAGACTGCACAATGGAGAACCCATAGCACGATAAAAAGAAAACCTGCGCTACAATCGTCCTCGCGAAAATAACTAAACTACCATTGAATCGTTCGTTACAGGCTTTTTATTAACATTTATTACAGTATTCATCGAATTAACCCTCGAATAAATTTAACAAACCCACTGCTAGTTCATAATTTTCCATTTCCATTGTTCCAGACTTAGACCATATATGTATACCTATAGACACGGCGTACATAATTTTCCGTGTCCGAAAGATGAAATCAGCTGAAAGACACTGTGACGTCACATTTTGAAAAGATATACAAGCTATGCTCAAAGACAGTGCCTATATACGCTTGGCTTACATGGGGAGAGGGGGTTCAGCGGGTGCGCCATGTACACAGTACATGGAAAGAAATTATCTTAAGACTTATCTTGTGATGTCACAGTGTCCCTTCATCTTTCGGACACTGAATTCTCGGTTTTCCTATACACATACTATACCTATGCCGGGTCTATTAATATATGTATATGGTCTAAGCTTGGGACCACGTGGTATCAATCTCAACTAACATGACCGTGTCCGAAATATTCAAAACACACCTAAACAACAGAGAACCCTCGCATTTCATTCCCATTGTTTCCCCTCGCCTGCGTTCATTATTCCGCGAGTCACGTGACAGCCATTAGCATCATGGCGTCGCGTCGCGGATTTCGACTAAACCTAACCTAACCACGCCGCGTCTGGTCTGGTCGGGTCCCGTTGGAAAATCGCGGAAAATTGCACGCGCGTAGAACAAGCTGGTCTCTCGCGATTTTCCGGCTAGAAAATCGACGAGTGGCGCTTGCGCCCGCACACGCAGCCATGGGAGCGTAGTCATTTGCTAGGCGAATGAGGGGCGCAGGGAGGCGGGATGAAGGGGTGGTACGGGGGTGGAAAAAGAGACGGGAGGTTGAAGCGAGAGAGAAAGGGCGCGAAATCGATTTCTCCGGTTATTCCGTGGCCTGCACGTGCATGCGCGTTGCAACTAGGGCAGAGACGACGCCGACGCCGACGACGCCGACGACGACGCCGTAGACGACGACGAATACAACCGCGGCGATGAAAAGGCGAATATCGGAATGCGTGAGCGAAAATGAGCTGGATGCGGTTGCAAACTGATGGAAGAGTCTAGGTGGAGAGGGGAGAGGGAGGGGTTTAGGTTTAGCTGGGGGTGGAGGAGGCGAGATGAAAATGGAAGAGCATTAATGAAGGGGTTTCGAAGGATTGAAAGGAAACTACCCCACGAGATAGAGTATCGTCGATAGCTAGAGGAGTATGTTAAAAACTGATTCCTGTTGCGAGGGATGCTGGGGTGGGGGTTTGAGGAGATCGATAGGGATGATTCCGGGGGAAATTGACAATTTTTTTGGAATGGGGAACTGGATGTGGTCTGGGACATCGAGATGGGTTTTTGGAATATTTCCCAGCCATGGTTAAACATCGATGCTAAAAATATATTAATCGCATCGTTTATTTTTTGAAATTCATTTTCAGGTTCGAGTGGTTATTCTAGTTGTTAAAAGGATCGGAAAAGAAGATAATACCGATCGAATTGGGTCAACTGCAACAGCTAGAGCTTGAAAAATCCCCCCCGTCGAAACAAAGTTGCAATTTCGAGGGGATAAGCCGCTCGATTTCTCCGCGCGATCATTCTTGTTCCGATCGGAGTTATCGAAAATCGTTCGGTCCATCGAACAGGGTGATTCTCTCTCTCTCTCTCTCTCTCTCTCTCTCTCTCTCTCTCTCTCTCTCTCTCGCCATTGATACCGGCAATACCACGAAAGACAGCGATTCCTGCGGGGAGAACTAAAGAGACTTTCATCGAGGACATTAGCGGGAACGAACGGGAGACTCGTAGACAACAGAGCCTGGGAGCAGAAAACACAGAATAGAATGGAGGATCGCGACAACGCTGTAACGAGACTTCTACAGAACAAAAAAAAAGAGAAAGCAAAAAATCTGACAAAAACTGTTTTTATGGTAGCTGCCTCCGCGAGCATCGAGCAACGTCGTTTGCGCGGACACCTAGCTACCTATTTGCAATTTTTTTGCTGTTGACGCAACGACGTTAAAAACAATTTCACGTGTACGTAAGTTTACCGGGTTAACGAAATAAAAATTTGTTTTGTGAAACCGGACTCTACGAACAGTTAACAAAGAAAAAATGAAAAATTGCAGGAGGTAAAAAATTGCATTAAAAATGTGTCCGGCGTGCAAAGGGGGTAACGAACGCGGCGATTAAATTGAAAAGTGAGAAACGAGCGCCGCGCCAGAGGTGGTGGAAAGCGGTCGACAGAGGCTAGGATGGCGGAAGGAGGAGGACCGTAGATAAGCGAGCACGGGGAACACTCTCTCTGTCGATGCATCGCGCGCGCCTCGACCTAGTTCATAGAACAAGGCTGAATGCCAAGTCGCGCGCGAGACCATGTCGCTCTCTCCCTCTCTCTCCCCCCCCCCCTCTCTCTCTCTCTCTCTCTCTCTGTGTGTGTGTGTGTGTATGTGTGTCTCCTCTTGTAGCCGTGGAGGATCCGGGAGAGGAGGCCGTGTGGAATCGTTGCGCACCGGCTACAGATAAGAACGAATGTCACCGTGCAATCCCGGGAACTGTACCCCCTCTCTCCCTTGTACTAGAAGGAAATGACCGCGTGTTGCGAGTATAGTTTGCGGCAGTGTATAGTTTCCACGTGATTCTACGAGAGGGAATAATGTCTAGAAAAACAAATTTCACAAAATAATATTGTATTATTTTCATAACCGGTATACACTCTCATTGTCAAAGTTGAAAGGGCCTAGCCGAATAAGATGGTCAAAACTGCCCTTAGAGCTTTTTCAATGGCTGTTAAACCATTCGAAAGCTGATCAAGAAAAACCCCTGTGAGCAAAATTTCAGCCCCCTAACTTGCCCGTGAGGGTAGTTATTATAGGGTAAATTAGATTTAGCCCTTTTCCACTAATTTTCCGCTCTCTGATGCTTTCTAAAATTCTGAAAAATGTGTCATATTTTGGATCTCAAGACGGATTTTATGGAATTTTTTCAGACTTTTTTGTTGCAAACTGTGGTCGTAAAAATTAAAAACCTCAAAAAAGTCTGAAAAAATTCCATAAAATCCGCCTTGAGATCCAAAATATGCCACATTTTTTCAGAATTTTAGAAAGCATCAGAGAGCGGAAAATGAGTGGAAAAGCGCTAAATCTAATTTACCCTGTAACTACCTTCACGGGAAAGTTAGGGGGCTTGAAATTTTGCTCACAGGGGTTTTTCTTGGTCAGCTTTCGAATGGTTCAACAGCCATTGAAAAAGCTCTAAGGACAGTTTTGACCATCTTATTCGGCTAGGCCCTTTATTTTATTCGCAAAGGATTGCCCTTTCCGATATTATTTTGTTGTTTAATCGCAAAATCATGGTATACCGACAGAAAAAGAAAAGATTCTGCAAAAATTCGATTTTATCACAGCACGAGTTGGCAGTCGTACAAATTCGAGCATGGCAGTGTTATTTACAATATAGCCGGGTAGAGATTTAATGGAAGAGCGCGGACGATGTAACGAACGGGCGCAGGACAGGCCCGAGACAACAGGAGACAAGCAATCGGACGACTTGGCAGCGGGGGTTTTAACTTTTAACCAGTGTTGGGCAAAAACTTAATCAACGATTGACGACTAAATTTCTACTTCAATCGTTAATCGCAATTAACAATTAATCTCCTAGTTTAGTGGTTAATTGCGGTTAACGAATTTTCCACTTTAGTCGTTAGTTGCGATTAACGATTATTAATCGTCGAATAAAATTAAACTCGATTTTTCGATGATTCCTTTTTTTAATCAACGATTGACGATTAAATCAATCAATTGAATCAATCGCCGATTTTTCGACGATTTCTTTATTTAATGAACGATTGACGATTAACTTCATCAATCGATTGAATCGATCGCCGATTTTTCGACGATTTCTTTTTTTAATCGTATACATTAATCAATCGTGATTAAAATTTTAATCGATTAATGCCCGACTCTGCTTTTAACGCGAAAGAGTTCCAGCTGGAGGATTGAATAGCGGGGCGGCTAAACGTTAGAAGGATCGAATGAGAATGGGACAGCCTCGAATTCATGAGGGAGCGAGCGAGCCGCGCTCTCCTCTCCGATGTACTTCGCTGACCTGCAAAGAGCATTCTTCTACGAGGCTCTATCGGGTCGCGTGCTATTAATAGTGTCTTTGATATTAAAATAACTCGGTGACGCGACATCATTGGTCCACTCGTAGATCACGGCCAAGGATACTCTCGCCGGGGTATCACCTCAGAATTCTTTTGCTTCGCGCGCGCTCAGCCTCGGTAAGGTCGGACAATCGCCTGACCGCGCAAACTCACCAACACCCGCATCATTTGCAATTTCATGCTGTCGATCAACGACGCCAAGGTCGAAACGAAAATTGTCGAAATCATAGAAATCATATAAGAAAAAGTTGCGTGCGATTATATGTGATATAATGTATTCCTGGAACTGTCAGCATGTCCATTACTATGTAACTTTATGCTAAGACTTTCTTTTTCTTTTTTATGAATATTTTCTATTGTAAACATTTGTATAAAAGGACTTCGGTCCGTAAATAGTAATAAATAATAATAATAATAAGAAGCGAACGCTTTTTATAAAAAGTTTTACAAACACCATCACTTTTCGGTACTGTATTTTTTGTTAAATTTCAAATCCAGGAAAACGATCGCTCGAATCCACCCTATTGTTGCATAAACTACAACACACGTGAATTTCAGGATAATCGGAGACGTAGAAATGTTAGAGAATGAATTTCCAACATGGGACAACGGAAGAACCAGAATTGGATTCGATTGTACGATAAAGTTTGTGCTCCTATTTGTCCGGAACGGTTCGAATTGGTTAGCGCGGGAGATTCGAGAAGACGTATCGCCTCCGGAGGGCCCGATAAAATTCGATATCGAATTTCATCGCGAAGGTTCGCCGGTTCCGTAGTCGAGGGACGCGAGATGCAACTGGGTCTTCGAGTCTCGAAATAGCGCGTGCAGGATGCATCTTCCGATGCAACTCTGCGTTGCGAAAGTGGCGGCTCAGTATCTCATTCCATCGGCGAAGCTATTCCAAAACGAAGAAAGCAACACGCAACGTTCCCTTCGATTTATTTTCGAAGCAAAACGAGTCTTTAAAATACAAACTCTTAAAACACCGACGAGATTACATTTAAAAAACCACGCTGTTACCAAATTAAATTTACAATTAACAACTTTATGGTTTATAATACTAAATTAGTACTATATTAGTAAAATAAATACCGGGTGTTAATTTGAAAACTTTCACCGGAAAAAATCAAAAAATATGAAAGATATTAAAAAAGTGTAAAACACGTGTCCAAGGATTTCGAAGGGGAAAGGTGGGGGCAGCATCAGTTTTTTATTTGGCTGACGTTTTCAAGGTCATTTGAAGGTCAACTTTGTTTTTTTTTAATGGAAACCTATATTTTTTATTATGGGATCTTATTGTACGTAAAAAGACCAATAATTTTCGTAGGATACATTTTTTTATCAGCGATAAAAGAAAACCTTGAACACGTGTTTTACACTTTTTTAATATCTTTCATATTTTTCGATATAATCGGCTGGAAAGTTTTCAAATGAACACCCTGTATAATGGCAACGAGGGCTATGTTTTCCGAGTAAAATAAACGAAATTTCAAGTCCGTAAGTTTATTGGTCCCGGAAATAAAAATCGTTTCGTAGAATCCACTTCTCGTGGAAATTAAACACAAGGGGGGGGGGGGGGGGAATGAAAGGTTGGAATGTTGGTAGTTCCGATTTTTTTTGTTTCGCGACAGGAATTCTTGGCGAGATGTCTCGCATTTTATCGCGAGGCAGAAAATTTCAAAATGGCCGCCATGCTCTCAGGGAACGATGGAAATTAATTTACGAGTAGCAGACGCGTCAGAACGGTTACGCTCCTGAAAATAGCACTTGTTCCGAAAACATTTTCAGTGCGTGCAACCTTGCTGTTCAGGCTTCTTTGCAAGCGTGATGCACGATGGAAAGACATTCGGAAAAATTTCATCAACCCTGCTCCATTTTTTCTATACCGACTCCGCGCGTTTGTGAAAAATCCGAGGAATTTTCTTCATTAAACATTTCTCTCTCCTGGCATGCTCAATCAAAATTTCATATTGGGCAAAAATACCTCGCTAAATTGCCTGGAAATAGCAAATATTTATCTTGTTTAAGTCTAGTGCATTGTTACGGTAGTTATTTACCATAAATGAAGAATTTTTTTATTCCATACTGTGTCTTGAAAAATTTTTATTCATTTGCAGATTTATGTATAAACGAATTAAAATATTTATTTAATGAAATTCAGGGGATATTATTTTGATAATTGTTTTAGCGAAACACTAAATTTAGTGAGAGCAAGACCTGGGTTAGGGTGAGAGTTTATTATTCAATACTTCGTTCGATATGATGAATAAAAGAGAAAATTGAACGTGCAGACAAGGTTCGCAATATTAATGATTTTTTACGGGCACAGCATGAAAGCCTGCCAGCTCGGACCCCGGATTATTGAGCGAAAGGGGACGAGTTAACAGGCTTACTTCGCACACCGGTAAACCGAGGGTTTCCCTTTCCCTTCCACTTAAAAAATCCATACTGATCGTGCAGGAGAAACAGGTATTTTAATACTTATTTGATCGGGACTGCCGGTGGCCGGGTCAATCGTGACCCGTTTCTTAATTTATATTTTCATCGACAAATCGACAATTTCTTTGGAAGTTGTTCGCTCGAGACTGTTCTTTGTAGTATAATGTAATATAGTTCCGTTTGTTTCGGAAGTTCTCAACGATACACCTCCTCCATACTAACTCCTACACCCCCTCGATCCTTTCAGTTTGTATCGGTTCCCGGATCGACATGGAACGCATCGTTATTCTGCCGCCGCGCCGGTCTTTATCAACGCCACCGGATTCAAACAGTCGCGACGACGCGACGGGGAGAACGCAATTAGCCGCGATGAAACGAGACCTTTGACGTGCCGCCGCCTTTAATCGATCATTTAGCGTGCTTAATGTCGTTTCCAACGGGCCTGACCGAGTTTGCTGTCGACGATGAGCTCAGCCCATCCGTTTTAGTAAAGTTTGAGTCGAAAGGACTTTGAGTACAGTTTCAGTAGGAATTTCAGTAGAAAATTAAGTATACTTTGAGTGCAGTTCGAGTAGAAATTCGATTGGAAAATTTCATCAAAAATTTGGATTGGTTCGCAATTGAAAATTTCTCCAATCATTTCAGGAGGACGCGAACAGAATGCTCGCCGAGGATTCGCGATAAAGGATGAAAAACGAATGAAAAGAGGAATTCCATCATCGCAGATGGATCCGCGGCAATAGGAAAGGGTTCAGCGGTGCAGCCTTGCGACGACGACGACAACGACGCGACGCGACGCGACGCGACGCGACGGTGCAATTCCGGGACGGCGCGGCGCGGCGCGGCGCGGCGGCGCACGAGAACGAGGACAGTGCGAGAAGTTTGCGTGGGTCGCGTATAATCTTCCAAGTTTACACGCGTCGGTACGACACCGTCTGGTTTATTGTGCCGGCGAGGACATCAAACGCATGCTTGTTTACAGTGCGTTCAAAACCGAGTCTGCTGCTCTGTTCCTCTGTTGTTCCTCGCGCGCTTCTCCCCCCCTTTTCTCTATTTTCTCCCTTCGCACATCGAAGCTTGCCTTTCATTTCTCCTCGTTTCCTCTAACGTTCTATCAACGTTAGCTTCGGTCTCGGTTAGATTAAAAGACGCTGCAGGCCAGGAATTGCTACCATCGCTTCATAAAGGTATCATGGTAGATTCGGGTCTGGTAGATACCGGGTCCTTGCGATTCATACGAAGTTGAGTCCCAATTGGGTTACGCTCCTATTAATGTTGACTCGGATCCAGATAGGATCTAGATTATAACGTGAATTTTTCTCGATCGAAATTATAATACATAATGAATTTAATGATTTCGGCGCAAGGTTCGATCATTCAAAACCAAACAGTAAATGTGCAATTAATAATTCATGCTTCTCGACGTTTCGATCATAATGTTGATAATTTTCAAAGAGACATATTTTGCGTCTGAAAAATAAATTTTTGTGTAATATATGTACTGTAATATATGTCACCATGGAATAAAGTCCAATTTGTGTAACTCAAAAATTTTTTCTTCAATGTGGTTATTGTTTTCACAGCAAGTATGTGTTATATTTTATTTTCTTTTTTCCGTTTTGGATTTACACGGCTGTGTCGCAATGTTTCCTTCTAATTATGTTTACTTATATACACAAAAATTTATTTTCCAGACGCAAAATATGTCTCTTTGAGACTGATCAACATTATAATCGAAACGTCGAGAAGCATGAATTATTAATTGCACATTTGCTGTTTGGTTTTGAATGATCGAACCTTGCGCCGAAATCATTAAATTCATTATGGATCTAGATTATGTTCAGAGTGGGATCAATCCTAACAGAGACCTAAGAGTCTAAGTTAGATCGGCCCCTGTGCGTATCGGGTCTAGGTTAGGTCTACTGGACAAGTTCAGGGTAGGTCTGGCACTATCAAAATATTTGTGCATCGAGCAATTAATGGTGGATCAGCCAACCGAGTTCTAACGGAGACAAGTGGGGGACGAGCTGCGTGGATCAAAAGCGACCGGTTGTGATCGGGAAAAGAAGAAAATAAAGAGCAACGGGCTGCAGGTCTGGGTTAGGTAGTGTGGCGCGGAGGCCTGCCACGGTTTTGATCCCGAAGGAATGTCGTCGGCCGTGAGAGCAACGAGAGCCGAGGGAGAGCCGGGGAGAGCCAGGGAGAGGGCCAGATAAGAAAAATCAGCGACGCCTTGCTTGGAGAATCTATGCTCTCTGGCGTGCGGGAGCGAAAGTACGCCAACCGGAGCCAACGTAATCGGCCTTGAACCCGGCCCGCAGGATCGGTGATCTCAGCCGTGAATACTGTTCCGATAAACTGTGTGTAGGCGTGTCAGAGGGAAAACGAAGTTTCTCCGGCACCTAGTGGCCTGTGCGCCTTTTTCCGCGAGTCCGAAGGTCCACGTTGACTCGGATCGACGATCTCGATCGATTAACGCGAGGATCCTGCGTTTGGGGAAGTCCTCGCGAAAGGTCAAGCGTGTGCCGGGCTTAATCCGCAAGAAGGAATTCCTATTGTTACAGCTGTTGTGCTCGTTTTCTTCGCGGATTTAGAGCTTATTCGTGTCTGGGAGTGGCTCCTTTGTTAGCGTAATGGCTGGTGGGAGCAACGAGTCGGTGAATAATTTCAAATGAGATTAAATAATGACGGTGGGATGCTGGCAACTTTTCAGGGTGACGGTGAATTTGTTGCTTGGAAAATTTATCGTTTGCGTGCTTTAGGGCGAAAATTCTACCAACTCCTTCTGACTTGTTTGTCTTTGGTCGTTTATATTGGTTGCTCGATAATAATAGTGATAATAAAATATAGACTATACGACTTACAGGTATTCGTTCAGCTAGCATTAAACGATTGACTCGGCACTCACCTGAAACAATAAACGTACAAATGATTAGATTATTTCAATATTTTTAACAATGTGAGAGAGTTCAATAATTGCATAAAATTGAACGCGCCAAACAATCAATAAACGTGGAAATTCGGTTGAATTTTTGGACGCGTAGGTCACCCGTGGGCGATGCGGCAATCTTCAAAGAGAAATTGCCGGTCACCGGTGACCTCCATGCCCTTCGTTAAGCTTCGCAAGGTCAGTAGACGATGCTGAATCGTTTTCACGAAAAACCGTCGATTATCGGTGACCTCGTCGGTACCGTCGAACGCAACGTCGCCGGTCACGGGTCGCCGGTCACCGGTGACCTCGTCGCCCCCCATTGTCCCCCACCGGAGTCTTCGGGAGGGCTACTTCGCATCGCAAACCAGCGGATTACGAAGACGGACGTGCCAAATTGCATCGGTAAACAAAAAGAAGTACGTTTCGCGAAAACCAATACGGCCAAAAGGCAGTATGTATACCATTTCACGCCGCGCCGCGCGCCGTTGTCGTTCCACGCTGTGTCTGAATGTCCGCATTATGCTCGGAGAGTCAAGGCAGACTTTCTGTATCTCGTCGGGATATCATGCAAGGTACGACTTTCGTCCTGTTCCGTTCCATCCTCCCCCTCCCCTCCCCCAATCTTTCTCTCGCGTGTCTGAAACTGTCGAGGGGACAATGGCGAGGTTGTATCCGAGCAGACGGGACTGCATTGTTGAACGACATCGGTGAGAACCAAGGAGAAAAGCTATGTCACGCGGTTTGAGGAGGAGGTGGAGGGGGGAAAACGACGACGCTGGAAGGGCGCGTCCGATAACGCAACCGGATAACACTAGACAGTATTAAATATAAATCGAACTGAAATACAGAACCAATGGAAAAATTGGATAAAAAAATTGATGGAATAATTATTTTCGTAAAAATCGACTGGAAATTTGTCTACTTATTTTTCAGAGTAGATTAATTGGCCGGTTCAAAGACCCTCGCGATAAATTACTCACCGAGGACACACGGTGAGTCAGACAACGAAGCCCGAAAATTTATTTAGGGCAATTCGATCATGCCCCGCTCCCCTCCCCAACGCGATTAAACAGTTAACGACGCCGCGCCAGTTTACCGGAGGGGGCCTCGATTATTTTCGTCTTTATTATCAAGATGTATCGTTCGACTGTTTCTGGCACAGCGGGCCACGGGTTCCAGCCGGACGTCCAATGATCCCTCTCGCGACTTGGCGGCACGGTCGTTTAGAAGTTTAGACGACGAACGATTGCGACACGAGATGCCCTGGCCGTTCACGTGCAGAGACCGAGATAAATTCACGCGCCTCCACCTGTATTTAAATTGGCAACGCACCTCGTGCCGGAAATCGTACGATCGATGCGTACCAACAACGGCGAGACACAGGGGACGATTGAACACCGATTTGTCTTCCTCGGTCAAGATTCAATGGAGGATCGACTGTACGAAAATCTTTATATTCCTAAACTTTAGTTATTTCATTTAATATGAATTTATTCGTTTGTTTGTGGCTTCTGATTTGTTGAAAGATTGGTATACAGGTAGCTGAAATTGTTACAGAGACTTGGAAGATCAAAATGAAATTGAAATCCAGAGGTTAATTAATATTCGAATATGATAATTTACCAGGAAAATTACGTTATACGGCCAGACTGCTGAAGATCAAGGGCGCAGAGCAAAGACGAAGACGACGACGAAGATGAAGATGAAGACGAAGATCAAGGAGACCGCGCTGAAGAGACGTTGTTGCCAGTCGGGTACGTTACCTAAGCAAAGCAGCGTCAGAAAATTTCCTCGAGGGTTGGCAACCGCAAACACACGCGATTACTATGTCAGTGGTGTATCGCGGATCCCTTGGTAGCCACCGATCGATCCCGAGGAGGGCGAAGACACTGTCCGATGCACTCTCGCGGCGGACCTGGTATATTTCGGCGCGTTCAGGGTCCGTCGTAACGTGGACGCCGACTTTCGAAGCGAACCCCGCGACTATAAATAGGCTTAAGCCGAAGTTGGCAAAGATAATGCAAGGCCGTCACGCCGGGAACAATAGCTAGGAGAAATGCGACCGGTCGATACACACCGTTATCGACCCTTCTCCGGTCTTTAGACGAAACCCTTGCCCTGTGTGTGTGTGTATGTGTGCGCGGGCGCGTGTCTCTGTCCCTTTAGACGAGACGATGAATTCGTGATCAACGGAACTGGCGAAGTTTATGCATTCGAGGGATCTTGGAACCTGCAAGGTTCGGACGAAATGAAAATTTCAGTGGTCACTCAATTATTGACGGCTGAATAAAACACCTGGCGGCAGGAGATCCAGGTGTTTGCTGTTTTAGAGTTTCAATGCACTTTCGTCGAGGTCGAAGTACTTATTTCATTCTGAATCTCTTGCTCGAAAGTTATCTTTTTTTATTTACCCGTGGACCTAACCTCGCAAGCCTAAAAACCTAACCTTTCAAAAACCTAGAATTTTTGTGCCTAATTTTGTAGTGGCATCATTATACATAAACTTTCAACGACATAACATCGTTACGCCTAACCTAGCAAAGGCCTAACCTTCCTATATCTTATGCATGACCTTGCAAAGACATAACATCATTACAACCTAACCTTGCAAAGACATGACATCATTACAACCTAACCTTGCAAAGACATGACATCATTACAACCTAACCTTGCAAAGACACGACATCATTATGCCTAATGTTGCAAGGGCATAATGCCGTTATACCTAACCTGCAAGGGCCCAACAGGGCTTAACAGGGCCTTGTCAAGGGGACCAGTCCGACGCTGTACGATGTCTATTGTGTTTCGAATTGTACACAAAAACAGAGCAGCGCCGCGCTAATTTCAGAACGCAATTAGGAGCAAGCGGTCTCGAGCGTTTTGGAGAAAACACCGGGGCCACGGTGTCCATCGATTTAGCTCACCAGAGGAGCCAACGGGCCATTTCCTGCACCGTTCCGGTCAATCTCGGAGCAAGAAATATGGGTCGTAAGGAATCCTGGATGCGGCGATGGTCTCGTGCCAAAACCGTGAGTGCTGATCCCTTTTCGAGCCTCCCGTTGCGATCCGCGTCGCGTCGCGTCGCGTCGCGACGCACGTGAAATACAACGAAAATAATGTCTCCCTCGCAACAAGGAAGAAGCGTCTATCTCGCGGCCGTGCGACAGAGATTTCGCCAACACTCGTTTCGAGATTGAAAATACTCGTTCCGGGCCCCCGAGCATTGTCTCGGGCTCAAGTTATGCGTCGTTTCTTGGACGTTTCTTTCGCGGGATCGTTGTATTTTGATCTCCTCGAAGCAGATACCTCTCCGGTGGCTTTTTAGGGGATCCTAATGGGCCATAGTTGTCCTCTTGTCTTCGTGGTACCGCTGCTCGCGTATTTAGCACCGGGAAAGTTTCGTTAGAACGAGTGGGCGACATGGATATAATTTTCAAGCGAATTTAAAGAGGTTCCCCTAAACTTCCAACGAGTTTTCTGAATATTCTACAATGTTTCCGAACGGTCTCTCGAAGCGACGAAACTACGTTGGAATTTTTTTAAACAAAAGTGCTCGACATATCAATGTTAAAATTTACATACGTTCGAGGAACCTACTCAATTTTTTTTTTAATGCAAAAATGACGATTGCATTGAAAGTTCGAAATGTAGAAAGTTTCCAAGAACCAGCGATGGGTGGGGTGAGGGCAATCGCGATAGCAAATAAAATTTCAATGTCATTCGGTGGTAATTTGTAGAGTCTACAAAGGGGAGTCGTTGACGAGGGAATATCGTGACGGAGCTACCTGCGTTTCTGCACCCAATTCCGCCTACGGAATGCACCGAAGAAGCCGTGGAACGTGACCGGGAAGTTTGCGGGAAATTCCCGGCCGTGGAAGCAGCTGAAGCAGAAGAAGAAGAAGAAGGAGGCGGGAGAGCGTGGAAGGAGGAGGAGGAGAGAAGCCGAGGGTGACCTGGTTACCCTTAAAAGGACCTTGCCACCTCTCGCAGGAGCTGGATATCGGATTACCGGAGCTACGTGCCGCGTCTTTTCCTTTCGAGACCGCGATTGCCTTCATTTTTGCGGGGGCTGGCTCCCTCGACCATCGAAAACCAGCTGACCACGCCATTACGCCATTACGCCATCTCCCAACCCCCGACCCGACCCGACCCAAAACAAAATTACAAAGAGCATCGTCTCATTAGTTCACCGCATTCTCTCTTTACATACACTTTGTGTTCAATGTTTTCATATTGTTAGAGATCTTCTACTCCGATTAACATCGATACAGCCTTTATTTTTTTTTTACAAAATTACCATTTTAATCGTTTCAACCTTAGACCATATATACTAATAGACCCGGCATAGGTATAGTATGTGTATAGGAAAACCGAGAGAATTGAGTGTCCGAAAGATGATGGGACACTGTGACGTCACAAGATAAGTCTTAAGATAATTTCTTTCCATGTACTGTGTACATGGCGCACCCGCTGACCCCCCTCTCCCCATGTAAGCCAAGCGTAGGCACTGTCGATGAGCATAGCTTGTACAAATGTGACGTCACAGTGTCTTTCAGCTGATTTCATCTTTCGGACACGGAAAATTATCTACGCCGTGTCTATATAGGTATACATGGTCTAAGGTTTCAACATCGTTTTTCCATTTTCCTCTTGATCTCGGAGGTCTTCAAGGCGCGTTTCCAAGCAAATGTCGAGGCGCGCGTTTCAGCCGATCATCGTAACGCGTTTTCCCGGCGCGATCGATAGATCATTCGGCTCGATCGCTTCATAAATCAACGGACTGTCTCTCGCGGCTGATCTTTAGCCGCTTTGTTCCCCCACTCTCTTCCCGTTGTTATTTCGAGTGGCTCGTTTCCACGAGGCGACGCGGATCACCGCGCTTTCACTTTCATTTCCATTTTATTCGCCGTCCGCGATTTTACGCAATCGATCTGCCGCCGCGCCGACGATCGAGAATTTCTCGACCGACGGGAATTCGGGATCTCGTGTATACACCAACTCGATAATACACCAACGATCCCGATCGTGATTCTAATTAATTTCCAGGTGAAATCGGCTCTCCTTCACGTCGGATCTGCTACGGTGATCGCTTCGGTGATCGAAGATCATAAATTAAGACCGGCAGAATATACACTCCAAATATGTATTACAAAATGAATTTTAGAAAAATCATTTTCGAATATCCGACGATACCATCAACCGTAATTTAACATTTAGAAATTTTTTCACTAATTGATACATCAATTTCAAACTAGTTAGACGTATTACTAAAATTGATTTTTTAACGTCTACTTTTACCATGCTCGCTCGATTAATATTATCGTGGTTTGGTGTGTTGTGCGTGTAGTCGGGAGTCGATCGAGTACAAGGACGGGTCAAAAGTGACCCGGCACCGGTCCTTGGGCGGGCAAGCGAGCGCGAGGTGGCAATTTTCTTCAACGGGATTGAAGTGCACGGTTGATTAAGGACACGTGAACGGCCGCACGGTTGAAACGTCAACCCAGTGGAGCGAGGCTGGCGTAACCGAAGGTAAGGAACCGTGTAATTCATTTGGCGAGTGTCCGTGCAAGGAACGATTGCCTTTGAAATTTACGCCCGGTAAATTGTGACCCGCTACCTTGGCCTGCATTCGACGTCTTATTACACGGTTTCAGAAATATGCTGTGTAATTATGTCCAGGCACTGATTCCGCCGAAATTGGCTCCGAACAAATTGGTCAGAGCGATCGATACAACCCAAACGATCGCATATTACGCGTTAAAGGTTACTTCATTTTCTGTATAGTGCTCACTGTTAATAAAGAACGCTTCTTGCCAACTATTAATGCTAATACAATGTACTAATCGCTACAATATATGTAGTAGTAACGTCTACACAACTATACAGGGTGTCCCAAAACGTAAGCGGTAAATGGGAGGTTCCTTGGGTCATTTGAAGCAACATTTTTCTTAACAAAAATGGCGTCCGCGGCTTTGTTTAGGAGTTATTAACAAAAAACACGGACCAATCAGAGCGCGACCTAGACGCTCGCTGACACGTTCAGCGCGGCGAGCCGGCAGGCGGTTGGCTCTGATCGCGCGTTCAGGTCGCGCTCTGATTGGTCCGTGTTTTTTGTTAATAACTCCTAAACAAAGCCGCGGACGCCATTTTTGTTAAGGAAAATGTTGCTTCAAATGACCTAAGGAACCTCCCATTTCCCGCTTACGCAGTCGTTTTGGGACACCCTGTAGTTACACTATCAAGACAAAAACAATACACTACCCCTCCCACTGCTAAAAATCTAGACCGTTGCAAATCCTCGCCTAACAAACCAACAACAACCGGCTGCCATTGTCTAGCATACGATCGGCAACTATACACGCTCCCCGAGGGAGCAGCAACGTCCTCGAACGCAACCCCGCCGCGCCGTGCCGCGTCGTGCCGCGCCGTGCAGCGCCGTGCAGCGCCGTGCAGCGCCGCGTCGGTCTACCAACGCGAAAGGGCGCGCGTAATAATCGCCAGAAGAGAAAATGCCAGCACGCTAATTGTCCGATCGAAAATGTTACGGGCCACCGTGCGCGCAACCTGTTCGCAACGGAGAGTAGTTATCCCCGCAATTATTGCGAACGAATGCACCCGTGAGGGAGTGGGGTCGCGGGGATGGTCGGTAATTACCGAAAACGCCGCGTAATAGCGGCCCGGTGTGCTCTCGCGATCGATCGATCCGTAGATCGATGACGATAAAACCGAAAATACGGAATACCAAGCGTAGCGCCGTGACCTTTCCAACAGGGATTACGGTGAACGACGTTTCTCGCTTATGGTCGTCACGAACCGGCAAGAAGATAACCCGGAGGCCGGCTATCGATCCCAACAGCAACACCCCTCCCTCTCCCCCTCCCACCCCCGAGAACCCTAACAGCTCTCACCCCCCTTGAATGTCTCGCTTTTCCGCGTGGATTGCAGTCTCCCGCGGAATGTATGTATGGTATGTACACGTGGATTGAAAAGGGAGACCTACTTTTACCCGGCGCTGCGCGGCACGGCGCGACGCCTCCACTGTCCATTATTCAGACGACGAAACGAAAGCAAAATCGCGGAAGATCGCGTTGACGAAAATGATAAATATCAACTTTCATGTCGGTATTTTAAAGCATCGTAAAATATTCGGACACTCTTACGAAGACGATAAATATGTTTTTTTTTTTTTTTAATATTATTTATTTATGAAGGTCGCATCAACATCGAGGTCATTAGCGACCACTTTTGGTATATAATTATTCGTACAGTGTTTTGTTGTCACAATAGTACATGGGTGAAGATATAATTAAATTTTGTAGTATAGGTCGACATTTTTGTTAATGTTCGGTCGTACCACTTGTTGGAAAGAAATCGAAACGTTAGATCCACCAATAAATGTTTCCTCTACCCGAAAAATCAATCTCTCCCACACACGAAGATCCAACGATATCACGGAAAATCTTCGCGATTCATCAGATTCAAGTGTTCGACAACGAGCATCCGAGTACATGGTCGACCCAGGTGGTTGCACCAACCCAGTTCCGTCCGTGCGCAATAATCTCAAGTTGAAATTTATGCGTCACCGAGTACAGGAAAGGGTTACTCGAGGCATCTCGGGTTTCACGAAGGAATCGATCCAATTAGCGTCTCGCGGGATGAGAGGGAAAAAAAACCGACTGCTCGCGGAAATTATCATGCAACCGGTCGAGAGGCCATGCAATTAGTTGATGAGATTTTGGGGACGGCTCCCATCCCTAAGTTCTCTCTCTTTCTTTCTCTTTCTTTCTCTTTCTCTCTCTCTCTCTCTGAGAGCACTCTGTCTGCAAGCTCTTTCTCTTTGCAAGTTCCCTATTTTCAACTGTCCCACGCGTGTCGCTTCCGATCGATGCATCAATTTTTTTACCTTGTCTAATAAAATTGTAATTTAGGTTCAACTTGTACTTACCAAGTAATTTATTGGGTTGTCGGAAAAGTCATGACGCATTATTACAAGACATGGATACGAAAAATACGTCACGACATTCCCGACAACCCAATATTTACATTGTTAATTTGTTGTTTATATTTTATGTAAAAAGATTACTGTTCGATTTATACTGTTGTTTGGTAAAAAAATTTTATTTGCTCTATAATTTATACCGCTAAAATTATAGTTTATTTTTCCTCGAAATGTTGTTTAATAAAATTGTAATTTATTCCTCGACGAACAATATAGGTTAGGAACCGGAATAGAATTTTCAGCGAGCCTCGCGACGGTTGATTTGCTAATTCAGTCTAACTGTCTTCGTCGTGTTAAATACAGTCCTCCTGTTGTCTGACACGTTAGAACTGATTCCACTGGGATAAGTTATAGACTGTCTGACAACGGACAGTCATATTTCACTGGATATACTACGTACCAGCTCCGGTTTGAGTTTCCCGTCGCTTCTGCGAGAATATCATTTATTAACTATAACATTAACGTTTTATTGTAGCCCGGAATGTAAAAATATACATGACCGACTACAAAATTTATTTTATAAAATATGTTCTCGGTAATATTCACGTTTAAAAATCATTTTCTGCCGTTAATATTGCAAACGTTGTTGCATCGTTGTTTCCCCATTCTCAAAATAATATAAAATCTGAGTAGTCCATGGAAGTAATCGATAACCTTGACCGATATCGTGCCATCACCGAGGGACGTTGATGTAACAATGATTGTGAAGTTAAATAAATTAACAGTATTATCAGACATATTAGCAATCGCATATTTGCCAGGTTGTTATCGTAAGAGTACGAACAAGTAAAGTGCCAGGCTATGTAAGTAACCATAGGTTCGATATTTGAATAAATCACAGCAACAGAAAAATTTTAATCGCAACATGATAATTAAAAAAAGTCGAGATTATAAAAGTTTGTAAATCGTTCTACAGACATAAATAAGAGACTCGCAGATGCTTGTCTTCAATACGAAAATTTATACAGTTCATTGTCAGAGATAAACAATTTATACTCATTATGGAAATATATGCTTCTATTCTAATTTATTTGTTATATACTATTATAATTCGTTTATAGTTCATTCATTATGCAAGCCACTCCATCACAAAACCATTCATCGTGCTTTATCACTACATACTTTCCACATTGTTGCTGCCAGTAGAATCAGATACAGTGGCCAGACACGAAACTCATTATTCTGCGCATAATTGGGGGAAAGCACTGCTCGCTGAAATCGTTTCCTTCTGTTACTCAAGCATTTTTAATGCGATCATGCGAGCAGTAATAAAGCCCGTAACTAAATTTGATATCATTAAAAAAATAGGAATTAATAGAAACGCAAAATTATTCGTTTTATTTCTGAAATACTTCCAGGGTGTTCGGTAGAAATAATCATTATGTGTACAAACGTATCAGGAATTCCGTTAATCGACAATTTATATTATTTAGTCGCCCGAGTATATATTTGTTTAAGTGCTAAGTATTTGACTGCTGAATTAATTGTAAAAACATATTTTTTCGTATATTATCGAGCACTGAAAATTGAGAATATTAATGATCGGTTATCGATTTCATAGTGAAATTATTTTCGTGGCGGTTCAAGTAGAATCGGACGCCCCGGCCAGACACGATTACCTCCATAAGGGCACGGTAGAAAAAAAAAATGTCAATTATCGGAACAATCGCATTCGTTTGACCACATTCTCGATCGAAACCTGTTCTGTGGGACTCGGCGCAAGTCTGCGGTTAAACGCGCGGTGAATTTCTTCGTTACAGACCGACTCGTACCTGCCATTATAGCGTACGGCACCGTAACGCGTTCCCTGCAAGTTTACAAGGCTCAATAGCGTAATTACGATGGAGTATCGTTCGCGTGCATTACCACGGACACGACATTAGCATAATATTCTATAAAGTACATCGGATCACGTGACGGAGTCGGGGGTTGCATCCTCGATCCTCGTTCGTCAATTATCTCCCACCGAAATTTCATTAGCTATGAATTTTTTGAAAAATTCTCGATTGAGAAATCGCAATTATTAAAAATGCACCTGAAATTGCAATGCAATTGTTAATTTTTAAAACTGACCTAACCGGACCAAACCTGACCTAGCCTGACCTCTAAGAAGCTCGACGATCCATTAACAATGTAAAATTATATTCCATTAGCAGCAGAATTTCGATTATCAGACGATAAAACCTAACCTCGCTGGACCTAACCCAGACCTAACATTAATTCGAACATAATCCTAAATGTCTTCCACATTTTTTCTGCAAAATTGAGCCCCGTACAGAGAAAAGGCGATTCCATAGTTTCTGCTCAGATTTTCATGTAGAAAAGTATACGATAGCGATTTAAATCTCGAATCGCATCGAGTGCTCGTGCAAACGGCAAGTTTCGCGTGCGTGGGTGCGGTCCGGGCGACTTCAGGGAACCTAATATCGTTCCCCGTTGAATTTCAAACGTTTAGCCGTTTCACACGCCCCAATAGGTCAGCCCGAGCAGCATGTTCGAGGAAACGATGGAAAGGGAAAGAACCTAATCACCGGTATATGGTCTTGGCTCCCGCCTCTAATCGGTAATATCGGCGCAGGCGAACGGATTCAGCGCAACTTCGGTAACATGCTGCAATTTATCGATCAACATGCGCTGAGGGAAAAACATTTAACAGAAAATATTTAAAAACTAGCATAACGAAGTGAAAGTAGAGGTTTTACCATATAAAACAAGCCAAGGTTCAACGACGTCCGATTTTTTTCCGGAGTTACAATAGTTTGTTTCAAGGAATGTTGCTACCTTTGAAAGTTAGGTGAGAACGAATGTTTTCGATTGGATGAGATTGCAAGTCGTTCAGGCGTGTTTTCGGGATGAATCAGCGAGATTCCACGGGACACAATGGTGCCTGAGAATCATGTGTTCGCGGCTCTCGAAATCCGAAACCAGCCGGATCGGAGCCGACGATTAGGCGAGGAGCCACGCCACGGGGTGTCGCGGAAATCCAAAGTGTACCGGAGGAGGCGATTGTGTTTCAAGGATCGTTGTAACGCTGCAATAAAGACGGGAACGGGGGAACGGGGGAACGAGGGAACGGGGGACGGGACACAGCTCGGCGAAAGGTGGGAGTGGCAAGGGTCGTGTAAAAGCCAAGGTAAAACGGAGTTAAATTAATCTTAAGCCCACACTCCGCGCGCGAGAGAACATGCCGCGTTCCTCGCCGGAATCCGCTTTGATTCTTCTCCAGCCAACGATCCCCCAAGAATTCCCCGAACCGCCTATATCTCTGCGAAATCAATTGGAAAAATCCCATTGGAATTTCCTTTTTTTTTTAAATCGTCGAACCTCTCCTTCTGAAAAATTCTGGGGTCACTGAATTTTCAAAGAAAAATTATTATCGCTATTCGAGTTGTTGCAACTTTGACGCGCGAGACGCGAAAGAATGCATTAAATTCTGTAGAGCCCCCATAATGTTAACAATCGCGACTTGAAAATGTTGCAACTATGTTTGGAAGTTTGAAACTTTCTTAATAAGTAGAAAATTCGATGCTGGTCGGACAAGGTGGATGAAAAGAAAATTTGTCGAGCGGTAAGAACACAATGAGACACAATGTGGATATTGTGCGGAAAGTTGCGAAAACGAGCTGGCACACGCGGCGCCAAATCAAGGGGAACAGAGAGTGGAGAACAACAAGTCTGGGGTACAAGGATGAGAGTTCGCGGCAGTGTCAGCGTTCTTGCAAAAGTCCGTCGAAAATAAGTAGAAACGGCCGCGCGAGTCAGACAAGTTCAGGGTGAGGAGAAAATACTCGAGCGCGTGCCAACGTTCTCTAAACAATCAGTCGGAAATAGCGGTTCCGAAGCAACGAAAGTTGCCGTTCTAGGAAATCGTCGAACAATAAGTAAAATACACCAGATGAGTCAGACGCTTGCAGCAAAACAAGAAAGACGAATCTATCGTCGACGAAATTACACTCTCGAGCCGTTACAACAATAAAAATTTGTGATTATATCGAGGATACATAAATAACAATAAAGTGACAAAACGAACGACGAATGGAAAATGGAAATGGTCCCCTTGGCGAGGGTATGAAATGCCGAACAAAAGTGGTGATTTTCGGTGAAAGACTCGGATCGAGTGGAAAAGCCGGAATTGGTCGGACAGGGCCGGCTGAGAACGACGGGTAGGAAGTGTAAAAATAGGGAGACGCGATGGAAAGCCAGTCTGCCTGCCATGCCTGCCGGTATGATTTTCCAGCGGAGGATGGCGCTGTCGGTCGGCCCAGGGCAGGGGTAGATCGCATTTTGAATAATAGAGACCGCGGTCTATTTATGCCCTGAAATCAATACACCCGCGACTATATATCGCTGCCAGAGAACACGCCGGCGGCACGCCGCGCCGCGCCGCGCCGCGCCGCGCCGCTGCCGGATCGTTCGCTGTCGTTCCTTCGTTGTTCGCATGCATGCTCCACTTCTGAACGCGTCTCATTGTGCTTGAGGGAGCCGCCTACTATCGTCGACCGTAAATGGGGAACTAGCTGGCGTTGTTCGAGCCCCTTTCAAACCGGTGATTCGCGAGCGAACCCTCCACCGGCATTTACTCGGGGCTTTACAACTTCTCGAGCTGCCTGGACTTCGACGAGACACTTATCTGTATCCACGCGAGCTTGCTCGGAAGAGTACCGCTGTTTCCACCGAGTCTATATAGTTTCGTTTTGTTAAGTAAAGTTGTTCATGAGAACTACTAGATACACCGATCTATCGGATATAAGAACCACTGTCGAACCACTTCCGATGGCTAGATAAATTAGTGAACCGGCTAGTTGAGAACCACTGCTGTCCACCAAATTTCACAGTTCGCCTAACCAATCGAACGAGAGCCACCATCCGGTATAGCTCTTCATTGACCACCTGGATCGTCAACCGAGAACCACTGCCACAGCATGGATCACCAAATGAGAACCACTGGTTTCCGGCAACTCTAATTCTGAAATTGATGTCATCCTAAAGTGCAGATCCCAATTCTCATCTCTCAAAGTATTCTTGGCCGGTGTTAGATCAGCAATTAGGGTGTCCAGTTATACACACCCATGCTGACTTTATCAACCCGAAGAGAACCGGTTGAAGGCTTCGCAGGATATCCCGACCGTCGTCTCCAATATATCGGCCGCGAATAAAATCATTAGCAATTTTAAAAATTATGCGGGGAACTCGTATTTGATCCTCGTTAAGCAATCAGCCCCATAACCTCCATAAGAGGTCCGCGGAGGCACGTCGGAGTCGTCCTTTTGCGCGACACGTCGTCATTAATTACAAGAACTTGCTCGACAGTGTGTATGCGAGGCTATGCGAGGCTATGCGAGGCGACGCGACGCGACGCGACGCGACGTTCGTGAAAAGGAACCGGTTGTCCACCAAACCAGAATTCGCATGGGCCCTCCGACAGACACATAAGCAAGATAAAATGAGAAACGTCGAGGCGGCAGACGGAGACAGGGTATAACGTTGACTTTCACCGGGAACGCAATTAGGGACCCGATCCGGGATCGTAATCACGAGCCCGTCAACTATGAAGTCGTGCAGAAAAAGTTAAGACCCTGTTCCCCGCTTCATTTCACGTCGTTTCCCGGATTTTATCCACCATCGATACCAGCACCAGGCTGCTTTATTTACTGTCCTACGATGGTCTCGTCGACCTTGATATTTCCATGTTAAGTCAACATGTTGATAGGTCGTTAGCACCGGCTTCTGGTGTGTTATGCGATGATGTCAGGTGGTCGTGATGTTCGGTCGATGTCGTTGAACGTTTTGCTGGGTTCCGATGATAGGACATAGACGCTGGATTATGAGGTGTGGATAGAGATCCTCGAAAACTTTCATTGCTACCAATCTCCATAAATTGGTTCTGTGCGAATGCTCGCGGACATCCACATCGACATCCGCATCCACAGCCAGCACATAGACCAGTCTCGGGAGGATTCAATGGCCATCCCTCGTTCCCTATAGCACTGTCACCCGATATTTCTCTGACAGTTTCGTCGTCCGCGTCCGGTCGAAATCCGCTCGTACACGTGCGTCGGGACGCAAGAACACGAAGAATACCGGATATGGACTAGACTACAGCCAGACAGCCCGGAATGGAAATCAATACAGTCTCAACACTCGTCGGCTTCTCCCCGGCCTCCCGCTTCGCAGCCCCTCGTTTCTCAACCTACCCCAGCAGCCTGTCTCTGTCTCTTTCCCCCGGCTTTTTATCATACATCCCCCGACGCCTCCTCTCCCCCTCCCCCTCCTCCCACCATGGCCCTCTTGTCTTTCTTTCTTTCTGGTGGCATCATTGGCTCTGCCGGAGCGGATTCCTCGGCCCTAACGCAGATTACACCGCACAATGGATCTCGGTGCTGGGGAGTTGCCGGGCTCGTCTCCTATGTAGTCTGGCGAATGCTTGTGCTTTCAAATCTCAACGGTGAGAAGATTCTTCTTCTGCTGTTGGAACAGGGTGCGCGGACGCGAGGCACGGCACTGCGCCGGGTTTTTTAATCGACCGGAAAGGGAATCGATTGTGCCACTGGGTCATCCGCCGATTCTGATGCTTCGACGGGCCCGGGGACAACGGGTTTTGCGTATCGACTCGCCCTCGTTCCAAGAATCGTTTCTCGAGGCGGTCCGATAAATTAATGTCTACTTTATTTACACGCGTATCTTCGACAGTCTAAGAAAAACTCCTCTTTCATTTTTTAAACAAACTTTGTTCAATGGTTTCCACGAGTACAAAGGACATCCTGTGCAGTCTGTATACGAATCAGTGTGCCAATAGTTTAGTGATCCACCGCGGTTCCGAAGCAGAGTGCCATAAAAGGCTCGCGAATCGTTCGCCATCTGAAATCGCCGACAACACCATGTTTGGAGAGTTCTTTCTCTCGTTTCAGCAAACGTGCACCACCTCCGGATCGTTTGATCCACCTCCTTCGCCCTCCGCGTTTCTTAACCTTTGCATAACGTTCCCACGACGAATTCGTGGAACAATGATTCATCATCCACCGCCATGGTTTTTCCTTTTGCGCCATTGTTTTTGCTCGCCGACGCGCTCCGGGAGCTCTCTGGCCAATTCCTGATTGCCGCGACACGAAGATCGACGGAGATTTCGCTCGAACATTGTCCCTAATCGAGATGTATGCTAACTCGTGTGATTGTGCGAATCAATTAATCATTACCGACTAAAGGTTATGTCTGGATTATAGGCGAAACTGAAAAATTTTGCAACACATCCAAAATTCCAATAAAAAGTTAGACACGTGTAAAATATTGTAGGGGCGGGTCCAGACCCGCTAGTGGGCGTGGCCTATTCGGGAAGCTAATCCAGATTCTATTGTTATATTGTGATTCTATTGTAATTCCAGTTGTATTGTGATTCTATTGCTAATCTGGATTAGCCCCCGAATAGGCCACGCCCACTAGGCCACCGATGGGTCCCAAATTTATACAAATTGCTCCGGGAGACGAGACGTATACCCTAAAACGGTGAAGATGGGGATTAGAAGAAGGAGGCACGCGGTCCACCTTACCTCGGTAGCTAGGGTAAGGTCACGGACGAGGTCGAAGGGTGTACGGGATAAGAATTCACCGTCCGGAGGGGTGAATCACGAGGGGTGACACGCAGTGGTCGCGCGGCATGTGGTCGAGAGGCACGGTGAACCAGATATTCGAATGGCATCGACGCGACGGCTCGGCCAAGCTGCCGCAGCGGGAGCAGGGGTGACAGTGGCCTGGGGAGAAGGGACTCGGAGGAGAGGCAAGGGGGAGGGGGGACAACTGGGTATACGAGGTAGTGGGTATAGAGTATAGAGTGGAGCAACGGAGATATCCAGGTCACAAAACAAGTGTCGTAACCGGGCACGCTGGCACGCTCCTGCGAGCACACTTGCGTCCCCGCGTCACGATTTCGACTCCCACAGCCCGAGTCCCAAGGAACCTGATGCTAACTGTGACCGGCAACTCGTAAACAGCCAAAACACCATGGTGTACACCATGTCTGGAGTCGGAGAAAATTTTTTTAATGGGCGGGGACTGTTGGCCGAGACACCTTGTCGAATCTCTTATTGGCTCGAGGATTTGGGAGCGGGGCTTGTGACTGTGATTAGACGGTATAAATGGTATTGAAATGACTCGACGGACACCGCCTCCTAGGTATAGATTCGCCAAAGGGGCGGAGCTTATGGGCCCCGATGCCCTTCTTTTACAATACAATTTCAAATGCATATAATTTATACAATCTAAAGTTCTGAATTGATCATAAAAATGTACACCATCGTAATAAAGAATTTTATTGAATATTATAAATCGTAAATGATTTTAAATAAAATACATAGAAACGTCACTGCACTTTATCAGTCTGTTAGCACCGTCATAAATCAGTGAATATTCGAGTCTCATTAATCAGGAAATTAAAACGCAGTGACGCTCGAGTGCCGGTCGGTTAATTGCCAGTTGGAAATTGATATTTCACTGGAATATAATCGGTGTCGCGAGCGATTGACCGAGGAGTTGGCTCGAAATCACGATCGCAGTTCCGTGGGACAGGCACGAAGTAATCGAAGCACGTGTGAGCGGCCAGTGTCGAGAATCCCAACGAGCTTTCGCTAACTGTAAAACCGAGCACTCTTTTTCTTTGGACTCGCTGTTCGCCGGGCCACGATCGTCGACGGTGTCGTATCTAACGATCGGTCGGTATCTAGAGTTCAAAACAATTTCAGTTTGCTCCGATGCTCGTGGAAAAATCGCTATCGGTTCGAGTTTCGAGATTAGCTACAAACTCGCCAAGGTAAACGGTTGGAGAAATCTAGCGGGGACTTCGCGCTAAGTCGTAAAAGCGGAAATAAAATGAGCAAAGAGACTCGCCAGTCGACGAAACGATCGTTCCGAGTCGTGTCGCGACGACAAACCGAAGATTATTTATTTTCCACGGATATTACAAAATTCTTCGACGCGAGAGCTGACTTAACGATCTTGGTGACGTTACGGTATGTCGCAGACAGGTGGACTATAGTTCGTTCCGAGTGATTATAATTAGGTATCGCCTGCTGTCAAGCGAATAGGACATTTTCGATGCAATTTTATCCGGAGAATCCGATAAGCGCCTCGAAAAGGACCTATTTCGCTAAGTTACTGGAAATATTTACTTCGAAAACATATTTTAAGGTCACACATCCCGGGGATGTGAATGGAAAGGACCGTATGGAACACCATTGCTAAGGACTGATAAAAATTCGATATACTTTGGAGGGAAATTAGATAAAATAATAGAGGGAACGGGGCAGCAAGATCGACAGGCGAGTCGATGCCGTCAGCTAGCCGGCCGAGCTTCTTAGAAAGCTGTTAACATGCGAATAGCGTGGTCGTGGACGGCAGAACGACACCCGCGAAGACGAGCAGCAGCACGGGAAATTCGTCACGTAAATGCCGGACAATGACTCTATGCTGGCAGCGATCGAAAGAGCGAGTCGCCAAGGTATCCGTTAGCTCGCCACCATGAAAAAAACCGCGGATCACCTACCGCACAGCTCGGGCAACTTTAATGCAGCTGGATGCCTAACAACGTTTTGCGTTTTTTATCCCGCGGACGATCGATTCGCGGAAATCTTCTGCTCTTGCCATTCGACGCGACAGGAAACTTTTTGTTAATAACGTAATGGCGGTGATGGCTCGACCGGTCAGATTGTTCCAACGAATTCTGTAACACAGGGTTACTGCTTGCTACCGAGCGTTCCGAGGTCAAATTGTGAATTTTCCAAACGTGATCTTGAGGTTTCTACGGAAGTTGAATTTTCGATTTTTCGTCCGAAGTGAAAGTGAACGGGGCCGAATGTCGAGCAGCGATCGCGAAAGAATTTCGTGCGATAATTTCCGGCGGCGGAAGATCGACGTTGCCGATAATGCCAGTGCGAGAAGGTGTCGGCCCACCTTTCACTCGCGAGCGTGCGACTGGGCCGCTTTTCGTCCACCGCAGGTGCTAATTACCGCGCGAGAACGAAGATCCGCGCAGCCAGATATCAACGGGTAAAAGTTTCCTCTTTCCGGATCGAGGATCGCGGATCGAACGAAACACCCAGCGGCCAGCCGCTTCCGCGTGCTATGTCGTAACCGGTGACCTTGAGACTGCCAAATTGCTAGTGGACTTCCGGGCCAGAGGGTCCTTGAAGTTAACGAGGCTTCGATCTTCCGTTAAACGGTTCAAGTTATTTTTCGAGTGGACATAGGTGGTGGGATGATCGGCGGTGGCCGGGTCTACTTTGACCCACAGTATGAAAAGCATCGTTTAACTGTTCCTATCCGTATCCAACGTCTAACACGTACAAAAGAGGGTATTCGGTTTGACGATCGAAGACACTGTTTGGAGATTAGGGTGACGATAATTGTCAGCCAGTAGTATAGATAGTGCCCGTGTGGATTGTAGGAGTCGAGTGGTACGTAGAGCAGATAACGTTCCATGTGTTCGAGTAGTATACTTGATGATGTATTGTTCTGATCTGATGGTAAGTGGACTAGATGGGTCACCCACTCGAGTCTCCAATTATTTCATCGAGTTGTATGTATAAAAAAAATATTTCATATTTTGAAAATAAAAACTCCCACCAATGAATCTTCGACACAGATCCGTTTTTGAATTTTCGTCGCCGACGCAACGGGCCAAAACTTAATTCGCGTGGTCGGGACCACGCCCCCGGATCGCGGCCACGCCCACTAAAAATTGTAAACCACGTACCTCGTGTATGTAGAGCAGGGAATCCCGCTTAGCGCCGAGCAGATGAGCCTCGAAGAAACAGAAGTACTCTAACCGGTCGATCGTCTAGAATTATTAAGCGTTCGGCACTTCCGTTCCTCGCGATCCTCTTCTCTCTATTCTCCCTCTCCCCTCTTTCTCTCTCTCTCTCTCCAGCAAGTGCACAATGCACACTCGTTCAACAATACTCCTTACGTGTGCGTGGTATGCAAATGTTAATTGCTCTCCTCGTACTCGTATCGTTCGTCGGCCAATCCCCGGCGTGTTACGTTATGCTCGTTATACATAAATTATCGTTAATATTAATTATTATAAATATATCTGTGTCTGCAGGTACTTCGCTGTCCTGGTTCGTAGAGTTAATTCGAAGAGGCTGTGTTTCTTGTGGATGATCGGATCTCTTCGGATAGGTGGGTTCGAAAAAGAAAATTGGGCGGGGCGTAGGTAAAGGGCGGGGCCAAGGGGGCGGGGCTTACAGTTGTCGACAAGATGATTCCTGATCGAATCTCTGTCCCCGGACAAAGATATCCCCTCTCTGTGTGTCGAGATGCTTTTCGATTGATGTTCAAACCTGAATGAAACGCTCGTCTCGCTCGCGTACAGATAACTGCCCGCCCGCATATATAGAGGGAGACAGACTGCGTGGCTGGTTCCTCGAGCATATAATAAACTCTGTATGCGTGTGTGTGTGTGTCTCTCTCGTTGATAGATATATCATAAACGCTCTCTGCTCTGAGTATATATATATATAATATTTCTATATAATATATATATATATATATATAGATTTTTATATATATATTTATATAACGGTTGTTTATTATTAATAATAATAATAATAATAATAATATTTTTGTGTTATTACTTTATCGTTTAGCTTATTATTTTTTTTTTTTGTTTGTTTGTTTGTTTGTTTGTATAGTTACGTTTCTTTCGGAGGAGTCTAGGCACTATTGCGCTGCGAAAAAAGAGGTTTAAGTTTGAAGGTACTTGTTCGTACGAGGTATATGTTCTCAAGGTAGAAGTTTTGAAACGTTCGAACGTTTGCGGAGCGTTCTCTTCGTCTCTCCCGGCGAACGCCAAAAGGGGAAAAGGGACTGTGTGTTTTCTTCCTCAAGGTTCCGTTTTTTTTCGTCGGTCTATCCTCGCCACTCTCAGCCGGACGAGGACCGTCGTTCTTCACCTTCTTCGTGGTGAGAGTTGTGCCGCGCGTGTCTTTCTCGATCCCCCCTTCAGTTGCTCGCCTTCTCTCCTTTCTTCTTTTCTTCTTTCTTCGCTTCTTCCTCTTCTTCGTCTTGTTGCTTTCCTTCGTCTCCCTGTTTCTATTCCTCCTCCTCCTCTTCTTCTTCTTCTTCTTCTTCTTCCGGCTTCGCCTCTTCGTTTTCTTCTGAATGGTGAGCCTTTCACTTGACGATCGATGGCAAGGCCCTCTCCGCCACGGTAGGGTCTCTCACGGAAGGTCAGAAGTCGTTATCACCTACTCGAGCTACCCCGCTTGCCAACCACATCGCCCTCCGCGCTGCTGCCGCCCGCCTCCCCTCGACGATCTACCAACACCACCATCTAGAAACAGAGAAGTCGATCGTCAGTTTCGAATGATGGATTTCGAGCTGCTCTTACTCCACAATAATTCTCCAGTTGCGAATATACTAAGGATTTTATGTATTTATAACATACAGTAAACGCTTGATTCTTGTCCAACAGCCGTGTTTTTCATGGACAAGAATCGTGCCCAGAAGTGCTTTTTAATTTATGACTGCGTCTAGATATCGCGCCGACCGCGCCGAGCGAGACTTCTTTCCGATGCGCTGTCCTTCTTTGCGACCGAAACTTTCACCGTCGATTAAACCACTAAATACAATTGAAACTATATCGTGTTTGGTGTCTTTTTAATCAGAAAAATGCCAGAAATAAGGTAGCGAAAGTCCCATAAACAAATAATGAAAATTAAGAGATTTGTAAAATCGATTCCTCGAGTCAATGTCGTGGTGTTCACACCGATATACCCGAGCCGACATCAATCGTCGCCTTTTCATGGACAGGAATCGTGCCCACGCTCTAGACAAGAATCAAGCGTTTACTGTATTATGTATTTTCACTTTATGAATTCCAACATTTAGTAAGTTCGTAAATGAAATAAGTAAGTGCAACCAATCAACCCCGTACATTACTTTTGATTTAACTATAATAAAAGAGAAACGGGTATTTGGGCACCGCCAAATGAAATTAATTAAGACCGCCACCAGAATGGCGAAAATTGCAAATGGCGGTCGCAGACGGCGTCGCGTGCGTGCTACAAGTGAATTTCCACCATTTTCGCGAGCCGGTGGGGAATAAAACGGAGGTGGAGACGTAATATCTTTCGAAATGGAATGGCCGTGTTTGCCGGTGGATCGCGACGAATGCGAATGCATTTCTCTCCGCGCAGCCAGAAAATTCATTTCCACGAATACGTTATTCGCCCTCCGCGTACTGGCACGCCGCGCCGTCTGAGAGTTCCAAACGATCATCGCGCACGTGAAAACGCGAGACGAACCCCGCGGAATTTATAAGCGGCAACAGTTGCGACGAGTTTAAATTACCGAATTTCCCGCCCTTGCTCCTGACACTGTCGAGAACCTCGAATCTGCACTGCCTTGCGAGTATGCGCTACGCATCCCAAACGTTCACACGAAGTATATAATAATCTGGTTGAGACGCTGCAGCGCTGTTTTAAAAATAAGAATTTATTTTCGGTGAAATTCATATTTATGAATTTAATTTGAACTAATACAATATAAATGAATGCATAAAGAATAATATATTAATACATCAATTTAAATCGAATTTATAAAACTAAATGATATGTTCGGATGTATGAAATTCTGAATTGATGTAAAAATAACATTGACCAATTAAAAAATTTTCAACGGTTTGAAGGGGCTCGAAATTTTCAAAAGATTTAAACGCAGCTAAACTTGCGTGGTGAAATTCGCACGAACGACAACAATACCCAAAAAACCCTCGCGCACTCGGTATATATATATGTATCTGTATACCTTACGCAACAGCATTATTCAACAGCGTCCGCTGCAGAACGCACAGAAAAACCTGTCAGACGACTTTTACTACGCTCGCGAATAGCGTCGACATCGCGGGATATCGTTCTATAAATATCGGTGGTCGAATAAAAATATTTAGCAACAAACTCGCAATAAACAAAGTCTATTTTCGCTGCGCGTCGCGACTCGCGCTCGCCTAAACGCAATCGAACAGTATGCTGACTCACGTGAGTACACTCAACTCGGTGTGAGTACACTCAACTCGGTGTGAGTACACTGTTGTTCAAAAGTCCGTATAGTCATTTTCTTAAATGCAATTATCTGAAAATAGTTATCTAAACAGACGTCACTAGCGATTTTCAATAAATTGTATTAATCGTTCATTGTATTTAACGAATGGTTACGTTTTATCAATAATTAGATTAAATATAACAATTGGAACGTTTTGAACGGCACTGTATCCGCAGCTACAGGTTTTTCCAAAAATCGGGTCTCCGTGTAAACAGTGTTCCAGCTGGGCGGGAAAGACTGCAGTGCCATGAACATCCAGTGTTTTATTTATGATTTTTAAAGACCTTCCATTAAAGTCAGCGTGGGGTTCGAGACGTCGAGACCGGCAATAAACTGGACTCATAGTGCAAACATCGAACTGCACCGAGCAAATGAGCAGCAGACCTTCTAAATCGGTCTTCGCCGTATATGGCGCCCTTTACGAGGTTCCATCAACGCGCCATGTTGGGCTCCCATTGGAAACTTTGTAATACATTGCTTGGCTACAGGGTGGTCCAAAACACTAACGAAAACTTTTACACATTTCATTTCTCTGGAATAATTTTTATTTTTGTATAAAACTTGAAACACCCTGTACATTTCTTCAATTGCAAAGAAACACCTGGACGGTAGCAAACATCTATGAAAAATTGGATAAATCGAATTTTCTATGTTAAATCATGTTCATTCGCGGATCTTAAACATTTTGAAACACCCTGTACATATCATCCTCTTAAAAAATGTCTAGACTGTATCGGAAACATCTATAAAATCGAATAAATCAACTTTCCTTGATCGAGTCGGATCAACTTTCGCGTCTCATCAATTTTGAAACACCCTGTATAAGCGTTCCTCTTGAAAAGTGACGAGACGGTATCAGTGACGGAGAAAAAATGAAATAAATCAATTTCCCAGCTGTACACGGAATTTTGCTTTACATGCTACCAATTTTGAATCACTCTGTATGAAACCGTCGATTAAAAACTTCAGCAGGCCGCAGCAAACGTACGAAACAGGCCAGCTAAATCGAATTTCCTCCGTTAAATAGAACTGGCGACGGTCCGTGCGACAGGACTTGCCATACCGGTGATAAATGGCAATAATTATTGTCCGGGGGACAACACGACGACACGGGGCGCGCTGTCTCTCTCTCTCTCTCTCTCCTCTCTCTCTCTCTCTCTCCTCTCTCTCTCTCTCTCTCTCTCTCTCTCTCTGCCTCTCTCTCTCTCTCTCTGTCGAGTCAACCCATAAATAGAAGGGTAAACACCCTATAAATCAGCGTCGGTGGCCCCGATCGAGCGGGCAAAAGGTAAACGGGGAGGGCTCCGTTTTCGTGCTCGACGGCCCTGAACGCGTCAGAGGAAAAACGAGTCGGTGCGTGTGCCCGACCGGGAGGAGGGTTTCACGGTGTTTTTCATTTCACCCTTCAATCGTGCGTGCGTGCGTGCCTGCGTGCCTGCGTGCATGCGCGGGCGCATACATTTCTGCGTGGCCAGCTCACACACACGCAGAAAAGGAACATTGCGCGACGCAGCCCCGCCACGCATGCGAACAAGCCGTGAAACGGGAGACAATGGCGGCCCTGGACCTACGTCAACGCGAAATTAAACCAGGCTGATGGAATGGGATCTCTACACCGACGCGCCCGCCGTTGCCATAGGGGGCCACTCTCTTTCCACACCGCGATTACATTGTGGACACTGAGACCCGGTCGCCTTTGTGCCACAGATTATGTTCCTTCAATGAAATCTGCCGCTCCACAGACACCGGGATTGTCCTTTTGTGAATTCGTGCTGTTTTAGATCGATGGAGGTTTCGGTTAGGTTCGGGGTTCTCCTTGTTGATGTCCATGTTTCTTAAGAAGAAATATTTTTCGTACTGTTTCGCAGCTGTATTTATGTATTTTGAAACGCCCTGTATAGTACAAGTCTTCCTTTCCTGGTTAGAATGACTGTTTATTGGAACCTTAGACCAAATATACCTACATATAGACACGGCGTACATAATTTTCCGTGTCCGAAAGATGAAATCAGCTGAAAGACACTGTGACGTCACATTTGTACAAGCTATGCTCATCGACAGTGTCCACGCTTGGCTTACATGGGGAGAGGGGGGTCAGCGGGTGCGCCATGTACACAGTACATGGAAAGAAATTATCTTAAGACTTATCTTGTGACGTCACAGTGTCCCATCATCTTTCGGACACTGAATTCTCGGTTTTCCTATACACATACCTATGCCGGGTCTATTAGTATATGTATATGGTCTAAGATTGGAACGAACATTTTTCGTATTCTTTCAGAGCTGTGTTCGCGTAGTTTGATATATTCTGTGTTTTGTTAGAATTCATTTTTATCGAAGGGAAAAATTTTTGAACGTATCGGAGCATGGTAAATTTGAAATTTATATTTAAACGCACCGTGTGTGTCCCGCATATGGCCGGATATGCTGAAGCTTTGGCGACTAATTTTGGAACGGCCTGTAGGACAGGCGATTTAAACAATATTTTGTTTATATTTTTAAAAGTTTGATACTGTAGCGCCTACCAGGAAAACCATTAGCATATACCGCGGCTTCGACCACAGATTTTGAAACGGCCTGTAGAACAGGGAGCACGAGATGAACCTTCGGGGGCCCGAGTCTGAATTACTAAAATCGTGGCTCGACGGTAGAACAATGGGCGAAATGATGGGCGCGCAGGTAGCTAACGTTAAAGATTCGCGTTTCAAGCCATGGTATCGATCCTATCGGGGGTCGTTCGATCCCGCCGCCGCGCCGGTCGGCCTGGGGTTTTAATAAAGCCGCTGGTAATTTATTCGCGGCGTGGCGGGTGAATTACCTACCGGCGATATTCGGCTGTGCCGCCTCTCTATAGGGACATTCGTTCTCGCGAGCCCTGCGATCTTCCACGGCGATCTTCCGCAATAATTTCAGAAGCCCGGTTATCCGGACTCGCCCCGTCCCGTAGATTCTACGAGATTCGATCTAAATGCAAGCGATGAGGGGGTAGGGCACGGTTGTCTCTCCCGAAGAGAAGGAGAAAGATAGCGTGAGAAAATGTACGGGGAAAAATTTGTCCACCCTTCTTTCGCATACCCCTACCGTTCCTCGCGCGTAGTATATACATATCTGTGAAACTGATCCGAGCCTGAGGAATTTACCGGAATTCATGGTCTATCATCTTGGGCTTCATGGGGATTCTGCAAAGTAGCTACGAGGCTCGCATAACTTCTTGAAGGATTTCTTTTGGCTGGGAGATATGTACACCATTTTAGTAATAAATTATGTGTTAAAATTGGTAGGGAATGGTGAAGCTTTTAACATTCCGAATGTGGGAAAGGATATTTAATTTAATTTAATTATTCACTTTCAAGTAAGAAAAGGTTTCTATTTGCCCAAATAGCGGCAATATTGGAACATTTTAGTAATAAATTATGTGTTAAAATTGGTAGGGAATGGTGAAGCTTTTAACATTCCGAATGTGGGAAAGGCTATTTAATCTAATTTAATTATTCACTTTCAAGTAAAACAAGGTTTCTATTTGCCCAAATAGCGGCAATATTGGAACCCCTGACAACCTTAGAAATCTAACACTTCTGATTTAGTAAAAAACAATGGATTTGGAGTAAAACACAGTTTGCAATAGCGATCGAACGATAATTAATTCTGGCCGATCACCGAGCATTGTTCAATGCGAATGCAGCGAGAGCCCGTAGGGAGGGAAAGCGAGAGGGGTCCGCGGACGAAGATAGAGGGAGAAAGATGGCGGAAGGAAGAGGGCCGCCAGGTATCGTAATACAATACTATTAGTTGAACTTGAGCTACTTATGAATGACCTTGTCTGGTTCAGACACACGAACGGTTGCGTCGGCGGTGTCCTTTGTTGTCGGTGTGCGTGACTATGCGTCCTGTGCGTTGTGTGTTGTGGCTGTCGAGCTCATTGTTTTTTGTTTCGTGCGGCCGTGTATCAGTACACCGAGCCGGGTATCGCAACACCAAAGCCTGTTTCGTCTGGTTCGAAACGTTGTCACTGTTGCAAAATAGAGGTGTTGCGTTTCGCTCGCGTTGCATGACGCTCAACGGCCACTCTACGGTACCATAATCTCCTGCGAGCTCACCCTTTACTCATTCAAAAGGATTATATACATTTCCAAGAATATTCTCTTCGGAGATCCTCCACAGATCATTTTCTCCAAATTCGTTAACAATACTTTTATGTTTTTAACGATTTCTTCGTGAAAAATTTCTTTTCGCTGTATTATTCAAATGAATTTTTTCTATCTAATTGGTCTTTCCTTACAGTTTCTTTAATCCAGTTAGAGACCTATCGTACCAATTATAACAATATCTAACAATTTTCGATGGTAAATTTTCACTGGTAATTAACGAACGTATTTCCACTTAGCAATTTTTCATAAAAGGAGCGTTTTCCGGTTGGCGAACGAAAACGAACGGAGCTAGAAAGTTTATCGGAGATTTTCTGGAGCAAGTAAACAGGTTCGCTTTCGTGCGACCAGCCATGGTCAAGGCTGAGCGCTATTACGCTCCCGTTCACTGCCTGCAAATTACTATCTTTTCCCGTTTTTTTTTCTTCCCTCCCCTCTCTACTCGTTCCTTTTTTTTTCGTTCTTGTTTTTTTTTTTGTTTTTGTTCACAGAAATCCTATTTCGCGACCGTGTCATTGGCATCGCGAACCTTTTACGTACCCGTAATCGTGCACGCTCTCATTGTCCTCGTCAAAACTATATTTCGTGAGAAAGCTCGCCAAACGGAAAAACGCAGCCTCGAAAAATAAACAGCAAGAAGAAAAAGCGTTCAGTGGCCCGACAAGATGCATTCACTGCACTGCTGAACCGAGCGTGTTTCCTTTCTTAATGCTATTGCATTTCTTTTCGATTAACAATCTCTTTTGGACATTTCTTTAGAGTAGAAAAATTTGAAAATACATATTTCAGCTTAAGGTACAAACTAGGATTCGTGATGTTAAAAATATTAGAATGTACAATAATTAAGATAAGAATGTAATTCATTGTATTTTATTAATTAACAATTAATTACGGATAAATTTCTTAACACCGATCGCAAGCTATTGAAACGAAACATCAGGCTCGTTTGAGAACAAATTAGGATCATAATTACCAGGCAGCCGGATATGTTCACGGAAATTCAATTATGCAAATGGAACTCGTTACTTACAATAATGGCTCGACCAGATATTTTTAATGTTTTTGTTTTGTTACGTTTCGCTAATCACTAGCGCGGAAAAGCTTGAAAAATTTCCATTTTACCTCGATTCCGTGGAAACTGTTCGGCGAGAAAATGAGCTTCTAACGGATGTCGAAAATGTCAAATAACAGCAACCCTTGAGATAATACAACCCCTATTAACGAAGTCCATTTTTAAGGTCACTTTGTGGATATTGTCAGGCTTTCAACCTAGTATTTTTTAAATATTTTTAATATTGCCAATTAACATTTCAAAAATATTTTTTAATAGGAAAAATAAATTCTCAAATATTTTGTTCGCCTCAAAGGACTTATCAATTGTCCGATAAAAATCGTGAAAATTCTTGCCTGGTCATAAACTGCTGTAAATGCTGGATCACCGAGAGAAGAAACGTTCACGATCCATAGATCGAAAGTCACTCGACTGCGTGGCGAGTTCGCAGCCGCGTAAATATTTATCGAGACACGAGGGGTCACTCGGCGGAAGTGGTAACATCGGTGTTGGTATAGGTCAGTTTATTTTCGAACGGAATACATTATCGATCGTGGCCCGTTAATCGTATGTGTACGCGGCGCGCGGGCAGGAACACAGGCGCGGGTCTGCACTCACGCAGCTCTCGTACCTTTTTCCCTTTCCGAGCAGAAGTTGCTCGACACGACGCGACGCGACGCGACGCGACGCAAGAAACATGTAGGGACTTTTTTATTTATGAATAATTATGCTGGGAAAATTTACAGGAGGTCAAACAGGCATCTCGTTGGAAATTGTCGACGAAACATGCGACGGTTAAGAAATTGTTTTCGCGAAACTAGTTAACATACGAAAACCAAAGTTTGTGGAATTGTCCGACAATCTTCATAACTGTGAATTTCATTATGTAAAAATATGGACAATGTCCAAAGTTACAGTGGTTTAGCCAGAGCCCCTCGCAGAAGATTGCGAAATAACGTCGATATTCAAGAAATTTTTTAAACAAAACTAATCGATATGTATATATCGAATTCAAACTTTGGTGGTTTATTTATCAGTCTTCGGAGAGCATGTAGGAATTTTTTCATATCAAACACACGGACGCGTGAAGCGGTAAAACGTGTCCACAGTTCCTAGTGCACGGCAGCCGGGAATGTGCATCGCTGGCTGTAAGGACAAGCGACGGGGACAATAGCTGAGGATGCATTTTTGTCCGACGTGTGCACCGTGAATCCCTAATAGGCTATGGGAGTGGTCTCGTTCGACATATCGCCGTAAACGCGCGCCACGTTCACGCTTTCTCCGGACTCGCCTCGAGAACACCTGTTACCATAAGTACCAATCCGAGTTATCAATCAACGTGTCCGAAAGACGATTTACCTGTCAGTCCGTCAAAAATTCGATATTCGAGCCTGGTCAATTGCCATTCGGATACCAGCCCAGAAATGCCAATCATTTCCTTAGAAAGATTATTTCACAATTTTCTAACGCAATCTATTCGGCAAAAAACTTAACCAATTGTGTTATTATACTTGTCTCGACACCGGCTACGATATTATACAATTAAAAATATGTGCTGTCGTTCGAAAACCGTCGATGACCTTCAAATGACCTTGGAATGAAAATCGAGGAGAAAATTCTGATCGTCTCATTGGATATTATAATTATTGTTCTTGGACACTTTACTATACATTTAATACCTACAGATTGGTGTTTTATTATTTCAGTGAAATTATAGATAAATTTTTATTTTTAATTGAAAATTCTGGTCGGCTCATTGGATGTTATAATTATTGTTCTTGGACACTCTACTATACATTTAATACCTACAGATTGGTGTTTTATTATTTCAGTGAAATTATAGATAAATTTTTATTGTTAATTGAATTGTTTAATTAACTGATTATTAAATTTCGTTTTAATTGAATTCTAGAACCGTTAAGATAAACCTAATAGCACCTAAATAATAGTTGTTAATTTGATTTTGCAAAATGGTCCTAGTTTTTTTAGTCACCCTGTATAAAGTCGTTAAAATGGCAGTGGTGCGATTCTACCGAGTCTGCTCGACTAATGCGTAGACGTTCCAGATCCCGAAGGGCTTCCATCTGCCAGGGAAAAGTTCTAAATCCTGCGGACTGTGTTGTCTGTCTGTGCACGTGTGAGTTATTCCACTTGTTAGTCATACAAACTGAACCTGCCTCTAATAACTGACCATTTTGAGAAAGTCATTTGCTACCAATTAATTCGGTGCCGAAGCGATAATACTTCATTACAAAGTAAAATAAATTTTCATGATCTGTGGCCGTATACAAACGTCTCGTACTACTTTGGATGTTTTCCTGATCCAGGCAGCTGCAAATGACAAATAGATTTTGTCTGTACACGAGTGGCTTATTTTACTCGAAAGGTCTATTGACCCAGTTTTAAATAACGAGACATTTACTAACGGATTACGAATGTTGTATTATTAATAACGTCTATATATTACTATGAGGACATCTATTTTTCTGTTTTTTCTTGACAATCTGTACAAACTATAAATATATAAAGAACCACGGTCTATTAATAATGCTCAAAGGGTACTTAGTTTATTTAGAATCCGATAGAACCCTTATTGCAATAAATAATAAAAAGCTAGACTATAATAATCATCCATATTTTAAAGAATTTCAGAATGAGTGTTAGCAAAATTGTTATAACTATCGATAGTCCTGCTTGAAAAAATTACTGCACATATTCTACACATAACTAAGTAACACAACGGAGTTCCAATCTTATATGTATATGTCAATTATGTTCGTTTATAAAAATTCTTACCTATCCCATCGTTTTATAACTATTTCCAAGAAGTTGCTCTATTAAAGATTCTGTAACTTCAGACAGCGCGAGTATTTCTTCGTTAGAAAATTTACATACATGCTACAAGGATTGATAAACAATCCCACAAAGTTTCAATTTTCTGCGTCAGCCGGTTCCGTGTGTAGAAAAATTACCGTACCGGTCGGGTCATTCGTCGACATTCAAAGCAGGCGCTGGAATCGGGAAGAGAAATTGCCGGTGGCACGCGTTGGCCATTGAAAGAAAGAAAAAATTGCAAGTTCGCGGCGTACACAGGTGGAGAGAAGGAGAGGCGCACAGGTGCAAGGATCAATATTGGCATTAGTCTGGGCTAGATGTTTCCCGGCCGACGGCGGCGAGTCACGAGTGTAAAGGTTAGCCGGGCTTATCTCACGCGAATGCCGCGTTAATAATTCGCGCTGCCCGCGTTGTTTAACTGGAACAGCCGAGTCGATTTTCGGATTCCTGACTCACCGAATCGCGGTAATTTAACGATCGGACCTGGCGATAGTCCGGCCATCTACGGTTATTATATTCCACTCTGGATCTACGGGCTGTGGAAACGTTCCCGAGGATTTCGATCGCTGTAGACGAACACGATCGAGCTTGGAGATCGTACAAATATGACAAAACCTTGTTCATAGCTTAAATAAACTTGGAATAATGTTATCGGCGCCACGGTTCGATCAAATTCTACATTAAATAGCTGTATTGTAGTAAAACTCAAAATTTAGAATTTGATCGAACCGTCGCGTCGCGCCGATAACATTATTCCAAGTTTGTTTAAACATATTTCCGATCGACAAGAATTTCTCATTTATCTTGTTCATAGCGTTAGTGAAACTTATGCACCACGTCCCGATTCCAGACTACAAAATTTTAATCGAGAACAATCGAGTTCGAGGTGTAAGAACGTAAAATTTCAAATTTAATTCGATCAAGATTCAATTAAACATCGAAGACTTTCATTAAGAACCACTGGTCTAGGTAATAGGGTGTGAAATTAAAAAATCGAACATTCCCATCCAATGGAAATTTGATCGAAGTCTACAAGAAGTGAACCGAAAGGTTTCTGAAAATGAAATTTTATAGAGCTCCAGGTTGAGAACCACTATCACTGTCAGAGTCAGACGTTCCAAGGAACTCTCGGTATGATGGTGGTGGTGGTGACGGTGGGGGTGCAATGTTTTCAGCTCGGTCAGTAGTGTCAAGGGAAAGCGCCCATAATGCAATCCCGGGATGCACTATCTCTTGCAAAAACATCCGCTCGACATCGGGACTAGACGCGATGTACTCGAGCAACTCGCGAATCAAAACAGAGTTACCAACTTGCAAATAACCTGATCGTTCTCAACAATCGTTTATCGACTCTCCACTCACGTTGAAAAACACGGATACAATTAAGTTACAATTATTCAATTGGAATTGAACCATCTCGACATCTCAAGAACTCGATCAATCGATCCAAAATTTACCGTGTAACACGCATCAAACTGTATGACAAATTATAAATCGCTACATGAATTTGCCAATACCACGCATACAAGTGGTCGATGCTACGTGATTAATTTATTAAAAAAAAACTTGTACGATGAAGAAAATTTAGGAACAAACAAGACAATGCAAAAGTGATGTAAAATTAAAATGCACCCATTACTTTCGTCAATATTCAACGGATGTTCAAAGTTTCCGATTTCAATAAGAGGCGCTTTCGGAAATCTTGTACGCCGAGTCGCGAGTCGCTCGAAGCCCCCACTAGTCTCTCTTACGCCGCGGACTCGGTCACTCGCACTGCTCGGAGTGTGTCGGCCTGTGTGCACTGGTCGTTCGGCCTCGTGTTGCGTGCACACCAACGCGACGGACAGACGGACGGACGGACGGACGGACGGATGGACGGACGGACGGACGTACGGCCGCACGAGCCGCCGCGAAGTAAGTAACAGAGAAGTATGTAGTCGTAGTCTTCGTCGTAGTCTTCGTCGTCTTTGCGGCTGTATATGTGGGCTAAAAATGATACGCTGGCTGAGGTGACGTCATGCGAAGTTAGGCCGTCTGCCGACAACTGCACTGGCTGCAGCTTCGCAGTTGTTATGGCGATGCACGCGCCGCGAATCTTTCTCTTTGCTGGTTCTTCGACACCGAGAAAACGACATCATCGTGCTTGTGTCTATGACTGTGTAAGACTGTCCACGATCCGTCTCTCTAACCGTCTATGACGGCTGTCTATGATCTCGTTCAGATTCATTGCGATTTCGCTGTCCGGCAGCGTCGCTGTCAAGGACGAATTCTTTAGCGTTCCCTCACGAACAGCTTTTTTGCCAGGCGCACTCTCGTTCCCGTTGACCTCGCAGACGCGTCTGACCCGCTTCGTCCTGTCAACGATGTCTCTCCTACAAGAGCGGCCAAGCTCTGATCTAGCTCCCGCTGCTCCAGAACTAGACCCTAGCGCAACGCGATTGCTATGGGCTAGGTCCAGGCATATGGTTCTACGGCTGCGTGTGCGACGGGGTTTTTTGGAGACCGGAGAACTCTGGTTCGCTGCCGAAGCTGCGCTTCTTTCGTTTTCTTTTGGGGATTTTCTGGGGGTTAGAGAGACCCGAGCGTAGCGCGGTTTGTAACTAGATATGCTGTTGGTACAGCGAGAACTCTAAGTTAGAGGCAGTCGTACAGTTCATTTTACACTGGGTTAGGTAACTGCACCAGTGAATGAACATTTAAGAAATTGTTCAGTAAGATATTTTATTAAAAAAAAAATATGTGAATCAAAGGAATCTCATATATGCCAAATGGCTCCCTATACTTCATTTGTCAAAACTAAATGAACGCAAATAAAATGAAATTATTATTATTTGTCTTTATTAAACGTTAAATAAAAAATATAAAAAATACCAGTCAATGAACACTACACAATTTACAACGCTACTACTAATTTGTTGAAATATACAAAAGCGTTCGTTTACTGGTGCCCGTTTATTCACTGGTGCAGTTACCCTACATACATGGATTTTATTACTTGCAGAACGTTTATGACGATTAATCGAAAGCCAAAAAATAGTGTGAATCCGTATTATTCCGGGAACCAGGTAAACTCCAGAACTCGATACAATTCTAGCGTGCTCGATACGCGAATCCATCGTCGACTAATTAATTTATTTTAATGTTTGAATTCTCCACGGTGCTCAACCGCAACGAGCAAATACTTTCCAGGAAACTTTCTCAACGCAATCGATGGTTCTCGCAGTGCAATATCGAATACATTTCCAGACGCGACGGAGTTAATGAGCCGGCGGGTGTCCGTCGATGGCAGCGTAGTAATCTCCCGTTTCCCGCGAGAGCCTCGCAACGCGCAGAAATGCCCCCGGAGCCCCGTTGGCCATTATTATCAAACGAGTGTTAAAAATGAGCCGAGAGATGTGTTATGCAGCTGGCTGAAAGGGGTACATTATTCATTTGATCTCTCCGGCAGCCTTGACGCGGCGGCGCGCAGTCAGCTGATGTGCCGATCAACTCTGATATTCATGGTGCCACTGGAGCAGAATTTATATTCCGCCGACAGATCCAACGAGAAACTGTGACTGCTCGAATGGAAAACAGAACGGCCGATTATGCGATTCGCAGCGAAACACCGCTCTTCGAACAATACCGAACTCGATAAAATTGTAAGACTTTTCGAATTGCCCCCTCTCCTTCCCCAAGCTTTCGGCACCTGTTACATATATATATATATACATCGAAACGAGTAGCTTGTTCTACTCGTTTCGATGTGTTGAATACGTACATTAGAAATTACAAGTTACAGATAAATATGCAAAAAACTTTTTTTATATCGAATAAAAATAAAGCTTGGGGAAATTGTAAAGTTTCAAATCATTACAGTTTACTCAGTTCACTCGTCATCGGCATGGAACCAACATGTGGTTTAACAACTCTTATGAGTATATATTAAAAATTTTTTAGTTAAGCAAGTATGTTTATTCTTTCTCTTTCTTTTTGTTTTCTGTTCCTACAATTTGGCTCGACTGTTTTAGTCAACCATATATTAATCAATGGGTAATAAAAAAAATTTTTTACAGACGTAATTACAACAAAATTATTTCTTGAAAATGATCTTTTAGATCGAAACGTCGAAAATTGGTTGATGTAACAATTTGCAAAATCGTACCACGATCGTACCAGTGCGCCAATAGCATTAATTAGATTTATTCAACATTGTCGATCGAAATAAGGAAAACCGTTGAAATTGTAATGTTCAGCGAATAAAATTCTATCAATTAGCCCAGGCTTTGTTACCCGGTGAAATAAAGCTACCAGCAAACAGTAAAATGTTACGAGACCATTTTTAATTGGAACAACCACTGCAGAGACCGATCGTAATTACCTTTTGTTTATTAAATTGCTCGGTATTTTTGGTTCGAATGCCTGAAACCTGGGAATGATGCTAACGAATTGTTGGAACGAAAGTTTAGTTTTTTGGGATGGTCAAAAATGTTTTGTGCTGGTGTGTATTGATGTTGTCGGTAAATATTGGGCAGTCGGTTTTTTACTGTTGTTTGAGAGCTGTTTTGCGATTGATCTGAATGGTTTGGATTTTTTTTAATTGTTTAAAAATGAAGTTTACTCGATTGGGATGGATGTTGTTCAATTTTTATGTTTTTATGCTATCCTTGATAATTTTCAGAAACATTGTTAGTGAAATTTTTTCGGTTAAAAATAATTGCAATACGAAGTTGTGGAATAAAATAACAACAGGGTTGAAAAACTATTTCGAAAAATTGCTCGATAAAAAGAATTAAACAATCTACGACAAGAGTGAATTCTCGAGTATTGTTAAAAGGGAAATCCACTAATCGAACAAATTTAAACAATCGCTTAGGGACAATTCGATAAAGTCTGCGCCCTATTTGCGAACGCTGGTCGTCGTCGTCGTCCCAGTAAAAACACGAGGGATTTTCTCGGTCAAGCGAGCATCGTCGTTGGTAACCTCTTTAGAAGCTGTTGAGGAGGATCGTCGGGGGCCTGGTAAACGTTCGCACATTCTGCATCGGTAAATAAAACTGTCCCGAGGTCTGGTTTAGCGCCAAGCTGGTAACTCGATGAAGACGTTCACGCTCGCCGAGGCGTTCGACGGGGACGGGCCTTTTGAATTAGGCGAGCGCGAGCTCGAGCGTCGCGATTTTCCTGTGGAAACATCGCCGGAATATTCGCGGCTGAATTAATCAGTACCCGTAAATTCTTCAACGCCACCCGGCCGCCGCTAATGTCATCGGTAAATCTCATTAACGTGTCCCGAGGCATCGGAAACGACGCTCGCCCCCCCCCCCCCCCCCCGATCTCCCGGGCAATTAGGACTGATCTACAGGGACTCGTCTTAGCAATGATTTATTGCTAAATCTGGCTGACAGTAACATCGTTCTGGTATGGTAGTCGAAATGGAATAATCGATGGGAATGGATTGCGACGTTTGCTCTAAGACTCTAAGCTATACAGGGTGCGCCATCCTAAATTTATGCAATGCTATCGATTATCATTAATAATAAAAAGGAATAAATTCAGAGAGCAGCATCGTTGAACTAACAAAGTCCAAACGGATCGGACTATTTTAAAAAATATTACTAATGGAAGGACAACGTTAAAAATTTGTCTATAATAGAGGACTTGAAATAATTGTAGAGAATACATATATAGATATTGTAACACACTGGGCAAAAAATTGCCCAAGTTCCAGTTGACAGAAAGAGCAAGAATGTTTGCGTAACGTCGAGTCGAAACGGTCCCGAACATAAAATTACCCTACATTGCCACAGCTGTCGGGCTTGCTCAAAACAGTGTCTCACAGTTAACTTTATCTCCGAAGGACAAAGAAAGCCGTTGTACCGCGAATTTGCAGCGAACGGTTCGCTAAACACAACATCGACTCATCGCGGAGAGAGACATTTAGTCTGATCGATTCATGATCGTTGCATAAAGACTGCGATTGCCATTCTAAACGTAAATGTAATGTGAATCTACTCGCAACTTAATCTAAACCAACCCAAACTGAATTCAAACTAAATCAAACCAGCCCAAGCTTAGTCCGAATCAATTCAAACTCAATTCAAACGAACCCAAACCAATCTATACCAACTCAAACTCAATTCAAACGAACCCAAACCAATCTATACCAACTCAAATCAATCATGGTCCAATCTGGATCTAAGCAACGCACAGTTTGCACATGAACCTGACGAAGTAGCAAACATGACGACGATGGGGCTAGAATCGAGTTCGAAAGGATTGAAACTGGAGTAGGCTAGCGCAAGAGAGTCTCGCAAGCCGGGACCGTTTGAAGGATGAATGAGAACGATGCGTCGAGCGAAGTATGTATGATGAAAAGTGGGAGAACGAGTCTGCTTTTAGAGACCGAGGATTGACTCTTTTTTTAAACTGAAAGGTTCCTGGGGGAAGCCCCGAGAATTTCAAGCTTGAATGTGAATTTTCTAGTGGTGGAAATGAAAGTACACTTTGAATCTCGCGTCAGAACCTTTTCTAGGGGAATTCCAAAAGATTCAGAGCACACAAAATACAACGTAAACAATGACGTAAACAACAACGCGCACAATCGTTCGATGTTTACGGACAAATGTAGCATTTAGGTTAATCGTGGGAAATTTTATAGAGAGACCTGCTGGTTCAGCCAATTTTCTCCTAGGGGAATTTCAAAGCATCGAAAGCACCACAGATGCGTTAAATAGCTGTGGTATTTGCGTTGGTCATCCATAGTCTAGGGATATTTACGTTACTAACGTTGGTCATTGGTTCGGTGAATTTCCTAAGGAAAATTACTAGAACACAGGTTGGTGCGAAGGAAAGACTCGCTATCGTCACAGTCCCGAGACCCCAGCTGCAATAAAGGTCAATAACTATTTGTCTGACGACGTGCTTACGCAAGTGTCGGCTAGCTGCCAGGTATTTCTGGCTGACACGTTCCCTAGGGGTCACTAGATTAACCGAAGTACCGAGAATTAGCGTCGATTTCCTCCGGTCCAGACAGAACTCCTTGTTTCTTGCTTCATTCGACTGACTCTAATATTATTAGACAGTGGGGTGGGGGTTATCAAAAGTATTGTATTTTTCGGTAATGTATATGACGTATGTAAATTAGGAAGAAGGGGTTTCCGGTTTGCCGAGGATACCCTGTCGTCGCCCTTGTTCGATTATGTATCAAGTTAAAATCGATGTCGCGTCTAGAGATCTAAAGGGGGGTGGTGTGCGGCAATGTATGTATAGTAAATGAGGGAGACGCAGCGATCCGGCGTAATTCTCCCGTAACCGCGCGTTTACCGAGAAACGTGCGGTCAAAACACTCTCCCGTGAAATTGGGACGCGTGCCTATTTTTCGGCGCGTGACGCAATCAGTATGCACCGCGGGTGCATCTTGCCCGGCCCGGCCGGATGCTTTCCACTCGATCAGTAGCCAGCCGGACCGGGTCACCGCGGCGAACATTTAATTTTATCGTGTTCGGACACCCTGTGCCCGCCATCTTAGTGCAGACAACATGGATTAATCTTTTGAAAAATGGCTAAAAAGGCAGCATTTTTAAAAATAATTGTATCTTTATCTGCAAAATCGAAATGTGTTTTACATTTTTCATCAAATCTCACGGACTAGAGAAAAATCTTGATAAATCGATTAAGTAATTAATTCAACGATGAAAATGATTGAGAGAGGGTTGGTCGCTTACTGTTGCAACAGGGAAATTGATTAAAGTCGCAATGTGTCGTTGCATTCGATCGGATACCGTTGACCCGGCCGTGAGCAACGATGTTGCAAGCCGGGAATTAAATTTACGCGAGGCCAACCGTGTCTCACCTCCGGCCAGTGAAAACAATCACGGTCTGTTCAAACAATCCCGAACAGGTTTGTTTCCACTCGCCTTTTTACCGCCAAGAAATCCCTGGCTGAACTTGATTTCTCGGTCGACCACTAAAACTTCGTTTCACACAGCATTTTCATTTTACACCAATTCTTGGAACATCAAATACAGATTCGCCCAGCATCCTTTCTACAAATTCTTATATTCCGTTTATCGATAACCTGGTATTCAGACATAACCTCTCTGGCCGTAAAAGATTCCCTAGTCCTGCTACGTATTTCCCCTAGGCCCGAGAATTCTCGACGTTTCCCTATCGTGGCTGGAACGTCGCGTTTTAAAAGGATCTCGACGAGCGGGCTGTAATCCCTTCGGTAAAGATATGCTCGCAAATGCCTCGGTGGCCTGGTTAAAAATGCATTTCTGTACAAGAAGGGTTTCCCCGTCCCAGCAGGGGGATACCCATGCCCGGATTCAGCCAATAAACAGAGGTCGGTAATGCAGAGAGCCCGGAGACTTCGATCGGTCAAACAGAATCGAATGACAGCTAAAATATTGGAATATCGTGAAAAAAGTAAAATACACAACGACTGGCATTGGCTCAATCCCGGGTCATTACCAATCAACAGATCCTCACTAGATCCATCTTTAGCCGGAGATTCAAATGATGTAAAACTACATTGTTTATATAAATCAACCAAGTTAAAAAAATTAATTCTATGAAATTCGTGTTATTAAATGAATTAATTTTTGATGATTTAGCTAAAAGTGATATCGATAGGAACGAGTCCAAGAAAAATTAACAATCACTAATCTGGATTGAAAATCGAGTTCGCTGTACCAGTGTGTGCGCGTGCGCAACAGAGAAAATCGGCTCGGAACGATGAACCTTCCGCCGACAAATGCCAGAATCTCCGTCGAAACAGTCTTTTCCTTCTGTCGGTGTTTCGCGAAGAGTAAACACCGTTGACTAAATATTTTCCTCGGCCGTGTACTCAGTTGCATGACGAGAGAAAGAGAGGAAGGTAAACAGGTGCAGAACAATCCTGATAATTTGACGAAACACCGGCCGACAAGAGCACTTGTAATTTTCTGCGGACTTTCTGCTCGTGCCCGTCTTCCTTTGAAATTAAGCTATCCATTTCGAAAGTCTCTCGACATTAAGAGGACTTTGTACGTACGTAGGAAAAACGACTCGACGCTAAACAAATTTTTTCTTTCATGTCAAAGCCTCTTTAAACATTTTTACCACTTTCGCGAACGAGGCAAAACCATTAAAATGTTTTTTTTTACGATTTAGCTTTTTCTTAATTTATTTTGCGAAAAAATTAAAACGCTTTTCCAGACACCTTAAACCAGTCTCCTTAAATTTCGAAAAATAATAGTAATTGATTTTTAGGTGTGCTACTAAAATTGCAATAACTCCGAAGGCTGATGTTTCGTCCAGGATATGAGGACCCCTGAAAGAGGGGTACAACCGCGGAGAAATGATTTGTTCGTGGGCGTAATTCGAATACGCGGTAACAAGTACTTCCCCAGTCAATTGATTCAATTGATATAACCCCATAATGTTACGTATGTATCGCAAATACCGGACGAAAATTCGCCATTTCTTATGTTGTTTTTCGTCGAAGTTGCGTTACGCGATAGAACGTTGCGTCGCGTCGACGCGACGTGACGCGACGGTGCATTAGAGCGCTATTGTTCCCGATACAGAGAAAAAGTAATGGCCTCTCCACTCGACGGGCCATTATTCCGATTCCATTTACATTCAGGATTTCGCGTTTCGCGAAACCGCGCCGAATTAGACTTGGCCTAGTTTCGAGTTCGACAAACATTGCCCGACTTTGAATTATCGCCGCGCAACTTTCCTACTCGCTGCTTCTCCCACCCCCGCGCCACCGGCTCTCCTCCTCCCCCTGACGCCTCACGTCCCCTTCCGCTGAGAAAATGGCCCTAGGTATGCACTCTTCCGCTGCTACAAATCTTCGTCGCACAACTTTCGTACTTGGATTCAGCGGTGCTCAACGATACAAAAAGAGTCGATACATTTGAAAAATATTTAAACTATATTTCACTGCCGGTCACTTTTAATCACAAGTTGGATGGAAAAACAAGTCCTCGGTTCATGTTTTTCATAAATTCTTAACGACATTTTTATACGTTGTAAATAGAATATTTAAAATGATTTCAAATATGACCATGTATTTCATATTTATCTCAATAATAATTTGTTCACAATCAATTTCATACTTACTGTTGAAAAGCTTTATACCGAATAACAATTTCATGAAACACCGATTTCAGGAGACACATTTCAAAATTCATTGTAAACCATTTGTTAACAAGATTTGCATAGAAATGTTGTCAAATACTTTCTCTAAAATCATCGTAAAAGTTCCATTAGAATCACGCTAAAGTTTCAGAGTATAGTACCAAAAAAAATGGCACTACAGTAGGCTACGTTTAAGTGTCGCGAAAAAGTCCGCGCATAGCTAGGAGGCGCCGGTGATCGGCCGAGATTTTCTGCGACAGCGAAAACGAAACCGAGAACGCCAAAGGCTGTTTCGTTTCCTTTTTTCCCCTGTTGTTCGCGTCGGTGAGCGGCACGGTTACGTAACAGAATCGTCGGCGACGACAACGACGACGGCGGCAGAAAACTCGTCGCGGTAGAACGCGCGAGCCATGCCCGCTTATCTCGTCCCATTCTCGCGCCGCGACACGACATTGGAGGCCGTGGATGTGCACCGTGATAATGCACGCTGTTATCGGTCCCCGCGGAGAGCCAGTCTTTCTCTCTTTCTCTCTTTTTCTCTGAGGCCGAGCCTCCTTATCGACCGCTATCGATGTAACATCGGATAAAACCGCGACGGAGCGGCGGTTCGACCGACGCCACAAATCTCTCCCCGAGCAGTTTCGAAGAATTACAAGCGGATGAAAAAATCAACGATCGACTGACGTCGCGTCGAAGGGACGTCTGCGACACCGCAATAGCGGGAATCCTATATTCTAGGGAGTTTTCTCGACTGGGGACCCTGCACCAGGGGAAAAACGAATTTTATTGTTTAGAGGAACCAGGAATGTGGTAGGAGTCATCCAAGACATTGGGGAATTGCGAGGCACGTGGACCACCGTCTAGGGTTTTTTTTTCAAATTTTCTAGACACTTTAAAATAAAGAGTTTATTGAAATAACCGGTAAAAAGATTGATCTTAAAAGTCGATCACAGTTTCAAATATGTTGTTGTTAAAAAGATTATTAAATATGGATGTTTTTCTATGTTTTCCCCTAGGCGTTCCTTCTAATGATTAGTAAAAAGCGTAGACCACTAAACTAGCGCGTTTTTTCAGGATAAGAAAAACTGGTATACTAATCCGGAACACCTGACGGACTCTGAATATCTATGTATAAACTCGTGCATTACTTTACGAATATTACGAATTTTTTAAATTTCCCTAGACGATTAACGAGGTGCGCCGATTAGTATCACCGTAATTCTCCATGATTTATGGAAAGCCAGACGTTTTGCCGTAATGTAAAAACATTGCGAGATAAGTTGTAATTAGAATTGCAAAATTGTAAATAAATAGTAAAAGCGATTAATTACATTATTGAATTAATTATGATTTCTATGGACGGCTACAATTTTTAATTCTTCCCAGATCCTGCGGTTCTATTAATGCGGCTGCATTAATTTACATGCTCGCCACGAATGCGATAAAAACGGAAGAAAGAAAGATAATTTGTTGCATCCAGTCCACTCCATTATTTATTAATATGTTCATTATCCACGACCTATGTGTCGATCATAATAATTCCACAGAAAAAGTGAATTAGTCGTACATACTCAAGGACAATCACAGACAAAAACTAAGCGGACTTTCAGGTTTGCCAGTTACTAAATATATATTATTAGCAGATTCACAGATTTCAGTTATAAGGACCGGCTTGTATTGGGCAAATGGAGCTCAGGCTCTTCAACGCCATCTTTATATAATATATATAAAGAGAAGAATATACCATACCATACCATACAGATTTCAGTTTTTTTTTTATGTTGTAACTACTGGCAATCAAAATTAGTAACCGTTCGTAACTAGTAGTAGCGACAATACCATAATTCCCTAGACCAGAATACTAATCGACATTTGTAGGCTCCTACACTCGAGACGAATATTGAGACAGAAAAAAGGTTATTGGTTCGTGCCGTAAGGAGCAGACGATTTCGAGAAAAAAAAAATGGAAACTGGCTCGCGAGCATTATGCAGAGCGTATTCTTCGGAAACGTGTCTTGTTCGCGAGAAGATCCGACCGGCGGACGTTAAACAACCGTTTCCAATCCCGAGCCCAGTCGGATTCGTTTCAATCAGCAACGATATCTGAAGATTTAAATTTCCAAGTGGCGGCGGCCAGTCGTTAAATTTGAATTTGTAATCAGAACGGACTCGTTCCGACGAACACTTCTGCTGCGACGAGTCGTCACGCAGCTCGCGGCTCTGTGCCTTCCAGCTCGTTTTCTGCCTTTCCCCTGGCCACGATCGCGAAAGATTGCCTCAGATTCGAAGCAAAACGAACGAAATCCCTGTCTTGCGCCTACGAGACAAAGAAACCGGGTCATAAAGTCCCTAGATACCGTCTTCGTCTCGCGCAGCTAGCAGGTTGACCACACTGCCGGAGACACACGTGAAACAATTTAGGACTTACAGACACAGACTATAGGACACATGAAAAATATCACAATAAATAGTAAAAACTTTTTATTCGTGCAAAGTGACTCGGAGCCCACAAATATTATGATACGACCCTGATCGCTGTGGTGTAGAATACCCTAGATTTTGGCGGGAACTGTATATCGACGCTAGACTGCTTTCATCGTCGGTAACATCGAGAGGTTATGTTGTAACGTTATTTCCCTAGTCCCCAGTCAACAATTTTGTATTTTTTAAACTTTAGAAACTTCTAAAAGATACAAGTGCTTGTAGATTGTAGCGTCAACAAGAACGGTACACAAAAAGAGAAAGAAAGAACAAGTAAATAGTAATTTACAACAGCCATCTAATTTCCCCTGTATGTACACAGAAGTTTCGAAAACTAACTATACGAACTTCCCTATTGCTAAGACACATTATTCAGACCGTTGTAACTAAAACTTGATGGCATGCTAGATCAATAAATCGTCTAGAGACATTAAAAGATCAGGGAACTCGATTCAAAACACGAAACAGATGATGAATTATTCTTGCACTCGGTTGCATTCTGGGTAGATGTTATCGGACTGTCACATCAATTAATCATGTGTCCACTCTGAGTAAAATAGAAATAGAGTGTTTCACGCTCGGCTAATCAAAATTGAGAGACCCCGCCGTCTCCATTAATTAACAATTATCGCGTGCACGACTCGCTGCTCAAAAAAAGTCCCCAGACAACATTTTCCTCGCGAAAAATATAACCTACAATGTTACATGTCAGTCTGTCAAATGCAATTTATTTTGAGGGAACTCGTTAAAGATCCGTCAAATTTCATTTGAAATGCAACAAAATGATTCATTGTCGGTGATGCAACATAGTTGCATTGTCCATGGTCATTGTCAGAGTCATTCGCGTGCGTCTCTAGATCTATTCCTCCTTTCCGCCCGAGGTAAATAAGTTCGGACGCTTGGCGCAACGAATATTTATAAAATTATAGTTTTACGGTAAAATCGGCTCGATCCGGCATTACGCGGTGTTCATTCGAGTGTTTAATCAACATCGAAGTAATTATCCGGTGTGGTATACATATATCTCCTGCGCGGCAATGTCACGAGTCGCTGCATCGTGATCATCGAAAAATTTGGTTGGGTTCGTAATTATGGGGACGCGCGAATTGCCATTAATAATATTCATAGCATGCATAAAGATAGGCAATTGCTATACCTGGCTGAGCGAATTGCACAAAATTAGTGTAGAAACATCGTTGGTTTTCTTTGATAAACGCGGGCCAGTGTCGAGAGGTCGACCTACTCCGGTCCCCGATGCGACCTCGGCGCGCACATTCGTTCACGAACCTACCTCACACTTCGCCCCTGAAGAGGACAGATGTAAACAAAACCCGGTGTCTCCCATAAGCCGGCGACCGCCGGTTTCGCGGGGAAAGAGACGCACTTGAGAAAAAAACTCTCCCCCCACCCTCCATCGGTAACCATAAGAAACACAAAACAAAGAACGAGTGCGCGAGAGACACATTGAACGTTTTTGCCCGCTGTCATCGTCGCGAGCTGTCTCGCGATAGTCGTGATACAGCATTAATTTTAATTACCGCGGTCAAGAAGAACCTTCTCTAGGTCACTGAAACCACCGTACACTCGAAGAAATTAATATAGAAAATGCAATGAGGGTGGATGGTAATTTGTCTTGGGTGATATAGTTCTTTTATGAGTTGAGGAGGTTTTTATATACATACGGTCAGTTCTGTTTCGCTATAGCCCGGCAAACAAGAGAATGTGTAACGAGAAAGTGATTACTATTTAGACTCCGGATTTTATGCATTTATGGCCAAAATGAGTAAGTGAAGAAATTCGAAGACTTCAAGAGTATGAATTTATTATTTTCACTATATTAAAATTATTAGTGAAAAATATAAATTTATATATTTACCTCCTGCGACTTTCAATTGATGCACAAACTTTTTATTTTGCATAAAGATCCGGAGTCTATTGATTACGATTGATTTGAGGATTTTTTTTTAATGGTCCCTAGCATCATCCCTCTTAGCAACTGACCAGTACAGAGTAGCTACTCCAAATCATTTAATTCAAAATAGGTATAGTTCGCTAAACGAGGTACCAACGTTTCGTAGAAGGTACCACACAACAGCATCGAAGTGAAAAGCGAGCCTAGGTCACGGTAGCCGGGTGGTGGTACACGCGGTCGCCGCACCGAAAACTTTAGTGATACTCACATAACGAAGAGGTAGACACCGTGAAATCCTGTTGGGTCGGCGTGGTCCGACACGTTGGTCCTTCTCCGAGACTGTTGGCCCGTTCGAAAACACTTGCACAAGGTGTAACACGTGTACCCGCACGTCACTGCTGTTCAACGAGATCCCTCCGGCAACCGTGCTCGATCCCCGGGGTCGTCTATCTCTCGGGGGCCATGCACCACGCGAAATGATGTAGGAGAGGAACAACGATCACGAAAATCCTCTGGCACCGGTTTCGTTCGTTCGGCCGGCCTCGCCTCGGGAAACCACGGGGCGATCCGTCGTCGTTGGTCTCCGTCGTTTTCGTCGATGCTACTTCCCCCTCGTCGCCACTCGATCCTCTATCTCTCTCTCTCTCTCTCTCTCTCTCGCTCTCTCCCACGCTCTAGCTACACACACACTCCTCGGCGTTTCTCCTCCGGGCAACGACGGCGCGGCGATTAGAGACGAACAGACAGACACCGGTGGTGCACGATTTTCGAAGTTGTTGTTGTTGTTGTTGTTGTTTTGTTTCCTTTCGCTTTCAGTTCAACCGTATGTGCGTATGTGTGTGTGTGTGTGTTTGTGTATTTGTGTGTGCGTGCGTGCGTGTTTGTGTGTAGCGTGTATACCCGAACTTTTTAAAGGCTGTTGCGTGAAACAGCCATAGACCGTCGCGTCGTCCGTCCGTCGACCGACACGACCGCAAATGAATCGATGACGGGAGCCACCGAGGCCGACTAATCGCAGCGGCAGGCGAAAAACGGGCGAACGAGACAGGCCAAAAAGACGTTTCTTCGAGCCGATTAACGCACGGGTTTACGGACTCCGCTCACCGCTGAGAGTGCAAGAGCGCGACTGCGGCGCTCGACGCCGCTTATGCGCCGGCCGCGTGATTCCCTTCCTCGCCACCGTCCTCGACAGTGGCGCCACTCTCGCATCGCGCAGAGCCACTGCCCCGCGAGAGAGCAGACGCGCGCGCGAGAGAAGCAGAGAGAGAGAAACCAAATACACACAAGCACGAAAATTTTCGGCCCCCGTCGGCCGGCAGCCCACGACGCGCGACAACGGCCGAGCGAGCTGGCGAGCGAACGCGAGAGCAACCCGAGTCGAGTCGAGTCGAGTCGAGTCGAGTCGGGACGACTCGGCGGCGCGACCCGACGCGACCCGAGGCCCGCTGAGAAGCAGCCCGACTTTCTTTTTCGTCGGCGCGCCGCGACTCTGCTCTGCGCGCGCTAGTGAAACTGCTGCCCGCCAACGAGCTGATGCATGGGAACCGACGACACGCGAATGCCCGCGCGGCCTGCCGTCAGGGGTCACAGCCTGCCGGCGCGGCGCGGCGCGGCGCGGCGCGGCCCTTGGACACTCTGTTTGTTATCGATCTCATTGTCAGTTCCGAGGAACCTGTACTACCAATTGCTTATCAACTAATTAGGTAACTCTTCCAGTAGACCACTCACGGCCAGTTCGCAGGAACAGGTGTAAGTACCTGGACCACATTGGGTACATGGAAATGTATAACAGTGGATTTATGTACTTGTAACAAGAACGAGGATGTGACAATCGAAATAGTGAAGGGATTCAAAGAATTTTAGAACATCTATACATTATTATGAATTTATTAACCCTTTGCACTCGAAGCTATTTTAACTCGAAAATTAAACATTTCTTCCGACCTAGAATAATTCCATTCTATATGATTTTTTTTCATTTTGTGGATTAGAAAAAATGATATAATACCTCATACAATACTTAAATGTTTAGTAATTGATTAGATAGCACCATATTTAATAATGTAAACAATATTGTGAATAATGGTAGAGCAAGTTTTAGTGGCGACTCGGGGTCGCCACTCGAGTGCTAAGGGTTAACACTGACCCTACCACCGCCGGTCAAATGACCGGTTTCTGGTTTTTTATTTTACAATTATTGAAATTATAATGATGCTTTCACTGGAAATACACATTTTTGTATCCAAGCACATACTATAATAAAAATCACAGAAAATCTATATAAAATTTTATGACTACAAGGCAAAGCATAATAGCCATTTTTACAGCTCGATAGGTTTAGCGTTAAAATTGTTAATTTTTATTGCAATTGACACAGAACGTATTTATTTTCCCTATTCGTCATTCAATAGTCTCGATACATAGCCGAATATCCTCGGCGCCTATTCGTGATATAGAACCCGCGCTAAAATTCGAAAAAACAGAACCTGTCGGTGCCCGAGTACCAATTTTAGCAAATCGTTGAGAGGCGCGCCTTTCATGTCAAGAATACTCGCTACCAAAGCAGACACCGTCGTGCAGCGGGCCGCTTCAATAATGCATCGTTGACGCAAACACCTCTCGCAACGTAGTCGTCGCTGGCTGCCGTGTGCATTCTCGAAAACCGTTCGTTCGGTAGCTCGAATCGAAATGAGTCAGAACGGTAACCAGCAGCGGTTTCAGAAATCGCTGCGACACACCGTCGCGTCCGAGTTCATTGCTTTGCTGGTCAATAACCATCGCGGCTCACCGTCAAAACAAGCGGAGCCTTTATTAATTTATAGCGAGTGACTCAATAGCCCGAGCGGAGGCTACCCGAAGCTGGCTGAATATCGTGGACGGCTGCGAGACTTATGCTGCTACTCCCGGGCGATGAATATAATTTCCCTGGACACAACAGCTCGTAAACAGCGAGTTCTTGCGCGTTACGTTAAAGAATTACTGACCACGGTCGACAGTGACCTGCGTGACAGTCGTCGCGGCGAATTAATTACAGTAGGTACCCACAAAGTGCCATAACACGATTAAACATGGTACATACATACATACATACACACTACACACAAGGTATTCGAGGAAAGATAATTCGATTTAAACTGTTGAAACGTTGCGACCAGGATACAATTTCAAAAGTGTTTTTCTCGGAGTATGAAGACCGCGAGTTATTTTTGAAATATTTTCTGGCTACGGTGCTTGTAATACTGCGAACCTAACCCAGACCGTGAACTTCGTATAACCTGGAAATCGGACAAGACTTTTTAGAGTGAACCTACCGAGACGAATGCCACTGACTCGAATAATTAAAATTAATAATTGGGGGAGAGTGTGGAACGACGAGCAAGAAAGTTTCGGTCGGAAACATTTTGTACTATCCTGGAACAAAAATTCGCAAATATTGCGTTTTCGCGGTGTGGTAAGCGGAGTTACCGGTTGAACCTTGGAAAAACGATGGCCGAAAGCGTCGAAGAGGTGGTTGCAGGGACAGCCAGGTGGGACAGTCGTGTGATTCTCGGGCCACGTGACTGACCTACCTTGTAAATTGGGCCACTGGAGCAGCGATGCCTGGGTGAAAAGCGTCCGAGCTAGGGTATTTCTCCGCGGAAAAGCATGTTCGGGGGGCGGGGGGAGGGGGCTGATACGGGGCCCCGTGACGCTATTTACCATTGCGAAAATTTCGCGAAGTCCAGGTTCAACGTCGTCGTTAGAGTATAAATAAGCGGTAGCGCTCACAGTCGACCAGGAGGAGGAGGAGGAGGAGGACGAGGAGGAGGAGGAGGAGGAGGACGAGGAGGAGGACGAGGAGGAGGTGGATACGCGAACGAGAGGAAGAGGAGACGAGGGCGAGAAGCTGTTGGAAGGTTGGTTGCATTCTCTCGGCAATCTGTGGTAGGAGGCATGTAGGACGAACGGATGGAGAACACCAGCGCGCAGCGTAGAGAGCTCGCCTCGCGATGTTCCGAGGCACGCTGGAGAAGAGGAGCCGTGAGCAAGCGAGCGAGCGAGTGGGGAGAGGCAGAAGAGCGAGGCAGAAAGAATGGCGAGCGAGAAACACGGCTGGATTCACCTGTAGAGGGAAGAGGATGGATAAACCGAGAGCGGCGACGAGGTCGTTAGGCGAAAGAGGATGCACCGAGTAACGGAGAGAGACAACGGCGAGACTGGCGAGTCTCTTGGACAAGTGAAAAACAAAAGTGCATCTCGGCAAGATGGCCGTCGCTTGAACGACTCTCAAGGTTACGCGCGCACGGCATAGGGGAGAACGGAGAAGCGGTCAGGCTATGGTGTATGTGTGCCAGCCGATTGCCTTTAAACTTTAATGTGGACCCCGTTAGTTATTTTGACAACCACTACCACCTGGACACACTTCGGGAACCAGGGTTGCAGGCTCCGAGGCTTCCGGTTGTAGAGGTGTTCCGAGTAATTAGGCATTGGTTTTAGGATGGGTGTATGTATGTATGATGGTGGTCCGACGAAAATACCTCGGACCCAGATATATCCGAACAGTTAATTGCTGCAAGAATAAATATTTTAAACGTGAAATCTATCGCTTAAAAATACAGTGTATAGGTTTCGGAGGACTAACGCAACGGTTTAGGGGTCAAGATCGCATTGCACCCGGCCGGATAAGGTGTTGCATAAAACTGTATCGTGCTTTTCAGCTCGGCAACGCGTTCGTTTCACCTATCCTCTCGCCTTACGTTACCCCTATTCTCATCTACGCTCTAACCAAGGTTACCGCCACCACCACCGCCGCCACCACTACCACCGGCAACCTCATCCTCATCCTTCGGACGAACGCACGCGGCACGCGCGCGCGCGCACACACATACACGCGCACACGGGACCGCGGAGTCCAGTGAGAAATGGCACAGGAATGCGCGAGCATAAAACGCGAACGCGTCGCGCGGAATCGGTGCACTTGCTTCTCTCTCGCGAACCTCCATCACGAAATCGTAACGTCGAACAACGAAATTTACGACCGGGGGAACCGCTGGAATGAAGATTCGTCGAATGCTCTCTCTCTCCCTCTCTCTCGCTGCTGCTGCTGTAGCTGCTGTAGCTGCTGCTGCTGCTGCTGCTGCTGCTGCTGCCTGCAACTGCGAATCCGTCCCAGGGACCCGGCCTGAGAACATGCACTCCGCAAGCCCCCCTGATGCAACTGCACCGGATTCTATGGAACTTATTAAAACGCGATCCAAGGAGATTGTGATTTTTTTGCGACCGAGTATATAGACCCTTGCGTCAGCCGATTATTATTTACTGCGATCCTGGCGGTTTCTGCACGACCAGGAATCTCCAGGAAGGATGCGCATGGCGATCTTTATTGAGACTTCTAATTGGAAATACAGACATTTAATCGAAAATGTGGATTTTCATGACTTCCACTGAAAGTTGATTTTATATTCATGCAGAATGTAGAAAATTTCTTGATTCTCGAATTATTAAAAATTGTCCAATCCGATAAAAATCTACCAGGTGCCAAAATAAAATATTTACAAGCCTGATAATTTGTACAAACGATAAAGTAAATTTAATTTCCTCTAAGATGGAAGATAAAATATAGTGAACAATATTTTGCAAAGAAAGTTGGGATGATAGGACGAGACTACAATCTCCAGCATTATGTAACCTTGATTTGGGTCACCGGCGAGTAGACAAACCGTTGACAAAAATGGTACATCGTCGACAAACATCGATCGAGCTACGCGGATAAGATCAGCGAGGCGTGACGACGCGAGAAATGTAATTATATGTATAAAAAAGATATTTGTCAGAAGTGGGATTCGAACCCACGCCCACAGAGTGGACTGCGACCTGAACGCAGCGCCTTAGACCGCTCGGCCATCCTGACATGTCGGTTCGCATGTCGTAAAGAAGAAAAATGAACAGAACACGGCGTTACTATGCCGAGAAACTGGTCTGCCGTACTAAATTTACCTACGAGCTAGGCGAAAATAGCTCACCGAGATGCAGCCACGGAAGGTTCCGAGCAATCCGCCGACAAACGAGTCCCCCCCTCCCCCCACCCAATTATTTCGTGTCCAGCGGCACACGTCGGTCGAAAATCGTTGCACCCGGCTTGTATTGCGACGGGGAGCACTTCCGATGCACTCTTGCTGCTTTAAATGTTGCGGTAGGTCGGAATGTTGACCCTAAACCCGAACTCTTTTTTAAAAAATTATTCATCGTCGCTTCGTTTCAAAATATTTTTTAGAAATTATTTACTGCTTCCCCTTCGTGTGAAATATTTTTTAAAAATTGTTTAGTGCTTCCTCTGTATCTAAATGTATATTTTTAAAAATTATTTACTGCTCCGTTGCCTAAAAATATTATTCCCTTTTTCAAACGAGATTACACGTTGTTACAATTTTCGTGTAATTTTTCTGCAATATCATTGTAGCGTGGTCTATCTCAATTACTAGAGCTCTATCGAGTGGTATCAAATAATTTTGATTTCCCGTAACTCAATGAACGACAACGAGTGTTTTCGCCGGCGGCGTAGACCCAAAGAATGAATGGCAGATGCATCGACGATTGCTTATCTGTCCCGAAACCCTTATCAATCGTTCAACTCTGCAATAGCATGACCGGCGACAAACAGAAGTGAGAGCTCGATCGATCGGGTGAACCGCGAAGCTGGACTTAATAAAATTCATCAATCGTTGTCAACGGGGCGTGCGCGACACCCCGCGTTGAATCTCAAAAAGGGCTGCGCCTCTTTGAAAAACCGGCCGGCCACGTATATTTCCATTGGATCTGGCTGGCCTAGTGCCATAGGATGTCGATGCACCAACACCTATTTTTAATTTCGAATTCCAAAATTTCATCGCCCATCACCGAAACGACGCGGCCGTCTCTTGGCCTTCCCCTAACCTCGAAAATTCTCTAAAATCCTCAGATAATAGGCATAGCTGTTTAAAATATTACTAAGTCCTAGAATATCACATTTCGAAATATCTTTCTTCAAAAATTCCCCGTACAGAGGGCACCCTGTCTAAAATGTTACTAAGAGTTCTAACATTCCGTAAAATCACCAAAGAGAGGAGTCCCGGGACTTCCACTTGTCTCGACGGCTCCCCAAAATCCCTATATACAAAGTCGAGGCCTCTCGAACATGTTCGTAGGCCCGACAAAGCCCGAACAAAATCGGTTTCGCAGTCGTTGCGCTAGTAGTCGCTCGCTAGACTCATGGAATTGCAGTTTCCGGTGCAGGGGACGACGCTATGCCCGCATTGAGCGTCGCTGCGTCTCAAGGCCGGACCGTCCGAGAGCTAAGGACGACGTTATGCTGCTACACCCGTCCCCCCCACGCCTCGCCCCTGATGCCGCCGCACGCTCGTCCTCAGTTGTATGCATCTCCATGTTCGCCTCCGTGATCCCTCCATCGCGGCCCGGTGCGTTCTACTCGTCTCCACCGAACCCCTCCACTCTACCGTCATCATCCCACTCGCTCTCTCTCTCTCTCTCTCTCTCTCTCTCTCTCTCTCGCTCCTCTTCCCCCTCTCTCACTCTGTAGCTCCAGGCTGCCAACCTCTTTCCCGCTCTAGCTTGAACGCAGCAGGCTCGGGCAGATTCTATTTGGAATAACGCGAAAAATAATTTCATGCGATACATCATTTCGACTTTTTTATTTCTCATGAAGCGATTGCTATCAACTTGTTGTTTTTATTGTGTGAATAATGTACAGAAAGCAATTTTACTACGTGTGAAATAATCGTGACACGAAAAATTGCTCACGATTCGACAACTCTCTGCGTCTGCCCGATTTGTGTTACTTTTAAGTAGTATCGCTTATAGCATGATTTCCATAGAACGCGGACCGAATTAACCGCGTTATACGAGGGTTAAGGGTATACATATTATGCGAGCAGTGCTCATGCGCGACTCTCGCTCCGACTTTTGGCGTGCATTATAAACGCAGAACGCGGCGTTTCCTACGGCAGGAAACAATTTACCCGGTTCTGGTGTCCCGTGGGGCACGAAGGCGCGTTCAAAGGAGACTCTAAGATGCGCTTGTACGTCCCTCGGATCGGGACCCCCCTTTTTACGGTCCTGGATGGGTCGGTTCTTGAGGGATTACTGGGTATGAAACAGTTGCGAACGATTGATACAATTTTCTTTGTCGAAACGATGGGAAAATTCGAATGTAGGCGCGAGATGGGTTTGAATTTGGCGCCGGTGCCGGGGCACCATTTTGGAAAACGCTACCGCGAAGACTCTGCCTCGAAAATATAGGATATTTCAATCAATATATGTAGATTAATAATTATCGTATTATTATTTATACGATTGCTATTATCGTATTTTTATTTAAATCAAGAAATATAATAACACAATAAAATACATAAGTAACAAGAGAAAACTAAGGACACATAAGTTAAGAAAAGATATGTTGAAACGATGCTGCACAGCTTGTTTTTTTTTTATCATTTCCAAGATCTTTGATTACTCGATTCCATGATTCGAGGCAATTAACCTTTTAAGTAGAACGTCGCTAGAGTTCTGATACGCTGCAGAACACTTGCGATAAGCCTAATACCACAAGTCAGAGCTTCCACATAGCGAAGGTGAAGAACCAGTTCTGCTTTATTGCAAATTGAGATTCATTGCGAGAGATAAAGATAGCTTCGAACTTCTATAAAAGTTTATAAATTGCTGTACATAAACTTCAAAAATTGCTCTACAGTTCGGTATAAATTTTTAGCGAGTATCTTTAATAGTCTATTTTGAATAAAATGTTAAAGCTGTCCAGTTGGAGAGTTTTCGGATATTGAAAGTTTAATAAATTATTGTTAAGCGAATGTTGAAGCTACGACTTTAGAAGGTTCGTTGGGCATTCAAGCAGTTCTTTGTTCATCATTTAAGATTCGAAACTTTAACGGGAGCCGATCTAAATTTCAAAAGAGCCTGCTGCGACAGCAACGAGGAGAATCGAGAGCGGTTCTTGATTAAAAGGGAGCAAGATATACCGGATATCTTGCCCGGAGGACTCCAGATGCCTCGCAGAAAAAAATTTGCTGCATCAGTCCAACATTCGAAACCTATTAGAAGGCCTTGGATAAACACATGGCTCTCGTCTTCCACCTGTTTCACCGAAAACTAGGCGAGGAAAGAACCCGAGCGACCTTGGCGGTCGATCTGGCCACCGTTGCTCCTCAATTATCCTACGGGAATCCTCGTTACCACTTCCGGGAAGCGGTTGTGGGTTCCCGTGTTGCATAACAGCCGCAATCACAACACGAATCTGCATTTCGATCGGAAAGATAAGAAATTGCAATAAGCAAACAGTTGAACAATTTATCGAGTGCACCAGCTTATTAAAACATTTAATGTTCGCCACCTAACCCAGTGAGTCCAAAAATAATTTTATCACAAAAATGAACAAACGTGAGAATGTTTTTATGCGAATAGATTTTTGTAAGCGCAGAGTTCGCTCTATCGTCTGGTGCAAATATTTCCGTCCGCGCAATTTTGTATAATTTTTGGCACGCCGTCAAAGCGATCTCAAGCTGCTAAAATACAATATTTTATCGGATATACGAGATAATTAGTTTTGTTTCAATTTGCAAGATATCTTTGTAAGTATGTTAGGTGAATGTTGATAGGTTAGAATGCTGTTTGTTTTTGCCAATAAAAAGTGGTTGAATGGGGCCGCATCAGGAAATGAATTCGCAATGCTGGAAGCCCTTCAGCGAGCGTGCGTGGCGCGACGCGACGCGACACGACGCGACGCGACGCGACGCGATGGACGCGGCCCGAGATTCTGCAGCGGTTTCTTTCATACCGTGGACTTCCGTTCTATGCGCGGAATGCGAGTATAGTAACCCAGTGACACGTAAGGAATCCTAACGAAGCGATGCCCTTACTTCCTACACGCCGATGACTCAGTCGAGCCGCGCGAAAACGATGCAAGCACTTCCATTATTCCGAGCGGACGAGCGCGCTTCGACCGGTGGCCAGCCGACCGCGAAAAAAGAACCTGCCCGCCACCGCCACCGCCACCGCCACTTTATGCGACGTTTTCCCGTTTAGATCAGTGACGAGCAACCTGCGGACCCTGGAAAATTCACGCTACAGCGATCCCTTCGAATAATCACTAAAATCAAATACAGTAAACGCTTGATTCTTGTCCGGAGCGTGGGCACGATTCCTGTCCAGTGCCTACCCATTCCACTGTCTGTCAACGTCGAGTTGCTCCGCAGGGCGGCGACGATTGATGTCGGCTCGGGTATATCGGTGTGAACACCACGATATTGACTCGAGGAATCGATTTTACAAATCTTTTAATTTTCATTATTTGTTTATGGGACTTTCGCTACCTTATTTCTCGCATTTTTCTGATTAAAATGACACCAAACACGATATAGTTTCAATTGTATTTAGTGGTTTAATCAACGGTGAAAGTTTCGGTCGCAAGGAAGGACAGCGCATCGGAAAGAAAGAGACGCGGACAATCACGCGAACCGTATTTCATTCTGTCCTTCTCTATGTTCGGCTCTCTATTGAAGTCTCGCTCGGCGCGGTCGGCGCGATATCTAGACGCAGTCATAAATCAAAAAACACTTCTGGGCACGATTCTTGTCCATGAAAAACACGGTTGTTGGACAAGAATCAAGCGGCGAATGCGTTCCGCAGCGTTCACGCATTTGCCGCCATTTGGCAGCGAACACCAGGCGCGATGTTAGCCTAATCCCGGCAATATCGGTTGTTCGGTTAACACGATCGGGGAACTAGACTCCCTAGATTGCCCGTCTAGATCCTTTATTCGCAACCTTCCATACGAGAGCAAATTGACTGTGCCGAGGCACCGCCATACTGCAAATCCACGACTGCAGATAGACAGAGAGAACGGTATACATACATATATCGCGTGTAGAGGAGGGTTTAAGGTGATCGCGAGTGCACCATAAATTTCACTTTCTTTCTGTGCAGGCGCAATTGCTCCCGAGGCATTACCATTTCTCCCGATGAATGGGAGAGTTATGCAAATCGCTCTACGATTTCGCCGCCGCCGCCGCCGCCGCCGCCGCCGCCGCTGTTCGACAGTTCTTCCGGCGATTCCGAACTACAATTCCACCTGACACGCCGATTAACGTTATTACTGCGTCATTACGTCCGAGTTACCATATAACCTACATTCCGTTCTGTTTCGGCCTATTTCGCTCGGTTCCATGTTTAAAATTGTTCGAACCCGTTTGGCTGTGTTCGAACAACAATTTCCGAGCGTACTCGATCAGCGCAAACTATTATTTCGCTTCGTTTGACCCTCTTGTTTCGATTTTGTTTAAGTTTGTCCGAATCTGTTCGACCCTTTTGTCAATCTGTTTAACTCCGTTCGAGCTTGCCTATGTTCAAATATTTTCAAAAAATTGAACCGCTCTATAACATAGTTTGACAAACAATGCGAAACTTGTCTTTGTAATTTTTCCAAGCAAACGGCAGTTTAGGCAGTCTGCTGCTAGCGATTCCGCGAAGGAGGCGTTCGCGTCAGACAAGAATCGCCGCAAGGTGAACGGTTTTACGCAACAGGGTCGACCGCAGGCGAAGTTTTCGCGAGGATCGACACCGGTCTTGTTTCCGATCCGGGAACCTCGATTATTCGAAACATTCGATTTCTTCATTGTCCGAACACGTTCTACATACAAACGATTCGCTATGAAACGATGCACGTACAACATTTTGTTATGCAATTGAACGAGGAGATTCAGCACCGAGACTAACTAGCTGTTCTATTATCTGAACGGCCACGTACCTCGTGTTAATTCGGATAACCATAATACCGGCGTATGTACATATTTAGAATCATTGATCCACCGAAACGCAGACGTTGAAGGATAAGGAGCGGCCGCGAGACGAGAAAGACGAGAAAAGAGGAGGAGGAGGAGAAGGAGGAGGAGGAGGAGGAGGAGGAGGAGGAGGAGGAGGAGGAGGAGAAGAAGAAGAACGACGAGAGGAAGAGAGTGAAAGAGAATCGTGGAGGGGAAAGGGGACAATGTGTGCAACTGCAGTCCAAGGCCAGGCGATCGTGACTGGTTTAATGGCATTCGAGTCTCAGCCTCGAGTGCAATTATAATACGCTCGGGGAATGTGCATCCACCTTTGGTCCTCTAACATACACGCGGCTCCTATACGTTCCTCCTGTCCTTTGCCTGTCCCCCGGACCCCTACATGCGATCCCCTAACTGCGCGGGGTACCAGTTTAGAGTTATTCGTCGCTAAACTCTACGGTTTTGTTGAGCAACTCGAGAATTTGTCGACTTTCCGATGACTCCGCCAGCTTGATGGATTACCGTGTCCACTTAAAAATAAGTGAAGATAATTCGAGTCTTCCTATTCCCTGAAAGACTCTTCGAAACGTGCCCATTTGGCGGGGCGCGTCGTTTAAAATGTCACTAGGACCTAGAGAAATCCGAAAATCCCTATATGGGGCTTACCGAATAAAATATGTTATTCGATCGACAGTTAATCCCAGTAGTCTGCGTCCCAAGTGTCGGACAAATGGATCTCGATCGAAGAGCCGAGCTAGATAAGCCGTAGATAAGATTACCCTGTCTGTCTACAGTTTTCTCAAAATCGACGGATTCCCCAGAATGTTTCTGTTTGCCGACAAACTGGTTGTTATTTTACAACAGATAACGTACCATCGAGACGAACGCGGGACTATCTTTCCTGGTCTTTAGATTCTTCGAGCAGTCTATAATTTATGCGACACAAGTCGATTTCTCTTCGACCGCCGCCGCGCCGAACAAACGAACTATAATGATCGCACTAGGTCGCCGATATCAAAAGGCGGCCCGGGGCAATAGTAGTTGTTGCACGAACTTAACGCGAACGGGACGGGTACGTACGCTGATTCATTGTTTCTTTTCAAAGTGATTAATGGACTAGCGAAACGCCAGCAAATCCCCGCGACTTATCAACCCTAATGTATCGCGAAGGTCCCTTAGCACATCATCAATAATTCACGGGTCGCCGGCACGGGACGAACTATCGTACGCGGGGATCCAATTAGCGTAATACGTCAAGGAACCAGAGAGACGCGTATACATATGTAGATTTATCTCGGTTTTTTACTTTCGGGCGAAATTCTGTGCACTCATCTGTCGAGTCATTCGGCACCATATGCCGCAGCGCGGTCATTTGCAACCTGGAGACAGCGGTCGAAGCGAAATTCATTCCATCCTCTATTAACTGTAATCGTTCGAGGAAAATGCGACGACGCTCGTTCAATTCTTCCGGAGAATTCGAACGGAGGTGGCTAGGTAATCTGGGTTTGTTCTCGTTTAGAGGTAGCCGGGGAATCTGACCTTTATTTTTACCTGGACGTAGCTAGGGAATTTAAGAGGCTAGATCCCGCACTAGAATTCCCCTAGAATACCCTAGAGATCTGGCCGAAACATGGGTTACGCGGTACCACTTTTCGCCCTTATACGAGCATATTTCTTGCTGGACAAGGGCTCATTCGATAGAGGCAGGTTAAATGAACGGGTCTCTGTGCCTCTGTTATATGAAATTATGCATATATTTTGTAATACTATAAGTGTTAGAAGTAAGCCAAACTTGATGATGTTCAGCCATGTAATCTAAGCCATTTTTATGCCATTGGATGAATTTTCTGGATGCTATCGTGGGCAGAGCCCCGTTCATTTAACCTTCCTCTATCGATTGAGCCCTTGTGCAGCAAGAAATATGCTCGTATAAGGGCGAAAAGTGGTACCGCGTATACCCATGTTTCGGCCAGATTTCTAGGGTATTCTAGGGGAATTCTAGTGCGGGATCTAGCCCCTTAAGTCTACTTTGACCTAGAGGCGAACCTAGTGGTATTCATGTCGGATCCCACGAACTTTAAAAGCCTAACCACACAATATTTCTTTCCTAGCGAACGTGGTCCAAGATGGAAAGCACGAAAGTTTGAAAAATGAGGAATCGACGAAGCCGAAGAACGGGAGCCAAGCACTCGAAATTCACGAAGTGGAACCTGTTTCCGTCGTTCCCGCAGCGGGCCGGGGAGGCTGTTTAGAATTCCGCAGCAGGGCAATAATTCCGGTTTCCCTTTTGCCAAACCGCGCACGCTAACTCCCGCCGTTTCTGCGAATCGTCCTATGCCTCCGCAATCAGCGAGCCACGATCTACCCGGCGATCCTCCCCTTGCTCGCGGATCGAAAAGGATTAAGTCTGCATATCTGCATTGCAAATCCGAGCGTCAAAGAGTTTCGTCGTGCCTCCGCGAGCCAGTTGCTTTGCTACCGAGTGATCGACCGAGGGATTCGGTCTCTCCGATCCATATTCATCGGGATCATATTCAGACCCTGAAGAGAGTCCCACGGAACGAGGAGGCTCATCTTCGTCAAAGATCCTGTTAGGGGAGCCACTAATTAAATGGTTCGAGTGCAGGAAGTCTTCGGGGTGTTCTTCAGGGTGCTCTTCAAGGTCTAAATTCAGAAAGAAATTTAACAGGCCAGGTATTTTGTTGTCGATCGATTGCATTGATCGATGAAGAGTGCTGTGGATAGCAGGCGTATTCGTATATAACACCAGGGGCATGAAATTAGCCATAAACTCTACTCTCGTCCAAGAAAACCTTCTAAAACCATCTTCATTCTTCGAGTCCCTTCACCATCGGACCCTGAAGAGTCCAGCGGGACAACCCAATCAGGAACTTCTCCACTCTCGAAGATCCAAGCAGAGTCTCCGCTAATTAGCCAGTTGGATTGAAAAAATCTGTTCAAGATGTTCTTCGGGGTGTACCTAAACTAGGCATGGAAGTATTCAGGGTCGGAGTAAACATCCTGAGAATCTATGAAGCGGAGACCGTCCAGCCAGGAATGTCCGATAGCCATCGAAGATCGGTATCTCCGTATTCGATAGGAATCGGAGGCTCGGCTGCCAATTAAGAGAACGAACGTTAGAAGTCCTGGCGCGGCGCGGCGGGTCTTCTTCGGGGTTGGCCTAGGATCCGGCGAATATATTAGAGGACATTTCTCGCAGATCGCAGCGGGCTCCGGAGAGAGAGAGAGATACGAATTAATTCGAGGACAAGGCGGCTCGTTACAGAGTTCCATGGCCGCGGTCCGACGCCGGGCGTCGCGTCGCATCGCGTCGCATCGCGTCGGTGCTGCGTGCGTGTACCGCACTGCGTTTCGAACTCGCGGTAGGACGCGGAACATCCCGCTGGTATTGATCAAGGAGTGGTAGCGGGTGTTCTTGAACCCCGGTGCTCTTACTCCCACTTTACGACGTTCAGCAAAGCACCGCGCTCTCGGCCATTACCTGTACCACTTCGAAGCCTCTGTGTACACCCCATGGACAAGACGCGCGCTTGGTACAAGGTCTATCCGACCTCTTCAGGATAGATAACTGTCGAAACAGTTTGCCGAAGCGAGGTTCCCTGCAACTGGGATAAAGATCGCTCTAACCCTACGATCTCCTATCCCCTAAGTACAGTACCCCCGCTAAATTGTTGGCTACTTCAGCTTCCCCTTTCTTCGGGTAATCAGGTTCAGGTTACGTTCCTTGCGACTGACCCATTCTAACCCTAATCTTATCCCCTAAGTTTAGTAATCCGAATCGTCTGTTGGGTCTAGCCTATTCTACCGAATTCTTGGTTACTCGTAATCTCTAGTTCTTCGTGGTCCCATAATTTTGTTAAACGTTTAAACTATTGTCTAGATACTAACGATACGTAGAGGTTGATAGTGTCCTACATAGTGTATAGTGGTTATTCCTTTTTGTTACTCCGTCGACAGTTGCAACAACGTGTCAAGGATGTAACAGTATACATATGGAGAAAGTCGAAATCGGAGGAAGTTGACAAATATCCACTTGTACGGTAAAAAATCGAGACACTCGCTCTCGAGGCATTCGGGTGTCGATTGTCCTTACGGAAAACCGATACCTGCGCGGCGACTCGTTAACGTTACGGTAGCCAGAGACTCGAGTGACACCGATATTCTCATGCGTCGCTGGTGATCCACTAGCAAATCTCTGTCTCGGTAAATTGAATGTTTGCACTAAAAGAGTTACTCTAGTATGTATCGGAATCGCTATTAACATTATGTCAATCAAGTTCAGACTAAAAATCTTGAAAAACTCTGCACTCCTGTCATCCATGAATCGAAAACAAACTTGAAATAGCCACTCGGTCATCGCGAAAACATTTTTCAAATCTCCACAGACAGAAACCTATATTTAAACTAGGTTTCGTTGCCAAGAGCAAGTATGTACGGTAGAACTAACACTGACCTTCCACAACTGGAGCCGGTGCTAGCTTCTAGCAAAGTACGTCAAAGATTAAGTTCTACAAGAGACCCGTACAGAGAGCCTAGCTGTCTTTATGTACCGTGTCCTCTCGCATACACATATGTACAGACGTTCACGTAGAGGAGCGTACATCTGGCTACAATGTTGCCGGCCGTAAATAAATCCCCTCGCTTCCCATTCAAGTCAAGAAACTAGCGGTCGCCCGGTATTTTTAACCGCGAGCGCGTTCATTGTTTGCGCAGGCTCGTTACGTGCCCGTCTCGTGTCACGTTGACTTAACGAGACCCCGGGCTGCTTTAAAGGGTACCAATAGAGCAGATTTATAAAATACGCCTACGAGTGCACGCGCTCGGCCTGTTTATGCCGGTGCAATGTCTCGGCAAGGTCACGCATGATCGTTCGCCCGTTCGTAAATGCTTTCAAGCCTGCGCTCGACTTGTGCGCTCTGCACGAATACATACAACGGTCCTCGACCAGCGTATTGCTTGCACGATATTGTTCGATTACCGACGAACATGTTTACTTGAGTCTGACCAAATTAACATTACTCCGGATTAGTTCGATACGCCACAAAACAGTTGTTAGGAATGACCTGACTCGATTAAATCTAACCTATTATAAATCAACTTCGTCTAGACCAGTGTTTCCCAACGTGGAACCCACGCCACAGAGGGGGGGGCAATTTGGTTGTTAAGGGAGACAATTCGAAAATGGACTCGTCCAGAGTTTAACCCATCGTTTAAGTTTGCTCGGTGAACAATTCAATTTTTCAATAATAAAAATTACGTATATGTTACATAGGAGGTTTAAGAATTTTAGAAAGGATAAAAGGTTGGGAAACACTGGTCTAGACCAATTCGGCGTATCGTAGGATCCTCTAGACTTCCCTAGCGTTTCCTAGGGACCCTAGGGAACGCCATACGAAATTCGGAGAAAGCTGGAAACGCGTCCCGGGACAATCGTACACGGCAGCTGCCTGGTTTGCTGTGACTTTCGGCACGGCACTGCACAGCACAGCACAGCGCAGCGTACGGTCGTATTTTTAGCGTCGACCGATTTCCGCGAACGGCGTGTATCACCTGGCGCGTATTTTCGTTGGTCGCGGTGACATTGCGTCGTTTTTAGCGCGAGGACGTTACACTCACAGCCGGACAGACCGGTGTTCGCGATGGGACATGCGGTTATCGATAACAACGGCCGTCGTGTTTAAAGATCGTCCAGTTCGAAATCGTTCCGTAGAAACGATACGTTCTGCCGGTTCGTCGGAGTCCGACGCGACGCGACGCGACGCGACGCGACGCGACGCAGCGCGACGCGGCACGGCGCGGCGCGGCGCGGCGCGAGAAATGTTGTCTGCGGTCGGCCACGGGTGAACCCAGGATGAAGCTGTATTACGTTAAGTGGCCGGCGCATCGCAATCTCTAAGTTAACCCCCCAATCAACCGGTGCCACAGCTTAACCCCGGTCCGGCTGAAATTGTTACGTTGTTGCGTCGAGGCACACACGCGAGAGTCGAACCACGGTCAGTCGTTGTTGCGTGTCTCTCGCTGGCTCGATGCACCCGGACTTTTATTTTTCCCATCGGGACAGGGGTCGTCTCTCTCTCCCGATGATTATTGGCCTACGGGGGATTTTCTTTTAGAGCCCCCGACCCCCGTTGCCGGATAGCCCGTCATTATGAAACGCGAGATCTACCGAGAGTCCTCCACCTCGACCGATTGAATTGTTACAGGCTCTCCCCCCTACCCCCGGTTCGTACCTTGTTATTTCCTGGTTTAGAACCACGTACAGTCCACCACCGTCGCAATTTTCTTTTTTAATTCCCCGTGTCCTTAATTGGTACATTCGCCTCCCCCCTACCTCCATCCCACCCTTTACCCCGTCACTCCCACCACCCTCCCATTGTTCGATGGCGCTCGTTCATTTCGCGACGGCGCGGCGCGGCGCGGCGGATAGGTCCGGGTTAGCGTCCGCGTTGGGGCCAGCTATGGGATGGGCCGGTTAGGTCGGAGATAAAGGATAGGTTGCTTTGAGGTTAGGTCCGATCGGGCGGTTCTTAATTAGACCGTGGCGATCTGTCGTTCGATGGAGGTCGGGGCCTGGGCGAGGTTGAAGTCTGGCATCGTCTCGTACGATTCGATGAAGTGTACTTTTAGTATCTCCTTAGGAAAGTCTAGAGAGTACCAGCGAAATCTAGCCTAGGGAAAACTAGGGAAGCTTGTATTTTAGGAGTCAGTGAAAAAATTGATAAAAGTAGTGGTTTTTCGTTCGAACAAATTGAAACGAAATTTTTCATCCCCACGATTTCACCCCCATCACCAAAGAGTCAACACGCGCTCTCGAATAATTCTCTGTTCCACATTACAGATTCCCCGGTACATCTCAAGTGTTTGAGGGTGTAGCACCGACTCCTAAATGTTCCCGTTTCGATTGAATACCCTCTTGCGCCCGGACCCTCTCGCTCGGGGTAGGCTCGAGCGAGCCGGAGCGCGTGGATGTGTGCGGATATATATCTGCGCGCGTAACGAGGGCCTTGATGAATGGCTGGAAGAGTGCCGAAACCATTTAACAGCGGGGGAACTAAAAAACGTGTTTTCTGAAAATCTGAATAGAACCTTCGTCCCTCGAACCATCCTTTTGAGCCACCCCTTTCCTCGTTGCTAACAGATAAATTAATTTCTCCAAGGATAACGAGACTCGTGTACGAACTTTTAATTGCAAGATGGTTGAATACTTACCGTGGAGAACTCGTATTAGCGTATGAGCAGTCTGGTACTCTCTTTACAGCGATCATTATAATTTTTACACTTTTATAGAGTTTGCGAGAATCAGGTTTACTCGAGTTCAGAGGGTGTGCGCGTAGGCTGACGAAGGAACGGGCAAGTTTCGGGGTTTTGCGCGTCTGTTGTCATAGAAACGGGCGTGCCTGCCCTGTCGAGAGGCTCGGGACCATCCCCGGAGCTCCATCTCGATGCCACGTGGACGCCGAAAGGGGGAATTCCCGATTGTACATCAGTCCGGAGTACTCCGGAGTCCCATACGCGAACAACGGTTTCTCCGCCGTGATTTTACAAACCCCGGGAACATTGAATTTGATCTATTTCGCGAAGATGCTCGACTCCATCTTGCGGCTCTTCGATATTTGTTTAATACTAGAAAGACTGACTGCTTTTGGGCAATATAAGTATAACACACATATATACATATACCGGAAATGAAGGAGGGGGGGAGGTATCTACAATTATTAATAAACGCATTTATATGTTGTACAAAACGTCACAAAATTCTAAGAAATTGTGTCATTATATACATAATTGTTTTTCTAATTGAAATTAAAAAGCAGTCAAAATGACTTCTTTGGGAATCTAGTGTTAAGCACGATTATTATTTAGCGAGGGTTAGGACAGAACCGAGCTTAAAATAAAACTGGGATAGATTTTGGATAAATAAATAGGTTTAAGATAGACTATGATACTCGATTAAGATATTCGATTATGAAACGCCAATTTTAGGAACCCTACGAAAGTCTAGGGTGATTTGTATGTGTATTATCGAAGCTACGATTGCAGATGCAGCCCGCAACGGATTCAAGAGCAATGTTGCGTCAGGCGTAAATGCGCAACGAAACGCATTCAGCTGGAAGCCGAGCAACGGTGCTCTCTGTTGTTTGCCGCAGCGAGCGAGCAAAATACCGATTTCTAATCTCTGTTGACTTTCCTCTCGAGACCCGCGACGACGTTCGCAGTGATAAGGCTCGACGCTTCTTTGCCGCGATTTCAATTGTTCCGATGCAGTCGCTATGGCAATGGGGAACGGGGCACGTATGCGACTCGCTCGCTGCTCGTTGCAAGAAAAACTAGGTGCAGCCGGGCTGCATGGTTCCACAGACAGACTAGAGAAATCGAAAGGCGACTATTTACGGTACGAACGAAGTAACAAATCTGAACATTAAAAAATTCTTTACGGAGTTAGAATAGTAATACGTACTCTATTTGCTCAAAGTAGATGCACGAATCGGTACTTTAGCTTGCAGAATTTTTTAGTTGCAATAAATATGAGAAGAATTATGTGAAAAGTTCACAAGGTGCAGTCTGACATTTTGAGATGCACCAAAGGGATTTGATCACAGTTTAAACATTGAAATTTTACTGGCTCAAATTGTACGACTCGACGAATTTTCGCACATTTTTGAAAAGTTTTTCCACAGGTCCTGAGCAGAAAAAAGAATGATTAATAAACAGTAAAAATTGAGGTTATGGAATTAATCGAAGGGACCTCGACGATGATTCTTCAAGCGCCCTGTACACCCATTTTGCAGGCGAATCGAAGCCGACAAAAGGGACGGAGAAACGCAACACCGGCTACTCCGGCCAGTCCTTTTCCAGAAGGTTAAATCCATTAGGGTCGCGCACGATTTGCTTCTTCGTCGTTGCCGCGCCGCGCCGCGCCGCGCAGCGCAGCGCCGGTAGGATTAAGAGGAGAACCCGAAGAACAGGCCGCGGCCTGCTACCTTGCTCCGCCGAGAAATAGATCGAGCTCCTTTACGAGCAGTGGAATCGATCTCGTCTCCGAGTCAATCTATGAGAGCAAGGACGCCGGCTTCTCGCTATCGATGCCACGGCACACGATCGAGTCATCATCGTTCGCCGCTCTCGATTATTCGCGTCGACTTAACCGGGAGACACGCTAACACAATTGCGCTCATGCTCGCGCGCGCTGCGATGCGTGCCGGATCGTTCCGAGTGATTGTTCTGCCAAGAAGCGTTCAGCATCGCTAATTGATCCGCTCAAGTACCAGGATACCCCTAACTTATCGGACCAACTTTTTAATTGTTATTTTATTCTTTTCGACTAACCTTCTTTCCTAAAAGGGACGATGCTCTCGAAAGGGTTGAGCAAAAGAAAGAGAGAGAGAGAGAGAGAGAGAGAGAGAGAGAGAGAGAGAGAGAGAGAGAGAGAGAGAGAGAGAGAGGGAGTTAAATCGCCGCGAGCCTGCGAGACACGCTCTCCCCCATCGAAAAGCGTGCTTACGTCACCGGAGCGAGAGGCCAATAAAATTCCGGGCCGAGTACCGTAAGAAAGAGACCGGGCAGGTGTAGGTGAGGGGCGGGAAGGGGTGGGTGGGTGGTTGGTTGGAGTGGCGAAGGGATACATCGAAGGACCCCGAAGGGAGCCGAGGGGCAGGGGGTTGCGGCGGGTTCGGAGTCCTTAAGAGGAGACCGGGGTTGTTAGCCGACGGTTCGAAACGAACCGTCGTCGTGGCGGCCCACGCGTCAGACCTCCCGCGAGGTTCTCAACGTTGTTTACATAAATCATCAGAAACGGTCTGGTTCGGCGTGGCTGCCGCTCCGCGCGCCGGTTCGGTTCAGTTCGGTTCGGTTCGGTACGGTTCGGTTCCACCGTCGAAGCAAAAGCAACCAGTGCTGCTCTCCCCGGCTCTTCCTCTCTCTCTCACTCTCTCTCTCTCGCTCTCTCGCGCTGCTCGTCCTTCGGCCAATCCAACGACCCCGCCTCGAATAAACCCGACTGCGAATAAAGCGTGCCGACATTCTCCGCTTGTGCACTGTTAAGGACGCGCGGGCACCCCGTATACACTATACACACACACGTACCTACGTACATGTATACGTAAACGCGCGTGAATATGTTCAGGGGCGATGGACGTCGAGAGCTTGGTTAACGGGGCACTGTTGACGATGACGCTGGAAATTGGAAATGAGGGGTTTGGTTAGACGGGTTCTGGCTCCTGGACAAAAATATTAGCTGGGTCGCGAGTGACCCAAATACGATATTTTACGATGACGTTGTAAATACGGAATGGAATACGTAATATGTACTATAGGGAGATTTATAAAACTGTAGGAAAGAGTCTGGGAAGAGCAACAAGATCCTACGGAGATGTATCGATACCCTGTAGAAGATTATACCGAAAGCTCAATCAACAAGGACCAAAGGAAGACGGTAAATGCAAGAGAAATCTTTCCGACAAACGGATATTTGGGTCGACTGACTCAGCGGCGCACTATTTATAAGGCGCAGTGAAATTGAGGCGGCCTAATATTATTCTCGACGCGAAGTGTTCCAACTATGCACCAGCAACGGCGAGCGAGACGTGCCGCGACGCAAAAAACCTCGGCGGGAAAGGATGCGGGGCGTGACAGCGAGGCGTCTGAAAGGAGAATGAGAAACGAACGAACGAACGAACGAACGAACGGACGGACGGACGAGGGCCGAACAGCAAACGAATAGAGCCGCCGGCGAGCTGGAACGAGACGGGACACACCGGGCCTCTGTGTGTAACGCTCTCCGAACATCTCGGGATCCTGTCCGACGACCGACCAACACGCAAATAACCAAATTTTTCGTGGGAAACCCGCCTAAAAATACCCCGTGACTTGCGGGGGTGTGTTATTTTTGCGCGGACACGACGCGTCCCACCATCATCGAGCCGCTCTTCTTCGTTCATTCATCGAAAGCGTCGACAAATGGACGAAAATAAGAAAAACAACAACAGAATCTACTGAATTCCCAATAAATGAAATTCCTACATTGAAACGTGCTAAAGTTCTCTGATATACAACCATTGCGACCTACTTGCGCAAGGTCAACGTTCGTAGCTCCGCCAGTCACGGTCAAGGACCAGCAACGTCTCCAAACAATAATTACACTCGACCGAAATTAAAGCCGACTCTACGAAGACGTCGTACCAAATTTTAAAAAATACCATCTATATCTTGAAACATCAAGGAAAACATAGTAAAAATTTCATTAAGATTCCTCGAGCCGTCTCTCCCCGAAAAATTCCCAAAAACAACGTTCTTCTCGTCGATCTACTCTGCCCCCCATAATCCTTCGTCCAGCATCGGCAACCCCGAAGTTGGGCAACCCGCGAGCACCGCAGCCGAGTCTCCGGCATCCTCTAGGAACCTCCACAGCTGATCCGCGGAATCTCCTAGTCGCTGGTTTCCTCGCTGAAAGCCCGAAGAAGCATAAGAGTGCAGCTGAGAGAGCAGGAGGAAAGTTCCCCGGAGAAAAACGCGGGAACGGTGGAGGATGGGGCGGAGAAGGAGGAGGAGGAGGAGGAGGAGGAACTAGGGAAGATGGGGCGGGGGGAGGGCGATAAGGAAGAGAGCCGAACTCTCGATGCTCAGGACCGGAGTGGAATCACGGTTTGGCGAGGCGAGGGGTGGGGCGGGGTAGAGGGGCTGGGGGAAACACGACGAGAGGGCGCGGTCTTCTAGAGTGAGAGTGGAGGGAAATCGAGGAACGCGAGAAGGAAGGGGCGTCTGCGTCTGCGACCTTGGTTGGGGTCGCTTCAAGGTCGCCGGTTGTGCCTGCCCCTCCCCCTCCCCCCCGACTCACGGTGTCCCCTCCTCCTCTCGCCTCTCCTCTCGTCTATGGTCGAGGTTGTGCTCTCTTCCCTCGTCACCCGACCGTCGGGCCTACGGTTCGAAACGGGACCGCAACTGCGTACGCACAGGGAGAGAAGGAGAGAGTGTGACTGTAACATAGGAGTGCTGCAAGAGCGTGTGGTGTCGCGAGATCAATGCCAGGGTCAATGTCACGGCTTCCGAGTGTGTGTGCGTGTGCGTGTGTGTGTTTGAGTGGGTTTGTGTATGTGCCGTGGCTGGGTCGCTGGGTTTCGTCGGGACGAAGCCCCGACAGGGATCTCTGACACCTTTCGACCGGCCGAGGTAGCGAGGACAGGCCTGGACGTCGCGTCGCGTCGCCGCGTGTCACTGTCCACCGAGACTGGACTGGTTGGTCTCTCGGCTGACAGTCACTTTTACTCTTCTTGTCCCTCTGTGGATGGTGGTTTAAGCGGGAGGATTGGGTGAGCTGGGAGGGTCGATGAATCGGGGATGGGGGTCTTCTGGGTTTCGAGTGGATTGGAGGTGCAGGGTTTTTGGGGGGTCGAAACTGCAGGTGGATTTGGATCAGGGTTGGGCACGTCTTATATGTAGGAAATTAGATACATACCAAGTAATCATTTGAAATAATTTGGTCGATAGAAAAAGTATTTTCTATTTTGTATTTAATTCGAATGAATTATTTGTCAATAATTTTATGTTTCAAATACGTGGAATTTTCTAATGCCTATCTAGACATTAGGCCTCCGATGAGTCAAACAGCTAATGTCCATGCTGAATGTATCTAGGTTAAGTGAACCCCATACCACAACGATTAGTATGTAATTAGGTTCATAGCAATTAGCTAAAGTTCACAACAAAAATGTACAGAATGTATATACATTATGGACACAAATTAAGCCTAGTCTAAAATGTAAAAACCTAGAATGTTTAAGTGGCCAATAAATATTCATTTCTCCTCGCTTGTCATGACATAACGCGTCTTCCTACAAACATTGACGGATTCGACGAAGGTATAGCGATGGCAGTTACGCAAAGGGCAAGAGGTGAGGCGAGGAGGAGAGTAATTAGGTTTAGACGAACGAAGCCCTTCGGGGAACCCTGATACCCTTGTCTAGCTGCCGAGAGTAGCTTCAAGATTCGCATTTTTACACTTGATCGAAACGTTCGAGTGCGTATAGGCTGACGTGTGGGTATGTATTCGCATTTTTTTGCATAATATCAACTGGCAACTCGTTAGCCGCCATCGCATCGGTCATACGTTTCAGTGACTTTTCACTTTCCTTCTGTTTGTCCACGTAACGATTCTTGCATTAACCGTGGCGTAATGTTTGTTCGAGCGTGTTTGTCGTCGTCTTTGCTAGCACCACAACCGCGATATTCTTCGAATCAATTCCAAGCGGTTCTAATTTGTTTTAAACAGTATATTATCAGCAAGAAAGATCTTTCATGTTGATAGTAAATGTTCCAATTTTTGTGTTACATAAATATTTGATGTTTCATAAGTGATGATATCTGTAATAAATTATAATTGTTTCTATAAATATTACAGGGTGTTCGAAATGTTTGTGGCTCGATATAGCCATTGAAGTGTCTAAAAGCGTTTCGGTTAATGCATCAACGTTGTTTTCACGCAGCGACGTTTTCGAAGGCGGATTTTAAAAATAATTGACGAGGGAAAGGGAAACCTAAAATAAATGTTCGCTCGGAGGCACTCGAGAGAGAGAGAGAGAGAGAGAGAGAGAGAGAGAGAGAGAGAGAGAGGCCTGATAAATCGGTAAACAGGATTAAGCTCGTTCCACGTGCATCGAGCCATCGACCCGTCGCTTAAACGATATGAAATATGTAATACTACTCCGCCTTCTTCTTATCTTTATCTCGTTATGCTTTCAGACTCGTGTCTGTATCTGTACGCGTTATCTCCTTTATACACATCGACCGCCTGACTTCGGATTTTTTTAAACATCTTTGTCGACAACATTGTTTAAAAACACGTCGATCCGGTAAACGAATTTCAATTTAATTAAATTCATTGCGTTCGTATATAATATTTTACGAATTCATTTGGCCAATTTTTGAGAAATTGGGTAAAAGGGAAAATGTTCGTGTGAAAAGTCGTGAAACAATTTGAAATTCTCGTATTTTAAAATTCCTTAAATGTTATATGCTACGGTAATAAATTTGCAAGTAATTGTTTGCGGGATTATTGGCCCACTTATTGCAAATTGGATAAATGGGGAAAGTTTTGGTGAAAAATCGCGATACGAGCTGGTATCGACGGAAATCCTCGATTCCGATGCTGCGGTGCACACAGTTACGGAAGCAGTGCTCCAATGAATTCGCGGAACCGTGACATTGACACCTTATCGCGCGGCGGCTGCTGTTATCATCCGGTCGATAACACTCGCAACGAGCGAACGTTCTCGTAAAATCTCTTCGGGACTCCGTCCTACGAATTTTCGTCCGGTTTTACGAGTATGGTCGTGCCTCTCGTGACGTCACACCCGATGTAATCGCGTCTTGCAACGAAATCGCCAAGACCGTGCAAAAAAGTCGCAAAAAGTTACGACAAAAGACCATTCGTAATTTTATTCATCCTCCAAAAGTTGCAAAATAATCATAAAGCATTAGAACCTCAGTTTATAAATTCATACGTTATAGGATCATGCTAGAAAATTATTAATAAACCTGAATGCAATGTTTAATATAAATAGCATCTATTAAGAAACAAGATACAATGCCTCAATATTTATTAACAATATACGTTCACTATTTTCATAGCACATAATCCAACGTAGTATTTTCACAGCACACATGACACATTTTGCACAACCGACAAAATAAATAAACCGATAGCAGAGCGAAGCGAGTAATAGAAAACAAAATCAATAAACCGGAGAAATGAAATAAAAATTTCACTGCGATCAATTTACCGACACACGAAGGAAATGAAATTTCATATGACCGAAGCAGGGTTTCTGCGAAACAAACGTGCGTTCTGCTGGAACAACGGTGCAGATAGTAACAAAATTGCGAATGAATTTTAGCGAATAATGAATTTCGCTGAACAACGTGTTTGTACTTTTAATTGGGCACAGCTGTTTAGAAGCGAGAATAAGTTGCCGAGGCTGTTGAATGCGGCGTTTGATCTTCCCACGGTTGACGTCATCTCCCGTCAATATGCAACCGCTCGTGCTTGTCCCTTAACAAGCCAAAAATAAAAATCCTCCGCTGTTCACGGGCTGCTGAACAATTCACGCGATCACGAACCTTCTTTCTTGCCAGCTGACGTAAGCGTATTTACGTGTCCGCCGTACCGAAAGATACGAATGCTCTTAAAAATATGCAATCGACCGCGGTTCGCGACCTATCGACGATATCCTGACGTTCCGTGGGGTCTGCAAGCCTCGTTTCGTCGATCTCCGTCTGAGGTAAATACGATCCCCGATACCTCGCCTCAAATCGCCAGCAAAATTTATTTATCGAGGCAAACATTAGCAAACATCCGTCAAAACAGAAATCCATCTTCGGACGACATAGCTCGCGAAAGAATTTATTTTATGGAACTTTACAGACTTGTTTATTTATAGGCGTACTATACATTCATGAATTTCTGCACACCGCTATCGGCGAAACTGTTCAGAATTTCTTTCGATAAGACAATAATTGACCTATGTTCGTGGAACTTTGCATAGTTGTTTGTATAGATCTAAAGTACGTTCCTTGTATGTTTTTAACTTGTTATTACGTAAAACACGTTAAAAACGTTTCTCATGAATTTTGGTTAGGTGCACCCGACATTGAAAATAATATTCAATTGAAAACCGAATAAACAATATTTACGATACAGTGGTACGAAGGTAAGATAAGAAAGAAAAAGGTTAAAAAATATTCTCTATATTTCGTATTTCGATGAAAGAAAACGAATGCTGCTCGGGCGGCTGCAGAAAAAGCAGCAAACGTTCGCGTAAAGCCGCAGCCCGAGAAAAACTTTCGAATCGATACAGGGAGAGAATCCCTTTATCGGATTTAAAAAATTCAAAGCAGAAAGCAAACCAACGGTTGTCCCACCCACGGCCATAAATTCTGAAAGTTCTGGGAGGACTGTGTCGAGAACGGGACGTCGAAAACAACCGTCGTCGTCGCGTCGAGTGCTGACCTTTCCAGTAAGAATGGCATTAGGACAGAAAGTTCGAGGGTCCGAAGGCTTCCTATTAGCCGCGATCGTCTGCCGAAGGGAGCGTCGTCGGTGAACGGGCGCCGCCGCCGCCGCCACCGCCGCCGCGTCGCGTCGCGTCGCGTCGGGTCGGTTCGTTGCGATCGTCCTTCAACTCTGGCAGAGAAACGAACGAACGAACGGAGTTCATGGTTTCAGCCCCCGCTCCCGCCCCCCTTTCACCGGTCGCGTCCCCTTTTTTCTGCCCCCGCGTCCTTTCCCCATCGGCGTATATTATGATCTTGTCCAGAGGCAGACGGTCTACAGACTTAACGATCGATAGAGCCTTCCTCGTTCCCTCTCTGGGGGCTATCGGCTGGCCTGCCCCTCCACGAGGAACGCCCCCACCGTCCCGCGCCAGTTTACCCAGGCCCCCCACCACCGGACGCGCCGCAGCCCGGCCAATCGCTCGGCGCCAGGCCACCGCGGATCACCCCCCACCCGCCGCAGACGCGAGCCGCGACAGTGGCGTCGACAAGCCTTTTAGAGGACCTCGGTCAATGTTAACCCCACGGACCGGGTCGAATTTCAACTTGATGTACCCGTCCGCGCAATGTCTGCGCATCGATTAAGAAGACAAAGAATTATTAAAATTTCAGAAAATTTATATCCGAGTCAGGATTTAAAAATGTTTAAAAGTAAATAGCATCTGAATTCATCGGTGGGACAAAAATTGTCTCAACTGTACCCAGAAACTTTAATTATTAAACAGCGGATTTTATAATTTTGCAATAATTCTAGAACTAAATATGTAGTTGTAGCCGAACGATCGGATATTGTCCGAGTATTTCGACACTGTTTATACACATATACATAGATTAATATTCAAGAGGCGAGTTCGATGATTCGAGATCTAACCCAGACCTTTGGCGCAGCGGAAATCGGGGCCTAGGTCGGAAATGTCACAGCTGTGTGCAGCGCATTTGCATCCGCAGATATCCAATATTTCCTCGATTCAATCGCTTTACCGGATATTTTTTGGGTCAAACATCTCTGACCTAATTCACCGACGAAATTCGATGAAGAACCTTCGACGAAGAACCGTCGATGACCATTCTACGTGAAATTGAGTGACCCAGATCCAGGAGCGATAAGAAATTGTATCCTCGTCTCTGGCGGATTCATTCTCGATTAATCATTTTAATGAATTTTTTGCAATTTCGAGTGTCCCGCATCCATTCCTAAGAATCCTCCTGCATAGCCATCTTGGGGAATTTTTGAATAAAAAACGAGACGATCTATAAATTTCAAACTTTGCAGATACATTAACCAATCCTTGGGGAGTGCGCTGATTTTTTTTACATCAGGTATAGTGATTGTATCAAAAATTATGGAAGTTTTAAGAAACATGACAGTTATCGACATGATTGTTAACGGAAATAGAACCGTCCAAAGGATTCCGATTCCCTATGAGTGTAGTCATTGTTTGTCCAAAAATAAATAAAAAAACAGCAGTGTCAAAAAGGCAGAATAAGTTTGATGACGATAAAAAATCTTATCGAAGTGCGCTTGAACCTCCATAACTCCGTAAAATATCATGATATCCTCAAACAAAAAATGACCTCATGTTCTCCAAAAGTAAACAAATGCACCAATAAAATTTCAAAATGATACGTTTGCTAGGTCCGTCGCAAAAAATTGCCAAAGACCGCGACGGGTCGTAAGAGGAGGGGATGACATTCGGCGTCGCGATTCCAGGATTCCGGCTGGTAAAGTCGGTCGAGCGTGGCGTCGCGTCGCGACGCTCCGCGTCCAGGAGGAGCATGAGCACGCGTCCGGGTTTCATAGTGGTCGGTGGGAAGAGGATGGAGATCGAACGAACGAACGAACGAACGAAGCAAAAGCGTTCGGCGACACAGTGGCACCGGTGCAGTGGCCGAAATTTAGACCGAGCCCGCGGGGCGTCGCGACGCCTAGGACGCGGCCAACTGCTCTACCGTCGACAACGTTTATTGATCGACCCGATGCAAGCAAGCTGGGCCACAGCTGGCCGGGCTTACCAACCTCGTTGCAAATTCGCCCCGGCTCCGGCTCTGGTTCTAGCTCCGACCACGCCGCGACGCGCCGCACCGCGGCCCGTTTGATTTCCCGTGTTTCCATCCTCGGGAACGCTCGAGAGACTGTGTTTACCCCCGTCCCTCGCTTTCGAGACCTATTTTCGATCCGCGCCACGCCGATCGGTCGAACACGACGCGACGCGACGCCCCGATCGAACGGGAACGGCCGTGGAATCGTCGCTGGTGTCTCTACTATACGACGTGTCGAACAGTAAATGCACCCAAATAGTGCCCGATTAGTACTCAAATATAGTATCCGGTTGGTGCCTGAACAGTACTCGAGTAATATTCGAATTGTACTATCCCGAATTCTGATCTCTGTTAAAAAGAGGTCTCCTATATTAAAAAATGCAGCTACTAAATTCAGGTACCTAAATGGGTAAATTTTTGAAAAGTCTACTGCGACACTACCAAAAGTAGCGTCGAGTACAAAAAAAAGTCCTTGTCAAGTGTTTCACACTAATAAAAGTCAGATATTAAATTCAGGTACCTGAATAGTAAAATATCTAAAAAAATCTCTTATCTTGCTGTAACGAGCGAATGGCTGAAATGCTCGGCACGTCGAGCCCGAGCATCGTTTTTAAAGAAAGTTGATTATATCGGCGCAGCAAGGTACCATTGAGCGAAGTTATGGCAACCCTTTCAGGAAGACCGGCTTCAGCCGTGATCATCGCGCTGAACTTCTAATTGCTCACGAGGCGTGAGATGGGAGGAAGACAGTTTTACGCAGTCCGGGAGGATCCTTTAACGAGAGGAATGTAAGTCGGCTGGCAAAGGCCAAAGCCAGTGTAAAAGGGGTGGTTATTGAGCGGTGTCTCCGCACAAAGCTCTCTCTCTCTCTCTCTCTCTCTCTCTCTCTCTCTCTCTCTCTCTCTCTCTCTCGCCTCGTACGCATACAGATCCGACTAAATCAATACGTACGACTGTCGACGTGCTTGCAAGCCACACGTCCGCATACTTATTGTTAGCCAACGAGAGAGCTTGTGGAAAATTATTCCGGCATTCCTCCGCGTGTTTCCAACCCTGCGATTATTACTTGTTGGTCGCTTCAACCCTTACATCGTTTCTCAACCCTTTATTATTCAGCCCTCAATTATCTCACTTTTATTTCTTTATTGGTACTTTTAGCTTTGATATTGCAGGACATAACAATTCAGCCATAAATTTCTATAAGGACGGTTAAAATTTTAAAAATTTTGGGAATCTTTATATAAAAATCAAGGCAACTGGAGGCAGACAAACAGTCACAATAATTAAGTATTTAAATGATAGATTTATTTATGAGGTTGTAGTGGAGTTTAAGTAGCCTGTATAAGTCATCTTCTGGTGAAATATGTGTGCGCTGTTTTTGGTGCGCTCGGCCCGCAGGGGGATTATGATCGACGTATTCGCTTTGAGTAATGCTCGGACCACGGCTCTTGAGCCCCTGTCGCGGCGTTTTCGTCTCTTTTCTATGCCGTCACTCCATTATCTTTGCCTGTCTATCTGCCGGGCTCCACCTTTCTCCTCTCTTCTCCTAATCAGGCATCGCGGCTATATTTATACGCCCGAAGCATGGAAAGGTTCACGGAGGTTACCAGCCGACGGAGAGACGCAACAGATTACATATTCAATGATCCCTCTTTCCTCGAGCATCCGAACAACTGTTCCCTCAGGTGATCAACAAATTTCTTCACGGTTTTACAATTTTTCCTCAAAATCTCCCCACCCCTCCCGCCTCCCCTACCCCACGCTCGACCAAAGAACCATCACCTTTAGACATTTTTTAACGCAACACCAGCAGACGCATCAATTTCAAATTTTAATAATTTAAAAATTTTTTCTGTTCGAATCTCGCGTGTATATACAATAGTTTAAACACCTGACGGAAGCAACCAAGTGGTTCGAGGATACAGGAACAAGGGAGTTTCGATGGGAAAGTTTTCCAGTAGTATAGGCCAACACTGTCCGACCGCATCACCACCGCCACTGCATAGTTCGAAGGCCAATGGGGAAGTGGAAAGTGTGGACTACTCGGGAAACGATTGTGAACGTTCATCGCCCGAGTTTAGAATTATCATTTCTAACACCGCTTGCAACACCTAAAAGATCCAAAGAGAAATTATTATTAAAAATTTTTCAATTTATCTCAATTTCCATGATTCATTCGTTTTTATATCGAGGGCTAACGACGAAACGATAATGGCAGACTTTCAAACAATTTTATCCATGTAACTTAAACGAAAATATTTAAATTTTATTTATACGGGGTGTTCAAAATATAACGTGTCTCCGTTACGTTCCTAATGATCTGAACTGAAATCGAATAAAAAATTGTTGGAGGACATACAAAAATTGAATAAAATTTTGGAACGCCCTGTAGTTTACGTAACTTTCGTCCTCGAGAGTTCCCCGAAGCGAACGACGAATTTATCGAATGCGCCGGTTGTCGCAATTTGTTGATTTAATTCTCGGCTAATTTTCAACATGAACATTATTATTGTTGGAAGGGAGAGGGGCGGGGGGAACACGATAAAGCCTTGTTCGCCGGACAACCGTTCGAATAATCGTTCGTCAGCAGAAACAAAGAAGCTTTCGGCTATCGATTGACCCCCGACAGTCCACCACCGGAGTTGCTAACTTTGCTTATGAGGTTACAATGAACCCACCACCACCTAGCGAAGGTTAAGAGGGGGATTGACCTTCTGAAACAATGGCGTCACTGCATGCGACATTAATCGACGTCAACGTTGTTTGAATGAAGCCATCGTGTACACTGTGTCCACGGTCTGCTTTGATCTTCGAGTGCCCGTTTCGACGGTCTGTTTGCCTGTCGAACGGACCACAAGGATCATCGGGTGCATCCTCGGATCTCGTTTGCAGAGTCATCATGGAGCTGTGGACTTCGTTCGATCTTTATTAAAGACTTTTTTCAAATTATTTAAACTGTCGAGGTAAGACATTTCCAATTTAATGAAATCGATTCCACCACAAACAGCGATCTTTCAGCTCTAATTCGAGCCCTGAAACCTTAAAAAATTCCAACGAGAACACATTCTAAAACGGACTCAAAGAATCCCCTGAAACATGTTGCATACACCTACCGCATAAATAGCAATCGGTTACTAATTGGCAACACAATCAATTTAGTAATTAACACGTTCGTTCTCGGCAGTGAACGTGTCCGGTATGCCAAGTGGTACCTGCTACTTCAGAAAAATCACAATCCCCCTCTATCTAAGAAATGAAAATTTTTGTTTCCACATTACAGCAAGTTTCCACTTTTCACGCAACAACGTTTGTAAAAATCAAACCCTGCTTCGGTGAATGGGTTGGTAAATATCAGCTTGAGGGACGCGTGTGTTGGAACATCCTGTACAGTCGTAAATACACGTATTAAAAGGAACCGGGCGGAGGTCGAACGAAAATAAACGGAAAAACGGCGGAAGGTTGCACGATTGCGTGCGGACAACTGACCAATTAAGGGTGGAACACTGAACGTTCACCTTCAATTCCTCCAACGATCATAAGCGAACCATCCTTGAGTTGCACAGGGTGCACCTCTTCAATTTCAGAAACAGAACTATCATTTATTGTCTTAGGATTGCTATTATATGTTCCTTTTCGAATGCAATTCAAAAAGACTAAAAAAATGCAACATCGTAGCTCTGCAAGTGCTAGAACCTAACCCAGATGACTGTACAATTTTCAACAAACTAGCTATTTTTATTTTACAAAGAATCCTTTTATTTTCCTCCCAACTTGAGCACAAAGGATTGCTAAAATTAGCAATAAAGTGCTAACAATTGCTCGAAGAGAAAAATTGCAAGATTGTAGCCTAACAAGCTCTAGGACCTAACACGGACCGTACTGTTTTCAGCGACGGAGCTATTTTTATTTTACTCGGATATTTTTATTCTCCGAGAAGTTCATTTGTTTTTCTTCCAACTTGTACAGGGTGTCACAAAATTATATGTCGCGGACGCCGTGGCACGATTCTACACCCCCGATTTAGTCGAAAATGACAATAGGAACCCCCCGCAAAATTGACCTTAACGTGAAAAACAAGGTAAGAAAAACCAAAATATTTTTTTTCAGTAGAACACGATTAAAGAAGAAAAAAAAGTGTTAATTTTATTTTGACCTTGTGCTTCACGTTCAAGGTTAATTTTGCGGGGGCCTTTATGTCATTTTCGACTAAATCGATGGGGTAGAATCGTGCCACGGTGTCGGTGACATATAATTTTGTTACACCGTGTACAGAGTGACGATGCTCGGTCGAACTCTCTCAGCAGCAAACCTGCGAGAAACTCTCTGAAGAGGAAAAAATCGCAGCAGTGCAGCTTTCCAAGCACTGGCTAGCCAGCCGGTCAGCAGCGTTGCGTTGCGTTGCGTTGCACAGTGCGGCAAAATCGAAAAATTTTGGACAAAATTCAAAATTCTTTCATAAATGTCAACATCTGTATATGTATTTACGGAATATAAAATTAATAATTAAAATTTTACAAATTTTTCAAAATTATTCTTAAGTTTCTCGTCAACGAAATCAGAACAATCATTAATATTTAAGATTGTCTTTATCTTCATAATGATGTTTGATGCAGCCTTGGATCTATCACTAGAAATCCAGACATCAAGTAAATCAGAATGCTTAATTTTGAGTTCCGAACCTAAACGAAAGGTTATACGGTCAGATACGACCAATTGTATAAAACTGTATGTAGCAGTTTGTCGCACAAAAAAACATGGAATTCTTAAAATATAACAAATAGTGAATCGAAAACTGTTGAAACCCCAGAAAACTTTGCGTCAAAACTTTTATAGGCCAGTTTTAAGATTGACAATGATTGGAAGTTACGTTAAAACGCTATACAGATATAAAAAATGAATATATTTATAGGAAACCGTGAAAACTGAAATATACATACTCTGGTGACTATTTTCCATAGTAAAAAATTCTTATAATTACAACAAACGGCGAGTATTATAGGCTAATAACAAATCGCGACAAATATGACACGAACAGCAAGAAATAAAACATGGCTACCATTGATTTATTTGTTTTTTGAAACCCAGTTCATATAACTGAAACTATCCACTAACAACTTAGTAATACAACGCCATCTTTATGTACATAAAGAAAAGAAAAACCATAAACCATAAACCATAACTTAGTAAAGTTAAATATTTCATATAAATATATTAATTTTTCATTTTTCTCCACCTCGGCCGCACTGTGCGTTGGTGAGAGAGCTCGATACCGCGAGGCGTTGCATCGGTGCATGTGTGTCTGGTGTATAAAGGCGCATCGGGCGTCATCGTACGAAATGTCAGGGTTGAATCGCTGGTAATAACCCGGTTCTTTAACCGTGCTACTATGCAGATTCACGAGGCACGTACGGGGAAACACGGTGGCGACCCTGTTATCGACGTCGTTAACGACCGAGCCGCCGAGAGAATCCGATGGCCAGAGAGCAGCCTCGGGAAACGTATCGATCCCCGGGCGCACACACCGGCCGCGGCCGGTTCGTTCGATGCCTCGGGAAACGTGAATAGCCCGGCGCGGTGCGGCGCGGCGCGGCGCGGCGCGGCACGGCGACCGTATACCGTGAGAAACGTCGCTAAGGACGCCGACATGGATCGGGTCGATGATAAAGACCTTGCCTCAGCGCCCGCTCCTTGCCAGACCAAGTCGTTTGCCACTTTGTGCAACCCGATGACGCGCGGACCTCTCCTCTATCCACTATGTTCAGAGGAACGATCTTGTCTCTCGGTACCTACGCATAGCTGGTTGATATCGACAGATGACTGCTGTTCAGAAAAGAAAGTATTATATGTATGTAGTTGTACAGTTACTTATGGCTTTAACACCTAACCCTGACGTAACCTAAATTTTATTACGCTGTGCAGTTTTAGTTATAAGCTGCTACCGACATTACTTCTTCGATCAATCATAACTTTCTAACGAATATACATTTTTCGATAAAAAAAAAATCGTAGGGTAACTGCACCAGTAAATGAACACTTTTGTATTTTTGTATTTTTTGCTTTTCCATCATTGTTCAATTACTAGAATGTAGTGTTCATTGACTGGTATTTTTTATATTTTTTATTTAACGTTCAATAAAGACAAATAATAATAATTTCATTTTATTTGTTTGTTCATTTATTTTTGACAAATTAAGTATAGGGAGCCCTTTGGCATATATGAGATTCCTTTATTTCACATATTTTTTTAAAAATAAAATATCTTCCTGAACAATTTCTTAAATGTTCACTCACTGGTGCAGTTACCCTATGTACATATTTATACAATTCTAGATTCTATAAAGTACGCTCTTCAAGGCCCACTAATTGTTTTTTAAGTCCCAGAGTTTCCGAGAAGTTCAACGATTTTGTCGAGAATTCTCGGTGTACATAATTTCGCGATGCAAGTCGCATAAACGGCTAGTGCACGTTTATAGACAATGCGAGTTCGCAGTCGCGCGCGCGCGCCCGCCATCAGAGAGATCCGGCACCTTGAACTTTTATCACGTGCACGAACGACCGCGGCGATAATAAGCGCGCACGAGCGAGCGAACGAGCGAGCGACGGATTGTTTGCATAAGCGCGCGCGTAACCGAATACCAGGAAACAATGCATCGGCCGCGAAAATCGTGTTTCTGAGTCAACGATCCGGACGCCGAGTTTCTTGCACTCGATTTTACGCGTGTCCCGCGAGGCCGAAACCCGACGGAAATACTTAATCGAACTCCGCGGGTACCGGATACATATGTATATACTTTTCCACGTATACGCCATTTTGTAAAACACTCGAGAACGGACGTACTTGGCAATTTACAAAGTTATGGTTGATCAAAGAAGGGAGTGACAGTAAAAGGTTATTGGAACGTCCGCCATTTTGTTTTGAATCACTATTCCGAAAAGCGATTTGTCCTTTAGACATAATACAGTATTAAGTATATCAAACCACTTTTTCAATAACAATTAACGTAACTTTGTTGTTAAAAAATAATTTTACATGAAATAAAATTGTGAGGTACTTTCGCCTTTGCGAGGTCTGCTTCTGTTTAAGAAATGATTAATGAAATACCCTGGAGTAAAAATGGCTTCGAGCACTTCAAGTATGTTTGCCCAGTGTGCGAACAACATTTTTTTCGAAATGAAAGGTAGCAGTAGGATCGAATCAGCCGTCGGAATCGCGACCATCGAGAGGAAAGACGAGGAGAAATGGCAGAAGAGGAAAGCCCGCGGAGCGGAAAGTTGCAATGCCGACCGGCTCGGCAGTTCAAGGCCTCCTCGACCCCCTCCCAGTGTTTGTTTCCTATATTCATTCTATTTTCTGCGTCTCGCTCGAGCCGATGAAACTCGCATTCAGATCTCCCGCCACAGTGATACCGTTGTCCCGCGCTCGACGTTCCCCCTCTTTCTCCCTCTGCAGCCGACAACCACGGCTCTATCCCCCTCTACTCTCTTCATCCTGGTCCCACAGACTCCCCGTCCCCACTTTTCGCGATCTCCGCGTCTCGTTCTGCTAATGTGCTCTCTGTTCTACGCCTCTAAGCTTCTCCCCCTCCGTAACGTCCCACGGATTACTGGCTCTGTCTTCTTTCTTTAGCCTTGCCGTTTCCTGTTCGCTATAGAAGCCCCCTCCTCTGGCCAGTCCCACTCTCTTTCGTCCCCCCCCCCCCCTAACCTCTCCGCGACTGCATTCATTTCTCTCTTCCACCTCTGCCGTCGTCTTTATTTCCTATTTGCGATCACGCATTAAATTCTGCTGATTGATACATTCTCATCGGTACGGGTTGTTTCCTACTCCCTCCATACCGGCTCGTTTTGCTTTGACGAACTAATTGACGAGGGATTCGACTGTTGTTTGCTTTACCAAACCAGAGGATGGTTGTATTGTTTGGTGGAAATTGGGGATTTTTAATTGGCCTATACGGTCGCACAAATTGCTGCAATAATTGTTCGTTTGGGCTCAATTTAAAAACAGTTTTGTGTCTATGATATTTGATGATTTTTTTCCTGTTTCTTTGGTAAAAGTAGCTGCAGGCTAACCTGTATAAAGACAGGTTATTTTTTTTTAGCGGTTAGGCTATAGGGACAGATACCAAGATTCGTGAAACCCCGCGAGACATGTCCCCGACCCTTCCCGCTGGCCGGTGCATGCTATTACAGTCATCGGGTCACTGTTACTCGCTAGACCGGCCGGGCAATGAAGCCTGTTACATAACCTGCAAATCGCAGCCCCCGAAAGTATGCAAACTGCACCTCGGCCTGTCCGGACTGCCACGAGGTCGCTGCTGTGTCGCGAGTATATTCCACTGCCAGGCCAGTGATGGTAATCAATACCCCGTGACGATTCTAGACGTTGGTGGTGTGGCCATTGATAACGAAGACCCTTGGCAAATTATCCAGCGACAGTAGAATATTGACATCATCGTTATAGTTTATAATGTAACTTGCTATCTTTTAAAGTACATTTTCCAAATTCATTAACTTAAAAATATCAAAATCACTGAAATCTAGCCTGGTCCACTTCAGATTTTTATTTTTCCAACTGTCAAAGAGAAAAACGTATTTTCATGAAATTTTGTTTAATAGATTGGTTCGAATATAATGCATACTACGATACAAATCAATTGGAGATTACGTAACTGCTTTTTTTAATAACTTATTACAATAAAATCTGGGGATAATTTTGAATCTCTTTGGCAGATGATAGTTCCCTGCATTACCAGCAGTGCAACCGTTACGCCTCACCTCAATGACGTCACAGCCACTAATGCCCGAGTTACATAAACCCCCATTGCGTGCCTCGACCCTCTCTCTATCACACTCTATCATCCAGCCTTCCCCAATGACGGGCAAGCATCTCGATGACGCTCGTGTCTTTTTTCATTTTTTTTTTTTTTGACCCAAGGGTGACGTTACAAACGGCCTAACCTAACCCTAGGCACAACCTTCCGTCATTCAGACCCGCAAACTAACCTATAACCCGCAGACACAATTGGTGTGTAATGGATTCGAGCTTGGAAGGCAAGCCACCGTGAATTCCGATGGAGAAAAAGAGATCCTTCGCGTTTAGGGTTGTCCTGACGGCCGTGAAACCGGCCGCTCGATAAAGATAGCATTCCCGGGCTGCCGGTGCCCCCTTGCGGACGGGGTAAAGGGGCGTCCATAGCTTCGGAATACAGGTATTTCCCATGAAATGTAACACGATAATTCAGGGAACTCTTTAGAAAGCAAAACCTCGTGGACAAAATTTTGGGAATTTTGAAAAAATGAGATTATTGGTGTTTTGGATGCTGGGTATTTAGAAATTTTTTACCTATTGGATTTTTGATAATTTTTGGATTGTGATTTAAAGATCTGTGCCAGGGTAGCTATATGTATACATTAACTTTGTTGCTTGAAGCACCGGTCGACAATGTACTCGTCTCGAGCTATATAGTTCTCATTCATTAGGGCTAGACCGTGTCCTTCCTCGAGTCTTCTCCAAGCCCCTTAGCCGACGGAGAACTGTCTTACGGACCTACTCCCTCTCTAATTAGATGTACAAATACCGGTTCCTACGAATTTACAGCTTGCGACGACTATAAACGTCCCACGATGGATTAAAGGGGTACACGGTTGCTATATCGCTATATCTTCAATTGTATTTTATAAATCCCATTGTTTAGAATCTTAGAAAAGGTGAATCGCAACCCAAAATAATTAAATGATACGAAAATATTTTCAACATTCCAAAGTCTGAAAATTTATAAAATTAAGAAAATTGAAAAATTGTAATTTTCCCTCCAAAACGGATTCAAAGAAGTCTATTATTTTTTTTATTTTTTTCTTTTCTTTTTTTCTGATAAATTGGATAATTTCGTAAACAAGTTGGAAAAATTGTGTGCAATGAGATGCACTGTCTACGCGCGAGTTCATTGAAAAATACAGGAAAAATAGCCTCCAGTGGAGAAGGTTAAATGGTGCGGCCTACAGTCATTTCACGTTAATTCGTGTCTCGATTTCAGGTTGGCTCACAGCCCTCGTAAACTTGCACCGTAATTACGCGGCAGAGCGATAAAGCAGGACTTAAAATATACGATGAACCATGACAAACCGTTCAACAGCACGAACTAGACGCGAGGCGATTGCAATCGGATATTTCGCTCGTTGCTCAGACCACAAAATAACCATCGCGCTAAGAAACTGGATTTTCTACTGATTTATGCATTCATCTCAACTGGAGAAACCTCGTTCCATCTATTACGATCTTGATGTTCTAACAAAATCAATTTTGATAGTGTCAGGAAACTAGAATATAGTATTAAATGCGTCGTACTGGTAATTAATTAATTTTTTGTGAAATTGGTTGCTAAAAAACTATTTATAAATATGTATTACTATACTTACGTCGACACATTTAATTTACGTACACGAAACTTATTATCAAAAAATAACAAATTAATTATATTATTATAGAAAATCTGTAAACTTTAGTTATGCAGACTTCTGTATTATTTAATGTAAATAAAAAAGTTTATTAACCTTCATAAATAATACAAATATCTACTGTATCCTCATGCAGATTGCTATATTATCTAGTATACGTAAAAAAGAGTATATCTTTCATATATAACACAAATAATGTAAATATCTACTATATGATGTTCTGTTTCACCTACTACCGGTCCAGAAGTAAATTATTACTAATCCTACAACCGACCGAGGACCTCTTCTATGATTCTACTCAAAACTGTATTACCGATAAGCATAGGTTACAATGTTGCATTGGATTGACGATAGATGGAAATCTTGATCGACTCCGATGCATACAAATGATTTAATAAATCGTTCTTATATTAATTTCACCTAAAATACAACTTGTTATAAATTCTACTACCGCGGTGTGTCGTGTTACTAATCATTCCGAAGCACAAATGTGAAAAAAATAATATCAAAAATAATTGTTTCCGCCCGGGATCGAACCGGGGACCTTGTGCGTGTGAAGCACACGTGATAACCACTACACTACGGAAACGCCGATGGTGATCGTGCTTTAAATATATGTGAAAAAGAAAGTACAAGCTCCAATTATTAATATCCATCGATGTACACAATTAATTCATAAACTGTGTATATAAATTCATTGATGACAGTATTGTGAGATTTATTTAAACAAGCCTGGCGAAGGACTACAATAATTATGGTAAATATATAAGTCTTCGATAAATCTGTCAAACAGATCAGAAAGCAAACTGTAACACAGATAGATGAGTGCACATTTTGTGACACAACGGAATTGTAAATTCATTGATTTAATGTATATTCAATGACGTTTATAGTAATACAAATTTAAATATTATCTTCAGTAAAAAGAATAAAAATAACTTACAAATCTGATTCTGCCTCTCATTGTCAGTTTAATTCACACGTATTTATCTAAATTGACTTCCACAATGGCGTCGCCGGTCTCAAGTCAAGTAAACGTTCAATCCTATCAGAAATACTGTCGGATATCACACATTTCACATTAAAAATAAATTTCCACAATCGCGTCTTTTCACATAATTATATAAATCCTATACACGTTACAATTAATCCTATACCGGTTCTAATTAATAATAAGCCAGGTTCACCAGCTTGCTCGATTCGAGTAGTGGACCCACACAAATTGAGCAACCCTTACAATAAATTCGAACGCGAATCAACTCGATCATCAATAATCGCAACTCGCACTTCAAGTCGTATTTACGTCACTAACCTAGTCCCAGGAGCCATTGCCATTTGCCAGAGACGTCGGTAAATATTGCATCGAGGGGGGAACAGCGACGGCGTAGCGGGTAAAATATTGTTTGTTTATGTTAGCAGGCCGCCACTTGTTGCGACGCGTCTCGGTCACCGTGAAGAGAAAGGAGAAAAAGGCCTCAGGGACAGGGGGGGAGCGGTTAACCAGCAGTTCGGGCTTATGGCAAGCGTTTCCGTCGCGGCGCCCGACGCGACGGTACATACAGCAGATTAGGCGCACCGGTCTGCGCGACGTTATGGGCCGAGTGACGCAATCAGGCTGCGACAGTACGAAGGGACAGCGCAACAATAATATACGAGAAGAGCAGAGGGTGAGGGCCAAGAAGAAACGACGCAAGAAGGACCTAATCGATCTGCACTGCGGACTGCGCAAACCTGGAAAAGTATGACAACATTGTTGACATTTATTTTATAACACTCCGCGATTTTAACGAGCTGTCGAGTTGGCATTTTGTACAATAATAGCTGACAGGTTTATTATGTGTGTGGAACAATAGCTATATCGTTACTCGATGGTTTCGAAGAAATACAGAATTAAAGTGAGAATTATTTACAATTGTCTTGACAATTTATTTATTATGTGAGAGTACATATACTAAGCGTTGTATTTAATCGATTAACTATTTAATAGACAAATGGTGATTGTAATTTGTATTAATTTCTTTTTGTTGCCACCATAATTGAACAATTTCAACAAAGCTTAGAATATTTCTAATTAATAGAATTATTCCGAGGATTTTAATTATTGTATACTTGACTGTGAATGTGATCGGACGTAATCATACATACATATATACCTACATACATATACTTACGCATCTCGTTTCTTTTTCATATTCATTTGAGTTGGAATTCTTGTTTAACTAAATTCACTAAATATATTTATTTTAGTAATTATATTATGTATTGGTAATATTTTTTTTTACTGGCTACCAAATGGAATTTTTGCAGCGGAAGCGGAAGTCATCCTACTGGCAAAGCAATTTTGTAAAGCTTCTGTACCGTTTCGCGGATATGCGGGAGGAATATGTATACATTGAGCGATTTTTGTTCATCTGTATTCATCTTCTTAGTTTTGGATGACTCGCGTGAATACAAATAATCTCTTCCAGGGCAAAGAGACGAAAACCGATGGCAAGTTGGGCAAGGCACGAAATTCGAAAAAGATGCCGAACCGAATTCTTCCGAGAGCCGTGAGCACCACAAAATTTTAATCAATATTAATTGAAATTCGAATTGATTTAAATCGGAAACGAAACGAACTTTTAGGACAAGCTAATCAAAATTATAATTAACTTCAAAAAGACTTTACTATTTTAATTCTTTTCATTACAGCTGTCTGGGATATACAGAAATGGCGCCCTCAGCAAAGAAATACGAAGAGGTAAGTTTAATCAGTTTGAAAAATGGTTTTTCATTTTGTAAGGAATTTGAATAATTTTATATTGTTTATAGCACAACCTCAGGTTCTTTTGGACGATTCAAACAATGCCAGGTTAGAAGGAAATGTTATGAAGCTTCTCCACGGCTACGACACGAACGCTCAGTATGTACATTGGAAAATAATTACAAATTCAATTGAAACAAATTTTAGGATTTTTTTTTAGAGATAAAATTGTTTATAATTTTTTAGGGCCATTTTGATCAACGACAATGGAGAACATTCTAAGGATCTGCTACTAGATTCCATCGCTAGAAACATTCTACACCCAACTCCACCAAATGTGCATTCTGCGAGTCCAATTTTGGGTAAAGTGGATGGGTAAGTCTCAGGTAAATGATTTATATAATATATTGCAACAAATTTATCGATTTTATGATATAATGTATGATGATCGACAAATTTATAAATTTTGTGATACATTATAATAAATTTATAGATTTGGTATTATAATATGTTATGAGGAATTAATAAATTTTATATTATAATACATTATGCTAAATTAATAAATTTTATATATTACTAAAATAAACAATTTTGACTTCTTTGTAGAATGAAACGACATGTCAGGGCCGAACAAGAAGGACACGTTGGTATTTCCAAGCGTCCTGACTTGTCCTGCTTAGCCCTGGAAAAAAGAAAGGTGGTACACCCTCAATCCTCACAAGCGTCTGCGATTGGGCGATACGAGGAACTGTGTGCCACCATTTGTACAGAATTCGAGGGGCTGAACCTTCCAAATCAGTTAACAGCAGGTAACTAGCATTGATTCTATTTTTTAAAATCTGAGAATCATATATTAAGCTATTTGAGTAATTTTACACCTCGAGCATCCCACAAACAATTAAACTCACTAAACGATTAATAGATCCATTATCATCTGTAAAGAAGAAGCTGAGAAACGTCTATGCAGAGTCCTTCCACAGCCAGTTCCTGAAGGACATGATCAAACGTGGTCAAATTTTGAACGAACGCGTCACACCGAGCGCCCTCGGCTCAAATACCATTCTCTCAGAAACAGTGTACAGTTCTTCCGGTTACGGTGAATCCTCTGGCCTAATCTCGGCAACAGTGGACACCTCGGACTCTCAAAAACCCATGAAACAGGTCGATTCGCAGGCGAATCAGTACCCGATCTTGTCATCAAATTCAATCCATCGCGAGAAACGGAAAGAAGTTCCCTCGCCTAATCTTTTATTCGACTTTTCCTTGCTAAACCAACGCACAGTCGATAAGGTAGAGTCCGGACGACATGCACGCAGCGGGGACTCTTATTTCGTTGAAAGCGTTCCAAGCAACACTTCTGTGGAAAAGTGTTGTGAAGATGAAAATTGTCTTGAGAATGAAGTGGTTGCTAGGATAGACAAGTCTGGTATGCAGAGGGACCGAAAATCACTTTTATTCTCAAGATCCGTGGCGGAGATACTGAGGGAGTCCTCGAACAAGAAGCTTTTAGTCAAACGCAAAAACCAACGCACCCAAACAACGAATTCCTTAAACAGCAAGACAAGGAGACACCAGGCAAGGGTTAACGCAAAAGCCATGCAGCAGGTGAATGCTAAGAACCTGAAGCACGTGCCAGCCATACTCCGTAGATGCAATAAGGTCACCTTATTTGATCCCCCAACGAAGAAGACAATAGAAACGCTAAAACCAAATGTTTCGTTCACCCCGCTATGTTCTGCGTTGGAAAACTCGAGGGACACTGTTCGTAGCTTCGACACCAGTATCCTAAATGTTCAGACCTGCGTGGTGAACTCACCCAGTGTATGGAGGCACCTTGGGAAGAACCCCGAAGAGGATCCTGACCATTCGATGGTCAACAAAGTTTTCCAGAAGAAGATCAAGAAAATCCCAATGATCCAGAAGACGCTAATGTTCACCAAGAAGGACTCTCGCAACAGGCGTATGGATCTCAACGACCTAGTGGCTGAGAGGCCAGTGGATTCATCGAATGTTTGTCTGGTGAGGCAGGAGGCTTCTCAGCAGCGGGAGAAGTGTGGAGACTGTCAACGAGCTACGTCTAGCTGCTACCAGTCCTTCTACTGTTCAGAGAACTCTAACGATTCGAATTACTATAGTCAAGAGCTGAAAGAGGTTAGCGTTCCTCAGGTGCGATCTCTGCAGGTGCAGCAGGAGCCTGTGGCTTGCGAGGAACTGTTTGTCAGGAAGCTACAGCACCCTGGTAGAAATCATACTGTCTGTTTCGTAGCTGTGGATAGGGGGAAGGAACTCAATGCGGTTCAAGATTGTAGGAAAGTCCTTCCAGAGAAAGTCTATTGTCAGGATAACGTTGCTAACGTGGGTATACTGAATGGCGTCCAGAACCTGAAAATCTTGCCCATGGAAGACCAGAAAGATAAGTGCACCGCTCAGTGTATGGCGAACGCGGTGGTCCTCGAGGAACAACCGGTGAAGTACCTAGCATTTGATAATGACTCCGAGGCTCAGAGGATCCCCATATACGTCCAGAGCAAGCAGCGACCCCAATTCACCTCTGTAGATAATGCAGACGTGAATCCGAAGGTTAATTACCGACTGGTGTCCTGCCCACCGGAACCAGCGCAAAAAATTTTGTTCGTGCCCTCGCATGAGCAAAATAAGGTGGTGTATGTAAAAGAGAAGAGCTTGATCCGCCCTGGTGTTTCATACGAAAGGGGTAACCAACCCAGAAAAATGTTCTTTTACCAACCGCGCAGTCAGTCGGACGTGCAGTGCGGAGAAAATTCGAATATTTGCGAGGTTCATGTTTCGAAGCAGAATCTAATGGAAATTGCGAATGCTGGATACGAAAATATCTCCGGGTTGCAGCATACAGAGCTTGGGACGAAGATGAGGAAAAGTTACTGTAATTTGGAGGAGGTCCATCACCGACCGAGTCATGGTAAATTTAGAAAAATACTACTTTAAAAAATTATGAAGTAGTTTTTTTTTTTTGAGAAAATGATGATGCAAATTTGCTTTTGGTTTTGGTTTTGTTACAGAGCACACAATTGTGAAGGATGCCTGCACAAAGACTGTCTACATCCAAAAATGACTGAGCAAGAGCTATGTATATTGTATTACACATATTATTTTTTTTTATAGTAGTTCAGTAAGATATATACAATTATTTATTGCATTCTTCCTACAGTACCGAGACATTTTGCAACTCTCGGACAAATCGCAGTTTTCGAACTTTGAGTTTGCACATTCGCAGAAAATGCAAGGTTTAATCATATGGACCATAGTGCAATGGTCAATGTGCGCAAATTTTTATTTATGAAGTATACGAGGAAATGAAAATTACAGAGAAAGTGTTTTAAAAAAAATAGTATTAGTTTAATGTTTATACGTTTGGTGTGATCAAAATGAACCTTCGTTTTTCGTTATGTTTGTGAACGAATCAAGTATCTGATACTAAAGTTTCATTTGTACAATCTCCAGTATTAAAATTTAATCTTTAAGTAATTCAACGTTTTCCATTATGTATAACTATTTTCTGTACCGCAGTCCAAAATCTACAAGGATTGTGTGTTACAATAAGATGTCAGAATAAAAAAGGACATTATATTTAATATTCAATAGTCAATATTTGAGAAAGAAAAAAATATTATGTTGTTAAATTTGCCTTAGGTACATAAATAGCCTTCACATTAATGATATTTATTTTCAACACAATTAAATGTTAAATTTCCCGCCTAAGAAGGTAATGCACCGCGCCGTGGCGCCAATTTCAAACCTCCTCAAACGTTTCAAGTAAAATCAATTAAATTCAAATGAACATAGGCTGCTGTACGGTTCGAATTATACAGCAGATAAGCTTTTGAAGAGGAAATAACAATACTTTAATCTCGTTTTTGATGCCGAGAAATAAAATTAATTACGATACAGAAAATAATGAGGCCATCGAAGCGTGGCAAATAGGATTATCGGCACGATAACGACGCGCAAAAGCAAACGAATAATTGCTGTACCATTTTAATCAAGCTCCCAACAACAATTTTACAGAACGCCGACGGAAAATTACTACGTTAATGTAGTTTACGTCTCGTTACACCGGAAACATCGATTTACTTCACGTTGCGCGACGATAATCATGATGCGTTACAGTTATGGACGAACATTATCGCTTTCGAATGTAATTTTTTCCAACTGCGGAAATTTATTTTACCGAAAACAAATTATCTGGTCGTTTCGGTAAATCTGGCCTGCTGGAGCAACAATTTTAACCAAAAATTGAAATTTACTACACAGTATGCTATAAATTGTTGCTAAACTATTTGCTAATCTGAAATAACCTTTTTTAACAGGAATTTGAAAAAATGTTCTCACTATACAGATATGATAAAATTAACAATTTAACTAAAATTTAACACAGTTTTGGGATTACTGTTAAAACAATGAAGCTTGCAATAGGAGGAAGTGAATGTCCAACGCCTTAATTTTTGAAAATTGGTGAATCGATATTTTCACCTCTGTAAAAGTTGAATAACAACGAATGTAAACGCAGTGGCGTAGGAGGCAGGTGGATATTTCGCAAGCAAAGGGCTTGCGTGACGAGGAAAAATTGCGGTTGTCTTTAGAAACCTCTCGGACAATAGGAAAAATGGCGTTGAGAGTGACAGTGGCGCGTGCAACCTGGAAGAAAAATTATCAGCTTTCTCTCGGACGTGGAAATATTAAATTGTATTCCTATGGGCCTGGCAGTCGATGGGGTGGAATCGCGCAGCGGGGGCGAAGCAGGGGAGAGCCACGGGATCACTAACCAATATTTAATCAACTTTCCAGGAGAATATTATTCTCCGGACAAATCAAGGACATATGTATCAGACCGCTAAGGGGGGTTGACGTTCTCTCTGTATTGATATAAAAGACGAAACTCCGTTTACACGGGTGTACACACAAGAGAGAGAGAGAGAGAGAGAGAGAGAGAGAGAGAGAGAGAGAGAGAGAGAGAGAGAGAGAGAGCGCGCACCCTTATGTTTGTGCTCATTCGCATTGGCGTATTTGCCGTTCAATTTATTCTTCACAAAACTGTCCTCGATCGATCTACGTCATCATTGGACACCAAAGATTTGTGGGAAATTTTTATTTTTGTGGACTAGTTTAACAAACTTTATATTGAAATACTTATAATAATGATTTTGATTTTTTGAAAATTATATAGAATTCTATCAGGGTTTACTAAAGCTTGTATTTTGTGAATTGTTTAATAAAACACGTAAAAATACCATAAAATGTCGATATACTTCACAATAAATTCCGAAATGCTATTATCACTGGGTTAGTGAATTTCACAAGATGGCGTCACCATTGTACCATCGCATCGCTAATGGTTAAAACAATATGAAGTTACAGGTAGAAAATGATTTTTGTAGTTTCAGGGCGAAGGTAAATCATAGTTTTGCACACTGGCAGTATCGTCGAGATATTCGAACGCGTTCGGAGCGATTCGCGTCCCCTTCGTTACAACGTCGAGGAATTATTGACGAGGCTACGCCATTGGGGAACTCGTTCCCGTGTGTTCCCAGTGTACACACACCACAGACGGTTTCGGTGTTGCACGGCACACCGCGTTCCTCGAACAGAAATTCTCCTGGGACGGGACACACGGGGAAGAGGGTCGAGAGAGCCCAGGACTGCTCTCATCGTGGACCTTCCGTGAGAACAAGTGCGAAACAAGTGTCGCACAGGTTCCTGCCACCTATCCAAGGCCGGCCCCGTGTCAGCTTCGGACCATGTAATTTCTCTATCTGGAAAATAAATCATGCCTGCTACTTTCTACCCCCTTTCATCCGACGTTCTCTGCACCAATTGGTTTCTTTGGAAAACAAGGATACTATTCATTAGATTTTCTGCTGGGAAAATTGGCTGAGCCCTTGAAAACTACCCCTACTGTAAGGTCATCCAATTTTTATTGTTAATTTTATGCAATTTTATAAGATCGTAGTCCCCTACTAAGGTTCTTAGATTTTTATATGTATGTAGGTCACTTGAATCAACCCTCTAAACAAAATATTATTTTTCTTTGCCGGACAAACTTTACAAATAAAGATTAAGAAACATTTCAGATTGGGGATGCTTCTGTTTCTTAACATTAATTTAATATTATTTCGAGGCAGTTTTAGTTAACAAGACTTCACTTTTGTATAATTCAATTCCGAGCTAGTTCAAATCGAATTTGCTATAATTCAATTCGAAATCAGATCCATTTCGTTTGCTTTTTTTAGGGCTGAAAATGTGATAGTCGAATGGCATTATGGTTTCTATAAATACGGATTTCTATTCGAAGTAAGGGGTTACAGGGTTTTCGATGGTAGCTTTTGTTGGAAATTCGGAAGCAGGCTCAAACTGGATTCGCGTTTACATGAATGTTTAAATTGTTTTTGTGTCCTGAATCCACTCTTAAAGTGGATTTTCCGAATTATACCCGGCCATGCAAATTAGTAATTCGTGGTTCGGGTACAATATTTCCGTTTATTTCCGTGTGAATAAAAAATTTACTGCCTCTTAGCAACGTCCGCCATTTTTCCTTATGGCTCGTGCTATTCGCAGCATTCATCGATTCGAGAAATATTTGCAGTTTATCAAAACTGATGAATTATTTCAAAATTCAATTTCTACTTCGTTTAAAGAATTCCTTATTCGTTCTTTATAATATTGTATTATAATTCTTTGCATCATAAATAAAATAATTAGATAAAAACTTACCATCTTTATTAAAGATTCTATGACGTCTTATGTCGATTCTGCTTGATAGATATACATACATTGAAGATGAAAAGGTTATTATAGGGGTTGGTTTAATGTTCATCCGTAACAACCAAAGTTCACACTATAAAATTCTCTGAATTGTTGTTTGAAGTGTTTAATTATTTACTGAAATAACAACAAGGAAAAAATTGTACTCTGCTTTAGGATTGCTTCAATTTGCACACACGAACACAATTAACTGGAACCTCAAAATCTCGAGCGTTCTAGACCCCAATAATAATTTTTGCTTACAGCAATAAAAATTTCCAACAACGAAAAGAGTTTGGTCACGAATGTGGCCACCGATAAAACAATCTCTACGACCCCAAAAAAAATCCCCAGTCCATACTTAAACACCTGAAAACAAAGTTAGAAGCCGTGATCAACCTGTTAAACCGTGACGGGTCCGCGGAGCAGCGTGCCGTCGGTCTCGCTTAATAATCATATTAATGCCGTCTGACATGGTCGTGTCAGGTCGTCGAGTCGGCTCCCATTGTAGCAGAACGCCGTGATCAGCGTGCGAGCGTCGGCGTAAACACGGTCGAGGGTATAGCTGTGAACCCTCTCGTCGGAAGCGTGGTGTTCTGGTGTCCGGTCTTGTCGCGTAGCGTCCTGCCCCGGGATCGATCGTAAAATCGCGGCTGGTAGAGGGGCAGGCATCATCGAATGATAGCGTTCATTCGGTCTGATGGTTGTCGGGGGAGCTCGGCTGCTTGTGGTGGGGTTGACTAAATTGATAGTGGGGGACAGCGTTTGTGGGCGTGGCCAGTCGCGGCGTGTTTGACCGCGTGGGTGGGGCGGCGCCGAGCGAATCCGCGGTTAGCTCGCGGCGCACCCCTCCCCCGGCGCCCGACACTTGGCCACGCCCACACTCGCTGCACCCTCTCTCTCTCGGGTTATTGAATTAAGCTTATCATTTGATTTTGAGGAGACCCACCAGTCGGTCGTCTCGGGCTCTCTTAACCGGGCCGAAAAACTTCTTTCTATCCGCGGTATAATCGCAATAATTTGATATCGCTGATCCGATTACGCTGTCATAAGCCGCTATCGAGGCGGTGGCCGCCGCCACGCCGCCCGTATACCCTGCACCATAGAATTACGCGACGCCGAGCGATCCGACGCCTTTGCCTCTTGCCTTGCCTTGCCTTGCCTTACCTTGCCTTGCCTCTTACCCAGCCTCCTCTTCGGTGACGATTATCGCAGACCTAACCCAGACGCGAAAAGAAACACGCGTGTGCCGCCAGGGCCCGACGCCGCGGGCCCCGCCAGGCGGCACCTTGGCCACTTAAACGAAGCTACTTACGTCACGACGCCGGACCTGTTATGCGATCATCAAAAACATCAGACAAGTTCGGCACCTACCTGGACTCGGCTTAGAAGAACTAGGAACCGAAATTCTACAATTGCAACAATCCAAGCTGCAAGCGATAGGCGACTATTTCTGGGCAATCATCAGGGAAGAGGATCTTCCACCGCAAAAGACTCTGTGGGACCTGTTATGGTTCCTCGTGCGTTACCTAGGTCTCAATCTCCACCGGATAGAGAATTCAAGCCAACGCGATATGGGATACCAAACCTAGAAGAGGATCTACAGCAGACTATAGGACCCAGGCAAGTTACTTCCTTGGTGCATCACTCTTCATTGGAAAGAGGATCAAAGCCAACGCATTAAGGGTCCAAGAGGATATCCAATCCAGAAGAGGATCTTTGGACACAGCAAACTATAGGCAAGATAACTAGAGACAACGTACCCCATAGTGCATCAGCTGAGCCTCAATCTTCATTGCAAAGAGGACTCGAGTCAGCGCAATCAGAGTCTAAGACGATACCCAACGTATATGTAGACCTAACCACAAAAGAGGATCTGTAGAAAGACCCTGGGATCGAGAATGTCTGCCCGTCGCTAGCTACCAGTAGCTAACCCACAGTGTATCACTTGATCATTCAACCTTGATCACTCACCAAGCCCATCAAGATCTGGAGATCAAGGGACTGGAGGACCAAGCTGAAGAATTGAGTCTGAAGAATTTACTAGTGAGTGTACCAGGGTCTACCAAGCGTCTACCTATAACCTAGTCCACACTGTGCACCGTCGGATGAACAAACCCTGACCCCAACTCCGCCATCGGATCAACACCAAGTGAACTGACTAACTCATTGACTCTCTAAATCGATTAACCCAGACCTAGCTCAAAAGTGGTCAACTACAGAGTTCAAATGAGTCGGCCAGGTGACCTTGTGCAGGACTAATAATATTGATAATTGACAGTGTAGAAAGTGAACGATGGATTACTCGTACTTGAATCAAGCGGCAGCCGCCGCGGCTGCAGGTTTTGAGGCGTCGAGCTGCGCTCTGGCTGCCAGTGAAATGCAATGTGGGTACGGGGACCTGAGCTCCTGCTCGCAGATGAGCCAGGCAGCGTATCGCTATACTGCCGCGCGGGCTGCCGGGTATCCGGGAAACACGGGCGCCGGTAGCACAGGGGCAACGGCGCCCCTGGGGGCACACCACACGGGCCACTCTCATGCCCACGCGCACCATGGGGCCCACGCAACGCCGTGCTCCGTGATGGCCGCCAGGTCCCAGGACGTGCACCGACACGCTATTTTCCCATCCGCCATTAATTTACAGAGTAAGTCCCTATTTGATTTTTTGGTTTGTTTGGTCGCATGGTGTACCGTTCTATTTTAGAAATAGGAAGAGAAATTGGAAGAAATTGCACCCCCCCCCCCACCCGCCCCCAGTACCTTGAATTTTTGTTCGCATACACGATGTTGTATATCAGTGCTATGTTTTGTTTTGTTTGATCGTTTTCGGTATTGTTATTTGGGAAAATGGTTGGGAGAATGATTTGTAATGTTCTTGATTTAAATGTCTTGTTTGACTGCTGTTTTAGACTTCTTGATTTTTGGTTTTAATTACATTTGTGGTTTTGGATTCGAGGCTGATTTTTCTAGATGAACTTTTCAGTTGGGATTTTTGTTTATTCTTGGTAAAATTGATTTGTTCTTTTTATGGTATTTTGTAGCTTGATATTCTGATGTTTGCGTCTATTTTTCTGGCATAAATTCATTATAGTCATAATTTACTTCCCATTAAGCCTACAAAGCATATCATAGCAGAATAATTCGACAGAATGTTTCTCTAGTAGTAAATTTCTATAAAAGCAGAAAAACTTCTTTGAAAATATTTTCGCCTGAATTAAAAAAGCATTTCACGTTTTAACAGCGTTGAAAATCATCCACCTAAATGCTGAATTCGCTGAGTGCGGTTGTTAATTATTAAATCATTCGTTCATATTCAAAAATTAATTTTTCTGCTGATATATTGAGTGCTCCGAATTTGGCTAGGATATGCGAAATGCAAGGGGTTTAAATCATCGATCACTGTCATAAATTTTACATTTTCTATTTTCGCTTCGTAGAAACCTACCAAATCGAAATCAAATCGTAATTTTGGATTTTATATTTCACATTAATTAAACAACAGAACAACAATTCATTTTGATTTTTAACGATGGATAAAACACTTTTATAGATTTCTAATAATTGGTAGCTTGACAATAAGCATTTAAAATACTAATCTAAAATAGACTAAAAGAGTCTACCCTAATTAGTTCTGGCAAGCAAGCAAAATCTACTCGTTCCGATTATTTCTACTTGATAAAACACTTTGGTTTCATAAAAGTCTCATGACTGGTAGCTCGACCGTGAACGTACCATAATCGCCCAAAAGATAATTCCTGATTAGGCATGATTACCCATTCCAAAAATAATCAAAAGAAAATTCATCGTAAAACTCAACTCATCAAATTCTACCGGCACAAAACCTAAAGCACTAAGATCTCAAAAAATTCCTCCTACTGAAAATCTTAACAATGACCACATACCCACCTGCTATAATCACCCGAAAAGCCTAATCTTCCCGCCCTCCTTCAAGAAAAATCAAAAAATCAAAAGGAAACCCCATCGAACAAGTACAACGCGCTCAAACTCGAATTTATAAAACCCGAATCAATTGGGTTGTTATCCCTGAAGAAGTATTTACGGGGTTGGCAGGGGATGTCGCGAGCGGGCGGGGCGAAGCGGATCGTCTTCCCCATCGAAAAAGATCGAGGGTGGTTCCTTCGTTTCTCCCAGGGGAAAGTTACCAGGGAACCGAGTCGAGTCGAGTCGAGTCGAGTCGTCTCCTTGCTGGATAGCCTAGCCACCGCTGTTTCCTCGAGAAACGACGACAAGATGGCACTGAAAATCAATGGATGTGTCTCGTCCTCCCTCTCCCTTCCCTCTCCTGCCACCCCCTACAACCCCCGTACAAAACCCCCCCTCTTTGTCACTCTTTCCGTTGCTCATTTGCCCGTTCGTTTTCCCTCCTCTCTGACTCCTCTCTTCAACGATCGTTGCTATTCTCTTTATCCGTTCTAAACCGTACGCCACTCTTTCTCTCATGCGCCCCCCCCCCCCCCATAACCACCCCCTCGACAACCCTCCTCTCTCAGTCACTCATTGCTATGGTTACGTTCCTCGGTGTACCGTGTAGCCTCACCTATATTCTACTATAATCTAGAAGCCCGATCGAGGCGCGACCGGTGCAATCCGACAGAGATTTTTGGGTTTTCAGAATTTTTCGGAACTCTCCAACAAGATCCATTTGCTGCAAATTTTAAAAACTCTATTAAATTGGTAATTATTGTAGAAAACACGTCCTTTTGGTATTTTTCTTTTTCGAAGTTGAAACGTACGTCACTTGTTTCGTGTACAGACACTAATTCGAGGATAACAATTTTGTTAGCGATGATACTTTCACGATACCGTTACTAACGTATTCCTCACACTTTTCTGTTAAAAATTAGTCCAAGCACGATACAATTTGGATTGTATCTGCTGCGTAATCCACAATAGTGGAAACCCTCTTATCCAAATTCACAGTGAGGTATATGATATTGGTGGTTAAATTGTTACTTTTGTAATTGCGGATCCGTTTTGGGAGTTGACGCCACGTTTTCCAAGATTGGTAATTAATGTTATACGTTGGTTTTCAGGTGGGTTAGGGTACAAAGCGTATTCCGGTCACGACGGTTTAGCGGAGAAGAGGAAACAGCGACGGATACGGACAACGTTCACCTCGGCCCAGCTGAAAGAGCTGGAGCGTGCCTTCCAGGAAACTCACTATCCAGACATTTACACCAGGGAAGAAATCGCTATGAAGATCGACCTGACGGAAGCCAGGGTCCAGGTGGGTCCTCGATTATTATCAATTTTGTATTCATCATAGTGTTTTGAATCCTGCAATTCCACCCCTGAATTCTCTAAATAACTCCGACAAAATTGTCTGTATCCAATGACAAATTTTTTTTTCGCTTTTAATGATTTTGTTATCAAATTGTTGTCAACGTATTCATGACGTTTTCCTGATTAAAACGAGTACAAGGTTGACACACTTCGGAGCATGTTATGTTATATCATTAAATTGTTGCTGTCTACAGCAATGGAGATTAATTAGGGGATGAAAAGATATTGTTTGTACACTAAACAACAACGCGTGAAGTGAAAAAATTGTCAGTTTCTCGGACTGTCGCGTTGTAGGAATTAAGGATCGTTTAGAGGGAAAAATAGCAACATCAACGTATCCGTAAGGAATGCGAGGCCGTTTCTTCGGTTAGGTTTTGTTCGGAGGACCTCCCTCCGGCGTCGGACAAAATGGAGGCTCGGGAAGTGGAGGGACAGAGGCGATGGCGGAACAAGCGCTCCCTGTAATTGCATTACCGGGCCCCATTTTCGTTTTCACGGTTACCTGGAAGTCCAGGCAGGTGATGGATTACGCCGTCTAATGCCTCTGACGGATTAACTTGAACTTCTTGCGTAGGAACGTGAGAGTATGAGAGATTCCGGGAACATGAGAGATGTTGTTGGCCGGGCCGGGCCGGGCCGGGCCGAACCGGGCCGATCGGACAACGGTAACTTATGATATTATCGAATCTGTGCTCCTTTGCAATCTTGCGAATATCAGCTGCGATATTCGATTTGCCAGCCCTCTTAAAAATTACAAAAACTCACTATAGTGAAATTTAATATTATTGAGGACTAATATTCAACTCATATGTATAAAGATTAATTTCATAGTAAAATTTAATATTATTGAGGGGTGGTCTTGAATTTATATGTATGAAGAAATTATGTATACGTATACATATGTGTATCCAACGCTAACGATCTGCACAAACAACAACCAATAAAATAACGAAGATAATAATTAATTTGCATAGAGATTAAATCCACGCAAAATCAACATGGCAGCCGCTAATGTATTGTACTTACCAAACAGAAATATCCTCAGCGCCACCATTTTGTTCGACGCGTGCGATCCTCGAAGCCAGCCGATATCAATTAAATAATTAACAGTTCGATGAATGAAACGAAAAAACCGTCCCCACACGAGACAAATGAATTCAAGGTGAATGACTCATCCCCCTTATGGTCGCGGTCCCTCGAAAGTTCATGCATGGATGATGAATCGGTGGCTTCCGCGGCGACACACCGGAGGCAGGTGTCGTGTCTCGTTCCAAAAATAGTGATCTTTCGATAGACAAGGTGCTGGTGGTTCGGGTGTCTCCCTTGATCCCTGCGGCAAGTCTCGTGTAATAATAATCGTAATTGCCAATCACAGAGCCGGTTATATTAATCCCGACTATAACGGCCGGCTAGTAGTAGACCGAGAGATTAAATTTATTGCGTCTTCGATATTCGCTGGACCGATTACTCGACGATAACGTGAATGAAAGTCGAGGAGCATCAGCTGCCAGAGTCGCTGGATAATTTTGGGCGGCATGTATTCTACATTACCGGAACACCGCGAGCCGCGCGCCGCCGTTTCATTAACGCTGCTTTTAATTGGCAGCTAGGGTCCTGATCAGAATCTATAGGGACTTTTTTACGGTTCCGTTGAATTTTTGTTAAGAGGGCACGGTAGTCACGTGACTTTCCCTAGAATTTCCCTAGAATACCCTAGCAATTTGGTCGAAATTTGGGTCTGCCAAATTAGATTTTTGGGTGAGGGCTCAATCTAAAGAGGAAGGTTCTGCGCAGGGTGCTCTGCTTATGATGTAACGAGATTATGTTGACATCTAATAATATGAGTCTGCAAAGTAGGGAAAAATTTCGAGAAAACAACCGCAGAATCCAATGTATTTTTCTGTCACAAAAAGAGTTTTTTTACTGCTATCATAACCAGAGCACCATGCGCTGAACCTTCCTCTATCAAACGAGCCTTTATGCAGCCTCAAATTTGCTCGTATAAGGACGAAAAATCTAATTTCGCAAACCCAAGTTTCGGCCAAATTTCTAGGGTATTCTAGGGAAATTCTAGGGAGTCTCGAGGCGGCCGTTCCCCCTTAAGTCAGTTGCTAGTTGAGTTTGGAGTACCAACTGTTACAGTTGTGGAGTACCATATGTCACTAGGATAACTACTTTGACAAAATGCATATGTAGATAACAGAATTTAGTAATCATTTTAGTCGGAGACATGGCGTGATCGTGATTGTTAATCGGAAAGAGTATGATTTTACGAGAAGAACGATAAAGTTTCGTTACGAGAGGTGCACGTGGGATTATCTCGAAGCCGTAAATGTAAATTCCCACACGCGCGTGATAATTAAGCACGAAGTTACTATCAATTTTCTAGTAGTTTGCGGCGTCGTGGGACGACCGCCATTTCCAAGGAGGTTCGCCTTGACGAAGGAGGGTAGTCCTTTGTCAGATCGAGTCTTCTCTAACTCGTATCCCTAGGTCCACTACCGAAATACCTTCCATTATCGAATTCTACTATCTTCGTTAAAAAATCATAGTCGGACGGAATTAATCGTTTGATGAGATTGTAACTTTAATTATAATAACTCTAATTTCGATTGTTTCACTTGCTGATACATTTTTGAAGTCCATAAAAAATCACTCAGATTCCGAAACTCCCTGAACCATTCGAACCCCTAATTTTCAGAATTCTGATCCTCTGAACCTTTAAACCCTCGCAATAGCCCCCAAAATCAACGAACAAACAAAAAATAGAAAAAAAAATCATGAGAATCCCCCGTCGTATAAGGAGCGGAGAAACTTAATCAATAGGCTTTTCTCATCGAAGACAGTGTTCCCCATAAATCAACATCTTTGGCACCGGATGCTGATCCACTGGCATTATGCATGCTCGCAGGTTGCTCCGACTGTTAATGGAGTTGTAATTCATACGGAACGACATGTGACTCAGTAGAAGAGAAACGTGTCGCCACGCGACAGACTGCGCCCCATCGTCAATGGGATCCACCGTCAAGAATAAAAGCGCAGCGTTCCATGGGGGTTCTATGGGGAGACAGGTCAGGGGTCGGGGGGTCGGACAGAGTGGCGGTTGCTCACGGTGGTGGATCAACACTTGGTGGTTTGAGGGGCTGATGTCTCGATTCAATTTGAAAGAAGTGGAACGATCTCGATTAATTGGACGAGTAGGTGATTAGCTGCGACTTTCGGTGACCTTGGAGTCTGGGGGATTTCAGGATGATCTTTGGGGGACATTGGTGGAGGATGATTGTCTCGTGTAGCTGTTTTATGGGACAATTGTGTTTTGATATATTTGGAATCTAGTGAGTGTTTAAGGGGACAGAACCCGCACTAGAATTCCCCTAGAATACCCTAGAAATCTGGCCGAAACATTGCGCCAGGTAACTATTCTTCGTTATATGAGCATATTTTTCGCTGGGCAAGGGCTCGTTCGAAAGAGGAAGGTTCAATATTGTTCACTCGACTCGAGATTTGATGAGATTATGCAGATGTTTTGTAATATAAGTGTCAGAAGTAGGCCAAAAGTAGGCATCAATTTTGGCCTACTTCTAACGGCTAGATTTCTAGGGTATTTTTGGGGAATTCTAGTGCGGGTTCTATCCCCTTAAAGGTTGAAGAGAAGTTAACTCTGGGAAATTATTGTATTGACAATTCTTGTTATTTTTTTGTTTTGGTACTTTATTTTACGCTAAAGTCTATCCTGTGAATTTTTCGCGTAAATTTTTCTTAATCGAAAAAGTGCAATGTAAACTTTACACATTCGTCTGAAATTATTTAGAAAAATCTGTCCACAACTGAAAATCAAACATATTTCGGGTTTCTTTTGAGAAAGACACTTACGGAGCGTCCATTCGCAGACAGGTGTAACAAAGGTGGTGCGTCGGGGAGGGAATGATAGGGTGGGGGGTTCGCTAGGGCTGCCGGGATCGAGCAATTTAGAAACAGACAACCTTGGCGGAGACCCGGAAAATCAACACTGGAGCTTCTTTCTCCCGATGGGATACGGTCGCGAGCCGTCATGAGAAACGAGAGGTCAACTCTCGAAAGAGGAAGGGGGAGGTTGGGGGGAGACTCGTCTGATGAAGGGTCGTCGTTCAGGGGGTTGGGGAGGGTTGAAAAGAAGAAAAACAGAGGCGAGGACTGTAGATGGAAGCGAAGCCGAGTGGAAAGAATCCGGAAATTGAAGGTGAAAATAAGCCATTGAAGCAAGAGAGGGAGGGGAGAGTGTTTTTGAAGTGGCTCCGGGGAGAAAATTTGTCAAGACTTTATCGGCGACGTTTATTCTGGACAATTGTGCGACGCGACCTGTATTTTTGAACAAGGTGTCATTCGAATTGCTTAGTGGAAATACAGAGAAATAAAATAGCTGCTAATTTTTAATTCGAGGGTGAAGAGCGGGGAAGATAAATATTTTGCAAATGTTACTAGAAATGAAAATTTGTTGGATGAGAAGATTTGGGTCGATTATTTGTCTTTTCGGTCCATTTCTCTGGAGAATGGATTTTTAGGGGGTCGAAAGGAATTCCGAGGTGGTAGTTGAAAAGAATAATACTTTTTGAGGGTATTATCGTGTAAATGCTGGGAACGGTAGCCGAAGAAAGTTCTCTGGGGCGTGAAAGCAACGCGGCAATTGCTTCTGCAGGGGGTTGGTTCTGGATGTTTGCAGGCCGTGGCGGCGTCGTTCGCTGTTCACGGCGGATGATACCCAGCAGGACAGTTTTTAATCACCGTAAGTGGATCTACATAGAGTTCGCAATTACCAGGGCACACTCCGGGCATGGGCCCCTTGTGTATCAGCCCCGGCAGCTCCGAACACGAATGTTTTCCCCATTTCTACCCTTCGTGCGAGGCCACCGACGGCTCCAGCCCCTTCTTCCGACAGACTATCCTTCTCTTTCTTTCTCGTTCGATCTTCCTTTCTCTTTCTAGCTCTCCTCAGGTTCCCCGGGAAGTGTTATTGCCCATTCTGCCGCCCCTGTTTCCGAACTCTTCTTTATTTATCATTTATCTTTAAGCGTCGGAAACGCTCTTCCACTACCACTACTGTACCACTACTACCACTACAGCGCACCCTACTTCTTCGTTCGGTCTTCTCCATTCTGCTTTTAATATTTATCGGTCTTCTTTGAGCTAAGAAGGATTTTCTTCTAACGTCGGCTAAAATTAAGATATTCAATTTTTTTTAACAAACAGATAGATCTCTTGCAATTTTTTTTTGAAAGAGAACAAATTTTGTCTGCCGTTATACATACATATATTGAAGGTTAATAACATTAAAAAGTACCCATTTACATTATAATTTGATATACTCGTTCAAAGTATTGAAATATTGGAAATTATTCATAAAATACAGTCCTTTTGTCCAAAACATCAAATGATGAATAAATTAACAGTTCATTGGACTAAATTATTATAGATCCAAAATGGCCGAAACGTCGATAACCTCCACAGCACAAGCATCAAATGAAAAACAACATTAAAATTCGAATTTAGTGGTGTAGTTAATAAATCATGTAGTGCACTGAATTCTAGATAGCCTCGTGCATTATAAATGCATAGAAATCTCTGATCCACGTAGTTATTACATACAGCAGGAGGTAGATAGTATGGGTATAATAAATAGTCCCGCTTTGAAACTATGAGGACAGGAGAAAAGTTTGACGAAAAGTTGCGTGGGTCGTTTATTCGATAGTAACTTTTCTTCTCTAGGTGGAACACTGTTCAGAGATCCCAAGGTCATGATTATTTTTTCATGGAGAATTTTAAGACTAGCTTCGGTATGATAAAATCTGGATTGTGTCAGCAGAATTGCTACTATCGCGGAAAATTCGATTTTTGCTAGAAACTTTGTATTTCCAAGAGACTAAAAATTTATTATAACAGTCTTAATAACGTTCATAACGTTTGACAATATTTGCATAGTTACTGGACCATATGTAGACTCTGTTTCCTCAACTGTAATCAAAAAGTTCTCTCTCTCTCTCTAAAAAAAATTCTTTTCTGCTCTCCTAAAGAAATCAGGAAAATACCTAGCTCTGAATAATGACCAAAAAATAAGAAACAAATTTTTATCGATTTCATAATATTTCATTCTGATCCAATTACATTCCGATCAATCGTTCATCAAAGATAACGAACAGGTCCGTCGGTGGTCAGCGAAATGGAATGGTAACTCATTGACAGTGTGCCGTCACAGTTGTGGTCAGATGCCAGAGAGAGAGAGAGAGAGAGAGAGAGAGACATAGAGTGGATACAGAGTTAATGAGATCCTGTCCGAACGATTTATTCATCGCGTCCGATGCATCTCTTAATCAAGATTTTGACTGCAGCACCACGCCGAACTTATTTGGCTAATTGAAGAAGGCGATCTTGCCAGTGATGGCCGCCATGCCATCCCATCCCATCCTATCCTATTCTCATTCCCATCCCACACCATACCATCCCGGGCTGTAATCCCATTACACCGCGTCTGATTTGATTGTCTTCGACGAATCCTTGATCGCCGCGAGCCCGTTCTTTTGCCTCGAACTATGCGTCCAGCCAACAGATAATCATTCAAATTACACGAAATCGACGACCTCGCGAGATCCACTTGGCCGACATCTTGAATTTTACGCGAGGTCGTTATTATTTCTGTGCCAGAATTGTGTTTTTCTAATATACACATTGTATAGCATAATTGATTGAAGACATAACGTTCCGACGGCGGCTGGAGTTTCCCACTTCATAAACTTTTATGTTCCTACGCCAATGTTCCAATCAAAGAATTATGAAATACGTCCTAAAACAATTACATCCTTTATCTCAATCAAGTTTTTTTATCAAAATATTATGCTCCCTCTCTATCATGAATTAATTTTTTTATATTTTGTTAGCAATGGACCATCTAGATAACAAAATGATATTTTAGCAATATTTATCGCCTGGTTCCTGGAGGGTTTATTTTTGTTGCGAGGCCCACATGGTTGCTTGATTTAGGAAGCCCTAAGGGTGGGCCAACAATTGCGCGAAATCCTCTGTTAACCGGCCCAGAAGGAGGAAATCACGGCGAGTCACAATCGCGGGGGTTAATCGAACGAGCAAATACGCCGTGAACCCGATGTTCCTACCGCACCAGAATTCCTAATGTGCCGTCCATAAGCTCACGGGCTCGCTCGGCGAAATGTTTACACCGACACCGAAAATATCCACCCCCTGGTTTGCCCACTCTTCAACCCCTAAAATGTGTAAATCCCAATTCATCGACCGTTTGCTGCGCAACACACCCCTCGGACTCAAACAGGAATTTAATAGATTAAATTCGTTGAAAAATTTGGGGTTAGATTAACAAATTTTAATGGGTTAACTAAATTTCCAACTCCCAGTTTGCTTCATTATTCTATGCGCCTCCTCAGACTCGGATACGAATATTAAAAATGAAATTCGTCAAAAATTCATAGGTTGGATTAAGAAAATATCCACTCTCTAGTCTCTAGTTGGCCTCTTAAGCAACCCTTAAAATTGGAGATTGAAAATACTAATTGCTTTCTCCAAAATTGCATACTGTTTTCTCAATAAAGATATCACAATTATCCATAATTGTTCACATGTCCTCCTTCATTAATTGTTAAATAGTTCCTATATTTATTAGATTTCTGTACATCCCCTGAAATTCAAGGGTGAAAGTTGTAATTTCCAGAAAAGTTATCCTGGGGAGTAATTTCCATCAGCGTTCAGCCTGAAGTTCTAATCACGGGGGAAAGTTGCTCGGATTGCTCCGGATTACTTTTGCTCTCATCTCCTCGTGTAACACTGATTTCGATGCGTTAGGTGATTATTTTCATTGTCCCTCCACCCTTTCCCCTAAATAATTATCCAATCCTCATTTAGAGACGCGAATCCATCCATATAAAATAAATTAACAAAAACGTGTCCACACAATAATTTTACAAAAATGTGTCAACAAAATGATTTTTTAAAAACCAACGTACGTAAAGTAGTAACTGTAAAATAATGTGATAAAACTATGTCTAAAATATTTATACAAAAACTGACATTCACATTTATAAAATCCTCAATTGTACAAAACAATTTACAAGATGGCGTCTACAAAATATTTCCCTGAAAAACAATATTATGTATGAAATGTTCCAATAAATAGTTACTTGTTTCGGGTTTGATAAAATGGTTTGTACGGTACGGTAGAGTGAAAATGAAGTTATCAGAAGTAAAAAGATGGGGAATCCCGGGCGTTTAGTATGGGAGGGTAGCAAATACATATAGTGGAGGCAACGCAACGGCGCGGATGAAGCTTCGGCTTAAATATTTATCCAAAACGAGGTGGACATCTGTCGGTGCGGCTCGTTGCATTTTATTTAGGCGTCGGTGTATTTATTTAACATTAACGCCGGCACGTAGTCTCCCTAATTCACGCCGTCGCGTCGTCGTCGTCGTCCGTTCGGCAAACAACGGCACACATGCTACGGTCTCTTCGGGGTTTGGTCCGTGGCCAAATACGAATTATTAGTGTTGTCACTGGCGCGTACCCACCGGCTTCTGCGTGTGTTAACGTTAGTTTTTGCTCGGCCAGATCACGTAATTTTATTATACCGCGCCCGTAAATGTACTAAACGCAAATCCTTCGAAATACCTTCTTCTACCTAGCTATCTTGTACTTGCAAAACGTGTTCTATGTATACAAATTTATACTCGGAAAGCAATTCTAAAAAATTACTAGGGATGTAAAAACAGAATCAAACTTTGTACGATAAAATATTTTTATTGAAATAGAATTTTGTGAAACCACTTAATAAGTGTTTTTACAACCCTTTCGTATGGGTTGAGGGTTAATTTAGAAGATGAAAAAAGAAACGAACCCTTCTGTAATGATGCAACAGCTTCAAAGTCACCACGCAGCTACTCAATTCTTCGCAATAAATAATTCAAAACCCTGGAATGTCCGAAGGTAAGAGATCACAAAGGCGTCCATCGACGCGTGATCGATGCATCGATAAAAATTAACCCTCCGTCGATTCGAAAGACAAAAGCGGTAGCATTCGAACGCGAGGGGTGCAACGGGTGGAAGGGGGTTTGGTAGAGGATGTCGGACAGTTTTCGTCGACGAAATTCCTGGGGCAGAAGGGAGACAGAGAGCAGCAGGCAGCAGGCAGGAGGTAGCAGGAGGCCGGTTGGTTCAGCAGCCCCGGCGACTGATAAAAATCCAATAGCGGTGTTTGCCGTCCGGAAAGGGCAATCACGTTCATCATGGTGTCCCGCGCGCCCCTGAATCCACCCCTTTCCCCCTCTTCGGCTCTCTGTCTGCCACTCAGAGCTCGAATGTAGCCGCCCCTGGAAAATCTGGGGGTGGGATCCACGTGCACACACGTCCACCAGAGCGAACAAGGGATAGACGAGGAGAGATCCTGCCGACGAAGATAGACTGTCATGGAAGGGGAAAAAAGGGAGAGAGAGAGAGTGTGTGTGTGTGTGTGTGTGTGTGTGTGTGTGTTTGTAGGAGAGAGGGGAATGTAACATGGGACAAGGGGAGAGGGTGGCTTTGCTGGTCAGATAAACGGTAAAGCAAATAAATCCGCTACTTTAACATGCAGGTCACCGCCGCTTTCCGTTTATTTTATTCGTTAAATATTTCATTTGGCCAACTAGAGCCAATTACGAGCGCTGCCTGACGAGCAGAGGGACCTGACGCGTCTCCTACTATGTCTCTTTCCGTCTATGGCTTGCCCGTGAATCGATGCTGGAAATACGCGTTTTATCTGCTGGGTATTTGACAATCATTGTTATTCGTTTGGTTGGGAATGCTAAGAATTTCACTTACTTGTTACCTCAACAGTATCAATGTACTTCAACTTGGTATCTCAACAGTACCAATGTGCTTCAACTTGGTATCTCAACAGTACCAATGTGCTTCAACTTGTTGTCTCAACAGTACCAATGTGCTTCAACCTTTTGTCCCAGCAGTACCAATGTACTTCAACTTGGTACCTGAACAGTACCAACCCCAAACAAAACTGTCGAAACCCAACATCTCCTGTTCTCAAACCTGAATTTCCTAGCAGACCCTAATCTAACGATAATTGCTCTGTTCCAGGTATGGTTCCAAAACCGACGCGCCAAGTTCCGCAAGCAGGAGAGGCTGGCGCAGCAGAAGTCTTCGTCGCAGAGCGGTATGGGGGTTGACAGCGGTGCTTCGAGCCCCGTTGCCAGCAACGTGAAGGCGGAAGGACGCTCGCCGAGAAGTCCGGCAACGCCGCCGGGCGGTTCGAACAGCGTCCTCTCGTCGAACGAGGTGAAACCGATCGCGAACCCGAACCTGGTGAGCGTGAAGCACGCGACGGACCCGTCGTTAGACAACGGCTCGCCTAACACGCGGGGTAGCGGTGGCGGCGGCGGCGGGGGTGGGGCTTGGGGCTCCTGCAGCCCCAGGCCCTTCTCCGCGGCGTTGCCACCTTACCTGCTGGACCCGTTGCCCCTTAAGACCGCGAACCTGTACTAATCGCGAACCAATTGCAACCGCGCCATCCCAAACGAGTCCTGTAAATAGAGAGTACCCAGCGCTTCGAACCGGAAACGCCGGGCTGTTCAGAGGACTATTGTTGTTGGCTCTGCTCGAGGTCGTTTCTCGATGTTGTTGTCATAGTGTTTTGGTACGGTTAGGGCATTTCTTCCAGGGCGAGGTTAGGTTAGTTTGGGTTTAACACTTCGCAATTATTTGTTGAGAGGGGCTCCATGTTTTTAGATTGTCCGTTTAAATGTGCTTCACATTTCATACAATCAGGCTTCGTATTAACAAGGTATCGATATAACACGCGATACTCCAAGAACACGGTTTTCGAAATTTTGATTGTTTAAAAAGAATAGAGTTAAAAAAATTTTGGTGAAATGTTTCGAAAGTTTAAAAAATAATTGCACCAACTTAGGGGACTCGCTATGAAGATGATATCGATAGAGGTGGGGTTGCAAATTGAGAGTGAAGTGGTATACGAAATACATTAATTAACTAGAAGGAACACGAAGGGTCTTAGGAATATTGGTTGACAATTTTGAAACGATCTCGACGCGAAAACTCGAGCCGGTTTCCGCAGAAAGGAGATGCAGATACTCACGTACCGTCCTACATTCCCCTAAATCGGTCATCGTCAGAGAACCTAGCTGATAAGCCCGCGTCGACCGAGTCGAAGGGGTCGAACGAGTGTTTCTTGTTTTACAGGGATCGAAAGAAACAGTTGTCTTTCATTGTTTTAAACAATTCTGTTCGAATTTACAATTTTTTGGAAGAAGCATCGCCCTTATAGGAACCTCTTTCAAAAGTGTTTTCATGGAACAGGTATTTTTGAATCTGTATACATATAAAAGTTCCATGGAAACAAATTATTCGAAAACGTTTATTAAAAATGATTTCTTTAGGCAAACAAGAATAATCTCAGAACATAAATTATTAAACAACTTATCTGACTAACTTATTTATCGCTTATTGTTGCAGAACTATTAATTGAATATTTAATATTTGTTACGTTGATCGAGAACTTTTTTAGAATTGATAAACAAAATATCTGTTCCTGTTATAGAGCATCATTTTCGATCTTACGATTAGTTTTATTTACATTTTTATTAACTTATATTTATATAATTATAAAGCCCCAGAAGTCTTTCGATCCCTGCTGTTTTCATCGCGCGAAGAGACGAGCGAAAGTATTCGATGTAAAGTAGCGTTAACTATGATCCAACGAAATAGAGAATGTATATTCGGTGTTTGAAGTTCAGACGTCCCTCGATCGACCACGCCATTTCTCGTTTAACACTAAACCTACCACACATTAAAAATAATTGCAAAATTAAATTTATTTAAATTGAGGAATCAGCTCGGAGCCTACATAAAATCGAATTCTTATTCTCCCACAAGCATGTTGGAGGTCACAATAGACCCGGCCATCGTCGTGCGAGGACTAAAGTATTATAAATAAAGTGTTGAGGTTAGATTTTCAATGGCGTAGGACACAAGATATTTAGAATAATGATTTTTATCATAATATATGTGCTTGAATAATAAAGTTTATTCAATAAGTCTTTCTCATGGAATTATTTTGATAATTTCAATGGTGGTAAAATAAAGTATAATACAGTGGTGGTTGGTAGGTTTAATGTTGAGGTGAACCCTAGGTTCCCGCCATTGTCGATCGAAGTGGCGCGGTCGGCGCTTGTACAGTTGTTGCTATAAATATAGGGGATTAGTGTTTTACACCGTAATTAGTATCGAAACGAGCTCGGAGATCGTGGGAACCAGAGTGTAGCTCCGTCTGTATCATTGCCGTTTCTAATATAGTGGGTGGAACAGTGTGAAAACAATATTACCGAGACTCAACAGCGCGATACCCTAAATCAGACGCAAGCTCTTCAATCGATTTTAAGGATTCTACGAACAGTCCGAAGAAATTAGGAAAAACCAACAGCACAGATGGATAGTCTACCACCCGAATAATGTTTCGGTTCAGTTGTGAAGTGGGGGATTCTTCGGGGAAAAAATGTGGTGCTACGAGAAAGAACGCTGACCATGACTGCAGATTTAGCAGACTAGCGTCGATGGCCAGCGTAGTGATTTTTCTCTTGTGTACTTGTGCATGAGTGTTAGAGACCTCAAATTCACACGGTAGAACTATAAAATTACCTGTTCGACGATGTTCGAAGACGGTGTGTTGCTTGCGAGGCTGTAATTAGGTGTCCGCAATTTGTATCATTTGTTCCACCAAGTATACATTCGCAGAACTATGCGTTAGCGTGTAAGGTTTACTAAGGTCCATTCGTAAGTAGAGTATGTTAGTCCATGTCCCCTGGTGGAGGACTAGCGATGGGTCTTCGTGGCGCTCGAGTACGAACAAATATTCAGGGGGATTGAGAAGCTCGTTTGACAGAAATTGAACATCAACCTAATAATGGATCAACAACAGACACAGCCCTTGTTCGAGGATGGTTGTTAAAGTTTGAAGCCGAAAATCACGCGAGGACCCATCGGTAACTCGATGGACGGAGACGCAACGGCGAGAAACGAACGGCGGCGAATGTCGAAGGAAAACTGATCGCGGTTAGGCGACTCTATCGGTCGGGGGTCGAATCTTGAAGTAATCGCGCGTGTCATCGCGTGGGTCCAATCAACAGCCTGTTCGGAGTCTTAGATATCGAAATGGCATTTATTTTACAGAACAGATATCAGGTCTACGATTAAAATCGGTGTTTGTGCAATGTTCACGCGTCAAGTCCTTTGCTCACCGCGGCTACTTAAAGATTAACAGACGCTGCGTTTCCGCGGTAGTTATATGTAGACCATCCGCTTCCGGTTCAAGGGTCTCCTCGAGTGTCGAACGAATCGAGTTGTCTCTCTGTCGTCGTCTCCTATCACTAACTTTCTCTCACTCACTCATTCTCTTTCCTCTTCGAACTATTTTTATAGTAAATGCTTCGGGGCCCGTAGCCACAAGATTCCGAGGCTTCGTTCGACACGATGACTTTTCCTTCGACGCGTCCGTGACAAATGGAATGTCGAGTGCCCTCGAGAGAGAAAAGAAAACAAAGTAAATAATAAAAATCGGAAAAAAAAGAAAGTGAACAGTGAAAACGATGTGTCGCCGGCTTCCCTTCTCGCGAGAGAAGAAAAAAAAATGGTACCAGGTCTCTCCCCCATTTTATTTCGAAATATACATTTATTGAAAATAATCGTTCTTGCATTTCTGCTATTTTTTTTTTACTCATATATATATATCTGTCGTCAACATATTTCTCTCTCTCTCTCTCTCTCTCTCTCTCTCTCTCTCTCTCTCTCTCTCTCTCTCTCTATCTCTCTCTCTCTCTCTCTCTCTCTCTCTCTCTCTCTCTCGCTCTCTCTCTCTCTCACTCGTCTCAACGGTCGTCGTGCATGGATATTACATCATCGTTGCTCCTAATTGCGGTCCAGGTAGACGCGGATTTACCCTTTGTACTATGTCGCTCGCATGCTCGTTGTTAGGGATGGGACCCGCGGTATCGTCGTTCGTCGTTTTTCGTTCACCGGAGCACCCTCTATTCGCGAGAAACCACCGAATTTCCCAACCGAATTTACTTTGACAAAAAAAAAACTCTCGACGAAAGGAAATTTCACAAAAATACTGTTAATTGTCCTGCAAGTACACGTTTCTTCGTGTTCCTATCGTGTTCCTCGTTAAATTACAATCCTATAAATGCAAGAATTACTGTAAAAGAATCGAGTTACTCGGTCGGGCGTTTGAATTTCGCGGGCTGGCGTCTCGGAGTCGTTTCATATTTCGCGCGTCCCATCGCTACTCGTGATCAATCTCGTGACGACGCTCGGGGTTCCCCCTCCGCGCGAGGCCGACAGCGCGGCGCCATTTTCGGTCACGTGGCGGGTTGCTCGGTCTCAGCGTGGAGGGAAGACCCGAGCGTCAGTCTGCCTCGAAATTTCGCCATACAAAAGTAATAAAAGTTAGCGTGTTCGTACATAAATTGCGTTCGTTAAGAATCGCTGAAATGAATCGGTGCGTTGGTCGTTCGTGCGCTACGTCGTCGTCGAAGGGATCGAACTTGCAACCCCCGGTGTCCGATGTCGATCTGATCGCGAGCACGATTATTTCATACTGGTTGCGATCGGATCGGCGTGTATGGTCGTCGGAAAAAATATAGATCGAGATGAACATTTTGATTTTTTCATGGAGCAGCGTACTTTCTTTTCGTCACTTGTCGGAGTTAGTCGAGTAGTCAGGCGCCTATACATATACATACTTATGACAGGCAGATGAACGAACCAACATGGTCGTCGGCGTCGAACACCTCGGAAGGTTTTCTACGTTGACGGTCGCGTTCAGTTCGTCTATTCGCTTGCTGGTTACTTGAATAGATTTATATTTATATTATATTTATATATATATATATATAGATATGAGACTGTGTTCGAGCATCTCGTTATGGCGGCCGAGATATTAGGCCATCGTCAGGGTGCCCGCGCCCATGCCGAAGCCCACGCCCTTGGGACCGAAATTCCTACCGTAACAGCCGCGACAGTAGATATCGCCGTCTGGGCCGTCGTTCAAGTTCGTCGAGTCTAACGAACGATGACACGCGCCGCAGCTGAAGCAACGTTTGTGCCATACGCGGTTCTTCGAGATCATCTGTTCGGCGGCGTACACCGGGTAGCCGCACCGCGAACACCCGTGACCGTCGTCCCGTTTCTGGCCGACCTGTGGCTTGGAATCGATGCTAAAACAAAAGGCAAAGTTAGTCAGGTTCCCTAGAATCGACTAGGTCAGATAGTTAAGTTGGACCGATCAACTGGGTCGGTAGCCGAGTTAAAACTGCCCAGCTAGCTCAGAAAGGACTGATTAACTGATTGCAAGATGGGTAAGCTATGCTGAGACTGATCAGCTAGATTGGATAGCTGGGCTAGATGGGCAATCGGATTGGACCCGTTGGAGAGCCAAGTTGTTAGCTTGCACTATAATGATAGAATTTTGTCTTTTGTTGACTGGTACTTACTACGAAGGAGCGTGATCGCCATTCGTCGAGACGAGAGTCGGGGTGTGGCCGAATCCAAATCCTTTAGGTCCAAAGAGTTTGCTATAGCATGATCGGCAGTGAATTTCCTTATCGGGTCCGTCGCAGGCTAGCATGGAGTCCAAAGGTCGGTGGCACTCGGAACAGTTGAAGCACTTCTTGTGCCACATGGTGCCTTTGGCTAGTTGTTGTTCAGCGGCGAACACCATGCCACCGCAACGCGGGCAACCCTGACCGGCCGGCGCCTTGATAGAGGTCGTGTCTGGATTGTAGAATGGTCGGCTGGCCGAAATTTCTTCCTCCCTGAAAGAGAGAGTACTTCGTCAAGGTACTGGTATACTTGCGACCTTCTGGGGTCCGAGGATCCTTAATACTTCAAGCTGGGTTATCCCGAGTTGCTACGCAATCGGGGGTATTGAGATCTTAGGGCAGTGATGGGCATCTTTGACTGCCGCGGTCAAGAAGCTTCCCCCACCAACTACTCTTTTGTGCAGCGCGCACCTTCGCTGCGCATCGGTGCCTCGTGCCTTCCAGTGCCTTCGTTTCCCCCCTCATACGTCCCTTCATAGCTGACGAGGTTGGTGGGAGAAGTAAGCAACTCAGGGGCCCCTACCGTGCCCATCACTGTCTTAGGGTGTCCTATCTTTGGCGTAGTAGGCTACTTACAATTAGGGTACCCTGTTTTTATAACCTTTAAGTCTATGCGAGCCAACAGAGGGCGAAGAGGGGTAGCTACTCACGTTAGGCCATCGGTCTGTAAGAATCCAGAGCCACATGCGAATCCATATCCGTGCGGTCCCCATCTCTTTCCGTAGCAGGTCTTGCAGTAGACATCTTTGTCGGGCCCGTCGCAGGCGATGATGGAGTCGAGGGTTTTGGTGCAGTCGTGACACTTGAAGCATTTCCTGTGCCATTCACGACTCTTTGCCAACACCTGCTCCGCGGCGAAGACTACGCCACCGCAACGCGGACAACCTTTGCCAGGCGGTGCCTTGATCGCGGCAGTGTCAGCGACAGTGGTACGAGGTGCTGCATCGCTGCGTGCACAAATTTCAACGATATCAACACCATTCATTCCCTCGCCACGCAAAACACACCTTTTCGCCAAAACTTCCCAATCAACAAGATAAAAATTCATCCTACAACACCCTCTTATTAATTACAGTTTCGGTGGAAGCATGATCGCTCGACTCACATTGAAAACAAATTTACTCGGAAACGAGACCAGAAAAGAAAAAATTTATTCTACGTTTTTGATTTATTTCTTCGCGTAGATTCAGCTAACATGTTCAAAATATTCAATTAAAAATTTTAGAGGGTGTAAAACATGATTTTTATCCCCCAATTTCTAAAATCGTAGAAATCATTTTTGAAAAATCGTAATTTGAAAAATATATACTTTTGGCTAATGGCGTGTCCAAAATGAAGTCGCAAAAATGAGAATCTTGTTAATTTCGTTTCAACCGTTTGGCTTTAACTTCCTTTAACTCGTCTCATTGGCGCGACTCGCACTTGTACATTCAACAAGAAAGCATGCAAATGCGAAATCGATCGATACTGATTGGCAATTAACATGCGGGGGTGGGGAGGGGGGGAGATGGATGCTTAATGAAAACCGTGGAACGTCGGGGAAGGAACCAGCAACGGAAGTTGATTGTTCATAAATAATGCATTCCGATTCAATAATTTCTGTTCTGCAGGTGAATATTTTCGGCGTAATTAACTTCGGGGAATGCCAGTCGGGAAGACGGTTATTCACTGTTTATTCGCAAAAAACACACACACGCGCGCACACTTGACCACCCGACGATTAAACTGTCAAGCGTTGAAAAGTAATCATGAAAGTTCTGTACACGTTTCCATTTTTGAGGGGAACTGTACTTGACAGTCTTACCGACCGAGCGGCGCGAAAATTGAAAACGGTGAAGGTGAGTAATAGCGCAAAGCGTTAAGGCGTCGGGTCGTGTGTATTGTGGGCATGAACACACACGCATACCGGTCTTCAGAGACACATGCACACGTTCGTTCTTTCATTCTGCTGCCCGGGATTTTTCTTCAACTTGAATTATAATTTAGGTCGATTAAGTGGTTTGCTGCTTTTAACAGCCTTTTCAATCTGCTTTGGATTTTCCACAAAAATGAACTGTCCAAATATAAATTTTCATCTAATCCGTTTATTTCAAATGATCTAATTTTATCATTTCTGTGAAAATTGAATTAATTCTATAAGAGTTATCTATATTTAATCGTTCCTCTCCTCCCATGAACAAATAGCTACTATTTTCTGCATAGTAGGAAGAACTTTTTCCCAACCCTTAAGCAACCAATAAACTAATTTCTAGTTCCAGATATTAAAAGAACGATTACAAGTTGGTTAAATTATTATGTACAACCCATTTTCTGCCCCCTAAAAATATCTTGAAAATTTGTCTATATAGCGAGACGGTGCAAAGTTGTTTGGATTGCTGAATTGTTGAGTACGGAAGCAAACTCGCACACACGCAGACAGACAGATGGACTGGCGAAAGTGGAATAGCATAAACTATAGGGGGGCGCGTACCCCTCGTCCTCAATATCGCACTGCAGCCCGATCCACATAACCCCAGCGTGGCCAATACCTCGCGGACCGAATTTCTTCGGATAGCAAGCTGTTAAGCAGACAAGCGCATCATATACATATAGTAGTGAGTGTAGAAGCCGAGGCGGGATTTCTCTCGCGTGTTCCCGTCTCAGTCTCGGCTCTGAAAACCCACCCATTGGCGTAGCAGTCGCTTTGTAGGGCGCCACCACCCTGGCCGTAGCCATAACCCTTCGGTCCGAATCTCTTTCCGTAGCATACTGCAGAGAATATCGGTTAAAGGTATCTGGTGTGGTTGGTAGACGTTGCTGCGTCATCGGGCTGTCACGTGATCTGACGTGTTTCTGGTCTAATCGGACCCAAACTCTTATTTCCGAGTGGCCTTTACCGCAGAATAGAATTCTGGGACTGCGAAGACACTAGGGACCTGGTCTAATTGTAAAACCTTTCTTCGTACCTAGCTGTTATTTCAAGATGTTGGGCACTGGTTATAATTTAACAGTGTTAAGGGTTTAATCAGGCCCTCCATCTTGATTTTAATTCTGATCTAGGTCCTTTTTTCAAAGCTAATTGCTATTTGAAGATTCTATGGCAAGGTTAGGACCTGAAGGTATATTCCAATGAAAAGTTACTAGGTCATGGCAAGGTCTGACTGAGAAGACACGTCCCTTGAAAATCAAAGTCCACTGTTCAAGAACAATCCTGTACAATCCTGCAAATCCAACTGTTTTGTATAAAAAACGATTGAACTGGCATCGTTACTACTAATTAGAGCACGCCAGTCACGTGACGGCCGGTCCTCGTGTAATCGGTGGCGTTCCCTCACCTTTGCAGTAGATGTCCTTGTCAGGACCTTCGCAGCAGTTGACGGAATCTAATCTCTTGGAGCAGTTGGCACACTTAAAGCATTCCCTGTGCCATTGCTGCGTGGGAGACAAAGGGACAGGTGTTAGTCACGAAAAGTGGGTTCTTATACGAGTCTTACGTTCTATTACACACGGTTATTCCCGATCGTCAATTATAATCTTTGCAACCATAAACGTACCGAACTGAACGTAAATTATCCACTGATCTGTTCTCTGAAAAATTTATACACCGCGTCCAAAAAACCAATTTCGTCTAATATAAAATAATCCGATGGTAATAGAACCGACAAAATAGACAAAACAAAGTAACTCTGGACTAGAAGGGACAAAGACTCTCTCCTCTCAGGTTCCTCCGTGTAACTACAGAACACTTTGCGCCAGTCTGTGTGAATAAAAGTATAAACCAATGGACAACGGGTACACAGGGTTGCAAGAGAGTGTGATATGATTAATTTCAAGGACTTTCGTTATTCAAAAGAAAGAAAAAAATAGATAATGTTGTGTTGGGGGGTACACGTGGACGATTTACATTCTGTTGGATTTCGATAAGATACCTCGACAATATATCTCGCGATCAGGACCATCGCAATGAAGCGTCGAGTCCAGAGACCGTTGACAGACTTTGCACTTGTAGCATTGCTTATGGTAAGCCTAATCACAAGAAGCAGGAATAACCATGATGCGCCCGGAGACAGGCGATGTATTCTCGATGTAGGCAGGTTATGGTGCCGCGGACAAATTTTTATTTAACATTTTCACGACCAACATTGATATTTATTAACAATTGCAGTATAATATAGTGACTAAATTTCACCCTATTTCTCTAACAAAAACAAATAATAATTTAAATAATTTTTAGTGTGACCGGATCCACGAGTTTTTGGCTCGAAGGGGATTCGATAAATTTAGGTGGCCGGTATGCGGTTTTATCAGAAGATTGTTCGACGATTTGCCAATTAACGAGTTCATTGGACGATCATCAGCTCTCCGTGGGGATCGACCGTGGGGATTTATGTGTCCGCGAAATTGGGTTATTTTGCGTCTTGTTTTGTAGGACAATGTATCCGTCGGTAACTAATGGCGATCGTTAAATAATTCAGAGCGCGTTTCGAAGCTAACGAGATGGAAGACAGATTTCAGGCAGCGGCGCGGCGCGGCGCAGCGGAGAGACCGGGTCCATTGTTCGTGGTCGAAAATAAACGGACTCGTTGTTGTATGAGAGAGAGAGAGAGAGAGAGAGAGAGAGAGAGAGAGAGAGAGAGAGAGAGAGAGAGAGAGAGAGAGAGAGAGAGAGAGAGAGAAGTTGGCTGGCTCGTCCCGCAGACAGTGAAATACTCCGTCGATGCACAGACACAGAGACAGGTTTGTTCGTCGATCGGTCAGTTAACTCACTGTATGATCGTTGAGAGACGAGCTCTCTCACCGTCTTGGAACGTTCTGGGAACTTTGTTGTACCGGAGACTATCCATTTAGTGGAAACGCAACAGAATATCGAAAAAGTTCGCTAAAACTGTTCTGAAAACTAGACCACGTATCCACATGGAAACAATATCGAAGCTAGACTTTTAAGCCTGCCTCAAACTTGACAAAGAACTCCAAAAATTCCTCCTGATTATTTCTAACGAAACAACAACATTTGTAATAAAAAAGAAAAACAGAAATAAAAGTTAATTTATCAGGAATAGGAAAGTGAAAGCAAGAGCAATGAAGTACTAAAACTCGATACTCGAAAATTGAGCCTGTACGACATTGTATGACTGTGTATGTATGTAGACCTAACCCAGGTCTCGACCGAGTGTTGTTTCAGGTGAACAGTCGCAGCCTTAGATACTTGATTTTCGGGTCGCGGCGCGGGGCCGAAAGGACGAATTGGCAGTAGCCTAGAAAAGGCAATTAGCCTGCATCGGTTCAATCCACCGGCCACTCCGGTTCCAAGTTATTTTCCAACGCGACGAGTGGACCAGTTGGTGGTCTGCCAACCGGCGTTGGAAGACAGGAAAAGCTCTTGGGCCGGCACCAACGGCAACAAGCCGCCTCGGTACGATCTTCGATCCACGAGAGACAGAGATAGAGATAGAGAAAGATCGAGAACGAGAGGTGCGAGTCATCCTCTACTCACGGATTTCTCATACTACGGGGGCCGGATTTTTTTTCTCTCATTGTTATGAAATTACAGGCGTTTCGTCATACGGTAAGATTACGGAGCCGCGTCACGCTGCTGGCAGAGTGTCAGCCGGTGGCAAAAGTCAATTTTAGACAGCGGAGAACGCGAGGCCACAGTCTTCCAAGCCTCCACGAGATCCGATGACTCCAACGAACACTATTTTATATAACACCCGTTTCTGTACTTAATAAATGATCGATTGTATACAATGACAGTTTTTACAACACTTTTACAGTTTTATTTGTGCAGTGATTTGTGGTTTAATTTTAATAACCAAGCTATTATACATATGCGTATTGACTTTATCAACAAGATCATTATAAATTGATTCTACTAAATACTTCTTACATATTTTTCAAACGACCAAATAAATAAATAATTTTAAAAGTTTTGTTTGAATAAAACGAATTGAATGTAAGAATTATTTAAATTTTTCGAGGATCGAGTAGCATAAAATGTGGCATAGTTAATAACGCGAGGAATCTGCCCGGCTGTTTACAACCCCCTCTCCGTATCCACGATGGCGTATCATGTTTCTCCGAGGGGCAAAAATAAGATCACCATCGGGCCAGGAATAGCTGGCTCGCCTCGGCTCATGATATAACGCGGAATTGTACTCGATCCGGGATTTATTTTGATCGTGTCCGCGGCACCAACACGCGGATAATCTACTTGGGTCCGCGTTTCCGGGGTGCTTTCAACCCCTAAATTGAAAACTCACCCTTCCACGGGCCAGCATCTGCTCCGCGGCGTAGACGTATCCTCCGCAACGCGGGCATCCCTCGCCCTCCGGGGCCTTAGCGATGGCCCGCGGCTCCAATATGGCGTTCGATCCTCGCGAGAGCTCCCTAGAAATGTCGATGTTATAACCATGATCCTTTTAATTCTATTCAATCGAGTTCGATTCTTGACTCCAACCCCTCTTACGAATTACCGAATGATCGACCAATCCGTGATCTTAAAAAATCGCGAATAAAGATTTGGAAAGCTTGTTGATTTTTTCTGGAAACAATAATAAATAAATTTTGCAAAATGTAATTTCAAATCCCCAAACATCATTTTTGTCTAATTTAATGTAATAAAATTGTCCAAGAACCATTTTTAATTTTTTCAATTGCATACAAATATGAAAAATTAGTGTAAAAATAATTCAACGAAGTAATTAAATAATTCTACAACATATATCTATGGAGATCATTCGATAAAGAGACGTTGGATACAGAGAACAAGCGAATAGTAGAAAAAACCAACCACCGCACAAAGTGGAAGGAACGTCGAGCGGTGAACATGGTAACCATAACTTCGAATTGTTGCATTAAAAATCAAATTCCAGTGACAATATTCGTTTTGCAATTTTTTTTTCAAAAATATTCGAAGCTGAGCATCCGAGAAACCAAGCTGACCGACTCCACAAAACGATATTCGGAAACAAAATGGACGATACTATGTACATTGTTGCTCGAATGTATAAAAGCAAATATTATACAGAGAATTAGTTGAATGTGTAGGTTTTACATTTTAAGATGTTAAGTATTACGTGCACCAATCAATCGTCTAGTGTCTTTTCCCACCGAACTCGATGATATTCATAATTTTCATCGATTTAATAGTATTTTTGTCATAATTGGCGCAAAAGTTTGGAGATTTCAAACTATTTTTCTTCGAAAATAATGCTGTATTCATTGGTACATTTAATATACAGTACCCACGCAATAGTTTTCGGATCACTTTTGATATTCTAACTCGGTATTAACTATTTTGCATATAAAATTTTAAAATATTGTTTAACGAAATATTAACATTGATAATCGTCTGAAATCTTGTGGACGAAGATTTTTTAAATGTTAAAAACATTTTCGTCCTCAAAGTATTAAAATTGTTAATATCCATTTAATATTTAATCCAGAAGGTGCTCAAACTTATTTTGTGTGAAGGTGTCGTATACTATGTAGTGTTGCACATTTTAAATGTAAGAAAATTGCTAAATATCAAAATTAATATTTTTAATGTGTAGGATATCGTGGCTGGTAGAATTTCTGTTTATAGAAAAATACAACTTTGCTGCAAACATACAAAAAACGATCCCAAACTATTCAACGGTATCGTAAGGCATGCATCCGCCATTTTGTAGCGATAAATATATCGATAGTGACGCACAGTATTTCGAGAAATAGCTGGGCAAAACGATCTAGACAATTTTTATAAGCCCATTTTTGTAAATCAATAATGCCAAGTCACTATGTAAAAAATCGGAAATTTTTTTGACCATCAGAATTTTCGTTTGCAATTTAAAAATCAAGTTTCGTCCAGCCAAGTCGCATTTTTCGATAATCTGTGTGACAATTATTCGGTTTCAAAATCGAAGACTGTACAAAAAAAGTGGAGTCGATCACTTCAGTTTTCGGGAATGATTTTCTATGGGAATCCCCATGGTTCGCGGCTCGACCGTCGCAGGGGTAGGGGGAAGAACAACAATCAAAACGAATCAACAAAGGAAAAAAAACATTAAAAAAACCAGAGAACATCAGAAAAATCAGGTTACCAGAAAATCCGTCACAGAATGAACAACCTCGGGTTAGATAGTATGTATGTTAGGCACGTGTGTTAGTAATTGATTAGTATCCCGTTTCCCCTTTGCAACCACGCAAGTGGCTTCCGCCGAGCCCCGAGAGGAGAGCCAAGAAGCGGATCGTGTGTAACAATAAATTAAATCAATCAATAAACAAATAAATAAATAAATAAATAAAATAATAAATAAATAAATGGTACAAAATACAAATTGACTCAAGAGAAAAAGAAAAAGTGAGGACAGAGATATACATATGTATGTACTATAAAATAAGAGGGGAGGAACGAGGGTGTCAGGGGATAGAAACAGGGTGAGAGTGATCGAGAAGAGACAGACAGAGAAAGAGCAAAGAAAGTCGTTTCAATTAGAAGGAGTGGGAGAGAGAAAATCGCAGACACAAACTCAGGGGTTGGTACAGTGCCTCTCGATGACTTTTTCATTGTTCTGCTGCCCAAAAATCATCCCTTAACTCAAATTTTCACGTAGAACAATTTTCCAGATTTAATTTTCGATTTTTGCCAAAACCCCTCTAAGTCCAATTATCATTTAGAACAATTTTAAGAGATGCTAAAAATAACAACTGTTTGGTTGACATTTTTTTTGGAGCAAAAATATCAATTCCAGACTCAAAATCTCAACTATATACATTCTTGTAACAAGTGTTCATTTTTTAATACGATTAATATTCATCTTTATGCGAGTTCCAAAACGGAGAATCTATATATCCATCGAAAAAAGAACTGAAAGAAATTATAAAAATTATACAATCAAAAATCAAAAAGAAAATCCTGCCAACACACCTAAAAAAACACCATCGAGAAACACTGTTGCTCATATATTATATTATAATCAAAGTGGTAGTTGGGGGTGGGGGGCTGCAGCATGAAGCTCGTCTACGTATTTATCTCTACTAGCGAAATAATAATCTGCTTTTCTGTGTGTATAATGTGTGGTGTGATAAAGCGAGAGCGTGATCGAGCGCGCGCGCGCGCGCTCACAACTATAGTAAGCACCCATCGAGTTAACGTTGTTAGCAAGGTTACGGGGTTACGTGTATCCTTCAATTTTCTTTTCGTTTTTTTATTTTCACTTTTTCGAAAAAAAAAGTGGTGTACGAGAGAGGCCGTGCAGGTGTGCGAATCGATAAATTCGTAGAGATATATGGTAGATAGACAGAGAAAGATAGAAAAACAGAGTATAAAATAGTAAAAAAAAAAATCGAAGTAGAAGCTCAGTTTTCGTTGTTCATCGCGCGGAGTGTGTATGGCAGAAGAGAAAGGCAGAGGTAAGAAGAGAAGAGAAGAGAGAGGTGGAATCTGACTCGGTGCTCACCATTTTTCTTTTCAGTTACTCGGTATTTCCCTTTATCACGAGGGTGCGCGCAGGCTCGTGATAAAGCGACAACATATATTGTTCAATGGGCCTCCGGTTGGCTCGCACTCGGCGGGGCTGGCGGGGGTGGTAGTGGGGTGTTTTTGACAGTTTTTTCTGTTTCATTGCGTTTTGCTCGTGTACCGTTCGTTCGGTTTCATTTCATTTCATTTTTTTTTCTGGCGAAAAAAATTAGGACAGGGAGTGGAAGTATAAGAGGGGTTGAGGTGGGGTTCGTTTGAATATAGCGGCGAGATGGACTCTAAACACCGTTTTAACACTGTTTTCATGCATCGTTAACGCGTATTAATCCTGACGAACAGTCCACTAGTTTTATTTCATAAAACTGCTCCTGAATTTTAGACCGAGAACTTTCGTTAACGTTTTATCCTGTTGCTTTTAAATTAGCACACTCAGAATATATTGCCTCCACTGGAATGTGGTTCGTGCTTGTTGGTGATCAGAATTTCTATCTAAATTTTTTTCTATGTTTCTTTTTATTTCTGCAGTTTTATTGGTTGCATCGTCCTCGAATTTGATCAACTAATCAACAAGCAACCCTCTAATTCAAACGGAGCATGTCTGATAACATATCTGCCCTCTCGACGATTAGAAATGGCGTAGAAACGTACAATTAAAGATTGTAAGAAATAGTGAATCGTTCGTCAGAAAATCCAATGTTCCGCACGAAGAAAACATTCTAAAGGGTGTTTTAAGACTCGAGCTCGCCAATGGAGATTGAAAAAAGTGCCTGGCGTCCATTTTGTTCGTCTCTCGTTGTCCACGAGCCGATGCTCGGTTCGCATCGTGTCTCATCGACGCCAGGCCATCGTAATATTAATCTTTTTCACATCTACTGCTACAAAACTACGTATGTATCTGGAAACTGTACAGTGGGTCAAAAATGTTTTTGACGTACCTAACTACCAAATCAGTCGACCCCCTAAATTAATCATCAATATTACACCGTTCCCTCACTACGCAATATCAACTGAAAATTAAAACAATCGTGAACCCAAAAACATTTTTGCCCGACCGTGTCCGACGGATCTAATCTCTCATGAACAAAACAGAACCAAAAAAAAAAAAAGAATAGATATAAACGGTAGTCGTCAATGAAGAACACCAGATTCTTCTGTTTTTTGTGTTTTTTTTCAAATTCCCTTTTTTCGTCTTTTAATGGCACTTATTACAGATGGTACAAATGATTCTATAAACTAGAGCGTAGAGATTGTAGTAGTCGCATAAAAGAAACGAGAAACGAGTAAACAATCATTATAATACGTAAATTAATTAAATCGTATGCGTATAATGGAGACAATAAGGGGGGAGGAGGAGGGAAGTGTGGGGAGTGTGTGTCGCACAATTAAATATTTAAGTATGCACGTGGTGACAATGTTGCAAAACGTTCGTGCAACGCGCACACACACACACACACACACGCACACAGGAGAACAGGAAAAAAGAAAATGGTGAATCTTGTGGGCCAAAAAAGAGAATATAGAACAGAGAGAGAGAAACAGAAAACGGAAAAAAAATAGAAAACGGTGTGGGCTGGGAAAGATTATGGTTGTTTCGAATAGGGGGACAGGTGCACGAGTTAAACGTGACAACAAAAGAGACAGTCGAGCTAGATATTAAAACACAGTTAATCATCATTATTCATAAACGGTGGGTCGTCGTCGTCGTCGTCGATTCTCGTATCTCATGGGTCGCATCACCGCCATTGCCATCGTTCACCATGATCGTTGGACGACGAGAGGATGGGGAAAACGAGATTTTCAAAGAGATTCCTTAGAGGGGGTAGGGGGTTGGGGTTCAGAAAGTACCATAACTCAGGAAAAGAAAATAATTTCAACCGAGGAGCACTCAACGAAAAATTTACAAACGAAAAATTTGGGTGATCAAAAGGGACCATAAAAGGCAACAAATAGGGCACCGTGTGGGACCATGGGACCACACAGTGATCGATGCTCTCTCGCTCCTCGAGTATACTGGGTCTGCAGACTTCGTCCAGGCCTCTTCCGGTTTCAAGAAGAGGACCATGTTGTTGGATCGACAGGCTTCTCTTATGGTCGATTATTATACATAGTTTGTCGATGGTGTATGGGTCTTTGAACACCGGTTAGGGGATGAAGAGAGATACAGAAAGATACGGCGGACGACGACTCGGAGAGAATTTTCTTTTCCTTTTTTTCTTTCTTTTTGGTTTTTAATTCAAGGTTCGGGAGAGAAGGGCGGGTTTACAAGGGTTTCTTTTGGAGAGGTCGGACGACGGCAGGTGGCACTCACTCGCTACTCTTCAAGTGTTCGCCCTGATCCATGGACAGGCAACCAGCGCCTCCGCCGAAGCCGTATCCCTTCGGGCCGAACTTGCGACCGTGGCAGACTTTGCAAAATAGCTCGCCCTCGTGCTCGCTGCAGTTTGTCGAGTCGAGCAATTTGCCGCAGAGACCTGCAACATAGATAGCGTGCGCTTGTTTGGCTAGGCCTGTCACCGGGGTTTCGGGGTTTCGAGGTTTATGATTATTCGTCTTCGCTGGTTGGTTCTTTCGTAGAGTGAACAGGTTCGGTAGCATATTATGCATTTGATAGAGCGAGTAGTTTTCTTGGTCGAGTTGCTGGTAGATTTCTTTTTATTGGCATAAATAACTTTTCCTAGTCACGAAACCCCGGATCAACTTATGTGCGCTAGGTTGTATTTGTGCACGGCTGTTTTGTTTATACCTAAACCAGATCAACACTGTTCCGAAAAACTACCCACGCAACACTACCAAAAACTACAACACCCTCGAGTCTCTCACTCGAGCTAAGGGGACTCTTTTGATACCACGCTAATTAGCAAGCGGGTCCCAAATATGACCAACCGGTTCATCCAATTTCCAGAAGAAAACGGACTCGTTCATTATTCTAAATTCATTATCCCCCTATAATAATCTTCGGTTCCCGAGTTAAAAGCTCGGAATCCACGGGTTACGAGGTTGACGTCGCCGCGAATAGCAATGGCGACCGGGCGTCGTTCTGTCCCGCGATAGTCGGCGGATGTAGTAACCGAATCACACAACCTGTGTGTATAATGATCGTGCTCGTATAATGTTTCCGGCCTGCCGGATTATTCCCGTGGCGTCGCGAAACGTTCGATGAATATTCGATTGAGGCTTTTCTATTTCGGGGCCACGAAATTTTTCCGGGGGTCGTTGCACCCTAAACGAACCCCTCTACGCTCCCCTAACTGTTCTAGGTGGTGGCTACGATTGATTTCTGGCTGGCACACAAAACTAATTAGGGCCGAGACACACCGTCCCGGACACCGTCGTGGAAAACTATTTCTGGCAATGGTTTATTTTAAAAAAGGATAGAACGGTGTTTTGCGCAACGACACCCTTTCGGACGTTTCCCGCCATTATTTGAATCGTGGTTATCGTCCGGTGTGGCGGAACAATGTCCACGCGAGTCACGATTATTTTATTTCAAAAGCACAGATATGTACAGGACGCTCCAAAAATTAGATTTCGTGAAGAATATGGTGACTCTAGCAATCGATTGAATGATCGATAGGTCCAATGAGTAATTGTATAATTAATGTAGCGTGTGTGTTTTTTTAGATAACTTACCACACTTGAAGCACATCTTGTGCCATTTGAGGCCTCCGGCGACTCGTTCTTCCGCGGCGTATACGGATTTGCCGCATTTGGGACACTTGGGGTGCTCTACTGGTTTGAAAGGCATTTTGTTTGTACTGGAAACAGAAACAAACACATTTTTTATTTAAACAATAAACATTCTCCATCGTTCGAACTAATTTCCCGATACACAGAGTCTCGCAATTAATAGTACTAACAGGAAAACATTATTCTAGCATTTTTAGCAAAAAATACAATAAAGCTCTGTCTAAAAAACACTGAAATAAAAAAATTCAATTAAAATCTTTGTACTATTATGTTCGAGACATCCTGCGTGTGTTTCTGAACACTTTCGAGAGCATTTTCTTTTCTCAAAGTATTTTTTTTTCAAGCATCGAGGACCAATTTATTAAGGGTGATAATAATTTGTAAAAATTGTCACGAGTCGCAACTGGCGATCTGTCAGAAATAAGCGAGCTGGAACGGTTCGAACGCTTACTTAACCAGTGCTTGACTAAAACATGAAGAATTTCGTGGCTTCCCTCTGGTCGTCGACAACCGCGACTATTTTTGCAGTCGGCCATTGCGGGTCACGAGATTCGCGAAGATTTACGAGCCTGAGAGAACTCGGAAGCAACATGCTTCTTTCGCGCCTAATTTTTCGCGGGGATTTTCCGTGAAACTACTCCATTTTGCGCGAAAAATTCATTCCACCCTCTGCAACTATAAAAAGGTCCCTACACAGTCAATTATTTCTTCTAAACAATTTTACCTCGAAAAATTATAATGAGATCTACATTTTCTCAGTGCCTCGCTATTATTTCAAAAGCCTCGGTGAATTAAAAAGAAGTTTTCAAAATTCAATGAAATAATGGAATCGCGTGTTAAGACTTCTGAAAAATTGTTTAAAAATTGAAAATAAGTATAGTAAAATTTTTATCTTTTTTAATGCATATAGTACTATAAGACCAAACAAATGTTTCGTGTCTAATCCTCAAAAATCGAATTCCCACAAAGATCAAACTTTTCCCATATTTTCTCTTTCTCTCGACGAAACAGATGTTCCAAATTTTTTTTCAAAATTGGATATTTTTACAAAAAATTCTTAGTAGTTGATAAGTAAATTGTTGCAATCACTGAAACCATAAATCCTCATGAAATATGGCAAAAATTGCATGAAGCGATCGCAGAGGAAAGTTCAGAGCGAAAGTCCGATGGAAGTTTTGGAGGTTAGTCGAAGAAATTTGAAGAGGGGTTGAAGACGGAGTCGTGCGACTATCGGGAGCCGTGTATAGCGACGAGAGCGTTCGTTTTCGACGATAGAGATACCAGGAGAGAGCAGCAAGAGAGACGGAGGATTCTATATCCGTGCGAACGTGAGCCGGATGCGAGGCCGTATTAGGGAAGGTGCTAGATTCTCCACAACGCGGTCGCCATTACCCCTACCGAACCACTGGCCATAGTGGCCATCCATTATTTCCTTCCAAAATCCAAATACTTCAAACTCCCACCCTCTCTTCAGACCGAATTTTATCGAAAGTAGAAAATTTTCAATTTTTTAAATGAAAATTTAGCGAAGAACCTTCAAAGACGTACGTAACACCCGAGACTTGGTAGGCTAACGAAACCACCCCCACGATGAATCCTTGAAAAATTTTTATTTACCAGAAAAGTAATTTTGAAAATATTTTTAAATAATTTGTTTTTATTATAATTGAAAGTCAATTTTCCACCAAAGCATAATTAGACGACGCTTGCTGTTCATCGACTCGACGTAAATCATTATTCCGCCTCGAAACTTTATTTCGCATCCGTCAGACATCGTTCGAAGTAAACTGGTTATAGTTATTCGATAACTGAATGTTCCCAATCTTTCATGGCAGGAAGTTGTCTATACATATTTGATTAGCTTTTACGGTTAACCAGTTTAAGCGTATTTGATAAATTTCGTTAGTAGTCTGCTTTATATTAATACCACGATAGCGGAACTAACATCCAAAACGAGTCTACGTTAAAAATCGTTATCCATATTGAATCTCGCCTATATTCTACACGTCAATTTAATTTTAATTATGACATCTTGTAAAATTCAATGACATTTTCGACATTAATCTTTGCATTGGGTGCATTAATAAATGGTACAATATTTTTATTATTAATTTAGTAAATAGTTCAAGTTGCTAGAATGTTAATATTGAAAAAATCAGACTTGGAATTCATGTGGAGTAATTTTTCAAGAATAAACATTGTTCTATAAATTAATTTCGAGGAAGATGGCCAGCCTAAGCACTGGAAAACGAAAACGAGGAAGAAGAAAGTACTCTCCACGGAACGCCGGTATTTTTAGCGCCTTTGTTTGTACATATTCCGCCATGTATTACATCATAACACTCTGAGAATGCGTTCCTGTGTACACTATAGCCGGTTCGTCTCAAATTTCATCACGTTTCCTCGAAACGTCATTAACCCTCCCGAGGCTAGGAAAATCGTGATACGACATTTTATTTTTGTAATTTTCACTTTTTAATGGCGCGAAGATCTAATAATGTAATTTTATAACTATTCCGACAATTTTACGGACTAGAAACTGAAATTATAGTTCTGGCGAGAGAATAAAATGTATCCCTTAAATTCAAAATTCTGATCCTTGCAAATATCGAAACCGACAAATACTTAAAATTTCTGTAGAATTTATTCTAAATGTAGAATTTAATTTTTTCAAACAATGGTCTGTTTTCGAGAAAATCAAGTTTGACAAAATCCTGAGGCACGCCTATTACCATAGCCTATTGGCTATAGTTTAGTGCAAAGGTTACTGTATCGAGTGCCACGTGATCGATGAATCACTGTTCAATTTTTCTACTATAAGAAACCTGTTTCAAATTCTACCATAAAATGTTAAATAAATGTCACGCGTGCTTCACGACTTTACATCTTTTCGTGAAGACTGTTCTTAATAAAGTCACATACGAAAAAATTTAATTCTACATTTCCTGTTCAATTTTTCGCGTAGAATCATACGTCCTGTTTCAAATTCTACCTCCAAAAAAATTCAGTAGCGCGTTTATATACTTTACGACTTCTCAAACCCATTCTTCTCTAAAACGAAGCGACGTCTACTAAAAAATGCTATTCTACATAATCCCCGAAATTTTTCGCGTAGAATTCATTCATACCGAATTCTACTACAAATCATAGCCCTAGCCGACAGCTTGGGCCTCGGCATATTTCTCCAAAATGAAGCCTCGTCCGAAAAAATATCATTCTACTAAATCCCCTAAATTTCTCTCGTAGAATCCGCCTCCACCACTCTCGACGGTACACCTTGGACCTGATCGACGATTGTCATCGAAATAACAATACATTCCCATATCAGTTCTAGTTCCATCGTTAGTCACCGGCAAGCATCCACCGGTAGAGGATTGGTGTCGCGCGTAAAAATGAAAGTCCCCGTCGATGCGTGTGTACACTGATGATTAATCAACTCTCTTTCTCTGTTTCTGGAACTGGATGTGCGGTAGGTACTCACCACCGGTAATCGGTCTCGTAGTCACAGGTTTCTTAAAACAGGTAACTCTTTCTCTCTCTCTCTCGCTCTTTCTATCGTAAGTAGGGTAGGAGGATCGGATGAGTTGCGTGTCAGATTAAAAAGCACCGAGCGAAACCACTCTACACCGCACTAATACTGGATTCGAATGGCTGTTCTCGGTGCGTGCACGTCCTAGTCATAGCCCGGGGGTTTGCACACGGCACGTGTGGCAGGCGGAGGAGCGTCAGTGCTGTTGACGACAACGTCGGTGGTGGCAGAGGGAGTGCCCAACCGCCTTCCGCCAGCGGGGGTGTTATAACTATGTATACTCCTTTGGTACGAGCGGAGAACCGAACCGGCGCGGCGTACCTGTCTTTTCGAAACCTTCGCTTTTTTTTCTCTATTCATCTTCTTTTTCATCTTCTTTTACTTTCTTTCGGACGCACGAGATCGCGGCACGCGACGATCACCGGTGACCGACGCTACAGGGTACCGTGGAGTCGATCGCAACGATCCATAAGGACGCGATAATAGGTGACTGACTAGTAAGTTTGGGATTTGATTTACGTTTACGTTTTGGGAATCGGTAATGTACCGGGTGTCCATGATTATTTTTAACTCGTGTCATTTTTATCTTTTCATTTATGTTTCCAGGAACTTTACGTTGACACGATAGCACACTGGCTATAAGAATGTTTCGGTAGTTTTTCCAACGAATTTCCTTTACAAGAGAGGGTAATGTAGCCGGGTGTTCATTTACTAATTGTAAGTGTGAAGTATTTACGGATATTTTTATTAGAGAATTTCTAGTAATTTTTACAGATTTTTGTTTCGTGATCGCTTCCCTAGCGTCTATTTCTACGGATATTTTTTCCAGGACGATTTTACCGGGGACTTTCTAGCATTTTTTCAAATAATATTGTCTTACAAACATTTAGTAAACAGTACAAAATACACCACTGAACGATGCTACACGAGGTCTATTTATTCGCAGCTTCATGCTGCCGTTAACCTAACCTAACCATTCATGTAGAATTCATGTTGGCAGAATATCGAAACTCGCTTAAGCGTTTCTAGATCAATTTCATTCTGATTTTATCTGGCCGATTCCCATAACATTCCTGTTACTAAGTCGTCAGAGATACCGCGAGACTATCGGAGATTATAGTATACACAATTCAATATATTGTTTCTAATATTTTCATTAGAAATAGTGTATAACAATTGGAGAATAATTCATTTTATTAATTTTTATAAAGTCACACTTTGATGTTATGTGGTGAAAGTCGATTTGTTTAGCTAGAGCAAGATGGCTGCTCCCTGCTTGAAACAGATTGATTAGATCAAAGATAAATTACATTCAGTTTGTTTTGTTTAGGGACGCGTGAAACTTCGACGATTACGATTTGTGGCAACTGATACATTTACACGTTGAGATGATGGAGAGAAAATGAAAATGTTGAATGTTAAATATTAAATATGAAAGAAAGAATGCATATAATATCGAAAGGATTCAATGAAACAGAGAACATGGCTCCAGTTCAGACTTATTAATACCGAATATCAATTTTCGGCCACATATCTCTGCTTTTTTTTCCCTTTCGGTGCTCGCCACGGCGTGGGCAGATAGAAGTCTAGGCTGGATTAATATTGACCAACTGCCAATCCGAAAGGTGTTAATCTGAGAATTATTATAGTATCGCGTTGCCGTTGCTCGCGGATGCCATTAAGCCGCGGGAGTTAGTCCAAAACGCGTGAGTAATAAATTTATTTCGGTGTTGTCTCCGCTGGTTCATCGCTCAGAAAACACATTCCCGTCTGTTATGTACAATGTATAAACGAATACCAGTGTTTGTGCCCGCGGCAATGAGCATGATTCATAAACGGTATTGACGTATCTCGACCGCGGATCATTTCCGTGTTTCATATTATTATATGATTTCCATTATTATGCTTTAGAATTAAAAGCTCTCTCGAAACTACAAATTTAAAAATGGTTTCCTAACCTCTAACGGAGTACATCTTTGAAATAGTATATGTGGTCTAATAAACAATGCATTATTCTTTACCATATTCAATGTTAAATTTCAACTAAATTTACATTATTTAATAGACATTAGTGTTCGCCATCCTCCGCCATGATCAAACAAGAACAGGGCGGGAAATTCAAATTCGCATCTAGAATTGAAAGCCGCGTCCTCTGATTTTACAAAACCAGCAAGAAAATATAAATTGCTGTTGCTGGTGCTTCTTGCGACTAGAATTTAATTAACAATCCGTGTCCGGGCATAACGTTGGCGTTTATGCGAGTTTCGAGAAGACCGAAAGAAACGGCAGCAGCCAAAATTCTGAGCCTGTCGTCGTGGTCCAAGTCGGAACGCCGCGCCGCGCCGCGCCGCGCCGCGCCGCGCCGCGCCGAGCTGCGCCGTCTCCAGTTTATTTCGATTCGAAAATTCGGGGGTAGAGAGATCGGACAAGGATCGAATTCCATTTTCTTTTCGGACGGTGCGGTTGTAGGAGGCCGAATGTAGGGCCGACTTCCGAAAAGCGGACTCGTAACGAACCGAGGCATTACCGAGGAATGAGAGCCGTTTTCGCTGTGGGAACACACACTCATCCGCTAATTATAGAATCTTGCTCAAATTTCTATTTTTAGCGTGGGCTTGGACGCGCGCACGTGGCTTTATGTAAAAACCACCGCTCCCCGGATCTGTGTTGGTATGGTTTATGTGCGTGATCGTGCACGCCCACGCGGATGTTGCACGGGACCAAGACGAACCAGAAGTCCATCACACCCATTGTAACGTGGACTTCCTCTTTCAAGAGCTTTGTCCCTCGAGCCGGCCATCTTGAGGACGCTCCAACTCGGAATTTAGCCGCCCGTTGTCACAACAATGCGAATTTCGATCGATTACTGCCGGTGAACGATGATTTTTCACGTAGCAATTTTACGAAGATATTTCGTAGTTGGTCATTTAATTTTCAGAATTTCTGAAACAGGAATTTCTGTAATAGGAAGTCCCACAAAAGTTCATTTTGAAAATTAGAACCGCTTCGGGGCCAATTTGTTAAAAATGTTCTCGGTGCTCATCGTAACCTTTCATGATAATCGGATAGCAGGATGTCCTGGTGGATTGGGAGAACCACGTGGGTGCGGCGAATGATCGGTGTGATTGACACGCGAATCGGATTATGTTTCTGAAAACGGGTGTCCCTTCGATCGCTGGCAGAAATACACTTGTCTGAAGTCGCGGAAGACCGAGCGCGGAGAGGAAGTGCTTAAAAATTTATTTTCAACGGGGAAAAGCAGCCGGTTTATTTATATTTAACCCGTTGGTGCAACGATCTCGATGCGGTTCCGCTATGCAACGCGCGGGTTCCTCTCGTTTCAATTCGCTCTCGAGAATCTCCGCCCTCGGATCGGGAAACTGTTTTCTCGCAAACTGGATTTCGCTGTTTTACATGGAAACTATTTCTGAAACATCTATATGCCCCGCTTTCTTTTCCCTCTTTTAAATAAATAAATTTTCATCGTTTTGCGAGTACTTTGCTAACAAAAGGCATGGAGACTTGGAAAGATGAATTTCTGTGGTAAATTGACGGCCATCTCGAAAGACACGATTTTCTTTGATACGTCACATAAATAGTTTATTATAGTATTGTACATTTATCCAAATAATTAATTTTATTCTTCATTTTCTAGTACTGTATAAATTAAAAGTTTGCTGAATGCTTTTAGAAGTTCTGTGGCGATTGGTGGCCAGTTTGAAAGACGCGATTCCCTCGGACACGTGACGCATTTATTTAGCCAAATAACTAATTGTATTCACTTTCTAGTACAGTGAAACTGAGATGCACGAGTGATTGAAATATTGACGAAGAAGACATAGTGGCATTTTGCAAACCGTCGAAAGCATGGTGAGAGAGAGGGCTATTAGTAGCCATTAGATTAAGTTTGCGGCAGTGCATAATGCAGAAATTCTTGACTTGTTCCACTTGACCGTCTCTCCTTCACCCCTCTTCATGGTCTGAAATTATTTCCGTCTCGTAGCGGGTGTTACATGATCGCGGAAGAAACGGATCTACCCTCTTCGGGTAATCCTTTGAACGAACATTATACAGTATAACATCCGCCCTTACCATAACCTCCATCTTTAAATAATCCTTTAAATTCCTTGAACCACTTGATCCTCCAAAAACGAGGACACGAATCAAAAGAATCGCTACAAAAATTGCTACGAACCCGGTTAGCATTGATTTAAATGTTTTTCAGCGACGTTTAATGAACAATGCTGGACGAAGAGTAGCTTATTTGAATTTATGCAGCAGATTGTTCATTGTTAACTCAACCGAATGTTGTTTCGAGCGCTATCAATGGAGGCTTCTTCAAGTCCTGTCACGGAATAAAAACAAAAAGCTGGATCGGGGATTATTTACCGCGTTGCTGGCTGCTGCCCGGTTCTCTCCGGCGCGGCGCGGCGCGGCGCGCCAATAACGAATCCGCTGGATCTACAAACAATTTGTCAACGGTGAAGTATAACGCGTAAAAATAATACGGCGGCCGGTCTGTTTACAAACACGATCGATATAAATAAAAGATTAATTGAGTTTGTTATGCAGGTCGAGCCCGGAAATAGCATCTCGCGAAGCATCTCCATTTTGTATTTCATTTTATGCATTATAACTTCGCACGACTAATTTTATGGGACATTGACGAGATTTTGTTGATAAAGTTTTATGTTGATACAGCGTAAAATTTTGTAAAAGATTGTACTCGACTTGATTGTTTAATATATACATATACACATATGTATATCTGGATTGGTTCAATCAACAATTCGGTTCCTTGATCCAGGATTATTTTCCTAATCGCAAGCTTATGCGCTAGTTGAGTTACATAATGTGATTCCAGGGGATTCCACTGTTTCCAATATGGCTTCCAGGTTAGCCACACTTACGGTATTTATTATTTACCACCGTGCGTGATTTATTAACTTTTACACTAATCGTAAGATATTCATTTCAAAAACCTCAGACTAACTGTTAACTGGCTTATAGATTAGGTTTAAGCACATTTTCAGAAATGATTTTTCACACATTCCTTACTTGAAATTCATGAAATGAAAACACAATATATCTGTGCGTAGGTTAGGTTCGAGTTGAGTAACAGAGGTGGTACAAGTGGGATCATGGCAGTTTGTGCGAAGATTCTTTCGGCTTTTATTTTGGGAATATGAAGGAATTCAGTCGGCTCGATGCTGATATACTTCCTTCCTCTTTATCGCGGCGCGGCTCGGTTCGGCGCGGCGCGGCGCGGCGGTGCGGTGTTCGCCGGCTCGGGGAAGTCGCGATGTAAGTATAGCAAGAGGGACGGCCTAGTTGCCATCGCGGCCATCCGAAATATTAGAATAAGCCCACGCGCGTAATACAATCCTGATGGTAAGGTAACCAAATTTAGCATGTGACTTAGCAGACGCCCTCGAGACACTTGCACGCACGATGACTCAACCCTAACGGAGAGGAGATCGGTGTACAAAAAGATTAGGAGGGTGATTAGCCCAAGTCCGCCAGGTTATTTTTTCTTCTATTAAAAAAATTCAAGTACAAAAGTACAGGCTTTGAACCTACCTAGAATTCCATAAGTCGAGTCCGCCGAATCTTATTTTATCAATATTTTAGATATATGATAAAATCCGATGGCTGGGTCCGTTCTGACCCGTGTTACATATCGTTTGTACATGTTTAGAGTTTAGATTGCTGTTTAGGTATGCCAATGCGTGGATATTGGCTTGTAATGAATATACGTATGTACAAGTTGAGTTGAGTTTTGTCGAGTGGGAATTGTGTACATACGGTTGAGTTATTTTTGAATTGCAAACTGAGTTGTATTCTATTTAAGTAAGAATCAATTTACAGCGTTCAAGTGCAATTTAATTAAGAATAGTATGATTTGAGTAATTTAGAATTTCTGGAATGGAGTAATGATCGATTCAATTTCGAAATTGCGATTGATCACTGATTACTAGTTTCATGGGAGTTATTGTATCGTGGATGAAATTTGAGGAGTCGAGGATGGTTCTGATTCGACTGAGAATCAAACGTATCCTAAACTTGAACTTCATTGGTGTCTGAACAACTCGAAATCCACCTAAAATAGACACGAGACCAAGGACTATCATAAAAACCCTGCCAGCGCACGGGACGGAACTTAAACGAAAGCTGAACTCAAGTGATACTCATCACGGATTTTATTTATATCTAATACCGATGTAACCCTGACCTAACCAAGACCGAACCAAGGACCGTTGCAACACGTTAGACCGGTTTAAAGTCGTGATTTAGACAGTTTATAGTAGAAAACAAACTCCCCCATTAAATAAGGATTAAGTTCATGACTCGATTACTTATATTCTTAAAGTACCAAATGATTTTCTTATAACATGTTATTAAGTTTAAAAAATAAACTTTCTATAAGAACTATGAAAACGATCACTGTGTGTGTTATAATTTCAATTAAAAAAATAGGAATTATGAAAGAATGGAACTTTGGGTAAACGATATCTCTAAATCTGAGAATCTGTAGAGGAATTTCGAAAATTTTATGGGAACGATGGTGACGGTATAAGGTGTCCGATCGGGCAGGCTCGCTAAGTGAACGACCTACTTAGAAAACGCGACGGTTTGGCATCGACGCAACGGCTCTATCGAGTTTTCTCAATTGAGCCGAGATTAATTAAGCGGATTTCGAAGCTCGGTGCTAAAGATTTACCACTCTGGGAAGCCTTGCGCCCGCGATTATTCGGCTCCCCGCGTTTATTTTCGTAGCCAAGCAAAAATTCGTGAAACCCTCGGAGATCGTACTCTTCGGTCATCGTTTATTATTAGCCCTGGGGCCGGCGTATTTATCGAAAACTTGTAAAATCGTCTATTCGGCGATTCGCAACGGCTGCCAGAGAACACCTGGATTCCTTTTCCATCGTCTACTCTCGAATTTTTTCGCCGGGTGTCTCTCGCCAATTGATCCTCGCGATCCAATAGATCCACGAAGATCAGCCTGGCCGATTATGCTTTCTCGGGGACGAATATAGGCTGCGAGAAATAGCAGGGAGTATGAATCACAGCCACGTACATTATATATAGTAAGGTTGAATTACTTGGACGTCGATGCCGGGTGATTATTTAATCGAAGTTAATGGAAGAAGCGGCACCCCGACCGTCCGACAAAGAGGACCCGGCCCGTTAAAAGTGGAAGCGAGTGACAATGACTACCCGACGAATTACTAGTTTCGCAAACCGTTCATGATTCACCAGCTGCGCCTCGGGATAGAACGATGTAGCAGTTGGCGACAGCGCTTGTCTTCCCCGCGTTTCGCGAATCTAGCGAATCTAGCGAATCTCGCTTTGCGGGTAATTCACGCGGGCCTAGAAAAGCTCTTCTGCATCCTACCTGTCCCCTACCACCTGCCCTTCTGCCTCCTCGTCCAATTATTTATGGGAACGCTTCTTTTCCACTGGGTAATGTCCTGGAGCGATGGCATGCTCTTGTCTTTGAGAGCCGCGGGGTAGGATGGAAGAGTTTAGCTCTATCTTGTGAAATTTTTTTCACGCCAACCCCCAAAATTGTGCTATTGGGTAAGAAAATAATTCCTGCAAAAGTTGAAGTTGATCTGATAAGGGGAAGGCGTGCCTCGTTGACGTTGAAGTTGCGAAAAACATGAAATTTCAAGATTTTCGCAACTTCAACGTCAATGAGGCACGCCTACCCCTTATCCGATCAACTTCATCTTTTGCAGGAATTATTCTCTTACCCAATAGCACAATTTTGGGGGTTGGCGTGAAAAAAATCTCGCAAAAAAAATTTCACAAGATAGAGCTAAGGTCCACCCTACTGCGGGGGTAGTTACAGTTTTGTTTACCGAAGAATCTTTGGGCATTCTAGCGTTAGCTACTTCTACCGAATTAACTTTAAACGTTCTGAATTAACAACCACATCGTTGTTTGATACCGTAAACAATTCAGAAACTGTTTAAACAATCGGAATGTTCCGCGACAGGAATTCATTCGAACGAATTCAAATTCCAGATCGCAACGCGTTCGAAAGTGTCGACGGGAAACGCGGCAAAATGGCGACCGTTGCGGTGTCGCGAACGCCTCTCGTTCATTTCATCGACACGATCGCATTAACAATTTACATGTCGGATCGTTTCAAATTAATTCGAGGAGCGTGTGTCGGCTGGTAACGCGACGAAATCATCGTTACATCGTAAAACCAGCCGGACGGACACGGGGCGTGTCTAATTAACGTTCCCGGCAACAATGTGCGCGAAATTGTAGCAAAATTAGGATGCCGAGTGTACCGGTTGCTAAAGGGAATTGAAGACTGTCCAAGTAATATTGGCAGAGCGTTTCGCGGTGAATAATGAAACCCCTATATTTAACCGGACTCTCGGGCCACGCAGATTATGCTCGAACAGGACTTTCTTTGATGACGGTTCGTCATCGAATTTTTTTAGTTCTCGATTGAAGTGGCTACCTTGGAGCTTCGGCAAACATTTTCTGGAATGCGAATTTCATCGGTATTGATCGAGGATTTCATGTCGGAGTAAGTCGTAAATCGCATTTAGCAATTTCAATGAAAGGACACTTGCTAGGTATTTTTGCAGAACGATGGAATCAAGCGTGCATAACTAAACTGCGCGATAATAATAATAATTGTTACAACAATGTCGATCGTAAGTTGCTAAAGCAAAATTTAAATGTTTTCGGCGCATTGGTTCGATCAATTATTACTAAACACTATTTGCAAATTAACACAATATCGTTTCTCAACGTTTCGATCTTCATTTAGATCATTATCAAGAGAATTACAATAATGATCTCAACGATATTGTGTTAATTTGCAAATAGTGTTTAGTAATAATAGATCGAACCAATGCGCCGAAAACATTTAAATTTTGCAATAATAATAATTGCCGCGATTTTCCTGGAACACTCTCCATCTTGAAAAATCACCGGTAAATTTCGGGGAACGAGATTTTGGCCTGCCATCGGGTCCCGCGAAAGATAAATATGACATGCGGGGAATTCGAGCGTCGTACGCGATTGCTGAACGAGCTGCGAATGCCAGCAGGCGTATCCGCGATGTAACACGAGCCTAGAAATAAGAGAAACGAGCGGAACAATCGGGCTCGTTAATTAACTCCTCGACCAGCTGGAATTCTACCCATCCGAACCCACAAAATGGCCACTGTGTAGGACCAGGACTCTCCGATCTTAAAACTAAATGGAGTCTAATCTCTTCTTTGCTACATCAACTTGTTAGCATTTTCAACCGACTCGGGGCCATTTCACAGTTGGGAAAATGAAAATGGCCCTTCTAAACCCTAAGATCGTTACAATGCATCAAACAAACCCTGAGAGCAAATTAAACGTACATAATAGTAAAATATGAGATAAATCTTCTTAGCGATCTAAAATGAAACTTTAAAGCATACGGAGCAGGTGGATGAACCAAAATGTCCTGAATCCTCCTCCCACGCGCGCGCACTGTTTCCCAACACGCACGCTAGCCGAACCAATTAAAATCGAATCCGTGGCTCTTGTTGCGCAAAAAGTCCGCGAATCCTCGATCCCCCGGATTCGCGTGCCGTTCCGATCATTATGTCACGGTAATGTAACAAGTTAGCGGACGTAGAACGCGCTGCGCTGCTCGAATTGGCAGCGTATCGTGGAGAATATTAAATCGGCTATGCAGGAGAAGCGAACCGGGATATTTCGGCCGGTCACCTTGAAAAACTATTCGTCAGCCTGCGAATTTGCGAATCCGCGAGAGAACCGGGATATCTTCTATTCGGTAGGTTTAGCCATCGCAGCTCGGCTTTCTATTATCGGATCGCTATCAGATATCATCGTTATCGGAGGGGGGAAGAGAAGAGAAGAGAAGAGAAGAGAAGAGAAGAGAAGAGACTTTATTGCCACCGAAATATCTCTCTGGGAATAAATTGTCGCACGTGCGACAGGTACGGCCGTCTCCCGGCCGTGGCTCTACGCTTTATCACGTTTAACGAATGCGTTAATGAGCGATTAATGGCGGCGCAAAACGGCCACACCAGCTTCTCGGAACAGGTCAATTCGGTTAGGTCGATCTCATTGTCAGCTTTCGTCCTTCGAAAGCGCCGAGCTCTTCCTCCTGGATACCATCGTTGAAAGAATTAATTTCTGGTTACGAGTAACTGCTACATATTGCACAGAGTATCGACGACGAGAGTTGTTTCGCGGTAACGAATAACCACTACCATTGATGAGAATTATCTTTTTGGTCATCGTTATCCGATATCGACAGTGGGACCGTAGTTTTGGTTACTTTGAATCATCTTATTTCTTTTTAATAATATTATTAATAATTAGTATCTGCGCACGATTTAAACTGAATCGAATGGGAAACATTCGGTAGCCAAGCAGCGGTGCGTTTCAAAGTTTCTCATTGTGCGGGTGTAGGACGGCTTCTTTCAGCAACGCGTCACCTTCTGCCAAACTCATCGAGTGATATTTCTTTGCGGTTTTGAGAGGATCTTCCGCGAGGGGATCTCTGGCTTTGTTTTTTGGCCGGGCACGGGGGCGGTTCTTTAAACGCGAGGTCTCGGTGCTCGGAGCGTTAAAAAACGATTTTCTCTGACCGAAACAGTTGATTTAAAATTAGTAGGAAGGTTAATTTGTCATCTGTGAAAGACGTACTCGTGTGACAGTCGTTTAAGCAGATTTTTCATATTTTCACAGATACAAATAGTCAATGTATACATAGATGTAGTTAGTTATATTTGAGTTCTCCGAGGATGTTGGACCACTTTGGTTTAATTTTTAAATTATTTTAGGGAAGAGATATGGTAAAAAGGATATTGGATTTAGAAAGACGATGGTCAAATTAGCTTGTACACAAATTTACAAAAAGATCGGACCACCCTAAATAGATTGTTTATTATTTTTTTGTTAAATTAATTGTTGAGGAATCGATTTTTATCGTTCAAATCTCTGTTTAGAATGAAGTTCCGCGAGCTGTACAAAAGTAGTTCGAATTTGCAAAATACTAATGCCCGAGTTCAACCAAGAAAATAACGATCTCGAAGAGGAACGGGTACGATAAAAAAGCAACGTTCCCACCGTTGTTTACTCACTCGCCAGCTCGTACAATATTTAAATCATCTCACGGATCCAACTGCCAAGATCGTATAGCAGATCGCGGGCGGCTTTCTAACCAGTAATTTGTTGGATACGAAATCGACCGGATTAACTCGCTGCATCCTCGAGGGAGACCGGCTTAGAAAACAAATTCGAGGCTTCTCCCCGCTTCATCCCCTGCTAAAAAGTTTTCTAAACGAGACCGTAAATTATAAACGACCGGAGCAAATTTTATTAACCACCAGAGCAATATGCAATTTTTAAGATTTATTTGTCAACGTCCAAGGAACGTGCAAGCAATTTTTCAAAAATGACGACTTCGTCCGCAGTTCTAACCGTTTTGGCAAAGAGCCGCGAAAAATTTTGCACGGAAACTTCGGATTCTAAACTAGCGGAGGAAAAATTTTTTCTCGACCCTGCGTGCATATCGAAGTTTCATTGTCGAAGTTCGAGAAGATCCATTGTACCGCAAAAATAAACCGGTAATAACTGTCAGTTGGGATCAAAAATCGGAAAAAATAGCGGCACCACGGGAGAGGGACGTCGCGTCGCCATCGTCCTCGTTTTATAGTAAAGATGACTTTGGTCCGCAAAGTGGCGTAAAATAAAATAAAGTCAGCCGCGGCTAGGAAACACGGACTCAGGAATAGACACGATCGAGGCAGTCGTTCTCATTTCGTACATACTTGGCGTGAGAAGCAACTGTGCCTTTTGATATGGGGCCAGCCATAGTCGTAGCACCCATTGGACTTTGATTTTTTTAGTAAGAAATCGAAAAACTATAGAATTTTTTAACGTTAATATCGGTTTGCGGATGAATAATTAAGGGTTCGTATTTCGTGGTATGACCACAAATAATTAATAATATACTTCACGAGAACATTTTCTAAAACAAATATTTACAATATTATATTCGAGGAATGTTTATAGCAACTTATAATTCTGTAGACGCCATACAGGAAGAGGTATATTTGGTTTATTTTGTATTTTACTTTTGTATGTTTGCTTGCACAATCATTGATTGTCATGTTTATATTCGTAATCAAAATTTCATTGCAATTTAGGACCGTCTAACTCCATCTGTCGTGATTGGCTAGTAACCGTTACCACGGACCTTCAGGGGATAACGTGGAAGTAAAGTGATCTGAAATACCACATCGCTAAAAGTTCCACCACAATTACCGACGAGATGCTGCCAGCCTTACTTACGGGACATCGTGTCTTACTTAGTGTCTTGTGTCTTCGCAGTCACAGAAATTTTGCCGTTTTCTTACGCCCTCTAGGATATATCGTAGCCGGAGTAAGAAACAGAAAGCCACCGACGCGGCATCTCGTCGGTGTAGAAACCACTGAGGAGGTTCTCGTCGGTGAAAAGGTGAATCATCACGGAACCATATCGGTTATCGTTATCATGAAATGTTACATTCTCCGACGAACGTATTCAAATATTTCAGACAATATTTTGGCGTTGATTTCAAAAATGTTAAAATCAACACTAATATCAAGGACAAAAAATTCCAAGAAATATTGTACGTAATACTTCAAATTTCATATGAGATACCTCAAGTTTTAATATAAAAATATTTCATAAACGAGCATTATTTCCTTCACTTGTTTTTATACATAATTGTTCCAAAAATCGATCTGTGTGAACAGAAGTATGTTGAAAAACAGAGTAAGATCAAGAGTTAGATCAAGACATTAAAAAAAAAAATGAAAAAATGTGAAGGGAGTGCTTGTCGACATCGTTGGTAAAAGGAAATATTGTAAATATTAACCAGTTCGAAATAATAAATTTATCAGTGTATTGTGTTCAATAAATTAATGCGTGCGAATATTCATGGTTTAAAAGTTATTCTGTACCTCGAGTTCTATTACCTACTTTTACTAAAAAATTAGATGGCAAGGTGGTCAAGGGAGTGCTTGTCGACATCGTTGGCAAAAGGAATTGTTATAAACATTAAACACCCAGAAATAATAAATTTATCAGTGTATTGTGTTCAATAAATTAATGCGTGCGAATATTCATGGTTTAAAAGTTATTCTGTACCTCGAGTTCTATTACTTACTTTTACTAAAAAAAATTAGATGGCAAGGTGGTCAAGGGAGTGCTTGTCGACATCGTTGGCAAAAGGAATTGTTATAAACATTAAACACCCAGAAATAATAAATTTATCAATCATTACTATCACGACGATCGAAATCGATCGATATTAGATGGAGCGGGGGGAGTTGCGCATCGCTACAAAGGTGCGCGCGCCTGAACTCGGCGAGTGCGCTCAGTCAGTCAGACGGGCCAGGGATTCCGGCAGGAGCGCTCGGGCGCCGGGACCAGGAGAGGCCCTGGGGAGGACCAGAGCCTGACCAGAGACCGCCCTGGGAGTGATCAGTGACTGATCAGAGATTTACCAGTGCTTGATTTCCAACTGAATTCCAAGTGAATTACAAGTGAATTACAAGTGAATTCCAAGTGAATTACAAGTGAATTACAAGTGAATTACAAGTGAATTACAAGTGAATTACAAGTGAATTACAAGTGAATTACAAGTGAATTACAAGTGAATTCCAAGTGAATTACAAGTGAATTACAAGTGAATTACAAGTGAATTACATGTGAATTACAAGTGAATTACAAGTGAATTACATGTGAATTACATGTGAATTACATGAAAATTACATGTGAATTACATGTGAATTACATGTGAATTACATGTGAATTACATGTGAATTACATGTGAATTACATGTGAGTTACATGTGAATGACGAGTGTTTTACGAGTGATTTACGATGGATATACGAGTGATTTACGAGTGATTTACGAGTGATTTGCGACTGATTTGCGAGTGACTGACCACCTGGCTGACCCGTGATTTACCAGTGACTGACCACCTGGCTGACCAGTGACTAACCAGAGGCTGCCAAGTATTTATTCGCCTTGCTGACTAGTCTACTCCACCTGCACCACTTTCAACAATGGTAAGTCTCAACAATTTTATTTTTATTTGTGAGTGTTATGTGCTTTACAGCACAGGGTGGGCCAAGGGTTCTAACATGCTTCTGTTGATTACCCTTGGCCCACCTTCAACAATTTTCTCCGTCAACTGTCAATTCAACGAACACCGTCGATTATTATTTCTCATAACCTAATTGAAATTTCCACCGGAACTTTCAATCGTCTAAAAATGTATATTTCTGATTTAAAATTGGTATTCCTTCGAATGGATATCCCTCAGGGGCTCACTCGCGGATAGTGAAACCGTGAGTGAGTACGGGGTGTCGCGTCCCCGGGGTCCCGAAGCGCCTATAGGCCGCACTCGTGTGCGGGGTTAGTTTGGCTCTCATGAGCTGGCTTTAGGTTGGCTCTCGTGAGCTGGTTAGATTCGCACTCGTGTGCGAGGTATGTAGGCCGTACTCGTGTACGGGGTTTATAGTTGCTTCTCATCGAATCTTCATTATCGTCATTTTTGTTACTCGATTTCTACTTGAAATTTGGTTCTGAACTTTTACAAGTTCCTCTTGGTATGCGGGGTTAATTTGGCTCTTGAGAGCTGGTTAGATTTGCACTCGTGTGCAAGGTATGTAGGCCGTACTCGTGTACGGGGTTCATAGTTTCATCCCGTCGCATCTTAATCATCGTCATTTTTATTTCTAACGTCGACGAAGAGGACACATCGAACGAAGAAAATACATCGTACGAAGAGGATACATCGAACGAAGAGGATACATCGAATGAGGAGGACACACCAACGAAGACTGCGGCGTATTTTTAAGTTACTTATATTTGCTGAGCAATTATTGTCTTAGCGTCACCCCGAACCACAGCCTTCTGCTCTGGTTCATGTATCTTCTTTGCGAATCAAAGCCTTCTGCTTTGATTTTTCCCTCTTGTGCGACTTAGTTTATTTGCCGACAATAATTGCTCGATTTGCGTGCGTGCGTTAATTATTAAGATTGTATATCGTCGTTGTAAATATGTCGAGTAATTATTGCCGTAACTTCACTTTGCTCGGCTCGTTTTTTTCACTCCGACACAGCCCTCTGCTGTGTCGGACCTTGCTTGTATGTACCAGACCGGTTGGTACCGGTATTCGGCGTGGATACATTGAGAGTGGGTGGTTGAGAGGCTGTTGTTCATCGTGTTACACTGTTAAGTGAAAAATCCTCTCTTTTGTAATACCACCCGAGCCACCTCAACGTTTCGTTGTTTGGTGGCAGGTGGTTTTAGGAGTAAATGGGATATCGTTTGAACACGTCTCTTGGTCATCGCTCTTGGTGAGGACACGTCGGGTATCGTTGCTGGCTGGAGTTGGGCTGCAAGCATTGTACGCGTCGCGTCATCCTCGAACCAGAGCCCTCTGCTCTGGTTCGCTCTTGTTTCTGTGTTTGAATGAATCAGAGCCTTCTGCCTGATTCGCCTTTTGTCCCACGTGGATCGGAGACTTCTTCTCCGATTCACAGCTTTTGCTCCGCAATAATTACTCCACATACTGCGTTAATATAAGTTCGTCGTTGTTAGGAAAGGGAGCCAGAAGGAATATTGAATTCGTTCTTTCTCCCTTTCCGGGTCTCTTGTGCAGCAACCTCCTCGTGGTGAGACCCGGGCAATCGGTATTATCCTCTATTTGTAAGAACTTCTAGTATCTTATAAATAGTGGATAATATCGAGCTAATAGCTGCACATTTAGAATTTCCGATAACATTGTATTGCAAAATTTAAGATTTTCCAAATATAAAAACTTGTGTACTTAATTGAATTGTGTGTGAATTTATTATAAGCTAGCTCGAGGTGGGTCAAGGGTACTTTAAAGCTTTCTTTGTTTTCTCTTGACCCACCTTCAACAATTTTCTCCGTCAAATGTCAATTCCAGGATCACCGTCGTTCATTATTTCTCATATCTTAATTGAAATTTCCCTCAGGGGCTCACTCACGGATGGGGCCGTGAGTGAGTACGGGGTTTCGCGTCCCCGGGGCTCCCGAAGCGCCTATAGGTCGCACTCGTGTGCGGGGTTAGTTTGGCTCTCGTGAGCTGGTGTTAGGTTGGCTCTCGTGTGCGGGGTTAGTTTGGCTCTCGTGAGCTGATTAGATTTGCACTCGTGTGCGAGGTACATATGTAGGCCGTACTCGTGTACGGGGTTCGTAGTTTCATCTCATCGCATCTTTATCATCGTCGTTTCATATTTCTAACGTCGACGAAGAGGACACATCGAACGAAGAAAATACATCGTACGAAGAGGATACATCGAACGAAGAGGATACATCGAATGAAGAGGACACACCAACGAAGACTGTGGCGTATTTTTAAGTTACTTATATTTGCTGAGCAATTATTGTCTTAGCGTCACCCCCGAACCAGAGCCTTCTGCTCTGGTTCATGTATCTTCTTTGCGAATCAAAGCCTTCTGCTTTGATTCTTCCCTCTTGTGCGACTCAGTTTATTTGCCGACAATAATTGCTCGATTTGCGTGCGTGCGTTAATTATTAAGATTGTATATCGTCGTTGTAAATATGTCGAGTAATTATTGCCGTAACTTCACTTTGCTCGGCTCGTTTTTTTCACTCCGACACAGCCCTCTGCTGTGTCGGACCTTGCTTGTATGTACCAGACCGGTTGGTACCGGTATTCGGCGTGGATACATTGAGAGTGGGTGGTTGAGAGGCTGTTGTTCATCGTGTTACACTGTTAAGTGAAAAATCCTCTCTTTTGTAATACCACCCGAGCCACCTCAACGTTTCGTTGTTTGGTGGCAGGTGGTTTTAGGAGTAAATGGGATATCGTTTGAACACGTCTCTTGGTCATCGCTCTTGGTGAGGACACGTCGGGTATCGTTGCTGGCTGGAGTTGGGCTGCAAGCATTGTACGCGTCGCGTCATCCTCGAACCAGAGCCCTCTGCTCTGGTTCGCTCTTGTTTCTGTGTTTGAATGAATCAGAGCCTTCTGCCTGATTCGCCTTTTGTCCCACGTGGATCGGAGACTTCTTCTCCGATTCACAGCTTTTGCTCCGCAATAATTACTCCACATACTGCGTTAATATAAGTTCGTCGTTGTTAGGAAAGGGAGCCAGAAGGAATATTGAATTCGTTCTGACTCCCTTTCCGGGTCTCTTGTGCAGCAACCTCCTCGTGGTGAGACCCGGGCAATCGGTATTATCCTCTATTTGTAAGAACTTCTAGTATCTTACAAATAGAGGATAATATCGAGCTAATAGCTGCACATTTAGAATTTCCGATAACATTGTATAGTAGAATTTAAGACTTGCTAAATGTAAAAACTTGTGTATTTAAAGATTTTCAATAAATATCTTGAAAATCAATAACAATGACTATTTCAAACATATTCCCTTCCATAACATTTTGCAGTATCACCTTCCCTCAAAACAAAATATATTATTCAAGCTGGTTCATTTGATTCTTGAATTAACGCGAATAAGATTAGTTCGAGCTACTATTGTTCTGTCACTTTCCCCAAGTGCTCCTATAAAAAGTACCACCGGGCTAGTTTAATTGAATATTAGCGGGACTAAATCCATTTACCTATGCTACTGACGCAGTCTTACGTAGTTTTTTTTAGCAAACGTTCTATTTAGGTTGTAGAACTTTTAGCGATGTGGTATTTCAGATCACTGTAAGTTCCACTTATCCCCGGGCCCACCTGTGCCCACTTTTGGCGCCGCTCAATAACACAGGGACTGGCAGTCTTTAATATTATCTCGTCGATGTTCTCACCCACTCTCAATGCATCTACGCCGAATACCGGTGCCAACTGGTTTAGCACATACAAGCAAGGTCCGACACACAGCCTTCTGCTGTGTCGGAGTAAAAAAAAACGAGCCGAAAAGTAGATAATAGAACTCGAGGTACAGAATAATTTTTAAACCATGAACATTCGAAACGCTTTTATTTATTGAACATAATAACAGATAATACACTGATCAAATTCCGTTTGCCCATCGGAGCAAAATGCTGAAACTGTTAGGGAAACTGCAGAATTGTTGGCAAGTTATCGTCGGGTTTATTATTAAGCGACGTGCCATCTTCTTTGACAAACTGGAAACGAAATGTTCAAACTTCTATACCAACTGTTCCACAGGTTTTTAATAATTAATTATTTTTCTACATAAAAATTGATAAATGATTCTTAATTTATAATATATGATACCACTCCGAATGATATTATACTGTATAATCAATATTTAGCAAAATAGAGAAGGATCGTTGATAACTTTCTTTGTACGTAACACAGAGAAATTATAAAAAGGTAGTAATGTATATATATTCGCAATCAAATTAAATTATGGGGTATTATAAGTACCACATTATGTGTACTGTAATTTACAATACCTAGACTATATTGTAATTTTTTAATTTAAAGTTCGGTGCAATTTGCAAATTTTTCGAACATTCAATGGTTAGTTTATATTCGAAATTTTATTGCTGCCGAGCAATTTCTATTTCCAGCCTGAAATTTATCAAACTGTTCGAACACGTTTTCGTTTTCGCACATTTCAAGTCGACGGCCGTCTGTTTCCAGTTAAACTAATATTAGACGAAACTTGCTTTCATGCACAATAAAATGAGCCGTTAAGGAAGTTTACACAAAACCTCGAACTATTAATAATTTTCAATTATGTAGGAAATTGCGAAAATTATTTTAGAAACTTTCATATGTCAATTTTATTTTTGCAAATCCACAATTTAAGGTACACATTTATTTCTTACATTTGTAATTGAACGAAAACAAATTTGTAATGTGCACTATAAAAAGTAAAAAGATGAGATAATTCCGAGATGTTTAGATGGTTCCAGATACCGCGTCGATGCTTTCCATCAACGTCTCCATTGTCGAATATTGCACGTCGAATACGCAGAGTCTCCCAGCACCGTTCTGGAAGGATCAAAAATAAATTTAGACCGACCTGTTGCGACGAAGGCCGTGCCAAGAGGAATCTCACGGCAGATGCGATACACCTGCGATACACGATGCGAATTACGATATCAGTATTTTCGCGAGCGGGCCAACACTTGTCGCCGCGTTTATCATCCACCTGTTATTCGATGCACCTCGTTCGAATATCATTCAATCCTCGAAATTCCTAGAATTCTCCAATGTCACAGAAATATTTAAACATTACTCATCTTACCTCCTTCCTTCCCTCGAATCTCATTCTCAATCATTTAACGCTAAAAATCAGCATTAGAAATAGGTTAACACCCGTTCTACCGACTTCTACCATTAATTGTTAGAATTGCAAGAATAATCTAATGATTGAATTTATGAAATTTTTGGGTCGTTGCATCATTGTAGTGGGATCGGATTTCAGTTTATTCTCTGTCTCTTTAAATGTACTTGTTGGAAGACACATCCAACCAGAGATGAGGCCAATATTATCGCAATAATAGACGGTCGGTCGGATAAACAATTATTTATAGACCACAGAGACATACGAATTTCTGTTTTCGCGCTGTTATTCAGAAATATTAACAGACGTTTCGTTTTATAATGAGATTTTTATTAGACCGAGACCAAGGGAATTGGCTTGAACTTGGCTAGAAAGCAAATAAAAGAAAGCAACATAGTCAAAGAAGCACAGGATCAGGATATACATATTGAAACGTTATCGATTATCCGCTGCATAATTTAATAGGTTCATACAAACAAACACAACTTCTTTTTATTGAAAAAATTAGAGTATAAATTCTAAATCTAATTTTAAAATAAATAATTGATAAATAAAACATTTACTAAATCCTAGAATCAACGACCAACCCGGAACTGATCAAGTAGATAATGATCAAGTAGATATAAATGATCAAGTAGAAAACCAGTAAAACAGCAATGTCAAACAGAAACCACGAGCCAATTAACTACTAAACGACCCGTGTAAATCAGAAAATCGAGTCGGTGGGTGAACAAGTGTGTTGGCCAATCACAGTCACCGATCCGATATTTTTGGATGTGTATCAGAGGACCGACGTCATTTCACGGTGAATTTCGCTCGATAAATCACATCAGTGCCGAGTGAATCAAGGTCTAAAAACGACAGAAAACGACAGAAATCGCGGCGTTCATGTTTCTATTAACGCCGGCTGCTGTTGTCAAATTTTGTTGCTCGCGTTCCAGCCCCGGGACGCATATTTTTAGAGAATTCGAGATCATACACATTAACACACACACACACACACACTCGATCGGGGAAAAGGAACGCCATCGAGACGGTGAATAATAAATAGATATAGTGTATTCTTATGGTTCAATTACAAAATACAAAATAAATACATAATATACATTGTACGATCGGGGTGGGGGGGGGGGAGGGGGAAACTGGGGATGAAATAGAAATTTTTGAGTCTAAGGGGCCTTATCCTGCTTACATCCTGGTCTATTTGCCGAGGAGAATCTTGCGAGTGGCGCCAAGGCTTTGTCCTGCCTGGGTGGCACCTTTGTTGGATCCTGCCTGCAGACCAATCATGCCTTCGCCAGCACGTAGCTGTTCCTCGGTGAAGTCACGTTTGCATTCCTCTGACGGTTTCGGTCCCAGGTAGGGCCCCTTCCACTCCGGGTGCTTGTAGGTCTGGAAAATGGCGGGCGAGAAAGGTGCGTTGAAACAGCGTATTTGGACAATAATTTTTTTGGGCAAACTTACTGCTAATGCTAGATTTTTGGAGCTAGGAATAGAAGTACATTTATTTGTTTCTTTTTATGGAAAATTGTGGGTGAAACCGTGAAATTTATGAACGACACGTTTTAATGGCGACGACAGTCATTCACAGATGCAATAAAGTCATCTACGCGTGTGGAACTGAATAACAGGAATCATTGAGACACATACGTCGTTCTTGCGTATACATATGTGTACATATGTACGATCACGGAGTAATACGTTCTCTGGCATAGATATAGTGTTCGTCAATGCAGAGGGCAGAGTGAAGTGAATGAGCCAAGAGATGATAGTCATTTCTTGGCGTCGTTGCTTAAAGTTTTACCATCGAAGTTCAATGCTTTTAACGTTAGTACGTATCCTCCAACTAAAGGACAATCAATCTAAAAAAAATCTATAAAAAGATCGTAATTTTAGAAATATGCAAGAAACATGGCCGGGCAAGTAAAAATAGACAAAACTGACTCGATCGTACCACAATAAAGAAAACAGCAATGAGGAAGGATTGTGCATTGAAATTTTCTATTCAATGAAGATTCTATTTTTATCGAAGTGTTACGATGGAACTGATACGATATGAATCATACCACAATATAGGAAAGATCGAGGAGGGTTGAGCATTGAACTTAGCATCTCTATTCGGAGATACCTATTTTTGTTGAAGCGTCTTAATCGTAAAGGTTTCGGTTAAGATTAATTAATTTTTAATTGGTCCTTACCGTGCGACCAAGAGCAAACAGAGTGGTGATCACTTGTGCTATGTCCTTTTTCTCCCATAAGTCGACCGTTTGGAACACGTCGACGTCGTCCACCCCATAGTCCTTTAGAGCCTTCTGGAACCTAAGGCAAAATTACCCTGATTAAATATGAGCCCTACCCGGTTAGCTAGCTCGAAGACCTAGGAACTCCTTCGTAGATCCGCAGTATCCGCGTAGCTAATAAATTGTTCCGGTTAATGAATATTACTAACGTGTTGATGTTCTCCATCATCTTGAACTGTCCACCGGAAGTGTTGATCTTGGTGACGGATCCAGGGGAAATTTTGTTCATCAGGTGGCACAAGACTTGTCCATCCTTAAGTACGTCCTCGAACGTCTCACCCTGAGGGAATTTCTGGCCGAGGATCGATTCGATCCATTCCTGGGCCTCCCTTTCCTGTTCTAGGTTACGCTTTGAAGCGAGCTATAGGAAAAACGAAGATGGATCGCTTTTTAAAATAGCTGGTAAACTAATTTAATGCAATTCGATTAAATTAAATGATCTTTTGAAAATGTGAATTATCGCGGATTGTGCTGGATACAGTTTGAAAATTGCAAAATGAACAGTAGGAGAATAGTGGCGAATATTATCAATAATTTTGGAGAAAAGAACATTGGAAGCCACAAAGGATCCTCATCATACTACAGCAACCATAACTTGTAAGATCTATGTAGATAAGAAGAGTAAATCAATCCTAGCTAACAATAAGACCCAGATCAGAAACGTATAATATCAGAGACGAATCTCCAACTCAGAAAATCTACAAGTATTCCTGACTCTCTAGACAGAAGCTTCTCCAGATTCCAGATGGGATTACTACATAGGACATAGAGAGTAGTCACAAATCACTGGTCCAAAATGGAGACAGGCTCGTTTGGTCACTTTCACGATCGTCCAGCTCCAGCACAATCGACGCACGGTTTCGATCACGCGGTTTCGATCACAGTTTGGGGCCGTACCTTGGCGCGCACTTGACGTTCGAGAGCCATTGTAGCACGGTGGTGGTTTCTTTTAGTGGACTGAAGTGCATGGGCCGAGCACCAACCCCTCTTATACCGGCGGGGAACACGGCCCACGCGTGTGTTTCACCACCCGTGCGGCTTCGCTCGTCGAAAAAAGACCAGCAAAGGCGGGGTGTGTGGGTGGGGCCGCGTGCATGTGCGTGGAATGTGGATCCACGGTTATCGAGGATCTAATATTAGCGATCTGTTCACTTGGACAGGATGGCGACACGTAGATTTTCCAAAATCGAGGCTGCCAAACCGCGATGGACACGGGACAGGCCTCGAGGTAGCCTAACCATGGACAAAACCAGGGCTTCGGAGTCGGTAGACAATATTCATAACTCCGACTCCAACTCATCTTTTTTTTTACCTCCGACTCCGAATCCGAATCCGACGCCTATTTCGACTCCGACTCCGATTTCTATTCCGATTCCGACTCCGATTCCGACTCCGATTCCGACTCCGATTCCGACTCCGACTCTCCAAATTGAAAAAATATCTACTCAAAATAATTAAAAGTTGTAATAAAACTGAATAGATAGTAGAAATATTGTATTAAAGTCTAACTATATGGAACAGATAACTCTGATACAACGCAACACGACTGTTACTTTCTCACATTCAGGAAATAGTCAGGAAATGCGTATCAATTTGAGAAATTTATTAATGATTTATATACAAAAGAGCCAAAGTTGGAGCCAGGAGTCGATATATTTTTCCCCGACTCTGACTCCGACTCCAGGAGTCGATATATTGCTTTCTCTTACTCCGGCTCCGACTCCAATGAACAGTAATTACTCCGAAACTCCGACTCCACGACTCCGACTCCGACTCCAAAGCCCTGGACAAAACTCTCAAACGAGACTCGTGAGACTCGTGAGACTCGTGCCTTCAAATTTATCATCATCCACAGCTTGGATAAACTCTCGACTGCTACCGCACGGAGACTCTAGAAGGGTTTAATTTGTTTAATCCGCTTTGAACTACCCAATTTTAGGATTAATTCTTAGGTAACTTTTGATAGTTCTCAGTTAGAAAGTCTTGCTGCAGTCGTAGAGGGTGTAAAAAGGAATTAATTTATTTAATCCACTTTGGACAATCTATAACTATACATAGAGTCAACTTTAGGATTAGGTGGTAGAAGCATCAGTTTCAGAATAGTCGATTTAGATTTGATAGACACGCCGGCTGCTGGCTGTCTGTCCGACTATTGACGGATGTTTCTACTTGATGTAAATATTGACGCCCTCATTCGTCAACCATACTGTCCATAGTTTTCTATAAAATCGCTGCTAGAAATTAGGATGCAGCTGCGTCCCCACCATTAACAGAAAGAGAAATGGGAAACGAAATGTCGGTTGCGTAAAGTGCCGTGTGTTTTTTTTCCCTGTAAATAACCGTCCGCTATACATATGTATATAGGTCGTACTATTATTACATCAGCCGCTTTTTCGATTCACGTGGAACCGAGGACAGCGAAGGATCGAAGGAGACAGGGCCAAGGCTGTGTCTTCAGGCTTCGAGAAGTTAGACGTTCCTCCGTAACAAGGAGACCTCTGGCTTAACTAACGATAAGTATGCAGCCACCACGTAAAAAAAATAACTTTATTCTATTTCGATTTTTCATGAATTTTCATTTCAGTACGAACTGTCGTTGGAAGAAAAATTTAGGAAGATCGATTCGGTTTTCTTTTAGGATGTCGATGTAGGGGACACATCTTTGGCTTAGGGGATTTTTTCAATGTTTCTTTCTCCAGGAAATGATAACAAACGATTACGCAATCGACGGATCTATTAACCGGAATGATACGAAAGACTGTTCCGCAGCGGAATTGCTAGCTAGTTAGTCAAGTTTAAATATAATTCGCGGCGTCCTGCGTTTTGCTCGTCATCGTCATCGTATCGCGCACTTTTCGCCGAGTTCCGAAGCGATTTAAATACGAACTGTCCAAAATTAAATCTCCGCGGTTCATGATTAATTATTTTCATAAGAACTACGCTCTGGCGCATCTGGTATTCAAGGTATTCTATTATTAACGGCTCTTAATCATTTCTTCAATGTTGGGGAGGATGTCGCGTGGCAACTGCATGACTAGAAAATTCGATAAAAGTTGCTGATCTCATGACTCGTTTGTTCGAAAGTTTCATCCTTCATCATTTTCTCAAATAACGTTTCTAAATAATTTTTCTTCCTTACGAGAAGGATAGCAAAAATTTCAAGAAGTATACATATTCTCAAATACATATACGTATATGTATAAAAAAAGGAAGAAATTCTTATAAAACTAAGAGGACTTTAATTGCTATTCGTTAATTATAGCAACAACATTTTCGATATGCAAAAGAGAAGTGTATTGTATTAATTATTTACACGATTTTGTTTTTGAATTCGAAGAGCTCGGGCTATTCGATTTAAAATTGGCGCCGAAAAGGGTATAGTTGCGCTATCTGTCGGCAATCGCGTGAAACTGAACAAAGGTTTTCAGGCTTCGCTGTTAGATGGCTCTTTTCGAGGCGCTTAGGTGTCTACCAATCCACCGTTTAGGCCAGGTTTAGACTTAGACGAAAGCTTACTAACCCTAGCAGTGAGAGGATAGGAGCCTCGAAAACGTAGGTTGTTTTTAGTTAATCGCCGGGTCTGTTTCATTTCCTCTTTGTTCTCTCTCTTTAAGTTTAACCATGCGCTGGGAATGAATCTAATTTTTGTCATTTTCGAGCCCCGTCGAAATGTGTTGTGACGCATACTCGCACTCGAACCCGACAGGCGAACCGCAGAGACTCTAATTTCCACAGTGTTTTGAAATCCGTTCTCCTAGTATCTTTCCATATCTCGCCGCCTCGTAAGTCCTATTCATTAAACAATTAAATAAGCCAGTCGAATTAAGCTCGATCTAGCGATACCACTAGACGCTCCTTCTTTCATATTTAGATTATCTTTTTGTTTTTCTACTACCATTGCTTGCTTCTATCGTAAAAGAGAGCATTTTCTATGAAATACAAATAATCTTTCACATCGAATTACATATTTTACTGTTCCGCTGGTTGTATGTGAGATTGTATCGTACAACGATGGTCCGACAAACTGATTCGTAATGACTCCACTTGTTTTTTTTTTATGTATTGTGATGAATAATTATTGCCATTCGATTGTTAGGGGAGTCATCAGACATGGCACAAAGATTTCCTGTACCAAATACAGGGAATAATGGCCCGCCTCAACAGAGGTACACGGCGTCGTCTGTGCCTCCAAACCTGCGACAGTATTCTGGCCCAAATTTTTCTGTGAGTACATTCTGCGCTTCGATATTATTATCGTTACCATCTAATTAAGCATACCGTTTAACGCGTTACGTACGGGTCATAATTTCTCCGCACAGATGCAACAGAGATCCGGATTCACTCCACCTCCGCAGATGGGTAACGCCGGACCAGGCCCGGCGAGCATAATAAGAGCCAATCAACCGTATTCGAACATGCGCCCAGGCCCAATGCCTAATCCTCCTGTGGGGAAGAGAAGCGCCGATCAACGTATACCTATGTCGCAACAGAAACCGTAAGTGTATCGGCGAAACGTTTTCTGTTGATTTTACATTACTCATGTTTTTATCAGTGCTCATTGATTCATTAAACAATCGATCTATTTATTTTATACTTCCGAAGAAACATTTTATTTTGAGGTTCGAAAGAAGCGTCTTATTTTGAAATTGCGTTTCCTTTAATTGTTTGCGTCATGGTGTTGTGTCGATGTTGAAAATCATTTACCAATTTGCCAGGAACTTCACTGCATTTCATAAGCTTCAAAATTGGTTTATTGATTTTTGAATCTATGATTTTTACATAAACTCATTTAGGTATTTTTGGAACAGTGATTTTTCACATTCCACTTCCAAGAAGAAGAAAAAGCTGGCGGACAAAATACTGCCGCAGAAAGTGCGCGATTTAGTGCCCGAGTCGCAGGCCTACATGGACCTATTGGCTTTCGAGAGGAAGCTGGACGCGACCATAATGCGAAAACGATTAGATATACAAGAGGCACTGAAACGTCCCATGAAACAGAAAAGGAAGCTGCGAATATTTATTTCGAATACATTTTATCCTGCGAAGGAGGCCGGCGAGGGGGAGGACGGTTCGGTGGCATCGTGGGAACTTAGAGTAGAAGGTCGACTGTTGGATGATACGAAGAACGATCCTAACAAAGTAAGAAACGTTTTCAGATATTCAGCGCAACGCAAGGGTAAACTTATTAATCTGTACTCGAAACTCTAGGTGAAAAGGAAGTTCTCTTCGTTCTTTAAAAGCTTAGTTATAGAATTGGATAAAGATCTGTACGGCCCTGATAATCACTTGGTCGAATGGCATCGTACGTTAACAACCCAAGAGACTGATGGTTTCCAAGTGAAGAGACCCGGAGACAAGAATGTTCGGTGCACTATACTTTTGCTCCTCGATTATCAACCCCTACAAGTACTGGATTTTTTATCTTTTCTCGATTAATACGTTATAGTTGTCTACGATATATGGTGTGTTAAGATGTATCAGTAGCAGAATGATAGTATATAAATCTATTGTTGTTCATAGTTTAAACTGGACCCCAGATTAGCGCGATTGCTAGGTGTACATACACAGACGAGACCTGTTATCATTTCCGCCCTCTGGCAGTACATTAAGACGCACAAGCTTCAGGACAGCCACGAGAGAGAGTTCATAAACTGTGATAAATACTTGGAACAAATATTCGCTTGTTCGCGGATGAAATTCGCGGAGATACCTCAGCGGCTGAACCCGCTGCTTCATCCTCCAGATCCGATTGTAATTAATCACGTCATCAGTGTAGAAGGTAAGCAGAGACTTATACAAGGGTGTACCAAAAATGTTGCACTTTCTTGAAAACGATTATTCCTGAGCTCCTCTGTGAAAATATTCTCTGTGGCACGCTCAATTGTAGCCGAGCTCTAATCGGTCCGTGTTTTCGACTCTTTCGAACAGGTACTGAAACGAAACAGACCGCGTGTTACGACATCGACGTGGAGGTAGACGACACGTTGAAGACGCAGATGAACAACTTCCTGCTGTCGACCGCGAGTCAACAGGAGATCCAGAGTTTGGACAACAAGATCCACGAGACAGTGGAGACGATCAACCAGCTGAAGACGAACAGAGAGTTTTTCCTGAGCTTCGCCAAGGATCCGCAGCAGTTCATCAACAAGTGGATCATCTCGCAGACCAGGGATTTGAAGACCATGATTGACGTTGTTGGAAACCCTGAAGAAGAACGCAGAGCGGAGTTCTATTATCAACCGTGGGCCCAGGAAGCCGTCTGTCGGTACTTCTACACGAAAGTGCAACAGAAACGAGCGGAATTGGAGCAGGCGCTCGGCATCAGGAACTCATAAGCACGATGATCGCAGTACAGTAACAATTTTTCGAAGCATTACTATGTAAAGTATTTATACGAATCGTTTTCCCTTTGGTTTCAACGGGCGTCGATTAACGTGTCCCACACACTTACTCGACACCCCTGTGGTTTCTATTAAGTCTAGACGACAACTAGGGCGACGTATTTTCATGAAACTGTCAGGAAGAGAAGCTGTATAGTCTTACAAAGCGCAGAAACTGTCCCGAAGTAACAACGAGATTCTCCTCCAAAAAAAAAACAGCTTTATTTACACGAAACGTATATCATGTATCTTTATTCGAATCCATTTTTTTCATAAATCTTTTCTATGAAAAAAAAAAGGAAAATATATATACATATATTTATATATAAATATATGTGTGTGTGTATATATATTATCACGACTATACGCATCGTCATTGATGCGACGAAATTCTGTACAATATAATGAATAAATCTTTGATATAACTCGCTGAAAATATCGTCTCGCGCTCCATCCCACGAGAAGCAAATATTTTTTTTGTTTGTAAGAGGAACAACAGTATGGATCGTCCTTTCTTTTTACTTGGTTCGAAAATGTGCCGAACATTCTATAATTTTTATTTATTACCGGACATTGTAACAAACAGGGTGTAGGAAATGAAAGAAAGACGAACGTACCGTTATCCAATTCTTATTTTGTTTGTGCAAGTAAATACAATTTCTTACATAATCAGTACATGATGCAAAATATTGTTTTTGGCAAATACCGCCACAATTTCAAACGTCCGCGGTAACAGGAGCATCTTAAAATTCGAATCTTCTCCGGTTGATCTATAATCTTTTTCTGTTCTCACTCGCTTCTTTTCCGAAATCGGGTATTTCAATTTTTTTGTAGTCTGTGTAAAAGTGCTTTTTTTCCTTCTCATCTCCGTCTTACTTAAGAATATTATGGATTAATCTGATGCAGTATTACAACGTTAACATTCCATGCATTCACACACGGGATCGGAAAACTCCGTTTGTGGTACAGGATATTATCATTCTCTCACTTTGCTCTTTGCTCGTGCATAACACAGTTCAAATATTTCCCATTTCTTGCGAATGACGCACTGTGGAAAATATCAACTTGAAATGCACCGTTCGATAAACCTCCTACGCTTTTCTATTTTTTTTTTCTTTTTTCTTCACTAAGCCATAATGATATTACGAAACACACATCCCCTTCACATGCCGACGAGCATTACACGTAAAGCATCGATCACACATTATTTTCCTTTAATGTCGGTGTATGTGAAATGTCATTCTTAATTAAAAATTTATCGGATCTGGCACGTATTGAAATTTGTGCAGATATTCCACGGTTCAAGTTCTCGATCCTGAACCTGGTCGATTATATTATTAGTAGACAGCGAGTTTTATGCGTTTATAACAAAAACGAGTACGTGTAATTAAAAACAGTAAAAATATTATATTGGATAGACGCACATTCTCGATATTTTTATACAGTAATGTAAAATAGTCACTTTTTTAAGTGCTCCGTAAATCTATAGTGTTAGAGGAGTACCGATACACTATTTTAGACTCATTGAAATTATTATATAAAAGAAAAAATTCATTTTTATGCAATTTCTAGATATACTTCTCCGAATTGAATGACTTGGAAAATTTCTATTTCGTATAAATATTCGCATAGTCTAACTATTATAAAAACGGGATGACACTTCATATGCACCAAATTAACGTATACGTAATGCCATTAAAAAAGAAACGATCCAATAGCGACATTGACTCTAGCCATAAAATTTCAAAACCTCATAAAGTCTCGATTCGATGAACATAACTTCTATCGATGGTCGCGGAATCCTTTACGACGCTAAATCACAAGTGCACAAATTGATTGTATCGTTTCTAATACAATAAACTCTGATTATATTCTGGCGTAATCGTCCAAGAGTCATTCCACAGTGTATAATATCATTATTATTATTATTATTGTTATTATTGACCTGTTTGATTGGAGCGAGTACGCCGCAGATTTGCATGCATGAGATCAAGGTTTATTGTATACATTTATTCCCTAAATCTTAATTACACATTCACATATATTTCATCGTATAAAGTTTTAAATATACATGGGGGTGACGAGACGAGTTGTTGAATGGTTTCATATTTTTCTTGTTTTTTTTTTCTGTTTTGTTCGTTTAATTAGACATTATTCGCTTAAATCATATATGGAAGTCGAAGGATAGAAAGGGTAGCCTAGACACATTTTTCCTATGCTCTTGACAAATTCACAAAGACCACCGCTTTTTTCTTTTCCTGCCAAGCCAAACTGATGTTCGACGAATAGCTCGATGAATCTCTGTACACCCTATTATAATATCTTGTAAATAATCATGGTTCGTACATGTTTCACTAGTAGTCCTTGCTTGGATAAAACTGTTTACCATGTTTCTTCCGTCTTCTTTAACACGCTGACTGCCATATCTTGTATATAAAACCATAAAACCTTCCGCTGGAATCTTCTTAACCCAGGATTTGTCATGGTTTCAAGTTGGCGGAGTAGTTTGTTCGATAAAATTTGTCATTTCTGGCCTGAACCTTTGGTTTTGTGGTTTGGTCACGCAGTGGTACGTAATAAAATAGTTTTCTCATACTTTCTTGACTCCCACGATACCTGTGTGCGACACACACACGCACACACACACACACTTTCAATATGAAAATACTTGACTATGATCCCAAAAATTGTTTGAATACACAACTATGCAGCGAGAAGCTCTTGTGCTATTCGTACGTTGGTGTTTTAGGGATATAGCAGCCAACGTGTTAACTGGGGATTTAATAACACTACGGAGAGAGATAGAGATCGTACACTTATTTTGCAGAACGAGGTAGCACATAGCCTTTGAACGGTTTTCCTTGTGTTGTTACGAAGACATGTCGTTGAAGTGATCACATTTCGGGTATTGCTTTGTATACTATCGAACATAAAAGACAAATATCTTTTGTGTTGCGTGTCATGCTGTTAGCTGAGTTCTCTTAGCTATCGTTCAACATCTGACACTACGTGTACTGTTGTTGTGTTGTTCAGTTTACAATATACATCCATGTTGTAATCATGTTTTCCTTTCGTGTGATTTCTGTACGCATCTAGGTTCAAGAGGAAGGTAAATTCCATTCGTGCAGTCTTGTTTTTTTTTTGGTACAAATGTTAAGTAATAATGCGGGACACACATCGGTGCAAGAGATCCGTACTGAGGAAGTTTACGTTAAAATTGCCATTTCCTTCCTCTTTTACATGACTATGGATACATTTGAAATAATAGCTCGTGTATTAAAATGACTGACTGTAAATAAACCGTATAAATGTCACCTATGATTGCGCGCAACAAAAATGCCCAGCGTTGCATCACACGTCACACGAACAACGATTTCGTTTCTTTAAACATTTTATCCAAACGAGGCCATAAAAACAGAAGACCCACGAATTTCTTTCGAGATATTCTGATCGATGTTTCATTCGAAATGATCGATTCTATAATTTAAAAAAGTATAACACGCGTATAAATAGAAATCTAAAATCTTGAAATTAACAACATGATTATATAAGTAACAAAGTAATTAAAAATGTTTCAATAGATCGTTTAAAGTTCTTTACAATTTCAATATTCTTCTAAATTTAGGAATGTTTCTACTACATTTTACTTCTTCATTTCGTTTTCAACGACTTAACAAGAGTTTCTGAAATTCAAACAGTATTAAAAATTTTTAACTAACCATTAAAAAACTTACTGGAGAATATACTTCTATTTTGCGAGATAATTTTCAATACTGATTCGGTACTGGAGCAACGATAGGTGTCATTTCCACGTTTTAATTATACGACTAATGCCGGTGGTAAAATTATCTGAAACACACACGCTTCGATCGCATTTATCAAAACCGATTTTTTCTTACAAGCATTCGATGCGAAATTTTGCATAGTTACGTTCTTTTTTTACTTCCTTAAAATATTTTCTAAAATAAATATAAACACGTGTTACTTCGTTACGCTACAACATAAAAAAAAAAAGAGAAAACATTAACTGCGTTTAAACCCAATCCAGATTCTCGGTTGGGATATATAAATTCGATAAACATAGGATATGCATAGAAATCATTTGGTGTAGTTACAACGTTTGGAAGTATTATTAGTTAATAAAATTCTTAATAACATAAATATTACTACGAATGATGGAGTATAGGAGGCATACAAAACTAGAGTGTAGAAGAACAAACTTTTCTACTATACATCACATTGGATGGATCGTACAGCAAGGCAGTTTGTGTACTGTGAGGTTTATTACTTGATATGCGATGCGCACACAAATAACTAACAAAGTTAGCCGTTGTACTGAGATAAGTCAGACACTAATGCTTACGATTTCAATATGAAATAATACACGCTAGAATAAAAATGTGCAGAGTCATTTGATGTTTTCCCCATTAAGTTCTATCCAAGTAATGATAAATTGGCATTTGAGTTGCATATGCTCGTGCAACTCGTTAAGGCTTGAATATGTCTTTGACTCGTTCCAAATCTGAGCAAATTTGTTAATGCTTCAAAAAAGTCCTTGCAAACACCAGAGTGTTAAGAAGAACGCGAAAGTTCTTCAAAGTGTTTTAGCTTTTTCAAGTAAATCATTAATGAATTTCTGAAACATATAAACGTCTCGTGTTAGTAACAGTTACTCGAATACTGTGGATCGAACAATTGCTTCTAAAACACTGCGGAGAGGAGGACCACGATTAAACTCGATTCGCTCGAAAATTAGTCACACAATATTAAATTCTACAGCATAGAATATTATGACAGTGAGCCACCGAATAGTTGTTACACTAAAAGAAAGAAAACGCAGTTGCATGGTACTTACATTTATATCGTGTGGTGGCTTTTTCGTGTCGACCAGTAGCTCCTATAAAATATAAAAACAAAATACAGTTAATATTATTTTAAAACATAGGATTGCTGAAATTGGATAATTTACTTACTTGCAAAAATCTCCGTCTGTGATCATCGCTATCCATATCAAGAAGCTCATCTATGTCTATTTCAACTTCTCGATTTTTACCACTATCATTCTGTAAATTAGAATCGTATTTTATACTGATACAATCGAATTTGGAGGGGAAGGAAATTGGAACAATTAAGCTTGAACTTACAACTGCCTCGTATAATTTTTCTAGCTCGTCGAACAACCACATTTCCACTGCTAGTCTTTTACGAATGAGGGACATCTGATGAGATCCATATTTGGCAGTCAAGAATTTTTCTCGACGTTCCTTCACCTCCCCTTTTTCAGTGAACGCCACATGCAGATTCGCACGTGCCGGGCTACGTTCTGCAGTAAGTACCCCACCTCCTTCCATTATAAAACTACCTAACGGTTCAAAAAAATCAATAGTGAAAAATGTAAAAAATATAAAATTGTATGATTAAATGTTCGTAAAAAATTCTGAAGTAAATATTGGTAATTTTTTTTTAGTAAATATACAATTACCAATGAGAAATGTTATGGGTCAAACGATTAATGAATTAATTTAAAAATAGGAAAAACAGGGGATAAGAAAGGATTAAAGAACACATAAGAAGAGAAACACATAGTATTGTACAAAAAACCAGATGTATATCTACATATCTTTATTATCCCACAGATTAACATGCATATATTACAAAACGAAACAATACCACAAATTGAAATTGGAACCGGGTATGTTCAAGAATCGCGTGCATTTCGGAAAATAGAAATTACAATGCCGCGAAACGAAAGAAATATATAATTTTCTTTCGTTACGGAAAACTTATAGTTGTGTAGCGGAATTAAATACAAAAGCGGTCATGTACAAATAAGGAATTACGTAAATGGCATTCCCTTAATTATTAGTCTGTGCGTGATTGCGAGCGTTACAAAAGAATTAATTAAGATGAGATTAGTTCGAAAGGGGAGAAGCAAGAAATTCCATAAATAACCATTGACTAATCGAGGAGGGAATGAGATCCGGGTTGCTATAAAAGCCCGGAATGCGCCGTTTTTCCCGATTCCCCGGTTTAGCGATTCTTAGCGGCCCCGTTTGTTTCCGCTAATCCGAGACCGACGTAAAATCAAAGCGCGTACAAATAAATCGTATATTTTTATAAGCGGTACAAAAAAATGATTGTTAGAAAAGGATCTTAAAAAATTAATATATTTCGTAACTGGAAATTGTGGGGTTCGAATATTGTAAAATTTAAAAAAAATTGTAATCTTTTCGTTAAATGTTAGCTGAAAAAAAAACTTATTCGTGGTGTAAATTTTTAAAACATCGAGGAGCGGCGACAACAATAATTGATTGGAATCGTGTTTTTCTTTTCTTTTTTTTTTTACTGCAACATTCTTTTAAAAGCGAAATAGTTTTTTGACCTTTTACAGTACCTAACCCCTCAAATTAAGCAGCGGTTCTCAACTATAATACTAATAATAATCGAAATTCTTCGATACCGAGCAGCTGTTTATACTTTTTCTGACAGTTCTCTGATAATGCTATCGTGTCACTAACGAAGTAGAGTGTAGAGCAACGCGTGCCAATTCTATCGAACGATACGTCGTTCACATTGCGTTCCGATTAATAATTGTTCACATTTCTGTTTATTTATAGTCGTATTTACCGTATATAGGTTGCAGTTCAAGGTCCAACCCGGTTATTGTTACAATTGAGAACCGCTTTAATTACACGCCACATTACAATACCTCTCACGAAAGTCCGTAATTCGAAAATCTACTTAACAACAACGGCGAGACGTTCGTAGCTAACAACGTGAGATCTGTTTCTGCTCGTTACTCGGCTCGTTTTCCACTGAATTTCGACGTGAAAAAGGGAAAAAAAAAAGGAAAAACGCACTCGTTCCGATCGGTGTATAGTCCTCTCCTTTGTTGGCAGTGTATAATTGACGAGGAGCAGCAGCGTTCGAAGGGCAGCGGAATCGCGAATACTCTCTCACGGGGAACCGAATAATTAACGCACGTGCGAACCACTATTTTCGCATGCTACCGATAAACAATGAGCCCTGACGAGTTTCGTTCCCTTCGTTAGGCGCTATTCAATGCAAATTGTAACCTCGGCGAACGCGGACGCGACGACGCTATTTACTCTTTATACGAAAACACGCGAACGAAATAAAACTTCCACGAGCCGAGTCCCGATAAAGACGATCCAATAACGTGTGCGAATTAAAAGAGAGAACGGGACAGATAGCCGCGCGTGCAAAGGCCAACGAGGAATAAATAAATGTACATTCTCTCGGCGTTTTAATAAAAGATCAGCGACTGACTCCTCGTCGCTGTTTCACCGTCCGTATAAACAAAGACAAGTCCGTGATCCCGACCAGACTCGAAACTCCACGTCCACGCGAAAAACAGTATTATCAGCGACCGTTCTACCGATCGTTTATTCTTACTTACTCTTGCAGCCTCTATTTCCAAATTTCTACTATTCGAGCCGTAACGCACTATCGCAATGCCGAGATCCATACGAATAATAAACTTTCCTAAAGGTAGTCGAGTATGATAGCATTTTTTCACTAACCACGACTGCCATACGTCACCTGCAAATTACCTAGTTTCCGGCGAATCACAGCTTGGACGAGCTAGGGACATTTGAACGTGGGAAATGTTTATGTTGCTTGCAAACTTTACGTGCGATCGATACGCGGCAACTTCAAATCGAATATTTTTGCATTTAAATTCGTACGTCATAGACGTCATAGAGAACGCACAAGATGAAATATTAATTAATAATTCTAAATAGCAGATAATTGATCTAAGTTTTGAGTCAAATATTAAATATACAATGCAGAGGTTTTGAATAACGTATATACAGGAATTTGGCGAAAACTATTTATTATTTAGAAATAATTCAATCTTGACTGGCATCAACATTCTCTGTTTGTAGACCTTTGAAAGTGGCAACTGGTATGTACGTGACGAGGGTGTACAATTTGTTGGGGGAGTCTTCGTCGTCGTTCCTTCTTCTGCTTAATCGTACACGTACTCTGAATGGTACGTTCCTGAAAAAATATCACAATTTAATTAGAATGGAAAAGAATCTCTTTGGTTCTGATAGATCTACGATATATATAAATGTGTGTATATATATATATATATATATATATATATATATATATATATATATATTTGTCTTTCTATATTTAATTGCAATAGTCACCTAATTCCTTTGGACCAGAGTTGCTTGTTCAGACGTGTGTCGATCCTCACATCTGGAGTTCCCATTTGTTTCTCAGCAAACTTACGGACCTCTTTGATCGCTCGTGGTGCACGCTTTTTAAATCCAACGCCATGGAGGCGTTTGTGAAGGTTAACTGTGTATTCACGAGTCACTACCTCGTTGATAGCGCTCATTCCCTTGTTCTCCGTTGTCTTCGTCATTTTGCCCTGAAAAAAAAAGAGTTCTTTACGATCCTGATGGCAAGAAAATTAAGAGTAGTTTGAATTTTAAAACTATTTTGCCCAGAGTAAAAATATTGTTTCGGTATAATTTCGGATAACGTTTAATCGATACGTGTATGTTAACAAGTCAAACAGTAAAGAAAACAACGATCAACTCGTGGTTATTCAACCCGAGATATATGATATATCTGGATAAAAATATTCAAGTGGTATGATAATACAACAAATAATTAAGGTAATTGTACCGAAACTTATTTATTTAGGACAATTTGCAGCCAGATGTTTCACGATTCTATTTTCGGGATTTTGACATAACATACCTCTCGGAAGAACGGCTCGCCGTAAAAGAACCAAAGTTTCTAGTGTTCCTAAACTCATCGTTTCCGTATGCGGCATTGACTATAATCACTATATATAATGTTTATTGCATAAAAATATTAGTACGGTATATTTATAATATAAAATGTTGCAAGACAATGCTATGTGATTGCTTAACTACTTTATATAAATTGTTATTCTATAAATGAATAATTTTTTAAACAACGGAGTAGAATACATGAAAATAGCCTTACTGGTCATCGAACACAGAGTATATCTATAGAGGTGAAACTCATGTCGGAATATTTGACCCCAGGTTCGAATAGCAAAATCCAAATGTTGTCATTAAAAAATGAATTTGTGTGCTTATGCATACTGGAAGTTAGAGTTTTGTAGATTCGTAATGGAAATTTTAAACTTCCCGCCCGTTGCTTAGTTTGTAACACGTATCGCGCGAGAGTAAAACGTAACCTAACCTAAATCTTTAACGGCTGGAATTTCGCCTCTGAAAATATGCTCTATGGTTGAGTGCATTGTGGGTCCGTCATTACGTATAGATTTCGCCATTGAGACTGCCATACTAGATATATTGCATGCCACAAGGAAGATCGCGCCACGATAGCTTCGAGGACGCTTGCAATGGCGGAAAATGGAGTCTATTAACCTGTGATGTTGATACGATTGTTTTTAATCATTAAAAAGCTTTTCATGGAATTAAAATGGCTGGTAAAGTGTGGAATTCAGAAATATGGAAAGCATGGGATAAACATGGGAAAAATGATTTGTAAGTGGTTAACGCGTTAACGTCAGAAAGTGCGTTCGATTAATATTGAATTGATACTCTGCATACTCTGTGCAATTGATGGTTGCAACTTATCTCTCCTGTTTCTCGCTCTTCTGAAGAGTTAATTGTCAATTAACGACTGTTTGCAGCCTCAAGTTAATCAAGCACAAATTTAAGGAAGGCAACACTACAGGTGAATCTCTACTCTACGATTTTTCCCCAGCCACCTTAGCTGCATGCTTCAAAATTGTCGATCTGTTTATGCTAGTTAAAGCCCATCTATTTTGTGTTTTCAGAGTTATTAATCGTCTCTTTCCCCTCCCAAAGTCAATACTCATTTCGTGCGATATATCCATTATTTATATATAAAGCAAAGAATCAACAAATTTCATATAGACTGTACATGCGCGCATAGCTGCGTTATTATATTTATTGGTTTTGAGAATTACGAATATAAATTGTACTTTTTTTGTACTTTTGAAAATTTGTATAAAAGTATGGACATAAAACGAACGCGGAGCTTGTAACATGTTGTATATTTTTATGTGCTATTTTTGTTTCGTTCTAGAATGGCGAAGAGGATTGTACGAATTAATATCAAATGGAATCCACGGGAACATAAAAAGGGACAGTGTAGTCCAGACATTAGGTGAACTCATGGTAAGATGTGATGATAATTGAAAGATTTGTACAGGTGTCGATTACATGAACGAGATATACTTTATTGTATGATTATGTATCTACTTGCAGAATATTGATGGAGCAATACCATCGGCGATAGTAGATATATTTACACTAATAGATGCAGAAGCGCATAACGAAGAAAGAAATAATTTTTATTATATTGTGAAAGAATCTGAAAAGGTATCATTTTATAGGATAACAATAAACGTGATTGAAGTATTTACGATCGATTAAAAACCGAACACAATGTCCTAATGACATAATTTATGTCATTTGCTTTTTGCACAGTTTCTAACAGATAGGATATTAAAGGAACGTTTAGAAATTGATACGTTGCAAGATGTAGGAACATTAAAGAATAAGAGTTTCCAAACCAAATTCATTAAAGTGAAGACAAAATTGTAGTATGTATCTATTTCCTTTTCTTGCTTGATCTACCGAATTCAATTGAAACAAGGAGAGACCTGTTTAATTCTATCTTTTTTTTCGCAGCTATAAGCAACGGAAATTTAATTTATTTAGGGAAGAAAGCGAAGGCTATTCTAAACTGATAGTGGAATTAAATCAGGAACGTCCAGAAAGCGAAGTACCAACGATATTGGAAATTGTTAAATCTCTTATTGGTACGTTCGTGAGACTTTGATTCCATCTTAATAATGTAAACAGAGGTTGTAAGAAAATTTTTTATCATTCTTCCAGGCTATTTCAATTTAGACCCCAACAGAGTACTTGACATTTTATTAGAAACTTTTGAGAATCGACCACAAGACGATGCACTTTTTATCCCTTTGATTCGTTCGTATATGAGTGACCAGCAGGTACTCTGCGAAGTTTTAGGATTTAAATACTGTTCTACTGTCAACACCACTCCGTTTTCATTGCAAAAAGTCACCGCTCTCATGTTACAACATGGTGTGATTAAGCTAGATGATATATTGCCATGGTTAGTGCCAGATGATAGAACGATTATCAAGGAGCACGAACAGGCAATGAAACAAGCGAAAGAGTACGTTCGCAAGCTGAGTGTAATTTCTACTAAAGACAAGGAAGAGGTACCGGAGGAGAAGGAGAATCCACAGGTACAAGCCCGTATACATACAATAAATCGATAAATAGAGAATCTTAATTACACGACTGCCTTTCGATAGGATAAGTACGCGAGCAATCAAAAATACGGATTATGCGAGGCGCTGCTGGAAATAGGGGCGTGGGAGGTTGCACAAAACCTGTTCAACAGATTACCGGAACACAGTCTCACAGATCAGCGTCCCATCGCGCTGGCACTCTGCAAGATGATCCAATCTCTTATGGAACCCGTTTATCGCAAGTATGTATTGGAGAGATCATTAAGCGGTTACATACACCTTGAAGCGTGAAAAAGAATTTTTATTTCTTAAAAAATACTTTTTATTATAAAATGTGTACATATATCTTGAAGTACATACTTTTACGTATATACACTGCAATTTTTAAAGAAAAATATCAAGAAATCAGTCCTACAGATGTGGTCTTGTGAAGGCTGTTCAGCGAAAAGGACGTCAGCGGTAACCATTGTAACTTCTACAGCTTTTATCCGAAAGAAATAAAAAAAATGTTCTCTCATAGTACATGTTAAAAGGAAGTGTCTGTCATAGCTGTTTTTTAAAATATTGAATTTTCGGAAAATAGCAGCTACTTCGAGAAAGACGCGTTTAAAGTTTTCAACACAAATATCGTTGATAAATATGTACCTACATTGGATCGTCGATTCCTGGACCATATAGTTCCTCTTCCACTGATGAAGTGGCTTCGTGTAGGTCCTTTTCTAACTGTTTGATAGTGAACCTATACAATGTATATCCCCTATAACGTGAACAATGTAGTGTCCCTGCGATCACTGCGTCCGCACCGAGTCCAAGCGGCCACATGTTTTACAACACCTTTAATAACTTCGTCAATTTTATGAATTTCGAATTTTTTTTGGGAGAGCATAGTTTAAATGTTCTACAATCAAATAAAAATATTTTTGAAAAATCGATTTTTTAATTTTGTCATTTCAATGAATTTCGGTATAAAATTCTTGGAAAGTATTTTTAAGGTTTTATGCTTTTAAAAGTACAATTTAAAAAGATCGATTTTTTGGACCAGTTACACGATAATTCCTCTTTAAGGATGATTGGTAGAAGACTGCGGATTTTATGCATTTATGCTACAAACGAATTGATGCGATTTAAAGAAGGAAAGAGTCTTGTATACGACTACAATTTCTTGTAATGGACGCAATAATTTTTATTTTGCATAAAGATCCGCAGTCTAGTGATCATATTCCACGGTTCGCCTTGTGCTATCCGAATGAAATTAGGATGGTATGCTATTGCACCGTGTTCCAGGCATTGTATCATATCACCGAAACTGCAAGGCAGAAGAGTTCCTCCCTTGAAAAGCTCTCTTGCTCCAAAGCCAGTGGAAGACCTCGAAGAGATCCACGAACAGTTGCTGCCAATGCTCATAGTCCTTGGTCCCAATCTTCATCACGACCCCGTGTTGATGTACAAGATTATGAGGCTGTGTCACGCTGCCATAAGACAGTGTCCATTAGACTCGAACAAACAGCCTGTTGAAAAGAACAACAATCTATATTATGATGTATTAACCATACTAGACGTGGCGTTGTTGCCCTCGTTGTCCTTCATGGACTGCAACTGCTGCGTTGCAGAGGAGCTGTGGAATATTTTGAAGTATTATCCATATCAGAACCGATATTGCTTGTATGCTCGCTGGAAGAATGACACGCCTCTGCAGCACGCTGCTCTTCTAAAGAAAAGAGCAGATGCGCAAAAGAAGATCAAGTCCATCATGAAGAGAGTGAGCAAAGAGACCATCAAGCCTGTGGGAAGGTCAATAGGCAAGCTAACACACTCTTCGCCCGGTGTACTGTTCGATTATGTACTCATACAGATCCAGCTGTACGATAATCTTATAGGTATGTTAGCAATAGTACAATGGTTAGAAAGAACTAGAGTGCATTCGATCGGTTGATGTGTTACAGGACCTGTTGTAGACTCTTTGAAATATTTGACAAACATTTCCTACGATGTACTTGGCTACTGTCTCGTCGAAGCACTGGCTGGTGCTGATCGGGACAGGTTCAAGCATGACGGCACTAGCATATCGCTCTGGCTCCAGTCCCTGGCTTCCTTCTGTGGAGCTATATTCAAAAAGTATAATATCGAACTTACTGGTCTGCTGCAGTACGTGGCGAACCAACTCAAAGCACAAAAAAGGTACACTGTACACGTTGGCATGGTTATTACGTGACAAATTGACACAATGGTAAAACATCGAATGGAATGAAACGATAAATAATTAACTTTGCTAATTATTTTATTGAGAATAAAGTAATAAATATTTACACAATAATGAGAGATGAGAGATTAATATGTTTCTGCCAAGTACTTGATGAATTCTATAATTTATTACTGTCGATTGCTTGTTTCTACTTTCAGCTTAGATTTATTAATACTGAAAGAAATAGTACAAAAGATGGCAGGCATCGAGGCTGCCGAAGAGATGACTTCTGATCAGCTGGATGCTATGGCGGGTGGAGACTTACTAAAGAACGAGGTAATTTAAGTTATACTTAACTTAAATTACCTCGTTCTTACATTTTTATATATTATTGCCAGGCTGGTTACTTCAGTCAAGTACGTAACACGAAGAAATCCTCGCAGCGGTTGAAAGAAGCTCTAGCCGAGCATGACCTAGCTGTAGCATTGTGCCTATTGATGGCACAGCAGAAACATTGTGTTGTGTATAGGGAAACAGATAAATCTCATCTTAAACTTGTTGGTAAATATTTTACACGCTGAGCAATTCATCTTCTTGTAATTTTTCTATGAGGATTAATGGAATTTGATAATCACAGGAAAGTTATACGATCAGTGCCAAGATACGTTAGTTCAGTTTGGAACATTCTTGGGTTCTACGATGACTGTAGACGAATATGTGGAGAGACTCCCTTCCATACATTCTATGCTTCAGGACAATCACATACATTCTGATGTTGCATTTTTCCTCGCGAGGCCAATGTTTGCACACGCCATTAACGTAAATCATGTTTATTTTAAATTAAAATTAATTTTGATGGTCTAGGTTAAGTTTGGGTTACAGTGTTAAAATAAACGAAATGCTTCTAGATTAAATACGACGCTCTACGCAAAGCCGACCCTAATTACAAAAAAATGTCCACCGCGATGAAGCAAACCAAGTATGCAGAGGCCGCGCAAGCTGTGATGGCGCCTGTTGCTCAATCTGTCAGACCTCTACATCCCTTGAAGGTCTGGGAGGACATTTCACCACAATTTCTAGTGACGTTTTGGTCCCTCTCGATGTACGATTTGTACGTACCTATGGAAAGCTATCAACGAGAGATTAATAAACTGAAGCAACTCGCGGCGCAGAGCGCTGATTCCAAAGATGTGGTGTGTAATCTCATCGTAATGCTAGCTTTTATATTTGAAAAATTTCTGACGAATATATTACACTTGCAGAATGTTAGTAAAGGCAAAAAGGAGCAAGAGAGGTGCAACACTTTAATCGAGAAATTGCAGGATGAAAAGAGAAAGCAGGAGGAGCATGTTGAAAAAGTGTTTGCATATTTGAGGTGAATTTTAGAATCAACGAGGAAGGTTTAAATCGATTATAAATTCTAAATTCTTAATTTTTAATTTTGTTGGTTTATAGACAAGAAAAGGATACGTGGTTTTTATCACGGAGCGCCAAATCGGCGAAGAACGAAACGATAACGCAATTTTTGCAATTGTGTTTGTTTCCACGATGTACATTTACCACTGTGGATGCCATGTACTGTGCAAAGTTCGTGCACACCATACATTCTCTAAAGACTGCAAATTTTTCGACGCTTCTATGCTATGACAGGGTGAGTATAATTATTAGACTGCGAATTTGTTAGACTGTGAAATACAGTTGTAAACCTAGTGACCTAGTGACCTAGTGTTAAGAGTATTGTTACGTTCTCAATTCATTGAAAGAGCATAAATACAGTTTATTCGACTCCTGTTTTGTACAACTGGATGCCCGATTTTATTTTGCACAAAGATCCGCTGTCTAATAATTATAATTGAAAAAGGGGAGCAGGTTTGTTTAACCGCAATTAAATCTTTCAGCTTTTCTGTGATATAACATATTCAGTTACCTCATGCACCGAGAACGAGGCGAATCGTTATGGGAGATTCTTATGCGCCATGCTCGAGACCGTAATGAGATGGCATTCCGAGAAAGCAATTTTCGACAAGGTACCCTTCGTTCCCGATGTTTAAAACTACTGGATGTATTTATTACAGTTTTATTATGTTTTAGGAGTGTAGCAATTATCCGGGGTTTGTAACAAAGTTCCGAGTTAGCAATCAATTTTCCGAGGCGAACGACATGGTAGGATTTGAAAATTACAGACACGTGTGTCACAAATGGCATTACAAGATAACGAAGGTACCCCTCCTCTACGGCTTGCGGATCGTCCTTGGGGAAAAACGATGAGATTTCAGGACTAACACGCTCTATTGTTGTAGGCTATTGTAGTTTGTCTCGATTCCAAGGACTATGTACAAATAAGAAATTCTTTAATAATATTGATTAAAATATTGCCGCATTTCCCTGTGCTGGCCAAATTGTCTCAAATCCTTGAACGCAAGGTGGAGAAGGTGAGGGAGGAGGAGCGTGGGCAACGGCAGGACCTGCATGTTCTAGCTACATCGTACAGTGGCCAATTAAAAGCTAAGACACCCAACATGATTCGGGAAGCAGACTTTCACCATGTCGGAGATAAAGTAATTACAATTGAAACGTTCTACAGAGTCTGAATGAAGTCTAAAGTAATAGAATAAAATCTAAATAGAGTCTAAACAGAAACTAACACGTTTCTTCTGCAGGCTGGAAAGACACAGGATAGTCAGAACAGCGATACATCAGAGAAAGTAGGTGATGGAATATCGAATAAAGAGATCACCAATGGCGACACACGGATAGAGAAGGAAAACAAAGACCAACGTGAGAAAAGGAGCGCGTCAAATCAACTGTACCAGTAGGTTTTTTAGCATTTTGTTTAACTGTGTTTTCTGGAAATGTTTTTATCGTTCCTTTTTGATACAGCGAGGGGTCTGAAAAGATCCGAAAAAAGGAGGAAGGTAAAGAGAGCGTGGAGGGAAAGGACAAACACGCGAAGAAAGAGGAAGTCAAGGAGGACGATCCTATGGATAAAAAAGATCGCAAATATTACAAAGTAATTATATGTTTACGTGTTTGTAGAATAAGTTTTATGGAGATTATTGTTCGGTGTTCGATGAACCGTAAATTGTGATGTTGATTACAGGAAGAACATTATTACAGTAGTGGAGTAGACAATTTAGACAGGGATCTTTCCAGTGTATCAAATAGCAGTGCCAGCTCCGGACCCACGCAAGATGGATCCGACAGAGGTTTGCATTGAAATATTGCAATAGTTATAAACGTATGATTTAGAGTTTGTTGCTGTACCCTGTGATACTGATGATGTTTGATTTCAGATGCCAAAAGAAGAAAAATTGAAAATTTGCAAAAGGTGAGAATCTTCGATCTTTAAGATTTGTTTTTTTTTTTTATACAACTTTCTAATTTTTGTTTTGTTAACAGGAAGGGAGACGAACGGAGGGAAATTTGGACAAAAAGGAACGTTCGAGCAAAAGCAAAATAAGAGACGAACAGAAGGAACTGCGCAGAGAGAAGAAAGTGGGCCGAAAAAGGGTACGCATTCTATGAATTGTGTTTAACCCCTTGCACTGCGATTTATTTTACGATTTTTTAATGTTTGTAATTCACTAGAAAAAAAAGAAAATTTATATTTACTGTATACCCACGAGTTCTCCCAATCGCTCGCAGTCAATAGACTACGACTACAGTGAAATAGAATTTCGTTTCAATTTAAAAGGAATTAATAAAATAAATATTTAGCAAATTCCGTTCGAAGTCTTCATTACGAGTCTGATTCGATATTATAATACAAGAGGTGTTAACCATACTTTATTTACACCATCATTTCTTCCTAAAGCAGGATAGAGCGGACGAGTCGGCAGTCACTACCGAGCAAAAGAGAAGAAAAGATGACGAAAGAGGTAACTACATTTTATTCGACGGGTCTATCGGAGAGAATCTTTTGATAAACAATGAGATTGTTTGCAGCGAAAGGGGCACATCAAAACGGCGATATGCCCGAACACAGAGAAAAGCATCATTACAATAAGGTCGGTAATTCCGGTTTAAATATTCCATTATATTTCAAAACCACAGAAAAACTGAAACTAGTTGAGTCTTGAGAGTAATCAATCTTCATTAATCCGAGTATCTAAGGAAAGTAAAACTTATATTTTGAAAACTATTTCTTCTGTAGTCGAATAGCTGTTTTTGTCATCGTTAATAAACGATTGCAAGTACGTCATTTAGTTGTACTCCCTAGAGTTTTTATGCGTAACCAAAGCGTAGCGTAGGATTAGAGAGAAAAATATAATACGACCCTGATCAATGAGAGAGTATACATGCGTTTCGATTCATGTATTCGCATCACGTTTGTTTATATATAGATCCTTATCGCATCACGGTTTTTATACATTTCCCAACATTCTATCATCAATTAACTGAATCGCAATTTCTAACACTATTCCTTGACCCCTTAGTTGATAAAGACGTCCGCTTCGAGTACATTGAAAAGACGAAATGGGAGACAATAGCAAAGACCAGAAAAAATAGGTGATACTATCAAGTACCCAAACGCCATTTCCAGGGACCCGTGATACTCAGAAGATTCATAAAACAATGTATTTTCAGGAAAAGTCTCCCTACACAAAGGAACGTGCTCATGAACGGGAGGGCCGCGAAGGCAGAGACAAACAATATCCTTTTTCTATTGATTAATTAATTAATTAAGTCGATTGAATTACATAGTACGATTTACAATCACTTAGAATGCGATACGTTCCTTAATTCCTGAACACTAGAAGAAGTTCGGATCCCAAACGAAGATGATGTACAACAATGGATAAAATTTGACTTAACATTTTATATACTACGTTTGGTGTTGCATGTAATTAAGGTAGAATTCAAATAATAAAGAAAGATAGTGAATAATTTGTATATTATATTGACGTCCAATTTTATATAAAATAAAGTAGGTAACAAAAAAAGCTTTCTTTGGTACACGTTCAATTCAGTCTGAGATTTGTACATATACAACTACAATACTCTGTGTTATATATAATAAATATAAATCAGTGATGCCAATAAATTAAATCGATTTTCACAATACTTTGTTGTTTACCTCGCATTACCTCTAACTACTTTGTAAATAAATTAATAGAAAACACGCTGCAATGCAAATACTATGTACATATTTGCTTAATATTTATTGTTAACGTGTTACTGTACGTTATGGCGAACTATTTATAAAATTGTAATAATATTGATCTGCTTTCAGACTTTCCTCTTCCAAGCGCTTCAATCTCATTTTAGCATCCTGAAGGATGTCCTCTGTCGAACTGCTTTCGCTGACAATTGTGTTCGCAGTTGTTTGAGTTGGAACTTCGTTAGCAGGTCTTAGAGCTCGTATTCCTTCTATTTGTCGAGATAGTTGGAGAGCACGCTGGGTTATCTGCTCTATTCTCAATTGTTGGTCCTGTATGAGAACATTTAATTCTTCTTTTTCTTTAGTAAGAACCTCAATCTTCTCCTCTTGCGTAGCATCGACAGCAAAATCGGTTTGCACCTCTGTATTCTGCACATTTTGAATCGCAGCCATCTCTGCTGCTTTCTTCTCCTTTTGTAATTGTTTTAAAACCTCCTCCAGTTTCATGCGGTCATTTTGTTCCCTCTGCAGCCTGCAAATAATAATACATACATTGAGACTTGGTGACATTATTAATAATTAGACTGCGGATTTTATGCAAATCCACAATTTTAAAAGACGGAAGGATTTAAGGATATTGTTATATTATTTTCGACTTTTTAAGATCATTAAAAGAGAAAATATAATTTTATTCAACTTCAGTCTCTTACAATAGACTTGGACAATTTTTATTTTGCATAAAAATCCGCAGTTCATTAATAATGCACACCTATTTTCTTCTTGTAACAACAATCTTTCCTTCAACACCAACTCCGTTTCCTTTTGCAGAATTGTTTGTTCGTTACTCTTCCACTTTTCCTCCAATTCTTTCTCCTTTAGACTCATTGAATGCATAACGTTCTGAAAAAAGATCATACTTATCAATACTATTCTAAAAAGGTTGAGAAACACAGGCCTAAAAGCTCAGTTAATCACAAAAGTAAAGTTTCAGCTACCTGCACCTGCTGCAGCTTAGTGTTCAATGTCTCAACATGCTCTTCAACAAGCAACGCTTGTTCTTTCAGCATTGTTTCCCTCTTATGCACTTTATTATTGACTATCTGTTTGTGCAGAGATATTTTCCTCTTTAGCGCAACCAGTTTCTCTACATGAGCGTTGTAAGACAGCCAAGAAAATTTTGTTTGCGTGGACTCGTTGCAGACAGCCACGTGCTCTTTTATCGGTACACTGTTGTACATATTGTAAGAGAACATGGTGATGCATTTTAGTATGCACAGGAGAAGCGGCATATCGCTTTCTACATACTGTGATATAACATATTGGCCTTTTACATCGTGAGGATTGATGCCTAGCGTCTCCAATGCATGGAGTACGTAATCGTTCTGTAATTTTTCAGTGGTACCTTCTTCATTCTTGTCGGACCGTTGAGCTGTCTTGTTAGAGAAGTTAATAAGCAGGGGTGCTTCACTGGCAAACACCGACAGAGTGTAAGCATAATTGTGATTGAACAGGTACTCCGCTATCAATAGATCATAGATGTACTGTTTTGCAGATTTTGGATGATCGGTTTTCAAACCGACGTCCTTGTTCCTTAATGCATTAATTAAATTTTGACGGAGATGAGTTCTTATGTTCGATATCATCCCAGATTTCTCAAACCTACGGGTTTCAAATTTTAAATTACATAAATTCTGTATTAAACCTAACCTCTCGTTGTATATTGATTTCGTTTTTAAACATAGCGTGAAAGTACACTTACCAATTGTATATAGATGGATGACATTCTTGGTCCATATCGAAACGAATAATTTAGAACGATTATCGAACAAAGGTACGGATAATTAAATCGAATTTTATCAACAACAAACTGTTGTGTGTACACAAAATTTAAATCTCGCGTAGATTATCGACGCGCGCGCTGCTCTGTATCGATGGTGTGTATCGAAGTTGTTAAACTCAAAACTATGGTCATAACGGTTTTACAAGTATATGACTTTATTTCTATAATTGTACAAAAATCGTTGTTTATATACAATGTTCGAACATCTAATTGAAATATTTATAAATATGAACCAAATATCGCACTTCCTTGGATGCGATAATAAAAGTAAGTTAAAAGATTTAAACGTAAATAATACTGATAGTAAATTGAAGAAATTTCTTACACAATCATACACTTTCCATATCACAAAAAATCAAATAATTTAACACTCTATACATAATTTTGTATGTTTTACATACTCAATCGAATAGAACAAATGTTAGCACAATTTTATATAATTTCGTACACATTATAAGTTGCCCTGCAACCAGTAATAATTACCCAAACACATTGCCTACCAGTAGGATTTTAATAATTCTTAAATAATGTCAAAAATAATCTAGTAACTATTGTCTTGTGATTACTTAAGAATATATTCTTGAAATTTTGATGTATATAATATTATCATTGAAATGATCATTGAGGCTCTCGGTAAGCAATATGTTCAGAAATACTTTTTACATGCCTGATGCTTAGGACACTTTCGCCTTTTTCGTATCAGCCTTTTTGTGTTTCGCCCGTTTGTTAGTTGTCGTTGATTCCACTTCTTGCGAGAAATCATATTTCGCTGCCAGTCGTTCCCTAATGAGCAAACCTCGGATCATTTTCCTCCAATTACCATAAACCCTCTTGTCGCGTTTCTCTTTAGCCCGTTTGCGGGCTTCAACCTGTTCCGACTCCCACGCTTCTCTCAAAGTGTCCTCATACTCTTCACAAACGACAAATCCTTCGAGTGCAGGCACTGCACCCATGCATCCAAAGTTGAAACCAACGACAGCTGATGCACAGTCGATATTCAACTTCCTGGCGATCCGGTTCAGTCCTGGAACTGTTAACAAAAATCAGTACATTGTTCAAGATTCCTTAACACATTGGCGTCGGGTCATTTTTGATACCGTTGCTAAAAAATCAAACTTCGGAATTCAAGTAACTCCCATTTTTTGAAAAGTCTTCTTCCAACCCTACTCCTGCTAGGATAATTACAGAGAAAAATCAAGAACTTACGATTAATGTGGACAGTGCCTTTTGGAAGCATGCACTGTTTGAATAGGTCCACATTTCCATATTCATTCCTTGGCACGATGCCATTCTTGGCTTCCGGAGGCTCATAGTCCATAGTCTGCCACTCCCCGAACACCTCCAGAGCTAAATCTTTGATCTTCATTCCAGACAACTATTCAAAACAAGAAACTTTATATATTATTTATTTCATACGTTTTGTTTAACCTCTCGGATCCGGCATTTATACACCGTACTGACTCTGAGATATATGTATTTCAGAATTAATTAAAGAAGGTCAGATTATTAGATGCGATGCTTTCATGCATTATTGTATGCTTTCTAGAATTTGAAAAAGTCTAAAACATCAAGAGATTATTGTAACATCTGTAATATTATATAGCGTCGACCCATTCTGAAGCAAACTATCGCCGTTTCCGAAGGGTTAATATAATATCTACTGTGCCAACTACCTTGTCATATTTTGGACGTGCTTTGACTATCTTGTACGGTTCCTGTTTCGGTTTTACAACTCGAGCTTTCTTCAGCCAAGTTTCCCTCGAGCAAAGGGTGTGCACACAGTGACGAGAGTAGATGGCTTCACCGGTAGAAGTGTATCCCAATGGTACGCAGTCTGGAGGGTACAATGCCTCGAATTTCAGTAGATGCCTTGCGATAACGTACAGTGGATGTCCTTTGCATTCGCCAATGGTTTTAGGCAATGGCTGTTCCAATTCCCTGTAATGCAAAGTTCATTTTACTATAGAATCAGGTACACCAGCGAGAAGTTATGAGAAACATACTTGTCTAGAAGCATCTGGTCTTCAGCTCTACAGATGGCAGAGTCCTTTTCCTTCCAAGGAGTCAATGCTTCCATCCACCACTTCTCATCAACTCTTTGCTTGCGTGTTACTGTCAGCCAATGGGGACAGTAGCGTCTGGTTACATCCTTTATCGAACTGATGGAGTTCCATGCTACTACGTACAGGACAGGTTTCTGCGCTTTTTTCTGTAATAGAAAATAAGGATTATTAACATACAGAAACTTAAGAAACAAGATAAATTATTCCTTGAATCCCTCACGTATATTTCTGTCACGCAATGGATCTTCTCTTCCATCACGCTCGCAGAAATCCAACTCTCTTCCGATTCTAGGTATACTTCAGCCCAAAGATATTGCGAGTTCTTTTTCTTATTTGGTTCCTCGCATTCGCTATCACTAGATAACAACTTTTTATTGCTTTTCTTGCTACACTTAGAACTTTGTTCCTTTTTATTGTCATCAGTTGATTTCCTTTTTACTATAGCTTTTGGTTTCGGTTGAAATTCTACCTCGGAGTCAGTGGAGTCTTCTTCTATGTAATATTTCGACTTTGTACCGTCGCTTTTCGAGCTCAAGTCTGCAGGTTTCTTGGATTTATCATCAGGCGAAACATTGAGTTCTCTGGATCTCAGTTGCCTCAGATTGGACGTGTTTTTTTCTTCCTTTGTTGTTTTAGTCTCGCTTTTCGTGGCTGTCAACTCTTTAGCTTTCTCTTTCGCAGTCTTAGACTCTTTCGTAGCAACCGATGTCCCTTTCTTTCTTTTGCTTTGCAATTTCGATTGCAGAACCTCCGCTGCCCTCTTCTTTGCTTCTATATTCGCATTCTTCTGCGCCTCTGGACTGTTCAAAATTACTTTTGTTGCTTCAGGTGTCTCCTTCTTGCGTGATTTTGAACTGTTTTTCTCCTTACCTTTACTCGACTGACTCTTAGGCTTTTCCTGTCGCTCCTTTGTATCAATTTTGAATATTGGATCATCGCTGAACGCCCTATGCGGTGGACAAAGAGATATAACTAATCGACAGTGCAAGCCTAATGCTCTTAATATAGCGACATAGAGCACTACCAACTCCCTGTAATCAGAGATCTTCTTCTCCTGCAGTACCTTCAACAGACTCTCTTTATTGATATGTTTATTATCGCTGCTTGCAACTTCTTCAAATACGAATAGACGTTTAAACCATTTTGTGAATTTCTCAAGATACGTAAGATCGATTCTATTCTTCGGGTACTTGTCGGATGACATTAAAGACAGTACAGTCGACATCAGCTCGGGCTCGTTCGCCTGTTTGTTCATATAGAATCCGTAAGCTAACCAGCAGAGTAAACCTACTTTCTCTACGTATACCTGGGTAGTTCGCAATCGTCTTCGTAGAATTGTTTTCACATCATTGTCCCCTTTTTTCTTTCTTTTTGGCATGATACTAGTGCCGGGCAGAGTGATGTTAACACCATCCTTTGGGATAGTGTATTCCGGTGCCTCTTCCGCATCGTCCTCTTCCTTTACGGACTCTTGTTTGAGCTTCTTTCTAGCTGGAGAATCTGCAACGGTCTCTCCCCGCAGCAAAAGTTCAGTGATTTCATTCGGCGATGCAGTGTTCAGTTCGTTCGTTACCTGTACCTTCGCTTTTTTCTTTTGTTGCGTGGAGTCGGAAACTGTTTGTTCCTTTTTAATATCGTCATCGTTGAATTCGAGCTTCTGTGTACTTTCTAGATTTTTCAAAACTTCGGTAAACAGTTCGATGTTGGATTGATTGACATCCTCGAGATCCTCGTCCTCGGAGGTCTCGTCTTCTGTATCGTATTCTGGCGCGCCAGAATTGTCATCCGGTTGTTTATTCCGGAAAAAATTAGAATTCAGATTAATCTTCTCTGGATCCACCAGAAACTCGTTGCTACTATCAGAACTGTCATCTTCCGACAGGTCACTCATCTCGAAAGCTCTGCGAAGTTGCGAAATCTCTTATCCGCTCTGTTCAGTTAGCATTTCACCGCCTTGCATCATATTACATCAACACGTTCCTGTGTTTGTATACTGTCATGTGCTATTGAACTCTCATCTCTCATTGTCTCTCATCAACTCTCATATATCGCAGAATTACAGATCATTTCATAGGGACGGTGAACAGCGACATTACATGTAACGGTGAAACGCAGAAACTATTCGAAGAAGTTACCGACAGAGAAGTGTGGCTGTTGCCGATAACGTAGTTTTCTATTTTACTTTGAATAAATTTCCTATGAATTTCTTTTGTATAAATCAGATCTATATAAACCTCAATTACTCGTGTGATTATTATACATTTAATTGTGCATATATGTATATATATATATATATATATATTTCTCAAGTCTGTCTCTGGCCACTATATTGGCCACCCCGATCCTCTAAAAGTTGAAATATATTTATAGGTACTATATTTTTAGGTGACATCTGACTATTAATTAAGATACCGATGTGGTTTGATAATTCTTTATTAATGTGAGAATTGTGGACGGGACATTTCGGTAGTAAGTGACGCTGTATCTACGGGAATAGTACTTGTTGCTATTCGTAGCAACGAAGATAACCGATATTTGGATTTGACGTGTTTCATGATGGAAAAACTACTTCCGCATTTAGATGTCCATCCGAACATAGAGCAGAGTTTCAAACTGAAATCTGCAAGTTTTGGATATTTTTCCTTTGATAATAATTTAAAAAATTCAAGTCCGTGTTCGTGTCGGCTAAGTAAGAACGGATCCGCTTGTAAATTACAAAGTTCTAGTCGATATGCTATTTCTTGGTCTTTTATAACGCATCCTTTTGGATTATTAAAAATTTCCAGGTCATTCTTCAATGAGTCAAAATCATAGAAATGTCTTTGAAATTGTTCTTGAATCTCTAATAGCGATGTTCGAAATACCGAAAAATTTACAGTTGAATATTGTCGAGCAATTTCTTCGCAGGATGGAAAATTATGTAACTGATTTGTTTCTATTTCGTCGATAAATAATTGAAGATGATTTTGAAATTCTTCGACATAGCCAACCAAATCAGAAATAGTGTGATTCTGGTTTTGTAATTTTGAATTTAAATTGTTAAGATGACACGTAATATCGTTTAAAAATGCCAGTTCGCTTAAAAATTCAATATTTTGAAATTTCTCTTGTATATCTGTGGCATTTGCTTGTACTTCGCTTTGTAAAAATTCTGCGATATCATCTCTTAAATTAAAGAATCGTTTTAAAGTATCTCCATCGCTTAACCAACGTACATCATTATATAAACATAAATCTCCGTACGTAGCATTCACATCTTGTAAAAATGTTCTAAATTTTCTATGTAAGAGAGCCGTATCGCCACGTCTAATTAAATCTAAAATTCTGGTTACAATGTTCATTGTAGAGCTCAGCATTAACACTTTACCTGAAATTAAAGATTTAGATTGAAAACAGCGAATTCTTTACAACAAACTCGATTTTTTGTAAAATGAAATGGAACATTTTTTAGAAAATTAATTACAACGAATGACATTGAAAGACTATAAATGACTGAGGTAGCGTTTACCACATAGTGCCTCCTGATGAATAATAGAGTGAAATGTCGGGCAGTTTATTCCATGCTTTACTAAAAGTTCCCGAAATCCAGTTTCTTGACCGACCATCGCTTTTGTTCTGTTAACTATCGCAGAACACTTGGAGAAACCTCCGTATTTTTCTACTTGCTGATAAATATCATCGAAAATATCCACTTCTTTTGTGATCGAATGCAAAGGAACCAATGCTAATAGTTCTTCGTGGATGGAAAAATCATTGCTTATCATTCTTACAAAAATGGATAACTGGCTTACATCCATTATATCTGTACTTTCAAGGAGACACAGTGAAAAATAACGACATTTGTCTAATAATATTTTTAATTTGTTTTCTAAATGCCCATTAATTTCACTAACTCGTCTTGAAATGGTTTGCCGTGACAACGAAACTGTTTTGAAACTTTCCATTGCATTTTTATCGCCGAAAGCTTTCGCCATCTCGATTGCACATCTTTTAATAAGTTCTCCGTCGGAAAAACTTTTTTTCGCACGTGCAATTTCTAATGCGACAGCATACGAGGCCGCGACGCTTTGTTGTTGAATCGTATCCGAGCCACTAACAACTTCTGTATCATTGTTGTCGCCGAGCTGTTTTATTAAACTTTTCAGTATCTCTTCTCGACATTCTATAGAACATGTATCATATATTTCTCTATGACACGTATTATAGTGGCGGGAAACATTACTTTTTTTCATGCCTGCAATCTTTTTTTTACAAATCAAACATTGCGGTTTTCCGCCACAATCGACGAAAAAAAAATCTGTTTCCCAACTTTTTTGAAATAATCGATTTTCTCTGTCAAGTTTTCTTTTTGCCATGGTGTAGTGGAGTAGAGCGGTAACGGTAGGAGATAAGAATGTGAAACGATAAAATAATAGCGAAACAACAAACACGGGTAATATAATAACAATAAAACAAAATAACACAAACAACATTAAATTCCAAATGTAATGTAAATATATCTGCTGCGAGCTGCGAGGTTAGAAAATGTAACAGCAAAGAGGAAATGAGAATGCTCACGCCCGGGATTTCAGTGTCCCCCGCCCCCAGTGTCCCCGTCCCCGCCCCCGGTATTGTGCTACCCCCTAGCAGCTGAACTCTACTCCTATATTGTCCTATATCTATATCTCGTCTGCCGTCTGTGGTAAGGCAGTGCAGATAGACATCGTACCGACAAAACCAACGTTCTACTTTATCCCTCGAGCATTGTATTCACGCGATTATTGTTGACAGTTCTTCTCGAAGAAAGGTTGCTGCAGCTGTTGGGAGAAACAAACGCTCGCTCTTGTCAGAGCTTCGCGACTTTTTCTATATTCGCTAATATTAATTAGTGCGGGCATTCATAGGAACCGGATCGGGATATTGCGTTACGAAGCTGTATTCCCAACGACGTGTCGCTGCGAAAGAAGGTCATTGGAAAACGGAGAAAATGAGGTATTTAATCTATGAATATGAAAGATATTTTCCTCGTTCCCGCGTCTCTCTCTCTACGCTCTCCTATCGTTCAAATCGTTCTCGTGCGTGAAAATGTTTACGACATAGGCTGACCGACGCTTATTTTTGGCAAACTGCCAATCGTTCAATTTCCGTGAGAATTGAAGAAGCAACAGTATTGAATTGGTAGAGGGAGAAAGAGGCGGGAATCAGGTAGCATTCCATTAACTGTCATGCACGAACCCGCCATCTTTTCTACTGACAATCTCATTTCAAAGCAGCCTTCTATATTATTAATTATTTTGCATTAGCTGAAGATGAAAAGTGTTCAGCGTCTGTTTAGCAAATTTCAGATTTCCTGTAATAATTTAGGCATTCAACTTGTTTGATTATTTCGACAGAAGCCGTTTTTAGAAAGATGTGTTAGTCAGAAATTCTAGATATACATATATATATATATATATATATATATATATATATATATATATATATATATATATATATATATATATGTATATATGCATATATGTATAAATATATATATATATGTATATACATATATATATATATTTACATACGTGGCTTCTGACAAGACAAGACAGAGCCCTTTCCGCAGTGCGATCAGATGAAACGATGTTAACCTACTTATAAGACCTTTTTCTCGTAACTTTGTTTCAAGTACTTGTTGATTGTAAAATGCATATATGGTATATAATACTAAATACATATAATATTATTGTTCGAAATTGGAGGTTATGTTTTCGAACGCGTTTCAATAAAATGGTTGCTATTCTGTGTGAACTTTAGGCATTATGTTAATGAACTCTAATAAATATGTTATTAGTTTTCATTTGCGTCACAATTCTGTACTTGTTTTGTAACCGCTCGTATTTTAGTTATAAAATTTCAGTTGAACACCGACATGCTCGTCTTTGAATAACGTGAAGATAAGTTTATTTTAACTTTTATAAGATCGTTAAATCTTAAAATAGATTCAATGAACTATATTGCTCCAACGTAGTTATAACCCGGCATTCTTACAGCGACGAATTGAATTTTCGGCATTTTAATTTCGGTATATTTTGAATTTTTTAACTTGTGTGATTCAAGTGGAAAATATTTTATCAATAGCGGAAGATCACAGATGACGGCGATGAACGGGAAGAGACCATCTTCGATCCCCTCGCGACATCAATCTGAAACTATAGCTCAACATTTTGATCTAATTAAATACATCTACGATTGTAAGTACAGCACATCGGAGGATTATTGTAGATTAATTGATCACGATAATGAAGCTTTTACATTGAAATTTTATCGTTACAGCCTGGAATTCGGTGTCCAGAGAGCTAGACATGTGCCATAATCAACCACACAGTAATTCGTCTAATTATAGAAATGGTGCATCCGTTACATATTATCAGGAACGAGAACCTAATCCACAATTAAAAGGTATATAATAATTAAATTATATATTATTTTCTAGTATGTTTTAAGGTTTAAATAATTGATAATGTTTTTATATCGAAAGATTTTGAACCGTTCAACCTCGAGGCCTGGTGGGGACAGCGAGTCGTTCAAAGTATCACTAGGAATGCTAATTCCTAGTGCCAGGCCCATCGAATCGACTACAATCGAACATTCTCAAACAGACATAAGAAACAGAAGAGATAAATAAGAGCTGCCGAAGAAAACTTGTTTTCTTTTCTAGAAACAATTTATTGTATACTCAGAAAAACAATCGACAGAAGGAGGATAACGTAGGTATAAATAAGTATCTAGCAATGAATTTTAAATCTTTTTGATAACAAAAAAAAGTAGAATATTAGTGAAGAAACGAAGATAATGCGAGAGAAAGAGAGTGAGGTAAAGAGCGCGCGCAAAAGAGTTGGGAGAGAAAAGGAAAGAGCAGGGTTAAGAATGCATACAGATTAGTATGTATATTACATTCCTCCTATCTTTTATTGTAACTTGACGCAGTAGCGCGTTTTCCTGGATCCTTTTAAATATCGTGTTTTTAAAAGTATTTTACTCCACGATCGAATGTAAGCCTTTGCCTGTTTCTGATATTGTCTTTCTAAGATTTGAGAATCGACACGTTAAATAATTAAGATTTATAGAGCATGCTGAAAATATTTATTTTATTTGCCAAGACAAGTAAATGTAATTATAAGATGTAGTTTATTACGAATCAGATTTTCATTGTTATTTAAAGAGGACATGAATTAATTATTAATCTTTTTACCTTTTTCTAATGAGAACTTGTATACAGAATGATGAACCGAATGTTAATGAACTGTACATGCAAACGAACTGTACCGAAGGTTTTACCTTTTAAAGTTTGCACATGTATGTATTTTTCCACGGATTGCATTTTGCATTTTTTAATCAATTTTGCACATACGTATCTGTAACGATGTCACACTTCAATTTTAACGCGATAAGTGTCTTTTGATATTGTTTAAAACAACAAAAAAAAAGGTGCATTGACACATATGAATATATAGTAGGCTGCACTTCTATCTTTGATAAAACTAAAATAAATCATATTCAAAATAGTGTGGTTGTTATTAAAATTTTAAATACGGTTAAACATACAACTATGTACACTTACATCGTACGTTGCGTAAACAATGTACACGGCGCGACTATAGCTATCTTGTAAAATTTATCCGAATAACATTTTTAAACAATCGTCAACATAACAATTAATATCTTTCTAAATACGCGGTCGTTTTTACCAGTTGCTCGTAGCGGTATTTTTTTACGTACAATTAAATAGCAAAAGTATTATTACAGTTACTCAAAACTTAGCTGGATACTGGTACATGTTACGAACATCATTATACATATAATGTTAGGCATTTATGCACCTCTGAGAACGATAGGTAGCGCTATGCATAGAGTTATCGATTCAACACTTGGATCCAATCGAACAATTCATTGTTACCACGGAACTGTGAATCCTTATCGATCATGGTTCGAGCTTGATCTAAAGCGTTGAATTTTAAGGTCTTGACGGTTCGTTCCAAATTGCAGAGACTTCTTTCTATCGCACGTTTTTCGCTATTGAGCATCTGTTTATTCGAAAAATTTCTACATTTTGTACCAATCATTCTAGAAAAATTGATGTACGTTTTTAAGAGTATTATATATGAAATCATGAAATATAAGTATCTAAACAATTATCTGTTTAAAAATATTTTTACGACTAATACCACGGTGTGCTTCTCGTGAAAATATCACTATACAGAGCGTTTTCTAACCTGTGGCCTTAAAGTTATAAGTTTCGTCTTAATACTTTTTCTCATTAAATATGTACACTATGATACCCTTATCTGTTTGTGTATTATCATGGATCTGTTAACTTGTGTGACCGTACGAGATTTGGACAGTAATAGTATTCACAGTCACAGATAACTTGCACAGATTCATTTCTAATACATGTTATAGATTATAGATCATAGAAATGATATAAACACGATCTATGTTTTAAGGTGTTCAACTAACGATTCTTACGAATCATTTAGCAACAGTTTTAGCATTGTTATAGCTACAACTTTCCATTATTGAACGTTTAAACACGACAGGTTCATAATTCGAACAATAAATTTATATATTTGTTTACTCACTGTGGTTCCAGCGTTTAGGCGTAGAAACGATTTTATTCCGACCACTGCTGTTTGCGTAGACCTGCTAAAAGTTCTCGATCTCGTTGTTTGCGTACCGCAGGGTATGCCGGTTTGTTTGACATTCACGGACGCGTATATACGATTAAAGAATATTATAATTCGGTCCGGAGGCGCTTTCTCGTATTCGACTTCGTTATCGACGAATTCCATTCGAACGATTGCCTCGCTATTATTTAATTCGACCGGACATTTTAATTTCATTTCCCTGTTCATCGATAATTTGAAAATGTATTCTTCGTACGATCGACCGTTTGAATGCGATTCTATGCATAATACACGATCGCACGCGTTCGTTGGTTTATTTTCACCGGTGAATTCATTATTTTTATTTTCTTGCGTTACCGACTTCTTTTCTAAATGTTCATTTTCAGTATGGTTTTCCGAACACGCAAATGTGTTCGGTAAGTTTTCATTAGAATTTCTCGAACTTGTATTTGCTTCCCGAAAAGTAGAACAGTTTTGGTACTCGGTTTCTTTCTCTGGGACTTGATCGCACGATTGTTGCTGTGCCTGCAACTGTTACGATAGATTTACACAATCGGGCAAAATTTTTTTACTTGTGAAAGCTGAATATTAATTTCGATTCTGCAGGTGATCGTTTAAAAATTTGATCGATAGTATGTAAAAATCGAACCTTTTTCTTAAGACTCTTCACCAGTTCTTTCAAAACGGAATTCTGCTTTTGTAACAACAACACCGGTTTTGTTTGATCTTCTCGATGATCTCCTCGATCTCTTGTGGTCCAAGCGAGGTGTCTCAGGCTCTTCATACTTCCTTCGAATAAGTTTCCCGGTTCGGTCAAGTTCTTCAGAGCTGTTTCAAGAGGATATATACATTTGCCTTACATGAAGGAATCTGAAAGCGGTGTATAATACTTACCTTCTGCCGCAAGTTGACAGACAGAACCGACATCCACGTCGAAACGGTTTAAAGTTTCAAGTAGGTTAGCCAGCTCGAAAGTACGGTTTTCGTGCTCGCGTCGACAACTTTGATACATCCCTATCTCTTCCTCTAGCTGATTCACCTTATTTGGAAGATGAAACTTTAATCTCCCCGACCAAAATTCTGTTACAAGTTACAGTAATGAAATACGTGTTGCTAGATAAAAAATAAATTCAGCTACATTTTTATTCATTTGAAATCTTTCCAGCCTAATATCTCGAAAAATATGAAAAATATTAAAAAAGTGTAAAACACACGTGTCCAAGGATTTCGAGGGGGAAAGGGAGGGATAAAAAAAGTGTGCGCGGATAAAAAAAAGTATCCTACGAAAATTATTGGTCTTTTTACGTACAATAAGATCCTATAATAAAAAATATAGGTTTCCATTTGAAAAAACAAAGTTGACCTTCAAATGACCTTGAAAACGCCACCCAAATAAAAAACTGATACTGCCCCTCCTTTCCCCCTCGAAATCCTTGGACACGTGTTTTACACTTTTTTTAAATATCTTTCATATTTTTCGAGATATTCGGCTGGAAAGTTTTCAAATGAACACCCTGTATATAAACAGCATAAAATGCACTTGTAGCTTATGAAAATTCTAAACAGTGTACCTGTAACATACGAATTGTCATCGAGTTTAACGCGTTCGCTGCCATTTCACCCATATTTCCGAAAAATTTCATGTCGCTACAAAACTGTAATTATATAATATTTTTCCTCAAACAATTAGAAGATGTATGAAAAAGGAAGCTGAGTGAGCCTGACGAAGTAGGTAGGTGTTCCGCGAAGTGCTCGATTTAACGGCGCATATTGCAGACAAACGGGCAACGTCTCGAAACTCGACCGCAAGCCCCTCTCAAAGGCTGATGAATTTCAGCGACAGGCCATTAACGTTTTAACAGCCTCCTTCGCGACACCTTTGCTTCCCTGAATCTAAGGTTTGCATCGGACGGACAGAGAGGACGATGGCACGTAGTATCGCGTGCAGAGAAGACGAGGTCGAGCTAGATCTCGATCCCGTTAATGCCCCACGGTCATAAAACTTTCGCGTTAACTTCGTTTTACGCGGATGGCGTTCTGTTGGAAAATTGCCGCAAGCACCGGCGGACATCGTGGCTCGAGCAGAGGAGAAAGAAAAAAAAAAAGAAAAAACGAAAAGAAACGAAAAGAAAGATGAGATCGATACGAAGAAACGTGGACGGGGTAAGAGAAAAGTTCAGGGATTAGCGAGACACCACCTTCCCTATTAATCAAGCGGGACACAGTGGAGTCTTCTGTTCGCGCAGGCAGCTAGTTTGCAAATGGAACGCTTGATCTGCATGAAACGCAAAGCGAACTTAATTGAACTCGGAAAAACTTTGATGGGCCAACCACGGCCGCGTGTGTATGCAAATTTAAATTTAAAGAAACTGTCAAATTACGTAGCGCAGAAAATGAAGACGCATTTATTTCTTCTGCTTCTTGAACGTTTTATTAGAATTTCGATTAGGGTAGCAAGTTCGGTGCCGTTTTTACTTGATCAGAAATGCATGAGGAGTCACCGAACTCGACCGATATCTTTACTTATCGTTACAGTAAACGCTTGATTCTTGTCCAACAGCCGTGTTTTTCACGGACAACTATCGTGCCCGGACATGCTTTTTGATTTATGACTGCGTCTAGATGTCGCCCCGACCGCGCCGAGCGAGACTTCGATAGAGAGCCGAACATAGAGAAGGACAGAATGAAATACGGTTCACGCGACTGTCCGCGTCTCTTTCTTTCCGATGCGCTGTCCTTCCTTGCGACCGAAACTTTCACCGTCGATTAAACCACTAAATACAATTGAAACTATATCGTGTTTGGTGTTATTTTAAGCAGAAAAACGTCAGAAATAAGGTAGTGAAAGTTCCATAAACAAATAATGAAAATTAAGAGATTTGTAAAATCGATTCCTCGAGTCAATGTAGTGGTGTTCACACCGATATACCCGAGGCGACATCAATCGTCGCCGCCCTGCGGAGCGACTCGGCGTTGACAGGCAGTGGAGAGGGTAGGCACTGGACAGGAATCGTGCCCACGATCCGGACAAGAATCAAGCGTTTACTGTACTATTTGTACTTTCTTCTTTTGTAAATACTCTATGTCCTATATCCCATGTCCTATGTCATATTTATTAAACTCTTATTATTAGTGTAACTTGCACATATATAGGATAAGGGAAAAATGAATAAACTTTTATAGAAGAGTTGTTGGGAGTAAAATTCCGAGCGTGATTTCATAATGAGATCGAAGAATATTTGGGAGAAATATTTGTTCGGTATCTAATACGTTTTTCGTGAATTAAAATAAACAATTTCTTTATCGGACGCACGATCGCGTATCGTATTAGATGGGGGTTCCAGTTCCAGGGTTTACCGAAGGAATGGACAAATAGAGGGGAAATGGTGGGAAGCGCGACAATGAAAACCGTGGCGCAGACACGCGAAAGTGTACATTCGAGTTCGCCTGGAATTTCGCCTGGACGCTGAATATTCAAGAGGCGACGAAAAGGTGACAAGTTCGATTTCGCCTATCAGAAAAGCGACATTTTCAAAGGATCCACTTTTTACGATGCATTGTCTGCAAAAAAAGCCGGCTACAACGTCAGAGGGAATGCATATCAATTAAAAAAACTGCTTTGATGTTGGTTTACGATGCATGTAGCCACCGGGTATTGCGTTCGAAACTTTTCGCGCTACTGGCACGATGCTGCCGAAGAAAGTTCAAATATCTTTTGTATTTACGAGTTTGAATATGATATTGAGTTTGAAACTCTCTCTATTCATAGAGTCTTCGAAAATTAGTAATATTGGTTGATTCCCTCAATTTGTTGGCAAGAGAAATAACATTTTTAATTCCTCTTTATTTAAAAAGAATAATTCTATTTAAACGAGCCTGCGGATGACTTACCGAAAAAATCTTTACGAAAGACTGTACGCTTAAAATTATGTAATTTCTAATAATTCTGTTCATAGTTTCCTTCTGATACTCGTACACATACACGAAACAAGTATGTACGTGTAACGGCTCCAAGTACCTTAACCGGTCATGATATTTTTGCTGCATCCGGGACAGTTATAAGACGTAGGATTTAATAAAGCTTTTAATGTAAGTACCTTCTCTCTAGTTCCATTGTACAGCTCGATTAGTTCGTGAAATTGTTTCTCTGCAGTTTCTCGCGATACCTTCAAAATGTCTTCGCATTCCTGTTTCACCGACGCTATCGCGTCCTCGTACTCTATTTTGTTCCTAGAAACGAATGAGAACAACAGATTCGACATTTTCAACCTATAATCAGAATTTTTACATTCGCATCTAACGAGACACGAATAGATTAATAATTTAGTTGTTGTTATTTCATCTTCGTCAAGTACGTCTGTACGCATTGGATGATCTTTCTAAAATGATAAACGAGAGACAAATGTTTGCAGGTGTACTCGTTAAACCGAACGATGCGCGCTTGTGCGTATTCGCAGTGACCAGTGACCATTCACTGTCCACACATTTGTGCTAATTTACACAGCAATTTACGGTCGATTTTCAATTCTGTTTGACGTATATCTAACCTGTTCGATTCGCCGCTTTGCATTCTCACGTTTAATACATTTCAGGTATTCGCGTGCAATTGATGGAAAGATCATTTGATACCACCCGGTAACACGTATCGATTATTTGTTCAATTATTAGACATTTTGACAGTCCATTTCGCTGCCATTTTCCAGCGATTATGTCATTTTACTGTGCAAAATAGGGCACGTTAAACACTTGCAGTTTGTCTAATTTATTCGTTCGGTACTTCTCGTATTATGGATGTACGTATGTACAGGCAAAATAGGGTTTGAAAATAACCCGTCTCCATTCGAAGGTTGTTTCCACGCCGAAGAACCGAAAAACGGCCGAAACACGAAATTACCCTGTACTTTATTGGAGGTCCCTACAAACTTGCCAAGTTTCACAAAAATTGTAATTCTCGGGTTCCCGGAGTTACCTTGTTAACATTTTAGTTTTTTTGGGAATAGAGACAAAGGAGGAGGACACGGTGTCACGGTGTTCGTGTATCTCTTAGGCACATTTGTATTCGACCCGTCTTCCCTCTTCTCGTTCACCTTGGTATACCACTTAAGAAGTCCCTCTAGTTAGATGTCCTGATTACGAAGCAATTTTTAGAAATTTTTTTAAAGAACGGTATATAAAAGAGCTCTCTCTCTCTCTCTGTGTGTGTGTGTGTGTGTAAGCTCCAACGTTTTATCATAAGTTCTAAAATTATTTCTCGGGCTCTACGAGTTTGTTCATAGGCAATGTGCTCAAGGTGATCGCTTGGCAATACCGGTGATGGGGTAAAAACTGAACATACTCGCGAGCAAGGCTCGGACAAGCAACGTGCGTAACGCATCTGTAATTTCTCGACGTTCCTGCACCGTCCATCGTTTGTCGTCCGTGTAGTAACGGTACATAGGAAATTTGCATCTTGCACTTCCCCGAGGCGGATCATGTTTGCAACAACATTGGAGGCCTGTGACGGGTTTGTTTGACGGAACAGAGGTTCCCAACTCAGAAGGCGTACAAACAAATGGCCCGATTCAAATTCAGTTGATAGTTGACGGTGATCCGTAGCATGGAATTGTGACATTACGTCACATATATGTATATGCAGCGTGAACTGTCGGATGATCTTGACACATACGCGATTACCATGCTTCAGGAAACTAGAACGAGCCTCTGTCTTCTTGCTATTACTGATTTTGGCTAGCCCGTTGCAGTTATAATTTCCCATAAATATCCCGTAAGAACAGCTATTATAATAATATGAACGATGCAATGCGGTGAATTTTCGCGTAACAAAATACACAGTACGCGAAGGTCGTTAACATCGAAGCGTGATTCTCTTGTCAAGCACCATCCTTCCCTCCTTCCCTCCTTCCTTCCTTCCTTCCTTTCCTTCCTTTGCTTCTAAAGGAACTTGGAAAAGCGTGAACTGAAGAGGAGATATGGTTCTGACATTTTCCACAGATAGAGAACTGCGGATAGAGTAGTGCGAGCGTTATGAGGAAGCCGTAAATATAATTGAATCAAAATTCCACTAAAATTCTGAAGCACGTAAATCCTCGAAATATTACGAGGTACTATTAAGTATAGTACATATATATATTCATCGAATGATGTTCCTACGAGTTTACATCAAGCTTATTATTGCAAGGAAATTATATGCGAGTGGCGCTTAGGGCTCTGGTGATAAAATGTACCTATCGATTGATGTGATATATATAAAAAAATGGTTGAATTCCTCTTATGCATCGAGCAATCAAAGGCACGTAATCCCTTAAGTAATTTCGTCCGTTCTACTACGTGTGGTGGTAAAATTTTGTTCAAATGCTAAAACTTCGCGCAGGCTCTTAAATAACAGTAAAACGCGTGAATATAAACTCGAGTCGTTTACCTCCGCAAGTTCGTGATCCATTAGAGGCACGAAATTTCACGTTTCGGTTTCCCCATTCTCGATGAGGTTTGCTATTTTTTTCCCCCCCCGACGGAGCTGTTTACCAAACAGCAAAGCAATCGAGAAAGTTCGCAGCAACGTCAATATTATTTCTACGGAAATAAAGTCCTTTTAATTCGAATTTAACTTCACGAGAGGCGCAACCAATCGCGTCGCGGCACGATTTACTTGCGAACCAACGCGAATCTCGTATCAGCTATGTATGTGTTTACCATGTATCGCTTTTCGACGGGAAGCGAGATCATCTAATCGCGTCCCCGGCAATTAAACGCCGAAATAGATGTACTTTTTATGGGCTCGAAGACGGAAACGAACGATCCGTTTTCAATCGTCGCAAATGGAATAGAGACTAGGTTTCCAATCTGTGATGATTAAAAGTGGAGCGTTTTTTTTCTCTCTCTCCTGTTGTTGTTCATTTCGAAGGTGAAAAATTCGAGCAGAATTTTTTAACGATACACCATTCGAAATAACGAGTGAATGCACTCATCAGGGAGGCAATTCGATTACATTCGCTCTTTGTAAATCAATACCAAAGCTACGTTCATCAGCGCGATTGTTGTCTCGGCGAGCGGTAAAACAAGCATCTGCGAGCGCGTACATGGCGTAGTTCTGCACATATATTCAGAAGCATAAATGTGCAAACATTGTTACACGTAAAGACTCGAAGACACGTAAGACGGAAGAAACTGCGGAATGCGTTGCGCGGTAGGAGGATGTAAACAAAAACTGTAAAAACGCATAGAAATGCAAAAATCAAACATTATTTTTCAAACATTATCAAACATTATTATAAAACGATAATAATTATGCGTGGGGGAATATTAATATCTGGCGACTCTGAGCACGTTTATAGCAGGGTGATCGTGTATGCGCGACGATAAATAAAATTCCGAAGCAATCTTTGGCTAAATTAGTAAACATGTGCAGTTAAGCGTGAAACATCCTCCTCGACTTCCCGAAAGCTGTGGTAATCCTCTTACAGGCTCGGTGACTTTGGTACGAAATCCAGCAATTCTGTACGGCGCGGCGCGGCGCGGCGCGGCGCGGCGTTTCCATAAATTCGGAAACGCGATGCAGGTATCTTTCTTTCATTAGCGAGAAAATTTGATAGGAGCGGCATGTTTTGTTTTCGTCGAATGCAGATCAGCTTGTATATATGCAGAATTTAATGGTGAAACATGCTCTCTCCCCGGTCGAATCGGTGGTTATCGGGTGTCCCCGCAGTATCGTCGGCGAACGACGCGTTCGATGATTTGAAATCTCCGCGAGTGAATTCGCGCTTTGTTCCAACAACAGAGGACTCGTCGCCTCGCGAGATATCGTGTTTTCGAACTACCGAGAGCAAGCTGAGAAGACATCTTATACACCATTGTCGACGGCGGCAATCGTTCGGTCTTGCGAGATCGACCCGCTGCGCGTGTCCTTTTATTCGAATTCCGAATCGACCAAACTGTACAACAAAAAGAATTATCGGAATCAACTTTACCAATAATCCACCGTCAGCGTAATATCGATGTTAATGTGACTTTGATTCGATGGTAGATTCAAGTTGATCCGCAGAGGTCCGCGTTATTATGACTTTGCATTTCAAATTCGATCAAAGGACAACTTTAACAATATAATCACCGTTTTAATTGCGCGTTCGCGTCACGGGCGGTCAGGCCAGGCGCAATTAATACCGTAACACAGTTTCGCCGGGGAAGACGCTCGTCATTATTATTAGAATCCGAGGATTCACGAGTCAGGAGTATAAATTCATTTATCTCTGGCACGTATTAGCATAAGGACGGCAACGGTGCCCCGCGTAAACGGCGAAAATTCGGCTGGAACTTGTTAGATTTATGGCACTGTCGGAACTTTTATAAGCAACTTTTCCAGCCTTTCACATTGTTGCCTGCCACCTTCGACTTTCCTCGGGAGTCAAATTTCGAAAAGTTTCTCTCCCGTGTAGTTTTCCCAGCCAATTCGCCGCGTCTTCGCGGTCATTTTTCGTTACACATACATATATGCAACGTTATAACTCTCTGTTCGCGCGAATAAAATGGTTTCGGTCTAGTTCAGCGATTCCAACAACTCGGCGCCGTTCAAATTAAATACAGTAAACGCTTGATTCTTGTCCAACCGCCGTGTTTTTCACGGACAACTATCGTGCCCGGACATGCTTTTTGATTTATGACTGCGTCTAGATGTCGCGCCGACCGCGCCGAGCGAGACTTCGATAGAGAGCCGAACATAGAGAAGGACAGAATGAAATACGGTTCGCGTGACTGTCCGCGTCTCTTTCTCTCCGATGCGCTGTCCTTCCTTGCGACCGAAACTTTCATCGTCGATTAAACCGCTAAATACAATTTGAAACTATATCGTGTTTGGTCTTGTTTTAATCAGAAAAATGCCAGAAACAAGCCAATGAAAGTCCCATAAAAAAATAATGAAAATTAAGAAGTTTGAACATTCCCACTTGAATCGTGCCCACGACCCCGGACAAGAATCGAGCATTTACCGTATTAATATTTCAAATATGTTTATTCTTTCATAGATACCGAACTTCCGTTACTTTGCATCGTGTCGCGTCAAGACACTCGTTAGTTGTTATTCGAAATCCCGCAAAATAGTAAACCGATCTCTGCAACGTCCGAAAAAGCCTTGAGTTGTTCCGTCCAATTTCAAAAAACGTCCGTCCGTTTGCAACGAAAGTGTTGGTTGCAGCGACAAATCCGGTGCCGAGCGTGCGCTCTCATACATCCTATCATTCATTTGCAAAAACAACAATTGAAACATCCGTAAAATTGAATAGTGTTTCAACAGGAGATTGAACGCGTATCCTGACATTACACGCGCGTTGTGGAAACGAGGTATGCTGCCTCTCCCTCTGCCTGTGTAGAAATACACCATTCGCGTGCATGAATATGCTATCAGTGAAATTCACATATATAGCTGGAGAGATAGCGGCGTGTTCCATCGTTCATCTCAGTCACGATAAATTAATTTGATTCGCATTGCAGCGCGATGCATTGCAGAACACGCCCGCTCGAAATGCTTCTGAACAAAGAAGATTAAAATATTTGATTTTGTTCGGGCGAAATAGGTTTTCGTCGATTTCGATACTACTGGCACGCAGCGACAGCTATAATTGTTGGGTCATCGACAGTCATTGGATAAACCTTCGAATCATAGTTTCGTTAAATCGTTTATAAATCGATTGTATAACGGTCGTTATACGATCATGGTGGGTTTTTATATTGACGTTATTAATCTATTTAATTTTTTCAATTATTCGCAACGTCGAATAATTCGTATGGTCCACATTCGTTTTTACACATTCGTTGTCCCAGTACCATATACATATGTAACGTACGGTTTGGTGTAGATAGCTGTACCAATTAGCAGTACATACGTATATGTATACGTATGTTTCCTGTCGAAACAGTTCGTACAAAACAACGAAAACCGAAACAGATTAAACTGTCTTCATGTTCGCTCTCCACCTGCGATTCTGTTTCCGCGCTGTAAGCAGACCGAGGTGAAATAGTACGAATAAACAGAATTCCACAAATTGATTGTCGGCGATATGTCAACACGTCGCTTCGAGACTTTTGTTAAATCTTGTCTGTTGCAAGTATCGGCTAGACTCCGAAAAACTATAAAAATCGATATCGGAAAACGAGGGGTGCTTGGACCGCGCGCACCCCAAACATGTAGGAAAGTTTTCAGTTTGCTGCGTAATATGTATAATATGTATAATTTCAGGTAATTCGATTACCTGAAAAATAGGAAGACAGCCATGGAAAAGAATTTTTGTTGTACGCAACGTCAGCGTAAACGTCGTAGCGTGATACGTTTTGCATTTATTGTTTACCTATAACGAACATTACTTTTCGTTGCCGGTTAAAAATATTTTATCGGTTCTTCTATAAATCAATTTCCAATCTCAATGTGTCTCGTCGCTACTGTTTACCTTATACGACGTACGACATCAAAAGTTAGCTTACAATTATACAGGGTGTCCCAAAACGACTGCGTAAGCGGGAAATGGGAGGTTGCTTGGGTCATTTGAAGCAACATTCTTCTTAACAAAAATGGCGTCCGCGGCTTTGTTTAGGAGTTATTAACGAAAAAAACACGGACCAATCAGTGCGCGACCTAGACGCTCGCTGGCACGTTCAGCCAACCGCCTGCCGGCTCGCTGCGCTGAACGTGCCAGCGAGCGTCTAGGTCGCGCTCTGATTGGTCCGTGTTTTTCGTTAATAACTCCTAAACAAAACCGCGGACGCCATTTTTGTTAAGGAAAATGTCGCTTCAAACGACCCAAGGAACCTCCCATTTCAATTTAACGCAGTAATTTTGGGACACCCTGTATAGTGCTATCTAATAGTACAAACCGCCATCCTCCAACTAACTGGCTATCGCATTGTATGCGCTATGCAAAGAGACTTTGCGGATAAGATCGAATCGCAGCAAAATGGTTCCTGACCGCATTCCACTTTCTACGTACATATGTATAATCTCTGTTGATTTACGAATACGAAGCATCTAAATTTTGCGATTTAGACGCAGCTCCCCCGCATTGTTATAACATTTTGCTACTTTTCGCTCCGCTTGTTGGATATTTTATATTTCGTTTAATACGTACCGTGAAATAACAAACCCTTTTCCACCAGGAAGCAATAGATAACTCGCGAAGCGAAGAATCGCAGGCGTTGCCCTTGGGGCAGCTTAGCCGAGTTCGTTAACGTTAGCCTCTCCGGATACTCTGATTCGACCACCCTCCGTTTTCAATGATCCCTCATTTGCCTTGCTGACACCTACGCTCGATATAGTCCACTTTAAGTACCCTAGCTACCGAGAGATAGTCAAGCCGATTCAACTATTTTCGAACATACTCGTCGACTCGAAATGGTTAAGGTCGAACTAATTCCGATTTCCACGAGCGGCTTAAAACTCGATTCTGCTTGAGCTGAAACAACCGGAGAGGTACTTCGAACAGCTTGAAACTTGAATCAGGCTCGAACAGTTGAATCGCCTTGGACCCAGCTGTCTTTGGTTCTCTTTGATATCTGTTTTTCTTGCATTAATCGATAGCGAGAAAGCGCGGAACGTTTCCAACAGAAACATCAGTTGTTCGAGTGTGAATTCGAAATTGTAATCAGTTGGCGTGGAATGACCTGTATCTTCTAATTAAATGCTAAAATTTTGGTATACGGTTGATCGTTCGGCGTTTCTCTTTAGGCCTCTACATCGTATGTATCTGAATGCTTACAGTGTTTGCCGAATCACGTACAAGTGAAATTTACACGAGTGGGGCAAAGGGTAGGTCGCTTCGCGTCGCGTCGCGGCGGTCATTGGCATCACGTCACGTTACGTGGATCGTGAAACGATAAATTCACTGTCACCGGAACCGACGTTTACGCGGTTCGGGCATCCCCCTGTTGCAACCGTGTTCGCAGGTTGTCATTGATCGCTGGTAAATCATCCGGTTTTTCTGCTGATCGTGTGACAATTGAACCAATATATCTCTGCACACACACCGGTACCGCGCTATATCAAATTTGATGCTTATCGATAACAAAAACGATGGCCTGCTTGGTTTGCGGCTCGTGAACGCTTGAATAAAATCTGTTGTAGCGTTAGGTATACAAGCTCGGTATACATATATGCGAGTAGTATACAAATAGTACATAGTATACAGGGTGGGGCACTTAAGACAGGACACCTGAATAACTCGCTTGTTTTTGGAGATAGAAGAAAATGCCTCGGACCAAACTTATTTGGTATCGAGGGACTGATCATCTGATGTTACTAGTTTTTTTTTATAGATGAAGGCGTCAAGGAGATACGAAGGTCAACTCTGTTTTTTTTTTAATAGAACAGTATATTTTTTTACTTACATTCTGATAGAATGTTTCAAGACGAATACAATGACCTATTATTAAGGTCATTCAAGGTCACTCAAGGTCAACTGCAAGAGAAAACTGATTATCTCAGAACACACTTCGAACACTTTTGTATCTTCCGTAGTTGTTGGCATATCGCTCTTGTAATTACTAATAAGGGTCACAGAACATAAACAAACATTCAATCACCGTGTAAGCTTGTTTATATCAACGAATGTTATTAGTAGTTTGACTACCGCCTAGAATACAGTTTCGTAATATCCATTCTTAGTGTTCAATTTTCAGAAATGCGCTATACGATGATAGCAGAGAAAGTGGAAATGGTTCTGATTTATGGTGAATGTCATAGAATTATAAGGGAAACAGTACGTGTATAATAATACACCCTGCATAGTATGGATTTGACTAGCGCTGTTCTACAGATGATAATTTTTACCACTGAAATGTTCCGTAATTTTTGCGGAACAGTCTGGATGTTTTATACGATCTTTATAAATAAAAAAAACCAAATTTCTCCACTTCATGGAAAAACATTGAATCGTGGATATGTTTTAGGAGGGGATTTTAGCGTCACACTTTTGATGTCGTCGCGCAGATTTTAGAATCAGCCCTAAAACATATACATGTTAAAAAACGTAAGTAGTCGGTGAATATTGTATCCTCGCGTAGCTGTATTCGCGTGTTTCGATTTCATGGGAGAACTGATAATAGACGCTAAACTGTGGTCTTGCTAACTACGCGGAAACCGAGAATGTGTTTAACGGAGTTGTAGGAAGCAGTGCAATATCAGGTTATTAATAATGTCGTGGTGCACGAAGTATGTCGTTATCAGACATTACAGCATAAATTGGTAGTTTCCTTCGGCTCGGTTGTGCGTTTCGCATACATATAAATTACAATATTATATGTTTACCGATAATAATATATTTACGAGTTCCGAGCTCGCAGAGACTTACGTTTGAGTTTTTCTGTTTTTTTTTTTTGTTGAGATGTTGGAAGTATTAGTTTACCAGCTAATGTGTAAATAATTCTTTAAAAAAAGTAAAGTCCACGATTTTTATGTTTTTAATCTGTGCCTATAATGAATTCTTCTCGCTGCGCATCGGTTGAATAATATAATCTTCATCGATTAATCATAGATTTATCGATCATCTCCGATAAATAATCGACGACAATTTGGAAAACGAACGCGCGGTGGTTGATCGTGTATGTATGTATGTATGTATGTATAGTATGTATTTATATGGTATGTAGGTTTCGTTGCGGGCACCGCGAAGTAGCGTAAATCGACGTGGAAGAAGTGGGGTTCAGGAAAATAGACGACGAAGCTCCAGGTACGGTTTATCGATAGCATCTGGTTCTCTTTACGTTTTCCCGACAAACAACGTTGTAAATCCGTGATACGGGTCCGTGGAACCGGATGCAAATTGGACAACGGCTGCCTTTACCGAAGAGACCGCGGAAATTGAATGGATCCAAGTAACAAGACCTCTTTATAAATTAGTCTGACCGTTGATTAAGAAATTTCAATAGGTAGCGCAATGATTTGTCTCTCAATTAGAATTTCTTTCTACGGCCTCGAAATACTATAAATCGGTGGACAATCATAAAATTTATAATAATTAAATAGCAGAAGTAGCTGCAGTCGGAGTTAAGAGAAGACGGAGTTAATTATACGCGTGTTATAACGAAGAAATCTTGCGAGGTAATTGCGAGACTTGAAAGCGAGACGAAGAAGTGCGAATAAATTATTCTCGAGTTGCTCGACCGAAAATAAGAAACAAGACAGTTTCGTAATTAGCGAGAAGACACTCCATAATCCACAGGATGGACGTAGTCTATATAAATTGTTGTAACTTATGAATAAATTATGGATTTTATGCATTCGCGCAATTTCGTACAATATTATAAACGAATAGAGTAATTGTTTTTAGGTTTTTAAAATCTTTAATACTGAAACTAATGGTTCATTTAATTCCTAAGAAAATTATGAATATTCCGTGACAGATAAAGTATTCTAAAGACTATCGATAGCTAGCAGCGACAGAGCAGCAGAATTTAATAGTTATTACATGTTCAACGTACCTCATGAGAAATTCTCTTTGTTGTAGGAAAGTGTTTTTCCAATGATCCCTTTCCATCGTCGCGTTCATTAGTCTCGAACTCGATTCCGTTCTCGTTCGTAGAGCATCGCCATTTAGTCTTAGCGTTCGGAGCTCTAAAAGAATCAGTCTCGTATCAGTTTTATTTAATTTTGCTTTCCTCCATCGTTATCCGAATGTACATAGAATCTCAATGTAAATTGCACTTCGAAAAGTTTCGAGAATGCTCTCCCCGATCGAACTTTTATGCCACCTGGATTTTCTTTTCATTTTTATAATCGAACTTTACTTCCGGCAAAAATCATCGTTCGCGTATAAAGTCGAAAAAGTTAGTAAAACTCCGCGATTCCAGGCTTGTAGCTGCCTCGAGCAACTCCGAGGTTTCTTATTCTACATATTATGTATAGCTTCGGGATTTCAAACTCGGAAATTCGCGCAGAATTGTTACCGACGCGACGAGGTGAAAAAATATATACAGGGTGTCCCAAAATGTCTTCAACTCCCGGAAATGGGAGGTTCTTGAGGTGATTTCAAGCGCCATTTTCCTTTTGCAAAATGTTGTCCGAGGCTTTGTTTAGGAGTTATTAACGAAAAACACGGACCAATCAGAGCGCGAGCTAGACGCTTGCTAGCACGTTCAGCGCGGCGCGGCGGCGCGGCGCGGCGCGAGCCGGCAGGCGGTTGGTTGAACATGCCAGCGAGCGTCTAGCTCGCGCTCTGATCGGTCCGTGTTTTTCGTTAATAACTCCTAAACAAACTCTCGGACAACATTTTGCAAAAGGAAAATGGCGCTTGAAATGACCTCAGGAACCTCCCATTTCCGGGAGTTGAAGACATTTTGATGAAAATAAAATTTCCTCCACTGTCCGCAATCTTTTAGAGAAAAGTTGTCAATTTTTTTCGCAACGGTATTGACTTTTTCATCGTTTCCAATATCTGTTGTTCAATTGCTATTCTCGTAGTATGTTTCGTTCGAGCATATCATATTAAAAATTCATAAGATGCGGGTTTATGGAGCTTCCGCGCGCAAGGGGAGCACAGATCTCTTGTTAATATTCCAAGTAATTCGATCGAGGTAATTCGAAGATGTATCGTGTAAGCGCGCACCTGTTTAGCGTTAACAAGTTGAGCGGAAACTTCCGTAACGTAAGGTTATCTCGTGCACGAGCAATGCGACTCGATGGAAATTCTCTGAAGTGGTCTATTATTCACCGTAGTCTAACGAGGGGAAAAAAAGTGAGCGAATCGAACGGAGAATGGTGAATTTCGCGTACTTCTATTTTCGTATTCGATGCCAACTCGATACGCAGAACTGATTTGTTGCCATAATGTTCCCGTTCTTCCGTACAATTATCCGTACAAGTATCCACTTGCGCGATCGGATATTTACATGAGCTCGTATCGCATTATCGTTAAATGTCCGATTCGTATTTTTAGCTCCGAACCATGTTAAAACCTTGGACCATACATACTAATAGACCCGGCATAAGTATAGTATGTGTATAGGAAAACCGAGAATAAGATAAGTCTTAAGATAATTTCTTTCCATGTACCTGTGTACATGCCGCACCCGCCGACCCCCCTCTCCCCATGTAAGCCAAGCGTAGGCACTGTCGATGAGCATAGCTTGTACAAATGTGACGTCACAGTGTCTTTCAGCTGATTTCATCTTTCGGACACGGAAAATTATCTACGCCGAGTCTATGTATAGGTATAGTATATGGTCTAAGGTTAAAACTGTACTAGTTTAATTAAAAAAGAAAAAGAAAATCAGTAGAAACATAAATGATCGTGTATCGTTGCATTAATATTGTCTCGTAAATCACACCGACAACGAGACACGAAATATGTATCGTTGGAATTTACCTTGACCTTCGTCTGTCGAACGATCTAACCGAGCCTCCCGCCTAGCCTGTAGCAGCAAGTTAGTTTTAAAAGCCTGTTCGAGTTGAACGAATTTAGCCTCGACTTCGTGGAGAGTCGTACGCAGTTCGGAGACTTCCGATTCCCTTCTTCGCAATTGCTCCTCGAGATACCGTAGCCGCGTCTCCATCCTTCCTGTAATTGCATTAATTAAATCACTGATATCAAGCCGAAGAACGTGGACCCTCGAACTACTCTAACCGGAAGAAGCAATCCCGGCTGTTTGAAAAAGGAAACTTTCCCCATTTCTTTCAGTGGAAACTGAATGATATCGACGCGGTATACCCAACCATTTGGGACTTTCCAACTCGCTCGCGTAAACTGGGCTACGCTTTACGGGGTTTTACCGATCCTTTGCAAGCTCTCTACCGAACTTTCCTCTATTTAACTATAATCTTCGAGGAATGAAGTTTCCTTGGAACCGATCACACGGAAGTTATCGTTTAGATCCGTATCGTTGATACAAAAGGCATTAAGACGTACATACGTATTGTCTGCGTTTCGACGAAAATTTATAACGATACAAACCGGTGCATTGTTCACCGAAACATTTTCAGTACCCCTTTCCGGTAACGAAAGCTGAAGTCACGTTTAAAGTTTACGATTACTGTTCGCAACTACATACAATTACTTTCTCTTATTTACGAAGTTTTAATAATCCGATAAACTGGAAAACAGCACTTTTCTTTAGAGATCGTTCGAGACCAGAGAAGCCCTTGTTACTTCACGAGAAATCAATGGCTCTTGATTTTCCGATTGACATCGCACAGCGATCTTAGATACGGTTATAAACACCGATGGAGGCTCGATTCCATCTCGAATTTTGGTGAAGACGGTCGACCGAGCTAATCGACGGGGGTAATCGATTAGAAAGAAGCAAACGCTGGTTCGATGGCCGACACTCAACCGGAAGAAAGCCCTTCCGATCGAACGATTGTACCAGTTTCACAAGTATAGAAATTAATACGAGAACGCGTGTCCGTTCCCTGGTCTTTCTCGAGTTTTCGTTAAATCGTCATTAAGAGATTTCTTCTGTCGAAGCTACAATTATTTGAAATTTCATTCAAAAAGAAAAGTGCATAAAAATCGAAGCACCAACATTTTTTCCGAACAATTGTGTACACCGAATGTAAATTAACAGGCAGCGAAGAAAAAAGAACAAACTGGCACTGCGCGTATTAAAATATATTTACTAGATCAACCGCGAGCATTACAAACGCGAATACTCATTATCGGAATATTCTTCAGCGAGCGAGATGGAGCACAACCGGAAATGATCTCCTCTGTTTCATGCTAACGACTTCTCCATTCCCATTTTTCTGCGTCACGACGCGGTCGTCGTCGACGTTCTCGGGCTTGTTTTCGTTATGAAATATGCGACCGCGTTATGCGCAGTCTGTCACCGCAACGAAAAAAAAAAAAAGAAAAGAAACAGAACTCCGATACGTTGTCGTTACACGCGAAATGTTAATTCTTCCCGCGGACGTTCCTTCAAGTTTCCACCGTTGTACATTTTTTCACATACTTTCGCTCATTTGCTCGCATAGTCCCCTTTGTTTCTGCTTGATAACAACGCGAATCACAAAAGACTATGTTGTTTGATCGTGAAACTTTTGTGCGTTGAGTAGCTGCGACAACCATTCGCGCCGCGCCGGTGCTGAGACGATTTCAGAAAGTGATCATCGAAGGTCATCCAAGGTCAAACGAGGTTCGAATAAATTTTCGAAGATTTATGTATTTTAATAATAAATGTTAGATGTTATCGGCGCTACGGTTCGATCATTTAATAATAAGAATTTTAAAAAGCAATTTTGCTGATTGACAAAAAATCATCGACGTTTCGATTCTGGTTTGAATCCTCTTAAAGATTAATTTGCATCGCGTCTGTAAGAATAATTGTGTAATACAATTTTCAAAGTATTATGTTTATGTATTTTCTTGTATATTTTTATTCAAGATGCGATTCCCCAAAAATGTTAATTCGGACGTGTACTTGCATGCGCAAAGCACAGGGAGAGACGTTAAAGCGAAAGAGCTGCGAATCGGTGATTTCGAAAAGCAGCAGTTCCGTTGTCCATACCGAAATCGGTAGGTCCGCGCTGCTTGTCCGGCATCAGCAAAAGTTTTCTCGGGCACGCGAATTTATCGAAGGTAATAATCTCGGCACGATACCGGTATTTTCATTCGATATTCCGGTCCGATCTTGCTGTATCAATCTTTTTAATGCGACGTCAGCTGTACCGTTTGTATCAGAAATTCGTATGAATTGTCGCGCCTGCAGGTGTGAGAATCGATAACGATAATTGGACAAATATATCACCGCGTCTCGATTGCTGGTATTACGCGGAGGACCAAGTTGTTACTACCATCTCGAGGCTCGATGGTGTATCGATAAACATGCCGAGAACAAACGCTGAGCAACTTTTTCCAATAACGGTGGTCTCGCCTCATTTTCGGTAATTTATCTGCCGCGTTGTATTCGGAGAGAGCCCTTACACCGTCGAATGGAGTATAATAAAAATATTTGGGTATTTCACTTATGTAGGTTGTTGGTGGGTCGTAAGACGAGGATCGCGCAACGCATTTGAATAATGCCTTAGAGCCGGCGCGGCGCGGCGCGGCGCGGCGCCGCTGGAACGCCGTTCAAAGGCAGAACTATTTCGTTACGGCATTGCTAACGGATTCTTTGCCCCGCCTCAATTTGATAGTTCATCTTTGACGTCGAGGAAAGCGCCTGGTTTGAACAGGTACAACCTCGCGGACGTATAACACCGCCCTTCCTTTAAAACACTTGCCCCAGTTTTCGGTCTCGCGGCGCCGCGCGGCTAGGCGAGGCGCGACGAGGCGAGGCGAGGCGAGGCGAGGCGAGGCGAGGCGCAGAGACTGCGTCAATTTAGCCGTTCTAACTTTTATTAATCTAGTCCTCCCTTGGAATTTATATTTGTTCCGTGCTTCCTGAATCTTGTAATTCGTTTCAACTCAATTGATTTAGGGGTTCCTTTAATGGAACCCGTGTAGTCTCTAGCAGTGAATTTCCGAACTTCTCCCCGCAAGGGAGTATACTACGTGTCTCGCGATTTCCGCCGAAAATCTGGAACTTTTGGTGTACAGGTTGTCCCAAGAATGTTGCGCTTCCTTGAAAGGGCTGATATTCCCTCGGGTGGTTTCAAGTCACTTTTTCCTTCGCGAAAGTGTTCTCCGCGCACCCAACTACCACCACTACCCTTACCACTCGAACATCGATAGATCCGCATACATATACGTATACGAAATGCAAGGGTTTACGGCAAAAGAAACTGACGCCTCAATATTGCAATTAGAAGTTCAGACCCGGTCGATTATGTTTCCTAAGAGTCCTGGCCAGGGTGGTTCAGAGCCCAAATTTCATATTTTTACGTTGTTGAAGAGTAATTTGCAATAATCGGCAGCGCTGAGTTGTGACAAAAAGTATTCTGCCGATTATTACAAATTACTCTTCAACAACGTAAAAATATGAAATTTGGGCTCTGAACCACCCTGGCCAGGACACGTAGGAAACATAATCGACCGGGTCTGAACTTCTAATCGCAATATTGAGGCGTCAGTTTCTTTTGCCGTAAACCCTTGCATTTCGTATACGTATATGCGGATCTATCGATGTGTAAGTGGTAAGGGTGGTGGTGGTAGTTGGGTGCGCGCAGCCCCTTAACGAGCGGTCAACGGAAAGAAAAACGCGGACCAATCGGAGTCCGCGAAAATAATTTTTGGCAGAAATATTCGATGGTCGTTTCAGCAGTTCCTCCAATTGCGTCTCAAAACGGGTTCAATATTTTTCGTCAACCTTTCCCATCTGTTTTCTGTCGTTTCCCTTCCTGACTTCATGCCACTCGCGGGAAATCCGCTCGTCCCCCACACCATTTCGTGCGATCGCTATCGTTTTTATTAGCGCGGATCCATCAAGGGTGGTTGATAAAAAATTTAACACCTCCCTGCACCCTCGGTAACCGTCGCGTCGCGTCGTTCCTTTAACGGGAGGAAGAGCCCGTGAACTATGAAGATTGTTACCGTATTTCGAGCCATCGTGTCGTTTAATCGACGGGAAATAACCGCAGATACCCACAATTCTATTTCTGCTCGGGCAAAAAGAAGAGGAACACCGGCATTCCGGTCGGTTTTACCGATTCGTTCCTCGTCGAATTTCCTGTCCCGTTCTCTTGAAAATCCGGTGTTCGAACGCGCGGCCGCGGCCATGCCCCGACGCGACGCTCTCAACAGCGATTAATTAGCGGTAAGCGACTGTTTCGGTTTTTTAGTGATTTTTTAGAATTTTGTTTTGTTCCACGCACGACCACCACGCTCTTATCCGGGGGCTAGGATCGAGGTAGAACGTTTCTACCAATCGTGACCCACGGCAATTACTGTCGTACGTTTAATGAAAATTACCGACAGGGACCAATTATTGTGGATGAGATACCCTCATGATCGTTTCCATGGCGAATGCGTTCGTGGCTTGCGATCGAAAGCTCGCGGCCGTTCATATACCTATTTTCATCACGCCCCGATGTACTAATTGCCTCGGTCGTCCGATTACTTCGTAAGCATTTCATAATCAGAAATCGAGCGCTGTCTCGATACGCGTGAAAGAAATCTACGGGTGTTACCTATGAAAAATTTAGGCAAGAAGGGGCTCGATCACCGAGATCTACATACCACATACATACAGGGTGTTCGACTACAGGTGGGAGAAAATTTAAAGGGTTGTTCGTTATTTAGTTATGGGTTGCCGCATTTTAGCTGGGTTTTTAATTGTTAACCCATTGCACTAAGAGCTATTTTAATTTAAAAGTTAAACATTTCTTCCGACCTAGCGATGTTCCCTCTGACTTTTTAAATTTGATGGATATGAAATTGATATAATACCTCATAGAATACTTAGATGTTTAGTAATTGATTAGATACCAATAACGTATTTAATAATGTAAACAATATTTCGAATAATGGTACAGCAATTTTTAGTAGCGCCGCAGAGTCGCCGTCGCCACTCCGAGTGCTATGGGTTAATAACTAAATAACGAAGCCGGAATCGCAATTTTTTTATTCTTCATTTTCGACTTGTATTATCATGGAGAAACCACCCCTTAAATTTTCTCCCACCCGTAGTCGAACACCCTGTATAATAATACGGAATCGAGCGTATCGACGAGATAAAACTTTTTCGTCTTTGATGATTGTTTCTTCGTGAAATTTTTACAAACGCGTTTCCATATTTTTCCGATTAAAATGAAATACCGTACGAACGGTTCCCGTTCATCGTACTACTTACAGTTAATTACTTCCTGTCGCTTCCTAATGACGTTCGGTAAGTACCTTAACATCTAGTCACGCATAATTTCCAGCTTTCTTGATGAGAACACTTCATTCGGGATGTTAATTTCGCCTTTGACCAATCACCGTGAATTTGCATCGTAGAGAGTAATTGTTTTAGGTTTGATAAGCCTGCGACACTCTGAAAATTACGACCGATACCTCGGGGGCTATATCAAACTATTACTATGTGCTTATTCGGTCGAAGTTTACCAAATCTATTCGGATCGGCTACCAAATTTCAAATCATTCTCGAACGAAGGGTACGTCAGGTTAAAACAGCTGAAATGTAAAGATATGCATGTATGTACGCTGTCGATAAAGTGCCTCTTTTTCTCACCCTATATCCTATTTTCGATCATTGTCTTGCTCTATCTTGAACGATTACCCTCAATATATTTCACAAGCAATAATTGTAGGTGTCTTGTAAATTTAACACGTCCCTCGTAGAACCATCTCTCGAGTATTTTGATCGGTTTTCGGCGGAGAACCAGTCCAACGGCACCAACGACCGATAAAGAGGGATCACAACGGATTATTAACTCGGTAGACGGTGATTCATCCCTTCTACTAGAGTGTTCTTAACGAGATCGCAACTTGTAATCTCCTCCGGCTACGCGAAGCTGCGACGTTTCGAGATGTTTGTGGACTTTATTGGCTTATAAAGCGAACAAGTCCAATTATTAGTCCCGGAGGAACTTTGGGATAAAGGCACGGGAATTCGAGAGACTTTGTAAAGACGGACAAGAATCGATTACTTGGTTTGGTCGAGCAGAACTCTAACCTGGAATTGTCTTTTTGCTCCACAGGCTGCTCTAATCCTGCCGAACTCGAAAGTTCAACAAAGCTCGAATGTGTATCTTTGGTTTCTATCGATATCAAATCGAGTGACATTATATCGAGACGCGACTGCGTCCGAATGTCGATAGCAGAGTTTCAATATTATCGGGATATACCGATAATTTCGTCGATAGTCACACCTCGGACTTCACAATCGGTAATCGATGATCAGTGGATATCGATAATGCGCTAATGCGCTAATGCGCTAATGACTCTTGATACCGCTTGTAAACATTGTACTCGGTATATGTTTAGTTCGCAGCCGTGAGTCTCGTTGCTAGACAAGCGTATTATCCGGTATACGGTATGTGGATACGGCTGCGCGGCGTTGTCTTCGTCCGGTTTAGAGAATCTATGAACAGGCAGTGTCACTCGGAAGATCAAAAGCGTCAATTAGAGTGAGATTACTGGAACGCACCGGTGCGTTCGATGATGTTGACAATCGCCGTCGATAATCGCATCACGCATGACGAACGTTTCCATCTTTGCCGCTCTCGCGCGTTGACACGCTGGCTTCGGTTATTATTATGGTCGTTCGACTGAAATTGACTGACGAGATTGATCATACCACTCTGTTTTCAATAGAAATTGCGCAATGATACCGCGGATACAGAGCTTCATAAATCGCCTGCCGTAATTAGAAATGTACTACACATGTATACATATGTATACGTATATGTACTATGATTAATATTCGTATTCTACATATGTATATGTATGTTACAATATACATATATAATATTGAACAAGTTTCCTTTCATTCGATATATGTATGTATAATATGTACATACATATATGTACATATATGGTATACACGATTCATTGGCTATTAGACCGAATTAAAGGAAACTTGTTTAATATCAACGAGCTTGTACATATACATATTATGTCCATCGAGGAGTTTGCATTAATTAGTTCGTCTTCATTTGAGAAGTTAGTGCGCTAACGATGTACATAGAATCACAATAGAAAGAATTTTCTGTAAATATAACTACAGTTTTATAAAATATTGGTAAACGAGAAAACTAAGAAAGTGGATAGAAAAATAGTTTATCCAAACTATTGATTCCCCTCTGCATAAATTGTCGATATTTTATTACCTAGTACATACTTCATCAATCGTGCGATACCGTGCTGGTTTCGCGACGTTCGCGAAAAGTAGCTGTCTTTATAGAAAATCGATAAGCAGAATTATGTTTAACCGAATTTGAAAATTGTTCGAAATTATCATCGTCCGTTCGGCTCGAGTCTACTATCATTTAATAAATCTTCAGCTACAGAACTGTGAGTAATTTCATAATCGACATGTCAAGGAGCAGCCGTTCTTGAAAGCATTTCAGCCGCGTTTAAATATTCTGGAAACGTGGGAAGGTCGAAGGTGTTTCATCCGTTTATAAAAAGCGCTTCAACGCTTGCGCGGAACTGCGTTAGCCGAGGTTCAAAATCCTCTTAGAATTAACCCTTCCAGTTCACTGTCCGAGGACCGAGTGCGGTTTTTTAAATGCGTATTAAACGCAAACGGCAATTGGCGAGCACTTTTTCTTATTATTATCATCTAACGTTCGACGATGCGCTTTGATCCTCAACGAACACCAGTTCAATTTACCACGATTTTAATAAAAGATTCGAATCGTTCAGAAATTATGACGTTAAATACATGTACTCTGTAACATCGAAAGAATTAGATCAGGAGCACTATCATCTCCTGTTACGTTACCGTGTTAATTTAGTTTACCGCTTATTCCATAATCATTATTTTATTTAATAATCTGTGTTGGGGCTGGCGCGCTGCCATCACCACAATGTTAATTACGCAATACCAGCATTTAATGCGTTGGAACTTCATTAAAATGCAGGTTTTAATTTCAGTATGAGAAACGTGTTTAATCGAATTTAAAAAGTGGCCATTCTTATACTATAACTGCAAATGAAAATACATAATTGAAACAAATGACAATTATTTTAGATAACGGTAGATTATTTTCTTTGTATATATATATATATATTGAAACTACATACTTTTTTCGAGGAAGCATACTAAATTTTCTCGCGGATCCAATATTTTTTAAATTCGTACGGCTCCGTCGAGTTTCCCCCATATGAACTAAAGTACTTTTTTTTTCTTTTTTTTTCACCATTCGCACATACGAAGTTATACGTTGGAAAAGAATAAGTACAAAAGAACTAACGAAAGATGGAAACGTTTGACGAATTATTCAACGGTATAGCGGCGTGCGCTTGACTCGTGGAGGAGAAACTTACATGAAGAGGAGCAAATGAGAGAGACTTTGACGAATGCAACAGGTACACGTGTAGCTGAACTACGAACTTCTGGATAGTCAGCGAAGTCGAAAGTTCACAGGACGTTTGTTTGTCGATCTCCAAGTCGATTCGATAGCCTATTAGTACGCCAATACATCCAACAAATGTCACAATTACCTTCTACCGTATAACAAAACACTCGAATTATAGACCGTGCGCGTTTAATTAAAAAACAGATTTACTGATTTATTATTAATCTCGTTACTTTTCGTTTCGGATGAAAAACGATTTTTTCCCTTTTTTCATACGTACCGTTTACGAGAAAAACGCTGGTCCAATTTACCGCGAACACCCCGTGGAGCAATTTGAAACGGTTATTTTTAGAACGTTTTCAGTCCGTGTACCGTGTATAGTGAAATGAAGGAACCCGGGAACCACCGATGACCTGAGAAATAATACATCCCGCGTTTCATATCCGAAAATAATCCAGCGTTGTTACACTCTGGATAAGGATGCATCGTACGAGTATGTATCTATCTCCGCGCGGAGAAGTTATCGTGAGCTTTCTCCTTTTTTCCTTCTTATATTCTCGCCGACCATATGTGCACAGTTTGCACACGCTGACGTCAATGCTATCTGGGTCAATTTTACACGTGCATCGGGTCCGAAACCCCGGGAAACACATAATTACAACGACGCTTCAGGTGTCGACTCGTCTCCGCGGAATTCGTTCCCATAGTGGTTTAAGCACCCGACTAGGATCTGCGAGCGAGGTACGAGGGGGATATTCGATAAATCAGAGCATATTGTGTATCTATCTGCTATCGTTTGGCGAAGCGAGACCAACGGATCGGCACTAAAGGAATTTCGTTAATATATTACGCTCTTGAATATTGAAATACGCTGTTAATTGCAGCTACTCGACGCGACGCGACGCGACGCGCTGCCGTTAACGGAGGGGGGGAAGTCGATGAAAGTTTTCTCGATGCAGCACGCGGAAATATGCATCGTAGCGATATTGCACCTGACCGATGCCGTTAACATTAACTTATAATTAATCAGCCTGGATTTTTACATTTCTGTGGAAAAAGTCTACTGTATACAATACAATGTACAATAAAGTATACTGTATACAATTTTTCTGAAAAATTATTTTCTTCTTCCACCTTGTATATACGAAGTTGTCCATGGATATGTATTCCGTTCACCGTCAGTGAAGTTCCAATCGAATGTAAAATAGCGAAGAAAATCATGGACCAAGAAAAGCGGGGAAACTGTACTGTACAGCATTTAATAAACTTGCCATTCTTTTGCGATGCAATGCAAATTACCTTTTCTCACGCTCTCTCCGTTTATTGCCACTGGAAATTTAAACTTTCCGACACTTTTGAAAGCGTTGTTTGCGCATCGTTGATGGAATTTTTCGTGACAAGTCTATACGTATACACTCGATACACGATTTTCATTCTCCGTAACCAGGAACGTACTACGATATACAATTTAAAAAAGTATTAAGACTCTCGGATCGAAAATGAATTTTGGTTTAGGAGGTATTAATTTTTTCCCGAAATCCCGCCCCCGTAGCTTCTGTTTTACTTTAACAAGCTGGGACGGGACAAAGGGTAGATCAATCTTGGCTTCTATTCGGCGGGATCTGATCCGGGTCAGCTGATCTCTGTAGGTTGACGCTTCTACGTTCTACATCAATTCGCCTGTATCAACTGCGGGGGTCTGCTCGCCAGACCTCGCTCGAACACAATTACGTTATCTGCCGGTGGGAACTAGATGTTTATCGAGCTTCTTACGACGACGCCGCGCCGCGCCGCGCCGCGCCGCGCCGTTCAATTCCTGTCCCCGTGTACGCGTCGTCGAGACGAATCGAAGAAAAAAAAAAAAGTGTAACGACGGAGACATCGGCTGCCACCCGACTCGCTCAGACCATTTAGCCTTAGCCAAAGGAGCGTTCCAGAAGTGGAAAACGAGCTACTTCTGCGTGACAAATGTCGACGCCGAAGAGAACGAGGGCCGCGATGATTCCCATTTAAAGAACAAGATCGATATCGACCAGATTATCGGAAGAACGCCGAAGGACACTTTTGTTCCGGAGCGTACAGTGTAGATTAGGGTGGACCTTACTAATATTTGGTGAAATTTTTCACACCCCCCCCCCCCCCCCGCCCCAAAATTGTGCTATTGGGTAAGAAAATAATTCCTGCAAAAGTTGAAGTTAATCGGATAAGGGGAAAAATTGAAGTTGCGAAAAACAAGAAATTCTGTAGGAATGGGAATATTCGAAGGAAAGACTTTTTATTATGACTACATGTTCTTCTTGTGTCAAAATATTCATTATAATAGTATCAAAATGTAATATTTTCAATATAATAATTAACTAATTATCATATTTTAGTAAATATATATGTTAAATTTTACGTATTTTATTTAAAGTATCAATTCTTTTAGTTGTACATATTCTTATACTAATTTAAAAAGTAGAGAAATTAACGTTTGACATAAATATGTTATATTTAATAAGAGTATAATATTTTTCGCGAGAACGGCTAATTAATGTGAAATAATCTTAATCCGTACAAAGTACATTTGTACTCGAATGCATGTAAGGAATTAAAATATTTTTATAGGTATAACATATTTAACTTGAATTTTCAGTATACAGTATTTTATCGATAAATGTCCTAAATGTCTTTGGGACATAATTGTCCCATAATAAACACATAATTGTCCCATACCTATCCCCAATCCTGCGAGGTATACCCCGTGAAGGGCCGTAAAACTCGAGAGGCCTCGGCCGCCGAGAAGTGTAACATGATACGGGTCGGGTATATCGGTGTGAGACCAGGAGACCACTACTAATCCAATAACAAAACTTTTTATTTTACATTTCCGTTTTAATTCGTTCGCAACGGGTTTCCGATTTGTTTCCGTTAGTTTTTCCACGGTACTCGAAATGTTCTGTCACTGTGCGTTACTTCGCCCAAAAGTAATTTACAATTCCTAATTGTAAATTACGTAAAAAAAAGTAATTTAAAAGTCGATTCAATAGTTTTGTAGCTATCCGGTTGCCTCTGAATACAAGGATTTCATTAACCCGTTGGGAACGAATTAAAACGGAAATGTAAAATAAACATATCTATCGGAATTCTATCATTTTTGGTATCAATTTTATTAGAAAAATATCAAGAATATGTTGGTGAAAGTTCCATAAAAAAATAATAAAAAATAAAGAAGTTTTGTTATTGGATTAGTAGCGGTCTCCTGGTCTCACACCGATATACCCGACCCGTATTACGTTCGGTAAAAATCGAAGAATAGTATCCTTCACACATAATTGTCCCTGGCCGGACCCGTGGTTGGGACAATTATCGATAATAAAATACTGTACTCTTCACATTGAGCGCGCAGTTACTTCTAACTTCAAAACTTCGCGCTCGATTAGGCACGCCTTCCCGACGTCCGATTCATCTAAAATTTTGGATATACATATCATTCTTTCATGACATGAAACAATATTCTCGTGCCTAAATTTTTTGGTCGAAAAATAAGGTACACCCTAGCGTACATACACGGAGAAAACCATGTATCTATTAAAAAATGCGTGAGGCGTCGCGTCGCGTCGGCCCTCCTGAGGTTTGACGCTATACGTTTCGTTGGGAAGAAAGATACGAACGAATCTGAGCAGAATGAAATATTCCCAGAAAATGCAAACAGTCCGGAGGGAAATTAATGTCTCAGGACAAGGTGTTCTTGTCGGATCAACAACGGATAAATAAAAGATACACGGTGTATCGGCCTGTTTACCCTGTTTTACAAAATTAGTCCTAGCAAGTACACATCAAATATTGAACCGAACGAACGAACGCGTCGCCAAAACTACGATCGTTTTAAGGGGCTGTGGGGTTTTGAGGGGTTTTGAGGGGGAAGCAATTGGATCGTAAACATACAATTTTCCCTAATCAAATTCCATGTGGGCGATTCATGTTGATTACGATTTTCATAAATTCGTAATAACGCTAATGTCAATATAGATAATCAAATCTTATTAAGGATAATGCAATAATATATATTTCATTAACAACATTCTATATCTATATGATAGATTTAATTCAATCAGGATTACCATAAGTGGTGATAATATGTATATTATATTTGTATGCAGAGAAGTTATTTATGCGTGGAGATTTTGTGCACGCGTAAAATATACTGCGTGCAGGTAGCAAAAAATGAACTAGAGATTTTACGGTAAATTTCATTTTTCGTTTGCACAGATATCAATTTCAAGCGCGCGAAGTCATTTAAAAAACAAACTTATCGTTGATGTTTAATCTAATTTATTTAAACGATTTCCAATATAATAGTTTGGTTCGCACTTGACTTGACACTATCGGTCTCGAAGGGATGAAATACCTGCCTCCCCTGTCGGGGTAGAATTTCAAGGCAGCGCGACGAGCAAAGGGGCGGTGTAGATTCTACTATCGTCATCCCCAGGCGAGTACATTTTGCTAAACAATTCCACGACGATAAATCTCGAAACGTCAATTGATGTAAGACAACGCTCTCTACTCGATCTGTAAAGCTAATGCGAGATTTGCCTCGGCACCGTAGCTAATTAAAATGCACCCACGAGAATTAGTTCTGGAATCTCGTTAAAGAGGTTGCCGCGCGTCTTATCGGGCAGCTAGGAGTGTTTCCTTCGCAAAACTTTGTCATGCGTACAGCGTACACGTTGCAGAGACGCGTGTGGTACAAGACACAATTCAACCCCTATAGCCGCGCGATAAATCTTGATTCCATCTCCATCGATCTTTGTCATTTCATTCCAAGCTGACTTATCGGATTCTTCCCGTTAATACAATAATTAATGAACCGCGCGATATATCCGGTTTGATATACCAAAGTTCTCCCCAGGAAAATTGATAGGACTTTTTTTTTTAAAAATGCGAAATTACGATAAAAATATCCGTGCAGAGTGTAAGAATAAGAAACACAATTTCGTGCGAGAGGTCTCCGCGAGAAAGAACCATCGTGTGTACCAACAGTGACGCAGCGAACAAGTGTATGTAAACTTTTTATGCTTCCCCACTACATATATTCTCCGCAGGTTTCTTTACATTTCCACTCAGACAGCTGCATTGTGTGCAGAATTCGCAAAAATATTCCGGACGATGTATTTGAAGAAGATTATAAAAACGTACTTTATTCTTAGAAATCGTATTCATACTCTTTCCTTTATATTTGTTCGATATTTGTGAAATTCAAATTTATCGGTCGGAGCATTTATGCAAACTAAAAACTGTTTGCATCGACCGCGAGACGCAGGAGCCAAATAAACATTTTACAATACCAATACAATACAGAATATTTATATGTTTATCGAATATATTTGACAAAGTAATATAATTATATATATAACTGGTGAATACATAAGACGATTTATGTTTACTTCTTAACGACTGCGGACCGACTGCCGAATCGTGCCGTATGTCGGTATTCCTAACCCCGCTCTAACTACGGCGCTCATACTAATACATATTACATGTTTATCAATACGTGTAATTCCCTACAGTATTATGTAGCTACTTTCGTGATAAATGCATAAAATCCGCGGTCTCCAACTTATCGTTTATTCATAGAGAGTTTTCTAACGAAGTATCGACTCGCGAGTTTTTCGATGCTACGAACTTTTAATGCAATTTTTTTTTCACCGATGCGACGACACGAATTAACCTCGCACTTTACCGAGAAAGGGTTGACGGTGTTTCGAGTTGACTCGCAGTTTGATTAATTTCTGTAACTTTTGCTCGAGAACAGTTGCAAACAACGACGATTACGATTCTCGTCTTCGGTTCGTTCGTCCGGTGAAAGGCTTATAGTGCCGCTGCGCCGCGCCGCGCCGCGCCGCAAGAAGTTTCGGGCGCTCGCGATGAATTTTAAAAAACTTTTCCCGGTCCCGGGGGAACTGTGTGAATAGAATTCGGTGAATAAGCACGGATCGTTCCAGCGGTGGCTAATTTTTTCCCTGAATAAAAGACGTTTACGGGACCATTAGCTGGGATTGCCGAAGCCGGGAGAATTGGAACGTCTAAAACGCAATTCTTCCGAGTTCGAGGAAGTTTAAACGAAGCAGGCAACGAACATCGATGCGAGAAATAGATAACAACGCGGTTGGATTGCAAGGGAAAGCGATAAGGAAATCTAAGGTTTCACGGTGGATGGGAAAGTTTAGAGACGCGCGTACGGGATATTGCGAACACTTATCGTCACCATTCCGGTCTGTTTCAAAATTTCCACTAAAAGATGACAATTCAATCTCCTGCTCGAAATCTCCAATTCTACGATCACCGTTAATGTACGAAATTTGTTTACAGCGGATCCAAGAAGTAATAACGAACAGTAATAATTTCGTTAAAAAAAATTGCCATCCATCGTTCATTTTTAAGGAAAAGGAAATTATAGCGTTGAAATATTTTTCGGATCCACCGTAGGTTCAAGCAAACGCTTTTATTACGAGGCAATAATCGCGAAAACGTTACGATACCTACGCACGCAACATCACGAACTTATTGATTTTTCCGAAATTTTGATCTGCGTTTGTCAGCAAAAAAAAAAAAAAAATATTTGCTCAAATCATGTCGGGTTCGAATATGCTATATGATATATTCATATTCGAATATGAATTGTTTATGCTTGCAAAGTCAACTACAGTTCAGTTTAATTAACGAGAGAAAGATACGTCCGATGCCTTCGTTTTATTTTTAATATAATCAGTTGCATTATTCAATTTGTTATAACTATTTTGGTAAATATTTTCATCTTGTATTTTTTCAAAGTAAAAATAACACGAAGGCGCAAAGACGCGAGACTCGCGTGTGCTTGAATGGAACCCGTAGGAGTTCACTTTTAAACGGGAAGTATGAAAATGGCTGTTGCACAAGCTACTCTAGAAAATTACTGTTGCGCGCACAGCGGTAATGGAAGTTGTATAAACTGTGTTTACGGGTGCGAATTTTCTATATATTTACCATTCAAACAAATGTGCAAAAATACATTCAAACTAATAATCTTTTGTTCTCGGGATCAACGTGTTTTTGCTCGGAAAGATAAATACCAGAGGAATCGCACGCGTCTATACATATACTTACGCTACGGTTTTCGAAAGAAACACAACTTTTCCATCCCAAAAGAAAGCCAAGTGCTGCGTTTCAAAGATCTGCATTCTTGAAAGACAACAATTTTACTCGTTCGGAAATTTAGAGGCGTTACCACGATTGCAACATTTCAACGTTCTCTTTGCTATAAATTAAGACGCTATATTCGCCCAGTCTACCGCTGCTCTTCTACCAAGATTCACGGCGCGAATGATCGAAAACCTGGAAGTTTCGCAATTCGCAACTGGTTCTCGGTGCAACAAAACTTCTTGCCGACCGTTCGGCTTTAGATGTTTGCGACTCTCTAGTTAGGTACCTGCCTAATTAGAACTCGGCATATTGTACGCGTTCGTTTAAAGAATTTTGGCGCATAGCATCGACACGTTGGTTTGTCAGTTCGAAATTTGATACCACGAATTTATTTTATATTTTCGACTTTCTCATGTAGAATCACACCCCCCTACTTTATACCTGTTAGAACGACGAGGTTGGGAGATTAAACAGAATTAATTTATTCAAACTCCACCGCACAGGGAAAAACTGTAGTCAGATTGTGCATTAAAATTAATAGCACATAACACAATATGTTAGTTTATTCGAAACAATTAAAAAGGAAAGATGTTTGTGAGCTGCGACTTGCTCGCAGGACTAGCTTAGACTTGCCTTTTCCTTCTTGGGGGCCCTTTAGCCTGGAAAAATGACGACGCTGGAAAAGACCTTTCTTCCTCCGAGTGTCCCGTGCATTACGGTGTATACATACTCCAACAATACCTCTTCCATTTTATACATAAAATGAAGATCGAGGATATTTTTGCACCGACTTTCTATCAGAAATCTCCACCGATCGAAAGGTATAGAATCACGCCATACTTACAGAGATATTTGCGACTGTCTCGGTTGCTCGAACCGGTCGAGGGCATTCCGCGTGTTCCTTGTCTGGTTCCAGCGTCGTCGTCGTCGTCGTCGTCGTCGTCGACGACGTCGTCGTTGGAAACTTTCTTCGGTCAAGCCCTAAAAAATTCTGGTATGCTAAACGGTAACCGTGGACAGTGTCTCGAAGAAGAGTGGAGCACAACCCCGTAGTCGAGTTACGGAGCGAAACGCGTGCGCGGGTGGGTTTAATCGGGTGAGGAGGGAGACGGCGGGGGCGCGGTCGCGGGTACAGAAACATCGCACTTCAGTTGGGTTTGGTTCGCGTTTCGCGACTGGCCTCTCGCGCCTCGGAGGTGTCTATTTTTCGGTGGTTCGTGTCCTTTTTGTTCGTGAATTATCGTCCCGCGCCTACCGTCCACGACCGAGGAACATAATCACCGCCAGTGCAATTCCCGTGGAGTTTTCCGGCCCCCCTGACTCGACACAGAAGAACAACCGTCCAGTCCGCTTAGTGTCGACCGCCCGAGATCTCGCATGGACTGTACGTGTCCCCGAGTTTGTGAGTGAAAACCACTTAGCGGTTTCATTCGTTACGATCTTTAGTTGTATCTTTTCCGCCCGGACGAGAAAATCGTCGCGTATCGTCTTCCTCCGATCTCCTTTACGGCGACGTCAGTCGATCGCTTCGACACCTTTATCTCGCGATTCCGAGTGGAACCAGGAATCGTGCAAATAACGCATCAGGTTCGACGCTTCCTTTTAGCGGTCGATCATAGATAATCGTTAAACGTCATTAGGAATTCCAGGACATCGTACGGAGGAGTCTGTTCTCCGATCCTTCGGTTTTAGCAGCCGATAAACGCTCGCGCCTTATATTTCTCAACGTCCGAAAGTTTCCTTACCGTCATCCATATATAGCTAGGTGAATTACGGCACGTCGGAAATACCCTATTCCAACTTGCACGGTGAAAATCCCGTTTGGCCGAAAGTTCTCGCGGATTCGTAGCATGCCAGACATATCCTATAGCCGGATCGAACTGCGCGACGATTGAGAAGCACGTTCGAGGGTATCGTGTGACAAAAGTCATTTTTGCGAACCCGAGCGCTGTGACGCAAAGCCGACACCCCAGCTGGCCAACGTATGTAGGGTATGTTCGGTGACAGGGACCAACAGAATTTCCGCGCGGTACATCGGTGATAGCGCGCGCGCGCGATCGACACAGGCTCTAACAGGTTTTATAATTAGGGTATATTTAGATTTTTCCATCGTCCGCTGATCGCGGACGTCGAACAGGTGCTCGCGAATGATTAGGCTATTCGATCCCGTGTAGTTGACATTCGCGGTTCGATGGTTGCGGCAGCCTAAGGCGTTTTCCGCGGAGTAACAATATTTATCCTGGCAGGAGAGCACGCATAGCGAATAGGCGTTGCGCAAACTTCGGAAAGTGTTCGGCGTTGTTTGATCTTATCAACGGATCGCTGAATCCGCGTATTGGCCCGCATTAGAGGTGAACCCGCGCCGTGGAAAAAGCGAGAGTGGCCGATCCGAGGAGATTCGGTACGGAGTATGGGGTCCGCCGATAAAAACCGGACCACCGGGAGACGACGATCTTTTGCGGTGCTCAACTTGGCTCGATCTCGAGTCCTAATGGAATTTTTGCCCCGCCAACTCCTCGCCTGAAACTTTCCCGATCTTCCGGCCGACCATTAATTTTAATCCTGAGTTTTTGCCACGGCCACGAGGAACGGAACGGAACGGGACGGGATCCCACCGATATCTCGCGCGAGTCTTCTTTTCTGAACCGTTCCGAGGGAGCCAAATTCAAATGTGGCCAATTTCGCGAGGAAAAGTTTGCCCTGTTCAACTGCCGCGGCCCGACGCGACGCGACGCGACGCGACGCGACGCGACGTCGTCGTTAGAAAAACGCGGCGACGATTTATGGCACTTATGTATACGGGAGAAGGAGCGACGTGTAATTTGTAGCGCGTCCGGCACGGGGTTGTGGCTCTCTTCATGGTAAAGTAAATGGACCGTGGCGAATGAAATTCCTTCTTTCGCATCGTTCCCGTCGTTCCTGAGAAAATGGATTTTAAAAATTCAGCGGAACCACGCGAGCTTCGGCACGACGCGATACTTACGTTGATGCGCCAGTCATTGTTCTTAATTTCGTCGCTGTTTAACGGACAGCACTGTGCTCTCGTGGATCCGTATCAACCGACGCGACGTCGGATATTCTCGCGGATAATTCGTTCGGCGTTATATGTATGTATATGGTAGAAGTAGAAATCGAGCACGGGATCCTAACAGTAATGATCAAACACCTTTCTTTTCCTCTAATGGAAAACAATTCTATAGCAAACGTGGTCTTATGACCGCACAGATTCATATCCGAATCGAAACGTTTGAGTTTTTTACTACAAATTAGCTATATGTATATGGTAGAATTTGATCGAACCGTAGCGTAGCGCCGATATTATTATTATTCCAAGGTTATTCAAAACACTTTACGATCGACAAAAATTTCTCATTTGTAATGACCAAGCGATGACAAAATCGACGTTTTACCACCTGCTGTTCTTCCGGTGCATGATTTTACCGGGACCGGTTCGAGTGTGAATGTGCTTCTGTTGTGCTCTAGCTGCATAACGCGGACGTGAAAACAAGTTTAATTAGCACCGGCTTGTGTGCGTGTACTTTTTCGGAAATGTTGTTTGAACAACTCCAGTTTTGTCGCGCATTGTGTAACTTGTTTCGAATTTTCCGCAAGAAAAACTAGGCCATCTGGCTAATTATTTCAGCGGGCTAATTTTGTAACGCGTGCCATTTTCAACTGGTAATTTCGAGTACTCGGTAACTTTTATTTAGGTGTGCGCGTGCGACGAGTCGTCGGGGAAGCTCGCACTGATTTTTAATTAAAGGGAATCTATTAACTCTCCGGCACGTTATATCCCGAATCCATTTACAATGAATATTCCAAGTGTCTTCGAATATTCGATCGAGCTAAAAGAAGAAAAGGTTATCGAACCTGATTCCCGTTCTACCGACATGGACTCGAATGTTATATGGGTCGTATCCAGAATGGGACGTATGAACTATAACGAGGGAACTTGCGATACAAGTTTAGCAAGTGCTTCTCGATTAGTCTACTCTCGTCATATAGTAGATGTGCTGCGCGCATGAGGTCTTCCGTCACAAACATCTTCGGTTACTATATGATACATAGACTACTGTATCCTTAATCCTTACAGATAGAACTCTTTAAAGCTCTTTAAAGAGACAGATGATATCGAGACTAACGTTAAAGTCGTACGCTCCCGATAGAAAAACATTGTAGCGTTTCTTTCACTTGAATTTCAAAAAGAGTATTTTAATTACTTTTCAATTCTTATTCGCAGTTGTCGTACGTGTCGCGATTAATCGTATAATTCTACATATAATGTAGTGATATGAATTCTGCGCGTATTCTGCTTTTTTTCATAAAATTCTTTAAGAAAATTGAGGCTCGCATAAAAATCGCTGGTGTTCCGTAGCGGTTAGCGGCTTTAACAAAATATTTACCATGCGGCTATTTTCTTGGCAAAGGTAATATTGCGCGCTTCTTTATCTGAAAAAATGTCTCCATTGATTGGCGGAAGCGCCGCTTACTTCCTGGAACTTTTTCCTCGATACGTGCCGGGAATCTCGATGTCTGTCGTTCGGATTATGTTTTTTTTTCGTTATGTGTTGTACGTGATTCGAATTGTTCTAATTGTACGAGTGATCGACGAGGCGTTGAATATTACTCTATTGCGAAACCGTTTAAAAAGAAGCGAAATATATACATATAGATTTTGAGGTGTCCTAGACCACCCGTCCACCCCTATTAAAATGGTGGAAAGTGATTTTTATTGAAAACTTTATTGTAAATCATTATTAAAAATTAAATCTTTAATTTTAAAAATGTGAATTCATACATTGGGGTTCATTTTCTGTCCAATGTAGGCATTTTCGAGAAAAACGTATGAGACAAAACTTTTATTATTTTTTTCATACAATCTGAATATGCAGTGAAAAATACCGGGTTCCATTAAAAAAAAAAAACGACTTCCTGAAAATCCTATTTCCGGTTAGTACCGGAAATTGCAACTACCACCATTCGATAGAGCGTACCCGAATTAGATATTAAATTTTTTTTAGTTTTCAATAAAAATCACTTTCCACCATTTTAATAGGGGTGGACGGGTGGTCTAGTACACCCTGTATAACGCTTCGATGATATATCATTTGTAATGTCCGAGTTGAAAACATTGTTAACCAAACATTTAGAAATCGCTTGCTACTAATCGCAAAACTAACGCGTAACCGAATAAAAAGTGTAACAAAGAACCGTTTCGTACGGAACTTGAAGCGATTTTACATTTTTTCAATTTTTCCCCGGATGCTGATTTTTTACGCTTATTGTTAGTGAAAAATTTTTGACGTAGCGCAGCGGAGCGAAATCAAATATCTGAATAAAATCGAGTCGCGCGAAATCTGGTGAGGAAGTTTTTCGAAAACAACTAATGGCGTTCTCAATTAAAACGGCTACGCCATTGGGAATCAACGATTTGCATAAAATTCCTGAAGTTCTGATGAACTGTGAACGAGAAACGATTGTTACGATAATGGCCGGATTCTGGTTATTATCCGGAACTGTCTTTAAGTTTCCAGTATATTTGATCTTGGTCATCTCGATTTTTGCTGGGAACTGCAAATAATCCGGGATTTTTACACGAATTAACCTGACCATCCTCGGCGCGAGAAATAATTAATCTACAGTCCATTACGACTTTCATAACCACCTCGAAGTAATTCGACGCCGAGACAATTCGGTATTGATTTTTACTTGGCACGACACGCCTCCGACGAGTTTTAATCACTTTTTAGTCGAGTTAGTAATATCTCCCTGTATGCGTGTACTCTCAGAAATGCAGTGAAACGAAATAAAATATACATTTTAATGAATACCTTTCTATTTTACTTTGCAAGGCTAATGGTTCGGATGATATGCTTTTAATTTCTTTTTTTTATAAATTACGGTTAAATTATATTTCTTGAACATGAAAAATTACTGTAAACTAGGATTACTACTATTACATAGTAACGTTTACAGTTTACGCTAGGCATCGAACGATAAGTAGGGGCTACCGTCAGAGATTCCATTCGATGTAAGTAGATAAATCCAGCCATGGTCAGACACGGCGGAGGAGCCCCAAACAACAAGTAAAACATGCTCGATGGTATGGTACTTTTGCTAGCTTTTTTTTTTGATAGCTATTTGCTAGCAAATATACGCGGTAATACAAATAACGTTACATCCACAAAATGTCCGAGTCAGCTCGTACTGTAAGATTGCTGGAAGATTGCAAAAGTTTCAAAGTTCTGCCGACACCGAATTAAAAAAGTCTACATTAAGATAGATAAAGGTATCTCTGCTTGCGAAAAAGGATCTGTCGCCGCGCCGCGCCGCGCCGCGCCGTCTAGTTTATGTTTTCAACCTTTCCGGTGCTCACTGGCAGGACTCGGTTAATTAACGTCGGAGTTTCAGAGGGAGGCACAATTCGCAATCAACATACGAAGATCCAAAAATTAACATACGTGACATCTATACCGCGCCAGGTATCCTGTGTTGCTATAATCAAAAACTCCTCGGGCCATCGATAGCGATTTAAACGATTAATTCTACAATTTAATGTAATAAAGACTGTTGAAAATGTTGAGCAATTTTTCTCTTTCTACTCTCTTTTTTAATAATTGAGAAATTGTTGTTACACTTCGCTTCTACTATTATTTCATACACACGAAATAGGTTTTTGCTATTCGATCCAGCATCCGTTATGCGTGCAACTGTTCCACCATCCGTTCTCCGGAGGTTAATACGCTTTCCAGCTTCCGCAGCTGCACTTACTCGCGCTCGCGTATTCTTAAAACTTTTCCAACAGAATTTCAGGGGGGAATATACAAGTCATAAAATCCTATTAAAAGTAAGGTTTGTTTTAACGAGTTGTCTGTTACGGCAATTATCCGCGTTTCTAATATAAACTAGAAAATATCATTTCCATTCTTACACTTATTATAAAAAAGAGAGAAACGTTATCGCAAGCGGTTAATAATTATTTCACGGTAAATCCTTTACTCTATCGTATTATCGAGTTTCTTGCGTTGGTACGCTTCTTCTTTTTCTCGTTGAAATTATACGATCATTTCGGTTTTTTCAATAATTTTATAGCGTCGATTATATCGAGCGTTCTCTGCCTCGCGATGTCGTTTTCCTGCAAAAGTAAACTAGCTTTGCATTAATCTCTACGTATTAAATACGCCGCGGGATCGTACCTTTCGGATATGAAATAGTTTTTTATATTTCATAACAAATCCGGCACGGCTCGGTTTATTTTTGCCGTCTGTATGCATAAAAACCCTATAGGGGTTTAGCGGATTAAAAAGTATGGAAGTACCATCAAACAAGAAAAATATATTCACAATTGCGCGGCGAACCACGTTCGAATGGAAATACAAGTGGCGGCGTTATATGAATAATCAAAATTGCTGCGATATTCGGTTATATGTGCAATTGTCGTGTATTCGAAGAACCGAGCTTCCATAATAAAAATTGTATTTTTCTAAGGATTTCTGAATACCGTCATACATGTATTTTGATTTTCTTTTGCGCGTCGTTCCTCGCGTCTCCATGGACTCAAGGCTAATTTGCTTCATTACCCGTTTTCTGCACGCCTTTTTCTTCCATATTAAAACGGAAACAGGAATAACAAAAGCGAAAATCAAGACAAACTCGGCGAACGTTAAGTATATTCGCATGAAACAGAAACACAACGGCGAATCCTTGACCCGATTCATTTAGTTCTCTCCTCATAAATTAATGGTGATTTATAACGGTCTCCTATTCAATTCTGTCCCGCTGTGTAGAACGAGAACATCGCGAATGTTCAAGTATTAAATTATATCGCACCAGATTGAGAATTCGCGAATAGCCCCTGTCGAGAATCGGTGTAAATTATTATCGCATAAATATTTTAATTCTCACCAAGGAAACTGTAAAAAAATAGATCACAAAACTATTGATCGAAATTACAAAGAAACAACATCTCAACGCTACGATTTTTAACTTTTTTTTATCGGTGCCTACAATGAAAACTTCAAAGCGTGCTTTTTGTAAATCTAAGCAAGTTATACATACATACCTGTATGTATACATGCAGAAAGTTTCATTGAAATATATAGCGAACACAACAGATTTTTCTGACCGACTATATTCCAATTTCGGATGCGTCTCTGTCTGGCCTCGTCTGAATATCGTGATGTTGAAATTCTGTTTCTGAAGTGAACCAGGACAAAACAAAGCCATCGGAGCTTCCGGCCTTTTGTCCTATATGAGTACAGTTGACTGCAGGTTAATTAAATACGAATCGTCCACGAAAACGAAACGATTGCAAAGGGTCCGCGTCTAAACCAGGTTCTTTATTGCAAGATTAATTGCTTCGTCCGCATGGGAATCCCATCTTCTGGATGGCGGACGTTGTAGGTCCCGAGTTAAGTCGATGTGTAGTCGATTCATCGTTGTTTACGTAATTCCAGAAGGATTTCTGGGATCCGGTTTGTTCCTTCGGTTCCTTAAACTTTACACGAACCTCGTAGATATTAAAAGAGAATCCGAAGGATTTGCAAAGGATTTCGGCGTTATCGTGTAATAATCATTGTTTAAGATTGTACTACGATACCACGAACATTCGTTGAGCAGGGGTTGATGCAGTTCCTCCCATAGTAGCCGCGGTAAACTATTATCGGCGTTGCATGTTTTTAGACAATTGTGTTAAGTCGACGACAACGGAAACGAACAAAAGGGTGAGATAAATTAGGACATCGTGGCCAGGGCAATTTGCGCAGCTCGTTCGGGAGGTCGCGTTTTTATGGCTGGAAAAATTGTCGGACGAGGTTGTTTTTTTTTTTTTAAATGCTACGTAACGCTCCTGTATAATTCGCGATAAATAACTTAAAGTGGTTTAAACGGATGAGCGTGGAAACGTTACAGGGTATCGCAGCAGCTTAATGCGCTTGTTGGAACATTACTTCGCTTTTGTTGCCGAGGCTTCATCAAATAATACCCTAAGATATTAAGGCTCGTTAGCACCACCATCGCTATTTGTATAACTTTTCAATAGTTAGCTAATTATTCAAATGAATTTTTTTGGTCTTCAACTGTACATACAGTCGGTTCAACAACCGTTAACTTGTTCGATATCGAACCAAACGACTCGAGTTTTGAAGTATCTGAAAACTCGAAAAAGATAAAAAAAAAAACCGCATTCGTAAAATAGAAAAATCCCCTTTATAAGTGGTAAATCACACTCTTCCGGTGTGTCATTTCTAGGAACGGATACAAAAAAAAAAAATGGAGAAAACAAACAGAGAAGAAATCAGGACGTTGCCGTTATTAATGGAAAATATTTGATCGGCTCCGATTGAATGTACGAAACCGTGTTAGCGATAATTCCGCAGAGAAAATACCGTCGGCGATTCTGATTCGCAAAACGGTTTGTCCGTGTTTTTCGTCGGTTTTTTATTGGGCTCGTACGCTCAATGATTTTTTAGCGTCGATTTCAGAACAATAACGTAATTACGGAAACGAAAGTCCGTGCACGGTTCGCTGGCCATTTGTATCGGCAACTGTTCTGGCACCCTGCCTTTTGACTCTTCCTCGTCGTTGCCGCGTGTCGAGGAGAATTGTTAATTACAAATCCTCGTGCGTTCGCCAGAGCGCCCCTCTGTCTTGCAAAAGAATTGTTGCGAGCATGCTCGGTCGCGATAAAGCATTCTCCTCTGTTTCCATTTTCCATTTTCCATTTTCCATTTTCCATTTTTCTGCAGTTAACGGGTCCTCCATATTAGCTACCGTGGCCAACTAGCTGACGATTCGCTAATTGGCAAACGAACGTAACCTCGTCTCTGTTTTTTAATGCGTCGAATATTTTAGAAGCACTGTTCGATGGCTAAAAGTTTCATCGCATGCATGCAAAAACGAGCAGACTACGAATACCATTTCGTAGCGAGTATGAAATTTCATTGGAGCGTTTCGAACAAATTTTAGAGACTTCTTTTAGAACAAATTTTTAATTTTCGAACAAATTTTAGAGATTTCTGTCGTTCATATCAAAATTGCATCAGCATCATTTAGCTCAACCATATTTTATATATGTTGTTTTATTAATTTATTCGTAGTGTTTAGTTGGTATTGCGAGCAGATACAGCATAAATCGAAAGATTAATAATTGAAATAAACGAGGCTGCCCTGACATTGTAATATTTCAAAGGGTGTATTTATTCCTATTCTCTCTTTCTCTCTATGTGTGTGTGTGTGTGTGTGTGTGTGAGTATACCTTTTCCATTTATTTTGGATTTTTAATAAAATTCTCTGACTAAAATCTCTGCTAATAATTTTAATGTTAATACACGTTCCTGCTATACTTATTACACGAATTTAATTTCAAACTATGAATGTTCTATGTAACTTATTCGTTAGATTTCAAAGTTTCTAATTGAAATTTTCGTTAACTGTGCGTTGGTCTAACGGCTGCTAAAGGAAATATTGATCATTATAGCCAGGAAGCTGAATCGAATATCTGCCGAGAGATAGGATATTGACTTTTGCGAGGTGCGAGCAGAACTTGGCTGTTTGTATGCACAAAACAATATCGCCGTGATTCCATAGATATGATAAGATACTACAATATGTATTGGCAACAATACCTGGTCAAGATTTAAGACGTAGCTTCGCAGAGCTTCGCTTGCACGCAGATTATAATTTCATTACAACGTAACATTGAATTGCAAATATTTTACATATTCTTCGCGTATGAAATTTTAATGTAACATTCTTTTTTTTTTTTTTTGTAAAACAGAAAGGCTATAGCCGGGTTTGGTGGTGAAAATCGCCCCTGACGAGTTTTTAATCCAGCTTTGGCTATTCGATAGCCTACCATGTCAAATCCATATATGTACATAATAAATTGTCATATCATACTTTTTCGCGTTTTACAACCAGAGTTTGCAACGGAAAAATCTGAAAATGATACCTAATATGTGGCTTAGTATCCAAAATGTGTCAGAATTTTTTCAGAATTTTTAACTGTCAATTAAATCGGGAAAATGGGCCAAAAACTGGTTTTTCGATTTTCCTCAATAACTACCATTACAGATGAGATACGGGGCTGTAACTTGACAGATCGGGTTCTTTTTGGGTAGGCTATCGAATAGCCAAAGCTCAAATTTCACCACCAAACCCGGCTATAGCCTTTAGTCCTCCTACAAAAATCGATTTTCGACCGTCTGGCATATCGTTTAGTCGTACTACTATTTTCAAAAAATTGAAGATTTCGTTAAACGAAAGAAATTACAAATTATTACTGTCGACAATACTATAGTTAAATCACCTTTCACTTTATACCCCTCCCCATACAATATCAATTTAAGCCACCGACTAATCAGCGGCGGAGTACCTTTAATCCATCCTTTTAATCCTCTATCGTGGCCTCAACTCCTTACAATAAGTAATAAAAAAAAAAAAAAAAAAAAAAAATAAATCCAATTTATTTAATAAGTGCCAGTCCATTAGCGACCGCTTGGTAATCTGACCGCCGCGCCGTCGCCGTCTTCTTCTTTCGTTCGCCTACGTCGAGTCCCGGCCTGTTGGACGGAGCGTGTTCGCGACACAGTTCACCGAACCGCGACGATCAAGGCTTCTTTTTGGTCCATTAATCTGCCCTCGGTCAAGCGGGATCAATTAATTATCGTCGATAACGCGTTCACGATAATCTCGTCGCGATCCCGGAACTTGCCTAGTTTTTGTTTCCCTTTTATCCGACTGTTTTCAATCGGTATGCTTCTCTACGTTCAGCACGCTACGCAGTGCCTCGAATGTAGCACCTCTGCTGGAACTGTCGCGCTGCTGCAGAGACCCGATGATACGACAGTTACGGAGAGAGTAGGTACTGTATAACGGAACAGAAGGCGGCACACCACCGCACCGTGGGGAGCCGTGGGGAGCCGTGGGGAGCCGTGGGGAGGTTCTTTTTCTCCTCGATCGCTTCGTCCCCTACCACTGTTGCGTTTTTCTTTCGATACGAACGCGAACGTGGAGAAATCGATGTCCAAGTCCCTCCATGCGAAAATCCCCTTTCGCTTTTGGTTTTCTCGATTAACCTAGTAGGGAAACGACAGACAAGGGCCACTCCCTCAACGACTTCGGAACCGATCGAGTAGGCACGATAGGTACACTCTCGCGTATTATAAACTATAGAAGAATTGTTCTTGTACAGGGCACGAAATCAAAACTTCAAAATGCAACTCCGGAAAAACGGTTAGAATATTTCATACACAGTTTTTGAAGAAGTATCTGTTGCTATTTAGGTTATAATATTTTATTCGAGATACAGCAAATTTGAATAGCAGAATTCATTAATCCGTAATCAATAATGCCAGAGAGAATTCGAGAACCGTTAGCATGTTTAAAATTTAATTAACTTCAAATAATTATGTCGATTAACCCGTTCTAACCTAGCGTGACAATTTTTATGATTACCCATACCTTGCATACTCTGTTAATTAAATTTTGCGAGAGCTTAATAGAAATTCGTTGTACATATTTTAAAACGTTTATCGATCGAACGATTAGCTATTTAAAAATTTCTCGAGCTTTCACACGTTCCGTGAAATGTCACGACGACTGCAAACTTGCATGCAAATCAGCGGATGATTGCTTTTGCGTTAACCGTTCGCTCGAAAAGTAGGTCCATATATGTATGTATGTATTCGTCGTAGAAACACTGTGTATGTACTCGTACATGTATACCACAGAGTCGTAGATTTGGTAGCGTGCGATTGTGTTTCAGTTATTTCACGAAATAATTGATATTACAGTATGGAAACAGTGCCAAATGGTTCATATTACACGGAACCACTCGTATTTAATTTTAATTTCTTCAAAGAAATCAATGCAATTTTGCAGAATATTCTGCAATTATAATAAACATACCGTATCGTTATAAATAACAGTTTAACTGAAATCATGGAGTAATATGATTTTAAAGAGGTAAAAGAATTAGCTTTAATTTTTTAAATTTATTTATTGTTACGATAAAGGACAAGTTGAAAATTTATTTGGATCGTGAAAAATAACGAATAAAACGAGTATTTCCCATGATCAAGATAAACGACTTCCTCGGATTATCTGGTCTGAAGATTTTTGGCACACTCGTTTTCTTTTCTGTCTGTTTCGATTAATGTTACAGTATACGCGTATCCTCTTGTATCAACTGTCGAATTAACAAATTAATGATGCCAACCAAACGCCAGCCCAATATTGTTGTGCCGGAAAATTAGTTTTTCAGGGTAACCTGTTTCGACGAATCGGTTCGGCAATTAATCGTGTTACATTTAACTATGGTGTACGGGCCATTACTTGGTAATTTCGGTACTGCGGAGAGGAAGCTCAAGCGTCCTGCTATATTGAATATTTGATTTTGTACAATGTGTGTTTTGAATCACGATTTCGGAACTTACAACCAGACCGGTCTCCACAATTTCATTAATTTGTAATTTCGCATATAGGACTCTACATTTGATATACATATGTATATCGTGCGTACCACGGGCTTCCGATGCAGGCTCCTACTATGTAAATGTTTGGACGTTGAAAATGTTTACATTTAAAAACATTTTTTTAATGAAATTTTGTCGCTAGCAATTCGTTTGAAAAGTACAACGTTTCGATACGTGTATTTAGAATAGCGGAATCGGAATCGGAATCGGAATCGGAATCTCGGAAAACATTGAGTAGCTTTGAAAGCAGCGCGTTTTCCCGCAGGGAATCTGGTACCAATATCAATTTGTATCGGTGCGATTTCAGGCGTAAGCTTAGGAAGGGTTGTAAAACGATCGCGGCGCCGCGCCGCGCCGCGCCGATTCTAGAGCAGAAGAGAAATACCTCGGACAGAATGGAACCGGGAATTCATTTCGCAAGTAGATGTTGGTTAACAAGGACTCATCGGATCAGTGAAAAATAACAGAGAAACGAAGATCAGGGAACGAACGAACGCGAACGATCGGACTCGGGAATCGGATGGAACGAGCGACCGAACGTGCAAACTAATATCAGGAAATTTCGAAGAAAATTCTTTTTGCTCGTATGCAAATATGACCGGGTAGATTCAGAAACTTGCTGCAAATTCATATTTTTGTGGGTAAGACCTCAAGCTCGTTAATGCTGTAAAAATTCAAATGCAGCGGACTCCCGTGTAACGTGATTAAAAAACTGTTCAAAAAGACTGCGTATGTAGAATTGTAGAAGAATTTTTAAACAATTTTTTTTGTATATTTTTGCTGTAAATTTACTACCATATTGTAACAAAATTGTGAAATTGAAAAACTAAATAAAATGAATTTTCGCAACTGTTGTTAAACGAGTAAGTAGATAACCCGAAATTGTGCGATGTTTGGCGTCATTCGAATCAGGAAGCTGTCGCGATTATGTTGGTAAAAGATTCATTAAAAACGAAAAAGTTTTGCATGTTAAGCAAAGTTTTGTAGCGTCTGTACAAAAAAAAATGTTGGTTAACGTATACACTGGGTTATTTTTAAAAAAAACTGTCGATTTATTTACGATCGATGAAACAGACAGGTAATAAGTTTGTTTGAGGTGGAAGCCTATCGTATACATGTATATACAACGTACTACATCGTAACAAGTTCAGTGGCACCACCGGGAGGGAGACAAGCGGGTCGATATTTTTCATTAAACCTCGACAAGCCCCGATAACTATCGCTTCCGCGAAAAGTTCCTCGGGATGCTTGACGTAGGGCGCACCGTCGCGTCGCGTCGCGGTTTCCCACGAAAATTTCGATAACGTATTGGGAGCATAAATTTCGAGCATCGGCGCGGCAGTTGTATCATTTCCAGGGGATTCCCGCGATGCGGGTATAGTATTCCTCAACGACGCGACAGCGACGCGACGCGACGCGACGCGACGCGACGGTGCTCTCGACGGTGCTCGATACATATATGTATAGTATATCTCGCGGTCGACGCGACGCAAAGAAAATCCACCAGCGAGTTTTTAAAATCCTTACATTCAACGTCGCAGAGAGAGAGAGAGAGAGAGAGTACGCTTCTTTTACGTCACTGTGGAATCGTGTCGTTAGTTTTGACTTAGCACTCCCCGATGCACACCTCTGACATGCAAAGATCTCGCGAGAGAGGAAGAAGCTTTTTGCAGTATTCCATTCCGTTCGACTGGCTCGTTACCAGATCACGGATCTTTCTGCGCACTCGTGGCTTAACTAAATCTTTGGATCGAAACTAGAGATTCGCTGTTATTTTCTCTCTAATTCCTCTAGGGTAGAGACGATTTAATTACAAACCGGTATTACGTAAAAAAGGAAAGAAGCTTAGAATTCGTTCGCCGGATCTGTTTTCGAGACGATCCACAGTGCGACATGCAATGGACAAAAATCAAAATAATCATGGTTCGATTCTAATCTAATTATCCAATAAAATTATCAGTCGGTAACTAAAGAACGTATACATATACTATGTAAATACTACATAATATCCAAAAAAATCAATACGGGGTCAATAACAGCCAAGAGTTTATATTGTAGTTTAAATGCTAAAAAGTTAGATTACCGGTGCCCTAATTACTCTTTTAGGCTGGTTTTTGTTTTAAACTGTTTGTTCGAACTTAACTATGGAGAATTTGACCAGAGGTATTCATAATTTTAATTGGCAATTTAGAAATACCGTTTTTTCCTTAAAATGCAATTTACAAAAAATCGGTTCAAAACATCCTGTGATTTTCGCTGTTTTGTATCAACAAGACGTTGTAGTATATTGCTATACATATAATTTTTTTCTGCGATAAATTGCAACACTCATTATTTAATTTTTGTTAGAGAAATGCATTCGTAATCGCAATCAAAAGTTAGACAAAAACTTTTGTTCTCTATTAAACGTGAACGTTTATATCAGATGAAGCGGAAAAGAGAATAAAAGCTTTTAGCGTGGCATTTGCAAGAAAGTGGCGAGACAGTTACCGAAATCGACGTCACCTATTTAAGCATTATAGTAAATACGATTAAATTTAACCATATAATTAAAAAATATTTCCAAAAAAAGTTGTACAGTATATAGTTGACAACAAATTGCGATAACAACTAATCATAAAAAACTTTCCATTAAAAAAAAAAAAATTTAGGAAAAACTTTTTTACCAATGGAACCTTATATTTTTGGTGCATTAATCGATGCATTTTTGTATTTTCTTTGAAAAATTATTAAGGTACTTGGGTGAAAAATTGATTAGTTTAGAAGTTATAATTTTTGTCCCGAGTGTCCATTTACATGCCGCGCTGTGCGATCTATTACAAACAGGGGATATTGTATTACGATAGCTGTGTATTAGAATATTTGTAATTCCCGGAAGTATAGGTAAATTAGATAATTTTCTGCAGCATGTAAAATCGAGCTTATGAATTTCCGGCTCGCTGAAGTTTTAGAAATTTCAATATACGCTGGCAGACACAAATACGCCGTGTGTTACCGGACCACGTTTATTTCGAAAGTTTCCCCGATGTTTAAGAGAACGCGCAAAAGTTTGCTGTCGCCGTTAGGGACGTTGTTGCACCCTTATGAAAATGACGTTCCGTTTAACTTTGTTTCACGCTTGCTATCGATTATATTTCGAAAGAAGCTCGTCTATCGGTCGCGCGTAAAACTATATTGATTTGAAAAATCTGAGCGAATTAAAATTCCCCGGCAGACGATTCTAGTCTTTGGCTGAAAATTTACCTGAAACATGGACTTTCTAGACATAATTGGCTGTATGCTCGACAAGTTCGTCAACATTGTTTCAGGGAAGTTTTGAATGCAACCGCAAATTAATTTGTGGATTCATATTTACTGGAAGATTAACCAACGCACCAGTTGCCGGTTGAAAGGTCAGTTCGGGCCTGGGCTTCCTGTTTAATTTCCTGAATCGGGATTCCGATCCTGTAACATCGAAGTATCTATTCGCCCTCGCCCTAGTAATTTATTAATCTTACAATTTACATTAATAAAGTTGAAAATCTACAACTATTTCCAGAAGTCGCATAGCAGAATAACATTGAAATTTATTTTGCTAAAATTTTTTACCAAATCCTGGTAAAAATTCGTTTATTTTGGCACGGCCGAAAGCAGACAGTATTTTCACACCGATCTATGTATAACCTTCGAGTTGGCGTTGGACTTGGCCATTGCGCTACATTTACCGAACAAAGTATTAAATACGATTCGCGTTGTCCTCGTTTACCGCGAATAGATGCTATTGATTATTGGCGGTTTTATATCATGAATATGTTAATGTGGCTGGAAACGTATAAAGCGGTTACACAGTCGCGTGCAGTGGTAAAATTTGCTCGAGTCAACGTTCGTGAGAAAAATCTAGGTACACCTGCAGAATACGTGATCCGATTAATCTTGCAGCCGTTTGTTTAATAAAACAAACGCGCTATAAGTTTGAATATCAAGTATTTTCACATTTGTACAAAATTTGAATTGCTAACGGGCCAGGTAAAATACTACTTGAAATAGTAAATTCGAGTAAATTCGCCCGATTCGGCGACAAGGCGTCTAAGAAAATCAACGTATACTCTTTGAGAGGTTCATGGATATTTCAAAGGTTCCGCTCGATAATAACGAGGGGCGTCGCCGCCGCGCCGCGCCGCGCCGCGCCGCGCCGCGCCGGGAGTAAGTATAAGGAATACAAATTTCCCGCGTTCAAAATAGCGCAGAAGTCACGTACGTCTCATAAACCAAACCAGCGTCGCCTTTGGCAAAACCGTCTATAATGATTCATCGTTTAGCCAGTTACGATATCGACAATTATTTATCGGTAACCGGGTTTGTCGAGGTCGACTGCTCCGGGCTACGGTTCAGGCTCGTCGAGCCATAAATGCGATCCGCGCAGGGATAAAATTTTAGTTATGTGGTACTGCGGTGACCCTTTTAGAGTATTGTCATTGATACTATACATATATGTACCATACATATATATGTAATATTCGATGCGACATGACTTCTCGGGCGTAACGCTGGTCAGATAATTCATGTAGGTAGCGTCAAACATCCCGTTAAATATAATTTACCGTGGCTTCATGTAAATAGAATTCCCACTGGAATTTCCGATAGAATTTCCGATATAGATGTAAGCGCAAGAGGAATTTAACCTCCTGTGGAGGAGATTTTTCATTAACACCGCTATTCTCAAGAACCTATTCGAACAAGATCATTTTCATGAACGAACATTGCTTTTGCGCGTTCGAAATTTCAATTCAGCAGTTCCAGCCGTGAACATAATTTCCAGCTCTCTTGTGCGAATCGCCGACACTTCATCGTCCAGGCGTGTTTCGCCCCTTTCTTTCTTCTTATTTCTTAAACGATCCCGTTAATTAGCTGAATCTGCAGCGTCGAGTGCCACGGCGCGGCGCGGCGCGGCGCGGCGCGGCGCGAAGTAGGCGAAAGTAGGCGGAAGTATTAAGTAATAAGAAACAGCGTGCTGTTTTCAAAGAGCCAGTCGACCACGACGCCGCCAGTACCAGGATTTTACGTCGAATGTAGGTACGTTCATCGAGACTTTTGCCATTCGTTCATCGAGGCACGTCGAATCATAAAATGGAAAAACGTGACTGGCGTCCCGACGCCGACGCCGACGCCGACGCCGACGACGGAATCTAATTATGTACCGCTACCGCGCGGCGGAGTAGAGAGAATCGAGCCTCCCCTTTGCCCGCGTTGCCTTAAACATTATTCAGATTTAATTATCGTATGATTTTCCGATCTGTCATGGGTCTCGCTCGCGAGCGGATGAACAATTAGACAACACCTTACCACCTGATCCGTCTCCTATCTGTATAGGGTGTCCGAAAAATTTATTTCTCTTACAGGGGCGATTCCCGAGGTTATTCGAAGTAACTTTTTCCTTTGCCAAAATGTTCTCCGCGGCTTCGTTAACGAGTTATTAACGAAAAACGATTTCATGGAACTATTTGCAACTATTATTTGCAAATGTTTAAAAACAAAATAATTCCGTTTCATTTTTTGGAAAGTAAACAAAGTTATATTTACCGAAACGAACGGCTGCGGCAGTGAAACGTAATGGCGGTTTTATCGAAATATAAACATTATATAATTGTTGGTGAACGTAAGTAAATTTACTTTTTTCGCATTATGTACCATTATTTTACCTCGCCGGAGGAGTCGTATTTTTGTTCATAGTTCATTAAAAGTTGGCAAATAGACATTGTGCTGTGCTTTTGTCTGGAAACGTATTCAGTTTTACGTACAATTTTTGGTGGTTTACGTTTACGTTAAACGAGATTGCGAACACGAGAATAATTACCGACGCGTTAAGATGCTGTTCAAGATTCCATGGAAAACAGAAAAATTATTTGTTCGAGAAAATTTAATTATGGAAAGAGAGTACAACACTAAGAACGGTATAAACGACGCGACGCGACGCGACGTACTTTCGTCGACCCAGTTTAGCAAGGCGTAATTTATTTCGGGTAATGAGATAAAAATGCTAAATGGTTTGTAATCAAGAAACCATATTACTGGAAATATATTGTATGCAGTCGCTAATGGCCAAAATATCGAACGCGACTTCAAACGTTTGAAGAAAAAAGCGAAAAATTTCTTGATACCGACCTAAAACACTATATGCAGAGAGTTCTGGGTGAAATGTGTTTCACACCGGCTATATTCGAAAATCCGCGAACATCGCGGATTACGGGAGGCTGCGAATCGATTTTCAATATAAATGCTATTAGATCGCGCGTACGCGGCCGTTTCGCGTGTCTTTGGAATAATTAACCAGGCAACAATGAGATTATACAGAATCTCGCTAACTCTTGCAGTTGCGTTGTTATTTGTCGGGGAACGCTTACGCCTCGCTAATCCCTGACTACCGCGTGTCTACCGGTTATACCTATTTACCGCTTGATCCTCTTTATGTTTCGTGTACGCGTGAAACTGTAAATTTTTGCATTGTGCGGGTGCATTACCTTCATACTTTATGCTATCTGTTAAGTGTACAAATTAATTCGTGGCCTTTGCAATTTACTGTGGGAAACTATGTTTTCAATGAATTCTGTTTACATATTACCCTATTTAAACAATTTTCATAATCGTTTTAATGCGGCGCGCGTTGTTGTAATGTAATCTGTTCATCGCTAATTGCGTACCTATGTAACTGTATGTACATATATAAAAACTTGTTTAGGAAGACTGGACATTTCTTGCCATAGAAATGCCATAGTATGTATACTATACAAAAGTAATTTTAAACAATTTCTTGATCGTGTTAGAAGGGAGTCTACTGTAATACTTGACAAAACTAAACTGAAATGGACATCATCAGCTGCAGCATCGATGGGAAATTCAATAATTCGATAATTCAATAATTCAATAATTCAATAATTCAATAATTCAAGGAACAAAAATCTTCGTTTGAACCCGACGGGACGCGTGTGTGCAATTAATCTCGTATCTGGTGATGGCTGTATCGAATTCACGATGTACATATGTATAGAGTGCACGGAAGCGTGGAGTAAAATATCGAACAAATTGTCGAGTACGGAAAAAATATGAAAACCGATTAATTAACAAGACCGGCAACACGCGTTCGTCATTAGCGGCGGTCAAATAGATTATGAATATATCCCGTGAATCGGAGGTTTGATTCGGTCGTTGAAGCAGGATCGAATCGCAGCCAGCACGCGGTACCGACCGGTGAGCGGCGCTGCGCGGCGCTGCGCGGCGCTGCGCGGCGCGGCGCGGCGCGGCGCGGCGCAATTAACTCGCCGGAAACGAGATTACTCGGAATTTAGCGCCCCTATCAGCCGGAATATCGCTTCTCAGTACAGCATCGCCCGCCTAATTGTACGCGGCTGGCTTGAAATTTGTTAGAATCCGAGGTGACGAGGCTTTGATGAGGAAAATGGGAACGCACCGCAAAATGAATGGCAGGAAATTAAAACAGCTTTCCTATTTACCGTGGGCTTCATCTTTCATTAGGCGACGCGATGCCCGCCTCGAAAGGAGACGCGTGCGAATCACCCCACGCAAACCAGAAATTTCGAGAAGCGCCGCTGCGCTGGTTAACGCGTGTTTTCGCTTTCCGGCAGATTCAGACAAATTATTTCGTTCCACCGGAAGCGGAATATAAATAGTATACGCGAATCAAGAACCGGAGAACTGGTTTTGCGGAACGATTAAAATGTGGCCGATGTGTTCCTGCACATTCAAAACGTATTAGTCGATGAAAAGAGGATATTATGAAAAGACTAATAATTATGAATAGAAAAAGTGGATATTATTGTATCGTTATCTTGAAAGAGATTCGATCTGGAAGCAATATGGCGGTGCGAACCAGCGGTCGGAAAAGTGCATCGCCGAGCTAGCTTCAAAAGAATGTTAACGTCCTGCGAATTTTCATCTCGTAACGAGGCTCTCTGTAAGCCGTAAAAGGTAAAACAGGCGGTGTTCCACACAGATGCGTTAGCCGGATACGTTGGCGGGTGATTTTAAACTATTTTTACACGGAGCTTAAAGCAGTTTCCATTGATTCGACCGGCGCGGCGCGGCGCGGCGCGGCGGCCGGGCCGTTGCGTTCACACCGATTACATCGTCGTCCAATTTCCGTCCGGTCCTGTAATGGAAATCTTGTTCTCGAACCTTTGATACCGAGCGCTACCGACAGCTGCGCGCTACCCCGCAGAAAGGACATCTGTCGTGTACAGATGCAATTTCGGAAACTGGGTGCTATCGCCACGGCCAAAGTACGCGTCGTCGGCGTCCTCGTCGTCGTCGTCGTCCTCGTCGTCGTTGTCGTCGTTGTCGTCGGCCACCGAGGAAAAGTAACTTCGCATTGTAATGCAGTTCCTCGCTGTTCTCCGGTCTTTACCGTTTACCATTCTACCCCTGATTGTTCGATTGTTCTCCCGGCTATTATACCGCAGCGTCTCCTGATAGGATACATTCGCGCTTGTCGCATCGCGACCAACATTATTTCATCAATATCTCTGTCGATTGTTAGAAATCTTTTATTCGCGGCCGGCCCTCGATGCGGTCTTGCAGTCGGAAACAATCATTCTCAAATACGATCTTCTTCGAAATGAAATTTCACGCAGCACAGTCTCTCTCTGATTCTACCTCCCTCCCTCCCTCCCGCCGCCGCCGCTCCCTCATCTTGCGTTCACGATTATTTCTTTCAATTGCACAATCATCTTCCGAGCTCTCTGTGCATCTAGGTCACTGTGTGTTTCCGGTCGAGGAATTTTGAAACTCGATATTTCCTCGGAAATATTACTTCGCATGGTACAATATCGTTTGATTAGGTCGCTTTTCTATGGTGGACCGTTGATTGCTTGCTCGATTCAGTAATTAACAGATCGGAATTTTTATTCGCCTAGAAGCGTGGCGGTAAGTTGAATTCGAACGGCGCGGCGGAGTAGTTCCAACGGATTATGGAATAGAAAAGAATTTTGTATAAATTTTCAAGTTTATTTGGAAAATTAAAAGTCCGACAAAAATAGATACCGGTTACACCGATAACAGAGAGCGGACGTACCTTCATGGTATGGAAACCATCAACGAAAATTACAACACAGATTTCATTTCCGATTGACAAAATCAAATATTTCGACGAGACACGAGGGATCGTCGCGTCGCGTCGCGTCGGTGATCTTCGATCTCGTACCCCGTATTCGGTGGAACAATGTTATTTTCTCAATCTGGAACAAAATCTGTGTTGTAGCTTTCGTTGCTAGCCTCCCTATCAAGATGGTCTACTTTATCATCGGCGCAGTTGGATTTTGTCTTGGATCCTCGATTTTTCAAAACAAATTGGAGACTATCCGAATAATTGAACGAAAAAATAATTCAACGTTTACAATTTTTAATAAAAATGTACACCATTTTATCTGAGACTTGTTGAAAAATAGTATAGCATTGTCTTTCTCCAATCTCGGTGTCTAGCTCGTAATTCTTCCTCCGATTTCTTTTCTTTAAATCGTGGTATCGATGGGAGCACAAAAAATTTCGAAAGGAAGAGCCGGGAAAAGCGCTGTCATAAATAACGGAGCGGGTGAAGTACAGCTTAAATGACAACGCATTAATCACAGCCGCGGCGAAAAAGGAAAAAACGTTCGGAGAACGGAGAAGCGCACGAACGAAGAAATCGGTATCCGTATTTTTGTTAGCCTCTTCGTGCATATACACACGTGTTTCCTCTATTTAGGTTACGCGTGGAAAGAAAAGCCTTTGGCTCCGGTAATTCCTGGAACCCTGCCTACCGAGGGATCTCTCTCTTTCCCGGGAAAAAATCGGTACACAATTGCGCGAAAAAAGAAGCGACACGATTTCCGTATTTTCCTGGCGTATCTTTTGTTCACATATTTTCTGAAAAGATTTTCACCTAAAATCGTAAATAGCGGTGGCTCGGCCGCAGAGCAAAATACAGAAGAGGCTGTGAAAAAATGAACAAATTGTAGCAGACTTCTCGACATCGAAAAACCAGTTCCTTGAACTTCGGAAAGAATATGGGTATTGTCTCCATCTCTTCGGAATGTTTTTAAAGATTTACTGGGCATTTCTGATCAACTCTTGTTTAGGGACTCGTGCACCAGTGAAAATTGCTCATTGCTCGGTCAATCGGAAAACACTGTCCACTTTTTCAAGTTAAATTTTCATACTTGAGCTACGAAGAATAGGTAACTAGCTGTACGAATTAATTGATGGCCCTTTCTTCGTGAAAAAGAGAATCTCCATCGTTTTCTATGCACTTTTGCCTCACCTTATGGGTGAGCGACGAAAGACACCCCCCCCCCCCCTTAAGACATAGACATTTTTATGCAAGTAAGTAATTAATTTTAAGGGCTTGGGCCTGCTGTCGATGACGTAGAATCGGCTACCGCCGCTATAGCGCTAAAGAATGTTACCGCGAGCAAATTCACCGATTTCTCAGAATGTCATAGCTAGGCTGTGGATTCGTTACATTTAGGAAGAATGTGGGAAACTACGGTTCGAAACAATTAAAAAATTTCAAAGAATCGAAGAGTCGCAATCATCTTTGACCTACTAAAAGAAAGGATGAAATTCATATGCGGGCTCCGTTTCTAGCGAAAGATGCAGAAAATTTTCATTTTGCATTTTAATCTGCGGTCCGATGATAGCCTTATGGAATCGCTTTTCAGCCATTGGGGAAAAATAAATACCGAAAATCTCGTTCGGATAGAGTAACGCTCGTCGGGATTGCCGATCGAAATGGAAATTGATGAATGCGATTGATCGATATTCTTCGGGAGGTGGAAAGCGATAACACCTCCGTGTCGAGCCACTCGCGAGGTTTCTCGATCTAATTAAGAGAGGCCAGGCCGACTCCGAGAATCGTTCGCTACGACCGTCAAGGCTGCCCCCCAGCTAGCAGGGGTCGCGGTTTATGGCGGCATTGTTCGGCGTTCCGAGCGGTGCTTAATGGTACATACACCGAGATGTACGATCGCGCTAATTAATTTTCGCTCGCACGTTTCGCTGCAGCAACAATATCCCGATTGTCCGAAACGTAAATAAACCGGCGGCGGCGCATAGAATATCAATCTCTTGGAACGGAACGCCTGCAGTGGTAGACGATCAAACAGTTTTTCAATGTCTCCAAAAATAACAGAAACATTCAGTTGCTTATTTTTACCGGACCACCCTGTATGCGTGTATTTGTGAGAAATTGTAAGTTGCTTTTATTGTGTGCCTGCGATTGATAAACGATGTACAATATCAGATGGTCAACAGCATGTTCCAGCGAGAGTATCTTGCTACAGTAAACGCTTGATTCTTGTCCGGAGCGAGGGCACGATTCCTGTCCAGTGCCTACCCACTCCACTGCCTGTCAACGCCGAGTCGCTCCGCAGGGCGGCGACGATTGATGTCGGCTCGGGTATATCGGTGTGAACACCACTACATTGACTCGAGGAATCGATTTTACAAATCTCTTAATTTTCATTATTTGTTTATGGGACTTTCACTACCTTATTTCTGGCATTTTTCTGATTAAAATGACACCAAACACGATATAGTTTCAATTGTATTTAGCGGTTTAATCGACGGTGAAAGTTTCGGTCGCAACGAAGGACAGCGCATCGGAAAGAAAGAGACGCGGACAATCACGCGAACCGTATTTCATTCTGTCCTTCTCTATGTTCGGCTCTCTATTGAAGTCTCGCTCGGCGGAGTCGGCGCGATATCTAGACGCAGTCATAAATCAAAAAGCACTTCTGGGGCACGATTCTTGTCCATGAAAAACACGGCTGTTGGACAAGAATCAAGCGTTTACCGTATAAGCAAAAATCCCCTGCCAAATCGCCTGTCTTTTTTGTAGTTCCTTCGTTGTGCCAATCAACGATCCCGATCTGGTTACTATTCTCGTGAACGTGGTTTGCTGTACCGTTGGTCGCTGAAACACATGTGACTCTTCTCTCTTTGTTTCTCTTTCTCTCTCTCTCTCTCTCTCTCTCTCTCTCTTTCTCTATCTCTCGGAAAAAATAAATGTCGAATTCTCCCGTGCGACATTTAATTGCAACGAAGTGATTGGAAAAGCGGGACCCGACTATCCCGAAATTGAACTTCAATTACCGGGACTGTCGGGAACGTATGGCCGGATTGTGATTCCGACCAGAGATTGTTTTTCTGTTATGGAGACATTCGTATCGTTCGATGACAAATTCTCAATTAGTATAAATGAAATTAGCACACGAATAAAACGTAATAATAAAAGCTAAGTTTACAAATGCGTAAAGAAATTTTTCAAGATAATGTAAGAAAGTCAGTATAAACAATAATTTGCAACTATCGATCGCATAGTTGCGATTCGTGCAGTAAATTATAGTGATCGGTGATTATTTTTAACGGATAGAATAAAGTATTGCTTAAATCTAAATTGTAGAATATTCGATTTCCGTTACGAAAATGTATCCTTGAACCTTGTGCCTGTTTGCTGGTAAGTAAACCACCAGTGATTAACGACTTCATAATCGCTCTTCTAATTTCCTTCAAGATTGACAGGTTTAATTAAATCCTTCTCGTGCTGTAACATTAATTTTGTTGTTTCTTATGTATCTCTTCTAATTTTCACTGGTAATTAAACGCCGAGATGCGATCCTTTCACACAGAATTTTTAATAGCGATATTACACATTAAATATTAAATATCATATTTTCGCGACGAGTATATTCGATATAAATATTGAAATTGTCGTAGAATCTTTCGTGCAATCGTAATTCCGATGGGCGTACGGGGGAGGGGGGTTAATGATTCCGTGCGTGTGTTACGAACAGTTGAATATGACCAATATGGGCAAAGGATGCTACAGTAGATTTCCAGCGGCAGCAGGAAAAGTTCTGCTTTTCATTTACGACTACAGGTTAAACCACATTTTGTCAGTGCACACGGTTCCTCGACAATTCGTGTAGAACTAGGAAACGGTAAAACGATTAACAGAAGTTCTGGAAAGCGATGCAACAAAGGTTCTCGTGGAAATTGAGACGGAACTCGAACGGTACCCTTTGTTACTGCGAGTTATGGCATTCGGAGGGTATCGACTGAAAGCGGTAGTCTTCTGTGCTAAGTTTTGAATGGGATTGTCACAGTTTCCTTAACCAAATAAATTCTCCTAAGCAACGCTGCGCTGTCTCGATATAATGCGAAACGTACGTATCGGATGTAAACAACATGACACCGAAATACATACTTACATAGTGCGAGCACTCCATAAGAATTTCATTCGTATCGCATAGTTAACCCATTTTGGAATTGCTACACATTATTTCGAAATTATCTTAAATTTCGAAACTCGAAAATGATTTGGTTTGTTCGTTCGCGTTCGTTACGAGCTACAAAAGTTTTTAATTAATTCCGACAAAGATTCCATCTGTACGAAGCGAGATAAATATTGTTCAAATACGATACACCGATCGCGGCAATTAAAGCACGAACTGAGGAAGCAAAATCGCAATTGGGAACTAATTAACGATGACCAATGTGCTCCGATATTAACGCGCAGATTTTAAATTGTGTTGTTTGAAATTAGTACCCATTATCGCTGCAAGTTGATTGTACTTGATTCAACAACGACATACATACGTATAATGCTCTTTTTATAAATCTATCTTTGACGCTTCGAAGTCTTAACGTAGTTGCGTAAGATTTATAGGTTCCTGGAAGACGTATCCTCGATCCGACATTTTCTATACATATTTCCTGAATGACGACCATTTGATTACGTACTCGAATTCGTCGTCGAGCTCAACTTGCAAAATTCTTCTTCAACATGGATTACGTGTTTGTAGGCATTATAAATGATTCTAAACGGGCAACTTGTTACCGAAGAAGCAACAGTTTGTCCTATCGTCTTAAACATTATACATCGACTAACGCGTGTCTCCGCGCGTAAAGCTGATTTCGAGCAGCTTTTTCAGCTGAAAGTACGATTGGAGCAAACCAAATGTTACCACACGGTTTGCGAAATTACAATAGAATGACAAATCGATACGATAGCTACGCCAATGTCTAATATGTTGCATTAAGGGTAAGGTGTCCCACAAGGGATTAGTACAACGGCATAATCCCATGAATTGCCGCGCTTGAAACTTGCGAGAATCCGACAGAAATTGCCGTTCGGACAGGTTATAGAATGTAACATTTCTGATATTGCGGTGCCATTGAGCTTTGAAACGTACTACATATGTATATTGCCATTGCCGCGGTCGAGCGTGCGATAATCTTATGGGCGATAAAGAAGGAAAGAAGAAGTTGTTGAAATATAAAGCGAGTTATAAAATTATTAATAAAATTTGATTTCGTATCTTCGAATAACGTATACGTTGTCCTGTACTTCTCCCGCTTTTTTGTTTTTTAAATCGATTTTATGATTTGCTCTTTAAAAGGGTTGTTTCGCGGTTCGGTTAATGTTCGAGATCTTCATTATTCATGCCATGCTTAAGTACTTAAAGGAGTTTCGCGGCTTCTTTCGGACCTACCACACCTAATTCCGTAATCTAACTTCTAGTACTTTGAATCCTATAATCTTCAGGGCCGCTAATCCATCTTATCGCGAAATTTAGTTAGATTGCGTTTCGCACATTATAAACTCGACAAACAAAGTACGTGTGTACTTTGTAGTTCTGTTAGGAGTGCAACTTATCGATATGTACCGGGATTACAATCGCTCGAAAGCCGATTGTCTTTTAGAATTACGTCGCTCGTGCTTCGTTCCTTGGCTAATTTCTATGTATAGATAGTATCTCTTGTAGATGTATAGCGTAGTTATGTATATGTATTTCAATTTTACGTTTCGAGAAAAAGTTGAAAACATAACATTATTCATTCCGGGCGAAGTTTGTAATTTATTGTGGTCGTACAGTGCCGGAAATGCGAAGCGTTCCAGTCGCGACCAGTCTGACAAGTTCCCCCTTATCAGATTCCGCTGAGCTCCCATTTCGAGATTGCAATTAAGTTAAACGCAGTCATTAGGGATATTACTTAGTTAGTTTAGTGTTTCGTGTTCCTCCGTTCAATTCAACGATATAATTGCTATTACTTTCGTTACAGATTGATAACATTCCCAGCGAGCACATGTATCGGTTAAATGATCTTTTAACCGCACCGCATCGTCGCATCGGTGTGCGGCGCGGCGCGGCGCGGCGCGGCGCGGCGCGGCATCAGCGTCGGATTTCATACAGTTGGCGAGTTTTCAAAGTAAAACTTTGAAGTGTATTGCACTCCTTTAACGTTACATGCTCAATCGAACACACGTTGGGATCCCTCTAAAAGCTAACTCTTGTTATTCACGGCAGATTGAATCGAAACTAATATTTGGACAACTTAAACTCCGATACTACGAAACTTTCTCGATACGCGATTGCGACTTTTTTTTTTTTTTTTTTTTTTTTTTTTATTTCTGTCGGCCATGTACAGTGAAAATCGTATTGCTTTTCGTTATATTTTTCACGGTTTTCATTTGATCATTTTCTTCTTTTTCTTTTCTTTCATGCTTCTCCTTCCCTCTTCTCCGTTAGAATAATTGCATGACGTCGAACGATAACCACCTCCGAGAAACTATTACTATATCGAAGTCCACGCATTGTATACACTGTAGATTTGGAAGCACAATAGCGCAAAATGTAATTCAATTACATAGTTCATCCAATTACCGGCTATTTTCTGCAACCGTTCGTTGCTAGTATAATTCACCGTTCCGAGTTACATAATTACAGCGAGCTGAAATTAACAATTATAGAGTGCTACCGAATTAATGGTTGCATCTACGGTCATTATTAGCCCTCGATCGAATTAATCGAGTAGTCTAATTCGGTATTACGTACACGTTATTTTCAGTTATTAAAGGGCTAGAACATGCGGTAAACGAACTACATAGTCGGTGTTTTTCGTTAATAATTCGTTAACGAACGGGCGGAGAACATTTTTGCAATGGAAAAAGTTGCTCGAAGTCACCCGAGGGATCGCAACATTTTTGGGACACCTGCATAGCTTTTTCGAAAAAACATAGGCGTACAAATTTCTATGAACAAGTTTGTTATGACATTGCACATCGTGATCCCGAAGGAACAGGAAACGTGTGCGATCGATACGGCGCGGCGCGGCGACGCAAGTTGGGAATGTTGAAAGTGTAAAAATTTCTTGTCGCCACGCTGCTCTCTTTCATCCCTTTAATAGAAGTTGCAGAAAACTTTCTTCGGTCGTTCCTTACACTTTCCTCCATTCGAGTTACCGAAGTAGCAATAAGTACACGTACACAGTGTACGCGAGAAGTGCGAGACGGCCTTTTAAACGCGGGTATTTACTCTTGTTCCAGAGAATAAAAGACAATGGATAGCCAACGGTATTTAACAAGCTTTTTCCTTCATGGAACTGTTGATACTCCTATTACTCTTTAAACGGGACGCGGAAGGTCCTAGAATTGTCTATGTATAGTCTATAGTATTGTACATTGTACACCGTTGCCAATCAATTTGTTCGAGATAAAATTGCAATTACGTATTTCTTCTGGGAAGAAAGTAAGAAGACATCTTGACAATTACAACGGCAATGGACAACGGATAAATAGATGTATCGATTTCTAACAAACATGGAAGGTACACGGCAAACTTTTAATTTTAAAAATAATCCAACTGTAAGGCGCTCGGTGGCTCCGATAATAATTCGATCGCGCGCTGTAGACCCGACTTGAAATAATATGTATATGAAATTCTTTTACGACGGAATCAAAAATGATCGTCGAAATACGCTCGAAAGGATTTGCTGGATCAGCGCCGACGTAAGCAAGACGAATTGCAATGCGGTTGAATCGAGCGTAGCTGTATGAAATTCAGTGTTTTGTTACGATTATATTCAACGAGCCGTTCGAGCTGGTCGTAAATTCTTTGAAAATCGAGCGTAGTCGTTGAATTCCTGGAAGACACTTTGAACGGGCCACATTTTAGACGCGCATTTCAGAACAACGTTACCAGTTTGCGTAAAATACCGCCGCGGGCTCTGAAAGGTCGCGCACACAAACTCGCGCTGTTACGGTGTGTACGTCTTCGGTCGAATTTATTCGAGGTACCATAGATCGCTTTCCAGGAACCGGCGCGGCGCAGCGGCCGGATGCGTTGCGATCCTCGACGCGCATCGGTTCTTGTGTTTATTTCCTAGATCCGGTTGTAAGACCGGAACACGGACGCTGGAGCGATGAAACGAAGGGTATGACCTGGTCGTTGCGTCGCGTATCGTCGGGGCGAGTCGAAGAACGTTCGGAAAAGGATTAGAGAGGGCCGCGTTACAGTGAAATGTTTCTGAAAGCCTTCCCGATGGATCTGATCCGCTGGATGGCAGGCTAATGGATTCTCGTAAAAATGACGTATACTTTCGATGAATAGTTTTATCAATATTCCTGGAAACGTCCGTTTCTCTCCTTCCATTTAGCGCCGAGACGAAATGCAAGTTGCTTCGAATCTGGATGTATAACTTTGAATATGTCACGACTACTCTGTCCTTTTCTATGTTCGACGCGACCACAAACTGTCGTCGCAGTCATAAACCTCCCACCCCGAAATTTTCTCCACTTCATGGAAAAACATGGAATAATGGATAATTTAGGGGTGTGCGGGTACCCGAGCCTCGGGTCGGGTCGGGCAATGATCGGGTCGAGTCGAGGTCCCGAAAGTTTGCAATTTTCGGGTACCCGAAATGGCGGGTACCCGAAGTTTATAAACTTTCCGGATCCCGACCCGACCCGAACCCGAAATTTCGGGTACCCGCACACCCCTAAATGGATATGTTTGCGGGGGAGGCTATTTTAGCGTCACACTTTTTGGTGGTGTCATCGCGCCATTAAAATAACATTTGTGACGTTTCGCGGTGAAACGAATCGCGCTTTCAAATACAATTGAACCAGGTATTTAGAGAGTACGAGTACGTTTATCTTAATATTCGTCTTTATCGCGGACGACATTTTTACTAAGAATCTAATTTATTTAATGGTATGTTGTGCCTCGGGACTGTTTTGTGCTGGACAATAGCTTAATTGCAGGAATTATTTTCAGGCTGTCATCAAGCAGGGAGGCGATTATCGCGCGAGACAGGAGCGCCAACGAGGCGCTTCAGATTTAATTGGGCTCTTCGCGCTGCGGTGTCTTTGCGTTGGCATAATCGATTGAAATCGTTTGTTCGTAAAACGTGAAATGAACAATTATTTGTACAAGGCTTCTTCTCCGAGATAATCAACTTTTAAAACTAAACTAAAATGCGTACAAACGAATAGGAAATACCGCCGGCATGGCTGTGTCATTTATTTTCATTTTAACTAACCCGGAGGTCGAGACGAAATTCGAAGCACAGAGTTAGTTCGCCGTCAAAATGTTTAACCTCTCGAACCATTCAATGTCGTATCTGGTTTTATCTTACAACCTTTTTAGTATCATCGCCGTGTCTTCATATTTCTAAGTGCTTGCCGCTTATCTTTTCTTTCTCGAGTGTCACTTTCAGCGGGTGACTATTGCGGAAAACGCGATGCATGCACCTTTTTGCTGCTCCATTCGTGCTTTATGTAAGTATACATATATGTATATGAAGAAAAAAAAAACAGAAGAAACTTCTTAGCCGAGCGATAAAAATGTCCCTATGTGCTACCATCGATGAAACGTGGAAGTCAGCCGAGTGATTTTATTCAAAGAAAATTGAATCAATGGACTCGGTAGACGCGTACAGGGTGTCTTGAAAATATGTATATGTTCCCGATAATTCTTCCTTACGATAATAATTATCATTGTTAGGCACCTTCCGTCTAAAAGATCTTGAGAATCGAGAACGAAAAATTTGTTATTTACGCGCGAAGCAATGAAAAAAACATGCTCCAACTATTTTTGTACCCTTTCCGGTTTTCCCAGATATTCGGAGACACCGAGTACATCTCTGAAAGAAGTTCCCAGTTAGATGCTAATAAAATTTTTATCGTCGCCCCCCCATTGACGTTCTCTCAAGCGATTCGCGCGCGTCATTTTCTTTCTTCCCGCTTTTCGCAAAGAATAGTCTCCCGGGACACTGGCGCGAAAGTTAAGAGTATCGTTTTCTGCTGCAACAGGAGAACTTTCCGCTGAAATCGCGTTCCCGCGAAATCTATTGCTTTTCTCGCGGAGCCTAGTTTTCTGTAACGCGTACATACACATACACGTGTAAATACATACTACCAGCGCACGCGCGCGGCATTTTTAAAACATCGCGAGGTCTCGCTCCGGAAACTCTTGTCCCATTTGTGGACTCGTCGAACGCTTCCGGTATCGGTTACTTTTTCTCTTCGTCGCGCGGTATTTGCACCGCGAAAATAATTTTTTCCATGAAAGTTTTGTTCGTGTAACCAAGATTGATACACGGGCTGTTGGTTATTCTTTTCATTTTATGAAGGTGTTATACATATACAATGTATATGTATACATATATGTATGTATGTATAGTATAGATACCGGGTGTTCATTTGAAAACTTTCCAGCCGAATATCTCGAAAAATATGAAAGATGTTAAAAAAGTGTAAAACACGTGTCCAATTTCGAGGGAGAAAGGGGGGGCAGTATCAGTTTTTTATTTGGGTGGCGTTTTCAAGGTCATTTGAAGGTCAACTTTGTTTTTTCAAATGGAAACCTATATTTTTTATTATGGGATCTTATTGTACGTAAAAAGACCAATAATTTTCGTTGGATACTTTTTTTTGTCCGCGCACTTTTTCTATCCCCCCCCCCCTTTCCCCCTCGAAATCCTTGGACACGTGTTTTACACTTTTTTAATATCTTTCATATTTTTCGAGATATTCGGCTGGAAAGTTTTCAAATGAACACCCTGTATACATATATACATATATTTATGTGTATACAAAAATTATCTTTCTTTCTTTCTCTCTTTCTTTCACGACACGATTTCAATACAAGCGAGATGGGTCCTCGTACCTGTGGTACTTAGTTTTTGTTTGCATGCGAATGACCGATAAGGGCAGTATATACGCGGCGGGTTCTTCGTCTACGATAGTCAGTCTCAATGTGTGATTGGTGAAGTATAAAGACGCGCCTTCCGTGTTCAAATGAAATAAAGTGAAAATAAGTGAAATATATATTGTGAATGTTTATTTCAAATGCCCTAAACCAACACGGGCAACCCAGCAGCCTGTGCATGCGCAGTCGGTGTTGTTTCTAATGAAACAGCAGGATCCGCGCGCATCTCTTATACATAGATAGATAGTATAGAGGCTCGAGTCGCGACTCTAGCTCATTTGAATCGTGTACAGGAGAAGTTCGTAGCTAGAATTCACCTCATCGACCGACCGGGTTCATCGTTTAAAGCACCGTCCGCATTAATCTGAACGAGGCTTGCGAGTAATTAACCCCAGATATATACTTCTCTCGGTTTCCGTTATTAGAAGCGTGTTGAATCAGGATTGAAAAGACCGATGAACTTCCGTCCCGCTGATTTAACAGCGATCCAATATGCATAGGTTGGAAACGATACGTGCAATGGTATCTTTAAACGCTTTTGTTGAGATTTGAAAACTCAATGATTAAATAACACAGAATATTTGATTAAAACTGCTTTATTGAACAGCTCGAAAGGACGATCCTTTCTGTTCAGCTATGTAGTTCACTCGAAGCGAGGATGAACACAGAACAATGTGGCAGGGTCGACTGTGAAAATCAGTCGCCCACTTGAAGTAAGGAAAAACCCAAGGCTGAGTTGTTTATTGCCCTGGCCCTTGGGTATGACAAAGGCCAGGCCTATATGGGTCCGATCACATCCGGTCTGTTATGCTATGTTTAGAGAAACTGCAGTGTTTCCCAGAAGAACCAAATTCAATTTTGTTCTTTGGCAGTTTTGTAACGAACATTACGGCGCGGCGCGGCGCGGCGCGGCGCGGCGCGGCGGTCGAATTGACAGATGTTTTATTAACTCGATGAAACAATCCCCTCGGAGGAATATTGTACTTTTAATTCTAACAATTTCACCGAGCAGAACAGGTACCGGGAATGAGAGCGATAAAACTGTACGAAACAAAATGTCGGTGTATTGGAAGACGCAGTTACGCTCGAATAAGTGGGATCGATGCACTCTCGTCCGAGAGAAGGGTCCTCGATTGCGTGCAATTAATCAAAAACTTCCGAGCATCGAGCCGGGCCGGGCCGGGCCGGGCCGGGTCGGGCTGGCGCGGCGCGGCGGCGGGGGTCAACGTATATCTGTTTACCGTGGGAGCAGCGACGAGTACAAATTCGATAATTTCTTTTCAACTTGAGAATCGAACGGCGGGATCAAGCACGTAGCCCGGGCATCGGAAGCCTCTTCATCCTATTGTTCGCTTCGGGGTGCATTAAACGTTGAAAATGAAATTCGTACGTGAGCTTGGCGTGCCCGCGGAAATTCAACTTCCCCGGAGGATTTTCCGTCGCCCGTTACGGAATACACCTTTAAGCAAATAACTCGTGAAATTGAAATCGAGATGTTTGAATGTGCGATCGAGACTCGGTGTTTGCACGGGCCGAACGTCGCGTCGCGTCGCGTCGCGTCGCTCGGCCGAGGAATACCGGAGTCGTTTTAATCGGGGTCGGTTCATTGGAGTCCGACGCCGAATCTTCCGTATATTACATGCACCGCAAACACCGTAGTCCCGAAAAAAATCTCTACTCTATATTTCTGTTGAAATAACGATCCATTTCGAAAGGCCGAGAACAGCCCTTGAAATTAGAGATGAAAAGTGTGCTGCTGCTGCCGACTCGTTCGTAATTGCAGTTGGAAAACCACACACTGCATTCATCGTCGGGAGCACCGTGGGAACTTTCGCTACGATTTTTATTCCGGAACTTTTTCACCTTTTTGTTTTGCGCTCGCTAAAAGATGCACGCAGCCTGCGGACCGCGCGGAGTCAATAAGTTCCGAGTCTCCGTTGAAGAACCGAGTTCCCCGAGTTCGAACTTCTGCGTAATATCTCGATAATAGAACTTTCGTCTTTTCGGGAGTAGTTGCGCGTTCGAATGCCCTTTTCTTTCCCCTCGATTTTATTCGGGCAACCCCCGTCGCGCGTCGTCCTCGTCCTTGTCCTCGTCGCGTCGTCGTCGTCCGGCTTCTTTCACCGTTATTTTCCCGCTATCGAGTTCCACGATCGTGGATGTCCGGGCATTAAAAGAACTCGCCGTTTGCCTAACGCGAGAAAACTTCTTACACAGGTTTTTTCGTTCCTCGATCTCCGACGCTCTTCCGGGAGATCGCAAAGTCCTGTCCTGCCTTCTGCCCCGTTATCCGTCGTATACATTCAAACGATCGCTTTTACTCCTATTCCCACGCGCCCCGACGACTTTTTCTCTATTTCGCCATAATCTTATTCCTTTCTGTTTCAAATCTGCTTTGTTCGCGCGCCAGCTATCTTCTCCTGTTATTGTATAAACAAGGAAGGTCCCGCATCGCTATTGCCAATTACACTGTCCAACAAATTTCAACTTTTTTTATGTGCTCGAATTACTGTTGGGTCCTTCTTATAGAGTTTTTTTCGCTGATTCCGAATCTGCCCTTAATTTTTTTCCTATACGCAATCAGCGAAAAAAACTCTATAAGAAGGACCCAACATTAATTCGGATACAAATTTGGTGTTGGACAGTGTTATTCCTTCCGACATCCCAGTTAATTTAATATTTTGTCCAATCTGCGAATTCATTGTTAATTTGTATCCAAGGTATTCTCGAGTTCGACTAAAAATAAACCGAATCTAATTAAAATTCGGAACGAGCGGATGATCCTTGGTCCGATTGAAATTCGCATTATAAATTATCGTCGCGTTCTGCGATTACGACTGTACACGACAAGGTACCGAATCATGAGAGCGAAGTGAAATTTAAAAAAAAAATACATTCACCGGATCCGGTTCGCGAAAATTCATTATGCGAGAGAAAGATAACCGTCTGCAAATTGAAGCATGAAATCGAACGAGCCAGCCCATCTCGCTCGGCAGAATTTATTTCAAACAGAATCACGGCTTGGAATCGAACCCAATCCGGATCGCTTTGATTCTAGAGGCGAGAATTTTAATTAACCGATCGGCCCGTGCCGGGGTCTCGTGACATTGGGTAAACAGAATATCTAGGAACGGCTAGATTCGCGAGACCTCGTTTCTGAAATTTAATTCGATTACCCCGCGCCGCGCCGCGCCGCGACGAAAAGCAAGCAGAAATCGAATATCACGGCGGCCCACTCCTGAATGGTTCTGTTCGTAGCGGCTCATATTTATTCGTCCTACTTTCGTCGTCCGTGCTGCTTATGGAATTCAATTATTCCTTATGGGGGGGGGGGGCTCTTCATAAAGTCGTCGAGATTCTTTCCAAACCAGCAAACGTTCCCGCACAGTTCATGTATATTACGTTCAAACAGCATTCATAAGATTTAACTTTTTCCCGGTTTATACGGTGGGAAACCGACGCGACGCGCAATGCGTGGCCACTCGACGCTATCGAACCGCGTTAATTTACCGCGTTCGAGGCTTTTGCGCGCAGAAAAACTCCCCGGGAAGTAGAAAAATTTTTTTTCAGAAACATCTTTTTTCAACAATACTTTTCATAAATTATTCCGTAGGAAGGAATATTCTGTTGGGCGAAACAGCCGAGTTCGCGAAACAATTGCGACAGCGTCCCTCCTTTCACCGGGTACAGTGGAGGTCGGTGTCTCGACGAAATATCGGTACATTCGTATTGTTGGGGGCTAGAGGTTAATCGAAATAGAAAGCAAAAGTTTCGAATGATGGTGCGCGGCTTATATCCGAACATTGCGTTTAGAGATACGTCACGCTCGGAAACTCCGTTTTATCGAGGGCTCTGCGAACGGATAGGACAAAAGGCAGCGTGACAAAAACGGGGGAGGCGTCTTAGAAATGCAAACGAGCAGCTGGAAGCCTTGCCGCGACGGCAGAAATAAAACTGAATCCCAGGATTACATGTTGAGCCCTTCGGTCAATGTGGCTGCAACGATTGCCGTAGGGAGCGCGAGCGGTTCGACGCGACGCGACGCGACGGAGGGAAAGGATGAAAGCGCTTCTCTCGTTACGTTGAAACGATGGGAGGACAGTTAGTTTTTCAGGAAACTCTGCTCTGCTGAAAATACAGAAATGTTTCGTAAAGATTTACGATACGAGCATCGCTTCTTTCTTATTTTCGGTGAATGTTTTCGGCAGGCGTTTCTCGCGTCTCGTTATTGCGGTCAGTTTTCGCAGGGTGTCGGAAAAAGAAAGGAGCGTTTCTTGAAGTGATTCCAAGTAACTTTTTCCTTTACCGATTCGCGCCGAAACGCCTTGTTTTCCAGTTATTCGCGAGAAACACGGACCACCAATCGGAGCGCGGCTGAGAGATTTCGGGAAGGAACGCGTTCCGAAATCGTGGAATTACGAGGACGTAGGCGCGCAGACGAACCCGACGCGCGACGCGAAGTCGGAAAGCTGCTGCGTGATTGGTTGAAAATCGCAGACACGAACTCGACACGAAATCCCTACAGATAAACCTGATGCGAAATCAGAGATCCGTTGGATACGGACGAACCTGATGTGAAATCAGGGGACCGTATAGTATAGGCGTTCGGTATCTCGGTTACAGCATTCCGAGGGAACATCGTACATACATATTATGTATTCGAGGCCTAGAGCGGTTCAGACGGTATAAAAGCAACGTTCATAAATTAGCCTTAAAGTCCGATGATAGATCGCGGAGCTACTTTGGCTGAGTTATGGTTGAAATAGTCGACGCGTTAACAAAAACCGTGCTCGGATAGTTCATTAGTCACTGTGCGCTGCTGAGAGCGGTAAAATCTGCTTCATAGAGGAGAACGTTCCCGCGATGAATGGGGGAAACTGCGACGTCATGGCGCATATTAAAAATCAGCAATTTAGACTGACGACGCTCGAATGAATTAGACGAGGGAAACGCGACGCGACGCGACGCGACGCGACGCGACGCGACGCGACGAGGAAGGAGAACCGTTGGAAATACGTGATTCGGTGTTGATTCTGCGGGATTCCGGATGCACTTTGTCCGTGATAAAAACGAGAGCCGGAAACGAACAGCAGCCGAGAGAGGGAACATCTGCAAGGGAAAGGAGACGGAATTCCCCGTTGCTGTTTGGACGACTCTCTTGATTGTCGGACGTGTTTGCACGGGTGACCAACCGAATAAATGCCCAGAGGGCACCAACGGGATACGCTCAACCGAGGTCCTTCCAGATGCAACGGAACTTTCCTTGTCGATCAAACTTTCAGGACACAATATACTATATACGCGTGTAGGAGATTTTCTACACGCTAGACTATCGCTTCCGCATTTGTCGATAAAGGATTTTTGCCTGTTCGAGCACCACCACCCATTTCGCCACCGGTTCTCATAGATACGCGGGTGGACTGGACGGGTGGTGATTCCACGTATAAAAAAAAAATAAAAGTCAGAAAGAAGGAATAACATTTATTTCGTTTGACGTTTCGTTTTCGAGAAAATCGAATTTGAACATTCAACGAATACGCGCGCTGTATTACGGCGAGAAGAAAAATTTCCACCGACGGAAACCACTTTTCCGGAATAATATCATTTATTACTACGAATTTCGAAAACCACCGATCGTTATCTTGTTTATTTCGTTGGAAGAAATTCCGGAAAATAATTCCGGTTGTTGAAGTTTTGTGGATCGGAACTTCCCCTTAAGCCTTAAGCGATCGGAGGATTAGCAGCGATCGAGAGCATTTTTCAGCTTGAGAAGAAAGATAGCAGCGAAGTGGGTAAACTTGTTTAGGATTGCCGATTTTCTCGCATTCTTGCGAAATAACTCGTTCCTCGGTGGAGGATGTCGAGGGCAGGCAACATTACGAGTGACAATTCCGACTCTCAATCGAGCTAAGAGTGTCTTCCGGATTTCTTCCTTTCTTCTGCACAGGACGACTGCGATGCAACGAACTGGAATCTCGCATCCTCGAGGTCAACGAACTGTGCGTTCGAGCATTTCTGATCCTGAGAAAAGGTAAAGAAAATGAAACGGTCGCAGCAGGAACTACAGATTACATATATTTAGCTGCTCGGGAACAATAATGCAAGACATTCTCGTTTAAATGTATCACCGTCGGCCATTTTCTGCTTCGAGTGTACTACCTTTGTAGACAATAAGGAATTTCCTCTTGAAATCGCTCACTTACTTACTTACTTACTTACTTACTTACTTACTTACTTACTTACTTACTTAGCGTAGCATGGTAAGCAGAGGAAGAAAATCTCGAGAAGGTAATTAGGTCAATTTCACATGTTCCAGATTTTCCGTTCTCAAGTTTCGGCGAGATTCGATTAGTTTCGGAGTTCCGGGGCAATCATGTTTTTGGAGTTTCTGCATTGTTTTCGAAATCGAGTTTCCAGTTCTTCGATTGATTTGTTTTGTTCGATCGCAGCCTTGTTTGCTAACGACGACGGAGCTTCGGGGTGCTATCGTCGATCTCCGACACATTCTTTATATGTTTATTTATTTTTAAAATTGTTTATCGTGCCGAATAAGTTTACGCGCGGGCTCAATGTTTTTCTTTAGTTTACCAGCTTTCAAACGGTAACACTTTCATTCGGACCATTCCTATTATTGTTTTCACTTAACTTTTTTTAAACGATATAAACTGTTCAAGTTAAACTGGAAGTTGAACGATTCTCCACGCTCCGAGCATACCCGAAAAAAGGACACCAACATAAAACAAACAGCACGTTTACCGTAACTTACTCACTTTCTCTTGAACAAATTCTATTCGACTCCTCCTACCGATGCAGGGCCCACCTTCGCCATTAACGGTAATGTCGCATTTACGATTGTCGACAAGACGAGGGGGAGAGAATAGAAGAAAGCCTGATGGCAAGAAAGCTTGGATTTCCTAGCCCGAATAGCATTGTGCCCGGCTCGAAAGCCAACGTCGGCAAGAAACCTATTGTGTTATTTCAACGATTTTCGGAAGTAACTTCCGATGATTGAAATTTCCCTGCATCCTCAAAGAAACTGCACGAATATCGTTTTAATCGTCGGTAATCCAAGTTTCATTCTGAAAACTGGAAATTACATTTCCATTGTTAACCAATGGCGAACAAAAATCATTGGAACAAAGACTTTATATTGTTTTTACGGTAAGCAACATTTTATTTCGAGCAGACCTATTTACTTGTAATTAATACCTCTCTAAATAATAGATAGCCACTTTCCCCTAGAAGTCGTACAAATATTATTCGCCACTCCCTTTTCTGTCGTCAAGAACAACGAAAATATTTGCGGTGGTCAAAATAAACGTACCGTACGCGCATACATAAAAAGAAACATTTTCTCGGAGAAAAAGCGATTTCACTCAGATTCGCGTGAGAAAATCTAAATTGTCTTTGTCAGGAGAAAGCTTTCCGTTTCGTTTACCTTGGGATTTTCCTGGATATTTCTCGCCCACGTGATTTTCTCTTTGGGGAGGTCTCGAAGGAAAACAAGGTTGATTGGTATTAGAATTTGGGATCACGGGTGGTACTCAGTTTTTTTTTATAGTAATAAGTATACTCTCGTCGGATCCAATGAAATTCATATCAATAATTTCCGTAATTGTTAAATGTTAGCTACTTACAACGGAACATGGCAGGTCGTGTCAGCCAATCGTGTACGTAGGTTGCAACCGTTCCGTAAGATCTATCGCGCGAGGAGCTGTTTAATTAATACGCGTAATGTATAACAGTCGGAACGCTGTGCTATTATTCACTAAAATGCACTGGATTAAATCAGGCAGCGCACAGTGCGGTGAACGGCTGGGCGGATGTCGAACAAAATAATATTTTCTTTATTTTTAATTTGTTCGTGCTTGGTAAGAGAGAAAATTTTAAAATAGAAATAAAGGTCAGCTTCGTGTACCTTAAAACGTTATATTATTGGGATTCTAACAACCAGCTAAACCTATAGGATCTCCGTAATGTAGAGAGTAGCTTCGAAATACATATTTCGCATTGACCTGCTTCGATGAAGAACAACGTGGTTCCATGTGTTCCGCGGAATGAATATTTCGCAAAAAGTCACCGGAAAGTGCTCCACTTTGGAGCGAGCTTGGAAAAACTTCAGAGAACTGCACTTCAAGTTGAAGTCATGTAGAATTCTGTAGCCGAGACAGGCTATACATTCGCATTCCCAGTTCCATTTTATTTTCTATTACTTCACGTATTTCCATACAAAAATCCGTATTGCCTACATTTTCTTGTAACTCTTCTGGATTTTAGTAATAGTCTTCGTAGCTACAATAATTTGTTGATATTAATATTTCTTGTAATTATCAAACAATATCGTTATGAAACATTGTCGATGATACACGACACAGAATTTCTCGGAGAACTGGCAGTCGTTTCGGTATGCCTTGCTCATTTGAATCCGTCCATGTGTCAAACAAATTCCCCAAATGACGCGAAACAGTGCAACCGTAGTACATACCATACATCTTATGAAATTCAAAATCCTCGGAATAAGACGTCCGTTATCGAACGCGAGACCACTAAGGGCGATTCAATTGGTATTCGACGAAACGCTATCGCTAGACAGTCTATTATTCTTGAGGAACGGGCACGGCCGATCTCCTCTCGGCTGTACTTTATCTGCGGCATTCTTTCACCAACGATTTATTTCATTTCATTCGATCTCCGTTTACGATCGCAGGAGTGGCCTCTTTTTTTGCTTTTTTTCCCCATTGACAGACCGTCTCTCGATTCCTGTCTGCGCTCGTTGCGCTCTAACGTTCCCAAACGAACGTAGAAACGTGTCGCTTACGACAAAAAAAAAAAAAGGAAAAAAAGAAAGGACAGCCAGGAGTTATTGGAATCCGAGGGAATTATTGATTTCGGGGTGGTGGAGGAATCGTGTACGGTGTTCCGGGGAGGACGGCAACCAGATTTCAAGAGGGAGAGAATTCCTGAAATCCTTTCTACTACGTCGATTGTCTCTAGCGAAATTCGTTTCTTGTGCAATCGTTTTTAACATGGATATGTTTCAGGGCTGGGGTCATTCCAAAATCCGCGCGGCCACACCAAAAGTGTGACGCTAAAGTGTAAGAGAGAGACAAAGAGAGAGAGAGAGAGAGAGAGAGAGAGAGAGAGAGAGATCTTTGTGATCTCGCCGACCGCGTCGGACGTAGAAAAGGACAGCGCGTGTAAACACGGACCGACCGAGTCGATGACGTAGAAGCGGGAACCCCCACTACCGCGCTTCGATGACCTGTCCGGACAAGATTCGCGCTGGTCGGCTGGGTGGGGGTTTAGGGCGGGGGTCATTCCTAAATTTGTTAATATAAGTCCTGAACAAAGCCCTCGGAGAACATTTTCGTAAAGGAAAAAGTTGCTTCAAATGACTTCAGGTATTTTTTGGGGCTGGGGGTCATTCCAAAATTTGCCTGGTGGCACCAAAAGTGTGACGCTAAAACCCAACCTAAAACATGACTGTCCGGTACAGAGATATTAACCGTACAACTAATATTGCTTTGTAATAATAACAATTACCACGCACCTGCGCGTTTCCTAGTATTTTAGGAACCGCGAACGCCGTAAAGACCTCCATGCCAATTGGTGCAGAAAGAACGAGCCTCTGCGCAGAATTCGAAATTCTTTTACCGCATAAAACCGACAGTTGGATCTTTCAAGGAACGGCTCCGGAAAGTCGAATATCAAACGAGTTTATTTGCACTCGAGGAAGAATACACAGACCGCGAGAAAATAGAAGTTTCTCATATAAATTCAAAAGCTGACAAACCCCGAAATTTTCTTTTCCCGACATCGCGCGCGTTATCCCCATCGAAATCTCGGCCGTCAAAGAGCGATATTTCAGCGAGCAAATTCGCTCTAGAAGCTTACGTTTGATCTTCCCGCAGTGTACGGAGAATGTTCGGCGAATTCAAATTTTCCCGCGGCTCGAGGCAACACGCGATTTTTCCGCGTAAAGCAACGGCCGAAGCAACGTTGCGCGTTGCTTGAAAAATAGTCGTTGAATCTGGCCCGTCGCGCGTCGGATTTGATACAGCAGCGGAATAATTCGACGAACAAGCTGAACTCGTCGGAAGACAATGGAAATGTTACAGGAAGCTCTCTGGCTGTACGATTGTAATTATGCGAAGCTTCTGACTCCTATGGGGAGTTGGGAAATGAGGCCACCACAAGCGAATGAAGTTTAGTCTCCGAATTGGCAAACAAGAAGAAACGGGAGGAGCGAAAAAAGAAACGCTGGGAAACAACGGAAACAACTTTTCTTACATTTAGAAACTCTTTTTCCTTTTTGTTGCGTTCCATTATGTGTTGGTTCTTACTTATCCGCCATTAATATTAATGAATTGATTTACATCGGTACGAACCGTAAGATTTCCACGTTCGGTTAGCTGCCCCCTATAAACATTCGATCTATATTTGAAAATTTATTGAAAACGGGTTCTTACAGTTTCTCGTATCGCAAACACACACCGTGTGTATAACATTAAAAATGTTTTCGATATTTGGTAAGAAAGGAATTTAGGGAGCGTCGATTTTGGCAAGTATCGCGCACTCGATGCGCAATCCGAAGAGGGATACGTAAGTACCAGAGCCAGCGCAGCGGCGCGGCGAACAAAATTTTCTTCTCGACCCATTGGCCGATCGTTCGCGCACAATGATACGCGAACAAATATAAGCTCACCGCGAATAGTCGACTTTTATATTCACCTGTCGTCGTCTGGCCGATCTGCCAGTATTTTCCTGTCGTTGATCCTCCTGGCCGTTGCATTTTTCATGGGATAACATATCGCGCGGAAATCCAGTCGAATCACGACTGAAGTTCTCCGGTTGACCGGACACGTAGCAGAAATATCCCGACACCGTCACCGTCGTTCAACCGCACCTGTCCACGGAATCGACGTTCCTGCCTGTTGTGATTATTTTTTCTTTTTTTTCGAGCGAGCGCCACTCCGTTAGGAAAACCTGCCATAAATGTATCTTACTCAACACTTTCATCGAACTATCCCAGCAGTCGCCTGATAGTTTAGCAAAATCCAAACGTTTCTATCGCGTTCAATGTCGCGTTCACCACAGGCAATCGATATTGTCCCACATAACTTGAGCAGCTTCGATACCTCGCTGGTTTTTCAAAACACGTTTTCGTTCAAAGGGAAACATTTTTCTGGACGAGGCGCCGCGCCGCGCCGCGCCGCGCCGCGCCGTAGCTTTTGACTGTACCGAAACTAAATGAATTTGTTTGTTTGCGTACGTTTCTCGCACTGTCGATACAATAATCGATAAAACTTTTTAACGATTAAACCGATTAACCGCTTTTGCCATAAATGTTGCCTCGCTGTTGCAGGAAGCAAGTACCGCCTCGAGTTTTTGCAACTCGATTATTCAACGTCGATTAGCCCACACATAAATTCGCACCTGCTAGCCTAGCGGATGCTGTTAAAGGAGGATATTTCGCACGCTACGCAGATTGTACGTGTTCCAACTTTACCGCACACGACACGTGTGATTTAGTGTCTTGAAATTGCAGAAAATTAGGTAATTTGTAACACACGATCAACAACGTGTCTCTCGGCAAGAACCGTTAACTGCTGGCCCATTAGCAGACCGGTCGTTAATATCTTAAGAGTCGCGAGACTTAAAATCCCTAAATCTACAGTACCTACATACAGGGTGTCCCAAAACGACTGCGTAAGCGGGAAATGGGAGGTTCCTTGGGTCATTTGAAGCAACATTTTTCTTAACAAAAATGGCGTCCGCGGCTTTGTTTAGGAGTTATTAACGAAAAACACGGACCAATCAGAACGCGACCTAGACACGCTCGCTGGCACATTCAGCGCGGCGAACCGGCAGCTAGGTCGCGCTCTGATTGGTCCGTGTTTTTCGTTAATAACTCCTAAACAAAGCCGCGGACGCCATTTTTGTTAAGGAAAATGTTGCTTCAAATGACCCAAGGAACCTCCCATTTCCCGCTTACGCAGTCGTTTTGGGACACCCTGTATAGTATGTACAGAGACATTGCTAAAAAGCTACTCGAAGAAAGAAACTAGCCGAGAGAACTAGACACGCAACAGGGACCCGTTACAGGAAGGGCGAAGCCATTTTACAATCCACCGGACGAGTGACACGCGAAATCTTTCGGTGTTCACGAACCGCAACGTCCAACTTTCCCCGTCGTTTGTTCCTGAGTGACAAATCGTTGGATTACAGCCTCTCTCTCTCTCTCTCTCTCTCTCTCTCTCTCTCTCTCTCTCTCTCTCTCTCTCTCTCTCTCTCTCTCTCTCTCTCTCTCTCTCTCTCTCTCTCTCTCTCTCTCTCTCTCTCTCTCTCTCTCTCTCCTCCAATTTTCGCTCTCGTTGGGGAACATAGGTAACCGAGAGACTCCCCCTCGAAGATCGCGGGCTGGCTTTTCGCGCGAAACTACCTCAAACATTCGTGCATGCAAATTTTCGCCACTCGCGCGAGCGTCTAGCGTCTCTAACCGACGACCGGTGAACATGCATTAAGCATCGCTCCAGTAAAACGTTGCGCACACGCGGATACATTTGCTGAAGCGTCAGCGTTTCTAATGGGTTCGCCTAACGCCCGCGTAATGTAAAAAGCACGTTTTTTTCAGGTGTCTTAAAATAAAAATATTACTGAAAATGATGTGAAAAAAAATCTTTACCAAAAAGATTGCTCGTACATTATGTAGATTGTCGCGTATGAAATGCCCGACTTTTTTTCTGAATAACATTCGTCAAACATTTTCATTACAAATTTATTAATCAATCTACCCCGTCGATCAATTTCAACGCAGTATTTCGGAAACGTTTAACCATTTGATTTTCAATGCTAACCCGTATATGTAATATACTGTGAGATTTGCGATCGCTGTAGTAAAGCTCAACGCGTTTTAAGCTTTAGAATATCAGACCCGGCACGTATGCACAGCCGGTGCATACAAGAAACGACTGTGAAATCTGCAATAATCACAACTTTACTGCCAAAATTTAATAATAACGCGAATCACCCTCGTGCGAAATGCTACGATATTAGAAAACTGTGGTGTTACTACCTATACATATCTATACGATATAAACGACGCGAATCAATTCTATTATTGTTATAAAGTGTAATCGATGATGCGAGATATTCTCTCGAGTCAATAGTATTATACGCGTGATGTTAATATTATGCGGTTTTTAAGAGTCGCGTTATACTGTCCTTTATACTACTACTACATTCTGTATTCCGTTAAACATGCTAATATCCTCTGTTGCATATTTCAAGCAGCTTTGGATATGGGCGTTTAACACGAAACTTGGCATACACGGAGATAATGTAGCTAAACGAACCGTAAAACATTTCTGTACCATCATCCTTGGTCATTTTAATTAATTACGACTTCATGCATAAAAATTTCAACTTCGCTAGAACTAATGCTTTTTCCACCTTCCATTGCAGGACCTAACGAACGAACGAACGAACGAACGTACAAAATCTGATTCGCTCGTTGTCCCGACAGCATTAATTTTATTGAAAAATCACGGTGTTCGTCGACGCTCGGTTAATTAGTTAATTTCGAATGCAAGCGACCGAAGAGAACTCGTAATCGAGTTCCGTCTTCGAAAGTACCCAATTTTGATAAACCATTTTCTCTCGAAACACGGATGCAATTTTAATCAAATTTTTATCAACATTGCGCGCCTCGCGATTCTACTTCAGAAATTGAACGCATTGTTCTTTTATAAACATTCTAAATTAAAATTCTTTTTGTTCGCGTGCCTCTTTCGTACGGAAGTGAACACTATTATTTAATTGCTTCACCGTGCACGTTCAGCAACTTGTTAGGAGCGGCTGTAAAAAAAGTTTCATTCGGATCGCGCTTTTAGATGTAGAGGGAAGTGGGTTAAAATGGGCGAATAAAATCGATTTAGCAGAAGAGCCATTTTTACTACATCGATTTATTTCTATTTTCGGCTATAGAACTAAGTGGCATTTAAAACTAGAAAGACTGACTGCTTTTAGGCAATATAGGTATAACACACATATATATATACCGGAAATGAAGGAGGGGGGGGGGGGGGGGAGGTAACTGCAATTATTAATAAACGCATTTATATGTTGTACAAAAAGTCACAAAATTCTAAGAAATTGTGTCATTATATACATAATTGTTTTTCTAATTGAAATTAAAAAGCAGTCAAAATGACTTCCTTGGGCAATCTAGTGTTAAACATTAATCAAAAGTAGAAGGACACAAGCAAAAAGTGTAATTGCGAAACGTAATCCGAAAAGAAAATTACTAAATTACTTATATCGTCGAATAAAATATAATTTATTTGAATCGTATTTAAAGTACATTTTAAAGGTCCACGGAACGGTTAAAAATGCGAATTTCCAGAGAAACGTGCGATCGATTGTGGAAGAAAGCGAAGTAAGAAATCGTAAGGGATCCGTAAGAGAGAGGGGGGAGGTAAGGACACGGTGCAGATTTTCGGCACATTTCCGGCGTCACGGACAGCTTTTGATGTTCTTTGTAACAACGCTTGCAAAGAATACATTTCGCGCAGAGGACAGTTAAGCGTGTCCTGAGCTCCGCAAAGCCAACGGGCTTAAGTCGATATTTCTAGTTGAAATACAGCGAAGAGGCGGATGGTTCGACGGCATCGAGACTTTAAGAACCTTGGCTTCCGCTGTTTTATTCGGCCAAGTATTTTTCGTGTTATCTACATATTACCGTCTTCCTGTCTGTTTGCTCAACGATAACGATTGGTGTTGCGATCCCGCGAATAATTTCGCTCGTGTGTTCGCGCAGTTGTACGGGCTTTTCACTTCCTTTCTATTCTTTTCTTTTCTTTTCTTTTCTGTAGGATTGAAACGCAAGAGCGCCTCGCCGCGCCGCGGGGCGAACCGTATTTCACGTAGACGGAATGTAATCTCGACATTCGGCATGCAAAATATGAGAAGCATCCGATAAAAAGAATGAGAACGACAGAGTAATAAAAGTGGCACGCACGTAACCCAGCTGATTCCGAACGAAAACGTGCGAAAGTCGCGAAAAATGTTCCACCAACATTTTTGTTTTTTTATTCCTACACCCGCCGAAACGTTAAACCGAATTTTACGGGCGTAACAGAAAATCCGGTACGCGCAAGATATGCTGCTCGGAATTAATTAACGAAAACCGTTAAAATCTTCTGTCGGCCATGTGTCGCCGGAATTTCCGGTGCTGCCGGATTTTCATACGATTTATCGCGAAAACAAATATTAGGTTTTCCGAAAAATGCAATGCGAACTTTTACGAAATCTGAGCAAACAGGCTTCCTATACATATGTATATTTGTGAATTTATTACTTCGCTGCACCAGCACTGTTTTTGTTCAAGGCATGGATAATAAAATATAACAAGTAGACTGCTAATGGATCTTTCCGCGAAAGAAGAATAAGGAAATCGTATCGAGTATTTACCGTAAGACTTTTCGCTGTGAATAAAAAGACACTCGAATTGCTCGGACGAGAAAGATCGTAGCGCGATAGCGTAGTAGGTGACAAAGCAGATAGGTCGCCCTTTGAAGCGCGAGAGGCAAAGGCGGTATTGCGCTTATCGTTTCAGTCAACGGAAAGAAGAGAAAGGAAAGGTGAAGCGGAACAGAGAGGCAGTTGCCGGAAATCGGAAATCGCAACGAATCGGAAAACACTGACACGCCTCGCCACCTTTCCGTCGAGGACACGGCTTGTCCAATGAACAACGGCGTTGCTCCGTGTGTACGAGAACAGAGAAAAAAACGGCGAACAGCTGGCAGCTGGCAGTCCGACGATAACACGAAAAACGACAAAAACTTCTCGGCACGGAAGGAGACTGCGACGAATAAATAATTGTTGATCAAAAGCCGACGGAAAACGCTTATGCGCGCGGACACTGGGAATTACGATGCACGGTCGAAGCGATTCCTTTTTAATTACTTAGAAAAATTCGAACAACGTTCGCAAGTTCGAAACTTTTCACTTTCGTACCTAAAATTGTTCGTGCAACCCTCCATGGACTGCTGCGCGTACACAACAAACTTTTAATTTGGAAACTTGTAGTCTAATAAAGAACAGTGGACTGCGAGCCGAAGTTTCTTCCCTGGCAGATTTCATACGTCGCGTCGCGTCGCGTCGCGTCGCGTCGCGTCGCGTCGCGTCGAGAAAAATGGAATAAGGAAGAGCGACCTACTAAAAATCGTTCGTGCCTGTAACTTATATGTATGTGCATACATAATATGTACAAGACGATGCTGCGACCTAACGTCGATGTGAAATTTCTCGGATAGAAAATTCATTCGTCGCGCGTCGGATCTTTTATTTTCGCGAGATCGCTTCTTGAAAAATCTTCAAGCATGTACGTATGTACATTGCCAATTTTAAACAGAGGATAACTTTTCTAACGTTGTAAGTACGTTCGCGTGTTTTAGGAAGTTGTTATCGAGAAATATTGTGATGTATTCCGGCATCGGTCGGAGACCTTGTTCCAGTAAATTCTTTGTAGGATAAACCAGGATCGGTGAACCGTGTGTCACCGACTCTACAAAGTAACTCGCGGCAAAAGGGTCGAAACGATCTAGGTAGGCATTAATCGAACGATTATGAAAAACGACGGGATGACTTTCCTCGGATGTTCGAGTGCCGTGGAAACTGTTCTACTAAATATCGAATTTCTTGGCCGGATAGGTCCATAGATTCCCTGCGGCCTTCATTAGAGAAGTTTGGCCGTTGTTCGTCGTTATTTAATTTGTCTTAAATCAGAAGGGGTCACGAAGTTAGCGTCGTCGCCCTGGAGTCTGTTCGGTCGGTGCCGTGCAGTTCCCGAGCTCCATGGTTCTTGCTGTCGCGTGAAAAAGGCCGGCTAAACCCGACGGACGTCGTCAAGGTGGGTGAAAATTGCCGTGTAACCTGGCAAACTCGATGCGCATTATTGGCGAATCGCCAAATTTCTTCTCGGCTACACAAAATCATCCGATCCGCGATCCCGTTTGCTCGGGGAACCTGGTTTTTCTCTTCTTTTGCGCGACATTATTTCGTTACGAGACTCGCCCGGCTTTGTACCCGGGCAAACTTTCGTTGAATATTATTAGAAGAGAAGAGCTTCATCCGCACAGCTTTTTATTACTCACTTTCCAGATAGAACTTTTTCCATCGTGCCCTTTGTCCGATGCTTAATTAAACCGCTAACAAAAAGATTCGAATGGTTCAAACAGACACTCGCCTATTGTAATTTAATGTGAAAATATAATCTGCTTCTTTTATAATTTTGTCAATAGAATCGTCAACATATTTGTCGAATACATCGAATAATATCAAAATCATCTAGTACTACTCCTGGCAGAAGCGAGTTAACGATACTTGAGAAAACTATTATCGAAATAACGAGAATTCCACTTTCAATTTTTTTTTTATACACGACCAACTCGACTGTACAGAATTTTCTGCATTATACTATAGAGACCGCGGAAAACGAAACGAAACGAAACGAAACGAAACGATGCGGCGAGACGGAAATTATCCCGTCCGAGGATCTTCGCGAGCGGTTTCTCGTGTTCGGGTGTTGGGGAATTCGCCTTTTATCCGACCAAAAGTAAAACAGCTGGTTCTGAAGGATTATTCGAAGAAAAATGGTGTAGAGAAGCGCAAGAAGAGGAGAGAGACTCGATCGGAGCGGCCAGGCACTTATCAGAAAAAGGTGGCAGCGACATCATCGACCGGCTTCTTACCTGTCAACGATACGAAACTTCTCGATGTCGTCCAGAGAACTTCCGCCAGGAATTATCCCAACGGTATCGAGAACTTTTTCCCGGCCTCCATTTTCTGCTCTAAGGACTCCAGCAACATCGTTACTTCCGTCAACGCTGCAACTTCAGCCGGTCCGGTCGGCCCCAATTCTTTTCTGCACTTGTTAAAACATTTGTGCAGGGAAATCATGCCTGTGAACTTTGATCGTAAAGGGCATCTTGCCGTAAAATTAGAGGGCATCGTCGCGTCGCGTCGCGTCGTTCAGGCGTTTTCTTGGATGGATGGCGCGCGATTAAAGGAACTATGTATTCTTGAATTGCAAAACAAGCACCTTCCTCTTTTGTATTACTTACGCAATTCTAATATGTATATCATAGAACACCCGAACGTTATTCATAATTTTCCTAACACGTCGACTGCCAACTTAGCGACCGCAAAAATTTGGTAAAATCAAACTAATTCGTTCGATAAATAAAAAACTGAAAAGTCGAGATTTATGGAGTTTCAAGTACTTCTACTTTCTCTATCCTTTTACAGTCCTGTCACGGATCAGAAGCAAATTTAACAGGCTCTCACCTACCGGTCACTTAAATAGCTCGTCGACAATGAAACTAATTAACGTGGATCGCTGATCTAGCGTAATCGCATTGTTCGAAACGTTAAATCACCGACAAGATTGTCAATCAGCGGCGGTGTCGTTTTAATCTGTCTTTTTATAGGGCCGCGGGACCGTAAACCGATGAAATCGCATCGATCGATGCTTGAAGAACCTAGGAATTCATGTCGCACCGATCTCAATGCTGTTATACTGGCCCGCGCTGTACATTTCGATGCACGTATATCGACAGATGCGACAGGGGGCGGAGTAGCGCGACGGTTATCTCATCGGCGAATCGAGCCAAGAGGCCAAGGTTAGCTTTATTTCGAACACGGCCGCCAGCTTCTGGTATCGTGCCCGCACCGCGCCGCGCCGATGCAATGGTCCGGCTCGGCCGGTCCCATTTCCGCCAACGTCGCGTTCGTTCCATTCCCAACACAGCGGAAAAAATGCAAACCGAGCTCATCCTCCACGACTATTAACCCCCTAACCGCAAATCACCGATCGGGCTTCGCATTTTTCCGAGTCTTTACCCGACCAATCTAAACGCAAATCCACGGACGGTAATCCAGTGGACTTCGAACTTCTCAATTCGATTTTAACATTTTCATACTTTACACTTTACATCCACCAATTCTATTTTATTCGCAATTTTCTGCACTTTAAAGAAATATGTAGGGTAACTGCACCAGTGAATAAACACGGGCACCGGTAAATTAACGATTTGTATTTTTTGCTTTTCCATCATTGTTCAATTACTAGAATGTAGTGTTCATTGACTGGTATTTTTTATATTTTTTATTTAACGTTTAATAAAGACAAATAATAATAATTTCATTTTATTTGTGTTAATTTATTTTTGACAAATCAAGTATAGGGAGCCATTTGGCATATATGAGATTCCTTTAATTCACCTTTTTTTTTTATTTAAATAAAATATCTTCCTGAACAATTTCTTAAATGTTCATTCACTGGTGCAGTTACCCTATCCGATGGTAACTAAAACCGAGTATGTACAGGGTGCCAAGAAATTATACATACATACTATATGTATACATGATGTATGTATTACGAACGATGAAATATGCGTCGTCCCATGTAGGACAACGGTTCCGAGTTTGCTCTTTAACCAACTATTAACTTTCCCTCGATGGACGGTAAAGTTAAATGTGTTGAATCGAATTCGAGACGAAATCAAACAGACAATTACCGCAGCCAAACCGATGGGTTTCCTTTATACGGACCACCGTTGCTACGTGCCTACATTCGGAAACATTATGGGCTAATAGTTTAGTTAAACTCGTTAATTGGTCCAGGAGCTGTGTTATGTTTCGGGTTTAACGGGACGTTCAAACTTGAAACTGAAGAACTTTGCAAATCTACCACGCGTTAAACAAATTAATTGTCCAATTATATTCGAATGCTCGCGTTGACCCGTTCAGTTCGGATAATCGAGGTTCTATTGTACCAATTGCAAGTTCAGTTTTAACGTTATAAATTTGATTTGGTTGGCTCGGGACAGACAGCTACTGTCCTCTAATGGTTTTGTTCTACTTGTCGGACTAGAAAGAGCCATGCTGTCACCCATTCAACTGTAAATTCGTTTTATACATATGTATACATATGTATGTATACGTCTCACCGGAGATAGTCCGTCTTGGCGCTTCTCTTGGCCGACTAGAAGCGACTCGTGTCCCTCTCGTCCAAGTTTGGTGACCTCGGTGTTCCATTGGTTCGCCTACAGAGATCCGGAGCCCTATCAATCGCGTCATGCTTGACCGATGAAGCGAGCCCTAACACGTTCGTTACCGGTATTTCGCCGGTTCTAGTTATTACAGTTTCAGGATTTAACCCTTTGCACTCGGAGCTATTTAACTCCGAGAAAATTAATAAACATTTCTTCCGACCTACAATAATTCCATTCTATATGATTTTTTTTTATCTTATGGATATGAAATTGATATAACACCTCGTACAATACTTAAATGTTCAGTAATCGATTAGCTACCAACAACTTATTTAATGATGTAAACAATATTTTGAATAATAGCACAGCAATTCTTGCGGTGACTCTGAGTCGCCGCTCGAGTGCTAAGGGTTAATGTAAGAAAAGCGATCGAAATATACTATACATATTTGGAAATTGTTGGAGGATCCAGAGAACGTCCGGTTCGTCGTCGTTCGATCGATTTAGGGACGCAGCAATTACACCAGATATTCCGGTGAAATCGCATCGAGCACTACGACGCGACGCGACGGTATGTCTCAAAGCACGAGGACCACAAACACACCGCATTTATGTATACTTACGCTTACGCGTTCAGCAATTTAGCTTCACCACTTTAACGGACATCTCCATAATTCATGCGGTTGCGAAACATTCCTAATGATCTTCTGGACCTCTGCTTCCGCGCGCGCGGTAAACTTTCGACCGGTCTGAAACGCAACGATGCCAGTGAACGGCCAGAAAACAGTGAAACGCGTTGCAAGCGAATCTCGCAAATTCAATGAAACCAATTGGCAGTATAGAAACGCGTTATCGATCGGTGTACATTCTGCGAACGAACGTATTTTCCACGGAGTTTCCGTTTTACATTGTCTCGAGAACAAATCGTGTCGGACGTGTTTTTTTTTTTCATTCGTTTTTGCATTTGATAACGGTTCTTAATCGATTGTGGCACTCTCGCTACTTCGCGATTGTACGTTCCGGATTTAATAAAGACCGCAGCGAAGGAAGAGAGGCTCGTTTGCGCCATTGTTGCCAGCGGGTACACTTCGGGTTTCAGTCATCGTTTTTCAGCCCTCGTCCCACCCCCATTCCCTGGTGCTCCGTTCACGCTTCTTTCACACGATTCACCTAAAAGCGTCTTCCAACTCGGGACAAAAGTGAGATCGCTATTTTTCGAGTAATAAAGCACACGCGCGGTACCGCCTCGACTGTATATGTATGTATGTACCATACATTCCACGCGTCCACTCTTGGCGAAGATACATCGCCAAGGGAAGCTGTTACATCATATATTTACGCCGTCCACGCGCTGACAATGTAATCTATTCGGTTGTACAATACCCTCCGCAAAATTAGAAGCTCCCCTTTCCATTCGCGTTTCTGTTATTATATCGTTGCGAATTTCTGCGTTGCTTCGCGTTGCGCGTTTCAACGAAACATTCTATTTACGGAAACAACCTCTCGCAACCACCTAATCATGCAAATACAAAAAGAAGCTTATCGTATTCGGAACATCGAACAGTCCAAATTACTCCCATCGAAACATTTCAAAATACGGTAGATTCGCGTTCGTCGGGTGAAATTTTAGCGTGTACCATTTAATCCATTTTAACGTTTATTTTCTACAAATTGTCTCCGAACGTTTTGCTAGCTGGTGAATTCCATTATTATAGAAATTGCCTAGTTTTTCTTCGAGGAGGATCTTGATATATCCGAAAATCGAGCAGGAATGTTTGCAATCAACTAATACATGCATGATGCAGCCGATAGCATCGTATACGCAAAAGCTGATTCCTCGCGAAGCTATATACGCTATACACCGAAAGCGTTACATAAAATTTTTTCACCCGAAGTTTCGTTTTTGAGAAAATCGCGCGTTTAAAAATTCAACGGGCACACGTGCCTCTGAACAGAAATTGGCTGACGTGTCCATGCATAATTTACCGTTCCTCCTTCTCGCAAATATTAGGCTCTGTAATAAATTCATTCTCGTCGACGACCACGGTGGGATATGTGGATTCAAAAAACGATAAAAAAACGTTTTGTGACGGAAATCATGTATGCAAAGGTGGTCTACGACGTCTACGAAGTCTACGAATCCAAGAGAATTTGTAAATGTAAAAAGATTTTGTAAAATATAATTTTCTCATACAGCACAGGAATTAGTTTTGTATTTTTCAAACTGATCATCGGATTGATCATCGATTTGTTTAGCCTGTATAATGCCTCGAGAAAGTATCTTTTTTCTTTTAATGATAATTAAGTACTATTAGGACATTATTAGGAGATCTCCTATTATTCCAGTAATTGCTGATCCGATTAAGCAATGGCACTACACCGATACAATTGCAAACAGTATACAATGTGGAATGCGATTAGATACGAGAAGCATGAAATTTGCGCATTATCTACGATGCTGGAATATCTGCACGATTGTAACATTCTTCGTATATGTACAAAGTTTTCGATATGGATTAATGTCTTCTGTAATTGGTATGCACGATTAATTTTATCTTAACTATGAACATTTCGGTAAACGTTGGGAATACGATAAAATAAGTCGTTAATCGTGGTTTTAGTATAGTATTTATATTGGTTTACTGTAAATACTTAAATGTTCTATTAATAATAAACATTCGCTATATTTTTTTTTTCTTATATTCTGGAATTTTCGATGTAAATTAATTGGCGACAAGTAACGTTGCAATACATTTTTATAAAGTACCGAGGCCATCAATTTTTTTTTAACTGTACATGTTCATCTTCGTCCATAAAATACTCCCTCCGAAGTGTACTTCTTATGAAACCTTTTGTGAAAAAGAACTTTTACGATGTCCATAGCCGTGGGGGGTTTTGTATTAATATAGAGATATGTATATATTTACCGCTTTTTCCATCCCTCCGCCTCTTTAAATGAAAGACTGCACAATATACAGTTAAGTTAATAACGTTCTTGTTTGGCTTGGAAAGGAAATACGAAACCTCGTAACCGTGAAGTCAAAGATTGCGAATATGCTCGTATTCCGCGCGTTTGAACAGCATTTTTAATATTTACGAAATCCTCTTGTACCTGACTACACTGTCTGGATGCAAATAACAATTGCGATGCACACGATGTGTTCAGATATCTTTATTACATTATTACGTCGGTCAGCTCATACATATGTATATATTGTACGGAACATTAATTAATAATATAAATAATACTAAAAACTTCGCGCGCTCATTTTTATCGTAAATGCAGAAAATTTGCAATCTAATCCTCGCATTTCCCGTAGATTTCTAATAAAATTTGATATGCCTAATAGATTTTCAAGGTTCTGTCGTTCACAGTGTCAATCGATTTGGTCAACGAACAGCTTAAGTGATAAAATGATGGAGTAGGGTGTATTTAGGTCGTAGATAGTCGCAAAGTTTCACGGTAAACGATTTTTCATGGAGGGGAAATTAGGACCGGCGTCGTCGTTTGCTCTAACATTATATATCAGCGACGAAAGTTTCACGGTACCGCGTCGACAGTGGAATAAGAATCGGTCGGGAAGCTGCAGACTATTTTTCTCGAGGTAATTCGCCGCGCGTATTACTTACGGAAAGTATCCGTTAAATTGATCAACGACTGGGGCCACGGTAACGTTACGGCCTCCTCGGTAATTCGGCGCATTCCTCGCGAGTGATTCGCCAACTTGCGTCATTCGTCATGGCTACTAACGGACGACGGTCGACGGGCAACGGTCCGAAAAGCGGTTCCAACATAAAAGCACCGGCTACGTATCTTGACACCGGATATCTTGCGAATGATTTATTCGAATCGCACTTTAATTTAGGTCGCCGCGAGCTGTCTGTGCAGTTGTCCGTGCTCTCAACTTTCATAGATATAAAAACGATGCGAGAAGCTTTTACTAAAAGAGAACGAGAGAGTGAAAGAGACAGAGAGAGAGAGAGAGAGAGAGAGAGAGAGGGGGGGGGGGGGGAATGAGAAAATGTTATTCCGTTTTTATATAAAAATACCGCTATCATTCTCCGCAATATTTTTGCTTTTAAGACCTGCCATTGTTGTATATGTATACCGGAAAATGAAATATTTCTTATTTTATTTATTTAATATTTTTAATTTTTGATCAACGATAAACAAGTAGCAGACGACGATTACTAATCAGCCAAGTGGTATACAACCACCGTTTCGCGAACAAGTAGTATAGGACTACCACTCGGTAGGCAAGTAGTATAGAACAACTACTTTGCAGGCGAGTAGCATAGAACTAGCACTTGGCAGGCAAGTAGCATAGAACTACCACTTTGCATCCAAGTAGTATAGGTCCGCCGCTTTGTAGGCAAGTATTATAGGTCCGCCGCTTTGTAGGCAAGCAGTATAGGAGAGGCATTGTTCGGAATGGCAGTAATGGAACGTCTAATGCACAGGTAAATGGAGAATAAGGGTGTTAAGAGAAGCGGTACCGGTTAACCAAATAGACATTCCGAGGTTTCAGACAAACCGATGGTTAAGCGCCACAGTACAATTGTTTGGTGCTCCTAAGAAAGTAATACGTACAAATGCATTTAAAGTTTGTTACTTTTTTTATCAAGATTTTTTACGATGTCGCGCATTGTACCGTTCAATGTACTCTTCAACGTTTCCTACGCGTGTACCCTATGGTATGTATTTAAATACATGAATACGAAATGTGGAAAGTGGAAATGAAAAGCAACAGTACTTATTCTCAGATTTACGAGACGCGGCACTAGCCACGTTAATTATCCAGCGAAATTTTCATGCTCTGGATGTGTATCTTAAAAATGTGAGAAAATCGCTCACGAGCATTTAACGAGGTTACTCCGCGAACGCTTTAGACGTTTCCATTGGTATTATTAAAATTCTATGCGCATATTATTCTTCCCAACGCAATTTCTCTTACCGTCGCATTATGCGACGAATCGCTGGTAACGATATGCAAAGTAGACGGTGCTTATTTTGTCGGACCGGCGCGACGCGGCGCGACGCGGCGCGACGCGCCGTTATCGCGGGTCCCTCATCGAATTTATGGAGGCCGCGTCCGAATACAAGACCAATCGTTACGATTTTCCTTTGAAAACATTCATTCCTGTCGATACATACATTACATCGCTGGCACAGAAAGTAATAACAATTTGAACCTTTCGGCCCGACGCGACGCGACGCGACGCGACGCGACGCGACGATACGTCTATTAGCGTTGATTTCTCGCGTGTATGCAAACCATGCCATGCTCAATCCGAATTATCCAGGCAATAATAATGTCGCCCGCGACGATTCATTATTCGTTTATTCATCGTAACTCCGATAACAGCTTCCGTATTTGCGACATAAAAATCTGTAAGAGTCGTCCACTGGTTATCGAAACGCAAAATTGGTGTTGCACGGCATAATTACAGCTATTTTTTCGCCTTGAACACGGTGGCCGGTAACGAATCGCGTTGGATCACTACTTTTTCCACGTCTACAAAAACTGCAACTGCACTGCAAACGCGAATGAAAATTTGTGTCAAGTACCGCGATCGAGTCCCGAGCGAACGCATTTATAAAAAAGTGCCAGATTTTCGTCGTTTAATTTTTTTTCGTGGCAATAACACTAAATTTTCGATTCCAACATACGATCGTTTCGTATAGCACACAGAATTACGAGAGATTGTTGAAAAGAGCGAGGAAAATACTATCGAAGTAAAGTTTCTATTTGTTGAAAAGAAAATGCGCGCGTCGCTTTCTTACGAAAAATCCTGTGGAAGTTGCGAGCTGGGTTAACGGTAAAGCGTTCGAATACTTTGGCGAAGCGGGTGTAATTCCGAACGATTCGAAGCGTCAAAGGAAATCGAACATTCCTCTCTGGTGCATCGAAAGTTGTCGAAAAAGTTTCATTCCACGTGTCGCAACGACAACGTCGAGTTCGGCGTCGTAATTGTATGCGAAACTCTCCGGAGCGCGAGCGAGCGGTCAGAAAGGCGGAACTTTCGTTGGAACTTTCCACTGTGTAGTTACGTTACCGCGCGTCGCGTCGCGTCGCGTCGCGAATGCTTTGAGAACATAATCGATACACCGAACCGTATAGAGTATAGATCCTCTTACACTGTCTTTTGTTTACGGGAGACGCGGTATACATCTATCGAGATACAGTATCGAGCAAAAGTCTACACGCGACAAACCGCTTGGTTGTCTCGTAAAAATTAAGATAATATTAAACTTCGAGAAGCGTGGCGATAAGCTGACTGAAAATACGAACATCGGATAGAACACGGTATTTTTATGGCTGACAACCACATTCCTAGCCGAATTGCACGACTTTCTTTTTCCAGATCGTATTGCACGCGCTAGAGAGTGCGAGCGACGAGTTATGGCTCCATCAAAAACACAGAAATCTAAATAATTTTTCAGAATTTCTGCACCGATCGGCACGATCTCGTATATAGAAATTCGGGCAGGTCTGTGAAAATTGTTAATCGTTAAACATAACGTAAAATATAGAGAAATTGCAATTCGTTGCAAATCTCTTGAAATGTGGATCAATTTTATCGAATATTACTGTTCGCGAAATATTTTTGTACGGTTTCGGATTTTCTGCGAAATATCGATGAAAGCCAAACAACAAAATATTTCTGAACCGAAAAACATGTTGTGCAAGGCGCGTGGTGGCGCGGCGCGGCGCGGCACGGCGCGGCGCGGCGCGGCACGGCGCGGCGCGGCGTGGCTTCTCGAGCACACTCGTGCGAATGCAGTTCTCATGCTCGGCTCTGTAGGGATACTTGATCTTTTTTCTCTTCTTGTCGTTCCGAGAGCGATAATATACCAGGAACGACGTGTTATGTAATATTGTATATAATTCATATAATAACGCATCGACAAACATTCTTTTCGTCTACGTTATTTTACAATGGAGATTTCCGAAAATTTTATTCATTTTTCCTCGCATTAGCAAAATACCGGAGACACAATACAAATATTGTATTAGAATATTCGTGAAACTGGTTATCGATAATTTGGCAGCACGGTCAAAGTTCATCCGCGAGGAATGACAAAGTTCGGCAGAGGTAAACTTCCATCGTTGCCCGGAGGCGTTCGTTAGCGACAAGGATAATCGGTTTACCGCAGGGCTTATTCTTTAAATTCTGTTCCTCTCTGGATCGGTATTTCTTCGACTAATTTATTCGCGATACGTTTACCAAACGGAGCCATTACAAAACGCATTGTCGATGCGATGGGTAATAAGTGTAACTCGTTCGCTCGGACTGGAAAAAAGAAAGACAAGAAAAATAAGTAAGTGATGGACCGATCTTAATTGATGGACCGATATACGACCCCCATTAATTTACTAAGAAATAAGATAGATATATTTTATGGCACACGATCGTTTTAAAAATAAGGATTTCAAATACATTCAAAGGGTGGACTTTTTGGACGCGCCGCGCCCCGTATACATACAACAGCTCGCGACGGCACAAAGAAATTTGAAAAAGTTTCCAAGATGATCCGCTGTGTACGAAAACGAAGAAACTGGATTCAGGAAGAAACGTGGAGAGAATAGTGTGACGGATGGATGAACTGGCAACGGGGTGAATAAACGAAGAAGCCTTGTACCGGTAGAGGAGACTTTCGATCGAGCGAATAGAGCAGGCCTTTCGTGATTTCCCAACTGGAAGGAGATCAGGAAGTGCTGGCAGAGTTTCTAGCTGCCTTTGACGAAAAGCTAAGTAACAAATCGTTTGAGCGGCGTAGAAATCACAGATTGGGAAACCAGTCTCCCCCGGAACTCTGCTCTCGAAAACGTTTAATACACGTAGAATCTGGATTTTTCGTTGCGAACATTTCTAAGAGGGAAATCGCTGATCTCCTGCAATTCGCAGAAAATATTCCTCTTCCATCGAGTCCGAAGAAGACAATGAAAAAGCGAGAGACAGATTTTATAAAACGCTTACGCGAAGAAAAACATTTTCTCTAGGTTCCATTATAAAATGCCTGCGCTTCTTACGTTGATTTACGATGATCAAGATAAAACGCTCTTTCTGTACCTTTGTTTTCCTTTTCCAGGAAATATTAGTCTTTTGCTCGAGCTATTATTTCCGAAGTATGGTTTATCCTCGCATGGCGTACATGCTGTACCGGAAACGACAAATTAATGAAAACGATCGGTTAATCTTTTTCAATCGACAATCAACAAAATTTGTCAAACAGCTTTCCCAGATCCGATTCAATTGTCTCGCAAACAATATAAAATCAACTGTCCGATCAATTATTTCATAATTTGATGCGCAGAATAACCCGAAGAAAAAAATTACTTAAAACATGCAATTAAATGCCGACACCTATGCACAATAGAAATTTCGCTATAGGCGAGATCGACTATACATATGTATACATATAATAGCTGTCGCGTCCGTGCTTATCATCTCCCGAGCGTTAAAATGAATTTTACGGCGACACATTGTTTAGGAAAACAATGTATGGATATATGCATTTACCTCTGATGTCGGTGATAAATCATTTTTTTCCACTCTGCATATCTTGTTAAAGAATCCTTTTGTCGTTAACGTTAGCGAGCAATTCTTGAACGTATACGTATGATCAATACGTACATATTGTACGTATAATGAGCGTATCGGCTTTTTTGTTCATCGATATTTTATTATACTAAAAATAATGACCAACGGATTTTTCATTTAATATTAAGAAAAAGTACTAGAATTGTAAAATAGTTGAGGAACGTACCAACACCACCCTAATCAAATGATCAAAACGATGATATCGTTTAATCGAGACATCGAACGAACGAACAGAAATTATCCCAGGTACGCGTTACAATAGCCACAGGGCAATTATCTCGAGTTTCAGATTCAATCTCTTTCGATGGGGAACGCGCACTCTTCGGCGTCGTAGATAATTTCGCCGTCTCGTCGCGTCGCGTCGCGTCGCGTCGCGTCGCGTCGTGGCGCACACGCGTAACCGCCAACGATCGGACTTCCACTTTCCGCTTCGACCCGTACTTTCGTGTCGGATAATCGAATTCCGTGCATAACTCGAGCCAATTGCGACGAGATTCCACTTCTCGACAAGCCGTATGAAATTCTCCGCTGCAGAGAATACGACCCCGACCCCGACCCCGACTCCGACCCCGACCTCGACGAGCAACGGGAAAGAGCCGGTGACACCATAAAAGCGGATACGTCTGCGAACTGTTCGCGAGAACTGACAAAAAGGAATTTCCATTTAAGACGGTTGCTCGTGTTTTAGGAGCTACGCAGATCCGTTTGATTGCGTTCTATCGAGCTGCCACGCCATGCCGCGCTCGTATTGCTCCCGTTACGATCGCGATCAAGTTCTTCTCGGGGGTGTCAATGAATAATTATATCGGAATCAAGTGGTCGTATCGTCTCGTGCAATAACGAGGGTCCAGAAGCGAATGGTTGATATTGGTCAAGTAGATAGTTGGCGAATGGTACGGCAGACGATTGCGTAACGAAAAGTGTTCGTTCGCAATGCGACACCCCTCGAAAAAATCAATGCTCGGGACAGAATCGTTCGGCACGTGGTTAAAAGATTTCGGGGAACTGGATCGGTGACTGACGGACCAATAAGTAGGCGTCCTTGAAAACCTGTGATCTCAGCATGCTCCGCATCCCGTTCTCGAACCTATCCACCAAATTGTCGCGTCGACATTCACAATTTGTGAATCGTGTAAAACTTGAGCGAACAATCTTCATAATCGATTGTAATACATAGTGTCGCAGTCGCGCTAGAGAATTGTGGAGAATACGTACAGGGTGTCCCAGTTTTTTCCGGCCAAACGTTGCCAGCGTGTTCTACGCGTGAAAGTAAGAAAAAAATGTTATACGAACATATGCCCTTAAATGTTTTATTAAGGAGTTATAACTAATAATACAAAATGATAATGAACTGGCATCTCGTCGACACAGCGCAGCGTACGAACATTTTATGAATATGTATCTCTATTTGTGTTTACATAAACTCTTACGTTTACTTGCCGAAGACATTTTTTATTAACGTTTTATGTAAATGCAGGGGAACAAACGTACGCTGTGTCGACAAAATTCCAAGTTCATTATCATTTTGTATTATTAGTTATAAGTCCTTAATAAAACATTTAAGGGCATATGTTCATATAAAATTTTTTTTTCTTACTTTTGCGTGTAGAACACGCTGGTGAAGTTTGGCCGGAAAAACTGGGACGCCCTGTATTTATACGGTATACAGTATACATACAACGCAAGGAGTGTCGCAGGGAAAGAGAATTTTCGATTCCTCAGATTTACCGTATAAAGACGCGAATTCGCATAAACCTCCGTATAATCTGTATAATCTGGCAGCAACGGTATGAACGGTTAAATTACATTACCGTTTAATCCTCGGCGATATTGTCGCGTCCGCGAAATAATACAGGAGTTATCTTGCTCGTGATTCTTGGCGAATCATTACGACTAAATCCTCTTTCGCTGTGGCGTTACATCGCGCGGAAAACCATAGCAACAGAATAGTCTCGCCACGGTCACGTTATCGCCGTGGAAGATCGTTTGAAACGTAAAACTCGAATAGAAAATGAGTGGGGAACGCCAGTCCTCGAAAGCTCTGCGAGCTGTCGCTGTAGTTTACGCTGTAGAAACGAAATGGACGACGCGAACGCGAACGCGAACGCGAACGCGTACACGGCAGAAAAGCAAGAACAGAAATGGAGTCGCATTATTATTAAACGCGACGGAGTCGTTTCTGTCGCGGGACGAATAAACGTGGGACCAGAGAAATGCGACCGCGTCATTATGCGCGGCTAACTGTCGTTTATTCTGAAGAACCACTGTCACGGTCCAGTAAAAATAGAAGTGTCGCTACGTGGTAGGTATCCAGATTTTCGAGCATTACAATTTCATGTGAAAATACAGAGAAAAAAAAGAAAAGAATAAAGTACACGGGTTACCCGGACCAGACCTTCGTCGGGGATACTTTGCGCGAGAACTTCTCGAAATGTTGGTTTTCATTGAATTACAGTTAAACGAGGAATTGAAAAAGTTTCGACGCCTCCGGCACGGCGACCAGATGTTGCGACGACGACATTTTGCTTCGAGTCGGCCTCGATATCGGTCGATGCTCTACATTATAAACCTCCGGTATTGCACGTACAACTAATCAATCTAACGAGTTCGCAATATTCTGGACAAATTTACCTGGCGGAGACCTTGCACGCTGGCTACCAATCAACTTGTTTAACTACCTCTTACGGTACATAGTACCGCGAACACCGTCGTAGAAGGGTAGAGTGGAGACACGAGTCTTGATCCGGCAACAACATTAGGTATTGTTTATCGAGAATTCTAACGTATGGTAGTTGTCGCGAATCAAATTCCAACGGGGATGCTTGCAAAAACCCGGTACAAAAACGTTACAGATACATATACATATATAATCCGCGAGGCAAGAAGAAAGGCCAGTCTCTAGCATAGCATAGAGTCGTTGTTCTAGTTTCGTGCAATACTGCCAGCGTTCAGACGATTTAGATTGTTCAACGACTGTCTCTCGTTGAATACGTTGGATTCGGTGGTACGCTGGATATACCAGCATGTATGGGGCACTCGATGAATACCTGGCGCGTTACAAATCGTTGCATACGGGCAGGATATTTCCCTCGAAATTGTAACACCGAATTACGCCTTATCCGCTCGCTGCGGAAAGTAATATGCCGAATACAGAACGTCTTTCCTAACGAAATTGGTCGGACGTACAAAATTTCGCTCGAGCTGAATTTTCGGCATGCTCGCGACAGAAAATATTCGGTTGAATCGCGAATTTGTCGGAAGAGAAATATTTCGGCTTTCGAAACCTGTGAAACAGAGAATTATTACATTTTTCATTTTTATGGTGTTACGCACCTAAATCTTTTGTTCGGACTAACAAAAATGCTTTTCGTAACCGTGGAGCCGTAGATTATTATGATATTTAAGCTAACGAAAGATTTCGAATCTTAAATCTGTACGCTGTTACGTACGAGGAACTTGAGCGGGTATTTCTGGAGATAGGGATGATTGTCGCCACCTAGACGATATACATCTATACGAACGCTGAATACAAAGGATCCGTGTTTGAGTCAAGACAAAAGAGTTTCGTGACTGTTCAAGCTGGATTTCGGATGACTGAGATTCGAGGAATGTACGTGCCACGCGAAAGCGAGAGACGCGATATTCGAGAGTGTATTGTGGATGTAAAAGCGACTTAGGATAAGATTGCACGGTGACGACGCGACGCGACGCGACGCGACGCGACGCTGCTCTGCAGAGTTCTCCAGTCATCGTCGCTCCTAATCACCCTGGCGAACCCCCGTGGCGCGATAGATGCGGTAAATAATTCTTCTATGCCGAGGTTATTGCCCCATTGAAATATTTATATAATAAAATAGAATATACGAGGTGGCGTTACAATATGGAAATATCGATTATATTCTCTTGAATGACATGTCATCGAGATATCATACTCCACTCTAATTTTCACTTTCGAACAAAGAGAATATAAAATAACGAACAATAATACATATATGCAAAGCATGAACAACGGTAGATCATTTTCTGTTCATCGTGGTGAAGGGATACACGACGTTCCCCGCGGTCACGAACTTTCGGAAACTGTCGTAGGACTTCGAGATGTAATCCACACTTGTCGCTATCCTAATCCCACAATCATTCGGATTGACAGCGACCTGACGCTCGATAAATGTAAAGTGTAGTGGCGCAGAAAATTAGAATTCCTCCGCGTATACACTCACGGCGCGCTCGTGGCAGCACAACGAATGGATTCTGAACGTCCGTTTTCCATTTTGTTTCAAACTATGTACTCGCGAGCGAACGTGGATGCGTGCTAACGTTCTTTTACAAAACATTTCGCATTAATAGAATCGAAGAATCTATTAAAAAAATATTTTTGTTAATACTCTCACGCCCGTGAGGTAATGATCAACCGATTGCGAATTAATTCTCCTGGACGTTCAAAAATTGCTGCAAAAGATTATAACCGTACGGATAACCGTATGATTATAACGCGAATGGTTCGAACGATTGAAAACGACTGAAACTTTCACGCGCACCTAACGCATCGCGTGTGCAAAAGTTTGAACATATTGGAGCCAATAAGATAGAACGTACGAAATCTAGCATAGGTTCGACACGCCTAACCGACTCGACTATCAATCGTGGGATATCGGGGTTGATCGCGATTATGGATCCCAAGTGTTCGATAAGACAAAAGGAGCACCGTTGCGTTGGGCCGGTCTCTGGGAGGTTAGGCTGACGGTCTCTGCGCGACAATGCTGATAGCGCGCTGGCTGGTGGACAAGTGGTAGTTATGGTGGTGCGGGATTGGTATAAACTATGAAACCCACGTCCCCGAGTAAATCAGAAGGATGATCGTTGAAGTTAGAGGACAGCCGGAACCTAGAGCTCCGTGCAGCCTAGCACCAATTGCGTCCTAGATTCGAGGACTTTCGGAGATAAGCTATCGCTAAGACGGTGGAATCTGGACGAGAAAGTGGGATATACACCACTTTTAGTTCGAAATAAAAGTTTTATTCGACACGGCGTATAAAAGCGGGCACAATTTTACGGAGACATTCAATTGTTCGTTATATCGATTTTACCGACTAGCATCGTTATTGCTTATTCTTATAATTATCGAATACGTCGCGACACGAATATTCGGCATCCGATGATAATCGATTTACCGATTGTAATAAATCCATTATGCGTCGATCCACGTTACGATACCGATGCTCGTTTCCGTCTCGCAATCTCTCTTGTCATTCAAATCAAAAGCGACGTCAAACTCGAATACCAGAAACGCTTCGAATCCTACGAAATCATCGACGTCCCGGTAATGGGGAACGTTCTACATACATAAATCGTTGGTAATTTGCGTGTCAGGTCGGATTTAAAATTTCAATTCCGGATTGAAATTCGAAGTCGTAACTTTTCGTTGACGCCGACCGTCCAAAAAGGCCGTGAAACTTCACTGTCGGGTACACCGTTACTCGTTGCCAATAAAATGTAAATGAAATGACTTTTTTCTTTTTCATGGACAGACAGACAGAGAGAGAGAGAAAGAGAGCGAGAGGCACTCTCGCGAGCCACGTAAATCGTATACGTGTACAGCGGGGGCAAAACGTATGCGAACAGTGGTCGATTTCGACCGGAGCATTTTATAACAATGTTTATTACGCAACATCCGCAAAAACTGCTTATAAATTTCTTCCGATTCTTTTCGTAGGAAAGGTGTGCGAGACTTTCTACATAACGAGAGAATGCAATGTTGAGAACATGGAATGTTTTTTACCGCAAAAATTGTTTAACGTATATATTATGCGGCGGTCGCTGTTCGAATACTTTCTACACCCGTTGTATAAAGTTTCTAGGTACACGCGTCTGGCACGGACCAGATAATGGAATGGAATTACGAGAGTGCGAATGAAAACAATGCACGACGTACCTTTGGACGCGATACCGCAGATGCGTCCGCAGAATCCTTCGAACGAGGCTCCGCTCCTATTAGCCGTAAACAACGGTGGAACGGTAATGAAATTCATCGACCGGGTGGAAAACACCGAACTCGTTTAATCCAATAATATGTTTTATTGGCTCCTCGTGAGGGATGGCGATCTACTTCGAATGCGTATCCAGCCAGCCCGTTCGGTATGCAAATGGTACCTTATATCGGTAAATGTGGCTCTTCGATAGAATAATCGAGTATCCTCGAGTAGAGTGTAGTTCGCGAAGTGTATGCGAGTGCATCGGAGATATGCAGCCAGCTCTCTTTCATTCATTACTTCCATCGTAATCGTTATATTGCGATCCGATATATACATATGTATACATATGTACATATGTATATCGTATATGTATGTATATTTGCCTTGAGCAAAGATCTGAGACGCGTTACGTCGGTGTCGCCATTACACAAGACCAATAACTTCGTGCAATCGTCGAATATTCCAGTAGCTTTTTCATCAGACCATGTTAACCTACGGCTTTCCCATTTCGTTCCATTTCATTCGGCCGTCAGCGAGGCATCGCTGAATATATATTATTTTACAACTCGAATAACGACGCAGGAAATTTTTATATTACCGAAATACGCGTGCTCCTAATAAACCACTATACGTTTCGATAGGCCTTTTGTACGAAAGACCAAACGCGAATCCGGACAACAACGCGACAAGATCGATAAACCTTTGATATCTCTATACGTAACGCCGAATAGAAATACATAATATTATACGAAATACAATATTAATTATAACGTAACCCCTTAAATACATTTTTAAAGTCCATTCGACGGTTAAGATACAAATGATGATGTTAAAGTAGCTTCGAGTGCCTAAGGTTAAGCTAACAGGCTTTCCCAAAACATGACTGTATCGGTGACGTTGATCGAAACACCGGAATGAAATGTAACATGGAGAGTACAAGGGGAAACATTTTTCCCAACATTTCCGTGACACAATAGGGTGACCCATTTTTACGCTGACTGATGACACTGGCAAGTGACAGCCTACTTTATGGACGATTTTTGCAAATCGCGGGCAACGGTAAGCCGCGTTCTGCAGCAATAGATCTTGGCCACGCGTTTATGAAAACGGCACGGGCGCGGGCGCGGGCGCGGGCGCGGGCCCGTGCGGTATTTTTCTTGTTCCGGAAATGTCATTCTCGATCCATTGTTACGAGAAAGAAATTGCAGCTTGCGTGTGGATTCGAATATTTTTTTTTTCTTCAACGAATACGGGCCACCTATTCCTTTTGTAGAAACCTCGAAAATAGTAGATTTTAATTTTGTAAAATTTTCTGTACATTTATAGAATATGCTTGTTCGCTCGATAAACATAAGCGACTAGAATTAGTTGTATCGAACCTTTGATTACCACGCGTCGGTCGTGTAGAGCAACCTGCTGTATAGCGCGTTCAGTGAATTTTTCATTGGGAGCATAATTTAAAAGTTATCGTGTAACGTGTGTAAATTAGGAGACTCGCTCTGTATATTTGCGACGGTAACACCCTAAAATAGTGGAAGAAGCGACTCAAGTTCGAGGCGTGGTTGTCGGTGGGAAGGGAAAACTTGTGCGAGTCCGAGTTAGAGAGAAATCAGCGGGTTGGAAATGCGGGGACTTCGAAATCAAATCTCGTTCGCGGAGGGATCACGTACGCGAAGTTATTCGCCGTGTGCCCCAGACAGTAGACTGTGCTCGCGGAGGACATGCGCGTCGTGCGAAATGCGTCATCACCCTGTTAAATAATACCTCGGGCGTCGCGTCGCGTCGCGTCGCGTCGCGTCGCGTCCCGTCATTGTGGGCCAGGGAACGGTGTCCTGGAGTTATCGAGCGCTGATTGAAAGAGAATAATGGTCCCGATATCCTGAACTCGCGGTACGAAAGATTCAACGAACCTGCTTCGTTCATTTGCATGCGGTTAAACCGCTGCGTTGCGCGATATTTACGCGCCTCGTATTTTATTGGCCGTTGCGGGATTGTTGGGTGACTCGTGTTCGAATTTTTACATCGACTAGGTATATCAACACCGTTAAATACGGTGGGTGAGTTGTTGGTTTACGATTAGAGTTTCCGTCGAAGGAACTGCTTATTAAAAAATTCATTGCTGCCCAAATAAGCGCGACAGATAGGAAAAGTTGATCGAGTCCTAGCGCCACGAATTTCGGTATCGTCGGACGATAGGATGCCCATCTATCACGGTTCTATCGAGAGATTCGGAATACGATAGAATATTTCAAGCACGAACGATTCCAACGATCGTAGTCTCGCATAGACGGGAACTTTTTCTCGCAAACAAACTAGGCGCTCCCGCGAAATCCATACTGTTATTTCTATCATCGTTCCAACCGTGCGAGTACGAGAACGCTATACATATATGTACTTAGAAGCATAGAATTTCGATGGCTCCTCTCTTTCCTGCAGTATCTGGCGTTATCGCAGCGGCGGCATCGAGCATACACATACATTCCCGGACCCGAGAAAATGTTCTTTCGCAAGAAGAAATTTCCGCGATCTCCTAGATTGAAGCGGCGCGGCGCTGCGCGGCGCTGCGCGGCGCGGCGCGGCGCGGCCCGATCCGGCCCGGCACAGAGGATAGTTCGCTGACGCGGGGGATGCGCTCGTCCGGATTATACGAAGCGAGTTTGCGAATCGATCGCCACGTGCTTCAACTGATTCTAACAGTTTAACAGAAACACTTTTCGAACGGAAGTTCGTTGAAGTTGAGCGAAGAAGAATTTATTGGTGCAGAACGAACATACGCCGTACTATCCACTCCTCGCAAGAAAGAAGTTACATACCTCTTTTTTCGATACAGATAATTTGATTTTTTATTTTCCATACATGTTTCTCTTCTTCTTTTACGATCCGCTCCGATTTAAGATTATGCGGTTCCCTCCGAACTTTTTTCCTTTTATGCTCTCGTCGAGAAGAACATTTCCAAAAGGCTTAAAGAGTTTTCTTACTTAGCCCGAGTGGATTAAAAAAGTCATCCGTTACCTTATGGCCCCTGAAAACACGTACACCGTATGGCGTGCGCGTAGTTAGTTATTCGAAAAAATAATGTAGCAAGGTAACACCGCTTTTCCGAATTATTAAATTTAGTAGAAAGCATTACCCCGTTGAAAGTATTTAACCGTTCGTATCCCCTACGGTATACGTACTCTTGCTTTTACAACTGCCTTTATCGCGGAAGTTTTAGGACCGTCTGGGTAACACGTTTGCTACATATAAATATGTTTTACGATCATCAGAGTATAAACGGAAATGAAATGAATTAGAAAAATATAGAGACTGAAAATAGAATTGAAAATGAAAATGTAAGCATACGTATATCTGCTTACCAATTTGACCATTATTGCAAAACCAATATCTCGATAAGGGTATATCTATAATATATTTATACATAGTTGGTACGATCCATCCGGAATACTCTCCCAAATTTTTATTTGGAAATGCGTATAATTATTATTTTACGATATAATTATTATAATTATCGTACTGTTTTATACGTAGAACAAACATAAAGAGCAAGTTTGATCGTGTAAAATGATTATCCCATTTGATTCGAGACGTTTCTCCGGTTTGTTTATGCGAAAGATTAATCCTCCAGGGTCGTATAGCGATAATCGCGCTCCATCAAATTTACCGAGCGCGAATGGAAAATAAGTATTTCGGATAAAATGTAATTTACCTATCTTAGTCGAGCGTTTCCGATAAACCAGGAAATGAAATTCCCTCGTGCGGTGAATTAATGCCATTGCCAGGGCTGAGTGTATTCTTTTTGTCGCGGAAAATGTTGCCAGAATGAATTATTTCGTTAATCTGGCAATGTACTTTACGGAAAAGGGAAGTAAACATATTACGAAATAAATTCGTAATTTTCTGTGAAACCCGTGTCGTGTACGCGAAAGGTGTAACAACTTTTATGGACACGGGATTATTGTTGAACGAACGAATGAATGAATTCTTCTCGGAACTAACTACGCGAACGAAGCTTTTCAAAGGAAAATTATTCTTATGGAAATGAAACATTTTCCGTATCAATGGTAACAGGTTCAAAATAATAATACATCAAAATCCTTAAATTCTTCCATAATCGTTTTTACCGTTTTACGTTTCATTTTCGCGACAGGTGCATTAACTATAGTAATTAACACAAACTATGGTCTCTTATTGAAATCCCTCGACGTAATTTTTCAAATCAGTAGTATTACGGCAGTCGGTAAAGCGTGTACTTTGAACTGCGTGCTATTTACACTCGATCTTTGGAAAGACCGTAACTGAAGCCATTTAGATGGTTTGTGCTACCTATAATGAAGAAACTGTAGCTTACAATTTACGCTATTGCCGATATTGGAAATGCAACGGTGAATTTATATTAGTTTAGAGTCTTTCCAGGTCTTTATCGGAAAATAATGTAAAATGTTGAACAAAATTCTTTTGCTATTTAAAGCAACCATCCAAATTTTTAGCCATTTTTTAGATAGAATATACCCAAACAAATACACTCGTTGAAATGGTTTTAAAAACGAAATAAAAAGTCGATTTTTTTAACTCGACCACTGCCCCTTTGAATGGGGAATGGTGGGGAATGGTGGGGAATGGTGGGGAATGGGGATGCCGCGAGAAAATACACGGGGGACGACAGTGCCGTTCTCAAAGCCTGCATCGGAACATTTTGGTCGGCGACCGTGGATTTATGCACAGACCGGCCCATGCGTTATAGACGCGCGTGTTCGTTCTGGAAAACTGTGTTTGCCACTTTTGTCCGCGTTGGAGAATTACCCAGTTTGTCTTGCTTACCAGCCGACAGAACAAGATGCTTTGCGAAAGACATGCCCGCAAACTTTACCGTAACGGGGAGGGTGGGTCCGTTTGGCCTTTGCAGCTCGTTCCATCGGGGGAGTGGGGAGGGGGGCCTTTTGTCTGATTGAATTTATCGCCTCGGTGGATCTAACTTTGTCATGGCTGCCATGATAAACGGCAAGATCCCCTCATCTATGTTACGGGTATCCGGTAAAGGGAACGCGCGTTGCGTTTCCGCTAGCTACGAAACGGATCTAGTGCAATTTTGTTTGGACATTAACCGTGGCGCGTTTCGAAATGCATAGCTTTCATTTCATTGGACGAACGGTAAGTATAGTTATTCGCCTGGTTGGATAGCTTCAAAGCGACGAGACGCGACGCGACGCGACGCGGCTAATGGATCGGTGTACGACTGTTGATAGCGTGCCGCAGAATAAACAATTACCTGCTGCCGTTTTTGAGAAAATTCTGCTCGACCTTGTCCGTTCCGTTTAACCAAATATATTAGTTCCCGTGGAATTTTGATGGAAAGAATTGTTATCCTTAGGAACATGTTAAAAAATATTCTCGAGAGCCATTTTATACATATTTACTGCTAAAAATATGTATAGAAATGAATTCGGTCGGGTACTCCTCGAACTGTCGAGACCTAAAACACGGTGTAGCAGTTACGACCTTAGACCATATTGTATAACTATAGACACGGCGTAGATAATTTTCCGTGTCCGAAAGATGAAATCAGCTGAAAGACACTGTGACGTCACAATTGGTACAAGCTATGCTCATCGACGACAGTGCCTACGCTTGGCTTAAATGGGGAGAGGGGGTCAGCGGGTGCGCCATCTACGCTTGGCTTACATGGGGAGAGGGGGTCAGCGGGTGCGCCATGTACACAATACATGGAAAGAAATTATCTTAAGACTTATCTTGTGACGTCACAGTGTCCCATCATCTTTCGGACACTGAATTCTCGGTTTTCCTATACACATACTACAATACCTATGCCGGGTCTACGGTCTAAGCCTACTCTAAGGTTACGACAGGGGCAGGTCTCGCTGATGGGTTCGGATTAATCCTTCTAACCAAGAAAAGCCCAGGAGAAGAATTCTTGCGATCAAACGAGCGAAGGTTGCTTTCATCCTTAGTCGGATGAACTGATTAAAAGGCGACAGAGTAATTTGTCGGACTCGTCCACCTTTGATCGTGGTTTTGCCCTCTCATTTTTCCGCTTGAGATATAGGCTAATGGCCAGGCCGCCGCGCCGCGCCGCGCCGCGCCGCGCCGCGCCACACCGCTTCACGAACGACGTCTATGTATGTATTTATCGTTTACCATTTTAAACGCTGCCCAGCTTCGGTAGTAACGAGTTCTTTCGTAAAGAAAATCATTTTACAACGGTAATCGATAAATCGCTGATTTATATGTAGATCTTGCGAAAATAGGCGTAGGAACATTTTTCTAAAAGTTTATCAAGATTTCGTACTCTTCGATAGTATACATACATGTATATTTGGTAATATTCGAAAAGTGTTCTATAACTCGTTCTATCGACCATACGAGGGAAATAGCGAAACACAGACTAGACAGTGGACCGTGTTCGATAGCGTTCATATACAATATTCCCTGCGCATGACAAGTTTCGAACAGAAATTTAGGGCAGTATTTTTAAAAATGTCAAAACGTCGAACAGGCTGAAAAGCGAGCGACACCGTCGAAAACATATTCCGAAGTCTTCGGTATACCTAAGACTGATTTCAGCGCATACATTAACTTCCGGCCGCGACGTCGCGTCGCGTCGCGTCGGCAGCAGCGTAATGCGAAAGTTAAATGGAGATGTCAAGAGCTCTTGAAAATTCCACCGTTACTGCCAACTCCCATACATAATAAATAATTCGCGATGAATACATTCGTGGATTTTCTAGAGCAAACTATGTTGCGAACAATTGTCGAAACTTTTTTTGCAAATACATAAATACTTCCCACCGGCAAAAATTATTCGATCGAACAAATCGAGTGTCCGTCGTTGTAACGATTAGATTGCGGATTATGAAAAAAGTCGGTAGAATCAAATGCAACACAAATTAACAAAGTTTACGATCCCCCAAAATGCTGAAATCAAATATTCTCACAGAATATCTGATTACACAATCGTTATCTCTATTATTCGGTGTTGTTTACTGTTCCTGGTATTGTTGCGTGGCATGCGCGTATCAACATTTTCGGTTGAAAATTCGACCGATAAACGAAATCACAGACTATCGATTAAGTGGCCACAATTCGATCAACAGAATGTGCCAACGTTTACCGTTTATAAATTAAATATACTATAATATTTGCAGCAACCGGAGATCAATTAATTAATCTAATTCGAAGAGAGAAATACGGATAAAGAATATGTAATTGTTAGTTTTCCAATGTCAATGTTTAGCAATGTATGTTTGCGTTCGCAAATGTAATGCGAAACGATTGAGAAATACTGAAAATTAAACGTCACTCGTGCGATCGAACGCGGTATTAATTTATTCTTTTAATTATCGTGCACCGGTCGAAGAGATCGGGAACGTGTAACAGAAAATTATTTTACCATGTGGCAAATTAATTGCAAAATTAATAGGAAACGCGGGAAACTTAAGAAAAGGATTTAATCCTTCGCTTTTTCACTTGTCATATGTATAAGTTTTCAGAAATATTTCAACGTTTTTAATATTATTATTATTATTAAACCACTAATATTATATAAATAATATTTTGAGCTAAAGAAAGTCGACGATTTATTACAAAGTGTCTCCTTCCGCTGTTGAAGAAAAAAGAGGAATCACAATTTAATTACATATAAATTAGTCGTCTTTAAGCACACATCGTATTAACTACATGCGGTGAAATATTTCACGTTAATAGGATTTCTGACTTCGCGAAAAGTTAACAACGTTTATCCATTATATGAAATATTACATACTCGTGTTATTCTACCTACGTCGCAGTAATTTTGTCAGCAACATTTTTACCGACGCGACGCGACGCGACGAACGTTCTTCGTACGGTAGAAACCAGTTGACGCCCAACATTATTTTTCTTCGTAGAATTAAATGTTACGCGTAACCATAATTTTGAAAATAGCGAAAATTCTTTTTTCTCAGATTTGGAGATTACGGTTATACGTTTTCTAGACTATGCATAATTTTATCTCTTATTGTCGTACATTATTACATAGTAGTTTTTCGATCGAACACGCGAACGGAGAACTTGCGCAAAGAGAAGCAAATAAATATGGGTCGGCCAAGAATCGATATCAAATTAACCGAAACGACGAATATTATTTTATGTTATTTATTATTCGTGCTCCGTTTAAAAGTACAAAAACAGAAAGTGTCGGGAATGCGGTACTCACACGATGGTAAGAGACGATTATGAAGGGAAACGTACGTGCATCCGCATCGCATTACCATACATTGGAGATTACGTAAGCATACGCTTCTGGAAAGCAAATCGTATGCATGACTGTGTCACAGTGACGCAGTTCCTGCAGATTTCGAGACACCATGATAACAGCGTTATCCGTAAACGGTTCAACTGCACTGCGATGGGCCTACATACAATGTATATCTACATGCATATCTAGTCCCATCGATCCGCGTGAATCCATATATGCGTTTCGTCCTGCGAATTATTATATCGAATACAGAAATCGATCTCCCATCGTTTCATCTGCTTCTCGTCTCAAATTTTTTTCCGTGGGTTCAAGCGAAAATGTTCAATAATTAGAGCAAGACATCGCCCGTTTCCTACAACAATGTTACAGGCAGGCCCAAAACTCGCTAGACCATTTAAAATTCCAGAATTTTTTTCTAAAATAATATATGCAAATATCAGCCACTGGTCAGCCACTGGTCAGTCCCTGGTCATCCACTGGTCCCGTATCCCGTCCGCTGTCCGCTCCTGCCGAAATCCCCGGCCCGACTGACTGGCTGACTCAGCTGAGTTGACTGACTACGAGAGGTCGCCGAGCTGGGGTTCGCGCATGCGCAGCGATGCGAAACTCTCTCCACCCCATCTAATTTCGGTTGATTTCGATCGCCGCGACAGTAATTATTGATAAATTTATTATTTCTGGCAGTTCGATGCTTATAACAATTCCTGTTGCTGGCGATATCAACGAGCACTCTCCCGACCATCTGGCCATCTAATTTTTTTCGGAAAAATAGGTAATAGAACTCGTAGAATTGGACCCGATACACGATCCTTTTCGCATCTCTCTCTTTTCCGGGTTGCTTCTCGCGCATTGTAACCAGAGCAATGGACAACCGCGTATTTGTTCTTCAACAATACCTGTAATGAACCTCTTGAGAAAAATAAATCCGGACGGTGTAATTCATGGTCGTTCGTCTATAGTATGCATCGATCTCGACCCCTCCGAACAGGCTATTCGGCAATCTCAAGTAATTCCGTTTGATACACGCGTCAGCCTTTCCTCTCCGATCGGGTATCGAGGATCGGGATCAGGATCGAAATCTGAATCGGAATCTGAATCTGAATCGGAATCGGAATCGGAATCGGAATCGGAATCGGAATCGGAATCGGAATCGTGGATTGATGAAAAAAGAGATTGAAATGAACGCCGATTGGCAGACTCTGAACAGAACGGTGAAAATTGCCGGTCGATCCACTTTTAACGAACACAGAAATCCTTTGACCGCGAAGAGAACCCGAAGCGCCAGCTGACAACGTCGCGATGAAACAATTTTACAATCGTTCCGATTGCGGTTTCGAATCAGATCTGAATTCAATACATATATACAGAATTTAATTCTCGTTCCGGCAATAAGATACGCAATCGATAACGGGATCCCTCGGATGTAGTCGCGTTTCCATGCGATGAACCGATTAAGCGAATTCGCGATCAGTCCGCGCTTTCTTCGTTTAATTAATCTTTATATTCGATAAGAGTCGCAGATCGTAATCGCGCTGCTTGTCATGGTTTTCCTTTGCTTGCGATTGCCAAATGTTCCTCGATTACATAATTAATCACTAAATTAATTTCAACATTAACACTATTTTCTTTTGTATGTACATACTATATGTATTTTTCAACTTACGCATTCCTCGTTTCGTATTCGCTACGATACGTCGCGTCGTGGTGTCTGCTCTTATTTTTCCTTTCATTTCCCCCGTCTTACTTCTTTTCCATCCTTTATCGAATACTATATCCATGCACTCTGACCTACATTTTACCAGCTTTCTCCCCCGCTTTCGCATCATCTGTCACTGTTTTCTTTCTTCGCACACAATGGAGCACACATTTTCGTAAGTAACGTTAGATATGTTCGAAACCGAATTTAAGAAACGACTTTCTCAAGACGATCTAGACTTTCTTCTCGAAAGTCCTTTGCCGATTATATTGATTTCCTGCGCGCGAAATAACTCGACCGCCCATCGGTTCTGAAACTAAGTCCCTGTTTTAACGTTTGTCCGGTTAAGACCTCGAACGTGACTGATTTTACTAACAACAGTGTACACTGGGAAAGGTGAATAAGCTCGCAGAGTGTGTTGTTTTCTAGCAAACCGATTTAGCGAATACAAATCACCCTACTTACCATTTAATCCTGTTCCGAGTTATTAAATAGTGGGAGGTGGACTGCCAGGAATATACATTTTATATTTATATATATATTTATATTTATATTTAAGACAAGACGGTCAAATACATTGAAGAACAATTCCAAGTCTAATTGGTAGCGTTTAGATGATCATTCGAGTAAAATTTTTAGTATTTTAGTATTTTCTGTGAAATTCCGACCAATTACAACTTCAAGTGGTACGGTCGAATATTGAAAAAAGCGATCAACTTTTTACGAGGATTCGAATATTAATGGTAGTCACTCGTGTGTAGATCGAAAGGGACTGTAATACGATCGAACGCAAAGTGCCTCTCGTCGAAACTAAACGCACTTGTTCACGAGTGAGTTCATGCCCTTTATGTACTACCAAAATCGGTCTACAAAGATAGTGGGTGCACCGGTGTGTTCTCGATTCGTGTTGAATTTCCTGGAAATTATCTTGCCTGTTGTACCACCGGAAGAGCGCCGCGCTGCGCGTTGGTTCAATTCGGTTTTCGAACAGCAGGCCCTTTGTACCAGCGCATGACCAGACCCGGGAAAAGGGTCAGAGGTCAACGGATGAATAAATCTCCGTGTTCCGATTAGACCAGGCGGATCTTGAGCTATGCGTTTATGACACTTGCAAATTTAGAAGATGCGAGAAACCATTTATATGTATTAGCATACATAATATTGTACATACATGTACCAACAGTTTTAGTTTACGATAGTCATAATTTTTCGCTTAATTCGAGTCCACAGAAAATTCTTAAACAAATATTTTGCTTGTTTTTATTATTATCGTTTCGAAAGAAATATTTCGATTGGAAGTTACTATTCATTTTGAAAACTCGTATTCCGTACTCCGATGTGGAGAATAACTTTACAGTTTTCTCAAAGATATTACAAAGTGAAACTTTTTTAATTACGACAGAAACATTTCTTTATGACGCGATAAGACTTTTTCAATTTTTGTTGCTACAAAGTTTCACGCCTTTGTTATTATTATAATTACGAAGAAATTGTAAACTTTCATTCGCAAAGCGCTATACGATTATACATTGACGGGGTCAATTCCTTACGGCTTAGGGAGTGGTGTAAGCAAAATTGTCTTGGGTAAAAATTGATGATAGTTTATGAAATTAGAAGCGGGTTCAATTGATACCTGTACAGACACCATATCCAGAATACCCCGTATAATGTAACAAATGTCTATTCGATGATTAACATAGAATTAGTGTCGTCTGAACTTTAGAAATTCCCGGTAAATGTAATTACTTCCACTTTAGTGTCTCGGAAACTTAATATCGAACAGTGTCGTGATAGCGATAGCACGTTCCTCTTAAATTTCCGTTATACTTCGTCAGTATACGTTATTAATGTTACAATACTAATTCAGTTTGCAAAAATTCGCAACCTGATCAATTTGGAATGAAAGACAAAGTTCTAAATACCGAATATACACGTACATCTATTGCAGCCAAAATTAGGACTATGGAAGAAACTGTTTTTATTTTTAAATGTTTATTTGATGTTTACAAACGTTCCTTATGCGATACAAACGCGGAACGAATTTTAAATAAAAATGTCGACCGTTCCAAAATAAAAGAATACGTACGAATCTATGTATAATTAATATAATTATGCATGGTACAGCTACACAGGAATGTAAGACAATACTATGATACGTATCTATCTAACGCTGCTTCATCGAAACTTTGCGCAAGCTACAATTGAGATGACATTCCTACCTCGTATTATGCATAGATAATTCGCGAATGTCATTCTCCTCGTGTCTACACGAATTCCATATCGTATTAATTACGGCGCCTCTGCCTAATCGAAGTAGCGATTATCGGAATGGTATTTGTTCGAAATGCCACTTGTTCTGTACGACGAATGCGCAACCATAAACCCCGATCAGTTTGAATCGATACACGAGTACTCCCACGAGAATTGATCTGCCACTTTACGCTGAAAAGCGTTAAACGGGATAACCTCGCAGTCTTACAACCAGCAAAACGAGAGATCTATTTATGAAAAATGTGATGGTTATGCGAAACCAATTATTTACATATAACGGATCGTCCGTGAAAAAAATTGGATCTATGCGTGCGTGTTTACGAACACGAATTTTCGAACCGAATTAAATTCGATTTCAGAAAAAGGGTGATTCGTTGGGAAAAATAGGATGCGATGGAAAAACTATTTTGAACTTGAAAAAAGGGGTCAAGGTCAATTTTGCGGTCCATTTATTAAACAGATCTCGCTTGTAGCGGTCGCAACATGTAATTTTGAAACACCCTCTACAAGTATTAGCTGGTTAGGCAGCAACTACCGATTCCGTTCTCTGCTGTCTGTGACTTTTATACATTGTATTTACAAATACATACTTATGTACATACCAGTGTAGAAGTAGAAACCCCGTAGGCATAGGGCATAGGGCATAAGAGGTTTATTAAGAAAAGTCGCGTCGGGTTGGAAGGTGCGCGGGCACTGCGGACACGAGTAAAAATTTCATTGGCGGTCGGCTCGAACAAGAAAAACAGTAGATAACGGATAAACGGAAACGCGCACGCGTAAACAGACAGGGCGCTTCTTCCGCTCGGTTCGTGTTCGTACACGTCCGACGTCGCTCCTTTACGGGCAAGTATTCCAGGTATTTCATTCTCGAAATACCAGCTCATTCTCCATCGCGTATCCATTGTTTCCTTATCGGTCTAAGCGGCTTCGACAAACATCCTGCATCAATTTTCTGATTCTTGGTATGCGAACGCTTTAACGGTTAACTACTAATGCGCTGCGAACAGTTCTCTTTCGCCTGGTTTGCTACCGGATACAATTAAATAAACACCGACTGCCTGCACACCTAATTTCTCGACTGCAGCAGCGTAAAAGTTAAATTATCAATTAATGTGGAAGTGGAACAGTTTAAAAATTCGCTTAGATAAAATGTTAGTTTCGCATGATTTTACTCTAGTTTATTATCGATCGCTCTAGTAATCGAGCGTAGACAATTTATTGTCTGTAATTTAAAAAAAGCAAAAAAAAAAGGCGATGCCTCATAGTATTTTAAATCCTGACGGAAATAAGAGAAGCTTTTTATTTTAAGGACTCCGTAGAAACGTGGACAGAAGGGAATAAAAGAGAAGAAATTAAAGGCAGATTGCAAAAAGGATCTGCATGGGAATGCCAACCGGCGAAAGGAAGGAGAAAATAAGAAAGGACAATGGAGATGATAACAACGTGAGTAAAATAGGAATGAAAAAACTGTGGCAGAAGACAGAAAGAAAGAGAGGGCTGGGTGGGAAAACAAATAAATGCGAACGGAAAGATACGGAATACATACATATGTATGTATACATAAGTATCACGGAATAAAGATGACAGGGTGAAAACAAAAAGTCGAAAGAAAAATAATAGCAAAGGAGAAAAATGAGGTGGTGATTTTAACTTGAGAATACGATTAAAAGGGGCAATATTATCGAATGCATAGAAAGCAAATCTAAGAGTCGGAACAAGGAACAAATAAATAGACGAATTTCAGCAAATAAGGTATACGTATACACGTAATGGTGTAATTTTATAGAAATAATTTTTATAGAAATAACATTGGTCGAACAAAGTAAAGGGAAAATACATCGGAGAACGAACACATTGGAAATAACATTTTCATTCCAATATCGCGTTTCCAGACACTTCAAATACTCGAACAAATGGAAAATATTTGATCACTTTCAACATGCGTAGTTACAGAGGAAAATAAAACAAAATAATTGAATTTGAGGAAAGTGATTGTAGTTTATAGTGAAAATTACGACGACACCTCGTTAAGATAACGAGACTGTTGACTCCTAGTTAAGGAGTGTACGAGGACATGAATTATTATGGTATTGGGATTTATCGCGTCTATTTACAACCGAAAGAAACTATAGTGGGTTCTGGTCGTTAATCGTGGTTGGCAGTAACAAGGTTAATTAACGTCTTCGGTCCGCGAGCGTTTTAATCAAGGCAGAACCTGTAATCGGATAACGTGTCCGCTTCTAATCGAAGAACCCTTATATACATATATGTAGTATATGTACATATAATGTATGTATCATCCCGTATAACAAGTCTACACGGTTTACCATTCTGTTCGCATAATTTTTCCTACGGTAACGTGCAGCTTTCGTGCACCTCATTTATTAACCGTGCTAACGAAGCTCATTTTTTATAACGAAAAATGAGTCGAACGAAAGCTATACATATTTTAGCTTATTTAATTTTAATACATCCATAGCAACGATTGCAAAATTTCCGCGAGGCCGTGTTCTCGATTTACTTTTTCTTTCGTAAACAAACGAACAATAGAGTACATACATATACCTAATGTAGTTGTTCAAATTCCAATGTATGGCCAAACAATGTATGAATTTGCAATGTACGAAACGGGCGAGTTTCTAAAATATTTGTGCATATAACTTTCAAAACAGACCGTAGATAACCAGTGGAGCATTTAATTCAATTATAAAACGTTAACTGTATTTTCAACGATACCAACCATCTTTTTTTATTTCTATAAAATGGTTCTATAATTTTTTCAATATTTCCCAGTAATACCGAAAGAAAAATGAATTTTTTAGCTGTACATATTGCAAATTGCAACCATGGCATGGAAACGAATGTTTTCTCGTCGGCTACACAATTTGTAATCAATCGGAGAGAATGGAATTCGATGGAACGGCGAAAAAAAGGAATTGAGTTGCAATAAATACCTGTTTCGGTAGTTACCATAAGGAAAATCCGAGGACCGCGAGTGATGCGAAACATTCCTGTCCTTTGTATCGTTTTGATCGATGTCATCTGTGGAAAATTGTGAAATAAATACGGTAGTTCGGTGTTTCCACGTGTCGTAAATAGAATAATGTATACCACTAGTTCGATATAACGATTTATTATCGCATAAAGGCATAAATGGTAAGCAAACAGAACGAGTGGGTTCTTCTCGATCCTTCTGCACTGACACTGACTCACGAAACAAGATGATGAAACAAGATACACACACACAAGCACATATTGTGTTAAAAATTGCACAAAATCTAAATAAATAGAGCCTTGTCATTTTTGTAAGCTAAAACATTTTTATCGCTTTTAGTTAGTGCTTTGCGGATGCCGGGTGAAGCATGCCGCGATTGCCGCGATCGATACGCGATCGATTCCTCCTCCGTGCGGTCGCTGCCGGTACTACTCGTTCCCTAGCGTCTAGTTCCTTTTTTTTTTGTCACTTCCATGCAGACAATAGAAAAACGAACATCCTCAATAAGTTAATATATAGATATATATATATATTTAAGTTTGTTTTTAAAACCTATCGTATCTTTCGTTGTTCTCACCTCGGCGAATCGAATTAATCGCCGCCGCGCCGCATCGCACTTACTCGATATGAATCGAATATTGTCAATCGATATCGCACTTACTCGATATGTAACAAGTCACTTACATCAAAAACATCCCCAGGCGCCTATACCACCTGTTCACAATTGTTAATCAATGTTCTTACTGGTTCTTACGTATAATAAGTAAGTATGTATCTGTAACATAGTAACGCGTGTCGGTACGAAACGCTTTGACAAATCAAATTAGAACATTCAATATTCAAACCGACTGCGTTCCTTGGATCTTTTTTTAATGCATTTACATTTTTATTTCTTCATCACCGTCATGATTGTATATCTTTTTTACCTAGCCGAGTCTTTTACCGAAGAATTTTACATTTTTTTTAAATACTCTACGAAAATTACGTGTACTTGTGCAGTACAAAAATGTTATGAGCGAAATCGGTTTAAATGCATTTTCAGATTTATACATTTTTCCATACATTCTAAAAGTCAAATAATATCGAGGGAACCGCGAATTTTATTTGTTGCTCGTATATACTACGTAGCTGTTTTTCATGCTGCTTCAAATATAAAAGAAAATGAAGCAGCGGCTGCAAGAAACGACTAAAAACGTGGAATTATTTCGTTTATCGTAGAATTCACTTATTGCAAGAACATTAAATGAGATTAACATTTCTTCTCGATTAAAATGTCATTTAACCTCGAAAAAATTCAAAGTAGAATAAAAATAGTAAATGCGTGAATTTTCACCCCGAGGAACGTACGGGGATTAATTTTATGCAAATTTTAACGTTTGCGTGGAGGCTAGGAAGAGTGGTAACAATTTTGTGAAAAAGTTTCGTCCGTGTTTCGACTGGGATTCTGCGATTGTTCACGGCGAGAAGGCAGTCGGATAAGCGGGCTTTCCGGGAAGCTTAGTCGGTCGGTAATTCTAATAATTCACCTTGCGAAACGAACGTACATTTTCCATCGAGCATACAGCATACATTATACATATTATAGCGTACATATTATCAACACGTTTTCGGTACTGTTCCCGGCAACGTTTGCGCGTGTCGTGTTTGTGCGTTCGCAATCGCACTCACTATACACAGAGAAGTTTGGTAATTAAGTTCCATTGCGCTTCGGGTAGGTTCGGGATGGACGAGGGTTCGTTCTATGGCTGGAGGAAGAAAGTTTATTAATCGCGTTTGATAAGACACGAAATTAGATCGGAAACTTCGAAAAGCGGCCGGATTAGCGGGATCGTCTTCCGATATTCTAGACTCTAGCTTGACAACAATGGCTTCGGAGGTATTTCTGTGTCGGATGCCAACGACAGTGACAATAATTCCGTACAGGAAAACTTTCCAGTAGACTTTTACACAGAGTGTGATCAAATTATTATGAACACTTCGAAACTACTATGTACTTGTATTCGAAGTTTCGTAACAAATGGAATAAAGTGAATTTTTCTCGATCGAAATTATTATCATTATAAATGGAATAAATATTGTACTTATACATTAGTACCTTTTTAATTGCTGGACGTATCGTTATGTTTTCGTTTAGCACGCGCAGATAAATTTATATCGTTTACGAGTGAAAAAACTGCTGCGATAAAGAGGTAGCATCATTTTAGTGTAATTTGAGTAAACCAATAAAATCCAATAAAAAATAAAATACCGTTTCAAACGTGCTAGGAATTTATGGTCAATTGATATTCGTGTCGATGCATTTTTCCATATAGTATACGAAATCTGTATCGTTTTGTTACTGCTCCAATGAAACTGTTTTCACATTATGGTGATTCCTCGAAATATCCTTTATTTTTCAACCGAAATTTTCTTCGGCTAACAAGCGGTGTAAGAGGATAAAATTGAATTCCAGAATTGCATAGCATTTCTACGTGTAACTATAGAAAATTCCAACTACTTATGGAAAATGATGGGGAATTTCATTCACCTTGAATAATTCACTAGAGTACACGCTCTGCATTAAATGCTGCTAATACACGTAAATGAACGCAAACGGTTGGCAGGCGAGGAAGCTACTACCGCTTTTAACTCGGGAACTTGAACGTTCGAGAACAATGAAAATTCCATGTGTCTGGTTCCCGTGCACGGAATATCAACGACAGGAGTTCGACATGCATCGACTGCAGCAACCGAGGACAGTCTCTAAATATGATGCGCGCGCGCGTGCGAACCCCATTCTATTTTACTTACTTACTTACTTAGTCGTCTTTCTTGCGTGTCTGTTAAGCTCGCAACGAAATTTTTTGCAGGGAATTTGATCCGGGTTAGCAACGTTGCAACCGTTACGTGAGCTGAAAGATTAAAACAGCTCTAACTCGCTATTTTATGCGAAAGGTTCTCCCCGTCCGTATCTTGCTACATTCGACTCGTAAACAATTAGACCGCGTAGTTTACGTATCTATGGTAAAAACATTTAAACCATGTCAAAGTACTGTTGCATTATTTCCATTCTATTCAAACGATCGAGAAGAGGAATTATTATGTTGCGACGTTGCAAACATTTCCAACATTCTTTCAAAACGTTATATGGTAGTGTAATTGTTTAGGTTGCGTAAGTGAAAATTTAGACTTGATTGCTCCGAGCTTTAAATTACATTTAAAACGCGATATCAAAGTCGTACGAACAGTATTCAAATTACACCCTGACCGGCAAATTTTGCAATTGAAACTTCGATTTGTATTTGCACAAAAAGTTTCTGCAAAATGGTTCGACGATAAAAATTTCCGAACGATTTTCACGGTGGCAAAATAAAATCGAGAATACATCTGCATATATCGATCGCCCAGATATTACGGACGCATGAAAGATTCATTTTATTTTATTCCATTTTTCATTAGAGATGCACAATGACTTTTTTCTCGAAATGAATATTAGTTTTTCGCGACTAAAATATTACTCGTAAACGCAGCATCCGTCACTCGATAAACTCGGACGTTCGATACCAATTTTGTTTGAAACAAACGGTTTTTTTCCGAGTTAATTTTCTTTTGTCGATTAAATTTGCAAAGCCGACGAAAATACGACGAACAGAAACTTCTAAGATCATAGAATCATTTGTTTCATCATTCGCAGTCTCTATCCAGTTTGTTGTCGCTAACTGCTCAACGATTCTGGTCTTGGCGAAGCTATACGCAACCTAGATGACGGTAATAACACTAAAATGGAAAGGGGACCTCGAGTAATTAACTGTCCTCGAACGGACCCCCTCTATCCTCTGCTACTCAAATTAGGATCGTTTTAACGTGCCGGCTACCGAAATTAAATCGCCAGTCGTAATTAAAATCGCTCGTACCACGAAAAATTCGTGAATTTTTAGATAGTTAGTAGGTAATTGAAACAGAACGAAGTATAGTATGTACAAGTTATTAACGCTTATCCGTAGATGACTAAGAATACGTAGAATAGTAATTACTCTCCGTAACTGTCGTATCGTTACGCGATGAGAATACTGTATGTATCATCTACCTGGAAAAAATGACATCTCTGACTGCAGCACTTTCTATTTCAGGGGTGGCGCCGGCGTTACGCGATGCCATGCCGGCTCGTCAGAGCGCAAAGTATGCGCACTCTGACGCGAAATCGGCGACGCGACGCGACTGAGCTCTCAATCTTGCTGAATGGGAGCTCGCGGATCGGAGCGACGACGACGGGACGGTGAAAGCGGACGACAGGGGTGTGAAAGAGCCGGTCGGAGCTCTTAATAAACGTTCGCGGAAAGCAGCTTGGAGAAAGCGGCTGAAAAATGAACGGCTCGTGGTCGCTGTTCGCGATGGTGTCGCTCCTGATGGTGTCGCTCGCAGTTGCCAACCAGCAAACCGGCGGCGTCAGGGTAAGCAGCGGCATTCAAATCGGCGGCAGCGACAGAAGGGCGCAAGCCAAGGAATCGGGGTACGGTCGAGGGGGTGGCGTCAGGCTCGGCGAAGGCAGATTTCCGAATTCAACCAGGCAAAGGCCCTACACCACCACCACCACTACAACCACCACCACTCCCCTGCCGGAGAGAATCACCCAGGCGTCGAATGCTTCCGCGGGAAGCAGTAACAATATCACTTATCTGGAGGTTCGTACCATTTCCGATGTACAATGCATCGATATATTCTGCATCGATAACTGCACTATTATCGCTATTCGAATACACCGAGGTGTCCCATTGTCAGACCATCCCGTCTGTTCCTATTAACCCCGAAAATCAGACATTTTTCAATTCTAAGCTAAGCGATCCGATTGCAATTATGTCGTCGTTGACAAGACCCCAGTTCGAAGTCATATTCTAATTTATTCGTTCACATATACTTACATGTTCGCATCTCTGCTATTTGTTACCGCATTGGCTATGTGCTTGGCCTGTTCCATATGACTATGCAATATGCAAATGTTATACATGTATACGTATACATTTGTTGGTTCGCTCTACCGCCGGAAAGGCATGGTGATTGTAAGCACCAACATTTAGTTCCCTTAAAATTACTCGTTTCTCTCGGCCATTAACTTTACAGCTACTTTAGTTATAAAACACACCAGGAGTTTTTTTTTCTATTTCTGGTAATACTATACGTATATGTATGTATAATCGGCGAACACACAAATTTTTCCGAAATAGTGAAATCTAAATATGTACTTTTGCATGTCCATTATTATGTTTTTCCGTTTCTAAACGATAAAAGACTCGAGCGATAATATCGAATAATTAATTAGGTGCTCTTAAATACATTTATATCGATCCCGTTAAATAATAGTAATTGCGAAAAGCTACTTGGTAAAAGTTTCTTACAATACCAATCATGGCGGCATTTCACCGGTGAAATCCCTGTCAGCAAACAATCTCGAAGTTCTCTTAGGACCGAAGGTGGATCTCCACCTTCACGTTTTTTCACGTTTTCGCCGTGTCGCCGAACGACGTTGCTCTTTCTCCGCAAAAGAAACGCTAAAAAATTCAACAAACTCGGCTCCGAAGAAACAGTCTTATGGAATGCTTGGAAAAGAATCTGTCTTCTGCTTCATAAATAAGATGAGCTACTTCGCTAAGACATCGAACGCGCGCAGCGTATCTTTAAAATCGTATAATACTAAATTTATGGGACGGGACAGCTCTTGAAAGAGAAGCATTTCCATCTGTCTGAAATTCGCGTCGGAATTCGACAAAATAACGGAGAAAAGAATATTCTTTGAACGGGGGTTTCTTGCGAAATCGGGCTATTCAATTTTTTAATGGTTTAGACAGGTGCAGACGTTTCCGAATGATTTATTTTGCGCGTCGTTCGAATTGTTTTTTTTAAACACAAAGTTGCACGAAATTGTCTAACAAAGTACAGGGCACGTATCGCCACGAAATACAACGGCGGCGCGTTTGAATATGTAATTGTCGCGACATTTTTTTCTGCTTCTCTCCACGGTTGGTTGTCCGTCGCGCGTCGTTGAAACACGATCCCTCGGCTAATTACGAACTTCTGCCGCGAGGTGTAATTTGCTAGAATAATCGGTTTAAACGTGTCACGGAAAAGTGTGTGTCCACCTCCGGGGAGTCATTATTCCCTTGCTGGTCACTGTCGTCATTGTTCTCAATTTTCTCGACGCGAACCGTCGCGCGTCGCGTCGCGTCGCGTCGCTCTTGATGAAATATAGTACTTGCTGTTTGATCTTCCTAACATATGGCTGCGAATTGCTTTGACAATTAAACGACCATTCCAAACTTTAACGTCCTTGGACTTATAATTTGTGATTCACGTGCCACTATACTATGTATTACACTTCAGATACTCAATCCTTTATATTCGTATAAAAGCAATTTTAACTGTCATTTACACGAAAATGATACTTGAAATCGAACGAGCACAGACTCGTTTTAATCTCATTCAATTTATACCTACTATCATTTTCAATTCTGCAAATAGCATTTAAATAATATCTGCGAAAAATTTCACATTTCGTTATAATTTATTGCAATTTTATAATAAAACCGTTTAATGAAACACGACTGTTTCTGTCGTGGTTGAGGTAGAACATTTTTATTTCGCGTGGAAGGTAATCTAACAAAGATTAATTAGCGGAGGTATTAAAAAAAAGCACAGGAACAAGACATAAAACAGAAGAATACGAGAAACGGCGCAAACGAGAGCGGAAGGGACGCGTAGACAGCAGAAGTAAGATTAAATAGCAAATTAAAATGAAAATGGCAGGAAGACCGTGTGAGACGCGTAAACAAAAGTGCGAAATCTATTCGCGAGGCTGAACCGTAAACAAACAAATATATACATTGAAATAAAATTGCCGCTGGATACTGTACATTTTTTGAAAATTACCTTCGGCCAAAGGAGAGGACACGAGATAAGGTGCAGCAAGAAGGTGAGATAATGGGCCGACGCGACGGGAAGATAAGAAACACGGAGAAAGAAGAGCAGCCAATTTTTAAAACGTTAAATTAAACCGGCGCGAAAACGGCAGCAATTATGGCGACGCGGTGCGGCGCGGCGCAGCGCGGCGTGGCGCGTACTAAAGGAAACTGGGACGGAGTTCCTAATTGTAAAGTCGGGGATAATTTACATTTCTAATTAACGATATATCCTAGGAAAGTGAGTGGAACATTTCTTTGCAAGGAACCGCGAGCTTCCAGAGCGTTTTCTTTATTTATGGTTACGGTTCTGCTCCCGACCACGGTCACCGTCGCGAAGACACTTCCTGTCATGTCGCGCAGCTGCACCGACGAAACACGAGACCAGCCCGGAAGAAAGTTTGCTGGCTGCTAGTCAGAACTGCAACTTACCGTCCATTTTCTGCCTACGTTTCATTCATTCGTACCGATCGATTTTGAGCAACAGGTGCGACCTGATCCATCCTCGTGGTAATAAAGCGAACGCTCTCCCGATGCACTTTTCTGTACCTTTGAATATTTAATGCTTACCAATCACTGTGCCTGTCTTGATAAACACAGCTGCTTCCTGCAAGCGCAACGGTAGGTCAGAAATATTTGATAACCTTCGCATCCCATTCGGCTCCTGTCGATTCGAAATTAATTTTTAAATTTTCATCTGGATTTATCTTACGGAGGTTTACTCTAGTGGCTATTAACTTTCGAGAAGTACTAACTTGCAGGACGTTTAATGCGACGCGACGTCGGTAAATGTTCTGACCAGAGCCCGAAACAGTTCTTGAGCTTTTTAATAAGCTATACATCGAGATTTACTATATTTTCCATTCCATTCCGTTCCGTTCCGTTGGCTTTTGCTTGTCATGTTATTGAATAAACCTGCGAACAATAATGCTAAAAATGATGATGGAATTGCGTTCCAGCCGACTACATATTTTGCGATGGTCCAGCTACTAATTTTTCCCATAAATGCACAAAATCTCCGCAATGAACATGTGATCAGGTGACAGGATTAATATATTAATACATATTTCTTTATACGCAGGGTGATTCTCTCGTTAGCGGTCTCGCAAGCGGTAATCACCGATCGAGCTTACCGCGACGTCAAGGACCGATACAGCCTGTGTCATTGGCGTTAAAGTCAATGAAAATGTTAGAGGTATGAACAAATTTGTAACATTTCACGGCGCGCGTGATGCAAAGGCGGTACCAACTCCCTTGGTAGCCGAATAATGTCGATCAGCGGCAACCGCTTTCGAAATCTCTAGCGAGAAAATCAGCTTGTACGATATAAGTTTTGTTATTGCAACTACCCCTGATCGTTTATAAGGATATTATTCGCGCGAAATATGTACAGGGATAATCTCTCGCTGCAGATCTCGAAAGCGCAGTAGCCGGCAGTCGACATTGTTGGTTATATCGAGTGCGTGCCGATACCGCCTCTGTGTCCGTGAAATTTTACAAGTTTTTTTGCTTACCGTTTCGTACAAGTATCGAAGGAACCTTCGATTACACAGGTGGTATCAGCCCTTGATGTTGCAACAATGTCGATCGGTCTACTGGTTTTGAGACCTTTAGGGATAGTGTTACACTACATACATACATACATACATACATACATAAACACATACATACATACAGGGTGTTTGCCCTACAATAGCCAGCGTTTTTCTTGCAAATAGTAAAGATCAGAAAAAATGCTGTGTATTTTTTGCTATCGTGCGAAAGCCTGCGCGGGAATATGTTAACGATGCTTCGACGAAGACAGTCGCGACAGATATAACTTTTCTTACGTGAACGAATGGTCTGTTGAAACCAGGTGGGTATGGTGGTGCCCCACAAGTCGTTTGGCGTGAGAGAATACACAAAAGCGGTTACATCCGCCGTCAACACGCTGCACAAGACCACGAAGAGGAGTCGAAAATTGAAACTTTTCGAGCGGTACGACATTCACGTGAAGGTGGCTATGCAGGAGCTGACGCCAAGTCCCACGGGTAAGTTTATGTTCATCTCGAGCGAATGTTCTCTCCACAGGAAGCGAAATTCAAGTTGCAGCAGCATCGTCGAGAAAGAAGTTCCGCTAGGCTTATTAATTTCGCGAGATCGAAACGAGTTAATAAATACATTCTAATACACCGAATCAACTCAAGTACCACTTGTATAATTTATTTTTTCTTAAGCTGATAATTTAAAATGTTTTTATATTTCTTTTTTACCGCGAAGGGGTAAACGGCCTTCGACCGAACGGGGCCGCGGCCCGCAGCCCGTAAAGTCCATAAAGTTCCGAAGTGAATATTTCGTTATCAAATTATATTTCTCTCCCCCTAATTAGAAAACTGACATTAAGAAAACGAGTGGTCGATGGATGATAAAGTTTCCGTAATAAAATTTCCACTTGCAAAATTTGAACAGCCAGTTGGCAAGCGGCACGCGGCATAGCTATCTTTACGATTTAATTGGACCCGCAAAGAGGGTTCAACTGAAACATTGAAAATTTGATGCGAGTCCCATCTTTTTGTAGCATTTCGTTATCGTATGTTATCCTCGATAATCCTGCTAACGCGTGCAAGGAAAGACAGCGGTGGATTAAGATTTTTCCGAGCGCTTCGTTAGCTCTATCCGCAACGACTTGGATCGCGACGAATGGATTATAAAAGAGACAGCAGGGAAAACTTTCTAAAGAGATAAAACCGATCCTTAAATATGGTCCTGTCAGTTGCAATACAATTACTCTCCTTCTCCCCATTGTTCGACGATAAATTCACCGCAAGAATCTTTTTACTTGTTCGAGTTTCACGAGCAATTTATCTATCCTTCGTTTAGACTGCGGATTTTTATGCGGCATAAAAATGATCTGAATTAATTTGGAACATTTCAAAATTTCTCCATCTTGCGAGAGAGCGAATAAAGTTATATTTTAAACGTAATACGCGAAGTTTACTTTACGTTTGCTTACACGTTCGTTCACAGCTCTATCGAGTTAATAATTATGTGTAGAAAACACTAACGTTAAGTCGGTCTCTCGAGTGAAATCATACCGGAAGTAAAAAGGTGATAACGTAGCCACAGGGAAACATACTAGTCTTGTTTACGAGTCAACCTTAAGGGCCACCGTAAACACTTTTTCGCTTAAGTTCCTAGAACACCTGCAAACTATTGCGTTTCGCCTCCGGGGCCAAATAAAAAGAACCGGCTAAAGGATCCCACGAACCGACACGAATATTTCCACCGAAAGATTCCTGCCAGCGGAATTTAGACGGTGTCACGGTGTCGTCACGTGTGTTTGTTCATGGCTAAGCAATAAACTTCCGCCGTCACCTACACATTATGCTTCTGAAAATCTATCGTCGTCGTGGAAAAATATTCGCGTCGGTTTATGGAGCTCGCGATACTAAAGCTACCAGAAAGGTTAAAACAACCAACTTGGAATTTTTCATTTTAAAATTATTGCGTTCGTAGAAAAAACTGTTTGCGAGGGAAAAAAAAACAACTTTACACACGTTCCAAAAACACTGCCCGTGTAGGCTGTCATTTCGACACGAAGCTTTTGGGAAAGTAATTACTCGCCGAATTTATTTCCTATTGGAATTTCGAAGTTATTGGAGAAATTGACAGGCTATCGGAAAAATTTACGAACTCCCGAGCAAACAATTTCAAGTATGTCGTCGATTGCCGAGCTTCGGTGGTGTACGAGTATTCAGGTGAATTTCTGTTACAAGCAAGTGTATATTCTAATCGGGCTTCGGTCCTGGCCCGACTCGAAGAACAATTGCAGAACACCATGGAAACTTTTCTCTCAGTTGGTATCTTGTGGATGAATTTATCTCAGTTTAAATCCGGTGGCGTCGCGTCGCGTCGCGTCGCGTCGCGTCGCGTCGGTGTGGTTCGCGTAACGAGAAGATTGAACTGTAGAGTTTGCAAGAAATTTTACATTTCTTCTGAAAGTTCTCAACGTTTCCGTGAACTCTTTTCCACATCTGAATTGGAGGCTTTCGAATTTATTATCCATATTTATGACAAAGATTCAGAAAAGGATAAAAAACTATCGCTTCAATTATATTATTATACAATTTAACTATCTACACACACATATAATTTTGCTGTGATTTACTCGCACACTGTCGCAAATTCGGCAGCGTTGTCATCACAAGCAAGCGCGATAGCATTTATTTCGGAAAATGGACTGCTATATTTGGGGACGCAACAGTTACTATATAATAAACACCGTTGAATAGTCTGTTGATAACATTGAGAGCGACACCGAAGTGGTGATGGGCCACTGGTGCTCCAGAAAACCAGGCCACCAAAATACATTGAATTTTATTAGATCTATTCTTATGTCTGCACGTTGATTATACTATACAGCCCATAAATATAGGCTATAGGTCTTTACCAGGCATTGTAATGACAGGGTAAAGAAGGGAAAAGGTTCCATAGATCAGTTTGAGGCTATTTCGCGGTCCATTGATCTCCTTCGCGAGGATGCCAGATTTCATCTTCATCGCCAAAACGCCTGGTAATCCTATCTGCAGCCGTTGCTTACCAGCAACGTATAAAATTTTTCATACAATGCCGCTGTAAATATATTATACTTGCATTTCTAAAGAAATTTCAATAATTACTCGCTGAATCCTCTACAATTATTCGCTATAATTGTACACTAGAATATTAGACTTCGCTACAATTCGAGAATACCATTTAATGTTAATAAAATGCCATTCCATTCCGTCCCTTTGAAATGATGTTGCATAGAAACGTGCATTGCATTATCCAAATATGTGTGTACGTTTCTGTCGACATTCATAGATTTTCTTTGGTACCTAATATCTCGTGAAAAGATACGTTCTTAATTTTATTACGTTTCTCCAGATTTCTGCTCGAAACCCTCCATACTTGGATTTTCCCCCATTCCTACCTGAAGGAAAACTGAACCAAGATAAGCTCCACCTACGCTTTGACATGGGGATTTCAGGGATGAAATAGGATATCACGAATAAGGGGTCAATACACCGTTTTCCTTCTATTCGCGGCCCTTTGGACTTTAGGGCACTCGGTCCGTTTCACCCGAGAAAAATGACATAAATAGTGTAAACTTTCCGGCAAACCGGCGGCACACACGCGGAAACCTAAATCGATGAAATGTTCCGGTGATTATGACCGGTGGTCTAACAACGGAACATATTCAGATGAGAATGGCCGATTTCGATGAAACTAATATATGCGAGCTATAGTTCTTCGAAAACTATTTGACACGTATTTTTTTTATCGGCAACCATCCACTTTGAAGGGGTGAAAACAGTCAAATATTTTTCGAAGAACTATATCTCACATAAGTTTCATCAAAATCGGCGTGTATCAACTGAATATGTTCCCTTGTGTCTGTCGCAGGAGGGATGATTAGCCGCATTAGCGGTTGATTAGTAATAAAATGAATTTCGTTAGAACAATATGCGCAGAGTGGTTGCAAAGAGAACAGAGAAGAGAGAGAGAGAGAGAGAGAGAGAGAGAGAGAGAGAGAGAGAGAGAGAGAGAGAGAGAGAGAGAGAGAGAGATGGCTTTGATCCATTAATTTACACGAGCCGTTGATTTAGCTAAAATGTTTCGCGCCTGTTTATCTGCTCTTGAAAACGGCGCGGCGCTGTGGAATATGTGGCTCATTCAGCTCTCTCACCTGCAATTTAATTGCCACTAACGAAGCCTCCCCAGTGAATGCAGTCCGACCTCTCGTGTAGACGACTAGATAATTTTCGGTGCATGTAAAAGGTGATACCGTAAATTACCAACCGAAAAGTGTCGATAGTTGAACCGCGATACCCGCTTATCGTGGCTTCGCAATGGTCGCGGTTCATTGCCCAACCTTTTGTCGTACGTGGCAATTTTGCGACGCCTCGTCTATTCAAGGGGGCATTCTAGCGTAAGAGCTCGCGAAAAAATCAATTCCAATAATTTTACATTAAATATTTCGTACGATAATATATCATTTCGAATGTTAAGATGCAAACTAAATAAATCATCATCATAATAATTTAAAAGCTTTCACGAGCATAAAGTCTATGTAAACGAGGTTTTGTTCGCAAAACTGGTACACTGGAATGACGTGTGCACTACACGCAGGGAGTTTGCACAAAAAATATCGATGCTGGATTACTTTTCGCCATAAAAATTGTTAGCCGGTAATGCGTCCCGCGCACCTGTAGAGACAAAATAACATTTTTCATTCGTATCTCGTTTTTATGCCGTTTTATTTGTTCGTGGACGATCATATTTCATTGTACACTCTGTACGAATTATTTGATACCACGTTCAATAATTTAAGCGTGCTGCGAGAGCCATAAATCATGACTTCCACCATGGGTAATTGAATCTGAAGCGTTTTTATTTATCAATTTGTGCTCACAGGGGATTAACCTGATGCGGAAATTACCGTGTTTGATGAAAAATTTCACTGTTCCAGGGATCTCTGTCAAACGCATTCTTTTCATCGCCAAACAGCGATAAAATATAATACATATACGTATGTATACATATAAATGGTCTTAAACAATTCGTGTCAATTATATATGTATAAATATATACATAAATCTGTAGAATTATATCGCATATAAACATAAATTCTGTGAAATACTTCTTATCGTTAGAAAATAGTAGCGGTAACATATTTTCGTTGAGGCCGACGTATTTTCTATCTGTGGCGTCCGGGTATAACATTTTGATTGAAATATACTTACCACGCGTTACGTACGAAGCACGGAACGGTGCGGGTTTACGCGGCGCAAGTCATATTATACTTATAACGGTGGGCGGCAGCCGGGCGCCATTGTAACAGCGACACGCATACGCGCTTCGCGTGTACTGTACATGGTGTTGAAAAAGAATGGAGTTCATAAATTTTGAGGTTCGTGTCGGTCACCAGAACGAGTAAAAATTGTTTAAAAGCAGTTTCTTGTTTCGGTACCGTCGTAACTTCAAGTTCCAACGTTATTGAAAATTTATGGGTCAAGTAACGATCGCTGGTCCACAGTTACCTTCCGTATAAAAATTAAATTTGAAGTACGTAAAAGAAGACCGAAGTTGAACTGGTGACCGAGATATATAGTATACATATACCGACAGGAACCTTTAGAATCTAATCAAAGTTTATTGTGAGACTTCGGTAAACTCGATTTCTACTTGTCTATAATAATTAAGCACCAGCCGTGCGATTTCCTTCACGATAATCCAAACTTCTTTAATCGTCTTTGATCGTTTCCCGAACGAATAATGTTTCAGCATTTAAAGTTATATAAAAGAACGTTATCGTTAAGAAGTTATATAAATTTACGTTATCGCGTCGTATGCGTGGATACTTTTCTTTTCAATAAATTTCGAATTATTTTGATCTTTCTCTAGTTTCTTTATTTATCAACTGCTTAAATTATATGTATGTATAATGTTTAGCAAACCAGTAAAATAAAATCTAAACTCTGAGGAATTTATTATACCGAGCTCTGAAAAATCTTCCAACCTTCGCTGGTGGTTTCAATGCTGTGTACATACATAATAATTTAGTGAGAGTATTCTTTCGACGCGTTGTACGCGCGTATGCACTGTATGCAGCCTGCTTCTAAAGTGGCTGCGCTGATATCCACTGGTTCAAGCGATGCGTCTTACTTGTGTCGCCATTCCGTCGTCTTTCGGTCCATTAAGCCGTGGTGCTTTATGAAAATCGCAGGCGTCAGTCTACGCCACGAGCTAATACGATAAGGGGGAAAGTGGTCGTCAACTTTTTTACGTGTTAATTTTTCTACACTTTTATGCGCGAAACTCTCCCGGACAAAATTGCATTTGGCAATCAGCGCAAACGCGTTCATCAAAGAAGTTGTGCGAGAATTTTGATCGACGCTAAACTTATTCGCATAATGCGCTCGTAAACTATGATACAGTCGTATAAAATTCATTTAAAGGTTTTCAGTATGTACCATGTACCATGTACCATGTACTATAATACTATGTAAAGCAAGCATTTTTCGTAGTGCGTTTATAAACAATCGCGTAGTAGTTCTAGGGGCAGTAAAATTGACGGGCCAAGTTTCATTTCGCGTGTTTTATCTCTCTAATGTGGAAGCATCGCCGCGGATTTATTACTCGTATTTATGGAATCGCAGCCGATTATTCTTTGAAGCTCCCACGCGAAACGTTTATGCGATCCTCATCGATCCGTCGCGTCGCTAAGGAGAAGATATATATTTTAATTTAATATATGCAAATGAGATTCACACAGCTCCGAATCATTCTTTTACGCCGTCACTAATCGCTTGCATTATTCAAGCAACGCGACGCGACGCGACGCGACGCGACGCGACGCGACGCGGAGCTTTTTGCTACCACTTGTTAGATCTCAACGGCCGCGCCCACGAAATTCCTTTATCTTCTAATTTGTCGTGCTGCGGTTGACGCGCCCTCAACTTACTGAATTAGTCGTTAAAAAAACTGCTGCCAGAAATTCCTTCTTCTCTGCATTTATCTCCGAAAACCGACTCGCGGGGTGTAAATAGCGCGGAACGTTAACGCTGGACTTGCAAAACGCAAAAACGGACATTTTAGGTCACTGGAAAAAAAAAAAAAAAAAAAAAAGATGACATCCTAATTATTATCGATCGACTTTTAAGAACATAGGGGACGCTAAATGTCTGCGGAGGAACAAACGTTCAAGATTCTACGTCGCGTTCCGCTGAGATTGCGCTAGTTTCTCGCAAATGTGCTCTACGAAGTGCGAAAATCAGTTCAAGAAGTGTTAATGAAGATCATAGAAATTCCAGATTGCACTCCAGGCTAATATCGGTAGAGAGTCCGGAGGGACCCATATCGCTCGATTCATACCTAGACCACTTAATTAACGGCTCCACTGAATTTAACGTAAGACTGATAATCGCTGAAACACCACTATTTAACTGCCTACTAATCAAGTTTAACGACCAATTCGATAGGATTCTTCTCGAACGAGGGTAGTTTCTCAAAGAAAGAAACGAAGGATCAATAGTTCCGTGCCACGTGAACTAAATGCTTTCGATACCCTATTACCAGACTGCGGAGAAATTGGCTGGGTGAAATATAAAACGGTAAAAGATTAGACAAAAAATATTTCTTCCCGAATATGTATAATAGATTGAATAGAAAATAACGGTATCTTAAAATTCTTCGAAATTATACCTGCTCGTGTCTGTCATAAGTCGACGAGATCCGTGGTGTAAATACTAATTACTTGGCAAGTCCGAAGCGCGAATCCTTTTTCATGACATTGATCGAGTATTCGAATGTAGCTGGGTCAACCTTCGGTATAAAACCGATTGGTATTCATGAGTATACATTGAACTTGGTCTTATCGCCAGTTAGCCATATCGAGGTCGGATCTAGGTCAAGTCATCGACTCCGGTACCAGAGCCACTACTCTACATTAACGTTTCACGATTAGATCAAGGTCCGCCGATTCTGAAACATCCAGTCAATGAAACGCAATTGTACCCTACCTACTATACCTAGTGCCTGGTACAGCTAAACTATTCTTCGTCAGAAATTCCACTAATTCTTTAAATATCTCAATATCCAGTCTTTAGCTGCAACTTCGCGCAGCCTCGTTTAAATAATTTACTTGATCCAATAGCGAGAAAGGTAAAAAAGAAATAAAAAATATGAAAATTTTACCAATTTTCGGGGCTTGCATTTTTACCACGTTCAGCCCAAAACGGTTCGCACGCTTGCAGGTAAATTTTCCATGGAGTTTCACCGCGAACCAATGGTCCGCACGCACGGCATAATTTGTTTCTGACCTTCCGCGCAATCTGGCGGACGACTTTCTTATGAATTTTATTATTGAATTAGACCACCGCACCGGTGCGAACAAAATAATTTGGTCCAACGAGCAAGAGATATTTTGGCCGAGACCCAATGTGAAAGCGTAAAGTGAAAGAAATTCGGCATTTGACGAATGGTTGCTCCGTATTGTCCGAAAATTCTTTTATCAAATTTCCCTTTAACACTCAATCAGATTGAATGAATTCGTGGGACTCGCGGGGATGGTTGTTATCCGTTCGTTTCAATTCAGCGTTCTTGAAATTGCTCGATATCCTTAATAAAACTGACATTAAAACGCTCTGTATATCCAAAGAAACGAATTAATTCCATAATTTGTTTGCAGTCTCGATAATCACAGATTGCAATAACTAAAACAATTTCCTTACTAACAAATAGATTGACGTAGACAGAAGCCGATTGGGGAGCTCGGATCCTACGTGTACGCTAATGGCCGTTATCGTTACCCGGGTAGAGGGGCGAGGGTTGAAGCAAACCCGCTTCGTTCCCTAAATACAGATTATCGTGCAGGCAAAGAGCAAGGAAGTAGAGCAACTGGGGGATATCCGATTGTTAATCAAAACGAGGAAACGCGGGCGACAGATTGTCGGTGTCCGCGAGGCCCATACAGCCGGAAATAGCGTGGCCACAAAGCAAATTGAACGTCGCGGTTAAACACGGACCCCGCAGCAACTGACGCGCGCAAAGTGAATCGGTCCGGTCGCGTCGCGCGTCGCGTCGCGTCGCGTCGGTGCGCTTGTACCCAAGGAGATCGATGAAGACCTGCCAATTTTCGAATAGCGACGATAAACATCGGCCTGCTCGATATTCCACCGATCAAGTTCTCTCCCGAAATGATCCACGTCCGGAACAGGAATTCATTTCGGGGGAAAGTACCGACGCGACGTCGCGACGCGCCGCGCCGCGCCGCGCCGACGCGTTGTTCCACTGGATGCCGAAACCAGGCTATCCGTTTTAGGCAATCTTGATAGAATTTCTCTTGTCGCGTAAAAATAGTCGACCCGCCCGTGCCACGCGTCTAAGAATAATGCCACCGTCCCCTAATTTCCACCTCATCTTTTCGGGTAAACGGAACCGATGGCCAATCGATAAAGTCCATTTATCCTGGAGGCGGCTCGCATTCACCGGGATTTTTCGGACATTCCTCGCGGCGGACGTGACCGTAATGCCATGCCGACGCGGCGTCCATTCACGAGGAAGATATGAATCGTTAATTGGAGAAAATGCGAAGGATTCGGAACCTGATATCGATCTTTAGACGGAGTGTTATAACGAGTCTATTGTTTCTGCCTCGGCCGTTACGCTCGGTGGGATGCACAGGTGGAGTTCGTTTTCAGAAAATGCCTGTGTACGACTCGAAAGGTTCTGCACGGCTCCGAGTTCGAGAATAAATCTACGAATGCGTGGTACGTTGATCGATACGATCGACAAATGTGAAAGTTTTGAGTTCCGATCGGTTCTCGCTTTTAATATTTGCATGGTTTTAATAATTTAATAATTGTATGGTTTTATCAACGAGTCCTCTCCTTCCAACATGTATCGATAACGAGGTCATCAAAAATAATTACTAACCAGCTGATTTTTTTACTGTTGCTTAGTTAATATTTATATAATTTAACAGCCAAATAATTATCTTGAGATTTAACAAAAAAAAAAACACCCAGTTAGTAATAAATTTTTGAAAATCGTCAAATCGACATATTTTATCCCTGCTACCCCTGTTAGCTACCACAATCGAGAATTTTGTAAGAGAAAAAGTTGGGCGTCTCATCAAAATGAAGCTACTCACGGAAAATTAGCTTGATAGTAATCAATTGTAAAAATGTACCCTGGATCCTGGATCTGGACTAATAGGTTTAAACTTTCAAAAAACACGTTAAAATTATTTAGTTGTTCGGGCGGAAAAAGAACGGATCGCTATTCGAGGGCGTAGCTGTAGTACGAAATTAGGCAACGCCTACTGACCCCGTAACTTCGTTTCCTCGCATCGACCACGCAGGACGCTGCACAGCGATCCCCTGTTCAAGGATCTTTGTCCAGAAACTAGTATCGTTTCCCACTTTGCGTTTAGTATAAATTTTAGCTCTGCGTTAATCGCCACCTAGTAAACTACTATTCGCTGCTCGGTTCTTATATCTACACGGAATCGTTAACAAATCTTTGGGCAATCGTGCTAAATAAATATGTATCTCGAAAATGGCAATAGAGAGAGAGAGAGAGAGAGAGAGAGAGAGAGAGAGAGAGAGAGAGAGAGAGAGAGAGACCACGTATTCATAAGTCTGTAATTATGTTTTCAATGATCGAAACTAGGATTATTTGAAGATTTCTATTTCAAACGACACAATGATCCCAAACATAGGGATGTATCATGAAATCGTGGTTGCGGTGTAACGCAACGCACGCATGAAACAGTCCATCGGGAAGCCCGAACATTAATTCGATTGAAAATTTATGGGCTGAAATCGGTAGACGGCTAAATAAATGAATTACGCCAACATGTTACAAATTACCAAACATATGTTCGAAGAAATATTGTAATTACGGATAAATGAAATCTCATTGATCGCGTCATTACAGAAATGTAAGTGCAGATCGTCGACTAATAATTATGTAATATAATTGTGCTAATGAAGATCTTCGGTAAACACTGTACATATACGGTACACTGTGTTGAAACGTTGAATTAAAATAAAAGCATACAAATAAATTTGTTTTCCTTTTTGTGCAGATTACACATAGGTAATACAAAATGCAAAAACCAGTGAGAGCTAACTGTGAAAGAAAAGACCATGCACACCGAGGCAGATGCGTTTAAAAATTGATTAATCGAATTTTCCGAATGAAAGTTCGTTTCACAGTTTACCTACTCCTAATAATGAACTGTTCGACCCCTTGTGGACACAAGCTTGCAGCGTTTTGAATGTACAGGCATCAAAGTCGGAAGAAGGGATTTGATTTCTCGGTGGACAGTTTTTCCCATAGTGGTTTTAAACGAAATCTGCAAATCCATTCTTTAACCGCATTACCCACAACGCTAACCGTTGCAAAGCGAGTGGCACTTCAGTTTTCCGCCATTGTGCGCGCTGTTTACCATCCTCTCTGTCCTCTTACCGGAAGAGGTAAAAAGGCTCGTGGCCACGCAATCGACCCAACCTTAATCGACTAAAACGGTTTACGCAATTATCCTTAACCGGATAATAGGAGCGAGTGTCGTCGCCTCGTTATGTCGTGTCGCCAAGGTTCATTGATTATTTAAAATCTGGTTAATCATCGGATGGGTTCGGGGGGTAAGTATAGTTACCCCCGAGATGCAGGGTTCTCGCGAGCTGCCGCCACCTAGCGCAAGATCTTGGAACATTTTTCACCGTGCGCGCAGAACCGCGGGACTTTTAACGGACTGTGGATTTTATGCATTTATGACAAACGTGAATAGCTGCAATTTGAAATAACATTTCAAATTGCAGCTATTCACGTTTGTCATAAATATATATATATATATATATTCCTTTCGCCTTCCTAGAATGATTAAAGACAGAAATTCTTAAGTAGTTTGCGTTTCTTGCAACTTGATATAGAACATTTTATCGTGTATCTAATAATCATAGTGACGTTTTAAAAAATATATCTCTGAAAGTACTTAAAGCTGTTGAAATATGTATGTTCGAATAAATCATAACCACAGATATGACTTTTGTCCTTAAATCCCATTGGCCCGCGACGTACCGTGTACCGCGCAGATTTATGTGTCTCCTGCGACCCTTTCGTCGTGTCTGGAATTAATTTTGATTTAAGCTCCGCATTGCCCAGGACCACTTCCTTACCCGGTGTCATCGACAAACTACCAATTACGCTACAAATGAAACGAATTGTACCGTGATTTTTCAACATTCTTTCTATCTTATCTCGATTCGTTCCGTCGAGTCTTAAGCGCTGCTCGATGCGAAAAAATCGTAAAGAATTTTTTATGTTAGCGAATGGTATAAATAAAGGTTCGAGACAGGAAATTGTAAATTTTTCTTGTTTTGTTGCAACGCGGTTGCAACGTTATTGGTTACCGATCACCCCGCCGCTATACTTTAATTAATTAATATGATAAAAATTGCAACGCATATAGAAATTCTACATCGAAGAGTACGTGTTTGGAAACATTTGGCCGGCATGCCGCGCCGGTGTAACTTCTGGGAACATCGGTGACACGTGTGCAGTGTTTGCGCAGTTAACCCGTGCGACATGTATAATTGTCGCGCAGTTAACCAACTTGTGGTCGCGGTCGAACGCTATGCTCAAAATTCCCCTGCGATCAATCTAAGTCCGATCTAATTTCCAGGATGTCACTGCTCTCTGTCCGGGGAGTGGTGGTGGTGGGAGGTAGTGGTGGTTCCTTGATCGTGAACGAAGACGAAGTACGTCGAGCAAATACGTGTTAGAGGAACCGTGAACGGTCTGACGTTGAAAGTTGCTGGCACCCTGGATTCTTGCTGCCATCGCGAACTCGAACTTTAAAATCAAAATCGAAGTTTTCTAATTAAAGTCGAATAAATCTACTTAACCGAACGAGCGAAATAACGGTGTAGATTAAGTTATTCGATGCGAAAGTATCGTAGAAAATATTACATTCTCTACTGTTACGAAATATATGTTGAATTCGGTAATTCTTATATTCTTGACATATTGACATTCGTCGCTGGTATATTTAACATAATACAATTTGTTAAACTCTATCTAAATTCTCGATCAATGAACACCATCGATTGTATTCAATAGAAATATAGACACTAGATGTTGAAATTCGGACATACTCGGAAACCGACTCGCCGCGCCGCGCCGCGCCGTGCCGTGCCGTTGTCAAGTTTGTAAACGCGGTACGATAGACGACCGTTCACCATGTACATAACCTCTTACGAGGCCTGAATTGCGGTGGGCATTACACGCGGTCGATCGGGCAACGACTATTGCGAACGGGGGATACTACAATATATTCCGATCGAGGAACGCTGTTTCAACAAGCTTCCCTTTATGAAGGAATGTTCGTTCTAGCTGGTGAACGACTCGCGGTCAATAGCCTTGATCCCTGTATCGGTGCTCGGCTCCGGGACCTTCTTCGGCTTTAGAAAAGTTTATCCATTCGAGCAGAGTCCGCCCTTATCGCCCTGTCATTCAGGAATCTCTTCGAAAAAGAGAGAAGAAAAATGCTATCCACCCCTATACTTCTCGGTCACTTTCCACGTCCAGGAAATTTGCCTTTGCCGGCAAAGGGAAGAATAACGGAACGGAACGGAACGAAACGAAACGAAACGGAACGGAACGGAACGGACAGGAAAAAGATCGCACGCAAATGGGGCGGTAGCTACAGAAAAAGAAAGACAATGGAATATATAAAGCAGACCCGCGCAGAGAAAGAGAGCTGCAAGAATGAGGCGGTGCGCTAGGAGAAGAATAGAAAAACGGAGCGTGAAACGTAAGGGGTGAAGGAGAATCTACACAGAGAGACAGACAAAGCATTGCACTCCATTGCTGTGGGGTGGCGACGACTGATCTTTAAATCCCGAACAACAGGGGTGGATACAGGGTCAAGTCCGTTGTATTCTTCCCATGGCATTGGAGGCAACGTAAGTTCACCCAGAATCCACGAAGAAGACAAAGACGATTGAAATTTCTCCTAAAAGTCCGCTTCCTTCAAACTCTTATCCCTCGAAGAATTGACAAGTAAGAGCCGAATCGATTCTGTCAGTGGAGAAATGTTTCAAATGTTCTTTCTCTTGACTACGGTGCTCAAAAATAATGCTTATCGTCTCGTTTATGTCTTGTAGGTTGGTATTAAAGAATCGCAGGTAGTTTTGCGTATAGTATGTACAGACGCGTACAATATTATTATGTCGTAACTACGCTGCAGATTTTTATGAAAAAATAAACACTGTATTAATAACGGTGTATTTCTAAATCCTTTAAACGTTTTCACTATTTCGCATTTGATCTATTCATTTTTATCCGTCCCTCGCACGTTTCTATTTTGTTTCTTAGAATTTCAAAATGGATCATAGTTAATAAGTTACCTTAGATTCACGGTACGATACGATGTCCCAAGCGGGTCGGTCAATTAATCTTCCGAGCCAAGTAATTTATTTACTCGGCTGTGTGCGCTCAAACATCTGCATTCATCTTTGTCCATCCCCGATCCATTTTGTTCTCGCTTAATCAGCGTCTACCGACTTAAAAAATTAATCGTTCGAAAGTAAGACGCAATTAAGAAGGCTTTGCTCGGATCGATTAATTTAAATTCTAAATTGGCGAATCTCGTGGCATCGATCTTCTTCGACGAACCGGCAATTGAATTCTACACGTTACGTTCACCGGGGAACGTCTTTGCCTTGGAAATATTGATATTTTCATAATATACATAGTATATTTTGTGCCAGACACCGCAAACAAATGAATTAAGACAAATCAATATCCGAATTGCCATTCGAAATAGAATAAGTAGGCAAGAATTCAACATGTCGGACTGTACGCGAGAAAGAAGTTAAAAAAATCAAGTATGAACACAATCTCCCGTAAACCGATTTCCAATAAAGCGGATACATTCGACGGAAAACTAATAGCAGTGGCCGTAATTCTCGTTAAAAAAAGGAGTAGGTTTGATTAATTTCTCACTTTATCTACCGGGTGGCACCGAAATCCCATTAATCCCGCGGCCGTTCACAATGATTCCATCGGAGCCCGGAGTCATCCGACGAGGAAGTCTTCGGTTTGAACGCAATGGTAATGGTCAAGGACGAGTCCGCCTCGGTATATGTATCGAGGTTTATCGATGACGCTGTGACCGATCGAACCGGGGATTACGCTCGGCCCGTTCTCTCCATCAATCTTCTCGGGCACGGTCGCGGTCGCGGTCGTGGTCGTCCGAAATCGTAAAAACCTGAACGGAATGAAAATTTCCAACCACTTTCGAAACGTATGAAGTTTTGATTACAGATTCTTAAATGTATAGGGATTATGTGTACGGCATGCGTAAACCTTTGCTACGAGTCGCTTCAAATTTGTAGAAAAAATTTCATCAAGTTTTTCGGGAAAAACTCGCTGTAATTGGCAAAATTTATGAATTTAGTCTGCGGGTTTTAACGATTTTGGACCACTGCGGAGACGATTGCGCCGAGATGGAGAAAGTCGGTTGTGGGTCACAACCGACCGGGTATACGAGGCCCCGATGGTCGTTCGTTGTCGTCCAATAAAAGAGAGGAAAATCAGGCCGTGACGTTAATGGCGCTTTTCAACCCCTGCCCCCTTTGCCAAGCCGCCGCTAACCCTACGCTGTACCGCTATCGCTCTCTCCTTCCGCGTTACGATTTCTGATAATCGATTTCCGACCGAGGCTTTGGCTAGAGATCAGCCACGTTCTCGAGCTGCCATTTTTTTCCCCCTCTCAGACGCCCGGCATAAAGTGCACCGATCCCGATGTTTTTATCCCTATAGGATCGCTCGATCGCGGCGTTATTTTCGTTTAACAACGTCCCTCCGTCCGCCGTAAAAGCGACAATGTGCTCCCCCCGTAGCGTCGCGTCGCGGCGCGCCGTCAGCGCAGCGGGGTAAATCAACTCGAAATTGTTTGACGGTACGTGAAAAATGTCGCGATAGACGGCTTTGCCTCTGCTTATCGATTCTCATATGTTGTTCGTCCTTACCGAGAGGCGACTTCCGTACTTTGATCATTTCCTTTACGATGGAAACTGATGCAGAGGTGTTGGGTGACAATAATGGTCGTGGGATATACGTACATACAATACATACGTACAGTCGCTCGCAGTGAAAATCTTACGTAACGTACCGACGCGACGGATGTTTTAGCTAAGTTTACTGTACAGTATTATTCCCTCCAACGTAACAGTCGCGAAGGTCTCCACCGTAACCGTTAACATACAACTTTGAGAAACAAAAAACTGAATTTTACAAGAAACTTCCAGTTTAACATATTTTCGTAATTCCGCGAGTGGCCCGTTTCCAAAGTGCCGCGTCAATGCCTAAAACGCACAAATACCGGAAAATTATGGCGACGATTATGGTCAATTAACGGTACATAGAAATGCGTTCGCGCGTATGCACGCGGCTCACGGTAGAGGGATGTAACGGTGTTCCGACGAGACTAGACTTTAACGATGCGCATAAATCCTTTTTTTTACTCGGCCATAAGTTTTCGGCTATCGACGTAACGCCAGTTACGATCGATAGCTGTAACGATAAATTGGTAACGGATATGCGTCGACGAGCACCACAAATTCGGCATTATCTTTTTCACCGGCGCGGCGACGCGACGATGCGATAGAGATAGAATATTAATTAATTCCATGGTATTGACCGCTCAGTCGAGAACGGTAATCCTCCCTACTTATAATGGGCATGGCGGGATAAAGTATTACGATAGTAACTTACCGTTCGTTATTATGACGTGCTCTAATTAGAATTAATTGTGACGTTATTACCGGCGAAGGATAAGCCGATTCGATTTATTAACGACGACACGTTGTATGTAGGTACTGTACTCGTTTCCTTCTTTTTCATAGCGTTTATCTATAAATAGAACAAATAACTAGAAATTATAGGTTCCGCTGATGTTACAAACAGAATATGGGAATCGCATTTAACTTTCTCGAGCTTCTGCTCTACAGAATTTTCGAAAGTGGCGCATTCTAGAAACGAGTAATTATTACGAAACTAGGCTTCGCTCCCATAGCGCTCGCGATGTTTCGACGCGCTGCGCCGCGCCGCGCCGCGCCGCGCCGCGCCGTAAAGTGTACTTCTGCAGATGGTGTGTAAACTAATACCACATGTCGAAACGGGGTGCAACATGCATATTCCCAGCTGTCGTTTCTAGTTCTAAAACTCGTAGAAGTCTAGCCGAACGCTGATTGCTCGCGCATGCGTCGCAGCTACCCTCGAGAGCAATTAATGGCCCGGTAACCTTAAAGCGATTCCTGCAACTAAACGTTCGGCTTCCATTAATTACAATTAGCTTATAACATTTTATCTTGTCTTGCACAGAAATTCACGGTCCGGTAATAACTATCGCGTAGAAGAGGTTAAAAGTTTTAAAGAGTATATTCGGTCTCGCCGATTCAAAAGCACAGATCGAAAATTAGATTACACGAAACATTTGTACGCGGATCTTTCAAATTAGGTTTCGCGCAAGACATTTCTAATTTAACTAATGGAGTTACATGCGTCGACTCCAGGTCCTATTCCGGTTTAATATACATGTTAATTAACGTTGGAGGTTCGCATCTGGACCAGGAAAAAACGGTAGAAAGCTCTTGAACTCTAATTACTTTTTATATTGAAAATTCTCGGAGAAATTGCAAAGAACATAAAAATTCTCTAATGAATCTTGTGCGGTTCACCTTGTATCTTTCTAAAATTTTACATGCATCGTATGGACACTTATAACTTACTTACTGGCATAAGAACATATTGGAATTCGTAATGTAAGTACAATTTTCAGTAATTTATAGTATATTTCGTTGGTTGTAGCAAATGGTAAAAGTTCTCACGGTTCTCTTGAGAACGGGTGGTCCGATCGGCATGTATCAAAAACACACGATCAACGAGCACATTTGCAACAAAAAAGCACGAAGAAAATACTTGATCGCGTACCACGCCTTCATTATTCTTCGTCGCGCGAGAAAGAAAGTGGCTTAACCCCGTAGGACGTACGAATATGCGGCTTCGTCGTGTTTGTGCCTCTATCTCACAAAGGAACTACTTCCACCGTATAGCATTCCCTCTCGATATCGTACGGTCTTTGGCAGTGCCATTCGTTCGTGTCCTTTGAAATAAGGATACCACCTTAGGCGGCCGGAGTTATTGCTCTCCAGCGATCGACAGATTTCCTAGGCCGAACTCTAGTCGTGGAATTCTGTCGCTGGCTATACATACCATATATGTATAATGTATACATACGTATGTAGATAGAGCGCACGCAGATCTTGCAAATCCGAGGCTATAGTTCGCGACGCAATAAGGAGGTTGCGTCCTCTAGTGTCCCACGGGGCAAAAAATTCAGAGCCACTTTACCGGAATTTACATTTTTATAGAACCACCTCGTAAGCGAAATCGCTGTGTTCCGCCACGCGTCTTTGCTCAAATTGACAGTTAAATGAGAACGAATCGTTAGACTCCGGATATTCGTGCAAAATATAAAGATTCCGCGTCCATTGTTAGACGCGCACGGAAGCTAAACGGAAATTTGTTGTATCTTTCCTTTATTGGTTTCCTATTGATTTGTTTTATTATTAACGCGCGCGCGCTCTGCGTGTTTCCCTAAAGCCGCAGAATTGGCCAAGAAAAGCTCAGTTCGGAACAACGGCAATGAGGTAATCTCATTGCGCCATAAGGACCGTTTTATGTTTCGATACTTGGTCATAAAGTCAGCCAAAATTGTTTCCGTAAGCATAAGTTTCGCCGTAAATGGATCTATGTAAATGAATCGAGTAAAGAGCGTGTCATGGGGATCGCGAGAGGCTTATCCTGACCAAGGATACAGCGAGCGAGAGAACGATATAAAAGCCATCCACCGATTACTTTCGTTTAAAGAAACGATAGAATTGCTTGTAACCGGGTCCGGGGCAGTCCGGGGCCGGGGCCGGGGCCGCGGCCGCGGCGCTCCGATCGCTCCATTATCCCCGGAACTTGGTAAAACGGCCGGAACCCCGCGTTCCGTTTCCCTTCATTCTCATTTCGAACAATATCAGTTTTAAACAACGTCTTCGATCGGTCGGGTGGATCCCCTCGATGGTGGTTAATTGTGCAAACGTTCTAGTATGCCGGCGCAATCGAACGAGGCCATCGAACAGACAGATTGGTTTCTCCGTTAGGAGGATTTCAATAATTCAACCTATGCATAAACGGACCCCCCGAAACGAAACAGTCCGATAATTACGTGGAAATATCAATCTTATGCTAATATTTTATATGTAGGTCAATAATTACTTCCTTCTAAAATAACTCGCTATTTCTGCCGGTAATTATGAAATAGTGACCCAATCGCGAGTCATAGATTCTTTTTTTTGGGGGGGGGGGGTATTTAGATCAAAGAACAAATTCCCAACCGAGAAAGTCAAAGGCCATCGAGATAAAAAGAAAACCCAAGAGGACCCTAGAGTCCCTAATAACTTCGAATGCGAACCGAGGGATTAAAATCTAAAATTTGTCAAATCCCCTACACTTCGATCGTGTCGGATTAGGTTGCTCCAATTAGTGCTCTCGATCCTTCGTTGGTTCGCTGTGTAGTCCCTGAACCGAGGGCACAGCTAGTTAGCGTCGCTTGTTTTGAATTGACTTGGGTTACTTCGCTCCAGCTCTCCATCGCAATAATGGATTTCAAAATTACATTATCGAATAACCGTAGCCACCCGCGTACTAAGTAGTTGTAAAATATTCATGATTTTTTGTTTTTTTTTACACAAGCAGTATACCATATACCTTGTATACGTACCCGAATTACGGAAGATCTAGTACAAATCCATTTTAAACAACCTTCTTATCGAACCGAGTTTCGCCAAGTTATTAATTAGTCTGCAATCTCTCTGGCAATATTAAAGAAGTTCTGAAACGAGAAGACAACGCGCATCGAGCAGTTTCGGTAAGCACGAATAGTGCAGGAAATTAATCCGCCGGGCAAATAATTGTCTTTCGACTGGTAGAGACCGAGTTTCAGGACAGAAAAAGTCCGTATAAATCAGCATTCGTCGATATTCTTCCGTCCGGTTTCTTTCTTTCTTTTTTAGTTTTTTCTTTTCTTCTTCTTTTTTTTTTTGTAAAGGCATTGATACCGGCTGAAAGTACCACCCCTATTTTCTTAGGGTAGCATGAAAGTCCCTTGCGAGCTGTTCCAGGCCGTCGTAGCCTGAGGGGCGAGATTCGAAACGCGAGACTACGAACAACTCCCCGGAGAGATCTCCGAGTACTTACAAGGTAAATTTTGTCGTTAAAACTTCTAGCAACCTACAATTGTCTGCTTTGAACATTCCGTTCGTCGAATTCTGCCAATGTCTCCCTCTCTCTCTCTTTGTAGAAATAAATGTCGATCGACTTTGCCGCGTCAACTTCTCCGACGCATAATATAATATTCTGCGACTTCCGCCTCCTTTCTTGCAAGAGCAGAATTTCGAATTTCGAATTTGAAATTTCAACTCGGACGTCGATACGGCGGATGGAGTACACCGATATCAGTTTCCTTATTTTGTTTGATCTTGTTCCACCAAAGTCTGCTGAACTCGGTCAGATCTTTGTAGAAAGCTTTCCCCCATACAGTGGCTGAAAAAAATTACTACGAACGCAAAGATAGCTCCTATACGATTATATACTTTATACGATTGGACAAAAAAATTCTAAATCTTCAGCGACCGAATTCATTTTTATATAAAAATTATTCTCTCGCTATTCTTGTCGCGTCGCCTTTACGAGTTTGACTGATCTTCGCCTATTGTATATCAGGATATTGTATTTCTCTCGACATTTACGCAATTAAACTATACTCGTAGAGATATAACGTGTTCTATTCGACGAACGAAGAGAACATTTTCAAAAGGACTCCACATGCAAAACATTGTTCGACACCGTCGAATTGTTCGCGTTCGCGAAACTTTCAAAAATATTGATTGGATAAAACTGAAGGTTTGATCAAATTTAACAGGGTTCCATTTTATTGTTGTTTTATTGAAAGCAACGTTGCACGAAAATAGTTTCGTTCGGTTTTACATTTTTTAAATTGGTTGACTATGGTATAGACTTTAATGAAATTCGACAGCTATCGCCACGCGACATTGTTCACCGTACCTCGACATTTTTTTTCTGTAAATTTCTATAATTTGGAAAATAATCGTACCGACAATTTTGATCGAGCTACCCTGTAGAATGAAAAATGTGTTACGTATTCATTTGACCAATCACGACAGGAATCGATCGATATCGGCCGTGTCAAGTGAATCAGCTTCTCGGCTTTCTAGGCGATAGTAGCTGAAACAGCAACTGGCGTCTCGCAGTCGAGACGAACGCTTATTGCATTAACATAAGGATGGTTCTTGCACAGGAATGCGACAGGAGGTCAGGATGAGCTCCTTCCTCGGCATTGTCGAAGCTTCTTCCCTGCTCGGCTCTCCTGTATCTGTAATTTAATGTATCCGCGATGCTGTTTTATATTGATTTTCATGGAACTATTGGGCCCGACAGTAGCACATGGAACTATTTCCTTTCTCATTCTCCGCTCGCTGTTCAAACATTCTTCCCCTCTCTCTATTTTTTTAAATATATCTTGAAAATTTTCTTTAAAATGGAATAATGCAACAACACGTAATGAAAACACCTGCTTAAAGTTTCTATACGGTATTATCGCACGCGTACTACGCCTCCTCAAATTACACAACTAGTACTATCGGTTATCTAGTACTATCAAAAACTTATTCAAGTAGGGTAACTGCACCAGTCAATAAACGGGCACCGGTAAATGAACGCTTTTGTATTTTTTGCTTTTCCATCATTGTTCAATTACTAGAATGTAGTGTTCATTGACTGGTATTTTTTTCCTTTAATTCACATATTTTTTTTTTTAAATAAAACATCTTCCTGAACAATTTCTTAAATGTTCATTCACTGGTGCAGTTACCCTAGCTAATATTTCAACAAGGTTGGGAGTACTTGACCGAAACATTGCAAAAGTTACACAACACGGCGGAAGCTCTGGCACGGTCTGTTTTTGTTTCTCTACGTTCAAACACAGCGAGTTGTAGCCTTTTTAATCCTTTGACGAAAAATACGTTTCTCTCGATGGTTTCCCGTCCTGCTACACGATTCATTTAAAAATCACGAGAAGTTCGCCGAACAGGCATTAACGCAGTCGCACAGCGGGTCGAATGTCAGTCGGGTTAACAAACTCCGCCCAATTTTTCCCCGAATTCACTCCGCAGCCGCCGCGCTCCGCCGCGCTCCGCCGCGCTCCGCCACGCCGTATCGCTCCAAATTGTTTTTATGCGGGATCGGTGAATTAATTCACAACGTTCCCCAACTAATATTGATTGTGCAACATTTTCGCGAATTTAAATTGCGGTCTCGCCGAGATTTTAAATAACGTTCAAAATAATATTCGGTGCGATTGAAACTTTCTGATGGGAAAAGCTCCTGTCTCCGTTCGTTCGAATTTATTGAAAAATTGGCAACCGTCGAAGCACCCACTTTACACTTACAACAACCACCATAAAAGAAGCAAGACTCGATGCCACTTGTTGAAAATTCCCACAGAGGAATTTAAACTGTGAAAAGCAAACCTTTGTTCGATGGAAGATCAAACACTTGTCACAGTTTGCCCGAGGAAGTCGGTGGACCTTTTATATCTGACTATGGAATACAGGGCCCTCAATTATGCTAGAAATAACAGTTGCGGTGAATAGTTACCGACCTTCTTCCGCCTTTCAAAAATATAGATTAATAAAACGGAATGTTCCACAGATCCAAAATGCAGTGCATACTACAATGTCGATAAAAAAAAAGTCTTCGTATCGACTTTAAAATAGACTAACATTTTTTAAATGAGTCCGAACACCGCTTGAACTTTTTCGAGATGTTAGGAGGATTAGTTGACCGACAGACGCGTATAAAAGTTGTCGCAAAGAATGCATACGGTTGAAATCGGATGTGTTCCACATTGGCGAGGGTCACCCTGTATTAAATCACCCTCTTCCTTTTTCCTTTTCTATCGAAGAAAGGAGAAATATAGTTGACAAGCTGGCGGCCGCGGCGTTCGCTTTCAACGGGCGAAATCAGTCGGAACCCTCGCACAATAAAGACTCCGGGCAGACCGGAGCTCTTGATCCTTACCCACCGCCGCGCCGCGCCGCGCCGCGCCGCGCCGCGCCGAGATCAACCGCGCGCTGCATCAACGTGAAAACGTTTCTGCACTTACGCGGCAGAACAGGGTGAACAGGGTGAACAGGGTGAACATAGCGAACCACAACGGCGAGAGCTGCTGTCACCCGCATGGGTCACCCTCGTTACGGCAAGCGATGGGAACGACGCGATGCATAAGTAATTTCCGGAACATTCTGGCATTTCCGCAACCCGCCTAAGCAACCTCGAATACTGGATACCGCGCGCAATTACCGACCCCGCTTAAAGTGTCGTTCGGCCCGGCCGTGATTAAATGTTCCAAATGAGCTCTTAATCGTTGAGCTATCGACCGCTCGTCGAACCGCCATCTAGGCAATTCATAATAAAAGTAAAAGCACGTCCCCAAACGGGTCCATCGAGAGCTTGACGAACAGCTGGCCGATGCCACGTGGGGCTCTGCTGGTCCCATCGGAGCAACTAAGCTACTATGTACTATGTAGTATGTATAGTACGTATCGCGCGTTTATTATCTATCCAGGACTGCGTACAACTTGGTTTCGCTAACGACTTTACCCTTAAGGGGGTCACCTGGTCTAGATTATTATTTTCTAAGCCTGGAGATTTTTCTAAACAAACCAGACGATTCGTACAATTTCGTCAAAATCCTGTGAACGCAGGATTCATCCGAACCCGTGATCTAAACAATGCGATTCGGCAACAGGTGGGTGAAAATTTAAGAGGCGGGTTTCTCACGATTATGTCGGACGTAAATCTGCAGTAAAAAATTATGAACACATTCCGTCTGTCGTTAATACGCATATTATTATACCATATATCGTGTAAGAGTAGAATTTGCGTTTACTTGCGCCATCAGCGATAAAAATTATACAACAAAGCGCAGTGCTATTTCAGATATACATGTAACATTTTGTTATTAAACGAGCTAAATAGAAAATTCTTTGTTTCTTCGAACATTTCGCGATAATATTGTACATTGAAAATAATACATTGATTTTTGCTGTTCTAAATTTCATTTTTGTCAGAAATAAGTTTATATCGTCTCATTTTTGTGTCATAAATGCATAAATCGTGTGCATAACGATTCGGGCTTACCGCGTATGCTCTGAATAAGTAATCTACAAACAAATACTATTTCAGGTGTACCGCTATGTCAAATATTTTATAGAGAATGTTAAATTAATTTTAGGAGAAATTACATTTGCATTTGATAACTATGAGACGAGTATTGCGAATTTGATTAAACCCTGTATTTGCCGAACGGTACAATCAGCGATCGAGGGATTAAAATTCGCGGTGTAATCGTCGTATCTGATACCACAGTCGGTACCGCGATCAGAAGCAATTAGCCAAATTTGTTTGTAACCGCTAAGGTTTGCAGCTCATACGTAGATCTCTGTGTTCACTGTACCGAGCGATGTATCGTAAAGCCACGTTGAAGCGAGACCAATGGTCTTACTCTGAATGCGCGAGTATAGTACACTCGAGCAATGGCCATCCTGTACGCTCTTAATGAGTTTATGGCAGACCGTATAATACGCGAGACGTCTGTGAGCAGTACCTACGCAAAAAATATTTAACCGCGACCGATTCGACAAGACGATCTTGCCAGTATTTTAATTATAGAACAATTTAAATATCTCGATCAATTATATTAATTGATTATTGTACAGGATTAGCGTAGAGAGAGAAAACTCTATGGAAAGAAAAGATAATAATTATGGGATCGTTAAGCGACGGGACGGAAATAGATAATTGCGCATCGTTGAATCTCCCATGTACATATTGTTCGTGCTTTGACTGCAGTGGAACGATTTAATGAAATTCCAGTATACATCCGTTATCTTCCGCGAGTATAATAATTTAACTGCGAATTTACAATTTGCATCCGCAGATTCCAATAATTTTGATAATATTCGGCGTAAAACTGAACGATGAACTCGTGCGTTTATTGAAAGCTATTCTATTGTACATTACCGCGATGCGTTTAAAGGATCATTTATATTCCATCTACTTAAAATTAGATATAAATGACAGGAAATAAATCGGAGGATTTGCTGCTCCGTTAACTCCGCAAACCCGCGCCGCAGCGGTCTCTATCTAGAGTCCGTTGAAGCGAAGTCAACACGACGATTCTCATAATCTCTTCAAGACTAACTTCTTTCGATTTAACTTCCGGGAAAGAAAAGCAGCTCGTCGCAGAGTCACGTGCACCGGACTGCTCGTAATCGTGGCGCGCACCCTCTCTGGGCAGGAACAGGGGCAGGGGCAAGTGGTTCTCTCTCTCTCTCTCTCTCTCTCTCTCTCTCTCTCTCTCTCTCTCTCTCTCTCTCTCTCGCTCTCGCTCTCGCTCTCCTATCCGTTAATGTTGTATTTCTGAGTCATCGGACGGGGGCGAAGAAGACCTCTCTCGCACACGTCCCACCGAGAAAATAACCGAAAATGGGGCAGAGTAGCCCCATAGGAGCGACACGCGAGGGGTAACCGTGTCATCCATGGGAAGAGCATCCCCACGCGCACGAACGCAAAACCGAGATACCGTTTATAAGGGTGGTAGTATCGTCGGGCACCGCTAGAGCGTCAGTTGGCGCGCTTGGCCGCGGTAACCAAGGTTACCGTGCGCATGGGCAATGCCAGAATTCGGGACACCCGTTGTGGTGCACACCACGGGGGTGGTTTTTCGCGTTGGCACACCCGGGCGAACTAGCTGGGGCGGTGTCTGCAGCCTTCACTTTCCTCCTGAAAATCGAAGGCTACAGGGGTGGTGGCCGTCTTTTTTTCTCTCCTCTCTGTCCCTTTCTCCCACCGCTCTGTCGTTCCCTCCGTTTCACGCGTCTCCGCTCCTTTAATCTCTATCCGCGCTCGATCCTCGTCCTCTTTCTCCGCCTCCGCCTCCGGTCTCTACTTTCGCCACCCTCTTCTTCCCTGCGCGTTCCCCTTTTTTTCTCCGGCAGGATCCCAGTGACACGTGTCACACCGTTAGGGAACGCGGGTACCCAACGGACACCCCCCGTGGCTGCGCGTGCAGGCTCTCTCTCTCTCTCTCTCTCTCATAGTACACGCGGCAAAACAAGAAAAAAGTGAAAGTGCTAGAACCGGGCACCTGGCGAGGATCGCGTGTTCACGGGCACCGTACACGGCTCACAGAGCACACAGAGCACACGCAGCATACAGCAGCACACGGTGCCGTGCTGCATCCGGGAACAGCTGTTCGCGCGAGCCGATCCCGCGTTCTTCCGATCCGCTGACTCTCGCGATCATCTGGCCAACGGGATCTTCTAGGGATCAGCTAGCCAACCGGAACATCATCGGCTCGCAGAAGGAAATCCTTCGGTTTCTCTCTGCGCCAGTGAAACTTCCCGGTCACGTGACCGAGAGGGGTTGCGAGAGAAGGGGCGAGAGAGTGATAGAGAGTGCTAGAGAGAGAGAGAGATAGAGAGAGAGAGAGAGAGAGAGCAAAGTGTTCCGTAGTCAGCGATATTCCGAGGCGACGAGGGGTGCCCTCGTGCAACTGCCTGGCCGATACGAGTCCCGGTTTCTCGCAGACGTGGACGGTGATTCGACTATCCGGTCGGTCCGTGCGCTTAGGTGATCGACGACGGTGAACGATTGGGACACGAGACATTCGCAAAGTGTGATTTCGTTCAGAATGTTCCGCGGTCGTGGCTAATAAACTCTCCGTGGTAGATCAGTGGCCAAGATGATCGTCGATTGTCGGATAAGATCGTTCCGGCACGAAGGGGGACCGCCATCGATACGACTCGCTGGATCGAGGGTCCCTTTCGATCGTCGATGCGGGTAAACGGTGCGGTGAATTATTCGTCCCGATGGTCGTCCGTTTATTCGCGATTAGTATAGCCGAACAGTGAACGAAGTCGTCGGCCTGTTTGCCAGTGTTTACATAGACTCGACCGACGCACCGGAGAACGTGGAAGGTTTCGTGTTTCGAGTTTCGATCGCGAATGACCTGATTTCCCACCGAGGAGAACGGCTTTCCCGGAATCGTCTCCTAACCTTGGCACGCACCACCTAAACGCTTCAGGGGAAAAGGATCTTTTGATAGGGTGGCTGTGGCGATAATAAACGCTGTCCCCCGATACACCACTGCCAAGACAGTTTTCCTCGGGTACGTCGCCAAAGGTTTCATGGCCGCTGTTCGTCGGACGTACTGAACGAGAATCGAGCATTCCTTGTTGATCCAACAGGATGGACGAACGCTCCGTCGGTTCTCTCGCAACAAGTTCTGTCGACCGGTGATATCGCACATCGATCACGCGACGAACAGGTGTGGCATAATTTCCTGTTTACACGCTCGCGTTTGTCGACGGTTGAAGCCTCGGGTACCGAAATATACCCTTACTCGGTGTTGTCCGCTGAATATAACGTGCGCGAAATTTCTTCCAATTTCACGGTAATCCCCTTAGAGCTTCGTGCAGCGTTAATATGGCGTGCATAATGGAACAGTATTAAATCGCGAATGATTTTCAATAATTGTGCCGGGCGGAAAGCTGGCTGCGGTATTACACGTTTCAAACGACGCGACGCGACGCGACGCGACGGGTGAAATTGTTATTATCGGGCACGATTGTTTAACGCATCGATCCGGTCGATTAAAAAGCTAGGACGAGCTGAAATTCTGTTACGTTGATATCGTAGGTTCTAGTCATTTTACTTTACGCAGAATTACTCATTCGCAGAATTGTTCGCGAATTAATACATATATGTATACGATTCGAAGAATTTACTTACCGCAAAAGGCATATTTTAAATTTTCATAACAGGCTCGGGGAAAAATTTGTTTACACATTTTCTAGTAAACAAATCCTCCTACCGGATCTCCAAAACAGTCTCGAGTCGTTTTGTCCTGTATGCAAAAAATTGATCCAAACATTTCATTGCATTTAGCTGTATAAAAATAACAAGAGTACAGTTACCGAGACTTTCAGCGATCTTTACTATATGTATACCGCATATATCATACAATATAATATGAAATATAAATTTAATATACTTCACGTTTGAAAATCGTGAATATGGTAAAATCACGTGGAACCCGAACATTTTAACAGCCCTGGTAATTCGAACGTTAAAAGGTGTGCGAATACTTTTGTCCACCATTGTACACGGGGGACGACGCGGCAGTCAAAGTATTAATTAATACTGAGAAGCTCGTGTGCCCGTGTGTACACAACGAACGGTGGAACTCGGTCATTTTTTACATATTCTTCCTTTCGGTTATGCAATGGGATCGGATAGAGGCTGCAGAATTTTCCAGGGGCTGAAATTTGTTGGGGGGAAAAAACAACAGGGTCGCTTGGAGCTTTTTCGTAAACGCGAGGGAAAAATTCGAATCATCCATGCGAACAGCTCGTGCGAAACGGTACGCGGAATACATGCCTGCATGTACGTACATATGTATACGAAACAAACGGGGAAAAGTCAAAAAGCGCGCGTCGGCCCAAAGAATTCGTCGCGTTGCGTCGCGTCGCAACGTTTAGGTTGAAACGGGTAACGAAGGATAATAACGGAAGGATCCTCTGGTACATATAGCTTTCAGCCCGAGTCCTCTTAATCGCAAATGGTATGGGCGTGAGTCGCGAGCGAACTCGTTAAATCGTCGAATTTATGGTACATCGCTTCTGTACATCACACTCGAATGAGCGGAAGTAGCTACACACACCCAGTTAAAAGCACTTGACCCTTAACAGTGCCGCGTATATTCCGGCTATAAATCGTTCTGGAGAGCCGTTAAGCGTCTCGGTCACGCTCCAAAAACCGATGCCAAATTTCCATAAAAATAGTTTTTTCACGCCGCCGGCACCATAATTAAAATCTGCCGCGTACGTATCACAGGTTGTGGCGTATGAAATGTCCGATTTTAGAAGGCAAATGTTATTCAAACGTTTTACTCGAAAAATGATATTGCAGCCTGCTGCAAATAGCTGATTCATTCTAAATATATTCGTTAAAATGGAATCGTCTAAACTGGGCCGAGACGCTATCTATGAATTTTGAAAATAAGATTCTATAAAGAAAAAAGTCAACATTTTCCTCGTGTTTAATACCATTAAAAAATAGACTCGAAACGACCTCGTTAATCGCCCCTTTTAAGAAAGTACAACATTTTTGGGACACCCTGTAGACGCTTGGGCGGTTTATAGCTGTATCCTAAGTGGAGATAGAAAATATTGCTGGGTAGAAAGGTTACTTAATGGAAACTATACCTCGGGTTGAACATGTTTTTTTATTCAGCCTGTAATGCATCTGAAAATTACACTTTTTGCTCGGAGGACAGGTTTCGCATTTTGTTGTCTATTCGTCCAAGCTTCCATTAGCATCCCCGTGAGAACATTTATAATGGAGACAGCAGAACCGACAGATCGTTGTTGATTTAAAATGAAAAATACACATTTTATACGATTAATATGCAGCCGAAGTTCGATCGTATTTTTCCAACTGAACTGCGTCTGTTCGCGATGTTTAAGGAGGAACGCGCGGCATCTCGCCGATGCTTTAATATTCCTCCAAGCTTTCCCCGCATTTTTGCGGAAATGTTTTTAAAGGCGGTATATTAAAATCATGATAAAATATTTAGCACGACTCGAAAGAAAGAGAGACTCGCGAAGAAATGTGCTGCCAAAGAACCCGGTCCCTATTTCCCTGGTTTCGCTCGAATAATTCGTCCTACATTCGCGAGATATCTTCTGTTTACTAGATCTTCATTTATTCTTGAAAAACGTATCGTGTACGTACCGTGTACGTACCGTGTACGTACCGTGTACGTACCGTGTACGTACCGTGTACGTACCGTGTATGGCGAGCCAGATAACGCAAACGGGCAGGAACCGATCGCATATCCAACAGCGCATCGAAAACGTGGAATCGGATTTCTTTATTCCGGCCTTCTTCGTCGCTAAACTTTGTTTATTCTACAACCGAACGATGTGTCTGACCGACGTTTACTGCTTCTACTTGAAAGTAGCGGGGACACAGGATTCGTACGGGCGCGCACGCGCGCGCGCTCCTGTCGAATATTATTACTAGACTTATTTTTATTTTTACCGATACTTTTTATTGATACTTTAACGAGTTGAAAATATCGATGTTATTCAATTATTTTGATGTTTCTACCGTTTGAAATTGCACCTACTCATTTTTTAAGAAAATTTAAAATCACGATTACTCGACAAATATACGTTAATTACGAAAAATAATAGTTCGAGTTAATTAATACGCGAGCAAATCATTAATCGAACAACATTCCAGTTCACGAAATTCCGCTCGCTTCATTGAGATTTCTAGGGAAATGTCTGATACCATTCTCTTTTTTCTCTCTCTCTCTCTCTCTCTCTCTCTCTCTCTCGTTCTCTCTCCCTCGGACCTACATACATAATTCGACTACTACCATCATAACTTCGTGCTTAACATTGTCAACCGGAATGGTTCCGCGTCACCCTCCTGGCATTTCTATTATTCGGAATCGTTATATAAAACGGCTCTAAAAACGCTCGAAATTATTACCCCCATTGTTCTCGAGGATTCAACGACGTCGCGTCACGTTCAGAGCATCATATTGTTTGAGCAGCAATTTACGGCTCATTGTCGGGCTCGATTCGGACGGGAGGGAATCATTAAAAATTTCTTCCTCGCTCGAGCGAACGAACGGTGCCTCGTGGACTCGCGGTGCGGTGTCTTGAGAAACTTAAATTCACGTTTGCGTGAAAAGTAATTAGGAAGTAGATGGTAACGATAAACTGCCGTCAAGCACCTTGCGAATGTCTTTTCCAAACGCAACTAAGATATGACAGTAAATAAGGCTCATAATTTATCTGGCACTGACGTTGCGGTAATTTTACTTTCGCTATTTCATGTACTATATGTATTATTATGTATACACTGTATATACATATACTACGCTCGCGGCTACTTTCTTCTACCATTACAATAAATTTTTGCACCGTATGTACGTCGCTAACGTGGAACTTTGCACATTTATTATACATTCCGTGCTGCTTTATAACTTTAATGACATTCTACGGAGGCGAGTGTGTGTAACCTAAAAACAACCATTTATTTTTAAATCGATTCTGGTCATTCGCATAAAATACATATACACGTGTAGAGGGTAAGCGAAATGAACGATTTTTTCTTAAACCATTGTAGACACCGGCAGAATTTATTTTTAATTAATCGACACAATGGGTCGAATCCAATTTAGCATGCAACAAGTTTCTCTAAAGCAGCTGCTACAGACGCAAAGAAAGCTCTTTATCCTTTTCAAATTGAATTACGCATTTACCCGTTCTTTCTTCGGACAGCTCTTATCGAGCTTAATTACTGTGAGACTGTGAATGTTTTCGCATTCTCGACTGGTCGAAATACGATGAAAGAACGTGAACCTCCGTAACATAAAAAAGTTTATATTACCTCGAACCTTTTCGAGCTCTCGATTAAGAAAACAAGTTCTCATTGGATATCGATCGTTGGAAATTCATAAATGAAAAACGAAAGTTCTATATAAGCATCCGAAGTCTGTAATATACATTCATTCGAAACTTGATTCTCTTAGCGATTAATGAAATGATATTGCCGTCGGTATAGAGGGCGATCGGAGCGATTCTACATAAAAATAGACTATATCGGTAAGAAAGCGACGTCGTAAAAGCGAAGGAAAATTTGACGTAGAATCGGCTACATTCTAGAATCGGCCGATCAGCGCGAGTCCTGTCCGGAACTGTCCGACTACGTTATACGTCATCGACTCGGTCGGTCCGTGTTTATAGGCGCTGTCCGTTTTCTACGTTCGACGCGGCAAAAACGCGGACACAAACGGTCGCTGCAGTCATAAACCTCCCACCCCGAAATTTTCTCCACTTCATGGAAAAACATTGAATCATGGATATTTTTTGGGGGGTGGGATGGGTTAGGCTATTTCAGCGTCACACTTTTTGGTGGTTTCGTCGCGGAAATTTTCGAACGACCCCCAGCCCTAAAACATATCCATGTGAAAAATAAGTCGAATAAAACATTGATACTCCCGTTAAATGCGTTTAAATGGCGCGGCGACGATTAAAACTCTAACTTTCCATCGGCATCGGAACCGTAGCTAACGAGGGGTCTAATTAAAGGGTGCATCGACTAAGCACGGGTCTCGATGTAGTGGCAGGTAAACATCCTTAATGGATGGTTCTCGGCTCTTGATTCATTTTCATCCCCTCTCGCTGCGTCGACACTGTCATTATTTCACTTTTGTTCTCCGCCTGGCGATGTCGTCGGCATTCTTTGTTCATCGAAAACTCGGTCACGTGACGAGGCTACTTGAAACTCCTGTCCAGTTCTGTGCCCGCGGAAGTTCATTAATGGAATTCTCCTTCTTATCCGAGGCGGCGACCAATTGCTGCTGCTGCCACCCTACCTAGAATGATCCGACGATGTCAGCAGATATTCCAGAATCGAAAGACTCTCCGAATATTCTGTTCCTTGCGAAATTTCCACTTACGCGGGAATCGATAGTCCGACCTGTACTTTTTTTTTTTCATCATCTATATTCAATTGGACCATCGGACTCGACTATCCGGGGAACCAGACCGGAATTAGCATGCGGATGAACAATTTCGTAATTCCTGTTCAAGCGACTCATTGAAACTTTTTCCGGTCATTCTCCAGTCCCATGGCACCTGGAACGAAACAACTGGACCGCCTCGAAGCGACAATTACCGAGCACTGTACCGGGTGACCTATTTTAATCTGTAAACGTCGTTACGTCACCGAATTGTTTACTATTCGAGAAACGTGTTTTTCAGACGGAATTTGTTTCGCGTATGAGATATTTTCATGCACAGTGGGCGATCTAATTATGCGTGTACAATTTTGCGAATGTCCAATCATCGATATAATAGATGCTTGGACAAGAAAATTTATTTTTTTTTTATGTGCCAGGTTTAGCGTCAATCGAACGCATGTTCCATAAGAAAACGGAAAAGGAACGTTCATTCGGAAGATACTAAGTGTGTAACTGAGAGCGATCATGTTAAAATATCTCGTAAACGTAGTACATAGCAAGTCGAACTGCCTGTGCGTTGCTTCGAAAATATAAAATAGTCGATACACGATTCGCGATCCCGTTGCAATCCCGTTTTCGTCTTTCCGTAGCGCAGTGTCGCCGCAAGCTTTCGCACTGTCGCCGCGAGCTTTCGCATTGTCCCGTTATATACATATGTATAACGGGCTTTGTTCGCGTGAACTCTGTGCGTTTACGAGAAGCAATCCGGTGTTTTTGTACACCGGCAAGAGGAGCTAACGGGTCTATTAGATATGTAGTCTTTGAGTAGCGAAAATGAAAATTCTCTCGCGGGAATTGAAAGCGACGCGACGCGCGCGGCATGGCATCGTTTCCTCGTACGCCATCGATCAATTCCGCGATACGTGCTGCGAGAACTGTCCCGCACGCGCGCGCGCGCGCGCGCGCCCCTTTGTTCCTCGCTCTTTGATCCTCTTCAGTTCCTTTACCGGTGTCGAGTATTCGTCGCAATTTCCCGGGCCTTTGTTTGCTCGGAAAAAGGGCTCTCGTGGTCACGGGTGAAAAGCTAATCCCGTTCGGGCGCCGCGCTGTTCTCCTATGATTTACGAATTAATTTCCTCCCTTCTGGCCCCTCGGTGTCGGGAAAATCTTCTCGACCGTACCAGTTCGTTTCGCCATTTCGGAACCCGATGTATCTTACAATTAGAGTTACAATGACAATGCGGAAACTACGTAATATTAATGCAACGGACATGTAATGTATACAGGGTGTCCCAAAACAACTGCGTAAGCGGAAAATGGGAGGTTTGTTGGGGCATTTGAAGCGACATTTTCCTTAACAAAAATGACGCCCGCGGCTTTCTTTAGGAAAATGTCGCTTCAAATGACCCAAGGAACCTCCCATTTTCCGCTTAAGCAGTCGTTTTTGGACACCCTGTATGTATACATATACGTCATGTATTTTGTGATTTGGTTGTCGTCAAAATTTCTTTCTACCAGTCTTCGAAACATTTTTCAAACGGCGAAGAACAGGTATAGGTATACCTGTGGTTTAAAATTAACGATAGACGCGCAAAAAGATAAGTTACGCGATTTATTAATCAATTTCTTCGGTTGTTTGTACATTAATATCCGAGACGGTGCCAGTCGTATTTCAATTCTGGCGGAGAGCCGAGACGAGCGGCGGCGAGGCTTTTGGCAAATATTTCAACAGCTCGTTAATGGAACAGACAGTTATTAAACGAACGCTAGGGACAAGAGGCGCGAAAGGAGGTAATTCGATGCGCTCGCGCTCGATCGAAGTCTCGCGCTAACGAGCGTTTCATTGACGCTTAAACTGTGCCAAAAATACGGGGGTCGCGCGTATACTCTTTACCCCCTTATAAGCAACAAATTTTTTATCGAGCGAACCTCGAGAAACCAGTGAAAGTTGGTGCGAGTCGGAAACGAGAGAATAACTACGCGTACAATATAAATCCATCGATTTTGCGCATCACGGGACAGAAACTAAGATCGCGATAAAAATCATTCGTACGCGACAGGAACACGCGTTACCGACAAACCGATGCTAGCGTTATAAAATTTTGTAAATTTCGCAACGAAAGCTGCGATCACGAAGAACGTTGAAGCATCCCTCTCTCGTTTCGATCGATCTGTTTTTGCACTCGCAGCGAAACACTTTTTACGACAAAATGCAACGCATTAATTGACAAATCTCTCTTTTTTTTTTATTGTACAAACACTTCCCGACTCGCCATAAATTCAGGTATTCGTTGCAACGTAAACGGCGAAGCATGATGCGAAATAAAAATGTACACCGAGTCGTTAGAGAAACCAGACTCGAGAGATTAAATGCTTCGGTGCTTAAACGTTGAATCTCTGCAGCGACCCTTGATTGTTTATATTTCACCGCGATTCGCCCCTGGGGGAAGTAATAAAATTTTTAATTACAGCCGGTCCGGGGTCCGACGAACACGCGCGGTATGTTTTTCCTTCGGTTGAACGACACGCGTCCAGTGGTCCAAGAGACTTCGTAACGCGACGTCGCGTCGCGTCGCGTCGCGTCGCGTCGCAGAGTAACGAAACGTTAACTTCATTTCGGGTGAGAACGAACGTTTTCTCAAATAATTAATTTCGCTGTCCAAATAGAGATTCGAGTGTCTTCCGGTTTAGAGCGTCGGACGAAATGACACGGTATGTTTTAAATACAAGACGAACGTAAGCCGTTCCCGACCGAAGCCAGATAACCGATTACAAGCAAAGTAGCAAAATTTTCGTGGTCCGAGGTTGAAATTAATAGAAAGAAAAAAAAACGAGAAAGAAACAGAAAAAAAGGAAAGATAGGAATGAAAAATGAGGTGGATGGCTAGCAAACGAAGAAGCGGCGAGAACACGAGGAAACTGAGAGCAAGCGGTAAAGCCATAAATCTAGATGTACGCGTGGGAAGGCCCTCGAGAATTTGATCGCCAAATGTGCGCAAAGGTTACCCAAAGCCGAGCAAAACTTTGCTGCCGAACGAAATGATCCGAGAGCATGCGAAAACGAAAGGAACGCGTTGGGAAAGTAATGGAAAATTCCTCGTATAGTTTCATTACAATAATATTCATCGTAACTCTCCGTATTCCTTGGAAAATGTTTAATTCAACGCGAAATACGAGAGTCTCGATTAAGAGGACCTCTCCATTTAAACGAAGAAGCGCGCGTCAATAGGAGAAGAGAAGAATTTCGTTGAAAATGTTTCGTCCGAAGGGGCTGAAAGGGCGAAATTAAAAACGATGAGACGGTAAAAATAAAAAAAGAGGGGAAGCAGTTACTCCGGACACGGACAGATTTAATGAAAGCGAAACGGAACAAGGCCGGGAGACGAAATTACCGCAAAGGAAAACGGCCGAACGCGATGATGAATGATAATTGTCTGTTACATTGCGCGCTTAAAAGCGAATCCATTACCAATTCAATCCCAACGAGGCCATTTTCTTACTTCGCGCGACATCATAAATCTTGTTTCCAACCTTTACGCGTAAACTACCATTACTTTACCATCGCGTCATGAATAATTTTCCGAACGACGAAAAACAAGTTTTTGACTCCTTCGCGTTAATAAATCCGGATCATCTCGATGCATTCCTAAAACTTATATTTCAACCCTAAATTTTCAATTCTCGAGAAGTTGCAGGGGGAGAGAGAGAGAGAGAGAGAGAGAGAGAGAGAGAGAGAGAGAGAGAGAGAGAGAGGGAGAGGGAGAGGGAGAGAGGGAGAGGGAGAGTTCCAACTGAAACAACGAAGTACAATAAAAAACAAAAATCCGCTCCTTTCAAAGAAAGCGCATAGCGAAACGAATCGCTTGGCGCATGAAAATACTGTGACCGAGACTGGGACAATGTAATTTTCTCCGATGAAACCTCTTTTTCGGCACAATGCGCCATTACCCGAACATGGTCTACTTTTAGTAGCGGCAGTGGCCTTCCGCAAAGGACTTTTAAGGACTCGATCAAACTACAAATTGCTTCTCAAAAAAAAGTAATACTTCCAGACAACTCGAATGCTCGACGCGCGACATAAAAGGAGCTTCGTCTACAATCTGTCCAAAGACACTTTTCACCGCAGCGACCAACATTTGTTAGTTTGTGACTAGTTTATTACCACGTTTTTTGTTGTAATCGCTTCGCGTTCGCGTGGAATTGCTCGAAAAGCTTTTGCCATGAAAATTTCGTATCGCCCCTAACCATCCTTCGAAGCTCCCGGAAACTTTAGCGCGGCGCGGCGCGGCGCGGCGCGGCGCGGCGGCTACGCAAACAACTTAAAGTGGAACTACTCTTATCGGAACATCAGCTAACCGCACTCGGCCAAATTGATTTCTCCAGTTAAACAGCATTACTGCGCATCGTCGACGAGCCGGTGTAGGCGTTTCCGGTTCAACTGTCCGCTATCGCTGGCTGTTATCAAACTCACCTCGGACAGCCCTTCAAACTGCTATTAACGCAATCGGTCGGTAACATCCGACAAAAATTCTCTGCGCGAATCACCGCATTGTTCTCGATGGCACCTAACTAGATAAAACTACATTTTTCTGTTTTTCAACTCTAAATTGGACTAGTGGAGGTTTTTTTAAACACGGTCAGCGTAGACCGAACAAAAAGCGACAATATCTATGTATGCGTATAGTTTGAATGTAGTCAGGGTAAAAAGCAATATCACGGTAATAAATTCTAAAAATAAATTCTTAATCATCGCTTATTCTCGAGTCAGGAGTCAGGAGGGACACGGTGTACATCGAGTTCTAGAAAATTCTATGAAAGCTTCGTTATCGCACCGGCTCCCGAAACCATTGGGCCAAATGAACCAGCGAAGGGTTGATACGCGATCTCGTTCCCAATCGAAAAACATCGGTCGTCTGTCAACGTCCGAGCAAATTTCTCCCCGCTAAAAAAAACTGTTCGCGAACACAACACGCTGCTCAATCTTCGTCATCGAAAGAGCCGCGCGCGCGCGCACCGTGGACAGTCGGGGGGGGGGGGGGGCACGACCAACCCCTGATTCCGGGATAGGTAACGGATAGGAAAAGTGGCCGGTCGGGTCGGTGAATCGGCATAAACCTCGATAACCCAACCGTGATTTATCCCTTTTACACGACCGGCTATACCTCTGTCCGCGGCTAATCCCAACCTCAACGCTATCGAAGAATTCCTCGGACTCGGTCGAGATGGAGGGGCTAGAAGAACGTTCGATCGGCGGGCATGTAGTTGGCCGAACGGTATTTTGCGAAGGGTCAAACGAGAAACGGAGCAAATCAGGGGATAGAGGAATAGGAAAAGGAAGAGGGTAGGTTGCCCCGAACAACTCGACGTTTCTATTCCCGACAGAAATCGAGGGCGAAAAGAAGGAAGGGAAAGTATGGTCCCCGGATAATTGAACCCGCGATCGTTATCCTTTGCCAGCGTAATCCTGCACGGCCACGGTTAGGATAACAAGGGGGATGCTTCTATCGCGTTCTTCTTTCGGTTCTCTTTCCGCCCAGCTTAGATAACCGTAGACGAGCCAACCACGGTCGGCAAATCAGGGGAACGCGGTTACCCTCTCTCTGCCAGTACCGGACTAGTCGCGTGACCGGGCCCGATCCGGCCCGGCCCGGCCCGGCCCGGCCCGGCCCGGCCCGGCCGTGGCGGAATACAGTCGCGGAAGGGGAAGATTAGGTTAGAGTGGGACGACGAGTCTTAGTCCGGCGACTCCGGAATCCAACGCATGGGAAGAAAAAGAGAAACGGTCGCGTAGCATCGGAAGGAGAGAAAGTCGAGCACTGGAACAACGGTCTGTTAAAGGGGATTATCTTGGACCGCGAAATTGGCTTGCCTAGACGGACACGCGGAAACAATCCGATATATCGCGAATGCTCCTCTATGCGGGCCGAATTCAATCGAGATCCGTCCTGGCTGATAAATCGCGCTAAACTCCCCTCCCTCTCCTTTCTCTGTGCGTGTACGTCTACTCTACGGAAAGAAATTCTTACAAGGAACGATTGTTACATTCGTGCACGATTTTTGCATTCACGGAAACGTTCGAATCCTACGCAGATATAATTTTCAAATATTCTGAAAATGCTCCGCGAGGCACAATGTTGCAGTCGCCGAACTGTGTACAGAATAATCGTGGTTTATGAAACGAAAACTGAAATTCGTAAAATATGGGGGCGGTGATAACTGTCGAAACAGTGCGCCAGAAAAGTTCGCGGAGATCATTTTTCTGGCGGCGCGGCGCGGCGCGGCGCGGCGCGGTGCGGCTCGGCAGCCGAGGATAAGAGGGTTTCTGCCACGGTGCGGTGTATCGTGCCGCGGAAACGGTCATACGTCCTAAAGTATCGGAATGGATGTCTGTCCCTGAACTATCGATTCGCGATGTTTAATTTCTTACGTTCGTGACGCATCGGCAATCCCATTTCCAATTACCGGAGCAAACTTGTCGCGTTTCGAACGAACAAGTTCTGCTTGAATTGGGATATCCTGCCGGCCAAGAAATTGATTTCAGCCGATACTAAATCTGTCGCGTTTCTCGCGTACGTCCACGGTTAAATTCATTTCGCCGTTCCCGGTATAATATAGCTACTTCGATATTAGGTAGTTGAATAAGTTTCTGTCGTTCCTCGAAACAATAAAAGTTCTTTGCTCGGATCATTAATAATTTGCTATGCGAGCAGCGATGCGTTTCAATTGTAGCGGCGCGGCCCACCGATCAATGGTAATTAGCGGCCATTTTCCAAATTACGTCTCCTCGCGTTTGCAATAGCTATTCAAGGACAGATACATCAAAATGCTTTTACGTGGAAGGCTTGCGCGTACAGGGTGTCCCTAAAATACGAGGTTGGCCGAAATTCTCTGATAGTTGGAAATTGCCGGTAGTGGAATCTTATGGAGCTACTCGAATAAGTATCTTCCACTGGGCGGTTCTTGCCTTTTAACGTTGATCCGCGTCGTATCCGATAATCTAGACGGGAAAAAGAAACGACGAGGAACGGCGAGAATCGACCGAGTATCAACCACACCGGAATATTTCCACGAATCGCGTTACCAGCATTTTTCCCGGACGCGGCGCGGATAGATCCAATTCGATCTATCCTAGGGAAATTGCGTTTCGCGAGCTAACCGATTTCATTTGAGGACCCGGAACGAGGGGCTGCGCGCCTCGAGCACGACGCGCCGCGCCGCGCCGTTTAGCCGATATTCCTTAACGTTAAACAACTTGTTTTGGAAAAATTATTTTTGCCAGATAAACAGTTTAAACGGTGCGTAGCGATGCCCCCCCCCCCACTATTAGGCAACACAGAAATAATATTTTTTGGTATGAAAATCGATTTCTTGCCGCCTAGGTACCACTACTGTGCGGCGCGGCGCGGCGCGGCGTCCCGTGAAAAATGAGCGTCATCGCCGCGATTGATGGGGAAATTGATCATTAGGTGGTAACGTTACACCATCGGCCGATATACGTATATGTATCCGTTAATATTCTCCGGTCGTAGGACTCGACGTTGTTCGCTCAGAATGACAGGTCGATCTCGTTCCAGGCACATTTCCGTGATACTCGCGAAAGATACCGCGCGCCGCGCATCGTCGCGTCGCGTCGTGCGGCTCGAACTTTCGTCTGGAATGGTCATACTTTCGCTTCCGAATTGCCTGTTGCTGACGCGAATCGATTTCGTACCTATGAATTCCCGTCTACCGTGATTTATGGCAGTCTGTGTTCGGCTCGGAACAATTTCCGGTGATCTATGCACCGATTGAATTGATTCCGGCGACCTGGAAAGTTCATTATTTTAAGCGCTCCTGAACGATTTTTGGGTACGTCTTCCCCTTCCCCTTGGACGCTACCGCGCCGCGCCGCGCCGCGCCTCGCCGCGCCGGGCGTATCCGACGATTTCATGACAGCCATAACTAGATCCATATCTCATACTATTCCAACAAACTTTTACTTTCAAGAACCTTTCCCTTTCCGTTCCCAACGGGATGTAAAATGGAAGAACGGTTTTTCAAAGATAGTTTTCCACGGTGAACGTTTTCAATCGAATCCGTGAAAAAGTTTCACGATTCTTTCGAGCCCTGTATAACGAACGAAACGTCGCGCCGCCTTAATGTAATAAAAGACAAAACGCGAAGGGATTTCGCCGTTTTAAAACAACTTCCTTTAAATCGCTTCAATTCGTCCGGCTTAGCGGAAACTACTCGGATAAAGCCAGCACCTGCCTCCTACCTCGGAAAACTGAAATCCACGGTTAATTCTACTGGCCGTATTGAACGCGAGTTTCTACGACAACAGCGCGCAACTGAATGCCCCAGCTTCTTAACAAACTCGCTATCTTTCCCCGACCAACCACAGTAATTCCGCCGCGCCGCGCCGCGCCGCGCCGCGCCGCGTCGCGCAGCGCCATTCGTATGGAGCTGGGAAACTTGACTGAAAGTCCCGAGTAAACAGATTCGGATATATCCTCGATACCGTGTGCCCCCCATTCTGTTAACGCCAGTTCTCTACTTGTAAACCAGCACGCGTGACGTCCCACAGCGATGGACAATAGTAAAAAAAGTCTAGTCTAAAATTCATAGGTTGCGGAATCGTAAAATACTAATAAAGAATGGTGGATTTTAATACCACTTAAAATTTCCAATTTTATTGGTAAATTGTAGAAAAAATTGTGCATGCAGATCGCGTCGGTATAAAGTTTGGAATAACTTGCAACCAAGTACGAGCAGCGACGCGACGCGGCGCGGCGTGCCGTGGCCCTCGTTCAATCGAAACCGTTAAATCGCGGATAATTCTAAAGTAAATAGATAGGAGCAACGCGCGAGATCCCCTCTCTACAAGAATTTCGCAAATAAATTTCGCCTTACTCGTAAACAAGCGAGAGACATCTAATAGGGATAGCCGGGCTTCCAAGCGCGCGTCGACGGCATATGTAAATTCTCCACGTGACTGGCATTTTCAATGTGTTTGCTGTTTCCGTTGGTCTCGAGAGAAATAGCTTCCCTGCGGGGCGGACCGAAACGCCGCGCCGATAACGAAAGATTTTCACCGACAATTGAACGGGAACTTATCTATCTCAGGGGTGAACCGTGTCCTCGTGAAAAATAACAACAATAAAACTGTTTCGTCGAAGTTGCCAAAACTATTCTACGGAAATCGCTGGAGAGAGAGAGAGAGAGAGAGAGAGAGAGAGAGAGAGAGAGAGAGAGAGAGAGAGAGATTTTCTTTAAAAGTCTCGAATATAAACGGTAAACGATAGTTTCCAAAAACGTACGACCCAATAGGGTTTTCTTAACGATGAAAAGTATCGAGAATCCCACTAATAGACATCCGATGGATATAGCTTGCGGTTTTTGAATATGCAACACCCTAAAGAAATATGTATACATATTTCGGATAGACGAGCGATCGCGAAGCGATAACAATGACGGGTGAAAACGGGGCTTTTAAAACAGCGGAAAAAAAGAAAAGATAAAAAAGCGCAAGAAACGGGAACGAACAGCTGTCTAAAAGTGGCGCCTGCCTGATAGGTTTCCGTAATTACCAATTAATGTGGAATTACACGGGACGGCGAGTCCTGTCGACCAGCCTGACGAAAATCTCAATAATTAGCTTCGTTGTGATTCTGACGCTCCAGATCCTCGCACGAAATTATCGGGCGTCGGCTTAATTGAGGGCCCCGTAATTACTTCCAGCCAATCTTATCGGTGTTCCGCGAGGGGCACGGTCGATTCCGATCGTACCAACGAAACTTTCGAGCGACCGCTCATAATGAGTTTTCCTCGATTTGAAATCGAATTTTCCGTTGTTACCGGGCAACGCGATGGCAGCGCACAGTGCAGTGGTCGGAAATCGCCAAATCGTGGCCAAAAGTCGAACATTTTTTTCCGTTGTTTAAAAATCTATGTAATAGTACTTTATTTCTAAGATTCCAGAGCACGTGTTTTTTTAACAGCCAATATTTAATACGTACTTCTGTCGAAGATACGTAAGTTCAAAGTTAGTAGTTCTAGATGACCGGCATTTTTAACCTATAATTGAAATTATCTCTGCGACTTATTATAGCGCTGTAACGCTGGTTTATCGTTCTTGCTATTGTTGGGCATGTCCTAATTTAATATAATATTCTGATTTTATTGCTTTATTTAATTTTTTAAAGCTCTGGCAGATGAAAAAGAGAAATCTACGCATCTGGTACATTTCATTAACGAAAAAGTTGCTTATCAATCGCGATCAAGCGTTCATTTTTTCGGAAAAGAAGCTGTTAAGGCTATTAAACATGTGTACGTTTCATTTTCCAGCGACCTATTGCGACCTTATGAATTATCGCCATTTCTTTAGCGACCGGTAATATTATATTACAATAAATTTATATTACAATAAAATGATTCGGATAGTCAACAGTGTAAGATTTTAATGGTAAATATTGCATTTAAAACGCCAATTACAATTACAATTACAATTACAATTATGAAAAATGCAATATAATTTGTATACAAGTAATTTTACAATACTTCGTCACATGACATATCTTCATTCATGTCAGGTTCTTCAAAAAATTCGCAGTCTATCTCTATATGTCTCTGCTTTCAACTTTTTCTCCCATAATATACATTATATCTTTATTTTACTAGAGGAGATTGAAATATCGGAACGAAACAGAACCGAGAAACTTCTATTACATTTCGGTATACTAAAGAATTACCTCGCAATATTTAACACTAAAATCTTACATTTTTTCCTATCCGAAGTCACCTGATAATAATTTAATATTTGTGGAAATATATAATTTTTTCACATAACCGGCCGCCATTTTGTTTTTTGTAATTTTGACATCAGATTCGTATTCAACGGCACGAGAAATATGGGAATACTAATTTCCAAGAGAGTCCAATAATTTTTTGGGTTACGCTTCCGGCATATTGAATCCGCCATTTTGTTTTTTGTAATTTTGACCTCAGATTTATAATCAGCGACCCGAAAAACTTATGAGTATGAATTTTGAACTAAATTGGAGTACTCCTTCCTATTTTGAGACCACGTTTCGGCGATTTCCGACCACTGTGCAGCGTCTGCCCGACTGTATTCTAAACGGAACCCCGTTCTATTTGTTATAGTACAATTTAAGGGTAAGGGTCCCATGGAGATCGCCGACGCGGTTCAACAAACCAACTAAACTCGACAAATCTTCGCGGTAGAACTAGTATATCATGTATGTATTCGCAAATATCGATTCCCACGATCTTCGCGATATCGAATTCAATCAACTATATCCGAGGCTTCGTCGACAAAGCAACGAACAAGCTGAAAAATTATACCACGACATAAACAAATGAAATTCTTTTTCCAGTGTCTTCCGAGTCATTGATCGCTCCGTGCGATCTTTACCAAGTATCCAGAGAAGAACGCTTATCGTCGGACGTTGAACTGAAATATCGAATGTCGTCTTCCTCCGTCGAAGCGTAGGAAGTAATTGTTTAAAAATACAAAAATTAGTCACCCGAATTGGTACACCTGCGTGTGTGTGTATCGCGTGCGTGTGCCGTGAGGATGTCATGCGGAAAATTTTTAATCAAATTCCTCGCTTTCGAGACCGTCGTTGCGATAGAATCGTGGATAGGGAAATTGGAACGAGAACCATTTATCGACATTCAAAATGTCCAAGATGCTGGATGTGTCTGCTGTCAACTATCCGGCTACTGCCGTCGCGTCGCGTCGCGTCGGTTACTTTAGTTAAATGTTGCTCGTTCTATCGACGACTATGAGAGAAGAGACTCGAAGGAATTTTCGACTCATCTATCAAGATACGTTCTTCGCCGATGCAAAGAAGAGATAAATCGTCGAGAACACGTCCGAGGATGTTCGAGAGAACTCCTGGCTACCGTTCGAGCTCGGGAGTGTGTACACGGTGGCAATGATGTTTCTATCTTTTGGTGAATCTGGACCGAGGTAATTGGGGATCGGACACGCACGATACGAAACCGAGGAGGAAACGCGCGGAAGAGGAGGAAAGATGAGAGTCGAGCTGTTTTTGGTGGTTGGCACGCTCGTGGTCTCCACCAGTTGCGAGTGGAGGTCAACGGTCGGCGATGCCGAAGCTTCCAACAAGACCTCTAGAAGTCGCAACACCTCTTTGCCGACATTGTACATCGGGCTTGTAGTGCCGCACACCAATTTCGGCGTGCGCGACTACACGAAAACAGCGAACCAAGCGATCGGCAACCTCAGCAAGTCCCGCAAGACGAAATTAGGCTTTCTCGACAAGTATTCGTTCACGAAAGACAGCGTCCGATGGACCATGATGACGCTCACGCCCAGTCCAACAGGTACTTACAATTAGGAAAAAGGTGTACGGTAGGGATGCGCGGGACGTACAACGTGTCCGGCGACACTGGTATTTACTTACCGGTGGGGCTGCCCGAGCCCGCCGGAGCCCGCCGGAGCCCGTAATTTTGGGTACCTGCACATCCCTACGGTACAGTATTACTCGGTTAAATTTCACTAAAATCGCAAATTTGACGTGCTCATTTTTGTTATAAATGCATCAAATTCCGCGGTCTGGTAGACCGAACGGAGTTGCGCTATATCTGGCCGGTCTTCTCGAAAACAAAAAAATATTGCGACGTTTCTTGCGCGTCCCGAAGCGACGCGACGAGGCGACGCACGATCCTGCGACCACTCCCAACGTGGTTACATTTTCTCCTTTCCCCGGAACCAGAATCGCTAGATTAAGACTCGTCTCCCACTCTACCGTTCCCCTTCTACGACGCCATTCCCCCACGCTTCCGTCACGGGCCGATCACGCGACGCGTTTCTTCGTCTCTGTCGTGCACGCGTCGTAACGTCGCGTGAATAAATAGTCCGGTAGTGGCAGAGAGAGAGAGAGAGAGAGAGAGATACGGGGAGGGGTAAACCGTATTCCCCTCGATTCGAGTAAATTCCCCTGATCCCCGACGACGCTTTTGGGAACGTTGAAAATAACATCCTGGGCCGCGTCCCGCCGAAAGTCTCTCGCTGCTGGTCGATACGCGCGGCTTAACGTTCAGCAACGGGAGACGACGATGACCTTGCCAGATATCTCTGTGTATGTGCCCCGGCTTTAGCCAGGGTAAACGTGACTAGGAAACCGGAGTCGCGGCGGGTGACGAATATTCGTCTTTAATTCTGTTTACTCGCCGAGAGCTCGCTTTATTTTCGTTTCTAGAGCGTTGCGCCGCGGAAATGATCGTCGACGGTTATTTTCAACGGAAACGACGCGACGCGACGCGACGCGACGCGACGCGACGTGTTTACAATGCCGGCGTGCATTCCGCCGGAATCTTTTGCGCTTGATTTCCGGTTGGTTGATTCTCGTCGGTAGTTAGCTGCGCCAAATTTCGCTAACTGTCTTCGAATAATCCATGAATGCTAAAAAATATTCGCGGATATTCCACGCGTCGAGTTGTCGCATACGACACGTCCGACTTGTAATAGTAACGTTGAACGAACAGAAATTTTTTTTTTTCATCGCTTCAAAAAGCGATCGATCGATGTTGGCAAGTTTCGTTTAAAAAATTGCCATATCGATGTTGTAGTCTTTTTTTACTGTCGTCTAATGGCGCAAGTTAGGTTAATCGATTTTCCGGCAAACATCTACAATAGATGAAAGCGTGTTTATCGGCCACGAGGGATATATGATATAATGCGAGGCGCGCCAGGCCGGTGTAATGCGCAACAGATCAACTCGGGAAGGATAGAACAAAGAGAACTCGTTAAAGCGACAAAGTTAAAGCCACAGGTGGAAAAATGGAGGCCAAATGCCATCGGATTTCCAGCAAGATAACATTCACCTATTTCGAACGTACTTCTCGTTTCTAGAATACTTAACGTTTTATATTTTCAACGGCATCCGTTCCGACTGTACCAAAGCCGGTTCCCCATTTTCCTAAACGGTTGCCGCAAACACGAAACAGCGATGCGCTGCGAAAACTGAACAAATATTTCTATATTTCAATGGATTCTTGTATTTCTCGGTTTTACATCGGTGAAACCTTTTTTTTTTTTTTTTTTTTTATCAGAACATTAAATAACTATTTCGAATAACAGTTCTGTTCGTTACAAATATAACTTTAAACTAAAGCGGTGAGAGATCTGGAAATACGCGAGTAAACGTGAAATTTATGCTCGAACGACCTTAAACCGATAACTAACTTGCCATCGTAATTAATTACGCGCGCTATAATCCAGATTACGCATAGATCGCGAGAGATCTAATGCGGTCCTTATCTCTGCAGCCGCCGCGCCGATACATCAAACGGCAACGGACAAGTTTTGTTGAAAATATAAATTATTTTTCATGTTACGTAGATTCAGCGATCGGTGGGGCGCGGACGATCGGAAAGCCACGTAGAGTCTTTCAACCTCGGAAACGTCCATTACGTTTTCAAGTTATAATCGACTACCTGCCAGATAGTCGTGCCAACTTCGCGCGTGTTAATTGGTCCAGAGTTTAATATCCGCTGCAGTTACGTTCCGCGACCGAGCCCCTCTGATATTTACTCTCGAAGCTCTCGTATATATACTCGCGTACAATATTCTCCGCGCGGACAGTTCTCGCGATGGTCGCCCGGCCTGGATCGAATCAACTCCACTCTCTGCCTACCTAAAATCATACCACCGACCTCTTTCGCGTGCTTTGGGCGTGCTTTAATGCTTATCGATTTCTTATTTTAAAGCTGTCGATACGTTTTCGATCGAATCTCCGTATCTCGTTCCAGTTTATAAATTTTATTTCGGTTCTTCTCCGCGATATCGAATTCTGGTCTGTATCGCGATCCATCTTACCAAAGTACACTTTCTCTCGTTATGGGGTCACGGTTTTCGTGTATCGTTCTAATTATTGGTAAACCTAAGCCAGCGGCTTAGAAGTTTGTAAGGAAAGGGACGCGACGCGACGCGACGCGACGCGACGCGACGAAGGTGAACGCCGTTGATCAAAGACTGCGTTATCCCTCGTGCACGGTCGACTACCTCTCCGATCGTGTGTTCTTAATTCAAAGACGAAACGCACACTGTTTACGATACTGTATATCGCAATTGTGGATCTACATAAACAGAATTTGCGAGCAACAGCTGGCGGTGGTGAACAATATTTTTGGCACAGTACGAAATTACGTTACGCGATTACGAAATGTAGTTACGGTTAAAGTTGATACGCGGTAAATTATGAAAGATGAAAAAGAATTTTAAGACTCTTTTACCGTACATACGTATGTATACACGATCGAGTGCAACTCGACTCGCGGCCCGAGCTCTGGCACACGGCTAAGGGAATTTCTTGACCATAAATGCGCCGCAGGAATGCGGTACGCCGATGATCAGGAATACCAGCGTATGATCGGTTTCTGTCACAAAGTAACAACTATACAAACAAATTAAATTCTATCGGATTATCAGACTGAAATATGCATGGCGGTGAGATCAATAGAATCTGTTGGCATAAATTAGCGACTAGAATTAGTTCCCAAATTGGTTGACAGGTATGGTATACGTACACTATACACGGTATACGGTTGGCTGGTAACCATATTCATAGATAATTTCTATTCTAGTTATTCTGTCGAATTAATTTTGCTTTATAGAATATTCAATGATCATCGTTACGCGTAATATCTACTTGTGCACGCTTTTATCCTACGCTACTTGCAATTACGAGAGACCGACGCGACGGTATACGAGAGAGATTACTGCAAAACGTTCTGACGGAAGAGGAACTCGCAGTTTCTATTATTTGCGAATTAGAGTATTCCTGGAATCTGGAAGAATTTCCCAGCGCAACGTCTCGACCGCGGAAATTGCAGCTTCGACGCGTAACGAATAAGCTGGCTTCCACTCGTTCCCCTTCCATCTTCATTTTTCTTGGTTGATTGCTTTGCGTCGAGAGGGTGTAAAATCCGTCGAGTCACGGTTTCATTTTCCTGTAAAATTGATCGCCGCTGATCAACCGAGACAGCGTGGCGTGCCAGACTCGCACGCGCGCGCAAACTCTCTCTATCTCTCTCTCTCTCTCTCTCTTTCTCTGTCTAACCAACGCGTGCTCGTTTCATTCCTTTTTCAACCGTAATGTTTATTGTAGCTGCCGGTAAATGCCGGCCAGCCGTTAAACGACCGATAGAAACCATTTAGTTCTGGTATCGGCCAAGAACCGCAATATATTGCGCTAATAGATAACACCGAGCATACACGACGGTGCGGATAACAATTAACGCGAATTCGTTTACCAGAATTGCTCGTTTCTACTCAATTCCTTCCCATTGTTACGATGCAACGTGCGAGAAACGGCGGTTCATTTCGTTCTGCCGAGAACATTTTTTCACATAATTTCTTTCGATATTATCGAATCGTTTTTGCAACTGTCAGTAATCTGAATATATAAAAAAAATTATTCACATTGGACATCGCTGGACTGCGGATCTTGGTGCAAAACAAAAATTTTCAGCGTCAACTAATTAGCAAATATTTTTTCTAAATTAAATATTATACATATAAGGTTCCTGTACTTACCTCTGAACCTACGACAAAGGTGGTATAAAAAAGAGTTGGTTAATCGTAACATATAATTATTAACAAATTGTCTGAGATCGCAACTTGCAGCGTGAAAGATTATTAAAGGAAAAACCAGAAAAATGGAAAATCACAAATCGTGACCTGTAAAACGATGTATACATGCGGTATATGTACTATGTACTATGGACTATGTACTATGTCGGGTCTTAAACAGCACGAATCCAATAAATCGTGATATATCCGAAGATCACCTGTGTACCGAGATGAGGAGCTTAAAAAGACCTAGTGGAATTTTTTCATCGATCAGTGGGAAGTAGTGAAAATGCTGAGGATAACAATGGTTCCGCATTTTTCTGTTGCAGCGATTCTCAACTCGCTATGCACGGAATTCCTGCCGATGAATGTGTCGGCCATCTTGTACCTGATGAATTACGAACAATATGGACGGAGTACCGCCAGTGCTCAATACTTTCTACAGCTGGCCGGTTATCTTGGAATTCCGGTGATTGCCTGGAATGCCGACAACTCCGGATTAGAACGGGTAAGGTCTCTTTTCGATTCTTTTTCCCGCAAGTCTATTCCAACGTAATACATACTTACCGTGAGGAATTTTTTGCATTAGACTATTTGAAAATAAAAAAGCCTGAATATATACCGAAGGGGTTAATGAAGTTTCTATACGCGAGAGATACGCTCGACATGCTTTCCGGTAAGATTTTGTTTCCATCCGAGAGGGGCTTCATATTTTGTTTCTTATTCGCTTCGCCGTGCCGCGCCGCGCCGCGCCGCGCCGCGCCGCGCCGCGCTGCGCCGAACCAATCAATTCCGCATTACCAACGAAATCCACGAAATCCACGAAGAGTACTCTCGTATAATCCTCCGATGTTCCTACTTATATCCGAAACAGACGGATACTCAAATATTCCCAGGTCCGTAAAATTTCAATTTAAACTTGTCGGAATACCTCGAGCTGCTTTTAAGCTTTCACCGCTTCGTTTTAGAGAGTCTAAAAGTCTAAAGCCTAAAGTCTAAAGTGCGGTCGTAAATTCCTGTAGGTTTCTTTTTTGTTGTTGCAATTTGACGATCCACGAATAAATTGTTACATTTTATCTGTATTTTTGCGAGATACTTAGGTTAGCGGAAATTATTTTCATATTTTCATAGCGAACAGCTAAGATAACGAACGACGCGCTAATATTTACCGGACCGCTCTGTTATTATACAAAATTCTTGTAATCTAGCGCGCGGAGAAAATGATAAAAGGCAGGATACATATTCTTTATTATTTCAGAGAGCATCGCAGAACAACCTGCAGCTGCAGTTGGCACCGTCGTTGGAGCACCAGACGGCCGCGATGCTGAGTATCCTCGAGAGATACAAATGGCATCAATTCAGCTTAGTCACTTCGCAGATAGCCGGCCATGACGACTTCGTGCAGGCGGTTCGCGAGAGAATCTCGGACATGCAAGATACTTTCAAGTTCACTATACTGAGCTCGACGCTGGTCACGGACGCGGCCGACCTTGCCGAGCTGTCTAAGAGCGAGTCCAGGGTGATGCTCCTATATGCCACCAGGGAAGAAGCCAACCGCATACTGCAGGCCGCTAAAGATCACAAGATGACCGGCGAGAATTACGTCTGGGTGGTCACGCAAAGCGTCATCGAGAATCCGAAAATGCCGCCCAGTCAGTTTCCGGTCGGAATGCTCGGTGAGTGACGCTGCTCATTTCCATTTCCATTTCTACCGTTTCTACCGTTTCTACCGTTTCTACCGTTTCTACCGTTTCTACCGTTTCTACCGTTTCTACCGTTTCTACCGTTTCTACCGTTTCTACCGTTTCTACCGTTTCTACCGTTTCCACCGTTTCTACCATTTCTGCCATTTCTGCACGATCACGTACTCGAAACCTACTGCACCGTGTTCCACCAAATTGCCGTAAGCTCGTCCGTGTAATTTTATTAGGCGAATTTGTAAATGTGGTTTTCTACGCGAACAACTCCGATGACGTGTGCTGCCCGGTGTCGCCAGATTAGGATTTATCTCCCACTCTACCCTTCCCCTTCTACGTCGCCACCCCCCCCCCCCTCCCCCATTACCCGACACGAGCATCCCCACCCACGCTTCGGCAACTCCGACAAAGCATTCCCCTCGGTTTCCCCTTTACGGCGACTCTGGCGCTGCCAGATTCTACATTCTAGAGCAAACACAGAAGATCAAACACAAGGTTTCGCTTTCGTAACAATTATACCGAGTTCTGTTTCCACACGATAGACACGCACCCGACGAGTTACTTTAAAAATACGTATCGATTTTCCCCACACGAGAGTACGAGAGCTTTAAAGTCAAGCAACTCGTGTAAAAAGAGAATAAAATTTTTATTTAAATTCATGGTGTGTAAATTCAAAGTCGTGTAGAAGTAGCGGGTATAAAGTATATAAAGACAGAACCGAGCGCGCGATGCGTAGAAACAGACACCTCCGGGTGAAGATTATGGAATTTATGCCGAACAATAAATGGATTTTCATAGGATATTCATAGCCGTCGGGAAATCGTTCATGAAATTTTCCACGGACGATACGCTTCTGTGCTTCGCGTTCCAGAATGAAGAAGATTCGGCAAGACGCACAATGTACGATGTATTCCAGTTCGATAGAATTCGATGAATTTATTCGTTCGCGGAGGGCAGCCGCAATGGAATCTCGAGGAAGACATCAATTTCCGATTTCCGATTTCCGATTTCCGATTTCCGATTTCCGTGATTCTCGCCGCACTTCTGAATATATATGTATATTCTTTCCAACAGCTGGCCATTCGAAACATCCGATCATCGTTCGTTCGAGAAATTCAGAGTATCAAGAAAATTTTTCTTCTTTCCTCGGTCTATCTTGAAAATAAAATTAAAAAGAAAAGGATATACTCGATTAACAGATTTGGATGCCCATATAGATACATGTGTGCGAATATGAAAATGTGCACGATAAAAACAGACATCAAGAACGTATCTTTACTCTCGTATCGATAAAACGGTCCATAATTCATCATTTTTTGCAATAGAAAATATCGTGTAGACGCCACCACTGTGTTATCGATCTAGATCATGCGGAAACCGGACAAGGCGGAATCGCGAGAAAAACGTTCCAACCAAGAGATCGTGTAGCGATATTGGGAAAAATAAATCTATCCCTTTTTCTCCGCCATTTGAAGCTGGAATAGCAAATATCCAAAAGCCAGTTGCGTTTGCATGTAGGCCTCCATCGATTTTCGAAACTGTTTCTGCGAACTTGTCATTGGGATATCGTGTTTCATCCGTTTGAAATCTAAAACGCGGGAACAATGGAGTAACATCGAGTACGCTTGAATAAAAATCTGTGAAAATTATTGGAGCGCGTCGCGTCGGGATCGACGCAAAACTATACCACGAATTCTTCTCGCGAGTATCCGCCGAAAGATGCGTTTATAGCTTCAGTTTTTAATGTTAATTACGAGATACGAGAACGATCGTAACCTTTTATAAGATTATATTTCTGTAAATAATGGTTATGTACTATACATACATATATAGTACTTGCTTCGGCAGTACATATACTATACTATACATATGTATATAATCTTCTATCCGTCAATCTGACGGATCATAGAAATTATTATAAGTACAGTCTTCTTTCGATATAAGACGAAAGCTCGGGACGGCTTTCGACGTATTACGAATGAGGGCACACCTAGACTTGCCATTGTTATCGATTCTTGTGGACCGAGAATTAATGGGTCCCGCAACGCGTTTGCGTTTGCGTTTGCGTTTGCGTTTGCGTTTGCGTTTGCGTTTGCGTTTGCGTTTGCATTTGCGTCTAACCCGATAATGGTAGAGAAAGGATAACTATATTCCCCTCGATTCGAGTAAATTCCCCTGATCTGGAAACACTGTAGCGTATCGACCGCGTTGCATGACCCGGGCCAAAGCAATTGCCACGGCAATCAATTTTCTGTATATTTTGATTTCAGGTGTGCATTTCGATACGAGCACGAAGAGTCTGGTGAACGAGATAACAACCGCGGTCAAGGTTTACGCGTACGGAGTCGAGGATTTCGTGAACAACCAAAATCTAAGCCTGAACACTCAGATTGGATGCGAGGGAAGCTACGGAGAATCTAGATGGAACACTGGAGAACTCTTTTTCAAGTAATTAATACTCGTTTTATGTTGTCCGAAACTTTGTCAGGATGTCCGCCATCGATAAATTGGTTCGACTTTGCCATCGATTGTGGAAATAGACAATATCTAAATATTATATATATATATATATATATATATATATTAGACTCTTAAATATGTTCCTGCCGTTCTTTTGGTAAATATTAGCTTTAAGCGCGATTTGTATACCTGCGATCGAGTGTTTTCATTTCCAGGTATTTGAAGAACGTGTCGGTCGAGCATGATCAAGGGAATCCCAACGTGGAGTTCACTCAGGACGGAGTTTTGAAAGCGGCAAAACTGAAAATTATGAATCTACGTCCCGGTGTGACCAAACAACTCGTCTGGGAAGAGGTGAGTGACGAACTGCTATTCTCTTTTAACGCTAACCGTACCGGTACCGTACTCGATCCAATTCCAAAAACGAACGACATACCTGGCGATAGGACAGGTGTCACGGAACAGTGATTAATCAGAAGAAGCACGAAAGAGGTGGCCGACTGTATCGGTCGAGTCGCGTCGCGTCGCGTCGCGTCGTGGAAAAATGCGAGAGGCAAACGAGCAAAAAAAAAAGAAGAAGAAAGTCGAGCCGAAAGTTGGCGGTATTGCAGCCCCGCGAAAAATGAAATCGGCGACGAAGCCGAACGGAACGGTGCAAGAGAGAGAATGAAAAGCGCAGCGATATCGAAACTCGCGGGAGAAAGGAACAATGGAACCGGCAGAGAGGGTGCGAGGAAAGATTTCTACGATGGTCGGGGCTGCGTTTGCACCAGGCGGTACTGTGCCTGCCGTAATAAAACGGACATCTTTAATCTCGACTGACCCAATTCCTTGTCGTCGATACCGCACGAAGAAAAAGGAGAAAAGAGGGAAGGAAAGATGAGAAGGCGGGTGGTGTACACATGGTTTCTGGAAGTCGCGCTACGATGTCATTACGAAAATGTTACGATATTCGCTGAAAAGAATATTACCTTTCCGACGCGACGCGACGTCGCGAGTCAGCAAATTATATTCGGTTAACGGGGGAAAAACACGACCTCGTTAGAGTAGTACATATCAGAAGCTCGTTCGCGACCTACTCGCTTTGGCGGATTAAATGCGGGCTACCTCTGGCCCTGGCAATTCGCGGGAAATTAAAATGCTCGGCCGGGCGTGCGCGCAGGTATTCGCAGACCCCTACGTCGCGTCGCGTCGCGTCGCGTCGCGTCGGACACGCGTCGCTTCTAGCCGTACCATGTAATTGCATACCGACTTTCGCAAGTAACCCGCGCGTGCATTTCAGTTCGAAGTAAATTGGAGGAAATACTCGCGGACTTGAATGGTATTTCCAAACGTTTCCGTTCGGTCTACGTATAAGAACGGTATAATTTACGAAGAAATATTAATGCGCCAACAGCATCAACCGAAAGTTGCTGGTCGTTGCTTCGGCGTGGACATAGCTTTAGATCGTCGTAGCAGAATTTCAGCATACATACAATCGTACGTTTGACCGATGCTGCAGCGATTAACGCGAAACGTAGCCATTAGAAAACGTTGCCGGAAATTTATTCCCGGCCGAATTGGAAAAGCCGAATTATAAATGAGCCGCGTGCCGAAAATAGACGGCGAATATCGCGTAATAATTTTCAAACGAGTTTTTCATTATCGTTTCAACCGATATAATTAGCGAACTACGAAAACGGTGGACACGAAATATTCAACGTTTAAGCGAATTTTATTGGCGGTGGTAAAATTGGCCGCATTACGATTACCTCCACGGGTTAATGAATACGGTACAAACAACTTGGAACGTTCTCTTGTGTTTTATCAGAAATCTACATTAAAAATATCTACGCTAAAATTGTTTACCAATTCGTTGAGCTCTACCGTCTTGCAAGCGTTACGATAAGTTTATGCGGACCGCTAACTTTCCTCGATGGTACAATGTCCCCCGATTCGTGCACCAGAGATTTTTACCACCGTTTTAAGATCCAACTATAAGTTTTAACGACAATATTAAGTTACTTAACTACTACAGAGATTTCACAAAAGATGTTCAGCAGCCGTTTATCTTTCGCCTTCCGTTTTATACCGGGGAATTATCGCTCGGGATACTTTAACCTCTCGTCCGCTGTGATTTCTTACTCGTTTCTTTTTAGTTTCCGTTCCCCGAGAACAATATACTTACAGCTTCGCTCGAAAGAATTAACAGTTTCAGCGGATTCGAAATGTAGTAGTATTAACCGTCCGCATTTCTTTTTGCCTTTTACGTCGGCGCGATGCTTAAATACAGAAATGCCGAGAAAGCACATTTACGTATGTACCTGTCGAAAAAATGTATCGGACGCGAGTAAACGTTGTTGGCACTACTTTAAGGTAATTATCCATTTTCCGTTAAGTTTAATACTTGCCTAAACGGATTTTAACAGTTACGGGAGAGGCCTTTGCGACAGTTACGGAGATAATACTGTACCGTAGATTCTTCGAATATCATGGTACGGACTAGAATTTCAAATAACGATATGCATATAATTATTCTTTGAATGAAATTGTAGAAAATCGTGTTCGCGACACGTCTGCGAAGCGACGCCGCGCCGCGCCGCGCCGCGCCGCGCCTCGCCGCGCTGGTCTTCCTTTCATGAAATTCGACGACTATTCATTCTCCTAAATCAATTGTTTATTAACGCGTGGAACGTTAGCCAGGCCGATACCGAATACCGAATACCCAGTGCCAGCAGATCCTCGATCGTTCTAACTAATAGCGTTATTCGGATCCTAAACCGCTCGTATCGGCCGTAGTTATATTCGCGTTCGTTGGATATTCACCGAGCAGCTTTCGACTTCCAATTTCATCGTCCGTCGATTTCCAATCAACGCCGGACTCTCTCCAGGAATCGACATCATTTTATTCCTCTGTACTTACTGGCTGTACCTCTCGATCCCGAAAATCCTCGGTCGCGGCGCGACTAATTAAATCTGGAATGAGATTTCTTGCCGGTTGTTTCTCATCGGAGAGCTACAATTTATATTTACAGGGCATGCCGGTGTGCCAGGCGGTGGTCGCGTGAAATTATTACCCCGTACGGAACAATCCGACAATGTAGCGGTTTCCTGTTTCGTGTAATCGCGTCTGTACCGGAATTGGCAGTGCTGCCGACCGCGAAACGCGATCTTCGGATCACCGAAACTTTAAAACGGCGCGGCGTTTATTTTCTCCATTTTTAATGAACTCGATCAACGATACGAGGCTCCGAAGATACGCGAATTCGACTATAGCTTTTCCCGGCTTTTCGGTGCGAATAGTCCGGTACACTATGTAATTGCAATTTAGCAAATTCAAAATTGATCGCTGGGTCGGGCCGGGTCGGGCCGGGTCGGGCCGGGTCGGGCCGGGCCGGGCCACGCCGGTAGCAATGACTTTATACTCGAGCGATTATCGTGTAAATCAAGTGGCCCCCGACATCGGCTCACCCAGATTAGCACGTCGACTCTCGGCATGAGCCGCGACCGTCGGCAAAATAGTAATCCGCATCGGTGTAGCAGACAATTAATCAATCATCGAAAGCAGATCGTGCTAGACCACGCGGAATCGGTATTAACCGTTCGACCTGGCATTCTCGTGGGCACGTAAAGGGCCTCCCATGCCATACGCGTTACGTGCCCCTATTAGAGATAGGTACGCGAACACACGTACGCCGAAATCCAGCACGGTCAGAACCTAGGCGCATAATTCGAAGTGCGTGACCGACTCGCGCACGGATCGTCCGCTAATTAAGGAAATTGTTGGCATTACGTTGTTGGCGCGAACGGATGGTGCCATGCCATGCCATGCCATGCCATGCCATGTCTGCTGCTGTACAAAATATTTATTAGTTTGTCGCATATGAAATATGCAGAAACGATTTCTTTCTACCTGTATCGTTAAACGAACATAATCTTCTTTTAACTAAACTTATGACCAAACATCATTCTAATCGAGTCAACGTCTCTCGGATGAATAATAGACGAGAAAATTGGGAATACGCAACTTCTACGATAAGAAATATTTCCACGTATAGCGGAGATAACGAAGGTGAATATTGAAACGAAGATTTACATTATTGTTATTGCTACTGTCTTCCAATTGCAAAATATCTGACGTTATATATAAACCACACAGAATCGTAATAATGGATATTTGCATTTCATCTGAGATTTCCTTTTCGTAGCCTAAAGCGGTTCAAATGTCAATAGCTTAGATCGTGCTTCTGTTTACGTTCTCGGTAATAGAGAGACTCGAGTAATATTCTCAAGGGATCGTAGATTTACAGGCCTCCAGGGATGCGTAACTTATTCTGCTGTAAATGTATATTCGCATTATTTATTCGCTAGCAAAATAGAATACCGCCCCGAAAAATTCTTAAAAAATCAAAGAGATACGAAGGATGTTTACGCGGCTCCTGTGGTTTGAAATTATTCCAGGCGATTCTTATTTTCCATGAAAATCCGCAGTTTACAGTAGTTAAGTAATTCGAGACTAGTAGTATAATCAACTAGAGAAGAAGATGCAGTCTTTGAACAGCACGGCGCGGCGCGGCGCGGCGTAACGATAGAATTAAACGTTTTCGAATCGAAACAGTTTGGACTCGGACGCAATTGACAATGGGAACGCGAGGCACTCCGTTTAATCGTAGTTATCGCTGTTTCAGCGATAATCGAATAGTCTAACAAGCCTGTATGCAAAGTCATCGTAAGCCCTGTCCTCCGTGTCGTTAAGTATTTAGAGGAGCGCTTCCGGTAGCCGCCGCGCCGCGCCGCGCCGCGCCGCGCCGATGCAACTTGCGACACTTGGCAGCGTTCCAATCAGGGGAATGTCTCTCATAATCGTTCCGGGAACGCTCTAGAGAGTACATTGTCTCTAATCTGCAAAACTTCCGGAGTAACTTCCCGGAGGAGGACTGACTCGGCTGGATGGATTTGGTCCCCGAGCGGCGTTTTATGATGCCGAGTTGAGCAGACAACTGTAGTTACAAGGGGAAGAAGGCGAAACGACGAATAAACAGGCCGAAACTAAGCTCTCGAGTCGAGGATTTCTCGGATAGTTTCGCCGAGTTCACGGCTTCGACTCTTTGACTGCGATCAGAGGGCAATCGCGCCTCTACCGCGGTTTCTTCATAGTCAATCACTGTACATCGTATACGGTTTTCTTTGCTCCATTTTATGAAAGGGTCTAGTTGGATCGAGGTAGTCGAAACCGCCCTTTCGCCGATTATGGCCAATTATGGCCGATTATGACCGGAAATTACTCGTAGAACAGCTTACCAATTGTTTAGAATATATATCTATATATATATAGATAGAGTTTCACTCGAGAACAGGGGTCCATTGTATTGTCGCGCGTCTGGGTTAGGTCACGCCATCGATAGTCGTTTCGTCGTCGACTCGGCGCCGAAATCCGACCCCTGTTTAGTTTCCAGGGTCCGCTTACGGGTCTCCTCTCTTCGGGGACATTTATCGACTAGCTCTCCCCTTTTTTCCAGCGACACCCCCACACTTTAGAAAATGTAAAGAGAGGGAAGAGATCCTCTTCTCCCACGCTTAGTCCTGTTGGTCCAGAGATCAGAATCCTTACGACAGTCGCATAGACAACATCGCGCTAGTAACATTGTACCGGCAGTCTAAATTCTCACATAGTCAATAGTAATAAACGTTGTTTAGTAGAAACTTGTACTTTTTGTCTTCCAAGAGGAAGAAGCGGTCCTTCGAGTTGAACGTCAGTTAGTCGGCACGTTACGTGCAAATTACGAGAAGCTCGAACGATCGTATAATCGACCGCGAGCATGCTCAACACCAATAACGAAACCTTTCTACCAAATATCAGCCGTATACCGAAAGTCGAGCATCAGAAATGCTGGCTGGTTCTAGCAGCAAAGATATAGCCGAGGAGATTTGCTTCTTGCACAAGTCGGAACATCGTTTCCGTATCGACCCCCATTCGGCATGTCAGATATAATTGAACCGGAGCGGAGGAACAACTCGAACTGTCGACACAGCTGAGAGAAGAAGTTACTTGCTCGTGTCCGTGTAAGCCAGAATACATATATACCGTACTATCTAGCGAAGTAATAAACTATCTAACAAGCTGTAACACCGCCACCTAATGTATGACTCCTAATGGATCATGATTAACGGCGGTTTCCTAACGAGATCGCGCGATACGCGAGAGTTTCCAAGTTTCCATGCAGTAAACGAACGCCCCGTTGCTGTCAGATATACATATACATATATTGTATTATACATATATACGATGACGTTGAAACGATAAAAACACATGCACGCTCGACAAAACAGCCTGTCACGGATATTTAAAAGGTTATTGCTGCGAAAAGAACATTATCGTTGTACAATTTATCCCGACTAACAATAAGAAGAGGAGAAACCCCGGTGACCGACACGCGCTGACTATTACAAATGTATAATATAAATAGGTGGCGATACAAGGACGATTGGAAGGCCTACTTATAAAATTATTGTACCGTGGGCTCGTAAGATCTTATTGCGAGAAATGTAATTTCAACTCTGTCGCAGTCAAGAGAATATCGAACGAACCGATCCGGATTGAATTTACGAACATGCCAGATGGCAATAAATTTCCTTAATGCAGTCATGAACAGTATCATTTACGGCGTAGTATATACAACATGGAAGCGATATCGACGACATTTAAGCATCAAGCGGCAATCGAGTTTTTAATGGCAGAAAACATTACGCCGCGCCGCGCCGCGCCGCGTCGCGCAGCCTAGATATCTGGCTTCTTCAGATTTCCATTTTTTCACAGAATTCAAGAGGAGTTTAAAGGGTACTCGTTTCAAGTCCGACGATCGAGTTAAGGCAGCAGCGAAGTAGTTTATCGGAAATAGGCCAGCCGAATTTTTTGCTGGCGGAACGGATAAACTGGCAACGCGTTGCCAAAAGTGAATTTTTCGGCGAGCAACGTCACGAACATAATCAACGGTTCCGCACGAACGAGCCGGCCCCTATTCCCGGTCTCTCATTGTTTCCGACGTGTCGGGGACGAATGAAAAATTGCGAGTCCCCTTCGAACGACGCGAAGCGACGCGCGACGTTGACGATGACTACACGAACGAGGAGGAGCCGCGCTGCCGTAACGACGCGACGCGACGCGACGCGACGCGACGCGACGAGGGCGCGAATGAATTTACATCGTCCCATCTGTATCGAATTCCAATATTCGAATGTCGGCCGATCGCGCGCAAGAGAGGCCCCTTCTCTCCGCCTATTACATATTCGAAATGCTAGCAAAGTTTTACCGGACTGCCATTTCCACTCGTGGCCGCAATTTTCTGTATCTACTTTCCTTGTCCACGAGCCGTGCTAGTTTCGCTCGAAATTTTCGATCGTTTTACCCGGCATTGCCCGCTACGATCTTCTTAAAGAGGGATTTCGGAAGGGAACGCGATTTATCGGACCCTCCTGTCAAATAAATTCTGGAGAAGTTTCGGTCGGTCGAGTGAATTAAAAAAAAAAAAGAAAAAAAGAAAAACAGACGGAGATCGATTCTCCGAGCTTAATCCGGTTCTTGAGTCGGTGGAATGGTCCTTGCGAGCAGGGTCGCCGATAACGCGGAAGCGGGTAAAAATTAAGTTAAGAAAAAGGCTTCCTTTGTCCCCGATGGAAATGATTGGATTTTTTGTCGTTTTTGTGAACAGATCGGTGTTTGGAACTCCTGGGACAAGGAGGGTCTCGACATCAAGGACATCGTGTGGCCCGGAAATACTCATACGCCTCCTCAAGGCGTTCCGGAAAAGTTCAATTTAAAAATAACCTTTCTGGAGGAGTCGCCGTACATCAATCTCGCGCCGCCGGACCCTGTCACTGGAAAATGTTTGGTAGACCGTGGTGTCCACTGCCAGATAGCCAAGGCATCCGATATCGCCGAGTAAGTAGACAAACTTATTCGTTCAGTATTCTTTCGATACAAAGACGTGGACTAGGGTTTCCGATCGGCTTTCCAATCTAGGGTTTAATAAAAATAAGTCTTTGCTACATCAAAATTTTAATCGTTCGTTTCAATTTGAAAAGGGTTATTTTCTTTTAAAGAGTGTCTTTTAATATTAACGAATGTCACGGTATGTAGGTTACCGCATACAAATGGTTCTTTTAAAAGAGAACCAAAAAAGAATTTCAGCGGTGGAAAGTCATTTAAACTTCAGGTTTCGTTCGGCTAACAAACGCTGTTCGAAATTCTGCGCACCGTGCTCCTTTGTAACAGAACAAGTGACGAAATGAAATACCGTTACCGGTATTCGGCATTCAAATAACAAGCACAGCCTGAAAGGTGAAACAGTATCTACCATATTTATCTGCTCGCCGCAATGTTATACGTACGATACGTACATGTACATATTTACACGTATCGTCCTCTACATACACGCTCCCTATACCAGGTGATTATAACGTCTCGATTCATTCTACTAAACGCACAACTATATTTTCTTTTTATCGCTAGCATTAGAAACGTTAACGCTCTTTATCTACCAGCAACGATTTAATAGCTTTTCGCGAATCAAAGAAATTTTCTTTGTTGCGATTTCCTTGACAAGGTCGTTGCGAGCGATCGAAAATTTTTCAAGCGAAAAACGAACTGCCTCGATTTTATCGAATTTTGAATCGAGATATTACGACCACCCGATACATATACTTCGCACCACGGACAGTGAACCGTCGTGTTTGCGCGTCAGAGAGTCGGTAATTCATTTGCTGGCTGCACGCTAACCGCGTTAGCTCGTCGCGTCGCCGCGCCGCGCCGCGCCGCGCCGCGCCACGCCGGGCGTTTAACTGATTTCGTCAAGAACGAACGACGTCAATTTCATTGGAAGTTGCAATCGCGTTCGCCGAGAACCCAAGAAAATAGAGGGGTTGAGCACGGGCGAAGGGGGTGGCTGGGCGCGGCGCGGCGCGGCGCGGCGCGGCGCGTCTCGGTAAGGAATAAGGGGGACGCGGAACTGTTGCCAGCTCGAGGAGGCAGCTCGCCCCGATGAACCAGCGGCCCGGAAAGAATAATGGATATAATGGCGAGGGCTCGCACGGCTGCCGGCCGAAATTGAATTCTCCTCGTGGAATTTCGCGACGGAAACTATGAAGTTGCGCCTTGTAAATTATGCTCCCGGGTGAACGCGACTCGACGCGACCCGACGCGACGCAACGACGCGGTACCCTAACTCGGTTCCATTTACGTGCTTTCGTTTCATTGTCTCGGGCCGCGAGCTCGGAAAACTATGATTAGTAATAACTGCCCTCCGTAGTAGATCACAGTCGAACAGATAACGAACATACATATAACCGAAAGTATTTATGTTACCCCCTTCAACATTTTACCCTGCTAAGTGGCGCAATGGGAGGACATTATTTATAAGATAACCTAATAACCGCGAGCTATTATTTGCCACGAGAGCACATCTGCATTCCATGAAAACACGGCTAAACGCGAAGAAACCGGTAATTCCACGTATAATCTCATTTCGACGCTACCCCGGCATTCTCCTACTACACTAAATTACCGAGAGAGGTTGATCGAGTACCGAACAATTTTGCGCGACACACTCCGAACAGGAACGCAGCCATAGTTCCCCGAGTTCGGTTGAAAACACGATTAGCGACAAATCGGTAAATTACTTAAACGACGCGAGTAATAGTCCCGGAAGAAATCCAATTTGCAAAGTCGCCGGTGCAAACAAAGAACCGGCTACAACGGAGGACGTGCTGCTTGGATTAATTAGCAACTCGAAGAACCGTGAATATCGAGGAGAACTTTGAAAATCGCCGCGGCGCGGCGCGGCGCGGCGCGGCGTCTCGGTGACGCTCCGGTAAATACCCTAACAACACCAGGCCCACAAAAATTGAAAATTTCTCCGAGCGAGAATGTGGTTTGCGCGCGCGTCACGACGAAATTCGCAATGAGGAGTAAACGCGAATCAATTTTCCACTCGAGTCGCACGACGACTGCGCGATAAACGAACCGAAACTTCCGAGTCAATTGCAAGAAAAAGGAATTTCAACGATACCGATGTTATTCTTTTAATAGTATTAATAAGCCTTTCTAATAAGTGTTCATAGTTTTTTATTCTACTGTTATTGTTATTGTTATTGTTATTGTCATGTATAAAACTGACAATATCGATTAACTAAAACGCACTTAAACAAGCGTCTACAAATAACCGGTATAAGTAGAATACGTAATAATAACGGTAGACGTGTCGGTCTGGAACAAAAACTCCGTAAGTTGAAAAACTTGGTGACCTGAATCTTGCTGGATCGAACCACGCGACGACGACATCTTAATTTATATTCAAATTAAAATGAGATTGCTTTGCCGTTTTCCGAATGTATTCTCCATTTTCAAATTTTTCTCTGGCTGATTCTTGGTTAATCCTCGCGGTGATTGTATAACAAGGACTCGCGATCCTCCCCATTCGCAAGAAGAAAATAGCACGCCCGTAGAAATATTTTTCTCCTTTGACGTGCAATTTTGCCCTTGTCATCGGATCTGGAAAGAGGATCGCGCCATTCCGCGAGGAGGACAGACAATTATAGCAAGCGGAAAAGAGGAGAATTTCCAGCCGCGGCAGAGATTACATCGGCCATGCTGTAATTAAAAATTCCGCTTGTCGAGGGAGGTACACCTTTACAAGGTCGCGTAAAGACGGGAGAAAATGGCCGCACCGGTCGGGTCGGGTCGGGTCGGGTCGGGTCGCGCGGAGAATTGTGACTTTGTTCGAACGTGAATCGCCCTGTTGGTTGTTGGAAAGACAGCTATGGAATCGCGCGCTGAGGTTGTAATTTGAAGACGTCACGATAGAGGCAACCGGAAGCTTAGAAATTGCACAAATTGTAGCTGCGACTGCTTCCGGTGCCGGGTTAAATTTTTCAAGTCTATTTTTCAATATTTAAAATTAATTAGTAATTTATATGTTCACCGTGCAAAATGTACGAAGGGTTTTGTGCACCTTACGAATGCATAAAATAGTTCTATTAAAAACGAATCGAATAAAAATTGAGAACATGGAAAATTGCAATTTCGAACGATCCGAACGACAAATACATTTTGTATTCCACTAGCAAAAAACTATAGTTCGAAAAGTAAAAACTATAAATTTTCCATTACTATGTATCTACATGTATTACGGTCGACTACGAAGCTCGTATCTCGAATAAATGTGGCCGGGTTATCGCCGTTTTCGGGCACAGAAATTCGACGAGTCACTATACTTCCATTAACTGTAAAGTGTCTTCCTTGGATCCGCTTACTCGTGTCGTTAATTTTCTGCTCGCGCGCACAGCAACGTGCACCGATTTTTTTTTTCTTTCTTCTTTCTCTTAAACGTTTCCCACTCGATAAAAATGTAAGAAGAGATGTAACGGAATCGATTCTTTTTTTATGACTCAGTTACTGCTCGCTGTGCTCGAGCAACGGAAGAACTTTACGGTTGCTTCGATGAAACTCCGGAAGCCTCCAAAAACTATATTCCCTGGAAATGATGCACGTCGCTTGCGTATTTTCTCCCACCCATTCATTTTATGAACTTTAAGTCAGCTATTATATACCTGAATTTACAGGCTGTTAGGAAACACCATTAAAGATTCGTATGGCGCGTAAAGCATACACACTCTCGTCGCTCGCAAGTACACCGACGGACAAAAGAAAGTCTCAGATTGGTACTTATGTACACGACACGTGTATCGATCCCTTTAGCACCAGACGATATTTCCAAATGTTTATAACATTTATTTAATCTGGTGCTCCTCGCCACGCGCACCCTCCAAAGTTCGAAAATTTGAAACGGTTCCTTTCGGAACGTTTTCAATGGCTGCTCGAAAACAAACTGTTTCCATATTAAAAGTAGGTAATGGATCGGCAAATAATCTTCCTTAAAAGCTTGAAAAGGTCCTTGGGCATTCGCGCGTTTTCATTCCGGGGCGGCTCGCGTCGCGCCGCGCCGCGCCGCGCCGCGCCGCGGCGGTTTGAATCCTGCTGAAAATTATGTCCGAGTTGGATGTGGTCGAGAGAAAAGTCGCGCGAACACGGTGAAAAATCGGCGTCGACGAAGGATAAACGAGGCGATCAGCCGGCGAAAAAAGCGGTCGGAGATCTATCCGACGGTAGTTGGATCCTGGCATTCGTTCCCGCGACACGTTCTCGCAGTCTATCCATCTCGGGGATTAGCGGGAGCTAGAAATTGCCGGGGATCATCGGACGGTGCCGCGAATTCCAGCTTCGCTCTGTGTAAACGTACAACGTTCCACGGTCCTCTCGGCGCGATGGCGACACTCTCCGCGAATCGAGATCACGGATTATGCCGGCGAGAACACCGTGGCCAGGATTAATACCTAACCCGGAACCACTCGTCGCTATGGAAATGAACATAATGCCGGCCAATAATATTGCCACCGAACACCGGTGTCGCCGGATCGAGTCTTACGGGGTCCCGTTTAAATCAATGAGAATCGTCGATTCTCATCGTTTCTTCGACTTCTCAAAAGTCTCCGTATCTGAAAACAGAGGAATTTTGTCGTCGGGCAACTATGTAGAATCGAGTTAAGAACCAGTCAGACGGAAGTGGAGTGCGGTCAACATAGATCGAGCACATAAGTTAGAGACGATCTACAAGTGGAATAGGGATGGAAACTGCTTATGGTCGGACATGCGAAGCGAGGTTAGCGTGTAGTCGGACAAGTAGAATAGGAATCAGTTATGGTTGGAGAAATGAAGGATGGACGGTCCGTGGTAATTTCCAATAATAATCTTAATTTGATAAAACGTGTTTTCAGAATATGTATTGTGTTATAAGGGGGTTTGGCGTATACCATAAACGAACGATCGATAAATTGTAAACGTTGCTATGACAGAATTACATATGTATTACAAGCAGATGCATCGATCATTCTTCCCGCAAACGAAAATTTGCATCGTGAAAGATGGCGACACGGCGCGGCGCGGCGCGGCGCGGCGCGGCGCGGCGGCTATATTGAAAGATATCAACATCTCTACTAGATTCTCGAAGATCGTTTATCGAGTAATCGCGTGTTGTCTCTCGTTTCGTTGTGTAATTTAATTCGTTCTCGATACACAATCAAGTTGCGAAGCTTTAAAGGTAAATACTGTATTGTATTACCGATGGATATTCACTGAAAATACGATGTCTTGGAGAAATGTTTTTCCGCTAACGTTTTCCCGATAATACCGCCGCGCCGCGCCGCGCCGCGCCGCGCCGCTTCAATTATAATGCCGCGCTGGTCTTTCAAGAAAAAGTAAACTCCAGTGGTGTTGAATCGTTGAATCGTTGAAAGAGGAGAAATATAGGCGGAATATTCCGCGATATTCTACCATATCATATTCTCCATATAGCACGGAGTTCAACGTTAACGATATACATAGTTGTTACTCGTACAAGTCGGAAAGGATCGAAGAGAAGTAGTAGATTGTAAAAATACACTTCTAATATTAAACTAAATGGCGACCGCTGGTCACCTTTCGAGTGTACCGGGTTAATGGAACGAATAGAAAGGGATTGCGGACGTATGAAACGCAGCTTGTACGCGCACAAAATCATTATGTAGTTTTAATGAAGATTGGGCTAGGCGCTGATCTGAGTTAGGGGTGGTTTGGGTTCTGCATTTCCGAGTTAAAGGTTTATCGAGTTATGTCTAGGTTAGAAAGCATCGTGAAAGGGATGGTTTCGGTCGAATTTCGGTTAGCAAGGATTAGCTACGTACATTAGGTTACGGGCGGTTTGGATTAAAAATTAGTTAACTGGAGCTAAGAGAGAGGTAGTTGGGGTGAAACTTAACTCGGAGATTGTCTCTAGCGTCATCCGAGTTTAGGGCTTTCTTGGTTCTACGTTGAAATAAAAAATATTACCAAGTTTTTCTACATTTAAACATTAATTTTCGTGAAAAATTATATTATTTAATAGACCTGTAGACTTGGTTTTAAAATCCGGCCGAGGTGGCAATCGACTACGATGGTAAATGTCAGAAATTCGAAATTAAGGAATGGGAAAGTTTTTCCGTAATTTGTCTAGGTTGTCCAACGCAATTTAGACTGATGCGCCACGCCGCGCCGCGCCGCGCCGCGCCGCGCCGCGTCGTTGGCACATCGAGCGGAAAGCAATCGAGAGGGGGCGTCGAAACTACGCAAACACTTTAGCGATATTCAGGAGCAATATCCTTTCGAGTTGCTGAAGTTTCGGGGGGGTTTCGTTGGGAAACGTTCTCGACACGATGTCAATTGAAACTTTTCTTTTTCCTGTCAAGGGAAACGTTTCCATGGCTTTTAAAAGACAGACTCGAACCTCTCTCCATAGTTTCCGTGTATTTTAAATGAATACACAGATGGAGTTGCTTACTATTAGTTGTTTATTCGACTTCCGGTGACATTAAGGGATGTACTCTCCAATTCCTTTCGCAGATCCATGATATGTATAACTTATTTACACAAAAATCGTGACCTGCCAACAAATAGGAACTTTTCAAAAATGTTTCGGCACATTATTTAGTAAACTAATTGTTCCCGTATCTCGACAAAATTTAAGCCGTTTCATCAAATTTTAATGAAATTATTCCTTTCTAACGGATGTACGAATAATATTGTCGACCATTGTAAGTTTAAAAGACTTTCCGATTCAATAAAATGTGGATCACTCGAAGCAATCGAGTCAGGAAAAAATTGTACGACACGGATTATCGTTTAAATTTATACCGAACCGTAACGAAGCAACCGAAGTTAATGCGCAGAATCAGAACGAGCAAACATCATTAACCGAGAATAACGGCAAACGCCAGAAGATGAAGGATTTCCGTATTTACCAGACTTCAATCGTTTCCGCGTTACATCGACTCCATCGTACTATCCAATCTGGTGCGTGTACAAAGATCACCGCTTCGACGACTGTTGAAAATTCAATTGGACAGAACTTTCGAAATTCATTTGATCGCATGGCTCCCCATCGTCCCTGTGAAAGAAATTAGAACTTATCGACCAACTGGAAGATCAAAAAATATGACGATCAACCGGATTTGGGACGATTCTCGCGTTCTCGCCATTATGAATCTGGATTCTTCTCGATTCTTCTGCTACGCGAGGCTCGCGTCAAACGCGTTGAAAACCGGTTACTCCCGTGGATGCATGCAAAATGGAGAGATATTTCTCCCTCGAGCAAGTTTTCTTTTACGTTTTGTTTCCACAGCATTCTAATTGATTTTTCGAGCACTCTGCTCCGACCGTTACGTCGCGTCGCGTCGCGTCGCGTCGCGTCTCGTCTCGTCTCGTCAACTATTTTATTCAAGAAGATTCCGCATTTATGGAATAGAATCTTCTACTCGAGGCACATATTCAAGACGCCATGCATTATTCAAGATATGTACATTCAATGTACCAAGCGTTAGACACCGCATTACAGTAGTCGATAGCCGTCTCCAGGAATATTTCGTTTGATTTATGACCGAATGGTTCTATTAATAAATCATTTGTAGGTTAGATTATTTATTCAAGGAAGACTTGGTCTAGTCGCGAACCAAGTGAAAAATTTATCGAGATTTTATGTAGACTCGCATTTTGTTACGTGTTACACGTTCGTACGTAGTGTAAGCGCAGAAAATAAAAAAGCAAATTACAGTATACTATATAAACGAGTTATTGTGATTTCAAGCGCGTGCCAGTTATGTTAGCGACTGTAAATAAAAGTCTTTCAATTACTATACATATGTACATACGTCCAATACTTTTTATTTGAAACGTACCCAGAACTGGCCTAGGGAAATGATCGGCAACGATCGATTTTATTGCCCTAGGTTCGTGGCATCTTTATAGCAAACGCTTGTCGGGTAGTCTAAACTTTTCACGCTTGTCCTGTGTACTTTGCTAGGTTTGACATTTACAACGCTCGCTTTCCAATGAACTTTTTCCTTCCGTAGAAAACAGTCTCCATCGGAGATATACGTGTACATATTATATAAAGCGCGTGGAGGAGCGCTGTTGAAATGGCCTATAAACGTTACCCTAGAAACATCCAGCCATTAAATATAACGAAGGACCGGTTCCTTATCTAGCGTCACGAAATTCTCTCGTTTACCGTTCGAGGTGTTGTTGTTATAGTTTGTTGAAGGAAATACAACAAGGTAGATATAACATACATACATAAAAGATATTCTAATACACCAAATTTTCACACTCACTTATGTAAATAGTAGAATAAAATCTGTTCTATTCCAGCCTATGGTATTCAACCTCGAAAGCACTCTGTAGACCACTCTCGCACAATCTCAAACTGCATCGAATCTTCTAGAACCCCTTGTAATCTCATTACACTTATCAAGTCCACTTACACTATCCGCAAGATCTGTTCGGGTTAAGTTACACACCTTAATGGATTTCTTGAGAATTACCAAAATCCTGCCATTCCCCGACCTTATCGTCATTAAAAACGACCTCCCAACCACAGCGAATTTCAACAGACTTGCTATACATATATTCGAACCCCTTTACGCAATTCCCCACTTTATTCGAAATTTACTTTGTTCGAATAAACTGGCAAACCCTACTACGATCTATGGACGGGACTGGGAAAGGTAGTTTGTCAAGGATGATTGTGCAGGATTGACTGCGTTCCCCTAGAAAGGAAGCATACATACAAGACGAAGGTTGAACAACCTTTGCGAATGTTGTAAACTTTTATGACGCGAGAAGAAAAGGCATGAACGATACAAGCAGGGACTTGACGTGTATGTAGCGTATACGTTGTACATATACGATATGTATGTGGGGTACATACTTCCGACGCGACGCGACGGGTTCCTCCCTTCCTGTCACTAGGTCCTCCATATATGTACCGATATACTTACATATATAACACAAGATTTTACGATCGAGTGACTGGAAAAGTCGTGAAATATACGTCGGTGTGGTTGAATATTTTTCAGTAAACTGCAAAATAAATCGATATGCCCATACACTTCCCCAACGGCGCGGCGCGGCGCGGCGTCGGCGTCGGCGTTGGCGTTTAACCTCTCAACGAAGGATCCGTTTAGCGACCGAAAACGTAGCTCGTAGAAGGGTCCTTCGAAACCCATAAAATATATATATTTCACACTTATCCAATAGGAGTTTGGTTTTCGATTACAGTTCCGTTTAATTTTATCTTTGAATTTTCATTTAAAAACACTACGAACTTTCAATTCCTTGTTTGCAGTTTAACACGGAAATGGTGTAATACTGCTGCGAATTTCTGTATGTACAGAAACTTTATTTTTACCGCATACTAATTCATGAAACTGACTTGCTTGACTCCCAGTTGACACAACAATTCCCTGACAAGCCAATTTCTTCTCCTATTAGTTACGGGGGTTGTTTATTAGAGGGCGGTTTTCCATTGCGACGATTTTACAGTGAGCAGCATATTGCCGTAATATGTTTAATTTAATTGAATTGTAGGTTTTATTATGTCATTACACACACACACACACACACACACACACACACGCACGGTGATGTATACAAAAGCGAACATAAAATATTCATAAATATATCATACATTGGATTCTGCGGAACACAATTGAGATGCAAATTTATGAACGCAATATTGTCTATTTGTCCAGATGCGACGCGATCCTAGTGTTTCTTGTTTATACAACCGACGAAACACAAGTCACGAATCTCTGCGCATCACCGGTTGACGTAGGACCGAACTAGATCCAGTGGCTGTTATTGCGACGTCCAGCAAGCAATATCCTTGTCCTGCCCCTAAACACCGTAACACAACAATGCTGTAGGCGGGTGTGTCGGGTCGCGTCGCTTCGCTTCGGTTCTTCGTTTGCCGAAAACATAAATCCCTAACGGTCATTATCCGATTTTATTCGTATATATACGTTGCGAAATAATATCGTCAAGATACGTTTGATCTGCGTGTAATTATCCACGCGTTTCACTGCCGAATATATCGATCCCAAACATTATACATACATACATACATACAACGAATGCGCACGACCGTGTACGCGAACACGATAACGGTTCCGAAGAAGCTTGCAGTGACATCGGTCGTTTTTCAGCATCGACATTTCAACGGCACAGAAGAACGAAAGCTTGTTCCAGTGCTGCAGCGGGTTCTGTATTGACCTGCTTCAAAAGTTGTCCGAAGAAATCGGGTTCACCTACGAGCTCATTAGGGTGGAAGACGCCAAATGGGGTACGCTGGAGAAAGTAAGTTCGATCAAATTCCACGTCGCGCGTCCTTACAGTTTTACCGATCATGTCATTTCACAAAAGTTCCTCGGAACCTGACTTTATAACGAGTCCTTGACGTATTGCGCTAGGTACTCGCTTCTAACAAGTCGAACACGTCGACATCTCCTCGGTTAACTTATAAATATAGCATCTTGCATAGAAGCTCATTAACAAACCAGCGTCACATTTTTGGGAGCTGTGCACGGTAGAATAGTCGAGACTGTTACTACGAATCGAATCGAATCGAATCGAATCGAATCGACTAGACTAGACTAAAATAATATTTCGAAATCGAAATATCATCAAAATTATTTGCTTTCAAGCTTCCGCAAGCTATAACTATAAATTTAGAGTATTGTTGCTAGATCGAATAAGATGAAACGCACCATTTCGTAAAATATCACAGCACTGTTATTTCTTTCTACGCAATTACATACATAAGTCGTAGTGCTTATATGGTACATATGTATACATACATATGTATACGTTCAGCTCCCAATCGCAATTAGGCAAACATTACAGTGTGCCGTATCTACGATCGCGAAAACCAAACATCATGAACCGGTGGAAATGGAATCCGTGTACGATTTCCTATTTTCAAGACACTTTCTTAATGCGTTTACCATTTCGAGTATACGAACGTACATACACACACACACACACACACACACACAATTTTCGTAAGAAAAATTGTTTTAATCGCTACGAAAAGAAAGTTATTATCGGCTCCTAATGAAAAAGCATGTCGTCTCTCCTACGTTTAGCCTAATTGTAAGCGCATTTTTTAGCTCGTTAAAGATAAGTACCATCGAGTCTTCGCGTCGGAGATTCAGCTCGCGTTCGAACATTTTACTAAAAGCACGGAACAACGTTAATCGAACGTATGATCGTTTCCGTTAAAACCAATGGGGATTCCGATCCTTTCAACAGACCGGATTAATTTCAATAACCGTGAAAATGAGCTGGAAATGTCTTGGAAGTACGAACATCGATACACGCGCCACCCCGGCAATCCCCGTTTAATCCAACCTTTTAGGTTTTAATGCTGCGAAGCAATATCGATGGAACAGCGATATAGATGAATCACGCGTAATTGCGCCGGTGTCCATTAACGGTACACTGGAATTTGCATCGAGAACGGAGCTCCGCGGTGTACGGCGATGAAACGTCGCGTCGCGTCGCGTCGCGTCGCGTCGCGTCGCTTCGCCGTTATAGCTTCGGCGAATATGCAGGTTTATGCGCTTACATACGCGCAAATTAGGCTAACTTTATAAACAACGTGTCGAAATAAAAAAGGAAATTTTGTTGCGACAGGAGAGACGCTGGGCTATTTATCGATTAGACACCTGAATTCAAGTTTCTGCCGTTTCTTTCTAACATGTAATTTTAATGCAAAGAATATTCGAAATCGTCGAAAACAATGAAATTAAGCCGACATCTGTTAGTAAACTTATGAAATACTCTGTAATGTAATCTATTGTTACGATCGATAGGAAAATGGGAAATGGAACGGACTAATAGCGGAGCTTGTGAATCGGAAGACAGACATGGTAATGACATCTCTAATGATTAATTCCGAAAGGGAAGCCGTCGTCGACTTTACGGTCCCGTACATGGAGACGGGAATCGCCATTGTGGTTGGCAAGAGGACCGGTATAATATCCCCCACTGCCTTTCTTGGTAAGTGCACGCGTATATCTACATATACATATAAGGTATAGGTACAGGTATAGGTATTCTATTAACCTCTTGCTTTGATATCGTATCAATCTTGTGGCGAGAGATCCAATCCGTAATTACACAAACACGAATACTATGCGTATCAAAAGCATGCCAACCCATCGATATATGTATGTATTTCAATATTGGACAGTTATCGTTTGCGACTTTCAGAACCGTTCGACACCGCATCATGGATGCTGGTCGGCATCGTCGCCATCCACGCCGCCACCATAATGATACTATTCTTCGAATGGCTGTCACCATCTGGTTTCAACATGAAGGTAAACCCTTCAGGCGCTGCGCAGATACTGGTATTATTAATTTCGCTTCTTATTGTACTTGTGTATGGTGTTTTTTCACCTACGAGCACCAATTCCTCATTCAGCAAATTACTCACCGGACAACATTGTTGATCTTAACGACACCTCACCTACCGACACTTCACCTACCGACACTTCACCTACCGACACTATAGCGAAGAAGAGATTATAATTATGAAAGGACAACGTTTCGTTCTCTTAAACCTTATACGTATTAACAATGGCTGCGTCATTGCGTTTTATCTTTATTTGCAAAGTGATAGTTTTTTTTTCTATAATTATTAGCTTTGCATTTTAGTTATCAGCGGCTTAATCTTTAATGACGTTTTCGAATGTTGTAAATATTCTTCTTCGGGATCATTCGCATATCGCAATCATCGTCGCATGTACTTTCTTTTCTGCTTGGTGTCATTGCGAGTTTTACTTGACCGAATTCTATGATTTTTTAATTCTTCGGAAAAAATACTATCGCGATTTCATTGTATTTCTTCGAAAAATTGTTTTGGCAATGTACCGTATTCTCCAAGACCTCGCGTATTTCCGTTGCAACGTGCACGCCAAATCGTTTATTAACACGTATTTTTTTAGACTGCTGTGCGTTAAAAGTTTGTGCTTTCGATGTTAATGTTTTCGATTCGTCATCTTTTTCAGCTGTATTCGTAGTTTTCATTAACGTTTCTTACAATGCTAAGTAAACGAATACATTATTCGAATGCTGTTCGAAATGCTGTTCGAATCGATGAAACAAACATGTATCATGATGCGCGTAATTAACGAGTTTCACTTTTCACTACCGTCACGATCAGTTATTATCGCATCGTTGTTGCTGCGCTTCGCCGGGATAAACAATAATACATGGATCGTAACGAGTGGTTTCCGTTTGTTATAGAAGAACCCGTCACCCAACCATCGTTTCTCCTTCTGCCGTACTTACTGGTTGGTCTGGGCCGTATTATTTCAGGCAGCCGTCCATATCGATTCTCCCAGAGCATTCACAGCCAGGTTGGTAAAACAAATTTAAAACTGTGCTAAAGCTAAATTGAAGAATCGTCCGTGATTCCGTAGATTCATGACGAACGTATGGGCGTTATTCGCCGTGGTGTTCCTCGCCATTTACACTGCCAATCTGGCTGCCTTCATGATCACGAGGGAGGAGTTCCACGAGTTCCAGGGACTGGACGATCCACGACTGGCGAAACCGTGGTCGCACAAGCCGATGTACAAGTTCGGCACCATGCCGTGGAGCCACACGGAGAGCACGCTCTCCAAGTATTTCAAAGATATGCACCATTACATGAAGAAATTCGACAAAACCAACGTAGCCGAGGGGATCGAAGCCGTTATCAGCGGGTGAGTCGAGACAACCGATAGAGCCACCGTTACCGGATAATAGCACGGCAATCGCTGAAATTACCGGCTGCTGTTGTTCAACTCGGACAACGATCGACCGCGGCCGCGTCGCGTCGCGTCGCGTCGCGTCGCGTCGCGTCGCGTCGCGCCGCGTCGTTTAATACGCTTCTGTATCCGTACAATGCTCGTTGGCCAACTGTCGGAAACGTTCTACGCCTAGCACTAATCTCTGAATAACTTCCCTTGGTTTTCGTCGTAACGATTACCCGTGAACCCAATAATTTCCAACGGTTGACAAACTCCGGACACCAGCGACGAGTGCGATTCGATTCTTTCTCATAATTTTCAAGTACATAATTTGGTAATCGTAGGTGAACGGTTCTAGTAGAGGTAGTGTCGTCGGATCAAGACTCGTCTCCCACTCTAGCTTACCCCTTCTACGGCGCCATTCCCTCGTTCCCCGACACGCGGCCTGATACGCGTAGCGATACGTCGCGTCGCGTCGCGTCGCGTCGCGTCGCGACTAACCCGGTAATGGCAAAGAGAGGCTATTCCCCTGAATTCCCCCAGTCAGGCGATACCCAGTAGAGGCGCTATATTCTTTGCGGTGTGCCGAACATAGAGAAGGATAGTGTCGCGTCGCGTAGCGTCGATTGTATTTTAATACAAAATAGGTGAGGAACTTTTGCACCGATCTAATACGCGTATACATATACAAATTTTCCATGGAGAATTGCCGACCCTCTAAAGGGTAAGGTACAGGTGTTCGTATACCTCATTTGTCACAGAAATTTTTAAGTAATTGTTGCTTTTCGAACGATTTCTGAGGGACAACGTTCCGTTTGCGACAGAGAACTGGACGCTTTTATCTACGACGGAACAGTTTTGGACTACTTGGTGGGACAGGACGAAGACTGTCGATTACTGACCGTAGGATCCTGGTACGCTATGACAGGCTACGGTCTCGCATTTCCCAGAAATTCCAAGTACCTGCAGATGTTCAACAAACGTCTATTGGACTACAGAGACAATGGTATATTTAGTCGCGCATACTAAGTAGGCCTTTCAATATTTATTTCGTTATTTAAATTTAAACGAACGACAAAAAAAAACATGTTTTTACCGATTTAAAAAATTTTATTGAATTTAATAAAAGTATCGTATATTGCTCCCTATACGTATGTATACGTACGTATACATATGTATATCCATATATCGGTATTCATCGGTGGTTTTAGCGTTAATTAAAATCGGTAACGTGAATTTCTTTCTAGCAGAAGGTATGGTTAATATTTCAGGGGATTTGGAGCGGCTGAGAAGATACTGGCTGACGGGCACCTGTAAGCCGGGAAAAGAGGTTCAAAAGAGCAGCGATCCCTTGGCACTGGAACAATTCTTATCAGCGTTTCTCTTACTGATGATGGGAATTCTTTTGGCCGCGGCCTTTCTACTTCTGGAACATTTGTACTTCAAGTATGTCAGACAGCATTTGGCGCGAAGCGATGGCGGCGGTTGTTGCACCCTCTTCAGCCTGGTAAGTTATTGTCTCCACCTTGCATAATCTATTTCGTTCCGAATTTCTTCTACCGCGGAATCCGCTTGTTACGCGAATAATGGGAAAAGGTTTAACGATGTCGAATACAATACTTTGAATATAAAATATTCTCCAAATATTTCCATTGAAACGCTTTTTTCTCCGACTTTTATTCGCCAAAAGAACGGCAGAAACCAGAAACTTGTTCTTCGCGGGTTAGCTAATTATTTGTCGCGGTAACGTTCCGTTTTTAAAGAGCATGGGCAAATCACTGACATTCCGTGGAGCCGTGTTCGAAGCGCAGGATATCTTGAGGTACCACAGATGCAGGGATCCCATCTGCGACACACACTTGTGGAAGGTGAAGCACGAGCTGGATATGGCCAGGATCAGGATACGGCAACTGGAGAAGGACCTCGAGGCGCACGGGATTAAACCGAGGCAGACTAAGTACGCTTTTCCTTTACATAATTCGATCTAATCTCGTTCTAAGATCAAAGCTGTTCGACTTTGTACTTTGTATACAGTAATTGAAATTCCCTGCCCCGAGTCGTCCGTGAGCATCTCGATGGAATGTCGTCCTCGACAAAGAGGACTCACGGTCCGGCCAAGTATCTTTGACGGGAAAAACGAATTGAAATTTTTTAGACGATCAACAGAAATTAACCTCCCGTGCGCATCGATAAACGATGATTTTCCCGAAAAACGATGTACCGATAGAGAACTTTGTTGAACAGCATTAAACGAGAAACGCAGTTTTTAGCAGATCGAGCGCTCGAGTTTACCCGTTAAGCTCTCTACGCTATCCAAAAACCATACCTAGCACACGTTTGAAATCTCCTCCCCTCTGCAACTTTGATGGAACTCTGGTAAACGCCGAATTGGTTGGCTGACCAAAACCATTATCTCGACTATACGTTGCGTTACAAGCTCCTCGGGCACCACTTCCCCATTAACCACTCGCAAATTCCTTCCATACCAAGATGGGAAAATTCAGATAAAAGTCTACGATTAACGATTAATCAGCCATCTAGCTTTGGCGCGTACCATAGTTTCAAACTTGTTTTACCTTATCCCCGTAATACAATATGTACCGTGGAAAATTTCCTTAATTCTTTATTACGTACCGCGGTAGATGAAACGTTAGGTACACCTGTTGTTTTCTTATTCGTACACGTACACGTTCACGTATAGCTGTGCAACGAGTTAACGTAAACGCGAATAGTTTTGTCCGTGCATCTGTAAAGTTCCCTTTTACAAGTTTGGCGAGATACCGCGATTCGCTCGATCACTGGCAAAACAGACCGATAAGAAATTCACGATGAACGAACCGAATTTTACCTTTCTAAGCATTCTACTCCTCTACCTTGCCTGCTTTCTCCGAAATATAACTCGCTTCCGGTGAATAAAATACACTTGGGTGCAAAAAAAAAAGCAGAATCATAAAAAGCGGTACGCTTGCTAATTTCAATGCTAATAATTTCAAAACGCTAAAATTGTGTCTTTCGTTATGCAATCTTTAATAACTCTTCTCTCTCTCTCTCTCTCTCTCTCTCTCTCTCTCTCTCTCAAATAGTTCTTCATTGTCTGCAACACAAACAGAAAAATTTACATCCATATACATATAATTGTAGCAATCGTATATAGTGTTTTTTTTCTATTTACAAAATGTAAATAAAATTGATCGGATATTTTATAGAAATACGAGAGTTCCTGAAACAATTCAAGTCGTATTGCTTTACTCCTATTTGTGTATTTTATATATTATTATAACAAAACAACAATTTACTGTAAAAATACACGTCTCTGTATGAAATTGAAGTTCGTGTCTATAATTTTATGAAATTGAGTATTTAAGCTTGCATAACTGCATGCTCGAGCGATTACAGAAAGACAAAATTTAGAGATTTTTGTAGAATCGGTTAGTTGGTCTTGCCTTGTAGCGAATATATTTTCCACAAATATCATGCACATCTGTTTCACAGAAATAGACGCATTACCGTATGTGTATTCGTAGACAAAAGGGTGTTGAATAAAATCGTGGATCCATCGATAACGTTTTCAATAAAATAAAAGCAGTCTAGCTCCGCAGTTAATCTCCATAATTGAGCACTCGCGCGCACTCAAGAAATAAAAAAGGATTTCGAGGCGTGTCACAGTTTTTGCACCTGACTGTATCATATGTGGAATACCAGAGCTTATTTCCCGTCAAGTCCTAACCCAAACCTCTATTCCGGTATCCCCGTAACGTCAACTCCCTCCGCTACGCGACACGACGCGACGCGACGCGACGCGACGCGACGCCCAACAACGCCCAACAACGCTCCACCCCTCAATTACGAAAGTGTTTCGCAAAGCGGAGGTGGACCCGTATAAGAGAGATCTACGCATGCTACTGCATAGTTACTTCACTTGTCTTTCGTAAAGTCTGCAAGGATTTAATCTCGTCTCGCTACCGCACCGTATTAACGTACCTACCGGAACAGCAAAGGCACGTTCAACCTGCCGCCGAACCTCAAATAATCTCGGTCCACGTTCCCATAGTCCGCTTCTTTGCGAGGTAATTAACGTCCGATTAATTAAAACCGCGTGGCTCTGCCATAAACGCGAGGCGATTGAACGCGCGCGGATCGAGCTTAAATCCTGACCTATATTCTGACGTCACTTGAAGCCTGGTCGCACAGCATGCATTTATCCTACCGATATACATATTACGTATCAACCGTATGTATGTACATTGTACAGGCTGTCTCAAATATGTTGCAACCCCTTCCTCGAAAGGGGTGATTCTTCGCGCGGTCGTTTCACGCAACTCTTTCATTCGCGAAAATGTTCTCCGTGGCTTTGCTTAACGAGTTATTCGCGAAAAACGCGGACCAATCGTAGATCGGCTACACCGGACGCGAGCGTTGGCATTGGCCAAGCCGGAATCCGTCTGCTATAGTGGCGCTCCGATTGGTCCCTGTTTTTTTATTAACAACAACGAAGAACATAATTACCTCGCGAATCGCCTCTTTCAAGGAAGTACAACATTTTTAGGACAACCCTATATATATATATATATATATATATATATATATTTACGTATCTACTATAGATATCACATATACGTTTACGATAGTTGTATAACTACGTCAGTATCGTGATATATCGGCACAAGCATATCCTTTCTTTCTTGTTTTTTCTTATATATCTTCGCCATTTTGTGTACATTGACGATCGTGAGTTTGAGACCATCCCAGTGGTGGATCAGGAACGCACCGTTCCGTGCACAATCGAATTTCGAACGTAACTTTAAGGTCCTGCTCTACTTTCGGTGAGGGAAGGAAGTAAGTAGGTATTGATTTTCGTTTTTGGAAAATTTGGTACGCTTGCTTTATGGTCCTTGGTACGTACGAATTTTATACTTGTCATAGTTGTGTGTATTATACAATTTTCATTGTTTAGCTACATTGAAAATTTCAACAAAATCTAGATATTTCAAAGAATTTTACGTAGATGTTAGTAAAATTCAATTTTTGCACTGAAATGCTCTTGATCGTGGTACGTTTATTAACGGAACAATGTTAATCGCGAATATCTAATAAACATTACATAGATTTACCGAAGCTATCGCAGAGCAATCGAAGCAGAATTTTACGAGTAAAGAGTAATTACTAATTTTCCGTTTAACGTAAATAATTTGACATTCGCATCGACGCGATGGTCTCAAAGCTTATGGCCGATAGTGTATTTTCACTGCATTATTTGAAACAGTGTTTCACGGTGAATTGGCTTCGAATTTTCGTCTATACGAGAAAGTTACACCATGGCAAAGCGAGGGAATGATGAAAAAGAAACAAAGAGGGAGCATGAATGTGCAGAAGGGGAAGACGGTGGTTGGAAAAAGCAGAACTTTCCAACGACACGAGATCTCGTCGAACTTCCTTCCTTAGCACGAGCCGAGAAAAGTTAAGTTTCTCTTGAAAACTTCATCCGTATCGGCCCGAAGGTATTTGCAGAGTATCCGAGTGTATTGTTTCGACGAATCGTGAACACTATTTAATTGAACTTCTCAATGAATCAGAGAGAAAAACATTTTACGATACACCTCGACATGGACAAATTCTTTATTAGATTTTTCTGAGAAATGAAATATTACGTTACTTTAACGAATTTAAGAAATAATTTTGACGTCACCCGTAAAAATATGCATTACGCGATAGAAATTTTTGGGACAACGCGATAAACAATTTTTGCGTAAAGAGCCGCGGTATACATAATATCTGATCCGTAGAAAGATTCGAACCTTTTTTTATCGAAATATGTATACGAAATCGAGACGGAATTTCATGTTTGTCGAATGCGAAAGAAACAAAGTATCGATCAGAGGGCTGACAACAAGTCTGAGAATGGGATGGGATGGGATGGGATGGGATGGGATCTCGTGTCGCGTGGTGCTGCTCGTCCATATTAAGAAATGGTTGGTGGCGGAACGATGGTGGAAAACGAAGCCTGGCACATATCCACGTCGGCTTTTTTAAAGGAGGAAAACCGGAAGCCTCGGCTGGTGGCGAAGATGCTTTCAAAGCTCGGACCGCCAAACGCAACCGGAGCCACTGTCGGTGGAAGCACCGCATCCGCTACCGCCATACTTCGATTCGTAAGTCTGCAACGCCCACAACACGTAAGACCACGATACGTCGCGTCGGTGACGTAGGAACCAGCAGAAATATTTTCAGGATGCGACATGTACCGTTATCTTGTCAAGAGATTCCAGTGGTATCGGTATCGGTATCGGTATCGGTATCGGTATCGGTATCCGTGACCCCGGAATAGAATCGCGTGGCTGTCATTTTTCTACGAATACATAAAATCTTGAGAACTTGGAGAAAAGCGTAACGAATTAAGGCTGGTAAGCAGTTTTCTCGCGCGGTGATTGCACTAGCGAGAGATGCGTTCGCTTACCGATTCGATTACTGGGTCACGGATACCGAAACTTGGCACCGGAACGCGCGCGACCCGAGCCCGGACCATCGCATCAGCTGCCAAATGTTCGAAAAATTCACGGCTGTTTGTATCGCATCTGGCGTCATTTTGAGGGGCGAGCGGGCGCCTCGCCGTTCAAAATGAACCGAAAAACCAGCGTGTCGCGTAAAACGCATGGTACACAAAACGTGTGCGACATCTGGCACGTATGCTTAACAGGACGCGGTATTGTCTTCCGCCTGAAAACATTTCCGCGGTGCGCGATTTGAAATTCTAAATTGCCGGCGGGCGCGCCGCGTTACAAGGTAACCCCGCAAGAAATCTCGATGGTGACCGATCCTCGTTGATATTCGGTTATTCAGACACATTCGTCACCGTGCCGGTAAAAACGCTCTCTCTCGCGTACACTTTTCGAAAGAACGTTCGTTCCTACGTCGTCGCTTCGAAATGCTCCATCCACCCTCACCTGACCCCCTCTCCCGGAGGACACGCAGAAAATCGATCGGACGAATCGATGCTTCGTGTCTTTGTTGGTCGTCCCGGAAACGAAAAAAATTGCGGCCGGAAACAGTATTTCAATGGTCACAGTGGCGTTCCCTCGATAGATGCAGATTCCCGATCGAATATATGTATACATATACATACATATGTATATGTATTGCCGACGGGAGTGCAATCGGTCATAAAAGTCTGCACGCATCCGCTTTTATAAAATTTCGAGTAATCAAGAGTTTCGAATGTCTTACGAGTATCGATGCATTTATTAGTTGAAATCAAACAAATTCTGATAAATAATGTTTCTTACGCTGCTTTTTTATCGGAAGATCTAATTGTAAAGAGTAAAACGTAATCGATTAAAAACGCGATATCGCAGCGTATATGGTAACGCATCGTTATTAATCTTTCAGAATTTGTCAAATTTTAATAGGATTCGTATACATTCGGTCGCATAATCGATGGCACGCACGGAATAACTTTTTTTTATGAAATCACCAATCGACTTCAGTTTTTGTTCCGACAAGATAGAAGTTTACATCTTTCTTGGTAGTTTCGCGAAGAAAATGGTAAAATTGCTACCTCGGCGGAACGAGAATCGAATCGAAAATATATGTATGCGATACTATTTCGAGTGTCGCGTCGCGTCGCACAAATCCGTACACCTCCGGGAGATGATAGAACCGATCCCGTGGAGCTCGATCGGGTTCGGTTCCGTAACGATTGCCGTTTCGAACTTTTCGATGGTCCGACGATACCGATAACCGTAAAAAGAATGGACAACGACCTTCGAGCTTCACGCGTATCGGCGACAACGACGCCGAAGATGAAATTTGATAAGCGTGAACAGTAGATTAGCCGCTTCGCTTGTAGTGACAGATAGCCCGCATACACGCATTCAGACATCCACTTTATTTTTCAATTTTTCAATTTTTCAATTTTTCAATTTTTCAAATTTGTATTTTGTGGTACTAATAATCGGAAACCCGCCCACACTTTCTTTTCATATGCTCGATAGCATGGCATGCGAGTTGAAACGACAAACTTTCGATCGAGTCGTGGAGAATGTGTCGGAAGCGCATAGGAGGCGATCGATCGTCCGCGCTAGCGACAGGCTGGCAAACCAAAGGGACCGATTGATTTATAAGCCGAGGAAATTGCTGGGAATTAGGGAATACCAGGAAAAGGATATATGTACATACATGTCGTGGGAGCGAAAGTCATTTGCGCAGAATTGTCCAGCGTTGTCCAACATTAGAATCTCGAATGTTTCGACGGCCTCCTGTAACCGTGCTCCGATTCGTCCTCGTTTTTCTTTAATAACGCGTTAACAAATCCCCGGAGAACATTTTCGCAAAGAAAAAAGAAAAAGGAACAAAAGTTACTTGAAACGAGCTAGGAAGTACAACACTTTTGGGACACCCTGTATCGATGTTTTAAATTCTTTTAATCTGTCTGCCAATTGAAATTGCTCCCACTCAGTTTTCTCATAAATCCATAAAATGTATTCGGAAAATCGAAACGTAAGCTAAAATTAAAAGTGGTTATAAAGTAAAGCATAATTTAGTAAATTCGAGCTTTTGTCGAGTGGCTGAAGTTGTCGGATCAAAAGTTTGATTCAGGATGTTCGATGATTTGTTACTTGCACGTCCACGTTTTTTTTAGCATACTTTCTTGAACCAGCCGAAATATGAAAAACATCCTCGATTCTAATGTTAGGCCACGCATTCGGTACCCGCATAAAACAACGTATTTATAAGCTACGTATATAGCAGTCCTTTTCGCAGAAATCATTACAAGGAGATTCTTTTAAATCTAGATTCATCGACGCGATCGACGTCGCCAGGCCTAGAGACATGACCAGAAATCACGTGGTCAGCACAGAATATGCGGACAAATTTTTGCCACCGGAAATCTACAGGTAATCGACGAGCGTGTTTCGCAATTTTATGTTGTTATAGGGGTATAGTTTTTCAAAATTTCAAGCGGGGATAGATATCTATCGTGTAGTAAACAGTATATGTACGTATACGCGGTAAACGTCCGGTATTTACCATCGCCGAACTACCACTACCGCACCGGCAAAATCAGCGAAAATTTGAATCGTTCTATTTCCACAGCGATTCCGTCTACCCGCTATCCACTTGCAGCGAAAGCTTTTCCGGTTATACGGGTGCCTCCCGCCGCGCCGGAACTATTTCCCCCGACAAAACTCTGCGCATTACCGGACCCCGAATACAAACATCAGAATCTCGCGTGGAATCCCAACAATCTTCTTGAATGCGCTCGCGCAGCGGAAGGGAACGATTCGAGATTGAGATTTGCGCGAGATACTGTTCCGTCGCGGTTTCTTAAACTAACGAAAGAAATCGAATTCCCTTGTACAGGATCCCGGACGACGGCGGCGCTGCCAGAACGGTAATCGCCGAGATGGAGACAGCTCTGTGATCGTAGGAAATCGGCGGCGATTGCCCAGCCCCTTCGAAGCAAACGGAAACGCGACCGTGAACCGACCGTGAACCGACCGTGAACCGACCGTGAACCGACCGTGAACCGACCGTGAGGCGACCGCGAGGATCCCCCGGAAGAGAACCGAACCGGTCCAGTCCGGTCCGGTCCGTTTTCCCATTTTGGACAACGAGTTTCATGCCCGTAGCCTCTCGCGAGGCATGCTTCCTTCGAAACGAACCATCCGAGAGAACCAGAGAAAAATAGATGAAGCGAGACGTAGAGAGAAGAAGGGAAGTATTTTTCGGTTCCGGACTGAAGCTTCTAAACGAGTCCCGCCGAACGCGCACGTCAAGCACAGAACCAAATTTCATACGCGAAGAAGACATGGGAGAACGTGTTCAGTGCCTATGATAGGAACGCCAAAACAAAAGCCAAGAAGGATCAACTGAAAATCGGATCGTTTTCCACGCTTTGACTATTCGCAGGCGAGCTTGGCTGCCCTATCGAGGCAACGCGTTGCCTGCGGCATGCCGCGTCGTCGGTTTCGAGAATCGTGATCGCGTCCAATCGTTCGTGGACACTGACACTTTTTACAGTTCCGTGGAGAACAAGTCTCGAGTACGTTCCATACGTCGCGTCGCGTCGCGTCGCGTCGCGTCGGTCCACGACCGGCCGATAGACATTTGTATTTTACAAAGGATCGCGGAGTCGAATCGAAACGATCGATCTCGGCAGAGCCTGATCGGGTGTCAGAAAAATTCGGCGAACTCGAGCGACGTGTGCTTCGAGGATCGAGAATCAAGGTCCGTGAACGTGCGACAAACTAATACGAACGGAAAATTCTGTTTCGGATGTTCGCTGGAACCACGCATTGTTCCGCTGATTCGCTGGTATTCTTTTCGATTTAATTCTCTTGGCCTTCGGAGCGTGTCCCGGTCCCGGTTCGATTCTCTCGAATTGTAGTCGAGGGGATCAAAGATCGAGACACGTCGATCAAGAAATATATATGTATAATTACCAGGTGTTGCTCGAAGCATCGAGGTTGTGGAAAGAACGCGATACATTATCTGGAACCAAGGTAAACCGACGAGAAACCGATCGTAAGTTTATTCGGACAGCAACAATGCAATAGATAGTTTATTGAAATTCCTAAATCTTTTGAGAACTCGTTAGAACTTTGTACGCTACTGCGGCCCGTTTTTGCGGAAATTGGGCGAAATTCGAGAGCCAACGATTGTTCGTTAAAACGAACGCCAGGCCGAGTAAACTAAATATATGGATGAAAAATTACATAAAATGGTTATCTTAATGGAAAAATGTCAATGTGTATCGTACGAGGTAATATATGGCGTATGAGTGTGCCATGCGTATACACATATACATTCATATACATATATACATATATACATATATATATATATATAAATATATATTATATATTATACATATATATTATATATATATATATATATATTATATATATTTAATACGTAATGTACACGGGAACTACTACTACACGTTAAGTATGTATATTGTGGTAAAACAATGAAATATTCTAAAAGAAACCTACTTCCAGGACGTAATATGCTCAACAAAAGTACACGTATGTTAAATTCACCGGGTATAACGATTAAATAAATACGTGAATGAGTGTCAGGTGTCGCGCGACTAATTTTTACGATGTTAAGAGAAGAGAGTGGTACAGTAACCGTGGTCTTGTCCAATATCTTTCGTTCGTTATGTTATTTGAACGTTGCTCGACACGGGAAAATTAGGGACTTTTTCAAGCGGTTTTTTATTCAATTAAAATTACTTTATCATACAACGGTTTAGTAAAACTCTTTAAATGTTTTTATACGTACAACTAATAAATCCAGATTTGTAGTTGCGATTATTTTCATTTATGCGCTTTAAGGGAGCGTTCGCGTACAACGAGACTGCAACAATTTCATAACCGATGTTTTCTCTAGTTCTCGTTCGAATCGGAGCTTCGCTCGACGTTACTGGACCACTCCGTAATTGAAACTTATTTAAACGAAACTGAGGAAAGTGCCGAAACGATTAGTGACAGAAAAAAATTGAAACTAAATATTTTACAATACGCAACGGTGCCTGAGGCAATGGATATTTTAATTGCGAGTGATTTGTAGCTTGTAAAGAACTATTTTTTAGAGGAACAAAAGCATCGACTTCCACGCGCAATCGCGAACGTTCACCGCGCCGATTCGACGTCCTGACACTCCGCAAGTTTTACAAAAGAAACCTATCTCGGTAATGGATAGTTGGAGAATGATGTCCCTTCTAGACCCTCGCTCCCCCACCCCCCACCCTCCACCCCCCACCGCCCAACTCCCAAAAACAAGAACTTTGTGTCTGTAGAAATCGACAGTGATAGAATTAATGTTCTAAAACTACATCCGCTGTACATACAACGCATTGTACCGTATAAGCCACAAAGTAAGCCACGGAAAGACAATTTTCTTTTTCGAATATTCCATATTTCGGTTAAACGACTTTGCTGTAAAAATGCTGCATTCATTCTGCGAAAGAAGTATAAGATACATCTTGCATCAAGGGATGAGGAACTGGCGGCTCGCGAGCCAGTTGTGGCTCCCATTCCCACTCTTCTCTCCGACTTAGGCAACGGAGAGTTTCCCCCTCTACTTGGTTGCTGAACGGAGGTGGAAGATTGGGCTGTGTCATGCCCATCGCTCTGTCTCACGGGTTAGATGTTAAATCGGAAGTGGGAGAGTCGCTCTCTTCCATAGTAGGAGAACCGTCGCATTGGTAGTGGGAGTTCTCTGGCTTCCGGCGGAGAAGAAGTTCCGTCACCCCTGTCCTAGATTATTTTGAACCGGTGTCAACGGTTGTGTACACCGTTTACGCGATTCAATCCAGAGTTAATTATTTCGTAAGTGTGTACAGGTCGTAAAATTGATTCGATCGGCTCACAGATCCGAGGAGAATCGAAGAGGTTTTTGTTTTCATTTAAAACCGTACTCGCGTCACGAGAAATTCATCGAATATCTATTTCCGAAAGCTGTACCTTTGTGACTTACACCGCACGTCGAAATCTCCGCTGGGAAGCACTTGTTTCGACTCCCGGCGCGGCGAGTGAAACAAGAAAATCGTCGCGCTTAAAGTTTGTTCAGAGAACCGACATTTGCTCAGAAAAATTTCAGTCGCGGATCATCGACGCGACCACACCCCCCTCCCCCCCCCCCCCCCCCTCCCCCGCGAACACATTAGTCCTTTTTATTGGCAAAAGACGGGATCACAAAACGTAAAATGTACGTGTATGCGAGGACGACGATACAAGTGCTGAACACGTGCAACACGAGTCTAATAAATACATAATACGTTACTGTCGGAGAACACTGTTGTTACTGTTATTGTTAAAGATAAAGGAAGTGTTACCATTGTTAAGTCGCGAAGAAGAAGAGAAAGAATAATGTAGAGAAAGAGAGAGAGAGAGAGAGAGAGAGAGAGAGAGAGAGAGAGCGAGATTATTAATTACTTCACTGAAGAAACAAAGAACTAGACGCATCGACTGCGTCACAAACTAATATCTCTATTTATTATACTGTTAAGTACCTAAGGGAGCGCGAATCGTCGCCCATTTCTCAATCAACAGCGATCAACGCTATTTCCATCCGACACAAGACGATTTCTTTTCACCGTGTGCGCACTCGCTACTGTATCGTTATATTTAAGACTAACGATAGAATTCCACGCAACTATGAAACCTTGAACTCGATGGTGTTTTCGGACAATAGGTATCACCAAACGATTATGAATCCCATCCGAGAATCTTCAGCGATACAACGAACACGTTCACCTTGAAGACAATTTGTGGGAATCCTTTGTTCCAATTGTAACGTGCGATCGCGTTACGCGTTAGATTGAGTAATTATCTTAACCAAATATCCGTGAAAATTGAACGTTTCAATCTGTTCTATCGCCTAAAAGGAGAACAATGTTGATCCAACAAAGGACCATATGTTGAAACGGAAACTGAAACGTTAATGCTATAGAATTTGTTTAAGCATTAATAAATGCTTATGCGTGTATGGATAAAATGAAATAAAAAAGTTAACGCTAATTCCGTAGCGTCGATACAATGAATCGATGAATGTTTTATATCGAAAAAAAAAAGATAAAACGGGAAGAGTTATGCATATGTATTAGTAAGTAAACTACGTTACGTGTGGAATTAATAAAAAATTTGATTTTCTAGCTACTTTACTTTACGCAAGTTGCAAATGGATATGTCTTTTTATAAAAAGTTATAGCACTTCATAGATCTCGCAGAGTATGAAATTTGATGAACCCCTTCCCCTTTAACCTTGCGGTTCGATAAAAACGTTGCGCGGAATCGGTATTACATTTATAAGGCCATTAACGTGCAAGAAGCGATGAAATACACAATCGCAGGTAATTACATAAGTACATATTTTGCATAAGGTCCTTTGAAGGTTCAAAGTTTCGAACAATATCTTACAAGGCTTATCGAAAGCCACGATAGTAGTAATGTGTAATGACTCTACGTTTCGGTTGACTAAAGCTATTCAAGTTCTTGAATTGAAGTTGTCAAACTTTTATTCCAAAAGGGAAAAAAATGTCTGTGCGATGTCCTGAGGAATCTATGGATCTTCGGCGTTTGTGCTAACTACTCAATCTAATAAACCACCACAATTCTATCAATCGATGTCTATAGAAGACTTTTCTGCCGAGTATGTCCGCGAAGACAGTCCACCGTTTAGATCGACGCATAATAGTTTGTCACTGCCCAATACAGTATGTATTAATAGAACGATCGAATCATATGAAATTATTACAGGCTCCCGATTTCTCGAACAAATTCTAAAATTCAATTTTACCGTAACTGTCAATTCATTCTTTACATTAGTCCGTAATATTTATCGTTACGAATCATCGTATAAGTTGAATGCTTTTATTTAATAGGACGTAATAAGAGATGGTGCCAGAGCGTTTGATCGGTACAACGAGAATTACAGCCGAAGAAAAACATAATCAATAACTTCAAATCACTCAAATGCTATAACAATCACGGAATCACGGTACGCGCCTTATTTATTCAAGTTTAACGGCGGTGATGTACAATATTTCATTTGTCTGTTTCACTTTGAATGTTCGTATAATACATACATACATATATACATACATACATACATACATACATACATACATACATACATTTAATTATAATTTTATTTTATTTATTTAAAAAAATATATATAAAGCGGCGAATTGAAACATTTTATGTAATGAAACGAAGCGGAAAAACCATTTTGGGAATTGGATAGAATTTTTCAAAGTTCTTTGGATTTTCGTTCGACTTCTCATCGAAAAGTTTATTTCATAAATGTTTGCAACGCATAGGAGCAATGCGAGAAATGTACAGGAATTGTACAGGAAAATGGCGCCGGGATCATGTCCGATGTATCTACTTACACGTAGTGAAATAAGTAAGTTTGGTCAGCCAGTTAAGCTTCTTCTGCCTACGGTTAGAAGTAGAATACCTACATAAAAATCGTGCGCACACACGAAATAGCGGCCTTAATGATTTTTCAGCGTGGTACTGGTTATCTCCTGAAATTCTTATATCCATAATTGTAAATTAGTCGTCCCGATACGAACGATTCGCTTCCATTCACCATTCTCATATGAAAATCATGTCCCTCACACATTTATTAGCCGCCACGACTCTTCCGATTTAGAAGCATCGCATCGTGGTCGCGCGTCGCGAAGCGTACTGTGCCAAACAATCTTTTACAATTAAGCGGATAGAACAATTAACAGCGAAGAACGCATTAGTCGAATACAAGCATATCAATAGTATTTCCTATCTCCGATCAAACAGAATTTGGGATTCTGACATTTTTTACACAAAATTCATACACTTTCGCATAAACTGAGAAAATATCACGATCTTACAAATTGTATTGTCCGGTTAACGATTACACGACAATTTGTAAAAATAATTGATTCTTGTATAGTTGTGCATATAGGTCGTTATGAAAAATAACAACTATATACACTTCTGTTTCTTGTAACAGATAAAAAGAAAGCATTTTCGCCTAAGATATTGATGAGAAAGAAAAAATAAGAACATTTCTTAATTAAGACTCTAATTGTTACAACGATTACATACTCCGATACAACGTATAATGTTGCAAGCAAAATAATGCAGTCCACTTAGTAAGCGTGTTACATCTAAAAGCAATACTAATTTGACAATGATTCGAGGACAAAGGAAGGGAATAATAGTAATAATTAAGCTGCGAATCGTTGTAATGTTTTAGATTCTTCTATGTATATTATTTTTATTTTACAAATATCAAAATCGAACAGAGATACGGATTTCTTTCTTTAACATGTTTCTTTCGAAACAAACTAAAATCATAAACGTGTCTCGATAAATCTTCGCGGGGACACATACGGATGATAAATTTCTGTTGTTGAAATGAAAAATCGGAAGAGTCCGAGCGCAAGTTTTAAAGTTCATCTCTCAGTGGACCCTAACGCTAGATTATATGTATTGAATGCGGACGAAAGCAAGGAGAACGTGCGTGGCCGTACGGTGCCGACTTGATGTCAGCAGGAAGTTAGAGAAAGGGAGAAAGAGAGAGAGAGAGAGAGAGAGAGAGAGAGAGAGAGAGAGAGAGAGAGAAAGATTGTAATCGCTCCGACATCGCGATTATAGTTACGAATAATTGAGTGCGTGTGCCGATCGTATAATGAACCCGCGCGAGTATACCCATGCGCCGCATATTCATTCGTCTAATGTACATACATAAGAGAAACGGACGGGAGAATTGTCGTGTGAGCCCGTTCTCGCTTATCGTCTTCACCATCGAGGATAGCTAGTGACAGAAAACCCTAGAATTAGTGTAGACCAGCAAATAAGTTTAGTGACGAAACCTCGCCAACTGAAATCTTTTCAAAGGGCGCCAGAACCGAGAGGCGTTGTATTTGTGTCTGCGTACATTTTTAATGGGAAAAAAAAACTTATACTAAGGGAAACGATAACATTGATGACAAAAAAAAAAAAAAAGAAGAAGAAGTAAAACAGCGAAGATAACAAAAAGTTTGCGAGTTCCGCGAGGGCAGGGTCAGAGATCGGAGAACGGAAAAACGGATGTCGAAGCGAACGAAGCTATATTGAAAATATCGAAATCCGTTTCGCGGAACGTGCGAACTAACGGCTTTTAAGGAACATATGTGACATGTGATTCTATGTTGTTTCAAATAAAACATTGTTGTTTTGTATACTACATTGTCGCTGTCCTTTTTCCTAGGAGCATTCTTATCCTTTGCACTCGAATACCCTTTACACACCACGACAAAACTATACATACAATAATAATAAGACATAAAGAAGAAATACATTTTCATGACTTGGAAATATTTTATTGTGCATAAATATCCACAGTCTAGTGATAAATTTTCTAGTAAAACATTTTTTAGGAAGGAAATTCATGGGAAACCCTGACAGAAATATAATAATTATAAATATTTATTGTAATCCATCATAAAATATCGCTATCAATAATATGTTATTAAAACAGAATTTAACACATCCATCTAAATGCTATAAAGAAGAACCAATAATTCTTAGGGGCGCTAAGACATAAAATGATTCACTTAATTATAAATAAAATAATTAGAAACACCAATATAGCTGTCAACACTCCAATGGCTACCCATTGTCTCCGATCTAAAACAAACGGAAAGTAACATCACATGCGTCACTCATAAAAAAAGTAGTTAGAATCGCATGATTTTATTGGCGTTCGTTGAACGACGATAAAATTTGAATAAGCGAATCACATAGGTATTGTATTGGAAAAAACAATTCTTATATATTTGGCCCTTCTTCAGACAGTAAACATTGTACATTACTTTCGACATGCACACTTTCAACAAACACTTTTTAACAACCTAAAATCTCTGCATTGACACTTTGCACTCAAACAATGTCTTCCATATATCGAGTATTATTATTGAGTTACCGCTAAAAACAACTTATTCTTTGGATTTTTATCCAGAGGAAGATTTTGAAATGCAAAGGATCAACGCTTCAAATCATTTTAGTATATCAAATAAACATATTCGTATATTAAAATAAAACGAATCACAAAAGCTTAAAAAATAATAGTTATATATGTATATTCGTTAAACTGCAGACATATAAATTATTTTCACACAAATAGACGTAAGCCAAATTTTAAAAAATAACAAACCTATAAACGCGCATTCACAAATGTATTCCAAATGGAAAAAATTATATTCCATGACTGAGAGATTTTCTATCATAGATTAGCATAAATGAAACACAAACAATACCGTTGAAATAAAACATTAGATAAATAATTATTTTTTTATTAAAATTAAATTGTACCTTGCTCGCACACGCAAGATGAATTCTCTCAAGCACAGAATTTAATACATATAACAGGATCTTATATATATATATATATATATATATATATATATATATATATATATATATATATATACATACATATATACATATAAACATACTACTGTAACTATAACTGTAATTTAAATAGCATTTTGGATCAGGAATTTGTGGTACTTCACAGTAACATGTACAGTATAAATAAAGTCGCAAATTTTATTTATCAGTATCTGTTTTCACAATTGGTCATTTATGAGAAATAATAAATTATATCTTTCCCTTTCATGTTTTAATTACATACTAGAATAAACAGTTTCTGTTCTGGTATGAATTCACAACAACGTTATATTAATAACACTCTTCTAACAATGGAATAAACGTTTCATTATTTAAGCTTCAATTATTTTTCTTTCTAATTCTGAATTTCTAATCTTCCTATAATGGAGTTCTAAATTGTTTGCAGTCGCTAAGGTCTCATAGCATTCGTGTACAATCTTTTTACAACGTGAACAATCGTTCCCATTGATAAACTATCGATCAGCAGCGGCTATCGTACGTATAAATATGTGTTTTTACATCTTGTCTTCTCCTGTGTCTTTTTTTAAACATTTCCTTTTCCCAAACGTTATACTTTCATTTACATTCATTGCATACATAATCTGAGTGGTACTTTCGCAATACCATGTAAATACTCCACAATAACGTGTACTAATTTATTTTTATCTACATATCCGTTAATATTGTAATATCACATGTTTTATACATTGGAAGTAGAAGTATCAGAGGTTTTGAATCATCTTGAAAATGGTTTTTTTTTCTATTGTACTATATGTATACATATGTATATCTGTCTAGAGGTATACATTAAAATTTTCTTAAGCACAAATAACTTGTGCTACTTTTCCTAGTTTTTGACACTCGCCTTACAATATGTGGCATATTTAGTTTGTTTTTAAATCCGTTTGTAAATGATGTACTTAAATATAATCCATTATTTTTTATCTACAACTTTTTTGATATACAATTATTCAGTATGTATTTGTTGACGCTATTACTAACCGACAATATACTACACTTGTTAGTACCTATCTTACTACACGTGTCATGGTTAATTTCATTATACTTGAATAGATGTAATTGAAGCTAATAATTAGGTTTACTATGACTGGTCCATTTTGATCCTACACTTCTGACATTTACCGACATAAAATAAACATAAATGCTTATAAATTATCAACTTTTTAAATCATTCGCATAGACTCTATTGGTAAAATCAGTATACATTGTTTATATTATATTAACGATAAAAACATAAATAGATGTAAAATTTTCGTAGTATGTATATGTTGTTTAAATGAATTCTATGGTAAAGAAGTATAGAAATGTAAATGAAAGACAGAAATAGAAGTAGAAATTTTCGAATTTGACAGATGTAAGTATATAAACTGCTATGACATATTATAGCTCAAATATTTTCAAAAAAGCAATAGCAGAGGAATATTTCAATAATGACCACCACTAATTATTATTTGTACTAACTTTTACTTTTATTTTATGGTCGTAACATATTTTTTCTATACTACTAACATTTTCTTGAAAATTCGATTACTTAAACCCTTTTTGTTCATAAACCATTTGTGAATATTGTTGAATTAATAAAATAGAACTGTTTTTTCAGAACAAGTACATAGAAAGCTAGTATAGTCAGTACTACAAAAATTTATTTTCAGGTTCATCGGTTCAATAAAAAAATTATATACCTTAAAGCTCCTATCGAAATTCCATTTCATATTTATCGAAACTTCTACCCTCCAATAAATGACTCTTTGGTTTCATCGTATATCATTAAAACTCAAAATTAAAGAGTGCAATAGTGCTATATGTATATTAGTGTCAATCAGTTTGTAAAGTGTAAAAGAAAGAATTGTTCTTAGCGAAGCTATTATGCAATGTTATTGCAAAAATAAAATGAATGACTAATATCCGATTGTTTGGAAGTCTCATAATTTTTCAGTAGATGTAAAGTACCGACTTTTTGTAAACACAAACTTTTATGAACTAGCTTACAAAATCTGGGGTTCAATAGAGATTTATTTCTTTTATTATAGACATTATAGCCGCAATAAAAACTATTTTAAATTTGAATGAAATTGCTTATTTTATTGTACGTTGTGGATCCGAAAATACTGCAAATGTATCAAATTTGCAGTCTAGCTAATGATTTTGCACAAGATGAAAATCAAATGCTATAAGGCTGAATCATTAATGCCAATTAATTGAAATGAATCTGGATAAAACAAATAATTCAGCAGAGAAATGCCAGATATCTCGATTTCATACATTGTACCGAATAATTATGGTAAACTTGTAGTGACAGTATTTTTCTAATCTCCAGAACATAAAAAACAGTTAGTTATTGTACTTGACAAGGATGATAGAGAAGAAGGTTTAGAGGCAAGATCAGAAACACTAGATGTTGCAGTAGTAGGAGCAGGAATGTAATTATTATAGTTACCATTACTCATATGAAGAACTTTGGCCATTTTTTTCATTGTTGCATCCAACTTGGAATCAGTCATCTCCAACTCATTTCCAAATTCATCTAGCATACTGAAATACACAAAAGATATGTATTTCGTTTTATATGCTTTCGCGTACAAAAGTATTTTGTTCGATAACAGTGAAACATTATTATAATATTTATCGATACTTACACTGCTTGTTCATCTAATTCTGTATTGATTTGCCTAGATACTGTCTTAAGAGTTCCAATACTTTCTCCAATCATGCCTAATTGTTCATCTTGTTGTCTTATCATGTCATCCTGATGTTGCAATGTGTCTCCCAAAAACTGCCTATTAGGACTATCAATTTCATTTTCCAATTTACTATATTTAGTTGTACCATGGTTGACAGGAACTCGGGCAGGGCTATTGTCCAGCAGTGGCTATGGTAATAACAATAAAATTATATAGTTAAAAACACTGCTAACTTATACATAATTACTCTGTAATATATTGATAAAGAAACTCAAAAACTCATTGACACTAGGTTTATGGGACCCGTCAAAATGACGGCTAAAAATGGCTAAGAATTTGAATAGACATATTCTTCTTATTTTTATAAAGTAAAGTCACCTTTAATGCTCCGTAAACCTAGCGTTAATAATCCAATAAATGAAAGAAATTGTATATTTATACCACTATGCGAATAGAACAATTTTTTATGAGTTCGTTTTGTATGTGATTATAATGATAAGAAGTATTGATTTACCGTATAAACCATCTTCTTCTTTCTATGGACTTTGTAAAATATATTTCTACGATATTCCAATTAACCGCGCTATTATTTGTATTTAAAACTATAAAAGAAAACCGCACTATAAATAAAAGAAAAATAAACCTACACGTTAGTCACTTTCGGACAACACTGCTACGACTAAAACACTCGGACCACTCGGACTGACTCGGACTCGGACTCGGAATTAATTACTACAACTACAAGTATTATCGGCGATTTGACAGCTTCGCACAGATGTCGCGGCGTACACAACCTTAGTTTGCGAGCGAAATTTAAACACGTCACTATATATCAAAAGATTGACATTGACGTTTAGCTCCAGTTAGCTTAGTCTTAGTTACATGAAATTTAAAACATGTGCGGTTCCAATTACCTACATTGGACTAGCGAAGCATGCGACAATTTTTGTACTTGCTCATAAACATGTAATATGTATTTAAAAAGAAGCAAAATATAAAAAGTTATCTTCATATAAATATACAGGGCGTCCTAAATGTTGCGCGCGGCTATAGCAGACGGATTCCGGCTCGACCAATGCCAACGCCACACTCATCTGTAGCCGCGCTCTAATTGGTCCGTGTTTTTCGTTAATAATTCCATAACGAAGCCGCGGAGAACATTTTCGCAAAGGAAAAAGTTACTTCAAATGGCCTCAGGAATCACCCCTTTCAAGGAAGTACAACATTTTTGGGACACGCTGTATAACAGTTTTCAAAATTTACAATAAATACGAACCTGCCTTGCTGTACTGTCACGATCTCGGCCCCTACTCAAATTCATTTTATCCTTCATGATCTACAACAAATCATTAATCGATCGTTTATTTTTTGATAACATAGGATAAAATTGTCGAAAGAAATAATTTTATCTTAATCGATGATAAACAAAATACGTGTAATAAGATCGTGTATGCCATTAGCATTACCTTGACTTCCTCCCGTGCTTGTTCGATAAAACCTCGTTGAACTGTTAACTCCTTATTATCTATCTTAAACTTCGTCGGGTTCTTTTCCACGATACGTATAGAAAGATAGGCACATAGATTAAGAATAATATAGCACACGTACGCAGAGTTCAAAATACGCGCCAAAATCGATTCGAAAATTAAACATTACAAGAAGATTATTCCGACTAATTGTCGGATTCACTACAAACGCATGTATATACCTACGATCAACGTCCATCAGCGTTCAATGAATGGTGTCGAGTACAATATTGTAAGACTTCCGCACAAGGCAGTTATGTTATGCGATTCTAATACTGACAAGACTGATCACAACAGTTTATATCTAGCAACGGGGAATTAGCCACGTAATCCTTCCCGATTTTTATGAAATGTCGATGTAACATGAAACTTATTATAGCAACTAATATTCGTATTTATAAGAAAGAAGTGCAAAAACAATTATTTTTAATATATTTAGAAGAAAAGAAATTTTTGTAAAAGATATAGTTTACATTGGAATATTTCCTCGAAAGTCGACAGTTGCAATACAAACAAAAACAAATGCAAAATGATGGTCTATTCGCGATCTACATTTCCAACCCCTGAATATGAATAATGGCCGTATATATTAAAGGATATAGATTGTATCCTCCAAATCATCTAGATCCCATTCAATCGAACGTAAGGCCTTCCGCAATTCTGTTGTAGTCCACTCTAATTCGTCACGTGAGATGGGGATTCCTCCACTCGTTGGACTTGTAACAATAACATCTTGCAGCTCTGTCCAGCGTCCATATAAACCACGATTTTTATTCAACGCTTTACAGACCTCGCTAAAATCGTTTAAAATCATACAAAATTTTCATTTAAAACACACATTTGTTTCATACAAAATATTGCGTATTTTTGTTAAATTAATTATGTTATAATTATTTTGTATTTTCAATCAATTTTACCTAGTCCAACATGTAATATACATTTAATAAACATATAATGACAAATACGCATTCAATCCGAGCCATATATATAAATACCTAATAAAAGTATTATATGTAATAAAAAAATTCTACTAAATACGAGGTGATTTTATTAATTTTTCGCTATTTTCTACATAGTCTGAATAATAACATCTGTTACTTTGACTGCATACGTAAACGTTATGTGTTATTCTAGAGTATCGCGACTCGAAGAATTATCGTGTTTTGATAAAAAAATCAATCTATCTCTCGCTGTCATTTTCTACTTGTATAAATGGCCTTATATAGCTATACAGGAAAATAATAAAATACATAGATAAATTATTTATTTCACAAATAAGAATAATATGTTGGTATTTCGCTTCTCGATGTGTGCGTATATGTATATTTATCATTTCAATCAAATATTCAAATACTAAAATCGAAAAAACAATAGAAGTGTCGCGAGAAAGATCAATGCTAATTTTGATAAAGAGCTAGAGAATACAAAATGGGATAAGATTTGAAATATTTACAATTTACACACGTATTAAGACGAAACTTTCATTTGTTGCAAAAAGAATACAATAATTTTTACATCTATGTCAGGATGCAGTCGAAAACGTCAAATATGAGATTTCTTTGTAATTCGATTCGCGACTATTCTTAAATGACTGATATACGTGGTACAACAATGTCGCGAGAGAAATAACAAAAGTTCGAATTTTCCTACGTCGATGTGACCGCATTGTAAATAGTTTGCACAATTATTGGAATAGTATTTAAGAATGTACGCGGTAGCAGAAAATTTAGACTTACTCCTTGACGACAAAGAACGGATTCTCCAGCGTCATTCCTTCTTTTAATTTAAAGAGGTGGCCTTTCTCGCCGCCTCACGGCAACCACAAAAATACGTATGAGCGATTTGTCGATCATCGGTAGAAATTCCGAACGATCTTAATAGAAGCACTGATACTCGCGGAAACGATGACAATAATCAAATTGACACTTGCTCGCGCTTCAATGTGTTATGCTACCACGACGTCGTGGTGTATTGTGACGTCTGCTTCGACTCTTCCTGCAGACGACTATTTATTCGATTTTAATGTTCGTGCGCAAACACGCCTCTCTAAGAGCTACTATGATATTGATTTCGCGATGGAAGACTTAAAGGATAGTTCACAGTCCTTTCGAAGTAGACTAACTAAGAACCGAAGCGCTAACAGAATGAGAACACCAAACAATAAAATGTTATTTTTAATTGTGTCCTTTGTAAGCTTTTTAGTTGTGCCTCGAGCTCAATATTACCACTTATTTTATTGAAATTGTTTCACTGTTAGTAGGAGTTTCCTATCTGTAATCTGCGACTAGTCCTTGCGAACAATAAAGGAGTCGATGTTTGCGCGCTAAAATTTTAAATGTTATAATATGTGTTGTTATAAAAGCACTATTCAACGTGCATATATAATTTTAAACTCATATATATATATATATATTTATATATATATATATATATATATATATATGACGTAATCTAATCACATTAGTCTCTTTCAATATAAAGAGTATACATAAATTATATAATAGGACAGGTAAAGCAATGTACTGTAAGCACATATTAAAATTATAAGTTTCAGTTCAGTTAATAAATAATTATAATTTTATTTCAATATATTTGTATTAAATTATAATATGTATACCCATGTACCACCAGTATGTAAATACTAAATACGTAAATACATTGAATTGGTTGTTTCATCGTCACCGGTTATGCATAGCACCACATTTAGCACGCAGTAGCACGCTGTGCAATTTCGCGGTAATCTTTCAAAAACGAACTTGTAAAAGTGTGTATATAAATACGGATGTGTAATACGAATATATTATGCTAAAAGATTGACTGCAGTTACTTGAAGATTTATTAGAAAAGAAAATAGAAACTTCGACTAATGGTTAAAACTTGTAAGTAAAAAATTCTGTTATAATTCTCTATATTTACATTAGATACACATAACCTCTTTGTTGACGTGACTATAAATGAAGGATAAATATAAGTCGATTATATCTTTGCAATAACAGTTTATTTTGCTATATATACTTTTACAACTGACATTTTATTAGAACGAAATTAGAATATTAAAATATTTGTATCTCGTATAGATGATTTTATTGACTTTGCAATTGTATATTGTATATCGATTTATATAGCAGGTGTCCTTTTAATACTAGAAAAAATAATATTTACAAAGCTGACTTTAGTATATGAACAGTTTATGTGTGAGAAGTTTATATAATCTATTAAACGTAAATGCATATGTATTATATTATACTGTAACTTCCTGTTGAAGTACCTTTTGTAATTCGCACAGAAAACTATATTTAAAGTATTCGGTGTAACGATAGATTTAAACGAGTGAAATTTTTTTATATATAATTTTTGAATATCACATTTTTTTCTGTTGTATCTGGTATCTGTTATATTGAATCTGTTGATCTTTTTGCGAAGCCAATAGTGTGCAATGTTTAACAATTTTAAGATTTACAAGTATACGCATATATAATAAGCATGCCTGCAAAAAATGTTTTTTTAGGCATTGAATATGTCTCTGAGATAACATGATATAGTACTTCTCATAAAATAAAGGGTGTTTATCTTAAGATACAAATTACGCTGATCTTAACAAATTCCCTCTTCGTCGTCTTCTTCCTCTCCTCCTTTCTTTGAGATTGATAGTTCTTCTACATCTTTTTCAACAGTTTCCAACACTTTATCTTCCGGTGGTTTTTCAATATTCTCTGGTGCACTGGCACTTGTGCTCTATGAAATTATTTAAATTATGATAAAATGTAATAGTCGTGTTGCCCCAGTTATATCATCGTTTCGTTTAGACAGGAAATTGATAATATACAAATTTACATACTTGACCATCATTAGCAGTTTCATCCAATAATTTTGTTGCATTAGGAGATGAATACGACTCGGCTGCATTCGCTCTTACTCCTGGTGGTGGTATTGCATATTCTTGTTGCGGTAAAGGCAAACCTCTAGCAAGTTTAGCATATTCAACATCCATATGTTTTATAAAAGGACTATTTAAAGCTGATTTTGCAGCATCCGCATCTTCGTTATCGTATGCTTGTAGTAACATTTCTAATGTATTTACCTAACGATAAATAAATTAAAATTAACCAATAAATTCTTAATTTCAATAAAATCTATGGAATACCTCAGGAGCTTCGCAATAATTTCCCCATTCCTTAAACGCTTTTTCGGCTGCTACTTGATCACCTCGAGCTAGCTGTACCAATACCAATGCCACGGTTAATCTTCCCACAGAAGGCGCATGTTCTATTTGTTGATGCATTCCAATTTCTCTGCGAATCGCATCTGCAGCCTCATCGTACATTTGTAATTTTACTAGTAATCTTGCCACTTTACTCATGTACTCTGCTGCATGACGTGGATTATCCTCACCCTTTGTTTAAAGAAAAGTAACTTACTCAGTTTCTAACTAAATTTTCATTAACTGCATAAAATAATACTTTACCATAACAATATTAGCAGCTCGTTTGAACAGTTCTAACGCGTCTTGCGGTTGACTAGCCTCCATTATCTTGCCTGCTTTATCGAGCACAGTTGCGCCAGATTCAGGTGATCCATGCATTTGATATAAAGAACAAGCACTGTGTGCCAATTTTGGTACTTCCGCAAGGTTTCCCATTTCTTTGCATATTAGTGCAGCCTGCTCAATGTTCCTAGAATTTATAATAAATATAGATAATATTACCTACAAAATATAATGTATCTAACTCAAGTTTTAAAGAACTTACTTTGCCGCATGAAACCATCTTTTGTTCAATTAAAGTTAATGGATAAATATAATTGTAAAATATACATAAAATAATAATGTATATCTAAAAAAAGGATACGCTCTATTTTCTTTATAACAATCGGCAGACTTCATCAAACACTCTTTACATTTTTGATAGGACCTCGCTACCCTAAAGCATGTTGCTACAATAAGAAGTAAAAAACATATGTTAATCAGCACTAGTGTAATGCGATATATTTGTATTGTATATTTTACCTGCACTCGTATATTCGTCGGCCGCAAGTTCAAAGTCAGGTCTCCATTTCAGCAGTGATGTTTTCAAGCTGTAACATAGATTTCTCTCGTTTATTTCATCAGGTAAATCGATAATAGCTAAATGATTCTTATTCCGTGGAAATTGCATATTGTCAATGTCATATGTAAGAAATTCACGAAAATCAAATTAATTGCTGACACAATTTTCCACTAAGTGTCATTTCGCAGTGACAATACCTTTTCTCAGCTTGCCGTATATGAGCGTTTCCTTCTTCAATTTTTGACATTTTTCTCCGAATGGTGTCTTCGTTCAAGTGCCGTTGTATCCAATAAGTGTAACAGTGAAACTGTCAGTCCGAAAAGCAGGTAGATTTCGAATGTTAATTGACAACCACCGTGCAGACGACAGGTTCTTCGAAATATGTAGGTATTTGTAAGACAAGATTCGTCAATGTAGATATGTACACCACAGAGTATAATACACCTTGTCCGCCTCATTCGTTCTTTCCGAGAGACGTTTTAGTATAGACCGCATTCCCATCTATGTATAAACTAAGTGTGATGCGGTGCGGCGGTTAATTTGAACAGACGCCCAAAATAATTGTTGTATATTAATTATGTTTTTGAAAAGTCATCGAGTGAAAATTCATATTTATTTAAATGAATGTGTCGGTTATCGATAAAATGATTAATGATTAAAAAATATTAATTTTGAATACTTTATTTAAATTATTAATATTTTTTTGGTTACTAGTAAACAATATAAGTCGCTGAAAATTTCGGTTACCAATAATCATTATCGATGATTGAAACTTAATTTTGGTTTCCGATAATCATTGTTCACGAGAAGAAAATTACATTCGACAAAGAAATATTGTATTTTACTTGAAAGGGATTAGTAATTTTTTCCTTTGCACGGACCAATCAGAGCGCAGCTACAGCGGACGAATTCCGGCTCGGCCAATGCCAACGCCACGCTCAGGGTTCAGCCACTCTTTTCCCAAAGAAAAAATTTACTTTTGGCCTCAGGAATCACGAATCACCACTTTCAAGGAAGTACAACATTTTTGGGACACCCAGTATAGATCAGTGCTCAATTCAGTCAATTTTGACAGTGTTATCAGATCATGGGAGTTGACTTGAATTGAGGGGAAAAAGTTACCCTGCCTCTGTCAGTACCGGATTAGTCGCGTGACATTGTGACACATGCATGACCTTAGTTAAACCATATTAGGTATATACATATGGTCTAAGTGCACGACAGAGACGAAACGTGTCATGTGTAGTGATGGCGTGGAAAATCACTAACCGTGATTTATCACAGTGATCGCAGAATCACGATCACGGTCGTTATTTTAACATCGTACACGCCGCGATGCTCACTGTCGTCCTAATTCTTCATCTCGATTAAATTAGTTCTTTTTTTAAATACATCAATTAGCTTGCATAAAAATATCTGCATTACAATGTAAATTTAAAATTATATATCACGTTTTCTGTATATAACGTAAATTTACTTCGTTTAGTGATAAAAATAAAAAATATTCAATTTTCTGATGAGAAATTGAAGAGCAGTTATGCTCTCCACCAATCAAAAGCGATCACGAAAATCACGAATCACTGTGTAACGAACGTGATCGAATCACAAGTGAATCCAAAAGTAGCAGTTCATGCCATCCCTAGTCATGTGAGCAGGCAATGGCGAAAGCGTGGGGGAATAGTGTCGTAGAAGGGGAAGGGTAGAGTGGGAGACAACGACTCTGATACTCTGATCCTTCTCTGTATTCACTATTCACCTGTATTTCAATGTTTGTATACATTATACATAAGTACTGGCTGACTAGAAATATAGAAAGATATTTTCCAACTTAAAAGCAGTGGTGTATTTGTTAATATTCACTATTAACGTTTAATGACACAAATAGTGAAGAAATTTCAAGTTTATGAATTGTTTTATCGTTGTACCTACGTACACTGTTTACATTTTATCTGACATACTTTCACTGTTGGACGTATTGGCGGGAAATCAGGAGAAAGAATTTATCACAAGTTATTAATTGCTTATTTTGACATACTATTAATTTAGTTTGTCAAATTAACAAGTTTATTTAAAGAACATTCTGAACAAGGTAATTTATTTCATAATGTGCATACAGTTTTTGTAGTTTTGAATCGTGTGCACGCCGAAACATAACCTTAGAATGTAAAATGATGTAAACAACTTTATTTCTTGGAATTGTATGACCAATAATTTTACATTTCCATAGAATAAATAGTTAAAAAGTGCGATGGCAGAACGACTTGAAGATCTCAATTTACCGAATGCCGTTGTAACAAGAATTATAAAAGAGGCATTACCAGAAGGAGTTACAATTGCTAAAGATGCTAGAACAGCCGTAGCAAAAGCATCATCAATTTTTATATTGTATTTAACGTCTTCCGCGAATATAATTGCTAAGAAAGTAAATCGTAAAACGATAAGTGGTCAGGATGTAATTCAAGCTATGAACGATATAGAGTTTGATCAATTTATTGATCCACTGCAGGAATCATTGGAGAATTTCCGTAAAGCTCAAAAAGAAAAGAAAGATGCAACATCAAAGAAAAAACAACAGAAAAAAGATGAAGATGATTTGATAGAAGACGAAGATGGAGGCAGAGAGGTTATGGTTTTTTGATATGCGTCAAACATATAATTATTTATCTATGCAAATAAAAATATAAATTCTATAAAACTTTAAGTGTTTTACATAAGTAGTTTGTAAGTCTAAGATGTTTGTCATATTCTATTTACTATTTACTACTAAATAAATGATAAAATATATTAGTACAAGAATATTCCTATTAGTTCAAATAACTTTTTTGTTTTTAGACGAGTATCCTTTCGATACTTCTTTTTATAAACAATATATAGGCTGATAAAAAGTATTTAGAACATTTAATACGTACTTTTTTATTTTAACAACTTTTGCATGAACACACAAGTCAATAAAATGTCAATACTTTATTAATGGACACTTTTAAGATACTGCATTTATATAAGAAAGTTCTTTATAAAAATTCACTTCTATCATTTATAAAAGCTTGTTTGCTAGCTTGACTTTTACATTATTAACTCTCAACCACTTTTAACAGATTAAAATGTTTTTCATGGTATCTGTAAGACTATTACATTTGTGGATATGTCAATGACCATTTTATATAAAAATTGATATTTGTAGTCAAGTGTTAATAAGTGCAATTCGTTCTATCGTGTTACTTTTTAATATATAGTATACGCGTTATACATAATATTAAAAAAGTTAGGCAATTAGAATCTCTTTTAAACATCATTACACTATATCACTGACATAAAGCAATGTCACTATAGCATTGAAATATAGTATGTACGGATTGTAAAATCAGTTTATCTGGCATAGTAATACTATTCTTAAAATACTCTAAAAATAGAACAAAAATAAAATACAACATGGAAAAAGGTATACAGGGTAAGTTACGAATAGATTGCCACAATATTTGAGTTGATTCTGATAGAATAAAAAGTTCAAGTAAAGAATTTATTGTTATAAAAATATTCTTTTCACCATAAAAAGTTGTAATCTTCTTAGGATTATTTTTTAAATAGCACCATATATTTTTCTTTCTTTTGTACCAATAAATTCTTTATACGATAATAAATGCCTTTTGTTCTGATATTTTTTTTTATGAAACTATCGAAATCAATCCAAGTATTCTAACAGCCAATTCACAAATTATCCTGTATAATTAAAAAGCACTTTCATTAGACAAGTGTAAATGTCATACTTTTCAAGGAATGCTAGTTTCATAGATGGGAACATCTAAAATGTATGAATATACTATCGTATAACTTACTTTTCTTTGTATAAATTCTTAAACAATATACGCATGTTATTATTAACAAAATATTGAGGATAACTTGACTAAGAATTATTTACAAAAAGCATTATTCATGCTTCAAGGCTTCACAACATGAATTTTGCGTTCTATAATACTTCTACACATTGGACAATCCGATGAAATCATATTTGCACAACTTGAACAGCAACAAAGATGTCCACATGGTAGAAAAATTACTTCGCACTATAGAAAAGAGAAAATTATTTATGAAATTGAACAGTATTCGAGGAAACAATGAAACAGTTGAATTATTTCGCTTACTTGTAGATCAAAGCAAATTACACATTCAGCAGTATTAATGCACTGCATTGTGTTATGTTCTTGAGAATCGGAACTCGTGCATGCTTCGTCGGGCGGTGCAGAAGGTGTTGCAGGTGTTCCGAATTCGTGAATTTTAACTTCTGCCATGTAATTTTCAACTGCGAGTCTAATAGCTGTACGATCATTTTCACAATGTATTCCAATCTATGATACAAACAAATGTACGATTTTCATTGCATCAGTAAGTATTGAATACATACTTATAACAGAAGTTTCGTTTAACTTACACTTTCTAATTGTTCATCACTAAGATTTGGTAATAACGACGGTAAAGAGGCTAGAAATGGTAAACAATGTAATGCTCCTGCTATTGCAACGTGCCGCACTAATGTAGGTTCCAACATTTCTAATAAGCCTTGAGGGCGTGCTTCCATAAGTGACTGATACTGCATCAACCAAAATTGACTTCTCCGTCTAGAATCCTTTGAAGGCGCACAAGTACGATTTTATAGTAGTTGTTGAAAGAACAGAAAGAAAATTAAACTTATATAATACTTACACTAATGCAGCGTTGTTGTTCTATATTATTAATTGTTTCCAACAGCTGATCTCTCCTGTTTTGTTGTTGCTCTAACAAGCTTACTAGAATAACGCTCAAAGCCACCCTTTTCTCAGCTATTTCATTCTATTCGGAAAAGAATCATAAAACATTTTTTTATCGAACAAAATAAAATCTGTATTGCTGTTATTAATATTACATACAAGTTGTTGATTAATTTCTAGCTTTCTTCTTTCCAATTCGATGTTTGTTAAAGCAGCTAATTGCGACTGTACCAAGTTGACTTGCTGCACAATACTCCAACAACGTGTATCACTGCGTTCTAGTAACGCCGCAACGGCAGCCTTTTGTAAAACTTCATCTTGCCTTAACGTATCGATTAAATTTTGTCTGTTCTTCTCTTGGTTTTGTACTATCTGTGCTAAATGATCATTATTTCTTACTTCTCTGAAAAGTTTATGATATTTGTAACATAACAAATTACGTTTATATTTTCGCGAGATATTGGAAACATGATTGCCAGTGATTTACGAACAATGTGAGCAAAGATTGTGCGGTATAATCTCTATATTTGCTGTATTCTTCCAACTTTCTTGTTCTATGAAGTTCTTCTTCCAATAACTTTTCCATTGACACTGTAAGAAAAAGTTATATCTAGTTACAGCTATAGTAATATATTTGTATAAATGGCATAAAATGTTAGAAATTTTGAATGCATACAGAGAGTATCTTTGGTACGAAACAAAAATTGTTCTGAATGGCAAGAGGATAGTATTTGCATTTCTTCTTGTTTTTCCCGTTCAACTAATTCAGCTTGCGTTTGTCTTTCTGCCTCGCTATGACTTAAAAATTCTTTAATAACATTATCTGCTTCTTTTTCAGCTGGAAGCAAAATTACAATAATTTAGTTGTGTTAAATAGCCGTCTACATTCTACATCATCTTTTAAATTTACCATTGTAAATATAGGAGAGTAGACGTGCTCTATTGGAATCCCTTTCTTGTTGAACCTTCTCAAGTTCCTGTTCTAATTGTGTCTGTTGTAAAGCTAGATCCTTCAGAAGCTAGCGAAAACAGTAGTATTATATCATAAGAGGATATATATTGTAATTTTCTACTAGAAGAATATGTTGAATAACAAATACCTTCTTTCTGTGTTCTTTTAGCACAGATTGAATACCGATTTCATATTCTTGTTGTTGTCTAATAGTTTTCTCCACCTCCAGTAATGCATTTTGTCGATGCTCCTGTAAAAGTGGCTTAATTACTACATTATAACAATCCAACTGCATACTATAATCAACTGATCTAATTCTAATGAATTGTAATAAAGATTTGTTTAAAAATAACTGAAGCAAACCTAAGCATCGCTTAACAAGAATAACAAGAATGCATACAATAAATTAGTTTCTCAATAAGCGACAAATTAAAATTAAGTCTCACAGTGAATAATATTAATCGTGCAGCAAAACATAATTGAAAGCCTAATAAAATAAAAGAAGCATCCACATGCCTTCATTTTTTCTAGCTTCTGTATTGCTGCCTAAAAATAAAAACAATAACATTTAAGACACATTGTGCAAGTACAACATCAAAAGTTTACAGTCCTGTAAAGTGAAGTACCTGTACATCATTGTTCTTATTATGATACATTGTTTGCATATCCTCGGAACTTATGTCTCTGGATAATTCTGCTTCTGAAACAGACTCTTCCGGTGAATATTCTGTGCCGCTCTCGGTTGCTAAAAATGCTACGATTACTATTGTGCCTCCTTTCAAAATATCTTCAGGTGGATAAGATAGGTTTAATCCGTCAATGTTGAATTCCGTCAACTGTTGTGCATAACCCAATGACTTAGGAAGCCTTTGTAGAGATTTATTTTGACTTATGTCTAACACAGTTAGAAGCTTTAGCTTACCAATTGCTTCTGGCAATTGTTTCAAATTATTTTTTGCAACATTTAATGTTGTTAATTTACTTAGATCTACTATTTCATTTGGCAGTTTTCTTATATTGTTGTCTTGTAGATAAAGTTCCTAAAGTATCCATAATAATAAATCATAATTTGTGATACATATATTAGTTGTATATGTATTTAACACATTTGCGACCGGCGGTTGTCGCACGAGATGCTTAGCAGAATGATGCCGCATATAATTTTTAGAAGTCTATAGCCAAGTTTCGCAAGAGTTTGCTATATAAATGTATACGAATATAATGTAGGACTATGTTGCCAGTATTCAGCTATTGAATTTGAAATGAGCTAGGGCTATGTTGCCATTATTCAGCTATTGAATTTGAAATGAGCTAGGGCTATGTATCCGGTCTCAAATGTGTTAAAATATATATTTTTTAATTACATATACCTTGAGTGAAGAAAGACACATTATGTCTGAGGGTAAGTTGGTAATTTCGTTTCCATGTATATCTAAGACAACAAGTAAAGACAAATCGCTTAAGGCACCTCCACCCGAAAGTGAAGTCAACTTATTATTATGCATCCATAGCACTTTTTTTCTGAATACTTTACATAGCGAATAAATGCCCGAGGGCACATTCTTTAAAGCGCATTCCGATACGTCAAATATTGGTTCTGGATTTTCTCTGGCCTATCGTTTAAAAAAATAAGACATATTTTAATATCGGTGTTGATTAAACATACAAGGAATGCATCATCGCTACACGAGTCGCAAGCTGTTTCTATTTAGCTACAAAATTATATTTGTTTATTCCGATGGATTAAAAGTTAGTTCATGCATAAATTTAAGATGACAATAACACTAAATGCCAGATAGTTTATCAGATGATCGTGAATATGATTAAAAAATGAATAGAATATTATGTGAAAATTAATCTATATAGATAAGAGCGTGAAAAGTCAAAGAATCAAGGTTACTTGTGATACGAGCGAGCTGAATGATTAACCTCTATTCATTAAAAGACGTACCAGGTATAACTTATGCTCCAGTCGTGCTTTATAATCGACATTAACCTTGTTCCCATGCTTCTTTGGTAGAGACATCATTAATCGTTTATGTCATGACAACACAAGAATATTATGAGTGCAGGTCATCCTGCCATCGGCTTATCCCAAACCACCATCACGTGATTGCGTGTAGTTTAAAAAACACTAACCAATATTTGTCAATTTGACAGTCACTTGGCAAACTGTACAGCGAAGTACCTTCATACCTATAGACCCCGTAGCATTTCGTGATATTTACTTTTTTTTTTTTTTTAATTAATAAGAATACGATGACGAATCAATTCAATTAGAACATTTATATATACAATATATATATGTGTATCTATTGAATAGAAAAAAAAACAAACGAAAAAGAATAAAATATTTGAATGCGAATAAACATTGAATTGTCAGCCGTGAAATGTAAGGACTATACAATCATGATATTAAATAGCAGGCGTTGTTAACAACAATTTAAGTGATTTATTGAACCATACATTGTCATACAAAGAAACAGGTCATAAACGTCATATAAAACTTTGAATACATGAGAATGGTACAGAATGGTTCGATTCCCATAATTTCAAATTGTGCAATAATTAACAGCAACGTCTATCAAGATTGAATCTATAAACTTGTAAATTTATAAATGTTGTCTCTTCGTAAAACTAGATCAACTTCTATGATACTGTATTAGTAGATTTGTGTCGGTAAATGGTCTAAAAAATAGGCAGTCAATATGTATAGGTATGTCCTAAAACTCGGTACAACTAATTCGGATATTTCGTTCGTTGAAGAGGTAAAGTCTTTTCGTGTGTTCTATACGACTCGTATCTAAAATCTGAAAATACAATACTGGGCTGTGTCTCTCTTTTGTTCTTCTTCTTCTTCTTCTTCTTCTTTTAAACATATTATTGTACTTTGATATTATTCCTTTTATGTATATATGTGCTCGTACTGCTCGAAGCGTTAAAATAAATCTAGCAAAAGTCATCATTTATTACGTATAAGTACCATTATTAGACTATTGTACAAGTAGATAAACAGAGGCGGATTTCTGCATAGGCGCACGAGGTGCGCGTCTGTTGCCTCATAAATTCAGGGGGCTCAAAGTTCCGCTCTCAAAATGAAAAAAAATTATTATTTAGTAATTAAGTATTTATACTAATATACTAATTAAATATTTAGAGGGGGACCTCAAAATTGATAGATAAAGTAATCTTCCAACAATTTTATGTTCTTTTATCAGTCCTGAAACAATTTCTTCTGCCTCAATCGATACTCTGTAGGTGTAAGCATGCCCCTGAAAGATAAAACATTTTTTCATATTTCATTGAAAATGCCTTTCCAGTAGCATTAATTTTGATGTGCTTATACACTGAAGAGTCGAAGTGTACGTATATTTAAAGATCACAGCTTTCAGTAGCCGTTGCTCATTTCAGATTGTTATTTCGTTTCGGACTTTATTTATTCGTATTCAAACCTTAGAACTGTATCGAAGGACACGCAAACGCCTTTATCACACATTTTTCTGTAAAGGTGCCAACATTCTTTCTCTTTATTCGTTTGAAACTGTGGTTCCGTGGAGGTCAGTTGTACTTGTTGAGCAGTTTCTCGCGAAACTGCCGCAAATATCTGCTTCACCTACAAGTTTCAACAATTATCTCATGGTAATTTTGTGCGGAACTTGTTCTCCTTAACCCTCCGACGCGCGACGCGACGCGACGGTTTCACGGTCTATTTTGACCCATAGAGTATCAAAATCGTCGTGCGATTACTCAGTTTCTAATGAATTAAATAAACAACTGCTGCGTTAAGAACGATAACGAAAAAATGTTATTCCTCTTTATCGACTTATCTTCGCATATGTACATATGTATAAAATCATCGCCACTACCCGGTTGTGTCAGCCGTCCGTCAATGTACACACCCCGTGTAATTATTAAAATGGTCCGTTGCGCCGCGCCGCGCCGCGCCGTTCGAGGGTTAAATAAGATATTGCTCATACATTTGTTGAAGAATTATTCGCAGAAGTTTTCGCGTGTTGTGTAAACGTTTCTATTTTCTGTGAAACGATACTCGGCGATTCCTGTATTTTAATTTTCGGCGACATCATTTGTTTCTCCATTTCTCTGTAACGGAATTACAATATCTACATAAAATCCTATTATATCCTATACATATACTATATACGAACGAAAGTGCATCGCAGTCGCCCTAATTCAACATTGCTCGAACTAATCGAAGAAACGATTTCTCATCGTTCGGTCGTTTTCGTGGTCCTTGACTAAAAAAAGGCCACGTAGTATTATGAAAACTATTAATACATTTCGATCACGTTCGTACCATTCTCTGTGGTTCTTTTAAATCATCTTGTACTTCTTATCGTTCTAATATTCATTGCATCGATATCGTACGGTGCGGCGCGGCGCGGCGTATGGTTTTCATACTTACGATCGTGAAGGGGTGCTACGGGTCTTGAGAAGCTTTCGCTTTTTGTCGTGTAAATCACCGATAGGCACAGCCAGGCATCTCTTTTCGCGGTCAGTCAACGGGACGTCGTGGGCCTCCTCGGCGGCATCGTGAATCAATGCAAGGACAGGCAGGGCCAATCCAGGAATGTCTGTTCTCCAAGGCGGTGTTTCCTCGGTCGACGAGCAACCACTGTTTCCACGGTGGTTAACGATCGCGAGCCGGGGCTGTTTTGTTTTTTTCTCCTCCTTCGCGAGGGGTTGTTGATCTTTTGGTGGATCCTCGTCGAGCGAATCCCTCTGAAAGGAAACTATGCCACCAGAACCACTCATTAGTATACAGCGGTGGGTAGAAGTATTGGCAGAGTACGAAATTTCATATATTATGTACATACATATATGTATAAATTCTTTGAGTATAACGTGCCTATATTCTTATATTCTTCTAATACCTTCGAATTGTTTTATACATACATATACATATATCATCTAACCATCTTTGCAATAAATGCATAAAATCCGCGGTCTAATTATCACTTGTAAGCATCTTATTTACATGTATACAATCAGATCATCCTTTTTAAAAAAAAAAATATAGTCTTTTAGATAGGTTTGATATATGTATGTATGTATACATTAATTAATGTATACATATGTACATACAGAAAGATTCGTCTGTCATACCTGATTCTAGTTATTTAAAATTCACTAGCAACATAGAAACTACGTCTCTGCATGATAATATTGTAGTAACGAGGGTTCCATTCCAAATAAATCACTCGATTGAATTTTTATATCGTACCGTTGAGAATCGATTCGGTCGAATCAAGGTAATATCGGCCCTAGAATTTTATAGTCACGATACGTACATATGTATGTTTACCAAGTAACCTGATTTAGCGAGCCGGCAATCACAACACCGTTTACCGAAAACTGGGCCAAACGATATCCTCGTGTCATCGATTCGGTTTCACAGTATGTATTCACAGTACTAAATGAGCCTATTAATATTTTCCACGAACTATTTTTTCCTTCTGTCTATTCGCCACGAGTTCATGTTCGTAATGAAGTTCGATCATTTGTGTTGGCGGCTGTTCGAAACGAAACGACTGAAAGACACAACGAGAGGGTGACGAATGGTCGTTCATTCCATTTTAGAAGTTCTTTTTACAGATAATATGTATGTAATGGAATAAAGGAAAGGTGAAATCTTAAACAAAATTAACACAGAGTTTTACATTTGCGTACCAAGATAGTTGTTAGGCTAAATAAGTAACTCTTCGTTAGAATTAACTCTAATTGTAATTCTTTATTTATTCTTCTTTCTTGAAATTCCTGAACAGGTTCAAGTCTTTTCTTATTCGTAGTACTTTTCGTGCAATAAAGCAATAACTTTGTTACAGGTAAAACAGTCTATATTAATTGATAAAAATATAAACAAAAGATTGGGCATCTCGAACGGTAAAATTAGTAAAAATTTTGGTAGTTATCGTACGCATTCCTAGTTAAACGTTCTTCTGTCCGCCCCTGTATGTACATACTTCCACACGATATACACTTATCGACCATTCGATACCTCAACTTTTATTGTTGATTCATTATTGCAGGTCGATTACGCGGTGCGAGTTTCAATGAAATATTTCGATTCAGGGTCAGTGGTGTAATCTACAGAGAGAAGAAGAAGTTTGGTCGATTTAACGTGTTCAATCCTATTGTCTTTACGAGTTTCATGTCGTTGCGCGATAGAACTTCTCCTTAATTAGCATTGCTACACAATACATATACATACAAGGTAGACCAACACGGCACTGGATTGCCTCCGAGTCTGAAATAGTTGGAAATATTTTCTTGAACAATTTTGTTAATATCGTGAAGCTATTATTAGAAGAAAAACCACTATTAGATTAACGTTGTTACGTTGAACATTTTATTTTTAGCTGTGACACATCCTTCGATGAGTTTCACGATCATCAAAATCCTTCGAAGGCAATCAAATTTAATATAGGAAACATCAAGGTGATCTTGTTCGTCGTGTGCTGTATGTTTATTTTGCCCCTGTTTAAAATATTGGCTTCATTTTTTTAACATAGATTTGTTAATGTTTCGATTATATTATTGTTATCTGCGATGTCACTACAGTTCTCTAATACATATATGCTTTTCAATCTGGCCACGAATGATAATAAGTTACCAGTTAAGGATCAAAGCTAAAATATTTATTGTTTATTGAAGATTACGAAAGAAGGAGGAGATTGCGTTTAAAGATTAAATCGGTCTATATTTAAAGAATTTTTTAAATTTACGACTAACTTTTAAATACTGTACAATTATTTAAGGATGTACTATATGTATAATCATTTCGAAGTATTGTTACATTTCTCCCAGCAATTTTTCTAGGATTGTTATAACCTGCAATTACCGACTCACCCTGTATGCACGAAAGGTAGAAATCAGGGTGTTCAAAGATCTATACGTATAGCACAAGTGTGAGCGATACGATCAGGAATTTCGAGATTCTAGCCATAGTTGGCATTTCTCGCGAGAAGTAGGTATTTCCTGTGAGGTGTGAGGATATAAATAAAATAAGTTAGGTTAGGGTAAAACGGTTTCGACGATAATAGGGAATATTTATCGAGGGCGAAACGCGTGCCTAAAATGCGATAGAAACAGAAAATTAGTTAGAGTTAGATAATTGATATTATCTTTTACGGAGCAACAAAACGAAATTCTTTTAATCGTTGCACCGCACCGTTTCAAATTGCACGCACTGATTTTTGTTACGAATGCATTAAATCCGCAGTCTAGCGATAAGAAAAGTTTGACAAGTGGAAACTTTTGATAGTAAGCGGGAGTATGTATTTCTATGTATGTATACATATAGTTCTACACCGAACTATTAAAATTTTTCGAGCGGTGTCTTTCAAGTTGAATGGGATCGTGTAATAGCTCGCGAGGCTAATGGATATGAAGTGCTGAGTGCTCGTTGTTCTTCGTACACAGAACTTTTTCTCGCACTTAAGAACTACGAGGAATGACAACGATGGATATTTCGAAATGATTCGTGGCATGCGCAGCTCGCGTGCTTTGCGTCGCTTCTAATTAACTCGATTCAATTATCATTACACGACTGTTCCTGCACGCGTGTGCGCATTATTAAATTCCTGCACGATATTCCCGGTTAAATGTTGGTACTGTCTTCGGTTTGATTATATTATCCTTTAACACGTTGCGTTGGTGCAACACCATCCGTTTTCAATATCTTCGAATAAATGCTGCTACATTTTACATATCTCGGAACAAAGAAGGCATTCTGGTTTCTCCTTTTTGCAAAAGATCGATTTTTTTTTTCATTTTCTTCCATACGTTAATTATTTATAATGAATACTTTCTCTTAAAAACATCCTTGTTCGAAAGCAACGCTCGTAACATGAAATATTTTGGTTTGAAGATGTGTGTCGTACACTCTAAGTCCTAAGTAATAGTAATGCGAAAAATGTATGCAAAAGAAATTTCTTAAAAGACATACCGAAGGACGCTAAAAGATGACACTCTAGGCCAAAATATGTATCTCGTGACCAAGATTCCGAACAGAGTCTAATAAATAGATTTTATGCATTTCTAACAAAAATGGGCAGGTACAATTCAAAGCAGTTTTAAAGCAACTTTGGTGCTTTAATCGCACTGGTACATAAATACATACATACATAAATACGTACATACATACATACATACATACATACATACATACATACATACATACATACATACATACATACATACATACATATATGTATTGAAACTAGACAGTAGCAAGTGCGTTAGCGAAGTGTATTTGTAGAATTTGTGGAAAAGAGTCTGTGAAGTATGCGCATAAGAATGGTCCAAAAAATTTTAATTTATTTAATTACTATCGGAATCGTTTTGATATGTTACATACGATCGGGCAAATGGCCACTGACAATGAGACCTACCCGATTTCTACATTTTTGTTGAAAAATCTGTCTGGTTTTTTGATAAAACCATTTCCATCGTACAAAGAATTGGTTAAGTTAGACCTAGTTTCAAGCCGATCGAACACGTAAATCTATAAAGTGCAAAGAAAGAAATTCTCATTTAGGTGCAAGTGGAAAGGCATCGTCCGCATTGTACCTGACTTAATGGGCTTCCTAGTGATTCTCGAGGCTGTATTCATCGACGTTTTGATGATTGACGCGGTGGGTAGTTTGCTCCGTAACTCGTCGATCAATTTATCATCCCTGGGCGAATTCTCGGTATCGCTATCGCTATCCGCGGAGCTGACGAGAGACACCATTGTAACGATATCAATGGTTCTGGCGTCGCTCGGATTTTTCCCTCGCCCGGTCGATCGGTTTCGTGGTTTTGTATTTCCCTCTTCGTCATTTTTGCAGGATCCCGCGCCACAAAACCGCTTCTTTACGCTTCTCGAACGCCTCTTCAGAGGCGCCGATCTTACCGTCCGTTGCGATGATACCTATATTTATTAGATCTATACAAGATTAATTATATTGGTTTTTCCGCCTTTCAAAGAAAAAATTCTCATTTAACACGTTCACCACCGCCATTTGTTTCGTTGCCTAACCCGACTGTTGCATATTGCATACGCATTCGAAGATTTCTATTGCTGAAAGATTGCCGAATTCTACATACCATACATACATATGTACATATGTATACTACCGGAATCAATAGATTTTCCTTTGCTGACAAAAGTGTGTTGATTTGAACGGGTCTTGTTCCTGTTACTGTTCAAGAAATTATATTCTAAGATGTCCTAATTCAATGTTGATAGCTTCAAACCACAACTATTTTTACATAGGCATATGTAGCAACAACAATATTTACTTCACCAAACATAATAAGAATTGACATTTGATCGATTGTAAAAGGAACATTATTCGTATTTATTAAATTTGATTTAAAGATTTGCAACGTGTTTGACTTGGTGTTAGAATTAGATAATACATAACGTGTTAATGAGAAACGATAATGAGAATAAAAAAATCGATTAGACAGTATATCTTCGGTATCTCTGAAAAGTAATTGTACCTTTGTTGAAGCCATATCTCCTTCGGGTATGTTATCTTTATTGTCTGCGCTGATTTTATCGCCTTCTTTCTCGTTGCGCTTTCCTGGAACCAACGAGCTCGGTGCATCGATCACGATGTTCACCTGTAATCGATTGTTCGAAAAATTTCCCAAGTGTCTTTGCGGCGGAGCCGAGCTGGTTCTTCTTGACTTTTGTTCGATCTTTTGATTTTCCATTTTCCTCGATGCCGGATGTTTCTCGTTCACCGAGCTGCATCTACATATTAGGTTCGTTCAAAAAGAATTGCGGTTTCATCTCCTTACGTTCATACTGGGTGTCCGAAAAATGTATTTCCTTGAAAGGGGCGGTTCCCGAGGTCATTTAGCCCGCGTGTTTCGTTAATAATAACTTCTGAACAAAGCCGCGGAAAACATTTTCGCTAAGGAAAAAGGAAATAGGATAAAGGAAAAAGGAAGAAATTACTTGCATCGACTTCCATGAATCAATCCTTTCAAGGAAGTACGCGTATATTAAATTGAAAGTGTAAATCTATCAATTTGTGTTGAAATTTTTTTGGCGCAACTGTTTATTATCGAGTCATATTTGCTGTCAATGAATGTGAAAATATAGAAAAAGCGAATTCGTGCGATCTTATTATACGAGTTCAGATTATTGTCAAATAAAGCAAAATTCAAGTAACAAAAACCGCAATTATTTTTGCACCAACCTAATAGCTTCCGACGTTTGCCTGGTCAATGTATCTTCCTCGATCGTGGAGCCATTTTTATTTTCCATCGGCGTCGTATCCGCTACAATAATTCTTTTAATCGTCGTATCGATCAGTTGATCACCGTCGTTTGTCTTCTGTATTACTTTATCGTCGACCGATGTATCTTTGTTTTCAATTACAGTATTAGTTAGGCGTGTAGTTTTCTCAGTTGTCGAACTCGCATCGCTTTGCGCGTTATCTGTTGCTCCAGGATCCGGACTCGGTACATTCATTTCCGTTTTAACGGAAAACGCGACCTTATCCACCATCGAATTCCATTTGTACTCGGATCTTATTGGATCGAGGAACGCTCTGTTTGCGCCACTGTGAAAACTAGCCCGTTTTTCCTTCGCAGACGGGAAATCATTCTTCGATGTTTTTGTACCAGCTGTCGGCGAATTCTCGATTTTAGCCGATGGCAATGTTGAGGACAAATCGGTAGCCATTGGTCCTTTCTTTTTGACGTTAGAGGGGCCGGAAGTACAGTCATCGACGTTCGAACGTGCTGACGTCAGCTTCAATAAAGAAAGAACGTGCATAGGTGATATTGGAAATTTGTCGATGAATAAAACATTTCGCGTGCTTGCAGTCTTATTTATGATTGATCAAATAAAGTAAAGTAGTAACAGGGGCCGCTTGAAGTCACTTGTACAGGGTGATCGGTAGCTGGTGGCGCGGCGCGGCGCGGCGCGGCGCGGCGCGGCGCGTGGCACGACCGAAAAACCGATCACGCTCTATGTATACTCTACGTATACATATTATAACATAACAAATCAATTTAATTATGATGTCCCAGATGTTATTATGCAACATCGTTTAAATATTACACAATTTGCGATTACTTTTGAGCGTATAATTTTGAGAGTACATATTATACGTGGTACCTATTCGTACTTTATTGCGTTCTGTGACTTTTTTAAAAATATTTTGGTGGCTTAGACTTGCATCAGCTTTATCGGATTATATTTATTTACTTACATCTTCCTGCATTTCTCCCGAATCAGTTTCCCTCGGTCCCTCTGCCTTTGTATCCTCTGAAATTTCATTTTCTCTTTCCGTTGTAACCTTTTGCATTTCGTCGTGAACGTTCGTGAAATCCGATAATCCTTCTTCAAGTTTGTCCATCGATAGATTATTATCTCTTAGAGGAACCGTGTCCGATTTGGCCGTAACGTTCTCGTCTCCTTTTTCCCCGTAGATTTCATTGAAACTTGTTCGAGCTTCTAATCGCCGAGTCTGTTTATTGCGTGTTACGGGACACTTGTTGGAAGGAGGTATTTTCGCTCGATCTCTCTCTCGATTTCTTTGTAACGGCGATGGCGGGGTGGCGATGGACACGTAGCTGGACATCTCCGAGTCGCATCTTTCTTCCACGGTGCCATGAGCCAACACGATATTAATGTTGGTTTTGTTCTCTTCGCGATGCTTCCAAGCTAGCCGTAATCGTTCCGCTAGTTCCTGCCTGGAACAGAGGATAGGTGGCTTCTCGATGCCGACGTAACCCCTGGACTTTCCAGTCGATGGTCTGGTACGTCCAGGGATCTGACGGGCCACCACTTCCACTTGCTCGAGCTCTTTCTCATTCTTCCGGTGATTTTCGGTCCAGGCTACGCGCGCCTAAAGAACAGCCATAAATCAAATTTTCATGGAAATTATTAGACCGTAGACTTTTCTGCTCATAAAGCAGCGGCCATTTACTTACGTAGAAATCGTACACTGCAGTGCACAACTACAGTATTCTCTCCCTAATTGTCGAATCGTCGCGGGTCTGCGGAGCCAGACTCCAGTTATGGAAGAGCTACTACACGCTACTCTTTGTAATGTGCCGAACGTAGAGAAGGATAGCGATTAAGAAGGAAAGAGCCTCTCTCTCTCTCTCTCTCTCTCTCTCTCTCTCTCTTCCATTCGTCGTCCTCTTTCACGCCTTTTGACGAAACATTTTGACAGTTACCGTAGAGATCTTTTCGACAGTTACGAAGAGAATACTGTATTTTATATTTTTAGAAATAAATGCATAAAGATCCCCAGTCTGGGTTAGTAATAATACAATTTGACCACGTGCAATAAACTTTTAAATATGTACATCGGAGTAAGTATGACGCAAGTATCATAAAGTATGGTATATGATGTCGTCCTCGAGGGGTTAACTCTAGTAATACATACATACTGGATATTATTTGAGAATTCCAGATATACATATACGTATACACATATTACATAGCGTACCTTTGGTCTCTCGAAACCAAGTTTACCGGTGCCATGTTTCCCACGTGGAAGAGGACTCGCGCAGATCTGCAACGATTTGTCGTCCTCCGCTGACCGTTGTCTTCTAATTTGTTGTCGGCGGGTTGCAGGTGGTTGCAAAGACAATTGCCGGACTGGTCGGGCCGATTTCCCGGGTCCTGACATTCCGATTCTCGAATAGACCCATGAAGACTACATTCTAGATCAATTTTATTCGCACTAGTCGTTAGTTACGTCGAACAGAGTAGACAAATTCCCGTTCTCAGTTATGTATTTAGAAAAATCGCAGTCGTAAAGTACGAAAAAGTAATAAATAGAAAATGCAGTTAATCGAAGTCGGTCCGACGCGACGGATTGGTCTGATCTGTTTGCTTGATACGATCGGTCAGAGATAGATTCTCGCCGGTGGCGGCGGCGGCGCGGCGCGGCGCGGCGACGTACGAATTAGGGGTTGATACTTACTCGAGTAGATTGAGATTAACACAGATGACTCGAGAAAGAAAGGCACCGACCCGAACGCGACGGATGAACTTCCATCGTGGTGGCAGCGCAAGCGAACGCCGACTGACTAACTTCATCCATTGCCCTCTGACACGATCGTTCACCACCACTGCCATTTCACCGATCCACCATCGTGTTACGTCCCTACTACTAACAATCGGTGCTCGTGCGTACTGTCAGCCACCAACACGCCGTTGTTTCCACCCTCAGCGAACGAGTGGGGTAGTCGAACGATGTATTGCTCCCTTTAATTTGAACGATGTCCGATACCACCACCATTCTATCAGCTATATCGTTACTTTCGTTCCTTGCGTGTATGTATGTATCTACATTCTATACATTCTACGAAACCTAGCCGACAAGGTAGTCGAACCCACTCACCTACACTGTCATAAGCGAGGCCGGGGTCACCGCTATCAGGGAACGAAAGTAACATTTCAAATAATTTAGCATCTATCGCTTCGTCCAACGAAGCGCCTGAAACTACCAACCGTATCTTATACCATACCTAAACCAATTGCGACACGATGTATTGATAATTATTATTATATGTATATATGTATGCCCACTGTTACATACATAATTTAATATATTTAATATGTATACAAGGTAGACCATTTAAATCGGAACATCTAAATGTTTGTTATTACGTTTTTCTAACAAAGCAAAGGAATGATCGTTAATGTCCTATTATATCTAACCAAGTATGTATCTAATAAGCGGTGAAAAGTTTCTCGTTAACGAATCGGAATTTCGTTTGGCCACGATCATGCCAGTTTCTCGTCGAACCAAGTCGCGAAAAGAAAAAAGAAACACGCTCGATAACGCCTCGGATCGGAGGCGGAGGCGAAGGCGAAGGCAGAGGTGTAGGCGGAGGCGGAGGCGGAGGCGTGAGGTGCGTGTTCGGGCTTGAACGAAGGTGTTCGATTTCGCAAAAACATGTCATTCGGGTAGGGTCGAATTCGAATTCAGCTGGCAGTCACCAGGTATTATTGATCAAAACTTTACCTATCATCTGACAGGTTGTTGTCCGGTGTTACCATGGCATCGCCGATTATTCGAATCCGCTTCTCTCGTTCGTCTCTTTCTTACTCGTTCCTTCGTCCGCGCAGAGTGCAGAGTCACTCTCTGCCGAACCCGGTGCGGTGCGGTGCGGCGCGGCGCGGCGCGGCGCGGCGTGGCCAGGATTTAAACGGGGAAACTTTCGCCCCGGAACTCGGCCACGTCGAACTACCGAAAATTAAGAGAGCCCGCCCATTAGAGCTTCCAGCCCTAATTGCCTCTCTTATCGGTGACTTCGACATGCCGGGTTCGGGATACCGGTGGATAACTTGTCCATCGAATTCATCGATAAGGGTCGTATGTCAAAAAAAAAAAAATAAAAAACTAAGCAGGGGTTCGATGAAACTTAAAATTTTCAATTAGTTCTGATATACAACGGTCATTCTTTGGCTGTTCACTTTTCCGTTCTAAGAAAACGGTTATAAAAGAATGTGCATTTATCGGAACTTCTATTTCACAAATATTCGTATAAGAAGAGAACTTCTTTACTTTTTCGGGAATGGAACAATTTCCTAGTTTAACGATAACAGTTGTTCTGTTTTGAAAAAGTAAAAGTTCTTAGTTGCGGCAACTAATTTCAGCAAATATCTAGATGAAAAATTGATCCTTGTAGTAATTCAATTTAATAAAGGAAATTAAGGTTCCACGATTAGACAGTAAATTCTGTGAGTTCGGAGGATTACCTTTGCAATTTTATGATTTGATGGGAGAGTTTGCTCATCCCTGGCCCGCTTTCGGAGAAACGGTTGTCTATCGTGCGCTCGATCGGGACAAGAAAGTTCGAGCTCCCGTTGCTTGCCAAGAAATTTTCGAGGCCTCGTTCCGCGATCGGGCCGATTGCTAGACCGTCGCGTCGCGTCGATTTGTTTGTGACACGTGAAACGGGCTTAGAAATTACTTCGCCATCTATACATATACCATGCTAGAATTCTCGATTCCAGAGCACTCGAATAATCGTTTGCCGAGCCTCGCTAAAACCATGTTGCACGACCAGTTTGTTTTTCTCTGATGCAAATTTAATGCTTCCAAACGCTCTACAAGTTCGACAAAAATTAAGATGTTCGCCTGAAATTTGTTTACAATCGATTACAATTGATTTCTAACATTTAACGATACCGAGTGTTTTATATTAATATGAAATTTGTTACAGCTTACAGAAAATGGAGAGTGATAGTTCGTTTATCTGTTTGCTGGAAGATTCATTTTCCGACAATGAAACAGTCGATGAAGATGTAGATTATTCGTCGAAGATAAAAATATCCTTTACAATCAATTTTACATTATTCTCTTTGAATACTAAAATTATATTAAGTAGGTATGTATTGTTGTCAATTAATTTTTCGTGGTCATTTAATTGTACTCTTAACAATATTCACAATGACATCTTAAACAAATGGCAAAAGAAACATATTGTTCGGTAAGAATACTACGATCTACGAAGACCTACTACGATCAATTAAAATGAATTTTAAACAAAATAACACCATGTTAAAGAGAAAGGTCTTTGTTTTCTCCGTTCAATTCTCATACTGATTTAATAATCACCTTAATCCGACATCAGCCAAATATCAAATTTTCTTAACGTTATGATAATTACGATGCACTGGGAAACTCAAGCCAGACGTTCGATAGGAAACTGCTGCAACAGGCACTGCAAGAATGCTTGTCCTCTTGTCCAGACAATTCGCTGGATGAAAAAATCTTCAAAGAAACGCTCCCCATTGGGCACCGTCTATTGTCCGAGGTAATCTTCCATGAAATTATTTTAATGAATATCAGGTACTCGAATCAGTTTCCAAATAGTATTTTATTTCAATGATTTTTTTATTTCAATTACATATTGTTAAAAAAATAAATAAATAGTTTCGCCTGAAGAAGAGGTTATTGAAATAACTGAACTAATTATTACATTTAGATATGTATATTTATGTTAATTTTCTCGAAGGCGCTGGAACAAATTGACAAATCGATAAGCACCAACAAAGATGCTTTGGATGATATAAAGCGACAGTTGTCCATTTCCTATGAATTGTTAATCGTGTGGGAGAAGTCGATGGAACGTGTTTCGAAACTTCCTAAAACGTCTGCGGTTAATTTGCAATTCTTACTGGAGGATGCATCCGCTATAATTGAATTGGTCTTCAAACATTGTCGTGCAAGGTAAAATCCACGTACAGACTTAAATACGTAAATACAAAGTCTATAGTTCAGGGCTAAGGTTTTTTTAATAGCTTCTTCAACACCAAAAATAAGCAATTTCAATCGTGAACCTACAACTCACCCCTCGCGATAACGTAATCTAATAGTTTTTCTTAGGCTTATTATACAAAATATAATATTTAATCGACCTTTTGGTACAGCACACTTATTGAAAATTCGATTAATAGACATCCGGTAGGTAATGCGTTGATATTGATACGACTCGACGCGACGCGACGCGACGCGACGCGACGCGACGCGACGACCGGACCGGGTGAATCGATATCTCCGTACGTGACAGAAAAGGAGAATTTTCTTTTGCAGCACGAAATTCTACGGAACTTTGTTCGAGGGCGTATCGGAAAAATTAACGAATCTCTTTCGTAAGGCGAAGACGATCTTGAATCTATTCCTAGCCACTTTAGAAGGTGTAATCGTTTTCGACACGGATACGGAATCGGAAACGGAGTTGCTGGTGAAAGGTGAGCGATCCTATTACGTCTTAACGACTCTTTAACCCAAGCCATTTTTATCCTTATCGCGTATGCCCAATAGGTATATGAAAATATTGCTACTTACATAGATTACACAGGCAGTCCTATTTCGTTTCCATAACATTCCCCACGACGCGACGCGACGCGACGCGACGCGACGTCAAACTCTCGTTCAGATGGAGATGTAAAGCTTACTTCCGCTCCGCGTTAGATTTCTCGATATTTTTATTGTACGCGAAAACCTGCTGATAAATACATATAATTAACATTCATGGAGAGAAATAAACGGTAACTTATGCAAGACAAATACATATGTTAGAAATCGCGGAAGTACTTGATATCGAAAACTGGCAAAAACGTTGTCCCTTGACGGTTCTGGGGTAAGTGCCGAGCTGTTCCTCTCAGTCCTCTTACCGGGAAGGCACCCTCGCCTTCCCCCACTCCGTGGCCAGATCCTTGAGGCACACAGTCCCAATTTTATAAGCTTATTAGTTTTTCCACATCTGTTTACAACAACATCCCCTCGATGGTCAGCGGCGAGAAGACCCAACATGGTCAATCCGTCGTCGCCCATCGAAGGCCATTTTTATTGCACTCATCCCCGTTTAGGGCCTTGAGTGGGCTAAAACCCGACCATAAATATGTCTAGACCTAAGGATCGTCTTGATACCAGCCCCCCACTCTGCCTAACACATGTTGACGCTAACACATATACATATGTATAAAGCGTTTCTTTACGTAACGCGTGTCGATTTATTCTAGAAATTTATAAATAATTCCAGTACCGCGCGTATGCTTACCTTTTTCGTCTATTCAATATAGCGATCGATAGAATTGGAGGTTTGGTCAGCATCGCGCATACATTGGATCTGAAGACGTTCGTTGAAACGTCTAAAATGTTCGGTAAGCTAGCGATTACCTACCAGCATGTTACGAAACGAGTGGATCCAGCAAACATCATGTTGCACTTTGAACAGTTAGCGAAAGATGTGACGTCGATGCTTTTTTCCCTCCAGGTACGTGATAAATTGATAAATGATCGCTAGAATCGGGGTGTGTTCGTGGACGTAATATACATACTATATGTAAGAAACATCTGTCATTATACTATGCTCATCTACATACATATACATATGTATGTATGTATGTATGTATGTATACATAGATACGTATACGCATAAGATACGTACAGCATGCGAAATATTAACGAAATTTGTTCGGATAATTAATATTCGTCGATTTAGAATTCCCTTGACAATACCGACGAAAGGAAGATAAAGGTGATTGGTCATTCGTTAAAAATTTTGGATAAATTGCTGGCAGCCTATTATCCCAGTATAAGCAATGAAACTCTTCTCTGTATGATAGAACTCGTTCTACAAATGCATAGGTATTTGATTACGTTAAATATTATGTTAATGTCGTTTTTATTAACCTATAGCATTTACGCTGTTCTTCGTCGTTAGATGTAATCCTTCCTGTTTGAAAAGAAGTCAGATTTCTGATAAGATGATCGAATTAATAAATGCTCACGTTGCAAGAGGCATCGAGCCATTTTTTAATACTATTTTCAAACACTCTGATTTCAAGCAGGTACATTTCTAATAATATAATTAATACAATTTCTCGACAATAAAAATTTTGTCTCTCTCGTTCTGCGAGATTGAATACTCATTCGTGTAAAACTTTTAGATATTTTTCGAATACAACAATCAAACAACTTTCGATAAACTGAGTTACCATTTGCTAATAATTAGTATTATGAAAAAATTAGTAAGCACGCCTTACGAACAACACTGCGAATGGACGCTGGGTGCAGAGTCGATTATCGATGTCGCATTGACAAGTATTTCCGACAGTAAGTATTTACAGGGAAGCTGCTAATCGAGATGAAAGCCATTTTCAAAGTATTGTATTGTTTCTAAATTTTTTATGATAACTATAGTATATCTAATGAAAGGCAAAATGTGACAAACGGCGTCGTTATGATAAAATACCGGAAAAGAGTAAGCCTTTCGAAAAATAGATTGTTCTAAAAAATATTGCTAGTAGAACTGTTATTCATATTGAAAACTATTTTTAATTTGTTATATAACGTCTTCAAAAAAAAAAAAATATAACTAAATATCTTCTCAAGAGTTCGACATATGCAAGTATGTACCATATGGTATATGTATATCGAGGAATATCGTTTTTATTATAAGTACGTTTTAAAAGTGCAGGAAGAAATTTGTACGGGTGACATAAAGTTGCTCGGTGGTCACGGTATTGGAGAAAAGCCAAAATTGGCCACATTGTATGAAACCACGCAAGTCCTAATTTGCGGTTTAATCAGTCAGATTCCACCGGATGGTTTTTGCGCTATCGAGGTAATTTTATTGAAGCACGTGTTCAGCGATCGGCTTTGGAGTGCTCTTCTTAGCGCGGACATTTGGTGTTTCATAGCACGGTTTGTATAACTCTCTTCATTCACCACTTCTCACTGCGTATTGTCCAACACATAAAGTTCGGGTACTCGCAATTTATTATAAATATATCTTCAATAATTATGAAATAATAAATATCACCTCGGGCCTCGAACTCGTGTCGAGACCCGCCTCGAATAAAATTGCCTGCCTTTTTATTTCGATCGATATAAAACAATGAAAATCTTGTTGATGTCACGTTGAGTACCTGTGATTCTGTTGCAACAAGTAATATATTATTTACAGAATTGGTTCTTCGGAATTATGCGCGAACCACGTAAAATATTTGTTAAAAGTTTACGCAGCGTTGATGCATCGACGCAACAGTTTTGAAGTAGTTATTCTGGAGAACTTAATTGGAAGATTGTACAGTTTACTTTCCGAGGAGACAAGGCATGCCATTATAACGGAGCTCGATGATCTTGAGAATCCATCCTGGACTGCCGTTGCGTGTTTCTTGCCGCCGAAAACGACATCGTTTCTGCAGAAACGTTTGGCCTGCGTACTCAACGAAATCCCAGAGGCTTTTCTAGAATTGCAACGACAACCCACCATGCAAAATTGGAATCGCATTGTAAGTCGTGTATCGGTATCAGTTGGCTGGAATACGGTGGCGGACAAAAGAAAATTTAAACATTGGAATTTCTATAATGTATACGAGTATTAATAACTTTAACGCTAGATGGTTTTTCAAATGTTGATAACAGTCATTTAGTCGGACAATGAGCGAGGCATTCTCGGCCACTGTATCGTCGTAACGTCGCGTCGTATCGTATCGTCGATGTATTGTCTTTCTCTTTCGATGTTTGCTGCGGTCAATACTATTTGTTTTCTTTCCCATCTGTAAGACAACGCTGTTGCACCTAATCGAGAAACTTAATTACACCGGCGAAGAAAACACTGTGGACATACTTTCGCAAATATGGAATTGCATTTCGAGCACAATCGAGATTTTCGAGGACAGACAACTGGACATAGTGTCGGAATTCATGTGGAAGCTGTTTAATGCCACGCAACCCGAAAATATTCAAGATGACATTTTCAACACGGTATGCGACTTCTTATTATCACAATTAACACGACCAATTGATTATTTAGAATACAATTATTCTAATAATACAAATTGCCAATCGATTAGACGATTAGACGGTAGATGTTGTTAGACAACAACGATACTTACCTTGAATACGTTGAATGTCGGTCAAACAATTGCTAAATAAATTAATGTAGTGGCGATTAGTAGGTTATAGAAAAAAATTAAATCTCTTCAGCGAGACATCTGCGAATTTACAATACAATTAGGGAATAAATTTCAACATGAAGAGGACATCATAGCTGTTATTTTTTCGTTTCATACGGATTATTAACGTTTATTAACTGGGAGGTGTTCATTCGCTGTATATAAAGATCATGCTATTTGATTTTTCCAATTGCACGATAAATCTTGTCTTGGAACCACGATATGTTAAAGTCAAGATCCAGTGGGAAAAATGTCCGATGATTTCAGATTCTAGAGGCAATGTTAACGTCGCTTTTGTGTTTGCCATCGCATGTCAAGGCGACTGCATCGCATTATCTAAAGGACAACGTGAAATCTTTTGGCGATTGTGGCTCTAAAACAGCGAATACGTTGGCAGAGTTAAACTGTCGGCTTTTGGAGGATAATAATCCATGGGTGCGGCAAGAAGCATTGGAGTCTTTCGATTACGTGGCTCATGTGTGTCCGAACGAGGATCTCGTTACCAAAATGGCAACAGCAGTTTCAAGAAAATCATCGCTGACCGATTCTCTTCCAGCTTATCTGTCCGGTACATGCTACTACGAGCTCCTTGACTTTTCGGACGTGCGACTTTATCTGCAACACGTGGCTAGACATTCAGAAAATGTTCGCCACGCTTGTTATCGGTACGAGGAGTCGCAAAGGAACGAGAAACTCGCACGACTCGATACCGAATCGAGCCAGAGTTCCGTCGAAGATCAGCCATCGTCAGGCGTTCTGGATGAACAGGCGAACAAAATATCTGACGCATTGAACGACCTTTTAAGAAAAACCGTTGACATCGGTGACAACGCATTACGAAGATTACGAATGGCCTGCGCGAAAATTTTATCTTTAACCGAATCGTCGAAATGAATTATTATTTCGATATTACTTTTCTCAAACAATAGATATAAATGGTACACATACTATTAACGATTACGAACGAATACATATTCATAGATACATTATACATACATACATACATACATACATACATACATACATACATACATACATACATACATACATATAGCACATACAGTTGCACGCAACATCTTCCAGGGTAATTATTATACATATTCGACTGCGGATCTTTATGGGAAAATAAAAATGTTATGCATTACTTATGCAAGATACAGGAGCTAAAGTTTACTTCTTTCATCAATAATGTTAATGTGTTGCAAATAACATATATCGATATTCATAAATTCGGTATTTTGTCGTATTTCTATGTATGTAGCAGGAATGCTGCGAAGAATAATATTCGGAAATAACATACAGAATGATCCAAAAATATAGAGTTATAGATAAAGAAAAAAAAGTCCTTTAATTTTATTCAGAAAAGATTCCTAAAAATCATGTTCTTCTGCGATTGATCTAAAATCCTAACTAAATGATATACTATTATACGGCGGTGATACGATACGCGGATAAACTATAATTAATCTATTGTATACATATATAAAAATGGATGTTTGTATATGATGATATATGATTAATAGACTTCGAAACTGTTTGACCGATCAACATGAAACTTCGCACATACCTAAATGTATTTTTTCATGGAGAAGGTTTTAGAGCAAATCCCATTCGTTCAAAAGTTGTGACGTCATTAGTGATCAGAGATGACTTTTTCGCCCTCGTTTGGGCACGTTTCTGCTTATAATTTTTCACTGGTTGCACCTATATTCAATTTGAGAGAGCGAGGGAGTGAAGGGGTGAGAGGAGGGGGATGGGGAGAGTGAGAGAGAGAGAGAGAGAGAGAGAGAGAGAGAGAGAGCGTGAAAGAGGGAGAGAGGGAGAGAGGAGAGAGAGGGAGAGGGAGAGCGGGAGTGAGAAAGAGGCGGGAGGGAGGAAGAGAGGAACCTCGCGGCCACCAATAAATGTCACATCTGTGCTAGGTAAAAATACTGAGCCACAGCAACGCGTAGCGGGGGAAAGCTAGTATAGTATAAATAAAAAATAAATGAATGGACGCATTCATATTCATACTCGTATCGCATACGTCACGCACTTCATAATCAGCTCTCTTGCTTCTCCTCGGAATTCCACGCTGCAAACTTCAGTAACTCCACACTCAACACTCTACTCTATCTACGTGCAGTTGTATGTTGACAGTCGATGTGTGTGCATTGTGCATTCGTAGATAGCAGTGGCAAGTGAACGCTAACAACAGTAAAGCTAATTGGTCCTTAAGTTCCGATGTAAGTATACGCGAATGTGCTTTCTCTGTTCACTGTTCGGTGCATAAAGGCCTTCGCACACTAGGACGCACCAGCACCGCCTCAGCACCGGCACGGCATCGGGCGCCGCGCCGGCCACGTTTTGGTGCTGTTAGCCGCACACTAGGACGCACCAGCACCGCCTCAGCACCGCGCGGCGCACAATATACCGTCAATTAAACCACTAAATACAGTTGCAATTATACCGTGTTTAGTGTCATTTTAATCGGAAAAATGCCACCAATAAATTGGCGAAAGTCTCATTAAAAAATAATGAAAAATAAATAAGTTTTGTAATTGGATTAGTAGTGGTTCACACCGATATACCCAATCCGGCCGTGTTTATTGCACTACCCGGCAACCGCGGCAGCTCGAGGCTCGAGCTTCTTGGCACCCCGCGGGGTAAGTCACCCGGGGATGGGGATAGGGGAATGGACTAACAAGGGAGGTTAGTAATAATAATCGTAACTCGCCAATTTTAATGAAATTTTGGTACGATATAGAACTCAAAAAAATATTTCACGCGTATTTTTTTTATAGTTGTCGACATTCATATTAAGGGGATGGAAGTAGGCCTCAAAGTTGGGTGGAAAAATCCATTTTATCGAATATCTTCGAAAGTATTAGGCCTAGACGAAAATTTCAAAATCCAATTTGTGCGTTTTTGAATGGTGAATCTTTTCGTCTAAACTAATTAAAAATTAAAAATTTGTTGCAAATTAAATTTTATTTTATTTTATTTTAATAATATTTTATTTATCGAAATTTTTCGTTCTACTTAAAGTAGTATTTTATTTGAACCACATTAAAGTATACTATTAAACATAGTATTTTAAATGTTTTTTCTCGAAATTTTTCCCAGATCTGCTCTGAAAAGTTCTGAGGTTGCCCACTTCCAATCTCATCTTGTTCTCTCAGTAACCAGAACACATACAAATTAATATTTTAGAAAAACTAGATTTTCCGAATAACTTCTGTGAAATTCAACGATTACTGCCTTCTCTGTCATGAAATATGAACTTTTGATAAATGATTATTTTTATTAAATTTTTATAAAAACTTATTTATGGTCTTTTTATAACACCTATCGAAAAATTGGCAGTCTCTTCAAGTTATGTAAATATAATTTTTTTTATAAATATTTAAAACTTAAAAATTAGCATAATTAATATTGTAATTTTTTGACGAATATACGAAATTGACGAACCAATTCAATTTTTTTATGCGAGGATATGACTCGTTACGATCATCTATCGAAAACTGTACGAACAGCACATCTAGCACCGGCAAAACATTCTCGCCGAGCATGTCCCTTTTGTCGAGTCGATTCGGAGGCGTGCTGGTGCTGTGCTGTGGCTACACAGTGTGCGCACTCCCATTGAAATACACAGGAGAAAGTCAAACCGTCGCGTCGCGTCGGTTGGTACGGTGCTTGTCAGGCGATGGTGCGTCCTAGTGTGCGCACATTTTGCCGAGTCGATACGGAGGCGTGCTGGTGCCGTGCTGCGTCTACTAAGTGTGCGCACTCCCATTGAAATACACAGGAGAAAGGCAAAACGCTGCCGCTGGTGCGGTGCTGGTGCGTCCTAGTGTGCGAAGGCCTTAAATCTGCCACAAGTGTAAGTTTTTATGATATGTACCCGCATATTTCCGCAGTAAAATAGTGGAGCCACTGTAGTCGGTGCTAAAAGAGCGAAAGCAATCTTGCACGAAACTAACTAACCTATGGATAACTAATAATTTATTATAACCGCAAAAATTTTTCACTGTTTCATGATCGGAGTACCCCCGGGTACCCACCCACCAATAACAATTATTTAAAATCCTTTACCCGATTTCAACCAGGGTTTGGCACATTTCATTTGAAATAAAATAACAAATAATCATTTAATTTCATTATCAATAACAAATAAAAGAACATTTATTTTCAATTGACGTGTCAATCAAATAATATTTTATTTCAATTACATTGTTCAAATAAAATAATAAATAATTTCACCTCAAGACTAATTATTAAATTTAGATATGCTAATTTTTATAGATTAATGATTAAGGTTTAGCTTTAGTACACGAAATAAATAGAATTTTCGAGAGTACGAATTATCTGATCAAACGAAAAATAAAATGAAAAACTATTTAAATTTGATTGAAGTTCAAATAATGAAATCATTTTTAAAAAATTATAATATAAAACTATAATAATATAGATGGAGGGGGACAATTTGAGCGACCATCTTTCTAATGATACAGTATTGCAACTGGTGCATAGTAGGTTCATAAAGCTTCAAATGGAAGAGGTAAAAGAAACCAAAATTCTTTTGGACCAGGTATATTAAAATAATCACCACCATAGACTAAATCAGTGGTCTTCAAACTTTGTCGATTCGGAGAACAGTTCTTCGGGGAACTCCTACTACATACAAGAAATTATTATGATTACGAACTATTTCAAAGATTTAGCTTTTCCGATGTTTTATTCGAAAATTCTTCCAAATTTTGTCTTTGACTCGCGAAGCTCCATAATTTGACGAGGCACAGTTTGAAGATTGCTGTACCAAAAAATTACATGATAAAAAGTCTTTATTTATTTTTATATTATTAATACAACAGATAGTCATTGATTTGGTTGAGAGAATGAAGAAACAGGATCCTTTATTTGGAAGACTATACAGTAAAATTGTTTTTTGCGGTAGTTTTTATAAGGGTACAAAGATAAGTAAACCAAATGAGTTTGATCTAAATATTATTTTGAACTTAACTAAATGTACTGTCGACCGTAAGAACATACATGTAAGAATAATATTGGTACAATTTGTTATTATAATAAGTATTTTAACTAATATACATTACGTTATGAGGCTATATACATGCATTTCTACAGTTTAGTTTTAGTCAACCAGCGTTCGTCAAAATTGCAATAACTAAGTCGTGCGATACACCTGGCACAAAATACAATAATATGTCAGAAAAAGAAAAAAGGTAAGAAAAGATGAGGTAAGAAAATACAGAATATCTTTCCAAATGTAGATTTTTCTATGCCAAGTGATCGTATTTACTACACACGTTGTCTTTGATTTTTATGTAACTCTAATATCGAACTATAGTATTTATATGTAAGTACGTTTTAATATGTATATGTATTTAGTATTTCTTCGGTTTTTCTATTCGAAATTATATAGGTTCCCCGATTCGTGACTTACAACGGGCGATATTTTATTGAATCCCCTAATATTTCGTTTTTAATAGGACATATAGATACATATAATTTAAACGCGCGTTTTTCTCAAAACTGTTTCTACGATATCTCATGTTCTAGTAGACCAACTGACTCGAAATTTTGAAAGTATTTACGACACATATATGTATACATATGTATACCTTGTTATCGCACCAAGCGACATTTTTAGAATTCATCATTCTTTTTTTATTTTTTTCACTTCCAGAATATTAAATCGTTTTATACAGCATGGTTATCTTCATCCCCATCTGTTTCGTAACTGGATAGAACAAGTTTTAACACGTAGCCTTACGGGCAAATTACCACTGGTATATAATTCTACGATCGAGTTGATTGGCACAAGGAAGAGCGGTCCTGCTTTTACACTAATATTAAAGTATCGACATCACGACGAAAAAATTCACATCGACATAGTTCCTGCATTGAATTTTCATACAGATATAATTGTTAATTCTCCTGTAAACTTCAAGAAAATAGAACAGGTTTTTACGTGCACCATATTTTCATATGTATTTTTTTTTGTATTAAATTTGATACGGCTTACACACATTTACGACATACATGCACATCCACAAAGTAAATTTTTCTTTAGTATACCAGTCTAGAATGGTTTGCTGTACCGGTGCCAAAAAATACTATTAATGGGAGCGACGATAATCTTCACTGGAGACAATCTTTCTTTTATCAAGAGAGAGAGATTCTTAGAAAATATGGTCGCATAAAAAACATTATACGTCTCATGAAGGTCTTTAAAAAATTTTGTTTAATAAACATTATAATAAATAACATTTTTTATGGCACTATTGCATTTTCAGAAATTAAGAGATACTCAAAACTGGTATAACATAGCGAGCTATTTCATAGAAATATTATCTTTCAATAGGTTGGAAAGTATAAAAGAGGAATTGGATGCGATACCTTTAACAGGGCTGTTTTATTTTGTAAGATGTTTATTTCTTAACGATACACACGCAAGTTTGTGAGATATGTATAACATTTCAACTATACCATGCTAATATAGATGTTAACACAAATGTACGACGATTTTCACCACCATACAACAAAATACTTTTGGGATGAAAGGTACAATTTATTGTCGAAAATTAGTGAAGACGAAATGATTAACATAAAGCAGCGCTTGGGTAGAATAATACGGGATATTCGGCAAAAAGCATCGACTGACCCATTAGTAATAGCTAAATGGATTTGTAAGTTTACGTCACTTAGAATATTCAAACAATACACAGTAGTACTTGCTTTACAAAGTTTGGGATCCGGAACCAAATTCTTACGTTACAGAGTAACGTTTATCATCCAGTAATTGACTTGAGCACAGATCGAAAAAGTAAGAGAATGATATTGTATAGTGTATAGTATAGGTACATACATATATATATATATATATATTCGAATTTAGTTATTTTTACCTTACCTTCTTAAATACAGTGCCAACGAATTCTTGAGATTTTTTCTAATTAAAATAAATCGAAACACGAGGTGAATCGGACTAGTTTTATAGACTTGAAGTGTCGTTCACTTCGTGTTTCGATTTATTTTAATTAGAAAAAATCTCAAGAATTCGTTGGCACTGTATTTAAGAAGGTAAGGTAAAAATGACTAAATTCGAAGTTTTCGTTATTGCATGATTACTTTCTACGCTCGCGGCACCTTTTTGAAGTAAGGTATACGCTTCATCTCCTTTCCGCCAGTATAGTAGTTTTATTTATTCTCTTTGCTTGTCTACTGAAATGAGACTCCGCTGACAATTCGAAACTAGTGCAAGTGTAACAGATTTTACAAAAAGCGAGCACTACCATAAGTAACTTGCCTTTCGTGAAATTTTACACAAAAAGCTGTTTCTTTCTGTTTCAATTAAATGACAGTGAATGAAAGAGAATTCCAAAAATTATCTATAGAATACACTACAACACAAATAGAAAATATAAGTATTAGTAGTGGTAAGTAATACCTCTGGTAATACAAACAATAAGTAATACAATGAAATAAACGTTTGTTATGACATATTGTGTAACTCTAATAATTTTTTAGAGGAGAAACAAGAAGACAAAAATGCAGGGTTCTGTGCATTATTTTAGTATTCAGTGATGAAAATAAAGCGGTCCGGTCCGCTGGTCGGTCCTGTCGGTGGGAAGTGGATGTGGAAGAGCCGCAACCCGCAACGATCTAGCGGCACAAAGTCGGTAAACAGAGTTTGCCGCGCGGCCATGTGACGAACTGTGTTTCCTATATATATCCTGATTATTCCTGATATATCCTACCAGAGAATATATCAGAGTATATCTCTGATCCTACAGGCTGCATTCGTAGAATCCATCAGTGTATTAACATTAACCATGTTATTAACCGACAATAAAGTTATTGCGTTCAAGAGTGTAGTGTAGTGAAGCGTCAATTACTTATCCATTTCCTCTCGCGAACAGTGTTCGTATTTAACCATTCGTAACCGTAACAGAACCTATGTAATTCGGTAACATTGCCACTTCGACTATATAATAGCAAAATGATGCGTGTCTAACAACCAATCAAATCCATGTTCTAAATATCAGGTGACTCCTTTTTAGCCGTGAAGAGTAAGTTATTTAGGTGTCAGTCACGTATGTAAAATATTTGAAATCAAATATTCCATTTTATTATAAAAAAAGTTAGTGGGTATGTGTCAGTATGTGTCGAATGTATAAGTTGATTTCTAATACGCATGCTCGAGGAAGGTACTATATATATAATAAATAGTTCGTGCTATCACTACCTTTGTAAATACTGAGTGTGACGTAATATTATAATAAATAAAACAAATAGTTTCTTTTTAATCAATTTCAATGTGAGTTTCAACACATCATTTACTATAATATTAGTATAACTTTATTTATCTAATATTTTCAACGTGGATTTTTATTTTGTTTGATCGCATACCTAAATTACATTATTATTGACTTGTACATTATTATGATAACATTATTATAATATATATATATATATATATTATTTATTGATAAAACATAAGATTTAAGTGAACGTGTAAAAAATTAATTTAATTTGTTTTTGTAAAGGATAGCAGGAAGTCAAGTACCAATTAATTATTTTATAGTTTTAGTTAATAATCCTGGTCACGATGGTGTCATCCCATGGTGGTAATGATAAATCAATCTCCATCGAAGGCCGCATGGCCAGAGAAAGAGAACGTTTAATTGGTATGACAGATGATGAACGAGCATGGAGAGCAAAATTTCTCAAAAGTCAGGAGCTTGCACACGACGAACCACTAATGACACCTGAAATTTACAAAAAACATTATAATCCACTTAGAAGATTATATAAAGCCCCTATGAATCTTTTGGAAAAATCATTAGCTCCTATTGTGGTAAACTCGCCAAAATTTTTACAAATATACATGTCATTAATTATACCTATTTTCATTTAAAACACATTTTTTTGCTTTTGTATTTAATTACAGGGTAAGAATCCTGCATATGTTATACGCGGTTTTTTAGGAAGATTCGCAGTTATTGCACCGGTAGTCTGTATGGTATGGTATCACTTGAAGTATAACAAGGCGGTACGTAAACTCTGTTTAATAACTAATTTGTATTCTGTATATATAATAACATTTGTATCTCGATATAAATAATATTTGCTGCAGTTTCCATGAAAATTACTTGTAACACTTTATGCAGATCACACTATATACATTCACATTTCATAACTTTTAAGTTAAACTACAAATTAACTTTCATACAATTTTTTTATGGAACCTATTGTATGTATATAAGCGAGAAATAACTACATTTTATGTAAAATTTATTCAACACTGTTATTATTGTATATTATTCTTAATATTATTTTTACAGACTTGGCAACGTGCATCTGGTTGGAGAGTGATGGGATCACGTCCTACTGTATTACCAGGTGATCCAGGCTATCCTGCTTTTAATATTAGAAAGCCAAATGAATATGCTAGTAATGGTTTTGAAAAATCACCAATATAGATGTTATATAATTTGTATTTGAATAGTCCATAAATATACTTCTGTTATTAACACAATCACTCCTACAGATTGTCGAGCCTGACCCTCGCAAACAGATTGCGTATACTCGGAATTAAAAATAAATAACTATACCTTTGTTATTCTTTATCTTTTATTTAATTATAAAGTTTTCAGGTGTTGATAACAATAACAATAAGTTTATAATTGAGTATACAGCAAGTATTCACAAGTCATTCGTTTATTATTTTAAAACTTAGTAAAGATAAAACGGAAAAATGGAATATGTATTTTCTTAGGAAGTTTCACATTTATGCCATAATTGGCAACATTTTTCTACATTATTTATACATTATTAAAGAAAAGAACATTTAAAAATATACAAATACCTTTTATATTTTATAAATTGCGTAATATCTTTACAGATTAATACTTTTTTAGATGTGTTGTAATATTTTTCGTTTCGTTTTACAAATAATATGTAAATGAGAAGGTATGTACAGAAAATGGAATTTAATGAAGATAAAAAACAGATTGTAATTGAATGCAATACAATATATTTATATGCAAGATATAGGTGACGCACATTTTATCTAAGAAAACCAAATACTTCTTTTTTTGAACCAAGTTGCTTTTCTTCATTCAATGCTTTCATTAAGCCTTCGTTTAACTGTAATCCTATATTTTGGCCCATCTGAAAATATAATTTTGTTTGAAATAGTTCATGCATAGTTATTCTATAAATAAGCTATAATTGCTGTACCTTTAACATTTTATTGAAAGTACTAGGTTGAATGCTACCATAACCCAATTTAACTATCGATGAAATTTTACCACTTGGTAATACAGACATAACTATATTGCTTGCGCTGCATATTTCTTCTTCCAAAGTTGGGTCAACTACATAATTTTCTCCAATCTACAATAAGTCAATTGTCGATTGGTGTAAAAAGATTAAATAATGAAATATATTTACTTTGTTATGTTAACTATTTAAAAGAGGTAGATTTTAAGGAATAATGTGAAATAATATGTAATGTACATACTTTGCACAATGTTACAATAACTGGGCAGTTGTTTGTGTTTAACTGAATACAGTCGTAAGCATCGTCTGACAATTGAATATCTGGTTGTCCACCGTCAAGCGTGGCTGCTATAATTTTTGGAATTTCTGTACTGTATAATGCAGCTTTAACTGCAGCTCCTATTGCGTCGAACAAATTTCCACCACACTGGAGAACCTGTATTGTACATATCAAAGCCATATTATGTAGAAACATTTTTGCTTCGAGTATCAATGACTGTATCGACTTACCAATATGTCAACATAAACTTTCCAACATTTCTTGCCAGGTAATATACATAGCGTTCTTAAATCGAAAGCATTGCGCGTTTGATAAGCCACTGCAAGAGTATTACTTATTTCAGTTGCTAAATCATCGCCACCTTTTCCTTCAAACGCTGGCGTTGCATTGGCAGAGCTATAAATATAATTTTGTGGTTGATTATTTAACACTCTAAAATGTACAAAATAATGTAACAGAACTTATGACGACGCTACATACCAATCGACAAAAAATTCTAAATTTCCTTGGTCCATTGTATCAGCATTTGGAGTGTCGAGTTCTACTTTAATACCAACAAGTATATCGGTGTTTCCAATACGTAATCTTGCAGAGCCATGAGTTTGTGGCATTAATTTAGTTTCGATTTCCATGGTACGATATTCGCATCGTTTTCTGCCATCGTTCCTAGAGTCTGCCTAATAGTTATAAAGTGATACTGTCATACATATCATTTCATTACAAATCATCATTTGTGAAATACTTACATCTACACCATGAAGAATAAAAGTTTTTTCGCCAGCACTTAATATTATTTCTGCCATTGCAAAACCTTATTGGTTTTAATAAAATAGCATAAAGATTGAAAACTGATTCAACAGACTTTTCTTCTATCTTATTCTAAAATTTCTAGATTAACTATATAAATAAAATACTTGGCTTATTTTTTGGTTGTTATTACGTGACTGACGGGGTTAACTTAACCTACAATATAAGTACGTATTTAAATAGTAAACAATAACTATTTATACTAAAAATGATAAACAATAAGTGATGCAAAACATATATGCATGTATTTATATACTAAATACGCGAATCAAAGAGTAATATAATTTATGAATACATAAAATACGGATCTCTGTACTAAATACATATATAAGTATATTTAGGTGTAATATACCGGTACTTTTACATATTGAGCATAATATTGAGCCAACAAAGTTACATACCGAAACGGATTACATATTACTGATCCGAAATAAATATCGAAATATAGAAATGGAAATGATAGGTATTTATGTAAAAATATACATTACATAAACTGAGCATAATAAAAATGTATTTATTGAAATATAGTAAATACATAATTTAAATAATGAATATATGTATAAATAATCGTTTAAAAATAAATTTTCATAATTATTTGCTGAAAATGTTGATTTGTAGAATATATAAAACAATCGAAATCGGTGTTGCGAATTCACCCAGCATAATATATATTTTTAAATATATATATCGGTATATATAGTAAGCAGAAAAGTGTTAAAAAATTATTTTATTTGTTCAAGTGTTGACGCGTTAATAGTCGAGTCCTTATGTAATACGTTTTTTATCGCGTCTTTGGATTTCTGAACTCCAAGACGAAATTGTCCATATTCTGGACGAATTTTCATACCCCGGTAATAGTAGACAAGACTCATCTCGTAGTCACCCAGATGATACAAGGCTTCTGCTTTACAGTATATTGCTTTAGCCATATTGGCACTTTTCATTTTATATCTCAATGCATTTTCAGCATCTTGTAATGCTTTCTGAGGTTCTCCCAATAAGAGGTGACACTTACTCCGGGCTATTAACGCATTTCTGTCATATGGTTCAAGATTCAGTGCCTGAAAAAAAGTAATGGCAATTATTTAAAAAAATGTATGTATATATATATATGTACCCCCAACGATTTCGATGACTTGGAAACTTGGAATACGTCGTCGGGGCATGATTCTGAACAAACTTATTCCTATATGCATATATATAGGGGAGAGTCATGTACAGTATATATATGTATATATATATACGTATGTATACAGTACCGAGTACCGATTAAATTAGTCCCGTCCTTTTCCAATCGATGCAAGCACTCTATTTTAATAAAAAAAACTGAATATCACATCTCCTATTATTGTTTTTACTGTTACGATGAGTTACGAGACCTTGTACAATGTGTATATTGCCGATACTTTATTTTTTAAATATATAAGTAAAAGATTTAATTCTTATGTAAGTATATATCTATAAGTATATATATATATATATATGTATACTTATATATACGGGTGTCTGCGTTTTATTTCAACACGCAGTGAAATATCTTAGAGGGAATAATAACGCTACGAAAAACATGTTTAAACAAAAGTTGCTTAGTATGAAGGGGTGTGTTTATATGCGTAATAAATTTTGTTCGGAATAAATGGAAACCTTATTGATACAATTCATGGCGACCATAACATCGCCGATGCGCATTTCGCGCAATCCTAAGGCAAGCATGGCGGTCGGTTCAGTATCCTCTGGAAGTTGCATATTCCGATCTTGCTTTTGCTTCATCTTTAACGATTGTTTGATGTCCTTGGTGCCCATGTTCACCGCAGCGGCTCGGTCCTTGTCCGTGTACACTTCCTCTTGGCGATGAACGCCGTTATCTTGCCGGCGTCATTTCTTTTTCTTCTGGATATTCATCTCCGATTCGATCGACAATTTATCCGTTTTATGCTTCTGTTGCGTCTTCTCGGTTCTCTTCTTCTTTCTTTCGTTGCTGATACAGCTCTCTTTGTCAACGTCTTCGGAGGATTCCACGGCGAGGCAAGTGCCCAAGGACGAAGAGGTTTTATTCGAAGTAGAATCTGGCTCCTCCGATTGCCTCGAATTGGTCGTTACATCCGCGGGAGCTCGCACGTAGCTTTGAAGAAGATCATGATGATGCAGCGATGGATTTAAAATGTCCATGATCTTCGAGTCAATCGCATCCGATGCGTTCGCCGCTTCAGATGCAATTACCTCGGACATTCTTCCACTATTTCCACTTCCGTTAATCTTTGATCGTTGTTCCTTATACTACTTTCTGATCGGTCACCGATCGCCAGACGATTTTTCCGAACTAATTCTCTTTTTCTCTTTGCGCTGCTTTATAATAGCGTTTTAATTCATTTCTATATGATACGCGCGTTTAATTTTCCAACGAGAGAAGTGTTCTTGAAGTTCACCGATATTTCACAAGACTGGTTCGAAATGCGAGCTTCTTTCATGTGTCTCGCGTCTCGCGTGTGGGACGGACACGGACGTGTGGTTATCGACACCTTAGCCGGCGGCTTTGTTTCCTTAGAAACAGTCAACAATGCGGGCGAATTCGGCACGTGAGAAGATCTTTGATCGTACGTAACATGAACGAAGACTTTTACATTTTTGGTATATGTATTAAAGTCTCTTTGACTCGTCGATTCTACGTATACATATATTTTTCTTAACGATACGAAATCAAGGTAAAGGCACATTATTGTTCTGACTAGACTGCGGATTTTATGCATTTATCGGAAGAAAATGTAAAATTTCCAACGGCAAAGAGATTACAAGATATATATTATTTTCAACTGTATATAATTTCTAAAGGGTGAAATATATATATATATATATATATATATATATATATATATGTATATATATATATATATGTATATATTTTTTATAATCGGTGAACATTTTTTTTTTGCATATAGGTCCGCAGTCAGTTGTGACATAATTAAGTCACAATTTAAGTAAAAGTTATGCAAAACACAGTAATATCGGAAGATATATGTATTACATTTGTCTTATGCAAGCCACGCTAAAATTAACATTAAATTCTTTTTAATATGAAACCATTCAAATGCGTTGTTAAATAAAACCAAATAGACAAAACTTATAATTATATTGCTTACACCACGTTTTGATTACACGGCCCATGCACAGGTTGGTTGATATCTGGTGATGATATAACTGATCGTGAGAATAATAAATACGATGGAGAATATATTAAACAATCGTTGTAAATTAAAAGACTTCAATCTTCAAAACATAATCTTAGTCATAGAGCCTATGAATCATTTGGGAAATAAGAACAAATAGTATATATATAGTATATATGTATATTGTATATATATATATACCCAACGAAAAATTTGATATTTTGCACATACTAGATACTATACATATGCAATGCATACTACTTTCGTGAATAATAAGATGCTCAGCAACAGGTGGGAGAAAATACAGTAGATTCCAATTTCAACACTACGGTTATCGAGAAATTGTCAATATTTAAACTGCGATAATTTCGTTTAAAAAAATAGCACACCAATAAACCTACGACGTTCATTCTTTTTCTAGGACATTTTCGTATGATGAAGCAGATGAAAATCTGAAGACACTTTTTTTGTCGAAAATGCTCGAAATTGAATCGTCTGTAAAAACATTTTAAAAATTATATTAAATTCAGTAAAACTGAACGATAATTACTAGAAAGTAGAAGTCTCGATCAAAGTGTAAATATTGACGATTTCTCGGGAATGAGAAATTTAGTGCTCAAATACTTTTTGAATCCACTTTAGTATACATGCGTATACAAGGGTATTTTACATTTTTGTATTTTAATTTTATAGAATCGCATCATTTTGCGAAATTGTGCATTAAAAGCGGAGGAGTGTTTTCTAATGATTTACTGAAACTCTCCTAAATTATACAAAATGTTTCGAATTTAAAGAACTTACTTGATTGAGCATACACATTGCTTTATGATAATTCTCGTTTTTTACATGTGCCATTGCTTCGTTTACGTATAATTTCTTTTCCGAAAGAGCGAGACGTTTCACTCGCGATTTACTAGTAATATTACGACGATTTACCATGATGACTTGAACCCTATAATATATATACAATATGTTTCGTCGGATTTATTTAAATTTTGCATGTTCGTTATTTTTAAATAATTTCTACTACTGCATTATATTGCATAAAAAATATACATAAATCAATGAACGAATCTAAACCTAATTCAAATGTACAATTTGTTATAGCTGTTGCATGTGTGGGACGTTAAAAAATGCTTTTAACGATGTAAAATTGTTACTTTTTGTGATTTGTGGAAACTAAAGAATGCATTATACAAATATAACAGAGAAAAATTGGAATTTTACTACCAGTCTTTTTTTATGAAGATTGCGAAAGGTTATTAAAGTAAAAATTTTACTTTCTAATTCCTAATTTAAATTGATTTAATCTTAATAATTACACACTTACAAAAGTCAATAAATTATTGAAAGTATCTATTAAATGCGCCAATATATGAAAAAATCAATTTTTAAAAATGAGTTGTGACTAAACACTATATATATGTATATATATATATATATATATATATATATATATATATTATATGTTATATATATTATATGTATATACATATATATAGGTACTGATTTTTATTAATACTAAACATTTAACTGTTGACTCACCTATTAACTCAAGATTTATGGTGCAAAGCAATCCTCAGTTTTCGAATATTCCGTTTTCGTACGCATAACGCATCCTTACATTCGTGTAGTCACCAATTCACACATTTATGTGAGGGAATCACCGTCCCTATCAGATGCCATAACTTTCTTGTGCTATCTGTAATTCTTAACTTACGACCGGAACTTTTCTGTCTATACTTTTTGTCATGTCTCCCTACTCCTGGTAATCAGGACTAATCAATATGAAAGCGGTAACAGGGGACAAAGATAACGACATTCTTTCGTGACTTCTTTCTCCCTCGTTCGAGCCTAATAGAAATACCAATAAACAATTACAAGTACTTTCTTCCGTGGTAAGATTATATGGGCTCCGATAATAAATAAATATGCAACAATACTAAAAGAGATAGAAACGACGAAGGGTGAGTTTATAATTAATACTTCACTAACTGTACATTTCCTTAACTTTCAAACATTATATGAAGTGACATTGAATATATTTTGTAGAGGATATGCGTATATGAGAAAAATATATTTTGATATACAGTAAAAAACGATAACTTTTTTGATATTGGACCACACGATTTGAACTTTTGTGAGAAGTTAGAGCTATTATATAGTTTACTACATGACGCGAAAAGAAATTTTTTCAAAAATTGCAATTGGTCGGAATAGTAGAGAAAATACTAAAAGTTGCAAATGTACAACTTTTTTATGTGGGTCTATATTGAAAATTTAAAAACTATGTTTTGTAGATCTGTGTCAATTATATATGCATTGTAAAAGTTTCATCGAAATCGGTTAATGTGGGAAAGAACGACGTGAAAAATTGCAATTTCTACCATATCTTTAAACGTTATTTGTAGCTCATTGCAACGTTAACCGATTTTAATGAAATTTTCAGAATATGTTTAATTGATACAAATCTACGAAACGTATTTTCTACATTTTCAATATGAGCCAACATAAAAAAGTTGTAAAATATAATTTTTATCTGGTTTTGTATTTTCTCTGGAATTGCGACTATAATTGCAACTTTTTCAAAAATTCTTTTCACATTACGTAACAAAACCGATTGATCTAAATTCTCAAAACAATCCAAGTTGTATGATCGAATATTAAAAAAGTAGAGACGTACAAATCCATTTAAGAGGAGCGTATATAATAAATTAGAGATATTTTTCGATTGGTTAAAAAGTTTTCATTAGTTTGTATAATATTACTAAATGTTACATTTATACCACAGTACTAATGTACTCTGCTCGAACTTGATTCATATTAAATAAATAAACGAAATCTAAGCGATAACTAGAATTTAAGGCGGGAATTATAATAAAATTAGAACAAGAAATGCTACTTTTAAATGAAACAATAAGTTTTAATACAATATGAATTTTAAGTTAATAGGAATAAGCAATCTGTTACATCTTTATATCTTCAACTGATATTCACAATTTGATTTGTTTCTTAATACATATAATAACATATAATTATTTATATAAACATATTGGTTAATTACATATGTTCAGCGAGTGTTTGATCACTAAAGCAATGACGTTGCAATGGTAACGTGAATAAACATAATTATTAATGTGCGTTATCACGAATGTTCTATGAAATCAATATTTCATCAGTTCGCAATCTTCTGTCATTGCTTCAGTTTACAATTTGGATTTAGCGCCATTCTAAAATCGTATCGTGTGAGCCATCTATGTGTAATCTGATCAACTACACATTCAGATTAATTTATAATATATATGCAAATCTCTATATAATTAGAAACAGAGAGAAAACTTCGTCTCTATTGAATCGAATTCCTAATTGAAAATATATTTTCATGCAATAAAAAGGAATCTGTTTAGAATCTACATATAATATTAATTAATTAACCAACCGCCTGCCGGCTCGCCGCGCTGAACATGCCAACGAGCGTCGAGCTCGCGCTCTGATTGGTCCGTGTTTTTCGTTAATAACTCCTAAACAAAGCCGCGGACAACATTTTGCAAAAGGAAAATGGCGCTTGAAATGACCTCAAGAACCTCCCATTTCCGAGAGTTGAAGACATTTTGGGACACCCTGTATATATCACAGCTCCGAAGTAGTCCGAAGTGAAGCATTTGATGCGTAGTCGATGCATTAGCGGTACATTTGAAAAAGTAGATGCAAGTAAAACACATATTGTGAATAGGGATGGCATGCAAAATCACTAACCGTGATTTATCACAGTGATCGCGCAATCACGATCATGGTCGTGATTTGAACTTCATACACGCCGTGATCGTTAGAGTAAATTTACTCACTGTCATCCTAATTTCTTTTTTTAAACACATCACTTAGCTTGCATGAAAATATCTGCATTATAACGTTTTAAAATGATATCACGTTTTCTGTATATAACGTAAATTTCTCTCGACTTCGAAATCGTAATATTTATTTAGATAAGTTATATAACAGTGCAGACAATTTCTTTTGTGTTTATGTATGCATACGCATGCATAAAATTTTACAAAATACCATATATATATATAGGAAACGTAAATGATAGATTGAGAAACGTATTTTGTTTAGATGTGAAGAATTGAATTCCCTGTTATTTTGGAAGAAAGCAACAAAGTATTGACCTTGTTGCTTGACAAGGAAAGTAGATAACGTTTTGTCACCCATGTAAGCAGTAATTTTTGATTCGCATCAAATGTCAAATGTGTGGAAAAGTGTTCCGTTTCCAAGCGCGCATCATCACGCATCATGCGCATTAACGAAACGGAACGATATCAATGCGCGCATCACATTGATCACATTGAATGCGATTGAAACGGAACGGACCTGAACGGACCCTACTATAGCAGACTGACAATGAATGTCACAGATGCAAGCTCTGCGAAATGTAATGTAAATGTGATGCATAAAATAGAAATTTGTATAGTCAATTATTATTCGTTTGTTTTTATTGCTTACGTATAACCTGTATACAATAACAATACTTATTTATAACCTGTCAATTAATCCATTACTAATAAATAGCAATACAATGATCAGGCGTATACTTATTTATATTCTAATTGTCTTTTAGGTGAAACATTTGAAAGACATTAAAAAGATATACTTTGAATTCCATATAATGAAAAGCCTGTTCATATTTTTTCATGGGATACGTAAAAGAAAAGTTGTGATAACAAAAAAATGTAAGTTGTATATTTAAATGTAAAATGTATATTTTATTTATGTATTTATTTATTTTATAGGGAGGAATCTTCCGGGCAAACTACTATTGAGGACGTAACTAGTCCTGCTCCCTCTTCAATTTCTGTAAATGACGCTAAAAAAAAGTGTAACCTATCGTTTTCTTTTAATTTTGACTTCGACGATGTTAACAGCGATGTGTCCTCTGATTCTGAGACTGCAGACTTGCAAATTGATGTTTCCGAAGTTGATAATTATGAACCCCCCAATAAACATAAAAGAGATGCTGTCGAAGAAACTTCTTCGGTCATTAATGAAATGGAAGAAGAAATTGAAAGACAACTTGATGCTAAAGCAGCAAAAACTAACTTAACAGCAACAAATGTAAAAAACATCATAAAACATGTTATCACCAACGAACATGTAATGGCTATGGTTAAAAATCGTCTTCAGGACACAGAAGACGATATACTATTCGAACCTAAATTGACCAGAGCAAAAGCAAAGTATGTCATAGTGAAATACATTTTACATAAGTTTGATGACTTTGTGCAATAATGAATTTAATGCAAATATAACATTTTTCTGTAGAGAATTAGCAGCAGCACAAGTTAATATACCATGGCCAATTACACGAGTAAAAAAATCTACGTCAGAAGTACAAGTACTAATTGAAGAAGAGCTACCGGAAGATTCTTCCGACGAAGAGTATAATCCAGAACAAGATAAGCAAAGCGATGATGAGAGAGAAGTGGAAATATCTACAAATAGCGATGTAGATTCGCAATCCTCGACATCAGCAAATAATTGTGATTCAATATCAGTTGAACAACCTAAATCACCAAAAATTCAATACGATCCAGAAGGCATTTTTAAAATTCCAGGGTAATACAATTTATGCAATATATATATATTATTTTATTTCATTATGAGTAATACTTTTCAGTATTCCTCATATACCAACAGAAGAGGAAAATATTGGTCAAAGAACACGTTCAAAACTTTGTTTGAGTGAAACACCTTTGGAACAAATTGAACAAGCATTTATACCACCAGATATAACAACTGATATGTATGACTGGGACTGTGAGATTGATGAAGATTGGGACAATTTTTTAAAAGAGTTTACCCAACCATTAACTCAGGAGCCTGTAGTTGAGGATGATCCAGAAGCAGATCCAGAGTATAATATTTTAGAAGATGAAGAAACAGAATTTCGTATGTGTACTTAATATTTGTAGGCTTTTTAATTCATTCGGATTACTGAATATAGATTGTTTATGTGCAGTGGACAAAGAAGAATTGCGAGCTGATAAAGCTGTAAAAGTTACTCGTAAAGAATTAAATAATTTAATCGCAGAATTATTTGAATTTACTGATACATTTTCAAAGGAAGAACAGGAAATTTCAAAGAAAAGAAGATCTCCTGAAAATTTAAATTCAACTATTGAAAATAATTCTATGGTAAGGATCCTCGGTATGGAATCTCGTAACCATATTTACACATTTTTAAACAAAAAATTCAATTTTATCTTTCAGGCTTGCTCTGTAACAGATTTACTGCCCGTTTATAAAGAACCTGAGGTTCCCGAATTAATGAATGCTAACCAAAGACAATTATTAGCAGTTCAAATGTGTCAACATGTTCAATTAATGGTGCAACATTTTGCTACGACATATAGACATCCAGACCTACATTCTCAATCGAAAACCTGTAAAGAAAATCTAATGAGTATAAAGTTAGTTTGTTATTACACAATTTACAAATTATAAATACAGAATTAGCAATAACTGAAATTTTCTGTGGCATTTATATCAGGAATTTAAGTAACGGTCCTAATTCTGCATTTAATGCAGCAAATTTGACAGATGCTTTAAAACTGGTGTCTGATTGGGAAAACAAATTTTTGGATAATCAATTTTCCGAGGATTTTGAGAAGACTGTCTTGGACGAAAATACAGTGAACGAGATATATTCTTCAAACAGATGGAAATACGTACCAAAGTTTCATCCAGAATTAAAGAAATTGTTTATGGAGAGTAAAGCATTAATGTATCCACAACTTTTACCTGAATTACCTTTCAAGAGTAATTTAAATATACATATGCGTACCCCGTATCTGAAATCTGAAAATTCGTAAGTAGATATATATTCTTTTTTTAGTATATTTCAATTGATTAACGATTCTTTTTTTTTTTTGTTTAGTTTAATCGCACTGGGTCTTGAACAATTTCTTCCTTTTGTTGCAACAAAACCAAGAAAGTTCAAACATAAAAATCTTCAACTAATGGATGCATTGCAATTAATCATTCAATATTTATTACCATGTAAAGAACCCAATGAATTATATCGTCACGTTCGAAGACGTAGACGTGGAAAAGATGGCAATCCCATAAGGGTATGTACTGCACATGTTACTTAAATTAAAAGTACTGCAACAGAACTATTGGTCTTTCAGCATTTCTTTGAAAAAGGCTGTGCTCCTAGAACAATACATTATATACCACGAGAATGTGAACTTAAAGCACTAAAGGAACAACCAATAGAATCTTTACCTACAGAGTGGCAGAATTATCTTAACAATGTACGTTTATCTAAATTTATTTTAATATCTTAATCTAAATACATCTAAATATGATATATTTAATATACAATATATTTAGACATGATCTGAAAAATTTTGAAAATTAGATGTTAATTAATTTATTTGAACATTTTAAATTGTTCATAGACAAAACAGAAAATTGATGCGTTAAAGAGAAAACACATATTGAACTCGTATAATGATCTCATGAAGAAAGATGACTGTATAAATGGAATTATTAAAACTTATACAACCGTTCCCAACATTCATCCCTTACGAAATCCTATTGTAAACATGTTTCCAAGGATATTACCTACACCATCGAAAAAGGAGAATCCAAATAAGCAAACAACAAAAAATACTTCATACTTGAATGAAAAGGTTAATTCTGAAAATTCAGCAGAAGCATCTAGCAATGAGTCGAATACAGGAACGTGTAATTCTGGTATAGTAAATACAGAACGGACATCGCAACGCATTGACCCATTGAAAAGTGAAATGCACGCAGAAGGGAAAGAAAAATCGTTGGGAAAAAATGAAGAAGAAGAAGAAGACAATCAAAACGATGAAATTACAATTTCAACTACATCAAAGCATTCCAAGTTTTCTAAAAAGTCTTCTGGAGTAGTACAAGAATTGCCGCAATTAAGAAGGACTACACCTAGATTAGCAAAGACAAGGAGCGCTCAAAACATGAAGTTGATGGCTCAAGTTCTAGGACCGAAAGGATTATCTTCCAGTTGCAATACTTTAAAATCTAGAGAAAAGAGTGATATGGATAAAAATTTTGAGAAAACAAAATCCTTACCAAAACTTGTAAGTAAAGCTAACAATATATACAGAGGTAGAGTTCGTATTCAATTGACTACTTTATATATCTTGCATTATTGTTGCCCTAAAAAAATAATTTCTAAACTAAGAAAGACAAATATAATGATATAAAAATAATAAAACAAAAATACATAATATTGTCTTTCTATATGTATAAATTAATAAATTCCTTAATTTGTGATACGGAACAATTTATTTTTTGTCTTTCTATTAAATAGTTTATTATAACGGGAGTAGTCTAGATACATTTTACGTTTATGTCCTTCTTTCTGTGCATGAAAATCATATTATGCGACATGAGTGAAATCATTTTTTCAAGACAAACTTATGAGCTTGAATTAAAAATATAAAAAACATATCATATGATAAAGTTCATACTTTTAATTCGTTTTTAATTTGTTTCGTATACTAGGATAACGAAGATGAAATAGCAGAACTAATGTTAGCAAGCACAACTATTAAAAAGGATTCAATTAGTAGAAAGAAAGCTAAAGAAGCTAGAGAAATAGAAAATATTAAAAGGCTTTTAGAATCTGAAAGTCCGCTAAACGAAGAAGAAAGGGGATCAAGTATGTTCCAATTAATTATCTTAATAATCTTATTAAATCACTTAATTATTCAAACTGAATTAAACATTTTTGTTTCTTGTTACACAGAATTTGCAGCATCATATCTTCAAAAGTTGCATTTAACATTGGAGTCCACTAGTCCTGATGTATTTCGATCTGTTGTAAAATTATACTTAGATTATTATGAGAAATTAGATAGCATTAATCAGTTGGAGAGCGAATTATCCTTTCCTAACGAGTCTGGAGCTCCGCAAAATGAAAAAATTATTGAACAAACAGCAAAGGATAAAGATGCTATAGCTATGAATTTATACCAGGATGTGTGCGAGAAGTTACACGCATATCCTGAACTTTGTACAGACTTTTTGTTATTTTTGAAACCACATCAAGCAGCGATAATGGATAAATCAGTTGAATATATAATGCTTCAAAAAATGAGTGAATTTATTAACGTCGCACAAATATTTTTCACCAAACAACCCTCTCGAATAGCAAAAATGATGCAAGCTATTACGCAACTTTCATCTGATCCTCAGACAACATTAGAGCATGTTCATTCGATTATGGCACCTATACTTAAGGGACACCCATTAGTCATGGATTTATTTTTACAAGTATTACCTACCGCTAAACCACCTGAAAGGTAATATTTACAAAATATATACACACACGCACACACACACACACACGAATTAATATTAAACACAAGGTATTTTCCCAATACATTATATGTGTATATCTTCTTCTACAGTTTATTTGCGTCGCACATGTTTGAAAATTTTACATGTCCTGTGGGACCACATGATAAGAACAAAGTGTATACTGAAGACGCACCAGAATTATATGAAAATATTGATCTGCCACTATCAGGTACCCAAGAAGATCCTTACGGTGGAGAAAATTGCAGATGCAACTGTCACAATGAAGACGATTCTATTTGTAAAAGTATTTCTGAGCATTGTGTCTCTTGTGGAACGAGGGTAAAGAATTTTTATTATTTTTTAGCCACTTTTATTAACTACACATTGCAGTAGAACGGATAAAACAATACAAAATTCTTTCCACAGTTTCTGAATGGAAAGATTTATCTTCAAACATCTGAAGGCCTAAGACCTGCTAAAATTATTTTCCCTGGTGCTGATGAAGAAAAATTAGAAAATATAGCTCGCGTATCATTAAAAACAGCAGATAAATTTGGTTCCCCCATTCCATCCAGATCACGGAGAAAATCGTCAAAGAACGAGTCTAATTCTGACGAACAATATCAGAAACCTTGTATGTCAAAAATTTCGCCTGTTAAAGATAATGAGGAGATAGGAAAAGTAATGGTAAAACCTAAAAGAAATATAAAATCTCCATCAAAAACAGATAAAAAAAGAGGTTTGAAAAGGTTGGAAAATACAGACCAAATGGACGTAAATGCGAAACGAGCACGAATAACACAGTATAAAGGCAAAAAAGAGAAAAAAATCGATAAACAACAAACAAAATTGGAATGTGTAGATTCACATATTAATCATGAAAAATTGGACGAAGCATCTACCACGAATACTGTTATAGAAATAAAAAAGAAAGTTGTATCAGATGGAGAAAGCGAAATATCAAATGATAACGCAAACAAAACAGATTCATCTGATGATGTTAAAATCTTGAACACAAATGTAAATATTAAACTGTGGACACGACAAGAAGATATGATTCTTCTACAAGCTATTAAAAAAGAATATTCCGATAACTCACTCGATACGGTCAGTAAAACATTGGATCGTACAATTGAACAAGTAAGTTTTCATGTTATTTTTGTTGTCTATTTCAAATATAGACTGTATAATTACTATAACTCTGATCCAGGTTAAAGAAAGATGTGAAACACTTTTGGGATTATTACAAAAAATGATGTAACTGTATAGTTCACAAGAAATGCATTTTCTTGAGCATATTGTTCTACATACTGGGTAAATGCAGGTAAATGAATTTCCTCTCATATAGAATATTTGGTTAAAATGCATTTACATAATAATATATTGTAATATATAAATTAATTTTATAAACTTCTACAGACTGCTTTGATATATTGAAGCTGGAATTTTAATTATAGAATTGAAATAAAAATGTGAATTAAATTGTATTAAAAAATAAGATTACATAATAAATATTATTGTTTACTACTTGATGCATCATTATAATTATGAACAATCAAAATAATTATTATAGTATAAAAATATATTTGTGCTCTAATACCATAAAAAAGTGTTAAATTTTTAAACTATACATTATAGAACTTTATGTATACTATATTATTGTGTCATATAGTATGTATTGTACATATTTTTAGTTTTTTTCTGAGAATTGATTTGAATTAATTATATTTTTTAACACAGTAACGGTTATACTAAATAATATTTACATTTATGATTTGCTTTAATTTTTTTATGTACTCAAATAATAATTTTAATGAGTAGTTGATCTTATTTATATGAATTTTGTAATGTAATTGAATACAGCGACCCACACTGTAACATATATTCAGAATTTTCCCATACACATAAATTCATATAAAAGTAAAATGTTTGTCAAGTACATACTGTACTTTTAAATAAAATAAAATATATGTAAACTTTCAGACTTCAGTCTTACTTACGAGATTTATATTGGAAGACTACTTTTCATAACTACTGTTATGACATAGCTCCTTGTTACACAGAGCCCCTTAATTACGAGTTACTGTATTTGAATTTAATCAATTAATTATGTTAAATAGATTATATATTTGTTCCGAACAGATAAAATCATTTTTAAGCTTTTACAAAAAGAAAATTTAATTTTACGAGAATTTACACCCACAACTTATTTTATACATATAGTAATGTTGTTACTCATTGATTACTTACTGAAATAATTAACTTTCATGCAGAATACTGAGTAGAGTTTTGATTACGAGATAATTCATTTAATACATTATACAAAGTACAAATAGTTCATTATTTATTTTTATAGTGACTTTTATGTACACAAACAATCTTCAACAATGAAAATTTCATAAAAATTACGCAACAGAAATATTTCTGTATTACGTTTTCGCAATTATTATGAAATTTCATACTTGTTACGTCTCTTACATACTTTTATATGTATCTTAATGACAAAAACAAACATGTTAAATGAAACTTGAAAGAAGTATAGCTACCCTGGAATGAATTAAGCCAAATCGAATGCATCTGTGTTCAAGAGACAAAAGAGTAAGACGTAGATTTTCAACCTTCTGTTTCAATTAATCATAGCGAAGCATAAGATTTCATACACTCTCACAGATACGATTGAGTATAGTATAGTGTGTAACATGATATATAACTAACACAAAACTTTTTATTGATGAGACACATGGGTGTAAACTATGTATGCTTTGGAAAAATTATCTCTACCTTCCACTAATATTACAATTATTAATAATGCTGTGCTACAGATCATATTGACAGCGTTAGACTCTAAATTTTATGCATTTATACCAAAACTGACCAAGTCGAATCAATTCATACTATCAATTAGCCACACCTCATGAAACCAGTTGTAATGTAAACTGTTGGGATAATTTTTATAAAGGAACACAGTTTACACTTATATTTATGACTAACATTGCATGAACATTTTATCATTTGGATTATCTATCGATCATGTCTTCCTTATTCGACCCAGTTTTCTCTTTAGGGTCAATTCATTGCAGGAAACCTATACAAAAATATTCCTTGTTTTCGAAAATGTAAGAAAATGACACAGCACGCTACCATAGCATGTGTACACTTTATAAATTATTTTATCACAACATGGAACGTCGTTGCAATTAATCGATCATTCTTTGATCACATTTGATATTTATGTATAGTATATTGTAAGCAAACGTACAAACTATATGTAAGTGTATTCACGTATGTGTGTTTTATGTTTGTGTGTTGTGTGCGCGCGCGCGTGTGTATATTCTGCAAATATTAGAATTTCATTTTGTAAAGTCTTCTGCACATATAAAAAAATAATAAATTTTAGAGTACTTCCATACTATCTATATCGATACCAATATCAAGGAAATCTTCTTCGTAGTCTTGAACATGCCTTTGTACAAGTGAATGTTCAGAATGGTCTGGATCATCTGTTACAGGACTGGGTGGTGGATTAGTCACTGTACGATCAGAATCCATAGGCATCCTGTCCATGCCTTCGCCACGTCTTAATCTTGCTTCTTCAGCTATTTCTTTCGTAGAAAGTTCTGCCTTTGTTAAAAGAGCGGGCAGATCCTTTTCAGAACCATCTATATGAAAAGTATTTTTGTTATAACAAGTTTTTTTAGAAATAATAATCGTAAAGACGAAACAATACTTGCTTTCTAAACATTTAATTAATTCTTGTGCCTTTTGTCTCCTAGCACTGGCATCAGCCTTTTTTTGATCAGCAACTTCCTTTTTTTTGTAGTAAAAGATTTCTCTTATTTTTTCCTGTGGAATATGCTTATCACTTTTTACTAGCCATAAATAAACTCCACCTGCAGTTCTTCTTCGAGATCTATTTATTGTTAACAATCCACCTCCTTCTTCAATTTTTCTCGTTTTTTGGAAAAAATCGATAGCTTTCTCTTTACCAATTACTTCCACGATTCTGTCTATGAACAATACATATATTTCAATTATTTGAACTGTATATATAAAACTATAGATTTAACTGAGCTTACTTATGCGTTTAAATGTAACATGTTTCTTACTTATAAGAGAATTCTGCCTCTCATTAAGTTTCTCCGCAATATCAGTAGCCACATCTGTATCAGTGGAATCAATTGTTGTACTTAAATCTGGTACATTTCGTCCTTTTTGATTATCCACATCCATTGCATTGCGTCTCTTCCCCAATCTTAGTTTAACATTACTTCTGTCTGAATTTGTTCTTTTATTTGTCAATCTCTTTTCAGTTTCTTTCTCATCTTCTGAACTATTGTTGTTATGTTGTTCCATATTCCAGCTACCATTTACAGAGTAATGGTATGGAACATTATAATTTTCGACATTACGCTCTTGGTAGTGCTTCTTTGTCACACCGCATAATACTAAATCCTCTGTCAGAGAATCCTCTTGCACTTGAGTGCACCAAATTCTATACTTATTATTTTTGTTTTCCCAGTCTTTTGCCGAATACCTTGATCGTTTTAATTTTAGCTTGGGTTTTTTACTCCTGACATGTCTAGAATCTGAATCAGAGTCACTTTCAGAATCTATAGAATCATCGGATTCGTCATTGTAGCGTATCTTTGGGGGTTCCTCTTTATTTGAGGCTGCAGGAGGTCTTTTTAAAACTTTATATGTTTCAATATCACTTGCCTAAATCAAAATATATTACAATAGTTAACAAGTACATTTCGTTGTAAAAGATAGGCTGAACTTCGGAACCCCCCCCCCCCCCCTGTCCTTTTGAAACAGCATAAACGTCATTCTATTCGTTTTGACATGCTGAACATGAAATGTACTTGTCATTTTTGGCGCAAATGAATAGTTTTTGAGATATTCGTGAAAAACTGCAGCTACTACACATTCAATTTTGTGTATACGTGCATATCCGTGATGTGTGTATGCGTGAACATGATGCGACCGTTCGTCAACAATTTCTACAGATATATCACTACGATTATAGAACGATCTAATATACCGCGTGAACTTTTTAAAACATATGATGATGAAGAATGAGTACATATTACGACAATACTACACACACCTAGTTCAGCCCCGAAGTCTTACTCCGAAAAGTTTATTTTAAGAGCGAACGGAAACGACTGTAGTCTGGGTTAGGTTTGGCTAGATAACTGAAGTTGTTAATCTGGGCTAAACTTCCGAAGTCGTTCATGCTCAGAATTGAATGAAATTTCTGTCATCCAGAATTTGAACTAGTAATGGAAAAATCATGCGAATAGAATGAGTTGTGATTAGGTCGCGGAGGGGGCGGAGAGGGCCGGCCGTCAGGCCGGCCCGACCACGATTACGAAAATCCAGGAGTAGTCTTTCAAAATAGAAAGCTCACCTTATACATATATCACCAGAGAGAGACCCTTTTTTTCTTCAACAAAATACAATTGGCTTTTCCGCTTAAGTAAGCAATTTTTGGTAAATTTTGAAGCTTTACATCATTATGTTTCATTATATTATCGCATTTGATAGTGAAATAAATTGGTATTGGTCTCAGTTGATTTTATATTGTTTAATGTGAGAACCTTCTTCTCGGTAACATTGGGTAGGTGTGTGTGGTATTGTCGTAATATGTACTCACTCATCATCATATGTTTTAAAAAGTTCACGCGGTATATAGATCGTTCGACGATCATAGTGATATATCTGTAAAAACAGTGGACGAGCGGTGCATCATGCTCACCCATACGCACAGAACGGACGTGCACATATATACAAAATTCAATGTATGGTAACTGCAGTTTTTCACGAATATCTCGAAAACTATTCATTTGCGCCAAAAATGACAATTACATTTTGTGTTCAGCATGTCAAAACGAATAGAATGACGTATGTCACGTGTCGAAAGGGGGGGGGGGGTTCGAAGTCTTACCAAAAGATATTTTATTTGATGGGTTGCGAGCAGAATTTATAATTATATTAACTTAAGGTACGTGAAAATAATTTCAATTTATGTTTGAACTTGAACGTTTCAGTTTAATTTCATCTTGACTGAAAGAGGTTAGATTCTTGTCATATTATAGAATTATGATATAACCGACCTCATCATCGATAACTTCGCCGTCCTCGAGATCTAAAGGTTCCGCATCCATGGTTTTCTTTCCCAAAACTGACAATTTCTCCAAAGAAGAAATATCAACCAAATAGAATAACAGTTATTGAACAACTTCCACTATTTAAGTTTGTTCGGCCTACACTGGCCTCAACTGGCCTACACCTACTACCTCTTAATGTTGGTTTTATCCACAACACAGAGACAGAGAACTCTTACAGAAATGAAACTTTGATGTGTTTCTAATGTTTCTCAACAACCAATTTTGAATGCGCTTGCGTACGAAAATAGTGTTTCTTGAATATAGCTGTGTATAATTGTAAGACTATGACCATAGAAGGTTTTTATAGAGGTGGGACTCCAATCTTTTTTAACAACCAATTTTCAGTAGGCAATGGGCATACACTGGCGATATTCAATATAGCAGGCTATATACATACATCAATACATATATATATATATAGCGAGCCTACGGCCTACGGGAATTATTGGTTTTGCAGTCCGACGCTAACGGATTTCGGTTCAGCCAACGGCAACGCCACGCTCAACAAGACTTGTTCCGAACCGAAATCCGTTCGTCATAGCCACGCTCTAATTGGTCCTTGTTTTTCGTTAATAACTCGATAACAAAGCGTTTCGGGGCGAATTGGCAAAGGAAAAAGATGCTTCGAATCACCTCAGGAATCACCCCTTTCAGTTTCCCCAAACTTTCTGGAACACCCTGTATATGTAAGTGTGTCAGGCTCATAGATATATGTCATTATATGTACATTTGTACATGGTCAGGCTCATCATCATACAATGTCATACATCAAGGCCTTACACCATATATACCTATAGACTCGGCATAGGTCATGGATATAGGAATATATATATATATATATATATAGATCAAGGCACACAATTTCGGGATACATTGTGTTTCAATGGTTTCGACCTTAGACCATATATGGCATGGTCTAAGGTTTCGACGGGAGTTTCGTCTCTTGTATATATAGTACTCTGTGGTAGAGAATATGCTACTTTTTAGGACTATATATATATATACTTTTATATACTAACTAATGCCAGAGAGTAGATTCTGCTAATGCTACTATATATATAGTGCAGCTACAAAATAATGCTGCGAGTGCTGCAACACTCGAGCGATAATTTATGTTAAAGTGTTTTTCTAACTGTAATAAGTCAGAATTAGTTTGATTTTCTTTCAATTAGATGTATCATATTCATTAAATAATACACTGCGGTTTGGAATTGTTAATTTGCAGACAATTTTGTAGATTGTTATATAAGAATGATTTGTATGCATGGTTTACGGTGGTACAGAAAATGTCTTCAATTAACGTTACCTTCTTATTTTCAAAAGGGTAATATAAAGTAATTTATTATTTGATGTAACATAAACATAGAACTATTAATAATCATTATTATTTTAAGAAAACTTTCATTGTTTCGTGGATTATGTACCGTGGAAACAGTTAACTTTTGTTTTATCTCTTTATTGTATTTTTTATATAAAATGTCGATAGATTTAATTTTTAATTATATAAAATTCTTATTTTAAGTTTTTTTTTTAACAGCCAATGCGTCTACATTAAATGCTGTCAACAATGATTCGAAAAATCATATTGTTTGGCTGGATATGGAAGTACGGTGGTATTATCGATATAATTTGATATGTGCATATTCTATATTTACAATGTATATTTCATTATCATTACTTCATTTAATGCCTTAGATGACTGGACTTGATGTTGAGACATCTCATATAATGGAAGTTGCTTGCATAGTTACGGATAAAAATTTAAATTTTATAGGCAATGAATTAAATATAGTTATACATCAACCAGATGATGTATTAGATCATATGAATGATTGGTGCCGGACTCACCATAAAAAGGTAAATGTATTTTGAGATTTTATTAAATACTGGAAAAATGGACAAATAATATTTCTTTTTGAATTAGTTAAATTATTTTGATTTTTAGACAGGTTTAACTGATGAGTCACGTTTAAGTAAAATTTCTGTACGAGAAGCTGAAAAAATTGTATTGAATCATTTACAAAAACATGTAGAAATAGGATCATGTCCACTTGCAGGCAGTTCTGTTTACATGGATCGCATGTTTCTGTATAAATATATGCCATCGGTTAATAATTACTTGCATTATAGGCTTATAGATACCTCTACTATCAAAGAATTAATTATGTAAGTATTATATAGAAGAATCATTTAGAAATGCAGTACACCATTAACCATTTTTCTATTTTAGAAGGTGGAATTTGGATATCCCTGCGTTTACAAAGAGTGCTGAACATAGAGCATTATCTGATATAAAAGAAAGCATAAAAGAACTAGAACATTATAGAAAAAATTTATTTCATTTATAGTCATTGTACAGCATATATAGTTGTTATACTTGTACATTTATTATTAAATTGGTTTAAACGTTTCAAGTATTATAGTAACTAATAAAATTCTCCAACATATCTCTTAACAAATATGTTATTGAATCGATATAATTTTTTAAGTACTACATTTTAAGTTAATATTAATAGTGATCGATCTTTTACATCTTTACATCTTCAACTGCTATTTACATGTGTGTTTGTTTCTTAAATCTCCAATCCTAATTGAGATATTACATAATTATATTTATATAAACTAATATAATTGGTTAATTACAATGATTTTGCGATGCTAACACGAATAAACGTAATTATTAATATTTTTTGTCATCATGAGTGTTCTATTGCTTCGGTTTACAATTTGGATTTTGCGCTATTGTAAAATCAGATTGTGCGAGCCATCTATGTGTGATATTATGAACTATACGTTAAGATTAGTTTATATTTACAATATACAGTATACAGGATCGGATGTCCGAAAAATGTTGGACTCCCTTGACAGATGTGATTCCTGAGGTCATTTCAAGTAATTTTTTCCTTCGCTTGAAAATGTTCTTCGCGGCTTATTCACAAAAAAACACGGACCAATCGAAACGCTGCTATTGTGTATAGCCGTGTTTTTCGTTAATAAAAGCTGATAAAAGCCGCGGAGGACATTCTCGCAAAGGAAAAAATCACTTGAAATGACCTCCGGAATCGTCCCTTTCAAGGGAGTACAACATTCTTGAGATATTCTGTATACACATAGCCAGCCTGGATAGGTTTGTCTGAATTGAAAAATTCTCTTATATGTTGGAAAATATTTTAAACTTTATTTATAAGCTTTAGGAAGATGTTCTTTTTGAACATGTAAAATAGAAGACAAGATCTTCTATATAAGTATATACTATACATTTTTTCTTAATTTCTTCGTCCGGCTTTATATTAAATGATATTTATAATTTAAATTTCCCTCTCACCTCTATTGGCAATACTGTGTTAATTATAGCTCTGTCGTAGCCAAGTTCGCACGGTCGCGCAATATTATATATGTAATTCTGATGGTATTGTGACGAATTATTTGTGCATGTATGTATGCTTTATTAGTGTGAGAAATTTAACGTCAGTGTGTGTATGCATCTCCCGCGCAAAAACGTTAAAAGTTTAACGTTCGTCAAATTTATTTTTTTTTTCAACAGTAGATAATATTTCGACGTCTGAATGTACACTGATAAAAAGTTATGGGTACAATAGAAGTCACATTTCCAGTTGGTGGACAACCAGGAAAGATTTTAAAATGGAGGGTTCGAATGGATACAATGGTTTCAGCGGGCAGAGTGTTGTTTTTATATCAAAATATTACTCCAGGAACCGATGATGTCAAGGGTCCTGAGAAAAAGTATCGGGCCACTCGATTTGGCCGCGTCACAAAATTGTTGGCAAGGGAAGGAGATATCATTCAGCCTGGGTATATATTCTTCTTAACCTTACTTTTACACGATTTGTTAATTTAAGAGCATAACGTAAATAGTCCTTTCATAGAAACTTTTTAAATACTATCGTGAATGAAGTAGACCTAGTAAACACAGTTTTCCACAAAACGAAGAATCGATTAAAAATTATTTTTTCTAATGAGAATATTTCTATCACTCTTTATCTTTATACATAGATATGTAATTTGTTTCAAAATTTGCATAAGTGATTAGTATTTCAGGGAAGTGATAATGATATTAGAAGGATGTCGACATCCTACTGTAATGAAGGATTTATGTGCTGAATGTGGTGTAGATTTAAGGGTTGAAGGAGTTGGTAAAGAAAGTGAGAATATACAAATATCTCAAGCGAGCGTACCGATGGTACACAGTGTACCAGAATTAAAAGTATGCCCAGAATTGGCAGAAAAAATCGGAAAAGAAGATGAACAACGTCTTTTAAATGATCGCAAGTTAGCTTTGCTTGTTGATCTTGATCAAACAATTGTTCATACAACAAACGATAATGTTCCTCCTAATATGAAGGTACATTTAACTATATATGTATTATAAAAGGTGATTGAATTGGTATTATTAATTTTTATGTTTAAGGATGTTTATCATTATCAACTTTATGGACCAAACTCTCCGTGGTATCATACCCGTTTAAGGCCTAATACCAGACATTTTCTTTCTGAGATGAGCCGTTTATATGAATTGCATATATGTACATTTGGTGCGAGAAATTATGCTCATACTGTAGCAGGATTACTAGACAAAGATGGAACTTTATTCTCTCATAGGATACTTTCAAGGGACGAATGTTTCGATCCTGCATCAAAAACAGCTAACCTGAAGTATTTAGATACTTGTAAAAATAATATCCATCGGTTCGATTAATGGATACGGTTGTATCTAATTCCAGTTAACTTTTTACAGAGCTTTATTTCCTTGCGGAGATGATCTAGTATGCATTATTGATGATAGAGAGGATGTGTGGCAAGGGTGTGGTAATTTGGTACAAGTAAAACCTTATCATTTTTTTCGACACACTGGTGACATACACGCGCCACCAGGTTTAGAAAAAACTGATGCTCCAGTTTTACCTGAATTGCAAAATACAAATGAACTTTGTACAGAAGAAAATCAAAATGAGACCAACGAAAATGGCGCATCTGAATTAGCGGTACAAATTTCTGTAGATAATAGTTATGAAAAGGAAACGCATCAAAAGATTGAGGATAAAGAAAACATTTGTGAATCTGAAGCAAAGAATGAAGAGATTACCAAAGACAACTCGAAGGACGCCATTAATGAAAATTCTAATACAGAAATTGAAAACGAAGACAGTAAAATATCGCAACAAAACGATGAGAATGAAGGCAATAAAACGCCAATAGAAAAAGATGACAATAAAGAAATTAAAAAAGACGAAAAAGATGAAGATGGAGATGAAGATGAAGATGATGATAAAGACAATAAAACACCGGGAGAAGAAGAGAAGAAAGACAATAAAATATTCAAAGAAGAAGAAAGCATGACATCGATAGAAACAGGACAAGATATGCAAAAGAAAGACGCAAAGTCTACAGAAAATAATGTCATAGACGAAGATGACGATGATTATTTGTTATATTTGGAAGATATTCTTCGAAGGATTCATACTGAATTTTATGTTAATTATGATAAAGAAAATGGGCGCAAGTCATTGAGAGATATCATTCCACGAGTACGAGCGCAAGTGTTGAAAGGAGTACATTTAACTTTCAGTGGATTAATACCTACTAATCAAAAGCTCCAACAAAGTCGAGCATATAAAGTTGCCAGAGCATTTGGGGCAGAAGTAGCACAAGTAATTTACAACTTTTATCTTCGTATCGCTATGTACATATACTATTTTTGTCTATTTTAATTAATCATTATGTATTAGGACTTGACAGATAAAACGACACATTTAGTAGCAATTAGACCTGGCACTGCTAAAGTCAATACAGCTAAGAAAAATGGAAGTATCAAAATTGTAAACCCAGATTGGCTTTGGACTTGTGCAGAACGCTGGGAACATGTTGATGAACGTCTATTTCCACTTACTATAAAGGTATAGGTACTATAAAAGCAATGCAATGATTGTAGTATAATCCACAGGAAGTAATAAATTTACTCTGACTTAAAGTAATTATATATATTTAGGCTCGAGCATCTAGGATACCGCCTCCACATTGTAGTAGTCCAGAACGCATAGAAGAAGAAGAAAGGAAAATGGAAAATAGTTTTGCCGATAGTATTAATCCCCTAATGTCGTTTACACCAGAGGAGATAGAAATTATGGGCAAAGAAGTTGAAGAGGATATGGATGATCAAGAAATGGAACCACCTGTTTTCGATATTGAAGATGAAGATGGTGCAGAGGAGTGCGATATAGAAGCACGACAAAAGGGCTCAGATTCAGAAGATTCTATGCATAGTGAACGTAGGAGTACTTTGTATTTTTATTTTAGTTAATATAAAGGATACAAGATAGTAATTTTATCACTGCTTAATAGGAAACTATGCGAGTGAACCTTTGAGAAAGAGAACGAAAATTTCTCATAGAAGTAGTGAAGATGATTCGTCAAGCGGTAAAGAAGATACTATGGATGATGATGAGGACGACGACGATGACCCTGTAATGCGTTTCAGAAGAGGTGAAGACTTACCCGACGATTTAGATTTAGGTGATAATTCTCAGGACTCGATTGAAGATCTTGAAATAATGGACAATGAAGATGATCGAGAATGGAACGCCATGGGAGCTGCCCTCGAAAGAGAATTTCTTTCTGAATGATTTGTTTATTTATAAACTAATGAAGTCATCATATTATTTGTAAATTTAAAACCGATAAATTTTAGCAATAATAGTTACTGATTATATTTAATACAATTAACATATTTGTAGAACTCTTCGATTGGATAATTTAATGCTATTTCACAAAGAGTATAAAAAAAAAAAGTAATGTACGAGAAAAATAAGGAAAAATACAAAGAAACTGTTTGTATTTAATTATTAAACTGAAAATATATGCACAAGAATCGTACATAGAGGGATAATACTAATGTACTTCTCATTGATGATCACGTTAATATTGTTGCCCTTCTTGCTCTTTGCAAGCAAACTAATTTATATGGAAACGATTAAATATTTCTGTAAAATCATTTTGCTTTGGAATGTAGTAAACAAAGTAAACATATATCTAACTCCAAAACACACTCTTTTCTACAAAAACTTTTTATACTTACATCACAATATGTACTATGGAATAAAATAAAATAAAATATAATTATCTTTCTTAACATGTAACTTTTGTTTATTGATCGCTAAAATCAATGCAAATGAATTAGAGTGGATTCACTTTATATGGGTCCTCATCATTTGGATCATCGTTATATTTAACGAAAATCTTTTTGTTTGAGAAGTCTCTTGTGCCTTCCATTGACCCTCTTTGCGGTGCTTCATCATATTCAAACGCAGAATCTAATTTTCCAAATAATTTGGCATCTTCATCTATTTCAGCTCTATATTTTCACAAACATTGAAAGAAGAATTAATACCATAATGTATTTTCAGCAAGTTAGAAATGATACATTGACTTTAAAAATAATATAGTATACCTATATTTTCCAGCAACTACTTTTTTACCGGTTATGGGATCTGTGACATCGCCCAATGGATAAACCACTTCAACAACCTACAAATAAAACAATAAAGTACCAAGTTGATAAATAGCATGTAAACAGTAATTGTTAATTATATTTTTGAATGGATATACAAAACATACCTTATGACCAATAAGACGTGTCAATTTTTCTGGTAAGTTTTGTATTAATACTGTGTCGCCAGTTTTGCAAAGTTTATTAGGATCGGTGGCGTAAATAAATTCGTGTGCTGCAAAGTACTGTAATGCGAGGAAGAGTTACATAACCTCAAATCTAGGTCCATGAAAATACTTTTCAAGTTTACGTACCATTGAAAGATGACTATCGAATTCCAGTTTATGTACTCGTATTTTTGCTGCATTTTGTTTAGTTGTTGGTACACATACCCCCAACAAATAAGTCAGGACTCCTTTGGTTACATTCTTCTTTGCCATCTCCAGACGTTTCCAGTGCCTTCGTAAATCTGTCGCGCGTCGCGCGTGATATGTACGTATATATATATATATACGTATATATATATATATATATATATTTGTTCCCTTTACAATATAATTATTTGATTTCTTATCACGCTCTCATCCACTCACTCTCATCCTTCCATGCTTCCATCCTTTTTCCCTTTTCTCCCCTCATTCACACTCTCCCACCCATCTGCTCTTTCTCTCTTTATCTAACTTTGCCATCCACCCCTCTCCCTCCCCGTCTTCAGCTAATATCTTTTTTAATTTCCCCTGTATCCCTTCCTCTATTCCCTCTTCTTTCCTGCATCTCTCCCGTCACGCGTGATATGTACCTACATGTGCATATGTATATGATAAGACTTTCATTGGGTTAGTTGCATGGCTTACCTTTACTTGACATCACGTAAGAAGGTACCTACCTATATTGAAAATATGACACCAACGGAACTCGTTCATTGGCTAATCCCCTACTCGCACTCCTACTACTGCGCACCTCTTCTGCGTCACCACGCTATACTGTATGGTCGTAGCATTCAGGAAAATATTGAGATTTTTATTCATCTTTTTTATTTATTTATTTATTTACTTATTTAGATAGTTATTTAATTAGTCCTTTATTCAGTTTTTTGTTGACGTACAAATGTCAAACCGGTTTGAGAGGTTAAGATCATACAAATTAGAAATTATTTGTCTCCTTGTATATGAATATTCATGACGTTACGGGTGATCAAGTGGGGTTGCAGAGACTTTACAACAAGGCTGACGCACAACGGATGCGCGAACAGGTATGGTATGCTATATATGGTATATACCTTTTTACGTGATGTCAAGTATATATAGTTAGACCATGGTTAGACCCTTAGACCATATATTTATATGGTCTAAGGTTAGACCATATACAGTATTTTATCGATAAATGTCCCCAGTTTCTGGCGTATAATTGTGCTAGAACTATCCCCACTCCTGCGGGGTATGCCCCCGTGAGGGGCCACAATACGCCGAGAAGTGTAACATAATACGGGTCGGGTATATCGGTGTGAGACCAGAAGACCACTACTAATCCAATAACAAAACTTCTTTATTTTTTATTATTTTTTGATGGAACTTTCACCAACATATTCGGATTCGTGACATTTTTCTAATGAAAATGATACCAAATATGATATAATTCCGATATTTGCTTGTGTAATGGACGATGAAAGTTTGGGCGCCAACAAGGAACGACAACGTATGGGAAAGAAAGAGACACGGAGAATCGCGGTCTCCGGCACAGTTCAAAGGCCTGCGTGTCCTCACAATGTAATGCCAATAAAAATCTTTTTTTATTATTACTTATTTTTTATGGGACTTTCACCAATATATTTGTGGCATTTTTCTGATTAAAATGATACCAAACACGATATAATTCGGATCATATACAGGTATATGGTCATATACAAGTCAGGTTCATCGGTGAGGCAATAGTAATGCAATGACGACACTTTCACATTTTTAATTAGTCTTTTATGAGACTTTTACCATCATGTTTGTAATATTTCTCCAATTAAAATTTTTCTGATTATACATACATATCTATTTTTTTAATTGACGATGGAGTAAGTTTTGGTCACAGACAAAGAGAGTAAATGACCCATAGGTCATTCTTTTCTCAAACCTTTTCACTCTCACCTTTCCTTCCACCACCCTTCTGCCTGGTCACTTTCTAACTACCCTTACACTCCACTCACTTTCGTACTCCTTCCAAACTTTCGACCAAGACGAACAATTTACTCTTCACTGGGATATTTCGCGACTCATAAAACGAGTGACTCCAGGTCGTAGGCGTAGGTCCGTCGGTGTACGGGAACCGTTACCTTTTTTGACGAAATCATTCGTCAAGGCTACGGTTTATGACACGTGGAAAATAACTGAAAAAACCCTTAAAACTAGCTGCAGGATAGACCGGACATCTGCGTACCAATTGTCTAAATATACTGGGTCGACAGATCCAAAATGTAAAACTGTAACCGTGTCATAAACCATCCCCAATTGCTAGCCTCGACATTGGCTTTTCCGCATTTTTTTATCTTTCCCCTTCTCTGCATTCTTACTGTTTCTGCCTTTCCTATCTCTTTCCTACTCGTTTTCAGCGTTTTCGCTTTCGGCGTCTCTTTCCTATAACCCCATTCATGACCGAAGAAATCCCCACCCCTTCACGAAACCAAGTAATCTTAATCTGTTCACAGGAAATCTAGGTTAAGGGAAAACGAGACCCCGCAGGCACTAGGGAACACCAACCCAAGGGAAACCCCCCCAAAAAAAAAACTTTCCGCGTCAGTCAGTTTGCAGGACCTCACGCTGTAAATACTTACGTTTCGCTCTCGAGTTTTCGTCCATATTTCTTATTATTGTTATCGTGGTTGTTATTGTTGTTGTGGTTTTATTATTATTAGTTTTTTATCGTTGATTTAGTTTTATTGTTATTATATTTATTTAAAATGTCGGGTGTCAAAAGAGTCACTTTAACGATACAACAACGCATGGAAGTGTTGAAGGATTTGGAGACAACGTCTATCCATCAAGTGGCTGCAAAGTACAACGTGAATGCGAAGACAATTCGCCGCATAAAAACTAATGCTGCTAGCATTTCTCGCGTAGCAGAGAATAAGGACCAGAGGAAATGCCGTAGGATGAAAAGACCCTTATATCCAGAGTTGGAGAAACAACTGTATGAATGGTTTGTTGAGCGAACGTCATTGGGAGATCGCTTAACCGATGCGCTGCTTCTAAAAAAAGCCAACGAATTCATGGAGAATATGCCATCGAAGTCGACAAACCAGTTGACCATCGGATGGCTGGTAAAATTTAAAAAGCGGAACAATATCCGATTGGTGCGTTCATGTAGAAATAGAGAGAAAGCTAGCGCCGATGAAGATGCAGCGCACATATTCTTCACCCGTTTTTTAACTTCTGGCAACAAAAGAGAAAGAAGAAGTTCAGGGGAAGGACAAGATTGTAAGGAAGAAAGAAACGAAAGCGAGGATGAAGGAAGCAGCGAGAACGAAGATGGAGGAAGGAACGAGAACGAGAATAATTCCACAGGCCATAACAGGGTTCAAGACAGAGACGGAGACGAAGGTGGAGACGAAAGACGAGTCAAAGGTGGAGACGAAGGTGGAGACGAAGGTGGAGACGAAGGTGGAGACGAAGGTGGAGACGGAGCTCCAATATCCCAAGTTCGCGGAATTCCTGTAAACGCGCAAGAACGCGAAGAATTAGAATATTGTTTCAAAGTATTAGAAAAGTACGAAGACCGTGCATCGTATGCGTTGCGAATGCAAACGCAAGCGCTCAAATTGTTTTATTTAGGTAAAGTATTAAAATAAAAGTAATTAGCTTTTAATTATTTAATGATATTTTAAGGTCTAAAATAACAATTCGTTTCTTCTAGGTGATAAACCAATATACGATCGACCACTAAGGAGAAGACAAGATGATTAATATGGATGACGACCATCGAAGGAGACGCAATATTTTTATATTTTTTTATTTCGTATATCTTTTATAACTGTTTATATTTTGTATAGTTTTATGGGGTAAACTGTACCTTGCGTAACCAGAAATTTTGGCCTTTTTCTTATGCAATCCTGTAGATTTTGGCGAGAAAATGCCAAAAATCCAAGTTTCAATCCTAGGGGGATCAATGGTTCAAAAGTTATGGGTGTTTAAAGTTAGGAGCGATTTATACCGGTTTTGACAGGTTAGAACTCCGCCATGTTGGTATATAGTGACCATCGCGCGTCGCTAGGTGGCATCAGAAGCACGCGGTAATATAGGTAACGTAGAGCGCCGATCTTTGAGGAAATATCTTGATAAATGTTTACAAAAGGAGAGTAAGTACTTACGCTTGCAATGTTTGACATTTCACATACATTTCTGTATGTATTTTCGTGCCGGCCCTTGCCGCCCCCACGCGTAATTAATCCCAACAAATCCCCCAAAGTGTATTTTCTTTGTGCAGGGAGGTTTAATATTTATGCACTAGTTTTAGGAGCCATTCCAACCCCTAAAAAGTGTGGGACTCCCCAGCGGTGTATATATTGCGTAAGTTTACGCAATAAAACTCCTCCCTACACTGGCACCTCTGGTAACTGATGCGTACCAACCACCTACGCTCCATCAGCTTCTTAAGCAGCATACACTTTGTGCGCTGCATATTAAAATAAAAATACAATAAACCTTTCCAATATGTAATGCAGTCAGATATTCACATATTTTTACTTACCTTGTTGAAAAATGTATGTCTCATTGTGGGAAGGATGTACTGCTGCACCGATAGAATACCTGTAAAAGTTGAACAATTTTAACATGTTTAATATACCTACAATGGTATTGGAAATTTGATTGTTACACATAGGTTTGAAGTCTACTATTATATTTCACTAAGCCAAATCATAAACCATGCACAAATCACAAACTTACCATGAAAACAGCAACTTGAATTTCTTAAGCTTGATGCACTACATATTAAAGTAAAAAAAATACAATACACCTTTTCAACATGTAACGCAGTCAAATAATCTCATATGTTCACTTTCGAGAAATTAAACCGTAATTCGCTCATCTTGATTTCCAATTCGAATAACTATCGGCATTACCGCCGCGCGCCCTTGCAATCGAATACCCGCTCTACATTATCGGCATTACTCCGTGCCTGTGCTGCCACCTAACGGCTCCGCTCGATAAGCGGCGCGCATAACGGTCACTACATACAGAGCAATACAGAGTATCAAGATGGCGGAGGTCTTCCTGTCAAAAATACTGTAAATTGCTCAAATTTAAACACTCATAACTTTTGAACCATTGATCTCCTAGAATTGAAACTTGGATTTTTGGCATTTTCTCGCCAAAATCTACAGGATTATATAAGAAAAGGGCAAAAATTTCTGATTACGCAAGTTACAGAGCAGCCATATGTAAGAGACAAGGACACAAAGACAACGCTCGTACCACGTACCATCTACTTTTCTAATTTTAAGGGTATTCTAAACTCCTGGTACGTACGCGCGAAGTATGACGAGCAAGAAGGTATCTGACAAAGACAAGGACCGACTTGCGTAATCACTGGTTATCATAGCAAGGAGAGCAGGAGGATTGGAACGATTGGAACTGATTGGAACGAGAAAAGACCGTAATGGCGTCGCACGAGTAATCGAATCACGAACCACGAACCTTATTCTGCGGATGGTCTGCGGTTATAGTGGAGCGGCGAGCAGCGATGATAGCGGCGCGGTGAGCAGCCTGATGGAAACAAACCGATGAAATAATTGAAAAAGAAAAAGATAGAAAAAGTAGTATGTTTTTGTTTCCGCTATCATCGCTGCTTCGCAGCCCCACTATAACCGCAGGGTTAGCCGCTACCAGGGTGGTTTCACTCTAATAGGAGAACTGTTAGCACGAATTTAGTACTGTAACACAAAATAGAGATGTCACTACTTTGCAAGAGTAATTCTCAAAGTGTCCACCAGATGGAACTGATGACAGCATTTTGGTGCATATTTATTTACAGATTCTTTTTTCTACCATAAAAGCGTTTGTAAATATATTTTCAAAATGGTGAAGTGCGTATTTTGTGGGATTTTGGGCTACAATAAGAAAAATGAGTCCTTACACAGGTAAATACGTAAAGATAACATAACCTCTTATCAATTTTCAATAGTATTAATATATTTTTATTCTAATTTTCGTACTATAATGCGTAGATTTCCACAAGATGAATCACTACGTAATGAGTGGTTGAAATAACAAATCACTTTACACAAAACTGCTTTATAAAGCACCTTTGTTCCCGGTGATCGTTGAAACCAGGAAGTGTGCCTACAATTTAAAAAAAAATGGCAAGGTTTCCAAAACAGCAGGACGTTTCGGTTGAAACAAATTGTACAGGTAAAAAAGTGTTTCATCATTCATAAAAGTTATTAAAACTAAGTATTCGTCATAAAAGTATACGTACAGAAATTGATAGTTAATGTATTTGAATGTTTTTTCTTTTACAAGTTTTTCTTTCTGCTTTAAATGTAAATACTATTATTGATATATCCACAGTTATATCTTTTCCAGATAAAGCCCAAGATGTGGCTACTATATTTAAGAAAGAAAATGTACCAGAAAGGAATATTTTGATGGAAGTTAATTCTATAGGTAAAAAAGAGTGTCTATGTTGACAAAAGGTACAAATGAAAGTTGCTTTACGCTTCTACATTAGCTTATGTAATGAATATTTCAGATAATGATGCTGAACCAACCTCCATAAATGAACAAATCCCCGAGGCAAGCACAATAGTGGATTATAGTGACTCACCTACAACGAGCAGAGATATACGTAAGTTGAAATAAGTTTCAAATATAGTATTTAAGTTAATTATATATATTATTAAAAGAAAATTTGAAGATTTATTATTGAGATATTGAAAGTGGTATGAAATGTTAATGTTCATGGACTAAAATCTCTGTGTACAGTAAGTACTGAGCATTATTTCTCATTGCAGTTAGTCAAGAGGATTGCTTCTTACCAAGCACATCATATGCAGTGAAGAAGAAATATGAATGTGTAACAGCACGTGATATAGTTTGCTACGACCACCATTATGAAGACACTCCATGCACTATGAAAAGAAAATTTAACGTATTACGAAAAAAAAACAAAACAAACCGTAAATACCGTTCCAAAAGCCAATTGTCTAAGGATAATAAGTGTAACACACACCGACATCGTATAACACACATCGCATATCGCATAACACACATTTTTGCCCCTCAATAATATTAAATTTTACTGTAAAATTAATTTCTTCATATAAATTCAATGTTATCCTTTCAATAATATTAAATTTTACTATAAAATTAATTTCTTCATATAAATTCTCCATGTATGTTCTGCGATATGCGATGTGTGTTACGCGATGTCGATGTGTGTTATGAGATATACGATGTGTATTATACGATCTCGATGTGTGTTCTGCGATATGCGATGTGTGTTATGCGATCTCCATGTATGTTCTGCGATATGCGATGTGTGTTACGAGATATGCGATGTGTGTTACGAGATATACGATGTGTGTTACGCGATGTCGATGTGTGTTACGCGATGTCGATGTGTGTTACGAGATATACGATGTGTGTTACGCGATGTCGATGTGTGTTACGAGATATACGATGTGTGTTACGCGATGTCGATGTGTGTTACGAGATATACGATGTGTGTTACGCGATGTCGATGTGTGTTACAAGATATACGATGTGTGTTACGCGATGTCGATGTGTTTTATGAGATATACGATGTGTATTATACGATCTCGATGTGTTTTCTGCTATATGCGATGTGTGTTATACGATCTCCATGTATGTTCTGCGATATGCGATGTGTGTTACGAGATATACGATCTGTGTTACGCGATGTCGATGTGTGTTACGAGATATACGATGTGTGTTACGCGATGTCGATGTGTATTATATGATCTCGATGTGTGTTATGCGATATGCGATGTGTGTTATACGATGTCGGTGTGTGTTACACTTATTATCCTTGGACAATTGGCTTTTGGAACAGTATTTACGGTTTGTTTTGTGTTCCTTTGAGCCAGTTCATTGTTAATCGGTGTGATATGCATTTGATGCGTTCTTAGTATGAAAAAGGTTGTACATAATGTATAACTTGCAATATTTGTAATGAACCAGTGTTATCGCGCCTGATAATATGGTTTAAATTGATTAATAAGTAGAAAGTTGTACATATACTGTTAATAATTGTTATAATATTGAATAAAATGTATTTAAAATGTATTAAAATGTTTTAATTTTTTTATTTTTAAATAAAAATTATAAATTAGCAAGGAATAGGTAGTATGGATTTCGAATTCCCGCGTTTTGATCCGTTAGTTGTGTAACACAAAATTCAGATGGCGTTCGATTTCGTGCTAACAGAAAAATACATTGAGTGACACTACCCTGGCCGCTACCTTCGCTATCCACACTCTATGGAGCGTTGCCAACTTTGGAAAAATCCCCCAGCGCAGCGTTGTCAATTGTGGGCAAATTCCCCCCACTTTTTGGCGCTTGATTCGCTATTTTGCGAAATACTGTATTTATTTACTGCCCGATCCATGAGACGTTTGTTGACTTGACATGTTGACATAATATTGGAAAGAGAAAGTCGAATGAGCGTAAACGAATGATAATAATTTGGAAGTTTAGATTGCCCCGCATGAAAAGGCTGGTAGGAATAGACATGTATGGTTTCCGATTACTTTCTTGATCATAACCTCTGATCGTAACATGTACCTGAACCGTTTGAAACCAAGATCCACGTTCATGGTTGGATGTGGAGTTGGTTTCTTTGGAACGTTATTCGTGTTTATTTTTCACGATAAATTTATTACATCCTCTTGTAAAAGCTCATTGCCAGGCTCTAGTGCCGGTCGGAGGAGCACTCTTTTAAAATGGCTGGTCGATACATGGAACGACGATCAAGAGATTATTATTCAGACTTGGAAAAACCAAGGATCGGGATTGGAAGAAACTCAAACGTATAACGAGTGGTTGAGAAGCGAGAATATTCGTATCGATAACGTTGATCTGGACTCTTATCTTTACGGATCCAAAAAAGATGAAGAATTGGAGTCCGATTGGCTTAGTTCTAATGTACAAGTAACTTGTATCGTTTTTGTAACAAAAGTAAAACTGGCGAGGTCTATTTGGAATACATGGGGAAAACGCTGTAACAACGTCTATTTTTTTGGCCAAGAAAAAGATTTGTTAGTGCCTATAATAACTTTTGAAATGAAAATGGTATCTTCGTGGCAACTTTTATGCGAAGCGTTCAATTACGTTTGGAAAGCTAACAAAAACTTGGAATGGCTTATAATGGTGAAAGATGATACGTTGGTCGTTCCTGAGAATCTACGGTACATGCTTGCTCCGCTGAATCATACCGACGATCACTATTTAGGTCATGCGGTAGTATTGTGGGGGCAACCATATAACGTTGCTAACGCAGGATACGTAATAAGCAAGGGAGTTCTAAAGAAACTGATAGGTATGTTTGACAATTCGGAAAAGTGTATAACCGGTGGCAAATATTGGAAGCAAGAGGATTATTATCTTGGTAAATTTTTTGATACTTTCGACTTATCTTCCCATGGAAAGTTAATTTCGTCAACGGTAATACCATATATATATATTATGCATTTTCAGCTAAACATTTGGCATCTATGGGAATTTATCCTTCGGATACAAGAGATCAGTACTCTCGGGGTACATTCCATGGATACTCTTTGCAATCTTTGTTATGGGGTGTTGTCAGAACTGGTAGTTACTGGACTCGTGCTTTGTATCCGATAAAAGACGAGTGTTGTTCTTTGATGTCTGTTACTTTTAATGTCGGCGAGCCCGATAAAATGTACACTTTACATTATTTATTATACCGCTTACACGTCTTGAGAAAAGAAGCTGTTTCTGGAGCTAGAAGAGCACCGACGATTATACCCGACGAAGATGTAGGCCCATTACATTATGTTACCATTTTTTTGAAAAAAAAAAACTCGAGACTAATCAAGCATTATTGTCCTCCTTAGGTATGGAAGATTGCGTTGGAAGAAGAATTTAACATCACCCATTTGAATAATATTTCTTCGGATGCTTACTACGAAATTTGGCATTCAAAATATTCGGAACCCGAGCAGCTAATGAACATAAATTATCGACGGAAAATTTTGAATAGGTCGACTTGACCACTGTTGAATTTGTTCCTGGAAATCTAAACGTATGCAGTACGAATAAGTAACTGTGTTCTTGAACAAATTATTTTTACCAGAATGATTAATTATATACCAATGTTACGTTATGATCCGTCTAACAAAGTTTATTGTATGTTATATTTATATCGGTTTTAGAGACTTTTTTTTCTTTTAACATACATAGATTGCTCTACTCTACTTTTAAGTTGAATTATTTATTTGCTTTATATCGTTGCGTTTGTAGATTAGCAAATCTCATTGATACGAGTGCGGTAACACCGGAATGGAATGGAATGGTGCTATTTGATAAGTATTTCCCTTGTTATACCATTGCTGCCTTATCTAACTAATTAGGAAGTTATTAACGCTTGTAATGACCGTGATAATCGAATCTCGTTTTCAGGCTAAATGTGTGTCAAAAGTGTAGGAGAGTATTTTCTATCTTGACGGCGTACGATTTAAACGAAAACGATCTATTTTCTGTAAATGAACGTGTATATACGTATAGTACCTGATAGTGCAAATACAACTGGGTATTTGTATATTCGCGTATACATTTGTATTGCGTTTATCTCTAAGAAAGTTTATACATAGAGATTGCTGTGTAACATTCCGATCAACGATAATAAATATTGAATTTTTCAGAAGCCAAGATTTCCATTGACCTCTTGTCGCGTCGGGCCTCTCTTAATCTGGACCCACATTCTGACTGATATTTTTTTTCTTCGAATTCTCTTATCAGACAGGACTTTATTTATCAGCAATGTACTTCCTTCTGGAGCCTGTATAAAAGAAATTAATTTGCTTCTACTGCCAGAACAAGCCTTCAAACGTGTTCCATAACATGTTACTTTGAAGATGGTACAAGCGTTATCTGTCGATTCAAAATGAAGCTGTGGAAAGTAATATTTCAAGTTGCGATAATCATCGACGTTACGAGCCAAATAATTGCTACAAATTCTACGGAAGAGTCCTCCGAGTTTACCGAGTAAGCGACCATACACGTACAATGTATTTGATCGTATTCCATTGAGATAAACGTATTTTGATTCGGTAGAAGCGTTCCGCTGAACGATGCTCCCCACGGCCCTGATTATAGCGTGAAGAAGACCAAAAGCGGTGCAAGAAGACGTTCGTTTGTAGGTGGGTGCGTCAGACAACCGGATGCACCGGTAAACGGTCACATTCGATGTTCGATGGACAGGTAATGTGTCGCCGATTAAAATATACTCTATATGTACCATATGTATACCGATTCGTTTTTACAGCGGATGTATCGCTACTTGCAATCAGAATTATAAATTTCCAAACGGTGTAACCCAGCTGGCTGTAACTTGTAGCGAGAAACAGTGGCACATCGTTGGTACTGAATGGCTTTCCGTACCCCATTGCGAACGTGAGTTTTCTCGTAGATGTTTCGAACATGTTCTTTCCTTTTTCCAGGAGAGAAAATGGTATGTTTAATAGTAAATTGAATAACGTGTGTTTAGCAATCTGTATGCCCGAGTGTTTGAACAACGGAGTATGCGTCGCGCCGCATCAGTGCTATTGTCCCGAAGACTTTACCGGACCCCAGTGCCAATTTGAGAATAAGCCATGCATGGAGTATCCACCAACGGTGCTTAATTCTCATAAGCATTGTAACTCGAAGTATGTTATTCGACGAACATCGAACTCCAATTTTGCTCAGACCCGACCGGATGCTCAATTTTGTTTATTTCTTGTTTTTTTTTTTTTTTTATAATATTTTAGAACCTGCACGATATCGTGCATGAAGAATTTCACGTTTCCCGATAGCACGTCCATTACCAATCTGATCTGTAAGAATGGAAACTGGCTACCTACTAAGCAAGATTGGGTCTCTGTGCCCGACTGCGAACGTACGTATCGAATCCGTAAACTAATCGTTTGTACAATACTGTGCGAGAATTAGATTAACGGACGATTAACGAACCTGTTTATCGATCGTAGCCGTGTGCAATCCTCCTTGCCAAAACGGGGGCAACTGTCTGCCGTCGAACGTTTGTCAGTGTCCGCTAGCGTATCGAGGACTCCAGTGTCAGTATCGTAAGTATCATGCGAGAGTGGTCGAAAAAATAAGTTGATTCTACGATGCCGATCGTCACGGGAACATCTGTTGTCGAACTTGTAGCCGCCGATGCTTGTAACGGAGAGAAAATAGGATTCAATGGTGGGTTTCATTGTACCAGCGACGGCAACAGTTACTCGTGCGTTCTGAACTGTCCGGACGGAGTAGAATTCGAGTTCCCTCCGGCAACCGTATACAAATGTGTCTACGAGACTGGTGTTTTCGAGCCTCAGCCGATACCACAATGCAAATACGATGAAAACATGAATGTGATTTCCTTGGGTACAACGTACAATTCCTATGTCAGAGAAACGAATCACACGTGGACGTATGAGGATGTTATAGGCTTGAGCAGCAATCAATCTCCCTTAGCTAAGACCAGCTACAATCTTTACGATAATACGACCTCGAACACGGTAATTATTTAGGAAATGATAATACGAGACTCGAATGTGGGACGCGAGGTTTCCAATGATTAATAAGAATAAAATTTTCTTTGAGCGCAGATGCAATTCGGTTCACTCCTCGAAGACAACGTGTTATTTATCGAGGAGAAGCAACCTATTCCGGAGAGCTGCTTTACCTGGAGCGGAGTACATTACAAAACTTTCGACGACAATATTTTCAGCTTCGACAGCGACTGCTCTCATATTCTGGTTCAGGAAGCGCAGAACAGAGTTTTTACTATAATAGCGGAGAACAGTCCGACTTGTAAGACGCAAGATTGTTTCAAGATCACAAGGATCTATATTCAGGACAAGGAATACATACTGACGAAGAATGAATTTGGTATCCCGGAACTTCGAACTCCGAAGAAGTTGCTACCTATTCCGGCACAGCTATCAGATTTGAGAGTTGAATTGTCAGCGCACTTTATCGTAGTAACCATGGACTCGTTAGGGATTCGGTTGAAGTGGGACGGTGCTTTGATGTTGCAAATCGAAGCCTTGGAAAATATCTGGAACAAAACTGTTGGTCTCTGCGGCAATATGAATGGCGATAAGACTGACGATCTGATATGCAAAAACGGGGATCGTGCGCGAAGCGTAGCAACCTTCGCTTCTTCTTGGAGAACAGAGAACATTGGAGGTACTGTCTCGTCCTCGTCGTTGACTCTGATTTCCAATTAATTATCAAATAAATCAAATAGACTTCGTGTCGCTGATTGTTCAATTCAATTGTTACAGAAATTTGCGGCGAATATCCAGACACCCGTCACGCTTGCGAGTCTAATCCATTTACTGCCAACGATGCCATCAACTTTTGCAGCAGCTTGTTATCCGATCACAGATTCCAGGCTTGCGCGCATACTATTAGCGTTGCCGAATTGCAGACCGCGTGCTTGTGGGATTATTGCGCTTGCAAGGATAACGACCGGAGGAAATGCGCTTGCGATACAATGAACGTCTACGTCAGACAATGTGCTCACAAGAAAGTGGTATCTTTGGCGGGTTGGAGGAACAACGATACTTGTCGTAAGTGTGTTCATTGATTAACGTCTAAATAAAGGTAGGATAATTTTTCATCCGGCCGCGTTTACAGCCATGCTATGCACCAATGGACGCGTATACACGGGTTGCGGTCCGAAAATGGAATCATCCTGTTGGACCGAGGTAGAAAGAAAGTCGGCGAATATCGAGGATTGCGAGGAGGGTTGTTTTTGTCCAGAAGGAACTGTAGCGCACGAAGGAAAGTGTACAACAACCGAAGAATGTCCGTGCCGATTACGCGGAAAGCTGTTCCAACCTGGCAAGAGTGTACAGAAGGACTGCAACACCTGTACGTGTTTCTCTGGGAAATGGATATGCACTCAGGCCAGATGTGGCGCTAGATGCGCCGTCATAGGAGATCCCCATTATACAACTTTTGATGGAAAGCATTATGATTTCATGGGGAAGTGTAAATATTATCTAATGAAGGGCGAAGATTATTCCATAGAAGCCGAGAATGTTCCTTGTTCCGGTGCGATAACAGAGGTACCTTCTGTCTATCCGTTAATACCGTTAATATCCTTAATATCGATAATACCGATAACGGATAAATAGTTAGACGATGTACAATGTAAAATGCGTCGTTTTGTTCGCAGAGTATGGGACTTGTTCCGAGCGATGCACCATCCTGCACGAAAACTGTGACGATCAATTACAAAGAAACTTGTATAAAATTGAAGCAGAATGGTTTGGTATCGATAAATGGAGATGATTTAATCGTATTCCCTACAGTAATCGATGGTGTCAGAATACGCGTGGCCAGCAGTATATTTCTGGTTATCGCTTTACCAAATAGTTTGGAGATATGGTGGGATGGAATTTCTCGCGTATACATTAACGCTCCACCGGAATTTCATGGCAAGCAATCTCGAGCAATCTTGAGCAATCTTTCCTGGTATCCTGCTATCCTGCTATACTCCTAGTTTCTACTGTTACAATTACAAGTATCGTTTCATCGACAGGCAGAACTCGAGGACTTTGCGGTACGTTCTCAGAGAATCAAAAAGATGATTTCATTACGCCGGAAGGGGATACGGAACAGTCGGCGGCCTGTTTCGCTAATAAATGGAAGACGAACGAGTTTTGCGAGAATGTCCCGGAAAAAGAATTGGATCATCCTTGCGATTTGGATCCGCAGAAACGAGCAACAGCGAAACAGTACTGTTCCTACTTGTACAGCGATATATTTGCAGGTACCGTGTAACAAGATGTTCGAGAAATATCGATGCGGAAGCGTACCGTGTTTCTTCTTGAGATTACGATCCTTCTCGTTGTTAGGTTGCCATTGGCACGTTGATCCGGAAACATTTTACAAGGATTGCATGTTCGACATGTGTTCTTGCAAAGTGAATCTCGAGTTGTGTCTCTGTCCATTATTGGCGGCGTACGCGAAGGACTGCGCTTCCGTCGGAGTGAACCTCTTGTGGCGCCTGGACGTCGAAGAATGTAAAGTACATTGTCCCGGAAGTCAGGTGTATCAGATTTGCGGCAACAGTTGCACGCGATCGTGCGCGGACATATCTTCTTACCAAGATTGCAGGCAACAGTGCGTAGAAGGATGCAATTGTAAGGAAGGTGAAACGTTGGACGTCCACGGAGAATGTATTCCTATCGGACAGTGTCCTTGCGTACACGCGGGATTCAACGGGGAGTTTCAAGCGGGGCACAAAGAAATTCGGCCCGGGAACAAAGCACTCGAACTTTGCACCTGTACAGGTACCGCGTCGTTTTCTTAGCCAATAGATACATGTATAGGTATATTTAGTATACATTTATCATGATATATCATGCGATAGCAACGATTTCATTCGACAGGCGGTGTTTGGTATTGTCGACAAGCTACACCCGATGAAATAACAGAATACCCGGCAACCAAAGACCTATCAATATCTTGCGTGGCGAGCAAACATTTCCAAGTTACCGACTGTGCACCGGTAGAGCCTCGAACTTGTCGCAACATGCACAAGGATCCCAAGGATGTTGCTCGAAAACCATCCGTCTGCAAATCTGGCTGTATTTGCGAGTCTGGTTACGTTCTGAACAAATTGGGTGGCGATTGCGTCAAGGAAGAATCTTGTCCCTGCCATCATGGAGGTCAAAGTTACGAAGAAGGCTCTGTCGTTCAAAATGACTGTAACAGTTGCAAGTGCACGAACGGAACGTGGGACTGTACGGATAGAATGTGCGCAGGGGTTTGTTCCGCTTGGGGCGACTCTCATTACAAGACGTTCGATGGGAAAATCTATGATTTTCAAGGAACGTGCGACTACGTTCTGGCCAAAGGCGCGCTGACCGCTGAGGACTCCTTCCACGTATCGATTCAGAATGTACCTTGTGGAACGACCGGTGTCTCCTGCTCCAAGTCGATTACTCTTGCGATCGGAAGCGGCGACGATTCGGAAGCTATCGTACTAACGCGAGGCAAACCATTACCATCGGAAAAGTTTAATAGACTCGCAACAAGATCGGCTGGGTTGTTTGTATTTGTCGACGCACCGGACCTGGGATTAACTGTACAATGGGACAAAGGTGCTTTTCTAGTTCAGGTTTCGACCAAATTCCAAATTTGTTCCTTTCTTTTTGTAAACGTCGTGCGCAGATGGATTTCTTCTTAGCTAACTCGTTTATCTTGTTGCATCGTAGGTACCAGAGTCTACGTAAAGTTAGATCCCAGATGGAAAAGTCGTACAAAGGGGCTGTGCGGTGATTACAACGACAACAGTGAGGACGACTTTAAGACACCTTCCGGTGGTATATGGGAAGTATCTGCAAACTTGTTTGGGGACTCTTGGAAGAAGCACGATTTTTGCCCAGAACCCAAAGACATCGTCGATCCTTGCGAACAACACCCGGAGAAGAAATTATGGGCTGTGCAGAAATGCGGCATACTAAAATCTTCTGTGTTTCAACCGTGTCACTCCGAAGTTCCCGTTGAAAGCTATTTACTCAATTGCATGTTCGATACCTGCAGCTGCGATACAGGTGTGTGTATGCGTGCGTGCGTGCGTGCGTGCATGTCGGAGAGAGAGAGAGAGAGAGAGAGAGAGAGAGAGAGAGAGAGAGAGAGAGAGAGAGAGAGAGAGAGAGAGAGAGAGAGAGAGAGAGAGAGAGAGCATAGCATGGGAAGATGAATAGGCAAAGCCTTGACTGGATATTTGATTTTTCAGGAGGTGACTGCGAATGTCTTTGCACAGCGTTGGCAGCGTACGCGCACGAATGCGGTGCGAAAGGTGTCCCGATAAAGTGGCGCACCCAAGATCTTTGTCCTATGCAGTGCAACGAAAAATGCAGCGTATACTCTCCTTGCGTTACAACTTGTCCTCGCGAAACCTGCGAGAATCTGATGATTTTGAAGGATCGGTCTCCGCTGTGCTCTCTGGATGCTTGCGTCGAGGGGTGTTCGGTTAAACCGTGTCCAGAACAGCAAGTGTACAACAACGACAGCTACGCGGAGTGCGTTCCCAAAGAAAGTTGCAGACCAGCTTGCACAGAGATCAATGGGGTGTGTCAACGAGATACATAAATACATACATACATACATACATACATACATACATACATACATACATACATACATACATATTATACGTATCGACTCCATAAGATGAAATATTTTCTTCTGTTAGCTAAACGGTAATCGAGGGGGTCGTGTTGCAGGTTACTTATTACGAAGGCGATACCATCAGCGCCGACAATTGTCAAACTTGTTTCTGTAGTCGCGGTAAAGTATTGTGCAAAGGAGAAGCCTGCACTACGACAACGACCACCGATACCATTGTATCGAGTATCGTTCCGCTGGAAGAGCCTCAAAGATGCGTGGACGGCTGGACAGCTTGGATAAATCACGATACAGCGATCAAAGGAAGAAAGATCAAAGATGTTGAACCTTTACCGACCATGCTGGATTTGGTATACGGATTTAGATACGATGCTGCGGTTGCGCGATATCGTGTTTGTTTGTACAACGTCGTGTTTTCAATGTTACAGGCCAACGTGAAAGGATCTGCAATCTGTGATAGAGATCGCATGGTCGATATACGATGCAGATCCGTGAAGCACCGTTTGACACCGAAAGAAACTGGTTTAGACGTGGAGTGTAGTTTGGAGCGTGGACTCTATTGTCAGTCTCAGCTTGATCTTCCTTGCATAGATTTTGAAATCAGCGTACTGTGTCGATGCTCGGCGAGTACAACCAGTAGCGTGGATGGTACGCAACGGCTGTGTGTTAACGCGTTATTCTATTTTATGGAATTTGTTGAGCCTCGGGGCTCAACGGTTCCGTTTCTTCGATTCTCGTTAACCTATACGAGACTTTTCAATTCCGGTAGAGTCGCTGGCAACCACCACGGTGAAAACTATACGCGAAGAGTGTAGCGTGCAACGTCCCAGTCAACCTCATCCTACGGACTGTCATCTGTTTTATCGGTGCACGCCAAGCATCGATGGATACGAGCTTGTGGAAATGTCGTGTGGCGAGTACATGTTCTACAATCCACAGACGCAAATTTGTGACTGGCCGGCGAACGTTGTCGTGCAACGGCCACTATGCTCGATCGTACCGACGACCGTGAGCCCATCGACGGGCAAAATCGACTGGACAACAGTTGACAAGAAAACAAGCTCAAAGACCACGATTTCGACGACTCTTCAGAAAAACGTTCTAAGCACGAGTACGATCAATCGATTCTACGCGCACGGTTTTAGAGCTTATCGTGGCTACGGTTGAGGCCTCGGGACTGAAAGTTGTCGTTATTTTGATTTCAGAAGCCTGCAAGGAAGGCGAAACGTGGAGCGGGTGCGCTATCAGATGTGACAAAGCTTGCGATTATTATCGTTATTTATTGTCCAAGAAAGGCTATTGCGGTGGTGATTCCGAATGTGTACCAGGTAAGGTAGCAACGAACGCGAGCCTGAGCTCTGATTATTACGAATCTCTTTCCTCTTTTTTTCTTTTCTCTTTTCTCCTTTTCCCTTCTCCTTTTGCTCGATCGTTGGATTTATTCGATCAACTATTTTGAAAATTAGGATGTATCCCGGAGAGAGGGGGGCAAACATGTCCACCACAGAAATTCTGGAGAGATACCGTGACCTGCGTCGACGAAGCCGACTGTACTTGTAAATCGCATCAAGGAGAAGTGGTTATCCCCGGGGCTGTTTTGAAGGAATCGGAATGCGAAATCTGTCAGTGCATCAACAATTTTTACACTTGCGTCAATTCATCGTGTATCGATTTGGTTCCCGAGACGACAACTGAGAAGCCGATCGCACTCGCGTCTACATCTTCTTACGAAAAATTGGCAACCTCCGGTCCAACGGAGCAAACGATCATCGTACCCAGCACCGTTCATCCGCCAGCATATTGCGCTAGTAATCGCTTCGTTCCTCTGATTCGGTCTTTGAACGATCAAGTTACGTTTAACGCGAGCAGCGTCAAAGGTCCCATGTTCTTGCCCGAATATTCACCGTTGAACTATCAACGCTACTGGAAACCAGAATACGAATCACCCCATCAATGGTAAGCAACGCTTATACCTATACCGTAGCTGTATAGTAGCCGATTTTCCGTGAGTTACGGTAAACCAGTGCATTGTACGCGATCGTTTGTAGGCTCGACATCGAGTTCCAGAGGCCAGAACCCGTTTACGGCGTGATTTTGCAAGGCACTGACCAGGAAGAAGCATTCGTCACCAGCTATAGAGTACTATTCTCTGAAAACGGCGACGCGTTTTCATACGTGTTGGACGACAAAAGAGAACCGAAATTATTCAGAGGACCCGTGGATCGGTATAAACCGGTCGAGCAAAAATTCAACGAACCCATCGAAGCGAAGGTCGTTAGGATAAACCCAGTGACCTGGCACAATGGTATAGCGGTTAAAGTCGAGCTGCTCGGTTGCGAAGAGCTCACCGTTGGCAGGAGTACTCCAGGGGTACAAAGTGTTCCCGTGACGACAACGGCGTATACCGAGGAGATTGTCAAGCCGGGTAATCGATAGTTTGAGAAACGGCTTTGCACAAACTGTAACGTAACCGTAATGCAACTGTAATATCGAGCTCCTGTGCAATATCTTTTCTTTTGTCTTTTCCGTTAGTGTGCGACGAACCGATGGGTTTGGATAACGATCTGATTTTTGCGGATCAAGTTTCCGCGTCTTCCTCGTCGACGGATTTATTGCCGAATCTCAAGTTGACGTCTCCGTACGTTTGGCACCCGACATTAGATAACCCGCATCAATACGTGAAAATTGATTTCCTGGAGCCCCGTGCGTTGACAGGAATCGTTACGAAAGGCGGCGAGGGCACCTGGACTACCGTTTACAAGGTCTTTTACAGTAACGACGACCGACGATGGAACCCGGTTCTCGACGAGAAAGGTTTTGAAAGAGAATATTTGGCCAACTTTGATTCGGAAACGTCAAAGATAAACTACTTTGACATGCCGCTGCACGCACGGTATCTGAAAGTGCAGCCGGTGAAATGGCACGGACGCGTAAGCTTGAAATTGGAGGTTCTCGGTTGTTTCCAGCCGTATCGTGAGTAGAAATATTTTCAAACGTTTCGATGGATTCTCTCGTTGGGGAGAGAACGCTCTCCAATCACGACAATGGTAACGATAACGATTCGTACAGCTCCCGTGACGAGAACCATCGAGAAGATCGAATCGACGACAGAATCAACGATCGAAACTGGTGATTGCAACGTTTGCGAGGGAATACAGTATAGGAATGAAACTGGTTGCGCGTGTCGCGGACCCTCGTACTGGTGGAACGGAAACTCCTGTGTGTCCGAACAAGAATGCCCCTGCGTGGTTGAACACGTGCCGTGAGTAGTCGCTAAACACGTCAAAGAAATTCGAGCATAATCTTGCAACCAAGACTATTTCGTAGGTACAACGTGGGTACAACGTACATGGGCGAAGATTGCCAAAAGTGCATGTGCACATTGGGTGGAATCAACTTCTGTCAGCCAATGAAATGCGAGCCTTGTCGCGATTCTGAAACAAGACCGGTGATAAACGAACTGTGCAATTGCGTGTGTAAACCTTGTCCGGCTGGTACACGTCTTTGTCCAACCAGCGACATTTGCATCGACGAGAATTTCTGGTGCAACGGTATTCAAGATTGTCCCGATGACGAGAAAGATTGTCGAGAAACGACTTTGCCGACTGTGACTTCCGCTTCGGAGGACGCCACCGTCAAAGAAACCACGACTCCCGGTAAGATACGGTTCGGATCATCGAAATAACAATAGAATAGAATAGAATAGAATAGAATAGAATAGAATAGAATAGAATAGTCTCGTTTGTACGATGTTACAGGTACAACATCGGAATTGTGTCAGGATCCAGTTTGTCCGCCCGGTTACAAGACGGTTCTACGGCCATCGAAAGTAAAATCGTCCGAATATTACAAGAAATCTCACAGGAAGACTGCGGTGAAATCTTTGTCCAAACATCCCGGCATAGCCAAAGGACTCAGGTATTGAATATGTATCTCGTGACCATGTATGTAATGTACGAATACGTCTGTACGGTAGTAACTAGAGGAAATATTTTTTATTAGAAATTCCATGCAGCAACGGTACTTCTCATCGACGGCAGCCGATACCGAGTGGCAGATACCAGAAAACGAGACTCGATGCGTACAATTTGCTTGCATACCAAACAAGCCACCGCCGATTCTCGATAAAGGCAAGCCGCAGACCTGTCCAGAAGCGTCTTGTCCTCCAGGTTATACGGTGGTTTACGAAAAGATGAGCATGTACAAGCTACAAAAGTGCCGAAAGTACACTTGCAAACCTCCTGCGCTCGAGGAAGCTGTTTGCAACGCGACGGGAAGAACGTTCTCAACGTTCGACAAGTTGGAGTACAAGTACGACGTCTGCAACCACATTTTGGCTAGGGATATGTACACGAATCAGTGGTACATTACACGTGAGTACACGTTACGTGTTACGCGTTCGACGAAACATCTGTCGCTTTGGGACAAGGTGTTTGATCGGACTTGTTCGCGTTACAGTGGAGAAGCAGTGCGATCCGCGGACGGGTCACTGCAGTCAAAATCTGGTGGTGACCGTGAAAGACAATGTGATCGTCCTGTATCCCGATATGCACGCCGAGATCAACGGGTACAGCTTCACGCCGAACGAAATAGCTCGGATCAACGACAAATTCTCGTTGTTCAAGATATCCTCGATCGGTGACATCGCGTACTTGGTGTCCAATTACTATGGGTTCTGGGTAATCTGGGACTCGAATTCGAACGTGAAATTGGGAGTTTCGACGAAGCTGGCTGGTCGGGTAGACGGTTTATGCGGCTATTTTGACGGATACGCGCGGAACGATAAGCAATTGCCCGATGGAAAACAGGCCAGAAACACTGCGGAGTTTGGCGATAGTTGGGCGATGGAGGGAGTGCCGGAGTGCGACCCTCAGGTCTGCCCTTACGACCTGCAAGCACAGAGCTGGGAGCTCTGCGAGACGGTCAAAGATCCGTCGTTCGCAATGTGCTCCAATATTTTGGATCTGGACAAGTTTGTATCCCGTTGTATAGAGTGCACCTGCAATTGTCTGCGCAGCAATCATACCTACGACGATTGTCGTTGTCGCGCGTTGACCAATTTCATTACCGAATGTCAGGCCGGCGACTTGAACATAGATCTGTCCACTTGGAGGAGTTCTCACGATTGTCCCGCTACCTGCGCTCCACCGTTGGTCCACAAAGATTGTTTCAGGTACGCCTTCTCGAGCGATTTTAGATTTTTGCTTGTTCGTTCGCTCGTATTTTGTATTTTGTATTTTGTATTTGTAGGAACAAATGCGAGACCAGCTGCGAAAACTTGCAACAAATAGACCCCTGCCCGGTGATGGAAGGGGTATGTTTCACCGGTTGTTTCTGTCCCGAGGGAACGGTGCGTAACGGCGATGACTGCGTGCCCGCGACACAATGCAAAGATTGTATTTGCGAGTGGCTCGGAAACTCCAAGTTTATCAGTTTCGACAGAAAGAACGTCAAGTTCGACGGTAATTGCACGTACGTTCTGTCGCGAGACGTTGTCGAGAACAAAAAGGGTACCGAAGATCACGTGTTCCAAGTGTTGGTCTCGAGCAGGGTTTGCGAGACCGGTAACTGCGTGGAAGCGCTCACAGTGCTTTACAAAGAGCACGTCGTTCGCGTTCAGAACGATGCGACGTCCCAAGAGGTAGACAAACTTTCTCCGTATAGTATTGTACGCGTATGGATCGTATGTAGAATGTACACGGAAACGAAACGTAGGTTGAGATTCTAAAACGAGATTTCTTTTCGGTAGTTCGCGGTGACGGTGGACGGTGGTTCAAAGGTAGCCGAATATCCATTGAACGCGTCCTGGCTGATTCTGGAACAGACATCCTCGGAGAAACTGCGATTACTGATCCCGTTACTGCAGCTGGAAATTACTGCTTACACGGTAAATTTCGCCTTTACCCTGATGCTTCCCTCGCACATATTTGGAGGAGCGGTGGAGGGACTTTGCGGAAATTGCAACGACGACTCCGAGGACGACTCGAGAAAACGGAATGGAGAGGTACGATCGTTTTCCTCGGACGCGTATTCTTTATACATACATGCATACATACATTCATACATACATACATACATACACGCACGCTCACGCGCGCTCCTAATTCTATGTAACGCTTTAACGTTAGTAAACGTATACTGTATCGCTCGTTAGATCGCCAACGACATGCAGGACTTTGGTAGCAGCTGGTTGGTCACCGAATCGCCGCGCGGCACTAATTTCAACGCGGACGCGTGCACCTCGAATAATCAGAGCACATGCGTACTGCCGCCGACCGATCAAGATCCGTGCAGAAATCTGTTGAACGCGCCAGAGTTTGGAAGATGCCACAACTTCGTCGATCCAATGCCGTATTTGATGGCTTGTCAAGACAGTCTGTGCACCGGCGGCGGGTTCTGCGACAGTTTCGAAGCGTACGCGAGAAAGTGTCGGCAGATGGAAGTGTGTCTGATTTGGAGAAGCAGCGAGACGTGTCCTTACAATTGTCCGGCGAATCTCGAGTACCGGCCGTGCGAATCGGGCTGTAGAGAAACGTGCGACACTGTCGCGCGTAGCAACGAGGTCGACATTGCCGGCAAGTGCACGCGCAACTTTGAGGAGGGCTGTTTCTGTCCAGGTGATTTGGTAGCTCTCAACGACACTTGCGTTCCGAAGAGCAAATGCTTTGCGTGCGACCAAGACGGTCACGTCGCGGGCGATGCGTGGTTCCCGGACGCCTGTACCAGATGTACCTGCGACAACAACGTCGTTGATTGTCGGCGAACCGAGTGTCCGATCGTGGACACCATCTGCGAGGAGAACATGAGACCGGTCGCCGTCAATGGAACGGACAAAGACTGCTGTACAAAATACCTGTGCGTTCCCGACTCGTCCGACGCAACGACCACGGCTCCGTTCTGCGCGGAACAAACTCAGATGCCGGTCTGCGGCTACGGTCAAGCGATGAAACTATCAACCGACGCCGACGGATGCAAGAAATTTATTTGCGAATGTCTACGGCCGTCCGAGTGTCCCGATCTGAAGCGTGTACCTCTCGAAGTCGAGACGATTCTTCCTGGTTACGTGCAGGTGATCAACACTACCGGATGTTGCCCGCGATCGATGAACATCTGCGATCCGAAATCGTGCCCTCCGCCACCCCTCGCGACGTCCATGTGTCCGCAATACCATCGACTAGAGCCGGTCACGGCTGAGAACTCTTGTTGCGTGGATTACAAATGCGTGCCGCCCAAGGATCTTTGTCTGTACACCGTTGCGACGGACACTCGAATCGAATTGTCCGAACGAGTCGTGGCGAAACAATTGGGAGAACGATGGATGGATGGGAAATGCACGTCGTGCGTGTGCGAGTTCTCGGACGAGGCGAACGGAGCGGACGGGGCAAAACCAAAGTGCGCCACGATCGAATGTTTGCGAGCCGCGGATCATCCCGACGCGTTCGAGTTCGTCGTTGAAGAGATTGTTCGAAAGGACGAATGTTGTCCCATGTTCGTGAGATCCGCCTGCAAACATCTGGACAAGGTGTACAACGTAGGCGAGATCTGGCAACCGAATCCAGAGGACAACTGCGTCTCGATCGAGTGCGTTCGAGACGAGAATGGCATCCGTAAACAGGTCAAAGTGCAGGAATGCAATACCGTTTGCGATCTAGGGTTTGCATACCGATCCGCCGATAACGCAAACAGCGTTTGCTGCGGAAGATGCGTACCGGTTGGTTGCGTCGTCGAGAACGAGGTGAGAAACCTCGGCGAACAATGGTACTCGACAGACTTGTGCACGAAATATTTCTGCGAGGCGAGTAGCAACGGAACCGTACACGTCGAATCGATCATCGAAAAGTGTCCGGTCGTGGATGCTTGGGAGGAGGCGGAATTTCGAATAGAACAGCGGTACGTGCCAGGACAGTGTTGTCCGCAGATCGTCAAGACCGGTTGCCGTTACAACGACAAAGTGTACGAACCTGGCGAAAAATGGAAATCTATGGTAGACGATTGTATCACGGAATTTTGCGCTATGAACGCGAGCGGAAATTTCCTCACGAAATACAAAGAGGTGGAGGTATGTCGGGAAAAATGTGCTCTGGGTTGGACGTACGAAGACCAAGACGGTCAATGTTGCGGAAGATGCAAGCAGACGCATTGCGTAGTCGGGAACGCGTTGCACGAAGCCGGCGCGAGTTGGGCGTCCAGCGATAACTGCACCTCGTACACGTGCTTGGATCAGGGAGATCAGCTGTCCGTCGCCAGCAGTTCCGTTGTATGTCCCGACATCACCGATTGTCCCGCAGGTTCAATTTACACTCGCGATTGTTGCCAAATGTGCAATCTCACGTCCCACGCTCTTCAAGTCGATCAGTGCGTTCTCAACGACTTTGATGCGGACGCCACGATCGGCATGTTCGTCGTTAGGCATCGAAAACATGGACTCTGCAAGAACGTACTTCCCGTTGCTGGCATCAAACAGTGTCGAGGAAAGTGCGAATCCACCACGAATTTCGACGAAGGTAAATCTAACGGAAAGATCTGGTAGAACCCGCCCCAAATCTTATTTTTCTTTAGTTTACTTTTCTCGTCGCTTCTTCTCACTTATTTCGTTATTTTACTTTTTACAGATTCGAACCCAGTGGTTGATTGCCGATGTTGTCAACCTACGAATTATACGATCGACCTAATCGAATTGACGTGCCAAGATCGCAAAGTACTGAAGAAACAGATAGCTTATCCTCAGTCCTGTTCCTGTTCGAAATGCGGTTCCTCCGATGATTCCGGTTACAAAGGCAGAAAAGGTGGAGTCAAAGGTTAAACGGCCCTGAAAACAATATTCGAATAAGTTTGTCCAGGCAAAAACATTGCGTACAAAATTATTATTCGTTGATTTTATTTAGCGATGCGTATTTGTATATATGTATACGTATGTATTTACGTGGCTGTGTGTATACATGCATACACACATTTCATAACAGTTCGTATATCGACTTTCTCCAACGATATACCAGAGTTTATACCTCGAATTTTATAGCATACCAAGTAGAATAAAAATGGTTCAGTCTACGTTAACAAGACCTTGTTTTATCCGCGCTATCGTATTTATTTGCCTCTTCTGTTTGTACTTTAAGACCCGCAATTTACAGAAAAACTGAAAAAAAAATTAGCCCGTAGAAGGATCGTAATAACATATTCCGAAGCATACGAAATAAAACCATTTCACGGACTAGCTGTACACGGATAACATCGAGACAAGTATCAAAATTAAAAACCTGTTACATTATATAACCATTAACGCTTTCCAACTGATAAATTTGCAACGAACATCGCGATCGAACTTACAAACGCTACGGATAAAAGATAGAATCTCGCGTAACAAAATGTTATTGAATTTTCTTACATGTAGTCTTACATTCTAACGTTTATCTCTTGATCAACGAGTCACGTTCAAACAACAACGTCCATACAACGAAAGAAACGGGACGAAAACTAATAATACTTGCTCTCTGTTATATTATAGAAACCTTGTTTTTTTCTTCTTGCTCTCCCGCTTTCTGCGACGCGACGGTGTAAACAACGCACATTCTACGCATTCGAAAAAATACAAACGGTTGAAAATCTACGGCTAGATATACCGCAATTTTATTTTCTGTACACAACACTTATTGCTACGTTTTACAGAATTCATCGTCGTTCATAGATTACCGTTCGAAATGCCAACGATCGAACGGTGTTCGTTTAAGGACTCCTGAGAAAAGCTGGCTCATAAGCAACCAAAGATTTATACGATATTCTATAGAATTGTTCTTTCGTTGACTTTACGATTCACCCTCGTCGATTGTATCAAGAGTCCTGCTCGTTTAGCTTTTCGTTGATACACGATAAGGTTGCAAAAACGAAACGTATCTAGGTCATGATAGAATAACAATAACAACAACAATAATAATAATAATAATAATAATACATATTTACTCTAATTCGAAATACAAGCAAAATCGATCGAAACAATCGTTTAGAACTGAAAGTAACGATGTGGATACGAGGTACGAAATACGATAAAACGAAAAAGAAACGTTTGTATGTTTACTATTCGAAGAATAACAAAAGTCGATGATCGCGATTCGATTATAGAATACGAGTGGAAGATAACGGGTTACTCACGAACGAAGAAACGCGATCTTTGCGCAAACAGCCTGCATCTGGAATTTTTCAATAATTTTTTAAGTTCGCGCAAACTATTCTAACGAGATCGCGACGCTGTATCCGTCGAACAAATTTATGATTTTGGCGGCCTTGAAACGCGGAAACGTTCTATCGAAACCGTAGACCGGTCACGAATGTTGACAACGAGGCAGCAGAAGACTATCGCACGCGCCGCGATACATGTGTCTCGATCAGCGCGACGCGTCAACGGATATTGTGAAAATAGCGGGTTGGTTTCAGAAATCTCGGAATACCGAAGAGAAGAGAAAAGAATAGGCGACAGCCGGTAGAATAGCAAAATAAGAGAATAGCGATTGCGATTCCGCTAATGACGATACAGGCTCTGTTCAACGATCGCTGGGAGACGAGGGGTTTAGGCGCAACGTACTTTGAAGTAATCGACTCGATGTGTCCATCTGCGGTTCCCGCTCGATGTTCCGTGTGTTTCTTGGCGGGTTACAAGCGACAGCGGTATTCCGTGTACGAACGTACGCTACCTGAAAGGACGAAGGACTACGTTTTGCTACACTTACAGAGCGCACAGCATTCAATACCGAGCGCTGCGATACCTTTTGCTACCTTGAAACGTAACAAATATGGCACCAACCGATGGCGCGCACCACGTGGTTCCAATAGGGTGTCTCTCTCTCCGTGTTTCTCGCGTCTGGACACCGCACGTCGTTCACCGTATTCACAAATGGACACTGGACACAGCTACGGGACTCGTCGGATGAGTCATCATCATCGGCCCTTTATTCAGGGGCCGTAAGCAAGTCCTAGGCAAGCTCTCGTTTCGTCTTTGCCTCCGCGTAGAACTGTGAGCCGGCGCTGCCGGAAGCGGCGCCGCTGCTGCTTCTCCCGCTGCTGGCGTGCTGATGAAAGTGCCTACTCAGAATGTACACGACCGCCTCGTACGTCGCCATTATGATGGCCGTGTTCGGTATCTGCCTGATCAAATGAGTGCCCAGTCCACGGTACAACCCATTTGGCCCTTCTTCGGCGACCACCGTTCTCAGAGTTTGCCAGAACTTTCGATACTTTGTGCCTTCCTCCCTCAGTCGCGTCCTTGCGACCTCTGAAACAATGGGATTCATCTGAAACCTTTCAGGTTGATCGTAATCTAATAGTTGGGGCTAGAAGATTCTCCTCGTGAAAACATGCAAGTACGTGCATACACACATACATACATACGTACAGACAGATATCGTACAATCTGATATCTATAGAAAAATGGCACAAACGCGCAGAGAAGGAAAAATCGGAATGCGCGTTCGATCTATTCGCGATTCTACTCCCCGATTGGCACGCGAACCACGCCGACTGATATCTTATCGAGGACAGTCCTCAAGAATTCGCAAACTTAATTGCCTGCTAGTCGAAGAGAGCTATTCGACGCCATCAACTCGTAAGAGATTGTCGGAACACGATTAACTCCAATGATCAGTCAGAGAGTAGGATCGATTTATAAACCAGATTTAATCGCGAAATGACTGAAATTCCATTTTCATTTAATAGATGGTACGAAAACTGTCGGGAAGAACAAGAGCGAACGCTTTACCATGGGGGTAGGCGAGGGAGGACGCGATGGTCTTGGAGAAGGATCCTGCCGCCATGAATTCTAGAAAGTCGCGGATCGTTTTGTCGTCCGTCCTCGAGACCCTGGACCTGGTCGTCGCCAGCCAAGCCTTCACAGCCTCGTAGATCACAAAATGTATCACAGTCTCGCTTATTCCTACGTAGGACGCCACGATGCCCTTGTAAAATCCCATGATGCCCTGAAAGAACACAACGGGTCGCTCAATCGTTTGGCACTGTTTAAGCGTAGTTTAGTAGTGTAGCGGTAGCACGGTACGTATAGCGGATTTTTCTACACTACTTTCGATGCAAGGACCCAGAGCGTTCATCCGTCCCATCTCGCGTACGTGTTTCCCGCGTTGCATTGCGTCGCGTCGCGTCGCGTCGCGTCGCGTAGTGTCGCGATCAACCTCAAGCAACGCAATATTATCCCATTCTATCCGCGTAGCACGACTGCAACGTACCGTGTTTATCTCCGACAAATCAAATAATCTCGAGCACGTTAAAGATATCCGCAGACCCTCACGGTGATAAGGCGGGCACCGTATTTGATATATTTGAACAACGATCGGTAAGCCATTTTCGGACTAACGAGCAATTATCGTTACCGATCTCCCGCCTAGCGACGATTCTAATTCGTAGCGTTTTTCAAGTTCCCGACTGGCGGAAGTATCGACATCGCGCTACGGTCTACATTGCGATATATTGCGAAGAATTCGATGGGGCGGTTGCGATCTGCAAATGGATTTTCGGATGGGTCTCGTTATCGGTATAAATCACGCTTGGACGGCGTGATCGGGCGCGCTTGCACAGTCGAAAGAGAAAATGTTGGTGGCTAATGAAACATTGTTGCAATTGTCGCGTCGGTCAACGTAACATATTCTTTTGTAAAAGTTTCCCCTTTTAAATGTCTACCAGCAGACAACGACTACGACGTCGTCGTCGCCATCGTCGGTAAACACCGAGAGACTCGTGAACGAATCCGCACGCACGCGTCAACGTTCCGTTCGTGTTTACGTAATTTCTTCGGCGTGTAGACCTCTCGTCTGTTTCGAGAAAGAATGCGCGATATCCGCGACGTTGAAACGGAGGCGCCAGGAACGGAAGCAGCCTGCGAGAGAAAAACGGCAAGACCTATGATAAATCGTTGCGACGAAGACGGATGCGTTGTTTTCGCGAGTTCGGAGCTCCGAGCATCGTAGCCGGTATTTTAGTTGCGTTTTACTATTCGCAGATCGCCCTGACCAATAATACATCTGGCGCGAGAATAACTGCGATGCGAACACTTTGTCCAAACTATTCCGACACGATCGAAGGAAAATACAATGCGATACTAGACGCTAGACGCTATACAACGAGAAACTAGACACGAGACTCGAGGCGTTCGAACGACCGTTTCCGAACAAATATCTGTTCCGCGATACAGTCGTCGATAAACGGACAACTTTTCATTTACTTTCCCTCTGTGTAATCGTTGACAACACGTGTTCGATAGTTATCGAATTGAGTCGGATCGGATCGTTTTTATATTCGGATGTTTTCGCACTCGATTCCTAAGCACGCAGAGTAGCAAAAATATCCTTGGTCAGGGCCAGAATTCTCTGGTTCTATATCGAGACGATTACAACACTCTTGTTGACTTTCTCGAGATATTTATGCCTCCTGAAAAACACCTGCATAGAAACGATGACAGTACGAACCCGAAACGAGGCAAGGCAAGGCAAGGCAAGGCAAGGCAAGGCAAGGGAAGGGAAGGGAAGGGAAGGGAATGGAAGGGAAGGGAAGGGAAGGGAAGGGAAGGGAAGGGAAGTTTAGGCGAGGCAAGGCCAGTAGAGATATGAGCAGAAATGAGAAAATATGAGACGAGACGAGACACCTTGTTGTCTCCGATTTCGCTAGCATGCAAGGTCGAGTCGTCGGCGATCGACACTCGGAGGTGTGGAACCGTTCGATATTCGAATCCGTAAGTAAAATCTGGGTGGATCGCGTCATCGATGAAAACCGTTTTTCCGGTAGCTGTTCGAAACGCAGCCGCACGTTTCTCCACGTTCCTGCACGTTTCTCCGGATCTTGGTATCGATCGGCAAAACATGGAATGTTACTCTGGCTAGTTAAGCGTGTATGATCGATGAATGCGGCTCGTCGATAGTTTCCGTGACGATGAATCGCGGTGCAACATGGTCGACCACAGACTGTGCACCAGACGGGAAACACATCGATACGGTCTGCCGTTTTGTGCCCTGCCGTGCCCTGCCCTGCCCTGCCCTGCCATGCCTCGTCGTTGCCGTACGACGTATGCCGTACAGTGCGGTGTCGTCCTCGGGGTGATCAAACTCTTGTCCGACGTCACGAAACGAGCACACGCTTTCCACCGTTTATCGATGCGCCGCGAGTCCGATAATGCGCGTAGAAACGATATTTTTCTCGACGGGTCTACGTTTCGAACGAGCGTCGCATAAAATCGAATCCAATTGGATCGTATCGAACCGAATGAAATTGTGCGCGAATAAGCTTTCGCGCGCGTTTCGACGTATTTTCCAGCTAGGGCCGCATCGACCGCGCTGATCGCGCGCGTCGAAACGAGATTCGTTAGTTCTGGCCATGGTCGGAAAAACCAAGTCCACGGATGCGAGAAGGCGACGAAAAACGGTGCTCGTTGTCCTCGTTCGGATACGCTGCGGGGGAACGTGTGTCCGTACCGATTGGCGGTATATCCTGTGCACGCATTCCATCGCGGTGATTCTGTTTGTTCGGTGGTCCAGCTGTAGCCTGGTCTTGACGAACCAAATAGGATTTGTCAACGTACATGCCACGAAACCTGAAAAATGAACGCACGTGTCTTTAATCCGATCGGTACGTGGCCGCTGGGCACGGTGTTCTCGAGCTTACTCGCCGTTTCAGAGGGACACTCGATTTCTTCCATAGCGATCGTCAATGTTCGGAATAGAATCTCTCGGAGAAGAATTTGAACGGTTCTCTTCGATACGGTATACGGTGCACGGTGCATAGTGCACAGTGCACGGGGTCATTTCATAGGCCTTTGCTGTCCGACACAGCTCCTTCTGAAACGTGTTCGCGCGCAACAAAAGTTGATTACCCGCGAAACGGTTGTCTTCTTTTTTCCCGTTCCTTCGTATCGCCTCGTACGAATACGAATACGAATACGAGTCTACGGTATACATAATAGCCCTTCCTATTTTACGATCGTTGAATCGTGCAAGTATCCGTTGCTCGTATTGGACGAGCAAAGACTTATGACGTGACCCGATGATAATTTCCGGTCAGTCGCGAGATACGCTGTTGCGACATCCTCGACAAGGATTTCGAAATATGGCGAATCCGAATCGAACCGTAGTCAGAGATCCGTCCATCGATTTCTTCAAATTCCGGCAAAGATGTAAACCGCTAATTGTGGCTTGTTACCGAACACGAGTATCGGCAACGATCTGAACGAGCTGTCGTACCGCGCCGATGCGATTCGATACGTTGCAGGAAAACGCCGATCAACAGCCAGCAAAATAAACGAATCGCTCGCTTTCCGATCTAGTTTTGAGCGGTCGACAAAGCTCTGGGAAGCCGTATCGAGGATGCCTCGAATCAGAATAGGGGACAGATTGCCCGACATAACCTTGTACGAAGCACTACCGAGCAATCGGACGAATATTTTGAATCTGGTAGCTAACAAACGAGCCATAGTTTTTGGAGTACCCGGAGCTTTTGTGCCAGGATGTTCCAAGGTCCACTTGAGGGGATTCATAGAAAAGTAGGAATAATTTGGGCGTAGATATATCCGGCGCTGTCGCTACAATGTCCTGTCTTAATTACGATAGATCGGCCGATCTGAGGTACCTAGGATTCCAAGAAATCATCTGCGTCTCCGTCAACGACCCGTTCGTCCTTTCTGCCTGGGGAAACATCAAAGGCGCGGAAGACAAGGTAACGTGTCTCGCGTGCCACCGGTAAAATCGTCGGACCTCGAGCAAACGCGGCTCGCTTAAAGTACAATACGAGCGTTCTCCTTGCTCGCAGTTTACGAGCCGCGAGCCGATCGCGCGTCGGTTACACGAGGACTTTGAAACACAGGTAAAGATGCTGGCAGACCCGACGGGCTCGTACACCAGGGCAATCGGCATGGACATCGAGATACCGGAACTGGGAGGAACGAGGAGTCGACGGTACTCTATGGCAACGGTAAACGGTGTCGTCAAAGAGCTCTTCGTGGACTCGCCGAACGCGAAGCTCGCCTGCCTGCAGCAGGACGGAATCCCGACTTACTGCACCTAAGCACCTCGAGGATGCTACATAAAGATTCGCGTACGGATCGTTTAATTTGTAAGTTTATAAATGCGATCGTCAGAATCGGATATCCCGTATGCGTTTACTCGGATGTAATTCGCAAACAGGTTCGGAGTACCTGTTGACCCAGTTCGTCGAAAGCCACGCCGGCCAACGCACTGTTTATTGTCGCGACGACGACGCATCCGGATTGCGTAAGCATTTCAAGTCCAGTATGTCTGAGAGAGCCAAACACGTAGCTTGGCTTGCCGAAACGAAGGCCAGCTATCCATGGCACACGACGATTTTCCCTCCTCTAATCAGTATCCAAGGTTCTTAAGCGACTTTAGTGAGGTAGGTCGTACGGATCGACGTGACGCGACCCTACTCTATTCTATTCTATTCTATTCTATTCTATTCTATTCTATTCTATTCTACCCTACCCGACCCAGCCCGACCCGACCCGACCCGGCCAGACGCAATATTTTTCGCTGTTCTATCGAGACAGTAGATCGCCGCGTAGGCGCCGATCAACTCTATGTTGCGCCGCGACATGAAACGACGAGCAAATTCATAAGACGGAATACGGCGCAGGTCGATGAATTGCGCGCCCAAGCAGTCTTTCGATAAGATAAATTTCTAGAAAATTACGGAAGAGGCGCGAGGCGTATCGAAAGCGTCGCGTTTGCACGTTGCATTGTCCCATTTACGCATCGCGTGATTGCGGTCTATTTTAAGCAACGAAGCATTCCTTTTTTCCCCTTTGTTGTTTCTCAAAAAGAATACACCGGGCTGGATGTCTTTATTTCGAGCATCATCTCCGAATTGCATTAATTGCGTAACTTGACCGATCGCGGCCCACGATCCGATTCAAGACACTGTGCGCTGTAACGAGCGCATCGATTACCTTGCGTTTCCTGGAGAGCGTGTAAACAATCTCATTGAGAAAAACCGAGTCGCAGGCTGCTCCTTTTACCTCGGCCGCTTGTAAATAACAGCGAGACCGACCGTTCAATTACACAGTCGTTCGGTTAAAAATAGACGCGAGCACCGACGCGACGCGACAGTGTCTCTCAAATCTGTTTCGCGAACTATTGTAAGTAACTAGTCGCGAACTTTGCGAACGTTCCAACGGATGTTAGAGGATCGATCCGAGAGAACCGAGCGTCCCGATTAGAATGTTTCGTCGATGTCGAGTCGCTCGCGGTATCTCGCTGGTACCATATGGCTGCATCGAACAGAATCAAAACACGAATCGTTTGCAAAAACTGTGCTGAACCAATTGTAAACGTGACCTAGCAATCGCAAAAACGCACCTATGCATTCAAAATTTGAAAATATTTGAATCGGTGTTTGAAATGACACGACGGAAAAACAGAAATGTGCGCGTACGCTTGAATACCGAACGTTACAGACCCAATCGCGCGGTTCATAGTTATCTGCAATTGAAACGGTTACGGCGTGGAAGCTCGGCAGTTGTTGCGACGGTACGCGCAAGCTTGTCAACGTCTACGCAACGGGTTGCATCGAGTCGCATCGAATCGCGCGGCAGAGCGTGTATCGTAGCTCGATCTTGAATCGTCTAGAGCAGGCCTAGAGTCTGGAGGATTTTTGCTACTTGCGATTTGCGCACCGGATGCTAGTACGGACGAGCCCCAATTGCTCGTGCGTACATCAAGGTCGACCGTAATTGGACACAATCGCATACGCGCGAATAAGAAATAGGAAGAACGAGCCAGTCATCTGTTTCGTTTATAGTCCGCTGCTCGGATCGCTACGCATCGTGTAATTCGTGTATGTGTATCGGATCAGACGAGACGGTCTGTGGAAAGAAAGGAAACGATGGAAACGGGCAAGATTCGTGATATACGATTAGGGTGACTTTTATCGATAAGGTAAAAGAAAAGGAAGAAACGAAAGAGTTACCCGAATGCTAGGCTGTAAGGAGATCGATTTACATTCTGCGCGTGTCTGAAATAGTCAGGATATTTTGCAAAAATATTGTTTCTTTGAGACGAACGAGTAACAACATTTCAGAGAGTATGCAAAGTATGCGAGTTACCGTGCAAAGTATTAGATAGATGTATAGATGGTCGGTAAATAATAGGCTGCTGGGTGACTACGTGACCGTGTGCACGTTTTCGACGAGGCGCGCGACGCGACGCGACGCGGCGTAAGGGCCACCCCACTAAAATCAACCTAGGAAAGGGAGCCAGCCAATTAGATCGGTTTGCGCGCTTTTACATCCGTCGAACCTGTCGTAGTTCTCGTCGAAGCTTTCGACGGACTACATACCTCGTATCTCTTGTTCTCTTATCGGTAGGAAAAATTACCGAGAACTATGTGAAAATGTTGTGTTTACAATGATTACGACGGTTTTATCGCATACGAGCGCGCGAAGCACCCCTGCGGAGTGTCTTTGCGACAAACATCCGAGGTTCAAGTTTATCATTCTTCGGATAAGATACCTTTTGTTGAATGAATTAAGGAAAACCGCTAACTCGAATCTACGATCTCGTTGTAGTCGTTCCGCCGTTACGTATAGAACGGTATACATATTACAATATGTACGACGTTCTCGATAACGAAACGATGAAAACAGATTCACCCCGTACTGCCTAATAATACATACATAGTTTGAACTGAACGGTAAGACAACAGGGTGAATCCATTCAGTAGATAAGGCGAATGACGCGCGACGTGACCCCACTGTGAGCTTGTTCTATCTAAAGTCGACTCGATTAGTCGACCACGAAAAAAAAAGAGTTGGTAACGCGGACCGAGTATTATTACGCGTTTATGCGGGTGTGCAATGCTTTGGCCAGATACGACCCGATCTATTTCCGTGTCGAGTAGCTTCAACAGAATCGATCGCGATTCACACGCTGATTTTTTCTCGTTTCAATGTTTTTCCGCCTTCACCTCTATTTTGCTCTTTTCTCTCTCTCTCTCTCTCTCTCTCTCTCTCTCTCTGCACCTCTTACCCCCCCCCTCCCGTTTTTGTTTGGGTAGAAAACGAGATAGAGCAGAATCGATGAGATCGCAGGGTCAACTTACCAGCGCAAAATGCGGAGAAGACGTGAACGACAGCCGTATCAGCGGGTAGGATCGAATTAAAGGCGACCTTGCTCTTCGAGTAGGCGCAAAAGTAAATCGCTCTCGAAGGAGCGACGCCGACGAGGTTTGGACCAAGTCCTTTGAACAGTGCACGAGTCCCTTCGTTTTGAACGATGTATCTAATGCATTGATAGATACCTGGCGCCGAGTGACTATGGGGAGAGCCTCCAGGAGGGGTGGGCACCCCGAAATGAGACAGAGCAACCAGAGCATGCCTGTAACAAAAGAACCGGTCGATCTATTTCTCGTTTTTTTGGGAACTATGTTTTATCTACAGTCTATCTACGTGTTTAGTTATTACTATCGGTTGGTTTAAATAATGCTGGACATTTCAGACATATACATATACATATATGTACCCGCCAACTGTGCCTATGTTTCGAGTATTCAAAGGATTCGGTTGGTTTTTCGCGTAACAGAGTCCTTCTTTCAAGGATTTCTTTGTTCTTTAGGGTATCCGACGATCGTTAACAGAAACGACAAAGTTCTCGCTCTAATAGGAAGTTCGCGAATTCGCTCGGAGGTTCCGCCGCACAATGCACTAGCAGCGACGATTTATTTTGAGCCAAGGAATCCTACGAATGCGGGAATTAGTCGGGCACTAACAGCCAAGCGTTTCGGACACGTCCACGGGTACACGAATATACGATTAAACTAGTGAAACTTGGAATACTTGATACTCGATTAGATGATAACGCGTGGTCCCGAATCTATCTTCGGGTATCAGGCTGACCTGCGTTCTCCGACGCAACGGTGAATAGGGCTGTTGGTAGTTATACAAGATATATGTACTATACTATACTATACTATACTATACTATACACATATGTATGCTGTGTACTAATTACCTTGTGTAGCCTCCTGTACATAATCGCCTTCTCTGTTCCGGTTTGGGGAAGCTCTTGCAAGTCACGTGGCCAGAAGTCAGCTCTTTGTTTACCGGAGGTGGATAAAATCCAGAAGAGGAAGACTGCAGCCGCGTTTTCACAACTTCCAAGGGACAAGTGACTATTGCACCAGCGGTGCCGGCCACTCTGTAAAATCAAAAACAGGACTGTAGCAGGCAGACGAAACCATGACTATATTTGTTTAACAACGATCGCTGCACAGTTCACATTTGAATAGCAGATAACATCGCAACGATAACGATCCGCTGTTTGTATATTAAATTCACCGAATGAGTACAGCGAACGCGATAAGATGCAAAACAAACGATCGTTCAAAAACTTTGGTCGCTGCAGCGCGTGTCCTTTGTAAACATCGTGTGCAATAATATTTGTCAGCGACGCGTTAACAACCGTGTAAATCGAGCGTACGCTTCACGACGCAAAATTTTCTCATCGAATACGTTGCCTGATTTGTTCGAAACAGTCTCCCGCGACGTTGGAGCGTAGAACCGGTTGAAATTCCCGCGAAAAATATTTGGCCAAGTAACCGGGCCAGCATGGCGTCAGTGTAATTCGCAAATCCGTATTATACATTGTATGTATAAATTCCGCCCACGTCTTGGCACGTCGAGGTTCGCACGGTACATACTCCATCGAATCACCACGAAACCTCTCCGACGCGTCGTTCGAAAATACACAGGTTTCTAAATTGGGACGATAAATTACGCGTGCAATGAATGTCCACCGTGGACTATGACAAAGTATTCGAATCTTTGCTAACGAAAAATTTCATCGATCGGACTTGGAAAACATCCGAATGGTTTCAGCTGCTACGACAAAGTAAAATTTCTTCTGTCGAAATAAAAATTGTTGTTGTTGTTGTTGTTGTTGTTGGTTGTTGTCATCGTCGTCGTCGTCATTCTTGTTACTACATACATGTTATTGTTATCATGTCTATATTTACATAGTCGAAAGATTTAGTAACGCGTGCATCGATTGTGAGAACCACAAATACGATTGTGAAAGATCAGTGCATAGCATGGATGAACGATTCGAATGTGTAATTAGCGCCAAGGGTCTAATGATGCAACAGGAATTTGCTCCATGAATAGCTTCGCACTACTAACAGACTTTCCTCGGATTTTTCCAGACACGGCACTCCCGTTAAAATCACCTTGATATTTCGGATAATTTGACGCCTAATTATCAAATTATCTACTGCGAATATCCAAACGTTTCCACGATTCACCGTATGTATGTACATACATCGAATTGTACGCGCTCGTACATGACACGTACACGACACGCCACGCACACGACGCACACAATGGGACCGGCGAAGATGACGTAAATCTAGCCGGCTACAATGTCGTAGATCGCCCCCCCCCCCCTCTTGAGTATCATATTCGTTATTGTGTAAATTTACTACTATTATTTTGATTTATTACGAACAAACTGTAATCACGTAAAACTTGAATATCGTCGGACAAGAACGCAAGCAGGCTTGTTGAGAAAAGAAGATCGAATTCGAAACGCGCACAATAGAACCGTAGCACAGGTAAACATATACTTACATACGTAGGTAACTAAATAGTTTGATACTTTAATCTGTTTATGTCTTATGTAATCTGTTTAGTATTCGAACGAAAAGAATATCAGCCCTGAACGAGTTTACAACAATCGCACAAAATATCCACGGTTTTGGCTCGTGTTTCACGTGTGCTTCTCACTGCGCAAAATTCTCCATATCTCGATACGAGTGGTTTCGAACGACCGTAACCGGCGTTGACCGTGGATCGTGGATCGCGAATGCGTTTCGAAGGGTTATGTTTGTTTAAAACGGTGGAAAAACGAGGGAAAAGGAGGGAGAGAGAGAGAGAGAGAGAGAGAGAGAGAGAGAGAAAAGAAAGCGAAACCCACCCTCCAGCGACGAGGTGTATCGCAGTATCGCGATCCAACATTCTTCGATTCTACGGCAGAATCCCTCTGTCACTCGGGAAGCATGAACTTGGCGTAAAAGAAAGAAATCAGAGACACTGAACGTGCACACTTCGTGAATCGCACTGTGTTGTAGTCGTGAACTAATGTACGTTGTTGATCGCAGCGATTCGTCGACGTTACTCGATCCTTGCCTCGACGACGAAACGAAACGAAACTAAACGAAACGAAACGATCAACAGAACGAGAATGAGAAACAACCCGTTCGAAAACTCGGAAACAACTGATCGCATCGACCGCATCGAACATACGGCGCACCCCACCACGAATCATGTTTGCGCGGCAGCTGCGCACTCGGTGCCGAATTCTTCAAGTTTTCCACGATAATTAGAATGGCGGTACATCGAATATACTTTCAGAACATTTTATCGGAGCTGTCATCCGAAATAATATTTACTAAATCAAGTTACACGAAACTATATATATATATATTATATTATATTATATATATATATATATATATATATATATATATAGTTATATTATATATATATATATGTATATACATATATATATATAGAATCATGCGTTGTTACGATGCCATACGAATTTTTCCGAGAGACGTAATCTTTCTGAATTGATTTAAATATGTAATAATATTCAATTATCGGTTTTAGTTGTTCTAAATTATATTACTATTGTTCTTATTACTGAGAACAATTGCTTGTTTACTTACCTATGTCAGCCTACATTTGAAAGATAAAAAATGTGAATAAAATCGCCATCTACGATAAATTGCTCAAGCTATTAACGCCCGTGATACTGTTTCCTGTTAATAGATGGCGCTGCTTTTTGGCGCGCAATTTATCATTTTGTCTGGGTTTACGTATGAAAGATAGAGGACAGAACTCGTTCGATCGAATGACATGGAAACGTTCGTTACTGGTTCGTCACTGATTCGTTACAGTTCGCTATTCGCTACGAGGTTGCCATCCTCTTGTAAAACCACTGAAAACGAGCCTATAGTAGGAAAGCATCCTAATCGTTCAAGTGTATGCCTATTTAGTGTAGTAGAACCGAGAGGACACGATTCACAATCTATCTCATCGAAGGTCTATGACACGATACCGCACGCTATAGCGATTAGCAGCAATTCGTATTTTTATAAATCGTCAACGGTCAAACGTTTATCGATAGACGGTTTGGATTTGAGACACATACTTTGAAATGTAATGGATGACGATCGAGCCAGTGATCGTTCAACAATTAATCGTTCACGTCGTTTACTGTTAGTCGACTATTAAACGATCGTCGATTTGATTTTATTAATGAAATGAGCAAAGCAACGGACGATGATGAACGCAGAAGACGCTCTTTGGAAGCAGGCAGAGAAATGGTGTGTATTCGGTATCAAATATTTAGTTTAATTTTTTGTTTTCGTTTAATTGGTACTTAACGATTTTATTCCTTTTCGAGATGTATCGATTGTTAGTCACCTTTCAGAACAATCTTTACGCGATCTCATTCGCATCGTTTACTTACGTATTTATTATTTAATTGTGTACACCTTTGCGATGCTTAATTGTCCAATCATTGCATCTCCCCTTCAGGGGAGGTGAACAATTGAGGAAAGAAGAGTAAAACACTGCCTGTTTCAATGTCATTCCAAACGTTTTTTACACGATCTACCCCCTTTTGATAAAAGATTTTCCCAATTCGAGCATGTTGGCAAGTTAGACATTGATTTTCATGAAATTTCTATTTTCTCATGGGTTTTTTTCCTTTTAATTAAATAAAAAGCGAATGCAATGTTTTTTTTAGCTGGAGAAGTACAAGGCGGAAAGAATTAATAAAGTCAAAGGTACGGGTCATGGTCAGATGGACGAAGCATCCGACGACGAATCCTTTCGTATCGATAAATCCATCGGACGCAGAGAGTCTTACGTAAGAAGGCATAAGCCATTGTCGACGCGAATAAAATTGGCAAAAAATTCAAGTATTGTCATTTCTATGTAACATAGATGCACGAGGGTGCTTCGTCGAGGGACGTGACCCAAAGTAGCGTCAGTATGAGCGAAGGAGAAGCCGACGGTGATTTGGAAGGACTCGCCGGGAGGGTAGCTCAGTTGGAGGAGATGCTACAAGGAAAGGAAGCTATTGTCGAAGCTTTGCATGCCGAGATAGACCACTTACGAGCAGAGGCTTCGTCTCCCAATTCTTCGCAAAGTCAGAACAGTAGTATACACGGCAGAGATATTATCTCGTTGTATCATACAAAGGTATATCGCGTAACAAATATGTACAGTATTATAGAAGAAGAGGAAGCATTCTGGAATGTCGATTTTGATTTGTCCACCTTGTACGTATATCGATGGAATGACATTTGTGTTTTGTTAAACAGTTGCAGGAATTTGAGAAAGCGATAAATAAACGCGACAATTTGATAGAAGAGTTGACATGGTCTTTGCAGCAAGCATTGTCTGCCAGAGATAATCTCGTTACTCAGCTAAATTCTCTGAACGCTATACAGATTCCGGACAGAGGTCGTGCCGGTACGGTAAATTGTGCAAACATGCAGGACAAGGTAAATATTATATTACGTATACGTATGCACAAACGTGCTTATACATATACATACATGCATATAGAATGTATTGTACAAACCGTAAGCATCGTTCTACGAACGAGTCAGCTCGTCTGTATGAACAATTCAATTAATTTTCTTGTTAGATTGACGCTTTGGAAGCCACTTTGAGCGATAAAAGATCGATAGTAGAGAAATTGAACGAGCAGCTGATACAGATGCAAGAACACGCACGGACATTGGAAGTGGAGAATGAGACACGAAATGCCGAGATCAGCGATTACAAGTTGCAAATAAACAACCTGAATGAACAGATTCGTTTGGGTGCAGCTGACAAGAATTTGAATGTCGCCGAGACTTTGGAGCTGCAAAAGCAGTACGAGGCGCGCGTCGATAAAATCAAGCAGGACACGCAACATATTTTAGAAAAATTCACAACCGAGACAAACATAAATGATGCGCGGCATCAACAGGAGTTAAAGGTACGGAATGTGACGAAGGTTTCCTTCCGTGACAAAGCGCTTTGAACACTTAGAGATATTAAACTTAAATAATTGATTCTACGTCTTCTTTCTCTTTTCGCAGGAGGTGGCTGTGAAACACGAAACGGAAATAATGAACATTCAAGAGAAGTACGAGGAACGGTTGAAACAGTTCAAGGATGAAAATAGACTGCTGGCTGATCGTTTGAATAAAGAGTTGCCCGATCTGGAAACCAAACACGCCAAAGAACTTTCCGTATTCCAGACACAAATGGGTCATTATAAGAAAACCGTTGAGGCTCTGAAGCTCGAATTGGTAAATCGATCAGAGTCCCAGCAAACGGCACAGGCCGAATTGAATCTATACAAAGCAAAAGTGATCGAGCTGAAAGTTCAATCGGAGAACGCACGGCACATGCAACAGTTGGAACATCAGAAAGAAAAAGAAATGCTGGGCGAACAGATCAAGCTGCACAAGCTTCAGTTGGAAGAGATTACGTCGAAATATGTTACCGCGACCGCGATTCTAGATTCGAAAGAGAGCATCGAACGTTCCCTTGAACAGGCTCTGACGAATGCCGCGACACTCAAGGGCGAGAACGACGGTTTAAAGTTTAAACTGGACGACTTGTCGTCGAGATACTCCGCGGCTCAGTCGTTGATCGAAACTAGTCAAGCGCACGAACGAACGCTGAGCAATCGAATTTTCGGCCTAGAAAAGTCCTTGTCCAGACTGAGCGGTATAAACGCGAGCACGTTCAGTGATCTGAACGAAACCGCTTATCAAAGTTTCGACGAAGTTGCGATTCAATTTCACTTGACGAGACAGAAACTCGAGGAAAAAGCGGAACTGGAAAAGCTTCTGGTCGATAAAATCTCGAATCTCGAGGACGAGGTTCGGAAGACGAAGGAGGAGCTGGAGCAAGCAAATCTGACCAAAAAGTCGTACGAGAAGCAATTAAAGGACACGAGGAACATGTGCGACAAGTACATGTCTGAACTTTGCTCGTTGAGAAACCATGGCTCGGATGGACAGAGTTGTTCGCAAACAGAGTTGTCCGACCACCAACAAAATAAATTGTCTAGTCAAAGCAAAAGAGATTCTTCGTTGGATAAAACCGAGGAAGATCAACAGGAAATGAAAAAACTGAAAATTAGTTTGGAGCAGAGGGAAGCAGAACTAACGGACTCTGCGATAAAGGTGCAGGAGCTGTTGGAGAAGTGTGAAAAGTCCGAAGAGGAATGTCGCCAGCTAAAAAGCGGATTGGCCGCTGCTTGGGCTCAGTGCGCGGAGGTAGAAGAAAAGTTGAATCAAACGTTGGCGTTCAACGAGAGCAAACTCGATCTCTCTGCACCAACGTTGTCCAGTTACGACGGCGCGTCGACGAAGCGAATGAAATTTGGCAGAACCGATTTCGCGAACGATACCGTGAACGCTACTACGCGTGATCAAACTACAGACGCCAACAGGCTTTTCTACGAAGACAACGATTCGTCGGACACCGTGGGGTCGCCGTTACGGGCGAAGCTGGCGTCGACTTTCCACGAAAACGAAAGATTGATCAAGGAACTGGAACGTTTGCTGGAGAAACAGGGCGATTACGATCAAGTTAAGGACAGAGCGAAACACTATTCCACGCTGGCGGATAATTTGGCAGCCGAGAAACATCGTGCCGAGACTGAGAACGAGGCTCTGAGGCGAGAACTGAGGACCACCGTGCATTCGTTAAAAGAGTCCGCGAATCAACTGCGAGCGGAGAAAGATTCGTTGAGAATGGAGATCGATGCGTTGATTTGCGTTCACGATGAACAAATAAGCGCGATCAAAGGCGAGACCGCTTCGGAAATTAGGAAAGTTCAGTCGTTGGTGTTGGGCGTGAACGACGGTAGCACGGAATTGCGTGATCTCAAAACGGAATTAGAGATGCGGCATGCCAAAGAAATGGAAGAGTTGCGGACGTATTTTGAACAGAAATGTCTGCTGATGGAGAAGCAATATTCGGAGGAGATCTTCAGTCAACAATCGAAGAAAATGTCCGACAATGACAGCGAAATAGCAGACTTGACGGAAGGGTTGTATTACGGCGGTGCCGGGGATTGTATGAACGCTTCGAATCTTTCTCAAGGTAGCTCGAGGGTTGCTTCTCCGTTAGCGGACGAACCGTCGAAACACAATAGTAACAGTTTCAACAAGTCCGAGCTTGAGACAACCGTCAAGGCGTTGCAGCAGGAACTGCAGAATAAAATAATAGAGCTGCAGGAGGTGAAACTGCATTACGAGAAGGCGTTGGACGAACAGAAGATCAAATATGAAAGGGAATCGTACGATAAAAGGGAACCAGAGAAACTGGAATTTCTACGAAATATGGTAACTCGGGTAAGTATCCTATATTATACCGATCCCCGCTGTATAGTACACGATGTTTTCTGGATTTTCCATTCGTGTAAATAACAGGCTAGCCTATATTTGTGTTAGGTTTCTTTCTCGTTGCTCTATTCTTTTTTTTTTAAATTTGTCTTTTGTTTTGTGTTAAAACGTTCAACACCTTTTCTCTGTGTGTTAAAGCTGCTTTCCCTTTTTTTTTTGCAGACATGTGTATGTAATATTATTATGTATGTCATTTACTAATGAAAGTGTTTTAAATAGTTTTTCCGAATATTTCTTTTACCGTTTTCATGTTAGGTTCTACCCCGAATTAGACTATTATCCAAAGTAAGTGCATGCGATTGTCCATGTCTCGGGTGCAAATAATTGTAGGGTAGCTAAAATTATACGGTAAACGTCGGTGTAGTCGCGCGATTTTACCATTCCTTTTGTTGTAACTAACATGCTACTGTGTGACCACATATGTGTGCATGCAGCATTGTCAAACAGAGTGGGATGCGGGTGCGTTGGAAAGCGGTGAATTAACGCAACTGCGAGCGGCCTACAACCATCAATTGGAAGAACAGATCGCACTCGCTAAGTTGGATATTGTCAATGCGCTTCAAGAACAGATGCAGGTAGCTGTAGACACAGGAATTTACATATTACATACTCGTTTTCTTTTTCGCATAGAGAGGGAGAGGACCAATATAAAATGTTGCATTTATCTGTGTTTATCTGCGTGTACGTGGTGGATCGTAATTGATTGCTTTTATTTTATACGATAATCGTTCATGAAAAATAGGCTCTCCTGTCTGTTGAGTCGGACGTTGACGACATTTGGTCGCCAGAGTTGCTAGAGTTGCGCGATAGACTGACCGGTAATGCGAGACGCGAGATGCAGCTGCTGAAAGATGCTCATGCCGCGGAAGTGCAACGACTTAAGGAGGAATACTCGCGCAACGTAGCCAGAATGATAGACCGTCATCAAGATGAACTGAATAAAATTCGAGACGATTCCGATTCGAACAAAGTCTTGTCCCAGGTTGCGGATCCCAATGTTGTTCTGGAAGAGAGGTATTCATCATTTAAAATATTTGCGATATATGAAGTACCGTTCGATGTTCACAGTTATTTCTTTTATCGTACAGAAATAGTTTGCACAGAACTTGTGCCACTCTCAAGACCTTGGTTGAAGAGCTGCTAAAATATTTTCTCGTATGCGAAGAGGAAGTCAACAATACTCTAATCGGCGAAGTTTTCAAAAGACAATTGCGCGATGGCGTCGGTGGCGTCGGTAGCGTCGGTAGCGTCGGTAGCGTCGGTAGCGAGAATCAATTGGACAACGTCGTCAAGGTCGTTGATAAGTCGAAGAACGATGAACCCGATGGTAAATCGAGTTCGTCTCGGTCGAGGATTCAGCGAGTTCACTTCGCTCCGCAAACCACAGAAATAATATCTATAATGAACAGCGATAACGATACCTTGCAAACGATATTGCAAGAAGAGAACGACATTGCCGAAAAACTGAGACAAGAATTGAACAGCTGCGTGCGACGTTTAAAGTCCGAGAGCGCCGAGATTCTCTTGACTGCCAATCGCAACGACGGAGATCAAGCTGACTGTTCCGCGATAAAAGTCGACTGGATCAATCGGATGAACGAACAGCTGACTCTGAAGCTGCACGAAGCGGAATCGATGATCCTGAATTACCAAGAGGAAATGGAACAGCTGAAACTCACCGTCCTCGATCTTCAAAGAAAGTTGATCAATGTAGAGAACAAGAAGGAGGTAATTACCGAAGGTTACGGAGAGAACGACGAAGTTGGCGTAGAAGTTACTTTGCAAGACTTTTCGCATCTACAGGAGAAAGGTAAACGAGTCAAGATAAAACAATTTGTTATCTTTTCAGAAACATTCTTTGACGCGATTCCAATTAATTTTTAGCGAGACACGTATTGTCGAACGGAGGAGGAGACTGTACAGTCTTGTTGCAACTGATAGAGGAATTGTGTAGACAAAGCGACAAGTTGATGGAGGATGCTAGGAGGGAGAAGGAAGACTTGCAGCAACAGGTAAACCCGAATTGTCATCCGTCACGAAACGGTGCACAGATTGCATGTATTTTTATTATTACATAGAATTGGTTTGCTCTATAAAAAAAAAAAGTTGTGGTGTATTGCATATTGAAAACGAATTCTGTACGCGATACTTCATATTCTGTATCTACGAGCTTAGTATTCGTATTCGTATTCGTATTCGTATTCGTATTCGTATTCGTACGTATTGCACAAAATCTTTTTTTAGGTAATCTTGTTGCATTCGTGCATCCATGTTCACACTGTTGGTTTTTTGACACTATATTCCAAGAAATGATTTTTTGCTTTCACTTATTTATCTGTTTCATTTGATTGCGCGTGTGCAACTTGGAAGAACAAAGAAAAAAGAATACACGAACGGGGGTACATTTGTGCCTGGGGTCTGTGATACAGTTTTTAAAGAATTGATTGGCGTTCTGTTATCTTGCCGGCAGGTACCTTTAGAACCTACTCCTCCCCCATACATTCACAGGGTTTGCTGTCCAAAGGTAAATCATAGAGTTACTAATACTATTATAAGAGCTGTTCCGTAAGTTAGCCTTAACTTTAATCGCGTACACATGTAGTTTTGGAAATTCTTACATCGCGTGTAACTATCCCATGATTAACGATTAACGCTGTAGCATGCGAACTATGGTGTATTTTCTTTTGCATGCGCACAATAAACTAATATCTGTTCTTGCATCCTCGCATCTCTAAACGTGTATGTTTAACAATTTTCAAAATAATACATTAAATACACTGCTAAACCGAGTCAAGTTATGCTTATGCTTTTAACGCGAGCGTATTCCATTCGGTTTTTAGTCGTTGATTAATTAATTAACCACGCGATTAACGTGTTTGCAGTCTTCGGTGTGTTGTTGTTGTTACACGGTTTAATTCGATGGAAATATGCGTAGATCGAGGCAGCGGATAAACAATTGAAAGCGACACGCAGATTTTTGGATGAGCAAGCGAGCGAAAGAGAAATGGAACGAGACGAAGCAGCAAAGCAGATACATCTTTTGCAAGAACAACTGAAGGAGCGTGAACGCGAAAAAGGAAGAGATCTACGCATCACCTCAGAGGTACGTTTGTGAACGTTTGCTTCTCTGCAAAGAGGGAAAGAAGAAAGAACAGGAAGGAACGATCTTGTCTTACCTTATCGTTCTTTCAAATACCAACGATTAATTTACTTATTTTTTGGTGCGAATCAATTAATACGTAAACTCAGGTACAAAAACTAACTAATCGTTTTCACGCATTAAGGATTGGGTTTTTCTTTTTTTTTTCATGATCTTTCACTGACTCGGCAAGTATGCGAAAAATGGTTCGGCTAATCGATAAGGCGTGGAGGGTTTCTTGTCGATTAATTTTTATTTCCACGACTTTCATTGTTTATATTTATTATACCTATACTGTGATTAGGCAGCTTATAACCACGCATCGTCACTAATTGTATTAACACGAGTTTTCCTGCACTCTGGTTTTGGTTTTCTGTATGTCGCACAAAGCAGTCTACACTATCACCCGAACCAACGTCAGAGGTCCCCGTGCTTCAAACATCTGACATCAATGCAACTGTGAGTTCTTTTCTATTTATTACAAGATTCCACGGTAATAATCGACATAGATTCAGGCGTGCAGAGTGTATTATGGAGAGAGAGAGATAGAGAGAGAGAGAGAGAGAGAGAGATCGCTTTTGATAAAAACCAGATGAATTTTTATAAAGTTTCTATGCATGCGATTACAGCGGTTTTTGGAGGCTTAAATATTCTTGTACGCTTTATGTGTTGGTGGTGTTTTGTTTCCTAATTAGCGGTGGTGTTGTTGTACTCGAGCACTCGGTACTCGAACGAATCGGTACGAATAGAGAAGATGACGATCGATGAAAAGATTACCGTGTCATTTAGGTGGAGGCTCTCGAGTCTCAAATGAGGGAAATGTCGTCGCTTATGTCCGACACGGAAGCCAAGAAGGTGGAGACGGAGAGCGAACTAAAAGCAGCCATCGACAAGATCTGGGTGCTACGAGACATTATTACCGATTTGGAGCAACAGTTGGACGTCAAGTCGGAGAAGGAAGAATCTTTGCAGCTTCAAATCGGGCAATTGGAAACGGTGATCGCTGCTCAAACCAAGAACCAGCAAGAATTGGTTCAGGAGTTGGATACGGTTAAAATGGGTACCGAAAATAAACAGCTGAACGAACACATCAATCATTTGCAGGTAGGACTTTTGACGGTTCGTTCATGAAAAAAAGGAACGAAACATTTATCATGCGATTGGATACGATACGATACGATATGATATATGTAACGATATCTGTACGATTTACAGGAGGAGTTGAGGAAACACAAACTGAGCTCCGAACAGTTTACCGTTAATTCTACTGCTCTAAAACAAATGAAGTCAGAGCTTCGCGAGATGCAAGTTCAGTTGGACAAGAGGATCAAAGAATTGGAATCGGTGCACGTGTGCAGCTCTAATTTGAGTCTAAGTCAACCTAGCGAGGACGTATCGATCAGGGAGCAAATCGACGCGACACGGTGTCCTACTCCGGACGATCCTACTTCACCACCAATGTTGCCGTTGGATCAGTTGCTCAAGCTGAAGGAGAAGATGATGAAACATGCGAGAGCGGAAGAGGTTGCGTTCAAGAGGATCAAAGATTTGGAGATGCAAGTGGTCGCTCTGAAGAACCAGAACGAAGAGTTGCAAGCGGAACAGGAGATCTTGCAACAAACCACCTCCGAGCAATTGTACCAGATCGAGGCGATGCGTGGCCGTCTGGAGCAGCACAAGCAGAACGCGCCTTTCGCGCAGAGGCAAGCGACGTCGCGGCTCGAGTTGCAGCTTCACGAAGCCAATACCAAGTTTCAGTCGTTGGAGTGCGCCATAGCCGAGAAAGACTTGGAATTGAGGGACACTCAAAGTCAATTGGACAGGGTGAACCAACTGTTGCAAGAGAAGGAAGCGGAAATCGCAAATGTCGTGCAGGTGGAGAGAGCCACTATCCAGAAGCTGAGAGAACACTTGGAGATCGTCGAGGAGGAGAATAGAATTTTACAGGCGAAAGTCGGTGTTCAGGAACATTCTCAGCTGGAATTACCGCGGCTGATCGACAGTATGCTGGCCGATAAAAACGAGGAAATCGATCACCTGAAGGATCAATTATCGAAGAAAGAAAAGCAACTGGAACTGTATTGTTCGTTGAACCTGGACGAAACGCAACTCAAAGAACTGATTCGACAAACTGAACCAAAGAATAGTGCTCGTACCTTGAGCGACATTCTGTCGATTCATTCGGAATGCGAGGAAACGACCGAGGCCGTACGGGCTGCCAGTTCCACTCAAATGCTGCCAAACATATCTACCTTGAAAATTCCCACGGCATTCGCATCGGTTAAAATCGTGGATGACTCGGCGGGGATGATGCCTTTGGACATCTCCACAACTACCACCGGCAACAGCAATAGTAACAGTAACAGCAACAGTACCGGCACCGATAAAATTGGATTATACGTGCCACCGTTGGACCTAGGCACTCGTTCGCATAGTTTGTCGGCCATGTCGAATCAACAGTCTTCGGAGATGGATTTATTGCAGCACGGTGAACTGAACTCGAGAACCACTTCGGAGGAGAACGATACGACGACGGACAAGAAAGAAAACGGACAAGAATCGTCGGTAATGGAGTCCGGTAAAGTCGACGAGTCGCTTGTTCCGACGGCGTGCGTCGTTTCCGTGAAGCACGCTCAAACTTCGATCAACGAGTCCATCAAGGAAATTGAAAAATTGGAGAATCAACTGGAAGCCGTGCGAGAGGAGCTGCGAACAAAATCGGAGATTTTGGAGAAACGCGAGGCGGACTTGGTGTCTCTGCGGAAGCTGTACAATGAGCTGCAAACGGAATCGAAGGAAGTTGTGGAGACGCTCTCCAGGGACAAGTGTTTCTACCAGAACCAGTACGAATTGTCGACGGCGTCCGAGAATAAAATCAAAAAGGACCTTCTAGAGGTGGAGAACGTTTTGAAACTGAGAACTGCGGAGATCCAGGAACAGAAAAGCAAGATGCAGATCAACGAGAAGATCATCACGGAGTTGAACTCTGAGAACAACAAGCTGAGGGAGGATATCAAGGAGAAGGAGCAAGAACACGCGAACAAGTGCGCCTCGTTGCTGCGAGAGAACGCGAACGAGTTGGAGAGAATGAGGAACGGGGCTCTCGAGAAGGACAAACAATTACACGAGTTCAAAACGAAGAACGAGTTGCTCAAGCAAGAAATCGTCGAGTGTCAACACGAGATTCAGAGGCTGACGGAAGGTCTGAACAATAGAGATCAGACCATCAGACGGCTGGAGGAAATGGTCAGACGTATTAACTTTTCGGGTGCGTCCTCGCCTTCGAACGAAAAGGACGAGGAGATTCATCATCTGCAGGAATATTTGAAAGAGAAGGACAAAGTTATAAGACAAATGAACGACGACAGCAAGAGCTTGCACAGAGCGTTGGAGACCATACAGAATAAAATGAAGGAGTCCGGTAACGTCGTCGAGCTCCGGAGGAAAGTGAAAGAAGAACAGAAACAGAACGTTGAGTTGAGGAACGCGATAGACAAGCTGAGCAAGGAATTGTCGGATTTAAAATTGGTTGCGCGTGAGTATACAGTATATTTTATATTATATTTTCCAATATACGCGTATATTGGATTGGTGTATACACACACGAACAGAATATGTAGACTTGTACGATGATTGAACTTGCAGAGCGCTCGCAGGACGACACCGACATCGAGGACATGGTGCAAAGGGAGCTGAATTTGTCGGCACATCTCGACAGGCGACTGATGAATGCCATTGAAAGCGACCAGGAGGACGGCGTGTGCAGAGCGGAGAACCAAGTTCAATCCAGAGAACATCCGGAGGTGGTTGAAAGAAGCAGCGAATTAAAATTACAATTGAGCCAAGCGAATAGAATCAGCGACGAATTGAAAAAGCTGAAAGACGATTTGGAGATCGAAAGGAGAATGCTCAAGTGTCAGATCGCCGAGTACGAAGGTCGGATCTTTCAGCTGAAGTCGGATCTGGCGGAGGAATGCAAGAAGGTCGCGAAGCTCAACGAGGAACTGTTTTCCGAGAAGAACTTGATTCGCAGCTTGAAGATCCAATTCGAGAAAGAACATAGATCGATGGAATCCGGCCACATGCAGGACTCGGTGCTGATCGAGGACCTTCAGAACAAGTTGAAGACCTCTTTGGATAACGAGACGAAGTTACGGAACGATCTTTCATTGTTGCGGCAGGAGCACGTACAGTCCCAGAAGTCGACGGACGAGTTGCCAAAGTTGGCAGATCTTTTGGAAACCGAGAGGAAAAAATATTTGTCGGTGATGGAAAGCTTCGAAAAAGAGGAGCGTAATAACGCGGAACTAAAGGACACTCTGAGGAGGTTGCAAACAGAGAAGAATCGGTTCGAGATGCAGCTAGAGATGGAAGTCGAGGAGAAAGAGAAATTGATAAGCAACCTTGCCCTGGTCGAAGGGATCAAGGAGCATCTTCAAACAGATCTTAATCGCACCAAAGAGGAGATGAAAGCGCGAGAGGAGGAGTGCGAATGGCTCCAAAAGAGGATCAAAACTATGTCCGATGCGGAATCCAGAAGGCAAGAACAGAGGACCAGCGAACACAACCAGCTCAAGGGATTGAGAAGGGAGATCAACAACACAAGAGAAGTCATGGTTGGTATGCGCGCGCGCCTCTTTTGTTCGTTCGTTCGTTTAACAAAATTATCTGTTGGACAGGTGGACTTGGAAGCCGATATGAAACAGTCCAAGAGAGAATTGACAGAATCGCTTGAACGCGAGATGAAACTGGCCGAAAGGGTTGAGGCTCTAAGGGAGAGAGAAACCAATCTGCTGAAGAAATTGTTCGTCGCCAAAGACGAAGAGAAGAAGATGCGGGACACGATCGCGGAGCTGCAACAGGAATTGAGATCGTCCGCGGAAAGGGAATTGGAGTTTATCAAGGAATCGAAGAGCCGATACGCTGGCGATAAGAACACGCCTACTAAGCTCTTTCAGAAGATCAAGGTACTCGACAATGGTATTAAACTAATTAGACAGATACCGTGTTGTATACTATACCTTCGATAACATTTTCATTCGTAGGATCTCAGCGACAGCAACACTAAGTATTTGAACGAGAAAAGTATGCTTCAAGAGAAGCTTGTGAAAGCGCTGGAAGATAAGGAGCAACTCTGTCAACGAGTCAAATTGCTCGAATCACGCGTCAAACGAGGCATCGAATCTCACGATGCGAATCCAGCGATAAGTGGAGATTACACGGATAAGGTACATATAATATTTCTTTTGATATTCTATTCCATTCAATGTACGCGTGACTAGTATGTATACATAAAACGTGCACGTGTATGTAAAATTATAACTAAGTGTACGAAAGACGGACAATTTCTGTTTCGCAGTTGCTGCACTTTTATGGAAAATATATTCGAGCCAATTGTAGACGCAAGGCTCTAATTTTCCAGAAGCGTTACCTGTTGACCGTAGTAGGTAGTTATCAGATCTTGGAGGAAAACACGTTATCTATACTCGCGCAATTGACTAGCGAACAACGGTCCTACACTACCATAGGCCGACACAAAAAGTCACCGAGAGTGCGTTTCAAGAGCGCGGCTCTAGTTCTCGTCAGTATTCACAGAATGAAGTGGCTGAACGTCAAATGGAGCATCGGCAGAAAGATAGGAGTGAAGACGTTGTTGGAGAACGTGGATCAATCGTATGTACCGGTGCATAAACTTGCCACGAACCATTCGCCTCCTGTTCGAGAAAGACCCCTCGTAAAGTGAGCAAATTTACTAAACTCGATTCGTATATCCTTCTTAATGCATATGGATATTCGTTTAATCAAGGTCTTCCTTCATTTACAGCGATGATGGTAATTTCGACGGATTCGCGCTTGAACATTATCAACGGTTAAGGAATATTCAACAGACATTAGGTTTAGCGATGGCCGAGTCTGGAAATCGTCAGATACATCCCGAATAGTATTATAGGCGTCCTAGTTGTAGGCGCGTGAGGAGACAAGCATGACAAACGTACTCCGAGACTGTGAAATATCACGTTGTTTTTCAAATGCATGCGGCGCAGGTTTTACTGGCTTGCACGGGATTGCACGGAATTGCACGGAAAATTGCTCGACGAACGGTAAGAATGAACGTCGGGCATTTCAATTGAGGAGGAATATTCTGTTGAAATTCGATCGTTCGCGATATCTATTTTTCTTATCGAATTTAAATATAAATAGAATTGTAGGATAGTAATTGCAATTGTTGAACACGCGTTAAGCCTACTCACCGATTACTGTATTGTGTGCTATTTTAAAAGTTGCTACTAGGACTTTGTACCACCCGGGAGAAACTAGAACGATTAGTGTTAAATACTTGTGCTCATATATCACGTTTTACCAAAGGTACGATAGATTTTATTTTTAATTGTAATCTGTTATAGTCCTATCGAGGATGCGAACCAGTGCCTTGTCAACTATAAGTGTCTAGTATTTATTTATTATTGAACTGTAAGTTTTTATATCGTGAATAAACTTTATGCAATGACTTTTTATGAAACCGGTGAGAACAGAATGAATAATTCGTGCCGTTTCAGTATATTTCTATATTTCAACGAAAAACAAAAGGAAAGACCAACTATAATATTATTACAACATAATATAATATAATATAGATTGAATGAAGAAACATTCGATACTCATGCAATCTCTTGGTTGTTTGTTTTTGTTTTCATTTTCGTTTTCGGCGATGACTGTAGGTAAATACTTAGATGTAGATGTTTATAAATCGTCCACCGGCGCGGCGCGCCGGAGCAGGCCGAGCCTACGGATAGGCAACCCGGGGTACAGTCAAGCAAACTCGGTATCGGTACCTGATCGGTGATGTAATAGGCGTCGCAACACTCGCAACCCTCGGCGAGTACCCGAAGTTTTCCGACTGGGACGAAAAAACCCGATAGTCGACTGTTAACCGCACGCTAGAGTGATCGTTTCCGAAGAGGATTCTGGATTATTTTTACACTGAAAAAGGAAGTTGATCGAGTCTAAAACAATCTCTAATTAATTGGTACGATTACGATTGAACGATTAACGGTTAACGGTAAACGGTAAACGGTAAACGGAGATAGCAAGATACACAGGACTCCATCGTTTCATGTACATATTTTTTTCAAACACTGTCTAACCACGATTTTGTCGAAAAAAGTCGAACGCGATCATCGTTGACAAAAGTTCACAATGTTATTTACATATTTACAAGAAGGTGAGTGATAAAATATATGGCAATCGTCTAGCTTCCCTACAGAGTGTCGTAAAATATCCAACACAATCCGAAGAAAGCTACTTATTTGTTCTCAAATTGTATCGCGTATTTCGAGACACTTGGTATATCCTCGATATCGTATATGTATTTAAAGCTACGTTCGATTTTGATAAACGTAACCTAAGAATAAGGCTTTCGTTTGTTATTCATTTACAATTACGGTCTAAGACGGTGCAAATCTTATCTTATTACATACTTGAAATATATTAACTCGTTACTATCATTTTGGTTTGTTACTTATTTGGTTGGTTTGAAACGTTCGTAGCAAAGTGTCGACTTTGTCGTAGTAACCGGGGACTAAGTACGTCTTATGACTTACGAATAGTGGTTCGTTATAACGAACAGACTGCAGAAAATTTGTTTCAGCTGGATGTTTACCGAATACATACTTACGCTACACGCATAAAAAATAATTCGGTCCTATTATAATTTTTTCCACGCGATCATCCGCCAAATTATTCGTTGTTCGAAGAATTGTCTCGAAATAACTACGTATGTATTATAGTTGAACGGAAATCTAATTATTTTCATTGGTAATTGCAGGTCCGTGCGACTACTCTGACTCTACGTTTCCGATCGAAGTTGAAGGGAATCGCGCGGTGCGTACAGCGCAGCGGTACGATACATACATATACATATGTACATTGTATAATAGTTTGGGAGACGATCGTGCGGGAATACTCGAATGGGACAGTTTGCGGATCGAAGTATGACTGAGATTCGAATTGGTGCGTACAGTGGAAATTGAAATGCTTTAATCGAATGTAAATTGTAATTTCTGCCGTATCCTGTGTCCTGCGTCCTGTGTACAGGTTTCTGGAACATCGAATACTCTGCGCGAGCACGCAAACGAAATGCAACGATTGATAAATAATACGACAGCCATTTCGATATCGACTCGGACCGGAAACATCAACTTGTACGTATCGGTATCCTGTATTATTTCGAATTGGAATAATTTCGAATCAGCCACGTTTGCGACTGGTACACGCGTCTTTGAAATTCGTTGCGTTAAACGGACCAAAGTAGTCGTCGTGAAGCTGACGAATGATGCTCTCGATCGGGCAAAGCTTCGAATCTTTGCGAATTCTCTCGGTATCCGATCGTTCGGTGTAACTCGCGCTGTAGAAATTGGCGTTTCTGCAGAACGGTATCTTTTGCGTAAAGTCTTTTCCGTTGACGATCACGCGGAAGTAAAAGTCGCTGGCCACGTGATTTTCGTTTTTCGAATTGACGCGATATACCTCGATGACGAAACGGGAAGCGTAGTGCGGCATGGTCAATTTATCGGAGAAGATACCGAGAGCGGTCGCTAGGTATTCGAGAGTCTTGTCGTGTCCCGAGTATAATACTATCTTCGGCTTCGCCTCGGATATGATGCGCAACATGTACGAGACTATGTTTCGAAGAAGCCCGTACGCCCTGAGTAACCCGTACTTTCGACGATTGCTGCTTTTAGCCACTTGCTTCGACTCCCATTCGCTGTAGGCGAACAGGCCTGTCACGTGCTCGGTTTTCACGCAGATTCGCTGCGAGTCCAGGTCGACGCAAGGCAACGAGGCTCCGTGGCAAACGTAGGTCAACAGGGCGTCCTTCAACGTGTTGGGATCCGTCGTCTGGGCCTGGTCCGGGATTTCGAAGACCGCGTTGGACGCTTGCCTTATCAATTCGGCGACCGCAGGATGGGACCTCAGATGGTCGGACATTTCCTGAAATCGTTTCGACCGTCCGGTCATAGTCGAGCTACCGATATTTTCCGATATTTTCAGAGATTACGTTTACCTTGACGTGCTGCTTGAAGAACTTTTCCGCGGTTGGGCACGCGCAATCGGTGTTGCAAAACGCGTAGCTTTGACTCTCCTGCATGCCGATCTTGGCCAGATTCTGGAAGCCGTCCGTCTCCAGGAGCGCGTACAGTAACGCGACCGCGCTTTGAACCGTCCTACGATATCTGGTGCTGTATACGACCACGTCTTTGCCGGATACCGTACCGTTGCCCAAATTCAGTTTATGATAGTACGCGTTTTTAAGCACGATTCCTGTTTTTAGAAGTTGAGCTACGCCCAAGGTGGTCAACTGGCCGATTCTACAGTCCTTGGAGTTGGCGGGCAGCATCGGAAATCCGTGGAAAGGTCCGAGGAATTGCGACCACGCCGTCCTCGAGTAACTCGAGATGTTCTGAAGGAAGTTGACGTAGTTTTGATAGACGTTTTCTAATTCGGGGGTGGATGCAAAGTCTCCGCCACAATTTATTATGCTTATGTTTCGAATATGTGCCAACGGTCCTCTGTCTCCGTGCCGTATAAATACCAAAACACCGCCCAGCGTTAGATTTCCATCTAATTTACCTAAACAGAAGAATGTCATGTAATCGGAGCATCGTTACCGTATGCGTATGCGTATGCGTATGCGTATGCGTATGCGTATGCGTATGGCATATGGCGTATGGCGTATGGCGTATGCGAATGCGAATGGAAATGAAAACACTGCCGCTGACACTTCCAGGTACCTTCTGATTCTGCGACGATTTCGTTGGGCGGATTGCAATATCGGAATATCTTTTTCGTTTTCACGTCGGCTTTCAAATTTCTAGGAAATTCTCGAACGGAAACGTCGTTCCCCAGGACCCTTGTCTGCACGGAACTCTTCTCATCTATGCCGATGTATTTGTACATACCTACGGAGTTTAGAAACAGAATTTGATCGAGAGAGACGTGTATCGTACGCCGCGCCGTACACTGTGTACGTCGACGATTACTCGGTCGGCGGAAGTATTCCGTGGTTCGAGGAAAACATCGACGCGAGCAGCAAACGGTGGCGTAGGTGTGGCGTAGGTGTTTACGCGTGCTTTACGACTTGCAGCAGTTGTTAGAGCAGGCCAACAAACCCGATAACGCGAACTCGTGTACGCGCGAGTTAACGAGTTAATCGCGTCGTCGCGTGTGTGCGCTATTCACCGCTTACGTTACAATAAACCAGCGCAGCGTGTCGAATCACATTGGTAGCATAATATCGACGCTACGACACAATAATCGTATGTATTATATTTACATGCATATCGTACAGTGAATCGCAAAGCGTAAGCGATCTCTAGAAGATGATTGTTTTCTCAGCCGAGCTAACAACGGGACGCCGGACGGGACGGGACGGGACGGGACGGGACGGGACGAGCAATCGAATTACCGGCAACGAGCAAGAATATCCAGACGCTGAGGATCACGTAGCAATAAAAAGCTCGATGCTGGTAGGAGAGTCGAACCATTTCGGCCAACATTTTGCAAGCTTTTTCGATTCTACGATGGATCTGGATCTGGATGCGGATCCCAGACCGCGGGTAGATCGCCGATTATCGCGGCCTCGACGACGATGCCGACAACGGCTGTGGCAACGGCGGCGACGACGACGACGACACCGACACCGACACCGACACCGGCACCGGCACCGAGCCAAACAACCAGAATGATTCCGGTTCAACGACACCGCTCCAGGATGCATCCTCTCTCATCGGCTACTCCGCTACATAATCCTTTTGCCGTGTCGTTCGAAAACCGAGGAGAGACGTTTCGTTGGACCGATAGACTGGGGAAACCGTCTGGTTTCGGCCGACTCCTCAACACCTTCGGCGATCCTGGAATCGGTACGGATCCGAACGAAAAGACGTCGAAGGGCGCTCTCGGTCGTATCTCTTTTAACATGTCTCGTCGTTTCGGTTTCATCCGACCGAAATAATGATTTTTCTCGTTGCGCGTGTCTCTTGTTCAGATATCCGGAGAGCTTCGGACGTTTGGATCCTGGCGCAGAATACGTTGCCGTAGAACGATCGCGGATACGATATCGACGTTCTTCATGGAATCGGTTATAGGTATCAGCTTTTTCTTTTCAACTTTGGCCAGACACGGAGAAACGAGTCGCGTTACCCTAGATTGAAACTTGAACTTTTACTTTCCACGACGTTCGTTGTTTTCGGTTTGACGGTTGACGGTTGACGGTTGACGGTTGACGGTTGACGGTTGACTGTTGACGGTTGACTGTTGACGGATGTCGGATACGCTTGCAAGGAGAAAGTTTACAGGGACCGACGGACGAGAGCTCCTTCAATGAAATTATCGAGTCTCGTTTCGTGATGGAAATTGCACGGCGGACTGCAGGTTTTGCTCTCGCGTTTGCAAATATCGACGTTTCCATAAACGGTAGCAACAGGAGCGCATTAGCGTACGACGAACACAATGATTTCTCGTGGACGTCTTGTCAAAGTCACCCTCACTGTATTGCACCTGTGCGACGTCACCTTGGCGATTGCACTCTCGCGATGTCACGGATTAGGCATTACGAATTACGAATTACGAATTACTCTGATGATCCAGAGAACGGAATAGAATGAAACGGAAGCGAAACTGGAGCCCTAATCGACCATTTTTCTGCGACCGCGGACAGATAAGCCGTATTCCTTGCGACAGGAGTAGGTTATCGGAGCCCGCATGCGTAGAACGGCCCTCTTTCTATTGGCCTGCCCTCTGTTTTAAATCCATTTCGATCCGGCACGCTGAACGAGTTGATTCCTCCGACGAAAGTGCGCGACATTCGACGAGAATGACGGAATAATCATTGATTGCTTGTTTGAAAAGGATATCCATGGTGCGAGCTTTGATTCGTACCTTTCCGTGTTTTTTTTCAGACATATTAGCTTACTTTTATGCGAAGTTTAAACGAGAATCGCGTCATTGGGAGGAGTCGGTAGTATTAACAGTAGTAAAAAGTACTTGCTCCAAGATAGGATGTCATCGTAATACACGTTTACGAGTAGATACGCACATACCTATACATACAGTAGAGCGTAAATTATCCGAACTTCCTATTATCCAAACCAGTGAATCAGAGATCTCGAAAATACAGTCTTCGATGGTTGAAAAAAAAATTAAAGATTACTCTAATAAATAAGTTTTGTTAACATTAACTGTATTGTATTTACAATTACTTACTTGAGTAATATATATCGCATTTGTAATTGCAGCAGCAGTATTCTTTTATTTAATAAGGAATTTTAAAACTGTTCGATTATCCGAACAATTCAATTTTCCGTATCACCTCGGTCCCAATTAGATCGGATAATTGACACCCTACTGTATAGAATTGTTAGCCCGTGCACTGTGCACGGGTGTGCGCGCGTGTGTATATGTATACGCTGTACACTGTAAGTACACCGTGCGTTTACATTGCATCGGTCGGGTGAATGTTTGTCAAACGCAGTTGTCTGCTGTTAAAGGGGATAAAAGTAGGTGACCAAGGAGCGCAGGCGTCGCCGTATCTATTTCCGATTTCGGGCATGCCTGTGAATCTTGTCTTACCCATCCTCGCCGCGTTCTGATTTCACCGATGCTCGAGCTCGAGCATCGTGCATCGCGTATCGTATCGGATTCTTGCAAAGCTACACAGTTGTAAAGTTGTAAAGTTACAAAGCCGTGATGCTTTCAGGGTTCAACGCGTCCGAGCGGGGAGTACTTTGACATTGGCACAGCCGGAACCACGAACGAAGCGTAAAAATTAAACATGCGTACGTTAAACATCGGACAGGACCAAGGAGGCGGAGCGGAGCGGTGCGGCGCGGCGCGGCGCGGCACGACATTCAGTGTTGTGGCGAATGTCGCCGGCTTCTTCGGGTCGAAGATCCAGCCTACAGAGAGGTTGTGATACAGCGTCGCGGGGGCGTTGAATTGGCAATCAGTCGGCAGACGACGTAGACGCGCCCGATTACAGTTCCACGAGCCCGAGGTACGCGTAACTCGAGCTAACTGGCCTGATATGAGAGCCCGTAGTCGAGACTAACCGTAGTCAACTACGGACAATCTAGCCATCAACCTTAAACGGAATATATTTACGGTTAGATACGCGCTCTACAGCTACGGTACGTTCCTCCCTCGCGTGGCGAATACGATCGTACGCGTATGCGTGCGTATACGTGAGAGTGTGCGCGTGTATACGCGCATCGGTGCGGTCTCCTGCTGGAGCAAACGGATGACGTCAACATCCGTTTGATCGCTTTGTATGTAGCCGAAGGAAAAGAAAAATGAGCCAGGAGAAAAGAGAGTGGAGAGAGAAGAGTAAGGAAAATACTTGTAGTAGTCGATACCATCACGTTTAGATGGAATACAGGCTCGAGGAAAAGCGAATCCGGATCGGCTGGACGCTCTCCGAGATGGGTCCTTCTCCGCTCAACGCGAATTCGACGGACTCGCACGGCTATTAGTATTTGTTGAATCGTTTCGAATGGTTTAGGATCGAAACGAAACGCGTCGAAATTGTGCTACCGTATGTATGTACAAGTCTCGTCGACCATTGACGTCAGAGAAAATATGTATACATATATGTATACATATGTATATGCATTTGGTACGTGTAATACAGCCCGGTTGAGAGCAAGACGAATCGGATAGGTCGCACGTTTGAAAGTTAGAGGGAAAACGTACCGAACGGAAAGGCGCATAGAGTACAGAGTATACATAGAATGTGGAGATCAGCCACAAATTAATGAGATACGGCCGGGCCGCGTTAATTCGCAATCGATCGAGGTCTAGGATAATCGAAGTAACTATGTAGTTCGAAAAGCCATTGAATGTTAGGTTTGTTGGAGGTATTCTTCTCGTCGGGCGTCTACGGACTTGGTAGTTGGCCGGCATAAAAACGAAGAGAATCCTGTCGTAGTGTGGCAGCGCGGAAAACGTCGTCGACAGCAGGGTCAGGTACAGACATATTTTCGCGTTACGCAGCATCGCCGGCATAGCGTTCGGCTCGGCGATGATCGTGGTTGATCTTACAGCCTTGGCAAGATCATTGCCACCGTTGCGTTGTCGCGATCGACGATCGGTAATCGCGCAGAGCTTAATTGCGTTTTATAGCGTTCTACTTGCGACATCGCTCGCTTACACGATCGCGAACGTGGTCGCGTTTGTTTGCGAAGCGTTGGTAAGGCGGTCGGTCAAGGATCAAGACGGTTCATCGCGATTATCGGTCACCTCGATCTTCCGATCTCGGTGCACCGAAGAACCAATGTGCAGATGCGTCGCGTCGCGTCGCGTCGCGTCGCGTCGGTGCGTGTACCCACCCGAGTACGAAACATTTCGCACTGTACGCATCGAGTTTCGTTATTCTCGGTTTCTCGTCGGTTTGTCGAGAAAGTCGCGGGTATTCGCGTGACTGAACGAGTCGCGACGCACGACTCACGATTCACGATTCACGATGCACGAGGAAAATCATTGTAGCCGGCAGGGAGAGAAAGTTGCGGTTTCGATGTCTCGCGAGTCCGCGGATTCGACGCATTTGTGCTCGGGGATTTCTAATCGATTTCATAATACTTTATTTTGTCTTGCCTCGTCTGGATAGTGTGCCCCGCGATCTCATCAATCGAGATCCCTGCCGATTCAACGCGATCCAACATGATTCAGCACCGGGCAGGAATCAAATTGAACAGAGTTATTCGAGCGAATTGTCTCGTGTTCGATCTATGCAGGCCAGGATCTGGATTGTAACCAGTGGTCACGGACTTTTACCCGAATAGGTGAAACTTGACCAAAGAATGAGAGGAAATTGTCTCGTCCAAGAGACTGCGGGGAGCGGTCACCGATGTCGTTGGGACTACACAGAGTCCAAGTTTTTAGTTATATAGATTATAGATCAAAGGACCGCGAACCGTGATCCGTGGACCGTGAAGGGCCGCATATTTTCGTTCGCAAATCCTCCTACATTCATTCTTCGGAATCGTGAAAATCGCGGTCGAGTTTTCACGGGATTCCGGCCGGGAGAACTCTGTTTGGCGAGCGCGTGTGCGGCTACCTGCTCGGTTAGACCCAGTTAGACCGTAGGAACGCGTCGATTCATCTGGTCGATATTATCTCTCAAGCACCTGCTGGCTTCCCGGAATTTGGAATTCGGAACCCGGAAACCGGAAACTTGTCATTGTTGCGGCGTGTTATTTTCGCTGGGTCAGCTATTGTTTCTGTACTTCGAAATCGTAATGTCATTAGATATCCTGGACGAGCACGTACCAACTTTGTTCCCTTCCGAAAGTATAGCCGAACAAATTGAACAGCGCGTTCGTTTCCATTATTATATGCATTTCGTATAATCTAGATCTAGATCCAGATCCAATGTGGATAGATCGATTGCCTCGGCCGTCTAACATAAGTGTAACGAGCGTGCATTTATATGTATGTATACGTGCTATATCTATGCGCTCGCGTATTTGACCGGCATGCGACTCTGCATGCGGCATAGCGCGGCACAGCGTTTCGCGGAAACGAAATAATAACGATTCGCGAATTCACGCGATCATTGTCGAACGAAAACCCGTGATATTGTTGCGAATGGCATATGTTCTTTATCGCAGTTTGATCATCGTCGCGATTCGAAACTGGTAACCTTGGTGATTGCCGTGGCGAAGCGGCGCGGCGCGGCGCGGCGGCCCGCTATTCTTTCGGGCATGGTTTCCTCGCTTTGTTCCGCAGAGAATTACTTTTGTCCTCTGTCGTGCCATTATCCGCCAACCGACGTCGCGTCGCGTCGTCCAAGAGCTATTTTGTAATGACGCGCGTTCTCCGGATCGATCGGCATCCGAAGGAACTCTCCGAGAGTCGATTTTTTCCTCCGGCCGGGCCCTCCGCGAACGAAAGCTCCAGAAGCAGCCGATTTCATCGCTTATAACTTGTAAGTCGTAAGTTAATCGTAACTCGTAAGTTGGAAGTTGGAACCGAGCCGTTCGCTTGCAATTTCACCACGGATTGCGCGCACGTTCGTTACGTAAATAGCAACTGGTCGTGTCGCTCGCCACACGTGGTCCGATCTTATCGAGATTCGTCCGGATCCTGTCCTCTGCTCCCGATACGCGGAAACCAGAGTTTTCGGCCGAGGCGAGGCACGGACCGAAATATTCGCAGAGATACGTCTCGAGACGCCCCAATGCTGCTCCGACGCGGAAACGATCCGTTTCGAATTTCGAATTTCGAGTTTCGACGCTGGTCCAAGTTGAACGACACAGTTGCAGTTGCAGCGGTCCCTGAAAGCGTAGAAAGTCAGCTTACGCGGTTGCTGTTGTACGATCGTTCGTAAACTGGGAAGGAAGTATCAAACTAGATAAGCGCGCAGCGACGATGATTGCTTCCGTCTACCGTGTGGATGTGGATGCGGATAGACAGCGCGAGCGTTACATCGGTGGGTCCGCTGCGAAATTGCCGAATCGATTGCTCTCCTTCCTAGATGAAGTTTTATCGGCGAGAAATGTTTCAAGTATCGTGCCGATACTAAATATTCCGATATCGAGCGCAAGGTTGAAATATTTTTTTCGAAAAGTCGGCCAGCTCCGCATCCGGTCGGCAAATTGCGAAAGAAGGTAGATAAGAAGAAATTCTCGGCCGAGGAAGACCGCGGCGAGACCGTAGAAACTCCGTTAGGGGGGGGGGGGGCGGGGAGAGGATGTTGAGAGCAGGGGAGCAAAGACGAGAGGAACGGCAAAAAGTGGTGGCAAAAGGAGAGGCGCGTGTCCTAGCTAGCAGCTCGCAACCGAGACCGAGAACCGAGAACGAGAACGAGAATGAGAACTCGCGGCTAGCGGCTAGCGGCTACCGGCTAGCGGCTAGCGGCGCGAGTCTCGGCGCTCAGTTCGAATCGAGCATTTCACCGCGCTACTACTCAAACTCGAACCCGTTCGCGATATTTTCGTCGGTTGATTGGATCGTCGACGATGACTCGCCGGTGTTTGGAATCAACGAGGTGCGGATGAACATCGGGGACTATCGGGACTACCGAGAACAACAAGGAAACTTTGTACGGCGCGATCGACTCGCGTGGACAGCTGCTCGGCCTGTTTGAACAAGAAGATTCGACGACACAAGGTTAGAGCTACTCGTCTCATAAACGAGTGGTTCCACATATAAGAAACGTTTCGTGATGTTCGTTTTTCGGGAATGTGGTCTCGATGTAAAGAGAAACGCGAGTGCGCGCATACGCAAGTACACGCGATTCACGTTTCTCGAGACGATTTCGATGAAAATTTCGCTGTTTATCATTTGTTCGTTGCTTATTCCTTCGAAACGTACGTATACAAGAAAATTGTGCGAAATTGCGAAAGAATTGTGTTTGTGCGTGCGCGTGTGTCACGTGTATCGAGAGTTGGGTCGTAAATCGTAACTTTGTAACCCGGTTCGTTGCACGTTGCACGTTGCACGTTACACGTTAACGTTACACGTTACACGTTGCACCGATCAACGCTGAAAACCGAGACTCGATACTAATAGATTGTTTTGAGCTACCACGCGTATCTGGCGTCTTGCGGCGCGTCGCGGCGCGGCGTCTCGTCGCGTCGATCGGTTAAAGTTTCACTCGTGCATACTGGGACGTTACCGTGTATGTTTAAACATTCGACTTTTTGCATATCGGTTCGCAACGTCAGGTGTCGAAGAACTGTTCGGATTTTCCGTCAAGAGTTTCGAACTCGTCGGTTATTTATTTGGCAGACGTTTGCAAGGGGTAATACTAGACGTTTGTCGCGACGCGTACAGAACGTACGCGTGAGAGAATGAATGTACATATATACATACATTTAAGATAAGACGACACGACGGCGTTACGGATCCATGAATGTATCAATCGGGAATCGGAAATCGGGAAAGAAGGTTCGTTATCCAATGGTTTGGTCCCTCGGAAATTTATAAACCAAATAGAAGCGACCAGTTTTCGTATTTCCAATCGTTCGGACGACACGCGATACAACCACCCAAGCATATTTGCGTGAGCGGCTTTTCTAATTGGGAATTTTTACAGGTAGATTACGGTAGCTACGGTTTAACGCGAAAGCGTGTTTCGAATAATTATTATTAGGATGCGAGAACCAGCGGTTAGTTTTTCTGATTAAAATTCCGTAAACCGCATCGATATTATTCGAGGCTCGAGCCAGCAGCGTAATCATCCCGACCGCGTTCCTGCTCCCGTTCTCCAGTTTTATTTGTTCGATTTCTGAACTTTCGATTTCTCGTAGATCGCTTATCGAGTTAGTTTTGCAGTTAGGAACTCGTGGTCGACTCGAATCCTCGACCGTCTTGAACGGCAGTTTTGTATCGGGAACGAACGTTGGTCGACGATTTGAAGAGTCGGACGATGCGTTCTCTCTGTGTTCGTTCTGTAGACAATTTAACAAATTACAGGAAGTTTCTTTATTGTCGCGCGCACAAGAGTGCGAGAAAGATAAAAAGAGAAATGAACAAGGATCGCTAGGGGACGGTCTCAATTTTTCCATGCTACGAACTTGAAAGAAACTCGTCTTCATGTTTGTTGTTACGTTACGTTACGTTACGTTACGTTACATTACATTACATTACGTTGCGTTACGTTGTGTTGTTACGTTGTTATTTGCCTAAGCATAAACATTTTTTTGTTTTTTCAAACTTTTCAATTGTTTATAATTATCAAACTGTAAGTCTATAACGCGAGTTCAACGACATTCGTTTATCCGGATCGCGTTCAAGAGAAAGGAGCGTATTCGCACGTGGAAACTACTCTACGGTCTTAAATTTCTGGTCAATTGGGGATGTCGTTGACAACGAACGATTCTTTGTAACGTTTCGAGGGCTATGCTCGTCACTCGTGAATATAAATGATCGTACCGTGTTGTAGACGGTGCGGTGCGGTGCGGTGGTAGCAGGATTGAGAAATTGATATACGAAAGTTGTAGGTATTTCAGCTATTTTTATCAAGCGTTACGGGTCACTTTCTCTGAAAAGAATTCCACGAATTCTACGAAAATGGCACGATCGAAGAAGACGTGACTCGGCAGACCGGTTGATGTTGATGTTGATGTTGATGTTGATGTTGATGTTGATGTTGATGTTGATGTTGATGCGCCGACAGTATTATTCGTTGTCATTACTTTTAATGCACTCGATTGTTCTTGTTATCGTCGAGAAGGTATGCTGTATGTACATTGTATACGACGTGCATGTCATTGAATGCGCGTCGTCGGTCGGTCAATCAACCACCGAGCCAAGCTGAACCGAACCGAGTGACGAGTCGATGTTGGTACCCTCTCGGAACACGACCGTCCCCGTAACAAACTGTTGACCTCGGTACAGAGGGGAATTACGAGGGGATAACTCGTTATCGACGGATCCACCGTTAAAGGGGATATACATATCTTCCATTCTATTTTTAACGTCTTTTTTCCTCCGTTTACGATCGCTACCGATTACAGCTCGCTCCGGTTCTCTACACTCGTTTTCCGATCAGAGAAAACCCCGATTCTAAGGATTCTAGCATCGGTCTTCCCGATGATCGATACGTATACGTATACATATATGTATGTACTTACTTGTATGTATAGTATAGTTTCGTTCGAAATGACCGCATCCGCCGCGCGACGATCGCGTCGAGCAACTTCTCGCGAACAGGTGTCCCTATTGCCAACAGACTAAAGACCAATCGCTTCCAGTAGCTATTATAATTAATCATGGTCGATCGATCGAACAGATTCGATGGCCATTGATTTGAAGGAAAATCGACCAGCGGCTTTCACAACGAAGCATGCCAATAGAATCATCGATTCCTTCATCGGTTTAGAAGGACGCCGTAAAAACTATTAACGCTGATTGTCGCATCAGTTTCACCCGCGCTCGTTAATCCCGTCGAACGACCAAAATCGTTAGAAAGTCGTGGAATAACGTTGTTGGAAATGCGAACACAACTCCGCGGTGTACAAGCTGGCGGAGCGGAGGTATAACGACTCGCGCGAAAGAGGAAACTGATTTGTTGCTTCGTTATAAAGTCAAAAATATACATATATGTACAGGTACAGGGTGAAAAACGGTCTCTTATGCCGACCTATGGATGATTTCGACTTACGCGCCTCGATCGCGTCTCGACGAGTGGTTGCTCGCAATCGCGCGTTTTGCGTTCCTCGCACGTTCGTTCGTGGCCCGTGGAACGTGACGGGAAACACGAATGAAACGCATGGGACATCGCGGATCAACAATACATATTTACCGTGCAATCGATTAATCGCGCCTATCAGTGGTGTATCCTAGGTAGCGATGCGAACAATAATTGTCCAAAAATCACATTTTCTAATGACCTCGGTGACTTTGAAAATTCCCGAAAAATACCCGCATGCTATTGTCGGCTGCCGGTAGGAAAGACGATGGACGAACTTTGATAATATCACTCAAGACCGAAAGATCGATCGGTGATTCTAAAACGATCGAGGAGGAATATTGCTACAACGGTCACGTAGCTCCATTCGCAGTGACGTCAAGAGAAGCTGAAACAATGATCTGCGTAAGCGATTACGATCCCAGCGGAAAAAGTGACGTGTTCCGCGTCGCGTCGGACCCCTGACGACTCATTTTCATTTGTTTGCAGCCACCTGGTACGGGTACACGGGTACACGGGTACGTAAACGGGTACGTAAACGGGTACGTAAACGGGTACGTAAACGGGTACGTAACATCGCATCGTTGAGAAATGACCACGGTGAAGTCGGCGCTCGTCGCTCATTGTTCAACACCTGTCTTTTGATCTGGTTCACGGTAGGAAATGAAAACATGCGCGACCGTTTTCTCTGTTCGAATCAATGTTGGAAGATCGCATAGGACTCTGACAAGTCGTTCTTCTCCGGTTTTGACATGTCGTCGACGGTGTGAGATCCACTAGAAGTTAGTTCCAACAGCAATCGACTTCTGTTTGCGAAAATTTACCGATGCCAGTCGCGTAAATTGTCGGAGAAACTCGAGAGTAGGCTGTTCACGATTCGAATAGATTGGTACGCCGATGTTTCGAAGTTCTACGTATAACAGAGCGCGTAGCAGAATTTCGAACGAACCAACATTGTATTATGTATAATGAAAATTCTGTTACGAGGAAAATCAGTTCACCGAATCGTGATTCGTTCGAAACGCTTGGAACGTTCGAAATGTTTACAACGTTTAAAACTCTAGCGAAATTTTACGGCGAAAGGATTGTTCGCGGATCCTCCGTAAATCTCTAGAAAATGTTGGTTTTTATATATTAACGCGCTTTCACTTTGACTTCCAGCTTGCGCAACAACGGTCGACATAACTATTATTTAATTATCGTTACGCCACGGACGGTTACGCGACCACGTTTTTTCACGAACTAATTTACAGATGTTTCAAATCGACTAAAAGTTCGTTTGTTCTCCTTAGGTTCGTAACGAAGAGAAAAATGCGATTTTGTGGAGGAAACGGATGGGAAAAAGAAGACTCTTGCGGTCGCGGTCGCGGTCGCGGTCGCGTATTAATTAATCCGATTTGTCGTCTTATCGTTGATCGGTACAATAACGACCGTACCACGATCCATGGATTGCCGATGGAGAAGAACGTTGCGTCGTTTCACGTGACCTCGAGAACTGACCGCTTGCACATCGCTTGCACACCAAGCAAGATAGACAACGCGCGTAACCAACCAAACGACAGAAATTATGCATTTGCGTGCCCTTTTTCCCTTGAATCTATCCTCGCCCGGCAGTGGCGAACGTTGTTGCAAAATCCAACGGGGTCAGTCGTGGAAAAATCAGATCGAGGCTGTCGCGTGACGATTTCTGAAAATAACGCGCGTCGAGCGAGATACCGGCGCGGCGTAACGAGAATCGAAGGAAGAGGGACGGTCAACCGAAACTGTGGATCATAGCGTGATTTGCAAGGTGTGTTTTATGATCGCGGAAACTACCGATAAAACAGTCGTTTACAATTTACGGACAATTGTTGGCGATGCGAGCGGGAAAGTTGCGCCGCGCCGCTTCCTCGAAATGCAAAGTATAACGCATCGAGAATCGAGACCGTTTCGAAGCGTGCAATTACGTTCACGAAGAAAGGATACGATTTCTTGTGGCTCCGCTCGCCTCAGGAAAATGGGGGAAGCTTATGTAAATGGTAAATGGTAAATGGTAAATGGTAAATGGTAAATGGTAAATGATAAACGGTTCGTCGGTCTATCGATTTATCTCGGACTCGACTGCGTTTTTGTCGGACTCTCGCGGAGAAACGTTGTTTCGCGGAATGAATTTTGCGAGAAGCCGATAAGGAAATCGACGGGGAATCGCGATTTTTACTTTTTACGGTGCATTGGTTTCGCATCTCGAAACAGCCGTAACTGTCGCTCCTAATCGTGATAATTTCCTCAACCAACCCGCGCAACGTGAAATGTTTTTCATTTCTATTTGAAATGAAAAACGGCAGACCGTATTTACGACACTCGTAAACGTAACGATTTCGTCCCAGCAACGACGTTCCAGCAACGACGTTCCAGCAACGTTGTAGCAATGTTGTAGCACCGTTGTAGCAAGGTTCGAGCAACGTTCGAGACGCACGCACACCGGATACCAATTTCCCCTTTTCTTCGATTTTGAAAGAGACACGTGCACGTGCAGCCCCGTATCGATGCTCTTTCGTCACTCGTCCGTCGACAAAATAGCGTTCCGAGCGCGTGGAAATGATTAGGCAACGACCGAGCGGGGCCGCGCTTACTTTCGTTTCACGTAAGGTCGGTACAAGCGTGGCTCCGCTCCGATACAACCTGAAATCATGTCTAGACTTTCGCGGTCGATTCGTACACGTGAATGAATTTTCAAATTTTCAAATTTTCAAATATTCAAATATTCAAATATTCAAATATTCACGATTGCTAGACGAGAACGAGATGGAGATCGTGCTTGCGAACCTGATTTTTCACGATAGATTCGCTATGGAACGAATGCTCGAGTTGGCCGACCGCATGATACATATTGTGTCGCGAAGCAGGTGGAATATGTTCGGCGAGAGAGGACAAATTGCCCCGTCCTCGTAGCGAGGCTGTTCAATCGAGACGGGCTGCGTTTGAACCGCGCGACAGGGTTAAGAAACGATAATGTTGGAGAGTCGCGTCGGTGATTTCGCAATAGATCGCACCGTGCCGCGCCGTTTTCCTTGGTGCCCCGATCGCTGCAAAAATGTAAAACTGTAAAAATCTTGTACGCGACAAACAACCTTCCATATGAATTTTTCTCGTCTTTTTATTCCTTTCGAATACGCAATTCTCGCCTCGCCGCGTCTCGCTCCACCTCGCTCCACCTTGCCGACATTTCAAAGTTTTCCTCATATTGGAACGCAGATCCGAATCGAATCGAATCGAATCGAATCGAATCGAATCCTGCATCCTTCGTTTGTAATTCGTACATTAATATTTTCGAACGGATAGGTGGGGCGAGGACGAACGTACGATTTTACTCGACATTCGAGCCGCGTAAGCAATTGCGAGCGTGTCGGTGTGAAAGCATGCCGTGACCGAGCGCCGGGAATTTCCCATTTTATTATTTATAAGAGGTACTTTCGTTGTTGGTGTTCGCGTGCCTCTTTGGTCGCGATCCGACATATATAGGTAATTGTTCGTCTCCATTCTCACGAGAGGAGAAATTCCATGCGTCACGCGTCGTCCTCCTCCGCAAGAAATAGGTACGGTACATACAATTGTACATATAATTTTGACCCGGGATTTGAGACCCGAGATCGGATAGACGCGAGAACAACAAAGCTCCGGAAGCTTCGATGGTTATACCTAGTGCCTTGAAAATTTCTATAATCGAGAAAGGAAGGGCAGCAACGATTTGTACTTGGCGGCTGACGCGAAGCGACAGATTTCGGGGACAAGGACCGCGTCGAGTGAAATTAACCAGTTGATATTCTCGCCAACGTGCACGGTCGGCCGCGTGACCGGAATCGTCGAGACTGCCTTGTCGTCGTTTCTCGAGCCGTTTCGATCATTATTTGGTTCATGGGTAGGTCTATGCAAAGTACTGCTTTCAAGGTTTCTCTCTCTCTCTCTCTCTCTCTCTCTCTCTCTCTCTCTCTCTCTCGAGGATAATTAGAATAACGGGGAGCAGGATAAAGACCAAACAAGATCGATTTTTTCCCAATTACATAACCGGAGAGATTCTCGCTGATAAGGCGCAAGTTTACGATACATATGTATTGCGTAATTCGTACGTTTAATTGCCTAGGCTGGAAATGTTGGAATGGTTACTCGAGCCTGTTACGATTTCGCACGACCGCGAACAAAAGGCGAACAGAAGGCGAACAGAAGACGAACATGAGGCCCCGTCGCGTCGCGTCGCGTCGCGTCGCGTCGCGTCGCGTCGCGTCGATCGTGTTACGTGGACGTTATCCAACCGTTGAGATCGAACAAGGCGCGCGAGCTGGCTAGCGCTTCTGTTACCCAATGGCTGGTTACTTTCTCCGGAATGGAGAAAGATCTTGGTGACGTCTGCAACGATTGGCCTCTGAACCAGCAGTATATCGTACGAGGTACGCGGTACGCGTGCGGAGAACCACCGTGGAATCGAGTGCAAGTGGTTTTAGAAAGTCGTTCGCGATCGAATCCTCGTCCAGACCCGATCATCATCTGTGCATTCTCGATCCTTCTCAGGCTTTCGAGTTTCCAGCAAATCCGGAAACTCTGAATGTAAACAGAACAGACGTTTTTGTTTAAAATAGACACCTACGATTGCGATTGCGATTGCGATTGCGATTGCGCTTATACACCGACTAGAATACTCGTGGGGTGGTCTTGAAATGGATCATATTTCGGCGAAATGTCGACGAAAGCTAAAGACTAAAAACCTAAAAACCTAAACCCTAACCCAGACCACTTTCGGATCGTTCGAGTGTCCTGGATGCGGGCGTTACCACCTCGAGAGTGGTTGTTCCTTTGTCAGGAAAGAATGAAAGGAGAATATACTTTAATTCCTCGGTGGCAGCTGGTCCTTCGGTGGGTGGTCATTTGATCCATCGTATCTTTAGTTCGAGCCGATCCTTTCCGATGTTAGAACGCGTTCGAAGCGACCGTTGATTCTCTTTGAATATCCGACCGGGTGGAAGAAGGATAGCTTCGTAAACAGTGACTAGCCGATGACGAATATTCTACGGAAGTAGGTTCGCGTCTCTCGCAATCACGCAATCTCGCAATCTCGTAATCTTGCTCCGAATTAACAATCGGCGATGATCTTGTCGCGTCGGTATGCTAAACGCATCCCCATTGTTACGACCTGATTCGGGTCAAGTCCGACCGCTCTGTTTGCTTTTGCGCGCGTCTTCGATGACGCTCGTCCAAATTATTTCGTCCCAAAGCCCGTCCGATCGGCTTCACCGATTACGGTTACGGTTACGGTTACTCGCGAATGCGAAATCCCCGAGCTTTCGTTTCATCTGTGTTCAGGCTGAGTTCGCTGGATCAATTCTCTCGGGAAGAAGACGATTCCTCGAAGATGACGGATACATGCGATTCCCCGTGGCGCGTCGCAGACGCGAACGATCCACCGCGTTCCGGTTGTTCGAGAACAGCGAGGATGGGCGGATCAACGGATGGACGGATGTCTACGTTATTATACTAATTGCGAGCGTGCCGTTTGACGAGCGACGCGCGCGAGTCGTCGCGTTGTGAGTTCGTGTCATTCGCCGTGGACACAATACTGTCTCCGTTCCTTCCGTCTTTCGTTTGGGCTGTCGCCGCGGCGCGCCGCGCCGCGCCGCGCCGTCGCGCTACACCGCTACAAACGCTGCTACAAACGCTGCTACAAATGCCGTAACAAACAACGAGAATTATTCGATTCGGCGATTACGCGACTTCGAGACGTTTTCTACCCCTTAGAAGTAGCAGTTCACCAAACTTGAACTTTTTCGCAGATGTGGAAGAATTTCACCTGCGTGGACGAGTTCCTGAACCGAACGTTCCACAAGTTGGGCTTCGTGGTGGGCCAGCATCCCGGCTACTTCGTGGTGATCCCAGTCCTGGTAGCTTTCATTTGCTTCACCGGCTATCAAAGGATCCACTACGAGATCGATCCAGAGTATCTGTTCTCACCGACGAACGGGCCGAGCAAAATGGAACGAGCGATCGTTGAGCAGTACTTCAAGGTCAATTACAGTCATCGATTCAACCTGGGTCGCATCACCAGGCCAGGTGAGTCTTTCGGAACGACGAACAACGGATCCTCCGATCCTTTGAAAGCACCGAAAGCTCTGAAACCTTCGCATCAGACTTTCGAGTAACTTGCTCCAATTGCTAGGTGGCCTCGTGGCCTCCTAGCCTCGCGGTCTGTGGTTAATCGTGTCGAGTATGATTCCGACGACGCGCGACGATCGCGCACTGTGCTCTTCCCGCGTTGACGATACATACGTACATAGATCCTGTCGTTGATCGCAAACTTCCTTGAACAGCCTTGTTCGCTTGCTTGTAACCCTATCCGATCTTACCGACCTTACCCGACTCACTCGTTATCGCGATCGAAATTACCTCGGGCCAAGATGAACGTTTACGTAAGCGTAAAGTTCAAGGAGAAAGTAACTACATGCCTCGCTTCCTCGTTTCGATGGTTTCGAGGACTTTGTCGGCGTGTAATTTCACTGGGGATTCGGGGATTCAGGGATTCGGGGATTCGGCCCGTGTCGCGTCAGGTTAACCTTGTTATCGATGTCAACGATGTCTCGATGAGTTTGGCCCGTGTTTACCTCGCGCTGTAATCGGACCATGAGAATCGGCGAACCGGAGGCTCTTCGGCTGTGCTGAGCTCTCGCACGCCCCTTTTGCAGGTCGTTTCGGCCACGTGATCATCACCTCGAAGGACGGAGTGGATAATCTGCTGAGGACAGCGGTGTTCGATGAGCTGATGCAACTGGACAACATCATCAGAAGCGCTCGGGCGACCTACGAGAGCGAAGAGTTCACCTACGAGCAGATCTGCGCCAGATGGCTGGACGAATGTTTCACCAACGACATTCTGAATCTTCGCCATATCATAGAGTAAGTATCGAGCCGATAAGATTTCTCGACGTGAAACTGCTCGATTCTTTTGAGTTTGAGTTTGAGTTCGAGTTCGACGGTTCGGTTTCGTTCGAGACCGTTCCCGAGCAGAGATATTCCCTCGTAAGTAGACGGTAGCATTTTCCAGAGACGTGGAGAAGAGGGAACTGAACGTGACGTTCCCGGTGATGCTGAATCCAGTCACCTGGGACATCCACCTGTTACCCGTTTACTTCGGTGGTAGCGTGATAAACGAGGATCGAGTGATAGAGTCTGTACCGTCGTTGCAGCTGGCGTACTTCCTAACGGCTGACAACGCTCGTCAAGATGCCATGTAAGTTGACTAAAATCTGCCTAACCCAGACCTTGGAGCTATACCGACGCGACGCGACGCGACGCGACGCGACGCGACGTTTCTAAAGCTCTGTTCAGACTGACAGACAATTGCCCGCAAACTACCCACGGACAGTCGCGTCGTCCGCAGACCGTCCGCATACTGCAGACTGCGCGTGCACATTTCCACATACATACACCGCATCGTACGCTGACTATCGCTATCCATTATATTATCTGTCTGTCTGGACAGAACTTGAGGCATAGGCGGCATAGACATTTATTACGGATAGTTGAATCGATAAAAGAATTTTGTTGGTTTTTGTTCTGTGAACAGCGGAGCAGCTTGGGAAGAAGCGTTCCTCGACGCCGTGAAAAATGTGGAAGAAAGCGGCGTGTTCAAGCACATCGCTACCGCGAGATTCGCCTCCAGGACTCTGGAACTGGAACTCGAGGAGAACACGAAAACGATCGTGCCTTATTTTTTCAGCACGTTTGTACTCATGGCCCTGTTTTCCGTGGTGACCTGCATGATGACCGATTGGGTACGCAGCAAACCTTGGCTGGGACTTTTGGGCAACGTGTCGGCCGCGATGGCCACGGTAGCCGCGTTCGGCCTCTGCATCTATCTAGGAGTGGATTTCATCGGCCTGAACTTGGCTGCGCCTTTTCTCATGATCGGTGAGTGTGAACGTGCGAATCGTGCGAATAACCGTGAGTAACCATGGCATGGCCCCTCGTTTCCCCGACATTTATAACGTCTATCTATAGACTATAGACCATAATCTGTGGTCTATAGGCTCGTTCTATTCGAATGTCCAACGAGCCATCAACGACCAGAACTTCGAATGACGCGACTGACGATCAAAAACGATCGGAGGCAACATAATCGAGGAGGGATTTCGCAAGGATACGATCGAACGTAGTCGGCCGCGCAATCATTATCGATAACGAAGCGACTTTGGTCGACGGCATGTTCAGACAACCGTGACCAAAGAGAAAAGCCAGGAGACTTCCGCTTTTCACGTAAATCACCGTCCGGTCATTGATGGTTCCGCGTGTAACTCCTGGCTGCGATCAAGTCTAACGGGCTTGAATAATGTTGCAAAAATCGTTTCGTCAGCGAGCGGTTGCATCGCGATCGAAGATTGCGGTCGGAAATCGATCGATCGGTTAGAAAATCTGTAACGCGCGTTCCGCACCTACGATATTCGACGCTGTTGGAACATAGATACATATGAAATGGAATGTTTAGCGTTTTGCGTTTTGCATTTTGCAACCGGATCGCTTTCGACTCGAGAAATTCGATTGACCGACGTGAAAGACTTCCGGCGAACGGCCTTGCTCGTAATTGAATAAACGACGCCCGACGTATATTAGCCGCTATAAATCGTCGTCAAAATGTAAACGGTCGCGACCGGGTGAATCATCGGACGACCAACAATTCTGATTCATTGCGTGCGCGCGCTAACTGTCGTTTCGCGATTACCATAACGGCATACGTCGAACGGCGAACGTCGACAAATAGCTCGTTTAATTGTCTTACCGAATTGTCCCAGCATATCCTGTCGCAAACACTCGCGAGCATAGATTTAGCAACCTGTGGACAACGACTCGACGCGCAGGTAGTTCGTATCTTTTATGCCCCGCCAAAAGGCGGAGTTAACGGCAACCCGATGTACATACATCGGTACATTTCTGTATACGGAGAAATCAGTCGTGAAGCTAGGCCAGACTAGGCCAGGCGAGACGTAGAAACGACTCGAAATCCCTGTGCGGGGATCGAAAATATGCCCGTATAATCGAAAGCTGGTTTACGGGAACTATAGGAATCGGAATCGATGACACGTTCGTGATGTTGGCGGCTTGGAGACGAACCAGTATAATGAAACCGGTACCCGAAAGAATGGCTGCGACTCTCAGCGAGACAGCTGTATCGATAACGATCACGTCACTGACCGACATGATATCGTTCTTCATCGGGATACTGTCGCCTTTCCCTTCGGTGCAGATCTTTTGCATCTATTCCGGTGAGTAACGAAATCGAAAGTTTCTACAACCCACGAATCGAAAATAAATTCACGGTTAACGATCGAAGCTAGCGTCCCGACTAAGGTGTGTACTGCTTGTTACAGGATTCGCTGTGGTCTTCACGTTCGTTTTCCATTTGACCTTCTTCACCGGATGCGTGGCTATCAGCGGCTACTGCGAGCAGAAGAACCTCCACAGCCTGGTATGCTGCAAGGTGCAGCCTCTCTCCAAGTCTTGTAAGTTTTTGTCCTGTATTTTATTCGTCGGATCATTCGCAGAGAAGCGTTCGGTTCGCATTCGAGATGAAAAAAAGTAATGGAAAGGGAACCAGAGGAAGTAGAGTGGAACATTTTAGAGAAGCGAGTTGCAAATAATTAATTAGCATATGTTCTTTTCGAGGGGAGAGACGTTGCACCGATAGATCGCAAGCGCATGGCATCGTTATCGTTATCGTTATCGTATCATTGTCATTATCATTATCATTACCATTACCATTACCGTCACCATTACCGTCACCATTACCGTCACCGCCACCGTCACCGTCACCGTCACCGTCACCGTCACCGTCACCGTCACCGGTCGTGCGCAGCGCCACGGGTTCAGCCTCGGTAATTGGTAGCATGTATGTACGAAAGCACCAAGAAGAAACGTCGAAATGGAACTCGGTGCCGATAATACGCGTTCTCGTCGTTACGCAATCGTCGTCGAAGAATTTTCATGGTAGAAGCGAGCCACGCGACTCGACTCGTTTCGACCGGTTACTACATCCAACGTAACTCAAATGTTCCCGCGTTTGCATTTGCGTACGCGTGCGCGCACAGACACGCGCGAACGCGCTTCGTATCGTTGAGAATGAAAGGCGAACGTTGAACGTTCGCGGAGAAAGAAGACGTTACCCGGAATACTTTCACGAGCCGAGAACGTATCATTCGATGTGTTTTTATTTGAACTTTCATTTATTTTCCTCGGCCGCATACTTTCTACGTTAACGTTAACTTTAACGTCTAGGAGGATAAACGTAACAAGGAAACTTTTCGATTGGCTGTCGAGGCTCGAACGTTATTCTCTTCGGGGATGTTTCGTTGCGCCGGAATCATAATCATCTACCTACGGCTACGCGAACGGTTTTCGACGTTGAGGGACAAACGACGATTAACGGAGAAAAGATTCGGGATACACGGGCGTCCTCGACTTTCACTGTCGTCGGAACGCATTTGCCGATTTCGATTTCGATTTCGATTTCGATTTCGATTTCGATTTCGATTTCGATTTCGATTTCGATTTCGATTTCGATTTCGATCTCGAGGAAAGTCTAGATCGCCGACGCGACGGAACGCGTTACGTCACGAAAGCGCGCTTGCAGGCTCACGCGTCGCGTGTTACGTTTCAGAGTCGTTAATTCGTTAGCCGTTAGCCGTTAGATCATTGACCGTTGCGTAACCGGTTCGCTGGACTTTCTCCGGCGCGACACCGGCGGACACGGTCGGCGTTGTCCAAGTTTACCGTCATTCTTGGCAACGATCTCGATCTCGAGCAACGATAAACGATAAACCGTAAACGATCAATCGAACCGAATCTGTTACCAAATCTGAATGTGCAGCGAATCGATCCTGGCTGTACAAAGCGCTGTGCTCTGGAGGCGTTGACCGGGATGACCCGTACAACCCGGTGGATAACCCAGAACACGGTTGCATGAGCTGGTTTCGCGACTACCTGGCTGCCGCGCTCAACTGTCGACCCGTCAAGGTCGTGGTCATTTTGATATTCGCCTGCTACCTAGCCGGCGCCCTCTACGGGTTGACGACTCTTCAAGAAGGCTTGGATCGACGCAAGCTCTCAAAAAACGACTCTTACTCGATCGTATTCTACGATCGACAGGACTACTACTTCAGAGAGTTCCCGTACAGAATACAGGTACGCTCGAAACTCGAAACTCAAAACTCGTAACTCGTAACTCGAAACTTGAAAGACGAACGAACAGCAACGCCTCCCGTTCCCGCGTTTTCGTGTTCCAGGTGGTGGTGAGCGGCGAATACGACTACAGCGATCCGATCGTTCAGCAGCAGATGGAGAACTTGACGAGGTCTCTGGAGGCGAGCAAATACATCAGCAGTGCGCCGATTTACACGGAAAGCTGGTTGCGGAGCTTTCTCAGTTACACAAAGAACAGCGAGATCGACGTCGGCAATGAGAGGAGCTTTATGAAAACGTTGAAAGAAAGTTGGCTGTTCCCGAAGAGCAGCTTATCCCTGGACGTGAAATTCGACGAGACCGACGAGCGAATCGTGGCGAGCAGGTTCATGATACAGGCGGTGAACGTTAGCGGGACCAATCAAGAGAAGGACATGGTGAAGGAGCTTCGACGCGTCTGCGCCGAATCGCCGTTGAACGCCAGCGTGTTTCACCCATATTTCGTCTTTTTCGATCAATTCGAGCTGGTCAAGCCAACCAGCATCCAGTGCATGGTGTTCGGCGCGCTGATCATGATGCTGATCAGCTTTATCTTCATACCGAACGTCCTGTGCTGTCTCTGGGTCGCTTTCTGCATCATCTCGATCGAGCTGGGGGTGGCCGGTTACATGTCCCTCTGGGACGTCAACCTGGACAGCATCTCCATGATCAATCTGATCATGTGCATAGGGTTCAGCGTGGATTTTACCGCTCACATCTGTTACGCTTACATGAGCTCCAAGCAGAAAACGCCCGACGATAGAGTCAGAGAAAGCCTGTACAGCCTGGGCCTGCCGATAGTTCAGGGCGCCACCTCCACGATCCTTGGTCTGATAGCGCTCGTCTTGGCCGGCACCTACATTTTTATGGTGTTCTTCAAGATGGTGTTTCTGGTGATTTTCATCGGAGCCATGCACGGCTTGTTCCTCCTACCCGTCCTCCTGTCTCTTTTCGGCCCTACCTCTTGCGAGAACGCGGACGACGAGGGCGCTAACGCGGATACGAACGCGGATACGAACGCGAACACGAACGCGAACGCGAACGCGAACGCGAACGCGAACGCGAACGCGAACGCCAACGCGAACGCGAACGCGAACACGAACGCGAACAAGACCCGCGGAAAACTGCACAACCTGGAGAACCTGGGAAACCTGGGTAACCTCAGAAACCTGGGAAACCTTGGAAATCTGGTAAACCTGGGAAACCTAGGGTCAAAGCTTCGATTGGTCGAGGGCCAACCCTACGTGATACCCCACCCGTGTCTCTCGTACTACCACTCCGGGGGGGCTGTCAAGAGTCTTCAGGGCAGTCCGGTGACCAGTCTGACCGCCTTGGAGGAAAGAGATCCTGGTCTGGGGACCAGCGAGGACAGCAACTCGACCGAGAGCGGATCCTCGCAGAGCAGAAGACGAGAGGCCCACCTGGAACAGGAGAGTCACAGGCGTCACGACGTCTGGAGAAGATCCATAGGAGTCCTCTACGGTGTGTCGCAATTCCAAACAGCTGCGCATCCAACGCCGCCGCCACCCGACTACGCCGATGCCGGCGCCCTTCGAGACCTCCAGGCCGATCAGGATCGCCGAGCGGTGCGAACGGTTCCTTTCGTTGGACCCTGCCCCGCTTACGGACCGGCCGATCACAGGGATCACAGGGATCACTGGAGATGCAGATCGTATCACAACATTCATCGCTCGTCCAGGTACCTGACCGATCCTTGTTATCCTTAAGGATCCTCTTTGGGACAAGCGAACTTTGCTTTCCGGGCTTCTTTTTCTTGTTCCTAGCGCTGGCTCAGTTTCGGTCAGAACATTGTCGTTCGGAAACACGGACGATTTATTACATGCATGAAGCCGAAAACGGAGAACGGAGGCCGAGATCATCCCACCTTTCTGCGAATCATTTCGGACACCTATAAAATCTCGTTTGTCGAGAAAATCCAGAACCGAACTGGACGATCGATCAACATATTAGCGTAATATTTCGAGTAGCGGGAAACGGACGTTTGTCTTTATCTTTTTCTACCGTTGCGCGAACGAGAACCATTCCGCTGACACGAAACCGATCGACATGCCAACGGGGAGATACAAGATGGAGTAATATTTTGAGCGATACTTCGCGAATCGATTCTCCGAGTCGGTTTGGCGAGTTTCCAGCAAGAAAAAGGAAATCTCCTCGTCGATTTTCATTTGATATCTCCTCGCAGTCTCCGCAGTCTCCGCAGTCTCCGCAGTTTTCGCAGTTTTCGCAGTTTCCGCAATCTCCGCAATCTCCGCAGTCTACGTAAGTAGTCTCCGTAGTCTCCGCAGTCTCTGCTCTGTAGGATATTTATGTAATTTAAGGAGCGAGATTGACGAGCGAGCAAACTGACTCGGCAAACTGATTAGGTAAGCGATCGCGATTGAAATGCGTTCGGCGATCCCTCGGTTCGTCAACTATCCTTGTCATTCGTTTTTTAATTAAAACAAGTTTGTACGAACAAACTAATATATTTAAGTCGACGGACGAAACATATATTATGTAGCGTTTAAGGACCGAACGGCGACCTGCTCGACGGATATCGACGGATATCGACGGATATCGACGGATATCGACGGATATCGACGGAAAGCAGCATGTCTGCAGCGAGAATGTACTGCGCATCGGTTACATACGTTTACCATTATTACACATGGCATACAACGAGACGTGCCTTACCGAGTAACGTGGTCGAAATATGTAGAAGCAGGTTAACTCGCTGTGGATTATCTCTCGAGACGGAAACGAATTCGAATCTGAATTCGAACCAAAGCGTGAATCTAATTGATCGGGAGTTTATTTACGAATGATCGGATGATCGAAACGAATGTTGCGTGCCGCACGTTCGAAATCGAGACCGCTTGGCATGAATGTTTTGCGAGTGAATGTAATACTATAAATACTAAATACATTGAGAGTGACTGGCAGATGCCGCTGGAACAACTGCTGTAAAACGAAATATATCTTGGTATCAACTTTTCAATGTTATCAAAAAATTCCTTCACACAAACATCCCCCTACGATTAAACAAATATATTGACAGATAAATATACCCAACTCGATAAAATAGATATTTCACGAGAACGATACTGCGAACAAATGATTCTTGCCGATACGTCGTAATGATGCATTGGAAATACCGGCAAGAATCATTTGTTCGTGAAACTTTCCCTACACCTAGATGACCGATCACGTCATCCGTGGCAAAACGTACAAACTATGAGACAAACTATACCGATAGGTAACCGGGGAATTTTGCCACGGATGGCGACACTAGTTTCAAGCGTGGCTGTGGTAGTCAGTGGTAGTGGACTAAAAGGTTAGAAATTATTTACCTATTTAAATATCTATTGATGGTTGATTGTCAACGGTGTATAGTGTCAGAGTATCCTTGTATTGCATCGTATTGTATTGTATTGTATTGTATTGTATTGTATTGTATTGTATTGTATTGTATTGTACTGTACTGTATTGTACTGTATTGTATTGTATCGTATCGTAGCGTATTGTATTATACACCAAAAATACAATAATGGACAGTACTGGTACTGCGTACGACACACTATAAAATTGTTAATTAGAATCAATTAAGAATAACTCGAAACCGTTGATGTGCGACAAACAAGGAGTTATTCAGTTATTGGTAAGATATCTCGATCTTTCACAAGACCTTTATTTGCATGCGTAATATGTAACTTGCGTGACCCACACCCACATTTTACGAAACGCCCTTTAAACCTGTAAAATACATATGAATGCATTAGGATAGTTTAACCATTGAACTAAATCGATGCGTACTAATTAATTCATGCCTGTCACTTTGTAGTACACGGTGACAGTTGTTCGTCCATAAAATGAAATTTGTATGGAGCACTAAGTAACGAGTACGTATTTATTTATGCATTATACGATGGCCGAGAGTTTGGCAAAAGTGTTTACGACCGAAGATTTTAGTCCCGAAAAATGTGAGTATTGTAGGGTAAATATATCGAATATAAAATATGGGACTAATTTTGTTTCGTTTTCAGTTGTTAAAGAACTAAGTGCACAATGCGTTGGTGCGGACGAATTGAGGCAGCAACGAGCAAAGATTCAAGAACTGGCGAACAATACGTCTGCGCAGCTAAAACGCAACGTTTATCAAAATTACATGCAATTTATAGAAACGGCCAAAGAAATTTCGCATCTGGAAAGCGAAATGTATCAGTTGTCGCAACTATTGAGCGAGCAGCGTTCCTTATTGAGTACGTTAGGGTCAACCAGAACTACAGGTGTTATCTTTGAAGATTTATCAGAATCTCGAGAAGAAGGTGCCAACGAATTTACCTCCAAGGAAGAGGATCAAAAGCAAAAGCTGATGCAACTGCTTGAAAATGTAGAAGGCGCGATGGTGAGCCAATACAACTTCGATGCGCTTTATTAAAAACAAGAAATAATAATTAGTTTCAGATTTGCTTTGCAGAGTTTAGCGGAAACGCCTGGACGTATGTGTTTGCACGAAGGATCGCTGCTGGAGCTAGATCCACTGGAAGGAACGCCACTGAAAAGGGTTCACGCGTATTTGTTCAACGACATATTGATGATCTCCTCTTGGTTAGCAAATGGGAACAGACGCGGACCACCCAGATATAAAATGCAAGCAGTGTATAATCTCGAAAGTTTAGCAGTTGTTAACGTAAGAGATTTAGGAACGGTAAAATTGGCGTTCAAGCTGTTAGCGTTTTCTGATACGAGAGTATTTCAGTGCGCGACTGCAACGAGTAAAGTTAGTATTTCAACGAATGTATCGCGAGTATTGTCGAAACGAGAAATACGTTGTAGAAACAGAAATATCAATGTTATCGTTTTCGTTTTCGTTTTTGTTTCAGAAAGAGTGGTTGGATAAATGTGAACAAGCGAAGAAAATGAAATTAGCCGAAGATAATCCAAACGGACAAGCACAGAATAACGATACACGGTCCAAAGAAGAAAAAATGGCACCTTCGCGATCGATGTCTCTCGATTCTAATACTCTAGGTACAATTCGATCAAATTGTCAGGCCAAATGAAATTCTGGTAAATTGCATTACATTTTTCGGTGGTACGTTTTCTTTTTCTATATACGTAGGTATAGACGACGCGGACTCAGAGTTGTTCGAACCACCACCAGAATGGATGCTAGAAGTCGCAGAAGATTTAGATTCTTGTATAGCTCAACGTCATTTCGAAGAAGCTTTCAGCCTTTTAGAGAAGGCGAAAACGTATTTAAAAGATTGCCAAATATCGCCAGTTTTACTCGATATACAATTAAAAGTGAACAATAGAGGACGATCTCTGGTCGACGTTTTAACGAAAGAACTCGAAGTGAGTGCGGAAACAAAATCGCTTCAAGGCGGTGGTTTGAGAAGCGCGCGACGTGTTGTCAGACTATTGATACAGCTTAACAGAAGCGCTCAAGCCTGTCAATTGTATTTACGACTGTGTACCGCTGTGTTAAGGGCACGCTTGAAAAGAGTTAAAAGAGAAGGCAGCATCGCGCCTTACGCGAAACAACTTAGCGCGATCGCTTTTAGCAATATCGTGGAAATTGCTAAAGAATTTCGAAAACTTTTTCTGCAATCTACAAATTGTACATCTGGTAACTATATACGGTCTGCTGATCGGATATACATATTGTAGAATACATAGTCGTGTCTTATTTTGTTATTAGTCGATCGCTTCAGACTTGCTTTTCCTACATCGAATGTCTCTTGATTGTAGGTTTGGTCGTATGGTGCAGTCAAGAAGTTAAACATCTAACGACGCATTTAATCAAACAACTGTTTGTTCCGAAAGTGTCGCTAAGCACTTTAGTGGAGTGTATAGTTTCGGTTCGATGTCACTGTGATCAGGTAAAATACTAATTGTAAGCAACAGCAACCAATGTAGATAGATACTTCGAAACAGCTCCTAAAGTATTTTTCTTCTCAGTTGACGCAACTTGGAATGGATTTTCGTTATCAACTGGACGGTCAATTGAGATCCCCGTTAACTAAAGCTATACAAGATTCCGGTGAAAAATATGTTGATATTGTAAAGGTGCATATAGCCGAGGACACTTGGCGACCGACCAATTTAGAAACGCCCAGAAACTTTCAAAAATTTTTGTGCGAAATGGACGATCTCGGGATTGCTATACCATCGTCTTACCTAATGAACGATCGTTGGATCATATTGACCGATAATACGTTAACTTTCTCAAAAATTTACATTAGCCTGTTAGAGGACTGTTTAAACGTTGCTACACCAGAACTCATGGCTACCATAGACGGAGTACTAGTGTCCATGATGCGAGTTCAAGTACAGCATATTGTTGTATCGCTTACGAATCCAAAATTAAAACAGGAGGTAAATTTTTTTTTCCTGCTTTTCTTCCATCATTCAGCATCGTATTTAGATTTCTAACTGTTTTGATTACCTTTTGTAAATTTAGAAGCAGTTGGTTCACGATAATGCGGCCTACATTCGAGATGTTGTAATTGTGCGAGGACTAGAGTTGTATAAATCGACAACCAATCAAGTTTTCAAGAAATTGCTAGCTTTGAAAGAGCAAATTGTATTCGACTCGTTATCTATAACCAAACCGAAGCCTGCACCGAGAACATCCGTAGCAAAGTATTTGACCACGGAATATATTTAATTGTATCGAAATGTAGAAATATCGCGAGGTATTGCTGTATATAACGAGGTGTAAAAGAAAATCGGAAGCTGTAAGAAAACTATACATATAATAGAGTGTTTCATTCAGATTTTCTGTACACGCTGAATGTATTATATTCTGTATATAAGTTAATTTGTTAATTTGTCCTCGAATAAATACATCTGCTAAATCGAAGAAGTAGCCAATAACTTGTTTCTGGAAGCTATTGCAGGTACACGATCAATACTAATATTCATATAGAACGAATGAAAATCACCCTTAATATACAGCATTTCGATTCAAAAGGAGCGCTATATCGTTGTACTATTTTATCCTTTTATCTTTGTTTTCTGAACTTGTTTTCTCTGCATTTCCATTTTCTTCTAGTTTTCTTTTCTTCGCACGAATATCAGCCAACGTCTGCTCTATGCTTCTTTGATCTTTCTTGTTTTCGCTGGGAACTATAACCAATCTTTGAATTAGCAGCAAGCATCCGGGCAAGAGGCAAAGAATCAAAGTGTATACCTACCACAACCGTAACTGCTATTAGCCTCCGTTTTCTTGGCTGCTTCGAGAGCAGCTTCCTTCCCTATTAAATGTTGATACTTATCCTTGTAATAACTATTTGGTACAAAGTTGTCTTTTCGTTTCTTGGCTTTTGCATCTTCTATTTCTTCTTTGGCGCGTCTTTCTTTTTCTTCTGCGACTCTCTTAGCTATTTCTTCGTTCCATTCCTCTCCTCTCCGTAACGCGTTTAGTTGATCTTCGGACGGAGCATGTTCCCTCTTAAAGATCATAATATGCCGATCCACGCCATCTTCGCCAAAGGAATATGCCCACACGTTTGCGACTTCGGCAACATCGTGTCTGCAACAGGGAAACAGGATATTACTAGCAGTGTATATAATTTGAATTATAGTTTTTTTTCTATGTACATTATACTTCTATGAATCTGGTCCATAGGAGGGAACTTGTATTCCTTAAAATTGTCATCGCGGAGAAACTTGTTAATCTTTGTTTCTACCTAGTACAATAAAAATGAAAGCTGTATAATACGTATTCGATCAATTTCTTTTCATGAAAGCAATGTACCAAATAAAACGTTTAAACCTTCTCTCGAAAAACTTTTAATCTTTCGGCTTCTGCTTTTTGATGCTTCTGATATTCTTCTTTCTGCTCTGTGTATACACAAGAGAAGTTATGGTGTCAATGAAAACAATTACTACGGAAATGAAGATAGACCGATGATATAGATTATAGATTACAGATTAACTTGCGACTGACTTTTCATCAATGCTTTTTGCTTATCACTGACTGCGGGAGGTTTATCCATAGAATTCATAATAGATCCCAACAAATCCATAATTTTGTTGAATGTTACGTCGACAGTTGTGAATCGTTGAAATTTTTAACTTTTCGAAAAATTATCTGTACAAAGAAGGAGACCTTCAAAACATCACTTTCAATATTATATCTGATTTGATATATGATACATGATCATGATAAGTACATGCACTTGAATCACAGAAGTTAGGAGTCGTAGGACGTAAATAAAACGAACACAATCAGAGATACAATATACAATCTATAGACTATAGAGTACTATAGACTATAGACAGACTGAGACAGACGAACGTGTAATTTTCATCCAATAAAATGTTCTGTGATAAGAAAAAGTAGCGACAGATGTGGCGGTACAGTACCATCTAGCAGAACACATATGGTACTAATTGATTAAATCACAGATCAATCCGACTGAAATACCGACATTGCTAAAATTACTGACATCAGCTGACATCAACGAGATATCTCGTCGATGATTATAACAGAAAATCAATTAATTTCTCTTTTTTAAAGAAACTTAATTTGTATTATTGGACGTTTGAGCACACAAGGCAATGGATTCTAATTCATGCTGGCGTGGAAGCTATTTTCGATTTTTGATCCAAGCTAAAAACAGATGAGTTACTCTCTGCTAAAAATGATGTAGATTCTGATCCTTGCTAAAAGGCTAAAAGTGAGACTAGGGGGCAGCACTATACTGGTGACACTGGGGGACACCGAAATACCGGGTGGGAGAACTTTTCTCGCATTTTTCTCTTTGATGCTTACACCCTTAGACCATATATACCTATCTTACTTATTGTTAGACCTGGTCTAAGATAAATACCTATATAGACCCGGCATAGGTATAGTCCATATAGTCAGAGAGGAATAATTTCCTCTCTGGTATAGTATGTGCATACGATGCGATGTTCCGAGATCTAAAATTATCTGGTGCCCACAAGCCTCGATTCGAGATAATTCAAAATGGTGGATAGTGTATGAGCACGTGTATGAGACGAAGCGAGTGCACAATTATATTTCACAAGTTCATCATTTGGTACAAATTTGAAAAAATGGTGCAAAATGGTATACCTGTAAATAAATATTGTTTTATATTACCTTGCGCATATTATATATAATATATGTATTGTATTCGATATATATATACATGTATATTGTTCTTATATTGTTCTTTTTTTAAATAAAGTAAGTTGTGAGGAAATATATAAATACAGATTTCATATTATCAACTCCAACATTAAAATTTAACTTCTTCCAAATTATAATCGACAAAATGAGTTAACCATATTTAAAATAATAAGAGTAAAGTAAAAATGAACGAGTAATAAAATAAAATACATGTATGTATATTACACAGTTACAGTTTCCATAAATATATTTATACAGAATGACATGTGACGACGATTCCCTTTTCCCCTCTGCCGCTTTACCATCGTGGTACTGCGATTTCTCAACATACTATAGCACTTTGCCCACAAGCGTAGTCTGCTAGGCGGTTTAATCTCGGAACTAGGCAGACTTATCTGCACCGTGTCTAAATATAGCACTGATATCAGTGGTCTATAGGTATACATATATGGTCTAAAAGCTTTGATGCTATATCAGAGCTATATGCTATCTGCTATCTGATGCTATCCAAAATCCAAGGCTGTCCGGCTGTCGTCCGTCGTCAGTGGTCGTCAGTCGTCGTCAGTCGTCGTCATTGTGAATTGTGATGTCAATGTCGATATGCCAGTGTGCGCGTCGAACACGTGTCTGTGTTTAGCATAACCTTTACGTTTCCGTCATGATCGGTTCTTGACTTTATCGTTCTTTTCGGCTAATAAGAATTCAAAAAGGAGAAAAGAACATATATATATATATATAAGAACAGACAAAATGTTGCGCAGGCAAGCAAGACTCCGTAGGGAATATCTGTACAGAAAATCGGTTCAAGATAAATTGAAAAGTATACAAGAAAAAAAAGAAAAGCTGAAACGTAGTTTAGATGAAAATGTACCGATTCATCCAGATCTTAGGAAGGACGCGTTGCGCGTACAAAACAGTTTAGAATGGGAAGATGCTGGACCAGAAATGGCCGTTGCTATGGGCACGGAAATGGGTGGAACTTTAGGCTCTCACGAGGACGACGAGTACAGATGGGCCGGAGTAGAAAATCCAAAAATTGTAATCACCACTTCTCGAGATCCTAGTTCCAGGTTAAAGATGTTCGTCAAGGAATTGCGCCTAATATTTCCTAATTCTCAGAGAATGAATCGTGGAAATTACGAAATGAAGCAGCTTCTACATGCTTGTAGGGCAAACGATGTTACAGACTTTCTAATTGTACATGAACACAGAGGGATACCGGATTCCATTGTCGTCTGTCACTTACCATACGGACCAACAGCGTATTTTACAATATCGGATGTTGTTATGAGACACGATATACCAAACATTGGAACAATGTCCGAACAATATCCTCATCTTATTTTTCACAACTTGAAAACAAAATTGGGAGAAAGAGTTACTAGCATTTTAAAATACTTATTCCCCGTGCCCAAAGAAGATAGCAAGAGAATAATCACTTTTGCCAATCATGATGATTACGTATCTTTTCGACACCATACTTACAGAAAAGTCAATGGGAAGGACATCGAGTTGACAGAAGTAGGACCAAGATTTCAATTGAAACTCTATGAAATTAAATTGGGTACATTGGATGCAGAAGCGGCTGCAGATACGGAATGGGCTTTAAGACCTTACATGAACACCAGCCATAAAAGAAGATTTTTATCCGACGAAGATGGATGGCAGCAAGAAGACGATATATAGAGAAATGCTTCCAATGATTCATCCATTTGAATAAATTTTCAAACACTTCTTTATATACATATACTGAATACGATAAAATAAAATAACAAAATAAAATAAAATAAAATAAAATAAATAATCCTTTATACATTGACCGTAGTCCCTGGACAAAAAGAAAAATGATTCCTAGAATACACAATTATACGGATCAGATACGATGCGCGACAAACCGATTTTCAAATTTCGCGCTGCGGCTCATATGCGTGCGTAGTACGAGCTGCACACCAGTGCATTCTGGTATTTCTGGTTTTGTTTGTAGCAGTTGTTTTTAAAAACGTCGTAGAATAAAAACGGGTTTGTTTAGCTACGAAACAAGATTCGATCGTGAAAAATGAGCAAAGAAAATGCGATCAGATAATTGCGCTATAGAAAAAAGAAGCGAAGTTGTTACGTGATGCAAACCAGTGTTTATAAACACGCGAGATCCGAGAAGACGCCGCGGCGCAAGAAGCTCATCACGGAACAACAGGGCAACGCTATGGATATGTTCGTGACACCAAAACGTCAGAAAAGTGACGGTGAGATCAGCATTTATTTCACAAGGAAAGACGTTTTGTAGAACACTTGCTTGTATTGCTCGTGTCCGCTTGCAATATTTCGCATGATTTGCGCGCGTACGTAGCTAATTTGTCGATTTTCTTGGCGATATTTTAGTCGAAGCTGCTTAACTTTTGGTTTCTAGCGCTTTTCTTCGTAGCGGAGAATCGTTGAACTAATCACGAATACAATTCGTTAGAGGTTAGGGTTTTCTATATCCATGAGATTTTTCAAATAAAATTTCTTGAAACGAATTCCATTGCACAATTCAATAATATATTACCGACAAAAATGGCTGTTGGACGAGCCTCAAGATATCTGTTCCGTTAATTTCAAATATCTTTCGGAGATTTTCACATGCTCCGATTTCGTACACAGGGAATCCTTTGTTTACATTTCTTAACTAAACTATTATTTTATCCTATCTCATAATACGCGTCCACGAGATTCAATTAAATTCGGTTAAAAGATTTGTCGAATTTGCCAAGAAAAACGAGAGGAGGAATAAGCGGCAAACTATGTTGTAATATTCATCTACGTTTGGTGTATAGTACATTTGAATACGATGCGTAGGCATAAAGAGTAATAATTGAGTTATCGGTCGATGTTGAGAGTGGTAGCTAGCTGTGTTACAAAGTATTTTGGACCCTTTCTCTTTCTTGGCAAGGTGCAGTCGGCTTTATATTTCAGATCTAGAGGTCACTGGTATCTCCCGCAGTGGCCGTGTGAGAAAGAAATCTTCCAAACTGGTCGACTTTGAATCGCCAGACGATTTTACGGATAACAAGTACAAACGGCAGAAAGCTCAGCAGTTACAACGCCAGCAATTGTTGGATAGATACGACTCAGAACCTGTGACGCATAATCGACCGATACATGCAAGCGCCGCGAGACAGAGAAAAAATTCGAATTCCAATTCGAATTGTGGTCAAGAAAGAATCAAGGATGAAACGTTGTCGGATAATGAGGGGCAAACGTCGGGATCGGAGTCAGACGATCCGTCCGGGTTAAACGAAGATGACAGATACAGTATGGACTCTGGAAGCGACGACGAAGTAGATCCGCTTATGATAGACGATAGAGAAGCCGGTTTCAGAAAACTGGAGCCACCTGGCCAAGAAACGACGCCTTCGCAAGCAAATAGTTTATACATGCTCGAAAAGTGTAAGAAAAAGTTAATCATCAAAGATGGCAAAATAATAGGTAGAATGAAGGCGCAACGAAAAGACAAAGGGGTATGTACAAATGACAGTGTTACTAAAGAAAATTCTCTCACGATTGAATAATATTTTCAGAAAACAAGATTTACCGCTTACATGTTATGGGCTAAAGGAATTAGACAAGAATTATTAGAGCAATGTCCATATATGGGTATACGATCATAAGCTTAATTTCTTTCTCCGCACTATGTATATTCGAATTTGATTCGCTACGGTATCTAGGAAGACATTGATAATATTTACAAAAATGTTTTCCAAAAAATTCTGTGGTACGTAACTTTTGACGGATCGAGTAACAGGGGAGATTCCTAGCTCGAGTTGAATTTTTGAAATCTATGAACGCTATATTTCTCTATTTATAGTGATGTAGCGGCGCATTTTGTACATGACTCTTGTAAAAATTTTAGAAAGATTTTTTTTTAATATTTTCAATCCTCGCCTAGACTGATTTCAGCGAATCGGATTAGAATAGATGTACAGTGTGTATAATATGCAGTTGAATAAGGAAAGAAAGCTGACGTTACTGGTGAAACATTGCTTTTTGTAGATTTCGCAGCAATTTCGAAACGGTTAGGAGAACTGTGGGCTACAGTGCCGAATCTGGAAAAGTATAACTGGCGCAGACGCGCGATACGCTTGGCGGCGAAGCCTCATTCTTTACCAGCGAGTAAAGATGAGCCTGTGTGGAAAATGCCAGCGCCCGCTTCGCGAAAAAAGTTCATTAATAAAATTGGTGGGTTTGTTGGTTCTTCTCATGTATACATCACTTTCACGAGTATGCTACTAAAGTCATGCGGTAGAGTTTGTTCATCCTAATTTGCTTCTCGTGCACGCGTATTAGTGAACATTTTATCGGAATACTAAATATTGTTTTTATGCCTACAAATTCTGTGGTAGATGTTTCATTATTATTTGTTTTGTATGCATGCGTCTCGTTTAGAGGTAGACGAATCACAGAAAGAACATTTCGCGGTATGCGATGATATAACATGACCCAGACATTTTACAATTTCTTTGGTTTTCATTGAATTGCAGGTAATGGAAAAGAACAAAAACCCGCTACATCGAAGAAAACAATTCAACTGGGGCTACCGTCTGTGGTAGGAAATGTTCCGGTATCACCTCCGTCGAACCGATCTGGAAAAGATCTGGTTAATGAACCCTTGATCGGCACGGGGATGTACAAAGTAGTCGGAACGCAACCGATCGACGTTGCCGCCCATTTAAAACTGCTCGGTGAAAGCTTAACCATCATCGGCGAACGTCTTAAAGAACACGATGGACAAATCGCGGTATCCGGCAGCCTATCTGTTCTTCTGGATTCGTTACTTTGCGCTTTGGGCCCATTGATCTGTTTAACGCAACAAGTTCCGGAAACGAATGGAGCAAAACATGAAACACTTTCGCAGATGCTTGATAATATAGCATATCTTATGCCTGGTTTATAATGAATCATGAATGTATATGTCAAGTATCTAGACTACAGAGAAAGCTGGGATCTCTCCAATACACTGTAAATACGATACGATTCAATCAAATCGAATATCGAATTGTATATTCATCGAATATGTACTACATTCGCATAGCCGTAATATTTTTCGCCACAGAATCGATTAGGAGAATATTATGTGACGGCAGTTGAATGAAATCTTTTCTTTTTTTTTCGTTTTTGTTAGAATTCATTTACAACTTATAGATTAAGTATATCATATTCGATATGAGAGCATACGCATTTGTACAGAAATTACAATAAATATTTAAATAGTTCCACTATAACTAACTGTACAGAGCTACTCGTTAAGAGTGTATCTACAAAAAAACTTGTTCATCTCTGCACCTCGGGACCTCAGAAAACAGGAGGGCAAGTACAGAATAGATTTTTGTCACCATATATGTCGTCTATTCTTCCTACGCTGGGCCAAATTTTATTACTTCCCCTTACGAATGGCTGAAATGAACGAGCGAGCATGATCATGTTCATGTTTTTGAATCGTATGTTAATTTGTTTGTTTTACCAAAATTGTTTTCGTTTCGAATAGATACGCATTGCACTTACAACCGGGTACGCTGCTACTTCTCGAGAGTATGGCCGATTCCACGTATTCGATATCACTTGCTCTTGAGTATGCGGCGCCATTTTCAATGGATTATTGGCAATATCTAGTTTTCCATTTTCAATGTCGTCGATCTCTTGTCGTATGGCTGCAAAAGAGAGAGAATCGGCCGTATCAGAGCACGAAGGCCACATAGTCGTGAAAAATTGGTAATCTTACAGATAAGAGCGTCACAGAATCTATCCAGTTCTCCCTTGTCCTCGGACTCGGTTGGTTCGACCATCAACGTGCCCGTGACAGGCCAACTCATTGTGGGAGCATGGAAACCATAATCCATTAATCTTTTCGCGATATCGACAGCCTCGATGTTCGCCGTCTTTTTAAAGTCCCTCACGTCCAAGATGAATTCGTGTGCGACCAATTCCGTCTTTCCTTTGTACAGTGTTTTGTAAAACTTTTCCAACCGCTTGCTCATATAGTTCGCATTTAGAATCGCAACTTGCGTGGCTTTCCTTAACCCTTTGGGACCCATCATCTTGATGTACGCCCAGGAGATTGGCAAGATAGCCGACGAACCGAATGGAGCAGCCGACACCGTGCCGGATCGTTGTTTACCGTTACCACCGTTACCAACGTTACTACCCGTACAGTCGATTATCGGGTGGCTCGGAAGAAATGGCGCAAGATGCCGTTTACTGTAAAGAGAAAATTTTTATTTTGAAAAATGACTTTTAGGTAAATTCTCGCGGTTTAACTTACACTCCGATTGGTCCCATTCCGGGACCACCACCTCCGTGAGGTATGCAGAAAGTCTTATGCAGATTTAGGTGGGACACGTCGCTACCGTAATCACCTGGACGGCACAAACCCACCTGGGCATTCATATTAGCTCCGTCCAGGTATACCTGCCCGCCGGCACGGTGAACCGTGGAACAAATGTCGGCGATTGTCTCCTCGAAGACACCGTTGGTCGAAGGATACGTTATCATCAAACACGACAACTTCTCCCGGTATTTGTCGATCATTTCTGTTAAATGCACCACGTCGACGGAGCCATCCTTCTGTACCAGGATCGGTTTCACTTGCATACCAGCCATTTGAGCAGAGGCTGGATTCGTGCCGTGAGCAGAAATGGGAATCAAACACACTTGTCGGTGCCTCTCTTGTCTGGACTCGTGGTAACATTGTATGGCCCTCAGTCCAGCATACTCTCCTTGAGCACCGCTGTTTGGCTGAAAGCTTATGTTGTCATAACCGGTTATGGCGCACAGATCTTGCTCCAACTCAGCGAACAACTCTTGATATCCTTTGGCCTGTTCGACAGGCACGAAAGGATGAATGTCCGTGAACCCTGGCAGACTACAAGGCATCATTTCCGTCGTGGAATTCAGTTTCATCGTGCAGGATCCCTATCGCAAAACCAATCGCGATCGCCAATACAATTACACACCATTACGTTTTCATTCGTTAAGCGTTTTAGTAGAAAGAACTTGGCACCGCTGACCCCGAGAATTATAGATACGCGTATACCGTGTATACTCACCAGCGGTATCATGCTGTGTACCAAAGACACGTCTTTGTTCTCCAACGACTTCATGTACCGAACTATTCTTGTTTCAGAACGATGGCTGTTGAACACAGGATGTTGCAAGTACGGCGTGGTACGAACGAAACACGATCGATTCAAGTCCCTGTCCGCAAAAGTTCCGTCTTGACACACGTTATCAACCGTTGTCTCCGCACAAAATACCTTATAGATGTCATTTATGTCCTGCACAGTCGTAGTTTCATCCAAAGATATACCAATACCATTTTCGAAGTATCTGGTAAAGAATCTCTCGGTTAACCTGTTTATTGAAACGAATGGAAAATGGTCACAGCGTCGCGAGCGTACCTGAAGTTGATCTTGTGCGAAGCCGCGTTACGCTTTATAACGTCTATGGATAACTGTGGCAATACTTTGATGGTATCGAAAAAGTACTCGTTTTCTATCTTATTTCCTGCGTTCTCCAAACCCTTGACAAGGGTCAGGGTTAAATTGTGTACCCGGTTCGCTATGTTCTTGATACCTTCCGGTCCGTGGTAGACCGCATACATTGCGGACATGTTTGCCAGCAGTGCTTGCGCGGTGCAGATATTGCTGGTAGCTTTGTCTCTTCTGATGTGCTGTTCGCGCGTTTGCAGAGCCAAACGATACGCGTCTCGGCCCATCGAATCTTTGGTCACGCCGATCATTCTACCGGGCATTAGACGCACCAGCTTTTGCCGGCACGCGAAGAATCCTGCGTGAGGGCCTCCATAGCCCAGAGGCACTCCGAATCGTTGACTCGTGCCGATACAAATGTCGGCTCCGAATTCGCTCGGGGGTACAAGAATGGCCAACGCTAGCAAGTCAGCAGCGGCACATACCAGCGTCTATAATGTAATGTACTGTAATGTACTACAATGTAATAAAATGTAATAAAATGTAATAAAATGTAATAAAATGTAATAAAATGTAATAAAATGTAATAAAATGTAATAAAATGTAATAAAATGTAATAAAATGTAATAAAATGTAATAAAATACAAGACGTCTGCAATATAAATTGGACATTATCGCATACATATTTTCTTACACAGGACACGTACCCCGTCAGCATGTGCTCTTTTTGCAACATCCTCGAACAAGCGAACAGACCCTGTCGTATCCGGATATTGTACAAGAATTCCAGCAACGTCTTTCACGCTGGTATCAACTTGAAATACATCTCCGATTTCCAAAGAGAGACCCAGGGAAGCAGCACGTGTAGCAATCACGCTGATCGTCTGAGGATGAACAGCGTCGGAAACAAACAATCTCTTCCTCTTGTTGCTCCTATGAGTTAGAGCCAATGCTTCCGCTGCTGCCGTGCCTTCGTCTAAAAGCGATGCGTTCGCTACTTCCATGCCGGTCAAGTCGCATATCATTGTCTGATAGTTTAGTAGACCTTCAAGTCTGCCCTGGGAAATTTCTGGCTGGTACGGAGTATATTGTGTTGTCCTGTGCCCCAGTAAACAGTAATAACATATTCGTTTATGTTTATAATATATATATACATATCGATATACATACATATATGTATATATGTTAATGATCAATTATTACTTACCATCCTGGATTTTCAAATATATTTCTCATAATTGTGTGAGGAACGCAACAATTGTGGTAGCCCATGCCAATATACGAACGCCACACTTCATTCTTTTCAGAGATTCTCGTGATTTTTTTTAATAACTCGTATTCGGCTGAAATATATTTATTTTATAAAAAGTCTATTGCATCGTTTATATAGTATGCAGAGAGATATAAAATCGAATAAATTCTTAATCATCCTATGTGTACCGAATACTTGATAGCAATGTTTTGTGCGCAACATAAATTATAATCCTTCTAATATTTTCAAGTTGTTCTTGCTCTGACAGAGCAAGAGTTTCAGTACCAAAGGGTTATCGCTTCTCGTGTTCCTTATCAAGAGTCTCGTGACTCCTCACGTTTCTGCATATAATTCCTGTTTCGATCTACATATGTACTTACTAATTGACTGTTCAATTTTTAAATCCTCATTGTATAAAATTTTCGCTGGAATCGCTGTTTTTGTTAATTCTTCCAGACTCTGTGAAATAGTTGAAATAAACACGAGTCATGGAAATATTTAATTTCTAATATTTCTATGATAGTTACTACCTTGAAACCAATGATTTTCAGCATGTCCAATTGTTCCTTTCCGCGCGGACCAATATGTCTACATTCAAATTCATCCTTTCGAGGTAGCAGTTTTTCGATATTTTCTGTTTTTACATTACTCAACAACAATCCACGAGTATGTTGAATCAGTTTACGTTTACGTAGCAACTTAGAACGCTTTGCGATTTCCGAAATGCGGAGCATTGCGCTTTCCAAGAAGTGTTGTTGAATTTATAAAACTGTGTTTCAAATATTAGAACTGGACCCTATAACCACTTGGACTTCTGAAAACTAAGTAGCACGTTCGAGTGGAAGGAGATTTTATACCGCAAGACCTACTGTTATATCGTCTATCCATGTCACAACTCTTGATTACAGTTTGAACTTTTGTAACCCCTCGCTTGCAATATATGTACACATACATATCTTAAACTTAAACTATATTGGGAAATTACCTTCGCACGTGTATCGGTTCAATGCGTCGTATTCTGAACTAAATGAAAAGTATACGAAAATTTGCCGAACAAGTAACATATAGTACATACTGTACAACTAGCACCTTAGTTTTATATATATATATTTAAAATACGCTCCATAAGCATTCAACTACCGTTTTCGCTTATCGATGATATGTTTAATGTCACACATTCCATTCATAAAGTAGCGTTACTATTTATAACTTCAAGAAAAACGGGATGTAACAAATGATTTTTACAAATTTCATAGTTTACAAAATTTACTTTTTCTTATTTATTAATCAAATTTTAAAACTTTACAATTGAATTTTAAATTAAAAATATATCGCCAAGTACATATAAACGATATAGAACAACCGTGTTTACTTCATAAATTTATCTTTATTTTGGGTAAGAATTTTAGCAGAAGATTTTGCATCTAAGAAAAGAGATCCTACCTCTTCGATATCCTCTTTCTTGATAACTGTTCTCTCGTTTACTTTAGCCGTTAATGCGGCAGGAGTTAAAAGTTGTACTACATATCTGAGAGTTGTTTTGGTACCTAGCTCGCCCAAGGTAGTCACAGCTTCCTCTTCGATTTGCAATCCCTCCGTCGTTGCCCTTAACTTAACTATTTGTTCTATTTCTGTTCTGGAGTACGGTAGCGTTCGTATAATAAGTAATCTATCTAAGAGATCGAGAGGTATTCCATGCGGAGATACAATGTCTTCTGTGCCTCTAATTATGCAGCGTCCTCTGTTTGTGGCAAAAATCACTATAGGTGCAATGGCACTTTCTAGAGCACGATGAAGATAGGTGAATGTTTCTATGTCCAACATATGCACTTCATCTATGAACAAAACTCCAGGTACTAGTTCTGCAATTCCTTGGTCGATGTACTTGTTTACTACTTTGTTAATCTCTTTACGCAATTTATCTGTAATCAAATATTTCAATGGAATTATATCAACTTCAAACAGATAATAGAACTTACTGAATTTTCATGAACATGTTTTTACCTGTAATTTCTGTTTTCTTAGGTTTCATTAGTTGTCCCATCATGGACATAATATCCTGTCCACCTTGCGGCTTTGCATTGGCAACGTCTAAATCATGTAGCGTTACATCTTGAATAACTTCTTTTTTTTTGTGTACATCGCCTTTAGGCAATGGAACATATTCTTCCGCTTCCAAATCAAATTCGGTAGCAAAATTATCGCTTCTACCTTGTCTTTTCACAGCCCCGCTGTTTGCTTCTATGTAAATTACATCTCCCGTTTCTACTTTCTCTTTCTGTAGAGACTCGTATATAGAAGGATCCAGCTTCAACTGTTTTGTACCTTTAGCAGTTTTCAATCCAATAACCACATGAGATACTGTTTTTCCGTATCCACCCATTGGATTTTCTGTTTCGACTGGCGTTAATTCTGTAACTTCTCCTTCGTAGACTTCTTTGGTCTCTTTGATTCTAAGACCGATAGCTCGTCTGAAGTTTTCCATGAGCACCTCTGTTTTCTTTATTTCAGAACTATAAACTTCTGAACCCACCATAGGACAGAATGGCACTTTATTACCCAATTCTTGTGCGATAGCAAGAGCGATCGCAGTCTTCCCTGTACCGGGTGGTCCAGCCAATAATACAGCTCGACCAGCCATTTTCTTAGATTTTATCATGTCAACCACTATCCCGGCAGCCTAAAATGTTTCACATGATATTGTAATTTGAATTTAAAATTGGTATTTCTTTTCCTTGATACATATATTAGACTGATAGATAATACTTTTAGACGCATAAAGGATTCTAACCTCACGAGCCATTTCTTGACCAACAAGCCCGGCTGCTGATTGTATCGCAACTCCATTTTCGTCGAGACCCAGACCTTTTATGTGTGTATGAGCTGAAATTCTTTGAGTTTTCGCAGTACTTTTTACTTCTTCGATCTTCATTCTTCTTCGCTACCGTAAACCGTATATTTTTCGATTTTTTGAAAAAATCAAGAACACGTTGTTGTATCTATTTAAATTCTAAATAAGTACAGCACCTATGGCTTGTTTGATTGATACAGATGCAGATACAACATACAACTTCTATCCCCAGCTGAATTGCTTCGTAGCCATAGAAACAAGCTTCGTTTCGAAACAAGACACGAGTTCAAATTCGTTGCACAAAGGAAAAGCAATTGTCCATTTAAAACTTTCTTCTTCCACATTCGGCAATACAGCCCAGTATGTATATAGTACCTATATGTAGTATATGTCGATAAAAATATTCAATTGTTCTACAAAGCTCGTAGATGGTTTATATTTGGTAGTTTATAATGTAGCACTGGTTGTAGTATTCCCGCCGCGATTCTACTGCGCATCAAGCAGCGCGCAAGTCTTAAGGTGGAAGTTGGAAGACTATTTGGTATGTTTCCTTGTCGATAGGTGTCTAACATATTCAACCTTTTCCCGAAAGTGTTTGAATTGGTACATCGTTTGTATATAAGGGGGCTTTCAGAAATATTATGACGGGTCCGATACACCTGGGAAAACATTTGAGTAACACGCTCTATATGATTTTGAAAAACGATTACTTCTCACGAAGTTTACTTACAATGTGCATACTCTCCCTTAGCCCTAGGTGTGACTGTGACCCCCCTTTTGATTTTCGCTTCATTTTTTTTTACTTCTTCAATCATATTAATTTATTAACGCTGTCCATGTAAATGTAATAATACATTAATTGTAGGCTTTCGATAGATTAAGTATTGAAAACATGGGACAATTTTACCGTTTACATTTTATTACATGTTGCAAACATTCGTACAAAATTATACTTTGTGTAACGGTTTCCTCTCTTTCTCTTCCGTTGTTGCAATTTGAGTATCTTTCATCTGAAAATTAAGTTATATCAAAAACGATGATTTTGCAGCATAACGATATACGTATTTCCGAATTATCCAATATACTCACTTTAACGTGCGCGTACAAAATAATTCCAACCAATGTCAATGTTATACCTATGACTTGATTTATGGCTAATGTTTCATCAAAAATTAACGATCCACCTAAAAGTAATAAGCAGAACTTGGAATGCCCAACCATGTTGTAACTATAATAATTGGTCAATATAAGGAATAACAAAGCATTTAGAAGTTGTGTGTTTTATGAAACATTAGAAAAGGATACGTTAGCGGCGAAGTTTTTCCTATTATCCAGTAGGAAGTTAAATTAACAAAAAATGCTACGACACCTGATAGTACAACCATGATCTGAAAATAAAATATTCATAGTCTTCTTCTCATTCTTCTTTGTCTTCCTTTGATATTCTACATTACATTATTATTAGCTGTTAACATACTAGGTCTACGGGTGACCAAGTCTTTGCAAATGTCTGCTCCAAAGGCTCTAAAAATGGTATAACAAAAAGTAATAGAACAGCAGACAAGGGTGCCTGGTAATACAATAATTGCATCGGATCCATTTGGAATTCTTTCTGTTTCGTATTCAGCATCTATAAATAAAAGTTTATAAAGTGCATACATTGAGATTAAATTTGTTTTAAGAGGTGTACAAATGTGTCCTACCACTTGGTACAGCGATGTTACAACCACTCCCATAGTTGCATACATTGTTCCAACAACGTTAAATTGTATATCGTAACAGAAATTAATTATTACGCCTAATATAATTGGGATTAGCGTAACTTTAACAAATATGCTACAGTGTTTTTTATAGAAGATTATCTGCAATATTATTACGCAAGGCGTTGTTAGCATTTTAGTCACTTGATAAGTTCCGACTGTATTATAAGCCAGGCTTAAGTTTGTAAGTACAACAAATCCACAAAAGGTCACGGCGATCCATAGCATTTCCTTGATGGCTACATCTTTTAAACAAAACACATCAAATTTCTCACAGATTATCAATCCTGCAAAGGTAATCAGAAAATGTATCATGGACAATGTGATGTTTGGAAAGCCTGTGTGGATGTACAGCCATTTATTCAACAACACAATCACAATTGAAAATAATATATTCAGTATTAGGTAGAATGCCGTGACAACTCTTTTATTCATGCTCTGTTTACTGTTTTTTCATAGAATCGGAGAAAGAGCTGTAATGTTTATTTCAAATTGTGTTTTTTGCACCAAGAAAAGTGTGCACGCGATTATATATAAGATGTAAATATATATTTATTTAGATGGGAATCGATTTCGCTGATCCTTCGTCATTCGTACGTATTTATTTGATCTGGTCATCGAGTCGGGTGTATTTATTGAAAAAAATCATCGCGCGCGTCTCAATCCTCTAACCTATGTCCGAACGTCCGAACTCCGAGCCTAAATATATAAGGCCTAAACGGCCTAATAAATAAGTCCTAAGCGATTAAGGTTATGAGCATGGTTATGGTTGTATGTATTTAGCTTATATCAGCTTATATCTCATGTCGAGGATCGAGGGCGCCAAAACGAGCCGCACGAAGCGTAACATAAACGTTCGATACGTGGTAAAATTTGAAGCGGCATTGTAATGTAATTTGATAATTAAAACGACACAGTGTTTATTTTCAAAGTAAACCGGAAAATGGAAGAATTTCCACTTGGTTATCGAGAAGTCGTGCCTGATCAAACGGTGCCAGAGAAATGGAACGAAATTACGAAAGACACAGGTGCGTGACCATAACCTTTCGAAAATCACCGAATAAACGAAAATCTTTGAGCAACACGTGAAGTTCTAAAAAGAATAAAAGCGGTCTTTTCTCTTTAGATTATAGAGTATTATTCAGATCAAATGATTAAACTTTTCTAGAAGATAGATTTGAATCTTACTTTATTTGATTTGTAAAATATAGAGGGTATCCTAGGTTTGAACAGTCAAAACGATGCGAATATCAATATATGTGTCGTTTTTCTATTATAGGAGGAAGTCAAAGTACTCTACAAGATATAAAAGTACCGGAAAGAGCCGGCGGTTATTCGTACAAAGATTGCTCCAAGTATTATACTCGCAATCGGTTTATTTACTGGCGTATCTCCCACGATGTACTTGAGTTGGTTGAACATAGTTTAGACATTAATTTGGTTAATTGTAGAATAAGGTACAAGTTTACCGATACACCGATCTTGGATGGTATTTCGATACATGAAATAGACAGTTCTGTTATCATATTGATAGCAACTGTCTCCAGTATACATAAACTGTCGTTTCCTCATCCTGAAAAAATTTATAAAAACGTAGGTAACTTGAAAGAGTTTGGTCGGATAGGTAAAATCATTGTTTCTAACCGAATAATTACATTGTTAAATTGGTTTTCCAAAGGAGCTTAGTACATACAAGGATCTAGGTGTACAATCAATATTTGGCGAAGCGTCTGGTCAAAATGTCAAGAAAGCAAAGGAAGACTCTCATATGTCTTATGTCATCACAAATGCAGGAACAACAAGTAAGTTGGAAAATGTATCAAAACTTTCAAAAGTTATCCTACAATACAATATAAATGATAAATTATTGAATATTCTCCCACAGATTCTCCTGTGCCTCATGCAGCCACTTCGTGGTACATACCTCCTCAAGACACGCTGTTCGCGCTTGCATATAATTCAGGAGTCATACTCCTGTTGAGGCTCGACATTAAAACTGGTGTTGTGCATACCAGCGAGTTAAAAGAGGATTCTATCGTGCCGAGGTTTCTCAGTGGCATAGCGACTGCTTTTAGAGGTCGTAATTCTGAAGCCCATGTAGCTATGTCGTTGGTGATACACAATTGTGGAAGCGATACATACCTGTTTGCTTTGTGTCGCGAGGGTAACATCCGTATGTGGTCCTGTAACAAAGCTCAATGTGTAGCTGTAACCGATGCGACTATCGATAATCGTATAGCCTCCCAAGGAGCACAAGGCCATTTGTTGAGAAAAGCTCTAGGACCCGACAACGAACTGTACTTGGGAACTTTTCTGAAATTTAGTAGTAGATGTGAATTTAGTATTTTAAAACCAGTTCTGGACAACGGTGTATTCAAGTTTGTAAGATTGTGTACAAGATTCGCACAAGACGTAAGTATACACGATGAAAGGCCAGTATTACTGTTACTACTGTGATCGTGTATCTACCTACTATTACCGATGTGTATACATATAATAAATATACGTATAATATGTTTCTATGTCGACAGCAACATTTAGTTGATTTTTCGTTCACAACTACACGATTATGGGCAGTATGGAGGACCACCGACATGGATACCGTCGAAGTAACGCATGCACAATTATCGCTAAATGGTACTCGCGTTAATTCGGAATGGGAAACAACAGTCTTGGAACAAACACCGGACAGAGACTATGTTCTCAGCGATCCCGACACTAATCCAAGACGGGCGTATATCAATTACATTTTTCAACCTGGACAGTTTTCTTTGGCTGATATCACGAAGGCATTGAATATTTACAGAAGATCGAAACAAAATATTCATGCCCGAAGGAGATTTAAAAAGAATATTCATGGAAGTTGCACGGACGACAGCATTCTTTCTGCTACCGAGTTGAAAGATCACGTTTGTATCGCGGTAGAAGATGAGATACAAGCCGAAATGATGGATTATGAACTTATGGATCAAGATTACTTGGAGATAGCAAATCGTTGTTGGTCAAGATTTTATTCTTGCGTGGTACAGTATCACGCCAACAGTGCCAGACCCGTGGGACTGTTATTGCTGCCTGACGTTTACGGGATCGTGCTACTGAAGAAATCATCGTTTTCGCTTTTAAGGCCGACAGGAGCTTTGGAATATTTAATGTTCTGGAACGAAAATTGCTGCGTGTCACGATTTAGAACAACGCCTGTTCTATCACAGGACGAAGATATATGCCAGGATCTGATCACATTAATGTCCGTGTTGGTACTGTTAGAAGAGCAAATGTCCGAAGAAACAAAAAACCTGATAAAAAGGGAATTGTATCATTTGAAAAGTCCAGACAGTATTATCGACGATATCTTGTCGAAGCTGTTGCTCGAATCGGAAGAACCTATCGGTAACATCATTATGAATCATCCTAGTTGTCACAGACTATCGAATGTCCGGGATCTGTCCAGTGCCATGGCCATGTTACTCGAAGCGTTAACGTATGACCTCGGTCAGCCGCACAAGCTACAATTGAACGAAGATCATGATGCGTCGAAAATATTACTGAATATAAATCACTTTTTTGGTAGTCAACTAGGAATCTCGGCAATATCGAAAAGCGTAGCTCAAATATCGCAATTGAGGTTCTCGATTTGCAGGAATCTGTTGATTTTGCAACAGATGATACTATTACGGCCGGAGTTGTTCGACTCGCGGTCATTACATTCTATCAAATCATCGTTGGCGCCGAGAACAGTAGCATTAACGCAGGCTTACTATGTTGTATTATGGATATGCGAATCGACGGCGTTGCCAGCGCCGGCGCAATCATTGTTGTAAGTAGAATTTTTATCTCCTTTCTGCGCGCATTACATTTGGAATTTGGAGTAGTGATACTAAAACATGAGAAATATTTTCAGAGATTCCAGTATTCAACGCCTAGCATTATTGAAGCTCGTAGATGCCAGAGGGAACGTGGTATTCAGGCAACATCGTTCGTTATCGTTGTTGGAATTATTTATACAAAGTGGCGGTGCAAAATACGCTCACAATTTAATAGCCCACACAAACTTGAATGCTGCTACTTTGATACCATGGCATTACGGCATGTTGACGCACGTTACGCTAATCGCACAATTGGTGTATCCTTTTTTAAAAACAATGATCAGTATACTGTCTAACTAAACTCTAGATATAGATATGTATATGTAAATGTTTTCACCGAAACAAATTCTTTTGTTTCTTTAATTTTCCTTAATTGTAACATTGCATTTGAAACAGATGGCCGAGGTCGGGAAACTTTATTTTTCCAGAATGGCTATTGTCCACTTGCCAATTTTTACTCGTGCAAGAATATGTTCGACTATTGAAGACATGGTGTGAATGGAACAGCGCGTCCAGGAAGTTCATATTGGCGGTCGCTTTGTTGGAAATGGGAGAAGCACGGAAAGCATGCGACCACTTCCTTCGAGCCTCCGGTGGGATTTTAACCGATGAATTCCTAGCCAACACCTTGCTCGAGACCAGCGTGCTATCAAAAAATAATTCGTTGATTCAGTATTATTTGAAAGTGATTAAACTGTTCGAGGAGCACAATGCCGCCGACTGTATCATAGAACTCGCTGAAACGGCTATACTGATGGCTGACAAGGACGAGCCTAACTTACCAACGCTTCATTCCATTGTGTTCACGCAACACTTGAACTTGGGCCATCACACCAAAGCGTACAACTGTTTAAGTTTGAACCCGGACGCTGCTCGTAAAGTCGACTGTCTGAGGCAGTTAGTGGTCACTCTGTTCGAGAGACGAAAACTCATAGACTTAATCTCATTTCCCTATGTGGACATGTACGAGGATCTCGAAAGAATAGTGGAGGGTAGAGCGAGGAGTGTGGATCTCATGGAAAATAACTATTATAATTTCTTGTACAGTTTCCACATAAACAAAGGAAACATGCGTAAAGGTAACAATGCGAATACATCGTCTTATATGTAGATATAGATAAAAAGAGAAAACGGTCGACTCGGTTCTATTACTATACGTATACATATGTATGTATCTACTTGTTTCAGCTGCCTCTGTCATGTACGAACAGGCCATGCGTTTGAGCCAGGAGTCACAATCTGTTCCCATAGTGTCGAGGCAAGCGCAATGTTTGTTGACGTGCATCAATGCGTTACATCTTGTGTCCAACAAATATAGATGGATTGTCAGACCCGCGATAGATCAGAACTACTTGGAAGACCTGAGTCACCTTGATAGACAGATTTGTGCGAGAGGAAGCAACGAAGATATCTTGCCTTATAAGATCAAAAAGCAGATTGAAGTTCTTGAGCTGAACGATATCCAGAAAGAGTACTACGTGGTCGACGCCAGATTGAAAATATCCAAAATTAATTCGGAACTTCACGTGGTTGCGCACGCTGGCCCCTCGGAGCTTATCATTATTTTGTCAACTATAGGTTTATATACGACAGCGTTACATTTGTGCGACGAATTTAAAGTCAATAAAAGCTCCGTGCTCGAAAGCCTGACCTCGCAGTGTGTTCGGCTAAGTCGAAGAGAAGATTCGAATGCCTGGAATTGGCTCATTCAAAACGATATATTCGACATTGGCCTCTCCAATACGAATATTACGAACACCGCTTGGAGACTGCTGCAGTATCTAACGTTGAAACACGAGAAAGACAGGCGCAGCGAATTGCATAAAGCCGTTTCTAGAAAATTACTTCAAGAGGGGGCGTTTATACCTCAGTGGTTGTTAATATCGTATAAGGTAGTTTGGAAATAACCGGTCATCGAACTGCGGATCTTTATGCATTTGCATTTCGAAGGTGAAAATCTATCGAACGAATATACATGTATTTTGCATGGGCGAAAGAAATGTTTAACTTGTTCCGATTTGTATAAACTGCCTATCAAAATAGGAATTCCCCTAAAGCCTAAAGATTCGCAGTCTACCGATAACGATCATCATTGGCCAAAATTATCTATTATTCTATTGTATATCGTAGAAACGGAATGCTGCAGAACTTCTGCGCCTCATGCTAAACAGTGGGAGAATAGTGGAAGCCAGCGATTTAGCGGTAGAGTATATTCATGCGATCTTGGGGGATGGTAAAGAACATTTTGGCCTTGAAACGTTCTTAACGTCAGTGTCTCCGGCAGTCTGGTTACCTTTTAATACGTTGGAAGTATTGTTACACGAATTAGAAAAAGCTAGCAAAGAGAATCATATCTTCTCCGAGGTAATACACTAATTTTTTAGCTATGATACTTATGTGTGTAAATATAGTACGTAAGAGTCACGGTGATAAGAAAATATTTATTTCAGCCCTACCAGAAACTACTGGGAGCACTGAACGTGTATGAGCAGGAAGTAACGAGCGTATCGAAGAATATAATTGAAATGAAGTTAAATAAAAAGATTTGCTAACCGTGAGTACTTAATTTTCATTTCATTAATTACCCTTCATTAGTAAAAGACCAAAAGACGAAAATACCAGAGGCAGTATATACCACTCAATAAGTAAACTAATATTAAAAAACGTAATAATTGTGCCAAGGATGAATGAAACCAGAAATGACCTCGTCAGAAATTAAGTCTGCATCCTCTCTGCAAATCGCCGAGATTTTTGTATTTTGTGATATATTTATGTACATATGTAGGTGAACGATTTCTCTTTATAATGATAACATTGGTTGTGATTACAGAATCAAGGAAGTTTTACCGTACATACAGAACCAGTCTCCTATAATGTACATAATTTGGAATACCGTCGTACCAGTCTACCATTAACTGTTATGCGCGTTCAAAAGTTTTTCATATAAATTTAACGAAAAAAATAGATTTGGTTTTACCGAATTGTTGTACTAAGGAAACAGACTGACATACGGTTTTCAGAAAATTACGTTATTTATCGAAAGTTATTTATAAAAAAGAAGAACCTTGAATGTTGTTTGTCCTCTACGTATCAATCTTGTTTTAGAATATACTTTCGAACAAGAAATTATTGAGTATACTTCGTGAATTCGTGAACTATTTAACTAACATTTATTCAGTTATGCAAAGTTTTTCACGGCGAATATGTTCGAACCATTGTTCAAATATTTTAAATTTTGTTATTTCTCTTTGTTCAATGTACCTACTGCATCACCTTTGAAACCTGCTAAGTTATCAAAGAATTCTCAGAAGTTATTATGTATCTGTCATATAATAAAATATTTTGATGTAATTTATACAAGAAAAATGTTCTCAATACATAATTTAGAATGTAGGTACCCGATATACTATAGTATAGAGTATAGACTGTCATATGCCGTAGTATTTTTAGTATTTAGTCGAAAATATCGAGTTCTATCAAAACGAACGGTATAATTTTTCCGTCTGAATATGTTTTAAATATTTACGTATACATATGTGTACGCTGACGATTGTAATGCATATGTATCTGTATATATACAGTGTACATACTATATACATACATACATACAAATAGTATAATGTATTGTATGTCCACTGGAAGATTTGAAAATGGAATGCGAAATAACGGTGGTGGAAGCAACGGGGGATTTTCGCGATCCGTTTCGTGAGATATTATTGGTCTGAATGAGCAGAAGTGGGAGTGGGAGATCATCACCGCTCATCCATTCTTCCCTCACCGTCTGTCCCTCTCTAGAATTGCCAGGCGGGCTTATATTCCCCTCAAAATACTTCCCCTTCTACAACTAAATGTATTTACACTGATATATGTATATAAATGTAGCTCGATTCACCTCTAGCGACACTAGCGACGACTCTTTGCACGATGGGATGCGTGACGCGACATGGAGTGTCGCGAAAGGGGAATTTGATGGTGGAGGGGAAGCGTAAAGACTGTAAATATACGCTGGTAACTCTGTCCTATGTCCTCTGTCCTATCCTATCCCTCTCCGTTTTAGTCACGATCAATCACGATAAGACAGATAGGTAAGGGTAAGACTGGGTAAGAATGTCCAGGCGATAGGTTCGTTCGGTTTTTTCATCAAGTGATTCGGGCAAAGTAACGCAAAGTAGGGACATCTTCTCGTGGACGAACGATAGATGTACTTACGTGTACTCATCATCGGTTTGTGCGCAGCCTACAGTGAGCATGTCAGTAATCGGTAATATGGCGGCGCTGAAAAAAACCGGTTGAATTGTTGATCTTTTAAATAAATAGTATTTAGTACATATTCCGAAGAAATTGTTCAAGATGATCAAAATATCGGCGTTAAACGAGGAATCCAGCGAAGAAAGCGAAGAAGAGGATGTACCGACAATCACGAAGGAAGCTCAAGTACGTATCGAATCTGTTAAATAATTTTTCCCCTTTCAAAAACTATAACCTACAAAGTTGCAATCGGTTCGAAAAATTCGATTACTTTGCATAACAAATAGAGAGCATGAATGATCGCGGAAAAAAAAGGAAAGAAAGTTTCGCAGGTGTAAACTTTTCTATCGACAAAAACATTCGTTATTATGTATTTTGCCTATTAGTATAAATATGTATAAATCGATAGAACCGTGGGAAACTTATTATTCTGTAAACATCTGTTATAGGAACAAATAGCTCTTACCGAATATAACAAGGCCTTAGTGTTACTAAAAGAAAATAAACAAGAAGACGCTCTGAATATTTTTAAAGATCTATTAGAAACTGAACTATTGGACGAAGTAGAGAAACCCGAGGTACCAGATGGAAGATCTAGGCCAATGTTGTCATTGAAATATTCTTGTTTTAAGAATATCGCCGCCATACAGGCAGCATCTGGCAATTACGACGAAGCTATAGAAAATTATTGGGAAGCAGCAAATTTGGATGATACGGATGTAACTTTATGGCACAGGATAGGCATGTTAGCTATGAAGACTTCTAACTTAGAATTAGCTTGTTCCTCGTTTAAACAAGGCTTGAAGTGTAATTCCAATCATTGGCCGTGTTTAGATAATATGATAACTGCCTTGTACGCTGTTCCTGATTATATGAACTGTCTTTTGTACATTTCCATGGCATTAGAACGGGATTCTAACTACGTGAAAGGTTTGGCATTCCGTGATAGAATATTTAAAGACATTCCATGCCTTAAAGAATGTTATAAACTATATAATAGCGACTGGCATCTAGATCCACCATTGTACACGGAGTACGATCGTATGATAGGAGACAAATTATTGGCAGAAGCAAAGGATGTCGCCGAAAGATGGGCAGAAGTATGTAAGATAGAATTTACCCCGAAACCTCTGCCGGATTTAGTCCTCAGAAAACCTGTAAAGAATTACACTTGGTTAGACTTAGGAGAAAGTTTATTAGATATGCATAGATACGTTATGGAAAGCGACTCGAGTTTTGTTAGTAGAATTAAGCTGGCGGTTCTTAATCCGGATGAGACACCTTTAAAAACAAATATCGAAGCTGATACTGCAGGAAACAATAGCGCAAATACAGATGAAACTCTACTCTCGAATGTGATTACAAAGAACGAAAAGGAAAAGGATAACAATAACGATAACGATAACGATAACGATAACGGTAACGGTAACGGTAACGGTAACGGTAACGGTAACGGCAATGGTAACGCTAACGATGACAATGACGATGATCAAAAATTAAGTAAAATGGACACTGATGAAATGGACTTTCCATTCGAATTGATTGATGGTGGTCGTGCCTGTAATAACAATGATACAGTGATGCAAGCTGAGACAGAAGATGATAAAAAATCGAATTCCAGCGACATACAAATTATAGATGACGAGGATCCTCTGAGAATTTTGGACATAGATCAAGGTAGTTTGGAACAGAACCAGACAAAGATCGAACTAGAAGAGCAAAATCATTTTGAAACGTATGAGACCGTAGAAAAATTACACCCTGAGAAAGTTGTAGATGATGTATACAATATTGGTGGAAATGAAATACAGAATGACAAAGTTAGCGATAAAGACAGCAACAAATCCAGCGAGAAACCATACGAGAAAGACTCGAAGAAAGACGATGAAATACAGTCCAAGACAGAGGTAAAGTCAACTGAAAAGAACGAGGGAAAAGAAGAAGTGCAAAAAGTTAAAAAACGACGTAGGAGTGCTCTCTGTTTTTTGCAACAGTGGGCCTGGAGTTGTAATAGTATGAGGCGATCGGCCAGAGTGAGAAGTTCAAATAGAAGAGAAGCTGAGAGGGATGATGTTCAACTAGAGGAGACTCTTCGAAGAATATTCCCTAGCACTTTACTGTATGTGTCTAGAATATTTTTCGGTTTATAAAGTAAGGCAGGAACAATGTGTGATTTTCATTGTTTTAGACCAGATTCGGTAAAATTAACTAAAGATGATCCTTCGAAAAATATGGACGACTCTATGGACACAATGGATTTGTATCAATTGTTCACCAACCAAGAAAATAATAGTAACAATGCTACGGAGACCGTTAAAAGCTCTGAAAGTTCAAAATCGCCGAGTCCCGATAGAAGGTAATTATTTATTTATTAAAACGTTCTTTCGTATGCATATAGTTTTTTGACAAGGAATGTTCTTTTTTGTTTGTTTTTTTCGTACAGCCGACAGCAGAATTATTTTGGTACAGAATATGAAATAGCTGATGTAAATATGTTTATTGCCGAGCACAGTGGCAAAAGCAATCTAATGATAATCATAGCAAGATATACTGAATTTTTATGCACCAAATGGGATCAAGAATGGCCAAAAGGAATGTCCGAAGTCTATTTACAAGCGTACACGTTCATGAGGTAAGGGAAACCATGGGAATTTATTTCTCCGATCCCTACCTATGAAAGAAACGTTTTTTCCCTTTCGCAGAGATCACATTTCACATCCGTCACCATTCGAAGAAAACGCGAACAACAATATTTTAAAATTGGATGCCGAAATGACTTTATTATTTGGTGAACTTCACACTGATACGTGGTTGAGTAATAAACCGGATATTGTACCTTCGTCAACGTATGGTTTCTTCTCATTTTCTTTTTCTAGCTCCACGAAAAAATCGCGAGAAAAGAAAAGGCTGTAACAAAGAATATTTCGTTTTAGGTTAGATAAACTTGGCACAGGAATGCCATCCGAAGAGTTGGGTCATATAATATTTACAAGCGTGCGAAAAGATATTATAAACGAAGAAAATATTTTCATACTAGTGAGGGTTCTATGGCTTAAAGCCAATATTTTTTTGTGTCAAGGGGATACGGATATAGTCATCGAAACGTTAGAATTGGTGAGCAACTTACAGTTTCTATCTGAACAAGAATATTACTACAATATGTTTAACTGAATGATATGTTTTCAGTTATTATGCCACTTGCAAGAACTGGAAAAACGAAATCAAAATGTTTACCTGAAATTACCAAACTGTAAATACAATTCCCAGATCAGTATTAAAATTGTGGAGAAGAAATTGAAGTCTATTCAGAGGTAGGTGTCGTTTATACACCTGTACGAGTATACCTTTCTATAAAATCAGATGAAAAAGCAGAACTTGTAAAGACTGGTATTCGATTATTCGATGTTCGACATTCGATATTCGCAGGGGACAGAAACTGGGCGAAATACAAAGCTTGCACGACGAGAAGAAGTACGCCGAGTTGGCCTATGTGTTACAAGATACGTTTAAATTTGCGAAACAAGGAAATAAATTGTTGTCCGTCAGTGACAACATAGTGGATAGAGTACAACAGTTGTCCATGTTGTTAGACAGCTTATGGAATCTTCAGCAATACGAGGAATGCTATGTGTGGGCAGAGGCTTGTCTCAACGAAGCATGGCAGAATCATTTAAATTCATCCGACGAAGTCGAGCAAAAAAAGTGGACGGGTTCGGTTTTAATGGCGCTAGAGAAATTGGAGACATGCACGATCGAAGTGAGCACGTTCGTTCTGAAATACCTGCCGGAGGTTCGTCTTTCCAGACTGGTGCAAAACTTAGTGCACATTGTATGTAATCAATTGGACGTGTCGGAGACCACGGTAGAGATGCCTCTGGAAACTGTTCTTCCCTGGATCCTGTTGCATTATATTTTACAATACAAAGAGGACAAGGAAAGAGCGAAAGTCGAGTCGGCGTACAAGAACAAGCAACACAGTTCGAACAACTACTCCGAGTCGGACGACGAGGATGACGGTGTCCCGGCCTCCATCATGATTCTATTCATCGCCCATGAATTTATGGGCAGGCATTCCTGGTGTTGTTATAACGAGGCGAAATTGTTATTCTTCACGTTGAACTTGGTCATCCCAAAACTGGAAACACCGCAATTCTCCAGTATTAAGAGCAAACTTTCGAAATATCTCGAGCAGATATTCTACTGCCTGTACGGTCATTACAACAAAGTGAACAAAGGGCGTCCGAAACACGTGGAGGAACACGGAGTGCCTCAAATGAAGGTCACGTGGGAGGGAGCGCAATTGCTCTTCGACTTTTATAAGCCGAAACAAATACCGGAGTACTGTTCGCCGAGGTCTTTAACGATCAGCGCGGACACGGAAGATCTGTTCAAACGCATAATCAAGCTGATTCCTTCGGAAAGCGATCCAAACCAAGTGATCGACGAGATGATGGCTTATACGATGGGCGAGCGAGACACTATGCCAACGATTAAGAAACCTTTGCCTCATTCCATGTCTACCATCTACTATTTGTTGGCTGATTTCTACTTCAAAAACTGCAAATGGAGCGTAGCGATACGGTACTATTTACTAGATCTGTGTTTTCATCCGACTCGATTGAGTTCTTGGACAGGCGTGGCGATGTCGTCGGGCACCCTGATAGACACTTGGTTGAACAAATACAAGCCTATGTGAGTAACGTTGATCTCGTTGATCTCGTTGATCTTGCGCGGCTTCAGTTGCTCGATGATTCAATCTGATTTTATGCAATTTTCTCGGATTTTAGAAACGAGGATAAACTTTTAGCGAAGGCGAAACTGACACAATCCAGTTACAGACACGCCGTTGAACTAGACTCTTGCAATCATATTATATGGACGGAGTATGGAAACTTCGCCTACGTTGTTCACTCGTTCTGCTCGCGACTGTTGAAACAGGAAACGGATACATTGAGCATGGAACGATTTGAAATTCTGGAAACGAGGAAAGAAGAAATGCTGGAAATTGCGAATCAGTGTTTTCAAGCCTGCGCGCGTTTGTTCATTGGGACCAAAGACGGGCCAATACTCCACGACGAGAGGTGGCTTTACCAGTATATGCTTGGAAAGATTGCGGAGAAGAAAAATCAGGAGCCTCCTGTATTTTTAGAACACTACGCGAAGGTGAATTTTTATTAGATATTTTCAGAATAATGCGCCAAAACAATTTAGTTTCCTTTCGAATATATCACAGTTTAGTTAGGCTTTTCTTGTAGGTAAAACGTTGAGTTAGACAGAACGTACCGATGACCGATAACCGATTTCTATTTGATTGCAGGCTAGTGACCTGTTATACCACAACAACGCGCAATATCCACGCAGAATAAGCCACAAGACTCCGCAGTATCTCTCGGTGGAAGCGTTGGAGGTTCACTATCGGATTCACGCAAGCATATTAAAGTATCTGGAGCAGCACGAGGGTAAACCATTGAAAAAATCATTGGGGCAGGTGTTGCAGTTTCATCTAGAAAAATGTGCCGAAGGACCGTTCATGAAATACAGCTCTAAGCTAAACGAGAAGAACAAAGAGGATGGGTTGTTCGGGACAACCGACAAGAATATCGGTAGAGAAGTGGAATTCGCTGCCGAAGGGGACAGGAATGTCGTCACCGTTTCTCAGCGATCGAACAGCATCGAGGAGATCGAGATAGTCGACAGAACGAACAAAAGCTTCAACGTTAATAACCAGCGTACCTCGAACGAGAAACCGGAAACACGTAAGAGGTCTCCTACAGACCTGCCGCAGGACAATGCGAAGAAAATGAAGCTGGGCAACGTGTCGCATTTGCAGCTGATGCAGGATGTCGTCGCTCTGATAGACGACGTGATTTCCAGGGTTTGCGACATGGTTTCGCAAAAGGAGAAACGGGACGACGTTATGATGCTGTCCAGCGACGAAAGCAACGAGTCTAAGCAGCAGCAGCAACAGCAACAACAACAACAACAACAACAACAACAACAACACCAGCAGCAGCAGAAAAAGAAAGTGAAAACAAAGAACATCGAAAGTAAAAAAACGCCCTCGAGCGTGCTCAAGATGAGTAACGTGTTCGAGGGCGACGGGAAATCTGAGAACGTTCAAGATCTGATGGACGCGCTAATGAAACAGGCGATGGAGATCAGTCAGGAGACGAGGCAATCAACTCCGGAAGACGAAGATACGCGGAAATTCGACGGGAAGTGGCTACAGAACGACGACTTGCACTCGACGAACAAAGAGCCGAAAGATAAATCAGGGGACAAGAAGAAGATGACCAACAAGGAAGAGGCGACCTTAAGCAGAAGAGGCTCCCAAGAAAGCACCACGACGACTCAAACGACTACAACGACCACGGAAACGAACAACTCCAGTTCCAGTAGCAGCGACGAATCCAGCAGTAGCGACGACAGCTCCGACAGCGACAGCTCCAGCGACACCGACACCGAGTCTCCGGCCGAAAGCGATACCGACGAGAAGAAGAAGAAAAAAGACTCGGATTCTGCGCGAAAAGAAGAAAACATGAGAGACGAGGAAGCCGCGACTCTGATAGCATACTGCCTAGCCGGCCTAGAACAGTGCGTTTTGAGATTCTCCGAACACTACAAGTCGTTTTACAGACTGTCGCATTTCTTCTTCAACAACAAGATTGCCAGGGACATCACGAAGTGCAGGAATCTCTTGTTGGACACCTACAGCTGCCAGTTTTATCGCGGCGAGAGTTTCCAAGGATTGTTCGCGGATAGAAAGAGCACCAATTTCTTCAGTGTAAGTACGCATTATATTTTTCGCTTATTTGGTGTTTTTTTTTTGGGAAGGGAAGGGGAGGTGGGAGGGGGCAAAATTAATCGAGTAATTTAGGAGAGGAGTTTCAACAACGCATCTTGGAAAGCAGTCACGTTGAAGTTTCGTATTATCTCTGCATTGTTTGGCTTGCCAGTCGAATGCCCGTAATCAACGAGTACAGAACCTCTAGCCATTCCATCGATCACAGGACTCACGTTTGCCATTATGGATACCTCTATCGTTTCTGGCCATATCATAGCTGCAGCAGCCATCGCATCCGCCGAAATCCACTCGGTAGAATGCTCCAGATATACCCGTTCTGCTTTGTTCAGAAAATTCATGATAGTCGAGTTTAGCTTTCCAAGCACGTTGGTACGCCAGTCCTGTTTTAAGAACAAATACCATTGGTACATATAAGCAAATATTATCATTTCCATGATAAGCGTTTCCTTCAGTTTTCCCATTACCATAGATATACTGTTGCTCTTAGCTGTTTCCCATGGAAATATAATGCTCGTTGTATTACTGCGATTCAACACGATTGAATTGCTCTCTGGATCTTGATAAAAATTGAACTCTACATTGGGTGAAACGTTACCGACTCCAGAAACACTGGAGCCTAGTATAACCAGCTTTTTCAAGTAGGTGGTGAACAACGGATCCAATGCTATCGCTGTTGCTACGTTCGTTAACGGGCCAATGCATAAAAGAGTTATCTCACCTGCAAAAAATTGATCGGATATTACAGAGCGAAATCGAGTAACCAATTAATAAATAATCGGTTTTCAACCTGGATGCGCCTTTGCTAAGCTCACAAGTGCCAGAGCCGCGTGTTTGCTTTCGTCAACGCGAGCAGTAATTGCCTCGGTAAAGTTAAAATCCCCAAAACCGTCCGTGCCGAAGTATTCGGAGGGTTTGTACTCTTTTATGAATGCCCTCTGCGCTCCTTTGTATATCGGGATCTGTAAAAATTGGTATCGTTCAATCTTTAGCTTGGAACTAGATCGTCGAACAGTGTAACGTGTATTTCTTGCAAGAAAAAGTTTAGTATAGCCTTACGTCGTCTCTGTTTGCAATCGTCAAAGTTTTAAGTACATTGTCTACCACATTATCCACATACGTGTTCCCATATGTACAAGTAATCGCCAAGACTTTGAATCTTTCGGATTTAAGAGTCAAAAGTATAGCAGTAGCGTCATCGGCTCCAGCGTCCGTGTCAATTATCGCTTTCTCCGAAGCGTCGGTAGACCTAGTGAAAGTTTTAAAACCAATGCCTCTATACTTTTTTAAGATAAAGTATATACAGCGTGAAAAAAGTTCCAAGTATTCTTTATAATACACGAACACGAAAAAAGCGTATAATTTTAACCTAATACTGCACCATGCCAGATAAAGAAGTATCGTAGCGATACTATTAGCAGCAACCGTTTTCTTCATATCTCCAACGTTAAAGTGTACCTAGATTATGGATAACAATAATCGATAATGTAGGGATTTTTGGTAAAATAAGAATACACTTTCAAACAAGAAATTAAAGAAAACAAAAGTATTTAATAAAATAGAAAATGAAGAAAAAAGAAACAAAGTTATATCCTATACACTCTACTCGACCTCTCGCACGACTCTTGACTCTTGACGCTCTTACGACTCGCAACGCACTGCTCTGCATCTTTCACTCCCCGAAAACGATTCCTTCACACACACACACACACACACACACACACACACACACTCATTCATACCGATAACATATACACGCACTCCTTAAGGTCTAGAGTTCGTAGTAACCTCGAGGCAAGGACCCCACAATAATAATAATAAATAGATGGCAGTATACGTAATTATGAATATTCCGTAGGTATAGGATAAAAAGGTAGAAAGCTTATTAATGGAATTTAGAAATTGTCAATCGGTGTACTACGTCAAAAAGGAGCTTTGAGAATACATACATGTAAATGTATAAAATTTTTGCGCTCTTAGGAACAACACTTACTATTGTTTAAAAGAAAGAAATTTCTGTTGTTGTGTAAAAGAAGTGCCTAACGTGATGTTAAACATTACCGGACGGTTCTTCTGTGAAATTGTCTGCAATTCGAGTACTTTCCGCTGTACTTAGCGTTGCATATCTTATCGTCGTCTAGTCTAAATAATTCTCACTTATCTTCCTAGGGCGTATGGCATATACCTAATCGGGAGGTGGATAGACCCGGAAGTTTCGCATTTCACATGTCGCGATGTGTGACGCTGTTAATGCAGGTACTCAAGGAAACAAACGATGGTCGTATGTTGATGCAGTTGAGCGTACAATTGGGAAAAATACCGGAATCGGACAAGTATGTTATCGCTCCATTGAAAATTTAACATATATTTTGTTAGCGTTGCGACCATAAATAATTGTGTGTTACTTTTTTCCAGAAAATACTTACGCGACTCGGAAAGGGAACAACTGTCTCGTCAAGCATTGACTTTATGTTCACAATCCCTGCGAACGAAGGTGCAACTGATGGGAACAGCCACTTCGGATCCCGTATCTAACAAGAATCCAGACAATAGAACTCAAGTGCTTCTCGATACATTCTGGGTATATCAAAGAGCTTTGAAAAGTTTTCATCCAAAAGAGCAGGCTATCCAAATGCTTTCCGCCTTGCTGGTGGATACGTATAAAACGTACGTGGGTAATAAAGTAAGTTTACACGAATTCTCTTTTGCTTAATAGAAAATAGAATGTTGGGTACAACATTCCCAACATTCCCCTAACTCTAACTCTAACTCCAACTGTATGGAAATTTGTTCGTCGACAGAACTTGGAGGGAAACATCTTGGAGATTGCTACGAAATTTTGCAACGAGTACAATTATAACCGCAAAGTCTTGAGTAAGCTACTCCTGAATCTCGACAAACCTGCCACCGACGGTCAAGCGCAACCTCAAGCTGTATCTCCGACTCCTGTAGGTTTTATTTATAGTCTAAGCATCATACTATAGACTAATGCACGAGATCAAAGGATCGCTAAATTTTCATCGAAACATTACACACAAGTATGCACACACAGTCGTGTAAAATATCGTATGACAGTCCGCCTAGGCTCCTTTTAAATGATGAAGCCTCTCTCGCCTTTCACACCCCTGAATCAAATGTTTCCGAAACTTCTTTCGTACAACGAAACAGTGTAGGAAACTGCAGTTAGTTTTCATGGCTCTACCATGAATCTTCGCCGTTTACAATAAGCTCGGGTAGACTATCGTACGACATTTTTTCAGAAAGTTATAGCAGTTTAAAGATGCAGAATTTTTCGGTGACAATTTTAGTAACAATCCTTTTGTTCTTGTGGAATAGCGAATTTTGGAAATACATTCATTGACCTGATTTACGATACAAAACAAATGTTTCCGGTGTACGAACAGGTGGTCACAGCGCAGACTCAAATTAGTTCTGCTTCGCCACAGTCGTCCCAAAGTCGGAAACCGTACAAAAGTCTGACGTCGACTGGTCGACCACGAGGCCGTCCACCGAACGTAAACAAGTATTTACAGGCGATGCATCAGGGCACCAATACCATGAATCAGTTCAACACGAAAGCAAACTTTCCGAGTTACATGGGCACATCGGGGGGAAATCGTTCCTTGATCAATCCCTACTTCATGCATCCGTTGGTCGACCCAAACATATTATCCGCTATTCTAACCAGTGGTTTGAGCGGTAGCATGATGGACCCTCTGTCAACCATGAACTACTTGAACCAAATGGGAAGCTACCAGGATATCTTTAGGCAGTATCAGAACAATCTCTCTTCGCTGTCGAATCTGGCGGGTGGTTTGAGCAGTACCATTGCCGGAGCATCCAGCATCAACAATGTACCGACAATGAGCACCGTCCCTCCCAATATGAATGCCACGCCCAACACCGGCGTCGGTAATTTGGGCAACATGAACAATCTGACGGTGCAGCAGTTGTTGAGTTTGAGCAATTCGACCAGCACGACCGCTGCACGGTCTACGGCTATGCACCAGCAGCAGGCAGCTACAACGACCACGTCGATCGCGAAGGACAGACCCAGCATATCTATAACGCCGGTGAACACGGTGCCACCTAAAACAAAACCGTCATCGAAGCAAAACAACTCGCAAAGCGATTCGCAAGCGTTGTTGACGGCTCAGCTTCCCAAGACACTGCAAATATCGCAACCATCGAAGCAAACGCCATTACAACCGCCAACCACTCAAGTTTCTCTACTGAAGCCATCGATTGTCCAACAACAACAACAACAACAACACGTTAAAACCAGCCCACCGAAGCAGATGAGCGCTCCACAAATCCGAGTCTCAAAGTCTTTAACCGAGCCACAGCCGGCTCACAATCCTTCCTTATCACATTCCCCGTTGAAAAGCAATGCTACTGCGAGTTCAACCGCTGTACCCCAAGTCGCGCATTCGGCGATAGGTGCAACAATAGGTATGAAGCAATCCTTATCGATAAACGTTACCACTCCCTCTCACTCGGGAACGTCGCTGCAACACAAATTGCTGTCGAAGAAGAACTCTCAGCGATCGTACACGCAACCCAGCACGCACAATCCCGCCAGGAAGACGAAACCGTCGACAAAAGCGATGCCTCCGTTGCCTAGCAATTTCACCGATCTATTGAACTCTATGCCTGCCGGTTCGTCCTCCATGACGCAACCTCCTTACATACCCTCCGAGCTAAGCGGGATATCCGTCAGCCCGATCAACTCTCAAACCGGGCTGAAGGGTCCAGCCACAAAGTATTCCAATTACAAAAAGTCTCCGGTCAAAACGAAAACACCGACCACGGTCGAGATATCCGCTCCTCTGCCCAATTCGTTTTCTCAGGCTAGTACCTCCGTCGAGACTCTGTCGATGCTTTCGCAGCTGAAACAGCACTCGCACTTGGAGATTATACCTCAGCAAAAGGCGCAGATCAAAACGTCGATCGACTACTCGAAAAACTTGTCCTCCGGTGTGAGCGTAGTTCCGCAAAAATTGTCCGACCCTTTGAGACCGTCTAACGTGGTAGATTGCATAACTATATACGATTTGCCTAGAGGAAAGTCGAGTAATCTCGCTAACAAAAAAGTGGAGAAACCAGTCAACGATAGCGTCGAGATTATAACTTTGGACGATTAATAGAATCTGTAGACTATAATAATTAGGAGAGGAAACAGAATAAAAAGAAGAGGAGAGTAAAGCTACTCGAACAATACCATCGCACGTGTTTGCCACAGGTTTGAACGGGTTCATATCGATTCTAGATGACTGAAACAAATTGCTAGCCTTTTCACTTTCGTGTCTAATAATGTCACGCTGTTCAGGCCTTCCGATTATCATAGATGAAAATAAATTACGATGATGGTATTAGACAGCGGAACTTCGCACGAATTTCCATTTTTTGTAGCTCATTTTATAAAAATACGAATGGAGCAAACATTTATTTTGTCCACTGCAAAGTACCTTGTGTACAGGTAAAAACAGAATACTATTAGTTTTTGCTAATATTCATGTTTTTCGGTGTTTCACGAATTCACCATAAATGCATAAAAATCCGCAGTCTAGTAATGATAATAGTAACAACAACAACAAAATATATTCTAAATTATAAAAATAATGTGTCATTGAAACAAGGAGCAATGAAAATGTAATTTTTCATATTGTAGTGCTAAAGAGTAGTTATTGTCGCTCACACGTCAATAGTATCCTGGTAACGAATACTTGTGTTCCACACAACGCATTATTTTTCTACCGTTTACATTTAGCAACCGATGAACTTTTCTTTTGTATTTATAAGGTAAAGAAGTAAAGAAGATACAGCCGTGTGTAATATTAGGTATTAGCGAGACTTGTACATTTTCTAATGACTAATTTATAAGAGCATCTTTTACAGTGAATAAGAACCTACGCATATAATTACATGAAAAGTGTTTCAAATATCATTCGCTTCTGTGAGGTAAGAAAGTCGAATAATCATTTTTCGGAAGTTAAGAAATTTATTTCTTTGAAAGGGCTTATTACAAAATACATAATTTGATATCTGTAACTATTATATCATTCGTTGTTCTAAAGACTTAGTACTAAAGAAATATATTTTATATATTTGTACAAATACGAAATATTTATATAATCGCGTCTGTGTTTATTTCGATGTCAACTTGAATGAATTTGCGGGGGAGCCACGCACACCTAGACCTTTTACAGCAAACAGATAACCAGCTTGCGGTTGATTTTTCAACTGATCTTCGTTCAGCCCCACGCGCGACGACGTTACGTATAATGTGTCGAAATTGGTACCACCGAATGCAACGCTGGTTATGCATTCAGCATTAGGAATCTTGACGTAACGCAGCAATTCACCCGTTTCCGGTTTTACATTCAGTATCTGTAAATATTCGTTAATTTTTTGTTTCAGTAGACAAAGAATTTTAACAGAAATTATTTGTAATTGTAATTGTAATTGTAATTGTAATTGTAATTGTAATACTTACGCCACTTCCGCCATACACAGCTATCCAAAGATTTCCATTTGTATCTATAGTCATACCATCCGGAAATCCGTCAATATTGTTTTCCCGAAGATCGAAGACAGTTTTTTTATTAGCTGTATGGAGATATCGATTAAACGTTATGTTATTATAAATTCGATTCTTCTAACAAGAAAAGGTGTATTCAATATTCTAAGGTAAATTGTAAATTACTTACATATAGCTCCTGTACGAGAGTTGTAATTGTATGCCACTACCTGATAGCTCAGCGAATCAATGTAATAAAGTGTGTCGTCGTTGAGACTCCAAGCTACTCCGTTACTTATACCTACAGGGGTTACTTGTTTTTTTACAACAAGATCAGTACTAATACTGTAGAAAGATCCTTTGTCAGGAGCGAATGGCCCGTCTCCTTCGCGACACATTGTTCCTAAGAAAATTATTTTATTATGTAGCGATAGAATTTATAGTAATACATTTACATGCGCATTTAGTTCAAATAGTTTCCTACTAACCACCCCATAATCTTCCAGAGGAATCTGCTTTTGCGTCGTTCCACCTGGTTTCTGATGGATCGGTATCCACACTGGTCAATCTTTGAACTGCACATTTTGCACGATCTTCCTGTCCGTCCCATGTAATTAACATTAAATCTGTACCAACTCCAGCTAGAAGTTTATCAGGAGCACCATCGACAGGTATGGCAAATCCAACAGTATCATTTTCTGAAAATCATATATATAGTTATGAAATCGATTATCTATGCCATGCGTATTATGGAAAATACCAGCAAAACTGTGCATACCTATATAAACGGATGTAACGCTTGACGTCGAAGGGTCGTATCTGAGTATTTTTTTAGCATTTATATCGACGAAATATAGCGTTCCAGAAATCTGGTCCCAATGAGGACCTTCTCCTAGGATGTATGGTCCTGCCAATGGTTCGATAGTTAACTCCGACATCCTTCTAACGAATAGTAATAATAGATAATATTAATAAGAGCAGAATCTAAAAACATGATCGTATTTACATTTAATGTAGATAAAAGTACGGACATGCAATTCACGTATTATATAAGTTTGTTACAGACGTCCATAATTTCCTTCTAAATGAATACTGAAAAACAGGATTTGCTTCATTTGGATACAGTAATAAGTACGTAGCATTGCATACCTTTTTTGAAGTGTCTATAAATACTTGTGGTGTTCAGGAAACTTGAATTATTGTTCGAAAATTCGTGCCACTTCGACGCTTTGTAGAAATGTTAGAATTGTTATGATAAAGTGAACTTATATTACCTCGGTGTCCCTCTCTCCCTCTCCCTCCCCTTCCCTCCCAATATATATATACATATATATATATGCATATAACACACATACTTATATTTGTCAGATAAAGATATATATATATATATATATATATATATATACCTGATACCTTATCCGTAACTTTCAATTGCATTAATCCAATGGAAGTATATATATATATATATATATATATATATATATATATACTTATACATACTTGTGATCAGTTACATCACAGAGATTACATTAAAAGGTTATCAACAAATACACAGCAATATGTTATATAAATATATAGATATATATATACATATATATTTATGTACATATAGTAAATATGTCTTTTATATTGTATTTTGACAAATAAATCAAAGTAGAATTTTTTTAACGGTATATAAATACTAGGTAGGTATTGTGTAGATTGATATATATATTTATATAAATATACGTACAGGAAGGACTAAATAGTATAAGAAATACGATGGCTTCATTAAATTCTGCATTTTACTTCAGGATTATTTTCTTAGAAAAATCATTCGAACATATTCGATCACAATCGAAGGATTTATCGTTCCATCGCTATGAATAATTATAGTTGAAATGAATTTGCTAGAAGGCCGTGTACACCCAAACCATGCACAGCGAAAACATAACCTGCATAAGGCTGTTTAGCCAATTCTTCTGCATTTAAATCGCGGCTGGATGTAGTCACAAATAGAATATTCAAAAGAGGTCCCCCGAATGCGCAGCTGGTTACCTTATCCACGGGTAGCTTCAAAAATTTCAGCACACGATCCGTATTAGGATCAACGTGAAGCACCTGTTTGTATATGTTTGTTATTGTTAATCGTTATTCAATAAACATTATACAGTTTGGTTTTATTAGTGCATATATACGTTGTATATATAGATGTGATTGATACTTACGCCGCCCCCGCCATACAAAGCTATCCAAAGATTTCCGTTTCTATCTATGGTCATACCATCGGGTAATCCCGAAATATTGTGCTTCTCAAGATCGAACGCGATTCGTCTGTTACCTATAAAAAATCGATCGTGAATTCCGATGACACCTAATTGTCGAGCGGAATTATTAAATTTCGTACTTATAACGCCGGCGATAGGCTCAAAATCGAATACGGCTATTTTTCGTGTGGGGGTGTCTATGTAGTAAAGCTTGTCATCCTGAAGATTCCAAGCTAATCCGTTACTGTTCGTAACAGGGGTCAGTTCCTTCTTGGGTTTCAAGCTGTTGTCGATGCGATAGAAAGTTGCTTGATCAGGTACGACAACGTCATTCACTTCGGGTCCGATTGTACCTGGAAACGATGCATATATTTTCTTACATCTATACATCCGATGCACGTTTTGCACGTTTATGCAATGTGTTCCATTTAACTCGATTGAAATTTGGAAGTTTCCTGTTATCTGCTCGCTACTAACAATAAGTAGGTATGTATTTCGCATCGGTACCTTGAATCCGACCTAATCTTCCCCGTTATCTGCTTCCCACTATATTTTCTGAGTTCCGATTGGCGACACTTTTTTTATTTGATTTTGACTAAAGAATTTAGATAGCTGGGTCATTCTTGGGACCAGCGTGCTACGATTTCTTCAAGGATTTTGGCGGGTAGATAACAGTAAAGATGTATGTATATATAAACGTAAACACAAGTAAATACCATATATATATATATATATATATATTGTCACCTACCGCCCCAAAATCTTCCCAAGGAATCCACCTTTCCGTCGTTCCATCTGGTGCCATTTCGATTGGTGTCGACAACGGCCAGTGTTTCGGGGGTCGATCGTGTAACATTTTTATGGCTGTTCCATGAAACCAGAACGAAATCTTTGCCAGTACCAACTACAAACTTGTTTAGTTCTCCTCGAACAGGAACCGCCACTCCGACGGGGCCGTTTTCTATCATAGAACATCATGTTCGATTCTTATTCAGTCAAATATACATATGTAAGCTTGATATCTTGATATAGCAAATATGTGCTATAACTGAAAAAGTCGAAGAATCGTTAATTTACCTATATAAATACAAGTTAGATCTCTTGTAATTGGATCGCATCTGCAAAGCTTTTGTTTCTCTATGTCAACGAAATAGAGTTTCTGGGTACGGTGGTCCCAGTGAGGACCCTCGCTATGATCGAATCGTCCTACCAGCGGATCGATAATTACTTTGTCTCCCCCTATTTGAAGCGCTTTGCTACGAATCAAACAAAAAGGAAATAACAGAGAAAACTCACGAACAATTCTCGTACAGTTTACGAATGTATGCGAACAGAATGCGCAGATCCTTTCACTTACCCATTACGCGCAAAGGCAGCAAGGTTTATTAGTCCAATAAGGAAAACTTCATAAGCAACGATACGCATTATTCTGTAATTACTAGATCGAAACAGTTCTAAAAAGATACACGCGCGAATCGTGGGACGCGTAAAATTTGAAAAAATACCACAACTCTAACGCGATAACTTTTAAAGAAGTTTTACTAATGAGTCTTCAACGTCCGTTTGCACCTTATATATACGTATACGCGTATATGTGTATACACTGTTATGCCACTCGGAAAATTTTGCAATTCTTATTCTCCTTACCTAATTAGGGCGTCGATTTATTTACACAATTTTATTCGGGATAAAGGCCAATAAATTATTTTTGATTATCGTGATTCGTAGTTTCAGCAAATTAACAATGGTATTTTTGTACAATAATGCTATAAAAGTTTTTCATATTAGGACAATATAACACGGGAGAATGACAAATATGTACATTGTACATATATACGCGTAAGCCGTAAATACATCAATCCTCAGATAATACTCGTAATCGTAATACATGTTAAATTATACGTACGTGTCACGTTCTTTTGAAATTTAAGCATTCTAGAACATGTTCCTTCTGCTAGCGAAGTAATACGGATAATTTAGTATACTACTCATATAATAATATATTTACGGCAAGGAGATATTTATTTTGAAATATTTCGTGTATGCAATTACGATATAAATATGATTATTCGTGCATTTTCAAGCAACTGCAAGACTGCAAATTTTATACATATTCCGTGTATTTCTGCAATAACTATATAATTATCTAATATAGATAACTAAGTATATATATGATAGATGACTTTGAATTGTGACTGAGACGCGTTCATAAATTATTTGGAATAATTTACATAAACAGTGTAAATTACAAAACCTGTATGTTTGTTCCAACACATTTTCAAGTTTCAAACTGTCGTGTGTGTGTGTATATATATATATATATATATATATATATATATATATATATATATATATATATACATAGCATATATAACCATTTATAACCATATATATGGGTATATAGAACCATTTATAACTATGGCCAGAGGTTCGATCGAACCATCGAACGAATGAATGTAGTGATCCATTGTTACATTGCTTTGTAGCGATATAGTGGAATAAAATTTGTTGATCGAAACATTGTTAAATAATAATAATATGTCTATAATATTTAGGCATATTTGTAACTGTTTGTAAGTAGTTCGGAGGAATCGTGTTCCAACTCTAAAGGATCAACAGCGACATCTACGGTGAAATGCTCAAGCAATTAGCTAATCTATACCGATAAGGACGTCTGCATTACCGTCGTAGATAATATACTTGCAAGTTACAACCAGCATGTAATTGCGCCAAGTGGCGTTATTTACTTGTGTTTACTTGCCAGTTTATTTCGCGGCATTCGCGCGTAAAACGATCGTACCAGATCGTACATATGGAAATAATGCTTGATATTTATGTACACGTTAATTCTACATGTCGAGTTTCTAATCTTATGATTTTGTAGATCGCAACATTCGCAACGAATGTCCGCTCGCCCTCGCGTCGCGGTGCCGTAAATGTTTGAACGGTGTCGGTTGGTGTCGGTGTCGCATCGTTGCATGTTCTATCAGTGCATTTTCTAGCATCGTGCGATAACCAGAAGATAGATAGTAGAATGCTCTAGATTCTAGATCGTGTGCAAAGATGCTTGGCATAATTGTGTCTGGTCGCCTCGTGAGTATCGGTTTACCTCATACTTCAACTAAATAGAATCCGTTACTGCGTCCGATTTGCTCGATTTACAAACCTGTCAATTTCATATGACCACATTATTTAACATATATCTTTATACAAAGTATTTTTTCTGACTCTGTAAAAGTTAATCGTTTCACTTATCCTTTAGATTTAGACTATTGGTAACTGTTCTATCGTATGATCATTTTCACCCGTATTTGAATACACGATGTGTTTTAACCTATTACGACGACGACAAATCGCGACTTGTTTATCCTATTTATGAAATTTCTCGTAGGTACAAACGGATTTCCAACAAATAAGAGAAAACCAATTTTTAATAACAGTACCTGACGCGGATAACATAAATCATATTGTGGTATTCCTTACAGGTACTATACCTTTTCCCGATGGAGCGGGTGGCGCAGGTACACATTGCACCCAATTACATGGTCCAACGAATGTACAAGAACGTTTGTTAATTGAAATTTTATCGTTTCAGTGTATTTTAGTTGGCCGGATTCGAATGCTCCACCAAATTGGCAATTTCTTGGATACATTTCCAATGCCAAACCATCAGTCATATTCAAAATATCGACACTGAAAAGGAATCACGAGTTCGAAAACAGTAACTTAGGAATATTTGGAATTGGGAAAATCTCGCATGTAGCCCAAATAGGGGTTTCAATAGAACCTCTAGGAGCCATAGAATTACAGGCAGCTTCGGTGACCGAAGCCACATCGAATTCTTTCCTAGAATTTGTACAAAAGATGCTTACCAGTTTCTTGAATTACGTCTCAAGTTTCTCCGTGACTCAGGCACAAATGACACCAAATCCGACAGAGAACTTTGTACCTCTCTCCACTATTCAAGGATGGTACGAAACCTTTGAAAGAAGACTACAACAAAATCCAAATTTCTGGAAGGCTTAACGCGGAAGCGTAATTACCTCTCGTATTGTTTATTTACATTTCATGCGAGGGTGCAATGTTTCTCGAGACATGTGCACTTTTCGACGAGATACAATGTAACGGACACGTGTTGTATTACATCCGTAAATTTTAATATTTTTTTTTCCATATTTTCATTGATATACGTACAGTATGTGGTAATAATAAGAATAACTATAACGCTGTCGCGTATTTTAATGAAGGTTCAAAGTTTATCACCTGAAAAAATGTGCCTTAATGGCCATGCATTGATCTCGTTTCTTTCATTTTCTGTTCTATCACGAACTAGTCCAGTAAAATTGTCCAAACGCCTAATAATCTGGGATTGTTTATAAAGGGTATTTACCCTCTTAAATTTAAAAACTGTTCACATAAATGTGATGTTTATGGAAATAGTTAGTTTTGTTAATACGTGTATACATTTAACAGATAAAAGAAAAGCGATCAAGTGTGAACATCCGTGTTCGTTCAATTCGTATTGCGATGTGCCGATTACACAGGATAATCAACGCACAGAGCAACCACCATGGGTACGACAGCGCACTCTGGTGTATCTCTATCAAAATTAAATTTATTAGATAGAGGCGATTTTGCATTACAAAGTATCTTTAATAAATATTGCACGTACATCCTTTTACAGAATTATTATGTACTTTCTTTTCGTGAACAATCCAGAATTCGAAATCTAACAATAGACTAAAAGATTACATAGTCGACACAGAGGAGACACTCCTGTCGGAACCTTCTCATGTTCGTCACTCGGAAATTTTGGACGTACACACGGACAGTGTTGCCGCTTCTGAAAGTTGATATTTCTGTCCTTTGCACTGATCTTCTGGACGCGAAAGAACGATACCTGCATACATTGGTACCTTTATACAGCAATCGTTGATGGATTTGGTACACTTGCAAGAGACTGTTTTTCATTTGCTCCCTTGTGGAGAAATAAATGTAATTACTCAAAAACCAATTCAGTTCTCTATTACCGTTTAAAATGTTTGCATTTTACATTGCTATTACTGTAATTTACATTTTGTGTGTGTGTGTGTGTGTACTAATATTACTTTTTTATGTCGCTACATATGATTTTGCTGTAAAACACAATGCGTGAGTTACGGCAAGAATCATTCATGCTTGAATAAAAAATACTTCGATTAATTAAGTAGCTTTAAACTGTTTTTCCATTAAGTTAATTGTTCATTTTGAATTTGATACAAATTAGTGTGAAAATATAATTAGGATAGCATACGCGGTAAAACGAAAGGGAGGAGTTCACAAAATTATTCTTGGATTATTCATGAGGGCCCGATTCACACACACGCACACATAGAGACTGGAAATTGATTACCGAGAAACGCGGATCATAAGTATCCGTAGGAATACTGATATTGGATATATTAACATGTATGAATTTTTAAAAAAACGACAACGCTGCATATGTATAGAACGTCAAGGTCACCGAATTTGGAGATAGAAACAACAAAAATACTTATATAGAGTTCGCGAATCAGCCTCATTCAATTTTGAATCCAAGTACTCGCATGAATAACGATCACGATTCGCAGACGACGGTATTGCCGATAAGTGTATTGCCGGGAGGGAAAGAGAGGAATGCGATTACGTGGCCGTAGCACAGATGACGCTAGCGAGGTTCGATGATTCGAGGCGCGGCGCAAACTGTGCGCGTGCTTTTGCATTCGCATGCATCGCCGTTCCGGGGTGCAATTCTATTCGATCGAAAAATGTGTCTTCCGCTATATTTGAGCGCGATTCGGCGCACCGTTTTCGCAAACGTTCGCCTCTGAGAGATCGGCGATCGCGTTCCTGTTCCGGCCTCTGTGTTACGTTCTCGCCTCACGTTTCACTAGATATCAAATCTATTCCATATATTTTATGGACCGTGATCCACACTGAACCGCATCGTTAATACCCTAGCCGCGGATGGTCATCGTGTCTGGGCCGAACTCATCCGATTTCTCCGGTCCGGTTGTATTTATAGTGTCACCTGGTTTATTTTTGCACTCGCGCAGCTCCTTTGGAAAAAAGGATGCAGCTATCCGCTGGCTGACAGCGTTTCCTTGTATCCGTAAGTCTCATTTTACCAAGAACACACAGCCACGGGATATACACTGTGGAAAAAAGACTGACGATACAGTAAGGTTTTATTTGCATGTATTTGGCTGTCATGTGTGGGTGTGCAAGTCTATATTAAATATATATACATAAATATACATACATACACACGCACGCACTCACATACGATACACACAAGCACACACTCTTGCATACACGCAACACAATATATATATATATATATATATATATATATATATACACACACACACATATAATATATGCGTACGCCCGTGTGCGTATGAGTGCGTACGTAAGTATATACGTATGCGTGTATATGGCTGTGTATGTCGCGGGCACGCATATATTCACTCAGAGGAATATGTTCAACGATTAACACATTTTATTTCGGAATTTTCTATTCCGGTGTGTAGATTGGTTGCCGTTAAACGCAAAATTATTGGGAACTATTGACGGCGTTGATAATCTGCTTGATACAACACCAGGTGCAAGCAAATACGTAATTAGAGAGCTGTACCGCAATGGTGTTATTCTTAGCGTGACAAACGTTGTAACGTTAGAACTCGAAGGACTGTTTTTATCTGTGCTAAATTCAATTTTCTCCTGAACTGAACGCAATCGTCGTCGCGTGTGCTGCCGGGTATTGTCAACCCGTCATACGCAGATAAGTACGAGATTTGACTAATACTCGACACACGCACCCACGCACACACATATACACATTATTACTGATATAATGAGAAATATTATTAGTGTCGTATCAACATTATGGAAGTTCATCAACGTATAACCAATTATTAACATATCCATTCGGAAATTAACAGGAAATTGTATATTTGGGTGAAAAGAAACCCTAGCGTGCTAGGAAATTCATTACTTTCAGAAATACTGCTTCTTATCTGTAAGATAGGGAGTGTCCTTCCGTGTGATTATATCGTTCATAATGGTTTACCTTAACAATTGAATATAATGTAACGATAACATCTATTTACTGTGCATTTGTGAACTACTTGGTTGCGTAACATACGGTTAATGTTACAACTCTGTTAGAAGGTATCATTCTGGTAGTAGGAAAGTTAATCCTTTTGCTATAACATACAGCAAGTAAATACAATTTTAAGCCAAGGCTGTAGGATTTTATTCTAACGAATTTCTCGCCCTCGTCGGTATCATTTGCAGAAGGATTAATAAGTTTTCCTGTTTTAACCTGAACGCTTTCTAAGTGTCATTGTAACTTCCATTCGCATAATATATCTAGTGGCATTGTTCATTGTGTGTATTCGTCATGCTTAAAAACATGCTCACAAATGTCTCGCTCTAGCATATGTCCCTTTGTCCTTTAGTGTGGTGGTTTGTCTTCTTGTGCGGTGAGGGACGTGGATCTGTCTAGCGCGAGTTGCTGGTATCCGAGTGAAAAACATATATTAAAGCACAGAGAAAAAAAATGGAGGCTGCTATAGCTGGACGTAGGCGGACCGCCGCGAGACATTCGGCGGAGGATCAAGCTCTTGATCAGATAGCCAAGGAGGTATGGCCTGATTATTTTGCAAGTACGCGAAGCGACAGAATTAGCAACTGGAAGATAAGATTGCAAAGAATAAAGATGTATTACTTATAAGGAAATATTACTCGTACAAGTATCGCTCTAACGACATTGAACACATTGCTGTACGTATGCTTGACCTTGGTGCTTACGTGTGTGCATGGTTGTGTTAGGTGGGGGATTACGTTGTTTCCGATAAACACGTTTGACAATAAGAATACATAGAGAACGAAAAAAGTCGATGAAAATTTAATACATAGACATGACATTGTACATACATATCATTAACACAACTAATATTTTATCTGTGAATTGCGATAAATAAAAAAGAAAAGTAAGTATTCGAAGCTAATTAATCGAGCTCTGCGCTTACATGTACGCAAGCTCTGATTCGTTACTATATTATATGAGAGCATTTGTATATCGTTTATCGATTATATGTGTTAATAATAAATTGAATATGAAAATGTGTTTTTGGTAACAGGATGGATTTTCCGTACATACTTTCAGGCAGAAGCTAGATTAGCTGCAAAGAGACAGGCAAGAGCCGAAGCAAGAGAAATACGAATGCGTGAACTAGAAAGACTACAAAAAGAGGCAGAAGAGAATGCAGATAGAGTTTATGACATGTGTTCTGGTATGCGTTAAATGAAAAATATAACAAGACACGAAGATATATTATTTCATTATCTAAGAAAATAATGTAGTTCACTCTTTCTTTATTCCAGCTGACGTAAATCGAACAATGAGAGTAACTCCAGATTCCGTAAGGACGTCGCGACTTCTTACGAATTCGAACAATTTTCAATCCAGTCGTAGGTCTTCTGAAGACTCTCTGGAAGATGCTGGCCTAAGTAGAGATCTAAGGGTATTAGTTGTTTTGTTTGTTTGTTTGTTTGTCAATGTTCTATATCAGAATCTACAGGAACAATCTTCAGGAACGTTTTCGATTCATTCGCTAATATTTTATTTACAGTTAGAACTAAAAGAGTTTGAAGAGAAATTTAGGAAAGCTATGATAGCTAATGCTCAGTTAGACAATGAAAAGTCTTCTTACGCCTACCAAGTTGATTTGTTGAAAGACAAGTTGGAAGAATTAGAGGAAACGGTTGCACAACTTCGTAGGGAACTTCGAGAGAAGAATCGGGAATCGGAACAGTTGAAAAGAATCAGTCAGAGATTGAAAGAAGAGTTAGATATATGCCATGCACAATTAATAGATAGAGATACGCTTATACAAGTATGTAAATTAATTAAAATTCAAAATTCAAACGCACAACAATCGGTTATCCAAATGTTCGATAATTCAAGGTCGAATGATTTTAGGAGAATGGTTTAGTTATTCTTGACGACGAGGGAAGTGAAAACGAAGATAACGATATTGAAAATGGCCCGCGTCCAAGACGAAGAGTGCTAGTCAGTACAGAGGCAGCAGAATTGTTGCAAAATGCTGGAAAAGGTTCATTAGGTACTACCGAATCCTAATTGATCGAACGAGTGGATCAAAAAGATCTGCTCGTGTTTAAGAAAGAAAATAGTCTGTATGTAGTAATGTACCAATTATCCAAATGTTGCAGATGTTCGGCTGCGAAAATTTGCTTCGGAAAAGAAGGAATTGCAGGACGAAATACGGCATTTAAGATTGGAATTGGAAGAGACCAGGAATCGCACCAGGTCCGAGAAATCACCCGGTTCGGTATTAGGTGAGTATTCGTTTCGACATGAATAATGATTCGATTCGTTTGTTTGAACGTGTTCCGACGTTTATTGCGTGCGACAGGTTGTTTGTCAGATTCCGAGGACGTGCAGCGAGAAGCGAATAAACTGTTAGCCGATTACAAGTTCAAGTTGCAAAAAGCAGAGCAGGATATGTCGACTTTACAAGCCACCGTAGCCAGGCTAGAGAGCCAAGTGATACGTTACAAGTCAGCCGCAGAAGCATCGGAGAAAGCGGAAGACGAATTGAAAGTTGAAAAGCGAAAACTTCAAAGAGAAGTCAGAATCAGTTTTTTCATCGAAATCATGACTCATTCGTCTATTCTGAGATCATTATTAAGTTATTTTACCTTGTGATGTTTGCTTTACAGGTCAGAGAGACACAAGGTCGCGTCGAGGAATTAGAGACTGCGAATTCTCATTTACAGAGGCGACTAGACAAACTTAAAAACGCGAAATCGGCTCTGTTGAAGGAGCTTTGACGGGCCGATTTCTTTGGATCTGTACAATGAGTCTGCCATTTTCTTCTCTATTCTGCAAAAACCGTGTGCCGATGTTGCCTCGACATAAATACAACTTAACACTTTGAATAATATAATTTATAGAGCAAAAAAAGAAGAAAGGAACGTGGAACCGTTATACAATTTTAACTGATTTACAAAGAAATCATTTCACGAGCACGAGATTACGAAACATCTACTTGCCTAGGATGATGTTGTGCTTGTATAATTTGTGTCACTTAAACTGCTGTGAAAAGAAGTTGCTGTTTTGTATTCAACATGTTCTTTACCACACTAACCGTTATTTTGCATTTCTCAGAGAGAGAAAAAAATGAAAGTCTTTTTCCATGCATTTCAACCGCTGAATTTGTAAGCAGTTATAGAATCGGTTCGTAATTTGTACATTATGTGAAGAAACAAGCTGGCTTGTACATCACACGCGCGGAAAGAATGTTCTCTATGATTCTATTTACATTTTCCTTATAAAAGAGAATAAAGAAAACGTAGTTAGGCAACATCGAACAAAAGAGTAACAAAATATATATGTTTCTAACTAAGGCATATAATAATTAATAATTACAATTTGGTGATGTACATGTCAGCGGAAAAGAGTAATTCTACGGATAAGTGTAATTTGTTTTTACATCGAATAATTTATAAATATATTTCTAAAGATACGAGATATTTATAACTTCTATAAAGAGACACGTTATAGTTAAAACTAGACACGGAACGGAAGCAAGCAATTATTTATCGGGACGGCGAGCACCGGAATTTGATAAACATTTTTAATTTTATATCGTATTTGTTATATTCGGGATAAATCGATATCAGAGTTTTTCTATGCCATTTTCTGAAAAAAATTTCGGATATTTCTTACTACTACTTTACTCATCGCATTGCCAGGAATTCAGTGTTCAAAAACTTTTCAAGGGGTTTCAAAAAGTATAGTCTAAACAAACTTGGACTAAAAAGAAATGTTTATATGAGATTACTATGAAAAATTTATTGTAAGGTGATTTAATAAAATATCAGTGAAATAATTATTACAAAATCTGGTGTGTCTATCGGCGAAGGGTTTTCGTTAAGAATGACTGCCTTCGTTCGAATATATTTATTTCACGTGTATATAGTAAAAACAGTGTGAACGATTACATGCAATATTTTGTAAGAATTTACATACGAGCAACTAGAGGTGGACACAGCGTTCTTTACTTGGACGAAACACTTGTCAAACATAGAAAACATGAAATATCATATATTATATTGTATAAATCCGAAGGTTCACTATCCGATACAGGGTGTTCACTGCAAACAACAGTAGATAAAAAGACATTACACAATTTCTTAAATAAAAAAAAAAAGAAAGATAAACAAACAACAAGCTAATATGAACACCCTGTATAGAAAGAGCTAGTACCACTTATAGCAGTAGAACAAGTGAAATATTGTCTGACAGATAATACCATTTTATACAAGAATATGCTGGCAATAACCACTACATTTACTCGATCCAATCTTAATAATATGTATAATTTGAACAATATGAGACTGAAGCTCAAACTTGCAACGTACTCTTCAATCTGTTTTTACTTGCCCATTTAGGATCTTTAGGACTGGTTGGCAATTTCGTAGATTTTAATATAACCATAGGTTTGTAGACTGGGATTGGTGTCGCCTTCACATCTGCTAATTTCCGTAATTCGGTTCTCCCAGATTTTTCTTTGAGCATTCTTTGTTTCTCTTCCTGTTGCCGCTTCACTTCCATTTCTTGTTCCCTCTTCTTCAGCTTCTCATCTAATTCGCTTCGTTCTTTTGCTCTCTTATCGGCATTTATTTCGAACGCAGTTTTCTTTTGATTTGCTTTCACTTTTTCGTCGTCCTCCAAATTATTAGTACTTTTGAACGGCTTCTTCTGCGTCTCGGTGTTCGCGTTCAGCTTCGAGTATTTTTTTTTTGTCTCATTCGTACTGATAATAATATTTGGTTGCTTGTTCTCTTGGTCGGCAGAATTTTTCAATTGTTTCGTCGCGATATTTTTGTTTGGATTTTTCTCTTTGCCCACACCATGTATTACCACCGGTTTAAAAGTTGGAGCAGGATTCGCGTGAAAGATTGGCACCTTTTTATCATTCTCCTGCATTTTTTTTACAAGTTCTTCTTTCTTTTTAGCCAAGTATTTGTCCCTTTCTGCAAAGCTAAAAGGGCACGAAACCACTGTGCGTTTCTTTGTCACAGATTCCTTAGCAGAGTTTGTCGACCTGGAAAATTTTGGTAACGGTTTTGCATGAAACTCGGCCTTGAGTTTATTCGTTTCCTGCATCTGTAAATGCTTCAATTTCTCCTCTTTTTTTTGTTGAAATTCTTTGTTACGCGCCTCGAAACTGAATGGCAAGACATTCAGCACTGGTTTTACAGCAATATTCGAGACAACACCGGAGGCACATATGGTAGATCGATCGGTTGGCACAGTGTTTTTATTTATCTGCTCTTTAACTGTTGTCCTAACGTTCGAAGCACTGAGAGAACGACTGATCTGTACAGCATTTTTCCGAGTTTCTCCTTTATCTTCTTTTTTAGTAATATTCGAAGCACTGAAGGAATGACTCATTGGTTTACTGTTCTTAAAAGTCTGTTCTTTATCGTACTTTCTAACGGTCGAGGCGCTTGTAGAACGACTCATGGGTTTAACGTTCTTATCATTCTGTTCTTTATTGTCTTTTCTAACGGCCGAGGCACTGATGGAACGACTCATGGGTTTAACGTTCTTATTCTGTTCTTTATTGTCTTTTCTAACGGCCGAGGCACTGATGGATCGACCCATTGGTATCACGTTATTGTGCGTCTGTGCTTTATCGTTTTTGCGAACTGCCGAGGCACAGGAGGGACGACTTATTGTTGATACAGTGTTCTTATGAATCTGTTCATTATCACCGTGCTCGGATAATCGTAGAGCTATTGTGTGACGAATTTTTTTCAAATTAGTTAGCTTAAATTCCTCTGTAACGGTGGTCAGTTTCTTTGGAACTTTTTTTAGCGTGGATGGCCCTTTTAAAATATTAGCTGGTACAGGATTCGCCTTAATCTGGTATTTCTTCATTTGTTCCACTTCTAAAGCTTCGCGCTCCTCTTGGCTTAGGACATTCGTGTGCCTTGCTCTTTGTTTGCATCTTAACGTAGGAGAAACTGGGTGAGTCAGCTTCAATGGAGACCGTTTTAATTTCATCAAGGTACCCAGCTTCAAGTCCTTGTTGCTGGTAGTACGAAATCGTTCGGGCGTATCATTCTGGAATTTTGAAATTGCCTCTGCCATGCTTACGAATTTGCTCGAACGTCTACGGTACTTCATCAAACTTCGTCTGCGATATTGGCATGTAAGAACCTTTCGCTGTGGTTGTTTATTTTTAAACAGATCAGATTGTCTTCGCTGAGCTGAAACAATTTTATGGTATACTTAAAACGCTTATCGATTAATGAATTAGCTATTGTTTTGATTCTTACATTTGTCAAAACAGTGTGCACGTTACCTTTTTGCTGAGGCTTATGAACAATGTTGTTCTTTGTTTCCATTACACAGGTATTTTTTCTAGTCTTCTTTCTCAAAGCTGCCGTTTTAAGCCTCTGCGCTACCGATGCTGTTTCAGAGGTGGATGTTAAGTCGGTCGTAGAAATATCCCATGTATAATAGAGATTTGATTTCAATGGTTTTTTATCTTTTTTCATGTCGTCATCATTTCTCTCTTTCTGGTTTTTACTATCATGCGGTACAAAGAATACCACATTAGCATGTGCACCTCCTGTAGGCTCTAAACTATCATCGAAATTAGTCTCCACAACCAATGATTCCTCTATATTTTCTTCCTTACACGGTAAAGGTAAGTCAGATTTCAAATCTATCCGAGAGCTATGCACTTCGTGTTCCACCTCGAAATAACTGTCGGAGGATAGCTGTGGGCTACAAGCGAAATCTGCCCATTGCGGTGCATAACAATTGTCCATCATATTAAAGTAAAAGCAATGTACAGAATAATTCTTGAAAAGAAAGTCACGGCAAACTGTTACAAACAATTATATAATATTCGAGTAGAATCTGCAAAGAGGAATAAGCGTGAATTGAATTGAGAGCCCAGTTTCCTTTGTACATAACGAACAGTATTCAATTGTAGGAACAGTAATTCAAACTTACACCGTTTTCACGTACCACTGTTATTCCTTTTCGTTCCCCATTTTCATTGCAATTCTCATCACATGTAGAAAAAACAAATTTCAATGAAATATTTATTCTTCAGAGACAGAAAAAGCTTGGGATCTCTTGATGTATACGCTCAACGGATTCAAGTTTGAAATTTCTTCAACATTTATTCGATTGGTCAAAACAAAAAAGTATCTGCACATGCCAACAATTGAATGTCCCTAGATATTTCTAGAGAGATTTCCAGTGTTGTGCAGTGTTGTGTGACGACCAGTGACGACTGGTGACGACGCGAAGTATATAGGTATATATAGTTATGAGTGTTACTGGTGTTACCACCCTTCCGTTCTCCATCCCCAAAATCAGAGCGATTCGAATAAAAGATACTATATCTTTATTCGTTATTCAAAGGTTAGAATAAAAAAAGTTTCTTTATTTGACAAGTATCGAATGAAAAAAGTATCTTTATTCGACGAGATATTTATCCGACAAATAAAGATAATTTTTTTATTCGAAACGGCTTCGTCACATCAGTGCGACCGTGCTGCCCTCTTAAACAAAGGCAGATTCAGGGTCCATCTGCCAGCAGTCTGCCTTCGTTCTGTCCATGCCCACTGCCCTGCTCCAACTGGCTCCAACTGACGGCAGAACAAGTCACTTCTGCGTGCACAGATGCTCGTCAGTGATGCCAGAATCGTGGACCGTGGGCTTTTTCCCCTCCGCTCGCTGAGCCGACTCGACCCCCCACTCTGACGCACCGTTGTCGCCACGTTGCTTCTACTGCGCACGCGCTACACACGAACGTATCTCTAGTCTGTCCGTGTGAGTGCCTGTTCGATTGCACGCGCGCTACACGCGACGACGGTGCGTCAGAGTGGGGGGTCGAGTCGGCTCAGCGAGCGGAGGGGAAAAAGCCCACGGTCCACGATTCTGGCATCACTGATGCTCGTCAGAAATGAAATTTTTCGTTGGCTGGGTACTTGCTTCTATTTATATATGTAGACTCTGTGCTGCTCTGTGCTTACAGGAAAAAAACACGTGCCACGTGCGTTATTAAGTGAAAGTATATTTTTTATTGTATAAATGGTATTACATTTACATTACATTTCCCCTCATGCTCTTTTCGCCTGAGCCCTCACCAACTATCGGTGTGCGAGTAAGATGGAAATACATCCTGCCGTCATTGTATTTAGGCTTCAACGCTTCGTACGGGCCATACTCTTACTTTGTGTTCAAACCTAAGACCATGTATATGGTCTAATGGTCAAACTGTATATTTTACCTGATTTTACATATACATATATTTCATCCGGGCACGATAACTCAGAATAGTTAAAGAAATAACGAGAGAGGGAGAGTTCCCACGGAGATCCTCGAATTTGGGCAAAGTCACATAGCCTTTTGGAGGAGATTCTCCAATTTTACATGAACAAAACGAGCCGAAGTCTTAGACCAGTCAGGACGAGAAGGTATAAATCCTCAATCAAGGACTTCTTGAAACTCCCTCGGATCTCTGTTTCGCTCGGTCCCACATACCTCGTTTTGGCGGGCCTTCACCCTCGCGCGCTAACTTACCTCCACGTGCCTCCACGTCCTCCAGCCTCCACTCGAGTTGACTCGAGTCTCGAATCCACACTCGTGCGCGCGCTACCGCTACCTGGCGCTACCGAGGCGCCTCTACCTCCTTCCATCATAAATCTTGACATTTTATACAATTCATGAGTGTCTCACATTGACTTATATTTAGCTTATGGCCGTTGTTTTTACGCTACCCTTGTCAACAAGCCGAAATGTCATAACTAAATTTTCATGTATGTACTCGTTCGAAACCTTTTGATTTGACGTAAATTGATGGAGCTCTGATTGCCATAATATTGTGTGGGATTCTTTCAGGTTAATATAATCAGGTTAACATAATAATTGAATTAGAAGCAGTATTTATTTATATTTGTTTTTTGATTGCTTTCCCCTTCTAGATTGCGTGTAAACGAGCATATTTATATTCAACAACAAAGTAGAAACTGATATGTATCTGAACAAGGTGTCATCCAAGTAAACGAAGCATCCCGTCTTTGCAATAGGATCTCATAGGTTTTCCCTGTGAACTTCCATACGGCTGAGAACCCTGTTGTATACCAACGTGTCGACGTCCTTGCCCCAGACAAAGTCCAAATGGCTGAACTGTTGATGTGGAACCATGAACTTCTGAGCATTGGGCAGCTGTTCGTATAATTTTTTTACGTCCTATGAAAGCACGATGGAATTAGTTTTTGAAATTACTATAAGGACTGGCAAATGTCCTGTGAATTTCATCTATTTTACAAAGACTCGAGTAAGTTTGTATCATATTCGTGCATTTAAGACACCTACCCTTAATCGTAAAAGACAAACCTTATGGCTAACCAAATGATCGTTGTCGCTATAGTACAAGTAAACAGGCATCCTGATGTTGGCAAGATTATACTTAATAGGACGAATGTTACCATATGCTTTTAAGTTACCAAATAAGCCGTGATCATATTGTGCAAAATTTCCTAGAAAAATTGTGGGTAATAGTAATCTCGAATTATTGCAAAAGTATCCAACATTATACTTATTACTAACCAGAATTAATTAATTGAGCATAGTGTACGAATTGTCTAGCAGCTGCTCCAGCAGGATCGTATTGACCAACTTCGGGTATAAGAGTCTACGAATTAAAGTTCGTAATGATATTATAGTCCGTACATATCGAACGTTCAATATATGTAACAAAAATGTACTAATTACCCTATTCAGCTGTTTAAAGCTAGGTCCGCCAATTAGGAATATTATGCTAGTACACAGCGGACTTGTAATTACCTCCTCTTTGCAAGCAATTTTTGCTACATTTTGTATAAATTCCCTCGATGGCCGGAATTCGTACATGCCTATCATATTTGTGAGTTTCTAAAAATTAGTACTATACATTTATATATTGTATGCGCATACATACATACATACATACATATACTTTTTTTTTAACGTTATTTGATGATTTAATTAACGAATATTACCTCGAGACTATCGACAAAGATGGCCAGTAGTTGGAAGATAGGGTTTGTCATATGAGACATGAAGGATGCCGGTGCTAAAGGGAATGCTGCTTCAATTTTTTCTTGATATTCCGGCCGTTCGCTTGCCATCACTAAAAACGCGGTGCCACCTTGACTGTGGCCAATGTACATGATTTTTTTTTGACCAGTTACTTTCAATATATGATCGATCATTGCTGGAAGATCGTACATCCCCATCTCGTGCCAGCTGAACAACCAATATTTTTTATCCTTGGTAGTCAACCATTTATGTTTCCTTGAGTACCTATTGCCGCGTACATTACCCATCCATACGTCGTAACCCCAATCCGCTAATATGTATCCTATGAGCGATAGCAATTCCATTTAACGATTTTTAATTCAAAACGTTTATTCGAATAAGATAGATTTATGGTAATTTGACATACCTAAACTTTTCTCAGGGGTTCCCATTACCCAGGTGGCTGAGCAGTCCAAAAGACCATGGATAAGCAGCACGGCAGGCTTATCGTTGCTTTTGGGACTCTTCTTGGATCCTACGATTCTATGTACTTCTAGAATATATCCATCCGTAGTGGTAACTTCGTGAGTTTCACCTTGATATCCATACTTCTGTCCACGTATCGCCTGTAACATTATTACTAAATTCGAATTGTTTTCAGGGGTAAAACAGCATTATTTAACAGTGTAAATGGTAAGTGAATTTTTAATTATTAAAGTACTGGTATTTATGCGTTACCGTCAGACTTAAATAAGGAAAAGTTTACTTACAGGGGATGGAGCAGGTTTAAGGGGAACAAGACCCCAGTTCTCAACATCAAAGTCAACATTATTAATCGACTGATAGTCGTACTCGAATAAAGGAATTCCCAGTATCACCGGTAAAACACCGTAACAAAGGGTTAATAGTGCTAGCATTGTTATGCGGCGATACTTCGAACCGGTCACTGATGCTTAGTTAACGTTAGCCGTATATAAAGCATCTTCCATCGACACACGTGGATGCGTGTATGAAAACACGGATTATATTCTTATCGATGATTAATCGACAAATTGTCATTCGCGGAGGGAGACTACGCGCTGATCGTCGATGCATTATCTCAAGAACCACCTGCGACATATCTTAATGTGTTACGTACTTCTCGCATTTTTAAATACCGATCGGTAATCTTACAATGTATTGTAAGTTACCAGTATCCTAATTGAAAATTGTTTTGCGCATATGGAAATTTCTTCTGATCGTCCCGAATTTCCAGGTCTGTGTGGGAAGTAGTTATGTATCGCGATGGTAATCGCTAAAATTTAAAAGAGAATACATAAATTTTTCGTCTACTAGTTCGTAACGGAACGATATGCGATCGAGTAGATTAGGAAAATGTTTATACGCGCGAACTCGTCTATCCGGTTTGTCAATATTTAAAGAAAAAACACCGAAGGCTTTAGGTGGTCAAAATTGTACCGCTCGCATTCGTGTTTTCTCAAAAAACTGTACAAAACTATGTCTGTTTTCGTTATCGAATAAAGTCTTTGCTCGATACAAATCAAGAATTCTCTGTATCTGTGTAAAAATCTCCACACTTTTCTGATGAAGTACTTATCTTTTTTTCCAAGTACATCAAAATATATCTCTGAAGTATTTACAACTACAACCATGCAGCTGGGTATTTGGAAAAATGTTAAGATAGCTAACATCTTAAACCTAGAACTCGAAATAATTCATCGTTCATATGATATACATGTATATAAAAAATAAACTGCTCTTGAATTCAGGTAACTAGAAATGTAAACAGCGAACGTTTACTATATACATACTGTGAACGCGTTGGTTAAACCTCACTGAAATGCTCAGAGTGAAAGCAACAAGCCTATCTATGAACTCGACAAGCCCTTGTTTGCTCTTGTGAGACGTCCTAAATATTACATCATATTGGTTGGTGTAAAAGGGGGACATAGCATAATCGTTGATGACCGAGCGAAAGTCTTGCAGTCAATGCACGTGTGTTTCGTTCAACCAGTCGTAACGGAACCGGTCACACTTTACGCTTCATCGACGGATATTGCTTCTGAATCAATTTATCCCTGTATTCTTGACCAGTATGTTTCACTATTAGTTTAAACCTCTTTAAGCAAAAGAACTTTAGATCGAATTATTTATGTATACATTGTCTGATACACAGTTATCAATCAATTATTTTGTATTGTATTAATATTTGCACTGTTTCGATTGCTGGCAGTGTGTGCTTGTACGATTAAGAATGTCTATAGTAGCATGACCGAATGGTATATCCAAGTCAACTGTAAGTGTTCACTTAAATGGTAAATAACGGTTGTTCCGAGTGAAACAGCGATTGCGAAAATTGATAGTTCCTGTATTTTGTAATCGTAATAATCGACTGGAAGAAGAGTGTCTGGAGAAGCCGTTCGTGGACGCCGGTTCCAGTCTACGTCAGGCAAAAGAATTGGAGGAAAGAATATTTGATGAAAAGAGTAAACTTTAAGCCCAGGAAGAGAAAGGAAAAAATCGAGTAGAAGAAGGAAGAGAGGAATGCAGTAGGAATAAAGACCTAGCAGCGAAAAGGAGTCGAAAGAAAGATGCAGTTTGTTTCTTTAAAATACTATATTATTGTGCTATCGTTTATTATGTGGAACACAGAGGCCAAACGTACAGGTAAGTCAAAGATAGAACTATGCATAATTGTTTTAATCAAATTTTTTCTTTAAATTTCTCTCTCTCTCTCTCTCTCTCTCTGTTTGTTTTCAGTAAAACTTTTAACTGCGAGGAACAGAGTGATGCTGCACAGAAAGGGAGTAATACGCGCAGATTTCAAGCCGAAAATTTGCTTTGATTTGGTTGGCTGTTTCTCTGATCCACCAGCTCATTTGACTTTGAAACGAGCTCCACAACATCCAAACATAATTCAGACCAGGTTTTTACTGTACACCCGCGTCAAACAGGATACGCCTGACAGTCTTCGGTATGGCGATGATTTTAAATCTATTTTGCAATCAAAATACGATGCGAGGAAGTCTCTGAAAGTCATCATACATGGTTACAAAGGAAGTGGTAGCGATGTCGGAGCCATACGTCTTGTAAAGAACTTACTGAACATTGTAATCGGAGAGTTAAGAAATATTTTGACTGTGATGCGAGTCTTTTGCATTCTATTACATAAAAAATTGTCTTTCAGCAAGACGTAAATGTGTTGGTTCTGGATTGGACAAGAGGCGCGGCGACAACATATTCAGCAGCTGTGGCAAACACCGAACTAGTCGGTCGTCAACTGGGCTTGGTTCTTCTGGATGCCATCAGTCTCGGTACTCCTTCTGAACATATTCATGTGATAGGCTTTAGTCTCGGTGCCCATGTCGCTGGCTGTGCCTCGGAGATTCTCAAAAAAAAGAATCATCTTTTGGGACGTATAACTGGTTTGGACCCGGCGTCTCCGTTCTTCAGAAATCACTTATTCCGAGAAAAATCGAGGAAACTGGATGCCAGTGATGCTCAACTCGTCGATGTGATTCACACGGACGGATCCGAAGACTTTGCGGATGGGTTTGGTCTCTTGAAGCCCCTGGGTCATGTCGACTTCTTTCCCAACGGTGGTAGGCAACAGCCTGGCTGCAACGACGTAAAAAACTCTGTTGTTGTTAGCCACATGAATGGTATGGTTTTCTGTTTTCTTTTTCTTTAATTTTTTGGCGAAGGAATCGATAGTACGATAATGATCGGCAGCGTAATTATTAACCACTACTTTAGAGGATAGCTTAACTAGGGAGGTTGCGTGTAGTCATTTGAGAGCTTGGGCTCTCTTCCTAGAAAGCGTTCGAATGGTTAATGAAACATGCAAGTTCATTGGCTGGCCGTGTCCACAAGGAAGAAAGTCTTATGTAAACGGAATGTGTTTTCCCATGGAGTCCACATTCTGGTCTCAAGAAATGGGCTACGGAGCTGATCGTGGTGCTTTGGGGATCTACTATTTAACGACACGAGAGGAGGAACCATTTTGTGGTATAAATTGAAAATTGTATTGATCACTCAACGATTGTAAATAGAACTTCACTCTTATTCTTACTAGGTGAACCGTTCAGAGCATCGGCCACATTATCCGAAGACACTCCAAGAACATCGGGAATGTTGTTCATGAAAGTTGAACAATACAATTCAACGTTCAAGATTGAATGCCCGTAAGGAATGCATTGATATGAGATGTCTTGTCTTATTCGATGATTTAGCTGTCAGTAATACTGACAATAAAACAACAAAATCGATCTCTTATGTCATATCGAAATGTAAACAGTTTTGTCAAAATATTTGTTCAAGATTATTAAACCGGAAGATCAATCGAATGACATACTACAACATTGCGGCGGCGATGAGAGATCAATCACGCCCTGATAATCAGTCGATGATAATAGTACAGGTTTGGTATCAAACTCGTATGGATGAAGCAGAGGATGGTTTGAAAAAACTTCATTATTCAGATAGATTATTGATAAACAAACTTACGCTCGAAGACAGGAAGGGAAACAGGCACGTGTAAACGGTTGTATTTATTGTTTGATCATTTCTTAATTTCTTTTCTATTTCAACGTTTTTTTAGGTGGGAGTATTGTATGCGAAACGCTATAGTGAATTCACAAGAAAAATCAATGGCCCTCCGACTTGGGGAATGCAATGTTTTATAAACACAACATCAATCATAAGATATACTTCGATGAAATTTCTATCATTGTCTCTCTTATCGTGATACAGATTAATTATAAATAAATCGAGATCAATAAAGAAGACAGGTGTTCAGCAATAAATTCTTAACAATATTTTTCATGTCTGAAGCTTTTTCATAGAACACAGATTACACGTTTGAAGTAACTTTCTATACTATCGAAATTACATAATAGTTTCTTTATATACGAACAATGAATTTTTCAAACTGCGCGCTTCGATGATAACGCACGTGTTCTCATCAATTGACTCGTAACATAACATAACCTATATTTACTTTGAAACCGTTTAACAGAAGTCACGTTGGAACAATGTCAAATTTAATTAATCAGTCGATTGCATTGTTTAACAGGTGTTCGAATCAAGTTCTTCGAAACGTAAGCATCATCAAAAATGACGTATCCTGAAGCGTAGAGAAGTACATACGATGAATACACGATTTGACTGATACAAGTAGTATCGTTTTGATAGTTGTCTGCTCGAAATATTGCTTTCGTACCGTTTGCTTGATTTCGTTGTTAATTTTTAATTAAGTATTGCTCGATTCTGGTTTCAGAAGTGCTTTCAGCATGCGCACACCTACAGGAAGTATTATCCACAGATACGATGTATAAATACTTTTAAGAATTTGTACCAGAAGATGGATTTCAAGTCGTTACCAAAGCACTCCAGAAGCACTTTTAAAATTAAAAGTCCCATTACATTGAGAAGTGCAACGATTACAAGTATACTTGGAGGATCCTTTATAGCATATATATATTATTTGAAGCAAACGAAAGATCTTTTGCTGGAGAAAGAAAGGAGGCGTGAAATAGGAAAAGCTGCGATAGGAGGAAAATTTGAGTTGGTCGATCCTAATGGGAAATTAGTTAGATCGGATGATTTCTTAGGAAAATGGGTCATGATATATTTTGGGTTTACGCATTGTCCAGACATATGTCCAGATGAACTTGAGAAACTAACGGCTGTCGTTAATATTCTTGGTATGCCTTCGTCTTATCTAAATATCGATGATACCGCGTCGCCTGTTCTTACCGCCGCATCGCGTTTTAGAGAAAGAACACGATACGAAAATGCAACCAATATTTATCTCTGTGGATCCTGACAGAGATACACCGGAAGTGGTAGGGAAATACATCAGAGAGTTCTCCGATAAATTTGTTGCTCTTACCGGCTCCAAAGAACAGGTTGCTCAAGTGTGCCGAGCTTACAGAGTGTACTATAGTAATGGACCCAAGGACAAAGATTCCGATTACATTGTTAGTAACATATAATGATAGTTAGTATTCTCAGCATGAATATCAATATTCGTGTTCTCTTTCAGGTGGATCATACGATTATCATGTACTTGGTAGATCCAGAAGGTTTATTCGTGGACTATTACGGTCTGACGCATACGGCGGAACAAATTGCTCAAAGCGTTCACTTGAATAAAATAAAATTTGAGAAACTGCAGAGAGATTCGTGGCTTCCGTCGTTATCGTTAAACAAGTCTTTACAGATGTCGTAACGTACTTGTATTATACGAATTTCTGCACGAACCAAGATCACTTTTCAGATTGTTTTTCATCAAATATTAAAGTAAACGATCGCACTTAACGAATTCATGAGTTTTCATTAAGTGTTCAGTTGTTCCATTTATTGCATTATTTAGTATGCTAATGTCGTAGTGGTGATTCGAACATGTGTATTATACAGTATTATATTAGTTTATGGTTAACGATGAACAATCGAATCAATAATGGACCAGAGAGTATATATATATATACTCTCTGAATGGACTAAGGACTAAGGGAAAAATTATGTATATCTCCTAGAATATTCCCTAGCGAATGATATATCACTGTATATCACTCAGCATATTCCCTAGATAAATAAATTTTTGAATTGCTGACATTTCCGTGCTTATTCATGGTTTGCACACCTTGTGATTTTGTTGATGGGCATTATGCTGATTCTCCTGACGTTCGTTTAAAGTTTAAAGGAACCAATACATTTGAAAGAGGTATGGTTCTGACGTTTACTGAAAGTTTCTCATGTGTAATTGTTACGTATTTTTATTATTTGAAGGTTAGAAGTCGAATTTTACATTCGAGTACATAATGCACAGATGAACATGAAATGTGAATGTTATTACGCACTTTGTTTTCTTAGCTTTAAAATATTTTGCGAGGAGGAGTCAATTACAATGGCAGAAGACTTTGGAAGAGAAACCCCGCCGATGTACACAGTAAACGAAGAAACAAAAACAGCTGGTCAGCCTCTTTCTGATTTTCTTTTGCAACTTGAAGATTATACTCCCACGGTAATAGGAAAGATGATTATAATCAATGTTCATTCGTTAGGAATAGAAACACCCTGAACAATATGTGCCTGTTCTAGGTACCGGACGCGATCAGTGAACATTATTTACACACGGCTGGCTTCAACACCACAGACCCCAGAATGTAATATACAATTCATGATAAATATTGGAATTTATTATTCAATTTGATTCGATAATAATATTTTTATCGATTATAGCGTACGACTGGTATCCTTGGCAGCGCAAAAATTCATCTCTGAAATTGCGAACGATGCTCTGCAGCATTGCAAGACCCGCGGAGCTAATCAGAACACAAAAACAAAAGGAAAGGATCGACGTTACACTCTGACCATGGAGGATCTTACGCCGGCGGTTGCAGAATATGGCATTATAGTTAAAAAACCACACTATTTTGTTTGATCTTAGAGCTCCACATTCTTTATCTACAAACTTCGACGACCATGTCCGTCTAATCGATACAGCTTAAAGTTTGTGATAGGATCGCGAGACTATCAAAGAGTCAAATATATTGTGTTTCATATCAGAACCCTGTCTTATAGTCTTCCTAATCAACGAACAAAAAAGTGTAATACAAGAAGACGTCGTCCTTTCCCATTCGTGGTTCTTTGTTGTTTTCTATGTTTTTCTGAGAGAAACTGTCACAACATCAAATTATTTAGAAGATCGTTTTCTTTTCTTGTCAGACTGATTTTTAATTTAGAATAAATGAATAAAAGACTGTTTAGAGACTGAAAGAGCCCTAGCACAGAAAATTCTTGAATTTCTCTTGAAAATTTTGACACGATTAAGGGGTGGGGGGCATTTAGATAACGAATGTGTCTACTATTTAATAAAGGCTATTATTCAATTATAAATAAGCGAATACATAAGCTCCCCAATAAGCTCCCCTTGTTTCTAAATATATAGATTCTAGAGCACCGGTCTCTCGGCAGGTATTTTACGATAATGCAAAACAAATGAAGAAAGGACAAAGTCAGGTCGTGGTCGAGGTCGGAGTCGGGTCGGGGTCGGGTCGGGAAGGGAAAAGGTACATATATATATGTTTATGTATATAGGTATATATATTATAATTTCTTCGGCCGACGCGACGGTGGCTAGAAAAAAATCTGAGCAGCATTCCCTCTAGTGACTTTCGATTGCTTCAGGTGTAGCGAGAGTCTTCGCATGCGCTCCGTTCCCCCAAAAAAAAACCATCAGCCATATTGGTGTGTTGTATCGCTATCCTCAGTAATTTCGAAGATCAGTGAGGTATTTTTGCCATTTATTGCTTCTTTTCTCGTCGTATTCGTATCTCCGCGAAGAATTAGGGTCGCCGATTCTCGATTCGCCGTAAATGGATCGCCGTCCGCAAATTTTCGTGACATTTGCGAGCTAGAAAAATGTTTGGTTAACGTTGCCACCTGGGCTCACGGAAATCGGCCTGTTTAGGAGCATGTCGTATAAATAAATGCGTACTATTTCCATCGAACCGAATGTCTGTGTCGATCGGTACTAGTATCTTTTCCAGCGAGTGTTTCTCGTGACCACGCCGTGTGTTCGAACATTGAATCGATTCCGGAAAGAATCACAGCCTTCGGCGAAAGAGCATTTCGGCCGACTGTCTGTCGTGTTCTCCTACTTTCGCCTTTACTTTTACTTGGCTGTTTTGCTCATGCCGACTATTTCTCTCTCGAATGGAAAGTTTTCTACGTCGTTGTTATCGATGTTGACGTACCAAGCACATGGGTTGACCGTTTTTCATTGAGCAACAGGTACAAGTGGACGCAACTTGTCCTCGGATGCATCGTCGTTACTACCTTTCGTGGTTGTTTGCGCGTACATCTGCTAGAGAAATTTCGTTTTCGTATCTTACGTTCGTTCCTAACAAGATCTTTTGTTTTTTTTTCAGCTCATAGCCCATCATGACGGATTCTATGAAATTTGGTCCAGAATGGTTTGTAATCTTTATCGACGATCACACGTTCCTTTTAATTTTAATATACGTTTTTTTTCTACATCCTTTCGTTTTATTACTTTTGTACAGGTTGCGCAATCTGTCCGCAGACAGTTGTAATAACGGCGGAGGCGGTGGAGGTACTACAAGCTTAACTACTCCACGTTATCAATTAGCGGAACATAGATACGGAAGAGAAGAGATGTTGATTTTGTTCGATCGTAATTGTAAGCCACCCGAATCATTGACAAATTTCTCAACGTTATATATCGAGAAAACTCAACTTCCCTTGGCTCTTATACAAATGACAGAAGACGAAACGGTAATTACTGAGATATACTTTTATATTCGATACATTTCTGACGTTAAAGAGGAATTTAACTTTAAAGATACTAATGTTCCTAACTTATCCTCATATTTACCAATTGATTGTACACAATAATAATTAATGTCGTCTAACAATGGTACATTCTTATTGCATCCTATATTGGGAACTGCCTCATGAAGTTAGTTTGTATCTATAAATATAACACACTGGAGCCCTTGTGCCAGTTCTTCGTAGCAGTATCCTATCTACCGTTGTGTACTTTACATAATCATGACTGTTTAGTTATCATTTGATATTTACGCTGCATACTGTTTATCTGTATTTAGAGAATTTATTTGTCGAAAATGTGCTTTTGGTTGACCAAGCTTATTAGATTTTGCTCGAAAATTGTAATTTTTTGGGCATATTTTTTCAGCGAATGTGGAATGGAGGGATAACCAATGTCGGTGGTCAAGGAAGGGGTGGAAGCGTAGACCGCGGAGGGCGTGGAAAAAGTGGTAGAGGAAGCTTGTACTCGTCCCATTACTCCCGAGGCGTTGGTTTCGACGATTCAGGAGATGGTAGAAGAATCGACAGTATGCCATTTCCGGTACGTAACTTTTGCCGTCTTCTAGAAACTTGTTCGAAAAGGGAAGAGCATAGCCATTTCATTAAATAGGGCATGCGTGTTTCGTATATCCAGGGAAGAAACCGCCCATTCGATAGATCTCAGAGCGAACGCGGATGGTCGGAAAGAAACGGGGCCTCGGATCCGGGCGAGTGGAATGGCTCTACTAGTCCTAGAAAGGAATTAAGTCGCGGGCCCGGCGGTAGTTCCGTCGTGGAGGGTAATTGGCGGCGTCATCGTGGCGCTGGTACAGAAGACGACGATGGATGGCGTAAATGGGGTTAGTGCGAGAGCCCCATGCACAGAGCCCGCTCGCTAATTCGTGCTAATAAACGGCATTGTTATCGCTCTGTTAAATTGTCGTTGTCAGGTAGAAGCAGTTGGCGCGAAGGAGGAAGTATGGACAGGGATAGATTAGATCGAAACGAAGGAGACGGAGAGGAAGGCGTGACCAAAGGTGGGAGATTCGAGCATCGTGGAAATCACAGAACCTCGCACGACCTAAGTCATCATCCGCCTGCCCGTACTGCTCGCACCTGGGAGTCAAATCATCATGATATCAATCATGATAATCTTCCTGAATGGTACAGTCCTTGCTCGATCGGAGTCGCAGCGCGTTCTGGAGTAACTGGAGTATTTTGTAGATGTGACGATTATGTGAGAAATTGTATTGCAGGGCCACCGAAAATCCCAGTGAAAGTGGAGGTAGTTTCGACGCTTCCGGCGCGTTCCATGGTGGGATATATTCGGACGACGACGAGGACGGAGTGATAAGTGCGGGTGGTACTCAGGAATCGAGGACTCGACGTGTATCCGAGGGGAGTGCTGGTAGTACAACGAAACCTAGTGGAAAGCATTTATCTTACAGCTCGTCTCAGGGACAACCTCTGAACCGCGGACCACCCAGCAGTACAATTAGTACAATCAATAAAGATAGACAGAAATCTTTGCACCCGCTTGAGGCCAAAGACAAGGTGGTCGAGAAAGAGAGGAGAAGCAATTCTCCGTCATCGACGAAACCACCGATTACGTCGATTACGTCGATTACGTCGATCACGTCGATTACGCCGATTACGCCGACGGACAGCACGGCCACGACGACTTTGAGATCGGTGCCGACATCGGCATCGTCATCGGCATCGGCATCGGCATCGGCATTGGCGTTGGCGTCGTCGTCGTCATCGTCATCGTCATCGTCATCAGCGTCGGTGTTGGCGTCGTCACCGACATCGGCGTCGGCGTCGGCGTCGGCGTCGGCGTCGGCGTTGACGTTGACATCGACGCCGGCGCCGACGTCTGCGTCGTCGCCCGAAAGCGTACAAAAAAGAAGCAACGCAAAGGCAAAGGCAACGGAAGAGGCCGAAATCGGCAATCCGATGTCCGTCGATTGTTCGGGAAACAATAAAAATAAATCTCCAAGTAAAACGCAGACTAGGGAGGAGATAAAGGTTCAAACTGAGATAAAGGTGGACCACCCGATTTCAGTTGCGAAGAGACAACAACAGATTCCGTTACAAACGGAAGCTCAGAAGGGCATCGTCGTGCACGGCACAGGAACGGAGGAGACCAGACAGAAAGGCGACGATGACTTGGATAGAATGAAGGAAGAGGCGGACGCGTTAGTGGCGAAATTAATGGCGGACGAAGAAAGTCATAGGGAGAAAACTACTGCCAGTGTACCGCCGTCTATTGGTAACCAACCTTCTACAGTTCCATCGACCAATGGACAGGAGAAATGGTTTTACCGTGATCCACAGGGTGAAGTTCAGGGTCCGTTCTTAGCAAGCGAAATGGCGGAATGGTGTAAAGCCGGTTACTTTAACGCTGGATTGATGGTAAGGAGAACCTGCGACGAGCGGTACACGACTTTAGGGGAGTTGATGAAGATTTGTGGTAGAATACCATTTACCCCAGGACCTCCTATTCCTCCCTTGAAGGTACGGTCGATAGATTTTTCGTTCTTGTTGTTAGTTTAGTTGTATTAAGCCCGAATTGTTCTCACTCATTCTAGCTACCTTCTTTCCAGTTGACAGATCAAGGGATTCCCGCGGTTTCCAACACTGTACCTGCCGGTTTGCCCACTTTACCAAAGACTGGTATGGAAGACCCGCTTCTTTTACTTCAATACCAGCATATGCGGCTACTGCAGAATCAGCAGCTGCTCCTCAGGCAAATGCGAACGTCCGCTGTAGCGAAGCTCTCCCAATCCGAGCACTGGGCCACCTTGAGTCCCGTCGAACAGAACCAATTGATTTATCAGTACGTTATCCAAGACTCCGAAATACCGGAAGTCCCGACGATCTCCACCCCTCCGTTTGTACCTCATTTGCCGTCTCAGACTTCGAATCCTGTCATGCAACTTTTCTCACAGATGCAACAGGTTTGTGGAAGATCGAATATATGTATACGACGCGTTGACCCGCGAGTTTCTAACAGCGGTGTTGTTTGTTCGTCACTTGATTAATTTGATCGCATGAACGTCCACAGGCGAAACTTCAGCCAGACACTACTCATCTAACGTCGAATCCTCATTCTACCACAGCAGCCCATCCTCCCACAGTAGATCCCATACAACAGCTCATACAACAGATGGGCGGAATGCAGAATATACCTGGAATGCAGCAGACGAATATAAGTTCAACGACGCCCGCGACGCAGCAAGACAATCCCATAAAATCGTTGTTACGTCAACTGAACGTCAATGCGAACGGCCATCCGCAGACGACCCACATGGATACCGTTTGGCCACAGCCTCCGCCTCAAATTACTCCGCAATTTAACGCGCAGAATTGGCTAGCACAGGTACACGCTAATAAAACGATTCGATTACTTTAACGATCAAAATAAAAAAAGACCACCTTGGGAAAATATTGGGTGAAACATTTCATCGGGAAACGTTAAGTTGAAGTTGTGTTTCGCAGGTCGGACCGATACCCGCAGTACCACCAGGCCAAATGCCTACCTCTTTATGGGATCTACATACGAAAGAAATAAAGACTGAGCAGCAGATATTGGTTAGTAATAAACAGTATACAGTATACAGTAAAGAGTAAATGATCAGACAAGGATTATAATCGATTCTCGACGGGACACAGAATCCCAAAGATCATGAAAAATATTGAATCGCGTTTCAGGAAGAACAGAATCTTAGGCTGCAGGAAGACAGGAAGAAAGAAGAGCTGCGGAAGCAAGAGGAATTGCAACGACAGGCCGAAGAGGAGGTCGAAAAGAAGAAGAAAGAGGAGCAGGTCAGACAAGCGGAAGAAGCGAAACGAAAAGACGAGGAAAGGAAACGAAAGGAGGAGGAGAAAAAAAGGAAAGACGAGGAGAAACGCAAGCTAGAGGAGGAGCGTAAAAAGAAGGAGGAAAAGAAGCGAAAGGAGGAAGAGAAAAAGCGAGAAGAGAAGAAACGTAAAGACGAGGAGAAGAAGCGAGAGGAGAAAAGGAAACAAGAGGAGCAGAATCTGAAGAAAAAACAAGAGGAAGAGAAGAAGAAAAAAGAGGAGATAAAGAAGCAGGAAGAGAAACAGAAAAAGGAGGACGAGAAGAGGAAAAAATTGGAAGAGGAACAACGAAAGCAGGAGGAAGACAGAATGCGGTACGTGCAGAACGCGTGCAAAACGTGGGAGTGAATCGAACAAATTTTTACGACAAATCTGTTATCGTAGGAAAGAAGCGAACGCGCGCAAGCAGGCGGAAGCGGAAGAGCAGGCCCGGCGTGCGGAACAGAGGCGACGGGAAGCGGAGGCGCTCCGAAAGTTGCAAGAAAGAAGTAAAGCGCCGTGGGCACAGGCGCCTCGTGCACCACCCCCTCCCACGCCCATCAATTCGTTCGCCGAAATTCAAAGACTCGAGCGGGAGAAGAAAGTTGTGCGCGCAAAGATTATCTAAAAGTCTTAAATCGTAGCCTGGAAACCGTGTGAACAGACCGGTAACATTTATAAACTATACGTTGCAGGAGGAGCAACGGTTACAACAAATGATGCAGCAGCAGTTGGCGCAGCAGAAGGCCATGGAAGCGGCTCAAGAGGCCTCGGTTGCCGACTCGTCGAAAAGACTGCAGTTCAAGTGGGCAGAGAAGGCCACAGCCTCGACGAAACCACTGCAGGTTAAGAGCCTCGCGCAGATCCAGCAAGAAGAGCAGGAGCGCATCGTCAAGGTAAAGGTACCTATTCATCTTCCCATACTGCCGTGGAACGCAAACATATACACGCGCATCGCGTCGGTCGTTATGTAACACGGGGTAATCACGTATTGTCAATCGTTATAATAATGTACGTATGTGTTAACGATGATCATCTTTCAGCAGCAAGAAAGGGAGCGGCAAGAAAAGGCTGGTCAGAAGGAATCGACGAACGTGCTACAAACTGCCGGAATCTGGGGCACTGCTTCCCAGTGTTTGAACTGGGCAAATTCGAGCGCGTCCAGCGGCAGCCAAGCATGGTCGAATAATACCGGCGGCACCAGCGGTTTCTGGGACGATCCGGCACCCACCAAAGCCACCGCTATAGCCAAGCAACCGGCGAAGCAATCCGCCGTCGTTAAGTCGCCCTCTAGCAATCAAACGTTGCAAACCAACAAGCCGAACAAGAGTAAAAATAAGAGGGAAGAGGAATTGGTGAAGAAATTGTTTGAACAGAACACTGCCAAGGTAGATGATTTCACGCAATGGTGCAACAAGGCACTGAGTGGTTTACAGGTGTCCGTGGACAGTAAGTCGTTAGATCACTTTATACTCGGGGTGATGCGTAGTTCTGATCGATGTTTCTCTGATATATCGCTCGTTGTTTTTATTAGTACCCACGTTTGTCGGATTTCTGCGAGACATCGAGTCCGCGTACGAAGTGAAGGAATACGTTCGAGACTATCTCGGTGATAACAAACAGAGCTCCGAGTTCGCTAAGCAATTTCTGGACAAGCGCAGTAAATGGCGATCGGCTCAACGACCACAAGCGCAGGCGGACGATCTCTGCAAACCAGCGCCTGCCATTAATCCAAATGCGCCCACGGAATTTCAGGAAGTGAAGGTACGTCAACAAGATAAACGCATTAAGTAGGCACAATACTATTCTCAACGTCAGAGTAATTTCATCGGTATTTTCTCCTCTTCCGTCGCAAGGTACTTGTCCAGTGCTTTTACTATACATATATTACATCCTGTCCGATTTCTACTGATCGTGTTGCTACGCTATGTGTAGGCATGGAACAGATAGAATAGAGATTCGGGAGCATCGTGTATGATACGATTTTCTTTCTCAGGGAAAATCGAAGAAGCCGAAGAAGGGAAAAATGTACAGAGTCGATAATAAAATCCTCGGGTTCAGTGTGACCGCAGCGCCTGACCGTATTAACGTTGGTGCCCGTGACTACGGTGAAGGTGTGTGAATCGCTTCCGGAACCGTTTGTCGACCCCTCACGCCCACGGAAATTCGCGAAGCTTGGCCCGTTACAACTATGGTTCGTTATTTATTTATTGTAGATGCCAAATGACAGTTCTAAGGAACCCGTTACGAGTACTTCATTAAAACAAACAAACAAAAAGCAATACCGAATACACATACGTATATACATAATATATATATATATATATATACATATATATATTAAGATTTCTTTTTCTATGGTTAATGCAAGGATAATCTTTGGTCCCCCACATTTGTATCCTTTCACTCTGTGGGTTAATGAGAGCCTTAGACACACCGATTCCCGCAGCATGGCATTAATTATTCCCTTCTTGAGAATCACCGAACTGAACAACTAAATACTCGAACGAGAAAAGGAAAGTGAACTTCTATTGTACATATAATTCACTCTACTTCGAGGAGCAAATATATAGGCGAATGACATTCACTGATAGAGAACGCGCGCAACCATTTTCGCCGGGACGTTTCGTCGTTGTTGGCCGTGGACAGAAAGGATCTATGCCGATCGATAACAATTCGTGTACACGTGGAGGAACACAGTTAAGAAAGCAATAACGTGTGTTCACGAAACCAGAAAGATACGGACGGTAACGAAAGGGAGAGAGAGAACGAGAGAAAACGAGGCGTTGAACAACGTAAAGCGAAAAGTAAATTTCTCGAGTGTGCCGGCTCGATCGGATTACACGGTATTTATTCAGGAGTGTGTATCGATCGTCGGAACTATTTAGAAACCATCGCGCCGAGTGTCAATGTGTATATGAATCCTATGGATTTCTTGCTTTATCGCGACATCACATAATCTCCTCAGCCCCCTTTGCCTAGGATCATACTTACCTGCTACATGTTTGAATCAGTAAAAAACCGTTTGTTCTGAAAGTTTTTGTTGAAAATTTCAATTTCCCTGGATGTAGAGAGAGAGAGAGAGAGAGAGAGAGAGAGAGAGAGAAAGAGAGAGAGAGAGAGAGAGAGAGAGAGAGAGATTTGGAAAAATGAAAAATTTTGACTGACCGACTGTAAACGACGATTGTATTCATATATCAGAACGAATCGAATGATTATACTTATATGGAAGCGATATCGCGAGGGAAACGAGAGTCCCTCTAATAACTTCTTTAACGCTTTTGGATACACTGAAGTCAAGGAAAAGTTACGGAACAAAATATTCATACTAATGATATTACTTGCATGTGTACGATTTATAGAGAAAAAAGGAGAAGTCGCTGGAAAAGCGAAGTGAAACGTAAATGGCGGGTGGACTCATCTTCCCCTGTTAACAAGTGTTGAGGACACTTTCGAGGACGGTTCGATTGCTGCGTGTGCCTGCGTGTGGATCTCATTATCGACGGCACACCTATATTTTCCTTGATGAACACTGGGGCAGTCTATCGGAGGAAAAGGAGTACCTCGTTATTTTCTTTCGTTTTTAAAAGTTTCATTTGTAAGCGCGTACCGTCGCACGGGATCTTTTCTCTTACTGAATCGTGGAAAAGCGAAGTTTTAGTATGATACATATATCCGGAGACACACGCTGATCTTTTCTTTTCTTTTCGTTTCTTTTCAATCTTGTTTGACTTTTCTGAGTCGGATGCAAAACTGTCAGAAATTGAAAAGAATTGGCAGAAATACTCTGTTTTTGTATGCTTAGCGGGTCGAATATTATCGACAGATCGGGCCGCTCTTAATAATTATAATGGTTGTTGATTAAGGTTCCTTGATCTTCTCTTAGCACGCGGAAAATGGCGGCTACATCCTGTAGGAGGAGATCATAGACCCTTGAGTGAAAGATTTATGTATAAATAGATAAATGTACAGTAATACAATGATAATTAATTAGGCAGAAAACAAATCATTGATATTGTATTAATATTAATATTATTATTATTATTATTGTATCTAACGTACAACATAATAAAAATAAATATTATTATATTTTCAACGTAGCCTTTTTATTTGTTTTTTCTTTTTTCAATATCAAAATTGTATTATTTCGAACTCGTGATATTAATGAGAATGGAGGAAACCGACAAAATATTGCATTTAGCTGGTCAAGCTGAATCTATATGAACCTATGAACTGAATTTGTGAACAACCGTTTATTATAAAAACGAATCGTAAATTAAAGCCATACATACGGTGCACACAGAAAACACACGCGATCAGTTTGTATCACGGTATCTCTGGTGCATTAAGTTTAAAATACTATTTATAATATAGATTATGTTATATAAATAAACGAGCAGACATCACGATCTGTGAATGCGAGCAATTCCTACACGTAATATATAGGTATTTTTTAATGTCCGATGATGCAATATATTTTACATGTGAACGAGCATTGCGCGAGTCTACTATAACTGTGAATTGTTAACGGATATTATAGGTACGGACACGCCGATATAAGTACGCATACGATGTTACAACTATCATAATAAAAGGAATCCCTTTAAAAATTCATAAACGAAACGTATGAGACGATTTTCACGTACAGTGTGACTGAACTGCGTTTGTGATATATATATATATATATATATATATATATATATATATGATACATGATACATGGTACACAGGAAAGAAACAATAAAACAACTGCTTTTTATCGACTCGATTTTCGCTAACAATTGTATTTGTACTTTAGACACTGTGCTTTTTGGTTTTGAATACATACATAAAAGGTATCAAAAAAAAGGTTCAAAATTTATGTTAGTGTAGTCATTTAATTGTTGGAATGCTTGGTGTAAAGAGAACTTGTTAGTAGAAAATCCGTGTTCATTTTTCAGAAAGAAATCGCTAATCTTCTTTTCGATCCCCATGAACGTGAATGTGAACGTGTATAAGGTTCATATCTGTGTAATCTTTCGCGATATCGATGTACTGAAAGAATTCGATTGTTAGTAGAAAAGACCTAAAAGAATAGCAATCGAAATTGTATAGTTTAGAGTTTACACGACCTACCTTTCTTGGTACGAGAAATTCGAAAATTTGTATAATAATATAGCATAACGACACAACCAACAGATATGCTAATACCCCACTACGAACATAGTTTGCCAATTGTTCACCTAGAGTCTTTCTTCGCTCTTGCCTCGCTAAATTGTATACTATCTCAGTCCTTTTGGTTATATTAAACCAATTGTAAAACAGACTTATTCTTCGATTGGCTTTGAAAAGGCATCTGGTATTATCTTTCCTATAATTTTTTATGGCAGTCTCCAGCCCTTCGACGAGGGCGGGCACAGTGGGTTCGACTAAATAAATTAAATCAGGAGGTAATACTTCCGGTATGCCACCCACTTTCGTCGAGACTACTTGCAACCTGGAAATGGATAAATACTCTCGTGACAATGAACGAAAATGGACAACAATGAAATCGAAATCTAGGTGTTTGCATCTAAAGTTCCCAAGTGTCTATTCTAGTAGGTACACGTAAATTGAAATTTACCCGCACGAAGCAGCCTCAACGATCGCCATACAGTAGGCCTCCGTCAGACTAGTGTTTAGAAAGATGTGGCCCTTGTTTAGCACATGCCTGATCTCGGAATGCTCCAAGCTGCCCAACAACGTGACTCTGTGCTGCAACAAGTTTCTTTCTCGCACCTCCTCGATCAGCCATCTTTTCGGACCGTCTCCGGCGATCAAAAATTTCACATCCTCGTGCCGACTACAAATATCGGGTATAATGCGAGCTAATAAATCGACGCCTTTGCGATACACTAGTCGCGACACTATGACTATCGTGACTACAATTAACAACGGAAAGAAGCATTAGTAATGCTGTGTATTTTCTGCGTACGTCGAGGCCTACAGCTCTTCAATTCTAAACACATTTTACACATTTTACACATTTTACACATTTATTTTGAAACTTACTAAAATTATTGTCCCGTTTGCTAACATCCGGCATAAATAATGTGGTGTCCACAGCGTTGGGTATAACAAAAATCTTCTCCTTCGGAACCTTGGCTCTCAATACCGTGTTCTCTTTACCCGTATGCGACACGCATATACAGTGATCACAGTCGGCTAGGGATATCTCTAAAAATTTATTTGTCAAGATAGCGGAGGCATCAGCGAAACCGAAAAGCGAATGATCCGTAAAAATCGTCTGAAATTTTCAATACGGTTACTGTTGTTATCGTACAATTTTTTCATTCAGGAGACTTCTCGCGTCGACTCACTTTCAATCCCATCAATCGACCAATCAGCATTCCTTCGTGGGCAAGGGCAGAAAACGCCGAATGGCTGTGCACTATTTGAATCTGCTCCCTTATGAAGATATATCTGATAAGAGGAATGGAGCAGATCATAGTTGGAAGAACGCATTGATTATAAAAAACCTTCACCGGTATGTAGTACACCTTGAAAAAAGAACTGCTTAATTACAAAATAGAAATGACTTTTTAAGGAGCATAAACAAGCATGGTACGTACTTTCAGACCATTAGTCATATATCGTACTCCGATTCTGTCTCCGTACGAATGGGTGAGCACCACGACTTTGTGACCCTGACCTAGTAAACACTGGGATAGATTGAAAATGTGCTCCTCGACGCCACCCATGTTGGGATAAAAGAAGTCGGAGACCATGCTGCAAAAGATTAATGTAAACGAGCATTTTGGTTTTTTGTATTTTTCTCTAGAAATTTCATTAATAAATTACAAACCATATCTTATGCTTCACGGTACTCATCTTTGTGTTTAATTAACAGCATGACTCATGTAAGATATGTAACACGTGTCACTTATTTCGTTTGTCTCAAAGTCCCTCCAAAATCTGACAAACGTTGTAGCACGTTTACGCGCGCGATAATCCATGATCATCGATGAACTTGTCATTTTCTGGATTTCTCGAATGAATTGCACGTACAATTGTCTCGCCACAATTCTTCATATTTCTACATTAGTAACAAAAATTGCAGTTCGAAGAACGTCTCTTTCACCAATAAAAAGTTACAAAAGGTTAGGGGTGGTGTGCTTACGTTTCTACGATAAGGTCTATCTTATTTTCTTGAATAAAATGAGAGAAGGTGAGATCTTCATTATTATTTCCTCTTTTTAATGGTACCGACATCGATAAATTCACCACAGTTACGTCGAAAAGCTTAAGAAATAAAATTGATCAGAATCAGCTGTTTTAAATAGGGCAGGGCAGCGATATATTTAAATCGAACTGGAAACGACCTCATTCAATGCAATTCGATTTGATTCGACTCGACCCATCGAGAAAATAATGATCACCGAGCTCCCGTTTCTCGAAGATCAATAGCGTCAATCGCGGGTAATTCAAATTCTTTTTCGTTCTATGAACACAATGAACAGTGAACACGAACTCGAAATGAATGAAACAAGCAAAAATAAGCATACCAATCGTTGAAATACTTTTTTTTATTCTAGATATGAACATTTTTATGAAAAACTGACAGAAAAGTTGTTAGACTGTTGGGATAAAGTAGTGAAAAGCTGATGGTGACTCCTTTCCCGGTTAAAGTATTCGTTGTAAACTTTAATTTTAATGGAACAAGTACTTAGAAATGATTGTTGCGCATGTAGGTACAGAAACTATATAAATATATTTAAAGAAAGAATGATAAACGAGAGATATAACGGATAATCCCGGTCAGAAGCAAGGCGCAAGTAAGTATATTGCGGATCGGTCGCTGGGCGTGATAGAGGAAATTGCGTATGTGGTGAATAACGCAGTGGTTAAATAGGAGACTCTGTCGACTATTCAATAAAACCAAGCCACGAGCACGCGAGATAATTAAATTAAACTTTTGAATTTAACGTAATTGTACCTTAGACCATATAAGTATATATATATATATATATATATATATATATATATATATATATATATATATATATATATATATATATATATATGGTTTAAGAATTCCACCGACAAATCATAGAATAAAAGAAATATACTGAGTGGTTTTTAAACAGTATTTGTGTATCGTTTATCTCTATCGATTAAAACGGGACAAACTTTCTTTACTTTATATTGCTCTATCATAAATATATAGATTCGAATCTCCTTCCAATAGGTTGGAGCGAGACGAGGTATATGTGCACATCGTTACTGTGAGAGAGAGAGAGAGAGAGAGAGAGAGAGAGAGAGAGAGAGAGAGAGAGAGAGAGAGAACGACGATGGGGCAGGAGTGGGGACGACACATAGTTCGGTGAAAGAGTATGTTTGTCTCTCAATCTGTCAATTCCTAGGGTTGTATATCGTTGTATCGTTGTATGCAATCCCTACTGATCCCTACTTACTCCTTATTCCCTGTTTCTTGGTTCGGTTTGGTGGTTACACGGTTATATGTCGACGGTCGGCAATGTCGGCATTGGGTTACTTGCTTCTCTGCTTGCTCTTTTAAATCGTTAATTTCCTTTATGAGCCCCTCAGTTTCATTACCAACTTTTTGACGGTCGGTGCACGGTGCACGGTGCACAACAAATGGTCGACATGTTTCATCGACGATGCGGTCGCCGTATTACTTTAACAAACAACAATCGCACGGCCATAAGGGACTTCTCGAACCATAATTATGCACTGGTACTCAGTGCGGAGCCGCTCAAGGATGGCGAGCTTTTCGAAGTTCGCATCGACAAAAAGGTAACGGGGCTTCTGCTCGTGCTTTCCTACATCTGTGATGATCTGTTGTATACAATGCGGTTCCCTTAAAGTTTCTTGTGTACGGTCTTATTTTTCTACATAGAATTTCTATCGCAAATGCAATATAGAAAACTGTCGTACGATGAATCGTGGTGCTTGAAACGCACAAACTTCATAACGTTTCTGGTGATTAATAGTTTCTTTGTATTTCAAAAATGAAATGAACGGAATAGAAAGATGTCTGTTTGCGTTGAATTCATTGTTTACTCTATTTCTGTGTCTCGTTCAGATGGCATCATGGAACGGTAGCATAGTAATTGGGGTAACAGTATATGCACCAGAAGTGATAGAAGTGTTCTATGGTGCTGATAGTCTTGTTCAAGGAACTTGGATCATGACCGACTCTAGTATAGTCCACCGTGGTACCAAGATAGTTGAAATGTATGGAATGGACCTTGCAACCTTGGAAGAGGGAAATACTCTAGGAGTACTGAGGACATCCAACGTAAGTTTCAAAGATTCTACGTACATCAATGTTTCTGGGTGTGAACAAGCTCGATTAATTTTTAACAATTTTTCCGATTCTAGCACGAACTGGTATTCTATATTAACGGCATCTCTCAAGGCGTAGCCGTGACCAACATACCGGAACGCATTTTTGCAGTTGTGGATATGTGCGGTGATTGTGTACAAGTGACTATTATTCACCCGCAAATTACCCCTGCTCTGTGTAACGATCCAAAAGACCAAGTCGAAATCAACAATGACCGTGTTGAAATCAACAATGACTATGTCTTTGGAGAAGCATCCAATTCCTCTACAACTAATCTAGTCGCTAATCTGAATGTTAATTTAAATGTTAATGTCAACGTTAATTTACCTAAGAACCCAAGCCTTGCTGCCATTAGAGAGGATAGACTGAGGTTTCACGAGAGAGTCGGCTCTATGGTGAAACTCTCGAACAATGCCCGAACCGCTGAGAGGAGAAGACCTTTAAATGAATTTAATAATGGTGTAGTAATGACGCATAGACAACTGAGGGATAACGAATTGTTTGAGGTAGATGAAAGAAAGCGAGTGCAGAACAAAATCGTCGAATCGTACCTGTTGTTTGAATGGAAACAGTTCTGTACAATGACTTGTGTTACTACAGGTACGAATCGACAGGCTCGTGCGCAAGTGGTCAGGCAGTATAGAAGTTGGAGTAACTATGCACAGTCCTACGGCATTGGAATTTCCAGCCACGATGACAAACATGCGCTCAGGAACAACGATGATGTCTGGTTGCGGGATTTTGGTAAACGGAAAGGGGACGTGCCGCGAATACGGACAATTCAATCTGGACGAGTTGATGGTAACGTTATTTATTTGTACGCGTATACGCTACACGTATGCGGATACGGATACGGATGGATAGAATTCTATTCGTCGCATATTTTCGTAAAATACTGTAAAACGTTTAGGAAGGTGACAGAGTAGGCATGGTACGAGGAAGCAATGGAAATCTTCATTATATAATTAATGGACTGGACCAAGGAATCGCAGCCAAAGTTCCTACAGGCGTATGGGGCGTTATTGATCTCTATGGCATGACGGTGAAAGTAACGATCGTGGATCGGGACGAAAGGGAAGATCAGAATTTAGTTACGAGAAGAAACACGTTGCAACTTCAGGATCTGAACGGTGTGCTATCAATATCAACATTTCCTCCTATTTATGTATAGTCGAGTCGGTATCTTGACTCGGCGTGTAATATCGTTCTATCGAAATGTCTATATTTATTAATTTCCAGAAACAGAGGAGGAACCACCGGATAGACTAATGTTTCACTACTGCTGCGGTACACACGTAGAAGTAATTAACAATGGCCGTACTGCGCACAGGCCTAAGTAAACAATATTTCTGAATCGGAAACGTGTATACGCGAAAATATCATGAGACGTATCGCGTTTCGAGCGGTTGATACGCGCGGTTATGTTGCAGTGTAATGGATGATTTCAACAATGGGGTTGTACTAACTTCGAGGCCGCTCAAACCGAACGAACTGTTCGAAGTAAGGTTGGACAAGATCGTAACAAAGTGGGCTGGTTCCATCGAGATAGGAGTCACTATTCATTCTCCCACCGAGCTGGAGTTTCCGTTTACAATGACAAACGTCAGGTACGTCGCGAGTAACGTTTCCGACTGCCGTTAATACGCACCCATCCCACCATTTCAATTTTATGTTAAGTTTATCGCCCGTGTTAGTGCTCGAACGTGGTCATATCCCTTGCAGATCTGGCACATGGATGATGACGGAAAACGGGGTGATGCATAACGGAACTGCAATTCTAGATCAGTACGTACAGAATCTCGACAGACTACAAGTAGGAGACCGCGTCGGCGTGATGCGAAAGGATAACGCGACGTTGCATTTTTATGTGAACGGCGCCGACCAAGGAGCCGCAGCGATGAATGTGCCCGAACGAGTTTACGGTGTGATAGATCTCTACGGGCAAGCAGCAATGGCAACTATAGTAGACAATACGGATTTCTATAGTCCCACTACCAACAATTCAAGCTTCAGCAATACTACTTTATATAGGTCCGTAAACGTGTTGCATCGCTTTAAATCTCTCTAAAACGAAAATGAAGTTCATAATTCGTTTTAACGCATTTCGTTTGTTGCGTTTCTTAATTCACAGTGATTTGAGGTTTCATCACATACACGGCAAGAACGCGAAGATTATAAACAATGGACTGACTGCTCTGAGGCCTAGAGCGTTGGGCGAATTTAACGAAGCGATCGTGATAGCTAATCGAGCGCTAAGGGATGGTGAAATGTTCGAAGTGACCATCGATAAAATGGTGGAAAGATGGACTGGAGCTATCGAAGCGGGTATTCGAGAATATTTTTGAACGAGTATTATTCTTGGTCTCTGTCGATCTTGGTCCTAATTTTAACAAAAGTATAAATATTTTAGGCGTGACTGTTATAAGACCGGACGAATTGGTGTTTCCATCCACTATGACAGATATCGATCACGATACCTGGATGCTATCAGGATCGAACGTTATGCGAGACGGTATCACAGTGAGGAATAACTACGCCTGTGATTTAGACAAGGTAGTCGAGGGTAATAGGATTGGTATGATGCGGTGTTCGGATGGTAGCTTGCATTATTATTTAGATGGGGTAGATCAAGGATCCGCTTGCACCGGATTACCGCCATACGTGTACCCTGTGATCGACCTGTACGGTCAATGCGTTCAGGTGCCAAAATTATTATTTATTTTACAACGATACAAACCATGAAACTGATTTCTCATCTATTCTCATCTATTCGAATACATTTCTCAGGTGACCATCGTACTGCCAGAACGCAGAGACCCCATAACGCAACGGTACTTGCCATCGGAGAACAGTATTAGCCAGCAGCCTACGTCGGTGATCCAGCTGCAAGGTCAGACGGAGATCATGCACAAATTTCACGAGTCAGTTGGTTTGAATATTCAGCTGAATAGTGACAGAACTGTAGCGACCAGGTGTAGGGAATACAATAACTCTGTGCTGTTGAGCGAAACAGCGTTAGAGAACAACGAAATGTTTGAAATCGCTATTCAAGAAGTTGCAAGGGAGTGGAGCGGTTGCCTAAGAATAGGGGTGATCAATAACGAAAGTGGGAATTGGTTGACGACTATGAGTCTCGTGCCTGGTATGGGCTCCATTCCACCTGACGCTTGGTATTTGACAGGTAATTGGTACCAAGGAAAACAACTCGTTAGACCCCTGTGTACGGTACATTA